>JAZBNJ010000036.1:3522500-8522500 GCA_037349165.1 Choristoneura rosaceana | reverse complement strand
TAGTAGACCCTAAAAAAAAGTTTTTTTATACAGCATACTGTATTACTGTACACTTACTGTCACGACAACACATCGGGAAAATTTGCAGTGACATGAAAGTTTTCGAGCTACAGCACGCGACCCGGACTGGCGGAGACACAGGTTCGAGAAACGGCCAAAGCATTTTTTTTAATGAGCTCTAGTTACGGTATATTTGAGTTAATTATTGAATGCAGCTAACTCTGACTAGTTTTCGGATCTTCTTTGTAATCAAGAATTTAACTAGAAAATTATTTTTTTGACAGAACCAGTCAATATCCGGATTTTGTTCATCAAAAGATTTCGATCTCAACTAGTCGTCAAACCCACTAAGCACAAAGAAAAAAGCATGTAAAGAATTCATATTACATACCTGTTTAAACTCAGTAATCTTATCCGACTGCTGTCCCAGCATGAAGTCAAACTGTCCCAAAAGGAACTCGAACTGGTGGTTATCCCTCAACGCTTGGAACACGTAAGCCATCTCCGTGTATCTAGCGAGGCCGGTCAGCAATCGCACCATGAGTCGCCAGGAGCGCGCCGCTAACAGCTGCGACGTCAGCGCTTGCGCAGAACGCAGCACCACAGCCACGCCCTCCGTGTCACACGCGCATGAGAAACATTCGTGGGCGAGGACTAGCAGCTCGATTGATATTATGTTCACCTGAAAAATTACCAACTTATTTCAGCATCATCAGGTCTCCCCCAATGAGCGCCATAGGTCTCCCACAATGAGCGCCATAGGTCTCCCCCAATGAGCGCCATAGTCTCCCACAATGAGCGCCATAGGTCTCCCCCAATGAGCGCCATAGGTCTCTCACAATGAGCGCCATAGGTCTCCCACAATGAGCGCCATAGCTCTCCCCCAATGAGCGTCATAGGTCTCCCCCAATGAGCGCCATAGATCTCCCAAAATGATCGCCATAGGTCTCCCCCAATGAGCGCCATAGCGCGCTGTTCTCGGCTCGTCGTATACTGCTTCTACCAGCAGGCTTTCGCAGATCGTCACTCCACCGGCCGGCCGGAGGGCGTCCTACACTACGTTTGCAGAGACGCGGTCTCCACTCAAGAACTCCTTTACTCCATTGGTTGTTGGTTCTTACAGATATAGCCAGACCATTGCCACTTCAACTTGCTAATTGAAATTGGAAATATCAAACTAATATGAATGACTAATTTGGCCATAGAATGAACAAAATTCAGCGAGTAGCGAGAAAAATGTTTTTTAGTATGTGTACGTTACATTGGGCAGATATAATTAGTAATATGTGCATTAAAACCTCCTGCACATATCAAAAACATACTGGCTGAATGAACTTTCCGCTTTCTCCCGCACGGCGGCGCCACCAGTCAGTTGCGCAAATTTGACAGCTCGAAATGAATGCCGGCCGGCGCGCGCTCTTTTAAATTATTCATAAAAAACTCTGAAAGTGCTGTGATTGTGTCTTAAATGTGTCCCTGGGACTGAGGAATAGAGCCAGAACAAACTGTAAGTGAAACCTATATCTTGCCCAATTCGGTTTTGCTAATTATTTTCAATATTCAAATGTCGTAGTTCAAACATTTTGGTCAATCGAACCGCATCCTCAGTTTGCAAACTAAATACACATTCATACACATAAAACACACATTTCACGCAGTTTTAAGGTAACAGGCTTATTTCTAATCTAAGTTATTTACCTAGAATAATACGTATAAAATAAACGTTTTCAATTTTCGTTCTTTGCAACGCGTCGCGCGCGTCTTTTGTTTTTTAATTCGAAATGGACGAAAAAGAATTCGATGTCGAACAACTTATTAACAAAAAAGAACTGCTTTTTATACGATGTCAAACGTTATTTGAACTATCCAAATCAACTCCACCAGAGCGTTTAACCGAATTTAATTTGCGACTCAAAGAACTTCATTCGACTCGGGAATGTTTCGAACAATGCATATTCGAGTTAAATTCTTACAATAAGAAACAAAACCCGAAATTTAAACCAAATTATCAGGAAATTCAAACCTTTGACGACATGTATTTCCGTATTCTGAGTGTAGCGGAGGCTAATAGCGACACTTGGCAATCGTGTGACGGCAGCGGTAGCGGACCTTCGTCGCGCTCCGCGGGCCGCGGCCCGGGCGCTGCCGGGCCAGACTCGCGGTCGGCTAAGCCGCGGCTGCCTAAACTAGAATTGTTCCATTTCGATAGCAAATTAGAAAACTGGCAAACATTCTATGACACGTTTACGAGTTTAATTCATAACAACAATGATATTACGAACATTGAGAAGTTTTATTACCTGCTCTCCGCAGTCAGCGGTTCGGCATTGACTGTGGTCAAAGGGATGCCAGTGACGGCCGATAATTATCCGATAGTATGGGCTTTGCTAGTCAAAAAATTTGAGAACACTCGTGCCTTAGCTACGAGCTATTTAGATCGGCTGTTTCAATTTAAGCCTTTGTCAACTGAGTCGGCTACTGGTCTAAACACATTTTTACAAACGTATCAAGAGTGTGTTAAAGCATTGAAACTTTTGAAAATCAGTAACCTATCGAGTTTCATACTGTTTTATATGGGATTGCGAAATTTAGACCCCGTCACTAGGCGCGAATTCGAACAATCAGTAGATCAAACCGATATACCTACTTACGAACAGCTGATTAATTTCGTAGAGAAACAGGCGCGTGTTTTGGAAATGTCGGAGGTTAAAATTAGTACATCAAAAATTCAGTTTACGCCTAAGAGTGTCCCTAACACCTCTGCAAAGCCGAATTGTGTTCGAAAAAATAATAATAATGCTGCTAATTACAGTAGTGCACCAAAGCAGTTCCAAAAGCCGTGCTTGTCAGCTGTGAGTAAGAATAATAGCGAACAATTAAATAGATGTCTATTTTGCGACAAGCCGCATTCAACGTATCGATGTTTCGAGTTTTTTGATTTAACACCGGTGCAGCGTCTTGACAAAGTGAAACAGCTTCAATTATGCGAAAATTGCTTTCGTCAGCATTCGTTGTCCGAGTGTACGTCAAAAGTGCGTTGTGTGCTGTGTAAACAACCGCATCATCACAGTATTCACTTAGATACAGTTCCAACTGTTCAAAATTCGTCAATGAATCAAAACGATTCAAGTAGTCAAAACATTTCAAGTGGTCAAAACATTTCAAGTATTCAAAACGTTTCAAATAGTCAAAATCAAAGTCAAAGGTCAATGCCAAACGTCGGCTTGACTTGTTCGTCAAATTCAACCGTGCTGTTAGGCACTGCCATGGTGCACGTCGCAGATCGATGGGGAACTTACCACGCCGTACGTGCAGTCATTGACAGCGGTGCCATGTCCGGTTATATGACAAAAGAGTGTGCCCAGCGCCTGGGTTTGTCTCGACGCAAGTGTCAGTTTGAACCCATGGGTCTGGGAGGTGCGCCAGTGCAAGATTTCGGTCTGGTTACATGTTCAATTAAACCACGAAACTCATCTGGTCCGGTGCTTAGCACTGATACTGTTGTCGTAAGTAATATAACTAGCAACTTACCTACAGTAACCTTGTCAAACAAAGTTATCAATAATTTCAAAAATCTCGAGTTAGCTGACCCGAACTACTTTTCGGCGGCTCCAGTTGACTTGTTGATCGCAGGTGACTTATTTCCCTACATTTATGACGGTCAAAATATACTACCACGTGACCCGGGTTTGCCCGTCGCGATGCATTCCATATTCGGATATGTCATTACTGGTCAGACAGTACTGAGTGACGATTGTGAGTCAAATACAGCCTCGCTCAACTTGTTCTCTGCTAATAAAACTAGTAGTATCGATAAAATCATGAACTCTTTCTGGGAGACTGAAAACGTGCCGTATGACGTCACTAAAAAACCAGAAGATTTGTATGTCGAACAATTGTTCCAAAACGAACACAGTCGCGATACTACGGGACGTTATACAGTGAAGTACCCGTTCAAACCCAGTTTTGATCTCGGCGATTCGACTCCACAAGCGTTACGTCGTTTCAACAATTTAGAAACAAAGCTGAATCGTCTTCCGGAACTTAAGGAAGAATATAATAAATTCATGTCCGAATATGAAAGCCTTGGTCACATGACTTGCGTAGGTGATTTTGGTACTGTGGATTCTAAGTACATAATTCCTCACTTTTGTATTCTCCGACCGTCAAGTACCACGACAAAACTCCGAGTAGTTTTTGACGCCTCATGCAAAACGACAAATAATAATTCTTTAAATTCAGTCGTTTACGCCGGTCCTAAGCTTCAAGCAGATATTAATGAGATTTTAATAAATTTTCGTATACATGAAATTTGCTTGTCAAGTGACATTTGTAAAATGTTTCGAATGACCTTGATCGAAAAATCTCAACGCAATTACCAACACATCTTGTGGAGGTTTCAACCTGATCAACCTTTAAAGGTGTATGAGTTAAACACGATCACATACGGCGTTGCTAGCAGTCCGTACCTAGCGATCCGAGTCCTGCATCAACTGGCTGACGACGACTGCGAGAAGTATCCTTTAGCGAGCAAGGTTCTAAAAAAGGGTTTCTTCGTCGATGACCTTCTGTGGTCAGTGAGCAGCTATGATGAAGCAGCTAGGCTACAGGATGAACTGTTAGAGTTGCTGAGTGGAGGAGGATTTCTGCTTCGTAAGTGGGCCAGCAACTGTCCCCAGGTACTGGCTCGGGTTCCAGCTGATCACCGCGAAACGCCCATTGCATTCGAGGATGACAAGGACCTATCCATAAAAGTTTTAGGTCTGCAGTGGCGACCCGCCGAAGATGTGTTTTCCTTCGTATTCCATCCACTTCCAGCTTCACAGGCGATCACCAAGCGTAGTGTCTTGTCACAGATAGGTCGTCAGTATGATCCCTTAGGTTTCGTGGCTCCTTGCATATTCTACGCGAAATGCTTCATGCAGAAACTCTGGCTCCAACAGCTGGGTTGGGATGAGCGGCTGCCTCCGGAACTAGAAAAGGAGTGGCTCACCTACATGTCAGAGCTCCCGCTATTGTCGAATTTTAGCCACGAGCGCCAGGTTACTGTCAAACAGCACAGCTACTACCAGATACTAGGATTCTGCGATGCTTCAGTTCAAGGAATAGCTGCGGTCATCTATTTGCGTAGTTTTAACAATCAAGGTAATTCGAAGGTCAGTCTAGTCATTGCAAAATCCAAGGTTGCACCCTTGAAGACAGTGACCATTCCACGTCTCGAGCTAATGGCTGCGCATTTGTTAGTCAAGTTAGTCAAATATACGAAGTCAATATTGTCTGAACGAATTCCTGTTCATGAAATACTCTTGTTTACCGATTCCTCTGTGGTGCTGAGTTGGTTGAATACACCCAGTTATAATCTCAAAACCTTTGTGGCTTCGCGTGTTTCCAAAATTTTGGAGACCGTGCAAAGCGATTGTTGGTTTCACGTGAGCGGCGCGTCCAACCCCGCTGACGTGTGCTCGCGCGGAGCGCTACCTTCCGTGCTGTTATCGACAGCGGAGTGGCTCGGAGGACCGAGCTGGCTAGACGCACCAAGAGAGAATTGGCCAGTAAAATCAATTGATCAATTTAAATCGGCAAATGTGCCAGAACTCAAAATTCCATGCGCGACTTTGGCTCAAACTAGCGTGCAAAACACAACACGTGACTCAAATCTTGTTTATGATTTAACTGAAAAATATTCGAGTTTTAGCAAACTTCAAAAGGTCTTAGCTCGTTGTTTTCAGTTTATCAACAATTGTAGATCGACGAAGTCTAATAGGAACACGGGTCCTTCGTCTCTATCAGATTTAAAGAACGCACACGATGTGCTCATCAAATCAGTTCAGCGAGAGCATTTTGCAGCTGATCTCGAAGCAATTTCAAACGGTTACAGCTGTAGTTCATCACTCAAAAGGTTAGCACCTTATGTCGACCCCCTCGGTTTTCTCAGGGTGGGGGGTAGGTTGTCTCTCGCCGAACTACCGTATCAAAAGAAGTATCCATTATTGCTTCCCAAAAAGTGCAACTTTACAAATATTCTTATCGACTATTTTCATAAAATTTATTTACATATCGGTCCGCGTACATTGCACAGTGTAATCAGTCAGAAATACTGGATTATTTCCGGAAAATGCGTTGTAAGATCTCGTTTTAGGAAATGTATTAGGTGTTTTAAAGTCAATCCTTCACACATACAGCCTATCATGGGCAACTTACCGAAATTCCGCATTGAAGGTATCCATGCTTTTCACACTGTCGGTGTTGACATAGGCGGTCCCTTCTATACGAAAGAGAGTAACAGACGTAATGCGAAAATATCAAAGTCCTATCTTTTAATTTTCGTCTGCTTTTCAACTCGCGCGGTGCACACTGAGGTTCTCAGTGCACTTTCAACTGAATGTTTTTTCGCAGCTTTCGATCGTTTCACTGCTAGACGTGGTTTATGTCAAACCGTTGTATCCGACAACGGAAAAAACTTCGTGTCCGCTGGTAGGCAACTCGCGGAAATCACTAACTTTTTTAACCAAAGTACTGAAGATGTTTTAACCGGTTTCAATAATCGTAGTGTTAAATGGACTTACAATCCGCCTACTGGAAGCCATTTCGGTGGGATGTATGAAAGTGCCATAAAAGGGGCCAAGCTCCTTCTAAAGCGCGTCGTGGGTACGCGATCGCTGTCGTTCGAAGAGTTAAGCACTCTCTTTGCTCGTGTCGAAGCAGTGCTGAACTCTCGCCCCTTAACAAGTGCGTCGAGCGACCCGTCCGAGTTCGAGGCGCTCACGCCCGGCCATTTCTTAGTCGGTCGTTCTCTATTAGCCGTTCCAGAGTATGATCTCTTAGACGAACCAACTTACGGACTAACTCGCTGGCAGCTAGTACAACAAAGTTCCCAACAATTTTGGAAATTGTGGCGAAATGATTATCTGCACACGCTGCAGCAGCGACAAAAATGGCATAGGAATAGTCGTAATATTCAAGTTGGCGAACTCGTTCTTATTCATGCTGACGCTCCTCCGCTTCAATGGCCTCTCGGTCGCGTGACGGAACTTTATCCAGGAGCTGATGGAGTTGTACGGGTGGTAAAAGTAAAAACCCAGAATGGCGAATACACGCGACCCGTTGTAAAGCTTAGTCCACTTCCCATGGAATTGGATTCAGCATAATTTTTATTTTTCTTTGTTTCTTTGCATGAATTTGACGCAAGAAGGTGTCAAATTTATGACAATTTTAGGTTCGAAATAAGTCATTTATTTTACTCAATTTACAGCTACACGTGTTTAGTTCACTAAGTCAACAAATACTTACACTATACAGTCCACTTACCTTATTCAATACCATCCCTGGTTTGGTTTGTAAACTGGGGAATCTGGGGTAGATTCCCGGTGGGGGGTTTATGTACGTTACATTGGGCAGATATAATTAGTAATATGTGCATTAAAACCTCCTGCACATATCAAAAACATACTGGCTGAATGAACTTTCCGCTTTCTCCCGCACGGCGGCGCCACCAGTCAGTTGCGCAAATTTGACAGCTCGAAATGAATGCCGGCCGGCGCGCGCTCTTTTAAATTATTCATAAAAAACTCTGAAAGTGCTGTGATTGTGTCTTAAATGTGTCCCTGGGACTGAGGAATAGAGCCAGAACAAACTGTAAGTGAAACCTATATCTTGCCCAATTCGGTTTTGCTAATTATTTTCAATAGTATGAAAAACAAAAGCAAAAAGTGAAATGCCTGTCAGAAGGACAAAAATCTTTCTATTACGGCTATCCCCAGACGATACAAGGTAGGTATTTACTTCTGCAATATCTCTTCTTCAATATTAACATGCAAGTCAAAACGAAATCAAATTTTTATTTCCAATATTAATACCCTTCTCTTACATGTCAAGTGTGGCCAGAATTATCAGTTTTGTTCATCTCACTTTACATAATCGAGAAATTCTTAGATGGAAGCCTAACTTACCTGTTTCGTAGAGAGTTTAGCCCCTTTTGTAATCTTCCTGATATTCGACTTGATCTCGTTCCGTATGTGAATATTGCTCCGCGATATTACATCGAACAGATTCCTCCTCGTGTCCCGCGTCAGTTTACTGCCAACCGTGTACACAGTTGACACAGCCGAGTACAAAGACGCTGTCTCCGCAGAGTTTAGTGTCCCTCCGTCGGTCACAGCTGACTCTACCTCATCACCTTCCACGTTAGAATACTCCTCGTCTATCAAAGTTTCCACATCGAAACAGCTATCGTCCAACGTGTTCTCGGGTACAGAAACAGCATTAGACTTATAAATCTTCCTGAAAGCCATCAGGTGATCGAGGATCAGCCTCCCGATGTGACTGCAACAGTCTGGACGCATGTTTAGAAACATTTCGATGTCCGAGTTAAGGACGTAACCCCACAGTGTGTATTGGAAATGCTCTTTTTGACGGAATGTCGCAGTCTTCACTAAATGTGGGCATATTATCGCCGCTACAATTTCGCGGCAAAGGTATTCTGCAATCTGAAAAGGTTTTTTATTAGACCAGTGTTTTTCAATTAGTACAGTCGAGGAAACTGAGTCACGTACACGTAGCAGGGTGGAACCTTTTCATAACCAATTTCGCTGATTTCTTTGGCAGATGTCAACATGACATTAGTAGCACAAAGGTTCCTTCCTGGTACTTGACTGTATACGTGTGCATCAAAGGGTACGCCCACCAATCTCTTTAATTAAAAAAAAAATAATTATGCGAACTATTAACCAAATACATGACGAATGAACGTTTTTTATTTATCATCCCAAGTACATAAGGACCAGTACTTTCATGGAGTCATGTCTTCTCAGCCTATATGTAAATTATAAATCCCTAACTCCCTGAGAGCATGCGGAACACGTGCGGATGTGGAACTTCACATACATAATTTAATTTCTTCGTAAGCATGTACAGATATACTCACGATGATTTCCGTAAACCTCAAATTTCAAATTGTACTTGAAATATAATAATTTTATACAAATTCCGAAAAACTAAAGAGGTGTTAGCTCGGCCTCGAACCTTCAACCCTCTGCTTGAAAGGCCATAGACCTAACCACTAGATTTCTTGGAGTGGTATATATGCGGTGCGCAGAAAAAGTAATTGGAAACCTAATGAATGATGAACTAATGAATTTTACAAAAGAAGCGGTAAAAATCTATCCACATTTTAATAGTTCAAGACTTTTTACGTACCTGTTTGGACGGAATGTTAAAAGTTCTGAACACGAGATTCGCCAGCGACATTCGCGTTCGTCCGCTGACTAGATTTATAAAATCCACTGACAATCCCCTGTACTTCAACACTGTGGTATACTGCCAGCCTATATGCAGCGCTATGCGGTAATAGGCGGCGATGTGCTTGGCGATGGTAAGCCCGCTTCTGGCTGCCAACGCCTCTAAAGCCGTGAGCCTGTCTGCATCCTCTCTGCCAGCCAATTGGCAGCTGGCTTCTGTCACGTTCTCTTGTTTCTCTTGAATGATTACTAGCTCTTCGAAGCTGGCGTCTGATGTACCTGATACTAAAATACCATAAACAACTATTAATTATTAATTTCTTAAAAAAATGAACGAAAAAGGATGAAATTTGGACGGTTTATAATTACTTCTACTTTGAGCTCTATGCAGGTAACTTGGCCAAAGTTGCAATGAGATTATATTGATAGACTGCTAATAGTTTGAAAAATAAAAAGTACTCAGAAGAATAGAGGCAATAAGTAGACTAAGTAAACCATTAAAATAAACAGGCACTTACTGTTCAGTTTGTTTTGCAAGAATGGTGACGAGATAACCAATCTCAGTTCCTGTGGCAGCTCATAAGGCGAGCACGTGCCTTCAGCCAACTTGATACACGTCCTAAGAATCTGCACTGGACACGGTTGGTTCCTATACATATATTCAGAAGGAGTTTTAAACAAAGCAGACAGGCGGAAAGCATCCACCAGCAACTTCAACTCAAGGAGGAGATTAATGACCTTCCTCCAGTTTTCCACCGCCTCCGGTTCTTCTAAAAATACGACATCCTCAATATTACCCACGTCTGACTCGACTTCGATCTCTCGCAGTTCCATAGAGAAAGGTTTCTCTGTGTCGACGACCCCTACTTTCCTCGACATCGCCGGGTCCTTCTGCCCGTTTAATATAAAATGCAAAGTGCTCTGATAGCTGTTCAGGAATATTTCGTTTTGAGACTCGCACTTGAAATACGCGTCCCACATGAGATGCTCTATTCGCTCTCTTTTCCGTCCGTACTCTAGATTTTCCTCGAACCAGCTCATTATGATTCTGTAGGCATAGAACTTCTGAACCGAGTCATGGATCTCGTTCACATAATGCACCAGGAAGTCTGTAGCATCACTGAATGTGACAGCTGCTTTCTTGAATGCCTCACTGCAGCGTGCAATGAAAATAGTCCATTCTTTGTCGTCGACACCGTCGTCTTTCAACAAAAGCGTTTCGTGTTTGTGCGCCCACTCGGCCATTAAAATGTCGTTGACCGGGACACTGGCTAGCTTAGCTATCTTGAGCGCAACGTCGTAGTTTCTGTTGCTAGTGTAAGTTTCCACGCACTGCAACAAGTATTGCCCAGAATCGTCCTGCAGCATTTTAGACACGTTCACGACCGATGGCGTTTCCATTGATATCTGCAGGATCTCGTGTAGTGTTACAAAGTTCGGAGATGGGACTGGAAAACAATAGTTGTAGCAATAAATCGTAGATACACAAATTATCCTTACTAATACTATAAATGTGAAATTTAATGCGTTTGTTTAGGTTTTCATACCTAAAGCACTCAATCGTATGATGAAATTTTGCATGGAGATAGTTTGAGACCAGAAAGATTAGTTTTTTTAAGGACAGTTTTTATATCGGAATATTGTATATTTCTTGTGAGCGCGGGATAAACGAACCCATCGCACACGGCAATACATATATAATTTAGAAAATAACAACTATACAAAGTAAACTTTCCCGTCCCACTGACTTCAGTAGCAGGTACTCTTTATCTACTGCGGCATTTATTCATAGGTAGATGTATAGATTCACAGGCATAAATAATGGGTCAGAAAAGGAGCATACAAGTAAGCGAAGTAAGCTATCTAAATATAAGCACACGAATAACCAAGCCACGTTTATAAATTTACCTGAAAACCCTTTCCCGAACTGAGCGACAGCCAGACACTTGAGGAACTCTTTCTGATGAAACGCGCTATCGAAGCCCTGGCTGAGGGCTATCTTGACGAGCACCGTGGCGATTCTCTGGTAGGCCTCCTTGGACAGCCGGCTAGAGAGCCCTGTGGCGTCGACGCTGTACCGTCGCTGGCAGTGCTGCAGGAAACTTGCGAGCTGCTTGCTCGTCTGCCCGTCGAATATGCGCTGGTGCAAGCAGCGGCATAGGAACGCTGTCAGCAACGCGAGAGGACTTTCCTAAAAACAAGGCATTAGATTGGAAATATCTTCTAATAAAACTAGCGTAATGCCTATACAATGATACATTGGTATGATAAAGTATCGTAACAAATCGTACATCTCGTAAGCATGCCCTAATTTAATCCTCTACGAAATAACGTGCTGTTGTGGTAGATAACATAGTCTACCGCAATCGACTTTAAAAATAACAAATAAAGGGTGAATATGAACCAAAACGAGTTTATTACGAACTAACATGTCTTACACACCGGTTTAACTGCCGTCTAAGTTTTTTTTTTGATAAATAATAGTCCAGCGCAATTGGTATATGTATATTGTACCTATAGGACAAATTTCCCGAATAAAATTATTTTATTATTATTCAAAATATGTAATACCGGCATGAATATGAGCATGGACTCGTGCAGTGTCGTGACGTATCCCTCCCGCAGGCAGAGCTCGGCGACTTGCAAGAACAGGTCCGCGGACACCGGCGCCTGCGCGGCCGGCGGCGCCTCCGCGCGGGGCAGCGCCGCCGACACCCACTGCGCCCAGAGCACCTCCACGGCGTTTGGCTACATAAACACACAGACACAAACATCACGCCGTATTCCCAAATGGGGTAGGCAGAGCGCACACGAAACATTACCGCTTCGAAGCCACTTTTAGCAATAGGCTAGCTAGACGACTAAAACGTTTTCGAAAAAACTGTTTAGTCCGTCAGGTGGACAATTTACAAATATTGTGCACATATTTTTTTCTTTTGTTTGACAAACAAAAAATGACGAGGATGCAGTGCTTAGCAGTTTCGAGTGACGTCACTATACGGTAGGATTTTACGGTAGGGTACGGTAGGGTTTTTATAGTGACGTCACAAGCCCCCACCCCAAGTTTGATGATCTATACCTTTGTCGATTTTTAATAAATAGATAAACCAAAAAATACGTGTCCCATATTTTTCCATAATCTAACTGTCGGATAATATATTTTTAACCCAGTCGTTCTCCCTATTTTAGGTTTTAAGTTTGACAAAAACGGTACAATAGTGACAGGTTGCTAGCCTGTCGCCTACGGTATACCTTAACCTATATATTCTCAGCTACATTTATAAAAATACAATAATCGGCCAAGTGCGAGTGGGACTCGTACATGAAGGGTTCCATACCTCCGCTCAGTCGAGTTCATAAGCTCGTGATCAAAAATATCTGAACTCGACTCTATTGCAATATTGTTAAATCAAATGTTTGCTCACAAATTTATGAACTCCACTGTACAATATTTTAAAAACAATTATTATTACTGAGACTACGCTGTCTGACTACCTGTCCGTCCATCTGTCACAGGGCTCTATCTCTTGAGCCTTATTAGCTATTCACTTGAAATTTTCACGGATAATGTATTGCCATGGCTGCTATAACAACAAATACTAAAAATAAAATAAAGTTGAAATTTAAAGCCCATAACAACATAAGGTTTTTTTGAGTTTTTTTATTGATAGGCTTTGTTAGGCGTTGCTAGGCGGCCGTGGTGACAGCCGGCAGTCGCTAGGGGCAACGCGAGTGACCATATGTGGTTGTTTGGACTCGTTCGTCGTCTAAAAAAGCACCTACTTTCGTAACCAGGGGCAAAAGTACAGTTAGCGAAAAAGCTTGTATTAGAAACTTTAACAAAAAAATATTTTCTTTTCTCATGCTCGTAAAGTCGGTATTTATGCTGGATCTAGGACCAAAGTCTAAGACCAAAGTAATTAGGTGTCAACAGCCACAACAAAACAGTTTCTATGTATTTTTGGATAATTTTTATCTTATGTAAAACTAAAAATCAATCAAAATAAATCAATAAAACTAAAAAAATATAATTTTATAGTGCAGCAATACATGAAAAATAAAAGGTACCTAGTAGGTAAACAATTGTTTTCACTGTTGATATTTAATTTCCTCTCAATCGAAGTGAAAAGTAGAGTGTAAAACTCGAGCAGTAAACCCATTTTCCCCTCGACGTGTCTATCCACTCTCGCCGTACCGGCTCGGGTAGCTATACGAACGCCTCGGGTAAAATGGCTCGTTTTTTTATGGTATAGGGGGCAAACGAGGAGACGGATCGCCTGATGGTGAGCGATTACCGTCGCCCATGGACACCTGCAACACCAGAAGAGTCACAAGTGCGTTTCCGGCCTTTAAAGTAGAAGTACGCTCTTTTCTTGAAAGCTTGAAGGTTATATCGGTCCGGGAATACCGCAGGCGATAGTTCATTCCAGAGTTTTGATGTGCGAGGCAAGAAATTTCTGGAGAAACGCACAGTTGAGGACCGCCAACCATCTAAATGGTGATGGTGGAAGTGTTGTCGCGTAGGTCGGTGGCGAAATGATGCGGCAGGAATCAACCCGAATAACTCCTCGGAGTACTCCCCGTGGTACATGCGATAGAGGATGCACAGTGAAGCTACATCTCTACGCTCTTATGCTCTTGTTGTACAATTTACTAAAAGTCTGTTGTAGATTACCTCGTAGCAGCTAGCTATCAGCACCAAGAGCGGCTCTTGGGCGGCGTGCGCGGCGCGGGCGAGCGCGGCGGGCGGGTCCTCGGGCCCGTGGCACGCCGCCGCCGCCTCCCACAGCTCGCGCGGGCCCGCCCCCGCCCCGCGCCACGGGAACTCGAACACGCCGCTGCCCACTGGACTCTGCGCAAACAACACTAGTCTATCACGCTCAATTTTCATAGCCATAGCATAGCATAGCATAACATAGATCAATGGTTCCCAACCAATGGTCCGTGGACCACAAGTGGTCCGCAGAAACCAAAATATGGTCCACAAATGCTTTCAAATTTCGCGACCCATTGATTAAAGTTTATTTTCGGATTGATTCACTTTATTTTTCTTGTAAGTAGTGGTCCCTGCCAACAACAAAGAAATCAAAGTGGTCCCTGGTCAAGAAAAGGTTGGGAACCACTGACATAGATAAAGAAAAAAAAACACTATCACTGCACTTAACCAACCATACGGCCCAGGCCGCACTCGCTAGGGCTAAACCACGCGGTATTTAACCGCGTGACTTTGTAAACCGTGTTTTTCAACCTTTTTCGTGCCACACCTCTTTAGTATGAAGAAATATTTCGCGATCCCCCTACTCGTTGATTTTTTTTTCATGTAGGTATTTAAAGGTGCAACCAAACCGCTGCTTAAAACGGTGACGGCACGGTGTATTTTTAGTGTAATGCAATGTAATTAATCGATTTACATTACTACTAAAGAAATAGAAAACGAAAAAATATTTTTGAGGGGACATAAAAGACATCGGCATTGGACTGGTCATTGGATTGACCAGCTGTTGCGACATCCAAAGCCACCCGAGCCCTTTTGGCCATTATGATCGAGATAATTAAGTCAGTTTCATTTAAACTAAGTACCTATCGATTCAAAAAATATTAGACGTGAACTTACCATATCAGAGGAGCTCAATCTGGTCAATCTTCTCTGCCCATTACTAGAGTTAAGTTTCAAATCCTTATCTGATCCATCCTCAGCATTTCTGTTCATCATGATATATTTCAAATGTTCCGCGTAAGATTTCATTTCAAATTCCTGTGAAAGCTTCAGCATTTGGCTCAATGGATAGCGAAAGACGTCGCCAAATAGAAGGAAATTGAACCAAGAGCCTTTCTTCACAAATCCTCTGAGTATAGTTTCAGGCAGCTGTAAATTGTGCAGCACTGCGAACTTTATCATCGTTTGTGACTCGAAGAGTACAACCGACATCTCTACCTCGCCATATTCATTTTCCTTGCTTTTCAAAGTATTCACAGTAATCTCTTCGAGATTATCGAGAATATCTTTTGCGGCGTCGTCGCTGCTTTGGATCAGTTTGGACATGTAATCATTCACGGTCTTAGTCGCTTTGTCTGCATTCCACCCTTTCTGGTACACCAAATATTGTTTCATCATCCTAGCTGCGGTCATGTGAACTCTGCATCTTGTGGGGTTGCAGCCGATCATAGCCACGAAAGATATGGCGCACGCGACCATCGCAGGATCGTCCCAGTTCTGCAGAGCTACGGCGTGAGCTTCACAGCAGGCGCTCTTTATACTCTTATCTTGAAGCCGGTTGTACATCTGGTACTGCTGAACAACAAACGCCTGGCTCGCATTACACGGACGATACTGCTTCAGATAGTAAATATGACTCAGGTTTGCCACATAACCGTATCTTTTCATCAGTTTCTCGTTGGCAAAATCTGGCATATCAACAGACTTTTGCGATAAAGCTTTAACTGAGCTAACATTGACTGGCATGTCATTGGCCAACAAGCTGCCCAAACTGCGTCTATCGGTCTTTTCGCCGATTACTGTTGAAGTGCTTTGATTGATCAATTGGAACTCAAAAATTTTCGAAACATCAAGCCCTCTATAGCCAGAGAGCAGCTGATACACATTCACATCTTTGGATTCGTAAAATGGATTTGTGTCTAAATATTTTTTGTAAACATTGTGTAAATGTGGAAGCTTTTCCTTGTATCCTTTATTTGGCAATTTAAAGTCTTTGAAATTGATGAACTCATCTTTTGAAAATATATCAAATAGATTGGCGTTTTCTTCCAGTAAAATCATTCCGAGGACAAGATGAGGATTGGAGCAAATGTAGTTGTCTATGTCATCCTTAGCTATTTGCTGGCATGTTTTGTATACAGGCACTACATGGCTCTGCCTGTCTGAAGTCTGTTCAATGCTTTTAAATAACAACCACAGGTTGATGCAATCTTTAGCTTCCTGTTCCACATTAGAGAGATCTGTATCCAATATGTTGCCCTCAACACACATAGTCAATACTTTATACAACTTGTTTTTGACACAGTACTTTGCTAATTCTACATAGAAATCTTGTTTTGTAATATTAGAGCAGGATTCCGTGAATATATCATCAATAAGTTTAAGATTCTGAGTTCGAGCTAATCTAGCAATTATTTTGTTCAAGTTAGAGCTTTCATCTTCATTAACTATGCCATAAGAACACAGAGTATCATAAATACACATTTTAGTATATTCAAAACAATTGCTATTTGTTATGTTGGAGATCATCTCGCTGGTGATGGTCCATTTGCGGAAGATCTCATCCAAAGTATCAAGAACTTCATCTGGGAATCCCTGAGTATCTACATTTAGAAGTTTCTTCACAAAACTTTCATTGTTAAAGAAGTTATACCGTGCATTCATGTCCCTCACCACCTCTGACATTTGCAGGTTGATCCAACGAATTAAAATCATGGCTTTGTTTTGTTCTACCAAATGATTCCACATCTCTAATGGTGTTGAGAATTCCAACAAAGAAAATTCTGTAAAAAATACAAACTATTAAAAAATAAATATACATCTTATAATGAACTTGACATATTATTATTGTATTGTAAAATGTAATTAACTCATTTTGTTTTGTTATCAGTGCTTAACGACATGAAATATATCATTTCAATTAGGGCAAACTAATTACATTACATACAGAGCAATTAGATAATAAACATTACCAAATGAATCCAGAAACAATGAAGAGGCAATTTTACTTTTCCATTGAGCAGTATAGTTCTGAATTTTTTCTATGGTCAAGGCTTTGATTTCACTTTCAGTTACAAACACTCTGTCCTTGCCTGTACCAAAAACTTTGTTCTGCTTAAATGTACCCTCGCATTCAAATGCTTTCTCTAAGTACCGCAGCAAATTCCAATGTCTTTTAAATTCATGCCACCTTGTCACAGTCTCCCCCTTCATGTCTGGTGAAAGTTTCTCCAAGTGTTGAAGAATAAAATCTCTATATTCTATCTCTGGTGAGGAAGCAGCAAGGGTCATGAGATGCTCCGCTGGATTTATCTCCACTTTATTTAGGACATGAAGTACTTTGAATATCTGTTTTCGCATCAATAGTTGTATTGTCCAGGCTCTGACCTAAATGTAACAAAGTATGGCGTGGTTATCTTAATAACTTAATAATTAATTTAAAAATTAATCATTTTTGTTGTTTCTATTTATCAGAAGGCTTATATATTATTATGAAAGAAAATCTTAGAAAAATTGTATTTCTATAAAAAATCACATTTAAACCTTTATTTTTAAATTAATAATTATTTTAAATTAGTGATTGACTGAGACAGAAGATATTTTACAGGGATATTTTTTTGATATAAAACACAGTATAAACTCCCATTTTTATACCATCCCTGCTGTCAGCATAAAGGCTAAATGGAGGCAACAGTAACTTAGACATACAGAGTAACACACTTATGACTTCTTTTTAAGTGGAAGCACATGTGTTTCCCATCGCAAGACTGAAAGGTGGGAAATAGTGGGAATAACAAATTTTTAACTTGTCAGTAGGGTTGCCAATAACATTAACATTATGTCAACATTCATCAATATGTGTCGGATGTTGATGTTTGTTGTACCTATTTCTTAAGAAATCTGTTAAAAAAAGTGTTGAGAACAATGATGGCAGTACTAACACCCGAATATTCACCCACTAACACACACAAGTAATATCAAGTTCTTTACATTTGGTCCTTTAGTAGTCATATTTTACCAGTACATTACACATACTACATACATAAAAATAAAATAAAATATCCAAGCAGCCGGTTAGTACACAAAAATTTACAAGACTAACTTGACAAGTGAATGCACAGAAATAGTAAACATTGAATGAAACTAACACATCAGGAAATATTTAAGGGAATAAAATATTTTAAGACTCACTTCTGCCATGAACCATTCTTTTGCTGTGGCCTCATTCCAAGAGTTTTTGTGCATCAAGTATTTTACAGCCAGATTAATGTGACTGCCTTTAGCAGCTGCTTCACGAACGACATCACGGGGAGATTTTTCATCCCAGCACGACCATATAATCTTCTCATTTTGAGTCAAACCCTCCATTTTCACGATACTATTTTGATTTTGTCTAGATTACAAAAATCATAATTGAATTATTAGATTAACACAAGAAACTACAATCCAAGACTTTTCTTTCTTGTTATGAGTATTATAGTATAATAATTATAACTTTACGACGACCAAGACGGTACCTATCAAATCAATTTATTTTAATTCTATTGTCTTGTTTTGTCTTTCGTTTCGTCACGTCAAAAACTCAAAACAACAGTGTTGTCATGTCTCAGGTCTCTAAAAAAGAGCAGCAAAATGTTTACTTGTCGTTTCTTTTCTTTGCTTACTGTTCAGTGTTTTAGATAAATTCATACAAATATTTCTCTAAAAATACCGATGAGGAGCATTACATATCTTTAGTAAAATTTCATTTTTAAATAAGTAAAAATTAAGAGCGATCGTATAGTATTGTTGGCGCTTATGACTCAAAAAAAGCTGTATTTAGCTATAAGTGATTAGGCTGGCAATCCTCTGTAACAAACTTCAAACGATATGTCATGCAGAAGCGTTTTTCGTTTTTAATAAATTAAAACGCCCCCTCTTCAATTTCAAATCAATCCTATTCGTCCTATAAATTAATTTAAATAAAAAAGCATTAGACAAAAATAATAAAATGTTTAAATCTCCCAGTTTTAGTGATATGAAAAGTATTATAAATCCAAAAAATATTATGTTTTGGTTGCTATCAGTTGCTATGCAATACTTGCATGTCACAACATTGTATTTATTTTAAAAACATTTCTGTTGCCTACTAACTATTCTGGCAAATAGATAAATTAGTAACAATGGCAGAGGAATTACAAAAAGTCCATCTCTACTATGATGATATCAACAAAATCAGAGTGATAGAACCTTCTGTTCTCAAGGAGACTGAAGATGTGAGGGATACTTGTAAAGATTATGATTCAAGTGGGTTTCTATGAGACTTCCTTGTTGCTGTTACTTTGCTGGTATAACTAACAAATTCAAACCAAGACTAATCAATCGAAAATTTTCAGAAATTCAGGACTTCGGGAAATTAATTAACTCGTTATTGACAATGCTAACAGAACTAGGAGATAATGTAGAAAAACAGAAAATGGCTGCAATTGGATCAATGAATCTCCTCAATTCTGCTGCCAAAGAACGAGAATCTGAGCAAGCGAAATTACAAGTAACTGTGTTATATAATCATAATCTGATAATCAGCATAAAGCTTTTTTCGTTTTTGATAATAATGGATTTTTCAATATTTTCAGGCACAGATACACGAAAAAACAATCATACTCGATCAATTGGATACTGAATATGATGCACTTCAGATTCTGGAAGCGACGCAAATGGAAACTATAGAATATTTAACACAGTTGCGTTGAACTTACAGGAAAGCTGACAGAAATAAAAGTAAAAAGCAGTCTGTAAAAATGTATTTTCCTCCAAACACGTGAAATGAGAACAGTGTAGCATTAATAGGGTTTTCAACATAATTATAATCCTGCTTCACAAATTAATAAACGGTCATTATTACGATGCATTTGTAACATTACCCAGACAGCTAACATACTAATCAGTCATTAGATACACCAGCCAGCTTACTGAATTAAGACAAAATATTATGATTAAACACCATATGGAATAAATCGTACACCAACTAACCATACATAGTGCCTACAATGTTGTTTATAAACACCTGTGATTACAAAAATATACCTACTTATTATGTAAAGCAATTAACAAAGGCAATTTAATTAGATTTCGATTGATTAAAATTAATTTCTATCGACAATTTATCAATCCTAACATGATCCTAACCAGTCCTAACCCAATAACATTAACACTTTCTTTTTTTTAACAAATGGTTTAAATGGCTAATGTATACCGACTTGTACAATAACTTGCACTTTATTAATACAATACTTCACCATCATGTCAATCTATTTTTATTTTAATTAAAGAGTCTTCCTTTAGCAACCAAAAAGAACTCACGAGAAAATGACTTGTCAATGGAACTAATGTAAATAATGAATATTAAGTTATAGATTGAAACACTACTTCTGTAACGTTATCCTTATCACCTTACAAACTACCTGCAATTGTCAAAAAGACTAAAAAGATCTTGAATGGCTTCCTCTGATTCAAAGTAAGATAAGAACACAATTTTCACATGATAGTAATAATCATGTTAAGTGGAACATGTGCTATGAAAACAGTTTCATGTTTTATAAATCCCAAACAAAGCACCCCTATACATACATATACACAGATCCAGATAGCAAGTACACAGATTCAGAAGAGACATCTTTAAATGTTCATGCCACTTCAATTCTATCTTAACAATGGTGTACCTGTACCATTAGCAGACAAGTGTTAAAGATTGACTCAATGCAGCATTACTTATTTAATAATAATAAGTATTTTAATAAGAATGGACAAATTGATCAGCGCAACAAACACTAAGGGGCTGTTTCACCGTCCATTGATGTGTTGACTGACGGTTAAATGTGATGCCATCTCTATTTGTTTTGATCAAATAGACGGTGACTGCATCACATTGAACAGTCAGTTAACACTAATCAATGGACGTTGAAACAGCCCCTAAATGTGCTAATTAGGGTGCTTTAACATATGTAATCACGACTTTGTATTGATCGCAGCACGTATTAATTACATTAATCAGGGACTGACTAGCGATAAAATACCAAGAAGCAATGGCGGAAAAGGCAGCTGCAAACAGCGACACGTATCTCATAACAGATGAATAAGGGATAAAAAAATCTACAGTCTTCTTAAATATCAATATTCAATAATTCCAATACCATTATTCAGGAACCTTTCCTCAATAAAATATTGTTTACTCGTGTAGATTCTCGAGGTAACAAATGACGCTGTCACCATTTAATAAATTAATTTTTTATCAGTTATTCAGTCCCTGGCCTGGATAACATCAATGCTGTCTGACAATTTTCTGTTCCACCATAAAAATAAGAAATTAAATATGTATGTCTATAAACCGTACAAAGGGCATCCTGTCTGTTCATTAACAGTCTCAACCAAACATATCACAATACTATGTGTATCTTGAACACTTTGTCCTTACGTTAAGAAAGTCTTACACACTCGACGTGACCTGCGAACTCGAGAGGGGATCGTCGATCTTTAGCCGCTTGGATTCCTGTTGGTCCTCGCCGAGTTCCTCGGCGGAGCGTTTCTTGGAGCCGTCAGCGGACGCCTGCGCCACTTCGGCGACCAGCCCGTCCTTGAACCGCACAATGATGGCAGTCATATTGTCGCATCCGGTGCCGTCGCCCATCGTACCCGGCGCCAGGCAGTGGTCGAACACCTACCAAATTGAATGTTTAATAGAAGTACTACTATCTGTTGCGCTAAATTGTAGTCGAGTTAAAACTATGCAACTCTAAGAAAAAAAGAAAAACTAACCTCTTCGCAGATCTGTGACAGCCTCTCCCTGCCTTCTGCAAGCCGCGGCAAGATGAAATCGCAAACATCTTGACTAGACATGAAGTTCCATATGCCGTCGCAAGCTAGCACCATGAACTGGTCCTTGGTGGGGTCTATGGTGAGCGTTTTCACGTCTGGCAGAGCCGTGACCATTTGCTCTTTAGCGTCCAAGTCTTTGTTTTGCTTGTAGGAGTGGTCGCCGATGGCTCGAGAGAGATTGAGGCCGCCGTTGATGCGTCCGTCGTTGGAGACTTTGCCGCCCGCCTTTGTGATTCGCTCTAGTTCGGGAGCATCTTCCGGCTTGTGGTCGATCGACATGTCGATGGCTTTGCCTTCTCTGCAGATGATGCAGCGGGAATCACCCGCATTTGCTACGTAGAGATCGTTACCTGTAACCGCAAGCCCACGATTTAATATAATTTTAATTTATTCAATAAGGGCTACTTGTGCAGTCAGTAAAAATGATGCACAATATTGTTTTATTCCATTATAACTTAAGCAATTATTTTGAAACCACTGAAGCATACCTCTAAGCAATGCTACAACAGCAGTGCATCCACTGTCATTGCCGGGTTCCTCTGTCATAGAAAGATCCTCATCTACGTCTTCATCGCTGGACTCTGCCTCATAATCCTCCTCTTCTTCCTCATCCCCCTCACCTGTTCAATGGAATTAAATTACAATACATATTAACAATTAAATAGATGCTAAACTGTTTGACATGAATGCTGTTGATCATCATGTTTTAAATTAACCACAAAAAGAGATGTACAGTCAACCAATTTGATTACTAGGTCACTATCACTATAGAACCTTGCCATAGAATATATAATTTTGGTTTGTCTATAGCCATGCTTATGTGGTGATGTCACAGTGACATGGTTTTGCGGTGGCCTAGGAATCAAATTGGTTGAATGTACGAAACAAATGCGTCGATGACACTATTTACCGGACGTACAATACCGACATGTTATTTTGTAACACGCCCATAGAAACTCGTCAGTTTGACACCAGTTTGTAAGGGGGTGTACACGAAATATCGGGTCGGTATTTCCATGTCGGTAAATAGTGTCACCCCAAATGCATTACTACAAAAAACCAGTTATAATAAAGCTCAATTGAAATTAGAGATTCCAGTGTGAAATATCTTTTATAATAAATTCACCATCATTTGAAGAATCTTCCACTCCATTTACATTTTCTTCATCAGAGGACTTGATTTCCCCACCCTCAAATGTCTCATCATTAGAGTCACTCTCATCATCATCCTCCTCGGCTGCTTGTCTTAACAGGGTTTCGTAGACTGCTGCTGCGGCACGACGGAGCTTCGACTTCTTTGGCCTCTCGGGAACTGGCTTGTCTATGCTGGACGCTGGCCATAACTTGGCTACAAAAAAATACCAAGTTTAGTTGATGTTCATAATTGTGATAGTTTGCTTATGAGGAGGGGTAGTTTGAATGTTTAAGTGAAGCTGATCACAATACCACTCTAATTTCAATGTCTACTATCTATCTACTACTATTGTAGTGTCATTAAATCCAACAAAGTATTATGTAGCATTCACATAAGATGCAACCAAGTTTGCAACACTACTAAGTAACTGTAGTATTTTTACATTATATTTTATTTACTTATTCATGACATACTCACCCTTGTTCTTGCCCTTTACAGGTGACACTGAGCCATTTGAAGACGTAATATTACTCTCTTCGCCAACGCTTTGCTTGGAGTCCGTGACTTCTCCATTGCAGGCATCACCGGAACCATTGCTGGCAACAGATGGCTTAGCATCTCCACTTTGGTTGGGTTGGGTGCAGTTGTCACCAGAACTGTCTGGTGTTGTGGATTTGTCCACTTCCATAGGTTCTTTAGCTGCTTCTTGTGGCTCGCTCGTGGAAACCTAAAATTACAGCAGATATAAAAAATATTGGCTAGCCATAATCACAAAGTAATCAGCACTTTTAATTGAAATATCAACTAACAACATATTCATCATCATCATCATCCCAGCCTATATACGTCCTACTGCTGGGCACAGGCCTCCTCTCAGAATGAGAGGGCTTGGGCCATAGTTCCCACGCAGGCCCAGTGCGGATTGGGAACTTCACACGCACCATTGAATTGCTTCGCAGGTTTGTGCAGGTTTCCTCACGATGTTTTCCTTCACCGCAAAGCTCATGGTAAATTTCAAATGTAATTCCGCACATGAATTTTGAAAAACTCAGAGGTGCGAGCCGGGGTTTGAACCCACAACCCTCTGCTTGAGAGGCGACAGGTCAAACCACTAGGCCACCACGGCTTCAACAACATTATCAAAAGATTTTGTTACAAACTGTACCAAATATGTTATTATTATAATTGGAGTTACCTCTTCATTGCTATCCTTATCTTGATCATTATTGGTGGACGATACACCTCCCGTGTCCTCGTCGGGTTTGACTTCATTAGAGTTAGAACAGGATGGGCCGTCTTCCGGGATAGCGTCATTGTCTCCGCTAGAGCCAGACGCAGAGGCGACTGTGGAGCTGGAACTTGACGCTCCAATACCTATTTAAAAAATGATCATTATTACAACCACAAATTAGACCAAAACAGTTGACATAATCTATTCATCAGCCAGAAGATGACTACTAGGCCTGTGGCAAACCGTATGTATTCGTTACTGAGTAACGAGTACTTCATCTGATTTGAAGTAACGAATCGTTACTCACAAATACGTCTCGTTACCCGTATAACTCGTATCGGTCGTACTCTGCTCTGCTGGTCTACTACGAAACTCGAAGTTCGTGTCGTGCGATCGCTCTGACACTTATACTATTTATTACGAGAGCGAGAGGGATAGTATGATACGAACCTCTAGTTTCGTAGTAGCCCTGCTGGAGACGCTCCGTCGCCTCCGTCTGTAGTCTGTGGAAGGCTTTATACTTACCACAGATTATGCTATGCGAACAGATACAACTGCAGAATGTATGAGGCGAATCTAGCGTTTAAGTCGTGAACTGAAACAGTTCGGTGACTGATGTGTCGTTATTATTATTATTGTTACTGTAGAAAAAAAATATTTTGGTATTTTATGATTTATAAATAATAATAATAATTAATAAATAATTTTCCTTTTTGTTGATTTGAATATGAGATGAGTAGAGATTTGATATTGGGCCGTTTGAATAAAGAAAAGCTTTTATTTCGAATGTTTAAACTGAACGCTCTATTTTGAAGTAAATTAATAATTCTTTATTCTTACGACCCAATGTTATTCTCTTTTTTATTCTTAGATATTGTTCTTAAGAATTTATGTGCATAATATGCGATAAATTCAGTTATTTTATTTTTTGTAAGATTTGACCTGATCCATCATTTAAGAGAAACCAAAAATAAATAACTTTAAATTGCAACAGTTCGACTATCATTATTTATTTAAGTATTTTAATAAGAGAAGCGCGCTCAACCAAATAAAATAACTCTTCAACTTTATAATATTGTTATAAATTAAATATTAGTTTGGATTTATTACAAAAATCACTTCAAATGGGGCTAGGTCAATTGGTGTGAATTGTCCCGTGATATTTATTTATTTAAATATACAGAACATTACGAACCACATTAAAAAAATCAGTTACGGTGCGTCACAGACCGACGATACGATAACGATACAGTTCGGTTTTGCTTTGTACAAAGTACGTTCGTTCATACCGTATGCAGGGGCCGAAACAAGTTCCATGGTCGAAAATACTGATTTTACTGACCAAAAATTCAAAAATACTGACCAAATACTGACCATTTCCAAACCGTTTTTCGGGTGAACGGTGTGAAATAAAAAGCTTATTTTCAGTTATTGGCCTCCACCATCCCCATAGCCAACCTGCACCGCCTTTTTATTGTGTTAAAAAGCTTTTTCTATTGTTAGTAATTGTTATTGTATTACAAGTGAGTCATGCGCATTCGTGCAAAATTATATAGTGAACAATAAATAATAAATAGATAGGTACACATCTACATAACAAAATCACACAAATAAATCAAATGACTATGAGGAAGAAAAAAAAGTACAGAGAAGTTCCATTAAAATAAACATAACATTTAAAATTAAGTTTTCTTAAAAAAGTTTGTTATAAGTGTTTTTTCTTCTTATCTACGATTTTTTGCTATTTTTTTGAAGTCATGTGATGCTTCAATGTATATGTAGATCATCCACATATAGAGCGTGCGCACACAGGCAGCGGTCAGGAGTTCCGAGTTCCGAGTTCCGCGTTCGGCGTTCATTAGAATGTACCGAGTCTATAACAACAACGCACACAGCGGGCAGTCTGACCGCGGCGGTCAAAGCGGAACGCCGCGTTCCAAGAGTTCTTTTCCCACCGAGACAGTGAACGCAAGAACGCCGCGATGTCTGAGTTAGCAAACACGGAAAAATTGATTGAATTGGTTAGGGAAAGGAGTTTATTATATGATTCAAGTAATAAAGACTTTAAAAACCGCGACAAAAAAGCTGAAGCTTGTTTTTCGATATCAGGTTTTATGGTGTTATACAATTCATTAAAATTATTAATCGACATTCGAAAATAAATATAGAATCGTAGTTCATCTTTAAGTAAATCCTGAAAAATATTACTGAATTCGCCTTGTTCTTCTCGCGTTGTGTTAATTGGGTGCACCCAATACTTCCTTTTCTTGTTAGAAGCTGCTAAGCTCCACAAGAGCAATAATTCTTCATCGGATGACGAACTTTCTAGTGACATGTTGCATGTGCAAAGACCCAAACGAAACTAGAACGCGAGAATTTGCACGGCGCTTGTGTGCGTTGGAACTCTTGGGCGGTCAACGGTCACTAGAACGCAGAACTCTGACCGCTCTCTGTGTGCGCACGCTCATATAGAGTATCCAAAGCAGCCATCAGATATCATCACTGGGCAAATCGAAAATGTAGGATTGGCCAACAGCAAAGGAAAACCAAAAAAAAATATTGAGTTTGGAAAAATACTGACAATACTGACCGATTTTCAAAAATACTGACTTTTACTGACCAGGTCTAAAAATACTGACTTTTACTGACTTTACTGACCTGTTTCGGCCCCTGCGTATGGTGACGGGATGCGGTGTTTCTGCTTCATACTCGCATCAAAAGTAACGATACGAGTAACGATACGATAGTAACGAGTACTGGTTGATAAAGTAACGAATACATACGGGTACCAAGGTTTTCGTTACTTTTACAGCCCTAATGACTACTGCAAAACAAAGGCTTTCCCCTTAGCATTCTACATTGAACAACCTACCTTTGAGGGTTTTCACAGAGGCGAAATTTCGCTAGATGGCGTTAGTATTGTGAGGTCCATTTGACGTTTACTTGCGATTGGCTCATTTAGTTATTTAACCAATCACGAGCAAACGTCAAACGGACCTCACTATATTAACGCCATCTAGCGATATGTCGCCTTTGTGAACACCTTCCCTGCATCCACTGTTTGCCCGCATCTCTCAACATGTCATTAGACCTAGTGGGACACTGCTAACGCTTCGTCTTGGTTTTTGACATCTATTATACAAATACTATCTACTCTAGGGTTAGAAATTATCCAACAATATCACAAATAATAATAATTTTTAACTGTTCTGTTACATTGATCGAACAGTCAAGGGCAAAAATATGTATACACTTTAGTACCTTGTCACTTTAACCACTGTGACAATTCATATATGGCAGTTCAAATATGACGAAAATAGACAAGGGATTAATGTGTATACATATTTTTGCCCTTGACTGTGCTTCGAAACACAATTGAACGTGACGCCAAAATAGTAACGCTAAACTTTAGAGCCTAAATAAAGCTTAGGCATAATATCATAAATATTATCAATGATAATTTTGTCGTAAATTATAGATACTAACTCTTCAGATTAAAAAAATAATAGCAAAAGATAACCTTAAATTTTGTAATTTAAGGAAACTTATCTTCTTGGTTTAGCTTACCTGATCCACCAGCTTCCTCTGGGTTTTTCTTAGCTCGCAGGCATGGGGACATTGGAGTTGCTGCATCTCCGAGTCTCGCGCGATGAAGATTGCCAAGTTTGTTCTCGTATTTAGCTAGCACCTCCTTTAGCGTAAAATATTTTTCTTTTTATTTTATATCATTTCATCATCATCATCATCATCCCAGCCTATATACGTCCCATTGCTGGGCACAGGCCTCCTCTCGGAATGAGAGGGCTTGGGCCGTAGTTCCCACACAGGCCAGAAAACATTTTGAGGAAACGCATGTTTCCTCAAAATGTTTTCCTTCACCGGAAAGCTCATGGTAAATTTCAAATGTAATTTCGCAAATGAATTTCGAAAAACTCAGAGGTGTGAACCAGGGTTTTAACACAAAACCCTTTGCTTGAGAGGCGATAAGTCATACCACTAGGCCACCACGGCTTCAGTAAGATCTAACAAATTATTATTGATCCGAAGAATTATTTGACCTGTTACCTGCTGCAATATTCCACCTTCATACCTCCCGCCGATAGTCTAAATTTCATCTACATCATCTTGATGAACGGAAATCTACTACTGTGCGTTGCCTACGGCACTTCCTGCCACATACAGTGAAATTGTGGAATCAACTTCCATCAAGTGTTTCCTAACAACTATGACATTGGGGTTTTAAAAAAAGAGGTTTATATTTTTTTAAAAGGCTGGCAACGGACCAATGGCTCTCCTTGACTAGGTGGTATTCACTGGCAGTGGTGTTCATTTCTCATCAGATGACCTGCTTGCTCGTTAGCCTCGCTATCACAATAAAAATAATAAAAAAAAACTGAATTTCCCATAGGCACCTCCTTCACTTCAATAATTAATGTAGGATTACCTTGTGTACTGGTTTTAACAATATAATTAAATGAATAAAATAAAATAAAGACTTAATTTTCGGGTTTACATCTTCATAAATTGATTATTTGAAGGGGGAAAGAGGTGTGAAATAGTTCATATTATCATACCTGGAGAGGAAGATGTGCCTCTTGGTACAGGTTGCTAACATTTTCATCTTCGGACTCTGATTCTTCATTGTCACTTGGACCCGGTGGGTGATTTATTTCACCTTAAACAAATAAACAAATTGCTTAATCATAACTAATACAGTTGTGAGTTAGTAACTCATTACTAAACATCAGTAATAACATTCAAATTTCATGGCAATGTATGGTTGGCAGACAAACAAATACATACAAATGACTTCATTTTCCAATAGTTTCTAACATCAAAGTAGTTTTGAAAATACAGAATCTCAAGTTTGTTATATGGACATAAAACTACTTCTTGCAAGAGGGGCTTCAGTAAACCGTTCATCTGCCTTACCTGCTAATTCTTTCAATACAGCCATAACCTCTTTGGTAGCAATTTTAGCATCAAATCCCAAGAAAGCATCTTCCAATGCTTTGGCCAGGTCCCCATTTCTGTATGCTTCTGTGTTCTTGATGTAGTCTGGCAGGTTATTGGAGCAATACGTCGCCACCTCTGCTCCTCCGTGACCATCGTAAACCGCGAACAGTGATGTTTTTTCATCAAAATCTAATACAGTGTTGTGTGCATCCTATAAAAAATCCTCAGTCAGATTAAAAGTACTAATTTAAACAACGCGGTTGGATTACTTACAACTTCAGTATTGAACGCAACTCAAAAAATACAGCTCAAAACAATCATTGACATCTATTGAATCTATTCATTGACTTTGTAAGGTTATAATTATTAGAAGGAACAATAGATGCTCTGAAACGTTTCTGTAAATTCACAAACAAAATGGTTGTGAAAACATGGTTATTTATTTGAGGAGAATGCAATAAATAAATGCAAGTGGATGCGCAGATACACAGTAACTCAAATCAATGAAACAATTACATATAAAATCGTACCTCTTGATTGACACGCCATCCTTGCATGGAGCTTGCCCCGCACTCAAGTTTACTGTTTGATTCATCGCTGGACACTTTTTCAGTAACCGGTTCTGATAAATATGCACCCATTTTGAAATGTCACATGAAATTGAATATAAAACATAAAATAGTGGAGGCGCGAAAATCTTCAGGAAATCGTGCAGGCGGCAAGCTCTCAAGCACAGATTACTAATAAGTAGCTAGCTACTCTCAAGCCGAGTCAATCAACCTACCAAACCAACCGCCAGAAAAATGTTGCTAGATAAATATTAAATATACCCACAAATAGTTTCAAATTAGAATAATAGACTAAAATTAATAAAATTAAAAGTTTTACAGAAGTGTTTTTGCTGTATAAAATACAAACACACAACACACAGTTTTAAGTTTTAACAGTTTAAAATAAATGACAGACTACGTTACGCAGAAAATGAAGCATCCATTTGGGGTAAAATAATTTTGAATTTTTTGATAACTGTACTTGCAATCTGTTTTTAAATCAACATGGTGACTAGAAGTAGATAAAAATTTTAACTCTTAATTTTATATGGAAAAACTCTTAATTTTATATGGAATTGTTTGAAGTGTTCAAAAGGTAAAGAAGCGGGAAATAATGATTTTTAGTACGTTTGTTTTACTCATAGTTAGGGAAGTGTTATTATTATTTTTATTTATTTGTAAAAGCAAAAATAGCCCTTCTCTTATTATAGGTAGAGTCATTCACGATGATGCGTGCCGTGGTTCTTATTACAATGTCATCATCATCATCATCTCAGCCTATATACGTCCCACTGCTGGGCACAGGCCTCCTCTCGGAATGAGAGGGCTTGGGCCATAGTTCCCACGCGGGCCCAGTGCGGATTGGGAACTTCACACGCACCATTGAATTGCTTCGCAGGTTTGTGCAGGTTTCCTCACGATGTTTTCCTTCACTGCAAAGCTCGTGGTACAATGTCATTAATGTCTAATTTTGACAAAATCACGCGTCTTTGTGGATGGCACTAGGTATATATCTACAAACAAAAAGTATACATTTTCAAACAAAAGTGAGAGAATAAAAGTTAACAAATACAATAGTACCAAGAAGGTTTCAATCCAAATACAAATATATGTATTTTTTTTATTCGGCTGATTGGCAAATAAGCAAGTGAGTCTCCCAATGATTTATATATATCGATGGAGTCTCCTGATGGTAAGAGATTGCCACCGCATATGGGATACCTCAAGTGCCAGTAATTTCACCGGCTGTCTTACTCTCCACGTCGAAACACAACAGTGCAAGCACTGCTGCTTCACGGCAAGATGGTTGTAGCAATCCGGTCGGACCTTGTACAAGGTTCTACCACCTGCAAATGCATATCAAGTTAGGAACTGTGCTTAGGTTATCACAGTCATGTCGCGACATAATTAACACACCTACTTTAAATAGGTACATCATATTTTCAGATTGTGAGACTTGTGAACAGAAAAATTATAAAATAGCGATATTTTCCTGTTGTGATGAATTATAATTAATATTTTTTTTTAAAGAAATTGTTAATTGATAACTTTCTCCTTTTTTCAAGTCGGGTATAAAAAAATATCGTACAAATTGACCAAAATCCAAACTCAGCGAAAAGCTTTTGCTATAGCTATTGTGAAACCGGTGCACTTTTTTTTAACACACAAATTAAGTAGGTACCTAGCGACTATAACATTACAACACACCTAAACTCCAATTTCATCAATACACGTCTTGTAGTTTTTGAGGAAAATCCCTGTCACATACGGACAGGGAGGGTAAAACTATAATGGTTCCGTTTTATCACTTTGACTAAGGAACCCTAAAAATTTTAATAGGTATGTACTTATTTAATGTAATGAAATTAATTTAAAAGCAAACTACCTAATACACCCGCCCAACTAGCAAATTGCTCTTGAGAAATGCATACTGAAATGCATATAGTCTTAAATAAGTCACAGGAAAGCTATTGATAATGTTTGTCGTCTTATAAACGCATTGGTAACCAAAAAATAATGCTAGGAGTAATAATCTGGAAAAACATATCTCGAAAGCGCATTGGAGATTACAATACATGGCTTATTCAAGTACAGTCCTACAGAAGCAAGATATAAGACTTTAACTCTCCGCTAAATACATTAGTTTCAATAAAGTCTTATCCAAGTCTAACACTTCTCTACAGAAATGCGATAATAGAACTTATATAGGACTAGTAGGCTTGAGAATGTCATTATTGTGTCACGTAAGACTAAAATCCTGTATCAGAATGATTCGTGACTCTTACAGGAGCAAAAGCAAAATGGGAAATTAATTGCTCTTATATAAAGCAAAAAGTTCTGAACCAACCTTTTTTTTTGCTTTTTTAGGACCTTGTTTTTAACAAATGGCGTCAGCGCCATATTGTTAATAACAATGTTTAATATAATATTAGCTACGAACAATTTTTACGATTTTACTGGATTGAACCATTATGGAAACAATAAATATTTCATTGTAAACAGGTCACATGGAGCGGCATTTAAATTACTTTCAGTTTATAATTTAAATCAGAGAGCAAAAGTTTCACAAAAGCATATTGTCAGATATCAGATCTTGTAACAGCAGGCACGTGAAATTGTTATATTGGAGTATATTTTAAATATAGGAAAATATAGGGGGGCATTAAAAATATACCACAAATACACATATATAACAACGAAGTAATCATCTTCGCACATAAAAAAGGTCGTAGCTAGTCACAATTAGTCCGCATAAATAACTCATGAGTCCTGCATTTTTTGTGTTGTCAAAGTTTGTCAAATATTATTAATTAAATTTAAATTCACACGAACTAAGAGGAACGCTCCCAAATTTATTTTTAAATTGACTGATAGTCGCATATTGATTCTAGATTAGCAGTGTGCAAGATTTGTAGCACAATACAGTGCGTTTTTAAGATCAACATGGGAGCAAATAGCATTTTCCATGACCAGTACAGCACAAATTCAAGAACAAAGATCCTGAATTTTGTGCCCAAAACCGGTCTTAAAGAGTATTACAAGAGTATTCTAAGACTATATCAAAATGCTTTAAGCTTTATTGAAAACGCATTCGTGGCTTATTCAAGACTACATTTTGCTAGTTGGGGTATTTGTAACGTTCTCGGTGTCGATGGTATATAGGTAAGTATATTAGTTAAGTATTTGTAATCGTCTATTATTATATTCTTATAAACAAACAAAATATAAAATTGAAAACAGAAAAATAAATAAATTAATAAAAAAAGGGTCGGCAGTATTTACTAGCTTAAGCACCATTTAGATAAGTTCTGACTTTATTTACACGTGTACAACTGATACGTGCTGAAAAATGTGGCGTACGTACACTACGTACTAAACACTTTATTTATTTCATTATCACTATGCTATGAACTGTATACTATACTAAGTCAGCTACATTCGCTGCAATTTATATGACAACTAGTTTATGCCCGCGACTTCGTCTGCGTGGATGTAGGTTATCGCGCGGTGGCGCCCTCTACCGGAATGAAAGTATCCTATGTTGATTCTTGGGGTTTAACCTATATTTATGCCAAATTTCATCAAAATCGGTTCAGTGGTTTCGACGTGAAAGCGTAACAGACAGACAGACAGAGTTACTTTCGCATTTATAATATTAGTAGGGATTATTTTTGTAAAATACCTACCTAGCTAGTTATTAGGCCCCTATTATTGATAAGCCTATACAAGGCTAATCCCGCACTTAATTCAGGGTTTTTCTATAATAAAATTAAAATACTACGTAGGTATGCAATGCGCACCACAATGTCAGTCATCTTTTTTTTATACACACACACAAACATCACGGCTGTATTCCTGAATGAAGTAGGCAGAGCACACAAAACGTTACCACTTCGGAGCCACTTTTAACAATTTTTTATATTTTAAATTTGACGAAATCTTTATGCCACTTAAAGGGCATAAAGTACTTGCTTACATATTATCGGTTGTAACTTTTCCGACTAAGCTACTAAAATTGCCTTCTTGTGAAACATTTGTTGTAGAGTAGGTAAATTTTTAATTTAATGAGTCCAAATGATATTTCTACTTATGTAAAAAGCGATAAAGGCAGTCCAAATATACTTAACTTGTTTGTTAAACGAGATGCGTATCTTTAAGGCATTGTGAATTAGGTAATGTTTCACTTCTAATGGATCTTTTGTAACTGTGACTGGTTACATCGTTTTTGAAGAAAAAGTCATGGATTCTGTTTATGATCGTGCACTGTTAGAAGTTGGGGATAATGGATATTTTCAAAAAAAGTTCGACGTAATTTACAACTGCGTACTTCCATTTCTCTGGATTATGGCATATTTGAACATAATACTGGTTCTTGTTGTTATTCCACACACATGTAAGGTCCCAAATAGACCTGATAATATTAGTGAACTAGCGTGGAAAACGAAATTCATTCCCAGGTGAGCACTATGATACGATATGTTTTTATGTCTTTCTCTTCGGTTAGTATCTTTTATGTTAAGTATATCAACTAGCTGGTGTCCACAACATAGTATGTGTTGAATTTGTTTATCGCTAGGTATCTTGCGGGAACTAATTAAATTTTTCTTGGATAAAAAGGAATTTTCTTTGTTGATCCAGGTTACAAACTACGAGTATCAGGTTATAGGTAACCTGATTTATTCTACGTGTTAATTTAACCAAATCTGTCGAACCCTTATGCATGATTGAACAAAAACATCCGTTCATCTACACAAATTTTCGCATGTGTAATTATAATTTATGTCATTTATCGGCAGATCTGCAGACATTACAGGACAGTTAAAATTTGATGACTGTTTAATTTATGTCAATCCTGAAGTGAACAACGATACTGAATGTAAGTAAACTTCATTGCAAAATTTAACAAGTTTTAGTAATCAGGCCTATGAAATCGAGGAACCGTTTCCTTTTTTACAGATTGTAATGAATATGATTACGATAGCACGTGGTACGAATCATCAGTCCCATCAGACAACAATTGGGTTTGTAATGATGAACTCTATGTAGCTAATGTATTTGCGTACAGCAGAGTCGGAGAAATAGCTGGATCATTATTTTTCGGATGGTTTGGAGACGTGTAAGTCATGAAAATATTTATCAAGGAGGATATAAGCACCTACTGCTTATAAGATATTACTACTAAATTTGTGCTAGCAATAGCAGTGGTCGATACTAACTGGAAAATTTAAATTTTCAGGTATGGTCGTCGTCTAACGTACATCTTTTCCATGGCTTTAATTGTACTCGGTAGAATTATTTCTATTCTTGGTAGCCATAACTTTATTTTATTTGTAAGTGGTTGTGTAGTCACGTGTCTCTCATCATGGTTTGTGGTGCAAAGTGCATTGGTAATATCAATGGAAGTATCATCCGCTGGCCGACGGGCCGGTGTTGCGACTCTGCGAAACGCGTCGTCAAGCTGTGGTATGTGCATTATGCCGTTATTGTACTGGTGGCTACGAGACTGGAAACTATTTATGATTGTTACCACTGCTTCACAAATATTGTTTCTCATATTTTCTTGGTAAGTTACTCCAAGTATCACATACATATACATTAGATAGAACTTGTAAAGGGAACCATAGTTACTCTAATTTATATTTTGACCACGTAATATCACTTTACATTTTCTTCCAGGCGTATTTTGGAATCTCCGCGATGGCTTTGGATTGCGGGTAAACCAGACGAGTGTATTAAACAGCTAAAACGCATAGCCGTAGTCAATAAAACAAAGTTAAGCGATGAAACTGTTAAAGATATCAAAATAATGCCATCAGATGGTCAAATTCAGTCACTTGGCATTTTTGCTCTTTTTTCTAGTTTTACGTTGGCAATGAATACTATTTTGCAGTTAATAATATCGTGAGTATCGGTCGCTTAGTCCATCGCACAATTGAGATATTTATTTTTTATTGATAGTTATAGAGCTTTATTTATACTTTTTTTATTACAGTTTGTGTGTTACTGTAGCATACACTACACTTCTGATGAGTTCTGGTGAGAAATCAGATGGCAATCCGTTTCTTGAAACCACCTGGCAGGCGATAGCCGAACTGCCAGGGTTTTTTGTTGGTGCCTGGCTGGCTCAAAACATTGGGCGCCGCCGTACAATGGCTGGATCGTTTACAATGTCAACTTTAATATGGATAATAGTAATTTTTAGAGAATATAGTAAGTTTTAACAAGATGCTTGCATTTTTTTTGCTCTCATCAACTAACTACATCAAGTACAGATGCGAATATTTTTAATTTGTTGTAGGCACAAATGGATGGATAAGGCACCACTGGGTTGGAACTACGTTGTCTTTTACTAGCCGCTTACTTGTAACCGTCATATATTATATTATTAATTTGTTAAATATGGAGCTTTATCCGACGTGCCTGAGACAATCTGGAATGTCATTAGGAAATGTGTTATCAAGTGGAGGCGCAGCTGTTGCCCCTTATATTTTATACCTCGTAAGATTTTTATAAAATTACTAGCTTTTGCCCGCGGCTCCGCCCGCGCGGTATTCGGTTATCGCGCGCTGTTCCCTCGGGAACTGTGCATTTTTTCGGGATAAAAAGTAGCCTATGTCACTCTCGGGCCCATAAACTATCTTTATGCCAAAAATCACGTCGATCCGTCGCTCCGTTACGGCGTGAAAGAGGGACAAACATACAAACACACAAACACATAAACACACAAACATACAAACACACTTTCGCATTTATAATATTAGTATGGATTTACTAAGTTGACCACTAACCTCTGTTCGCATAAATAGAAGCATGCCATAGTCCTAGGCCTATTCCTACAGTTTCTTAAAACTACATCTACAAAAAAAAAATTACCAGCGTGCCATTTAAATAGGTATTTAAATGGCACGCTGGTAATTTTCTTTAATTTGTTTTCAGGGACGGCGTGTCGACTCTAGGTTACCAAGTGTTATTTTGACTGCAGTATCTTTTGTTGGAATTATTTCTTCGTTACTACTCCCAGAAACATTAAACGCTAAGCTTCCAGAAACTTTAGAAGATGCAAAACTTTTTGGGAGAGGATATTCCTCAGTTCCAAAGCAACCCACGCGTGAACAATCAGATATAACAGTTGAATAAAATTGTGCCTATGTCATATTTCACACACTACTTACAGAGCATGGATTCATTTAATAAAACAGGGTGCACCTGTTCTCACATAGCTTTTTAAGGCTATTATTGGACGTTCTAAAACGTTTCTCGTACAGTTTTACATGTTACCCAAATATAGGTATTAAACTAGTATTTAGACTATACTCCGTTAAGTTTAAAGTTTGAATTATCGGTCAAATCGTGACACACGTTTCTCAGTATTTCAATCACAAATGGACTAAAAACACCCACATGTACATTTATTAGCGGTATTCATTATGTTTTATCATAGAAGCACAGTATATAAATACAATTGTATTGTATTTATATACTGTGATAAAAGTGAGCACAATATTTATTCTTAAACTATACCTAAACTTGGAAGATTCCGTATAAAACACGAAATATTTTTTAATTTTTTCGTAATGGCTACGGAACCCTATTTTGGGCATGTCTCACACGCTCTTGGCCAGTTTTTAAAGATTTCTAAGTTGTTGTTTGGATAATGAATTCCTTACGGACGAAGTCGCGGCCAACGCTTAGTCATATATATTGTTTCTTACCATTTATTTTGATATATTTGAAGTACAATATAATCATTAATTAAGTACCTATGTTAAATTGTTTGCCGTTTACGTTAACTCTATATAATATATATATATATATATATATACGACGACCGGATGGCCGAGTGGTTAGAGAACCTGACTACGAAGCTTGAGGTCCCGGGTTCGAATCCCGGCCGGGGCAGATATTTGTATGAATAATACGAATGTTTGTTCTCGGGTCTTGGATGTTTAATATGTATTTAAGTATGTATTTATCTATATAAGTATGTTTATCCGTTGCCTAGTACCCATAGTACAAGCTTTGCTTAGTTTGGGATTAGGTCAATTGGTGTCAAGTGTCCCATGAAAAAAAAATATATATATATATATATATATCTACATAAGGTTATTTTTTGACACAACGGTAAAATTAGTTTGTAAATGACAAACACTGAATGGAAGACATCACTTGTTGTATATTGTTAGTATATATATATATATATATATATATATATATGCGTGATGATATAGTAAATGATGTATGATAAATAAATAAACCTTTGTGTATATGAACAAGAACAAAAAATATTATTTAAAAAATTTCCCATACCTACGCCTAATTCCTTAGTGTTGCCAGTTCCCTTACCTAAAATTTACCATCGAAATAGTAAGTACTCTGGAATGAACACTCCAAAAACTGACGAGCAAAAACCGACCTAAAAGACATAGACATAAGAACTAATGGGCTCCGGTCCGGGTGAAATAGCAAGCACGGAGTCAGTGTATCCCTCTCTAACTATTGCCAGGAAATAAATAAAAAATAATTAGTAAATTTTAGTTTCGTGAGTGTTGTCTTTTAAAAATATTGAATAAAATGTATTCATTTACAATAAGCAATAATTACACGATTTAATATTTTTTTAATGAAATAAGCTTTAGATCTTTTTTCACGAGCTAATTTTAACTTGATGGTAGGTTTTATTAATTTCTCAATGGCCACACCAAACAGTAAGATGGTAGCTTCGTTATTGAGACTAGGGTGACAATCTTTTCACGATGTATCCAAATGGCTAATATGTAATATTTATTATTTATTATAATATAATATTTTATACCCATCGGACGTATTGTCTAATACGAATGATACATACATGCATAACATAATAATTCTACTACATTATATTATATTATTATTATAAATTTTGAAAATTTCCAGGGGAATTTGGAAAAATCCCGAAAATTTCAATTATAACTACCAGATCGATTCAGTTTACGCATGCGAAGACGCTGGTAAAAGTTAATAAATAATGAATAAGTAAATAATAGTGTAATATATGTTAGTACTGGCTACGCGCCTCTACATGATATTGTCTATGTCCTTTATACTTTTGCTAATGTGTCACTTGCCTTGTCAATATCAATAATTTATTAAAACCGCTAATATACAAAAATCATCTGCTTTTACGTGTAATCGCCGATCGAAATACCCTAACAATTGGTAGCAGAGCGTGGTTATCGTGGTTACAACGTGGTTGTGGTGATTACGTTTTTACACGGGGAAAATGCGAAGATCGTTGTAAAACAATAAAACAAAAATGTCTTCACAGTACCGTATCGAAGCACTATCAAAGAAAAATTATGACACATGGTGCCTTCATGCCCAAGCCGTATTAATTAAAAACGAATTGTGGGAATATGTAAGCGGTGAAATAAAATTGTCGGATAAATCGAGCGAAGAAGAAAATAAACAATTCGCGAAGAAGGACTTACAAGCCCGAGCGGAACTACTTTTGCTGATTTCCCCATCCGAACTGAAACAGATAAAAGGATGCACTTCATCGAAAGAGGTATGGGATCAATTAAAATCTATTTATAAAAGTACCGGCCCTGCTCGAAAAGCAACATTGCTTAAACAATTAGTCCTAAAACGAATGAATCCGACTGAAGATGTTAGAGATCATCTCAATAACTTTATGGACGTTGTGGATAAACTGGAGGAAATGGATGTAGACATAAATGCTGAACTATTAAGCATTATGATGCTATATAGCCTACCTTCAAACTATGAAAATTTTAGAATAGCTATTGAGTCACGAGATAAGTTGCCAAATCCACACGACCTAAAAATTTAAATTATTGAAGAGAGCGAAGCACGAAACCAATGTGCGAGTACTGAGGTAACTGAAGCATTATATACCAAGAACAAAAAGAGAAACTCGTACCAAAACTCATTTTGCAAAAACTGCAACAAGAAGGGGCACTCAACTGAAGCCTGCTGGTGTAAGAAAAATTACTCGAAAAAGGAAAAAGAAAATAAATTTCCAAAACGCGAACAGAATTTCAACATCTGTCTGGCATCAGCGAATGAAGATGACAATAATATGTGGTGTCTGGACAGTGGCTGCACATCACACATGAGTGGTCAGAAAAATTTATTCGAAAATTTAAGCCCTGAAACAAACACTCTAAAATTAGCTTCGAAAAACACTTCAACAGAAATTCAAGGAAAAGGGAAGATAAAGATTTCATCCAATAACGAAACCTTTAATCTAAATGAAGCCTTATACGTTCCTGATATATCTACAAATCTGGTATCCGTTGGGAAGATCACAGATAATGGATATAAAGTTGTGTTCGAAAAGCAAATAGCATCAATAATCGAGGATGATGATGTGATTTTACAAGCGCAGAGAAACAAGAACGGCTTGTACTATTTCGATATTGATCAAAAGGAGCCAAGAGCAAATTTGGCATCTGATAATGAAGCAATGATATGGCATAAGAAGCTAGGCCACATCAACGAAAAAGATTTAAGAATGATGGCCAATAAAGGATTAATGCGTGGATTGGAACTAAAAGAAGTTAAATTCCAAACATGTGAAACCTGCATAAAAGGAAAATTATCAGCTTTGCCATTTATTAGTCACGACATTACATCATCCGAACTATTAGAAATCATACATACTGATGTATGTGGGCCATTCGAAAACGAATCAATCGCTGGATCAAGATATTATGTATCATTTATTGATGATTACTCAAGATATTGCTGCATATATTTCATAAAGAACAAAAGCGAAGTCATTGAAAAATTCAAAGAATATAAAAACAGAGTGGAAATGTTCACGAAGAAGAAAATTCAAAATTTACAGTCAGATAATGGCGGTGAATATAAGAATAAAGAATTCGATGACTTGCTGAAACAATATGGCATTAAAAGGAGACTAACAGTACCTTACACCCCCCAACAAAACGGTGTGAGTGAAAGAAAAAATAGATCCTTGCTGGATAAAGCCAGATGCTTAATGATTGATTCTAACGTCCCTGCATGCCTATGGGCAGAAGCGATTAATACAGCGAACTATTTAATAAATAGAAGCCCAGCAAAAGCTCTTAATGGAAGCACACCATATGAAAAATGGGTGAACAAAACACCATCTGGAAATCATTTACACATTTTTGGAAGCAAAGCATTCGCATTAAATAAAAGGCGTAAAGGAAAATTCTCACCTAAAGCTATAGAAGGAGTATTCGTGGGATACGCCAAAAATGCAAAAGGTTTCAGGATCTACGTACCGGACGAAAATGATGTCGTTATAAGCAGAGATGTAAAATTTATTGAGAAAATGTACTATCCAGAAAATCAAGCTGCGAAATATGACGATTTTGAAGAAAAACCTGAAACAGAAAAAGAAAAGATTATAGAAATGAGAATAAACAAGAACAACTTACCTTCACAGACTCCAGCTCGTCATACCATACCATTGAATGAATGTCCTCCTGAAACAAGCTCTTCATCCCCACCTGTCGATAACCTAGAAGAAGAAATCATAAATGATGATATCTCGTCAGCTGACGATGAGTGGGCCGAGAGTGAAGAAAGCCAAAGTCCACCTGTAATACCAAGTTCAAGTAGACAAAGACCTCAAAGAGTCAGAAATAAGCCAGTTTGGACTAGAGACTACTGTTTACAGGACGACAAGGAGGAGAGTATAATGGTATCAGAAAACAACTACTCAAATTTATCAGAAGAAATTAATGATGGAGAAGACTGGCATGACGCTATAAAAGCTGAAATGAAAGCGCACATCAAAAATGAAACTTGGAGAATTGTTAAGAGGGAAGGTGAAAAACCAATAGATTGCAAATTAATTTTAAAGAAGAAAATTGGTTTAAATAATGAAGAAATAAAGAAAGCAAGACTCGTTGCCCGAGGATTTTCACAAAGGCCCGGCATTGATTACAACGAGACTTTTGCACCCGTTGCAAAACTTAGCTCCATTAGAACTGTCGTTGGTTTAGCAGTTGAACAGAGCCTACATTTAAAACAAATGGATGTCACAACAGCCTACCTAAATGGAGATATTGATGAACATATAATTATGACACTACCTGAAAACATCGAAGAATATGTGACAGAAATTTTAATTGAGGAAAGCCAACAAGACGACTTGACTGTCTATAATAAAGCAAAACAAATGCTAGAAGACTACAAAAATATAAAAGGTGAAAAAGTTTGTAAACTGCAACGATCACTTTATGGCTTAAAACAATCAGGCAGACAGTGGTATTTAAAACTTGACTCAGAATTGAGAAATCTCGATTTTAAACCATCAAAAGCTGATCCATGTATTTACATACTGGAGAAAGGAGGAGCAAAGATTGTAATATCAATATGGGTCGACGATCTATTGATAGCATATTCTTGTCCAAAGAAAATGAAACAAATACAAGACCTACTAATGACAAAATTTCATTTAAAAGATTTTGGAAGACCCGAAAGAATGCTTGGAATAGACTTCACATACACTAAAGACACAATAAAACTAAGTCAAGAAAAATATGTGGAGGATTCATTAATTAAGTTTAAAATGGAGGAATGTAAGCCTACGACTGCACCCATCGAGCCCGGAATCCACCTACAAATTAATGAAAAGGGTAAAATGGATGGACTGCCATACAAAAACTTAATCGGAACGCTTATGTATTTGGCCGTCGCTACAAGGCCTGATATTATGTTCGCAGTGAGCTATTTATCACAGTTCAATGACTGTTACAGCGACCAACATTTTAAATGCGCAAAACGTGTATTGAGATACCTGAAAGGTACTAAGTCCACTGGATTAACTTTTAAAAAGACGAACGAACCATTACACGGAATGGTAGACGCAGATTGGGGCGCATGCAAGCTCGATCGGAAATCCTTCTCAGGATACTGTTTTATTTTTGGAGGAGCCTGCATAAGCTGGGCATCCAAGAAACAAAGGAATGTGGCGCTTTCCACAGCTGAAGCGGAGTATACTGCTATTACAGAAGCAGCAAAGGAAGCCCTACATCTTTTACCATTATTTAACGATCTTGGAATAAAGATTGAAAAGATCTTGATTAAGAATGATAATCAAGCAGCAATAAAACTCAGTCAAAACCCCATGGTCACATCTAAATCGAAACACATTGACATGAAAATACATTTCATCAGAGATTGTGTTAAGGATGGAAAAATATGCCTTAGCCATTTGGGCACAGAAGACATGGTGGCCGACCTTCTAACAAAGGGACTATCTGGACCAAGGCTGGCTCAACTGAAAAAGCATTTGGGTTTGCTGCCTTAAGAGTCGCGAGGAGGAGTGTTAGTACTGGCTACGCGCCTCTACATGATATTGTCTATGTCCTTTATACTTTTGCTAATGTGTCACTTGCCTTGTCAATATCAATAATTTATTAAAACCGCTAATATACAAAAATCATCTGCTTTTACGTGTAATCGCCGATCGAAATACCCTAACAATATATATGTATTGTCACTTAGTCTTCATTCATTTATTAACCTAAATGATAGAGCATCTAATATCGGACGTTTTTTGCAATATCGGTATTTTTTCAATACCGAAAATTCAAATACCGATATTCCGGTATTTTGGTATTTTTTCGATATTCGTATTACTAAAGTAAAATGAATGAGTTTCGCACTTCCAAAACCTTTCCGGTTCCGACAATCTTAAGTACGTGTAGGTAGCTAAGATTATTTCAAAAATGTCTAAGATTATATTAATGAAATAAGTATTTATGCATTTGTGACTTGCAACTTTTGAATGTTGCGATGCGACTCTATTTAATAACAAAATAATTGGTATTTAGAGATCAATATCGAAATACGGGTATTATACAATGTCAATACCGGTTTTGCCAATATCATAAGTTTTACCTATAGAAAAGTGAATACTTATGTTACTAGCACCGACGTACAAACCTAAAATTTATTTGCTCTAGTCTCTACCAGCCGTATCATAAGGACTTGGTATACAAGTAATAAAAATTCTGGTTATTGCTACTTAGTATATTTTTCTGACAAAGAAGTACAAGGAGGAAGGAATGTCTCATTAATTGCATAAAATTATGGTCATACTAATAGAGTGAGATAAAATAACCCTGTGGTAGCTATCTCTATCGGCAAAATGACGGACCGTGATTCCTGCACAGTGCACCTTCCAGGTACTTACTATTTCGATGGTACAAACCATCGAAATAGTAAGTACCTGGAATGAACACTCCAAAAACAGACGAGCGAAAACCGACCCAAAGCCATTGACATAAGAACTAAGGGCCTCCGGTCCGGGTGAAATAGCAAGCACGGAGTCAGTGTGTCCCTCTCTAACTATTGCCAGGAAATAAATAATAAATAATTAGTAAATTTTAGTTTCGTGAGCGTTGTCTTTTAAAAACATTGAATAAAATGTATACATTTATAATAATCAATAATAATAATAATTATTATTATTTACAAGCCTTATATAATTTTTTTTAATGAAATAAGCTTTATATCTTTTTATATAAGCTAATTTTAACTTGATGGTAGGTTTTATTAATTTCTCAATAGCCACACCAAACAGTAAGATGGCGCCTTCGTTATTGAGACTAGGGTGACAATCTTTTCACGATGTATTGAAATGGCTAATATGTAATATTTAATATAATATAATATTTTATACGCATCATACGTATTGTCTAATACGAATGATACATACATGCATAAAATAATAGTCCTACTACATTATATTATATTTTTATTATAAATTTTGAAAATTTCCAAGGGAATTCGGAAACATCCTGAAAATTTCAATTAAAACTACCGGACCGATTTAGTTTACGCGTTTGAACCCGCTGGTAAAAGCTAGTAAATAATGAATATGTATATAATTAAGTGACAACAGTGAGTGAGTGATTTTAATTGTTTGATTTAATTTAGTTTTCTTTAATATTAATTTCTTAATTTTTATTTCATTGTTGTAATTTGTAATCATCATCATCATCATCATTCCAGCCTATATTATATACGTCCCACTGCTGGGCTTAGGCCTCCTCTCAGAATGTGATTGTGGTTTAATTTAATAAATGATTTTTTCTGTAGTGACAACTTAGTCTTCATTCATTTATTAAACTAAATTAACTGACTTATGTATCCACTTTTTCATACTAGTTGTACCTATAGAAAAGTGAATACTTCTGTTACTAGCACCGACGTACATACCTAAAATTTATTTGCTCTAGTCTGTACCAGCCGTATCATAAGGACTTGGTGTACAAGTAATAAAGAATCTGGTTATTGCTACTTAGTATATTTTTCTGACAAAGAAGTACTAAGAGGAAGGAATGTCTCATTAATCGCATAAAATTATGGTCATACTAATAGAGTGAGATAAAATAACCCTGTGGTAGCTATCTCTATCGCCAAGAAATCGGCTCGCTATTCCTGCACAGTGCACCTTCCAGGTACTTACTATTTCGATGAAATTTACCCTTACATTGGGGTTAGATGCGTCGTATGTATAATTTTTCTTTAATTTCTTTTAGTAGGTACCTGCCTTTTAGTAACTGTCATAACTAAAATAAAACGTTTTAATTTTGTCGTAAAGGTTATCTTAGGAATTTTTAATACTACCAACAATTCGTGTGTAGTAATTAAAAAAAAAACATGTTATTTACTGTGAGTGTGTGAGCTTGGCTTAAGTCTTTTCGCATTGACGTCAAATAGTCATAATTTTCTATTAAATTAAAAGCGAATATAGCTTTTGTTGCTGATAATTTGAACCTCAATTTGAAAAATATTAAATAAATTTGGTTTGCTTTGGTAGCTAGCTACATATTAGTAATCTGTGGCTTTGGCAGATATAAAATTAAAAAGAAATGAATGATAATAGACAAGATAAATCGCACAAATGTCAAAGTGATAGCATAGACGTCTTATGTACCTACAAATTAATTAAATATTTAATGAAATTATTTATTACTCATTCGGCTATTGCGATTAAATTACTACAAAACTTAGAGCTTATATACAGTTTACGTGATAGTACCTGTTATAGATGATAGTTTAGATAAGATTACTATACGTGCACAGGGTTTCAGGAGTTCAGATTAACTCCTCAAATCGCGCTCGTCGTTTTCAGTGCAAATAGGCATTTTAATCGTCTCACTTTGTCTCCACTGGACCCCGACCCGACGGCGAATATGTCGGGTGACCATAAGACCCTTTTAAAGGGGAGTCCTTCACAGTATGTGAAGCTAAATGTTGGCGGGACGCTTTTTTACACCACTATTGGTACCCTCACCAAGAGTGACAACATGCTAAGGACCATGTTTAGTGGCAGAATGGAAGTGCTCACTGATTCGGAGGGTGAGAGTTTATTTTTCGCTTATAATTTGTGTGACAAAAGTATGACTCCATTAGTGTTCGTTTTAGTTGGAGAGATAAGATTAAGGCTGAATGGTTGACTATTAATCACTCTATTTAGAGACTTCAGTTTTAAATACCTAGTTGATTTATGGCAGTATTTTATTCTCACTTGCCTATTAACAGCTATGATTTTCATCAGGGCATTTCTTCTGATGACTCATGATAAAGTATTGAAATTGTGTTTTGTTACAAAACCAACAATCAAATAACTTACAAGCTTAATAGCTTACAAGTTGGGATCACTAATTGATACAGAAGGGCTCATAACCAGTGGCGGATTAGCCACATAGCAAGAGTAGCAAATGCTACGGGCCCCGCGCGTCTAGGGTCCCCGCAGACCAATGCCTTCTGATCGTAAAAAACGTAAATTTAGATGTATTTCTTTTCTAAATCAATGTAAGTAAAGTACAATACTGCCACCACAAAACCAAAACAAACCGCCGCCAAAGAAAGAGATGGTATCAAAATGATTGACTATAACATTTAACTTATACTATGAACTTGAAGCTAATCAAAGGTCCTATGATAAAATTTGCTACAGGCCCCGCGATGGCTTAATCCGGCTCTGCTCATAACTCTCTTCTTAACAGGTTCCCTAATCCAAAGTAATGTCCAGCATTCTTTTGACACACCCCCATAGTAATGATAAAGCAATGTAATATCCCCAATATAGTGTCCCCAAAGTAATTTTCATTGGTTATTTAAATGTGGTATAATAATCAAAATAATATGTAATAAAAATTACTATTTATTGAAAGAGCAGAGCATTATTTACATCACTGGCCATGAGGCACTTGTACCTCAGTAGTGTTAACATTTTTTAACATTATTCTGTTATTTTTATTTAAAGGTTGGATACTGATAGACCGCTGCGGTAAGCATTTTGGTACAATACTGAATTACCTTCGCGATGGGACAGTGGCACTCCCAGATACATACCGTGAAATCTTGGAGCTGTTGGCAGAAGCTAAATATTTTTTGATAGAAGAGCTGACAGATTCATGTCAGCAAGCATTGACTAAGAAGGAAAGGGAAGCTGAGCCTATATGTAGAGTACCTCTGATTACATCCCACAAGGAAGAACAGCTGCTTATCATGTCTACTTCAAAGGTTTGTGTTGCATTAATAGTAGTCTTTTAGACATTTTTAACTTGTAAAAGTTATGGCAATACATTTTGTGCACATCTAATATGTGTTAAGCTCAGTTTAGACTTCAAGAAAAATCATGTAAGTTGCATTGTATTATCTTGCAATGCTTGATTGATTGACCATTTCGAACTAGTTTGCCTTATGGCCTCACAATGTAATGCAATTTGCACTATTTTTCTTACAAGTCTAAACTGGGCTTTAGATAAAACATTGTCTGCATAATTTTATTACATACTAGCTGACCCGGCAAACTTCGTACCGCCTCATTTTTTTTTCATATTTACTCACCTTTTAAACCTTCCCTGGACTTCCACAAATAATTCAAAATATAAATTAGCCAAAACGGTCCACCCGGACCCGTTCTCGAGTTTTAGCGAGACTAACGAACAGCAATTGATTTTTATATATATAGATTATCTAATCTCAAGGAAGCTGAGAGATAAATATTATAGTAAAAAAATATATTTGTAATTCTAAAGTGTATATTTTTACTTCCAGCCTGTTGTAAAATTGCTCATAAACCGACACAACAACAAGTATTCTTACACCAATACCTCTGATGACAATCTGCTCAAGAACATTGAACTTTTTGACAAGCTCTCGCTGCGCTTCAGTGGACGAGTTCTTTTCATCAAAGATGTAATTGGCTCCAATGAAATATGCTGCTGGTCATTCTTTGGACACGGCAAGAAATGTGCTGAAGTCTGCTGCACATCTATTGTTTATGCTACAGACAAAAAGCATACTAAAGTTGAATTTCCTGAGGCTCGAATTTATGAAGAAACCCTTGGCATTTTGCTGTATGAGAGTAGGAATGGACCAGATCAGGACTTGATTCAAGCGACATCATCGCGCGGCGCCGTAGGCGGCCTGTCCTGTACTAGTGATGAAGAGGAAGAGCGCTCCGGGCTGGCCCGTCTTCGTTCGAACAAGCAGAATAACCAATCTTAGCGGTTACAGTCAGGCTTGGCGCGCCTTCGTAGCTCTAAACGGACAAATGTCTGATACCAAGCTGGCTACTTCTTGCCCTTTTGCTGGCTGCCCTGCTTTGGTCTTTAGAATGGAAGTTGTAAGCTGTGCCCCTCATCTTGTGGGCCCTTTCTACATCTTTGAGCTCTCTTGGTAATGTGAATGCAGTGGGAAGAAATGGTTCTAGCAATCGAGGCAATTATGATATTCCAAATGAACTGGTACTTATTTGATGGATAACTTTATGATGTTATGTGTCTTCAAGTCTGTTTTGTGTTAAGTGAACATTATGCATGAAGTATAAAAAGTGTTGAATAAGATGAAATAGTGCAAAAGTGACAAACTATTTTATTGTTATAAAAAGTTCATACCTAAAATAGTATATAATGTCTAGTATACGATTTGAAGTAATTATATCAGATTTATGTAACCTATCTATTTGTTGTATGCTTAAGTGTGCATGTTGTAATGTAGGGACATCTTTTCCATTTTCACTGTAGGTGTTTATTAGAGATGTTTGTGTCTAGATGTGAGAAATAAATTGTGTTTAGGGCATGTAATTATTTGTGTATGAGCATTCAGTACATACTTTAATTTAACAGTATAAAATATGTTATGCTTTGCCACATGCAGCTCAAAAGAATTGCCAAATGGATGTTCTATAAATGTTAGGTGAAAATTTGGAATTGTATTTTTCTCTTTCCTAGACAGATGTCTGCTGTGTTGTCAATAAATAGGCTTACATCACACCATTAATACACATTAATTATGGGAAGGTGTATCTTGGCTAATTATTTGTCTCTTTTCAAGTTCTACATATAATTTATTGTCATAAGACTGATTTCTGTTTGTTGACACGAGCCAAAAACAATACCGCGCCACTTATTGTATTAGGCGTACACACTATGCGGCTAACTGTACGGTTTGAGCAAGCTGTCTCTTTCACCAGCAATACTCTGAAGAGGGAGAGCACACTACAACCGCGCAGCTTACCGCATAGTCTGTATGTAGCCTTACTAGAATCCTGCCAATTTACATTTACTCAAGCACACTTAAAAAAGTGATGCAGGTTATTAATGGTCATAACGTAGGGCGCAATGTAGCTTAGTTTATTACCGATATTCATGTTGCAATCTAGTCGAGTTGTGTTCCACACTTTAAAACAATATTATTTATTAAATAGCTAAAAACAGATGCGGTGGAATGTCCTCCCACTATAATTAAATTAGCATGCTGTATATCAGCCTAATGGTATTAAAATAATAAATTTAATGTAAGAGCTGAGTCTGCCTACTCAAGTATTAGGCATAGTATTTTAAATAATTATGGATGCCTAGATGAAAGCCAATAATTATGCCAGTTGTGACTTGCTAAAATGAAGCTTTCATTTAGAGAACCAACTCTTGTATAATCTATGTTATTCTATTGGTGTATTTAATTGAAGTATTGTATAAAATCTGTTCTATTTCAATTGTCTAATTTTTATGAAGTAATTATATGCTCACTATTTAGCTGTCTTTTGATTTATTATTAAATTAATCTAAATTCCATTAAATAAAAATAAAATTGACTATAAAGGCTTGGTATAAAAAAGCGAATGAAACGTAAGGCTACATCAACTGTCATATCTGAAAAATATCTAAAAAAAAAGTGGTATCTCATTTTCGAAGGAATTAAGAATGGCTTATCCTCCTAACACCCAAAGTTCTTTATAAAGGACTTATCAGTAATTTGACATTGAACTCTCTCAGAAATGACAAAGTTTCATGTTCATAAAACAGAAAATTGACTTGGGCTTTAGGAGGGTATGCGTTTGCAGGTGGTTGGACCTTGTACAAGGTCCCGAATTGCTACCACCATCTTGTTCGGTAATCCTTTCTTGAAGCAGCAGTGCTTGCACTGTTGTGTTTTGGCTTGGAGGGTAACACAGCCGGTGTAATTACTGGCACCTGAGGTATCCCGTCTAGGCCTCTAGGTTAACAACGCATCTGCAATACCCCGTGTTGCAGATGTTTATGGGCGATGGTGATCTCTTACCATCAGATCAACCCACTTGCTCGTTTGCCATCCAGTTGAATAAAAAAAAAAACTGCAACGAAACTGCCCATAGATTTCATCATTGCAGTTCCATTGCAATTGGCAAAACTTGCTCGCTAGCAGTCTTAGTTATGTTGCAGTTGCTGTTACATAGTAGTTGGAATGCAGTTTGTATGTACTGGCTCTGACATTTTTACTATCCATCATGTGCAAGTGATTGGTTAAACATTGGTTAGACACTGTGCAAAACCTGCCTTAATTTTCCAGGTTTTTAACATTACATTTTTTCTGTTATGTTCATCAGTACTATAGGGCAGTTAGGTCTTGAAATAAAACAAAGCATTAAACTGATATTTCTAGAAGATTTTTACTATAGCATTCTAGGCTGCAAAGTGGAGTGCCTGTTTTGGAGCAATTATATTTTTTAACATTGTCACAGTCACTGACTCCACACTTTATGGGTTTTGGTGCTTCCCGTGGGGGCATGGCCTTGAGCGGAAAGGGCAGTCCTGGTGGTAGAGATAGTGATATTTCAGTGACACTATTCTTATAAACCATGGTGGGTTCTTGCCGTTTAGCTGGTCGTCCCCTTTGAGCATTCTTTAAATTTTTCGAGTCTTGTTTTTTAAGAAGTCTATCCATAGTTTTCTTCTTGTCCTTTTCACGTTTTTCATCAGCTAGTTGTTTACGTTTTTGTGACTTTATTGCTGCCTTTTGTATGGCTTCGGCGGTCATTACTTTTTCTTTGTAGCCTGATGGGAGAGCAAGCAGCACTTCACCTCCAGGACTAGTGTCTTTATCGGTTCCTCTCTCGTACATAGCCCTTTGTCTAGCTGTCATCATTTTTGGATCTTTTGGTTTTATTTTCTTCAATTCTTCATCAACCTGTACATACAAAAGAGTACTGGAGTATTGTAAACTAACTCAAGGAATTGATGGTTTCAATATTGTTTTTGTAATAAATCTTTCTAAAAATTGTGTTGCAGAATTTCATTAAAATCAGTAACTCTGTTTACTTGTGATACACAGAAACAGTTACATTAGGTACTTAATAATATTGGAAGAAATGCTGTATATGAAAAATATTGGAAGAAGGCCCTGGCATAAAGTCCAACTGATTCCAACTAAATTATATGTATGAAAATATAAATACAAGATAGTGGAACACAACCTTTGGAATCTGGATTTAAGGGAGGGTATTTGAGGTGAGAGCCTTGGGGGTCTCCACAAGGGATAATCTCCCCCCCCCCAAATGGATTTTAAAAGTTTTGCTAACAGTTTTTTTAACCTGGGCCCTGCTGGAACTTCAAACCTGTAAATCCAGTCTGGCTAATGGTAAAAGTAAGTAGGTATGTAAAAGAATATTACCTCTTCTAGTTTACCCGATTTGATTGCATCCAGCCATCTTTCTTCCTCACTAGAAGTGCCACTTTCCCGACCTTTTTTCTTTTTCTTTGTCACCACTTTAGGAGGAGTACTTGATGATGAACCTGGCATGGATCTTCTTGAGTCTGAAGACGACTTCATGGTTTGCGCTTTCAGGAGGTCTGCCGCTGAAGTACCAGGCAAGTCTTTACCAACCTTCAATTTGGTTTTAAAAGGTTTGTCCACCGCATCCTCGTAGGAAACATCGATTGAAGTATCGCTTTCGTACTCATTTTCCAGCTTTCTTCGCTTATGTTTTTTGTGTTTGTGCTTTTTATGTTTCTTCTGCGGAGGTGTGTCTGAAAATTTTAAATTGATGTATCAGAATCCATGGTCTCATATAATTTTTGTTTGAAACGAGAACGTTTCGATTAGTTCTTACCTATAACTATTTCATCTTCCGTAGTACTTTGCTCACGCAATCTTCGTACCATTATTTAAAAATGTTATTTCTTTGTTCAATATTACTAAATTTTGAATAATGATCGAAGCAAATTGCGTCTTCAGGCTAACTTGGACGAGCAAAACAAAATTTCCAAATTATTTATCTGTCCTGTCAGCTGTCACTGTCAAAGTGGCAAATCTTTGTTTAAGGTACGGTGATAAAAGCTGAAAATATTACAATTGTTTTCTTTCGGTGACATTCGGGTGTCTGATGTTCGTTTCTTAGTTTTATCATTTTATAACTATAAACATTTTATAACGGTATCGTCCTTTTTTTAAATAAATAAAATTATTTCAAGATTTGGTGGCAAAAACATTAACCCAAACAGCTTACAAAAAAAAAAAGAGTATTTTGGCGGGAATAAAAAACAAAACAAATAAAGTAGCTGGTTAGTTTTTACTATGTCACATTAAAGGGCGCTCCACACTTAGTCCGCGAATCACGGCGCGATTTCGCGGAGCGAACTTGCCGCGAATTTAACAACGACTCTACACTCGCCCGCGTCTCGTACTACGTCGCGTTCGGGCTTCGCGCTCCCTTTGACGCGGGACAAAAACCGACAAAAATTGGGGAACAAAGCGCGAAACCGCGAAGAATATGCGAAACGGCTCTACACTTAGCGTTCGCGCCCCTTCGCAGCCATTGCGCGCGATCCGCGGGCTAAGTGTGGAGCGGGCTTAACACATTTGTTAATCTTATATGACGCTAAGTCTCCGATCACGGAAAGGGCTAAGTACGTGGCTTTAAAGTGACAAAGTACAAAAGTAAGCAGCTACTTTTGAATGTACCAATTATTTTGACATTTTGATGGTAACTTACATATTATTTACGACCTTGAAGTGTATATTCGGAACCCTAAGTGCGGGGATCACCTCGCACTTAAGGCTGTCACAGACTACGCAGATGCGGTAATATTTTATCTGCAGATAAAAACGTAAAGATCTGAAGCTATCACACACTACGCAGATGTGATAATATACGAGACGCATACATTCAGTCCAAATCCTTCAAACTGAGTAGACGTGTTTTTTGGTGCGGAGTCTTTATACAGGATGTTTTCGTGTTTATCTCTTTTATATTTACTAGACAGCTCGTCAGATGACGATTCTGACTATGTATCGCATCGCATCGCATCGCATCGTATCGCATCGCATCCATCGTATCGCATCGCATCGTATCGCATCGCATCGCAACAATGTGAGAAATATTTCATCCATCCATCCATCGCATTGCATCGCATCGCATCGCATCGCATCGCACCGCATCGCATCGCACCGCATCGCATCGCATCGCATGGCATCGCATAGCATAGGATCGTATCGCATCGCATCATATCGCACCGCATCGCACCGCATCGCATCGCATCGTATTGTATCGCATCGCATCGCATCGTATCGCACCGCATCGCATAGCATTGGATCACATCGCATCGTATCGCATCGCATCGTATCGCATCACATCGTATCGCATCGCACCGCCCCGCATCGCATCGCATCGCATCGCACCGCATCGCATCGTATCGCATCGCATCGCACCGCATCGTATCGCATCGCATCGCATAGCATCGCATCGTATCGAATCGCATCGCATCGCATCGTATCGCATCGCATCGCATCGCACCGCATCGCATCGCATGGCATCGCATAGCATAGGATCGCATCGCACCGCATCGCATCGCATTGTATCGCATCGCATCGCATCGTATCGCATCTCACGGCAGGATTAGCGAGCAAGATGGTGGTAGCAATCCGGGCGGACCGTGCACAAGGCACACATTTTTTGATATATCGATTTATTTAACCCAAGCCTATTTTATCACATCAACCTGTATCTATCTGCAGATAAAATCTGTACCATATTTGTAGCGGCAGATGTTATACGCAGATCAACAGATGATAATCTGTGACATCTGTCGATATATGTCGGTGCCCGCAGATGCTTGACGATAAAATATAAGTTATCTGCGCAGTGTGTTTTGGCTCATTGAATTGTATAGGGAGCGATATGGACAGATATCTGCGCAGATGCAGATATCTTACCGCATCTGCGTAGTCTGAACTGAATCACGGCCCAAGGTTGGTAGGAACTTTTCAAAATCTTCTTCTTCTTCTCTTTTAAAATATGGCTTTCTGTCCTAATTAATAGGACAATTTCGCCAGTGTCAAAGTATTCTCTTTCGAGAGGCAACGTTGTACGGTGATTGTAGTTTTTGCAACTTGATAGTAAAATTCCAGAAACCACGTGGAAACAACTTGCGCATTAAAAAATGTCAGACACGAGATCAATTATAGAATTTTGTGATCACTGTTCACTGTTAAGGTTAATCGCCGCATAAAACACTATCAAAATTATACTTCAACTAGCCAAAGAAACAGAAATAGCAAAATTAGATATTGACTTCATCCGCCATGTTCGAATGCTACAAACCGAACTTTTTCTTTTCAAAATCAATTTCGCTACGAATTCTTTGGCAGATGCATGGGATGGCAACAGGACATTAGTAGTAAAAGGTTCCCATCCTGCAAGGCTACTACGAAACTCGAAACTCGAAGTTCGTGTCGTGCGGTCCCTCTGACATTTATGCCATTTAATACGAGAGCGAGACGGATGGTACGATACGAACTTCGAGTTTCGTACCGTAGTAGCCCTGCTGGTACGTGATTCAGTTTCCGCAATTCTACCTTCATCGATACAATACGGAATCAGATGGGCTACTCCGAACACAACGTTCGAAGTTCGTGTCGTGCGGTCTCTCTCACACTTATACTATTTAATACGAGAGCGAGAGGGATCGCACGACACGAACTTCGAACGTTGTTTCGGAGTAGCCCTTCTGCTTCATTCTCGTTCTTTTCTTACATTCAATAGAAGTCTACAGGGTTATAAATAGGTATAACTGATGCTATTAATAGTGCAGCGTCGTACATCTTACGGAATTCTAACTGCCAATGTCAGTGCAGTTCATTGAGCAACATTATAAAAGGTCTGCCGTCCCGAAACGTTTGCGATGAGCACCTAATTGAATGGAAATCGCTCGCAGAATGATAGGTCCCCTTCCCCTTAAGGTGCGGCCATATGCAGTCGCTCGTCGCTTGTTTGCAGCGATAAATCTGGTCACGTGACCCCATTTTGAATTTACCGCGACTCAAAAAAGTAGCGTCAAGTCGCCGCGTCGAGCAGCAGCGACAAGATGGCTGCTTCAGGAATGATCTTGGTCTTGGAAGCTGATTTCTTAATTTCATTTAGTAGCAGTCGTGGCAGTGGTATAAAGAATTTGGAGTAAATGAAAAAAAAAAGTTTGTCGAAATTGAAGAGGTTTTTTTCGAACGATAAAGCACAACATTTTCATCTTTATCGCTATATTTTTATGTCAAGTGACCAGAAACGAGCGTCGAGCGATTTGCATGTGGTCGCGCCTTTAGGCGGTACACATCGCGACAAATCTGCAAACAGTTTATCTAAAGTTTAGTTATAGTTTAAATGTTTATCTTTTTTACGAAGATTATGCTTAAAGTAAATTAAACAGAATAAAGACCACTAAAAACTGAACATTTTAACTAAAGTTAGTGTCTTAACCCAGTATTGCTACCCCAACTCAACTTTCTACCCTTTCTACCAAGGTTTAGTTGAAATTTGGCATACTAATGTAAGTTGGGTGTAAGGGAGGCCCAACCTCTTAGCTGTGGACTTCAATCAAGCCTATCTTACCTACCCGTGTGGTAGGTACAGGCGGTACAGTTGAGGTCAAAGGTATCTTTGCACTTTAGTACCTTGTCACTGTGTGCCATTCGACAATCCCTACTAATATTATAAATGCGAAAGTAACTCTGTCTGTCTGTCTGTTACGCTTTCACGTCGAAACCACTGAACCGATTTTAATGAAATTTGGGATATAGGTAGTCTGAAATCCAAGGATCAACATAGGATATCTTTCATTCCGGCAGAGGGCGCCACTGTGCGATAACCTAGATCCGCGCAGACGAAGTCGCGGGCATAAGCTAGTTTTATACCTAATAAAGCTTAAACATGAAGTGACAGCGACAAGGTAGTAAAACGTGTAAAGATATCATTCTATGACGGCCGGCGGCAGTAATAACTGTTACTTGGCTGGTTATAAAAAAATGTAATGACATTATTAAGATGTGATTACGAGTCGTATCATCGCATACAAACTATTAAAGTTTACGAGCATAGGTATATCCATGTACGAGTATAATATCCAATTAAAACCTAAACAGGTTTTAGCCATGTCAACTGGCGGTAAGTTTTTAAAAGTTGACAGACGGCTGAACCTTGCGGCGCAATTTCAATTATACCCTCTGAGGAAAATACAGGGACACAGTGCAAAGAGTGCCACTGATGCAGTTGGGTGGAACAGTGGCGTTTGTTGACATTTACGATAGCTAGTAGTTCGCGGTTAAAATAAGAAGTCAATCTTGACACCACAGGGCTACTACGAAACTCGAAACTTGAGCTTCGTGTCGTGCGGTCCCTCTGACACTTAAACTATTTAATACGAGAGAGAGAGGGACGGCACGATACGAACTTCGAACTACTGTCACTCCCATACTGAACACGTCAAAAAACAAAAACATTGACGTGGATTCGATTTGTGGCATTCGAACATGGAGGATGTAGACAATATCTAATTTTGCTATTTCTGTTTCTTTGGCTAGTTGAAGTATAATTTTGATAGTGTTTTATGCGGCGATTAACCTTAACAGTGAACAGTGATCACAAAATTCAATATTGCTCTCGTGTCTGACATTTTTTAATGCGCAAGTTGTTTCCACGTGGTTTCTGGAATTTTACTATCAAGTTACAAAAACTACAATCACCGTACAACGTTGCCTCTCGAAAGAGAATACTTTGACACTGGCGAAATTGTCCTATTAATTAGGACAGAAGCCATATTTTAAAAGAGAAGAAGAAGAAAACAGTGACGTAATTAGTACCAGGATGCCAGGTGTCAGGATTGACTTCTTAGCAGCGGACTACCTTTAAGTCTATGCAACAAATGCGTGTTCATGCAGCTCCTCCACCTAGATTTGTGTGATCTCATGGTGTGGAGTGGTGGAGTGTATGTGGTGTGGTGCTACGATGGTGGGGGAGCTGCACGGACAGTCATTTGTTGCATATACGTAGCTATCGTAAGGTCCCCGCTGAGTAAAGTATTTGATTGTTTATAGTTCATTAATTGGACCTCCTTAACGCCTGAGGGGCTACTACGAAATTCGAAAATCGAAGTTCGTTTCGTACCGTCTCTCTCACTCTCGTTTTAAATAACATAAGCGTCGGCGGGACGGCAAAACACGAAGTTTGAATCGGCTCTGCTTTACGCCTACATTTGCGTACCTATAACTACATTTTTGATAAAACGAAGATAATACTAAATAACTTTTAAAATTTAGATAATAATGTGCTTAATAACATTCATTTAGTATTTTTCACTTTACCACCATGTGAGAGTTAAAATGAAAAAATATTAGTTATATTTTTTAACGATAAGGCTCCACTCTCTGGACTTTCACTAAACTATTCGTGCTATTTGACTTGCTCAGGAGTTTTTGAATTAATTTAAGCAAAGTTCAAAAGTTAAAGTTTGGACTGACTAACTAATCTCCATAGCGCGGTTATTTTTTATTGGATGAAATACGGCGGGAACATTTCTTTCGCTTTCAATTCCTTTTTAGGATTCCGTAGTCTTATAAGCAAGCCTTAACAATGTCGCCATGTCCATCCGTTAGTCAGTCTGTCCATATTATAGTATAGTTAACCACGATGACAATGTGGTAAAAGGAAAAGAGGGGATGTTTTACTTAAAGTCTAATCCTGTCCTACAATGTGGGGTATCGTTAAATGGGCCTTTTAAAAACGTTATAAGTTTGCTCAAGCCTTTTTTCGATTTAGTAAAATATTGCTTTAAGCTAGAAGCATAGGGGAGACCTAGGACAGTTGTGACAATTTTTAATTTAAGCGACATATCTCGCTCAATAAACATTCCACATTTATGATCTAAGTGAATTAATGTAGCACCATTTCATGGCTTTCCAAAACAATCATTAAAATAATTTAAAGTCTTACGGTTTTGGAAAAAATCAACAAAAAGGAAAACTATTCCCTCTGTCACAACTCCCCTATCACCGAGGTAAGTTGTGACAGGCACCTAGGTATGTTGTGACAGCTATGTATTTAGACTATTTGAGTAATAAAAAATACCATTATTATTATATATAATAGATAAATGAAACATGTGTTTTTGTAAAAAGTCATTTAATCACCTTTTAGTACATTAAGTACCACCAAAAACAATATTATACACCGTGGGCCCGAATGACCCGAGGGATTTTAACCATCGATTTTAGAGCCTAATTGGAGTATATAAAGTAGTATAACATGTAGTCCTATAACAACCCGTTTTTGAGATAATCGTTATTTAAGAAAAATCATAAGTAGAAAAATCTCAAGTGTAATACACCCTAAGTATGTGACGTAGTATGTTTAACCATTTAATATTTTTAAACGCAGACATACTAATGGCATGCTTTTTGGCCAGTTGGCAGTATTTAAGTTTGATATCCAACTACAAGTAGGTTTCATTATCATGGTTATTTCTACCGATATTGAAGATGCGACTTAAAACTGAGTTGAGTAACAGACTGCTGCATAGCCGTGTAATTATAATATCTTTTTCTTGACTTAATCACAATTAGTACTCCGCACTTATCGCTAAAACTTAAGATTGTTTCTATCGCGATAGGAATCGCGAGTTGCGAGAGTGCAAACTATTTGTATTTACCTATGCTATAATAACTGGCCGATATCATGAAATAGATGTTACTAAATGTCAACGTTAAAAATGATTACTGATTGTCACGTCAGATCAAATCACGGTCGGTGTTAAATCCTATTTTTGCTAGAACAGTCGGTATTGCAAATAAAGTGTAATAAATAATAAATAGCTATGCCGAATTATCCTCCTGCTCACTTAGCGGACATCCATTTCATTTATGGGTTTTGTAACGGCAACTCGCAAAGAGCAGTTGCTGAATACCGGAGAAGATTTCCCACTCGTCGCGTACCGCACCATTCCACCTTCGTGGATACACATAGACGGTTATTCTACCGGTTATGGTGAAGAGAATGAAATGTATTTTTCTAGAAACACCAAAAATAAAGTTTTTTTTAAATTTGTGGGTTATGAATGAACAAATTGAGATATTTTCATTTAATTCAGTTCAATACAAGCATGTTATGACATTTGTTGTCACAAACTAGTAAACAATAACATGTCACATGACATGAACCACACTGCACTCATTGACTCGGGCATCGTATGATATCGGAGCGACTCGTGAAGTGTCATGTTCGCTTACTCTGTTTCTCTACTAAAGATTGGTTCCTCTTACTCACTCTCTTAACTAAAGACTTGTTCACAAGGCCGTGCTAAGCTTAATTGAATTATTTTGTTCTAAAAAATAATTTTAATTAAAGTACATAATTGAACCTATGTTCATATAACATTTTTTACTCGTATTATCGTCAGAAATACCCTGTTAAAATCCCTCGGGTTTTTCGGGCCCACGGTGTATAACGTCCCAATGACAATTAATTATTATTAAGGCATCGCTTTGAGATCAAACATATTACAATCAATCTAATCTAAATTTTATCTGAGAGGCAATTACCGCTAAAGTATTGCAACTCTCCTCCAATACAACCTTTGCATTCTAGGCATTGCACCCACTCCTCATCTGATCTATAAGTGTTTGCATATAGGCTTGAAGGCAAATCAAACAAAAAAATGTCATCACCAGTTCTCTTCTTCTTAGCTTGTGTAGATTTCTTATTATTTTTGCTTAAGATACGTTTTTTTCATATTCTTCGACTTCCTATTGGCTTCTATAACAGATATTTAATTCTTAGTAGGTGTGTCAGTCAGCACAGCAGATTTGATTTTGTGTATGCTCGGTTTGACCTTATAAAATTTTATGTTAATTTACTAATGTACAAAACACACATACAGGCACCACAAATTAATAAAATAACCCACGAATGTAATGTTAAAACAACCCAGCGGAAAGATTAAGTCAAATAGGAGAGTTGTGACAGCCTGTCACAACTCTCCTAAATACTCAAAATAACGACTTGGTCCAAAAAATAATTCATATTTTCTAAATACGATGCAACCACAAAAGATCAATGCAACGCTTTGAGACTTGAATAACCATGCAACTGTAGAAAAAATATCACGATAACGCACATGTAATAAGCCATGATATAAATCCAATCAAAATTTTGAAGAAAAACTTACTTTTCGCAATTTTTTGCACGCAGACGTCGTAATTACGAAACCGCTTCTTGTGCGCCACTGGTGGGTACTAAGTCAAGTAGCGCGTTTCTAAAGCGACAAACGTGCATTGTTGCCACCTTGCTAACTATTATAAGTAGGCAGAAATCGTCTCTGTCACAACTCTCCTCTGTTACAACTCTCCTAGGTCTCCCCTAAGTGTCCCCTCACCTCCACACGCAAAACAGTTTAGCAAAATCTGCAAAAGAGTTCTTATGTCTAGGCAATACGTCTGAAAGTGTACAAGTCATTATAAAAAGAACAAATGACGCATTTCACTTTTTTTATTTCAATACGTCTAAATGTAATGTAATGTAAAAAAATGGAATGTTTGCCACATATTAGTAAAAACCCTTCACTGCGTGTGGCCTGACACACTCTTGGCTGTGTTTGTTATTATAATTTCGCCATTAAAAAGTAAAAAAGTTATAATACTGCATTGTGCGGTCGTTACCAGCAGTTAAAATATCATGAAATCAATTATTCATTTCTTGTGCAATAAAAAACTTTTAATACGGGAGCCTTTGTAATTTTATCAAAAATGTTGAGTAGGCTATTAAAAAATTAGAAAGTAATAGTGATTTGGACACGCAATATGTAGGTTACTTATTAGACTTTTTTTTTTATTTGTTTGCATTATTTTTGTCTACCTACTCAAGCTAAAATGAATATTCTTAGGAAAACATCCCTTTTATGTTACCTAAGTAATTGAACTAAAAGAATTTGCTCACCCGCGACCTTATGATCGCGAAGTTTATGCTAGATATGCGTGTTCATGCAGTTCCTCCACCTCCACACCGTAAGAACACACACAAATCCATGTAGCACCACCACACTACATTGACGCGTTTCGAACTCAACCAGAGTGATCTTCAGAGCAACACAAGCGTACACCATGCTACCAGATCACAGAATATTATAATAGTACCTACTAACGTACGAGATGACCAGATGTTAGACTAATAAACCACAACAAACGTTTTAATTTGTCACTGTAACCAGAGTATATACTGTGCTGTAAGCTGTAACTCCCTAAGTGCCCACCTTCCCAAACAAAACTACTCACAAAATTATAATACATTTTAAGCGTCAGATGAGCTCTGGTTGTGCTCGAAACACGTCAGTGTAGTGTGTGGTGGTGATAGATTGGTTTGTGCGATTTGTGTGTGTTCACAGCAAGAACACTAAATATTGACGTACTTAGTACCAGGATGACAGGTGTCAGGACGACTTCTTAGCGGCGGACTCTATGCAACAAATGCCTGTTCACGCAGCTCCACCACCTAGGTTTTTCACGGTTTGTGTGATTTATGTGTATTCTTACGGTGTGGAGTGAGTGTGGTGTGGTGCTACGGAGGTGGAGGAACTGCATGAACACACATATCTTGCATTTATAAACTTAGCTATCATAGGGTCGCGGGTGAGCAAAGAAATTATTTTAGTTCGATATGGACCTCCGCAAAGTAACGCCTGATTTAATAAATTGTTACTTAGGTACTTAATATAAATAAGTATAAAATACGATAGTTAATATAAATAAGTATAAAATACGATATTAATCGTAATAAGTTTTTGATAAAAAAATCATTTTTAATACAAGCTTTTTGCTGATTGTACTTTTTGTTGACTGTTACTGTATTGTCACCCAGACTACATTGTATACAAAATTTCAAGTCGATGCCATTAACCGTTGAAGACTTCAGTTCTGTGGAGACGATCCTGGCTAGCCAGGATATCACTACCAGATTATTGTAGTGTCACGCAATTTACATAAATACCTATATGGTACCTATATCAAATTTCATGTACTACAGGAAATTTAGAGAAGATTACAGACAGACAACGGGACAAACTAAATTAAAGCTTGTAAAAATATAACTCTTTCTCAGGTATATCCTTCCAGCAAACATCGGATTAAACATTGCAATTTAACCTCTTAGAGCATTAAACCTTCCAGAGAGGTCAACTTTGTTAAATCACATCCAAACTTAGGAAAAACTAAGTATAATAATTTAATAAAAAAAAAACTCCAGAACTAAAACACACTTGTATCACAAAAACTGCTTTCAAATGGCAATGCGAATACCTACTCGTATTTAATATAAACTACCCAAGAAAAAACACTCAAAAAAGACAGACTAAAAACACAAGTGCTGTGATCTACACGCATCAGCTGCTAGTGTATTATTTAAATAATAATAATAATAACATAGTCGGATCGCCACGGAGTAAATTTAGGTCTAAATTATATCAATGGCGTCAAGATAAAGAATTTTATTCAACCAAAGAAAATCTACTTAAAATAAATAAGAACATGTAAATTATCACATTGTTAAACAGAAAGAAATGTGTATCTCTTATAAATCTTGGTTTAAAAGTTGTTTAATGAAGTACATACTTATTGTCTACTTTAGGTTAAAAAAACTCAATTTTTAAATAAAAAAATGACTGAATATTTATTAACACAGTTAACTTATTTCAAACAAAATAATTCTTTTATCACCATCATCATCATTATCAGCGAAAATAAGGTCACTGCTGTACATAGGCCCGACTGGTAATGACGTGTGAAAATTTATTAATACTTACAAAGTTTTGACCAAGCCGAAGTTTCGGCCAACCAGGCTGAAACCAAAAATGTACCCAAAATTAGATTTATTATCCGAACCAAAACCGTACCTATTTGATTGGTAAGGTCAAAATATTTCATTAGCTGCCACGTCCTTCGCCGAAAGTGACATATATTTTTTTTATTTATGCACATGACTACTCCCGTTGGTTTCGTGCTTTGTACACTCCCCAGAACGGGGTAAATGGGTAAACAACTCCCTCCTCCCCATTCGGTCGACTTTTGTTTATGTAGCGACGCGAATGTTGTTCGTACAAATTTTTGGCGGTTTAAACGTACGAGTAACTTGACCCGTACCGGAGCATTAATCTCTAGGGACTTGGGAGTTCTCTGTCACACTGGTACAATACGAAGTGGGGTACGGTCAGTTGTAGAGAAAATGTGCTACCGGTGTTGTTGCCGCTGTTACAAGGTGGTCACTATTCCATGTATCTGACTGTACTAAAGTACTGGTTTTTTAAAAATATACCGGAATATTTTGTATTAGGGTTGAATAAATGAAATTAATATCAAAAATCATTAAAAATGGTGTCTTTTTTCTGATTTAGCTGTCAATTTTAAACTCCAGCATTCACGAAAATATTTTTATTTTTCTAGACAGAAGAATATATTTTTTTGTCCCTGCACATACTGATCTCGGAATTTAACATGATTTTCGTGGAAATATCGAGATAAAAAATAGCTTATCTGTTATCTATAGTAGCTTATCCTCTGGATTGTCAGTCCAGATGTTCATCTATCAACATAACAAATTTTATTCAAATCCGTTAAGCCGATTTAGGTTGAAACAGGAACAAACCTACGCAGGCACGCACATACTCGCACATTTTAACATTTGTGATATTTTAACTTTATTCTTGGGACATAAAAAATTAGTACGCAATTATTTTCCGTCTCAGTTTCACCCATAGGCAAAAGGTACGATCTTATCACATCCCTCAACAATGCAGCAGCAAAAATGCCCATTTTGAATGCCTACTTTCCTTTGTAATCACCTTATAAAAGAAATCAGAGAATTAAATCATAATAATAGCTGGTAGAATAAAGGCGCAAGTGTTAATAGAAATTACCCTGTAGCGAAAAAAGGTTGCGTGCATAGGATGAATTTTCACCGTCAAATGTAAGGCAGGGGTGTCTAGGGTTGCCATGTAGCTTTTAAAAACATATCTTTAAAGGAAGCGTGTTAAAATCTCTATCCTCTCTCTATCTATCTAAATACGTAATGGTTCTTTCACTTTTTTAGGGTTCCGTACCCAAAGGGTGCCAACGGGACCCTATTACTGAGACTCCGCTGTCTGTCTGTCTGTCTGTCTGTCTGTCTGTCTGTCTGTCTGTCCGTCCGTCCGTCTGTCACAGGGCTCTATCTCTTGAGCCGTAATAGATAGGCACTTGAAATTTTCACAGAATATGTATTACAGTGGCCGCTACAACAACAAATACTAAAAATAAAATAAAGCTACAAATTAAAGGGGGTCCTCATACAAGAAACGTGTTTCATTCAGCGGTTTTTGGTTGCTAGACTGCAAAGATGACGGCCGTCAGTTGCTAGGGGCAACGCGAGTGATCTGTTTAACTACTTATTAATTTGCGATCTTATTAGTGCTATTTTAAAAAACCTTCGATCGTATAATAATAGTCTCTAAGACCGTGGTTTATTTTTTTGTGCAGCATTAAGACTAAATAACAATTTATGATCCACCAACCTCCGACACACACTACACACACTTCACAAAATTCGACTTCAATAAAGCACTCACAGCCGCTGTGCTTATTGTTTTTTCGTGAATGGTAAGAGATCACCATAATTTAATTATTATAATTTTATAATAATTTATTAACTACATGGACTATTTTGATCCTGTACCGTTTTGTATCGTTTTGGGTTTAGGTCGAGTTTAAAGTTGTAAATTTATGAGGTAATTGCATTAAGTATTATCAAACAATATTTATGTATTTTGTCCGTTATTATTTTTTCAAAGTAGTGAGGATATACTATTTGTAAAGAAATCTTGAAAATCATACTACCCTAGCAAGCAGCCCTATGTGCATATCTATATACTTATAACATTCGTGATTAGCTATATTATATAAGCTCACGGTTCTTGAGCGGTGTTCATTTAACTCGACGTCGATCGCGTCTTGCATGGTAACACGTCGCTACACTTTATACTCGTAGTGTTGCTATGTTTTAGAATTTCCTACCATTTAATGGAAAAACGGAACTAGGGGGCTACTACGAAAGTCGAAAATATAGTGATTCTGTTGTCTTTCTCCTTAGAAAATTTTGGGTATCAAAACTATAAGGTAGGGTTAGAAGCAAGGCAATCCCTTCACCTCGAAAATACAAACTGAAATATAGATGCACAGAAAAACCAGAAAAATAAGACCAGCGCTGGGAATCGAATCCAGGTCCTCGGCATTCCGTGCCGCGTGCTATACCGCTACACCACCGCTGGACAACGGTGCAAACACGAATTTCTCCTATGCACCACATATCTCAGCTTGTTTGTTTCTTACTTAGTCACTTAAGCAGCGACATTAGCAACATCTATGCCGTTACCCCTAATCGAGAAACTCCCTTCAAAAAATCCTTTCAGACAAATTGAAGGGATTTTTTGAAGAATATTAACTTTACTATGCTATTCATGCATAAGCCTGACTATCACTCTTGACTTTGTGGTGGTAATTATTAGTGACTTTTGCTTGTCACCCGACGATACATTTGTAGCCCGCGACCACAGATATAGATTATACTAGATTACGCAAATGCAACTACTTCGCTCGTCCGAACCCTGACCAAACGTCGGGGTTGTCCCCATACAAAGATCGACCGCTAACTGACTAATCATGACTAGTGACTGACTTGAGCCACAAGGCGCAGGCGGGCGGCGCATTTGAATCGATTTTGCGAGGATATCGGGGAATTCACATCGCTAATTCGGTAATAATAATAAAAAAGTGACACGGTTGGTTTTCATACAGATTGAGGTGTTTGCGTTATCTAATGTAATCTATATCTGTGCCCGCGACCGTGAAATACCGCGAAAATTTACGTCAAAGTAAAATATAAAAAATAACAACAAATATTTTTTTGCGAGGCTTTATGTTTACCTAATGTTTGAAATCTTCAGTTTGTGAATCCAACTAACACTTTTTTATTATCGGATTGGATTTCTTAAATCAAACAACGTTAAATATTACTCCGAGATATTCTATCAACATTGCTTCATTCTAGTAATAATACCATAAGTAGGCCGGGATTTGCTACAGGAAAAGTAATTATGAACGCAATCATGACAAAATAAGCTATCGTGCAAAACTCGGCTCTGCACAACATGGTGCGCCGGACATCCTGCAGACTGATGTACAGTCAGCGCCAAAAAATAAAGGAGAAAATCTTAACTTTACTATAGAAATAAAGAACCACGAGCTAAGTTTTTAAGGTTACTATTTCGACAATTTGTTTTAGTTTTAGGTTAAATTTTATTTTATGTAACTTTTTTTTATTTTATGTACTTATGGTCTGTCCCATAATTCGAGATAATAAAATGACGTTTCATGTGTTACCTGTTTTTTGCGTCTCATAAATAGTGATGTGCCACAACCGGTAATCACCGAAAGATTTTGTAGGTACCTGTGTACCAATATATGTATGTCATAAAATATTAAGATATGAACGGATCCGTGATGTACTAACGTGTGGGACACTTAGGACATTTTAGAAAAGGCAAAATAGGTCTAATAAAAATGCGACAGTTTTGGAGATATTTCGACTTTTTACAGATGTTGATGTTTAAGTTTCAATTAAATTCTAAGTAAAATCATTGCCATAAGAAGCTGAAAATACACTTAATAGGTGTTCCCTTCTTTCACAGACCGAATTTTCGTAGAATTTCGTTTCGCAGAAAATATTTCATATAATATTTGCTCTTCGTATGTTTACTTGGAATATTATTGTTTTAACTACTATTAACTTGAATGGAACATATTTAATAGAAAAACTATTCAATGAATTTTATAATCTCATTTAATTTTTTATCAAATTTATCAAATTGTAGAATTATTTCCATTTCATTCATTCATATCCATTTATTCGTGTCATGCGGTCCCTCTCGCTCTCGTATGAAATAGTATAAGTGTGAGAGACCGCACGACACGAACTTTGAGTTCCGTAGTAGACCTGCAGCGACCCCCTCCGAAACGACTCGTTAGGTACTAGAAATGTAGTTTAGGTTAGGTTAGAACTGAGACCACATCAGAAAACGAATTTCATGTTTTTCTTGATAGTAATTTTTACATTAACTAAATAATATGAGAATAATGAATATTTGATTTCTTATTCTATGATATGAATATCTAAATAAAAAATTATATTTATAACAAAAAAAATGGTTTAAATTTCTTCAAAATAAATTTTCTGCGTATTCATTATTCTATGAAACGACAATTATGAGAAAAAATATCTGTTGCGCTAACGATGGGCCTCATAAGGAAGCTCAAAGTCACTCAAAGGGCTATGGAGAGGGCTATGCTCGGGGTTTCTCTGCGGGATAGAATCAGAAATGATGATATCCGCAGTAGAACTAAGGTTACAAGTAGTGACACGAGAGTCTAGCGCTGACCGTTATTGCGCAGAAGTCAAAAGTAAGGTATCACAGGGGGCTACAGGGACGAAGGGCGGGCGTGCGTAGCGTCGATTGGCTTTCCAGTCGCATTACGTCCCCCGCGCCCATGCACCCATGCGCAGCTATCCCTTCCACGGTTCACTCAGCGCTAGACTCTCGTGCCACTACTTGTACTGACATAGCCCGAAGAATTGCGAAACTGAAGTGGCAGTGGGCGGGGCACATTGCACGCAGGACTGATGGCCGATGGTGTCAGAAGGTTCTCGAATGGCGTCCGCGGACCGGGAGACGAGCTGTCGGTAGGCCTCCAACTTCGAACTTCGTATGTTGCCGTCCCGCTGACGCTTTTCTCATTCAATACTCGAGTGTGCTTAGATTTTATCACTTTATCGTAAAAGTGTATTTATATTTTTAAAATAGGAAGTAGTATATTGAATACTTTAATGTTATTTTTGCTATCGTAAAATATACATTTTTATCGGTTATTTACGAAACCGGAATCATGGAGCCGCACTGTTCGTTTTATGCTGGCCACATTATTTTTACGTTTGACATTTCAAACTGTCATTTTATTATCTCGAATTATGGGACAGACCATAGTTAAGTTATTTTTAGGATATTTTTTAGATCTTATTGTACCTAATATCTTGTGAAATAAAAGCTTTAGGCATGTCATAAATTTTTAAGACACAAGGAATATACCTTACTTTAGTAACTAACTAGTGTTTTAACGCGGCTTCTCTTGCCGAAATCGTACCATCTGATGCACTATGGTATGGATTGCCTAGTGGTAGAGAATCTGGCTGCAAAGCTTGAGGTCCCGGGTTCCTGGGATCCCGTTACCTGGTAGCTATCCATAGTTCAAGCTATGCTTAGTTTGGGACTATATTTAAAAATTAATGTCAATTAATAAAAATATTCCTTCATATTCATTTTAATTAGATCTGGCAGTTGAATTGAAACTCCTTTACAAAGTTTTTATGGGAAATCTTAAAAATTAAATCCGATTGCAGGTGGTTAGGACCTTGTGCAAGGTCCGCCCGGATTGCTACCACCATTTTGCTCGCTAATTCTGCCGTGAGGCAGCAGTGCTTGTACTGTTGTGTTTCGGCGTGGAGAGTAAGACAGCCGGTTTTCAAGTGCCAGTCATTTCTTACTGGCACTTGAGGTATCCCATCTTAGGCCTCTAGGTTGGCAACGCATCTGCTATACCCCTGGTGTTGCAAGTGCCTATGGGTGGTAGTAATCTCTTACCATCAGGGGACCCACTTGCTCGTTTGCCATCCAACGCCTGATTCAATAGATTATTGTTCTATACATAGTTTTACGCTTATATACGGATATATTTTGCCCTTGACTGTACTTACAATTACAGGCTGTCTGTGCCGGGCGGACGTTAATTAAACAAAAGCCGATGGTGCCGTAGAAGGAAAAACAGTAAAAAAACAGTAAAGTAATATATTTGGCGTACAAGTGACCACAACATTATATTCTTGCTCGCTAATCCTGCCGTCAGCAGGTGGTAGGACCTTGTGCAAGGTCCGCCCGGATTGCTACCACCATCTTGCTCGCTAATCCTGGCGTGAAGCAGCAGTGCTTGCACTGTTGTGTTTCGGCGCGGAGAGTAAGACAGCCGGTGAAATTACTGGCACTTGAGGTATTCCAACTTAGGCCTCTAGGTTGGCAACGCATCTGCAATACCCCTGGTGTTGCAGATATTTCTGGGCGGTGGTGATCTCTTACCACCAGGAGACCCACTTGCTCGTTTGCCTTCCAGTCGAATTAAAAAAAAAACTCAAGATACTTAATCGTCGCAAAGGTTCGCTACCAATCGACATCCAAACCACCACGCCTCTGCCAAAAGTCAGCCAGAGAGAGGCGACTTAGAAAGAGATGTGTATGTTGTTATAACTATAATGTTAATTCTAATATCTAATAACTGGTATCCGCAAATTATTTTTTAATATACATATTTTATAGCATGATAAAAATGGGGAAAAAAGTGTCCGGTGATATTTATTATTTATTTGTATTTATTATGGAACATACCAACGCGCTCAACTAAATCTACCTCTATCACGGATTTTGACGCTCAAAGCCAAAGTGTTCTGATTCAGTTTGAGACTTTTCCTTTAGCTTTATGACAAATAGGTTGGCACAACTCGGAAGAAGTTTTCGCGCCTCCCATTTTAAAAATGCATAGCTTCGGCACCTTAAAAATCATGCGAATAGGAATGATTGAAAAAAGTTTGTCTCTTGTGAGTTACTTTGGTGGCTCGACGCGACTGTTGAATAAATTACAAGTCTCTTTAGCTTCTATTACGGCTTGCGATGGAGAGGGAATATCGAGGGTCTGCAAATAGCTCGAGTGCGCTCGGTGATTAGGATAGACTCTAGCACAGTCGCATTTATTGATCCCTAACGCGTACGCGTTCTTAGATAGTGATATCTTCTTCTGAAATAAACATAGCGTGCTAATCCCGTTGGGATGGGTACCTAACCTTAGACATGGTGGCACAGGTGTTAGGTACCTACAGCATTATATCCTTGCAAAGGAACGGCTGTGTAGACGGCGTTTTAAACGTCTGCGAACAAATCATGACAATTTACTTAATCACCAAACCAAACAGAAGGAGAAAAAATCAGATATATACACCTGCCCTGTTAGACTTTTGACTAAGTATACCTACTAACCTAAATAAATAAAAATATGCTGGGACACTTGACACCAATTGACCTAGTCCCAAACTAAGCAAATCTTGTACTATGGATACTAGGCAACGCATAAACATAGATATATAGATAAATACATACCGCACCTTGAGAATGAGACTGTCATTAAACAAAATTTGTAATCTCTGAGAATGACACTGAAAGAATTTTAACGCATAGTTTAATTTTGCAAGCTGACATATTTTGTTTAGTGACAGTCTCATTATCAAGGCGCTATATATACATAATTAAATATCCAAGACCCGACAACAAACATTCGTATTCATACAAATATTTGCCCGGCCGGGAACCGCACCCAGGACCTAAAGCTTCGTAGTCAGGTTCTTTAACCACTTGGCCATTCAGCCGTCAAACAATAAACGTTTTAGAGATGTATCAAAGGAGGTGTAAAGTGATAAAAATTGATTATGTGATTATGAAATATATATTTCGTGTCATATTTGTATTCATTAAGCTATTGGATTCCGAAAGCAAGTTGACTACAGATCTCTACCTAACTAGGTAGTCAGTAGAACAACATGTTTACAGATTGAATGAGATGCACGTTTCGAGCCCGTTGAGCCTCGTCTCATTCTTCGAGCATTAGCATGCCAAAACATTCACGTTGGCAACTGGGAACCCAACGTTTACTAATTTATGTTATTCGACAAGCATCAAGGAACAATGCAAACAAGCTAATACGGTACCTACACCGCTCGAAGATGTCAAGAGGTCGACCGCTAGATAGACACATTTTGTATTTAGAAGCAATGATCGATTAATTCTGGCATTATTTTGTGAACGTGCATATTATTACCAATGAACTACGATCTTTTTGTCTTGGTTCTACGCTACTGCAAGCGGATCGAAGCAACAGGATAAGAAGTTGGTAGGTAGTTTATGAAAAGTAAAAAAATAATTCGATCAAATGTACGAGGGCGACACTGAAAGTTTTTAGAACTGGCCACTTGTAAACAATATAATAAAAAAATAAGTTTAAATTTTGAAAATGGAACTCTTTGCCAATATTATTGAGTATGTATTTCTTTCATTTGTCATTAGTTTTACGATTTGGCGGCAAATTGAAAATTGTCTGTGTCACGTCAACATGAATTTAACTCGCGAAAATTTTCGTGCAATGATTTTTTATGACTTTCGATGTCATTTAAGTCAACAAGAAAGCTATGATAGACTTCGATTGGCCTTTCATGATGAAGCTACATCTCGTGCGACCATTTACAACTGGTTTAATGAGTTTAAACGTGGTCGCACTAATCTCACCGACGATCTGCGTGAGGGACGGCCTTCTACGGCGACGACTGAAAATAACATCAGTGTTGTGCAGCGTATGATAGAGACTGACAAAAGAGTGACGTATCAGCAGATTCGGACAAGCTTAGGCATCGGTATGAGTCAAGTGCATAAAATCCTCCATGAACATTTAGCGGTCAGGAAGCTTTGTGCGAGGTGGATACCTCATAATTTGACCGAGGCCCAAAAACTCCGTCGGGTTGATTGGTGCCGTGAAATGATTGAAAGATTTAACGGAGGTGACTCAAATGCTGTTTTCGACATACTTACGGGTAACGAAAGCTGGGTTTACTGTTATGATCCAGAAACCAAGAGACAGTCTGCTCAATGGGTGTTTCCTTTCGAGGAGTTGCCAACTAAAGTGAAGAGAGGTCGAAGCGTGGGAAAAAAGATGGTGGCCTCGTTCTTCGGAAGGACAGGTCACTATGCGACAATTGCTTTAGAGGATCAAAAAACAGTTACTGCAGAGTGGTACACTAACAATTGTTTGCCACTTGTATTGGAAAAAGTTCGGGAGAAGCGACCTCGAAGTAGGATCCTTCTTCACCACGACAACGCCTCGTCGCACACCGCCAGGCGAACGATCGACTATTTAGTGACGTCAAACGTGGAATTACTGGGTCACCCGCCGTATAGCCCCGACCTCGCACCTTGCGATTTTTATTTATTCCCGAAAATAAAAGAAAAACTTCGAGGAAAACTTTTTATGAACACCGAGGAAGCAGTGGGTGCGTTTCAAAAGGCCGTCGAAGAGACCCCTAAGGACGACTGGGCTAAGTGCTTTTCTCAGTGGTTCCATCGGATGCAGCGGTGTATTGATGTGAATGGACACTATTTTGAAAAGATATAATAAAACTAATAACTTGCTAGTTTGCTCAGTTTTTGATTTTCTAAGAACTTTCAGTTTGACCCTCGTATGCAAGCAAATTGAGAAACTTTGGTGGTGCTAAGGTTTATACACTCAAATCGCAGCATTAGCTGAGTCTGCTCCTTTTTCCGCAAGACAGACTTCTTATAAACTTCCCAAAACTATAATAATTTTTTTACTCTCATTTTAAATCTGTGCGACATTGTATTGTTTTATCGTTACTGTCAACAAATAAATATTTTCTTTCTTTCTTTCAAATCTATATCCACTACAATGTATTGCTACATACCTACTCGTTCATCCCGCGACAGCGCGCAAGTTTCGAGAAAAAGTTCGACCACACCACTGATCGAAATACGTTGACGTAGTCCAGGAAATATGAATTGACCATCTGTAAGCTTCACGTTACCAATTAATATTCCCCGAAATATACAGTTTGGAAAGTACGCGTTAAAAACGTGACGCATGAGTAACGTCACTTCAAGGTGTAGTCGATGCTTAAGCCCAGTTTAAACCTACAAGAAAAATTGCTAGTTGTATTCCATTGCGCGGCTCGATTGACCGCTTCAGACTCGTTCGCCTTACGGCTTCGCAATGTATTACAACTTGCAAATTTTACTTGCAGCTTAATACATAGGTATTCGGCTTCAGTCTCGAGTTCGAAACTATCCGTCAACACTAGCGGCCCTTAGTAGCGGCCGCAGCGCCCACGCATTGTCACACGTGTAATAAGTAAATCTGTCTGCTACACGGTCGTAATCTAATTGCAAATATTCAGGCATACGGGCGCGGGCCGAATCCCAAATTAACGTTGCAGGGAGTAGTGTTGTGCTGTGAGGGATACCGCATCCGTGTTCATCGTCGTTTGGATGTTTTATGTTTATTATTCGTATTGTAGGTACCTCTACCTTGTATAGCGTGGGAGACACAATGATAGAGAAATTTCTCTCCAGTCCAATCAATCTTTTGTAAAAATGTGATGAGAAGTGGACATTGATATTAAGCTGTTGTAACTTAGATTAGTTAAACTAAAAGTCTAAAAAAAGCTTCTGCTGACTCGTGCCGAGGCATCGACTTTAAACTGGTAGAGAATTATTTTTACGGTTTTTTTGTAGTCCGGTATATTTTTTTCTCGTATTTGTTTTCTATGAATAGTATTTTAACTCTAAAGTTACATTTGATAAAAAAAATTGTGGTGTGTAGGTATGTAAGGATACGTGAAGTAGGTACCTACCTCTAAGTCAATGTAGCAAGCCAATTTACTCCTAAACATCTTTGTACATTTATAACCTTTGCGGATGTTTTATGATACATTTAACATCCACATTTGGCTTTTATGTTAAAACGGACATTCCTCACACCACTAGTAGGGACTGCCGACTCGTATTTCAAGAGGGATGCCGTTCGATGTGATTTTGTTAAGCCGGTTTTATGTTACGTGCCTATGTGCGTATTTGTGTATGTATTGGTCCCTAATTGCACATATTCGAATTACATTTGCATTGGATTAGTTAATTACGTGACAACATTGTTCTGTGAATTATTGCTGTTGAATGAAGCTCGAAAATGCAATTTTGTCCCTTGTTTTTGAAGAGTTTCGGGCCTATACAATTTTACGCGAAGGATATGATATTTATTAACAACAGTAAAGGCAACAGTATCAAATTAAATACTATATTAGATTAGGCTTGAAGAAATGTCTACGTAGAATTGTCACTGATAAAATAGTGCTTTAAATAAAACCTGCATTGGCAGAAGTCGGCAAGAAACTCAACAGCGTCTCATTCTTCTTCTTGTTTTGTTTATATTCAAACAAAACAGACAATTTAGTTCCTCTCCATCATTTAATTAAATTAGTAGCTATCTTGCATCGAAACAGTCGAGAAATTGAGGCAGTATGATTTTGCTAAAATCATTTCTGTTCTATTTATTTTGTAACTCCTTCTAAGTAATATTAATTAATTTGAACTGAAATTACCCCGGAGTGCCTGCCATCCCCTACAGAATGTTTCAAGACTAATTGATTTTAAATATTCTCTTCTTATAGATTAAGATATCGTAAATTCCGTTTTCTCATTAAGGTTCCTTTTAATGATTTCTTGGAAACGTGCGAAGTAAAAATAAGAAACATTTAACGTCGAAAACTCTCACCTTAGTTAACCGTGGTCGAGTTTCTTAAGAACAAAAATAACGAGTGCTCATTTATTATCTAAAATTGCAAATATAAAAATATAGGTATTTATTGATAAACAAACATAATAATAGTATAAAAAGAAACAATAACAATTATGTATACTAAAAAATATCGATTTACTGTCATTTGGTGCAAATGGAAAATGGACAACTCGAAATTATACCACAGAACAAGTAATAGTACAAGTACAGAAGGCAGGATTCTTATGCCTAAACGTCACTTTTGTTCGGCAGTGAAGCTTTTGTACTTGTACTATTACTTAGGTATTCTGTGGCATAATAATACGAGTTGTCCGTTTTCCATTTGCACCAAATGATAGTAAATCAAATCTAAGCCCTGTATTTCTCGTACCCGGGACATCGCGCCTAGGATGCTTGCGGCATTCCATCGCTGCACGGCTAAGCAGAGCCTCTGGACGAAAAAAGACCCGGCCCTGGGGTAGTCAGAGTCGTCAACTAGTTTATCCAACACCTTGTGAACTTTTTTGGTGTCGGATAACTACGGTCTTAAAGTTTTTATCGCAACTGCCTCAAATATGTAATCATTCGTTAAAAACGCGTATTTGCGGCACTTGGCTGTCAGGGCGTGGTCGGCAGCAGTCCCAGGCTTATTATATTGGCAGAACCTCTGAATGCGTGCTTAATATATAAATAGAAAGTTTGTTATCCATAAAACAGTACTGACTTAACTTTAATGTATGCTGGAATTAAACTTCTGTTAATTAACTAACTTCACAATGTATAATGTTTTGTAATAAACAACAGACTGCACTGAGTTGTGAGAGGGTATTTTGGTTTAAATACCAACTAAACCTAGCTAAAAACCCAATTAAAATAACAACGTTTTAGTATTATAAGGATAATGAGTTCAGAGAAGTGTGAAATCCTCTCGAGGCTTAGCAACACGCCTAAATGGAACGACATAACATGTTGTATTGTTTGCTGGTGCACCAGAATATAAGCGCGGTGTCCGGGTGCGTGAGCACTTTAAAATGCTTTTAGGTGGATAATGCATTTGTCGACTAGGTAAGTGACGTTTCCGAATAATTGTAACGGTTAACAGCAAAGCTTTCAAGGCTAATAAATTGAACAGTTTTTTGTTAGTAATTTTTTAAAGGCACTTTTTCTCATTATTATTCAAGTAATTTTTGCACTATTTAAGAGTTATGTATTTTTTTGGATGTATTAGCAAGACAATAATTTCGATAGTTAGGAATCTTTATAAATGGAAAAGATTATAATAACTAAGGCACATTATACTCTGCCACCAAAATATCAGTCGTGATTAATGACTTCATGTACAGTCGAATACATAAACTTGTGAGCAAAAATGTGATCAAAAATATCTGAACACGACCCTATTGTTAACGGCGTAGAAGCATGTTCAGATATTGTCTATAAAATTTTTGTTCACAATATTATGAAATAGACTGTAAGTAACTTACTGTGTAATACTGAGCGAACATAACATCAAATCCTAAAGATTGCTTGTTACAGTTTTGAGGTAACGCCAACTCACAGAGATCTCATGCAAATCTAAGTGCATCAAGACTTACATTAGTTATCAGCGCGTGTGTAAGTGCACTAATTAAATTAATGCTGTTTGAAGCAGAGCACTAACGACCCTTTAGATGGCACTCTGGCTGTCTAAGTTTCAGCGGTAGCTTGTAAAATTTTCGATGAAGTACTTGTTTATATAGCCAGATGGAGTATATTAAACTTCAATTAGTTCATCTAATTTTAAAACAAAACAGATAAGAAAAAGAATCACCTAATTTATGTCGGAATGAGTAAAAATTGTTATATAATATAAGTATACGTTATGTTTTAAACTTTCGCTATTTTCACTCGTTAATATTATATCTCTTGGGACTTATTTACGACTATCTAGTACCAACTTATACTGCTGTGCTACAAGTCTACTCATAACCACGGCAGCCGCAATGTGGTCAAAACGCACAGTCATTTTAGCAGTATACTAAATAGTTGTGTAAGTCCCAATGGGTGAAATGAGTAGAAAGATTGGCGGCTCTTTATTTGCGCGTTGAATGTGTTTATCTATAACTGTGTACTACCACTTAAATAAAGTCAATTAAATATTATCCGACATATTATATTGTATGTAAGACTTAGCTTATAATAGTGGAGTATAATTTTACTCTAACAATACATAAAGCAGCTCTGTAATTAGTTAGGATAGGACGCACGCAGGCAGTCGCGTGTTGGTGTGAGGTAAGAACCCGGCTCGATGCCTAGCCAACGGAATAAAGAACATGCTAAAACTTGGCCATTTACTGCTTTCAAACTAATTGATCCCACCTTAATCGCAATTAAAACCGTTTTTAATGTGAATTAATGAAAATAAATATTCAAACAAACAGTTTACACAAACAAACTGATCAATCAACGTAAAAACGAAGATGGATGTAAATTAGTATCACTGTCGACATGGTTTTATTAGTTACTTCCAACTACCAACGTCAATCCTTCATTACCTTTCAATTACTAAGCTTATTCGGTAAAATAAAGATACTTAAAAAGAAAAAAGTAAAGAGCGCATTCTCGCCAACAAACTGTAATATCAGTTTGCCGAGTGGATATGTAAATGAAGTAAGTGTATGTAATACCTATGAGAAATAAATAAATAAAAAAAAAAAAACTTAAATGAAACAACATTAAAACTTTGCAGTACTACAGCTGAATTACCTGACTCATCCAAGACATTCTCTTTCAACCAGGCTCAAGTTATTTCGGACAAAGTAGACAAGATAAAATATCGAACATGTCTAGCTGCTATTTCGAAGTTTATTTGGGCTAATTTTAGTAAGTAGTTGAAGGAATCGTTTGATCTAGGAAAATGTATAACAAAAATTATTTAGCCGTTAAGCGATTTCAGAAACAGAGGGGTTTCAGTTCGTTCGCATATTTTATGTACTAAAAGATTAGCTAGGTCCTGAACTAAATAAATACTCCAGAAACTATAAAATGTGGCTGAATAAGAAGATATTTGCGTAAAAAAGTGAAGGAACACGCGTTAAAAGAATGGACTAGAACTACGCTGACAAGAATCTTGCACTTAGATATTATATAAATGTTGATTACGATGTATTTTAAGTACCTAAATATTTATGACACAATTTAATACAGTTTTATTAAGGCACACATTCTTGACAGAATGTTTGTTCGTTTGTTCGTGGTCATAAGGTCAGCTTTCGCGATCCTTCTCTACCGTTCTCTATAAGCCGCTTGACGCGCGCATTCTGCATCAGGGGTATAGATAATTCAACAAAAAATTACAAAGTCGAAGCGCGTTAAAATTCGGGAGTGGGGGCCCGTGACGTGTCGCCGTACTAAAAAAGTATGATTTTGGTTGGCTATATTTTCATCATTTAATTTTTTAGTTTAATTGGCAACAGAATCTAACTAACGGAGTACCTAAGTAGAATTTTCTAGATCCCTAGTCTATCTATTAATATTATTGTACCCTCTTAAATGAAACTTTAGTCGGTAGGCAGGCTTCACTTCACAAGGCAAACTATCTGAAGCGTCCGTTATTAAAACTAGCGTACCTCCTATCAGAGGTAAAGTTGGAGTTCTATCAGTTGTCTAAACTTTTCCTAGCCGCACAGCTATAAACACCCGCCCCTGTAAACCAATTTAAATTAACCCCTATTCTTGTACCAGCGCCGTATATCCACAGCTCTTGGTGCTTTTGTGCCTGGTCGCTTGGGTTTTCGCTTTATCACACCTAAAAGCATGTTTTTGAAGCTAAAACATCGCCGGAAGAGTTCAATTATATACTGCTATAGTGGACACTGTGCCAAAGGTTAAGCTTTGCAGCTGCCTCCGGTCGTTTTAGGATAGTTGTTTAAGTATAATTAATGTTTAACGCTGTCCACACTTAAGTTAGGAAATTAAATACTTAAAACAGAGAAATTAATAATTAAACTGCAAGTGCTATCTTAGTAGACGTAGAAATCCATACTTAATATTATAAATGCGAAAGTTTGTGTGTTTGTATGTTTGTCCGTCTTTCACGTCGAAACGGAGCTACGGATCGACGTGAGTTTTGGCTTGGCGAAAGTTTATGGGTCAAAGATGTTTATGTAGATTCAAGAACGCGTATTTTGTACGTCGTTGCCGCCGTGTGGCACAAATAAGGCACAACTTACGCGCTCTTCACAGCTATTCAATCGTTCGACGTCTATCTAGCAAATAATATACAACTCGTGGTGTTGGCATCTGAACCGCTCTCGGAGTGACCCCCGAGCGTAATTAAGTCATGTTTGCGTAATTAATCGGATTAAGCAACGTAAACATGCTTCCAGTTGCTACGCCGGACGTTTTTGTTACGGTTACTATACAAACAAAAACATTTTACAGACAAGCACAGAAGAAGTTGAGTCATCATCATCAACAAATCAGCCGTAGAATATCCTCTGTTAGGCACGGATATAGATTACACTAGATAACGCAAACACCTCAATCTGTATGAAAACCAATCGTGTCACTTTTTTATATCTACTGTGACGTCTTAAGAGCGAATAAGCGATGTGAATTCCCCGATGTCCTCGCAAAATCGATTCAAATGCGCCGCCCGCCCGCGCCGTGGGGCTCGAGTCAGTCACTAGTCATGATTAGTCAGTTAGCGGTCAGTCTTTGTATGGGGTTAACCCCGACGTTTGGTCGGGGTTCGGACACGAGAAGTAGATGCATTTGCGTAATCTAGTGTAATTTATATCTGTGGACGTAGCCCACCTCCATAAACCTCCAATTACTTCGGTTGGAAGCGGCCTCTGTCTTTAACCAGGTCATCCGTCCATCTCATTGGTGGACGTCCTGCGCTGCGCTTGCTAGCTGAATGAGTACTTTCAGTCATTTAGAACATGTCCTACTGTCTTAGAATATTCTGCAACAATGTACGTTCAACTACTTTTGAGCTTGGGTGTACTTGACACAGATCGAGTAATAAGTTTGCTGCCTTGACAGGTGAAAACGAGATTCGCATCTTAGGTGCGAGTTAACTCTTAAAGTCAAATTGAATTACGGATAAATTGACGTTAGTAGAATTAATTAATTAATTTATTTATTTATTCATAATAAAGATTTACAGTATACACCAAAGCGTCTCTATTACTAGCTAGACTAACAAAACACTTTTACGTAATTTATAGGTACATAATAAATAACCAAGATTACTATTTGGAGTCTTATTGTAATCATCCCGTGAAAGTTATATATATTTCACACGAAAACACAAGCCGCTACTTGGTGGGCACCGGAGAATGACTATCGACGACAAGGCAGACCTATAAACTTTGACCTGAACTTTGGCCGCCATGTAAACCAATCAGATGCGTATTTGTGAGTCATTTCATTGACCAATCGCGTACTTTCTCAGTTTTCTAGTACTCGTTATCTTGTACGGAGTATAATAAATATAGACAGTGGGACGATTTGGGATGTAAGGGATTGTTTGAGATTGGAGATGTCGGTGTTGTTGTTATTGAGTTGTTGATGTGTTGTTGGACTTTCAGAAAAAGAGGCCGTTGACTAGCAGTGACACAGTATGCCAGTAATTTAAATAAAGTGTTTTTTTTTTATTTTATTTAAACCAATTGATTGATTTTTTATTTTGTAGAAACGTTTATAGATGGATAGGTACGTTTAATTTTTTTGCTTCATTTAATTAAATTTAATTAGATTGAAAAAATTCTTATTACATTAACTTTAGCATAAAAAAACAAAATTTTAGAAAATAAGATATTGTTTGCACGCCAATGTTTCTAGTTAAACATGTCACAGCTCATTAGCAATATTTATAAGACCGATATTCATATTTTAGTATTTTAGTTGTTATTTTTAAGATTTTTTTTTTCACATTTGTACCAATAAAATAAATTATATTCTTATAAAAAAAATAAAAAAAAATTAACTTTTAATTTCACGCTTCATTCCATTAGTAAGACTTTCAGAGAAACAATATAACTACTTCTTACTTTTATTCTTGCATCTATTGAATGTGATTGTATTGCATATCCTCCTAGAGCAGAAAATTACTCGATATCTTCAGCTTACCTAATGCTCGTCTTGATCGAAAACGGCAACTTTGAACTTCACCGCCTAAGTTCATTTTACTTACCCAGACATTGTACTGTAGTAGGTGAGATCAGAAGGGCTACTCCGACACACGAAATTCGAAGTTCGTATCGTACCGTCCCTCTCACTCTTGTATTAAATAACATAAGCGTAGGCGGGACGGTACGATACAAACTTCGATTTTCGAATTTCGTGGTAGCCTTACAGAACTCGCTAGAATTATCGCGTTATTCCGCCATCGTCTCAAACTATTAGAACAGGCTGAACAGGGGGACTACTACGAAATTCGAAAATCGAAGTTCCTATCGTGACGTCCCTCTCACTCTCGTTTAAATAGCATAAACAGGCAAGATACGAAGTTGGAATTTCGCACTTCCTAGTATTAGGGCCTGGGTAATCGTTAATAACAGGCCAAGGCAAGGAAATTTACTTGCAACGGAGTATTTAGACTCATGTTATTATAGAACACGGAAGGCCTGGCCACACGAAGTACAAAACTTAAACTTCGTGTCTTGCCGTCCCGCCGATGCTTATGAGAGTGAGAGGGACGGTGCGATACGAACTTCGTTTTCGAATTTCGCAGTAGCCCCCCTGCCCCGTTCTGTGCAGGAATTGTATTTTTGCATAAAAATACACCCCGTTTTTACATAAAATAATGGAGACCCTGTAACTGTGAAAGATTTTTCATATTAGACCAGAAGTTTTCAAACTGCTTTTTACACGCAATGCAAACATGTACTATCTTGTAATAATAGACAAATTAATAATTAGGTATGACCTTTGTCACATTTTTCAAAAATATTTTGTGTAAGTGTATGTATGAATTTATATGTATAAACTCTTTATTATTCATCAAAAGAAAAAAAAAGAAAATACAATTGACAAACTTTGAGATAAATATACATAGGCAGACTTATCCCTTTAAGGGATCTCTATTAGTCAATCTTAACGGGTGAACCCATTTGAATGCGGTTTTTAGGGTTCCGGAGCCAAAATGGTAAAAACGGAACCCTTATAGTTTCACCATGTCTGTCTGTCTGTCTGTCTGTCTATCTGTCCGTCTGTCTGTCCGTCCGCGGCTTTGCTCAGGAACTATCAATGCTAGAAAGCTGTAATTTTGCACGGATATATATTTCACATTTTAAATGATTTCTTGTTGTTTGCACTTAGTTAGCATTTTTTCTAAACATGGCATTAGTAACAAAAATACCCTATCATAAGCGCATAGCCGAAAGCGCTACTTTTAATTGAGTGCGAACGAAATGGCGGGCATTGCTAAGTCATAAATGGATACAGCTTTGATAAAATAATCTAGCTAAGTCTATGCATAAACGTTTTCCTATTTTCAGTCCAGCGTTTGCTCTTTCCCAAAATTATTGGATTAAGTAATATTGCGGTCTCGTTGGAGGTAATACGTTCTCTGTGGTTGATAAATACGTTAATTTAGATTTGCATGTCGAAAAGGATCATAATGTTGACATTTTGCTTGGAAGAAAACGCTTTGAAGTGGTAAAATCTCTTTATTTCCCGTGTTATATTAAAATAGACTTTATTTCAAAACGCTTGTGTTTTCTGCTTATTTTTAGGGTTCTACGCTAGAAATCTGTAAGTTTACACAAAAAAATATACGTAAACTATGCCGACAAAATGGTATAGTAAAGAATTTAAAAAAAAAATATTTTTTTAGACTACTTACATTTTTTGTAATTTTTGTACTATATGTACAGTCGACGACAACAAAGCGTGTATAAATATCTTATACGACTCTATTTCTAAGGCGGTAGGACGTGTTAGATATTTTTGCACGCTCCGCTATGGCAGATATTAATGTAGGTGACTGTACTATGGTGGAACCTTTTCATAATCAATTATTGGATGTCAACATGTCAAAGCTGTACAAAGGTACCCTGGCACCTATGCAGGGACGTCTTTCATCTAGTTAGTAGAGGCCCTGGGCACATTAGAATAATGGGGCCCCTAAGACCCATAATAAAGCACTATTTAGCTATCAGTTAGTGGAGTAGGGACTAGGGGGCCCCAATCTATCGCGGGGCCCTGGGCACGTGCCCAGTGTGCCCAGTGAGGAAGAGGGGCCTGCACCTATGTGATTCACTTTACTCGACTGTACAAAAGGTATAATTGTAAAATGTGTCAACATCGGTTTAATTAACTAATGACTAACTCAAATATTGGCAAACATTTTAGAAAATGATTTTTAACATCACAGAATTCTGTGAAAGGAAAGTGTTCAATCTATTAAGCTTTGAATCATATTTTGTTAAATATTTTAGATCAATTTAGGACAAACGCCAAGAATTAACATATTTATTGTATTTTTAGGGGTCCGTATACAAACAGAAAAAACCGGCCATTTCCGAATCTGTTGGACAGTTAAGCTGGATTTAGCATACATTTGGATTTTGTGACACTAACATGGACGGGTAACGCAAATAAATGCGTTTTGAATATGCGGATCATTTTTGGGGCAAAATGTAGATTATAGTCAAATACCTTAACGGGACTTATCACGCTATACGTTAAGATATTTGACTATGAGTGAGAATCACGAAAGTTTAAAACGTTATAAAATGACAAAATGACGTTACAAAAAAAAACAGGCAATAACTAATAGATTCAAAGAAATACTCAAAGTCAGAGTCAATATTTATTCAATTTATTTATTTATTGAAATTAAGCAACATTTAAAAAAGATATGAATAGATTTTCGGTATGGGTTGTACGGGATGACCGTAAAAGTAACAAAAATATGGAGTTGAAATAAAAAATTCAAAAAGATTCCAAAAACCAATCTTAACTTAAAAATGATTTAACTTTCACCGAGGTAATTCGGTTTTAAACAGATTTACGATTGATTTACTAACTGATACCCCTTGTGTTACGGATGACTATTGGGCGGCCATCTGCTGACATCTGGTGACCCGCATGCTCGTTTGCCCCCTCATAAGAATATAAATAAAAAATATTCACTACTATTGTTCAGGCTATTCAGTGCCAATCGTATTGTTAACCATGGTAAATCGACATTTGTATCCTACAGAACCTTCCTCACTTGCGTTCAAAACGCACTTATCCGATTTCGCTTCTCGTTGATGATTCTATATATCAAAGAGAATTGCAAAAACAAAGGCATTTTCCCTCAAAATATGACGTTCCAATAAAACCTGGGAAATAAAAATTCGTGGATTTTTCCAGCAGCTGTCCTCTATCGCATAGTCCTGCAGGTTTTAAATTTTAGCCTCCCACATACATGAAACTGAATGAGCCGACACAATTCTAGTGACGTTATCGTGTTTGCCCCCCTATTCTACCTGGGGGTGCGCGCTGCGACTTGTTTTGCTAGCAATTTGCGAATGGGATATTGAATTTTTATAACTGCATTCGTTACGTATGTGAATGTGACGGATTCATGACGAAAGGTGTTTTCGTCTCAGGTTTACACGTCGAATCAGGGTGGGAATTATTTAGATCCCACGAGTTTTTCGAAATGGCTGAAATATGATATTTTTTAGTGTTCTTAACCCGAAGGGTACCATTGATATCGTATTTCTGTCAGTCACCAGGCTTTACAGCATATACGGATACAACTAATAATAATTAAAAAAGTCAAAACTTAAGTCAAAACTTAACATACAAGAAGCATGTTTTCATAGAGACGCAGCGCCATCTATCGACTGTCTAGAAAACTATGTTTATCTCAGTATTTTCGTTTTGTTTTTTTCCCAGTGGTACGGAACCCTTTCTATGCAAGTCCGACTCGCACTTGGCCGGTTTTTATGTTTTCACTAAAAATCTGTTTACAAAAGTTCTCTAAAATTGGTTGGGTAATGCGATCTGTAGAGGAGAATAGTTGGGAATTCGCCGGGCGTCCGTTAGACGTCCGCTGGATATACGAAAGCATTTTAGCCCAAGCTAGAACGTAGATGCTTCGCTCGCGTTTTGCGCTCGTACGTACGGTAATAGACTAGGTACTAAATATTATCAACTAAACTATTATGCACCTGTTACGCTTTAAGGCCTAATTAGGTACGTACACATGCATACATTACTTTATCCACATCCATGTATTAAATCCTCTATCTTGCGTTCAAGAACCATGAAGAATGACCTGCATTGCAACCCGAAGATGAAGCTGCGCCATCGCTCCGGTGTCGTAATGTGATCATTACGTTATCGATTTCAGTGTCAAAATGAACATTAGTATACTGCCGTGTTCATAACATAATCCAATGTCGTAATGCTGGTCATTATCTATGTTTTTCGAACGCTTAGTAGAGGATTTTCTATATGGGTGTAAATAAATAACGTTATGAGCCACTGTTGTGGAGTGAACATTTCGTTACGATTCGAGCTCTTGAATTTGTACTTTGTACATATTGCATTAAAATATACCTGTTGATTTTTCACGTAACATTTCTCCGGTTCGCTTCGGAAGCGGAGTCACAAAGCTTTTCAATTCAAGTTTCGCGAGATGACGATAGTATACGGTAGCACATCATGCTTTTTACGCGAAGTAAAATAACCTTTTACTTTTTTATTGTCACCTACGAGGACGGCACACAAAGTGTAATAGAGATAAAACACTTTTCCTCGCACGACCGTACATAACAGACGTCACGTAGCCCCAGACATGTTATTGTTCTATTATTTCTCATAGTAAAGATAGTAATAAAGATATTGTGGCGAGTTTTATTTCATCAAAACTGTTTGTGGAGGTGATGCGCGCGGTGTCGTTGGACTAATGATCTCACCGCAGAGTTGTTTGCGTCATCTTGAAGAAATCAATTTATGAGGGATAGCGATTCAAGTTCCTTTTATTTTTGATTTAGTAGGTAGGTACCTATACGATTAAAAATATTTTAAAGTAAACGTTGACGGTAATTTTGTCTGTGGCGTATTAGTTTATAAATATCAGATGGGGAACTGTGAAATTTCGAGATCAAAGGTTTGTTAGGTATGTGATAGTCTGAAATTTTGTATCAAATTTAAAAAATTAATTGAATCAAATTTTTCTATTAAAATGTAACCTTGTTTAAATACTTTTAAATACACAAACATTAGCTAGTGCTTGTATTCGCCCCTTGGATGGTTAAAAATAATCAGCAGGGCTACTACGAAACGTGAAGTTCGTATCGTGCCGTCCCTTTGACACTTATATTATTTAATACGAGAGCGAGAGGGACCGCACGACACGAACTTCGAGTTTCGTAGTAGCTTAGATTCCTAACCTGCAAGATGTTCAAAAACCCCTCCTATAATCTTCGAAAAATATATCTGCCAAATTTCAAGTTGCTGTAATCTATAACTATTATCTCCCATGGTTTAGGCGAACGAGGAAGCTCATACCTGAATGTAATTAATATTTTACGAAAGTAAAATTAATGTTGTATTTAATCTCAAATCGTTTTTCATCCTTTTAAAATAACATGAGAAACGAAGCCGCAAATATAATATGCGGGTACAAAGGTCCAAATTAAACATCTCCATTATAATAAAATAGAATTTCCTTTTATCTGGCCAGTAACATGTGAACTTCCCTTTACTTTTTCACGTAATGTGGGGTCGACACTCGTGCGTTAAACAGAAACTCGCTTTCCTCTGGCCTGTGCTTAAAATGTAGCTGGCAACAAATGACTACATTGGAAATGGGAAACCTTTACTTGTGTGTCTGTTTAAGTAACAAATAATAAAATAGGATAGTAGGAAATATGCGTGGACACAAATGTTCTCGTTGTACAGTTAGCAGCAGAATTAGATGAGCAGTTGTGGTGTTCAAAATGTTCGGAGCACTTTATCTTGGCATTAGAAATGTGTAGATTTTGAGCACCGTAACCGCTTATCCACTTTTGCTGTTGACTGCATGTACAAAACTGGAAAAAAAGTATTATATTAAATCTAGTTATTAAAAGTGTAACGTAAGTAATAAAAAGCTTTTAGAAACTTAAAACCCAGTTTTTGTTAATGTTAACCAAAACATTATTATTCTAGTTAGGTACGTTAAACACATAAGAGCAGCGTTGTGAAATATTCAAGGCAAAGGATCTGAAATATGAGGATATTGTTCAATTCCGCACCGCCGTTTGTATTGAGTCCGCGTCTATTTGAATTCATGTCTCGAGCGCCCGTTCCGCTTTTAAATCACACAGACAGCTCCGCATCCATTATACGTATGTATAGCGCAAATAACACTTGTAATTTCTTAGGGAAATATCTACTATGATGATATTTACGGTTTGTGAATTCCACAGACTAAAGTGTCGGATACACGTACGAGTAAGGTCCGGAATACAGATGTCAAACGTGCGTCAAACTTCATGCAAATATGCGAGCTATGTACTTGTACGAAAATGTGTATTCCGAGCCAAAGTTGATACCTATGCTACTATAGCTCGGCGAGTTTTTTCACTCGTGTGTAGTTCGGTTAAGTTCTCGAGTTTAGGTGACACAAGAGCAAAGAATCTCGCTGAGCCACATGAATGCGAACTTGCTCTATCATTAAAAATAAGTTTTTGGTAAAAATGTAATTTTGAATACAAGATTTTTTTGCTGATTGTACTTTTTGTTGACTGTACTTGTGTTGTCACCCAAACTACATTTGCATACCAAATTTCAAGTCGATGCCATTAAGCATTGAAGAGTGTCATCCTGTGCAGACCAGACCGGGCCGGACTACCAGATTGTCACTACGAGATTATTGTATTCTCACACAAGTTACATAAGTATACCAAATTTCAAGTCAATACCACTTCTAGAAGTTGGTTGAATTTAACTTGCAAGATTTGATTTTAGAAGACAACGGGACAGGTGAAACTAAATAAACGCTTGTAAAAACAATAGCCGAATGGCTTCGAGAAAAGTGTGGTACGGCCGTGCCTTTTGTTTTGTTTTGCTCGACTTGGCGGGGGAACTACCGTGCCCCCGGATACCTCTCCTTGCAGTCGGGTAAAAAGGCCCGGCTACATAAAGCCGGAGCGGCGTTGTAACTTGAACTTTGCGGCGCCGGAGCGTGGCACTTTGCAGTGTCGACAGATATTTCAACGCGGACGGAGTCGCGGGCAACAGCAAGTGATGTAAATGCGAAAGTTTGTAAGTCTGTTTGCTAGTTTGTTTGTTTCTTACCTTTTCACGTTAAAATTTAAATAACATTTGGTAGGTATATATGAGTAGATGGTTTTAGTCCTGGGACTTGGCAAGTGATCATTTGGCAAAATGAAATTATGCGAAAAGTTGGTTGGGAGCTAATAATCGGCGAAACAATTTTCGGCGAAAATTTTAAAAACCTTGATATCGCTTTTAATTACACGTTTGCAAGGATTTGCCTATCGAATACTTTGACACGGAACAGGAATACGTGTTTTCAGAATATTTAAAAAACAACGGTGATCCAGTTCGGGGGTGAGGTAATTTATTCTTTTGAGGGAAGGGTTAATTTAATTTCACCCTTATATAATTATTCTGAATTTCAAGTAGTTCGGGGAAAAGCTGGTCGAGTAGGGGAGCCCACAGAAGATTGTTATTAATTGTAAATCTAAAGCTCTTCTCATGTGGGCAAAGATTAAACCAAGTAGTTAAATATGTAAAATTTGTATATTATTGAATTTTGTTAGGTACTTATCTAAAAAATGTCGTACAATGCGCTAGAATATTCACAAGATTGTATTAAATCAGCTTATCTACCATTAGTGAATAGCGCGTATATTCTGCACGAACAAAGTGTACTTTTAGGTAGGTACATACTAGGTAGTTTTATTTCAAAGGGTTTGGGTAAAAATTGGAAATTGGTAAAATATGTTAGATAAGTACGCGGAATTTTCCTTTTTCGCGAATTTGCACTATCCCCGACGCTGCGCAAGTAGGTAAATATCTTATGGTTTCAAAGGTTGTAAACTATTTTTCGACTTCTTCCTGGTATTCGATTGAGCTGAAATTTATTATACTTATCTAAGTACAGTGACCACAGTGACAAGACAATAAGCTAGTACTTATAATCACTTAAGCTATGTATTGTATAATGGTAATTTTTCAATACATATAAGTAAATTTATTTATAAACAAACATACATATATATATATATATATATATATATATATATATATATATATATATATATTATATTAACTAGGTAATTTATAGTGTTAATAATTTTCCAGAATATCTATCGAATGTTGTGATGATGTACAATATAAAATTGCAATAGCTGAACTGGTCATAAATAGTCGGAAGTACAGTCAGTAAGTAAGTCATTGCCCCTGATCAGGGATAACATAATGCAATAATGATGATTATTTTTACAATAAAGTAAGTACGTACCAAAATGGGATGGAATGTTCAAAATGGCTTTCGTTGATTAAAACTTCATAATCGTAGCACGGACGTTGCCGCCACAGCGTCTGCTTCGTGCACAAAATTCACAATAAATTAACGATGAGAAAATGCAAATAAGAAAAATATAAAAGTCACAAAATGGCAACATTCCAGGTTCGTACGTGATCAATTTGGGATCTAGTGGAAAAATAAGTTTATAGAAGGTAAATGTAAGACTCGAGAGGCTTGACCTAGTAGAATAAAATAAGTTCGCATTGTGTTGGCAGCGGCTTTGGTTGCTAACTTCTACGCATCGTAACGTGATTACTTATCTCGTGTCCTGATTTTTGAACCAAATGTTTTATTTTTAATTCTTCTTCTCTTTTAAAATATGGCTTTCTGTCCTAATTAATAGGACAATATCGTCAGTGTCAAAGTACTCTCTTTGAGAGGGACGTTGTACGGTGATTATAGTTTGTGCAACTTGATAGTAAAATTCCAGAAACCACGTGGAGACAACTTGCGCATTAAAAAATGTCAGACACGAGAGCAATATAGAATTTTGTGATCACTGTTCACTGTTAAGGTTAACCGCCGCATAAAACACTATCAAAATTATACTTCAACTAGCCAAAGATACAGAAATAGCAAAATTAGATATTGTCTACATCCGCCATGTTCGAATGCTACAAATCGAATCCTTTTATTTTTAATTACATGAACACCGTTTCAGTATACGTATAATAATAATATTTTTTTCCTATATGCTCGCAAACATAGTCCACGAAGTTCTTCTTTATAGACTACCACACATAAAGTTAAAAATAGAATCACTTCCCGGCCGCCAGAGCAGCTGGGAAATGGTATGAAAATCCATTACTGTGTAGTTTTTTATTTTTTAAATTCACGTTTTGACTACAATAAGTCAATCAAAACCGCCAAATATTCCTGAAGATCAAATTCCCTCTAACTTTTTTCTTTTTAAGTCAATTTATTTTGTGTCACAACTGTTGTATTATGAACTCAGCTTATGAAAGGCAGTAGACACGTTTCTTACAGCAAAACATTCAATTATCAAGAAGAGCACGCTCACAGAACATATTTAACTGGAGAAGGTATGCGCCACCTGACAACATAGCTCTTCGGACTAGACATTGACTGAATTCGCGCAACTCGCACGAATTGACGGTATTTCTTTAAACCGAACAGCAGCCCACCGTCTACGAGGTGTAGAAGCGTCATCAATAAAGGGGGGGGGGGGATGTATCAATTACTTGCACCGCACGTCGCCGCGCCAGTGATAGATGCTCTTTGCTCTCGTTCATCACCTTATTTGTTTCTCTCTCACAGCAACTATTACTTTTTTAATTTTAGAGTTCAAGCTCTTGTTAGTTTGCCGTTAGAGAAGGGATGGTACGCGGCAAAATAATCCGGGCACGTCGCTTATCGAATACATCGCCCCTTTAAAACCAAAGTGAAGTAATGTGTTTTTTCTACTCCGATACTGTTATCTGTGACTTACTTAATCACCAACGCTAATATAAGAACATAATTAACAAGACTCTGGCAAAATCTATAGTCTATTCCCCATAACAGCACTGTATCGTAATGTTGCTAAAACGATACTGCGGCCACTTACTTTTTTAGGGTTCCGGAGCCAAAATGGCAAAAACGGAACCCTTATAGTTTCGCCATGTCTGTCTGTCTGTCTGTCTGTCTGTCCGTCTGTCTGTCTGTCTGTCTGTCTGTCTGTCCGTCCGCGGCCTTGCTCAGAGACTATAAATGCTAGAAAGCTGTAATTTTGCACGGATATATAGGTAAACTATGCCGATAAAACGGTACAATTAAAAATTCAAAAATAATTTATTTTAGGGTACCTCCCATAGACGTAAAGTGGTGGTGATTTTTTTTTTCTCATCCAACCCTATAGTGTGGGGTATCGTTGGATAGGTATTTTAAAACCATTAGGGATTTTCTAAAACGATTTTTCGATTCAGTCATTTGTTTGCGAAATATTCAACTTTAAAGTGCAAATTTACATTAAAATCGAGCGTCCCCCCCCCCCTAAAATCTAAGCCGGTGGGTGGAAAAATTTGAAAAAATTCAGGATGGTAGTCAGTATATCAAACTTTCAAGGAAAACTATAACGGCTAAGTTTGCTTGAGAATTATTAGTAGTTTATGAGTAAATAGCAGCGTAAGGTATAAAATATACCTAAACTTGGAAGATTCCGTTTATAATACGAAATCCTTAGAAAAATATTACTTAATTTTGTCGTAATGGCTACGGAACCCTATTTTGGGCGTGTCCGACACGCTCTTGGCCGGTTTTTTTTAATTCGTCCGTTTTGACAAGCTAAAGTGCAGCCACTTACTTTGTTTAAATATATAAAAAAAACTTTCCGAACATAATTCATAGCTGCCAACATAAGTAACACATATTTTTTTCAAAATAGTCGCTAGCAAGTTACGTCAATTAAAAACAAAGTTCACCATAGACAACTTTTGACATTTAAATATTTTCCCGCCATTATTGTTTGCCTTAATATTTTAGTATGAGTAAAGTTTTAAAAGTTAGAAACTAGTGATTTTTAGCAAGTTTACGTGAAACTTATTAAACATGGATGCAGATGAAAATATTATTTCTACACCCGAAGAAATATCCGCAGCAGCCCAAGTAGTGACCGAAAGTTTGTTGCCTTCTAAAAATCACGGCACCTACTTATATGCCAAATCCTACAAAAATTTCATGTCGTGGAGATTAGAACACCAGACCTCGTCATTTTCGGAGAACGTAATTACCAGCGTATTTCCAAAATTTTATTGGAAAATTTAAACCATCTTCACTGTGGGTGGAATATTCCAAATTAAAGTCGACGCTTAGTATATTATATACCACCAAACTGACATTATCAAAATATTATTGAAACGAAGATCTGAAGGTTTTAAGGCAAAGAAAGCGAAAACTTTTTCTCCGGACGACTTAAGGAAATTCATCGATGAAGGACCAGATTAAATCTATCTTTTCAACAAGGTACGTAATTGTTTCAAAAATATTTTTGAGCGAGAGATGTATTTACTATTTATTTGATAAATATTGCAGTTTTTCCTGTGTAAGCAAAGTTTGTATTTAATTTGATTATAATAATCTTCTAATTTCTCTTTTTGTTACAGGTTGCGGTAATATTTGGGATCATGGGTGCTTGTCGCAGACAAGAGCTGCATAATTTAAAAATAGATGACATAATAGATGCCCATGATACGCTGGTAGTACATGTGATGAACACGAAAAGCAGAATCGATCGGACTCTTTTATTATATTAAATTTTTCTTTCTCTAATTTTATGTTTTATTTATTAAGTAGGTAGTCGTAGAAAAAGTATTGTATGCAACGTTGTATAAATAAGTCAAAAAAAGCTCGTGGCGTTTTTTCTTACGTAACTTACACCACTCACATTTTTTGACCCCTATTATACAACTGTTGCATAAAATACTATTTTTCTCATTTTTAAATTCAACCAGATATTGTTTTATTTAAAGTTCAATTTGGAAATTTGAATTTATAAAATTGTTTCACTTTAGTATTAAAGGTGCGACATGTAGATACATACCTATTAATTAATAGTTTTATAATCAGTCGTGCAACCACGAAGTCAAGAATTTATGATGGCACGTTATTGTATCATCATCCATCATCAACCAAGCCTATATACGTTCGACTGGTGGGGCCAAGCCTCCTCTCAGAACAAGAGGGCTTGGGCCCCACGCGGGCCCAGTGCGGATTAGGAACTTCACACGCTCCATTGAATTGCTTCGCAGGTTTGTGAGGTTTCCTCAAGATATTTTTCTTCACCGCAAAGCTCGTGGTTAATTTTAAGTGTAATTCCGCACATGAATTTGGGTTAGGGACTATAATGGGCGGGTATGCATTTATATACACAAAATTAGAAACACTTGTCATTGCTCGACGAGTACAATCAGCGTAGCACCTACATACGTATGTATCTACGTATAGTATAATTACTAGACTTAGTTAACGCGGAATAAGGATGCAGGTATCCCGCAGGTATAAGCATCTTATAGCGCAGTTTAGCAAGCTTCCGCACGAAATATTAACGCCTATTTGCGAAGGGCCTAACCGCACCGTATGCTGTATATAGTGTATATGCCACATACACCAAGGTGTGTAACAGATAGGGTTCAATTTCGACGCGGCACGGTTGATGACACCTCGGGCTGTGACAGGTGACGGATGGCAGTGCGTAATTTAATGTGCATCCCTCACTTTGTTACAGGACGAAGTAATTTCAATGACAAAGCAGTATCCACCCGTCATTAGGTATCTACTGTTCAGAGTGTAGGTTTCAACGCAAAGAACAAGGGAAATTTCAAGCATCATTTGCTCCTTTCATCAGTCAGCGTTTCGTTTGTTCAGCATAAATCACGGATTGTTTAGAATCGTCTAATTGGACGAATTAATCCTAGTGTCGTTTGCGAGAGCACTGTTAATGTTTTCGCTAAAGATCTCGAATGTTGTGCAAATTGCTTGAACAAAATAAACACTAGAAATAAATACCTTTACTTTACCTTCACTTGAATAATAGGAATGGGTGGGGTAGGTAAGGTAAGTTAAATCAAAATCATCTAAATTGGTGTTAGAGATCATCTAACTGTTCAAAGTAACTTAATAGGGCACGCATTTTAAGACCACTATGCCTATTCATCACAAAAATATCACATTATGATAGGTCTTATATCGTTTGACCGAATTTCATATGCCCGAATGTATCGTTTTCTAGAATTTTCATTTGCCATAAAGTCATTTATTTCTGAAACAGTTATTTCTTCAGAGTTGATATTAAACTAACCTAACCTAACCTACTGCATCCTCTATGATAACATTAAAAAAAAATCCTGAAAACAGCACGGTTATATATATATATTTTATGGCAAACGTTGGCAAATTCGGGCAAGTAAAGGTAAACGAGGTCTTCTATACATATAATAAAGCTGAAGAGGGTCGAAAGTCTGTACATGGAAGATATTTGAAAAAAAGTTAGCTGGGGATACTTAGAATCGATAACAGAACACGTTCCAATAGTTTTTAGAATTTTTGTCTGTTTGTCTGTTTATCTGTTTATCTGTTTGTCGTTTTTTTGTACGGGCATCACGTGAGAACGGCTGAACGGATTTTGGTGCAAACTTTACTAATCTGTCGAGAAAATCCCCGGCCAAATTATAGGCTATCAAAATTCAACCCTTAGACTATAAAAATTCAACCCTTAAAAGGGAAGGTAGACACTAAACTCGATTGAGTTTGCACCTTCAAGTTTTCAAATACGTGCTATGATTATCGAGTACCCCGCTATACTAACAGATGGCGCTGAAATTAATAACGTTGTGACATGATTGATTAAGTCGCTGAGTAAGGATTTTGCCAAATTAAGAAATTTAAAAGAGGGGGTACGGATATCAAAAAATGTAATTGAATATTTTAAATGATAGTAAATTAATTGCCACACATTGCAGTGCCATCTTTTGGAGAACTGAGTAAACATTAAGTAATGAAGAATAAATGGGTTTACATAGTTACATAATGTAATATCGACACATATAATTGCATAATTATTTGATTTCATTTTATTACGATATAATACAAAATTATGAATTCACTCTGTCATGAATTATACCTAATCGTAATTATATCGCATTCATATAATTATATATTTTAAGCACTTCTCTTTTAAAATATGGCTTTTCTGTCCTAATTAATAGGACGAATTCGCCAGTGTCTAAGTATTCTCATTGAGAGGCAACGTTGTAAGGTGATTGTAGTTTTACATAATAATGGCTATGGAGGGTGGGTAGGTACTTAGAAAAAAAAATCATTTGCGGAGTAAATGTCAAACGATTTGGTGCTCGCCTTTTTTATACGCGTTACTTTGCCTTTCTGTATGTAAAATTTTATTCTTTGAGTATGATACATACCTATAGGCATTTCAATCTACCGCTGTACCCTGTATCTCTCCGATTTCAACAAATTTTGGGAGGTAGACTCAGTCCATGATTCTGAGCTGTAAAACAGAGTCTCCAGATGTGGATGTGAATAGTAGATAGAAAGAAATGCCCATAGATGAGAAACTTAGTGAACAGGTTTTTCAGTTGATTATTTATCCGCAGTTTGAAAGAATTTTTCGAAAATCCCATGGAATCGAAAAATGTGGGACACTGAAGTTTGTGAGAAAATCTGATTAGGTACTCTCGAACCAACTGTATCGTAACCAATCCATACTATCCATATCCATACTAATATTATAAATGCGAAAGTAACTCTGTCTGTCTGTCTGTCTGTCTGTTACGCTTTCACGCCAAAACCGCGGAACCGATTTTGATGAAATTTGGTACAGAGATAGATTAGACCTTGGGAAAGAACATAGGCTACCTCTTATTCCGAAAAAAAGGCTTGAAGGGGTTGAAATAGGGGATGAAAGTTTATAGGGAAGTTCGTCATTTTTAAATATAAAATCATGAAACTTGGCATTTAGGTAGTTAATCTATCTATCTATACATATAATAAAGCTGAAGAGGGTCGAAAGTCTGAACATGGAAGATATTTGAAAAAAAATTAGCTGGGGATACTTAGAATCGATAACAGAACACGTTCCAACAGTTTTTAGAATTTTGGTCTGTTTGTCTGTTTATCTGTTTGTTGTTTATTTCAACGCGCATCACGTGAGAACGGCTGAACGGATTTTGGTGCAAACCTTATCAATCTGTCGAGAAAATCCCCGGCCATATTACAGGCAAAATCAAAATTTAACCCTTAGACTATAAAAATTCAACCCTTTATTCGTGCTATGACTATCGAGTACCCCGCTATACTAACAGATGGCGCTGAAATTAATAACGTTGTGACATGATTAAGCCGCTGAGTAAGGATTTAATATTCAATTCAAAATTTAATATTCAAAATTAATGTTGGTATCCGTAAGGATTTTGCTAAATTAAGAAATTTAGAAGAAGGCTTCTAAATTTCTTAATTTACGGATACCAACACATTTAATTGAATATTTTAAATGATGATGAACAAAATTAAACGATAGTTAAATTAATTGCCACACATTGCAGCGCCATCTTTTGGAGAACTTTGTAAACATTAAGTAATGAAGAATGAATGAGTTTACATAGTTACGTAATGTATATCAACACACATATAATTGCGTACTTATTTAATATTATTTTATTACGATATAATACAAAATTATGATCTCACTATATCATGAATTATACCTAATCGTAATTATATCATATATTTTAAGCACTTAATAATGGCTCTGGAGTTTGGGTATTTTGAAAAAAAAAAAATCTTTGTCATCAATGTCAAACGATTTGGGGCTCGCCTTTAAGTAGGTATGTAAAATTTTATTCCTTGAGATATGATACATATTATGGGCATTTCAATCTACCGGTTTACTATTGTTTCGGCGGAAATTATTTAGCAAATTATTAGCTCCCAAACTATTTATCCCATATTTTTATTTAGGCGAAATGTCATTTCCCAACTCAACATTTCGCACTGATATCATTTCCCAACTAATCATTTGATAAATTATTATTATGCAAATTATTACCTGGGATTTTTTTAAGATGTCATTAATATTTTGGTCAAAATGTATTGATTGGCATACCTTAACTTAGCAACATGTTGAATCTCATTAAACCTACTTTCCTACTGACAGGTTATACTGGCTGCTATAAAAAACCTAACATCGAAGGTGTTAAGGTAGGAGCTAAGCTCCGCTCCGCTTCGCTCCTGCCTTAGCCTTCTGAACATAAACTACCCAAGTCGCTTCTGCTCCGAACCGACTTGCTCGCTCGCTTCGCTCGCTCGCACAAATTTTGAAGTAATACTTTGTAACATTGCCACATAAAAGTGTGACGAAGTAAAATTTTGCAATATAAAATGTTGCGAAATAAGAAAAATGCGAAGTATAGTTATGCCAACGATTGGTTTTCCAAATGAAACTTCGGCGAAAGATTGGTTGCTTATTGTTGCTAAGTGAAATTTGGCGAAACATATTTCGCCGAAAAGGCAGTACACCCAATCTACTGCTGTACCCTGAGTTTATCTCTCCGATTTCAACAAATTTTGGGATGTAGACTCTGTCCATGATTCTGAGCTGTAAAACAGGGTCTTCAGATGTGAATGTGAAACTTAGTGAACAGGTTTTTCAGTTGATATTTATCCGCAGTTTGAAAAAAGTTTTCGAAAATCCTTATGAATCGGAAAATGTGGAACATTGAAGTTTGTGAGAAAATCATTAGGTACTCTCGACCCAACTGCATCGTATCGTAACCCACTGCTTTTGCCTTTGCCTTTTCGTGGAAAAAGTTATAGTGACATCGCATTGTTTTACAAGGGAATTTATTATGACTCTTTGATAAAATTCAACTTTGCGTCCGGACTCAAAGGTTTACAATACAATACAATACAAATGCTCTTTATTGTACACCAGAAACTACACAACTTTGTTGTTTACTAATGTTTCGGCGAAAAACGTTTGGCAACCTGGTTCATTTGACCACTTTTCATTTCCCAACTGTTTAATATTTCTGAATTTCTGAAACTGTAAATATTTCATGATTTTTATAAAACTAATCTACACTATGGCCCTGAAATAAATCCTGAAATATTTACAGTTGTGTAGTATGTAGAGTTGCGAAATGAAAAGTTGCGGAAAGGCAGTACCCGGAACTCAAATGGTTCGACCTTTGGGTTCGACTAAAGGTTCCCTGTACTATGGAGTATTTTGTAAATATCGAAATCTACGCAGACGAAGTCGCGGGCAAAAGCTAGTATATTATATTTCTGGGTCAACTAAACTCGTAGGCAAACCTCTAAAGCAAGCACAAGAAAATCTTACTTTAATTTAGTTAGAAGAGAACTTGAACTATCAGATGTAAGCTGGAGTGATGAACTGCGAAGGCTGCTGGTAGAATATATAGCAATGGCGGTCATTTAGCGCGGCCAATGTCCATCAGTAGACTGGTTACAGGCTGACGATGATGATGATCTTCATCATCATCCCAACCTATATACGGCCCACTGCTGAGCACAGGACTCCTCCCAGAACAAAAGGGCTTGGGCCATAGTTCCCTTGCGGGCCCAGTGCGGATTTTGAACTTCACACGCACCATTGAATTGCTATGATGTGCAGGTTTCCTCACGATGTTTTCCTTCACCACAAAGCTCGTGGTAAATTTCAAATGTAATTCCGCATATGAATTTCGAAAAACTCAAAGGCGCGAGCCGTGGTTTGAACTCATGACCCTCTGCTTGAGAGGCGATAGGTCAAACCACTAGGCCACCGCGGCTTCAGATGATGATCTTGAGTTTGTTTAAATCAACTCAATAGGCCACACATTTTTTCATCAACAAGCAGCTCCCTTTTGATAGGCCTTTGTTATATTTCGAGTTCAACCGAACTCTTAACCTCTAAAGATATAGTTAGAATCCATGAACTTGTCCAAACTAACTCATTAGGGCACGCATTTTTAAAGTTGTCCGATTGTCGCAAGTTGGCCGCTGTCCGAGGCACGTAGCACCTTTCCGAGGGTGCTTCAGTTAAACTGGTGCGATAACAGCCGAACTTGCGCCTAACTGCTCTTCCCTCGAGTGCCCGACGTCTTGCCGCTAGCTCTACAGATTTGGCTTTTGTGCAATGCTCGAGAACGTTGGAGTGTTTGTTATGTTGAAAATTATGTGGGTATTTTCATCATTAAAGACCTCATGGTGTCTTAAAATCAATTTTGAATACTACAGCAGGTTGTTGGGTTGGTTCGATTGAACACTAACATGTTCGGATTTGTAATATTATGTTTGTTAGATGTGTCCATAAATTGATCGATGTTAATAGTGGACCGCGTCAAATTAATGATTAGGTACCTCATCAATTACCTAACTTCAAAAAGTAAGTAATAACGTTTTAAGGTTATATACTCGTATATAATAACTAGCTTTTGCCCGCGGCTCCGCCCGCGTGGAATTCGGTTATCGCGCGCTGTTCCCTCGGGAACTGTGCATTTTTGCGGGATAAAAAATAGCCTATGTCACTTTCGGGCCCATAAACTATCTCTATGCCAAAAATAACATCGATCCGTCGCTCAGTCACGGCGTGAAAGACGGACAAACACACTTTCGCATTTATAATATTAGTATGGATGATGTAGGTAAAAATTCAAGAGGTGCGATTCCACATTCGAACCTTACGATATGTTGTCGCTGCTTTTAGCTGTTGCATGTTGGCTGATAATTTATTTGTTTCCTATTTTAAAATGGATGGTCTCCTAGTATTTTTCACAGACGAGAGAATGGTGATCTGACGAATGACGATTTTATGAATTTTTGCAGGATTATTATGGTGAGATTACTTTTGGTGGTATCTAGTATCAAAACCACTGTCAACCAAAATCAACTCTTTAAATATTGACAATGCACCTGCAATCCCTATGGCATTGCTGATGGGCAGGGGGTTGTCATTACTTACCATTAGGAACCTACTCCACTTCAAGTTGTAAAAACTTCTCGCACGTTTGCCTTCTTTGTTACTTCCATAAATTGTATCTGGGCCAATCAACTTTTTTACCGACACTAATCTGTCCGCGACATTTTTCAAACAATTGCAGATTTTTGTAAGTAAACATGTTTTTTTCTGTAATTTAATAGATGGTGTACATGAACGCATGCCATCCTACGTAAGTTTAACCTATTAAACAATGAAATATCTTGTTGGAAGTACGGTTTTTTGGTAACGCAGGAGATGGGCCAAAGTGTCGGTAAAATAGTTGATTGGCCCAGCTACGGGTGTGTTGATTGCATTACTTCTATTTTCCAATAATGACGCCACATTGATGTTTAACGGCGAACAGTTCAATTTATTAACGTTATTTCCGCTCGTTAAATTTTAAATCAACCCAATTATGCTTTCGATGTTTATTCTCTTGGTCTACGGATGTTCCATGTGTAATTGTGATTACAATTAAAACGCATGCCTGTGTTTTACCGAACTGTATTTATTCATCTTTTTTATGAGTGTTTTTTGCCTAATTGGAATGTAATAAAAAATCATCTTGGAAACCCCTCAATTATTTTAAAAGACCTATCCAACGACACTCCATATTATAGGAAAAGTTGAGAAAAAAAATCATCCCCACTTTATGTACCCTAGTAGGGTAGTACCCTAATTTTTTTTATTCTTTTATTTTACCACTTTGTCGGCGTGACTAATATATTCATGCCCAATTATAGCTTTTTAGTACTAACGGTGCAGCTGAGCTTAGCCGCGGACGAACATATGGACAGACGGACAGACATGGCAAAACTATAAGGGTTCCTAGTTGACTACGGAACCCTAAAAAGAGGAAATAAAGTGGGCGATGTGAATGTGAGGGAATAGTTCGACGTATCGGGTTGTTCACCATGGGCGGCGGTAACAAGCTGGCGTGTCAGGACTTTGCCACAACACGGTTAAATAGCAGTGGAGATGATTTACGTTCACCCTCTGACCCACGTGACCTACTAACTCAATTACCACTCTATGCCATCCCGCTAATATAATAAATGCGAAAGTTTGTAAGTCTGTTTGTTTGTTAGTTTGCTTGTTTGTTAGCTCATCACGCCTAAACCGTTGAACCGATTTAGATGAGATTTGGTACAGGTACAGATAGTTATTATCCCGGAAAAATGCATAGTTCCCGCGGGATAGTGATAAACGAACTCTACGCAGACGGAGTCGCAACAACAGGTGTGTCATATATTATTTTTTAATTTTATAAGGTGTAGTGTACCTACTTAGTCCAATTGTTTATTAAGCAATAAAAAAGAGATTTTGCAAAAAAAATAATTCATGCAAACTTTTCTTTAACCATACTTGCATTGCGATCCAATCTCATATCCCTATCAAATTTCGAGTCACAACAAACACGAAGAAACACGAAGATCACGAAGTAAAATCCGATTTTTGATTGTAACGCAAACATACAAGATTTTTGATTGTAACGCAAAAATTGCAAGTTAAAAAATAAAAGTTTTTTTTAAGAAATAGCTCGTTTCATTGGTAAACATAATTATACTCATAATAATGTCCTTCGGTCATACCTAAGCTATTTATTATTTACTCTCCTCTTACCATAGTTACCATACTGTCGACCGGCGACTGTGACGTAAGAGTTCGATTAGCTCTAGATTTTTCCTTCGCCACCAGTACGTGTTGCTTCCTCCATTGTGTTACGTATTTACCGTCGTATTTTGTTACTAAGGCCGTTTCATTAGGTGTTCCGATTGTTACCAGAGACGAATACAGCAAAATTCAGATAGAGTCTTGGTCCTTTGGATTAAAAATATATTTCATATATTGGGTTTTTTGTATCTTTACTATTACATACCCACTTGCCTAACTTACTTACTTACTTGCTTACTTACTTGCTTACTTGCTTACTTGCTTGCTTACTTGCTTGTAGTAATAGTAGTAGCAATAGATGCGGCTTGAGACAAAGCGCGCTCTTCAGAACTAATTATTTAAAGAAAAATTGTGTGTTTATTGTAATGGTTATACTCAAAACAATCATCCCGGATTCGTTTTTTTTTTCATATCATATAAAATTATATTATTATGATATTAGAGACTAACATAAGCTACAGTTTATCTCAGGTATATCTCAGGTATGGGACGTGTAAACTTACCATGAGACGTAAAACTAGTACTTCGTACATCAGTCGAGATCATTTGTGCTTCAAGCGCTTTTCCTTAAAACATTCAGAAAAAATGTTTATTGTGAATATTTACAAGGAAAGTGTTAGGTGACTTTATTACAGCGCGATTACTGTTGGAAGAGACCCTTCCAAGCAATCTTTATAAAGTAAAGAAGAAAAGAAAGGCGGCAATTGTTATTACGAGTATCATTATACATAGATAAAGTTGACTATTTACATTTTTAGTACAAAGGCATCATACATTCAAAGGTTCTTAATAAAAATTTGCAGTTATTCATCAACATCATTGCCCTTCAAATTTCCAAAAAATCGTCAACTCAAAACTCTGTGAGAGCCAGCGTCAAGTGCAAGTATCAATCAATGCCCTCGTTCGAATCGGCTCCGGCGACCTCATTAAGCCTCAATGAACGATGGCCCCCGGCAATCTGTGATTTTACTTTTAATTGGTTTGCTACACTGATTTCTTGTCTATAGGGCTACTATGAAACTCGAAAATCGGAGTTCGTATCGTGTGGTCCTTCTTGCTCTCGTATTAAATAGCACAGTATATGGGTAAGGCCGCGAATTTTGACCAATTTGGACGTTTCAAATTTGGAAAGCTGATAAAAAAAAACTGGTAACCCCTAGAGGTTTTATTTTTTTTTATTATATTACGCGATATGAATTCTAAGGGTCGCAAATGAGATAATTCATTTAAACTCTTTTAAAAAAATAATAAAAATATATTTCCGTCCAAAACGTAACGAAAATTGACTATTTTTTTCGGCCGCGAGTACTTAATACCTTATTATTTTCATGGTTTTTAACTTCTCATGATCATGATTTTGTTTAAACGAAATTTAATGATATGGTGATAGCTGTACCGATTTCGGAATCATGATAATCAAATAATTTTCTTTTTTTATATTTATTTCTTTTCACGTGCCAAAAAACCACGTTTTCGTTACGAATACTTTGGTGACGCTTTATAAAGCTATTTTTAACGCCAATTTTGATAGAAATATGTTTTTGTGCACTAGAAACTAATACTCTAATAGTGCAACACATAAGAGATAAATAAATGTCATCAGTTTGTTTACAAACAGCCATCAAACGTGACGCGGAGAAAGTTTTTCGAAATAACGTCAAAAGTGCTTGTCCGATTTTAAGGGTAAGTAGTGATTATTTTTAACTGGTGTTTTTTCCTAAGATAGGGTAATCTTTTCCATGTAAGTAGCATGTATTATTATGTTCAAAATGTTGTTATTTCACCATGATAAACGTGTTTTTGTTTAAAATACGTTACACTTTCGTTACGATTACGTTACATTTTTACAAAATGCAACGTATTTTTTACATAACGTAACGAAAAAATGTGGTAAAGGGAACTGCACACAGAAAAATTCTAACTTACACCAGTTTATTATTAGGTTTCCAATGACTACACAGTAAGCTAGTTACATTGATATTTTGAAGTTGAATAAATTTAAGCTTGTACAGTCGAAGTCACAAGCATGCTCACAACCACTTATCCAAATTCATTATGCTTATAAATGTGCACCTTATGGTCAGTGTTATAGAGGCATGTAAAGAGACACTTTTGGAAAGATATTTTGCCAACTAGAGGGTACTTCCACATTCAGTTTTAACTCTATAGATCCCATATAGGACAGGTTTAGGATCAGAGGCCTTATTGCCTAACGTTTCTGGAACTCGCGATCGCAATAAAATGACAGCTTTTGTATGCGAAATATGTCATTTAATTGCGATCACGAGTGTCAAAAACATTAGGCAATACTGCCTCTGGTCAGAAACTATATTATATAGATAATTTGTATATGTTTCTGTGTGGAACAATGGCGTCAATTTTAGGATAGTGAAATGTATAATGTGTTTTTAATAAGTTATGTCTATCAATTACAACTTTTGTCGAAAAAAAAAAACAAAAATAAAGTTCTAGTAAAAATAATAACTTCACTTTATTATATGACATGTATTTTTTTTAGAAACACATTATCTAATGAGAATATTTGCCAGTATGATCCAGGCTTTATCAAAATTTACGTTACGTTTTATGATAACGTTACCTATTTTTTTTATGTTATTTCTACGTCACATTGGTCAAAATTCGCGGCCTTACCCATATATAAGCTAAAGCAGTACGGAAGCTACGAACAAATCGATCGAAACGAACACACTCGCACAGACGCGCGCTCTACACGGCACCTAAGGGGGTCTCGCGGTACTGCAGTCGCTCGTTCGTTCGTTCGGTTCGTTTCGGTCGATTTGTTCGTAGCTTCCATACTGCTTTAGCTTATATATTATTATATACCGTGTAAATAGTATAAGTGTCAGAGGAACTGCACGACACGAACTTCGAGTTTCGATTTTCGTAGTAGCCCTGCCGATGCCGTTTATTCTGACAACAGGGGGGCTTACTTTTGGTGGTATCTAGTATCAAAACCACTGTCAACCAAAATCAACTCTTTAAATATTGACAATGCACCTGCAATCCCTATGGCATTGCTGATGGGCAGGGGGTTGTCATTACTTACCATTAGGAACCTACTCCACTTCAAGTTGTAAAAACTTCTCGCACGTTTGCCTTCTTTGTTACTTCCATAAATTGTATCTGGGCCAATCAACTTTTTTACCGACACTAATCTGTCCGCGACATTTTTCAAACAATTGCAGATTTTTGTAAGTAAACATGTTTTTTTCTGTAATTTAATAGATGGTGTACATGAACGCATGCCATCCTACGTAAGTTTAACCTATTAAACAATGAAATATCTTGTTGGAAGTACGGTTTTTTGGTAACGCAGGAGATGGGCCAAAGTGTCGGTAAAATAGTTGATTGGCCCAGCTACGGGTGTGTTGATTGCATTACTTCTATTTTCCAATAATGACGCCACATTGATGTTTAACGGCGAACAGTTCAATTTATTAACGTTATTTCCGCTCGTTAAATTTTAAATCAACCCAATTATGCTTTCGATGTTTATTCTCTTGGTCTACGGATGTTCCATGTGTAATTGTGATTACAATTAAAACGCATGCCTGTGTTTTACCGAACTGTATTTATTCATCTTTTTTATGAGTGTTTTTTGCCTAATTGGAATGTAATAAAAAATCATCTTGGAAACCCCTCAATTATTTTAAAAGACCTATCCAACGACACTCCATATTATAGGAAAAGTTGAGAAAAAAAATCATCCCCACTTTATGTACCCTAGTAGGGTAGTACCCTAATTTTTTTTATTCTTTTATTTTACCACTTTGTCGGCGTGACTAATATATTCATGCCCAATTATAGCTTTTTAGTACTAACGGTGCAGCTGAGCTTAGCCGCGGACGAACATATGGACAGACGGACAGACATGGCAAAACTATAAGGGTTCCTAGTTGACTACGGAACCCTAAAAAGAGGAAATAAAGTGGGCGATGTGAATGTGAGGGAATAGTTCGACGTATCGGGTTGTTCACCATGGGCGGCGGTAACAAGCTGGCGTGTCAGGACTTTGCCACAACACGGTTAAATAGCAGTGGAGATGATTTACGTTCACCCTCTGACCCACGTGACCTACTAACTCAATTACCACTCTATGCCATCCCGCTAATATAATAAATGCGAAAGTTTGTAAGTCTGTTTGTTTGTTAGTTTGCTTGTTTGTTAGCTCATCACGCCTAAACCGTTGAACCGATTTAGATGAGATTTGGTACAGGTACAGATAGTTATTATCCCGGAAAAATGCATAGTTCCCGCGGGATAGTGATAAACGAACTCTACGCAGACGGAGTCGCAACAACAGGTGTGTCATATATTATTTTTTAATTTTATAAGGTGTAGTGTACCTACTTAGTCCAATTGTTTATTAAGCAATAAAAAAGAGATTTTGCAAAAAAAATAATTCATGCAAACTTTTCTTTAACCATACTTGCATTGCGATCCAATCTCATATCCCTATCAAATTTCGAGTCACAACAAACACGAAGAAACACGAAGATCACGAAGTAAAATCCGATTTTTGATTGTAACGCAAACATACAAGATTTTTGATTGTAACGCAAAAATTGCAAGTTAAAAAATAAAAGTTTTTTTTAAGAAATAGCTCGTTTCATTGGTAAACATAATTATACTCATAATAATGTCCTTCGGTCATACCTAAGCTATTTATTATTTACTCTCCTCTTACCATAGTTACCATACTGTCGACCGGCGACTGTGACGTAAGAGTTCGATTAGCTCTAGATTTTTCCTTCGCCACCAGTACGTGTTGCTTCCTCCATTGTGTTACGTATTTACCGTCGTATTTTGTTACTAAGGCCGTTTCATTAGGTGTTCCGATTGTTACCAGAGACGAATACAGCAAAATTCAGATAGAGTCTTGGTCCTTTGGATTAAAAATATATTTCATATATTGGGTTTTTTGTATCTTTACTATTACATACCCACTTGCCTAACTTACTTACTTACTTGCTTACTTACTTGCTTACTTGCTTACTTGCTTGCTTACTTGCTTGTAGTAATAGTAGTAGCAATAGATGCGGCTTGAGACAAAGCGCGCTCTTCAGAACTAATTATTTAAAGAAAAATTGTGTGTTTATTGTAATGGTTATACTCAAAACAATCATCCCGGATTCGTTTTTTTTTTCATATCATATAAAATTATATTATTATGATATTAGAGACTAACATAAGCTACAGTTTATCTCAGGTATATCTCAGGTATGGGACGTGTAAACTTACCATGAGACGTAAAACTAGTACTTCGTACATCAGTCGAGATCATTTGTGCTTCAAGCGCTTTTCCTTAAAACATTCAGAAAAAATGTTTATTGTGAATATTTACAAGGAAAGTGTTAGGTGACTTTATTACAGCGCGATTACTGTTGGAAGAGACCCTTCCAAGCAATCTTTATAAAGTAAAGAAGAAAAGAAAGGCGGCAATTGTTATTACGAGTATCATTATACATAGATAAAGTTGACTATTTACATTTTTAGTACAAAGGCATCATACATTCAAAGGTTCTTAATAAAAATTTGCAGTTATTCATCAACATCATTGCCCTTCAAATTTCCAAAAAATCGTCAACTCAAAACTCTGTGAGAGCCAGCGTCAAGTGCAAGTATCAATCAATGCCCTCGTTCGAATCGGCTCCGGCGACCTCATTAAGCCTCAATGAACGATGGCCCCCGGCAATCTGTGATTTTACTTTTAATTGGTTTGCTACACTGATTTCTTGTCTATAGGGCTACTATGAAACTCGAAAATCGGAGTTCGTATCGTGTGGTCCTTCTTGCTCTCGTATTAAATAGCACAGTATATGGGTAAGGCCGCGAATTTTGACCAATTTGGACGTTTCAAATTTGGAAAGCTGATAAAAAAAAACTGGTAACCCCTAGAGGTTTTATTTTTTTTTATTATATTACGCGATATGAATTCTAAGGGTCGCAAATGAGATAATTCATTTAAACTCTTTTAAAAAAATAATAAAAATATATTTCCGTCCAAAACGTAACGAAAATTGACTATTTTTTTCGGCCGCGAGTACTTAATACCTTATTATTTTCATGGTTTTTAACTTCTCATGATCATGATTTTGTTTAAACGAAATTTAATGATATGGTGATAGCTGTACCGATTTCGGAATCATGATAATCAAATAATTTTCTTTTTTTATATTTATTTCTTTTCACGTGCCAAAAAACCACGTTTTCGTTACGAATACTTTGGTGACGCTTTATAAAGCTATTTTTAACGCCAATTTTGATAGAAATATGTTTTTGTGCACTAGAAACTAATACTCTAATAGTGCAACACATAAGAGATAAATAAATGTCATCAGTTTGTTTACAAACAGCCATCAAACGTGACGCGGAGAAAGTTTTTCGAAATAACGTCAAAAGTGCTTGTCCGATTTTAAGGGTAAGTAGTGATTATTTTTAACTGGTGTTTTTTCCTAAGATAGGGTAATCTTTTCCATGTAAGTAGCATGTATTATTATGTTCAAAATGTTGTTATTTCACCATGATAAACGTGTTTTTGTTTAAAATACGTTACACTTTCGTTACGATTACGTTACATTTTTACAAAATGCAACGTATTTTTTACATAACGTAACGAAAAAATGTGGTAAAGGGAACTGCACACAGAAAAATTCTAACTTACACCAGTTTATTATTAGGTTTCCAATGACTACACAGTAAGCTAGTTACATTGATATTTTGAAGTTGAATAAATTTAAGCTTGTACAGTCGAAGTCACAAGCATGCTCACAACCACTTATCCAAATTCATTATGCTTATAAATGTGCACCTTATGGTCAGTGTTATAGAGGCATGTAAAGAGACACTTTTGGAAAGATATTTTGCCAACTAGAGGGTACTTCCACATTCAGTTTTAACTCTATAGATCCCATATAGGACAGGTTTAGGATCAGAGGCCTTATTGCCTAACGTTTCTGGAACTCGCGATCGCAATAAAATGACAGCTTTTGTATGCGAAATATGTCATTTAATTGCGATCACGAGTGTCAAAAACATTAGGCAATACTGCCTCTGGTCAGAAACTATATTATATAGATAATTTGTATATGTTTCTGTGTGGAACAATGGCGTCAATTTTAGGATAGTGAAATGTATAATGTGTTTTTAATAAGTTATGTCTATCAATTACAACTTTTGTCGAAAAAAAAAAACAAAAATAAAGTTCTAGTAAAAATAATAACTTCACTTTATTATATGACATGTATTTTTTTTAGAAACACATTATCTAATGAGAATATTTGCCAGTATGATCCAGGCTTTATCAAAATTTACGTTACGTTTTATGATAACGTTACCTATTTTTTTTATGTTATTTCTACGTCACATTGGTCAAAATTCGCGGCCTTACCCATATATAAGCTAAAGCAGTACGGAAGCTACGAACAAATCGATCGAAACGAACACACTCGCACAGACGCGCGCTCTACACGGCACCTAAGGGGGTCTCGCGGTACTGCAGTCGCTCGTTCGTTCGTTCGGTTCGTTTCGGTCGATTTGTTCGTAGCTTCCATACTGCTTTAGCTTATATATTATTATATACCGTGTAAATAGTATAAGTGTCAGAGGAACTGCACGACACGAACTTCGAGTTTCGATTTTCGTAGTAGCCCTGCCGATGCCGTTTATTCTGACAACAGGGGGGCTACTATGAAATTGGAACGTGATGCGTTAATGGAGTGACACGATATGATATTCGAAAATCGAACTTCTCGTTGAGAGTCAGATAATTTCAGTCTGTCATAACTATAACTTAAGGTCGAGTGGAATTTCAAGACTACAGATAGGATAAACAATTGCCTCACGGTCAAAACTAGCCTTGTCATACAACTCTTCTGATTGTTCGTAACACTCGTAGACTGTAACCCACGGACGAAGTTTGTTTAAGAAATTCTATAGATATGCGAGGGTGGATTATGGCTCAGTTCTACTCACCTCGATCAAAGAGTAGGGACATTTTATAGGGTTGCCTTTTAGAAGACATGTCGAAACGATCTGCAGTTTTTTAACAAAATGTTGACTCTTCTAGTCCTTAGGTTATTTATTCTGATTTCTATGCGTAAAGCGCTCGATACCCGATTATTACATTCGTGCCTCGAAGTAACATTACCACAAAATAAGTAATAGTAGAACCTAGTAATTCTTAGTTGAAATGTCAAGGCCTTTTTGATATAACGCAGTTTCATGAAATGTCGACGAGTATGATGTAGCATTAATGTTTCATACACCACACAGCTGAATGTACGCTACTGAATCACTGTCATAGATATACATACATACGCCGTATGTATGTATATGTAAATGATAAATAAATAAAAGGAACGGGAAAACAAAATTCTAAGCATCTTTTCAGTTTGCTTGAGAAACTCGAGTTCCTCAAGTCGGTTGAAGTTTTCTTTAGTAGGCTTACAACTCAGAACTCACTGATCGGATTTACATTTCTTTTATCATTTATACCGACGTTTTTCTAACCAGATAACAGTGCATATTTCTTTAAGACATATATATTTAGTCGTCTACCTGATGGGCTTCTATCACTCCTCCTGCTTCATGCTAAAGAACCGACTTCAAACTGGTATCTAGATTAAGGTTAAATAAAAAAGGTTTATTTTCGATTGAATTTTTTCGTTAAAAAGTTTTTAAAAGACTAAGGTTGCTACTACACTGCGGTTTCTCCATCTTTTTTCCTAGCTGCTATTTATTAATATTAAGATGTAGCTCAGCTTAAGCGCTCTTTGCTCGAACCTTTAACGGGTGCTGTCTCGCGGAAGTGCCACTCTGTTAAATGTCAGTGCATAAAAGTGCAACTGAAATGTTTTACTTCTATCGCGGGAGCTGATTGCGAATACATATAATCTGATATATATTTCGGTAGCGCCATGAGAGTTAAAGTGAATGATCACACACAGCTACATGAAGAACTGATTGCATAAAAGGAGAACGAATTAAATGAATGAATGAATGTCAAAATCCCGCTGTCATTATCTATACTTATACTCCATTTATTCTAACATTTGAAACTTAAAGGTAAAATTTTCACACGTTTTTAAATGAATCAACGAAACTAATTAAAATTATGGTAACTTCTATAGTAAAATTATAATAAATACCGCTAATAATTGTGCATGTAGGTATTTTTAGTCCATTTGTGTTAAAAATACCGAGAAATGTGTGTTACAATTTGACCAATAATTCAAATCTTAAATTAAACGGAGTATACGTCATTTGAGTACCACCTGGCGCCAAAGTTACATAAAGAAAATTAAGGCTGCATTCCATTGGTCACATTAATAAGTACCTATAGCCTAGATTATTTGCTCAAAAGTAAGGTGTACTTACATAAAGTATATAGGCTATACTTATTAATCTAGCTAAAGGAATTCATGCAGCCTTTGTTTTCTTTACCTTACTTTGGAATGGTTAGAGGCCTACGCCTACTATACTTGGCCCCAGGTGACCAAGCCAGCCAGCTTGACCAGGTGGCCCATGGATGTATAAGTGATTTTGAGCAAAACAATCTACTACCTTAATAGGCTACTACAGTAGCTAGCTATATTACCAATGCAAAGCAATGTATTGTAGCTTCCACTATGTTAATTATTAAACTAACTTTTTGTCTGTCCCTGACTGAATGCTCCTCTCATCCACTCAAAGGTTGACTGGAAGAGATCCCTTTAAAGGATAAGTTCGCCTTTGTACATATTTGTTTTTTTTTGTCAACTGTATTTTACTTATTTTGTACAATAAAGAGTTTACATACATACATACATACATTACCAGAATGAGAATGGCACCAGCCATTAAACACCTTGTATGTATAAAGTGGTAGTCTTTAAAACTAAAGATACTATCAGTATCTGGCGCATATATTCTTCCTTACTATCAAAATGGTATAAAATCTTGAACAAAAGTACGAAGAAGCAGCCACTTTTCGCATTTTCCGAGAACATAATTTCCTTTTCTGACAAATTTAGTACGTTGTTATTTTAATACCTACGCGAGAAAGAGAAACTCCAAGACGACTTTTCACAGGAACAATTTTCATATTTTTCCAGGATTGTTATCGGAAGCCGTTGACCTCGTAGCTATTGCTATCATAAACGAGAAAGATAATTTACAAGTCAATTAATTCGAATTGGTAGGCGTGGGCAAAAAATCGGAATATACACATATCGATATTTTTTTAGAAAACAATCGATTTTATTATTATGTCGTCGATATTTTTTTAAATATCGGCATTAGATTATTATTTCTGAATATCGGCATTAGATATTATTTCTGAATATAGGATTCGGTATTTTTCAGAGTTTTGATGTATTTTGTATTCATTTTATTTTTATTTCAATTTTGAGATCCGTTCTACATTCCTATTGGTCGCGACTTTCACTTTAAAAATAAAAGTGAGATTCGCGACCAAAAGTAAACAATGCAAAAAAACTCCTAAAATGTAGCGGGCTAGTGGGTGTTATAGGTACTTACTAAAAGAAAGAAAGAAAATATATTTATTTAATGCCATAAAAACAAACATAGAACAAATACAAGACATATATTCCAATTCAATAGAATCTAACAATCCTGTAGACACTTTCAGCCTACTAATATGAACACCGGGCTGCCTAAGGCATTGTGATGTGACTATTATTCTTTTTTGATTCCTTTTAGATGATAATTGCAGCAACAGAGACATATAATTATAATCAAGCGTGCCCACGTCAGGGTGTGCTAAATGTGTAGAAAATTGTCAGATTCTATTGAATTGTACTTTACATATACATATTTTTTACTCCGGATACTTCTTAATTTTTTTTAAACTATCCTTATATAATATATATCGTCATTTTTTTCATTTGCCCATCCCTACAAATTGATATCGTATCGTGAATAATTATTTAGTAACTTTAGTCAGCGAAAAGTAATGTGAAAGATAAAGATTAGCCTCGTTTCGCATTAGTCTGCTGACGTTCGTGCAAACACGTCGTTAGAGAGAGTGACTTCATTTAGCGTGATTTGGCACATACTTACGTAAACAATCTCACCTACATTACAGCTAATGTTAGGTTTACTGTTTTGTTTAACAATACTTATTTTATTTTTTTCATTATAAATATGGAGATAAACGTGTCAGGTATGGTCAAGGATTTTAACAGGAGACACCATGGAACCTTTTTAGAGGAAAAGTCATTAATATTTGAAATGGTTCCATCTCAAGTCCTTGAACGTACCTACAATTAAGTGAAATCTGGTTATAGGTAGGAATAGAAGCTATATATAAAAATTGTGCTTATAGGGTTACACCCGAAGGGTGAAAAACAGAATCATATGACTGTCGCTTTACTACTCGTCTGTCTGTCAAAGGACAATATCTCGAGAATTGCACGCAATATATTGACAGTTGAAACTTACTTAGTGGTATTTCTATTGTTGTTACAACACATAATAAAAATAAAAATGAAGGTGAGTCCCCATACAAGTATAATGTATATTTTTTAATTTAATTTTAGTTTCATTTACTAAGCTTAGGAATTATGGAATACTTACAAAATAAATTCAAACTTTATAATTTAGCAATCTGTAAGCGGCTGAAACATAAGCGGGTATAGTCAACAAAAAGTACAGTCAGCACAGTTAGTACAGTTAGTCAGTTACTTTTTTACGAAGTCAGTCTTAGGTAGGTAGTGCAAATATTAGGATATAAATTGTCTAATTCCGTAAACTGGTATTTTCCGTGGCACCATCTCAACCCAATTACGAGTGTCTACCATGGATAACTTCTGCACGTCTCTACACTCGAAATAGCTATTATGTTAGCTATAATTACATAGAACTCAAGTTCGTTACCAAGTGCGCCAATTCAAACCTAGTTATAGCTTCGCTTTGAGCTTATAATCTACTAACGAAATGCTTACGTATACATAGTTCATGTTCGAATTTACCTATGCCTACAGCCTGTGGCGTATACAGAAGTCAAGTGGCGTGGTGTCATAATAAATCGATTCCCACCTACACTACTTCTGGCATTGCGTCTGAAGACACTACCTAAAACACAACACGCGTAGATTGCTTAACGAAAACGTTCACGCCACGCCAGTGGTGCCAACCTTTGGCTACAAGAAAAACTGCCGAATATCTAGAGGTTGACCGGATGACACCGGTGGCTTGGGCACATGGAAAGGTTGGGAGTGGATCGGGCCATAAAAAGAGCATACTTGGGTCGGCCAAGTGGACGTAGACCCAGGTCGTCCCAGGTCCCGCTGGCGGGATGAGGGTTAGAGAGCCTTTCGGTTGTCGGGGTCAACGGCTAGCAAAAGTTGGCTAAAGATCGTAAAGTAGTGTAGTCTGGCGTTGGAGGCCAGGACCCACTTTGGGTCCTTGCGCCCAGATAGTAAGTAAGTATATAATATGTTAATCTCTGTCTAAATGGTTCGGCAATCATCCCCCCTCCCCCGGCCCATCAAAGACGACATCGTCAAGCGCGAATGTGTCTTTAAAATATCTGGCCCGACAAAAGAGAAACAAATTACGTAGTTTATAAGTTCTTTATCAAAAAATACGAGTTTAAATTTCTACAACAACATTAAACAATACATTATTGGAACAATATTAAACTTAGAATTACTGTCTGAAGAGTTAAATTTAGATATTATTTGCTTAACTGAAACTTGGCTGAAGCAAGATAGAATGGTTTAATTTAAATAATTACGGAATAGGCAATGCCTTCTCCAGAGAATCTGCGGCAGGTGGCGGGGTTGTCATTTTATTGAAAAATGGTTGAAAGTTTAAAGAACGCAACGACCTGTCTAGCCTTAATGTTGAATGTGTATGCAAGATTTTTCTTATGGTAGCGGAACAGTATTTCATTTTATGTATTTCTAGGCTGTTAAACTTATACGTAATATATCAAACTTATATTTTTTTATTTATGAATACTGAGGAGACATCGACTAATCGAAAAACAAATAAAATCAAACAATCTAATAAAAGTCAGTTACGTACGAAGTACACGTTTCAGTTCTCAAAAAAGGTCATTTAATTATTACCTATGTCAACTGGACAAAATAATGGAAGACACAATGGATTCGTTTTACATATAAATTGTAGATAGCATACGCTCCAGGACTCCGTACTGACCCACTTCGGTTAACTATGTTAACGGAACTGCAAAATGTGAGTCAAAAAGTTTAAATCAACGCTACGTGAGGCCGCTGCATATTCCAGCCAGAACTCGAGACTAACATGGCTGTGAATAAGGCATAAATGAACCACAGTATTCCTGAAGCTTTGGTTAGTATAATAGAAGCTCAATATTGTTAAGTTTTCACATGTGCACTGTCATCTCCCTCAATATCTGCCACAGCGGACTGCGGAAAAATAGAGTGGTATCAGAAATAGAATCCTACCAATAGACTGACATAAGATATTTATGCTCACTTTGTTGTCAGGGAGCTGGTATGTAACTGTACCGTATGTACCGGAAGACGCAGTGTAGGTAGATAGAACCTCCACGAGATAGACTTGCTTTTATTTAAGTACATATATGCAACAAATATGGATGGATGAATTAGCTGTAAGTTTGCAAAGCATTCACGCTTCAAGTACTCAAACGAGCGTAATTAATTTTGATATAGGGATAGAGGGCCTGAAAAGATATAGAATAGTTTTTATCTTGGAAAGTATGGTTCCCTCGGGCGCCGAATTCTATGCGGAAGAAGTCGGGAGCAACAGTTTTTTATTTGGTATGGCGATAGTTTGAGGCGTCAACAAACTGTTTCACAATTCGGCGCACTGTACGTACATATACCCATTGTAAAGTATATGCTAATATTAACAAATAAATAAAAAAATACAAGCGATAGTATTATTAGTCGCTGGCAAAAGTTTGTAATACTTAAATAATGTTTTTAATTCAGAACACTACTCTATTCAGCGCAATAAATTCAGCACTTCTTTCAATTGCTGATTGAAAAGCTGGCGTAATTCTAAAAACTTTTAAGCATACCATTTCACATCCTAAAAACTACCTACTAAATGATTCAGTTTGAAGGTTTTTTGTCGGAACGACCAAACATTCGCATTGGCTGTCGAATCGGTGGCAAAGTAAAGCGATTTGAGCGCTCCCCCGCCGATTGAAGTTTTCGCTTTAGCTCGCGCCTCTCAAAGGACCGACTGTCACTATTGGAATACGAAGGGCTTTGAGACAAATTCGGGAATATTTCCGTGGACAGCTAATCCGATTTAGCAGGCTGGTTATTTTTTGAGTATCAATATCAATAATCTATATGTACTATGGGGACAGACAGGAAATATAGGATTATTTTTGAGCCAAAGTAATTTGATTTGATTATGCATATTTATTTGCTTTGCAGGGTCCAAGTCCAACACTATACTGCTGGACCACCACACTGATGACCGGACTATCAAACTTACCGATCCAAAAAACATTATAACTCGCAGCCACGTGTTTTTCCCGAGATAAGACCATGCTACAACGATTGTTCGCCCCCAAAAGCCTTCACATAAATTGTATTCTGCAAATTTCTACGAAATCGTTAGCGATTCCAAGATACCCAATTTAAATAAACGTATGTATAGTTAAATATAAGTACGTATAAACGTAGTGTAGGGCGTCTTGAGGCACGGTGGACGGACGACCTTAAGAGGGTGGCTGGCGGCGGATGGATGCGAGGGGCTGAAGACAATGTTGTGGCGCGCCATGGAAGAGGCCTATGTCCAACAGTGGACTGCTGTGGGCTGATGATGATGATAAATAGGTACGTTAATTGGTCATTTCAAGATATTAGATAAATAAGATCCATGAAATAGCATAAGAATACCCTGTCGTTTCTGTATGAGGTTAAAAATAACACAAACTGGAAACCCTATAAACCGGTGAGTAAAAAGGACTCAAGAGCAAGTGTTAATAAAACGGCTGTATCGTCTCTCAGGCGCGCCGTAACGTTGTTTGTGAAGATGGATCCCGTTAGTTTACTCCTCGTAATAGCCAGTCGGAGCCGAAGTATTAAATTAGAGGGGTTTGAGCGCCTATTCGTCACATTATGTCATACGAGCCCCGAGGGCCACATTCCCTTGTTTTGGCGCTGTGATTGCGCCCTTATTCCGTCCGCTGGAAACTAAAAACGACGTAAGTTTAAACGGGGTAAGTACACTTGCGACCTTCTTCCCTAGCAGGTCAATAATCTCTGGCGCTCCACGTTTAGAACCGTACTCGACAATGTTGTATTTTAATTTAGTTGCTTATTACGTTATTTAACGTAATAAAGATTTATTTTGTTTGAGGACTGTTTTAAGGGTGTAGCTAGGGTACGTTATACGTATGAATACTCGGAGTTAGTTGTGAACCTGATTGTTTTAGGTACCTAACATATCATTAAACATTGTGAAATTTTTCATCAATAATTGCGAATAAAAATTCACGATTCTTTGCTTGGGAAGTTCGGGTTTGGAATTCCGAGTTGTCAAAATGGGAAACATCATAAATCTCTCTGAAGAGAGTAATTTTCGGACAGGGTAGCTATTTATGACCATTTTTGGTGAAAATAAGTTTTAAATCATTCCTTTTAAAACGAATGTATTATTCAATAACCATTCACTCTGTAGATTGGAGAGATGATGATGACGATTTAACAGATTATATGATAGTCATAGTAGATGTCATCACCATCTCTCCATTATATTATAGAATACCGTAAAATGAGGTTACTTTGCCCCTCACTGGGTGTCTATGCTCCAACTCTTTATTTTGTTTAAATGTCTTGCAGGTCGAAGTCCCGATACACTTCTCAATAAAGTGGCAACACTGAACTTAAATTTTTGCTCCGATACTTCTTCCGATATTTCTTTTCTTTTCCTGTCAGAAGCCGTCCAGCAATAAGACAGAATTTAATGATAATTACAGTGTAAAAATGCACCAAACGGCTGCTAGTATGGATTATGAACGAAATTAAATTCAGGAGCTTACTTAGTTAGGTACCTACCTAAACGCCGGGCAACATTGTACCTAAATTAATTGTTATATTTTTTTTTGGTAACTTGCTATTTATATTTAAATACGTTAAACAGTGATTGTTTTTGAATCTGTCGATAACTGCGCGAAGTGGCGGAGCCCCCTAACACTAGTATTGTCATACTTACCAGGGGGTGCCGGCCAAATTTTTTTGTACCTAGGTTAAGTTTTGAAAATAAACATGTTTGGATTTTTTCGATTTTTTATATATATATTAAAACACATTGGACCCGATTCTACAGCGGCCGCTAAAATTCCTAATTTTATTTAGACGTCGCTAAATCACTTTGCTATTCGATGAGCACCTGTCATAATCAAATGACAACGCTAATTTAATCTGACGTTTCTTATTTTAGCCGATCTATCTAGACGGTCAGCGTGACTTTCTGGAATAGCACTTGTTAAATCAGCCGTCTAAATGTCAATTAAAATTTAGAAAAAAAAATTATAACAAAAAATAGAACCGACTACAAAAAACCATGAAAATAATTTTCTACCAGTCTGAAGTCGGTGCCTCAGCACGAGCCAGCAGGAGTGGACCTATAATCGTCTACCTCACCTACAACTATACCTATGAGTAAATGGCTTCAATCACTCCTGCTGGCTCGTGCTGAGGCACCGACTTCAGACTGGTAGAAAATTATTTTCATGGTTTTTTGTAGTCGGTTCTATTTTTTGTTATAAATTTTTTTTTCACGCTTTTTAGTGTAAAACATCTAAGATACAATAGTTTAATGTCAACTGCTCATCACCTTTTACGAAAAATTGCTTTTCCGATGCAGAGATGTTCATTATTGAGGAGTCCTGGTACTTCACCATCCATTCCATTTCACCATATGTGTTCCGAGGAGCATAAATTGCTTAGCAACTGTGTTAAAGCAATTGAAATTCAACCCATGAAATACTTGTTATTGAGTAGTAACTCCGATGGTCAACTGTGGTCTTCATCATCAGTTCCACTTTACCAAATGATGATTTTCAAGAGCAAATGCACGAGTTACTACTAAATATATCAAAATTATCATAGGTGTCCCTACAACATTTGAAGAGTTCCCTCGATTTCCTTAGGATCCAATCATCAGATCCTGATTTGGTGCTTATGGGACCTAATTGAAAACATTCCTAGACGAATGCAAAAAAATTTTTTCAAATCGGTTCATAAATGACGGAGTTCTGAGGTAACAAACATTAAAAAAAAAAAAAAAAAAAACACAACCGAATTGATAACCTCCTCCTTTTTTTGAAGTCGGTTAAAAATTTAGATTTAGACAATTTAGCCGACGTGCGCGTAGAATCGCATCCATTATGACGTAGTTTAAGCAAACCAGCATGATAGTAGGGGTGATCTATTTTACATAAATATAAATATGAACATACCACAGCATAATAATTTTCAAAATAAAATAAAGATCACGAAATTTGGAGCAAATATCGCAGCAAAGTAACCTCATGTTACGGTACTATAAGATACGTTTTTGTGCAAGTTCTGTGAACTAATATTCTAGTTATAAATATAAATTTATTAAATAACGTAAGACAATGTTATTTACTACGGAATTCTGTTATTGCAAAACGTTTCGCTACGTAAAAACCTTATTTCGATGCTCGAGGGCGGGCGCGATATGAAACGATATTTCGTTGTTTCCCACAGAATTAGTAATGAGGAGAATAGAAAGCGAGTTAAAAGCTCGACAACGTATATATAGCATATAGCTTATTAGCTATGACCAGCTTTATCTATGTTGATCTCTATGCTATCCTACGGGTCGTATGCAATTTTCCGGGATCTTTATGTCATCTTATCTCCATACCAAACTTAATCCCAAACGGTTCAGTAGTTAATCAAATAGACGTAATGATTAGACAGATAAATAACAAGAGTTACTTCTGCATTTCTTCAAAAAAGGAGTCTTATCTTTTTCTACAAAGTCGAACCTTTGATACCCACCAAGTTGAGAGTGTCCATGAGCGGCAGAGAAAGTATAATCTATAACGAAATGAACTGTGCAAATGTTGAGTTATTGTAGATTGTGATTAAAACAAAATGATAATTAAATTTACTTACTAAAACTCGTTAAAGTGGCAATGGGCAGGCCATATATCACGGAGAACAGGATGGCCGTTGGGGCCGAAAGGTTCTCGAGTACAGACCGCGGATCGGCAAGAGAAGAACGAATGACCTGGTTAAAGTCGCGGGTTCACGGTGGATGCAGGCCACTTCCAACCGAGGCAACTGGAGGTTTATGACGGAAGCCTATGTCCAATAGTGGACGTTCTATGATTGATATAATTTTGATGATGACTATACCTACCTGTGTTTTTTGTACTGTTTACTATCTGTTGGTGGTCAATAAAGAGTTATTGTATTATATTGTTTTGTACGTTAAGTTTAGGATAGGTTTATTTTAATTTAATTGTTATTTACTGTTCGTCAATTATGTTTGTTCCTTTATTTTTGTAGGTACAATAAGGGATTTATAGAAATACATAAGTATGTAGTGAGTATGTATGTACACACAAAACGTGAAAACATTAACCCTTTTCCAGGCCCTGCCTCGCTACTAAAAATGAATCATAATTTTATATTGTTTACCTATGAGGGATTCATTTAAAAACAAATCATATTTGAAAGAGTTTAATTGATTTTGTACCATATTGTAAATTCAGCAAGGTCGAATATTTGTTTACACACTAATGTGGTCGCTATATGCATTATGCCTGGAAAAAGGTTAAAATAGCAGAGCGGACCAAAAAATGTGACGTCATTGACGGAGAACGGAAACACGTAACATTTCTATTCTTGTCATTATTGGGTCTATGTTGTTTTCTCTTACTCACAAACGTTTTGTTTCTAAATAAAAGGAAAATACCAAATGGACATCGTTCTAACTCGTTATTTGTTCGCCCACGCCAATAAAGGGCGGTGACATTTACTAAAGGAAATTGGAGGTTATTTCCTATTCTGTCAGAGTAAAGACGATATTCGATGTGCCTTACTAATTAGTGTCCGTCGAAGAACTTGAGAAATATACTGAGAATTGTGAGACTGTCAAGGTTATAATAATTTTTGAGCATATTTTTTAAAGTTAAGTAGTATGTTTTGACTGAGACAATTTTTGTTGTTTGTAACACTATTATAATTCACTTGTATTTATTTATATATCTTACATAGGTTAGAGATGCAACGCATACCGAATACCGGATATCCGGCGGGACTGTTGGTGGGATAGCCATATTTATTAAGATGTATGGCTGTACTTTGCCTGCAATACTGGGTGGGGCCTTTAACACACAGAAATCCTTACTGTTTTAAAGGGGAAAGTGAGTTTGTTTGTTTGTTACATACCACGCGGGCGGAGCCGCGGGCAAAATCTAGTAATTAATAAATAATAAATTATACTATGGACACTAGGCAACAGATAAACATACCTAAATAGATAGATACATGCCTAAATACATATTAAACATCCAAGACCCGAGAACAAACATTCGTATTATTCATACGAATATCTGCACCGACCGGGAATCGAACCCGGGACCTCAAGCTTCGTAGTCAGGTTTTCTAACCACTGGGCTATCCAGTGGTCCAAAAGATATTTCAAATTAAAACATAGTTAAGCTACTCGTCAAACTGGTTTAAAAATAATTATGTAGATAGTTTGTTTTATTTATCTTAAACTTTATTCGAAGAAGCAATGTAAAACAACATTTTTAAAGTCTGATGTAGCATGGCGTCTGTATATTATTATTTCATACGTCTACTTTTATTAAAAGTCGCTGAAATAATGATATTCAGTTAGACGAGTACGATCTAAGTTTCAATTATCTGCTCCTGTTAAAGGCCCATTCGGTATAACTTTTTTTTTATTCGACTGGATGGCAAACCAGCAAGTGAGTCTCCTGATGGTAAGAGACCACCACCACCCATAAACATCTGCAACTTTATTATTGTTATTCTTACGTCGTGTTACCTACCTAATTTAACTTTAAAATATACTTCAAAGATTCAGCTTAGCATAATTTAGCAAAATTACTTGACATTAATTCGATATTCGAGTTTCAATACGATTCCCGGGACAAGTGTAAGCTATAGAAATCCCAGCATGATCGCGTTAATGCTGACCTTTGAACTTTGCGGGTATTTGCGACAGCAACGAGGCGAGCACGACGCGCCGTTCCGCTTTTGTCGTCCTGTCCCTTTCCCACGGGACAAGTTAAAAAGGGATGTATTAGTAACAAACGGCATGTTCTGACAAGGAAATGGAAGGGAAATATTTTTCACGGATGAAAGAATCTCCTGTGAAAATATTTCATCAGTTAAATGCTATCGCGTTTTGCAGAGTAACGTTGTGTTCATGCGTAGAAGAATCAACCAATAGACTAGGAATGTAACAGGACTCTTTCCATCATTTCCGTTGCTCCACTGTACGACTAGGCGTAAAGAGCGACACTATATTTATGTTGTTAATAATATTACGGTTATTCGCACAGAGCGAATTATAAAAGATGATTTGAGGTCATCTTATCTCCAATTACCATAAGGCAAGAAATTGCAGGTACCTCAATACTCAACACTTTATTACTCTTCCACGATGTGTTGTTACAGGATGTTATACTTAAAAGGTTATGTGATGATCATGGACCCTGGTGGGTGGGGCACAGCAATAATTACATTTGATTGCCTTTAAGAGATTACTCCGAAGCGATAATTTTATCTCTGTTTTCAGTATCGCTTACTATTGTGTGTACAATGAGGAGTGATTATATTGTATTGTATTAAAGTGAGATGGGAACAACTATAGAGATCATTCCCCTAATAATACACTATACAGCGGATAGTACTCCCGAGCTGAAAAACTATTGCCACAGCGACAAATGGACTTGATATAGGGTTGGTATGCTATATAGACAGGACTGCCAGGTTATGGAGCCAGAGAATGAAGAAAATATGAAGAGGCCTTTGGTACAGTCAACTACAAAACAATCGATATGGCCGATTTACAAAAATATGTATAGGCGACTGTATTGACTTAACATTAAGATCGTGTATTTTTTTGTAATTTTAGTCATATACCCTATGTTATCACTCTATCGGGTAACATCTCTGTGGTTCATGACTTGTAAGTTTTTTCTGTTTTAGTTGAAATTATGTTGATATGATAAATCCTAGGAAAGTATTGTTACAGGCCCTAGGCAATGACAACTGGGTTGCATGTAAAAGCTGCCTGCGGCTTCGTCTATTTGTTTATCACCCCTGGGAACTGTTATATTTCAGGAGAAGAAAGATATGTGTTCCTCCAGGTTACAAACTATATAGGTGTGCCAAATTGTATCTGAATCGGTCTAGCTAGTCGCATTGGCGTGAATGACTAACAAACATAGATATATTTAAGTGCAAAGATATCGACACGGCCTAAGTTGCAAAACTATATACATATACACGACTTTAATGTTAAGTGCATAAAGTCGTGTATACTTTTTAACTTTGGCCGTGTCGATATTTTTACACTTGATTGTACACTTTTACAAATTTCCTCGTTTAAAACACAATACAATACAATAACTCTTTATACCACAAATTGTAAGCGATATAGAAAACAGATAGATATACAGAGAGAAAAGTTACAAGGCAAGCAATAAGCGATCTCTTCCAGACAACTTGAATATTTCGCAAACACATCACTTAATTGAAAAATCGTTTTAGCAACCCCCCAATAATTTGAAAAGACCTATCCAACGATACCCCACACTACAAGTTTGGATGAGAAAAAAACTTTTCACCCCCACTTTACGTCTATGGGAGGGACTCTAAAAAAAAATTTTTTTATTTTTTTTATTATAAGTACCATTTTGTCGGCATAGTTTACATATATATTCGTGCAAAATTACAGCTTTCTAGCATTAATAGTCACTGAACAAAGCCGCGGACAGACAGACAGACATGACGAAACTATAAGGGTTCCGTTTTTGCCATTTTGGTTCCGGAACCCTAAAAAGTAAGTCCCCTTACCATTTTTGCTCTTTTTGCAGGTTTAAAAAAATGCCAGTTATAACTAAAATCAGTATTTTTTTCATAATTTACATATTATGTTTAGGTAGGCGTAAGCCGGGCAGGGTCGCAAGATAAACTAGACGAGCCGAGCCGTAAATCTGACAAGATTGATGATCCGGCTGACCTTTGCGAGCGCCTTCTTGCCTGCCGCGCGGCTGGGGCAAGAAACTGCGGGTATATGGCGTTGGACTGACGTGTTGGTTCACTGAAAACGTACGGTGAGCAAAGATGATGAGTATACCTATACAAGATACAAAAAAGTTTGAAAAATAAGTGTCGGTCAAGCTCTTCGGCGTCTCAGGAGACCATAGAGCTGGTACCTTCTTTGCCCAGTGCCTAAGTTTGACGGTGCAGAGGAGCAATACGGCCTCCGTCCTGGGGACGATGCCCCAAGTGGGCGATCTCCAGGGTATTTTTTATTTGTAATTTTTAGTTTTGTAAAATTTTAGTTTGTTTAGTTATTTTGATTTGTCATAAGAATAAATGCTTGTTATTGATACAAGGTTATAAAGTTTGTGCAGTTATTTAGCAGGTGGTTGGGAAAGTTTGATTGAACACCTAAAGTTATTCAGGATTTTTTATTGAAGTTGACAATGTTTAAACTGTACCTATCATTTTATTAATTTATAACACGGTATAATAGAAAAGGAGAAAGATATTGTGTTGAAACTAGCCGGAGAGTGAAAAGGTTGATGTCTCTGTTAAAGACAGATACCTAGTCGACTTTACAGTCGAGACCTGAGCGCGGCTCTACTAGACTAGATAGCAGATATAAATGTCATAAGTCATAAATTTACGAATTTCAAACATGTTACTTAAGCCAGCTTAATTGACGTCGATTGGTAGCAGAGCGTGTATTTTTTAGCTGCTGCTCACTTATTTGATATGATTTTTAACCACTTCAAAAAAAAGGAGGTTATTTTTACATTTTTGCTACTTACCTCAAAACTATGAATTGAATTAGATATTTTTTTTAAATGCGTATGCCTTTTGGTTTCCATTTTGCTCAAATAACTAGTATCGATCTAGTTAGTTGTATAATCAGTAAACAGAGAACGCTTTTTACCAGCAAGCGTCTTTCACATTTTTGAGATACAGCACACCTTAATCTTTCCAGTCTAGCGATCCTGTTGGATATATAAATGGCCGGGTGCTGCAGTTCTTTTGGCATTGATCTCGTTTGGGTGTAAATTAATTTGGGATTAGCATGTTGATTAAAACGTTTCATTAACAAGTTTCGGGTCCTTAGTGGCCGTGCCATAGCCAGGTTTTGTGACATATTCCTGATTAAACCACGCATGTTAACGTGACATTTATGTAGTGTGGGTGTAACTTGTAAGTTATTCCAACAGCGTTGTAAATTTCGTAAATTGAAACACTATGTTTATGAATGTGGTGGCTTAGTGGTTTGACCCATCGCCTCTCAAACAGAGGGTCAGTTTTTCGTAATTCATGCGCGGAATTACATTTTAAATTTACCACGGGCTTTGCTGTAGAAAAACAACGTAAGAAAACTTGCACAAATTTTTAACATTTGAAACTTAACGGTAAAATTTGCGCACGTTTTTAAATGAAACAACGAAACTATTTAAAATTATGTCAACTTCTATAATAATAACATAATAAATACCGCTAATAAATGTGCATGTAGGTATTTTTAGTCTCTTTGTGTTCGAAATACCAAGAAACGTGTGTTACAATTTGACCGTTAGTTAAAATCTTAAATTAAATCGAGTATAGATACATTTAAGTAGTTTCTGACTGATGATGTGCTTAATCAATTATGTTCCAAATGAAAACTGTTTCAACTCTAATCCCCTGTGTTTCAATATGATTATCAAAAATGTGGTCCAAACTATTTGTACGCAAGTAAATATGTAAAACGTTTACGTCATCGACGTGTGGGCGAGACCAAATACATTACGTCGTTACGCCTACGATGTGATGAAAATACTTAAGTGTTTTTCTACCCCCATCATAAAAAATGTGCTGCCATGTCGTTGATGTCGTGGAATGTGGAAACACAAATTGAATTGAAGACTTTATGTTTTTAGGGGTATTTTAAGTTTTTGTTCAAAATTATTATTTTAGGATTTATTTTTATATCTATACTACATATACTATGATACAGGGTGTAAGATTTATATCGGTCGGTATGGGAAAGTCTGAAACTATGAAGATCTGTTCGTAGAAAGAATGTCATGAATTTTTAGGGTTCTGGAGCCAAAATGGCAAAAACGGAACCCTTATAGTTTCGCCATGTCTGTCTGTCTGTCTGTCTGTCTGTCCGTCCGCAGCTTTGCTCAGGGACTATCAATGCTAGAAAGCTGTAATTTTGCACGGATATATAGGTAAACTATGCCGACAAAATAGTACAATTAAAATTTAAAAACCAATTTTTTTAGGGTACCTCCCACAGACGTAAAGTGGCGGTGATTTTTTTTCTCTCATCCAACCCTATAGTGTGGGGTATCGTTGGATAGGTATTTTAAAACCATTAGGGGTTTGCTAAGACAATTTCTCGATTCAGTAATATGTTTGCGAAATATTCAACTTTATAGTGCAAATTTTCATTAAAATCGAGCGGTTTTTATTCATTTATTCATTTATAACTCATGTTCATTACATTAGGTGACATATTATTAAATAGTAGCTATACGACACCTTTAAATGACAATCCTTAAACTATTTTACTCTAATAATTCATTATATCTACGGATTAGAGGAGTGATGTCATTAAAATACTAATAATGATAATATAATAAGAATTTATTGTCAATTTTCGTAATTTAATTAGATTGAAATTTAATTTTAAAAATGTTCAATGTCAAATTATTGTTTTAAATATCATTATATATAGCTTATAACTGTGTCCCACTGCTGGGCAAAGGCCCCTCCTCTTGATTTTTCACTATCCAGAGCTATATTTAGCTACTCACTCAGTTCCGCGTCCAGGTCATCTCGCCATCTCCGCCTCGATCTGCCTTGCTCGGTGTCCGTCATGCGGTACCCACCATGTGGCTTTGTGCGCCCATTTTTGTGGGTGCATCCGGCAGACATGCCCGGCCCAGTCCCAATACAAACACTTTAAGTTGAATAAAATCTTTTTTGTAAAATTTACAAAGCAAATTAAATATAAATAAGCCATTAAAAATAGGTACTCTTCAAATCCTTATCAATTCCAGACCAATACCCTTTACCGTAATCGTAAAACTAAGACCCGAACCCTATTAAAATAACGTTTCCAGTTAATTGGTTTTCTTATGAATTCCAAACTGTGATCGAATGAATCACGTACACGGAGGGGGGTTCGTAGCACCCGTCGTAGCACCCGTCGTAGCGGCGTGCGGCGTAGCGCGTGGGCGTAGCGCGTAGGCGGCCATTCATCCCGCTACGTCTGCGACAGTGTTGCCAATGCAAATTTTTAGGCGGCCGTATAGGTACATTAGATAAAAAAGCCGTGTTTATATGGAAAAAGACCAACGGTGGGCCGTGTTACTCCTTAAAACAAGAAACACTTATCAACATTAGCCAAATGGCGCTGTTTTTTTTTTTTTTTTTTTCTTCAATATATATTTTTTTAACTTTTATTAAACCGGTTTTACACTACTAGGAAAGTTGACCGACGTTAAGGCATGCAGCTACACGTGAGACGCGTATGGAAATACCGCCAGTACACTAATGACAGTCGAATACTCTAAAAGTGAATTTGTTATAAATAAACAAATTAACAATCGTAAATTTGCGAAAAGCCGTAGAATCCACTACGGCCCCAGGGTTGCAGCCGTAGGCCGTTGATTTTGTGATTTTTTGGGTTGAAAGCCGTAGAGCACGGTAATTGCCGTAGCATTGGCAACACTGGTCTGCAACCGCGTGTTAGGCAAGAATTATTTGACAATGTAGCGTTCGAAGTGTTAATTTCTCTTTATTGTTGACTAACTTTAAGTCTCGATTTATTATTATTCCTATGAATGAGGGGTTTTAAGGCTTAGGCGAATTTCAGTTTCAATAACAATCCCATTCGGCTGAACGTTGTTATGGATGGGAGTCACACTATTTAAGATGGTTATACTTATAATTTAAGAGGTTTGTGACACACTGCTAACATGTTATGAATGGTTTTTGAAGATAAAAAATATTTTAAATGGAACTTCTAGAAATATTAAAGTTTATTAACATGTTATTATTTCTTATTAACACACTCGCTGCCGCAATCGCTACGCGGCTACACGAGCGTAACGCTCGTAGCGCGTAGCAGCATTTTTCCGCTTTGCAGCGAAAACGGCCTAGGAACAGAAAACGCGCCTAGCGTGTTCTTGGCACTGAAAGTGTTAAAAAAAAGAAAAGTTTTTTTTTATCAGCCTGATTATCCGACCATGACGATCACGCGAAGATTTAGGAAAATCAATAAAATAATATTTTTCCGGTAAATCACCGTGTGGTAGACTAGTTGCCTTAAAAGAAGAACGGGGTTTGCGTCTGGGCTCACACCTCTGAGTTTTTCAGATTTTTTTTTGTGTGTAATAATATTTGAAATTTAACGTGAGCTATACGGTAAAGTAACACATTGTGACAAAACTAGTTCACGCCTACGAAGAAATTCAATGATGCATGTGAAGTTCTCATTTCACACTGGGCCCGCGTTGGAACTACGGCCCAAGTTCTCACATTCATTCTACTAGCAGTGGTACCATAGTATATTTCCACAACATTATCAATTTCCATTTATCAATTTTTTCGGAATATTTTTGTAACACCTTATACATTGACTATTCATTTTACGTATTGTATGAAACAATGAAATGAAATCAGTTTTCTGCCGTAAATCCACGTGTTTTTGTATACACGTGCCTCACGTTGCAGCAACGTGTCAAAATAAAAAACTCGTAAGTCGTAAGTCAAGCACGCCCTACATAACCGAACCATGGCTGTTTAAAATGTCAACAATGTATTTATAAACAACGTATCATTGTTAGCTTTTTTTTAAACATATACATTTATATAGATACGTTACCGTACAAATTTACGCGTTTATTTCTAGCTTTGACGTTCATATCGAGACATGCCACTTTTAATTATTGAATCAACAGAGAGCGAAATTATGACAAGAGTACAAACTATTGTAGAAAATTAAATAAGATACGAAGCTTGAGGTCCCGGGTTCGATTCCCGTGTCGGGGCAGATATTTGTATGAAAAATACGAATGTTTGTTCTCGGGTCTTGGGTGTTTAATATTTATTTAAGTATGTATCTATATATATAAAATTCAAAGTCCTGACTGACTGACTGACTGACTGACTGACTGACTGATATATCAACGCACAGCCCAAACCACTGGACCTAGAGACTTGAAATTTTGCACATAGATACCTTATACAATGTAGGCATCCACTAAGGAAGGATTTTTGAAAATTCCCACGGGAACGGGAAAAAATCAAGATTTATATATTCGATTCTGAGTGACCCTATCTCAGTAACAATAATAATTAGACTCTTCAAATTTGTTACACAAGTAGGTATTACATAAATAAAAACATCAATTTCAGGATTTTTGGAAAATCCCACGGGATAAGGAAAAAACGGGATTTATATATTCAGTTCAACGGAATCCCATGAACAATAATTACTAGACTCTTCAAATTTGGCATAGAAGTAGGTAATTATAATAGTAAAAAACCATTTTAAGGATTTTTGGAAATTCTCACGGGATAAAGAGAAAACGGGATTTATATTCAGTTCAACGGGATGGTTTTATCGTTTTAACTGAAATTTAGTACCTATTTAGGTTCCTTGGGGGGTCTAGGGGTCTATTACAAAAGGATTTCCCGAAATTCTGACGGGAACGGAAAAATTTTTCGTTTTACTGGTCGTAGAAAGCTGAAATTTGGCAAGTGGGTTCCTTGGGGAGTGTAGGGGAGCGTTGAGTGAGAATTTTCCGAAAATTATTAACGGGAACGGGAAAATTGGGACTTTTCTTTTTCTTTCTTATTTATTTTAAAAATATTTTTTTATTCGAAAGAGTATACTCCCAAGGTAGTCCACTGTCACCAAATTAGGATCTGATGACGGGATCTCAGGGAAATCGAGGGTAAACTTCAAATTGTGTAGGGACGCATTACGTTTTTCATATATTTTCTCAGTATTTGCGTCTGATAGACATCATGTCATGTTGATGAGCTGATGATGGAAGGTAAAACTCCATAACGGTTAGGAGTTGAGGTTTTTTTTAAAATATTATACCTTATATGCAGGTATAGACATTTAGTTGTTTTCATTCTGGTTACTCTGGTTATTCTGGTTACTGTTGGAAGGTATAACTCCTTAACGGTTAGGACACATTAGTACCTACGCCAAACCAATCAACTGATTAGAAAGAAAGAAAGAAGAAAAACTTTTTAAACTTTGTCTGTTTCTTTGTTTATTGGGGGTAATCTCTGAAACAACAGCTTTTTAAAAATCGCTACCCTAAATAATAGAAGCCTGTTTCAATTTAATCGCGGACAGTGTGGTTTTCTATTGAACTCACTTATTTTTATCCCACGGGAATCCTATGTCGCACAGGTACGAAGTCGCGGGCAAAAGAAACAAGTAGGTTTTCTAAAATTACACCTCTGACGTGAAGATGTGAAACAAGGCTTCAAAGTCGATTTTTAAATTCGAAAATTTGCAAATATAATCCTCCGAAAAATCAATTAAAACACGAAAATAAATATCGTAGAAAGTAAATCTGTGTTACCCCAAATTTAACGCGGGCGAAGCCGCGGGCAAAAGCTAGTCTATCTATATAATTATGTTTATCCGTTGCTTAGTACCCATAACACAAGCTTTGCTAAGCTTACTTTGGGACTAGGTCAATTGGTGTGAATTGTCCCGTGATATTTATTTATTTATTTATTTTTATTTATTTATTTATTTAATTACAGTAGGCCCTGTAGGCTGACTTACTGCGGACCCCAGATACACATGCTACGGACCCCACTTTAAGAAACCCTGGTCATATGCTAACATGGCGTGAAAAACCGGCCAAGAGCGTGTCGGACACGCCCAAAATAGGGTTCCGTAGCCATTACGAAAAAATTAAGTAATATTTTTCTAAGGATTTAGTATTTTATACGGAATCTTCCAAGTTTAGGTATATTTTATACCTTACGTTGCTATTTACTCATAAACTACTAATAATTCTCAAGCAAACTTAGCCGTTATAGTTTTCCTTGGAAGTTTGATATACTGACTACCATCCTGAATTTTTTCAAATTTTTCCACCCACCGGTTTAGAGTTTAGAGGGGGGGGGGAGGCTCGATTTTAATGAAAATTTGCACTTTAAAGTTGAATATTTCGCAAACATATTACTGAATCGAAAAATTGTTTTAGCAAACCCCTAATAGTTTTAAAATACCTATCCAACGATATCCCACACTATAGGGTTAGACGAGAAAAAAAAAATCACCACCACTTTACGTCTATGGGAGGTACCCTAAAATAAATTGTTTTTGAATTTTTGATTGTACTATTTTGTCGGCATAGTTTACCTACATATCCGTGCAAAATTACAGCTTTCTAGCATTGATAGTCCCTGAGCAAAGCCGCGGACGGACAGACAGACAGACAGACAGACATGGCGAAACTATAAGGGTTCCTTTTTTTGCCATTTTGGCTCCGGAACCCTAATAAGTTCACTAAACAAATATTTAAAACCAACATGTCTATAAATCAGTCTCCGATCCAAACTCGCATCCATATTGTGTTCTAAGCCACCGCGCACCGTAATTTAATTATAAAACCTCCATACAAAGATTAAATAACCATTATTTTCCTTTCTGTAGCAATCTTGAAGAAAACACAATATAGTTAAGTAGCTGTCGCTCAAATTTGGTAAAGTCACGCTCGGTAAAAGTTTTCTCGCTGGGAACATAATCTGCGGCGTAATCGCGTTCCAACAAATATTTGATGGACTCACAGACATACTCGTACTGTAGAGATAAGAAAAGTAAACACGTTGCAGGAAACAAAATTATATCTCGAAAACTACGAAGGGACAAAAGTGAATTGTACACAGAATCTCAATAGCAGGTTCAGTGCTTTTTCTTAAAACATAATTATAATAAACTACTTAATATTTGTAACAAGATAAACTGAACATCAAAAATGGCGGTAAATGAGAAGTTTCTTCAAGCGTAGTTTTATTTTATTTTATTTAGAACCAATCTAGACGCTGCCGTAACTCTCATATAGTTCGATATTCGATAACGATCGATATCACCTATAAATAGCGTGTTTTCAAAATGGTTTCCAATTGATATTTCATAACAAATAAAACTTTATTTCAACTTCTATTAGAATTGAAGTCCAATCAAATTGCTTTGTTTTTGAGGGGTGTTCGAAATTTGAAATTAATAAAAGAAATCGACTTAGATGTTGTTATTATGCAATAATAACATTGTTACAGATAAGAAATTTGTTCTAATAAAACATTTTATTTCCATGCTGGACATAATAAAATTTACAGTTTCGAACGAGAAAGTTTATGGTACATGTGTAAGTAAATTATTAACAAATAAATTAGAAAAAAGTCACAGCAAAACTATAAGGTTTCCGTTTTTGCCATTTTGGCTACAGAACCCTGAAAAGGTGTTGTCTGTTTTGTAATTAAATAAAAACTTATTATTACTGCTATGACAAGAAATAAATCGATAGTGATGTCCAAAAAAAAACTAAGTTCATCGGTGTTTTACAAATCGTTCTCCGGTGAATTAGTTCCAGTTTATCAATAAACCCTATCGGCTCTTAGTTGCCGTGCAAATAGGCAGACGACAGTTTAATTAGTGAGGCGGGACCGTCCTCCCCCCCCCATGCCCCCCTTCTACCCCCTTTGTTCCTCGTCCGCGTTCGGGAGTTATCAATACTTAAATATACTGAAGAATGCATGTCACCTAGTTTTTAGCGAACGGCTAAGGCAAGTTACGTTTGACTTGAGCCCATATTCTTAGCTATGTTTTATCATCATAAATATTTTTTTTAAATAAATTAACATGTTAAAGTTAACTGGAAGAGGGATAAGTTCGCCTTTGTAGATCTTTTTCTCTTATTAACATGTTTTATATACAATGAATAGCTATAAAATACAATACATGTATTTTATAATATTTTAATAGTAAATAATATGTGAATAACAATACTTACATATAGCATGTTCATTGAGATGATGGAATTTCATTCTGATTAAAGTTATACTTTAGATTTTATTGGACTTGACTCCAGTGACATGTATTTATAAGCTAAACTTGATAATTTAACACGGTTAACGTGACGCCATTAAAAAGTCTAATCGATAGCTGAAAACAAAACAGATAATTAAAACCAAACAAATTGCGAACCTCTGCTAGTAGTCGGTTAATTAAAATTGGCGTCGCAGTAAGAGGTAACATGTGTTATTAAATTAAACGTTATTGCTCGCAGCATTATCGCAGATTGTTTCCAATTTGATGAAACATCAATAGAGCGCTGTTTTTGGAACATCGCGTTTGTAGAGCCAATTTGGGTGTGTAAAGTTTTCACATTAAAACGCGTACCTATTTAAGATTTGAGAACACCCTGTGCTACGTATTGTGTTTGTGTATAGTGCTCTGTTTTTAACTTTAATTTGAGGTAATCCATACTTAATATTATAAATGTGAAAGCGTGTTTGTGTGTTTGTCCGTCTTTCACGCCATAACGGAGCGACGGATTGACGTGATTTTTGGCATAAAGATAGTTCATTTGCCCGAGAGTGACATAGTTACTTTTTATACCGGAAAAATAAAGCGCGCGATAACCGAATACCACGCGGGAGGAGCCGCGGACAAAAGTTAATATTCAAATAAATAAGTAATCTACATACTTTGATTATACAAAACTTATTCATCACCAGATTAAATGAATATTACGTATTTAAACTGGATACAATACTTGAATTTAGAATGACACATTTAGATGCTAAGGACGTTGATGAGCCCAAAGGTGCAGTACTGGTCAAAGAATTTTAAGGCAGTAGGTAAAATTTATGTAAATTGGACTTACAACTTGTAGTATGTGGTAACAAGTAACAAGGAAATAAATTAGAGGAAATGACAACCTTCTTATATCGTGTATCTTTACATTATCGTGTAAGAAGTGGAGTTCTGTCGTGTAGAGTAAAGCCGAGGTTTTTTAGAAAATCAGCGTTGTAGGTACATACATATAGCAATACATGCTGAGTGGAGACTTTTTTGGTTACAATTGGTGCCACCACTATCACGATGCAGAAATATATAAATAATTTAGGAGTATTAAAGAACGAAAAAAAAAAAAACTTTTAATCTAGAAAACATGGGTAGTAAAAATAAAAAAAAAATGTTGGAAATAAGAAAATAAATTGAAAATAGTTTCCATTATTGTTTGTATAAATTAAAACTAAATAGGAAGAGTAGTTCAGTGGTAAGGTAGAAAAAATAATCATCGAAGTATGTTTTTTTAGAATGAAATTCAATATTGTCCAATTTCTATTTTGTTTGCTGATATCGTTATTATGAAATGCGTCAGGAAGTTGATAAAACATGGAGGAAATTCAACGTTCTGGAACACGTGGGCGACGTTCGTTTCCTGATATTTATTATTTAATATTTACCTACGTTATGCGGGGTGTCGCGTAATAACTTCGATCTTTGGTATACATGTTGTTTTTTGATGTCTCCATCTTGTTTGTACAGTGGAGTTCAATTTCAATTTAAATTAGCCATAGAAAAGGTAGAGGATCACTTTTATGTATACATTTAGCTATTTCCCATATTATATATAAAAAATATATAAAAAAAATATTCCATAATATTCCATATAAAAAAAATACTAGCTCTCTCTGTCTCTTATCATCATCATCATGCCAACCTATACCTACAGCGTGTAAATACTACCTCAAACTTTAAGGGCAGTTAGTGAAGGTGAAGGTCCTAATAATCAAATTTTATTATGTTTTAGTAAAAAAAATTACTTATTATTTTTCTTACAAAATTAATTAGCACGCAATGTATCGTTACGCGATACTACTTTGTTTTTATTCAAAACGTCGCACTTGTTGACGTGACAGCTGTCACAGAACGCTTCTCTCTCGTATAAAATTATTGTACGCATTACATTGCTGCTCGAAAATATTTCAAAAATTAATTACGCTTTGTTAGTTAATTGAAAATTAACAATTTGTTTTGACATCGGTTCACATCACTTAAATCTTCGTCTGGTTACAGTTTGAGGTAGTATTAAAAATACACGCTGTATTATGCGTCCCACTGTAGAGTACCTAACCTATAGGCTTGCTTTTAGAATGTTTGTTTGAGCTGTAGTTCTCACGTGGGTGCAGTGCGGATTGGAAACTTCGAAAACACCATTAAATTTTTTCATCAGTGTGAGCTATGCAGGATTACCCATGATATTTTTCCTTCACCGTAAAGCTCAAATGTAAGTACGTCCGTGTGAATCCGGATTCGAACCCACGAACCTTAAAGAGGCTATAGGTCAATTCAGTAGGCTATTACGGCTTGCTCTAAGAGCTCTGGTTTCTTACTTACGGGAATTTCGAGACCAAAACCACTGTATCTAAAGACTTCAAATTAGGCAACCGTATTTCTTTAGGATCTTAGAGGCGCTCCAAGAAGGGATATTTTTTGGAAATTCTAACGGAATAGAGAGCCAGGTTTTATTTTTAGAAGCTTTTATTTAACTTGTAATGAATGCATGTATATGCGGTCAAGTCTTACAAGTTAAATTTGACCAACTTTCAGTGGTCAGATTGATTTTAAATTTGTCATATACTTATGTAATCTGGTGATGATATAATCTGGTAGTCACAGCACGGAACTCCTCAACGGTTAATGGCATCGACTTGAATGGTACGGAAATGTAGTTTGGATGGCAATGCCAGCACAATCAGCAAAAACGTTTGTATTAAAATTGTTTTTGTTTTTAACAAAATTTAGTGGAAGTAAATTATCGGACATGAACAATTCAACTGTAAATGTAATAAGCTGGCTATGAGTACGATGTTTGATTTTGCGTGAAGTACTGCAAATCGTTTTGGTAAATAATTCTGCTTATTATAATTATGTAGATAATAGCTAAATTAAACCAACCAATTTAATTTGAAAACTGTGTAGAGTGTTACAATTTGATATTTTGATGTGCAGGGCCCGTTATGAAATGATCGACTAAATGGAATTGGTTTTCATATTAGTTAGATCATAGTTGGGCATACTAATAGTAATAACTAATAATAAGATTGACTAAAATTAGCATTCTTGTATTCATCATAACTAGCATATTGTTAGTCACTATTGCCCTCTGTTTTGTCATAGTCCCATTTGTAGCTGTGCATTATATAAATTTAGGCGAACAATTATTATGTTTAAGTATAAAAAATTAAGTGTATGCTTTTATTTTTATACAAAATAAAGTATGATTATTTAGTAGTGTGGAAACACTAACACTGACAAATAGTACTTCAACTAAATTAAAAGCATAATTAATTATGAAATAAAAATAAATACTTAACTTTTTTAACCATTTTTTCTTTGCGTTCACTGCATTGTCAATTTAATCTACGTATTACGTACGTATTATTTATAAGAGATTTTATTTTATCCTACTTCTGAAAATGTAGGAATTTTTACAAAATTTAACCTCAACCATAACTCAGAGGGAGCCCCAAGATGGTCAACCCGGCCGCATTCAGACAGAAGCGACTGGAAAGAGTTATCTGCTCACAGGGGAAGTTTGAAATCCAGGGGAGAGGTCTTTGCCCCGCAGTGGGGCAACGGCTAAATGTAAAACCTAAACCTAAACCATCATACAAACATGCATTGCAAGTACGTGTCACGAATGTCATTTCTATCACATTCGCGAATGCGAATCCGGATGCAAATATTTAGGATGCGAATGTGCAAATGCGAATGCGAATATTAAGGAAGTAGACTAAAAAATCAACTTCAAAAACAAAACTAATCAATCAATCATAAGCCACTGTCACAAGTAAAAGTGCTTTATATTGGTCAAAATTAATCACGTAATACGGGTTGGCGCGCTTTGCGCAGGCGCGAGTCGGTGTCTCGGCGGCCGGTGGCCGGCGCACGCGAAACACGTGTCGTCACACCTTGAATATTCGCATTCGCAAAATATTCGCATCGTTTTGTGCGAATGCGAATGTTTAAAATAATGCGAATTATTCGCAGATGCGCACATCTTTAATTGCAAGTTGAATGAATAGGCGGAGCTTCTAAAACTACATAAAGATTTCTGCATAGAAATGGCTCACAAGGTTATTTTATTGTAATAAATTTATGAAATTACTTCATGTCTTAACTTAGTTTCTTGTTATGATCATCGTTAGATCGGCACGGTTTCTTGATGACGCACATATAAATACAGGATGTAATTTTGAACATGATCCAAAATTAGTGTTTCTAGCTCAGTAGATGGGCGAATATTCAGCGTTTTTGCAGCGTTTTTTTGTCATTGGTGTCTTCGCAAGCCTTATTAAAAGCCTTATGAAAAATTAAAACACCACCTATACTGAATTTAGCGTGATAAAAAATTCTTGTGACTTGTTTTTCCGTTGTGCTATATAAACGTGGGACGCTTATGACGTTTGATCGCGCGGTCAAAACGCTCAACATTTGCCCAGGTGCTAGAAAATGGATAACTATGAGCTAGAAATATTAGTTTTGGATGACACCCTGTATACTATTTAAGCTTTAATTAAATTAGTTTAAGATCAGATTACTTTAATTTAAGATCAGAACTTCAAACAGGTTTAGCTGTATGGCACACAGCAGTATATTCGGTAAAGTTCAAAGAAAAAGTTAACTGCAGTTAGTATAATTTATTCGAACCCTTACGACCGTTATCTTTTACCCCAATATTTTATTCCCTGTAATGCTAGGAACCTGTTTTTTTACTTCACAGCTCAGTATGAAAATCGAGGATACTGTCAAATGTATGGCTTGGTTGTTCCGTGACTGTTCAATACAGCGCCATCTATAGTTCATTTTCTGAACTAGATGGGTTGCTAATTAATAAAAAAAATGATCGATGCCCGTTGACAAGCATGGACCTCATTAGTTCCAAAATAAAACTCATGGTGCATAAATATATAATATATAAATATGGATGTTAGAAGTTAGAAGTTTGCTTGTCTCTGTTCCATTGCAATCGGCTTCGAAATAAAAACCCAGAAAACTCCACCCTCACTAGACCGAATTTCATAAAAGCTAATTTCACTAGACATATCAACGTTAGATATAATTTTCATTAGCCCTAATATCATGACAGCTAAACTTGTATGTCCGAATTGATTACTAGACCTAAAATTTTACATCCTAAAGTTTATTAGTACTAAACATTAAATGCTCTAATATTACTAAAACTAATAAGATTATTCCTAATGATTAATACACCTAAAGTTGTGAACCCTAATGTTTACTTTTACTAAATATTAAATGCTCTAATAATAATAAAACTAATAATGATTACTCCTAATGATTGTACACCTAAACTTCTGAACCCTAACGTTTACTTGAACTAAATACAAATTGAAATTTGTGCGAGCGAGCGAAGCGAGCGAGCAAGACGGTTCGGAGCAGAAGCGACTCGGATAGGTTAGGTTTAGAAGGCTAAGGCGGGAGCGAAGCGGAGCGTAGCTCCCGCCTTAGCCTTCGATGTTAGGTTTTTTTTTATAGCAGCCCAGATAACTCCCACTAGGAAAGTAGGTTGGATGCCATTCAACATGTTGCTAAATTAAGGTAAGTATTCCAATCAATACATTTGATGAAAAATTGTTTCAGGTTTTTGATGTTAGGGCTAGTGAAATTAGGTACAACGTAAATTCGGAATGCTAAAATTAGGGCTAAAGAATAGTTAGGAAAATTTAACATTCGGCTTTTTGATTTTAGGGCTAGTGAAATTAGGTACAAAGTAAATTCGGAATGTTAAAATTAGGGCTAATGAATATTAAGGAAAATAAAATTTTGGCTTTTTGATTTTAGGGTTAGTGAAATTAGGTACAACGTAAATTCGGAATGCCAAAATTAGGGCTAATGTATAGTTAGGAAAATTAAAAATTCGGTTTTTTGATTTTAGGGCTAGTGAAATGAGTGGCAGTGAAAATAGGATTCAAACTTTTCGGGCTTCCATAGGAGAACCTACTTTTTCAATCCCACCAATTCACGCCAACCTGTCCTTTAAACCCCGAGTCAATTATCATACGAAATAACCAAAGTTTTCTGGAAAAATCGGTTCAGAATACAAAAGGGATTCTACAGGCTGTTCTTATCTTTAGTGGTGCGGACTCTGGGGCCGACGGGATTTGGCTGTTGCGATTAGTCCCGGGTCAGTATCTGATCAGATGGACCTGCATACTGGATTGGACCCACGTTTGACCCACGATTATTTAGGGTAGACTATGAAAAATTAAGGGCGGGTCACAGTGTATGATAAAGAGAGTATTTTACTGATTAAATCATATCTGAACTTGAAAGAAGATTCAGTGTACTATGGTCTACTAGTTTTAATGTGGCGGAAATGTTTTTAATATCTGTACAATATTTTAATATCTGTGTGTACACATGTTCAACGATTGTCTAATTTATTATTGTAATACGAGTACGGTACAAGTCAAACAAAACGTGTATTATTACGCTTCTATGACTTAGGCAAAGGAAAAAGTAATTAATTAACTAAATACGGTCACTTCTTGTTATGAGTATAGGTATTAGATGAATTATAAATTATTGTTCTGAATTTAGATGTGTTTTAATTTATATCATGTCAAAATTATAAGTACTTGATGTTTATACATAGTGTACCCTAAGTGTGAAATATTTTTTTCTTACTCTGTCCCTCTAGATTACACATTTGTACATAAGAATATGCGAAAATCTGTAAATGTTTTATATTTACCTAATATATTACCTGATCTCGTGGTTATTCTACTTCTTACGATGATTGAACGGTCATAGACAAAACACGTTTTTATTCAACGTCTTTGTATTTGCTGGATGGAAACGTTAAAAGCGATTACATTGATAATGTTACAAATCTGCGTACTTTAATCTTAACATCTTTTGTCTTTGTAGTAGTGTGATGTGACTCCCGTAACAGCCTTCGGAAATAGTACTTTTTTTCGTTCTTTTCAACATTATTTTCTTGCTGCTGTCTAACAGTTGGTGTTCTGTAGATCCAAACGCAACCCTGTCATCGCAACTGACATTGGCCCAAGCCTTAAGGCCGCCACTAAGGGGAATAATAACGTGTTATGTAGAACAGGGTGCCCATAATATTATTAATTTTTACTAAATGAAATTGACTAACATGAATGAATTAAAGTTTAATTGTCTGCTTTAAGAACTTATGCATTGAATTTTCTTAGAAAAAAATTATGTTCACCACACAGAAGTCACCCTGTATTGTAGGTCGTAGTAATAAACATATGATTAGAAATATAAATCATTAGACAATATTCACAAGTCTCATATGCTGTACGGCTAAGTCTCTACAATAGCTCGTCTTTTATCTCAACTCAGGTAGGGACAATTCGCTCGGTGCATAAAGCATTGCACGCGGGCTCCATTGTATTAGCTTGATTGCATTGCTTTCCGCAAATGGTAAATGACGTAATTAAGCTTGGATGCTGTGGATGTAGAATGGAATTGTACTGCGAAAGTTCTCTTGCAGCTTTGTGCTAGCTGGTACAAAATAGTATTTAATTGACTTTTTTATAAAAATTAGGCTGATAGTGTGTATTAGGAAACGAATTTTGGAAACAGTAGTGCTACTTGCATGATCTGAAATAAGTAAGTAAATGAAAACGCGACGTCTTTAATCAGCAGTGAAACTAGATGATGATGATGACGATGAAAATAAAAGCGCTGTTTTGATTTTGTTACAATTACTTTTAAATAAATTAAAACAATTACTTTGGTCACCCGCGACCTTATGATAGCTACGCTTATGCAAGATACTCGTATGCGTGTTCATGCAGTTCTTCCACCTCCACACTGTAAGAACACAATATCACACATATCCATCTATCACCACCACCACACTACACTGACCCGTTTTGAACCAGAGCTCATCTTCAAAGCAACACAACCATACACCATGCTAGATGTTATGGCTCCTCTACACAATCGACCATGATGGGCGATCATACAATGGGCGACGATTGTCACTATCCCTGCGCAACTGCCCACACAATCGTGCGTGGCACATTTGTTAATTGTCAGCCGCCCGAGATGGATGCCGAAACAGTAGCAGCTTCGGCTATTTATTTAAGTAATTAGCGTATAAATATCGTTAATAAACGGATCGTGAAAAAGAAGTGGAGGCGGAGAAGATGGTGGATGCTTACCATACATCGAAACAGAACAAGGTTATTCGAACTGAATGATGGACGATCGTGTGGGCACGCGCACAATCATTGCCGCAATTTCCTTTGATGTTTGCCCAAAAAACCGACAGAATGGCGATTACGCGCGATCGTCGCCGATCATGGCCAACTGTTGACAATTAAGCCCTCCACACAATCGTGATCGCCTGTAATCGCCCATCATGGCCGATTGTGTAGAGGAGCCTTTAGACAAACAACTGTAACTCCCTAAGCACCCACTCATCTATATTTTTTTCTCAAACAAAACTACCCACACCACCTTGAATTTTTATTTATTTACTGTTAATCCGTGTTTTATTAATCCTAAGTTTTATACTTTTGAATCGTCTATAGTATCTACTATGGATAGAATCTACTACGGATTTTGGGATAGTGTTAGTGTACCATTATGATTTAATTTATGTACAAACCAGACATTAGCGCCAAGATTAGGTACGCTTCCACTAAGTGCTATAGACATAATAATATACCATACCTTACTTTTATATACTTAAACCTGTGAATGTGTGTGTGTAAAGTTCCCAATCTGCACTGCGCCCACGTGGGTACTACGGCCACGGTACTGTGTCCAGCGAGCGTGTGATAGGCTGGGATTGATGATGATGATATAAAACCATAAAATCAACATATTACTAATCATGTATGTGTATAAGTAGGTAAATATGCAACGTTTATCAGCTTTTAAATACTTTCGTTACGAAGTCACTAAAACTACCCAGTAAATTAAGTTGCCTTATAGTTTCTAAACCTTCGAACCGCTTCAAGTTCCCGCCCTGAAATTTTCAAGCGATCCAAACTGGATACAAAACTTTTTATCTCAGAGAAAATCACGTAACTGCGACGCAATCTCCGAGTAGGTAAAAGTTGCATGGCGTTACGTGGTCAGAATACAGCTAGAGCAAACTTGCATTCCTTTGTCTGTAGAATACATTGTTTCATTAGGGCGGGCGCATAATGAATATTGTATGCGGCTAGGACAAAGTGCCACTTCTAGTACAGTGACGGGCAATCAGGGCCTTTATCCAACACCGCCCATAGGGTATAAGTGTGCATGAACCAGATGGTACAAAACTAATAAAAAGAATAGAACATTCATCTGTGCACCAGTCTGATTACCGTGCTGCTTTTCGCAATAGTGACACAGTAATTAGATTTGAGTGCATAGATGAATGAGAAATGGTTGTCATAATTTTTTTCACTTAACATCAGGTGAACCGTCTGCTCGTTTGTGTGCTATTAGGTACATAAAAAAAGATCTGTGCACTTAATCCAATTACCATGTCGATTTTGCAGGAAAAAAAGTTAAACGGTAATTAGTCAGAAAAATGAGAAATGTTACCATGTGTATTTCCAAAATCCTTGCAGCTTGCAGCCACTATATGCCTCTCCCGTTGTCAATGAGCACAAAAATGTTTCGTGTTTAGAAAGGTTTTTAGTTCATTTTGATACATTCTCATCAATGAAACTTTATCCTACTTGAACCATCTTCTGTGCATTTTTCTATCATTTTTCCTTTTTTTTTTTTTTGCTTTTATTTATTCATCATTAATTAAGTAGGTCAGTCTATAACTCGGATAAACACTCCATAAATGGCTAAGAAAAGTAAGAGACAACGGAACTATATCGTCGAGATGTATTATGTCATATAGCATCGTAATTTTGTATGGCATTTTTATATAAGTAGATATACGACCTAAGTCAGACCCATCGATACGTCTGATGAGGGATTATTATTGTCATAACAAAATAGAAAGGTATATTTTCCCAAAAGCATTTTAAGTAGCGTGCCGCTTGTCTCATTTTCAACTTGAACTATACACACATAGCTAGAACAATAGCTATAGAAATTCATTCCTCTTGCTCGAAGGTTAGTAACGAGAATTATTAAATTGAATATGTAATCCATACCAAAGTTATGAAGGTTATACGGTCTTATAGGTTCCCGCTTCACTGGCTTCTTCCTATGAAAGCCTTTCCATGTAACTTGCGTGATTCTCCACTGATATCCGGTTGCCGACGCAAACTTAGTTTTGGATACCCGAAGCTCACAGAGCGGGCACTGGCGCTTCCATAAACTTAATACTTTCGCGGTATTACTTATATTTTATGCAGTACCGTTTTACATAGTACCCACTCGTGGTTTCGGCCACGGAAATGAGAAAGTAATTACTACCTTTTTGTGTAATCAAAGTGGCGAAGGCAAAGAACTACCCTTTCTTTATCAACCTTTTCTTTATACTCGTAAGCTTTGTTTTCTTTATTAACATTGCTGGATTTGCTGGCAAATGTAGAGGTTCACCACAGTCGGGACGGGTACTGTGTAAAGTTTTACACTTTACTCGAAGTCCACGGCTACGGAGACGTTAAAGTAATTGTTATTGTTTTTCTACTGATTTGTGTGTGTGTGTGTGTGTGTGTGTGTGTTTGTATGTGTGTGAGTGCCACATTCTTCATCATTATTACTGTCAAATGATTCATCACGATCGGGAACTGTATAAAATTTACTCAGTTATCTTGTGGCCAAAGCTTCGGAAACGTGACAGTAATAGTTACCGCTCTTTTATAAAATGTCTACCAATTTTCTTCATCACGCGGGACATGTACTCTGTACTCGAACTCCACACTGGTTTTTTTTTAATTCGTGTCCGTAGTACAGATGTGCAAGTAGCCTAAAGTTTCCAAAAAGTTGGAAAAGTTCCCGAGAATTTCTGGAATTTTTTACAAGAAATAAAGGGAATGAAACGGAAAGTTTCAATTCCCATAAAAAATGTGAGAAGTTTCAGAAATTTTCCTTTATGGGATATTCTGCAATTTTGGAAAGTTTTCTTTAGCACATCAGTATCCGTAGGCCTAATAGGGATGTTGACACCACCAATCAACTGACGTACTTTTTATGAGCTGTCAAAACACAATTCTCCCATAGAGTTTCAATGACAATAGCGAATTATGACGTCATTATCCGTAACTCAATCAACTATTTATTTGTTTTAAAGCAACAAAAAATCTAATTTTACAGTAAATCGAAAATTAATCTGGTTTTCAGGGCTAAAATAAAGCATTTTTTTACTGGAGTTGTGCCTTCAAATTATTTTTTAATGGTGTCAACATCCCTTTTATTACCTTTTCTGTATACTACAATATTAATACTACACGTGCGCGCTTCAACTTCACATCCAATACCGTCATTTCAACTTACATCCATAATATAATTTACCCTCTTTAACAAATTGCTTCAGATGTTTATCTACAGGGTGATAAATATTGGCCCCACATTAGTTGCGAACGTGTCATTAGTGAGCAGCGCCTCGCTCGCCCGAATAAGAGATGAGGCCATTCCTAACTAAGTTATTGGTTGTAATTCGCTATTGGTCACGTGCAGTTTATTTTTGGAAGATTTTAATTCAATTTACATTTATCATTTCAAAGTTCAATGTCTCAAAAAACAGCTAAACTGATTTTGATGAAATTTAAATTCGAAAACTGCCTCAAGATCGGTCCATTCATTTGAGATAATGTCACAGACAGACGTACACATCCTACTAATATTATAAATGTGAAAGTTTGTGAGTGAGTGAGTGAGTGAGTGAGTGAGGATGTGAGTAAGTATGTTTGTTACTTCTTCACGCTAAAACGGCTGGACTGATTTGGATGAAATTTGGGAAAAAGTTAGTTTATAACCTGGATTAAAACATAGGATACTTTTTATCCCGATATTCCCACGGGATAGGGATAAAATCTTGGAATAATAACTGCTGGGCTTAGAGTCATAAAATTTGGAATGTAGGTAGCCGGAGGTCTGGAATAACACATAAGCGACTTTTTGATCCAATATTCCCACGGGATACCTAGGGATGAAATCTCGAAATAACAACCACTGGGCTTAGAGCCATGAAATTCGGTGTGTAGGTAGCTGGACCTTTGAAATAATACATAGGCTATTTTTTATGTCGATATTCCCACGGGATAGGGATAAAATCTTGAAATAATAAACGCTTGGCTTAGAGTCATGAAATTTGGTGAGTATGTAGGTAGCTGGATGTCTGGAATAACACATAAGCGACTTTTTGATCCAATATTTCCACGGGATACCTAGGGAGAAAATCTCGAAATAACATCCACCGGGCTTAGAGCCATGAAATTCGGTGTGTAGGTATCTGGACCTCTGAAATAACACATAGGCTATTTTCTATCTCGATATTTCCACGGGATAGGGATAAAATCTTGAAATAATAACCACTGGGCTAAGAGTCATTAAATTTGGTATGAAGGTAACTCGATGTCTAGAATAACACATACGCTACTTTTTATCCGGGTATTCTCACGGGATAGTTTTGTAACTAAGGGACCGCATACATCCCTGTATTATTATTATTTTATATTTTTTTCTTTAATGGTAGGTATACTGTACTTTTTAACTATTTTGAAAACAAATGACTTTCTGCCAAGTACCTTGCGGCGCATTCTTCTTGGCAATGATGGTCTTTCCAAAAGCGCTGGTAGTTTAAAAAACCGGCCAAGAGCGTGTCGGACACACCCAAAATAGGGTTCCATAGCCATTACGAAAAAATTAAGTCATATTTTTCTAAGGATTTCGTATTTTATACGGAATCTTCTAAGTTTAGGTATATTTTATACCATACGCTGCTATTTACTCATAAACTACTAATAATTCTCAAGCAAACTTAGCCGTTATAGTTTTCCTTGAAATTTTGATGTACAGACTAAAATCCTGAATTTGTTCAAATTTTTCCACCACCGGTTTAGATTTTAGAGGGGGGGGGGGGGACGCTAGATTTTAATGACAATTTGGACTTTACAATTGAATATTTTGCAAACAAATTACTGAATCGAAAAATCGTTTCAGCAAACCCCTAATGGTTTTAAAATACCTATTCAACAAGGAGGTACCTACCCTAAAAAAATGTTTTTGATTTTTTAATTGTACTATTTTGTCGGCATAGTTTACCTACTCGTATATATCCGTGCAAAATTACAGCTCTCTAGCATTGATAGTCTCTAACCTGACAGACAGACATGGCGAAATTATTCGGGTTCCGTTTTTGCCATTTTGGCTCCGGAACCCTAAAAATGACGTGTAAAAGTGCCCATTGCGCCCTATTTACTGAATAAATGATTTGAATTTGGATAGGGATTTTTTTTGAAATTTCATCACTGGGTCTAAACCCAGACTCTAAAGTCTTGAATTTTGTACAGGTATTCACAACACAACCTCAATGAAGGAAGACCACGATATAAATTTTGGAAATTGCCTATTTGGGAATTTGGTAAAATCCCAAAAATTTCAAGTGCAACTACCAGACCGATTAGTTTACGCGTGCGAAGCCGCGGGTAAAAGCTAGTATATATATATAGCGTTCATTCTTTTTGCGTCGGGAATTAAAAAAGGTTTTTTTTCATACGTACTTATATGTGCAGCCAAGGCCAAAAATATGTACTCGTATACCTACACTTTAGTTCCTTGTCTATTTTCGTCATATTTGAACTGCCATAAGTATATGAACTGTCACAGTGGTTAACTTGACAAGGTACTAAAGTGTATACATTTTTTTGGCCTTGACTGTACATAAATATTTTTGGTCTTTATTGAAAAATAAATGTCATCGATATTATTGTTACCTACCTACTTATTATCCTGCTCATACAGGAGATATCATACCTACAGCTTTCTATCAATATGTATGTATGTATGTAAACTCTTTATTATACAAAAGAAAACCAACAAAACTCGATTGACTAACTTTGAGATACTTGTACAAAGGCAGACTTATCCATTTAAGGGATCTCTACCAGTCAACTTTTGAGTAGATGAGAGGAGTAACCAGATTAGGGTCTGACAAAGAGCGAGTTTAAGAGTCAAAAATAGTGGAACCTATTCTGCATTTTATAAGAATCTGTTCTGTAGTTTTTGATTTAAAGAATAACACAAACGCCTACATTAATTAATAATTATCTTTTAGCGTTTCTAAATTAGTCTAATACATTCGAAAATCATTGTGGCAAATGGTTTTAAATAAATACAAACAATCCTGCTTCATATTTATTGAAGACGTACAGTTAACTTATTAACAAAAGTTTTAAAAGATATTTACAAGGAAAATGTAATATTAAGACATGGGTAAAATAGATTTTAGTTGGTATATAACATTTTCGTTTAACCTAATGATATGTTAGTAGTTACCTTGCCATAGAAATGTATTTTTTGTAAAATATATGAAAATATAGGAACACATTAAAGTTTTACTGTAGGAAAACAACAAAATGGGCACATACGAGTATATAGTTAACAAAAAGAAACAGTAGAATCGAGATATTACATGCAGAAATATAGATTCGCTGGTTTTTAAAAGGAACGAACAATTATTTATTAAATTTTCTAATAAATAATAAATAACTATATTTAACAGTATTCCCCTAATCAAATTTAAACTACATCTTATGAACGTGCACAACATTTAACAGTGATTAAAATTATCTATCAACTAGTGAATCAATTTTAAACAATTAAAATAAATCATTATCATTAATCAAATACAAACCTGGATCAGTTTTATAAAAGTCATAATTATTTTAAAACAACTTCTTTTATAAACCTGGCCCTTAACAGAAACAATTTAATCTTATTAAATATTAAAAATCTAACAATATTTTTTATTGAATAATTTTGATATGCTTGATATTCTTGATATCACACTAGTAGCTGAAATTGCTTCGGTTCCTTTAATGTCTCTATTAAATCTCATTTAGTATCCCTGAAAGTTACTTGAGCAACTTGTAGTGAAATAATTTGCTAGCAGCAAGTATCTTGATCAAAAGTTGCCATGGTTTTTTTTATAGTATTTTTTTATCATCTATACCTGAAGCCCAGTTTGGACTTGCAGAAAAAATGGTGTTGGTTGTACTATGAGGTTGCAGAGGGAACGAAGTTGAAGAGGTCAATCAAACTCAGCAATGTTATGCTACTAGCATTAGATACTATTGATTTTTTTGCAGGTCTGAACTGGGCTTTATACCGATACAGTATCGTATATCGACGTAAGTTGAAATTTGTTCCCTTACCGCCACAAACGCTAATCAAAAACGTGATCGTACAAAAAACGTGCGCAAACGTGATCACTTCAAGTGGACGAAACATTGTAGACAGAGTAGATATGGCAAAGTTGATACAGATATACTCCTAAGAAATGTTATACGTGGACATAAAGTTTTTTCTATCGTCCTTTGCCGTTTTCACGTCGATAGATGTGGGGAGACCCTAATGGCTTAACGTTTGTGTAGCGTAGGTAATATAATAATTAAAACTAAACCTTTCGCATTTGTAAACATCGTTGTGCAAGTCTTATGAAATGGTTTTGTGCGATAAAAATTTATAAAACTTTGAGATCTGAACTTAAATACTCGTACATACTCGTACATAAATATGCTTTCTTGGCCACTAGTGTAAAACAATCAGACATCATTTGTTTTGGATTAGCGTTCATGCACGTATGGTAACGTCTAAAGCGCTGCAAACCAAAAAAGACAGCTCTATCAGACACAACGGAGAGATATTTCTCACCTCAAGTAGTAAGTAAATTACCTTTTGTGTAGATAACAGCCGCCCTTTTGACTGGATTTGTAAAAGAATCTTTTGTGACAGACTTTGAAAAATATGACTAAAACAATTTTAAATATTCGTTGATTCTGATCCATGATTAAGAAATGAGTTTCTCTCGCTGAGTGTCGCCACTTTGAGTTGGCCGAGGCCCGCTTTGCATCCGCCGTCTGACACGTTACCTATGGACACTTTATGCTAAATATTATTTAAACTTACTCAACTAACTCTTCAGTCTTGGACGTTTCGCTTAAATAGAATACTCCTAAACCCGCGTTGAATGTATATCGATATCTCTCCACGTTTTACTTTAATTTAAACCGTGTGTATATGCTACAGTGTGAACCACACCCAACAACGACTCCAGAACAACATTGAGATCAAAGAAATTTTATGTTATTTTATAGACACACACAGAATTGTTCGGACTAAGAATTTCAAGAGTCTCGATCTAATGAAGACAATTAACTACTAACTTTAATTGCAAATATGAATTTGGAAAAACATGAGAAATATTGTTTAAGAATTTGAAAAACCACATTCACTAATAACGTAAGGACATTTACGAGTCACACGGCACGATCAAAACTTACGACATCTAAAAAGAGAAAGCGAAAAATTTACACGACATGCATTCTCATCGAATTATTTTATTAAAATACATTTACTTACATTACTTTATGCCTCGGCTAGTGAATACTAAGAACAAACTGATCACAAACAGCTTAAAAATCCATACCTAATTGTATAAAAAACGCTGTGTAAAGGTTTGCACATAATACTTAATTAATAACTATTAATATTAAAAATATATTGCTCAGGATTCCAGTGGGTCGGTCTATCAAATCAGTGCGTAATAATTGTACAGGATCTGCCGCTGATCTAAACCAATGCCTAATAAATCGACTGCGTCTCCATACTTTCAAATTGTCAACATTTTTGTTCCCGTTTCATAGACACTGTCGAAACTAATTAATATATAATATAATATATCCAGTCCAGTATAAACGATCACTTTGATTGGTACGTATAAAACCAAACATAAAGGTATACAATATCTACACTGTCAACTTAAGTGCAGCCAAATTTTGTATAGAAAAACATTTTCTATTAATAAATATAAATAAAATTCATTATTTTTCAGGTGTCCTATTTTTTAATTACGCTAAATGTATACATATATATATTTTAAAAATCTTACGCGCTAATGATATGTATTATTTTGATATGTAAGAATTACTTTCGATCACAACGATATGGTGCATCCATAGCGGCAACGAATGATTGATAATATCTGCACGGCTAGCAAAACTTGAGTGTTATTTTGTCTGACGCATAATAAGGAAGGGAATCACATTTTTACAAGGGTGACGGTGATCATTTTTTTTAGGCATCATTTCAAAAGATTTGCCTCGTGCCTATGTCAATTTGCCTTGTCATACTTTGATGAAACACAACACATGCAAACAATTCTTGTCGCACATCTTTGATGTGAATATGAAAGTGACGCAATGGGCGATGAAGCAGTTTAAAAGTCAAAAGCTTCAAAAAAATCTTTGTAAGTTTTGCTAGCCGTGTCGTCTACCGATGGCGCAACCAATTTAGTCCTCGGGCCAGCCGAGATCTTCTCCGACGAGGTCGTAGAACCTCTGATTGTGTTGTATAAAAAATTTGCGTAGCTTCGTCACCACCGCTGGGTCCACTCTTGGGTGCTTACGCCCCTTAGTCTCGCGCAGACACTTATCCGTCGTGTCGTTCCGTAAGCAATAGAAACCTTTCGTTTCGTTGAAGTAGAAGTTTCTTCTTCCTGTTTAAGGAATATTAAGCTTTGTTAATAACAAAAAACATACTCTCTCCATAGCATAATTTAAAAGATGATAAGACGAAAAAAACTTTACGTTTCACATTTACAGAACAATGATGGGACCTGTCTGTAGACAAACTATATTAGCATCTCAACTGCTTCTTCCGAGAAATTTTGTTAGCCTTACCGTGGAAGCATCCAAAGAGAATTACAAGAATTTTATGGTACTTTGACAGACTGTTTATCATAATGTGGTGCAAGCGTCTCTTTTTTGTGTAGTGGTACTGACGACTCTTTCATTTTTACATTTATCTTACCTATTTTATGCTCTAGTCCGAGGAACTTCTCGATGCGCCGGAGTTGCGGTACAGGGTCCTCGATGAGTAGATCCCCGTTGACCACCAGGATCTGCTCCCGCGGGAACACCTCTAGCCATCGATGCAAGTACGCATGGTAGAGTGATATGGCAATAGGCCTGCGACAAAACCTTTTGGTGAGCATTTGAAAAGGTAAAGTTACAAGCAAAAGTAGATGAGCGATTCTCAAGCTTAATTGGTCTACATATAAACATATTGTGTATACTTTTATTACATTGGTGGTTGAGTGTAGAGATCGGGTTACATTCGTCGTGCATCAAAGCAAAGACAGGATCAAAAGGGTGATAGCGGGATGATTTGTGACGTTTGGATTCAAACTGGTAAAATTTGCCAGATGATAAAGATGTAGAAGGAAAGAGAACGGACAGTTCTTTGCCTAGAACATGTTTGAGAAGCTTGTTGCGACCCTAGCACCACCTGGCCATTGAATAAAAGAACTAATACGACTCATGAAAAGCAAGCACTGGTGAAGTTATTCATAGTCAATCTTGTTCTACAATTACATACGAGTAATAGCTATAAAAGTTTCTCAACTCGGATGCATAAATAAAACTGCTAAGTGTCCCCTTTACTTTTTTGTGTCCATTTTATGAGGACCCATATAAGCTGTTTGAAAAAGTCACACAACTGACAAAAAATAGAGACACATTTTTCTTCATCCAAATCTTTAAGTGCTATGGTTCTGAGTAAGAAGATAATTCTAAAAAAAAGTAAGGGGCGCAGTTAACATGAAAAAGTGAACTCTGCGGACAGAGATTTTTTATTGTCGTCTCACCCCACAAAGTTAAAAAAAACTCAAGTTAACCTGTATGCAATGTTGATGGAGCCATCAGGCGATATGGCGAGGTGTTCGAACGGCTTGGCGGCGTCGGGCGCGGGGTGGGAGGGCGTCATGGCGTGCGCGGGCGCCGAGGGCGTGGCGCGGCTGCGCAGCTGCGTGTAGTCTGAGATGGCGCGCGTCACTGGCTCCCGCACTATGAGGAGGAGCCGCACTGATGAGTTCATGGCACGCACGCGCTCTGGCACCTTGGGAATACAATACAATACAATACAATGCAATGTAATACAATACAAATACTCTTTATTGTACACCAGAAATAGTAAGCGATACAGAAAACAGGTACACAGAGAAAATTAGAAGGTAAGCAATAGGCAGCCTTATCGCTAAAGAAAAGAACAAAAAAGAAAAAGAATAAAGCATAAAGAAAAAATAATGAAGAATAAATAACACGTAAAGAATGAAGACTTTATGCGAGCGTTTATAGGAATTAACTACAATGACCTAATAACTGGCTAACTGGAAGAGTACCTACCCTTTATAGAAAAAGTACGCCTGATTCCCATTAAAATTATATAGCCGCATATTAAAATTTAGGGATTTTACTAAATTGTCATAGGAATTACCAAAACTTACATTGTATATTTTATTGACGTTGCATATAAAACAGAAGCACCAAGTTTCATATGTTTAATTCTAGATAAAAAGTAGCCTATATGTTACTCCAGGTATGCAATTATCTACATACCAAACACACATGCATATTTACATAAACATACTAACAAACAAAAACTTAGTAGGATTAAACAATATAGATGTCTAGTTTCAAAATTAAAGAGAAAAGACAAGTCGTTAGCTCTCCCACGCGATCCCATTAGCTTATTACGTCCGCGTCAGTTCCACGACTTCATGTTTCCACCTACAATTTTAGCACATCCATTTTGTTTTATTCTTCAGTATTAGCTGAACCCATAAATCATAATGACAGTAACAAGTGTATGTTGATTGTCTATTGGTTATTATGCGATTCCCAATACGTGAAAACTTTTGATTGATCATCGGGGTGTAGTCTCCCTTGTAAAAATTATACGCGCTTTTGCTACTGTTGGCAAAAGTAAAAGATAAAACTTGACAGTTACAGGTATACATGAACGTCTAAATGACAGACAACGCAAATAAACCTAATTTGTGTGTCAAAAATTGTAGAACGCTTTATTTTTTCAAGCTGCACAATTCAATTTGCTCATTTCCGCATCGATTGAAAGATTGAATAGCTTTTAAAATGGTTTCACAAGGTTTCTGAGTTCCATCGTTAAACAACTCTCATGGCTTAAACATGTCTCTCAGACGTCGATTACTCACACTGACGTCAGTACAGTCCATCAGTCTGATTTTCTGTCATTCGCCACGGATTGACGAATATCATTAAGTTTTCATTAAAAGAAAAGCTTAGAAAAGCTTTCAAGACAAAGGCTATATTTTCTTAAAAGGTCGGCAATGGACCAATGACTCTCCTTGAGTAGTTGGTACTCATGGACAGTGGTGATCATTTTTCCCATCAGATGATCCATTGGCTCGTTAGACTCACTCTTATAATTAAAAAAAATTCCGGACCATTGTCTTTCTGGAGATTTTATTTATGTATTTAGGAAACAAACAGCATATATTATTATAACACAGTTGAATATGAATATACTTTGGTTTCGGGGCAGATATTTGTATGAAAAATACGAATGTTTGTTCTCGGGTCTTGGGTGTTTAATATGTATTTAAGTATTTATCTATCTATATAATTATGTTTATCCGTTGCTTAGTACCCATAACACAAGCTTTCCTAAGCTTACTTTGGGGCTAGGTCAATTGGTGTGAATTGTCCCGTGATATTTATTTATTTATTTTTATTTACTCGTAACTTAGCTGATACTTAAACCAAAGCCATTTCCACTTATAAGGAAATAGCATTTTTGGTTGTTTTTGCTGTGCGTTGTCTATTTGTCATTTAGTCGGTCGTATTATTATTTATTAGGTAAGATAACTTACTTCAGGAGTAACGAAGTAACTAGGACTCTTCTCTATCGTGATCTGCCCCTTGAAGGACAGCGGCATTTTACTTCGGTACCACTCGAGGCCCAGCGCGTAGTTCTCATCGCGGTCAAAGAAGTGGACCTCGCCAGACGCCTTCTGCACCATCGGATGGAGATACAGCATCTCTAGGAGAGCTCGTGTGCCGCACTTGCGAACGCCGACTATCAGTGCCTGGAGCCAAAAGATACGGTAAGATCATGCTTGAATGTTAAACTTTCTAGAAGAACTGGAACTTACTAATGGCAAAAATAAAACAATCATTTAAAAACTGGTTTTCTTGTGCACCTGTGGAAGCCTCTTCATAGGTCTGGGTGGTCTCGATGGCCGTTGCCTCTTCCGCAGCGCCATGGGGTGGTTGATGCTCCGGCCTCCCACCTCTTGACTGAGCAGCATCTTGCGACTCTCGCTGGCAGCCGATGCCAGACTGGCAGCCTGAGGGTTAATTAAAGATTAGTAGAGACTTGCAATAGGGATGATGACGCCATTAAAAAATAATTCGAAGGCACAACTCCATTAAAAAAACGCTTTATTTTAGCCCTGAAAATTAGATAAATTTTCGATTTACTGTAAAATTAAATTTTTGTTGCTTTAAAACAAATAAATAGTTAATTGAGTTGCCGGATAGTGATGTCATAATTCGGTATTGCCATTGAAACTCTAGGAGAGAATTGTGTTTTGACAGCTTATAAAAAGTACGTCAGTTGATTGGTGGTGTCAACATCCCTAAACTTTTCACTAGTTTTTCTTTGGCTGCACTTTTACGTAAGCTACGTAACTTTAGAGAGTCTTGCCAGAAAGTGCTATCAGTGCATTGTTTACTCAGGAAGAATTATTAATTCGTTTATTTGTAAAGTTCAATTCTCGTCCATTAAACCGAACGAATTATTTGGTAGGAACAACCACAGTAAAACATTAAAAACTTTTGGTGAAACTTTTGAATTTCAAAAATATGTTCGTAAAACTGACACTAAAAACCTGAGCTATAAACCTTGTTATTAAACTGACGTGCCAGTATTTTACAGTCAAAAAATCGTAAATCGTAAATGTAGTAAAAAAAAAATCTGCTATAAAATCGAGAAAACGCTAGAGAGTTATTGTGCCTGATGTTCCAAACTATGTCCGTTGTTTAAAAACGCTTGGTCTGCGGGTGTAATTCTGCGCCACCGGTGAAATTACCGGGATAGTCAGATCTCATTTAGATTATCCGCTGTTTCCGATCACGAGAACATCCGATATCGTTCGGGGATTAACAGACAAACAATTTCCTATGTGTACCTTATTGACTCGAAAATCTGTTCATGTTTTTTTTTTGGTTTAGTTGCCTCAAGGACCGAAGACCCTCCTTCCTTTTGGTTACTTATTTTAGCTTTTTCTCCAATCTGTTCAACATCATCATTATCATCTGAGCCTATATACGGCCCACTACTGGGCACAGGCTCCTCTCAAAATGAAAGGGCTCGAATCTGGTCAAGTTAGTATAAATACGCCTGTTTCGCAAATGGCCTTTAAGCCTATGGTACCTAGCTTTCAGGGATGGGTTATTACCTAATGGAAGCTCTTAAGGTCCGCCTCCCTTTCTCGACGTTTATCCATCAACGTGATATACTATCTTTTAATGTGTAAAAACATGATGTTTTTAGAATTGAAATGGTACTAAATAAGTTTTTGGTAAAAATTTCATACAAGCTTTTTTTTGCTAACTGTACTTGTATTGTCACCCAAACTATATTTGAATACCAAATTTCAAGTCGATGCCATTAACCGTTGAAGAGTTCCGTCCTGTGGAGACGATTGAACCAGGGTGTCATCATCAGATTATAATATTGTCACCAGATTTTCATAAGTTCACCAAATGTCAAGTCGATCGGACTACTGGAAGTGAGTCAAATTTAACTTGCAAGATTTGACCCAAATCCATCCATACCTACTTATAATATATTATTATAAATGCGAAAGTTTGTTTGTGTGTTTGTATGTTTGTCCGTCTTTCACGCCGTAACGGAGCGATGGATTGACATGATTTTTGGCACAGAGATAGTTTATGGGCCCGAGAGTGACATAGGCTACTTTTTATCCTCGAAAAATGCACAGTTCCTGTAGAGTTCCTGTACTGAGGGAACAGCGCGCGATAATCGAATTCCACGCGGGCGGAGCCGCGGGCAAAAGCTAGTATACCTATAAATAAACGACCAGGGTAAGTTAAATTAAATTTAGGCTTGTAAAAAAACCTTACCACAATAATCAATTTTATTTTGGACGAAGTTTGCAAAAGTTAAAATGGAAAATATCGATATTAAATCAACAGTTTACATGCTCTTGAAGATTAATGCTCTATAATTGATTATCAATACATCAGTTTGCTATGATCACGGTTTGAACATATTTAGGACATCAAGAATGGCAGTAATTAAGCTGCACGTCGTATTAAGGCGATGTTAGAGGAACAGCATCTAGAGCAGATTAATAGCCAATAAATAACAATGATATGGGACTACGAGTATCTTGTATGTCTGTACGTGGTTATACTCGTATCTTTATTAACTGCCGAAATAATTGAATACTCTAATAAAAACATAATAAATAGGTACTAAATTAGGTAGTAGTTCATGTTAATTAATTTGTAGAATATGTTTTAAAAAATGTCCTGAGGCACGGTGGACGGACAACCTTAAGAGGGTGCGAGGGGCTGAAGACAGTGTTGTCGCGCGCCATGGAAAAAAGATAATCTGTTTATTTCAATAATTAAAACAAAAAAATCTTCCGCTTAGACTCTAATCCTGCCTGCTGTGGCCCGTTGTAGTCTGCTGTAGGCTGATGATGACGATAATGTTTTAAAACGTACTTAATTATAATTATCATCTCGGCCGTATGCAGTCCTGTTACTGGGCACACAGCCGCCTCTCAGAATTAAATTTAAAATAAGCAAAACATTAAAGATTGATAAAGTTTGTTGTGAATGGTAATTTGTAAACTTTGAAAAAGGTTGGTACTGATTTTTTTCTTATACATGTCGTTCGAGTCTAAGGGGCTGTTTCACCATCCATTGATTATGATTAGTGTTAACTGACAGTTAAATGTGATGCCATCTCTGTCTGTTCAAACAAAACAAATAGAGATGGCATCACATTTAACTGTCAGTTAACACTAATCAATGGATGGTGAAACATACCCTAAACTTTGCAAAATATAACTGGTGCATTTAATAATTGTCACGGCACAACGGCGGGCGTACCTTTAAGGTTTAAAAAAATGTTACGACCTTATTAGAGCACTGGTTTGGAACACTGATTTAGACATTGACGAAGTCTGTAATCTGTAACGTTGTTGAAGCCTGTGTTCAGTGGTTGGATTTTCTTAATATTTATTATGATTTATCTTGAATATGTGGGTATGTACTGATTAAATAGAAAGGATAAATTAAAAAAATGTATTATGTATTATACCAATTGGTTTTTTAGCTTCACATTTAATAATCACATTTCACCGTGATTCTTGTTTCAAAATGCTACAACCGAAACGTCTCGTTAGATAGAGAATTCATCCTTTCATAGCATCATCTAAGTAAGAATACTCGTGTCGACTAACTCTCTATGTTTTGAATTGATAAACTTTTTTTAATTAAAGTTAAACAGTATCAGATCGTACTTAGGGAGCCGTAAAATGTAGTAGAAAGTTTAGAGCGGCAAACCTTTAGAGTTGGAACAACAGGCGTCATAAAGGAAGGGCGCTACAACGGCTTTATCTGCGAGGGAGCGCTTACGAACATTAATTACGATTACAGCGAACGCGATAGGCACAGACTATGACCTTTGGTTGGTGCACACTGCAACATAAAGCATTTCTAAGTTAAAAAAACGTTTATTTGAACAGAAATGACAGATTTCGTATACAAACACTATAATTTGATTGCGATCGGGAACGTTAGGCAATACGGCCTCTGGATTTGGTGGTGCCAAATACAGTGCGTGACGACGATGTTAATAATAATAATAACATTAAACGAACTTAGGACCTTGAGTTTCGGAATAATGTAAACATTGTAAATGCAAAACAAAGGCCATGAGCGAGAGCTTTAACATTTAGAAAACCGCATGACTTTGAAACAAACCTCGTTTAAAGGCAATCGTGGCGGTTTGCACGAGAGTGTCTCTATAGTATACACGTAGGTATATCTTTTTAGGTTTGCCACTCTCACAAACTACAATGCAATTTGTAAAGCATGTAACCGCGTGAAATACACCGTTGGAAAAACAGGTAACCTTCTTTTTGTCACGCTTGTTGGGGTACCTTTTTCCCACAGCCAAGTCGAGCATGGTCATGCTGAATAATTGAACATGACATATAATAAACGAGTAACACTTTTTGGCGTCACTCTTTTCAACAACCTTTTGCACTTGAAAAATAGGGAGTTCGGGTTTCAAACTACTCAGGCAACTTGTGAGCAAAAATTGTATCAAAAATATCTACACGCCTCTATACGCCGTTGAGAATAGAGTTGTGTTCAGATATTTTTGATCACATTTTTGCTCAGAAATTTATGAACTCGACTGTGCATCTAGGTAAATAAACCCAAGTAGATAAAAAAAGGTAATTCGATTTAAAGGTACTATAAATATGCACAATTTATCACACAGTTATATGCTTTTCTTTGTGTTAAGTATTCCCAGTTTGTTAGTTGGTACATATGTATTTGCTGTGGGTCAAATTATGCAAGTAGATTTTACCTACATTTAATGACATGCTTGTGTGTATTTATTTGTATTTGATAAAGCAAAAAATATCATCTTCAAAATCATGCGTTCTTTGACAATCAGTTCACGTAGATTCTTGGTCATAAGTTAGTAGGTACTTTTGTTAATCCATTAGCGTTTCGCAGTGATTATGTTTTGGGTGCCATCATTGTTCCAGCCATTGTAATTTACTTTTGCAATTGCTTTTATGATGATGGCGTAAATCTTGCCAGCAAACGTAAATAGCAAAGAGAATACACAATATGTGTACGAAAATTTACTCAATATGATTAAATGAGTGTTCTGTAGTATAGCTTGGAGTGTGAGGTGCTGTGAGGGCTTGGTTCGACCACGCCCTCAGGGAGCACGCTCTGCCCAGCGGAAGTGGCGAGCAGGCCTGCAAATAATTATCAAACGAACGGGTTCAATGATAAAATAGATTAGAGGATACAAGGAGAAGTTGTTTTTTACAGGCTTGCAAAAATGCAGCAAGTGGGCCAACAAATAATTAGTAAACGAACGGGTTCAATGATATTTAAATTGGATTATTTAAAAGAAGAAGTTATTTTCACTAGTTTTTAGTTAACTTGCAACGTTTGTGTATGCAGATATAAAATGTGGTTTTATAAAGTTGCATATCATTTTTCGACCACTTGCTGGTAAATTGAGCTGAAATTTGGGATTATTTTTATAACTTTGTGACAGTGTAATAACCTGGCCGTGAATTCTGGTGGTCTCGTCAGGATAGCCAGGCTAATTAAACTCTTCAATTTGAAACTTGGTACGTATAAAATGTAGCTTTAATGAAAATGTAGATAAAGTCATCATAATTTACAGTGCCCAAATAAACTAACATAGATTAAGGCATTGTAACTAACAAATTTTTATGCACTTCTGGCCTAAAGCTTGTACCAGTAAGTACTAGAAATTTTTTTTTTACAAAAATTTTGAATTACGTAAAAGATGGATAAAAAAAAATTGAGTTTTCTGTGAGTTACGTGTTTTTGAGTGATATAATGATGCGGTTGTTAAGTTTATTTTTTTCTACTGCTCTACTATATTTTGTTACGTTTCTACGGATGTCAAAGAAGCGTCGGTTATGAAATCTTCGTGAAATTAAATGCGAAAAGGTCCCACTATAGTACACGGTTTATTTTCCTCGACTTTCATTCTTGTTTTAACAGGTACTAACCCACATAAATAATTTATTTCCCTAGCAGTGAATAAAAAATAACATTATGATCAAACGAATTCATATTCCCAAAAAAAAATCTTTGTTTCATATCAAAGCAATTATTTTAATCCAAACAAAGTTGTTTGAAAAAGGTAAACGAATACCTACAATTAACCGGTTAATATATTAAGGTCGTTTCATCGTTCAACCCTTGTTTAGTTAATTTAGTCGGTGCCCCTGTCTCGACTGATTTGTTGGATTGCTGTTGCTGTGTCGAGGATAAACAGACAAACAAATAGTAGCTTGTAGGCATTAAATGTGCCTTTGATGTTAAATTCAAACAGAAGCACCATCGTGTACGGTTAAACTGTATTTTGCCGCAGTACGAATGTAACAAAATAGGTGTTTTATTAACTTTGCCAATTTGTCGGCCGACCGGCCCCTGGTTATGACTCAGCTTCTAGCTTCCCCTATGACATTAACAATTTGGTTGGTCACCCTCACGCCATTTTGGACATATAGCGTTAAATAAAACAATATGATCATGTGAGGCGCACAGCGTGAGGCGCGGGCATCCGCAGAATGATGGCCTATTCTGTGGAATTAATGCGAACGGGGGCCGTAGTGTCAAATTACGAGGCGCATTATAAAGCGTAAAAAACGGCGGATCCTCCCAAAGGACACGGGCGGGATACTGACCCATTATGTGCCGGTAAATGTAGCAACTGTAGTAACCTATTGCGTTTTGTGCAAATACAGTTAGATGGCGGTATTGGTTGTGAGTCGACATAAAAGTAACTACCAATAAGTGCCGTCGCCATTTTCTTACAATACTAGTACACGCCGGTGCAGTACAAGATAGCACAAGTGGGGGATACCGCAATAAAGAGATCTACATATACCTACCTTCCCTTGTCCTTACGACTCGTAGAGCCAGCATCAATTTTTTACTCTATCGATTAAAACATTGTCAATCTTGTATGGCGCTAAGTAGGTACGTGGCTGCAAAACGACAAAATAAAAAAGTGTTCAGCTACTTACCTACACTACAGCTTAGTGGAAGCGTAGGGTAGATAGGTACCTCGGGCGGTTTTGTATGTAAGTGGCACAGGTACAGTTGAGTTCATAAACATGTGAGCAAAAATTTGATCAAAAAATATCTGAACACGACTCTATTATTAAGGGCGTAGAAGCGTGTTCAGATATTTTTGATCAAATTTTTGCTCACAAGCTTAAAAAGTTGACTGTGCAAGAGTGTATAGTTATTGATTGATACCTATGTCCTTACAAACGGAGATTTTGTGCGTCTTTGGATGTACGAGTGAGTAGTCGTTGTCACCCCTTGGTGTGCGGATCGCCGCCTTCGCCCCCCCCTTTACGTCGCCACTGCTACAGCTTACCTGTATACTGTACAGGGCACTGTCGTACAGCACATGGAAGGTGAGGAAGAGGGACAGCAGCGTGACGGAGAGAAGCGCCGCCGCGAGCTTGGGCCGCGACACCCCCACCACGAGCACGCAGTCCGCCAGCTCGCCCTCCGCCGGCCGGAACGACGACCGCGGCAACCATCTACATATACAACTTTTTGTTAATAAAAATGTTTAGTGCAAGCTTTTTTTCCTGACCATACTTTTTGCTGCTTTTTACAGCAGAAGTGAATCAGGTTGCCAAACGATAGTTGCGAAATATCATCATCTCAGCCTATACACCACCAAAGTAGATTTAAATATTATTGTTTATAAATATGTATGTTAGTCTGTAAGGTATTTATTGTATGGGCCTAAGTTACGTCCCACTGCTGGGCACAGGCCTCCTCTCTCGAAATATTAGTGAAGCATTTTTTTACTACAAGTAAGTGCATAGTCACTCTTTCTGTAATGAAGGGAGTGGGGTTTTACTTAAATAAGAACGATCCAGTATTAATCTGTTGGTCCTGCTCATATGTCTCCCAAATCCAATCCAATTACAAATAATAATACTTAAATATCATGGGACACTTGAAACCAATTGACCTAGTACCAAACTGAGCAATGCTTGTACTATGTATACTTGGCAACGGATAAACACACTTATATACATAGATAAAAACATAGTTACTTTTAAATACATATTAATCATCCAAGACCTGAGAGCAAAAAATCATAATTATTCATACAAATATCTGCCCGGCCGATCGAACCCTGGACCTCAAGCTTCATAGTCAAGTTTTCTAACCACTTGGCTTTTCGGTCGTCATTATAGATCAACCAACACAGAAAACGGCTCTATCATCATGTCAGCTAAAGACGTCCACTGCTGGACTGCACTCAGACCGGTCTTGTGCTTTTCGTATTCACCGCGATCCCGTGATCTTAACCAGGTCGTCGCTCCATCTTGTTGGAGGCCTACCAACAGCTCGTCTCCCGGTCCGCGGACGCCTTTCGAGAACCTTTTGACCCCATCGGCCATCAGTCCTGCGAGCAATGTGACCCGCCCACTGCCACTTCAGTTTCGCAGTTCTATAGTAAAATACTCACAGAATATCGAGCGGCAAAGACTGCGAGCAACTCCTATAGGTTGCTTCTGTGCGGTGCTTGGTCGGCAGCGTGTGATGCATCTGCGCACGCGGCTCCATGCGGTCCCATCGATCGCTACTCGCAGTGGCACATCGCGTACACTACGCCATCGCTCCAGGCGCGCGAGTCATCATAGTCGCTCTTATCTATTACTCGACGATTTTCGACAATATACCGCCATTTCTAATTTCCTTAAAGCGATCTGTAAAAATATGTAATTGTTAATATGCTGAGCGGCAAAAAATCTGGCCTTCAAATGTGTGTAATGATAAATAGGTAATTTTGTATGCAGAGTGGGCCAAATTTTGTGTCGCTGAGTATCTATTTTTTATAAATAAAAAAAAATCACAGGTCTTAGTAAACCTGCATTGTTTTAGAATACTGAAATACGGGTCCAAAAAAATATAATGATTAATTTTCGTGTCACAATGGAAAAAGTTAATGGAAATTATAACTACCTGCTAACGCAGCTTTAACGGTGTACAACTTTTCACCCACATCTGTCCCTTGATAGGTACCCCAGATATGGGATAGACGAGGAAACATATCGTCCCCAATTTATATACGTGTACAGTCAAAAAAACTTAATGGCGTACCAGGGTGGAACCTTTGTACTACTAATGTCATATTGTAATTCCATACATTCTCTTCTGGTGTTGCAGGTGTCCATGGGTGACTGTAATCGCTTACCATCAGGCGTTCCTTTCTCTAGTTTTCTCCCTGTTTAATAAAAAAAAATGCCAAAGAAATCATAGCGAAATTGACTATGGAAAGGACTCTGGTACGGGTTTCAGTTTCCTCAACTGTATTTATTTTACCACTTTGTTCGGGTGATTAATATATGTTATACTCTCATACCCATGCAAAATTACAGCTTTCTAGCAATAATAATCTCTAATCTAAACATATCGTAACTATTAAGAGTTTCTCGTTAAGACTACGGAACCCTAAATTCATATACTTAAAAGAAGGAAAGGAAAAGCATTTACTGGTTATTTAGAAGCTTTCGAATAGTTTCAGACCTTGCTGGCTGATGCGTGTTTTTCGACGTAAGTGGCCTAAAAAGGGGTACAAAGGACTTTTGTATCACGCACTTTCTTCATTAAGGCTACTGCAGGCTTTGGCTTTACTACGCAAAATGGCGGAGTAGGTTAATCCGAAATACGTTTTGAATCTTGTTAAGTATCGTTCTACGAGGATAAACAAAGATTGTACCTAGTGGATTGCACGTACCTTGCAAAATTCATTTTGTCTGCAATTACTTTTCCCGCTACCTGAAAAGAAAAGTTTTGGTTAATAATGTCTTTAATCTTATGCCTTATTTATCTGTATGAGTAACGTGACAGTCTCACTGATAGACGAAGCAACAGTAATTAGAGACTTGATGCAGACTACCTATTGCTTGAGGATCACAGAGGTGCGCAAATAGGGATTTTTGAAATAAGGCCCCGAGATAAGCAGTTTTCCTTACTTTTAATTTTGCACGAGGGATAAGCCTCGGACAGAAGCTAGTAGGATTATAGTGATACCTACGGTTGGGAGAATATTGTCAGAAGTGGTTTACGACAGTATTAGTATCTGATTCCCAGTTACATTTTGACGGCAATATATTTATATCGTTTCCCACCCAATTATTTCCAGTAACAAAACAACATTTTAAACCGACTCTCAAATAGAAACCGCTTAGCTGGATTGCCCGTCAAAATTCTTCCCCTAACTTCAAAATTCCCAACTCATAACTTTATCTGAGTAGACACAATTATCTATTTTCAAAGTGAAAATTACATTTCAAAGTTGAAGCGGGGCATGGGAGTATTGTGCTGGATAAATTAAACTTAGTATTCGGTTGTAAAGTTGAACACGAAGGTGGAAAATCACGGAAAGTCGTGGCGCGGCGACACGAGCGCAGCGCCGGCTGTTTACGATTGTGGCGGAATAAGTTCTGTTTACACGTTTACACTTTTGTTGTTTGGCGAAAGCCGCGATATGAAGTCTGCAATAAAATAACGCACAGTTTTAATGTTGTTTCTAAGCGTACTTATTCGGCACAGTGAATCGTTAACTTGACATCCGGTAAGAAAGATAAATTTGGTTTTGCGCACTTAAATGGCAAAAAAGAGACCACGAAAGGTATCTGTCACATAAAAATTATCATAGAGTAGTGAAACAGGCGCCTTTAGTTTACCTAAGTGACCGTTAATATTTCAGATGTTTCAGGTTCTTGCTTATCCCAATTTCTATCATATGAATCCGCAATTATTTATCTCAAATATCCGAACGTTTATTCCCGAAAGTGTGTATGTACTTATACATCGTTAAACAACTCGAAGTAAAAGATATGAATTCCTTAGGGCTTCCTGGGTTTTATGGCATGTACTTACGAAGCTATCATCGTCAAGTAGTCTTATTTCTGCCCGTTTAGTGTGAGTTACCGCCTGCCATATATTTAATGTTCATGTTGTTGTGACATTTGAATTCACAAAACGAAAAAAGTAATGTAAAATATAAAAATATAAAGACATAGGTATACTTATGTATCACATATAGTTAGAAGTTGGTATGTCTATACCAAAGTAATGACATACAAAAACAATGAAATTCTGATAAAAATGACATAAATACAAGTCGAATTGATAACCTCCTTTTTTTACTCCTTTTTTTTTAAATCGAAATCATCTACAACCAACTAGTACCTACTTATATGTATGTAGGTAAAAAATGTGTCCCACGACTTAGCTTGTACAGAATTCCTCTATTCGGTTTAAAGTGAATACCTAGTTACTGTACAATTCATTACGAAATTTTCAAATAAAAAGAATTCTAGTCGCATTTGTAATATTCGTAAGAGCGCAGAGTAGGGATACGGTTAACCAAAAATCTAGTACTTAAGTACAGTTGTAAGAAAATATCACAATGAGTTTTAGCCTGATTAAACAAAAACAACCAAATGGATGACCGTTTCAAATTAGTAAAGTGCTCTATTCGGTATAAGTAAGATGTAACTGTATCTATGTATATGTCATCTATCTAGATCTAGAATGGTCGTAGCGACATTCTAGGATATTCGTAGTTCGTAGGTGACCCGTGCATTGCTCTCGCCGTTCGATGACCGCAACTTTAATTTTTTCTCTAAAAAACTTAACGTTTCGTCTCGTCAGCCTGTATAGTCTCGTCAGGGCACATAATTCTTCCAGAATGAGAATACTAGTGGCTTTCCTCTATGACCGACGATATGTTTCGATCATAGAGGGTGGATTTGTGGAGTTAGAGGAAGGCGGGTTCTGCATAATAACGTGTGTCGTACGGACGTAGTTGTCGTATACGGCACAGTATATATACATAAGCTAAGCTAAAGCAGCAGCGCTCTACACGGCTTCTAAGGGGGCTCGCGACTGCAGTACGGCGAGACCCTCTTAGAGGCCGTGTAGAGCGCGAGTCTGTGTGTGTTCGTTTTGATCAATTTGTTCGTAGCTTCCATATTGCTTTAGCTTGTATATATACGTATGCTGTGCATATGGTCACGGGACTTTAACTCATGAGCCACCATGGTACCATTGGACTATAGTGCCATCGCATTAATAAACAAGGAAAACCGTAACGAATTTTCCTTTGAAAGGGTTATATGGTGACTTATGAATTAAAGTCCTTGACCGTGCGTGTGCTTGCGGAAAATCACCGTAAATAGGTTTTGTGATTTGCTTGCCACTAATTAATTATGGCAATTAAAGTAGTCATTCATTAGTTATAGTAAGGGGTCCTCTACCTATATGCCACAATTTTGGTGTCATTGTAGTTATTTTTATTTTAACCTCCAACGCACATCGCTCGAAGAACAGATAACCGTTGGGGGAGAAAAGTTCTCGAGTGGCTACCACGAACCGGAAGACGAAGCGTTGGCAGGCCTCCCACCAGGTGGACTGACGACATCGTGAGAGTTGCGGGAAACCGGTGGATGCAAGTGGCGAGTTGTCGTTCATTATGGTGTTTTAAGGGGGAGGCCTTTGTCCAGCAGTGGACGTCTTCCGGCTGATGATGATGATGAACCTCCTACGCAAAAAGTTCGACGCCATCTGTCGTAGCATCATAGTTAGGTAGATCTCAAACGGATAGATATGCCTAGTGCCAACCACGAAGACATTAATGATGTTGTCATAAGAATCTCGGCACGCGTCATCGTGAATGACTCTACCTTATGTTGATATTGTAACGGATAACTCACGTCTTAAATCGAGCTTAGCTCGATATGTGTAACGTAGTGCGCGTGTTGTGGCAGCCGCCGAGTTGCGTGCTCCCTTGAAGAAGGGCTACGAAACAGCCTGAAACATGTGAAGCTAAACTCGATTTAAGACGTGAGTTATCCGTTACAAAATCATTTAATTACAAATTTGTTAGGTTAGTTGGTTGGTTATAGAGTATTAAACAAACCAATTAAGACTTGCCTTTTAATTTTAACCGCACCAAGCTCATAAGACAAAGTCAAAGGAATTCTATAAGTAGTAGCTCTTCAAGTTTCACTACTGGCGGGTGCTTACTTTTACTACCGCGTCATAAAATCTTGCTGCGTGGAAAATTGAAGTCCATTACATTTTACATTGTAAGATGTATGTATGGCGTAAAAGATTTCAACCCGTTTTAAAATATCAGGTATAAAACTTCTTTGTATTTAATTTTGTTTCTAAGTGATCTTCTCTACAAATAAAATGTTCTGTACTCGTATATACGCATACCTAATGTACAAAATAGGTAAAGATGTAGGTACTTGTAGCTATTTTCAGTAGAAAGCCTTTGGGTCACTCTTCGCGTTTTACGGGCGTTTCTTTACGTCATTATTCGCTCAAGAAATATTAGTGCAATAAAATTTATTACAAACTAGCTTTTCCCCATGACTCCGTCTGCGAAGAATTCATTTATCGCTTCCGCGAGAACTATGCAATTTTTCGAAATAAAACTATCCTACTTATATCTTTTTCCAGGGTCTCAAACTATCTCCAGGCCAAATCTCATTAAGAAGGGTAACAGACGGACGGGGGTAAGTGTAGGTACTTTCGCATTTATAATATACAAAGCATAAATCAAATTGAAAGAAGAATAAAAAGAAGGAAACAGGATGGGCAGCCTTCGGAAAGCTGTGCTGAAGTCCAAAATTCCCAAATCGTTGAAAACGAAAGTGTTCGATCAGTGCGTGCTACTGGCTATGACGTATGCTTGTGTGACATAGACGTTGACTGCTGGGGTAATCCATGAGTTAAAAGTGACGCAGCGTAACATGGAGCGAGTCATGCTCGGCATAACGCTACGCGATTAAGTCCGGATCGAGCTTATTAGAAAGCGCATGGAGTGGAACATGGAGTCGCGAAGCTGAAATGGGCTTCGGTCGGCCACGTGTGCCGATGACACGACGAAGAAGAAGTCAAATTGATTACCGCCTCTTTTTTACAGTCGGTTAAAAATACTAGAAAAGTTCAATCACAGTTACTTTTACACATCCTTAGTAGGCACTACCGCGAAAGCTATTTTTTAGTTATACTGCTACAGGTCAATCAACGAATTGAACGAACATTTTGGCATTTTGTTCAACACAATCTCGCTTCTGAAATCAAATGGTAATTTTACTACCGAGCCTATTAAATAAGTGAGCGTAAACATTTACGGGTACAGTAAATATCTCTTTATGGCGATACATTTGTCGAATAAAATAATATTTTATGCATGTTTCGTACTTTTATTGCTGTTTTTGGTGTACATGAATCGTCTTGGAGTTGTCACACTAGTACACCATGTGGCAGGAAAAAGCGTTGTTCCTTCAGCTATAGGCAAGTAAGTACTTAAAACTGATCAGTCATTGACCTCTATCTCACCTGATAGTAAATTAGGCACATGAGGAAATTTGTGACATAGGGATAATTGCAACTTCCATATAGATAGAGTCATTCATGATGACGCGTGCCGTGGTCTTTATTACAATATCATTAATGGCTAATTTTGAAAAAATCACGCGTTTTCGTGGATGGCACTAGGTATAGTAATAAGTGATTTACTGTCGTTTAGTACAAATGGAATCGTCCACAAGAATATACTACTTTGAATTCGGACCAAAATCAATACGCTCCAAAATAAATTTTATTAAAATCTAATTGTGCTGAAATATATTTAGAACCACATTTCTATACAATTCTATCTGAGTCTACATAAATAGAGACGATTTAATTTTGTCAATATTCAGGATAGACAGTTTTCCTTGTTGTTGTATTTCAAATTGTATTTTTTTCCCTTGGTAAATATACGTCGAACTTTTTCGAGCTGTCCGAGTTCTATTTGTACTCGATGAAAGTAAATCTGTCAAATCTGTCAAGTCTAAGGGAAGATCCCGAAAATAACTATGTGACGTTATTTAAGCATGATCTATAAATTTTAAGTGCTTTGTCCTATCCGAAATTATTGCCAGTGATTGTAAGCTTAATACCTGTCTTGCCTTCCACGCAAAATGGCAAAAAAATGTGCAAACTTAAATCAACTTCCGCCATAAGTGCTCCGGGTCAAGGGTAGGTAGCAACAATTAAGTTAAGAATTGCCATTACGCTTTTTTAACGACTTCAGTGAAAGAACAATAAAAGTAAAATATAAAAACAGATATAAAACTAGCGACTTTGGACGTTTGAATAACTGGAGCAGATTTATTTTTATAAGCTTTTATTTAGTTTCATTGTTCCGTTGTCTATCTGTCTGTCTGTCTGTCTGTAATCAAATCTTGCAAGTTATGGGCGGTGGTGATTTTTATCATCAGGGGACCTATTTGCTCGTTTGCCATCCAGTCGAATAAAGAAATAAAATAAAATAAAGTTTAATTTGACCAACTTTCATTATAACATTTTAAACTTTTGTGATTCTCACTCATAGTCAAAATACCATAACGGGACTTATCACGCTATTTTTACAAGTAATATTTACCTCGACGTTTCGGCAACGTTTCAGTTGCCGTGAGTCTACTCGTGACCACGGCAACTGAAACGTTGCCGAAACGTTGAGGTAAATATTACTTGTAAAAATAACTTTCATTAGTCAGATTATTGAGTTGAAATCTAGTAGCGACATCCTGGTAATCCAGCCCAGAGCGTCTCCGCAGGACGGAACTCTTCAACGGTTAATAGAATCGACTTGAAATTTGGTACGCAAATGTACTTTGGGTGACAGTGCAAGTAAAGTCAACAAAAAGTACAGTCAGCAAAAACAACTTGTTTTAAAAATGAAATTTTTACAGTTAGGTTTTAAAAATGGTTTATCCTAAAATTGCAGAACCTATGTCAAATATTGATTTGGATTATTCCATTTTAAAAATAAATACTAGGTGCTATTATAAAGAGGTAAAGTTATTTGTGAGGTTTTAGGGGGTAATCTTTGGATCTACTGAACCAATTTAGATGAAATTTGGTATATAGATAGATTGCGTCCCGGATAAAGACAGAATAGGATAGTTTTTATCCCCTTAAATTGCATAGTTCCCGCGGGATAGTGGTAAATGAAGTCTACGCTGGTGGAGCCGCGGGCAACAGTTATAAAAAATAAATAAATATCAAGGTACCTACACTAAGACCAAAGTAAGCAAAGCTTGTGTTATGGGCACTAAGCAACGGATAAACACACTTAAATACATTAAACACCCAAGTCCCTAGATCAACATTTGTATTTTTCATGCAAATAATCTGCCCCGACCGAGGACCGCTCAAGATCATAGTCAGTCACCAGTTAGTCATAGTCGTCACCGTTAGTCATGGTCAGTCACCTCATAGTCCGGTACTCAGACCACTGGGCCATCTGGTCATCGAAAGTTGAAGTTTGAACAAGAACTTTAATTTGTTTTAACATAACTGACTGCAGTATCTGAATACAGACGCAACAATTTTCCGCATCACTGCATTCCCGCAAAAAATATACGCGAAAAGTTACTCAGCTAAATAAATGACGTTGCGGGTAATGCATTTGGCGTGCAGGCAGGCGAAGGGCGGGTCAAGGCTGACTGCAGTACCTATTAATACGCCCGCCAATCGCGTCACATCTGCTATTTCCACGCAAGGCCAACCTTAGTGTATTGGATCGTGTAACATAAAGGAAAATTGCTCCGAGATCTTATCTGTGCTTTTTACGACAGAATTACTTCTATTTTTACACAGCCTTCGTTCAAAAGCATATACGTTAAAGATAATGACTGCCAATTTGAGGAAAACTGTGGAAGCTTCGTGATCTGTGGCGAGATTTTCTTATCTTCTAACAAGACGTTGTAGGAAGAATGCAGTGCATTATCTAGGTGGGATTTTTCACCTAGAGCGAAAATTAACTTATTACATCGGTCTCAAAAAGGGAAATTGCTTGTATATCTTATCTGTGTCATTAAACAACTTTATTTATGGTTTTTAAGGTTTCTTTTGTTTAACAATTTGATTGTGAAAATTAAAGAGTAGGTAACTTAACATTACGTTACCTTATTTTCGCATTTAAATTCACATTAGATTTTTGCTACTTAATATGTATCAGTTGAAGGTCAAAGTAAAATTTACTATTAACAATGTAACATTTGTAATTTATATCTGGCAAAATTATTGGTCGTTTTCGAAAGAGGGGATAAATTTTCTCGGTTATTTTCAGGGCATTCTTTCGATTGCCATTTTTTTATAAGTCATAATGTAATGTTTGTCATAATTATCATTATCATTGTTATCATTATTGTGGTATCATTGTATTGTAATTATCATTGTTAGTCTTTTTTTTTCCCGCTAAAACCGTACATTTTTTATAATTTTTTAATTCTTCCTAAATTTGAATTTGAATTTTGAATTTTTTAAATGGTCATGTTGTAGAACTCTATAGGTTAGGTTTGTTTTTTAAAATTCTGAAAAATAAATGGATTCAGAGAAAAAAAGAGTTATGTCAAACATTACGTTACGACAAACAATACATTATGACTAAAAATTTTCTTCTTCTTCTTTTTTAAAATATGGCTTCTGTCCTAATTAATAAGACAATTTCGCCAGTGTCTAAGTATTCTCTTTCGAGAGGCAACGTTGTACGGTGATTGTAGTTTTTGTAACTTGATAGTAAAATTCCAGAAACCACGTGGAAACAACTTGCGCATTAAAAAATGTCAAGCACGAGAGCAGTATAGAATTTTGTGATCACTGTTCACTGTTAAGGTTAATCGCCGCATAAAACACTATCAAAATTATACTTCAACTAGCCAAAGAAACAGAAATAGCAAAATTATATATTGTCCACAGGCGCCATGTTCGAATGCCACAAATCGAATCCCCTAAAAATTTTCTAACCCCATTCTCAGACTGCATTGATAATTATACAAACACTTTTAATGGACAATTCAACTTTGGGCATGGCGTACCTACCTTATTTATTTCATAAACAAAAGTTGCTTCTACAAAGATATATATTTGTCTATGGCACAAAATTAATAGTCCACTTATACGTCTATAAATTAAATTGATATTGACACGGAAACCTTTAAGTAAATAAAGGTACTCGTAATAAACGTGCACACGTAATAGAAAGTGCTCTGTCAAATTGAAAACTTTCATTCGTTCTCATGTACTGGCTGGTCGTATACATAGGAATATACGTAGGTATAAACATGTCGACATTTTCAATTCGTGGCCGCCCCATTCAGCTGCAACCAATCTTCACTCTTTTAGACGTGGAGTGAAATACCCAGCTTTTACATCACGAACATGAATAAATTGCATCGCGGGAATTGCTTAAATTTTTGGTTGGGCGCCTATTTATTTGAACAAAAATTCTATGCCTTTGTTTAGTTCTTTCTAGGCACGTATTTGCAAGTATTTTGTACTCGTAAATGCAGTGGCGTAGAGAGTCCTCAAGCAAATGTGTTTTCTAATGTAGTGAAACCTCAATTATATAGGTACGCTATTAGGACTCGTTAATAGGATTATTTGAAGTCAATAGGTATGTAATTAATATTTAATGTCAAATACTTATTGGCTAACAAGTGACCTTGTGTTGTTGAAAAAATAAAAAGTTCAAAGAAAACTCCCAGTTTTAAAGGCGATCTGTGGTACTGAAATGTTAATTAAAGAATGAAATTGGCCCCTGGAGGCACTCTCTTTACGACCAATCATAAAACAGGCTTTTAGAGCACAACATAAAGTTACGCAGTAATTTTTACGTGAGCCAGACGTTTTATTCCGAAATTAAATTCTTTCAGCTTGCGGATTTCAGGCCTTTCTAGCCATAAAATATTTAACGATTTTTACTAATAATAAATGTACCTAATCGATTTACCATCGAAGTGCAACTTTAAGTGCGTTCTATTGATGGTGTTTAACCCATTTTTATTGAAAGCGGAACAAATTTAATTATCATGGCCGTGTTTGGACAATGAAACTCAAAGTCACGACAAGTATTCGTTGCTCATTAATCTTTTTGACATGAGCAGGTAACTGAGTGTTTAGAGACAATGTGCTATTCTCAAAAAAGGTTTGCAATTGAGTTCATAATCTTAAGTCTAAGATAATCTAAACGTATAGAAGTTGGAAATAACGAACGAGTCAGAATCGTAACGAAGATAGGCAAGACACATTACTAGAATGGACACAGTCGTTGGGCGAATGGAGTCCTGGACACGCGGTAGAGGACGACCGCCGAAAAGATGGACTGACCATATTGGGCAGCAAGCCAGCGTAAGTGGATGCAAGTGGAGTGGAGTGGAGTGGCAGTGGATAGGCAAGACTGGAAAAGTAGATGGGAGTATGTCCGAAGACGGGCGGTAGAAGGGCTGCAATACTTGTATAGATAAATATTTAAACGTAAAAAAATTTAATTCTACATCTATCGTGATCAAAATTCTGTTTCCTTCCGTTGTGCTATTAAACGTAGAAAGGTTATGATTCCCTTATGAGGTTTAACCGAACGGTCAAGACGTTCAAATATTCACCCATCTCTTGTTGTTTGACGCTTGCCGGTAGAGGGTGCCAGCCCTAAACGCTCAGTTGATGAGAGCTTAACTGCGGTCTCAAATATTAGGCTCCCAGCTTACAAGTGGGGCACGATAGTTGCCTATAATTGCTTTGTTGTCTACGAGGGCAATCATCCAATTAAAGTGCAAATTGAGGACAGAAATGCCAGTCAAACGAAGTATTCTATAATATTTGTCAAAAGCTAAGCCTTTTTTTTCGGCACGAGTATCTAGACACGCGGCAGTGTGTCAAGCCAAGTTCAAGCTAACAGAACTGGCGAACAGTACCGTGTGTAATTTTACCCGAACCATTTGGAGACACTGACACCCTCATAATTCAAAAACCATTTCACATAAACGTGTCAAATTTGGCTCATTTATTTAGACTTGTGAGATAGATACATATGTGCTCCAAATTTCATAAACACTTCTCAAATGGCTATTTAGATATTTATTAACATCCAAAAATCTTAATTTTTGTCACTGAGTCACCTATAGATCAAAACTCTAATCCAGTTCGAGATGACCTAGAAAGTTCTGGTATCCAGATAGATAGGTAGTGGGGTGAATGCAAAGAAATATATCAGAAACTAGTAGTTTTTTATCATTTTATTATAATTGTTAAATTAAATTATTTCCGCCCAAAAGTATTAAAATATAAATGTAAAATGAGAGCCAAGTTCAATATTATGAGATATGTCTTGAAGTGCGTTGATTGTTGACTTTAATAACAAAAAAAGTGAGAGCTATATGGGTGCCAAGTGCCAAGGTGCCAAGTTCAATGGTCAGTCCTGAAATTTCAACAATCAAGGCGTTATATCATAATATCGAACTTGGCTCTCATTTCACATTTATGTTTTGACGGGATATTGATATTAGGGTTAGTTATGACCTTCTCGTGAATTAAAATATACCTAAGTAAAAAACACCTATGTGTTTATATTCATTTTTACATGAGCCGTAGTAGCTTGGTGGTTTGAACCTATGATGCCCTCTCAAGCAGAAGGATATCCAGTTTACCACTAATCCATTGTAACAAAGCTAAATTATAGGTACTATTAAAAAAATCCTACTATAAAAATTAGTTATAAACAGCATGATCTGGACATCCAATCCAGAATCTGCTGTCGCATCGCTTTCAAGTGGATTTTAGTCTTCCTTGGAGTGCGAGTCTGGTAATGTCAATCTGATTGTACATTGTCCTTAATCTACGGCAAGCAGATCTTCTTAGTCTTACTCTTTAAGTTGTCAAAATTTTCAAAAGTTTATGATTTAAAAATTTAAACCTTATCGTTACTCAACAGTCCTTAAATTTTATATAAAAAAATAGTAAAAGATACCTACCTAAGTTAATATATTAATTTTTTAAATAATTATTATTTTAGATGACTTAGACGCATATCAAATAGACTTGCAGGAGCATGCTCTCGATAGGGACGAGTGGCGAAAAGAAGGGGAGGCCTTTGCCCAGCAGTGGGACACTTAAACAGGCTAATAAAAAAAAAATGAACACATTTATAGACATAAAAACTGTGAGTGTGAGTAGGAGCTGCTATTTTAATTTGTAGCGGTACTTTTAATAACTAGATTTTTTTTCTTATTGTGGCGCATTTTCCTTCACCAATCCTATTATCGATTTCAGTGTGTTCCATTACTCGTGTAAAATTGCAGCAACACGACTTCATAGGTAGTTTGTCACGGCCGTTTCCTTGGCTATATTTTCATGGTAATTCTGAGCCGGTGTTTTATTAAACCAAGCATTTACCGGTCTGCAGCGCTGGTTTTATGCAAAACATGCAATTCGCGATTTTCTTTGAAGGCCGGGCGTTCGGTTCAGGCGGTTTTATGTTATTTACTGCTAATACAAAACAGAGGCCGATTGTTCTTGAGGTTTTGCTATATTAACACAGTATAGTTTTTATGTTTTTCGTATATCAAGGATAGCCAATTGTTATTCTAGTGGGCAATTTTTTAAGTCGGAGGCGGCGCCGATCTTCTATTTTTGGAGGAATCTAATTTCTAAAATTAGTCGCGCTATTTCCCAGCTGGCTGATCAACACGTTGGTGGGCGAATTCAAATGCCTTGGCGGGCCATTTTGTGGCCCGGGAGCCTGAGGTTGGCCAGCCTATCCTATTTATCCTAGTACAAGCTTTTCATACTCAAGTTTGTTTTTAAGTTGTAAAGGTCTCCATTGTTTTTATTGTTCTAGATGATCCTCACACGGAGCGTTTTATTTTACAGTAAGTCTCAGGTGTCGTTACTACCTAATTAGTTTTAAGTATTATTAATTATAAATATGTATGTTAGTCTGTAAGGTATTTATTGTATGGGCCAAGTTGCCTGAAGTAAATGAATTTATTATTATTTGTAATTATTATTACTTATGAGTTTTGAGATAGCAAGCGGTCCTTTGCAATAAAATCCAAGCTTCATCTTCAGGTATTGATCAGAGTCCTGATCTTTCAATAAAAAAAAAATAAAAAAAAATGAAAAAGTTTTATTGATCCAGAAACAGTATAACATAAAATACAGTGTCAGCGGGCCCCAAACTAGGCAGTACCTGTATCTTGGGCGCCCTGAAGAGTTGGTACCAATGCCACAATGTTAATAATAATAGAAAAATAATAATAATAATAATAATAGAAACGGGGGTGTGTGTGTGTGTTTGAATGTATGCGTGCGTGTGTGTGTGTGTGAAAAGGAAATAAAGAAAGTTTTATGACAAGTGGTTAACATGTTTACGTAGGTAGATAATTAATTTTACTAAGATTTAGCCACACGTCCTGGTTTCACATGGGTGCAACATTAACAAAAAAAAAGTATAATGTTGTAGAGTCTGGAAAGTAAGCAATAGATGAACGAGTTAGTTTGAAGGCCGACCCGAAGTGGAGGTCTTCGATAATACGAGCTCATCTATTGCACTTTTGGCCGAAACTAAACATTGTGCTTTACACGACTACTGCGAGACATACTAGACAATAACACTTCAATGACTGCGTTGCTCCCGCTGATTTTAATTTTCTTTTAAGATATTATTCCGTGGGGACTATGTAACTTCCTGGAATAAAATCTATCCTATGTACTTCCCACGGTCCAAAACTATATTCATACTAAATTTGATAACCAGTGTTGTTTTATGTAGATGGTGTTGGGACTTTTTTTTTGATCGTTATAAATGGTTTTGACCGTATATTAGTACGTCCGTTGACAGGCTGAATTTGCAGTTGTGACATTTCTACGATCCCTGTTCCGGGTGGTATTTGGAATTAAGCATTCTTCCTAACCCTTTTGAACACAAACTCGCTTTGAGATCCAGCGCCATTGTGCAGAAAAGGGCATGTTATTCAGTGAATGACAGTAGAGGGTCTGAAAGGTCGCCCTATGTTGTATCTCTATTGAGGCCCGAGCCACCTTTATACAATAACATAGTGGCGTTGCCTTTTTCACTCGCCTCGAAGCTCCTGAAGCGCCCTTCTTTAGATAATCATGCTACTTTATTCCGGGATTTACATTTTAAAGCAGCGTTTTAAGATAGGCGCGGTGCTCGTGCTCACTGGCACCTAGATTTTAATGAACAGTATGCTATTTATGTCGTTCTTCGTTACCAAATACGATAGGTACATACTTATACCAAACTACAAAAAATATTTTGTTTGGGCAAACATTTCAAAACTCAATGACTAAAATAAAATACATTTTTTTTATCATTTTAGTCCAATTCTTTAAAAATCGGACAGTGATTTGCTATTTATATTTTAAGAAGAATTACATAAAGAAGTTTTGTATTTAGCAATCGTGTTTATTCTGAGATTAAAATACGGTTTACTAACTTGTCGTTGAACTCTAAACAGGGTCATTGCCAATATTTTCACAGGTAAAATGAAGAACTCGACTTTTTTAGTGTTGTAGTGTATGTAGGGATATCCACTACTACTACTACTACTAGTAACTACATAATCATGACTACCGGATCGCCCAGTGGTTAGAGAACCTGACTACGAAGCTAAAGGTTCCGGGCGAAATTATTGTAATGGTAGTTACAATTAAAATCTATTCTAAAAATAACTTAACTATATGCACATTACAATTCTTCCAAGTCTTGTCCTTCAACTTGCAAGATTAGAAGTCTATTTACATTACACAGTCATTTACTAATTTACAACCACATAACCTAGTGCCATTCACGAGACGAGGCGCGTGATTTTGTCAAGATTAGACATTAAAGACATCGTAATAAGAACCACGCGTCATCGTGAATGATTCTACCTATAGTTACGAGCGATTTTTTCTGTTTTTTACCCCCAACGCAAAACGAGCGGTGCTAAGAATGACAGCTATATAAGACTCTACATATATGTAAATATAAGAGTTGAACTACAATCGTGCAAGCGTAACATATAAACACATGTTCGCATTATAAACTTTAACATACGTATTTAATCTCTTTGAGATTGGACGTCTCTAATGCACCCGTAGTCTTCCCCGTTCATTAATGGCTCTCGAGTTTCGCGTTAAAGTTAAGCACGTAAGCGCAAAAAAAACGGCATAGGCGTAGCTGTGTTTCACAAGAATAACGGTTATGTATGCCATTACAGCAAATCGCTGTAATATGATCGCGGGCCGTGTATGAGCCAGCTATCTTTCAGTAATGTGTCGATTAAGGCTCGTGTTACGGGGGCAAGTAAACTTAATAACACCGCCGAAGCCTTTGCCAGCATTACCATAAAGCGTATAACGGAAGCCTTAGCGAAATTTAGGTACCGATAGGTTGCAATAACAATAAAAATCAATAAGGTTTGAAGATAATTTATGGATGAAGTATGGAAACTGCGTTGTGCATGTTTTTGTGTAGTGGCGCCGTTGACTTTATCTTTGCGGATTGCATACTCAGTAGTGTTTAGCGTTAAGCGAGTAGTGTGCTCAGTAGTGTTTACTGTTAAGCGAGGTAATTGAAAGTATGCCATGGCGGTTTATCATGAGCCGCAGTTTCTTGCTTCTCATGAATAGTCCTGTCTAGTCTGTTTTTTTTTGTTTTTTTTTTATTCTATTTTAAGTAAAGCCCTACCCGTCACGTGTAATGTCTGTACGCTGTCCTCACCGCACATGCTGAGCCTGAACCTTTTGCCACATACGTAGCTGAGCATGTACCTATGTACCTTCTCACAATTATGTATTTTCTATGAGCAATAAATGTTTATTATTATTTAATTCTGTCTAGCTAAAAAATGCATTTATCATGACAGTAAATATCTTACTAAAATTACAAATGCGAAAGTTTGTCAGTGATGCGTGATTGTTTGTTAATCTTTCACGATAAAATAGCTGAATGGAAATGGATGAATTTTGGTATCTTAATAACTGAATGTAAGTATAGAAAATAGATAAAAAATGCTCGAAGTGATGCCCTTACACAGAAATAATGTAAACACCTGTCAGTAAAATAATAGTCCTATACAACTTGACGTATAAGAATAAAGGTAAGAGGATATAGCAAAAAGTATGGGTCAAAGGGGCCGGCCGTTTGATCATATTGATTAAGCTTCTCAACTATTGGGTAGGTATGCAAGAGATTTTTTCCCCATGAATCCTTAGGGAACTGCGCAATTTTGGGAGATGGGAATTTCCCTATCTACGACTATTGATTGATCAAAATTGGCTGAGAAGTTTATCATAAACAGTATATTCAACAAAAATATGGAAAGTTAGACTTTAGGTACGCTGCATTATCGCGTTAGGCATCGCCTGCAATGATAGTTTTAGTATTGGTGTCATCATCATCGTCATCAATAGCCATCATGTCATTCGAAAGACGTCTACCTGGATATAGGGCTCCACTAAGGCTCTTCACTCAGACCGGTCTTGTGCTTTCTGCATCCACCGCAATCCGGCGATCTTAACCAGGTCGTAGCTCCATCTCGTTGGAGGCCTACTGACAGCTGGTCTCCCGGTCCGCGGTCTTGCGGTCACGGTCGCTGTAGTACTGGTGTAATAAAATAAATTGGTCACTGCGATAGCATCACAGATCGACGTAATGAGTTAATAACAAAAGAAGTAAATCAATCTTGACCTAAGTACACAGAGTACACACAAAAAAGTGTTTGGATACTCATTATCCCAAGATAAATTGAAATGTTAAAAACTGTCTTAGGATGAAAAATATCCCCAGGTAATTTTCATGAGTATAATATATTATGTAATCCACCGGCTAGGTCGATTCGTTCTGATTTCCGACCTAGCTCGGCTGGGTAAAGAAATTGAAATAAAAGAACCGATCACGTCGGCTAAGGCTGAATACCCAGCTTTTGAAACACTTGTGAAAGAAATGAATGTTGCTCATAAATTAATTAGACCCAGTTTTTTTATAACATGAAAAGAAATTCAGGACCCTCTAATGAAAGTTTCATTGCTAGGTACTCAAATTGATGTTAGGATTTTTTTCTGTGTTGTATTAGTTAAGACCAATTTAAAAAAAGCGTTAGCTGAGCTAACACATTCATTTTCCATAGACTAGATAACTTAATAGTAAACGATAATACATAAAAGAATTCACCCTATAATAGAACTACGAGTAAGTGATAGTTTTTTTTATATCAAAGTCAGATTTTAACGCCTTACTTAAGCAGACATCGTACCTATATGTACGTAATATGTATTTGTATAAATAAGTACGTGTACAAAGTGCGTTGTCTCCGACACATGTGATTATGTGCCACGACATTGTTGAGGCGTGAAAGACATCTAGATAATCGGCTTTTCTTGTGTGCCTTGGAAACTCCATTGCTGCACATCATACATTGTGATAACAGTATTCGTATGTCGTTAGTGCTTAAATGACTTAAAATTAAAATAATCTAAATCTTTTAATATTAAGTTATCGTTAAATTTGGTACAGCTCACGCTTAGTGTAGTCTTTTAATAAACATGGTTAAGATAAGGAAAAATTTATCGCGATTTTACTAAATATGCGATATTATTTTTATCAGGCTTTTAGCTTGTATCCTAATTAAAAATGACCTGGAAGTCAGATTCGCCGTAAGTGAACTTACTGTTTTGAACACGAATACTGCGGCTGCACACTTTGTAATATGTTTTTAGAGAAATGTTTGGCTCGAGAAAGAAAGAAAAACATATAAATGGAAATTTAGTCTCGTTTGAATTTAACATTGTTTCTCTTATACGGGAAGTAAAAGTTCGGGATCTACACGTGTACAGTACAATCAGATGAGGCTGTTTTCCTTGTACATTAAGAATTCTATCTCGGCGTTAGTTAGAGCCGTCTGAAACTTGTATACGTAGTCGTTTTATTATGAGCGGAATGAACTGGCTGAATACGTAAATAAGTTTTGTAAAAAAAATCCTTTTCAATATAAACTTTTTTGTAAGAGCAGGGAAAATTCACAAGGCGAGCTGAAGGTGGTTTAATCACTTCAGAGTGATCTCTTCCAGCCAACCTTTTTAACAGAAAAGTACAGAAAAAATTACAGATGGTGGTGAAATAATTTACAGGTAATTAAGTGCATTATAAAATACATAAAAAAACCATACTTACATTAAAAAATATATATTTAGTATAATATTCATGCACAAGACGACATACCCTGCTCCCTAAGATAAATAGCAAATTATGGTAGTAATTAATTTATTATAAATATTGCATCAAAACAATTTTCAATATTGTCGTCGCATTATCTAAAACCGTTTGCGAATATCGCAATCTACCTCAACTAAAAAAAAAATATTATTTCCATCCCACCAGTTTAGTCTCTCGCCGAGAATATTCAGCCGATAGTAAAATATAAATGAACGGATAAGGCTGAGCGCTCACTACAACGGCTCTATTACGTAAGGCCGGTCAAGGCCGGTCTCAGAATACTATAGCGCAGACAGAGCGCTGCAACGTAAGTTCTGTTCTATATGTGTTACGATACCAGCAACCCGTAATCCCGCTAATCCATACTAATATTATAAATACGAAAGTGTTTGTGTGTCTGTATGTTTGTGTGTTTGTCCGTCTTTCACGCCGTACGGAGCGACGGATTGACGTGATTTTTGGCATAGAGATAGTTTATGGGCTCGAGAGTGACATAGGCTAACTTTTTATCCGCGCGCGATAACCGAATACCACGCGGGCGGAGCGGAGCAGCGGGCAAAAGCTAGTATTATAAATGCGAAAGTTTGTAAGTTTGCCTGTTTGTTTTATACCTTATCATGAAGAAATTGGGATACAGAATATTTGAGTCCCGGGGAAGGACATAGGATAGTTTTTATCGGAAAATGGCAGTTCCCACAGGATGCGAAAAATGAATTCTGAGCGGGCGGAGTCGCGGGCAATAGCTAGTTTTATATAATACCAAGTTTACCCGCAGCTTCGCTCCAGTAAATCATAGGTCTGACAGTCGCATTGAAACTCCGCGAATTTATTAAAATCTCAACGGAATGTCCTAAAATTCAACTTTTATGTCATCAACGTATGTATGAATGACGTGCGTGTAAAGTTTTCATATCTCTAGTCTAGACTTAATGGTTGCCGGAATTTTAAACGGATCCATGATAGTAAGTATCAGAATGATAAGTAGTCTATGTGGTATTCCAGAGATCCAGCTATATGTCAAATTTTATCCAAATCCGTTATCCCTCGGGTGTCGGGCGACCCGTGAAGTGTCAAAAGTCCGGCTCCCGGATCTATCTCAAACTGATCCCAAAACACCGTTGAGTGTCATGGCCGCCTGCGAATTAAATTCGAGAATTCACAAATGTTATAAAAAATATCACCAAAAAAACTATTTTAATGTTATATCCCAGCAGCCTTACACTGATGGTTAGCGTAAATTTAAGCATCTGATTAAATTCAATGTCATTTAATTTCTGACGTGAAAGAGTACATAGCAACACGCACGAGCAGGTACACATAAATTTTCGCATTTATAATTATTAGTAGGTTTTATAGGTTTTCTGCTATTAATCAAGAAAAATAATATTTTTGTTTAACGTTGGTTGAAATCAATAATTTCTTACTGTGGCAATGAGAAAAAAATTGTTTAAAAAAAAATTTATAACAAAAAATAGAACCGACTACAAAAAACCATGAAAATAATTTTCTACCAGTCTGAAGTCGGTGCCTCAGCACGAGCCAGCAGGAGTGATTGAAGCCATTTACTCGTATAGTTGTAGGTGAGGTCGACGATTATATGTCCACTCCTGCTGGCTCGTGCTGAGGCACCGACTTCAGACTGGTAGAAAATTATTTTCATGGGTTTTTGTAGTCGGTTCTATTTTTTGTTATAAATTTTTTTTTTCACGCTTTTTAGTGTAAAACATCTAAGATTTAATAGTTTAAATGTCAACTGCTCGTCACCTTTTACGAAAAATTGCTTTTTCCGGATCAGAGATGTTCATTATTGAGGAGTCCTGGTGCTTCACCACCCATTCCATTTCACCATATGCGTTCCGAGGAGCATAAATTGCTTAGCAACTGTGTTAAAGTAATTGAAATTCAACCCATGAAATACTTGTTATTGAGTAGTAGCTCCGATGGTCAACTGTGGTCTTCATCATCAGTTCCACTTTACCAAATGATGATTTTCAAGAGCAAATGCACGCGCTACTACTAAATATATCAAAATTATCATAGGTGTCCCTACAACATTTGAAGAGTTCCCTCGATTTCCTTAGGATCCAATCATCAGATCCTGATTTGGTGCTTATGGGACCTAATTGAAAGCATTCCTAGACGAACGCAAAAAAAAATTTTCAAATCGGTTCATAAATGACGGAGTTCTGAGGTAACAAACATAAAAAAAAATAAAAAACATACAACCGAATTGATAACCTCCTCCTTTTTTTGAAGTCGGTTAAAAAGGTGGACAAAACTCGAATTGAACTTTTCAGGATATTGCCCACAGACATAATTGCCTATCATTTACATTTTTCTTCATTATGACGACATTAAGTGCTTTGAATGTCTCTTGGTAGCATGACGCTGAAGATTAACCAAGTATTTAAGCAAGGAAATAATATGTGTCTACTTCAAACAAACTTTTGCATTTTGAGACCTTTAACTTTAACTAACTTGTCAGTTTTAACATAATAAAGCAGCAACGTGCCTTTGCACACGTCTGACGCTTACAACTGACCTGAGGGGCTACTACGAAATTCGAAGTTCGTATCATACCGTCCCTTTCACTCTCTTATTAAATGGTATTAGTGTCAGCGGGACGGCACTACACGAACTTCGATTTTCGGAATTCGTAGTAGCCCCTCTGATGTTCGATACAGTAGAAGAAACTGAACTACTTACCGACAAGGATGGAACCTTTTTGTTGCAAGTCATGTTGATATAAAGTGAATCGACCAAACAAATTAACGTGAATTTGATTATGAAAAGGATTCATCCTGGTACGCGATTTAGTGTTTCTTGATTGCATCTGTAGACCTTTGTCTTTTTTTGAGTCGACCTTTTTCGGTGACAATTGGTTATCAGGTGGTAGGACCTTGTGCAAGGTGCGCCCGGATTGCTACCACCATCTTACTCGCTAATCCTGCCGTGAAGCAGCAGTGCTTGCACTGTTGTGTTTCGGTGTGAAGAGTAAGACAGCCGGTGAAATTACAGGCACTTGATGAGTATCCCATCTTAGGCCTCTAGGTTGGTAACGCATCTGCAATCCCCCTGGTGTTGCAGGTGTCTATGGGCGGTGGTGATCTCTTACCATCAGGAGACCCACTTGCTCGTTTGCCATCCAGTAGAATAAAAAAAAAATCAATCATCATACAATGTATTGCAAATTATGCTTGTATAGTAATATTATTGTTTTTTGTGTTTCGTGGTGGTATTGTTGGGACCGTTAATAAATAATTTTTCTTCCTTTCTTTTAATCAGATAAGTTTAAGTACAGGCATTTTTCTTCTATTTGTTGCATAAAACGCAATATTTCTATCTATGTAGCGTCCGGCCTAAAACGCGAATAAGACAAAACTTAGAATTAAATGCCTCAGGTTTAGTTTGTCTACTGTAGCTTAAATGCGTGACATAGCGTGGCGTAGCTAATTAGACATCACCTAATATCTAAATTTGCGTCTTAGGCAAAGTGCGACTTTGATAGGTATATTGCGTATTAAAAAAGACCTAAAACTAATTTTAGCCTGTGTTACGTTTTTATTCCTCTTTTTTAAGTGGTTCCTTATATCTTATGTGACTTATTTTTTAATTTTTATTATAAGAAACTTCACACCGATGCGTTGCAACCATTTTGTTTTTGTGCTACCGTAGCGACTCTATGACGGCAACTCAGCAGCCACAAGTTGCAAGACAATTAGTTAGTTGTCGCAATATATCTAGTTTTACTTTGTGATTTTCACAGCCATTAAAGGCCTACAAAAGAAAGCCGTATAATTTGTATAAATACAGGCTGTTGTGCAGTAATTAATGGGCAGTCCATGAATTGCCGACAAGGGGTACTTAGCTTCTTCTGAAAACTGGCATTATATTCTAGTTAGACTAAGTATTTCATAATTGGCCGCAGTTTTCGCTTTTTGCCTATACATTATAATATTTTACTTTAGTTTTTTCTAATAACTAGCTTGACGGCCGGATAGCTAAGTTGTTAGTGACCCTTATTACGATACTCTAGTAGTTGCGAGTTCAATCCCAGTGACGGGAAAATATTTGTATAATGTGTACGAATGTTTGTACTTGTGACTTGGATGTTTGTATGTTTTTAAGTATATATTTATCTAAATGTTTATCCATTGTCTACCACGTATAGTCAAGCTTTGCTTTGTTTGAGGCTAGATCAATTGGTGTAATTTGTCTCAAGATATTTATTATTATTGGCATAAATAAGTACACAAAAATGAAAAACTTCAAACATCTTACATTCGAACTACGAATATGTAATAATCGGCGTCAGTTAGGTAACTACACAAAGTATCAATCTACTATCGTATTATAAATGATTGAGGTGTTAAGTCCATTGAAAGTTTATCTGCACTTTGACATTTATTATATCAATATCATAATAATGAGATAACAAAAGCAGGTTTAAAAATAAGTTATTATTATATTTATTATTGTGAGTATCATAAGCAATGTCTTATAGACAACCGTTTTAACACAGATAACTACAAAAGACCTAGTAGGTGACGTGGGATGGTGAGTAGGACGTTATCTACGAGTAACAAAGTTTCATACACGTGTACACGTCATTCACGTGATACGATAATTGATTGAAACTTCGTAGTCGTGCATCTGTTCTGAATCCGGATATTTACATAATAGAGCTTAGCCAATAATGCAGTTAACGGAAAACCAGGGCCTGTTTTCCACAGTCCATATACTCAGGTAGTGGAAGGTAGTGGTTGTTGACAGAACTGGCATATGCCGGGGCTTGTCACAATAGGGCTTGTTGACTTGCTTGCACAACCAATTCGTATGAGTACGATATACAATACATGGAACGTTTGATTTGTAAAGAATTTAATGTAAGTAAAAATAGTATTCTGAATCTAAGTTGGCAGGTTATGTAGATATCCCTACTAATCCATGTCTATTTCAGCACCTTTCGGATAATTATTTTAGTAATGTTAAACTTTTTGCTTACCTTAAGGTTTTGTAAGTGCAATTAGTGGTAAAAGTAATTACATCGAACGCGTACTTAATCGTCAATCATTTTAATGTAAAAATTGAAACTATTCCCCGTTGTAAATAAGATCTGAAATTACTGATACTCCTCTGATTGACTTGGATAATTTATTAGTCAAGTTAGTAAAAAACTGAAGTTAGTTGATTTGTTCAATGTTTTAAAACTACCGATAGGTGTTTGAGAAAAATATGAAAATGTAACAAATTTAATAATCGAGTCATTATTAGGTATATGTTGCTATTACTGTGCAGTGTCTATCTCGTAATATAAACTTATTCAGAAGACCCTAAAATAATTAATTATGTCTAGCTTGGTTAATCTGTCTTTGGAGAAATAAAATGAAATGTTTAGAATGTTCATTCAGCACATACCTAGTCAAAATACCACAACGGGACTTATCACGCTATTTTACACAAGTAATACATATTTACCTCGACGTTTCGGCAACATTACAGTTGCCGTGGTCACGAGTAGACTGAAGCATATCAAAATACGCCGTGAAGATATTTACATTTTTCAAATTAATTCAGGTCATAGTGGAAAAGAACGTATAATGTACTAAGTAGGTGTACCGGTACCGACCTTTTGTGTAACAAAGCAAATTTCACCAAGTACGTAAGAATATTACTTAATTCCCAGAAGCACTTGTGAAGCCTGTTTTTTTGTGTAAAAATCGCTAAGCGTAAAGGCTTGTTAGAAAAAGCGTGGCTTTTAGCAAGTGGGAGTTTTGAAATTTAACAACACCCACGTTCTGGAGGTAAAATGCTGAAAAATTTATTAAATAGGCGATGTGAGGAAGTGGTGGAGATCGTCCGAACCCACCTACTCAATTATTTCTTACTAAGTGAGCGCAAGTTACAGTTTGAGTAAGAGTTAAGTACTTAAAATAGCGGATAAATTATTGAGAATAAAATCTAATGCATTTATTTTTGGGGCTTTTGAATTAGTTTCAGTTTGTGGTTGGATGAATTTCAAATGATAAAAATGGATTGAAAATTTGGAAAATTCTCAGCTTTCTATGAAGCGACGTCGTGACCACTAGAGCTAGAGACTAGACATTGCAGACTATATCTTGAGGATGGTAGAGATGCACTAAATTTTTCTGAAATCTCCATGTACCAATTGGAAAATATGGTCATTTTTTCCATTTGGGCTCTGACCCAATATTAACTTTGCCGGTCAGAAATATGTCGAGCTTAACTCGACTTTAAACGTGATTTATCCGGGGTTATTTCATTATCATACTTATTAGTGAAGGCACAACCAACGATACCAGTAATGCTGGATGCTAGCGTCTATGCTGGTTGCCTAGCCAACCGAACATCAGAGCACTAATTGTCTAACACGCTGACATTCGTGATTGCATTCACCATCTGTTTCTACCCTCATCTCATACCATGTGACAGAAAGAAATGGTGATAGATTTTATGGAGTATTTTTTTTATTTTTATTTCCACTCCAAATTTGTTACTTTTACGGGTATCCCGTGACAAAAAATGCCTCGCGCGCGTATCCCGCAAAAGAATGTGACGACTCTCGATTAGAGCGAAACATAGATGTCGCTAGTGCTGCTGCTTAAGTAGATTAGCAGAAAAAAGCAACCTGAGATATGTGTGCATAGGAGAAATTTGTGTCTAGACTCCTGTCAAGTGAGCGGTGGTGTAAGGGTTATAGCATGCAGCACGGGTTGCTGAGGACCTGGGTTAGATTCCCAGCGCTGGTCTCTTTGTCTGGTTTTTCTGTGCATCCATGTCTCAGTTTGCATTTTTGAGAAAGAAATGGTGGAAGTGGTTAAACTTCTATAGAGCTGTATACATTTTGTTGGTGGCGGCAACCAGTTGCGTCGTCATGGTGTTCCGGTAAGATAGGGCCCTGATCGTTTATTTTATACTAGCCTAGTACGGTGTTGGACACAGCAATTTGTAAATTGGTAATGAATATTCATTCATAACCATGTTTGTTAATGATACCCATGCCCACGAATCCTTCAAGGAAAACACCCACAGTCGTTTAGTTAACCCACTACCTAATCCGTTCAAATTAAGACGAGTCATTCCAGAAATCACGTTGCCTAACATTTGGCCGCCTCGGCCCTTGATTAACAGTATCAAAGTAACATCCTACACAAGCTAACTAAATATTCCCGGGCAGCATTAGTATAATAGTTGCGACGAATACTCCTAAGCTTTATTACGAATGATAATTCCGGTAGCCCACTGAAATGGAGTGTCATTATTTCAATATCTGTACATATGTAATAAAAATAGATGTTGGACAGGTTACGTTATCTTAAGGTCGCAGTTACATGATAAACTTAAAACGGAATGGGAGCGGAACGAAAACTTAACAACAGTGTATAAAAACAGATAGTGAGAACTTTGTTGTGCTGTGGCTAATTTGCGGGCTTCAGTTTGATCAGCTTTCAGTATGCACTGAGACTTGGCCATTTTGTAGCCATTAGCGCCGAGACAAGGAAGTACTCTTACTCTCAGATATTCCGTGCTATGGCGTATTTAGTTCACTGTAACAACAACATTGTCATGTAACATACGTTAAATGACATCAAGATGTTTTTTAGAAACAAAATATAGAGCTTGTTTCAATGTGTGGAGTCTGATATTATTCTTTCCTCTAGTATCTGACAAAACAAGCACCTACATAAGTAGGCACGCTACAGTACATGACAACATTCATCTCTATAATGCTTAAGTACAGCATTCAGAATAAAAATATTAACGAAGAACGTCCATGTCGATGCCCGTAAATTAACCTCCAATTAATTTTACATGCTTTTGAATGAGAATTGGGTCAAAAATGTGAAATACCTTTGAATTGAAGAGGAATCCACAAACCTCCTAAGCTAAAACGTGTGCTACGTGCAAGAAAGAAGGCCATAAAATTATGAATAGATTATTACTACGAGCGCTCGAGAAACTTGAGTTTTTCGAAGCTATAGAAAATTCAGATCCAGATTAAAAAGTTTCACGCGGATTCGGGAGGTAATGCCAGCGGACGATCGCGATAATACACACTTCCCCAACTCATCCAGTATTTATACAACGTTCTTTTACAATTTTTATGTAAATAAAAAAAGTTGACAAAGGCACTTCAGTCCAGAGTTTTCTGTCGGTCGACAAGCCCGAAGTTTGATCTGTTTAAGAGATACTGTTACTGTTATTTCATCGTAATTTTATTAAATTGTTACATGGTACTGGCTGAGTGTGATTTTTTCTTCAGCACAAGTGCTTTCTTCAGCATTGTTTTTCTTATTATTTTTTGTACAAAGTATTCATAATTTTTTGATGTCCGATGTATGAGGATGTTTTTAAACTAATGGGCCGTGTAATAGACACATGGCCCATTAGTTTAAAAACATCCTTTATTGGTATAAACCGTCGGAGAAAGTTCATGACCCTCATATAATTTAGCTTTTTGTGTAATATCATTAAAATTTGTACTCCCGATGATTCTTCCTCCAAAAGTTATGAGGTAGATTAATGTTATACTTTCCTAGATGAAGTTTTTAAAAAAAGAAAAACGTTAGCATAAAAATAAACATCCGTGGGCCATGAACGTTAATCATTGCTGTATACATATGTAAACTGACAGTGAATAACGACTCTATCCACAGATCAATAAAGAGCCTTGTTCAAACAAAGCAAGCTAATTGAAAGAACGTAAATAGACCTTGAATTAAAGCTTTATAAAATAACGAAGGCCACTTGTGAAAATGGCTCAGTCACTAGTTTTTTTTCGTTAAAAATGTTAACAGATACTTAATGACGTAGGAAAATGTACTGGATGTTTTCAGGTTGATTCAAAACATTTCAGCAGTGGGACACGTATGTAAATGGTTTTCATGATTTTTTAATTGTGGTTGACAAAATATATGTCTTTTATTATTGTTTGACTTTCAAAATGTACGCTATTTAATACTAAATTGAAGGAATAAAATAATAAAGTCATATTCACACAAATCTGCAGACATATTTATTGCGAATTTTATTTAAAGCATCTTTTATAGTTTCGCAGGCTTCATACATCTTGGGAGTTGAAGGATCAATTAAAATACCCTACTAAGTTCGTAACATTTTCCTTCTCAGATTGCAACAGTTTTTTCCTTTTAAGGCACAAGACGGAGGCGTCAATGTCGATTAGTATGTAATTAAAATTCGTTATTTAAACGAACGAAAAGTATTTTTCAAAACACTTTTTTAATAAGGTAATTAGAGGTTGGCCGTCGTAAACAAATGTTTGAGCCGGCACTTGAAACTACGTCAATTAAAACTAAACGGACCGCTCTCGGGAACTTAATAGGTTAAAATAGGTATAAAACTTGTTTAGAAGGCTGTTGACCTCGCTTTTAAAAAGTATTTTGAAAAAAGTTGTTTGTTTTAGATGGCAAGGATCGTATTTTTTAAATTTTTTTCGAATTCGGGTCGAATTAGTTATTAAGAAATTGTTAATCAAAAATAAATTTGGTTTTCTTCTACATACAACAAAAACGTCACCAACAACAAAAGCAAGTAATTTTTCTAACTTATGCAAAATTTTCATCTTGATTGGACTAAAACGTTGAATTATATTACTTTCTATTCATGAAAATAGAAGACCAGGTAGAAGACATATCTCATGGAAATAAAAACCTCACGACGTAGTTTGATTTGAGCATTAGATTTCTGTTCCGTGTAGCAAAGTCCAACATAAGTAGAGTCTTATTCAAGCCGGCATGTGAAAGGAGATGGTACCGTAAGAAAATAATAAGCTAATTATTTAATTTATCATCACACTGAAGGAATCTTAGAAAACGACGTAGCTCTACTTCTGTAAATTTTCTTCAGGATCTCTTGACAAGTGATTCCATACATCGTCGATCGATCGGTGACGATCGGTCGATGTTCAAAGTTAAACGCGTGTCCGCATTTTTAACGGACTTCAAAAAAGGAGGAGGTTGGTTCCAATGTTTGTATTTTGAATCAATACTTCCGATTACACCTTTAAGGTCTATGATAATGATGTCTCGAATAAAGTGGTGGAGAATTTGCTTATATTTATAGTTAGTCATCATTAATTTTACAGCACCTTGTATAGACCTTACACGCACGTAATCACAAACAGCAATTTTGTTTCGAAATCGGTTAAAAGCTTAACCTTTCTGGGGTTATAAACACGATCAAAAGACAGTGGTTTCGCAGTTTCCCCTTTTGCTTTGAACCCCTTGAACCCGGAAATGTCTGGTCACAATGTTATTAATTAGATGGGGTGAAACCTACCCTTATTCGCATGATTAATGGTACAAACCCCAAGGACGCTGGCCGGCCTTGCAACTGGTACATTTGTCACCGGAGACGATTTAGGAGACGTTTCCGTCCTTAATCTATTTAGACGCATAACTTTGGGGTAATGTTGAAATTGCATGTTCGCTGTCTTGAAGATTGTCAAGCCTTCTTTAAGGTTGACTGAGCGAGGGGGAAACGGCTACCGTGATGTTAGCGGAGCTATAAATAAAAGGTAATTACGTGTTGTAGGTGCAGTTTTTTAACCACTTCACTGGGAAACAGCCCGTCGTGGCTTGCCAGAGGGCAAGTTGCCGCTGCTAAGATGTTCAAATACATAAAAAAAATAGCTTCAACATGATCGTTCAGACAAAACATTTAGGAGCCGATTAAAAATCCGTTAAAAACATAAGATAACTAGGTGTAGTGGTGTACTGTGTATAAGTAACCATACCACTACTTCCTTGTAGGTAGACGGTAGTTCATGTTGACATGAAACTGCTTTTTAATTTCTGTTTTCCTGGTTATGCTTCTGTATTATGCTTACGTGCAGGGACCAACTTCTGCAGAACCCTTACAGCGCGAGTCTGATTCGCACACGGCCGGTTTTTGTAGCATTAAACTGTATCTTTAACCCCCGATGCAAAAAGAGGGGTGTTATAAGTTTGACTCCGATGTGTGTCTGTTTGTGGCATTGTCGCTCTTAAACGGGAGGAGCGATTTGAATGCGGTTTTTTTCATTTGAAAGCAGGTTTCTTAGCAATGGCTCTTAGACATGTTTAATCAAAATCGGTTCAGCCGTTTTGCGACATTGAATTGAAGTGATAAAGTCGGGTGTTACCAACTTTTTGTTGGTTAGGTTATTAATTGAGGTCGATTCCCGGCGGGGGCAGATATTTGTATGAATAATACGAATGTTTATTCTCGGTTCTTGGATGTTTAATATATATTTAAGTTTGTATTTATCTATATAAGTATGTTTATCGGTTGTCTAGTACCCATAGTACAAGCTTGGCTTAGTTTGGGACTAGGTTAATTGGTGTCAATTGTCCCATGATATTTATTTATTAATTAATTTTACTTTTTGACTATAATCTGGTTTTACTTTTGGATAATTTAATCGTTGCTTGTTGTTTTGTGTTATCGTACCTACCTATTTACCTTCTAAAACACGGTCCAGGCCATTTGCATTTGGTATAAACTCGCAAATGCTTCACCTTTACAGCACCCAATTCACGCAAGCGTAGAGCTGCATGACAAGTGTATGCAGAACGTCTCGTAATTTAAATATCAGGTGAACCTACGGCATCGCACAATGGCACACGGTTGTGATGCGAATTCCCAATATCGTATGCTGACATTGGATATAGAATGTATTTCCGTAATAATGAAATTGTCTTTTTTGAGTCCATATGTGGTATACTCCAATTCAATAGAATCTGACAATCCTCTAGACACTTCCAGCCTACTAATATGAACACCGGGCTGCCTAAGGCTTTGTGATGTGACTTATTATTATTTATTCTTATTTTTATATTTTATATTATTATTTATTATAATTATTTATTATTGCTTATTATTATTTTATATCTGTGTAAGAACACCCACGAACAAAAAATGAGCCCAAGCAAAAGTAATTCAAGTACCTTAGCAAAAAAAATGAAAATAATTTATTGCATAAAAAACTTATAAACTAGAGTCTACGGCTCTGAATTCTATGCTAGGAGTCCCTGTGTTACAGGATCCAGGTTGGAAATAAGACCAAATAATATAAATAAAATAATAATGAATAAAGATGTTTTTCGTTTTTTTTTTCTTTAAATATAATATAATAAAAAAGCTAAGATTGCTTGAGAATAAAATTATTAGTAGTTTAAGAGTAAGTAGCAGCCTAAGGTATAGAACATACCTAAACTTGAAAGATTCCGTACACAATACGAAATCCTTAGAAAAATATAACTTAATTTTTCGTAATGACTACGGAAACCTATCCTGGGCGTGCCCGACACGCTCTTGGCCGTTTTTTTAAATAACTGTAACCATAATATCTACTTCAAGTTTCTGACATTTCCACTTTAAAAAAAATTAAACCGTGACACTTGCCTCCTAAATTTTCGGTACCCTGCAATAAGTATGATATACTACGGCCAGCTGCGACAGCATGACACTGTTTACTTTCCCCCTAGAGCGGTCACAATGATTTATCCGCCTGTATACCTACTTTACAAAGCTAATAAAATGTTAAATTATCCCGGGACAGGCATTAAAGCCAATGTAAATAAAGATTAATTAGCTTCGAACAACTGTTTTCTCCGACATAAAGGTTGAGTTGACTCAGCTATTTCTTAATCGGTTCAATTTAACACCGTTAGTTGAAGAAGCCAAAGTTGTTGAAGCGTGAAGAGGTAAATAAAGCGCGGAATATGACACTCCGTGCTACGCGCCGCTACAACTCCGCTACGCCGTAGACACTTGTATCATCTCGCTACGACCCTTTACTACGAATAACAAACTATAGCGCTTAATGAAACAAAAACAGTATGTAAACCTCGTATCTTAAGGCGTACGAAGAGTTAATTGAAAGTAAATGAACAGGTTAGAATTTACTTATGCCATAAACTCCTCATTAGGTAACGTAGCAACGTGTTTACTACAGTTAAGCACACACGTAGCAGAGGTCAAGATTTGAAGGCCTCGAGCTTTGACCTTGATCAAACTAAGTACTAATCGCTACTACCGCAACGTATTCGTTACAGTTTCATCATCTTACCGAATGAACAGCTGCCTGAAGAAATGCAACCTCAACCTTTATCACTCACATGACACATCGAATCTTTTGTTTGGTCCGTTCTCACACGTTATTTGCAGTGATGTTTGGTAGTTTGCTAAGTTTAGTGAATGATGTTGTGTTTGTTGATTATTATTGAGTTGTCGGTCGCGTGTCGGTCGGAGGCAGTGCGGCGCGACGCGGGTGCGCGCTGGGGCGAGTGGCGGCGGCGACTGAGCCCGGCAGCGGCGCGCGCCCGCGGGCCCGGTCGATATATGCGGCAGAATAAACACGGCGTGCCGTACGGGCTCGGTGTTGCCAGCCTCGCCGCCCGCGCCCCGATGTTGCCGACGAGGATGTTTGCAGCGGTTTGTATCTCGAGTGCCCGCTTCACGCCCCCGCGCGATCCTTACGCGACGCGCTCCCAGACTCACAAATAGGCGTCGTTATGAAAATGATGCCAATGTATTTGTTTCGCTTCAGTGTAACGACTGCTTACTGTTCGTGTTGTATTTTTTCATTACCAACATTAGATTTAATATGAATCTGAATTTCAAACTGCGATCTCGATACGTGGGTAGTTATGATTCGCCGGTCTCGTCGCTCGGGGCAATAGTGGGACGTATAATTTACGTGTAACCTTCGCTTATCTGTACGTTGAGACGGAACGATTTCCATAATAAAACGATCTGTAGTCAGAAAGGATCATCTGCAATTTTGTCATCGAACTATCTTTATACCTACGTACCGTGTTATCTTTGTGCATCGCGTTGGTATTGGCTTTATTTATTGGATATACACCAAGTGCTTTTAACGTACTTACTTACTTTAACTGTAAGAGATACCTTTTTCAACATTTCTCCAACTTTTATACATTTCACCGTCGTTTGGCAGTACGAAAATTCAGGACATAATTAAAACGAGTTGGAATAGATCCAACTTTTATACGTACAGTCAAGGGCAAAAATATGTATACCTACATTTTAGTACCTTGTCTATTTTCGTCATATTTGAACTGTCACAGTTGTTAAAGTGACAAGTTACTAAAGTGTATTCATATTTTTGCCCTTAACTGTACAAAAACAGAGTCAAAATTGTCTGACTCAGGCATTGAACCTTAAGACATTGGCCGCATTACCTACCAAAAGGTAAAATACAATAAATTCCTTTTTTTTTTCTTTAAAATAACATCCAAAACTAATTAAAATATTATAAGTACAAACTATATTATACATAGATATTTGATTAATTTGGCTCACGTGGTTCTGTATTACAAAGAACTTCAGAACGTAGGGAACTACTGCTGACCCATTTACCTGAACGTAAAAAAGGTAACTCATGTAAATGCAGGAGCCAGACTTACTTTTATCTAACAGCACCGACTTACCATTTTAATTACACTCAGGGTACCTCTCCATTTACTTTACGAGTAAAATATCAGCGCTTATCGTTTAGATGTCCCTCCCTGGAGCTGCTATGTGGATACGCCAGATTGAGGTTATGATAAGTAAATATACATCTATATGTAACTACGAGTATAGTGAAATTAGGACATAACAAGTTTGCCCTTTGCCGCGCGACGGGTTTTGGCATGCCTATTTTAGAGTACGTTTTATGTACCAAAATATCCCGGATATTTACAGAACTCACGGATTTAACATTTCGCGGCCGCGTTTTTATCACGAATCAACTGTTAAAAAATAAATAAGATTATGAGCAAAATAAATTAAAAAAAGGTGATGATTAAAAATAAATCTAAAAGGAAACAAGTATAGTACTCTTGAACTTTGTTAAGTAATAGCAGTATTGCAAGTCCAAAAGTCAGGATCCACCATTGAATTTTTTGAACGATTTTTAATTGTTCCGGAAAATAAATAATACAATAACTCTTTATTGGTACCTTTATTCCAAGTAATAACCTAAGCAACAAAAAGTTGGAAAACCCCCAACTTTGTCACTTCAAAGTTCAATATCTCAATAACGGTTGAACCGATTTTGACGAAACATGTCTAAGAACCATAGCTAGAAAACCTTATAAAAAAACTGCATGCAAATTTAAGAGCTACAGTGCCGTAGACAGACACATCAACATAAATAGTGGTCAAATAGCCAACAGAGATACATAGATGAACAGAGTTACTTTTGCATTTACATTTGATAAGGATTGGTTAGTTCAGAAGTTTAATGAAAAACCAATGTGCTTCATACAAACAAACGCATTAGTATCCATTTGGGAATCAAAATTGTACCATACGCTCATCGAGATGTACGTTCATAGAGCATAAACTGAGGTCGGTGATAAACCAAATCTTGGTAAATACGTCTGATTTATTACCTCGAAACACGGCCGGTACTCAATCCATCCATCTATTTAGTAGGATGTTTGAAAATGGTTTACCTCCAAGATTAATACATTACCTACGCATGGAATAATTAATGTAAGTCTATCTATAATATAATATATATTGTCATCGCACTTAGTACCTTAACTGGATCCTCAAATTAGTATTTGAATGATCAATGCGTTACTTTAGAGAGGTCCGTATAAGGAAAGGTATAGCTTTATCTTTTTTCCTTTTTCCTATCGCTAAAATTTTTTCACGAAAGCTACTTCTTTGCGATGCTTTTATAGAGTTCAAAACGCATTAGCATTTTATGAAATGTTTGGTGATAGTTTGGGTCTGTCTGACATATTTATTGTTTTGTATGGAAGGGGAGGAGGGTGGTTTCTGCATCACAGCATAAGTGTGTCGCAAAGACACAGTTGTTGTACATGTGTGAAACCGAAGGGGCTCGGTGAAAAATTTGTACGATACAGAAACAGAAATGTTAGAAAGGCAAACGAGCAAGTGGGTCTCCTGATGGTGAGAGATCACCACCGCCCATAAACATCTGCAACATCAGGGGTATTGCAGATGCGTTGCCAACCTAGAGGCCTAAAATTAGATACTTCAAGTGCCAGTAATTTCACCGGCTGTCTTACTCTCCACGCCGAAGCACAACATTGGAAGTGCTGTTTCACGGCAGGATTAGCGAGCAAGATGGTGGTAGCAATCCGAGCGAACCTTGCACAAGCTCCTACCACCTGCGATATCTGTTGAAAAGTAGCTGTATCATGGGTAGTTAATTCTAATTAATGATATTTTTATAAGTTTTTATTTTTGACTTTTCCTGTTTGTTTTTGTTTATTGTTTAGTTCAAATTTTGCAAGATCATTTTAATCCACGAGTACAGTCGACGAAAAGAACAGTCAGCAAAAAAGATTGTATTTTTAAAAATAAAGCTACTTATTATACTCGTATTACAAAAATTACAGGCAAGCAAGTTTTAAATTTCAAAATTGCCTTCAGCCCACTTACAAAAATCTCGAGCGCTAATTGTTTCGAATGAATACGAAAGAAATTCAGTAAAGCATCGCTTAATACCTTAACAATGACTCTGGAGCAAGACTTTGAAGTCGGCCAACCATTGTTCATTAAATCGTATTACACAGACCGACATCTTCGGCCAACCGTTTATATTAAGCCTTAAAATTATAATAATGCAAGCAAGCAAAGGTTTCAACTCTCTTGTGAAACGTTTGCATTCCATAGGAGCACAAAATCTGTTGAAGCCGTGGTGGCCTAGTGGTTTGACCTATCGCCTCTCAAGCTGAGGGTCGTGGGTTCAAATCCCGGCTCGCACCTCTGAGTTTTTCGAAATTCATGTGCGCAATTTACCACGAGCTTTGCGGTGAAGGAAAACATCGTGAGGAAACCTGCACAAACCTGCGAAGCAATTCAATGGTGCGTGTGAAGTTCCCAATCCGCACTGGGCCCGCGTGGGAACTATGGCCCAAGCCCTCTCATTCCGAGAGGAGGCCTGTGCCCAGCAGTGGGACGTATATAGGCTGAGATGATGATGATGATGACAAAATCTGTTTGCAAAAGTGTCCGTGGAAGTGTTAAATACGGGACACTACTGTAGTAGTACAGTCAACGTCATAAATATGTGATCACTTATGTACCTTGTTACTTTAACATCATGTTTGAAAAGCCAAACGAAATTGTGTAACGGCTGAAAGCGACAAGGTACAGAAATGATCACTTATTTAAATGACGTTTACTGTAAGGAGTAGAGTGTTTTCTGCAACTATTACTTTCCTCCTATGTGTTGGTGTTCAATAAGGAGTTATTGCATTCTATTGTTATTAAAGGAAGCTTCACAACAATAAACTGGTAGGTAAGCTGAGTTAAAATGAATAATGTTTTTAACAGATTACGAAAATTAAATTACCGTCCACGTTTTCTCCCATACTACTAGTACTACCTACTAAACTTTTTCTGTGCCATAAGTTACTTTAAAATAATATTTACTAAATTATGCTACTCTAGCGCCAATCTGGTGGAATTTGGACTATTATTGTTTATTATATTACTGCTTTTGTAACTTGTGTAATTTTCTTCCATAAAAGTTTGTCATGCTTCCCTCTACGTATTTTGGATCGTATTGTCACCCTTTACTAGCACCGGTTGCAGACTTATAGGTACTTTACATACCTATTTAGCTGTTTTATTTTAACACAACCAGTAACTATTTCGCATTCACAATTTTATTTCAGACAACATTGTAATTTAGCTTGTCGTGACATGACACAGTTACGTGATTCGTTTCTATTTTTGTTAGAGCGGCTTTTTTGTTAACTCGTTAAAATATTATGGCCAAACATTTGGCGGTTATTCCTGTCGGTTCGTGTGCCACCTTTAATGTGCTTATAATGAATGCCGTGGCAGGCGCCATCCGACTTTAGAGCCTGGGACACATGGTTAGTTTCTTTGACTAACAAAGACAATAAAGAAAATGAATTATAAACAATTACTTTGCTCACCCATGACCTTACTAGCTACGACTATTTTCAACTTTTTATTTATGTATTTTATTTTATTTGATTAATGCCGCCTTATAGCGTTCGGGGCATCACAGTAGCTAATTTTTTAATTTAGTTCGAGAGACTTAGATAAAATAACATGTAAACTTTCATAATTTTCACTCATACTCAAAATACCACCAACAGGTTTTTTTTTATTTGACTGGAAGGCAAACGATCAAGTTGGTTTAGGTTATGTTAAGTTTACGTCGGCTCGAAGGACCAAAACTACACAAAAGTAGAAGCTCCGCGTGAAGCGTCAACACTGTCTGTGTCGATTCTAATTGGAAGAAAACGATACTGTAAAAATGAGCTTCAGCAAAAAACCAGAAAGTCGATCATTGATCCTAGTTTCGTGCAAGAACAAAAAGTTTTCTTCCGTAACTGGTTACGAAACTTCGGTTACGTACACGGCCGAAGGGGCCGGGTAACATTCGACTCCAGAGTAGTTACTAAATACCGAACAATGGCTAAATAGAAACTAATAATTTCTTCATGACATTTAGTGAAATTATCGATTGTACCTATCAAAGGAGAAATATTTAAAAATAGTAGGTACAGGAATGTCCACTATTTTCAAACGTTTAATTCAAATCATAACAAACGTTTCTTGAGGTGAAAGCACTGTATTCTATAAATCTTCTCAACATCCTGCTGACATTTATGAAAGCGTAAGTTGTGACCTATCTAAAACTTTATTTCGCAACGTAAGAAGTTACGGGTTGGTTAGAAGTTCGTTTTTATCTCTAAAGAACCCATTCGACCTTTTATGAATCAGAATTAATCACGCTTTGATGTCATATGGGTTAAACTTGACGTCTTATTTGGCTGTATTGTACGAAGAAGGAAACTAAGGTCACTTCTTGGGTCGAGCGTTTACGTTTCTGGGAAAGTTGGAAAGTAAGTATTGAAGAAGTATTTGAAAGATACTAATAATATTAGTCCTATCCTACTAATATTATAAATGTGAAAGTTTCTGAAGATGTTTGGATGTTGAAATGTTTGGATGTTTGTTACTTAATCACGAATAAGCCGCTGAACCGATTTAGATGAAAGGCGGTACACGGATAGTTTCAGTCCTGTAGAAGGACATAGCATAGTTTTTATCCCGAAAAATTGCATAGTTCTTGCGGGATAGCGATAAACTACGCGGGACGGAGTCGCGGGCAACAGCTAGTGTTATATATACCTATGCCAAAGTTTGTGCTTGCGCGTGTAGATTTTGTCTTTGACAGAGTTCATTATCAGAACTAGCTTAAGTTCGAAATGTGGTGATGGTTGATAGTTCGATTTGTGTGACGTATGTTTCTTACAATGTGGACGTGGAGGAACTCCCCTCCCCTACTACACACACACACATTTGTTGCAAAGACGTCGGCTATCATAAGGTCGCGTGTAATAAATTAATTTTTTATAGTTCTAGATATAATGTTATCATTAACGAGCTCCTGATATTTCGACGCAGTTGGACACATGTCATTAAAAATAATCACGGCTTAAGTAGGTAGGTACATGCCGCAACAAATATTTTTACAATAAAAACATGACCCGAATCGCTCCGGGCCCCGATACAACTTTATTTAAAACGGCTGTTCTGAAGTTTCGGTGCGTGATATCCAGCGCTAGCTTACAGCTACTACATGATAACTATAATTTTTGCCCACGACTTTGTCTACAAATTCATAGTGATTGATAGTAAAATATTTACTCGCACTCAGAGACCCCAAAAAACATAGGCACTATTTAGTTTAATGAATTAGAACCCTAAAAAGAATTTTGAAAATCTGTCCACAAATAACGTAGTAGCACAGAATGTATAATAGTACTGACGTAGTAGTAGGTAATCGGTGAAGGTACAAAAAAAATATGTAGTCGAACATGTCAACCTAAAACCAGGTTTGAATTATTTTCCCATCAAGTGGTCATAAGCTTTCATTGTAAACTTATGGCCACTTATATATGAATGCTTTTCCATTTCCCGCGAGAACTGTTTCCTTTCAGAGACAGTTACTTTTTTACGAGCTTTTACTTAACTTGCAATTTTTGTATGTATACTTATGTATGTAAGAAAATAAGTACCTACGTCGAGGTTTTAAAATTTGCATTAAATTTGTCATTTTATTTATATTAATCTTTTTCAATGTGTGTATTTTGGTTTACCTATACTGTGTACTTGCATTGTTATGTAATGTTCATAATGTTTACCGAACTTCAAGTGAATCTGACCAAGGGAATTAAATGAAATTCGATACGAAAGATTTGACGCAAGCTTGACAAACAAAGAAATATTGCAAGTCTAGAAAAGTAAAAAGATATCGTCCCCTAATCTTATCGGATCACGATATATCTGTTTTTTAAATTTCACCACTAACTGACAAACTTTCAAGTTTATAATACTACATAGTAGGTACGATGACAGGCCGGTACAGTTGGCCAAGGTCGCAACTGCTGCCAAACAAGCCTATTACGGCTAGGCACGCATCTAGGTCTTTCGTAATAACGGCTGTCTAGGTCAGGCTTGGTTTCAGGGGCAATAGGGTGTTTGACAACTCCTTAATTCCCCATAATACATATAAACTTATTATTGTAGGTGGCTTGACACGCAATATAATTGACAGCACACACCGCATCAGTCGTAGTCACGAGAAGTTAATTAATATTATGTATTAAAATTTGTTTTTATTAGCAACTACCTACCTAGAACTGAAATTCCTCTGGTAATCCCCAAAAATACATCTGAAATTCATTAATGGCGCATAAAAAAACTCGCACCAAATTTCAATTTTCTAATTCTAGCGGTTGTAATTTAAAGCGCTAGGGTAACATCAGAAAAGTTTAGAAGGCAGTTGATAAGTTTTCTTAGATTTTATAATTTTCTACTCAACTTTCTTATTTTTTCCGTAAGAACCTCCTACAAAGAATAAGAAAAGTCTAAAAAAAAATGTGTAAGTAATATGTAGTCGCTCTCAAGTTATAGTATAGGATTAGGGTTAGGGATTAATTTTCATATATTTGTGGATTTATAAGATAACACACACACACACACACACACACACATGCGCTTTAAAAATCTTAATACGTAGGTATTTGTAAAACCACTGGAGATAATTTAAAAAACTCACATTTGGCGGTAAGAAGGAATTATTAGAAATTTTCAATAAAATTCCTCCTTTTTTACAGGGGAAAACCTGCGAGTACTAGCTAGTGTTCGACAACAATTTGATAATTCAACCACACATGAATAATAGATTATTACTTGATTCAAGAATGCTTTCCTAAAATTAATATTTAATTAAATTCAACACTCAGGTAGTAACTACCTTGAATTTCAATTCCCCTTTCCGATTTGCTGTTGTACCTTATTAACGGTCGCCTGATTCTGATTATGACTACCCGTAAAATTCAAATTAATTGCGTCTAGTTTTGTCGTGAAAGGCGAAAATGTTCTCGCGTGACCGGCGTTCATACTTACACATTTCATTTTATGATCCTAACTATTGATTTGCTTTAAATACCAAGGGTAAACAAGGGAATAACGACGTTTTCAATACTACTCGGTATTAAAGCTGTATCTTAACTAATAAAGATGCTATCGTTGACGTATACTATCGAGTTGAAACTAATGGCTGCTGCTGGGTAGGAAGGAAGTTAAGTGCCAATTGCGTAGAAGAAGCTTGCATGAACTCATGGAGTAGCGTCCTGAGCTCTCTCGTACTTTATAAAGGACCAATTAACACTAAAAATAACGGCCGAATGTACTTTATAAAGTACAAATTGTTCACTGAATAAAGAATTTTGAAATAAAATCCAAATAACAAAGCTGGTGAACCATGTCTAGGTTTTTAAGTAGTACCTCTATTTAAAAAAGTTAGGACCCACCCAGTTTGGTAACACCCTAGGCTTAACTCTAAAGGATCATCTGTTGTAAAATTTTGTATGTTGTCTTCATATTTTTATTTGACTAACCAAAATAAAACGATGTTTTCGAATAATCTCTAACTTAAATAAATAAATAATAATAAATAAATACGAGTATCACGGGACAATTCACACCAATTGACCTAATCAGAACGTAAGTTTAGCAAAGCTTGTGTTTTAAGGTATCGTCATTTTAAAATAATTAAAGATTTGGTAGCAAAAACATGAACCCGTCAAAAAAAATTGCTGAAAAAGAGTATTTTGGCGGGAATAGAAAATTAAACAAATACTTATACGGCTTATAACTAAACTAAAACGAGTGGTTTTTAATTCAAATAAGTGTGTTTCTGCTATGGGTTCATCATTGAGTGACATGTTATTATTTCCTTGGATTTATTTGAGAAAAGCACTATACAAGCCTCGTCCGCGAACAGGGATTGTCGACCTCGTATCGGTCGGCAATCCCCTATTTCGCCGCCTCTGCAGTAATGTAGGAACTATTTAATTCTAACTAGTAAAATTAATTGACGTTTCTTAATATAGTCCACCTTGTTGTATATTAATGAATACCCAGTACCAACAGCCGTTCACGGAACACTGTCCATGGGCCTCATCACGGATGCATAAGTTCCGTGAATGCAGTAACATAGGACCAATCGATTGTTTCTATTCTCAGCCGCCCTTGAGCTGTCAGACGCCTGAAATTCCTACATATTTAATCTGCACATGGTACCGACAAAGGAGCCCCAATTCTATAGTTACAGTAGGTCACGGTTGCCCCAGCGTGTACAGCCAGTGTGTGGCTAATTTTTGGAATATTAAATTATGACTTTATTTGTTTTGTTACTAAATAATGCAGAGCCTTGTGAACCGTAGCGTTTGTTTGTAAATTTGATCAGGTAAAGTCATAAAATGGAAGTGGAATGGTAGCGTCGGCAGCGTAAGGAGTAGAGTAGATAATTTGCAGTTTTTTTTTGAGATATTAATGTTTTAATACCTACTGGATTTATAGTAAAGTTATTTTACTAATAGACAGCTGCAGTACTTATCCATAATTAACGCAGAAAACTATTAATCCCACAGGACGCAGATAATTATAGGTATAGTGAGGAAAGAGACAATTCTAATAAAACCCAGTTTTCTCAGTTATCTGGTGGTTTAATATAAAAAGCAAAAAATCACTAAAAATTCAACAGAGCTACTTAACTTCAAAAATAATTAAGGATAAATAATTGATACTGACTGTAATGTCAGAGATATGCATATTTACACAAATATCAGTGAAGCTATACGCTGCTATATGTATCGTACCTAAATAATTAAATATTTTAAAATTTTATGTCTAGTGTAAACCGTTTATGCATTCGAATTTGTCTTAACCTGTAATTAAAGTCGGGTACTACTTAGCTAGTCATAACGAGACTGCGTAAGAAACTGACCTAGGACAAGGACGCCCCCTTGTGAAATTATGATTACGTTTAATGAAACTAAGATCGTCTAGGGAATTCCATGAATTAAATAGCGAAGTAGCTATCATCAACAAATCTGGTTCAATTCTGTAATATGATAATTAAATGAATTTGAATTAGGAGAGGGAAATATCGTATTAAATTGTTTAAATATAAAAAGCAATGGAGCGCCACAACACTGTGAATGCAAAGCGTTGATATTAACAAAGGATTATCTACTTATTCTGTGATGCCAGTCGACTTTTGCAAAGTTGATTTTGAATATCTCTTCTCCGTCCGTCAGCCAATTTGCCACGCGACTGTTGCGTTTAATTGTCAAAAAATGATGAATTGTATATTTCTGATAATTGAAATGTAATCAGCCACCGGAATGTACAGAAGGGCTACTCCGAAACACAACGTTCGAAGTTCGAGTCGTGCGGTCCCTTTCACACTTATACTATTTAATACGAGAGCGAGAGGGATCGCACGACACGAACTTCGAACGTTGTATTTCGGAGTAGCCTTCCAGAATTCACTCCGAAATATATCCATGACCACCAAAATATAAAATTTGTTACACTTGGATCTCATACATTTCACCGAGCGTGGGTCATGCACTTCAGTACAGGCTACTCATCCCACGCAAACTTACTTGTACTTAGCATACATTAGAGCACAGAATAAATAATAGTGCTTAGAGCGACGGAGTAGGCACGAGTTCGTAATGGATGGTTCGTAAATGAAACTGATTTATTTAAATCCCTGGCAAATTTTTTTGATAGATTATTGTTTCATCTACTTATAATCGTAGATAGTAATTGTTGCATGATGCTTTGTAATAGTTATTTATGCAACTGTATCGTAATACGGGTCCTTAAAGCACGAGTGTGATTTTATGAAGCGAGGCGTAGCCGAGTTTCATAATAGGGTCATATTGTCATGAGTTTTTTAAGGCCTAATTACGTACAGTTGCAAACAATATTTTATATATATCCATATATTAAATCCTCTATTATGTATATAAGAACCATTGAGAATGACCTGCATTAATGAGAACTAGGTGCCCCATAACTAATCAAACGCCTCTTCAGTGACGATTTTCTTGAGCTCACAGACCAGATGTATCCCGTAACAAACATAATCAAGTGTGAATAACCGTAAATTATTATAAACAGTTATCAAGTGCCTCTATAATTACTACTTTTGAATATCAATAAAGGAGTGAAATTCTTGTTGTACTTTACTTATACATTCAAATTACACGAAGGTATAATAGCCCTACGTGTAGCGGAAAATTGCTTCCGTGGTGCAGAGTGCGGCCTCAAAACTTTTGTTGATAGGTTAGCACTGAAATTGCTTCCTTATTCTACATTATGTTCAATATTACCTTAATTTTTATTACTAAGTTTCTGTTGGTAACCTGCGGCAATGCAGTAGTGGTAGTCACTTGAATTAAATTGTTAGAGTAAGAGTTGACATTCATTGTCCATATATTTTGACACTACCTCAGAAGCCGTATTGCCCAACGTTTCTGACGTTCGCAATTACAATCAAATGACAGTTTTATATGCGAATTTTTGGAGTTTTATATGTGATTTGATTCTTTCTGCCCTCATCTCACACCGTGTGACAGTGGGTTTGCGCATGAGGTTGTAAAGTAGCTATACTAGTTGTAGTTCATTAAATATTTTATCAAAAAATATATATTACTACCTTTTGCCCGCGACTTCGTCTGCGTAGATTTCGATATTTACAAAATACTCCATAGTACAGGGGAACCTTTAGTCGAACCATTTGAGTGCCGGGTACTGCCTTTTCGCAACTTTTCATTTCGCAACTCTACATACTACACAACTGTAAATATTTCAGGATTTATTTCAGGGCCATCGTGTAGATTAGTTTTATCAAAATCATGAAATATTTACAGTTTCAGAAATTCAGAAATATTTAACAGTTGGGGAATGAAAAGTGGTCAAATGAACCAGGTTGCCAAACGTTTTTCGCCGAAACATTAGTAAACAACAAAGTTGTGTAGTTTCTGGTGTAAAGAGCATTTGTATTGTATTGTAAACCTTTGAGTCCGGACGCACAGTTGAATTTTACCAAAGAGTCATAATAAATTCCCTTGTAAAACAATGCGATGTAACTATGACTTTTTCCACGAAAAGGCTTCACAGTGGGTTACGATACAGTTGGTTCGAGAGTACCTAATCAGATTTTCTCACAAACTTCAATGTTCCACATTTTCCGATTCATAAGGATTTTCGAAACTTCTTTCAAACTGCGGATAAATATCAACTGAAAAACCTGTTCACTAAGTTTCACATTCACATCTGGAGACCCTGTTTTACAGCTCAGAATCATGGACTGAGTCTACATCCCAAAATTTGTTGAAATCGGAGAGATAAACTCAGGGTACAGCGGTAGATTGGGTGTACTGCCTTTTCGGCGAAATTATATGTTTCGCCAAATTTTACTTAGCAACCAATCTTTCGCCGAAGTTTCATTTGGAATATACTTCGCATTTTTCTTATTTCGCAACATTTTTATGTTGCAAAATTTTACTTCGTCACACTTTTATGTGGCAAATAATTATGTAGCAAATGATTGGCTTAGACAAATAACAAACTGTTAAGTAAATAACATTTTACCAATTTTTATGTTACAAAGTATTACTTCAAAATTTGTGCGAGCGAGCGAAGCGAGCGAGCAAGACGATTCGGAGCAGAAGCGACTTGGATAGTTTATGTTCAGAAGGCTAAGGCCACCTTAACCTTCAATGTTAGGTTTTTTTATAGCAGCCAGTATAACCTGTCAGTCGGAAAGTAGGTTTAATGACATTCAACATGTTGCTAAGTTAAGGTATGCCAATCAATACATTTTGACCAAAATATTAATGACATCTTAAAAAAATCCCAGGTAATAATTTGCATCATAATAATTTATCAAATGATTAGTTGGGAAATGATATCAGTGCGAAATGTTGAGTTGGGAAATAACATTTCGCCTAAATAAAAATATGGGATAAATAGTTTGAGAGCTAATAATTTGCTAAATAATTTTCGCCGAAACATTAGTAAACCGGTAGATTGAAATGCTCATAATATATATCATAGTATAATAATATACATTACGTAACTATGTACCTAACCTCATTCATTCTTCATTACTTAATGTTTACTCAGTTCTCCAAAAGATGGCGCTGCAATGTGTGGCAGTTAATTTAACTATCGTTTAATTTTGTTCATCATCATTTAAAATGTTCAATTAAATGTGTTGATATCCGTACCCCCTCTTCTAAATTTCTTAATTTAGAAAAATCCTTACTCAGCGGCTTAATCATGTCACAACGTTATTAATTTCAGCGCCATCTGTTAGTATAGCGGGGTACTCGATAGTCATAGCACGTATTTGAAAACTTGAAGGTGCAAACTCAATCGAGTTTAGTGGCTACCTCCCCTTTTAAGGGTTGAATTTTTATAGTCTAAGGGTTGAATTTTGATTTTGATAGCCTATAATTTGGCCGGGGATTTTCTCGACAGATTAGTAAAGTTTGCACCAAAATCCGTTCAGCCGTTCTCACGTGATGCGCGTACAAAAAAACGACAAACAGATAAACAGACAAACAGACAAAAATTCTAAAAACTATTGGAAATTGGAACGTGTTCTGTTATCGATTCTAAGTATCCCCAGCTAACTTTTTTTCAAATATCTTCCATGTACAGACTTTCGACCCTCTTCAGCTTTATTATATGTATAGAAGATAATTTGTCGCTTAGATAAACTCGCTGCATACAAAACTGTTTTAAAAATTAATCCGGATTTTATCAGCAGATGGTTTAGTTAGCCCTGAAAGTTAGCCAGTGTTTATTGGCAGAGCGAGCGCCAAGCATTTCCGTTTTAGCTTGGACAAAAATGCTTTTGCATGTTTGTGCGGGTATCAGTCTGTTTTCCTCTACAGGCTTATCACAACCAAATTGTATTAATTTTATTGATTAATTCAGTTTTTGTTCTTTTCTTTTCAAAATGGCGGAGAGCTATGATTGTTGAAAACGTAACATCGTAGGTATTTCAACCATTTCGAAAACTGGCAAGATATCGTCTCTACTTTTAACACAACTCGAACCTCAAAATCGAAAGCTTTCTTAGTGAACATTATTTCAAGGTTCAATATTGTTAGCGTATTGATTTGAGATACGAGATTTATTCAAAGTAATGATGATATCCTCACAGAGCCACTAGTGGTAATTCCATTCGATTATACATAGGATAAGCGATCCCACCGCATCGCAGCAGTGCAGTCGCAGTATACTGTAGGTATCCAAGCCCTAAATTTTACATTTTATAGAGCTAAAAAGTTCCAGCGGTGTAAATTTATTCAGCTGCTCGGGAGGCTAAAAGAAACTGAATACTCAATGCTTGGGGTTCAAAGAATAAAAACTGGACGAGACTTAGCTTTACTTTTGCCTCGAAGGCCCCGTACAAAATTTCAAATGAAAAATTACTGTGTTCAATTTTAAAAGTTGTTTACATTTTAAAAGTCAGATGCTATGTTTGTACATAGAATGTTGAGTCACAGACATTTTTATTTAGAAGCTTTTTCTGTAAAAGCTTTGAATTCCAAAAATCATTTATTGACTACAGAAAAAGTAAATTTTAAATAAATAAATTGTCTGTTTACAACACAGAAAATAATGTTTAGAAGGATATAACCATGCAGAAGTAGAGTACGCAGAGAAGAAGAAGAAGCTGTGAGTTGTTTATTTTTTGACTTGATATTGCCTGCGATTTTGTCTGCGTAGAATTTGTTCAGCGCTATCCCGCTGGAACATGCAATGCGGGAACTCTAAAAATTGCAAAGTTGAAAGAACGCCCCGAGGGTAGTCAAGAGTTTTCTTATTATTAAATTAAAGAACATGCTCTTTTGATTCCATAGTTATTATACATTGAAATAATTTGTAAAAATACTATGTAGATATCGCTACATATGCTGTTATTTTAATATAATAGATTTATTTATTCTTCTTCAATGTCTGGATAGCAACGGATTGACATACATTTTATATCGGGCTCAATATGGCTGATCGAGAACGTTAGTAAAAGCTTCTTTTTAACTCCGAAAATGAGTACTTACCACATAAAATAGGACAAATGTTCAATATGTGTTCAACGTATATCAGTTCATAGAAAACAGTTCGTTTCTGTTTGTTTAGGTTTTGTGGTATAACCAATAGTATAAATAATCTGTTAAACTATGTTCCTATAACGAGTTTTAATTTAATGGTCATCCAATCCACATATATAACTAATCAACACAGACCACAGAGTTGATTGGTTATCAATCAGTCCCGATGGCTGAGTACGGCGTGGCATATAAAACAACAATTAATCGAACACAATTACCCGTCTGTGTTTGGACAAAATCGTAACTGCTGTCGGTACAATCCGACGGATTTTGTTTGAGCGAATCATTAGCATCGATGGAACTGTCAACGCTATAAACTGGATGAGTTATCGATGTCATCCAGATACCAATGGGTACTAACTGTTTAGTAACTAGATTGGCTATGTCAGAGTATTGAATGCTGTCTTATTTGTGAATTTAAAAACAAAAACATGAGTTGAATTCATTTTTAAATTGCTTATTCATGAAGCAGATACATGGAAAATTTAGGTACTGACTACGGACGGACCAAGTTATATGTATACGAGTATATACCGTACTCCGCCGCCGTTGCAAATTGGAGGATCAAATTGAAAATCGGAATCTAAAATCCTATTCCATTGCTGACATCGCGTCAGTCAATTGTTTCTAAAGCTGAAGTAAATGGGAAGCCCGCATGTATGACATGACTGCTTTCAGAGTTTTATTTCTTTGTTCGAGCGGTACGCTGGCTCGTGAATAATTCATAGTTGAGATCCGCACTTAAAATGGCAATCTGTCGCCGGACTGAGTTCATAAAATTCGATGCGGTTATAAGGAAACGAATAGCTTTACCCGAAACTACAATATCGTTTACGGAAATACTGTTACGATAGTTTTACGCGCACTGTACACACGCTTTTGCGTGAAATCTACATAAACAAAAAATATTTATGTGAGGGGTATGAGTTGAGTACGGGCGGCAATGGCCTTGGATACCTTCCGAGCTTGGAGGAAATATAAAATAAGGGTTTCTTATTTTGTAGTAACGTTGAGTAGGAGGAATTTCGCAGGTTGAATCTTTGTTAAAGTAGGTAACTGTACGTTCACTGTGTTTAATTAATCCAATCAACCGTAATCTTCCTTAAACCTCCAGTGTGCCTTAAGCCTCTGCGTCCTCTTAATTGAATTCTTACATGCACACGCGGAAGTTTCAAAAACACGTCCCGACCGATTTCCTGTCGCAGTAGCTAAAAATAAACATCAAACGAAATGGGAATATAGCTAAGCCGAGTAAGTTAGCCGTTTTCTCATGCCGTCTTGCCCTATGTTGTATACAATCCTTTATAGTACAAATAGATGTCTTTGTTCACTCGCGCGACCGCGAGGCGATCTCGTTCAAAAATGGAGAACACTCCAAGTGACCTCAATACTCGGCAAGACTTTCTTTTATCCTTCTTCTGACAGGTATCTTTATCCTGAAATGGATATCCTCGTATTTTATAAGTAAGTCGACGTGCTCGGAACAAAATAACGAAGGCAGAGTCGAGCGAACCGAGTGGGGGGTCGTTTAGTTTTATTAACACTTTTGAGTCAAAAGACAGTGTTCTGTTACAAGGAGACGAATGGACGCCGTAAAATGAAGACCGGAGAAATGATTTAGAAGATTTTTGAGGGCGCTGGATAAAATTTATTTCAAAGAGAAGCCATTAAAAAATCAATGAATAGTCGCATCGCAACAGAATAAAATAAATTGGCGAGGGCGATGGGACACTGCAAAATGGCGACATTCGGTGCGGGTCCATTTAGCGTGATGGTTTTATTATGAAAATCGGTCCGCGAGGGACCAGATGGGCGGTTCGCGGCCGCCTCCGCCGAGACCACCTCGCAGATATGCCAAAAATAAAGCTTATTACAAAAATTCTTCTGCAACAACTCATAAATTTTAAAGACAGGCGAATTCTATTAGAAATGGAATCTCTTCGTTCACCTTTATTGCCTGCCCAAGAGCATTATAGTTGAGTTATTTATACTTATCTAAAGAAAATCCCTTTTCTGTAGATATTGTGAAACGTTAATAAAAAGTTCAATGCATAATATTATGAGAACATCTTCATTCGTAATTACATATAAATGAATTCTGTTTAAAATTATTCTACTGTTTGATTTTCTGTTTCATCTCATATCAAATTAAACTAAGTAATTACTAATTACAAAGTTTGTTTCCAATGAAATGTGTTTTTACCCGACTGCCCGAAGGGGGTTATGTTTTTTCGAGCGTATGTAATTCTAAAATTAGAGTAATTGATCGCAAATTAATACGTGTTTTGCAATTTCTATTAAATTGAAGCAAATTTAAGACCTAGTGTTGAAATGGGTACAAATCGAGGTGTACGACTTGCTCTTTGTTTACATTGTATTTAATTCTTTAGCTACAGGGGAAACTAACAAGGCATAGTTTCGAGTGGCGATCACTATCCTAGTAGCTGCAATCTTAAATTTTATGTCATTAAGCATGTCAAACACAAGGAAATTTACCTTATGTACGTATTAAAAACACTATAGTATCTAACTTACTCGTTGTATATCTAACACTTGCCACTTAAAATGCCATACCTCTCCGATACAGAGAATCTCTCATGTCTTATTAGTTTCTCAGAACTGTGACACTGAGTGACATCGTGGTGTTACAATAGCGAAGGCCACAAATGCTTTACCATAGACATGTATCTACGACATACATTTCTAATGCTCTCGCATACGATAGACCTATATTTGACAGTTCGGAGTACATAAATAATTCAGACACTGCGCTGTTTGAAGCAAACAGCAACGAATGTCTTTCAATATAAAGATTTACATTTAACTTAATGTCCAAACTTTGGCCTTTATTATGAAACTACACGCAAATTTTTAAATATGAGCTTTAAACGAATATTAATTCTATTTTAGCAGGTGCGATGCGCGTTGAAGTAGCAATGGGAACGGAGAACCGATGGCTGTTGGGGAAGAAAAGTTCTCTAATGGCGACCGTGAATCGGCAAGCGCAGGTCAGGTCACCAACAAGGTGGACGGATGACCTGGTAAGACCAATAGATTCACGGTGGATGCAGGCCGCTCCCAATTGAAGCAACTGGAGATCTATGGGCTGATATGACGATAATGCGCGATATTCTACGACTTTGGTTGTTATAATAAAATATGTCACCCCTTTAATCAAAAATGAGATCTAAGATATAATTTAAAGTTTTTGTGATAAAGGCAGTTATTGTGTCTGGCTGTGTCCCTGATTATATGAACAATTGGATAAGTTAACGTATGTCATCACATCAATAAGAATCAAGTAAGCTCAATAATATCATCCCTAGAACTAGTATTAGGTAATTGCCCTTGGACGGCCGATAAAGAATGAACAGTTTGACAGTTCATACTACTGCAGTGAAAACTGTATCGTATGAGTCGTGAATTTCCCGGCGGTTACCGGGCTGGTCAGTGATTGTCCGCTAATTGAGGGATCCGTCCTGGGCGAGCTCACGTAAAGCAGCACGCAGTACACAGAAGGTTGCAGCATGACTACATATGCTGCTCTGTTATAGCACTTTAATTTATTATGTAGCTTTAACGTTCCGCATTAGATGGTAGCATTCTGCAGCAGATGCATCAGATTGGCCCCATCAAATGCCTTTTACTTACCTTAAGAGCAGTATGTTAAAGGATAACTACGACTTGGCGGCTCCCACAACACGCGCACTGCGCGCTATGCTCTGCTCGCGCGTCTTCCCGACGAGATTCAGTCGCGTTGCTCCTAGGCAGAAAGGCTACGAATAGCCCAAAACATGTCGAGCTAAACTCGATTTAAGACGTTAGTTAGCCGTTACAATATCATTTAATATGAGCGAGTCTCAGGGCAGAATGAGACGCGCTTGTAAATAAACTTTGTAAATATCTTATAGTTAGGTACTTACAGCGTTGGTTACTCGTTAGCGGGTGTCAGTCGGGCAACTGTAGGGTGCACGTATTTTTAACCCTCCACGCAGGAAGGTGTGTTAATAAGTTGGACGCTAATATCTGTCTGTCTGTGACGTTGTAGCTCTCGGGCGGATGGCCCGATTTCGATAAGGTTTCTTAACGTGAAAGCGAGTTTCTTTGCTGTGGTTCTTTTTTAGTTAAGTTTGATAAAAATGGCTTCAGTTATTTTTAAAATATTGAACTTACAGTAAAATTTGTAATCAAAAATATAAGTTAAAATTTAAAATCACAATGTTGGGGGCATTGTACTTTCTCAGTTGATTAGATTATTGGACTTGCCGACCGACGGGGGCACTCCGTGTTATAGCTACTTACTACTTTTTTTCTGTCTCGGATATAAAGAAGAAGCCGAAGAAGTTTTGCTTCCTCAGCCTGCAACTTCAAGTAAACAACGGGTAGACTTATTTGGAATTATAGCAAGAATTGTATAAAAGCAGGGTATAATGTGCCAGTTTCATATTTAATTTATAATTGTATCTTTTGCGCCGTGAACGTTCTGGTAGAACAGGAATGGTCGGTGATTGTCCGCTAATTGAGGAATCTGTCCCAGGCGAAATCGTATTTATGCAGAGCGCATAGTCTACAGAAGAAAGCAGCACAGCAATTAAAAAGTCGCGCCAGTAAGAAAACTGTAAATTAAATTATAAATGGCGTCTAAATTACATTTACATGTTTGTAGGGACACAGTAGCCTTACGCAGAGTCAGCTCATATCCCAGTACGTGTGCACTGGAATATGAGTTGACTCAGCAGCTAGCGCTTTGGCCCACGGGCCCGTTTAGTAACTAGTAACTCGCGGAGCTTACTGGTGGACGTACACGCCCCAGCCTTAAGTAGCGGTACTCAGTGGTCATGTTGTAACTTACAAACTTAAGTTATTATTATAATATAAGTGTTAATAGTTCAAACTCTTTTATTCAACTCCACGCAACCACCCCTAAAGTGGTGATCCCGCGTGGAATAAAAGAAAATGCAAGACGAAAAAGCGCCGGAAGTGAAAATGTCGGAACGCAAGGAGGAAACCGTCATGGCGGTTTCGGTGGCAGCGCGCATCCCGGAATTTTGGGAGGACGAGCCCAGAGTGTGGTTCACACGAGCCGAGGCCGTGTTAAAACCGCTGAAAGCGGGGGACGCGGCAAATTTCGACATGGTGGTATCTAAACTACCCAAGGCAGTGATCTTACAGATCACCGATTTCCTGGCGAACCCGCCAGCGGAGGCAATGTACCGGGCGCTGAAGGACAGACTGCTAGAAATATTCGAAGATTCGAAAGAAAAGAAATTGGAGAAGCTAGGAGACTTAGAGCTTGGGGAGCAAAAGGCTACACAGCTCCTTAGGAGAATGAAGGAGTTGGCAGGCGACGGTTTCCCTGAGGAGACGTTAAAAATTATGTGGAAGAGACTGCTACCGCCAACAGTTAGGGCAGTGCTGGCGACAGCGACAGATAAAGACTTGCATAGTCTTGCCGTTATCGCCGACAGCGTATTGGAAGCGACAAGATCAGGGCAAGTCGCGGCAGTAGCGAAGTCGCCAGACAGGGCCGGTATGAACGCGGCAACAGAGGACCTCGTACACGAGGTCGCGAGACTGAATGCACGATTGAGAAAGCTGGAGACACCGGCGCCCAGGTTCGTCAACAAGAGAAGAAACGGTTGGGAGCCACGCGACGCGCAGGCCAGAGGTCCCACGAGAAACACGAGGCCACCAAGAAATCCCAATTGGCTATGTTATTACCATTACAAGTTCGGTAAAACAGCAGAAAAATGTATACAACCCTGCGCGTGGAAAACGAGGCCGGAAAACTAACCAGGGGGGCGCGGAACACGGCAGACGTCTGCAGCATCAACCCCGAACGCCGTTTACGAATAAAAGACTATAACAGTGACCTTCAGTTTTTAGTGGACACAGGGGCAAACATTTCGATTTTACCGTCGCGAGGTAAACGTAGTACAAACGAGTGCGCGGACTTAAAACTTTTTGCGGCCAACGGTACGGAGATACGAACATATGGTACGCGGACACTAGTGTTAGACTTTAAACTAAATAAACCGTACCGTTGGGAGTTTGTGATAGCGGATGTACAGCAGCCAATCTTGGGGGCGGACTTCTTAACCAAGAATGGGCTGTTAGTGGACTTACGTGCGGGAAAACTAATCGACAGTGCTACGGACATTAAAACCAGAGCGGCGGTCGTGAGTATTAACCAGCCTTCCGTTAGCACCGTAAATGCAGATCACCCATATTATAAATTATTAAATAAGTATAGTGATATCACTAAGCCAGCGTGTTTTAAAGAAACACCGCCGCACGGTGTAATGCATCATATAGAAACTCAAGGGCCGCCCGTCTATGCAAAGGCAAGGCCACTCCCACCCAGTAGGTATCAAAAGGTCAGGGAGGAGTTCAAAACGATGCAGGAAATGGGTATCTGCAGGCCGTCAAAAAGCGCCTGGGCAAGCCCTTTACACATTGTACCAAAAAAAAACGGGGAACTACGCCCGTGCGGTGACTATCGCCAACTTAACGCACGTACTAAACCAGATAGATATCCGATACCTAGACTGCATGATTTTACTTATTTATTGTCCGAAAAGAAAGTGTTCTCTACGCTGGATATCAATAGGGCCTATCATTTCATTCCAATAGCACCCGAAGATATAGAAAAAACGGCAATTATTACGCCATTTGGGTTATTCGAATTTCCACGCATGACATTTGGGCTGCGGAACGCAGCTCAAACGTTTCAACGCTTTATGAATCACACAGTGTTACGGGATTTAGATTTTGCGTTCGGATACCTAGATGACATAATTATAGCTAGCGACGACACATCGCAGCACGAAGCTCACTTAGAAATCATTTTCGAAAGATTAATGAAGTTCGGTTTAACAATAAATCTTTCGAAATGTGTGTTTGGCAAGCCAAAGGTCAACTTCCTAGGTTTCGAGGTCACTAAAGAAGGTATTAAACCACTGCCAGAGAAGGTCAAGGCCATCGCCGAATTTCCCAAACCAAAAACAATAGAACAACTGCGCCGATTTTTGGGAATGGTCAATTTTTACAGAACGCATTTACCTGGCGCAGTAAAATATCAAGCGGAGCTAAATCGGTATCTGCACAAATCGACAAAGAAAGATAAAACCGTTATAATTTGGAACGAACAGGCGGACGAAGCTTTTATTCACTGCAAAGTAGCATTGCAGAACGCCGCACTGTTAGCTTATCCGAAAGCAAATGCAACTTTGTCGATATGTACAGACGCGTCAGAAAGTTACGCCGCAGGTGTTTTACAGCAACGGGTAGACGGGAAATGGCAACCGCTAGGATATTTCTCTAAAACTTGTTCTGGCAACCCTAGCCAAGTAAACACGGTTCTAAAGAAGTTACGCTATCTTAAATACGAATAATTAGTGAATCCTTTCCAAAAGTGGTGAAATTTATAACAAAAAAAGCTAACCTGACAAATTTCCCCCGAAGAACACTAAATATCTTTGAAACACAGAAGCTTTTACGAAGAAACACAGTGGTAACTATAACTATCAGCCGTTATATCCTAACTTTCACCGAAAAATTCAAAATAAATAACTGGAAATAAGTACTTCAACACCAACAAAAACTAACTGTAATTAAGATAATAAACAGCTGATTGGACGCTGGACTGTCAATGGTGGCATAAATAAAGTACCTACCCTCACTACCGTCAATAAATGCTACCTGTCAGTGTTGCCGTAAATTAAACAGCGTTCAAGCATACCGCACACACGCAAGGTCCGAATTGTACATCAAAATAGTTCGAAGCGCACAAATAACAAATATCAATTAACAGAAGTTTTTGATTGAAGAATGAATTGTCTAGAGTGTAATACTTTGGTGAATGCTATTGAACTTATTAAATGCAACACCTGCAAAGGCGGCTATCATTATATGTGCTTGAACATAACATCAGCTCAATTTAGAGAACAAAGCAATATACTGAAGTCTAAATGGTCTTGTCCGTCGTGTTCTAATATTACACACAGAAGAAACGATGATACGCCCGTAAGACAGCATCTGTCGGAGACATTAAACGAGACAATAATGTCGGTCGATGAATCAATATGTAACGACACCTTTATACATAGCACTGACTCACCCGTTAGTAACGCACAATTAATAAATGCTCCCAGACAATTAGAAATTACTCGAAAGATTGAATTTTCACCACCTCCTGAAAACTCCAGATCAACGAGCGCTTCTCAAACAAGAGAGCAACTAACCTTAGAAAATATCAGCCAATTACTGGATTCGAGATTAAAAACGACAATTCAAAACACAATTAAAAACACCATACAAACAGAAATAGGACTGGCCATAACTCAACTGAAACATGAAATTAAAGAACACATAAATTTAATAATAGTGGAACAAAAAGTGCTAAAAAGTTGTGTAGACGCAAACAGTAAAAATATAGATTCATTGGAAAAACAAAATCGACAGCTACAAACAGAAATTCAACAATTAGAAGAAAAGTTAAATAAAATTGGCACAAACAGCAACATCAGCGATCAAAAACTGAAATCTGAACTAGACAATATTCAGAACAAATTGACACACTATAGCAGCGACACCACAAGTCGCAACCAAGATGACAAAAGCAAAATATTTGTTCTTTACGGTTTAGACGAATACCATCGAGAAATGGAAGAAGACCTTTATCCACGTATAAATAATATGTTCTGCGATATACTCGACGTCAATATAAACGGATATATAGAATCTGTAAAGCGAATTGGAAAGAGGGGCCAGCGACGGCCACTCGTTATTGAGCTTATTAGCAAACGCATGACTAAATATGTGCTTCAGAATGCACACCGCTTCAAACATACCGGCTACGCTATATCTGAGCTACTAGATAATGAAGCTTTGCAAAACAGAAAAATGATAAGAGAAAACCTTATGAAGGCACGACAACAGGGTAGACATGCAATAATCCGAGGAAACCGACTTCTGATCGACGGGCACGAGTTTGATCCGACGAAGCAACCAACCGAACCTGCTTTTAACCAAGCGGGGCCTACCACCCCAGGACATAAATACACCTACTACAACAGGCATTCATCGAACAGCCAGCTGATTACCACTTCTCCGACGCCAACAAGCGGGTCACTCAGCGCGCTGCAAAGCAACACGAGCACTATTAATAATGTAGGGAATTACTCCTTTCGACAAAAACTCTAATAAAACTAATCCTATTGAAACAATACCAGAAACACCAACCCAAATTATTAATAACTCCAACTTAAAAATACTATACCAAAATATGCAAAGCTTAAACAACAAAACACCTTTACTCGAATCACTTCTGGCAGATAATGCTCAATACCAAGCATTCTGTATATCTGAGTCCTGGCTAACGAAAGAGAAAACTGAGATAATAAATATCGACGGATACGTATTAGCGTCATCATACTGTAGAACAAACTACGCGGGCGGTGGCGCATGCATACTGCTGCGGGACGACCTGCAGTACGAAGAGAGAAACGATATTGTGGACTATTCTATAGAATATGTCATTGAAGTTGCTGCAATAGAACTCATTAAACTTAATGTAATTTTAATTGTAATTTATTGGAATAATCGAAGTACTGATATTTTCTATACACAATTAAAACTTATCTTAGAATGTTTAAGTAAAAAATATAATAAAAAGTCGATTGTCCTGGGAGGCGACTTTAACATCAATATTTTGGAAAACAGCAAAAGCTCTTTAACTTTATTAAATTGCATGTTGGAATATAATTTTGCACAACACATCAAAGAACCAACACGCATTACTAACTCGTCATCAACTTGTTTGGACTTGATTTTCACTAACTTTAGGGACAACACTTTAAACACATGTGTGCACGACTTCGGGTTTTCTGACCATAAGGGCACCATTATACAGCTCCACATTGCAGATGAAACACACAAAAAACAATACATATCCTGGAAAACACACAAACGATCATTCACTACAGAAAACATATCCAAATTTAAATTGGAAGTACAAAAAATCAATTGGAATCAAAAACTTGATTTAAATAATGACCTACATAAAAACTATGAAATATTCGAAAGTACACTAAAAGAAATCCTAAATCTATGTATACCGAAGAAATTAACTAAAGTCAGGTCAAACACAAAAAAGACATGGCTTTCGAAAGGAATAAAAACTTCATGTAATAACAAAAGACTTCTAAAAGTCCTAGTCACATACACGCACGATCCAGTACTTACAAGACACTATAAGTTATATGGAAAAATTCTCAAACGCGCAATTACAAGATCCAAAAAAAACCAATACATATCTCAAATAAGCAAAGCTGAAAATATCTCCAAAACTATGTGGAAAATAATAAAAGAGCGTTCAAACAAAACCACAAAACCACCGCGACATAATATTGAGCTAGCGATCCACAATAATTTGACGTCGGATCCGAAGCAAGTGGCGAATGCGTTCAATGCATTTTTTACATCTATCGGCGCGGCGAGCGCGGGCGGGGGGACGAAGCCATGCGGGCGGCCAGGTCCCCGCACACTCAACACAATGTACCTACGACCAGTTGAGCCTCGCGAAGTTAAAGCAATCATACGCAGGTTAAAAAACAAGACTAGTTGCGGTATCGATGAACTCCCGCCTAAATTGATTAGAAGTTGTGCTGACGAATTAACCTTACCATATTGCATGATGATCAATCAATCTTTTTCCGAGGGAACATTTCCTGACCTATTAAAAACTGCCGTAGTTAAACCCATCCACAAAAAAGGCGCAAAGACTGACCCCAGTAACCATAGACCCATCGCGCTATTACCAACTTCATCTAAGATATTTGAATTAGCAATGTGCAAACGCTTGAACTCTTTTTGCGAGAAATACCTAATATTCAACGAAAGCCAGAATGGCTTCCGCAGGAACCGATCTACTGTATTGGCTACTTACAAATATATACAAGAAGTTATTAACATACTTAATGATAAAAAATACGCAATTGGCATTCTTCTAGACATGTCAAAGGCTTACGATAGAGTACAATACAAAATACTTCTTGATAAACTACATGAAATAGGCGTGAGAGGTTCAGCACATAAGTGGTTTACCTCATACTTAAATAATCGTAAACAATGCGTCGAAATTCAACACCTAGACTACAAAACCGGGCACATCAACTTCGTGAAATCGGATATGCAATTGGTCAAACACTCAATACCTCAAGGAAGCTGCATTGGTTGCTTATTATTTTTAATTTATATTAACAACCTCCCTCAAAGTATAGAAGAATCATGCGTACTCTTTGCAGACGATATCTCGGTTTTAACATCATGCCGGGATGACCTAAACCTAAATTTCGACATCAATAGTATATTAACAAAACTGACGGACTGGCTAACTGACCATAACTTAGAAATTAATTATTCAAAAACAAAAATTATGCAATTTAGACCTTACCAAAAAAATAAATTAGATATTAACATCAACTTTAAGGGGACAGCACTAGAATGTGTGGACACATTTGCTCTTCTTGGTTTAAACATCGACAGCCATATAAATTGGAAATCCCACGTTAAAAAAATTAAAAATAAACTTTCTCAATTTGTTTACGCACTAAGAGAATTAAAGAGAGCAACAAATTTTCAATGCGCTTTAACCGCTTACTACGCATACGCTTTTTCATGGCTAACATACGGAATAATACTTTGGGGCAACGGTACTGATACAAATGATTTATTTATCCTACAAAAGAAGTGCATACGGATATTAGTTAATATTGGAAATAGAGACAGCTGCAGGCCCTACTTTATTGAACACAAAATTTTGACACTAACCTCAATATATATATTAGAAATGTGTAAATTCGTAAGAAAATACCCGCAGTTCTTTACTAAACTAGCAGATCAACCTCGGCGGTTTGAAACTAGATTTAAATATAACCTAGCACCACAACCCACCAAATCCAAACTTAAACTACACAAAGAAAGTCCAAACGGGATGGCAGTGAAAATATATAACAAAATTAATGACGATATTAAGAGAATTACAAATGAAAAGCAGTTTAATAAACAATTGAAGAGTTTTTTAGTAAATAAATGTTATTATGATCTTAATGATTTTTTTAATGATAAAATGTAATTTTTTTATACTTAGCACCTCTTAAATTATCGCTTTGTGCGCAATTTAATTTAATTTGATTAATTTAGCTCGATTTTTGTTTAATTTAATTAATTTGATTTTGTTTAATTTCATTTATTTTTATTTAATCTAACTGAATTTGATTTATTTTAATTTTAATTTGACATTGAACTATTATTAATATATTATTTTATTTGACATATTGTAATACAATTTTTTATTATTATTTATTATTTGTTTATAATTGAATGATATTAAGTTAATGCATAAATTCTTTGTATTGTATAATCTAATTTAATAAGTGTCTACTGCAATTTTTATTACCTAATTATTATTATTGTGTGCCCTTACAGGGCGTCATGGACCAACTGAATTAACTGAAACACCTTTTATAACTATGTACATGACTTTACAATGAATAAATGAATATGAATATGAATATGAATAAAAAATTTACAGACACACAAAAGAAATATAGTACGTATGACAGAGAGCTTCTAGGAATTTATTTATCAATTGTGCATTTCCGCAATGCGTTTGAAGGGCGGCAAATAACGATTTATACCGATCATAAGCCCTTAACCTTTGCGTTTACAAAGTTAGGTAGCGATAAGGAAACACCCCGGAGAACGAGACAATTAGCGTATATTAGTGAATTTACAACGGATATCCGCCACATCTCCGGGGACGCGAATGTCGTGGCAGACAGCTTGTCCAGGGTAGAGACGATTGCATGCCCGTCGGTACTCGATTATCATAAACTAGCGGCTGAGCAAGAGGCGGACGAGTACATAACGCGCATGACTCAATCGGTTAGCGGCGCCGCCGCGAGTAACGTAAACATCAAAAAGGTACCTATAGCTATAGGCGATACGGCAATTTACTGTGAGATATCAACTAAGGCAATTAGACCATATCTCACAGACGATTTCAGAAAAATCGCGTTCGATAGTGTACACAATCTCAGCCACCCAGGAAACCGATCGACGCGAAAATTGATAAGTAGCAAATATTTTTGGCCCGGGATGAACAAGGACATAGCGCAGTGGACGCGCGCTTGTATCCCGTGTCAAAAGGCTAAGGTCAATCGCCATACAGTATCGGGTCTAGGAACATTCCCGGACTGCGGGCGTTTTGAACATTTGCACATCGATCTGGTAGGCCCCCTCCCCACCTCACCGGAGGGGTACAGATACTTAGTTACGATGATAGATAGGGGAACGGGATGGCCGGAAGCATTTCCGATCCGCGAGGCTACAGCAGAGGTAGTTGCGAGGTTTGTCTTCGAAGGTTGGATAGCTAGATACGGCTGTCCGTTAAGAATTACCACGGATCAGGGACGCCAATTCGAAAGCAACCTATTTACACAGTTGTTAAAAACATTAGGCGTCGATAAGTTCAGGACTAGCCCCTATCACGCACAGAGTAACGGGAAAGTGGAGAGATGGCACCGCTCACTGAAGTCGGCATTAATGGCGAGGATTAATAACACCTCCTGGGTGGAGGAGATGCCGTCAGTTATGTTAGGGTTACGCGCGGCAGCGCGCACGGATAACGGCGTTAGCGCAGCCGAATTAACTTTCGGTAAGTCATTACGTTTGCCCGGTGATTTTTTTAATAATACACACAATAAAGAGGAGTCAGGTAATATCGAAAATTGGGTTCAAAGAATTAGAGATCAAATAAGCAAACTTAAACCTATCCCAGAAAGCCATAGAAATAATAGAGCATTATTCGTTCATCCTGACTTACAAAAGTGTACACATGTTTTCGTGAGGGACGATTCAGTGCGTAAGTCATTAAAACCACCCTATGACGGGCCGTTTAAGGTTTTAAAAAAAGAGGACAAGATATTTTTATTGCAGTTACACGGGAGACAATCCCGTATCTCTATAGATTGATTAAAACCGGCATACGTAATTAGCCAGCAGCCAAATAACATTGTAGAACCTGTCATACAAAATCCCACGCAAGTTAACACAGCAGTTCCAATTACAAACAGAGTGTCTAGACGCGGTAGGATAATTCACACTCCGGTCAGATATTTAGATAGTGTTAGGATTTAAAGTACAGGCAAAACCAGTAAGTAAAGTCAGTGTATTTACATATAGTATTAATTTTTACAACATAGTTTGTGTTATATTTACTTTGGAAGGGAATGATCACATTATTGGTGCTGACGGAACGTTGATTAATATTTCCATCGGAATAATTTTTATATCATACAGAACCCATGTCTTAAGTTCATTTCCTATAAAAAATAACATTTAACAAAACTATGTCGCATTGTTACTTTGCAGCGTCAACGGGTACTGAGAACAACGCAGTACACCGCCTTTAGTCAGTAAGTTAACTTGGCGTCGCTGCACAGGGGTGCTGTTTGGTGACACTTTCAATTAATTATAGCAGAGCAGGCCCTGTGCAGTGACTACCCTTAATATATTTTTTTTTGTTAATGTTTTAGGTTGGCTCATAGGTACATAAAGTCGGACCATGAAACATGGGTTCCGCAAACTTAGTTTATAAGACTTATATTACTGTTGCCATAATATTTACTGTGTCAATTTATCTAGAGCACCAGCTGCTTGCAAAGCAACTTTTACACGTTCCAACATTTTATTGTTTCAATCACATATTTAGTTAACTAAAAAAGATTTTATTACCTTTTGTACACTCATTGGAGTCAGATCAGTTCAAGCATTTTTGAAAATTTAAATCGATCATGGGGTACAACCAAAGTAAAGAAAAAGAGGAAAACGCACATAACACCATCGCAGTAGCAAAAGTGGAAATGATGTCAAATCAAATGGAGTTAAAAATCAACTATTTGGGAATTGGAATGATCGTGGTTGGAGTGTTACTGGCAGTTTTCCTGTGTTTCTTGATTCGAGCTAAATGCAAGCAGCGTGCTCAAGCTTGGCTCGAGAAGGCAGTTAACAAAGTGCCTCTCACATCAGTTAGAGCCCAGGTTCCAGAAAATCAGGCCGTTAAGCAGCCTACGTTGTATTAGCAGAATCAGAGTGTTGTTGTGTTAGTAGTGTAACGGATATAGGTCAGCAAATGAAACACTATAGGTTTGTTTAACTTTGTAATTACAATGTAGCGACTTTGGTGTGTGATTACAGTTGGCATGCGTAGGCACATGCGATTCAATATAGAGTAAGCAAAGTACACATACAGGGGGATTCTTGTTCATTTGTTGGATTCTTTAATAATTTTTTTTTTTGTATAAAAAATTAAAGGGGGGAGTGATGTAGGGACACAGTAGCCTTACGCAGAGTCAGCTCATATCCCAGTACGTGTGCACTGGAATATGAGTTGACTCAGCAGCTAGCGCTTTGGCCCACGGGCCCGTTTAGTAACTAGTAACTCGCGGAGCTTACTGGTGGACGTACACGCCCCAGCCTTAAGTAGCGGTACTCAGTGGTCATGTTGTAACTTACAAACTTAAGTTATTATTATAATATAAGTGTTAATAGTTCAAACTCTTTTATTCAACTCCACGCAACCACCCCTAAATGTTTTTTAAAATTTCGCTAAAGGGTCATTGTTCGAGCATTTAATTTGTATGATTTTCGTGGGCACGATTTTGTGGACATGGTAACAGATTCTGTACAAGTTTCTAGGTTATCTAGTAGAAGGAGGATGTATCTGTATGTCGAAAATTAATAAGCATAAGAATAAGAATCATTTACTTATTCACTATTAATATATCTAAAAAGTTAAAAAGTCGACGGTCAAAATATCGAAAGTAGGTTAGGTTCGATATTTTAACTATAAATATTTAAATTTTCGATATTCAGATACGTACCTAGGACGTTTAAAATGTCATCAAATTCTACAGACCATTCATAAAAAAATGTGACCATGAAAATGAGGTCATGGACTAACTAATAATAATACCAAATGTAACACCTTTTACAACTTTTACAACATTATCCTTGGTCTACCTTGTTGCCAGAGTTTTTTTTTTTTTTTTTTTTTTTGCAGGTTACTTTTTATCCGGATATTCCCACGGGATAGTTTTATAACTAAGGGACCGAATACATCCCCGTTTTATTAGTTTACGCGTGCGAAGCCGCGGGTAAAAGCTAGTATACTATAATTGCATAATCGCATAATAGCAGGTGGTAGGACCTTGTGCAAGGTCCGCCCGGATTGCTACCACCATCTTGCTCGCTAATCCTGCCGTGAAGCAGCAGTGCTTGCACTGTTGTGTTTCGGCGTGGAGAGTAAGACAGCCGGTGAAATTACTGGCACTTGAGGTATTCCAACTTAGGCCTCTAGGTTGGCAACACATCTGCAATACCCGGGTGTTGCAGATGTTTATGGGCGGTGGTGATCTCTTACCACCAGGAGACCCACTTGCTCGTTTGCCTTCCAGTTGAATAAAAAAAAAAAAAAAAGAGACAGTCAAACAGTTCCTACCCCCCCATGTGGCTGAGTGTAGTGCGGTAAACGAACGACCTGTAATTGTTGTCCTAGAATGAACGACAGAATATCCGACCTGGTAATCGGTGCGCTTATGAAAAACTATTATGAAGACATGAAGATATAAAGAGTTAAACAGTTTTAAAAAAAAAGAGTAAAGAGAGACAATAAAGAGGCAATAAAGAGTTTTACAATACAATACAATACATGAATTATCGGGTCAATAAATACTCGGTCAATTCGGTCATGCATTAAGCCACCCGCCATGTGGATGCTCGCGGCAGACAAGCCTTCGTATTTTCAAATTTTTGAAGCTGATCTTTGTTACTGCTGGATCAAGTTTTACTGTGGAAGTGGCATAAAGAGAAGCGTAACAATAGCTACAAAGTACATTGCCTTGTACTACGAAATTCAAAATTCGAACTTCGTTAGTCATCTCTTCGCGATAGTTCGAGAGTGAGGAGGACGGTATGATATGAACTTCGATTTTCGAGTATCGGAGTAGCTTCCAGTAGGGTAGTTTGATTAAAAGGCCCTATCCTCGGTAGGTGCCGTTAGGCACAGGCGAAACCACTCGGCCGGAACGATTTCACACCGAACGGAAATCCGTTTACCATCCACATGGCTAGCACAAATGGTCGCCATTTACTTTGCCGTTAACTGCGTCTCTTTCTGACTAGAACGATGCGAAAGAGATGCATTGATTGACGAATAAGAAATAGCGAATTCGTTGTATCCATCGTTTAACAAGCGATCGTATGTGGTGCATTGTAGCATATGAATCTATATTTATTAGGTACTGTAGTGTAACTACTTATTCATGGTGTGAGTAAATAAACTAGATTGGTGTATACCTAAATGTTAATAGCTTAGTTTAAGGATTCTTTTCTTTTAGAAGATGTTGTTAGTGGATGGTTTCAGAAAAAGTAGTTGAATTGACTTTTTTAGATTTGGATGAAATTTCGTTTTACTACCTACTCAAAATTAGGAGCACTTTCGATTGTAAACAAAAAATGCATAATATACATATTTTACATTTTATTATGTTTTTTTACCTAAGGAGGGAAGTTCGTCTGCCTGCATGCACACACCTCCATTCTGTCTATATTATAAACAAGTACTCCTCGACGCAAGAGGCATTAATAAACTACTCTTCAATCGAGCTTCACGTTTCCTTAATGCCCTCCACAATCAACTGGCTTAAGCTAAATTTATTATGCATTTATTTAATTTCGTTAGTCCGTATAAACCCTTCGTTTTAATTTAAATACGGTACAAAATGAATTCTATCATGCTGCAACGACTCGAGTCAAGATTCTCTTGAAATATTCAAGCTGAATCCAGCTCTGGATCCTTTTCGTAAATTGAGATAAATCCAGTAAACGGAGATGACCTGTATACTTATATATACTAGTATATTCGCTTGGTGCGCAGTGCTAATTAATCTGTTTGCATAATATATACCGGGTGTGGCCTGTAATATAAGAAAATAATTAAAACATAGATCATACTTGTCAAACTGAACAGCATTAGTTCAGCGACTTTTAAAAATAATTCGTTTTTGAACTTTTATGACACTTTTAAGTTTATTCGAAGAAGCAATGTAAAGCAAAAGGCTTGATGTTCGTAGTGTGACAGGCGACGTCAGTTGTGTTCTGGGATGGCGTAAAATTAAAATTCAGAGACTCCATTATTTTTGAAAGTCGCTCAACCAATGTTCAGTTTGACGAGAATGATCTAAGTTTTAATTTTTTGCTCGTAGGTATTACTGGTCACACCCGGTATACCTTAGCAACCTATTAACGCTCTATATATAGATAGAAATTGAGAATAGTACTTTACAAGCTCACACTACTGCTTATTTAACTCAGAAATACTAGTTTGGTACCTACTACAACTTTACTAGAAGTGTGGTGTAGATATACCATCTCCAATATAATTAGGCTAAGTGATTCCTTATATGTATCGATATTAATCATCATATGCGCACATTATAATGTAACCTATGAATATTCAATACAGATCTAGACGTAGAACAGTAAAGGTGTGTTTTATTAAAGACTCCCTCAACGACCACTCATCACCTATGTAGTAGGAAGCAGTTATTCTAATACATGGCGATCCTGCCAGTGTTGGTCCAGGATTAATAAAATTAAAGGAAAATGTGCGAAACCAACAATAAAAATTTGATTCAATTTGAGGACACATACTATCCTGTGGCTGTGTACGGTACGTTCATCGGGATCCTGCTGTTGGGCATTATTCTGGCATACGCGATTTACAAGAGGTGCCAAAACGTCAAGGTGTAACATTCGAGTGGGGTATAAATTGATTTGAGTGTAAAAACCAAGCGCAAAATGGGTAAAACAGTTTCGAAAGAACAAAGAGAGGAAGTTATTATTGCCCAAACTGGACTGAACAACAACGCCAATGCATCCCAAGACATTGCTGGTGATGGAAAATCATACTTAACCATTGCTACGGGAATAATGATCGTCATTATTTTCTGTTACCTCCTTTGGAAGAGAATCCATAAATGTCTCACAAAGAAAATCGAGAGACAGGCTGCCGCCGCCGTAATGCGCCGACGTGCATCGGTGTGAGTGAAGTGTTAACGTGTGTGGGCGTGAGTAGGTACTGCTTCAAGTGAAACTGTGCGGGACAACGGCTTTTTACGAAAAACTATGTAAGTAAGTGTTGAGTGCCTTAAGTAAAATTTTAGTAATAATTATTTTATAACTATACTTGTGAAATATTTGCCTTTTCGAATAATGATGAGCATTATTGTGCGTGCTTGTTTGTATAACTTTAACTAATGTCAGAAATTAAGGAACTATATGAACAGATAAGTTACCTAAAAGAATATTTAATTAAACTAGGACCTACGCGAAGGAAAGGAAAATTAGGCCTAGAAAAATATTTACAAGCAAAAATATTATATATAAAGTATGAGACTTATGTAGAAAACTATAGTTATAAAGTAGAGAAGGCAGAAATTTCACTAGAAGATAGCATATTGGTGCAAAAATATATTACTAAGATAGAACAAGACTATTCCAAAATATTGCAAATGTCAGAGGAATCACAAGATTCCGCGGACTCAAAAATGGGTACGAAACCAAATTTCGATTTGAAGACAGCAGTCTCCTTGTTACCCGTCATGGATGACTCGGAGAAGGTCACATTGCAGTTAATTGATGCAATTGAGTTATATGAGACTATGATAACAGATACCGATAAGCAAATATTAATAAACTTTGTTTTAAAGACGCGTTTATCTCATAGTGCAAAGTTACGCTTGGCAAGTACTTATACTACTGTAAAAACAATGGTTGATGAAATGAAAAAACATTTGTTGACACGGAAATCCGATACCACGCTACAAAAACGTATGCAAATGGCTCGCCAAGGTGGCAAAAGCATAGAACAGTTTGGTAGAGAGTTAGAAGACCTTTTCGTAAATCTAACCATTTCGCAGGCCAATGGCAGCTCAGAGGCATATGCTGTTTTGAAACCATTAAATGAAAAACAAGCAATTCACAATTTTGCCAGTGGCTTACGGAATGATAGATTGTGCACAGTTATATCTGCACGTAATTATGCGTCACTTAAAGACGCCATACAGGGAGCAAAAGATGAGGAGATAAATATGACTCCTTCATCTTCTGAACAAAAATTCACAGCGCGTGGTAGGAGACCATATAGGTTTCAGTATCCCAAAACCAGAGGTACTGGTTACCCCCATCCACATAGAAATGTGAGTGTGACCAATACTCATCATCAAACCTTTTACAGAGGAAGAGGTGGTTCACGAGGTAACTTTAGAGGTGGTTGTAAAGGAACTCGTGACCAAACCAGGCATCAAAGCTACACATTTAACAGGTCACGTAAACAACACCATGTAAATGTGGCTAATGAGTCAAGCAACAAAAACGAGGCAAATGTAACATCAACAAGTCAGCAGTTTTTTCGTGACTAACAACTGCCCATATATTTTATCTTACAATAATATGAACTCAGTTCAATTTTACATACAAGGAAAGTTGCTTACATGGCTCGTAGATACGGGTGCGTCATTGAGTGCAATAAAACATGATGCTATATTGTCATTAGGAGAGTTCATTCAACCTTTAACTACAAACATAAATGGAATCGGAGGTACAATTACATCGATTGGGTATGTTTGTCTTAATTTGTCTAACGAAACTGATGAATCATTTTCGCATAACTTTCATGTTTTTCAGACTTTACCAGTTCAAGTTGATGGTATACTAGGACAAGACTTTTTGTCAAAATACAAATGTCAGTTAAATTTTGAAAACAACACTTTAACCATAAATAAAAACAACATATTAAATGTTGTACCTTTAGATGTCTACTCTACTAGTAATAGCAATACGCAGTCATATAATATTATGTTACCGGCAAGAAGTGAGTCAATAGTCAGCGTTCCGACGAATATTATAGGAGATTTTGTAGTAGTTTCGAGTGAAATAAGTGAAGGAATCTTTATAGCGAATTCGATATCTAGAAGTGAGAATGGAAAGATAGCTGTTAAGGTGATGAATACGAGGGAAGAACAAGTGGTTTTGAACTGTCTAACTCCAGAAATTAAACGACTGGACGATTTTGACTGTTATACTTTTGAAGCGTGTCAGAACAACGCTGAAAGAGTGAAAACATTGTTCTCGCTCTTAAATTTAACCTATTTGAATAAAGAAGAAGAGACAAGTATTGCAAATATTTGCGCTAAATTTGCCGATATATTCCATTTACCAGGAGACAAGTTAAATACAATGAATCTTTATGAACAAAATATACATATAAAATCAAATACAGCTCCTGTGTATTGTAAACCCTACCGATTACCACATTCTCAAAAAACCGAAATTGATAGACAAATTCAAGATATGTTAGCAAACGACATTATAGAAGAATCTCACTCAGAATGGGCTAGTCCTTTGTTACTTGTACCAAAAAAGGCAGATTCAACCGGAAATAAAAAATGGAGAGTAGTAATTGACTATAGAAAAGTTAACGAGCGCATAGAGAACGACAAGTTCCCTTTACCAAACATAAACGAAATTCTTGATTCCCTATCCGGTGCGATGTATTTTAGTACTTTAGACCTTAATCAAGGATATTACCAAATAAAGCTCGACGCTGAGAGTAGGAAGTGTACTGCATTTATAGCTGATAAACATTATCAGATGAAACGATTGCCAATGGGTCTTAAAACAAGTCCCAGTGCTTTTAGTAGAGCAATGACTATAGCTATGTCTGGACTAAATTATTTGAAATGTATAGTCTACCTTGATGACATCATCATCATGGGTCGGAACTTGCAACAGCATAATAAAAATCTTATAGACGTTTTTACTAGGTTGAGAAAAGTCAATTTTAAATTAAATCCACTAAAATGTAACTTTCTACAAAAGGAAATTTTGTATTTAGGTCACGTGGTAACACCTGAAGGAATTAAACCAGATCCAAGTAAAATTGCAGCAATTAAAAATTACCCAGTTCCAAAAAATGAAGATGAGGTCCGAAGGTTTGTTGCTTTTGCAAATTATTATAGGAAATTTATATCCAAATTCTCAGAAATTACCCAGCCTTTAAATCACTTATCAAAAAAGAACGTTACATTTGAATGGACCAAAGAGTGCTCCAACGCTTTTCATAATCTGAAAAAAGCAATGAGCAACCCACCTCTATTGCAATACCCGGACTTTTCTCCTGAAAATGAATTTAAATTACATACAGATGCCTCAGGGATAGCTATAGGTTGCGTTTTATCGAATTCAGACGGTTTACCAGTGGCTTATGCCAGTCGAACCCTAAATAAAGCAGAAAAAAATTATGCAACAATTGAAAAAGAATTATTGGCAATCGTTTGGGCGGTCAAGTATTTCAGACCATACTTGTACGGTCGTAAGTTTAGAATCATCACTGACCACAGACCATTAGTCTACTTATTTAATATGAATGACCCGTCAAGCCGTTTAACAAAATTTAGGTTATGTTTGGAGGAATATGATTTTACAGTTGAGTATTTGAAAGGTGAAAAAAATGTAGTCGCAGACGCGCTATCGAGAGTGGAAATTACGAGTGAACAGCTAAAACGTATGAATGAAAATGTTATGTTAGTAATGACGAGAGGACAAAAGAGACGAATGGAAGAGAAAGAAAGACAGAAAGATTTGGTCAATAAGGATTCTAATAACGATTGGACTGATCACCCAAGAGTTTTGGAAATTCTTAAAAAACCAAATCATTCTACTGAGATGAGTTTTGACAAAAACGAGTATAATAAATGTAGAAAAATGGTAGATTGTGTACGAAGCAGTAATAATATATTAATGTATACACCTTCATTGTCCATAATATGTGTTGAACCAGCTTCTCGATCATGTATGAAACGAGCTTTCTTCGTGAGAGAGTTGGAAACGTTTTGCAACACTTTAAATATAAAAGAATTATGCATAATCAGAAAGAGTAGTAATGAAAATATTATAAAAGAGTTAACTCAGAGTATTAAAAATATTAATGGGTGGTCCGGACCACGAATTTGTATTATAAAAGGTGTACATAAAGTTGAAAATATGGACGACAGACGCGTTATACTTAACGATTTTCACATACTGCCTACCAGTGGCCATGCAGGCATGCAAAGAATGACAAATAACATAAAACGTTATTATTATTGGCCCGGTATGGAAAATGACATAAAATTATTTGTGAAAAGATGCGATGCATGCCAAAAGCAAAAGTTTCATAACAATATTAAAGAACCCATGTGCATAACAACTACGGCTACAACAGCATTCGAGAAAGTTTACTTAGATTTGGTAGGACCTTTGAGTAAGGACAGCCAGGGATACTGCTATATTTTGACACTTCAGTGTGAGCTCACGAAGTATGTCGAGGCGTATCCACTACTTAATAAGGAGGCTGAGTCAGTCGCACGTGCATTTGTAGACAATTTCATTTTACGGTACGGAATACCTCGTGAAATAGCAACAGACCGAGGTAGCGAGTTTATTTCATCAACCATGCAAAATACATGTAAATTGTTAAAAATAAAGCAGTTGCAATCAACCGCATATCACCACGAGAGTCTCGGTTCTCTAGAAAACTCCCACAAGGCCTTGGGAGCCTTTCTAAGAATCCAGACCGATAACCAGGCACACAAATGGAGTGAGTGGTTACAGTACTGGTGTTTTGCCTATAATACTACGATGCATTCTGCAACTAAATATACACCATTTGAGTTGGTGTTCGGGAAGCTTTGTAACATTCCCAGTAATATTATAAATAATGTAGATCCTATGTATAACTATAATGATTATCCCATAGAATTAAAATATAGGTTACAATCGTCTCAGGAAGACGCTCGAAATAATTTAATTAAGTCAAAACAAATTAGAAAGCTTAAATATGATCAAGTTTGTAATCCTATTAATTACCAAGTAGGAGAAAAAATATTACTAAAGAAGGAAGGAAGAGAAAAATTGGACCCCGTATATTTGGGGCCATACTCAGTGATTGAAGATATGGGCGTAAATGTAAAAATCGCAATTGCGAATAAAGAAAATGTTGTTCATAAAAATAGAACAATCCCATATTTTTGTAACCCATAGTAATTAATGTCTAGCTATTAAGTACATTCACACCTGTCTACTTTGTAACTTTAGCTAAGTCTCAAGCAATTAGCATGCAGTTCATTAATGTAAACACTTATCTATATATGGATTGTCTTTATTAGGATTAGATACTACTTGTCATGAGTGAATGAACTTTAATGTATTGTTTAGAATAAGTTATGCGTTATGAACTAGGTACCAAGTCAATACGCACTTAAAAATTGTAATACTATTTTTTTTTAAATAAGGGGGGTGGTGTGGTGTAGATATACCATCTCCAATATAATTAGGCTAAGTGATTCCTTATATGTATCGATATTAATCATCATATGCGCACATTATAATGTAACCTATGAATATTCAATACAGATCTAGACGTAGAACAGTAAAGGTGTGTTTTATTAAAGACTCCCTCAACGACCACTCATCACCTATGTAGTAGGAAGCAGTTATTCTAATACAGAAGTATTTTTCACTTATACAGCGTATAATTTTGGTACTACTTCAAACTGTAACTAGATGAAGATTTATTTATGTGCTTATTATTATTCTTACTTTCATACTTACTAATATTATAAATGCGAGAGTAACATTGTATATATGCCTGTCTGTCTATCTGTCTCTTACTTGTTCAGGCTTAAACAGCTGAAACGATTTATCTAAAATTTGGTATGGAGATAGGAGAAAGAAATTTGGGTAAGAGGATATAAGGTCTTAGGAAAAACATAGCATAGTCATTATCCCGGAAAAGTTGCTCAGTTACCGTATGACAGTGATAAACGAATTCTTCGAAGACAAAGCCGCGGGCACCAGTTAGTGGATTCTTATATTTTTATTGCTTAGGTACTCGTATTTAAAAACTTTACATTAAAACGACGCGATAACATTTCTAACTTCATTGCCAGATTTAATCTTAGTTTAATGCTTGATGTGACGAAAAAAAAATTAGTGGTACTTAGGTAAATTAAAATTAAAGTAAAAAAAAGCTGAATAAGTGTCCAATATTTGTTTTAAATTCTGTCCATCAGGACTAATTTTTATTTTATTATTTAGAAATTTATGTTATTATTAAAATCATCAATGCTCCTCGTTTTTCAAAATTGGTATTTTTACAAAGACCTCCATTTATTTGTACTGTAATTACATGATGGTTAGCTTGCAAGAGATAAGACCAAGTATTAAACAACAGGTTGCTGATAGGCGACAGTGGTGTTTTTTATTCTAAACAAGTTTTAAGTTGTCAAGGGGCGAACTGTCTCTACTGAGCCAGTGTTTACATCATCCATTAATATGCCCCGGTAAACCTCTTTTATATATCTTGTAGGTATAGCCTTTATTATTATTTTTTAGAATTTTTCAAAAAATTCTGATGTACCTATGTAAAGGTAGTGTCGAAAATCCGGCATATAACATCATCACATCAATCTATGTTACTACATACACTGTTTTACCACCACGCACCTTTTGACCTTTACCAAACTGTCTGTTCAGGTAACAACTTTCCTCTGGAAGGGTATTAGAAATATTCCCTTAATATTTGAATATTAAATTTTATAGCCAAGCAAGAAACTTCAAGTGGGTGCGAAGTGCGCCGATTGACTTTTATTTGTTCGCGTGGGCGTTAAAATTTGTAGGCGGATATTAAATTGACAAAGGAAATACGACGCGACACTGTCAACTACACAAGCTGTAAAATGTATAAGAGTTTCCATTTTAAATTATGAAGTCTGCTTAGCATTGCAAATGCAAATGGCGTCAGAAAATAAGGCATTAATAGTAACGACGGGATTCGAGTCACGTAGGTACACGTACACTTTCCTATTAAAAATTATTTCGTCGCGTGTGGAATACTAATTCAGTAAATTCACTTATAGTGTGTTCAACTATTAGAACGATATACGAATGGCTTCATTAAAATGTGATGGCAAACGTAAGTAGCATGTAATGCCACGTTAACACTACATGTTTCAAGTTTTAGTGCTTCTTTACCGGGTACTTAGCGGTAAGACTTTTGATCACTTAATCAAGATTATTTCTCAAGACTTTAAATATTACTTTTGGATGATTATAGCATTCAAAACCGGTTGCTTCAAAGTATTTTTGATCTACATAGTGATGTGACATGTTGAAAGAGTAGAATTTATTTTTTTATTTTTTATTCGACTGGAAGGCAAACGAGCAAGTGGGTCTCCTGGTGATAAGAGATCACCACCGCCTATAAACATGTAAAAAGTAGAACAGCCGAAAGAAAACAAAGACATTAATGTCCTAACATTTGTTCATGATGTACTGTTCTGTCTCGTATTAGTGTTTTTTATTATATATAATATATATTGGGTTATTCCTTAACACACCTCGACAGTTGTAAAAATATTAGTACTTATTATCAAAGAACTACAGCTCGTAATATTTTTTTAGACTAGCTTACGAAATAAATTGACTTGTAATTTTCTACTATTAATATCTAAATGGTGCAGCAACAATGACACTTTCACAGATTTGATTAAAAAAATCGACCTCTTGGGCTATTAACAAGTGAAACCAACCAGTTTTTATAAAGAGCGCTATCTAACAGCCTTCACAAGAAAATCAACGCAAATAAACCATGCACCATCAATCAGCACTCCTTAAATAAGCACAACTTTGGCGAATCTCAAGCGAGAGTTTATCCTGGGATCAGAACATCAGACGTCATAATCTGGAGTCACGCAGATTTATTCAGGGAATAATTCATGCACGACGAAAAAACCACATAGCGTTTTGTCTACAACAAAGTGTTTCATTTGTCTTCTGAACACCGAGTTAAGTATGGTACGCAAAAAAGTTGTGCGTTTACAACTTTTTTATACATTTAAGGATAGGTAAAAACGATCATGTGCTAATATTATACACGAAAGTAACTAGCATATTAAAGAGTAGCTAGTAAATTTTATTTTGCGGTACAATCAATCACAGACAGAATATCTGACAGAATTATCGGCGAAACATTTCCATTTTCGTCGGCGTCTTTAGTCTTAAATACTGTTTTTCATTTAAGTTTTTCACTCTTAATGCTAGATAGAAAATAAGTGGAATGGTCACTCCAATATGTGCTTTGGTAGCAAGTTTATAATTTAACTATTTCGAGGTCCTGTCAAGTTCGAAGTTTAAGGAATTTCATTCTTAATTTCATCCATTCAATTCACAATTTACTAAATTAATTCTTATTCAGTCGAGACAAAATGTTCTTGCAGGCAGGCCCTGTTTCTTTTTTTCATTTTGTTTTTTTCGGTGCTTAAATAAACCTATCAGCTTTATAAAAAAAAATCATAATTGCATTTTTTTTCCGAATAATTTACTAAGTATACATAAATCCACGGATAGAACTTGTTTTGTCATCTAAGCTATTTTCAGAGATATAACGGTTTGAAGGTTGTTCATTACGAACAATTAATTACTACGGTTACCATTTCTTTAAAAGTTAAAAAAAAATATGTTTTAGACAGGGTAAAATTTAGGACGTAATATAAAATTGTGCTTCACAATTTTCACAAAAGTTAGTGTTTCATTATAGATATTAGAGTTAATGTACCCAGCAATAAATGAACACGAAACACTAATTTTGTATTAAGTCCTAAATTTCACCCTGTATTGTGTTCAGATTATTTAATTTACTTAATGGTACCTAAGTCATCGTACTTTGCGAGCTTTACATTTTGAGATTAAAATCTCAATTTTAAAAAGTTGATTAGACTTGTTCTTTCAATGGACCATTAATTTTTAAGCTATGTGGACAGAATCAAATTTAAGTCATTACCCACGTACAGTCACGAATCTGGATTGTAGACCACTTGCCACTGTTCAAACGGCCGTGCAACGCTATTCTGGTTTAATGACAATATTTACTACGAGTTTGTGTTTTTGTGGCTAAATTATGAACTGTGGCGAGTGTCTCAACAATCCTTGCTCGCGATGGTATATAAGTAGCTTTCTCTGCGTACCGTACCTGAGCGAGCTTAAGTCATAAACTTTGATCCCACGCGCGCGGGCGCCGGGCAGCACGTCTGCGAGATAAGTGAGCCCTTCCCTAGACTTATTGCCTACATTTGCCAAATAATCACCAGGCCGCACCATCCAACAGACATTGCCCAGTTTGCGGCACGGGTTTCGCTCTAGGTCACTTGTTAATACACGCCCTCGCGACTTCACGCGATATTAATTAACTCAGCCGAACTATTCGGACACTAACACCACTGCAGCAGCTACTACCATTACTTGTCACCAAGTAATAACCGGTCAACGGGATTCGATTTGTAGCATTCGAACATGGCGGATGTAGACAATGTCTAATTTTGCTATTTCTATTTCTTTGGCTAGTTGAAGTATAATTTTGATAGTGTTTTATACGGCGATTAACCTTAACAGTGAACAGTGATCACAAAATTCTATATTGCTCTCGTGTCTGTCATTTTTTACTGCGCATTTTTTAATGTTTCCACTTGGTTTCTGGAATTTTACTATCAAGTTGCAAAAACTACAATCACCGTACAACGTCCCTCTCAAAGAGAGTACTTTGACACTGGCGAAATTGTCCTATTAATTAGGACAGAAAGCCATATTTTAATAGAGAAGAACCGGTCAAAGTCACTTGAAGTTTCAAATGCGTTTATTTGTTTCTATGTGCATTTTTAATGTAGATACTTACTGTTTAACACAAAGGCTAAATTTGGGTTTGCTTTTTATTTATGTCAGTATCTAATGTCTTAATTGCGTAACATTGACTTTGATTTACAATGAAGGAAAACGTTTTGAGGAAACCTGCGTAACCTGTAAAGAAATTCAACTGTAGAGTGTACAGTTCCCAAACCTACAAGGACCCGCGTCGAAACTACTGCCCAAGTCCTCCCATTCTGAGAGAAAACCTGTGCCTTGCAGTATGATGAAAATGTAAACATTAAATAGTCATTGCAAACTTATAATTATAATGCACCCACGTCTCGCCATTGCTGCAACTTGGCTTTCGAGCAGTCGCATCTTAGAAGTTGCCTTCCACTTAACGACTATCGACTGCGCTACCCAAGTTATAAGAGCACCCAAATAATATGTCCGCCCAAAATTAACAGGAAGATCTATTAAATTCCCTGCTTAGAATTTGGAATACACAAACACTACGAATTTAACTTGTATAACAAGATAGCTTTAGTTGCCACTGTTATTGTATTACTCGAAATGAGTTTCACTGAAATTCTTGAATTCGTAAATGTTGTTTCTTATTTCCATTTAAATTACATCAACATTGTTATGTCTTTGCTTTAACGAAGAACATTTCTTACATCTTATTTATTTAAAAAGCTACTTCGCTGGAAAAAGGTATTCAGTTGCTTTATTATGAATTGCTTTCTGTAATTTTTGCTCGTAGGTCGGGGCAGGAGTTCTCTGGTTTTGATCGGCGTTAAAAATGACCTAACATTAACCATCTAAATCCATATCCATACTTAATATTATTTTTATTTATTTATTTACATTATCATCACTTACAGTATCATTACAGGAGTAGGTACATACTAATTATAAATGCGAAATTGTGTGTTTGTGTGTTTGTCCGTTTATCACGCCGAAACGGAGCGACAGATCGACGTGATTTTTGGCATAGAGATAGTTCATAGACCAAAGAGTGATATAAGCCATTTTTTATCCCGGAAAAATGCACAGTTCCCGAGGGAATAGCGCGCGATAACCGAATTCCACGCGAGCAAAGTCGCGGGCAAAAGCTAATATAAAGATAAACATGCAGTTGTGGTAGTTACAAGGGTTGACGATCTATTGGTATACCTGCTATATAACTTTGGCCGCTGTGAATTCTAATGTTGTTTCTTAGAAAGAGTTAATAAACAATAGGTACTCTCAATTGTAGAGTCTAATTAATGGTTGCCGACCTATGTATCCGGGAACTCTACCTACACGCGCGTTCCTAAAGCCTTTTCAAACAAATAAATATACTTACATTGTACCAACAAGCAAATTTATATACACACTGCCTTCACTGTTCCCGAACACACTGAATTATAATTGTTGAGTCTAAGGCAGCACCTCACGTACGCGGAGTAGTTAGTTCACGATAAACTCTGCCCAAACTTCTATTGAACTAAGTTCTTTGCTTAGTTAACCTCAATTTAACATTGTTTGCCATCTATGTTAGAAGCATTTCGTTTGGTAATTAGTTTTAGAGTAAAATCTTGATTGGTGAAGATGGGTTTGTTATTTGGCACTTTAACTCCAAGATTGAGAAAAATTATGATATGAATAGTTTAAGTACTTAGCAGGCGGAGACCCTGGCAGGAACCCAGGAACCCAGGTTTACCACCGTTCACATTTTTTAGTAGCTTACCTATGCGATATTTAATTTAAGCTATAATAGCGTTTAGTATCGCATGCGCTGACCCTTAGGTAGGCAATGGGCATTTCATATGGATTTTCTTTTTCTATTCAACTACTTGCGAATAACTTGATTATGTTGTTTGTTACCTAACCAGGCAACTACTTGACAGGAGATTTAGTCTTCTATTCAAACCAAATCACTGTTACCTGAACCACAAAAACATAAACCAATGTTGAACTAGTGTTGAACACAATAAGAACTATAACTATAAATATAATCGTCAAATATTTTACAGCATTTCATTCAACTGAATTAATTTTATTGTAAATTGATGAGCTAGTTACACTAATAACAAATACTCGTAATATACAAATCGCTTAATTTTAGATATTATATGATCAATATAGTTTTACTAATGTTTTTAGTTCATTTCACGCCAGTTCATTTTCAGTCCACGCCAAGAAGTTTATTCAACACTTTGTCTTTGAGGTAAATGATCATCAAATAAGACACAAACAAATACTTCAAACAACGTCACCAGAACTAATATTATTCTAAACAAAGATTGACAACGGGAAAGATTTCCCAGAGCAGCAAATGTAATTGTTAACTTATTTAATTTAATTACAAAAGGATAGATGGCGGTGTAGCGCGAGGGTGAATAAAGAAGGTTGTTCATTTATTCGGGACACGTCCGTTTGCAGTTTGTAGTTGGGTCTGTTTGAACATGGCGGCGGGATGTTTAAACAGTGGCGTGGTCATTAGGGAAAATAACCGCTGGAAATTAATCACGAATGGGGTATCGTGTTTTGTTACGGTCTTTTTGAATTGATAAAATTATAGGTACTAAACTTAATTGAGTTGGCTGAGTAACTATTTCAGATAAGTTAATTTAGTCGTCTATTGTCGCATTTAGATAGATTGGGCGTGATTGTGGCCTAACGCATGATTTATTTATTTTTAAAGTATTCATTAATTAAGGTTTATGATTGTATAATTATGTGAGATGTGTTTTTTTTTTATGCAGACAACCGTCGAGAATTTTGGCTAGGTACAGCAGCCACAAATGTCTTACCACAGATGTCTCTGTCGTAACCCATACCTTTTCTTTCCTTTGTACCATTTGTGTGACGGATTTGTTTTGGTGCGTACCTACTACACAACTGCAAGAACGTAATAAATTATAGTATAGCATGTACTTTTATGTACATACTCATACCATATTACGTACATACACAAATACATTTTCACCTCACTAGCTTGAAAATGCTTTCTTTATCCTTCGAAATCTGCGTGGAAAGTAGCTTTTTATCCTCTAGGCTGGAAAGAGTTTTTGAAATTCGAACGTTATCGGGAACGGCTGCCCCCTTGAAAATACATCGACCACTTACTTTCACAACCTCTTATCTGGCCAGAAAATTGCTATAGAATCATCTTTATGTTAAGTACGATAGAGTGTTTATTTGTTGTATACAATTCGGGTACATACGAGGTTGAGGAAGAAAGAAAGAAAACGTTGAATATTGACGTGTTCACAAAGAAAGTTCGTCATACATTTTGTTGAAGTACCTAATATTTCAATCTGTTATTTTATTCTTATTACTAAACATTTATTTTGTAATTTTATTTTTAATTTTTAGTACACCTCGATACTTATGCCATGCAATCCTTTTCAAAATAGTAACTGTATGTACGTACCCACTGTAATACCGTTATATCGATTTCGATTGTAAATACTATTTTACCTTTATAATACTAAAAATGTTTGATAAGTGGATAATAAAACTGACTTATTAAAAACTACTTGCACAGTTTTTCTTCCATTTGCTATTTTCTCGCTGTAGTGAGGTGAAAAATTGTGTGTTTCGCTCGGCTGTAAAGTTGTTTAGCGTCTCGTATCTTTGAAACCCTCGACTGCGCTCAGGATTCTTCATTTGAACATTCAATCCTAGAGTCCTTCGCTTGCTCAGATTTCAATATATGCACTCGCGCAAAACAGTCATTTTCCAGCCTTGCATAACAAATAACTATTTATGTTCTCGTACTTTTACTTGCGTTTCTATCTCTCTTTCGAAGAAAGCAAAATGTAATGCAATAAGTTAGTGGCAACTCCCATGATAGATTTTTTTTAGTTTTTTTCAAAATTCTTGTACAAAAATTGAATGTATACAATACATACCTACCTACGCATGAATAGGTGCTCTTATTATGCAAGTTAACCACGTATGTAACAAATTCCACAAAAATAAAGCGTTAAAATAAACTTTTTTTTCTTCCAGAATATTTATATTTGTACCAAGTTTCAAGTCAATTTGATCATTAAAAGTAAATATCATTCGACTTGCAAAATAAAATATAAAGCTATGTTTATTGTTTTACCCACTCAATCTACACAAAAAAAAAAGTTATTTAGTAATTCGTAATAAAATTGCCTATAATACTCATAATAGTTATCGTTTAATATTTCGGCGATTTTTTTTTTCTAAAGAGGCATTTCTGTTCTAATCTTTGGCACACCTATACAAACAGACGGTCGGTATTAGCAGCTGCTGACGCGACGGCCGCAGTATTTAATCAACGGATCATGGCTTCGTTAGTATCAAGTACAATTATCACCGTCATGTCAATCTTCTTGTAAACTTGAGGGGAAATCAGACTGATTCCCAGAACGCTGCAAACGATGGTGTTCAATTCTAGGGTTGAATAAAACTGTGCTGAAGGTACAACCTTTTTATATGAATGTATGTTTTTATACTTTTTTTACCAATGTTGAATAATTTGTATGTTCTATTTGACAGTCTGATTAAATATACGCACCTGAGAAGACTGTTTTATATCCAGTAGACTCGCAGACCTTTAAGGCACAGTTTTAGCCCTTAAGGCACCAGCCCGCAACAATAACAGTTATATGTACGTACTTACTCGTACTTAGGGTAATGATTTACCATATAAAAATAAACACACAAGTACTTAAATTAAATTTGATTTTGATTTGATCATCATCATCAGTATTAGGTAGAATATTTAAAGAAACCCTTAGAACAGCACAATGAGCGACAACTCACCACTTGCATCCACTGGATGCATTTGCGTTGCGTTTGTGCATTTGAATTGACATTAAGGGGCTGTTTCACCATCCATTGATTAGTGTTAACTGACGGTTAAATGTGATGCCGTCTCCGTCTATTCTAACACCTAAGTATTAAAGCGTCTTTGAAAGACGGCGTTACTACGTGAACGATTGAATCAGTACCTAAGTAATAAAGTCAAATTAATTTTTAAAACAATTACTCAAATCGTATATGACTTGCAAATATGCTATGCTATGCGTTCAAAAACTGGAATTTTTGACCAACATATTAAAGTTAAACAGTTTTGTTGGAATAAACGAATAAACTTAGTCTCTGGATAATAAAAAAACCTATGTTGCGTGATTTGCGTCAGAAAAGTTTTCATTTATTGAATCAGGCGTTACTTTGCGGAGGTCCATTTTAATGAACTAATTAACAAATTAATTGACCAAATTAATTAATTGGGTGAGCAAATTAATTGTTTTAGTTTTCGTTTAGGTACGTACCTATCGCCAGTTTTAATATTCTGTTTGTCTTTTTGCAAATATTACTTTGCTTTGTTTAAAATGCTTGTAAAGATAAAGCAGTGCATGTTACTGTACATAATTACGCATTAACAAACCTTACAAACCTTCTGAAATGTTATTATGATACTCACCTGTCGGATTGTTTCAAAAATCCACATTCATATTTTAATGTTTCTCATTATGGAACAGTCACGTAAACTACTAATTCTTAGCAGTTGGTAGACGAATTATAGGTACCTTACTTCAAATATGCCCACTGTTGCGATTCTTCATAATAAAAATCGGCCAAGAGCATGTCGGACACGCCCAAGATAAAAAAATCAAATTAGGTTTTTTTATAGGATTCGCATTGTGTATGGAATCTTCCAAGTTTAGGTATAACCTTAGGCTGCTATTTACTCATAAATAAACTACTAATATGTGATTCTCAAGCAAGCTTAGCCACTATAATTTTCCTTGTAAATTTGATATACTTACTACCATCCTTATTTTTTTCAAATGTTTTCTAGCCAACGGTTTAGATTTTAGAGGGGTGAGGGACGCTCGATTCAGTCGAGAAAAATAAATCACCTCCACTGTACGTCTCTAGGAGGTATGCTAATTTTTTTACACTTTGTCGGCATGATTGATATGTGTAGTCATGCCATTACAGCTTTCTAGTACTAAAAGTCTCTGAGCTTAGGCGCGGACAGACAGATAGACGGACAGACGCGGCGAAACCATAAGCGTTCGTAGTTGACTACGGAACCCTAAAAAAGGCAACTGGTTGTTAGTTTGCTATAGTAAAAAATTACCGCTAAGCATTTTCAACAACAACGCTCAGCACGGACTATTAAATTCGACAAACACTTCCAAATGGTTTTTCGAGTAACACGTGCTGCGGTAAAAATGGCAATTTTACTGGGTGAAAAACAAACGGGTTTTAAAGAAAATCCCACTCCTTTTATCCGAGTATTTCCAGTTTTCAACCATTTCCACCAACTTGTTCAAAGTAATGTAGAGGCTGAATAAGAGTTATTTCTTAGTCCATAGAGAGTTCTGTTGGTTTAGAGAAAAAATATTTTAAATTCAGGTCATGTGCTGCTGAGTAGGGTGTTGCGAAATGATCTTGTGAATTATATTATTCGAGCCCATACAAGAAGAGTAAAATATATTTTTCAGTTATTTGAGGATTATAACAGACATGTCAAAGGATTGCTAGAAAAGATCCCTTTATGGGGTGAGTTCGCTTCGCCTTTTTACATGTTTGTCAATTATGTTTCTTTCTTTATTTTATTTTTTGTACAATTAAATATTTAAATACATACATACGTAAATAACGGTACGATTTTTATTTTTTTCAGACTTTGTCTGCAGTGTTCTTGTCAAAAACCATCTTTAGTTAAGTTTTTATCATAGGTGATTTATAATATTAATACATTTATGTTATTAGTGAAATATAGAAATGCTATTTTAGAGATAGGTGACACTTAGGTACAGTACTACCAGAATGTTAATGTACCTAATGACACTCGAAATCGAACCTCGTCAATTTTCTTCTTTTTTCTAAGATTGAAATGAGAAAGAAAATCTATCTTTTGTTTCGATTTCCAAAGGACATTAGCAAACTTAGAGGCGAGATAAATTATCTCATGATGCAGAAAGGGATCAAAATAGTAACAATGACGTATCAGACAAAGGTGAAGGTAGGTATCTCGTCTCGTTGGCTTGGCTTTAATAAGACCGCTTTTCTTTTTCTTCTCATTTGACTCTTCAGGAAAACGAAGAGAATCGACGAGTCCCGAGCAACATTAAAACTCTAGTTGTACATACCATATTAGTGATCAGAGGAACTTAAAAAGAACAATCAGCATAAAAAAATTACATTAGAAGTTTTTCCGTCTTATTTTATAATAAGGAACCCTGAATTATGATACAATTCGTTAGCCAGCAAGGTGGCATGAAGTTCAACCGCTGTAAAACGTTCGTCCCACGAAGTGCTTGGCATTTTAGTCTCCAGACTGCAAATCGTGACTCAAAGCTAGACAATAAATTAGATCCGTCGAACGTCGTACTTGGTATTTAGCGGTTTATTCTTGAAGCATAAAGTTTGTGGACGACTGAGAAACAATTCAGGCTATCTACGGCAGGGTGAAGTTTGAGGGGATGTTTTAGCTGATTGGTTGATATTGCCAGTGCTAAAAAAACTTTAACTTAAAGTTTTTAGTTAGAATTGAAAAACCAGTCCAATAATACAAAACTCCGTTAAATAACTTAAAGTTTAACAGCCGGTCACGGTTTTGAAAAAATTCTAGATCACTCTTTTTTTCTTTTCAATTTTAAGTAAGTAAAACAAAAATATATAATTTTTAATTTTTCACCATGTTAGCAGGTCTTAGATATTGTGTTTTGCGCAACATTTGGTAACATAGTGTTGCTCTAAAGATGAGCTCTGGGTGATTTTTTGAAGTATCAACTTGTAATTGACTGAAGTGTGAAACTTACGAGCTTACTAACTGTTATCCGTGACTCCGTTCGCGTAGAATTCGTTCGTAGAATCCCACGGACACTGCAATTTTCCGGGATAAAAACTATTCTATATCCTTCCCCGAGACTCAAACTATCTGTATACCAATTTTATCCAAACCGGTTCAGTGGTTTAGACGTGAAGAGGTAACAAACAAACAGACTTACAAACTTTCGCATTTATTATAATATTAATGGGAACTAGGATTTAAATGCCCTCGCACATTATTTATTTCCTGGGGATACCTCTATTCTTAGAAAATAATTGCGTAGGGTTCATTTCAATCACATCTCCAAAATCAGAATTACCTAGAATCTTCAAGAAAAATAATATAAGGGTTGCTTAAATATATCCAGCTAATTCTCTACCTAAGTACTGACTTGACCTTTAACATAGAGTGCACGCTCTCTAAGACCTCTTCTCACTTCATATCGCCGACCTTGTCATCACTTACCATCTGAGATTGGGTCAAGGGCAGATCCGTCGAATATAAAAGAATACATCAAAAAGGGAGGCATTCATAATATGTATATATGATAGATAAGTGCGAAGAGAGGTTTTGTATGAATACCTTTATAATATAATAATCTGGCATTGCAAATGACGAGACAAAAGGATTCAAACCAAATAGCGTTGACCTACTGGTTGGGTCTATTCCAACTAAAGTTCCATCGATGAAACTAATAATGGAACTAGTTGGAATAGACGGCTGGTTGTGCTGTAAGTAACCAGTTTTTAAAAAGAAACAGTTTTTCTCTTTCTATGGGTATCGTAAAAGGTGGCTAAGGGACTTAAGTACTGCCAACTACGAGCTCTGGACTCCAACACTGCATTATACAAGACAATGAGAGATCACCACACTCTTTTCCCAAGTTTTTTAATTTAAAAATGACAAGCCGAACAGACAAAATATTACAAGTACGAGTTACCTAGTTCTCCATGACTTTACCGTCGCAGCAAATGCAGCTAACACAGCTTATTTCGCCCAGATAATAATATTTAATCGCTTGAATCAACAACAGACGCATTTAAACCGACTATTACTCCGTGGGGAACGCTTTAAATTGCTTTTAGAACATTTTAAATTGCTTTCAGAGTTCAACGAGCTTGCAATCAGCGCAATGAGGGAGCGGACAAATAACTGTTGAGACACACGATGTCATTCGACGTATCTAAATTACGTTACGTGATTAGAGCAGAGGCCTTATTGCCTAACGTTTCTGACACTCGCGATCGCAATAAAATGACATCTTTTGTATGCGAAATATGTCATTTGATTGCGATCGCGAGTGTCAAAAACATTAGGCAATATAGCCTCAGGTTTACATTAGGGAGCTAAGCAGTGCTTTGCTGGCAACTGGGGACTATTATGACAATTAACAGAAGAGATATAATGATGGTAGAAGAAATAATGCGACTGTTTGAATGGAGGGGGGCTACTACGAAATTTGAAAATCGAAGTTCGTATCGTACTGTCCCTCTCACTCTCATATTAAGTAACATTAGCGACAGCGGGAAGGCAAGATACGAAGTTCGAATTTGGCAGTTCGTAGTAAACGGCCGTGCTGGACTGGGTGTAGTCGCGGCGGCTTCTTCCTTCTTAGGCGCAGACCTCCAGTGTGATTAGAAAGAGGTGGTAGGTATATTAAAGCTCGCTTTAGCACGCAAAACAGTTTTTAATTAAAAAGCACATTTCGCGGTTTGGTTGTTTCCAAATGTGGACAAATAAAAATTATATTTTCCTGATAATGCGTTTGTTCGTAGCTATTGTCTTAAATTTTAATGTAGGTGTTAGTGGGAGTCCTTGTATATGGCACAAAACGTTAATTTACAAGCTACGGCAGAACAAAGGATGTATTTAGCGGCCAACGATAAAACGTTAAGGCGTGGGCGCGATATTTGCGGTTCTCCTGCAAAGCGCCGAGTAGGTGCAAGGTATTTAAAGGCTATGTACCGAAATTAAACGTAAATATGAATAAAGTAGTTAGTCTAAACACCGCTACGAATGTTTTTCATGAGTTTTTAGTTATGATTGACGAAATATTTCTGCTAATACCTCGATGTTCAAAGTCTACGAGCATACTGCGACTTAAGGCTTGAGAGTTCTTCATTCAGTAAGAAAGATAATAATTTATTGAATCAGGCGTTACTTTGCGGAGGTCCTTAGCAATGAACTAAAAGTACTAAAACAAAACAATAACTAATACTTAGTGAAACGTTTATTAACACATATTGTATGCACAGAAAAATACATTAGAATCAAAAAATAAAACATCGTATAGTAAGTATATAAAAATTGACTCAGTGCGTAGCTCAGTACATTCTTAATCAATAACTCCATAAAAACTTTTCTAAGGATATTCAATCAAACTAAGGAACCATCTGCTGAAATATTCTTAATTGGTTTTAAAGCACCTTGTATGTATATGCTAGACTAGAACAATGTTACGTGTGTGACGTCAAATGACTTTGATTTTGTTTGATGTGCCACAACGAGCCCAGAGCGTTGCCCCGCCTTTGCTTTGCCCTGCGTCCCTTCACCCTGTACCGGTGCGTAGTTTGAACATTAATTATGAAAACAAAGCAAAAATATCAAAGAGGTTGACTAAATGGTTAATGTGCTCGGCTTCCGAGCTCCAATGTTTACCTATTGGAGTAGTAGTTACCTAATTAAAACCTGATTATTTATGTGCCAGAGATTACGAGAGTACTATGTCACTGACGAGAAGTTTAAATTGAAGTCACTGTCCTAAATTAAAAAGATCTTATAACCATGTATCTTAGGTAAGTACCTACTCGATCTAATACCTCGTTGATTTGATTGTGGAGGGGCATCACTGTCGTAAATGCATTCGCCTATGAAACAGATCTTCTGAATAGATTGCAACCAGAGGCCGTTCCTCCCTTATATATAACCCTCTTCGACTTTTTACGTCATGCAATCCATAGTCAAGGATTTTTAATCGACAAAACGTAAAAAGTTAAAGCTTATAAAAGAATTTGTAGCCATCTTGTAGTTAAATTCCCGTAACTCCTCGGAATCCCGCTGTCGACGCTGGTTACAACTTTGTAGTTGAACATTTGAATTGATTACGCAAACTCTCTTATTCGATTTACAAATAAGACTGGCTGTAAAATAATTCCCGAGAGAATTTCTTCGTTCTAGCACAGATAAAATACACTACAGAGACATCCGTGGCCCTATAGATACGCTATAGATGGCTTTAGTTAATGCTGTCGTGCGTACCTAATCATATGGCATTTAATGTCTAAGATGGTCCAATATATTGCCCACTGGCCAAGTCAGTTTTTCAGTTTTGGCATTAGAAGAAGTCTACAAGATTATAAAATCTGTCAAGTACGAGTCGGACTCGCGCACCGAGGATTGTGTGGGAATTTGTAGGTATGTCATAATATTATTCATACTCTATGTATACTGCTACTTATTAACATTACTTCATGGGCGAGAACCTGTATGTATAAACTGTTGGCTCTCTGGAAGAAATAAATAAATATTCTTGATATTTGATAACATCGAGGAAACGCAGTATAGTCAACTATATTGTAAATTGTAACTCATCAATGACAAACCTGTGTTATGTTGGCCTGGGAAAATAAAGTATGACGGTAGAAGTATAATACAATACAATACAATGACTCTTTATTGTACACCAGAAATAGTAAGCGATACAGAAAACAGGTACACAGGAACAAGGCAAACAACGGTACTTAGGTACTCCTTAAATAAATAGTTCCTTAATGGTACGCGGTTTTGTGATTATTTGTCTGCATTGATAAGTACTCTGTGGTTCTAGCTCTCAAGTTGATATTTTAATGGGCTGGTATTTTGTCGTCAGTAACCTGATTGTTGTTACTAATTGGAGACTTACGATCTAACTTGATTTATTTTATTCCTGGAGTGCTTTGTCAACGTTATTATTTTAGTGAGCGTTTTAAAGTACAGTTGAATTCGATGCGTAACGAAATTACGCGCTACGTCTAAAGCCCCACTCTCAAATCTGATAAGCAGACCTACCTACAGCGTGTTTTTCTTGATTTCCGTAACTTCGAGAGCACAGGTCTGTGCTAGAAACTATCTGATACTTAACTAAAGCTAAAAGTAAGCACACGTTTTTCTTTAGAAAAAAAATCTCGGTGAGATAAAACTCAAAATTTTCTCGTTATTGAAAAAGTAAGCGGTACGCTTTAAACTGTTCTTTTATATTTTTAAGTGAGGAAGTAAGTACCAGCGTTCCTTTTTTCCAGTTTTTCTTTCACTTCTAAGCATTTTCCTTTCGTTCTGTTCAAAACGTTACAATTCTAACTAAAGACAAGCAAAACAAAGTCAACAGAACATCTTGCACGTCGTCAACACTTCAAAGCAACCCAATTAACGGAATTTAAATCGCGCACTCAGCACGTTAACGTAAAACAGACGCATGCAGAAGTGAAAAAGCAGTGGTTCCACCGCTGACTATACTCGTAACGAAAAGCGCGTAGAGTTAGAAACCTGAAAACACATCTTGAAACTCGCCGTAGTATGCCATAGTTATCCTATCACCAGCCGTGTGAACAGTCAGCGACGATTGCATTTATTATTATTATAAAACATCAGTCTATAGTATAAAATGAAGTAACTTCCCGCTATTTAAAATTCGCAACAGACCCTATACTACGAAGTACAAAATTCGAACTTCATATCTCGCCGTCCCACTGACGTTTATAATATTTAATACGAGAGTGAGAGGGCCAGCACGATACGAACTTCGATTTTCGATTTTTGTATAGTAGGCCTAAAATTTTACTACTCCCTGACTTAGTACGGGTGTACACACTGTAGTTTAGAGCAAGAGCAACAAAGAGTATATAGTCATGAGTAGTGCACAATGAGACGTGTCTTTGATTGTAGCCCACATTTTTTAATTCGCTAGTTTACTGATAAAAAAACCTAAATTTCTAGTGTATGTATTCTTCAACGACAGCTAGTAGTTTTCTCGTCAGCGGTAGGACAACAGCCTAAGCAAGTCCGCTATCTAATTATCGCTTCGCATCAGATTAAAGCAAACATAAAAAAACTGGTACAATCTAGCATTCCGTTCGCAGAAAGATATTGCACGGTAGTTCTAAACTTTGTGAAATCTTGTTTCATAAAAAACGGCAACATCATAAGTATCTACGAATATGTTAGCGAATACTCACCAGAAGTAAACATAAGTAATCGCTAATGCAGCTGCTTTCGCATACCCAAAACTGCGTCCCTTAGAAGGGTCATTTAAAAGTCATATTATACTCGATCTTAAAAAATGTCCCCTTAAATGATCTAAAAGCACGGCGTCAACCTTATTGATTCTATACAATTCGCATTTCCAGCCTTCAATTCAATTGTGGCCTTCAGGCTTCAATTCGCAGGCCTCTCATTCTGAGTGGAGGCCTGTGCCCAGCAGTAGGACGTATATAGGCTGGAATGATGATGATGATGATGAATTCGCACTTGACGAGACAGGAATTGAAGTAAATATCCCCCGTTTTTTTTCTAGCGCTACATGAGCATGCTCCTTTATTCAGCACTTCCCTGGAGCCCCTTTGTCACGTGCAAACATTCTGACGAAGAAAGCATTTTGCGCAGGATTTAATTACGCGACACAGTGCTTTGAGGTGGGCAATGCAGAGTAATGCATTTTAGAGGGATTGTTTTTGGTTTAATCTTGTTGGAAAATTGTTTTGCGCCCCTGGAGTTAAGTGAAAAGGGGTAAGTTTTTGCAATGTTAAGAGAAATGTGGTTAAGCGAGTTTATAAAAAAAGCATGAAATATATTAGGCAACTGGAGGAGAGGAGGGGACAATGGATTGTAAACTTTTTTTTTGTATTATAAATGTTACACAACTTGTAGGTGAAATTATTATTATTATTGTGTTGTGTTATTTTCTATGTATTGTAAAAAAAAACTTATGGTTCCGTACCCAAAGGTCACTGTGTTTGTCACAGGGTTGGATCTCTTGAACCGTAAGAGAAAAAGAGTTTTAGATATGAGTTGCAACAAGTTACTATATAGGCCAACGTCAAACTAGGTGTCAAATCTCCAGTAAAGTAAAGTCTTAGCTATAAGTTAAGTATTTGAAATGTTTTCACATGGTACGGTGGTGATATTATTCCGGATTTTATATGACTACCCAAAAAAAACCTGCATTGTTTTACATAACAGAACAACTTTCAAACTGAGCTAACAATAATATCAGTTGGTAAATCCAGGTTTAAAAATTAGCTACCTAGTGGTGTAACGTTACGTTAGCTAAAAATTTTAAATACAATTTAATTGTCACAGGCTAAGTTGATGTCATTAATTACGCAACTGAACATTTTCTGTTTGCAAGTAGGTACAAACTCTGATTAAGTTAGGCATCAGAATGTTCTAATTTAAACGGGACGAGACAAACTTTAACGCCGTAACACAATAAATTGCGAGCAGTGCGCAACAAGAACTCAAGCACCTTAGTAATTTGGCGGGTACGTTAAATATATTTTTAAACGAGGGCTTACCCTAGCCGGGTGTTGTTGCAAACTTTCATTTTATCGCAAATTTCCTCGACGTTGCGCTGTAAACGTACCTTAGGCCAATTTGAGCCTGTGCTATAAAAAGTCTGCACAGAGGGCAGAAATTTAACTTTAATAAGAGCAAAGCACGATAGCGATATAATTGGTTTTTAAATATACACAACACGATCGCAATTTTAGGTTCGTATTAGGTCCAAGCTACATTGTTATCTTGCATAATTTTGTGCCTTTCGTTGAACCGAGCGATTTGGTATTCAATTCAATATGGGAGCCGCGCGCTCACCCGACCATCTTGGAAGCAGACAATAACAAATCCAATTGACCGTGATAAATAAATAATCATATGAGTATGGAGTTGGTGGGATGGGAGTCCATGGGCGACGGTAATCATTTACTACCGGGCGATCCGTTTGCTCATTTGACCCTATTCAAAAAAAAATTAGGTAAACCTTCAATTTTTTTGTTCGTTTCGGTCAAATGTTTGGCGTTCGGATATTACAAATATTCAGGGGTCAGATCGCTTTAGAATTGTAGTACCTACTGTACATTACCTAGATTGGACGTCAATACAAGGGCAATCAACAACAAGCACAGTCAGTAAAAACCTTGTATTAAATTTTCAGGTTTTTTTCTCTTATCGTGAAAACTTTTATGGTGATGCTTAGATCACTGATCGCATTCGCATCTGAAGAAGACCTTCAAATTACCAAGTCTAGGTTGACTAGCAAAGTTTTTCAAAGTTCTAAATTTTGAACGTCTTACCAATAATACACAAAAAATAATTTAATTGAGCTCAAAGCATGGAATCTTTTTACTAGAGAAATGCTACGTTTACAAAAACAGAACTAAACATGCGACAACTTAATTACAGAAATGGACAAAATCCAGACAGTGCACATTTTGTTAGTCGCAAAAAGAGTGCACGGCGCACGCCATCTGTATCGTTTAGATAATTTTCACCTCGTTTGTTAGCTTGATGGCCTGGTTTGTGTCACAATCCAGAAAGAACAGCCTTATTGTTTCAATAAAAAACTCTGAAACGTGAATGTCTGGAATCGTAAAAGCTTGACCATGTAAACCGGTAGTTACCCATACGAAACGACTGAGGGAAGTTTTGGTGTAACCCGAAAATTATCCAAACGATGTGGAACGTGCTGTTTGGTGTTCTTGATCGTTTATCGCAAAACAGTTTTTTTTTTAATTACCCATAGGTAAGTTTTAGAAGCTCAACTCTTCGGCAGAGGCTGAAAGTCAGTTTCTGATGCCTTAATTGATTATCCTACAGTTTATACTGTAGGCAAGAGAACAAAAAAAAAAAAACATTTTAATATTTGCTTATTACCATAATTTGATCGTGAAGTGAAAGACGAAATACACATATTTTCCGACGCAAAAAAAAGTAAACTGATAGTAACCGTCGTGGAATGAGCCACTTTTCTCTACAAAAGTTCATGATTCCATCCACTAGACGCGGACCTTCCAAAGTTTCGAAGTGGCTTTCTTAGTCCAGGAAAAGAACATACTGCTACTCTACCACACTTCGAAAGCTTCTATGTGTATTTTTTAAAGTAATATACGAATAAATATTCTTATGAATAACTATTTCAAGCGTCTGCCTGTTGCCGTTATTAATATTGAGCAAAAAACGGCAAAAAATCAAGTTTGTTAAATATTTATTTTATTCTGTGTTTAGTATTTGTAGTCACAGCTGCAACAGAAATACATAATCTGTAAAAAATTCAACTGCCTAGCTATTGCGGTTCATGAGATACAGCCTGGTGACAGACGGACAGACAGACAGACAGACGAACGGACGGACGGACAGCGCAGTCTTAGTACTAGGGTCCTGTTTTTACCTTTTGGGTATGAACCCTAAAAAAGATTAGACTCTTTTCTCTGGACCTTCAGTTTTTATAAACCCGACGCTGGCAACTCATTGCGCAAGCTTCCATCTTGAATCTCTAAATTATGAGTTTAATTTCGCCTCTTGCGACTATTCCTACAATTTTACGTGTACTGCGGCCCGAAAATGCGATTTATTAAATTGAGAACACATTTTTCACATGTTTAGTAGCTATTCTATACGAGTAATATAAGAGGGATTTACGTAGAGAAAAATCATGAAGAAGGTGTTCGTTATGTAATTAACACAGCACTATATATGTAATGAAGTGTATTTTACGTGTATTTTAGTTTAACAAAATTAGTGTGAGTAATGTATGTAAAAGCGTGCTTTTACATATATTACTCACACTAATTTTGTTAAACTTGTCCTTTACCATTTACCCATCTGACACTGTGTGCATTCTGGACAGAATATGCATACCTGAGGCCGTATTGCCTAATGTTTTTGACACTCATGATCGCAATCAAATGACATATTTCGCATACAAAAGCTGTCATTTTATTGCGATCGCGAGTGTCAGACACTTTAGGCAATAAGGCCTCTGGTCTACTGTTGTATTATTTATAATAAGTGTGAAAATCTTGTCAAAATGTAACTTATTATCACCAAAATTGACGTAAGTACAAGGAACAATCAACCGTGACGGGATGCCCCCTGATAACTAAAAGGTAAAGGCACTCCCTGTTCGTTTCTAAGAAATACTTTCGTAACTATAAGCTTTGACGAAAAATTAATATTATGGAATAAACTAGAGGTTGCGAGAGTTCAGTTTGAGCTGAAACACTAAGTGAGCGTGAATAACTTATGAGTTTGGTGCTTGCTTCGGACTTCGGTGCTAAAATTGTTCAAAGTATAGTGTCTCCTGCATTAAAACATGGAATGACAAAGCATACTGAGCATTTATTATTATTTCTACTAGCTAGATATCATAAATCATCTTGTTGCAAATATTTTCATGCAATCATTTTCTAGGACTTGCATAAGTGATACATAGCATTTAGATTGACACATTATCAAGTAAATTTGATGTCTAGGTGTTTTATTAATGCCTTTAAAAATAACATGTCGCTCTCGCATCGGTCTAGTCAACCAAAGACGTTTTGCACAGGCAACACGCTAAAAGTCGTCTGGAATAGACGCGTACAAATAATAATTTGCCACAAAACAGTACCATTACAATACTGTATGTATAATGAACTGTGAATGTACTTACGTGCCAAAGCAATACCAATACAGAAATCCAATTCAATTGTCCGTCTAGACATCGAATATCCAGATCACTCCGGATATTACCGGTAATATTTGAAAACCCGTAGTGCAACGTTAATGCAATACCGCATCGGCGACACCTGCACTGGCCACGTGCTTAGAATCCGGGTTAGGGTAAGGCTTAGAGGCGTTCCTATCCCGCGCCCCGTACCTATCTTGTATAATATATTACGAAAATCGACGAATATATCCATGAACTACGAGTAGAATTCTGGAAAGAGGGTAGACGATACCTGGTCGTCTCTTTTAAGGAACCTACTCATAAAGCTTCTACTCGCAATAGGTACCGACCGTCACGAAACTGGATAGAAAAAAAAAACTCAAAAAATTCTAATGTAACTTCATTTGTATGACCGTTAGATCATGTTTATTAACAACATCAAAAAAGAAGAATTTCTATATTGACAATTAGGACCTATTTTAGATTATACTAGCCATTGACTTATACTCTATGGACAGGCACGTTCATGTCAACAATATGTTCAAATACCGGACTGTCACAAGACATCATCGCTATATAGATTATACACCGCAGACGTGACACAGCTATTTTACCTACAAAACGTAATTATAATGCTCAGTTGCAAAATAGATATTTTCGAAAAAAAAATTAATATTATTTAGACCAAAAAGAAAGAACATTAAATAAATATTCAAAATATCAAACTGGATATAAATAAAGCAATTAAACGAATTCTCATTCATGTTCAGTCACAATTTTTTACCTACAACCAATTCTGAATGGGAACGGAACTTCTGCACGTTTTTAGTCTATGATTGTAAGATGGCGTGACGTCTTAGTTTAAAAAAATGTTTTTATTGTGGTATTACAATATTAATAGTTGCGTAATCACTTGAACGAGATGTAATTTTACTTACTTGAGTAGTGAATTGTTACTTACGCGCAGGTTCACGCCTACATTCGGAGTCTCAATCAAAAACTAGTTCGTCCGCCGCTCATGAATGTCAAAGTCATACTAAAGTCCTTTGCACAGTGCAAGGTGCAAAGCAGTGGAACACAACGAGTGTTCGGATCGCGATATCTAGTAAGTACATATATATCGATGATACTAGCTTTTGCCCGTGACTTCTTCTGTCGAGAATTTGTTTAGCCCTATCCCTAAAGTATAAAATTTTTCGGGAAAAAAATATTCTATCTCCTTCCCAGGGTCTTAAGTATCTCCGTACCTGCCTCATTTCAAATATATTATACTTACATACAATACGAGTGGCCAATTTGATATTATTTTTAAACATTGACTTAAATACTATGGACCCGCACGTTCATGTCAACAATATGTTCAAATACCGAACTGTCACAAGACGTCAACGCTATATAGATTATACACCGCAGACGTGACACAGTTATTTTACCTACAAAACGTAATCATTTTGCATCTGGCAAAATAGATATTTTCGAAAAAAAAATGGAAACTTTTAACTGCATTTTTTTATCAATTGAAAGAAATTATCTTAATAAATAGGCAGATAGTGAATGAGGTTTTGAAAAAAAGCTGAAGCACTAGAAATGTGATTGAAACCTTTAGAATGAAACTGACACAATTCAAAATGTTCTCATTTTAAAACTCAATCATGTTTTGTTTATAGTAAGTTCATTTTAGTAATAGTGTATATAATATACAATAAAAAAAACAACAAAAACCTATACTTACACATTTACCTCCAACTATAAACTTACCTATGAAAACTGACACCTTCGCTGACATTTTTAGCCGTGTTTTTACAGTAGCGAAAAACGCACGACGTCATCTCCTACAGGGATCTAGGAAAGGACTGGATGTAGTACTTTATACTTCAACCATACTTCAAGTATTACTAAAATGCGTATCGCGTGAGATATTGACGTTCATAAAAATTAGTACATGGAAAAAGAATGACAGGTATAAATAAAGCAATTAAACGAATTGTCATTCATGTTCAGTCACAATTCTTTACCTACAACCAATTCTGAATGGGAACGTCTACACGTTTTAGTCTATGATTGTAAGATGGCGTAATGTCAACGACTTTATAACCTTCGATGCGTGACGTCTTATTTAAAAAAATGTTTTTATTGTGGTATTACAATATTATTAGTTGCTTAATCACTTGTACAAGATGTAATTTTACTTACTTGAGTAGTGAATTGTTACTTACGTGCAGGTTCACGCCTACATTCGGAGTCTCAATCAAAAACTAGTTCGTCCGCCGCTCATGAATGTCAAAGTCATACTAAAGTCCTTTGCACAGTGCAAGGTGCAAAGCAGTGGAACACAATGAGTGTTCGGATCGCGATGTCTAGTAAGTACATATATATCGATGTTTTTAAATTAAATTAAGACAACCATCGACAATCATTAAATGTTGGTACCTAATGAAAAATCAACTGCAGGGATCTCCAAATTCAGCAGCTCTTGATTCATAACTTAATTTAACCGTAAACATACATAATATGAATGAAGCACGATCTACACTCGATGGAGATTGTGATCACATGGAGATTGTTATTTATGGACAACGTTTGATGATACCCGATCGGATCAGCAGAGTCGAGTACCGTATTAAGTACCTAAGTTGGTGCCACAAGAGTCCTAAGCGAGCCTGACATCAAAGCAGCATTTCATGTGACGACCGCGGTTGATTAACATGCATACTTAAGCCATCAATTGGATGATGTTATTTCAATTCCGACATTCGTATGAGTACCCACCTACATATCGTCATTAATTTGAAAAAAATCTCGTATCTCAAATCAATACGTCAACAAAATCGACCCTTCAAATAATGCGCATAAAGTTCATTTAGATAATTGTCAATTTTAAGTTACGAGCTTTTTAAAAAGTAGTGACGATATGACAAGAGCATACACATACAGTGGGGGTAGGAAAACCTTCGTCAGTTATTAAATTGATTCCTTTACAAAGTCATAGACTCTTAGTACGTTTTGAAACCAAAGTACTAAGTAGACAAGTGCATATCAAATTATACTTACTTGATATGATAACAAGGGTAAAAATAGTATACACCTCTAACATATATTCATTTCATATCAATACAAAACCTTTTTAATAAACAACTTCGTAAAGTTTCAATCAAATAATGTTCTATTTAATTGTCAGTGTTTGTCAGTGCCAAGGTGTACAAACAAGGTGTAGTCACAGAATATATAATAGGTAGTGGTAGGGTTGCTATGGTCACCTGATTATGTTTAGCAGGTTGACAGATTGACGCAGTATGTCCTACTCAATCGGTAAAGCAGATTAGCGCTCATACTGAGCAAAGGAAAATAGATCTTAGGGTGACGAACCTTATTTTACTCCGACTGTACAACGAACTTGAGCGATCGAGCTTTGATCGGAGTTTTTTTTTTGTTAAAACATGTTTTTTGAGCAGGTACGCATTTAAATAAGCATTAAAATTAAGACTTTAACTAAATAATATTTTAAATAGAAAGCACATAAAAACTAAGAAGCGTCCGACTTTAATTGTAACCCTTGTCCACCAGCTATCAAACAAAATCACAGACATCATTGCGAATTAAATTTACGTACAGTAAAATAATCACTAAAACTCGAAAACACGCATTTTCTCATAGCCAGGACCGAGCTATACTTTAAACGTTTAGGCAATTAACAACATGTAAACAAACTTCAGCTGCCAGATTTGATACATTCAAGGCTTAGATGAATGATTGGTCTCGCGCTCGCTCGACTAGATACCGCCGGTGTACTTGTCAAATGAAGCAACAAATAGTACGCCGAAATCGGCGTACTTGGCTCCAACCCGGCTCAGTCGCGTTGCAGACTGTGCGTAAGGTGCGCCTCCGAATGTTTTGCTAAATTTTGGTCATAAACCGAATTAAAATGCCAGTTTGCATAGTGAAACTGTGTAAAAATAATACTTCCAAAAATAAGAAGGACACTGGGATCACATACCATCAGTAAATATCGTATAATTTCGAAATTACAAAATAAAATAAACATGAACCCGAAACGCCATCCAGTGTTGCCGCGTACACAAAAATCAAATCCCCGTGGTTGAGATTTTAATCAATTGAATTTTTTAGTATCATCATTTAATAACTTATTTTATTTATCTAACGTAATTATTATATATACATAACCTAGTTCTATATTATTTAATGTTTATCTTTGTAATATATATGTCGGCGGCCGATCGTAAAATCCGCCAGATCACGAAATTCCTAGGCATATCGTATAATGGCGCCATTTCATGAATTGGCTAAGGGACATCCGCCATATCGTTCAAAACTCACCGTTTGACGATTTGCCTAGTGACGTTTAGGCAGATCATGAAATTCCTAGGCATATCATGAAACGCCGCCATATCATGATTTGGCTAGTTTAGACAGGTCATGAAATTCCTAGGCATATCATTAAACGCTACTATTTCGTGATTTGGCTAGTTTAGGCAGATCACGAAATTCCTAGGCATATCGTGAAATGGCACCATTTCATGAATTGGCTAAAGGACATCCGCCATATCGTTCAAAACTCACCGTTTGACGATTTGCCTAGTGACGTTTAGGCAGATCATGAAATTCCTAGGCATATCATGAAACGCCGCCATTTCATGATTTGGCTAGTTTAGGCAGGTCATGAAATTCCTAGGCATATCATGAAACGCCGCCATTTCGTGATTTGGCTAGTTTAGGCAGATCACGAAATTCCTAGGCATATCATGAAACGCCGCCATTTCGTGATTTGGCTAGTTTAGGCAGATCACGAAATTCCTAGGCATATCGTGAAATGGCGCCTTTTCATGAATTGGCTAATGGACATCTGCCATATCGTTCAAAACTCACTGTTTGACGATTTGCTTCGTGACGTTTAGGCAGATCATGAAATTCCTAGGCATATCATGAAACGCCGCCATTTCATGATTTGGCTAGTTTAGGCAGGTCATGAAATTCCTAGGCATATCATTAAACGCCACTATTTCGTGATTTGGCTAGTTTAGGCAGATCACAAAATTCCTAGGCATATCGTGAAATGGCACCATTTCATGAATTGGCTAAGGGACATCCGCCATATCGTTCAAAACTCACCGTTTGACGATTTGCCTAGTGACGTTTAGGCAGATCATGAAATTCCTAGGCATATCATGAAACGCCGCCATTTCATGATTTGGCTAGTTTAGGCAGGTCATGAAATTCCTAGGCATATCATGAAACGCCGCCGTTTCGTGATTTGACTAGTTTAGGCAGATCACGAAATTCCTAGGCATATCGTGAAATGGCGCCATTTCATGAATTGGCCAAGGGACATCCGCCATATCGTTCAAAACTCACCGTTTGACGATTTGCTTCGTGACGTTTAGGCAGATCATGAAATTCCTAGGCATATCATGAAACGCCGCCATTTCATGATTTGGCTAGTTTAGGCAGGTCATGAAATTCCTAGGCATATCATGAAACGCCGCCGTTTCGTGATTTGACTAGTTTAGGCAGATCACGAAATTCCTAGGCATATCGTGAAATGGCGCCATTTCATGAATTGGCCAAGGGACATCCGCCATATCGTTCAAAACTCACCGTTTGACGATTTGCTTCGTGACGTTTAGGCAGATCATGAAATTCCTAGGCATATCATGAAACGCCGCCATTTCATGATTTGGCTAGTTTAGGCAGGTCATGAAATTCCTAGGCATATCATTAAACGCCACTATTTCGTGATTTGGCTAGTTTAGGCAGATCACAAAATTCCTAGGCATATCGTGAAATGGCACCATTTCATGAATTGGCTAAGGGACATCCGCCATATCGTTCAAAACTCACCGTTTGACGATTTGCCTAGTGACGTTTAGGCAGATCATGAAATTCCTAGGCATATCATGAAACGCCGCCATTTCATGATTTGGCTAGTTTAGGCAGGTCATGAAATTCCTAGGCATATCATGAAACGCCGCCGTTTCGTGATTTGACTAGTTTAGGCAGATCACGAAATTCCTAGGCATATCGTGAAATGGCGCCATTTCATGAATTGGCCAAGGGACATCCGCCATATCGTTCAAAACTCACCGTTTGACGATTTGCCTAGTGACGTTTAGGCAGATCATGAAATTCCTAGGGATATCATGAAACGCCGCCATTTCATGATTTGGCTAGTTTAGGTAGGTCATGAAATTCCTAGGCATATCATGAAACGCCGCCATTTCGTGATTTGGCTAGTTTAGACAGATCATGAAATTCCTAGGCATATCATGAAACGCCGCCAAATCGTTTCTGGCACTTCGCCGGCCGCGGCGCGCTCGCTTCGCTCGCTCGGCTCGTGCGTAGTGGTCACAATTCATACTAACCACTCCTCGCTTCGTTCGTCGTACCTATTTTTTTCTTTTTTTCAGCATATCACGATATGCCCGGTATAAAGCTAGAAATATCGTCGAATGCGTTGGTCTAATCGATCTGCCGTATTGTTTCTCAGGCACATCGTGATATGCCTGGACAACTTTTAGGCATATATTTAATGGCGCCATTTCGTGATGTGCCTAGGAATTTCGTGATCTGGTGGATTTTACGATCGGCCGCCGATATAATACATCCTTTGAAAGTGAATTATTCGACCAAAAATGTAGGTATTGAAAAATGTTTTTTTACCCATTTTCCTGAAATGTTAACTTTTTACCTGACTGCCCGAAGGAGGGTTATGTTTTTCGAGCGTATGTATGTATGTCATCATATCAATAACTCAATACCGACAACAAGGTACCATTTTCCAGATAACGCCACGTATTATTATTAAAAGTGAGGCCTGATCATTGATATACCTACATACCTACCATTTTTCTAAAGAAAAAACCTACGCCAAATGGAACAACATATTAAAACATTCACTTTTAATTACTTGTTAATTTCTAAGTATTTCCCAAGATACATTTTATAACCAGTAACTTAATAGACCATAGCATAATATATTTTCCCGATACTTCGGGTAACAGTGGAGCAGCTGGCAACACAATTTGTCACGCACACTAGCATCCTTGCAGATTGTCTTACACCGTTCTTACACACACTACAATATTGAGTTGCCTCATTCACGGAACTTTAAATTTGAGGTAGGGGGGTATCTAGTCGAGCGAGCGCGCGAGACCAATCATTCATCTAAGATTCAAGGATTTGAAACATTTAATTTACCTATCATTGAAATAAAAACTAGACTAGTGTATTTCAATACAGAAATGTAAAAGTTTAGCTAGTTCGATGGGGGAACTTCAATACTTAAGACACCCATTGACATTGTTTTGTTTACATTTAGTTAAATACCAATCCAAACCGAGTATAGAACGATTATTCGCATTCGATATACTTTAAATAATATGTAAATGAATTGAAATAGTAGAAGAATTTCTCATTTAGCGATGTAAGATATTTAGCAGCGTACATTTAGTTACCTAGTAGTTTTTTTAAATTTAAAGTTATTGGTGAAAGGTAAAAACGGGTATTTCAGGTTCATTAATATATATATTTTTTTATTATTGAGCTAGCTCTCTATACTTATTCCTGCCACATAAAAAAGATAATAAATAGATTATACTCTTAACTAGCAATAAATCACGAAGGTTTAATATGAAAGCGTACACCTCTACATGTAGAGCAACAAGGAAAACCTTGATCAATACATCATTACACAGACTGAAAGTAATTTAGTTTTTGTATCCCGAGAAAATTAAGATCCCTCATTACGTGAACACGTTTCATCATCGCACTTGTCGTCGCGCATGTATTTCCTAATGAATAATCACTTATTTTCCTAAGTCTTTGGCAACCAGTATTTTTTACTCAGCGTGGTCGATTTAAGTAATTAGTAAGAAAGTATCCTTAAGATATCGTATACATAGCGGTACCTACATAAAGTTGGATCATTTGGTTGTCAAGCACGGTTGAATTCTACATTGACTATATCGGTTTTATATGGAGCCATAACCAATTGGGATGTCCCAATTTTTTACAAAGTATAATAAATCGAAAACCATTTGGAGAAATAGGCTTTGTGAAGCGTTTTCAGAAATCAGATTCCAAAAATATGATAATCTGAATTAAATAAATAAAATTTAAGTAATGACCTTCATTTGACCACTGCAGTGTTACGTCACAAATGCAGGTCTAAAGGAAAGTCTACACTTTAAAGCAAATTGACAGTTTGAAATGTTGCTGTCCTGCTTATAATAGCAAAGAGTGACAAAGATGGAAATTTAATCACAGTTGTCATTTTATCGTAAAGTCCGAAATGTATACGAGTATTACCAATGTATTTTCACAAATAAAAGTATTAAATAACTACGTTAAAAGTGAATATAAAAGAATTTAAATATCAGATTTTAATAAAAAATATGTATTTACTATCACACCATTAAACAAACCTACGAATAATCGAAGCTAAAAGAAGAGAAATAAATGAAATTATTTGTCATGGTTCATTTAGGACCGTGCCGTGCTTGTATGATTGTTGACTGTCACTTGACTTTCAGTAATGCCACAGATTATGTTATGTACAAACTGAATTTTTCTAGGCAATGGAACGTGGCTGTCTCACTGTGACGTCATCCAGCTTATTTCGTAAAAAAAATATAAAAAATTAAATACTCATCCAAATTCAAAATCGATGAAAAAGGTATCTTAAAATATCCTATTCTTTCCAAAAATAAGATAAAAACTATAGGTTATTTTTTTTGGGACATCCCAATTGGCTGTCAGACAATAACTAGCTTATGGCCTCTTATACTACTGTTGCCATCTTATAATTAACTAAATGGATAATTCTGTAATGACTGTACTTTTTTAAATTATGTAAAATTTGCAAAGCCTTGTTAGTATTAATATGCAGAAAGATCCTTCGTCTTCAAGCGTTCAGTAACTGAATAACGGGATTAAACTGCAAATTAGCTGCTGCGGCAGAACCGGTGCAATTTTAACGCAACCCGTGAATCTATAATGGCTAAAGTGCATTTAAAGTTTACGGTGGTAACAGTATCTGTCCCTTTCTTACTTATATTACACGAGGGAAGCAGATTCAGTTAACTAAAGTAAATCTGGCTTAATATCGCGTCGGGAGCGAGCAATTGCCAGAGGTTTCTGTCTATTATTTCGGCACAGTCCAAGTGATATAACAGCGATGAGAAAGTGAAATATCACATTGAAGCGAGCACATTCATGTTATGACACAACGTTTAATCAGGCACTAAAGATTTTTGTCTATTTGAGACAACGTTACTGGATGTCAATACCCCGTATAATAAAGTGTTCATCAGTCCGCCATATCACAATACTAACTTTTGCCCGAGGCTCCGCCCGCGTGGTATTTGGTTATCGCGCGCTGTACCCTAGAGAACTGTGCATTTTTCCGGGATAAAAAGTAGCCTATATCACTCTCGGGCCCATAAACTATCTTTATGCCAAAAATCACGTCAATCAGTCGCTCCGTTACGGCGTGAAAAACGGACAAACACACAAACATACAAAGACACAAAGACACTTTCGCATTTATAATATTAAGTATGGATTACTGTAGTCTTCTTCCGTCCGGTCCTTCACTCGATGGAGATTTTATTTTAGCTTTAAGTCTGCTACCACAAAACAGATAAGTCTGCCGCTCGCGTCAATGAGATATTATGTATACCTATCACATCTTAAAGTTTAAAGAGTAAGATTCAAATCTGACTCCTCAATCGCTACAATATCGCATTAGCGTGTAGAATATAGCCCCCACCCGCTATTACGGCTAAGTATTTTGTCGCTGCAGCTAAAACCACTAACTACGCAGAAAATTTGCGCTCTCCTTTAGCAGGGACCGCCATTTCCGCTGCAGCCACCACTTCCACAAGCCGTCGGGTCGCGTACTTAAAGTGCAACTGGACACGATACCGACAGAGATTAGGTTAAGTAACATGGTTGTTAAAGATAAATTTCACTGAAAGAACTTTCGCACGCAGATATTGCAATTGATCGATCACAGCAACCATTTTCATCAATCAAACTTATAAGCAGAGAACTATTAAGGCTGGTCCAAAACAAAAACAAAAATAAATAAATAAACTCCCTTACAAGTGTGTGTGTGTGTGTGTGTATGTGTGTGTGTATTCACTCATGTGGAAAGAGACTAGAAACAATATCATTTTGACAGATCGACCTGAAAAATTCCTAAAAAATCATATAAGTTAACAGAAGGAACCTAGTTGGTATATATTTAACTTATTCACTTAGTTAGATAATAGAGTCTCATTAAAAAAGAGGATTAACTAATGCTATTATTAGTTTCGGATCTTTGTTAAGTGACCATCGTAATGGAGGTTTGATAACCAAGGGTGTAAACCAAGAATCAAATCAAAAACTGAAAAGTTAAAATGGCAAGCTATAAAATTGTGAAATCTAGCTATTTCACAACATTTGTTTTACGCTCATAAAAACTTTATCACCATACCTAATAATAAAATTTTATGTGTTTCGATTATTGGCTCTACATTTTCTTAATGCTTTAGAATAATAAAAAAACAGTTTTCTTTGAGTTTTTATTTCTTCACCATAAAACTTAGTTCTAAAAAATATTTTGTTAAATTAAAATAGTTTGCTTTGTTAAGTGTAACAAGCTCTTAAATTTACAATAATTTAAAAAAGGCATGATTAACTACATCGTTTCTTTCTTCATTTTGTTCAAGTTTGTGTCAAATAATCAGCAGAATCCCGAACCAGTTGACAACTTTTATCAAGAAAATGACAAAATATTAGCGGCCATTGATGACATTTTTATCACGTTGAAAATTAACAATAACTTTAAGAAATTTAAAACCGTAACCGAGTACATGTCAATTCACCGCTATATACAAGACGCAGTGGAGAACAGAAATAAAAAATATGAAGAAATATACAACATTACTAAAATTACACCTGGTTATAAAGCGGCTTATTACGTTTCACATATCAATAAAGCACTTGACGAAATAATAAGCGAGCATAAAGAAAAAAATATACAAATATTTTTTAGCAGAAATAAGTATTCTTTACCTGCAGCAAGTGACGACACGTTAACAGACTTCGTTACTTTGGCAAAAAAATTACGTTTAAATTTGAAAGTTAACAAAAATATTGAACCCACTAAAGGTGAGTATGGTTAATAAACTCAGAATTTAACTTCTTAAAATAAACGAAGCTTTCCAGCACGAAACGTTTAGAATCAGTTGTACTACCTAATTTGATGCAAGGCAACACTTCTTTTTCGGTACGATTTCCATGTACTATTGAATTTTATTTCTCGGGTTTACAAACTTAAATTGGTTTTCACCAAATTTTGCTGCTTTAATTTTTTTCATTGAATTAATAAAAACCAACGACACAGAGGTGCATTTTATAGACTTCTAAAGGTACAAGAGGTACATACGCCAGCAAATATTCAACATTTGTTTTAAAATCGAAAGTTGTTTTCTTTCATAAATAATTCACTATTTCAGACAGAGCAAAAAAAGTTGAAACCAGAAGGATATTTCTCGGCGTACAAGCTGAGATCAAGGACTGGCCATTCGTAGTCAGCATCCACATAGCCGGCAAGTTCGTCTGTGCTGGTTCCATCATCAGAGAAGACTTGGTGCTCTCCGCGGGTTCTTGCTTCAAAAAGTAAGGAATAGATATTTTAATCGATTCACTGGCATCTCTAATAAAAAAAAAACTTTTCATCATATTAGAATGGTATTTTCACAATTCTTCTTCTAAAATCAGTCCCTTTATTATTTTCAAGTTTGATAGCTTTGTTAACTTACTAACATTATTAAATAGTTAAGGCTTACTATAAACAAGTACGATTCTAAGAAATTGATTTTGAATTAGAATCTGGATTAGAATTTAAAAAATCGAGTTCTAGTGGAGAAATTCATTTTCATCTGTTTTCTAATAAAGCTTTCAAATTTCATCAAAAGTCATTGTTAAATTTATGTATTTATTTGTTTAAAATCAATTTAATTCAAATTCATTCCACTTTGAAGTCGAAGAATAAAGATAAAATATAAATGTATTTTTTTCCCCAGATTCGAGAAAAAGAAACTTAAAAAAGAGTTTAAAAATAACATCTCGATACGAGCTGGAAGCAATTACTTCAACAGTGGCGGTGTGACAGTGCAAGCGGCCATGCTGCATTTCTACCCCAAATTCAACCCTGTGGAACGATCTAATAACATAGTCGTCATACAACTGAAGTTGAAGCTGAGGTACAAGAACCAGCTAATAAAAGCCATCAAGTTTGCGAAAAAGCGAACAAAGTACACAGGAGTGGACATTTTGGGATGGGGAAACAAAGAGGTGATTACTTAAAAATAAATTTCGATAAAAAATTTCGATATACCTAGGTAAATTAAAAAAAAATTGATAACCTCATCTTTTTGATGACTGTTAAAAATTACTTTCTTGCTGTTCCGACTTAACTAAATACAAGTAAGTAATCCAGCTTGTATAGAGTAATGAATGATTTTACTAGCTCCAAATTAGTAAGTAAGTTAATGTGGCGAACTGGAAGTGCCAGCAAAACTTCTTTAGTAAATCTTTAATACGCGGAAGCAAATTTAACGCCACTGTGGTAGGAAAGTACATGCGCCAACTTATCTCCATTACGCCGCCTAATGCTTATAACTTTAAAGTTAGTTGGCAACTATACCTACTGTTTCGAGTAATATATTATGATTTTTGTTATGACATAGCTTACTCCCGTGAGCTCTCTCCGACGCGGAATTCTAAATCTGTTGAGAAATCCCTCTGTTACTCCTTGTATAAGGAGGAGGCCGTGGTAGCTCAGTAACTTGACCTATGGTCTCTTAAGCTCTCTAACAAGGGTTGTGAATCGAATTCTTTTCAGAATTTATGTACGAAATTACATTTTAAAAATACCATGAGCTTTGCGGTGAACGAAATTGGAACACATCTTGGAAGAAATTCAATGGTGTGTGTAATGTTCTCAACACAAATGGGCCTGCATAGGACTATACTATAACCCATTCCCTCACATTGAAGCTCTCTCATTTTGCCTGTGCCCTCCAGTAGGGCGTATATAGACCGAGATGACTCTTTGTATACAAAGTCTACATCTTGAAGGAAACTTGTTTTCAAAATTTCTAGGCTCAGTCAGACCTTTTCTTTGTTATAGTTACGAGTAGTTGCATTACAATATTTATGGCTTAAACAAGCTCAACGCCTGATTATACTTTTTATTCTGGACTCAGCCGTCAATGGAAGGACGTAACCAAAGGATCATGTACGACGTCGATACGAATATTGAAAATCAACAGCTCCAACATGCAGTATTGGACAGGTACAGCATGATCGACTGCATCAGTGTTTATCCCGAGTAAGTTTTTTTTGAAACCATTGAATATTTCTTGATAACTATCATCATCATCAGGCAGACATATTCTGCTTGACATAGGCCGCCCGCCCTTCCTAAATGATCTCTACTCTACAACAATCGATTTTAAACTATCCGCAGCTAATGGATGATAAGATTTATTTCTGCACACACTCAGCATCAATGGAAATGCAGTAATTAACTACTTGTATAATTTTACTAGCTTTTGCCCATGCTTCGCCCGCGTGGGATTCGGTTGTCGCGCGCTGTTCCCTCGGGAACTGTGCATTTTTCCGGGACAAAAAATAGCCTATGTCACTCTCGGGTCCATAAGCTATCTTTATGCCAAAATCACGTCGATCCGCCGCTCCATTTCGACGTGAAAGACAGACAAACATACACACAAACACACACACTTTCGTATTTATAATAATATGGATAAAGTATGGATTACGTGGGTGAAGCTTATGTTTATCACCATCATATCAGCCATACATAGGACGTCTACTGTTGAACAGAAGCTTCCCCTACAGACCTGCAGTTGCTTCGGTTGGAAGCGGCCTGCATCCATCATGAACCCGCGGTTTTGATTTTGTACCCCGTAAAGGCCGTAACAAAAGCGCATAACATCTCCGTTTGTCTTTATGCTCACTCAAAGATTCTCAAAAATCCTAATACTTATTAATTGAATTTGAATGTTTCAGTCACAAGATCACTAACAGAAACTTCTGCGCTGGGTCCTTTCAACACGGTAGTGGAGCCTGCAATGTTAGTAAATGTTTATGATCCGAAAAATAATAATTTTGAATAAGTACTTACGCAAGAAACCTTTTTTCGTCATTATCTTCCCAGCAAATATTGTTAAAAGAAAGCATGCACAAAGTTAACTTTTTAGTTTGGTCAAAATTTTCATGAGTTGTTCTTTCGTTTGGGGGAAATAATCGTGGGAGGATGGGGGAAAGTAGGACAACACACTCGAAGACTAAGCCCCTGTGCTGATATCATTGTTGCATCTACGGCATTGATGTCCGTACAGTGGTACGGTGGTGACTTTTCTTTATTCTTAAATTTAATTTTTTCTTCAAGTACGACCTCGGTGGGCCAGGCGTCATCGGCATCGAGCTTCACGGCGTAGTCAGCTTCGGTCCCACCAGCAATGGTAACCATGCCGCCCCCATCGTCTTCACAAAAGTCTTCAAATATGCCCGCTGGCTCGATAAGCTGTTCCGCAAGGTATACGATAGCTTTGAATGTATTCTGAACTGTCTTAAGTAGACACCATTTCAACTTGATATTTTATTTTCAGTCCCGAATAGTGTTTCCGTTTGAACGGTTTGAACTCACCAGTCTGTTTCACGCTCTGACCGTCGTTGTTTAGAACAATACAAAAAAAAATAGATGAAAATTACAACTCAGGTCTATGGAATAATTTATTTATTTATATTTAGTTTGGCAGCACAGCGTCCGGAATGGCGCGGGATTGTAAAAAGGCACGTCCACGAGTTCGAGGAGCAGCGTAAAGCTGACCTCGACCGTAAGCGCGATGAACTAAAGGCCCGTCCACCCGCCGCAATCAGCTACAACCCGTGGCTACAACTATGTAAGCGGCGTTCTCACGTGCCCTCATTGTGCACGGGTGTTCGCTGCGAAAATCGGCTATATAAGTCACCTTCGGGTGCACCAGCTCCCTACTGATTAGGAGTCGAAGTGGTCGCCATGGCCGAAAACGGTCGGAAGGATCATCATCATCATCAATTTATTTATTTACTTACACAATATACATAATAATTCAGATTCGAGAAAAGAAAAATATAATTTAGAAGATAATATACTTCTAAAACTTCGGCCTCTGAGGGGTTCTCGCGGTACTGCAGTGTTTATATGTATATACTGTGGTGATGTGGAAGCTAAAGCTGTATAAAAAAAACTTACCCCAAAAGACTCACCAACAATGAATATCAATCTTCTAAAAAGATTTTTTTTTTCAGATTACATTAACTAATGACACAGTTGAAGATTCTCCACAAATGGTATTTCATTAAAATTTTACATACCTATAGCCCTGAATCCCGATTACGGATTCGAATTCTGCTCAAAAGTTTGTAGGCAGACCACGATTATTTTGTTTTATTTCGTTTGGTTACTGAATTGTGTTCATATTCCGTTCACCATGCCTATCATATCGAAGAAAGTTTAATCAAATTGCGGTCAAAGAAAAGTATTAGTAGGCTTTTGCAGTTCCGTGTCTCTCAACGTTTGTGTATTGTAGTTGTTTCTTTTTATTATCGTATGTATATCTAATTATTTGCCATATACTAAAGCTTAGATGGCTTTTAACAAACGATATACTGGCTAAGGAAAGAGATTTCAGATGCCTGTTTTCTTAGTCGAATTTTTGTCCTAATTGGTTGATTATAATGCACGAGTAAGTAATTGTTTCATTTTTATTTTTGTTTTCAATCGTTTTCCTTTTTATTTTCAGGAAACAAAGGTGAAACAAGGATCCGGAGAATTAAACGTACTGTATGCAGATGAATCGTATGTCGTTTCTGAAATCAAAAAAGGCGTACAAGCCAGCTATCGGAATCTATTGGACCTTTATCTGCCAATTGAAGAAGATCACACCCAGACTCTTCTTAGACCAAGTAATCAATATAACTCTCTTCGCAATAACATCTATCTGGACCCGACCCTAGTAAATTCAACTGAAGTTTTCGATAAATTGAACGAAAAAAACTCAACGCCCTCTAAAACCGATCCAGGAGACGAAACAGATCAAGTTTCTAATTGGGTGCTTTACAAAGAATTCATGGCACAGATATTAAATAATAAGAGAAATGACCCAGCTGCAGAAGCTTTTGGAGTAACTGAAGTAAATTTGGCACAAAGTACTGCGGCAGAAAAAAATAGTTTGTTAAGTGAAATGCAAGAAGAATACGATGCTGAATACAGCGAGCAAAAAGTTGAATCTGAATATAATGGAATCACACATAATATACCCAATAACGACGAAAAAAAAGCACAAACACAAAAAGATAGACTTAGTGACTCCAACGACGATAGAAACAAACCAATTGCTCAAAATGTTGAATTTGAATATGAAGATACAACTAACAGCACCAATAACAATGAAAACATAATACAAATACAAAATGTTTCACCTAATGATTCCGACGACGATAAAAATAAACCCCAAACACAAAATGTTGAGTTCCTATATGAAGATACACCTTATAACGATGAAAACAAAGGATTAATTGAAAATTATTCACCTAACGACCCCAACGACGACCAAGACAAACCACTTACTCATAATGTTGAATTCCAATATGAAAATGCACCTAATGACCACAATAACGATGAAAACAAAGCACAAATACAGAACGATTTACCTAATGACCACAATAACGGCAAAGACGAATTACTAACTCAAAATGTTCAATTCGAATATGAAGATGCTCCAAATAATGACGATTTAGTAAAACAAGATGCAAATGATTTAGCAGAAATAATCATATCAGATTCTGGAACTACTCAGAAACTTTCGTTGAATAAAAAAGATCCTGAGGCGGTGAAACGCTTTGTTGACGAATTAAACAAATTAAACGATAGAATTGCTCGTACAAGTACAACAATATTCTACAGGGAATTAGACGAAAAAGACAAGTGACGACAATGAAGAAATTCATCATCCATCAGTGTTTCCTGTTAATACATAATATATATTAAATACAATACATATAGTCCGTGAGCCCAGCCCCTAGGTACCTACGTAACATGACATCACCATAAGATGCCTGGCAACAGGTGGGGAAAGTTGTGCTGAGCTAGAATCAAAAAACTAACGCACTTAAAATTAGCCGGAAGTTTGAGAAAATCCTTCACTTCCGGTCAAAATTTTAAGGTCAATTTACGTCACGTGACATCATTACGAAACACGTGGCATCATGAAGCCCTTTATCCGTAGAGAGGGGCAACATAAGTCTGTCAGTTCTGAAATAGCCGGAAGTGCCTGACAGACTGCGACAAAGGTGACCCCCAAAAACGATTTCCTACGTCATCTGACATCATGACCAAAATTATTACAAAAGTTTCGTAATATTAGTGTCTTTAATAATATATAAGTCTGCCAAGCGTTTTTTAGCCGGAAGTCCTTTAAAAGTGTAATTTTAACTACAAGGAAAATGTAACCGTATCATGTTAAATGAGAATAATTTAACGAATTATGATCGATTAACAAGGATTATCGACTAATTCGTCGTGGTCGGTATATTTAGTATGTAAGAAAATAAAAAAAAATACAATCTTTTATGTTATTTCACCTGTCCCGTTGTTTGTAATCAAATCTCGAAAGTATAGTTATTTGGATCTAAGTACTGTCAGTGGTTGGATTGAGTTGAAATTTGGCATTGTAATATAAAATTGGTGGCAAAGAATCTGGTCGTGAAATTCCGGTGATCATCACCAGGTCAGAATTGTCTCCACAGGAGAGAACTGTTTAACGGTGAATGGTATAGACTTAAAATTACACGAATGGATTTCCGATAGCCATACAAGTAGGTACAGTCAGCAAAAAAACTTCTAATAAATTATTTTTTTACGGGAACTAATAGTTTCAGTGAGTTTCAGTAGTGTCAGTTCCGAAATTGCTGGAAGTGCCTGATAGACGGTGGCAAAATAATAAATATAAATAATTTAGTCTGCAATAAAACTTCTACTAAATATTTTAAGGTCAATTTACGTCACGTGACAACATTACGAAACACGTGGCATCATGAAGCCCTTTATCCGTAGAGAGGGGCAACATAAGTCTGTCAGTTCTGAAACAGCCGGAAGTGCCTGACAGACTGCGACAAAGGTGACCCCCAAAAACGATTTCCTACGTCATATGACATCGTGACCAAAATTATTACAAAAGTTTCGTAATATTAGTGTCTTTAATAATATATAAGTCTGCCAAGCGTTTTTTAGCCGGAAGTCCTTTAAAAGTGTAATTTTAACTACAAGGAAAATGTAACCGTATCATGTTAAATGAGAATAATTTAACGAATTATGATCGATTAACAAGGATTATCGACTAATTCGTCGTGGTCGGTATATTTAGTATGTAAGAAAATAAAAAAAATACAATCTTTTATGTTATTTCACCTGTCCCGTTGTCTGTAATCAAATCTCGCAAGTATAGTTATTTGGATCTAAGTACTGTCAGTGGTTGGATTGAGTTGAAATTTGGCATTGTAATATAAAATTGGCGGCAAAGAATCTGGTCGTGAAATTCCGGTGATCATCACCAGGTCAGAATTGTCTCCACAGGAGAGAACTGTTTAACGGTGAATGGTATAGACTTAAAATTACACGAATGGATTTCCGATAGCAATACAAGTAGGTACAGTCAACAAAAAAACTTCTACTAAATTATTTTTTACGGGAACTAATAGTTTCAGTGAGTTTCAGTAGTGTCAGTTCCGAAATTGCTGGAAGTGCCTGATAGACGGTGGCAAAATAATAAATATAAATAATTTAGTCTGCAATAAAACTTCTACTAAATATTTTAAGGTCAATTTACGTCACGTGACAACATTACGAAACACGTGGCATCATGAAGCCCTTTATCCGTAGAGAGGGGCAACATAAGTCTGTCAGCTCTGAAATAGCCGGAAGTGCCTGACAGACTGAGGCAAAGATGACACCCAAAAACGATTTCTTACGTCATATGACATTGCGACCAAAATTATTACAAAAGTTTCGTAATATAAGTGTCTTTAATATTAAATAAGACTGCCGAGCGTTTTTTAGCTGGAAGTCCTTTAAAAGTATCTATCTGTCTGTCTGTCCGTCCGTTCGCGGCTTTGCTCAGACACTATCAATGCTAGAAAGCTGTAAATTTGCATGAATATATATGTAAACTATGCCAACAAAACAGTACAATAAAAATTAAACAAAAAATTTTTTAGACTACCTACCAAAAAAACTTTTTTTTTTAATTTTTATTCTACTGTTTTGGTGGCATAGTTTATTATTAAATTATACCAAAAGTAGAGCTTTCTAGCATTGATAGTCTCTGACCAAAGGCGCGGACGGACGGACAGACAGACAGACATGGCGAAATGAGTCGATAATCCTTGTTAATCGATCATAATTTGTTAAATTATTCACATTTAACATGATACGATTACGCTTTCCTTGCAGTTAAAATAACACTTTTAAAGGACTTCCGGCAAAATAACGCTTGGCAGACTTATTTATTGTCAAAGACACTAATATTATAAAACTTTTGTAATAATTTTGGTCGCATGGTCATATGACGTAAAAAATCGTTTTTGGGGGTCATCTTTGCCAGTCTGTCAGGCACTTCCGGCTATTTCAGAGCTGACAGACTTATGTTGCCCCTCTCTACGGATAAAGGGCTTCATGATGCCACGTGTTTCGTAATGTTGTCACATGACGTAAATTGACCTTAAAATATTTAGTAGAAGTTTTATTGCAGACTAAATTATTTATATTTATTATTTTGCCATCGTCTATCAGGCACTTCCAGCAGTTTCGGAACTGACACTACTGAAACTCACTGAAACTATTAGTTCCCGTAAAAAAATAATTTAGTAGAAGTTTTTTTGCTGACTGTACCTACTTGTATTGCTATCGGAAATCCATTCGTGTAATTTTAAGTCTATACCATTCACCGTTAAACAGTTCTCTCCTGTGGAGACAATTCTGACCTGGTGATGATCACCGGAATTTCACAACCAGATTCTTTGCCACCAATTTTATATTACAATGCCAAATTTCAACTCAATCCAACCACTGACAGTAGATCCAAATAACTATACTTGCGAGATTTGATTACAGACAACGGGACAGGTGAAATAACATAAAAGATTGTATTTTTTTTATTTTCTTACATACTAAATATACCGACCACGACGAATTAGTCGATAATCCTTGTTAATCGATCATAATTCGTTAAATTATTCTCATTTAACATGATACGGTTACATTTTCCTTGTAGTTAAAATTACACTTTTAAAGGACTTCCGGCTAAAAAACGCTTGGCAGACTTATATATTATTAAAGACACTAATATTACGAAACTTTTGTAATAATTTTGGTCACGATGTCATATGACGTAGGAAATCGTTTTTGGGGGTCACCTTTGTCGCAGTCTGTCAGGCACTTCCGGCTATTTCAGAACTGACAGACTTATGTTGCCCCTCTCTACGGATAAAGGGCTTCATGATGCCACGTGTTTCGTAATGATGTCACGTGACGTAAATTGACCTTAAAATTTTGACCGGAAGTGAAGGATTTTCTCAAACTTCCGGCTAATTTTAAGTGCGTTAGTTTTTTGATTCTAGCTCAGCACAACTTTCCCCACCTGTTGCCAGACATCTTATGGTGATGTCATGTTACGTAGGTACCTAGGGGCTGGGCTCACGGACTAATACAACTATTCTTTATCCAATACCATAAATCAATAGTTACGGTCGCGTCCCTGCGATAGCCCATGTGACAGTTGCATTGGAACTTTTTAAATACATTTGTGAACACATAAATACATAAGTCAATAAATAAAACAGATTTACGACAGCTTAGTGTAACATAGAGGTAAAGTTAACGCGCAGTGACCTAAAAATTATATGCCTCAGGGATTTGTCGCAGTCGCACTAAAGAAACCTCCAACAAACATACAGCTTCTCCGGCATAGTAAAGGCACACATTATACACGACACTTTACTCCGCCTTCGCAAAAAGTCTTTAATGGCGGTATTCATATGTATAAATGGCGTGCAATTATGGAAAAATCAGCATCGTCATGCTGAAAACAAGACGGCTACTTATGCATGAAAATGTAAATTCGAATTCCTTCCTACTTGCGTAGCTTCGTCAATTATTATTCACAAGGAAAGGTTGCTTAAGCGACTTAAAACGGAATAGCTAATAACAGAATATTCTATATATATTATATTACATCTATTACATGATCGAGCTGCAGTAACATGCCAAAACTTGATAAATTTTGTAGAAAATGTCGCTCTTTTTGGTCGCGTGTTGATGTTTATAATATATGAAGTAATGTACTAATTTTTACTGACAATTTGTACCTAAGGACATTGAAATGAAAACAATAAGGCATATTTTAAATGAAATTGACATTCTCATTGACTTATGAGTAGAAAATAGCCAAATTTTCGAAGCCATGCAACTTCAAGGTCTAGATGTTACGTTGTGTAGGATTTTTTTCTAGTATCAGAGCACTCCAGAATCGAAAACAACGAGCAAATATGGCTCACTTTTTGTAGAAAGTCCTGTGCAAAGCGGTGTACACTTTGTCTTAGCCAAAGTAAGGAAATATCACATCATGTTCTTTTATAATTTTGGCTCTACAAAATAAAACAATACCTACTATTATCTCGTTAGTTGATTTCAATTATGCCAGTCTGAAATAATTCCAGTCAGTACGTAATAGATCCTATGAATAATTCATTAAGAATGCAAACCAAGACCATTAATATAAAGATGGTATAGACGGAGACCGCGAAATGCAAGTTTCAAGCAAAGTAACGATGACGGGAACGTGGATTCTTTTGTATTTTTTATAGCAGTATCAGGTGGTATTGCTAAGTATTCACATAGGTAACTATGGAATAGCTGCAGGAACAAATTTCCTGATTACTATACTAGTTACCAAAAACCTACTGATGTCAAAAAATGGGTGAGCTTGACAGAAAGACATGATGAATGTTCAATACGAATTATCTTGGCTTCTGAGCTTGGCCTTTTATTTAACTCGATGTGTTAGTAATTTATGTATGATGTGTGCTTGTGCAAGTCTGACAGTCAAACGCAATTTGACCTTCTTCCAGAGTTTACAGTCACCAAAAAGCTTGTATTAAAACATACTATTTTGCAAAATAAATTCCGAAAACGGTTAAGGCTAGCTCGATTTAAAAAAAATCGTCTGAGCGGGTTGAATTTTACAAAATATCTTCAGATCTCGTCCTGACAGGAATCCAATATTTCTGCAACATCGTATCGTTATTTTGTCGAGAGCAGACGCAACATTGTATTGAAGCCGAACTAGTCACAAGGGATGACGCAATTTTTCTATATTTTCCCGCTTTAATACTTTATTCTAGAAAATTGTGTGCCTTTGATCGTATCACAATAGAAATATCGGGAACTCTTATAAGGCAATGAGTTATATTGCTTTTTTCATAATGGTCAAAGTTTTTAGATTGGATCCTATACCTACTACTAAATGAAAAAAATCCTGTGTATACAACCTGTCCCAAGACTCCCAATTCTTTGGACAAACATGCAAAGTACTACAAGTTGATTAGTGTATTTCCGCCATAATGTAAAAATTACAAAACGGCCATCGGCATTAAAAACATTGTAAGTGTAATAATTAGGTATTATGTATCAGTCAATGTCATAAGTACAATCAAGTGCAAAGATATCGACTCGGGAAAAGTTACAAAAATTATACACAATCTTAATGTTAAGTGCATAACCAGTAGTGGCACTAATATTGTAAATACGAAAGTTTGTAAGTCTGTTGGTTTGCTTAGTTGTTTGTTTGTTACTTCATCACGTCTAAACCGCTGAACCGATTAAGATAAAATTCGGTATACAGATAGTTTGAGTCCCGGGGAAGGACATGCAATAGTTTTTATCACGGAAAATTGCAAAGTTGCCGCGGGCTAGAGATAAACTAACTCTACGCAGACCGAGTCACGGCTAGCAGGCTAATATTTTACATTATACGCCGTAAATGACGACGATGAAGTGATTTAACCGGTGTTTTTCCGACCCTGATTATTTATTATTACCAATTATACCAAAACCGTACACCTTTCAATAGCACATAACGGTTTCTAGTAATATAAAGGCATTGTCCGCTGGGATAACAAAGGTCGAAACATAATGTTTCGACGTAGAGGAATTATCCAATAGAGTGAAACTGGCAAAGAATTTGTATGAAAAAAACTCCTGTGGTGACTGCTGAGTGCTTATTGCCAACTCAAAGTCAAGCAGGACACTATGTAATATTGAGCTGATTGAGCTAGCAGGTAATATAAAAACGTTCGGTATTAACTCTTAGACGTACTTATTATTTTACTGCAATAAAAAGGTACATGGGTTACCACGCATGTAATCGCAGTATGCTCAACATGCTTCGAACCCATTCGTGCTTCTTTATAATAATAATAATAATAATAATAATTTCTTTATTCAGGTATAACCCAATACATCGTAAATGTAAGACTACAATAAAATAAAATAAAAATAAAAAGAACACAGTAAAAATAAAATACCTGTATAAATATATACAGGGTCCAGCTCGACATCCACATCCTGTCATGTGACGCTCCTATTTTCGGATCGATGCACGATAGCCCAATGTCTCTTAAATCCCTCGTTGAGATCGTCATACACCAGTCTCAAAATCTCATTCTTGGTACCGCTCAGACGATCTAGGAAGGAGGCAGATCTAGAACGCAGTATTGCAAAGAAGTCTGGCACTCTCGCGTCCGCAAACATGCTCTTGGCGCTGCAAAAGCGCGGGAGCCTGAGCAGTATGCGGAAAGCGAACTAGAATTATCAAAGTGAACTAGAATAAACAGTCAGTGTAAAACATATCGGGCGTATCTCTACTACAAATCCCTATGTACGTACTTCAATGGGCCGAGTATTTAATTATCAATTAATTTTTAGTCATTGTAGTGTTTGACATGAAGAATAAAACTCACTCGATTTCTTAAATCCGTTTCAATACTCTATTAGGTCATTCCTCTTTGTGTTTCAATAATAACTATCGTAAGGTATTTACTGAAAGTAATGTTACACCCACGGCCACGTAGGCTCTACCGCTCTACCAATCAAAAGCCAGCAAGTTTTCCCAATATTAGATCATAAATGCGAATGAACCTTTTTTGTTGGTTTAATTGTCTCGCTTTCACGCTTTCAGTAGTCGATAAAATGTGGTAGGGAGATAGTTTGAGACCCTGAAAAGGGCATATAATTTTGTAATTGTTTAGTTCCCGAAAGCGCGCGATAAAAGAATTTCGAAATCGCAGGCAACAGAGAGGCTATTAACATAGGTTATTCGAAAATTGAAGTTCTTATCTTACTTACTATCCCTCACCGTCTCGTATTAAATGATATTTAAGCGTGAGCGGGATGGCTTCGTACTATACTTAGGGCCAACTAATTTACCCTTAAATGCGTCAGATAATCAGACATTATTCGTAGTCAATCATAAATTTTTTTTTTTTTTTTTTTTTTTTTTTTTTCAGCCTGTTAAAGTGTCCCACTGCTGGGCAAAGGCCTCCCCTTCTTTCCGCCACCTGTCCCTATCAAGAGCATGCTCCTGCCACTCCATTTGATATGCGTCTAAGTCATCTCGCCATCTCCTCTTCGGTCTGCCTCTGTTACGATGGCAATCATAAATTAAACTTAACAATTTATTTCAGTTCCAAAAGAATGGAATAATTCATGGAATAAATAAAATACAGAAAAAACAGTTAATTAACTCAGGATACGGTTAAACTTAATAGATTTTGAGATATACCTATTTATTTAGAACTATCTTTTGTCCGCGACTTTGTTTGCGGATGTTGATCACTGTCTCGCGGGAACTGTATAATTAATTTTCAACGCTAATAACTATCCTATGCATACTATATCTTTCTCGAGATTTAAACGTTATATAACGTGATTGAATAACAAATATCTTGATAAACTTTCTCATTTGACGACCGGATGGCTAAGTGGTTAGAGAACCTGACTACGAAGCTTGAGGTCCCGGGTTCGAATCCCGGCCGGGGCAGACATTTGTATGAATAATACGAATGTTTGTTCTCGGGTCTTGGATGTTTAATATGTATTTAAGTATTTATTTATCTATATAAGTATGTTTATCCGTTGCCTAGTACCCATAGTACACGCTTTGCTTAGTTTGGGACTAGGTCAATTGGTGTCAAGTGTCCCATGATATTTATTTATTTATTTATTTATTTATTTATTTATTTATTTATTACATATGTTTAGTAAAACGTGGAATACTCCCAAATACAACCAGGAACATTTTAATGTAACAATCTAGTCATTCATGAATCTTCCGTCATCACGTATCTTCGTAGTTATTACCTGATTCATAACGGAATCTTTGCATACATACACACGTATATATGTACATTGATCTAAGTGTTTATATTATAAGTTTTTTGTACTGCTTTATGGTGTCCAATAAAGAATATTTGTATTGTATTGATTGCGTAAAGGAATAAAATGTAGTAATAATAATAAGTTAATATTTAATTAAAGTTATACACTTTTTGTATCCAGCTTATCATATAAATCATATTTCTCTGTTACCTATATATGTATTGTTTACATCACGGTAGAGGTAGTTTGCTTGTCAGATATATATGAATGGTCTGATTCTATCTTTAGGACTCCGAATCAATGTTATCCTCAAATAAAACCTCCTTATCCACGCTTCTTCTCCCACGTCCCCTAATATTGGTCCCAGGATTAGTTCTGGCCTTGTTCGATTTAAGAGTGCCTTCAGGATGTCTAGGTTTTTGTAGCAAACCAGAAATCTCATGCTTACGGACATCATTCCAGAGATCACGAACTTTTCTCTCGTGCGGCTCATTCGCAATTAATTCTTCTGTGAAATCTATGCTTCTTCCGTGCCGTCCTCCAATCCTGTTCCAAGGATTAGTCCTAACATGGGGGTTCCAGTTAGGAATTATGACATCACGATGTGTAGGTTTTTTCGGCAATCCCGAAATTTGAAGGTCTCTTGTTTGTCTCTCGTGCGCCTCTGACTCAAATCCATCTTCAATAAAATCTAAGCTCCTTCCGTGTCGTCCTCCAATTCGGTTCCAAGGATTAGTCCTGGCATTGGGATTCCAGTTAGGAATTATAACATCACGATGTGTAGGTTTTTTCGGTAGTCCAGAAATTTGAACGTCGCGGGCTGTTCTCGCTAGGATAGGAATGCGAGGAACAGGAGCTGGAATGGTTGGTCTGGGGTATAAAGGCTTGGGTCGGAGTGGGTTGAGGTGCCCTGGAAGCCTGATTTCTCTCGCGTTGCGTCTGTTGTAGCCTGGGTGTGTTGGGCCAGTGTTTCTGCTGCCGCTTGAAGACCTGGGGCCGCCGCCTCCTCGCTTTGCGCTAGGGGAATCCACACTGCGGGCATTGCGTCGATTGTAACCAGGGTGTGTGGGACCAGTGTCGCGGCTGCCTGATGAAGTTGAATGACCGCCTCCTCGCTTCGCGCTGGGAGAGTCTAAGCTTCGCTCAGGCCTGTTTAATTGTAGTTCTTGATTATGGCTCGACAATAGATCATTCGCATCTTCTGTTAGTTCCGGTGTGAGGTCACTTGCTTCTCGGACATACCGCGTTATTTTACCACGCGGTGGCGGTCTGTAAGTTGGTAATATGATTCTAGGCCTCTGGACATGTGGTCTATACGTAGGCTGAATAAACTTTTGGCATGACGATTCAGCCACGAATACAACCAATATCACGCTCAACGCTAGGGTCACTTTCAACATGTTGGCGAACTCAGTGCTTACAACAAACTGATAATTAGCTCAGTTCAGCGTCGTATTTATACTGTCTTAAAGCAACTTAGGTTCTTAACCGAACGCATACACAGGAAAGATAAAAGGGGAAGTCCTCTAACCTGTTTGTTTACTTAGTCATCACTTTGGCAAAATGCAATGTTTAACTTAGAAGTGATCCGTGCATTTTATATGGTGTAAAACATTAGCCTAATATTATATAAAAGCATACATAAAATTAATGATATTTCTTACAGGATAATATACTAGTTTTCGCCACAACTTCGCCCGCGCAGAATTCAGATTTGTGGAGAGTTTCTTCATATAAACATATTGACACGTAGTTTATTTGTAATATTTAAACGGCGGAGTTCTCATTTAAAACCCAGGAGCCCTTTCAGACATAGAGGTGATTTAAATTTCGCAGGGTTTATAACTGCCTCCACCCATACCAAATTTCATTTTAATTGGTTAAGCGGTTTAAGCGTGAAGAGGTATACTCGTAGTATACAGACAGACAGAGATACAAACAATCCCACATTCGCATTTATGAAGTTTAAGTAACAAGAGTATACGAATATTTTGTTTGAAAGATCGATACACGGAGACGCACTCAGTGAAATTATAAGGATTATTTTCTTCCTTTTAAGTACGTACTTTAAGTTTCTAAACCCTAAAGAAGAATGGCCGAAAATTTAAATTGATTTCCAAAGTCGTAAAAGTCGTAAAACTCGGTGAAACTTTCGGCCGGACGGTCGCTCTCCCCGGACGCCTAAACTAGACCGAAGCCCAATTCGGAGAATACGTTTCATATTGCATTATAATCTCGCGACAATAAAGGACGATTCTAGATAATATGTGATCAGACCAACTCAATAAATATACGGTCCTTTACGATCGTACCTATATTTACGTAAAACATTTACATTTCTGTTTCAATGAACAGATTAAGTAACTTACTGGAATGCTGCTGACCCGCATCTAGACTGAAACTAAAGAAAAACTAAAAACAATAAGCTCACTAATTATTTATACTAAACAAACAGCCTTAATTACCTATGTTATGTAACTAAAACGGTTAGTACTGTAGTGGCCCTGATCATGTCGATAGAACTGCCCATTTGCTCTTGGTGACGTTGGTTGTACGGAACCATAAAAAAATAGTTTTGTTAAAAACACCATTTTTAGGGTTCCGGAGCCAAAATGGAAAAACCGGAACCCTTATAGTTTCGCCATCTCTGTCTGTCTGGCTTTGCTCAGGGAGTATCAGTGCTAGAAAGCTGTACCTAATTTTGCATAAATGTATAGGTCAACTATGCCGGCAAAATGGTTCAATAAAAAATAAAAATACATTTTTTTTTGGAATAGCTCCCATAGACATAGTGGGTGTGATTTTTTTTTTCTCATCCAATCTTGTAGTGTGGGGTATCGTTGGATAGGTCTTTTAAAACCACTAGAGAATTTCTAAAACGATTTTTCGATTTAGTCATATGTTTGCGAAATATTTAACTTGAAAGTGCAAATTTTCATTAAAATCGAGCGTCCCCCCCCCCCCCCTCTAAAATCTAAACCGGTGGGAGGAAAAATTTAGAAAAAATCAGGATGGTGGTAAGTATATATATCACTTTCAAGGAAAACTATAATGGCTAAGTTTGCTTGAGAATTATTAGTAGTTTAAGAGTAAATAGCAGCCTAAGGTATAAAATATACCTAAACTTGGAAGATTCCGTAGGTAGAAAATACGAAATCCTTAGAAAAATATTACTTAATTTTTTCGTAATGTCTACGGAACCCTATTTTGAGCGTGTCCGACACGCTCTTGGCCGGTTTTTTAATACAAGCTTTCTTCTGACTGCTTTGGTAGGTACTCTTACTTTTTATTGACCATTACATTAAATTTGTCATCTAAACTACATTTCCGTACCAAATTTCAAACCGATGCCAATAACTGTTGAGGAATTCCGTCCTGCTCGGACGATCCTGACTGGACTGCCAGGATGTCACTGCTAGATTTTTGTAATGTCACCAGATTATTGTTACATTAGTCAATCCAACCACATGAAGTAGGTCCAATTAAGCTTCCAAGATTTAACCCGAATAACAGGGTGGGTCGAAAAAATTTTTTTTATTTTATTTTCTTAGCATGGGGATAGAATTTGTTTCTTATGAAAAAGAAAATTTTTCAAAAAAAAAAAATTTTTTTTTTACTTAATATTTTGAGGTGGCCCACTCGCTTTTAAAATTAATAATTTATCAAATGAGGTAGTTCCAACAAAAAAAAAAATTTTTCGGTCAAACATCGTGGAAAACGTCTAAAAATTGTCGATTGTGATTTTTTTACTTATAACTTCCATTTTAATACAAAAGAAAGAGAAGTCATTTTTTGATTTTTTACATTAATTACAAAAATAATAGGATTTTTTTTTTACTTTTGATTTCCAATTGGCTTTCGAAGGGAGACCCTACAGGTTCTAGAACACCTTTAATATATATTTTTTGGTACTACTTCATTTAATAGATTATTATTGATGATGATCTTCAAATATTTTTTTCACATTCATACTACCTACGAGGGCTGCACTGAAAGTTTCGGGAATCCAAAACTTAGAAACTTAATTTTGGCACATATTATACCATTTTATAATCTCTAAAGTTTCAGTATCTTAACCCACTAGCCACATAGAAAAAAAAAGTAATGGTTCGGTTTCAATTGTTTTTTGAAGTCGTCGAGTCGCTGATGAAAATGGAATTGTCCCGTGAAAACTTAAGAGCTATGATTTATTACGATTTTAAAAGTGGATTAACACAAAAATAATGTGGAGACCGGATGATTGCTGCTTTTGGTAATGAAGCATCTTCAAAGACTACAATATACAGGTGGTATTCAGATTTTAAACGCAACCGTGTATTACTCACGGACGATGTGCGTGAGGGTCGACCAAAATCGGCCGTCACTCAAGAAAACATTGATGCTGTGCGTCAAATGATAAAAGATGACCGGCATGTGACATACTGGGAAATTCAAGAGTGCTTGGGTATTAGAATGAGTCAGATACAAATTATTTTACGGGAAGAATTGGGCGTGCAAAAGTTGTTTTCTCGCTGGATCCCTCATTTATTATCTGACGAGCAAAAAGCGACTCGTGTCAATTGGTGCCGCAAAACTTTGAATAAATTCAACGGAGGAGGCTCAAATGCAGTTTTTAGTGTCGTATCGGGTGGCGAGTCGTAGATATATGCATATGAGCCTGAATCTAAAAACCAGTCTCGAGTATGGGTCTACGAAGATGAGCTCAAGCCGACAAAAGTTATTCGCTCTCGCAGCACGGCCAAGAAGATGGTGGCCACGTTTGTCTCCAAATCGGGTCATGTAGGTACTATACCTTTCGAAGATCGTAGAACGGTTAATGCCAATTGGTACACAACTATTTGTTTGCCGAGTATCTTTGATTAACTCCGAAAAAATAACCCTAATCGCCGCATCGTCCTTCACCACGAAAATTCCAGCTCCCACACCGCTCGGAAAACAAATCAGTATCTGAACGGTAAAAACGTTGAACTCCTGGACCATCCTCCATACAGCCCCGACTTAAGCCCCAATGACTTTTTCACATTCCCCAAAATCAAGGATAAGTTGCCTGGCCAGCGGTTTCAGACGCTGGAAGAAGCAGTGGACGCCTTTAAAAGGCCATTTTATCGACCCCTACTTAAGCGTTCAATAAGTGCTTTAAAGACTGGTTTAAACGCATGCAAAAGTGCATAAAATATAAGGGCGAATACTTTGAGAAACAATAAAAATACTTTTATCCAATTTAACTGCATACTTTTATCTATTCCCGAAACTTTCAGTGTGACCCTCGTACCTAAGAAATGGTTTGCAAACAAAATCTAACAAGTTGTCCATTTTTTCCATTATTCAAATCTAAAAGGTAAACCGCAGAAGATAAATAACATTGCTATTAAATTCACTGTGTTTACTGTTACGACAGCGTCATCTTCAGCGAGATAACAAAGATCATCTCAGTTCAAGACACCGTTTTATGACCGATGATTTAGAAACAAAGACGGGAGGGGTCTTCCCCTTTTCTCAGTATTATGATACCTCCGGGTAAGTACCTGATCGTTTCCTTAACACATAGCACTATTATTATATTCTGATCGCTACTCCCTAAGGTCGCCGCTGTTTGGTGGACGCGGTCACTTCACTACTGCTACTGATTGCATCCAAATCGAATCACAAGTTTTTTGGTAGGTACTATACATAATCACTGCCCCGGTGCTTAATTTGATCTCATTATTACACTTTTAAACGGAATAAAATTAAATAGTCCTAACTATACATACCTACCCTCTTTATTCAGCTACAAAAATGAGACATATCCTGACATACCTAATTATGTTCTTGGTATTGGTACCAAATTGGTACCATACACGGAATAGAAAAGTTTTTTCTATTCCGTGGTACCATATAATAAAATAAACATAAGGAATTCTGGTAACAGGAAAAACAGCAAAAATAATATTTTTTCTTTTTCTCTATAGAAATTACACGCATGACACTTACACGCTATCATCCATACTCATATTATAAATACGAAAGTGTGTTTGTATGTTTGTGTGTTTGTACGTTTGTCCGTTTTTTCACGCCGTAACGGAGCGACGGATCGACGTGATCTTGGCATAAGTATTAAGTATGTTTATGGGCCCGAGAGTGACATAGGCTACTTTTTATCCCGAAAAAATGCACAGTTCCCGAGGGAACAGCGCGCGATAACCGAATACCACGCGGGCGGAGCCGCGGGCAAAAGCTAGTATTCTATATACTTGCATAAAACTGGTTAAGTAGGTAAATATCTCCCTATAAAACGGTATAGGTATAGGACCTATACCTATACCTTTTTATAGGGAGATATTTACCTACTAAATACACCTGGTGTAGATTTTTTTTCCTGTTTTTGTTGAGGCTTTGAACGTTTTTCGAGCCCAGCTCTGAGTTTTTGGAGATCATAATAACATGTGCGAAATTACATGTGAAATTTATCACAAGCTTTACGGTGAAGAGAAAAATCGTGAGGATGTGTGAAAATATTGGGATACGTTAGTTTTGAGACGATTTTTTTTTTTAATAATTTTCGTAACAAACAAAATGTATCCGACATTCATACAATATTTTAAGGACCTAGATCAAAAGCGTTCAACTGAAAATAATAGACAGTAGGTACACCATTTTATCTTAGGCTTTATTAACTTTCTCAAATATTTAATTTAAAATGGTGTATTATATTGAGTTGATACGCTTTTGATCTATTTAGGTGTGGGTGACAATGGTGTGTGTGAAGTTCCCGATCTGCACTGGGCATGCTTGGGAACTACAGCCCAAGCTCTCCTATTCTGAGAGGTGGCGGTGTCCAACAATGGGAGTATATAGGCTGAAATGATGATGATGAACGATCATAATATACTAGCTTTTGCCTGCGGCTTCGCCCGCGTGGAATTCGGCTATGCGCGCTTTTTTACCCGTTTAAAGGGAAATTTTATCCATTTCACCTACACAGATAATTTTTAATTGTAATCGAGAACTTATACACCTATTTTCATACTTCTAAGTCCAGAAATTAGAAAATTTCCATACAAACTTTACCCCCCATTTTACCCCTTTAGGGGAAAATATTGTCCATTTCACCTACGCAGATAATTTTTAATGGTAATCGAGAACTTATACACCTATTTTCATACTTCAAAGTCCAGAAATGAGAAAGTTCCATATAAACTTCACCCCCCCATTTCACCCCCTTAGGGGATGAATTTCTAAAAATCCTTTCTTAGTGCTCACTCACATCATATAAAGAACCTCTGTACCAAATTTCAAGTTTCTAGGCCCAGCGGTTTGGGCTGTGCGTTGATATATAACCCAGTGAGTCAGGTTTGCCTTTTATATATATAGATAGGTAGGTATATCGAAAGGCGTGTACAGTCATCAGCACCAATATCTGATACGACTCTATTTCTAGGGCCGGTAGGACGTGCAAATATTTTTACGCGCGTCGCGCTGTGGCCGCTTTCAATGCAGGTACCTACCTACATTTAGCAGCAAAAATGGATGAGGACCTCTCTACAAACATACTATCCCATCCCATCTGTACCTAACTATTGCACCGCAGTGGGTTCGACATACCCAATTATTAAAAATATAATCAGTCGCTGGTGAAATGGTCGGCTCGCCGGCACATCTTACATCCTAAAAAATACAAGATAATTAAGTAAGTACAAGCGACGACTATGATTACGATTTTTTTACACGTGAAATATAATTTCACATTTGCTGCAGTATAGGTTAAGTTCCTTTTGCCTAATCTTGAAGAGATGAACTTAATAAAAAACGTAAAATTACATTTTTACGACTTACAACACCGACGGAAGGAACTGTCAAAAATAAAATGAAATTGATTTGTTGATGGTACCGACCGACCTGGAAATCACAAAGTTTGAATTTCTGTACACAATTATAATGTAAGAAAGCGCACTGCAGCTCCTAAGGAAAAATATACTCTAGAATATTCTGTAGATAACAAATTATTAGCCATGGGTGACGTGCAAAACGATCTTGGTAAGGCTCACAAAATTGTTTATTGCCTGCGGTTTTTTTGGGTGTGTTTAACAATGATATGGAAAATAATACCTTTATGATGCATTTCAGAGGACAACGAAATGCTTCAAGCACTGTACGACTTTGAGGCAACGTTAGCTAAAACGCTGAGCTTCACAGAAGGTGAATTTTTCTATCTTCAGCAGCACAACGCGAAACAGCGAAACTGGTGGCACGTTGTTAATAGAAAAGGTCAAGTCGGCTTCGTTCCCTCCAATTACGTGGCCACAGTCAAGGTTCAACTCGTTCCTATTTCATTTAATAATTAGAGCTGAATTAGCTCAGTCATTCAGTGTATGGCTTACTGTTGCAGGTTGAACCGGAGTTTTTTCTGAGCTTCTTAAATAGCTGCATTAAATCACTGAATGAGGATAATGCTATGTCAGCGCAGAAACAAGAGTTGTTAGCTAGATTGAGTGAGAAGAAGAAGCAGATTACAGCATCAATGAGGCCCCCAAATAAGAAAGCTCAAGCCCCTAAACCCCCGCCGCGATTGGATGATGCCACCCCACCTAATGGAGTGTCTCCATCCTTTGACTTGAGGCCTATTGTGTCGCAACAATATATCAATGAAGAACGGGATAGTTCTTCTCCTAAATCTGTAATTGGTAAGTGTTAAGTAATAATTAACATAGTGTGTGTTTATTCTGTGTGTATTTTAGTTTAATAATATATGACAATGTATGTAAACTATTTACAAATATTTTTGTCATTATCAGAATTATGATCAGTCAACTGCAAAGAAACTGATAATATATTATGACCGGTTATTAAAATATATTGCCACTATTTTGAAAAAAGCTTGTACCTCAAAATTTATACTGAAGTGAACTTTATAAACATTATTTCCAATGTCAATTTTGTTGACATTATTGATTTGAGATTTTTTCAAAGTAGTGACGATATATTGTCGGTCGAAAAGAGAAATTGACTAAGCAACATTTTTTTAACATAGTGAGTTATAAACATGTTCAAAATCAGTAAATTTTTCTGTCGATTGAGCTCTCTCAAAATTTTCACAAAAATGTCACTTAGTCAATTTATCCTATCAACCAATGTATTTAATATTAATTCAAAGCAGTTGTATGACTTGTAACTGGCCATGTTAATATCTTTGTCAACTACTGTTGCAACATACTGTTCATCATTCATCATCTACATTATTTGTCAAAGTTTTGCACTCTTGGTGACCTAATTGCAAATTGTTGCTAATTTGGTTAAAATATTTATTAATTATTTGTGGAAGGTCCTTTGATTGATACATGATAATTTTTAATTGTTAATCAGATACCAATTTTTCTAATTAAATAATTGTAATTCCCGTACAATATATGCTATAAATAAACTAAGTGTTGAATGCTACTTTTGTAATGTCCATCTTAATAATATTAAATTTTCAAGTGATGTCCAAATAAAACACTTGTCTATTTATAACTATGATCATAAAAGTTCTAATTAAAATTAAAAGAAATCTGTCTTGAAAACTTAGACCAAAATTCCATTCTCTTGGCAGCATTGTCTTATATGTTGTGTGTTGTAAAGAACAATGTGCCATTTTCATTATGTTTTAATATCTGTTTACCTTTTAGAAAATGACGATGCCAGTAAGCGAGGGGCCATAAACAAAACAGCAAACCAGTTGTCATCAGACACTGATAACCAGGATGATAGCCAGGACAGTAGTGACAGCATCAAGCCCAATGCTATTTATGATATAGTGCAGTCTGTACGCAAGGAGACACAACTGAGCCATGAGATGTCAAAAGTTGCTGTTGAGACAGTGCTTGTTTCCTTGAGGGTAAATGTATACACTTAATATTTCAATTGACAATTGCAGGGGCCCAGCTGCTGGCCTAGGGGAGGAAGCAAGTCGATTTTTATGTCAGATCGCTTGCGCTTATTTTGTCATACACACTACACAAAGATACTAAGTACATTAAACACAAGGGATATGTAGTGTGTAGGGCAAACACCTGCAAAGGAACTTGCTTCATATGTAAACGGGGCATGATATATTGTAAAACATACAATTTCCAGGGCGGGGGGTAGCTGCCCTCCGCTGCCTCCCCCCCTCCTGCGTACACCCATGAACAATTTAGTGGCTTCACCAAAAATGGACTCATCATGAGGTAGAAGCTCTTCACTGCCTATTAAAAAAGTCTGTAAAACAGCCTCTTAACCATCATCTTCATCATATCAGCCATAGGACATCCACTCATGGACATAGGCCTCTCCCACACACTTCCAGTTGCTTCGATTAGAAGCGGGCTGCATCCACTATTCCTGAAATTTACAATGAAAGATGGGTTTCTAATATCATCGTCTTTCAGGAATTCCTGCCTGGCGGCGCGGCCCGCTCCATCATCGATGCGCTTCTTCGAGAAGCCAACAGTAACATCACATGCCCTAAGAACGCTATTGACGCAGCTCCTGACGCTTTACGAATGATGACGGCTCTAAACGCGTTGTCCAAAGCGGCCAACGACGCGCAGCAGAGAGGCTGGGCTTTGCATGACGATGCTCACGATATACAAACTCAGTTGCTTGAACTTATTTCTGTTATGGTAAGTGGAAGCCATCGGTGTGTTGGCTTGTGGGAATGTTAGTAGTTATATTTCACTGTGTGTGGAAGGACATTTTCTATTGTTATCCAGAAATACTGTTTCTATCTCATCTGCCCACGGAATTTATGCAAATTATTGTTGAATTAATAGAACATTTTGTAACATAGGAGTCTCAATAAAGACCACACTAAGTATGTTAAGAGTTATTGATAAATTGTCTGCATTAGTAAAAAAAAGCACTGACTTTTCCATGAAAAAATGTAAACAATGTAATTTCACATAATTCAATGTCATGATTTATGATTGACCTGCCCCTCAAAACTGAAATTATTTTTTTCCTTCTAGTCAAATGCGGACGTGAACATTTCTCAGCATGTGCTAAGCAGTCACAAATATGCCTATGTTACGACTCTAGTCCAATTCTACCAGATGGAGACAAGATGGCCTCTGCGACAACTTCTCTTGCAGGTACGCAACAATTTATTTTTATCACAAATTTTGTCGTAAATGTTGACTAAGGGACTTGACTTGAAAGTATGGAGCAGCACTTTCCATTACCTCACCTATGAATTCCAGACCCTAGCTTTGCAGTGTGAGGAGACACCATAATTTTACCTAATTTCAACTTTCTCCACTCAGTTACACCGCACCTTTAGTGCTTTTCTGTCATACCTGCAGCCTCTGTTACTTAGTTAAAAAAAGAATAAGAGGCATTTACCTAATCGTTTGACGATTTATTTAACATTCACGATTGTAATTCTTATTGCAATTGGTGAAGTTAACAAAGAGTCTAAAATGTTTCAGGCTTTTGGCGTAATGTGTGGCCTGGAACGGACGGCGTTGGCAACCCTGGCACTGTCGCAGCTCCCGCCGGAAATTGCACGCGACATGCGCGACAACCCTCGCGCCGTCAGTCGACTCTCGCACTCCGCTCTTTTGTTGTCTATGGTTCTGTCTATGGGCGACAAACTGCCAGTAACACACTTTGGTAAATTATTCTTTCATTGTAATATTAGGTGTTGCTCTTGTTTTCGTCGGCGAACTAAATATGTATATGTAACTAGTTGTTGCCCGCTACTTCATCCGCGTTAGAAATATGAAAAATAGTTTACGTTCCATTCTACCGAAAATACACAAAAATAATCTTAAAAATCGGTTAAGCTGTTTTGGAGGAGTTTAATTCTACGAGTATATCAATAGATATAAATTATCTGTCAGCTATTAACACTCGCAAACTCAGAATCGAAGTTAAAATCAGAATTATCTTTATTGAATGTAGGCTTCATATCAAGCACCTCTAAGAACTACTACCGGATCAAAAAACTGGACAAAACCTTCATAATATTAGTAGAATGATTTTATCCAGGGCAGCTGATTTTTATTTTTGAATTAGGATTAGAAATGACGATTATAAATATGTATTGTGTACCTAAATCACGCACCATCACAACCACATTCATTATCTCTTTCTAGAACCGTCTTATTCCATGTGATAGAAATAAATGGTGAATACAATTGGCGATAAGCGTACGTGATTATCTTAAAACTAATCATTAATGATTTTTTCCGTATCTCTGTTATAATTATTATATGTTTATTATCTTTGGCAAAATCAAGGATGATCTAGAATCTTGTTTTATTCTTTTAGAAATACTGGGCACAGAATTCGCGGAGTTTCTTCTAGAACTAATCGAGAACCCTCCAGAAACGGACTTGGATGAACAAATACCGGATTTATTCCTCACACTCCTGTTGGCTTACAATCTTCAATTTGAAAGCCCCAATGACAACCTGCTTCTGAATGCATTGGAAAACATAGATAATGCTAAGACTTTTTGTGAGAAAGTGCTGCTACTTCTTAACCGAGAAGGTAAGTCCTTATAACAGTGTTGTTTTAACGGTATTTTTCTATGGTTGGGATCCGAGATACTTATTTAGTTATTGTAATTAAAAATTAGTCCGGTCGTTAGCCGTTGGGGCTTAATGGAAAGCAGGGTGCAGCGTAGGACGTCCACCAATGAGATGGTCGGATGATCTGGTTAAAGCCGCCACACGGTGACGTCACATCACGGTGGACGCAGGCTGCTTCCAACCGAAGCAACTGGACGCCTGTGTTCAACAGTGGGCGTCACACGGACTTACCGGACCATTCATGAGGATAGCCTCAAGTTAAAAAGTTGCTAAATAGTGACGTATAGACAACCTTGACAATTTCGTATTGTGACATTCGGTGGAACCCTGTCGCATGGAGCCTCTGCCTTTATCAAGACTTTGATCATCTCAGCCTATATACGTCCCACTGCTGGGCACAGGCCTCCTCTCGGAATGAGAGGGCTTGGGCCATAGTTCCCACGCGGGCCCAGTGCGGATTGGGAACTTCACACGCACCCATTGAATTGCTTCGCAGGTTTGTGCAGGTTTCCTCACGATGTTTTCCTTCACCGCAAAGCTCGTGGTAAATTCCGCACATGAATTTCGAAAAACTCAGAGGTGCGAGCCGGGATTTGAACCCACGACCCTCTGCTTGAGAGGCGATAGGTCAAACCACTAGGCCACCACGGCTTCGATAGGTGAGAGGGTTCGATAGGAGACTTTGATAGGTGCGGCAAATTCTGACTGCGACAGGGTTCTACAGTTAGTAAATTAAAACGTTACTCAATTTCCAGACGACCCGGTTCACATTTTCGACCACGAGCCGGCGCCCGCGCACTCGGTCCTGAAGCTGTTGATAGATTTATTTGCGCGCAAGAAGACTGCCGAGCATTTCTACACTAACGACGTCAAAGTGGCTATCGATATTATCGTGAGGCAGCTGGCTGATCTGTCACCCGGAGAGACGGTAATTACAGTTGAAATATAATCATCATCATTGTATATATGTCATTTATGGAATAGTCGGGCGGCGAAGTTTTTCCAACTTATTACGATATGGCTATCTTCAAAAAGCGAGTGTACCATTCCTTGCAAGGCCGTCAACGCATCTGCAGTCCTGATGATGCTGTGGATGTCTTTGGGTGGCGGTAATCACTTAACATCAGGTGAATCGTCTGCTCGTTTGTTTGCTATTACATAAAAAATAACAATAATAATCTTTCAGGTAAGGCCATGGCAGGATCAGAACGACCATGGCCTTAGTTGTATGTCTTATTTGTAGAAAATTAACCAAGACATTTAAGATCGTTTGTTTCCCAGATAAATGCTAGGATTCTGGGGTGCATGTTTTAATGAGTTTTCGCCACCCAAAGGCTAAGCAATCGACAAATAATAGGTGACTGATCAGATTATAATTGCTACTAAATATAATATGCCTTTTGCAGCGTCGTCAAGCATATCTAAGAATCCTCCAAGGCATCATCCGAAACACCGACTACGGTTCTCATCTGCATCGAAGAGACGACTTACTTCGCTGCTTCGCTCGAATCTTCTGCGAAGAGGGTGACTCCAGTCGCGACGACCAAGCCCTAGTGCGAGCAATCTCCAACGAGTTCCCACAATACTTCAAGGCCTAAGGTACAGAATCACTTTTAATATTGGTAATTAATGAACCATGGATGGTTACGACTCAAGGGCTTCGGCAGGCCTAAGTGATCCACTACGCTTTTTTGGAGTAAAACGGAGAAGCTATAGAATTATTTGCTTATTCTTCTAGCCAAACATTCCAATTGTATTTGGCGTTCAGGGATGGATGCTTAGTTAAAAGACGCTAGAGCTAGATAAATAAATTGGCGTGAAATTTAGCCATTCTACAATAGGGAATATAGTGTACTCGTTTGACAATTATAAATCTTGGCAGGCTACAAACTAACAGCAATAAAGATTCACGTACTAAAACGTAAACCAGAACCAGAACTGCCCTTCATGTTATTGTAATGTTTGCTTTACGAAGGTTGTCCAAAAAAATAAAAAATAATTATCATGTGAATAAATAAATGACGTATAAGTCTGTTACAACAAATCAAGTAAACTTATCTGTATGTTATATCAACAATCACAATGCAATGCAATATCAACTTACCTGAATAAATAATATAAATTTTAAATCAAAATATAAAACATGTGACAACCTTTAGGAGTAGTGAACACTTGCATGAAGATTATTATTATACTCGATATTAACTATAAGTAGCTACACGTAGTTCAAATGAATTATCGTTCCTTTTATTCATCGGAGAAAAGTGTCTTGGAGATATAAAAATTGTAGCTCTATTTATTGGTATTGAAACTGTCTAAATTAAAATAGCTTGTTTACTTCGTTATCTCTCTTAAGATATGTCTGTAATGTTGTAAAGGTGTGTGTGTGTAACATGTTATGGACAGTGTGAATATTCAAACAGATACGTAATAATTGTATTACTGGGTATGTTAGTCAACACACATTTAATTTTGTTTCTCCTTTATCTTAAAATACGAATAATATTTGCACAATAATACAGATAATTGTAGCTGTTTTGTTTCTATAAGTAGATTTCAAATTCAAATTCAAAATATTGATTGCGCTAAATGTTGTGATAAGATCTTAGAAAGTATAAAACGTTCAACATTTACCCTGTTAGGGCACAGCAATATACAAATAATGAGTACTTACATTCTTTCTTAAATTAAAAATAACCATTTTCATTTTATTTCATTAATATGCGGTTTCTTTTAACTCATTGAATAAAATTTGAAAATAAAAATGGTTAGTCTATGCTGTCTTAATTGTTAACTTGTGTTTCCTTTTCGATAATAAAGTAGTTTTATAGAGTGCCATAAATACCCATCACCAAAGATTACTATTCAGTATTTTTTTGTGATTGTGCACATTAGCAAGTCAATTAAAAGATGCTTTAAATCTCCTCCAGTCCTCCCGGTAGAAACTAGATACTCATTATACCTACTACCGGCCTAAATACACATTATATTTATTTATTTTTAAGTGTAACATTAGTAAGAAAAAAAAAATTGTATTTTATGAAAGCAAGGTAATATTTATAAAGCCCTAGATAGTTTAAAAAAATAGTTTTCTTCCATAACATGGGGAGGAGAAAAAACAGCAGAAATATTGTAATTATTTCCGAGAAGCGAAATTCGCAAAATTTATATTTGCAGCAGCTTTGTGTGAGTGATCGGAGCGTGGCTATATTTTTCTTTGTACTTTTGTGGTCTGGAGAGTCACCCAACATATCTGGTGCTGTCTGTACTTAAAAATATTCATAAAGATTCAAATTTTCGTGCATGAGATAGTACAAATCTATGTACTTAGTGTAAAAAGACAATATTTTTCCTAGTCATTAATCACTGTGCTAACTAACTTACTCATTCATAAAGTGTTGGATCTGTATAGAAGTAAGATTTAGGCTCTCTGTGTACCTTAAAACTCAGACAAATAGTAATTGATCACTACATGCATAAATACCAAATACGGTAAAATTTTAAAATACCTGAAATCTAACTCAAAAGACTAATCTATAAGTTTTACTCGTTCTATAGTCATGTTCTGAATGGAGTATTTGATTTGATTGTACTTACTATGTTATTGTTAATACTTAAAATTTAAATGAGAGCAAATTATGTATTTAATGTTAAACAAATCTAATAAATTTTACCTATGTTCGATCACAATCAAATTATAATGCTATTCTATTAAATCTCGATAACTTATTCAAAATTGTATAAAAAAGCAACATAATAATATTGACTTTATTAGTTTCTTAAATTGTTATTATTTTGTGACAGTCTTTCGAATTTTAAGTGCTCAATTTGAAGCCAAATTATTGTAGTTTTTCTATTTATGATATAAAGAATCTAATAATAATAACAATCTGTTACACAAAATTGCTGTTTTTCATATAAATTTATACGAATAAGAAGCCGACACGTTTTCTATTTAATATCGGTCTCGATGTTAATAAATTGCTGATTATCTGAAAGAGTTCGTATCTAGGAAACTTGAATCTAGATTGTTAGTGAAAAATTAAATTCTGTAGATCAGTTACAGTTTTAAAGATATATCTCAAGGAAAAATATGGGCATGTGGAATAGTCCGTCTCTTGTATAGTTGAAAATTTGTAATGTAACGAATGACCAATCACCAAGAGCTTGAATTTGTTTGTTTCAAGAATTTTATCTAAATCACCACATTTTATTAAACAGTATACTCATAGTATTGTTAGTTTTCTTGCGCAAATCAACTAATTATATTACACTCTTACCTATTTAGAATGAAATGGTCTAATTTTTTCTTTAAATTTTTTAATAAAGACACGTTCAATCTTAACATAATGTTTTATTAAGCCTTCGGTATACTTACATACTTCATGATTCATACATCTGCAAGAGTTTTATTTGTATTTGCGACATAACGCGATTTTCGACCACAATATCCGATTAAATTAACTGATTTAGGAAATATGAATAGAACATAAATTTTCTCTTAAATATGTGGAAAACTGGAAAATGCGTCAATCAACTTTTAATTGTAGCTTATTGGCATGGTAACATCTCTTGAGTTACTAAGTATGGTACAAATTCACTAGAAGTTAGGAGTTGTGACAATTTCAAGGCAATTTAATTTATCACTGCGTCCACAGTGGTGTACAGAATGAAACACTACATATTTAACAATGAAACGTGAAAAGTAATATAATCTGTTTCATAATTTTCGGGCGTTTTAAAAACAGGTTATAAAAAAATGCACGAATATAATCAAAACAGTTTTAATTACTTTAACTTTACAAGTCTTATTAGGCGTGTCCCATGCGTAAATGTTTCATTGTTGACTACCTAAGGTATTTTATATCAACCTGAATTTTTGCCTGCTAAATTGTTTCACTTTAACACATGATCTAGTCCACGATAATCTACGACACATGTTTAATATTAGGAAAGTATCAAATATATTGAGTCTCTAAGCATAATTTACTGAAAAATCTACAAAAAATACAAAAAATACTTACTTTTATGCCAATAATACTGAAAAAGCACCGCAGACACGTGTCCCCCCAACGCTGATGCAAACTGGGGTACAGTGGGAGGTTCTCAAGGCTGTCCTTACGCGATATAGTGCATAATCTGGCAACGTGGCACTTTAGAAATAACGCAATGTTTCACTGTGTATTTAAGTTTCAGTGTTGGACACATGACCTATATTGCAATTTTTTTCTAACAAAGTTTATCACTGATGTCTCCTGAGTTACGGGACAGAATAACAACACAAAAAAGTTGATTCACCCAATAAACGAATGATGAATCGTCAATATCTGTTGAAAATTAAGGAAGATACAAGCGAATGAAGTTTGCGTCCATCTTTTTCTAGAAAAACAAAATTTTAGTATGGATTTTTTATGGTCGCTGTGTCGTATGTCATCATAATTTGATTTTTAAGAAATTTAAATAATTATAAAATGAACAAAAAAGTGGTTGCATATTACCTATTGCTTATGCGTTTTGCATGCATATTTTATAAAGTGGTGGTTTCAATTCTTACTGATCTGGTAAACCTTCTTGGGACCATAACTTGATGTAGGTACCTACTCCAAAAATAATATTACCAATAAAACGAAGGAAACGCAGGTAACGGGTTGAATAAGTGAAACAAGTGTTAATACAAGTATTTAATGTACCATACGATTGCCGTATAAATATTTCAAAATGTAAAACAGTGATAAAATTCATAGTAACCAATATAACTGTTGTCAACTCAACTAAGCATGCGAAATAATTGTCACCAATTACTCAATAGTAACACTCAAATACAATGTAGTATAAAAAAGTAACGGTCTATCGTCACTATGCAACTGATCGAAAAACTGGAAAACGATTATAAATTCTACCTTTACATTAATAAGCAGGTACCGTATTAATTCTCTCGGTGCGTCTCAGAATTAAAATATATTGGATTACATTCTGCTATCTGTATTAAAACGGTGCACAACAAAACCCGTGGCAGCTCTATAAACTGGGATTCTATAACAATATCAAAACTTGGCCCCAATTTCAAAGGGATCCACAAAAACTGGAATATTTAAAATTTGTAAATATGTCTTTTTCCAAGCAATAAACGATCGCAAATCCTGTAATATAATACAAGAGGACCTACTTAAGAACGCAGTCTTTGTACGGATTGTATATTTTCAGAAGGAATCTCAAAAGCCCATCAAATGCTTCACTGGAATGCAAATTTACAAAATGGAATATAGATAGAACTTTATCTAAGTAATATTAAATGACTCAGTTCTCTACAAAAGGAAATAATATGTACCCCTCGTAAACACCTTGAGCATTATCCTACATTATTGGTAAACACGCTACACGTATGTATGTGAATAGCACATTAATAATTGATTAACAAATTATATTTACCGCACATTACCACTTTACAACGAATTTGGCATCTTGGATGAACACCTTAATACGCTAAATTTTCTACCACAGCTAAGTATGGAAGCGTGAGTCTGGTTGAGATCTCACGCGTCAAAGTATAGGTACATCAATCTGCCCCTAATTCAAAATATAAATAAATATGACAACTTAAAATATCTACTAGTAGCCAATTATCTCTGTCATACTGATGGATCAATAAATATTGAGAATGTAAAGTTTTACTACGAGACTACAGCTATCGAACACTCGCACATTACATTAATTAGAATAAAATTTATATACAATTACATCTAGGATATCTTAACTATTCGTTACAAAACATACCGGTATAATTAGCATGTACCTAATTACGAAAACCTAATCGTACGTGTATGGCATCAAAAATCAAGTTATGGAAAATTTCACTTCATCACTTCGCCCTCTGAACTATTTCAACGCCAAACTGGTTAAATATACATCGGTTTCTCTTCATTCTTAAGAGTTATCTTACTTACACCACATTTTAACATACCTACTAACTATAATTTTCTAGTAATTAAGATAATTATTTACCACAGAACAGCGAGTACAATGGAGTCGATCGAATTATTAATTATATAAATTTTCTTTTGTAGGTAGTAAAAGTTTTGGTTATACATTGTGTAAATAATCAGAGAATTCTAATTCCAATATCAGTCGAATTAATTTTGCCTAAGACGGAACAACTCACAATAAATGTAAAGATTTTTCACAATAGAATAACGCACAACCGCACAATAATGTCACCAACCGAGATAGAATTTGTATAACCTAAAGTCAACAAATTGAGCTAAATGAATTAATTACACTCAGGGTTTAATTTTTCGAAGTTTTCAATATCATCAATGTTAAAATCGTTATCATTCTAATCTTATTGCTTACATAAGTTCGTAAATAGACATGTCCATTTCAAAAGTTACAAAAGGGCTATCCTTAGATCTTATTATTGGACTATGATATTATTTGTCACAATATTCTCCCAAAGTTGTTGGTAGAGTAATCTAACTTACACGATTAACTGTTTTAGCCAGCTACCCTTTTATTCATATCTCTAAGTTCATATAGTATTCGATTAAGCATAACATCAAACTTACATACTGTTTAAAAAATTGCATTTAGAAAATTTCGTTTGGAGACAAATCGTAAAGTTTGCGTGTTGACATTTAATTTTGAAACATCGGTGTGTATGGAAACACGTTGCACTGAACTACACTCAGGTGATCCGCAAGCTCTACGCCTTCACTCATAAATTTCAAGATGCTCTATCTTATGATTCCAAAGATGGAGAACCTACTTAGTAAATAGTAGTTTTAAGAACCTAAGTAAAAGTAATTCAATTTCTTTTAAGTAGGTAAGTAGAAGTGGATACTTTATAACTTGCCATGACACAGGAGTAGTTGTGTTCAAAGCATCAAATACTTACCTACTTTCGAGTTGTAATTTTCCATGATGTATTATGTCCGCTAAATTGACGATGATTTGTAAATATTTTTATTTAATTGGAGCCAGTCTCATGTCAACACTTAAAACCTTTTCTATACCTACATAAGTAGCTAAGTATTTATCCCTTTTAAATAAAGAGCTTGCGAATCACACCTTAAAAAATCAAGTTTTTGAAAATGAATCCGGCGCCAAACTCACGTTTGTCGCCAAACGTTTAGTGTCAGTTAATGCTAGTGTGCTTAGCTCGGATGGTGGGCCGCGACCTTGCGGAGACGATAGCCACCAGTACCACGAACGGTGTACAACACGACGATTGCCACAGCCACGATGGACACGCCGATCGCGTTCATCACGATAGACTCCTCCGACATTGATGCATACTTCTCGGCCCTGAGAAAGCACCGCGTGCCCCAGAGTTAGTATATGTCGAAAGTGAGGCTTTATTGTCTAATGCACTTTGAATCACAATCGCTTTGACTACTCTTTCTGTCACACGTTATAAAACGAGGGAAGAAAGAGATAGTAAATGCGACCGAGAACGTCAGCGCTTTAGACAATACGGCCTCTGAAGGGTTTGCGAAAAGAACCGTCTTGGCAAGTGATGAAGAAAGCAATATCTAGAAGAGTTTTTTACCCGACTGCCCGAAGAAAGCTTAGGTTTTTTGATATTCTTTGTTTTACAATGGGCCATGCTATGACAGTTCTTTTTCACATTTTGACTCTAATCGGAAAATGCTTGACTGTATTAAAAAAAAATTAAAAGAGTAATTTTTACAAAATAACCGACCAGCGTCCATTAAAAATATTCCACTGCTGGAAAAATTTAAATTTATTGTTTCAAGCAATTTCCAAATGTTATAAGTGGGTAAGTGCCATAATAATGGTTTTCATAGTTAGGTAGGTAAATATATAGTAGGGATCGCATAGATCATAATAATTAAATAATAATGGGTAACCAATAAGTCTAATTATATAAAATATGTTAAGTCTTAATAAATTGTACAAAATATATGTGTAGACCTGCACCGGTTATGTAACCGAAAGTTTATTTATGAAATAAAATACGCTAACAAAAATGACGTTGATGACTCGTCTAAAAAAATAATACATATATACGGTGATTTTTAATCGGTGATTACGATCAGGAATAACAAAAAGCGATAAGGGCGGTCATACTGAACAACTTTTCCCATGGGACCAATTCGAAACTCGGGGTAAAATAATCAGCTATTTCATAAGAAACCTCAGCACCTCATCAGCCTCAATGAATGAAACCAAGGTTTTTTTCCCCCGATTTTCGTATTGGTCCCATGGGAAAAGTTATTCACTATGACCGTCTTTATCGCTTTTTATTATTCCTGATCACCGATTAAAAACACCGTATATAACCTTGAACATGTTTTTTTAGCAAACTAATCAACGTTGCTTTTTAACCGACTTCAAAAAAGGAGGAGGTTGTCTGTAATTCGTTATTTTACATTTTATTATATTAAAAAATAATTTTCGGTCGACACTTGATCGGTGCAGACCAACACCATGAAGGGGATCTTAGACTATAATTATTGTGTTAGTTTTGTTTTAGTTATTCGTGCAATAATTCAAAGGGTAATCACAATCCATCCACCATTTATATTGTTAGAATACAAAGACATGCACCATGAAAAAGCAAGAATGATACCTAATACAATATTGTAACCGTAAAAAGCAAGCATATTAAATAAAATAACACATTAATCTTTAAAATATAATGTTTTAATCATACGATTTTTAAATCTATTTGTAAACAATGATTTTCTTAAAACGTTTTAGTACTTAATTACAACTAAACAATATGTGTATTTTGGTCTGATACAGACTAAAATGTAAATAAAACTACTTAAGAGTAGAGCCTCCTAAAATACGTAAATTATATTCATTGTTTATACTTATTAAGGTAGGATTTTTTCTTCATCAATAAACTTAGGTAATATTATCTAGGTACCTACTTAATAGGTAGGTACAAACAGCTATAGTTTTAATATAATAAATGAATGAGATTCTGATTTAAACGTGTTAAACTCTAGTCGTTACATAAAAGAAAAAAGAAAATTCGTATATATTATCTGAAAATACCCTTTCATCTTATCAATTCGTATTGGTCCAAGTACTACTCCAGTAAAAATACGTAAATTCATTACAAAAATTAAGATTCCCTGATAAAGCTACGTCACATCCTGTCTTGTAGTCTTAGTTAATTCCACAGGTTAATTCCAATTTGTAGGTCAGTCTAGAATTGTTAGTCCTATTCTTAAAAGTTTATCTAAGTACTGGATGAAGATAATTACTTCTGAATAATCACTTAGGTATTAGGCAGGTCTTATAAGTACATAATTTATAGTTAAAAATATAAACCTATAAAGATCCAATTAAATTAAATAAAATTATATTTCTAATTTTCAAACAATGTTATATAATAATCGAGAAATAGGATTTTTTTAAAGTATTTTTATGTCTATTAATGCTTAAATAACAACAGGTGTTTGAGTGAACGGTTTTATATTTAGTTAAAAAACGTTATCATAACTATCAGCTGCATGCCAAAAGCTAGAATGTCCGATGAAATCAGTACAGAATATCTTTATTATTTCTAGGTATCAATATTCTTCGACAGCTCATTTAATTTTATAGTATTCTCTCGTTTATTCTATCTTGTAAAAAAACCTTTTAAATTGCTTAGAATGGCATAGATAAAAGTGAAACGAGTAGCCACCATCGAGATGCCAATTGTACGGATTCATTTGAACCTATGTGGAATATACCTGTAGGTATTTTGTTAAATATCTACGTATATCAATTTTACACACAGTTAATTTCTCTTAACAAGTACCTAATCAATCACTAGCTACCATGCTAGCTTTTACCGCATTGCTCACTGAATCCATTATGTATAACTAGCCAAGTGAAAAAATTGATACTTCGTACCCTACAGTAAATGCTAGTACGTTAACAATAACGGTTCCGTTATAGTATACAAGGCCTTTACTGGCGACGAAGAAAGGCAGCCTTGATGGCTAAGATAAGCTGCACATTTACGACTGCCGCAACGTACAGTATCGAATCTACAAATTTTCGTTTTTTGTTTTATTGCGCCAATCATAAGCGAATTAAATGTATAAAACTTTAAATTGATCTCCTATAAAATAAATAACGTATTTTGTTGTTTCGATATTGTGCGTTGTCACAGTCGTAAAGCCACTAGTAGCATCTGTTTATAGACATCATACACAATGCACTGATAATCTCGTCCTCAACTTTCGGTACAGTCCTAATGCATAATGGTTTTCCATTCTATTTTATCGGTAAATTTCGTACTTATTTGCTCTTCTAATTACTTCACTATCCATTGTAAAGCCGCGTCTTTTTGACATTTGACAATTAATAATAAAGTTCCATATTTAATGGATATATGAAAATTTAACTCATTTGATACAATAATTGATTGACACTTCAGAGGCCGTATTGCCTAATGTTTCTGACGCTCGCGATCGCAATCAAATGACATATTTCGCATACGAAAACTGTCATTTGATTGCGATCGCGAGTGTCAGAAACGTTAGGCAATAGGGTCTCAGGTACCGTCGTATTCCGACTTTTCCCGATGGAAATACACTATGCACTATATCTGTAGTTAATAGACGTCACCTCTGGTAGCTTATTATGAGACAGTTGTAAAATAACTAAGTTTACAGATCAACAGATGCCCTAATGAGCCCATCCCGATTTTTAGGCGCTCTGAACTTGTCTCTTGACGCGATATACATGACGGTGGCCAGTATGGCGACGAGAGCGGCTCCGATGGCGTTCACGATGATCCCCTCGTCCGGCATACTGCTGTATCTCTCCGCGCTGTGGATACGGACACGTAAGCCACGGACACAAGCAAACATGCGCTACGTGCGACATTCACGATTACAATAAAGGTGCTTGCGAACGACCGTGACGCTGATATACTTTTATATAGGTACTGTGATGACATGAAAATACGTACATGTAAGTTTGTACATCAACGGCCGTGTTATGATCGAATGACTTCTGTTACAGGGTTTCTATGTGATGATGAAACATGCACACGGAGATATTTAAATAAAATCGGCATCACGGTTGTTACAACATCCAAGTTAAATGCAAGAGAACAATGTACGAGTATAGAGTAAAATGAATTCTAATAGATAACCTTCCTTTCCTATAAGTACCTACTGATTACCAAGCTTAGTTGGCATACCATGGATGGATCGAGAAAATATATTTACGTGATGTAAAAAAGTACTAGGAGTACTAGGTAATATGTAATATGTAGTAAATATTATGCTATAATTATCTGTCTCTATCCAAATCTACCAACTCAACTTGCTTGTTTTTACCGCGTTTGTATAAAATTTAATGTTGTCCCAAACTATTTACTAGGTAATGAAACATTATCCCAATGAACATCGAACGTCTGATCACGATGATGACAAGAAGTATTTCTATGGGTGAATGTCTCCAATGTTCGAATATTGACTTTACCCCATTTAGGATTAAATTAATGAACAATCAATCATCATTAAACATTATTGAGACATTCTGTTACAGATTACAGATGTATAATTTGAAAAATCTATGTGAGTCAAGGCTGGTAGGGCGACGCGTATGGCAACACAGCTAAATGATGAAAATTTGTAAAGGACTAACACACTCTTATACTTAGTTGCCAACGTACCCCCTGTGCTAGTTAAACTTGATAAAAATGTATGTGTGTTTACTGAAAAATACTCTACAGCTACCATCTAAAGTCGACTTTCTACGTAAAAATATTATTACATACCCAATGGTAAAGAGAGCTTTCTCAGTCAGGCCAGTGAGACAAGCGGCGACGCCGAGGACGAAGGTGAGGATTCCGAAAGCAGCGTGGACGGGCACCAGGGAAGCGCGGAAACCAGCAGTACCCTTGTTGCAGATCAGGAGGAGCAGGAAGCTGAAGAAGCCGACGGCGTACTGGAATTATATAAAGGAAGGTCAGTGTGATACACGAAGTTTACTTCAGAAATTACACATTTGTAAATAAAGATCATATTTTAAAGTTACAAAGTTTTGAGAGATATATTTTTTTATTATTTTATCAAATACATTCTACCTAGCAACAACAAATTTCTGACCTAAAATTTAAGCTGAGCACATGCTCGTTCGCTTTGGTTGGAATCTCAGTTCGCTAAAAAGCGCACTTAAGTACCTAATGGAATCCTCGGGTTCATAAAATCTAGCAAATTAATTCGAGTTTATAAACCTCAGTTAAATGCAAAAAAGGCTTTACCTAATTCTATGCATACTTACTCAATGACGCCCTAACACAAAATATCTAATTGCCTATTTAATTAGTACGAAAAAGTAGATACATACTCGTAAGTTAGGGAACGAACAGTGCATAATTTTCTTGGAAAACTAATTCTAGTATCTTCAGCAAAATAAATAATATGAACGACACGTGATTCCGAGATTTCAGGGAAAATCGTCCTTAATTTCTAAAACGAGCAAAATATTCTTTAGCATTACCAACTGATACTCGGTCCTTTTGTCCAGCTAGGTTCGTTATATCATTAGAGATAGGTAATTATCTCTCGTCACGCAATGTTTAGCCAATTTTCAAATATATACTACATCACGAGTCTAACGACCTGTTTTGACTAGCGATAATTACCAGGCTCAATTGGTCGCTCGTGACGGAGAAACGTCTAAACTAGTAAACTCTATAAACAGACACAATGTAAAGCTTTAACTGCGTATAGATAACTAACTAGCGTCCTGAACGATGCACTATAAGCCCGCTTAACGGCTTAAAGCATCAAGCAAAGATGCTACATTTTCATCCATATAGTTTACTATCCTTTAGCAAAGATATACATTTTGCTGAAGGGAGTTTAAGGTTCTTTTTTCCGTGAACTGTGTACCAGAGGGTAACGAGAGAGATGAAGTTAAGTACTCTTCGGTTCGGGAAAGTTGGTAATAGCTAAATTGTGTCTGCATGACGAAGCGTCATATTCCAGTATGTGGAGTCGGGATTGAAGGGGGAGGATTTGGTTTAGTTGCAGTAACAGTCGACTTGACTTAACCTCACGGATGCTTGGGTCGTTTATTTACGAGGGCAAATTTACAGATGTATAGTTTTTGTTTATTTCCCTTTGTGACATTCTCTATTTATTTTCTCTATTCTTTGAAATAGGGACATTTTTTTACTTTTAATGCCTTTTCCAATTTGTTGTGGAGGCGTTAGTAGAGTTACAAAAAATTTAACATTAGTTTAGGATGGTACAGTCCACGTCATAAATAAGTGATCATATCTGTACCTTGTCGCTTTCAGTCTGTACACAATTTCGTATAGCTTCTCAAACATGACGTTAAAGTGTACAAAAGTGATCACTTATTTATGACGCTGACTGTACATATTTAAGAGGGGGCAGAGCATCGTATCGACATAGTGAAAGTTGAGGACAACCGGTGGACGCAAGTGGCGAGAACTCGTTCGTTAGCGTTCTAAGGAGAAGGCCTTTGTTCAGCAGTGGTCTTCCGGTTAATGATGATGAGGATCGTACCTGTATTCCAAACAGTCCCATGGCGGTGAGGCCGATCCAGCTATGCAATGAGTAGAAGTTGTTGATGCCCTTCTTGTTGTGGAAGTCCAGGACAGCGAGGAAGCCGATGACGATGCAAGGGAACGCCAGCGCGTGGAAAATGGCGTGCAGGAGCTTCACGTAGATGCGTCGGAAGCACCGGCAGATGCGGTACAGCAATACCGCTGGAATATGAAAACAAGGGAGTTTTAGGTGCAGTTCTGATTAGAGTCCATCATTAGTGACGCTAGATTTGAATTCTGTGGTAACTATGTGATGTCAGACTGAACCTTGCGCTTTCTTTAGGGTTGTTCTTAATAGCATTTCCAAAGAAAGGGGAGAATTTCAATTCGTCGGCATCTTTTTTTAGTTCTTGAATAATTTCGTTAATTGTGGTTTGAAGTTTGAATTTGATTAATTTAAACACATTATTGTACAAAAATAAAGAAAAATATGGCAAAGAAATAAGACATATTATGTACAAAGGCATAAGTGTATGAAGATATTTATCAGCGACTTAAACAGTCAATCTTCGGGTAAGTACCTATTATGTCGAGTTTTTGCTATTATGTCTGTTTATAATATTTAGTAAGTGATAGTGTTGGTCTAGCAATGTAGCGGCTTGGTTAGGGTGGCATATCTCTACTATTCCCTACTTAATATTATAAATGCGAAAGAAACTGTGTGTCTGTCTGTCTGTCTGTTACACTTTCACGTCGAAACCAATGAACCGATTTTAATGAAATTTGGTATATAGGTAGTTTGAACTACAAGGATCAACATAGGATACTTTTTAATTCCAGTAGAGGGCGCCACCGCGCGATAACCTAGATCCGAGCAGACGAAATCGCCGGCATAAGCTAGTTATTTTATAAATGGCAATTACGTATTGATAAATTTTCACTAACAGCTGCTTATGCTTTTGGAGGTCGAGTATTATTGATACACAAGTGCAAACTTGGCCTTGTTCACAAGCTAACACCATCGATCATTGTCGGCAGCATACAGTCGTGCTGTTTTGTGGCAGCTTATGAACAAACTTAACATTGAAAAAGCTCCAGCAGACAGCATAATTACTGAAAGCAACCTTGACTGTACAAATAATGAAGACCAAGAAGTTCCGATTTATTAGTTAAGCGTGACACGTTGATTTCCAAATTAAAGAGTATTTAAATTGAATGTCTAAAACTAGACTAAAATAAAGAAAGGATGCAAAAATCTGAGATGAAGTAGATGAATTTAAGTAACAAATAAATGTTGTTGTATTAAGGAGCTTAGTCTTTAACAGACAGATTCCGAAGTCACCAGACCTAAAAATAAATGCACTAAAAAGAGAGTGTACACAGTTTTTGACAATAAGTAAATGAAATCTAATCGAATCTAAGTGAATCTAGCTTGATCCAAAATTACATTTGATGATAATAGTAAAGGCAATGTTGATGATAAAAACGTTTAAATACTTACAGAACCCGCTGAAGGTTATGAACCCAGCAATCATAAGCGTCGGATGTAGATTGAACTGCTTCTCGGGCACGTCGTCCACCCAGGCATATCCCTCGCGGTAGAACAGCGTCCAGAAGATGGTCAGAGCTGACACGCCGATCAGCAGGATGGTCGCGAGGGTGATGACGAGCGCGTATTCGCACCACTCGCATGCTCCCCGCTCGTTATCGTCGGATTCGTACGACCGGCTCCGTTGCCTGTAAAGAAGATACAATCATAAACAAATAGGTACGAGCACCTTTGCTGGGACCTTTTTATTTCATGAAATCGTATTTTTTTAAGAGAATACGTATTTGAATTAGCTAAAAGTATAAATAAAAATAACTAAGTCGCGTCCGATCTATGAACTCGTTAGACTCAAGACTCCAGTTTGCAATTCAAACACTAAACCGCTGAACCGCCACGCTGATGATAGAGCTAGTGAAATTACTGGTCTTGTTGACATTTACACTAAAAAAAACATGACTCGAAAACACATTTTCTCAGATATGCGACCAAGCTCGATCGTGATACGGGTTATACAAAACATCACCCAAATCGTTAGAGCCGCGAGCCCTTTCCGAGATCTCTAAAATACGTAAATAGTCGTAGAATAATTTCTTGTTCAAAGATATGTAGCGAGGTCAGCTGGGTTTATGAACATAAACGGTTTCACAAACTGTCTAAATGCAAAATCTTAAGTCTGATTAGTCCATAACTTCTCAAACTCGTATACGATAAGTCGCGAAGATCAGAATGATTAAATGATTATGGAACATATAGCAGTAGATACCTACTTCAAGTTTTATACGTAATTATTTTGCCAGGAACAAATCGTAATTATTCGCAAACAAATCGAAATTGATCTGTAAACACATGAATGTCGGTTAATTCAGACGAAACCTCGTATTGGACGTAACTAACGTCGAACTAGCAACTGAACATAATGAAACCAGTTTGATTGAATAGATGTATCTGAGCTCTGGGAAGCGAGGCAGGAAACCGCAGTCGCTGGGATGGGCCTAGTTAGATTGTAACGTAAAACGCGTGTACAGACCGCAAGAGGGTGTCAGGTGGCTCGAGTTGAGATCGCTGATACAGCGCCGGATGCACGGATGGAGTCGCTTATTGAAACCCTGGGTACTCAAAAGATAGATTGTAGCAAAGCTATATTTTCTTCTATAAAAAAATACTTACTCAAACTTTTAAGCTGCATAGTTGATTGTGAGGATAGCTATTTAATTGTTTGTCAGAATGGTGGAGGATGAACTTACTACTTTGCAATTCGAGGACACTTTCCGCGTAAAAACGAGATTGTTGTACAATAAAAGGAAGAATAAGCTAAAGCTTGTAAGTTCTCCAAAAAGCCGGAAGCATTTGTGTATTTGAGTGGGACGAAATAGGTAAGCCCGATAACTTGCACAACTTTGCTTGTCACTGTTAATTTACTGGAAAACAATTAATGTTTTTCGAAGTACAAAGTAATTTACCTACCTACCTCAATACCTACCTACACCTTTCCGTTCAGTTGTCCCAAGAGATTTGTCGTGATTGGACGCCAAGTTAACACATTGCTTATCTTACCAATAAGGCCCACTCTGCTACCTACGTTGCGTAAACACTGCCTTAAAGGTACCTACTGTTTATGTTCACTCAAAGAAACTCCGTCCTAATTTCGCACAGCCCATGAATTTGGTACAACTCATTGAGCACGAATTCTTTTTGCACGTTTCCTTCTCTGCATTCATTGTTGCCGATGCTCTACTACATACGTTGCTTGAATAAGAATTAGTTGAACTAGTAATACGTGTAGTTTGTCAGCACATTTCAAACTATTTTGTTTATATATGTTTATAGTTAAAAAGTAGCGTTAAAGTAAAATTTACTCCATTAGAGAAGGGTCGTTTATGATTTTCTCTCGCAATTTTTCGCAATTTCATTCTATGCAGTAAAAATCCTTAAGTAATTCTTATACTTAAGGTCAGTTAAGGAGTAACTTTCATTTCAATTTAGAGTTATTTATTGAACTCGGTCAATTTATTTTGACCGTAATAAAGCTGCGTGTCGAATGTATCGCAATTTATCAGTGGATTCATGATTGTATTGTCCGTGAACCATTTTGCAAGGCGTCCGTTTCGGAATAAATATTTATAAGTCTTTCTAAAACCGGAAAGGTCGGTAGCCTGGGAAGTTGAAGCAACAGCGAAAAAACAACTTCAACAGCGTATTACTTGCGTTGCTGCGTTGCTTACAAATTCGTCTTCATCTTTGATCAATAATATAACATTAAAGATGATGGATCGATGCTCAAAAGTCGTCTTGGCAAATAACGCTTTCCTTGCAGAGAGAGGTCTTATTTTGATAATTTCGCTTGACAGTCTTGTGAGTTATTGTGCCGTAGGTATTTATTTTGGGTATTTGGGACTCATTTTTATTTATTTACTACTTGTTTTTGATGACGCTGAAAATATTAACCTATTGCCTGGGTTCAATAATAAATACTTATCGCCGTGCATTTACGTGTACAGCTTTTAGCTTTGATATTGTTAATGTAACTACGATATGAATTGTTATCTTACGGCCTGCGTATTGGTTAATATTAGTAGATTTATTTATGGACTCTACATACAGTTCTCATCGTGCTCAAATGATGAAAACTTCGCTCTATTATTAACGTAGTTACCATAGTTCTGTCAAGTACCAGAAAAAGTAATAAAAGGAAGCAGAGCACCCACTCGGCGGGTCGCGGTTCGCTAGTTGCGGGGTTTAGATATAATATAATATGATAACTTACGTTGAGTGGAAAGCTTTATCATATTTATTTTAGATATTGTCACACAGCCCGACGCTTTAATAAGCGTGGACACGCGTACCAACAGTTTGAGCCCATTTGTTAATTCATAGTATTAGGCACAGTTATGGAAATTAATTGTTTATTTTGGTATGTCGGAAGTATGCCAGCGAATTTGCCAATTTGATCCAAAATGGCCGGCACTCGTGATAGGTCAGCCGTGAAAGTGGATGGAACGCGGCAGCCACCTTGCATTGCGTCTGAGTGTTTATGTTGGAGAAATGCCTCTGTATTCAAATAATTTGATATGTTGTCGCGTAATACGGGGTGAGAATGTTTTCATTATGTTTTAAACTTATGACTGGCCAGTTACAGAAGGCACCGAAAGTACCTACGTAGATACACTGTTTATTTGTTACTAATGCACCGCCCCGGCTCGCACGGGTACAATTTTCAAAATAACCTTCCTTTGGACAGCCGTGTAAAAAAGTATCTCATGCATTTTTTGATCGGATTGTCATTTTTAGATACGTAATATCTTTTGAATGGAATTTCAGATTTATAAATTTAAAAAGTAGTCTACCTATAGATATTGAAACTGTTTTGATTAGGAAATTATGCATTTGGATAAGGATTAATGCATTTCTATCAACTGTTAAAACTTAAAAAAGTAGTTACCTACTGTGACTTATCTACAATAGTTAGACATATGGTAGTTACCTATTGAAAAGTTTTTTGTAGATATTGATAGGTATATTCTTTAATATCGTAAAACATTTTTTTGTTCTATCATCAATAGTTTCCGCAGTGCATGCGATTTAAGATATGTTATGGCAACTTTTTTTTACATTTTGAGTGACATTATTGAACGGCTTCATCGCCGTTAATAATAGAGTCGTGTTCAGATATTTTTGATCAAAATTTTGCTTACAAGTTTATGAACTCGACTGTACCACAAGCAATACAGTGCAGTTATTTTAAGGGGGAAAACACGGTACATAGGAATAATATTGAGGTCCATAAGGGCACTTTATAGGGCTACGTAACTTTTTTGCAAAAATGGAACCCTAATAGGATCACTTTATTGTCCATCCGTATGTCAATACCATTTTTCTCAGAAATGCGTAAACAGAACAAATTGGTACGGAACCCTCAGTCTGAGAATAGGACCCGTACTTGGCTGATTCTTTCTTATAAATCGGTAGTACCGTCACCTCTACACATCCTTGAAATATGTAATCATTTTTGGGAAAATTTTATTTTCGATGTATGAAATTAATTACTAGCTTGTTTCAACAGACTTAATTGTAACATTTGACGACTAGAGAGCAGTTTAGATAGAACGTATTTAAGACTTCCTATTCTACTTACCGAACGAGTAAACATGTTCAAGTGAGGAAACGGCCAATCATTAAAACCGCATCATTGCCGAGTTATATCTAGATGAACGGATTACGACGGCTAACCACCAATAGACACTGTCTTAGGTTACATAAACCAAACACTATAATCATTTAAACCGTTAACTATAATGCAGTAATCACAGTAGTGTCTGATTTCCCAACATTATGCTAACGTACTATTACGAACAGATAAAATGATCTCAATAACGAAATAAGCGTGCTCGGAACAAAAATGAACAAAAAATGATTGGATTGTATAACATGGAATTTTTAAAAACGAACAGTAAATTGTGTAAACGACGTCAAACGTGACTATTTAAAACAAAAGATATTTAACGACTTGTTGAAACCTTGTTAGGCGAAACGGTTACGAGTAAAAGCATTTTGAAACTCTCTACAAGCCATATTTTCGTAACGCTGGCGTTGAGAAAAGAACACATACATCCATTACTTTCTCTAACCATTCAGCCAAGATTTACACACGCTTTAAAAACGACTATAAAGCAATTTGTGAACACCTTTATCATTCAGGTTTCATGCAATTAAATGATCATGTATTCTATAGGGTATTATACCTACCTCGGAGCACCGGGGTCGCTCCAGGAAGTCGTCGGTAACTTTTAAGGGTCTGCTAGGCTTCCCGCCTGGCCCGAATAGTGCCTACTGCCAGCTACGCAAAATAGACGCACATAGACGTCGAATTGCGGAGAACACTCTTATACCACGAGCATGTATTCAACCGCCTTTGCTCCTCATTTAAAAGGTGTAACTTTTTAAACTACGAGGACATGTTTGAAATACTCCAAGTTATAAGGCTTAAAGGGCACCTTGCTTTCTATCTGGTTGGGCAAGCGCTTTTGAACCAATATATGTAGATTCATTGATAAGAGCTTTGGTGAATGCATTTTATAGCTTCAAGTAGCGTTGCGCCGGTCTGGAGAAATGTAGTAGGACGACGACCACGTATAGGCAAAGGGAAAGGGGGGGTCCGGTCGTCGACCCTCCCGACCATGGTACTGCTGGCCTACTTAGGGAGTGATGGTCGACCGATCACTACCATAACTGGTATTTATAACATACAATTAAAATGTATAAGTACGTACATATATTCATAATAACAGTGTAAGTTCAAAGTAGATACAAGTGCTACCTTATCGGTTTTTAGTGAGTTTTCAACGATGTCTTAAGCCAACAAACATTCTGTAACAATGTTTCCAAGAACTGTTAAATTAACCACATTCATTCGGAAAGTTCTTAGAACTTAGCTTCCCCGTCTAGAATCCTCCGAGTGTAATGAACTCCGAGCGATTAAGTCTTAACGGCCGCAAAGAGAACTTTACAAATAGCACTCTACAGGAACTGATACTAAATGCATTTTGCATTGCTGTAATTAAGCTTACTTGTTTCAATAAAGCTATGCTTAATTGGAACAGAGTGGTTGAAAAGTACAAGACTTGTAGATGAAATATCTCTTGGCTCGAGCTGAAGTGAAAGGGCCGAAGTAAAGGGGAGCAACTGTGCAAAGTTTGGTTTCTGCAAGAATGTTGTTCACTTAACTTAATTAGGCAACTGATAGACAAATAGATTGTATGCTTTGCTTACGTAACTTTTAACAACGAGAGAAAATAACCTTTAATAATGCTGGTGCGAGAAATTCTACAAGTATACAAATCGGCAAGTAAAGTGTGGAAATTAAAGAAGGCATGCGATGTCTCTCCTATCTAGTGCACTTGTCACATGCCATGATCTCGAGAAAGCCAAGTGGAATAGTGAAAACAAGAAAAAGTATCAACTCCTACGAACTAGTTTCCTTTGCAATAGGTAAGAGCAACACAAAATGCTAACATAAAATTTTCAATTTGCTGTGAAAAATCAGAAACACGAGCTCGTCTTTTATTTTAAACTCCTGGAGAGGTAAATGTTAGTGCCGTGGCAGCGTGAGTAGAAAAGTAAAGTGCAAGGAAGCTAATAAATGTGTAGACAAACGTTTAAATGAAGTTTACGTTATTCCCAGCTCGAGTTCTTTTGTCTCTGTGGAGCTACTGTTCCAAACAGAACAGAACGCTCCCTTTAATGAGGAAATGCTCTAGAAAAACTACGTACCAATTATAGTTACGAAACGGCGCACTGTTCTGAGCTCGGTGTAATTTGAATAGTGCAGCTACTGAGTCAATCTTTCTCGTATGAGTGATGCCACAATCAACGTCATTAGGCATTCCTGCTACCAAGGATAACAAAGGCATACCAATTTCGTTTAGCTTTGTTTTCCGTTAAATTGCCCGTTCAAGGAATGTCTTTTTAAAACAGAGATAAGATTTTTCGTGATATTGCAAAAGATGATCTGTCTTATGTGCGTAGGTACAATTTAACGAAAATAGGATTTACCTACTAGGATTTTTACTAGGTTTTAGCTTTTGGAATAGCGATATCGAACGGAGCTTTGAGTTTGTAAATCTGAATAAGAATTGCAGTCGCTGGCGTTATCGTAGAAGTTTCTGGTGCCATCATTTTTGATAGCCGTTTTCCCCTTGCTCCGGGAGTACCAACAAACACTTTTATTTGGTATCAGTAACATGGTAATTAAGCGATTTATTGCTACAAATCGTGAGAGTAAAAGAATCATTAACTGTAGGCATTGTGACTCAATCATCATTATTTAATTCATTCATCGGTTAGATATTGTTGCCCATGCGGGTTACATCTAAAGTGAAGAGGAACAATATTAATTAAATGCCGTAGGATTAGAAAGATGTAGAAATAAATCGTTCAACAAACAAAAAGGTGTAATAGTATTTAGAAATAGAGTATAGAATAGTGAGAAATAGAATAGTGTTTAGAAAGTAATAGTACAAATATTTGAATGAAGAGAAAAAAGGAGCCATTTTGTATGTGGTTGACCAAGTCAAGTGCAAATAATTCAAGGCAAGACACGACTATTTAAAGAAACAAAGCGGTCTGAAATGGTCGTATATGCAACCTTGAATCTATTGCCTTCTTTAGATAAGAAAACCGGTGTAAATAATAGGAACGTTTCTAGTAAACGCAGCGTTTGAACTTACTTTCTTTTTAATGGTGACACAGTTGTGTGCCCATCTTGATGATATATCTTTACGATGTGTAATAGATACGCATGTGCGATTAAAAAACGCTTTGTAATTTATTTACAGCCTCTAATAGATTTTTATTATGTGAAATAATAATTGGATAATTGAAGTTGCGAGTTTCATTAGAAACGTGTTGCTAAGTATTAAGCCGGCACCTGAATCGTAAGGATATTAATAAATGTTATACTTAATGATTTCGATTAAGTATTATACCTACATTAAAATAAAACTCACTAACGGAAAATATCACTTTTAACGATATTACATCCGCTCAAGTTAATTTTACCAGATAGGTATTTCGTTCTTGCGTAACCTCACTAAACTCGATATGCGAACTGCCTATATTTCGATTATTCACTTTTCTATATATAATCAGAAATTCACAGCGTTATTGTGTTGTCATATATCTCGCAATAAAGATTCGTACTTATTTATCTCATACAGTATGCGTGTACAAAGTAATTATATGCAAATTTCTGTCTGTTTACGCGATACTATCTACTTAATTGTTTCCCCATTCAAAGAGACAGGTACGAGTATAATTGAGTAAGTAATTGTGTGCAACTAAACAAACAATCATTATAAATGTATTTCCAGAGAATATACCTAACCTACATGCCTAAAACATATCTCTGTGTCCGTGTAAATAGTATGTGTGATCAGAAAAATACCTAAAAGTCTTCGGTTTGAAAAGGTACTACAACGCGTGATCAATAATAGGTCGCCTTCTTTTGTTTTTATTGCGTCACTTCACTACGCTTCATAAATTAATCATAAGAGCAGTAAACAGAACTTATGAATGAAGTAGCTGCTTAAGCCTTTACAATATTAATTATAATCTCTAGCTTGCATTATGAAGACCTGCCGTAACCGCCCACTCACCTTTTAATTAAGATTAAGTGTTCTTGAACTTTAGACATAATAAAGTTGTAAGCGATGTAGTGATTACCTGTATGTTTGGGTTCTGCTTTAAATATAGTAAAGCTTGCAAGTAAATTAACTAAAAAATACGTTCAACAAGTTCAGGTAATTTTGCTAATTGTCAAGTGTCACAAACAGAGACATTTTTCTATGAACAGAATTTCGTGAATATCGTCTTTTAGTAAAGCAGTAGTTTTCATGCGGGACCAGTGCGAACGGAAAACGTCAAACATACCACCAAGATTTCCTTCAGCGATAAGCTCAAGTTTTTCTGTAAATATCATAGTTTTAGGAATCTATGACTTTTCAGGCCAGGATCAGACCCACTATCCTCCCTCCCTCGGTCAAACCACTAGGATACCACCGCTTTTGTTCAACACTTCTGCGGCTGCCTTTAATACAGTTCGTCTATAACATCTAGCGTGTTGTAATTTCACACTCGCACGCCACATTAAAGACTAATGAGCAGCACAAGTGCCGAGGGCGGGACGCGTTAAATTGAATGTGCCGCCACGAACATCGATATCCCACGCTTGAACGCCTGCAAAACGGCCTAGATTGCGTGGTGTATCTCTTTTAATACACCAAACAAACAGATTCACATGTCTTTGTCGTAACCGAACAATAGGTTATGCTGAGTTTCTGTTGTTTGTTAAAATTTGAAAGCTCGGCATCAGAAACAGCTTTAAAGCCCGATTAAGAAGATTATATACATTTTTATATAGACTGATGTGGCAGTGAGCGGGGCACATTGCTCGCAGGACTGATGGCCGATGGGGTCAAAAGGTTCTCGAATGGCGTCCGCGGACCGGGAGACGAGCTGTCGGTAGGCCTCCAACAAGATGAAGCGACGACCTGGTTAAGATCGCGGGATCGCGGTGGATGCAAAAATCACAAGACCGGTCTGAGTGGAGAGCCTTGGAAGAGGCTTATGTCCAGCAGTGGACGTCTTTCGGCTGACATGATGATGATGATATAGATACCATTTCTGACTGTCAAAAGGAACGGATAAAGGCACAAAATGATGTTCGATGTGATTGCAGGCGGCCGCGCGTTAAACAGTTTGATCTCGGTTTGGTTTTTATTTGTTCTCAGATAAAATAAGCTTACTTAGTTATTATACAACTATAGGACTTATAGCAGAGAAGCATTTACATTAAATAATTCATCCACTCCTTTACCAAACTCTTGGTAATTTACAGTAAACTCAAAAGGGCCATGCCAGCTGGTTGGTTGGGCTCACCTTGATGTTCAAAAACCGCAAGCTACAGTAAGCTTCAAAACACGAGTTGTCTGAGATAGAGTATTCTGCGGTTATCCACAAAATACTAGGGCTTTACAGCCCAATCTAAAAGCTCAGTGAACAGTGAAATACAGATAGCGTCAACTGCACATGTGGGTGAACGTGTACATCACGCATATATCTACATAAGGGTTTCACAATTATAGGTATCTACGTACTTAAATGTGTATTTTTGTCAACCAGATCAATACATGTATGAGGATTTGTTGACTTGGCACATGAGTTGCAAAAAAATAATGTGATAAATTCTTTCGATCTGTATCATAGTAGCTTTAAAGTTCAAACGCTTTTTTCATCTAAATATTTTATTACTAGCTTTTGCTCGAAGCTTTTCCCGATTGAAATTTGGTTATCGCGCGTCGTTCCCTCGGGTCGGGTCGTCTCGGGAACTGTGCATTTTTCCGGGATTAATAGTAGCCTATGTCACTTTCTGACCCATAAACTATCTCTATGCTACGTCGATCCGTCGCTCGCTTTCGACGTAAAAAACGCACAAACATACAAACACACACACTTTCGCATTTATATAATATCAGCATTAGTTATTTATTAGTATTAGTATGGATTGTAAGTAGTGAGTGAAGCATATTTTTTGATAAGTAGGAATCTTCACGGGTAGAGCAACAAGGTGCTGGCGTAACGTATCAATTTGATTAAAATCCAAAAGAAACATAAAGTTCTTGCCTACGGCATAAACAAGTGATCAAATGTACATCTTATTGAATAACCAACGGAACCAACTCGGCTACATTCCAACCGGTTGCTCGATCAGAATATGAATCGGCGTGAACACGCCTGATCACATAGTACCGATAAGAATACAAATCGTCACAACACGAGTGACCTTTATTTGAAGCCATTGGCCTTGCATTGGTTCCACCGTTGACACAAAATAGTGGTTACATGAAAATCTGGTACAATTGAAGCAATTTTGACGAACAAAATAACTTAAACAGGATGTTAATGTCAGCGCGTTATCCACCGCCAACTGCGACATTTTAGCGTCCCTTTGAAAATTAAAGCCAACAACAAGTAGGTATAACTTTAAATTTAAATTTAATTTTAATTATAATTTTAATTGCATGATTCATTTTACCATTTTAATTATTTAATTCGACTTTTGTTTGTTTATTTATTTAATTCAGTATTATGATTTAATGTAATGTAATGAAATGATTATGATTATGATATTTATGATAATGAAATGTATGTATTGATTGTGATTTCTTATTTTAATTTGTAAATTGTATGGGTTTAAAAAAAAAATGCCTAAATAAAGAATTTTATTATTATTATTATTATTATTATTATAACAGAAATATCACCATAAAATGCTTATGTGATGAATATATTTGTTATTCATAAACCATAAATTAAGATAAACATTTATTTTTGAGAATCTAATGGAAATTCAGTGAGATTATACATTTTTAATTCATTGCCAGACTTAATGGTTTACAACAGTGAAATCACGGGTATAGTTAATATGCAAATTAGTAATCTGGATCCTACAAAACCTATAATTACAATAAAATTTGGTACCTTCCTAAGATTAATCGTTTATTTTCAGAAAAAAGAGCACAAAAACGTTCATTCGTGAACCAATTTAAAAGACAATCCCATAGTTAAATGGAAATAACCGTGGGAACAAGTCTTCAGATACGTTCAAAGTGTGAGGTCGAATTCTATCTTGTTTATTATAAAGAACGCTTGATAATGATACTCTTCCCGTCTTTTGGAGTCAAAGATAAGAGTCACAGGAACTTGGATCAATTAGAATTGAAACAACAAAGGTTATTGGACCGACAAAATTATAATGAATTGTTTGTGACAAGATCACAAGCGGGACAATAAATGTAATTGTAGAGATAAAAGCACTTGTTTAGATGAAGGGGCTATTTAGAATCATGATAGTGGTAGTACTGAAGCTACGAGTATAATAGTAGTCATAAAGATAATCTAGTTATGTCAATCATTTCGAATCAATAAACTCTACATAAATGAGTTCTATTCTAGCGTAATTTATGAAGAAAAATTTGATTATAAGAATAACTGCCGAATATGCTATGAAGTACAAATCATTGGGAACTCCAAAAGTGGGGAATCAGAGGGATATATGTCCCATTGTTGGGCACCGGCCTCCTTTGAAATGAGAGGGCTTGGGCTGTAGTTCCCACCCAGCCCAGTGCAGATTGAGAAATTTACACACATCATAGCATTGCAAGTGTATTTATGAACCCACGACCCTCTGCAGTAAGAAACATACTTAATAGGCTACGTAATGACAGAAATATTATAATATAAACATAATAATCGCAACTTCTATTAATTGTAACGATCTCTAGACAATTTTAAACAAGGACAACTGTCAAATCCCATGAACAAATTCAGTCAAATTTACGTTGAACATTCAACTTCTCCACAAAAACCGCTTGGTATTAGATCACGTAAAAGAGGTTGTATGACAAGAAGTTTACACGCAGCGGTAAGTGATAAAAAGTGACCCACTGACCACAGCTGTCTTAACGGTATATGGTACGCAGTTAAACTGTGGATTTGAGTGCCTATTGGTGATCGTCTATAGTTGCGGAGAACCAAAAGGGTCACGCGTGTAGTCGTAAAAAGGTACCTTTGTGGCGTAAAGGGTAGACGATAGAAACTACTCTGCATAATGATGAATGATGATGTAGTAGGTATTTGAAATTATAAAGCTACTTTAGATATTGTAATGAGTGGTTTAAGGAGTAAACCTGATACCAAAAGTATGAGTAAAAATTTTAAGTAAGTCATTTTTTGCATTTAGTAACAACAAAATAATAGGATAAACTCCATATCAGCTTTTTTACTATAAGTACTTTTATATTTACATCTTGTGTATTATAATATGTACTTACATCGTCTTGATTAATGACCCAGCCTCAGAATTATTTTTTTGTTAAGATGTAGTCAGCTTGTGAAAAAAGCCTTTTTCAAGGCTAAATATCGATTTATAGAAAAAAAAAAACCAGAAATTGTAACGAAGGAAAATGTGACTTTTCACGCCAAAATCTAAAGGCCTCAGCGATAATATGATGGCAATAGCATCGTGATATTCGTTGAATACAAACATTCATTTTATCGCTAGAGACTATTATAGTTTATTCTCTGAAGATTTTACCGCTCTATGTAAGTATGTAAGGCAAGCCTTATTTAGATGGTGCGACAAATTATAACGTAAGTTGCGGTACAACTTCGTGAATGATCATTCACTTAAAAATCCATAGCCGGGTGTAAGTATAACAAAACACGCACGATATTTATCACACAGTCTAATTAAAGCCTTACTAACATGTTCCAAATATGAAGTTGTCTACAAATGTACCACGTCAGTATTAGTTAGCGTGCGAGTGGAAATTCGAAGCGCATACGTAAAGCGCGTAAAGTGTTAACTGACCGAACATAGCGGCACAAACTGTTAGAAACAAAGCCAACGTAGGTACGTACACATTTAAGCTTCCATATCTTCCAGTTATCCCCAATACCTCATTCTTTGCTGCTCTGATTGGGTATTTTATGGATAATGACGTGGGTATAGACGGGTAAAGTCAATATTATCTGAGAAAGACGCTTTTAGCTTCGATTGAGTCGATAAAGCCTATTAGAGATGAGTGAATAATTAAAGAGGGTGAAAGCTTTTAAAAAAATGAATCTATAAGTTTGTCTTTTTGTTGTAGCAAACTATATGTAAACCGTGACGCGCTATGATTAAGGATCTTAAATGTTTCGTATCTATCAGACAATTATCCAAAATATTTGAATTATTCTTTACAATAACAACGTAATCTGACAAAATTATTCAACTTAAAAAGCGTTTCGTAAAGTAGCTTGTATTTAGCTTTTTGTCGACTGTGTTTTTAGTGACTGATACCTAATGTTATTTTCCAACAATATAAGCATTCCTACCTAATTTCAAGTCAATTTTAACACGAGAAATTAATCAAAATTTGCTTGTAATATTAGAACTGAACATAATGAAACTGCAGAATTCGAAATATTCACATGTCCAAAATATATTTTATGTTAAAAAAAATCTGGTTGAGTTTTAAAATGAAAATACATCGAATTGTGTCAGTTTCTTCAACATTGTAGGGTCAATAACAGCTTGGTTAATTTTCATTAGCTGAACTCGGGTCTCGGGTACTAACTTGTTTACAGCGGATGTATCACCTAGCAAAATAAGTTCATCCCAATCGATCAAAAACACCTCACACCGCACCCAAAACTTCCATGGTCCAACTGATAAGACAAGGTCATACATCACTCTCTGAGATTTCACGGATCCTGATAACATTCGAGATGACGGAGATAATTTATCGCAGCCTTGGACTGATAACGGAAACAGTATCGGGAGTATAGTAAAGAACCTTAGCGTAAAATATAAGATAAACTAAACTTGTAAGAAATCACACGGTCATGGTAAAATACGCGTGACTGCTGACGGTTTTTCCGTGTCTTAGACTGTATCAGGCTTGTGGAGTAAATTTAAAGAGACAAGGTGTTTATTTGCAAAGTAAAGTTTTACTTCTAGCCTGAAATATGTGTTACATAGGTTATTAGCAAATATATTTTGTACGCATTAAGTTATTTTGTAACGCATCAAATTTTCCTATATTTTACATCTTACTAAAAAAGGGAAAAGATAGAGCGATGTATTATTAATAACGTATTAGCTTATTTAATTCAAACATTAACTTCAATATTAAAATCTTTGGTAGTTTGGTAGTAGACATATTTTTTAGGACTAAAATATAAATGAAGTTTAAGAAGATATGGAATTCTAAAAGTTAGAATAAAAACATGCTCGCATAGTATCTAAATAACTAGAACCTAACAGCTGCTTTGTATTGTTTCATGCGGAAAATTTGCTAAATAAGTGTAAACATAAACATATGTACTGTACATGCAATACAATAGACTATGTTGCTGCAATAATATTCCCAAGCTGTATCCCATACACACGTTATTATAAAGCCATAATTTACGCGGTACATCTCGTAATAAATAGCGTAATAGTAACTCCAGTGTTCTCTTAGATTCGAGATGGATAAGATCGTATCATACCGTTTAGAGTCAGGCGAACGAAACTAAGTACATAGTAACATACTACACTTAACAAAAATAGTGCTTTCACCCTTTATAAAGTGTATTCTAAGGTCCCATGTGTTAGCCTTTACTACAGACTTTTGTATAAGTATTCATTGAAATTTGTAGAGCAATTTTTAGCCAAAAATTTGTTGATAAATAGAAATTAGTGTTATTCCAGCTTTAGTAACTCTAAATAACTTTTTGCCAAAACCAGTGTCTACTTCAAGAATGTGCCCTTTCTAGGTTTTCCATTAAGTTAGGAATTCACGGAATGCTTCAAAGTAGACCAAAATATACAAGCGTTTTCGGAATTTCGTATTAAATAAAATAAAAGGAACCTAAAAATTTCTTCGCATTTTGCTTTGTGCTGTTTTGATACCTTTTAAAAACTTGGCAAAAAACAAATATGGACACCACTAATCGTTCCAGTGATAACAAAAATTAATAAGCTGTGTAGACAATAGGCACATCTATTTGGCTTTAAATTAAACCACGACATGACAAAGTTTACATTATTGCTAAGTGAGCAATGTTTATTAAAGAACTTCATTACATTACTTTAGCAATAGAGTACAAATCCACAAAAAAAATATCCACAAAAAATTTCGTCAGTTAACTTAAGCTATAAACAAGAAAAGTAGTCATTATTGCTTACATAAATATCTAATCATCTGTATCAAAGATTTTATTGTATAATAGGTAAACTATTAAGATAATTTCAAAGCAAATAAACTATTTTTACAATGTTACTAATACTAGTGATTTGTCTTAAATGTTACGTAACAGACGGGAGATAACAGATAGCGGCGGATAGCGTTACTAACGCAAGTTTGACAGCGTGACGATCTTTTCAAGCCGATTTCGTCGCGGCAGCTATTCTAGAATAACTAATTGTCTGAAATACTAGCCGTTTTGACAAGATTTACAAACTGAGAAAACTGTTCTTGCTAAGTTATTGTAAGACTGAGGTAATAATCGTGTAGTAAACGCCAGAAAAAACTAATCAGCTTATACTGGCCTGGTTTGGTTATTTTTATTTTATATAGCGCATTACCACGATGGTCAATATTGTATGGCTCTACATAGAGTCGAATAAACTGAATGATGTAGTATATGGAACCTATTGGCAACAAATACAATATTTTCCTACATATTTGGGCTCCACAGAAAACCAGCGTTACTGCACATAATGTGCGGCAACACATGCTGAGTGGAGACCCATTTAGGTATCCTGTCGTGTCGTGCTAGTTTTAGTCCTATCCATATTATTATTGTAAGATGGTAGTACTTATGGAGCCAAAATAAATCTTCCTTTTCTCCTTTCATATTATACTCGTATATCTGGCAAAAAAAAATCGATATCAAAATTGTTGTAAAAAGGTTCCAGATATGGGAGCGATCCAGTATGCTAGAGCTAGACTGTATTCTACTTTAAAGCGACAAGGTACGAAATAAGTAGCTACAGTAACGCACAAAAATCTTTATCCTAAGCCGAGAATTTTGAAGGTATCTGAATAAAATAGCTTAATTTACAGAAATCAAAACCTTAAAACAGCGTGAAACTTTTTGTAGACTTAAGTAGAGTTCATTAATCATTCACAGGTAAATTTTAGATGAATCTTTAGGAAGGCTTTAGGACTTTTTGGTTTAAATTTAAAATAAAACAACTGTGCCTTTAGTGATCTCTGGGGTAATTTTTTCCAGCACAGATATTACCTTTAGAGTTGTTTTTAACTTTTATTGACACCTATTATCACGACTATGCCACGGCCATCTCGAATCTCGACAACATCGCGGGGCGTTCCCCGACCCTGACATATGGACTTAGGCTTTGTTCGTAAGTATGTTCGACTAACGTATGCGCATAAATCAACGATCCGCGCCAGATGTCCGAATTATGAAACGTAAGTCGGTGGGAGGAATATGCGAATGTTGTTGTATGACAACTTGTTGCAAGGCGAACGTGGCGTAGGCGTACTCAGGCTAGGGTTGGGAAGTTATTCCATTAAATTGTAGTTAGGATTGGACGTCTTCTGGCTAACGATAAAGATATTTTTGTCAAGCTATCACGTAAGAGCGCAGGGGCTAGGCGCTCTCCCTAGGGAACCTTAGTGACTTAAACATTTTTATGAAGAAAAATTAATGATAGCTAAAATACGTAATACTTACGAATATAACTAAAATACGTTTTATACCATACCAATCAGTTTTAATTTAAGTCGATACCAAAAGATAATAGATAATATTGCGGTACGGTCTGACTAGACCAGACCTACTCCCGCTGGCTCATGCTGAGGCAAATACGACCGAATTGAGAAACTCCTCCTTAAGTTTGGCCTTAAAACAAAATTACCTGCATACCTTAATTAATTTTACGTAAACAAAATTATACCCTAATGTAGACAGTTCGTTATTATTCTACTCGTACTATAATGGGTATGTAAGGTGTAGTGATTTTAGAAAACGGACGGGGAGACGCTAATTTGATTTTTTTTTTAATCTGTACAATAGATCTCTAAGAAAACTATTCTTCTGAGTGTAGGTACTTACTAGTTCATTGCAAGTAAGTATATAAATAAAAATCGGCACGGCATCACCACCTGGGTGTAGATGCTAGCTTGTATTGTTTTATTTTTTTTTGTTTGTTTTGCGGGATAGAAACTGTCCTATATACTTCCCCGAGACTCAAAACTATCTGTGTTCCGAATTTCATTTAAATCGGCTCAGCAGTTTAGACGGATAAGAATAAGAAGTAAGATAAGATAACTAAGGTAGTTGGTATTTTTTTACAAAGCGTTAACAATATGTATTTATATTTTATTATATGTAAGCGATATATGGATACGCTAATGTGTAAAGTATAATAAGTGCATGACTGGACGCTCCATTTAGTGCAACTTGAGTAGATAAGATTTTTTTTTATTTATCCGTTAAAAGGTCGCGGTAGCCTAGTGATTTAACCTATAACCTCTCAAACAGAGTGTGAATGTCCTTTTGGCATCACACTACAGGATAACCTCTCTAAATTTTTTCTTTTTCTATTTATGTTTTTACTGTGTCTTTGTTGTGATATAGTGTCTTTTTATATCAATAAATGTTGTGAGTTTGAGTTTGAGTTCAAATCCGGGCTCGCACCGCAGAGCTTTTCGGAATTTGCCTTGAAGACGTTCAATGGTGTGTGTGAAGTTCCCGATCTGCACTGGGCCCCCGTGGAAACTACAGCCCAAACCCACACATTCAGAAGAAGCCTGAGCCCACAAGTGGGATGTATATGGGGCAACCTGCAATATATTAGCGCTGGCTGCCTGGACAACCTAAACATGTTTGATAACAACTGGCCGGAATAGAGGATTAGAGTCGCTTTTGTGTAAAAAAAAATATGATGACAACACTATACCTAGAAATTATGTAGGTTCAAATATGTATTCAACATCACAATTATCGTGATTTCGTGATTCGACGTTGCACTAACGTGTTTCAAAAAGTAATCCTAGTGCTCTTTATCAATTTCAAAATAAACGGCATACACGTACCTAATTTAATCTTGACCTATCTACAAATATTCCTGGCAACCCTAGATTTGGGCGGGAGCTTCGACCCCGAACGTACTTGACCGCCGACAAGTGTGTACCTAACTTTCTATTGTGATATAACGCCCCGATTTAGTGAACAAAGCTATCACTTAAGCGATGATGTTGTACGGTCGACGCACAATTGACTGATCCATCAATTTCGTTTCGTGATCACTAACCTGCAATTTCTAAAAGAGGTAGGGTATAGAATAGCGTCTTCGTAGATCGTACACATTTTTTTTAAATAATCCTAAATCTTTGAAGTGATTGGCCAAATTCGAAAGGATATTCTTGTGAATGTTATTATTATTAAACATGTCATAGAAACATATACATTAAAATGGTTCCAACGGAAAATCAGCGTCGGCAGCATTGGTCGGCAGCAAAGCTGATAACTTGCTGACACGGCTGTCTCGGTTTTCGTTTTTCTTTTATTTATTTTTTTGCTTGTACAAATTTCACGAATAGGTAATTTGTTTATTTATTCTTTCTTTCTTTCAAAAATGTATACATTGTTATTTTGTAAAACTACCTACCCTCACCTTGCGCTGAAATGTTATGAAGCAGAGCAATTTTAACAAATTTTGTGTACCTACTTTTACGTTATAAGTACTATTACATTTCTGTTTAGTTAAGTATACGTCTTGTACCTCGCGACAAAACATTCAAAATTAATTATACCTGACCAGTAACTTGAATTTAGTACCGTTAGTTGTCTAAAAACTGATAATTGAGCATTGCGGTACGTATGTAGGTATACTTTTTAACCGACTTCATATATATTAGCAGTTAATAAATCAATGTGAAAAGAAAAACAAGTTTACGCATATAAGGAGACTGAATACCGCTTCCTGTATGCCGACTTTTATATCGGAAGACAGTTAGTACCTATAGAATTGGTTACAATTGACTCTAATTGGCACTCAGACTGCAAATACTGTAAATGTTACTAAGCATAAACGATATTCAACGCTTGAAAAGTGAAACCGGGAAGGTTTTTAGTTCATGGGATCGGTAATCTTTACGTAATTATGGAGTGCAACGACCGTGTCCAGTCCGTCACCATAGCAATGCTCTGATACCCCCAAGAAAGTGAAACTGGGGTCGCTGACCCGATCTAAGAGCTATATGATACCAACACATGACTTGCAAGATGTAGACGAACTAGAATCAAACGCTTATGCCGGTGCGAGTAACAGTAGATTGACAAATGGCTGGCTCGTTCCTTGATGTAGCTAATGTCACCCTGAAAAGGGATTAATCAATCATACTTTAGAAACCCGCCAGTGAATGAGGGTTTCTGTGAAAGGCTAGTTGGCGCTAGTGTCGTCAATTCTGTTTGACAACTTTGACATTTGACTCGCGTTTGGGATGGGTTGACCAAGCACGCAAGTAAGACTACTAAAACCGACACCTCGATACTAACGCCATCTAACGATATAAACCCTCATTAAAGAGTCTTCAAAACTGCAAATGTGTATCAGAATTACATCAGAATCGTAAGCGGTCGTGTGAAACTCATATTTGCTGTTATCAAAATTATGCATCAAAGATATCAAAGAATAGCGTGACCTCTTTTACAAAATAATATCTTTATGATCTTGGGCTGATGTGTAATCGTACATTTTTTGTCGTAAGCCGGTGAATGGGAACCAAACAAGAGGCGAATTTGAAATAGCCAGCAACAGCAATCAGCGTGTTGCAACGCTGCGCAACGTCACGAAGCGTCTGACTTGCGCGTGAGCAGTTATAATTCACTTTTCTATAAGTAAGTTAATACCTGGTATAAAAAAAATTGTATTGAGGCAGTTCAGAGCAAAAAGAATAAAATAGATTATACACATAGATAAGATTTTAAAAATGCTCATGTTAGTTAACGTAAACATCACGCAAACCTGAGTAATAGGGATAATAATTTGCTGAAACTATGCTGATGCAGCGATTTATAGCACCATCTAGTGACCAAATACAGAAACTTTCAACATCCTTCATCGCGTCGTTGAAGTTTCTCAATTCGGACGCATTTACAATTTCCGACGCTCTACCTTCGGGTTTCCATCCTCAGACAAAATCTGCCTGGGGAGTAATCCCTCAATTGTAGCCTCTCCCCACACTCGCTTCACTCTTCCCTTAAATATTTTATTTTCCTTGTTTTCTAACTCTTTGCAAAGCCTTGATCGCAAATCATACGCAACTAAGGCCATGTTTTAAAAGTTTGCTGCGGTCACCCACAGGTGTTTCTTTGCCAAGATTTCTATGACCTTTAAACATTGAGTTAAGACGTCGAATTTGCATTTAATTTTCATTACTTGAGCTCTTATTATGCGCGTCGTGTGAAAGCTACTTTCGAATAGTTAAAGTCTGTCCCATAATTATTTTTAGGGTTCCGTATCTGATTAAGTTTGTTGTCCATCCGTTTGTCCATACATCAGTAACGCGTAAGATTTGCCACCTCTTAGAGTAGTGAACCAATCAAACTTCTAAGTCAATACAATAAAAGATGAAGAAACAAAACTAATCGGTAGTAGAAACTGTCATAGAAACTTGAAATTTAATTAGTAGTTAAAATTAGTTTTGAAAGTTTCCGTTTTGATACGAAAATGAAGTGCACAAATTGTATAAGTAGCAGAGAAGTGGTGCAACTTTTTGGTATCCATTCTAAAACAACCAAAACCTTCTAACTTTGAGAGGATTTTCGGAAATAAGATGATGCTGGTAAAATAGAAAACAAAAATGTTGTGGTTGCTTTAGCTCGTAACTTATTCACGTGTGTCGCCCTAAGAAAAGATTAGAATAAATCGACATATACCCGATGCAAGTGCTCCCGGTGTATTTCTACAGTCAACTAATGCCAACAAGATGCCTACACATCTAAGAGCAACAGCTGTCGTACCAGTACGGACGTAACTGTGAAAGTAGCCAAATTATGAGCATTTAAACAATACCTCATTTGAAAACTATGTATACTTTCCCACATGATAAACTACTTGTGCGTTGGATTAGTTCTCTATTTCAGGTATTGAACTAAGAGCAGCGTTTATTTTCGCTTCATAGAAATTAAAACATATATTATTTGCTTTCACTGCACCTGCGAAGCTTAGCTTATTCAGAAACTACCTAGACTAGACGTAATAATTCAAATCGACATATGTCATTTAGTTTGTGAAATATAGTTTTACGCAACAGTATTAACGACGATCGAGAAATCATTATGTGAGATATATTCGTAAAATGAGTATGCACTAGAAAGTATATATAGGATATTATTGAAATGAAAGTAAATTATAAATTACAAAATCGCTGCGTCGAAAGGGTTTGAGTAAATAATGTACATTCGAGTTATAGCGTACGTAAAAGCGGTGGCCTACGAGTACCTATCATGATAAATTCAGAATATTGTAATCTCTCGCCCGGTCTCGATCCTGTTGTACAAAGTATATTATTCATAAAACCTAACCTCATACAATTTGTATAGCCGGCCGGCCTTTGCTGTGGAGAAATTTAATTTGCACTTTTAAGCTCTCTCGGGGTAATAACAGCGCTGCGAGGGATATTTTCACTAAAGTGTGATTAAATTCTAACTTCATGGCTCACGTTTCTACCAGTTTCCAGACTACGTGAAGACGGCACTAAGTGTCGTAGTGGAAGATACAACTTTGAGATGTCGGTGTCGTAATGCGAATAGTAAATAAAAAACAATGTACATGCTGAGAGTTAGATACAACGAAAGTTAATAAAAGAAGTAGGTACCTATGTTTTTTCACTGAATGGCTTACAAATCTTACAATACAAGGTGTTAGTTAAGTAAATAACTGAAAAGCTGAATCGATCTAGAAATGCAGAATAGATAGTAGAATCAATTACACTATATTCTAAGGCAGGTTGTGTGTTTTTTAAATCCATTTTTACTGTGCTCTGTCTACAGTTCACTACGACAGTGCAGCACACGCCAAATACGCCAATTTAATGTTTTAGCGAGTTTGAGTACTATTAAGATAATTTAATGCTGACCGTTTTCTGACGGTTTTATTTTCTTCTAAAAACGGCGAAGCGCAACAGGCAACAGACGAGTACAAATTATGAGTGTAGAATTAGAAATCAAATAGAATCATTGACTTACAACATAATGAATATTTTTTAAATGATTAAGATATCAGGAAATAAATACAATAAACTAACTTAAATTAAAAAATAAACTGTTAGGGTGTCACAGATTTTCAGTATAGTATTAATTAATTATTAAGGTATCTTACTTATCTGACTCGTTATAAAACTAAAGGTTCTAACTATATGACTTTCGCGCATAAGTTAAATTAACTACGGATGGGTAACACAAAGGACTGGGGCATGCCCCGATGCGACTTACAGGGATCAAGGGTCAATCATAATTGAGTGAAGCGACGTACCTACTCTTCAAAGAGTTAATGCTGACCCTCGATTGACATTATTCGAAGCTCTTTCATACGGACACATCGACAAAGGCACAAAGACGTATTCAACTCGTACTTAGTTATATCCCGAGTCTTATTTAGAGCATTGAAGGCGCATTTCAGGCAGGTCACCTTATGCATAGAGAAGCCCTAAAGATTTTTTCAAAGAAAATTCTTGAGATAAACCGCTAAGTGCGAGTCGAACTCGCGCACCACGGGTTCCGTACAAATTTGTAGGTATCAATGAATATACATGTCTATACAGACAGATTGCTTCAAGGGATATCATAGTAGGCCCCAGTATTAGTATTTGATATCAATTTCAGAGTTGTTAGATGGACAGACGGACAACAAAGAAATCCATAAGGGTGCCGTTTTTTTCTTTCCATGCCATGGAACCTTAAAAAGGGTATTGCAATAAAAGCATTCACTAGACAAAAAAATTACAAAGCCATTATTACACCGTTTCGCTTTACAAGAAGCTTTATAATTTGCTAAAGTTACGAGTCCGCAAAGCCGTTTTATACGCAATGCTAAAGTTACAAAAAGCGCTACATTTAAGCGGGAACATATGAAATTGGTGTCTTGAGACGAGACATAACAGAGATTTAGGCGGGTACCTTGTGAATATTGCAACAATGTATGTAGGTAATTGCGTGTAGCTTTATCCTCGGCCGTAGTTGCAGATGCCCATTGCCCCACACGATTAGACATGGTCCGAGCAAACGCGTTTGTAATCTACCGTTACTATGTGAAAATGATCTTATGGCTTTAAAATTGTTTTAGCATTAGCCGATGATATTGTAATGGATATGCAAAAGTAAATAGTAATTTCAAATATATCAACCACAAGTAATCTGGCATTCTCTTAGATTGCTGCTGCTATAAACATCTGTGGAGGCTCGCCCGAGGCAAGTGCGTTGAGTTGCGTAATGAGTGCTGCAGTCTATCATCACAGAAAGTGCCGGTCAGCGGTGTCTGACCTTTAAGATTTAGACATTGGCTGGAAACGGCGCACCTTGCTTATCGCTACATCGTCAAACAAGTGATTTGTTAGCCGCGGGTTACAATGCATTGTATAATTTCATGCATAATACAAGATGACTTTGTATTTTGACGTGTTGCGAAACATGAAGAACCTACGGTTATCCTACACAGAAATAAATTATATGTACCTAAATTTGAATTTGAACATATTGTTTAAGAAATTCAGCAACCGTCGAAGATTAATGATGCATGAAACGAAATCCTACCAAACAAGGTCTGAAGTGAGAACTGCATTCTTCCTGCCTTCACCGGACCACCTTGAGTGCGTCTCGTTTATTCATAAAGGCACATTCTTACATTTCGATTAGCGATACCTTAAAGCTTAAATACAAATGACTTTGATATTATCTCGCTAATGGTGTTGAAACGTTTGTTGATTCGAAAATTAATGATACAGTTACGATTGTTTGAATGTAGTAATTTTGTTGATACAAAACTAATTATGGAGTCGAGGCTAAATTATTGATTCCGCAATCAGTAAGTATGTAACACCTAGACTTAAGATACAAACAAAACAATATGAAACAATCAAGAAATAAGGAATAATAACAATACTCGTAAGATGGAAACAATCAAGTTGATTTTTGCTAAGTAAAAAGCTGAAATTTGTGATTTCGAATAGTGTGGATTTCTCTATTGGGTTCTGCAAACTCCTGGATGCATCAATGGCTACTCCATTAGGACTGCCAAGTGCCAAGGCAGTGTAACCGAGGGGAAAACAAACAGAAGCCCGCAAACAGCACTTGAACAAATGTACCGCTTATTTACAAGGTTCTTAACGAACGCCTCGGAATCGAAGGAAACGTTAGAAAGTTCTGAGTGATTCCGTATGAATGCTCATGCTTTACAACACATTCGATACCTCAAATCGCTTAATTCGTGCATAAATATTTAAAACGAATTCGCTGAAAGCAATATAAATACGTAAGCTTGTGAATATGTAAGTAGTATTTTGGTACAGAAAATTGGGAGATGAAAACCCATCTAACTTTGAAGATAAAAGTGATGGCATTGATGATAATAAGCCTATGAAAAAGCGAAGCAGACTAGTCAAGCGTAAGCAGGTGATATTGACTGAGACAAATTGGAAAGAATGTCTAAACCAGAAGGTAACTTCTTAAATAAATTACGCAGTAAGTATATAGAGACCTACGAGTACACCTGTACCCACACTGACACAGTTGTCATTGAATTCAGTCTCATTGCTTTCTTGGTAAAGAACCTATTTTGCGGCGCTTCTTAATGTTACGTGATATTTTATTTTTATAGCTAGAATCTATTCTGAGAACGCTTTTTAAAGCTAGATAAAGTAGTGCTTGACGTAGAAAAGCTCCCTATTAATCCCGTTGCGCTGGTTCGGCTTTCAACGAATACAGATTGTAGTATAATGTAAGATATCCTGTGCCATCCGCCTCTCACTTGTCGGCATCAATTGCAGCAGTTACAGCTTGTTTTTTATCTACTCGGTACTAGTTTATTGAATAAATCAACTTCCTCAAGTTTGGTACAGTTGGCCTTCATGGCCCAATCAAAATACACAGGTTAACCTGAGTCAAAGACGCAGATACAACTTAGTTTTCTTTGGATTAAAGAATGGCTGATTTTTTTTTACAAATATTTTACAGATCTGTGGCTCTCCTTGAGTTGTTGGTAATCATGGCGGTAGTGATTATGTCCCATCAGATGACCCGCTTCCTCGTTTACCTCCCTCTCATAATAATAAAAAAAAACTTTACGCTATATTTAGTTGTTTTTAATTGACAGTTAATCTTACAGAGTAATATACTAAAACTATTCGCGTTTCAGGCTTAATTTTATTCATCAGATATTTCGACCGCAAACCTAACTGTGCATCCCAATTAATGTACCTAAACAGTAAAATAATTTGACTCTATATTGAAGGCGTGAAAACACAGTATCGATAATTTGTTACAATTCTGAAAACAACCATAAACAACGAAACAATTTTGGGGAATATCTATCATGCGATTCACTTCAAATAGAATGTACAAATAAATAATAGTTTTATTATATTTGAAAATACCTAGATAGATACAAATAAGACGTCATCTCAATCAAAAATTAATACATTTTGCTTGATTAAGTACACCTATTTTTGAATTATACCAAAACTAGAGTAGTATTTAAAGTGTACCTTAATTGTAAAATTACTATTTAAGTTGTGTGGGTAGGTCATGCAATATATAAACAGAATTAGCGATACTAATGTACCTAATCCATACTAATATAATAAATGCGAAAGTACGTTTCTGTGTGTTTGAATATTTGTCAGTCTTCACGTCGAACGGATCGACGAATTGATGTGATTTTTGGCATAGAGATAATTTATAGGCCAGAGAGTGACATAGACTACTTTTTATCCCGGAAAAATACACAGTTCCTGATGGAACAGCGCACGATAACCGAATCCCACGCAGACAAAGCCGCGGGTAAAAGCCAATGTAGGTATATAACAACTTCGTCAAATTGGGTTGGTTAAATCCATCACCTGTGCAAGCAAAGTTAACCTTCCAATTAGATTTTCTTTCCCAATTTTTTATTGCTTTAATAAACCTACCATTTTATAGAAAGAGAAAGTGTTTTATGACTTAAGTACTAGCATTTATTCTCCACTAACAGTTGTTAAAAAAAATAATCACCGAACTAAAATCCTTCAGTTTGACGAGTAGTTACGATCTATGTTTTAGTGTTTGCTCCTATTAAAGACCCGGTATCCGACCTTTTTTATAGCTGGCTAGTTTTTGAATTTTTGAATTTGGAAGGTTGTAAATAGAATATGGAATGGAGCCACGTAATACGTCTTTCAATACGATAGCGCTGCAAATTTAAATCGAGTCGTAAATTAGACTAGAGCTGTTGCGAAAACAGGCCCTGCGAGCCTTTTACCAGATGATTGGCTCAACTTAAATCACGGCTTTTCCGCATTCCCTTTTAAGTCTGGCAAAATTTCAAGTAATTTCAATTTAATTGTTGCGAATTACTTCAGATAGTTAGGAATTTTGATAATACAAAGTTAAAGTAGTTAGAACTATTTTAGTATATATTGCGAAGGTATTATATTTAAATTAATTTTCAATGATTTCAGATAGCTGAGGTAGATAATAAGGCAGATAAGGTACGATTTGAAATAGCGGTTTCAAGTTAGTACTGAAATGCCTTATTTTCGTGTGTAATTTTTACATAGGAAGTATAAAATCTCACAGAGTCACTTCCCTCCCGCCTAGGGCACCCGGTTACATAAGAAAACCTCAAAGGAACCGGGTAGGTAAGTACTACCCGGTTCCTTGAGGCACTTGCAAAACCGGGTGCATGCCCTACCCCGCCGTCTATATGCTTAGATCTTTTAAAATAAGCGATGAATTTGAACGGTGTTCACCGTCAGTTGGATAATTTTTCACGAAAAATTTATCTGCAAACATATACTAGCGATGCGACCGGCTTCACGCGGGTAATTTTTTTTTAAATTTAGGTAAACAATATGAAGTGATTTTGATTATAGACCTTTTTTGAAAATTGTAGATACCAATGCAAAGCTAAGCTAAGCTATTTGATAATTTAAAATAAAGGCAAATTATGAATAATGTTACCTATCTAACCCGGAAAGTTAGATAACGGCATCGTTCCATTGAACGATATTACCATGGTGACAGTTCTTACGACACTATTAGATCATTTAGATGTTTGTAATATTGTTATGGGCTTTGTAGAAACAGAATTGAGTGTAAAAAAAGAAATACAAGAAAGATTATTACAAAAATATACAGCGTATCGTTTTACATGTAATAAAAAGACTTATTCAATACGCCGATGAAAAGAAGTTGCAGTCACCAGTAACAATATCAGATAGGATGAGATGAAGCACTCAATTTATGTGATAGTCTCTAATGGCTGGAAAAATAAAATTGCATTCAATAATTTTGAGCAATTATTAACCTCTATGTTGGTGTCGATGATTGCAATGTGCTCAATCGTATGAAAGTATTTAACTGAAAAAGTTTTAGATTATCTGCTTTAAAGATAGACCATTAGATGGGTCAGTCAGTATGGGTACTGCTAGCTCAATATACAAAGTGGAATTCTAAACGTGATACCAAATTAGTGCTCCTAGCTCAGGTAATGCTGGATAAATGAATTGGACAATGCAGTTAATAAGAAGTACCTAGTCACCAAAACGCTTGTAACTAAAATTAAAACGTAAACTTATTACAGTGCGAATCTCAACTTACTAATTACAAGATGTATCCACTCTGTCAGCAGAAACTTTAGCCTACCGAGGTATATACGTAACATACCTTGGATACGATTATTGCAGCGTGAAACGAACCTAATTACCTACTTAGTAGTAATAGGCCCGTAGAACAAGTGCATTTACCCCAACGAACCTTTAAGTTGACAATTTCAATAATCAATTCAATTCAACGAATCGCCATCGCCATTCAACGAGGGAATGCTGCCAGCCTCTTGGGCACCATGCCACGGGGGCCTTTTTTAGATTTAATTTAGTAGGTATTAAGTTTTTAAGTTAGGTAGTTAGTTTATAGTTAAGTTTTATATGGTTATTTTTTCTAAAATTCTTGTATTTCAATTCAATTTCAATAATTTCAATTTCAATTTCCATAGTGAATGATTTGTAGACATTTTCGTGTGTTACTTCCTTTACAAGCTTTAATTTTGTGAGTATGTTATAGATCTTCACAATTAATGAACTGTCATGAAACTCGCGTGTAACATGATATACTTAGGTACTCGTAAGTGTTATTGGCTCGTGTCATCGTAGCAATTGGTGTGCATAAAACTATATATAATTCAGTGCTGTTGAGTTGAGTCAATTTAAAGCTATCGCACAATATCAATAAAAAAATAATTCCGGACATAATTACGGAAATAAATATATAAGTACTACATTAACGCATGTATAAGTAAAGTTTCTATTTATATCACGCTACGTAATTTTATATACTTTATTATTTATATAACTGTCAATTAATTTACAAGTATTTTAAATATATCATTTATAGGATTGTTTTAACTTTCTAAAGTTATTGACATTCTATTTCTTTAATTACAGTAATTATCGGTTTTGTGGTTCGAACGTTTTCAAGTAATCAAAACTCAAGCTGTTCGAAAGAAAGCACGAAGAAACAACATAATTGGACATAAAGGAGTTTACATAGAGTCCATTGTCTTATTATTTAATGACAGTCATTAAGTCCGCAAGGGGGCGTTGATAATTAATTGAATATCCTGCTGCTGTTTCATATTTCCTGCTACAGGATATGAAACGATGGACGGGTATTAAGGAATCGCAGCAGTTAGATAGGTATCGATTACCAGAATAATCAGGATAGATTTTAATTGAAGTCGCAATTAGAAGAAGTAATCGGAAAATGTTGAACAGTTAACGGGGTAAACGTTTAATCGACATGTCCTATTGTTAGACTTGCCTTTGTTAACAAATCTAATATCTTTAAGCAAGTAAGTCTCTATTCGTTTATTTAATTACTAACTTTTTCCCGCGGCTTCGCCCGCGTGGAATTCGGTTATCGTGCGCTGTTCCCTCGGGAACTGTGGATTTCTCCGGGATAAAAAGCAGCCTATCTCTATGGCAAAAATCAAGTCGATCCGTCGCTCCGTTTCGATGTGAAATTTGTTCAAATTACACAAGCACACACACTTTCGCATTTATAGTATTAGTATGGATTCATTTAGAGATTAGGGATTGCTTTACTAGTTTACGGGTTACTAGTTCGGGGCGCAATCGATCTAGCTTGGTCTTATTTATATTATTTAAAGTAATTAAATCATGAAAATGTGATAATAAACAATATTTCAATCTGTAAATTTGTATGATGAACAGGATCGCGTCGCGTCACCCCCAATTAAGACCACTCAAATTCATAACTCATGAATAAATACGTGGACTATTTTCATACATGAACCGCGAACGTGAAAATATTTATTTGCTTCGTTTTCAGGGTTCCGTAACCAAATAATGATAAGCGGAACCTTATTATTGTCGCTACGCTGTCCGTCAATCCGCCTGTCGCAGAACTATTTCTGTATCTCGGAAACTTTAGTAAATAGACTGTTAAAATTTATACATAATGGGGCTATTGCCGTCACAACTACTATTATTAAAAACGTGTTATTTTTCTTTTCGTTGTTTCTATGTAAGTTTAAGCATAATAAATTCAAATACAGACTCATAAGTAATATATAAATTATATTATACTGCATATCCACTAATAATAAAAACTGTCAAGCATGAGTCGGTCTTAATAATTTGTCCACCAGCGGCTGTATTTAATGAACTTAAATTAATAGGTACTTATACTTAATCAGTTTAATGTTTAAGAGTGTACGAAACCCTCGTTACGCGAGTTTTTTTTATTGTAGGTAGGGTAGGTTTTAGGTTTTTGAGGTATCTTCTATTAGGAGCACAAGGAAAGACGCATGTACGTATCTTGGCTATTTATTTCGGACTGACGTCACAGCTATCGATACATACCCGAAATAATATTATAATTGTAAAGTACCCACTTAAACACTACAGTTTTTATTGTAAGAGTCACTCTAAAATAATTACCTACTTACCTTATTTTCGCCACCTGCATACCAGATAACAAATATAAATAATACCATCTTCTGTCGTATTCTTGTTTGTTTTCTTTTTTTTTTAATACTTTATCTAAACAGTTCTTCTAAACTGCTTAGCGTTGTTGTTATCGTTCCTGTACTTATTTGCAATATTTTTTTGGCTCACTAAAGATATAACTCCTAACATTCAGTAGTCATAATATTAACAAATTACTAGAATACTAATCCTTACCACAGCGCAGTTATAAGTTATATTATAAGATATACTCGTAACTTTCTAAAGAAAAGCTCAGTCTTTCTAGAGGTAATACGCAATCTTATCGCATATATGTATACTTATGTAATTATGTAAACAGGAACCGGCAACTTACCTGAAAAGAGATAAAGAATATTTTTAATATTAGATATTCAAGATTCTCTATTAGAATGATGTCTTTCAACATCGAAATCAAGTCTTACGATCATGAAATAAGATCTAAAGTTGTTGATAGCGAATGATCGCTGACGTCATTTCATTTCCCAGAAAGAGTGCCGTAGCAACGCATATTTTGCCGCCGTTGCTTTGATATTGAAGCGGGACAATTACCTTCTGCTTACACACTCGACGAATATTTCCGCCAAACAATGTAATATTACAAAACATCCAACATTGTACAGTCTGTGTGTCGATGACGACATGATGTATGCCTATTTGAAGGTATTTCTGGAGTACAATTGTTACAGTTGCTAATCTGAACAAAATTTAACATTAACAACACCTAAATACGCATCAATCTCTCCACCATGCTTTAAATCTACTATTCGCTCATTAATGAATGAGGAAAATGAAAACAAACCGTTTTATTTTTGGCTTTTTCTGTTACCAACTTACTCAAAGTTTTAAACAACATAGTAGGTAACAAGGAAGCTAATTTTAGTAGTAGTCATACTTGTTAGGGCCATTTTTTGGCCGGATGCTGCACTTCATGATGAAAGCAAGCCGCTTTGCACAGTGATAGTACAGACTAAACTGAGTGATTTGACCCGCAGCAGCGGAAGTTTCACCCCTTAGGAACAGAGATGGCGCCACTTCTTTAAAAAATGTTTCAAAAAATTCTACAACCTAAAGTAATAGACCGATTTCAATGTTTGATATCTCAAATGAAAGCTTATTATATACGTTACTAATAAAAAAATACTGAAAAAATATATACTGTAAACTTCTGGCAAAACACGGCATCTTAAGTTTTTTTTTCTTACTTGATTTGTAGTTTTTACTTGATTTCTTAAAAAAATTGTATGCAACATGAATGGTTTAATGCATATACATATTACAGAGTACATAACAAGTATAATAAAAAAAACCCGACACCAATACCTTTCATATTCCACGAAATATGAAAGTTTAAATGTGAGCACAAATTTCTTTAAAAAATATTTCAAAAAATTCTACAAGCTAAACTAACAAACTGATTTCAATGTTTAATATCCCAAATGAAAGCTTATAACATTCATTACTTACAAAAAAATACTGAAAAAATCTTTACTGAAAGCTTTTGGCAAAAAACGCCATCTCAAGTTTTTTTTTCTTATCAGATTGGTAGTTTTTACTTGATTGCTTAAAATATTGTACGTTTTATGCAATATAAATGGTTTAATACATACGTATATGTATTTCGGAGTAAATAACAAGTATTATAAAAAAAACCCGACACCGATACCTTTCATACTTTACGAAATATCTAAGATTAATTGTGCACGCTTTTCTTACAAATAAATTTCAATGAAATCTTCAAGTGAAACGAGTGCTCTGATTTTAATGTAAGTATAATATTAAATGAAAAGAAGAAAGAAATTACCTATTTTATTTAAAAAAATGAATAAAAAGTTTTTTCCTGGTGTTACGAAAAAATATAATTGCTTTAAAATTAGTAATTATTTTTATTCAAAAGTGACTATATTTGAAGACAAAAAATAAAAACTATATCGTTTCCTTCATAGTTGGTTCTGAAATATATTATATGCTGCTTAGTAGTTGGCGAATTTATTTAAAAATTAGCTTTTTATCTGATAGGACCTCAACTTATAGATATGTCACATACATCAATGTTTATCAAATATTTGAATTATAACTTATAAGTCCTCTTCGGGTTCATCGGCACAAGTAGAACTGAAAAGGAAAAGTCCTTTTGAAGTACTTGTGCTATTACAATACTACAAAATCACTGGTCTTTTAGACATGTAAAATTTTGTGCCTACCTCTGGAAATCAGTGGTCAGCATACAAAATAAGCCTGCAACGATTATTATATTATGGCCGATGTGGTCAAAAGGTTCTCGAATGGAGTCCGTGGACTGGGACATGAGCTATCGTTAGGCCTTCAACAAGATGGAGCGACGACCTGGTTAAGATCGCGGGATCGCGGTGGATGCGAAAAGCACAAGACCGTTCTGAGTGGAGAGCCTTGGACGTCTTTCGGCTGACATGATGACGATGACGATGAATATTATCATTAACTTGCTTTTGATTTGTACAGCCACCTTTGCAGGATTTACACTGGGTTGTGCATGGTAAGCTGACCCGAAGACACCCACAACGCATGGTATCGCAGCCTGATTTGCAGCCACAATGATCCAAGAGGCTTAATTGCGACCAAATCGCTGTAACTGCCGATCGTTCTGGAGCCAACTCTCTTTTGCCTTAGTCCATCCCCAAGAAGATAGACATGGTAAGGAAGGGTTACCTATGTTTTACCAAAAAATGTTTGACAAATTATCACTTCCCAAAAAATTTTTCGTAGAATTTCATTTGCCAAATAATCGTTTGCCAAATTGACACTTGACAAATAATTATTACGCGAAACTAATGTTTGGCATGTTCATGTTTAAGCAATATCTGGTTTGCCAAATATTACTTTGACCAAATTTCATTTAGTCAAATATGTTATCGTGGCTGCTATAAAAAAAAACCTAACATCGAAGGCTAAGGCGGGAGCTACGCTTCGCTTCGCTCCCGCCTTAGCCTTCTAAACCTAACCTATCCGAGTCGCTTCTGCTCCGAACCGTCTTGCTCGCTCGCTTCGCTCGCTCGCTCGCACAAATTTTATTTTATTGTCTAATGTTTTTTTGCCTTATTAAAGCATTTACTAAATGACCAAATGCCATAATGTAATTTTTCGTAATAATATTTTGTCGAGTGAAAATTTGACGTAATGAAAATATTCGTATTAAAATTGTGCCAAAGTTTGCATTGCCAAACAAAAAGTTGCTAAAAATTGTTTGGGAAATGAAATTTGACCAAAATAAATTTGGTAAAACAACAGGCTCCCGGTAAGGAAACTTCTGATTTCAGAGCGCTTACCCAATTATGGCCTGCGTGATAAGTTGCACGCAGTGCATGTTATAGAGAGCAGCTGATGTAGGTGGCAGGCTTGTCACGAGCTTGTTTTTTTGAAGATATGATGCTCAAACGGAACACATGTATTGAAATGAAGTTCGTAAATACTTGTTTGCTTCAAAAAATAAGCTCGAGACAAGCCTGCCACCTACCATAGCTGCTCTCCATAAACATGTACTGCGTGCAGCTTACCAAGCGGGCCACATATGGGGAAATGCTCTGAAACCAGAAGTTTCCGTACCATGTCCATCTTGTTGGGGATGGACTAAGGCAAAAGAGAGTTGGACTCCAGAATGTTCGGCAGTTATAGCAATTTGGTCGCCATTAAGCCTCTTGGACTATTGTGGCTGCAAATCTGGCTGCGATACCAAGCGTTATGGGTGTCGTTGGGTCAGTTTACCATGCACTGCCCAGTGTAAATCCTGCAAGGTGGCTGTACAAACCAAAAGCAAGTTAATTATAATATTATTTGCAGGGTTATTTTGTATGCTGACCACTGATATCCACAGGTAGACACAAAATTTTACATGTCTAAAAGATCTGTGATTTTGTAGTAATGGAATAGCACAAGTACTTCAAAAGGACTTTTCCTTTTCAGTTCTACTTGTGCCGATGAACCCGAAGAGGACTTATAAGTTATAATTCAAATATTTGATAAACATTGATGTATGTGACATATCTATAAGTTGAGGTCCTATCAGATAAAAAGCTAATTTTTAAATAAATTCGCCAACTACTAAGCAGCATATAATATATTTCAGAACCAACTATGAAGGAAACGATATAGTTTTTATTTTTTGTCTTCAAATATAGTCACTTTTGAATAAAAATAATTACTAATTTTAAAGCAATTATATTTTTTCGTAACACCAAGAAAAAACTTTTTATTCATTTTTTTAAATAAAATAGGTAATTTCTTTCTTCTTTTCATTTAATATTATACTTACATTAAAATCAGAGCACTCGTTTCACTTGAAGATTTCATTGAAATTTATTTGTAAGAAAAGCGTGCACAATTAATCTTAGATATTTGGTAAAGTATGAAAGGTATCGGTGTCGGGTTTTTTTTATAATACTTGTTATTTACTCCGAAATATATATACGTATGTATTAAACCATTTATATCGCATAAAACGTACAATATTTTAAGCAATCAAGTAAAAACTACCAATCTGATAAGAAAAAAAAACTTGAGATGGCGTTTTTTGCCAAAAGTTTTCAGTAAAGATTTTTTCAGTATTTTTTTGTAAGTAATGAATGTTATAAGCTTTCATTTGAGATATTAAACATTGAAATCGGTTTGTTAGTTTAGCTTGTAGAATTTTTTGAAATATTTTTTAAAGAAATTTGTGCTCACATTAAACTTTCATATTTCGTGGAATATGAAAGGTATTGGTGTCGGGTTTTTTTTATTATACTTGTTATGTACTCTGTAATATGTATATGCATTAAACCATTCATGTTGCATACAATTTTTTTAAGAAATCAAGTAAAAACTACAAATCAAGTAAGAAAAAAAAACTTAAGATGCCGTGTTTTGCCAGAAGTTTACAGTATATATTTTTTCAGTATTTTTTTATTAGTAACGTATATAATAAGCTTTCATTTGAGATATCAAACATTGAAATCGGTTTATTACTTTAGGTTGTAGAATTTTTTGAAACATTTTTTAAAGAAGTGGCGCCATCTCTGTTCCTAAGGGGTGAAACTTCCGCTGCTGCGGGTCAAATCACTCAGTTTAGTCTGTACTATCACTGTGCAAAGCGGCTTGCTTTCATCATGAAGTGCAGCATTTTGTCTCTAACAAGTATGACTATAGATACATCGGAGGTTTATCTAAAAAACAAATGCGTGTGAACACTCAATTATCACTTATTCAAAACGAGTCGCAAGTGTGCTACAATTTACACACGTACCAAATTGATATGAACTTGATTTGGCAGACAACGGGTAGGAATATGTGTCCGGTACATTTGTTTTCTATAATGCCATCGAGCAATGCATCGGAGCGCTTGTCAGGAATCCCATTGTTTTGGACAGCTTGTGCATTTTGAACGAGCACGTGAAGGCCTGAGTTACTTTCTATCTATTGTATTCACAGCAAAAGGCAATTGTGGTCACTTGGCACGAGTGAACGGCATGTCACAGATAGCAGCCTCATGTTAAACGTCACGGAAATTTTGATCATTAGGACGTCCGTCGCACTCTCAAAAGGCTGTCACTTAAGGTACTATCAAATATGTAAACAAATACGTACAGTTTCTGTTTAATTTGATACCGCTGTCGCATTGTGGAGGTTTTTGATTGACAAAGGCACAATTTAAATGGGTCAAGGTTCAGGCGAAATCACTACAAAACGTCGGTTACGCACGAGATAACCACATAGGACGCCGGTTGACGGTTGTTGTCATCAACGCACCCGCGCCGAAGTCAAAACTAAACTAGCTGTTTAGAAATTGAACGATTGCCTCGTAAAAGTATGAAATTGCCCGACAATTACAACATTGAGGATGTAATTACACATTACTGCAGAACGTGTATCAGTTCGTCGGTTGGGCGCGAGACTGCGGGTGCGATGCGAGCGCCCGCGCACGCCTGGGCGCGTCGCGGCACACACCGATCAATTTATGCAAATTGTCGAGGCGGGCTAGAGCCAGTGGATGGCTAATTGACTTCCAACTATACCGGGAACAGACACGACCGTGCGATATGCACCTCGTTATTATGCATTGTCGTAGGGTGTGGTAAAATGGCCATTATGTAAAATGGAAAGCATTAGTTACTGGGTTAATTATTTATTTATGACTACATTAAAATAATTTACTTGTTTAAGACTGGTTCCAGTTTTTACTTAAAAGCTAATGGAACTAGTAGAATATAACTTCAATTTATTTACTGATTCTTATCCTTACTATCTCTACTTAACATTATAAATTCGACGGTAACTCTTATCTATCTGTCTGTCTGTTACCTCTTTATGCTCAAACTACAGAAACTACTTACATGAAATTTGGTATGGAGATAGTTTGTGATGTGTACAGGACGTAGGCTAGTTTTTATCCCGGATATTGCATCGTTCCCGTGGTATAAAGATGAATAAATACTAAGCAGACGAAGTTGCGGGCTTGGTTGTTTTTTGTACCTAAAAAAATTCAAGCATGCGAGCATGTTTCCGGATGTTATTTACAAAGTTGCATTGTTCAACTTCGATCTACAACAGATACAATGGGTATCTTATCGAGTAAAATAGCTGACTATTACGACTGTACGGTGTTGCGTACGATTACTTCATGCTTAGTATCAATGCGTGTTCACGTCAATATCATTTATTTCAAATAGCGTGCCAACTAAATATGAGTAATAAATTGCAGCAATCATAACTCTCCTAGTGTCGTTTTTAAATGAAACTAAAAAAAATCTTTGTAATCAAATTTCGCATTTTATTGCGGGCAATTGCATCCTAATCATTCCTTTTAAATGGAGCGAGAGGAAAGGATGCAAAATTTCTATTAAATTACCAAACCGTAAAACTATTTTTTTAATGGATTTATATTTTCAAGGAAGATCAATTAGGCACAGAAAGATCATCTCATATAAACCTACCTAATAAAGTGTATTATGCTAACAATTTCACACATTTTGCCAATCTCAGGATGCAAAATTTTTATGATTTAATAAAACAAGATTAATATTAAATTACTTTTAAGTAATCCATAAATGGTACCCAACCGTACATATCGTATAGAAAATAATGTCTTTCAGTGCTTTCAATGCGAAGCTATTTCACAACGGTAAAACTAATGTCAGTTCCCAAATTAAAGTTGTCAAATTAATTAATTACAGAAGCCATACAAACTGCGAAACATTTCACAATATTTTCGGTGCGTTAGTTTACTATCTGGGTAGGTTTAGTAATAACTTTATAGCTCAGTTGTTTTTTGTTAATTATCAACGTGCGTAATTAAGTAAACTTTGCGTCACCTGCCACTAGAGGATTGAGGGAATAGGTAATTAAATTACTTGACGCTTTTATCATAACCGTTATCATCAAGTGTGTCATGGTCGTTCTCCGGAGATTTACTTTGTAGGTGCGCTAAGTGCTCAACATATAAATAGAACATCTAGTTTTTCGGAGAAAGTTTTTGCTGGCAAACAAATGTCTCCTCTGTCTACTTTCGCTACTCTATAAGCATACTACACTCACATCGATCCGTGCAAAAAAACATCATGTATAGATCTAGATCTTGTAGTCATAGATTGTAGTACTTAATTATAACACTATTTGCTAATTTATGTAAGTACCTGGCTTATTGAGGATAATATTAACCGTAAAAAGCAGATATTTATACCAGCTGTGTTAAATATGCGATAAAATTAAGTGAAGCTTTTAATGAATTATTGATCATTGACGTCATTAGATAGGTATTGCGTCGGATTACACATGTCGCGGATTTTTGATGTAATCGCAATTATTGTTTCTTCCTTGTTACCTACCTTCACTGCACTATAACTGCTTCAGTACGTAATTTTCATCTATCATTACTTCAAAACACAAACCCATACTAATATTATAAATGCGAAGCGAAAGTATGTGTGTTTGTATCTTTGTCCGTATTTCACGCCTTAACGGAGCGACGGATCGACGTGATTTCGGCATAGAGATATTTTATGTGCCCGAGAGTGACATAGGCTACTTTTTATCCCGGAAAAATGCACAGTTTCCGAGGGAACAGCGCGCGATAACCGAATACCACGCGGGCGGAGCCGCGGGCAAAAGCTAGTTAATTGATATTTTAAGAAATCCACGTACTTAGGTACGTAGTAAATATAACAATGAATTATGCGCTAAAGTTTAATAGAATACCTACACCAGAATAAATTAAACAATTGGCAGATTGCTAGTTTCACAGGTCTCTACCTACATGTTTCTTCGACACCTCAAAAGAATCTGGGTGTACCATGGCAGTCAGATAAAACGATGCCAAAGATAACTCAACATGTACAGTCGGTTCCCTAACATAAGTATTCACTTTTCTAAGCAGTTAGTAAATATGTGGAAGTAGATAACCCCGGATGCGACCGTACTGACGCTCTTGACAGTAGAGTCGTTGCTTTGCTTTGGAGCGGGTCCATATCGGCTCGCATACTTATTGAAAGTCCGAATGTAATATTTGTCAGAATGATCATTTGTCAGAACTCTTTTTTCTCTGAATCCAATAATTGTTCAGAATTGTTATAAAACAAACCTAACCTAACCTATAGTTTTCTGTAGGATGACCATTAAAAAAATTCAGAAAAGTATAAAGTTTCAGTGAGAAAAAAAAAATATTTTTATTTTTTTTTATTTATTCGACTGGAAGGCAAACGAGCAAGTGGGTCTCCTGGTGGTAAGAGATCACCACCGCCCATAAACATCTGCAACACCAGGGGTATTGCAGATGCGTTGCCAACCTAGAGGCCTAAGTTGGAATACCTCAAGTGCCAGTAATTTCACCGGCTGTCTTACTCTCCGCGCCGAAACACAACAGTGCAAGCACTGCTGCTTCACGGCAGTATTAGCGAGCAAGATGGTGGTAGCAATCCGGGCGGACCTTGCACAAGGTCCTACCACCTGAAAACGATGATTCGGACAAAGATTAAGGTATGACTAGCGAAGAGTATGCGAACTTCGGCGCTCCCCTTTGGAGCAACTTGTCAGTTCCAACACAATGTGCTTTAAAATGAACTCAGTATATTTCTATTAAGGGTAGTTTATGACTGAAAATATTCGTGTGAGGTTTGTGTCGAAATTTTTGATCCAAGAAATTAAATGGAAAATCTAGAATCGCTCTTCCACAAAGAACACACATACCCTTTGATGACATTTAGACTATAAGCTTTTGCCCGCAGATCCGCCCGCATGGTATTCGGTTATCGCGCGCTGTTCCCTCGGGAACTGTGCATTTTTTCGGGATAAAAAGTAGCCTATGTCGCTCTCGGGCACATAAACTATCTCTATGTCAAAAATCACGTCTATCTGTCGCTCCGTTACGGCGTGAAAGACGGACAAACACGCAATCACACAAACATACAAACACACAAACACACTTTCGCATTTATAATATTAGTATGGATAACCCACCAATGTATGGAAAAAATTGCAACCACATTTATAAAATCCTGAAAAATCAGTCAAACCAACCCAACCACCTGATAATTTTTTTTAACACTTTATTTACCTGATGGTGATTGTACAACGTGCGGTATGCAATTTGAGTCGAGTGAGTAACGCTATACATTTCCTGTCACTCACAGTATAAAACCGTATGCAAGGTCAAACATAATTACTACAAATAGCAGGCATGCGCAATTACAAAGAATTAGAATGTGATTTTGAATTATATATTACCGAATTATGCACTTATTGTTTGGATAAAGTAGATATTAAAACATGAATCTGTAAGTAAATAGTATTATTAAATGTATTGTATCAGAATATTAATTTAAAGTAACCACAATCAACCATTTTTTTTTAACTAAAACGAAGAAGATTTTTGGGTGCGCCGGACGAGTTTCATATCGCATCTCTTGGCAATGTCCTACCAAGTGAACTACCGGAACCTCTTTGGCATACCCTACGCCTATAGTGGTGAGTGGTGCCATCTATCGCAATTAAAAAAAGTCTAAGTTGGTTGGAAAAGCGGAAGAAATGATATACCTACCTACAACTTCTATTTTTCAATATTTTCTTAGCAGTTTGTTTGCCTAATTAAACTTAAGATTATTAATAATAGAAATAAATAATTCATCATATGCGTCGGACGGGATTTGAATCCACATATCCGGGCTATAACAGGTATCAAGTTTCCTACTTAGACCACCGGGGCTCACCAGCACTCCGTTTAAAAAATTAAAATTAATATTTCGTTGTGTAAATTTTAACCTACTGCTGATAGAAAACAAATAATACTAAATATCAACCATATTTTTAGGCGATTAGATGAAGTTATAAACCCAAACTGAGTAACCATATGAGGGCCTATACATTCTAGACCAGCAGGTTTTAAAATATTTTACCTACGACTAAATTAATTTAATGATTGCGCCCTTGTAATTCTAGCGATGTAAAAGTTGCAGTTGCCTCGTCAAATAAACAAGATAAACCACAAAATGGCGTTTAACGAAATCGAAATGAGAAAACTTACAATACCACGAGACAACCGCATCGCAGTATTTAGTGAGAGAAAGGTGACAATGAAAGTGTTGGCTTGACGTCTCATGGTGTCAAAGTATTAATTTAGGTCACTATGTGAAAGACGATATAAGACCCACTGTTCCTGGACAATCACTGGACTATAAAACTCAATCATACAGGCGCTATAATAATTAAATTAGCACTGCAATAGAGACAGTATTACATTGTACTAAAATAATCGACGATCTCCGATATCTTTTCGACACTCCAAACACAAATTAGTACAATGTATGTGACCAATTTGGACCATAAATTGAATATGTAGAATGTACGTAGTCGAATGTAACCCGTGATCAAATGGAACTTATGTTATTTGTAGCACTAATGAGCCCTCGCTTGCACTTCAGCAATTAGCGCGAACTCGACGCCGGCAATATGAGTCGAGGCAATGTAAGTTTGCAATTTATTGCGAAAATAATATAGGAAATGAAATTTTACAAAGTTTACGAAGTGATCCGACAGAGAACCAAAGTTATCGACATAGCCCACTGCATTAGCACGCTGAAGTGGCAATGGGCCGGTCATATAACCCGAAGAACCGATAACCGTTGGGGTAGACGAGTTCTTGAGTGGAGACCACGGATCGGCAAACGTAGCGTAGAACGCCCTCATACTGCGATGATCTTCACAGGGTGGCTGGCAAGAGCTGGATGAGAGTGGCCGAGGATTGTGCTCAGTGGCGTGCCATGGGAGAGGCCTATGTCCAGCAGTGGACGAACATAGGCTGATGATGAAAGTTTACAAGTCAATTTCGCTTAGGTTAATAGGTATCTCTTTATTGTTTCGTTAAACTTTGAGAGTTATGGCGAATTGCTAGAAATAATAAATCACGGGTGAGCATTGTGCTCAATTTAGATGTGGTAAAAAGTATGAAACTCTCGAGCTTAAACCAAGCTGTATGCTACGTCTAGATTTTTTGTTCCAACAAGTGACTGTTAGACATAAACCAAACAAATAGGTAGACTGAGAGATACTGTTTCGTTTATATCGATGTTTTCACCCCCGGAGCACAGAAATGCAATATCTATTTTTCCAACCCGCCCGACTCCATTGTACGTCTGCATCGGACGCTTCGTTCGAAAAACGTCTAACCATGTCTAGGCTGTGCTCCGTTCCACTATCCACCACAGGAATGGAAATGAGGAACTTTCCGCACATTTCCACAGGCATTGTTAAAGCGCACCGACAGATTTGAATATGGAATATCGCGGAAAGTATTCCGCTCCCGGTTTTATTTCCACTTGAGACGAGACCCTTTTGTCCCTCTCGAGCTGTATTGCAAGTTACAAAAAAAGAGAAGAGGCACTGGTAACTTTGTTGTTTTTTAATCCCTATCACTTTCATTATAATTAATCCCTTTGAAGCCGCCGTCTGCCGTGTTAATGAATATTTTTACATAATTATATGGTTAGTCAACCAGTTGATGTAATTACTTGATAGATTTCAAATGTACTTGAGTGGCTGAGAAGTTAATGAAGCGGAAACGTGACACGTGAATATATTCAGACCGAAACACTCGACATCGTTGATTACATGTTAAATTTGGTGTTTCAATAACTTCATTTCCTTTACTTATTATCTTTTATAAGAAAATAATACGTGTTGGGGTTTTTTTCTTTCCCTTAGTTAATGCCCCTTACGGGATACCTCGTGGTGCCGGTTTCCGTGACATAATACTCATGATAAAAAAAATGCATTATTGTGAAAAGTACTAGCTTCTATGCTAACACAATACAGGTAAGATAGACTGTAATTTAAGGAGAAAATAAGTGAAAGAACAGATAAAAACAATAATTTACCTACCTAATAAAAACAAAAACATAAATTATATCGTCGTTTACTAAAGGATTTTACAGAAAAAAGCTAATTGTTCTTTTTTCACGAGCCTCAGTAATATATTATGGCCAGTAACATTTTCCTTCAAAAATATATTATTCACGTAAAGTACGTCATTCACAACAAAACACAAACTGCAAAGTTGCATGTCAAGTCATTATCTCTTAGTTTGTTCCGCCTGGCTTTACAGCAATTGACTAACAAACTCCTTAATTTAGTCTCCAACTTTTAATGAGGATGACCTCTCAAGCTCGATTAGAGTGTGTAATTTGGGAACAATGAAGCTAAATCAACTGTAAGACAGTATACTGAATAAAAGATAAGTGAAGACTAGATATACCTGACTCTATTAAAAAGCATTTCATTTGCAACTAAAATTCATTAGAAGCAACTTTATCCTCAAGCAGATGTCCAATAAAGATAAATAGAAACGAAGTGGAGATATTAAGTAATAATATGTATCTCCAAAGATTTATTTTATGACGGAAGTTAAACGTAAAAAAGCGATAGCATCTTCAAAACTTAAAAAAAAAACTACAAAGAATCCAATGTCCGATTTCTAATAAATATTTATTGTTATTATTATTGAAATAATACACTAGCAGCTCTTGGAGATGATGCTTGTACATCACTGCACTTCACAGCTCCAGGTTTAGCACAAATAAAGTTGAAATCGAATAATGGTGTTTGTTTTGATTTCAAATTGTGCCATCGCTTCCTAGAAGCCCATTCATAATATATATATCTTATTACACTAAACAATACATGATGAAGACGTGATCCAAATGCACATTATTGCAATGTAAATGTATTTGTATGTCACTTTTATTACTTTTATGTCCGGTTTTTTACTATGATTCAAAACACGCCTTATCAAAGACCGGCGGCCACGATCACTATGTGGGCTTGCGTAGAGGATATCAAAGATTACCTTCAAGGTCTTCAATGACTGGCAGATGCCTGTCTCAATCTTGCCGAGTAGAAGGGGTGGAGGATGACCTATTTGTTGCAGATTTTATCGTTAAAACAAGGACCTAGATATGATCTGGCTCCCGCATTCCGAGGCTCGGACTAAGCTCATTTCTAAGTAAATGGTGCAGATAACAGATGTAGCGACCGCTAAGATAGAAAAGGAATGTCCGATGTTGTAATGAGGAGTTGTTTCAAGTTACAGCTAGAAACTTACTTTTCGCAGTGGTTGTAGCTCAACGGGTAGAGTTTTTTTTTTATTGAGGTTACGTAGCTTTAAGGGCTAAAGACACTGCTTGCTTTTGTTTACTTGATTCAGTATTTAAATAAATATGACATGAGTTGCTTTATAGGAAAGGGGGCGGGCAATCGGGAATAATCTATTACGGGCTACTGGGAAAAGAGGACCCAAAAAGTACCGGTCTCTCACCGGCTATAAAACCCGATTATAAGTCCCAACTCCCTAGATCTTACTACGGGGAGACGAGGGTTGGAAGGCTTTCTTATCTACCCAAAAGCAAGACTTGTTGCTTCAGCCATTTGCTGGTAAACTTGGAGAGGATTACGAATATCTCTTGATTATCCATTCTCCCGTTAAGCTCTGTGGGATGCTTGAGTCAAGTCTCCCCTCCCCCCCCCCCCCCCTTAGTTTCTTTACTTGTAGAAATTATCTTCGTCGTCGTGTGGAAATTACCAGTGTAGCTGGCAAGGGCATTAAGGTTTTCAGAAAGCCGGTCTAGGTCAAAGCACATTGAAAGATGAAAACTTGCTCTTCTGCCAAAAGGAGAGGAGCCAAGGTGAGGTCATCGATCCCAAGGAAGTGATCTAGTTTCAGAATCAGTACGACGTACAAACTGCTAATTAATACCAATGTTTTGACCTACTTGTAAAAGTTCCTGCGTCGTCAACACACTTATAAATATTAAATCTAATACTTGATTGACTGAGGCGTTGTTTTGTAGAGGTCGGTGTTAATGAACTAGGTATAACTTTTCCTTGCTATTCCACAAACACACGTGCAAGACAGTCTATACTTTACACACATACGCTGTTATTTCCCTCCTCACCTTCCATATACATAAATATAATGTCAAACAGACTCTTATATCATGAACAAAATATACATGACCCTAACGCATTTCAAACTCTAACGCGAAAAGTATTCGTCGAGTTGAGATAGGTTTTTCCCGCACTCCTTATTATAATGGTATACCGCTGCTTATTACCATACCAAATGCTTTTACTGCGTTCCGCGCATTTTACGGTGGCACTTCACTTCGCGTTTTGTATTCTCTTTTTGCTCATTGTGTCTCCGTCACTCACGTATAAAATGAACTGTCGTGTCTCGTTTCCTCTTAACAATAGAATGTTGAAAAAGGACTTATACGTACGAGTAGTTTTTAAATATGGCAATCATAATTGTGCAACTATGAAGGATCCCTACTGCGTTTTATGACCGAACTTTCATTTTGTAAAAAGCTTTAAGCCCTAAACTTTTTATGCGTGCAATGACCCCGATGTTATCGGTACACCGATGGTCCTACGTGACGATTTGTCACTCGCGGGGTATTATGGTCAGGGTTGCCAGGGCTTGGACTGGTTCTCTCTAAAATTTATTTTCTACACACATATTGCTCCGAACGTGCAAATTTTTGAATGGAATATTATGAGGTTTTTTGAACAAACTAGAACATTCAAAAGCCGAATCTTTAAAAGGCGAATGCGCCATTTCTTACAAGGCTGATAACGCACCAGCAGTCCTAATGGTGCGGTACTGGGCAGCGGTGATCACTTACCGTCAGATGACGGTATCGTCAGATGTCGTCGGTCAGATGTCGGTGATATCCGACCGACACAGAACTAAGGTCATCGACATAGCTCAGAGAATTAGCAAGTTGAAGTGGCAGTGGGCTGGTCATATCTGTCAAAGAACCGACAACCGTTGGAGTTAACGATTTCTTGAGTGGAGACCGCGTCTTTGCAAACGCAGTGTAGGGCGCCTTCCGGCCAGGTGGAGTGACGATTTGCGAAAGGCTGCTGGTAGAAGTTGGATGCGTCTAGCCGAAGATATGGAGCAATGACTCTCTTTGGGGGAGGTCTATGTCCAGCAGTGGACTGCTATGGGCTGATGATGATGAACTATCTTTCCAAAATAAAATAATAACGTTGTTTTGGTCATTCATCTTAATTCCCTTAAAAAATAGTAACAGTTAAACTATGCTTAGATTTTTCACAATGCGACAATTTATTTTTGCGTGATTAGTTTTTATACTAGGTACTCATTTTAAATACGATTTTATAAATCTGTCCCTACTAAATAAACGGTGCTACTGTTTTTATTATCTGGCAACCCTGATTACAGCGCCGTAGGGAACACCCCATCGCATGCATTTGTTCCCTATGACACGTATGATTACAGTTATCGTATCTAAGTACCACGAGGGTGAAGACTGCAAAGGGTACATCTATCAACATGGGGCCAGAAAACCGACATTTACAGGCTCTACTTAGTTTTAATCAAGCGTTTTTGTTGATCTTTTCAATTAAGTTTCAAGTCAATCCCATCGCTAAATGTGGACACGCATTGCAAGTTTACTAAAAGTTTCTAAAAATAGTAATAGTTAACACGATTCTTTGAGTGTTATATAAGTTAAAATCTGCTGTCTACGTCTTTCAAATTGAATTATCTTTATCCCGCGGGAACTGTGTTCGGGAATTATTTAGTACGTGTAAATCCAAGTTATAAATCAGTGTGCGCCGAATTTCATAAATGGGTGTTTTCAAAAACAAGTACCCTTTTTCACATTTGGGATAAAATATGGTTTTTTTCTACTCAGAATCAAGAGTACAATAGACTGATAATTTAACACTTTGGAAAAAAAAGATTCCATTACAATCACAATATAAAAGCTTCAGCTCCGGCTAAACTGGAATCTGTAGAAATCAGATCGTGTTTTTCAAGTCTTAATTTAGAGACAGTATCAGAACTTTAGCCATTTCAAGCAAACAGGAGTGATATGGGTCCCGTTGTTCGTTTCGCGAAGTAAAAAATTTTCAAACACATGTTCGTATTGCAGCAGTGTAGCTCCTGCTGAAGTTCTTGTAAGTTTCGTAAATGTAACAATTTAGACCATTATTCATAAAAAGTTAAAAGCTGTTAAAGCTTTTATGTTTGAAAGACAAATGGCGAAGTTGAATGAACATTCGCTTAATACACACGTATTTATGATAAGAATAAGGGATAATTTTAAAAACTGATTTACTATGTTAGTGAATAAATGTCTTCTTTCTTTCTATGGCAGTAGCACCTGCTTTTAGTACCCTTTCTAGACAAAAAACCCTTGTTTTCCCTCAAAGTCCATTATTCAGCGGAGCGAGAAAATAATGGCGGCAATTATTATAAAAACAACGAAATTGACGTTTTTGTTTTGTTATTTTCGTTCCACTTCTTCAAACCGTAAAGAATGATAAATTTTAAACGTGACGATTAATTTTAGTGTAGTTATTTAATAGGGTGTCTATTAAAGAGTACCTAGAGTCGCTCTAAAAAGGCATGATCAAGTAGACACAATAACAGAAAGTAATTTAAATTAGTGTTCTGTACTTATGTGTAACATCTTCATATCTGCTGGTAATTTAAAACAAAGAGAGGATCAAGTAATTTTATTTGTTCTGATTAATCTTATTAACCGGCTTTTTAAGAATATGAACTACTGGTCTAGCACCGAACAGTGTCAAAAATTTATTCATTGATTAAAAATTTAAACAGCATTGGACACGTACTTATTGAAACAGACACAGTCAAAATTACCCATATTTGCTACATTTTTTTTTTAATTACTACGCTTACTTTTAAAAGCTTCAAAGTGCAAAGCTGCAAAGTATTTAATGTAGTTCAATTAACTTATAGTTACTCGTATTTTTAACTGCCTTTTAAAAATGGTACTGGTGTTGAATTCGGTTTTTATTCTTGTTCCTGTGTATTTTGTTCCAAATTTTATACATCAAGTTTTCAAATTAGTCCATATACGCAAATTATAATGCGGCAAGCTTAAGGAGAGTATTTATTTATTGACTACCCCTAATCTATAGATGTAAATACTATAATTAAAAAAAAAAACGTAACAATCTAACGGGGCCCGAGTCCCTAGACTAGTAATTGCGGTACTTAGTACGAATGTCAGTACTAGTACGTGGGAGATAGCGTCACGTCCCCCCACTTCCTCTATAAATCAGCGTAAGTGTGCTGCGCGCGCGCGGATGCTGCGGCATCTTGACACCTGCGCAAGCAATAGACTTCAAGCGAGTTTTTGGGGTTTGTCTTAAAAAAGTGCTACTTTTTGTCCAACATTGTGCTTTTTGTCAAAATAAAACGACCTAAAACAAAATTTATCTAAATCGCGTGCTCAATTTTACCTACAAGTGCATTTGGTCTTATTCTTATTTTATGATTAAAGGTCTAAAGAGTTAAAATGCAGAGTTAAAGTGTAATCAGGGTTGAATCATATTTGATACTTAAAATTAGGCTTGTCCTTTCGTGACCTGTGACATTCGTAAGTTTTCTGTTGCACTCATGAAAATGACATAGTGGTTTAGTACAAAGCCAAATAAATCACGCTTTGATATTTTTACTATATAGCCGCAATTCAACATTGATATTGTCTAGGGCCTAGGGATCTAACTCAGATGAAGAATTTAAATAAATGTTTATTCCCAAGATATTTTCCAGTTGAACTGAACTCACTGAACGAATGGTTCTGTTAAATATCAGCTGTGCTTAGACCAGTGTTGCCAACTTAATGATTTTTGGTTTACGTTAGTCAAATCTTTTCCAACGTTTCATAGACATCAGTGACCTTTTTGTCAGTTTTCCAGACGTTTGATGGCCTTAGGAGCCAAATCTTCACACTGGCCACTTTTCACTATTTTCTGTGACTTTTAGTAGCATCAATCATGTCCGCTATAAGTTAGTGTCCTGTACCACACTAAAGTGACAACACGTTTCTCGGACCCGTCCCTGCCCCGTTGTGGAAAGTTGCGCAAAAACTAAAGTCGCTCGTGTCCGTCTCGTCTTCTTTTTCTCAGCACTTTGCCTTTAAGGGCTCGTGAAATACCTACAGGCTGTCTAAAGGTAACGATTTATGGTCAATACCTGTTAAGTGAATCCTAAAGTAAGTCTGTAGATTTTTTTGTGTGCTGCATTTAATCATCATCATCGTATTAGCCGTAGGACGTCCACTTTTCGACAAGGACTCCCCCATTACCGCACTTGCTAAGTTGAATTTGACGCGCTAATAGGGTATAATCTATGAAAAAACCTGCTCATGGCGCGCGTATTGATATGAAAACTTATAAAATAAAAGTGCAGTAAAGGTACCTACTATTAAAAAAAACAATAAAAGGCAAGTGGGACTCGCGCACTGAGGCACCCATGCAAAAGAAAATTATGATATTTGCGAAGACAACTTCACAAATCATTGTTCCTAGCCAACCCCCACCCGCCACCAGTCCACCAGAAGCCACCAGGTCCTTGTTGTTATTTACCTAAATCTAAATACTTGATTATTAATTTTCCAAATTTATGAGGCTACAGGAGATCTTATGTTACTTTGGAGGTCTAAAGAGATAGGTTTAGTGTATCGACAAAGGTCCCAAAATAAGATCAGACCCAACATTGACCTTAACACTAAAGTTAAAGAATATACTTTGAACTAATAGATAACTTTAAAGGAAAATTTATAATTTGTGATATACGTAAAGGTAACTCAAACGGGCTGAATTTAATTTCAAGTTTTGAACTAAATTAACTTTGCCCGTGCGGTTGGCTCGTACGGAATGCCGCGGGCAAAAGCTAGAGTATAATTTAATGCTGCGAATTGAGCGGTCGTTGACCTGTCCTCTGCCCGGGCTAAGGGTCTCTACGACAAATCTGTACAACCGTTATTAGTTATTTTTTCTCATTTTATGTTTTTATAAGCTAAAGCTTCATGACCATGTGTCTGCTGTCAAAAATGATGTGTTTTTTTTTAAATAACAGTATAGGCTTGCGTTTGGCCACAATCTTAATCTTACGTTTTAATGAGACTTTAATACACCAAATGTATATCAGCAAATAGTGTGTATCATATTTATTAGGATTAGATAAAGTTCAATTAACGAAACATTCTCTGATTGGAATATTAGGGTGTTTTACTTTAAATGGCGCAACATTTTTTTTTCCGAATTAGGTAATCCTGATTACCTAGTTCAGTTCTCATTACTCAGAATCACGAGCACTATTGATTTAGACGAGGGAAAAAACCTCCATAATTTTTCACAAGTATTTATACGATATATGAGTATAAACTGTACGAAAAAAATTAACAAAATAGAACCGGCTACAAAAAAAAATGTACTGGCTTGAAGTCAAAAAAAAAGAAAAAAAAAATTGGCGCCATTTAAAGTAAAAATGCCCATTCAGCGTTAACAGCATTCACACTGCCTGCAGTTTCCCGCGTTGCGCCTACATTTTGTACTTAGTTTATTTATTTGTATGCATCGCAACTTTAAACAAGATTAGTTTCGTAAACTAAACGAATTCACTACTCAGTGTTTCTGTCCACATGAGACGTCTGAAGGACTCGAATTAGGATAAGTAAGTTATTTATTAGGTTCATTATTCACGTGCTTTTTTGTTGGCATGGTAGAATATTCTGTGTTGTAAATGTCATCAAATTCAAAAGCCTATCTCTATAAAAAAATTGACGAAAATGAGGCTGTCGAAACGCTCTAGTAGTAGCTCTTAAAAGCGGTCATAGATTTTTCAAAAAATCACTATAAATCCAATTTTCAACCGATTTCAGTTTTCTCTTCGCTAAACACACACATAATAATATTAAGGTATGGAAAAAACCAGGAGTTGTCAAATACCGTATTATCGCTGCTAAGATAGCATCCGTGAAATGTATCAATGCTATATGTTACTAGGGATCATGTTCTCGTGAGCTCATAGATAAACTGTCTCAATTCATCCTCTTCCTGAGCGCCCCAGTCGGCCCACACGGAGAATTATTGGTTTTAATAAAATAATGTGAAGGCCGCATGCGGGCTAGGGAGCCGAGACTAATGTTGCTACAGTCACCAGCACCAATATCTGACACAACAAGCGTGCATAAATATCTGATACGACTCTATTTCTAGGGCTGGAAGGACGTGTCAGATTATTTTACACGCGCCGAGGTGGCAGATATTAATGTTGGTGACTGTACCACTGTATATTGCAGTGCGGATTTTAAATATTAAGAACGCTGTGCGACGTCCACATATCAAAATTGTGGCGGAAACAGGCGTCAGAAAATAGCTACTGTAAAATTAGTGTCCTGGACTATAATTATGTAGACCTCCTTTTTTATTTAAATAAGAGATTTTTTTATTTTTGAAGGGAATTTTGTGTTCATATATTTTTGAGAATTTTGTAATTAGTTTAAAGAATAGGACATTGCAGTAAATATTAGTTGACTTAAATTTTCGATTCTTTGGAAGTAATCTCGTGGGTACCTAGTTATATTTTATCAGGTTCTGAAAATAATATCCAAGAGCAAAGTAGTTACTAACTACTGTAAATCCCGGTACTCAAAACTTTAGTATTAAGTACGTAAATTAAAATAAAATTTAAATGACTAATAAAATAGTCAAAAAAATACCTATATACTCATTAGTCTATTTAAGTATTGAATTCGTAATGATCTTGAAAATATTCATATCTGACACGTTCCTTTTTAAATAATGACACATAAAGTGTAGGTAAACCGTATAATTATTGTGATAACGCACGTTCTGCCGTGGAAGGTTTGTTTACACTAAGTAAGGTGCCTAATCATGTGGCTCGCTTACAACGTTTACTTACTTAAGGAATTTTGATCTCAGTTTTACTTAACTAGGAATTTAAAAAAAAAACAAAAATTTTCATGTTACACTTACATACAACATCGCAAAGTTTGTCTTAGTATTTTTATTGTTTCCGGTAGTTGTAAGACGACCGTAAATTTTATGACTACAGTGTCATAAAAGTGCTAATAATTCGCGTAGCCAATTACCCGGGCCAATTACGCGATCAGGGGCTAACTAAACGGATACTCGGGTAGTTAAATTTCTTTAACCTATGCACTTTCCGTAATTGGCAGCACAGCATACTTGAATAAATGCCACTCGGCTTTAAAGGGGATATTATTCAGATTAAAATTCACGGTTGCCGAAGCCAAGCACTTCAAAACTTAAAAACTAAAAAAATATAAAAATAAAAATAAAACGTACGGTTGACTCTTTACTCTCGTCATTTTTCTAACTTGCTGCACTCACAAAAATAACACTGGCCGATAAAAGCACTGAGCACAAATCACAGTCGTTCGAAATTTAAATTCAAATTTAAAAAGTTTCGGCGGTAAGCTGTCACATGAGCATTATTCTTGCGGGTCCGTGTCGCTTCTCTCCGAGATCTCGACTCGATCCGAACGACGCAGGCGCCCTACTTCGAACTAACCATAACCAGTCGTTTATGTGAGACGGAGACCACACGTTATCGTCTTCCACTGATAGAAAGAGATAACATGAACTGTATAAAACACTTGTTTGCAATAGTTTTTGACTGCCGAATTATTCACGCTTCTGCGGCAAATGCGTGATTAGTCTTATTGGATAAAAAGTTAATTTGTTTGATTTAAACGAATTTAATTTTTCAGCGCGCTCTCATTGTCATTTGCCTCGCCATCTGTCGGCAACTAACTGTACCACGGAACTATACTCATGGGCAATGAATTGAACGGCATCACGACGTGTTAGTCATTGGGCAGGCAAACAGTTTAGTTTCATAACTGAAGTATAGATGGGAGCACAGTTATCTTACAATGAAATGTTATAGTATGACAAACTAGCTGTACCCCCCAACGTCGTCTGCGTTTTCCTGGAACTTTGCATTTTCTCGGGATACAAAATTAGTTTAAGTTACTTAGATTCTTACAAGCGGAATTGAAAATCAATTGAGTAGTTTTTTAGTTTAGTATATAACTTATAAAGTGTGTGTGTTTGTGTGTATGTTTGTCCGTCTTTCACATCGAAACGGAGCGACAGATCGACGTGATTTTTGGAATAAAGATAGTTTATGGACCAGAGAGTGACATAAGCTACTTTTTATCCCGGAAAAACGCACAGCCCCCGAGGGAACAGCGCGCGATAACCGAATCCCACGCGGGCGAAGCCGCGGGCAAAAGCTAGTTGTTACATATTTTCTGTGACTTATTTTTCAAAAGTGATTTTCAATAGAAAGACACGTCAAAGATCTCTTACCTTCTTTCTAATGCTAAAATAACGAAGTATAAGGCAAAATAAGAGTCTATGTGCAAGAGAGCCAAATGATAAGATGATACATTTCAGCGAACTGAGCTCTGTATTATCATTCATGAGCTACCTACCCATTTCTAATATAGTTCGAGTTTCTACGGTTAATGTCACACGGTAAAATTCAAACTGACTACTCTCATTAGCGCATAATTTGTAAATATTTAAAATTTCCGAGTGGAAATTTAATTCCTAAAACATACACTCGTATAAAAAGGCGCTAATTGTAACTGCTTTAAATTTAGTTACCAAGAGACTTAGAAATACCATTCGCAAGTTAAATTTTCGACTAACGTTTAAGACAAATTAGCTGCGTTTTAAGCCTAGTACATACCTAAGTAGGTATATTACATCTTAGATATTTAGGTTGGGGTCTGTGTATGATAAAATTATGGCGAGATCATAATTCGGTTTAATGTTTTAATGCGTTCGTTAACATTAAGAACTGGAATTAACGTCTTTCGCAGGCCGCTCTGTTTCACCAATCACTTGCGTAGATTCTGTAGGCAGAGATGTATTATATGTATACTCCCAATGGCACCCGCCTTAGCACTTCATTAGCAATTGATTCTATATTCGATGACAAATAGCGCACTAGCTGTAAGACATCTTCGTTCTGACTTGTTATGTGGCGTTTGCTTAAACTCCAAATCGCAACAAACGTCATATCTGAAAAAATCGATATCTGCTACAGGCTTCGTCAAAACCTGACATTAAGATATCACAAACTCTCATTTAAAATGATTCTCAAGCTTAGCTAGTTCTGCAAGGTCAGTCCAGATTCCTACCCCCATCACCATCTTAGTCCTTAATCTCTACTGAATCCCAATTATAGGTAGAGTAAGACAGCCAGTAAAATAACCCTTTAGTCCCATCTCGAAAGCAGATTTTGTAGTTAATAGTTCCGAAATAAGAAAAATATTACCGATTATTAATCTGGCTACGAGACGGGAATTCTATAATCCGACATCGTAGCCACATTTTGGTAACTAGCTTCGAAATGTGAAATGTATTCCTGATTCGAATTCGAAGCTACCATATCTGCCTAAGAGATGGGAATATCGTTACCATTTGGTAGCTGGCTAAAAGATCAGAAACCACAATTTCAATTTCGTAGCTAGCTACGAGATAAGACTATAGGGAGATTACTGGCTCACTAGGTATTCACTGGTGGCGCATCTGCACTGGTACTCACTTACCAGATGACTCACTTGCTTGTTTTCCACCTTATTTCATGAACAAAGTTGATACTTTCCTGAAAAACAGCCGCAACCAATCTACCCACTTCCTACTCGTCGACTTGTGGTTGTCAACAATCACCATTAGATATTAAAGGTCTGAATAAATTACAGATTCCTTAAGCAAGTATAATTATCTATAAATCAGATTTCCAGTGGAAATCTTTGAGGAACCACTCAGTTGGTTACGTATGAATTAGATATTTAGGACCCTCGTCTCGAATCTGTCACGCCGGTATTGAGCGCAACTGTATTTCGTGGAAAGCTACCCAGAGAGGAAATCGAATCTTGGAAGCGATGCGGGGAAAATATTGAGCTTTTATTACCTATAAGTACCTACTGCTTTGTGTTGTTATTGAAATGTCATTTGAAATTTGGGTAGAGTCATGTAGAGTTCAAAAGATAGGACATTTAAAACGCCGGTCGCTAGTTTTTTATGGTCACGTAGGAACTTTTTCGATTAGTCGTTTTGTATGATTAAGTACCTACAATTTAACGTGAATAAAAATTGCCTTTTTGGCATTCGGTCTCGGTTTATCGCAATCCCGGAGGAATGAGGGTTTTCAGAGGCTAAATATCGCTAGATGGCGTTAGTATCGTATGGTCCGTTTGACGTTTGCTCGTGATTGGTTAAATAACTAAATGAGCCAATCACAAGCAAACGTCAAACGGACCTCACGATATTAACGCCGTCTAGCCATATTTCCACTCTGTGAAAACCCTCATTATGCAATTTTTAAAGAATTTTTATGCCGGATAAAACGACTCCAGCAATCCCTGTTCTGGCCGAGGTTCGTATAGTGCTTTTCTCAAACAATGTGAGGAAATATTTCATCCATCCATCCATGCATCGCAGCGCAATATCGTAAATGCTTACAGAGTAGTGTTAGTTACTAAGACTTCGCTGTTCTTCCGTCCGTCTGTCACCAGGCTGTATCGTATAAACCGTGATAGTTAAACAGTTGAAATTTTTACAGATTATGTATACCTTATTGTGGCCGCTATAACTACAAATACTAAAAACAGAATAAAATATATATTTAACGGGAGCTCCAATACAACAAACGTGATTTTTGCCCTTTTTTGCTAATATCTAATGAATGTTATATAGATGGTTTTATTTTCTTGTATTTTCAATGGTGTTGGTGGCCTAGTGGTTTGATCTATGGCCTCTCAAGCAGAGCATCGTGGGTTCAAACCACAGCTCGCCCCTCAGTCTTTGGGAATTCATGTGCGAAATTACATTTTTAATTTACCACGAGCGTTATGCTGAAGGAAAACTTCGTGAGGAAACCTGAACAAACCTGCGAAGCAATTCAATGGTGTGTGCAAAGTGCGCAATCCGCACTGGGCCCGCGTGGGAACTACGGCCCAAGTCCTCTCACTCTGAGAGGACGCCTGTGCTCAGCAGTGGGACGTATATAGGCTGGGATGATAATGATGATTTTTAGTCATCCATCATGCTTTAATTGATTATTTCTTTTACCATAAAAAATACCTGAGCGTATCTAATTTTGATCATGAAACTACCGTGAGACTCACTCATATTGAATGATATTGAACGAATAACTCACGTCTTAAATCGAGTTTAGCTCGACATGTTTCGGGTTATTTCGAAACCCTTCATCACTGGAGCACGCGACTCGGCGGCTGCCGCAACACGCGCACTACGCGCCACCGCTCTGATCGCGCGACTGTCCGACGAAACTAACTCAGGCGCACAACTACCCACATTTTCATCGTCATTTTTATTGTCACTGTCAAATGTAGGGTAGCACACAACACTAACAACATCATCACATGAAACATGTCGAGCTAAACTCGATTTAAGACGTGAGTTATCCGTTCAATATCATTTAATATGAGCGTACCTAAGTTTAATTTTGACCCAATACCTAATTCCGACTAAAACTAAATCTACGCGACTTAACAAGTATGAAAATTGATTTGGTTTCTCTTCCATTTAGCTAAAAAGTCTTGCTTCAGCCGATATTCATTTCAATGAGCAAGAAATTGAGTTAGTGCCCTAATAACTTGAGCACCATCTATAGGTAGTAGGCTTGGAAGTGGATAAAGAAAAGCTTTTCAATTATTCAATGTTCCGTTCAGAGAAAGGTTTACGAACTTTGTTCACTTTCGACCCGAGTGTACACAAAAGGGAGCTTCAGGGTGACTGATCTAAAGTCATCACCTGTACCTAAGTAATCAAGTCAAATCAATGCCTGTTGGACCTTCGAACTTCAATAACTGACTTATTGTGTTATTAATAGTGGGTATCCGGCGTCAAATGTTTAATGTAAGAATTTTAAACGTCTGTGTGTCTGTCTGTGGCACCGAAAGTCTTAAACGGGTGGACCGATTTGAATTCTTTTTTTTAATTTGAAAGCAGAGTTTCTAGCGATGGTTCTTAGACATGTTTTATCAAAATCGGTTTAGCCGTTTTTAAGATATTGAACTTTGAAGTGACATGGTTCTCCAACTTTTTGTTGTTGCTAGACACCGCTAAATATATTTGCTACCAAACTTATCAATCATCATTATCGCCTTCGAGCTACATAACATACATACGTCACATTGCTGGCACATTCCTCTCGAAATGATCTGTGCCGTAATTCCTACGGAGGTCCAGTGAGGACTGAGAACTCTACAACATTGAATTGCTTCGCAGGTGTGTGCATCCGTCCTTCATCGAACATGTCATGGAAATTTTCAACCATCAATTCCAATAAACTCTGAAGTTCAAGAAACACGACACGACCCTCCCTAGAGGCCATAAATAAAAACAACCAGACTCTAACGGCTTATTAATATATTGTTCCAAAAAACCGGCCAAGAGCGTGTCGGACACGCCCGAAATAGGGTTCCGTAGCCATTACAAAAATTTAAGTAATATTTTTCAAAGGATTTCGTATTTTATAAGGAATCTGCCAAGTTTAGGTATATTTTATACCTTCGCTGCTATTTACTCATAAACTACTAATAATTCTCAAGCAAACTTAGCCGTTATAGTTTTCCTTGGTAGTTTGATATACTGACTACCATTCTGAATTTTTTCAAATTTTTCCAACCACCGGTTTAGATTTTAGAGGGGGGGACGCTCGATTTTAATGAAAATTTTCACTTTAAAGTTGAATATTTCGCAAACAAATGACTGAATCGAAAAATCGTTCTGGTAAACCCCTAATGGTTTTAAAATACCTATCCAACGATACCCCACACTATAGGGTTGGATGAGAAAAAAAAAATCACCGCCACTTTACGTCTATGGGAGGTACCCTAAAAAAATTGTTTTTGAATTTTTAATTATACTGTTTTGTCGGCATAGTTTACCTTTATATCCGTGCAAAATTACAGCTTTCTAGCATTGATAGTCCCTGAGCAAAGCCGCGGACGGACAGACAGACAGACAGACATGGCGAAACTATAAGGGTTCCGTTTTAGCCATTTTGGCTCCGGAACCCTAAAAATAATGATGTACTTACATTTTCAGCTTCTTCCCATCAGTCTGGCCCGAGATGGTGGCGGGAGGCGGCGGCAGATCATCCATTGGCACTTCTTCGTTCGGCGGCGACGGTGGTGACTTGTCGAACTCCGCAATCGGTGCAAGCTCCGGCATCGGTGACACCGAGTTGCTGTCCATCGCAGACAACTTTATAGGAGACACTTTGGCTTCTTTTAAGACCCCTCGTTAGCCCCCGAACAACGGAGGAATAGAACGCTAACACAAGCGACTCACAACACTCGAAGTTCACACAATCCCCAAGTTTTCCAATAAGATGTCAACTTTCGGTATTAGCTCCGGAGCACAGGACCTGGAAACGATTCAGTTGTTTATTAAGTATTCTTATAACAACTTTACGCGTTCCGTACTCTGAATGAATTTGAGTTGTGTTCGTTTTATGAGAGTTGTTGATTTGCGATAAATAGTTGTGCGCAGTCGGGACGGACTCCCTTTTAAAATGACCTCGATTATGGCGCGAATGTTTGTCTGTGTCGGAAGCACGGGAGGCCAATGTCCTGCACCCTACCATTACGTTTCCTATCCGCTTGACGTCACACACGGAAGGGTCCGACAGACGAACCCAAATACAAATCACAAACGTATATCACAGAAATCAATTTAAACAGGTCATATTACGCACCTGAAAGGTCAAGTCATCGTTAAACAGAAATCAATTTACTAAATTGATTAAACTTGTTGTTGTGTGTCGATATTGTGAAGTTAATTAAGCTAACTTTGAGAACGCTTCGATAAGGATCGATCGAAAGGCATTGAAACGTTTAATTTGACAATCAAAAGTTAGCTTATCTTTTAACAGTGAGCTTGATACCTTAATGGGTTAATAGGAAGACGTGTATATAGGTACAGTCGAGGGCATAAATATCTGTACAGCCATAGCGTCATATAGATTTATACATCGACTTTATCGTTAGTGGCATAAAGATGTTTAAATTACTTAATTACGTACACTTTGACTGTACACTTTATCAGTCGTCTTCTAAACAGTGAGGTTATCTAGGTCTTCAAAAATATTTGTTCACACTTACGCGATTAACAATACGGCCGTGTTTATGTATGATCGCAACTGCACCTACTAACTTTAAAATAAAATTGGAGTGCAATTTAAATAAAAATGGAGGAGCTCATGAAGTGTCTACGATCTGTGTGTATAACTATTGATTAATTTTAATTCAAATTCATATCTTCGTTAATGTACAGAGAAGGTATTTCTGTGTTGACAATGATTCTAACAATTCAAAATACCCAATCCAACTTTCCCACTCAGTAAATTATCTTGTTTGGTCAGGCCGGTGCAGGTCAATAAAGAATCACAATCGTAACATTTATTTTTATGCGGAACCGCGGGATTTGCAAATACTAATCTGATCAGAAAACAGCACACAATCAGACTACGAGTAGCATTAATTAGGGTAAACAGTGAGAGTTCGGGCGCTGTCAGGTTTATTTAAATTTCACACGTGTCGCGTGCAACCGACACCCAATTACAGACTTCTCGTTTACATCTGCCGTGAATCTACTTTATACAAGGCATTAGAGTCTAAACTATTTCTAGAAGATTTTCGGCCTTTCTATCTCGTTTTGTGACAGTTAAAGGTTTGTTTGGGAATTTTCAGAAGTCTTTTTTTTTAATTTTGAAAAGAATATGGTTTTCCTACTCAGAATCAAAAGCACAATCGATTCCGATAGTTTAAAAAATATCTAATTAAAAATATCAGTTTAGTGACGTTTTTTTTCATACATTTAGTATAGGCGTCAAAAAACAGACTCATGAAATTTGTATGAAAAAATTAAATACATTGTGAAAGAAAAGGTACATGTTTTTTTTGATAACGCCCGTTTAACTCAAGATGTAAACGTATGCTTGTGTCTCACTGTCTCAATAGCTGCCATCTTCAATTTTATATTATGAGCAAGTGAGGCAGACAGAGAGGGAGACAGTAGGGGTTATCTATTGAGAATTAGCGTGTCGAGCATTCGGACGTTTACCTTAAAACTAATCCCTTTTATCTCGGCGCTGATATATAAACAAAATAATTTTTATTTCAGTGAATTTTACTGAAGAGGTAGATATGCACCTTGAAATATTCAAGTATTTTAAGGGCCCACAGTACCTCAATTTGCTTAGTATGATCTCAAAATTTATCAACACGACTGCAGCAATCCCTTTGAAATTCATATACAGCAAAGTTAAGGGCTAACTCTAGTGACGTCTAGTGGCGAAAACACGATTCGGTAAAATTTTCTCGATAGAAAAAAATCGCAAAGTTGGCTCTAAATATAAAAATAAACGGGTATTATTCAAAAAATACTACGAATTACAACTTCAAACTTGGGATTACAATAGTACTAATGACAAGGTAGGCGATGGTAGCTGCACTTTTTTAATAAATGTATTGTATTCCCTGTAAAACAGAGATACCTAAACTACCGCACATAAAACCATTTTACCGCTGGCCGCTCCTGCTTCCCGGCCCCCTGGCCATTGCCGCTTTGGCTTTCGGACGGGAAGGCCGTGTCGCTCGCATTCAGCGCACACACGCACACATACAGGCTGCGCGCCGCGTGACAATTTTACATTGACATTGTGTGACATTGACAATTATTTTTTTTTAGTTAAATTGTTTCGCGAGTTGAGTGAAACCTACATGTTGCCTGAGTCACAGTATATAAATACAAGCAGTAGGGAACCTTCGAACAAATCCATCGAAACGAACGCACTCACACAGACGCGCGCCCGACAGGGCCCCGGCGGGGTGCTGGCGGTACTGCAGTCGCGAGTGACGCGTCGAGACGAGTAGTGCCCGCGTTGCGTTGTTGAATTGCGTGCGCTCGAGCGCGACAATCCGCGATACAAAAAATAAAAAAACTATGCCTGGAATAGCTGCTTAGATACGAGCGATTCTAAACAAGCGCTTTCATTTTTTTAACTCCCCGCTGATGTTGAAAGCTGAGAATGATTTATTTTACTACTAGCTTTTGCCCGTGGCTCCGCCCACATGGTATTCGGTTATCGCGCGCTGTTCCCTCGGGAACTGTGCATTTTTCCGGGATAAAAAGTAGCCTATGGCACTCTCGGGCCCATAAACTATCTCTATGCCAAAAATCACGTCGATCCGTCGCTCCGTTACGGCGTCAAAGAGGGACAAACATACAAACACACTAACACTTTCGCATTTATAATATTATAGTATGGATTACCTACTAAATAAAATGCTTTTTCTTTTAAATAAAACGTTTGGTAATTTTGGTGATAGGTAGGTAGGTATTGCCCAGTGCTTTAACGTCCATAAATTGTGTCAATTGTTTAAAATACGACTCAGGGTTTATTTGTTAAGTACCTAAGTGTTTTTATGATGTGATGTAAGTGATTTTATTAATGATATTTTAAATTAGTTATAATGAATATGTACTTACCTATAGTCCTACCAGTTTTTCAGTTGTTGTTTTTAACCGACTTAAAAAAAAAGGAAGAGGTTCTATGTTCCAATGTTTGTATTTATTTTTTTATGTATGTTCACCGATTATTCGGTCAATTGCAGACCGATTTTCAAAATTCTTTTTTTATTCGAAAGGGTATTCTTCTGAGGTAGTCCCATTGTCACCAAGTCAAGATCTGATGATGGGATCCTAGGGAAATTGAGGGCAAACCTCAAATTTCATAGGCACACCTATGGCGATTTTGGCATTTTCAGCATTAAAATAAGCATTTACATTCAGAAAGTATCATTTGGTAACCTGGATCTGATGAAGAAGACCATAGGTGACCAATGGAACTCGTGAAGGCTAAGTAATGCTCGCTCGTCTATAAACGATCATGATTAACATACCTAGATAAGTGAGTATCCAATAAATAAAAAAAATTAAAAAACCAGACTGCCTTATAAATACTAAAAAGAAGAAAAAAGTCTAGTGGGCTAGAACTCTGTTTAGTAGCTAACTTAAAGTTCAACAGTCGGGACCCATTAGGTAAGAGTTTTTGAGCGTCTGTTGAATTTTAAGTTAGCTACTAAACAGAGTTCTAGCATACTAGACTTGTTTTCTTCTTTTTAGTATTTATTAGGCAGTCGGGTTTTTTAATTTTTTTAATTTGTTTTATTTCACGCTTTTTTAATAGTTCTGTGAAAATGGTCGATTAAAACTATTATAACCCATATATATTTAGAATGAGCTAATTATTACCTTTCATTTGATAACCCACTCGATAGATTTGAATAAAAACATTTTTTGAAAACTTACAATCTGGCGCCAAAAATCCGCCATTTTGATTTTTTAAGAATTTGATGTACCCAGTGTCACTTGCGTCGTCAAGACGAATTCAATGACGTATCATTTATCAAAATCGGTTCAGCCGTTGAGTAGTTACTAGCGGACTTAGGAATAGACATACATACATACATACGAGGCAAACACATAACCCCTCCTTCTTCGCAGTCGGGTAAAAAGAAGCTTTAATTTAATGATTCTTTCGAACTGATCTGATGCTGAAGCCAGAAGGTAGGCACCGGAACTCTGTTATAAAACAACGTAACTTAGTCGTGTTTAGGCTTGATGGAATCGTTGTGAGATATACTTTGGCTAAAAATCACTAAAAAGTGAGAAATAAAAAAAAATTAAAACCGACTCCAAAAAAAACAAAACATGGAACCGACTACAAATCCCTTGAAAATGTTTCTCTAGGTGTCCACTAGCTCGAAGTCGGCGTCTCAGCAGGACCCAGCAGGAGTGATTAAAGCCATTGTATGTAGGTGAAATAGACGCCTATTGCTTTACTCCTGCTGGGTCGTGCTGAGTCACCGACTTCGAGCTAGTAGATACCTAGAAAAATATTTTCAAGGGTTTTGTAGTCGGTTCTATTTTTTGTTATTTTTTTATTTTTTGGAGTCGGTTTTACTTTTTTTGTTAAAAAAAAAATTTTGTTTATTTAATGTTGTGTAGAGAACGGGATCGGATCGTGTTCTGACACGCACCCGTCTCCCGTCGTCAAAAACAAAGGACCTACTTCGAAATTCGAAAATCGAAGTTCGTATCGTACCGTCCCTGTCACTCTATTATTAAATAGTAGGTATAAGTGTCAGAGGGATAGAACGACACGAACTTCGATTTTCGAATTTCGATGTAGCCCCGCAGCGTGCAGGCCGAACTCAGTGTTACCAACTCTCAAAAATATTTATCCCTAAAGTTTAAGTTATAAACCCCTAAAATTGTTATAATTAATTGGAAATCCCCATTATCACACCCTGAATATCCTCTAAGATCTAAGTACTCGTCAAGACCAGGGATGTTACGGATATGGAATTTCGGATATGGATACGGATACGGATATTGGAATTTTTTTATATCGGTTTCGGTTTCGGATACGGATATGAAATTATTTCGGACTATCCGGTAGTTTCGGATAGTTTCGGTTACGGATATTAGATTCTTAACGAATTTCAAAAGTAACATACAAATAGATAATAAAATGGTTTTATTTATATAGAGGTCACTACTTCTACACCTTCTACAAAATTAAATGGCAAGTTTTGTAACGCAATCATCTCAGCCACTACTTTATCATTTTTATTTTGTTTGGTATTACTTTGATCCCAGGCACCTTTAGTTTTTAAAGAATCTGTTAGTGTCGACTGTTTTTTACACTCTTGTAAAGGTGTCAACTGTTTGGATGTTTGTGGTTTTGTTTGGTTTTCTTTTTCCAGTAGCATAAGTGCCATAAATTCGTCGTATTTATTACTGTGTTGCGATTTAAGATGAAGTTTTAATGATGTAGTGCTACCTCCTTTCCGTGAAAAGTTTTTACCACACTGTTTACATTTTGCAGAATCTACATTTATTTGGTCAAAAAATGTCCATACTACACTAGACTTAGGACGCATGTATCTCATTTAGATTCCGCCACTATCCGAAATTATCCGAAACATTTATTTAGGTTTCGGTTACGGATACGGATATTTTTTTATTTCGGTTATCCGGTAGTTTCGGTTACGGATATGGATATCCTTAACATCCCTAGTCAAGACAAATCAAACAAGCCCAAACTCGATGGGGTTGCGTCGTTTCGTTACTAAGAACCTATGGATACTTTCCGGCTCCATCATCAGATCAGCTCAATGGTAACATAATAATATTGTATTGTCACCGATCGCACATAAGTATGCAAAAATTCAGTTTAATTGGACATCGGGAAGTGAGACAAATTTAACTTGCCAGAGTTGACCCGAATATACAATATACATACATATATACACACAACTAGCTTTTGCCCGCGGCTCCGCCCGCGTGGTATTCGGTTATCGCGCGCTGTTCCCTCGGGAACTGTGCATTTTTCCGGGATAAAAAGTAGCCTATGGCACTCTCGGGCCCATAAACTATCTCCATGCCAAAAATCACGTCGATCCGTCGCTCCGTTCGCGTGAAAGCGGGACAAACATACAAACATACAAACACACAAACATACAAACACACAAACACACTTTCGCATTCATAATATTATAGTATAGTATGGATTCCAATTAAATAAAACTTGTAACATAAGGCCTAATAAGCTGAGGTACAGAGCTAACTAAAAAAATTCTTTCAATTTTACAACAAATAAGTGGACAACCTTAACCCTCCTTCGGAGCGTTATCTTTAAAATGATGCTTAGCTTCCATACTGCTTGTATTTATACTGTGCCGTACATTTACGCGCGATGACGTGGTGCTTGTGTGCGTGCTACGAGCGATGCGGTGCGGTGAGGCGGGGGCAAAATCGGGATTCGAGCTGAGGTAGTGCGCGCCCTAAGCTGAAAATAAAGCGAGAACAACCAGAGTTAAGCTATAAACCAGGAGTGGCGAGAACTACCGTAGTAAATATCAATTTGAGCGCTTTTATCCTTTAGATTTAATGGTACAGAAAAAGGCTAACACAATAAAGTTACCTACTTTTTAACATTACATAAGATACATAAGAGCAATAAGTATAATCCCCATACACTTATTTTTCTCAGTAATCACCAAAAGAGAATAATTCTTTTGCAACGTGGACCATTCGGAACTTTCTGGTCGTAAAAAGTTGGTAACTATTATTGTTATTTTTCAAAATGGCGTCCATAGCTATTCGGGAGTAAAACAACGATATAGATCGACGAAAATGGTAGATGAAACGAAAAAATTGTCGAAACTCGATTGTATGAATGTCTACAACATCCTTTTGTATCACAAGAGTAATTTCTCTCCAGACGGATGTTTGCCTCTATAGACTCAAACGAAGAAGTTGAATTTTAGTACCCGTAGTAATAAAACAAGTTCTACGTACGCAAAATAATCACAAACCCCTGCCCCCTATTTCGTCAAAACTTACGAAGAAGTTGAGTAAGTTTTAAGTTTTGCTTTCATCAATGTTTATTTTATAACCAGTTCAAAATATAAAGTTTCCCTTTACATTATGTGGGAAGTGAAAAGTAAAAATGCCATTGTTATTAAAATTAATTGGAAATAAGCACTAGAAAGTACTATTATAAAAGTCTATTATTAATTACGTGCATTCAATGAACATTTTACTTTCAAAAGACTAGGTTTATCGACCATCAGTATGAGAAAAGGAAAATGAACAAATTACCTAAGTAGGTACAGTCAACGTCATAAATCGTCGTATCCTACGATAAGAGCCACTATCACCATAGGGGCTTTTAGTTTTTATTGTAAAATTGAATTCTACACGTCAAGATACATGTTTGCAACTTTAAATAATAATTTTAATATTTTTTTATTAAATAGTAAAAAAATATTTTAAAAAAGCCACAATTACGTATGTCTCATTTCTAACGCGGAGTAAAGCCAGAAGTACTCTGCTGTCCTTATTCGCCGTGCAAAAAGGAGCGACGCGGGCGCGAGGAGGGGGCGCAAGCGCCATTTCTGCGGTACTCGGCGGACAGCGCCGTAAGAGTGGCGTGAATTTGTAACGGTTATTTAATTTGTAAGATCGTCTTTTTTTCCGTTAATTAACAATGAAAACAATAAAACGAATCGTCGAGAACTTAGATTTGTAAAAATAGTTACAAAAAATGGCGCTGATCGAAAAAAGAAAACACCAAGAAAATTTATTTAAATAGTTTTTACATCATTCGGATCCTATTTATTACTTATTTTAGGTTTACTTTTATATTATATATATTCTTAGTTTACTTATTTATATATTTACATAGTTTAATGAAGAAAATCACACAATTTAATGAAGTGGTTAATATTACCTAGAATAAAGCCCGAACGGCTACAGCGGTCTTCTACCGCGCAATATCTCAATTTTATTTGTATGGCAAATGTGTGGCCATAATTACGGTAGTGTCCTTATTCTATGTACGAATTATGTTTTGTTGAATTATTGCTTAAATATTCGCTTTTTAAAGATATATTTGGGTGTTTTATTAACATTTCGGCTTCATGGAATGAACATACTTACTTTTTGATAACAATAATTATTTTCAACGTGTGATTTTCCGCGTCTGATTTTTGGGTTCTTATGGCACTTGAGGCCTTTTTCGCTGTATATTTTGGCATTATTGTATCTAAATTACCTTCTAATTTCTTGTCAATCGGTTAATAGGCTAGAATATTATTCTGTTATGGCTTCTTATAAAATTCGGGATGTTTCCTGTGACTGATTTATTATTAACAATGTTTTGCTTGTGCTTTTTCAATTCTGTTTCTATAAATAAAACTCGAAAAGTCTCGCGTACAACCTGAAAACGAGCAAGATCTAGATTATTTGTTAAGTAATAGGGACCACATTTTTGACAGTGTAAGTTAAGAAGATAAAGACTATCTAAACATATTTTTTTAAAGACATCGTTTCAATATTTTTTATTATTTACAGACTGTTACCGACAGCAACAGCGGGCTTGATATTGAAATAAACCAAATTAATCGCAAATTTCTGTCAGAGCAATGACACATAAATAAAAGACAAATTGATGAAGACCGAATTTTAAATAATACTCAGATGCATCAAAAAGTAGTCATCATTGTACAAGATAAAACGAAAAAAAAAATGCTGATATAATTTCGGAAACTTTTCCGGAGCCACACCGAAGTTTTTGTTAGCTTGAAAATGTTTAACTTCCTGCTACTGCTGAAATATTTTCGCCCGATGACATCACCGAAGAAAAAACTGGCGATAATGTGAATGTGCAATGATTAAGAGACAATTTTGGAGTCTAGCTGAATTCCGTGTCAGAATGAAAATATTATCTTTGTAGAAAATCAAAAAGAAACCAATGAAGTTCTAGATGATAACTAGAGCAGATAGAAGAAATTACTAGTAAATCAACTATTGATAATCATGAAGATGCAGAAGGATAATATTCTCATTCCAACACGGAATTAAGGTAGACTTCAAAATAGTCTCTATCATTGCGCATCCTACATTTTCGTCAGTTTTTTCTTCGGTGACGTCATCAGGTGAAATTAATTCAGCAGTAGCAGGAAGTTGACAAAAACTTCGGTGTGGCTTCGGGAAAGTTTTCGAAATTATATCACCAATATGTTATTATTTTTGGCGATTAATTTGTACAATGATGGCTAATGTTTTTTAATGCATCAAAGTTTTATTTCAAATTCGAGCTTCATTAATTTGTCTTCTGTTTATGTGTTGAAGCTCTTACAAAAATCTACCTGGTTGGTATTGTTTTGTCTAAACATCAAGACCCATATTGTTGTCGGTAACAGTCTGTAAATATTAAGATATAGTGAAACGAGGTCTTTAAAAAAAATAAGTTAATCTTTATTTTCTTAACTTACACTGTCCAATGTTTGGTCTCTATTATCAATTAATATTATATTACGATGTTCGCGAAGACTACAAAACAATAATGAGTTTAAGAAAGATGAAAAGAGGGACATGAAGTGTAATTACAAATATTGAAAGAGTAAGCACAGACTCTATAAAAGTGAATATATAAAAACAAGTCTCTTGCATCTTTGTGTCAATAAAAAAAATGAAAAATTTCATTACTTTTTATAACGTTACTTCATGAGAAAGGAGGTGTTGCTACTGCGGGTGATATAGGCGATGAGAAAGAACAGGGAAAGATTTCCAATGAATATGGAAGACTTAGTAAATAATAATGTGATTTTTTTAAAATATTAAAAGCGTTGAGAATATTTAGATTTTCAGAAGTTAAATATATTTTTATTTTATTTAAGAGAATTACTGTGTGTGCGTACCTCCGCTTTATGATTTAAAAAATCTTAGAAAATAAAACATCTAATTTGCCACTTCTGTATTACAAGAAAAATACTGAAATTAAAAAAAACAGGGATAAGTCCGCCTTTGTACTTAGCACTTTCTTTTGTGTGTTTTTTTTTTGTACCTACCTATTTCCTTTTTGTACAATAAAGAGTTTAAACAAACAAACAAACAAACAAAATGTTGAAACGCAAATATTTTAACAACTATAATTTGGTCCTAATGGCAGTTGTGGCCTCGAATTTTTCGACGATAAAAGGCGCAACGTAGCTTATGGCCCTTTAACATTCATTTAGTCCGACGAAAAAGGATTTAAAGGACAAAATCGGTCTATAAGATATCATTAAAAACATAAATTTTGTTTTAACAGAACCCTAGAACCTTATTACACATTATTTAATTGCAAAACTATCAATTCGCTACTTATCTTTTGAAAGAAACACAAAAATGCTTCTCCTGAAAAGTAAGCATTTTGTAATTGTGGCTCTTATCGTAGGATACGACGAAATAAGTGATCATTTCTGTACCTTGTCGCTTTCAGTCTTACACAATTTCGTATGGGTTTTCAAACATGGAACTGTACGTCGCACAAAACTTCAATTACTAAAAGAAAGCATTGGTAAGAATCATTCCATCCAACGTATCCCAAATATTTTAATTTAATAATACACAAAAGTCACACTAAAGTCATTTATGAAAACATGAATTTATGTGTGTTATAATTAAAATAGGTACTCTGTCTGTACACTATGTGTTGGAATTATGTAACAATATATAGATAGTAGATAGACGATCTTGCATTTGGCACCACCAATTAATAAATCAATTCCAAACCACTAATTCCTAAAGTAAATACCACTATTTCAAAGTTTTACTAAACTTCTGGCTAATAAATCTTAACAGATGTGGGAGATTTAATTAAAATGTAACCAGCAGAACGTTTCGCTGGCGAAGCAGTTCGGAAATTGGAATCCACTGGAATGAGCGCCGATTTCAACTACACAGCTCTTGGCCTAGTGTTCCGTTTTAAATGTACCTTCTTCAAACTACCCTAGAATAATTTTAAAAATAAGAGTAATTAATTTTATATACTTAGTAATGGAAAATCCTCCACATTAATTAAAAAATTATAAGTATAAAAAAATGTATAACAAAAAATTAAACCGACTACAAAAAAACCATGAAAAGAATTAGAAGTAGGTAAATAATCTAAGCTCAATAGTTTAATATCAACTGCTCGTCACCTTCTACGAAATATTGCTTTTTCCGATGCAGAGATGTTCATTATTGAGGAGTCCTGGTGCTTTACCACCCGTTTTACCATATGAATTACCTACGAGGAGCAAAAATTCCTTAGCAACTGTGTCAAAGCAATTGAAATTCAACCCGTGAAAACTTTTTATTGAGTAGTAACTCCGATGGTCAACTTGTAACGGTTTCAAAGTACATTTGAAAGCCATCATTGCGCGAATACATTTTTAATCACAATTAGTATCATATTGATAAAAATATTGTGTGAGAAAGTGCTATCTAGCAAAAATATCTCAGACAACTGTAACTTTACTGGGACGCTAATTTAATCAAAGATATTGAGAATACTATTTACATATGTAGTTCCAGCTTTAAATGTCAGGGGGCGCTGTTATGTATGGGAAACTAATTAACATTAAATTATAAGTAATTTCATGAAAAATAAGAGGAAACAAACATTCAGATTGAATGCATTGGTTGTTGTATGAATTTCAGCAAAATATTGGTTATAAAAAACATTCTACTTTAGGTAGAAAATGCATGAAACAGAAATTAGTATGTTTGTCATGATTACACGAAATACATCCAAAACGCAAGGAAAATTCTTATTAAATAAGATTTTATAGGAGATGAGCTTTCTTTTATCCAAGTTTCGTTTCATTCTGTTCAGTAGTTAAGTCACAATTAAACTTCAAAGTTATGGTGTTATTTAGTACTTATTGATCGGGTAGCGGACATTTATTAAGAGTGAATAAATATCTTAAATATTCATTAATTAATTAAAGAAATGGGGTTACATACTTGATTTTGGATATATATTTAGATTTCATTTAGCAAATATTGGAAAAACTATTCATCTATTTAAATTATAAAAAAAAGTAGTAAAATTGTTAAAAGTATTGATTAAAATGGCTGAGGCTGGTGAGGCCAGTGAGGCTGTTGAGGCTCGAAATCCTTGAAATGCCGTTGAAGACTGAAATGCTTGAAATGCTGTTGACGACCGAGATGCTTGAAATGCTGAAAAGGGCTGAAGACTATAAATAGAGGTGGAATTGTAGGACCGGGGCTTTTCAACATTTGGGCTTGGGCGTGAGAGAGCATCGACGTGAGAATTGAGCTATTTTAAGATTATTTGCGGGTATTGGGGATCAGTTTAAAGCGAATTTTGAATTTACGCGGGTTCTTTGTAGTATAAATTTAATTGGGGATTTTAATTATTTCACATTTTATTATTGGGAATTTTACATAGTCTATTTGGGTATTAGGTAATATAAATTGCTGAGTGAGTATTGTCTTATAAAATGGATATATTTAGTCACATGGGTTTTAGTTTGCTACTGCTATAGTGGTAAATTATTATCCCTTTATTTACATTTGAAATATTTAAGTTTTAGTTCGTATTAGAGGAACTTTTCTGTGGGAATTTGATTTGCTATTTTCTATAGATAGTGAATTATTTTCTTACGCAATTGTACTAACCCCTTTATATTTTCTGTGTCCTTCCCTTATAAACGGGTGGCGTCTGGCTCATCATAAAATATGGTGAGTTAGACAGCTTGTATGACTCGAAACCTAACATGGTGTCAACGTAAGGTAATACAAGTCACCTGTCTTCCTGAAATGAGTGGGCGTTTCAGAGGCAGAGAGATGAAAGTCGATCTGTCTAGTCACCCATACGGAATACTGTCTAACGTTATAACGAGCATGTAGGACTATAATCTAGACCGTGCCGTTTTAGGCGCATGTCTCTGTATAATTGGAATTCAGTATTGCGGTCCCGTATCTATATATTTATTTATGAACACCTGTAAGTATCCAGTCCGCTGGTTCCCTCTTCTTAGGGGCTATATTGCCAGGGAGCTAGCAACATTTAGGTCTGCGTGGTAGGGCAGGAACACACCGTCTTCTTTATTAGGACAGCTAGCAAGGCAATGCATTGCACCGTGCGGCCTTACATTACACTAAATGTAAATGTGGGAAAAGACATTTCCCTAGTATTGCCAACTTCATACAGAGCTAGGGGGCTCGAGCCAAGCGTAAATTACAAGATAGGTTGGTAGGAAATGTAGGTAGGAATTTGGATAAGGAATAGCTAGCGAGGCGAGTCTTACACCGGACGAGCCTTATGCACACACACCTCACGTTTAATTTGTAGAGATCAATTCTCTTAGTTTGGTAATCATCACAGAGCTAGGGCCAGATTAAATTCATACACATCATTGATTTATTCCTAGAGTTGTGGATTCTGTTGACAAACTCAATCTCAATACATAAGAAACTCCTAAGAGTGCTCTATCTTAAGACAGCCATGTGCTCCAATAAAACTATAATTTATCATGTTATAAAGCTAGCTTGAAAGTTATAGATTGAGGATTTGGTACAGCCAGGGAAGCTCCCCGTTGGTTGTCTTACTGCCTGTAGGAGAAGACACTGACACGGCTCATACTATATGAATCATCTATGATGTGATAGTTACCTCTATAGCATAAAAGACTTACCGTTAGAGAGTGGCCTCTGTGATCGACTGCTTTCTGTTTGAGTTATTAAAGTAAATAGAAGTATTTCAACTACTTGATTGAAAGAGTCAATAGATTAGACAATTATTGGTAACTATAGGGACTTATATATATACATTATCAATCTACAGTAAAGTTTACTGGTGAAGGAGTCGGAAAATTGGGCAAGTTCACTGGTAAGCTGGCAATGAATGAGTCATAAGGTTAGGCCATTCATTGTAAACAGTAGGGACTCAATGGAAATGTCATAAGGTTAGGCTTTCCATTGATATCTTGCAGTTGGGTTGCTGTGGATGAGTCATAAGGTTAGGCGAGTTCACTGGTAACCTACTGTAAGCTAAGTATTATATTTATTATAGGAATTGTATCTGTACTAAAGACTTTATAATGCACCATTGTTAGTGCGTAGATTTTCTGATCTACAATATGCCTCTTCTGAAAGGGAAGTATTGTAGATTTGGAGGCGCTGGAGGGTCCGTAGGGGATGGAATATGGCTTTAAACCATAAAGGTGGGACCCCCGGGGGCATCGCGCCCCCGGTATCAGTCCGTAATACACTTACAATTCATATTCTAAAGTTTGAGAAAGTTCCCGAGTAAAATACTTTTATACATAGGTTGCTTGGTTATATAATAGTTATTCCATTCTTACTTTTCACTTAAATTACTTTGGGTTACTCAGTGTTCACAACGTAGGTTCTACATATAGCACTAGACGATTCACATGGCCATTTTAATTAATTTTCATAAGTAATAGGGCATCGACCTGAACTAAGTTATACTACATTAAGAATTGTTAAATTTATCAATAGGTAGGTATGATAAATAATTAGTTAATTATAAGCACAAGATAGATATAAGTAATAACAGCAAGAAGCATCATCATCATCAGTTCAGTTCTTTACTAGGTGCCTGTAGGGTGCAGTTACAAACTGTGGTTTTCATCATCAGTTCCACTTCATAAAATGATGATTTTCAAAAGCAAATGCACGAGTTACTACTATTTACTCCTTCCAATTTACTATAGGTGTCCCTACAATAGTTGAAGAGTTCCCTCGATTTCCTTAAGATCCAATCATCAGATCCTGATTTGGTGCTTATGGGACCTAATTGAAGACATTCCTAGAAGAACACAAAAAAAATGAAATCGGTTCATAAATGACGGAGTTCTGATGCAACAAACGTAAAAAAAATACAACCGAATTGATAACCTCCTTCTTTTTTGAAGTCGGTTAAAAATAAAAACTAATTAATTTGGTGTGCATAATTATTTTTTCGACATGTGTATTCTTCCCATTTTAACCTACGGCGCACAGACTTGGTCATTGACTGAAGCTCAAAAGTCCAGGCTCAAGGTTTGCCAACGAGCAATGGAGCGCAGTATTCTGGGTGTTCGAAGAACAGATCGAATCAGAAACACGATATTGCGCTCCAAAACTCGTATCACAGACGTGGGTGTCAAGACCGCCAAGCTGAAGTGGGACTGGGCCGGACATGTCTGCCGCATGCACCCGGACCGATGGGCACGAATCGTAACCGAATGGGATCCGAGGGATGGCCATAGGAGCAGAGGCAGACCCAAGAGGAGATGGCGGGACGACCTGAGCGCTTTTCAGCTCGATTGGCAGGTGCATGCCCAGGACAGGGGGGAGTGGCGGAGGAAAGGGGAGGCCTTTGCCCAGCAGTGGGACATAATATAGGCTATATAAAAAAAAAAAAAAAATATTTTTTACTTTTTAATTGACTTTTTTTGCGGCGTTTTATTTTCGATCGTTTTTGTATTTTTGCTAGCGTTTTTTTTGTTTAAAAAAATACCCTACGTAGAATATTCGAAGAAGGTAATATTTAACGTTTATCGGACAAAGCCTGTATATTTCTAAGCTTAGGTAAACTCAGGAAGGTTAGTAAGTAAACACGAGTGCTAGAGGCAGATAAGTGGGAAACTCGAGAAAGAAATTAATGGGTCCAACGGCTTTGAATAGCCTACAGGGTCGCCTCTTGGGTGGAGTGATATCCAAACTATAACAATATTAAGTGAAAGTTTCTCTTACAATCTGTTTTCGTAGAAGTACCACGAAGTACCACCAGTATACGTCCCACTGCTAGCACAGGCCTCCTCCCAGAATAAGAGCACTTTTCAGTGCGGATCGGGCACTTCACACAAACACCATTTAATTCCTTCGTAGGTTTGTACCGGTTACCTCACGACGTTATCCTTCCAAGTAAAGCTTGTGGCAAATTTGAAATCTAATTTCGCACATAAATTTCAGAAAACACAGAGGTGCGAACCGGATTTGAACCCACGATCCTCTGGTTCAGACGCCATAAATCAAAGCACTAGGCCACCATGGGTTCATTCGTCTAGGTATTTATATTGAAACTGAAAATTGAACTTTATTATGTACGTTGGGTACTGAAGCTAACGGAGAGAGCACAATAATACGAAGTTTTCGGATAAAATACGCAGAAAAAAAATTAAACACATTATATTAAATACTTCAACATGTTAACCCTCGGAATAACAGACTTCATAAATATCTGAAAAGAAATCCTGAAGTTTCCGGCATTACGGACAAATTTACGCTATTTGTCAGTGTCTTTGTGCTCGCAAAGGGATTTGTTTACGCTTTACATATTGTTGGAGTCGGACCCTTTGTTCAGTTTCATGTTACGAGAAAATAATGACCCGCTAAGCTTGTTAAAGACGCTAAAGATTTGGTTCCAATAATTTGGAGACTTTTAATTCTAAGTGCTGGGGATAAAACGCAGATAAAAGACTTTTTTTAATTAGCAAAGAAAATTTTAAATAAATGACCAGAAGGATTGATGATTAAATACCGGCCGTTAAATGAACGTCAAAAACAATAGGGTTTCACTTAAGCTTTATATATCTTAAGTACTAGTAATTTTCGTGATAAAGGACAGACCTTCTACGATATAAATAGGATAACAGAAGCCTGCAGTTAACCAAAACATAAGCATATTCAAATGTGTCCCCTCACCCTGGAGAGCTAGTACTGTTGAGAGCTTATTACCTAAGGGCATGCTAGAAGCTAAGACGCACTCAGACTTACGCGGAACTTTAGTTCCCATGTACTTTTGAAACGTGAGTTTTGGAGTTAGTTTTTCAGATTGTAGAGTCGTTTTGTGGTGATATCTATGAAGGTATTTGCGTATAAAAACCGTTATTAAGTTTTAAGTTAAAATTACTCTATAAGAGCTATCATCGCTAATATTTCATCGGAAAAGATTATCATTTTGAAAATGACTGTCATTTTGAAGAAGCCAGTCCTTTTGAATTCAATGGCTCTACCATTATGTAAAATGTGTATTTAAGGATGATGCTTTAAAAACTTGAAATTGTAAATAAATTTCATAGACATAATCCACTGCAGTGGTTTAATAAATAATACCAGTTTTTTTTTAAATACTGCAAGTAAATTTTGTTTGATCTAAATTAAATTTGTATTAAGGTCATAAGTAGAAAAACTTCGATGACAAACAATATTTAACCCGGCAAAAGACGAATTATTGAATTTACTTGTGTCAAAAATGTAATTTTATCACAAGGTTATTTAAATGTATTCTCAATGGGGGCTATCGCGAATGAATTATCCGCTAGAGGCGCTAGTGTAGCGTGAGGTCAATGAAATGTCAAATCTCATAGTTTTTGGGAGAGCTACGCGGGTTTATTTATGATTAGAATAATTTGGTGAATATTTTGCATTATCTGAAATTAATTATGGCAATTATGCGATAAGGGGCAATGAACGTCTGTAATTTGAGACAGTTTTGTGTTTCGAAAACTTTTGTCCTCCCTTTTTTCCGAACAAAACGGGATTATGCAATACTGTGGTTGCTCGATATGTTTATGGCACTGTTTTACAATGTATTAAATATGATTTTAATCTAAACTTTGTTTTCACGGCCGTTATAACAGACTTTTAAAAACCTCACGCAACAGTGGCGCCATCTAGTGAGAGAAAAAACGATAGCCCTCATTGCAGGATAAACGGTAGGCATGTCCGTTTGGTTCTTCTATTTTTTTCTACGATTTTTTTATTATCTATTCTGAATGCCCTCCTTGCTAGTTACTTATTCACGATTTACAATTAAAAAGTTTGCGTTGCATAAAACCTGTGTGGAGGACCATAGACAAGATACACAAGTGAGCGCCAGAAATGAGGCCAGGACACTTCAACCAGTGTCGAATGGAACGGAACGTGAGGTGAATAGTTCTTGAAAAAAAAAAAGCTTGCTTAATTCAGCGGCGTGACCGACCTCGCTAAAAAGGGTTCGCGTCAAGCGAATTTTGGCACTTTTTGTTGATTCAAGGGATGTATTTTATTCCGTTGACCCACATTACGAAATGTATCCTTTACTGTGTTATGTTTTTTGTAGGGAAAAATAAAATATTATAGCGCCGATCTAAATACATATTACAAGTTATTTGTAAGAAGTTGAAACTTATCTCTACTTACATTATAGGATCACACGTTTCAGGGGGACATTATTATGATTATGTTACTAATGGCTGACAAAGGGGAGGCCAAGTCATTTACTACGTGAGGTCACATTTGTACAAAGCTTCTTCGTCCTACTTATGTATTTTACTTGACTATACCAAAAGACATAGAAATACATTTGGAAAAATAATAATGACACAAATTAATTAATTAATTATTACATTTTAATCGTCATACCGGGTGTGGCCTGTAATACGAGCAAATAAAATAAATCGTGCTCGTTAAACTGAACAACATTCGTTTAAAAATAATAAAGTCTTTAGATTTTCCTTTTTTCATACAAATTAAATACTGCTATCAATTTACGCCATCTTAGAATACAACTGACGTCGCCTGTCACCTTCCTGTCACGCTACAAACATCAAGCATTTTGCTTTACATTGCTTCTTCGAATAAACTTTAAAGTGTAAAAAGCTGAAATTGGACCCAAGTCGTAGCAAAGGGTTGATACTAATTTTACCTGTTCAGACCCATACTGTTGTACCTAATTATTTCCAAAAAATCCAGAACATCGAGACGAAACCCATTACCGCAATAATGTAACACTTCGTAAGAATCCGACTCTACTAAAGTATGATTTGATTCTAACAGATATTTGGCAAAACGCGTCAGTGTAGTGTGGTGGTGGTGATAAGTGGTTTTATGTGGTTTGTGTGTGTTCTTTTCTTACAGTATGGAGGTGGAGGAACTGCATGAACACCCATATCTTGCATAAACTTAGCTTATAAGGTAGCGGGTGAGCAAAGAAATTATTTTAGTTAATAAGTACCTACTCAAGGCCTTTATTTGAATTTTTTACAGTTAATGGAATGCCATCATTGTATGTAGGATTTAATGTGGCCCGTGATTCACTTGAAGCCACTGTTCAATATATTATAAGTGTACACATAAAGCTAAGTCATCATGACATAAGCACTATCGACGAGCAAAGTATATAACACGCCCGCAATCAAAATCGTATTCCCTTCGTCTTATACCACCTGCATGATAAATAGAATTGGTTATTGCGATTGCGATGTGTGTTAGACAACAATAGGCATACAGGTGCAAGAAATATAAGTTATTAGAACTCAATCAAGGACTTATGAAAATTAAATTAACCGATACAAATGCCACCGGAACAACGGAACTAATAAAGCGGAAGGCTGAGTTGTGTTGAAGCTAGAATTAGGACGGTGTCAACGACTACATTGTATATCGTTAGTGCTGAGTGACACGAAAATAATGGAGGTTTGATTTATTATTCAGCTTGTTCATTAATTACTGATTTCGGAGAATAAGAACAAGAAAGACTGTTAAGGTCACGATATTATTATATTATAAGAGTAAATTACACCAAGTTACTAAAACGACAGCCCTTGTCAGCACACAAATCTCCGGTCAACTATATTTCTGAAAGCCGAAATTTGTATTAGACACGTATTCGGCTTTCAAAAATTTATTTATCGGTGCATAAAAAATTGTTTAAAAGTGTTTAAAAGTGGAATAAAAAAACAATATATACGTAATTAATTTCAAACTAATTTGACTCAATAAGTATCCATTATTCCATGCGTACATTACAGGTAATTTGCATAACATACGGGTTTCTATTAGCACAGACGAGAAGTTTAATCTTCAGTCGTACTTATCTTAATGTATGTAGGTAACGCTATATCGTTGCATAGAGTCCTACATGCGTGTACATTTACGCGTAGGAGTAGGTCTCATCCCGCTCAGATTTAATAATAAAAAAAAATATTTTTAAATCGAATTCCTTTTGTTCTATGGTGCCTACTAATATTATTTTTCAGATACTTCTATGGCCCAAGCCCTCTCATTCCGAGAGGAGGCCTGTGCCCAGCAGTGGGACGTATATAGGCTGAGATGATGATGATGATGACTTCTATTTAAGATTCCTCAAAAATTAACGAAAAATTCATATCTTGCAGCCCTCCTATCGTTCTCAAACGATTTTAATACCCACCGAGTACAAAAGCATGTTTTAAGTACAACAATCTGTTCGTCCTGCTGCTTTAACTATTCCTGTTTCCCGGGGCGTCGGAACAAGTTGTTACGCGGCTTATGTGTGAAGGAATACGGGCAATTATCCGACAGCGGCTCGGCAAGGAAGAGGACAATTTAGTGGCCTCAAATCACTCTGGCACTAGGGAGGGAGTCCTACGCTCTGAATCTGTCCCACCTCGCACGGTAACTATTTATTTTATGTAATACAAACATGATCAGAATTTTGCACGCGTTTCCGAATGTGCATCCGCGACTAGCGAGGGGGAGATTGTTAAGACTGCCGGAATATTATGCACGGCAAATGTTATTGGTAAGATTGTAGTTTATTCGATGGGTACTCAGTCTGTTATAAAATCAAAGTTGCGTAGAAAATAGAAGTGATCGTTCTTATTTAACTGGAGTGTGAGACACACTTTGATCGCTTTATTAATTAATCATTAAAAAAAATCACAGTTGGCTCTACCGAGTAGTTTACCTTCTCTGTTGGAACTATTGAAATTTTTTCCGCACTATTTCAGTTACAAATTAGAAAATACCACTGTGGCTTCTTTTTCAATCTTGTTCCTTTACAAAATCTAAGGGACTGTTACATAAAAGGATATATCAGTTTCTAGGCTGAACAGATAAATACGATCTCATCAGATAAAATAAATACAATGGGAAAACACTACTCACTAGATCTGTACTATTCTAAATAGATACTGGAAATATAACAGAAGTATTAGGTTTCACGCAAATATGCCATATCGTAAACTGAATGCGTTTGTAAAACAGCTCGTTCATTCCTGGTATTTCACTCATTCGGCCGCCGCGGACAAGCGGCTTGCTTCCCAGTCATAAATCAAAATGACGAGACCCGGCACTGGAAGCTGAATTTCACATTTTACGCAGCTTCTCTTGGCAAAGACTGGTGTATTAATCGTCTCTCATTGTTGAATAATTAAACGAGCAATGACAGAGAAATTGTTCGCGGGCTACGTAAATTGAAATACTGTTCTAACAAGCTATGAACTCCATTGGTTATAAAAGGAAAGGTTAACAATGGAATATACAGATGGTGTGGACACAATGTAATATAATTTGACGTCTGTATGTGTTAAAAGTCCAAACACACAGATACATATTTTTTATATAAATGATTTTATAGAAGTTGTCCGAGATATTTTATTAGAAGCGACTCCAAAATAGGCGAGACTAGAACTGTATTTTTTTCTACATGTGCTTTATGTGTTTCTAATAAAATTTCTCCCAATGATCTTAGTGACATTACTCATCATTCATCATGAGTTTATTTGTCTTTTTACATCATTTAATTGCGCTTTCTTCACCAAATCATCCTGCTTTACCGTATAAGCGTGCATAATACCAATTAAACTAGCCCCGTTTATTATTACTGGCAACACTTTGTAAAAGGTAAACGGTATCGCTAATAGATTCCCTCAAAAATGGCAGGAAGTGGCCTCGACACGGCAGCCTCATTATAGGAAATGATATAGCGGAGACACTCCCGCGGAGTCACACTGTCACGTCATATTATGAAGGGACGCCAGGGAGCGCTAGGCCGGAACTGTGACAAGTCATTATACTAATTAGGCTGGGGATTCATTTAATTTGGACGGTGTTAAGTAAAAATGTCAGGGAATGCCGGTAAACAAACAATTGTGAATTATTAAATGTTGTTATGGATTTTGAACATAAAACTACCGTGAGTCTCACTCATATTTAATGAAATCAACCGTTTAATAACTCGCGTCTTAAATCGAGTTAAGCTCGATATGTTTCGTAAAGAAGGGCTACGAATCAGCAGGGCTACTACGAAACTCGAAGTTCGTATGGTATCGTCCCTCTCGCTCTCGTATTAAATAGTATAAGTGTCACAGGGACCGCACGACACGAACTTCGAGTTTCGTAGTAGTCCTGCAGCCCGAACATGGCGAGCTAAACTCGATTTAAGATGTGAGTTATCCGGTTCGGTTTCATTAAATTAAGTATTGGATTGTTGAAACTGTAGTTTTTACTAAATAATTAAGGTACCTTTAATGTTTTCTATGACATTTTTTATTTTTTTAAGTATTCAAGTTTAAAAATACGAGTGCTTTTAACTTTATATCGAAAATACTTTATAAACTATACTGTACTAGACTATTTACAATGCTTCATTTGCGATTCTAATATTTACGTAAGTAGACATATATAAAATAACTCGCAAAGCGATGGAAAAGTGGGAAGTCCTTGAGCTGCAGAAGGGCTTTAGCTAAAGACTCAAGTCCCCACTCAAATTGTATTCTGTAGGTACCACTTTACTCCTTAAACGGTTAAAATTACCCTCCTACTACTTTTGAAGAAAAAAGGAAGCCGGCGTTAAATGAGAAAAATCTTAAAGGAATATTAACGAATCCTTTAGAAATGGTTATGAATAAGTTGAAGAGAAAATTTGAATTGATAAATACAGGAAAAGCAATCAGTTGTTAAATGTTTGATGCAATTTGTTGAGGTTTTTGTATTAAGTTTAATGGGTACGCAATGGGGAATAAAGAAACGAGGAATATGCTTACAATTCAGAACGTAATAGAAATGAGTGAGGGTGACACTGTTTGTGATTGAATAGAGATGCCATTTATATTAATAGGTACGCAATTATAGTTTAAATTACAAATACAGAGATATTTCTAATATAAAATTACGCTAAATCTATTGCATACTTCTTTCTTTAATAAAAGTTACCTACCAGGAAGAAATCGTTCTGAAACAAGAACACCATTGTTTTCTGTAGTGCTTGTTAAGTACATTGTGGTGTTCAATAGAGTCATTGTATTATATTGTTTTCACATTTCGTTACATTTTGTTACATTTCGTTAAATTTTTGTAGATTAGTTATGAAATAATTAAACTTCATTGCGTTTCTTGCCAGTGTTCCTTAACCAATTTTTTTTCCAAACCGATAGAGATTTTCAACGTCTTTAGTGCTTGCTATTGTCTCAATTGAAGAGATTGAATCAAACAAAAGGATAAGCCAAATAAGTGCAGACGTTGTGAAATGATGCGCTTAAAGCAGTTAATTTTATGCATATGGAAAGACTAGCTCGACTCCGTCCGCGTAGAATTCGTTTTCCGCTATCCCGCGTAAACTATGTCCTTCCCCGGGACTATCTATCTGTATATAATTTCACCTAAATCAGTTCAGCTGCTTAGACGTGATGAGGTAACAAAAAAACAAACAAACAGACTTACACCTTCCGCATTTATAATATAAGTGGAAAATGGAATATTATGTTTTAAAATTTAAAAATATTATGAATTTTAATGAAGCCTTTTAAAGTTACAACACCTGTCAGAAGCACCACACCCGTTCACTTGAAATGGATTGAAGATAAATATTTACGGTAGAACCCGTGGTGGTCCTTTAATGACCGTTCATTGTTTACTTTATACACGTTTACAGGACGTTTTAGGCGAGTATGGACTGGAAAGATGTAGGAATACATTGTTTATGGTTATAATAGTTAAAATATTTTAGAAACAATACCTCTCGTTGCAGTCGGTTAAAAAATGTGTTTTTATATTGAAACATTAAGGGTAACATTTATCCAAAAAGATGAAACTTAAGAAAAGATTCTGACGAACAAAAGTAATTTTTTTAAGTCAGTTGAATAGGGATGTTCAGCATCTACATATGACGGAATTAAGACTATTCTCGCTCAGACTCGAAGCGAACGTCATATATGATGTTATTAAGGCCATATCTATTATATGTGGTGAAAGAGAGTGCATGCATGTTATCGAATATGTGTCGCACATACGTAGCTATCCCACGGTTCGTAGCGGAAAAGCAAGGTAAAAAATAGTAAGTATAGCTCATTGATATGAACGAGAACATTGATAAGATACAAGGTATAAGAGTTAGAACAGGATATAATGTATTTAATAAGCCATTGGAATTAGATTACCAATACGATGGCTGAATTACCTAAAAGGAAAGTGATTCAAGACTATCTTTTTATTTTATTTTTTCCAAGGTAAAATTTTTTGGACTATAACGTAACGACGAGGTTTGAATCACAAACTTTTTTAAAATTTAACAATTTATAATAACGTTATACTTAGTCCAAAAAAAATCTACCTTGAAAAAAAATAAAAAGATAGTCTTGAATCACTTTCATTTTAGGCAATTTAGCCATCGTATTGGTAATCTAATTCCAATGGCTTATTAAAAGACACAAACCTCAATAATAACACTTACCGCCGACACACTTTTGCCAAAGCAGTTAATTTCGGATGGCCCACTTTTTTACAAAAGACGACCAACAAAAGAGTAATAAAGTCTGTAGCGGCCTTGCAGAGGCATTACAGGTGCTACGGCCTACGCTCGTAGCTGTCTACGGTCTACGGCCCCTCTACGAAACTAAAAGGAAGTGCTACGAAAAATTGAATTAATAAAATGAAATAATGATACGTGTACGTGTGTTTACCACACCATTATTCAGATCATACGGTCTACGGCACCTCTTCGAAACTAAAAGACCAGTCGGTCCTACGAAATAGTAGATTTATAACCAAGGGTGGAAAGTGACCCATTTCAACCGAGATATTTCTGGCGCTCTCACTTCGTTCAATAGGCACTCTACTTTTCATTTCGTCTGTGAGGAATGTAAAATACTACAAAAAAATTAGAATAAAAATAAATTGAATTTACTTATATCCAACCTCCAACGGTACTTTTTCGACTGGCCAATTACCACGGGCGACTATAAAAAAAAATCGAGTTTGTCACGACCAGGGAGCTTAAGCCCGCTCCACACTTAGCCCGCGGATCGCGCGCAATGGCTGCGAAGGGGCGCGAACGCTAAGTGTAGAGCCGTTTCGCATATTCTTCGCGGTTTCGCGCTTTGTTCCCCAATTTTTGTCGGTTTTTGTCCCGCGTCAAAGGGAGCGCGAAGCGCGAACGCGACGTAGTACGAGACGCGGGCGAGTGTAGAATCGTTGTTAAATTCGCGGCAAGTTCGCTCCGCGAAATCGCGCCGTGATTCGCGGACTAAGTGTGGAGCGCCCTAATACGAGTACAAAACTGGAGGTTGAACGCCGAACAAAGAAGTTTGACCTTTATTACGTTTGGCCATTTTTTTCTTTCACATTTCACGAATGACTTCCATCTCTTCTTAACCTTACTAAAGAAACAGATGGAATATGTTCGTCACGTAATAAAGATCAAATTTCTTGTTACAAACGGATGTTCGGCGTTCAACCTCCAGTGTTGTATATAATACGACGTGCATCTAGATGGCGACTTCGTCTGCGCGGACCAAGGTTATCGCGCGGTGGCGCCCTCTACCGGAATAAAAGGTATCCTATGCCGATCCTTGAAATTCAAACTACCTATGTATCAAATTTCATCAAAATCGGTTTCGACGTGAAAGCGTAACAGACAGACAGACAGAGTTACTTTCGCATTTATAATATTATGGTAGGGATTATGTATATATTTCTCTATTACGGCTGGTTATCTATTAAGGTTCTTGTAAAGAGCCCTGTGTCATACACACAGACAGAGAATAGGGATTCGTTTACCACCCTTCGAGTACGAAACAATAAAAAACTATCTACGAAACAAATAATCATTCATTGTATAAAGAGAAAATAAAAATGAAATAAATGAATCCACAAAGTATAATGTTAGCGCAATCAAACAAGCTCGCAATTTTCTGGAAGCGTTCCAATAAGAGGAATCTAAAGTTGCGAAAACAAAAAGCGTGTAGTTACGCCATAAAATTGCATCTGCCCAGATGTGAATACTAATGGGGGAACGAGAAATAAATTATCAATAAACGTTGCATTGCAATCGGAGCGCGCGTGCGCCGAGAAAGCTGTACGCGGGGTGAATCGCTACTGTGTTCGAGAGGTCGAAATACTTGCGATTTTATTTGACTAGTCGATAGGTTTGGCTATCAGTAGCGATGCGTCCATAGAACCCTGTCCCCACCGGCTTGCCCAATAACTATTTACAAAATAGGACAACAGGATATACAGGATTTATAAAATATCTGACGCCTCGCCAAATTTGGCTAGATAGTATCTAGTTGACCCAAAAATAATAATTAAATAAATAAATAATAAATGAAATGTTCTCAAATTCCAAGAGTCTTGACTCTAATAAAATGTCACTTTCATTTAAATAGAAAAACGAGATAAAACTGGCGTCATCGGAGTGTTGCCATACAAGGAGAGAATCGTATCTTGACAGCTTGTAAAAAGATCATTAATGATGTGAAGTGGCGTCATCTACACTATTGTTTTTGTATAGTAGGTAGTGTAGCGCTGGCTTTATCGAATAGTGTGAGACACATAATTTATCAAAAAAAGGACTTCAAATTTAAATAGGACCAAATGGAAAATTAAAAAAGTCAGATGAGTTCTAAAATGAGAGCATTTCTAACATTTGCGAAAAGCTGCCTTGATATAAACGCTTATTTTCGTTTCGTCAATGCTACATGAAATCTTAAAGAATGTACACATACTGTTACATTATTTAAATAAACGCAAACTATTAAATTATGACAAACTTGCTCTCCATAAAATGCTTTGAAAATTAACTAACACTGATTGTAAAATCTGTTCATACTGTAGCCACCTATTAATTATTGCAACGATTTAAAAAAGCCCAGCAAATGTAAGTTAAACAACTTTGCTGGGAAATATTACCCGCACTATCATAACCTAAGCTTATGTTAAGAGTTAATGTAATTGTTAAAAATAAAATAAAAGCACCACTGTTTAAAAACTGAGATTGAATTCTCGGTACTATGCTGATCCATCTTGATTGCATGATTCCATAGAGCTACGTTCGACATTCCATAGAGGTAGGTATAATCGGCAATCGAGATTAAAACCAACTACAATAAACTTTGTATACTTCGTAAATGAAACTCTAGTCCGGAACCATTTCATAATACTTATCCTTTATGGAGCTCCGAAACAAGTAGTATAAATGTAAATATGTAGAGCATGCCCTGGCAGTAAACTAAACGCATAATGCAATGAAGTAATCCAGTTTAGTCAAGTTATGCTCAATTAAACGTGAACTATGTTATAAGCGCGATGTTTCAGATACAGCTCAGTAAGGGTGGACGGAATTACACTAAGACGAACATTAAATGAAAATAAGCGAGTGTGATTGTGTTTTGTTTTTGATTAAAGTAAGTAGTACACAGGTAATAAGGAATCAATTCAAATTTTGACATAGATAGCTAGCGTAGATTTTCAGTTGTCTTCATCCCTTCGACAGCGAAGAAAAAGTTTGGTATCTTTATGTTTCTGTAATTTTTTTAACCAGTTGTATCTTAATTTAAGTGTGAAATCATAAATTCCAAAGATATACATCCTATTTGGTAGATATACTTTTAGAAATAGCTCTATATCCGTTATTTGCATGACTCAAATCAGCAGATGTGCAAATTATGCCATGTGTCAAACTGCCGAGGTATTTCCGGTTAACGTGGAGGGTTCAGCTAACTTGCCACTCCTACCTAACTGTCATCTGAAATTTAAGCTTTCCCGACTGTTTCCTAATAATCTAGCAAATACCTAACTATATTTTCCACAAATTGAACCTCTATCTTGGTATTTTTCAATGAACTAGAATATTACTTTGCATTTCCGCTATCAACAGTGCACTTTAGTGACATCTCTACGACACATAAATGCCCTCCTCCTCTTCGACGCAATACAATACATGTACAAATACAATACGTGTTATGTCACACGGGCCCACCTGTCACAAACAACACACAAAATACTCACAGAGTTCGGTTCGCATTCGATTTTTATGTGGTGTTTTTGATAGTTGGACCTGTGTGATGTACTCAGGTACGTAGGTATTGTTTCATGAGTAAGAGGAAAAACGCGGGTTCCGCAAGATATAATGTCGCAAAAACGTAGCTGTTTTTCACGGTTGGTAGCGGAGAAACAATTTTATTTGAAAGTTCATTGATATATGAACCTCCGTAAAGTAACTCTTAAATTATTAAATTATTTGGTACTTTGCATTATTATAACGTACCTAACAGTTCAGATTCTTTCGAACATACCTAAGACTGTATTTTACACAGCGGTAATAATAATAATTGCAAGGCTTTGGATAAAGCTACTACGTAGCACGCAGTTTAGCACCCTTTTGCGTTTCTGCTCATTTTCCCGCCCTTTATTTTCTATTTTGGCAACCCTCTTGGGTCGGCGCTTCCATTCGCCGCCATCCGTAACGGTTACGGTTTAGGTTTTAACGTTATGCCACGGTGTGATATACTGCCACTAACGCCGTGTAAACCAGTTACTTATCGAGTGCAGTATTATGTCAGTATTATGATAACTACTCGTCTATATTGAAGAAACGAGCTCTTCTCAGAGCACTCTTTGTTTCAAATTTACTTATAGATTTCTAAATAAGGTAAATCCAGCAAGATTATCGAAATTGTTTCCTAATTATCAGTTGATGGGGAGTCTAGTAATTATCTCCATAAACGTTAACCTATTTCACAAAACACTTTCAGTGCCAAGAACACGCTAGGCGCGTTATCTGTTCGTAGGTACGCAGTTTTCGCGGCAAAGCGGAAAAACGCTGCTACGCACTATTTGCGTAGCGCTTTGCGAATGCGGCAGCGCATGTGTTAAGAGACAATGTTCTTAGTATTTTTAGTTAGAATATTTCTCATTGTTTGTCGAGACAGAGCGAGCGATGATCTTGATAACAGTGACTTGGGTAAACAAAACGGCTACTTTTCATAATCAGCGCTCGGCTTCCATCTGTTGACATCGCGGAACGGAATTCGCGGTAAAATCTCTCACAGGAACGTTCGGAATGTATAAACTATAATTTTATTCTAGTTATAGGTGTTTAACCACGTACATACATATACCGGCCGGCGTCAGTTATAGGTATAGCGGATGCGCGCCACAGCCTCCGCACGGGCGTAGTACGTCGTGAACAAAGCGCGTCCCGCCCTACCCCTCCCTCGGTTTCAGCGCGTCCGGTCAAACCAAACCGCACTTCATGTATGGAACACGTCCTCAAATTCAAAGGCGAGTACGGAACGGACACTTTTATGTTATAGGGTTTAATTATATACACGTACAGGTAGTATAGATGTGGTGAGTTTTGGTCGTCGAGACGTGTAGCGTCGGCAACGCGGTCCGCGGGATACTGGCGGCAGCCTCCGAGCGCGCGGGGCGGGCGCGCGGGGCTGCGCGAGCCGTTTTCATTAAGCCGGGCCGGGCCGCCCGCGGCACAGCGAGCGACGCCGCCCAGCCCAGCGAGGAAGCTCGGGGATGCCAGATGCAGGATCCCAGATAAACACCGCGGCGGTATTCCCAGTATTCCTACTAATTGCTAAGAAATCGTAGACGCATAAGACTCAATGTACTAATATTAGGACTACAAGTTGTACTCGTTCTAGCCCAAGGAACGAATCTAAATATTAATCAAATATCGTCCCGAGGAGCGACGACCTGGTTAAGATCGCGGGATCGCGGTGGATGCGAAAAGCACAAGACCGGTCTGAGTGGAGAGCCTTGGGGGAGGCCTATGTCCAGCAGTGGACGTCTTTCGGCTGACATGATGATGATGATGATCGTCCCGAGGTCCCAAAATAAGGAAATAATACAAAGTTCGAGGCCGCTAGTTACGTTCCTAACTTAAATTAGCACGCTGAGTCGTTATTACAAGCAAATGTACTAGCTTTTGCCCGCGGCTTCCCCGCGCAGAACTGGGTTATCGCGCGCTGATCCCTCGAGAACTGTGCATTTTTCCGGGATAAAAAGTACCTAGCTAATGTCACTCTTTGGCCCATAAACTATCTCTATGCCAAAAATTACGTCCATTGTGCGTTTCAACGTGAAAGACGGACAAATACAAACACAAATACACACACATTTATAATATTAGTATGGATTTAAAATATCTTAACGCCCAAAAAGGGCACAAAGTTACTGCCAATTATTAAAAATACTGGGAATCTCCTAAATGACGTAACATTAACATAAAATGATTTTGTGTTTGTGTGTTTGTGTACATGTTTGTCCGTCTTTCACGCCGTAACGGAGCGACCTACGCGGATCTACGTGATTTTTGGCATAGATATAGTTTATGGGCCCGAGAGTGACATATACTTTTTATCTCAGAAAAATGCAGTTTCCGAGGGAACAGCGCGCGATAACCGAATACCACGCGGGCGGAGCTGCGGGCAAAAGCTATGAATATACAAAAGTCAAAGATACCTAAAGGAGATGTTTATATAGACACCTATTAGTTGTAGCAACACTGCTCCAACACCCTTCCCCTTATTACCTAGCCCCTTACCCTGTATTGCCTAGTAGTAAGATCTAAGCACGCGTGTTCCATCTTTAGACTAATCTTCGCTTGCCGTCAGGCGCGATTGTGATCAAATGTATAAACAAACGAAGAACAAGAAGAAAACGGGTCGAATTTAATCTAGAAATCACTTCTTAGACATTACTTTTGTGTCAAGTGTAGATTTGCGTCGTTTTTCGGTAGAGTCGTAAAGCGACTTGACTAAAAGTATTACGACGTAATACTTTTAGTCAAGTTATTTTACCATATCTGAAGGGTCAATGGGAAGAACATGTCTAGTGACCTTTTTTAGGGTTCCGTAGCCAAAATTCCATAAACGGAACCCTTATAGTTTTTAGATTGAGATTTTAATCTCAAAATATAGAGCTCGCTAAGTACTATGAGTTACCATTGAATATGGATATCTGAAAACAATATAAAAAACCCTTTTAAAGAAATGGTAACCAGAATAATAATGGCGGTTCAGATGGTGGAAATGGTATGGTGTAATTTTTTTGCTATATGTTGGTGTGCAATAAAGAGTTATTGTATTGTATTGTAACCGTAGTAATTGCTTGTGATGATTAACTTTCAAACCGCTATTAACTGAAAAAGTTGCTTAGGTGACTCGACATGTTCTTTCCGGGGACCCTTCATGTACCTACACTTAGTTATATTGATTATATGTACTTATCGATGGCCAAATCTAATCAAGCCAATAACATCCATTGAATAGTTTCACATCGCAATCTACCTAAAATCAAAAAATTTCAGTCACTATAATTATTTCGTCATTTGTAGTTACAAAATTAAATATTCAACCCCGTCGAGTAGAATCGGTAATCCCAATTTTTAGGGGGTTTTCAGCTAAGCTCAAAGGAATTTAAACCAGTAAACTGGCAACACTGAAGCTCCAGCCCTTTTGATTTATTCGCGGATCGTTCATCCCGCACATCGCCGGCTCGTGAGAAATGTTTTTATAGCGTTGTAATTCATCTGTTTTCAACACTACGTTACGCGGTCGTGGTTTTAGGGAAGATGGCTTTATCGTATTTACCTGGGTCTTTCATCTGAAAATAAGAGGTCAGAGGCCTTATTGCCTAACGTTTCTGACACTCGCGATCGCAATAAAATGACAGCTTTTGTAGGTATGCGAAATATGTCATTTGATTGCGATCGCGAGTGTCAAAAACATTAGGCAATACAGCCTCTGGTCGGGAGACCTATTAAATTTGTAACACTTTCTCAACAGAGGTTTTTCGAAACGGTGGTAGATTTTTTTTGACATTCATAAGTGCTTGTAATAGCCTAAACAGAATAAAGATATTTTGACTTTGACTTTGTTCGGTAATTGCTAGATGCCCGCATAGATCATGCACATCGCAACTTACAAATTAAGAGTCAGATGTTCAAAATTATCAATTTTTTCTACCTAAAAATTATCCTCACAAGTCCTGATTTATTTTAATAAGTACATAGGTACATAGTTCTACACACCGAGCCGAGAATTTTCAGTTTTGTGATTTTGGAAATTATTATAATAAGTAAGTAAAAAAACTCCACATTCGACAGGTTATTCTTACAACTAATTTATACTTTATAAAATGTAGGTACACGAGGACTTACACGATTAAAAACGTAGTTAATTAACCTATGGTCTCTGAAGTAAAAGTTCGAACTTGACTACTCTAACTAGCACCTCTGAGTTATTCGCACTGCAAATCTATAAATTATGTGGCAAATTTCATTGGAAATTAAACTACAATAAGCATTTATTTCTGTAATCGAATACGTGAGGTAACTTTTACCTGCTTCATTTCTTCATTCAGTCAAAAAAAGATACGCGTAAGTGATAAGCTACCTAGTCACTTCAACGATACATTATCTATTCTGTGTCGATACTCCTTTACAATTAAATACGGTCACGCACAACTACGCGCCATCGCCGCCGCAGCCGTTGCCCTATTCAATGCGCGGCCAGGACACTCGCCGCATAGTCGTTACCGAACACCACACGCAATGAATCAGAAAACGGTTGCCGAGCTGACGACAGTGGCCTGTACAGTCAGCAGCATAAATGGATGAGTGGTTACGCTACTCAACATCATCTACGCAACGCACGACTCTACTGCCAATGTAGGTATATATATATATATATGTATGTATGTAGAATTATGAGTATTGTCCTTATATGGTCATTACCATGCGTGGTTTATTAAGGATTGGCATTATAGCACTTTCGAAACGCCAGTGTTGCCATGCGTGGCGCGCTTGACAGAGCCTGAGATCTGGACGCGGGAAAAGCGATCGTCAATTGTCAGTTTGTAAAAGAAGTTTGGCCCGAGTAGACAGTCTCAGGAACTGTTACGCGTTTCTTTATTATTAACTAGACTTTTCCTTAAGATTATTGTGAATCGTTATGATAGTTGCATTTCTAAGATTTCAGTGAATGCGTGTCGTATTGTTTTGGTTTTATTTTGACCACGAGTAGTGGACTTTTGTTAGTTCTTCAAAATTGTTTCATTCTCTGCCCGAATCCCACATGTTATGCCCACATTGATCATGTCAGGGTCGAATCCCGGCTCTCTAAGTCCTATCTTACGACATCAGAAGTGGTTCGAACGGGCAAATGAAACTAAAGTTTCGCATAAGTATCGTGTGAAATTGTGAGTGTGTTAGTGCCGCGCAGTGCCATTATCAAAGTGTTTTTTTACTAATTTTAAAACTATAACGAATGAATGCAACTGCCCTTTGTATTGATTGCACACAATCTTTGATACTAACACGCATGGTAATGACCATATAAGGACAATACTCATAATTCTACATGTATATATACATCTGCTTCTGTTGCTGACCGTACGTATCTAGGGTGGGAAGAGGCTACGGCGTAATAGAGATCTCTCTCCAGGCAGACGTTATTCCTGGATAGCGAAGTACGAAGGAAGAGCGTCGGAAGTTGTAGGTATATAATTATGCGTCCTACTTGGGAATGGGGCGCAATTTAGGATTTGGAGTTTCTATATTTGCTCACTAGATGGCGCGACGAGTCGCAATACTAGTCATGGCCGGGCTATAGTACAAAACCCATTAGGCTTTTAGGGGATGCATAGTTCGTGTATTTACGGCGTTTCTTTTCCTCGTTGACTTGTCCGTTGTCCGGTGAAAACAACGGACGTCTATAAGCGGCCTTATGGATGGTTTTAAATTGCTTTGAGATTCATAACAATACAGTTCAATGACTTCTCTTTGACAGTTAACTTGTTAAATTTAGGATTTCTAACCTCTGTTTTTAATAAATACAGTATTTACCAACATTACATTGAAATTATTTCACAACATTTTTATCCAGTTACTAATCACTAATCGTTCAAAAATAAAATTTAATATTCATGTTTTGTAAGCATATTATATTTTACTCGGTACCTGTTTAGTCCTAAATTAAGCATTTTCCATTAATTTCAAGTGTTGTTTGTCATGTTATAAGTTATCAGTATCACGCCACTGGCAAGTGAGCGTGAATAAAAAAACCTGACCATAAAAAAAATTATGTCAAATTTCATTCCTGGAACTGGCGGGAAACGTAATTAGCTTTATATTTCATACCGTGTTCACGTAGATGAGTTGTATGCCCGCACAAATGAACTGTGCAGGCATAATCTAGCGTGTGTGGCCGGTTTTATGCATGTCAGGTTCTTCAGGTTTGTGCAGAGATTTGTAAAAGTAAAAGGAACTTTACTTATTTGAATTAAATAATATCTTTATTTGCTATAATTAAAATAACAAAACATTATTCACGTAAATCTAAGGTCACGTTCACTTGGCCTTGCCCTTTTTAAAGTTCTTTTTATTTTTCTTACCTACGCCTTGACTTTGCGGTTTATTTTCAGGTGCACCTTTATTCGTTTTCAGCTGTCCAATTTGCTTCTTGTTCTCTTTCTTAATCTTATTTTTCAATTTTTTCGCTGCCGCTATTTCAATTGATTCGGTTACCTTCTTTTCGTTTTTATTTATTAATGCTACTGGTTGCTGTGGATTTGCTGCAGGGTTTTTCTTTTTATTTTTGTTCTTCTTTTTATTTTTCTTCTTATTAGGACTAGGCGTTTGAGGGATTACCTTGCTGTCGGCCACAGCTTTGACAGGAGTGGCGTCTGTTTTAGATTTTTCATTCTGCGGTTGCCGCGTATCATTGGCTGTCACTGTCGTCTCAGTGGCAAGTGGTTTATTCTTTTTGTTTCTCTTCCTTTTTTGTTTTTTAGCTTCATTACTTCCATTAAGATTTTGTTGGGCAGGTTCTTCTGTTTTGTTATTATCTTTAGTTGCAGCGTCATCTTTGCTTTCTCCAGCTAGTTTATTCTTATTATTCTTCTTTTTATTTTTCTTTTTGTTTTTATTATTAGGTTGTACAGCTGCATTGTTTGTTTGAGGGCTGAAAAAAAAAGATCGCAACTTATATAAGGATATAGATTTTTTTAATACAAAGTTTAAAGAGAATAATTAAACTATGGAAACTTTACAAATGTAGTACGAATTATTTAATTTTAAGAGGTTCTATATTCGACTGTATGACTGTATATTTTTTATCAATTATAGATCATACTAAGCTCCTTAATAAATTTGTAACAAATGTGATGATTACATGAAGTTTTCAAAGGCTTTTTCAATTCAACTACCTTGGCTTGGCATCAGTGTCCTTAGTTTTCTTGTTTTTCTTGGCTTTAGGCTCAGTAGCATTGGAAGCAGGTGCAGGCCTTTTTGTGCCAGCAGTTGTTTTAACTTCACCAGTGTCAGCTTCATCTTGTGACTGCTCCTGGTTTTCGTTGGCTTCTTTGCTTTCCTCTTCGTCATCCTCATCTTTGTATGGTTCAGGCTGGAAAATAAGTTTCAATATAAATAAAACATTTTTTTTATAATAGTGAATAAAAAAAAAACAAGAAACATGTGAAAACAGTATTCATTCATACTTACAATGACATTGGAGAATTTCTTAAGCTTAGCCACAAAGAATCCGTCCATGTTGTGAGTGTGAGGATAGAACCTCCTAGTCAACTTCAATGAAGGATGGAACCTATGATGCCTGTATTTGACAAAGCCTTCAGTACCAAAATCAAGACCAGTAGGTACAAGCTTTACATTTCGCCGTTTCAGAGCGTAATTTACAACCCATTCATTCTCTTCAGGCAATATAGAACATGTCGAGTAAACGATGTAACCACCAGTACTGGATTTCGCGTTGCAACAATCAATAGCAGCCAACAGAAGCTGTCTTTGTAAGTTAAAGCACCTCTGAATATCTTTCTGGTCCTTTGTTGTCTTTACACTCGGATCTTTAGCAATAACACCTGTGCCAGTGCAAGGAGCATCTAAAAGAACTCTATCAAAACCTTTGATCACTTCTGGGAATTGACGACCATCGTAATTACAAATGACAGCATTTACAACTCCAAGTCTATGGAAATTACCAACAATAGCTTTAGTTCGGTCCTTGTTTGCGTCATTTGCGAATAACGCTCCTGTATTTTTCATAATTGCGGCAATGTGGGACGCTTTACCACCAGGGGCTGCACACATATCCAAAATCCTTTCTTTTTCCTGTGGTGCCAATGCCATTACCGGCAGATAGCTTGATGCTCCTTGTAAAATATAATGGCCAGCCAAATATTCAGGAGTGGCACCAATTGGAACAGTTGAACTGTACACAACAAGACCCACTTTACTCCATTTCCCAACAGGATCCAAATTCACTCCCCTATTGATCAGAGCTTGAGCTAAATCTCTTCTTCTAGTCTTTAAACTGTTAGTTCTAATGGTCACTGGACGCGCTACTTCGCTTGCCTCTAAAAACTCGACTAATTCTTGGACAGGAAATATTTGCATCAATATTTCCATAAGGAACTCATTGTAACTGTAATACATGCACAAGTCTTTATGCAACAAATCAGTATATTCACATCTAGACCGTTCTCCATCTTTAAGGCGACTGAAGTCACCTAGTACATTAACAACATCCTTGATTCTCTGCAGTACATCTTGTAGATTAGTAGGATTTTGTAATTCTTCTTCTGTTGGAAATGCGAACACATCTTGTTTAGCAATGTTCAGTTGCATTTCCTCATCAGCAAGTTTCTTATCTTGTTTTTGTCTTTTCTTTAATTTGATGTTAGCTTTTTCAATGGGGAGCATATCATCATCATCGTCTTCACCTTCATCATCACTCTTTTCTTCACTAGAATCTGAGTTATATTGCAATTTTGATGAAGCATCTGCACTTTCATCTTCGGAATCAGCATCACCATTTTCTTGATCAGAATCGGCAAATAAGTCATCCAATTTTCCCACCTGTAAGCAAATGATAAAGTTGCTACAGTTTATGTAGAATAACAAACAAATAAAATTTCTAAGTAGCTATTTAACAATTAAGTACCTTATACTTTTCACCAGCTTTTGGTTTTTCCTCCTCATCACTTTCATCATCAGACTCTTCTTCTGCACTCTCTTGTTCCGAGCCTTCAGTTTCCAAGCCTTCTTCTTCAGAACCTTCTTCTAAATCCTCCTCAGAATTTTCGTCTTCTGACTCTTCGTCATGTCCACTGTCTGAGTTTTGATTTTTAAGCTTGCCCTTTGCCTTAAGCACAGGCTTGACTGCTGTCTTAGCTGTAGGCTTGGGTATTTGTTTAGCTGTTGCCTTGCCTGTTTTCTTGGGTTTGAGCCATTCCTTGTTGTCATCAGTGAACCCTAGAAAAAGTAACAAATTGCTTTAAAAAATATCAAGATCTTTGAAAACCATGGTTTTGTTTTCTTTTTACACTAGCAAAGGCGAAGGTTGTAAACCTTAGAATATCAGTGATCCAAGATAATACAAACATTATTGAATACTGCTGGCAATTACAACATTAGCTGACAAGAGCAGTCTTTTTATAAACAAAACTATGTTTCTCAGTTATCAGTAAGGTGTTTTGTTTCTATTTTTTTATTGAGGTTTAAGTGCAGCTGTGTAACTATGCCAGCCTCATTGGAAGACTCTATGGCCAAATTCATCAAATCCCTCTCCAGGCCCCTATTTAATAAAAGTTACAAGTGCTACAATTCCACATAATTGTTAAGTTTCTTGTAATAAAGAAATGACAATTGTGTAGAATTGTAGCACTTGTAAATTTTATTAGATATGCTGCTATGCCCAGATTATCCAGCTGCAAAGGAGTGCTTGATGACTGTATATTTTCGTCATGACAGTGTTTGCAAATATGTTCTAAGCTTCATTTTATTTAACAAGACTCAATTAAGCCTTCTTAATTTTTATTTAACTCACCTTGTAATTCTTCATCTCCTGACTCATCTGAATTATCTTCTTCTACAACTTTCACCTCTGTTTGCTTGGCTACATTTTTCTTGGCCTGCTTCAGTGCTTTTCTCTTTTCTGCTAGCTCTGCTTTCTTCTTCGCCCTACGAGCTGCTCGCTGCTTCTGCCTGTGACTCATCTTTTTTGTTTCATTCTCATCCTCCACTGAAATATTTGTTTACAATTATACATATTGTTGCCATTTTTACTTTAAATATTGCTGTTGAAACTGAAGTGGAAGTGGGTAGGTCATAAGATATAGCTAGATAGCAGGATAATGGATGGACACTATAAACATAAACAACAGAGTGGGTTGGTCCTGCTGGAAAAAGACAAAGAAGACTGCAAAAGAAAAGATGGGTTGATGAAATTTTAAAAACAGCTGGATAAAACCGGATGAGCACTGCTCAAAACAAACGACCGGATAGCTAAGCGGTTAGAGAACCTGACTACGAAGCTTGAGGTCCCGGGTTCGAATCCCGGCCGGGGCAAATATTTGTATGAATAATACGAATGTTTGTTCTCGGGTCTTGGATGTTTAATATGTATTTAAGTATTTATTTATCTATATTTAAGTATGTTTATCCGTTGCCTAGTATCCATAGTACAAGCTTTTCTTAGTTTGGGACTAGGTCAATTGGTGTCAAATGTCCCATGATATTTTTTTTTTAAAAGGTGAAAAGATGGAGGATACTTTTACCCAATAGGGGCCATACAGTACTATCACTAATCCATCCATACTTAATATTATAAATGCGAAAGTGTGTTTGTATGTTTGTCCGTCTTTCACGCCGTAACGGAACGACGGATTGACGTGATTTGCTGCATAGAGATAGTTTATAGGCTCGAGAGTGACATAGGCTACTTTTTATCCCAGAAAAATGCAGTTCTCGAGGGAACAGCGCGCCATAACCGAATACCACGCAGGCAGAGCTGCGGGCAAAAGCTAGTATAATTTATAAAGAAACATATTGTGCTGTATGGATAAAAATAAAGCTTTAATAATAAATAATCACTTCAAATAAAAAAATGTTAGGTTGTTATTCAACCCTTTGGACCGCCTCACTTTCATTATCACATTTCTTAATGACAATTCATTAAGAAATGTGATAATGAAAGTGAGGCAGCCAATGCTGCCTGCAGATTTTGATGGTATTTCAGTTATTTATGAGATATATATAGATAGAGGTTCTGTACTTCTACCATAAATTGGAAACTGTATAGACTCTACTGACCTTTCTACGAAAATGTGTATGTGAAAGTGATTTGGAAAAAATGCTGAAATAATGCCCAGTCCAAATTCCAGTCTATGTATGTTAGAAAATTTGTAGCCAAAAAGACTGCGAGCTTGTAGTATTAGTCCATAATTTTTCCAAACCAAACTGTTGTTGGTCAGATAGATATCCAGTCTTTGAAATTTGAAGCTATCTGCAGAGGATTGTCAGAAGAGATTTTTTGTTTCTTTCTAGATTGGTCATCTATTTAATAAACAAGATAATTGACCAAACACACCCGAAATTCATAGTTTTAGTGAAAGTTTTACATATTAAATGATATTGACCGGATTACTCACGTCTTAAATCGAGTTTAGCTCGACATGTTTCGGGTTATTTCGAAACCCTTCATCAATGGAGCACGCGACTCGGCGGCTGCCGCAACATGATAAAGGGTTTCGAAATAACCCGAAACATGTCGAGCTAAACTCGATTTAAGACGTGAGTAATCCGGTCAATATCATTTAATATGAGTGAGTCTCACGGTAGTTTCATGAAAGTTTTACAGTTTAAATTTAAAAACATAGAAAATATTAACTGAAACTAACCTAGTAAGTATTGTGCATTTTTAACAGCTTTCCATACTGACCATTGATATACAGTTATTGTTGCAAATAAGGACCATACAAGAACAGAAAATGGAAAAACTTTACTTTCGGACCGAGACTTAGGTGATAAAATAAATAAATTTTCTAAACATAGCATTACTAGCTCAGAAACGGAAATCATAGAAAATTTGTTTAGGTATAAAATAGATATTTTTAGGTTATGTTTTAAAAGCGTGGTGATAGTATTTCCAGGTTTTTACTGAAAAAAATACAACTTAAACGGTAATACGTACACAGCTCTTTTCTAAACACTGGATCAGGTTGCTTCCTAGCTTTTCTGCCGGGCCCTTTCTTCACTTTTTTAGTCTCATCGAACTTAGCTTTGCGCCCCATTATTAATTATTCTGTTGGTTGGTGTCGTTTCAATATTAGTATTGATGAGGCACTTATTTAAACTTCACAAGATAACCACGCACTCAGTTTTAAACAACACGTGCTCAAAAAGCTTGCTGTAAACCGCGCCGCCGGCTTCAAAATCTTATCCACACCACCACACCGTCAAACTGCAGCGGCAGCGGCTGTCAGCCTCACGTTAGCCTGTCACCACATTACGTTACGTTCGCGAGTCTGTCACCATGATGTACCAAAATCTGTATCGCATTACTGTATCCAAAGCAAAACACATTAGAAACAGAATTAGTTTACTTTAAATACGGTTTTTGTATTTCATCAACAGCACGCTTTTCGAATGCAAACTATTGCAAACTTAACACAAATTACATAAATTAATGGACTAACGGAGAACATGGAGAACGTGCCATATCTGGAAGGAACATTTTTTGACTGGCAATGGCTGAGTAGTGGCAAGGAAATTGGACCTGTCAGTGTCATTTTTGACAGGGCAGTTCCGTCTGTCTTGTCAGTCACTGTCACTGTCACTCACACAGCAAGCAGGGGTCGGTCGACCAACATCAGTCGACGAGAAGTCGTATCGAAGAAAATTTGATTCAATAAAAAGTGCAAATGGAATTCTTATAAAAATGTTTCACAGTTATAATATACCAGACAGATAAACGCTGAATTTCAAAAAGCACAAAATGGTACTTTTGAAATATTGTAATGTTGCCTCCAGACTACTTCTCTCAAATCGAGATTTCTTAAGGTACTTAACACTTAATTTATTATGAAATAGTGTAATTATTCGTGTGTAATTACAATCCTTTATTGTTGTTTCTTAAAATTAAGTGATTTCCTCAAGAAAGGCGGTAAGAATTTAAGCGCAGTATTTAAAATGTTACTTCCTCTAGTTTTCAGGGTCATTACATAAATAGGCGTCATGAAGGCAGCAAGAATCATTGCCAATGCCATGGCTTCGAACAGCAGAAGCGCACATTCTTCAGCTTCCCTAAAGCCAGTCGAAGCCGCGAATATCGGGGGAGACAGTTGGTTGGGTAAGTTTTATTTTAGAAAATTTATGAACTGAAGTCAGTATGAGAGAGAGAGAGAGAGAAACATTTATATATACAAGACATATTCGATAGATATAAAAATACATCACTTTCATTTCTTTACCTCCAAATGCCTTGAATAATTAATTAAATAGGTTATGCTATTTTTTACATTCCCTTTTTTTTGTTTTATGGGTGGACTCCATATGAAAAATTATTTATATTTCATTAATAAAATTTTGTACAATAAAAAAAGTTTACTCATAATGTTTCCTTCACCATAAAGTTCAAGATCAATTTCAAATGTAATTTTGCTATAATATTACTCAGAGATGTGAGCTGCTCAAACCTTGGCCCTTTGCTTAAAAGTCCATAAGTTAAAGTACTAGGCTGCCTTGAATATTGCAATTGATTCAATAAAATTAATGACTGATAATGATAAGTTACAGAAGATACCTTTTCCTGAAAATAGCAGTCAATAGAACCACACCCACACAAATTTCCCTGACGTCATTACATAAATATGACACAATGACATGTAAGATGAAACAGGTCATTAGCATAATTGCTTACTGTAATATAACAATTACAGTCCATTGATTTGGAAAATAACTTGCTCAATAATCATTCTTACTCTACAAAACTAGACAAAACTAGACTAAAGTAGACGTGGGCGAAGTCGTATCAGTGAGGCCCCTTTTCTATGATCGCAGCGCATTTAAAGAGGCCTCATGAGGCCTTTTTAAGTGCGAGGCCGTGGGCTAGGGCCTACTTCGCCCACGCCTAGCTATGCCACTGTCTCCAAGTACCAATATATCATGAATCCTGGTGTACTTTATACACCAATCAATTTTGAGAATAACCGTTGATTGTACAGTCAGCATCAAAAGTAGCTGGTTACTTTTTTACTCTGTCACATTAAAACTTTTGTCAATCTTGTATGGCGCTAAGTATGTGGCTGTAAAACAACAAAGTACTAAAGTAACTAGCTACTTTTTATGCTGACTATGCTATTAAAGTACGATACAATAACTCTTTATTGAACACCAATGCATAGTAAGCAGTAGAGAAAATACAGGTATATAGACATACAAATACAAATAAATAACAAACAAGAACTCACAAGGAAGTACAAATAAATTATTCAATGAATATTGAACTTGTTTACACACATAAAGTCCTCTATAATGCATTCAAAAACCATTGGCAATGATCAGCATTAAACAACCAATTTTACTATGATATCTTCCTTTTCTGTGGTAGAGTAGCAGGTAACAGCAGTAATGTAAACATTACAGTATCAAATAATACTGTAATGAGTTTCAAATTTGGAACAGCTGTCAAAATAAACAATTTAAATGGCCCTCTATTCTGCGTGCATAGATACAACATGTGCATGATATAAAAATGTTGCTTTGGTATGTTTTGAATTATAAATTGCACAACAATTTGATCTAAAGCAACATAAGTATAAGGACTACTGATTTGTCTGTGTTGAAAAAAAAACATGTCCAGTATGTCAGTTAAAAATTTCAGGGCTAAGGAGTATAAGTATGTAATTTTGCTATGCCCTTCTATGGTTATTGTATTATTGCTGTACTAATTATGTAATTTTTATGATATATGCAAATAAATTAAATAAATAAGTAGATTTCACAAGTATATTTACTTTGAACTTTCTGTCTTTCAGATACTCAATGGAACAGATGTTTGAAGTGGTTTCAGATGTAGAAAATTACTACAAATTCGTACCGTGGTGCAAACAGTCCCTCGTCAGAACAAAGACTCCTAACCACCTTAAGGCAGACCTGATTGTTGGGTTCCCCCCTATAAACGAAAGCTACACCTCATTTGTAACCCTAGTAAAACCACATCTAGTAAAAGCCGAATGCACAGATGGCAGACTGTTCCACCATCTGCTCACAATATGGAGATTCAGCCCTGGCCTCAAAAGGGAACAACAATCCTGTGTTGTAGACTTCCATATAAATTTTGAGTTCCGTTCGGCTTTCCATTCCCATTTATCAAATTTATTCTTTGACCAAGTTGCCAAAAAAATGGAAGGTGCATTCATAGCTGAGGTCGGCAACAGATACGGAACAGCAACAATGACCCCAAGAAACCTACTCTTCAGTGACCATGCATTAAAAAGTTGATAAAATTCAATATATACCATAAAAATTTGTTACCAAGTGTAAGAAAGCTTTTTGTGATGTCTATGTAAGTTTTCATTGAATGAAAATTATTTATTATAGAACAATAGAAGGCTAAGCCACGGCTATGTTTTCTCTTGTTAACTAGGAAAAAATAAAAACCTATGAATTATTAAAAATAGTTTTTATTTACATTTGTCCGCACTGCGATATTGTGACAGGTATTTTGGGTTTATTGTTAGGACCTGTGGGTACATTTTCTATTTTTCTCATCACTAATAGTCCATCTATGACACGTCCGAAAACCACATGTTTATTGTCTAAGAAGTTGCACTTAGCACAAGTTATGAAGAACTGGCATCCATTAGTGTCTTTTCCGCTGTTGGCCATTGAAAGTAATCCTGGTGAATCATGTTTCAAGCCAAAGTTTTCATCTGCGAATGTGCTCCCTCCATAAATACTCATAACACCTGTCCCATCACCCTGTGAAACATTGAAAACATTGCTTTCAAGCAGTCAAAGTCAAAGTAGAAATATCTTTATTCAATTTAGGTTATAACAAGCACTTACAAATATCAAAAAAATCTACCACCGGTTCAGAAAAACATGTTAAAAAGATAATCAAGTATTTCCCAAAAAGTTGTCCAATCATGAAATTGACAAAAAATCAGTTGGTCAAGAAATTATTAACACTAAGGACGAGATCATAAAACATCCGAAATTTGTTAACGTCAGTTGTGAGGAAAAAATCGTAATTTAGTAACTACATCAAAAATCAAAACTTTCTATTGGATCCAACAGCAAAGATTATCTGACTTTTAATCACCTTTACCACAAGGTTTTGTATACATATATTTAAACACAATATTACTTATTTTTTGTGATGAAATAGCATCAGGATTTTTTTAATATAATGAGTGGACAACTTTTTGAGAAATAGTCAGTTATTTTGAACATAGGATATAATATAACTTACATTAACAAAATCTCCGCCTTGGATCATAAAGTCTTTAATTACTCTGTGAAAAGTAGCGCCTTTGTAACCTAAAGGAACCCCATCCCTTCTGTATTCGCCGGTACAAAACTCTCTGAAGTTCTCACTTGTTTTTGGAACCGCATCGGCGAATAATTCAAATATCATTCGCCCTATTTCCTGGACAAAAATGCACAATATTGTATACAAAATTTGTAAAACTCATAATAAGTACATATTAATTATATACTAATAAATGTTTGTTGTTTACTTCGGATTAATTTACTTACCATAGTGCCAACAGTAATATCAAAGAATACGACAGGGTTATTTGGATGTCTCAATTGAGACTGAATTTGATTCCAAGTAGGCATAATGGAGATTCAATGCCAATTATTTCTAATTATCAAATACTTTATTTAAAATATTTAAATACAAACAATTATTTTAGGTTATACTTGGTTGACACTTGACTCTTTAGGCTAGTGTTGACGAATGACGATCGATACTCCACTATCGATAGTTTGAGCAAAAGTGATAGTTATCGATGTCTCTTTTCATGCAATAATATCGATATTATTGACACATTTTATGTATATTATAAGCTAAAGCAGTATGGAAGCTAGGCATACTTTTTGAAATAAATACCTACGCTTCGATGAAGCGTTAGGGTTGGCCACTTATTTTTTGTTAAATTGAAAAAAAAATGTTTAGTTCGCGCTGTATCTCAGCTTATTAGGCCTTTTATTACAAGTTTTTATTTAACTTGAAATTGTATGTATATTCTGGTCAAATCTTGCAAGTTAAATTTGACTCGCTTCCCGATGCATTACCTACCTACCTATCACCAAAACAACCAAACGTTTTAAGAGCGTTTATACTTGTTGAGCTGGCAACGTTGCATTTTTGTTAGTTTTTCTCGATTATTTCATAAAATCTTTAGAAACGAATTAATGCTTATGAACGGTGTTAAAAAAAAGTCTATAACGAATAATTATTGGAGTAGATACATTAACTTACATATTAAGAAGTGTTCTATCAGATTACATTTTGAATTTTCATTGATTTTTTTTTATATTCCATAAAATCGAGAAAAACTAACAAAAATGCAACGTTACCAGCTCATCAGGTATAAACGCTCTTAAAAGAAAAATGATTTTATTTAGTAATAGTAAATGATTCTTACCTTTCAATATCAGCAAAGATTTAAAAAAATGAAAGCCTTTGTTTTAAAGAATTCATGTTCAAGCAGATATACTTACACTGCACAATATTTCCTAAGCATAGTTTTTAATATCGCGGATTGTCTGGGGCGCACGCATTGAAACAACACAACACGGCCACTACTCGTCTCGACGCGTCCATCGCGACTGCAGTACCGCGAGACTCCCTTCGGGGCCATGTAAAGCACGCGTCTGTGTGTGTTCGTTTCGATCGATTTGTTCATAGCTTCCATACTGCGTTATTGATGACTAATAATGCAAAACTATCGACATTATTGAACAGAAAATAACGGAAACTATCGATAGTTTTCAACAATCGATTGTCACCGTTATTTCAGTAGTATCGGCTACACGAGGAGGTGAGAAGAACAGAAATAGCAGCAACTGACTGTTCTAAGTACTAAGAGTAAGTTGGTTAGGTTTGGTAGATTCCATATTGAAAATTCGTTAAAAATATTACTGCATAACTGAATAAAACTGCGTAAAGGCATCTTGTAATCTTGCTTATAATAACCGATAGTGTTGAAATCTAATCTATCGATAGTATCGATAGCTTTCGTAAGTTACCGTTCAATACATACTATCGATAGTTTTGCATTAGTAGACAGTAATAATGGGGGCTATCGCGAATGAATTTTCCGCTAGAGGCGCTAGTGTAGCGTGAGGTCAACGAAATGTCAAATCTCATAGTTTTTGGGTGAGCTACGCGGGTTTATTTATAATTAGAATAATTTTGTGAATATTTTGCATTATCTGAAATTAATTATGGCAATTATGCGATAAGGGGCAATGAACGTCTGTAATTTGAGATAGTTTTGTCTTTCGAAAACTTTTATCCTCCTTTTTTTCCGAACAAAACGGGATTATGCAATACTGTGGTTGCTCAATATGTTTATGGCACTGTTTTACAATGTATTAAATATAATTTTAATCTAAACTTTGTTTTCACTGCCGTTTAAAAACCTCACGCAACAATGGCGCCATCTAGTGAGAGAAAAAACGATAGTCCTCATTGCACGAAAAGATATATCGATACCATCGATAGACCTATCGATACTATCGATAATATGGCCTTTTTCCGATTGAAACTATCGATTGAAAAATATCGGTTTTTCGGCAACACTACTTGAGGCGCGGCCACATGCAAGTCGCTCGACGCCCGTTTCCAATATGTCAAATATGGTCACGTGACCCCATTTTGGATGTGATTTAGAATTTTACGCGAATCAAAAAGTAAAATAATCATAATAAAATCATTTATTGCCACAAAAAATAAGACTACACAGTAAAAAAACAATTCCACGGAAGTAGGTCAAATAAAAAAAATGTCACGTGACCAGACGTATTGGAATGGAAACGAGCGTCGAGCGATCTGCATGTGGCCGCGCCTTTGTTTTGACAGTGACGTCTTAAACGTCATGATCACATGTATGTGTAACTGCTGCTGTGTTGTTTTTCGCGCACCGTTTTCTAATAACATAATTATTTCTACTTGTTAATTACTTGCAAGTTAATGAAAAAGCTATAATATTCCTTAACTAGCTCTCTATTATGTTACTCGTCGATTTAACATTTAAGATTTAGCCAAAGCTGCAAAAGATAGCAAAGTAAACATGGCTAACGTAAACATTAAAACTACCACTTCTGTGTTTCCTGATTATTATGAAGTTCTACAGTGTGAAAGAACGGCTTCCAGTGAAGAATTAAAGAAGAGTTATCAAAGTCTAATTCTTTCTACGCATCCAGACAAAGTGAGTTGCAACAACGATCGTTTCCTATTAGTACAAGAGGCTTGGAACATTCTCCGGGACCCAGAATCACGGAAACTTTATGATGCACAATTGTCTAATTCAGAACACAGCAACACAGACTGTCTTTTATATGATGTGATAAATTTATCCGACATGGATAATTGTGACGGTGTGTACACGTATATGTGTCGATGTGGTTCCAATTATGTGTTTGAAGACAGTGATAGACCTTTAAACGAGAACACAGTAGTCATTGACTGTGAAGAGTGCTCATTTTCTTTAAAAGTCAATTTATGAGATCAAGCAAGATACATGAAGCTTTTGTTGATAAGTAAGTTACAATGTTTTAACTACTTGTTGTAGGTCTGCATTGACAGATCAAAATTAAAAAAATCAAAGTACTCTGATTAATTTAATTTATTTGAGTAAAATCCTGTTCACAGTATATATATATAAGCTAAAGCAGTATGGAAGCTACGAAGCTATGATAGAAACAAACACACTCACACAGACGCGCTCTCTACAAGGTCTCCGAGGGGGTTTCACGGTACTGCAGTACCATGATTCGATTGATTTGTTCGTAGCTTCCATACTGCTTTAGCTTTTGATTTTTAAGTTTTAATCAACTTAGTTCTACAAATCTGTTATTGTCATATGAAATCTGCCAAGTAAAATCCTGTGGTTACGCCTGCGACTTGGCCCTTGTTTTTGTGGTCATTTTTACTGTTTAAAAAAACAATGAATAATATAGATAGTAGAGTGAGGATTGACGAAACATGTTCCTGATACAACTGACTTTATTCTCATGATTCTGCAGTAGTTATTTTGTTAGAAAAATGTCAAAAGGGTCATAAAAAATAAGTTTTTAGCACGGCCCATAACATAGTGTTCGATAGTCTAAATGAAGTTATTTAAAATGGTAATAGAATGTGATCAGAATAAGGACGCCAGAGGCAGGTATCTGGATGGTATTGATCTGTTTAATGGAAGTGTAAATGTGATTCTGAGTCATCCACTTTCAGAGGAAGCGATGCAGATTTACAGGTTCATCAGACGGTCCTTTGCATCCAGAGACTAGGTTTCGGCGCAAGAGAGTGTAACATGTATCTGAGGCCCCCCATGAGGCTGGCATAGTCACATTTAGTGTACTAAAGCCTCGTTAAAATATAAGATTAAAAAAAAAAAAATGGTAATAATGACCAACTCTGCCATTAACACAAAAACATTATCTTCATTGAGTAAAATGTTGATTGTTAAGGAAAGGACACTTTCGGTTAATTTAAACTTCATAACATGTTTATGTAGTTTAGTTAGTTAAGTACAAAGTAACTAAGTAACTCTGAAAAAAATATATGGGTGAAATTGTTAAAGTCATTTTCGAGTTATGGCATAACCAAGGAAAATAACAATTAATTTTTATATTTAAGCAATAAGCATTCAAAAAATTTAAAATAGGAGCTATTCTATGGAGATGAATCTTTTCAAATCTCAGGTGGCATAATGCAACATGTTTGAAGCATTTTTCAATACTGAGATGATTTATATGTTACTACTATTAAAACAGTGGTTTATCTTTGTCCACAAGTTTAGCTTTAGTATGGTGTATATAACTAAGGCTCCCCATGAGGCTGACATAGTCACATTTGGTGTACTAAAGCCTCGTTAAAATACTAGATTAAAAAAAAAAGTTTAGATATGTTTCTAGGAATGATTACAAATTCATTTTTCATTTTTATGGTTTCAAGATTTATAAAATGAAAATAAGTAGGCAGTTTACTTTAATAATACCATTTATTTCACGGTTAGAGCTAGTACATAAATATATAATTTTTAATTAGATGGTTAACTCATTATAATCAATGACTACATTAACAATTTAATTTAATCTAAAGTAAAATTTTGTACAATTTTCAACATTATAAGGTACAAGACGAATTGTAATAAGAGTGCTGAAGAGTTAAATAAAAAGTAAAACTAGTGATTTCATTATTTTATATAAAATAATTTCTAAAAGATCTAAGCTATCACATTATGCATATTGTAATTTTGTATAATTTGCGCATTTGACATTAACTATACTTTATTGGCAAGACACTAAAATAAGAAATAAAATATGTCCATAAATTCATATAAGTAGTATTTTGTATAGAGAGTGAAGAGATAGAGAGATAAATTAAATAATTCATTAAGTATTGCGAGTCAGAAAACGTAAAAGCAATTTGCCATACTACAACGAATAGCAAACTGGCATAAACACAGTCACCACCTCGGGCGATGTTCTTGAAACATGGCCGGGTAGCAATCACTTGTCACATCTCACTGGTCCAATCCACCACATGCACTCAATGAGATTACAATTTCATAAATTAATTTTGCAGCCCTCAACGGTCAACTTTTAAAGGAACAATACAATGTTACCGAGCTTTATATATATAGATATTGATCCAATTAACAGCGGATTTATTGCGGGCCTGTAATTGTGTATAACTAACACAAATATAATTAGTTTTAACATCAACATACACAAATATATACACAATTGTGCACACTTTTGTACTTTAAAATAAGATTCACATAAATATGCGATAAGTCCAATAAGGCAAACACTGCAATAATACAGGCACACACTGCAAGCGTATCGTTTCACCGTCCATCTACCAACCATCAACATAGTCTGACTTTGTTTACGCATCTGTCCATGAAGTTTTTCTTTCTTTTAGTTTGCGTGGCAGCTTCTACAGGGGCGTGTAAGGAGTGCGATTGCTCGTCTGCGTCTAGCATTCCTTCGCAACTGCGGCAGCGACGTGAATTTACTTCGGCGTCGTTAAAGTCTAGATTGTCGCTGCTTTCTGAGAGTCGCTCGGGCAAACTGTGCAATGATTTCATTGGGGATGTGGTTTTAGATGCGTTTCCAACCGATAGTTGGTCGCAGCTAAGGGAAAATACTGGCGAAGCTGTTTCTAGGGATGATTGGCGGCGTCTACGTGGTCTGTGGACAAAATAAACAATTAAAGTATATCTACGTAAACTCTAAAAAATACTTTATAACATGTAGATTTGCCGCTGGTTGCTAAATTGATGTATCGAAATAGCGCTTTTGATAAAATAACACGCTTTATATTAAGTCACTGCTAAAGTAATAAAGCTGTGTAGGCTAAAAAGGATTAGTGACTAGATCTCCGAAACGACCTGATCAATAGCAAATTATACGTTTTCGATCGATCATTGTCATTTAAACATTAAGTCCTTGAGCATTCTACTAGATTTGATTACTACTCGTTGTGCTAGATTTTCTTCTTTTCAATAGTTGTATTCTAGAAATTGTTCCTTTGGCATCTAATCCTTCTGTAAATCAGGTCAGGTCGTTCTGAGATTCACCTGTGTCACAATTTATGTAAAATTTATTTTGGCTACTATCCCGAACCCAATGCACTAGAACTCGACTGCGTACCTAATAGGCGGCAATGTGTGAGCGGCCTCTAGTCAATCGTTCTTGTCACTCCCCCGACTCTCGCAGGAAGCCATGCGTTGGTAGTTGGGAGGACCGCGGCCGATGGTGGCGGTGCCTGGGGCGGACACGTCCCGCGGACGCAGGCCGTCCAAGCGGTTGGCGAGGTTTGACTTGCCACGGAGAAAACTGTTGGAAAATAGAGCATTAGTTTAGTTGTGTTATATAGTAGAACCTATGGAAATTGTGGCTTAAAGGCATGATTTTATCGAACTTTCTCATTAAAACAAACAATTTGTGTTGATTGCTCGATAACTTTAAAACCTGTGGTTAATTGTGCAACCGACGGATTACATCAATCAAAACTTAACAAGCCATTAACTGTTTTTGGACAGAGGGAGTCAGTAAGCACCAAAAGCTTCTGGGCGCTTAACGTCCCATAGTAAGCCTGTAGTTAACTAGATTTTTCAAATGATTCCCACGAACCACGGCACCCAAGCTTCAAATGTTTTTTTAAGTTCTAGTTGCTACCGTGTGTATTGTGAAAGGTATCACGATAATCAGGTAATCAAATGTCAGTTACCTTTCTAGTTTCTCGACACATGCGTCCTGGTAATCATGTATCCACCGTACGCCGTTGAACTTTGATACCGCGCGCATATCTTCTGGCAGCTCCTCGGGCTCTGGCCATGTGAAGTTGTCGATAATTGGCACGATGTTGCATTGGGACTGCAACGCCGCCACTATCTCCTGCAAGGCAACAATTAGGTACATTTTAGTAACATCCAGAACGTAACATTTCAGTTCACTAATAGTCACTTCTTTTCTTTGTACCTACGTCAGTAATTAGAGCTAATTGAATTTCCTCCTGAACCGTAGGTATTTCACCAATGTGAAGTGAATACGAGAGTGTTGCTCTTCGGCTACAGTATCAGATAAATATCTAAGGCAGTTTGAATCGAGACCTATCTCAGTTATCATTTTATAATCTATGCACTAATATTTAGTCTCAGCTCTTATCTCTTACGTTGACTACGAAGTCATCATAATCTCATATAATCTAGCAATAATTCTAAACGCTATTTGGTTTTAGTAGATAATTCTAGGCTTACCCTATGGACCCAATCCTTTTGATCATTGTCGTGTTTGCATCTATCCAGCGCGTGTGGCGTGAGGACCAATAGGAAGTGTTTCGCCTGCCTTATGCTCTGCAGAAGGTTGTTGTCAAACTTGCCGGCTTCTAGCCTCTCCACGTCAATGAATACTGTGAAGCCTCTCAACTGAAGATGGACTTTCAGCAAACTGGCCAACTGTGAGCCGTTGGAGCGCCGGTAGCTCACGAACACATCCAAATTCTTTTCCAGGTTCTCTTCACCTTTACTTGGTAATGTGCTTTCGTAAACTGGAAATTAAGAAGATAAATATTGAGCTTTCTTGACATTTAGGTCTCTAGTTACAATAATCTTCGTCGGAATATTTTGGATATCGAATACGCAGTATTTATATTTGGATAACTATTATCATTGAGTATTGAGTGCTTTAGCTATGTTCCACTCCACCCTAAAGCTTTGGCAGATTGATTCTGCCGTGATAGCAGCCTTAATGCATTTTTCGTGTTAGGCTTTTAATAAAGTAATCGACCTAATATTTTTGTCGCGCCTTTGATGTCCTACATGTTTTCGACAAAATTTATAACAGGGACGGTTTACGAACATGAACAGTTACTAGGAAATGAGTTTATGATATTACGACCATCATAAAAATATCTCGTCTCTTGCATAATGCAGGAAACTGTTAAAATGATTGATAGCCATCTTACCTTTGATAGCATTTAAGATTTGTAGCCTGTGTATGCTGTTGACTATGCGGCATTCGTTTTCCAGTTGCTCGTCGCTTAGTCCTCTGATGGACTCCCTGTCGACTCCCGCGTTCAACATGGAATATGTGTAGATAGTGTACTCTGGACCAATTCCTCCTAAGAATTCGTTGAGGCTACCCGTATCTCTAGAACTGTAGTCAGCCATTTTCTTTAACTGCTGGAGTTCTCGTGTGAATCTAAAAAGATACATTTTGTTATTAAAAATCGATTTCATGTTACCTTTAGTTACTAACAACTTAAAGTAGAGTCGAGTTTAAAGATATGTTTACTCTTTACTACCTTGTCGCTGTCTTGAACTTTTGTATGAGTCGGAAGGCATATAGTGACAAGGTACTAAAGTGGAAAGATGTTTTTGACCTCGACTGTACCAACTAATTGACTGTATATAAGAGGAATTATTAGTTGCGAGATATGTGTTTTCACCTTTTTCGTTTGATTCCATTTTGTAAGCCTATGTCTTCCTTAAGATTTTCTTCGGTCAGTTGTAACAATAAATCCCCATCTACTCGACTGTCGTAAAAGTTATTTGCATATTCAGTGAATCCTATCTGTTTCACCCATTCTCGAACATCTTCGATGGACCACAGAGGTACCTGTTGTGACAGTTTGTGGGGCACTTCCTCGCCAATAAGTCGTAAAGCTTGTGCTGCGTATTTAGATGCGACTGCGTTTGGACAGCTGGCGACTATTTTTAATGATTCTATCGCTCCTATTTCTCTAAATATTTCTGTATTGCCTTGTTGTTTTTTAATCCCAGCTTCCATACAAAAGTGGAATGCTGCAAGGTTTCTCGCCTCTTCCCTCTTTGAACTCAATACCGGAACAAGTCGTTGCAACCAGTTTTTGCTTTGTCCGTGAGCATGTGCAAGGTTCGAACGCGCGAACTCGGACGGATTATGTGATGTAACGAAAGGCTCTACCAAGTCTAATGTACCTGATTTCAATACCGCTGCTTCAATTTCTTTGTTAGCTACCAAAACTGCGATTGCTAAACAGGCGTAGTACTTGATATTATCGTCAGTGTGGAAAGCTAACGGGAAAAGCCACATAGGTACTTTTCGTTTGATCATAGCTTCTTGGTTTTCAGCACCTCCATATAGAGATAAGTTGGCAAGCGCTGTCGCACAATGTCGTAGGGTTTCCACGTCGTTTTTTCTGCATTCGAACAATACAGCATCCAAGCCTCCCAGCTTGATCACATCGCTGCAAGTTCCTTCGCTGTGTTTGAATAGATGTTCTAAGATTCCTGTTCCTATTCTAGAGTGATCCACTGAGTTCGCGTGTTTTGTACAAACACAAGCTACGTTCACAACTTTTTCAAGGCCGTTTTCGACAACATGTGCTCTGTTTTCAGTAGTCAGGCATTGTTCAAGAAGTTTAGCAGATGAAAATTGTAAATCAGGATTGCTTGTTTCAAGGCAATTAGTCATCAGAATGTCCAGGCCTCCTGATGTTCGCAGTGTGTTGCACAGGGAATACCCCAGCTCATGGCCGTATGTAGGCACTGCCCACGCTCTTCTCACTATTTCATTTAATTTGTTAAAATGAACTGAAGCAGTTTTCATGTCCACTTGATTATTATTGATAGACGTAATAAATGCATTGATTCGGGTGGAATATTTGGCTATTGCTGATTCAACGTCTTTCTGATTAGAATTTGCATTCAGCCTATCTAAATCTTCAAAGGTTAGGTTTGATAGGTCTTCGTCGCCAGGCTTGACAGTGCCATTTAGTAATTGGCTCATCTGCAATCAGATGGAAAATATTAAGTTTATGTACACAACCCACTCAATCAAATGTTACGAAACATTTCGAAATATGATGAAAGATTTTCCGTAAATATAAAAAAAAAACTGTTAGCACGCTTACCTGAGATGATAGCATTGTTTTCGTGGAAAGATTTTTGATAGTCATGTTTGAATGAGCGACGCTGGAGTGCTCCTTGTGACTGAACATGCCACTCGACGTCACGGTGTGCAGCGCCTGAGCAGATGCCATGGCCTTCTTTTCCGCGCTGAAAGCCTCCGTCTGCAGCTTTGAACTCGTCGCAGACATGTTTTTCGCTTCCTGTGATGACATCTCGCCCGCCTTGAGCGATCGCTGCTCCTGTAACCATAAAAATGCCTCGTGTTAATAAATTGAACCGCGTTCAACTAAAACGTTAATGAATCTCTATTAGTATTCTAATTAGATGCGGCAACAACTTATCGAATTCTCAATGACGCAAAGTCATACAGTGAATATTATGATTACTGGAAAATACGTCCAATTTGACCTCAGTACATGATGAACTTTTTATCACTTTGAAATCACTATTATATGATGTATCTGATACAAGCACATTTTTAACGCGATGTCTCACAAAACAAATATTTGGCTTGATAGTTACACTGGTTGCGATGCGCAATTTAGGTCTCGGACGGCGCTTGGAAGACATGGTTATAGGTTAAAATGACGCCGCGACGTTCTCTAGTCTGAAGGCACACTACTTTTATATTGGAAAACAGTCCCACATAACGACTCGGATTGTACGATCCCTCGCTTCTATTGGAAATAGGCCAATCGCGCGGAACTGGTGGGCTTTTAGTGATTATTTTAAAGTTTGTGTACAGACGTCATGTGTTTGGAAGGTCGACAACATGAACTATTCGGAGAAATTTCTCTCACCGAAGGATTCTGCGATTGCGGAGGGAAGCGAGACAGGACGCCGCGGTGGACTGGCCACGGGGCCGAACCCCCGCCCGCGGACATTCCGCTGCTATATATAAGCGGCCTATTCGTGTACTCTAGCGCGCATGCGCGATAATTGACTTCCGCATGCGCTCGCGCGTTCGACGGTCAGGCGCCGACTGAGCCGCGAAGCGCGCGTGCTGCGTCCTCGCGATAACGCGCGGACGAGTGATCTCACCGGTCCCGGCGATCCTCCGCGCAGCATCCTGTTAGCCCAGGCCACTATGCGGGCCATACCGCTACCGACCGAAAGAAAATTCGCGCAATTTCACCAACATCCTATTTTTTGTGTTCTCGTCGCAAGAAGTCGCGCTACACTAAGCATTCCGGCGCCGCTACTGAGGCGTTGAACTAGTACAGATATCGATCGGCCGTCGTCTGGCGAGGTCACGTCCTTCGGCGCGCCTTTCTGGCTCCTACTAGCAGACGCGGGAGAGACAACACTTGTACAAGTTGATGTGCTACCTACCTATATAACGCAAGCATTGCACATGCGTGGTGCTTGTGTTGTGGGTAACAAACCGGCCGTTGAACATTGATAATGGAAAACAGTTTATATTTAGTGAATTTCAAACTTACTTGATGATACGCGGCGTTTTGTTCGGCAGCTAGTCCTTCCGCTTGCAGCAACTTGCGAGAGGCCCCGGCAGCGCTTCTTTCTGCATACTGGATATCTCCGTGTTGTAGATGCTGCATCCGCGAACTGTTGGCTTTCGAGTTAGAGGCGCTGTATCCGTCAGTAACGACCCTAGTCGAGCTTGCTGATGACACTTGAGCAGCACTGTACTTTAATTTATTAGTCGAGTTTAAACTTGCATTGATAGACGCAGCGTTCGCAACAAGTAAAGGCTTCTCGCCGACAGGGGGTGGGGTATCGGATTCGGGAAAGGTGACTAGTGGTCCATCTCCAGAGAGCTCGCACATGTCACCCATATCGCCCATGTCACCCATGTCACTGAGGTCTCTGATGTCAGGCAAACTGCTCTCCCCTAAATCTCCCTGGTCCACGATATTCTCCATGGAACTTCTCAGTCTGAAAATAAACAACCACTTATTTAATTATGTTTGTCAACAAATATCGAATCATAATTTATAAACAAGTTGGCACATTATTTACAGTACACTATTTACGTACATAAAACTATTATGTACTAAAAACAATTCGTCGGTCGACTCCCGAGAACCGGAGCGTTGCTATTGTTTGTCGGCGTGGAACTGCAAACACGGGGCAGGGAAACATCGGGTGAGAATTGGCGGAGGGCCAAGGTCGCTCAGGTGAGCTAACTCCAACCGGCATGTGGCAAATGCCATTAAGCGGCTTTAGTGTTAACGAGAAACCGTCCGTGTGTTGTCTTAAACGCCTATTGACAAAAACATTTTCTAAACATTGGCACGTGTTACTGTCACGGTGGTCTTGCGCAATTTTTGCTCCGAGCTATGTATTTCGTGTTGACTCACTACACTAACCTTCCAAAGTTCATTGAAGCTGTGTTGCTCAAGTTCTTCATCTCGGAGATGGAGCTCTTAAGCTCTGTGAGATCTGACTTCATGGAACTCGCTTTCATTTCGGACGCGGTCCTGTGCTGGAGTCTCTGGGATGAACCCTGGAGTCGTTGACTAGATGCAGCGCTGCTAGACGTAGTGCTCGAAACCATCTGCAACAAAATAACATTATTGTTAGTAAATATCGACAATTATTGTTATAAAGTCGAGATAGTGCATCAAATAGTAGTTGCGTGAACTGATAGCGCATTTGCTAGTAAACAAGAATATTAACCTCGGTAACGTGGAAAATGCCACGTTTCTCTTTGAAGCTAACCGTATTCCCGTTCTAGCGTACCAAAATAATGAACACTTGTGGTCTGATAATAACAGACGTCCTCCGAATTCGTTATCTAGACTACAACTGCGGGTTCAGTGCCAATGTTAGAGGAGTTTGTACGTGCAGCCGTCACGCGTCTTGGCGCACCTACGACCGAGGAAAATAAGAGCCAGGGCTACGACAAAATAGAAATACGAAAATAACGCGGACGTTTTAAATGTTTTGTTTCAAAATATCGCTTAACAATCGACAGTTGACGAGTAACGATACCTACGTATTCGAGTAGTCACGTGGCTCTCTTATATTTTTATCTCTCCCTGAAGTCCATCTGTAACTTCTGAAACGCAGCCCACGTCTATCTCCTTAAATACAATATCGCGACATGCAAAAACTTACACGTGCTACTTAATTTGAAGGCGATCGTGACAACAAAGCACTGAACACAAAAGAGTCTATTGTATAATAATAAGTAAGTTTATGCCTTTGAAAAAATATGGTAAAGTATATTTTGGCATCACATGCCGTAATTGAGAAGCGGATCGAATGAATCAGAACGCGTGGGTGAGATGCAACAAATGGCGGTAGGCACGCTCGAACTTTATCTCGACAAGACCTTGAACCTCGCGTCTGAATCTTGGCTGAGTCCAAATACTCACTGATACGACTTTGAGCTTCACTTAGTGTGGGAGAGCCCGTGTTACTTAATAAAATATCGCATTTAAATGGAAATGCTATTGTTATTTTATCAAGCATGGCATAATATACCAGTTTGTCACTGTCACATAATTATAACACTCGTTTCCGTATTGATACGGATAGGCGGGCTGGCTATTCGCGATGCTAGATGAAGAAGTCTAATCGAAAATAAGGTACTTAGGATCAGTTCTACTTTTAAAGTAATAATTACCCAGTGACTTGAACAAACAACAAAAAGTCGCTTATTCGTGATGGAAAAAAACCAATGTTTTTGAAGTGCGATAACAAATTCGTGTGTTTAATGCCATGAAGGGGATTTATCACAATACAACAACAACAACAACAATGTGGTTAATGGTGAAGTCCCGGTTATGGCAACTATACTTAAGTGAAAATAACAAAAGTTTAAAAACATTATATTCATGTGTGTAATTAGACTGGAGTGTCAGTGGTGCCTTTTTCCAGCGTGCCCTATGTTACGCCATGTCTCGTAGCTGTTGGCTCTGTGCCAGGCCCAGGCACCATGTCTTGCTGCGCGCGCGCCCATAAGGCGGTGGCATTAATTACTAGAGAGGTATCTCGCACAGCCGAAGCTTTTATGTTTTATTTATGTTTCTTAAACACATGTTGGACTATATCATTACGTTTGCCATGCACGTCATGAAATTTAATTATATTGACGATATAGTTGTCTAAGCGCGCTTTGCAGCGACACTGTTGCGGTTGCGAGATCTTTGGTACAGATCAAACGCATACCGAAAGGGTTACCAAATTGGATTTGCTTTTTGGTCACGTTTATGACCTGTGCAGATGCCAATTTATTGGTCGGGTTTCCCACATAATAAACTGAAGTCTGTCGATATAATCATTACGTTAATTAAACAGAACGGAAATTTGCATGATGATAGTACGAAGTGACTTGTCGAGTGTTGCTGAGTTTCCCTTGTATTGTACGAAATTTTTATCCTCTTTAAGGTCTGCAAAGACTTCAGTTTCATATTTTTTTTAATCTTACTGGAAGATACTATAAATATGATGTATTTATTTACGGTCATTGTTAAAAAACTTTGAGCTCATTAGATTTAGTATTTCCAATGCCGTTAAGATCTTACAGGCGAGCAACACAATATCCTGAAGGCGCTCATTACGCATCTATTGTGTCTTCGACGTCTAAATTGCCGTCTAAATTGTTGCGTACACCTATATAAGCACCGCTTAGTAATTTGCTCTTGCTAATACTAAGACAAAGAAGTGCTAATTTCGTACAGCTGCAAATGATATGCATTCCGGTGACCTCGTCTCGGTCCGTTCCCACAATAGGCACATCCCAGTTGGCGCACTAAGGTTGAGTTTAAATTTTATTTTAAAATTTTACCGCAAACACGACTGGTCGAATTGAAAATAAACTGGCCATTTTATGAACCAACCGAGGCCGGTGTCGAACTAACCATCTGCCTATTTTTAGCAATGGTGTTTGTTTATATGATCAAGATTTTTATCATATCGTTTATTTATAGTAAGTATCAAATGTGGTTTAATTAATGTTTAACGAGTGTTTCTTAAAACCTTTCAGGCATGTTGAAGAACAGCCGAAATTTTCATTCATCCTGCTACTTAGACAATGACTTGTGAAACTTTTTGTAGTTAGGACCGTAGTAGTAGTATCTAATGTCCACACAATTTTTGAAACACCTCATAATTGCTATTACTATTATGAGACGTTTGAAAAATTGTCTGACTACTACTACTGTCATAACTACAAAAAAATTCACAAGGTCTAGCAGGATGAATAAAAATTTCAGCTGTTCGTTCTTATAATAGTCTAATAGGAATATGGGATATAAAAACATGAAAGTCCATAAAAAGACCAAAAAATTGGATGTCTTGTAACAGTGATAGGTACTTAAAATATTCACTTCCGAATTAAATAGAGCGTCAGTACCTCCTTTATCTTGTCGGGGCGCCATTGCTTCATCGAAGGCGTGTCGCAGGTCTTATAGATCAGCTAGTCAAGTATACCATCTAGTTGTTTCCAATGGTGCCATTTATTCATCTTACTTATCTTATTGTTATTAATCGATGTTATTGAATAGTTTTATTCATGTGTCAGCGATTGAAACGATAATAATCAATTAAACGTGCATAGAAATAAATAGTATTAGAGACTAAAGGTTACATGATTATCTAAGGTTACAAGTTACGTTGCGTAGGTAATAGAATTTTAATTTCGAACTTTCGTTAATTTTTTTTTCATTCATATTTAACAAGTCACGAACGCCTATGTCGTTAGCTCTTCTAAAATAATAATTATCCGCTTAGCGGAAATAGATGGTTACAATTTATTTTTTAGATTTACTTACTGCTTTCGATAAGAATAGAACTCGACGGTTGACTTTACTAAAACTAAAGCTCTTCTGGACTACATTAAGTGAGTCATTTGTCGTAGCATTATTTCTAATGTTATTCCCAGAAAATCTTCTAATAATCTATCTTCTTTCAAAGACAGAAATATATTTATTTGTTTTTTGGTTACCTGTTGTGTGGAAGAACTGGTGACTTGTGTGTTGAGAGCCTGCTCTCGGCGAGAGAACTGGCTGGTTTTCTTCAGGTTCTCCATCACGGAAGCCAGGTCCTTGGCACTACCGTTGTGTTTCAGGCTGCTGCTTCCATCGAGGGAGAAATCCGGTATCTAGAAATAAATATGAAAATACTGTCAGACTTACAGCCTTAAGCTAAAATACTTAACTTTAAAAAAGAAACTTAGTTCTCTTGCGGAAACAGAGAAGAAGAAACTAGCAATACTTTACACACTCGATACTTAATGCATATTGCTTGTATCATAGTTACTATTGCCAACGTAAATACAGTTATTACGTAAGTTCCTATGATTATAGATAATAATTTGCAAGTGCATGTAAATATTGTTGCAGTTGTAGGCACTATCGAGTGGCTGATAATGGTAATGGCTAATAGGCCAATAGCGTCGTCCGTGGCACACAACGATTCACCTATCTTTATGGCTAATCAACACGATATTGCTATTTAACTCTCGACAGTGGATTTTTACAATAAAAATTGTAAAGGGTACGGTAAAGCAATCTGAACTGTTTTAAGAAACAATATTTGAGAGTACAGTCACCAGCAACAATACCTGACACAAAAATCGTGCATAAATATCTGATACGACTCTATTCCTAGGGCCCGAAGGACGTGTCAGATATTTGTGCACGCTCCGCTTTGGCAGATATTCATGCTGGTGACTGTACCTATGAAAATAGTAATTGAAAATTATTAAAAAATTACAGAAGCGATGGCAATGAAAATAGAAAAATCAAGAAAACTAAAAGTAAACTAAGACACATGAGGCTGCAATGCAATCTATTACCATTACTACAAACGCAAATTGTATGATAAATGACATCGCGCTAACGATCTACTTTGAATATGTGCAGATTTCCTTGAAGACAAGGCAGCAAGATTGATGAACATAAACCTTTATTGTTATCTCCCGTCTTGATAGTTGTTCTGGGAATAATGTCCATTAATATCGAATTCAGCGCAAGGACAGTGATTGCACTTATTGACTCTTTGACTAGGGTCAAAGTAACCATAAGAGTAGTTGAGTCACCGGGAACTGACACTATCGGGAATTCTGCTCACGCGCCGCTGTCGAGCGATCGCTTGTCGCATGTCAATGTGCTCGCTTGTTGCTGGAAGTCTGTCAATCTAATAGGTTAATTGTTGGTATAACGTCTTTATATTCATATTCATATTCATTTATTGCATTTTATGATTGATTTTATGATATGATTGGTTTAATAACAATTCTTGTTAAAAACTTCTGAGATATCAGTAGCCAAAACTTTTCTTCTGAAAATTGTAACAAAATGATGATCTTTTGTTGATTTGCATTCATAAGGGGGTACACAATGAATTTTAATAGAGAAAACCACATCAACGAAAGACACAAATCGGAACTTGTATTCACAAGGTTAACTTCAATGGTTTTTGTTGCTTTCCTATTGTACCTACCGTGAGATTTTTCCCGTCTATGACATAAAATCTTAAGCCTCATAACTCTTAACAGCAGGATGACTCACACAGCCAGGCATTCGATTGCAAAAGCCTCACGATTCTCGATAGTCAATCTATTAGATACACTTGACTAAACTCACCGTTAATTTTGGTACGCCCACGATCATTTACATCTATTGACAGGCAAGAATTTTCGACAAAAGTGATAGGGACATAAAGCATCGATGGTGCATTAGTTAGAGAACCTGCGTGGGATGAGTGGTCTGTATGACGTTGATGACGCTGAATGATGCTGATGTCATAGACACGCCGGCCGCCGTCGCGGCGCCACAACACCGGCATTTAGAGACCCGCGATAAAAAATATAAAAACCACCAATTACAGCAAAGAACTCTGTTAGAACTGAACCTTTCCTGTTTCGGCCACATTTTGACTAACCGGATATTGAGCTGGAATTGATTACATAATCCAGCAAAAACTGTGCCGAAGTTCATATCCCAGATTTCATGCGTCATTTCATTGGATAGAAGATTATTATTAATGTAAGTCATAGCTTTATGATTATTTTTTTGGAAAGTCGAGATAAAAATGTCAGCAGCTACGCTTGGCTGTTCATTGATAACTACTATAGTATCCCAAGCGATGAGTAACGCGAACTCGGCAAAGAAAAAACTCCAGTGACATAACAGGTCGATTGTAGCCTCTGAATCATGATTCGCAGAAACATCGTCACAATCCGAACGAACTGTATCACTGTTGCGTGATTATGTTGTATTACGTCAGTGTATTAAGTGCTGGTGTAACTGATGCGTCACAGGACGTAGTTTTGCAGGTAAGCTAAGATAAAAGGCACGGTTTCATTCATGATGATAATGATAGGTAACATACGCGAACGTACGCTGACTGAAACTGAAAGTTTAAATCTTTCTAATCGAGGTTTTATTGGTAGGTCTGTACGATTGTTGTGCAGTAAATCATTCCTAAAAGATTAGTAAATACATACATGAAAGTCCTCAATTGTAATGATAAGTCATCATTGGAAGAGCTTCCACGTAACTCTACGTAACGTTGTGGTCTATTAAATTCCTTTAAGTAATTACGACATGTTGTGAATCACTGGTGACGTGAACAGAAGTCTGTCTACTACATTTGAAACTAGTGCAATGAAGATCGTGTCATGCTGGAAGACCCGATATTACTTTTGAAGAATCAATGACCTCTATCTGAGAGAGAGAGGAGAGAGAGAGAGAGAGAGAAAGAGAGAGAGAAACATTTATTTATACATATTCGATAGGTACATAACAATACATTAGATGGAAAGAATTAAAAAATAAAATCGAACAGTATAAAGTGGGCCCCACTCAGCATAATGTTACGGCAAGCCGCAACGCTGTTTTTCAGTGGGACCCATTTAAAAACTAAAACATATAAATACAACACACTATGAGGACACGAACGCCAGCGGAAGGAAGTTCGCGAGTAAACTTTTAACCTGGAAGCATATATGGCAACACTCGATCAGCTTAACCATTTTCGAAACAGTCAAACCTCAACAAGTCAAACCAGGATTTTGGTGTAATATTTACAATAATAATTTTAATTTTATAAATTTATCTGTAGGAAAACGACGCCTAAAAAGGTAAATAACTGAAGTAATGTCAATGTTCAAAAGTTTTTTTTTTATTACAACTGGTCAGTTCGTGGTATGTGCAGATGAGGACGGAGCTTACTAGTTCAGTAAAGTCTATATTAAATCTGACCTTAAATAGACCCAAAATGTGCCTATCCGGAAAAACAGACGAAAGAAGCTTATACCATAGGTATATTCCCAACGAATTAACAATAACGCTCTACTGATACTATGGATGAAGTGTATAATAATTGTTACTATCACATTGGTAGGTACTTAATGTGTAATTTGGTACAAATTTCAGGAAACAGGAAAACAAAGATGCCTGAAAGGAGCTACTTACCTATTCGGAATAACGAGAATTCTGTGCCCTGTCTGTTGATTCCACAGTACTGAAGGAAACAAGGAAAATAACACCGTTACAAATCGAGTAATAACAATTCTCCGCACGTCAACGCCGCGACAACTCCTGGGAAACATGCCGTTGAAAGCTTTCACGACTCGTACGTACTTATCGTCATTTTGCAAATGATTAAACTTCCATTTCGCAACAATCTGGACCTTATGCGCTTGGCCAGTGTCGTTTTTTTTCCGTACAAACTCTAACAGATAACCACAAACATTAAGTGCAGTCCAACGTTCTTGCTATGAGACAGATGCACTGTATGACCGTTGCATGCGATGCGCGATCAAGGCGCATTGTTACCGAAGGTCAGTTTTGCATGCACAATCGCTCTACGCATGTTGACACACAAATACAAATTAAATTTGTTGCGTAACACCAACGCCAAGATTTAAAACAACCATAAATGTTAAGCCGGTAAAGTAACCTGCTAATGATCAATAAACTTTATAAGTAGAAACATAATAGATAAAATAGAGATCAAACGTGATTCGTTAATTACATACGAGCCTCTGGGTTTACGAGGTAGACTAGCTACTAGCTACCTATATTAATATCAATTTATATAGTGACAGATTAAGTAATGATATGCCGTACAGTAAAACTGGTAACCGGTTAAACATCATTGCACTCCACTCAAGCAACTCCTTGCGTGCCTGGTATTACTGTCACTGAACGTACTTGCTCAAATTTTGTGATTTAAAGTTAAGTAAATTGCGCCAATTTTTGATTTTAAGCTCTATTGAAATACTTAGAGTGAATATTGATTTAGAATAGTCAACTGAATAGCTGGAACCCACTACGTGAAATTTAAAATATTATTTTTCTCTTATGTAAAGCTTGGCCCTAATTAACTAGGTTAACAGCGCTCGCTGATCGCCACACAATGGTACCAGTTCAGCATTATAGGAGAGCATAATGGTTTACCTTGCGTAAAGCCAACACCTTAAACTTTATCACTGTCTTAAATGTCCATCAAACTTAACTGTCAGCATTATTTGTATTTGTTTTCGGAATTCAGTTTGTTGATAATTGACACTGGGTTAGTTGTCGTGATCACACTCGAGCCGGTCGCGTGTTGTTGGGATGCTGAGCAAAGGCGGCGCGTGCCATCCGCGCGGAGCTCGCGGCGTGACTGCCAGTGCCGGTCGCGGTCGCGGTTTGTGTTCAGCTCACTAGTTCCACAACCCGCAAACTTCGGACCACAATGAGCGAGCTAATTAGAATGGCGAACGCGCGGGGTGGCGGGGTTCCGCCCACGACTCGCCGTATCCGCTTCACAGCCCTCCGACCAGATAACTCCATCAACATTTCCCCTAAAACATCACTCCCGACTTGCGTACCTGGTAACCGAGTCTGGCTGGAAATAGAAATGCATTCCATTGCAATTTTGTGATGTGTGCCAACGGGTTTGTGGGAGTGATGAACTGCGATGATCTTCGACCTTATCAGTCAAGGCTGAGAATATAATCAGCATCGCAGATTGCAGGTCATCTAGTAGCCCCGTTACTAGAAAAATCTGTATCAGATAATCCTCACATCGAGCAACAAAACTTCTCCAGCAACATCGTTTTCTTGGCAGATGTTTTGAAAGCGGAGAACTTTAAAGGGAAAATAACCCAACCAAACATCTTGATGCTTTACGGTTCGTATCCGGACACACGTTGACACAAAATTAATGGGATGTAACCCAATACACATTTCTTTTGAAATATGTACTACTTACCCAAAGTTCTTTGTATAAGTATAACAACTTATAAAGGAACAACAGAACCACCGACTTCTGTCGCGGCGATAAGTCAACGACCTTTCAATGTCAGCGAGATACTCATAAAACGAATCGTCGCTATTGATAATTAACTAATTTTAACAACCCTGATATTTAGCCGCAACAGTTTGCGATATCATTAGTGTAACGTTTTATTTTAAGAAGCGAATGCATGCTTTGAACGATAGCGAAGCCGATCAGCCGTCGGGCTAAACAGAGCTGGGTGTCCTAATTACACTTCCGAGTGACGAAATGAATAAAGAAATTCTTTGTCTGGGATGCGAATTAAACCTACACAGCGTAAATGATATAAGTATACCAACTATACCACTAATTAACAGAAGAAGTAAACAACTCTTTTACACGTAGCTACATAAATTTTCAAAGAAATCAGCAAATTCAAACGAAGATAATGATGTCGCTTAGTGGTATAATCAGGTATAATAACAAGTCTGCACAGATAACCATATTGGGGCTTAAGTGTCTTCATTTGATGATAAATTCCGATGATAAATGCCACATTGTTGATACCTGGGTGAAGCACACTTACACCCACGCTGGCTGGCCCGGACTAGTTACTTAAATACATACTTTATTTATACTTACGCACTGATTTAAGTGCCTACACGTGACTTAACGTTTGCTTTGCTTTGCGTTGTTAGTATGGTAATTTATGCTTTATCTTCTGGAACTAGAACAAGAGTATTTTTTTCTTTGCATGCAAAAAATGTTATCCTGCTCGTACCTACTACGTAGGGTTGTGTTTTTGGTAATGAAAATTATTAAACTGGTTTTTGTTTTGTCTGAGAACTTTTTGTAATTTCTTTTTTAAATACAGTCTCTGATATTGGCCGCTTGCGTATGCCGTCCACGAGCACTCGATAATCTTCTTAATTTTTATAAAGAACCTCAGCAGATCAATGCCTAGCTATGACTAATTAACTGGTTAACTGTAAATTTAAAGCCAATATTTTAAGTTTAGTAGAACAAATTAAATTGAAAACCGGTGAACAAACCAGCTTAGGTGGTCAGATGAGTCATAAGAGCGACTTCAAATCAGTGAGTATGGCGAATGGAGAATTAGTCGCGAGGTCCGTTGCGAATTAAATGTTTACTAAATAATGAGTAAGGCATTACTCATCCACGGGTGGGTTATCGTGCGGTTACAGACTAACATGCAATTTTAACAAAACAAAACAACTGGGAGAGCCAACAGATGCAACAAGGCATAACAATAAATAAGTGTGTTTATCTTTTTTTTCAAGCGCATTCATTTTGTTATTGTGCTTAGCTCAAATCGCTGTTATTGCGTCAATCATATAAAACATTGTCTAATATGTTATCTTTGCAAGTTGTAAAAGTCGTATCTAATTAACGTCTTTAGCTTTATCATCTCTTGTAAATTTGACGTCGTTGAAATCAAGCGAGTTAAACCGATCAGTAATACTGGCAAGATTATTAAACCAATAGTAAAATGTTGTATTGTATGACATATTGAAAGAAGACAAACAGGGAGGTTCTGTAGACTGAGTCACTGCAGTTTTTGTGCAGTTCCTTGAAAAAACAAACGGTTTCGTCGAGATGTGACTAAGCGGAGCGAGTGGTTTCATTCATGTAACGTTTACAATATAGATGTTCTGCTGAGAATCGTAGAAAGTTGTATCATCAGTGATGTGGTATCACATATTACGGGCTATTTCGATTCAATTAAAATAAATGATCGCGGTGAACTAAAAGAATTTCTTTGCTCACCTGCGACCTTACTCTTCTTTCTTTTCTTTTTCTTTTCTGTTAGTTTATCGATATGGATCTCTGCAAAGTAACGCCTGATTCAATAAATTATTTGAAATTATAGCGGAACTAACTTCATCCCATTTATGATTCTTGAGTTTGATATTTTGATTCCAAATAAATTATTGAAATAAATACTTTTCTTTTGAATTATTTTTGTATAAAGTGCTTTTAGTACATAAAAATACGTAACGATTTTGTCGTCAAGGTGGAAGTAAAAATTACTGCGTTAAAGTAGTCTTTGTTGTTAATTTATGTACGTTACTGCCATGCATTGAATGTTTTACCTCGTCATGTGGGATGTCACACGTTTAGTCTTATTTAAAGCAAATATGTATCGTGATTGTGAATGAATCAGACATTTTAAGATATGCACCTCTTAGAAATGTATTAGATCATCAACGTAGTTTGCTGCTTTAGTAATAGTTACAGGTTTTTTTCCTTATAAGGGAAGGGTATCGACTATGCAAATCAAATGGATCAAAACTTAATTACGAGTCTGGCATTTAAAATTAATAATTAAATTTAATGTTTTTTGTTAGTATGCAGATTGGAATTAAATTTTACGCTGAATCCGAATGGAGTCCCAAATCTTAATAATACGCATGTGTACCTATTAGTTATCTTGTTTTTATATCTTACATAATATCAAATAAGTATGTAAATGGTAAATTGTTTAGTCTCTAATTGTTCTGAGAAGCAGACCAACTTTTTGCTGTCGCATTCTTTATTGAGAGTCTTTGACAGATTTGATTGGTCGATTGTTGTAATTCATCTAATGGCTGAGTCATCGTTCATTCACGTGGCCTCTTATCACAACATATGCAAGCAGTATTATTACAGCACACACTCAAACACTGATGGTACCTGCGCGCGCGACGGTTACAACTAACCATGACTCACGTACAACATCCTGTTCTACCTTCGTAGCACTTTCACGATTAGCATTGATTCTAAGTTTTTATCAATCGAGTACAAATTGTATGGATTCAATTCTAAGTAACTTATCTCTTTTCAGGCAATTTGGTCATATTAAAATAGAATTTCGCCTAATATTAGCATTTCTGATGATCATTCGTAGATTTCACGTTTAGAGTCCTTATCATTCAGTTTTTTCAGATCCGGCTTTCATTTTTTATTGTCGCCAATACTCATATTTCTATTGATTTGACGCCAGATAAAATCGATAGTGAAGCCTTATTTTATTAGTGAGGGAAGATTAAATTACGTCGATCACTTGAGGTTGTAATTGATTACCGGTTTGTTATTAATATAACTTCATTATCTTATCCAAATGCTTGAATGCGGAATCGTTTGTTTATTTACTACAAAAAGGCATATATTAACATTCCTTTTTGCATTCCGTTCCTGATAAAGAAATTATCTGTCATTCAGGAGTTCTGAGTCACCCCAAAACTGCTTCGATAACGATCTAAAATATTTCGCAAAAAATATGATCTTCGTCATGTAAATGTAACATTAGGTAACAGAACAGAGTATGTTGCAATAACATAAGTACTTGTGGATGTCAAAGAAGAATCAAAACTTCGGTTCTGCTTAACGTAATCGGCTTATATGTATGTAGTTGCCTAATATGTTGAGAGCATGTATGTATAGAATGTTCTAGTCGCTTTGGGCGTCCTTCGCAGTAATCCGTAAATAACGCAGATAACGGACAATGGCAAAAATACTGGCGATAAGTTCCCATAAGTCGAGCCAAGTTTTGAAACGTTTATAGATCTTTGCTATAAAATACGACAGCGAGATGATAAATAGAGCTTATCGATGGATACATATTTATGGGTTAACCTCACGTACACACTCAACTATACATTTTTTTTTACATTAATTACCTATATCTCAATGACTGTCAATTATGTTTGTTGTTTATTTATTTGTACAATAAAGAGTTTACATACATACATACATTCGAGACTTGATGAAACTTGTTAGGGTAAGTACCTACCTAACTACGATTGAATTGCTTTAATGTAAATAAAACAGTTATTTACGCGTTGTATTAAATCAAATACGATACGAATGACTTCATTGACCAACTTTGGCTTGGCGCTTTGATGTTTGTTGTGTTTCGTTCTGAATGGCAGTTTGTTTACTAGTCTACAATACTGACTAAGCTCAGAAGGAAGACCCGAATTATGTTCTATTTACATCCGCACTATGTGGTAAGAACGGATGTGGTTTAAGTTATCTTCTCAGCTCGCTAGTATCTCGACTGATTCATTGTTTTAACAGTTTAACTATAAAATATATGCAACTTGTTTGTTTTACAAGATGGCTTGAATTGATTAATACTTCTCATAGACTTGATGACTTGATGTTACACTTATCAGAAGATAATAAGAACAAGAACACTAACGACGACTCGACGACGGCGACGATGGCCGTTAACATAATACTCGTACTGTACAGTACATATATTAGAGGAAAACATCCTAACTCGCAATTCTTACCTTTTTTTTAAGATAAGCCCATATTATTATTCATTAAGATTACGGTTTGGATTTTTTCGAAAATATCGGCTCCGTCTATTTTACACAGTTACTGTTTATCTTTACCGATTAATAAACATTTAGGGTTTTAGATAGATACTTACTCAGTTTCATGATTCCAGCGTAGATTTAAGCTCTTTTAATGTTTCATGTATCATAGTTTTCTGATCTTACGTAGGTACTTACTCCGTTAGAACGTTTGCGAGGCTTCGGATTGTGAGAACCAATTTCTTAAGTAGGTACATAAGTGGATTTAATAGTACGAGTAACGAAGTGGCTATCGCGAAAATGAGCTGTGTTTAACTTCAGCCTGTTAGACCTTGAGCGTTTAACGCATATGCTTGTAAATCCGTTTCGGTTCTTGGAAATGGATATATACAGTAATAACGATGCGAATTGTAGAGGAAAACCCGAATATTTGCATAACACACCGTTTCAGAATTTGTAAGAGGAAGAATAACAAGAGTTTAACATTCTCATTTTGATTATGATGGTGTAAATGTTTTACAAAACGACATAAAATGTATGAATTATTATTAATGAAATAATTGAATCGTTCATTTTAGTACGTGTTCTTAACAAGTCCAATTTTTTTTTTATACAATACTAGCCTGTTACCCGCGAATCCGTCCGCGTAGCATTCGTTTATCGCTATCCCGCAGGAGTCATACAATTTTCCGGGACAAAAACGATTCTATACTTATGTAGAGGAAGCGAGAGTTGTATGCCAGGATCGTAGCAAGTGGAAGGATGTAGTCTCTGCCTACCCCGTTGGGAAAGAGGCGTGATTTTATTTATTTATTAATTATTTATTTATTTATGTATGTACCTATGTATGAACTGAACATTTTTGTGTGAAAACTAGTTGCTAACTCCTACCTTTCTGAATGGAACAAATCAGCTATTTTTATTACTTTCAGATTTAAAAACAAGGTTCCGGTACACTTCCTTGTGGCTACTAAAAGTTATAAAGCGTTTCATAACACGTGACTATAAAATCAATTACGATTTTAATGTTATCGTATATAAATAAGTCAGAAACAGAACTTATGTTGTTTTGTGCCATAAGGCGTTGTGCTGTGTGTTTACGCAGTGACGAAGACATACCTACACAACATTGTGTACACACGGCGCACGCGGCTTTGCGAGACAGCTAGTATGTTACTCCATAAACTTGATGTATAATCTAAAATGACTCAATATCTGACCTAATTTTTCAAACAATGCTTCTGACACGGTATGGTCGTGCTGTCTACTCGCGATTTATAATTTTTAAGACAAAGTCTGTGTGTCATATGTGTATGTCATCTGTGTCGCTCTCTCTCTCTCTCTTTCTGTCTTAGCAGAGCGCCAAAACAACATGGTATTCAACTCTGTGAATTCTGTGATGCCACTTCTTGTCAGGAATTAGAAGCAACTGCTAAGATTGTTTTTTTTAAATAAGACAAATTCTTTTGGGCACGACTCCAAAAAATACTAATTATAATCAGCACAAGCCTAGCTCTACATCCTACCTAATAGCCAGTATAGTATGGGCAATAGTAACTTTGCTACAACCTTTTAATAATAACATGCATCAGTTATGTAGGTACGCAATCCGCATGCACGTGCAAATTATTTTGATCAATTAAGTTTATTATGCATTGTAAATGTAAACGTTCCATATATGTGTCATGCTAAAGTCATTAAGTGCACCTTAATTGTAGGTACAGAAGGTTCAGGTATCAAAGCTATATCATTAATTTCATTGGGCACTAGACTAGATGTTTATCCCAGGCAGGGGGTGAGTATTGAGAAGAGTATTTAAATAAATGCCAAGTATAATTATGAACTTTTCTTGATATCCATGTAGTTTTTCAAGAACTGTATATACAAGTAGAACCAAAAAAACAGTTTTCTAGTGCAAAATTACGTCTTAAAGTTAACGTTCAACCATGCAATAAAATTGGCGTAATATATCCTCATTTGACCCCAGCCTCTCAAAGGCTACCGAAATGAGGTGCAAGAGGATAAAAAATTTAAGCGAATAACTTGTCGTTGAAACAATAATCTACAGCGTTTACCTCAAAAATCACCCCCTGGTTTAGTATTAAGCACTATCCACCACCTATTATTGCTAACTCTACGTACCCATCGTGCAATTTTAGAAGACTTTTCTGGAGCAAGCAACGATTCTTCTGAACGTACCTGAAATAACAAAAGAACATTAACGGTTTGCCACTAAATTCATATTTTTTCATGGTCATTTATATTGTTAAGTGTCAAGTCAATTAAAAAAGATTTTATAATATGTAAAAAAACAGAGATTACTTTATCAACTGGTCAATGGAATGTTAATAGAATTTCCTACGCTATGATTCCGGTTGGAAAAAACAATGAATTATGTATGGGCAAGTCAAGTGTTAGTCGAAGTTATGTGGGTACTAAACTAATAATAATCTTGATACATATTTAAGCTACTTCTGCAACATAACACGTTTAAGAAAGTAAAAAGTCTAAAGCTCATCGGCAACATGCTCTGAAAGGTAAAAATAAACTGTTCCCATGGTTCGCGTACTCGCGTATTAGTCATCAGTCATCACAATAAATGTGAATCATAGTTAGTTTACCTGTCAATATTCATAGCGATAAACATTTGATTACCCAGAAAATTTCAAAACTTAAAAATTCATGAGCATTTTGATTGGCTGCTCATACATAATTTTAATTTATGGTATTTTAAACTGTTCAACAATATCGCTGGACAAAATTGCGGTCTTGAGCATTTTTGATTTGGATGTTGCTTCGATAACGATGTTAATTTCGCTAAAACCTGTTTATTTTCGTTAACGACTTTAAGTTATTGCTTTGATGAGACGAGACGTCTTTATATTTACTATTAATTTGACTAGATTATATATTTTTATAGCCGCATTTTTTATACTTTCTAAAACACGGAGATCTACTATAATTGAACCGTTGTTTTCATTTAAAGCACAATAAAATTAAAACAATTGCAATTGTTTCTTCTTTAAAAGCTTTGTAATTGTTTTTAGTCACCGAATAAAAATTTTGCTGCCTTAGTTGACATAGACATAGACGTAACTTTATTTCGACATCAAACTTAAAATAATAATATACAATTTAATAAAAAACAAAATTGATGATGTTGAAAATGAACTTGACTCAACATAATTGCGTAGCATAGCATAGTTGGATAGTATAGTGTCACAAACGATTTTTTTTTTCTTTTCTCCTGGAAAAGAAAATGTTTTTTGAGTTGTGGCACTCAATATACAACTAAAGCTGCGTATTTACTAAGCGATTGTTTGAATATTATCCTGAGAAGAAAATTATGTATCTGCAGATGTTGGTTTAACTTTGTCATCATAGTTTATCGCATTCTTTTGCTGAGCGACCATATAAATAAATAATACATAAGATTCTTTTGTTCTATTATGTTATAAACTGACAACAGTGTAACAAAAGAAATCGAAGTTTTCCATTTTTGCAAAGTGCCTACACCTTAATTAATACGTATTCTATTTTAAATTATTAGATTTTACCAAGGTTTATATTGGTTAGACTAATGAAACTAAATGTAGCTATCTGTAGTTCACATAAATGTTATTTGGAAAGATATGTTTATATTATTTTAGTGCTCTTAGTTTTTATACAGTGTGTGGCACGCATATAGAAACAATTAAGTTTAATTAAGCACTTAATTGCGAAGGAACAAAAATTAAGGAAATTCTCGGCACTTTTAAACTCAAGCGCATGACGAATTGACTTCGCGAAATCGGTTAACAGTTTGAACGCATATGGATGCGGCCAGTAAAAGTGCGTAGGACGCAAACCGTATTTGGTATCATTGAATTAAACCGTTGTTTAGCCGGCGCGGGTTCCAAGAAATACACAAAAGATTTGCGTCGGATGAAGTTGATTGATTTTGTCTTTTTTCGGAATTAGAAAAAAAACTGCGAGTAACGAACTTCAATACACGAAACCTCTTGCAGTTTGGCAATGTACTTTGTAAAGATAAAAAGATGCACACTCCACAATTACAAGGATTCATTCATAATTCAAACTATCAAAAACGCATCAAGCCGCTAATCGCCGCTTATCATTCTGAATGGCCGTCCCAATTGGCGCGCTCGCCGCGCAATGTTTTCAACTGGGCTGTAATTTAATTCACATTACGATTATGAGACAACGTGTGGGCAAAATGCAGCTTATAAGTGCATTGTAAACTCGATAAGCGTCGAGACGGCTGTAGGCGGGCGGAAGGGGCCAGTAGTTGACTTCCTACTTAGAGAGCGAGCTCCGACCAACGGAAACGCTATTTTTGGCGCCCACCGGGCTTCCTCTGAGGAAAGTCCACTTGATGAATACAATCACAGTAAATGCGATCAAATCGGACCGTCTTCCTGTCTTGAAAGTAATTTAATACGCGCTTCATTGGATATTTGAGTCGCAATAACAGGCCATGGACTAAAATCTTCGCCATCATGACGAGTGATAAATACGATGTACCTGGTTTTCTTGCAGCAGATATTTGACACGAAATCAGATAAAACAACTTCTCTTTCGATTTTATCTAGCGTCTGTACGTTGATTGTCAGCATGACTATTTCTTATCAAACATGTATTCGCGAGAACGATTCACGGCATAGCAAGCAAAGACAAGAAGCGAGCAATAAATTCTCTGAATTCCAGATGCAAAACGCATTGTCTGATAATGATAAAGAACAAAGCGAAACGCGGTCTAAAAAATATTGCAAACTAGAGAAGCCTGATATAAATGCATTTTTTAAACTCGTGGGAACAGGAAGATGCCCGCGGGCTCTCCCAGCCGCATTCTTGGGCTTGTCGACGTTCCCTACATTGTCCACTCGACGCAGGAATGCACCGGACCCTCATTCCGAGGAACACCCGGTTAAAGGTGTATGGTCGGTACTCGCATGCTTAAAACATGAGTCACAGGGATAACGGAGGATAATTATCAATTTGTCTTGATTTGACATTATGTTCTTGATCAATTACGAGTAGTATGTCTACATGTATTGTTGTTTGCTTAACAAAATAGTAGGTTACACATTTAATCAAGAATCTGATATTAATGCTTTTATGTTAATCGTTAATGTCCACAAGGCACGTTTTTAAGTTAACGTCCTTTGATTCCTATCAGCTAGTTGTTAGCAACCATGACCTATTTAAGAGGCAATTAATTGCTATGATGTGCCTTAAATGGCGAGTGCAGAAGCTAATGTGCAACATAAAGTAGACATGAACCGCCATGACTGCGCAGACGTTTGTTATCAGCACCGCGGCGCTATCAAAGGAATAATTTTAAGAAGTGATTGAACTTCTTGTTTTCATGGTAACAGAGTTTAGAATTGTCTGTCGCTTTGACATGTGATGTGGACACGACTGCACCTTTTAACCTTAGCTGTATAAATATTTACATCTTCAAAATGGTTTAGATTAATTAAGGTACATTTAATTTGTGTACCTAATAATGTCGTTGGTAAGTCAATTTAATGATTCTAGATTATACACAGATTAAAGCTATTATGCCAGTTACTCTTCAATTTAATGTTTTTTCTATCCTACTTATCTATTTATCTAACACCTTTAAAACGAGAAATTATGTTATTGTAATTAGAATCCCGGAAACGGCTCCAACGATTTCGATGAAATTTGGTTAACGTAGGGTTTGGTAGTAGGGGTTTTCGGGGATGACAAATCGATCTATTAACTAACGAGTTTTAGTCCGAGCAAAGCTCGGTCGCCCAGGTACTATATACTAGTAATAACAAGGATGTTAACTTTTGGAAATCTTCAGTTATAAGTTTTATAGTTACACTATTCCAGATTTAGGTAGTTTTCAACGCGGAAGTGTAAAGTACAATTGGAACACTGACAAAATTGCGGACCAGAGTTAGCTAGCAATAAATAAAATAACGATACAATATTATTAATAAATTAATCAGTTGTACAATATTACACTTGCATATTTAAACTTAGGAAACTGTATTCTTCTGGTCTAACTCCGTAGATACCAGGTGTTTAAAATTTGAAATATTTTGTATAAACTGGTCAATGGGAGTAATGTCCGCTACTTCAAGCACTATTCGTGACCCTCATCACGTGTATTCGATAAGATAGGTATCCATCATAGATACGAATTTAAAGGTAAGTACTTGAACAAGTCACATATTTACTCTTTAAAGCGTCTTGATATTTAATAAATTAGCATAGACCATTTCGTATCATTGAAGGCACTTGTTTTCAACTTTAATCTCAATGCGACCAAAACGATAGCGTTTTTAATGAGAAACATATTTTTATGTAAGCATCATGTCTTAAAGTTTTGCTTTACTTGCAAGTAGGTACTTGTTTATGCTTCTTTCGATTTTGAGATGTGGGATACTATCAAAGTTGAATGGACTCGAATCTTGCAAATAAAACTTCTAGACAATACTCTTAGATACTTGTATATACTAGCAGAAATGTTCTATTTGTGTCTACTTATCAAAAATTTCCGGAGCTGATGAAACTCCGGCTAATCAGTGGGTTTTTTACTCTTTTTGTTTTTTACTCGTGTAACTCGTGTTGTATTAAATACGGAGTTGAGAAACCTGTATTTTGTTAGCAATGGCTCAAAACAGTGGCGTGTGACAGTGACGAGATGAGGTAAAACATTATTTACCCAAACGGTTCCTATAACTAAAATATTTAAATGCATACTTAAAATAATGTATTTTTTAATTAAATAGATCTTTATGTTGATAGAACAATTTATACCTGTCTTTCTTTCAATGAGTTTGTTACGAGTTCAAGGTATATGAGAGGTGTTAATGTATATTGTATGTGTGGAGTGGTCTTACCTTCTTTGGATAGAAAATCTTCGGTTTTCCCGTACTGTACGTGGAATACGACGCCATGTTATCAACTTCAGTAAAAACCATAATTTGACGTAGAACACACTTAATCCTATATGAGCAGACACGAGTTAAATTTACAATACGTGTGTTTGCTCTGTTTAAGAACTAGAAATTTCGACGATCACGTGCTCTACAGTGAGAGTATTGGTAGGTGCGATTGTACAAAGAAGATCGTCCGCTGCGTATCGAGATCGCCAATTTTTTGTACAGCTTGTTTTTCGTCACAATAAACTTTTAATCCTTGCTCGCGCCGCTTCCACGTCACAACTGCGTTGAAGCGGTTCAACCATACACGCACCTACGTATACTTATTATTCTGCAGTCCACAATGTTCAATTATTATAATCAATATTTATTTGCACTCATACGAAATCGCTGTCACATTTTATCCTCGCCGCGGTCGTTAAAGCGCACTACGCAACGACGCTCCGCGCTCGTTTCTTTTCTGACTGAGTTTTCATAGCGTTCAACAGTTGCTTATATGAATTCACCGGAGTCTCCCCTCCGCTTGTTGTCTCTATCATACTTGTAAGTTTCCGGATAAGAGGATTGCGATGGCAGTATACGCAGCACACGCGCCTCGTATGAATTACATAACTATAATATAAGCAATACATATCACAGACGTTAACTTGCTCTACGTCTGTAGAGTTCTTTGACAAGCACATTTTTGGTTGAGGATCGGAGTAGGCAAACAGAACCATTGAACTCAAATATGATAATTACTCATTAGGACAAGAAACGAGAAACGAAGCGTCTTAACGTTTTTTAGTCAACAAAGAGAAATAAAGCGAAGCGGATCTTGGTCTTGACATTGAACGAACTCAGATTATCACTAACGCGAGCAAATGTCTGATTACATCGTTATTGCTGACGATTTATCAAAGAATATTTATAAGGTATTAAATAACTATCATAGATTTAAGTTTATCAAAATGATGTTAAATATTAAAAGAATAACGAATATTTTTTTTAACTTGACCCTTGAGTGTAAATTAAAACATTTTCATCGGAGCTCTACATAGGTACCAAACTAAAATTTGCAGTCCATTCGATCACTGAAAGTGGGTCAAATAACTTATAAGATAAACAAACTATAAAAGAAATACTAAATGAACAGTAAAATATTGTAACACAACAGGAAAATAAATCATATTGAATAATAAAGGCACTCTAACTATTTATTAGCTACGGATGTGACTATTAAGTCATGCACTTCCGAAAATAGTAGTATATCGGAAGAACGATGACATACTTAACCTGTTTCAGCGAAAAGATAAGCCAAATTCTGATTAATTTTAAACGGTTGTTCAATACATGAATGAACATTAATAGGAACCTTTAGTTCCATTTTTATTTTATTGTCTGTAGTTGTCCACCTGGCAACACTTAGTTGTAAAAAAGTTTGCAATGCAAGCTCAACGTAAAATAATGTAAAAAATTGTTTGTTCCATAATAAACAAGTTATTAAAATAATTCTACTCTGTTCTTTTACTTAACAGAGTAAGTGGTCCTTCGTAAGGTAAATTCAGTGCAGTATATATTCGCGAAACTCGCGATTGTTGCAAGTGATCGGCGGTTAACCTAGTGCGCGATCCAGAAAATCTACGAAAAGACTAAGTCCACGGTCATATTTCTCAATCGTAAGGCCGTGCATTACGATAAAGTGGACGCAGTTCATTCCAAGAAGGAGAAGTTTACGTTCTCGTACATAAATTATACAGTGCAAGATTCGGCGTGCCTACGTGACCGGGCAAAGAAGTTGTCCGATCCGCATCAGGGTGCACCATCTTAGCCAGAAACAAGCTGCCTGCAAGTTAAGAAGGATCCCGAGATCCTCAGGAAACAGCAAAAATAGCAATTGGAAGAAAAATACCAAGAGCGGTAAATTCAAAATTTTCCGAATAGCGTGGTCTTGTATTATCACTGCGGCATTTATCGTCTGACAACACAGAATCGTGCGTTCGAAACATAGAGTTCGAAGTGAAAGCGCGCGAGTTGGGAGCGGTTGACGTTTAACGTCAAACGTCAAATGTCAGTTGGTGTCACTGTCAGTGAGGTGATAAGCTATCAAAACACGTTCGTTCGCGATGTTTATATAAACAAAGTGCGGTTATAAATTGTGCGGTAAATTAATTGTGCGCGGCAAAATGGAAGAAAAACTTTCTACCTTACGCACTAAACGTGGTCTGCTCAAAGGGACAATCACGCGTATTGAGACCTTCGTCAACGACTCTGTAAGTTTTGAGGCTGCTAGCGCAGCAGAGTTGGAGGCGCGAAGAAGCAAACTCGTAAGTACTTTTAAGAGCTATGAGGACATTAACGTGGAAATATTCGTGCTGGACGCGGAAGATGCGGAAAAAATTGATGTGGTCGAGTCAAAGTATTACAGACTTTTAGCTATGCTCAGTGAATCGATTAAATGTCGTACTTCTAACACAAGTGAACAAAGTAATAATGTGTCTATGTCAAAACTCCCAAACATTGAAATCTCAACATTTGATGGCAGAGATTTCACTCAATTTAAACCATTTATGGATCTGTTCACAGCGCTAATTGACAAAAATAAATCATTGTCAGATATTCAAAAACTTTTCTATCTCAGGAAATATCTCTTAGGCGATGCCTTAGCAGTAATTGTAAATTTACCAATGGTCAATGAGTCTTATCCTGAAGCATTAATCCTTCTAAAGAAACGTTTTGACAATAAAGCTCGACTAATATCTAACCACATCAATCATCTTCTGGACTTACCTCCAATGCAAAAAGGCACAGCTGCCACTATAAGGTCGTTCATTTCTGAGGTGCAACAACAAATTTATGCACTAAAAAATCTTGAGCAGCCCACAAAACAATGGGATATGTTATTAATCTCTATATTGAGTCGTAAATTAGACTCTTACACATGCAGGGCATATCACCTCGACAGAGAGGACCCTGACAATTTACCAACAATGGATGAATTTGTGTCATATTTGGAACGGCGCGCAATCGCGCTAGAAGATAGTCCCGCATTAAAAAGTACTCCATATGAAGGTGCTCGGGGCAAATCTGGTCCATACAAAGTTACTAATGTTACTACACAAGAAACATCTAAACACATAATGTGTATATATTGCAACAAAAATCACCCTATCTATTTGTGCCCTGTATTTCAAACAGCGGCCATAGGCGATCGGATTGAGTTTGCACAATCTAAACATTTATGTAAGGTATGCCTTAAGCCTCACAAAAATAAATGCAAATTTCATTTTAGATGCAAAATCTGCAAACTCGATCACAATACTCTTATGCATGAGGAAAGTCCAGAAGATGAGAAGGTTGGTAATCTGTGTAACCAGCAGTCAACGGGAAACATTTTACTTCCCACGCTCAAGGTAAAGCTCACTGACATGTATGGACAGGATATGTATGTAAAGGCTTTGCTTGACACTGGCAGCCAGGCATCATTTATACAAAAGGATCTAGTAAATAAATTAAATTTGCCTCAATTAAAAACAAATACAAATATAGTAGGTATTTGCAACAATCCTAACAAAATTGATAGGTGTACCAATATTGTATTGTGTGCTAGTAATAATGTAGAGTTACAGGTCTCTTGTCACATTGTTGACACAATCACATCAAAATTGCCACAACAATACATTGATATGTCCACTATCAAACTGCCTGGAGGTATCAAGCTCGCTGATCCTGACTTTAATGTCCCTTCTAAAATTGAGTTATTACTGGGTGCAGATTTTTATTTTAAAATTATACAGGATGGTAAAATAAATTTAAATAATGGTTTAGTCCTGCAAAATACTTTATTTGGACATATAGTAGGTGGTAGCCTGTCATTCACCACTGCTCAAGAGCAGAACAATTTGGTGACAAATTTTGTAATGCAAACTGACAAAGAGAATTTAACTGAAGTCATGAATAAATTCTGGCTTGCGGAGAAAATCCCTGAAAAAGCAGAGGTTACCTCGGAATGTCAACTAGCTGAAGATTGTTTTCAAAAATCTATGCAATTGGTTGATAAGAGATTTTATGTTGACATGCCGCTTAAAGTTCCCATGGATGATTTAAATCTGGGAGATTCATTCTCAATTGCTCTTCAGAGATTTTACTCCCTGGAAAATAAATTCAAAAACCACCCTGAATATTTCCAAAAATATAAGACCTTTATTGACCAGTATATCGAGTTGGGACATGCCAAGACTGTTGACATCGGTAATTATGATGTCCAAAATGATCCCATCTATTTTTTAACACACCATGCTGTCAGTAATGAGCACAGTAAGACTACAAAATTAAGAGTGGTATTCAATGGTAGCCAGAAGTCTAAAAATGGAGTCTCTCTTAATGATAAAATGTACAATGGACCTACAGTACAAAATGAACTGTTTGATATACTCACCCTATTTAGAACTTACCAGTACACATTAATATGTGATATTGAAAAAATGTTTAGGCAGGTACATTTAAATAAAAGTCACCTAGGATTGATAAATATATTATGGAGAGATAGTCCGCAAAAGCCCATTGTTTGCCTTCAGCTTCAAACTGTCACATATGGTTTAAAGGCCTCAACTTTTCTTAGCACCCGTTGCCTGGTGGAACTTGCAATGCAATTCCACGATGAGTATCCTCTGGCATCAGAGGCCATCATGAAGAACACCTATGTTGATGATGTCATTGCTGGTTGTGATGACATGAAGGAACTGGTCAACCTGAAAAAACAACTCATAAGCCTATTGGATTTAGGGTCATTTAAATTACATAAATGGTGTTCCAATAATGAAAATATACTTAACGACTTAGAAGGGGAACAAAAATATTTTGATGAATTGGATTTAAATGGGGATAGTATTGTAAAAACCCTGGGTATTAAATACAACACAAATGAGGACTCATTTAAATTTCATGGCCCAAAATGTGACCAAAATAAATTAAATTCAAAAAGAAAAATTCTAAGTTTCATAGGCAAGATATTCGATCCTCTTGGGTTAATTGGTCCAGTAATAGTTAAAGCAAAACTTTTCATGCAGGAATTATGGTCCTTGAAAATAAATTGGGATGTTATAATACCTCAGAGGCAACTTCAAGAATGGGAAATATTTTTAAAAGATTTGCAGGAAATGGGTACTATTTCCACCCCGAGAAGCGTCCTAGAGGGTGATAGGAAAAGTATAGAACTAGTAGGCTACTGTGACGCATCATTAAAAGCCATTGGATGCTGTCTCTACATGCGAGTCTTATATAACGATGGTACTGTCAAAGTCCATTTATTATGTTCCAAGTCAAGAGTAGCTCCTCTGAGTAAAAGTTTAACAATACCTAACCTGGAATTAAATAGTGCAGTACTACTCTCTGAACTTGCAGATAGAGTGCAAAATACTTTACAGTCACGATTTCCAATTAAAATGACTTTTTACTCGGATTCTCAAATTGTTTTAGCCTGGCTTAACTCAAGTAATTTAAAGAGTGGAAAATATGTATCAAAGAGAGTAAGTCAAATTAAAAAATTGACATCAGGTTGTACTTGGGCCTATGTCCGAAGTGCTGAAAATCCTGCAGATTTATTATCAAGAGGTGTAGCTCCTCATAAATTACAAAATAATACTTTATGGTGGCATGGTCCTCAACACCTATCTGATACAAAGTATCAGCACAAAGAAAATGAATTCTACTTTCAAATAAAATCTGATATACCGAAAGAGGAATCGCATGTAGAGGCAGCGGCAAATGTTGCTAGCAATAATATGAATACACCTGATGATATAATATTCAATAAATACTCAAATTCAAATAAGCTTCAAAGAGTGATAGCTTATATGCTGCGGTTCTGTAACAATAGTAAACAGCCAAATTCTAAAATTAAAGGGGCATTGACACCTCTAGAATTAAATAATGCTTTAATGGTCATAATAAGACAAACCCAAAGGCAGCACTTTTCAAATGAAATTGAGTGTTTATTGAAAGACAAGCCCATTAAAACTGGTCTGAGTGCTTTACATCCTTTCTTAGACCAACAGCTCATACTAAGAACTGGAGGTAGGTTGCAAAATGCAAAAAATATTTCATATGACAAGATGCATCCAATAATCATGCCCAAGTCATGTCATGTTACTCAGCTGTTTATACAAAAAGAACACTTGCGTTTATTGCATGCAGGTGCAAAATTAGTTTTGAGTTCATTGAGCCAGAAATATTACTTAGTTAATGGGATAAGAGAAATCAAAAAAGTTTTGAGTAAATGTGTGAGATGCTTCCAGCTGAAAGCTACAGCTGCTAAGCAATTAATGGGTTCCTTACCTGCGCAAAGAGTTACAGCTTCTCGTCCTTTTGAAGTGACAGGTGTAGACTTCTGTGGCCCTTTTGATCTGAAAATAAGCAGAATTAGAAAACCGTTAGTAACTAAATCCTATATAGCTATATTCGTTTGTTTTACCACTAAAGCGATACACGCGGAGTTAGTAAGCGACTTAACCACCGAAGCATTCTTGGCATGTCTCAAACGATTCATTTCTAGGCGTGGACTACCTAGGCAAATATTTTGTGATAATGCTAAAAACTTTAAAGGTGCATCCAATAAGCTAAATGAATTGTTTAAATTAAACTCTTCAAAAGAACATGTAGACACCATTAAAAATTATTGTTCCAATAACTATATTTCATTCAAATTCATACCTAGTTATTCACCAGAATTTGGTGGATTATGGGAAGCTAGTGTGAAAAGTCTAAAATATCACTTAAAAAGAATAGTAGGAAACTTGGTACTTACCTTTGAAGAACTGTACACGGTGATAACTCAAATCGAAGCAGTTTTGAATTCGAGGCCTCTGCTACCAATGAGTGCTGAGATATCTGACTACAGATATCTAACGCCTGGACACTTCTTGATAGGTGCTCCACTAACCAGTTATCCTGAAATAGATTACACTAATGTAAATGTTAACCGTCTGAAATTTTGGAAAATTTGTGAAAAACTTAAACAGGATTTCTGGAAAGTATGGTCCTTAGATTATTTAAATACATTACAAAATCGCCCTAAGTGGAGGCAAGACCAGCCCAATTTAAAGGTTGGAGATTTGGTTATAGTTAAGATGAGTAATATTGCACCTCTTGATTGGCCCATGGCCCGTATTGTAAAGGTGATACCTGGTCCAGATGGGAAAGTAAGAGTCGCAGATATAAAAATGGCTGACTCAGGCAAAGTGTTTCAACGCTCATACTCCAAATTATGTCCTCTACCTATTCATGATAATTTGTGATTTTTATTATTAAGTAAGTGTAAAACTTTAATTTCATATACTTAAGTATAAATGGAGATATATTAGAAGTATAAAAATGTTAATTTACATTTTTAAATCTAAAAAGAAGATGATTGTTATGTTAAATACTTACCCTGGGCTTAAGGTAAAGTCAGAATGGCTGACATTAAATAGTAAAATTTAACTAGTATCTATAAACCTATAATTATATATAAAGCAAAAAGTTAAATGTGTAAAACTTTAAAGGGAAAATAACTCTGTATAATTCATTAATTTAATCTATCCATTAATAATATATATCAAAAATAAGCAATTAAAAGTAAAAATTACTTACCACTAATCATACTCTAAAATTGTATATCTAGACTTACCTTTAACTCTACCTAAAACATAGTTAACTAAATATTGTAAAAATTGTAAATTTAAAAAATATAAAACTTACCTTTGGCCCCGCCCAACTATGTTCAATACATGAATGAACATTAATAGGAACCTTTAGTTCCATTTTTATTTTATTGTCTGTAGTTGTCCACCTGGCAACACTTAGTTGTAAAAAAGTTTGCAATGCAAGCTCAACGTAAAATAATGTAAAAAATTGTTTGTTCCATAATAAACAAGTTATTAAAATAATTCTACTCTGTTCTTTTACTTAACAACGGTGATTTCGCATTTACCCTTCTGGCTTAAAGTCAAACGTGCCAAAGCGAAATAAATCAGGGGGGCTGTCGTCTAATTTCAGAAATCAAGATAAAGTTCGGTTTCGACTTTCGCTGAATCACAAATAATGCGTTCAAAGGGCACCTTTATTTCGTTTATTTGATGCTTTCTCACTTCATTCATTGGCGCCGGTTGGAAATAGAAACAAGTGACAGTCGTGTCGCCAGCAGTGGCGCCCGACGGGAGTCGGGACCTAGTCATCGGCGTGTGTTAAACAAGTTACCTTTATCGGAGACTTGGTCTCAGAAAGTCTTTATTCTAAATCTTTAATGCACGCATCGTTTGTCGCAAGTTTCAATCATATTCATAGGGCTACCTAACCTACGCGATCTTCATTGCTCTTATTTTTACCTATGTAAGTGCTTGGCCTGCCTTTGTCTGAATACAACCTAAGTTAGGGATAAAATTCTCGAACGCTTTTGTTTCTTTGGCTTTTCTGAGCAGCGTATAATTTACCGACAATCTCGTATAACACTTTAAGATCACTCTCTGCGACGGTCAAATCTTTCGAGTCGAATTTAACCGATTACTAGTGATCGGATTCTCTTGAAATTTGGTGCTCACATGTGGTTTGTATGAACATATAAGTCAAGGCTACAAAAAGTATTTAGTATTTTTTTGGTTAGTTTTTTATCAAAACTCATTTATCCGATATCACCTCCAATTGACAAGTATGTCACACGTTTAAAACAAGGCAGACAAACAAACAACCATGACGTTTACCTGAATTAGCCCATTCATTACAATGACTTAACGCCTGTTTCAATTAATGACGCAAATGGTCCTTTTAGTTTAATTTATTTATATTTAATTAGCTGGTGTTTGCCGCACGGGCTAAAACGAGTCGGAACAGCGAGCCTTGGAGTTAGGTAGGTATTCTCTGTTTTAAAAATACATGGTTTATTACAAATTTACAATGATATACGTATAACATGAATTTAGGAATGTGGAACATGGTTCTCTAACTATTGTGTAGATTAAAAATACTTCATCAAAGAACATGTGTTGGAAGCCAAATGTGATACCAGCATTTCAAGTTCGATATAATAATATTAGGTTCGATATAATTTTTTCACACCTATACTTCAGAAAAAAAATGACTAAAATTCTTCATACGTAAGACTTGAATGACCTCAAATGAAATAAAATTTATAAAAAAAAAGACCGTTTCGCCATTTTTCATTATTTAGCATTATTGCTTCATTATTATTAATTTTTGTTTTATTATTGAAACAATAATTAAATGCGGAAAATGCCAGGATAAAATTTATCAAAGTACAGTCTGTGTATGCACCAGGTATTGAGTTGATAGGTAATCATTGCGATAATGTCTCGAAGTAGTTCTGTCGCTTAATTCCCTTCCCCCTTCTTCTTCTTATTCTTTTTTTATTCCTTTAAGGGATAATAAGTTCGCCTTTGTACATCTCTTTCTCTTATAAATTGTAAATTTCAAATGTTTTATATATAGAATAAAGAGTTACAATACAATACAATAATTATATCAAAATGAATGACAGGCGTCGCTTGTCATCGTCTGAAATGAGTATCGTGGTGAGAGGCATTCAGTTCTGTCAAACACTCGGCCTGGGCGAGCGAGCGGACGCAGCGGCCACATTGCTTCATTGGGCTTCAAGTCTGTCCTTTGGGCGTTCTTGTGTTGTTTTCTGTTTTATACAATTACTAATTGCTTAAAATATTTTTATCCGTAAAGGTAATTAGCGGACCGCATTTGTAATGAGCTAATAACACCTGATTTTTATATTGTTTATCAACTGTCAGCGAATACACTATCTATACAAGATACAGTCGAGGGTGGGATCTTTTAATTCCTAATAGATTTCGCTGACTTTTCGGCACATGTAAGGAATGTCAATATAACATCATAATCATAATCAATCATGTTTATTTGCATAAAAAATGGTACAGTACGGTGTTCATCATTATCATCATCATGTAAGTAAGCCGAAAGACGTCCACTGCTGGACACAGGCCTCCCCCAAGGCTCTCCACTCGGACCGGTCTTGTGCTTTTCGCATCCACCGCGACCCCGCGATCTTAACCAGTAAAGTTACATTTTGGTAGTTGAACATAATTTTTTGTTAAGTAGTTTTAGCATGCAACATTAAAAACTTATTATCTATGACTTTAGTAATCGGTAGCACAAAGGTTCCACCCTGATACGCGTCTCCGTCTCTTTAACTGTACTCTCTATCTCTATGATACATCTTGCTTCGGTTTACAACTTACGTTTTGTGGTCTACGTGATCCGCGTTGTATCATGCGTTTCACAGTCACACCCGCATTCATGATTCATATTTTAAAACCCATTGACTAACTCTTACAACATTACTAACTGTTCAAATCATCACGGAAAATTATGTTTTACATCTACATGGATAGTTCAAAATGTTAAAAACCCTTAGCCTTCAAGAATCTAGCCTCGAAGAATAAATAGATAATGATGTATTGATGTATTTATGCCGAGGGCAGTAGACTATTACTTATTCTGTGGCAGTAGGTACCTACATTGAATCCGCAATATGGCGAAGGATTCTACAATAGAATTCTGAGCGTAGCAAAGGGTTTTCTAAAGTAGAATCCTGAGCGTAATGAGAGATTCAAGTATTAACGCCCAAGATCAAAATAATTTTGCTCCCGGGTGACTCGTATAACTTTTACACCAAGTATGACGAAAATATAAATAAAACAATTCTAAATACAATTAAAGATTAAGCAGCATAAAAAATGGCGTGGCTAACAACTTCAAAAAAGTGCATTTGCAAAAAACACTTAGAAAAGCCTTTAACAGAAAAGTTGCACTTTGACTTCTCTCGTTAGGGAGGAAAAGTTACTTTTCTGAAAGAGAGGAGTGAAAATAGTATATTTTTTATCGAGAGACTAAAATAAGCCAATATATACCCGAGGTGGTTAGCCACCCGAGCTTTAGCGAGGGTGTCTATTTATCCGAGGGTTTATATTGACTTTTAGTCTCGCGGTGAAAACTTTATTTTTCACTTCGATTGCGAGAAAAAATAGTCAATTTAGTACAAAAAGATTTAACAAAAAATAAAAATAAATCTTTCTAGATTTCGGCGGCAAAAGATTATCAATTATGTCTATTTCTCTTTGGTCAACATCATAATTTTCACTATCACTTGATGACATTGTGAGAATAATCAATTTATTTTAATCGTTTACGATTTACGCTCTACAACAATTTCAAAGTTTTCACGGTAAGTATTTTTTTCCATCCAGACACAGATACTACCAATACAGATACTAACGAAATAGCACCGGCGAAATGGTCCATACACAAACGGAAAAATAGAGTGGCGCCACCTTCTATGCGGAAAAAGCACAGAACTAAGACCACGTAGACTAAGAACGTAACATTTTCGTCATTAAAATGGTCCACACACAAACTTATTTTTTGCAAGTAACTGGCTGTTTGAGTTTATCTAAGTCGCTCGAAGTAAATTAAAAAATTAATTACTTTTACTCCCTAGGGAGTAAAGTACTCACTTTACTCCCGTCTCGTAAGGCTATATTGACCCATTTTTAGAGCATGAGAAGTGAAAACAATATTTTTTTGCCTTTATCCACAGGCGCTGGTTACTAATTGCAAGACGATTCGTTCTAATTCATCGCTATGTACCTACATATTATATTAGGGTCATACAAATAATAAACAGCAAAATCAGCCATTCTCGTGGACTGGACACTACGAGTAGGTAAGTTGATAATGTGAAGGTATCATGAAGGCATCAAACTCATGCTCTCTTTAACTGGGCTAAGCCAGACCGTAGGTTGAGATACTTTTACAGAAAAGTCAATCCGATCACAAAATGTGTATCTTATTACCTGCGGCATTACTTTCGTAGAATACCTGATGAAAAAGGAATTCCCTCGGATGCAACAAGTCACTGTTTTCTTCAACTTCATGATTCACAAGAAACAAATGTTCAATTGTTTTGCACAAGTCTTACGCGCTACATATTCTCAACGACTGAATATTCGCTTAATTTACTCTAAGCAACAAGAAAAGTGTTTGTTTATTTAAAATCCTAATTCAGCAGACATCAAATGTAGCCGACGCAATTTTATTCTGCACTTTGTTCGTTGTTATGCAATAAAAAGTAGCACAGATTAAAGTTTACGTACGCCTGCTAACATTGAAACAAGTTCATTCACCAAAATGTTACATTAGATTTTTATTTTAGTTTATTCCTGCATATATTTTACCGAAAATGCATAATGATGGAGCTATAACGTAGCCAATCTGTTCGGTCAACGACTGGCAATACGGTTTCGCCTGTACAGACGCTTTTGACACCAATACGAAAATGCAAGTGCAGTAGTTTTACAAAGTACACACGTTGGCTTTAAAATGCACGTATTCTAGAGTTCTAGTGAACATAAACAGGTTCCTAAAGGCCGTAAGACTTAGATATTTTGAAAGTAACTGCAACTCTTTTCAAACATTAGCACTGTGTATCTCGATTAAGATGCATTATTGCAATTTTCGAGCTAGAACGTGACTGCGTTGTTTAATGCTATAAAGGATTCAGGTGCATTCGGCCCAAGTCAACAGATTCTGTTATTTGCTTAGTATGAGTTGAAGTGTCTTAAATTACTTTATTAAGCGCATCTTTATCTTTATGTCGTACTATTATTATTGTGAAAGTTTCTGAAGAGGATGTTTGGCTGTTTGTTACTCAATCACGCAATAACAGCTGAAACGATTTAGATGAAACTTGGGGTACAGATAGACAAAAATCTGCATTGGGACTATTTGGGACATAAGATAGGTACTTAATATCCCGGTAATGCGTTCCTCTGGGATAATATTTTAAGTTTAAACAAGAATAGAGGGCACTGTCCAAGAACGGTGATAATTAAATAATCGGTTGTCGTTGTATATTTACAAAAAAATCACGGGCATAATTTACAACAGTTGAGTTAAGACGGCATTACATTAAGCTATTTCTAATGCGGGCGAATCCATGGATTAAGGCTAGTTTAAATAAAAAACAAAAACAAAAAAAAATCTTCGAATAATCTGTCTTTTATTTTGCAATTCTCATGGTTCAGCCATTTTGGAAAAGTTTCCAATAACTGAGTTGAGAACAAATCCAAATAATTATCGATCTTCTCACAAAAGTTGTGAGTATGGGCGCGCGTGCATGCGTGTGTTTATCTGAAATAAAACACAGGTTGATTATACCGATGTTTCCACGGGATTCCTGTAAAATTCCAAAATCTTAACCGCTAATTCTAGAGACCTGGAATTTTGTACATGTACGAGTATTTGTCATACAATGTAAATGTAAACGACCCGCATTGTAATTTTTGGGAATTTAGTAAGATCCCAAATTTTCAATTCGACTGCCATATGCCATTACATTTCATTATGTCATGTACCTACACCATTGTATAAGCGAGGGAAGACGCGGGCAAAGGCTAGAATAGAGAGACTAAATATACCTACTCCGTCTGCGTAAAAGTATGAAAAATAGTTTACGTCCTATTCTCAGACCTAGAGAATATACACAAAAAAAATCATAAAAATCGGTCAAGCCGTTTCGGAGGAGTTGGTCACAAACACGAGAATTTTATATACTTAATTGATAAGTTGTATGGATTGTAATAAGGCAAGTAATTAAAGCTCAAGTTTTGTAGTGACAAGGACTACCTCTTAATTTTACAGACGGTTCGTTACCTATGTAAATCACAAGGTTTTCGTAAATCAACTCGGAATAAAGATACAAACTCAACACGGAAACAAAACCATTTAGCAGTAACCAGTAAGCAATAGGCGTATAATTTGCACAATTAATATTATCTACGTTAATCTTTTGATAAAGGCCGTAGTAAGTAATTTAGATTACTATCTGATGGAAATGAGCCCTTTGAGTGTCAAGAAAATGTCTGACGTAGCTTCGAGCTAATTTTGATACTTGCACTATCTTACGTGGACAGGTGCCAAGTTAATGTTTTATTTTATTGTTTTCTGAGAACTTTTCTTAATAGAAGAAGCACTAGTATGCTAGAGGATAAATTGTTGCTTATTATTCGCTTTCCTCATTACAAGTAATAAGTCATCATCATCATCATCATCATATCAGTCCTAAGACGTCTACTGCAGGACTATGGGGGAGGCCTATGTCTAACAATGGCCGTAGGACAGCAACTGATAGGTACATTTCTAAAATTATTCCGTCGGACACGTCATCTTGTCAAGTAATTTTAACATTTATATCGCTGTGATTATGTTCCGGAAGTAGTAGTAATATTTTTTTAGAACATGTCACAATTATCGAGAGGACAACCAGGGTGTTCATTTTTGACAATAAAACGTTTTGTAGGTATTATCATTTCTTGATTAATGGTAACAAATGGCTCTATTTTTTTTGAACACGTGTGATTGTTGTTTTTGTAACAAATCACGTTCCGTGTTAGCACACATTATGCGTAAAAGTATTTACAATGAAATTTTATTGAAATAAATCAGCACTTAGTTAGTACTGAATTTCAACATATTGTCATTCATGTCGATCTAAACGAGAGTCATAGAACTCACATGTAAAGCCATGAAAAAAAAAATATAATAAGTACAAAAAAAATCTCTTCAATCGTCAACAAGTTCTCGAATGAAGACCGTGGATCGGCAGGTAAGCGCAGCGTAAGACGACCACCAACGAGATGGACGGATGACCTGGTTAAAGCCTGGTTCACGGTGGATGCAAGCCGATTCCAACGGATGCGGAGGTCTATGGGGGAAGCCATGTCCAATAGTGGACGCCCTACGGCTGACATGGTGATGATGATGATGAATAGAAGAAACTTTTTATTTTTTATTTTTTCACCAAAAAAATTTTTTTTTGTAAACTGCGGTGGCTTATGTCGATGATATGATCTGAAAATGAGTCGAATAAGGAGGTACACACAGGTACCTTATAATACTATAAATAAACTTATTATTACTTTAGACACTTTATAATAGAAAACCGTACAATATCGTATAGCTGTATAAGCGCTTTTATACGCATGCAAAATATAATATAAAGGAAATGCGATACAGCCCGTAGGCCCTTGTACGCGTGGGAACAAAGCGTTAATATCAGATTCTGTAAAACTTTGCAATATTGTTGAGAAAATTTATACGATGTTGACTAATTTTTAATATAAAAGAGTATTAAGATCTATTAGGTTGACAAATTCTATTAGGTCTATAATTTCTTTTTCAGGGTAAAGAGTTTCCTTACTGACAACAAGGAGAATTAGAGATTTCACGCTTACTCTAAGTAGTATTCAAATGTGTGCCTCCGGAAACGACGACGACATTGCCTGAGAGCCTTATATCTTTAGACGGACGTACGCAACCGTTCTTTTCTTAAAGGAAGAAAAATTATTTGCAACAAAAGGAAAAATTCAACTGTTGTAGGCAACAGCACCAATCATAATGAAGTATAATATAACCTTCAACATGAAAGTCAATTCCAATCACAAATCTCTGGCCGATAATGCGCTTATTATACCGACATTTGATGATAAACAATTTTAATTATGCTTAGTAATGATATTAATGGTTTCATTGAGTCAAAGCAATAAAAAATGGCTCCGACTGTACTCGCATGGACAACCGAGTGAATAATATCGAATTATAACATACACGGGAAGACAGATGCAATTCACAAGAACCCATTATCAGTGCAGCGCGTGCCTATAACAACAATATGGATAATATTATTACTGTATAAAGTGTCATAGGAAATACTGATCAGCAGATCATAATGCTGGTAGCACAAATATACTGAGACAGCAGGTTTAAGCGCGGTGTCAGATGGCTTGGCAATAACCTGAGATAGCTACCTACTACGCGATGTCCATTGGCATCAAATTACGTTTTTACAACTGCTTTCCGATTTTGCGTTTACGTATTTCTGGTTGACAGACTTTACCATTAAAATCTCAATGATAGTATTGCACTATTTTACCATTGCGACTAAGTTTGATCAAGTTCGTTATACAGCAGAATATGACACATTTGTCTTTTGACGATTTTACAAAAGACCGGTTTAAAGACTTAATTTTTTATACGGTACCTATGAAGTATTTTGTCTTCTCAGCCTATACATGCGACGACTCACCGCTGCTTGCGGGCAGCCCTACTCTCAGAACTTGGGAATCTTGTGGGAACTTCACACATACCATTGAATTGCAAGTGCAGTTTTCTTCTCGTGGTTTGCTACACCGTAAATCTCGCGGTAAATTACAAATATACCTATATTTGGAAAGATCCAGTGGGTTCGACCCCACGGCCACAGGTCAAACCATGAGGCTATCACGACTTTAGAGATACATCTTTTGTACTGGAATTAAATGTTTCATTCGGCTAATTATTATGTGTACCTACCTACATATGTTATACAATGCAATACTTCTCTTAATTATTTTAGTAGTTGTAACGTGTACGTAACACACCCACGCACAGATGTGTATTTTAACAGCTCATGTTCTTAAGTTTATTAATACGTACGCTTGTCCAAATATTAAACATTATACTCTACGATTGAATGAAAGGAGCAACAAATCAAAACAAATCTTACACAATCGCCCTAGCCTAGCTGTGTTTGTAAATCTAAGAAGATCTAACCAAAGCAAGGGGCGGTTACACGGTGTCTCTTCTCACGCTCATTATAAACAGTACTTAAATTGTTATTGAGATCTAGAACAACTTACCTACGCTTTGTTCGCGTTTGGATCGAAGCCTTTTCTAGAATGTTCTACTATGGAGATATCAGACTTTATGGAACAAAAACAATTTGCACCAAGTCGATTCTTAGTAAATTCGCGGAAAGGTAAACAAATGTTTAAAGGTTATTTAACTCAGCACCATGTAATTTGTTTTAATAACAACATTTTGCAAGCTACAGCAACCACCTTGGCAACTGCAATTCCTACAATTATACAAACACATTTTTACTATGTATAATGAAAGCGACGACGTTATGAATGACGTTTACCTACCTAATAGTAATCAAAAGTGAAACAAAACGTGACCATGTAATTTCATTCTCAGCCGGAAGACGTCCACTGCTGAACAATGAACGACTCGCCACTTGCATCCACCGGTTTCCCGCAACTCTCACGATGTTGTCAGTTCACCTGGCGGGAGGCCTTCCAACGCTTCGTCTTCCGGTTCGTGGTCGCCACTTGAGGCCTTTTCTACCCATGTAATTTGTAGACCAAAAATCGATTTTAAACAGTACCTAGGTACATGTAAAAAAATCATCCTGACTCTACATGCGCCAGTTGCACACAGCGTAACGACTGGAAGTGCGAAATAAATCCACAAACATTTCAATGTAAATTCTAAAATATATTTTAAACGCCCATAACATTCTTGCTGCAGCATTAGATCTACGATTTGTGAATGAATCAGCCTTAATCCCGGGCATAACAACAATAGCTGAATAATGTTCAGCATTGCGATTTAACGCTTCCTCCTTATGTTTCTTTGGTACAGCCTAAATTACACCCGTCAGCGGTTGTTTCCCAACAACACCACACCGTGTCGAAATTGCTAAGCTTACTCAAAGTGATATTTAACACAGTAGGACTCTGTGTAACACGGATGGCGTTCGTAGAGATCGTCTGTTAGACAGGACATCCCAATAGAGCGGTCACACTCGTAAAGTTATTTGTTTAAGTTTAGTGCCTACCCACGGGGCACGCGTTAGAATATTGTGCTTTTATTGTGCCTCTCATTGGCCACTTCCAATGATTGCTGACCTTACTTTGTGGTACATTGTTAAGTCCTAGTGCTCTATTTTTTCAATAGTTAATCCGAATGATTGTTTTGATAACGGGTTGTATATATGAAAATATTTTTTGTGAATGCCACCTACTTCTGTCTGTTCAGACATGTCAAGATTCAGGAGCGCTAACTTCTTTAACCACGTTTACATCAACTCAACTGTTCGTCACCTTTTACAAAGAAGTGCTTTTTCCGATATAGAGACGTTAATTGTGGAGGTGTCCTTCTGGTGCTTCACCATATTCAGTTATAGGTACTTCTCTATAATTATGCATTGTGAGAAGCATGAATTGCTTCACAGCTCTGATAAAGAAATCGCGTCGTAACTCATGAACTAAATGATCTTGAGTGGTCAACTGTGTTTTCCTCATCAGTTCCACTTCACCAAATGGACATTTCCTAAAGCAATTGCAGAACTTACTACAAAATATATGTATCCAAACCAGTATAGGGACGCTCCTACAATATTTGAACAGTTTGCTCGATTTCCATGAGTGACAAAAGGACCTAAGAATTGAATTTTTTATAACGCAATATTTTTCAAATCGATTTATAAATGAACGAGTTTTGAGATAAAATATAAAAAAAAGAATTAAAAACCTTTTTGTGAAGTCAGTTGAACATACATTTCCGGCAAAATAAAAAACTTTAAAAGCTACTTTTTCACAGATTTCTTCACATTTTCAGATTATTTTAGCGACTTACGCGTAACCAGATTGCTATCACGATATCGTAATCGGGATCGTAGGTGTTTTTTTGCCAATGACTCAATAGCAAATGACATGACACCGTAATGCTGTTAAATAATTCCACAGAACTGTAAACTGAACAATCATAATAGGTATCGGAACAATACACTTAAGGGGTATCAACAGAACATTCGCATTATCTACTGCTTGAGATAAAATGACCGAAGGACCGGAAATCGATAAAGTTTCAAATTCTTCCTAAAATTTCGGATAAAATTGTGAGCGGTCGGTCGGAGCGTGCGCGTGCGCTTGCAGAACTACAGAACCCTAAAAATGTAATAAGAATGATAAAATTTTGAGAATGGATTATGTAATAAATATACAAAATAAGCCGTGGTGGCCTAGTGGTTTGACCTATCGCCTCTCAAGCAGAGGGTCGTGGGTTCAAATCCCGGCTCGCACCTCTGAGTTTTTCGAACTTCATGTGCGCAATTTACCACGAGCTTTGCGGTGAAGGAAAACATCGTGAGGAAACCTGCACAAACCTGCGAAGCAATTCAATGGTGCGTGTGAAGTTCCCAATCCGCACTGGGCCCGCGTGGGAACTATGGCCCAAGCCCTCTCATTCCGAGAGGAGGCCTGTGCCCAGCAGTGGGACGTATATAGGCTGAGATGATGATGATGATGATACAAAATGGCATAAATACTACAGCAGTGACGAATAGGTGTTGTTGGACCAACCTTTTTAGAGCTTTCTCTTAAGTTGACTAGCATTGCCATAACCTTACAAGCCAATTAAAATATTAATTATTCATAAATAAAACGAAGAATGTATAAAATATTCATTCAACCCTTTTAGTAACCACTGACATACAATACAAATACTATATCGAGCACCACTAATTAGTGCAGTAAGTATTACGCAATTAATATGACATAAATACATGATAGGTACATAATAATAACATGACATAATATGTGAATCAATTATTTCTCTCCAAAAAATAAGCAAGTTTTCCTGTACCAATGCACGCATTACGATTATGAGTGAGTATATTACACGAGCTGTTTTTGGACAAAGAGTTTCCCTGTTTCTTTTTCAGAATCGTAATATTTTGCGGTTCTGACTCACCCGAATCGATAATAAGCGATGCATTTCTGGCCGATTTTATAGGAAAGTTAAAACAGAAATTGCTTTAGTTAGTGGCTATACTGAATCATGGTGTATTACTCAAGTATGGCGAGACGAGCCTATAAACTTGTTTGCCAAGTTACTAAGGTGCGGATAAGACTTTGAAGATTAGAAACGGAACTCAATGTATTTATGATTTGTTTGTTTAGTTAAAATGTTCTCAGAAATTGATGAATTCAGTTGCATAGCTCTGAAATTCGGACGATGTGTCGCATAGTTAATACATTGCATACGTAATTAGTTATTTATAGATAATTTCAACCGCTTGTGTAAAAATAAAATGAATTATACCTATATTATTATTATTAATTATCATAGTTTATGCACTTATGGCTGTTTTAAAGTAGGTATTTTGTCCTGGACACAAAATACATCATCTGGTGAATTAAGTCTCGCCTGCTTGTTCTGCTTTTTTTGTGCCATTAATTATTGTCGACACCTTTGACAGTGTACTTTCGTAATAATTTCCCCCGTCTCCCACGTTTAGTGATTCATTAATTTTTCTTATAGACTATTTATCTTTTAAAAATTTCATGTTTCGAGAATTCATTTACGTTAAATTAATCGTGCGGTAAATTGTTTTCGTTGGCGTTGTCTAAAAAATTTAAATACGCATAAACTAAAACTCCATAATTACCTCAAAAATATTATGTAATCCAGTCAGTGTCATTAGTATGTTTTCAATAATGTTACTGAATAGCTATTTAATAAGGCGACCATTAAGAGGCTTAGCGGGTTTATGCTTATATTTTATAATGCAATAATAAGATTGCTTAACACTAGTCACGGTCAAAAGCTCTTGCCTTTATGACAGTACACTTATTGAGGCCCGATGTAAATATAATGTTTACAGCCATGTCGTTCACTTTGTATAAAATATGCCCTTCGTCATAGTACAACTTGTACGTTTACTTAGTTGTGTGCTACTATAATTTTATGAGATGAAGCTAAAGTTTAGTCTAATCCCAAATTGATTTAAAAGTGTTCGACGGCAACGGAGATTATTATGTGAAATACATTATTATTTACAACACAAGCTCTGCTAAGCTTACTTTGGGACTAGGTCAATTCTGCCGCCTTAAGGAGAAAAACCATAAGTGAAAATTTTTGCAAAATTGACTTTTCACCAGCCGCGTACTCAGTTTTTTTTCCTGAGTACGAGGCTGGTGAAAAGTAAATTTTGCAAAAAATGTCACTTATGGTTTTTCTCTTTAAGGCGGCAGAATTGGTGTGAATTGTCCCGTGATATTTATTTATTTATTTATTATTATTTATTTACTAAGAGGATTTGGTCTGGTAAAATGTGTAAATAAATAGCATCTATGAAATTAACAAAAATATAGAAAAAAATTACTAAGTGGCTACTAAATACTTAATTGTTTTTATACTGTTGAAGAATATAATATGGTTATATTATATTTATTATTTATTATTATAAACCATAAAATGTGTAATCGAATTTATTATCATTTATTAATTTTAAATTGAAATTTTTACATTCAAAAGTTTTATTTATTTTGTTATTTTAATTCAATGATGACATGGATTGGATATATTTACGAGTATACTCAAATGAGTAAAATAATATAGCTTATAAAAGCACGATTTTTTTTAAAAATTTGCATGTCGAGTTGTCGGCTGAATACTGTGACTGTAATTTAATTACTTAAGATCTTGTAAACTTATTTTGGCAAATAAAGATTTGCTTACTTAAAAAACCGGCTAAGCTACGCACCGGAATAGGGTTCCGTATCCATTACGAAAAAAATAATTAGTATTTTTCGAAGGATTTCGTATTTTGTACGGAATATTCCAAGTTTAGGCATATTTTATACCTTAGGCTGCTATTTACTCTTAAACTACTAATAATTATCAAGAAAACGTAACCGTTATAGTTTTCCTTGTAAGTTTGATATACATACTTACTTACTACCATGCTGAATTTATTCAAAATGTACAACCCACCGGTTTAGATATTGGAGGAGGGGGGGTGGGGACGCGATTTTAACGAAAATATGCACTTTGAAGTTGAATATTTTGCAAACAAATCACTGGATCGAAAAATCGTTTTAGCAACCCCTAACAATCAATCAATCAATTGTTTTAAAATACCTATTCAACGGTACCCCACACTACCTACAAGATTGGATGAGAGAAAAAAAATCACCCCCACTTTACATTTATGGGAGGTAGGTACTCTAAAAGAATTTGTTCTGAATTCTTTGTTGCACCATTCTGTTGGCATAGTTACATATATTCGTGCAAAATTACAGCTCTATAGGTAGAGTCATTCACGATGACACGTGCCGTGGTTCTTATTACAATGTCATTAATGGCTAATTTTGACAAAATCACGCGTCTTCGTGGATGGCACTAGGTATAGCATTGACAGTCCCTAAGCAAAGCCACGGACGGACAGACAGACATACAGACAGATATGGCGAAACAAAAAGGAAGTATACCAACCTTCTAAGAAAGGAAAGGTATAACTTCAGCGAATGAATTGAATCCCGACTACGGTGCTGTGCTATGAATGACTGAGCAAAACTCGTTTCTCGAATTCAGACACAGCACATTTACAACTGTCATAGTGACTTGCTATCCTACTAATATTATCCTATCCTACTAATATTATAAATGCGAAAGTGGGAGTGAGTGAGTGAGTATGTTTGTTACTTCTTCACGGTAAAACGGCTGGAAGGATTTGGATGAAATTTGGCAAAAAGTTAGTTTATAACTTGGATCAAAACATAGGCTACTTTTTTATCCCGATATTCCCACGGGATAGGGATAAAATCTCGAAATAATAACCGCTGGGTTTTTGTCATCTTGGCTACGGATCCCGAAAAATGTATTGGATTTGAAAAACACGGACAATTACACACTGAAACAATTTTGGCAACTAAGTAGTTGAAAATTAACTCTCTCTCTCTTGATCTCTTTTTCTGGTTTTTCTATGCATCTATGTTTCAGTCTGTATTTTCGATATATAATAATGAAGTAAATCGTTCTATAAAGATATATTTAATATTTTACTGCAGTTCACAAAACATCTAACAATAAATGATTATGATTAACCTGTAATACGATTTACGAGCTAAACACACCAATTGATTGAAATCGTGACCATGGTCTTTAGCATCGTGGCGCAAAATGATTGTTTAAATCATTTGAACTTTCGGAGATAATGGATTTTCATGATTAGTTATAGGTTTCTTTGAAGCGGAATAGAAAGTATGTTTGATTTGGTTTAGGACAAAGATATAGATACTCGTCGATATCGCAAACATTTCGACTAGCTTCGAGGCTTTCCATGAAGAAAAAGAGATATGAAAAAGTGATGTTTTCGAATGACACCTACCAAATAGTTTTTTCTGTGTCAACGATCTTATATGAATAAAATCTATCTAATAGGTACCTTTAAGTCAACAATGCTTATATATTTATTTGTTTATTTTCGGGGATTTTGGAAACGATTTCGGGAGCTAAAAATTGATTTAACTCTGGTCTTGTCTCTGGGCAGACGCATGCTTTCGATCACTAGAATATGATTAAGCTTTAGATACCTAGTGATAGTGACAAATTTTTTGGAACACCAACCTGTAATACCAAGGTTGTAATTAAATCCTACTAATATTATTAATGCGAAAGTGTGTGTATTTGTATGTTTGTGTGTATGTGTGTCCGTCTTTCACGTCGAAACGGAGCGATGGGTCGACGTGATTTTTGGCATAGAGATAGTTTATGAGACATAGAATGACATAGGCTACTTTTTACCCCGAAGAAATGCACAGTTCCCGAGGGAACAGCGCGATAATCGAACTCCACGCAGGCGAAGCCTTGGGCAAAAGCTAGTAAATAAATAAAGACCACACACTAACTTTCTGAAACACTTATATTTGTAACACACAAGTATATCACATAAGTTGAATATTTTATTACCTAGGTATACTATTTACCTACAGATAAATTGATTTCCGATTTTTAAAAAAATGCATAAAGCTTATATCCCTTCAGATAAAGGAATGTAACCATGTTTATCGTTGTATTTATAACCAGAGGAACTATCAAATAACTTTTAAAAATATCACGAAGCCATTACCCAAGTTGTATGTATTTATAGTATGGTATTTAGGACACCAAAACACCGCTATGTCGAATGTCCCGGTGTCGGCGCAGGCTTGCTTGTCCATGGTTCGGGAGATTATGATATATTAATAAACCCATACCTACACACGTACAGTCAGCTTAGGTTAGAAATAAATATAAAATGTGTGATACCATTTTTTTATATAACTTCCAAAAGCCTCTTTAGTCCTATTTTAATAATCGAGATATTTTCTTATAGAAGAGTTAGCCATATCCTAACCAACAAAAAGTTGGAAAACCCCGACTTTGTCACTTCAAAGTTCAATATCTCAAAAACAGCTAAGCCGATTTTGATAAAACATATCTAAGAACCATCGCTAGAAAACCTGCTTTCAAATAAAAAAAAACGCATTCAAATCGGTCTACCTGTTTAAGAGCTACGGTACCACAGACAGACACATAGCGGTCAAACTTATACCTAACACCCTCTTTTTGCGTCGGGGGTTAAAAATGATATTTGGCATCTCAGGTGCACAGTTTGTCCCCGAAAATCTGGAGATTAAGCATCTCAAAATACGTTGCTAGAAATTCGATAGAAATTGATTCATTTTTTTTATGGTATAGGGGCAAACGAGCAGACGGATCGCCTGATGGTGAGCGATTACCGTCGCCCATGGACACCTGCAACACCAGAAGAGTCACAAGTGCGTTGCCGGCCTTTAAGGTAGGAGTACGCTCTTTTCTTGAAAGCTTGAAGGTTATATCGGTCCGGGAACCTAGTGGTCAGAGAAGTATTAGAACTTGGCTTTAAAGCTTGAAGTCACGAGTTTGATCCAAGGTCGGTGCAGATATAGTACGTATGCTCTCGAACTATGTTTAAATGTTGCCTAGTACACATACGAGTAGTACAAGCTTTTTGAACATGAAACTACCGTGAGACTCACTCATATTAAATCGAGCTAAACTCGATTTAAGACGTGAGTTATCCGTTAAAATATAATTTGAGTACTTACAAGATTTTCTTAGTTTGGGCAGTACTAAGGTAGTACGATTAGTTGTTCTGTGGTTTGGGACTTCGTTAACTGTTGTAAATTTTCCCACGATAAAGATTAACAAAAAAAATCTTTATTTCGTAGAAAACACGTTTTAAATGGCAATTAAGGGGTGGAGTCGCCCAGTAAGCAAAAGTTGTCTGTGTTGAGAAGCCTTAGTAACATAAGGTTTAAGCATTTTTTTATATTTATTTCTTTTATGCGTAAGTGTTCAAGGACTTAGAATTTTCTAAGACGGAGTGTGTGAATTTTATATTTTTTTGTGTTGTGTTTTTGATGGCGACAGTACCTTAATGGACTATGTAGAGACCTGTTGCAATCTCTGGCTGATTCAGATCAACAGAAGTTTCTTTGTAGCATTTTTAGATGGCAACCTACATTTTTTCTTGTTACACGTAGATTAGTATGTATAGTTCATCCCAGCCTATTTATGTCCCACTGCTGGGCACAGGCCTGCTCTCAGAATGTATCGTTTTCTACACTTTTTATTTGCCATAAAGTAATTTATTTTATTTCTGAAATAGTAATTTCTTCAGAGTTGATATTAAACTAACCTAACCTAACCTACTGCATTCTATATGATGAAATTTAAAAAAATCCTGAAATCAGCACGATTTTATATATTTTATAGCAAACGTTGCTATGGCAAGTGAAATTCGGGCAAGTAATGGTAAACGGTCATGGTCTGGTCATGAGGGGTCGCCCATCACTGCCACGCAAGCCTTTACGATCCTTCTCTACCGGTCTGTATTGGCCGCTTGACAAGCGCATTCGGCATTCTACTACAGCGATCTTATGGTGATAGATTTAATGGTATCTTTCCATCAGGTTGCTATAATTAACCACGTGGAAGATAGAGTACATGCTGGTTTTTTCTCTTAGTGTCTTACTCTCCACGCCGGAACTCAATAGCGTAAGTACAGATGCTTGGCAGCAGGATTAGAAAGTATAAAGGTGAATCGGTGGAGTCTCTATATGTTCCTGCAACCCAATTATGTTGAAAATTTGAATTTTATCACAAAACTTAGTTGTAAAATAACAGAGAGATTGCATCATAAATTCATAATAAAATATCATACTTACTGTATCTTATTTTCAACACTAAGGAAGTATCTTAAAGTGTCATTTTTCGTTCACAATATTTTCTACAAGAGTCAGCTAAGATGAATTTTCTTATTGGATAGAAAGATAGAGCGCCTAAATTTAACGATCGACATGACGATATTAGGCAGATAGGGAAGATAAGGATTGATAGCAAGGTGCGAGAATCATCTCTAGGACTGACTCATTTCTTTATGTTAAGTATGTAATACAGAAAAATGACAAATGAAGATTGAATCTGGATTTTGACGACAAACTACCTTCTTTCTCTTGTTTCTCTTAATTACAGTTTCATCTGAGATCGGATCTCTTGTACAGCAAAAAAAGCGTTTTTTATCCCAGACTTTGAAATTACCGTTTTTGTTTTTTCTGTTTAGAACCGGATTAGAACGCTTTCTTTGCATGTACGGCGATCTAATAAAAATGCACTTAATAAGCAGTGAAAACAATTGATAAAATGTATGATCTCTCACAAAATCATTGAACATTTTTTCCCAAATCAATCGATCAAATAAAGAACTTCACATCGGTTTTCCCGCAACATAAAGCTGGGCAAAAACAAGTGAAGTGCCAATATTTTGCTTATATTGAGAAATAATGTTGAGACGATAGCAATCAGCCTACACCGACACGTAGGCGTGGCGTTAAACGATAAACTTGCACGTAAAGGAGTTTGAATGACGGGTTGTTCGCGACAAGCGTCAGATAACGTCGGACTACGATCCTAGAACATAAACGTAGCAAATGCAGAGGGTTCATTTGATTCACAACTGCACAAGCTCGAACAAGAATCGGTTTCGAAAGCCAATTATTTTTGTCTTATTCCTTTAAGCAGAGGATCGACAGTTTAAACCCGGGCTCGTACTTCTGTTTTTAAAACTTAACGTTATAGACTTTGTCACGAGCTAAGCAATGCAATGGTCCACACACACAGGTAAAGTACCTACCCAATCCGCACTAGGTCTGCGTATGGTCTAAAGCCCATGAAAAGGTTCATTCTGAGAAAAAGCTTGTGTTTAGCAGTGGGACATATATAACTATAACTATCTTTGCCTGCAGCTTTGTTTGTCATAGATTCGGTTTGTCTTTATCCTGCGGAATCTGCAATTTTCTGTAATAAAAACTACCCTATGTTCTTCCCAGTGTCTGATCTCAATGTCAAATTTCGTCTTAAATAAGTTGAGCGGTTTATGCCTAAAGAGATCAGACATACATGCACAGTAGCTTCCGCATTTATGACATTACTAGGTGTTTGAACTACGACATTTGAATATTGAAAATAATTAGCAAAACCGAATTGGGCAAGATATAGGTTTCACTTACAGTTTGTTCTGGCTCTATTCCTCAGTCCCAGGGACACATTTAAGACACAATCACAGCACTTTCAGAGTTTTTTATGAATAATTTAAAAGAGCGCGCGCCGGCCGGCATTCATTTCGAGCTGTCAATTTTGCGCAACTGACTGGTGGCGCCGCCGTGCGGGAGAAAGCGGAATGTTCATTCAGCCAGTATGTTTTTGATATGTGCAGGAGGTTTTAATGCACATATTACTAATTATATCTGCCCAATGTAACGTACATAAACCCCCCACCGGGAATCTACCCCAGATTCCCCAGTTTACAAACAAAACCAGGGATGGTATTGAATAAGGTAAGTGGACTGTATAGTGTAAGTATTTGTTGACTTAGTGAACTAAACACGTGTAGCTGTAAATTGAGTAAAATAAATGACTTATTTCGAACCTAAAATTGTCATAAATTTGACACCTTCTTGCGTCAAATTCATGCAAAGAAACAAAGGAAAATAAAAATTATGCTGAATCCAATTCCATTGGAAGTGGACTAAGCTTTACAACGGGTCGCGTGTATTCGCCATTCTGGATTTTTACTTTTACCACCCGTACAACTCCATCAGCTCCTGGATAAAGTTCCGTCACACGACCGAGAGGCCATTGAAGCGGAGGAGCGTCAGCATGCATAAGAACGAGTTCATCAACTTGAATATTACGACAATTCCTATGCCATTTTTGTCGCTGCTGCAGCGTGTGCAAATAATCGTTTAATTGCAATGTACGCGGACCGATATGTAAATAAATTTTATGGAAATAGTCGATAAGAATTTTTGTAAAGTTGCACTTTTTAGGAAGCAATAATGGATACTTCTTTTGATACGGTAGTTCGGCGAAAGACAACCTACCCCCCACCCTGAGAAAACCGAGGGGGTCGACATAAGGTGCTAACCTTTTAAGTGAAGAACTACAGCTGTAACCATTGGAAATTGCTTGGATATCAGCTGCAAAATGCTCTCGCTGAACGGATTTAATGAGCACATCGTGTGCGTTCTTTAAATCTGATAGAGACGAAGGACCTGTGTTCCTATTAGACTTCGTCGATCTACAATTGTTAATAAACTGAAAACAACGAGCTAAGACATTTTGAAGTTTGCTAAAACTCGAATATTTTTCAGTTAAATTATAAACAAGATTTGAGTCACGTGTTGTGTTTTGCACGCTAGTTTGAGCCAAAGTCGCGCATGGAATTTTGAGTTCTGGCACATTTGCCGATTTAAATTGATCAATTGATTTTACTGGCCAATTCTCTCTTGGTGCGTCTAGCCAGCTCGGTCCTCCGAGCCACTCCGCTGTCGATAACAGCACGGAAGGTAGCGCTCCGCGCGAGCACACGTCAGCGGGGTTGGACGCGCCGCTCACGTGAAACCAACAATCGCTTTGCACGGTCTCTAAGATTTTGGAGACACGCGAAGCCACAAAGGTTTTGAGGTTGTAACTGGGTGTATTCAACCAACTCAGCACCACAGAGGAATCGGTAAACAAGAGTATTTCATGAACAGGAATTCGTTCAGACAATATTGACTTCGTATATTTGACTAACTTGACTAACAAATGCGCAGCCATTAGCTCGAGACGTGGAATGGTCACTGTCTTCAAGGGTGCAACCTTGGATTTTGCAATGACTAGACTGACCTTCGAATTACCTTGATTGTTAAAACTACGCAAATAGATGACCGCAGCTATTCCTTGAACTGAAGCATCGCAGAATCCTAGTATCTGGTAGTAGCTGTGCTGTTTGACAGTAACCTGGCGCTCGTGGCTAAAATTCGACAACAGCGGGAGCTCTGACATGTAGGTGAGCCACTCCTTTTCCAGTTCCGGAGGCAGCCGCTCATCCCAACCCAGCTGTTGGAGCCAGAGTTTCTGCATGAAGCATTTCGCGTAGAATATGCAAGGAGCCACGAAACCTAAGGGATCATACTGACGACCAATCTGTGACAAAACACTACGCTTGGTGATCGCCTGTGAAGCTGGAAGTGGGTGGAATACGAAGGAAAACACATCTTCGGCGGGTCGCCACTGCAGACCTAAAACTTTTATGGACAGGTCCTTGTCATCCTCGAATGCAATGGGCGTTTCGCGGTGATCAGCTGGAACCCGAGCCAGTACCTGGGGACAGTTGCTAGCCCACTTACGAAGCAGAAATCCTCCTCCACTCAGCAACTCTAACAGTTCATCCTGTAGCTTAGCTGCTTCATCATAGCTGCTCACTGACCACAGAAGGTCATCGACGAAGAAACCCTTTTTTAGAACCTTGCTCGCTAAAGGATACTTCTCGCAGTCGTCGTCAGCCAGTTGATGCAGGACTCGGATCGCTAGGTACGGACTGCTAGCAACGCCGTATGTGATCGTGTTTAACTCATACACCTTTAAAGGTTGATCAGGTTGAAACCTCCACAAGATGTGTTGGTAATTGCGTTGAGATTTTTCGATCAAGGTCATTCGAAACATTTTACAAATGTCACTTGACAAGCAAATTTCATGTATACGAAAATTTATTAAAATCTCATTAATATCTGCTTGAAGCTTAGGACCGGCGTAAACGACTGAATTTAAAGAATTATTATTTGTCGTTTTGCATGAGGCGTCAAAAACTACTCGGAGTTTTGTCGTGGTACTTGACGGTCGGAGAATACAAAAGTGAGGAATTATGTACTTAGAATCCACAGTACCAAAATCACCTACGCAAGTTATGTGACCAAGGCTTTCATATTCGGACATGAATTTATTATATTCTTCCTTAAGTTCCGGAAGACGATTCAGCTTTGTTTCTAAATTGTTGAAACGACGTAACGCTTGTGGAGTCGAATCGCCGAGATCAAAACTGGGTTTGAACGGGTACTTCACTGTATAACGTCCCGTAGTATCGCGACTGTGTTCGTTTTGGAACAATTGTTCGACATACAAATCTTCTGGTTTTTTAGTGACGTCATACGGCACGTTTTCAGTCTCCCAGAAAGAGTTCATGATTTTATCGATACTACTAGTTTTATTAGCAGAGAACAAGTTGAGCGAGGCTGTATTTGACTCACAATCGTCACTCAGTACTGTCTGACCAGTAATGACATATCCGAATATGGAATGCATCGCGACGGGCAAACCCGGGTCACGTGGTAGTATATTTTGACCGTCATAAATGTAGGGAAATAAGTCACCTGCGATCAACAAGTCAACTGGAGCCGCCGAAAAGTAGTTCGGGTCAGCTAACTCGAGATTTTTGAAATTATTGATAACTTTGTTTGACAAGGTTACTGTAGGTAAGTTGCTAGTTATATTACTTACGACAACAGTATCAGTGCTAAGCACCGGACCAGATGAGTTTCGTGGTTTAATTGAACATGTAACCAGACCGAAATCTTGCACTGGCGCACCTCCCAGACCCATGGGTTCAAACTGACACTTGCGTCGAGACAAACCCAGGCGCTGGGCACACTCTTTTGTCATATAACCGGACATGGCACCGCTGTCAATGACTGCACGTACGGCGTGGTAAGTTCCCCATCGATCTGCGACGTGCACCATGGCAGTGCCTAACAACACGGTTGAATTTGACGAACAAGTCAAGCCGACGTTTGGCATTGACTTTTGACTTTGATTTTGACCATTTGAAACGTTTTGAATACTTGAAATGTTTTGACCACTTGAAATGTTTTGACTATTTGAATTGTTTTGATTAATTGATGAATTTTGAACAGTTGGAACTGTATCTAAGTGAATACTGTGATGGTGCGGTTGTTTACACAGCACACAACGCACTTTTGACGTACACTCGGACAACGAATGCTGACGAAAGCAATTTTCGCATAATTGAAGCTGTTTCACTTTGTCAAGACGCTGCACCGGTGTTAAATCAAAAAACTCGAAACATCGATAAGTTGAATGCGGTTTGTCGCAAAATAGACATCTATTTGATCGTTCGCTATTATTCTTACTCACAGCTGACAAGCACGGCTTTTGGAACTGCTTTGGTGCACTACTGTAATTAGCAGCATTATTATTATTTTTTCGAACACAATTCGGCTTTGCAGAGGTGTTAGGGACACTCTTAGGCGTAAACTGAATTTTTGATGTACTAATTTTAACCTCCGACATTTCCAAAACACGCGCCTGTTTCTCTACGAAATTAATCAGCTGTTCGTAAGTAGGTATATCGGTTTGATCTACTGATTGTTCGAATTCGCGCCTAGTGACGGGGTCTAAATTTCGCAATCCCATATAAAACAGTATGAAACTCGATAGGTTACTGATTTTCAAAAGTTTCAATGCTTTAACACACTCTTGATACGTTTGTAAAAATGTGTTTAGACCAGTAGCCGACTCAGTTGACAAAGGCTTAAATTGAAACAGCCGATCTAAATAGCTCGTAGCTAAGGCACGAGTGTTCTCAAATTTTTTGACTAGCAAAGCCCATACTATCGGATAATTATCGGCCGTCACTGGCATCCCTTTGACCACAGTCAATGCCGAACCGCTGACTGCGGAGAGCAGGTAATAAAACTTCTCAATGTTCGTAATATCATTGTTGTTATGAATTAAACTCGTAAACGTGTCATAGAATGTTTGCCAGTTTTCTAATTTGCTATCGAAATGGAACAATTCTAGTTTAGGCAGCCGCGGCTTAGCCGACCGCGAGTCTGGCCCGGCAGCGCCCGGGCCGCGGCCCGCGGAGCGCGACGAAGGTCCGCTACCGCTGCCGTCACACGATTGCCAAGTGTCGCTATTAGCCTCCGCTACACTCAGAATACGGAAATACATGTCGTCAAAGGTTTGAATTTCCTGATAATTTGGTTTAAATTTCGGGTTTTGTTTCTTATTATAAGAATTTAACTCGAATATGCATTGTTCGAAACATTCCCGAGTCGAATGAAGTTCTTTAAGTCGCAAATTAAATTCGGTTAAACGCTCTGGTGGAGTTGATTTGGATAGTTCAAATAACGTTTGACATCGTATAAAAAGCAGTTCTTTTTTGTTGATAAGTTGTTCGACATCGAATTCTTTTTCGTCCATTTCGAATTAAAAAACAAAAGACGCGCGCGACGCGTTGCAAAGAACGAAAATTGAAAACGTTTATTTTATACGTATTATTCTAGGTAAATAACTTAGATTAGAAATAAGCCTGTTACCTTAAAACTGCGTGAAATGTGTGTTTTATGTGTATGAATGTGTATTTAGTTTGCAAACTGAGGATGCGGTTCGATTGACCAAAATGTTTGAACTACGACATTTGAATATTGAAAATAATTAGCAAAACCGAATTGGGCAAGATATAGGTTTCACTTACAGTTTGTTCTGGCTCTATTCCTCAGTCCCAGGGACACATTTAAGACACAATCACAGCACTTTCAGAGTTTTTTATGAATAATTTAAAAGAGCGCGCGCCGGCCGGCATTCATTTCGAGCTGTCAATTTTGCGCAACTGACTGGTGGCGCCGCCGTGCGGGAGAAAGCGGAATGTTCATTCAGCCAGTATGTTTTTGATATGTGCAGGAGGTTTTAATGCACATATTACTAATTATATCTGCCCAATGTAACGTACACTAGGGATAGGACGGAGATGAGATGACTTATCGTTAAAAATAAAGTTGCGTTAAATACTTGTAATATATATAGATATCATTTATAAATATTGTGAATATGTACCTACTTTAAAAAAAATTACCTCGTTCAGTTTCTTGCCGGATTCTTCTCAACAGATATTTTTACGAACCGGTGCATTTTTTGACGTTTTATATAAAGTTTTATATAAAGCCCCCGCTGTTTCTAACTAAGCTGCACGTTTTAATGTGGATCTACAGGAGCGCGTCGGACCGGCGCCTGCGCATACAAAGCGCGCATTGTCTCCGCATCGCTATTCCGGAGGCAACAAATATCACACATTGTTGCTAATTTATCGGTATTTTAAAACCTCGTGTTAGCTTTATCTGTGAGTTAACGAGATAATTCTAATTTACCAACTATGTGGGTACAGTCATATGAAAAAGGATGAAACTATAATTACTTAGTTGAGTGCCGATTTTGGAAATAAATAAAAATACAGCAAGTTTCAGAGATAATTTGAACTAGTTAGGTCAGAAAAATAAAGTACCTAAGTATAGGTACTTACCTAAAAAAATTAAAATCAGCTACCACACACATGTTTCAAATATAGCATAGATTTTCAACATTTCGGATTTTATTGTTGTGCATATACCTATCTTCTAAAATCGTCTGGGTATCTACTTGCTAGATAAACGTACTTATTTTTTTTATTTGTGATTTTACATGTGAATATAATAGAATTGAATGTTTCTGGATTCGAAGATTGCAGAAATCAAAGTTTATTTAATATTTAAATATTATAGTTGCTACTAACTTTACTAATGAACGCAACATCGTCAACGTAGAGCGCCTGGAGAATGGCACAAGGCAAACAACTTGGAGCATACATATCAAACATTTTGTTGCACTAGGCGCAGTGATTCACTCCAGCCAGAAGGGCTACTCCGAAACACAAAATTCGAAGTTCGTGTCGTGCGGTCCCTCTGACACTTACACTATTTAATACGAGAGCGAGAGGGATCGCACGATACGAACTTTGAATTTTGTGTTTCGGAGTAGCTCTTCAGTACGGAAATGAGGGTCGTCGCATGTTTCGTATTCCCTGTCCTGTGACATTTCTAACAGAGAGGGCTGGAATACATGGTATTTATCAATATAAATTAATAGCTACTTAATTTTCAGCAGGAAAAAAATATGCTTAGGTAAGTACTTAGTAAGTGCCTTTTGTCTAAATTTTGAGACTACCAGAAATCAGCGTTCAAAATTGTAGGTTGCCTTCTATTAGCACTTTTTTTTATACCCAGAATTTCCAATATATAGTTTTAGGGCTAAGGTTCTAAACTTTATGATAGTAGGTACTAGCTTTTGCCCACGGCTCTGCCCGCGTGGTATTCGGTTATCGCGCGCTGTTCCCTCGGGAACTGTGCATTTTTCCGGGATAAAAAGTAGTTTATGTCACTCTCGGGCCCATAAACTATATCTATGCCAAAAATCACGTTAATCCGTCGCTCCGTTACGGCGTGAAAGACGGGCAAACATACAAACACACTTTCGCATTTATAATATTAGTATGGATTATAGTTTTGCCATGTCCGTCCATTAGCCTGTCTGTTCATCCGTAGGTGGCGTGTAAGTAAGCAGAAATAATCTTAAACTTCTAGCGAAAGCTGCAATTTTTCATTAACATAGGTACATATTATACGGACAAAGTACCTAAGTGGTAAAATAAAATCCCGAAGGTTGACAAATGGAACTCTACTGTCGTTTCACTATCCGTTTGTCTGTATTCATGAAGCTGTATCTCGAAAACCGTAATAAATTGATAGCTGAAATTTACAACCCTTATACGCAAGACTGACTCGCACTTGACCGGTTTTCTGATTTAAAATCCTTGAATGTACCAAATCTGGTAGCTGAATTTTGTTTTGTTTACATTTAGTTAAATTCCTATTCAAACCAAGTATAGCAATATATATTCATCAAAACATACTCTTGAGGAAACCTGCACAAGCCTGCGAAGCAATTCAATGGTGCGTGTGAAATTCCCAATCCGCACTGGGCCCGCATGGGAACTATGGCCCAAGCCCTCTTGTTCTGAGAGGAGGCATGCGCCCAACAGTGGGACGTATATAGGCTGGGATGATGATGATGATGAAACCGACTCTTATTATTTTTTATAGGTCACTGACCTAAAAAAATTCTTAGCACTTCACGTTTCAGTGCTAGTTGACGCTATCATATTTCTTCTTTATTCAATTTTCCTGCGCCGGAGTGACATGTCCGTTGCGCGTGGGCACAAGCCGAATTAACCAGGATTACAACTCTACCACGACTTCGCGTGAGCGGCGGCTTACAAGTGATTTTCTAATACATTACGTGTGTTACTAGTTAATCGTTGTGCGATGAGGGTCTCCGCCACGCAATGAATAGAAAAAAATCGGTGTGTCGCCGGTAATACGTTATGGCCGAGCTGTAACGTGAATCAGGGTTGTGTGTGAGGGATTTCTTATTTTTGGTTCGATTGCACAACTACTAGACCCTGTTCTCTGGTCACGTTAACTGAGTTTTGGGAGAGAGCAAAGTCTCTTATTGGTATCTATCTATTTACTAAGAAAGATAATCCTGGTAATGTGAGATAGAAAAGGTCATTATTAGTTTGAACCTTTTATAAAATAAACAAGGAAAACACATCATCTCTTATATGTTTAAAACAAAGTACTCTGTAACATAACAATAATCACTTAAGCTTGTGTTCGAGTCGTGCACGTTTGATTAGTATTCAATGTACCTATTTATCTATACATACAAGCAATATGTTTAACCGTTGCCTGGTACTCACAATAGGTACAGTCACAAGCACTAATATCTGCCACAGCGGAGCGTGCAAAAATATCTGACACAGATACGTCCTTCCGGCCCTAGAAATAGAGTCGTATCACATATTTATGTACGCTTGTTGTGTCAGATATTGGTGCTGGTGAAAGTATTTACGAGTTTGTTTAGCTTGGGATTAAATCAATTGTTGTCAATTGTTCTATACGCGTATTTATTATTCTTTTAATTAAATATTATGGGACAATTGACACTAATTGACCTAATTCCAAACTAAGCAAATCTTGTACTATGGATACTAAGGCAACGGAGAAACATACTTATATAGATAAATACAATACTTAGTTACCTATTAAACACCCAAGACCCGAGAACAAACATTCGTATTATTCATACAAATATCTGCACCGGGCCATCCGGTCGTCAAATTGCTGTACCTACTTTACGTACCTAGATTTGTTAAAAGTGATAAACTCACAGAAGAGGTTTAACCTTTCGTATGACCATGTATGACTTAGTACTGATCGGTGATCCTCCTGTTGTATGCCAAAGCACCAGACTGATCAGTGCCGAAAATTACAAGAGCAACATTTTATTTAGCTTTGGTATAGAGCAGGAGTACCTACGTTACTTATCAGTGCTAAGAAATACAAAGGGTTAATACGCCTCATTTAACAGTGTCAATGCCAAGATAACGGCCGCAAGCAAACTCAAAAAACTAATTTCAATTATAATCGATCACATTTAAACAAAATATTTCACGACTCCATTAAAAATTAAACGGCATTAGATTAATGTCTGTTAAAGTGTTAATTGACGATCATTTATGCATTTGCTGAATTGACACAGAGCGCACGCGGCAAACCGACCTCGACTGAAATTAATAGGTGTCAGTGCGCAATCTTATTTAAACTAAGGCTATTCACACATTGAATCTTTTATTTAAGTTAATAGGATTTTGACTTGGCCTGTTGTAGACGATGTTTTATCTCAAAGTCGTGATTTCACCTTTGAACTGGCGAATTGAAGCGGTACATGATAAAATAAGAACGTGAGGATGTTTGATTGATTGTTTTACTGTTTTCAGGGGCCAAATTATATGTAGTGTAATTACGTAATGTAAACATATTGGCATAAAGAAAACAAAGTTTTACCTTCATCTTTAAAAGAGTACCTGACTGATTCGTCAAAGACGGGTCAGAGAGCAACACACCTTGCCCCACCGTGGGTAGGTTAGGTACACCCATGATCAACAGTAAATAAATCCATATCCAATTCGATTTATTAGCAATTAGAACTATTTATTCCTTCAAATACAGAATTATTATCGAAAATACAAACTGAAATATAGATGCACAGAAAAACCAGAAAAATAAGACCAGAGCGCTGGGAATCGAACCCAGGTACTCGGCTTTCCGTGCCGCGTGCTATACCACTACACCACCGCTGGGCAACGGTACAGACACGAATTTCTTCTATGCACCCCATATATCAGCTACACTAACAACTAAATAAGAAACAAACAAGCTGAGATATGGGGTGCATAGGAGAAATTTGTGTCTGTACTGAATGAAATGTCCGAACTGAAAAAAATTCCATTCATAAATATGGGGTTTAAAACAGTGCTTTACCCTAAAGGCCGGACCACACACGGCTAATAGTCTATTACAGGCAATTGTAATTGACGGCTCGGCCGTATCATAACACTCAATCGTCTGTGTGAATATAGGGCATGATGTTTTGATACGACTATGAATAATAGCTTCATCGTGAACTTGAAATAGCTGTTGTCTTTAGGTTTATGCTGTTTTATGGAAGCTAGAAAAAAGCCGAATAAAATCCCGATTTAACGTCGCTTATAAATATATATTTTTTTATGACACACACCGAAAAAAAATCCATATGCACGCTTGGGAAGAGAGCCCAGGCAGTGACGGACTCGCAACGCGTAAAAAACGGTGCGTGTCTTTCTTTTTTACCTCTGACAGTCGCTTATATTACGATTGAACGTTGTATAAATAAATAAAGTTCCGTAGACAATATTAGCGATACGTCAGGGCTCAGGGCCTTAATACTCACAGGACTCCGTAAGTCAGAGATATTCGTTAAAATATAATGTCTCAAATTTCCGCCATTTTTACTCACGATTTCTTTAGGTAATCGTAGGAAGTTCGTTTACTGGTGACAACGGCCGCGTTGTAATGTAGCCTCAACGTGGAGCTAATTTAAATACGGAACCCTAAAAACGTATCAAATTCACTTTGGAAGTTCAATTAAGTAGTTTTATCTTTAAATGTGGATTTGTGTCCACTTCAAATGACTGAATTCAAATTTGATTTGTTATTTTACGTGACCTAAAGCTGTGTCAAAATACCACAAACGGGACTTATCACGCTATTTTTAACAAGTAATATTTACCTCGACGTTTGGGCAACATTGCAGTTGCCGTGGTCTGCTCGTGACCACGGCAACTGCAATGTTGCCGAAACGTCGAGGTAAATATTACTTGTTAAAAATAGCGTGATAAGTCCCGTTTGTGGTATTTTGACTATCAGTGAGCATCACGAAAGTCTAAAGCTGTGTACCAAAAGCTTATTCAAATTTGACGTTTCTATTGATGACAGTCATGTCTACCAATTCTGATTAAAATACACGAATGATTCGTTCCTGTTCAATTCTATCTGGGGCTCTGGCAGATAAGTAAGTACTGCCAATATTTAGGCACTTCACGCAGTAGACGGCTACGACCACGTCGTGGTTGTGGCCGCCTAGTGTGCGAGGTGCCTTAGGTCGACCCACATAATATATTAAACTACACATGAAAACAATGTTTACATTGAAACAAGCCATAAAATTAGTAAAACAAAGGTACTTAAATAAAGGCTTGACATTAATTTAAATGGGTCTTTCAGTGAGGATTAACATTGAAACGTAACTAGTACATAACAATTGAGTTACGTTATGCTGCCATTATTCAAAAGTACTAATGGTTACAAGGAAGGTTGACAAGGATACTGCAGGCAGTATATTTATTATACTGAATAGTTTTTACTTGTAATTATTTTTAAGTCCTGATTTTGTTGGCCTATAATATTTATTTTAAACTAGATAACATCTACAAATGCAAATTTAAATGAAGTGACAGATACAAGGCTTTATTCAATTACGTATTTACATACCTAGTTATTTCTTAGACACGTACACAAACCTTTTTGAAATTGGGCAGGCATATTCTGTATTAGTTTATTCATTCAGTAATCTTTGTACCTAGGTTAAAAAGGTTGTACTTAGTTCATAATCAAATCTATCATAATTTATTTTGCGATTTGTAAAAACTGAAACTACAAAACATACAACGTAAAGACTAACGATCGTGCTGCTATAATTTCCTCCACAGGACTATAAAAGTCGTGTGTCAAATCATGACAACAAAATAAACGCCGTCCAATACATTATTGTCATTGTGGTTTAACTATATTTAACTGGCATCGGGTGAAAGACTAAATGACTATTAAATTAATAAGTTTTCATATTTCGTCTACGAATAAATAATTATTTATGTATGTGTGCATGTAATTTCGCCGTGGGCGGCCGCGGCCTTTCTTGCTGTACTCTCGCGCAGGCCGTTTGGCCTAAAAATATAACACTGACTCATAAATGTGATTGGATTAAAAAAATAGGTCCATCTGTTTGTTTTTAACGTCATGGCGAGTCATAGGTTTTGTAGTGTTTCTGGTACGGAAGTTATAGTTATAGTTTATACGATGAAACAATTTTCGCATAGATATTATATAGGTATATTGCCGACAAAACATTAAGAAGAAAAACTGCATATCTTCTTTTCTTAAATTTAAGAGCTACGAGTAAGTTCTAGCCGGTGGGGTAACCGCCACCCCGCACGGTCTTCGGCCAGCTGTTTGACTGCCTGATAAAACACGAAATCCACTTTCTCCTTCACATGGTCATAATAGGTCTTGATACGACAAGGTATTTTTTTAGCCTGCTGAAACGAAAAGTAAAAGTAAGACGAGACAGAGGAAGGCCAAGATTGACTTGTAAGCGTAGAGTGTAGTGAACAAAAATTATCGACAGACAGTAAAAAAAAAACTTATCAAACTATTTCTTCAAAAACGCAATAATAGAAGGACGGAACCCGACATCAGAAGAATTTTAACAATAAGTTCATCCTATTTTAGTACAACGCCATGAGATCATCTCATTACGCTGTAGCAGTCACGAAATCGAAATCGCTTACAAGCATTAAGGAACGTAATAGTAATAAAGTGTTTTTGTATTTAGCATACGTACATTATCATTACAATATTTAAACATGTTAACGTGTGGTGAACGTGCATTTACATCTGAAAGCTGTATAATGCTGACGCTGTAAGACTCTGGGTGCTGTTTTTGTCTAGTTTCTTATGTAACGCATAGTCAAAACAAAAGTTGGTTGTTTCAAAAAGGCGACCATGGTTATACTTTAAGCGTCTACCTAGTTTTTAACGTAATAATCTTGTTATTTCTATTACCAAGCAATCTTGAATTTCGATTTGTTACTTTTAGTTTTAAGTTGACATTTTATTTTTATCGTATCCAACTAAGTATTTATTCTTACTTTTGAATAAATGTTTTATTATTATGTTTGCCACCGAAAAAAATCTTACGTTACTGGCGTAAATAAATATATAATTTAAAATATACTTTGTGTGAACTTTATACTCGTCATCAGAACAATACTTAAGAAAATACACTCAGCGAATACTGAGGGCGATTTAGTAATATATGGAACAAACATCGACAATTGAGATTATATACCTATAGAGACTCACTACCTGTCATAAAATTTTGCCCCGTGGATTCCTATGTCTGGGATCTCAGAGGTAGATGAAGCAAGATCGTGTTTTATTTACATATTAATTACTTGTTTAATGGTATTAAAACTTTCTTGGCCACTTTCTTTTTCAGCATTTAGGGTGCGTAAAGATAAAGATAGCTATAATTATAATGAAATTTATACCGAAATTTATTTATCAACTAGCGGTTACCCGCAACTCCGTCCGCGTAGAATTCGATTATCGCTATCCCGCGGAATTAAACAATTTTCCGGGATAATAACTAGCCTATGTCCCCGGGACTCAAACTACCTGCATAGCATACCGAATTTCATTTAAACCGGTTCAGCGGTTTAGACGTGCGTGACTCAGTAACATACAAACAGATTTACAAACTTTAGCATTAATAATATTAGTAGGATTAGTAGGATTAGTTCCCACTAGTAGTAGCAGTAGTAGTCTGTAAAACACGAAGATTGTTAATCAGCTATTAGTAAAAATTGGGATGATTCACGTTCTGAAACCCAGACACTATTAAAATTCAAGTATCAAGAAACGTGTAACGATCGGGGCGCGGTCGAAATCCGAACATCGTCGCAGGCGCATGTATCACGTTGAATACGAGATTTGCGCGGCAGGGCTGTCAATTGGCACTTTTTTTATGAGATGACTAAGTCTAATGACGTTATGGATGGCACTGCCGAAGAGGACGTATCTATCTATATTATATTGCAAAATTAGAAAAACAATCTTATCTGACTTGCTTAATTTCGGATTTTTACTTATTGCCAAACTGAAATGAAAGAGATCGATATACAAAGCTGAACTTATCCTATAAATCATATATTTTATATTACTGTATGACTACTGATTATCGACGGAGACGGATATACTCGTAGTTATAAATAAATATACTTAAAATATTACTGAAAACATGTGCATGTATAAAATTATTTATAAATTTCATTTTTATGACAAGTGGCAACCCTGTCAAAGAATTGTGACGTCACGCATCATTGACCTGCCGTGCCTAGTGACTAAGACACACGTGAAAAAACTCTGACAACAAGAAAACGACTGTAATAATCGTTTCCGACTGAGCAAACGTATAAAATAAGATTTATTGAGAAATTGGTACCCTTAATTTGTTTATTTTAATATTTTAATGAACAACATGCACCGTGGCTGTTTTGTTTTACAAATGTATAAAATTCCTTGTTTCAGTTCAACCTACTTTAGCAAACCGTTGCGTGAATGATATAGGACCTAATGTATAATATAATATAATATAGATCATCATCATCTCGCTCGGCCTGTATACGTCCCACTGTAGGGCACAGGTCTCCTCTCAGAATGAGAGGACTTGGGCCGTAATTCCCACAGGGGCCTAGTGCGGGTTGGGAACTTCACATATTATATTACCATTAAATTTCTTTACTTTTAAATTTATTAGGTACAAAGTTATAAAATTTACATACAAATATATTCAATTCCAACAATAACATAAATACGTTTTGGAAGTGTATAAGTTTGAAATCGATTTCCACATAATCTACTTTTATCACTTTTGAGTTTCAGCCATTTTTAAATATATATGTGATCCAGCTAGATGTACTACTAGTCATAATCTTCCCTTCATTTAATTCCTAAATTAAACTTTATTTCCTAAAGCAATTAGGTCCTGGCTAAAGATTGCAAATAGAATAAGGATAGTTCGAAATCCAACCGAAAAAAAGCAGATTTTTGCTGCCTTTTATAAATTCGGATTTTAGCATAAAAATCCGTTTTTTTTTTTAATTTCAATTACGGTGGACAAAGTTGATTAATATTTATTTCTGTATGTGAACGTTTGCCCTCGATCATTCCCGACCAAGTATTTAAGAAGTGTAGTTGAGTTTTGACAAAAAATATTGGAAGATCTCCAGTCTTTTAAAATAAATGTTTTCAGTAAACATACTTACATAGTTACCTACGCGATATTTTGTCGAATGATCGATGTAAACAAATGACTGTTTGAGTATTACATACAGGCTGTTGCGTGAAAGAATAAAATTAATTAGTACGTGATTGTAACATTATAATAAGTATTAGCGAATAAATTGTAAAAAATACTTATACTTACTTATATCCTTATTTTTTTCTGATATTATTTGAAGTCATCTGAATTTCAAAGTAAAACCACAAAGTGCAGAGAAAATTAAATAATAAAAGGTAATTGTTATTCGGATATTGGTACAAATGATGATGTAGAGCTATGTTTTGTGTTCAATCCATATTTACTTATATTAAATTTTGGAAACGACGATGGTGCAGATGGTATCGCTATTTCTCAGTTTTTTTTAAATCTTCGCCTACTACGAAAATCGCAATGGGCCAAGATCTTTCATTTATGTGTTTTAAAATTTACCTTTGAATTATATTTATAGTAGGAAATTAAATTATTATAAATATATGACTTATATATGGCTTAGAGGCTTGTTATCTAGTTTGAATTGACGTATACACGCTGTATGCTATCCAAGTAGATTCTCCAAGGCTGTGTACCATTGTGCTAAACAAGAACGCAAACACCCTTGAGTGGCTCGAATTGCGAGAAGTGCTAGTTTTTGTGTCAGCCTGTATCTACTGTCGTGTACACGTAATACAACCTTATACAAGTAATAGGTACATGTCACCAACATAGCTCAAAGAATATGCAAGGAAAAGTGGTAATGGGCGGTCCATGGCACTCAAAGAACGGGTGAGGGTGAAAGTATCTCAAGTGGCAGCCTCGAATCGGAAGAAGCTTTGGTAGGCCACTTACTAGGTGGTCTGACTACATTGCGAGAACCGGTGGATATCGGTTAATAATACCGACAATAGGGATGTTAATACCACCAATCAACTAAAGTACTTTTTATGAGCTGTCAAAACACAATTATCCCATAGAGTTTCAATGGCAATAGCAACTTATGACTTTGTTTGCCGACAAAAAATCTAATTTTACAGTAAATCGAAAATTAATCTCGTTTTCAGGGCAAAAATAAAGCGTTTTTTTACTGGAGTCGTGCCTACGAATTATTTTTAATGGCGCCTACATCCCTATTGTCGCATTATAATAGTGGCCATTTTCCGACTCATGATGATTATGACGTTACATCTCTGGATTACCACAATCGACTGTTGGGCCACCCCGGGTCTACCATATACTGTCAGCATCAAAAGTAGCTTTCGTACTTTGCCGTTTTACAACCACGAACTAGACGCCATGCAATATTGTCAATGTGTCAATGCGACAGAGTAAAAAAGTGTTCCGCTATATTTGATGACTGTACACTGTACAGTCGAATCAGATCCTGCAATCCTAACTAATATTATAAAAGTAACTTCGTTTGTCTGTTACTGTTAGGTACACTTCCTCATGCTCAAACCGCTGAAACGATTTAAATGAAATTTGTTATAGAGATAGTTTGAGTCCTCGGTGAGGACATAAGATAATTTTTATCCCGGAAAATTGCACAGTTCCCACGATATAGCAATAAACGTATTCTTCGCAAATGGATTCGCGGGCTGTTGGCTAGTACAGTCAAGAGCAAAAATATGTATACACTTTAGTACCTTGTCACTTTAATCACTGTGGCAGTTCATATATGGCAGTTCAAATATGACGAAAATAGACAAGGTAGGTAGGTACTAAAGTGTATACATATTTTTGCCCTTGACTGTACATTAAATGAATAATGATACGCAAAGACTCGCAAGGGAATGTCAACTTGACATTTATAGGAAAAAGGCTACAATTTACGACAAGTGCCAATTAAAATGATTACTACGGTGTTGACTAAGTAATTATTTAATTACATCCGCTAAATAGAGTAATCAATTACGAAAAGGATGGCAATCAATAATACTACTGAAGGATTAATTATTACAACGAATAGAGGCCGGCGAGTATCTATACGTCTCAGAGCACTTGTGATGGTTGAAGAGAAGAAGCGCGCTTCGCTCTAGCCACGCTCTACCATGAGTATTTATGGTGAAGGAAGTCATGGTGAGGAAATCTGTGAAGAAATTGCATGGCGTGGAATTTTTATGCTACATCCATACATTTAGCAAAGAAAGGATACCGAAATTGACCACGAAAAGTAGTCTTCCCTGATTCAGTTTCTTCGACTGCACTTACTTTTCACAAGCTTTTTTTTTAAAGGCCTTACCGGTATGGTACAGTGCGGGTCAAATCTTACAAGTTTCATTCGACGCACTTTCAGTGGTCGGATTGATTTTAAATTTGGCATACCTATGTAAATATGGTGACAGTGAAATAATCGTCTCCGTAGGACCGAACTCCTCAACAGTTAGTGGCATCGTTTGGTATGAAAATGCAGTTCGGATCACAAAAAAGTCAATATAATATAGTCCACAAAAAGAACAGTACTTAGACAAAAAAGTTTTTACTAAAAAGAGCCAGGAGTAGGCGGGGTCTCCACCCTTACGTTGTCAGTATTCCCAAAATCCGCACAAAGCGTTTTCGCTCTTCCTTTATCAACTGCACAGCAAAAGAGTGGAATTCCCTGCCTGCGACTGTGTTTCCCGAACACTACAATTTAGCCGCTTTCAAGTCTAGGGTGAATGAGCATATACTAGGCAAGCGTGCTCCATCGTAGGCCTCATCCTCGCTTTCCATCAGGCGTGATTGTGGCCAAACGCAAACTTATACTGTTTAAAAAAGAAACATATTTTTAACAAAAACTTATTAGGCTAAGTACTCTTACTTTTTGCCCATCACACGAGCTTCTTCGTAAATAACAGATGTATAATCTCACAAATACCATAAATAAGTGTGACTGGTGGGTGCCTCAATCTGGCACAGCTCTGTGCTTATCTGTCATGAATTTTCTGCTCCAAATAGCACTGTCATTGCCAAGGTAACGAGATATCGGAATAATGAGAAATTGTCGCTTTGGATTACGGTACACGGTACTTTGCGGAGCTGCCAATTTTTATTCTAATATTTCACCCTGATTGTGAATCATTTGGTACAAGAAATGTGCATTTAGATGTCAAAATACGTTAAATTTTATAACTTATTCCAGGCGAATTCGACATCTGTATTTATAGGTGTGTTTTTATACCTGTATTTGTATACTCCTGTATTTATACCACTATCTATAGATTTTCAAGTTTTCCGTACATAGATAGACGAATATGAAAAATATTTTGAGTAAATATCTGTTTGTTAGGAAGATAATGGTCCCTAATAAATTAAGGAATAATAAAGGACGAGGACTGGTGAAGTGTTCGTTTTAACGTATTAAAATAAGTTTTTGATAAAACATAATGCCAATGAATCAAATTCAATTGGTCGCAATTCAAGCGGTCGCAGCGGAAGACCAGCGTTGGCCTGCACGGCCAACACTATGCTGAGTTGCGACCGTTTCGTGCTTTCGCATATTGTTTTTTTTTTATGTATTTTTATTGTTTTTATTTTAATGTGCGAAGCATGAATAAAATATTTCTTTCTTTCTTTCAATTGGTAAGATTTAACCTAAACAAACTAACCAATACAGTAAGTTTAATAAATTATATGTTGATGTAAGAACTCGTAAGGTGTGTTAGCGACGCTAAAATTGAAAAAGCCTTTTTCGCAATAATTGCTTATTAAACAAAGCTTAGTATGAAAAGAAAATGCCAATAGCGCCCGAGTAGGTACGTAACTCTAATTAATTCTGCGGTGTAGGTGTAGCACACGGTATTCGAGCTAGATCCAAAATAGCTTCCCTATTTCCACGGCACGCACAATCGCGTCCATTCCCAACTTCAAACACAGTTCTGTTACATTATAAAGCGGAACCAGCTCCCTTTGCTAACCACTAATAAATTCTCGAATAATTCGGAACAGCAGTTATTTCGGGAAGTCGCCTGGACATGCTCCAAAAGCGAGCACTCGGTCACTTTCCACGCTGAGTCAATGACACAAACTACACAAAGTGAGTAACAACGCTCACTTGCTTCGTAGTGATGCGCCATTGCGTTCAGTTTCACGGGAAAATCTAAATTTATAAATTTTATTCACTATTTTGATTTCGAGCACGATGTTCTCGAGTGAGTCAGCTTTTCGTGCGATTACGATTTCGTGGGAGTACCGCGGGAAAACGGTTTTTACGTGTTTATAAGTGAACATTTTGGGAAAGCTCACTAAATTATTATCATTTTATTTCTGTTTCCAATAATTGTTTTTTTAAGATCGTGTAAAATGTCATTTTATCGTTGATTTAACTAAGCTCATAAATATTTCAACTGTGTAGGTATTTATGCAATATAATTTTCCTCCGAGTCAAAGTAAAAACAATAAATTGTTAAAACACGTTATTCCTTTGTTGTTAGTTACTGTGCTAATGTACCTACTTACCCGCTCGAGTATAAATATTTATGTATTTTTGCGTATAGATTCCAAATATTCGTTAACTGTTTAAATGTTTATAGAAGTACAAGCTCACCTTGGCGGTTAAGTACATATTGTCAGTATGTCTATACCCTATGTCTAATCGCATTTCTCGACTGTAAGAACTACGACAGTTATTTAAAGTACCTATCAGTAGACATCTAAGAGGAGTGCTACATAGTTGAGACAACAAACATTTAAAAACCGCCCAATAGCATTCGGACACGCCTGAAATAGGGTTCCGCAGTCATTACTAAAATTTTATTGTACCATTTTGTCCGCATAGCTCACCTACATATACGAGTATATACATATTCGTGCAAAATTACAGCTTTCTAGCATTGATAGTCCCTGAGCAAAGTAGCGGACGGACAGACAGCCAGACATAGCGAAACTATAGGGTTCCGTTTTTGCCATTTTTGCTACGGAGCCCTAAAAATGTACGTTCGTAGGTCTAAGTAATATTTACATACCTACATACATACCTTTGCATTAATATCTACCGCAGTAGAACATGCAAAAATATCTGACACGTCCTACCGGCCCTAGAAATAGAGTTCATCATCATCATCATCAGCCTATAGCAGTCCACTGCTGGACATAGAGGTACGTATCTGAATATCGAATGTTAAAATACCGAATGTATTAAAATATCGAATGGGTCATAATATCGAAAACGTATTTCTGTTAAGACTGTATTTTTTTTAGATTGTTATAAATCTAACCTAACCTAACCTAAGGCGTTCTATACGATGCCGTTATAATGAATCCTGAAAAGTTTACGGTTTCAGAAAATAAACCTTTCGATATTATGACCCATTCGATATTTTATTATATTCGATATTTTAACGTTCGTTAATCAGATGCGTTCCTTGACATAGACCTCCCCTCCCCCCTAAAATAAATCTACAAAAATAGGGTTGTGTCAGATATTTACGCACGCTTCGCTGTGTCAGATATTAGTGCTGGTGGATGTACTACTACCTAATCCTCTAGTGGCATGGAGTTCGAAATAAATGATCATTATAAGTAGGCAATGTCACACAATCAATATGCAACCTTTACGATAATATGGGCGTTAAGAACGCTTAACACAGGGTACATCCTTGACAACTAATTGATGCACGTTAGATCATCACCAGAACCCGTTCGGACACTATAACATTCCATATGTGCTCATGCAAAGGTAGCAGTCGGAAATTAGTGATATTTTACATTTTGAATTACTACCAGACTAGCATTGATACTATCGTAAAGTTGTGTTTATTTGGTTGTTGAATTCTTGGACTAGCAGTCATAATATTTAGTCTTGTGCTGCGTGTATTATATAGGTTTAGTTTTGTCGTCCTCAGTAGCAAGATAAATTACTGCCTAGTGTGTATTGGTATTGGAATTTGATCGATCTACCGCCCTAATTGTCCGTCTAGATCTATGTAGTTAGATGCACCCTCTACTGGGAAAATAAACGGCCTATGTACTTCTTCTTCTTAGCCATTTTCTACCATTTTGGTGTAGGCCTCCTTTAGCTTTCTTCACTTCTCTCTGTTCTGTGCCGCCTATTTACAATGGTGATAATATGGTAAGACGATATTTTATTCACAAAAAAGCTTTAGTCGCGACTTTGTCTACCCAGACTAACATATTTACAATGGAACTTTCTCCAGTCAGCCGTTTAATATAGTTAACCACCATTTAACGTAAATCAAATATTTGGTCTTCACCCTTATACAGATCATTTCTAGAATAAGTTTTAAATTTTACTGTATTAAAAATAAACTGACTTTAAAATATATGTACCTAAACCAATGTACTCGCAGGGGCCGAAACAGGTCAGTAAAGTCAGTAAAAGCCAGTATTTTTAGACCTGGTCAGTAAAAGTCAGTATTTTTGAAAATCGGTCAGTATTGTCAGTATTTTTCCAAACTCAAAAATATTTTTTTGGTTTTCCTTTGCTGTTGGCCAATCCTACATTTTCGATTTGCCCAGTGATGATATCTGAGGGCTGCTTTGGATGCTCTATATATCCACATATATAGAGCATCCAAAGCAGCCCTCAGATATCATCACTGGGCAAATCGAAAATGTAGGATTGGCCAACAGCAAAGGATCTTGTATATATTGAAGCACTAGCTTTTACCCGCGACTTCGTCCGCGTGTACTTTAGTTATCAGGCTATATGTTTTATTTAATTAACCTCCATATTGTATGAAAAACCCCTCCCCTATTGAAGTCGTCAACACCATACGGATCATTTTAAATGGTGACCAGCCATATTTTTAGTGTAGAAATAAGGAAGTCTCATAAAAACTCCTCACTACTAAGTCGAAAGCTACTTCTTCTTTCTTTATCTTTGCCTACGGAGATAATTTTTATTTGTTATCAGGACCCTTAATACCAATAGGTATATGTATACTTACCTAATAGCAATTTTCATACTGCTAAGTCCAGAAATCAGAAAATTTCAATACAAACTTCACCCCCCATTTTACCCTTTTAGGGGTAATTTTATCCATTTCACCTACATAGATAGTTTTTAATTGTAATCGAAAACTTGTATATCTATATTTTTCATATATCTAAATCCAGAATTGAGACAATTGCCATATAATCTTTACCCCCCATTTTACACCTTTAGGGGATAATTTTAGCTATTTCACCTACACAGATAATTTTTAATTGTAATCGAGAACTTGTTTACCTATTTTCATACTTCTAAGTCCAGAAATGAGAAAATTTCCATATAATCTTTACCCTCCATTTTATCCCTTTAGGGGGGAATTTTATCCATTTCATCTGGACAGATAATTTTTAATTGCAATCGAGAACTTAAACACCTATTTTCATAGTTCTAAGTTCAGAAATGGGAAAATTTCCATGCAAACTTTACCCCCCCATTTTACCCCATTAGGGGGGAATTTTATCCATTTCATATACTCAGGTAATTTTTGATTGTAATCGAGAACCTATATACCTGTTTTCATAGATCTAATTCCAGAAATGAAAAAATTTCCATACAAACTTTACCCCCCATTTGACACTTTTAGGGGGGAATTTTATCCATTTCGCTCACACAGATAATTTTTAATTGCAATCGAGAACTTATATACCTATTTTCATTCTTCTAAGTCCAGAAATGAGAAAATTTCCATACAAACTTTACCCCCCCATTTTACCCCATTAGGGGGGAATTTTATCCATTTCATGTACTCAGATAATTTTTGATTGTAATCGAGAACCTATATACTTATTTTCATAGATCTAATTCCAGAAATGAGAAAATTTCCATACAAACTTCACCCCCCCATTTTACCCCTTTAAGGGGGTATTTTATTCATTTCACCTAAACAGATCATTTTTAATTGTAATCAAGAACTAATACACCTATTTTCATACATCTAAGTCCAAAAATGACAAAATTGCATATAAGCTTCACCCCCCCATTTCACCCCCTTAGGGGATGAATTTCCAAAAATCCTTTCTTAGTGCTCACTTACATCATAAAAGGAACCCCTGTACCAAATTTCAAGTTTCTAGGCCCAGCGGTTTGGGCTGTGCGTTGATATATAACCCAGTGAGTCAGGTTTGCCTTTTATATATATAGATTACCTGACTTCAAAAAAATAGCAAATTAAAATTTACTCTTTTTTTGAAATCAGTTTTTATTTCACACCATTCACCCGAAAAACGGTTTGGAAATGGTCAGTATTTGGTCAGTATTTTTGAATTTTTGGTCAGTAAAATCAGTATTTACGACCATGGAACTTGTTTCGGCCCCTGTACTCGTAAGTACAATAATACCGATAACGGTACCTGGCATATCCCTAAACATTCCGTTGCGACTTTATGATATCTTTTTAACCCAAAAAAGGCGAAAGAAATTGAATACAAATCGCGTAATTTTTGCAACAATTTCATTCCTTCTTGAGTTAAGAGTGCTGTAGGTAGCTCCAGCAGTTACAAAGAGTTATGGAAAATGATTAATTGACATCTAACAGCTTGTATGTTTTATCATAATAGGACATTCGAGCCATAAATCCTAGATGGAAACCGAAAAAATGTTTCTTATTCTTATTATAAATTCGTTATGACGGAAAGTGAGATTTAAGTTGCAGGTAAGCGATACACACTCTTATTTGTCCAAATTGTTCACCAACATCAGACACTATGAACTGAAAATGTGTCTGGAAACACTTCTTTTTCGCTTATAAATTCTTAAAGTTGTGGGTATTCAGAAAACAATAGTAATTTCCCATAAATATAACTAAATAGTGCTATACATTGAACTTCCGTCTGGTATAGTCACTAATAATATTAACAATAGGACACAAACGTTATTTAAAAGATAATAAGCATGGTTGTTTTAGACTTTATTGTTTGTTGATCGTATCAAATTGTGGTGAACGTATTATTGACATTTGCTTGACAACCTTTGGTGTCACGAATGTACGAGTAGGTATGTTTGTGTACACATATTCTATACATATTTATATTCAATCAATAAATTACTCGTATTAAGAAACACAATTCAAATATTTGTACGTTTTACCTATTGGCTATCATTCATTAAGCAGTAGGTAATTTTAAAATAATACATAATGATAAAATTATAAAATGTAAAGAAGTCATAAGTACAAAGACTGTGAGTTGGATTTTTCCCAGCTGTGGGACTATTACAAGAAAATAACAAAAAATAAAATAATGACTTCACAATTAGCGCAATTATTACCGTTAATGCAGCGTAACTAATGATCCCTTGAAATTTAATGCAATTTTCACCGGATTTACCATTAAATCGTTGCTACTAATTAGTTAATTTAACTCTTTTATTTTTCTAAAATCTCTTTTATTACTCTAAAAAGTTAACATCACTAACTACTTTTTATCCTGACTTGACACTTTACGCAATGACGTGATCAGAAAGTATCATGTCTGCTTTTATTTTTTCTTTTAGTGTTAATTTAGTAGTAGTGTTAATTTACACACAACGTTCCATTCCACCCACACGTGTATAATCTACAAGAAATAGTTTGAAGAACATTAGTTCCTATTCCGATATTTATCTGTTCATAATAAGTACTCGGACGAGTTTGTAGTAAACAAACGGCAAACATCTGTTTTATTGACGGAGACCCTCACGATAAGAAACGTAAATAAACAGATAGCGATTGAGAGCCATCAAGAACAACTCGCTGATATAAAGCAGAACATTTCAGACATCGGAATGATAAAAGGAATTAATATCGCACATTGAAACGTGCCAGAAAATATTCGTGGATCATTTAAAGTGAAATACACATCAGAAAATAGAGGAACATTATGAAGTGTATGTATAAAAGTATCGAGTTCGCCTAGAATTTCAGTGTTTATGGTTGCTGACCTGAGTGAAGAATCGCTCTCGCGCTTCAGCCATGCTCTCGTTGCGTAGTCCATCGTTGTCGGTATCGGATATTTCAGGATGCTGGGCATTAGCCTGGCCCTGCGGAGTCGGGTCATCCGTTACGTCCACAGCTGGCGTTGTTTGTGTTAAAGCTTCAGCGGGCACGACCGCCGGAGCGGCTCGCTCAGAAGAGTCCTCGGCCATCACTTTTCGCTCGACACTCCCGTCCCCTTTGCCACCACCAACACCGTTACTCTTCGCACTGATTTTCGATTTATCCTTCTTCTTCCCTTTCGTCTTCGGCTTCTTCGGCGGCTTGCCCTCGTGGAAGCGTCCGCTGGCGCAGCACTGCACGTTACCCATGTCGGAGCGCGCGCATGTCGCGTATCACTCGGTCGGCGGGAGTCGGTTCGGTCGGTCGGTCGGTCGTTCGATCGCGACGGCGTCGGCGCCGGCTCGCGAATGAGGATCCCAGCGTCGCGGCGCCACCCACCCGCCGGTATTTTTGACGCAAACTTCGGAATCGCGCTGACCGCCGATTACGCGGATGCCGTCGACGGAGGATCGCATCCGAAAGCCGAACCGCGTGTCGGCCGCGCTGGCGTCATCGTGCCCCGGCCCCCGCGCCGCAAGGTCAAGGCGTGATCATTGTTCCCGGCCGCTGCTGCTAGACGCGCGCCACCGCTCCGCACCGATGCCAGCCGATTAACCAGTAAATCACAGCCCACCACCAAAAGCCCAGCACGAGCGACCGCCAAGCACACCACAGCTCGGCACGCCACAGATAACCGCTAATAGTATCGATCACGCTTCGTAAACCAACTTCAGCTGCCACGGGAACGGCGTTGTTACACGTACGTTCGCTTTACGATTTCGGTTTACAATGGTGTTGTCGCGTTTTTAATTAGAAACAAGTTTACCGATTTGAAGTCGAGACAAAACTCGTAAAAGAATAATAAGGCTTTGGCTATGCCCTAAGCGACCTTCGTTTCTTTTATTTATTTTCCGCGCGAAATGTTGATAGCCTGAACCGCACGTGTTGTGGCGGCGGTTGCCGGGCGACCGCTGATAAACAGTTTGCCACGCTAAGCCCACAAATGAGAGAACAACGCGACGGAAAACACTTATAAATATTATGGTTAATAGCAAATTCACCTATCAGCGTTGTCTGCTCCGAACGGCAGCTAAAATGGTAAACAGAGGTATTTAGATCACGACTTCCTTCCTGTTCTCGGAACATGTGAGGAAGTAGTCCTAAATATGCTATCAAGTATAATTGATGCATCTATGTTCCCGTGGCCAGTCATCAATCGTACTAATAATAATATTTGTGTAAGTTTTGGAGTACCTATGTGCGTGTGTGTTTTGTCATTCCTTCACGCTAAAACGGCTGGATGGATTAGGATGATATTTGGTATGAAGATAGCTGGACATTTGGAATAACACATCTATAGGCTACATTTATCCCGATATTCCCACGACATTGGAATAAAATCTCTAAATCCCGCTGGGTATAGCCATGAAATTAGGCACTGAATATAACGCAACGTCAATACAGACTACTATGTCATTTTCGGGAATTTAGTAAAATCTCGGAATTTAAATTCAATTTCTTTCTAATGATTTACGCGTGCGAAGCGGCGGGTTAACACTAGTTAAAAATATTTTAAGACTTATAGAATTATTTGTTTAAGTACTTAAATATAGAAGAAATGGATAGGTATATATTTGCTTCAACTAATTCATAAATCGAGTGTCACCGTTTCAATACAATTATGCAGCATTGTGTAGGTATCACCGGCGATGCAAGCACCGTAGCCAGGTCATTAGTATTGGTGACGCGTAGTTCATAAATTTAACTATTAAAATTTATTGGTATTGTAACTGGTACTTTGTACGTGTGTCCCATATTAGAATTTCAACTAATATTATGAGAAATACATCGATAGTTCTTAGAATGTATTTTCAGTTGCGCAAAGATGCAGTTCACATTGCAAAAGCAAAACGCTCATGTCTCGATGTTACCTTTTTATTATGTTTACACACTTTACATATGTAAGTATGCTAATGATTTTGATCTCGTATTCGCATTCTAAAACTGCAACCACGTATCTAAGACGGTTAAGAAGCTATAGAGAACTCTTTAAACGATAGATAGGCGTTCATAAACTTAGTAATACTCTGTGGTAATACATAACTTTTAATACGAAACACCAAAACGAGAATTATTCGTTCAAAATTATTACGAAACGAAGCGCAGTAAAAAACGTAGTTTTTTTTTGTATAAATCTAATACTTTATATTGGGATATTGGTATTTATAGAGTATCTCGGTAACGGCTCCAACGATTTCGATGAAATGAAAACGCTTACTATCGAGTTTTAGCCCGAGCAAAGCTCGGTCGCCCAAGTACTACTACATTTTTAATGAAAGAAAGAAAGAAAAATGATTTATTAATGCGAGCTATCTTTTTACGTTGACTGTTATTTTTGTTGCTTATTGTTACCAAATTATAAATTTGTACTAAATTTTAAGTCAATCCGGTCACTAAGAAGTAAATTTGATTTCTCTCAAACATGCAAACATTGCAAGCTAATTAAAAGCTCGAAGATTTTCATCCAAAGTCTTGATGAAAATAACTTACATGACTCTGAGGTTTTGAGGAATCTGGGGGTCTCATTGCTGTAACTGTGCAACCATTATGGTCGTTTATAGCAACTCTACTTCTTTATGAAACACAAGTAACTACAATTCGACCATAATGGTTGTACAGTCGACCCATGAAAAGAAACTTAAAACCATGCCACATTGACATTGACAACCTATTTCATCACGCGTACCACCTGCCTTGATCTGATTTAATTAGACAAAGTACTGAAGTGATAGACTGTACATGTAATAAGCCGAGCCAATTATTATCTACCTACTGGGCACGCTACTAGTTCTAGTGAATAATATTTTTCCATCTTATTTTGGAACTACATGTACTACGTTATTCACTACATCTGTATTATCTTATCATAAACAAAATATACTACAATCACCGGTCATCAGTCCAACCTGCACAGATCCTCCCTTAACTGCATCTTCCACTACGTGATCGCCACTCAAGAAAGACATTCAAGAAGGAGCCAATATTCATATTCATATTCATATTTATTTGAATAAATAAATATGAATATGAATATTGGCTCCTTTTCTTTCGCCTTCAGTTCTTTGAGCAACATGCCCCCAATTAGCGCTACTTCATCGTGCTATAACGCTTACTTTAGCTTTTTCATACGATTTCATTATTTTCTTAAATAAACTAAGTCACCTGAAACCCATTAACCGCCACAACAGGCTGTGACATCGCAGAATCCTATCGTAAACACGTGCGATCTGGGCTGCGACGCAATCTCGTGTCGCAATAGTAGAGAGCAGCATTGATAAATATAGATACATGCTTAAAGTTTAAAATGAACCTTTAGTTAACGCTGTAGAACTCGTTTTATAGCTGTAAGCTTCTAGGGAGCTTAAATGTTGGTATGTTTCACGGAGCTATTAAAAAGGGAGCAGATTTAGTCTTCAATGACAAGATTCAATTTACTACTTACGAGACTGGCATAATAATAATAAATAAATAATAAATATCACGGGACAATTCACACCAATTGACCTAGTCCCAAAGTAAGCTTAACAAAGCTTGTGTTATGGACACTAGGCAACGGATAAACATACTTATATAGATAAATACATACTTAAATACATATTAAACATCCAAGACCCGAGAACAAACATTCGTATTATTCATACAAATATCTGCCCCGGCCGGGATTCGAACCCGGGACCTCAAGCTTCGTAGTCAGGTTCTCTAACCACTGGGCCATCCGGTCGTCAATAATGTAAGTACGTTTTTAGTAACTAATAATTTAAGGTATTATTCGTCAATGATTTACAATTAATTCAGTAACTTTGTCGCCTGAAAGTATGGGGGCAGTATGCGTCAAATGCGGTAGTTCTGAATTTTTGCAGACTTGTTTATGATATTGGCCTAATGAATAATCAAAGTTTGTGACCTCGAGCGCCGAACGCAACTTTGTCAAAAATCGAAAAAACCGCGAAAAAATCGATATTTTTTTTAAATTTTGGCGGTTATAACCCTAAAAGACTAGTGTTTGAAAAAACTTTCTTAGAACGTTTTAAAGAAGACTAAATTTGCTACAATATGATACTAAAATTGTCTCTGTGGACCCAACAGTTTCCAAGATTGAGCCTTTCAAAGTTTATCATTTTTTCGAACTTCGCAATTTAGGCAACCACAACACCTATAACCTTGACGAGCTGCGGTACCAACTATTCGCCAGGGCTGCGACGAAAACCAGCTTCAATCTAGCCAGGTTACCTCCTACAAGAGACTCTGCTCGATTTCACTCCTTGCGGACATACCATCAGGTAAAAATTTGTCCTTGCATCAGTAATTCACATTACATATCATTCATCATTTTCTATTCTCATGTACAATCTTCTTACAGGTACAGGCGTGGTTGGGAGTCACACTTAACCCTGGGGGTGGATATATACACACCACAAAGCCTCAATCCCAAAACGATGACCAGAGATGCAGCCCCACAACACCTCTTGCAGATGATTACTTGCGGCTGCACGAAGGGTTGTGGGATCGCGTGCAGCTGCAGGAAGACAGGATTAAAATACTCATCAGTCTGTAGGGACTGCAGCGAGGCCTCTTGTGACAATATACCTGATGTTGCAGTAGTAAAATCCTAGAAGGCGACGATCTGTCCGATGTCGAAATGGAGGATGACTTGACGGCACAAGACGTCGACGATTCATTACCATCCCCTGATGGAGATATGCCATCCCAATACGTCGATCCAGATACGGACGAACCTCAACCGGGACCTTCCAAGAGGGCCAAATTAATTTGATTTTTTGATTTTGAATATTACTCAATTTCCTAACAAATAAACTTATTAACTTCTGTTGTACTTTCCTTTTTTATTTACTTCATTATTCGTAGCTTAGCTTTAACATCATCGTTCACACTCCTCATTATTTTTTTTAACATCCCATCATAAAAGTAAAGGGCTTCGATAGTATAATCAGGGTCAAAATTCATTCAGAACGACAGAATCGCAAAAAATTGCGAAGTTCGTAAAAATGATAAACTTTGAAAGGCTTAATCTTGGAAACTGTTGGGTCCACAGAAACAATTCTAGTATCATATTGTAGCAAATTTAGTCTTCTTTAAAACGTTCTAAGAAAGTTTTTTCAAACACTAGTTCTTTAGGGTTATAATCGCCAAAATTTGAAAAAAACTACGTTTTTTTCGCGGTTTTTCGATTTTTGACAAAGTTGCGTTCGGCGCTCGAGGTCACAAACTTGGATTATTCATTAGGACAACATCATAAACAAGTGTGCAAAAATTCAGAACTACCGGATTTGACGCATACTGCCGATGTATAAAGTTACTGGACTAAATAAGTCACTATGTTAAAAGTTATTAAGACGATAGAAATAAAGAGTAAAATCATGCATGTGTATAATTTCAAATTGCAATATGCCTTAAATGAATTTCATAGTGACTCAATGGTGTTCGTGAGAAGTTTCCAATCCGCACTGGGCCCGTGTGGGAGCCATTTCATTCTGGGAGGAGTCGTATCCCAGCAGTGCACTGCAGTGGGACGTATACCTATAGGCGGGAAGTAATTATGATGGTGATGACATCTTTATTTGATTGTGTTAATCGAATAAACACAAGAAATAATATTTTAACACTAAAATTACCGACCAAAGTTAATCAAGATAACTAAAGGAGTACCTATGCAATTTATGGTTGTTCTAATCTTAAAATCCATAAAATATAAATAAGACGTTTCAGACAGTTAAATTAGCAGTCTTGTTTTTATGTTAGTTTTATTAACAAAATCGTTTATCACACTTGATAGATTTGTGTGAAGTACCGCCTTACGAAAATACGAGTAGGTATTATGATTAGGCACGTTATTTTCGAAAAGAATGACGCATCAAGAACGTGGTTAAATAAATATTGTTAAAATTCTTATGTGTGTTTGTCTACTGATTTCTGTTCAGCAAACTGGTTTTGCCTTGCCCGATCGCAGACTGTTCGATTGTGTGAGATAATCATTAGACGCCGGCAAAAGCTAGTGAAATAATATTACACAAGTTGTGAATCTAGACGTTACAGTAGATAAATAATTAGGTGACACATTAGAAAATTTAACGACCGGATGGCCAAGTGGTTAGAGAAACTGATTACGAAGCTTGAGGTCCCGGGTTCGATTCCCGGCCGCGGCAGATAGGTATTTGTGTGAATAATTCGAATGTTTGTTCTCGAGTCTTAGGTGTTTATTTAGGTGTACTGCCGTTTCGCCAAATTATTTTTCGCCAAATTTCACTTCCCAAAAAACTTATCGCAATAGTTTCATTTCCCAAACGAATCTTTGGCATATTTACATTTCGCATTTTATTCATTTGGTCAAATTATCATTTGGCATAATTTTAGTTTGTCAAATTTTATTAAGACAAACGTTTATTAAGCAAACGTTTTATATTGGCAAATATTGTATTCCAAAAAAATTTTTGTTCAAAATGACATTTCGCACAAACCAACCACAAAAACCAACTGCTACCAGAAAAGTAGCTTATGTTAGAACTGCGTCTTCCACAGAAACGAACTGCTATTAGAAAAGTAGATGAGGTTAGACTGCGTCCCCCACAGAAAACGGACTGCTACCAGAAAAGTAGGTTAGGTTAGGTTAGGTTAGAACTGCGTCCCTCCACAGAAACGAACTGTTCCCAGAAAAGTAGGTTATTATGTCATGCGATATTTTGGGAAGAGTACATTTTGCCAAGCGATACATTTTACCAAATATTACTTGGCAATATGAAACATGACTAAGTAATTATTTGCGAAACAATAATTTGCCAATTAAAAATTTATTAACTGTAAATTTGCGATAAGTTTTTTTGCCAAATGATTTTTTGCCAAATGATAATTTGGGTAAAAATTTTTGGGATGTGATACTTTGGGAAAAGTTTTTTGGCCATACATTAGTAATCCGTTTATTTATCTATATAAGTATGTTTATCGGTTGCCTAGTACCCATGGTACCTACAAGCTTTGCTTAGTTTGGGACTAGGTCAATATTGGTGTCAAGTGTCCCATGATAAAAAAAAACCGGCCAAGAGCGTGTCGGACACGCCCAAAATAGGGTTCCGAAGCCATTACGAAAAAATTAAGTAATATTTTTCTAAGGATTTCGTATTTTATACGGAATCTTCCAAGTTTAGTTATATTTTATACCTTACGTACGCTGCTATTTACTCATAAACTACTAATAATTCTCAAGTAAACTTAGCCGTTATAGTTTTCCTTGGAAGTTTGATATATTGACTACCATCCTGAATTTTTCCAAATTTTTCCACCCACCAGTTTAGATTTTAGAGGGGGGGGGGGACGCTCGATTTTAATGAAAATTTGCACTTTAAAGTTGAATATTTCGCAAACCAATTACTGAATCGAAAAATCGTTTTAGCAAACCCCCAATGGTTTTCAAATACCTATCCAACGATACCCCACACTATAGGGTTGGATAAGAAAAAAAAAATCACCGCCACTTTACGTCTATGGGAGGTACCCTAAAAAAAATTGTTTTTGAATTTTTAATTGTACTATTTTGTCGGCATAGTTTACTTATATATCCGTGCAAAATTACAGCTTTCTAGCATTGATAGTCTCTGAGCAAAGCCGCGGACGGACAGACAGACAGACAGACAGACAGACAGACGGACAGACAGACAGACATGGCGAAACTATCAGGGTTCCGTTTTTGCCATTTTGGCTCCGGAACCCTAAAAACCCTCAAAAACTAAATTCGCTATCAGTCCTGCGGATTATTGTAAGTTTGACCAGAAAACAGAAAAAGGACACTTGTTTTTATATTTCGTGTTAGCTCAAACTAACATTAGTGCCATCCACGAAGACGCGTGATTTTATCAAAATTAGCCATTAATGACATTGTAATAAGAACCACGGCTCGCGTCATCGTGAATGGCTCTACCTATAACGTCTAGAACAAGAGATGGCAACTATTCTACTCCAGCGGCACGTAGGTATCCGCAACAAAATGTTATCTTACTATTTAATAGTCTAAGAGCATTGACTTGTTTTTGTTTGTTAACACATAGATGGAATGGAAATCGAGGTATTCAACCGTCTAGCATATTCGTAGCATGTGCTTTTAAGAATCTCACGTTTCCTAATACCGTCCGCGACCTGAATTTGGTGCGCCATACTACTCAGGATCTCATCTTAAGAAAATTTAAAAGGTTCAAATGTACCTACTTATACTTAGAAGTTTTGTTTTAGTGGTTTCAGTTTCTTAACTAAGGGACCCCATACATCCCTGTATTTTTGTGTATTTTTTCTTAGTTATGTGTTTTTTGTATTTTTTTTTTCATTTATGATATTTATTTACAAATCACATATTCGATTTCGATTGTTTACCTATACTAGCCCTAATTTCACTTGCCATACCAACGTTTGCCATAAAATATATAGAACCGTGCTGTTTTCGGGATTTTTTTTAATGTCACCATATATGTAGAATGCACTAGGTTAGGTTAGTTTAATATCAACTCTGAAGAAATTATTATTTCAGAAAGAAATTACTTTATAGCAAATGAAAATTCTAGAAAACGATGATTCGGGCATATGGAATTCGGGCAAACGATAGAAAACCATTTTATTTACTTTTGAAAAAATTACTTTTGCCAAGTTTCTTACGGCGATTTCTTCTTGGCAATGATGATCCGAAAGTGCTGGTAGCTTAAGAAAAGTGACTTGTAAAAGAGCCTTTTGTGGCCTGCTTACAGATTAAACGTTTAGATTTTGGTTTGTACAATATGGCGTATCACTCACCGTATCAGCATCGCTTTCTTCCGTAGCCATGGCGACTCCGCGCTCCAGGAGTTGCTCTGCGGACCGCAGATGCTGGTCCAACTCAGCTGTGTCCAACTCCAGCTGTGGAGAAGCTTGGAGTTCCTCGTCTTGGGATAGAGCCTCCTGGTACTGAGTATCAGAGTGTGAGGCGCGTCGAGGGACCTGAAGGGTCAGCGGACGGAAGCCGAGGCGAGACGCCGCTGCAAAAAAAAAAGTTTTGTTAAATACTTGCTATCTTTATACGTACTTGGGGAAGGCCTATGTCCAACAGTGGACGTCCTACGGCTGATATGGTGATGATGATAAAACTATTGCTTTTCCGCGTTACTCCGTTTGGGAAAAATTTGTTCATATCCTCCGGGAATTACGAGTATGAAATTTTCCGAGATAAAAACTATCATATAACATATGTCCCTCCCAGGGTCTCAAACTATCTTCATATCACATTTAAATTGGTTAGCAGTTTTAGGATGAAAAGGTAACGGACATACATAGTTACTTTCGCATTTAGATGTTTAGTTTAGATGTAGGTATTTATTGTTAACTTAATTACGGTAGTTGTCGTCTAGAAAATTTTATAAAAACTATTTTGTCTAACACTAAATTCTCTCTTAGGATAGAAAAGATTTATTTTTCTTACTTATAACCTCCTCCTTTTTTTGAAGTCGGTTAAAAATAATCCATACTTTGTTTAAAGAATATGATAGTAAATTTTTAGTAACTGAAATAGTCAAATTTGAAATACGTACGTACATTAATTTTTCGTTTTAGATGGAACAAAGCAATTCCATAGCACACGCCAAAAATTGATCTACATCTCTTTTGCACTTGATGGAGTTACGTTTTAAGGCGTATAAGGTGGTCTGAAACTACTCGCTTTTACATATTCAAAAGCTCTATTAAAACACCAGCTTGACCAAGCCACCGGGCAACACTTGTTTTCCCTATCAATATTAAACTGCAAATATTGACCACTGCCGTTTGTCCTCAAACAAATCCAATGACGTCATAAAGATAAGTGTTTGATTGAAATCCATGTGGACAATAAAGTGCAAGCACTGTGGCAACGTAAAAAGGTACCTATTAAATATACCTTTCAATTTTTAGTATTTGTTACCAAATTCATTGAGTGTAAATTACTTCTTTATTGAATAGAAAATACGTCTTTTTCAAAAGTTTTTGTTAAGTATTTGCAAACTCACGCTTGAATAATGGAAAATTGGTGCAAACATGAAATACTTGTAATGAATCTAGGTTCTAGGGTGTAAGTAAACAAATACTAATAACTTAAGAGTTAGGGTGCGATTTTATTTATTTAGGAGTAAGTTTTAATGCATAGCAAACAATATAGCTCTAGAAGCCACTGTTATCCAATTTGTATTGTGATGTAATGGAAATCTTACCGTTTTGTTCGTTCTTTTGCAGCTCTTTCATTGCTTCTCGAGCGTTGTACAATGTCTGCGTCGTGCAGGATGAGACGGGTCTAATGGAGATCCTTTGCAGTCCACTGCCCTGCAGCAACGTGGCCATTACTCGCTTCGGTTCTTCTCTCTCAGGACTCCTTCCATACGTCCCGTATATGTTCTGTTCCTGATCATCATCCATATCGATGAAACTCTCCTCAAACTGTTCGAAACTTTCCAAGTCGGAATCTAGTTCACTCCTTGAACCGTGGGCTTTTGGACGATAGAATGAATCAGAGTTGCGTCGGAATTCTATCTGCTTAGGTTCAGGTGTAGAGAAGCTTCGCATGACATACCCTCTATGAAGTGGCCGGGGTGAACCTTCGGTGTCACTTTGCGCTGCCGGTGAAGAATAACTTCTAGGCAGTTGGCTCCTGGAACTAGTCGGTATCTTGCGTTGCTGCTGTTGACTGGTTCTCGTTGCTATCAGACTCCTACCCCGCCCTGCGCTAGGCGCTGGCGTCGGTTCCTTCCGCCGCATTATGTTTAACTACTCCTTCTTCGCGGTAGCCGTGTTGTACCCAATGGGCCCCGCTACCAACTGACACAGGAAACAGTTGGACAATCGCATGTAACTTCAATCCGTGCACTATGCGTGTCGAGTCCTGACAGATCGAATTACCATATCGTGTAACAAGGCTGCAACTCAGATGATATATCATATGGTAAGGAACGGTGAACACGATCGACCTGGTGATAATTCTGGACACACACACCAATTAAGACTAGTTGCGTTGATTCGGGCTATGTTTAGATCCGCGATATGTTTAAGACGTAATAAGCCGCACACGTTTTCAAGTTAGCTTGCGACAAATCTAATTCCATGGTCCCGTTTTAAGTCGTTATAAACTTAATACGGCGATATCAGATCGGCACTGGTAAACGAGCTTGGCACAATTATTTTTTTACAATGTTCTCGAAGTATTTTTTTTGTGTCGCCGTTGATAAAATAGCTGTTACTTCCGAACCCACGTCGATTCTTCTACGAGTACACACTACACTGTTTACACTAAATATGGGAACTCAATTTGAAGCATAAAAGCTGAATACGAAGCATACTCGTATTATGTAACCGGAGCTCTTATTAACCACATAGCAGTACTCAAAGCACAGCTGACAACACTGAACATTCGGCACTTAATGCGAAGAAGCTGCGCCTGGGCATCGTAGGCGGACAACTTTCTCTTCACCCATGCGCACATGATGGGCTTTAGATTAATAACTCACATTAAAATCGATGCCTCGATAAATGAGTTATCTCCAAATTACATTAAAAGTATCATCACATTTCCATACATTAAATATGTGGGAAACTTACCAATAAGCGGTGTCATATATATTCCGCATGTCATGTTCGCTTTAAGAGGTTGTAAAGTGCTTGCTACCAAATTATTTATGAGTCTTGGTGTATAATTAAAAAAACAACTTTGAAGCTTTCACAAGCGTGATGTGTAGTATTTTCGGTAGACAACAATCTTAATTTTTTGATAAATTTGACACCTAAATCGTGGGTTGCAGTACATATGTGGAAATATAAATGTGCTGATTTCGGCTTTAAAAATGGCATAGTATGTAAATAATTAAAATAACAGGTAGGGTATACCTATCAGATCTGTTAAAAGTTAGGTGTTACGACTAACAAAATATATTTTAAAAGTGATTTTTGGGAGAGCACTGGGATAACATAGTCAGTATGAAAATATTTGTCTAATTTATGTCTTCAAGTCTAGTCTAGTACCGGAAAAAAAACTGGGAAGAAAAGAAATGCTACCATTAAACAAGTGGCATGGGAAGTGGCGAGGAAAAGAGGCAGAGATGTAGTCTGGTTCCCGTGCCCAATATTTCCTCTTTTTTCGATTTCTGTGCATTGTGCACGAGTGAAGAGATCCAAAAGCTTTGAAAGAGTAGAGCAGTGTCTGGTTGGCTAAATCAGAACATCTTCTCTGGAGCGGGATACACAGAGCAAGATAGGTCGAAGAGCATAGTCTGGCCACAGGGAAAGGGTGCTGAGCTGAAGCGGCCTCAATTGGAAGTGACAGGCAGTGTGAACTGAGATGAACAGTGAACACAATAATTTGTTAACGGCATTCAACGGGACGGCTCATCCATCAATCGGGCTTGACAGGCATTCTAGTCCGTTCAAAGTAGTGAAGACGTAGACTTGTTTGATCCCAATCAATATCTAAAATGATTGAAGTTAAATGAAATGTCACGTAAATTGTACTATTTTAACACACATACCTTTTCAACTTTTTTTTTCGATATGGACGGATGACCTGGTTAAAGCCGCGGGTTCACGGTGGATGCAGGCCGCTGCCAACCGAAGCAACTGGAGGTCTATGGGGGAGGCCTATGTCCAACAGTGGACGTCCTACGGCTGAGATGATGATGATGATGATGACCTTTTTCAAAGTGCTCGAAACTTAAATACTTAGATAGGTAGGTACTTCTATAGGTAAATAAACATTACATTTTTTATGATAATAATGAAATCAAATGAAACTTTAATGCCTTTAAAATGTTAATTAATACATTGATAAATTTTATTGATAATGTTTACAAATACTATATATGTTGGCACTGGGTACCAAACTCAGCATAATGCTGACCACATGACGTGTCCAGCGCTGATTTTCAGTTTGGCCCCTACACGAGGGGTAATTTTGGTTGAAGTAGTGGTTTGCGTTGTGTTCGTTTCGTGTATATGTCGGCGGCCGATCGTAAAATCAGCCAGATCACGAAATTCCTAGGCACATCATGAAATGGCGCCATTTCATGATATGCCTAAAAGTTGTCTAGGCATATCACGATGTGCCTGAGAAACAATACGGCAGATCGATTAGAGCAACGCATTCGACGATATTCCTAGCTTTATACCGGGCACAATCGTGATATGCTGAAAAAAAGAAAAAGATAGGTACGACGAGCGAAGCGAGGAGTGGTTAGTATGAATTGTGACTACTACGCACGAGCCGAGCGAGCGAAGCGAGCGTGCCGCGGTAGCGGCCGGCGAAGTGCCAAAAACGATTTGCCAGCATTTCATGATATGCCTAGGAATTTTTCATGATCTGCCTAAATTAGCCAAATAATGAAATGGCGGCGTTTCATGATATGCCTAGGAATTTCATGATCTGCCTAAACGTCACCAGGCAAATCGTCAAACGGTGAGTTTTGAACGATATGGTGGATGTCCCTTAGCCAATTCATGAAATGGCGCCATTTCACGATATGCCTAGGAATTTCGTGATCTGGCGGATTTTACGATCGGCCGCCGACATATATACTCGTATGTATGTATTTCAGGTATGTATAAGTATAATGTATGTACTAGTATTTTAGAGGTTCCATGATAATTGCATAAAGTATACTCTATTTTTTCTTATGGGAGATGGAATATAAAGTTCTCAACATTGACGTCTGAAGGTGATATAAAGTCCGGGTTCTCGTATTGGTTTTCCAATAAATAATATTAAACAATTTCCGAGCCATCTAGTGGAATTATCTTGAACTAATAAAGCAATACTGCTACGAGATAAATAGGTACTGCAAGCTTGCTATGCTAACGTAACGACGTTACATCCACATGCTTTACTAGATGGCGTTCATTTCATCACTAGGTTTTTGACATAGTTTCATAATAAAATAAAAGTTGTCGTATTATGTTATTATGATGTAGATTGTGATAAAATTCCAGAATAGCACTATTTCAATACTCTGACCATACATTGATAGCAACCAGAGACAATTGGTTTACTGCTTAATAATAGCAAGATAGTACAGTAGGTAACCATGTTTCAATTTGGTAGGATTTTACGAAAGCTATTTTGTCCTACTGATTGTAGTTTAAATCGGTAGGTACAATATATTCAAATTTAACGAATTCGTCGTCTAAAGTGTCAGACGTCGTATCGCAAGTTATTCAAATCATTTGCTTAACTTAACACAACAAAATACATGATTAGATTATACATCATCTCAACAGTTACATTTCAAATTAGGTAACAAGCTTTTGTCAGTGTTTATAGGGCAAATAAACGACACACCTATAGACATCCCTTCCTCTTCAAAGTTTCTCTTTCTACCTAGTTATCCATGTATGAGCGGCGTTTGTTACAAGGTTACAGCAAGCGCCTTTTCATCAGCTTTGGCCAAAATCAACAAAAGTTCTTCACTGTCAAGCTCGAGCATTTCAATTTACTGTTCGTATTTGAGTTTTTCGCAATGGTTTTCGTAGAAGTGAAGTGCCTCCTACTTGCCCACGCGCACAGCCGTTGTACAATCTTAGTTAGTAGGTGCATGCGATCTCGCTCGCATAGCCGTGCTGTGCAAAATATATTCAGCAGTGAACACCGGTAAGTTTTCACTTTTATCGAGCCATGCGGCGATATTATTTTTTTATAATATAAATACCTAAAGGTTAGCGGTTAGTAAAGGAATATCCACAATATCTTATGTTTTCGGAAGATGATTTCAAATAGGTTTTGCCGCATTCAGTGCAGCTCTAATTGCAAATTATAATTTGTGCTCCGGATATACTAAATCTTTACATTTTCTAAGAAAATATAATAACTTTGTAGTTGACAGGAAGGTGACTATATATGAACTGTGATGATTTAGAGAGAAATTTAAGTACTTAACAAGAGATTTAAACTAAAATAACTGACTCAGTCCTGGGTTTAAATCCCGGTCGGGGCAGATATTTGTATGAATAATACCAATGTTTGATTGTTCTTGTGTATTAAAGTATGTATTTTATCTGTATAAGTATGATTATCTGTTACCTAGTAGGTATCCATAGTACAAGCTTTGCTTAGTTTGGGACTAGGGCAATTGGTGTACCATGTCAAGTGTCCCACGTTATATAAAAATAAATGATATTTTCGATTATTTTTTGGACGTCAATTATGACGTACATTACTACTTTTACTAGATGACCTGGAAACTTTAACAACCTTGTCTTCTCACTTCATCAGAGTTTTCTACTAAGTATTTCAACAAAAATATGCCCACATAAATGAAATAAACGTTGGAATAATAACCCTTTAAACTGGAAAACAGGATATAACTAGCAAAATTTAAGAAAGTTGGCGTGAAGTTATACCTGCAGCAATGCAATTAGTAATTAGTAGGTTCACAGTGTGCATCCTCAAACCGGAATCGCAAACGTAGTGTACATCGCACCATTTGAATCGTTGTTCGACGACACTGAGAACGTCTCTGTTTATTTGGTTCTATTAAACAGAGATGGTATTACATATCCGTCACAAAATAACAGGAGTTTAACAGGGAGTCGTGAAACAGGTCCTAAATATAATTGCATAATAATGACATACCGACGGCGAGCACGATATTTACTGCGCTGGAGTTCCACAGTGTTATGTGCAGAAATGAATTGAATATTTGCTTCAATTGATTTGGAAAAGTAGAAAATTTTGCGAAGTTAATATTAGCTTCCAATTTTCTCCAAGATTTAGTGCTAGCGGTACGCCAAAAAATACTGCACATGGTGTTAAAAGCATGAAAATCGGAACGATTGATCTTTAGGCCAAACGAATCAATTTGACCCGTAGCACGAAAAAAAAAAACAAAAAGAAGAGGAGTTATGACGTCATCTTTTTTTGTATGGGAAAAATAAAATTTTTCTTCTTAAAGCTATCGTGTGTGGTATCTAATGAAAGGGCTTATTAAAAATATATCACATCATTATAATTTAGTCACTTGTTTTTAATTAAAATTAAAATATTTTCAAAACATACCAAGTTTATTAACCCTCATTCAATATATTTCTCTGGAAACCAGTAACTACTCGTAGTGGGTGGTAGTGGTAGTATCCATACTAATATTATAAATGCGAAAGTGTGTTTGTATGTTTGTATTTCTGTCCGTCTTTCACGCCGTAACGGTGGGACGGATCGACGTGATTTTTGGCATACCTAGAGATAGTTTATAGGCCCGAGAGTGACATAGGCTACTTTTTATCCCGGAAAATGCACAGTTCCCGAGGGAACAGCGCGCGATAACCGAATACCACGCGGGCGGAGCCGCGGGCAAAAGCTAGTAAGTAATTTTTATAAAGCGGGGACATGACTGTGACAAAGTCGACGAACTAATGAACCTATCCAGGTTAAAAGAGGTGTTTATGCACTTTTAATAGTCCTTTCGGATGTTATAAATTTCTAAGATTACCATTTGGCTTATCTATTGCGCCAGAAATATTTCAAACATACAGTGAAAAAGCCTTTGGTGACATTCCAGGTGTCATTGTATACTGTGACGATCTATTAATATGTGCAGAAACAGAGAAAGAGCATGATGTAATATTAGGTAAAGTTTTTGAACGCGCAAAGGAACATAACGTTCGATTTAATAAGAATAAATTTCAGTTTAAACTGAAAGAAGTCAAATATTTCGGGCAAATATTTTCAGAGCAAGGCATGAAAATTGACCCAGATCGGGTAAGTGCTATTATTAATATGAAAAGTCCTAATACGAAAAAAGATCTCCAAGTGTTTCTGGGAATAGTAAATTATTTAAGAAAATTCGTACCTAATATGGCTGATATTGCATCACCTCTTCAACTGCTGTTAAAGAAAGATGTTGACTGGTTATGGACGGAAATTCATGAAAATGTTTTCAATAATATTAAAAAGAAAATTAGTGAAGCACCAATTTTACAGAATTTTAACCCTAAATTGCCCATTGTTATTCAGAGTGATGCCTCACAAAATGGTCTTGGTTGCTGTCTCTTGCAAAATGGACAACCAGTGTGTTTTGCATCACGAAGTCTAACACCTTCTGAAAGAAATTTCTCTCAAATTGAAAAAGAACTCCTAAGTATTGTCTGGGCAACACGAAAGTTTCATTACTATATATATGGACATAAAGTCACTGTTTTGAATGATCACAAACCACTTGAGAGTTTGTTGAAGAAACATTTACATGAAGTTCCCTCTCCAAGATTGCAGAGATTGAAACTTAAGTTATTAAAATATGATATTGAATTTAAATATCTGCAAGGTAAATTAATGTATATTGCTGACTTATTGTCACGCTCATATCAGGAAGATAAGTCCACGGATGATACATACATGTATGAGGTCATACACTCCATAGGTCTTTCCCAATATTTAGAATGCACAGATGAACAAAAAAGTCAATTAATATTAGAAAGTTCACAGGATATTGAGTTAACAAAGTTGTCAGAATTTATTAAAATGGTTGGCCTAATAATAATAATAATATTCCTGATAATTTAACCTGTTATCATAAAATACGAGGTCAATTGTCCGAAGACAATAAATTGGTATTTTTTAATGACAGATTAATTATACCTAAAAGTTTAAGATTAAATTTCATGAAAAATTTACATGAAGGCCACTTAGGTATGACTAAAATGAAACAGATGGCTAGAAAATTGTATTATTGGCCTCAGATGGATAGTCACATCGAAGAATTTGTTAGAAAATGTTTCACTTGTCAGATGTTTCACAACAGTAATATTAAAGAGCCAATGATACCACATGACATTCCCACTTTGCCATTTTGGAAGCTTGGTATTGACATAATGGACTTTCGAAGTAAAAGCTATCTAGTGATATATGATTATTTTTCTAAATGGTTAGATATCAAATTAATAAATAATAAAAGTGCAAAGTCAGTAATAAATGCTCTCATAGATATATTTTGCAACTTTGGCATACCTGGCGAAGTAGTGTCAGACCATGTGCCATTTGACTCCAAAGAATGCAGAGATTTTGCTTGTAGTTGGGGGTTTAAATTCACTTATACTAGTCCTCGCTATGCACAGTCGAACGGGATGGCTGAACGGGGAGTTCAAGTTGCCAAAAATTTTTTAATAAAATGTCATGAGGACAAGACAGATTACAGAGTAGCATTGCTTCAATATAGAGCTTCACCTGTTTCCGGCACTAATTATTCTCCAAGTCAACTCCTTATGAATAGAAATTTGAAAACTAAGTTAATAGTAAACTATAATTTTTTGAAACCCAAGCTGAATGAAAATGTGAAACAAAATTTTAATAAGACTGTATCTAGAAATATAAGAAACTATAATAAGACTGCTAGAAGTAAAAAAGGTTTTCACATTGGACAAAGTGTTTGGTTCAAAAAAGATTGTAGTAGAAATGTATGGTCAGAAGGTAAAATAATTAAGTTCAATGGGTTTAGATCTTATGATATCTTATGTAAAAATGATGTAAGATACACAAGAACCTCTTTTCATATAAGACCTGCGTAGACTTGGTGTTGCATCAGTGAGGGTTCATCGCTGTGGGTTGAATGAGTAGCCTCATTGTTTTGTGTTAGCATCAGTTTATTTGTAAAGTAGGTATATTTTTCTTTGTTTATTAAAAAGGATGATGGTTTATGGTAACTGTAGTATTAGTAGTTTTTATTAAATTGTGTAATAAAAGTAGTGTTGGTTAAAGGTAACTAAAAGCTTGTTTGAAATGTATAAGTAAATATTAATTTTCATTTAAAAGGGGATGATGTAATAACGTTACACCACTAGCTGTCATCTGTCAAACCCCATCTCTATGACAGCTGTCACTTGAGCTGCCACTTCCTCTTAGCCTCGCGGCATCCTCGACACCACCATTGTACAATTACATTTAATATTAAACTAATAAGTTTGCTTTATAAATAAATCCTGAAGCCATCAAAAGAGAATCTTTTATTTAAAATAATACATAGATTATGTTGGTTTTTGATGCCAGGGGGTTCCGCCCCTCGAGCTCGAGTTTGTGAGGACGTAGGGGGTCACTCTTGATCTTACTGAACCGATTTAGATGAAATTCGGTATACTTATTACAGATAGTTTTGATCTCGGGGAAGGACATAGCATAGCTTCTATCCTGGAAGCATAGTTGCCGCGGTATAGCGATATTAAAGAGTTCTACGCGGACGGAGTCGCCGGCTACAGCTAGTATAGATGAATATATACTTGTACTTACTAATATTATAAATGCGAAAGTCTGTGTGTTTGTATGTTTGTCCGTCTTTCACGTCGAAACGAAGTTGGCACAGAGATGGTTTATAGTGACATAGGCTACTTTTTATCCTGGAAAAATGCACAGTTCCCGAGGGAATAGCGGGCAAAAAGCTAGAAACTTATATAACTCTGAGTTAATTGTTGGGTAACTTAGGGTTAAAGAATTCTATTATGGAACTGTCATCCCAGGTTTAACAATTAAATTTTTACACAAAAGCGACGTTTAGTAGCTATTATCAATTTTATTTTATTTTTGCTTTTGTCTCATTTTCATCTCAATTGTTTCTTTGTTGCATTTAGTCGTCCAGGATACATTATAATATTGTTATAGATTTGTGGAGTATCTCTAAAATTGTAGTTCATAAAGTGTTAATCTATACATAGTTCTATCTGCACTGTATGGGGATTATTCTACTTATCTGTCTGATTTGTAACCTGACTCGGTGAGTGCCAAGATACAGGCTCAGCCTAGTTTGGTACTCACAGGATAATGATGATCAATTTGTAACCTTGTAATTTGTTATTTTAATAAACTATTCTATTCTATTCTATTCTATTATTATTATTATTATTATTCTTGTTGTTAACAATATCTCTCTTAAGAGGTAAAATATCGCACGGGCCTAAGCCAAGTGCTTTCTATATTTATAATGTTTAAACTATGACATGGATAAGAATTTACGTACTATGCGGCATGTATTGAGTATGACTGCTTTCTGTAAGAGTGTGTAGACGGATGGGTGTATGTCGAGAGTGCGGAGGCTAGCATGAAGTGTTTTTGGAATAACGCCTGTTGTGGAAAGAATGATCGGGACAGTCTTTACGCTATGGACCTGCCACTGTGTTTTAATCTCAACTGAAAGATCTGTGTACTTGGTAGTCTTGTCTGTATGTGTGGTAAGTAAATTGTGGGTGTTACAGATGGCAATATCTATGAGGGTTACTGATTTGTTATGTTTGTCTAATACTGTTATATCTGGTCTATTGTAGTGTATTGTTTTATCCGTTATAATGGTTCTATCCCAGTATATTCTGTAGCTGTCATTTTCTAGAACGGATTGTGGCTTGTATTTGTAGTATGGTTGTTTTTCGGAGATAAATTTGTGTTTAAAGGCTATTATTATTATTATTATTATTATTATTATTAGCACAGTATATATATAACCTAAAGCAGCATGGAAGCTACGAAGCTCGATTTGTTCGTAGCTTCCATACTGCTTTAGCTTAAATATATACTATGCTATTAGATAGTTATTGTCCTACTATGTACTATCAAACAAATCATTACTTACACATTTAAGTTAATATTTATAACCATTTAATTTAACATCAAAAGCCGTGGTGGCCTAGTGGTTTGACCTATCGCCTCTCAAGCAGAGGCTCGTGGGTTCAAATCCCGGCTCGCACCTCTGAGTTTTTCGAAATTCATGTGTGCAATTTACCACGAGCTTTGCAGTGAAGGAAAACATCGTGAGGAAACCTGCACAAACCTGCGAAGCAATTCAGTGGTTCGTGTGAAGTTCCCAATCCGCACTGGGCCCGCGTGGGAACTATGGCCCAAGCCCTCTCATTCCGAGAGGAGGCCTGTGCCCAGCAGTGGGACGTATATAGGCTGAGATGATGATGATGAATTTAACATCACCAATCGAGTAGGGTTTAGCTTGTAATAGTTCAGTACAATTAGATCAAAATTAGGCAAAATTAAAGCAAGAGGTTTATCTATCAGGATATGTAGGTTATAGAGAAAAAATAAATTTTACCCACTCTCCCACCCCCTCCGGGGGGAGCGTCACCCCCCCGCGCCCGCGAATATGTCCCGGACCGCGGTATTTTCCATTATAAAAGAAAACCGTACACGATACATAAAAAGTGTGTAGGAACGAAATAATCCTTGATAAATTTACTATAAACCTTTCATACATTTAAAAGCGATATCACTTATAGTTCCAGCGCAATATGATACCAAATATTAACTTTTTTTATAATTAATCGATTTTTTCGGCTAAAAGGTTAGTTTTCTCAAAAACTTCACCTTTTACCGCCAAGATATGTATGACAGAAGTAAAGAATAGAATATTTTCTTTATAAAAAGGTATAATTAATTTCTAAAATCTTTCATTTACCATTGCTATGCTTTTTTTTTAATTTAGTTCATTTGGCCATTCAGCGAAATATAAATGTTCATACTGGTTAAATGGTGTTACTTTAAATACCATTACATTCTCATATGTTTTCCTATAAGCTATAGGTATGGACCTATTTTCTGTATTTCAAAAAAAAAATGTAGGCCCTACTGGGCTTTTAGGAGATAGGGGCGGGGAAATGGTCAATTTTCACCTATTTTCTTAAATAACTTCAAAACGGATTAATTTAAAATAATGATAAATATATATTTGAGATTTGCATAATGTACCCTTTCATTTGATATGTCACATGATATAGTTTCTACATTTTTTTTCTAATTTACCCCCCCCCCCCCCTCCCAAACTGGCCCCCGTGTTTAAAATTAATTAATTTACTTTACACGTCCGTGTTTGGGTCATCAATTTACATAGGTGAACTAAATTTGAATTCAATCGGTCTAGTAGTTTCGGATCAAATTGGCTATGACAGACGGACGGTTTAGGTATATTTATACCTTAGGCTGCAATTTATTCTTAAACTACTAATAATTCTCAAGAAATCTTAACCGTTATAGTTTTCCTTGCAAGTTTGATATACTTACTATCGTCCTGAATTTTTTTTAATTTTTTCTACCCACTGGTTTAGATTTTAGAGGGGGGGACGCCCGATGTTAATGAAAATTTGCGCTTTAAAGTTTAATATTTTGCAAATGAATCACTGAATGGAAAAATTGTTTTAGCAACCCCCTAATGATTTTAAAAAACCTATCCAACGATACCCCACACTACAAGGTTGGATGAGAAAAAAAAAACACCCCCACTTTACGTCTATGGGAGGTACTAAAAAAAATTTTTTTTTTTTTTATTACACTGTTTTGTCGGCATAGTTTACATATATATTCGTGCAAAATTACAGCTTTCTAGCATTGATAGTCTCTGAGCAAAGCCGCAGACGGACAGACAGACAGACAGACAGACATGGCGCAACTATGAGGGTTCCGCTTTTGCCATTTTGGCTACGGAACCCTAAAAAATGTGTAATATTTTATTATAATCTTACTTACGGACTAAATAGTTTTTTTTTTGGTACTTTTTCCTAAGTTAATGTCGCAGTAGCTGATGATGGTGAATTTTCAAAATAGCATAGCAGCGTCAAATGAATGAGTTTAGAAATGAATTATACCTTTTTATAAAGAAGATATCCTGTTCTTTACTTTAGTCATACATATCTTGGCGGTAAAGTGTGAAACAATTGAAAAAACTAAACAATTAACAAAAAAAACTGGATAAATTAATAAAAATGTTCGTATTTGGTGCCAGATTGCGCTGATACTGTAAGTGCTATCGCTTTTGTATGTATGAAAGGTTTATAGTAAATTTATCTAGGATTATTTTGTTCCTATACACTTTTTATGTATCGTGTACGGTTTTCTTTTATAATGGAAAATACCGCGGTCCGGGACATATTCAGGGGCGCGGGGGGGTGACGCTCCCCCCGGAGGGGGGGGGAGAGTGGGTAAAATTTATTTTTTCTCCATAACCTACATATCCTGATAGATAAACCTCTTGCTTTAATTTTGCCAATTTTTCCATACATTTCAATCTAATTTTCTTCAACTATAAAGTTTGACGTGTGCTTCGTTTATATTTTTGTTATAGGTACTTTAATAATATTTTAGTACGTAACTACTATTTTAATTATAACAGATAGGTAATCAGTAATGAAAATTCTTCGTTATTTCCGTTATTGGATAATGGTTTTCCTGCTTAAAATATTACGTCAGTTGCGTGCGTCGGAGCAACAGACAGCTTTTCCAGTCAACAAAACACAGAAATTTAAATAAATATGCTTAAGAGTTGTTTGTCAATTTCAATGTATTTAATTTAATAATACAGGGTCATGTGGGAAGTACAGTCCAAGCCCTCTCATTCTGGAAAAAGTTCTATACCAAGTAGTGTGACGTATATAGATCGGAAATAATGATGATGGATGATGATGGTGATCGTTACAATCATCTTATAATTGAAATTGAATAAATTGTAACACAAAAATAACCTTTTTTGCGAGTAAGAAAGAAAGAAAGATTTATTTTGGCTCCATAAGTAGGTACCACCTAAGACTAAGACTAAAACTAGCACTAAAACTATATTACTTGGTGACACGACAGGATACCAAAAAGGGTCTCCACTTGGTCTCCACTCTGTATGTGTTGCCGCTGCCGCACATTAGGTGCAGTAACGCTGGTTTTTTATGTGGAGCCCAGGCGGTAAATATATGTATGCATGCCCCAGTCAGACGAACAAAAAAAAATTAAAAAAAAACATGGACAAGGAAGAAGAGTATTAATTTGTTCAAGTGTCCTTTTTGTATGAAAATGTTTTTGTTCACGACATGAATCATTCAGCTACGACTTTTACTAAGCCTGGAACGATGAATACGAGTATTTAGTGTTTCATGGTTAGAAATCATGTGCTCGTCACGACGACGTTCGAGTTTCGCAAGCCCATTATGAGACGTTCGCATATTCAGCAATACGAAATATGTTTCGTTTATTAGCATTGATCTCAGACCAAACCGAGTTTGCGAAGATTTTCGTTGCTTAATTTTATTACTTAAATAAATAAAATAAATAAAAAGACATTTATTGCCACAAAAAAAAAAAAATATACAATGAACATAACTGACAGAAACACAACAAATAAAACATAAAAAAAGACATACAAAAATAAAAACAACAGATATGTGGCAATAGGCTCAAGCTCAGCATTTACATGCTGCCGGTCGACGAAACCGGCGGCGCTGATTTTCAGCCTGCGCCCGTCTCGCGACATGTTTACATAGCTAAGTACGGGAAGGGTAAACATGCGAAAGTATTCAAATATAAGAAAAATATTCTAAGAAATAAACGATTTCTATTTCTACTTACTAGCCTATACCCGCGACTTCGTCAGCGCGGACCTAGGTTATCGCGCGGTGGCGCCCTCTACCAGAATAAAAAGTATCCTATGTTGATCCTTGGGGCTTCAACTATCTCTATACCAAAATTTCATCAAAATCGGTTTAGCGGTTTCGATGTGAAAGCGTAACAGACAGACTGACAGACGGACAGAGTTATTATAGTAGGGATCAAAAATAAAAAAACCAATGCGCTTGAAAATTCAATAAGTACAAAAAAATTACTTAGGGCTTTTTGAACGGGAAAGGACAGAAACAGAATTTTATCCTAGAAAATTGCTTTGTTCCAGCGGGATAGCGATAAACAAATTCTTGGCTGACGTAATTGCGGGCAACAAATAGTAAAAACTAAGTGCAGCCAAACTGTGCAAACAGTTTTGCAGGGCTATGTATAAAAGGCAATGTAAGATTGATGATAAATAAATACTTTTTCATTTCATTTTTAAAGATGAAGTTTTGCGAAAGGCAAAGTTAGGCTAGGTGTGTGTGAGAGAGAGAGAGCATACCTATGCGATAGTTACACTGGGTAATGTAATAACAGAAAAATGGTAATTTTTTATTGCATAATTCCAGGACGTAAGTACACAATACATATTGTGAAGTGAAATAAAATTGTTTAAATAATCAAAAACACTATGTTTTAGCCCATAAAGCCAGATCAAGTTTCAATTTAATGTACGTAAAATTATGTTTCAGCTGTTTTTAAATATACAACTAGTTATACTTAATTGAAAACTGAAGTACCTAAATCACCGACAGTGCAACTTGACTGAAATTATGATACAAAATGTACTTATGTGTGGAAAATCGTGATTGTAAAATTATGTATTAACTAAATTAATGTCAAATACCCTCTTCGCTGGAGTAGGTACACCTTAAAATAGTAATCACACCGTATTTTAGTCTGTAATAGGGCAGCCGTACCGCACAAGTGATTTGCGTAACTATGTCACGTTTACCAGTTTGTGTGGTAAGCCGTTGGCATTCAGTAGGTACACTGTACGAACACTATGTTTTTAAGTTAGGATTCTGAATTGTTCCCAAATTTTTTTGTTCAGAATTAGGCTATTCTGGGTTGTTTTTACTCAGAATCACGTTATTGAAATTTGTGATAAAAAATATATCCACGATTTTCCAGTAAATTTTTGTGGGTCTATAAAATGGTATATATCGTCTAAAAAAAGTGACAAAACTGACAAAACAAATGGGGACACTTTCAATAGTTCTAATGATTCTGAGCAAGAAAAACCCAAAGTTACTTAATTCTGAAAAATAATAATAAAGGGCGCCCTTTAAATGAAACTGTCCTAATATCTAAAAAAAATACTGTAAGACCCGTGTACCTATCTTCTCACAAATCATGGAAGTTTTTATTTCGGTAGTGTTTGTTAATAACATAGTGAAACATAGATTAATCTAGGTACCTACCTACACTGCCCGAAAGGGCGCTATCTCAAAAAAAAAAATACTTTTCTGTCATTTACAGCATATCACAGAATTATATAATAGTACCATATGATCCAGAATGTTTTAAGCTAAGTACACAATAGTATTAATAAATAACTCATGTGATTTTTTTGAGATAGCGCCTTTTGGCTTAGGAGTGCAGTACAGTGGAACCTATGAAGGGTTAGTATCAAAATAAAATTGACTAATAAATAAAAACAATTTTTAACACCCGATTGTATAAAAGGGTGTTATAAGTTTGAAGACAATTTCTGTCTATCTGTGGCATTGTAGCTCTCAAACAGATAGACCTATATTGAAGCATTTTTCACGTAAATGCGAATTTTCTTACGGTGGTTCTTAGCTAAGTTTCCTTAAAATCGATTCAGCCGTTTTGAGATATTGAACTTTGAAATGACAATGTCTAATTTTTAACATCACTAATCAGCAGAGGCCGGAATTTTCGCGAAAATTTTCAGCTGTCATACGAGGGTCAAACTGAAAGTTCTTAGAAAATCAAAAACTGAGCAAACTAGCAAATTATTAGTTTTATTATATCTTTTCAAAATAGTGTCCATTCACATCAATACACCGCTGCATCCGATGGAACCACTGAGAAAAGCACTTAGCCCAGTCGTCCTTAGGGGTCTCTTCGACGGCCTTTTGAAACGCACCCACTGCTTCCTCGGTGTTCATAAAAAGTTTTCCTCGAAGTTTTTCTTTTATTTTCGGGAATAAATAAAAATCGCAAGGTGCGAGGTCGGGGCTATACGGCGGGTGACCCAGTAATTCCACGTTTGACGTCACTAAATAGTCGATCGTTCGCCTGGCGGTGTGCGACGAGGCGTTGTCGTGGTGAAGAAGGATCCTACTTCGAGGTCGCTTCTCCCGAACTTTTTCCAATACAAGTGGCAAACAATTGTTAGTGTACCACTCTGCAGTAACTGTTTTTTGATCCTCTAAAGCAATTGTCGCATAGTGACCTGTCCTTCCGAAGAACGAGGCCACCATCTTTTTTCCCACGCTTCGACCTCTCTTCACTTTAGTTGGCAACTCCTCGAAAGGAAACACCCATTGAGCAGACTGTCTCTTGGTTTCTGGATCATAACAGTAAACCCAGCTTTCGTCACCCGTAAGTATGTCGAAAACAGCATTTGAGTCACCTCCGTTAAATCTTTCAATCATTTCACGGCACCAATCAACCCGACGGAGTTTTTGGGCCTCGGTCAAATTATGAGGTATCCACCTCGCACAAAGCTTCCTGACCGCTAAATGTTCATGGAGGATTTTATACACTTGACTCATACCGATGCCTAAGCTTGTCCAAATCTGCTGATACGTCACTCTTTTGTCAGTCTCTATCATACGCTGCACAACACTGATGTTACTTTCAGTCGTCGCCGTAGAAGGCCGTCCCTCACGCAGATCGTCGGTGAGATTAGTGCGACCACGTTTAAACTCATTAAACCAGTTGTAAATGGTCGCACGAGATGGAGCTTCATCATGAAAGGCCAATCGAAGTCTATCATAGCTTTCTTGTTGACTTAAATGACATCGAAAGTCATAAAAAATCATTGCACGAAAATTTTCGCGAGTTAAATTCATGTTGACGTGACACAGACAATTTTCAATTTGCCGCCAAATCGTAAAACTAATGACAAATGAATGAAATACATACTCAATAATATTGGCAAAGAGTTCCATTTTCAAAATTTAAACTTACTTTTTTATTATATTGTTTACAAGTGGCCAGTTCTAAAAACTTTCAGTGTCGCCCTCGTAGAGACTTCTCGTTTATCGACTTCCGATATTCGCTGGGTGCAAAGTAGGAGGTGGGGGGACCACGAATCGATTGCAGCGCGCACCGTGGCCAGAAAAGGAACTTTTCGGCGGAATAACTGTCACAATTTACTAGTGAAATTTATGTATTCGTGCATTAAAAATAAATAAATATGCGTCACGAAACCTGCTGCAAGAACAATGGCAAAAACAAAAACAATGATCACAAATTTTGTAAATTTCCACAAGAAAGATGTTTTGTATGGCGTCGCTGTCACTGTGTGACAGCTGTGTTTGTGATTGACATGAGCTTCAACAGTCGTTATGAATTTATGATTTTCACTTGTTTCTTTTCTCTTGGACATATTGAGCCAAAACTATACTTGTTTTCCTTTTATTGTATAAAATACACAAAAGGCTGCATTATAACAATAACAGCCACCTAGCCGCGGTGACGGATAACCCAGCTAGTTCAATGGCTAAGCACTGGAATTCCATACTTATGGCTTACCTAATGGCTTCTAGGGGCGGCATTTATAAGCTCATGAATTAGAACAATAAATGAAAAACGAATTTTAATTTTAACTTTAATTTGGATTGTTATTTTGATGTATTTTATTTTGATTTAAACTAGTAATTTTGACGATAATTTTATTTCTTTGTGTTACTGGCTCTTCTAAATAAAATTACATGTTACTAACAATCTGTGGACCCTGGTCTGCATTAAACGTTTATTATTATTATTATTACTAACGACCTACTACAGTCATACATAAAGGCACGAGATTTCCGACCTCTGGTAATCAGTTTTCTGTTTACTTACCATCTTTTGCTTTCCATGGGTCAGAGGTCTGCTTCATAATTTCTTGATACAAGGGACATTCTCGTCCTAAAACAACCAAACGGGTAGTAAAATTCCATTATAACTATAAAGTTAATAATAAACGAAACGGTTCCGTCGTAGACCGTTACGGTCGTGGCGTGGATGAGAATAAACTAAGTAAAGAATAGACTAATCGAGGTTGTTGAGTGTTTTGACTTTTTTGAACTACCCACGTAGTTTTAATAAGACAAGACATGTTGCACTTTAATGTTTTCTTCCGCTTGACTTGACGTAGGGATTTGTAATAATTTAACGTGATGATCTGCGATGAAGTTAGTTTCATTCCAATAGTACCTAAGGCCGCTCGCTCACGGCGACTTTTTGTAGCAATTCAGTCGCGATGCAAACGCGCTACAGTCGCGCTTCACCCTCCCTCCCTTCACACCCTCCCTCCGCTCTCTCCATGATGTCGTCCGAAACCGTCGCGCGTTTGCATCCATACAATCGCGATGCTGAAGGGCTACTCCGAAACACAAAATTCGAAGTCCGTATCGTACCATCCCTCTCACTCTCGTTTTAAATAACATAAGCGTAGGCGGGACGGTACGATACGAACTTCGATTTTCGAATTTCGTGGTAGCCTTGCTGTAGCGCGTTGCTAATGCGACTAGCGCGCATTAGTAGCGATGCTGTCTAGCATTTACAAAACGCTAAATTTCTCAATTACTAGTTTGCAACTGTCACCGGCATTGGCAAAATAAATAATATAATTAATATTAATCAAGCGATTGCTTACGGAGGTATGTCGATATTAATGAATTATTTATAACAATTACTTTGCTCTCCCGCAACCATTTCTGAATGTATGTGCGAAATCACATATAAAATTCCGGTGGAGGAAAACATCGTGTGGAAACCTGCACAAACTGAGACAAATCAATGATGCGTGTAATGTTCCCAATGCACCTGTCCTGGGCCCGCGTGAGAACTGCGGCCCAAACAGTTTTTTTCTGGGAGGTCTGAGGATCCTATCGTCACTGGAAAGGCAAAATTACTTAACCGCCAAATTGGGCATATTGAGTTATATACATATTCGGAATCAGCGATTTTTTCTGCGTCGATCTATCTGGGTAACGTAGCTATCGGAGCACTTTTGTGGCGCTTCAGTAACCCGTAAAAAGGCTGTTCTTTTGTTTTTTCGTTTACTGAAGAGCCATACTTTTTGGTCTTTTTTGCACATGTGTCGCATAAGTAATATCTCTTTACCGTAAAAATACAAAAACTGCAATTTAAGTAAAACTGTCTTCTTATCTTGTGATAAATAAAACTCTTTCAGTATTTGTGCTTTTCTTACAATATAACAGTAGCTCTATTAAAGTAATTTTGTTTTATTTTCATTCGGATCGAGCATGGCGTCTAAGAAAAGTTGCCTTCGTGTTTTTGTCGAGTGAATGACGTATACGTAACTGAGCCATCCAGTTATTTTTAATTTTGGGAACTAAAAGCAGTTTCTAAAAAATAATCCTATCCTTGACAACATCATATCAGTATTATTTAAATGAATATTTTTTGCTATTAAGATAGTTTACGCGTAATGAAAATGCGCGGGCGCAAGCAGTTAAGTCAGTCTGCTCGAATATTTAGCATTTATGTTTAGTTCTTCATGGGAGCAAATCCTCTTAAATATGCCAGAACTAAATGTCAAAAGAAAATTACTTGTATTAATTAAAGTATTTATTTTATAGTAGTTTTTTTTTTAATACTGACGTGATATAAACACATTTTTTCTGATCTTATCGTAATTCCTGACGCCCACAACAAGATGCATGTTTGTATTTACTGATATTGATGTTAACCATTTTACAGAACTGACTATGTCGGAGAACACCAAGTAATGTGTACATGATATAAAAGAAGAAACTGACTGACTAGGTAACTTATAGATCAGCACAGCCAAGACCGCTGACAGGTCTTAAGTAGAAACTTGAAATTTGGAATATATATGTTCCTTAATATAGTCATACTTGTTAGGGCCATTTTTTGGCCGGATGCTGCACTTCATGATGAAAGCAAGCCGCTTTGCACAGTGATAGTACAGACTAAACTGAGTGATTTGACCCGCAGCAGCGGAAGTTTCACCCCTTAGGAACAGAGATGGCGCCACTTCTTTAAAAAATGTTTCAAAAAATTCTACAAGCTAAAGTGATAAACCGATTTCAATGTTTGATATCTCAAATGAAAGCTTATTATATACGTTACTAATAAAAAAATACTGAAAAATTATATACTGTAAACTTCTGGCAAAACACGGCATCTAAAGTTTTTTTTTCTTACTTGATTTGTAGTTTTTACTTGATTTCTTAAAAAAATTGTATGCAACATGAATGGTTTAATACATATACATATTACAGAGTACATAACAAGTATAATAAAAAAAACCCGACACCAATACCTTTCATATTCCACGAAATAAGAAAGTTTAAATGTGAGCACAAATTTCCTTGAAAAATATTTAAAAAAATTCTACAAGCTAAACTAACAAACCGATTTCAATGTTTAATATCTCAAATGAAAGCTCATAACATTCATTACTTACAAAAAAATACTGAAAAAATCTTTACTGTAAAGTTTTGGCAAAAAACGCCATCTCAAGTTTTTTTTTCTTATCAGATTGGTAGTTTTTACTTGATTGCTTAAAATACTGTACGTTTTATGCAATATTAATGGTTTAATACATACGTATATATATTTCTGAGTAAATAACAAGTATTATAAAAAAAACCCGACACCGATACCTTTAATACTTCACGAAATATCTAAGATTAATTGTGCACGTTTTTCTTACAAATAAATTTCAACGAAATCTTCAAGTGAAACGAGTGCTCTGATTTTAATGTAAGTATAATATTAAATGAAAAGAAGAAAGAAATTACCTATTTTATTAAAAAAAAATAGTAAAAAGTTTTTTCCTGGTGTTACGAAAAAATATAATTGCTTTAAAATGAGTTATTATTTTTATTCAAAAGTGACTATATTTGAAAACAAAAAATAAAAACTATATCGTTTGCGGCATAGTTGGTTCTGAAATAAATTATATGCTGCTTAGTAGTTGGCGAATTTATTTAAAAATTAGCTTTTTATCTGATAGGACCTCAACTTATAGATATGTTACATACATCAATGTTTATCAAATATTTTAAATATAACTTATAAGTCCTCTTCGGGTTCATCGGCACAAGTAGAACTGAAGAGGAAAAGTCCTTTTGAAGTACTTGTGCTATTACAATACTACAAAATCACTGATCTTTTAGACATGTAAAATTTTGTGCCTACCTCTGGAAATCAGTGGTCAGCATACGAAATAAACCTGCAACGATTATTATATTATGGCCGATGTGGTCAAAAGGTTCTCCAATGGAGTCCGCGGACCGGGACACGAGCTGTCAATAGGATTCCAACAAGATGGAGCGACGACCTGGTAAAGATCGCGGGATCGCGGTGGATGCGAAAAGCACAAGACCGTTCTGAGTGGAGAGCCTTGAACGTCTTTCGGCTGACATGATGATGATGATGATGAATATTATAATTAACTTGCTTTTGATTTGTACAGCCACCTTTGCAGGATTTACACTGGGTTGTCCATGGTAAGCTGACCCGACGACACCCACAACGCATGGTATCGCAGCCAGATTTGCAGCCACAATGATCCAAGAGGCTTAATTGCGACCAAATCGCTGTAACTGCCGATCGTTCTGGAGTCCAACTCTCTTTTGCCTTAGTCCATCCCCAAGAAGATGGACATGGTAAGGAAACTTCTGATTTCAGAGTGTTTATCCAATTATGGCCTGCTTGATAAGTTGCACGCAGTGCATGTTATAGAGAGCAGCTGATGTAGGTGGCAGGCTTGTCACGAGCTTGTTTTTTGAAGATATGATGCTCAAACGGAACACATGTATTGAAATGAAGTTCGTAAATACTTGTTTGCTTCAAAAAATAAGCTCGTGGCAAGCCTGCCACCTACCATAGCTGCTCTCTATAAACATGTACTGCGTGCAGCTTACCAAGCGGGCCACATATGGGGAAACGCTCTGAAACCAGAAGTTTCCGTACCATGTCCATCTTGTTGGGGATGGACTAAGGCAAAAGAGAGTTGGACTCCAGAATGGTCGGCAGTTACAGCGATTTGGTCGCCATTAAGCCTCTTGGACTATTGTGGCTGCAAATCTGGCTGCGATAACATGCGTTATGGGTGTCGTTGGGTCAGTTACCATGCACTGCCCGGTGTAAATCCTGCAAGGTGGCTGTACAAACCAAAAGCAAGTTAATATAATATTCGTTGCAGGGTTATTTTGTATGCTGACCACTGATATCCACAGGTAGACACAAAATTATACATGTCTAAAAGATCTGTGATTTTGTAGTAATGCAATAGCATAAGTACTTCAAAACGGCTTTTCCTTTTCAGTTCTACTTGTGCCGATGAACCTGAAGAGGACTTATAAGTTATAATTAAAATATTTGATAAACATTGATGTATGTGACATATCTATAAGTTGAGGTCCTATCAGATAAAAAGCTAATTTTTAAATAAATTCGCCAACTACTAAGCAGCATATAATTTATTTCAGAACCAACTATGCCGCAAATGATATAGTTTTTATTTTTTGTCTTCAAATATAGTCACTTTTGAATAAAAATAATAACTCATTTTAAAGCAATTATATTTTTTCGTAACACCAGGAAAAAACTTTTTACTATTTTTTTTTAATAAAATAGGTAATTTCTTTCTTCTTTTCATTTAATATTATACTTACATTAAAATCAGAGCACTCGTTTCACTTGAAGATTTCGTTGAAATTTATTTGTAAGAAAAGCGTGCACAATTAATCTTAGATATTTCGTAAAGTATGAAAGGTATCGGTGTCGGGTTTTTTTTATAATACTTGTTATTTACTTAGAAATATATATACGTATGTATTAAACCATTAATATTGCATAAAACGTACAGTATTTTAAGCAATCAAGTAAAAACTACCAATCTGATAAGAAAAAAAAACTTGAGATGGCGTTTTTTGCCAAAACTTTACAGTAAAGATTTTTTCAGTATTTTTTTGTAAGTAATGAATGTTATGAGCTTTCATTTGAGATATTAAACATTGAAATCGGTTTGTTAGTTTAGCTTGTAGAATTTTTTTAAATATTTTTCAAGGAAATTTGTGCTCACATTTAAACTTTCTTATTTCGTGGAATATGAAAGGTATTGGTGTCGGGTTTTTTTTATTATACTTGTTATGTACTCTGTAATATGTATATGTATTAAACTATTCATGTTGCATACAATTTTTTTAAGAAATCAAGTAAAAACTACAAATCAAGTAAGAAAAAAAAACTTTAGATGCCGTGTTTTGCCAGAAGTTTACAGTATATAATTTTTTAGTATTTTTTTATTAGTAACGTATATAATAAGCTTTCATTTGAGATATCAAACATTAAAATCGGTTTATCACTTTAGCTTGTAGAATTTTTTGAAACATTTTTTAAAGAAGTGGCGCCATCTCTGTTCCTAAGGGGTGAAACTTCCGCTGCTGCGGGTCAAATCACTCAGTTTAGTCTGTACTATCACTGTGCAAAGCGGCTTGCTTTCATCATGAAGTGCAGCATTTTGTCTCTAACAAGTATGACTAAATAGGTGTAGACGCGTACTAAGGATTTTTTTTTTCGAAATTAATCCCCTAAGGGGGTGAAATGGGGGCCCAAAGTCTGTATGTGGAAACAAGATTAGTTAGACAATTTTATTCTAAACCTCATAGGAGTACTCCTAACGATAAATGAATAAACACGTGTATCGGGTTTTTTGAGGATTCAACCCCTATAGGAGGGAAATGTGGTGACAAAGTCCGAAAATCAACATGGGTATGGTTACTATAGTTTATCGGGTCGATGGTTACGAAAACAATAACGATTTTAAAATCCAATGTGGCGGATGTGAAATACCGTAACCCCTGTTGGGGTACGACGGGGCTGAAATGTCAATATGAGTATGGGCAGTGATAACTTGGTAGTATGGCCATGGCCGTCTCCGTAGGAGGGAACGCCTCAAACTTTAATGGCACATGCAAGAAACTGCGCGATCGTTCAATTTCAGTGATAATGCTTTTATATAATAGATGCTGTATTCAGTCATGTGTTCTGCTCATAAAGGAACTCCTCAAAAGTTGATATCACAGATACCACATTGTTGCAAACGCAATTGTTTTTATTTTGTTATGTGTGTTACTTTTGAATCTGTACACAAGATTTAAACGCAATACAGAGGGCATGACGTTAAATTTTTATTTAACCAATTACAGCTTCGCACGCACTTGAATATAAAGCTCTGTAACCGTCAATTTTTTTTGGCATTTTCCTCTGTAAACCAACTGGTTTGGTAAACCTCTGAAAAATAAGTACTTTCAGTCGAATTTTTATCGAAGTTTTTGTCAAGCATTGCCAGAACACCCTCTACTTCAGCAGCTTGAGTTTTGATGTTACAGATAACTTAATGAAAAACTAAAATATACTTAAAAAGCTATTACTTAAGCTTGTTCTAAAAAACGAAAATAAACATTAAATACCTACGCCAAGTTAATCAATACATTATGTAATATAATGTATCTAAACTTTAGATTCTAAAGTATCATAGAGGTGCCCTTAGGAAGGATGTTTCAAACCATTAGATACCAATACCATTGGATATTGGTTTTTTGGAACCGTTGGATAGGGAAATATGTAAACTTTATATATGTTTTTTTTTAACTTTTGAAACACCTGAGCTAATCAAAAAACTACTATTAGTGAAAGATTTATAAAAATTCAATTCCCAGAATAATAGAAACCTGTTTCAATTCAATCGCCAACAGTGTGGTTTTCTACGGAATTCACTCTTTCCTACACGCTGAAATGTGAATGAAGATGTGAAACAGTGGTTCAAAGTTTGTACAAAATTATGATTGTTTAGGTTTATTTGTGAATTCAAAATTTTGCAAATATATTCATCCAAAAAAGCAATTAAAACACGAAACAAAGAAAAGACAATTTTCCGGGGGAAATTTAATTTTATATATAATCGAAAATTTTAAATTTTTTTTTCAGTAGAATTTGTACTCAACTGATAATAATAGGTACCCACTCAACTTTATCTGGCGCCACAATTTTAGAAAGAAAGAAAGACAGAAGACATTTATTAACATTCAGAAAGACACACAAGTACAAAAAATAATAAAAATAAATAGCAAACACAAATAAACAATAAATAAATAAAAAGACGAAAATGAAAAAACACGATTTTGTGTGTCCCCACAAAAGTAAAACGGCCGCTGACTCAGCATTATGCTGAGGCGTCAGAGGCCTGCAGCGCTGATATTCTGTCAGAACCGTCTGTGACTCATGGAATGATACACAAACATACTAAACTTATCCATGTCAATAAAATTAAGAAATAAAAATTGATTCAATTGTAAATCGACAAGAAATAAATAAATTACAATAAAGAATACTTAATTGACATTATTATAAAAAAAATGTTCCTATTAATGTTATGAATACCATACTATGATACATAATATGAATACCATACTATGGTAGGTAAACATCGAGATAATTCGTTAATATATTCAAAAAAAGTTGAAACTTTCTTGTTTCATTTGTTGCAAAATAACTTCTTCTTCAATCATTATGACAAGTGTAAGAAATAAAACGTTCTTACTGAGTCATACTAGAAGTAGATACCTACTTCAAGATGACTATTTTTTATTTAAATACCTTGTATTAAGAACTGATAATTTCAAATAAACTAACCATAGTTAAAAAACTGGAAGCATTCATTTGTGTTGCAGTTGTTACGTAATTTTTTGTTTATGTGATGATTAGATTTTAACTACTTCAGTATAATGCATGGCCTTTTTTTGATTCAAACAAAGTTATCAGTAGTTTTATTGTACTTATAAAAAGGAAAATTTATCGCTGGAGTCACTTTCTTCGTATAAATAATTTTGCCAAACTTACTTTAAATGAATTTTAGCTCACTTATTAATTTATGTGTTTGCCTTTTAAGTAGTAATACCATACGTGTGAAAAAGGAACACGTTTAATTGCAGTCATTTTACTTCACCTGGACAGCAACCATACTACATTAAACGAAATTTTCACGTACTTTTATATCTACATGTATGTGTTATCAGTACTTTCAAACTACAAAGAAAGTTTAAGCTGATGGTACTTAAGAAATTTTGACTTACTAAAAAAGAAGTTATTATTACTCAAGCGCCACTTATTTCCTAAAATAGTGCACAAAATAATATGGAGCCTAGTGATAAACATAGATAAATCAAATAGGTTTTCATAAAAACTTCTTTTATAAAAATCGGATGATTAAATGAAAAGATATCTTTTTTTTTCGTAAAAAAAAAACTTTAAATGGGTTTTTCTCGAAATGTCATTTTGTCGTTTCAGTAATTTTGCCTTTACAGTGACGCTATATTTATTTAAAGTATGATTATGGCATTTATTGAATAAGGCAGGCGTTGAGGAGGTCCATGTCTATTAACAGGTTCTCTATCGTTTGCCCGAACTTCATATGCCCGAATGTATCATTTTCTAGAATTTTCATTTGCCATAAAGTAATTTATTTCTGAAATAGTAATTTCTTCAGAGTTGATATTAAACTAACCTAACCTAAGCTACTGCATTCTATATGATGACATTTAAAAAAATCCTGAAAAAAAGCACGGTTCTATATATGTTATGGCAAACGTTGGTATGGCAAGTGAAATTCGGGCAAATGAAATTCGGGAATGTAAAGGTATACGCTATTAACAATATAAGCAACTAGCTCTTGCCCGCGGCTCCGCCCGCGCGGTATTCGATTATCGCGCGGTATTCGGTTATCGCGCGCTGTTCCCTCGGGAACCATGCATTTTTCTGGGATAAAAAGTAGCCTATGTCACTCTCGGGCCCATAAACTATCTCTATGCCAAAAGTCAGGTCGATCCGTCGCTCCGTTACGGTGTGAAAGACGGACAAACATACAAACACACAAACATTCGCATTTATAATATTAAGTATGGATTACTTTGCTCACCCGAAACACATTAATTTGCTTTGCCGGGTGAGTAATATAACTGTTTATAGTTCAATAATTATGTCATCAACATACAAACTTCAACAAGTGTACCCTATTATATGCCACATAATAGGATTAATAACCTACATATTTACTACAAATATTAGGCCTGTGGTTGCACAGAGACGCCTCGTACGCGCAGGTACCGCTTGCATCATTGCACGCTGCATGCATTGCAAAATAAAATGGCGGAGGAAATCGAACGCATTGCAATATTTGCACGCTTCCCTGTTTGCATAGCGGTAACGATACATCCTAAAACGATTAATCTTGAACTAAAAATTGTACCTACTATACGAAAACTTATCCCTACTAATATTATAAATGCGAAAGTAACTCTGTCTGTCTGTCTGTTACGCTTTCACGTCGAAACCACTGAACCGATTTTGATGAAATTTGGTATATAGGTAGTTTGAACCCCAAGGATACCTTTTATTCCAGTAGAGGGCGCCACCGCTCTATAACCTAGATTCGCGCAGACGAAGTCGCGGGCATAAGCTAGTATTTAATAAAACAAAACTAAGGATACTCATATGATTAAGAAAAAATAACCCTAAATACCTTAATTAAAAATTAAATACTAAATTAAATCTAAATAGGATTTTGGTGTAAATTTCATTTTTAATACAATATTTTTTTGCTGACTGTACTTTTTGACAATGACAATTTTACTTGCACTGTTTCCCAAACTACCTTTGCATACCAAATTTCAAGCCATTAACAGTTGAAGAGTTCCGTCCTGCGGAGACGATCCTGGCCGGACTACCAGGATCTCTCTGCCAGATTATTGTATTGTCACGCAATTTACATACTTAAGACCCACTTGCAGGTAAAAATAAATCTATATTTAGTAGTTAAGCCTGGCTTAAGCTTGACAGTTCCATACATTTTGACACTACTAAACTAAGCTTAACGCTAACTCGAGATTTATGTGTTTCCAGCAAGTAGCCATAAGTATGCCAAATTTCAACGGTTATCCCTACTGTAACTTCTCGTAGTGTTTTATAGATTTGTTTAAATTTCGTGTGTGTAAAGTTTGCCAGCGTTGATAAATAAAAAAATTCACAGATCAAGATGACGTCAGAGATCAACGAGTGGTACCGAGGCCGCAAGGTTCTGGTGACCGGCGCTTCAGGACTCATGGGCAAAGTGCTGATAGAGAAGCTGCTCTACTCCGTGCCCGACATCGGCTGCGTATACGCACTGGTGCGGCCAAAGCGCGTCAAAACGCCGGAGTCGCGTATCGAGGACATGTGGAAACTGCCCGTGAGTTTTAAGTCCTGTTTCACCGCTCATTGATAATGTGACAAATATAATGTGATGTCGTCTCGTTTACTGGGTCAAAACAAACAGAGACGACATCACAGACGTCTGTCCCATAAAAATTATCAATGAGTGGTGAGATGCCCTTGGAGTCTGGTTTTTTTTTTTTTTTTTTTAAAGCAACAGATCCAATATACTTACTTACTCTATTTTGTGCAAATCGCTGATTTAAAGACGAATTGTTTTATGGTTTTGCCGAGTAGGTAAAGTCTAGGAAATATGAATTGACCATCTATAAATAAAGCATCGCTAATTACATAACCAGTTACCAATTCATATTTCCTGAACTATACGGTTGTGGGGTATAAATTAAAAAAAAGAGCTGTATCACTCTAAATTGGCTGTTTAAATTAGGTAACGCGCGGGTTACACATTTAAGTGTCATATTATGCTAAAACAACACACATTGAATTTTTAGGCCAAAGCGAAACATTACAGTTAAAATGGTTTTATGGAAGTCTATACTTATCTAATAAAATTATCGTTTTATTAGGTGTGTTGTTAATGTAATGCTTGGACACGTACATTGCTCGCAAATTACTATTACCTTGATTGATTTACGTCTGTATTTACACAATAATTCATTTTTCAATAAAAAAGTTGTATCTTTAGGCTACGTACCTACGTCTAAACGCGCAGTTTTAGTGCACTGTCTCTTTCTCAAGCGATATTTTGATGAAGGACGGCGCGCTAAAACCGCGCGATCAACCAGATAATAGACTTCAATATGGCTTTCCTGTTTTCCATTTTTCAGCTTTTCTCGCGTTTAAGGGAAGAGAAATCACACATGATGCAAAAACTGATTCCAGTGACGGGTGACATACTATTCGACAATCTCGGAATCGAGGACAATATCCTTAAACTGATTTACGAAGAGGTAACAATAAGTTTTTGTTAAAAAAAAAAAAAAATTATGTCAAGCTTTTTAGCTGACTGTACTTTTTGATAATTGTGTCTACTTACTTGCATTTTCATCATGACTACAATTTTCGTACCAAATTTCAAGTCGAGGCCTTCCAATGTTGAGGAGTGCCGACCTGGGGGAAATCCTAGCTGGACTGGACCACCAGAATTTCACTACCAATTCTATTGTCACCGAATTTAGATAAGTAGGTATATATCAAATTTCAGATCAATCCGATCTGATACCAAGAAGTAGCCAAAAATTGGTTTGTAAATTTTTAGGACGTACAGTCGAACCATTTCATTCCTGACCCATCGTAGAACGTTCTCAGAGTAAGTGTCACAATAAATTCCCTTGTCAAGCAATGCGATATCCCTATCACTTTTCTACGAAAAAGTTCCACAGTGGTCACGATTCAGTTGGTTCGATAGTACATATATGTATGTACTTACATAAGTACGTACACGTGAAATTAAATAGTAATTAAAGAAAACATAAACCTAGTACAGTCAGCTGCAGAGAAAGGGTACCCCCCTGTATGGCGGTAAGTATGGATACTGCCGATACAGGGGGGTACCTTTTCTCTGCAGCTGACTGTACTAAGCTCAAAGTTGGCGCCATGTCTTGCTCGTGTTTTGGTTCCTGTATCAGAGTCATAAAACGGAACCCTTATTATAATAGAATGGACTTACCTATAAGGGTATCGTATTGAATAGGTGGCTAATGGAACTGAACTGATGTGAAAGTGGGTAGCAACATTCTCTATTGTGAACAAGAACTCCGAACTCCAGCAATGTGGCGTGACAAACCAGTGAAAACCACCTTATGAGGGAAATAATAACTTAGCCGAAGAAACTTGAAGTAAATCCAAGAGATATCCCATCAAGTTATAAACTATGCATGCCTAAAACTAACAAACAAACAGCTCATTTCAGGTTCGATTTCCTTAACAAATTATAAATGAAACTTCCATGTCTATTTCAGGTGTCAGTAGTGTTTCACTTCGCTGCCAGTTTGAGACTAGAAGCACCTCTGAAGGAAGGACTAGAGATGAACACTAAAGGTACCCTACGTGTCTTGGATGTCGCGAGGAAGATGAGGAACATAGCTGCCTTCGTGCACCTCTCCACCGCTTTCTGTTACCCAGATTATGAGCGTATGGCTGAGCAGGTATGATCTTACACAACGGGCATATTAAGTCTTGATTTTTATGCGAGTGAGTGCGGGATTATAATTTTATACGACTGCCCAAAGAAAATTTTCAATCCATGGATGCTGAGATCGCTTTGATGTTTGAATAATAGAAGAAAATTAAATATCTACATAACTATGTAATGCAGATTTTAGTAATGCCAAGTCATCTCTTTTTTGAAGGTGCATGACCCACCGGATGACCCCCACGAAGTGTTGCGCGCTGCGAGCTGGTTAACCGAGGATCAGCTCAAACTCCTCTCGCCATCAATCCTGAAGATGCATCCAAACTCATACACCTACTCCAAGAGACTGGCCGAGGGTCTCGTGCGCGAAAGCCATCCGGAACTTCCAGCTGTTGTCGTGAGACCCAGTATAGGTAAATAATTTCATAAAAGAAAACTTACCCTAAACATGAGCCTTATTTTGGTTGCGAATTTAATCTCCGTGTTTAGTCAATCAGACAAGAGTGCAGAGCAAGCTTCCGATGTCATGGACAATAGGATACTTTTTTAAAGCAAATCAAACAAATTAAAAAAAATAAACGGGTAATAATAATGAATTACTAGGAACTAGTGATTCATTACTTCTTTAAATTCTCAAAATGACTATATTTATATTATAACTATAGACATGTTCACAATTTCTACTCTTGGTAAGCGAAATATACGATTTTACTCTGAAGATATAGGATTCCTGCTTACTAATTTGTCAATTAGTAAGGAGTAATTTATGTTCTTTACAATTCCAGTAACCCCCTCCTACAAAGACCCGATACCAGGCTGGGTGGATAATCTCAACGGGCCCATAGGCCTGATGGTTGGCGCCGGAAAGGGCGTCATCCGTTCTATGCACTGCTACGGCCACTACCATTGTGAAGTCATCCCTGTCGACATTGCCATTAACGCAATCATCGTCATTGCGTACAAGATTGGCACACAGACGCAGAGGTTCGTGTTTTCAATTAAGTACTTTATCCAATTTCGTATTGTATTTAGCACGAAATTGTGAAGGCCATATGAGACACACATTGTGAATTGCAACAACAGGTACTTTGTCACTCTTTCAACAGACCAATGACAAACGAGTACAACGAAAAAAGATATGCCTGACGACTGAATGGAACAGGCTTTTAGCAGATCGACCTATCTTACTTAATTTTCCCTACTTCTGTTTGTGGTATTATATTTTTGTTATAGGCCAGTCATTTTTAATTTGCTCAAAATTTTAAACCTGCTTACGAGGAATATTTAAAATTGGAATTTAGTAGCCATGCTAAAGTGTAGTCCATAGGTTCTCTATCTTATTTTGCTTACCGCCCTCTGAGTTTTTACCCGAATGCGAAGAAGAAGCGTATGTATGTATGTATGTATGTATGTATGTATGTTTGTATGTCTATTCCTATGTCCGCTCGTAACTACTCAACGGCTGAACCGATTTTGATAAATGATACGTCATTGGATTCGTCTTGATGACGCGAGTGACACTGGGTACATGAAATTCTTGGAAAAACAAAATGGCGGATTTTTGGCGCCAAATTTTGAGTTTTCAATTGAGTTATCAAATAAAAGGTAATAATTAGCCAATTCTAAATATATATAGGTTATAATAGTTTTAATCTACCATTTTCACAGAACTATTAAAAAAGTGTGAAATAAATCAATAAATAAAAAAAATTAAAAAAACCCGACTGTCTTAAAAATACTAAAAAGAAGAAAACAAGTCTAGTGGGTTAGAACTCTGTTTAGTAGCTAACTTAAAGCTCAACAGTCGGGACCCATTAGGTAAGAATTTTTGAGCGTTCCCGACTGTTGAACCTTAAGTTAGCTACTAAACAGAGTTCTAGCCCACTAGACTTGTTTTCTTCGTTTTAGTATTTTTAAGGCAGTCGGGTTTATTTTTTATTTTTTAAATTTATTGTTTTTTGTATGTCAAATCTGTCATTTAATTGCAATCGCGAGGATCAGAAACGTTAGGCAATACAGGCCTCGGGTGCCAGCTACTTACTACTACACTTCATACCTTAACACTGACTTACCTATATCGTTATCTGTGGTATTTGCAGACCTCCAGCACTCCCTGTCTACAACATAACCACTGGAGACGACAGAGACACCACCTGGAAACAAGTCCTGGATAACGGAAAGGCAACCATTCGCAAGTACCCATTCGAAGGTCCATTGTGGTACCCCGATGGGAACATTAGACACAACAAGTTCATCCATAGCCTTTGTGTGTTCTTTTATCATATCATACCGGCTTATCTGATTGACTTTTTGATGCTGATATTTGGACAGAAACGATTGTAAGTATTGTCATAAAGTACCTACCTACTTTAGTTTGGATTAACTATTATTATATAAATAAAAAAATGTCGAAGAATTGTATGATCGCGCATCACTTAATATCGGCTGAACCATAACTTCGACGTAATATTCTGCAGAGTAAGACTTTTTGTGTACTTGCAAGATCTCAAAACACATTTGATTGCCCACAATACAAAGATCATCTGACTCATTAATTTTTTCAAACTTTCAGCATGGTTAAGATCCAAAACAGAATATCGACCGGCCTAGAAGTTCTCCAATACTTCACGACGAGAGAGTGGTGGTTCGACACCAATAATTTCAAAGCTTTGCCGGGTTCACTGAACCCTGTGGACCATAAGCTGTTCCCTATGGACCTGAGTATTATCCAGGATGAACCATATATTGAGAGTTGCATGATTGGCGGAAAGTTGTATTGCTTGAAGGAAAAGATGGAGAATCTACCGAAAGCAAGGCTACAGAACAACATGTAAGTTTTGTTTTTGCGATATCTGCTTATTATTTTTTGTACCTGGAACTTCACCGTCATCATCCCAGCCTATACAGGTGGAAAGTTGAGATAGGGCAGCAATACTGGGTTAAGACACTTACTTTAGTTAAAATGTTGAGTTTTTAGTTGTCGAAATACCGTTTAATTTTCTTTAAGCATAAAGGAGTCATATTCGTAAAAAAGTAACATGCGAAAGTTTCACTTTGTAAATTAGTAGGTACCCTACGAACTGTATGGAAAAAGTTTTCTTTGATTTGTGGGTGTTCTAGTACCTACGTTAGTTGGTCTCAAAGAGTGTTCTGAGGGATATAGTAGCTGCCCTTGCTGCCCCATCTCATCTTTCCACATACATCCCAATGCTTGGTACAGGCCTCCACTTACAATGAGAACGAACCGAAGCTGCGTGGCCTAGTGGTTTGACAATCGCTTCTCAAGTACAAGATCGTGGGTTCAAAACATGGCTCGCACCTCTGAATTTTTCAAAATTCATGTGCGATATTACATTTGAAATTTACCACGAGCTTTACGGTGAGGAAATAATCCTGAGGAAACCTGCACAAACTTGCGAAGCAATTCGATGATTTGCGTGAAGTTCCCAGTCCCCACTGAACCGTGCGGGAACTTAACGCGACATTTTAATAAAAAAAAATCATGTCATGGTGACTTTTAAGGGCCGGATGTAATAATCACCTAATTTAACTTTTAATTTATGTCTCACGAGAGCTCGAGTAATAATACTATATTATATTCACAGTAAAAAAGTTATAGTGCAATTTTAGGCTATAAATAAAATGTTGTTTGTTTTATTTCAGTCTCTGGATTCTGGATAAACTGGTGACGGTGTTCTTTTATCTCTTCATCATTTCCTGTATGGCGGCATATTTTGAACCAATCAGAGAAGTTCTGTCTCACGGCGGACCCCTCGTTCGTCATTTGCCCTTTGTTGGGAAGGCGGTGTTTCAAGACTTATAAAAATAAATAAGATTTTTATCGTTGTCACGGTTGTCACAGACCACAATCGAGATTTAGGAAATTTGAAGAAGTGCTTTTCTCGAATTTTTTGAAGGTAAATAGTTCGCCGGCCAAGAGCTTTACCAATTGCCATTGCCAATTGCATCGAAACTCTGTTTTCAACTTTTTATTCATTAAATCTACTTGAAGTCTGTCTTGATAGAAGGTATTGTGTTGTAATTATGGCAGACAGTGTAGTGTGTCTTTTAACTGAACAGACGTGTATAAAGAAAATGATCAAATATTGTCAGTGGAATCTTCAGAAGACCGATATCAATATCGCTAAAACTTAGTATGGTATTATCTGTTGTGGTTATAAAGCTTTAATATTATATTATGCGAGGCATAGGCAAGTATCGAAGTTCTTCTTTTTATATTTAACAGTCTAGAGCAGGCATACTTGCTTAGCCTTTTTTACCTGTGCCACATGTGTTGCTTTTCCGTAAGTTAAAATGGTCGAAAATCAATTATAATTATGACATCGCATGTACCTGGTCTATCTGTTCGAATGTATGTACATATATGTTTTGAGTTCAATAATTTTATTGAGAATTAAGCCACCGTCCAACTCTACCGCAATAAAATACACTTATAAAAGCTACGTTGATCAATATTGGCCTGCTATTTGACTAACATTGTTAAATGCAATGCTATAAGTTAGTAGTTATAAGTTATAAGGAAAAATGGTTTGTAGGTACTTAGATAAACTATAAAATGTAAAAAACGGAAATGTGTGTAACTATATAATATTGTACACTTAAGGTAATGGAGTATATTTTACACATAATTGATTAATAAATAAATAATATGAGACATTATATTACTCTTCAAATCTCTTATTTTAATGAGTATAAGAAACATTGTGATGTGCTCACCAAAAGCACAGAATAACTAATAGTATTGCCAAAATACACCTTTTCTCAAATCAATAAAATAATACGAATGAGTTGGTAGAGATTGGCGTAGACTGCAAACCACAATCAGTTTGCATGTGTAACCTTCGACCCAACGTCTTCATAAGTCGTTAGAAAGATATCTTACTTATGTATTAAACATTAACATATTATGTATACTCGCTAACAGATATATCTAAGCCATACTATCTATTCTGTGTCTGAGCGACCAAGGTCGCAAGGCGGTCCAAAATATCGGAACATACACTATTAAAAAAGGATTAGGTAGAGTTCATGTTCGATATTTTTTATCACCTTGGCCGCACCGAAATTTCTGATGGCAACTGTACATAATATCATAAAGACAAAATACAGGGTAGACAATGCAGTGTAGTTTCACATTCAAGTAAAGGCGGGTACTGAACTGACCGACCGGAAGCATCTAAGTAAATATACGAGTACCTATAATTTGAGTGCAAATTGTTTTTACTTACATGAGTTCAATGAACATAATGTGATTTATTTCACATAGATAGATGCTCCCTTTGTTTACCCTGAAGATTAACAAGTTATAAAATTACAAATAATATCATTACGTCTTTAGACAGTCCTATCTATGTTATAAATTAGATTGAAAAGAGAACATAGCACGATGCAACTCAGTAGTCAAATTATTTTAAGCTATCGCAATTTTCTATAATAATTAATAGCGCACTCAGAAGTTAATCATGGCTTAGACATTGCTAAAATTGTCCCAACGGTTCGGCTACATTGCAGCAGCCTAGTGATTAAGTCCAGTTAGCTATTAATTGTCTTGCATCTATCAAACCTCCTTATTTATCATCTACGCCTTAAACTTCATTGTACATCACCAAACCTCTCTTCTACAGCGGAGTTGAGAAGTCCTATGTCATGTTCACAGATAAAGAAACACTTCTGGTGACAGCCGAGATCGTTGAGTCTTCCGTTGTAGAACATTGAGCCACAAGGTTCGTTCTCCCCACCATCTGGCTGCTGGTTCCCCCAGCCAGTGTAGCCGCTTTCTTCTAAAGTGGTACCTGGCAAGATTACGGGGTGTTTTCAAAAGTTATCATCTATAAATCAAAAAATGCCTGGCATTTTATTACAGGCTCTCTTCAGTCGTGTGTTTTGTTTACTTAGTCAGTAATTCTACTTCATTTCTAACTCTACGCTTATAATTTGTACTTGTCAGTTGAAATTTTAAGAAGAAAATCATACATTGAGACAAAACGGTCAAATAAGTATTTAATTAGCGCATTTAATGTTGCAGTCGTAACTTTTAAGCAGCGTTTCCACCAGAGATGTGCGAGGATGTGTTGCGAGGAATACCTATGTTTTTTATTAACCAATAGAAACGCTTCATTTACCTCGCCTCGCTCAGCTCAGCTGTTTCCATCAGAGGTGTGCTGTGCGAGGATGTGTAAATGAAGTGTTTCTATTGGATAATGAAAAACACATCCCTCACAACACATCCTCGCACATTATTGGTGGAAACGCTGCTTAAAGTCTGGGCGCAATAAAAAAGAATTTAAAAAGCAAACACAAAAAATACATAGTGTACCTAATCGATTCTACTCTCAATTCTGAGCAAACTACTTTCTGGTTTCCAGCTATTTATTTAACACCTTGTATATGACAATAGCAGAAAGACGGCATTTAAGTTTGCTTAAGCCGAGTCTAAACGCAAGGCGCTTTTAGGGTAGATTCAATTCCTTCGATAGGTGGGAACCACTATGTCTCAAACACGAAGCAGTAAAAAAACAGTAAAGGGGTTGTACTAATCAACTTTGATCTTAAACATACCTTTAATAGTCTTCCATCCATCATTATCCCTATTGTGGTAGCCCAAGTAAACTGCTCCGCTTAGGAAGTTCCCTTTAATCTTACTCTTTGGGGCTTCTTCTGTGACCTTGACCAGATAGTCGGCTTCGGCTTGGCTGTTGATAATAGCCAAATAAGACTGTTCTATGCTGCACATCGCGTGAGCATCGGTCCAGTTCATTGGAGTCAGATGGAACTTATAACATTTGCCAAGATCTTTGTTGAAAACGTAACCTGAAATTGTAAAAATTGTCAGAAACCACCCATTTAAGTTCTCGTCGGGTCCTGATACTCAAGACGTAAGCTTTAAAAGATTTAATGTAAGAGTGAGGGTCAGTCAATTTTGGAAATAATAGTACTTAGATGTTTGTCTAAAACGAAGCGTTGACAACGACAATGCCATGTTGTTTATTTAGGTAGGTATTGTGCACTTGAGATTTCCATGTGCTATGGGGCTACCTTTCAATCGTGCACAAAAAGCGGAGTACCTACTGGAAACTGCAAAGAGGTTAGTAGGCTTACTACCACAACATACAAATAGGTATTGACGACTTGATCAAAGTTGCAGGTAGGGACTACTTAGATCATACTACTACTTAGGTCATAGATTTCATAAAGGATGTTTTCCGTCTGAAGACGAATCTTACCTGGGTCAGGTATATGACAGTGAGTGTTCCAATCAAGGTAAAGCAGGCTCTTTTTACAGATGAAGGGGTATTTTCTGTCGCACTTGTCATCATTAAGGGTGTTGTCACGACGTAAAATTACGCAGTCTTCGTTGCCATCAGCATCGTTGGGTTCACCCTGCCCCCAGTTGTTGTAAATGTCTAACACTGCACGACCTGTAAATACCATAAATCGTTGGATATCTATTCGAACTGATCGTATTGCCCCACGATTTTAGTACGTTGGATTAAAATATTTGTCATATCGCGTATACATACATATATACTTACTGCCAAAATAGTACGTCTCCGACCGTTAATGTAACATAACATACAGTAATAATAGTAAAGTAGTCAGAAAGCTAAACGAAAATATCATTACATTCTTAAAACGTAAAACTTTGTCGCTTTGGTATTTGAGATTGATTAGATTCTCTCAGTGTGTTTTGTTTAACAAATAATGTTATTTATTCATTTGCAAAATCATAGGCGTATATAAGGAGTGGGAGGGGGGGGGGGGTGGTTGCCCACCCCAGGATGTTGGGCTACCGGTTCAGTATTCTATAATATTTCTACACTCAAGGCCCCTCTGAAAAACAACCCTATAGATACGCCAATGTTCAAAATATACTGCGCGTATACATCTATAGAGTGGGCCAAATTTTGTGAACTTAGTATATATTACGGTAAGGCTCAAAACCTCTTTCGCCATTAGGCGATGTTGTGGTCAAATGCGTGCCTAAAAAGGGTACCTACAAACATCACGCTCGATTTACAGTTATTTAGTTAGTGAAAATTTTGTTTTAAGCCAAATGAAACGAGAATAATATCTCTTATTTACACTATTCTTTGATTATTAACATCAGAAATAACACGTAGTCATTAATTATTCACTAATAATTAATAATGTTATGTATATTCAGACACCATTCAACTTTCCTACGATACGACATTTTACGATACCAATATATACGAGTAGTACCTAAAGCTAAACCTTTGTAAAAAAGGATACCTTCCTAACTAAGCACAAATGTAGAAAAATAAACTTCTCCAGATACGGTCAAGGACTTTAATTCATGAGCCACTATGGAACCATTTCATAGTAAAGGTCATAGTGACATCGCATTAATTAGCAAGGAAAATCGTAATGACTTTTCCTTTGTAAAGGTTCCATGGTGGCTCTTCAATTAAAGTCCTCGACCGCACCTCGAAAATAGGGAAAACTTTGTTTGGACACTATCAAGTAGGTACTTCGCATATAACAATGTAATATAAAACGTTTTATAACCTACTTCTATCTACGCCTTAAATATCTTCCTACAGGTATTTAGGTAAATTGACAAATAAATTAACAATCTTCGTCACATTAAGACATCACTCATATCCGTAAATTTATAAAGACAATAATCAAAGGAACTGCCTCATTCTTGTAGTATATTGTGGGGGGAGTTACCGAAGCAAGAATACAGTTATTATTAATTACTGTTATTAGACACTGACCGTCAATTGTTTCAAACACTCCCTTCGCCAGCAAATCCGAGATGCCAACATACACCCACGCGAACTGTGGCTGCGTTCTGTTCCATAAACCCTGGACAGCATCAGCTTCTATTTCATCCTCAGCATAGAACAAGCTCGCTCCTTCCATCTGACACCGCTTCTTGGCATCCTGCCATGTCCTATGTATAGTGTGGATTTTATAGAATGCCTGAGAGTCTTCCAAAAAAGTGTAGTCTTTACGGAAGAACTCTTGACGCGGCTGTCCATCTAGAACCGAAAAATTTGGTGCTACAACTATATGTAAGTATTCCTTTGTTCGAAACGGTGAAACTTTTGGCAGATACTTACGCGAACAGTGAGATATAAGTTGTATCAATAATAACACTGTAAGGGCTTTGATTGTGCACATTTTTAATCACAACGAACAAGTCACTGAATTCAAACACATGCGTGCTGTGTGCTAACTCGTTGAGCAATGAAGAAGACAGTCCCAAGATGCTGATAATGACGTCGCGCACAAAGCAGCATAACAGGAAAATCGGTGAACTATAATACCTACTTGTATGCGTCTTACTAAACCGGTCGACTTTAATATCATTTTGGTTCTTATTTACGCAGGAAGGTATGTAGGATTCGAAATTCTGCTATTCTACTAATGTTATAAATGTGAAAGTTTGTGGTAGTAGTTTGTTTGTAATTTCCCGTGGGGAATCGTTAAACTTGTTTCTGGTTACTGCAGACGAACGTCGCGTGCAAAAACTATCCTTTTACTGTGTGTAAAATGTAACATTTTAAGGAAATACCTAGTATAGTGCCTATGCATTCGCAAAAGTAACATTCAACCCAACGTGGTTTTTTATCCCAGAAAATTGCATAATTTTGCGGAATAACGGTTAGTAAATTAATTCTTCTTAGATGGGGTCGCTGGCGTCAGCTAGTGTCAAAAGAAAAACGACCCTATTAATGACGGGCCTATTGTACCTAAGTTAAGTACGTATACCTACTATCTATGCATGGTTCATTTAGTAAATAGGTAATAGATAGGCACATATATTATAGCATTTGTTTTCACAAATATAGAGGAATAAGAAGATAAGTTACAGAAAATACGATCGACTGCTTATACAATAAGAACAGGTACGGTGGGAATTACCATTTGCCTCTGCATAATGCCTTGAAATGAAACGTAACAGTTCGGGTTTTTCGGTTTCCATTCAGTCTATTGGGTACGGTAAAACCGCTCGGACCAATTATCTGTGAATCGTCGTTCGCATAGTATTATTGTTGTTTGCTTGTTCTGATTCACAGATAAGTTGGACAGACTGTAGATGGCGTTAGTATCGTGAGGTCTGTTTGTCGTTAGTCTTGCTTGTCATTGGCTCATTTATTTAAGAATACTAGCGCCATCTACACGCCCTCTTGGTAAAACGGACGGGCTCGTCAATATTTTGAACACCTAGAGCTGTAATGTTTTTGAAGGCGACTACTAAGTAGTTATTGATGTGCTAAAAAAACTTTTAAAATTGCGGAATTTTTCTTAAGTAGGTATAGGAAAATTTCGGAAACTTCTCAATTTTGAATAGGGATTGAAACTTTTCTTTAAAAAAATCCTATATTTCTTGTGAAAGTTCCAGAATTTTCCGACAACTTTTCTAACCTTTTGGAAACTTCACAACTTGCACAGCAACTACTGTAGCTGGCTCGATTAATACACCCCAATGTTATAAATGCGTAAATTTTGATTTTTATACGCAAAAACGTAAAAGGATTTGGATGAAATTTAATAGTACACAAATAATTTATCCTCCTAAAGCCCCCGTAAAAATATTGATAAATGAACATCAAACTTTGTCATTTATGATAGTTTGATGTTCAAATGAGAATAAGTCCTTTATAAAGGACCTGGCGTTAGGTGGATATAACCCAGATTAACCATATAGTATAATTATGTGTAGGTCTAGTTTTATTGATATTTTTAATGAAACCCTTGAATTAAACGGAATTAAAAAGGAATAAATAAAAAGACGAGAATATTTTTTATAATTTTTAATATATTTATCTTGAGGTGTAAGTTTATTCGCATAACAATGTTTCATACAAATTTCCTCATTTTGTACACACCTTTTCTTGGTTTGTTTTGTAGTTATCTTTTATAAAAGTTGACTCTCTAAAATTTAACATATCGTCATGTCTGTTCCCTATATCTAATTCGCCCCACCACAGCATTTAAATCATACAAAACAGAGGGTAAACAATTACTAAGGCAAAGTAAGTATGACGAGGAAATGAGTAATTATTGCGGACAAGTAAGTTATGAAATAATATACGAAATTGTGTTTCGATGAACACGGAATGGGCCCTTATAGCTTACTATCAGCCTTCACATATCGTTCGACGTGGCACTAGAAGTGTGTTGGTGTGTTAGCCTTAGTGGCGACCCGGCGCGGGCGCACCGCACCGGCCTAGGCCTTAAGCCAATTCTTCTCGTTGGCCAATACCTTCGCTGGGACGTAGTTACACAGACTGAGATGGAAGTACATGGTGTTCATTCTATTGTATAACCGAGTAACGGTTGGCGAAGATGTTGGTCAAAGTGAAGAACAGGTTTTAGGTGGCACTGTACGTGTCCAGGCCTAGGCCGCGGTCGCGGCTGCGCGGGCGCCGGCCGCGCAGTACCCAATTGTTCTAAACGACATTGCACAATCACACTGGTATCAGTGGACTCGGAGCCCGTCCACGAGGCTGCCAGTTACACCTAATAAGACAATTCGTTACTAAATAACAACTAAATCACTTTAAAATCAATTCAAAATGTACATTATTCATCTTATACAAGTAAACAAATCTAATCTGCTACCAAAAATTAGCAAATTTAAATACAAAGATCACCTAGTCCTTCTATATAAAATTAATTACTTAAGTATTAGACAAACACAACAGTGTGAGTGAACGTTGCGACCGCAACCCACTTGTGATACCGTATTATGCCTTCCAGTGTACATTCAACGAATGATAGCGAAAGATATTGCGTTGACACATTAAAACTAAAAATTGACTGTACATTAATATTTAATATGTAAATATTTGTACATATTGCACTCTGAAGTAACAAAAATTATTAAGAAAAAATCCGTCGAAATGAAAATTAAAATTATTCTCGTAGAACAAAAATATCGCCGTAAATACAAATTAAAAGAAATTTGCAATCACAATGTTCGTAGCTCGTACACTTATCTAAGTCCCTATGGCTTACAAAGCTTACAAAAGATAAATACAGAGGTCATTTACAAAAAATATACTTCTACCCAAATAATATAAAAATAACAACAGCCATCTGTACTTTCTTAGATGAATAAAATTAAACATATGTTAAACATATGACGATAGAATCTAAAGGTACCTATGTACAACATTTCAATGGAAACGACGTAGACCCCAATAATTTAGTCCACACTTTGTATTAGACTGGATGTGCCACGTTTGGTCACTACAATACCTACTAGTCACTCTGTAAAAAATTAAATAGTTTTAGAAGGCAATGAAGAAGTGCAACAGGTTGCAACGGTCGAACCTTCCTGCTTCCTCGCCCAGTCTTATCGAACACCCTCTCTGTCTCACCTCCGCCGTCTGTCCCTGTCACTCTGCCGCCCATGCCTTGCTGCTCGAGTGCCGTCTCACTTTCACATTATTATCCCAATATGCGATACAAACTTATTACCATACTAATATTTCATTACCAGCTAAGACACAAATTATATTAGGGTATCTCATTACTTATTACTCTTCATGTAACATTATTACATACTTAATAATTCTATTACAATTTAGAAATTGAATAATATGTATCAAATACGACCGGCTGTGCACCGACGGAAGCCGAAAACTACGAAGCTATCAGTATGCGACTACTTACGCGTCGGATCGAATCTTGTATGTATATCTATTACTTAACGAATGGCAGTTATATTTGTCACAGACTCGGGATGTGCCTCGTAAGGGGCTCACGCTGCTTACGACCACATCTCAGTTATAAGGCATCGTTTCGTAGCGTAAAGTTAGATAAAGACTGTCTTTTTTACATTCACAACAACTCAAAATCCAATAGAAAAACCAGCTAATGATCTCACGCATACATCGCACCATGAATACACAATTTAATGGCAGTGTGTTCGTTAACAATATCGCCCCTTGTATCTACATCTAAGACACTCCAATAAAGTTTGTGCTTCGTTTAATAAGACGCTACTACTAGAACAAAATGCCCGACAATGATTTTGCAGACTAGCGCGGCCCGCGGTGCAAGCCCGATCGTCTCACGCTGACGTCATACGTATATTAGAAATGCGTTTCGAAAACCTCACACATACATACGTGTTTGTAAATGTACAATAGCGGCATTTACCCTTTATCGTAAAGAAGACACATTCAACACGCACCTAGAGACAATAATATTAATTTACCGCACAATGTATGGTGACGCGTCGTTTTATTCTTATGCAACGTGAATTCTATGAATGAAATCGGTGTTCTAATGTTACATTGCCTGTGCAACATCAGGCTTAGAGACGGACACTGTTAGTTACAAAACATTGAACAGTACATTCAGCGAGCAACCGAAAAACAATTCGCGTTAAACGGGTTAAAATAAGAATGCCCGGCAGAATGTTAAATGCCTAACGTATTAGCAACGCTTACGGGTAATTGAGATCTATTCTTGTTTTTTATTCCTAGAACTATGATTTCTTTTAAACATTGGAGGTACACATCACAGGTACCGGAAAATAAGGCATTCTGTATAGGTGATAGGTAGTGTGGGGTCAGTTTCGGTACTCCATTACCACAAAGTACCCTTAGAACTTATTTTTTTGTGATTTTAGGGTTCCGTATCCAAATGATGCCAGATACTTTGTTAATAAGTTTCGTCTGCCTGTGTGTCTATCTGTGACAGGGTTTGACACTTGAAATGTTCACTGTGCATTATTATTGAGTCAGAAAGCACAGCAAAGTCGTCAACATTGGTAGAAAGACAGCGCAGCTAAAATGGCAATGGGACAAGTAGCCCAAAAACCGATTCGTGGCGCAGAGCTGGCATTCATGCCATGGCAACAAACGAGACCAGTTGGTAGACCACAATGATGATAAAGAAGACCGGTATCAACTGGACTCTCACTGCTCAAAATGGATTGGAATGGAAGCGGTTGAAGAAAGCCTATACCAAGCTTGGTAGAGGAAAGCTGGGAAGAATTGATATTATTATGGCGGATATATAAAATAATGAAAGCAAAAAGTAAGTAGTCTTGGCAACTGAACTGTGGCACGGAACCCTTCGGGTACGAGTCCGATTCGCACTTAGCCAGTTTTTTGATAATTACAGTTTACTAATTTAAGTAGAGGCAGATGTTTATATTTCCTTGGCTGTTTACATACGCGTTGCGTGCATGTCGACTTTAACACTTGGTGTCTACCTTATATTGTTCCCATAGAGTAAGCTCGGCTAAATGTATAAGTTGACTTTTTTTTTTCAAGCTACAGACACAAAAAACTTAGCTGCCAGTTTGTACTTCATGAAAAAACTACTAGAGAGAATCTGGATGTATAGCTAATTAGACAACCAAATAAACATCTAGGGATAATTTTTCAACCACTACCACAGAATAACCAATAGTACTACCGTACAGAAGGGACTCTCTCGAACAAAAGTCAAGTTTAGGTATAAATCGTTGTCTACTCTTACGACATGCACGCGAAATTGTAACTTATAATGTTACACGAGCGTTCATATTCCGTTGGGCACCGTTGACACGAAACAGGTTTGGCGCCAACAGCGCAGGGTTCCCACTCTCCGATGAATAAAGATAACAGTGGGTATTAATATGAATTAAATAAGCTATCTTTAATAAATAAGTAAATACACTTTAAAAGCTAAAGCTACAAAACAACAATATTTTATCAGCAACAGCAACCATTTTTAACAGACTTCAAAAAAGGAGGAGGTTCTATGTTTCAATGTTTTTATTTATCGAAACATCCTTGCCGTCTCCACAGATACTCTACAAAATGCCCCATACACAAACATACTGTTAAAACACAGTCTTTTTGGACCGTTTCAGCATTTTGCCAAAAAATAACAACAAACTTAACGAGAAACAGTAACAAAAGTCAACAACAATAATAATAGAAATGAACAATGACAAATACAATGCAAAGAAAATGCAACGGAAACTCGACTCGTATACACGGCAGTTTTTTCTATTCCGTGCGGCAGACGCACTCGTACCTACTGACAATGATACTGACAAGTACTGGCCACAAGAGGCACAAGATGGTTGCGGCCGCTTCCCAAATAGCCGCATTTACAAAATCTTGTAAGTTTTGTTTAAAAATTTAAAATATCTTGGTTCGTTGTTATCGAATCATGACCCGCTGCAATTGCCGATTTATTTATTCCAAGAAAATAAAAAATCCGATAACATTGCGTCATTTAAAAAATAAATATTTTTCTATCGTATTCGATGGAGGCTATTTAACAGACACTGATATTGCTATATATTCTTAAAAAGAACAGTTTTAGATTTTTTTGATTATTTTATTTCAAAACAGAAATTATTTTTAAAAAACATTTTGCGAACATAGTATGCGTAATTCGGAAAATTTTCAAATGTCACAGAACTCATCATAGGTGAAAAATACAATAAGCGGCAACCCTTTGCCGCGAACCCCACGGTGAGGTCGCCGGCTGAACGTACCTAAACTGCGGAGTGTCCAACCCCTGCCACTACCTCGCTATACACTTTTGAACCTACATAACAGCTGCCTTTATCATGCACGCAACTGCATGTATTCAATAAGTAGAAAAAGTTTAAATAATTTAAGTATTTCAATAGTCAAAGTTATGAGTAGTGAAACAGTCAAACCTGCCTCTATATTCCTTAATTAGAAAAATAAATACGACACGTTACGTGTTTCTATGCATTTGTTTCAAGCAAAATATTTGTAAAACAAAGCAGTGACGATTACATGTTATGGTTTATAATTACTTCTAATTATTGAGGTGTATAGTGTAAGTGAGAATGTTGTACTGCGGCTATTTATCATCTTGTTAGCAAGCGCGACTAAGTGAAACTTTGGCGCTGCGAATGTCAAATCAGAAACGAATATTTATTATTTATTACAAAGGTACCTAAACAGAGAGACGAGACTCCTAATGCTTTTATGAAAGCAACCGACGGCAGTAGAATTTTTATACGTAATAAGACACACTTATTTCCGCCTAAGTAAGATATTTTAACATGTTATAATGTAATCACAGCAATAAATTATAATTACTCGTCTAATCGAGGGACGCGGGCACAGGACACTGGAACATGAATCTGAACTAAAGACAGGACACGATAACATGTCTGACATACACTAAATACAAACGAACCGGCGCAGCGGCTCATCACAATATATATATAAGTCGAAAAGGTCAATCAACGTATAGTTAATTTTGGTAAATAAACATAACTATTTAACTTTTCATCCAATAGAAACATTCTTCATATATTACTTTTTTTCTCTATAAACTCTCGTAGTGTATGTACGTATGATTATTTTAGGAGGTGTACTTATTGACGAAGTCTTATCATACAGTCGTATCCGAGTGACCAACTCAGTATCCAGTCGTCAATGAAATAAGCGGCAGCGGCGACTCTCGCCGCCGCCCAACGATCAACACTAAATATATATTCTCCAAACGTTCAACAACACATATATTCACTAATCTCCCGCGCATTCGTCGTCGGTCACCGAATACATACGAAATGAAGCGCGCTGGCGCTCTTCTTAAGTGTTTTAAAATTTGCACAATCCTTATAAATACATTCATCACGTCCGACTAAAGTGTCCGTGCACTTCACTAAAACTAGCCAGTCTATGAGCGTTCTCTCCTCGGTGGCGCGGCGTCGCCGGCGGCCGCTCAGAGCAGGCCGCGGCCGGACGCGGCGTCGGCGATGCGTGCGCGCGGGGGCTAGAGATTCGTGGGGGACTCGAGGATAGGCGGCGGTTGGGTCTGCGACATGTCCGCCACATCCCAGATCTCCTCGAGGAAAGGCGGCAGCTTTCTGTTCTTGAGCTTGAGGGAGATGCACATATTGGAGTTTTGCATGCCGAGCGTGCGTAGCTCAGAGAGGATTGAGAGGATCTTGCCGTATATGACGGACGAACGCGCCGACCCGCTCAGCTGGTTCAGGATATAGATGCGGAGCGTGTTCAGGTAGTACCGCTGGATCTCTTCCACCAGTTGCGGCTGCTCCAACCCTGGCCGGTCTGAAACGGGTAAGGATTAACTATTAAGCTTTGAAATAACTAAGAGTTTAACTTGGCGTTCACCGAGTGACGGGTCGAAATCTAAAAATGTTCACTTCTTCATTCAAAGTCTTCCTATTGAAGATGAATTCAATAATAGTTCTCATCAGTCATACATCAGCAACATCAACAAGATTTAAGACTTGCATTCTTGTAGGTGAATACATTGACATAAATCTCCTCCCCCTGCAAAGTCGCTGGGTAGCGGCTGGGTGCTTACCTTTTTCTGAGAGAGAAATATTTTCAGCAACTGTCCTTTGTCATCTGATAAGAAGAAGATGTAAATACTGACATTCGTTTCCGATTCTGTTTAACTTACCAGAAAAGATGACGACAGCCGTGAGCAGCGCGTAATGGATGTTGTCCAACGCCATAGAGTACATGCACCGGCAGAAGTGCAGTAGATCCTCGATGACGTAGGCCATGCCAGCCTTGCGGTAGTTGTCGCGAGTGTACGCTTGGTTGTTCGCGAACAGAACACTGTCTGAGGCCGCATCGTATCTTCGCGCGACTCGGAGCATCATAACCTCACTTGAGCAGGCCTGTGGATTGTACAGATTATATTGTATATAAAATTATTCAAAGACGCGTTTCTTAAAGTTATTGTTGTTGAGTCTCGATGTAGTTAATGAAATTTTTAGAAAAATGTGATTCTATATAGCAACATACAATGTCATTATTATCATTGTCGCCTTTCTGTGTATTTGTATTTATTTTCATTTTATTTTACGGGCAATAAAAAGTTTACATACATACATTATTAGACTGGAAGAGTTAAATATCATTCATTTGCATTTAGAATTTTTCGCTTAAGTATTTTTCTAACCCTAAATATAAGAGAAAAGTACTAAAAGCTAATTTTTTTGTGCTTAGGCCTAGGATACTTACAATTTGTAACTACTTAATACTAAACTTTGTGAAGAATAAGTTAGGGTTGCAAGCTAGCAAAATAATATATTTTATTATGATTATTACCTTAAGCAACGTAATTTGATCAGGCTGCGAGATCTTGGCGAACCCTGGCAGTCCCTTCGCGAACTCTACGATAAGTTGGACCGTGAGGATAGTCATCTCTGTGATCTGACGGAAGGGAGTGTCCGACTCTTCGTTCTCATCGTCCGCTTGCTGCCACGTCTGAAATAGTATCATTAATGGAACTCGTGCCAAAGCCTTGTAAATCGAGAAGTTCAAAAGCCTCTAATGTCTGGAAATATTAACGTATCAGATGGCAATAAAGCCTCTATACAGTCACCACTATCTGACAACAAAGTATAGGTAGATAAATAAATAAATATCTGATACAACGACTCTATTTCTAGGGTTGGTAGGTTGTGTCAGATATTATTGCACACGTCGCTGTGGGCAATGATGCCATGAATCTGAGTTTGAACGAAAGAATCGAACGTTCATACCCATTAGAAGAGCCTCTAAAGATTGTTTTCGCTTCCATAACCAGCGTAATTGAGAAATATGCGAGCTTTAAAGTACTATGTAAGTTAGAAAAGCACCGCTTAATATTTTATAGTATTTGTAAAAGCTGGTTTCATGTAAGTTATTAGTGACACATTACCTGCGTAATCCTCTTCAAATCTTCATCAGAAGGCTGCTCGTACCCGTCCTGGTACCAGATGAGCCTGGCGATAAGGAACTGCTGGTTGGCTGTCAACTGGGGGATGTTTTTCTGCCGGTTTGTCTCCAACAGCTTGTCGGAGAGAAACCTTGGGACCACTTCGTGCTGAAAAGAAATTGGCTTCGTGTAGAAAACAAACGAATTAAATACTTAATGAAGTTAAATTGGTCGAGAGTTCAAATCCTTAAAAAAGACGTGGTATAAACAACTCTGTAAGAAGAGTCCATTATCAAAGCACAACGACACGCGAGTTTGAATCTTGAAGGGCATTATTTAGTGACCGTTGGGTCTGTGCTTTAGGATAATATTGATCTATTTGAAAGCAGTTGGTGGGTTTGGGGCTTTGCATGTGAATATAAATTCATCCATCATACATGGCATTTGTCATCTTGCAAGTGTAGTTGCGGAATATTACATTCATATAGACATGGCCCGCAAAACAACGCCTAAGTAGATTGTCATTTTATAAATACAGGCATGCCCTTAATATGTTTAAATACATGTGCCCGTGCCCGTTCCAAAATAGTTTAAGGGGCTTGTCACACCAGATATTGCGGTACGGTAAACCAACTTTAAACACGTGGACCACTGAAAATTAGAACAATTTATTTAGTGTACCTATGTTTTTTTTAGAAACTGTGACTTACAATCCTTGCTGCTTCAGGAGGTGGAGGTTCACACTGCATAATGGGCGGCATGTGGTCGTCGACCGTCGTCGTGCTGACTGGCAGTTTGTCCTTCTCCTTCTGTGCTTTCTTCTCTTTCCGCTTCATGGCGCACTGAGTCTCGGGTACTACGCACTCAGGCCTCATGCCTACAGCTAAGCACTTCTTCAGGCGGCACTCCTGGCATTTCCGTCGCATATACATGTCCATTTCGCAAGCGTGACCGAATTTACAAATATATACCGCATTTTTGGTAACACTCCGTCTGAAGAACCCTGGAAATAGAAATAAGTATTTTTATTACATTGTGCAATATTTTTTTCTTTGTCTAGGTAATCGCAAATGACGACTTGATTGTTTTTGCAAAACGTATTGTTATCACAATGTATTGGTACTTCGAAACAAATACGTTCCTACGCAAAGGTTGGCTGAAAGGCAAGGGTCATTGACAGCGCGTGCACGGCCGTGGTTTCGGTAGCAATGATCTTATAGCTACGTGCAAGAAAATTAGAGGCCAAAGTGATATTCAAATGAATCTGATTCAGAATAAATGCCGGATACATTTTAGGACACTGACATCACAAGTCTGTGTCTCTTAGTTTAGTAGGGAGGTACGAAAACGCGCGTGTTATTTCTCTTTTTTTTGGATTTGGGACGGTAACATTAGAAATCTTGACGTAGAGTTTCATAACTGATCTATAAAGGTGACTGTTGTCTTCGAGCTCTAATGTTTCAACGGCCAGCTTTGAAGTGAGTTCTGCTGTCTATCAAATGATGATGCTAGGGCTATATTCCGGTGAAGGTTGGCGCCGATGCCCGATAGGCGTCAGTGAATCAAGAGGTAGACGCGGTGCAGACAGCTATTGTGACGTCTCGTCTCGACTATATGAATACAAAATGCACGCGCAGCTTACAACAGCCACGTCGACACAATGCGCCAATTCAGCACTGAATTGGCACGTTCGTGGGCGATCAAGCAGGGCAAGGACAAACAATGTAATGTCTAGCTTAGTAACAGGAGTCGTGCGGCGTCGTAACAATAATGAAGGTTACACCTACGTTCATACGGAATAAGGAGTCCCTAATGGATGCGGCCCATTTCGAGATATGTACTTGTACGTGCGCGTATTTCTGTTATCTTACCTTTACACCCTTCACACGTGAGCGCATTGTAGTGGTATCCGGAGGCTCTGTCCCCGCATACCAGGCACAGTTCCTCTTGCTGACGAGGCGCAGGGCCCTTCTTCTGACGTCGTGCCTCGCCATCTGTACTGCACCCATTTATACTTGAAGCTGGCGACAGTTCCTCACGACCTGTAACAATGTAAAAGGATATGTTAATATTATTAATGTTGTTTACTTCGACCCGAATGCAACTGCGCAAAAAGATTCGAGCTCGAGTCCGGTGGCCCAGAGGCGGTGATGCCGAGAACGTCTAAAATCGGACGCTATAAAATTTGCATACATTTCATGAACCATTTGTCGAGTCGGCGGACGAGTGAAGATCGTTTATTTTTCATTTTTACATGCGGGGCGATGTTCCTTCGTCGAAGAAATATTTGTGAAGCGAAATGCATGCAAGTGATTTTCGGCAGTCACATGGACGCTTCCTGTCCGAACAAAAGCTGCCTAAGGCGACGGTGCGCATAGTAATCAGAGACCAGGACCTTTTATGTATTCAAGGCATAGACGACTCGGGTGATGGAAATGTAATGGCAATTGTCACTCAAACAGTCGGAACTCCTTATAAAGCAAATTTAAAAACATTTTAAAGCGACTTGGTCTAGTATATTAGTTTACCCTGAAACAGTAGTTAATCGTATAACAAAAAAAAAACAATCTCAAAAGTAAAAGGGAAAGCGTAAAAGGATTCCGTTTCGAAAGAGCGTGGGTGTCCAATGTAATTTGGTAACGTAAACAAAAGGCGAAACAGAGATGATTAAACACCCGGAGGGACAATAAGCACGTTTAAGACAGGGGAGGGGTCAATTTAAGCCCGTTGTCCCATTAATTTTATTTGCTTTTTTATTGTATCCATTAGACGTCGTCAGCGCGGGTCGGTGGCCGGCGCTGCTGTACCTGTGTTGCGCAACAGACAGAAATGGCCGCCGCCAAAAAACTAGTTCCACGTGGGATTCGAGTAGGGCTGCCACCTTTCAAAACCAGTATACCCGGAGATTTTAGATTTTTTTTTTTTACATAAAGAAATATAAAAATATAAATGGCCTAGCTAGTACTAGGTTGACTTGGGCCAGCTTGACACTTAAAACTATACTTTTTATTCTGAAGGGATTGTTTAAGCATCTCTTCTTGCTCAGGTTTCCTCAAAAACTTCAAAAATTCTTGGCAATTCATATTGTAATTAATAATTACAATTAACTCTGCCTTTAACGTCCCGCGCCGTGATGGTCGGCTGCCTTTCTTGCTGTCACCGCCCGGTCTGACCCGGAGATATCGATGTTGAACCCGTAGCCCGGACATGCACCACGCAATCCCGTACACTCCGGGTCAAAACCGGAGAGGTGGCAGCCCTAGATTCGAGCCACGCTTGGAGGCCATGGCTGCCCGTTCGTCATACTCCGACCAATCTCATAAGACATTCACTCCTCCGCACGGCCATTGGCAATCAACGATGTCTAGTGCTAATGTCATCGGTATTTTATTGAATGCGTCTGAGTTAAACCTAATTAAATAAATGGTAGGCAATGAGCAGCCATGTTTGTTCAGCGATAAAAATACCTCAATAAAGAGGTCAAGAGCGACGCTTTATCGCCATTTGAGTATAGTGCCTACCTCATACACTGACCTGCACACAATACGAGTCATGAATTGGCGTAGTAGCTTGTAGGCAAATTTCATGAATTCTTTCTAACAAGTGTCACTGAATAATGCTTTGATATTGGAAAAAAGTCAAATCCGTTCGTAAAATCTCAGATCTACCGAAGCCACGTATCGAGGTCAGGTTGAATTTCACGATTCGGTTTATCGATAACGACCTCTAGCGGTTGAAGCCAAGAGATCAAACCATACCGGGAGATGTTTATGGAGCGCTGGTAGTTTTTTTTTTCCACTTATGTTATTAATAAGTGGATGATAAGAGCGGTCGTCGGCCTCCTTCGAAACGCGATTACAAAGATTACGAGCGTTAAATAACATTTTCATGGATAACAAATGATGCAATGGTCGAAACCGTCCGGTGAAAGTATCGGGGACAGGCCTAACAGGTTTGTCCTCGCCGACTTGTCCAAATGCTAATAAGAGGCGGAGAACTATAAATTTTAAAAGATTGGTACCAAACATCAATTTGAATTCTTGATTTTGTAGGATTATATTTATGTAACCTAATATCTAAATGATCAAGTGAGGCCAACTACATCAGGTGTTATTTTAATATAGGTTGTAGCATGTTGTGATGAAGTGCGAAATTAAAAAGTGGCTGGTAGAGCGTAAATTAAATTGAACTATAATTTGCATTAGTTTCATTGGAATATTATTGGATATTTTTAAGTAAGTACCTATAAAAACCCTATTAACCTGATTCATAATATACCTAAAATGTTTTATCAAACCAGAGTTCGTGAAAAAGAAAGCTAATCAAAAGTTGAATGCACGGATGACCGAGTCAGTGTGTTATGTTATGCCTCAGCTGTTCAGTGTGTTGCGCTCGCGCGTCGGACGGAAGGTCTAGTTCGTGGCGCGTCGGCAACGTTCGGCCACGGTCGGGTCCTCGAGCGAGAGGCGCCGAGAGCGACAAGTGGGGCGCGAGCGTCGACCGGGGGCAGCGTGCGGCCTTGACTCTTGCGTCCCCCCTCCCCGCTCGCTTCTCCGCACCTCGCTCACCGCGCAGCACATTATTTATGATAGCATCAGAGCTCGAAGCAAGCCCGCGATTCTTTACCAACTACTAATAATAACTCGTTTTTCCTCTCACGCGACTCTACTTTTTGCTCGAATCGCTTATTTCTTTAGACCACAATTGAGTTGGAATTAAGTAGCCATTAAAACAGGGAGCGCAGCACAGACGCCATGTTTTATAATGGGAACGTAAGCCGCTAGGCACGGCACGTAGGCAGAAGTCGATTAAACAATACGCGAAACTTTCTACTGTGACCGACAGACAAGCAACGCAACAATTTCGCAGGCGGGCCGCGTCAGCGCCTAGTGAAAGTTGCCCAAAATATTGCACAACGAGCTTGCACACCACACGTAATTGATATTCGGGTGTGTGGCGAAAGTAAGCCTAGCACCACGTGAACGGCGGTGACATCCATCGTAAAAGTAAAACTTTCATTGCGTGCGCCACTGGAACCACCAATTATGATTAATCTGGGTAGAAAATACGCTCCGACTCGCTACTGTTTTTATGCTAGAAAAATCAAGCAACGATGCACTAATTGTATTAATAAATAATGGTGAAAATCGAGCTGCATTCCAGTAGTCCATCCGCTGATCTGATATACAACGGTCAGGGTAAAAAATGGCAAAAAAAGTGACGCACGTAAGTGATGCATGGACTGGGCGGAGTTCGACTCGCGATCTTACTTTCTACGATACTTTCTAGCAAGAGACGTGGCGTGGGCCGGAGCCGGCGCAACTGGAGCGATCGGTTTCTCCGTGCGCCGGGAAAATTGGATTGAAATAGAAATCGCGAGGTGAAAATGGCGATTTTCAAGTCGCACGCTACCGTGGAAACTGTTTTCAACTAGCTGAGATTAGTGGAATAGAAACGTGGTTGGGAGGAAGCGCGCGATAGGCGGTGGGATCTTTTAGGAGGGCGGACGCACCACGTGAAAGTGTTTACATCCGCCAGCCGCGGCACAGCACAGCATCCGGAACGGGTGGGCGGCCTATTCCTGAACTGCAATCCGTACAACCCATATCACTTGCGGGACGGTAGCGGAAACTAGAAACTAACAGACGTATCTTTACACAAAACGTCGGTCGACACGTTTCTAATTCGTATGATTAGTTTCATTGAAACTGCGCTATAAATTATAATTAAGCCATTGTCACCACCAACTAATAGCTGCTGTCATAGAGCACCGTAGGAGTTAAAATGATTAATTGCTCGGGAACATAAAAGTAATTCGACGCAACTTTTTTTAAAATTAATTTAAGAGACTGTTTTTGTAGCAGTTATAGAGAACGTCTCCTTGTAACTCGTGACACGTCTGTTAACGCGGTTCGAAGAATTCTTCAAATGCATTGCCCAAGTAAAATAGAAAGCTGTATTCAATCACATACTCTACGTGAACACATGGCTTCATATGAGGACTGTAATGGATACGAACCCCAACATATTTTTTTATTGACCAAGTACAGCATACCCTCTCTTTTTCACGCGGGTGTTTTATTAGATGAAACTACATGTTTTGTCTCAGTCTGCCCCCTAATTTAGTGAGCAGTCGTGGTGAGCCCACGCTCTCTGGCGCGCCTTTTCGAGTAAACATGGGAATGGTTAGGTAAATAGAAACTGAGGGAGATATAATTAGAATATGTACAGAACACTTTCCTTTCCGCCGTTGCAAGTTTAAACTCAAGGCTTTTAAATGAGGAAGATAATTTTAAACAAGCTTTTAAGTTAATTATCGCACAGATGTTCGTAAGAGGTCTTAGTTAAGTACTGTTCAGTGTATTTTAGATTAAATAGAAGCATTGGGTATATAATAAAGTTTTACCCGGAATTCAAAGTTCATAATTCAGCGTCAAAATTTTCTTAGAACAGGTGATTCAACTTTATACATTGTTTTAATTGATAATATCTACTGATTATATCGTTTTAAGATACATGCGCGCTTTTATATTTCGGCAAACCAACCAAATGAAAATTAATTAAATTATCTGCATACTTACTAAAAAAAAAAAGGCTATAAAAATCTCTAGTGAACTTTACCAAATGATATTATAAGCACTAGAAACCTATACAATTAAAATACTAAGTACTTAATTAAAAAAACCACCTTAGTTACATAATCTTTCTTTAAAGGAAGTTGTGACACATAATATTAATAAGAACTTTGCATTGCATAATTGCTTATGTTTGAAACGCATTGATGCCCTATATTTTAAATGATGATTCATTCACTAAATAAAATTGAGAAATATTTCAGTTGATTAACCTAATAACCCTATTATTATCCGACAAAATAACAGTCACTAATCGATAACAAAAGAAATTGCTTTGAGTTTAATGAGTTTCTCTTAAACAAATTTAGATCTCTAAGATAATTAATATCTAGTAGAAGGGAAACTTATTTATTGATAATGGTAATAAAAAACTTCTAGTCATGTCCACACGCAAAATCAAGAAATAACTAGTGTGTTGCCAGTTTATAAAGGACATAGAACGAAATGCGAAGTGGGAAAACTGCTGCTATCCTACAGGTCCCCACCCTAATGAAAATAGCCAATAAACGTTGCAAAATCTGTATGTAACACGTAGATAACTAACCAGATTAGTCCCATGACAGCTGTTCGTTATATTTCTAAAGTAGCTTTTGCCCGCGGCTCCGCCCGCGTGGTATTCGTTTATCGCGCGCTGTTCCCTCGGGAACTGTGCATTTTTTCAGGATAAAAAGTAGCCTGTGTCACTCTCGGGCTCATAAACTATCGCTATGCCAAAAATCACGTCGATCAGTCGCTCCGTTACGGCGTGAAAGACGGACAAACACACAAACATACAAACACACTTTCGCATTTATAATATTAGTATGGATGTGTACCTAAATGAGCACTATTAATGAGCCGTTGGTACAATACACTTGACCGGTTGTCCTAGAGTCGCAAACCGTGCAAAGCTATCAGTGGCCTTGCCCCGTTCCACTTGCAGCGACCTTGGCTGCAGTTGCTGCGAAATAACTAGAGGTGTATTGGAAAGTAGGACGAAGTCTGATTAAACACAGATAGGTATTAAAGTCAGCTCACTTTAAAGTGCCTGTTCTTCTTCTTTCAAAGTGTCGGTTCGCATCACTCCGGTTTTCCTAATTTGACAATTCTTGCGAATACTTTTTTTTTTCAGTAAATAGGCCGCAATGGGCACTTTTACACGTCATTTTTTAAACTACCAGCGCTTTCGGAAAGACCATCGTTGCCAAGAAGAATGCGCTGCAAGAAACTTGGCAGAAAGTCATTTTTTCAAAATAAAATACTTAAAAACTACGGTATACAATTAAAGAAAAAAAATAATAATAATACAGGGATGTATGGGGTCCCTTAGTTACAAAACTAAACACTAACTATATCTACGTTCAGTGGAAGTGTAGAATGCTTCCACTGTCAAAATTGAAGTAATAATATAATAATAATAATAATTTCATTCTGAAATATACATTTCACTTTAGTAGACAAATCGTTTCGAAGGAATATACTTCTTATCTCATGTCTAGTTTGATACGAGTATCTATTATGATTTTTTTATCGATATTAAAGAAAAAGTGTACATTAAAGTAAATATCGTTTTGATAACGAATTTCTCGTTGTCCTAGTTTTTATCTGTTAGTTTCAGTGGGTACTTTTTATCGCCCATTTGTTATAAAACTGAAATCATAGAAGTGTTGGGACCAATAGGGAGAAAAACTAACATTCCTATGGTTTCAGATTTCTATAGAACAATGGAAAGCCGGTTACTTTCTCAGTTACGTTTTGTATGTAATTGTACGACTGTATAAATTGTATACTATTAATTCATATACAACAATGCAAAACTTATGCAAAACGGAACTCGGTTCCTAGTTATTGTATTTATCATTATTCTGTTAAATAAATGAAATGTATCATTGAACGAAACTCCTAAACCTACTAAGCCATAATGCCAAAAATTTCGCAATCTCCTGTAAACATAAAGTAGCCGTTTGACCCAGATTTCTAGCACAATACAAACTCTAAATAGTACAATATCGCGATTCCACTCAAACGTTGCGATTCATCGGGCAGATTCTACGAAAAACAGCACAAGTGGGCCAAGGCGTCACGACGATGACGCTAGCCGTCCGCGTAATAATATGAGACTAATTTGTGGCTTACTACCTGGTTCAACGACTCTGTTACAGCTGATAACACATTAATAGTGGATTAAGACACTAGGCCATCTAAGTAACCTCTAAATTCGGCCATGTGCATAATCGATAATTGTGTGATGAATATATTTCACACTCCCCGGGCGCTATAGTGTTAAAAGAAATGTAGTTACATAGTTTTTCTGGCTCTTTCATTTAACGTGGATTAAATAAAAAGAGTCGAATGAAATGAGTGTGCCACTTTTTAATTAACTGTCATATTTTTGGCTTAACATTTTAAGTTGGTCAAGTTACATTTTAGTTCCTTTTCTACTGTTTTACGTCGAATTCTAGTTATGTAAGTCCTTTTATTACTGAATCCTGCCTGGGTCATACTCGTACCTGCGCATTACGCTGTTAACAAACGCGACGTTAAAATGTTTAGAATTTATGATGACATGCTCTTTGCTAATGGGCTTTAGACATAATTGGGTCCAGCCAAATTTAGACCCACAGAAGCCTAATAAAATTTTAAACAAAATTTGTTTGCATACCAACGAATTAACTTTATACGTAAATCGTGTTAATTATGTACTGATTGCAAATAACTCAGTTCGTGTCGTTCAATAATATCTACCGATGTAGGTCATTAACATTGTGTTTCGAGGAAAAAGTTAGTATAAACAAGGAAAATCTGGTACAATCTCCAAGTGGTTCATAACAGACAGACTTTAAACGAGGCTGAAATAACACCGACAAATGAGTAACTGAGTGACTTTTAACTTCTTCAACAGTAAGTGCCTATACAGATATGTCCACTGCACCGCTGGAAGTGAAAGCGGAGTTCAGAAAAAGCAATCTTTTCTTGCAAGCCCCAAAAGGTGACTTAGAACTCTTGCTGGTATTCTTATTAACAGCTATAATGTTAAGTAACAATGCGTCTACAACATAGACTGCTTGTCAACCTGAGCTGTGTCAAGTACCAAAGGTGTTCTAAGCTAATATTCTCCAATAGGATTACACCATTTTCCTAGCCTCGCTCTATGCCGCTTTCCTATTGCAGATTTTTTTCCTCGCACTGCTGTTTGTTGCGCTGTTATTAAGATATGTCACTACAGAAAGGGTACTGAAGGTCCAGAAGAAAAAGACTCGAAATCCATCTCACGCCATAAATTTTAGCAGCTCTAAAACCTAGCTTTTATTGCAGACATAAAGCATCGGTCCCTTGGCATTCTCTCTTTCCACAGATAAATATGAAGTCTTTTTATTCTAGTAGGATCTAATAAAAACACATGACAGTTTTATTTTGTGTAGATTATGATTAATACAAAAAAAAAAACTTACAAGAACAAAAGTTCCATCAACATCACTCTCAAATTCTACTCGGTGTGCTATTTAGAGTTACGCCTTTGAAATTGATTTTAAGCGCAGAAGACAATGTGTATTTATTTCTCTTCTATTTGTATCAATAGCCTCTTAGAGCAAAACGTTACGGGTTTCCTATTGGACGTAGCGCAGGAAGCCCGTGCTGCTCTAAGCAATAGCCTAAACCGCTGTAGCTAAGGCTTGAAATTTGGTACGGAAATGTAGTTTGGATGACAATGCAAGTTCTCTTAACAAAAAGTACAGCTAGTAAAAAAACCTTGCATTAAAAATTACAAAAACTTATTGTAACCTAGCTGCGACCCCAAAATCTTCACATGACTCTTGACACGAAATCACTGTAACTTTTACGCACTTAAGCACGTTACGTGTAACAATTGTAATACTTACAGAACTGTTACGAAGTACTTAGATACGAAATCGAGTTGAAGACTTCCGCGTAACCGTGTCGCGTGAGTTACGTACAGCATTATCTATTCTATGTATCACCTATGGGTGTTTGGAATGCTGCTTAGATTTACAATTGCATAGTTACATACAACACAGGTATAGGTAGTCTTGGCCAACATGCCAAGATGCAAAAACGTTCGGTTAAAACATTATTTTTATTTTTAAAACTAATATAAATGTAGCAAATTTTTGGAGATAAATATTTTCTTTGAGATATTTAAATATTTTAAATAAAGTAACATGGGTAATGAAGCCGTATTATAAAGAAAGAAAGAAGGAAAGAAATATTTATTTTGGCTCCATAAGTACCACCTAAGACTGAGACTAAAAGTTTCATAAAAGAACAAATAATATAACTGAATTCGTTAGAGCTATGTAATATAGCTTAGTGGATAGAGTTGCATATTACAATAGATATAAACTACTACTGCTCCATTCTACGCCATATCGACATATCGGTCGGATACATATCTTTGTATCGGCCAACATTTCGTTTTTACATTCAATTCTAAATCCTATCACAAAGATTCTAAGTAGAATTTGTAATACTGTTGAAGGGTTATTTTATTTATTTAGTTTGTTTTCAGGTCTGTAGTGCACTGACAACGGGAACAGGGGTCGGTGACCGGGTATCAGTCGAGCGAGATAAGCCAACGACGAAAATGTTATCGCCTGAAGAATGCTTTGTTTTCGACTGATTCGGCGTCGAGCTGCTGTGATTAGATTGATTGTCTTACTGGAAGTAAATTATCTCGATACCTACTAAGACTGTCTGTGTTTCTACGCCGTCGAATAAAATTATTACTCGAATAAAACTTACTTAGACTCTTTATTCATGATTAGGTGTTAAATGACATGAATTTTCGTTATTTCCAGTTCAAAACACCCAAGCGACTTTTTTGTAACAAAACCACACAAGTAGTGTAACTAACTGATAAATGTATTTACCTATAAGGATGTACCTCGAAGTGGTCATACCACCCTGGCCTCTCCGTGACCAGAACTCTGTAACGAGCAAAAAACGAACGACATCCGAGTCGGCTGAGAAAAAAACTCGCTGTATAACTCATACCAAACCAGAGCGAAGTTAAAACGTATGTTTTATATACATTGTATTCATTTAAGTTGGAATTTGGACGCGAGCTGATTTTTACTTGTTATAGGTCTGAGCTGCTAAGTTGAAATCCTCTTAAAAGCTCCGAGAACTGTTTAAATATTCCGAAGTAAAGAAACTCTGACAACTGGAAAATGTGTGTTATTTATTAAGTATTTTGTTGCGAGTAAAACAAGTTTAAATTGGAAGCAAACTGTATGAAATCGAGCGAACGCTCATAATGGTGTCTTTGTGCAGTAGCTTTTAAAGTTTAGTTACTTTCTGCAAAACAATTAGCTTCTACACAACTTTGAAAATAATTATTTAAGCCGAGAGCTACATACACTTAAGATGACAATATGAATCCCAACAATTTAATACGATTCATAAACCGCATTCAGGGTGTGTTAAACGACGAATATAATTTTACACAACGTCGACGAAGAAATGTCTGTAATCTATATCTGTTGTATTAATGAAGAACATATTCCTCGTAACACACCCTAGCACATCTCTGGTGGAAACGCTGCTTTATAGCCGCATACTGCTTCAATTGAACGATAGAAACTACACTACAAGCTTGCTTATGTATACTCTAAGACACTACACTACCATTTCAAATCGCAAGTTTGGACGAATCTGTACTTCTAACTACAGATAAATAATGAAGTCTTTGAATTGTAACCCCCGACTCAAAAAGAGGGATGTTACTACAAGTTTGGCCGCTGTGTGTGTCTGTGGCATAGTACGAGTAGCTCTTATACGGGTGGACCGATCTGCGAATGCGGTTTTTTTCATTTGAAATCACATTTTCTAACGATGGCTCTTAGACATGTTTCATCAAAATCGGGTCAGCCTTTTATGAGATATTGAAATTTTGAAGTGACAAAACCGGGGGTTTTCCAACTTTTTGTTGGTTAGGTTATTGTATCTAACCCTGAAGCAGTTATAAACCCAACTATGAGTTTACAGTGACCGTACTTGATAGCGACGGTGTAAATTATTTGTAGAGGCGCTGTAAAATTCTCCATACAAATAATTTACGCCGTCGCTATCGAGTACGGTCACTGTAAACTCATGGTAGTGGTACAGATGGTTCACTGGGTGATGTGGCAGCATAATATAATGTCACACACACGTGGAAATCCGACTAAAATAATCGTCCGCGTCTCCCGAACTGTGTCATGGGCCCGCCCACGCAACGGAAGGTCGGCCCTGCGTCCGGGACTCATTACTCAATAACGTCTGCAACTGAATACTATAAGTTTATTTATTGCGAGTCCGATGATTTAATTGGGAATACGTAAGATTTGTTTGAAATATGGAAGCAATTATTATGCGATTCTGTCCCGACTTGCGAGTTGACGTTTCCAGCGTGCTCGTCGTTTCCAGCCTACGGCGTATTATTGATTTCTGGCATATGGCATACTCTCATGGTTCTGCGATTGTCTAAAGGTATAGTTGGAAACTTGGCGAACTAAGTTGTTGGTCTATTTATGTGTAGAGGTATTTGTGTTGTTGTGACCCTGCATTTGGGCAGATGGTTCACGTAGTACAGTGACTGGATTATATAAGTGTGTTGTAAAGTCAATATTTTTGTTTCATACAAAATACCATTCCGTCCAAATAATCTTCTTTGCATTAAAATTAACTGTAATTTTTAAATTTAATTTAATTTAAACTCATTAACAACGATGCAAATAATCGATCTGGCTAAGATCGTGGGATCGCGGTGGATGCGAAAAGCACAATACCGGTCTGAGTGGAGAGCCTTGGGGGAGGCCTATGTCCAGCAGTGGACGTCTTTCGGCTGACATGATGATGATGATGATGAAATAATCGATACTCAAAAATATCCCGATCTGATTTTCTAGCAAAATGTATAATATCTGCCCCCAAATTGTACCAAACATGCTATCGCTTTTAAATATATGCCATTTCATGAAAGTCCAAATATGTGCTAAACAGGCAAAATGTGTGATATGAACGAATGATTCTAGACATAATCTACAGACAACTACACGTCAACTTATTTATCTCCACTACACACTAAATTGTATTATAAAAGTGAGTCCAGAGCCAGTCTGGCATTTATTGCAGTTTTATTGTAAAAGGTGTCGGGGCAAGTGGAGTTTACGATGATAAGCGACCTACACAAAGGGTTCTGAATGGAAAATAAACTGATTTGAGGAAGATCATGGTCGTTCCACGCGCTCACGCAGCGTAACCGCCAGACAGGATAATTTACTATCGGGACTTCAACAGTACAAAGTCAAATACAGGAAAAAAAAACATTAAATATGTTGTCGACGTTTATGTAGCCCGGATATGGCGAATGAATGAGTCGATCGATATTGAAAGCGGGCCTTTTAACAAGGCGTTTCTGATACTATAATTTCAAAATCACGCTTCGATCGATCAAGCCTAAGTACTATATGGGTTTAACAACCCCGTTTTAACCCTACGAATCTTGGTGAAAGGCCACGAATGTGCTATGTAGCTGGTAATAATCGACACTGTCAGTGTGATGGATGGGCTGGCGATGACGAGGCAGCGTGCCCTAACCCTCGCCCGCCCTTCCCGTTCAGCGCCATTAGTGCTCTAACGAGGAGCCTAAAGCAAACGTACAACGTTTATGTTAGGGCATAATACTAAATTGAAAGATGCCTACTTTGCCTGACTAAAACTTGAAAGACAGGTGTCAAGTCTTATATTACCAGTTCGTGAATCTTATAAAAGTTACTGCTAAATTCGCTGTACTAAAACAAAATCGTCTACGTAAGTCATCTTTATCCACATGTCACACTAATAAACTTTGTTTGAAATCTTGATGCGAGTAAAATCAATTGCAGGCAAACTAATTCAATTTTCACTTTTCACTTACGGTTCAGTTGGACGATTTAAAACGAGTGTTCCTTTACTTAGGCAATTTGGTACAGCTGGCGCTTTCCTTGATATAATATTTAACACAAGTCCTCCACGACCTCAACTTAGGTCGTAGGAGTTCATTCGTTTAGGAATAGAAGATAATAGCTGGCTGTTATGTAGTACATAATTAATCAACTAGAAGGTCATTATCTACCTAGCTTAAGTAAATAATAGTTCTGATACCTGATAGTGACAATCTTTGCGAGAATGCACTTAAAACTCTTCCGTATAATTAACCTATTTCAAGAACATTTGAGAGCTAAAATTAATCAATGACACGGCAGTTCGAAAAAAACAATGGAATATTCTGCATGTTTACCTACGTTGATAAAGTACATGCTAATATTAAACCTTGAATGTCTACTTAGATACATTGAGTTACTGGAATGTAAAATTTAACGATCAAACGTGTAGGTGTATGACATGGAAGACGTGCAGAGAGACCAGCCAGCAAGTCGACGAGGTGGGCAAATCGTGTTGACACCCATGTGACAAGTATCACACTGGGATAAACAGAAATACGGACTATTCCACATTTCTATTTTATCGGGTGTCTATTTATGAGTAAATCTCAAGTTTCTCGTTGCAGAGATTCTTATTTTAGAAATATTGTACGCTGTTTCAAGACATTACCGTAACAAAGTCTTAATAAAGATATTGAAAACAGGATTCAACATCCTTAGCACGGGATACGTATCATTTAAGCCAACGGGAGATTCAATCGTTGGAAATACGTATTTTAAGTGTACGTATGCCAAGGAAAAATGGTAGTTTGTTAGCATTTGCAGGTTCTGTGGTATAGTTAAAGAGCAGAGCATTCCTCGCCGACCCAACCGGTTCCGGACGCGGGCAGTTTATGGCCGCGCTGGGCAAATATAAATAGATGCGCAGCGAACCATACGTCTTCGTGATGCTTTACTTATAACACTGTTTCAATTTGAAACAACGTGTACTGACACTGAGATTGTTTTCAGTTCTATGAAATCGGATGTGTTGAGAATTCTATTGCTTTCTGATGCTTGCGTAACGGTAGTTTTTGCACATGTTAATTTATTGAAGAGTTGCCGTCAACCGTTATCACTACAGGATACGCATATTATGTAAATGTACATGCAAACGTATCTACTGACGACTATCTAGACAATAGGGTTCGTTAAAGCTGCTGTATGTTGGTTGACGGAGCAGTAAAACAATCTAATCAATGCATGTAACTTGCTTAGATATGGGAGTGACGGATTGCCACAGGACAAACTGTGCAAGAAACAAATGGCCGCGGTTAGTTTCAGATTTGTATCGCGACTCATTACTGCTCGCGTGAGTTGTTCATTGCCAACAGAAGTTGAAAATAACGAGGATAACATCAGTGGATTCTTGGTTGAAGACAGCGGTGGTTACTCTCACGATATGAACACGCGCAAGGTATTCACTTTCACTCTAATAGTACAGAATTCTACCAATAGCTAGCTACATTCTGGCTGCCGGTGCAACGCGCCGTTTCGGTGACCCAGTGACTGTCGGCTTAGAAAATGTTCATTGATAGAGCCGGGCGCACATGAGCGTTGTATAATAGCGGCCACGTGGCATCAGGGGCATTGACACCGGGAAATGTCAAGTTGATAGCTTGTCACTATCACGCACCTTTAGCGGAGATAACGAACGGCATTTCGGTGAACGATAACGTAATTGGACACGAAAACAGCGGAGTAAATCATTTGTCACGAGGGCAATCAATAAGCAAGAAAGCAGTGTTTTGCATGTAACAATTCCGTGTAAGTTATGCAATCGCGACGCGGCATTTTTTATTCTGTGCCTGTGCTGTAGTCGCCTATTGGAGTGTTGCAATGTGTTGCATAAACGACCTCGTCGTGTCAAAGCGGGTCATTGGCGCGAGCCTCGCAGGTACGCCAGCTACGGTTTAGATAATTACATCGATTGAACCGCGGTCTCCTTCGGCGTGTCTGTGACCCCGATGTAAATAACCTGAGCGCTTGTACTGTAAACAACTGGCGCCTGCGTCAATGCTTGCACGCTGGCCACGCGGCCTCGCCCAACCATTGATGTGATCTTTGATTACTGCCCCGTGCCCGCCAGTTTACTTCTATTTTAGGTTCGCGTCGTCAATCAAGAAGATGCCGCGCGTCTCGCTTGGTGTAGCTCGTTTAAAATTCCATTTCTTTCTAAAAATAAAATGTTTTTACAAACAGCACACAAATAACCGAGCATGAATTGAGTGCTCGGAGTTGTTTGTTGAGAACAAACTAAGGTTGGATTGAAATCTGTTCAAAATATAGCTCTAAAATTTAGAGTATATTTTGAATACGTATTTATTAGCTGTTGTCGTTTCAATATTGCCTTTGAACTTTTTAGCAAAGCGTATAGTGAAATGATAAAATAAGATGGCATTTAGAAATATGACGTAATTAAACGTGAAGGCCGGACAAATTATAAGACGGTCTAAGCGAAAGTTGCCAAGAAAATTACGCTATGAAATGATCGTGTAAATCGCAAGAGCGATGAAAGTGCCAAGTATTTCTAGCAGTTAGTTATTTAATCGTAAGCTCGTATTAGAAACGTTTAGATAACGTGTTGACTGGGCCGGTATAAATAAAGAGAGAAATGGGGTACATTAGTGCGAGCCGCAAGAAGCAAACCGCACCGATCGTTAACGTCCAGCAGATCGTTTCGATATAATTTGTGATCGCACACAGCTAACAACAGGCAAATAGACTCTATTGAATTTAAAGAATAATATCTCTAATAGAATTTCAAAATTTTTACCAAAATTATAGTACTTCTTAGCAATAAAGTTAAGAATAATAAAATCAATATCGATTATCACTGCAGTCGATAAATCTAAACAAGTTTATTTCCTTTCAAAACTGCTTTGGAAGTAGAGTGCAGCGCCGACGCAGTGCATTATCTACAAAGTAAGGTGACCTATATGATAAGATTAATTCAATAGCTCGAGCTGCACACAAAGCACGTACTCACACACACACGAGCATGTTTAAACGACGGCTAGTAGGTACAATGACATTATCGACCTTGACTACTGGCACAGAATAGATAATAGTACAAGTACAGAAGTCTCTCTGTTTTGATTTTCCCAAATGCCGCCTTTTTATGTGCCTACATAATTATTATTAACAAACGGACCGCACGCGAGCAGCCGACATTGAGCTCTCTGGCGCCGCGTGAAGGTCGACATTATTCCACACCTTGTCAGATATTCCGAAAATAGGGTTGTCAATACTTTAATAGAATACCTATTATACTATCAGATTTATGCTGTTTATAATATTTACTTAACGGTTGTACTTTATTCTATGACGCAGGCTCGAATATTATGTAAGAATAAGCTAGGTACCAGTCTAGTCCAGCGCAACTATGCTTAGTGATTCTCGTTGCGAGACGTCACCCGTCACTTTCTCACAGTAGTGCACAGAAAGAGACAGGTAATATGTACATCTCATGCGAGAAATAGTCACATGTTACAGTTGCTTCAGAATGGCTGGTAAGTGTTATAAGTATAAATACCACGCAAGGTACACATGTAGAAACTGTTATACCTACCTATTAGGTAAATGAATACCGAACATATAAATCAGTTTACACAGGTATACACGACACGTGATTTTCTTTTGATGTAAAAGACAAAAGATAAAAAAAGATAAAAGATAATTTAATGTTCAACATGAGTTTGAATACATATAGATGGCATATAGAATTATATTAGTCCTGCATGTTGTGCCTTACGACCGACGTACATTTATTTTTATACTAATTGTTCTATTTAATAGCAATGATTTCACAATAACCAGTCCATTAAATTTATAAATAAATTATAAATAAATTTAATGGACTATAGGTATGGATTATATGTATATGTAGCTACCTACCACCTATTTTAAATAAGTATATGATATAAAACATTTGTGTGTATATTTATTAATTATTGTTATAGAGTTAGGTACCATGACAATAGATATAAATGAGTAATGAATACCGTACCTTTCGCTATCTTTCTCACTTGCCGGAACCGAGAAAAACTGACAATTACTATTTTTTTCATTGTTCCGACAATCGGCTGCAATGCAGTATTTTTTTGGATACATATTGCCAATTAAAATTATGACACGCGTTTGCGACGTAAATTGAGTCGTACTGCGTAAGAGGCGCGCGCGTGCGCCACGGGTCAGTGCGCGGCAACCACTGAATCGCCTCAACGTTGGGGAGGCCCGGTACGCACTTTTAGTTCGGCGGCGGAATGGCGTAGTGACACCCCCCTGCTACTGGATCGTACATCACACGAATATACCCGTTGGCGTAGGAATGTGTGCGTCATGCATGTATTCAGAGCTGGCAAATATAATTCGTCTGAAATCAGATGTGCCTGTTTCAGTTTTACATCTATGGGTATATTTGGACCCGTCTATTTGCGGTGGTTGGTTGTGAAGTTCAACATACGATAACGTGAATGCTAGCATGAGCGCAGATTGCACCAAGGCCAAGTGAGCTGACGTTATCACGGTCTTTAAAATGCATACGAACAAAGCAAATATGTGCCATTCCGTATAACAATGCGTTACATTTAGTTTATTTTCAGTGTTCACACCACAGAACTAAATCAAAGGAAAATAAATGTTATTGTGTATTTCCTTCCAGAACCAATTTCGCCAATTTTAGACTTCTCACTATTATTGATGTGCACACTTGTCTTTGCATTAGATTACGGTTCCCCCGAATGAAACGCAACCCTTCTAGAACCATCTGTGTTATTCCTATTTTTTTACCAATTAACCCAGCAGCCAATTAACCCAGTAGCCAGGTTGAGCTAAAAAAATAAATACATCATTGGCTTTTAAGCTATTTAGGCACGTCGCTTTTTAGTTCGTGTGACATTTCCATTCTTTCAGTGGCTAAAACATAAGCGTCGAAAAAATATTGTGCGAAATATAAAGCTACATTATATTGTCAATTTGTTTTCAAATACTTATCGATAGCCACATGGTATCAAATCCCTACCCCACGTTCGGTTGTTTACGTTGACTATAAGCTCGTAATTTATGGTATTAAGATTAATAAGCGCCATTGTCGCACGCTCACGTATTTTTGTAAAAATCTGTAAGAAAATAACAGAAGTCTTTATTTTCAGAACAAATGTCTAATCATAAAACGGAATCCGCTGTGGATAATAGGCATACATCACATTTGAATATCTCATAATTTCTCGTAATTCTAACACAGGGATAATGTTTTACAAAATGTTAAACAAGTTGAAATTTCTCTAGCGTCTTGCAATTAATTATATTTCGCGGGAGCTCTTTTTGATCTTGTAAAAGCTGTTCTCAGTCAAACGTTTAGTTATTCTTTGAAAGTTAATAAGCATGAAGAATGTTTTAGATCCATTTGATTCATTAAAGTTAACGCTCGAATAAACATATGACGGGTGTCAATTAATAACACTTTTAAAATAATGCTATAACTATAACTAGTGAGAGGTTGTTCACCTTATCACAAGTAAACAAAATGACGGATGCATTGATCCAAAAGGTGTTTTTACTATTATTAACAACATATAATTTTCGATTATTCCAGAAAACAAGAATTGGAAAATAATGCATAAGATGTAGCGTATCATTCTAATATAACAGTAGGTAGGTAATATGTCATTTAGTGCCGACGACGTTCAGCGTTCCCTTGCCTTTCGCCCGAAGCCACATTCATAATTTTGCAACCATTTGAACGTAAAAGTACGTTTGCGGCACCAATGGATTGAAAATTATCAAGGTAACTTCTTGATTCTTTTGTCCGCGGCTTCGCCCGAGTGGTATTCGGTTATCGCGCGATGTTCTCTCGGGAACTGTGCATTTTCCCGGGATAAAAAGTAGCCATGTCACTCTATGGCCCATAAACTATCTCGATACCAAAAATCATGTCGATCCGTCGCTCCGTTTCGCATTTAGAATATTAGTAGATATGGATTATAAATATCCAGTGGAGTTTTCACGGATGAGATTTTAAAACTGGCCCCTTTAAAAAGTCTGGAGTTTGAAATCCGACATATACAACGACATACGAGTATAATATAAAAATATGACAGTGAAAATGATCCTCCTTCAGACAAAGGCAGTCGACAAAAGCTTCACATTTACAACGCACCCTCTTTTGTCACCCTGATATTGTTGAGGCGATATTAAAATATGTATATTATATGTATATTTTCCCTAACGTTATAATTACATCATAAAAAATTTCTTCAAGTTAAATAATTTTACTATGCTCATGCAAAAACATCATTAGTACTACTTATTGCGACGAACTTAAATTCCCACGCAAAAGCGTCTAACTGGACTTACATCGGTTTTCATGTAATTAGGTGCCTTTCTAGCATATTATATGTATAGTCTATCATCTACCTTTTACAACAAACAGCATGTTGCAGTGTGATTAGCTTGAGGAAGTGAGTAAGGTAAATGGATTTATGATTATTACATGTCCAGTTTCATGGTAGATCCCATTCCTTTTGAACCTTATTTAGCTAACTGAAATCACAAGCACGTGGGTGCATTTGAATTCTCTACATGTAATCATTCCAAGACTTGTTTATCGACTGAGGAAGACATGTACTAGTTAGGTAATACTACTCCTTACCACGTCCAAGTATCGTTCGGTTATAAAAGTCATCAAGTATAAAACAGACAACGGTGTAAACATCGTCCACTTTGAGATAATCAAACGCAATTGTTAGACCAGCATTACAGTACTTACGTAGTCACGAACTGTCACTGACATGCGAGTTCCGGAAACCTAAGCCACGCGTGTAATCATAAGGAACTTTAAAAATGGCTACACAGATAAAAAAAACAGCCAGTGGCAAATAGTTGGAATTAAAGGGTTTTATTGTGCTAAAGTCAGAATGATGTAAGTGTCCGAATGGTTTTTGTTCCAGTTTTTTAAAACCGTAATAGCGGTATCCTTTCCTATTTCTCGTAGCCCGCGGTAGACCGCCGAAATTAATTTCTAATCTTTATGAGAAATCATTTGATCTAAGCAGCACTTGAACGTGTAATTTGACTTAAAGCTGACCTAGTTTACGAACAAATTGCAATACAGTATACAGTTAATTCTATGTCCGAGAAGATTTTTTTTTCTCATCCGTTTGCGATTTGAATATGAACCGGTTATTACTTGATCACCCCTGGGTTTCTGAAATTAAAGCGGTCAAAATGCGTCTTCAATTGTTTGATATTTGCCTGCAACTTCGTATGCGACCTTAGTATGCGACTCACGGGAACTTAGCATCTTCCCGCGTTCCTTATTATATTAATCTACTTATTGTTAATCAAGGTTAAATGTAGTAGAATTCTATAAATGTCAGCTTTTTTAATCTTTATAGCTTTTTTAAATTATTATATTTAACAAGCTTTCAATTTCAGCTTTTTTTAACTTACTGCGGTGTTAGTATAATAATATCTATGTATGTATGTCGCACCTTGAAAACGAAACAGAAACAATTCGAAATATTCCCAGTTCCAAAATAAACTTTAATAAAACACAATCTGGTTGAATTTCGAAATGAGAAAATTTCGAATTATTTCAGTTCAATTTTAAAAGGTCTTGGAGATCAGATTCAAACCACTTCCAGTGGTCCGATTAATTTGTGGTATAATTGTTTTTGTTGGAAGTGTAGTCAACTAAAAACATAAAAAGATTGTAGGTTAGGTACCAACTTACTTTTTTTAATAATAATTTAAATATGTTCCTCGTTACGTTTTCAACAAGTTTTGTTACACTAAATCCGAGGTAAGTACCTTTAATATGAAACAACTTTTTTCCACAAGTAAAATGTTATTTTATTATTATTATTTTGTGTGTAGGTATTTAGATCATCGATTTAGATAGATAGATAAAAAACTTTATTTATTTCGCTTGATCGGCTGGTCACTGCTGACAGTGGCGCCATTTCCGATGTTTTATTGCTTCTCAATTCGGCGTTTCGTGTTCCGCGATTTAATTACGGCCAATCGGAGCGACACTGGCCGTTTTTTTCCAATTTCAAACTTGGAACGAAGTTGAAAGGTTTTTACCCGACTGCGAAGAAGGAGGGTTATGTTTGTTACCCGACCGCGAAGAAGGAGGGTTATGTGTTTATGGGTTTTTTAACATGTTTCTATTCCACTAAGTGAGCTCTACGAGATGTTTTCATCACATCAAAAGGTTCTCAATTCTCATTGACAATGCATTTCTTTAATCATGCTATTTGTTTGGTCCGTTATGGCATTTATGATCATAGATTGCGCGAAGCAGGATGCTATTTGAGTACAGTGCTAAGTCTGTTCAGTCGTGCTTAAGACTGATCGCTCAAAAGATTGTAGATACAGATACCTATAGTGAAGCAAAATAATGATAACAATGAACAAAATTAAGAATAATCTTTTTAGTAGTGATGCAACGAATACTACTTTTACGAATACGAATACGAATACGAATATCAAACCTACTATTCGGCGAATACGAATACGAATACGAATATCTCGCCATGGTAATCAAAGACTTATTTATTTGAATAATGTTTACTCTTCTAATAATTAAAATTTACAACAGGCAAATTTTTATTTAAAAAACATAAAATTTGTAGATTTTCTGGTTTTAGGCGATTTCTTTTTTCAGTCTGGATGTTCCCATAAACCAATCTATGGCCGGGGAGTCCCCCATCGCGTCGTCGTTGCGGTTAAGGGCCTCTGCCCACGTCATTATTTTTACGCGCGTTTTTCAAATCTGCAGTAAATAGAGTTGCGTACAAAAATATTAGTTTTTAAATATTCGTATTAGTATTCGCCGAATACGAATATTCGGTAAATGTCTACTATTCGGCGAATACGAATATTCGTATTCGTATTCGTTGCATCACTACTTTTTAGTACATTCTAAGAGAATGGTTTTATTATACCTAACACACGTCATTGTTATTTTATTAACCCCCAACGCAAAAAGAGGAGTGTTATAAGTTATAAGTTTGACCGCTATGTGTGTCTGTCTGTGGCACCGTAGCTCTTAAACGGGCGGACCGATTTGAACGCGGTTTTTTTTATTTTATAGCAGGTTTTCTTAGCGTTTGTTCTTAGACATGTTTCATCAAAATCAGTTCAGCTGTTTTTGAGATATTGAACTTTAAAGTGACAAAGTCCAGGGTTTCCCACTTTTTGTTGGTTAGGTTTTAGGTATAAATTTAAGAAACAAAAAGCAAGATGAAAAACAAATCAATACAATGGCGCCCTAAATCTGTATTAGGTTTATTCCTCTTAGTCCCTCTCTGTCTATTGTTATTGTACCGGTAATTATTTGTACCGATATGATTGATTTTACTTGTTACTCGTTCCATTTCGAAGCAACCAATCCTTTGTTTTAACAATTAAAAAGAAACGATCGTGTCTTGGCAAAAAAACAATAAAACCAACATTATCGGCAGTCGTGATTCACGGAAGATTATCTAACTAGATTATTGGTCTGCATGGAATTGAGACTCCATGATTTGTCTCAAGATATTCGATCTCAAGGTGGTTAGAGTAAGCGACTCTGCTCAGATAATAGACTGAACTAACAAGCGACGCGATGGCAGCGCGTGAGCAACGGAGCGCGACGCGCGCTCGACCGCATATCCGCTGCGATTCGTCTTCCTAGAGATCCTAGAACACTACAATGTGAAGGTGAAGATTACTTTCAGACTACAAGGTGTATCCGTGTCATGTGATAAGATTATAAAAGAAGCTATGCCTAAATTAATAGTAATAAAAATTCGACCATGTTCATAAAAATATTTATGAAAAATAAGATGTAATTTTAGAGAGCTATAACGTATTACGTATGTCGATGAACTTTGAATGTGAACCGGCGACGTCATGTGTTTTTATGTTATACAACAGGTAGCATTTAGATTTTATATCACATCTAATTCAATTGCTTTACAAGTTCGCCTAATTAATGGGTCTACTTTAACTGGGTGGGATTGCTAAGCAGCAGCGTAACAAACCCAGACCTTGATCTAATAAATAATTACCGTAGCGTGTGATTAGCAATTTCAAATCAATGTTTGATTCTATGGATCGCCGCATACAAAGGCTGTTCAAAGCAAAGTTATAAAATGAGGGGGTCAGGCAGACCATTAGATTACTCAAAGGGTTGTCAAATCTAAACGATTTGGACCCTTTCGACTTAGCGAGGCAGCTGCTTGTTCAATGCAGATTATTATTTTAACACCATAGCCGGCTTAGGCACAAAGTTGTCGTTTAATAGTTGCGAAGCTGATCCGATTTGTATGCTAATTACCAGACTTCCAAGTTTAACTGAAACGATCCTTAAATAGCCGCTCTAATGGCTCGACTACGAGCAGTCATAACGAGATTATCTTGTCTTTAACGCTACAGTTGTAATTGTAATCATTTGAAGGTAAATAAAGTTACGATTGGATAAATTCGTGATTTGTTACTCACTGCAGTAATCGTGATGCTACGTAGATAAGTTATTACAAAAACGTTATTTTAATACTTGTGCTGTTCTTTGTTCGTTAAGCATCCGAAAAACGGATAAACAACTAAGTAACATCCTGAAAGAGGTGGGCGACCCCAATGATGAAGAGTCATCAATCATGATGAACCGTGACATCGGTAGGCATCAGATGGCAGATCATATTTCACTATTGAAACTGATATAAAACATTCTTGTAGGCGATTATTAGGCACTACATAGCTACATGAAACGCAAAAATTAGAAAGATGTATTTCAATTTAATAATGGCGTAAAAAAATGTAAATGAGGTTTCGTAGACCATTTAATAAATGTATTGCGCATAAAAAGTAACAGGTCAGGATTCAAACATTAATCAATGACACAAATGGCATCGTCATTGTGGCCTTCTTCATATCATTGTTACTCCTGACTTGTCAAGAGATTAACAGCCTTAGTTAAACGAGGTCTATAACCCGTCCGATTAGCTATTCATAGCGAGAAACAAATAATTTCCGGCTAACTTAACCGGCAGCACACCATGAAGTAATTAGCAGTAGCCAACATGACGGCTACAGTTGGTTATTTATAAAGCAACGTGTCAAAAAACTGCGGCGACCTTGGCGCCCCCGCGCGGACTAGTCAATACATTCACCTCAGGTGGGGCCCGTAGAACTCGAGTTGTGCCATTACTTACATGTGGTCTATCTTACAATTGCATATGGCATACATAGTAATTAGTAAATGAAATAACGTAGTGTTATGGAATCAACAAAGGTTAGAATCATATACCGTCCTTTGTGAAATTCAAAATGTTAATTAAAAAATAGGCACTCAAAACTAGATGTGATCTCAAAAACAATTGTTGGCGATGCAGCGTATAAGAGTAAAGAAGTAATAAGTAATGTGGCAGATAGTTGAAACTTGCATTAAATTAATGTAGTATCAAACTTAAGAAGTTTTTTAATATATACAATAATATAAACTACGTCCTCTAGGTTATCTTAAACAAGTTTTAGGCAGTAAATAGGTAGCTGAACACGACAGCTTGTCAAAATTATCAACCATTCTAAATTACATACTTGCCAATTAATGAAACCAAAACACTTAATTAAACTAAAATGTGACTTTGATGGATGGTTTGTTATATTTAATGCGCATTATTCCAAAAAAATGTTTTCATTTTACTCACGAAAAGGACGTTGCTTACCGGCAGCCATAAGAATTCTCTTTTTTACGTTTTTTGATGTGTTGTTTTCGATAAGATCAAATAACATTATTTCTTAGAAACTTGGATTGTTTTTCTCCGCACAGGTTAAAATAGAATAATCAATACGACAATAAAAGCCAACAAGTCAAATATAGGCATCAAACGTTTTTTTATTTCAAAATTTGATCTGATTGTATTAACTTCAGTCTTTATTAAAGTAACCCGCATAGTGACTCATTGAAACGTCAACAAAACTTTTTCTAAGTCATGGTAAGTCAATGCTATGAGAGATATAGAAACACATGCGGGTAGAGTTTAATACATCAACAATTTACTACGAATTTGATCGGTACTTAATGATTTTACTTCAAAAGTTGTAACATTGGCAAATTCTTTGAAGAATATGCTCAAATTTAAGCTTCAAATTGTAGGAAGGTTGCATTACTTAACGCAAAACTAGCGCTCTAAATCGGTGTTTGACAAGGAAGCTAAAGCATGGCATTGAGATACTCAAACTCGGAAGCAACACTGAAATGGTTAAAACATTAAAGCATACATCTTTTGTACTCTACACAAAAGTGACGTCCGACTATCAGAAGGTTGCTATATTTTACTGGTAAATGTTAACACTGATTAGTTCATAGGTAAAACAGTGAATAAGACGATGTACGTGTACAAAAACTAACTTTATCGCCCGATCAAAATGCAGAATTCGATATAGCGCGGAATGTCAATATTAAGAATCAGTCGAAAAAATATTTTAATTATATGTATACATCAATATCGCAATTCGCCTTGTTCAGGGAATTAATTGAAGCTTTCACTGGCACGATTATTAAAAGTGGTACAATAATGCCTTGCTTATAAACACTGACTGCATGAGTAAAACGAAAGTTTACCGCATCAGCGCGCATAGAAATCTCAACGCGCCAGGGTGATGATTTTCTAATTTCTCGACAGGATGATGCGATTTCTAACTCATCCGAACACGAGATGCAATGAAAAAAAATCTTAATCCAAAAGTAATCGAGTAAAAGTAAACACAGAACCAAGTTTTTAGAATCAAAGGGTTATATTTCAGCAAGACAGAAATTAAGATTTCTTAGAACTAAAATCTGGGGTCCTAATGAAAAAGGGGTTAAGTCTGCAGAAATTACACAGCTATTTTCTATTGTATGTGTATAGGGGTTTAAGTCGAAATCAGCTGTTCAACTTCTGCAGAATTAACCCCTTTTTCATTAGGACCCCAGAAATTTACACCAGCAGGTATTAGTAGAGGGCTTCGTGAGATTAGACTGAACAGTAATTGTCAATTCAGCATGCACGCATTTTGCCAGTTATATTTATAATTATGATCTGTGTAGTCATATAAATGCACATGCGTGCTTTGTCAGGCGATGCGATTTACCATCAGAAGTCAGGAGTGGTCTCTAAACCGGTCAGACCGGCCGTAGTCGCTTCGTCGAAACACCACCATCCAACTCGCTACTTACTTAAATTGTTTATACTATATTACTTCGCAAATTGGAACTGTCTGAAATGACTCGAACTGCTGCACAGTTTTAAGTGCTCATGTGTTTTAATATCCTACAAGCAACTGTAGTAGAGATAAGTGGATACGTTGAAAGGCTCTTTGCATTTGGAATAATAGCATTTTACGTAGCAGTCGCGATTCTTGGTTTTAAAAATAATGTGGGAAGCTGGGTTGAGTTAAGTGCGAAGTATGACGAAATCGATACTTATTAACTTCGCAGGTATTCGATTGTGCTGTGGCATTCGAAAACAAAATTAAAGGGATAAAGGCGTATGTATAAGTAGGTTCTTTTAGATTTAGTTTTGCTGCCATCAATTTGGAATTGGTAGGTAGGTACTCAAACAGACTTCCGCTTTCTAACATCTAACTAATGTATGTATAAGGGGAGGCGGCCCTTCAATTTACTGCACTATCCCCTATTCACTAAAACGGTACTTACGTACTGTGATGTTTATTGGATTTTATGTTCTCTACGTAATCCATTCTAAAATTAATTAAAGTCCTGTTATACCGGAAATTAGCTACAGTTCTTATTTTTAGGTTGGCAGATAGAACAAAATTTCCAAAGAGGATCTTATTTTAGATACTTGGTGATTTATCATACCTCAAGGTTGGCAAGCTACGCATCTTGACATTCCTGACAATACAGCTATAATAAATTTTCCGCAATAACCTTAGAGCTATGCCGCGATAAGAATTAGTCACTCCATCCAAGGCATGCCTCCTACACCATACTTAATGAGTGGTCGCTAATCAAACATGCTGTACGTAGACAAATACGTGCTAGGAAATGGGTGGGACGTTCCATAGACTTGTTATGTTCAATTCAAAGGACTCTATTGTTAACTTCCCCGATCTCTCGTTAATTAATGTATCTTTGTGGATAATAGACTAGAACTATATATCCCGAGTCTAGTATTCGTATCAATTGCTCAGAATCGGTACGAAATAACAGTCAATTAGTGGTATGGTATAATACTGAGAATACCTACACCATAAATACACGTTAGGTAATTATTCATGTCGAAAATACAAACTGAAACCTATGTTTGTTTGTCTATATGCACAGAAAAACCAGAAAAAGAGACCAACGCTGGGAATCGAACCCAGGTCCTCTGCAACCCGTGCTGCGTGCCATAAGGACAGGAATACAGATACAAATTTCTCCTATGCACTACGTATCTCAGCTTGTTTGTTTCTTATTTAGTCACTTAAGCACGATCGATGTGGATTTTTTTACGGGATGACCGTAAGAGTAACAAAATTTGGAATTGAAAAAAAAAAACGAAAAAACGACTCCAAAAACCAATCTTTTCATTTTTCAAAATGAAATCAACAATACAAAACATTTTACTTAATTGGAATAGGTGTACCTAGTCAGACAAGGGATTCTTTTTTTCCAACAAATACCTACCTAAATACCGAACATGAAACTACCGTGAGACTCGCTCATATTAAAATTTAATAATTGAATGACATTGTGAAGAAGGGCTACGAATTAGCCCGAAACATGTCGAGCTAAATTCGATTTAAGACATGAGTTATCCGGGACAAAAAATATCATTTAAATGAATACCGGTACCAGGACCCATACCTGCACCTAGTCAAATTGATAGGTACCAAGATTTTGGGCGCAAAGAGGAACAAACCCATTTTCGCAGAAAGCGCATTACACTGAAAACATGCAATAGTTGTTTGTTGTACCAACTAACAACCAAGGTATCCCGTACTAAAATTATGGTACATGTCAACCAACACCTACAGACGGTCTTCTCACAGGAATATTGCGGTTATTTTTAAATAGCCCGCCCACATACAATCTGTCATAGAGGCGATTATTCACCTCACATCAGCTTAGCGATACCTAGATTCTTATTCTTGAATAATGTTGGTTATGTGGAAATTATCTATGACAAAACTTGAAACTAAAATCCCATCCAGGTTTGTTTATGTTTATATTCGGGTTTGTTAGTACAAATACCTACCTAGTCATCAAATAAAACTGCAAGTAGGTACTACGTAGGTAGGAAGTATATAGGTACCTACCTAGCCCTATTGCATGTTGCATTAGCAATTAAAACAGGAGTGGCTAAGCTAGTGTTTGCCTAACAATATTATAAACAGGTGCTAAGCTAGCTTGTAGGTATAAGTGTATTACTGTTATTATATTACTCATTCATTATCGCACGCGTAACTTTCAGTCACATTGCAAATATCAGTAGGTATACAACCAAAACCAAACGCAGCGCGAGCGACTCCAAACAGTCTCGATAAACCAGCTGCAGTAGCGAATGTGGGTAAACAAAATAGTGTCATTTTGTGTCATAGCGCGGGGCACGAAGACATCGGGCCGCGCAGCGCCCGGTCAAGGTATCCGGGCCAAAGGTCGATGACAGCGACACCGGCTCGCGGTCTCCGCCCGCCAAAAACCAACAAACTTTGCCGCGCAATTCTAACTAGAAACTACAATCTAACCTGAGGAAATAGACTCGTTTTCAGACTTCGGCGTCGTCGGCGGCATTGGCAACGGCATCGAGGGCAGCGGCTGCGTCTGTTGCTGCTGCTGCATCGTGCAAGTATTGCCCAGCAAGGACTGCGCCGTGTTGTATGACAACCCATCGTCGTATCCCCAGAGCTCGAGCCCGCCGTACTCTGGCGAGGCGAGCGACTCCGGAGACATAACCATCGCGGCCGGCAGACCCAGAGCTGAGGACGACGTCACTTCGGACGAGCTCTCCTCGAGCATTCGCAGCGTCTGGAAGCCCCCGTTGTTGGACCAGCGGCGTCTCATGTCGACGAGCGCGTCACACGCTCCGAAATCCACGATCGCCGATGGACATCCTACGCGGGCTTTCACTTCACTTTTCCTTCGCACTAATCCAACTTCTAAAACACGCACAACACCGCGCTTCTAATCTAACCGTTTTACACCGTAAATAAGCACTGGCAAAACTAGCAAACGTCTCAACTTTCTTGTTACAACGCAATCCGTGCACAGGTGAGAGAAACCTAAGACTAGTCTCACTAAATTGTTTTCTATGGTACGGAGTTAGCGGTTGGGGAAACGAGAGGAATACGTTGCGTTCGCGCGACCGTCGTCAACAGAGTACGTAGAGGCAGCGAGCGCGCGACGCGGCCGAGCTCTCACTGCCACGGTCGACTGTGACGTCACGTCACGGTGCCCCGCACCCCCCGCTCCCGCCGCGCCCCTCCGCGGCCCGCGCGCGCAGCCGTGGCACACAAAGTCGACTCACCGGCGACATTAAGTAGCGCGCCGATAAAACACCCTCAATTTTCAAAGCACCTCTATCAAAACAACTTCGCTGCTTGTTATATAACTCGGAAAAAGTTATACGTACCTGTTAGAAATTTTAATTAAATAACGTACCTACCTAATAATTGCTTAAATATAATTTGTGCCTGCACGTGCTGCTGCTGACGTAACAGTACTACCTGCTTAAAAATACTTACCTAACTTACCTATCATTATTTTATTTTAATTTCTAATCAAACTTGCTCCACAATACATATTCATGTAAAATTCACTAACACACCCATTATAATTTTTAATCTATTCAATACTTAACAATTTCTAAGTAGACATCTTAAAAATACTTTGTTTAAAACAACAGTTAGATTAGAATGAACTTCAGAAGTTGAAGTTTAGAAAAACGTGCCAAATTTTGGCTGAAAACTTGCAAAAATAAGGACCAGAATGGGACCTTTCTAAGTTTAAAAATGGTAGAGCAATTTAAGCTTAGCAATTGCTTTGGCGGATTAGGCAGTCGACATAATGCAGACTCAATACATAAGGTCAGAAGCAATGATAACGTAGAGCAGCCCATTTCAGTATCAGTTCAGTTCGGTTACGAACTTGGATAACCTACCACACTGTATTAGTAGTAGGTCGACGCGAAAATTTCGCAAGCCCAGTAAAAAGGTCAATGTTAAGAGGTCAGCCCACCGAACGCGTCGTTCGCAACCCAGTTGGGAATAAACCGTCCATCCCATTGACATAATATTATTATAGCAACCCAGTTCACAATCGTGTAGGTACCTATCTAACGCGAGTGACACATTTGAGTTGTAAAGCGTGTCACACTGACACAAAAATCGGCAATGTCCTCAATATTAGAGCGACGACCTGAATTTCAGGTACTTATCGCCAGCCACAAAATCTATTTTCGAAGCGATCGCACCGTTCGATATACATTTCGGTTTTAGTTCGAGCAGTGTTTCGCAAGACTGCTATAAGCGGAGCAGTGGATGTGCTCGTAGATTTGGTGTCGAGATGTGGATAGATAAGACGTAGTGACGCGAACGCCATGATTGGCTGGCTGCGGCGTCATCGAATCACGTGTATAGGAGCGTTGACCGCCAGTGTTTTGGAAATACTTATGTACAAAGTCTATATACCTACCTTTGCTAACGATCGCAAGCGCGACTCTATTACGAGACAAATAGTGCCAATTTCAACAATAAATAGCGCAAAACAGCAGAACAAAACAATAAATTACATGAATTCATACGAGATCGCCTAGATAAAGAGTTACTTTAGTAATTTCAGAGTTCACTTCCAAATTCAAATATAGACTAGACAGAATACAGATAATTTCAGATTTGTAGAGCTACAGCGTAGTGAGTTGTAGAGCTAGAGAGTAGGTAGGTAAAAAATACTGGCCACGTACTGTTTAAAAAAGGGAGTACAAAATAAGTTGTATTAAGTATACATAGGTACAGTAGAGCTACAGTATTATTGTGGGAAACATTTTTTTGCAATTCCATGATTTTCAGACTCTTTCTTTATTTATTTTGCACATCTTTACCTACCGTTTGCCAAATTTCAAAGCGTTTTCCTAGTATCAAAATAAATAGGTAAACTTTCAAAAAGTTGTATCTTCTGATTGCCTTAACCTCGGAACTATATTTTTATAACTTCAAGGAATCGCATATCTTTATTCAATCTTGACTGACAGATATGAGCCAAATAAAGAGCGAACCCTAAAAATTTCAAATTGAAACGAAATAACAATTGCATTTCAATGACAAAGAAAAGTTAAGTCTGCCTTTGTACATCTGTTTCTCAATGTAACCTGTTTTTAATGCGTTTATGTAAAATAAAGAGTTGTACATATATACGAGTTTTCCCATGAGTAATTAGTTACTTTTAAACCTGTGACACTTTATCAAAACGTTATTTACCGCATAAATCTTTCTAAGACGTGAAAAGTTACTAAAATCCGTTCGTAACTTCTCTTTGTTTGGGCAATCGTGCGTGCAAGGAACTACGATTGGTTCCTACCCTGCCCCGCCCGCTCCTCGCGTCGCTTCTCTTTGCCGAATTACTTAGCATTTAGGTATCGTTCTCGAATGTTTACACGTTCCGATTTCGTTTCAATATCTATACCTATAAAAGAGTAACGTAACTGACAGACAACGCGCAGCCTAAACCACTACAGATAGAGACTTGAACTGTGGCATGTATGTTCCTTAGGGCGATGTTGTGACCGGCTGGCTGTGATGTCCTATCTATAGGACTGCAATAGTGCAGTAAGAAGTTATTTTCGAAATTGCCACGGGATGGGAAGCCATACTAGTTTTTCACGGAGCAGAGAGCTTTTGCAAAAACTACTTAGTTTCTCATAAGTAATCATAATCCGTCGGATCACACCGGATGGCCTTTCTGTTTTAAATGCTAAACAGGCGATAATGACGCCATTAGCATTCGTTTTAATTAGTTCCTCAATTTACTAAATTCGGTCTAGTTGCGGGGAAATAACAATTTCCTAGCTTAATACTTTATACATACGTGCTACATCTATCAATAGCGTAGTAAACATTTTGGATTGGCAAATTGGAGAGTGAGAGAAGAGTGAATTCCTTAATAGACATGCCTTCTGATGTAACAGCACCAAGTTAGTGTATACTTTGCCATACTTGTCATCACATCAATAACATCGACACAAAATTTAGATAACTCGGTGTGATTCAGGTTGTTACAGCGATGCGCCCTGCCACTGATGTAATATTTGAAGTGGTAATTGATAGAGATTTAACGACAATTAGTTACGCTACAGCTGTACAATGAAAGATAGATACTTTAAAAGAACTAAAATAATTTCTTTGCTCACCCGCGACCTTAAGATAGCTAAGTCTATGCAAATTATGCATAGACTTAGCTATCTTAAGGTCGCGGGTGAGCAAAGAAATTATTTTAGTTCATTGATATGGACCTCCGCAAAGTAACGCCTGATTCAATAAATTACTTTAAAAGAATTAAGTTTCCTGAACGACCAGTAAGCCACTCGACCTCAATTGTAACGATCGTTGACAAACTGTAGCGAAGTCTAAATGGCCTTTCCTGCAATGATTCGCCACAGCCTTGAGTCTGTGTTCCCGGCTAGAACAGTCTATTAACAAATCGAGGAATTAATTCTACTTTTTGCTCAGTTTTCATTAAATGTAAATTAGAGATGAAATTAATCGAAGGCAGTCTCCGCAGCTACATCATTACCGGTTTTGTGATGTCATTACGAATCGTATTAAAGTAATCTTTACCTGCCGAATCGAAGTTTATTTATTGTTCCGGGCAGGATTCGCCTTCGCAACTCTTTGGATTGATGGCCATTATCTTCAGACGGGAGTGCTTTATGATTTGATGCTTCTTGCCATTAATGGTCGCTAAAAGCATTTCATTAAAACCTTGCGAATCGCCAATTGGTTTTAAGTTTATTGTTTTCTTTATTAATCGTTGCGGAGCGAAAACCACTTGTCATGCGGACGGGGGCTACGGCTGGTATCCGCACGGAGATTTATGAACGACGAATTCTACATACCGAGGAATGATTAATGTAATCGAATGTTGGCTTACAGCCATTCTGTCCTTTTGTTGCGGTGCTGCGTGAATATGGAAGCAAACAAAGTGTTGCAACCGCAATGATTTTATAAGTTGTTGCTAAGTTTACCAGTTCCGGGGAAAAGCAGCATATTGTTCGCCTTACCTGTAACAAAAATGTATGCATCCGTTAGAAAAGCAATGGATCACCATGAATATGCATGACTAACTATATGATATCACGTAAATTATAACGATCATATTCAGTGTCATTACCACCGGTGCATCAACTTTTTCATGTTTACATTGTGAAATGTTACATATAGGTACCATAACAAGATTATAAAAACAAGAAAATCTAAATTATCGAACGCGATCTGCAAAAGCATGACGAGGTGTAAGACGATGCTCACGAAGCTTTCTCGGTAGAGCGCACTTGATGTTAGCCGACGGTTTATGGGAGTTATGGATTACCTAGGGCTTTTCTTGCGGCTTTAACGTCCTTTTCAGTCGGCTGGTTGTGCGTCGTTGTCGTGTTTTTACTAGCGATGTGCAGGCGCATAAAAAGTGGACGCGGCGGAATGGTCTGCGCGAGCGCAATTAAGACCAAGGTCTCCGGGTTATCAAACCCGTGTCGGCGATGCCGGCCGCGCCTCGCCGACGTCGCAAAAAAATGTAGCGAATAATGAAGTCGATGGTATTAAAAGATAATAGCTGGACTAACACGCTGTGTCCTTAACTCTGTACAGCGGTCGCCGCGGCGTAACAAGCCGAGCAACTTGATGCAGCCTGTCGACTTGAAGGAACTAAGCACATTGTTTACATGAGAGACGCAGTAGAGTGGATGACGTGGAGCACATGTTTCCACCGGGGCCGGAATACACTGTTTTTATATGACAAATTCCAATGCTGCAGGTGGGGAAACATTAATTGTGAATTTCTGACTTCTGACTTGGCAGTTTGACGAAAATGCCACATCATCCCGTACATCTTTCCGTTCTATTTTGATAAACTCTCTTAAATTTAGGTTAGATTTAATAAAAAGTGGCCTTAGGAAGTGAGATAAAGCTAAAAGTGGCCCAATCGCACGACCTTGACGAGGCAGTCGGCAAAACAACAATAACTTTAATCTTTGCCCTAGATATCTTTAGGCAAACCGCATCACAAAAAACGAGACGAACGAGTCTTTCAAAATCATACGTGGAATTTCTAGCGTATAGTGGGTCAGTGAATGGTTCTGGCCAAGAGCCATGGACCGACAAGTCAAGGCTAGAGAGCATCCATTGCATACGCAACAAAATCCTGTTCGTTGACTCTTATGCACTTGACAGACACTGATGTCATTCGCACCGATGCAATGTGACCTGCTAAGGAACCATGTTACCGTTCCCCGCAGTCACATGAACGCTTACATAATGCCTAGACAATGTTATCTGATGCTAAAGTGAACGTAGCCTTTCTGCAGTGAGCTTTGGTTGCACTTTCGCTTGGACACATTTGCAGTCTTCAATCATTCGCAATCTCATGCTCAAGTCGTGGGAATGATAATGAACTTTACAATTTGTGAGTTAGAGTTTACATTCAATATGATCCTTGAGTATTATGTCGTTTTGCAATCCGAGTTGCCAATAGTATCATTTACGTGATGTAACTATCGAGTCCGAGGAGTGATATGAAATTGCGGGCGCGATCGAGGGCTGTCTCGGTTGCGGATTGTATTGTTAGTCCCTGGGAACCAAACTGGGAGCCAGTGGTGCGTGCTTCGCGCCAATTACTCCCAGGTGATGCTCTAATCATAGAAATAAACTTAACTGTTCTTCAAAAATACTTACCATCACATCCGGATAGCGGTATTCTGGAGTGGAACAAAATTGAAACAGAAAAGGAGAACTTAGCTGTAATTAGATTGAATTCGGAAGGATGTTTTTCTTCAGCACCGCAGCATGCCGAAGCGGATATTAATCATGATTAAAGTCAGCGAAATGTAATAATTGGGACCGGCGGTGTTTTACGAGCTTATTTACGAGTTTTCTCGCAAGACTAAGTTTTTTGAAGAAAACAAAGTTACTTAAAATATGGCTTGTTTATTTAACGCTTTATTACAGGCCTGTGCAAACAGCCGGCCTACGACTGTTTATAAATGAATGTTAATATTGAATAGGTAGTCTAGAGAACCCTAAAATTATACAAAAAATATATTCAGAATTATATTATTTAGCAGTTAAAATGAAAATGGAAATTTGCTTATTTTTAGAAGATTACCAAGAAAGTAACTTCGAATATTCTGTGTAAAAAGAATACCTAATCAAGACGCTTGCGGTTGAATGACCTTTCACATAAATTTGCAACTTGTTACACCGAAATGATAGTAAAATAACTTATTATCATTCCACATTAACAATACGATAATCTCTTATTTTGTCCGCCAATCAATATCTAAGACGAATCGGAATTATATTGCAAATGGGTCACCACCGGACACGATGCGTCCGCGCCTCACGACCGTTGCGCACAGCGCGTGAGTCGTTTACGGAATGCATTTCATACGTTGTGTAACACATTGTCCTCACTATTGCTGGATTCACCACATCAACACTAGGTGCGATGGCACCACGATACATGCAATTGGGTTTGATGAATTCTATTACCAAGCAGGCTAATGCATAGTCTTGTTAGTAATCTACTGGTTATACTCTGCGTATACCCGTACCACTTAGTGGGAGCTTTTTGTTAACATTACTGATGTCATCACCAGTTTTTACGGCGTCGTCATTAGAACTTAAGATACGGTTCAAATAATGGCTCTGTTTTTAAAATAGAACAGTCATTTTATGCGTGTGGGGTTGTGGTGTTTTAGATAGTGTATGAAGATTTTTAAGCGAGCGAGGGCTTTCTTTGTCAAGATCGAGGGGTAACTATTGATATTCAAAAAATGCTTACATAGTCTAGAAACTATTTGAAATCAACTTTTTCCAACTAAAACAAATATCTAAAGACGGTATCTTCAGACAAGCGGTCGCGTAGAGCAATTTCTCACGATCAGCCAGCCGTGGAACAATACGTCTTCAAACATCTTTTTTTTATTTTCGTACACTTTACACAGACGATTCATTTCTTTGACGTGAGCCGTGTCGAGTGTCAAAGAAAACGTTGACTCCAGCTAGCACATAGGGAATTTGCCAAATAACATGCCTTCATAGTTAAAATAGGAACGGACTGACAGCCTAAGTCGCCTCCCGCTTCCTTGCCAACTTTGCAATTAGGTAGACAGAATAATAAGTTTCTTATTTTAAAAAACAACCACATGTGCAGAGCTACCTCGTTATTTGTAAAGTTTTTGCTCGGATTATTTAAAGATCAGCGGTATTCCGCGGGCCAGATGCGATTTAAGTACTTGAACCATAAGGAAGTCTCAATTTTGTCCGTGTCATATTTTGTTTTATGAGGGTAATTAAGTTTGGAATGAATGTTGAGAATATATTTGAAGAGGAAGCACGGATCCTGGATAAACATCAATCGGTAATCACTAACGAGGCAAACAGGGTTTCATTTGAACAGTCACAATAATTGCAGAGGTTGATGAGTTACGAGTTGAAGATTGGACTAGAGCACTGCGAATAACATTGGTAGCGGCGCAAATTGAAGGTAATTACGGCTAATTGCAAGTCACGGTCATGGCCAATAAGCACCAATAAGCAATAACATGGGAACTGAGGACCGAAGGTCTACGTGAGACATCTGTGTTGTCATTATTACTTGAACCACATGTAATTTATCTACCGACGAGTTAATAACACTGAATATTTACAATGAAGGAACATTGTTCTGTAGAGTTCTCGTTCTGCCCTTTTGTACAATTTTTCGCCGTATGATTTTGCATAATTTTTCCTTGCACGTATTTCTAAAGATATATAGGTTTAGTAGAAATTCCACGTAACCTATTAAGGCGATTGCCAACAACGGTCTGTCGATGGACACCTACGAACGCTCGCCCTAGTTGCGCTGGACGAAAGCCAACGGCTTTAGGTATTTCCAGATATCTATCTCGATTTGTTAGAGCTGATCCTTTAATGCTACTAGATAGGAGACTTGCTCATGCTCCCTGAATGTTAATGTCTATTTCGATCCGCCTAATTTCCGATTGAATTTTAGTTGCTGGTAGCTGAAGTAATTGAATTTACTTCTGTTTAAAGCACAAAAAGTGATGCAAGTTTGGGAAAGTGGCTAAGATTAGAGAATGACTCCTTTTGTAGATTAAGATTAGTCTTTTCCCGTCACTGACGTGCTGCTTACGTATTTGTTTGTTACTGAAACACGTCGATAACGAACTCTAATCAATTTACAATCACACATCCAATACAAAACGGCTTGGCAACTGAAATTCACTTATCATTATTGTTATTCATCTCAGTGCGTCACGCTACACAATAGTTTGGTGCAAATAGGAGACTTTGAGCTCGAATTTCATTTAACGACAGCTTGCATTACATATGTAAATGCTCAGGCCTTTTTAACATTCGAGAAGGTTGGCAGTTACTAGCGATGGGTAAGAAAATAAAAGTCTCTCTCTAATTGTTCTCTCTTCTCCTACTTATGTTTTTACTGTTTTTGCTGTGATGTAGTGTGTTTTTGTTGTCAATAAATATTGTGAGCTTGAGTTAAGAGTTTGAAAAGGTGAAATCGTCTAGTCTAGTAGACTAGTCATTTTAAATGATACAAAAGTAGAAAAGTAGTTGAATTCAATGGTCACTATGGCTAAGGCTACTCTTTGACTCACTTATAAAAGCAGTAGTCTTGTTTCACCTAAAACCATTTACATGTAATTAGATTTGTATTTGGTGAAGCCATTACAACAGATCTTTATTTATAGAAGAACCACCAAACTCTTGAGTGCATTGTAGGTTATAACTAAAAGATGGGCTTCAAAAAGTTGGACCATATCTACCGACAAATAACCATACAAATAGACTAACTCGTACTCGCGCAACGAGGGTTCCGTACAAATTTGTACGTATCTATTAATAATCAGTGCCAGCAAAGCCCCAAGCACGCAGTAGGTATGGGGTAATTTTAGGCGGTTACTGACAGACGGACAGAAATAAAAAAAAAGATTTTTCTTATTAACTGTGCTATGAGAGCTACCTGCGTACTAAATTTAAAGTTGCTGGGACTACTGCAAGTATTCTACAGGTTTTGATTCCCAATTAATTTGTAGGCTTGACAAACATATTAGATATTATAATAGACACACCAGTAATGTAATTATAGGATGCAAAAACATCAACATATACGAATAATTGCTATAGCTTGAAACTCTACGTAAACCTTCATTTCTTCACACACAGTTCTACAATATAAGTGTCGCGCGGGTCATGGGCACGTCTCGAGGTATTTATAGGGTCGTAACTCAGCAATGATCGAACGAAACCGGTGGTATTACCGCCCATTGTTCGGGCTAGGAATAAATGGCGCTCGCCGGCGATATGTGCACTTGTTTTAACTTCTCTTTTCATTGTTTTGCCCAAAGGGCAGGGATAGACTCGGGATTTATGCGACAACCAATTTAATACATCTACGTAAACGATTTTTTTTAAATAATTCTTTGTGTTGGCTAAAACTTGATATTTGTTAGGAAATTTCTGTCGTTAAATAATTGGCCCTATTTTTTAAATAATGACTGTTTTTAGGGTTCCGTATATCAAACTAACGGAAATCTCGTAGGATCGCTTTGTTGTCCTTTCGTCCGTCCGTCCTTCTGTCAACTCTTTTTTCAGGGACGCGTATCTTGAAATGTAGCACGAAGAAAAATTCGAAAAACATTTTTTATTTATTATCAATTTACCTCACAATTTTCGTACCATTTAAATCCGTAATGGCATGGCTCGGTAAGTACAAGAAAGTTTACTGTAGGTACACGTAGCATTACAAAAACATTTTTCCTCGACAATTTCCTATTTACGCGTGACAGTTCCTATTTCACAAAGGCACATGTTATTTCTTTACGGCCATCCAATATGAATGTTATGAAACATTGCTACTCGGAACATAAAATTAAAATTATGTACTTGCACGTGAAACTACAATACTTAGAAGAATTATGCTGTTTTAAATGTTTATTTACCGACCAAAAAATTACTTTCTTCGCAGTGTTGGTTTGGTGAATTCAGGAAATGGTCCTGATGAAAAATGGTCCTTTTCAGATATGGTCATTTTATGAGTCTCATACTTATACTTAGTAAATATGAAAAGAACCGGTCATATTGAGAAGTTTTAACATCGTTATAAAATAACATGACACAGTTTTTCATACGTAAGTCGAGCATTAAACCCATTTTCCCCTCGACGTGTCTATTCACTCTCGCCGTACCGGTTCGGATGGCTATACGAACGCCTTGGGTAAATGACTCGTTTTATGCTCTTGTTGTACAATCTACTATTAGATACTAGCAAACTTAACTTATGCTTATGAGAGATCAAGGGAATAACAGATTCCTACTCTTAAAACCCGTACAATAGCACAGAACACACTTGAGTTTGAGTTCTAAGAATCTAAGATAGGACAGAACTACCAATAAAATTCCTGTTTATTGAAAAATAATAAACGTAAAGAATAAATAGCACACGAGAATTTATATGTAATTACGGCCAGCTATAAAGAACCTTTTGACTTTTAATTTTATTGAACGCGAGACACAATAGCTCGGAACTGAACCGAGTGCCCTTTTACAAAGACCTTTAAATAATTTCCGAGATACACACACCGCACAAAGATTCGAAGCGATAATAGTCATGGTAAGTAATAGGTATAGATTGAGTGTATTAATATTTATATTTAATTAAGAGTGACCTAAATATTTAGGCTGTGCTTCGATTCTTCTATAAAAATATTGTCTAAAGATAAAAATTCGAAGCTGTTACATGGTTATGAATCGGATTATGAGCGTTTCTACCTGCTGAGCTGGTAACGTTGCATTTTTGTTAGTTTTTCTCGATTATTCCATAAAAATTTAATGAACATAGCTGGAATAATATGTAAATTGAAGTGGCAATGGGCAGGCTACATCGCTCAAAGGACAGATAACCGTTGGGGGAGAAAAGTCCTTGAGAGGCGACCACGAACCGGAAGAAGCGTTGGCAGGCCTCCCACCAGGTGAACTGACGATATCGTGAGAGTTGCGGGAAACCGGTGGATGCAAGTGGCGAGTGGTCGTTCATTGTGGCGTTCTAAAGAGGAGGCCTTTGTCTAGCAGTGGACGTCTTCCGGCTGATGATGATGATGGTCACAAAGTGTTTAAGCAGATCCCTTAATCTGAGAAGTATAATTTTGGAATTTTTCCCAAGTTCAAATTATGATGCTGCTATTCATAAGTATACTCGTAGTCACGTACAACTTTATGATATATCTGCTTGTATTCTCAAGGAAAATTATCTTTCTCGTGTACTCCATGTAGACACTACATCATGTACAAGGCAACATAAATGGCCGCCGGGACAGGTCATCCATCCATAAAACTATAATTATATTATGCTGTACTAGCTTGAGGTAAGTACTTTATCTTTATGTTTGCGTTGGTAGAGATAAACTAAAAAAAATAATTGTTGAGACACATTCCGAAAAAACCGTATTGCACGATAAAAGTTATCTTTCTAATTTTGTAGCCGATCTATTGGGGTCAAAACTGATATCAATTTCTAGAAACATTCCGTTTACTACCGATTCACTTTCACTTATATTTTTAAAACATTGACCTGTTTTATACGTCCTTGATAAACGCGAAACCTATTATTCTACACAGGCCACTTTAATAAAAAAAAGGTTTTTGCAAAATGGTAACACCGGCTGCTCGGTAAGTAGTGTTTCCCATGCACACGCAGCAAGCAACCGATCACGTACTTACACATCATATATGACTGGTTTTTACTACTACATTTATACCGTGCATTAAGTCTGACATTTCAACGGTCACCATTGCCTTAATTACAGCTGCCTTGCTCCTGTATCCCTGTCTCTACCATTAATACCATATTCTTTGTCTCCTTCTACCGACTTGAGCACTAACGAACCCTTCGCCGATAAATAATAACTGTGGATAAATACAGACTTATTTATAATCTTAGTCGTTATTTTATACAGACCTAGGTATTAAGCTGTTATTTATTTATTATTATTATTATTTAAGCTGTAAAGGCTATGAATTTTTTATCGGACAGGAAACTCATGTTAATACTTTACGCATAGCATAGCTACAATTTATCAAAGTGCATTGAAATATATTTTTTATTTATCATGTCATTATGACCAAACGCACATCAAATGTAAGCTTCGGTACTTAAATTTTTAAGTCTCCTTAATGTAATGTTTACTGGGTTAGTAGAGAATGATTCCATTTCAATCAACACAACGTAATTAGTGAAATGAATGATACGTGACTCCTGCCCTCATCTTATACCGTTAGGCAGAAAGAAATGCTGAATACGATTGTGATTCTGAGTACGTTATACAACTAATTCATAAAAGCAACAGGTGACATAACAACTGATTTTGACTATTCAAACGTTCCGTGATAAACCTAGTTTCACGAGTTTCTACGAAATCAAATTACTTTGCTTTACTCTACATTTATCGCGTCTATGGAATAGGAACTACGGTCTTGGAAAATTTAAACAAATACCTACAACAACTGAAAACTGCCACAAATCGTGTAAGGTAAAGAACTCGAGAGAAGTCGACGTTTCATACGAGAAATGACCTAAGTCCCATATCAATTCTGTGCATTAAATACTATACAACAAGTCATCTTCATGAATTTTTTACCTATAAACTTCTCTAAATTCTAATAACTGCAAACTTATTTTTCGACCACATTATTCCGTTAATTTAATTTTGCGCCAAGATTTCGACTGCTAAACTATATCAGCATCATTACTTCGGCTATTACCGCTACTTCCATTGAGATAGACATCAGTTCGACGTGGCGAGAATAATTCCATATTTCGGACCCTTCCGAAGAACAATGGAACAATGGGGTTAAGCTCTCCGAGTGCGAATCGACTCGATGTAACTCTTGAAACACGGCTATCGAGGTGCTTTTTATGAGCTACGTGTTAATACCCTGAGTAAGGAGTTTGATTGAAAGGTAGTAAACATGTTATGGAAACAAGGAGCATGATCGATAAAGATTTTTTACAGGGAAGTGAAGGTACGTTTTTGATGGATCCAACCTTAAACAAATCAAATATTGATAAACAGCAACGTGTAAAGGATATTATGAATGTACAAACTTAGCTTAATATTTTATAACAATACCAACAACTAAAAAGGAAGCAAAGATAGAACAAGTCAGATGAGGAAGTACTATTCTCAAATTAAATTACGAACGGATTTGTGGCACAAAGAGAATGTTAATTTCACAAGGTATAGTTTAAACCAGCAGAACATCAATCAACCCCTTCTGTGCTAAAACAAGATTTTAGTGAACTTCCGAGGAAATAACTCACCGACTTTACAGCATTGTTATTTTAAATGTAATGAGTGTAGGTACCTAATAACAACAAGCATTAACTCTACCACATACAATAGCGAAATGGATTCTGAATAAAAATGCAGACAATAAAAGCCTAGCACAAAGCCGGGAATACAAAATGATGTACTGCCGACTGAAACGTAGGCGGAACGGAACAAACGATAAATATAATAAATAACGTCCACGTAAGTGAGCTACGTGTGGGAGGCGAACACAAACAAATCAACGACCTTCCGTTTGATTTTCTTTTGATTTCAATAAGTAACTATCGGTGATGTCACTGTAGGTTTCCTTGATCGCTTGTTTATTTCAATACAACATAGTAACTATTTGTTATCTATGGTATGCTTGTTTCATTGCATTGTCAGTGACGCTTCGGTTCATGCACAAGTCATTACCAACTCCAGGTCGCACCTAACGACAGGTGCCCTTGAAAACGCGATAAGTGTTTGTCGAGGAGTTACGCAATGCACAATGCAACGCCGTGAGCTCCGGTACATTCCGACCGAAGCGTTTTAATCTACCACACTGTAATAGCGACGGGCAATAAAACTGTAGTAAAGTTTCGACATTAAAATTTTCAATGGACATGACCAGTTTATAGAATGTTGAAAATTTTGTATCCGTAGCTTAGCTGTGTAAGAAGATTAGCTGCAATCGCAGTTCACGAAGCATTAATGCTAGCGATCATGTAAACATCGAAGTGCAATTGGAAGCTATTATTGAGTTTTGTGAACCAGGTCAGCGGTCAGCAATGGCCGTTTTCCGTCGCCTGCGCAGCCTTGACCCGTTCGCTGTCGCATTGAACTGACTCAGCGTGCGTCTGCCGCGTGTCATCATTTAGTTGGGTACCTATGTCAAGTTAGTTTATATGCACGTAACGTCACTGATGCAGTCAAGTTCACAGTTCAAATAGGTCACTAAGTATTTGCGCCGTAACGCAGGTAATTACTAATCGTATGAAAGTACTCAAGAAATTTCCTCACTCATTTTCTGTTATTCACCACGTAAATCCCTCTCTTTATATGGTTCTTTTAAACCTTACGAAGGTGCCGCTTGTCTATTCCGAAGTTGATTCAATTCAAGCTCCCTTCTACCGTACGTCCTTATTTGATATCATCGCAATTAAAAACCTAGGTTACGACTGGAACGTAAATAAAAGTGAATCCCTAAAGGTACTAACTGCATTATTAAAATTTACAAGTAGAATAAGTTGTTTGTTCAACCATTCAATTTATAATAGCTGGTTAATATAGAGATTCAGTCAATATAAAGCGAGTTATAGAGCATCCTGCGGGTCGCAGCCAACTGGGTGGGATGCAAAAGTAGGGCAAGGCTCTGAGACATTATTCTATTACGTCGGGGAGCAGGTATATTAGTGTTGCGTTATATTTGTGAACAGAAGGTTCTGGAAAAGAAACCAAGTTAGTTAGGTAATTAGTAGGAAAAATAAGGTTTATTTGTAAGCTTGAGCAAGTAATTGGATGCGGCAGGTGCCATAGTAATATTATCTTCTTTTTTTTTCAGAAAGATATACTCGTACTTGTGTTAGTCTTTCATTTGACTTCAATTTGAAATATTGTACAACTCAGTTCTTTCTGCTAATCAACTAATTGACTCATGGATACCTACCTATCATTGCATACATACCTACCAATTACTAAGCGCATAAACCCATGGAATTTATATTCAAGTTACATCGTTAGTCAGGTACCTACCGATAAACAGCGGCATATGCCCATAAATACCAGTTTTTCCACTGTTCTATTTTTAAACCCTATGCTGCTATGATGTCGAACCATGTTTGTTGACTTGGTGCAAGGGGCGTAATGGAATAATGAATCAAGTTACAAATAGAGTTTGTGAAAACAAAGTTAGATTAGCATGGAATAGCTTGGCTCCAACGAGCGAGTCTGCATTTGCACGTGTTTTTGCTACCTTGTACTTTAATGAGACCAACCTTGTGAAGATTTCTGTTTTAAATGAAATAAACTCTTGTTATGAAACCTCAATGATTTTGCATTTTGATATCCTGAATTTTGTGCTTCTTCTCGTCAATATCTCTTTCATCAAGCTTAAACCCTGGAAAGAAATGTAGGCATAGCCTAAATTATCGCGTCTTATCTACGAGGTCAACCTTGAAGTTGCTTCGCAGCCGACATACATATTTACGACAGTCGTTAAACTTACAAAAAATGTGAGTCTCACGACGTGACCAACTGATACAACGCGAGCTGCTTCTTTTATTTGGTAAAATAATATGGTAACGATTCCTTCCGCGTTCTCGAGGCCGCGATAGTGGTTATCAGTTGTGACCTTTATAGAATCAAAACAAAATGCATTGTTATCAGGTGTGGCCTTCCTATTTCTGAATATTTGGATTAGGTGTGTTTTGTGCTGATTGGGAATATTATCGCTCGATAATCACGTTGATCTAAATTGTTGAAGGGCTTTTGCTGTCTGCTTTAATTAGCATGTACAATAGTACAACAAACAATTACAATGGCATCATCGTGAACGAACTTGTGACTAGCTCCATGAGTTAATTACACGACCAGTGCATTTATTTAGCTTCAACAACCCGTAATCAAAATACTGCGATTTTAATGAGAATGTTGACATTAAAATCTGTTTGTTCGGCTCTTGCAAGTTTGTTGTGGGTCTGCGTTTTCACATTCACATTAAATAAGTAACCTCGTATTAAACTTTAAGAACGAAATGTAATTTAATCGAAGGCGTTGTTATTTTCTACAACCCCACCTCGATTGTTTCAATAATTTTAGATAATCTGATCTATAACTATCCACATGCTATTTGTAATTGAGTCTTCTTTTTTGTAATCAACTTTCGTTTTCCTTTTTTTTTCAATTTGACATTTATCTTTGCCAAGTACAGACATTTGATAGTTATAATTTAGATCTTTATAACAAGTCTGTAATGTAAAGAACTTGTGAGTTTTGAAATTTGAAATTCAAGCATAATTGCATCACGAGTACGTTTCTGCTATACATGTCAGTTTTCACGTAACACAGGTACACATGTGCTCTTGCCATATTGGCGGCGGCGGTATAGTGCGACAACCTTGCGTTATCGGAGTGTACTGCCCTTGGTCCACTTACTGCCGCTATCTCGGGCACATCGCAAGCATCTGATAAAACACTGTATCACACGGTTACTTGCACACCTAAAAACATTGTTATAAGGTCTAGTTTACTAACATGTTGAATGTTGGTACATTGATGTTAGTACGGCAGCTGTAGATGCTATTGTATACAACGTTTAATGTCAGACCATAATTATAAGCGTTTTTGTTTCTCTGTTCATGTGCCTTGTTGTACCATCCGTTATTTCTGTCTCATTATTTCTGAAAATTCCAGCTTTATTACCACTTAAAGTTTATTGATGCGTCGCACAATACAAGCGGTTCTGAATGCTGAATGAAAATGTGGTCACAAAATATAATAGGCACTCTATGATTACAAAACCGATACCTACGTGATTCGATTTTGTTTCTTGCCGTTGTTTTTTTGGCAGACACTTCTGGTTTATCATTACATTCGTCATTGTTGAGTGGTGGTCGCAAAAAATAGTACTCAATAATGCCACAGTCCAAAACCACAGATCATTAGGAACCCAATCGCTGGGTATCTACCTAATTTAAATTAACGTTATGTTCACCAAGATTTTATTAGATAAAAAGCCCAGTATACAATAAGCGTTTTACAAAAGTGCTTAAGTATGTTTTCTTTTGAGATGTTTTTATTTTCACCAGACGATATTGCTTACGAGTAGGTATTATGTAGAATACAAAATAACAATAGCGTGACAACGAAAATTAGGTGTCGTGAAAAGACACTCTTTGTACGCTTTTATTCACGTGATGTCCAATGTTTGGATGTTTTTATCAGAATTAACAATTTAAATTATTAACAAACAGTGACAAAGTTCAAGATACTGAAAATGAAGGTGACGGCAATGCCCCAGCGGAAGCAATAGGAACATAAATTAAAAATAGCGTAGAATTGTAATCCTTAGAGAAAACTGTAAAAAAAGGCAGAAATCAGCACTAACCTGTGTCAATTAAAAACGACATTATTCCATATCTAGAGACATTAAGTGCATACATTAAGTTTAATGCTGTTAAAAATGTATAGATTTTACAATGTAAAGCATAATTTATCAACTATTTATCACTCTCACATTTCAGAAGGACAACAAGACAATTTTTAAATAATACAAGTCCCAAAATGAACTCTGAAGTGTCGTATCATTATTTTAATTATGGATCAAGACATGTTTAAAGTTGTGCCACTATCATTGTAAGTATGAATGTGATCTTAAACAAATATCGTTACAGCAAAGAAGTAAAATCGTATTTTTATGCTAAGTTTATATTACTTTGCGGACAATGTGACACCTGCGTGGCTGAGCACGGCACCTGCTCAGAATTTCTTATCAAGCCGTTTAGCCTACGTCTTAACTTAGCTGCTTGATACTCAAGATACGCGAGAACGAGAAGAAAAACCCGTGTGCAATGCACCTGGTTAATAAATAAAATATTTGAATTGCGAACTATAACGATCGCTGTCAATTATTTTTTTATAAATAGTCAGCAGAAAACAAACATGAAATTCACCTGTCATTAGCTATCAACACTGGCAATGCCAACAGTCTCACGATTATTCAGGACCATTTTTTTATAGATAGCCAATAAGATCCTCATAATGAGGATAAAACATCTTAGGACAAATTTAAAACTAATAATCATGGACTCGACAATCGGCTAAATAAACATTTTATTATCATATTTGCGTCACATTATGTGCAAGTTGTAAACAGCTTGCATCGGATGCTGGTCAATCAAGGGTTGCCGCCAGTGTCTATCTCTATCACCCAGACTTTTCCACAAACACAATACAGATTAAAAGCGGGGTTCATTGAATTCTGAGCTGCAACTGTTATTAAGTCCTCCAATCAGTTGCAAATGAAGCTCAAGATACGTACACATTAGATCGTAGCTTGTAATTATTGAAATTGATGCACCTAATTAATACACGATCTAAGAACAGCTAATGAACAAAGAAATTGTAACGACTGGGAAACATGCTTTTACGTGGTCAAAGCAAAACATAATTAAAATTAATTGACTCATTGAAATTATAATGCTAACTTACTGTTTCGAGCGCAGAGTTTTTTAACAATACAAGAAATACGGGACGCTAAATTTTGTGTCATTCAAGTGATTAATACCTCCATACAAATAATTGAGAACCATCCCTTGTTTATTTGCTGTAAGAGACATCTTAATTTTAAAATGAATCACAAATATTATACAAGTATTATTGTATGTATAAATATGAAAATGATGGGACAGTCTCTCGGGTCGCAGTTCAAATGATAATCAATTTGAAAACAGGTTTACGACTGTACGGAGCGATAAAATGAGTGGATTGCAAGCAAAACGTCGTGATTGTAATACTTCATTATGATGATTTATGGAAATCTTATCTAAAAGTACAATTTTCCGTTGAATAGATTGTGTAAAAGCTAGGACAGCACACAATGGATGCTGATTGAAGTTAACAATCATTGGATAATACGTGATTATAATGAAGCGGAATACTGAAATAACAAAGTGGTTTTGAAGTTCGAAAAATAATGTTTCTCTGAGATTTTATAGGGGCAGTAACTTATTGAAAACGATCTAATAGACGTCGGCAGTGACCCAGTAACGAGTATATCACGAGAAGAATCGGCAGGCGGCCCCGACCCGCCCTGATTGCGCACCTTTCCCGTGGGACGAAAATCAACTTCACGATACACTACTAAATGTAACATTCTCGAAATTCTAAAACACTAGTATTCCTCGTTTTTACATTGATAATACCAGAAAAGTTTAAACCATCGATTTCGCATTACTAGCGATCCTATTTCTCATGTATTTTCGGAGATCGTGATGCTGTCAATTTGTGATTTGATGGATGACTTCTAAGATCGGTAACCTCAAATTCTATACCGCAATATAATACGATCTTCTCTTCAATAAGTAACATGAGTGAAGTTTTTATCGTCCCAAAGGTCTTGAGACCAGACTCTATTTAATATTTAAGTCTTATTTATGTAGATATTGTAAATGGTTGTTTACTCATATACATAACGAGACCAAGCAATGTAGGAATGTTAGAGTCACTCACCAATAGGGCAATGTGTCACAAGACAACTTCTCTAAATATTTACTGAACATTTACGACGTTTCCATTAAAGTCAAATATTTCAAAAGATTTACCGTAAAATTACAACAGACGAACGATATGTACCGAATAAGTACAAGTTTCACAAGACGAACTAACGGTAATATCGATGAAATAACGGGGGCGCTTCTTAACTAACCGGGCTATGAATGATTCAAAATCGTTGCGTGGCATAGATTTCGAAATAAATGGTAACAAATTGAAAGATCATCTTAAAATTGTAACAGTCAATTTAGGAATTTCGGTTAAGTAACGCCGGTCGTAAAAAGTTTTAAATTGGTTAAATGATTGGAACCATGTACGCTAACGTTCAATAAGTACATTAGACCAGTTTTTAAATGGATTGATATTCATAAACAGGCCTTTATCTCTGTATCATATAGAAATACATATTTTGCCCATGCCACAAGATATATCATTCCATTAGCATTTCGTGTGACTGTCGCACTTAGTCACACAACAAATTTTGAAGGTGCCTCAGAAGTCACGATATATACTCGATAAGTGCATGATAATTCTGCACTTGGCAATCAGGAAAATAATCGTCAAACTTGATGGTCTCCTGATGTTTCATTTATAACGTCTACCACTTCCTCAATACCTGCGTGTTTTCACATGTTCTCAAGAACAATAACACGGCAATTCAAATCAGAGATGGAGAAAGACGAACAACGATTAAACTCACAAGTTCACCGGTTGCGCAAGCGCACGCTAGGTGACCCAATAACTCGGCGGCGTGAGTCCTCGCCGTCACGGTCCAGCGCGGCACGTGGCTTTAGAACCTCTTGGCGTGAATGCCGAAAATTGGTAACAAACTTTACAAGTGCGTATCAGCGAAGTCGGGAATCCGTAGGCATGAATGCTGCAAAATGGTATCAAACTGTAACACGTCGTATTAGCGCAATAGAGAACTTCTTGTCATGAACGCCGTGTCACATTGTAGCGTGCATCAGTGCATCAGGAGAGTAGAGGACCTCTTGGCTTGAATGCTGAAAGACAGTATCAAACTGTATCAGATAATAAATTAAGGGAGTGGAGAAGAGAAGTAGTAAGTAAGGGGTATGGAAAACTTCGGATATAAAAACCGTAAAGTTGTATCAAATTGTAGGATTACGTGACAACGGAGTAATATCTCATGCATTGGCTTGCCGTGGCATTATGCTGAGTGGGGACATGTTTAACGTCATGTATGTCTTGTATTTGTTTTATGTTTGTTTTATGGCGTTAAATAAATGTATTTTCTTTCTTTTTTCTTTCTTTTGACCTTGGACGGAATCTAAAGCAGCAATGTAGGAATCAGTAATGGCAAGATGCAAAAAGCTATGAACAGAATGAAATAGAGCGAAGAACTTTATACTTGTGAATATATCTACACTAAATTATGTCAGTTTTATACTCTCCAGGCTCGTGAAAATCCTTACCAACACTTCGAATATAAAAACTCTTAAAGTACTCTTTAAGGAACACAGAGTAGTGTGTAGGGAACATTATGTGCCATCTTCTGCATACATTTTACAGTAGGACATTTACGTATATGTTGCTGTGTGTCTATCTATTTGTTGTAATTGTGTCTTATACAAGTGTTATTTTTCATAACACCGCTTACTGTAATCTATTAGTTTTTTCTTTCTGTTGTAACGGCTGCCTGGAAAAGATAGCTCTGAAGCGATAAGGTTACTTCGTTTGAATTCTGGATTGCTTATTGTGTGGTGTCTTTTCTGAAATTTTTATTGAAATTTATTTTTTGTACGTTATTATAAAATATGCTAAACTGTACAGATCACGTAGTCGATATTCTAAAATGGTTAGGATTGTTAAACATGAAGGATTTACTAACACAGAAGTTAGCACGGAACATAATAACAGTAACCTCGCATTTAACAGTCGAGAATCAACCACAAGGATATGCAAAAATCAAATGAAACTAGTGTGAATTAACAAATGTCGAATGAAGTTTGCATGGATGCCTGTGTGTATGTAAGTGCGAATGTTTGAGTGTTAACAGATACCGCGTCCGTTGCCCTCTCAACAACTCGGTGACATTGACGGAGCACAAATAAAGAGATAGCGACATAAATAGATATCTATCAGCGTTAACACGAGTTATATGTGCCAATGATTAAAATGCGTCGCCACAATTGATATTCTGATGAATACACAAGGTGTGTCTGTTGAGTGCGATGATTTTTTTCATATAAAACTACGAAAGTTTTCGTCGAAGTAAATATTATTAGGGTGATAAGTCCCGTGTTTAGTATTAAGCTATGAGTGGGAATCACGAAAGTTCAAAACGTAAGTTTTGTTCAGAACAATTCTAATCTTACATTTACTGCAACATTAAATTTTAAATTTACTTCAACATCTGAAGGTGATACTGATACAATATATTTAAGTCTCCTCAAAAAAGATACAAAATGATCATTAAGTTAAATATCATCATTGATCGACAAGTTTTATTTAACACTAACGGGCTACATTGAAAGAACCCACACTATGTACAAAGAATCAACAATATCTCCGAGGTGCGAGTTTTGTCTCGTTCATTTTTGTGTGAGTGGGTGAGATCGTGATCGCTTCATGACTAATGTATTTTGCCATGGTGGTGCAATGATCTCACGGTACGTCGAATCATAGCCATCATCATTATGTTTTTAGGCAACGTAACGTTAACACGTTAAATTGTCCCTTCCTTATCCTACGGTTGTTTTTCAACTGTGATTGTTTCATGGTTGATGGTATTTCCAAGCGTTTTACTCAGTTTCGTCAAAATATTGTAAATCGGATTTCTTTCGACTCACAATCTATCCGCACATCTGTGTCATCTCAACATTTGTTCTGATATTATCTAGGACGCATTGTTTTTGGCAGCAATTATTTTTCTTTTCAATATTATTTCTTTTATTTTTATAATCGAAGGATGGAACAACTAAGAATTTTACAGCATCACAGTTCACGGCTGCCTCAAAAATCTATCAACACTGGATTTTTCTGCGTGGATTCTAAAATATTCCATTATAATTTATTGATTAGATCGTTTAGCCTGATTGAAAACGTCTGTTTTCCAATAAACAAACTTTATTACGATCAGACAACTGGCTCAGAGGCTATTCATCTAAGCGTACCAAAATACGAAAGTGACGTAATCACAAAGTTTAGTGAACGCATGCCACCGTAGAGTGCCCCAGCGCACGATGCCAACGCCGACTTAAGGACACGTTTTAGGATACAATTAGCGAGCGATAAATTCAAATAGAAAATTTAATTACAGGTCAAAACAGAAAACGCTATAATTATTCGAAGATTCCTTCAAATGGTAAATAAGTTTGATTATACCAGTACCAGACTTACTATCACCAATTAAATTATTTTCACCGTCGGAATGACTATGAAAAATTTCGATTGACGAAAGCAAACGTCATAACATAAATCATAAATATATTGCGATTCGGAAATTTGAAGCAGTGTTGTTTTTAAATGTATTTTTTTAATGCCTTGTTTAATAAAAATGCAGCAACATCAGTGTGCCGGAGTTTTTGAACGATTTGCGTAGATGACAGCGTATTTCAAATGTTGTAAGGCTCTCCGCTTCTCGCTCTATCAAACACGCGACTTAAGCTGAGCATCTCAAGGTCTGTCAGTCCGATCAAGGCCACAACAGCCGGGAAGTCATAGCTTGTATTTGTTTAGTTTATTTGCCCCGGTGTTTTTATATCTTGCTTGGTGGAAACTTAACTCTGAAGCATTGACCGCTGGCGTTGGTGTAACGTGCAAATTTATATCAGTTTTTTTTTACTTATTTGATTTTATATCGAAACTTGTTAAAATATCTAAGTCCGTTTTAGGTTACGAGCCATCTCTATCCAGTTATTTTAAATACTTGTTCTTGTATAAGTGATGCTAAGTTTTTTTCTTTTATTTCAATAATAAATATTCATCTTTAAAGACCATCGACACTTAAAACCGGTCGCGGGATTCAAAAGTCAACATTATTTTTTGTGCAAAACGCGTGAGAAAAATGTATGTAGTTACATCAAAAAACTTAAGATATTAATTAAGATTGGGCTCGTTATACCAAAAATGCCGATTTCAATTTAAATCAATCAACACGATCACATCATAATGATCGATAATACTTTTTATGTTTCGTCTCACGTTGCTTGCATTGCGTCATGCAGATTCTAAAAGGACCAGAGTGGAAAAAATATTTATTCAAATGAAGTGCCAAATGCCTCGCGGAATGTTGTTTACCAGTACTTTGACTCCGGAGTTTATGAAGGAAAAAACTAAAATTATGTTTACCAATGGAGTTCAGAGTGACAATGGTTTAATTAAATTCTGAAAGTCCGGCGCGGGATCTAATCAATTGGGAGAATGCCCCGATTAATAGAAACGTTGATTGCGTCTGGTATCTCAATCAAATTGAGGAGTTAGATGTCGCCACCGTAGTTAAAATCAACCATTGGCAAACGAGTTCCGTGAACCCGGTATAATTTTAACGATTTATCGACAGAAACCTTTGCAATTACTCTATATCGGTTTAAATGACAGCAATAAAAGAATTGATAGCCATATAAACCTTGCCTGTTTGGTAAAAATAGCGTTTCCAATTTGCTATTAGCATTCGCGTTACGGAGGTATTTTACAGGTATTCTACAGTACATAACATAAAAATGAGCCACAACAAGCGTAGGTATTTTATAAAATGATGCAGAGTAGATAAGAGTACCTGCGGTACAAATTCAATTTGTGGATATTAAGTAGTTTACTAAGGCCTTCAATATGAAATTACACCATAATTTTCGTAATTAGAAGAATTTATATCCAAATTGGCAAAAGATTACTTGAATAAAGTTGGGACACAATCAGCAACAAAACACAATAAAAATATGATGTTCATTTCTTCGATGTAACTACATGTGAATGGAGACCGACAGCGAAGGAAACTCTAACGGCCGTTATGAAGTAAGTAAATAAATCTTGACACATTGCAAAACTATGAAGTTTCTGAATATTAACAATATGAATCATAGACAAAAATGCAATGCTTACTTGTTGCGTGTGACAGTGTAGTAAGTATAGAATTTTTTTTCAATGGTTGACATTAACAATAATCAGGAACTTCATAGCTGTGCAACATGTCAGGACGGACTTCTTACCGGGCGGGCATTATATTGTAGAGCCACCATTAGGTATAAAGCCAATGACTTTAATAACTAAAAGGCACGTAAAATCATTATGGTTTGTAATTAATTCAGTCATGGGAAATGGGTTTGCGTTTATATAGTCGCGGATCCGAGCTAGGGGCCTTTTTGTTTCGAGTTCCTCACTGGAACGATGATTTCAATTTACAGTGTATGACTTTACGTATAATGGAAGAAAAAAGAGTAAATTATTGCTGTCTTTGCTGTAGGTATCTATGTTATGTACGGTAATATGTATAAAATGGCGTAAGCGTTACTAGCTTAGCTTACAAAGTAAGAGTACCTATTGGGTAACCTAATCAAAAGGAAAAGTTCTTTGATAGAACATAATAAGTATCACGATCATGGTACTTATTATCATTTTTTTTGGGTTGTGTAAATGAACTAGGAAATATTTTATGGGTATGTACATAACATCTGACAAATAAGCGGTCTATCAATTTTTAAATAAGTCCCTATCAAATGATTCGCATAACATATAATTCGCAAGACGCGAGGATTCATATTTTGGAAGGTGACGCCGTACTCGTAAAACTATTGTTTGTGAAATATATTTGTCCCTTCTTTATTTAGACTATTACTGATTAGGTACTACTTAGAAAAAAGTACCTATGTGCAAACTCTATCGTAGAAAAGAAAAGAATCAAAAATACAATTTGCTAATTTTTGAGATGCTTGTACAAAGGCGAACTTTCCCTTTAAGGGGTCTCTACCACTCAACCTTTGAGTAGATGAGAGGAGCAATCGGTTAGGGACCGACAAAGAGTGAGTAAAAGAATTTGAAATAAAAAAAAATTGACAATTACTTTAATAAATTATCTATCTGGGGGCACGGCAGTGCCCCCGCCAAGTCGAGCAAAAAAAAACAAAGGCACGGCCGTACCATACTTTTCTCGAAGCCATTCAGGCTATTTTCAACACCCTGTATTTTTGTTATGGCTAAAGCTAGAACCCTGAATTTTCAGTTACCTATAGGGCCTAATGGGACTTAGACATATTATCAATAACATTCAGTTCGAACACGTAGATTAAGAAGTATCACATGTTAAAGTTCCTCAGTTTTGTCACTGACATACCTACACACTGACTTTTGATCATCATAATTCTAAGGTACTTCTAGCAGACCCACAAGCTCCAAATTTTAAACATAGTTAGTTTTTAGCCTACATGGTCACAGAAAAATCCAAAATGTTGCAATTTCAGTCACGTTTCAAAGTTATATAAACTGCACAAGTAAGTTTGTAATCCCATATAAATACTAGCGATTACAAAGTTACACAGCAATGACTTTATTGAACGTAGTCGTATTGTATACGTATTAATGTTGAGTCTTAATACCTGAGTATTAAGGGTTAAAATGAAATGTTTATCTTACTAATTGTAATAAGTACCAAAGTTCGTTTGTTTGTGAATGTGTGTGCGATGCGAGTGGACGCGAGGATGGACGATGGAAATTGGAATATGGATGATGGACAATGGATAATGGTCGATGGACGATGGGTAGAAAATGGACGTTGGACGATTGAGTGTGGACGATGGACGATGGGCGACGGACGATGGATCATCATCATCATCATCATCATCCCAGCCTATATGCGTCCCACTGCTGGGCACAAGCCTCCTCTCAGAATAAGAGGGCTTGGGCCTTAGTTCCCACGCGAGCCCAGTGCGGACGATGGATGGTGGAGGATGAACGACGGACGACGACGGACGACAGAAAACGACGGACGACGACGGATGACGGAAGTTAGACGGGCGAAAGACGAACGACCGACGAAAGACGATGGATGACGACGGAAGTTCGACGACGGACGACAGACGATGACTGACGAGGGAAGTTCGACGACGGACGATGACGGACAACGGACGATGACAGACGACGGACGACGACAGAAGACGAACGCCGACAGACGACGGACAACGAACGATAGACGATGGCGACGACGGACAAAAGACAACGACCGACGACGGACAAGACAACGGACGACGGATGACGGACGATGACCGACGATCGACGACGGATGATGGAGGGTGGACGATGGACGATGTACGATGGACGACAGACGGTAGACGGACGACGGAAGTTCAACGATGGGCGACGATGGACGACGGATGACGACCGACGACCGACGACGACGACAACGACTACGACGACGACGACAGTCGGTACGGACGATGGACTGTAGACGATGAACGAGGATGGACGATGGACGATAACCGAGGATAGACGATGGACGGTGGACGATAGACGAGAATGGATGATGGATAGTGGACGAGGATAGACGATGGATGGCACACGATGGACAAGGATGAAGGATGGATGATAGTGGACGATGGACGATGAACGATGAACGAGAATGGACGATGGACGAGAATGGACGATAGACGATAGACGAGGATGGACGATGGACGATGGACAAGGAAGGATAAACAAATGAAGATAGTAGTGCGTTTTTCTTCCTCTTTAATTTGTAAAACGTCACGAATAAATGTTTTTCTTTCTTTTCTTTCTTTCTTTATTACAAGAAGTAGTACCCGAAAAAAAAAGAACTGCCTACAAAAAGTGACGAGATCCCACCAAAAACATTACATGTAAAAAGCTGCAAGTCTCGCAACGCAATGCAGTTCTTGTAATGCTAAAAAGGTTTGAGATGCAATGTTATACCAAGTCGGTTATTTTTGTCAGTACCGGGGGGTTTCCATAGAACTCGATTTTCACCAACTTGCTTATTTTAAAACCATAGAAAAATACAGTTTATAGTTCTCAAATAAAGAGTAAACCAAATTATTTTTTAAACACATAATGACTTGGCCATCGCACTCAACCTTTAGTCATTCTCGTATTATGTGTATCACTCAAACTGCAAGGCTGGGGCTAGCGCTATCTTTAATTATAATTACTTGAAATAGCTGACGTTGATGATTATAATTCTTATGTCATTATGTAGCCTTGCGATGGCCAAGTCATTTATGTGTTTAAAAATAATTTGGTTTACTGTTTATTTGAGAACTATAAACTGTATTTTTCTATGGTTTTAAAATAAGCAAGTTGGTGAAAATCGAGTTCTATGGAAACCCCCCGGTACTGACAAAAATAACCGACTTGGTATAACATTGCATCTCAAACCTTTTTAGCATTACAAGAACTGCATTGCGTTGCGAGACTTGCAGCTTTTTACATGTAATGTTTTTGGTGGGATTTATATTTCACTTCATAACTGGTTACTAAACTAGGATGGGATTTTAATCTAATGCGTCTTAACTTAACACGTCTTAACTTAACGGATGTACATTTTCGTGTTCCTAATGAAAACAACTAATGATTGCGACTTTATTCCAATTAGTGCGCAACCTTGACTAATACATTAGAAATTTAGCATATTAGCCATTAAATTATAGATAGCTTTAGTGCTTTTAGCAATAGGATGACATTTAAGGTTTTGACAATTTTACCTCCACAAGGAACTAACGTAGCAATTAAAATTACTTAGAAACTTAACAATAAAATTACGGAGATAAGTTGCGTATACTTTATTTTTTTTTAATTTTCATATGATCTAAATTCAAAGTCAAAAGGAAAAAAAAACGGTAACTTTCTAATGATCACTTAATAGTCCCTTGAAGTGTCAAGTACACGACACTTCATGAACTTAAACAGACACTTACTCAGTTTGATTTTTTGGGACATACGGAACTCTCGGTGCGTGAGTCCGACTCTCTCATCATCATCATCATCACCCTGTAATACCCTGTAATAGGCTGGCCTATATATTATACGGTCGTACTTTTCCGCGCGCGGTCATTTTATTTTGCGAAAAGTGTAAATTTTGTTAGTCATAGAGAACCTGCGATATTTCTAATAATAAAGTGTTTTGCCCATTTTTTGCTTTGTTTTGCTCTTCCAATCGGTACGTTAAACATTTGGCGAGTTTTTTAAATGTCGCGCGACCCGTTTAAGCCTCTGGGTGATGTTTATCGCGAAGTTAAAGCGAGGCCCAAGCCGAGAGCATTATTTAACAAAATGAGCAAAACGTATGAAAATATATTTCTTATCTTTAACGCCTACGGTGTCTGGCCCGTGGGGTCAGAAGCCTTATTTGGCAATGAAATTGTTTGCTAAGTAACACCATTTTCGACTTCTGAGGGGAGACTACCGAGACCTTTCGACTTCTTGGGTTGTTTCAAGTGTTTTGCGAGCGTATTCCTAATTCCAATTTGTAGATGAAGATTATGATTGGGCGTTGACTTGTTTCTTATTTCAAGTGTGGCTGGTTGTTAAAAATCTTTGCACTTAAAACTAAATATCTCGCGGCCAGTTTCGTTTTTATTTGCTCACGGCGTTGATAGTCGAATAAAAATACTCACCAATAAGCTAAAAGCCAACATTATTTTCGCATTTTGGAGTCGACATAGCAATGTTTTGGCAAAGTTTATCACCTTGGAAGATTTTATTGTATTTGATCTTACATTTTATGGTAAACTTTTTACTGGGTTAGTGGTTTTATTAAAAGTAGCTTGTGATGTCAATGTCTGTTCTATCTGGAGCAATAGTTGCAGCTTTTTGATCGTTTTTTACGTAAATTCACTTGTTTTAAAGTTAACAAAATCTTGTGACTCCACTATTAAACAGTCGGTTTTAAAAGTGATCACTATGCTACGTATGCGCTACGTATACGCTATTCTTTAAACAAGGCAGGGAATGCCAGTAAATAAACAATCGATAACGATAGAACCATTAAATACACCTACCACAAAGTGTTTCACATTTATGCAGAAACAACCTGTTACAAACTTTGTGCAATAGGTATACCCAAACTATTCTACAAGCTCTTTTATACAGTATGTATAATTGTATAAATACGAGTGAAAACATCGCCGACATTCTGCGATAATTATAAGATAGAAAGAGAAACACGAAGCATTTTTTATGCGCCCAATTAAGTAGTGCATCTCTTTCCATCCCTGGAAACGGACACGAACAAGACGAGGATATTAAATCCAGGCCGCAAATATTTTGCAACAGGTTTTACTGGCCGTTGTTTTGCTTTCAAAACGTGTCTGCTAGCAAGCGAAAAAATACAAAATAAAGTTTAAGTACACCATAATAAAATTCCTGGACGTCCAGTTAGAATGAAATCTTGAGTTTAGGTATTATTGTCTCATGCGATCCATACAATAGGTATACATAGGGATACATAGACAGATGAACCTGAGATGCTGCTGGTGTTGCCTAAATCAGTTTTGAGGATTTACTGTGATTAAGTGTAAATGAAGAATCAACAGCTCAAAATAATGCGTCCAAGATAAAGGGCCGTTTGAAATACAGCAAGGAAAATTGTCCATCTTGATTATCGTCAAAAATTGTAAGTATCTTGTCTATTTACGTAGACTCAAGAAAAAATACAATTTCTGCAGAAATTTGGCTCTAAATATAATATTTCAGCACAATCACATTTTGAAGAAATTCATTTTGGACCGTGTTTCAGTCTGAAATTAGAATAGTCGATTCACGTGGACGATTTTCCATTTGTACTGAATGTCTGTAAACCGTTTTGAGCGCGAGAGATACACTGAACAAAGTAGGAAAGGAAATTATTTGATATTTTTTAACGAGGACGACGGCCTTTTTTCTTTAAACTACTAAATATTAGTTTAAACACGGAGAAACCCAGTAAGATTCTATTGCAATTCTTTGATTTGGATTTCCGCAAAGTATTAACGCCTGAATCATTCAAATTCAACTGTTAAAAAAAAAACAAGTGATCGCACTATATTGTAAGTAAGTCCCTGCACTATCTATTCATTATTTAGTTTTGATGGCTGTTATAGAAAATATAGAACGTCATTAAACTCTCTGCTCCGTGGGATCCGAAATAGCGTATGTTTGTGACGTAAAGCGTAATAACCAATTCAATTTATTTTTACTTCGAATAAACTATAGCTCGCCCAGCTTTTGATATAAATTCGAGCTCCAGAAAATTCGTAAGTTACGATTTATAATTACAGTCTTCAGCACGATATATGGCTGATAATATTTTTGGGACGCCCTTTGCTCTTCTGTACCGTTAGGGTTTATCATGGTATCGGAAGACCGTTACTCCACACCTCGGGCCAGCCGTGTGGTATTGAATCGTCTAAAAATTTAGGTCATTGTTTAAACAATTTGGATTTGGATGTTGTATGCAGTTTGGAATTGTACTACTAATTTTACTGGCTTAGAAACATTTTAAGTCCTCAATTGTAACAATAAGGCCGCCTATTGCTTACCTTGTAAATTTCTCTGTGCACCTGTTTTCTGTATCGCTTACTATTTCTGTTGTACAACAAAGAGTATTTTTATTGTATTGTATTGTAATTGTAACAATAAATTTGTCTAATGTACTGCCACTGTGCCTTTGCCTGGTACCCATAATAAAAACTTTATTCACTTTGGGACTACTTGGTAAATTAGTGTTAACTGTCCCGTGGTATTTATTTATTTAATTTAATTCGATTGATAGTTAGATTAACAATATGTATTTATTCGGATTCTGTTAAAATATAATTGTATTACAGATGGATTTAACACGATCATATTTCAGCATAATTATTTTCAAGGTCTCCTATGAGGTAAAAGGTAAAAGTCACAGTCAGTTTATTCTCTACTTATATAGTTCTAAGAACGCGTCTTTTTCCTGTCCTGTAACGGTAAAAAGTGAAGAATTTCCGTTGAGTCATCGTCGTCCCTATAACGTAAATATTATTAATGCAAAAGTTGCGCATGTATGTGTGTACGTGTCGTTGTTGGTCTTTCATGCTAAAACTGCTTGAGTATTTGAATAAAATTTGATTATGTAGATCGCTGGCGGCACTTGGAAATATACCTAACATATAGCGTCGGGGATAGTACACATCGGCGTATTAGGATAGTTCCGCGTATCTGACAAACTAAGGCCAATTTTTATTCTAAATTTGTTGAAATGAAACAAGCAAGAAGTCAAAAACATCCCCTGTTAAACTACACGTATTGCTAACACGTGGTACCTATTTTACATATGAAAAAGACACTCGTAAGCAGATTTGCAGTCCTTCCGACAATATTTTTAAAGCGTGACAAATGAATTCTTCTCAGATAAAGTCCCGGCTGCAGCCTGTATATCATAAATTGAGCAATACTTATCAACCAAGTCTTCACCCCCGGCGTTTCAAGAATCGTAGCTTACCTGAAACAAGAAAAATATTTCATTAAAATACGAACAAAACAACTGATCATGCTTCACACGTTACGATACGTCAGGCCGACTCCATCGCGTGCTCCAATGTTTAACGTGTGCGCTGTAAGCGGCTTTAGTCTCGGCTTATAGCCGTGCCTTCGCACTTAGCGGCCAGACCGAAACCAAAAGATTTATACCAACCACATAACATCTACAACACTCCTTTAAAACCCGAAAGCGAAAACAAAAACAAACGACGGCAGCTTACCGTGCATCATACGAGTAGGTACGTACTAGTCAGGTAGGTAGATTTCCGTTAAATTCGTCAGACCGTACAGTTCGGTATTAACTTTTTACCTAAATAGAAATATAAATTTGTACATACAAACGTTACGGTCGTTGTTAAAGGTCAAATTATAAAATGCACAGGCATAGACTTACCAGTGAAAAGAAAAACTTAAATGGCAAAGCTTCATAGAGACTGATGTTCCGTCAAACTAACACAACCATGCGATGAAAGATTCTGATTAAATTTTATAGCACTCAGTATAATGTTATTACTTGTATTAGACCAAGGTCTTAAAATTGCTGAATTTATGTGTTATTAAGGCGTGACAATCACTAAAAGTGAAATCGCGAAAGTTTAAAAGGACACCATGTATATTTCTTTCAAAACAAATTTAGATCGATTTCATAAATCACTATTCGGAAAAACCAGAAGCCATAACAAGGAAATTTGATATCAAAGAAATAGGATACGATTTTTCATGGTCAAACGAGACGCGTGGACCTTGAAAAGCGTTTTAGTGTAGTTCGGTCTGGCATCCTCGACAGGCACCTGATCAAACATGTGGGGCGATAAAGGGCACTTGATGTGAGACTTAACAGATAACGCCTCCTTCCTGAGTATGTAACTCTACAATATTAATAAATTAACGCGTGTTCAAACGTAAGAAAAATAATAAAAAGCTCACGAAGAAAAGCCAAGTGAAATTAACATAGGAAGAAGTACAAGTACATACTTCTCAAACAAAAGTTTCGCGTAAACGAGAAGCGAACTAAAAGGACACAAAGGAACTCAAAGCTAAAAGCAGCCTCCAGATCGTGGACTTGAGTAAAAATCAAAACATTGAAGAGTCTTCCGTTTCATATGCAAATGGACAGTGTTGCGGGAGACACACACGCAACTGGAATAGCAGATATCCCAAGAACTTAAAACTGCAGCCAAGAGTTACTCCAAGAGTTCTTATAGATGATCAAAAGGTTTCGAACCTGAAAAGCCAATTGAGATAATATCGATAGATTTGTGACATTAAGGGGCTGTTTCGCCACCCATTAATTAATTTTATTTCATGGATAAATATGATGCCGCCTCGTCTATTCGAACAAAACAAATAGCGACGGCATCATATTTATCAGTCAAATAAATTTAATCAATGGATGGTGACACGGGGGTAAAACTTCTCGTATTATTTTATGAACTTAAAACGGGGGATAAGTTTGCCAAGCTTCTTCTACTCATCAACATTATTGCACATTGCATGTCTTCCATCATGATAATCTTTATCACTCACTGTCGATTTTATCTTAGGTGCAATAAATTCTTTCTCATGGTTCAAGTTTTAAATTATGAAGAGCCGGTCGAGCGTTTTCTATTTGATGTCGTGACTAGCGAGTTGCGTATGTTGTTTGCGATTCTTAGTGCTTTTATAGACCTGCTCGTTGTTCTTTTTGCCTATGAGTGCGTCGCGTCAGGACCGACTGCTTTTTATAGCAGCTATTGTGAAGCTGCTTAGTATGCGTCGTGTCCGTCGACTGAGCTGAGCAATGATACAATGTGGACAAGTAAAGTGTTCGACCGAGATGGTTAAATGTATACCGGCAAATTTCAAGAAGCGAGTGTCTGAATACTCTTGTAAAGTACAAATATTATGAGCAGGCACAGTCGTAAATTGGCTTTATCTTTTAATTTCAAAACAACCATTATTAAATTTTGCTCTCCGATCGAAATTCTCGTCCCTTTAATTCGGTTCGCCGAGTTGAATTGATGTCCCATTATATGCAAGTCAGGCCGCCGGACCATGGCCAAAATTTCAATAGCTCAGAGCGATTGAGCTGGCACGTGTAAGTTTTTTTGCAAAATTCTTTGGAATTCTTTTATATTACCGGGGATCGGTTGGGTTAAATATTTTTATTATGCAACATTTTAATAGGCTTTGGATCAATTTGAGTTATTATGCGTATTTGATTATATGTTTGGTTTTGTGGAGTCGGTCATTCTTAAATTTTGGCATAACATCGCGTGATTAATGCGTTTAGATTAATGTGGCCTTCCACCATTTATCAATTCTTAATATAGATATCTTTACAACTTGTTCAAATCGGTATATCAATGTCTACTACAGTCGAAGCGGAATACAGTCATCGGCGGCGGCAACTTTCTACATGACCTCGAAATGCTGCATTCACTTTCCTCGTGACTTACACCGGTTACGCAACCAACACGACCGACATATCGCCGACGCTCCTCGTCATCACGTCCGACATTATTTACTTAAACAACATCAAAGTACTCCGACCACTCTGACACGATCATTAACGATCATCTCCAAATATTGTCGTCCCACAAACTTTCTAAAATATGTTATTACATCATACCAAAAAAGCACACAAAAAGGTCTTCAAAAACGAAATGGAATAACACGGCGCAGAACGAAGGGACGTGGAAGACTTGTAAAATAAGTTCGCGAATTATTCGAAGGGCAGATAAAAACGCCAGGTGCCTCGCCTCTTGCTTCCAAGGTCAGCGTTTCCTAGAGCTGCATTTAGGTTTCTTTTTATTCGTTGCATGTCCCTTCGGTGGAGCCGCCTCGCGTGCGGCCAAACCAGTTTTGTGTGCTATTCTCCACTTCACTCGTAAAGCAGTGTGCCCATTATAATCTACGTTTTTATCTTCGCTTTGATGGAATCCTCGCTGTGGTAATTGATCTAACCATATTTTATTACACCTACACACGATAAACGTATGATAGAAACGACGGCAAAGTTTTATAACTATTAAGATTTTTCTTTACTAATGTATTCATGGAGAAGAATAGTGAACAGGAACAAGAACATTTTATATTGAATATTACTTTTGAAAAACAAAATTTCAAACAAAATGAAAGAATTGATAGTGTAAAATGTGTGTGCGCAGGAACAGCATGTGAACGCAACTTAGCCGGCAAAAGTGGAAAAGCAAGAGCAAAACAATAGGGGCGGGCTGCAAATTCGGCTCTTTCTTAGAAGCCTCCGACAACTGTGAAGCGCGCCAACAGGAAGTGGGGACGGACTTAGTTTTATGTAACCTAATCACCTGCCGTGCTCGAGGCCAGTCGCAGCGATTTGGAAGAATCAAGGCCACGCCACACAAAATTTGAGCTCAACCCATACATTTATAACTATCCCTGGCCTCTTATAGCAGGATGTTGCATAAGCTTTGTTGTTTTGTTATCCTCCGTGCAGAGTCCGCGTCGCATTTTAGATTAGTTTTTTGTGCAGTCGCCGTGCTGGATTTTTCTTGTTCTTATGTAGGGCATACAAAATTGAACGTTAATAATGAATACGTAGAAATGGTTCTAAGCGTGGAGGTTTCACATGTCTTCCGAGGAACGGCTTAAATATTCACGTCGAAGTTGTTTGCGACGCTCGAAGTTTGTTGAGAGCATCTAACTATTCTCGTTCCCACGTCGCCGCTTCACACCTCAGATATAAGATGGCAGTCTCAAAACTGTGGAAGCGAATCATTTTTCACGTAAAGTTTTCCGATTTTCAGTGAGTCATTTTGAATTTTTACTCTATAAAGCCAACGTCGAGACCGACCGAAGTGCACGAGGGAAGGAAACTTTTAGACTAAATGGTCTGGATAGAAATTGAGATACTGCAAAGATGAGTATCTTGCGGTACTTTGAGCAAAATACACCTCATTGGTGCTTTCAGCTATCTGCTATCTGCGTAGTTTTAAGAATATTTTGTTGAAGCAGCTGCAAAATTTGCTATTCTTCGAAAAATGTGGTTTACATAGGGTGTCAGTTTAAACATTCGATCATCAAAATCATTCGTCATTCAAAAATCCTAAAAGTACAATCAAATGTAACAACAGAGCTAATATCCGTCTGGTATTCATATAGCAGTATGAGGCGATACGATCGTCGAAAAAAGTTTACCGGGGGAATTCCACCGCGAGAAATTATGTGGGTGATCCCAAAAGGGCATCATCCCCTGCTTCGCGGGGCATACGTTGCTAGGGGCAACGCGTGCTATCTATCCCTGCCACGCTCTTTGTGAATCGACAGCAATGTATTGTACGTTAGAGAAAAGACTTGAATAGACGCTATCTAACTGCATTTTAATTGTGCTTGCTGTTGACATTATTTGAATTATTTGGGGCTCAAGGCTGATTTATGTGGGCTTGGAGAAAAAAAATAAAAACGTCCATCATTACCTTCATGTTACGGCAGAATAAAATTAAAAAGGGGCGTGGACAGCGTACGACAGGCCTGCATACGACCAGTTATTTATTCTAATGCTCACTTTTACGAGACAGATTTTAATATCCCAGTTTATTTAAGGCCCCATAAACATGAAAGGCAATTTTATGGAAACTTATGTGTCATGTGTTAGTGCTTAGAACTTTTAATTACTGAACGAAAGCATTTGAAATGCATATTACAGTTCTTGGGTGGAATGTACCTAAACTTTTAATTCATCATTAGAAGCCGGAGTGAAGACTTAATAATAGTATAAATAAAATTACCAACAAAAAATATTTCCATGCACCAAAATTTTATTAGTTACCAAAAAATAACGTTTTTAAGTTCTAGTTTCATATTAAAATGGAGGTTTAATTTTGGTGATCATTTATTATTTTTGGTGCCAAATTTTATAACGTTTAGTGATACGTTGCCTGTGTACTGAGCCATTTATTAATACGAATGATAATTTAAGCGTAAGAACATGTTATTTGACCTTTAACCAAGCAACTAACAAAACAGCTGCTGCAAGTAAAAGCAGGTGTTATTAACTGAACCGTTATTGTTCAACTTAACAAGTTACAAACTGAATGTCTAAGTAAATAACGTTCAGACATCGACATCTATATAGACTGCATGTTTCTTGTATCAAAATGGTGCATAAAATTTGTTCACAGCGCGGATTTGTGAACCTTTCACAATAGTTGTTGAAGTCCGTGACAGGGGTTGTGTCAAAGTAATATTATTATTGAGGATTGATGCGCCGCGCGTTTTATTCCAAATAGCCAGTCTAGTGCCGTAAGGACATAGATGTAAATGCCTTCAGAACAATAAATATATACATAGCTATAATGTATGTAGTAATGGCATTCTATGAATCTTTAAAAAACAATGTAGTCGACAGACGCGGTTGGTCTCGTCTTGAAAACGTTTACCGTATTTGGCATACGTTTTTTACTGCAAAACGATTCAGGGCTACAGTAGCAACCAAGCCCGCCCGAGTTTATAAAACAGGGAGGGCTCCCCTCTTCAGTTATGCCGAAGAAATTTATGTTTTTAAAATAGCCGTCGTATGCACATTGCGTAGTAGGTATATATTTACGTCTATCTATCTATAGGTTCATTTTCATGTTATGTTCATCTTCTGTTTAGGTTATTTCACAGTGGTGTTCGATATGACATTTGGTTCGGTTCGTTCAAATAGTGAACCTACTGTGTTAAAAATAAAATTGTGTTAAATACTTGTAATGTATAGTATATAGATATCATTTATAAATATTGTGAATCTGTTTTTTTTTTAAATACCTCGTTGAGTTTCTTGCCGGATTCTTCTCAACAGAGGTTTTTTCCGAACCGGTGGTACATTTTTTGACGTTCATAAGTGCTTATCATAGCCTAAATTGAATAAAGAGATTTTGACTTTGACTTTGAAGCCTTCAGAAGGACGTAGGATAGTTTAATCTAGGAAAATTGTATAGTACCCAGATTGCGTGACGAGAAGGACGTATTCCGGAAAATTATATAGTACCCGTGACCATGTAATAAAACGAATTACTTATTCGCAAAAGAAGTGGCTGGCAACAGGTAGTTAGCAATAAAGGAAAGTTTGAACAGGATTATTTGAAATAGAAGAATGCTGCTTTAGAACTGTGCCATGCAACGCTTGTAGGTATTTCACCAAAGTAAAAAGCAGACAAATTAAAATAAAGCTAAGCTGAAATAAACCTCCTAAATAGGAGTAGAGTGAGAGCCATGACCTCTCTTAATTTCGTCTTTGTAAATAATACACTTCTGCGGTTATATTTGTACATTGTGTTGTATTCATCCATTACGACAATACGCTGGCAACTTTAACGTTTACCATCATATTTAAAAGTATAATACCCCCGCGCCGGCCATGATATTTTTCAAAACATCTCTATGAATTATTTATTCCTCACGTAGACACACCATTACAATTATTTCTTTTTCTACGAGAAACGACTTATGAATAATAAGCGGTTGGACTTGGAAAACTTTGTCGGATGCGGAAAAACATGTTTTGTCCCAATTTGAAACCGTGGTCTTTGTTAGTCACTGGCATTTATCTTTAGCGTTTAAATTGTCAAGGATGTCCGATCCAAAATAGCTTATAGAATATTAACACAATATCATTTTCAAGAAACACCTAACGAAATCCATATCCATACGTGGATGATGATATCGTCGAATTGCTACTAGATATTCTGTCTCGTCACATTCTAAGGATGCCTCTGTAAAGAATTCAGTAGCATAAAAGCCAACCTGCCAGCTACCTGCGAGTTTCGAATATCAAAACAAAAGACGCCACACTTCTGTGATGCGAAGAGTTAAAACGTAAACAGTGGGAAGGTGAACGACCCGAGTTCAACTTGACACATTTCTGGACGGCCCAATTGTACGGGATAACCGTGCCTCGACTTGCGCAACGGGAAGCCGGTTGCGAAGGGACGGGAGACGTTAAATTCACTTTTTAAATGCAATACTCGTAAATGCCGACTGACATTGTTTATGACTGCACAATTCCTTAGTGCAGTGCAGGGAGTAAAAGTTTTGAGGTTGAAGGTCTTGCATATTTTTTCTGCAGTGCTATATTCTTTTAGAACGTTAAACGTATGTTTCACTACGTCAGTTAGTTTCCTGATATTTTATGTGACAATTACCGATCTATGCTGCCGCCTGCCTCTGTTTGATTTATTTGAGTGAACAGACAAAAGATTAGCTCTTTCCATCTAATGGTTCTATTGAAGAATGCTTTTGCATCTCTAGAGATGGGGTCTCAACAATAATAATTGTAAGTAGGACTTTAATTTTTGCTAGTTTTCAGGTTTGAAAAAAATATATATGTACAGTACAAATGTAACTGAGTTTAATGTCAAATAATGCTTCAGGCTTGTACGAGGCTTGGGCCCACTAGTGAGATGTATATAAAACCGACATGATGATGCAAATGTGATAGTGATATTTTTTCAAAGCTGTTCTATTTAAAAATGACTTCTGAAAAAACTGGTTTAAACGAAACGGCCTTTGTTTTTAAAAACTAACAGTAATTTATAATGGGCATCCTTTTTTCAAGCCAATAGGGTTAAGTTAAGGAATGCAATAGATGGAATGAAAGGAATACTGTATCTTATGGATACCGCTTGCGTCACAGAGGGATGCAACAAAAAATGCAGGTAGGGGCTCGAACATCGACCCCAAGGGTTTGGGCGTTGACGTCATCAAACAATGATGGCCCAGCGTCGCGCTCCTTCAAAAATGCGTATGTGAAAATAGTACGATAGTTAGTATCAGTCCCATCAAATACGATCTGGAAAGTTTTTAATCCGAAAAATTGTATCTAGATTCCTTCGTTGTAAGTTTTCTTTTCGTGGAACTGAGGTTTCGTAATTGTATGTAATACTTATAAGGATAAAGACCGAAACTTGAACATATTCGCGGTTTTGTTTCTCCCTACATTCCGAGAATCGGTCTGAGTGTGCACGCATGCGCGCCCAAATTTGAAGCAATTTTTTGCCTTCCTTTAGTGTAACTATAGAATTTGCACTAGCTTGGAGTCATTGACCTTTTGACAGCTGTTTTACTATTGTGAAGCCGCAAGCGCAAGGTAAGACGAGTTACTAAAGAATCATACCGGTACACTCTTTTATTTGATCCGTAACAAAAGAGCCGTAAATAATTACATCATTATTTTCTACACAAGCGGTCGCGATAATGAGAACGACGGAACCAGCGATAGTTGTAAAAGTCAACGTCGAACCGGCACGAAATCAAGATCAAGCATCTATCACTGACCGCTAAACAAATCTATTATACCTACGAACGATATACCACGCAACGAACATAACAAACCTGATCGAAAGGAAGCTTTTAATGAAACTCGAAGCAACTAAGGAGTGTTATTTCTTATTTAAGCGACTGAATAGAATTTTAAGCAGTTTAAAGTTACAATTTGAATGCATCACATTGCTGTATAGTTAGGGCAGGGGCGTGGGCCATGAGGAAGAATAAATTTAGAAGAGTCGATAGTACTGGTAGCTTCACAAGCCCGCAACAGCTGTGCACGGGCGCAACACATGCGTGCACCCCTGTGACACACACACAGAAGCAAATTTAACGTAGGCCTAACGTAAACAAGTGCAGGTTATGTGTACCAGATGCCCCTATAGAATGAGACGCAGTTATAGACGAATAACGTGATAGAAAAGGTAGGGGAACCAAGCTACAGTCGGTGGTTCAGTCTGACAACGTGTAGGGAGCTATTAATTAAGTATTGTTAAAATTAAATGAAGGTCGAGAAATAATAAGAACAAATGGATTTTTGTAGGGTTTAATCAATGGATTCAACAAGCAGTATGTAATTAAATTAAAAGTTAGTAGCAAAGTTACGTCGAAGATGACAAATCGTGTCATTGATGAGCGCAGCGCTTTAATTTACAAAAACAATTATAATGAAAATAAACGTAGACCAGGCGAGGCCGCTGTTAATTAACATACAGATAGTTTAATAAAGGGCAGGAAGCAGGCAGCGAGGGGAGTAGGCAATGAAGCGGTAAAAATAGACGGGGCTACACGACAGCGTCGCAGGATCGATCGCAAAGCCGCGATGCACCGACGACAGCAAATCAATAATAGATGCCACGGCCGTTCCCTGACGCCATTACGATTTTCTACTAGGAATCAACTTTGAAAGAATACGTAAGAGAATTTTTATATGAAGATAAACTACCGGAATTTTTAAAGAAAAAATATTCATAGACAATGTTAACGAAACAATAAAGACATAAAAGGGTTTAGAGAGATGTAAAAATATCAACAATATACTTACTGTCTTGTTTTGTGCCTTGGACGTACTTAAACGCAAGTTTCCCATGTATTTCCGGCTACAAATCATTAGTAGCAATAAAGGGAAACTTTAAAGAGGTTCAGAAGAAACTTAAGTTACAGTCATTGGTTTCGAAAGTAATATCTTTATCAGATCAGATGTTGTCAATAGACAAGTATCTGATGTCATGTTTATGAGACGCAGTTAGATGTATGATAATGTTTAGTTTACTTGTAATACTTTTTATTACAAAACGTACCTTAAACAAAATAGTATGTTTGTTTAAAATCACGTATAGATCATTATTAAGATTTGTCCTGGAATTTATTTAATCCACGTAAAATTGATATCTATTGACGTGACCCTTTTAATTTGGGACGTACAAGGGATAGTTTGAGGTCAGCAAATAACGCTTCTGACCTTAGAGTATACATAAGCAAGTATGTATACTCTAAGCTTCTGACACAAATTCATTCATGAACAAAGTTACATATATTTCGGTATTTCACATACAGGAAACAGGAAAAGTCGGTAACCGGTCGGTCATCCAGTGTTGAAATTAATTGACTTCAACTTCTGGTACAGCGGATGTGGCCTTGCACTTGAGGCGACATCGACATTCGGCGCAGCTGACAGAGTGCCGGTTATTAGCAAGCAGACTGCAGTTGTGGTAGGTCAGGCACAGGCACTCCACCGTAAACCCTAAAGTACTAGGGGAGTATGTAGGTCATGAAGGGAACGACGCATTGCGCCCGCCATCCGGAAAGCAATTTCTCTTTTTACTTTTTAAAACTGCGTTAAAGTCAGTGCAGTGGAACGGTTTATCGGCGAAAATAATGTTTCTTGCGAGGGGTCAGTTAGGTGCAATGCACCTGCTGATAATGATACACAAGTAACAATAAATTATTTTTGCGTATCGATATTTATGGAAGAAGCATCGTCTGAAATTAAAATTAATAACTCACGGGTACGTAATTTATACGCGTTCGGTACCGTAAATATTGATACACCCCTATATGTTATTTGATCGGGTGTTTCTTTTTCTAATGCCACGGGATCTTGATTAAAGAATGAAAAAAAAATTTTTTTTTCTGTAATCGCCGGCTCGGATACGGTGGGAACGCAGCAGGAGTCCCACCGCAAGCATTATGTTGCGCATCTCACTTCGCCGGAGCAAAACCGCGTCTAGACGCCGTTCCGTATAATTTAACACTTCCACCATCATAACCGAAACAATCCGGGTACTGATCTTACTTTCCTTTAATTAATATTCAAACATTCTTATCTGCAAGCTTTTTGCAAATCAATCTTTTTATCCGGTCTTTCATTCGTTGTGGAAATTGCAAGGTATAAACTATTAAGCAGTTCAACTGGTGTACGAAATGAATCAGTAACTCTTTGCTTTTCCAATTATCTTATGCGTTTTATGTCGTTTTACGCAGTGCCGGTTTCATGTGAGTCAGCCGTAGGTATTCGAAGCATCAACCCTTTGTTATCGGCGGTGTAAACGACCAGCGCGGACGGTCGGTGCGTCCTTCAGCCGACGAGACCTTGGATGGATTTAGACGCGGTTCGACGGACTCGCGTTTGTCATTTGTTTTGCTACTGATCCCTGTAGACTCTTTTATAGCATTATCGCTCAAAACAAAAGCTATCTAATTTATATTTATTGCTATTACAATTTTAAAGCCGCCGGTTGAAATACTACGAATTTTAACCGCGCAGCTTTTGGGATCCAGGTTGAGTTCGCCAACCGCGGGGACCTTGGCCGATTTTAAACGCAAGTTCAACGATCGATGTTCGATTCACCATCGTTTTACAACTTTTCCGGCCCCGGCGATAAAGCTCCTGAACTTTGTTTCTTCATGACCCGGCGTATAAATACATCGGCCAGATGCTCTGTGAAGTGTAACGGTCTTATCTTATTTAATGGCACAAAAATATTTCAACGGCTCGCTTTAGTGCTGGCATAAATTCAGACGGTATTTAACGTTTGTAATTTCGAGAATTGCGAATTTTCTAGATGTGCGATGCAGTGCCGTTGCAGTCAAAAGTGCTAGATTTATAACTGTCAGGACAATAATAAATTTACGTATAAATTACACCCACATTAATTCGAAAATACTATTGAATTTTGTCGTTGGCTGAATGAGCTGTTTGCTTAGGTCTATGTATTGGGAATGACAGTTTTTAAAAACTCAATTAATGGCTGCCGCGCGCGTCAGGACAATGAAGTGTGACAGCTCAGAATAATGTTCAACCTATAAATACATAGATTATTATTGCATGTGGGACCTTGTAAAAAGTCGATTTAGGTTGTATCCTAAGCTTGTGACAGAACTTTTACTCCGCATACGAAATTATTGTCGCATCGACAGACCTTGGCCGAATTTAGCGGGGTCACCGCCCGGCTGCATAGCTTTCTCCGTTCGACGCGCGCAGTCTATGGGCGGATTTGTTTTTGTTTATTTTTGCAATTATTTTTTGTTGCAATGGTTTAAGAGCTAACCATTTTAGAATGATTTCTATAAGAGATGTATAGAACGTAAACTGACATTTACAGCGAAAAGGTTCCATCTTGATACACGATTTAGTTTCTTCGTGTATTCGACACGTGGCGGCGCAAACGACGATATTACGATTAGGCCATAACCATGTGCCTACTGAGTATATAATTTGTCCAATACCTAAAGTCTGTATGCATAGATTACGAGTACATACATGTTTTTTGCGCGTCTACAGTAGTTATAGATACACATGTTTTCATGAACGACGATGATGTATTCCGTTCGAGTTCATTGACCCGATTTCCTACCATTTCCACGAAAAAGTATACAAGTGAGGCATAAGCGAGTAGATATTTTAAGCGTAACACCGTGTTTGCGAATCAATTGCGCTGAGCAAATATGCAATACTTGTGATTGAGATATCTGGAGTGTTTGCTCACTTAAACCTAACCTCGAACTACCCCTAAAGTAAATAACGGGAGGGCGATAGCAAACTATTTTATTTTATGGTTGTAATTGACTTGCTTACTAACGGGTGTTGCAATTTTTGAAAATATACGTTACTTTTTGTTACAAGTTTAAGCTCCTAGAGTACAGCCTAAGGTTTTTTTTCCTAAGACCGACTCACGCTTGGCTTGTTTTTATTACTGGTTGTTTTTATTTTTATTCCACCTTTGATATTTTTATCGCTCTGTTCTAGAATTTACAGCAATTCAGTCATAAGGTAATTGTTTTTCTAATTGATTTGTTCAAAGCAAGGTTAGCTTCAAAATTCACAACAGTTTTTCACCAATTGAGCCGAGTTAGCATCAGTTTCAGAAAGTCAAACTAATACTAAACTACAAAAAACAAAACAAGGGGATCAACAAAGATTGTACCAGACCGAATAGTTTACGCGTGCGTGTTGAAACTCTATTACTTTATAAAAACAATTAGCTGACGAAATTTGGTATATATCAAGAATAACATTAAATAACCAGCGGGTCATTATATAACACAGCCTAAGAAACCCTAAAACCGAAGGCCGTAACCAGATCCTTAGTCGGGTCTCCTAACGCCAAGGTTAGGATGTTATCACACCAACCTTATCACCACTCTGCATATTTGTCTAAGTAAGGTATTACACGCTCCCTTGGACCCTTTATCTGTCAAAAAACTAAGATAACGCCCAAAAAGCGCTCTTCGTTTGTTGTCTGTTTCTTTGCTTTTAGTTTTGTGGTATCTTGCCTTACTTTTTGAAGTTAAGTTTGTCAAAAATTGCGGCCATTTTGACTCTTGAGCCAGATCTGTGGCAGATAATTTTACGGATAAAAGTATTTTATTTATCGAACCTTCTTTCTTCCTTCCAACCTACACTAAAAGAAATTTCATAAGTCAATTTCATAAAAGTTTATTTAATTCAGACGAAGAGCCCCTCAGCCGCAAACACAATTTTCAATATGAATCTAACAGCAAATACTTACAAGGGTAAAAGTACGTGGCCGCACACAAATTGTCGATTTCGTATACAAATATTTGTACTGCGGAGAAGGTTTTCCATCAAGGATTTGAGTTAATTCCATAAAAATTTAATAAAATTTCAAAGCCACTTGGCAATTTCACATGCAATTGTTTTAACTTGAAGTACGTACGTAACCCAACCTACTGCCGTTTATGCAAAGTACTGATTTCAGAAGACATAAGAATTGAGGAAATATGTCTTCCGAACAAACAAAAGACATTTTTATACTCATACTGTCATGCATGATTTGATAACAATAATCTTCTTAAACTTTAACAATACCTATCGATCTAAATAAAAATCTATCAGATAGGTAGAAATTAACTAGGTATACTTGTATGTTAAACTTAATAGTTATTGAGTTTTTATTGCCTTGTAAGATTACATCTATGTGGGATGGATGGAGTAAATGTCAAGGATACATACCTGTTCTGACATTACCAAAGCCATGGTGTATAGGTACTATACAAGCGACCGTTAAGTTGGTTAATATTTTTAAATTATCACTTAATGCTTGCAGTTCATTTAAAGACACCAACATTGAAATATTAATGTTGGTATTTATCGATACGGTAATGATGTCTGGCCAACCTTTTTATATGTCCGTATACCGTCTGGGAACGTAATAAAGGCACTCCCCTTCCAACTCCAACATTCCAAGAAATCTTTTCGCTTTTAGCTGTACAGTTGTAGTAAAAATGCGGTACGGAAATTCAAAATGTCCACTTATAACTTTCTTATCTTCTTTATACATGTCGAATAAATTCCTCATCCATTCCACCGGAATTTCACAGTGTATACCTAAGCGTGATAAGTAAATAAATATAAGAATTATTTCTGCTTCAATCGAATGAAGGAGTTGGTTAATGTAAATTGGACCCACCAAAAACATTACATGTAAAAAGCTGCAAGTCTCGCAACGCAATGCAGTTCTTGTAATGCTAAAAAGGTTTGAGATGCAATGTTATACCAAGTCGGTTATTTTTGTCAGTACCGGGGGGTTTCCATAGAACTCGATTTTCACCAACTTGCTTATTTTAAAACCATAGAAAAATACAGTTTATAGTTCTCAAACAAAGAGTAAACCAAATTATTTTTAAACACATAAATGACTTGGCCATCGCAAGACATAATGACATAAGAATTATAATCATCAACGTCAGCTATTTAAAGTAATTCTAATTAAAGATAGCGCTAGCCCCAGCCTTGCAGTTTGAGTGATACACATAATACGAGAATGACTAAAGGTTGAGTGCGATGGCCAAGTCATTATGTGTTTAAAAAATAATTTGGTTTACTCTTTATTTGAGAACTATAAACTGTATTTTTCTATGGTTTTAAAATAAGCAAGTTGGTGAAAATCGAGTTCTATGGAAACCCCCCGGTACTGACAAAAATAACCGACTTGGTATAACATTGCATCTCAAACCTTTTTAGCATTACAAGAACTGCATTGCGTTGCGAGACTTGCAGCTTTTTACATGTAATGTTTTTGGTGGGATCTCATCACTTTTTGTAGGCAGTTCTTTTTTTTTCCGGTACTACTTCTTGTAATAACGCATTACTATCTTCATTTGTTCATCCTTCCTTGTCCATCGTCCATCGTCCATCCTCGTCTATCGTCCATCGTCCATTCTCGTCCATCGTCGCCCATTGTTGAACTTCCGTCGTCCGTCTACCGTCTGTCGTCCATCGTACATCTTCCATCGTCCACCCTCCATCATCCGTCGTCGATCGTCGTTCATCGTCCGTCATCCGTTGTCTTGTCCGTCGTCGGTCGTCGTCTTTTGTCCGTCGTCGCCATCGTCTATCGTTCGTTGTCCGTCGTCTGTCGGCGTTCGTCGTCTGTCGTCGTCCGTCGTCTGTCATCGTCCGTTGTCCGTCATCGTCCGTCGTCGAACTTCCCTCGTCAGTCATCGTCTGTCGTCCGTCGTCGAACTTCCGTCGTCATCCATCGTCTTTCGTCGGTCGTTCGTCTTTCGCCCGTCTAGCTTCCGTCATCCGTCGTCGTCCGTCGTTTTCTGTCGTCCGTCGTCGTCCATCGTTCATCCTCCACCATCCATCGTCCGCACTGGGCTCGCGTGGGAACTAAGGCCCAAGCCCTATTATTCTGAGAGGAGGCTTGTGCCCAGCAGTGGGACGCATATAGGCTGGGATGATGATGATGATCCATCGTCCGTCGCCCATCGTCCATCGTCCACACTCCATCGTCCATCGACCATTATCCATTGTCCATCATCCATATTCCAATTTCCATCGTCCATCCTCGCGTCCTACGCACAAACATTCACAAACAAACGAATTTTGGTACTTATTACATTAGTAAGATAAACAATTTCATTTTAACCCTTAATACTCAGGTATTAAGACTCAACATTAATACGTATACAATACGACTACGTTCAATAAAGTCATTGCTGTGTAACTTTGTAATCGCTAGTATTTATATGGGATTACAAACTTACTTGTGCGGTTTGTATAACTTTGAAACGTGACTGAAATTGCAACATTTTGGATTTTTTCGTGACCATGTAGGCTAACAACTAACTATGTTTAAAATTTGGACCTTGTGGGTCTGCTAGAAGTACCTTAGAATTATGATGATCAAAAGTCAGTGTGTAGGTATGTCAGTGACAAAACTGAGGAACTTTAACATGTGATAGTTCTTAATCTACGTGTTCAAACTGAATGTTATTGATAATATATCTAAGTCCCATTAGGCCCTATAGGTAACTGAAAATTCAGGGTTCTAGCTGTAGCCATAACAAAAATACAGGGTGTTGAAAATAGCCTGAATGGCTTCGAGAAAAGTATGGTACGGCCGTGCCTTTGTTTTTTTTTTGCTCGACTTGGCGGGGGCACTGCCGTGCCCCCAGATTAAAGATAGCGCTAGCCCCAGCCTTGCAGTTTGAGTGATACACATAATACGAGAATGACTAAAGGTTGAGTGCGATGGCCAAGTCATTATGTGTTTAAAAATTAATTTGGTTTACTCTTTATTTGAGAACTATAAACTGTATTTTTCTATGGTTTTAAAATAAGCAAGTTGGTGAAAATCGAGTTCTATGGAAACCCCCCGGTACTGACAAAAATAACCGACTTGGTATAACATTGCATCTCAAACCTTTTTAGCATTACAAGAACTGCATTGCGTTGCGAGACTTGCAGCTTTTTACATGTAATGTTTTTGGTGGGATCTCATCACTTTTTGTAGGCAGTTCTTTTTTTTCGGGTACTACTTCTTGTAATAACGCATTACTATCTTCATTTGTTCATCCTTCCTTGTCCATCGTCCATCGTCCATCCTCGTCTATCGTCCATCGTCCATTCTCGTCCATCGTCGCCCATTGTTGAACTTCCGTCGTCCGTCTACCGTCTGTCGTCCATCGTACATCTTCCATCGTCCACCCTCCATCATCCGTCGTCGATCGTCGGTCATCATCCGTCATCCGTTGTCTTGTCCGTCGTCGGTCGTCGTCTTTTGTCCGTCGTCGCCATCGTCTATCGTTCGTTGTCCGTCGTCTGTCGGCGTTCGTCGTCTGTCGTCGTCCGTCGTCTGTCATCGTCCGTTGTCCGTCATCGTCCGTCGTCGAACTTCCCTCGTCAGTCGTCGTCTGTCGTCCGTCGTCGAACTTCCGTCGTCATCCATCGTCTTTCGTCGGTCGTTCGTCTTTCGCCCGTCTAACTTCCGTCATCCGTCGTCGTCCGTCGTTTTCTGTCGTCCGTCGTCGTCCATCGTTCATCCTCCACCATCCATCGTCCGCACTGGGCTCGCGTGGGAACTAAGGCCCAAGCCCTATTATTCTGAGAGGAGGCTTGTGCCCAGCAGTGGGACGCATATAGGCTGGGATGATGATGATGATCCATCGTCCGTCGCCCATCGTCCATCGTCCAACGTCCATTTTCTACCCATCGTCCATCGACCATTATCCATTGTCCATCATCCATATTCCAATTTCCATCGTCCATCCTCGCGTCCACTCGCATCGCACAAACATTCACAAACAAACGAACTTTGGTACTTATTACATTAATAAGATAAACAATTTCATTTTAACCCTTAATACTCAGGTTTGTATAACTTTGAAACGTGACTGAAATTGCAACATTTTGGATTTTTTCGTGACCATGTAGGCTAAAAACTAACTATGTTTAAAATTTGGACCTTGTGGGTCTGCTAGAAGTACCTTAGAATTATGATGATCAAAAGTCAGTGTGTAGGTATGTCAGTGACAAAACTGAGGAACTTTAACATGTGATAGTTCTTAATCTACGTGTTCAAACTGAATGTTATTGATAATATATCTAAGTCCCATTAGGCCCTATAGGTAACTGAAAATTCAGGGTTCTAGCTTTAGCTATAACAAAAATACAGGGTGTTGAAAATAGCCTGAATGGCTTCGAGAAAAGTATGGTACGGCCGTGCCTTTGTTTTTTTTTGCTCGACTTGGCGGGGGCACTGCCGTGCCCCCAGATTATACAAGTTCACTGAAAAATGGCACCAGGTGATCATAAATTGGAATTTTAAAAATAAATAATTGTGAGTGGTTGCTGGCGCTGAATTTTTTTCTTATCAATGTACTGAGCGGCAAAAAATCTGCATGGCCCTCAAATGTATGCAGAATCGGTAATTTTGTATGAATGGTGGGCCAAATTTTGTGCCGCTGAGTATATCTACCCCTAGGCTCTTTCTGAATTCAAACCTATTGCGACAATTTAAATATCTAAATAGCGTTTCGTGTGTTTATACTAAACGTCGGCAAAGAGAAGGAATTAGATACACTTGTTTCTAAAAAAGGTAGAGTACGTGTCCAAGTTATTGCGTAGTTCTCAGTAGTTTGTGAAGTTACTGCGGCATTAAATTTAATGTTTTGTTTTATGGAGATTTTTGTTTTGTGTTTTACGTGACATTATGATGCCCGTGTATGGCAGATCAAAGCGGACCAGCCCGGAAGTCAAGAAGGTCGATGTGAATGAGCTTGAACATACTTCCTGACTGAAGTAGGTACAGTATATAATGATGAGTGTTCTATTTTAAATAGTGCAAATTTTGTTAAACTCATCGGTTGCGATTGTTAAAGAAAATTGGTAATATAAACCCAATTAAAGCGAGGTAACTCTTGTACTTTATGGAATTTTTAGCGATATATTCCTTTTTTTTTGGCACAGACGCGTAAAGGTGCGAGGAAAATATTAATTTATGTGGAGTTGTTTAAAAACGAATAGGCCACCTATTTGACTCACCGTAGCTAATCTACACATAAATTTACAAATTATTTATACAATTTAACCGTTCTTATGTTAGGTACTGACGTTAGGTAAAAAACAAGCTCCGAATGGGAGTGAAGTAAAAATTTAAACAGAAATAAATAAGTTTCACATGACCAAATGATGAATGAATGATGATGCAAAAATATGATCTGTCAGAGGCAAGCGCCATTCTTCCCTTTTGACATAATGCCAACATGGGAACAAAAGGCTATCGTTGCATTCTTTTACTTTTAATTGAGTTTTTATACGAGTCATTTTTACTCTCGCAGTGTTGGCAAAATTGAATTGCGTTGAATATAAGACAGAAAAAAACCCTCGTTTTTTTTAAGAAGCCACAAAGGTAAATTGAGTTGTAATATTTTATTTGTCAATTAGCACTTAGTACCAATTTCAATGCATTCCTTTTGCTCGTGCGAACGTCGGGCCATGAAAATAATTAACTTTTGCCATCTATAAATATTTATAAATGTATAAAATACGAATAAACGATAGTAAAACTCGAATGTCTTAGTATTTTATTTCAGAAGCGGTGAAATTAAGGTTGATAGATTTTTAAGTCTTGAAAAAGGGGTAACTTGAACTACGTATTCATTTAATTTTTTATACCGAATGATTACTGGTAGATCAGAAATCTTTTTGAGGGTTCTATACCCAAATGGTAGCATTAACTTTTTCCGTCTTTCTGTCTGTCTGCAATATGGCTCTACTTACTTAATATTACTAAGGGACCTTTCACACGACGCTTTTTTTTGCGCTCGTTTGTATTGATACAAACGCAAGTCGGACACTCAGCAAACACAGCCCCCCCCCCCCCCCCCGCTCGTTGCTATCCCCTTGCTGAGGCGCCGTGCATTTGAATCTTGCGACAAAAAACGTGTACAATCTGCCAAAATGCTATGGAAACGCGCAGAGAACGAGCGCATCAAAACCATGCGTCGTCAGCGCGTAAAAAACGTCGTGTGAAAGGTCTCTAAGTCAAAAGTCCATTTTTAGATTCCATACGTACGTACTACCACAGAATAACCAATAGTACTACCGTACAGAAGGGACTCTCTCGAACAAAAGTCAAGTTTAGGTATAAATCGTTGTCTACTCTTACGACATGCACGCGAAATTGTAACTTATAATGTTACACGAGCGTTCATATTCCGTTGGGCACCGTTGACACGAAACAGGTTTGACGCCAACAGCGCAGGGTTCCCACTCTCCGATGAATAAAGATAACAGTGGGTATTAATATGAATTAAATAAGCTATCTTTAATAAATAAGTAAATACACTTTAAAAGCTAAAGCTACAAAACAACAATATTTTATCAGCAACAGCAACCATTTTTAACAGACTTCAAAAAAGGAGGAGGTTCTATGTTTTTGGAAAAGTTGCATTATATTAATAATATATATATTTTCTTCCAGTTTTCCGTCCACCGGGCCACCGTTATGTCGTTCTCGCTCGAAGTAATCCCTCAAACGAATTAAGTTCAAACTCCCGACTCTAGGAGTTCAAAACAGTCTGTTTTGGACCGTTTCAGCATTTTGCCAAAAAATAACAACAAACTTAACGAGAAACAGTAACAAAAGTCAACAACAATAATAATAGAAATGAACAATGACAAATACAATGCAAAGAAAATGCAACGGAAACTCGCCTCGTGTACACGGCAGACGCACTCGTACCTACTGACAATGCTGGGGTCCTAGTGAAAATGGGGTTAAGTCTACAGAAATTACACAGCTATTTTCTATTTTATGTGTATAGGGGTTTAAGTCGAAATCAGCTGTTCAACTTCTGCAGAATTAACCCCTTTTTCACTAGGTCCCCAGAATGATACTGACAAGTACTGGCCACAAGAGGCACAAGATGGTTGCGGCCGCTTCCCAAATAGCCGCATTTACAAAATCTTGCAAGTTTTGTTTAAAAATATCTTATTTCATTGTTATCGAATAATGAACCGCTGCAATTGCCGATTTATTTATTTATTTATTCCAAGACAATAAAAAAATCCGATAACATTGCGTCATTTAAAAAATAAATATTTTTCTATCGTATTCGATGGAGGCTACTTAACAGACACTGATATTGCTATATATTCTTAAAAATAACAGTTTTAGATTTTTTTGATTATTTTGTTTCAAAACTGAAATTATTTTTAAAAAACATTTTGCGAGCATAGTATGCGTAATTCGGAAAATTTTCAAATGTCACAGAACTCATCATACATAGACTTATAATACACTAGGGATTCTCTGTCTACGTCATCATAGGTGAAAAATACAATAAGCGGCAACCCTTTGCCGCGAACCCCACGGTGAGGTCGCCGGCTGAACGTACCTAAACTGCGGAGTGTCCAACCCCTGGTACTACGTAACTACTAATCCTTCGCTGTCTATCCGTCTAAAAGAATTACAGGGCTCTATCGTTTTAAGCCATAATACCACTTGGACTTTTCACAGGTTGTGTAAAATAAAGTGGAAAGTTAAAGGCGTTTTATGAAACAGCGACGCTCTCGACACCTATTTTCATTCCGTTTTACAAACACCACGGACAATAAATGTCGCACCTTCTTTATGGATTAGAGCCACAGGGCGTAACACCTCGCTTTTGCTCAGTGGTTTCCTAAATTTGAATTGGTTTCTTGGCAAAACAAAAGGCGGAAAATTTTAAATTGCAGGAAATCTGATTTCCGATGATATACTATAACAGGTTTGTGCGGGATTTAGGCCGTGATTAGGATTAGATTAATTAACTTTTAATGAACTCCCGATATTTTGATTCAATCACGGGCAGACCGATTTTCATTTGTACCTATAAAAATCTCTACCTGAATCTGTTATTTGCATTAAATTCTCCTGCACAATAATTATTGTCCTTTTCGACATCGCATAATTCTGACTTTAGGATTGTGAACCACTAGAAATAAACCACCATTTGTGAACATTTTGCATCTTAAAAGCACAATAATTAGTGATCATCATACATATTATAGTTAGTCATACTTGACAAAGCTCCCATAATGCGGGTAACTTACCACTCGTCATTAGCCGACGCGATTGCTTAATGACGCCGGGCTCCGTGTGTCGGGGTGAGCTCATTGGTTACGCTCAAATTATGAAGGAATGTTCTAGAAGGGCCAAGAGTGTTCTAGAATGGGGACTAGGCCATACCTATCTCAGAAAACCAGCATTGGCTGTGCCGTTGTGTAGTTTGCTAAGTGGAGACCTTTTTTCGGTGACAATTGGTGTCACGACCATTACGATCCAGGAACTTGTAAACTATTTTAGGTCTATATTTTTCCTTCTGTTTGGTGGTGGTACTTTTGGGACTGTAAATTAAATATTTTTCTTCTTTCTAACCACCAGCACGCTGGTAAGTATCCCGCAGGATATTTAAAAAATGTCCAATGCTTAAAGCAAAAAAAAAATGTAGCAAGATTGATAATTGTATTAAGATTGAAACGTCGCTTCTGTAATATATAATTTAACACTTAAAAGTTTTAACTCAATGTAAAATATATAAAAAGACCCGTACAAAAACACAAGGACATTGTCCGTTGACGGTAGTTTCAGTCGTCGATGTATGACAGCTTAATGCCGCCATTCGTCTCTATGTCGGTGAGTGATCTCACTGCAGAGCATCGTGATTAATCCTTTCGTTTATAAATTATACGACGGTATCCGTCGATCTCTAATTGAGGGAATTGCCGCAATAACCAACGGCTTTTGAGTCAATGAATTGAGTAATTAGAAGCATGGCAATTTTCCTTCTCAAATAACAGTGTGCAATGTGAAACAATTTGTTATTTTGATTGGATGTATCTTGAACTGTAGCTACGATGAAGTAGTTAAAGCCGAATAATTTTGCGAGATTGGATAATTCGCGTGTAGGATGGCGGGTCGATAAATAACTGTAATTGTTTTGAAAAATTAAGATTTATTACTCGTATGTTAAAAAATGCATGTCGTTAGAGACCTTTAGAGAACAAAAATACCAAATCTGTTAAGTGTCTAACCAAACATTAACCATTTTAATTCTTGACCTTAAAACCTAGTGGTGGATGCATTCTGCCATTTAAATGCGAAAGGGCACATCTAAAATTTTGTTAAACTCGAGGAAATAAATGTTGAAAGTTTTTTGTTGTTTTTACATGTTTTTACTAAATCCATTTTTTTTACATCCTTAACTAAAAATGTGCCATTTCATTTTAACATTTTAGACGAGTGGATACAATCTTAGAAAAAATATGCATATTTTCTGTTATTTATGCCTTTCCATTTTAATATTCAACATCATTTAATATTAAATATTTAGCACATTTAGCCTTCATAGGCCCTTTATTTTTAATATTACTGAAATGAAACTTTTTAAGTACGCATTTCAACCATAACCAAATATGTCTCTTTGCTTTAATAAATCTAGTACATAGTAAATCTGACGTAGTAAATCTATCTCATTTGTGTTCTTTGGGCTAACGATTCTCCGACAGCCTGTATTTCTCCAAGAAATGTACACCTACAAAAAATCAGACATGCGCCTCTTTTTTTCTGATTCTTAATATGTATTAAACTCAATTTGACGAAAAATGTAAGTTGTGCCCCTTTTCATTATGACGGCAGCATTGTACATAATGCTCACAAAAATTAACCGTTGAAATCGAATAAAAAGGCAGTAAAACCAGCATGGGACACAGATAATCACCCAGCGTTAAGTTTAATTACCAAGCCTACGTACGAAAACAACAGAATAACACTTCGAATTCTTAATTAGGTATAAACATCAATAATTGACCGGGTGAGCTTGCTCCTGAGGAATCTACGCGTTATTTTGTCACACGAGGGCTTTCAAGTTTGGAGACCAGCACAACAGTAAAGTCTGCCAGCTACATTAAAACAAACGAAAAATGGAAATGTGATTTGTAAGAAATAACGAATCATTAAACTCCAATGATTCCAGGAAAGGATGAAACCGTTTCTATATGATGCTACTTCTGGGAAAATTTTGAACTTTCTAACAATGAAACAACATCTCGTTACGAGAAGGAAACAACTCTGGGTTTTATTTTGTTGCTTTCCCGTTCTACTTGGGTACTATTGGTGTCTCTTGTGTTCCGTAGGTTAAGACCAATACAGCGAGAGCAAGTTCGGCATTCGTTTTTGCTGGCTGTTTAGACTTAACTGTATACTAAATCGAAATAAGTATAGCTGCAAGACTAGTACTTTGCCAGTTTCCCTTATATTTCAAGTTCTGAAAGCCACGTTAAAGCACGGGTTTCTAAGCGTAATATCACAATCAACATACAAATCTGCATATATTTACATGAATATTCATTATTAAGCAGTATAAAAGCTGCGACAAGGATACAATAATAAACAGTTTAACGTCCTTAAATTGTTTTATTGAATTTGAAATGTTTGGATTTACACCAGTAATAGCAGGTATCTTGTAATTATCCTATTAAATTAAGTGCCTATCAATTCGGTATTAAGTTACTCACGATAGCAAAAATATTAGTTAAATATAAAGACAATCTTTAATACAATTGTTGCTTCTATTTTAGTGGTTTTCGTTAGACGTTGAATTTCGACTGTTGTGGATTGTACTTAGTTGCACGATTTGTAATCGACCGCATACCATTTTACAAATGGCATAGAACCATCCAGATTTCAAATCTGATTGCCAAGGGACATTAAAAAATCAGAACCACTCTATCTTTGTTAATATCATAAAATTAACACTGCAGTTCTTATGAAGTTGTAATATTTTTAATGAATGCTTGGAAAACCTTTTTGTTTTCACCGCGCAAAGAACGGAAATAGACTATTATACGAAAAGAAAAACAAAACGCAACTAATTTATAGACAGGTGTTGAACACAGCACACTCGTCTTGCACCTTGCCGATTAGGACTATAAAAATGCATATTGCAAACTAAACACCGGTTTTAAAATCCTACAGGAAATTACTAAGTTTTATGTTACATGCTAGGTGTATATGCGCATAGCTTCAGCATCGTAAAAAAAACATGTTTTGGTAGAAGACAGACAAGGCAAAAACATTGTAGTGTCCATAAATTTACAGAATTAAATGGTTCGACTAACGCAAGTCAGAAACAGTGCGACTAGTTTCGATCTTCTCGGGAGATCTTTTTTAAGGGCGAGTGCTTTTACGACGGTGGCGTTCCCCGCACTAATAATAAGTTAAGTACCCTATATTAAAGTATAAAGTATATTAAATTATTAGTGAAGTCATATTATTGTAGTATCCTATGGAATTATAAAATACCAGCTTTTATCCATCATTTATGTTACGAAAGGACTTTTCAATCTAAGGGCCTCTTTCACCACTTGTCGACTAACTTTAAGTGACGGATATCAGTGATGCCGTCTCTGTTTATTTTGTCCGAATAAACAAAGACGGCATTACTTTTATCTGACACTTAAAGTTAGTCGACACTTGGTGAAACGAAACCGGCCCTAAATTTTAGCTTTCTAGATTTAGAAGGTACTTTTGGCCATGCTATGATAGGTATATAGAGATCAGTTGGTAAGGAATACGATTTTACTGATAGTAAAAAGATAGAGAATTTTGATGACAAGCATAAAAATTTCTTAAACAAATTAGAAATTTATTGAATTGCATTTTATACCTAGCAGTAAATTAATTTGCATTGCAATGACTGTATTTTGAGTTTGATAGTGAATTGCAAGCCAAGCATTAAACTTTTACTGTACCTATAATTTCGAATTGCTATTGTACAATTTACAGTACCACGTTTCTGATCATTCGTGGAAAATAACATACAAAAGTATAAACCATTAAGAGATGAGCCCGTGTATAATTTTGCTAACATACAAATGCATTGTTTTAGAATTAGATTAACGAAACCCAGCTCTAAAGCTTCAACTTTAAATTAACTGTCAAACAAGATGATAAAAATAATTAATTGATGTTGGTGACAATGAAAACAAAACTCAATTGGATTATCTTTTTGTAATCTGATAGGGACAATAAATTAAACCTTTTTATGTCTGTTGGTGCTGTCGACTGGAAAAATAAAATACTAGTTGACACTACATCGGCCTCCTTAAAAAGGAAAACTTTAACAGTTCAGTTAAAAAGATTAAAGAACTGTGAGATTAATATAGATTTCACATTGATGATTTTACCCACTGTGACAACTACATATAATGAAATTACAAGTTTACACGCAATGGTATCAGTTAATCGAACACTAACAATCAATTGAAAAAACTCTAAGAAGTAGACACAGACACGTGTTGAAGATCATTTGAAAATGGAATGAATTTTGGTTGACTGGCTGGAATATCAATTAAAAATAAAAAAAAGCATTGGCAGAGACTACGTCATGGACGTGATGACCCAATGTGTGTGACAACACTCAGCATGATGCTGCGGCAAGTTTAAGTGTCAGATAAAAATAATGCCGTCTTTGTTTATTCGGACAAAACAAACAGAGACGGCATCACTGATATCCGTCACTTCAAGTTAGTCGACAAGTGGTGAAACAGGCCCTAACCCTTCCTTAAATTAAAGCAAATTGAAGTCTTCTAAGCTTTTGAACTTAAAATCATATCTATGGCATTCCACTACTCTTTTGTACTTAGTCATGCATGGTCATGATGCAGCAGCTGTAAGTATTAATTAATAGTAATTTTCTACTGGTCTCCTCGTATTTATTCAATACAATTATTTTTCACCGCTCTCGGGCGGTATTTCTTATAAGGTAACTTATTTATACCAACATTTACGTGACTGTACGAAATCCATTTTGAAATTTTATTAACAAAGACGTAGATTTTATTTGCATACTCGCGATAACTTCTCCTCACCTTCAGGCCAAAAAGTCCAAACTAATTATAATAAAGTACCATGTAAAGCAACGAACACATAGAGAAAGGCAGCGTGGGCACACAAAAATTTTTTTTGTTATTCGAACCCGTATGCACAATTCCACACTGATGTCTAGAAAAGAGTACGGTTGAAGCATTTGATTGTGTCGTAGCAACGTGTGTTCCCAGCCTGAACCAAAGACGGAGACTGTCCTTATATCTATGTCAGAAGATATAAAAATTCCAATGTACTGCGCGTGTTTTCTTTGTTTTTTTTTACGCCACAAACGCTGCGCTGTAGCTACAGTAAGTATAGAGGACACACCAAGTGCATCCGACGTAGGTATCGGACATATTTTAAAATCTTATCTTGGTTAGTTCTTGGAATTTAGTACTGGTGCGATGTAAAATGCAACGCTATTTCGCTGCATCGATGCCAAGAAGTATTATGGAATAAACGCTAAAATAAATTAAATACTTAATTGGAAACTGTTAATAAGAAGGTAATCAATGAAGGTCATGGAACGAGAAAAATTGTTTTAATTTAGTTGCTTAATCCATCTAAGATTCAATTAGACACACACAAATACCATGCTTGTGTGTTGTATCGAAATTCAAATTGTTTCCATCGTTTGCAAGAATAAGAGAGTTTGCATGGACTGAAAAATATATATAATATAATCAAAACATTAAAGCGTCTAAGCAATAAAATGTTAAAGTCAAGTTTCCGATCTAATTTGATTTTACGATGTCGTTAACGCCATCTGTTGCGCGAGACTAACATCAACAACGAATTCGAACGTTGGTACGAAAACGAACCCATACCGCATTAATCTTTGTTTTTAACTACACGATAAAAGCCCTACCTACATGATACCGATTGTAACAGTGTATCTTCGAATAGTGGCAAATATATATAAAAAAAAAACAATATCAACGTTAGTGATAATGACATTAAATACCTCAATGTGCAAAAGGTTAATGCACTATCGTGGAAATGATGATGTCATTAACGAATATAGCGTGACGTTCAGGAAAATCGTATAAAATGGTTTGTTTACCTAGGCAGTCGATGTTATGTTACGTTACTAGGCGTGAGTTCGTCTGTTGTGTGTCGTGAACTCGAAGTAGCGCAGTCAAGAACGTTCGTTTACACCGCGAGCGTCACTATTGCGTGTACCAGTGGCCCCATCTATCGGTCAATGTCGACACGACGGTGACGCGGCAGCCGCTCCGAGTGCCGCGATAACGAAACAGATGGCGCTGGTAGTACACGCGCTGATAAACTACTGCTGAACATTGATACGGACGTTGTAGAGATACAAGCAATATTTACAACTTTACGACTTCTATTTTAGACGTTATTTCAAAACTTTCTACGATCTCGGATTAGGGTGAAAATGTTTTGTTGATCGTTGTATAATAGTTAAAGAAGTTCTCGTTGATGGTTGGAAACTTTGGCTATCAGGCACATGCCTGATATAAGGAAGCTGTACGACAGCATGTACTTACCTAAATGTATGTCAAAATATACTCAGCGGAATGAAATTTGACCTACTCAAAATTACGTATTACTGTATGCATACATTTGAGGGCCAGACTTTTTGCTGCTAGGTATAACAAAAAGGTCTCGAAACTTAGAACCACAAAGTGTATTTAAATACCATTTTAGGATCAAATTATAACAGGTCAAATGATCAAGAGACGGAATTTCCTGTTGTTTTTTTTATCAAATTATATAGCTAAGGGTAATAAATAAGCGTGATTTGACAAATAAGGACAATTTTTTTTCAAATTGCCGCATACTTCTTGTAGGTGGTTCATTGAATGGTTTATAATCAGATTCACGATCGATCATTCATTTTCTGGCAAACAATTCAACCGCTAAGTACTTTACATGCGTAGAGGCATAAAGTGTAACGACCCTGTATTGTTGCCAGTTTCAAATTAGCAGCGTTTGAAAGTGATCTCATTGGTCGGGCCATTACTCATCGAGAGGCATAGCTCAACCTATTATTGGAGCAAATGACACAAGAGAAACAAATTAGGAAATTGTGTGTATTTAATGATATAAAACGAGTAAACGTGCGGGAAAAACTCTATACCTATTTATCACGAATCACGATCTATTTAGACTGAATGGCTAGCAACAGTTGCAGTTCTCTTATTTTTATTTTTGCCAATATCACCGCTACCATTCACGAATCCAGTCATGCTATGATGCTGAGATTTAATTTTTGATTGGTCAGATAATTAAATAAAGGTAAACAAACCAAACAATGTGATTTATAAATTGGCTAATTAATGCAAATTTTTATTTGTACCCAGTCTTGATTAGCACTCTGAATCACTGGGTTTATGTTGTTTATTTTTCGGTAAGCACTTACTAAAACACAGATTTTAATTATTTAAAATAGATACCGATCACGTGCTGGAGCGCTCTCTAAACTTTATCTTAATTTCTCCTCAAGACACTTCCTATTATATCCTAAGTTTCTAACCAGGTAGGTTAGGTACCCACTGACGAACTCGCGAGCCATAGCTTAGAAATCATGGAATTAAAGTAAAAATCACAACCGGCAACTATTAGTAAGTAATTGAGTCAAATTTAAACACTTTCCCGAACGGAAATGAGACACTTTAATATCCATTGAAAATAAACAAATTACAGCCACACTACTACAACTGCCAGCCCTATTCAGCAATACAAAGTGCGCAGTCGCAGGCATTGTGTCGCCGGCGAGCGTCGCGCCCTCTGTTGGCGCGACGGAGCGAAACCGATCAACAATGGACGACTTGCAATTAGTCGCCTACAGATAATAAACGTATTTTACGGTTAATTAACGTCAGCCTGCATTGATGCAGTGATACAAGATCCAAGCGTTGCAAAAATGTTACAAAGAGCCATCTTTGGATGAGATATTGAACTAGTTGGTCAGGTATCGAGCGTTGAATAGGGGTCGTGTCGATCCCGAGAAATCGAAACGGTTGTGATCTGACAGATACCTAAATCTTGAATTGAATCTTGAATTCGTTTTGTACCTGGCTACATATAAATGGCTAATAAGTCTCTCGAAACTAAATTGAGCCGAAAAAATGGCTTCACTAAATGCGGCAGGCGGGGCTTCAAATAAAACATTGCGCCAAGTTGGTTAATAACGTCGGATATCGCATTATGATTATGATGATGATGATGTCCTCCATGTCGTGTCCAACAAAGGCGAACCTTTAGGCTTGTTAATTATGTGCCCTAATATGGCTGGCAAAGCGAAACTTCGTTTTATAGGTCCTATTACAGGGCGTGCAATGTAATTGACCACTATCATTATATGTATAAGTGTAGGAAGCTCTCTAGCGGGTCTTCATAATAAGACGTCTGGCATCCAGGTGTTTCAAGCGATGAGCCTCAACATTTACAACAGCCTTATATACAGAACTGCGCCATTCCAGTCTTTCGCATTGCCATCTTCCGTTCCATTCCCAACTCTCGCATGGGATGTTACATGCGGTAAAGTAGCGCTTATTATAATTATAATGTGCAATCATCGCAGTAATACAATCCTATCCTATTATATTTCTACTTCGCTTCACGTGTAAATATTATTTACGATGCAAAAACTATCAAGCTAGTTCAATTTCTCCTAGACTATTTATTTAGCCTGTAACGACATCTATCGGTTGCAACACGAATAATTAGGTAGAGCAAGAGATTGGAAAGTAATAACGAGATAAGTGCTCTCAGTTGCCTAGATTAAATAAAGGGAACCGCAGCTTTCTACTGATTTCACTGCTTGGGACTACGGCGTTCCTTGTTAGAGCTGTGTTTACAGATGTTAACAAATCGTTTTAATGTAAGGTAGGTACGTTAATGCGGTGTAGACTACTGTCAACAGTATTATTTACACTAAGTAAGATTACGTAGTAGCTATTATAGGTAATCTGTGGTGAGCACAGATAACATTATCTGATTCGAGTGCAGATTCTTCTCCCGTAGTCTTAACCGTAGCGAAGATATGTTTAAAGTAAAAAGACTGGGTTTTTAGCAGATTGAAATAACTTGTACCTAACTTTTAGCTTTATGGTAGTTATCGTGTAACGCTCGCGATGTTCGTAGTCTTACTTAGAAATTAACTTTTCGCAGCGTTCCCAGACCTACTTATTTTCTTAGTGCTCCTGCCACAGTGCTACTTACACTAGATTTACAGCATACATATTATCTTTGCTCTGAAATAACGTAGACACTCTTACCTGCAACAAAGAAATGCACATTGTAAGTATATTTGAACAAGTTAATACTGACAAAGTACTCTGAAGACAAATTTAGTTTTTTGCACAAGCTCTGCACTACTTGCTGTTATCTTATCATTGACGCATTGTAAAAAACTTCGGCAGCCTGATGGGACTCGAGTTGTTAGGTCGCCAAGCCACTGACTTTAATGCCGGGACCAGACATAGCTTCGAAGATTTGCACTCCTCTTTGAAATTTGAAAACATATTTGAACACATATTGACCCAACCTGCTAGACATGTTTTGGCAGACATACATTAGACTTTGAACGCTTTGACGTGCGCTAAAAACCGATACAGCATGGCAATGTGCAAATTTGTTCAAACTTTGGACACATATTCAAAGTCTCGTGCCACACATAGCTATCAAACAAATGTTCAAACAAGTGAAGCTATATCTGGCGCCGGCATTATACCGGGAAAGTGCAAAGTTCCCGCGAGACGGGTCTTAGTTGCGGGCAATAGTTTTAAATGAAGTGGTATATTTACACTGACAAAATAGTACCTACTGAATCCTTTGTGCAGTACTCAATGCTTCCCAAGAGGGATGAGAGCTACCTAGATTTAGTATACGGCACAGTCAGCAATACAATGCTGAAAAATGTCTGAACACGCGATTCATACTATAGCGAGGGCAAGTTGAAATCGAGCAGATAACTTTTGAGTAATTCGGCGCACTCAAAAATATCAACAAAAAAACTGATATAATAACTTAAGACATTCAGTGCCAAAAAGGCGCGTTCTCTGTTCGTAGGCAGTTTTCGCTGCAAAGCGGAAAAACGTTGCTACGAGCGTAGCGCATAGCGAATACGGCATTTAACAACTCCTAAGTTAACCAACTTAGGAGTTGATTCACCACACATTGAATAATTTTATTTGACGGACAAATGTGATGCCGTCTCCGTCTCTTGGAACAAAACAAACAGACGGCATCACATTTATCCGTCAGACAAATTTAATCAATGGACGGTGAAACAGGGGGTTAGAAAAGTTTGAAAACAACCGACATTGTCATTTCAAAATGCAATACTTGAAAAAGGGCTTAACCAATTTTTATCAAACATAGCAAAGAACTAGCGCAAGGAAATTCGCTTTCACATTAAAAAACCTGCATTTGAATCGGTCAATCCGTTTGAGGACTACGATGACAAACATTGACGGCAAACTTATAACACCCCTTTTGCGTTTAGGGTTAAAAATATGTTAGCCAATTTTTACGTCCCTGTATTGTGTAGTAAATATTTGAGTTATAGCTGACTGTGTAAAGGTACTTGAAGTGTAAAGAAGGATTGAACAGAAACAGAATAGACTGCAAGCCAACACGTCCCAGGCTTTGATGCTATTGTCTGGGGACGATGCATGGATACAATAGAATACGTTGAAAAATACTTGAAAAGTCCTCGGTAATACCCAGGTGGTGCTACAATAGAAGCTATAAAGGGAAAAACTATCATTCTCGCTCGCGTAGATGCCTCCAAGCCTCCAACTTCGGTATCATTATAAAACAGTCGAAAACGGATAAAAAGGAAGTTCTATTCAAATTTTGGAAAAGGTGGCTCCATCAACTTTTTGACAATTCTGCCAATGTAGAGATTGACTAATACACAGCATGTACACGATCTTCTTGGGTAATAATCTTCCAGTTTTCGGTGGGATAACTATTAGCTACTTTGTACAATAAAGATACACTAGAAATCAACAACTAATCGACAAATAACGTAATATATAACGAGTTACAATACAATATCTCACTCTAAAGAGAACTATTTATAATTGTACTCGTACAAAAGTGTCGCTGTGTCCAAGCATTTAACAAAAAAATGACATATAGTGACAGTTACTCAAAATGTGGTGCCCTGGATTTAATCGTAGGTACTTTTTTATGTCGTACTCCTCGTGCTCTATCTAATACTTTTTTCAAACGACTATTCCGCACGCCCAGCAATTTCCGTTTTTGAAATAGAGCAATAAGTTGATCTAAGTTTATTATACCTAATTATTAACCTTTTCGCTGCGGTGAGTTAAATAGCTATAGTTTAGCAGAATATAATCTCAGCTACGGTGAGTGAGAAAACCCGTTTAAATTATTTGCCACCGGACGCTGAGCGGGAAAATGGGAGCGGTTACTCGGACGATCTAGTTGCTGTGAAAGTGTTAAGTTAAACGTCATATTTTATTTTAATAAATTATTGACATATTTCTATTTCGAGCACAAATAAGACCGCAGAGCAAAGTTAGAAGATTTGACGATAAATTTAATTTATAGATACTAAGTACATTATCCTTATATGATGTCTGCTGAAAGACGTCCAGTGCTGGACTTAGCCCTCCCCCAAGTCTCTCCACTCAGACCAGTCTTGTGCTTTCCGCATCCTCCTTCATCTTGTTGGAGGCCTACCGACAGCTCATCTCCCAGTCCATATAATTTACGAATAAACTACCTACAATTTATTAACAAAAAGGTAGACAAAAGTCTAAAGCTTATGCCCACTTCTATATGCACAGTTTTTTCCATAAGTGAAATTGCTTAACGCGAGTAGGTATTCTTATGAAAAATGATAATTTTAACCATAATAGTTGTCACTTTAAAGAAATTAAATTTTTGTTTCGCCAATTTACTAACAATCAAAAGTTTTGTAGTAATTTTCGCAACAATAACCCTTCACAGACAAGCAATTGTGGTTAGACTTCAGACTGGATAAAATTAGGCGGTGTGTAGCCACGAACAAAGGTAAAAGGGAGAATATTGATTGAATGCCCCTTAGAACAGCAGATGGCGTGGCAAGCAACCGCAGACAAAATGGCCGTGAAATACCAGTTTAGTCTAATTTTAAGGCTCAAATATGAATAGGCGTCACTGCAAATTAGGGTGATTCAGGGTGGCTACAACGAAATTCGAAAATCGAAGCTCATATCGGACCGTTCCTCTCACTCTCGTATTAAATAGTACGAGTATACCTAAGTGTCAGAGGGACCGCACGATACAAACTTCGAGTTTCGTATAAATTTTTTTTTTTCGTATTTGATTTCGTATTTGATTTGCCATCTAATCTACCGCCCCAGGCAGTCATCCCAGTTTTCTCCCTAGATCCCACCTCGGAATTACGTAACAACAACGAGTGGCAAGTTTTTCAAACAATGATTAAAAATTGATTAAATCATTGGTTTCTAAAACACATGTGTAAATCGTGATCAGCGGTAAGTCTTTATTAAGTGTCAGATGTCTTATGTGACGGTAAAAATGCCAGCTATAAAAATGCACCAGTGTACCTAAGTAGGTTACGCATGTACAGGTACAACACACGTACACTTACATAACATGTGAGCTGTTACATTTATTTATCTACTATGCACTGTTTCTAATGATACCACGGAAATGTATCGTTTTGTGCGTGTTATGCATTTGTGTAACTGTTTTATTTTGGTGAGAGTTTGTAGGAACGTAACATTGTTTTTGATACAGAACACGTGGATCAATGCCACTTCGCTCTCTTTTCCGTTGTCAAACTAAAATCATAATAAACTCTACACAGATACGCATAATCAATACTTTTTCTCTTTTAGATTTCTGTAGCTCAAGGTTCTAAACGGAGCCCTATGCTGTACCTAACCCAGGTTTCATAGCCAAGCGGTTTGAGATTCGAATTTGAAAGTTAGCATCTTCTTGATCCAAAGCCTATTTTCTATTGTGAAAAAAAAAAACAAATACAAACAGCGAAATGGGGCGCAAAAAAAAATTGAGTGGAGTAGTAAGCTTATTAGATTTAGACGACCAGATGGCCTAGTGGTTAGTGACTCTGACTACGAAGCTTGAGGTCCCGGGTTCGATTCCCGTGTCGGGGCAGATATTTGTATGAATAATACGAATGTTTGTTCTCGGGTCTTGGGTGTTTAATATGTATTTAAGTATGTATCTATCTATATAATTATGTTTATCCGTTGCTTAGTACCCATAACACAAGCTTGGCTAAGCTTACTTTGGGACTAGGTCAATTGGTGTGAATTGTCTCGTGATATTTATTTATTATTTATTTATTTATTTATTAGAGCATTGGGTAAATATGAATTGTATTGTATTTTTGATTTTAAAAAACACTTATTGGAAAACAAAGTAATGACAATTTACCAAAATCATCTTTTAAAAAAAATACCAAACAATTTTTAACTTCTCCTTGACCCAAGAACTTGAGATTTGGTGATAATGTTTATTATTTATTACGTACCTACTTATATTTCACTAACAAATACCAATATCTTGATAAATCAGACTTTTCTTTACAATCTCCAAATTTTTTGAAAGCGGTTAAAAACTTCGTACCTAACTATATTTTTCTTAGAAGCAGGACTATTGTAACACTAGTAGATATAGATAGGATTTAAAGACATGGACGTTTAAAGCGTAGTACATTTTGACATTTCTAAAAATTTACGGAACCCCCGCTGTTTGTCCTACTTGGCCGTTTTTTCCGATGCTAAACAAAAACGAAAATAAAGTACGTACTAAATTGCAGGTAAATATTATCGGGTGCATTGCGTCTCTCGAACGTTCGCCGTGCAAGCGGGCGCCCGCCCTTGAATACGGATGAGGCATGCGTTATGCATGCTGCAATCGCCTTCGCTCTCTCCTCTCCGATATCCTTACGTTACAATATTGGATTGATAATGAGGGAATGATAATATTGCCACACCTTGGACTTAATTTCGACGATTTGCTAAAAATGCCTCGACTTTTGACCACGTTACAGCGGCTGTGGTTACGACACTGTGTCTACTCGAGACTATACACCTATTAAGTATTTGCCGCTGATTCAGTAGTGTAGCTGGACAATTATTCAGTGTTATTACGGCCTTTTATTTCGACGATATACTTATTGCTAAAATTGCCTCGACTTTGTGACCACGTTACAGCGGCTGTGGTTACGACACTGTGTCTACTCGAGACTCTATAGTATCCTACCATTGCTCCTACCTATATATAGTGTACCTATGTACAGACAAATTTCCGTATCAGCAAGTATTATTAAAAGAAAATGATGATCAGAGTATTTTTTTTATGAAAACTAAACACAATAACGATGCTAAATCTAGCGTGATCTTGCGCCTTGTTCTTCCGTTGAGTTAAACGTGAGATGGTTACTTTTAACCGACCGGTTGCGAATGGTACGGGCCCTTCTCTTCCCGTGGGTGTCATAAAAGGCGACGAAGGGACCTACGGGCGTAGCTGTGTCTATCTGTTACCACTTTACGCTGACACCGCTGAACCGATGCCCATTTAGATTTAATTTGATATTAAGATGGTTTGAGGCACTGAGAAGGGCATAGAATTTTCATAGTTCACTAGGGAAAGCGATAAACGGATTCTTCGCAGACAGTGTGGGCAACAGCTTACTTGATTAAAAGTTAAAGAAAAAATGCGATAATTTTGTTTATACAAAACATCAAAAAGAACTGCGCACCCGTGGCATTACTAATAAGTCTTGATTTGTGACAGTTCTGGCTGCATTTCTCTGTTATTATTTTAAAGAATTTACTCGACAATGCTGTTAATTTAATTTACACTGATGTTTTTGTTCACTTGAAATATGTTTGTTCAAAAGAGTTAAATATAATTTTAGAGGTTGGCATTTCGTTTGAAAATAACAGTGTTTATTTTTCATAATGTTATATTATATTTAACTACATGGCTAAATAATTGAGTACCTATTCACATTTGAATGTCCGCTAGACAGTGTAGTACCTCTAGACACTGTCGTGTGTAGCAATGTCTAATATCCCACTAATATTATAAATGCGAAAGTTTGTAAGTCTGTTTATTTGTTTGTTAGCTCTTCACGTATAAACCGCTGAACCGATTTAGATGTAATTCTGTACACACATAGTTTGAGTTCCGGGGAAGGACATATTATAGTGTTTAGCCCGGAAAATTGCATAGTTAGAATTCTACGCGGACAGAGTCGCGGGTAACGGCTAGTGTTAAATAAAAGCTTGTAAAAAAAAAGAGGACTCTTAAAGATTCGTACAAACGTAAGCAGTGGCAGCACAGCCACGCATGTCAGTTACCAGGTTACCAGCCACAGGCTCCCCGGCTGACATCTGGGTTACCGGGTCACGGGGCGCCCTGATTCCGGCGAGCGCGACCTGCCCCACGACCCATTTATGGCACAGCTGAATTTCGGTGCCGATTCATGAGCCCTTTATGGAGGATCTTATTGACCTGTTCATCTCATCCGTCCTATTCCTATTCATATACGGTTCCACTGCTGAGCACAGGCTCTCAGAGGCTTGGGCTGTAGTTTCCACGCGGGCCCAGTGTGGATTGGGAACTTACACGCACTATTGAATTGCTTCGCAGGTTTGTGCAGTTTACGATGTTTTCCTCCACCGTAAAACTCGTGGTAAATTTCAAATGTGATTTCGCACATGGATTTCGAAAAACTCAGAGATGCGAGCCCGCGTTCGAACCCATTATCCTCTGCTTGAGAGGACAAGGTTAAACCCCATCTACCATGGTCCGATCCTATATTGGGCATTGATTATTAAAAAAATATTGACTTACTTGACTTAATTTCAACAAAGTATGAACATTCTACATTTTATCAGACTAAATTTAACAAATAGGGAGATGTGGAAGTAAAGAGGGAAGGCCTAGGCCCAAGAGTAAGAGACAGTTATAGCCACGGAAGATAGCCTATATTATATAATAATAATTTCAACAAAGGAGCTATTCGTTAACCCTTAATTTGGCAGTGTATGCCACAATGAACATGATTCAAGACTATCTTTTTGTATTTTTTTAAATGTAGAATTTTTTGGACTATAAGGTAGGCAACGACGAGTTTTGAATCATGAACTTTTTTTTTTAATTTCGTCAAATCAAGCCTGATACACTTATTACCCGACTGCGCGAACTGGTTGTTTTGTATCACGTTCAAAATTTCACCCCGTGTAAGAGCAGTAGATACTGACCAAATGCTTACACAAATGAGATGGTACGCAAAATCAACGCTGCATTACATTGTTTACGAGCAACCGTGCGTGAAATTAGGTGTCTCTTTGTGTGAGTCGTATGAAACATGTAAGTATGTGTAGTATAAGTAAGCATTGAGTGCATTGGGAATCCATACTGATATTATAAATGCGAAAGTGTGTTTGTATGTTTGTGTGTTTGTGTGTTTGTATGTTTGTATGTTTGTCCCTCTGTCACGCCGTAACGGAGCGACGGATCGACGTGATTTTTGGCATAGAGATAGTTTATGGGCCCGAGAGTGACATAGGCTAATTTTTATCCCCGAAAAATGCACAGTTCCCGAGGGAACAGCGCGCGATAACCGAATACCGCGCGGGCGGAGCCGCGGGAAAAAGCTAGTATAAATTATAAAACCACGAAAGGAGCTACGGTCTGTGAACTCTTCAAATAGATGTAAGTTTACGCCAGAAAAAAGGAAATATATTTAATAATGGGAATGACAAAGGTTTTTAGGGTTCCGTAGCCAAAATGGCAATAACGGAACCCTTATAGTTTCGCCATGTCCTGTCTGTCCGTCCGTCCGCGGCGTTGCTCAGGGACTATCAATGCTAGAAAGCTGTAATTTGCACGAATATCTATTCACATAGTTTACCTACACTATGCCGACAAAATGGTATAATAAATAAAATAAAAAATTTTTTTAGAGTACCTCCCATAGACGGAAATTGCAGGTGATTTTTTTTTCTCATCCAATCTTGTAGTGTGGGGTACCGTTGGATATGTCTTTTAAAACCATCAGGAGGTTGCTAAAACGATTTTTAGCCCCATGACGTCCAAGTAATTTTTTTTCCAATCATTAAACTTTATGTCATTGACCAGAATGACTAATACTTCACTAACGAAGATGTTTTACTTCTACCGACTGAAGTTGTAAAAAGTAATAAAACTAATAAACTATAGTGCACGAGTAATCATTTTAATCCAGTCTTTAGCTTCCGCGTTTTCCTTGAATATCCATTTCGATATAAGATTATTTTGCAGCAGAATAAAGCCTTTAGCCATTTCTGAAAACTCATTTAGTTTAATAGAGTCACGATTGTTGGCAGTTAGAGAAAAAGCTATGGTGTCATTATACCGTCCGAATATCGATCGTGACTGTAAACTTGTCTTGGTTTTAAAAGTCATTTTAGAGATATTCAGAGAAGACTTTTGAGTATAATAATTTAGAACTTTACTACTTTTACTACGGAATTTTCAACAGGGAATCGCAGGGTTATATTCGTGCTTGCATGTGTGACCTTTTGAGATGTTCGTGAGAAATTGAATATGATTTTACTTTTACTATGGGGTTTATTGTGCCTAATGAAAAAGCTACGAAATCTGTTTGTTTCTGCCAAGTGATGCAGCTACTGTATATTTCCTGTAAATATATGCACGTAATGGATAAACATAATGTTATGGCATCCAGGAATCGCTGTCGTTTCTAACTTTTTTAGTTTTTTTGGGATTTACTTTTACAATCGTAGAAAGCTACCATTTACCTTCTAAATCAAGAGCAGTGTGGCATTTCTGCCGTTTTTCGTGTCCACTATGTCCGATGCCATTTTGTTCGTGTCTCCTCACGAAACGTAGGATTTTACTCATTTGTAGATACTTAATCACGCCCAGGTTCAGAACGTAGTGTTATATAACGTTTAAAAATACCAGACCTTAAATTCAGATTGCTACTAAAACGCTCTAACATATTCTATTTACTGCACAATGGACCCAAACAGCCGGTTTCCAATTGTCCTGGCTATTCCGCGCACGATGTCCGGTAATTGCTAGCACGCGTGCAATTTTCTCGCACATGTATCCCTTTCACACCGGACTACTTTAACAGGGACGCATATAGCGACAAGGCGAGTCGTGGCAATTCTTGGGGGCAATAATGGAGATCTGTCGGCCCGTTTGAGGTGCGCGTGCGACCATTATTCGCACCCCGGATCACTGCATCAACGAAAACAAAACGACTATCCTACCTTAATTACATAAAAAAGAAAAAGACAGCATGAGTCAATCTCGACCGTTTTCTGAGATCGTGAAGACGCCTACGCGAAAGACCGAGCGAAAATTCGACTTCCGCTGTTTCGTTGAGAAATAAATTACCGACAGAATGCGTGCTCGTTTACATTTAAAAATAAAGTGATGCAGAAGTTTTTACAATGAATCCGCGGAATTGTTTGCGTAAACTTCATACCAAATAACGGTAGTAGGTTAAAAACTAAAAGAATTTTCGTTATAGTAGATTAACTGTTGCCTGCAACTTCGTTTGCGAATAATTCGCTAATTGCGCGCCGGAAAGAAGTAAACAATTTTTTAGAATAAAAACTACGAGCCTATTCTATGTCCTTCCCAGAGTTTAAAACTAGGGATATATAACATTTTATGACGATCAATTCAGTATTAAAGGCGTGAAAGCGTAACAAACAAGTAAACATACTTGAATGTAAGTATGTTTTTTATATTAGTTAGGATTTTCTGTTTAGCTTTTCTCGCATTTCCGCTGCAGCGTTTTCTGATCACCTTTATAACATTTTTCTATTGAAATTGAAACTGCATTTAATCGAGCTTAGCTTTGGTTTTAGAAAATCATTGCGTTCGATCACACACAATAAACCATGAATGAATTACGTACGGACTAACTGGAGCGTCTAAAACCCAGTTCAGACTTGCAAGAAAATAGTACAAATGCAGCTCCCCTGAACACTGGTCAGCAGTTTTATTGCTACTACCCCAAAATTATTGCCTCCATCTATTCACTTTATCACGCCTACCCGCCACTTAAGCAAGTGATTATTCAAGAGCATTAAAACTAAAATTGTGTACAAATCCTCGCGCCGAACAAAAAAGGCAACGAACGATTACATTAGCATAAATTAAATAGTTTCAGTGAACTTTGCTGTTATCTCAAACGATTAATGTTTAGCCGAATATTTTAGGATTATAACACGTTACACACGCCCACTCCGTTACACATTACTGTGGTATTTGTAGCGTGAAGTCTTTTTTGAATCTGAATCTTTTGCGGTCGGATTTTGTTAAAAGTCTTGCATTCAAACGGTTCGAACGCCATGCAGTAAAAACATTGTTGTCCATTGCAAATACTTCGAGGTTGATTCGCTCATGATTGTTAATTGTTATTTTTTTCCAAATGTACCAAAACGAAAAATGTCTTTAGTGTCCAATGTGAAATATTATATTCTTACTTATACTCGTAACAACCAACTATCCAGAGTCTGACAGTCAGACTGTACTTATCCCACTAATATAATAAATGCGAAAGTTTGTAAGTCCGCTTATTTGTTTCTTTGTTTGTGACTTCATCACCTCTAAACCACTGAACCGATTTAGATCAAATTCGATATACAGATAATTTGAATTCCGGGGAAGGATAGTTTATATCCTGGAAAATTTCATCGTTCCAGCGGGATAGTAAAAACCGAATTTCACGCGAACGGAGTCGCGGATAACAGGCTAGTACAGTGTGTATCAATAGGAAGGTGTGGAACGAATATTTATTATCACCATAGGACGTCCACTATTGGACATAGGCCGCACCTCCCAGTTACTCCGGTTGGAAGCGGCCTGCATCCACCTTGAACCAGGTCCATTTCGGCGGTGACGTTGGTGCAACGCATATTATTGTTGAGCAACCCAGGGAATGAGAGGAGCGCAACTTAGTGTCATCGAATACAATACCCCGCAGTTAGTCATTATGACCTTTGTTTTATTTGTTATCCATGAGGTCACGTAAAAAAATAGACAAATCGACAAATCGACTTGTTATGATTGCACCACTGTTGTGTACAGATTGCTAACCGCTATCGCTTTCTTACTTTAATCGTTAATTATAAACATGCAAACAAACTCCAAATCAGAAATGAGGAGATACGTAGAAGAACAAGGGTCACCGACATAGCCAAGCGAATTAGATCGTTGAAGTGGCAATGGGCGGGTCATATAGCACGGAGAGCAAATGGCTGTTGGGGCCGAAAAGTTCTCGAGTGGAGGCCGCGGATCGGCAAGCGCAGCGTGGGATGCCCACCAACGAGATGGACGGATGACCTGGTTAAAGCCGCGAGTTCACAGTGGGTGCGGGCCGCTGCCAACCGAGGCAACTGGAGGTCTATGGGGGAGGCCTATGTCCAACAGTGGATGTCCTACGGCTGAGATGATGATGATGAAACAAACTCCAGCGTAGAAATGCAGCCAGCCTTATGGGCGAATTGTACAGGTACATAGATTATATAGTTATTTTTAGGATAGTTTTTACTTCAATTGTAACGAGTAAACAAAAGTCACGTCTTTATTAGATAAGAGATTAACACTTTATTCCCAAGTCAAACAAATCATCTATATAAAAATGTTGTTTATACCTTCAGCCCTCGAAAAGTTTGCGATTACATCATTGGCGTAACTGAGGAGCGGTTCAAATATTTTCCGGGGATTGTGAGTTAATTTTATTTCAGGAAACGTTGTTTATTACGATTATGGTAGCTATAGCGCTCAGTAATGAAACTTTTGGGAAAACTTTAGGTTTGTTGTTTAAGAAAACTCTAGACATTATTTGATGAGGTCTTGAGGAAATATATTTTAATTTTGGAGTAAGTTAGTATTTAGCGGAACTTGTAGAGCAAGAGGAAATTATATTCTAAAGGTTTTTTGGGTGGATCAACCATTTCTTGTTGTTATTCTGTCCCATCAGCAAGGGGATAAAAGTAGTACAGTTTTAACTAGACCAATACTAATTCTACCTTGGTGGAGAAAAATAAATTAAGAAGTAGTGTTAAGCCTAGTTTAGTAGTGATAAAAGTATGGATCTGTTATGATTAAATGATGTTTGATGATTAACTAGATTTATTGTTATTCTACAAGTCAGCTTCTAGATAAAATACCAGAATCAGTTTTGTTACTCGACAGAAAACCAGGCAGTTTTTTTCAAACTTATGAATTATTCTCTTATACCACTCTATCAAATCATCATCATCATCTCAGCCCATATACGTCCCACTGCTGGGCACAGGCCTCCTCTCGGAATGAGAGGGCTTGGGCCATAGTTCCCACGCGGGGCTCTATCAAATAAAGAAAGGCAATTAAAGCATCTGCATTCAATCACACGTCGTGCAATACAAGCAAGGTAGGAAGAGGCAATTGCATCTAGGGCTTTTTTGTCTTAATTTTAAATATATTACTTATATTGCTACACTCGATTGACCACTTAAAACGCAAAAAAACTCTTTTCTGTACAAAATAAGGAAACAAACTTTTGTTTGACAAACATTAGGTACATATAGCATAAAGGCTTATAAGAAAACATTGAAGACGTTTTTTTTTTCAAAACTATTGCAGCTACTCCTTAACTCTTCATCATCACCTCAACTTATATCGTGTCCCACTGCTAGGCACAGGCCTCCCTACCTCACTAAATAGTTATTAAAACTTTAGCTCTCATCGTGCCGCATGAAACAGTTTTAAGTATTCGTTACGGGATCGTGGAACAACGACACGGAAGTATCATAGCCTTGGTGGCAATTTTTCAAACGCCATTGTACATTATCGTGCTCACATCCTACCATTTGTGGCCCAGATCCCGTAGCAAATGTGCGTGATTGGAATAATATTGTACGGTTGGTATCATTAATAATTGAAAATTCATTTGATCTGGTTTATATACTTACCTAAATTTAAAATCAATTTAAATCAAATAATCAAATAAATAATAAATAAATATCACGGAGCACTAGACACCAATTGACCTAGTCCCAAGATAAGCAACGCTAAGCCAACCGATAAACATACTCAGATAGATGTACCTAAATACCTACATATTACAAGACAAACATTCGTATTATTCATACCCTTCTATATGCCCGGATCGGGGCCCGAACAGGACAGATTCTCTAACCACTGGGTTATCTGGTTGTCAAAGAAAGTTAAACAACTTCAGTCTTAGTGAAGACTGGCAACATTGATGCAGTTATGAATTTCTTGATGGTTCAAAACTGACCAAGTGCAGTCGGACAGAAGCAAAATCAGTCTGTCTGTCACCATTAAACATTAATTAAACAACCATTAAAAATTAATTGGCGTATATTTTCTTCTTCTTCTTTAATTTAAGAGTTATGCTCTTGTCTGTGGAGTAATCGCCACTCCGCACGGTCTTTGGCCAGCTGTTTGACTTCCTGATACGACACGATACCCACCCTTTCCTTCACTTGGTTAAAATTGCATATTTTACTCTGCTAATACTAGACAGGTATTCATAGAGACCTACAAATTTGTAAAACTCCTAGACGCGCGAGTCCGACTCATACTTGGCCGGTTTTTATGAAAATACAATTTTAATGTGTTGTATCAGTAGATCGCGTTAACTTAGAAACTGTTTTTAAAGATCCAAATGATACCTAGCAGACCTGAGTGAAGAGAGACTTGAGAGATAATAATGCTAATTCGATACCTCCCCGTATATCTGAGAAAAAATAAGACAGATGGTTTACGAAATGATCCTTGAATTCCCTAAAAGTGTGAGTGTAAGTGTGAATTCTCTTGTTTTTATGTCAACGTAAATTTTCTAGTTAAGTTGTCATAGAATATAATTTAATCAGAATATGACAAATACACTGATTCCATTGCAATTCTTAAATGCATTGTTGTGTAACATGGTTCGCAGCAAGGTCTGATTTAGCTTGGCACGTCTAATTGTCACTTGCATTGAATCACTGTGCAACGGCAAGTGTTGTTGTTCAGTTCACTTCGTTAAATGGAGTCATTCATTCTTTTCAAATTGAAGTGATTGCACATCGCACTGCTTCATGACGAGTATATACCTACCTATTGTTTATTTTCATTCAAGCTTGATGATATTTTTACATCACGTAGGTAAAGAAGTAGGTAAAGAAATCTTATTAAAAATATATTTGATGTATCTATAAGTTCAAGTTTTGTAGAGCTTTAGCTTTTTATCCAGCAAAAAGTGTTCATTGAAGGCATCCCATATAATTAATTTCTAATCTTTTTGATGTAAGTATGCACGATTTTTTGAAATACGATTAGAATCAATTCTTACGCAGCATTTGATGTTTACAAGTCCACCGCATTTATGTGAATTATTCGCATTTTTATGGACATTTAGGGGCTGTTTCACCACCCATTGATTAATTTTTACTCACGGATAAATGTGATGCCGTCTCCGTCTGTTCGAGCAATATAAACAGAGACGGCATCACATTTATCTGTCAAATAAATTTAATCAATGGATGGTGAAACAGGGGGTTGAGTATTATCTCGCGTTGAAAAAACTAAAAACAAAAGACTGCTGTCACTAGAATCGTCCTGATTTCCAGTATAGTTATCTTATTGTTCATGACCTACATGTAACACAACAAAATTCATCGTCACGTTAAATATTTTTTTGTTCAAAATTTCATTTTTAATACCTACACTCTTTTTACTGACTGTACTTGTATTTTCCAAGCTTTTATGTCCATACTAAGTGTGAAATCGATGCCATTCATTATTGCAGAGTTCCGTCTTGCAGAGACGATCCGGGCTAGACTACCAAAAATTCACTACCTACCAGATTATTGCAAGTCCTATGACTTACATGTAAGTATGCCAGAGGCCCTATTGACTAACACACTTGAAGTCACAATTGTTTTTACCGTTTCTTTCCGTCACGATTTAAGGCGAGGGTAGAGAAAGACGAATACAATCTCGAGTAACTACTTTAAATAATTCTGCATCAACTTTTGCACTGTACAAAGTATCAGTAATATCAGTATTCACAAGCGTGTCGAATGCGGAAAGGTTTTCGGTGTTTTATCTTTATTTTCCGCAACAACAAATCACTTTATAGCTAAGAGCACCAGTTTCGGTCGAGATATATAGGAGAGATTGCGCCACGTTGAGTTCACACGGGTTCAGCGGCGCGATAGAGCCGGCCTTGGCCCCGGTACCCGGCCACTATAAACAATGGTGATTACGAAATCATCGATGTAACCAACCAACAATGATCCGTAGTTCAACGCCAGATACCATTCTTTGAAATCGTCGAAATAATTTTGAAAATAGAATCACCTTGACAATTTATTCTTCAACGCAAACACATTACGCATCCATACTAATTATTATAAATGCTAAAGTGTGGGTGTTTGTATGTTTGTCCGTCTTTCACATCGAGACGGAGTGACGGATCGACGTGACTTTTGGCATACAGATAGTTTATGGGCCAGAGAGTGATATAGGCTACTTTTTTATACCGGAAAAATGCACAGTTCCTGGGGGAACAATTCCACGCGGGCGAAGGCGCGGGCAAAAGCTAGTAATAATAATAATAAAGCTAACAAAGAAATGGATAGCTTTTTAGTATACAAAAAGGCAAGCGGAGCTTTTAATATAGACATATATAAAGTATGTATACAAAATAGAAGGACGCTCCGTAGCAACGCGAGATGAGAAACATTTCAGTAATTGCCCATGACGAGGAGCAAAATAATGGCCGTTGATGATGATGACCCTTGTATTGAAACATAAACGAAATTGACCATTCAAACGACCCGGGTAGCAAGAGACGGATAATGTGTACAGAAATATACCAAATAAGATAACTTATTCCAAGAAACACGTTGCTATAATGCCATAAACTGTGCTGAGTCACAGCAACAATAATCAGAGAACCGGATTGGTATTAAAAATCGCTGCTTCTTTTATTATTAAACTAAAACTTCGGGACGTAAATTATCTTGTTTACAATTTAGGTATTGCTTTCTGGTAAACCCAAATCGAGATGGTATAGATAAGCTTTTGGACAGCTTTTTTATATTTCACAATGAAATCAATCAAACTGTCTTGGACACTAACTTGGAAGGCGAATCACGTCTTCCGAACGAATGAAAAGTCTTCAATTTAATCTCGTGTTTGAAACAGTACGGTTTTCTAGAATGATTTAAATTCACCCCAGCAAACAAAACATAAATGTTCTGGTCCATTAATGCCTCAGTTTCTATTATTTTTGTGGAAACAATAAGAGTTATTCTAGATTTTATTAAAGCTAATCGCGTGCTCACAGGGTATGAAACGTTTGAAACAAGGCCAGCAGTGCTGTAACCGGTGTGGCGGCAAGGGATATAAAGCATTCTCAACTGCAGTGTCGCGAGGGTGCAATGTTTCCCAAAGGCCACGGCATCGGGTGGCTATTGTTAAATCTGTACTATACCTACATACACTACATAGTAATCTACAGTATAAATCATCTACCTGTAGCCATTTATGTTATTTGCATTTGTTTGATTCCAGCAAGAAGTAATTTTTTTTTATTCGACTGGAAGGCAAACGGGCAAGTGGGTCTCCTGGTGGTAAGAGATCATCACCGCACATAGATATCTGCAACACCAGGGGTATTGCAGATGCGTTGCCAACCTAGAGGTCTAAGTTGGAATACCTTAAGTGCCAGTAATTTCACCGGCTGTCTTATTCTCCGCGCCAAACGCGTGCGAATTTATGAGTTTTTTTTTCTAATAATCCATGTTTTTAATAATCCAAGAAAAAAGCGACCGAGAGAGAGTCAGACTTGCCCCCGAGAGCTCCGTATAAATTGTATGTAGTTAAGTAATTGTAGTGTTACGAAAAGCCTTCTCCTATAAAAGCAAAATCTGGGGTCATAGACAGAGATTAAAATTTAATCTTTGCATTGAAGTTCCCTATTACAACCGTGAAGTGAGTTCAGGAGCTATGCATGGCTCTGGAAATTTCCTCATACATAACCTCCACCTCTACCTACTAGTAAAGTAACAAGGAACCAACCCACACTCAACCTTTTTTGTTAAAAAGAACCATCGAGTTATTAAAGAAAAAAAACAATCTACGTATTGTTTTATGAGCAAGTTACCAGTAAAAACTCTAGAAAATGTGGATTCGTTTTGTCAAACTTTTCGTTTCAACTTTTGCACATTTATCATATACATAAACAATAATCGCTTTTTCTCAAAACTGTCATCGCGTGGGTATAAGAATAAAAAATAGTTTTTTCAAGGACACACTCGTAATAGGTATCGATAAAAGCCAAGGGTAATTGATCAGTAGAAATATAAACAAGACAGATGAACACTACTAGTCTAGTATGCAGCAATAATTTAGAAATAGGTATGTTCATTATTTACTTCGACAATAAAGCGGCTCAATGAACCGGCGTTGCCAACTTGGCACAACTCCGCTTGCGCCTAGAACTGTGACCTACAGCTATTTATGTACCGTCAATATGCAACCAATGTGCCTAAATATTTTAAATGTTTAAAGGTCTTTGACCGACAAGAGCTATTATAAATGTGTAGCAAAAAAACGCGCTGCAAATGTTAAACAGACAAAGTATACATGCAGTGAAAAATACAATCGAATCTATCTGTCCATATGAATAAAAATAAATCACCGCAATGTATGTTAGCGCATAACTTACGAATGACGGTACCAAATTGGATAATTCTTTTTTTGTATTTGTTGTTGTCAGGACAAAGGTTTGTGCGGAATAAAAAAAAAAGAAACGGGGGCGAAGCCGCGAGAACAGCTAATAGTGAATAGAAAGTAAAACAAATTAATATTATCGTAAAATAAGATACAAGTAGGTGCTAACTTTTATCGCAAGCTATTTATCTTACGTATGTAAAACTAGCCCGCGACTTCGGTGTTTTTTTTATCGCTGTTCTTTGAGAATACTACCTTCTGCAACAAAAAATATTCTCCGTACCATCCATATCGTAAAATTTAACTACTTATGTACGCTCAATTCCATCAACTGCAACCATTTTAGCGTGAATCACTACACTACCTAGTACCTTTTGCAAACCTACTTATTAAGCTGTTTCATTGACATAAATTCATTCAGTACAGTTTGTCCTGATGTCAATGTTATTACGTGAACAACATAAATGACAAAACATAGCTACTCGCCAACCCACGCTTGCTTAACGATAGCTTAGTTACAATCCACGTGTCGTGTAGGCGAAAAGAAACTTCATAAATAAAAACATTTCCAACATCCAACAAAGCAAAACAGGTATTCTTAATATTATTCAGATACGTCATGCAAGTTCATGCCATAAATTATCCCGGTTAATTAATAGGTTCACGAGTTGAAGTAAATTAAGATAAAGGTGGTTTAAATAATACAGAATTACGGCAATTAAGCAAAGAGGACCTTTAATGAGTTATCGGTGTTGAGAATTGTTTGTGTGAAGTCCTTATCTTTAATTTATTTATCTTTTGGCGGAATTTTATTATTTACTATCACTATCATTGCACGTTGCACGTTGGCACATTTCACGCAGGACTGATGGCCGATGGGGTCAGAAGGTTCTCGAATGGCGTCCGCGGACCGGGAGACGAGCTGTCTGTAGGCCTCCAACAAGATGGAGCGACGACCTGGCTAAGATCGCGGGATCGCGGTGGATGCGAGAAGCACAAGACCGGTCTGAGTGGAGAGCCTTGGGGGAGGCCTATGTCCAGCAGTGGACGTCTTTCGGCTGACATGATGATGATGATGATGATCACTGTCATATTGCAGGAATTTCAGTTTTTTTAATCTGAAATGCTACATGAATATTAGTTAAAATATTTCAGTCCATTGTACCTAGTTTCTTAATTTTGTAATAACCAAAGTGTAAAAATACATATTGCTACATACAAATAGTCTGTGCATAGAAATTGCTGGGGAATCAAAATTCATAGAGTACCTACCTATATTTCTAAGTGTCTCAACCTTGAAATTTGATATGATACTAGTTTTTGAAGCACAATCAATAATAACAGTCTTAAAAACTAAATTTTCGTATTTCTGGCTATGTCAGTAACCATTTAAAACAACTTCACGCTGCGTACATTTTGCTTAGAAGGGCTCTACTAACACTGCATAATATCATAGATACCTACAAAATTGTACAGAACCATCGGTGCAATTGGTCGGGTGCAATTGGGACTTAAGAAAAGGGGTTTTATTATTACGATGAACAATCTGTGAAATCCCCGAATCATTGCTCTCTCATCATCATCATCATCATCATCATCCGGAAGACGTCCACTGCTGGACAAAGGCCTCCCCTTAGAACGCCATAATGAACTACAACTCGCCACTTGCATGCACCAGTTTCCCGCAACTCTCACACTCATTGCTCATTGCTCTCTAACACTCGCTAATTTAACTGCCACATAGGAAATTAATTTAAAAATAGATTTCTCTAAGAAGAAGAGTCCTTCCCGGGACCGAGTTTCAACTAGTGCCAATAACGCAAGCAGCAATAATAAACGGGGATTTACAGAGCCGACTATACGATTTACAATCTGCAAATACATTCCTAGTATTTCCTAGTAAGAGATTTCATTCCAGTCAATTACGTAAATACCTTCTTGTACAAAAAATGAATATAATAAAAAATACATTTGACATGACGTCTCATACATTTGCCAAAGAAATCGAAGAGCAATTAATTATAAAATGGTTCATTCATTTTCTTCGATTGTAAGTACCCACGTTGGCGTGACTTGCGCTGCATATTTCCCGTTTAAAACCTTCAACTAATTAGTTTTCCAGAAGAATAATTATACTTCAAATAAAATCCGACTCCAGTCACTAAGGCGTCAGGTTCAGTGAACAGACCGGCGTAAATATTGTAGAAATATCGTCGAAGCATAAAATGGGCTTGTTACATTTGCTTCGTAGGGCTCGCCCGAAGCAACGACGCTGTAAAATAACACCACTGAAATATTTTATCGACTGAACATAAACTTCTAGAAAGTTACAGCTATTGAATATTGGTCTTATTCTGCGCTGGACGGAATTTTACGGCGAGACAGATTGCTAAATTGATCATTTGAAAGATTGCGCTAGTGTTTTTATTTCATATAGAATAAAATTTTATGATGTCTGTTGTTGCACGTGGTTTTATTGTTTAGGAATAAGTACGAATGCATTTTTTTCCTTAACTAACTTGATTTATTTACGTCTCTTTAGTTTTGAGCGTATTTGAGCTCGTTATTTGAAATAACAATCACGCGCTGTTGTATCTCCTTCTCTTTCTGCAAAATGCTCGTTCGTATTATCAAATTCAAATACTTTATCATTAAATATTTTATTGTTTAGGAATAAGTACGAATGCATTTTATCCTTAACTAACTTGATTTATTTACGTCTCTTTAGTTTTGAGCGTATTTGAGCTCGTTCTTCAAAATAACAATCACGCGCAGTTGTATCTCCTTCTCTTTCTGCAAAATGCTCGTTCGTATTATGAAATTCAAATACTTTATCATTAAATATATCCCTACCACGATTGCATAAACGAGTTTAAAACTGCTTATTTTTACCCGACCGAGCCGGTGAATGCGGATGAAAAATATTCAAGAATAATAAAATAATGAGTTCACTGTAAAAGAGTGATCTTTTATGACTTAATCATTTAATTAATCGTGAATCAATATCTGAATACCCATTCATATCGACTAAAGTACTTTCGTTAAAAAACGAGTCTTCATTCAGGTTAAATAAATAGATAACATTATTTCAGAATCAATAGAGCTATTCGAGAGGTATCTGGCTTCAGTTGGGTTCAGTCTAGGTTTAGTCGACGCTCGTGCAGGATAAATGATATCTAGACTTTTTATAAATGCTCTCACTGTAGCATGAGGTCAAAGTTATCGCTTGTGCACTTTTTGTGCCCGCAAAAACTGCATCGAAACGACGCTGAGTAAATCTTAACGAGATATTAATGAGCGAAGTGCGCGCATAAAATATTTGTATGCAAGCATCGGACGGCAGAACATTTTGGTTGGACGTGTTTTTCTTAATTGATTCTCGGAATTTGGCCTCATTTTTGATATGCGAAATTGTTGGCAGATTCTTAAGAAAAAAATAAGAGTTAGTTAACGTATGAAATATTGCGTCACTCCCGTTTATTTTTGCAAAATAAGCAACGGTATGAATATGTTATCGAGGGGCCGACTCGGGTATTCTAAACGATCACAGATCGCACTGCGCTCCTAAAAACAGGTTTCCATATATTCAGAACTAAGTTTTAGTTGACGTATAGACTTTCAAATTACCTGTTTTCTCAGAGTTGTTAGGCGAGCAGCGCGAACCCGGCCTGACCTCGCGGTTAATTTGACTCAAACTGCCAGGAAATGGAAAATCTCATGACTTGACGCAAATGATGCTCAAACAATCATATTATTCATTTATTCCTCTGCTCTAGCTAATTAAGTATGTTAATGAAAGCGTCAAATCAGGTTTTTAGTTGTCCTAAATTGTTACTTTCACTATCAGCGATAGCTACAAGATAACGTTTTATCCGAATGTGTTTTATTACGCTATCTAAATCACGCAATATTCGGGTCGTTGCCCCCTAGCTATCGGTTTGGACGATAACGTTTACACGGAAAAAATCCGTCTTCAATATGGTAACAGATAAAATTATTAACCGGTATTTTTTGATCTCCCGTCCCTCTCTCTGAAGTAGTGAAAGCAGCGTGTACGTAGGAAATAGAATGAACTGCCGGAGCTCTTTTATGAATGGGCGTGATGCGTTAACGATTGTGTAAATATACCGTAAATGTCCTTGGCTGCGGGCTGCGGACGCAGTGTTGCCACCTCAGATATTTTTACTCTAACGCTACGCGAAATTACCCTAAATAGGCACTTAATTTTTTTTCCCTAAATTTTTATTAATAAAAACTAAGCGAATAAATGCAATTTATTGATAAACTAATAGCTAAACGACTACACCGTTTTGAGACATTCTTGGAATGCACCCATAATGGTCTTGTTTTCTATGTCATCTGCAGTAATTTTTTTCTTGAAATCGTACTACATTAATTCGAAAACTTTTACCCAAAAAATACCCTAAATAATTTTTTACCCTAAACTTGTAAAAATACCCTAAATTTAGGGTAAAATAGCCTAATGTGGGGACACTGCGGACACCCAACAGAGGTCGACTCAGGAAGGTGCTACTGCAAACATTTGAAACTTCTCGAATTTGTAGTTATCTGGTTGGTGATCGTTGGTCGTGATTTTAGAGTAGACACGTCGAAAAGGTAGGTATTTTGCAATTCTGTTCACGCTACGGCAGCTAACACGGATGGAATTAATTATCGTTTTCTGCGTAAATAGAAAATTTAAGCGGTTATGAAATCGTTTAATAGATTATATGAAGGGTCCACGGAAAGAACATGTCTAATCACTTAAGCGACTTTCTGAGTTATAACGGGTTGAAAGTTAGTCATCATGAACAATTACTATGGTTGCCATTTCTTTAAAAGTGAAAAAAATATGTATTCTTTTCAGATATCCATATTTAATTCAATGGTAAGTCATAGTACCTACTTTGCGCGCTCTACATTTTAAGATTAAAATCTCAATATAAAAAAGGTGACTAGACATGTTCTTTCCGTGGACCCTTCATATGATGGTTTAACCTAAAAATTAAATTAACGATAGTCAACGAAAAATCGTACAATTGATTTTGATTTCGTGTGATTTAATTTGGTTAACTGTATCACGCGGACGCAATTAAAACCAATAAAAGAGAACTAATGACAAATAATTATCTCATTAATCCTTAATGGCCAATAGGTATTTGATGAAACTATATTGACACGCGAGAGTAATGAAGTCGTGTTTTAATGTCAGCTAATAAAAATGATTCAAGTCTCTTAATTAGATGAAGATGAGGATTACTACGAAAAATGCCCTTTAAGAATATTAACTGACATTTTACGGATGAATAATTGAAAGAGAAACAGATTAAAAATGTTATGTAGCCTTTGGTCACGAACCGCGATCACTTATTATTTTTTTATCCCCGACGCAAAAGGAGGGGTGTTATAAGTTTGACCGCTATGTGTGTCTGTCTGTGGCGCCGTAGCTCTTAAACGCGATTTGAATGCGTTTTTTTAATTTAAAAGCAGGTTTTCTAGCGATGGTTTTTAAACATGTTTCATCAAAATCGGTTCAGCTGTTTTCGAGATATTGAACTTTGAATTGTATCTCATGATCCGTGATAGCTAGACTATTTAAAATTTCACAGATTATGTATTTCTGTCGCCGCTATAACAACAAATACAAAAAAACAGAGTAAAAAATATTTAAGGGGGCACTCATACAACAAACGTGATTTTATTGCCGATTTTTGCTTGATATTAATAACTGCATCAGGTAGACGCTTGAAATGTTCATAGAATATTAAAATTAAATTAACATAAAATAAGGGGGGCTCCCATACAACAAAAGTATGTTTATGCTAATGTCAAATGTTGTAAAGGCAACGGTACGGAACCCTTCGTGCGCAAGTCCGACTCGCACTTGGCCGGTTTTTTATTGAGCTAGGTATGGGATAAGGGAAATAAAGCATACCTACTCACTCTTTCCAATCAGTTCGTGTGTGCGACAGAGATGGGTGAGGGATGCATTATGTCCGAGATAAACGACGCTGACCTACGCCCTCTAAACGTCGGAACGTTCATGTTATTAAACGTCAATCACAGTATAGTTAAATTTAATTTCAAACATAAATCAATTACAAAGGTTGAACAGCCACTGGTCCTTCGAGATCTCTTGTAAACTAACATTCAGTGTCACAATAGGTTGGCATTGACTATGTAGGTATCTCTATTGTGCCCGTAATACCTAATAGTTAAGCATGCGCTACAGGCCCCATGGGGGGTCTATAATGAAGGCTCCAAGGAAATGGACTATAGTAGTTTCTTTGTCAACGATGTGGGTCGTGTATAATAGCGGATCATTCTATGCTCCCTACTGTTATGTAATAGCTACTTGGAGGGATAAAGGTTAAAGAAGTCGGTAATTCTCTTGAACTACTTCGGGGACCTTCAACGGCAAGGCCAGCGATGCTTTAAATAAAGACGACGTTTTACTCAAACAATTCTACACTGAAATCACCATCCGTAGACATTTTTACTTACATTGTAACTTTAAACAAGAAATAATGATGATAAAACTACATTGTATTGCCAGATTAAGTAGCGCGTAAAGTAAACAACGTAAATTTTAATTAGACAATTATGACGGTTTAGAATTTATGTATTATAGTCGACTAAAGCCCTAGTGTATTTTATTTACGACTTAGGTGGACTGGGCCTTAATTAAATGTTTCTTTTGGAGCATAAATACCTATGTTTTTAAGTATTTTCTTCAAGGTAATAGCGGTCGAAAGGTTCTTATACTACACACAGTAGAATGAGTCAACTAACTATAGTGAAATCAACAAATAAACCTGGCGTAAAATAATCAATTTAAAGGCATAGTTAAAATGTCTACATTTGCTTTCTCTACAAGGCTAAATGGTTGGAAAGTTTTTTTTATAACTTCTCTTAGACTATCAACGTAAGATAAATTTACATGAGCTTTTCTGTGGTTGCTGCTGTCATAAAGACTATTGCAGGGTAGCTAAACCATTTGGATGAGAGGCGCTAAAATTTAAACACAGAGACATGCCAAGGGATCTGTAGACATATTTTTTTAAATATAAGCTTTTTGCTTGCTTTACTTGGACTGTCGTCTAAATTAGGTACCTACATAGCCATACCAAGTTTCAAGTCCATCCTATATCCATTGAAGAGTTCTATCCTGTGATTCAAGTCAGAATACCAAAATTTCACTACGAGTTCACCGGACTTATAAAAGTATGCTAAACTTCAACTAATTGAGATATCAGGAAGTGGTTGAAAATTGGTTTGCAAATTTTGAACTCAAAATCAAATGACCGTTGCAAGATAAATAAAGTCTGGTAAAAACTCACCTATTTTCCCATTAGGACTGTAGGGCCCGTAGCTTCCCGAGGAGAGTGGCGACGAATACCCATTGTTAGGCTGGGGTTGAGCCACCGCTCCCGGGGACGGCGAATTGGCACCAGCGCCGCCTGCCATCCAGTCTCTCACGTGGCCGTTGACCTGGCCGTTGTGGACCCCCGGTTCGGCCTTCACCTGGCCTGGGAGCACCCCTCGGTAAGCCACTTCGTGTTTCAGGTCCATGCCGCTGCTACCGCATGCTGTCGCGCCGCCGCCGGCCCCGCCGCCCGCACTCCACACTTCTGCAAAAAAAAAAGAAATCTCAGAACTGGGAAATTAAAAAGGAATACAACTATTGCGTTTTTTCATCTTTGTTTCTCTGGGTTTTCGTCTGCTGAATATACCCAGTGATAGGCTCAAATCACGATCTATTTGAGTTTCGTGGGATGGCCATCGTAGTAGCAGAGCCAGACCGACAAGTACCTAACGGTGAGACGACTTCAATGCATTTGACATTGAGTGGCAGGAGCAGGCTCTTGAAAGAAAACAAGAAATTTTCATTTATCTAGATAGCACTCTACCTATAGCTTATTAAAATATCCTCATGGAAAAAGTTGTTTAAAGAGATGATGTCTCGAGTCAACTTTTTTTATGAAAAAAAATAATACAAACATTGGAACATAGAACCTCCTCCTTTTTTTGAAGTCGGTTAAAAACGGAAGGCAACGATGCTGAATCTTGTTAGATTATTGTAGCATTGTGACCTAATATTGATAAAAAGAAAAAACAAACATTCAAAAATTCAATTCAGAAGAAAACATCCCAAAAATGTGATTTTGTACCATTTTCAAAGTTGGATGAATGGATAATTTAATATCGAACTAAACTACAAATATCGAACACTCACGGATGAAACTTCGATCCTCGGGTATATCTGTTTGGTAATAAACCAAATTGGCGAGTCTTTCTATCGAAAGATGCGTTTTTAAACGATACATAACTAACTATAATGCAGACGTTGATAAGACGTAACATTGAAGGGAGCACCAATAGACAATAAGTTTTATTGACATTGACTTCTCGCCAAATCAACTCTGTCGCCTCTGTGATAGATCTGTGTACAGACTGACCAACTTATATGTGAATCGAAAAAGTTTTAATGTCATTCGCATAAAGTGTAGTATTGCTTGATCTGATTCACAGATAAGTTGGTCAATCTGTAATCTCTAATCTATTAACATAACACGCTAAAATTCTCTCTGGTAACATGATATAATACTTTCTTGATTTTCTTTATGTCATAAATAGTCGAATACTGGCTTCAAAGAAAATAATAAGTGCTATGTTATGAAGGTCTTAATTTTCTAAGAATCACTCGTAATAAAATAAGAGTACCTCCAAGAGTCGAGATCAAAGATTAATTATTTGTTCTTCTTATTTACGCAATGTTTGATCTCATCTTTATGTTAAATAAACATTTAAGGGAATAAATATACCAGCCATGGTCCTGATGAAAGAAGAAAGAAAGCTTGGCGTGTATCTGGTGAAGCCTGAAATGTCCCGAAAATTGTTGAAAACTGCTTTGTTTGTATTTGTAGTGTTAAATTTTCCAAATTAACATGATTAAATTTTGATGAAAACGAGTTTTGATATTTGAAACACTTTCTGGATGTAATAATTTGTGTTGTCCCCCCTGCCTAGAAATAAAACAGATATTGTTTTCGCATTTGAACAAAAAAGTTTTATTTGGGTGTATAGTGTAAGTAAAAAAACACAAGAAGTCTGTAGGTGGTTATCTTGTCCCGTACAAAAATTGACAGAAAAAAACTGCTAAGATAAATTTAACGCGCAGCTCTCGTCCTTAGAGTTTTGTGTGTCAAAACTTGCTGGGACCTTGTTAATATGCATGATAAAAAGACTAGTGTATAGATATTACGTGGCTGTTGCCCGCGACTCGGTCTGCGATTTTGTTTGTCGCTACTCCGAGGGCACAACACAATTTTTCGAGATAAAAACTAGCTTATAAATGTACTTTCCCAGGGCTTAAACTATCTCCACACCAAATTTCGTCTTGATCGGTTCTGTGGTTCAAGCTTGATGAGGTAAGGAACGTAGACAAACTTTTGCCGACTCCTAGTCACATTTAGTGTAGGTACTAAAGCCTCTTTAAAATACTTCATAAAAAATTTCAGAGGGATATTAGGGCAATAAGGATTAGTAACAGCATTTTATGTCTATTGCATGCGCTGCAAGGTGCTATTCAGCCGCGCAACGAAAAGAGAACACTCATCGCGCACAGACTTGGCCGGGCTGTAAATTCTACAAGCGCGATCTTAAATCTAGTCGCTATCTACAATCACGCTCATAAAGCAACGTCGCGGAATTAACCGGGACCTTACCCGGGATTTAACCGGACTAACGCGTCCTGGCAAGCGCGAATCCCAGACCCGTGGCAATTGGTCGTGCATTGTTTGTCGCTCGTAAAAGGAGATGCGTTGGTGTTGTGTTTAGACGTGTCATTGTTATATAGAATGGCTGTAGAACGAATTGAGGTAAAGTTAGTGGTCGACCGTAAAGTATAGTTTCTATGTATTCTAGATCCATTCTGCAAATAGACTGTAGGTTAGAATATTATTATTATGTAGGTATAACACTTAGTGTAAGTTGCACCTAGTTACTGTAACCATAACTGATGTCAAACCAGTCATCAAATCCCTTTACATGATGGCTAGTTTGACAATTGAATAATCGTCAAAGTAACTTTGTGCAGGTGTAGTGTAACTTGTCACGAAGTAGTGACCGGGGAGTTGGTCGTGGAATGAAGAAGGCAGGAGAAGGCAGACCAGTAATATTTATTAAAGATATTTATAAAAGGCGGACAAACAGACGCGGACTTAAATACCAAAACAGGTATCCTTTGACACTGTCTCAAGAGTTATAAAAATACATAGTTAATCAACTTACGTTTCCGTGCCCAGTTCTTTCATTTTATACAAATCAATAACACTGAAGTCCAGCAGTATTACAAGCTAATGAACTTCAGGAACTTCACTAACGCACTACAGAAGTATTGAAAACAGTAAAAGGAAATAAACCTTCCTTCGTATGTAGTTAATTATGAGCTAGTTAAGGAGTTTTAGGAAATTTATAGGATCTAGGATAAGGAGACAGGTATCTGTTCAGCTCGGAGGCTCTGAATAGAATGGCTACTTGACGTAAATCGAACAGGAGTGGAGTTTAGACAAGAAAATTTGAATTTAAATGTTATTTTTTAGAATGTGTGCTAAGCCAGACAGTGCAGCGAGTTAGGAGGAAGAAACGAGTTGTATCATACCTCGTGACAAACTCACGCATAACTTGCAAGGAAAAGCTTTAGTAGTTTACTCTACAATTTACAGCAAAAAATGTACTTATCTTTATTTAAACGACTGATTCTAGTGGACGGCAACGCCAATCATACTCGTAGATGACTAAAAAGGAACCTTTACTATATAGTTTTTTTTTCAGTAATAAAGATACCGTGGAACACTGATGGATTAAAATGTCAAGCATCCTGTCTTGAAGGCATCTTATTAGTATTGCATTCACATTCAGTATTGCAGCTTTGCAATTGCAGACACCGGGATTAACATAATATAATCGTTTATCGTGTATTGTTTTGTCATATAAAACAACTATGTAGGTAATAAAGAGGCAAAAGTGCTTACCGATGTTCAAATGCAAAAGTTATAGGTAATATATCTATTTTTAGAGCAGAATATACTGTCCAATTAAGAGGGGTTGAAGTTAGAGTGTGTGTTCCATATATATGTCTGCTTGAAGAGTTTTATGGACACACAGTAAAGTTACAAAGATTTTACGATGGAACGTAAAATATATGCAAAATACGCGATTTAGTTCCTACAATACAGCGCGCCATGCAGGCGATGGATGCACACATTACAAATGTTCTCTTTCAAGCTATGACCTTTTTGTCAAACTGGCACTGGCAGCTTTAGGTTTATAGGTATTTATTTTAGGGATAAAATGATAAAATGCTAATGAGAAAAACTACATTCATTACAAAGAGAAGTTTAGAATGGTTTAAAAAATAAAATAATAAGTACCGACATTGTGTTCAAGGGTGATGAATAAGAAGGAATACGGAAAGAGATTGTTCGAAGGCCAAAGATTGAGGGCTTTTTGAGTCGAGTTTCGTAGTAATTCTCATATCACCAGTGAAAGACACATTTTTCATCAAAGCAAAGAAAGAAGAAACAAGGTTGTATAGACTCTGATTCTGATGCGTTTCCCAAGCCTAAAGCAGATAAAAAACAAAACGGCGACGCGTCGGAAATACAAAACAGCTGCGACGGATTTTAAATAAAATAAATACTTAATGACAAATTTTAAATAAAATCTTTAAATCTGTTTCTGAAAATAATGAATTCAATTTCAATGTTATTTTACAAGTAGAGTGAGGAAAAATCAACTGCATGGCTGAAATGGAAATATTCAACGCATACTTCACCAAGAAATCAAGTTAATCCATTTTACTTTTTCTTGTTTGCAGTGTTAGGATTCCGATGATTAAATACGAGTATGTATGTACTAACAGAGACGCCTTGAAAATCCAGCAGGTCGCTGCACGGGGCCATAGTGCAAGTACGGACGTTGCACAACGTGCGCCGGCGCAGAGAAAGCGCGTGACGTCACGACCTCGACACGCTCACCTACTTGTGCCCCCCTCCCACAAAAGTGGGCTGCCGACGGCCCAATGTCGCTGAGAGCTTTCTCTGGTCGTGTCGGAGCTCACATACGCCAATCGAGCATTCCAATCTAATCGACATCTTGTGTGTACGGCTACAACAAAACCACCAAAAACTCTGACGTTACTCTTAGGGCCTGTTTCACCACTCTCTGAGGAGCAAAATATCTTCATCATCATCATTATCTCGGTCTACATACGTCCCACTATAAGATATGGGCTTCCTCTCAGACTGAAAGGGATTGGACCGTAGTTAAAAATGGGAGCGTTGCACACATCATTGAATTTCTTCACGTTAATTACGGTTTTTAAACTTCAATTACTTTCTGTGGGATTTAAATCACAACTACTCATACTTTTTATGAGTTTAATACTTTTTGCGAGAAAGCGCATGTAGTCGACGCCCAAGAACGAAGGTAGACAGAGCACGGTCTAAACGACAAAAAATATCCAGCCTTAATTACTTCAACTTACCTGTCATTGTGACGTGATGTAATTCTGTTAATTTTGTCTAATATTATAGGACAACCTAAAGCTAAATTTTCTCAAATTACAATTAAGGAACAAAATTAGTTTTATTTCATTTCAGCATGATTCACTGAGCGGTGATTAACTAGCGGCATTGTAAAGACTTTTCTGTTACTGAAACAAAAGATTTTAACTCGACGAATGCTTTTTGTTTCACTTTCTGAAGGACGTTTGGAGTGTTCCACTTTTAAAGACAAATGAAATTCTGACAAAAACATGGTGTAAAAAACGTGTCAAGTTTTGATTAGGATGATCTGCCCATAAAAAGTACTGATATCAGATAAAGAGTTAAGCCTATTTAGGAGACAGTGTAATAAAAATCTGACCTGCAATGGGAAACATGAATAGTGCCATTTGAAAATACTGTAGGAGTCATCGTTTGTATCACGCACTCCTTTTTTTTTTAGTTTGAGTTTAAACTGACAATGGCTATGTCATACGTTGTGGCAGTTTGCCCTTGCACTCAACTTAGCGGGGGCATTGCCGTGCCCCCAGATGTCCTTTGCTAAAGAATACTTTAAGTAATGGTGGATTATTTGTAGTAGCTCATTTGGCAGTACAAAAACGGACAATTTATGATGAAAAGGAAGGAACTAAAGAACTAACCAATGTGAGTAATCCAAAATGACAAAAAAAAATAGAAGATAATAGAATTTTTAAATGTCTTGTCACACTGTTTGCAGAACATAAGCAATGGCTAGAAACACCAAATCCACTAAAACTTATACCTTTTACTACGATGGCACTCCAGCTAATGATGAACATAATCATAACATTAGTCGTTACGACTGGGTGTGAATGTGAAAGCTACGGAACTGATGTTGGATCGTTTATTTTTTACCTACTTCTCAATGCTACAACGTGACCTTTTCAGATACTGCATTCGGTTCCGAGAAAACGTTTTCATAAATGGCTGACAAGCTAGCCCTGGTTCAATTTCCACGGGTCGTTTGAGCGGATCGCGTCGCCTTGTCATCTGCTATTGGGATCTACGTACGTGCTTTGTTCGACTTTACACGCTTAACCCTCGGCAACGCCTCGTCAGACCGAACCAAACTCTACTTTGCGACGCCACCAATAAACTTTTATGAATCATTACGATAACGTTAGAATGAAATACGCCGAGAGCAATCGAAAGAATGTAAGTGCAACCACACTGTGTCTTGTTTTCAGAAATTTATTCACCGAAGTCGCTAGTCGTCCCGATTGCGATCGTCTGATTTATGCGCGATTTTATTCTCTGTTCACGCTCAGAAAATATTCACTGCTCGAAATAAATCAGGTACGGTTCGCCAGAGTAGATGTTAAGAATCCTTGGAGCGGTCAGCGGATATACGCTTAGATCGAATAAAGAGATTTATCGAGAGAGAATGAGTACGTAGAAGCGGCGGATATCGGTGGCAGTGTCCTGGGAATGTACTGGAATGCATTGAGCGCCGCCGCTGTGGCCTGTGTGTCGTAGTGCGCGTGGCGCGCCATAAGTATCTGACCGGAGCACATTCGTAATCTAAATGCAAAGCTATGGGGCTCCCTGTCGGCTACTGTCACTGCTGCGCCATTATGACTTGTCGATGACGCGGAAATAGAATTTACGATTGGCGCGACCCCGAGTGCACTGCTCACTCGATAAATTAAGCGAGGTCAGCGCCTTGCTGTTTTGCACAGCGTTGCGTCATTAGCGAACCAAGCTTGATCAGAATATATCACAGAGATTGTTAGGACAGGCTTCTGAGTTCGATAACCTAGCGAAGTGGGAATTAACAATCTGTTAGCCGTGATTAGAGACCCGGTGCTAAACGTCTAGGCTCCTGAATTATTAAGTGTTGAACAAACCGAATACGTTACGTATACATGTTTCAAATGTGATTGCCGGCAATTGCGAGAGTTCCCACGGGACTTACTCGGAGCCGAGTTATTTACATAATCTTAGTTATGCTTGCTTGGGTCATTACATTAATTAAGTTAAATTAACAGTGTTAACACGATTATTTCTGAGAACTTTCAAGCCTAATTGACGTGATGCGAGAAAAACTGTGTATGATCTTGTGTACCGATCGATCATTTACAGCTAGTTAGTACCATGGCCCTTTTTTCTTTTACTCCCATCGCATGAAACAATACTTTCTACATACATATTTTATACGCTACCTGTAGTGGAATGACGAGTATTAAGGCAGTCAGTAATTATACAATACAATGAGTCTTTATTGAAAACCATAATAGCGATAACCATAAGCGATACAGAAAACTGTGTACAGAGAGAAAAGTACTAGGTAAGCACTAAGCAATAGGCGGCTTATCTTAGTTATTTAGGTAGGTACAACAGTAGATTTGTTACTTTTCCAAAGTAGTTTCATTTATAATTCGCAATCTCATTTATTTTTCCATATTCAATCAATCAATCCCAGCCTATATAAGTCCCACTGCTGATGTTCCTGTTCATGTTCATGAACGAGTTCACCATTGAACTGCTTCGCAGATTTGCGGAGCTTTCCTCTCGATGTTTTCAAATAAATGAAATTCCTCACATGAATTTTGAAAAACTCAGAGGTGGGAGCTGGGGTTTGAACCCACGATCCTCTGCTTCAGAGGCGATCGGTCAAACCACTAGGCCACCACGGCTTTTTATTTTCCCTCTACAATCATTCTTCTCTCGCTCTCTTGACCCTTCGTGACGAAAATAGTGTGGTGTTTTCCCATTGCTTTCCGCACCGCAGTGCTGGAGTCCAGAGCACTGCTTACTCTCACTCTAGTAGGGCTACTACGCAATTCTAAAATCGAAGTTCGTATCGTACCGTCCCGCCGATACTTCTATTTTTTTTATACGAGATTGCGAGGGACGGTAGATAAGAACTTCCATTTTCAAATTTCGTAGTAGCCCTGCTGACCCCTTAGTCGTATTCTAAAACCGGGTAAAGTACAGACTGCATGTGATAACAAATCCATATTATAATAATATATCCCATTCTCAAGCCAGTAGGCGGGCTGTAAGTTGCAAGTTGCCTACATGCAGCGTAGGTTCACGACCGGAAGCGGCTGCATCGGGATTGCGAGGCCACGCCCTTGCCGCTTCGACAGCCTCTACCTGTTACTGTGACTGCTCTTTCACCCACATAAGAGCAACGGGTGACACTCTTTTCCGGCTTGGATAATACCGACATGGAAATACAGACCCTGTTTTTCATGTACACGCCCATATAAGCTCATGTCAGTTTCTATGGGCCTATACATGAAAAACAGGGTCGGTATTTCCATGTCGGTATCTGAAATCCCGAATAGAGCTCCCTCTCAAGAATGTTGCACTAGGTACTGTAAATTATTTAATTAAATCAATATAAAAAAAACATAATAAAATTAACGTATGTTATGTTCCGAAGTATTAATGAACCAAAAGAATGAAAACTTAGATGTTAGTCTAACATCTGGGGTAGCACGGTGCACGGTTGTGTTGCTCTGAAGATGAGCTCTAGTTGAGTTCGAAACGCGTCAGTGTAGTATGGAGGTGATAGATGCGTTTGTATGATTTGTGTGTGTTCTTACAGTCTTTAGGTGGAGGAACTGCAAGAACACGCATATCTTACATAAACTTAGCTATCATAAGGTCGCGGGCGAGCAAAGAAATTATTTTAGTTCATTACTCCGTTAATACTGTAAAGCTTTGTACATTATTATTATTTATTTATTTACATACCTATGTCAATAATACCTTAATTAACACTTTTTTTCATATAGGTATGTCCAGAGGATAGAGATGTGGTGTATATAAGGCGTTAACTAAATAACTGAAACCTTCTGAATCGAGAGGAGGATCGATACACTATGTTTTGAACCAGGTTTCATTTTTTTAATCTCTTACTGTGCCAAAAGCTTACAATGTAACATGCCAATTAATGCCTCAGCGAGGTTACGTATTATCTGGGGGCACGGCAGTGCCCCCGCCAAGTCGACCAAAAAAAAAACAAAGGCACGGCCGTACCATACTTTTCTCGAAGTCATTCAGGCTATTTATAGTATACATTTAAATATTAAGCAGTGGATATGTATGTCAATCGAGGGTACAAAGTGATTGCTATTGTTATTGGTAAACGATATTGAAGTGTACTACGCATTGCGAGCGACTTGAAAAAATATATACAAAAGAAAATTAGACGTACCTACACACGCATATTTTTACTTACTACATTTCCAATTTGCCTACAACTATTGGTATCATACCCAAACGGAGCTGGGTAGTAATTAAACGAAAGTAGAATAAAATTACTGGTATCATCCTAACCGTAATACAAACTTTTTAGTAGAATCATCTTCGTCCCAAAAGTTTTTTTTTCTGTATGGTCAGTATGTCAAAATGAATAGGTACTATAAGGAAACGTGATAAAAGCCGAAGCTTCTAGCTAGGACATTGTCACCTAGTGACATAAATAAACATCGTATGCAAATGGCTCACTAATGTCATAGCTCTGAACCTCCAAGTCAATGACATGGTTTGAACAAATGTTTGCTAAATAAAGTAAGAGCTCAATACAGCGCGTCAAGGTGCCCGCGACCGGTCATTTCAACGTATTTTTTTTAAATAACAGCATTATTCTCTGACGCCAATTTGTCAAACAAAACATACTCGTATTATAATAAACTTGTGTTCAGGTAGATTTTAAAATTATGCATCTTTACAAAAAACAGTGAGGTAACCTAAAATAACTTATTTTAAATATTTTAATTTTATGTAGGTAAGTTTAGTTAAGTTATTTTTAGGATATTTTTTAGATTTTATTGTACCTAATAAAACTAAATATTTATAAGTAAGTATATTAACAATATATGAAAAACAAAAGGTACCTTAGTAGGTATCAATGTATAATGTAGAATTAATCTTAGAAAATACTTTTGTTTATTTATACACAACGTTACATAACAGTTTAAAAGTTATGTACGTGTTTGTGGAACCAATGCAAAATTTGCAATACTCTGTTTACTTCCTAGCGTTATTTATGGCGTAGTTCATACAATTCAATGCAAACTAGCAAGACTCAGAAGATAAAATAATTTAGATGGTGCTCTATGAAATATAGTAATAGCGGTGTAAAATTTTATAGTCTTCCCGCGGTACAGTTCAATAGTTTGTTAGAAGAAAACAGAGCCATTCACGACTGAATAAGTAATATCGGAGGTAAGCATTTGATATCGTATTATACGCGATTCGTTCCACATTGACTGCAATATTATTTTCCTGTTGTCGTTGGAATTGGCATTTTTATGAAAAGGCGATATCGCGTCCTCGCTTAAGTTGAAATTGCGTCCGAGACCTTTTGTGAAAAGAGGAATAAAATCTAACGTTACTTTTGAAATATTTTTTTTCCGCTTATGACTAAACTGATTTATGTTTTAAATGGTTAATTTAAATAAATACATGATCAGCTCTTCAAAAAAAATTTTGCTAGACACTATTAGGGTTTTTGTCTATAAGATTCTTTATTACTCAAAAAATATAGCTCTGTGACAAATGAATAGACAATTATGGAGTTATGCCCTGTTAGTGCACTTTGAGTATCGAAATCCAGGGTTTTTTATCGATGACTAAGTCCGAGTAGCTACTAAAACGTGTGCCAGTAGAATATTTAACACTAAGAGCAATCAACCACATTACAACCATTAATATCGGTCACAGATCTATATACGTAAGAACTTTCGCAATATTAACGAGGTGTCAAACAAAATCAAACCGGTCTGCGCCTTATAACAAATCGTGGCCATATTTGTTATTGTGCTCTCATAAAAGAATTGTATAGAGTTGAGCAATTTGTTATGGCGCAACGGAATCAAGCAAATCATCCGACACATCTTGTTGTGCCCTTCGGCTTAATGCGGACCATTTGGGGAGCCGGCGATTTGTTTAAGTATTTTTACTGTGAATGATATAAAGGGTGCGTGTGGCAAAATTTGTTGACTTTGTTGTTTGAAAGCGGCTGTGGCTTTTCAAGAGTTGCTAATTCATGTCAGAGAGTGCAGCATAAAATAAATCTTAACACAAGCAGTCAAAAAAACTAAAACAACTTTGGCGAATAAACAAAGTTAAGTTTTTTATTAAGATTGTCCAATTATATATAAGCAATTATCTATGAAATTTAATGCTAAAAATAAAATGGGTGTTTATAAAAATGAAATATATTCCCCGCATTGGCAGACCATCGGGTTGCCTCTGGGCCGATAAAATACGAACGTGACATCCCTGAACCGATTCCTCCAATCTTTTCATCTGCCCCTCCATCTCCAGACGGGAGTCTAGATTCTCCTAAGCAGTAACGTCATCTGGTAGATCCAATTTTACATTCAGAACATGTCTGGAAATCGCATTACTGAAGCACTCCCCTGTGGGTACCAAAGCTACGCCGGTAATGTCGAATGTCTCGAAAATCGACTTCGTGTTTCGGCTGGTAATAGTCGTCGAGATTTAGCTTGGGATGAAAAGTTCATAGGTGTCGTCGGGAATTTATGTAGCGCATCGATGGGTTAACGGTAAGTTATTTTATTTACCTTACATTTTATTACTTTCAAAATTATTCTTCGAATTCTGAATGCACGTTACTTATATTTATAGGTATCGGTAGGAGAGTTGAGCTCACGCGTACAAAAAAATGTTCTGTAATGACAGAGGGATTTTGAAAGGAGTGGAACGAGCTTTGTTCGTTAAAGATAAAACTGCAAGAGCAACTAAAAATAAAATTCTTTAATCTGCCCACGATCATGGTAGATGCGTCGAAATATTGTCAGCTCATTAAAAGCAATCACGGGCTACATCGTGAAGCAAATGAGTCTAATTTAATTAAGAGCGTTTATACCTGCTGAGCTCGCAACGTTGCATTAATGTTAGTTTTTCTCGATTATTCCATAAAAATGTAATGAAAATTAAAAATGTGGTCTCAAAGAACTCTTCTTAATATATAAGTTAATTTGTCTACTCCAATAATTATTCGTGATAGACTTTTATATTCTTTGAAAACGAACAAATGTTTATTAACGGTTTTTAAAGAAAATAAAAGTCTATCATGCATAATTATTGGAGTAGACAAATCCATATCCATACTAATATGTATTATAAATGCGAAAGTGTGTTTGTATGTTTGTGTGTTTGTATGTTTGTATGTTTGTCCCTCTTTCACGCCGTAACGGAGCAATGGATCGACGTGATTTTTGGCATAGAGATAGTTTATGGGCCCGAGAGTGACATAGGCTACTTTTTATCCTGGAAAAATGCATAGTTCCCGAGGGAACAGCGCGCGATAACCGAATTCCACGCGGACGGAGCCGCGGGCTAAAGCTAGTTATATTAAGAAGAGTTCCGTCCGACCACATTTTTAATTTTCATTAAATTTTTATCGAATAACCGAGAAAACTAACAAAAATGCAACGTTGCCAGCTGAGAAATACTGTTAATAAGTATGATATCTACTAATTTTATTGATCTTTTTGATTCCCTTAAATTAGTCCCTGGTATCACAGCCGACGGCCAATTTTGTTATTACCCCAAAAAACTTGTGCTGGAAGACATAAAAACTTTACTTACTTTCATTTTGCAACTCGGGCGGAAAATTAATGAAATTTTTAAAATTCAAGTTATTCACGTACGACACCCCCGGTGTTGGTAAGTTCTCGAATTTTCCTCGGGCATTCGAGATATTCTCAAAGTTGAGTCGTAAAGAAGTTCCGAGTTCCAACTCGCAAGTGGGACTGCTCGTGTAATAGTTTTATTGTAATTTGATGTTTCAATACATTTTTATGTGAAAGCATCCAGCTCAGGTGCGAAAGATATAAATATCAGGGATGTTTAAGTTCTATAAAAGTGATAGATAGATAGTTATATAAACCATATTTCTTATTTTTAAACAACACTATGTCAGTCAGTCAGTCGGTGAATCAGTCAGGACTTTTATTTCGGGGATCTCGGAAACGGCTCTAACGATTTCGATGGAATTTGGTATTTAGATGACAAATCGATCCAGCTTGATCTTAACTTTGGGAAAACGCTTATTATCGAGTTTTAGCCCGAGCAAAGCTCGGTTGCCCAGGTATTATTTATTTTATGTGAAACATTTTATAGTTCAGATAATTACTTGACCAACAATTGTATCGCCTACGTCCAAGATTTCCTTTGCACATCTTTTATATTATTACCGTATTGTCTATTCTTGATGGTTTATTACTTACAAAATTAATTGGATAGAATTGTGATGAGATAGTTATAACAGCTCCCACGTTTAATCACCGAGAAGGAGGAAAACAGAATAATTTAATCAAAATAATTATGTGGCCTAAAAGCATTATGATTAAATGTTTATTAAATAATTAGCTTTGTTTCACACCCACGTTGAACAAATCTACTGTAATGGCTAAAATAACTAAATTCAGTTAAATAATTTTAGTGCGAAATGTAGGATATGAAACGATTTTCTAACAAACATTAAGTTAATTAATAGGCTTTTTCCAAGTACATATTTAAATGACCGCCAGTTAAAGTTAAATTGAGAACGAACAGCCAGAAATGAATAAAATGAAACCAAAGAAAACAAAACTTAAATAATAAAACGATATAGGTAATATGAAAATATTTTTATAGAAATAAGTCTAAGTGCAAGAAAAAAGAAAAAAGAAAAAAAAAGATATGAAAAAGGTCACAAATATTTTTTTATTACAAATTTAAGCAATCACAGTGCAGATGAAAAAAAAGGTGCCAAGAAAGCAGTCAGTAATCACGTGGAGTGATACTTAAAGTGGCGGACTTACACGAGTGTCATTTGCATGTAAATGCGCTCCAGCTTACCCAGACTTAGTTACACTACACTAGTGCCACTAGAAGCCCTGGACTAGTGTCTGCAATGCAAGTTGCTGGAGCGCGCTGTGATAAAATCGAATAGGGGTAATCTAACTGTAGCAAAATAATGACGTCTTCGTACGGATTTGAAGTACTTTTTTACGCTTAGAATGCACAGGATGCATCGCTACGATGAAATTTAAATGAGCACGGAAAATGTAGAATGTAAAATTAAAATCTACAGTATGAAAAAGTACTACCAACTACTTTTTATATAATAATATTTTTTTACGAAATGCTGAAAAATGACGCTGCACAAAGTGACCGAGACACGTAGTTTATTACAAGTTTTTCACCATTTTAAAGTAAAGTATGAGAAATGTAAAATGACAAATTATTTGATAAATGTTTTATATCTAACACACACAGGAAAGACACTGATATTGATTAATGATGTTCTTACGTTATTATGATGGTTTATATAAATTTCTTTCTCTAAAAAAGGAAGGGTCATTTATTTAGACAATTAAAACAAAGAATTTCAAATTCGTTAGGTATAACAAAAGGAAAGAAAACTAAATCTACTTATTTTAAGCCTAACAACCTATAACTGTTTCCAAATATCACCCAGATTACTATTATTTCTTCTTTTTTATCTAAAATATCAATAAATACAGCAACTATGCTGAACACAAAGTTAAACGTTAAACTGTGAACGTTTCTTCCCTACCAATAAATAAGACCACAATCAAACTGTAAAGCAAATAACGAAGAGCAAATAAAAAGATAAATCTTGAAACAATCAAAACGAACAAAGGATGTTATTCCAGGACAATATAGATTGTAGAAATATTCGTTAGCCGGAAATATTAAAGCTGAGAAAGCTTTAGTTTTACGAGTGACTTTCAATTTCCGAACACGTTATAGCTTCGATGGAATGTCTTTATTTTTCTTGAAAAATAAAGTAGGGTTAATTTTTATTCAGAAGTATCAATAAAGTATGAAGTAATAACACCCATTAATAACAAATACCTACCTACTTATAACAAGAAATACCAGCCAGCAACTTAGTCTTTTAAATGGAATTTCTACGAACACATTTTTTTAACAAGATACACACTCGTATTTTGTGTTATAATTTGGCTGTTTTGTGGAGCTTTCTCTAACTTTTCAGTACTTAGGGTACCGAGCTTTACTCGGGCTGACACAAAATACACGTATGTATTTTTCCAGAGATGATTCATAATAATTGCTCGTTTAAAGATATTTGATAAATATTTGAGTTAGATTATTATTTTGCTGCTAAAAACACTAACAATTGACGCACAATTTAAAACTCAGTTTAAAAGGCAATCATCAAGATAATTGCCTATTTTGAACCTTTCCCGATTTGAATTAAAATTATGAAGCACAACTTAATAAAGGACGAAACAGTAGACAAATTTTCAGTTTATTTCTTTATGTAAGCAAGTTTTATTTTTTACCATTATATCACGGTTTTTTCCTTGTGCAGGGTGTATTTTTCGAAAGGCTACCCGCTTCTGTAAAAATTTCACTCAGTAAAATCTTTGTTAACATTGGTAAACAAATCAAATACTTCGCAATGCAATTTCCGTCCTTTGATCTTTTACTTGACTCTTACATCATTTTTAGAAATTCAATTTTACATGGCATCAAAATTTGTAAACAGAATGATGATGAATGATGAATTAAAGTGAGCCGATAAATAAATGAGTATACTTACATTTTTCAATAATTGGCAGTAGATCCAATTAATTTGCAAGGTTTGAAACAATCTAATAATTAAACACATGAAGTGAAGTTAATAAGAAGCTAGTAAAAACAGAACCAATATTTTTTAAGATGAGCCGATATTCATCACAGAAGGCGTCATGTTCATAATGGATGATGATGGACGCAATTCAATAATATGGATCAGCTTTATTTCATTTCATTTATTTATAACAGTATACAGTAAAACACAATAAATTAAACATTTAATATGACTATGATTTATGATGATCTTTAAATAAAAAATCCCTCCACGGTCACCGCCGCTGTTCATTGTGCCCAGAAGGGTGGCAGCATTTCCGCGTTGTACCTATTGCAAGCTTTCTTTCTGAGCTGAAGTAAAGAACTGATCAGCGTTTTCGCTCTTTCTTTATCAACCGCACAGCAAAAGAGTGGAATTCCCTGCCTGCGACTGTGTTTCCTGAACACTACAATTTGGCCGCTTTCAAGTCTAGGATGAAGGAGCATTTACTAGGCAAGCGTGCTCCATCGTAGGTCTCATCCTCGCTTTCCATCAGGCGTGATTGTGGCCAAACGCAAGCCTATAGGCTTAAAAAAGTGCGATTTTTGTCCTCATTCTGTATTTTAAACTTTTTTAAGACATTGTATCAAAGACACAGGTTAAGTAAGTTAGATTTGCTTGTCTTTATCAGCAGCACTTATAAATTTACATGAAGTTTTATTAGAACAATGAGCAAAAAACGTAATGATAAAAAAGTTAAGTACTTAATTGACAGTTTCAGATAATATTCAGAAAATTAGCATTATGTATTTCGTACATTCTTTTATACTTTGTTTATTTTGAAACGTTACCTTTTGCCTAAATATGAAGTTTATCCAATGTCCCTTGGTTCATATAGGCTATCTAACGTCGTAGTCGGCTCCTGTTGAGACCGACTGAATGGGTCGGCCCGCACTGCGCGTGTTGTACCCGTCTGGTTCTATCGATCTGGCGCCCTCAATTCAGATTCCAGCCGACTATGCCCAAAAGGGGGCCTGGATGTGCCAAAGCGTAAACTCTAAATTATAGCCCGCAAGTTTAGCTCTCAGGACGCCCTTGATTTTTAGGCCACGACGCACTTTTTCTTTCACAAAATGTAAATTGAATTTGGCTTTAGCTGAAGCTGGGTTATGGAATGAGATTTTCTCGGTATTAAGTAGTGCCTTCTATGAAAATGAGTTTACCAGATGTGTGAACAGCACTCCCTAAAGATGTTTTTGCATGCCCGTTCTAAATATGAATTTGTTGCCATGGGAATAAGATAAACATGCTGAATATCTAAAACTTATCATTTCGTGCTCTGATACACATAAGAGGTTTAAAAAACTTTAGGTATTTAAGTAATTTAAGATACAAAAAATGACAGAAAGCAGCAGCATAGAGGCGAACTTATATCTAATAAAGGATTTCTTCCAACAAAACTAGTTTAGAGAAGTAAAAACGAAGTCAAAAATCTTTGCATGTAATATTTGCAAGATATTCTACTTCTAATGCTTGTTTCTACAGCAATGATAAAAACTTCAACTCGGCAAGAGAAACCTTAGAAAAAGAAATCTTTTCATTCAGATCTCTATGAAATTTATATAATAATTTCTGGTAAATTGACCCTTATCTTATTACACCGCATTACACCGGAATTCAGCTTATTGTAAAACAAGAGTAATAAAAAATTAAAGTACAAGTGTTTTATTTTATATTTTTAATGTACTTAATTGTATGCCTTATCTAGTTATTTATTAGAAAATATCTTAGCAGGTAGCCGACAACATGGCGTCATGCTAGCTCACATTAACTGTAATGTGTCTTAAAATAAGTCCACAATACTTTAGCAGGTTAGTTTAACTAGATTTAGGGTTAGATTTTAGTCAAGTTACCTACTTTTATTTTAGGTTACTTTGATTTAACACCGCCGTAAATGTTAAACATGTTTTTTATTGTGATTCACAAAATGTTGTTGTTATGCGTGAACACATTTTGAATTAAAAATTTCAATACAAAACCTAAAAAGGATGTTCAAGCAAAGTAGCTCAATCATCTGAATATTGCGGGATCATTTAAAACACCTTCTACAAATGTACATAAAATATATCAATTGCACATTGCTATTTCGAAACATAATACTATCGAACCATTTTATTTCGTGATTAAAAGATTAAAAGTTAAAAGATTCTCATAGTAAGCGTCACATTGATTTTCTTTGTCAGACAACGTGATATTAATTGGCATTTTCTTTCAAAAGGTTCTACGGCGCCCATTGTCACAGGGTCACGATTTAGTTGATTCGAGTATATTAACTCTAAATGTCATATCCAAACGATTGGCAACTACCGACAACGCACAAGAAATATTCATCTAATAGAATAAGGCTAATTTTAAACTATAGCCACTGCCACTGAGATAATCTTTCTGCTACTATGTGACTAAATATATTACTCATCAAGCTTTCGCATTTTATAAAGGAAATCGTTTTGGAATTTGAAATATTACAGTAGTACCTAAACGATTTTGTGTTACGTCTATTGCCATTTATATTTAATTAGAAAACTGCAAAAGTTTCTAAGTAACTTCAGAAGAAAATGAATATCTTTGTTAGTATTCGTGAGTCTTTAAACCTTGAATGAAAATTATAACGTTAACAAATCAGCTGAACGTCTACGTAATATTTATGCTTACTCGTACTATATTGCTGTATACTGCTTATTAAGTATATTATTTAATACGCTAGACGCTAGATCAATTAATTAGCATGGACAATGTTACTGGACAAGAATACATTTTGTACCTCATTCATGTAATTTCGAGGCTTATTTCTATTATGTAACCTTTAGACCCTCAGCGAAGTTCTAAGATAAGAGACACAATCAAGTTTTATGTTATATTATTCACACAGTTAGAAGTAGAGTAAGTTCGTCTGAGACTTAGGTACATTCATTCATAATATTATTGCTGTAAGTGTCTATAGTCGCCAGAAGGTTTATCCTGGAAGGTAGATATTCAGTTTCTCGATTGAGGTTCCAAGAGCATTCATGAAGGAGAACCATTCATAGAGCTAATAAATGTTTACGTAGGCCCTCAATCGCTATCAGCAGAATCAACCGAAACCAAATTTAAATTAAGTGACGATACAATCTCTTTATACGGTTTTGATTGAATCGGAAATGAGTTAGAGATTCAATCGTAAGCAAGCTGTAACGAGGTACAAAGCGGAATTTAACTTAAAACTTGAATTTAAAGTGTAATTGGATTACGAAGTTTAAACTAGGAGTCCACCTGGGTAGGGTTAGTAATCCAATTGACCTCCACAAAACGTCAGTGAAATTTTAAACGCTAAGCTTAGTTTACTAATTAAATAACCAGTTTTATAATGTAACTTTTACTGTGTGACTAAGAGAAGCTGAGTCTACTTACCCCCAGTAAGCAATGCCACTTTAAACTAGAATTTCAACTTCAATGGTAAAGGAAGCATTGGATTCAGTTAAAAAATATAAATTCAGAAGGTAGAGCAAAAATGTCACTATATATTTTGAATCAACATTCATTATTCGAGCAAAATTACCAAATAAATACTTTTCCGAATTTAATAGTCATTGATATAATATTGCTGCATTTTTCTCCTGATTTTCCTCGATATGAAACTTGAAAGTCGAGATCACGAAGCTTAATAAATATGTACTTGTAAGTTAGAAAATACTCCGAGTCCTCCCGCGACTCCTATTTCCTTTAAAACCCTATCTAGAACGATATCCAATTTCCGGCGAAATCTTATTCGTATTTGCAGAATTTTAAACGATTAAAAACATGAGATGTCTCCGAAATTAACGTTGATTCTCACTCACTATATAATAATTTGTTGAGTGTTAGTTTTTAGTCTAAAATTATTAATCATGCTCTCTTACATCTACTTACTTTCTCATGTAAATTTTCTAAATTATTATTATTATTTTAATTAGGTATTACGTCAGTAATTCATTATACTTAGTATCTGATGTCTGGGTTTTGTCAGCATTCAAGAGGCAAGGCAGATGGATAATCTTATTACACGATGAATGTTGTGGTAACTGTAGCTAATATTTTGTTCAAAATTGTTATGCTTTTTGAATATACACAGCTACATGGCATCCAACGATATAATTCTAAATTTCAGTATAATTAGTAAGTGCCTTAATATTAAACTACAGGGAAAGGACAATTTATTTGTTACAGTTATATTAATTATGACTGTCTTTAAATATATCTTTCTTTGCAAACATTTGATTTTTAGGTTTCTCCTTTATCAACAATAATTCTGTTAATTTGTTAGTTTCTATTAAATGCTAATTGAAATTGGTCCAATCCAATTGGGCTGTCTTCCTTCTCCTGGTTCCACACTGACGATATACGAGTATGACGATTGACATATCTACCTCCTCCATTAAATTAAATGGTCTCTACTGTTGATTCCCAACCTAAAAATGTTCTTCGATATTTATAATGTGCGGATTATTATTTCTTATAAGCCCATCGGTATTCCCGACGTTACCAAGACATTGTTCTTGAATAAACAACAATGCAAGCGTCATAACTCACGACCGCTTCCGCACCGTTCTATTTCAGAGCGCTCCATCTGTTGATTAGTTCTCAGCACCACTATTTACGTTAAACCTATAAATTTCTCCTTTGTACTGTGCAAAACAGAAACCATTTCCCTAATTGAATTTGTGTTGTTTTTGCTCTTGTGGAAAATTGGTTGCATTCAATGCGGAGCGAGCGTGAGAAAGTGCATAACTTTGCTCCAGCTAACTCGGCTAGTGTATATTTATCCCTGACTCTTTGTATCTTATTTGAATAAAGATGTCTACTTAGATTGGACGTGTTCCGCAAGTCGTAAACAGGCGTTTGCAGTAAAAATATTTTGGTTTTAATCAAATATGCAGCTTGCCGTCTCGATGCAATTAGTGTATTTAAACCGTATTTAAAGGAATAATGTATATGAATTCAAGCGTTGACTTACTTTGAAGATATTATTTATCATTTGTAAATAAACGTTTTGGAGAGAAACTCGTGAAATTCGGTCAAGGCATCCTGTCCACGTTTATTATTTCTGATATATTTTAAGCAGACTAGTGATTGAAGGTTGATAGTATACATCGTGTATCATTACCGTGTCAGGGGCTTATTATTCGTTATACTACTGTTCATGCATGTCGATATAGGTAAAGAGCGAAACATCATCCCTTTCCCTCAGAATGAGAGGGTTTTTTTGCCATAGTTCCCCCTTTACATTACCTACCTACCTTACCCCCTACACACCTTTTACACCATTACCTTTATATTATACATCCTTGAACTGTTTTGTAGCAAAATACAGGAAATATTCGTGAGTATATGTAATCAAGATTACTACTTGGAGTCTTTTTGTATCTTTTATTTTTACTCCAAATTTTTGTTTCTTTTACGGTCATCCCGTGAAAGTTAACAAAACGTGAAAAAAAAGAAAACATAAGCCGAAACATGAATGCACAGAAAAACCAGAAAAAATAGCTCAGCATTGAGGACCTGGGTTCAATTCCCAGCGCTGGTCTATTTTTTCTGGTTTTTCTGTGCATTCATGTTTCGGCTTGTGTTTTCGTGTGAAATAAAGTATAGTAATGTTTAAAACTTTCGTGATTTTCACTCATAGTCAAAATACCACAAATAAGTCTACTCGTAACCACGGCTACTGTAATGTTGTTGAAATGTCGAGGTAAATATTACTGGTGTATTTTTAGCATGATAAATCCCGTTTGTGGTATTTTATTATTATTATATAAATTATCAGGCAGGCAGTTGCAAGCAATGACTAATATTCGTGAGTATTTTATTGAATTTGACATCTATATAATTTGTCAAATGAATTCAGAACACTTTAATTCCGGAACGTAACAAACATATATTCCTTAATTAATCTGACTGGGAAAAAAGGTTGGTAAGTATTAAACTAATAACGTCTTTTTGACATATTCGTTTAATTGTGTTAAAGTGTTCATCAAAAATTTGAAATATTATACTTAGTTAGCAGTAAATTAAAGTTTTTTAAACAGCATATTTCATCTGAACCTACTTGAATTTTGATTATAGAACTGTTTTTTTTCTTAACTCTTTTCAAAGTTCATCATTCATCTTAGAACATTATACCCTACTCAAACTGCCTACTGCTAACAAAAAGGTAACAAATAATTTCCAACAACACCGGAGTAAAGTCGAGCCAAGTTCGTGATGGACAATTTCATTTTGTATAGCTATTGTTCATCCGATTTGCATAATTATATGCCCAAGCCTTGCATCTGAATAACTTCAGTTGTGCCAGGTAGCCTGAACACTGAAATAAACTATAGCAATGTACGTTTTCCTTTATTATTCAACTTGGTTATTTGTGAGTCTTCCATTAACTCTAAAATTGGAGAATTTTTTATAGTATTTTTTTTTTCTCACAGGACTGAAATATGAGCTCAGATTGTAACGAGTCTCTGCTCGAAATAGTTGCTCAAAAATCGTTTATTTTAGAGATTGTTATTAAAAGAAGTATATTTGAGGGTGGGTACTGAAATTTAGTAAAATTATTTAAACACAATAGGAATGAGAGGAGACAAAGCGACAATATCGGTCCTCCTTCGCTCCTTTGTTTGTAGCAAAACGCAATTTGACGCTATCCCAATCGTCCATAACTCATTCATAGGTCAAGGTAATATCAACCGTCAAAAATAAATAACGATGAACAATATTCCGCAGAACGTTAATAGTTTACAAAAACAATTAACAAGGACTGTAAATGCAGGTGGTCAATCTAAAACTTGTAGGCCAGTTTATCTGGGCTATATTTCATAAATATGGTCATAATTTGATCTTTATTCCAAGCTAACAATAATTTCTATCGGTATTGATATCAATGACAGTTTTTATCACCTATCTTTTAAAAAAAATAATTAGCACATTAGCAGAGCGTAATTTGTAGAGCGAAATATAAGAATTAAATTACACACCATTCGAGCGTTTATGCCATTGATTTTCGTGGGCACACTTTTGTTGACATGGTAGAAGATTCTGTTAAAGTTACAGAGATACCTAGTAGAAGTATAGGACGTCTAAAAATAATCGAACACTTCATACAATTTTAGCCCTTTCATAAAAAAACGTGACAACGGAAATGAGGCGGTTGAAATGCTCGAATTATGACCCATGTAAGCCACTATGGATGACGTATTTGGCAAAAAAACGCGTGCTTAAACAAATCTAGACAAGAGTAGGTATCCGAAAATCTTATTAACTTTTCTTCCACCTTAGTATGCAATTCAAATTAATTGACGGCCTGTTGTAGTCAGTTTCATGCAGTATTTATGTTTTTGACCGTAATTTTAGAACGTGCCTATTTTTATAGCCACAGGGGGCGCTTTTCCTTGAGAAGGTGCGGGAGGACTATTTACGCGGGAAGGCTGGGCGGCCGACCTACCAATGACCTTTGACCCGCCTCTGACCTACATTGAGCTAATGCCTTACGCAACCCAAATTGAAATATTTTATACGACCTCTGCTATGTTAATTCAGTTTTAGCTTTATTACCGAAAAAGGTCCCATTCATGAGGAAATTATTTAAAAAACCCTTTTTTTAATGGACGTATTTTGCCGCTTAAAAGTGTTATGTAGATTCAATTAACAACGTAATCGCTGTCCCTATCACACATATTTGTCTTATGTAAGGATTAAATGGATTAGTAGGTACACAAGTGTGATCTGAATTTGTATGCGGATAAAGTAGGTATTCATCACAAAATAATGCAGAATATTTCAACCATGGGTAGGGTATGTTAAAATGAATACCTTTGGAAAAGTTTTTGTAGTATATTCAATTCGGTTTGAAAATGTTCTGGATATAGCCGATGTCCAAAGTGAAACATGTAAAAGAAGCGATGTCATGAATGTAACTGAAAAGCGATTCAACGAGGAAATGCTGCCAGCATTTTCGGCACAATGCCGCAGGGGCCTTTTTTAGATATAGTTTAGTTTTTAATATAGTTTTAATTTAGTTTGTAATATTTAGTATTTTAGTTGTTATTTTTAAGATTTTTTTTTTTACATTTGTACAAATATAACCACTGAAAAGTCCTTGCAGTTTTAATTTGAAATTGCTCTACCACGGGATGACTTGTGGGCTAACCTTCACATGCGGTTTCGGTTAACCCTTACTTACACCTGGCATTCTAATTGAAATTGAAATAATTAGTTACAACGTTGCGAAAAAAAACAGGCGTGTCAACCCGATGCCGTAGGAATATCAGCATAAAATTAGCCTATGTGTTATATTTAACTCACTGACGGACCAACATTTGCATTTATAGTAGGTTAGGCACTTACTAGCCTCAACGCGCAGCTTCGCCCGCACTAGAAATACCTAGCTTAATACCGTCTTTACTCGACTGTTCTAAATTATGCCCGTGCAATTTTTAGAAATATAAATAATTCTTGTTACCATGGCAACACAATAAATAAATGTTTTAGAGTTTGGCTTGAAATCAGAGATATATTTAGATTGTTTAATTGTTCTGAAACCCATGTATAAAAGCTTTAATAAAATACGTCATTAATCATAATCACAAATCAAAAGGCCATTAATCGGATGAGGTATTTAACTTGCACGTGCTCCACTTTTCCTTTTGCACCCGTAACATCATAACTCTGCCTCTGAATTATGAAATCATGTGGCGTGACAGTACAGTAATTACTACACATATTATGCCTTCGGTAACACCATGTTTGTTTTCATCTCGGCATGTGCCGGTAAATTATGAGCAATGGTGCGCGCTCTAATTCAAAAACACAAATATATTGGAATTTTTTCGTTTGGACATTGTTCAGTTTATAAGGCAAGCCCGGCTTTTGGGCTTCTGTGTAAGGATCGCCACTGAAAGTAGGTGAATAAATATATGACAGATAGCTTATTAGTGGTTAGAGAATCTGAGAAGGAATCAAAATCAAAATAAAAACGATTATTTTGTAAGAAAACCGCAAAGGGCTCTTTTACATGTCACTTATTTATATACGTGCTTTTGGAAAGACCATCATTGCCACGAAGAATGCAATGCATGATGAAACTTGGCAGAGTTTTTTTTTTTCAAAACAAGAAGTATCATCAGTTACAATACAACTCTTTTCTCCAATTTCGCTGTATTGTATTTACCTACCTATTTATTACTTTTAAGTATTTTAACTAATTTAAATCACAAGCAAAATAGATATTAAAGATCGTCGGTACAAGACTATCAACTAGTAATCCTGGAGAATCACTTCGCGCAGATAATGACGAACAAAAACGCGCTACCATCCACGCAGCCTCTACCAACAAAACCTTCAAGCCTTAAAGTGTTAGGAGGAGGATCGTAAGTCGCGTGACGGGCGCTGCGAGGCTGTGTCGCGACCGGGTCACGTCCTGCACTTGAACTGATTCCGCACTTTCGGTTTCTGCGGACCGGGATAGCCTGACCTACCCGAAGGAAGCCGCGCACGGGGATCTGGAATAGGGTTGCCAGATTCTATGTGAACCCGCGACAAATACAAAACCAATAGGGAATATTACTGCAATTTTCTGCCGTCAGAGTGCAGCACTAGCACAAAGTCGTAAACCGTTTTTTGAGTATCTTAAATGCCATAATATCATATTATTTCAATATTTTTTTTTGGAAATAATAGCTTTATCGTTACTATCGATGTAAATATCATGTTATTTGGTTACTAATAAATATATTATTATCATGATTTCTATAGGTTAAGTACTTACTATATTCTTTGGTCATGATCTTTCATGGCGACCAAATATAAAGAGAACTGTCGTTGTCATCGAGGCTTGCGCTAGTGTCGCCCCCTGCGTAGGCACTTTGTATCTAAAGTTAATGATAATTATGTTGTGAAAAAAGAATTATCCTAGTCGATATTTATTTGTAGACTTGTCGGTAAATCAATCTTGACATGAGATTAAAGCTGTATCAGGTTTGCGTTTCAATACAATTGTAGTGATTCGTGATTATCATACGCTTATTTTCAAAATGGTATGATAATGGTATAATGGTATGAAAATTTTGTGAAGATCAAATGGAGAATAAGGAGCTCGAAACGTTCTTGAAGGTATACAGGAGCTGCAAGATTAGAGGAACATTTTTAAAGAATACCTTCTTCAAAATGTACTTGACTTAATATCTCAATGAGACGTGACGCGTCACATGAGAGAGAAATAGAGAGAGTCGAGAGAGTGAACCGCATCGCTCTCTATTAACAAATACGAAATCCGTATTCCAGCACTGCGGTGCAGGAAGCCACAGTCACTGCACTATTTTAGCAAGAAATCATGAGACTTCGCTACTAAGCTACTATAGTCCTCAACCGACGAACACAGAAAAAATAAAATCGCACCTCGGAAAATAAATGTAATTCTCAAGAGAAGTACCAGAAACCCGACATTAAGCCCTTTTCACGAAATCGGAAACACAAAAAGGAATAAATAAATTGCTCACAAAGTAAAACAATTTGCAAATACAATCTTTTCACTTAAATTCGGATCGCACGTGTCGTTCATTTGCTAAGGGAAACATTCGTTTCCGTAAACATGGGTTCGATATTAAATTAAGGTACGTTTTTGTTTTCGTCCTTGTACCTAATTCGTATATTTGTCACTTTTATGTAGCCGTGGAAAGAACAAATAAGAATGTCTAGTGCGCGAATAGAAAAATACTTTCTCAATACCATCAGATCTTATTTATCTTTCGTGCTTTCAACGTTTTAGATCATTTGTTACAACTTTACTGGTAAAACTTAGTGTTTCTAAAACAATCAGCGAGGGAAAGTCTGAACCTAGTAATTGCTCGTCCTGTAACAAATGATGCTTCTAATGCCGCAAAGGTATATTATCAAGTTTGGGCCTACACGCGCCGCCACCACATCAAAGGCGTATAAGAAAAAACAAATCAAATATAGACTAGTAAATTTATCCAACATAGGTACAGTGATCCTCGCTTTTACTTTAAGGATAATCAAAACACCCAATATCACATTACAAAATCTCTGCAACCCTTATCCATTAGCGTGAAAAACATGTATAATCTTACGTGGGGTGAACGACCTCTTGATGAGTCCGTCTCTTGTTTCGAGAAACCCACACCATATTATCCTTTTTTTACTTCGCCATTATCGTGTCACTCTGAAATAACATACCAAAGAGTATTTGTCTTTGTCTACAATGATATTATTAGTCTTCAGATGGGATACACTTTACCTATACAATTAAGATTTAGGCAACAGATTAGGCTTCATCTTAGTACTATAAATACAAATATTTTTATTAACAGGTACATATTTGATATACTACAGAACAGACTCAGACTCCAAACTTAGGCTAAGCCTGAATCTTGGAAATTGGCGACTGCGATTAATAGATTTTTAAAACTTTAGAATCAAACGATAACATGCAGAAACTACTATTAAATAAGTCCAAATTGAAATGTGAACCTTCCAAAACGATTTGTATTTTTTTTATACAATACCTTGCGTTTGGCCACAATCACGCCTGCCTGATGGACAGCGAGGATGAGGCCTACGATGGAGCACGCTTGCCTAGTAAATGCTCATTCACCCTAGAATTGAAAGCGGCCAAATTGTGGTGTTCAGGAGATACTGTAATAACGTAACACAAAAGTTACTGACCTGAGGCCTTATTATCTGAAACACTTGGAATCACAATCGTTTTTATCTCTTCTTTCTGTCACACGGTATACAACGTGTGTAGAAAGAGATGGTGATACTGATACGATCGCAAACGTTAGCGCGTTGGACAATAGTTACAGCCTCTGAGGGCCTACTCCGAAATTTGAAAATCGAAGTTTGTATCGTACCATCCCTCTCACTATCGTATTAAATAGTATCAGCGTCAGAGGGACGGAACGATAAATTATTATGAAATCATTAATAATCATAATCCATGCAAGATAAATCGCATTATCACACAAATTCGTATCAATGTACGAAATCTTAAAGGATTAGAGATGATATTAGAGAAAATAAGTAAATTTTAAGTTCCAAATTGAATATAAGACAGTTTACTATGTGGCCGCAGACTTTCGAAAATAAAATAGTAATAGTCACTCTTAAAAACTTACTACATTCAATATTCATCGTTTACTAATAACTAATATTCTTTCCACATTAATGTAGGTATCAGCCATATTTAATAACCGAGAGATTAAATGAATCACCGCCAATTTTATAAAGTTAATTTCCGCTGTAACCGGATATAGAACTACGTGAATGAATACTTGCAAAGCATTTCGATCTTTGGTCGCATTATTCGAAAACTTGTCCGTCTAGGTGTTTTGAAATTCAAAAAGTTTGGTAACATAAAACTTATCTTATAACTTACAGTAAGTAAAGATGAACAATAACGAAAAAAATAAACAGGGAAAGCCATTAGGTATATTCCGAAAGATGAAGACGGTAAAGGAAAGATTATTTATGGAGATTCACACAAGTTGGCGGATGATAAATGGGACTGCTCTCTCGGCGGACTCGCTAATGCTTTACGTGGTGATAACAAAGCGCGGGTGTATCTCCACTCCAGAGTTCAGTTAATGCGCCAAACAGTACCCCATTACTCTCTAAGTACTCTCAACTACTTGTGTAGCTCCTAATTTTGATGCGTTTCTTAGAAATGCACAAGCCTTGAGCGTTGGAGGATTCGTTTGGTAATTTAAAACTACTTTCTATTCCTTAAATTCATTTCAGATTTTAACCGATATATTAAACATCACCCGTATCGTTTAATTTATCACTTTTATTTTATTGTATTTTTAACTTTTTTTATATGGGACGATTAATCTAGACCTAGACTAGACAACGGATAAACGTACTTAATGTACATGTAAACATTGGTGACTCTCTCCGGCACAAATATTTGTATTCACGAATATCTATCGCGACCGAGGATCGAACCTGGGACCTCAAGCGTCGTAGTCAGGTTGTTTAACCACTAAGCTATTCGACCATCAATGTATAAATAACTTTCTTATTAGAGACCTAATACCAAATTCAAGCACTAAATTTACACTCTTATCGAATCTTGTGTTTTATTTACTTTATCACCATTAAACGATTAACTCTTCAAACAAACACATCCGGCAGTTTCATTATTTTCCTTGGCACTGGCGTTACTTTAAAAAAACATTGGAAAACTCATTTTTATATTCCTTCAAAGTGTAATGGTTTGGAATAAATGGTTAATCATCTGCGCACGTCCATGTTGAGTGTTATTCAAGCCGAATGATCTTGCAAGCCATTGACGCAAGTTCGTCTTATTATAATGTATTCGATAAATACATTCATGCCAGACAAATCTTTATTTAACGCGATCGCGCTCACATACGGCTACCAAACAAGTTGCCGTTCGGATCTGTGAACACTTACTATATCGCTTCTCGATCTATATTATCCGATGCAGTTTTTTGAGGTAACGCAGTGTGGACAACGGTACATCTGGACTATTTTCAAAGTCAAATACTGAAGGCGGATGGGTGCATGAATTATTGAATATAAGACATCGGATGTTAAAGGGATGAGTGATTTCCATCGGCGTTACGGAGCTAATGTTTATTCTAGAATGGTGTGGCGCACTGACAAACAAGATAACTGTAAAATAGTACGTTTCATATTTATTTACCGTATTCCTTTGAAGTAATACGTTAACACATTACGATTTGAAGATGATTTCATGTTCCACTTACGTAAGTTAAATGCTTACACATTATAAGGCTCCATATGTAATTATAGGGTTTTGAACTAAGTAGATATCTACTGAAAGCAAGACGTAAATGGTGTACACTTTATTGTCACTAGTTGAATAATCTCTCAACCTCTTGGTGTTTTTTGTAAGGGATCAGCAGAAAAGTCTACAGTGAAATCGATCATACATTGAATTGATACTCGTATAAAAACAGTGTAGATTCACAGTGTGGTGTTTAATGTCTAAGACATTATAAGGGGAGTAGATCATGACAAATATTCTGTAGTACCAGAAGACCAGAGTCTTAAACAAGTGTGTTGCGAGATAGAAGCTGAAATAGGGTGCTGAAGAACTAAGGTCACCGACATAGCTTCCAGGGTATGCAAGATACTTGGTAATGGATGGGACGCATCGTTTGAAAAATAGATAATCGTTGGAGGAGATTGATCCTCGAGTGGCGACCACGAACTGGAAGGCGAAGCCTTGGCAAGCCTACTAGGTGGAGTGAATCGGTTGATGCAAATGGCGAGTTGTCGTTCGATGTGCCGTTCTAAAAGGGAAGCCTTTGGACCGTATGTTAACTCTTTATTGTACAAAATGAGTAAACAAACACAATTGACAAACATTGAGATATATCTACAAAGACGAATTTATCCCAAATAATAATAATAATATGATGATGGATGGATGGATTCTAACTAATGTGTTGGTCGATTTCGCTCGTCCTCCACCTAAATATAACCTAACCCTAAAGGTTAATGCGCACGATTGCAAAGTCTACTTTCATTTTAATAGTGGCATCTTAAAGGTTGCCTGAGTATGAACATCGTTAGTGAGTTTACGACGACTAGTGTTATATCTCTGTGCATCTCTTTTCTACTAGATTAGCTTGACAGGGACGCATATAAAGAAAAAGTAGTCGAGACCACGTGTGTTAGCCGTGCGTTAAAGATTTCTCTGATGAGAAGAAACGCAAGCGCATTCCGTGTGGTAGACTAGACGCGTCGAGTAAACCGCATTTTATTATGATTGTTTAGGTAAAGTTTTTTTTTACTCCTATTTAGCTGGCTTTTTTTTTATTCGACTGAATGGCAAACGAGCAAGTGGCTTGCTCTAATTATCTTGAGTAGCTTTTACTAATTCAAATAACCATTCTGTTTTTGTCGACTTCATTGATACTGGAATATTTCTTCCAGTATTTTAATCGCAGAAATTATGGGCAACAAAAAAAATTGCCTACTGAGCGAGCGGTTTTATACAAGCTTTTATTTTGATGTTCACCCAGTTCTTGTGATAGAGTGATAGAATAGGATGGACCCGAAATTCGGTACGGATTTATGTCGTTTCGATAACAGTATAAGTAGGTATATGTAGGTATCAACAAACTGAACAGACAGAATTTTATAATCCTTTTATTATTTTTTAACAAAAACTCATTCATATACACTCGAGAGCAAAAGTTTCGGGTCACTAACATTTACTTCAATATCTTGAAAACGAATAAAGCTATCGTATTGAAATAAATTGAACCTTATAGACAATTTAATTATCTTTCATTACACGTATAAAAACATATTGGTTGACGTGAAGTAATGCCATTAAAAAAGTTATAAACAAAATGATCGCTTTTTTCTCAAATTAGAACTTCTAATTTTCGCAACTATCTTTGCTTTTGTTTTTGTTCTGTCATAAAATGTGTTTATAAGAAGTCTCCCAAGTATCCAATAGTCATTATGAAAGTAGTAATTATGTCACTCACACCCGAAGAATGTACGAGAATCCTCACTCTCCTGGAAATTGGGACAAGTCAGCGAGAAACAGCAAGAATAGTCGGTGTATCGTTGTCTACAGTCCAGTGTGTTCGCCAGCGGTTTCTAGGAACTGGTTTGAGCCTACGCAGACCAATAACAGGCAGATCCAGGTGTACAACGGAACGGGAAGATCGATTTCTAGTCAACACTATGCTGCGAAATCGATTCCTTACGGGAACAGCACTGACTCAACATTTTTTAGGGCTTGGTGGAAGCAACCCTAGTGCTTGGACCGTAAGACGGCGACTTGATGAAGGTAATTTGAAACCATTTAGACCCGCAAATGGCCCGAAACTCTCGCGGCACCATCGTATACCAAGACAAATTTATGCACGCGAACACTCAGATTGGACGATTGAAAATTGGTCCATTGTCATGTTCTCGGACGAATCAAAATTTATGCTCTATAAAAACCACGGAAGGGCAAAGGTATACAGAAGACTAGGAGAAAGATTTATGCAAGCCTGTATTGAAGAAAAGGTGGCATACGGTGGTGGTTCGGTACTCGTGTGGGCTGCAATTTTTGCGGAAAGCCGAACAGAGCTAGTACTGACCGAAAACGTTACTCTTAATGGCGTAAGATACGTGGATGAAATCCTTAACGAGCACGTCGGTCCATTTATGGCAAGACTCGGTGCTAATGCTATCTTTATGCACGATAACGCCCGTCCCCACACTGCTCCTGTAGTGCAAACTTACCTTGACGAGGTGAATATTCGTCCCATGGTGTGGCCAGCACGTAGCCCCGACTGGCCTGGGACGAGCTCCAACGACGTGTGAGACAGCAAGATCCTCCTTCAGTTACGCTTTGTGACTTGAAACATGCTTTGGTAGAGGAATGGGAGAACATTCCCCAACAGTGTTTCAGAAACTTGGTGTACAGCATGCCGAATCACATTGCAGCAGTGCAGACAGCACGCGGGGGTAATACCAAGTACTAAACTGCGTAAAAACTACTTGTAAATATAAAATCTTAAGTATTTTTTGTTTTGGTTTTGCAAGCAAATAGACGCCATTTTTAATTTTTCGTTTTAAACAAAATAAAAGAAATGATCAGTAATAAATGTTATGCATTTTAATTCAGTACCATTAAATTGTCTATAAGGTTCAATTTATTTCAATACGATAGCTTCATTCGTTTTCAAGATATTGAAGTAAATGTTAGTGACCCGAAACTTTTGCTCTCGAGTGTAGTTAATAAACGCATTGGGCGTTTGTAATTCTATTCATTATAATCGAACTACGAAAAGGTAGCGATTGGAACTGATTTTGAAGAATGTGTGTGGATCGTCATTAGGGCTGTACCACGTCTCGGCCAGGCTTGAGCCTTATTTAGACGGTGTGATGAGAACACATCGCGTAGGTAGGTACATTGATCAGCTCTGTGGCCCCGTAATGTAATAAAACTCGTTAATTCTCGCTTCTAAATGAGGATTTAATAATGCGACGGAATTCGTTTTGAAACATACGAATACTTCAATGAAACGTATCGTTCCACTTCCCGGCTCTGTTGGTCTGATCGAGTTGTGTGCACGAAGGTGAAACCGGCCCACAGGCCCACTGCACTGCGGTTGTGACGCGACGCGACCGATATTACAGCTGCGAATCGATTATCGACCTTAAATCGGCTTTTAATTTGGCTGATTATATTAATAATAATACCAATAATAGATACCTTCTGTATTTTTGTAGGACTACTCCCGTTAATACAAATAGAGAGAGATGGAGAAGTCTCCCAAAAGCCGCAGCCTGACATAGGCTACTTTTTATCCCGAAAAAATCCAGTTTCCGAGGGAACAGCGCGCAATAACCGAATTCCACGCGGGCGAAATATATGTATGTATGCAAACTCTTTATTGTACAAAATAAGTAGAACAAACACAATTGACAAAAAAAGAAATATATTACTCATATATTGCTCAAGGTATAAGAAACAAATACAACTTATCTCTTTCTCATGAAAATATTGTCTGTGGTTTGCTTCTCACAAACGTAGGTATCCAGTGGCATAAAAAAGGCCAATTAACCGTAATTCGGTGCCATACGAAACAGAACAAATCCTGACCCATTTTCCGGATAAACTAGTTGGTTTGTTTTATGATTGAGTCGAGTTGTTTTCGAGCGCACGGAAGTATGTAGGACGCTCGTGTCGGGGTCTGTGATAAGCTATCTTTCTGGGTTAACAACCTATGGTTGAGTATCGCTGCAATCACTGCTATCGGTCACCTCTCCAGACGTCTGACTGGCTCGCTGTTCGAGGTATTAATTGTAATCTTAATTAAAGTCAGTCAAGTTGAGAACGGACGAAAGGAACGGAGTCAAGACGGTTGAATTAGACGATATCGCGCCCAACCAGGAGCATATAGTTTATACTCCATTTATTTTAACATTTAAAAGTCAACGGTGGAATTTGCACACGTTTTTAAATGAAACAATGAAACTATTTAAAATTGTGTTAAATTCTATACTAAAAATAATAATAAATACCGGTAATAAATGTACATGTAGGTGTTTTTAGTCAATTTGTGTTCGAAATACCGAGAAACATTGTGTTACAATGAATATGTGTTATAATATAAATTAAACGGAGTATAGAGGAGAGAAACCTTGGCTTATCAGTGACGGGTCTATATTAACTGGTAGAAAATTGTTAGTCATAATGTAATGTTTGACATAACTCTTTTTTTCTCTGAATCCATTTATTTTTCAGAATTGTTATAAATCAAACCTAACCTAACCTATAGAGTTCTACAGGATGACCATTTAAAAAATTATGAAAAATGTACGGTTTCGACGGGAAAAAAAATTATGACTAACAATAATTATGACAAACATTATGGCAGTCGAAAGGATCCCATGGGTGACACATCGGTTGGCAATGTGATACCTACTGCGTTGTAATCTTACGCTGAGCTCACAATGGTGAACTACAAGCAGTTTCTTAAAAAAAAAGACTACACAAGCAGTTAAATCGCCGCCAACCCAATTGCAAGCATCAAAACTGACAGCTGCCATCGATTTGATAAGTTGCATTTCCTTATAGTGAGATCTGTATAAAATAATACTGTAATATCGTCGAATGTCATCGATAAGCTAAGGTTTGATATAGGTACGTTTTGACGTTGTAAATAAGTATGTACTTCTAAGTGTGATACAGAGGCCTCGGCATGTTGTTATAAAAAATGGACCTATTTTTAGCATGGAGTTGTTGCATGAAAACAGTGGAAAATCTTAGCGAACTCTTGAAGAGCAAGGCGGTGATAAAGTTTAGTGATCTGCTATTTGTATGATTTAGTCGTTCGTTAATAAACGTTAAGTCGCATGTTATTCTAAATAGTGTTTGTGGCAATAAAGCATATTGTTATTCTTGTTCTTAAATACGTGTCGTTAAGTAAGCAGTTAAGTACTTTAATTATTTAGTGTTTCAATTTATCCAAACAAAACTTTAACTGTAATTTATGCATATTGCATCATAAAGCTGAGTTATGTTTTTATAGTGGTCGTAAAAACAATAATTTTCATTTTCATTGAATAAATAAAAATTCAACTAAAAAACTTTATGATCACATTGTTTTAAGCTGATTAGTTTATGCCATAAACAGTTAAGTTAAGCGTATTCCAGTCAAGCCATGGAATGGCTCTGTATAGATGTAAGTAATGAAAAAGTTTTTATTTACACAGGACAAGTAAAAATCAATCTTATGTGATATGTCATACAGACTATGACATTTAAAAACATTGCTCACTATAACTATACTAGGTATTAACGTGGGAAACCTGAATTTTGATCTGTACGTTGATTAAAAATAGATTAGGCGCTTTATAAATTTAAATGCAACTTACCACTGGAGGCGTTTTCTGAGGCGAACAGCGGGGCGGCGTTATAATCTGGAGAGAAAATACGCCTGTTAGAATAAGATCTTGAAAATGTAGCCATAAAGGCTGCTAATTGAGGAGAGGACAAAGGATTTTATGTATAGATTTTTACTAATAAGTTAATAAAATATTGTATAGAAATAAAGACCAAGTATACAACTTTTACGTATTTATTAGGAGACACAAAAAAATAAAGTACGTAAAAGTAGGGTTACTACGAAATTCGAAAATCGAAGTTCATGTACCGTCCAGTTGACGCTAGTATTATTTCATACGAGAGTGAGAGGGACGTTACGATACGAACTTCGATTTTCGAATTTCGTAATAGCCCTACAGATAACGAAACAGAAAAAAAAAATACACAAACAAAATTCCTTAAAAGTAGCAATCGCTTCACGTTCTTCTTAATCTTTGAACGATCACTAAGTAAGTCATCTCTAGCTTTTAAAAAAAAATCACATAGAAAAAAAAACTCATATAAAAACATTAGATGGTATTCATATGATTTTGAGAGGATTGGATCGTGGTTAATTAATGACTCGCCGACTACACGAAATTATGTCTTTAGTCTCCCTTCACAATAAAATACGGTCTTACAGATGGTGCGTTAGGTATTTTAATGTATTATACCCCAAACAACATAGAGACGTTATTTCATTGAATGCAAATGCTTCGCACTCTTAAGTGCAATTTAGACTATGCAAGAACTTGCATGTAAGTTTCACTACATTGCGGTATTTGGTTGATCAACTGCATTCATTGCCCCTCAATAATCTGCGATGTAATGCAACTTGTATGCGAGTTCTTAAATAGTCTAAATGGGGCTTAAAGGCTCAGTGTCCACAAAACGGGCATAATTCTAAGAAAATGCATCAACTTTTGAGAATCTACTATCAAACACACGACAGACCGCCGATAAGGCTGTTGAGTCTCGTCACGTTTACCACTAAAGTGGAACGGATGGCTGTTGGCGCGTAAAGCGGGAAGCGTGGCGAAGGCCGCGAGGTAAACGACACTGCGACGCTTACGCAACTGTTGTACTCATACTACGGAACCGAGCACTAAGGTGCTTCAGCCTGAACGACACCAATCATCAATGACATCCCTTTTTAACTATACCTTCCGCCGCCTAATTTGGCCTGAAAGTTCATTGCCACGACTAGTATACCACAAAAATTATAAAGGTGTAATTCCAATAATTATATAGGCACTATACCGTTAAGCGATTCAACACAATCTGAGAGTAACGTAAAGGCGTCGCATAAACAATATATCTCAAAAATGCGTTAAGACTGAGTATTAAGTACTTAATGAACTTTTAGGCAGATTTATATGGCGCGTGGTATAGTTGGGATTGAAAGAGACTACTACTGTGTGGCACTGTTCAAGGCGCATGAAAGTAAAATCGCTACATGGCACATACGAAAATTAAATCTTATGAATTAGGCTTTAGCGGAGGCCGCAAGAGTTGGAAAATAATTCGGTCTAATCTTGCAGCAATTGCGCTTATAGTTAGAGAATCAGGAAGGAAGTAAGTTGTAACATTCTTCCGCTAAGGTTTTATTAATTTTTAACTGTAAAGACCTGACGATAAATCGTCCAAAAGCTACTACTATTATTATTATCATCTTTATTTCTTTTTAAAAGTAAAATACAGAAAAGTACATACAAAATAAAAAAATTATAAAAACCTAACCTAGTTTGCCACCGGTAACGGAGCAGCATTATTATTATTATTATCTAGCCTGGTTTGGTGGTCTACAGCTGGACAAGGCCTCCCCTCATGTCCTCCATTCCTTCCGATCCAAAGTAAAGTATTCTACTAATACTGACAGCAATTCCTACTTTATAATAAAAAAATATGAAGGCTGATAGGTTTTTCCACTAGTAATAAAAATGCAATAAAAAGTTATTTTCTAATAAACCTTGCCGTTGTAATAATAAATTTCTAATAGACTTCGCAAGTATCTGATGAATGAAGACTGAAAGATTATTTAACATCTAAAACATTAGGTACTTACTTAAAATAACTCATAGTCAGTTAGAGATGTTATTGATACGAAATAGGCCTTTACAATGTCACCACTCAAACTAATGAAACCATAACCGCGTTGTGTTGGTACACAATAGCAAGCCCTCATTGTTGTATAGTACCTACCTATTATCATACCGCCCACGAGGATTAGGGCAATCCCATTACGTGTGTGGTTTCGGAATGAAATGCTGCTGCCATTGATTACAAATTTTTTACGCTCGAGAGAAAAGTATAAGTAGGTAAGTAATCCATAATATCAACTAATAATATTATAAATGCGAAAGTGTGTTTGTGTGTTGGTCCGTCTTTCACGCCGTAACGGAGCGACGAATCGACGTGATTTTTGGCATAGAGATAGTTTATGGGCCCAAGAGTGACATAGGCTACTTTTTAACCCGGAAAAATGCACAGTTCCCGAGGGAACAGCGCGCGATAACTGAATACCACGCGGGCGGAGCCGCGGGCAAAAGCTAGTAAAAAATATGTGGTTTCAGAATGAAATGCTGCTGTTGATTACAGGTTTTGTACAGTTGAGAGAAAAATATTAGTAATCCTATGATTCACAGAATAAAGTAATTTGGTGTGAAATGCATAAAACACATTTCGTATTCAACTTACAATCCAGGCATGTGTATAGTTCTAAAATCACAATCTATGTCAAAAATAGGCAGATGGCTAAGGCATTTATATGTAAATATAGGTAAATCAAAACACGTTTCTCAGCACCCTTGACATTAGAGATTTTTCCCGGCATATTTGAACTTCCTGACCCTTATATTTGACTCTATGTGTACCTACATAAAGTAAAACGGCCCTTGACGTATAATCTTTCAGCAGAAATACATCTAGAAGCCACTTTTTCTCTTATTACAAGTCACCCCACATCCCATCTGGCTATAAATAGCTAACATACAGAGATAATGTCGCAAGACAGACAAAAACAATTTAAAACTGGTCACTTTTCGAAATTTCCATTCCACAAAGTGTCAGACTGACACACTGATCGCGTATTCAGTGAATCGCGTACGATAATGCTGGCAACATACACTGCATGCAAATATCCGTCTACACACACAGCGACAACTCACACGCATATGATTGCTGAGCATAAATTACTTATATACGCACACACGTAAATCACACATAAGTGTGAGGTCGCGGCTTCATGCATACCTACGAACTTAGACGCTAACTAAACGATGTCAGTCTACGAGTTATTTTCGTTGTTAGTAACAGTTTTTGTTCGTATTTTCCAATGCATTGTTTTAAGACATATGTACCTAGAGTTTGAATTGCTTTTGAGGTAAGTAGGTACATAAAACGAAAAATCCTACGTTATTTTTACCTTTCAACTAAGTCTTCATAATTTGAACACAAAAGAAAATATCTTGAAGTTCAGATACATTTTTTGCGAAATTTAAATAGGTTCATCAACAAAATATTTTAAACATTCTTCGGCAGTTGATGAAATACTTTCGTAAAAATGTGATAAAAATTACATTTACACAATATTGGCTCAGTTGATGTTTTGTTGATGACATTAGACTTGTTTTATACTACTTAAGTTTCTAATAATCATACAGGCTAAACACATTTTTCCCCCGCTTTCGAGTGAAAAGTCTTGCATGAGTTTTGGTAACAATGTAGACAGTGAAAAACATTTTAACTCTTAATATAAATGTATGACCTTAATGATAACTTATATTCTATCTATCTGACCAATTCTTGTAAAATCTTGTATAATCAGAATCTCGGAAACGGCTGCAATTATTTCGATAAAATTTGGTATGTAGGGTTTTCGGGGCTGAAGAATCGATCTAGCTTAGAGTTATATTTAGAAAAACGTTGGTAACTGAGTTTTAGGGGTAAGTAATAGAACGTTTAAAAACAAAACATATTACATTAATTACGTATAACTTTACTGCCTATATATTTTAAAATATAACAATACGTTTGCTTATAATGCTCATAACAATACAATACAATACAATAACTCTTTATTGCACACCAACATATAGCAAAAAATTACAGAAAACAGGTATATACACAGAGACTTTCTGATCTGAGGTAAGCAATAGGCGGCCTTATCGCTTCATAACGTATAATGATAACATATATAATTTCATAATGTATAATAATTGAGCATGCCGATAAAATAATATCATTATTCGCAGCTTCTAACAAACAAAACATATAACGTATTAATTTAATCTTGTACAACGGAAAATATAACGCTCAAAATATAAAAAAAAAACTTTTACGGAACCTAACCTTTTTGAAGTTTTTCATTTAAAATTTAATGCTTACACGTGGGCTGATGTTTTTGTTTTTGTAACAATTAATAATCAACCGACATACCACGATAACCCTGGTTTCACTGATAAAGGCTAAGATTATGTCACTACCAAAAAACGTTTTACGGTAAGGGGCAGTCTTCCGCAGTGATTTAGAGGGCTTGGGTTGTAGCTACCAAAACAAGTGCGGATTGGAAATTTCGCTTTAACTATAAAGTAGTGTTTCCACCAATGAAGTGCGTGGATGTATTTCCATTAACCAACATAAATGCTTCATTTACACACACGTCCTCGCACAGTACATCTCTGATGGAAACAGCTGAGTGGAGCGAGGCGAGGTAAATGAAGGGTTTCTTTCTATTGGTAAATGAACAACATATTCCTCGCAACACATCCTCGAACATCTCTGGTGGAAACGCGTGGTGCTCCGCAAATGGTGCAGGATTTCTCACTAAGTTTCCTACGCCAAAAATCTCATAGTAAATTTCAAATGTAAATTTGCAAAGTTAGAAAAAAACTTAGAAGAGTATGCCCGGCTTCAAACTCTCGATCCTCTTTGTTTCAAAAACATTGACAATATTGTGAATATGCATTGAAACCATGCCTACTACTATATTACCTACTCGTATTACCAACGCAAGTCCAACCAAATTTTCATATATTGATAAATTTCAAGGATGACTTATCTTGAGATAATACCGACTTAATTCGGTAATAGCTGGGACTTCGCCATACCTTTTAGATTAAAATACTGGAACTTCCTCGACATTTACCCTATTCGCATCGTGCAGTGTAGCTGAAACGTGGTGGTAATATTAGTAAAAAAAGTGATTTATTTAATCTTTTGTATGTTAGTAACTATGAATGAAAATCACCAAAGTTTAAAAACAAACACTTCAATCCTCAAGTGCTTCGTTAAGAATTTAATTAAAGCAACCGTTACTATGGTTAAATTTCATAATTCCTGACCTATGCCACACGTGAACGAATGCCCGAGCGACCGAACTGCGCAGACCTTGCATATGCGGCTGGCTGCATATTACGCATGCATACTATGTGCATAATATCCGTACACGCAAGCTCCCTTAGGTACCTCGCTCCCTCTTTATGTAAAAAGGCAGGGCTGACGCACGGCGGGACGGTGACAAGCCGCATTTTAAAACAAGTTCGAAAAACATTCTAAACATTTCAGAGCCTCCTTCTTTTGAAGTCGGTTAGAAGTATAAAGTGTTTCCTTTGTAGGTTCGAGTTTGACCTTAGACGTCGATTAATTAGTTACTTTACCGCCCTAAGGGTTCATTAAATAGTTTAATGTTTTTTCATCATCATAAAACTTTATTGCGGCTTGGGAGTCAAACTGAGGTACTTGATAGGGTGCGACAATATTATAGTACCTACGAAACAGACAGAATGGGTACTTTTGCTATATTAAAATACTATCTTTTGCCCTCGGCTCCGCACGCGTGGAATTCGGTTGTCGCGCGCTGTTCCCTCGGGAACTGTGCATTTTTCAGGGATAAAAAGTAGCCTATATCACTCTCGGGCCCATAAATTATCTCTATGCCAAAAATCACGTCTATCCATCGCTCCGTTACGGCGTGAAAGACGAACAAACATACAAACACACATTCGCATTTATAATATTAGTATGGATTTAACGTCAAAAATCAAAGTCAAAAATGGAATAGTTACGAAGAAAGCAATGCCCTATTTCATTTCTACTCTAATGCTGTCGGTGTCTTCGCTCGTTAGCATTTAAATTTAGAATATAATGGAATAGAATATAATGTTTATTTGCGTAGAATAAAGTAGGGACATTGGTGAAAATTGATAGAAAGCAACTTGTTGTTGTTGTTATAATTCTTGTCTCAAATTCTTATCTACAAGCTTCAGAGGTTAGTGGCAGTAATGATCTTGTTGTCACTGTTTGGATCATAATATCAAATCGATTGACACATTATTGAGAATCGGCCTAGTAGCTTAACCTATGATGGTAAAAAGTTTTTGTGAAAATTTTCACTAATATAAGTTTTTTTGCTGACTAAACTTTTTGCCTGAGGCCTGTGCCCAGTACTAAGACATAAGTATAAAAGTTGGGATGATGACAAAATTTTTGTTGGCTCTACTTCCGATGTCATCCAAACCTACATAATGTAATAAACCTACATAATACAAATTTTAAATCGAATTTTAAATAAAGGCTTACAAAAATACATACAGACCTGTGTATCATACCAAACTTTACTCGTATTACCATGACATAAAAATTATGGTATAAAAATACGACTAATTAATTAATTATAACTATGGATAAATTGAAACTTATTTGTAACGCGCAACCATTAAAATTTTTAAGCAAATTGATGCCTCGGAACTAACCTTTCCTCACTACATTGCACGCACTCATTGAAACGCAGCCTGCCTCAACGCATCACACAGTGCGCCTTGTGACCTAGGTACCCTGGCACCCCCCCGTCTGCAAGGGGGGAGGGAATCCTGACCACGCACAACGCTTCCCTGTGCAGGGCTATATTTAGCGGTGCATTTCACCGGGAATTGAGGCGGGATTTTAAGTATTTTTTGGTTCATGACGATTGTTTCTGTTTTAAAATTTTTCGTTGGTGATTTACATTAATTATACAAGCCCATACCGCGCCCGATTTTAGTATAGAACTGAAACTGACCCATCGCTTCCCGTGGGTGTTATAAAAGGCGACTAGGGGACCTAATGTGAGGGCAGCAGCGGTCTCTCTTAGACACAAATTTCTCCTATGCACACATATCTCGGGCAGATTTTTTTTTCTCTCTTTTTTTTTCTACTACGCTACTTAAGCAGCAACACTAGTGAGCTTATCAGCTACAATTAAACACTTGTTCAACAGTGTAAACCGCAAAAAACCTGTAATTTTACAAATAATACGCCAACGAGCTACGGACAAAGCAGCCGATTCTGATTACAGGTTGTCCATGTAAATATTCTTACGATACTCCCTTTGAGCACGCCATGGGACCCAGAAAACAAACGCACCCGAACCGTGAAATGAAATATCATTTGAGTAATAAAGTTAAATTGCTATTTTGGTCTCTCGACGATTGAACAAAGCCTGGGCTTTACATAGTGCCAGGGAAAAACGAGCATGTCTGTTATTACTCCATTGTTGTGGTAACATTGTATATGTATTTGTAGAAAATTGTGACATTGAACTGTGAGAATAACAAACGTTTCCTCAGGGAGGAGGGTCTCGTTTTGCTATTGTTAGGTATTCAGTTGAATATTTAGAATGTGTGTACGATTTTCAACTTATTTTTTGCCTTTGCTCGGCAGAGGGTTACATTTTTAAACGTTTATTTTAACTTTTCATGTATATGAGGGCAAGAAACATGTTATGATTGCACGCGGTAATCGTGTCTGTTTCAATTCCATGTCAACGAAACCAGTTTTAAATAAGTTCAAGTTAAAGCTTTTAAAATCAGAGCTCTACTTTCAACAACCGGAGACGATTATCGATTTGTAATCAAATTTGCTCGGGACCTCATATTCCACAGTGCATACAATATGTATTTATAGGTTGATCGTTGGTTGTATAGGTGTTGTCGTGCGTGTTTGCGTAAACCGCAGCCCTCCCCCCTTAACCCTTTGCCCCCACAAGCCACTGCACGAAAAGCCTACGATCATAATATAAACTACACGTGTATCGTACGTATAATATTTATATGTATTGTCGTATAATACACGTGTATCGTATATTATACGTATATTTCAATTGACACTTGCTATGATTTGCTAGGCTCTGTTGTTTGGTTAAACGTACTGCGTGTCAGACAATCTAAGTACTTAAAGATATTATCAGCATAACCAGTTTTATTTCGGGCAAGAGCAAAATGCTGCCAGAATTTAAAGTTAAAAAGTCTAGATAATAAGCTCACAAGCTAGCAACTTCGCCGGAACAATATCAAGTGAAACGCGCATCATACTTTCAAATGAGAAATTTCACTTAGATAAGCTTTCTGCGAAAGAGAAACCGGATCGGGACGCGGCGGAAAATCAAGAAAAACTTGTACGTGAAGTTGAAGTGTAGGATATCGGCACAGCAGCGCAGCGCACACCAGTAAATCGATAATAGGAAGCCCTCAGACTAGTTCAGCAGTGCGTGCGAGCGACCTATACACCTACTACAAGCCGCGACGGCCGCATGCAATGCGGGCTATATATAAAAGGTACAGAATCCGCTGCGTTCCTGCCTGCTCCGTGCCGAACGGAACTTATGGCGCAACGACAACGTCTACAATTGCTTGTTCGGAGAAAATAACCGGTTACATCACCACTCCAGCCCATTCTCGATCTTAAGTCTTTAGAATCAAGTCGGAATTTGAACGGGCGGGAATTTCGTTGTAGGCCATTTGTGACCGGGTTGGCAGCTTAATAACACAGCTAGGTGCATTCTCGCTGCAATTTCGCTCTCGGTCGGGCTGTGTGTTTGTGGCGCGCTGAAGATCAGGGCTAACGATCGGCGTGCATTTTCTATCTCGCTCGCACCCGTGGACGCGCCGGGCGTCAGTCTAGCTTGTCTAGCAAAAGAAACTCTACGACTTTATCCGACAGCGACGCCGAGAGGCTTTTGTGCGTTTTCCATGTTTATGTTTATAGGAGAACACGTACAAGGGTTGCTTTGAATGCCAGTTGCTACGGCACTGAAAGAGGTGCATCGTCGCAGAATTATAATCATGATAGGTACTAGACGATGTAGTTATTACACAGGTTGTTATTGTGAAGGAATGTTACTTTAAGTATGGGTATGATTATGACCGCATATAACATTGATGAATAAAATCGCTGGATATTTTGTTGATTAAGTAAAAGTTTGTAAACATCCAGGTTTTTTTTTTAAATGAACCATCGCAATCTCGCAAAATAACAAGTGGAAAGTCGTCAAGCTCAGTGATAAATATTCCCAGTCAGATTATCAATTCTGAAAATATTATTTCAAAGTATTGGTTATCATGGAAATAATGTTTATGGTCGTATGAAATTAAGTAAACTGGATCTTCACGTGGGGACACGACCTCCAAGACCTCAAAACGTCCAAGTTGAACAGTGTAATGTTTCCCAAAAATTTTACACTAAGTGAAATAACCACAGTAGCCTTGACTTGAAATCGCGCTTTTGTAAGAAAGACTAATTGCAGAATATTTATTTTAAACCAAAGAAGTAAATCTTAAACACATAACAGTTTATAAAATTGATACGGAATCCCAAGATGAAACTGCGGTTTTCGCTAATATTTATGATCTCAGGTCTCGTTTTTTTATATTACCAATACATATTTCCATCATGGAGGTAAATACAATCTTTACTCCAATTGATTGAGAACCCACAAATGAGGATAAGAATAAGGAAATCATCGAAGGAAACTAACATTATTTTATTTAATTAGTTATAATCCTTTTCATGCCATTTGTTATTAACCTACAGACGATAAAAAAAAAATCTGCATTTTTATAAAAAAATATATTATGATACAGGAAATAAGTTTTATTTTTGATTAGAAATTATTTGAACTGAATGATAGCTGTTTTTTTAAAGAAATGCGTGATTCACGGTAAACTGATGGCGACGTAATCTCACTAAATTTCTCTAAATCTCTGCTCTGTAGTCGTACGTGAATATGCGGAACTTTCAGACGATAGCAAAGCTATTTTTGTTCACACCACCTTGAATACGGAGGCGGTCCTAACAACGAGAGTGGTAATTATCGAAATTTATTACAGGAGCTTAGCCAGTTTTCTTTTAGATACACATTCACAAGTCCACGGTATCATTCAATCGTGTTAATCATATAAATATAAAATTTAATATACTCGTACTGGGCCTTAACTGTCGCAGAATTTTTTGTGAGATAGTTGACTTAGCCTCGTTATGAATGTATAAATCCGTAGCAAATCATCATCCCGGCCTATAGATATACGTCCCACTGTTGGGCACAGGCCTCCTCTCAGACTGAGAGGGCTTGGGCCGTAGTTCCCACGCGGGCCCATTGCGGATTGGGAACTTAACAAATATTATGTTACAAATATTAGAAATGGGATAACATTAGGACTTTCTACTTAGTCACCGACGATATAATTATTGGGAGAAAAGTGTAGGATGAGATAGTCATCTGATGACCATGGAAAACCCGTTTGCTATTTTCTATTTTTCTATCGTAACACCGAGTGACACGTGTTATGTCTCGCTCGATTGAGAAAATTAGTTTATAAAAAAAAATTGAACTGATTACAAAAAACCATGAAAATAATATTCCACCAGTCTGAAGTCGGTGACTCAGCACGAGCCAGCAGGAGTGATTGAAGCCCAATGTATAGTATTAGGTGAGGCAGACGACTAAAGGTCCACTCCTACTGGCTCGTGTTGAGGCACCGACTTCAGACTGGTAGAATTTTTTTTTTGTAGTCGGTTAAATGTTTTTGTTATATTTTTTTTTTCACGCTTTTTAGTGTAAATAATCTAAAATAGGTACAATTGTTTAAATTCAACTGCTCGTCAATCGTCATTTCATCTTCCCATTGGTTAAACGACTGGCGACAAAATTTTGATTTTGTCCCTCAAGTATTCAAATGTTTAATAATGTAATAACATGTCCGCATTGAATGTTTGGTAACAACGACAAACTGCGATATTTTAATTATCATAAAGCGACAGCGAGTCGACAGCGACTCAACGATGATCAGCAATCAAAATTAAATGTAATGTATCACACTAAGTAAAGGCGGCCCGCGGCTGCACTGCAACGTCATTTGAGGGACAGAACGAGAAGCTTTGCATGCGACAAGAGGTGATAGTCGCGCGTCGCCATAAAATCAAATTAATTTGATTTTGTCGCGCGATCGGTTACGTCATGTCTAAATGTAAATATCGAGGAATTTATTTCTAGCGTGCAAGCTAGACCACCTATTTGAATTTTTTCATGAACCCCATTCTCTCTTAAGTTTCAACGATGAATTTTCGAGAAATATATTACCCGATTGAGTCAGAAAAATCCATGACGATGACTGCTCATTATGTAAAATGAAAGTATCTAAGTAGTCCGCCGCTAAGAAGATAATTCTGACAGCTGTCATCCTGGTACTAAATACGTTAATATTTTTGTTTTTTGACGTTTTCAGTATTGGAGTGACACCGTGTCAGACTCCTGGACTACCATAGAAATTTTTTATCAAAATTTCACTGACGGGTAGTTGGTAGTTGATACCTCTGTAGTATGTGTGGCGCTACTCACACTACACCTCGCTGTTTATGAGAATTTGAGATACCGTCTTCGCGTCACGTCACTGCGTAGGTGCGGACACTATTTTGCTATCTGTCGCGATTTTAAAATCGTGTCGCCTAGTCAATGCGGCCAGCCAATTGGTGATACGCTTGTTTGTCGTTGCTGTTAATGCGGACACTAATAATTACCAGTGTGGCCTCGGCCTTGAGTACAGACAGAACCATTTAACAATTTTAAAATCTTCATGTTCGTAGTCGTACTGTATCACTGTTACAACTCAAACGTCAAATGAATTAAGTAGTTGAAGCATCGGAAGAAGCATCGAGGCCTCGGGCTAGACGGACTGCGAGCGTCGCGCTGATAACATGAGTCAGCCATTACGTTCCGTGATTTAAGAAAACCGAATGACGCGCGAATTTGGCTGGCGTATTACAACGTGATGGCGTAACGGGTAATACTATATTTACCTTCAGGCACGTGTTTCTAGCTGAATGGGGGCAGGCCTTGCCCTTGAACCCGGGACGAGGGGAACGCACGGGCCGCGGCACGCACCGCCCAAATGGCCGCACCTCCCGCGGCCTCAGGGTTGGAGCGGGTTCCCCGGGTGAGTCTAGAGGCCTAACTTTAGCCGATACATTATTAGAAGGTTAAACAGATTCCTCTGCAGAACTGGCAAGTGATGAAACTGATGAGAATGAACTTGTAAAGGGCAATACGCATGAGGATAAAGCGACACCAGAAATATACAAATTTTAACGAGATTTCGATGTGATTTACAACGAAACATTTTCTCTGTAATTTAAATGAAAGTGATCCTTTGTAAAGATAAAAAGGTCTAAGTACTTCAAAGAATCTTGAAATTGGCAAGGAAATACTTAAACTAAAGTGAGCTGGCCAATGTCAAAGGTTCGTCAGGTTTGTGCCGTGGGCCAGTTTGGCAGCCCTAGGCGCCCCTCCCCCTGCCCTACTTCCCGCGCCCCTGCGCCCTGATCAATAGCTTCCTACTTACTCAGTTTCCGGCTTACACGTGCCTATATTCGCCGACGTCGGCTTGACAAAATTGTTCTTACCCTACCAAAGTTTTACGGAATCCAGAGCGTTCGGTATAAACGTCTTATTTCAAATTTGGCGACACAGATGCCGATTTATATATTTTCAGGAAGTTAGGGGTGGGTTTGGAAGTCTCAACACATCCAAATTTTCTTTTGTTAAGAACTTGTGTTATTGCAGTTATGAAAATAGATTTTCTATATATTTTTGTTGGCTGTTGGCGTCCCTATCAACCTTTTTGCTACTATCGATGGACGGGCCCAATATAGTGGATATTCAAGTATGTAACGCAACTTTTGGAGATTTCTGACCCCACATGTAACGCGCCATAACATTTTTCTGTACCCTCCTCCTAAATGTTACGTAACACCAAAATAACCATTACTATTTAATTTTTTTAGCTTGTCTTTAGCGGTTTTCCGATTAAGTTGGCATTTTTGGCACAATCACACTGGCAACCCAGCATGAGAGCATTTATAGGCCAAGAACAACAGCTGATGATGCGAATTACCCACTTTTGAGGACATTGTAATATGTACTTGTTACAAACAAACTGTGACGTGACGCGTAGTTTCAACCCCCGTCCCACCCCCGCAACGCATCGTAACGTTTTACAAGACCCTCCCCCCCCCAAATTGCGTTACGTAATACTTGAACGCTCTCTGATTCAAATAAGCGATTATTAATATACCAACCCCCGACAGGTCACACACACGCACATCAATTCATGCTACAGCAGATGCATTTTCCAAACTTCTTAGAATATGGTAGATAATTAAGTTGTTTAACAAGTTTTAAAAAGTAGGTAAGTAGAGATGAATGAAGGTTTTGAAGGTGAGAAATCCGTAGCATGCCCAGTTTTAGAATAGAACTGACCTATAATCTTCCCATAGGCGTATTAAAAAGACATCGAGGGACCTAAATATGAGTGGGTAGCAGCGATCTCTATTGCTAACTAGGAACTCCAGACTCCAGTACTACAGTATGGAGTGTGAAAGGCAAGGGAAACCAACACACTATTTATCCAAGAACGTTGTCTCATGAAGGTTCACTACTGATCTTCAGCCGAGGAGCACACCACTCTGTCAAGAGTGTTACAACATAGAAAGTAATAGTAAGACGAAGGTAAAATTCTCTAAAGCTATGAATTTAAAAGTATCTGAAAAGTCGACCACTTACCCATTTGCATTTAACTTCATGGAGCACTTTGTGCTGGACTCCTACGAACTGGATTAGGCACTCTTTGCATTTGTTTATGTTTACAAAAAATAAAACTATATCCATTGTTTCAACTAAATTAATATATAAATAGTGCGATGTCACGCGATTCAAGTATTGTGCTGGCTTGTATTACGCAATGCGAAATAGTAATAGTGTGGTCCTTCAACGTTGGCCAGCGATCAATAGTTTGCCTCCTACGCTGCGTTTGGAGTAAATAATTGTGTAGACACTATGTACAACGTTGTTAGTTGTTCCGGTGCTTGTAGCGCAGCATAATAAGTGGGGTGGATGACTGTGCTAGATGGAAAGCAAACGATGCATTGTGACACTGACACACGTGTCTGCAACACTTCCGATGAGCGACGTGCGTCTAGGTCGGTTACAGTAGCTTAGGACATTGCACTTCCTTTTTTACGTAAAGATACTTTCTATCGTCTGGAGATTACGTCTTATTTATATTAATATAATACCTAATTATTTTAATGTTGAATTAAAGTTTTAAAGTTGAGTTTACCAGTAGTTTAAACTTTGAATGTTTCTTCTAATAAAGAAATTAAAATAGAAGGTATATTCCGTGGTATTAAATCACAACGTATTAAATCATAATAAAGTTCGGCGTGTAAGAAGATACTAACATCCAATGGTAATAATAAGCCACGCAAACCCGCAATAAAACCGAGCCCTCTCCTATTTGCCATAAAAAGAACTATCGCAAGTTTCCCATCTGTGAAGAATTCTTCTTCAAAAGACTTGATTATGCATTGCGTCGTCTTATTGTAGATCAGATCTATTGACATTGTAGCAAGAACGTGAGAATAGATCGTCGCGGGCATTTATAACCTAAAATCACCTTGGCCGGTTTTCACATCTGCCAGTGCCGGTTCGGCGGGCAAGTGGAACGAGCAGCACTGCCCATTGTCAATCACGTCGACTTTGCAATCTGGTATGCTTTTGTTTCTCAATTCAACGTTTTCTTGGACTCGCATTTTGTCGTTTTATGACGCATGTTCATCTTTAATTTAAGAAGTTTATTATTACATAAGCTCAAGTTAATAAACATCCAAGAGAACTATTATTATTTATTATTAACACTGTTAGATTTAACATAAAAGTAAAAGTGTTGGTAAATTTTAATTTTCAATTAGAATCTTATAAGAATGGTAAATAAATAACATACTTTCTTAGTATGTCAGTTATATTCTAATGAGTTGGTAAATATTTATGCTTGGCCCATTATCTAACTTAAACTGATTTATTACCGAAATGCCAAACACTACAAAATTATCAAGTTTGTTTAAGATGAATAAATGAAGCCCGGTTCCAATGAAATGTAAATATCATCTACTGTTACTTATCCGACTATAATCTGGATCACAGTAGGAGTAACCTTACATTCAAGCGCTCGAGTTCCCAATTCCTTAGTGACTCGGTCCTTTTATGTTTTATTTTTATTTCGGTCAACGGCCGTACGGCCCCATTGAGCGCTCCATTGACATCAATTTATAGGTTTAAACCTAACCGTCCTAAATAGGGCTAACTTCTCCATTTCCTATTGAAGCCACACGTGCAAAGGGCGCTATTTATGGAATAAAGCTCTTTTGAATATACTTCGCAAAATTGCTATTGGCAATTGAATCAGGGGCTCATTCTATACTTTTAATTATGTCAACTCGACACCAAACGAGAGCTTACAATATGTAAACTCATCTAGTTTTCTGTGGTTTTTCACCAATGGTTTCTGGAATATTTAATCTTTTACAACAAAATTGGTAAGTATAAATAAGCAAAATGATCAGTTCTGTTGACGTCACTATCTATATTGGTCAAGCCATTAATCTTGTCAGATTTAATAATAGCCCAAGAACAAAGGTTATGCGGTAATACAATGTTGCTACCAGTATTACGCCCGCATCCACCCAATTCGTTTGTAGCAACGCGCGGCAGTGTTTGGTCTAGGCATTCGATCGGCGTATGTTGACCGGGCGATTCACCTTGAGACCGCGCCTCGCCAACCAGTATCGCCTCCTATAACCCTACCAAGAAAATTTACTCCGCCTAGTTCTCAACTTATACACAGCAACAAACGTATCAAAATTGGATGCGTATTCAAGTTTCGTACAATGCTCAAGACCGGTCCATTCCGTTGTGGGTGAGCGAGTTGAGGAATGCATGGGACGGACGGCATGATTCGAAACTGTGCAGCGTTTTCGGTTACCCATTTAGTTACCTATTCGATACTTAGATTTTATAGCGGTAAAATTGACTGTCTAATTTCATGTTTCGATCCCCATTTAAATATTGCGATCGCAATTATAATTTTCTGAGCGTGGGCTCAAAGTTTTTGCACATTCAATTTCGGACGCACCGGCAATTGTTTGGTAATTCAAAATTAGTTCCTGCAATCATTTGCTGTAATTTTTATGGTCGTGCCCCATTATAATGGGTTAGGTGGTCTTATATTATGATTACTGTCTGTAGATATAATCAAATTATCATACGTAATGCGTAGAGAAAAAAATTAAACATGTCATTATTTCGGTTTGGCAATTAAATTTTTCGCATAGTGTTCTAACAATCGACGTTGAAATGAATAACTTTGAATATGATTTTTTGAATTTCGAGCTAAAATATTTTAATCGAAATTAAAAAGTTCTCAACAATTTATATAGCGCATTCGATTCGTCGGTTAACTACACAGCTCCTTGGTCCGCGCATGCCGTAGTGAGCTTCTTTTTTTACAGGTCAGTGACTTCAAATTTTTCTCGTAAACCCTTACTTAATGTGTTTTTTGACCACATCTAATTTTGGGCTTCCAAATTAAAATACGTTGCATCATATCGCCGGTTGCATGAACTACTTTGTGAGTTCATATTGAGGTTCTTCAGTTTTTGGCTCTCAACTCTCGCGAGTAATACTTGTCAATCGTTTTGTTTTTTTCTACAGAATTCAACCAGCTCTGTGAAGTTAGTTGTAGAGTTATGTGACATTTAAAAAATATCGTTAACTGTTGAGTCATCTCAAGACCGAGTAAATAAATATTGAACAAGCAAAGTGTCAAATGTCATGACTAGGTGTCATGAACGCACGCCAACGGGTCCTTGTATTTTTGAGATACAAAAACGACCTTTAAGTGGCTGCTCTAAAATACGACATTTTTGATACGCTCTGCTCGTGAATTGATGAATATATTATTCTAGCAAATCCTATTCGAAATATATTAAACTGACAATTGGGATGGGACTGTGACATATAAAAATTTCAACACTTGCCTCTTATTTTTTTTTTTTAAATAAACGCTCAACAAACGCCGTTGTATGGTTATGGTTTCCTTTGACTTTTGTTAGTGACGTTTAAAATTAAAACTCAACTGTCAGTGTTGCTGTCAACAAAATTTAGTCCTTACGGTTTTATGTGTTTTCCAAATTGAAGAGATCATGTTTTCGTCTGAAGTGATGTTATTATTTCAGGATAAATCAAGTAAGTACTTGTTTTCATCGTTTCAGAACAAATCAGCTTCTGCATATTTTTCCCTATTTAACTTGGTTTGTGCCTCTGCGCTTGCGCATGACAACACTCAGGATCTGTCATTTTATTTTCTCTGAAGGCCGCCGTCCGAGGGGCTCCAGAGTTTTCTTTTCCTTTTGGCTATTGCCGCGGACGTTTGTCCTTTTTTTTTCCTTTACAAACGAGTGTGTTTTCTCACCTCACCTCGTATTTTATTCTATTTTAAAAACGAACGCTCTGAGCATAATTTCGCAAACGCGACGCCAAATGTCGCGAGGTAAGTTTCCTTTTTATTTAGAATTTATTTTGGCGGTAGCTTCGTGTACTGCAAGTGGTAACCGGACTTTGTTCATTGCAGCTTAATAGTGGACGTGGACTTGCTGAAACCTCCGGAGAGTCGACAGACGTCAACTCCAGCCTGGCCAGCTGAAGCAGGACCTTCATTCCTCTCCGGTGAGTCCAACAATTTCGACCACAGAACCCTAGGAACCAGTTGCCCATTGGACAACTTGCGTCTCGTCATACCATCACCTTTTTTTATTATCCTAATCCTGGGTTTTCTCTTCCAGGAGGTTTTTTTTAGTTCCCGTCTGCAGCTTCCACCTACGGAGGTTCCTTTTTTTTGGAGTTTCAAGTTTGAGGTCCGCCCTCTGCCTGGGCCAATTTTTCATCGGGTTGGACGAGTCCCCGCGGGCTCCCGTTGCCCATCTCTCCAGGACACCTTCGTAGCCACCAAACCCGTGGGTAATTCTCCGGGCCGAGGTACACTCAAACCTTATTTTTCTTTTACCTTTCAAATTCTGGTCCAGCCGCCGTATCGGCTGGTGGCGCTCAACATTTTACTTAACCAAACCTACTAAGCGAGCAAAATTGTACAAGCGAACGAGCATTCGGTTGAGATAACCCAAATGACCCACCAGCTCTATATAACCACTGACTAGCCGCGAGCCTTTTTTTTAAATGCATTGTTTTATTTCTGGTACTAATAAATCAATTGTCCAGAAACCGTTGTTTTTTTTTTAATTTTCTACCTCATCGACTTAGACGTCACAGTGGCAGCCCTCCGTGAGGCTTTAGTTTGGGTTAAATTCTATGTCGTTACTAGCTGTAGAAATTCTCGACTGAACTTTCCGCTTGTTTTTTTTGTTCGCTTATATGTACTTTAATGAGTAATGACTATTGTAAAGTTTGTAGTAAACAAAGTAACATGTTGAGTTTGTAATCAACAATTACATTTTACCTTTCTAAACAATTTGTACTAAAAGTATGTTTACATTTAGTTGAGTTTGTAATCAACTATTTCACTTTATTTCTTTATAAAAAGTTGTGGGTGTACTTATAATTTAAATTGTGGGTAGCTTATTAAGAGCCGCCATTTTGTATAGCCGAATGAAGTGTTATAGAATTAGCCCAACTGACTTGAATTAGCAATATAATACAATAATTACAATAATTTTCCCTTTTGGTAGCTTGTACAGTCAGCCTCAATAATAAAGTAACCTATAGTATTTTATATTGTCATCGCGTTTCAAACACCAATTGCTTGAAATTTTAGAGATAAATACTTAAAACCTTCTTAATTACAATTAACTTCAGTAAAATTAATTAATGTACTCAGTACTGTTTACTAGTAATTTTTGGTACAGTCAGTGATAATTATTGTTTGTACTTTTGTTAAAAATCTAAAAACTTATTGTTGCCTTTCTGTAGTCACTTATAATTTATAGTACAGTCAGTAACAATTTTTTGTGAACTTGTTAATAATTAAAAAAAATATATATATATAGGTACATTTATGTGTAGTGCTGCTTTCCTGCAGTTAGTTAATAATATTAGGTACAGTCAGTGAACATTTTTCTTTTGAACCTTTTTTTAAATTAAAAGAAAAAGCTTTAGTGCTGCTTTTCTAAAGTTTGTTAGTAATACTTGGTACAGTCTACAGTCAGTACATTTCACGTTTTGAACTTTGTTAAAAAAAAAATATAGTGCTGTTTTTCTGCAATTAATAATATTTGGTATAATCAGAAACATTTTTTTGTGAACACTTTGGTCTGAAGTTTAAGAGTACATGTTACATTTCTGCGGTTGGTTACGAAATTAAGTACAGTCAGCTGCATATTTTGTGTATTTCTGTTAAAAAATTAAAATATATTTTTACATTTCTGGGTCGGTTACGAGATTTAGTACAGTCAGCTGCATATTTTGTGCATTTTTGTTAAAGAATAAATTTTGTGTATTATTTGTTAAAAAAAAAAAAAAAATTAAAATATTGCTGTATTTCTGCAGTTGGTTATAACTTTCGGTACAGTCGGCGACAATTTTTTTTTGTGTGGTTATAACTTTCGGTATAGTCGGCGTCAATTTTTTTTTTGTGTGCTTTAAAAAAAAAAAACAGTTACATTGCTGCATTTCTGAAGTCAGTCAATAGCGATTGTAAATTAGTGTCGACTATTTTTTTTTCTTTCTTAATCTTTATTGGCATCTACCTGCTATTGCACGAATAGGAAATGGAGGAACGTCCTATTATATGGAATTTATTACATAAAGATGAGTTAGCTTATGAGGTCCGCATTAGGAGTACTGTACCTGCGGAGGATGTGAACACTTTACGCACACAGTTACGTAAACTCGTGAAGGAATACCCTTCAGATGAAATTGTAAATTTTGTGGGTGATATGGCTGAAGAGCTTGATAGCACATCATGTAAACTTAAGGAGTTATCTCAACTGATTGCACCTTCGTCACGTACTTTAACATTAAAGGCCTTAAACCGAATTCAAGCCTTAGCGCACCACCTTTTTCACCGTCTAACGCGAATCACCCCGGATGAAGCTAACCTTACCTCATATCAAGAGCAAATGGATATGCTCAATAAATTTTTGTCTAAGCTTGATAATTTATTTCAGATTTTTAAAACAAGCACTCAACAGTATCAGGTACCTGATGAACCACTTACTGAGGTTGTTACCCCAGCTCCCATAACTTTAAATAAATACCAAACTATCGGCTCGCTTAACTTAAAATATGATGGTCGAACTTGTGTTAGGGTTTTTCTTCAGCGACTTGAGGAACTTTGTGGCTCACGTGGTATTCCAGCGGACAGGTTGTTCGTTTCAGCCGTCGAGTTGTTTGAGGGAGATGCGTTGCAGTGGTACAGATCTGTGAAACCTGATTGTTCTTCATGGGCTCAGCTGGAATCGTTGCTTTTGGCGGAATTTTTACCTTTCGATTATGACAGGCGGTTGCTGAAGGAAATTCGCAGTCGAACCCAGGGTCCACGCGAAAGCATATGTTCGTATCTTAGCGTAATGCTAAATTATTTTAGTCGGTTGACGTTACCTCTTACTGAAAGGGAGAAGTTTGATATCGTGTATTTGAACATAAGGCCGGAATATTCCGTTCCCTTGGCATTGGATCCCGTGGAATCTCTTAGTGACCTTAAGCGTGTTTGTCGTGTTCTTGAGGACAGCTGGCATCGTGCTAATACTTTTGTGGAACCTCCAAAACCTTCTACGAGTGCGCTTGCCCCAGACCTATGTTTCAAATCGGTTTCGAAGCCTAGGGTAGAGATAGCCTCGGCGAAAATATTTTGTCCTCGTTGCAGGGTAGATACCCATACTCTTCGGGAATGTCGATTGAAAGACATTGTTTGTTTTCGATGCGGGAAAAAGGGTGTGAGGAGTCCCTCTTGCCCTGACTGTTTAATTAAGTCCTCTAATTCGGGAAATCAATCAAAAAACGAATAAACTCGAACCGTTTTAGCAAATCCGTTTCGAGTTCCTTCGGTCGTAAACGTGGGAACTCTTCTCGTGATAGTGTTAATGGAGACGGTGTGAAGCTTAACGCATTTGTTTCTTCCAGCGTTTCTGCGGTTCGGAATTTTGTTGATCGTGGGGACGACCGTCCTTATATTTCTTTAGTTATTTATAACCATCGTTTGGAAGGGTTACTTGATTCAGGTTCTTCGATTTCTATATTGGGATCGGACCTGTCCGATTTGTTCTTGTCTTTGGGAGCTCCGCTACACGGTTGCCGTGATATTACTTACATTGCCACCGCTAACGACTCCCAGGCAACGGTAAAAGGATATTTATCTTTACCGGTTAAGGTTCGTAACTTAACTCGTGTTATTAAGTTTTATGTTATACCGGATGTGACTACTCCATTGATTTTAGGCGTTGATTTTTGGAAAGCCTTTAACATAGCTCCAAATTTATTTAAAGACTTTAGCGTTAACAAGGATGTCACGACCCAGAATTTTGTTTCTGAGGTTCGGCTGCATTCCTTTGATCATCTTAACCCTGATCAAAGAGTAATTGCAGATAATATGATACGTAATTTTGAAAGCATTTCTTTTGAAAGGAAAGGTCTAGGGCGTACGGATCTACTTGTTCACACCATTGATACTGGCGATTGTAAACCTATAAAGCAGCGATATTATCCCATCTCACCTCATCGGCTGGTAGAATTGAATCGGCAGTTAGACGAAATGCTGGCACAGGATGTGGTCGAAGCTAGCACGAGTGCTTGGAACAACCCGACTCTTTTTACGCCCAAGTCTAACGGTGAATTACGTTTCTGCATTGATAGTCGCAAATTGAATTCAGTGAGTAAGCATGATGCCTATCCTTTACCTTACGTTTCTCGTATCCTTGACCAGTTAAGAGATGCTAGGTTTCTTTCTTCTATTGATTTAAAAAGTGCATTTTGGCAAATACCGCTTGATGAGCAATCGAAAGAGCGTACCGCGTTTACCGTCCCCGGTCGTGGTCTTTTCCAATTTAAAGTGATGTGTTTTGGTTTGACAGGCGCTCCAGCGACGCAGCAGAGGTTGATGGACAAATTGTTTGGACCCGAATTTAATGGTAGGCTTTTCGTTTATTTGGATGACATCATCGTTGTTAGTGAAACGTTTGATGATCATATTTCTTTGCTTAACCGTGTTTTTGATCGTTTAAAATCTGCTAATTTGACCATTAATTTCGGCAAATCTAATTTTTTTCGAAGTGAACTAAAATATCTTGGATACGTGGTAGATGAGCGAGGGTTACGCACGGATCCATCTAAAATACAATCTATTGTAGACTACCCTACTCCGTGTAATCGTAAAGAGGTAAAGATGTTTTTAGGTACCGCTTCTTATTATAGACGTTTTATTCAAAATTTCAGTGACATTGCCGCTCCTTTGAATGCGCTGACGAGCACACGTAAGAACGCGCCTCCTTTTGTTTGGTCTGATGACGCTGACAAGTCGTTTCAGAAGTTGAAGTCTGCCTTAGTGTCAGCCCCCATTTTGTCCTGTCCCGATTTTTCCAAACCCTTTGCTGTGCATTGCGATGCTTCTGGGTACGGTATTGGTGGAACCTTGACGCAGACATCTGCGGACGGTCAGGAACACCCAATTGCTTTCGCCAGCCGATCTTTGAACAAGGCCGAGAGGAATTATTCGGCTACAGAAAGGGAAGCTTTGGCAGTAGTATTTTCTATAGAACATTTTCGTCCTTATTTGGAGGGAGGTCAACGTTTTCAAGTGGTAACTGATCATTCAAGTTTAAAATGGTTTTTCAATTTAACTAATCCCACTGGACGCTTAGCCCGTTGGGGATGTCGTCTTTCACCTTACGATTTTGAAATTGTTCACCGCAAGGGTAAGGAACATGTTGTCCCAGACGCGTTGTCGCGTGCTGTTCCAATTTTGGAGATTCACGCTTGCGATTGGTATAACAAACTTTATCAAAAATGCGAACGGTTTCCCACTTCTTGTCCAAATTTCATTATTAACGACGGCAAATTGTATCGTTACTCCAAAAATAAATTTCACTTTTCTAATGAATTCGATTGGAAGGAAGTAGTTCCTTCTGACCGTCGGTCTGAATTGCTACAGTCTTGTCATTGTGATGAACTTGTTCATCTTGGAACGTTTAAAACTTATAAGCGTCTTTCTCAGAATTATTACTGGCCTGATTTATACCAGGATGTTGTAAACTTTATTAAAAATTGTGACGTGTGTTCTGCTTATAAACACTCTCAGAAACCACCAGCAGGTCTTATGGGTAATCCCAAAGTCTGTTCCCGTCCTTTTGAATCAATTAGTATGGATTTGGTGGGTCCATTGCCACGTTCTCGCGCTGGTTATACGTATATTTTTACGGTTGTTTGTTGTTTTTCTAAATACGTTTTATTGTTTCCTTTGCGGCGAGCCGTGGGGAAAACTATAGCACAGCGGCTTGAGGATGAAGTCTTTCTTAAGCACGGCATACCGCGCACCGTTATAGCAGACCACGGAACGCAGTTCACTGGAAGGGAGTTGAATGCTTTGTTTGAGAAATACGACATTCCGCAGGTTCATTTAATTCCACGTCATTGTCCTCAAGTTTCTACCGTAGAACGTTACCACCGTACTTTAATGACGGCCGTTTCTATTTTGGTCCAACAAGATCATCGTTCGTGGGATACTACATTGCCTAAGGTCCAATTTGCCCTAAATACAACTGTTAACGAATCTACTAGGTTCACTCCTTTTTTCTTGGTACATGGTCGCGAAGCTATTCCCTGTGGTAAGGTTTACGTTAGTCAAAGAACCTCACAGTTAGATTTGTCCTGTGCTTCACCCGAAGATTACGCTGCTAAATTAGGAGGCTTGCACGATATTTTTGATAGCGTTTTGTCCGCTTTAGCTAAGTCTCATGAGCGAAATGCTCGTAATTACAACAAAGGACGTCGGTCAAATGAATACGAAGTAGGAGATGTTGTGTGGAAAAAAACGTTCCCTCAGAGTGATGCCAGTAAATTCTTCATGGCAAAACTCGCACCTCGTTATGAGAAATGTCGTGTGTTATGTAAACATTCCCCTCTGGTATACGAGCTAGAAAGTGTCGTTACTGGTAAGAATTTAGGTTTTTGGCACATTCAACACCTTAAAGGTGATTAACTTTACTCATTGCATAGACTTATGCTTCTATTCTGCTGTAGACGCTGGACGTGCAGTCCGTTGTTGTTTTACCTCTCACTGCACCGCCAGGGTCTCATCTCAGTGTTGTCTATAGTTTAGTTTGTTTACTTGTTCAGTCAGTAGCTTCTCTGATTAAGCTCTTGACTGGTAAGACGTGTAGGTTCGATAAGGTGTTATGTTTTTTTCCCTTATCCTTCGATAGGGTGTTATTTTTTTTTCCTTATCCTTTGATGAGGTGTTATTTTCTTTATCCTTTTTGTGGGATGTTTTTTTTCCTCGTTCAGTCCGTAGCTGTTTAATAAAGCTCTTGACTGGTAAAGCGCGTGGGTTCGATAGGGTGTTATTTCTTTTATCCTTTGTTAGGAGTTATTGTACCTTTCTATAGGATGTTGCTTTCTATCCTACGATAGGAACTATCTTAGGTTTACTTCGCTTTGCGTGGTTTTCTTTTTTTTATTGTTATTCTTTTGTTAAGAATTGATGTTATGGTGAGTTGAGTTGCTTGGTATTTCTTGCCGGCGTCTCTACTGTTTGTGAGTCAGGACATTGGACGTTTTCCTTTGAGTCTCGCGTCCAGATGTTGATTTTGGATTCTCGGTGTGTTATAGAAGCTGGGGGCCAGCTTAAAATTTTGCCTCACGTCAAAATTTTCCTTGGGTTGGGGGGTACTGTGACATATAAAAATTTCAACACTTGCCTCTTATTTTTTTTTTTTAAATAAACGCTCAACAAACGCCGTTGTATGGTTATGGTTTCCTTTGACTTTTGTTAGTGACGTTTAAAATTAAAACTCAACTGTCAGTGTTGCTGTCAACAAAATTTAGTCCTTACGGTTTTATGTGTTTTCCAAATTGAAGAGATCATGTTTTCGTCTGAAGTGATGTTATTATTTCAGGATAAATCAAGTAAGTACTTGTTTTCATCGTTTCAGAACAAATCAGCTTCTGCATATTTTTCCCTATTTAACTTGGTTTGTGCCTCTGCGCTTGCGCATGACAACACTCAGGATCTGTCATTTTATTTTCTCTGAAGGCCGCCGTCCGAGGGGCTCCAGAGTTTTCTTTTCCTTTTGGCTATTGCCGCGGACGTTTGTCCTTTTTTTTTCCTTTACAAACGAGTGTGTTTTCTCACCTCACCTCGTATTTTATTCTATTTTAAAAACGAACGCTCTGAGCATAATTTCGCAAACGCGACGCCAAATGTCGCGAGGTAAGTTTCCTTTTTATTTAGAATTTATTTTGGCGGTAGCTTCGTGTACTGCAAGTGGTAACCGGACTTTGTTCATTGCAGCTTAATAGTGGACGTGGACTTGCTGAAACCTCCGGAGAGTCGACAGACGTCAACTCCAGCCTGGCCAGCTGAAGCAGGACCTTCATTCCTCTCCGGTGAGTCCAACAATTTCGACCACAGAACCCTAGGAACCAGTTGCCCATTGGACAACTTGCGTCTCGTCATACCATCACCTTTTTTTATTATCCTAATCCTGGGTTTTCTCTTCCAGGAGGTTTTTTTTAGTTCCCGTCTGCAGCTTCCACCTACGGAGGTTCCTTTTTTTTGGAGTTTCAAGTTTGAGGTCCGCCCTCTGCCTGGGCCAATTTTTCATCGGGTTGGACGAGTCCCCGCGGGCTCCCGTTGCCCATCTCTCCAGGACACCTTCGTAGCCACCAAACCCGTGGGTAATTCTCCGGGCCGAGGTACACTCAAACCTTATTTTTCTTTTACCTTTCAAATTCTGGTCCAGCCGCCGTATCGGCTGGTGGCGCTCAACATTTTACTTAACCAAACCTACTAAGCGAGCAAAATTGTACAAGCGAACGAGCATTCGGTTGAGATAACCCAAATGACCCACCAGCTCTATATAACCACTGACTAGCCGCGAGCCTTTTTTTTAAATGCATTGTTTTATTTCTGGTACTAATAAATCAATTGTCCAGAAACCGTTGTTTTTTTTTTAATTTTCTACCTCATCGACTTAGACGTCACAGGACAGATGAAACTTCATAACTTAGCTTCAGCGGCATTCGTAAATGTTGCCAGTAAAGGAAGTGATTGTTTTAAATGTAGGTACGTCATTACTGAAGGATTCAAAAATAAACAAGCAATAGGTACAGTCAAGATCATAAACTTGTGAGCAAATTTTTATCAAAAATATCTGAAAACGACTCTATTGTTAAAAAAGTAGTAGCGTGTCAAATTTTTGCTCACAAGATCATGAAATCGACTGTACCTTTATTCCTTCTTTTAAATTCAATCTTCAATATAATATAATATATGTAGATATAGATAAAATCGCACGACTGCATGCTGTTCACAACAAAATTTCACAATACACTCTCTAATATTATTGTGGTGGTAATAAATGGAACGTTTGTAAAATGAATGTGTCACTATTTACATAGAGGCACGGCGGCGTATGTACGATCACCTACATTCAACGTAGATTTGCTTTGTAAGGGTATCATGTTCCGGTATCGGTGATATTATAACCTGCATTACAAGCGTATTTCTTACATTCACATTGTAATATCAATTTAGCTGAATAAAACAGTGCAATTGACCCAAATGGGTTTTCATTATGGGCAAACTGGTAATGTTGTTCGTTAAGGGTCCAAATGCTTGATTTTGATTTCGATTCGTTCAGCAGTTACTGGTTGATTTCGAACAAAAGTCAAATTCAATACAAACGGCGTTTTTTCGACTCAATTTTACAGTCCAATTCAATAGCTCGCCAAAAAGCAATTTGTCACGTCGCACCGTGGCCGTGTCATCAAGTTGGCCATAACGCCCACCGCAGTGAACTGGCATCTATTGGTTTAAAAATCCGCCCACTCAGGTGAGGAGCTAGCTATTTGTTATCATCGTCTGTGGCTCGGAAACCCCGATGTTAACGGGACGCCCCAATTCAGGCCCCGAAATAAACCGCGATCTGTCCCAGTTTCGAGGCCCCCGCGTGCCCCGCGCCTAGTGGGCTCCCACTAGAATTGTACACGGCGAAGGTGACCCGAGGCCACGTGGAATTGACAATGAAACGGCTCGTGACAAAACAACTCACAAGACAAAGTCAGTGCCATAAAGGATCAAGTAGCAACATTCATTGTAAAATAAGTGATGATTCTAATATCTGGGGACCTAGTGAAAAAGGGGTTAAGTCTGCAGAAATTACACAGCTATTTTCTATTTTATGTGTATAAGGGTTTAAATCGAAATCAGCTATTCAACTTCTGCAGAATTAACCCCTTTTTCACTAGGTCCCCAGATATCACTTGCTCAGCCCCTTAAATTGTTAACAGTAACCCGCCTAATTCCCTAATGAATGTGCGTACCCACATGGACGGACATAATGATATTTTGAAGCCGGCACGTGACGCCCCATCCGTCGGGTCTAATAGAACGCGCTATAGCTATGGTGCTATAGAAACTTAGGGTGTTGTATAGTGTAGCCAAATATCGGAGGCGGAGTGGGTGAATGACCTGAGTTGGTTCGCAGGCACCTGCGTCGCCTCTGTTGACACAAGCAACTGACACGCGTGGATACGACTCTCAAGTGATAATGACAGTCGGTGCACCGCACCTAGCGCTGTCTGCTTAGTATTAGATTTTACAACTGGAATTTAATTATTTATTGGATACGTTGATATGAGATATTCGGGAATAGGTTGCCATAGTTTTAATTTTAAACCAATGAGGGTTTTCACAGAGGCAAAATATTGCTAGATGGCGTTAGTATCGTGAGGTCCGTTTGACGTTTGCTCGTGATTGGTTAAGTAACTATATAAATGAGCGAATCGCAAGTAAACGTCAAACCTCAAATGGACCTCACGATACTAACCTAGTGATATTTTGCCTCTGTAAAAACCTTCATTGGTGGACATGATCTTGGCTGTAGTATTCGATTTGTCAACGAAAAATTCGTGTACTTATGCAAGTTGACAAAATAAAACAACGTATTATTTTCAGAAGTTCTCTTTTTGTTACTAACGAATAGTATGGGAAAATAGAAACAAGGGTGAGGTTGAACACATTTCATGCTTTTAATTTTAACGTAAAATTAAATTAACCCATGTTACGTTTTAATGAATTTATGAAAGCAGCGACTAGTGCCGTTGTATCAAATTACGTAGACAGCAGTTCATTAGAGTTAACGTAGTCCTCAGCTTTCCGCGTGGGATCGGGGCCGCGGCCTTGCCCTATTTCTCAAGATTGGCACTTTTTATTTGCTCTTTAAACTACGGCCAACAGACAGGGTTTTGTATGATCGACGGTGGATTTGAAATTTGGCATTTCTAATGGAACAGGTTGAAATTTTTCGAAGTATAAAATGCAGAGAACGTAAAATTTGCAGGCTTTTTAACTCCAGAAGATGACAAAATTAGATCGAAATAATAGCTGGTAATCAATAAAAGACCAGGAGAATAATAGCAATAAAATTCCAGGAATGCTTAGTTGTAAAAAATTCCTGCAAGAAATATTATAGTCTTTTGGATGTAAGTAAAACATGCAGTGAAGTAGGTAAGCATAATGCATCCTCATCGAACATTGTCTGTGAAGTTGCTAATCCTATTCAATGAGTGAGACGTGTATAGGATGCAGATGCTAATACATAATAGCATTTTTTGATAGCAAACTACGTTTTATGCAACTATTTTACTAAAACGACATGCAGTGAATTTGTTCTAGGAACCTACTACAATTTATGTTGGTACAAATCAATCAGCTGTGAGAAATGTATCGATAAAAGTTGTAGTCGTAGATATTTATTGCTTTAGATAGCCGCTAAGTGCGTTTGCCACAAAAACAGAAGCTAAACAGGCAGAACCAGTTGCAATTGCCGATGACAACAATTACTTCCATTCCATACTAAATGAGCTGGCAGGTATTTTAAATATTACGTAGAATAAAAAACCAATTGGTATAATGACGCTTCGAGTTATGATCTGACATTTAGAAATGAAACTAGTATGTGCTCACCAGAAACGTTAATTAAAAAAAAACAACATAAAAATGAAAGTAATATTAAAAGTGCGTAACATATTAAACATCTCTAAACGCAATCAGTTAAATGGATAGACATGTATCGTACCTAGTATAAAGACTAGTAGTAGGATTTGCATTGTTCATTAAATATGACAGGGTTCAGTTACAGCGTTGGCAATATTCTTAGCTCAGTTAATTGGGAGAGATCTGACAAAACATAAGCCGACACGGTAATTTAAACAAAGAATTTAAAAGCGAAATGATTGCGATGCGTGGAAGAAAATTTTACAAAAACATGTTTTATTTGGAACAAAATTCAGCAAACTAATAAGTTGTGGTGGCTGATGAGCAAATGGATTAGTAAATAAAATCGGCCACCGGAAAATTACATAAACCATTATGTGCTCATTAGGTATCAATCAATTTAGAAGTGCTACTCTTCGTGTTATCTGTTGAGTTGTTATGTTGACCCTTTAGAAATTAGTACTACTACTTATCTACTCCTGCTATATTAAGATAGGTATTTATTTAAGTGTAAGCTGCTAATCGGCTGTAGAGTACTACCTTAGTAGTATTGAAGATAACTCGCACTAATTCAATTTAGTAAAGCTAAGGCTAAGCTGACGTACTGTGGGGTAGGCATCGGTTGATGAACTTAATGCAATAAAGGTCCAAGGATATGTTGCAGTAGTTTTTATGATTAACTGGACTTCATTGGATGCTAGTGAATTCTAGGCTTTCATTGCAGTTTTTTTTTTCAAACTAATGTTTTCAAAGCAAAATATTCAAGTAGCTATAATATCTATCACGACAAAGTTTGCGTCGCGTGCTGTTAATTTCTAATGAAAAAGAGCGCGAATACCGAGTAAAGATTAAATAAATAATGGTGATAAAAGTGTAATAAAAGAAGACGGGCTTTTTAGTATTAAAGAATTGTTGTAAACTGTTCTTGTTAAAGATTATAATGATTAAGTAGAGTCAGGTAGGTTATTGTATTGTAAGTCAACGTTTCTAGGTACTTTAAAAGTTAAATAGGTTTGGTGCGTGTAGCTTGGAGCCTTTTGTTTATTGCAGCTGTGATTTCAGTAGAAAAGTAAATTCAATTCAATTTTGACATGTATAGGTATGTAAGCCTATTTTTGTTACAAATTAATTTCATGTACCCAAATGGTTGTCTGGAAGAAATCGCTTTTAAGCGATAAGACCGCCTATTGTCTACCCTGAATCTGTGTTTGTATTATTATAAGTTTTTTTTGTACTGCTTTATGGTGTGCAATAAAGAATATTTGTATGTATTGTATTGCATGCCTTATTTTTTATTATCCTGTTTGAAATAAACATTCTTGTGACAGCATGTGTATATAAGTTTCACAACGTGACCTGAATGGTAAACGTGTTTCGAAATTTTCCTTTCAAGACATACTTACTACCGAAATAAATAACATAGGTATAACAAGTAAAGTTTCGAGTGAGTGATCAGCTGTGCTGTCGCTGTCGCGCGTTACCGGCGTCCGGCCCGCGGCCCGCAGCCCCCATACCAGCCGACGAGTGACACTTTCCAACTTGCTATAAATATTCAACGGCCACTCTGCCAGCAGCCGCTCTCACCGACGCAGACTCGGCGCCGACCACCAGTCTCCTAAAGATACCCACCTAGATACAGTTTGGGCTCAATTTTGACGGCCCACTCTCGCACTCAGCCAGAAATACAGTGGACTCGGCGCGGGCGGTCCAGCCATACAAACGCGCCTCTGTCTATTCATCCATCACTGCACATCCGCACGATACGGCTAGACTCACGATTTCACTGTCACAGCACGCGGCGGCCGACCGGCCTGCCGGAGTCACGGGCACGCACCACAGATGTTTTTGACAGTACGAATATTAAAGAGTTGACGCGAGTATCAGTTCACGCCGAGGTGAAACCGCCGCGCGAGGCCGACCTGCACCGAGAGCCGTCGAAGCCTGAGCAGAACAGGTGTGCTGCAGCTAATGCAAGAGAGTAGGACGAGACGCCGCGCGCGACTCGCCGCCGTCGACTGACGGGGCGCGCCGCGACGAGCCTAGGCCGCACCAACACACGCGCACTCGCGCACACTCGCGCCCGCGGCCTCCTCCCCCGCGCCACGCCGCCGTCACAACGCTACCACCGCCGTCACTCCACGCCTCTCGACTTGGAGATTCGATGATATTTTAAACCTAATTTGACTTTAAAATGTTACCAGATACGCTACAAGACGTGAGCCGTTGGACAGGAATATATACTGAAACTGAAGTTATAACAGAGGACAAATTTAATTAGTTGCGCATTGAATGGACGGCGCGTGTAGAAACGACGAGAGCGCATGCGCCACGCACACACGGTAACCGAACGTCTACTAGAAATTCGAACACTTGTGTCTATGCGAGGCCAAAATGGGACATGCAAAATAAGTCTTAGTAACTAACGTAATATGAAAACTTTTCAGACAGAGCCTTAGTGAGCACATTGAAAAACAAATTAAAATGCGAGGCCAAGTTTCAATTGTTGATGAAGCTGACAGACAGACAACATCCAATAGTTACGATGACCGCAGCGATGCTGCAGACAGTGTCAGAAGTGCAACGTAATTCGTGTGGAGGCAAAGTAAGGTCACCAGTGATATAGTCGCTATGCTGCAAATTGCGCAAATAGATGTTCTAATGTTCCAATGAACTCGTTTAATAATAGAAGGCGTAGCGCGGGCGTCACTGAACAGATACTAGTGGTAAGTGGCGTAGCAAGTGATGTTGACTTCATTACTACTCGCATCACCGCCGCGCAAAACACGTAAAAGTTGGCCAGGACATGTATATAGACGAATACAACAAACAAAAAACGTAACCACGTTTCTGCATGAATGAGGATGATCACGTAACATCCAATTACATTGTACAACATAATCAAATGAACAGAAACGATGAATACCAAGAATAAGACGTTGGTGGTGATTTAGTGCACTACGATACTCTGAATGATAAAGAAGGAGACTGATTAATGAAATTCAATCAATGAATGATGACAACATACACATACAAAAATCACGCCTGTATTCCCAAATGGGGTAGGCAGAGCACACGAAACATTACCGCTTCGGAGCCACTTTTAGCAATTTTAGGTTTTAAGTTTGACAATGAAGTCGGCCGGTACAATAGTGACAGGTTGCTAGCCTGTCGGCTACGGTATATCTTAATCTATATCCTCAGTCGCCTCTTAAGACATCCACGGAAGAAATGAAGAGGTGTAATTCTAACCCGACACCACACTGACGACAAAATATCATTTTATCGGGAATACATTTTGAAATGTATATTTTACATAGGAGAAGTTAAATAATTTAATGCTTCCTGGCAAGCGTTCGTGGCTAATTTTTTGCAAAATAACAAAAAAAATGCGTCGGCACCACTAAAAGCTTAACAGACACAACCAGAATTTTGACTCAATCTCAATACTCCTACACATAGTAATGAATAATCATTTATCTGCGCAATAAATAACGATATCAGACGAAAAGTATGAATTTTAACTAGCTAAACAAGTATAATAAATCTTTAAATTATGTAACGCCCAAAGCAACAACGGAAGAAAGAACACCAGGATTTGCATAAAAATAGCAAGTTTAATTTAAATTATTATAAACGCGGAGTTTGAAAAGAGCACTCAACTTGAGACGAAAATAAAAAGTACAATAGGAGTTACATTTAGTCTCAAAGTAAATTATGTAGTAGAGCTAAAGAAGTGATCCAGAGATCCGGTAGTCAAAGTCTCTCTTTTATTGTCAACTCGAGATGTGAAGGACACGGTGATGGCTACAGACAAGCCTGGCCTGTTCGCGCGAGGTGGTCGCTCGGGATACCAATCTGAGCTTCCGCCGGCGACGGATCATTGCCAGAAACACTTAAAGCAAAAAACAAGAAAACCTCGTAACACTCAAGCAACATGCACATACTGAACTGTTCGCATTAAGAAAACAATTTAACGTGGGATGCAAAAAGCACGGCGATGGATATTCCAAAAACAATAATACTTAATAGCATGCCGGGAGCCAAGATCGTTATCGACGTAGGAATTTGTTAAATTTTATTGATATCACGTGGGTTGGTGTACCAATATTACTGTGAAATTATGTTGATATTTGAAATCGTTGCATTTATGGAGACCATTAGTTTTACATTTTCTTAAAACTGGAGTCTGATTATGATCTGAAAGTTATGGTAATGCAATGTGGGTTGATTAGGAATTAGGTAAGTAAAGATTACATTTGGCAATATTACATTTTGAATTACTTAAGTAATAATGCGATTTCTAAGCGTTACAGTCAACTGTCTAAATTAGGCAGAGAATTTAAGCAAATTGTATTAAAACGCAAGAGTCTTTTATAAAATATCATTAAGACTGGAAATACGACTGAACTACGGAGGTAAAAATAACGTGTCAAATAACAAGTGATGCCCGTGAAACTTTCAGTGTCGGGGTGCGCTGGCGCTGGGAACGCGTGAAATTCCCGACAACTCATTAGCTCTGCTCTGTGACAGTGACAGTCGAAGCAAACGCGAACAATTCATTTTCCTTGCCCCAGTGACGTACGATATCTCCAATTTTTTAGCAGCTATTTCGAGACAGAATAACAAATTACTTTCGAGGCGACGCGAATTCTATCGGTTTATATAGACGGAATTATTGCTCGTTTAGCGCTTAATTAGTTACACACGTGTTGTCAAGATGAATGGTTTTTTGTATAATTTTTTAAATTAAAATTCTTGCCAGAAGACTACATAGGTGTATGTTTTATACAAATACTTGTTGTTATCCGCGTCTTCGGTTATTCCTAGCCCCCGAGAACTGTGTAGTTTTCAGGGATGAGTAAAAAGTACTCATGCCGCCGTGACAGTTTCATCTATAAACATAAGCAATAATAAATTTCATCTAAAGTTGTCAGGGTTTAAGCGTGAAAATGTAAGAGATACACAGGGTTACTGTCACATTTAAAATTTGGCTTGAATTTTTTTTTATCCTGAAATGGGTAATTACTTTAGTCACGCTTGATATTAAACCTATGCCTAAAAAGTTATTTTGTAAAAAAAAGTAAAGTTTCTAAAAAGTTAAGTTGTATTGTATTGTATTGTTAATTGATAGCAAGTCTTCATGATAGGATGATTTTCTAGGGAAAACTGTATAGTAGGTATTCCTGGCAAACGGCAAACGTACCACTCCTACTGCTTACAATTAGAGAGCAAGAGCAAAGTTTACGAAAATTCTTAAATATTTTCCTCGCCTCTGGCATGCGACAAAATTACGATTTATAGAATTTAGAAAAGGTTATTTTAAAAAGCCGCCGACTACACAAAGCCCTCTGATTGCCTTCAATGCAGCGCGGACAATGCAACATAAACGTTTAGATATTTTCAACTGCGCCTCAAAGAAGCGTTTTCGCGATTTGTACAAACGTAAACGTGCTAACAAATAGTCGTAAATGAGTACAAACAAACTATTACTGTCGAAGCGCAAGAAGCAGTGGGAAGACTTCACACGATTCTGGGATTTCTGGGGAATCTACTTCGACATTCAATGTAGTAAAATTTTATCGTGAAGTTATATAAAATTGCTAAATTAACGGTGCAACTCACGATTATAAGTCAAGAACGGTCCGACTAGTCACTAGTCAGAAGGAGTAGAGATTATAGTATAGTCGGTAGAGAGTAATTTTATGAAATATGTCTCATGATAGCTTAATTAGTCTTAAATTGCCACATATTAAATCGACGGTAAAGAAAATTTAAAGTGAGCTTTAATAAAGAATATTAAACAATACAAATTAGACAATTTTTGTCACGAAATGGCGTCGGCCGGTACGGTCCGCCCCGGGCGGCACTTTTAGGGGCGGCAAAATTCCCACAATGGTCGCACCTACGATTCGGACCGATTAGAATAAGCCGGAAATTATCCATTACTTATACTATGACGAAATCGAGAAGTCTCTATATTAGTTTACTATAGTTTTTGCACACCTGTCCTTCAGAAAAGTAACTTTTCCTCCCTGAAGAGATAGAGCAGTGTAACTTTTCTGTTCAAGGCTTTTCTAAGTGTTTTATTGCAAATGCCATTTATTGAAGTTGATAATTGTAAAGCCACGCCATTTTCTATGCTGGTTGTTCTTTAATCATATTTGGATTTTTTTTTCAAGTTCCTAATGCTCGGTGTGTAAAGTTGTATGAGCCACTCGGGAGCAAAATTATTTTCATCTTGGGTGTTAACACTTGAATCCCTCGCAACGTTCAGGATTCTATTGGAGAATCCTTTGCTACATTCTGGATTCAATGTACGCCCTCGCCATGAATACCTTATTTTGCTCTCTTGTGACGCAAATAACTATTAAATTTAAATATCTAAATAACAGAGATAGATTAATGATCTTAAGCTGTAGGTACTGATGGTGAGGATCTGAAATATTTTTGACATACACATTTCCATAAACGTGATCGGACCTCGTTAGCCGATTTCGTGGGTCTGAGTCATGATTATGCGAAATTAAATTAACTTTTATGCATCTCATAAATATTTTAATACATGGGATTTGCAGGTTAGGCACAGTTAGTGTTGAAAATTGTATAGTATGTTACGTGATTAACACTACAGCGCAACGTCTCTAATTTTTCTCTCTCCATCTATTTATGTTTTTACTGTGTGTATGTTTTTTATGTCTATAATTGTTGTGAATTTCAGTTTGAGATTGAAGGTTGTTGATGAATTTTAGGATCCAAATGTTGATAGTCAAAAGTAGGTTAATAAATCGATATAATAATATGTATATAGAGTATAAAGCCGCATTCACATTTATCTGTTGTGTTGTGTTGTGATGCCCTCTGTATATTTGATGTGACACAACACAAGTTATCACTACACACTCCATCAGATACAAAATACGCAACCATACAAAATGTATGAAACCGATACGGTTCTGATGCGTCACGACACAACACGAGAGATAAATGTGAATTGCAGCTTTATACAACTTAATTGGCAGCGAAAAGCGCGATAGAGAAATTGGTAGATGTACTTACTTACCTGTAAATACGAAACACAATGCAATATTTAGGGGCTGTTTCACCAACCATTGACAAATTTTAACTGACGGATAAATGTGATGCCGTCTCCGTCCATTTGAACAAAACAAAAAGAGACGGCATCACATTTATCCGTCAAATAAGATTAACCAATGGATGGTGAAATGGGGGTTAATCTTGTATCGTAGTAAGAGATTGGAATACAGTAATACATTATTAACATAAAATAGAACTTATTAGTACTCGTGTCAGGGTGTTTAACATGTTGGTACATAAAATATGTAGGTACCTACCTAATCCTTTTCATCGCCACAAAAAGACAAAGTTGTTTAATTTATTACCTTAGAACTCACTCCTCATAAATCTTACCTATCTAAGCTAGTACCTACGCATCTCAACATTTACAACTCAATATAAAACAAAATGCAAATATGTTGACAGCTAAAAAGGCAGTTGTTCAACACTTCCAACGGCCGAAGATTGTATCTCTCACCGAGTTCAAGAAGTCTCAGCGTGTTTTGTGGCAGGTCGGTACAAGGTTTGCAATTAACACCTGCAGAGGTCGCTTCCTATAACGAACGTCCCGCGGCGCCTGCGTCCCACACGCCGCCCACGCTGCCTACGCGCATCCAATGTCACTAAGAACAGATAAATCAATACACCCAAATGAATACGTACCATTGATTGTATAATTATGAACTTGTGATTTATAACCCGATATTCATTTCACAGCGGCTTACAATAAAAAATAACCGTGGAGGGATGAGCCAGACGCCATGTTTGGGTGTGATCGATCGGACCCGAAATTTCGAATGTTCGACGTTGTGATATCCGGCGAATTGATAAATTGAATTCTTGACCCAGGTGTGCGGTTAACGCCTACTTGCTGAGAATTTTCAAGACGGCGAATCAAAATAATATTAAATGTAAAGATACCGTATAACGGGATGACTTTAAAAATAGTTTAAAAAGTTATAAATAGTTTTTTTTTAATAGAGACCGAGATAGATGCACCCATACCGATTTTTAATTATCTACGAGCTGTGCGTAAAAAAACACAATTAATATTCTCAACTATTTTTTCAAAAATAAAACTAAAATAATTTTTCCTTTAATAGCTTAATCAAATTACGCTCAAAGCAATCATCTACAAATGATAAATAAAAAATACTGTTGGACTTAATCGTGACGTTTATTGTGTGTATGTGTATTTAAATGGTTGTAATCATAAATGCGCTAGACTCGCGTATCGGTTGCGCGGGCGCAACTCGCAAGTAGGATTTCCTTTTTAGACCACACTCGTCCATCATTAGGTCAGTGTGTGAGCATCAGGGCAAATTTTGTGACAAAATAAATATTTTTTCTCAAACATGCTCGGAAATGTAAGCGTTAATGTCATGAAATGGAGACATGAAGTTTCTCATTTGTGGCTCCTTACACAACTTCTTCCACCAATGAGGTGGAAGGACGATATCTGCCGACAGGCGGGTGGAGGATGGATGCATACGGCTGTCGATCGCCAGGCTTAGTGAAATGGAGAGGAAGCCTATGATCCTATGCCCACAAGATAAAGAACCGACACTACTGAACTGAAATTATTTTAATTTATTGGTTCATTATTATTAGTTATTAACTTGAAATATATTCAGATTATTAGGTAAGTACTACTTAATATGAATATTTAGTTTTAAAAAGCAGTGACACATGCACACAAACTTGCACTTTTTTTTTAAATAATAGTAGGATGAAAGTTCACGGGGTTCTTGCCCGGAATATAACCAAAGATTAAATTAGCGAGGCCGCATCGCACTTAGCTGTTTTTTGGCTTTTGGACCCGACGAAAACCTTGATAAAGGCAAAGGGGAAAAACAAAATAACATCGTAATTCCTACGATACTACGACGTAGCCTACAAAAGCCATCACGGCATTTGCTGGAAAAAGCAGTCCACCAATAAAAATGGTTGTTTGCTCGATCAGCCTTTATAGACGTCAAATATGAACCAAACCAGATCACGACCTAGAGAGGTGAACAAACGTCCGATATTCGAGTTCAACATGGTTCAACCCAAATTTTTGACCCGATTCGATGTAAAAACCCGCGCATCGAGGGCGAACGACCGCTTGACGTAATATAGATAGACAAACAAAACGACGCGGAATGCATGGAGCCAGTTTTTAGGGGACCCGGGGAAGCGCGGGCTGGTTTTGGAACGATGAAACCATCGAGTCCTTCGCACTTCAAACACTTAGGTGGAAAAGAATTTGGCCTGTGGGTTGTACTGCAGGTACAATTTGGATGATATAGTCTTACCCTTTAGTCTTGTTAGCTTTCAGTTTTGGTTCTATAATTTATGGTGTCGATGGAAAGGACCTTTAGGACAAAAAGAAGCAATTTCTAATACATAATAGATTCTAGTAATTAACTCTAGAAAAAGCCAGTAAACTTTCCAGTTAAATTACGTGGGTAGTAGAAAAGAATCGGGTTTAATTTGAGAATAATTATAAATTGTGTAATAGTTTTTCTTCATACAACTTTTATAGGTTGCAAGGTGAGAGGAGGTGAAATGCAATACAATATAAAACTTTTGCTTTTAAGTTGAAACATTTCGTATAAATAGGTACTTGACTGTTGGTAATTGCACTGTCGTCCAATTTACTAGTACATAAATGTATACAAACATTTCAAATCAATCCAATCACTAATAGTGGATCGAAATTGACATGCAAGATTTGAAAGAAAAAGAAATACATGGATATACCTACGAGGCTAAGTGAGTGAAAAGCTCACGAAAATGCTGAAGTACAAACCATTTAAAACATATTCTGGATTAATTAAAAGGCATCTTTTTATAATCAAAATAATAAATACGAGTGGGATTTCATAGGGACTAATTCAGAATCCAAACCTACCATCTCACAGCTTCTCACTGAAGATAAAACCATAGATAACATGCATTACTTACCCATGTTTATTGTATCATCCTCATAAATTATAAAAAAGTAGTTCTATTTATTATTACGCATGGCTGTGCCCATTCGTAGGGAGTCGCGCTTGACCTGTTCGGAACTTTCTTGTTTCTCGAAGCCTCTTTAACGGGACTGGACGAGTTTGGGCTGCACTGTCGGGAGGGGGGAACTCATCAACACGGTAACATCCATGACCCAGGGAAACAACGTGGAATTGCCTTATTAGTTCCGTCCAATAGCGCAACGGTACACGCCATAGATTGCCTTAAAATTGGAAGCTTTTTGCTTAAACTTTGCTAATCTACTAACTCTCCTGCGACATTTTAATAAAATTTAAATCATACCTGATACGCACGGTGATCCAACGAGATTTAAAATGCAATATTGTGCCCTTTATTTTAGATCGGGCTTGTTAAAGGCAAACAGCTATCTTGAAAGCTGTAGTTTTATTTTTATTTAAATAACTTCTTATCTATGATAATGGTCACTTTTTGCTTGTCTGGCTCTACTTTAGTGCATTTAAAATTATCTTATTATGCTAATTTATAAAAGCTCCGAATGAGTTCTAACTACCCTACTTGTCACTTATAGCTTAGAACAATTTTGGGTAGGTTAGCTTTGATTAGAATTAGAACTTCCCACAAAGTAAAGTTATAACAAAAAATCTATATCTGGATTATAAAAACTTGCTTTCCGAATTATTTGCAGTTATTTATTTAGTCGCCATGTTCGTAGTTTACTTCTAGTTTCTCCGGTCCATGAGGCCTTCTTTTATATGGCTTCCCTTGCAAAAATACAAAAAAGACCCATCGCTTTGGCGTTCAAATACCCCATTACAATGGCGCACATTAAATATCTAAGGAATATCGTAATGTCCAGACACTTTTAAGGCTTTGCCGGCTGTCGGTGCCTCTAGTTTGTTTATGGTTTGGCAAAGAGGCCGCCAGCCACGACCACAGAGCCTGTAATTTATGCGCAGATGCAGGATAGTCCGGACCTTGGTCATCTTGGGTAACATCCACGTACAGTATAGCATAGATTGGAAAATAATTAGCTCTTTTAATTAGTTAATGTTTATTTAGGTTTTTTTGGGCACTTGATTGGAGTGACTTTCTTATGCAGAGATGATATTTTTCGAAGTCTTAAAGCGCTTAGAAAGTTATTTTGGCAAAGCTCCCGTTGATATTTTAATAGTGATGGCTTTATAACACATACCTATACACAGTATGTACACAGGACATTTTTGAGTAACACATAGTAGACTTTACATACTTAACTTAGCGAGACATTTTGTGAACAGTGTCTTTAAAATTTTACGAAAGCAAGATGAAAAAGTTGTAATACTAGTTAATAATTAAATATCAATTAATATAAATGTTAAAATGTGTTTAAGGTAGATTAAAGTATAATTGTACAAAAATAATCATAGGACCTTTATCCGTAGAAGTCTTTTATTTATCTGATTAATTGAAAACATTTTAATTCAATCTGGCCTGCTACTATGTACTTTAATTGTCTTTAAAATATAACACATATCTTTTTCTATAATTCTGAAACAATAACATTTTACCAATATCTGCTCTTAGAATTGAATTGTTGCTAATGAAAATTCAGCTATTTTTATTTGAATACAAATCTTCTGTTCTTTCGATTATAGGAAACATCCTGTAAAATTCCCAGAGTGGAAGATTGACCACCTCGCTATTTGTAGGTACTAAACAAAGCAACCCCCAAAGTTCCAAACTTACTGTTATTGCCAATTAGAATGTGCTCTGAACATTTTACGTAAGTAATTAATTCACCATTTGAAGTGGTCTATTTAGTTAACGGTTGAAGCCAAGTAAATGTGACTGAAGCTTTGAAAATTTATTTTATTAAAAGGTTTATTACAGCTACGAGTACGTTTGTGAGACAGTTACCGTGTACTCCCCCTTCTCGTCTTCTGCATAAAACAATAAGTCACACAGGTCCAACTAAAATGTTTGTATTGTGTGTTATATCGTAGTTCATTGATTATGATCCTCGACCTCCAAAAAGTGATGTCTGAATCAGTCAATTCATCAATATAATCAGTCAATCAATATTAAATTCCTACAGTGGGAGAAATGCCGCTCTGAAAATGCAAGGTGGAGGAACACCATTTAGACGATTTTCAAGACCCGTAATTAGACCTTCTCAAATATTTACTTAAACTTAAAACAAGTACTAAAAAAATATTGAATGTACCTAAAACAAAAACCATTTTGTTATTTGCATGTAAATTCCGCCCTAAGTTGCATGTAATTTCGATAATAGTTTCGTTCTTATAACATGAAGCCTATTGTCTCCAAAATCTTAGGGCTACAGTAGAACAAACTTAAATTTATACAAAAATACATAAACTGGTAAAAACAGGACGTTACTTACCTTAGGCCTTGCCACAGTCGTCGTATAAAATACTGTTTATTTTCTCCATAGATCGGTCCAAATTTTTAAATAGATGGAAACTAGGTTATTTCAACTTAGCCAAGGGGTTTGGTTAGATCGTGAATTAATCTAACCATTATAAAAATTGTTGACAGACAGAGACAGAAACATTCAGTTGGTAAAGTCGACTTTAGATATTAGAAAGTGTACCTACCTAAAAAGTTTCATTTGAATAGCACAGCGGGAGATGTTTTCTGCTACAATATTCTATACAGGTTCATAAACTATTGCTAGCAACTCGATTGGAAATTTGAGAGCGGCGTCTAGATTATAATTAGTTTGAAGCCTAAACCTACTTTAGTAAATGCGTACACCGATCAAAAATAGCGATCAAAAGCTTATGAAAATACGTGTTAAATGTTCAATGTGTTTGATACTGTAAGGAATCAGCTCTTGTGTAGCAAATAAAGGGTACCAAATGCAAGTTGGTCATAGATGACAAACATTCATGAATTAATGTTCTTGAAGTCCTATAGCAAAAAACACGCTACCTATTAAGAATTCGAGAAAGATTTAGTTATACGTTGGATAAATAAGAATTATTATAATTCACATAATTTCCCTCGTTTCTTGCCTTTTGATTCAAAGTCAAAGTCAAATCATTTATTCAGCAAATAGGCCGCAATGGGCACTTTTACACGTTATTTTTTTAATCTACCACTTTTGTAATTAATGTACTCATATTAATGAAACAAACAATGTATGTATGATTTTTTATGACACATAGCAATTTCAGTTGAAAAAATACAAGATTGATAGATAAATCTAAAGGAAATCTGTTCCAGCTGACCTAGTTTCTCGAAAATCTTAGCAAACTCAAATACCGGATGAAATTATTAAACAGTTTACGAACAAATGCAAAGCCAATCCCATAAAGGACTCAAAAGGCATCCAACTTTGACGGTTTCACTGACCCGCTTCGAATATAGTACGTTTACGAGAAATTAGGACAAATTTATTGCTGTCCGGGTTACAATACCATTGTCACATGTTTAATTTACTTAAGAATTGCAAGTTATTCAGACTGAACCAATATTTAATCGCATACGGACCACATTGAAAGTGCAAGCGGTCTACGAAATTCATTCCTACCAGTTGCGACTGGGCCACTATTCGGCCAATCCTAAAAGGAAATAAACGCCAACCCCGTATTATGACTATGGGCTATAGTAAACTGAATATAAGGTATGCAGTCCCTTGCCTGGATTCGTCATATGCCGTTTCGAAAGCAGTAAAGAACTACTATTTATAGAAAGACGTGTAAAACCTGTAGAGCAGGATAGTGAGCATAATTAGAGAAGCGAACTTGGTTCTCCAGTCCCAGTAGGTACTAGGTACTTAAAGTTACGCAGATTTTGTTGATTATGCGAAGATTTTACTTACTTTTACGTACACTGGCTCAATCTTACGGCTTCGCTCCTTTGTAAGATTAAAAAAGTGGCTACTTGTCTATACTGTGAGAATTTCGAATAAATATTTTTTTACTTTCTTTTACTTCAAGGTATGTTTGCTAAATTCCATGCTATTTAATAGGTGCCAGGCTTGAACTCAAATCAATTAAGCGAAGTGGCCACGTGGATGTGATATGATTTGGAAATATAACTAAACTGACACTACTGACAGTAGGTAGGTAATAAATAAAAATTAAATGAAATAAAAACTCATGAAAAAGCTTGTTGCCGACGTTGGTTACTAATTTACATGATGAAACGCTGTGGATGCGCTTTGTAGTAATTTATTAAATTTACCCTCATTTGTTAAAAAATAAACTTTTAATAAAAGCCACAGAAACTGAGTCAGTAGGTATTCCGAACATGTGACAAATAAAAAATGGCGGCGCCAGACAAAGTGCTCACAAAAAATAATAAACTTTAAGATATGTTTACTATGAAGAATCATCGCAACATATCAGTGTCTTTAAAAATAACTCTAATTTTAACTCGTACGAGAAAATAGGTCACATATCGACTGAAGGACACACAGACCTAGATTTTTTCGTTGGAACAAATTGATATTAGCATAGTCTGTGTTTCCAAGGCGAGGCTGCGGGGTCAACGACCGATGAAGGGCCAGTCTCCTTTCGATGCAGTAAACAAGTAGCTCTTATAATGCAGCAAAAAACGGGGCAAGTGTGAGTTGGGCAGAGAACGCGAGCGTTCACGAAAATTCCATATTTAGTTCCATGATAATACGATTTTGCTTTTTTTGAGAAGGATGCAGTTACTAAATGTGGGATGGAAGTAAATCTTCTTACTTTCATCCCATTCTTATTTTGACTTTCGATTGTTTATAACAATTGAACCAAATACAATTTTTTTTCTGACTGATTTTTTTCCTCGACAGTTGTTACACTGCCGTCCTTATATGACACAGGTTGTCATATAAGGACGCATATGCATTCATAATTTCAGGTCGAGCCAAGCACTAGAAATGGATCAAAATGAACTTGCAATATAACGAACAAATATATGAGATGAAGTTAAATAATAGCTTTTAAATACTTAGAAAAATTCTACCCAAGAAAGCCAGACGCTCAAGTGGCCAAGTGAATATAATCAGTAACATAATTTACAGGCGGTCAAATAGCGATTTATCATCCTTGACCCCGAGGCTATGGAGATGCATGCTTGTTGTTGAACATTAATTATATATCAACGCTTTTGTGTATGACTGTACAGTTCAGGACAATATTGAAGCGATTGTTGAAGCGGTAAGGAGTGCGGGGAGGGGGTGGACTGAAAATCAGCGCTGCACAATGCAGGCTTGCGCTTGCACTCGCAGCAAATGCTGAGTCCGCTCCTTTTGCCACAAAAAACTGCCTTCTGATTAGGTTTAGTGTAGGTATGTTTTTTCTTTTTCAAATGTTTATATTTTTTTTAATTATTATTTTTTTGTGACAATAAATGATTTCTTTCTTTCTTTCAGTATGCATAATTTTTTTTCTTATTGTTATAAGTAGATGATTTTGAAATGTATAGTTTGTCCTCCACTGTACTGTGACTGATGTAGATTAGAACGATAAAGTCGGGTGTAGTTTATAAACGCCGTATCGTTATGATCAAATGAATATGTGTATAGTTTTGAAATAAGAATTATGTTCATGTATAGAAAAGGAAGACGCCTCTTAGCTGTGTAGGTTTGCTTAAACTAGTCACAGAAAAACTTTTTAGGTATACTTAGTTATCAAGTCTATGGAACCTGTTTCTCCTAATCATGTTTTGTTTGTTTACCAAAATTTTTATAAATTCCGATCTTATTCAGTGCAAAGATAAAACATAAATAACTTTAATTTATGATTACAATTAAACAAATAAATAAATCATGTAACGATTGACGCCAATTGACCTAGTCCCACAGTAAGCAAAGCTTGTACTATGGATACCAGCAGGTAAGGATACTAGGAACGGATAAACATACTTATCTAGAAAAATACATACTTAAATACATAGGTATTATGTACATCTAAGACTCGAGCGCAAATAACTGAAAGAAAATTATTGTAATGTGTTTATTATTATTATTATTATTATTAATAATTATTCATGCAAGTTGTGTATCGTTTTTTTTTTATTTAAACTGCGTTATTTTTTGGAATCGCACCAATTTTCAAACAGGAGCAGTTCTTTGTCAAAACGATTCATCTGTCCATTGCGCTATGGCGCGCCACAGCTGCAATACCTCACAGTGAGTCCACCGGAATAATTGTGATGTACGAGGTCAGCCCGCATCCCGCCAAGGCTACGCGCCAATTCAGAAATAATAGAAATTAGTTCGATTCTACGCCATAGTGAGCAGGCTGCATTCGATCGGTGACTGAAATTAGGAAATCTCGGAGAAACTTGATCGTCAATGCTTGATGGAAGGCGAAAATGAGGCCTAAGATGGTACACGTTTGCCTAGAAGGTAAAAAATAAAAAAAAATAAAAAAAAAGTAACGCGGTGGGAATCGTGTTATTTGTCACGCCTCTGTTAGGCGGTGCTTCTTGCCCCATGCGTGCAAAATTTGGAATGGACTGGCGGCTGAGATTTGAACATCTCGGGGGCACTATTGGCATTATGCAAGTGATTACTATTGGCGAATTGCAAGTGATTACTATTTTCGGCTGGTTGGACGGATCCCTGGGAGTCTGGTATGACACCTCTTCTTTAAAACTACAGGTTTAAACCCCATCAAGAAATAAAAAAATCTTTTTGTTCTTAGAAATTTTAGATTTCTTGAGGTTGACAAATGTTTCAAAACATCTGGTTGAAATCCAAGCGTAACATTTAATTGTAAAAGACATGGTGTAATTGAATAAATGGAGTATTCTGCATTAATTTCGTGGCACTTTATATTACTTACAATGATTACGTAAAGAAAAAGTTGTGAATTTTTTTTTGTTCTATTAAAAAGGACATAGTAACACAGCATGTAGCGGTCTGCAGCCGATGAGGTCATACTGCACTATCAATTGTTCCTGCAGCCGTGACCGTAGGGTGCGCGGGCGCAATTGGCACCGCAGACAGCGCGTCGGATGTTGCAATTGTGCTACACCCAAACACAAAATGCTGCACTATATTTATATAAAACATTATATGCATGTAACATAGCCGTGATGGTCTAGTGGCTTGATCCAATAGACTCTGAAGGAGAGGATCGAGGATTTAAACCCAAGCTTGCATCTCTGAGTTTTTCTAAATCCATGTGCGAAATTAAGTAAGTACATTCGAAATTTTCCACGAGCTACCGTAGTTCGTGAAGAAACCTGTACAAACCTGTGTAGCAATTGAATGATGAGTGTGAAGTTTTTCGTAAAATTTCCTACGCCCAAAATCCAGCAGTGGGACGTTAAATATCACATTTGATTGATTATTACAAAGTCTAACTTCTTGGCTATGATAACTCTATGTCAACAGGAAAAATTAGAACGATTCTTACTTTGTATTTGAAGTGTGAACCGCTAAAAATGGTATGCCATTCACTGCCGACTTTGAATACATATTTCACTATGAAAGGTATCCAAATTGGCTATTTCAGTGCTTCCCACTTGTAAAACCGATAACGGTCATCCACTAACTTTTGTTTTCAATTAAAGTGTAGGTACATTGGAATTTAGCTCAACAAAGTATTGCTGCATTATTGGAGTGGCCAACAAAACAGAAGCAATATTACGATTGCGTGACTGATCGCTGTAATTTCGGGGTAATTAACTAAAACGTTCGTAGCAATTCAACGCAAGGTCGGCCATCAACCCCCGCCCCATCGACCGTCATTAGTAGGCCCGTGAATTATGAACGAATACTACTTTTGTGTTATTGATGGCACTAACCCGCGACATTGAAGAATTAACGCGTGTAACCCCTTTATCGGTCATCTACTACGTGCATTTACTAGTAAAATCGAATGTCTGGAGGAGTATTAAAATTAGATGGCACGCACACAGAAACAACTACCCCAACTACAATGGCGCTTGCGTGTGTCATCGGACATGTAATATGTTTGAAAAAGGAATAACGAATGTGATTGAAAACACTGGCACGTTTACATAGAATACGAATAAAGAAAAATTCAAGTTTAGAAATGGTTTAAAAAGTTTTCACTGAATGCCTACTGGTAGGTCATTTTTTTTTTTTTTATAAAGTGAAGTTTGAATCGTGTTGTGCCAAAGAATGTCAGTTGTTATCGTAAACAAAGTAATCAATTCGAAACAGGCTGTGGCTGGAAAATGGAGCTATAAATCCGCAGCTGCCACAAATCGACCTTAGGCATATATTTAGATTCTATGGGGGTAATAAAATAAGTGGCACATTGTATCGTCGATGAATAGATATAAAAGTGTTTTTGCTGGCCCAGGACATTTTTACTATCTATGAGAACCGTGGAGTGGGCCAATAACGATAAGTAATATGTTTGTCGTTTTAGGCTAATAAGATAGTCAACAAATTCTAGCAAACGCTTAGTCGGCGCGTCATGGTTAGAAATTACGAACTATTTGATGTTGACATACCTACTTCGATGTGACATTTTATCCTCGTGAGTCCTCGTGTACTACTATAATTTAACAACTTAAATAAATAACAAATTAACCCTAATTATAACCACCGAATGTGCTTTATAAAGCACAAATTGTTCATTGAATAAAGAATTTTAAGGATGTTGATGTTGATACAATATACAAAATAACACAGATGGTGACCCAGGTTTTAAGTCCTAAAATTAGGACTCAGGAGGATGATGAAAATTGAGCCGATCGTAGGTCCTAAAAAGTTGTAAAAACTTGTAAATGGAACTATCTATTCAATTTTTGAGATAATAATAGCCCATCGAATGATTTGATTGTTCCGCCAATGTCGAGGTTGCATATTTAGACCGCCTTGCAGGTAAAAATAAATCTAGATTTAGTAGTTAAACTTGGCTTAAGCTTGACAGTTCCATACATTATGACACTACTAAACTAAGCTTAACGCTAATTCGAGATTTATGTGTTTCCAGCAAGTGGCCACTAATGCTATACAACTTTAAGTCGAGTAAAATGGAACTCTCGTCGCTCATTTGTTTTACAGATCAGAATAAACAAAACAGTATCGAAACACTGACAATAATTTTTTCACTTCTCATGCTGGTAAGTTCGTGTTTATGGGGGATCTAGATGAAGAAAATGATTTTTTATGCTCTAGTGCATAAAATAAAATCTTCGTCTAATACCAACTCAAAACCAAGGTAATCAGGTGTCAACAGCCACAAACAAAAAAGTTTCTTTGTATTTTTTTAATAATTTTTAATTTAACTAAAAATCAATCAAATCAATCATAATAAATCAGTAGAATGAAAATAATGTAATTATTATAATATTCCATACAAAATAAAAGGTACATATGAATGCCTCGGGTAAAATGGCTCGTTTTATGCTCTTGTTGTACAATCTACTATTTTGATGCTCCACAAGAAGAAGGTATGCTTGATTACTTATTATTTCACTCTGCCCACCACCCACATGGTTTAATGCGTGAAACACGTAAATGATTAACATATCTAGGTGCAATGACATAAGGCGAATTAAATATGATATTGGCGTCGCGTGCGCACGGCAATGACACAAAATCATTGAGCTAAAAGTTTCCTACTGGCGACAAAGATGAGGGTTCTCTTGTCGAAGTTCAGTTCGATCGCAAGACTAAAAAAAGGGAATCAAAGGAGATAAGAGAAATAGAGGGTCGTGGGTTCAAACCCCGGCTCGCACTTCTGAGTTTTTCGAAATTCATGTGTGGATTTACATTTGAAATTTACCACTGGCATAAGGAAAACATCGTGAGGAAACCTGCACAAATCGGCGAAGCAATTCAATGGTGCGTCTGAAGTTCCCAATCCGTACTGGGCCCACGTGGGAACTATGGCCCAAGCCCTCTTGTTCTGAGAGGAGGCGTATAGGCTGGAATGGTAAAGGAAATAAATAAGGCTCAGAGTTGCTCGACGGGCTATGAAGAGAGGCTACGGGACAGAATCAGAAATGAGGAGATACGTTTCGAAGAACGAGGGTCACCGACATAGCCAAGCGAATTAGCTCGTTGAAGTGGAAATGGGCAGACCACGGAGACCACATGGCTGTTGAGGCCTAAAATTTCTCAAATGGAGACCGCGGATTGGCAAGAGTAGAGTTGGAAGTCCACCAACAAGATGGACGGATAACCTTGTTAAAGTCGCGGGTTCACGGTGGATGCAGAACGATTCCAGCCGAAGCAACTGGAGGTTCTACTTTAGGAGTTCTACTATATCCTACAGTGGATGTCCTACAGCTGATATATGTTGATGATTGTGTGTCAACAGTCGATTCCAATTTCATCGGATACCAGAGTTCTTCTTTCAGTTTTAAATGACGCTTTGATGTATATGCTAAGGAACCCTAAATGTTTGGGCAAAAATCTGCCCGTGCAAGGGTAAGGTATGATTAATGGCACATCAATATTCAACGCGGCTACTTCAGATTAACTGGCCATCGCCGTCAGACGTGACTCTCCAATCGAGTGAAACCTCTGTCGATGCCCTATTTGTGGCCGAGACGGCGATTGATGTTTTTTGACAATTTCGACCAAGGATGTGAGCACACTGAGATCAAACTATCGTCAAAATTTATGATGACCTATCCCTGGACCCTGGGCTGGCTTTAGGACAAAGAATTGAGAAATTTGAGTTAAAAAAGAATTTGAACGTGTCACTCCCACCCCCCTCTGACTATAAAAGCTGGATCCACCCTTGGCTGTCGTGCGACAGACTTAATAATTTAATGTCAAGAAAACGTCATGTTTGTTGTATGGTTTGTTAGATTGCACTTAATTAAGAATTATTAATTGCAACTTTCTCTAACTTGTTCAGAGACAAAGAAAGGAAATCTTGTAAAAATATCAGCATTATTTGCTATAGCGGAACTGCATATTACATTTAAATTAACGGCTATCTAATGGATCTTCTCAAGTTTTTGAAATTACTTCAAAATTAACTGCTTTCATTTGTTTTCCGTAAAATAATATGCAACGTAGAAAATACTACTGTATTAGCTCCTTATTTAGATACCGCTTGGGTAATCTCTTTTTAACTGGTTTCAAAGAGGAGGAGGTTCTTTATTCTAAGTATTTGTATGTTTTATCCTTGATTTTGACATTTGATTTCAAAAGACAAACGAATCATACCTATTGAGTTACACAGGTACCTACTTCGACATTTTCCCCACTCAAGAAAAAAATATTAGATCTGTGTATAGTTTGTAAAATAATGTGAATGAACAGCCACCTTACAATACAAGTAAACAACACACGCAGACACGCCAAGCATAGCTAAGTGATTTAGATGTCGTGATTTATGTGTGCGACGCGGCAAGTTTCCTCTAAGTAAATCTGAAATGACTCAGCTTCATGGAAGAAGCAATAAAAGTTAATACGTCAGTAGCTTCTGATGATGGTAGGTCAATAATTCTTAGACGATATTCTGAATAAATGCTAGCAACAAAATGAACATAGAACGAGCCGGGTAGCATATTTGTGGCAAATTTGGATTTCACCGGCAAGGATTGGGTCCTATACCTATAGGTGAACCTACACCTAGTTTTCTAGATAAAAAAAAATATTATTTTTAGTCCATCAGTTAGTTTATCACAAAATATTAGACAGGTATTTTTTCTTTTGTCAATCAAACAAACATTGAAAAAGATGAAGCGTGCCAAAGTTTGGAAGCCCATGACGTCATTGCGTGCTACAAAGTGTCGCGCGGTGTGTCGTCACGCGGAACTCTAGCTGGCTATATCTTACACGTCTTCTCTTCGTACTCAACATAGTACTCCAATACGACGTAACTTAGAGCCTTTGCAAATCGCGTTTGTTGAACGCGCCGTCGATGCGCGTTTTAGAATCTCATGTTGATAGCGCGTTTTTCTTTCCATAGAGCAGCCATATAATTCGCGTGCCCATATCCCGTTTATATCGATACAAACGCGCAACGACGGCACTCGGTGTGTAAAGGCCCTAATATGAATGAGTAATTCAAAATATTGGTTTCATATTTTATTGTAAACTTGGAATTAGCCCTTCACTCTACCGAATCATAGACACGTAAATTACGTCCACTTTATCGTTGACTAACGTTATTGCAGCGTAAGTCAACAATGCACCAACAGCGAGGAAATAGCCAAGTATTTATTTGACATTTTTGGCTTTGCATCGCGTCAAAATGTGCATAATATACGGGGTTACCACATTTTACAGTTGACAGACGAGATCGACAGACGCCCGCCTACGCCACAGCGAGTTGCCAAAGTATATAAAAAACGCCAAATAAATACGACGCTAATTTACAAATGTACACAGCGTGATGAAGAAAATATTTTAAGGTATGTTTTTGGTTTAATTTTATTACTACGATATCGGATATTTTTTATTTATTTTATAAATCAAAGATTAAATACTCAAAAAATATTACCTTGAGAGTGACAACAAATTACCTACCTATGTACTAAGTAATAACGATTAACTAAGTATACCTACTTCAATTTAATTACAATAAAATATCTATATTGTACTGAACCGCTGTAACTCGCCTACTATTACATAAACCCCCAGTGGGTTTCCAATAGTGGCATAATAAGTTTATTGTATTTTGTTTGTTTTCGATTATATTAAATAAAAAAATAATAATAAAGCCGTTTCGCTTACGCTTATATTATTAAACAGGAGTATGAAAGGAACGACACGTAACGACGTTAGAGTTTTGAACTTTGAATTAGGCAGCATTGGTTTTAACGCGATCGCGTTCGTATGTTTTGCTGTGTCAAACAGAAAACACAGAATTTAGAGTATTAAAGAGACTAATGGGGTTAAAGTTGCAAAAGTTTCCAGCTTCAAGTTGTAAAAATAGTTTCAAATCCTTCCAGATTGGCAAAGATTGCTAGAATAGCTAGAGTGCCTGAAATAATATAATAAGTAAATTATTTATTTAAAAATAACTGTTATGGAAAAACAAAATCGCGAATGATGATTGATTTTTCGTGATGTATTAAAAATATAATTTACTGATTTTACTGTGATTATCGTTATAAAGCTTTCTTTATAATTTATCCAATTGCTAATGTAGCGCCTTATTTGACACTTTTTGACAGACACTTTTGTATGTACGGAGATTATCCTCCTTTGAACTCCACACTCTATTCTATAACATAGAGGCTCTAGATTGTCTATATGTATCTCATAGTGTCTGACAGGAATTAAAATCGTGACTGCTGTCAACAACAAATAAATCATCCGTCCGTCCTACACGTATTAGGTCATCTAGCTAGTAGTCTAATACGCTATTGGTCTAACAACAATAAAAAGACAAACTGCAAAAGCACTGGGTTTTTCAAATGACTTGTTGTGTACATTACTTAAGAAGGTAATTGAAAAATAGCACGCTAACTGCTTACACGCGCGGCTGCTCGGAGTTGTAAGATAATTTGTCTACTAAAAAATTTAAGATAATTTTTTGTCTCGTATTTAAGTGCCAGTGCCACCTCTGAACTTTTACGCTTTATCTGTATTTGTCTCCTGACATGACGATCGTTTTTTGCTTTTTTTTAAGACCACGTGCAAGGGCTTGTTTTGATACACGAGATTCATCCAGTTGTCAAACATAGCTATAATAAACTAGTGTCATTGAAACCACAACAAATCGGTCCGCCATCACTGTTCATTTTGACAGGTTTGTTCCAGTTTCGACCCACATTTTTTACAATTATATTAAATGTTTCATGTCCCCATCGTTCCGTCCTTTTGCAAATTTCCAAAACTGAATAACAAAATAATCCATATACTTTAATTATCGAATCTGTTCACAAAATTTCACGACAATCACTTGAGAAATTCACCCTGTAAAGAAAAAACTACGTAACGGAGGAAAGAATTTTTGCCGAACCTGAAATGGAGACGACTTCGAGCTCACTTGATCGATAATTGATTTGGATTTAAAAGTACCTATGCGTCATTTAAAATATACGTTTCCGATGATGCCGGTGAATAACTTAGGTATGTTGATCTATGACATTTAATCAAACGAGTAAATAACTCTAGATCATAAAAAAAAATATAGGTACGTAAGACTACCGTGAGACTCACTCATATTAAAAAACAATACCTCTTCTTGCAGTCGGGTAATAATATTGTAACGGATGACTCAAGTTTTAAATCGAGTTTAGCTCAACATGGAAAGAGCCCGAAACATGAGCTAAGCGCGATTTAAGACGTGAGTTATGCATTACAAAATCAAAAAAATCAAAATCATTTATTCAGTAAATAGGCCGCAATGGGTACTTTTTACAAGTCATTTTTTAAACTACCAGCGCTTTCGGAAAGACCATCATTGCCAAGAAGAATGCGCCGCAAGAAACTTGGCAGAAAGTAATTTTTTTAAATAAAATAATTACAAAAAAAATACTTAAAAACTCTATCATTTAATAAAAATATACGTACCTACCAACCCACCACATTATACTTTACTATTGAATCTCCATAAAACTGATAAAATTTCTACTTTACGCTTAACGCATGATCGCGTGAAACTATTGAAGCTCGGTCGAAAGAGGCACCGTCCTTTTTCGGGAGGTCATTGTACGGCGGTGACGTCACCGGTGACCTTGACGCCTCCTGCACGCGTGAAAAATACCGCCCGTCAATGTGCCAGTACGCGTACGGATTTTAACATCACGTTCTGCATGTTTGAAAAAAAAACCTTCCATTTTCAATATTTTAGTAGGTTGCCAGCATTCTGTACTGTTTTTTTTTCTGTTTGGAATGGAATTCTATGGAATGTTAGGTTCATGTCATGCTTAAAATAGTTTGGTAGGTTTTTTTAAGTTGAAAATTCCAAGCCATTATTATGCAAAGTACCTATAGCTTTCCCTGAAACCAGGTGAGATTGGGACCAGGTAGGTAAGTGTGATCAGATCAGGTGATATAGGTCAATCACAGTCGGTTTCATCAAAAAAAAATCTACAACTTAAGCTGCTGTGCAACTCAGAAATCTCAATTTACCTAGTATTATAATTAAAGCTAGAGTTTTCAACCAAAACAAGCTAAAAATTAATACGCAGTGCAGTGAAAGTGCAGTCCAGCGTGAATGACAAATTATTATTATTTACGAGTACATCCTTATTTTAATCCTGATTGAACCCTGAGGTTTACAGGCGCTATATTATCTTAATTTAATTACGATACTTTAACAGTAATAACATAAGGGCCACCCATCAATTTTTCTTTGGATATAATCATCATCATCCCAGCCTATATAACGTCCCACTGCTGGGCACAGGCCTCCTCTCAGAACAAGAGGGCTATAATTGGTTTGGATATAATATGTAACTGTAATAGATACATAAAATATTTGTATATGCACGGTTACAGTAGAGGTGACTTCTATTTCGATACCTCATCACTTTCTTTTATTGTCACATCGTGACAGTTTGCTACGTCTCCGAACAAGAAAGAAAAATAGTAGATTGTACAACAAGACCATAACACGAGCCATTTTACCCGAGGCGTTCATATAGCCACCCGAGCCGGTACGGTACGGCGAGGGCGGATAGACACGTCGAGGGGAAAATGGGTTTAATGCTCGAGTTTTACACTCTGCTTTTCACTTCGATGGTGAGAAAATGAAATAGCGCAATAGTGGAAACAATGATTCACTTTCTATGTACATTTTATTTTTTATGCATTATTGTAATAGTTCCATTATTTTAATTGTACTGATTTATTATAATTGATTTGATTAATTTTTAGTTTTATATAAATTAAAAATTATTTTAAAAATAAATAGAAACTTTTTGTTTGTGGCTGTTGACATCTGATTACCTTGGTTTTGAGTTGGTATTAGACGAAGATTTTATTTTATACACTAGAGCATAAAAAGTCATTTTATGTCGCCTTGATACAGCATAAACACAAACTTTACGAGAATGCGAAATGAAAAAATATTATGAAAGCACAAACCATCGTCACACACTTCTTATTAATACCCTTGCATAACCTGTCTTTGTCCAAATTAATTTCGGCGTGCATTTACAGTGTTATGAAAACAAGGAACGTTTGATCAGAGCAGTAGGGTGCATGCAGGGTTGACAACACATATTGCCATACAAAATTATCATACTATTTGTAAGGAGCGAGTTTTAGTGATGAATGAAAAATACTTATTAAGAGCAACAGAGATTATAATGTCAAGTTAATTGCGATTATAAAGAGTACACTACACTACTTACAAATATTAACAAAAAAGAAAGAGAAAAAAAATATTTTCTACGTACGGTATTTTTTTTTGAACGATATACTCGTAACATGATATTACCTACTATTATTACAATGAAGCATTTGTTCTCTAATAAAAATTACATGCAAAATTTGTGAAACTGGATCAAATTAATTAATATATGCAAAAGTTGGTGTGTCTGCGTTTTTAGTTTTTACTCTTTTACGCTAAATCGTTTTCCGCTATCCCGCAGGAACTATGCAATTACTGGCATAAAGATGTACCAAATATTATCAAAATTGCCACAGCTGGGATACGTAAACGTAATCGACGTAAATAATAATTCGGATTTAGTATAAAAATCTGAGTTTTTCGAAATTCATGTGCGGAATTACATTTGAAATTTACCACGAGCTTTGCGGTGAAGGAAAACATCGTGATGAAACCTGCATAAACCTGCGAAGCAATTCAATGGTGCGTGTGAAGTTCCCAATCCGAATTTGGCTCGCGTGAAAACTATGACCCAAAGCTTCTTATTCTGAGAGGAGGCCTGTGCCCAGCAGTGGGACATATATAGGCTGGGATGATGATGATGATGATAAAAATCTTACATGATATTATTAAAAAAATGTTTTAATCCTTTCCTTCCAGGATTGAAGATACTCCAAATGCAACTAAAAAAAACAGGCAACCCTAGCATCATGTGTAACTGTGGAAACGGATTTGCGGGCAAATGCGGGCAGTCAGGCCGTAAAGTCGGGTGAGTCAACTGTCTGCCCGCCGCCCTTGTGCCGTCCTCCATCGGGATGAGGCTGGAGCCAACGCACGAGCGGTTTCTATACCCTTAGTGTAAGTTTTCAGTTACAAAATACGTCTCGATCGCGCTCGCGTTAATATCTCAATTTGTATGGAAACACGAACATCGTAAAAGTTCCGCTAGAGGCGCTGATCGTGTTTCCATATAAATTGAGATTTTAACGCGAACGCGATCGAGACGTATTTTGTAACCGAAAACTTACACTGAGGGTACTGGATGAAGCTAGACCCAAGTTTGAGGAATAATTACAAACGACTAGTGCTCTGTAGTTTTCCTTCTAGATGATGCTGAGGTGGATTTTTGGATGTTTGTAGAGCTAATAAGTGCCAAGTAACCCGTGGTTTTTATTTATTTCATAGGTGAACCGTTTGAGGGAAAAAATTAAGAACGACAGTCCCATGTAGAGTCACGTAAGTTATGGCCATCGTTTTTGTGCCATCCTACATTTGACTGTGGCTGGACCAAATGCGCTAGCGGTTTTTTGTGTTTCAAAATAGAGAAAGCAGGAAAATGTGAATTGTCAGATTGTAAATTAATGCAAGTAAACTATGAAGGCACGAAACCAACACACGTGTTTCCGGACAGAACTAAACGTAAACTAAGCTTGAGATGCAGGGCTACCACGAAATTCGAAACTCGAAGTTCCTGTTGTGCGGTCCCTCTGACACTTATACTATTTAATACGAGATCGAGAGGGACAGTGCGATACGGACTTCGAGTTTCGAGTTTCGTAGTAGCCCTGCTGTTCCCTACAGTGCATTTTATCACAGTTTTGGTGTTTTTTTTTTTGCTTAAAGTAAAAGCAGGTAGGTATAAGATTATGTCCCCAGTTATTTTTTTTTTGCTGCCACAATTTCGTAGGCAATAGATGTGTTTTTCTTCTTTTTTTTTTTTACTGGAATCCGAAAGGTATTAAAACTACGGTCATAATTTCTTAAAAATAAATAGTAGGTATTATTCTTATAGTAGGTACTCATACATTCTTAGCACCTATTTGATTATACGCAGTCAAATACAAACCAATTCGCTTTAGGGCGAATATTCGAGCGTTTTGACCGCGCGGTCAAACGTCATTAGCATCCCACGTTTTTATAGCACAACGGAAAGACAAGTCAAAAGAATTGAAATCACGCTAAATCCAGAATCGATATTGTCTTCAATTTTCGTAAAAAACCAACCCTGGGCATTATTTCTTTTAATAACACCTGCGAAGACACCAATGACAAAAAAACGCTGCAAAAACGTTGAATAATCGCCTTTTAGGCAGCTGTTTAGAAGTAGAGTTCAGTTTTCGTTTGACGGTAGCGCTTATCGCTCAGCCTATTGCCAAACCTGCGCTTAGTTACATTATATACGAGCGGTCAAGTGCAGAATTTGGCTCGTTCATTATACCCCAGTAATGATCTGTCGAAAACGCTTATCCCATTTTTGACTTAATCGCCTGCTTTAGAAGGTAACAGTGGCTTTTAAATTTTTGAGTCATAAAGTCAAAAAATCCCAAATAAAGTGCAAAAAATCTTAAATCGAGCTGATTTTATTACTGCGCTGTCAGTATGCAATATATCGTGTGGTTTTTTTGTTCAGTTTTAACGATAAATATTTTTTGATTTATTTGATATTGATGAATATTTTGCTCTTATTTTAATAGCTAACAGCAATGTTTATTTTCTTTAAATCTAAACACATCAATCACTTAGGTACGAGAATCATAAAAGCTTTTTAGCTCTAGACATATATTTTTCTGGTTTAATCAAGTCAATCAGTAATCATAAAAAAAATATATTACGTTTCCATTTTTGTATGAAGTGAACTGCATAAGGTTATTGTGACATTTTAATGGCATTTGTTCAACAGTGGACGTTTTCCTAGCTGATTATGATGATGATGATGAAGTTCATATTCAATAAAACGTTATAAAACAATAAAAACTCACCGTTTATGAGGGCGAATCCGTCTGAAGCGGTAGTGGATATCGTCAGAATGACACTGTATCTGGAACAAAAAAAAAAGAACATTGTGTACGGGAAAAAAATCTGATCTCGTGCAAACCGACTTTCTAAATACAGGATGACTAATTAAGACAAGAGATGTCGCTACTAAGTAATCAAATTATGATTGGTCTTTTGGAGCCAGCCGGTGAAATTACTGGCACTTGAGGTATCCCATCCTAGGCTTTTACGTTGGCAACGCATCTGAAATACCCCTGGTGTTGCAGATGTTTATAAGCGGTGGTGATCTCTTACCATCAGGAGACCCACTTACTCGTTTACCATTCAGTCGAAAAAAAAGTGTTTTTGTATTTTTTATTTCAACTCCAAATTTGTTACTTTTTACGGTCACCCTGTAAAACCATAATTATCGAAAATACAAAAGGACTCCAAATAACCAATTATGACTTAAATATTCTAAACCTAAAAACCTATAAGTATTTTAAAATATTTCCGATCGCTGCTATTGGGCAGGGTGCAGGCTGGCTGGGTTTTCTCGTTGTATGGCAATGTCAATACGTAGACCGAGGAACGAACCAGCCTTATTGATGGTCGCCTAAACTAAATTAAAACTAAACGTGCCAAATTCGATCCCGCGTTTAAACGTACAACGATTGGCTGTATAAAAGTACCGAACCTCTATGATCGTTGGTCGATGTATAAACTAACAGCCTTATTCATAAAAAGTTAGAGCCTCCTTGAAGGCTCCTTGATGTCCCGATGCTAAAAAACGTGATTCATAAACGTCTGTTAGCGCTAATCAGTTGATCAAGGCTCTGCTAAAGTTAGAAGACCGTAGACCCTCCTTTATCTCTCTGCTAAGTCATAAAATGGCCGCCACAAATTTGAACAGCTGACTTTGACAAGAGCAAAAAACCATACCGATGATATTTTTATGGAAGTTTACGCAAAGATTAAAAAAAAATCAGGAAAATTTATTTTCAGGAATTTTTATTTAAAAATCCTCTAATAATATGAAAAAAATAAAATTACGATGATTAAAATAGTTACGGCTTTTTGCACTTAGTTTAGGTCTACTAAAACACGCGGATCGGAAATGGCGGGAAAACAAACATCTCTGCTGTCACTGCTGTCAATTATTTTTTTTTAATTCTCGATAAGGCTATTTTTTGTCTTTGATTTGTCAAGAGTGCCAACATAACGCGTCTAATCAGTCTATCAGCAGCTCATCAGCTAGCAGACTGTTAACAAGCGTTTATGAATCATACTTCTTGACAAACGTCAAACAAGCTTAATCAGTCTGTTAACTAACAGACTGATCAAGCCTCAATTAAGGATTTTTTATGAATAACGCTGTAAGTCGTTATGAGTCTGCTCCACTCGCGGTGGCAACCGGGCCTAATTTAAGACTAAACGTGCCAAACTATGTAGATTGTAAATTATGTACCTCATCCAGCCTAAGAACAAACATGTTTACCTGAAAGGAGTAAACGGCGCCTTCATATCGTGACACGAAGAAAATGTATGTGATAATTTATTACACAGGGATAAGGAGAGTGGAAATAGGGATCATATGGTGATGTCACAAGGGAAAATATAATGGCACGGAATGAATAAAGAAGCGATGAGCGTTAAACATAATAAATTTGCACGTAAGGGAGATGAAGATGAAAAACAAAACTTTCTGAAGAAAATAGTAATATGACGTGATCTTTGCTTTGGTGAATTTTAACACGCGGCAATTGGCTTTATTCACCATTCTTTCTTCCGGCTATTTACATTGTTTAACAGATAGGAATTACCATAATTATTACTTTAGTATTATTACCTCTTGTTTCACCGTCCATTGGTTAACTTTATTTGATGGATAAATGTGATACCGTCTCTGTTTGTTTTGTTCAAATAGACGGAGACGGTGTCACATTTATCCGTAAAATCTTCTGTACCTAATCTCTTTTCTTCTATTAAATCTTCACTGTTTGAACCAAGACCCTCTTTGGGTCGCTGTGCCAATTTAGTTAGTTTTAGTTTTGTTTGAACCAAAATTTAATGGTACGTTTATAACGTCGACTGAGTACTGTAACGAGTCAGACGTGTCATCATAACTCGTCACTGAAAGCTAATTAATAGAAAATTGATAGTAGAGCCATCTAGGGAGATTAAGGGGAAACTTGGGACAAAAACATATCAATAAAAACATCTATATAATTGAATTTGTAAATAGAATGTCGACGGGATTAAACAAGGGTTGATTTAGTAATAAAATTAATGGTAGAAGTTAGATTTAAATATAATTAAGATTGTATTATTCGGAAAAATTAAGTTTAGTGTAAAGAAACGCCATCTATGAGCATACAGACGAATTAGTGGAACGCGTAAATTCAGCTAGCTAAAATGAATCTGGGGTTAACTAAAAGTTTAAGCTAAGGGTCTAGTTAATTAGTTCCATACGAAAATCATAGGTGTCGCTGTAGGTAATGGAAATATATTTTTTATCTAAAAATAAGAAATAATGTCTAAAATTCAACAAATACAGACATTATATAGTAATAGAATTATTAGTATTAATCTACGATAAATTTTAGATACATTAGATGTCAATAATTGTATTAATTTAAAGTTTTATCAACGGAAACCCTAAGAATAAGGCATGTTGTTGTAATTAGTTAAATAAAGTAAGAAAAACTGAAAATGCAAGCACTGACTAGTCATAGTATAGAGTATTGATTCATTAGCTATTATAAATTCAAGTTTTCATTCAAAACGGGGTCGTTTTAATAGAGTAATTACACATTTCGTTAAGACAAATTTTCATGTTCCTTTTTCACATTACGTACAGTGTAAAATTACTAAAGATGCTAAGCGGGATTTGGTGTAGCGTTAATTCGACAAAGGAGTTGCAAATTATTTGAACCAATTGGGGATACCAGTTAATAATTATAGGCACATTAGCTATTTTATAAGTAGAGTAGAATTATACATTTGGCTATTTGTAGGATAGATTGTGGAATGCAAGGCGAGCAGAAAATAATAAATTATGGTAAGATTATTGAAAGATTTGTTTAAGGCGCTAAGAACATTAAGTTTAAGTGAAGGTTTGACAAATACATAGAAATAATTATGGAAAATTATTGTTATAGCACAATATTAAAATTATACTTATTTGTTAGAGTGAATAAGCTAGGAAAGTCTCAAAGTTAAATAGGAAAAGTTAGTTTCAAAAAAATTATATTTTTAAGATTGGCTAAATTGAGGTAATAATTTGGCGACAAAGTGAGCGGAGGCTGGTATAGGGACGCTTTCGGCGTTCTATCCAAAGTTGTATCGGTATCACATTTCTCCAAGTTTAAAAAAAAACTATAAATAGGGGTGTCAAAGCAGGGTTGCGGGTCAGAAGATTTTAGAATTTCGTAGAGTCAACATCGCTGCTCGTAATTTTGTTAGTCGGGGGGAATTTTTAGTTTCAATACATTTCTTAATTAGATTCAATAGCTACGGATAGTTTATTTTATTAATTTTAATTGGGGTTTTGCTTTTATTTAATTTAAAATAATTTTAAGATTACGATAGATAAGTGTGATTAATTCTTCATGGAGTAAGCGTGGGAGCTTGGTTGTTAGTCTTCGGATTGATGACTAGAACTCTGGGGTTTATTTATTTGTGAAATATTTAGTGCTGGTTTTCATTCGGAAAATCTATTTGCGAGGGAAACTTTGCGGTCCTGTGACTGTGAAGTCCCTTAATTGTTTCTGTAGTGCGGAGTGATCGTTTTATAGCGTTTCATTTCACTCTACGCTTGTATCGTACTAATTCAAAACTTTTATGTGTACTTCCCAACTTTAATGGAAAAGACTTGGCTAGCCATAATGATACTTTGGTTTTTAGCTAAAGTCTGACTAGTTTATATTGTCTGATACCCAACGGTGACAACTATGGGCGATATAAATTTCCATCATCCTGAAGCTTGTGGCGACTTCAGTGGCAAATTCCATTGTCATAACAGCCATCAGTGTTTTCTGAGAATCCTTGAACCAATCACGTAGCGATCGTTGAAGTGAACGCGTGTCTTTGGACGCATGGTTTGTACTCGTGAGACTCAGAATTCCTGTCCCCTATTTATATACGTATTTATACACAAAGTTAGGTATTCTGCCAGTCCGCGGGGCCTTCCGACCTAGGGATTTTCTTTCGAGAAGATCGAAGGCTCAGCACATTTAGGGACCGTTAGGGATGTTAGGCTTACACACCTTCTTTTGATGATAGGAGATTAGAAGAAATTTCTTACACCGGAAATTTCTACATTACACTAAATGTAAATGTGGGATTATTTCCCTAGTTTTGCTAATCACAGACAGAGTAGTAGGGGCCTCCTCAGGCAAGCATTTAAATTACAAACGTAAAATTTATTAGGACACTATATAGGTAGGGAGTTTATAGGGCCTAGCTAGAGTAGAGTTTTCTTACACCGGAAAACCTACTATTTTAACTCACCACACGATTAGTTTTAAATATGAGGAAATCCTCCAAATTGCTAAACTTCAACACAGAGCTAGGGAGAGCTTAAATTCACACACACTTAGTATTAAGGAAATAAAACTAGATTTAAGAAAATAAAATATAAAATTTAATTAAGTACGACTAAACTCTATTACTTATACAAAACTTAATTCATAAGAACTTGACTACGTATCAGGTTAATATTATATTTAATGAGTTAACTTCAATTCAAAATCAAATATAGTTTGACTCTATTTTATGTTAAAGATAAATACCAATAACTTCTTTTAGCCGTCTTTCCGATAGTGGACGAGCGAGTATCGATATCTGATACGGTCATAAAGCTAATTAGATAATTAAATGCCATACGATTTACTATATAAAACTCACATACTTACTTTTCATCTATTATGGACTCTAACATAAATTAATGATGATTGTCAGCTCAAATAAGCTTTACTTTAATAAAATTATTATTGAACTTAATATTCAAACTTTTGATAGAGATCACATCAAACTATGTCTAGTTATAAGTTTAGTTTAAGTTAGAAATAAAACCACAGAAGGTTTTGGACCATCTAGCATATAAAAATGTCTTTCGTGTTATAAATACATACTATCTGTTTTAGTTGTCATTCATATATTGAGTGAACGGATGTAGAAATCCTGACTACGGTCGATAGCTTAAGTTGACACATACCAGGCAACAGTCTATCTGGAAATTTACATACTATTCATTCGATCTCGATTTAAATATAATTGACTAAAAATTGATAATTAAAATGGTTTATCATTCATTCAAAAGATATGAATTGAGACAAAATTAGTCATAGACGAGTCCAAAATCTAGTAACTACATAAAGTTAGATTATTATTAATGTAAATGTTCTAGTTGTAAAGTTTAGAAACCGGTTACTTTCTGCTTTACTCTGGAAACGCCAAACGCTGGTACCTAGAGCTAAGAAAATAGACTAAGTAGATTAGCTTATTAAAATAAGTTCTAGTTAAGTGAAAATTCACTATGAGATTAGTAATTATACTAAATGAAATTATGTCAAATACCTAAGACATTTCTCAAGTCAAAGTTAGACGCCATAATTTTAATTAAGAAATACTAAAGTCTGTAGTAAATAAATAACTATAGTATTAAAACTCAAACAGGAAGACCTGAACTACTTACCAAAATTATAATTAAGCATCTCATAGAGTACCTAATCTAATATAAGCATAGAATAAGTAATCATAAGTCTAAACCTAGATTGAATTTCTTACAAAACATTGTGTTTGTATTTCCATATTTTGATTTGGATGCACCGCAGTTAGTGCTTAGTCAGTAAAATCATTAATTGACATATCCAAAGAGATATTTTCCTGGAGAGCGAATGGATATCACGGTCAGGGGTTTTGGAAGGATGAGACCGTCCGGAATCTCTAAGATTTCGGTAATTAAACTTAGTTTTAAGTCACAGTAGATTCAGAAGTAATACAAACACAAACTCTATTCATAGTAGTAATATTTCCTCTCATTTTTCTAAACTGTTTATTCTAGGTATCCTAAAAGATTCATTTCTAGAACCATTCATTCTATTCTTGCTAGTATACTTAACTTCACATCTCAGTAATTAAGGTTTCACACTATAGTTCGGTAGAGTTCAAGCTTGAGTCTAAATTTCCATAGAGTTAGGTATTGTTTAATTAATTATAAGGATAGGAACACAACTGTAGGCTTTTCAAATTAATTCTCAAACAAAAGCACTTAGGTTATTGCAGGGCATAAGGTAGGTTTCCCAACCACTAGACATTCACGATCACAAAGCCATTTGTTAACTTAAGGTTCAGTTTTAATAATAAAAAAAAAAAGAAATAAAGGGGTGGTTACAATTAGGCGCCGAAATGACCAGGATCTAAGAACCCTTAAAAGGCTTAGTCATGACCAGGAAGAACTAGTTTTTATTTAATTTAGAGTTCGGTGTTAGTTTAATCATAGTTTGTTTAAAGTTTGCAAAGCTGTATGCTAAAATTCAAACAAAAGTAGAAAGAAAATCATGACCAAAATGAGTATTTAATTAATAACAAACAAAAGTAATAATAAGAGTATGTTGTAAATAAGATTTGAGTTTGAGGATAAATGTAGAAGTAGATTGTAGTAAGTAATTAAAAGACAGGTAATATAGGATAAAATCAGTAGTTTTCCAAAACAGTGGTTGTTCTTTTTAGACTGCCACAATTTGCTGTTCGTGAAATGGAGTTTGAGAATGATTTGAAATAAAGTTGTGTTACTATAATCAGCTCTCTCATTCTGAGAGGAGGCCTGTACTCAGCAGTAGGATATGCATAGACTGGGATGATGATGGTGATGATTATAATCAGAGGTATAGCAGTATGGGATAGGAATAACTTGAGAATAGGTTAATAATTTAATAAATCTAGCAGGTCACAGTATAAAGAACTTCATGTCGGTGTGAAGACGGTCGTAAGATACGTAGTATTTCTTATTAGTTTGTGGTCGTAAGCACTTTTCCTACTTTAATTCACTTCACTAAAAACACTGGGTTAGTTTATTCTTGATTGACGAACATCCACAGAATTAAGCGAGGGTCCATTCTTGATTAAAGCTGCAATGATCACAAGATTTAGGCGTGACGTAGGAGTAATCAATGCGCTGTTCACATCGTCTTGAGTAATAAGTAGTCATCTGTTTCATTAGAAGTAGCGTAGACAGTTTAGTAGTATCAGATTTGAGAGCTAAGCGGATAAAAAAAGTAGCGAACGCTATTGTTGCAAGTTGACAGTTAGAACAGACACACGCGCATGCGTAAACACAAAACAAGACGCCATTTTAGCTTTATAAAAAAATTGGGGAAATGTCATTTCATACACCAAAAGTTAGAGAGGGATAGCAATATTTTAGTTTCAGTCCAAGCAAAGCTCGGTTGCCCAGGCATTCTTAAACAATAGGGGAAATAATTTAGGACCTATGAATTAATCACTTAGGATTAGTATAATGAGAAATTTGTTTTAGTCAGATTAGTTATAGAGTAGAATAGTATTTTTAGTCACAATGCCTAGAAAGTAGTAGCGGAGAACAGAAGTTGATCTAAGTTAAATATTAATGTATGAAAGATTTACTGATAAAAAAAAATTAACATTAAATAAAGTAAAATCAGTTGGTTTAGAATTTAATTTATGAGGGGAAAAGCAGTAAAGTCAATTACAATTTATTACTTTGACTTTCACTTGTAAATGTTTGATATAAACAAATCAGTTAATAGCTAACGGAGTATTTTTATTTTTAAATGAAATTGAGATAATTGTCATTAATAGTTTACCAAAATAATGATTGAGAAATTAGTAAATGATAATAGTAGTGGGTTATAGGTAAAGGAAATAAAACAAAACAACAAAACAAAAATTAATCATAGCACCTAAAAGCGTTTAAGTAAATTATTTTATTAAGAGGGAAAATGTTTGCGGACAGCGGTATAGTTAGAGTGAGTTTAGTTTCTTGATTATGTAGCAGGTGTGCATCCAAGTTCAAATCATGAGAGGTAGACATTAGTTCAATCCATGTTCAAGCATGCATGATACAGTGATGTTCAGCTCAGCGCTCGCTTGTCATTAGGACTATCACTTTTTCTGTAAATAAAAGAAAGAAATAAATAACAGAAAGAGTAGTTTGAAATTAAAGTAGAATGAATTTTGATTGGGTTTGAACTTACACAAACATTTGGGGAGTGAATCTCATTTGATATGTAATAACAATAAAAAAATAACCTAACAGTTGAGATTTCATAAAATTATGTCATAGCAGGGTTAAGAAAGTTAGTACATACCATTCAATTTCAATAACACTGGGATATTGTGGGGTTTGGCTTCATTGAATGAGATCATTTAACTTCAATTTCATTGCGAGATCGATCCGAGTAAGTTTAGATATTTCACGTTTGGAAATACATAGGGCACTGTTTATCTGAAAGAAAAATTACATTATTATTACACAGTTTACACTTAGATATATTTAGAACGTAAACATTGTTTATACCGTTTAAAACAATAGTTGTTTATTGTCGAAACTTGAGGTCAAATGAATAGGTACAGTTAGATCATAGAACGTAATTTATGACGGCGACACTCACCTTAAATTATAAACTCGCGGGCACTGATAATTTTAGTTATCTTTAAATACTTTTAGTGTATTAAAACCAAGAGGAATTTCATAATAGATTGAGGTTAGAAGCTTTCATTGACAATAGGTTAGGATCATAGATAAAGTCGGTGTTGTCATATAAAATTTTGGTAAATTGGTAGAACGGTATCCAAAAATTAGTAGAAATTGGTAGAATTTGAAATTGAAAATGTATTAACATTTTTAATGATTAAAAATGCGCATAAAATGTTTAAAATGATTTATTTGTGATGTTTAGTTTATACAAAATCTTATTAAATAATCTCAAATATTCAGACGCTTTCAAGTTCTGAAATTACTAAATAGGCTAAATTAGATAGTAAGTAACATTTCATTACACGCGTGGAGAATTGTTTACATCGTAATACTTTAAAAAAATAGGTAGATTTGAGATTAAGGGTGGTAGATGGGTAGAACGGAGGCGAAATAGGTAGATCTACCAAAAGGTTAGTAGATATGACAACATTGGATAGTGTTGACGGCGACGCGGCGACACAGATAACATAGGGCGGTACGAATATTTAGTTTTAAATTGCACATAAGCGAGGTAAAGGGGTTAGTGTCCATAGAGTAAGAAACATAGAGAGTAAAAAGCGGAAAATTTCAGTGAACTTTATACTAAAAATAGGGAAATGAACTTTAATTATAAAACATATAAAGAAAAATAAAAAACCACATAAAATAAAATTTGGATTCAAATCGTTAAGTTTAAATTTATTTAAAATCAGTTTACTAAAGCGGTCAAATTAGATATAATTATTAAGTGTACAGAATTTTATGAATAAGGGGCAAGTTATATTAAAATTTTGGAAAAAAAAAATACCAAGAACAGCAGTGTAAAAATAAAATAAAATAAGACACTGTAGTTTAAGTAAAATAATTTATTATTTGCAATATAGAAGAGGTCAATGGATAATAAAAGATATAGGAATATGGGTTATATATATTAGAGGGGAAAAGAGAGTTAGTTAAATTTTATAGACCTGAAGAAAAATAATAATAATAATAAAATTAACCACAGTAGAGGATACAGGAGTTTGCAACTCAACTAGACCTTGACTTAATAAGTTTTCTCAGTAATAAGTTGTTTGGCTAAGTTAGAGACATATTTGAGTGGAGCTAAAGTAATAATTTTAATAGACCATAAAGCACTACTATTTGTCTAGAATTGGAAATTATTTAATGCTAGAGTGACTAGGTAGATAAATCATTTAAAACAATTCAATACATACGTTTTACGTACTTAATAGGAAAACATAGTAGTAGATGTATTATCAAGATGATATGTATGTATGTGAATTCTTTATTGTACAAAATAAGTAAATAAACACCATGTACAAAAATGAGATACTTATTATGTACAAAGGTGAACTTATACTTTAGGGAATCTTTAACAGTCAACCTTTGAGCGGATGAGAGGAGAGATTTATGACAGGGGAAAAACATAAAACTACCTGTGATACTATATGTAGATTCTGGGGCAAATAGAAAAATGTTAAGATATTTAGAAAATATTTCAGAAATTAGAAAAGGAGGATATTGATTTATAAATTATAATAGAAATGTTTAAACGGGGGGAAATAAGAAAAAAAAATATATAGATATAGTATGGGTAGTAACTAACTAAAGGGAATGATAGAATAGTAAATGAAATTTTATGACAGGGGGAAACAGGGGAAACGTTAATAGTAGTAATGACAGGAATCGATAGAAAGAGAGTTTGTACAAATTATAATAGAAATGCTTAAACGGGGGGAAATAAGTTGACATTAAAAGATAAATAGCATGTTAAAAGGATTAGTAGAATATAAATGTTATTTTATATTTTATGACAGGGAAAACAGGGGAAACGTTAATAGTAGTTATAAGAATAGATAGAAAGGTAGTTTGTACAACTTGTAGGAGAAATGAAAATGTAGAAATTAGTATGCAAAGAAAAATTTTATGCAATAAATTTGTCTAAGTACTACCAATGAAACCTATTAGAAAGAAAATAATTAAGCTGGTTTACATTGATTTTGAGATACACAAGAAAAAAAAAGTTATTAAGTAATGTTTAATGTTTATTTGGGCACAAATAGTACATTATTTTAAACCTAAACTTAGTTACCATTTGCATTAATCAATTAAGCTGCTACCAGTTATTAAACATATTGAGTTATATAAAATAAGTTGTATCTGTTTGAAATTAATTAAAATTAAAAATAAATAGAAAAAAAATTAGTGGATACATTTAAATTAGATTAGTCTTTGTTTGATTATTATGCTAGTAGTGTTTAAAAGAGATTTAGTTAACTACATTAAGACAAGTAGGATTATTAAGATAGAAATTGCATTATGCGGTGTTGAGAGTGGTCGATGGAGTAACGGGCAGTTAGAAATAGGGGAAATGATAGAGTGAGGTGGTATAGAATTCTGAAAGTAAAATCATCCTTAGAGCATATACAAATAAGAATGGTAAATAAATTTAATATAAAATTAGCCTAGATTATGAGGTCCATATTTAATATTATTTCTTAACTGAATAGTGAAAATTGTTAGTATAGAGAAAATTAAACCTAAAAGCTAAAGAAATAAGTGTAACATTATGCTACAACATTTACATAATAAGAGCTAATGTTATACAATGTTGGAAGAAAAGGGAGTAGACGCCAGTTAGAAATTTGAAAGAATAGATAAATTTTATTTTCCTTGCAGTAGTCATTCACCAATATTATTATAGAGTTATGGGGCCATGTCATTCTTGCGTTGAACCTGAAAGAAAATGTAGATAGTTAACATTGTGATTTAGGTTAGAGTAACAACATTTTAGATTGGTAGAAAAATAAGAAAAAATTACGATATTCACCTTGCGATTGTAGCTGACTTTTCGGATTGGTGTTAGACAAGATGAGGGGTACAGTAGAGATTTAATTACACTAGCGGGGTAGTAGGACCTTGGGTTTCATTCTTCGCAGCAATCTCAATCTCATAAATAAGTGACATGATAGCGATCATAGAGTCAAGTAAATTTCAGCAACAATTTATCGAAGTTAGTGACAGATATTATAATTATTTTCTCTTGCAAATGTTTGCGTCGTTCCATCGATATATCGTCGTTCAATCGTTTCAGGCGGCGTGTCATTTGAGTTAGTTATCAAAGTCTTCAAAGTAAGCATCCAAAGTTGAGGTAGTAGGAATAGTTTGATGCTTCACGCGCAGAATAGCTTCTTAATAATTAGTGATACTTTTAATTAGTAAATTAGTATATAAATTTAAATTAATTTTACGGACTTTAGAAACATCGAAACGGCAAAAATCACGATTTGACAGAATTTGACATTTGAAAGGTTAGTTTCCATAGATAAGAAAAGTTAGTCACATTGTAGAAAAGTAATAACGGAATTAGCGTGTTTTGAGGTTACTCAAACAGACTTACAGACGGAGAAAATAGGTTGCATAAAAAAATAGGTAACGTTTAGTTTACAAAAAAAAATATATAGATTGAAGTTCGGAAATGAATCTTGAAAGGTTTAAATTTTATTATGCTAAATTTAATAAAGGTTGTTAAGCTAAGATTTCAAAACAAGAGGGGAAAAGGAGAGGAAGTATATTATAGATATAAGTTAATGCCGAGTTGTCAAATTTAAGTTAGATTTAGTTAGCTAGAGTTAAAAGTTAGATACTATAATGTTAGATGGTTGAGTTAACATAACGTTGATATAAAAATGAAATGAGTAAAATTAAATTCAAAAGAAATTTGGTTTGGTTATGTGCTAAATTTACTGAATATTTTAGAGCTGAATTTTAGAGTGTAAAAATATAATTATTATGGTATCTAAATTGATTAACTAAATTAAGTAGATAGAAAAAAAAGTAGATAGAATATTTTACATTACAATTAGAAATTTTACCCAGTTAAAAGCTTTTAGTTGTTAATATGCAGACAGTAGAGTAGATTTTATGATGTATATTATATGATGATAGATTTTATGATATATATTATATTAGGCTAAGATATCAGAAAAAACAAATACGTAGGAAAGGCAGGGTTAGTTAAATGGGAAGGTTATTTAATTATTACAATAGGAAAATTGATGATTAGGGTAGGATAAGAAAAAAAATAATGTTAGTAGGAAGTATTATAGGGGTTAGAGTAGTATGAAAAGGGGTTAGAGTTTAAATGTACTTGACGGTTAAAACAAAAGAAGTCTGGTTTACTAATTGGGGTTATTGGTTGTTCAAGACAGCGAGCAAGATGAAACAAAAAAAAAGGAAAGGAAGTAGTGATGGAAAATTTTGTGTGAAATTTTATGTTAGAACAACGAGAGGGGTTTCTGAAAAGAGAGTGATGTATATATAATTTAAGGGTCTTGAATAATTAACAATTCTGTAGTAGAATCGGATCATTTATTGGTGGTTATAATCGAAGACAGCACACTTACAACTAGAATTCTTGATAGAGGTGTTAGGTTAAGTCAGGAGACAAGATCAGTGTTTTAGACTGCGTTCAAGAATTTTAGTACTCTACCAGTGGACAGAACTAAAAAATTACACTGCACATGCTCCAAGACTAAGAGATCATTATTGAGGGCTAAAGTCTGAACTGGGAGATAAATAGATTGAGCATTTTGACTTTCTGGTTAGTGGATAATCGAAAGGAATGTCTGAGCTCATGGAGGGGGTCATATTTCCATTATGGCAAATTTGTTAGACCTTGCAAACTTGTTTAACATAAGGAATTATTAGGTGCGAGCCTATATATGATTTATCACTAGGATTGTCTTGCCTCACAACCAAGATCTTTCACAGAGTTTATAACATTCTGTCTGGATTGTAACTGTGTTCATATCTGTGAGTTTCAATACTAGTTCGAATTTAGGCTGATAAGTGATAATTTAAGCTTGGTTAAAAACACACCACACAAACACATTTCGATTATAAAAACTAATAAAATTTTGGTTTAAATTTTAAATATTGACATAAGTTAAGATAGACTACTTCGGGCGTTAAATTGTATATTAACTACTTCTTAGTCTATCAGGGGAAAAGTTGTAACGAGTCAGACGTGTCATCATAACTCGTCACTGAAAGCTAATTAATAGAAAATTGATAGTAGAGCCATCTAGGGAGATTAAGGGGAAACTTGGGACAAAAACATATCAATAAAAACATCTATATAATTGAATTTGTAAATAGAATGTCGACGGGATTAAACAAGGGTTGATTTAGTAATAAAATTAATGGTAGAAGTTAGATTTAAATATAATTAAGATTGTATTATTCGGAAAAATTAAGTTTAGTGTAAAGAAACGCCATCTATGAGCATACAGACGAATTAGTGGAACGCGTAAATTCAGCTAGCTAAAATGAATCTGGGGTTAACTAAAAGTTTAAGCTAAGGGTCTAGTTAATTAGTTCCATACGAAAATCATAGGTGTCGCTGTAGGTAATGGAAATATATTTTTTATCTAAAAATAAGAAATAATGTCTAAAATTCAACAAATACAGACATTATATAGTAATAGAATTATTAGTATTAATCTACGATAAATTTTAGATACATTAGATGTCAATAATTGTATTAATTTAAAGTTTTATCAACGGAAACCCTAAGAATAAGGCATGTTGTTGTAATTAGTTAAATAAAGTAAGAAAAACTGAAAATGCAAGCACTGACTAGTCATAGTATAGAGTATTGATTCATTAGCTATTATAAATTCAAGTTTTCATTCAAAACGGGGTCGTTTTAATAGAGTAATTACACATTTCGTTAAGACAAATTTTCATGTTCCTTTTTCACATTACGTACAGTGTAAAATTACTAAAGATGCTAAGCGGGATTTGGTGTAGCGTTAATTCGACAAAGGAGTTGCAAATTATTTGAACCAATTGGGGATACCAGTTAATAATTATAGGCACATTAGCTATTTTATAAGTAGAGTAGAATTATACATTTGGCTATTTGTAGGATAGATTGTGGAATGCAAGGCGAGCAGAAAATAATAAATTATGGTAAGATTATTGAAAGATTTGTTTAAGGCGCTAAGAACATTAAGTTTAAGTGAAGGTTTGACAAATACATAGAAATAATTATGGAAAATTATTGTTATAGCACAATATTAAAATTATACTTATTTGTTAGAGTGAATAAGCTAGGAAAGTCTCAAAGTTAAATAGGAAAAGTTAGTTTCAAAAAAATTATATTTTTAAGATTGGCTAAATTGAGGTAATAATTTGGCGACAAAGTGAGCGGAGGCTGGTATAGGGACGCTTTCGGCGTTCTATCCAAAGTTGTATCGGTATCACATTTCTCCAAGTTTAAAAAAAAACTATAAATAGGGGTGTCAAAGCAGGGTTGCGGGTCAGAAGATTTTAGAATTTCGTAGAGTCAACATCGCTGCTCGTAATTTTGTTAGTCGGGGGGAATTTTTAGTTTCAATACATTTCTTAATTAGATTCAATAGCTACGGATAGTTTATTTTATTAATTTTAATTGGGGTTTTGCTTTTATTTAATTTAAAATAATTTTAAGATTACGATAGATAAGTGTGATTAATTCTTCATGGAGTAAGCGTGGGAGCTTGGTTGTTAGTCTTCGGATTGATGACTAGAACTCTGGGGTTTATTTATTTGTGAAATATTTAGTGCTGGTTTTCATTCGGAAAATCTATTTGCGAGGGAAACTTTGCGGTCCTGTGACTGTGAAGTCCCTTAATTGTTTCTGTAGTGCGGAGTGATCGTTTTATAGCGTTTCATTTCACTCTACGCTTGTATCGTACTAATTCAAAACTTTTATGTGTACTTCCCAACTTTAATGGAAAAGACTTGGCTAGCCATAATGATACTTTGGTTTTTAGCTAAAGTCTGACTAGTTTATATTGTCTGATACCCAACGGTGACAACTATGGGCGATATAAATTTCCATCATCCTGAAGCTTGTGGCGACTTCAGTGGCAAATTCCATTGTCATAACAGCCATCAGTGTTTTCTGAGAATCCTTGAACCAATCACGTAGCGATCGTTGAAGTGAACGCGTGTCTTTGGACGCATGGTTTGTACTCGTGAGACTCAGAATTCCTGTCCCCTATTTATATACGTATTTATACACAAAGTTAGGTATTCTGCCAGTCCGCGGGGCCTTCCGACCTAGGGATTTTCTTTCGAGAAGATCGAAGGCTCAGCACATTTAGGGACCGTTAGGGATGTTAGGCTTACACACCTTCTTTTGATGATAGGAGATTAGAAGAAATTTCTTACACCGGAAATTTCTACATTACACTAAATGTAAATGTGGGATTATTTCCCTAGTTTTGCTAATCACAGACAGAGTAGTAGGGGCCTCCTCAGGCAAGCATTTAAATTACAAACGTAAAATTTATTAGGACACTATATAGGTAGGGAGTTTATAGGGCCTAGCTAGAGTAGAGTTTTCTTACACCGGAAAACCTACTATTTTAACTCACCACACGATTAGTTTTAAATATGAGGAAATCCTCCAAATTGCTAAACTTCAACACAGAGCTAGGGAGAGCTTAAATTCACACACACTTAGTATTAAGGAAATAAAACTAGATTTAAGAAAATAAAATATAAAATTTAATTAAGTACGACTAAACTCTATTACTTATACAAAACTTAATTCATAAGAACTTGACTACGTATCAGGTTAATATTATATTTAATGAGTTAACTTCAATTCAAAATCAAATATAGTTTGACTCTATTTTATGTTAAAGATAAATACCAATAACTTCTTTTAGCCGTCTTTCCGATAGTGGACGAGCGAGTATCGATATCTGATACGGTCATAAAGCTAATTAGATAATTAAATGCCATACGATTTACTATATAAAACTCACATACTTACTTTTCATCTATTATGGACTCTAACATAAATTAATGATGATTGTCAGCTCAAATAAGCTTTACTTTAATAAAATTATTATTGAACTTAATATTCAAACTTTTGATAGAGATCACATCAAACTATGTCTAGTTATAAGTTTAGTTTAAGTTAGAAATAAAACCACAGAAGGTTTTGGACCATCTAGCATATAAAAATGTCTTTCGTGTTATAAATACATACTATCTGTTTTAGTTGTCATTCATATATTGAGTGAACGGATGTAGAAATCCTGACTACGGTCGATAGCTTAAGTTGACACATACCAGGCAACAGTCTATCTGGAAATTTACATACTATTCATTCGATCTCGATTTAAATATAATTGACTAAAAATTGATAATTAAAATGGTTTATCATTCATTCAAAAGATATGAATTGAGACAAAATTAGTCATAGACGAGTCCAAAATCTAGTAACTACATAAAGTTAGATTATTATTAATGTAAATGTTCTAGTTGTAAAGTTTAGAAACCGGTTACTTTCTGCTTTACTCTGGAAACGCCAAACGCTGGTACCTAGAGCTAAGAAAATAGACTAAGTAGATTAGCTTATTAAAATAAGTTCTAGTTAAGTGAAAATTCACTATGAGATTAGTAATTATACTAAATGAAATTATGTCAAATACCTAAGACATTTCTCAAGTCAAAGTTAGACGCCATAATTTTAATTAAGAAATACTAAAGTCTGTAGTAAATAAATAACTATAGTATTAAAACTCAAACAGGAAGACCTGAACTACTTACCAAAATTATAATTAAGCATCTCATAGAGTACCTAATCTAATATAAGCATAGAATAAGTAATCATAAGTCTAAACCTAGATTGAATTTCTTACAAAACATTGTGTTTGTATTTCCATATTTTGATTTGGATGCACCGCAGTTAGTGCTTAGTCAGTAAAATCATTAATTGACATATCCAAAGAGATATTTTCCTGGAGAGCGAATGGATATCACGGTCAGGGGTTTTGGAAGGATGAGACCGTCCGGAATCTCTAAGATTTCGGTAATTAAACTTAGTTTTAAGTCACAGTAGATTCAGAAGTAATACAAACACAAACTCTATTCATAGTAGTAATATTTCCTCTCATTTTTCTAAACTGTTTATTCTAGGTATCCTAAAAGATTCATTTCTAGAACCATTCATTCTATTCTTGCTAGTATACTTAACTTCACATCTCAGTAATTAAGGTTTCACACTATAGTTCGGTAGAGTTCAAGCTTGAGTCTAAATTTCCATAGAGTTAGGTATTGTTTAATTAATTATAAGGATAGGAACACAACTGTAGGCTTTTCAAATTAATTCTCAAACAAAAGCACTTAGGTTATTGCAGGGCATAAGGTAGGTTTCCCAACCACTAGACATTCACGATCACAAAGCCATTTGTTAACTTAAGGTTCAGTTTTAATAATAAAAAAAAAAAGAAATAAAGGGGTGGTTACAGTACCTATGTGACGGTTGGAGACCCGATGACCTGTCACACAGGTACCTACTAGTTCGGGCACCAGTCTCAGCCACACATACACACATACGTGACACAGTATGAAAGAAAACATGTACTTTAGTTTCATAATTTTAATTTAATTACTGTCTACTTTTGTGGTGGAGGAATAAATAAATTTATTATTATTATATTATATAAATAAAATTAATCAATGGTGGGTGAAACAGCCCCTTAATATTATTACTTGGACTTCTACGGTATGAAATAACCCCCGTTCCAAAATTCGCTTTACAACTTTTCGGCACGGCAAACATTAATTGGCATACGTGCCGGTAAAATGAAGACGCTGAGTCTTTATTATGATAATAACGAACGTGACTCTCAATTTCAGTTTGGCATCAACGCGTGAATTACCGGAATATATGCCTACTTGTTTTCGAAGCAAAAATACACACCTCATTTCTCGGTAAGCTTTGTTTTGATATCTACAGGGAATTTGTTTTCGTGCGACAACTCGACTAGAAAATTGCGCGTCCCACGTCTACCTTAATGTAAACGATAGGGGTTCTAAGAAATAAATAATTAACAAAATCCTTTCAAAATCCCATTGCGAACGCTTTTTAGCTTTGGTTTTACTCCGCTGGTGAATCGAAAACGCCTTCGTGGTGGGCCCATTCTTACAGCGTCTCCCTGTGTCCCAGCTACAGTACCGATGGTGACCATCTACTTGTTTTGATTGGAAAAGAATATGACAATGGAGAAGATGTTCGATTTTCAGTTCAGGGTTATCCGTGAGGCAGTTGACCCGAGTTGTTGCGCCTCGACTTTTGCCCGGAGTATGTGGTACTCGTTCGTTATAGAGCCGAAAATTAAATCGTGGTTTTCGTTGACGTTACATTAAAAATAATCATGTCAAATTTCATGACTCTAAACCGTTGTTGTTTCGAGATTTTATCCCTATTCCGTGGAAATATCGGAATAAAAAGTAGCCTTTGTTATATGTATTCCAGATGTGCAGCTATCTACATACCAAATTTCATCCAAATTCGTCCAGCTGTTTCAGCGTGCAGGAGTAACAAACATACTCACTCACAAACTTTCGCATTTAAAATATCCGTAGGATAAATACTACCAACCCGGCACAAACAATACATTAGGTTCACTTGACTTACAATGAAATCGCAATACAAGTCGCCTTTACCTACATTATGTATTATGTACTCGTAAGAGGCATATTATTAGACGCAATTGTAATTATAAACTTAACTGTCGCTAAAAATAAAAATACAATATTCATAATAAATAGTTAAAAGCTTGCCTAGGTAATTCTTTTTAAATATTTCCTAGTACTCGTAGTTTTGAGAATGGAGACAACGCAAGCTTTGAAACTTCATGTTGTAAATTTAACTGTATAATTCTTTTCCTACATTTTCTCCTCGGCTCTTTTTACTCTTATTATCCAGAACATGGCTGTGTAAATAGAAGTTATAGCAACAATATTCTTTTAGAACCTCTTATTTAAAAGAATTAAAGCTTAAATCTTCTCCGTCGCCGTTAAAGGCCAAAGGACTTAATTTACTTAGAGAGTTTAAAAGGTTTATTTTGTAGAGTTGACACATTTTCATTTAAACAGTGAAAGAAAGTTAAAAACATATTATGAACTTGTTTTTCGTTTGTCTTCGAATTCAATTATCTATGAATTTATGTTTTGATATTTGTTGTTAGGTAAAAAGTATTTGATAATTAAGAAAATCAGTTAGCTTAAATAATTCATATCAAAATTATTGACGCTTAAAAGAGCTAAAAAATATAAAGTTGGTTAAGTTGGCAGTCACTTGCACAATTAAACTAATTAAAGAACTACTTAAACAAACGAATCTATAACTTTCTTCATTAGTTTTAACATATATTTTTCTAAAGCTCCTAATTTAATCAGAACTAAAACTTAAGTTTTATCGTGAATAAAATTAATGATTTTTTGCAGCCGTAAAAATTCACGAAGATTTACATTGCTGCTTGTGGCATTCAAGGTCCTTCTTTATGACTTGATTCTGATTTAAATTTAAGTAACTTTTCACCATTTCAAATAACGTTTTAATTTTACCATGTAGGCATTTTCACAAAAAGGGTACCTTATCTTTTTTTAATTTTGGAAAAATATGCTATCCTACTCAGAATCAACAGCACAAATACTTTCAGATTGTTTAAAAATATGTCGCACAAAATGACAGTTTTGTGAAGTTTTTTTCATGCACTCAGTATGGGCGTTACAAAACTGGCTCAGATTTTTTTTTATGAAAAATAAATACAATCCTGTGTTTTGTTATTTTCATGTGTAAAGAGTTTTACAATATAATACAATACATTTTGAAAGAAAAGGGTAGGTACACATCGTAACTCGCTCACTCGCTTCACTTTGTAAGGAATTAAAGACGAACTTATTCGACAAAATACGATACAAAAACATATACAGTAGATCTATACTGCACTGCACAGTACTCTTTTGGCATAAGTATTCATGTTCATTGGAAATTCTATTAGCAACTGACTGCTCAATACACAACTCCGGGTTGGAATTCAAAGAACGACAAAGAAAATTGCAAACGTGTTTGTGTGTGTAAGTAACTTGTCAGAATGATTATGACATTTTTATTGCTGTGCTTTAGTTAGCATAGTAATGAATTTAGTTTCTTCTGTCAATCTGTCAGGATTGTGTCTCTGATGCTGAGAATGATCCATAGATTTAGGCGTTTTCATTAAAGTTCTGTACAGAGAACTGAAAACAGTTGCAATAGAAACAATGTTTTTTCAAACTCGTTTTTCACTGAATTGTCAATTATGACGTGCAACAGATTTCCTGATTGGTTAAAATTAGTTAATATCTGGCCAGTTGTGTTATCTGTTAAAATTATTCAATGTTTTTTTTTGTTAGCGTTTATTGTTTAGTATTGAAATTTTTTTGGAATAAGTACCTACTTCTTAGACGATTATTAAAATCTTTGTTTATTCAATTATTTTTAAAAACTTGGTGAACTTAATTTTTATTACTTGTAGAAAAAGTTCTGCACCCAATCATTACAAAATTACGATTAAGATTCTTGGCCTAATCACGATAGTTACTATAGATAGACTTTAAAAAACCCCGTCGACATATATGAAAATAACGGTTTTACCATACTTATACTATTTTCAGTAGGCACTAATTATCTTCGCAATCTCAACTATCTTTACAGAAGAAAAAACAGTAGCCATGACGTCACACCGGACGCGATAAAATCGACGCGGGCGCATGCTAACCGGAACGGCAAACAACGCTCTTTGATGTTACAGGGGGGCGCCTACTACGAAATTCGAAATTCGAAGTTCGTATCGTACCGTCCCACTTACTCTCGTATAATAATATTAGCGTCAGTGGGACGGGAAGATACGAAGTTCGAATTTTCTACTTCGTGGTACAGTGCCAGTTTTCGTATCGCATCATCTTTTGCGCATTTACTCGCTTCTATAACAAGTGTATTAAGGTTAGAATCAGTATGATGCAGGTGTATCTTTGAGGCAGAGATTCGAATCAGCTATTCGTAGACTAATCAATGTTTGTCTGCGAGCGATTTGCAAGAAAATGTATATTTTCTACACCAAGTTAAAATTTGCTAGCACTGCCTCATATCTAGGTACATTTGCATTCGTTTATTCTAGCTAATTTAATTATTTTCATCTATTCTACTAAGCGAACCAGCTTGATGCTTATATGTCTTGGTTGGGCTTGATGGACGAATCATATTGAAACTGGAAAAATTCTGACAGCAAATATATATATTGTTTAAAAAACTATATCATTTTAGTGTTGCTTTGGGATTTAGTAATGCGTGCGTTGCGTGGGACCGGGAGTTAGTTAAACGAGTCAAAATTTCGAAAGTTCAAAACATTTTCTACATTTCCAAGCGCCGTTTTTGTCGGTTATAATAAAAAATATGTTTTTGGCTCGTTTAAACTTCCGTTTAAAATGCGTGCCAGTTTTTTTGGCGCTGTTTTCAAGGAACTTAATTAATAATCAAGTTTTATTGAGATAATAACAAAACAAAGACTCTCGGTAAAGTCACAAATATACAGTTAGTAGCAGTTAGTTGCTAATTGCGTACCTATTATTGTTGTGATATTTTCAACAACGATTAAAAAAATAGAATAATTAGTTCTTCGAATTTCTTTTATTTATAATTAAGGATCTATAATTCTCCTTCTTTACATTTTTAGAATATAAGCTCACAGAATCGGATAGATGACTGAAAAAACTGTTTAGTCCGCCCCCACTCCGGAAATTTGATGATCTATATCTTTGTGGATTTTTAATAAATAGATTAACCAAAAAATACGTGTCCCATATTTTTCCATAATCTAACTGTCGGACTAAATAAAATGATATATAACCCAGTCGTCATCCCTATTCGATGAAGAAAAATTGACGATAAATATTGTAAAGGTAAGCGTCCGTGTAATCACAAAACAAATGTGGTGCATTTAAAATAAACGGCATTTAAAATCAAATACTTTACGACATTGCGACCAAATTGTTTATAACCTACAGCCTAAATACGACAGGTTTACGAACTCAAATCATTCTACGGGTTAATTAATGAATAATTAAAGCAATTGTTTTTCGTGTTCACGCATTCATTGTTGCATTTATTTAGGTACGCACGGAAATAAACGATTAGGTTTCATTGAAAATTGATGGCAACATTTGTTTTAATCACAAATGGTATCACCTGGGGAGTCTTTTTGAGCTAGTAATTTTTTATGGCAGTTTTTATTTGACAGTTGACAAATAACTTTAACATGTGAAGGGTCCACTAAAAGAACATGGTCTAGCCACCTACAGAAAACAGGTACACAGAGACCGGTGTACTGCCTTTTCGGCGAAATATTTTTCGCCAAATTTCAGTTAGCAACCAATCTTTCGCCAAAGTTTCATTTGGCAAACCAATCGTTGGCATAACTTTACTTCGCATTTTTCTTATTTCGCAACATTTTCATATTGCCAAATTTTTACTTCGTCACACTTTTATGTGGCAAATAATTATGTAGCAAATGATTGGCTTAGACAAATAACAAATTGTCAAATAACAATTGACCACTTTTTATGCTACAAAGTTTTACTTCAAAATTTGTGCGAGCGAGCAAAGCGAGCGAGCAAGTCGGTTTGGAGCAGAAGCGACTTGGATTGTTTAGGTTCAGAACAGCTACGCTCCGCTTCGCTCCCGCCTTAGCCTTCGATGTTAGATTTTTTTTTATAGCAGCCAGTATAACCTGCCACTAGGAAAGTAGATTGGATGCCATTCAATACGTTGCTAAGTTGAGGTATGCCAATCAATACATTTTGACCAAAACATAAATGACATCTTAAAAAAATCCCAGGTAATAGTTTGCATAATAATAATTTATCAAATGATTAGTTGGGAAATGATATCAGTGCGAAATGTTGAGTTGGGAAATAAAATTTCGCCTAAATAAAAATATGGGATAAATAGTTTGGGAGCAAATAGGTAATTTGCTAAATAATTTTCGCCGAAACATTAGTAAACCACAGAGACCATTTGTTTAAAAGGCAAAAAATTAATATTTTATATTGCTTTAAGATTAAAATCTCAATTTAAAAAAAAAGTGACTAGACACATGTCTAGTTACAAAGTTAAGAACATTCTTTCCGGGGACCCTTCATGTGTTCATTGTATCATTAAGTTGTGTCATTGTATCATCGCGTTTAAGGTTAAAACGTGCCGGCATCCTTGCTTTTGCTGAACGATCGACTTGTGTTTGTATCAATACAAACGGGCGCAAAAAAAACGTCGTGTGGAAGGGCCGTTCATGAAATAAACAAATTACTTTGACCAAAAGTCAAATAATCGCAATATTCTTTTCATAAAAGTTTTTGGTAAAAATTTAATTAAAAATACAAGTTTCTTTGCTGACTGTACTTTTTGTTGACTGTACTTGCATTGCATTGTCACCCAAAGCAATGCCTGTTTCAATAAATATTTGAAAACTTTGTTTTCACGCGATTATTCTTGTTTTTTTTTTTTAATCATTTAAAAACATCAACATTATATTGCTTAACTGAAAATAATACGGCGGGTAAGTACAGCTCGCAGTTCATCTTGTGCATGAATAGTATTTTACATAAACGCAAAATATTAAATTCCATATTATGAATGAGAGCTGCAATGGACCATAAAGCGCATATATTACGCACACTGAACAATTTTCAGCTCCACGTATTAAATGAAAGCATCAATCATCTCTGGCACTAAAAACTGATATTGAGAAATTTAAATTGTGCGCAATGATTTACTGTTTGTATGTAAGCGTTCGTCTTCACTCACAGATTCATTAAAAAGCATGAAACTATTGAATGTAATGTAAAGAAATAAAATTATTTTAATAGTGTTTTAAATTTATGCTTTTATAGAGCCTTTATACCTGCTGAGCTGGCAACTTTTGTTAGTTTTTCTCGATTATTTCATAAAAATTTAATGAAAATAAAAAATACGGTCTGATAGGACTCTTCGTATATAAGTTAATGTGTCTACTCCAAATTTTATTCGTGATAGATTTTTATATTCTTGAGACGAACAAATGTTTATTAACGGTTTTTAAAGAAAATAAAAGTCTAACTATCACGAATAGTTCGACGCCAATGTCCGTCTGTCTGTGGCCTGTAAACGAATTGACCAATTACGATGTGCTTTTACGAGAAAGCCTTGTTTTCTTGCGGTTCCTTCTCTTTCGTTCATCCCGAATCGGTCTTTTTAGTCACGAGCGCAAGTGTTATCGTGATGCTACTTGACTCATCTATAAAAGATTCCAAGGCCTGTTACATTATGTTATGTTCTTTCTTAACTAAGTTCGGCAAAATTGAAATTTGAAAAGACAGTTGGGGTGGTTCAACTTTTCTAAGTTGGTCACGTTACTGTAACTACGTTTGTTCAACGAAGTCCAAGTTTCTTCGGCCGTGGTGCGATTGGTAACACACTAATTTACGCTCATTCTTGCGCGGCGCGTTGCGTCTGTCGATAAAAAACCCAGACGGTTTGAGGCATATTGGTCGCTCAGTCCGGACTATCAAATGAATAACACAGCGTATCTAAATAATCTTTGAAAAAAATCTTTGACGTTCATCAGCCCAGCCTATTATACGTCCCACTGCTGGGCACAGGTCTTCTCTCAGAATGATAGGGGGCTTGGGCCGTAGTTCCCACGCGGGCTTAGTACGATTGGGAACTTCACACACACCATTGAATTGCTTCGCAGGTTGTGCAGGTTTCCTCGCGGTGTTTTTCTTCATCATAAAACTCGTGGTAAATTTCTAATGTAATTTCGCAAATGATTTTCGAAAAACTCAGAGGTGCGAGCCGGGGTTTGAACCCACGATCCTGTTTGAGAGGCCATAGGAGAAATAACTATGCCACCACAGCTTATCTTTGACTTTATGATACTCTTTACTGGCAAAAGTTTTTTTAGAAAATTCCTATAAAGTTAATAAAAAAAACTGCCACCTCTATTTTGATAGCTTAGAGTACAAAGCTAATTTCTTAGTATTCAGCGGGGCTATAACAAAAAAGTATCTCTAACAGAAAATTATAATAATTTCCAGAAATACTCTTCAACTAGAGTATACAAAATTGGATGGCGCTCCCAGAAACAAAGCAAAAAGGATAGTTTGGGTATAACAACTTTTATCTATCTGAGACGGATTACTGCTACCAGCCGCGGGCGCTCGCGCCGTCCTTTGTTCATCCCTGACCATGCCGAGATAGAATTCTATCAGAAACATCAATAGCTACGTCTTTTTATTTTAGTTTTATAGAATGGAACACTGCAGATGTGTACAGAACAGTAACAGCGCATTCAAGGACTTCAAAGCAAGCAAAAATAACAGCTGAAGAGGAATTTTTGCTTGCATTGTTATTGTTAGTTTTCAAGTTAATCTTTTTTCTATTTTGTGATTTTTTACTATTATCCTAGGGTTCAGTCTAAATATGAGCAAATAATTAAAATTTTGTATATACTCTTCAAACTAAACAACATTAGTTTAGCGACTTTTAAAAATAATTAGTTTTTTTTTTCATTTTTTTTTCCTAGCCTACCATCCTCTTCATCTCCACAACTACCGGTTCAGCGCTATGTGTGTGTTTTTTATTTTTTAAGTTTATTCGAAACAGCAATGTAAAGCAAAATTTGTTTTATATGTAACCTTGGTGTGAATAAAGGCCTGTGAGTGTCCCAATGTGGTATTCGATGACATAAGTAAATTTGCAATCAGATCCTGTACTATAGTTATATGTTCAGATAAATTATTTACATTCCAAGAATAATTTAAGAAAATACTACAAAAACGTTTTGTTTCAAACTACAAGGCTTATAAAAAGAAAAAGAATTCTTTGTTCTAATAAAAGTGAGCTGTAAACAGTTATCTAAAGTCACCTTCATTCTGAAGTTAAATAAATCCGAGACGGTAAAGTAAAACTGAGGCCTTTATTGTAGCGTCCTTTTACGCTATTAGACTATTGAAAAACTGATATATTTTTTCGTTATTCTTTACTTCACGAACACAAACTTGAAAAGCAAGATCAGACAAACCCTCTTTACTTAATATTAGAAATACAAAAGTAGCTCAGTTTGCCTGACAGGTAAATCTGCACGCTGAAACCGCTGAACCGATTGAGATAATATTTAATATGAAGATAGTTTAGAATCCTGGGAAGGATAAAAACAGTTTTTATTCCAAAAATTGCGTAATTCCCCTGGACAACGAATTCTTCGCAGACAGAGTCGTACCTAGGCAACAGCTGTAGTTAGTAATGTACGTTCATTTATTTGTCAAGGCCAAACTTATCACGTTGCGTGTCAATGGACACCCCTCGTCGCCAACTATTAGGCACAGGGACGCCAGGGAAATCTCTTTACTTATCTCATCTCGTAAGGGCAAGTTCCGCTCACGGACAAGGGCGTCGAATCACGAAGCCTCTGGGATATTAAGGCACTAAATGTATTGAGATTTCTTACTTTAGTTAGCAAAAGGGTACAAAGTCATTCGGTGATGGCGTTTTAGTAGAAAAGTTTCCTTATGTAAACTGGTTTGGAAGAAAAGATAAGTAAACGAGCAACCTACGCTTACCTGTAAAGAGGAGAGGAGTGTCCAGTTTTATGAAATGAGGCCCAGGCCGTTTTATGTATCAGGGACCCTGGAGACTGGATAATACGAGCCGAGTCTCTAGGTGGGACATACTTCGCGAGGCTCTGGGTACGCGCCCAGATGCCTTTAGGAAAGAGGCTTACTTAGATGGCTTTGAATGAAGTAGATGTCTAGAAACTGAACGATGATAATAATATCATTATCCGAAATATATGAAACCTCATTAAGTTACTTCAGTCAGAAACATCTTGATAAATAAACGAAAACTTTCAACCATGCATTCAATTACGAAAGAAAATAGCAGCAATGGCGCAGCAAATGTTCTACTTTCTTATTCAAATAAACCTCTTGCAGACGGAGGAATAAAGGCATTCATTAAAATAATCTACTGCAACTCGCGCTGCAGTGCTTGTTATAACAATATGCTATACATTGCCATTCACACATGTAGTACCTGGTATAAACGCCGCTTTAGGAGAGTAATGTAAGTCAACTTGATTAGATCTAGAAGATTACGAGACGATTTCATTTGTTAATGATGGAGCCGGATGCGAGATCTCATCCTAGAACTCCTTACTGCTAATAGCATGTACCTAACTAGATACATATTAGAGATTTAATCATACCTCCGACTCCCAGTCGGTAGAGACCTTTTCAGACCAAGAAAATGATCCTTATAAAACTTTATCACGGATTTGCTCGGAATAGTTTTTTAAATTACTAGAGCTACAGTATTAAAGGGTAAAATATTTATAATGTCGGTCGCATCTTTGAACTAGTTAAATTAACTCCTTGAAAGTTGGAATAGACCAGCCAGCACGTATCAACTTAGTAGGAGTTCGTCGGAAGACAGTGAGCACAACTTTGAAGACAATACACGTTATCGCGAAAGCGCAGTGAACAGCAAAGATAATGGTTTATTAAATTTACATAGGTAACTATTTATGTCTAAAAGATAATGCAATGACTTGGCTTTACACTCTTGGTAAGAAAACATCACGTGCGTGAAAAGTACGCGTGATTCCGTTAAACCGCTAAAAAAATTTAAACTGATAATCCTCTCGATTCTCTTCATAATTATTATGAAGTACCTGGACGACCTAGTAGCAAAAATAGAGTGGTATTTGATTACACAAAAGTTTGATCTAACTTTGTTGTGAATTTAATCAAAATCGTTGGAACCGTTTTCGAGAAACCCTCCTACGAATATTCCTCGTTATAATTATAGAACTAGATATCAGTTTTCTAACAGATTTCTTACAATTAATTAGTATCTCAATTTTCTGTAAGATGTACTCGTAGGCTGAGTAAAGAATGAAAGATTTTGCCGCATATTGAAACAAAGGGCTTGACGTTTGCAAACAATGATGCCAATAAAGAGGAAATTTTATGCAAAAAAGTTTTCTAGTGGGAAAAGAAAGTTTAGACAGAAAAATATTTTCTGTATAACGTGATTCTTTAAGCAGAGTGGAACATATGATCTCACCAATACATTTTTAAGAAACACGTAAAAATATATCGTATGGACATTATTATGTCCATTGCCAGTTAAATCCTTATTCTTACTAATTATAACATTTCTTATTAATTGATTGTACCTACTTTTTGCAACCTTAATAAATATTTTTTTCGCATATAAGTTTGTTTATGTCTTTCGTTTTCTTTCTTCTTAATTTATTTTTTCTTAGTGTTTGTAGTCCTATTCTCAAAAATATTAAATTGAACGAAAAAGATGATTACTCCAATAATTTTTTCACGTTATCATCATCAAAATTTAAGTTTTTTTTTAATTCGACTGGGTGGCAAATGAGCAAGTAGGTCTCCTGATGGTAAGAGGGGTACACCAGGGGTATTGCAGATGCGTTGCCAACCTAGAGGCCTAAGATGGGATACCTCAAGTGCCAGTCATTTCACCGGCTATCTTACTCTCCACGCCGCAACAGAACAGTGCAAGCACTGCTGCTTCACGGCAGGATTAGCGAGCAAGATGATGGTAGCAATCCGGGCGGACCTTGCACAAGGTCCTACCACCCGCAAGTTTTCTTTTTTAATTTAAAGTTGGTCAGCTACATGTGTTCTAGGATTGCAATAAATGAAAAAGGTTTCCAATGATCGTCGTTCGCAATTAGTGTGTGTGTGTTTTTATCAAATGTAATGGAAAAGAGCGCGTCGTGACAAGCGAGAAAGATGGTAAAAGTACCAGCCGTTCAAATACATCCCCGACTCTTGCCGCAAGTCGAATAAAGACCAAGTTAACCTTGGTTTGGCGGCAAATCTCGCGATTTAATGCAACTTGGCTGTACCCGGAGAACTTGGCGGTTTGTAATTAAGAACTATGCGGGAGTAATGTAAATGTTACGCTGCTGCAATAGTTTTGAAGTGTCTTGTAAAATCAAAAGTTTTCGAATTAGTTCACTATCTTGATACCTAAGCTTTTTCGTTTATGTGTAGGTAGGATACTGTGCAAGGTCCGTCCGGATCACAACCAACGTCTTACTCGATTGTGTTGCCGCCAAGCAGCAGTGCTAGCGCAGGTATGTTCCGGGGAGGAGAGCAAGGCAATAAGGCTTTCTGTCGTAGCCATTTGATTGGAAAAGCATCGGCGATCCTTTGTTGTTACAGGTCTCCATGGATTTTCTACACTATTAAAAAAACTTAATTTTACTGTCCCTATTAAGTATAAGGAAATCGTAGATACGCGGCAATTTATTGTCAAGGGGCTTGTCCATCTCACATTGTTTTATTACTAATTGACTAAAAATCGATTTTAAGTTTAAGCTGACGATGAGAGAACCACCTTTACCATAAAGAAAAAGACCCAACTGTAGCGTACGACATAGTCACAACTCACAACTATTATAAGAACAATCGCAGCACGACATTATAACATCATTTTTTGTGTGCGCTCGATTTTGTTTTTGTCCCGAGTGACATATCACTTTCTTTGTTCCCATCCGTCATTTGTTATTTACAAGATCAACAGTTCATTGCCCTCTAAGCATCTTACGGGTGTAATAATGCGTCATACGTGCAGTTTTCGATGTATTCTTAGAAAATAAGAAATAGAACTATGAGTCAGACGCCTTTAGTCAAGGACTTTGGTTGCCGGTTGCCGGCATGCACCACCCGTGTTATTTTAAACAAACAAACATTAATTGTTCTAACCGGGTGTTGTAGAAAATAAACGTTGGTGAAAATGTACGCAGTTTGCTTGCGTTCAATGTAAGCCGTTTAGATTAGCTTGGATAAATATGAAATAACTTTAAACAAATTATGTGCCCTTGTAGTCTGATTTAATTTATTACTTCGGAAGCAAAACATAAACAACTAAATGTTAAAAATATGCACTGCATACTTCAGTAATTTAACTTGATTTTAAATAGATTATGTACGTACACTGATTCTTTGTTTATATAATCTTTGTTGTGCAAAAGGAAAAACAAAAAGGTTATACATAAAAATAAGTAAAGTGTTAAGTACAAAGGCGGACTTACTTACTCAATGTCATTTTGTTGTCAAGTTAGCACTCAATAAATTCCCAATTAGTATCATCCAGGTTCATAGTTTTTAAATATCCCTAGCATTGATTGTTTTGACCTATAAATCGCATGATTATATTATAAGCTATTATGGCTTTACTATCACAATTACTGAAAACTCACTCAACTCGCACCTGACTAGATATTCAAAATTTGACAGAGTTATTCTTTGAGGATCCTAAAAATGCTTTAAAAAGACATCTGAAATTCCCAACCCAATTTAGCATTCCTCTGCAAGAGTGAAACTTAAAAAATGATAAATCATGAAACAATCTTAAACTTACAGGGGTGTTCAATGAAACTAATCCAAACTATTGAAATATTTCGGATTCGTTAACAAACACCCTGTACCGCGAGAAGAGTTTTGACGAGTGTCACATTTTCACGGATCTTTGATTCCACTCCGAAGTGAGCGGATTGAGCAGTCGAGCACGTGACTCGGATTCGCGGTGACATTCACGGTCGGATGCCGCGTCCGCCCGAACGAAGCCCGATTCGAATATCCGCCAGCCGATTCGAACATCAGATTGGCGAGTAAAAGGCAGTTAATATTCTAACCACGTTATTCGAAAATATTCGAAGTTCTAGTTTCCATTATGTTCCAACAGTTGAATTGAAATTCCGGGACGGTGCAAAATTTTCACGGGTGTTCCCTAAAATCACATTGAGGTCTTCATTTACGATATGAAGAACACTCGTGGAGAATTTCACGTCCCAAGACTTTACTTGTCTCGCGTGATTATCGAAATAAAAACTAACCTTTGTTTTATTCCCGAGATGGCTGTTTTAGGGAGAAAGGGTAACAAACGCATATTATACACACAGAGACAAATGATCGCATTTGAATTATCTAAACTGACATAAGATAAATCTACTAGTGCTCATAAGTGATGTCGCTATTGCAAATGACATAAATTAAAAATGGCCACTACTGGGACAGTCGCTAGGACGTCTACCTAATCGTGATCGCATATTATGTGTCCTAACACACCACTGCCATGTTTCTGAGTCTTTTTTTACAAGCTTTTGCTAAACGGGCTGTCTATTCACACGTGAAAAATTCTTTCAATGATTATTTCTATATGAAAATATTAATGTCAAAATAAATATCCCATGTAATTTTACATCTAATGAGCATTATTACGAGTATACAATAGCGAGGAAATGCTGCCGTTTGTATTTGGGTCCATGCCGCGGGGGGGATCCTTTACAATTTTTTTCTAGGTAGTGTATGGTTTATTAATTTGTTCATGCTACTTTAATTTTACTTTTAGTAATAATTTTAAGTTACTTTAATTTTTATTCTAATGTAATACTTTATTTATGCCTTTCTGATTTATCCTTAATAAATTATTTTACAAAGATAAATGCTAATTCGAAATATGGGCTTTAATTAACGCGTAGGTGTCTCAGCGTGAAGGATTAGCAACAACAACATTACTAAGGATTATGAGGATAAGCAAACATTCATGTAAGTGCCAAAAACCTTTTGGGATTTGACGGCCGTAACGCGGAAAATTACGAGTCAAACGCCCCTTGCTCGGAGTTACGAGGAGAAGTTAATATCGCCACACAAGCATCACAGACAGTATGGAAACATGATCCTTAGGGTGAATAAGGCATTATTTCTTAAAAATGAACTTAAAATAATATACATACACCGAATAGTTTGGTGTTCGACCGTTTATTATAAGTAAATGGCAATATTACTAGACTGAAAATTTACATTTTGGTCGTTGCGGTTAGATTGGTGCGACAAACTGAGATTGGCACCCATTGCCTACCATAAGACAGTTTTGTTTTGTTTTAATTTGTATTTTTATGTGGTTTTATTTTTATTTTATATAGTTTTGAAACTTTCTAAAATTGTTGGAATAGATGTGGCAATATTTTTTTATTTTTTTTTACAAAACTGTAAGTTGACGGTGGATGCAGTCCGCTTCCGACCGAATCAAAAGCAACTGAACGTCTATAGGGGAGGCCTACAACAACAGAGGACGGCCTACGGCTGATATTATTATGATGATGTGGCTGAAATAAGGTTGGAGGTAACGTTAGTGTAGACGACGCATGTACAAAGTGTGCTCTTTTGCCCCCTCTTATACATAAAAAAAAAGTTTAAATAAAGAGTTTGTATACCTACGCTGTCTAGCAACTGGCCACTAATAAAATTGGTAAGCAAGCAGCGCGGAAAGAAAACAAATGAATAAATGCAGTTCTGTCATAGTCCTTGTCCGCGCTGCGTGTTTTAATTTCGCTTTATTATTAAAAGAAGTCTACAGTTAGTACCTACTGTTACCAGCTGAATTGTGGTATTAATCTCGTAACTCGTGTGAAAATCAAGCTCTCATTTTCCGCAAGGTATAGCTTAGTAGTAATTTGATACGTGAATGGTTTTCCATCGCTTGACTTTGAAGTTGTGTAGCCAATAGATGGAGCTAAATGAGATATTTTCAAACCTGGAAACAAATGTTTTTGCTAGAAGATTAAGTATCTAAGGGAAGGGTCAAGGTGTCTCTTCAGTGAAATGGATCCAATATTGGTAAGGAAAGTATTCCTGAACTTTTTGTGGGGCACAGCAGTGGCTTCGCCAAGTCAAGAGAAAGGTAAACCGCTGTACCATATTTTCTAAAGCCATTTCGGGCTTCGGCGTATTTTCAAAGAATTTGAAGAATCGTAATAGAAACAACAATAAAATAGTTATAAAAATTGTAAAATATCGTAAGCTCAAGCAGCTTTGGAGATAAGTAAATGTAATAAAAAAAGTAAATTTTGCTAAAATCTGGCCTTTTCTGGGATTTCACATGACATAGACGTTGTCGGTAAAAATTAAACTAAAAACCGGCCTAGAGCGTGTCGGACATGCCCAAAATAGAGTTCTGTAGCCAGTACGAAAAACTCTTTCGTACGAGTATTATCGTATTTCATATCTGCTACTATTTACTCTTAAACTAATAATAATTCTCAAGCAATCTAAGCCGTTATAATTTTCCTTGTAAATTAACTACTACATTTACTAGCTTTTGCCCGCATCTCCGCCCGCGTGGTATACGGTTATCGCGCGCTATTTCCTCGGGAACTGCATTTTTCCGGGATGAAAAGTAGCCTATGTCACCCTCGGGCCCATAAACTATCTCTATGCCAAAAATCACGTCGATCCGTCGCTCCGTTACGGCGTGAAAGACGGACAAACATACACAGAAGCACACACACTCTCGCATTAATATGGTTTACATCTATTTCCTAGGCCTGGCTGTATGGGATTTTCACCACGTTTTCACTACTTTTAATAAGCAAATCATCTCTATCGAGACTTGGCAGATTTTTGCAGCATACACAACAAAAACTTGTTGGGATTATCATTTACATCTTTTCATTTCGAGCCCAAATAAATTTCACTGGGCACAGACTTCGCAGAATGAAATAAATATCTACGTGAGCTGCGTGACAGGAAAACTTCACACATATCATTAAATTGGTTCACTGGAGTCGTACAGATTTCATTCAAGAACTGAAATGAGTTCCAACCAACGGAACAGCCCACTACACGAAAGATAGGTACTTAGTAGGTTAAACAAATAAGTATAGAGATACTTTGTTCCTACGGTAAGCGAAAAAAAGGGCATTGACGTTTAGTGCTTACTACAGTGATCACCAACCTTTTTCGGTGAGATTCAAAAATTAACAATGTGCGCACGAATGGGAAAATATAATTTAAACTGTAGTTATTGTAAATAACAGCAAGTTATTATATAAAATAAACATTTAACATAAAATTTACTTTAATGACACTGAGATCCCAGTTTTTCGTACTTATGAGGGTCAAACTGATAATTCTTAGAAATTTAAAACTGAGCAACCTTGCTAGATGTAGGAAAAGATAAAATAAAGCTTAAATAAAGCTTTATTTTATCTTTTCAAAAAAGTCTCTATTCACGTCATTATCGATATGTCCGATAAATCCACTGAGAAACGTACTTTGCCCACTGGTCCTTAGGGGTCTCTTCGACAGCTTTTTGAAACGCAGCCACTGCTTCCTCGGCGTCCATAAAACGTCTTCCTCAAAGTTTTTTTTTTAATTTCGGGAATATTTAGGAATGGCAAGGTCAGGGCTACATGGCCTGACCTATTAATCACATCTGACATCGCCAAATAGTCTATTGTTCGCCTGGAGGTGTAGGACAAAGCGTAGTTGAGGTAAACGAGGATCCGATTGCGTGTTTGTTTCTCTCAAACTTTTTCCAGGACAAGTGGCAAACAATTGTTAGTATACCACGGCAACATCTGTTTTTCCACCCTCGAAAACAACTGTCGCGTAATGACCTGCCCTTCTGAAGAACCAGGCCACCATCATTTTTCCCACGGTTCGACTTCTTTAGTTGGCAACTCCTCGGAAGAAACACCCACTGAGCAGACTGTATTACCTACCTTCTCTAAAGTCTAATTAAAATTTTAAGATTTCATTTCGATCCCATTGGAATATCGGGATAAAAAGTAGCCTATGTATTATTCCAGGTGTTCAGATATCTTCATTATCTAATTTCATGCAAATCCGCTGGTTGTCATACTAAACCTGACAAAACAGGTGACAAAATGAGGGTTAACACACTATTGCATAACAGCGTCCATATTATAATAGTGCGAAACGATATAGAAGTGTATGTAGAGCGATACCTACGTATCGTTTTGTTTCTCCTCTAACATAATATCGCCGGTCATTATCCATTTTTTCGCCTACCGTAGTAAAGTATTCCACTTTGATAGTTATCTCTTTTGGATTAAATAGTTTCGAAACGTTCTCCGAAACAGGTTCCATCCAATGAAATTATTTTTGCCAAAAATTCCAAACCGTATCCAAAACTTACAGACAATAACTCTCAAAATGTTAAAAAAACTACTGTCATCACCGTCGTAGTTCAGTTTTTAATTGCAGTCGCGAGCCCGCTCGTGGCCAGGTCACGGATCTGGGTCACATCCCCGTACCCCCCAGGACGTGCCCTGATTCAACATCAATCTGGAATACACATGGCCCCTGGCAATAGCACACTCTGCCCTTGTTGCATTGTGGTAGGCTCTGTATGGTAATCAAACTCGATCAAGTCTGGCTTTGAGGACTTTAGCTGATGTAAACTAAACTGTTAGAAATTTTCAGTGTTACGGAAGCGGTTTGACTTTCAATAAGGAAATACTCCCCAACCTATATCAGATTGATGAATTAGTGATACGTTCTCAACAGTGTAATCCTGACAAGATCTTGAATGTTGTGGTAATTGAGTTGCCATATAATCTCACTAGATTAAGCTGTAAAAGCCATTATCGGTCGTTACAGCGGTTGTAAGTAGTTCGTTTGAATGGCGACCATGGTCAATCAGGCGTCTGCGAGACGTTAGATTTTGGAGCGAGCGCCTGTTAATTGACTATAGACGCTGATAGGCTCATTTGTTTTCATGTTTCGAGTTTGAATGTGCACGAAGTGGGTCGAATGAGGTGTTATGGAATCGCTAAAGGTCTTCAGGTCAGTGGTTATCGCTGTACATAACTGGAATTGCTGCCTAAAATGGAACAGTGTCATAGATACTAATTTGTAACTATTTGCTAAATTACTTGGAAACAGTGATTTGAGGCCTTATAGTCTAACGCACTTGGAATTACAATAGTTTTCACCGCTTCTTTCTGTTACACAGCATGAGATGAGGATGAAAAGAGATAGACGGCCTCAGTTCTTTAGAATAATGTTTGAGAGCTTACTTTAGCCACTTCCAATGACCGCCAGACCTCGCATAGCAGCGCCATGCATTGCTTCCGAAATAGCGCTGGCGAAGTGCTGCCACTCGCCTGTTTCCGACTGCGTTCGGGTTAGATCGTTTGTCTATTTTAATCCGCTGCGATACAAACAAAAAGGTCAGAAGCCGACGACCTAGTTTCCGAGCGGCAAATGCAAAGGTCACGCCAGACGTATCGGCCCGGGAAGTGTGATAACGCCGGGAAGGCTGGTGCTCCGATATCTGGTTATGTAATGATTTATGCGAGTCTTTGCATGCACGGTCAATCGATATGAGCTGAAGAATATGTGTGTATGTAATAAAATGTCTTTTGAGAAAAACTAGTTTAAACCCAGGTTTTGCTGAGTTTGAAGTCTGTTACAAGTTAGAAGAAGAAGAAGTGTCCAGCATTGCATATTTTAAGCAAAATAAAAAATACTAACAAATATCCAAAAATAATGGCAAAAACTTTTCTCCATTAACCATCTCGCAAAGATTTAACGTCCCCGTCATCTAGTCGTGACAGCCAATGATGCCTCGCACGCCACGGCCATCTATTATACATGACCAACATTCAACTCGAAAATAATCCTTTTGTAATGGAATTAATAACCGATAACCGATAACCGTTGGGGTAGACGAGTTCTTGAGTGGAGACCACGGATCGGCAAACGTAGTGTAGGACGCCCTCAGACTCGGTGGTGCGATGATCTTCGCGGGGTGGCTGGCAAGAGCTGGATGAGAGTGGCCGAGGATCGTGCTCAGTGGCGTGCCATGGGAGAGGCATATGTCCAGTAGTGGACGAACATAGGCTGATGATGATGATGATGATGATTGGAATTAATAATCAAGTTGATTTGTCGTTGGTTTTCTGTGGCGTACAGAGCACGTCACTTCGTTTTTTTGTGGCGCTGAAGATGTTAATAAATCTGGTAGGTAAACCTATATTATCAAAAACTACTAGGTGTGCATGCGTTTCTTTAAGACAGCGTGGCCTATACAAAACAGACATTATTTAATATACTTTTTAATTGACTTGTTGGCCTGTTAAATATATTGACCCGGATAATTCACGTCGTAAATCGAGTTTAGTCCGATGTGGAGCAACGCGACTTGGCGGCTGCTGCAACACGTGCACTGCGCGCCGCCTCTCTACTCGCGCGACTACCCGATGAAACTGACACCGGCTCACAACTACCCGCGTTTTCATGACCCGGATGGGTCAATATACTTATTTAATATGAGTGAGTCTCACGGTAGTTTCATTTTCAAAGTTACTTGTTGGCCTCTGAATAATTTCACTGCGTTCCAAAATATTCTGGTTGAGATTTAAAAACCAAATTTAAACAAATGATTAACGCGGGCGAACTCATATGGGTAGAAGTTAGTCAAAATAAATTAAATGTTAGGTAATATTTTATATTACAAATGGATTACCCACTCATGATTAGGACAGATAATAGACTTAGTAAACTGGTTTAAGCTACACGATAAGCTATAAATTTAAATTAAGTGATTAGATTTAATAGCTAACTGAAACCATTCATAGAGGTAGATAGCTTTGGAGAATGGTGTCGTTTAACTATCGTCGTTAATTTTTAACCCCCGACGCAAAAAGAGGGGTGTTATAAGTTTGACCGTTATGTGTGTCTGTCTGTGTGTCTGTCTGTGGCACCGTAGTTCTTAAACGGGTGGACCGATTTGAATGCGGTTTTTTTATTTGATAGTATGTTTTCTAGCGATGGTTCTTAGACATATTTCATCAAAATCGGTTCAGCCATTTTTGAAATATTGAACTTTAAAGTGACAAAGTCGGGGGTTTTCCAACTTTTTGTTGGTTAGGTTATCTTATATTATGAAGCACATCACGCACTAACCTAACCAACAAAAAGTTGGAAAACCCCCGACTTTGCCACTTTAAAATTCATATCTCAAAAACGGCTGAAGCGATTTTGATGAAACATGTCTAAGAACTATCGCTAGAAAATGTTCTATCAAATAAAAAAACTGCATTCAAATCGGTCCACCTGTTTAAGAGCTACGGCGCCACAGACAGACACACAGACACACATAGCGGTTAAACAACACCACTATTTTTGCGTCGGAGGTTAAAAATATGTGCACTTAGACGTCGAGTTGCGGAAAACAGCCCGTTAATACCTATACCTATATATACCTATTATGAAGCACCGTGAATAGAATCAAGCTTGCTATTTATTTCTGCGAATCTAATGAATGGCCGACCAAAAGAGTGCTTTTATCAATCTTAAAGACAGTTCCTACTTCAGGAATCCATCCATACTAATATTATAAATTGTGTGTGAAAGTGTGTGTGTTTGTGTGTTTGTATGTATGGTTGTCCGTCTTTCACGACGTGATCAGGCTAAGCCGCGGGCAAAAGCTAGTAAAACAATAAGGCTGATTGTCATATTGACCTGTGAGTGAAAATAGGCTTTAAAGTTTTAAGCGCTACAAATTACATTAAGCCTTTTTTTATTATTCGACTGGATGGCAAACGAGCATGGCTTTGGTTGGTAAACCAATTCCTTGGTCGACTATTGACTATACATACACCAGAAATTTTTATACAAATGTAAATATCAAACAGTTTCGTGGTACAGTATTATTATGCAATAATTTTATGTAATAAACAGTTCGATATATGCGACACTTATTGCAACAAGTTACGATTATTCTGATTGTCCTTTACGACTGCCCTCAATAATGTGATTTATTAGATAAATCAGGATCAATATATGGTGGCCTGTATCAAATATGTCAACCATATTTACTTGATAAAAGGTTGATCAATATCGCAAACGAACGGATGTTTTTGTGTGTTAAATCATTTTAGATTGTCACAAAGAAAGAGGAAAATGCTTCGTCTTACGCGCGATATTATCTCTCGAGATGTTATTTTCGCAGAATGGAACATGCTTCAAACGATTATTATTAGCATTTTATAATAAATACTCAAAGCTGATCAATACCAATCTTATTGAGATTTATATTAAACAGCTGTTGCCTTGTGACCGTTCATGGTTCGTCAATCAAACAAAAAATTACAAAGATGAAGCACTTCAAAGTTCCTGAGAAAATATGTGTCCAATATTGACGGGAGATACGTGGCGGACAGGATGGCACATGCGTTGGAAATAAAGGACTCAAGTAAAAACTTGAACCGCATGTGCCTGTCCATGCCAGAACACAGTCCTCGAAACAGTGCTGCTTGGCGGCAGGATTAGCGATTAGAAACAGTGATAATTAACCAGGTGGAACTTACAGGTCCAACTACCCCATAAACCCGCAACAACCCGCTTTTTTATTTTCCTCTTCATACAACAAAGCTCCCATTACTTCAAATTCTCTACTCGCACACGAAGTATTTGGTAAAAATTTCCACCCGAGCCGTGTTTGTTCGATGCTAACATCGATGACGTCATCTCACACAACACAAACACAACACACATACAAGGAACGTCCATAAAAAATGTTCCAGCTATAAATCATTAGGAAGTTTTCGCAGTTGAGTCAAGTTATAGGTTATAGCATATTTGAGAGTGACATATGAATTTTGCTATCTACTAGTTCGTAAGGAGGAAATAATGCTCATTCAGTAAACGTTGGAGTTTGTTCAACTTATTTGTCACTTTTATATCCCATTTCAAGAGCCAAATCTATCACACGTTTATTACGTTTACTGTACAAATCGGGTAGGGTAATACGAAATAGCTTCTTCATATACTATTCTGTTTAGCTATTTTTTTTCTGATCTGATACACAAGCCAAAACGCAGACAGGCTCTTGTTAGACAGTGAAGCTTTCCATTGTTTAGTAAACTCTAACTGTTTATTGTATTAAATGTTCTTTAATTTTAAACTCGAAAACATAAAACTCCCCAGTCCCGACAGTTGGTAAGTACTGCATCTTTAAAGCAGCCATACACAAACAGTTTCGGATTTATTCATAGCGTGAGTATACGATCTTCGGTCGCTCCACATTTTAAATTTTAATCGTTTGTTTGCAGACCTCGACATGATTCTTACCACTTTCATGTCAAAAACGTTTCACGACCAACCTTGAGTCACTTTTCTAGTTGCTGAAAAACATCTGGGTACAGGAATCACAATACTTCTCTATTTATATGGATTCATTGCACCGCGAAAATTAAGCGATCGCGACGGAACATAAATAATTATATCTTTGGCAAATTACTTCTTCTCGTAAAGGAACAGTAGGAAATAATTAAAATAAAAAAATAAGTTTTAAAAACTGAAACCCGACTATGGAAAAAGACGCTCTAAAAAGTATGAAATAAGAAAATGCGACACACGTTGCGTCCCACACCGGAGCCCTATCCAGCTTAACCGCATCAGGGTGCTTGCCATCATCTTCACCAGGTCACTGATGGTGCCATTGAATTCAACTGCAGTCGCTTCATATTGGATATTATTCTTTGATTTTCGTAACATACGGGAAAATGTAGTCGAATAAAAAAAAAACCGGGATCACACCAAAATAGTAACTAATTTTGCGTAACTTAAAATTTAACTTAATTCCTAATAAATCCTAGTTTTAATTACTAGCCTATCGTAGCTATTTTTTCTGATTCAGCTTTCTCGTGCTAGATATTAGGAAGGAGCGTGTGTAAACAATTTACATATTTTTTTCTTAGACGACACCTGTACATGGCCGCATGATTGGCCGCATAGCAACAAAAGGTATAAAATAACACCACCGGTCTGTGACATGACAGTCTGTGTTTGTTGATGCCAATCACCTTGTGGATTTTGCCTTCTGCAATGCAAAATTGTCTTTAGCAGTTGATAAAACATGAAACATCATTTTTTCGTATCGAAATTAGTGCATTTGTTTAGCTTGGGCGCCTTTCCGACGCGCAAAATGTCCGTGGCGGTAAACTAATTTGCATGTTGTCTTGCATCTTATTGTTTGCTGTGGAAAATAAATTAATTTGACAGATCGCATTGTCGCTGACATCTGATTAATTTTTTTTTGTTTATTCTGTGGTAACTTTACTGGTTGGTGTATTATCTAAGATTTCATTATATTGTAATTAGCCATATTGTACCGTTTGTACCCAAATAAACATTAAAACACACATTTAAAACCACAGCACGCGACGTTTTCTGTAAAAGCCATGACAATCTTATGAGAATCAATCATTTATCGTTTTTGGTCTATGGGCATTTTAATACTGGGCACAGGTCTCCTCAAAAATTGGGAGAGCTTCGGCTGTAATAGGTACATTTTTTTTGGCCATTTTCCGGGCCCTGGGTGAATCGGGTCGGGACCTTCAAAACCACCATTGTTTTGTTTTGCAGGTGTATACAATACAATACAATACAAAGACTCTTTATTGTACACCAGAAATAGTTAGCGATACAGAAAACAGATACACAGAGAAAAAAAAAAAGGTAAGCAATAGGCGGCTTTGGGGGGTGTAAGTAGGCTTCACGAAGTTTTCCTCCATTGTCAATTTTGTAAGTCACGCATTAATTCCATAAATCTCAGAAGTCACAACCTGGGTTCAAACCATTACCCTTACCCTCTGCTAGAGAGATGATGTCTAATAATAAAAGCCATCAGAGGAAAACTGCAATAATAGTACGCTGAAAAAAAAAATTATGCAAAGGACCTGTTTCATCACTTATTGACACATTTTATGTGGCAGATATTTGTAACACCGTCTCAGTTTGTTTTGTCCGAATAAACAGAGACGACAGCACATTTACCTGTCTGTCACATAAAAATTATCAATGAGTGGCGAAACAGGCCTTCAGTCTATTTCATTCAATTAAAAATCATGTAGTTATGACGTCATTCACGCTTAGTATGTGCGCGGGCAATGAATATTATAACTGCATGAATGTTTCGTTTGTTGACAGAGTGACGTGAAATGATGGACAGCTGGATAAATGCCAAAATGAAAAATATTCCACACTGTTTATTAATGGCTTTTTTTGTTTTTTACTTTAGAAATTAATTTTGTGTTTTTTTTTTCATTAACTACACATGTTCACTCACTAGAAGAACACTTTTCATTTTGATAAAATTAATTTGAAGCAAATATTTGTATTTTTACAGCTGATGTAGGGAAACTGTTGTACTTGGCCATAGTTTTACCTCGGACAGTCGTCGAAATTTAAATTTTCCCGCATTATTTTAATATCATGCGCTAGGCCATTTGAACGGTCGGCGGGAAGTATCGAAGTAAAGTTAGTAACGAAACGCAACGCTGAATATGCTGTGTGAGAAAATCATGGAAATAAAAATCCCTGTACAAAATTACCTATTTTTTTACCGCTCACCCGGACAAGAGATATCATTATTCAATGCAATCAAATCAAGATTGGTTTTTTGGAATCTTTTTGTATTTTTTGTTACTTTTACGGTCATCCCGTAAAACCGATACAAACTAAAATATAGATGCACAGAAACCAGAAAAAGCAAAGATGTAGTGGCATAGCACGCGGCACGGAATGCCGCGGACATGGGTCCGATTACCAGCGCTGGTCTTATTTTTCTGGTTTTTATGTGCATCTATATTTCATTTCGTATTTCCGATATAGGTTTTACGGGAAGGCCGTATAAGTAACAAAAATTTGGAATTGAAATAAAAATTACAAAAAGATTCCAAAAAACCTCACTCTCCTCTCTCTCTCACTCTCTTCTTTTATCAAGCAGGCAAAAACTAATAGGTAACAACAAATAAATGTAAGTCCATAGAAAAAGCACAAAGAAAAATCCAGCAAATAATGAAAATACCTAGATAGCAAACCGTCACGAGCACATAGCAAATTGAACACAAAGGCCACGAATAACTTTTTTGCATACTCTGTCCAACTAACCTACGACGAAATAGACGGTTTTACACAGAGAAACTTCACTGACTAGCATAAATAATGGGTAATTTTTCATACAACTTATATACCTATGCCTAGCAAGTAATCTTTTATTTTTTCCCGTCTGTAGTCACGCATTGTATCCTCTGCACGTTAAGTTTGGTCAATATTGAGCTTATCCTTTTCTAACCTACCTATATGTGTGCGCGATAAGGATGGATGGAAGCTTTAAGTCGGCATAAACGATACTGTGCTGTTGCAGCGATTTCTAAAGTGGGTTTTTTGGAACTCTAGTGTTTCATTAATAGTGTACCTGCCATAGGTACTGTACCGATTCAAGGCTTCTCATCGGTCAAATTCACAAATATAAATATATAAATAAATAAATAAATAAATATTTTATGAATTTATTAAATCAAATTATTTAATATTATTTCGACTCGGACAAAGTCGCGAGCAAAAGCTAGTTTACCGGCACATAATAAATCAGCGCCGTGTGTTTAATAACAATCCTACGCTAAGACTTTGAAGGGCCGACATGGTGTCAAATTGGCAGAAATAATGTCACAATTGAAACAGAAAACAGTACGCTAATTTGACTTGCGTCTATGATGCGTGTAGTGTAGAACCTATGAATGTGCGACACATATATCTTGACATACAGAACCCGCCTTTCACAAATGAACAATAATCATACATACTTATATGTTACAAGACTATTGTAATACATATTATTAAACAAATGGCAAAATATGGTTATAAATATAAACCAATGTTCATATTAATTTATTTCTGACTTTAATATTCACCCTCTGACTGAATGATCAGTGAATAATTCTCGCAGTCGTTCAGAGGTTGGCTGGAGGAGATCTCTTGTAGAGAGGAGTTCATTATCGTACAGATAACTCGCCATTTGTCGACTATTAGTTGAATAAATAATTACTAAAAATACTATAATGATGGTTCAGTATAATCTATCATAATTTATATAGTTCATCTGATTTTATCAGTGACCTACATATCAATTATTGTATTTACACAGTGAAAGGCCACATAATCTTTACATAATATATGGTTTCTATACACAGTAAGAAAATTATATCAGGATAGTAAAAATTAAATATTCATGATACTGACTAGGCTGAACAAAGCAGCAGCATTCGTTCGTTTACTAGAGTTGGCCTACTGTTTTTATTTCTGACTGTGTTAGTTTGCTTTGGTTTTGGAGCTTGAGGGTCGAAGGGAGAGTCGTGGAAGGGCAGTCAAGTCATGGTAGTGAGAGTTGAGAGTCGAGTTGTGTTTTAAGCAAAAGATTAATTTAATTTAAATAAGTGAGACCGGCTCACATAGTTTTGATTATTAGTGTTTATTATTGTTATTTTGTGTCCTGTGATGGCGAATTCCTTCTTGGTGATATCGTTTTTGTTTACAATAGACTACTGTCATTAAAATTTAAAATCTGTCATTTGCTGAGATAGAATACGAGCAAATTAGTACTTATAAATTTTACCAACACTTACTTAAAGCTGGATACGACCAGAAGCGATCCATAGTTGTCTTTACCTAACCACGGGAAGATTAACTACTTGTGCTTTATTTATTTATTGGTTTACAACTGATTATTATTTTATCAAGTTATATCAGTCTGAGTTAATGACAGATTACTGACAGAAATTATCTAAAACTTTGGTCTTACTTGTGAGATTTTATGACTCTATTAATCTTTGCTTTATTTTGAATTGCATTATGGGTGTATATATTTTATACTTCCTAGATCCCATTATTTACATTTGAAACCAGTGATGATTAGATTACAACAGTTTCTATAAGTACCTAATTATTTACATTAATTAAAACAAAGAAACACCCAAATATTTATTAAAGTAGTTTTCCTTCTGAACCTATATAAAAGGTCAGCATAGGGTAATTAGAGACCTAGGAAACCTGGTTTCTTGCATCCTCTTTCCCTTTGATAAACTGTGACGTAACTTACCGACTATTGACAAGTAAATTCTACTGTCTTGTGTTGGAGTCTCTTAGGGTCTATGGAACGAGAGACACAGCTACTGGTAAATAGCCAGGGAGAAAACTCCAGGGCGGAGGTGGGGCCCTAGCCTTGACACAAAACATAATTGCTTATTTTCCTTTATAATTACCTACTGTGTACAATTTTAATAAATGTTTATTTTCAGGTAATATAGTGACAGTCATTTTTATTACGAATTTTATAGTTATTACGTTCCATTTACGTTTAGTGAGATTATTTTTTATAGGATAGTTTTTATTAGGTTTTATTCATAGACATCCCTTACTTCTACTAAACGAGCTTGGTTTACTATTTACAACGTAGGACACTAGACGATCACATGGCCAAATCAATTTTCCTTAGTACTTGTCCGCATTTATTTCCATGTCATAAATTCCCTATATAATTTAATAAATATTTTATTCCTTGTCCGATAATAATTATTACGTGTCCGGTAATAATTTCATTTGATACGACGATAAAAAAATATATATAATTATATTATTGTAAAAGGGGGGGGGGGGGTTACAGTACCTACTTACAATGTGTTTATCATTACACTGGCTCGTAAGCAGTGTCTTAACATGCAGGCTAACCCCCTAATGAACCCTAAGGACTTTTTTGCACATTACGCCAAAGGACCTAATATGTTTTTTTTTTTTTTTATTTGTAGTAATACGTGTCATCAGCCAATTACTCGCTTAATGCTTATGTATACTCCATGTATAGTCGTATCAGTCACGTTGAGATTTATGCTAGGAGATTATACGTTTTATCTCAAGACAAAAGCTTTCGTTTAAAAATAATTTCAATATGAACATTTTACTATTTACTATTGACGTAAATATTTAACAAAACTGATTAATAACAGAATTTAAAAATATTGCAAACTGTTTCCATCTTTTTTGTCTATGTATGCGCTGACTGTTTTGGACGTAACATTTTTGTATCATACTTACAACCGAACAATACGTATTTAAAAAAACAGTTTTAGATTTCTTCGATCAAGCGCATTGTTAAAAATATCGACCCTGTCTAGTGTTTTGAAAATAATTCTGAGCCGCTAAAAGTTTGGGAACCCCTGTGACAGGGCCTTTAGTGTGATCAATTAACTGCTTGCTCACGTAGTCGCTATCGGCTTCATTATCTAGTCGGTGTGGGCACGATTTTGTAGATTTACCCGGTGGAAAAAAGAAATTTGCATACAAGGCCAACTAGAATGGACTAAGATAGGGAAGTGGGCACGAAGAGAAAATAAAAGTCAAATACCATGTGTTTCGCTCGAAAAGGTAAAATAAATGAATTCCGGAAACTGTGCATACCTAAGTAGGATCTAGACCTAGAACAAAGTTTTTATGTTTATTTCGAAGCAGATTTCGCCGTTTTATTTTTGCGTGCTTATCAACCGACTTCAAAAAAGGAGGAGGTTCTTAATTCGGGTGAATGTTTTTTTTCTATGTTTGTTAAGCCATAACTCCGCTAATTGACAACATTTCATATTTCTAAGACTATAATTTGATTCGTTCTCTGTATTCTGCTTGGAAATAGAAAGACGCTCATATTTTTAAAATTTCGCTACGATTATTAATTAATTTCCTACAATTTTTTTAAGATGTGCTTATTCGAAAAGGGCTTAAATCCAAAACTACGATATAATAGATCCATTACTTTTGTCTAGTCTCTATTAAAAAAAAGGTCACGTAAATCATGGGTAAATCTGAAGTAGACGTTGTCAAAATTATGACAGCTCCTTTTTCTGGAGCAAAAGGCAAAGGAAACATAATATCTATTCTGTCGTAGTATTGGCAAATTCAGATACATTTTTTAATTATTTTGTATTTTTTTAAATATGGAGAAATAAATTATAATAAATATTTTGCCATGTTCAGGAGGCAAAACTCTTTCGATTCCTGTAGTAATTTACATGTGTTGAAAAAATGAAATCTTGTCAATTGTGGGCCGAATTTCAAATTTCTTTTTTAGTTCTAAGAGACATACTTTCGTGGTGGTCCCATGGACACCAAGTCAGGATCTGATGATGGAATCCTAGATAAATCGAGGGCAATCCTCGAATTTTTAAAGCACATCTATAGCGATTTTGGCATTTTTAACACCAAGTCGAGTATTTACTTTCAGAAAGTATCATTTGGTGAACTGGACCTGATGATAAAGACCGTAGGTACTGGTAGGTCGTCTATTATAAAATAATATAACTAAGCTATGTTTGAGCTTAATGGAATCATTGTGAGTGCACTTTGGGTACAAATCACTAAAAAATGCGAAAAAAAATTAACAAAAAATGGAACCGACTTCAAAAATCTTCAAATGCCTACGTTCAGCAGTAGACTAGCAGTGGATGATGATGATGAGTCTCGCGATATTATTAATACGTAATGGACTAACCTGTCGGTGACCGGGGTGATCCCGGCACTCCTGTTTGCCGTGACGTCCTCCACTTTTCCTTTTTCACTAAACCCGGAGAAACTTAAACTAATTTATTGCATTCGGCGAATAAGTTAACTTACGACTACGGCATTGTTACAAGTTAAAAGCTAAGCTACATCTATTCGATTCACGACGAACATTGGTGTTAATCTGAAACAAACAAAAAAATGCAGCTATTAAATCTGTTTAGTCAAGGCAATTTAAGCAAAGGTAATGAAATGAAGGTCATAAATAACCCCTTTTTTAGCGAGTAGCGACTCTTGTGTAAAATGAAAAAAGAGCTTTTATACAATAACTCTTTATTAGTTTGACTGTCTGTTTGTGTGTACTACATATTAAATAAATAACGTGGTCAAGACACGTTCTCTTAAATATTCAACACTACAATACTTAGAAGCTGTAAAAAAAGCGTTTCGGAATTGACGCCATCAAACGATAATACACGAAAAAAATCCCAAATAACACTTTCTGGGGTTGTTGCTAAAGTACTCCGGATTGATTTAAAGCACCTTAATTTACTTGTATTGAACCAAGACTACGACTATTACGGTCAAAATTAAAACTTGAAGCTTAATCTAGCGAAGCTCCATTTGGTACTGAACTGAGCGCCTGTATCTTTCTAAAATAAGACTAACAATACACTAAACACATCCGTCATGGAGAATAACGACTGTTTGAGCTGAGCTCTTCTAATTAACAAAACGCATTTTAGTTATATTTTCAAACGTATTTTCAAAAGGCTCAGAACAATGGTCCACCGCAAATGTAATCAACCACGCAACCATGTTGTGATGAATCGGTCAACAAATCCGCGTTGTACCCTTGCCCTTGGAAATGAAACGTACGGTCATTTCATTCCACATATACTATACCTACAGCCACAACGGGCATCGAAAATAATCACGCACTCCATTCCAAAATCACCTCCCATCTCTACAGACTTGGGTCGAAAATTGCTCAGTTACCACCCAGCCATAATGCATTTGGTTGCCAAGTGAATGCACCGCTGCAATGAGTTAGCTAGACTGTTTGAATGTCAAACCAATGATCGGCGTCTGCGCAGACGCAATAAAAGAATAATTTATTCACGTCCGCGTAAATAAGATGATGGATCCACAAATTGAAAATTTAGACTGGGTTTGGCAAACGGAAGCTCAATTGATTGGGCACATCGTTTAGATTGGCTTTGCTCAATTGAGTTTACTTTTTGCGGGCAGGATGATTTTCCGATTGACGATAGCGTTCTTGGTTTTGAATATTATTTTACCTCTATTCGCAAAGTATACTTAATATTATTTCAGCGGATCACTTGAAGAACTGGTAGCTATAAAGGGGAAATACTCTCGCTTGTTTTCCCCAGACCCTTTACAACTACGAATGAAAATCGGAAACAGAGGAATGTGAAGTTACGACCAATCGTTATTTAAAGACTGAGAGAGGAGATCTAATGTTTAACTCCTAAGTAATTTTAGTAATATGAGTATGACGAGAAACCAAAAGTATACAAATAATTAGGTGGTAAAATAGACGTTATGTTTAACAAATAGGTATGCTTATTACAAGTTAGCGTAGAAGCTTCTAAATTGTTTCTGCCACTAACATTACTCCATGACCGTAAGTGACTTCACAAACCATGTATTTCCTTACACTAAACTATCCGCGAAAATCCCTATTTTCCTCACACATGTTCCTCTGTTCAATTCTAAAACAGGCACGGCAATTAAGTTAAATCGTTGAATAGTTCAAAGAGTAAGTGTGCAGGAAATTTGATAGCTTGTTGATATCGGTTCCCAAATTAAGCAGCATACTGGTTCAATTTATTTCCTCTTGATCTCAGGGCAGGATGCGAAACCTACTTAAGTACTTGTCCTAAATTGTGGGGCGGGCCGTGTCGGCATATTTTAGGGTAAAGCAATTAATCACGGAACTTTCAGGCCTTTCAGCGTTCTTGTGGAGCGAGCCAAGTTTGCTACGCACGTTAATTGAGTCGTTGTTAGTGAAATGCTGAAGCCTTTTACAGTTTTGATAGAGCATAGACACTATAGGTATCTGAATGGGTAGTGAGCGTCGTTTCGCGTAGCTAGATTTAATACAATTTAATACAACACACACACACACAACACACTGCATCCGATAAATATGAACGCAAGCATATAAATATATGAAACCGATACGATTCTGATGCACGACACAACACGACAGATAAATGTGAATGTATTTTTATTAGACAACACAATACAGTCTCAGTTCAGTGGTATATTGTAATACTTTAAAAAGGTGACCGTGCAATATTTATTCCCAGAACAATATTGGGGTTTTACCAAAGTCCAAGGATACTATATGTAAGTATACAGTGCAGCAAACAAAAATATTCGGCAAGCGGCAGGTACCGCCACATTTGTACAGCTATTGGTTAAAAAATACCCAGGTATACGGTTTTATTGCCAGTGAAATAAGACCGTCTTTAGAAACTTCTGGAAATTGTGGCAGTAAGATATTGCTAGTAAACTCAAAATTGGTTTTATTCTCATTGGCAAGGGATTTCGCTGCTCACCATTGCTTTGATGGATTAAGCGGCTTGCGTCATAGACATATGTTTGTATAATTTCATATTCTGCCGAGACAGCTGTTGCATCTACTGCTAGATAAGAGTTATCAATTTTATCAGCCGCAAGACGTCCACTGCTATAACAATGCAATCACAATGCTATAACTTAAAAATTCGATAAAAGTGTTTGTAGCCGACTCTTAACTACATAAATTCACCTTGCTGCGTAAGCGACGTTTTTTTCCAAACATCGTCAAACCCTTCCGAAGCTCATTCTTGGGCGGGCTTTGTACAATAAAACAATAATTTTATCGCTTGAGCCACCGCAAACGCGCAGGCCTCAATTGCTCTGATGCGGTCCGCCGCGGATTTTCCTTTTTGACCCTTTCTGGACTTTCAATTATCCGGTTAAAGCTACGAGTAGCATATAAGGGCAGATGCTGACGTAGATTTAACGTCTAATGGAACGTGTGGTAGTTGGCAGTGTTGCCAGCTCTAAAGTTTTAACTCTAGATCTACAGTTTTTTTGGAAATTCTCTCAGTTTTTAGTTTATTTAACCAGGTCATCGTTCCATCCCGTTTGTGGACGTCCCACGCTGCACTTGCCGATCCATGGTCTCCACTCAAAAGCTCACTCTTTCTCTCTCTCTCTCTCTCTGTTACATGTCTCTTTTTTTATACTACAGCGCTTTCGAAAAACTTACAAGAAGTAGTCGTTACTCACTTGTAAACACCACCCTCAACGTATTTCTAGCGATATAAGTACACGATTGTTAAACGTAAGGCAGGATAAGGCAGTTACCATCTCCACTTATTATGGAATTCGACAAGCTGTCACAACGTACGAATAAACACAAGTTTCGTAATCCGTTTTTGCACCAGACGATAACACGTCAGTGTCAGTATGCGTCAAGTTGGCGTGCCTGCTGAAGATATTCGGAATTTAAGTGTAAACTGTCTCGGAATTTAAGTATAACCCTCAAAAGGAAAATTGATAGCCTTGAATTAAAGTTCTAGCGATACAACTAACTGTTATTTGCGGATATGCTATCATGTGGACTAAACGTATCCATAGGTCACTGGAACATATCCGGTTCGAAGGACCAATGTTAAGGCTGTAAGGATCCCATGAAATAACATCACTTTTCTGAATAACTGAATTTTAATCCTGGAAGTTTCGTCATGGTTTTAAATTTTGTGCAATTTTTTCAGTTGGACATTTCGCACCCTTCGTGCAAGAAACGCGTAAGTCCTATTAGGTTTGTACGTGTTTTAAATAGTATTGTTTATAAATATGTATGTTAGTCAGTAAGGTATTTTATTGTATGGGCCTTAATTGCCCGAAATAAATAAATTTATTATTTTTTTATTTTTTTACGCGTTTCTTGCACGAATGGTGCGATTTGGCCGATTTTTTTTTGTTATTCCATTGATATCTCCGTCGGCCTCACCGGCTTGACACTCACGGGATCCTCATGATATGTCACATCGTATTAAAATGCTACTGTACCGCAAGATCTCAGGCCTTTCCGATCGTTGACCGATCTTTTTGCCGTACGATAAAATTATCTTATTTCGATGCTAATTTTAAGTTCAACGATATCGTTTTAACGTAGCGATACCAATTCAGTTTCGAGATAGTAAGGGGCTGTTTCACCAGCCATTGATTAGTGTTAACTGACGGTTAAATGTGGTGCCGTCTCTATTTGTTTTGCTCGAATAGACGGAGACGGCATCACATTTAACCGTCAGTTGAAACTAATCAATGGATGGTAAAACAGTCCCTTAATCTATTGAAAAAAATCTGTTGTAGCGGTCCTAGCGCCATCTAGTCGTTCATAGAGGAACTGCTACGATGCATTATGAAGCTGGCGCGGGTGATTCGTGTTCTACATTATGCTATCATAGTTTTTACGTCTACGTCTATAGCCTATATTATGTCCCACTGCTGGGCACAGGCCGCCTCTCAGAATGAGAGGGCTTGGGCCATAGTTCCCATGCGGGCCCAGTGCGGATTGGGAACTTCACACGCATTATTGAATTGCTTCGCAGGTTTGTGCAGGTTTCTTCACGATGTTTTCCTTCAGCGCAAAACTCGTGGTAAATTTCAAATGTAATTCCGCACATGAATTTCGAAAAACTCAGAGTTGCGAGCCGGGGTTTGAACCCACGACCCTCTGCTTGAGAGGCGATAAGTCAAACCACTAGGCCACCACGGCCATAGTTTTTACTCGGACACAAATCAAACTTCTTACACTCTTAATTCTTTAGGGGTTCAATACCCAAGAAAATCTGCCTGGAGATAGCTCTCTATATTATGGGTTAGCTCGCCACCATCCTTTATACGTCACCACACAATCATTCCAACGTTTATACTTCCTACGGCTGGGCACAAGGGCTTCGGACCGTATTTCCCAAGTGGGCACAATGCGGGTGGGGAACTTCACGTACACTATGGAATTACTTCGCAGGTTTGTTAAAGTTTCTTCACGATGTTTTCCTTAAGGTTATAAAAGACATGTTCAAATTAAGGAAGTCACTAAGGAATTTATTGAGGAAGTTGGACGCGGGCAAAGTTTGTTCCTACACTTATTTTGGACAAAAATCCATAGGTACTAATATTATGAAAATAAAAAAAATCTTCCTTTCTTTCTTTCATAAATGCGAATGTCCGTCTTCCACGTCGAAACGTAGCGACGGATCGACGTGATTTTTGGCATAGAGATAGTTTATAGCCCAGAGAGTGACATAGGCTACTTTTTATCCCGAAAAAATGCACAGTTCCTGAGGGAACAGCGCGCAACCGATAACCGAATTTCGTAGAGTAAAGGCGTAAAATTATGTAAGTCAACTATTGTAATTAAACTATAAAACTGATACAGACTGTATTAAATCAGTAAGTAAAAAGTTAAGAGCCGGGTAAATACCAGCTTTTTCTTCTAAATTACTATTATTCCCATAACGACGGGCGTAATGAAACAATTTTACAAAAATGCGCAGCAATTTACAGAATACTCCGCTATGCAGTCTAGCATTGCTAACAAAAGTGTCGGGGCGGCATTTTTCTCCTTCTATTAGAGGGAAGGAAATATTTTCTAAAATTACACGATGTTGGTCTTTTAATCTTGGGTACTAGTTCAAAGAATTAAGACATAGAAGGGCTATTACGAAGCTAGACATAAATACGAGTTTGTGTAGTAGCTTCCACTATATTTGCCTCTTAAACTCACTCTTTGTCGGACCCTTTGTACAAGTATCTCAAACTTTGTCAATTGTGTTTTGTTTCTTTTCTTTCGTACAATAAAGAGTTTACATACATACATACAAACGAGTATAAATAACAGACCTCAAGTTTCTAGCGTTATTCTGCAAAATATCACCAGAAAAACATCCTGCTAAGATTAATTTTGGAGACGTAGGCAATTAAAGAACGGCTCACCTCTAAAGGTTACAAACAATTAGTCTTTTTAAACTAAAAAAAGTACGAAGTATAATCGCCTCGGCGATGGCGCGAGCCGCTGACTCGCTACCCGCATTGTTTTAATTTGTATTAAAACCACTCGAAACTTCACCTTGACGGCAAACCGGAGGACACGTTGGTTTTATTTTTTGCTTAAATCTTTTTGCGTCGATACATAATATCGGTTCACAATGGTGCTGGATTTGAAAGGAATACATTAGCAGTGCGGTCGACGGCTTCAGCCGACGCGGCTAACAATGTGTGACAGATCGAATACACCGCGGCAAGATAATGTCCTGTAATTTACTGAACCGATGTCGGCGAGAGAAATATATTGGCGCGCTTAGGCCTCTTGTTGGCTGATTTTTTGCACCATGCGTAACTCCAAGTCTTCTTTAGAACAACCTTGCAACACTCTGCGATGTTATCCTAGAGGACGGTTCTATGTTTTATGTCAATCTCTAAGTCGAATTTAGTGTGTGCCGTACACAGAATTACAGATCATCCATCGTCCGTCCGTTTCGTTAATACAAAACTTTTTCGAGACAAAAATAGTACGTACATCTATGAATTAAAACTATCGCGATACACAGACATAGTTATTTTTTTATTCGCAAAAAATGTAAGTAAACGGGCTTCTCATGTACGAATAGTTAAGACATATTTTGATGAAATCGGTACAGGATAAAACAGACACAAGTTTTCATGAAATGGTGAAACAATACTGGAACTTGCAAGAAACAATTAAAATTCCATTTAGTCATTCCATAAGATTTCAATCAGGCAGTTCTCTCTAACCCTACATTACAAAGTGATACTAAGTTTCAAGTTAGACGTACGAATGCTCAATAATGTTAATAATTTACGAACACTTACGTATCTTAGGAAACCCGGAGCATGTATGTATATTAAGTTCTACATAGGGTTAATAATTATTACGTTATCACCAGTCTACGTGAAATTAGACAGTACTAACTTTCAGAGGTTACATCTCAACCCTTAATAGGTAGGTAACATAAATCCGAATCAGTAATTATTTCAAAAATAATATGCAATTAAAATATCATTATCCTGAGGTACCCACAATTGAAGTAAAAATTATGTTAATAATAACCTAACTAAATATGATTCGCCTAAGTTTTGCATTAATTTTATGCTTTTTGTGTTGGATATTTAATTTTGAATATCTTATTTATAGCTGAAACGGATAGGTAAGTAATTTTTCTAGATCTAGAAATTACTTTAGATTCTCCTGCTCCCTTTCCAATACAAGATGGCTGTCGGATAATTTTGATAATGATTTTGTAATATTGTAAGTACAATGAAACCATATTAAAATACATGTACGTAATTTTAATTAGTCTGGCAATCAAAACCCTTCCCAACTTTGTGTACAATATCTATACAAACATGTATTGAAAATTTTCTCATTCCTGCGTAACATTTACAGCATCTCATTAGAAAATACAGGTAGGTATTTAATATCACACTTCCCGCGTCAAATTTCATTCTCCGTCAAATTGTTTGAGAATCCATTGAAGATCCTTGACATGATGCCAGTAAACAAAAGGGGCTTCAACGCTAAGGCACTGTGCAAACCGGTAAAAGAACTAAACGGTACAATTTGACTTAATAGGTAAATTTACAGTCATTATATGATTTATTTATTGAGGAAGAACCGACAGCAAATGATGTACATAATGCGTAGTACGTTAACATTTTCTAATTAGATTCTCAGACTAAACGGCATTGAAATTTGAAATTAGCTAAGGACTAGGTACATTACCTAAACATTGAACTAAAATGGAAAATACGATATCGTAAATGGCGCTCTTAATTAAAATACATCCTCAAATCTTGATTCACAGTTAATTTTGACAGCTAGTTATTCGAAAGCAGTGCCAAAAGTAATCTTTTATGCGCCAAACGGAAGCTTCTACTTCGCCCTGGAAACCAAAAACCCAAAAACTATGCCCTGTTTGGTCTGGTTATTTCTGCCAAGATTGTTAACCGTTGCTTGGGCAATTAGTTACTACATTCATCAAAAGATCTCATAAAGTATGTCATTCATTCATTTCATTCATCTTTATTTTTTGCTGAAACACACAAAGTTGGTACAAACGATATGTCAGTAGAAAAGTTACATGTGTGTATGGATGTAAGTAAACTCTTTATTGTACAAAATAAGTAACAAACACAATTGACAAATATTGAGATATACAAAGGCGAACTTATCCCTTTAAGGGATCTCTTCCAGTCAACCTTTGAGTGGATGAGAGGAGCATTCAGTCAGGGACAGACAAAAAGTGAGTTTAATAACTAACACAGTGGAAGCTACAATACATTGCGAGTATTACGAGGCGCTTATAAAAACTACTTACTACACAATATTTGACATAGTAAGAAAATTGGTCTTAAAATAAGAAAGAAATTTAAAAGTCTTGTAAGTAGTTGTTTCTAAACATACCTTTAGGGCGGGCATGGCGCCCAGCCTCGGAATTCAATTAGTTTATACCAGAGAGATTGATAGAGTCTTGCCGTTATTGGAGGTATTCGTCACGGGTATTAATTGGCCCTTTCCACCTTTATTAGGCCCATGTGTTAGCTGTTCAGTGGACGTGTTGATGTAAAGTATTGTTATTCTACGAGTGCACAACGTGGAGAGAGGATATTTCTTCGATCAAAATAGTGTCGAGAAAAAAATGCTCATTATGACATGGTCATTGCACTTACTGAAAAAATTAAAAAGGTAATCTCTCTTTAATTGTAAAAATGTAACTTTATTTCACGATTAATCTAGATTTAAAAATTTCCTGTAAGACGCCCTAAATCAAAAATACAAATCTTATTTTACAGAAAAGACAAAGTGTAAAGGTTGAAATCACTTATAACATCTTCATTTAAATATTTTGTCATATTCTGTTATTGAGTTTTATTCCAGGGTAAAAGCTCCACTAAAATCATTATTAACTGTCGATCCCCATTGTTTTACATTGCCTTCAAATTATCCATATCCATATTGTCCATCCCACCGTGTTCCTTTTGGCCTAACAGAGAAGCTGGCTGGTATTCAGCACCCAATTGATCATGCCCGTCATTGAAATTGCACACGACTGATCTAATCCAGCTCCAGTTCTAGTCCCAACTAGTTAATGATACTATGAAATCAACTTAAAGTTCCACTCCGTTATTTGAGGGTAGCTCTGATTTCTCCGTCTTCAGCCATCGCCATCGCATTTCTGCATTGCTGATCCCGGTCCACTCCCAGATATTCCGCAGCCGCAATTTCCTCCGTCATCTAGAGCGCCATTTTGTCCATCAATATTAGTTGCATCAGCATATCTGTCATGGTCATGTCGCAGCGCATATAATTTCTCAAATAAAACGCATGTTTTCGGACAATGACGTCATCTACACTGTGCCGAGTTATTTTTTGCGTTCAAGTGCTAATAAGACCATACCTTGCTTGCTGAAGGAAAACGTGACTTAAAACCATTTGGCCAAAAGAAGACGGGCTTAAAAATCGTCCTAACCCCGAATCTCAAGATTTATGATGAACAACTCCTACGCACATATTGAAATGTTGTGCATTTATTTAGATGCGATCTTCGCAATAACGATCGGTCGATGGCAAAGTTTTTAAGGAATAAACCTGCACTTTTTTGTGTTGATGGTATGTTGATGGCTAGTCGAAAATATAATTATAGCTTTGGTAACTTTTGTTGTGTGGTACTTACTTCATTATTTACGATGACCTCTATTTCTTTACTGAATTAGGTATTCTGCTTCAATATGATTTACATTAGCAGATTGTACTACTTTGTACCACTACCATGAGTTTACAATGAGCATACTCGATCTGACGGCGTAAATTATTTGTAGAGGCGTTGTACAATTCTCCATACAAATAATGTACGCCGTCGCTATCGAGTACAGTCACCGCAAACTCATGATAGTGGTACGGGTCAAATGTTGTTTCTCGGGCAACTTTGCCAACTTAGGTGTAAAACAACATTGTTTGAATTGCAACAAATTTCAAGGTACAGTCCGTGAAATTGAATCGCGTACCAGGCTGGAACATTTGTGCTACTTACGTTATTTGTCAAAAAAAACATAGTAAAATTGATAATGAAAAGGATCCACCCTGATATGCGATTCAGTTTTCTCGAGTGTACAATGAAGCACTCAGGAGTGATTAAGAGCTTAAATTAAGCATTATAAATCACATTTATATGTACTTAAATATAACCTCAAACAATTGCGTTACATGAATTGTTTGTGTTATTGGGGTCTTTAAAGTAAAACAATGACGAAGTTACTTTGAAATTACCTATTCTGCCCTTGGGTACAATCAAAGTAAAACAATAATAATCGCTTTGAAATATAAATTTGCCTATATTAGTACGGGCTCCCATTGTTAGTGACGCTATTGTGTGTTAGTATTTAGTATATTGTGAGCTATTCAACAAAATAAGAAATCTTGAGTAAAATAACGTGTGTCCACAAAAAGGACATTGGTTGTTTACTATGGATATAAATTTTCTTAAAGTGGTTTTTAATTCCTTGCTTATTACGAGTATCATAAGGTTAAGTTGCACAATGAGTAGTACCTACGTAACATTAACTTTTCTATTTTTACTCATTTTAATAACATTAACCCACTGTTTCAGCATCTATTGATTAAATTTATCTGACGGATAAATGTGATGCCGCCTCCATTTGTTTTGTCCGAATAGGCGGACACGGCATCTTATCTTATCTTATCTTATCTTAGTTTTAGGGGTCCTTGCGGATACACTTCGACCCGTAGGGATCTTTTGTGTAATTACCCCTCCTTCGCACTTACTCCATTGCTTTTATCACCTCATCCATGAATTGGATGATTTGACGTAGCGGTAGTGCCTTAAAGTCTCCTGGCGCGGGGTATCCGACGCCAAAGAGTCTCATTCTTAATCTGGCGAGAGCGTCACATTCACACATAATGTGTTCCATTGTTTCGTCTTCCTCACCACATATTCTACAATCTTCATTGTCCTGTAGTCCCATCTTTACTAGTATGTGTTTAGTATCGAAGTGACCTGTGAATGCCCCGACGATTTGTCGGAGTTGTTTCCTACTGAGTGTCCAGAGTTTTTTAGTCCAGCTAGTGCTGACGTTTTCGATAAACCGTTTTGAGTGCTTTAGACCTTCCAGTGTTTTCCACTCTTGTTGGTGGGACACGGCATCACATTTATCCGTCAAAATAAAATTTATCAATGGGTGGTGAAACAGCCCCTAAATGTCATTTTTGTTTTAACTGTCTAGGAGCGAAGTTTTTGGTTTTGTAATTTTTATATTCCAATAGATGTCGCTGTACACTGTAGGTATTAAACAATGCTAGCACAATAGGGTGTAAAATTTGAATAAAAATTTGCATTTAATGACGACCGGATGGGCAAGTGGTTAGGGAACCTGGTAATGTACTAATCTCGAGGTCCCAGGTTCGATCCCAGGCCGAGTAACATATAATAAGTAAATGGCAAAAAGTACCTACTAACATATCGCCTTATAATAATTTAAAACTCACACCTTCTGTGAAATCGTCTCGTATCTCTTAAAAGCACGGGAGCTGTTAAGTCGTAAACAGTTTTTATAAGCAATTAAGACGTTATTAGTTCACTCTTTTTTATCTTAAGTCCGATACACATTAAGATACAAGGTGAAAAGCTCAATAAAAGCGGTTTTATGGTACGTAGGTGCCGTAGATAACAACTGAAAAGTATGCTGGTTAAATATGGGTAAACACAGTATTATACGTTGGTAAAAAAGCGGACAAGTGCGAGTTAAAGTCGCTCGGCAATTGTTTCGTACTTTTCTTGAGATTACGAACATTTTTTATTACTTTAAAAACACTCTTGTAGACTTTCATCCAAGTTTTTCTGTAATCTGTAGCTAAGAACTATTTTCTGTATTTTTCTCGAAATAATAGGCTAGTTTCAAAAATAAAGGGGATCAAAATAAGATGGTCTATATTTGTCTATTTTTAAAAGATTTTATTTAACTTGCAATGCATCTTGTATAGGTATGTATTGTGTACTTAGTTATTTATATGCGGGTCAAATCTTGCAAGTTAAATTTGATCCACTTTTAGTAGTTGGATTGTCTTGAAATTCGGCATATTTACGTAAATTACGTGACAGTACAATAATCTATGGTAGTGACATCCTGGTAGTCCGGCCAGGATCGTCTCCGCAGGACGGAACTCTTCAACGGTTCGGCATCGACTTGTTTGGTATGTGAATATAGTTTGGGTGACAACGCAGGTACAGTCAACAAAAAGTACAGTCAGCAAAAACAGCTTGTATTAAAAATAAACTATCTAATAAAACTTATTTTTAATAAATTCAAAAATATTTGTTTTAAAAATCAACTTGCACATTGTGTAGACGTACCAAATTTTAACACAATTGGGTCTGTACTTTCGGAGCAAATTGGTTGTGTGTGAGAGACGGATAGACAGTCCTATTCTACTTTTTTAACCCCCGACGCAAAAAAAGGGGTGTTATAAGTTTGACCGCTATGTGTGTCTGTCTGTGTGTCTGTCTGTGTGTCTGTCTGTGTGTCTGTCTGTCTGTGTGTCTGTCTGTGGCACCGTAGCTCTTAAACGGGTGGACCGATTTGAATGCGGTTTTTTTTATTTGAAAGCTGGTTTTCTAGCGATGGTTCTTAGACATGTTTTATCAAAATCGGTTCAGCCGTTTCAAGATCATCAGCTCTTTTGTTCGCTGCGGTAGGAATCTTAGACGCATAATGGGTATTTACTTTACTTTCAAACATATTTGGGACCTAACATTTGAAACACCCATGTACGCTATATAACTATGCAAGATTATGTAATTTTCGGCCTGATGCTGCAGCCAGGATATCCAGAACACTAGTCGGTACACTCTTGATAAAACCATAGCGATATATCGTGTTTGGATTCGTTTCGATCAGTATTTGATTCTACATACAATGCAATGGTGGCAACAGGATGAGCTGATGCTGCAGCCAGGATATCCAGCACACTAGTACACTATAAAAAATGATAGCACATATGTCGTGTTTGGATTCGTTTTGATCAGTAATTGATTCTACATACAATGCAGTGGTGGCAACAGGACGAGTTGATGCTGGAGCCAGGATATCCAGCATACCAGTATACTCTTGAAAAAATAATAGCAGACATGTCGCGGTTGATTCCTTTTGATCAATATTTGATTCTACATACAATGCAATGGTGGCAACGCGATGAGCTGATGCTGCAGCAAGGATATTCAACACACTAGTACACTTAAAAAAAATATGCCAAAGTTTAAAAATCGTGAAATAAAAAAACTTAAATTAAAAATTTAAAAAACCCCCGACAAAAAAACGCCAGCAAAAATAAAAAAAAACGCCCGAAAAAAAGGCCGCCAAAAAAAGACAACTAAAAAGTAAAAAATAATTATGCACTACCTAGCTGTTGCCCGCGACTTCATCTGCGAACAATTCGTTTATCCCTCTCCCGCTGGGACTATGCTGATTTCCCGCAAAATTAGCCTAAGTTAATTTAGTATAAATACCTAGTAATTTTTTTTTATCTAAGCGTCGTCGGTGTCGGGGGACCGCTAAGGTTAATACTTTGAAAAATACAACATATGTACTTAAGTTTCCTGCTAAACCTTAGCGGTCCCCCGACACCGGCGACGCTTAGATAAAAAAAATATTACTAGGTATTTATACTAAATTAACTTAGGCTAATTTTGCGGGAAATCAGCATAGTCCCAGCGGGAGAGGGATAAACGAATTGTTCGCAGATGAAGTCGCGGGCAACAGCTAGGTAGTGCATAATTATTTTTTACTTTTTAGTTGTCTTTTTTTGGCGGCCTTTTTTTCGGGCGTTTTTTTTTATTTTTGCTGGCGTTTTTTTTATTAGCATTGTTTTCATATTTTTTTACGACAAATTGTATAATAGTGACCGTGACATTGATGAAGTTATCTTCTTAGATTTAGTTAGATGTCTAAGTTGGTTTTACTCAGGTTGAAGACTGAAAATCAGCGGACTCGCTGGACTCAGACAACACAGTTATGAAGTCTCATATTCTATTTATCACATACTCATCAACTGTGTTGTCTGTGTGCTAATAATTACGTACCTATATATTTTTGTACGTTGTTAAATAAAAAAAAATCTTTCACTTCATTTCATAATGAATCACGCGTAGCATACTAATGCACTAACAGGTTTCGCAAAATTTTAATAACCTGTACTCCTCAGCCTTTTAATGATGCATTTAAACTTTTTATAGTGTTATAATTTACTATCATTAATTAATCCGAACCTTTAAGACCATTGCGAAGCAAAAGAACAGTTTAAGATGAAGGTCCAATTTTATTTCTAGATTTTGGTATTTTTTGGTTCCATCCATCCATCCCAGCCTATATACGTCCCACTGCTGGCAGCCCTCAGAACAAGGAGGCTAGGGCCAGAGTTCCCACGCGGGCCCAGTGCGGATTGGGAACTTCACACGCACCATTGAATTGCTTCGCAGTTTGTGCAGATTTCCTCACGATGTTTTCCTTCACCGCAAAGCCATTTTTTGGTTATTTCTATTTATTTAGAATTTACAAAAAACCTTGGTTCTTCTGTCCGTCCCTGGTGCATGGTTCAAAACTTGTCTTGTGTCAGAGAAAAAATAGCAAATATAGAAATATAAATATTTGGTTCGCCCTTCGCACATTAAGTAAGTATATAAATAAAATATGATTCAGGTCAGACAAAAACGACATCTATATATTTTTTAATCAATTAGTTACGGATAGGACCCGGCTAGTTTATTAAAGTTAAAACAAGAATAAAATAACCTAACCAACAAAAAGTTGGAAAACTCCCGACTTTGTCGCTTTAAATTTCAATATCTCAAAAACAGCTAAACCAATTTTGATGAAACATGTCTAAGAACCATCGCTAGAAAACCAGCTGTCAAATAAAAAAAACCGCATTCAAATCGGTCCACCCGCTTAAGAGCTACGGTGCCACAGACAGACACACAGACAGACAGACACACAGACAGACACACAGACAGACACACATAGCGGTCAAACTTATAACACCCCTTTTTTGCATCGAGGGTTAATAAAAATAATGCAAGATACAAGCCGAGATTTTGTGATGACTCACAACATTTAAAAACTAGGTCAACATCTATTCAGGTAGAATTCCCGAAGTGTACCTACACCGTTAATTGCAGTTAGTATGAAAAGAAATTTGAAAACATTTTACTCAATCTTTTTACTTCCCTTAATGACACCACTTGGCGACAAAACTAAATGATACCGTACAATACCATTTTTTTATGAATTATATAAATAAAAATAAATAAATACCCACCAGACAAAAGACTAGCCCTACCTATTTATGAATAACTAGATCGTAGTTGTGAAAGAGAAAATTACAATATTTTTATTGTAATTTGGTGTCCAATTCACAAAAACCTGTTTTGGACACCCCTGCTTTTGTGATGTGTCGAAAGAGCTACATTGGGCTAATATAATCGGTGCATCGGCAACCCTGAACTTGGCCCACTTTCCCACGATATTCAGTGGCTATCCCTAGATTTTTGCAGCGCTATGTCAATACGAGAGTTTCGTTGAAGTAGTTCTTTTGCCACTCTACCGGAAAGGGGAGTTACGATTTTGGAGTGCACACGTGTTTGATTTTATACTATGTTTACTTTTGGAGGTCTGCAGGCGAAGGGTTTAATGAATAAATGTTTTAAGGGTCACTTGCACTAAAAAAAACTAAGTTGTTAAAACAGAGCAGATATTGTACAATGCGTGGATGCTCACTTTGCTCACTATTGCCTTCAGCGTCTCTTTCTACTCCAGTTCTTTTGCTGCTCGACAGAAAAAAACGGTGAATGGGATTTTAATCCAGAGTGTTAAGCAGTTACTGTCTTAGGTCTAAGTTTATTTGTTTTTTTTGTTTTACGGCTTAATACTATCGGCGTATCGTTAATAATGACTCATTATATATCATGGTCATGTCATTTAGATTGAGGTTTGATTTTAATTGAGCAACATGCATGTTTGCTTAAAATGTAGACTTTTATCCTACTGATATTATAAATACGAAAGTTTGTGTATGTACAGTGTAATAATCTCAAAATAATAACCGCTGGGCTTAGAGTCATGAAATTTTACATGATTGTTTTTGATGTAACGCCAATGAAAACCACGATTTAATTTTCGGGAAGTCCCACGGGAATTTTTAAAAATCACGGAATTTCAATTCGACTGCTGGATCTAATGATTTACGTATGCTAAGCCGCGGGTAAACACTAGTAAATAAAAAAAATGGTGTCGTGGAAAACTGCAAAAGTCTACCACGATGATGATTCAGTTTCATCGATCGTATCCAATGACATTTAAACCAGGACGCACATTGCCGAACAAAATCCCCTTCAAAGAATGTCAGAACTATTGATTTGTTTGCGTGACAAATAAAATCATCTCACAAAAAATAATTAAAATAATACGAGACGAAATTTGAACCTAGTCTTTACTCTATTACGGGCGAATTTCGCTAGCGGCAAAACTCCACAACGCTTGACACTTGACAACAACGTACTGAGAAAAAAGAAGGCCACTTTTACCAAAGTGGCAGGCGAGCATTCTACCAACCTATCTACCTACTATCGACCTACCGATCGACCTATCGACCAACCTATCGACCTAACCTATCCCGGTGATCTGAACCAGTGATTTTAGAACAGTGATTCAAACTGGCGCTCATTTGGCTCGGACATATTTGGGCGCGCGATTGTGAATCTACAGGTATAATTCATCAAAGATCGTATCGATCGATTGTATTATTAGTGCAACACAAGAGTCAAACAAGCAGCAACCGGATTTTACTGTACAAAAGGACATGTCTCGTTGGAAATGTCACTTTTATTGGCCCACAAAAGACGGCAAGTGCATTAGAATAGGAGTCACCTCTAACTGTACAGGTGCATACTTAATGCACAATATGCATATATCTCTGTGGTACCTACTTCAATTCGGCACTAGATCGTCCTGGCTTCGTACGGGTTCTACGATTTATATATGTTAACGGTACAACACAATATATTGTTTACCAACGGATTTTCAACATCTAGAATTAGTTTTGTGTAGGTGATATTCCCTATTCCATTTTTTCTGATATCTTTTCTCAATATTTTCAAATATGACTTGCAAAATCAAAAAATATATATTTGTACATAGAAAAGAAGACCTTAAATTTTGATCAATCCAAATGGGCGTTATAATTTAAGTTGCATAGGGAAAAAGAGAGAGTTATGGTTTTACCGTAAGTAAAAGGGTCCTTTTTTAAAAGCAATTTAAAAAATTAATAATTAGTACCTAAAGACTTCTATTACTAATTCCAGTACTTATTTTCGGTTTGAACTACTTTCTATCTACGTTACGTGCTAAACGGCGAATTACCCCCTGTTTCACCATCTATTCATTAAATTTATCTGGCCGATAAATGTGATGCCTACTCTGTTTGTTTTGTTCAAATAGACGGAGACGGCGTCATATTTATCCGTCAGTTAAAGTTAATCAATGGGTAGTGAAACAGCCCCTTAGCATCACAAATAGGTTTAGTCTAAGCTCCCAACGACCTCTTTGGCACACCCTTCGCTCGATGTTTAGTTTAATGGTGCATGTTTCTTAACTAAAACACATTTAGCTTTGGCAAACCGTTCCTCTATGGAGACATTTACGTGGGTAAATGCATAACGCGAACGTTAACAAGTAATTATAATTATGCTGTGAGCCAATTAGGTCGGGTATATAGGTACCTAACCTACTTAGTTGACTTGGAACTTTAGTATTTAATAAAGCCCATTCATCAGCATAACCTCTAAAATTATCTGTAGTATATGATTTCACGCTAGCAAAAAAACTAGGTACTTATAAAGTGTAGTGTTTAAAGCAAAGAACTTTACTGACATGCTTTTAACTCAAGACAAACGACAGTTTTTCCAGCCATTATTTAAAAAACCGTGCAATGCGACACCATATTGAGTACATTTCAAAAAGCAAATTCTCTCTGACAAATTACAAACTTTGGCATCGTAGTAAGTGACTATGGAAGTCTTTCAAAATACACCAACACTATGGCTACCCGGAATAAATGTAATCAGCAACCATTGCGGGAAAGTTTCAGCACGGCTCACAATTAAAATGGGCTGACTGTATGCATTATACTCGTGTTTAGGTATTCCTGTTTTCATTAGGCGGTTCGTTAAGACCCGTACAGCCTTAATGACGGTCAATTACTAAAATTTGGGTCAGTTATTGAATTTACGAGCCCTACGTGGACCTTTAAGGAACCTTAATTATCCCTTCCACAAGCTATGTCCTATTCGTGACAAAATCTCCCTCGAAGGAACTGTAATTCCACTCTTAAACGCAACAACTGACTGTAAAAATGATGAGACTCATTTTTTTGTAGCCTCCTAGGATTGCGTGTACTAGAATAGGGTAGCTACTTTATAAATGCTAGGAAATAGGAGGGGAGGCGAGAACAAAATGGTTTTCTACTATAGTTAAACTTCATTAAGCTTATATAAGTTGAAGTGGCAGTGGGCGGGGCAAATTGCTCTCATAGGACTGATGGCCGCTGAGGTCAAAAGGTTCTCGAATGGCGTCCGCGGACCGGGAGACGAGCTGTCGGTAGACCTTCAACAAGATGGAGCGACGACCTGGTTAAGATCGCGGGATCGCGGTGGATGCAAAAAGCACAAGACCGGTCTGAGTGGAGAGCCTTGGGGAAGGCCTATGTCCGGGACGTCTTTCGGCTGACATGATGAAGCTTGTATAAGAAGTAAATCATCAACAGCACAGCCAACAGACCAGGAGATGTCAATCAGTATCAATGAAAACTTACTAACATTAAGATGCACTTAGCTGAACACTTCACTTACTACCAGGCAAAAACGACTGACGGAAAAAATTTCGCCATGGCTAATTTTTAACCGACTTCAAAAAAAGGAGGAGGTTAAAAATCGGTTGTATTTTTTTACCTCAGAACTCCAATCTATTAAATGATTTGAAAAATTGTTTTAAAAAATAAGATTCAACTTTTCGAACTTCACCCTTAGAGGAACGGGTTAATTACAGTGTAAGTACCAAAACTAAAGTGGATGAAATACAATACAATACAGCGACTCTATATTGAACATCATAACAGTATTACAAAGTACATAGAAGATAAGCAATAGGCAATGCATACCTATACTATGATAAAGGATAGATATGTACCTTAGACATAATAAAATAGCGAGCAGTGGACGGCAATAGCCACGATAAAGACGTAATTCCGGAAAGTGTCGCAGCGAATAACGCAGCCACTTTCACAGCGATTATTGTCAATGATGTTCTGAAATATTCAAGTAATTATTTATATTGTTTATGGGCATTTAACGCTCTCTTAAACTCTGGCAATAATTCAGATGTAGGTACATACAACAGCTATATTTATTAATATACTTAATAATATGTACGTAAATGTGACATTTTGCGTTTGCAGTATCACAGCATCACAGTTTATAAAAAGAAAAGTTTGATTAAGTACAAGTTTTGGCATAATTAACCTAGTTAGTGACATTAGTAATTATTTCGTGAACGTAGCCAAGTAGAATAATGCTTCGTTATAGTTGGAAACTGGTGCTTGCTTTGGCATGAATAAACAATCACTCAACCTATTTCGAGGCAGGCCACTTGCTCGTGTTTCTAGTAAGTACCTATGCCTATAAGTGGAATTTATCTACGTTGAACCTAGATACGGCTGAAGCACAAATCAAAACAAACAACGTTTATCTATAGTAAAACCTGCGCACCCATTCAAATAAGCATGTTTATTCTCGCTGCTCCAACGGCTTGGTTAAAAAAATAGTTTATTTAAAGATATAACCTCATTCCTGGGCGCGCTAACAGGCGAAAGTAACTCGCTAGGCGCATTAGATAATGCGATACGTGAATGCAACACTGAACCCGGCTCGAACATAAACAAGCAAGAAATCGATGTCCACGCAGACATCCACAGTAAACACTCACCGTATTGCTGGTGCTCCAAGTCTCCAGCGGGTTGGTTACCACACTTTGATGACAAAATCAATGCAATGAGAAAACAATAACAAATAATAAAGTCCATAGGCGCAGAGCAGACCGAAGCGCTCAGCTATTGACGTAATCGCACTGAAGGATTTGGGGGCAGCATTGCCGGGAAGCGCGCGTGACGTCACAGATGCTTCGGGGATGCGATCGCGGTAATTTTTATCGGTTTATCTCTTATTGTTTTGAAGGAGAAAGAGTTGGGAATTGAGTGCTGCGACGTCGTGGAGCATTGAGTGTGCGCACTCGAGTCCGAGGCGGTACTGGCGGCGGCCGCTAGGCGGCGCTGCGGGCCGCCCGTATTGATAAAAGCGCAGGGCGCGGGGCTGCCGCGGCCCGAACGCGGTGCGTCACATCTCGCGGACAGCGACGACCAACCTTGAACTCTCGCTATCGGATATTAGATAATACCACCTTAGATAAAATAATGCGGTAACAAACAAGACATAATTGATAAGGGGGAAAGGCGTAGATGGTTACACGCGCCGCCGTAGCCATGAACCGCTACGAGGTCGTTTTTTTGCAGCGAGCGTAGTGTTTAGCGATATCAACATCACTATGTACACCTACGATACGATAGAAGCCAATTAATGTGCTGCCGGTCATTCTCCAGATTTGTGCACTCCGTCGCTTTTTTCTGCAAAATAGATGTAAACTACATAGACGGAGTGTACAAATCTTGAAAATTAATTTTCCAAATTTGTGCACTAAATCTAATTTAAGAGCGTTTATAGAGAGAGTTTAAGACCTGGTAACGTTCCATTTATGTTAGTTATTCATAAAAATTTATTGAAAATTACAAATGTTGTCTTATAGAGAACACTTCTTAATATACCAATAGGTTAATGTCTACTCCAATAATTACTCCGTACAGACTTTTATTTTCTTTAAAAATCGTTCATAAACATTAATTCGTTTTTAAAGAATATAAAAGTATTGTATTGCTTACCTCAGAAAGTCTCTGTGTATATACCTGTTTTCTGTAATTTTTTGCTATATGTTGGTGTGCAATAAAGAGTTATTGTATTGTATTGTAAAAGTATATCACGAAGAATTATTGGACATTAACTTTATATATTAGTGTTCTATCAGACAACATTTTTAATTTTATTATTTTTTTATGGAATAATCAAGAAAAACTAACAAAAATGCAACGTTGCCAACTCAGCAGGTATAAACGCTCTTAACGCGTAATTTTTTCAGCTTACCTATATAGGGTGCGTGCGACCCGCTACTTACAAGGCATAGGTTTTAACTCAGAATGAGAGAGCTTGGATTGTCCCACGCAGGTCCAGTACAGATTGGGAACTTCACACACGCCATTGAATCTTACGATATTATTTTCCTTCACGGTAAAATTCATGGTTCAAATGAAATTTTGCACTCGAGAACTTTAGGACATTTTTTGTGGAAACAAAGTGACGCGTTATTTTAAGAATGCTCCTTCCATCCATCCCAGCCTATATACGTCCCACTGCTGGGCACAGGTCTCCTCTCAGAACAAGAGGACTTGGGCCATATTTCCCACGCGGGCCCAGTGCGGATTGGGAACTTCTCACGCACCATTGAATTGATTCGCAGGCCCACATTCAGTCATGCAGTGAACTAAAATAAAGTCTAAAAAGTTGCCGAACTATCACGCATAATAACAGCTGTAATTTTGTGTATCAGTTTTTTCTTATATTTTCAAAGTTTTCAAGTGCAGCATTTAATTGTTGTATTGTTGATGATGTACAGGACAACTCGCGCGCCGCGCGTCAATGACACCCAATTTGAATATTCATAAGTCGATACTATTTCAGAGACGTGACTTGAATGGTAATGTGCGTCGTAAAGTTATGATTTCGGAAAATTTCGCAGGCTCTTTGCCAGAGATCATATCTGAGTTGAATGAAACAGCGACTTGAGGATTTTAAATGGCTAAATTACTTAATAAGTGCTTGCGATTATTGTTTTTCTATGATAGAATAATGACATGTAATGTTCCAACCTACTTGATACCATAGTTTATCAAAGTAGTGATTTTTGTTTTATTTATTTCCGACTATTTATATATTAGTGTCCCAGTTCTGGGCAAAGATTTCTCCTCTAGACCTCCGCATCTCCGTAACAATAACCAAGTATTCAAACATAAAACACACACACACACACACACACACACACACACACACACGCACGCACGCACGCACGCACGCACGGACGGGCGCACGGATGAACGCACGGACGGACGGACGCACGGACGGACGGACTGACTGACAGACAGACAGACAGACATGGCGAAACTGCAAGGGTTCCGTTTTTGCCATTTTGGCTACATAACCCTAAAAATAACGTGTAAAAGTGCCCATTACGGCCTATTTACTGAATAAATTATTTGAATTAAAATTTGAATTATATGTATGTGTATTTGAAATGCATTGTTTGAGTTATTTCAAGGATTACTAATGTATGGCCAAAAAACTTTTCCCAAAGTATCACATCCCAAAAAATTTTACCCAAGTTATCATTTGGCAAAAAATCATTTGGCAAAAAAACTTATCGCAAATTTACAGTTAATAAATTTTTATTTGGCAAATTATTGTTTCGCAAATAATTACTTAGTCATGTTTCATATTGCCAAGTAATATTTGGTAAAATGTATCGTTTGGCATAATGTACTCTTCCCAAAATATCGCATGACATAATAACCTACTTTTCTGGAAACAGTTTGTTTCTGTGGAGGGGCGCAGTTCTAACCTAACCTAACCTACTTTTTTGATAGCAGTTCGTTTTTGCGAGGGACGCAGTTATAACCTATAATCTAACCTACTTTTCTGGTAGCAGTCCGTTTTCTGTGGGGGACGCAGTCTTATCTCATCTACTTTTCTGATAGCAGTTCGTTTCTTTGGAAGACGCAGTTCTAACATAAGCTACTTTTCTGGTAGCAGTTGGTTTTTGTATTTGGTTTGTGCGAAATGTCATTTTGAACAATCATTTTTTTGGAATACAATATTTGCCAATATAAAACGTTTGCTTAATAAACGTTTGTCGTAATAAAATTTGACAAACTAAAATTATGCCAAATGATAATTTGACCAAATGAATAAAATGTGAAATGTAAATATGCCAAAGATTCGTTTGGGAAATGAAACTATTGCGATAAGTTTTTTGGGAAGTGAAATTTGGCGAAAAATATTTTTGCGAAACGGCCGTACACCTTATTTCAAGTTTCGGTTCTTTTTCTTTTCATTGTAATCGTAGTGTCTACTCTTGTGTCTGATATCCTGTCAATCGTTCAAAGCTTTAACTGAAAGAGATCCGGAATAAGTTCGCCTTTGTACTTTCATCTTATTATCCTATGTTATGTTATTTTCTTGTGTTTTTATGTACAGTAACGATTTTTACAATACAATACAATATTTCGCCTATTACGTAATAATATCCCTCATTGGACCATTGCGCGTTTAAAAAAAACACCTACCAGTAGTTACTTCTTGGTTACGTTTGAAGCTATTATAGAGAATGACCTGGGTTAGTCGGGATATGTAACAGGAATGCAGCCAGTAGAAATGGTGCAGTGTTGCCAGGTGAACGAAATAATAATTCCGTAGCTATATTTTGTGGTATTCTACAAAATATGGATTGAAGTACTTTATAAATATCTACTAAACTGGTAAAAAGAAGTAAGTATTAATTTGATAGACGACATAAATGTTAGCTTCGGTATATTTAAGTGCAGAAATTATGTACCCAACCTACGCCTTCCCTTAAAATTACAACAGGTGTAATTCAGTATTTTTTGCAATATTTCATAATCTAAAAGACTACGGAACGTACTGGATTTTAAATTTTTGTAGCTTAACTAACTTGCGCCCGAGTCTTGCCCCTGTTGCAGAACTTCCAGAACTGCCCGTTGGAATCTCGAATTTTTCTACATCCTCATTTGCAACTTTTATGCAAAAACTCGGCTTTTGCCATAGGACGTCAAAGATTTATTCAATAAGTTGGTAAGGTACCCCAAAAATTCGCCATTGCAGTCATAAATTTATTCACGTGGCAACACTGAAATTGTGTAGGGCGCGCTACGACTAGCTAGCATATAGGTATGTAGATACGTATATCGTCTTGCGCTAGCCGGCCATTTGCATTTGCCTGTACCAAGACACGTAAACGAGGTCTAGTAACGACACAAATTAATAAAGGCAAGGGTAATACACTCACCAAAAGTGCCTAGCGATATTTTTAGGGTTCCGTTCCCAAAGGGTAAAAATGGAAACCCTATTATTAAGACTTCTCTGTCCGTCCGCCTGTCTGTCATCAGACTGTATCTCATGAAGCGTGATTGTTAGATTGTTAAAATTTTCACAAGAATATGTATAACTGTGGCCGCTATAACAACAAATACCTATTAAATACAGAAAAAAAATATTCATATAACTGTGAGTATTCGTTATACTTCAGTCACCGTGAGTTAGGTTTTAGATGCAATATCTCGCAGTTGTATACGTAAGTTTTGTTGATGTACGTCATCACTGACGTCACATAAAAACTTAGGCAACCCGATGGGAATTGAGGTGTTTCAAGGCCACGTCACTAATAAACTCGTAATAGCCTGACTGGAGAGTGATAAAATAGTTGGTGCCTGAGATTCGTTATGATTCAAAGGAATTAATTTATTTAAGCGTCGGTGTTCTCGTAAGTTGGTAAAACTCCGCATCTATAAATTTACGTACTTAACTGTGCTTAAAATATAATTTTTTAGTAACTTAAGCCTTAAAAAATTTGCTATCGTCGTTTTGCAAATTTATTGGTACAGGGGTTGACCTTGAAATGTTGCACTACTGCGCCCGATGCACTCTCTTCCTTTCGCTCACCCCCCCTCGTCTCGCCGGGGGTCAGGTTTTTACTTGTGTGCAACGTCGTTGTAAAAAGGGATTGACAGAACATTCTTGAACACTCAAGAAAGTTCTAGGAAGTTTCTTGATACTTTCACGAGTATTTAAAAAAAGGTACCGTTCTGTAAGTTTCCTCTGAGATTTTTTCATAGTTATAACATTAATAGCTTGAATTGCTGAACCGATTTAAGTAAGGGCATAGGATTGTTTTATCCCGGAAAATTGTATAGTTCCCGCGGGAGAGCGACATATGATTTTTTGCAGACCGAGTCGAAGGCATAATAAGGGATTTAAGGATATAACTATATTTAATAACTATCATTATTGAAGCATCCTGGCGTTTGAGAAACTAGCGATTTACCTATTAAGTTTGATCAACCGGGTGTAGCCTATAATTCGAGCAAAAAATTAAAACATGGATCGCTCCATGTTCAGCGACTTTTAAAAATAATTAAATTTTTGAATTTTCCTTTTTTCATAGAAATTAAATACTGCTATCAATTTACCTACGGCATCCTAGAACCCAACTGACGTCACCTGTCACTCTATAAACATTCAGCATTTTTCTTTACATGGCTTCTTCGAATAAACTTAAAAGTGTAATAAAAATTAAAAAACTAATTATTTTTAAAGTCGCTGAACCGATGTTTTTCAGTTTGAGGAGTATGGAGATAGAGTAGGAGTATCTTACCCACCTACGATCTTTTGCTCGCTCGCTTAAGATAAAGTTATAATTAATAGTTAGTTGTTATAATTTGTAATGATATAATAAAAAAAATAGTTTATATAGTCGTAAGATTTTATTTATTGTAAGTGTTTGTAAGCACTCAAATCTATTCAAAATACGTATTTGTAGGTTATTAGGATATATACCCAATAATCTTTATATCTATCGCAGACAGTCACTCCAATAATTTTATTAATGGATAAAAGTTCAACAACTGAAACAACATAGAAAGTATAAGCAGATAATTGAAAAGGGTTAATTTCATGGCGTAAACAAAAAGCATAATAAGGAAATTGGTGAGTCTCACAACAAGAGAGTTTCATAATGAGGGCAAAACAGCGGGCACAAATTAGTATAGATTGATGAAGTAGATTGCCGATTTTCGTGGATCAATACAAATTGACCTGGTTCAAGCCGAGGGTTCACAATGGATGCAGGCCGCTTCCAACTGAATCACCTAGCTAGAGGTTTGTGGTGGACGCCTTCTTATGTCCAGCAGTAGATCCTACATGATTATGATGATGGAATAAGAATTAAGTTTATTTCAACCCCTGTATTAATTAAATGTCGTCAAACCCCTATCCTAACCAGCGTTTACCTCCCAGCTTACAGCAACAGTGTCCCCCTACATCCCCCCCTGGCTGGTCAAGGGCGCCTCCTGATGTAGCACTTACATAAACTAGACTAAACGAACTTGCCGTACTCGTAAAACCACAAGGGAATTTGCTCTATAAAGACTTACGCTCATTCCACTTTACTTTCGGTTTTATAAAACAAAAATTCACATAAATGCGTATGTTTAAATGTCTACAAAAAAGCTAAGATTTAAACATAAACACCTCACGCAATGTCAAAGACCTCTTTTAAAACTAATTATGGTCCAAAGCAATAATTCCCAACAGGTTTTAATATCGCCCCAATTAAATAATGTGGTCCGTATTGCTGACGTATAAAGTCCATTTGAACTGCCTTATCCGACTTAACATGACAGATTGAAGCCATCAACATGTAATTTCGTTGTCGATAAGTAAAATATTCAAGCAAATTTACAAGACGTCGTGCCGCACCTAACATGGTACAAGCGGAGATGTTATCTTACTAACGGCGGATTATTTTGCACACGAGGATTAATCTTCCAATTGCTAAGTGCAAATTTAACAAGATTATCAGCGCCGCGGACAGGTTGCAAGTTGCATTATCCTTGGTGCATTAATCAGGAGGCCTGTTCCAAATAAATCCTCAAGAAGAGCTTCTGATGATTAATAATCACGAAATTCGAGACGCCCTATGATTAGTGCACCCAATTTATCGCCCGGCAAGCATAATAATATGAAGATTGAAATCTTTTTTATTTGTAATTTTGAGTGAGCTCGTGCTACCCGGAGATTTGAAATAAATTAAAGAATGGTATTATTAGATGCTGGAGGGGTTCGTCTAGTTAACCTTTGGTGTCAAACCGGTTTGAAGTGTGGAAGAAAGGGTGAGGAAATTTAATGAGAATGTTAAAAATGTAACTTATTACTTCGAGGTAATCTGCGAGGGACGGGTATCCGAAACAATTTGTCAGTCTGAAGGCGGGAGATTTGGGTCCGCCGTTGGACCTTTTTATTTTGCAATGTTTTCACAAGTAATGGGAGAGTTGGGATTTCCAAAACGAATAAAATGAAGTTTCGGGACTCAGAACAGGTTATATATAAATGACAAAATTGATTATTTACAAATTTAGCATAGCAAGATAGATTAGTGGCGTTGAGATACCCGTTGTAAGTACTATTAGACAATTGCCGAATGCCGAATACAAATACGAAAAAAAAACGGATATTTCATCATGCAATATAATGTTCAGCACTTAATTCATCAGAACCAGCTAACAACATAGTAAAACCAACAAAAATTATGCCCCCAATCGTGCGCGTATTTCAACAAAGTGTGAAGAAAAAAGCCGTGGTGGCCTAGTAGTTTGACCTATAGTTTGGTCTCTCAAGCAGAGGGTCGTGGGTTCAAACCCCGGCTCGCACCTCTGAGTTTTTTTGAAATTCATGTGCGGAATTACATTTGAAATTACAAGCTTTGCGGTGAAGGAAAACGTTGCGAGGAAACCTGCACAAACGTGCGAAGCAATTCAATGGTGAGTGTGAAGTTGCCAATCCGCACTAGGCCCGAGTGGGTACTAAGACCCAAGCCCTCTTGTTCTGAGAGGAGGTCGGTGCCCTGCAGTGTGACTATATAGGCTGGGATGGTGAAGAAAAGGCCAAAAATATGCGTACCTACTGAGAACGGTAACCTACACTCCGTGTTATTTAGTGTAAGTATATATTATTATGTTTGTGTGAAACAATCTTGGAAGTCGAATTTTCTATCACTTCCAGTTAACAAAAAAACTTGTATAAATGATTAAACACATTGTCTTACTTCCTGCAGAAGTCATCGGAGTGTGCCAAATTAGGTCAGCTTGACAGGTACTGATTCCCTACTAGGCAACGGATTCGGAGACTCAAGAGAGCTGATGCTGCCTTACTAAGGGGAGACAGAGTAGTAGCTCTGCCTTGCCAAACCTCAACCTCTAGCAACCCACCTGATTATAGTTTAAAAGACTGATTGCAGGTTTAAAACAGGAAAAAAAAAATATTAAACAAAAAACCTATTCACACTACAATAAGTACTTAATATACCTACTTGCAAAACGCAAAATCTAACTTTATCGTTCCGTCGATTAGATCATTTGCGAGCACAGCGTCGCATGCGCCTCTCACGATGCAGTTAATGACCGCTGATTGATATTTATGACTTTGGGATCGACTGTATCGCATTACAAGCAGGGTTGCCAACATTATTTGCGCAAGTCGTCAAAATGCTAATGTATGCACATGAAAAATTGGTAAATACAATTCGAGACGGTTTGGGGTATACTACCAATTTTATCAATCTCGTATGTCGTTTGTTTGGTTGAAAACCGGTTAAAAGTGAGTGTTGAGTCAAGCGCAGTGTAGGGTTCTGTACTAATAGTTTATGATAGTTTTCCTTTTCGATTTGTTATACCTAGTAATATTATGACTTTTTTTATATTTTGCAAGTCAACAGTTTAGCTTGAGGGCGGCTTGAGCTTGGCTCTAAAAAAAAATCACCACTTCGATGTTATTTTGGAAAGATCTCATCCTCATTTTACTTAACATCCCATTTCAAGGTTTCAAGTAAAATGAGGATGAGACTTTCAATTTTGCAATTTTTATTTTACGGTATGCGTAGTAATTGCACATCATCATCACCCCTTGTTCGTCCACTGCTGGACATAGGCCTCTCCCATGGCACGCCACTGAGCACGATCCTCGGCCACCCTCATCCAGCTCTTGCCAGCCACCCTGCGAAGATCATCGCACCACCGAGTCTGAGGGCGTCTTACGCTACGTTTGCCGATCCGTGGTCTCCACTCAAGAACTCCTCTACCCCAACGGTTATCGGCTCTTCGGGTTATATGACCGGCCCATTGCCACTTCAGCGTGATAATGCGGTGGGCTATGTCGATAAGTTTGGTTCTCTGTCGGATCACTTCGTTACGAATTCGATCTTTCAGTGAAACTCCGAGCATAGGCCCTTTCCATAGCACGTTGAGCAACTTTAAGTTCGCACCAACATGCAAAATTACAACTTTATAATACTAACCAGTATCTGGTCTCTAAGCTAAGCTGCAGGTGACCTGACAGACAGATAGACTGTGAGATGGACAGACATGGCAAAAATATAAGAGTTCATTGTAGGACTACGAAACCCTGAAAAAAACCCATATAGATCATTTTATCTGTCAAAACCCTACTTCTCCCAGTGCACGAATGTGACGTGTAGGTACTTGGTCGGTTATGGCGATTTGTTAAAAAAAACTAATCATAAAGTTAATGGAAAGACGTTTTAATCCAGTAACTTTGTCGCCTGAAAGTATGGGGGCAGTATGCGTCAAATCCGGTAGTTCTGAAATTTTGCAGACTTGTTTTTGATGTTGGCCTAATGAATAATCCAAGTTTGTGACCTCGAGCGCCGAACGCAACTTTGTCAAAAATCGAAAAAACCGCGAAAAAATCGATATTTTTTTCAAATTTTGGCGATTATAACCCTAAAGGACTAGTGTTTGAAAAAACTTTCTAAGAACGTTTTAAAGAAGACAAAATTTGCTACAACATGATACTAGAATTGTCTCTGTGGACCCAATAGTTTCTAAGATTAAGCCTTGCAAAATTTATCATTTTTTCGAACTTCGCAATTTAGGCAACCACAACACCTATAACCTTGACGAGCTGCGGTACCGACTATTCGCTAGGGCTGCGACGAAAACCAGCTTCAATCTAGCCAGGTTACCTCCCACAAGAGACTCTGCTCGATTTCACTCCTTGCGGACATACCATCAGGTAAAAATTTGTCCTTGCATCAGTAATTCACATAACATATCATTCATCATTTTCTATTCTCATGTACAATCTTCTTACAGGTACAGGCGTGGTTGGGAGTCACACTTAACCCTGGGGGTGGCTATATACACACCACAAAGCCTCAATCCCAAAACGATGACCAGAGATGCAGCCCCACAACACCTCTTGCAGATGATTACTTGCGGCTGCACGAAGGGTTGTGGGATCGCGTGCAGCTGCAGGAAGACAGGATTAAAATACTCATCAGTCTGTAGGCACTGCAGCGAGGCCTCTTGTGACAATATACCTGATGTTGCAGTAGTAAAATCCTAGAAGGCGACGATCTGTCCGATGTCGAAATGGAGGATGACTTGACGGCACAAAACGTCGACGATTCATTACCATCCCCTGATGGGGATATGCCATCCCAATACATCGATCCAGATACGGACGAACCTCAACCGGGACCTTCCAAAAGGGCCCAATTAATTTGATTTTTTGATTTTGAATATTACTCAATTTCCTAACAAATAAACTTATTAACTTCTGTTGTACTTTTCTTTTTTATTTACTTCATTTTTCGTAGCTTAGCTTTAACATCATCGTTCACACTCCTCATTATCTTTTTTAACATCCTATCATAAAAGTACAGGGCTTCGATAGTATAATCAGGGTCAAAATTCATTCAGAACGACAGAATCGCAAAAAATTGCGAAGTTCGTAAAAATGATAAACTTTGAAAGGCATAATCTTGGAAACTATTGGGTCCACAGAGACAATTCTTGTATCATATTGTAGCAAATTTAGTCTTCTTTAAAACGTTTTAAGAAAGTTTTTTCAAAGACTAGTTCTTTAGTGTTATAATCGCCAAAATTTGAAAAAAATACGTTTTTTTCGCGGTTTTTTCGATTTTTGACAAAGTTGCGTTCGGCGCTCGGGGTCACAAACTTGGATTATTCATTAGGACAACATCATAAACAAGTGTGCAAAAATTCAGAACTACCGGATTTGACGCATACTGCCGATGTATAAAGTTACTGGACTATTTAATTTATTCAATTAAGTTCTCTTCGGATCATAATTGAATAAGTTTAAAATAATTTTTCACATAAAGTGCTTGATTAGTTACATTGAAAGTCTCAGTCTTTAATACTAATTATCAATTAATTAATTGTAATTGAAACCCCTAATTACTGGCTACATACTGTCATTTAATGCGCCCGACATCTTGACAAAATCCAGGGATAGATCTCTCAGGATGGTGACATAAACCAGGATAATTCTTATTGCACTCTTGATATCTCATTATCATTGGCATTTATAAATGGTGACCATTTAGATTGCAAGTTTGTTGCTGACATTGGACAGGACCTATTTAGTTACTGACTAACCTACTGATTACTGACTATTAAGTACATAGATTGCCCGTCCCTCCCCCTTCCTTTTTCCCCTCCTTCTTCGGGATATTGATCGCAATTTTGAAAATATGTCTAACTAGCCGTTACGCGCAACACCGTCCGCGTAGAATTCTTTTATTTTTATCCTGCGGGATATAATATGTACCGAATTTTATCTAAATCGGTTCAGAGGTTTAAATGTGATGAGGTAACAAACAAACAAACAGACTTGCAAACTTTCACATTTATAATATTAATGAGACTAGCTTTACCCGTGGTTTCGTGGTTGATAAGTTTACTTTATACTTGTTTATTTTGTGTATTTATTTATGTAATTTGTGAAATGTGAATAAACGTTTTTCTATTTTTCTATTTCTATTTCTACAAGATGAATTAAAATTCAGGGACTTCACAAAATTTTCCGAGGGAATTCCCCAAAATTTTGACCGTCAACTTCTACTTTTTATCCCAAACTCGTGGAAATATCAGGATAAAAAGTAGCTTACGTATTTTTTCAGCTATCTCCAACTCATTCTTCTACGTATCTCATATAATTATAATGTTAGTAGGTAAATCTTACTAATAAATATGAACGACATTATCAAAGGCATGGAGATAACAATTACACCCACTGTTCAAGAGTGAAACCCACGTGCGTCATCCCTTTACCTTTAGGAGAACAACACGATTCGCAGACAGCAAAAGTCTACTGGGCACTCCACACTCATGGCGTGAACAGCCGCGAAAAGGCATGAACGTGAGTGCAAAGGTTTTTACGCGACGAGGATAGCACTGCACGATTCCAAATCAGATTTTGTGGCCATTTCTTTTCACACTTTTTACACGCGTTATCCACCATTTTCCTATTTACATAATTTTTCACTTATATATCATGTTTAATAAGTAGAATATAGACGTTATATTCTACTTATTAAAGAAAGTTTTTGTTCAAAAAATTAAGCCAACGTTTTTTTTCCTGACTGTACTTTTTTGTCGATTGTGCTTGCATTGACATTTGGATTACATATCCGTACAAATTTAAAGTCAATCAGATCACAAGAAATTGGTAAAATTCGACTTGCAAAATTTGATTAAGTTCAAACAAACAAGCATTGAAGTCAAATAATGACTTCTAAAATTATGCCAATGCACACAGTGCCAAAATCACAGCTGTTGTTTTTTGAATTTTGTATTGCTCGGACATTTTGGGTTGTGATCTAATTGCGAACGTCACTTTGACGATGTGAATATTCGCCGTGAATTCAAACAATGAGTGTGGAGGCTCCAAACAATATTCACTTTTTATTCTATTTGATCTTCTCGACTCAACGGCAGATAAGCTGCGAACAAATTTGCTTTCGAAAGATTGTTATGTAAATATTTTCCAGCGAAATTGCTAAAGGCTTAATACACCGTACGGGTAGAATTTCTTTAAAATACCCAGTAAGCAAAGCTAATTGTCAGGTAAAGGAACACACACGCTTGTAAAGAATGAAATAGGTACGTAAGTATTTTTATACTTAAGCTAGCCTATTGGTTTGACCTATGGCTTCTCAAGCAGAAGGCCGTGGTTTCAAACCCGGACTCGCACCTTTGAGTTCTTCGAAATTCATGTGCGAAATTACATTTGAAACTTTATCACGAGCTTTACTAAACCTAGCTAAACCTGCGAAGTTATTCAATGGTGTGTGTGTGTGAGTGTGAAGTTCCTAATCCGCATTTTGCCTGCGTGCGACTGCGGCTCAAGTCCTCTCATTCTGAGAGGAGGCCTGTGCCTAGCAGTGGGACGTATAGACGCTGAGACGTTGATGGTATCGCCATATGAGTGCTCCAGTTTTTCGCAACTTGCCAAAATTGCAGGTTCTTATCTCTATTGCCTTCGGTAACGACATCCTAATCGTATTTTTTTACATTTACGACCAGCCAATAAGTCGTCGAGGGAGGTTATGGGTAATAAAAAAACATCTAGATTTCAGCTTAGGTATTTTCATGACTTTTTCTCACGTAGGTACCTAATTTAATACGATTAAGAAAGCCTTGGTTTCTTGATCTAAATTTCTGCTTATATTTTTAAATTGGATCTTTATATTTGAACGGCTGCACTTTTTTCGACGTTTTTCGGGATAGTTTAGCTATCTGACAAAAGATAGTGCTTTTCGAGGTAGTTAAACTACTCACCCAGAGATGGCGCCACCAAGCCTATATTAAACTTAAGCTGAGTTTACACTTGCAAGAAAAATTGTGCAAGTTGCATTACATTGCCGCGCTCGATTGACTACTACTAACTCGTTGGCTTTACGACCTCGCAACCTAATGCAACTTGCACGATTTTTCTTGCAAGTCTAAACTCGGCTTTAAAATTTCTGAGTAAAATTATTCTTCAGAAGATAGGTAAGATCTTTATACCCACCTATCTATTCATTTTACCTTTAATAAGGTATTTGACCATTTTTTATTTACTTCGTAAATTAAAGCTTAACAAGTAACTAATATGCCCTGGTGAACATCGAACAGGAAAACTTTTTTTAAGCTACCTTTACACCTAACAAAGTTATGAACATTTAAAATTCAAGATAAGCAGGAGAAAGACATATTTACTATAGTATCGCCATCCCCGCTGTACAGAAAAAACGTGTATTAGAAAGAAACAGATATTCCTAGGTACTTAGATAGGTAGGTGGGTAGGTAGGTAGGTAGGTGGGTAGGTAGGTAGGTAGGTGGGTAGGTTTCGGTATATACCGAAATTACTGAAGTAAATTTTCTCTTCTCTATAATGTTCTTATATCTATAACTGGATATGGTAAATTCAGGATTCTGGATTTGATATTCATGAAGAGGTAAGGTGTCATCGACTGCTTTTAGGATTTAGGCTAGACTAGACTCACATCTCAACCACAAGCCAAATGACGTAGGACAGGAGATGGCAACGTGGGCTTTCCTCTTTGTCAAAAACCCTACCACATTTAATTTTTTTTTATTGGTTAATCATTTAATTGCACAGTTAGATAATTTTAAAAAATAAACATTTGTTTAATAGACAGTTTGTTTTCAACTTATTTTTCCGTCCGTGTAGAATTCGGTTTTTACTATCCTGCTGGAATTATAAAATTTTCCTGGATAAAAACTATCCTATGTCCTTTCCCGGGACTCAAACTATATGTATACCGAATTTTATCTAAATCGGTTCAGCGACTTAGACGTGATGATGTAACAAAACACAACAAAACAAACTTACAAACTTTCGCATTTATTATATTAGTGGGATTTGAAAAATAAAATTACTTTTAATTCTTCATTGAATTGTACCCCAACACATGGTAAGCAGTACAGAAAACACAGGCATACACAGAGATTTTCCAAGGTAAGCAATTGGCAGCCTTGTCGCTTCAGAGCGATGTCTTCGAGGCAACCTTTACAATAGACAGAAATAAGGATTAGATTTTAACAGATGGTGCAATCCACAGGTACTTAGATCAGACATTACTTACAGAATAAAAAATACGAAATTTAGGACGCCAGCACTCGCGGATCAAAAATAACTCGGGCTTTCATCTCAAAAGGTCGGTATAATAAAAATTAAAAGATCCGCTCGGTTGACCTGAATAGAGGCTTTGTTGCATGCATCGAGTACCCTCAACCGTAGCACTCTTGAACAGTGACGTCAGACGCCACGTGACATAAGCGCAGTTTTGGACTGGGAACCTTCACAGGGACGGAACGGAACTGAGGACTGGAGGCCCACCACAAAATATCTCACACGGGTGGAAACGAGAAGAGGAGGCGTAAGTTCGAAGACGGACGCAACAAGGGCTGCTATAAATACTTAGATAGATATAGATTTACGAGTTATTTTCGCTTTTCAATGCCAAATAGGTATATTAGCAAAACATTGGCATGCGAAATTCTGTTATCGCGAGCCGCTATTCCCTCCGGAACTGTGCATTTTTCCGACATTTAGGGGCTGTTTCACCATCCATTGATTAGTGTTAACTGACGGTTAAATGTGATGGCGTCTCTATTTGTTTTGTTCGAATAGACGGAGACGGCATCACATTTTTAAATGTGTGTAGTTACACTAATCAATGGATGGTGAAACAGCCCCTAAGCATTTAACTGACGGTTAAATGCGATGCCGTCTTTATTTGTTTTGTTCGAATAGACGGAGATGGCATCACATTTAACCATTATTTAAAGTCAAAGTCAAAATATTCAATTTAGGCTATAACAAGCAATTATGAATGTCAAAAAAAATCTACCACCTGTTCGGCAAAACTTCTGTTGAGAAGAATCCGGCAAGAAACTCAACGAGGTATGTATATTTTTTAAACAGATATACAATATTATTAAATGAAACCTATACATCACAAGTATTTAACACAACTTTATTTTTAACACAATAGGTTCGCTATTTGAAGGGATCGCTAATGCGGATCGGAATTATTTCTAAATATCCCTGTCCATGATAATAATCATTAAGCTAATGGATGGTGAAACAGCCCCTAAAAGTAGCCTTTGTGACTCGCTGGCCATGAACTATCTCTATGGCAAAAACCACGTCTAACCGTCGCTCCATTTCGACGTGAAAGAGAGACAAACATACAAACGCACACTCTTCCGTATGTTAAATACTATTAGTATGGATTGTCATTAATAAACCAAAAGATTACAAGCATACATTACGAACAGAGGAAAGTCAAAAATCCCATCCCAATTGTAACTGTATCTACTATATACCTACTACGCTGGTCAATCCTAAATTTTCGTACTAATATTATTATTATGTGTGTTTGTCACGCTAAAAGGGCACTGGGCGGATTTGAGTAAAATTTGGTAAGTACGTAGATAGTTGGATGTTTGAACTTTTTATTCGTAAACTCCCACGGGATTGGAATACTGTATCATATACCTTCATACGTAGCTACCAAATTTCATTAGTTACAAGTGGGATAAATTCGGTTTCCAACATCTGACCCAAACTAACACGAGAACTTCAAAGTTTTCAACAATAGATAAGTACTCGTAAATACCTGAGATATTGTAGATCCGTTGGCAATCCAGAGTGCTTAGAACAAACGGCATCCTTCTTACATCTCTAATTTCAATATGACTAATATGCTGGAACATAACAATGCAACAGTGTTTGACGGCAAGCTACTGCACAACTTACAACCACCCGCGATTTGGCGTATGTAAATTATTTATACTTACCCGCAAAATCTACGCCGAGAAGCGAATGATTACGTACACAGCTAAGAAGAAGAAGGTTGCTTAAGGCTAAGTTCAAATAAATGCGCGGTTGGCTCGCCCCGAGGTTTATTGTAACAAATCAAAGTTGTTGTGTACATGAACCGCGCGTCGCCGCGCGTTCATCTGGCTCCATAACACGAAGTGCAAAACTCGAACCTCGTATGTTGCCGTCCCGCTGACGCTTATGTCAGTTAATGCGCGAATGAAAGGAACGGTGCGATACGAACTTCGATTTGCGAGTTTCGTAGTAGCCCCTCTGAACGAGCGAACAACAATGACTTTATCTTAAACCGCGCGGCGAGCCAACCGCGTGTTAATCTGGACTTAGCCTAAAAGGAGAATGAATGAAATGAATGAGGTTATGTCAAATCCCGCTGTCATTACATGACATGTTCTTGTGTGCGTGACCTCAACTCTAGTGGCACTAACTATAACCACAGAATTGCTATAACAAAAGACGTCGTGATTTATTCGGTCCCAAATAAAAGTGTAAACCTAAACAGTGAAGTGACAGCGCTTTCAAACGTCAATGTAATGCAACGTAAAAGAAACCTAAGACAGTTTTTATTTTTGCACAATGTCTCAAAATAAAAGTATCCTACCTGTGACTAAGTATAATAATTTAACGTCATAATAACTTACAGTGGGCTTAACGAAAAATGGTGGTGATTCCAATTTATTTGAAGGTCAGTAGTAGTCACGATATAATAAAACATGCATCGGCTTCAACCAACTCCTTTGTATGAAAGTCCGTACAAAGTAAACAAATCAATCCTTAGAAAAAGCTCCCGCTGTATTATATTCGACAGGGGCGCGGCAGGCTATGCGTAGACGTATTTCGGCCTTCGTCCTGTGCGCCCCTGTGGCCTAATGGATAAGGCATCGGCCTCCTAAGCCGGGGACTGTGGGTTCGAGTCCCACCAGGGGTAAATGTGCTTTTTACATTTTTCTAATTTATTAAATTGCTATAGCTAGATGAATATCAATAATGGATATAGGAAGATATTTTTTAAATGTTATGTTCCGTATGACCAACTTGACTTTAAAATGTAACCTCTACACTAAAATATCACCGTGAAAATTTTAAACAATAAGTTTTTGTTGACCTTACTTATTTTTAAATCCTTGTACAACTTTTTTTTGGTTACTATACTTGCACCACATTTCAAATTATACCATTTTTGAAGAGTTCTTTGTTCTGTAGAGACGGTCCTGGGTGGACTATCAGAATTTCACTACAAAATTATTTTTGTCACCGAATTTACCTAAGTACCTACATAGTAGGTACATAATACCAAATACAAACATTGGACCATAGACCCTCCTCCTATTTTAAAGTCGGTTAAAAATTAATCTTAATCGAGAACTAGAATGACGTGTATAAAAAAATATTGCACATTTTGAAACTACTTAAATATAGGTAAGTACTTATGTACTTTCATACTTACGAATAGATAAACAATACACTTACGAAACGTTGCAAGTTACGAGTAGGTAAATAAAAGCGTGTAAAATATAGAATTATGTGTATCTACCACATAGTAAACAAACTCCAACCTTATCATAAAGCTACGCACGTAAATAAATCGCGGGTCTGCAATTATGACCCCTGTAACTACCAAAACGCCCTTAAGGTATAAATAAGTGCGCAAGGTTTAACGGCCGAGGCCTGCAGGCTGTGCGTGTATGCGTGAGATGCGTGTGTGCGTTGGCTGCGTGTGTGCGTTGTCTGCGACCTTGCGAGGACGTCTGAAGCCTGAAAGTTAGAGCCGGTGGGAGGGGGGAGGCACCTGAAATCGATATTCAAATTTTGAGGACAATGCATCAGTGCTCGTGATGTTTATGTTTGGTGGACGATACTTTTCTATTTATAGGAAATAAGAATAGTAATTTCATTTAATAAAAGCAGTGGTAGACTTGTGGTTTGAGCAATGATATTTCAAGTAGAGGGTCGTGCTTGGGTCGTGGGTTAGAAACCGTGCTCTTTCGAGTTTTTCGGAGTTTATGGGCGAAATTCCTACAATACAATTCAAGACAGACATTCTTTATTGCCAAGCCCTCTCATTCCGAGAGGAGGCCTGTGCCCAGCTGTGGGACGTTTATTTATAGACTGGGATGATCATGATGATGATGATTAGTAGGTATTACAAAGACAAAAAACAATACGAGTAGACAATAGGCTAAAATTTAAAACTATAATTAGGTACAGTCTTGAAATTGATTTTTGAAATAACAATTCAAATTTCCATTAGCGAAGCCGTTTGCAAAGAAATTCAACCGTGATCCCAACCATATCCACATTTTTCCCGGGTAGGAACTACTTCCCAAGTCCTCTCGTTTTAAGAACCTGTGCCCTGCAGTGGGGCGTATCGTATATAGGCCGAGGTGAGAATAACTTAGCTCAGTAAAGGTGACCAACTTGAAAGCATCCTCTTAAATGTAGAACTGTAGAGGTATAAAACCGACATAGAACTTACGTCATTTAGTTAGAATATTGGTGAGGGTGTCAAAAAAGCAGTTAAGTATTTATACATCGGTATCAACGTTCAAATTTGATGGCAATGTATGGTCGGCAGACAAGCAAATACAAACAAATACACTTCGTATTATTAACCTTTATTTTGTATACCTAAATAAAATACACTCTAAAAATGTTTTAAGAGTTGAAATAGATTACTTAAATTTGTTCCATGAATTTTGCTGTCATTCTTTGACGTCTGCAAGAATATATCCATTTTAAATGCTTTTTTTTTGTTTCGATAAACTATTATTTGACTTTGTAGGTACTGCTAGTAAATATAACATCCAAACATATTTGAGGCACAGAAGATATTTTTTGCGTACCTACGAAATTCTGTTTTTATGAATTACTTTTTATCAAACGACGACAAGAGACGTAACGAATTCATTGGAAGTTTGGTGGAATAGAATATCGCCCACACCGCAAAGTTTACCCAATTTACACTTTGCGTGTGAAGAAATCAAGAAATAACTAAATTGGGTTCATTCATTGAATACTGTACAAACATTCGGGTAGGCTAGAAATTTCATTTCCAATTTAATATTGGGTCTATTGAAGTTTGATTTATCTAAATTTACTGATTAAATAATATTAAATTGGTGCAGTGCAAGTCGATCTAGTAGTAAAGCACTAGGCATACATACATACATAAATTGCAAGCGAAATCAAACAAGGTATGTACAAAAACACGACGATTACCTACCTATCGATCGTCGCGAATTACGTGTATTGACGAGCAAGTCTTTTACGGTCTTATTGCGTTTCTCGTCACTATACCTGTCGTAGAACGTCCAAATTTGCACATGAGACATAAAGCCTCCCTCATAGACCTCCAATTGCTGGTTGCAAGTGGCCTGCAACCACCGGGAACCTGTAGGCTTAACCAGATTATCCGTCCTGATCGACAAGCGTGGGAAACCCTAAACCTTAGTTAGAAACATCGCCGTCAATGTCCTTTAGAAGCCGATAAAAGTATATCGTGTCACTTGCCTAGGTTATTTATTTATTTGTTATGACTTTTCATTTATCATTCGACATACCATTTCAGGCAATATACGACACCATTGTAGTAAGCGCACACGCAAATAATACCCACCCACTAATACCCACGACCGATAATGAGGCGAGAGTTTTCTCTTTTATTTTGTTCATTGCGTGTATTACCAGGTAACAACTGGGTGGCGAGCGTGTCAACCGCACAATGAACAGAGAAATCGCTTACCGTCCGCCGGTCGCAAATTTTCATGGTTAGTCTGCAAGTTTAATTCACATTGAACACGCAACGTTACCTAGGTACGATTTGTGAATGCTTTTCTATGTTACGCTACTTCTATACCTACTTCTCTTCTGTGTGTAAATTCACAGTTACCTACACTAGAAGGATTTTCAGCGTCGCGTAAACGCGCGCTCATGAATCGCGCGTCAATTGCGTCAAAAAAGTATGCCGTCTCATAATAGCACAGCTCATAGCCCTTTGGTTTATAAGCGTTTTAGTTTAGTTTTAGTTTTGCACTGTCTCTTTTCAAGCGATACTCTAAGGCTGAAGACCGACGCAGCGCTAAAGCCGCTCACGTTTAATCGCATTACACCCTAAACCTTCATCTTCATCATCATCATAATAATAGTAGCTGTAGGACGTCCACTGCGAACATAATGCCTGCCACGTAGACCTCCAGTTGCATCGGTTGGAAGCTCCTGCTGGCTTTAATAAGGTCATCCGTCCATCTCGCGGTATACATTTGAGAAACCTACAACACATTAAACATCGTTAAATGATTCAGGGGTCGTTACAAAATTCCACTTGCGAAGGCCAAACAAATAATGTCCCGCATGCAAATGTACTGTGTAACCTACAAATTCCGTTTGTAGTGAGACAAGTGCCTTATTCAGACAGACATGCTCGTAGTAAACAAACATCCCGCCAAGTCTCGAGTATGGGACACAGAGACCTCGAGACACGGCCTTGGCTAACCTAGATGAGATAGCTTAGTAACGGTTGGCGAAGTGTCCCTAAGCTGTTTTTACCCGAAATAGGTAGTTTTTCGAGTGTTTGTTGTAGCAGTTGTAGGTAGGTACTATCTATGTTTATTTCTTCGGTCCTCTATGTAGCCTAAATGAATGGACGGTTTTCAACATAATGGGGGTATTACATTCGTCAAAACAGTCTGAGCGACCTATGAATATTTCAAATGGCGTTCCGCGAAAAATATACTGGGGGGATTATTTTTTCATGTCATAAGGAAGGTAATAATAAACTCATTCCTAGCAGAACAAGACTTTATCAGTTTCACAAGAATATAAAAAAAACCTCGTTGCTTAAAACTGAAAAAAGATGCTTTATGTGTAGAAACTAAAAAAAAAGTAGGTCCTGTTGAAGTCTAAGTTACATAACAGAGTTCTAAACCACTAGACCGTTTTTTTTCTTTTTAGTTTTTATTTAAAGCATTTTTAATACATTTGGGTTTTTGTATAACATCGTAACAAACGAGTATGCGGATCAGCTGAATGGTAAGCATCTCTACCGCCAATGGGCAGTCACAATTCCGTGGGAGTCGCTGATGGCTCGGAGAATTTTGAGATTTTTTTTTCTTTCTTGAAGGCCCCTAAATTCAGAACTTAGTATAAAAAATGACACGTGAAAGAGCCCTTTGCTTTACCTACTTCAAGAATAAACATTTTCATTTTGAGTTCGTGTAGGATAAAAAGTTTGTGAGTAAACCGCAGTGTAGAGGAACGCCAACCGTCCAAATGACGACATGACGAGGGTAAAAAGCCTCTTTACAGCAAGCCGTATCGTGGTGAACTCAGAGGTTGGTATAAAACTGAATAATTCCTGAAAACCACTCTCCATGATCTTTTTTTTAATGTAGCCCTTAGTATGTCCCACTCTCGTTTTCCTCTAGTTTTTGATTTTGTCCAGATTTTTTCAGGAAAACGAGAGTTAAAGACATAACTGAAAAAATAACACCAAGAAAAATGGAGATGAGCGGGACACATCATCAGAGATCCATAAGAGAAATGGAGCAAGATTGTCTCGGATTGGTACCCCAGAGACGGCAAACGCTGCCGTGGACGACAACAGACGAGATGGGAGGACGACCTTAAACTAACTAACTTTGGATATACAGCAGAAGATACAGGCATGCTGAACTAGGGGATATCCTTTGACCAATTTGTAAATTTATATTATGATTATTTTCTCATGCTAGTTCAGATTAAAAGGCTTTATTATTTTAGTATGTCCCACTGTTGGGCAAAGGCATCTCCTTTCCTCCGCCAATCTTCCTTATCCCGCGGGCATGCACCTGCCAATCGGGCTGAAAAGCGCTCAGGTCGTCCTTCCACTCCTTGGGTCTCCCTCGGAATCCATTCAGTAATGAGTCGCCATGATCCATGCGGTAGAAAATAAAAGAAGAATGCAAAATCCCTTCGTATTTTCTAGTCCAGAAGTCTACAACTAAATACTAATGAATTAAATAGTTCCGATTTCCTATACCTACTAATCTCATAATGAATTAGGTATCTTTAAATAAGTAGTTGATTGAATCAGACTGCTTTTTTGCATAGACATAACGTAACTATAGGTCGCGAGTGAGCTGAAAATTGCTTTTCGCGCAATCACTATAAGTGATATTTCATATTCTGTAGAAAATCACTGCGTCATCGTCATTGTGTCCTATCTATTAAGGTAAACGTACGAGTGCTCGACACGCAAATGCCCAGTAGACGACACCCTGCTGTCATCTCTATTGCTAATGACATAGGACTAAAGATGCCAACTACTGGGACAGTGACGACCACTCGTACGTTTAACTTAAATCATTTTAATCAAATTGTACTTTTTTGTTTCTGGCAACCGGCCGAAACAATCACGAAGTTTTTTTTGATCTCTACAAAGTCATGTCACATTAAAATTCACTTAAACGCGGCTCCAAAATGCAACTAAGTTTCGCGTCAAAATGCGTCAAGTTTTAATTCAACTTCGCTTAATCAGCGTCTACGTTGTTACAAAAGATGGTATATAAATTGGTAGCAAAGTTTAGTGCAAGCGACCTCTCGGCGCGGCGAACGAACGCATGACATTGAAAGCGGACGGGTAGGCCCGCCCAACCCCTCTACCTCAGAGGGAGGTTTGTAGCTACAGCTGGGTATTGTTAACTTAATGGACTGAGGTGGATCCCGAAACGCAGCGTTTTTTGTCAATAATGCAGGATTTAAGGCTTTAGATTGGTGCTTTACACTCTTCAATCAGTTGTGCAAGGCGGCCAACCAAACTGAAACAACTGCAACATTTGTCATGGGTTAAAATGCTCTCAGCACATAAAAGTTCACTGCTGAATGTAGGTAAGCCATAATATAATTTATTGAATCAGGCGTTACTTTGTGGAGGCCTATCCATACTCATATCAATGAATGAAGAATGAATGAATGAAGGTCGTGGTCGTGGGTGAGCAAAGAAATTCTTTTAATTCATTAGCCATAATACATTATGTTCAAGCACAACAAATGACTGTATGCTTTCTGCAGGGCCGGATTTAGGGGACGGCAACCGGCTACAGACAGCCCCGGGGCCTTCATAAATGAGGGCACAATAAAGACTTCGGATATTTTTCTTCAACTAGTAAACAACTATTCATTGGTTCACTTCAATCAGGCAATCAGTAAAACATCAAAATCTCAAATGACCCTCATTTTCTTTTGAGAATAGTTTTTGGGGGGGCGCCACTTGTTTGTTGGCCTTTCTGCGTCAAATCCTAAAAACTAAAACTAGTTAAAGATTAAAATATAATATAAGTAGTCCTTTATTAGTCGTAGATAATTGTAAATGATCGTCTAGGCACTCTGTACTTAGTAACGGCATGAAATTATGAGATACAATACAACACAATATCTCTTTATTGCACACAAACACAGTAAACTGTACAGAAAACACCCGTGGAAAACACAGTGTGTACATAGAGATAAAAATAGATACAATAATAGGAATAGTACCTAAACGAGGTACTTACCTACTGTGATTATGTATGATTTATGTAGATATTATCATTAATTTTATTATCTAAATTGCAAACTGTTGAAGTTGGTATGGTTAAATATAAAAATATTTAGGTAAAAAGAATTGGACAGAAACAGTTCTCAGTTATTAATTATGGACGATTAAAATATATACATTTTCGATTGTGTGAAAAAATATTCTTTTCTTGTACGTACACTAGCAACTTTCTCTTTTGCGCCATCTAGAGGGAAGATGATGAACTACATAGTTCAGAGTTTAGAGTAATACACTTCGAAGTAGCTGAACGAATAGCTAGCTATTCGTATTCAAGAAACGTCGACAACGTACAAGTTCTACGCGGCGCATCAGAGATGGCGCTGTGCACCTATGTGATGTTCATAGTTTTGCCAACATTGGTTTTGCTTATTTATTACTTGTCTTGTGCGAATATTTATAATAGGATTTTTTATGTACAGTCAAGGGCAAAAATATGTATACACTTTAGTACTCTATCACTTTAACCACTGTAACCAGTGTGACAAGGTACTATAAAGTGTACCTATACATATTTTTGCCCTTGACTGTATGCTAGATGTACGCACAGGTATGAAATGTTAGTCCTTTTACGTGATTTTGATGTAAAACTATTTACTTAACTTAAATAAGCGTGCGAAGTTAAAGCTAACAACAAAATATGTACTTACTTAATTTTGTTCGGTTTGATGCCATAATGCCATTTAAGTCACAGTAGATAATTGTAAGATTTTTAATTGATCTGTACTTAACTGTCATCAATCACCAGCTACAGCTTCAGAAAGTGTATTAAAAATCAAGTGCGAGTCGGACACACAAACGAAGGGTTCCGTACTACCGCGCAATATTATAATGTACTTAATTCCGTTTTTTTTAAATGGCCAAATAGCTTGTTTTTTGATGAACGGTTCTCTACTTTAATATTTTACTGTTCTCCATTCTCCATGGCTTCTCACGCGTAAATTTATTAATCTAGCAGTTGAATAGAAATTGCGGGATTTCAGAAAATTCCCATGCATATTCTCAAAAATTATATGGTGGGTTTCGTTAATTTTTCACAAAAAACACTAAAGCCTAATTCCATGTCTTGAACTTTTGAGATTTTATCCCGATCCTGTGGATTATCTTATCCGGTTCTCCTATGGTAGCGCGAAAAAATTAAAAATTAATCCTATTTTCACTACCACTAATTCCACTAGCCCTAATATCATAAAGCCGAATCACGAATTTTCCTAACTACTAATGAGTAGCTAATGAGCCCTAATTTTAGCATTCCTATTTTACTTTGTACCTAATTTCACTAGCCCTAACATTATTAAAATTTCGTCAAATGTATCCTTTCTTAATCCTAGCTGGTATAAAAAAACCAAACATCGAATCTGAACCTAAACTATCCAAGTCGCTTCTGCTCTCGAACCGTCTTGCTCGCTCGAATAAATTTTGAAGTAAAACTTTGCAACATAAAATTTGTCCAAATGTTATTTGACAATTCGTTACTTGCATGCCAATCATTTGCTACAAAATTATTTGCCACATAAAACTCATGGCTATTAGGTCTAATAATCATTGGAAAGAAAAAAAATCAATACTTTTGTTTTATTTAAATCTGATAGGGACCTAAACGACCGGAATCAATGTCGATGAAGCTGCGCTGCGCGGAGCTCCTATTCCACGTAGGTCAGGCGCTTCGCACCTTGTCAGAAGTCTAACTTAACCTAACCCATGTGGGTATAATTTACCTAATTTAGTACTTGTTTTTCATGTACAATGATTAAAACTTATGGCTATTAGGTCTATTAATCATTAGGAATAATCAGTATTACTTTTAGTAATATGACAGCATTTAATGTTTAGTACAAGTAGGTAAACATTAGGATGTAAAACTTTAGGCTTAGTAATCAATTCGGACATAGAAGTTTAGCTGTCATGATATTAGGGCTAATGAAAATTATATCTAACGTTGGTATGTCTAGTGAAATTAGCTTTTATGATATTCGGTCTAGTAAGGGTGAACCGTCCTATCCTATCGTCCACCCGATAACTATCAAGGTAAACTACCTATTTATCTATCTAGGTATCTAAATACCAACAATGTATTATTGACTTAAAAGAAAATGGGTGTTAGTATTGACACTCACCATAACTAAAAAATACAACCTGAAATAATCACTTTTTCGATAGTGTTTCGGGGAAGCGATATAGTGCAAATCTATGACTATGACTCAATCTGCGATATGCGTTCATGGAAGTAGTAACTAGGTAACGCCAGTACCTTTAGGTTTTTAGGTTAATTAAATAAGGATGTTGGTACATAGCCTAATAGGTAAAGGATAAAAATATTTTTTTACTAGCGTCGGAAAAAACAGGGCTCACACACGAATAATCTCGGTATCGTAATCGTTTGTTTTTCCCCTTTATTTCTAACTTTAGCTAACGCGTTTCATGACTTAAGGTACTCTTTTATTTCTAACTTTAGTTAAATTTTTATCGTTAGTTATTTGATCTGCCTAGTGCCATCCAAGAAGTCGCGTGATTTTGTCTAAATTAGACATTTAATTTCATTTCTACGCAGATGTGTGCCGGTTACCTTATAAGATTATTCCTTCATCTTAAATTTCATCGTGAATTTCTAATGTATTTTTCACATAAGTAATTTAGAAGTGAGATCAGACTCAAAACCACGGCCCTCTGATTGAGAGGCCGGAGGTGAAACCAATTAGCTACCAAGACTTTTACCCTGACCCTGAGTGTACAGAACCCTAATAATCCTTGAATAATAATAATTCCTGACACATAATTACACAACGCTATTTGTACCCCTCCTTTAATTTCATATTACAAAACTCCGCAAAAATTACATAAGTATCAATTTTAATTGCATCATTTAGCGTTAGTAAGTGTTACTAAGAATTAATAAATAAAAAAAGATATAGTTTTTTAGGAGTTGCAAGCAGGAAGGTGGAATACGGGTTAGGCGGGCGAGTGACGTCATAAGAATACAAACGGTCAAGCGTTTTTAATAAAACGCAGCGTTTATATGGAAAGATTGTAACAAAAATGTCACGTGACATTTCAAGTGTTGCAGGAATATAAGCCGTTATACTACTTTTTAAGTCATCGTCATTATCAGCTGGACTGTTGAACCGAGAGCTCCCCTTGAACACCACAATGACCGGCCACTCGCACTTGCATCAACCACTTACCCCGAAATTCTCACGATGGTGTCAACCCACCTAGTGAGAGGCCTGCCAGACTTTCTATGTACTTGTAAGTACTAGAATTTAAAATTGCAAAGTTTCAGGAATTTAAAATTGAGATTAAAAGAAATTTCGTTGATGATCAAAGTGTAAAGCGTTCAAGATAAACTTATCTACTTAAACGCGAATGAAAATCTTCGCTTAAAAAGCTTAGAAGAGGTGTTCACTTTGATATGCTCAACTACTAGATCAGAAGTTCCCAACCTTTTTCTCGTATACCTACTTCTTTCAATGTTTAGCATTTTCCAATCGCCAATCCGTCCCCCAAGTTGCCCCGTCTATTCTCCCGTGGACCCGACCTCTGCACCAAATTGCTCTGTACCCTACGTCTATCCCTATTCAGTAAGAAATATCCTGAGAAATATGTACCTTACTTATATAGTCCTACAAAGACATCAATCGGCTAATGCCACAAAAAACGATTTTATTGACTAACATTGTCGAGTTCGTGTATACATAATTTTATAAACTAGATTTTGCCTGCGGCTTCGCCCGCGTGGAATCCGGTTATCGCGAGAACCTATTTTCATACTTCTAAGTCCAGAAATGAGAAAATTTCCATAAAAACTTTACCCCCCCCCCATTTTACCCCTTTGTGGGGATAATTTTATCTATTTCACCTACACAGATAATTTTTCTAAGTTCAGAAATGAGAAAGTTCTATATAAGCTTCACCCCCCCATTTCACCGCCTTAGGGGATGAATTTCTAAAAATCCTTTCTTAGTGCTGAAATGAAATGAAATGAAATAAAATTTATTTGTCATAAGTGGGTGTACAGTGATGCTCACTTACATCATAAAAAGAACCCTTGTGTACCAAATTTCAAGTTTCAAGGCCCAGCGGTTTGGGCTGTGCGTTGATATATAACCCAGTGAGTCAGGTTTGCCTTTTATATATATAGATAGATTAAGCCGTATTACACTTTTTTGTAGTCGAGTCGGTACAATCGCAGCGTTACCGCGACAGTCTCCCGCGCCGTGAGTGCGTAAGCGCTGGCGCTATGACGTAATGCAAACCGGCGCGTTTCGCAAATGCGCGGCCGCACCGTCTCCGTTCCTTACATAATACTTTCTTCGACTCAGACGCATAACCCACACCACAACTCGCATGCTGTCCTTGTTAAATTCGTCGCGAAAATAAGGATAGAGAGAAAGACTAAATATAGAGTATACTTAAAGTTAAAACGCCTTTTAATACCGATATCATTGAGTCATTGCTTTCAATTAGTGAACAATTGGTGCCTAGTTACTGGACTTTTGATGTTTAATTACTAAAAAAAATAACTGTAGCAAAATAACTTTTAGTACGGTGCGTACTCTTTACACCGTTTTAATCAAGAAAGAAAAACGTTTATTCGTTACATTACAAGATTGTTGTACGTGCCTCTGCCTATATTTAAGTTTTGATTCGTTCCACTTATTTTGTACATGTATACGAGTAGTAGGAGCGATTCCAACAAATAAAACAACAACACACAAAAAAACATTCTTTAGAGCTGCACACCTTAAAAATAAGTAACGTTGCTACCTGTTCTCATTCTAAGGTGTATTTTGATAGATTTTCGAAAAAGCATCAATTATAATGTTAAATTACCCTGTATGGTATAATAAATTCTAAAATATTAAATTCAGTTCCCTCGTTATATTATTACATATTATTATTAAACGTTTACACTATTAATACTTACTAGTGATAACTCGATAAGTGATACAAATGACAAAGCAGGTTTTTGTTACAAATAGAAAACTATCCACGTTTTTTCCTATAACAAGTTCTGTCTGTATAAATATTGTGAAAATGATATTTAATAGACTATTCATTCGTTTCTTGAAAGTTATTCATTCGTAAGTAGAAAATAACACATTTCATAATTACCTGCGTTATTAGCAAATGTCAATAGTGTACATCACTTACGAGTGTGCATATATATTTTATGTTTTTTATTAGGTATAGAATTTATTAAACTAAACTATGTTTAATATTTAAACTTCACTTAAAAAAAAGAAAATAAGAAATAATTTAATGCCACAAAAAAACAAGTACTTACCTACTTAAAGATAAACAACAAAACTTAACATGAAAAACAATGTTGTGTTGTGCGGGTAAAGGCGTCCCCTTTCTCCTTCCACTCGTCTCTGGCTTCGACAAAATGTTGTGTTATTTTTATTTTATTAGAGCTTAGGAAATTCTGTCTGAGTAATCTCAGGTCTAACGCAGCAGTTGCGTCAACAGTCCAGTCATGGGCTCCGAGCACGTTACATTATCACGACCATTAGCCGTCGTATTAACCCAGTCTCTGGTCGAGATTACACATTGCCACCTGGCTAGGATTGTCGTTTCCACGTTAACGTCATGCTAGTGACCATTTTGAAGTTAGAAAGAGCCTAGTTAAAAGACTGGTCAATAAAAAAATATATATGGGCCCAATTGCATAACAAATTACAAGCCGATAGTATTTAATAGTGAATTTCGATACAAAATCGCTAATACTTTTTACTTTCTTGTAATTAAATATTCTACCCAGCATTTAGCCTCTGTAACTACCTACTTATATTAACTTATTGTTCTGATTTGTGATGCTCAATATTTGTATTGTATTTTAAATTATACGTATAACGAATATTCTATTTGGGTTGGGCAAAACGCAAGCTTTTTTTTATCAAAAACAGTGGAAAAACACTAAACGGATCTTCCTATGGTAGGAAAGTAAGCCTACTTATCCTTGAACACCCGCCATTTCAGATGACTGCTGATGGTTTATATCGTAAAGAGCTAAAAAATAGCTTCATCATCATTATGATATCAGACGTAGAACGTCCTCTTGGACATGACCTCCCCCATAGACCACCCGTTGTTTCGGTCGTGAACCTGCGGCTTTAACCAGATCATCCACAAACATTGTATTTAGGTATTGTTATTTTGTACTGCAAATATTGAATAAATTATCTTATCTTATCCGTCCGTCTAGTAAAAAAATACCTTTACCACCCGCTTTCTTGCACACTACTCTGGAAGATAACAGAGCTGCTGCTTCAGTCCTGGATTTGTGAATAGACCGGTATAGGCCGCGGCCTAGTGGCGGCAGATTTCAGAGGACGCTCACTCGATTTCAGAGGATAAAAGTCCAAAAAAGTTTTAGAAAGGTATGTACGGCAGAAATAAAGTGGCCTACACTCATAAAAAATATAACTCCGGCACCGTGCTGTTTAGAGTAGTTAAGTAAGTGGTGAAGAGGTGATATTGATCCATATCTATCCGATGCCAAATAACTCTTAAGTGTGATCCAAGATACGGTTGTTTCTGAAATCCACAAAAATAAGTTAACGGTGTTGAGAAGTGATAAATGTTCCGCTATGCCACTGTTTGTTTATATGAGTGACTGGTCTGGTGGAACGGTTCTAGTGTTTGATATTTGGGTCGTTTGGTGGAAAGAACGAAATTGAGAATGTGTTATATTTTAAGGTTTTTATGTCATTGAACGGCTCTTAATGCGGTAAAACATGAAAGATTTAAAAACAATCCGTCATTCGGAGAGTTGGTACAGTTCGTGCTCTAACATAAGTATCCACTTTTCTATGTTGCTAGTGTGAAAAATGGGATGCATAACTAAGGGAACCAACCGTACTTAAGTACGTACTTATACAGCTGTGCCAAATAGTGTCAATATTACAATTGAAATGTTTACCAACTAGAAATGTGCCATTGAGTGATAAGAATCCTAACTACGCCACAAGAGGTCCCAGAGTCTATGCTACGACGTTAAAAATTCGAACTTCGTATCTGACGCTTATATTATTTAATACTTTTTCCAAGTGCTGCCGGATTATTTTCATGCTTTGTTTACTAATGGTTTACTAACACTACAGCCATGACATTTCAACTACAGCCATGCTCCGTTAATTTACACTGCAGAGATGTGATTAAGACATAAGTAATTTAAAATTATGGTTTCTAGAACTTGCAACATAATAACTTAAGCGCAGTATGCGGTTAATACTTATAAAAAGAAATTGTTAGTCGCAGTCATTGAAGGGTTGGTACTCGTAGCTGCCAGTATCAATCTATTAATTTATATCTAAGCAGCTAATTACTTATTAAATTTGAGTTAAAAATTTCAGTGTTAATACTTTTTGGCTGACTGTATTTTCATTGTCATCCAACAACAAAATTTCAAGTTGTTCCGACCACTAGAAGTGGGCCAAAATGAATTTGCATAATTTGACCCAACAACATTATCAAACTAGGCATATTAAATAAAAGCTTGTAAAAAAGAAAGATGCGAGCCTGTCATCCCTGTAAGTCATACCACAGAATGAATAATAAATATGTTATACCTGAGAGTATTTATAAAAAATCTATGACAATACTTATACGCAACATAAAATCATTTCCTGTTAGTTTTCTGTCATTGACAGGTGAAAAAAATTAAGTAAATTAACTGTTAGGTAGCAGTAACGTGTCCGTATAGATAAGTCGACGTTGCATATTCGAAAAATTACTCAAGTCCCATATCAATTATCTGCACTACTAGGTACATACAACTCTGTCCACAGAAATTTTCACCTATAAGTATATAAATTTAGTCAACCACTAGATGCTAGATGATACATTCCGAATTAATTCTTATATTTATTTTGAGATCCTCTTAGGGCGATAATAAAGAAATAAAACCAACGCGCGATGGAGTAAACGCTGATGGATTACGTGGCGCTCCACTTCGCGTAACATTCCGGTTATATGCATTGTGACACCTTGATTAGCAGTGTGGTGAACGTATACGTACCTACTACACTTTAGTAAAGATTGTAGAAAGACGTCCCTTTTTTGCTTGTCTCATAAGACAAGGACAAAATGCTACCAACCAGTTGCGTAGAATATGCATTTTTGTTAGAGTGAGAGATGCATGAGTTAGATAGGTAGGTGTACGTTACATTGGGCAGATATAATTAGTAATATGTGCATTAAAACCTCCTGCACATATCAAAAACATACTGGCTGAATGAACATTCCGCTTTCTCCCGCACGGCGGCGCCACCAGTCAGTTGCGCAAATTTGACAGCTCGAAATGAATGCCGGCCGGCGCGCGCTCTTTTAAATTATTCATAAAAAACTCTGAAAGTGCTGTGATTGTGTCTTAAATGTGTCCCTGGGACTGAGGAATAGAGCCAGAACAAACTGTAAGTGAAACCTATATCTTGCCCAATTCGGTTTTGCTAATTATTTTCAATATTCAAATGTCGTAGTTCAAACATTTTGGTCAATCGAACCGCATCCTCAGTTTGCAAACTAAATACACATTCATACACATAAAACACACATTTCACGCAGTTTTAAGGTAACAGGCTTATTTCTAATCTAAGTTATTTACCTAGAATAATACGTATAAAATTAACGTTTTCAATTTTCGTTCTTTGCAACGCGTCGCGCGCGTCTTTTGTTTTTTAATTCGAAATGGACGAAAAAGAATTCGATGTCGAACAACTTATTAACAAAAAAGAACTGCTTTTTATACGATGTCAAACGTTATTTGAACTATCCAAATCAACTCCACCAGAGCGTTTAACCGAATTTAATTTGCGACTCAAAGAACTTCATTCGACTCGGGAATGTTTCGAACAATGCATATTCGAGTTAAATTCTTACAATAAGAAACAAAACCCGAAATTTAAACCAAATTATCAGGAAATTCAAACCTTTGACGACATGTATTTCCGTATTCTGAGTGTAGCGGAGGCTAATAGCGACACTTGGCAATCGTGTGACGGCAGCGGTAGCGGACCTTCGTCGCGCTCCGCGGGCCGCGGCCCGGGCGCTGCCGGGCCAGACTCGCGGTCGGCTAAGCCGCGGCTGCCTAAACTAGAATTGTTCCATTTCGATAGCAAATTAGAAAACTGGCAAACATTCTATGACACGTTTACGAGTTTAATTCATAACAACAATGATATTACGAACATTGAGAAGTTTTATTACCTGCTCTCCGCAGTCAGCGGTTCGGCATTGACTGTGGTCAAAGGGATGCCAGTGACGGCCGATAATTATCCGATAGTATGGGCTTTGCTAGTCAAAAAATTTGAGAACACTCGTGCCTTAGCTACGAGCTATTTAGATCGGCTGTTTCAATTTAAGCCTTTGTCAACTGAGTCGGCTACTGGTCTAAACACATTTTTACAAACGTATCAAGAGTGTGTTAAAGCATTGAAACTTTTGAAAATCAGTAACCTATCGAGTTTCATACTGTTTTATATGGGATTGCGAAATTTAGACCCCGTCACTAGGCGCGAATTCGAACAATCTGTAGATCAAACCGATATACCTACTTACGAACAGCTGATTAATTTCGTGGAGAAACAGGCGCGTGTTTTGGAAAAATCTGAGGTTAAAATTAGTACATCAAAAATTCAGTTTACGCCTAAGAGTGTTCCTAACACCTCTGCAAAGCCGAATTTTGTTCGAACAAATAATAATAATGCTGCTAATTACAGTAGTGCACCGAAGCAGTTCCAAAAGCCGTGCTTGTCAGCTGTGAGTAAGAATAATAGCGAACGATCAAATAGATGTCTATTTTGCGACAAGCCGCATTCAACGTATCGATGTTTCGAGTTTTTTGATTTAACACCGGTGCAGCGTCTTGACAAAGTGAAACAGCTTCAATTATGCGAAAATTGCTTTCGTCAGCATTCGTTGTCCGAGTGTACGTCAAAAGTGCGTTGTGTGCTGTGTAAACAACCGCATCATCACAGTATTCACTTAGATACAGTTCCAACTGTTCAAAATTCGTCAATGAATCAAAACGATTCAAGTAGTCAAAACATTTCAAGTGGTCAAAACATTTCAAGTATTCAAAACGTTTCAAATAGTCAAAATCAAAGTCAAAGGTCAATGCCAAACGTCGGCTTGACTTGTTCGTCAAATTCAACCGTGCTGTTAGGCACTGCCATGGTGCACGTCGCAGATCGATGGGGAACTTACCACGCCGTACGTGCAGTCATTGACAGCGGTGCCATGTCCGGTTATATGACAAAAGAGTGTGCCCAGCGCCTGGGTTTGTCTCGACGCAAGTGTCAGTTTGAACCCATGGGTCTGGGAGGTGCGCCAGTGCAAGATTTCGGTCTGGTTACATGTTCAATTAAACCACGAAACTCATCTGGTCCGGTGCTTAGCACTGATACTGTTGTCGTAAGTAATATAACTAGCAACTTACCTACAGTAACCTTGTCAAACAAAGTTATCAATAATTTCAAAAATCTCGAGTTAGCTGACCCGAACTACTTTTCGGCGGCTCCAGTTGACTTGTTGATCGCAGGTGACTTATTTCCCTACATTTATGACGGTCAAAATATACTACCACGTGACCCGGGTTTGCCCGTCGCGATGCATTCCATATTCGGATATGTCATTACTGGTCAGACAGTACTGAGTGACGATTGTGAGTCAAATACAGCCTCGCTCAACTTGTTCTCTGCTAATAAAACTAGTAGTATCGATAAAATCATGAACTCTTTCTGGGAGACTGAAAAAGTGCCGTATGACGTCACTAAAAAACCAGAAGATTTGTATGTCGAACAATTGTTCCAAAACGAACACAGTCGCGATACTACGGGACGTTATACAGTGAAGTACCCGTTCAAACCCAGTTTTGATCTCGGCGATTCGACTCCACAAGCGTTACGTCGTTTCAACAATTTAGAAACAAAGCTGAATCGTCTTCCGGAACTTAAGGAAGAATATAATAAATTCATGTCCGAATATGAAAGCCTTGGTCACATGACTTGCGTAGGTGATTTTGGTACTGTGGATTCTAAGTACATAATTCCTCACTTTTGTATTCTCCGACCGTCAAGTACCACGACAAAACTCCGAGTAGTTTTTGACGCCTCATGCAAAACGACAAATAATAATTCTTTAAATTCAGTCGTTTACGCCGGTCCTAAGCTTCAAGCAGATATTAATGAGATTTTAATAAATTTTCGTATACATGAAATTTGCTTGTCAAGTGACATTTGTAAAATGTTTCGAATGACCTTGATCGAAAAATCTCAACGCAATTACCAACACATCTTGTGGAGGTTTCAACCTGATCAACCTTTAAAGGTGTATGAGTTAAACACGATCACATACGGCGTTGCTAGCAGTCCGTACCTAGCGATCCGAGTCCTGCATCAACTGGCTGACGACGACTGCGAGAAGTATCCTTTAGCGAGCAAGGTTCTAAAAAAGGGTTTCTTCGTCGATGACCTTCTGTGGTCAGTGAGCAGCTATGATGAAGCAGCTAGGCTACAGGATGAACTGTTAGAGTTGCTGAGTGGAGGAGGATTTCTGCTTCGTAAGTGGGCCAGCAACTGTCCCCAGGTACTGGCTCGGGTTCCAGCTGATCACCGCGAAACGCCCATTGCATTCGAGGATGACAAGGACCTATCCATAAAAGTTTTAGGTCTGCAGTGGCGACCCGCCGAAGATGTGTTTTCCTTCGTATTCCATCCACTTCCAGCTTCACAGGCGATCACCAAGCGTAGTGTTTTGTCACAGATTGGTCGTCAGTATGATCCCTTAGGTTTCGTGGCTCCTTGCATATTCTACGCGAAATGCTTCATGCAGAAACTCTGGCTCCAACAGCTGGGTTGGGATGAGCGGCTGCCTCCGGAACTGGAAAAGGAGTGGCTCACCTACATGTCAGAGCTCCCGCTGTTGTCGAATTTTAGCCACGAGCGCCAGGTTACTGTCAAACAGCACAGCTACTACCAGATACTAGGATTCTGCGATGCTTCAGTTCAAGGAATAGCTGCGGTCATCTATTTGCGTAGTTTTAACAATCAAGGTAATTCGAAGGTCAGTCTAGTCATTGCAAAATCCAAGGTTGCACCCTTGAAGACAGTGACCATTCCACGTCTCGAGCTAATGGCTGCGCATTTGTTAGTCAAGTTAGTCAAATATACGAAGTCAATATTGTCTGAACGAATTCCTGTTCATGAAATACTCTTGTTTACCGATTCCTCTGTGGTGCTGAGTTGGTTGAATACACCCAGTTATAATCTCAAAACCTTTGTGGCTTCGCGTGTTTCCAAAATTTTGGAGACCGTGCAAAGCGATTGTTGGTTTCACGTGAGCGGCGCGTCCAACCCCGCTGACGTGTGCTCGCGCGGAGCGCTACCTTCCGTGCTGTTATCGACAGCGGAGTGGCTCGGAGGACCGAGCTGGCTAGACGCACCAAGAGAGAATTGGCCAGTAAAATCAATTGATCAATTTAAATCGGCAAATGTGCCAGAACTCAAAATTCCATGCGCGACTTTGGCTCAAACTAGCGTGCAAAACACAACACGTGACTCAAATCTTGTTTATAATTTAACTGAAAAATATTCGAGTTTTAGCAAACTTCAAAATGTCTTAGCTCGTTGTTTTCAATTTATTAACAATTGTAGATCGACGAAGTCTAATAGGAACACAGGTCCTTCGTCTCTATCAGATTTAAAGAACGCACACGATGTGCTCATTAAATCCGTTCAGCGAGAGCATTTTGCAGCTGATATCCAAGCAATTTCCAATGGTTACAGCTGTAGTTCTTCACTTAAAAGGTTAGCACCTTATGTCGACCCCCTCGGTTTTCTCAGGGTGGGGGGTAGGTTGTCTTTCGCCGAACTACCGTATCAAAAGAAGTATCCATTATTGCTTCCTAAAAAGTGCAACTTTACAAAAATTCTTATCGACTATTTTCATAAAATTTATTTACATATCGGTCCGCGTACATTGCAATTAAACGATTATTTGCACACGCTGCAGCAGCGACAAAAATGGCATAGGAATTGTCGTAATATTCAAGTTGATGAACTCGTTCTTATGCATGCTGACGCTCCTCCGCTTCAATGGCATCTCGGTCATGTGACGGAACTTTATCCAGGAGCTGATGGAGTTGTACGGGTGGTAAAAGTAAAAATCCAGAATGGCGAATACACGCGACCCGTTGTAAAGCTTAGACCACTTCCAATGGAATTAGATTCAGCATAATTTTTATTTTCCTTTGTTTCTTTGCATGAATTTGACGCAAGAAGGTGTCAAGTTTATGACAATTTTAGGTTCGAAATAAGTCATTTATTTTACTCAATTTACAGCTACACGTGTTTAGTTCACTAAGTCAACAAATACTTACACTATACAGTCCACTTACCTTATTCAATACCATCCCTGGTTTTGTTTGTAAACTGGGGAATCTGGGGTAGATTCCCGGTGGGGGGTTTATGTACGTTACATTGGGCAGATATAATTAGTAATATGTGCATTAAAACCTCCTGCACATATCAAAAACATACTGGCTGAATGAACATTCCGCTTTCTCCCGCACGGCGGCGCCACCAGTCAGTTGCGCAAATTTGACAGCTCGAAATGAATGCCGGCCGGCGCGCGCTCTTTTAAATTATTCATAAAAAACTCTGAAAGTGCTGTGATTGTGTCTTAAATGTGTCCCTGGGACTGAGGAATAGAGCCAGAACAAACTGTAAGTGAAACCTATATCTTGCCCAATTCGGTTTTGCTAATTATTTTCAATATTCAAATGTCGTAGTTCAAACAGTAGGTACTTATTTCTCCACACCTCACATGCAGTCTACGCAAGCTTTGTTTACTACCTAATATCATGTAAAATTTGGGCCAACTAGTGGCAGCCGGAATGAATGAAGCCTGGTGGCCTAAGGGGTTTGACCTATCGCCTCTCAAGCAGAGGGTCGTGGGTTTAAACCCCGGCTCGCACCTCTGTGTTTTTCGAAATTCACGAGCGGAATTACATTTGAAATTTACCATGAGCTTTGCGGTGAAGGAAAACATCGCGAGGAAACCTGCACAAGCCTGCGAAGCAATTCAATGGTGCGTGTGAACTTCCCAATCCGCACTGGGCCCGCGCGGGAACTATGGCCCAAGCCCTCTTGTTCTGAGAGGAGGCCTGTGCCCAGCAGTGGGACGTATATAGGCTGGGATGGATGGATGGATGGAGTGGCAACCGGCTTGTTATCCGCTAATATTATGGAGCGTCCATTCGAACTGCGCACTGATTCAGACCCAATTTGGCTTTAGTCAATTTGAAGCTGTTTCCAGAAACAATTGGCAGGCGGATGAATCAATTTCATTCATGATTAAGTACCTACCTACACAGGAAACAATTCTTCTAAACATTAATCATTATTCTTTGGAATCCAAAGAATTTGAACCTGTGAAATTACCAAGGAGTATAAGTCGTTTAAGTTGGATTTTGAGGAGCAAATTATGGTCAAGTTATAGCTACTTAATACGAGATCAAATAAATACAATCTATTTAAAGATACTGAATCGAGTACTGGGGTGGAACCTTTGTGCTACTTACGTCATGTTGGCATCCCATACATTTACGAAAGCAATCATAGTGAAATTGATTATGAAAAGGTTCCGCCTTAATACGTGACTGAGTTTCCTCGACTATAATGGATGATCTCCGAAATAAAAGTATACTAGCTTTTGTCCGTGGTGTTCGCGTGGTATTCGGTTATCGGTTATCGGGTGGTGGTGGTGGTGGTATTGGGTGGGTGAGCAAGGAAATTCTTTTAGTTCATTAAAAGAATTTCTTTCCTCACCCGCGACATTTTGATAGCTAAGTTAATGCAAGATATTCTTTAAAGAAAAAAAGAATAATATTCTTTTAATTTATTGATATGGACCTTCGCAAAGTAACGTCTGATTCGATAAATTATTTAAACTAATTGTTCTTATAATGTCTATTTCTTGTCACTTGGCACCATATAATTACGATGGCTTGTCACTACCGCAAAACTGTATTGATGGTGATATAACCAAGGGACTCGGTCAGTAGGCCGAGCGTCGGAAATCTCCCTCGGAAGTGTGTCACTGAGTTGCGCACGCGACCAGTCCGTTGTGGATTTACAATACTGTTAGATAATTTGACCTTTGTATGTTTGACTTAGGACTAGTTTTTGCTAAGGACGTGCGTGTAAAATCGGCAGGTGTGTTCAATGTTCATGCTTTGTAGTCATTTATTTTCTTAAGAACTGGTAGTCTTAACTGAATGTTAAATATTTATAGTGATTAGCTGAAATATAAACCGTATTTACGTAAACTTTCAGTAAAAAAAATTAAAAAGATTTTCTTTTAAATTACTTAAGTACATAATTATCATAATAGCTTCGCCCCCGTTCGAGTTTTTTTTATTTGTTACGCATATACCTTGTCCTTACAATAACGAACACAAAAAAATAATAATCATCCAATTCGGTGCCGTCGTTGGGAGTTATGCGCTTACATACATTTCGGCAATTCATTTTTATTTATATAGATAGAAGAAGATAGATTTCTGTGAAAATGCTAGCTTAAAAGTGCTAGCTATATAATTTATTGAGTTAGTCTAACAACTGGTAGCATGGTGTAAGGTTGTGTCACTCTGAAGATGAGCTCTGGTTGAGTTCGAAACGCTTCAGTGTATTGTGGTGGTGGTGATAGATGGGTTTGCGTAATTTGTGTGTGTTCTTACAGTGTGGAGGTGGAGGAACTGCATGAACACGCATAATTTGCATAGACTTAGCTATCTCAAGGTCGCGGGTGAGCAAAGAAATGATTTAAGTTCATTGCTAGCTATATCATATATGAATTTCTTTAGAATAGGCTAATTATTTTTCATTTTAGTTTTCATTTGAAACCAATGTTGTTTCTGTGGAAAATATTTTTTGTTCCCAAATAGGATCAAAGAGATAGATATGTACATATACCTACCTACATACATACATACGGGCTTGAAACACAATCCTCCTTCGGGCAGCCGCATAAGCATCACTTCAGATGGAGAAACCTCAAAAAGAAGACAAACATTGTTGATAAAATTGCGCGTATCTAATCTAATTAAGACGCTTTTTCTTTCAAAAACAAGTTTCAAATCAACAATAGAGAAATTAGTTCTCACATTTTAACGTGGCACAGATTCCATGTAAATGTTTAGCAATGCAATGTCATGGCCTCGCGACAATATGGCGAAGTCAAGTTGGAAAGGAGTTAAGATTTTTGGCGGGAAGAAGGATGAGGTCCAAGTTATCCAATTTGCCGACAACATACCATCATCATGACAGCCAAAGGACGTTCAATTCAATTCAAATCATTTATTCAGCAAATAGGCCGCAATGGGCACTTTTACACGTCATTTTTTAATCTACCACCGGTTCGGAAAAAAACCTCTGTTGAGAAGAATCCGGCAAGAAACTCAACGAGGTATTTTTTTTTTAAAAAACAGATTCACAATATTTATAAATGATATCTATGTACTATACATTACAAGTATTTAACACAATTTTATTTTTAACACAGTAGGTTCACTATTTGAAGGGATCGCTAGTGCGGATCGGAATTATTTCCAAATATCCCTGTCCATGATATAATCGTTAACTTTATAATAAGCCTTAGATATTAATGTCTTTTTGACAGTAGATTTAAATTTTGTATCAGTTTCTTCAGTAATATTTTTTGGAATTTTATTATAAAAACGTATGCAACTTCCCAAAAACGACTTTTTGGTTTTAGCCATTCTGTAAGATGGTACTTTAAGCTTCCCTGTGTTTCTAGTAGCCTTTGGCTTATCGACGTTAGTGGGAAAATCACATATGTTCTTCCTAACGTACATGATTATTTCAAAAACATAAAGCGACGGCAGGGTTAGGATACCAGTTTCCTTAAAAAATTATCTTAAAGATTCACGCGTCTTCAAATTATAAATTGCTCTAACTGCTCTCTTTTGCAAGATAAAAATTGATTCGATGTCTGCAGCAGATCCCCATAAAATAAGCCCGTACGACATAATGCTATTAAAGTACGCAAAATACACCAACCGTGCCGTCGCCACATCGGTTAGCTGCCGTATTTTCCAAACAGCAAAAGCAGCAGAGCTCAATCTACCCGCGATTGCAGTGACATGAGGTCCCCACTGCAGTTTAGAATCGAGTGTTATTCCTAAAAATACTGTTGATTTTACAAATTCAATAGTTTGCCCATTTAACTTTATATTAGAAATTGAATTCGAGTTAGATGAATTTATCAATGAGAATTTAATACATTTGGTTCACTGTTGGACCTCCATTTACTAAGATTGGCAGTGGTGATTTTACCCAAGTGACCCGTCCATCTCGAGCACCATATTGCTCGTTAGTATTTTTACTATCGGGTGTATTATGGGGCTTGTTTTTGTTGAATGAAATAAGTTGAATCAGCCGGAAGACATCCACTGCTGATCAAAGGCCTCCAATTTAGAACGTCATAATAACCGCAACTCGCCACTTGCAATCACCGAAAAACACCGACCGATAAAAAATATACACAGGAGTTATTATTGTAGGTCAATTTAAACCATTGAATTGACTACATTATAAAATTTAAGGAAATTATCGTGAGGAAATAAGCGTGTAAAGCCATTCAATGGTGTGTGTGAAGTTCCCGATCCACACTGGGTCCACGTGCCAACTACGGCCCGAGCTCAGTCTAGGAAAAGGCCAGCAGGGCTACTACAAAACTCGAAACTCGAAGTTCGTGTCGTATCATCCCTCTCGCTCTCGTATTAAATAATGTGTAAGTGTCCGAGCGAGCAACACGAACTTCGAGTTTCGAGTTTCGTATATAGTAGCCCTACTGTGTTCAGCACTGGGGCAAATAGGTATACCTAGGCAGGGATGACGATGATGGAAGTTTAATTGGATCTAAATGGGTAGAGCTTATCTAATTTAAAATGCCGTGGCCATCATTCAACTAAATCAGTCCACTATGGCTAGTTAGATAGCAAATCTTACAATAAACCGCCTGAGTCCAACAGGGAGCTAAACCTCAGTTAGACTCAGGCGGTTTATTGTAAGTTTGCTGACTAATTAAGAAATAAAGAAAAAAAAGAATGTAATTTATTTATAACAGTAATGACACATTCTAACTACCGTTGTACCCTGAGTTTATCTTTTCGATTTCAACTAAATTTGGAAGGTAGACTCAGAAGTCAGCAGAATTCGAAAGGTAGAGTTAGTCCATGATTCCGACCTGGAAAAATAAGGTCTCCAGATATGTCCCCAAAATATTGTATGGATGGATATGTCCGTTTTGTTACGAAAATTATTAAGAAAAATGTGTAAGAAAACGGACACATCCATACAATTTTTGGGGACACATCTGGAGACCTTATTTTTCCAGGTCGGAATCATGGACTAACTCTACCTTTCGAATTTTGCTGAAATCGGAGATATAAACTCAGGGTACAACGGTAGATAGAAATGCCCATTACACAGATTAGAAAAAATACATAAGTACTTACCCTAGTATCTAGTATTCTACCCTTGTACCCTACTACCAGTACCCTAGTAAACTAGTAATAATTAACTGATTTTGTTGAGTAAGGGACACGTCATTTTCTAAATTAGACAGACTCTAACTTGGATGTTATTTAAAGATAGGCATAGTTATTTCCCCACAGGCGCAATAGCCCTCTCTTACTTAGAGTTCAGTAGGTAAAACTTATATTGTAATACATTTGTAATGCGACAAGAAAACAAGCGGCATGACATGATTGTTCGCAAGTGAATTGAATAGGAGTCTTATTAGTTTTATTTTGTGTCGTAATATAAAACTACGTGGTTGGGAAACATGATTTGCACACATTTTCTTTTCGGGTGAGTGGTTTTATGACGTATTTACCCGAGAGAGCATTGCACGTAGGTATTTTACCTTTACCTAGCGTACAAAACGTTGGTAGTGGTACTTATTGAATTGGCATGTTTGGAAAAGTAGCATTACCGTAAAATGAGGTTACTTTGCTCCGATATTTGCTCCAAATCTCGTAATCTTTGTTTTATTTTAAAAATTATTATGCTGTGGTATATTCATATGTATTTATGTAAAGTAGATCACCCCTACTATCATGCTGGCTTGTTTAAACAACGTCATAACATAATGTTGTTTTAATATATGTATATTAAAAACTTTAATTTAGGAGCAAAGTTACCCGGCGTTTGGGTAATTGTGGTCCAGAATTTAATTTCATTCATAATTTATACTAAGAAGCGTTTGGTGCATTTTTACCCCATCATTATCATTGCACTCCGTCGTCTCTCTGTACGGCGTCTGACAGGAAAAGAAAAGAAAATATTCCAACAAAAATTTCAGGTCAGTGTTGCCTCTTCATTGGGAACTGGGACTTCGACTTCCAAATAAAATACAGAATTGGAGCAAGTTACCCAGTGGGGGGGCAAAGTAACCTCATTTTATGTATGATATATGTTTGTTTATGTACATTTAATTATACGTTAAGTATCTCAAAATGTTTCCAGAATATTTTTTCCAGTGGTTGAGCATTTTATATAAGTAATTAAACAACCCAGAAAGATTCTCATCAGAATTTTGGTGTATTAAGTACCTACTCTTTGAATTTTGAAATAGCTGTGGGGGCCTATTAGTCGCAAGCAGAGGATCATGGGTTCAAACCCAAGCTGTGCTACCGGTGTGAAGTTAGCTGCCTAAAGTTAGCTGCCTGTGATAACCCGACCAAATTAAGAAGTGTCGTTTTCGAAAGTGTTAAAATAAATTAAAACATCATGAAATAGGTCGCAAAGTACACAAAATAAACAAAACATTAAGACAAAGGCTTTGATTAAGTGTAAAAGAAGGACAACCGGCGAGAAAACAAATTTTGTTTAAAATTGCCAGGCATTTTCTTTTCTATCATAAAGATATAGTCTAATAAGTAAAGCCAGGAGTGGTGGCTGTATTTAACATACAACCACATGACTACGGATCTTAAAACTGAAGAGTCTAGATTGATACCCAGCTTAGAGCTAGTTTAGAACATAGGCGCCGATCAAAGTTAGCTGCCTAAATCCAACGAACAAATCAAGTCGAAGTTCTGCCAAATACGATCCCAGCCAGGACTGACTATTACATGTGTTTTATAGCCAAGATATATATCTTTCAGAATTACCAAAGAATTATATGATACCTCACTCTGTTAAAAAATTAGAGAGAAATTCTCAAAATATAAAATTTTTGTCCTCGCTGCCTAGAACGTTGCCGTTTTTTGCAAAATAGAAGTAATCCCAGGAGCAGTGACTATATCAGTCATTTAGCTACATAACTAGAGATATAGAAACAGGTACGTCCTGAGTGATACCCAATTTGGTTTAGGAAAAACTGGAAAATCAAGCAAAATTTTCGAATAAACCTGCAAAAATTTGAGGATATGTCACATTTCTGCGAGATACAAGTGAACCCAGGAGTAGTGGCTATATTTATCATACAGCTACAAACCCAGGGATCTTAAAACTGCAAAGTCTAGATTGATACCCGGTTCGATTTAGGAGATAGGCGACGATCCAAGTTAGCTGCCTAAATCCAACGAACAAATCAAGTCGAATTTCTGCCAAACACGATCCCAGCCAGGACTGACTTTTATATGTGTTTTATAACCAAGATATATATCTTTCAAAATTACTAAAAAATTGTATGATACCTCCCTCTTTTAAAAAAAATTAGAGCGAAATTCTCAAAATTTAAAATTTTTGTCCTCGCTGCCTAAAACGTTGCCGTTTTTTGCAAAATAGAAGTCATCCCAGGAGCAGTGACTATATAGGTCATTTAGCTACATAACTAGAGATATAGAAACAGGTACGTCCTGAGTGATACCCAGTTTGGTTTAGGAAAAACTGGAAAATCAAGCGAAATTTTCGAATAAACCTGCAAAAATTTGAGGATATGTCACATTTCCGCGAGATACAAGTGAACCCAGGAGTAGTGGCTATATTTATCATACAGCCACACACGCAAGGATCTTAAAACTGCAAAGACTAGATTGATACCCAGTTTGGTTTAGGAGATAGGCGACGATCCAAGTTAGCTGCCTAAATCCAACGAACAAATCAAGTCAAATTTCTGCCAAATACGATCCCAGCCAGGACTGACTTTTATATGTGTTTTATAACCAAGATATATATCTTTCAAAATTACTAAAGAATTGTATGATACCTCCCTCTTTTAAAAAAAAATTACATAGAAATTCTCAAAATTTAAAATTTTTGTCCTCGCTGCCTAGAACGATGCCGTTTTTTGCAAAACAGAAGTAATCCCAGGAGCAGTGACTATATAGGTCGTTTAGCTACATAACTATGGATATAGAAACAGGTACGTCCTGAGTGATACCCAGTTTGGTTTAGGAAAAACAGTAAAATTAAGCGAAATTTTCTAATAAACCTGCAAAAATTTGAGGTTATGTAACATTTCCGCGAGATACAAGTGAACCCAGGAGTAGTGGCTATATTTATCATACAGCTACAAACCCAGGGATCTTAAAACTGCAAAGTCTAGATTGATACCCTGTTTGGTTTAGGAGATAGGCGACGATCCAAGTTAGCTGTCTAAATCCAACGAACAAATCAAGTCGAATTTCTGCCAAACACGATCCCAGCCAGGACTGACTTTTATATGTGTTTTATAACCAAGATATATATCTTTCAAAATTACTAAAGAATTGTATGATACCTCCCTCTTTTAAAAAAAAATTAGAGCGAAATTCTCAAAATTTAAAATTTTTGTCCTCGCTGCCTAGAACGTTGCCGTTTTTTGCAAAATAGAAGTAATCCCAGGAGCAGTGACTATATAGGTCATTTAGCTACATAACTAAAGATATATAAACAGGTACGTCCTGAGTGATACCCAGTTTGGTTTAGGAAAAACTGGAAAATCAAGAGAAATTTTCGAATAAACCTGCAAAAACTTGAGGATATGTCACATTTCTGCGAGATACAAGTGAAGCCAGGAGTAGTGGCTATATTTATCATACAGCTACAAATCTAGGGATCTTAAAACTGCAAAGTCTAGATTGATACCCAGTTCGGTTTAGGAGATAGGCGACGATCCAAGTTAGCTGCCTAAATCCAACGAACAAATCAAGTCGAATTTCTGCCAAACACGATCCCAGCCAGGACTGACTTTTATATGTGTTTTATAACCAAGATATATATCTTTCAAAATTACTAAAGAATTGTATGATACCTCCCTCTTTTAAAAAAAATTACATAGAAATTCTCAAAATTTAAAATTTTTGTCCTCGCTGCCTAGAACGATGCCGTTTTTTGCAAAACAGAAGTAATCCCAGGAGCAGTGACTATATAGGTCGTTTAGCTACATAACTAAAGATATAGAAACAGGTACGTCCTGAGTGATACCCAGTTTGGTTTAGGAAAAACTGGAAAATCAAGAGAAATTTTCGAATAAACCTGCAAAAACTTGAGGATATGTCACATTTCTGCGAGATACAAGTGAAGCCAGTAGTAGTGGCTATATTTTTCATACAGCTACAAACCCAGGGATCTTAAAACTGCAAAGTCTAGATTGATACCCAGTTCGGTTTAGGAGATAGGCGACGATCCAAGTTAGCTGCCTAAATCCAACGAACAAATCAAGTCGAATTTCTGCCAAACACGATCCCAGCCAGGACTGACTTTTATATGTGTTTTATAACCAAGATATATATCTTTCAAAATTACTAAAGAATTGTATGATACCTCCCTCTTTTAAAAAAAAATTAGAGCGAAATTCTCAAAATTTAAAATTTTTGTCCTCGCTGCCTAGAACGTTGCCGTTTTTTGCGAAATAGAAGTAATCCCAGGAGCAGTGACTATATAGGTCATTTAGCTACATAACTAAAAATATAGAAACAGGTACGTCCTGAGTGATACCCAGTTTGGTTTAGGAAAAACTGGAAAATCAAGCGAAATTTTCGAATAAACCTGCAAAAATTTGAGGATATGTCACATTTCCGCGAGATACAAGTGAACCCAGGAAAAGTGGCTACATTTATCATACAGCCACACACGCAAGGATCTTAAAACTGCAAAGTCTAGATTGATACCCAGTTTGGTTTAGGAGATAGGCGACGATCCAAGTTAGCTGCCTAAATCCAACGAACAAATCAAGTCGAATTTCTGCCAAACACGATCCCAGCCAGGACTGACTTTTATATGTGTTTTATAACCAAGATATATATCTTTCAAAATTACTAAAGAATTGTATGATACCTCCCTTTTTAAAAAAAAATTACATAGAAATTCTCAAAATTTAAAATTTTTGTCCTCGCTGCCTAGAACGTTGCCGTTTTTTGCAAAATAGAAGTAATACCAGGAGCAGTGACTATATAGGTCATTTAGCTACATAACTAAAGATATATAAACAGGTACGTCCTGAGTGATACCCAGTTTGGTTTAGGAAAAACTGGAAAATCAAGAGAAATTTTCGAATAAACCTGCAAAAACTTGAGGATATGTCACATTTCTGCGAGATACAAGTGAAGCCAGGAGTAGTGGCTATATTTATCATACAGCTACAAACCCAGGGATCTTAAAACTGCAAAGTCTAGATTGATACCCGGTTCGATTTAGGAGATAGGCGACGATCCAAGTTAGCTGCCTAAATCCAACGAACAAATCAAGTCGAATTTCTGCCAAACACGATCCCAGCCAGGACTGACTTTTATATGTGTTTTATAACCAAGATATATATCTTTCAAAATTACTAAAGAATTGTATGATACCTCCCTCTTTTAAAAAAAAATTAGAGCGAAATTCTCAAAATTTAAAATTTTTGTCGTCGCTGCCTAGAACGTTGCCGTTTTTTGCGAAATAGAAGTAATCCCAGGAGCAGTGACTATATAGGTCATTTAGCTACATAACTAAAAATATAGAAACAGGTACGTCCTGAGTGATACCCAGTTTGGTTTAGGAAAAACTGGAAAATCAAGCGAAATTTTCGAATAAACCTGCAAAATTTTGAGGATATGTTACATTTCCGCGAGATACAAGTGAACCCAGGAGTAGTGGCTATATTTATCATACAGCCACACACGCAAGGATCTTAAAACTGCAAAGTCTAGATTGATACCCAGTTTGGTTTAGGAGATAGGCGACGATCCAAGTTAGCTGCCTAAATCCAACGAACAAATCAAGTCGAATTTCTGCCAAACACGATCCCAGCCAGGACTGACTTTTATATGTGTTTTATAACCAAGATATATATCTTTCAAAATTACTAAAGAATTGTATGATACCTCCCTTTTTTAAAAAAAAATTACATAGAAATTCTCAAAATTTAAAATTTTTGTCCTCGCTGCCTAGAACGTTGCCGTTTTTTGCAAAATAGAAGTAATCCCAGGAGCAGTGACTATATAGGTCATTTAGCTACATAACTAAAGATATAGAAACAGGTACGTCCTGAGTGATACCAAGTTTGGTTTAGGAAAAACTGGAAAATCAAGAGAAATTTTCGAATAAACCTGCAAAAACTTGAGGATATGTCACATTTCTGCGAGATACAAGTGAAGCCAGGAGTAGTGGCTATATTTATCATACAGCTACAAACCCAGGGATCTTAAAACTGCAAAGTCTAGATTGATACCCAGTTCGGTTTAGGAGATAGGCGACGATCCAAGTTAGCTGCCTAAATCCAACGAACAAATCAAGTCGAATTTCTGCCAAACACGATCCCAGCCAGGACTGACTTTTATATGTGTTTTATAACCAAGATATATATCTTTCAAAATCACTCAAGAATTGTATGATACCTCCCTCTTTTAAAAAAAAATTACATAGAAATTCTCAAAATTTAAAATTTTTGTCCTCGCTGCCTAGAACGATGCCGTTTTTTGCAAAACAGAAGTAATCCCAGGAGCAGTGACTATATAGGTCGTTTAGCTACATAACTATGGATATAGAAACAGGTACGTCCTGAATGATACCCAGCTTGGTTTAGGAAAAACTGGAAAATCAAGCGAAATTTTCGAATAAACCTGCAAAAGTTTGAGGTTATGTCACATTTCCGCGAGATAGAAGTGAACCCAAGAGTAGTGGCTATATTTATCATACAGCTACAAACCCAGGGATCTTAAAACTGCAAAGTCTAGATTGATACCCAGTTTGGTTTAGGAGATAGGCGACGATCCAAGTCAGCTGCCTAAATCCAACGAACAAATCAAGTCGAATTTCTGCCAAACACGATCCCAGCCAGGACTGACTTTTATATGTGTTTTATAACCAAGATATATATCTTTCAAAATCACTCAAGAATTGTATGATACCTCCCTCTTTTAAAAAAAAATTACATAGAAATTCTCAAAATTTAAAATTTTTGTCCTCGCTGCCTAGAACGATGCCGTTTTTTGCAAAACAGAAGTAATCCCAGGAGCAGTGACTATATAGGTCGTTTAGCTACATAACTATGGATATAGAAACAGGTACGTCCTGAGTGATACCCAGTTTGGTTTAGGAAAAACAGTAAAATTAAGCGAAATTTTCTAATAAACCTGCAAAAATTTGAGGTTATGTAACATTTCCGCGAGATACAAGTGAACCCAGGAGTAGTGGCTATATTTATCATACAGCCACACACGCAAGGATCTTAAAACTGCAAAGTCTAGATTGATACCCAGTTTGGTTTAGGAGATAGGCGACGATCCAAGTTAGCTGCCTAAATCCAACGAACAAATCAAGTCGAATTTCTGCCAAATACGATCCCAGCCAGGACTGTTTTTTTATATGTGTTTTATAACCAAGATATATATCTTTTAAATTTACTAAAGAATTGTATGATTCCTCCCTCTTTTAAAAAAAAATTACATAGAAATTCTCAAAATTTAAAATTTCTGTCCTCGCTGCCTAGAACGATGCCGTTTTTTGCAAAACAGAAGTAATCCCAGGAGCAGTGACTATATAGGTCATTTAGCTACATAACTATGGATATAGAAACAGGTACGTCCTGAGTGATACCCAGTTTGGTTTAGGAAAAACAGTAAAATTAAGCGAAATTTTCTAATAAACCTGCAAAAATTTGAGGTTATGTAACATTTCCGCGAGATACAAGTGAACCCAGGAGTAGTGGCTATATTTATCATACAGCTACAAACCCAGGGATCTTAAAACTGCAAAGTCTAGATTGATACCCGGTTCGATTTAGGAGATAGGCGACGATCCAAGTTAGCTGCCTAAATCCAACGAACAAATCAAGTCGAATTTCTGCCAAACACGATCCCAGCCAGGACTGACTTTTATATGTGTTTTATAACCAAGATATATATCTTTCAAAATTACTAAAGAATTGTATGATACCTCCCTTTTTTTAAAAAAAATTACATAGAAATTCTCAAAATTTAAAATTTTTGTCCTCGCTGCCTAGAACGTTGCCGTTTTTTGCAAAATAGAAGTAATCCCAGGAGCAGTGACTATATAGGTCATTTAGCTACATAACTAAAGATATAGAAACAGGTACGTCCTGAGTGATACCCAGTTTGGTTTAGGAAAAACTGGAAAATCAAGCGAAATTTTCGAATAAACCTGTAAAATTTTGAGGTTATGTCACATTTCCGCGAGATAGAAGTGAACCCAGGAGTAGTGGCTATATTTATCATACAGCTACAAACCCAGGGATCTTAAAACTGCAAAGTCTAGATTGATACCCGGTTCGATTTAGGAGATAGGCGACGATCCAAGTTAGCTGCCTAAATCCAACGAACAAATCAAGTCGAATTTCTGCCAAACACGATCCCAGCCAGGACTGACTTTTATATGTGTTTTATAACCAAGATATATATCTTTCAAAATTACTAAAGAATTGTATGATACCTCCCTTTTTTTAAAAAAAATTACATAGAAATTCTCAAAATTTAAAATTTTTGTCCTCGCTGCCTAGAACGTTGCCGTTTTTTGCAAAATAGAAGTAATCCCAGGAGCAGTGACTATATAGGTCATTTAGCTACATAACTAAAGATATAGAAACAGGTACGTCCTGAGTGATACCCAGTTTGGTTTAGGAAAAACTGGAAAATCAAGCGAAATTTTCGAATAAACCTGCAAAATTTTGAGGTTATGTCACATTTCCGCGAGATAGAAGTGAACCCAGGAGTAGTGGCTATATTTATCATACAGCTACAAACCCAGGGATCTTAAAACTGCAAAGTCTAGATTGATACCCAGTTTGGTTTAGGATATAGGCGACGATCCAAGTTAGCTGCCTAAATCCAACGAACAAATCAAGTCGAATTTCTGCCAAACACGATCCCAGCCAGGACTGACTTTTATATGTGTTTTATAACCAAGATATATATCTTTCAAAATTACTAAAGAATTGTATGATACCTCCCTCTTTTAAAAAAAAATTAGAGCGAAATTCTCAAAATTTAAAATTTTTGTCGTCGCTGCCTAGAACGTTGCCGTTTTTTGCGAAATAGAAGTAATCCCAGGAGCAGTGACTATATAGGTCATTTAGCTACATAACTAAAGATATATAAACAGGTACGTCCTGAGTGATACCCAGTTTGGTTTAGGAAAAACTGGAAAATCAAGCGAAATTTTCGAATAAACCTGCAAAAATTTGAGGATATGTCACATTTCCGCGAGATACAAGTGAACTCAGGAGTAGTGGCTATATTTATCATACAGCCACACCACCAGGGATCATAAAACTGCAAAGTCTAGATTGATACCCAGTTTGGTTTAGGAGATAGGCGACGATACAAGTTAGCTGCCTAAATCCAACGATCAAATCAAGTCGCATTTCTACCAAATACGATCCCAGCCAGGACTGACTATTACATGTGTTTTATAACCAAGATATATATCTTTCAAAATTACCAAAGAATTATAAGATACCTCACTCTGTTAACAAAAATTATAGAGAAATTCTCAAAATATACAATTTTTGTCCTCGCTGCCTAGAACGATGCCGTTTTTTGCTTAATTTTACTGTTTTTCCTAAACCAAACTGGGTATCACTCAGGACGTACCTGTTTCTATATCCATAGTTATGTAGCTAAACGACCTATATAGTCACTACTCCTGGGATTACTTCTGTTTTGCAAAAAACGGCATCGTTCTAGGCAGCGAGGACAAAAATTTTAAATTTTGAGAATTTCTATGTATTTTTTTTTTAAAAGAGGGAGGTATCATACAATTCATATCATAATATTCGGCGATGTGGTTCGCAACCCATCACGTCTCGTTTCCAACGGGGGCGGAAAGCGGGCTGCGGAAAGCCGCTTTGCTACTTTGAATGTTAGAGGAGGAATGAATAATAAAATTGATGAAGTGTGTGAGATGATGGATTCGAGGAGGATTGATGTTTTGTGCGTGAATGAGACGAAGCGGAAAGGGTGTGACACCACAAAACATGGACCCTACTCTGCTTATTGGTCTGGTGTAGCCAGTGACAAGAGAGGCTGCCGGGGGGTCGGTGTCATTTTGTCTGAGCGAATGAATGATTGTGTAAGCGAATATGAATGCGTGAGTTCCAGGCTCCTCTGGGTTAGGCTGAAGATTGGGATTATCCGTATTTTTGTGCTAGGGGTGTATGCCCCTACAGACTTGGGTGCAAGCGGATCTAAAGCAGCCAAAAAGGAACGAGAGGAGTTCTGGGATAGTATGAGAGAAGTTCTGAAGAAGTGTAAGGATAATGAAAGGATTATAATGCTAGGGGACTTTAATGGATGGGTAGGTGTGAAGCGTGATGGATATGAAAAGGTGCTAGGCAGCTTCGGAGATGAGAGGGTTAATGAAAATGGTAAAAGTTTGCTAGAGGTGTGTTTAGAATGGAATCTTACTGTAGCGAATACTCTGTTTGCTCATAAGAACATCCATATGTACACAAGAGATGAAGCTGGCTCAAGAAGTATGATTGATTACGTGATTGTAGATAATAGATTGAAAGGGCAAGTTCTGGATACCCGAGCTCACCGGGGTGTCGGCATTGACACAGACCACTTCCTGGTGATATCACGGATAAAAAATATGTTCAAACGATGGCGACATAGAATAGCTGAACCAACAACTAATCTGGAACGTATAAAACTTGAAAATTTGCAAGAAGATAAAGTGAAAGAGGAATATCTTGAAAGGTTGAGAGAACGATTTGCTGAGATAGACAAGGAATGTGAAATTGAAAGTTTATGGGAGTCATTTAAGGGAGGAGTAGTGAATACTGCAGTGGATGTCTGTGGCGTGACTAAAAGAAGAAAAGGAGGAATGCGGAAGAATGGTTGGGTAGATAACGATGTGCGAAAGGTTGTGGGTGAAAAGAAGAAAGCATGGCTGGATTGGTTAGCGACAAAAGCTAATCAAAGAATGCAAAAGGCGTCATCTGAAGATGTAGAAGAGGCAAGAAAGGCTTACAAAATGGTGAAAGGGTTAGTCAAAAATGTGGTGAATAGAAAGAAAGAAGAGCGAAAGGATGAGTTTGACAGAAGGCTCTCTGATAATTTTCAATCCAATATTAAAGTGTTTTGGAAATCAATCAGACTAGCAAGAGGGAATTCAGCGCACTCGGAGCTATCTAAAATCAGGAGCCAGGATGGAAGTATTTTAAAAGTTGAAGAAAGAGTGTTGAAAAGGTGGAAAGAATATTTTGAAAGCCTATTTGAAAGAGAAGACGCTCTTACGCAAATACAAGCACCTTCTCTTGAAGTGGATGAAAGTGAACCTGAAAGTGATATCAGTATGGAAGAGATTATGAAAGCGCTGAAAAGTATGAAAACAGGGAAATCTGCGGGATATGACAGGGTATCTGTCGAAATGCTGAGGGCTGGGCAGGATGTGGTGGCTAGTCAGTTGTACCGCCTTTTCAACATGTGTTGGAGTAGCGGTCGGGTACCAGGAGACTGGTGCAAGGCCGTTATCGTGCCACTTTACAAAGGAAAAGGGTCACAACAAGACTGCAAAAATTACCGCGGTATAAGCCTTCTCAGCGTTGTCGGCAAACTGTATGCTAAGGTGATCATTGAAAGAGTTATGACAGAAACAGATGAAAGAATATGGGATGTACAAGCGGGATTCAGAAAGGGAATGGGATGTACGGATCAGGTCTTCTCCTTACGGTGCATAGCTGAAAAATATTTGGCAACAAACCAGAAAGTCTATTGCGCATTCGTAGATTTGGAGAAGGCCTATGACAAAGTGATGAGGAATGAACTGTGGTCGGCGTTATCTGCGCATGGGGTGAGCAGTGGTCTGATTCGAGCACTGAAGTCTCTCTACGAGGACTCCAGTGCTTGCGTGAGAATAAACGGAGCGTATACTGAATGGTTTAACATTCGAAAAGGTGTTAGACAGGGATGTGTAGCGTCTCCATGGCTGTTCAACCTATTCATGGATAATTGTTTGACAGATCTAAAAGATAGTGATCGTGGACTGAGAATGAATGAGTTACCTATCAAGTGCCTTCTTTACGCCGATGATCAAGTATTACTTGCATCGTCGGCTGAAGATTTGCAAGGGATGGTAACTATTATGAATGATGCTTTAGAGAGACAGGGAATGAAAGTGAATGTAAAAAAGACGAAAGTTATGGTATTTGAAAAGGAAGAGAACGTAACAGAAGTGTGTGTCCGGATTGGAGACGAAAACTTGGAGCAAGTGAATGAATTTGTGTACCTGGGATCGATGTTTACTAGGGATGGAAAGTGTGAAAGTGATACTGAAAGGAGAGTAAATGCTGGTAACATAGTGAATGCAGCGTTGCACACTTTTATGAATAGCCAGAAAATCTCCAAAAGAGCTCGTCTGGCTGTGCATAGAGGGGTGCTAGTACCAACACTCATGTATGGAAGTGAAAGTTGGGTGTGGCAGGAAAGGCATCAGAGTAGAATAAATGCGGTAGAAATGAGAGCGTTAAGAAGTATGTTAGATGTGAAATTGAGTGACAGAATTAGAAATAGTGCGATAAGGGAACGCTGTGGTGTAAATGAAGGTATAGTCACACGGATTGAGAAAGGTATGCTTGGATGGTTTGGGCATGTGGAGAGAATGAGTGAAAACAGATTGACTAAGCAGATCTATAAGACGAGCGTGAATGGGAATGTTGGGAGAGGAAGACCTAGACGAACGTACCACGATCAAATCGGGGATATTCTGAAGAAAGGTCGGGTCAGGAGTACTCTAAACCGACGTGCTTGCATGAAAAGATTGATGAATGTAGAGGAAGCGAGAGTTGTATGCCAGAATCGTAGCAAGTGGAAGGATTTAGTCTCTGCCTACCCCGTTGGGAAAGAGGCGTGATTTTATGTATGTATGTATGTATCATACAATTCCTTAGTAATTTTGAAAGATATATATCTTGGTTATAAAACACATATAAAAGTCAGTCCTGGCTGGGATCGTATTTGGCAGAAATTTGACTTGATTTGTTCGTTGGATTTAGGCAGCTAACTTGGATCGTCGCCTATCTCCTAAACCAAACTGGGTATCAATCTAGACTTTGCAGTTTTAAGATCCCTGGGTTTGTAGCTGTATGATAAATATAGCCACTACTCCTGGGTTCACTTCTATCTCGCGGAAATGTGACATAACCTCAAAATTTTGCAGGTTTATTCGAAAATTTCGCTTGATTTTCCAGTTTTTCCTAAACCAAACTGGGTATCACTCAGGACGTACCTGTTTCTATATCTTTAGTTATGTAGCTAAATGACCTATATAGTCACTGCTCCTGGGATTACTTCTATTTTGCAAAAAACGGCAACGTTCTAGGCAGCGAGGACAAAAATTTTAAATTTTGAGAATTTCTATGTAATTTTTTTTTAAAAGAGGGAGGTATCATACAATTCTTTAGTAATTTTGAAAGATATATATCTTGGTTATAAAACACATATAAAAGTCAGTCCTGGCTGGGATCGTGTTTGGCAGAAATTCGACTTGATTTGTTCGTTGGATTTAGGCAGCTAACTTGGATCGTCGCCTATCTCCTAAACCAAACTGGGTATCAATCTAGACTTTGCAGTTTTAAGATCCCTGGGTTTGTAGCTGTATGAAAAATATAGCCACTACTCCTGGGTTCACTTGTATCTCGCGGAAATGTGACATAACCTCAAATTTTTGCAGGTTTATTAGAAAATTTCGCTTAATTTTACTTTTTTTCCTAAACCAAACTGGGTATCACTCAGGACGTACCTGTTTCTATATCTTTAGTTATGTAGCTAAATGACCTATATAGTCACTGCTCCTGGGATTACTTCTATTTTGCAAAAAACGGCAACGTTCTAGGCAGCGAGGACAAAAATTTTAAATTTTGAGAATTTCGCTCTAATTTTTTTTTAAAAGAGGGATGTATCATACAATTTTTTAGTAATTTTGAAAGATATATATCTTGGTTATAAAACACATATAAAAGTCAGTCCTGGCTGGGATCGTGTTTGGCAGAAATTCGACTTGATTTGTTCGTTGGATTTAGGCAGCTAATTTGGATCGTCGCCTATCTCCTAAACCGAACTGGGTATCAATCTAGACTGCAGTTTTAAAATCCCTGGGTTTGTAGCTGTATGATAAATATAGCCACTACTCCTGGGTTCACTTGTATCTCGCAGAAATGTGACATATCCTCAAATTTTTGCAGGTTTATTCGAAAATTTCGCTTGATTTTCCAGTTTTTCCTAAACCAAACTGGGTATCACTCAGGACGTACCTGTTTCTATATCCATAGTTATGTAGCTAAACGACCTATATAGTCACTGCTCCTGGGATTACTTCTGTTTTGCAAAAAACGGCATCGTTCTAGGCAGCGAGGACAAAAATTTTAAATTTTGAGAATTTCTATGTAATTTTTTTTTAAAAGAGGGAGGTATCATACAATTCTTTAGTAATTTTGAAAGATATATATCTTGGTTATAAAACACATATAAAAGTCAGTCCTGGCTGGGATCGTGTTTGACAGAAATTCGACTTGATTTGTTCGTTGGATTTAGGCAGCTAACTTGGATCGTCGCCTATCTCCTAAACCAAACTGGGTATCAATCTAGACTTTGCAGTTTTAAGATCCCTGGGTTTGTAGCTGTATGATAAATATAGCCACTACTCCTGGGTTCACTTCTATCTCGCGGAAATGTGACATAACCTCAAAATTTTGCAGGTTTATTCGAAAATTTCGCTTGATTTTCCAGTTTTTCCTAAACCAAACTGGGTATCACTCAGGACGTACCTGTTTCTATATCTTTAGTTATGTAGCTAAATGACCTATATAGTCACTGCTCTTGGGATTACTTCTATTTTGCAAAAAACGGCAACGTTCTAGGCAGCGAGGACAAAAATTTTAAATTTTGAGAATTTCGCTCTAATTTTTTTTTAAAAGAGGGAGGTATCATACAATTTTTTAGTAATTTTGAAAGATATATATCTTGGTTATAAAACACATATAAAAGTCAGTCCTGGCTGGGATCGTGTTTGGCAGAAATTCGACTTGATTTGTTCGTTGGATTTAGGCAGCTAACTTGGATCGTCGCCTATCTCCTAAATCGAACCGGGTATCAATCTAGACTTTGCAGTTTTAAGATCCCTGGGTTTGTAGCTGTATGATAAATATAGCCACTACTCCTGGGTTCACTTGTATCTCGCAGAAATGTGACATATCCTCAAATTTTAGCAGGTTTATTCGAAAATTTCGCTTGATTTTCCAGTTTTTCCTAAACCAAACTGGGTATCACTCAGGACGTACCTGTTTCTATATCTTTAGTTATGTAGCTAAACGACCTATATAGTCACTGCTCCTGGGATTACTTCTGTTTTGCAAAAAACGGCATCGTTCTAGGCAGCGAGGACAAAAATTTTAAATTTTGAGAATTTCTATGTAATTTTTTTTTAAAAGAGGGAGGTATCATACAATTCTTTAGTAATTTTAAAAGATATATATCTTGGTTATAAAACACATATAAAAAAACAGTCCTGGCTGGGATCGTATTTGGCAGAAATTCGACTTGATTTGTTCGTTGGATTTAGGCAGCTAACTTGGATCGTCGCCTATCTCCTAAACCAAACTGGGTATCAATCTAGACTTTGCAGTTTTAAGATCCCTGGGTTTGTAGCTGTATGATAAATATAGCCACTACTCCTGGGTTCACTTATATCTCGCGGAAATGTGACATATCCTCAAAATTTTGCAGGTTTATTCGAAAATTTCGCTTGATTTTCCAGTTTTTCCTAAACCAAACTGGGTATCACTCAGGACGTACCTGTTTCTATATTTTTAGTTATGTAGCTAAATGACCTATATAGTCACTGCTCCTGGGATTACTTCTATTTCGCAAAAAACGGCAACGTTCTAGGCAGCGACGACAAAAATTTTAAATTTTGAGAATTTCGCTCTAATTTTTTTTTAAAAGAGGGAGGTATCATACAATTCTTTAGTAATTTTGAAAGATATATATCTTGGTTATAAAACACATATAAAAGTCAATCCTGGCTGGGATCGTGTTTGGCAGAAATTCGACTTGATTTGTTCGTTGGATTTAGGCAGCTAACTTGGATCGTCGTCTATCTCCTAAACCAAACTGGGTATCAATCTAGACTTTGCAGTTTTAAGATCCTTGCGTGTGTGGCTGTATGATAAATATAGCCACTACTCCTGGGTTCACTTGTATCTCGCGGAAATGTGACATATCCTCAAATTTTTGCAGGTTTATTCGAAAATTTAGCTTGATTTTCCAGTTTTTCCTAAACCAAACTGGGTATCACTCAGGACGTACCTGTTTATATATCTCTAGTTATGTAGCTAAACGACCTATATAGTCACTGCTCCTGGGATTACTTCTGTTTTGCAAAAAACGGCATCGTTCTAGGCAGCGAGGACAAAAATTGTATATTTTGAGAATTTCTCTATAATTTTTGTTAACAGAGTGAGGTATCTTATAATTCTTTGGTAATTTTGAAAGATATATATCTTGGTTATAAAACACATGTAATAGTCAGTCCTGGCTGGGATCGTATTTGGCAGAAATGCGACTTGATTTGTTCGTTGGATTTAGGCAGCTAACTTGTATCGTCGCCTATCTCCTAAACCAAACTGGGTATCAATCTAGACTTTGCAGTTTTAAGATCCCTGGGTTTGTAGCTGTATGATAAATATAGCCACTACTCCTGGGTTCACTTGTATCTCGCGGAAATGTTACATAACCTCAAATTTTTGCAGGTTTATTAGAAAATTTCGCTTAATTTTACTGTTTTTCCTAAACCAAACTGGGTATCACTCAGGACGTACCTGTTTCTATATTCATAGTTATGTAGCTAAACGACCTATATAGTCACTGCTCCTGGGATTACTTCTGTTTTGCAAAAAACGGCATCGTTCTAGGCAGCGAGGACAAAAATTTTAAATTTTGAGAATTTCTATGTAATTTTTTTTTAAAAGAGGGAGGTATCATACAATTCTTGAGTGATTTTGAAAGATATATATCTTGGTTATAAAACACATATAAAAGTCAGTCCTGGCTGGGATCGTGTTTGGCAGAAATTCGACTTGATTTGTTCGTTGGATTTAGGCAGCTAACTTGGATCGTCGCCTATCTCCTAAACCAAACTGGGTATCAATCTAGACTTTGCAGTTTTAAGATCCTTGCGTGTGTGGCTGTATGATAAATATAGCCACTACTCCTGGGTTCACTTGTATCTCGCGGAAATGTGACATATCCTCAAATTTTTGCAGGTTTATTCGAAAATTTCGCTTGATTTTCCAGTTTTTCCTAAACCAAACTGGGTATCACTCAGGACGTACCTGTTTCTATATCTTTAGTTATGTAGCTAAATGACCTATATAGTCACTGCTCCTGGGATGACTTCTATTTTGCAAAAAACGGCAACGTTTTAGGCAGCGAGGACAAAAATTTTAAATTTTGAGAATTTCGCTCTAATTTTTTTTTAAAAGAGGGAGGTATCATACAATTTTTTAGTAATTTTGAAAGATATATATCTTGGTTATAAAACACATATAAAAGTCAGTCCTGGCTGGGATCGTGTTTGGCAGAAATTCGACTTGATTTGTTCGTTGGATTTAGGCAGCTAACTTGGATCGTCGCCTATCTCCTAAATCGAACCGGGTATCAATCTAGACTTTGCAGTTTTAAGATCCCTGGGTTTGTAGCTGTATGATAAATATAGCCACTACTCCTGGGTTCACTTGTATCTCGCAGAAATGTGACATATCCTCAAATTTTTGCAGGTTTATTCGAAAATTTTGCTTGATTTTCCAGTTTTTCCTAAACCAAATTGGGTATCACTCAGGACTTACCTGTTTCTATATCTCTAGTTATGTAGCTAAATGACTGATATAGTCACTGCTCCTGGGATTACTTCTATTTTGCAAAAAACGGCAACGTTCTAGGCAGCGAGGACAAAAATTTTATATTTTGAGAATTTCTCTCTAATTTTTTAACAGAGTGAGGTATCATATAATTCTTTGGTAATTCTGAAAGATATATATCTTGGCTATAAAACACATGTAATAGTCAGTCCTGGCTGGGATCGTATTTGGCAGAAATTCGACTTGATTTGTTCGTTGGATTTAGGCAGCTAACTTTGTTCGGCGCCTATGTTCTAAACTAGCTCTAAGCTGGGTATCAATCTAGACTCTTCAGTTTTAAGATCCGTAGTCATGTGGTTGTATGTTAAATACAGCCATTACTCCTGGCTTTACTTATTAGACTATATCTTTATGATAGAAAAGAAAATGCCTGGCAATTTTAAACAAAATTTGTTTTCTCGCCGGTTGTCCTTCTTTGACACTTAATCAAAGCCTTTGTCTTAATGTTTTGTTTATTTTGTGTACTTTGCGACCTATTTCATGATGTTTTAATTTATTTTAACACTTTCGAAAACGACACTTCTTAATTTGGTCGGGTTATCACAGGCAGCTAACTTTAGGCAGCTAACTTCACACCGGTAGCTGTGCTCATTTGCGAAATTATATTCGAAATTTATCACAAGCTTTACCGCTAACGAAAACATCGTGAAGAAACTTACCCAACCTGCAAAGCAATTCAATGGTGTGTGTGAAGTTCCGAAGCCCTCTTATTTTCCTATTTATATAGGCTGGAATGATGATAATGATTCAGTTAAAGTAACACAACCGCTGGCAAAAATATTCATGATCAATTTACAAAAACTTACTGGAAAAGCGAAATTTAAATTTCCTTAAAATCTTGATTTACTTTATTCGTATTTTTAGTAACGAGATTATTATTTTCCTTCCAACAAGTGGCAATAAGTCGTCAATATACATCTGCTTATTACTTTAGTTACGTACCGACTTGTACCTATTGGAGGTTGCTCGACATCATGGCTAATTTGACCTTGACCCAAAGTACGGTCGTGGTCAAAGAAAAAACGCATTACTCGATCCTTTTTTGCTTATTGCCATATTTATTTCATGGTGGTATGGTACAAATCTATTTCTTCACTACCAGTCACCAGAGGTCATTCTAACACGCGTACTCGTAGAATCACAATCGTCAGCCCCACTACCCTTCAGCTAGATCTATGTTTTGTGTTTACACAAAATGTCTTTTATTATCTAAACGGCGTGACTGCAAAAATTCATATGAACAACTCTTACAAGGCTGTTAAGGTAAATTTGCCCCATCATCCTAAACTTCTTTGCAACGCACACAGATCGCCTGAAACAAATGAAACTTAATTATTTTTCATGAATGAGTTTCGTTGCTCCATCCTGAAAAATATGGAAAAGTATTAAACCTGTTAGGTATGTAGTAATTTATAAATATTCTTATTAATTACAGAAAAGTGAGCCTGCTTACTGACCTGTAATTACGGTCTATTTAACTCTACATAAACACCGCGCCTCGTTGCTTTAATTCTTACATATTAACATTACGGTATAGTTCAATAATGAAACTAAATTGCGGTAGTTTGAAGAAATTGCCCTTTTCTGATTGCTCTATGTAGCTTTGTTGGTGAAAGAGAGGGACGGGCTTAATTGGAACAAACAGAAAAAGTTTATATAATGTGGCAAACGCGTTCATGCTGCTTCTTTCTAATATTGTATGAGTACCCTGTATTGTACAAAAAGTAAGAAACGCACACAATGACAAACGTTGAGATACCTACGCAAAAATACCAACGTGTTTCTTTAAGGGATCTCTATCGGTCCAGCTTTTGAGCGAATGACAGCAGCATTTAGTTTAGTACTAGTATTTAAATAATACTTATGGAGCCAAAATAAATTTTTCTTTCTTTTTTTCTAAAATGTTGAAGTTTATTAGTGTGTGTGAGTGCGAAAGTGTATGTATATGTTTGTTATTCTTTCACGCTAAAACGGTTCCACGAATTGGATTTTTATGAATAGATAAAGTCTTTGGGATAATACATAGGCTTATCCCGATATGGGGCGGCCCGGGACCTATGTCCTTGCGGCCCGCCACTAGCGGGATTATTATATAATTACTAGCTGTTGCCCGCGGCTTCGCCCCCGTTGTATTTTTTATGTATTTTCTTCCATAAAAACCTTCTCCTGACAGTAACAAACACAATAAAAAAAGAATTAGCGAAATCGGACCAGTCGTTCCCGAGTTATGCGCTTACCAACACATTTTGCGATTCATTTTTATATATTAGATAAGGATTAGCGCAAAAAATCACGAAATTGCAGTGACTAGCTCTGAGTTATGTACAGTACAGTCCTTAAATTTTTCTTTGAGAAACATAACTGAAGACTGAGATGGATTTTTATGTAATATCTGCTTTATTTTGAAAACTACATTAGTTGAAAAAGTTAGTCTTGAAAACGATGGAAAATAGACTTTATAAGTTATCTATCAAACTTAAAAGTTACGATCACAGTGTTATCTATGGCTTCAAATAGTTCTAAACCTGTTAATGGGTTGGTAAATGTGTTGAATTGTAAGTAGCCGATAAATACCATAGTCAATGAACTAAAGTTAGTTCATTGACTATGGGATTTATTGGCTAAAGCCGATTCTATAGCTATAGCTAATAGCCAATTCTAATGATGTGAAGAACGTGGCATATTTAACTATTGAAACTCAGTGCGTGTGAGTCGGAGTCGCGCATCGAGGGTTCCGTGGAAATTTGTTGGTATCTTTGAATATTCCAGTGATAACAGTGTAAGTATGTCATTTTAGATTGTTATTGACATGTTTAATCAATTTAAGAAATAAAAGGTAGTAAAATCTGCATTTTACAATATTAATACTTACCTAAAGATTTGTAAAGATAGAGTGTTATGACAGACGGACAACAGCGAAGCTTTAGTAATAAGGTCCCTTTTTATAATAGAACTCTAAAATAATAGATTACATTTATTGCTTACTAGATGGAGAGAATCGTGACATGTAAACGGTAGTAGGTATTCTTATATACCTGCTTAAAGTATAATTTTTTAAGAGTGCTTAAATTATAATGTAGTCAGTGACTGGAGTGTTGATTTATTCAAATGAATCTGTCCGACTCAAAAGTAATCTTTGAGTCATGTAACAATTCCTTATTTATTTAAATCTATAAATGATTTAATGCGCAATGACTAGTTAAGTACCTTCATACTGTTTTTTCAAGTTTTTATTCACCTTGGAGGGTCACTAGTATCGCGATGAAGACATTAAATTTGCTGATAAGAGACAGAAACGACATCAAAGCGGTTCTGTACCATCTCCGCAAACTTCTCTCATCAGGCCAAATTGTATAAAAAAATGTAGTCTTTCATCATTGAAAAAAAATAAAACCATCCGCCAACATTCTATGAAAACCGATTATTTTTACTTTTGACCAAACGTGCAAAAAATTTAAAAGTTTTATGTCCTACCTATCTTATATGACACCCCACTGCTAGGCAAAAGCTTCTACTCTTTCCCATGTCCACTTGAATTTGAAACTGTAATTATAACCATTTAACATATATGGAACCCTCAGTTCTCACTAGGCGCACATTTTTTCTATAACACGTTAAAACAGTGTCAAGACAGTCTGTTTGAATTCACTTACCTTGCCGTGGCCTTACCTACCGAACTAACCGTAATGATTTATAGTGGTATCCACTTTCGATGTTGGGTAACGCTGCAACGCGACCTGCGCAAGGGCAACATAGTTTACAAAAAACCGGCCAAGCACGAGTCGGACTCACACACACGAAGAGTTCCAAAAACCTCAAATCAAATCAACTTGTACCTATAACATAAATAACATGAGATCATTCGTCGCTTATATTTACAACAACACTGCGTAAATCAAAAATTGGCAGTAATCTAAAATCTACCGAATGGTATACCGGGTGTGGCCTGTAATATGAGCAAAAAATTAAAACATAGATAACAGTCGTCAAACTGAACAACATTAATTAAAAAATAAATCGTTTTTAAATTTACACAAAAAGTATGTAGGTACGTAAGTAATGAGCAGCTATAGATTTTGTTCTTATTATTTGAGGTTAAATTAATTAAAATTCCCACAATTACCTATACCTATTGCTGTTTAAAAACATGTACGTAACAGTTATTCTGTGACACACAAACGTAGGGGAGACTTAGTACTCTTTGACTATGGAACCCTAACGTTTGAGGGATATTGCATAAAATTATGAGCTACATTAAAAACGTTAAATATTTGGCGTAATACTGTGTTATAATGCATAATAACAGATTAAGCAAGTGAATTTATGACAGTGGATATAATAGATTATTTTAATGGACTGTAATATGAGTCACGGATCCCTTAAAGTAAACTTGATAAGACCGTCTAATGCTAAAACTAAACTGCTTTCCACCAGATTCAATCTTTTTTGATCGTGATATACTTACCTAGTGGAAACAGCGCAGACTCTGGGAAAACCCTGGGGTAAAGCGAAAGGAGCGGTCGCTGTACGCGCCAGATGGCATAAGGAGCTCCATTTTCCAGTTTTCAGTGCAAAATAAAATTTTTGACATGCGCGGAAGCGGTGTATACTATAGACAATTTCACTCTACCTTAATAGAAAGCTAGAGGCAGCGCTAAGTCATGTAAGGCACCAGTCATGCAGTACTTGCGGTGAAATTACTGGCACTTGAGGTATCCCACCTTAAGTTAGGCCTCTAGGTTGGCAACACACCTGCAATACCCCTGGTGTCCCCCACCAGGGAGACCCATCAGCTCCCACCTGCTCTTTTGCCACCAAAAGATTTCAAACCGGCAGTCTTCTGCAGGACTAAACCCAGCAATGCTAGTAAGCACTGCTGCTTGACGGTAGGATTACAAGGTTTCTAACGCGAACGAAGACTCAGGTTAAGGCGTATACATACATAATTTAAAGTAAATAAAGTTCCTACCATATCACCATGAAATTATGTAACAACAACAATGGTCATACCCATCCAATTGTAAATAATTGCGGTTGACGGTTTTTTTTATATTCACATCGCAATTATGTTATTTAAAGTGATTAATGTATTCTTTTACGTATAGGAGTGTCTGTCTTGTTATTATAATAGTATTCGTGACGATAATTTTTCATGACCGGATGTCACCCCAACCTTTGAGTAATATGTACCTATTCTAAAACGTTGGTGTGTCCGAGTCCAAGAAAATGCATTAACTGGTTTCTATGAACTCTAATAGGGTAATGTTTTTGTTCGTGTTTAAACTGACCACATACAAAAAATATACATTTATGTAAAGAAATAAAGCGGAATCTTTTTGACATGAACTGGCTGGAAGTAGGTATAATTAAAACGTAATCAGGACAAACCTTGCAATCATCGACGAGGTAAACCCAAGAGTCATGCCAAAGTCAATCTCTCACTGGCCACAAACAGCTGTCTCAAGACATGGCGGAGCTCCTAGCACCTATTATACACCAACGAATATGAAGCCCCGTTAGGAAGTACCTATTACTGATAATGTCATACATTTCATGTAAGCAAAAATATCTGGGTCGGAGACCTAGTGAAACCTAGAGCGTTGGGCAAGGGTCTAGTGTCGCCTTACGAGTATATACGAAAAAGATGGCATGCACTGGCCACAAAATCTGATCCAACGGTCAAGATTGGAACTATTGCGGCAACATCATTAATGTTATACTACGATGCCGTCATCGGGTCAGTAACTAAAATGTCCATTACGTATGCTTTAAATTAAGTGCAAGCGCACTAAAAATAAGTTTTAATGAGACTAGCCATTATTGAGATAACATTCCACACAGCTTTTGGACCAATGTCGAATAGAGCTCTATGAGTACTGGTAGGTACTTTTCAATTCTTGTTTCATTTACGATTTACGTGTTATCTAGCCAGGATGGGTATCCCGTTGCATTCCCTATTTTCTGGAATCAAACGTTTACCTAAGTATTGTTAACTTCAGCTTCAGTGGTTTCGATATTCCATACAACATTGTATCCCGTATTTCACCTTCACCCCATTAAGGATTTAATTTCTAGAAACTTTTCCTTAGTACTGTCTTTCATATTATTAAAATGAAAGTAGAAAATGTTTGAGTCAGTAGAGTGTTAGTGGAGCTTGTGTCCTTTTGGCATCACAGTACAGCGCAACGTTTCTAATTTTCTCTCTTCTCCTATTATGTTTTTATTGTTTTTGTTGTGATGTATTGTGTTTTTTTATATCAATAAACGTTGCGAATTTAAGTTTGAATAGTTTAAGCTGTTCGTTGCCATAACTCAGTCCTTTTCTTCCACGTTTCTTCCTTTAGATTTAAATATCTATCACTATCACTACGCATATTCCAAAGGGTAAATAGAGTACTTATAGTAACCCACACGTGTACCAAGGGGGACCTCACAAATTGGAGATATCCGCTCTCTAAACTAATCAGTCCTGCGTAGTGAACTAGTGAATGAACTCACGTTAGGCAACAGCTTATATTGATCTATAAATAAAGTATTAAATAAATAAATTTCACGGAACACTTGACACCAATTGACCTAGTTCCAAAGTAAGCAAAGCTTTTACTATGGATACTTACTTGGCAACGGATAAACATACTTATATGTATAGATAAATGCATACTTAAATACATATTAAACATCCAAGAGCTGAGAAGTTTGCTGAGCTGAGAAGCTGTGTGTGTGTGTGTGTGTGTTTGTGCGTGTGTGTGTGTGTGTGTGTGTGTTTGTGCGTGCGCGCGCGTGTGTGTGTGTGTGTGTGTGTGTGTGTGTGTGTGTGTGTGTGTGTGTGTGTGTGTGTGTGTTTCTTATTCCTTCACGCTACAACGGCTGGACGAATTTGAATGAGATTTGTGACATTTGCGACAGACGTGGCCGCCACTTCAGCGAATTAATTCTCTGAGCAACGTCAGTGACTTTCATTCTTTGTCGGATAATGTGATTTCGAATTTTATCCTTCAAAAAAACCCCTAGCGTTGCTCTCTCCATAACTCGCTAAGCGACCTTGAATTTGTGGATTAGCCCCGCAGTCAAGATCCACGTTTCGGCTCCGTAGGTTAAAACTGGTAGGACACACTGGTCGAAGACTTTGTTTTTAGGCACTGAGAGATGTCTGACGTCAAGATATGCAGAAGTTTCCCGAAAGCAGCCCAGCCCAACCGTATTCGCCTATTAGCCTCTTTCTCGAAGCTGCTTCTACCTAGTTGTATAGTCTGACCAAGATATACATACCTACTCAGGCACAATTTGGAGTGTGGCGTAGCGCTACCGACGGTAATTGCCGTATTTGTCTGACCCCCGTATTTGTCGACCTGGAATTACGAGTACAGACACTAATATACGACCTGATTATTGAAACCTTTATGGCAATTGCATTTAAATTTGAATTATCAGGTCGTACATTTTTCGCCGTTCATTCCAGGTCGACAATTACAGGTCGTGCCAAATAAAATAGGTTAAAATCTCACCCCTAATTAATAATAATAATAATAATAATAATTTATTAATTAGTTTGCATTGCCTCTCGGCATATCACATTGCTAACTCTACAGGAAAGCAGTAGCAATAGCGTGCAGTCAGCTAAAAGAAAGTTACATTATAACATACTGAATATACAATATACTTATTGAATAGATTTTAACAGTCATATTTCTGAGAAAGTTCATCTTATCGGAATCTCCGATAGGCAGGTTCAATGCCCGAACTGCTTTTTTGTTGATACATCAAAACTCTTCGCAATTCTCGAGTTGCATACGGCTCGCACCAATAAATATAGACTTGCGCACCAAGGGATCCGTACAAGTTTGTAGATCTCTATTAATGTCGTGTCGTGATGGGTTTTTGTGTGAAAAATGTGGTTGTTTGTTTTCCAGTCTTGGGTGCTTAAATAATATGTAGTACCTGGGCGACCGGGCTTTGCTCGGGCTAAAACTCGATAATAAGCGTTATCCTAGAGATAATACCATGCTAGATTGATTTGTCATCCCAGAAAACCACCACGTACCAAATTTCATCGATATCGTTGTAGCCGTTTCCGAGATTCTGATTATATTATAAATATACAAGAATTGCTCGTTTAAAGGTATTAGAGATTTATTAAGTATGTATCTATCTCTTTAAGTATGTTTATTCGTTGCCTAGTCTAGCACCCATAAATCCCATAATACAAGCTTTGCTTACTTTTGGACTAAGTCAATTGGTGTCAAGATTTACCTATGTCAAGTGTTAACAGAGTTCCTCTCTTAAACATAATATTATACGTAGTGTGTCTATTATAGGTGGTCTGATACTTGGTTATGCCTTATTATAAATTAAAAAAGTTGTAAATAAATCAACAGGTGATATTTAATTTAATACAACTTACTACTTACAAAATACTTGCCTGTTTTTTTTCATAATTTTTATTCGTGCGTAGATGCCTACCTCAGTAGTGCCATGAGCGTTTTAGAGATAAACAACACCGCATTCTCAGAAATAGTGAAGGCTTGGACGCAATAAAGTAACTGAAATTAGGTTCCAACTGACGCAACGGTTGCGCACCACTGCCTTAGAAGCGATGTATTAATATGTTACTGAAAATGCATTAGTGTTACAACATTAGAATTCGGTGTAATATTGTTTAGGCAACGGTTTTAATAAGCCCTAAAACAAAGTAGACTTTTTAAGTGACTACTAATGTCTCATCCTAGTTTGTTCATAGTTAGTTCTTCGAACGTTCTGGCAGCCAGGGCTGCGCGTGACTGCACTTGTTGCATTCAAGAGAATCCGGAGGCGCAGCCGACCGTGCGCAACACAGATACAGGTTACACTAGATTTCGCAAATGCATCTACTTTGCGTGTCCGAACCCCGGCCAAACGTCGGGGTTAGTCCAATACAAAATTTTCCCCCTAACTGACTAATCATGACTAGTGACTGACTCTTAGAGTATATACAAGCAAGCTTGTATACTATAAGGACTGACTCGAGTGCTACGGCGCGGCGATTTTGCGCGGACATCGGGGAATCCACATCGCTAATTCGCTCTTGAGACGTTCACAATAGATATAAAAAGGTGACACGGTTGGTTTTCATACAGATTGGGATGTTTGCGTTATCTAGTGTAATCTTTATCTGTGGTGCGCAACTATATCACGTCCGAACGATCTGAATCATTATCAAGGGTCGAAAGTTGTCCGTCATTTCACTTTTGAATCCACTAAGATGACAATTATTGGACCTGTTTATACCTAGAGTCGAAAAGATCAAAAGTCTGGGATGTTATTGAGGGACGCCTCAACATTTTTGTTTAAAGTTGTATTAGTCGTCTTCATAGCCTAGCCCGGCATGTTTCTTACTTTTACAGGTTTTCATACTTAAAGAGTTTCACATTAGGTACTTGAAACCATTTCATAATATGACACTTTCAAATTACAAGAGGAGCCGGCGACATATGAAATTCAATTATCCTGATTTGTCAGAATCTGCCCCTATCCTATTCCTAACCTACATACACTGAACTTAATGCCGCATGCGTCGGTTTAAAAAAAACATTTGTCGCACTTATGCAAGACATTCACGCAATGCGAACACTATTACAGTCCAGTGTGCAGCGCGCGCGCATCGGACAGGATTTTCCTCAACACTTTCACTGCAGATCGTTACAACAGATTGATTACAAGAGATATGGTTAAGCAAGACGGTTTTAATCTAGCTTTTAACGCCAGGTCAACTTAGTTTGAGAAATCTTTATCCTTTTCTGAGATTAGAAGCCTTTGTTTATTTTAGGGATAGTGTAGCTTTCTATAAGTGTAAGATAATTATTATTATAACCAGTTCGGTAGTTTTAGACACAAGTTATTACAAACTAAACGAAATTTATCCTTTTTTTAATAAATATTTCAACAGCTTGTTCGACATTGAATACAGGCCAATAATTTTTTAAATAAGATCTCTCGAAAATACTCATCGAGAATGGTAAAAAAAAATCTGTGGGTTGCTACAAAACTACAGTTCGAGTTCATTTTAGACTGATTGTAAGGTTAATCAGAACTGTAAGTATCTACTACTTTACCCGTAATTTGAAGTCAGCATAATTTTTCATCGCTTTCAAATTATGATTTCGAGTGACGTTATTTTGAAAATTTGTCCTCTGGGATGCTTTTCAAACATCCTTATCTTTGTAACAGCATTATGAAGCCTTTAATATATTTTTACATGCGTTGCAACGTTTGTTTGTACTTTTTTGACAGGACTAAATATTGCAAGTCAAAGTTGACCCACTTCTAGTCTTCTGATCAAGTTATGAAGGTTGGATGACGAAGCAAGTATGTAAGTATAGTCAATAAGGTAAAATCAGTGAAAAAAGCTGGCGTTGAAAATCAAATACAGAGTGAGAAAAAAAATACCTCTAATGTGGGAGTCTGTGGCTTTAAATGAGCAATGGACTGATTTCGATGAGTTTTCGGCGAATATGAGTTATTTTGCATTAATTGAGTAGTAGGTTGAAACACGGTTCTCATTGGGCTTGCATAACCGTTTCTTGTTTTCCTTACAGACTGCTTTATATTATTTATTGATTGTGATATCCATTAGAGCCTAAATACCGCTAACTTATCGTAATATCAATGAACGTGGAATAAATAAGCAGTCTTTTTGAATATTATTTAAATTCTCGGCCAAGATTCTTTCTTTGGATTCGCTGGTGTCTGTGACAACAAGTTAATTTATTCTAGTACATTTTTTAACATTCAACACGCGTAATTTCGGCTTAAGGTAATTATTCAGTTAGATTTAGCATGAAACTACAAGTAAATATACACGATGGCTGTTTCACTCTTGTGATAATTTTATACCTACCTATTCCGCTTATTTGATGGACAAATACCTATCAATGATTTCAAAAATGACTTTTTGCATATTTTCTGTTTATTTCTATAAGTCACTCAAGGTTAACAGATAAAAAACGCAATGCTTTGTTTTTTTTTTTACAAAATATTTTTCTGCTGTTGCTTAATTCGCGTTTAAGGCAACAAGCGATCTTCAAATACACACACACACACACACACACACGCACGCACAACGCACGCACGCACGCACGCACGATCACACATACACACACACACACACACACACACACACACACACACACACACACACACACACACACACACACATACATACACCCACACGCATAATATATACATTACATTCTTTTTCTTTGATTATTTCCTGTTGTTCAAAATTATTTCTCTTTTAGTAATAAATTTATAGTTTAATTGTGCACCTACCTAGAATTTAATTTCATAGTTTAATTTTACAAGCTTTTATTTAATAACACATCTTTATTCAATCAAAATCAAAATGGTACAATCAATTAATAATTTACAAATTAAATTAAAACCTAAATGAAAAATTAAAAAAAAAATTCAAAAACCAAAAAAAACAAAATTAAAAAAACAAAAGGAATAAATCATAAAATAAACTAAACTAAAAACTACTCAACACCCGTCCGCATCGTACTTGGCCCAAACGTACCCATTACCCCAGCGGCATTGCCCCGTTGTATGGCCAACGAGACCCGCTGGACCAAGTACGATCCGGAACGGGGGTCACCTCCTCTGTCCCTCATCCTGCGATAGATAGTTTAATTGTGCAATTTATAGTTTAATTATTGTTTGCTTATAGTTTTATTGTGCAATTCCTACCTTTACTTTAGGTTATATCTGTGGTTGTGGGCATCTGAGGATTGGAGGCCTGGTGACCCGACATACAGGTTTCCCCTAGTTCGGGCACCAGTCTCCACCGCATAAGTCTACCAGCTATAGATTAAGGTCGTATTTTTCTTGCTGTTTCTGTATTGTACTTTGTGGTGGAGTGAATAAATACTTTTTACTTTACTTTACTTACTTTACTTCAAATCAAGTACAAACAATTTGACGCCAACCTTTTTTTTAAAATCCCGCATTACTTAATCTCGTTACGTTAAATAACGTAATGTAATGTCACATCAACACTATTACGGCAGCGATTACAAAATGCACTGTTTTTGCAAATGCAACTTATTGTTGCCCTTAGTACGAATGCACCTACGAGTAGTATAAAAATGTTCTCACGTAAATAATGGCAGTTGACTGTTTGTTCTTCTTAGTTTACACAGACTAAGAGAAACAGTGCAACTTGTATTTTATTCCGATGTTTATTTTATCCGTATTGTCCAATTAGCTGTAAAAAAAACTTAAATTCAGGTCCCATGTCCAAATTGCTTGTGTTGAAAGTCCATTTATTTATTGATTTATTATAATAACATAAAGACTTACAGTATGTATTACATATATTGTGTGTTTGAATTAGGTATCAACGAAATAAAGCATTTTATGAAATTTTAATTAACATCTAGGTGACGTTTAGGCATTATATTTAGAATAAATTTATTTGTATAAATAATACGAATGTTTGTTCTCGGGTCTTGGATGTTTAATATGTATTTAAGTATTTATTTATCTATATTTAAGTACGTTTATCCGTTGCCTAGTGTCCATAGTACAAGCTTTGCTTAGTTTGGGATTAGGTTAATTGGTGTCAATTGTCCCATGATATTTCTTTATTTAGAAATGTGTTTTACGCTCATATTTGTAGCAAGAATCGCTGAACACAATAAATTTGAATGACAAATAATTTTGAGTATAATCTACTACCTAAATACCTACCTCTGTAAATATCTGGTTGGCCTAAACAGATTGGCCAATTATTTTTTAGCTATGCGTGGTAGGGAGCAAACCAATCTGATGATGTAACAATCTGACTGAGGCGCAGGAAACGAACTATAAGCGAGAACTAAATAATTGAGTCGTCTATGACGTTATCGAGGCCTGGCCGCATAGACCCACAAACGTTACGAACCTATCATTGGTCCAACATTGGTCCAACATAGGTAAATATTATTTTTTCTTTATTGTTTATTTCTTTAACCCTTCTTGATCTTTTCCAACCCATTTTTCTAAATTCCGATCCTTACCCATTTCTAATATCTAATTCCGTTTCCCTGTTTGGCTAAATGCGCCGAGAGCGCAAAGCTAAAAAAACAAAAACCTTTGCCTAAAAAAGAAGAAAAAAAACGATCGAACACGTGCGTAGGTAAACTGAGCGGTACGATTGTGTTTTGTTTTTTTTTTATGTTTACGATTTCTCACAACCTCGATCAACATGACAGCGGAACACGGTATTGCACTATTATCGCATTCGATAATTAAACTTTTACCCAGTGCCTAGGTCACACTAATGAAATGAAGTTGTAAAATGCTTCAATGAAACCTGGTTTTATTAAAATATTTGACATGGTCGTAGGGAAACTTTTTGCCCAGGTTTTAGGAGACGCAGCGAAGCTGATCGCACTCATGAAAAAAAACTGGCTATGGTGTGTCATATTAAAAGCTGATTTTCGTAATCTCACGGACGCCTAATATGCTTAAGACGGTATTATGAAATTAATTGTTTTTTTTTGCCCTATTTCCTGAGAGCTCTAACGTCCATATTTCAGTTTTGTTAGTCCAAAGGTCAGGTTTGGGCTTTTCTCCACGTCAATATAAAATTTTCTCAGTTCATTGTTCGTCCAACACACCCGCCGCTTATTGTTAACCTGTCCGCACACGCAATGAAAAACGCTCGCCAGTGTCGATCGTGCTTCCCATAGCTAGCCAATATTTAGGTAAGTGTATCTTACAGTTTTCAAATTATATTTTCCGTTATCTTAAAACATCCGAGTAGTGGTAGTGAAGGGCGATATCAGTGTAGTTTTTAAAGGCTCTTTACCTGTTAGTTACTGGCCTCGACCAAAATAACGGATTTGCGGCATTCACTTACACTTAATAATTTTAGTTCCTTCAACGGAGTTAGCCTCAATATGAAACGCGCAAGGCGTTTAAGTTTTGATACCTCCGAGTCTTACACTGGGAGTTAACTATAGTAATATATAGTATACGTTTACTAAATCCATGTTGAACCAAGGCTTATCTACTTAATGGCATTACAAATAAGTTTGGCTTCAGTAAAAGGTATTCGATACCAAAATGCGTGGCTTAGATTATTTTTCATTAAAGGATATACGGCAAGAATTTTAAATAAGCCGTCAGAGGTTTCGAAGGCAGCTTTCTAATCAAGGGATTTAATTTAATCTGATGTTAATCAGTGAAAGCATAAAGGCACTTAAAACAGGAGTTTTCTTTAGCCTATGTTTACTCAGTAGCGGTGCAGGTCCTAAATTTTACAAGGCCCTTTGGCAAACCACATTAGATATCCATGCTAATATTATAAATGAGAAAGTGTGTGTGTTTGTGTGTATGTTTGTCCGTCTTTCACGTCGAAACGGAGCGGCGGATCGACGCGATTTTTGGCATAGAGATAGTTTATGGGCCAGAGAATGACATAGGCTACTTTTTATGCCGAAACAATGCACAGTTCCCGAGGGTATAGCGCGCGATAACCGAATTCCACGCGGGGGAAGCCCTACTACCATCTACTATTTCTTATTGACTAAACTAAAACAAAAAAAAAAGTTTAAAATGCCGGTTCTCATGATCAATATACTTAGTCGTCTACTTACTTTGGCTGACGGGAGAGAGTGTTTTGCCTCCTCCTGACATAAGTACTTTATGGTTTACTTACTATCTAAGCAGCTTAGAACAAAGTTGTTAAGAAAGGATCAGGTATTGCTGAGATTATTCCTGTTCCTTATTGAAATGCACTGATTAATATTTCTGGCATTTTTTTAGTCAATCATGCACTTTGTGAAACGATTTTAGTGATTTTTCTATCTTAGCCAACGAAAACCTTCTAGACCAGCAGAGCTATGTATACGTCAGCAATTCTCTGGTGAACTTACCATGACGTGAATTACTTATATTATTTATTAAATAACCTCGTGGTGTCACATGTTTTACCTGCGCCGGTAGAACAATATTGTGAGTACGTACAGTTTGATATCGCTAATTCGTTAAATTTAATAGGATGATTATTTAAGTCGAAGGAAATAAAAGAAACGCACAAAAATTAACTTATCACTTGACAAGTTAATTTCTCTCGTCAGCTTATCCGTTCCGATCATTGCTCGCCTACTTTTTCTTACATCGATAATAATATAGGTATCAGAGATGAGTTTCTATGAAATTTAATAACAACGGGATTGAGTTGCGCTCCAGTTTCTAAGTAGCTTAACTCGACTACGCATATACATAGCTAATGGGCAGGTATGTGAAGAATTTCGCTTTCAAGTGTAGAATTTCACAGTTATTTTAATATAATGCATATCATCAACGGACAAACGAGGTGCCAAATGGTCTGCCCTGGCGCTAAAATACTTATTCTTACGAAAATCAGTGCAATTAAAGCTGTTACATCTGACTTGATTAGATACTATAGCAAATTTTAACCACCATCGACACCCGTCTACCAACGAGATGGACGGATGACCTGGTTAAAGCCGCGGGATCACTGTGAATGCTTCCAACCGAAGCAACTGGAGGTCTATGGAGCGTTCCTATGTCCAGCAGTGACCGTCCTTCGGCAGAAATGATGATGATAACGTTTTTAAAATATACAGTTTTTTCACTATTTTAGTAGTTCTACGAGCGTTGCAACCGCTATCAGTTTCTTGTTGCATATATTGCAGAAATGAGAGACGTAAGCGAGAAATTTTAATGAATTGCACGCACACCTTATAGTTTTATAAAATTCTTCCATTCTATCCGACTCATTTCTTCAATATGAGCCACAGGAAACGATAGCGGTTGAAACGCCCGTAGAACTACTGCCCATTTATGCTTAATCAAAAATAGAAATAGAAATAGAAATAGAAAAACGTTTATTCACACATTTCACAAATTACATAAAAATAAATACACAAAACATCGAAATAGTAAGTACTCTGGAATGAACACTCCAAAAACAGACGAGCAAAAACCGACCCAAACCCATTGACATAAGAACTAAGGGCCTCCGGTCCGGGTGAAATAGCAAGCACGGAGTCAGTGTGTCCCTCTCTACCATTGCCAGGAAAAAAATTAGTAAATTTTAGTTTCGTGAGCGTTGTCTTTTAAAAATATTGAATGAAATGTATACATTTATAATAAGCAATAATTACACGATTTAATCTTTTTTTAATGAAATAAGCTTTAGATCTTTTTACACGAGCTAATTTTAACTTGATGGTAGGTTTTATTAATTTCTCAATGGCCACACCAAACAGTAAGATGGTAATTTCATTATTGAGACTAGGGTGACAATCTTTTCACGATGTATTCAAATGGCTAATATGTAATATTTATCACAATATAATATTTTATATTTATACCCATCATACGTATTGTCTAATACGAATGATACATACATGCTTAAAATAATAATCCTACTACATTATATTATATTATTATAAATTTTGAAAATTTCCAGGGGAATTTGGAAAAATCCCGAAAATTTCAATCTGGTAAAAGTTAATAAATAATGAATAAGTAAATAATAGTGTAATATATATTTATATAAATACTCACTTACTCTTCACTTCTTCTTTACTTTCTGTCACTTAGTCTTCATTCATTTATTAACCTAAATGATAGAGCATCTAATATCGGACGTTTTTTGCAATACAAATTAAAAAAAAAACACTTAAATTTAAATTGAATTTTCGACTGTGATTGTCTCGACATTATTGACTCTATGGAGAGACTCAAGTTTATGGGCAACGACTCTCGGTGCGATTGGACTAAAATAATGGCGGAGATGCTCAGTCGCATTATAAGGGTGTGTAATACTACTGCGCATAACACTTTTTTTTTCTAAAAACCAAAACAAATATTTGCTTTGGTAATTGCTTTCAATGCATATTCACAAAGTAACGTTTTTAGGTAGGTATTTTTTTTTAAACAGATTCATGTATCAGTAGTTTATGGTATGGAATAATAATGTGGACCAGCTAAGTCCAAGACGTAACATCATACCTCACCAGACTTATCTTCTTATTGTGCTCAATCTTTGCATTATTATTTATTACTTATACAATCGACTTCTTCAATACGCCACCTAATCATCACTCTAGGTGCTAAAAACTGGGCCGCTCCAAATCTCCATTCACTGTTACATTTAAATTAAGCAAAAAAAGTCTCAAGCGCGTAAAAGTTACATCAGTAACCGCAGTATTAAAAATCTTCTGTCCACTGGCATTCTGCCTGATGCCACAAGAAACATCGTCATTTAGATCTCTTTTCAACTAGTTTAGAACGAAAAAGAAAAAAACAAAGAAATTATAAATTTATTAAATGTGATGAATAATCTTCCCGCGGTGACGGTGACAAATGAATTGACTATTCGTGCGTAGGCGATTAGTAGACATAACTTAAGACTTTAATCCCTAAGGACTTTCACATTTCTTAAACAGCCACATCCTTTTCGTCGGCTACCGGATTCAATGCTCATAATCTTGTCTGTCATCTTATACTTCTGAGCTGCATATAACGGTCAAGTTATTCCAAAGCAAGCACGGTGCAAGATAAAGGAAATGTATGTAACCGGGAAGCATTTAAATTTGTTACACGCTACCTATCTTAAGATCAAAGAACGAAAATCACCGACGTTGCTCAAAGAATTAGTTCGCTGAAGTGGCGTTGGGCTGGCCACGTCTGTCGTAGGACTGATGAACGGTGGAGCAGACGAGTCTTCGAATGGAGACCACGGACGGGGAAGACATAGTGAAGGCGTCCTGAGGCACGGTGGATAGTCGCTGGTGGCGGATGGATGCGAGGGGCTGAAGACAGAGTGTTATGGCGCGCCGTGGAAGAGGTCTATGTCCAACATTTATATATATTCAAAAATTTAAAGTCATCCTGCCATCAACCTATTGTAATGACATCGAGAATTCAAGTTCCATTTAGATTATTGGGAAGCCCGGTGTATTCTTATATCCTTTATGGTATATCCTTTCTGCAATACCTGCATAAATTTATTTCCAGCGTCTATTCACTTAATATTTGACTCCAGTAGATCTTTTCACTAGGATTCTAGCTCCAACTAGACACAGTGGGAGTAGTGACCCTGAGTGCCAAATGTTTGATGTAATTCACCGATTAATACAAAACACAAAGTCAAGGAGTCACCAAGCAATTTGAGCAAGTAGTAAGGTCAGGTTACATTGAGGTTTGTTTAATAGCCATTTCAATTGTTATTCCGTGAGGGAAGTGGGTGGTTAATGTCACTTTTACTAGATTAACCTTAGTCTATGTAATTTCCGCTGTAGTTTATGGATTAAATTTTGTAATGATACAATTAAGTACTTTTATTTCCGATATACCCCGTCAATTATTGAATTGGATGCCATATTAAGAGAAAATCTTTGATACGGGATGTTATTATATGTACCTATTATGCATTTGGCTTCCGATATATTAATTTGTACATGTGATTAATAAATGTGAGTATTAATTTTAAACTTTAAACAAACCGAGAAAGGTAGAAAACATCCACAAAACGTTCTTGATTCGTTATATACCTTGGTTTAGGTTAACTGTGTTAATATTAAAGTTATGATGTTATAAACTAAAGTAAATAAAAATTATGATATTAAAATACTTAATACTTCTATTTAGGTTAATTACTAAACCGGACCGCGACATTTATAAATCTAGTACAATACGAAAGGGTTACAGTTTTTTTCATGGCAAGAAGTTATTATGTGTGTATTTTTTAACATTATTGTCGATTAAAGGCACCCTTGCGGTACTTGCCTACCTAACTAACTAACTAACTAATTTGGCTCAGCGACCCAAAGAGGGTCTTGGCCTCCGAAACGAAAGCATGCCATCTGTCCCGATCGTGCGCAGCCTTTTGCCAGTCGTCGACTTGGAGACGTCGCAGATCCGCTTGGACACTGTCCTCCCAGCGGTTCCTGGGTCGCCCAACCGGGCGGCGACCAGTCGGTCGTCCCACGTACGCTCTCTTGGCAACCCGACTTGCCTTCCTATTGTTTAATTTTATTTTAATTGAAAATATTGATTAACATAATTATTTATTTCTTTACGTAGGACTTGGAGTTCAATTATCCTTTATTATCATTCAATATCGTGTGCTATTGTAATTAGTTAATTGCTAGTCACAGTTCTGTTAATACGTAATTTACTGAGTCTTTACTGTGTTGACATAATGATGGTTCTCTTAACAATAGAAAAAAACTTGCAGTTTATTATAATAGTACCAATGTTTATAATAGTTTAACATGATTGTCTGTCCAGTGTACATTTTTTCCACGGCACGCGACTTAAGCATTCGACTTTCTTACTTATGACGTAAAAGTTTTCCTACACGCAAAGTTTAGTGAGCATGAACATAAACTTTTTCAAATCGGTGTAATTTATCGTATGATTGATGACGATTAACAAAAGGGCAGATTGATTTGACTATAACGCCAATGTAGCGTCGTCGATTGCCAACTGAGCTCAAAGCCCAAACTTGTATTTCTCAGCAATATCTAGATTACTTATCCTAGGCGCATCATGAAATGGCGCCATTTCATGATGCGCTTAGGAATTTCGTGATCTGGCGGATATTACGATCGGCCGCCGACATATATATGGAGAAACGATGTTAGGGTATCGTGCGGCCAATTTGATGACGGGCGGTCGACGCTGCTCCGTCGTAATCTGACGTTATACAACTAAACAAACAGGTTAACAAAAAAAAACGACTGCAATACCAAAAAACATGTGACGGATCAAATTAATAAAAACATGACGACTGGGAATTTAATTGTTATACAATCATTCTTGTATTGTTGTTAAGAGTCACTTTATTGTATTCGATACCGTGACTCTAAACATCCACAATAAACAAAAAACACCCACAAGGAGTAAATAACAAAGTAAGTAATAAACGATCTTACCGCATCAGAGAGTATTCCTCTATCTCTTTTCATTTCGCCAATAAAATCAACAACCAATGATTTTTGTGTTGTCGAAATAATAGTGAGAGTCGCAGTAAGCTGTAAACAATGTAGTTTTTATCTTTTCTTTGCTTTTTTTATTCGATCCTCAAATTCTATTGTTACCTACATAAACCCACCCACATAGCACTAGAGGATGTAATAACTATCAGATTACCACCGTGCGGCTTGTTCATCACGTACCAGGTTCCCGGAGCAGGTCTTTGTTTCACCCTTGAAAAGACAAAATGAAATTCATAATTTCTAAAATTAAAAAGTGTTTTACATACATAGTATTGAGAAAAAAATGTGGGATAATATTGGTTTCTGTTTGCGAAACAGTTTTTAAACCCCTACATACAAGCAAACAAGCGTCTTTTACTTATTTTTTATTTAGGGTCCCGGCGTCCTACTAGGAACCCTTATTTATAGATTCGTCATTTCAACCTGTCCTTCCGTCCGCAGTTTGTTTACGTTTGATTTTTTTACGCAAACCTCAAGAGCTATACATAGAAAGCATATTAATCAATGAATGCACCAGTTTACATGGACATATGAAGGTTAGGTTAAAATTCATAAGATACATTTTTTTTTATTCGACTGGAAGGCAAACGAGCATACATAAGATACATTTAGACTAATTTAATTATGGTAGTGGTATTTGGTTTGGGGTATGAATGGTGTAGAATCCGCTAAGCATTGATTTAGCTCTAAAATTGAGAGTAGCGTTTAACTCAACAACCGTTTCCATTTCCTGAAACCAATTGAATCAATAAGGTAAAAAACAATTTCACCGTTTACTACCCATAAATAATACGTGCAATAAATAATATTTTATGACATAATTCTGCTATACATAAGTTTCGACACGGCGAACGCTCCAAGCGTCCAAGTAAACACCGTGTCACAGGTACGTTGTATAAATAAAAATACGTAGAATTCCCGCAGACAATGCGTCAAAAAAACAAAGTTCATAGACTCTGGAGGCTAAATCCTTTAGGGCCTTCGCAGCGGGAAGCCGGGTTCTTATCTAAAGTTAAAGTTTCGAGTAGAGAGGTTCGGAGTGGGGCGGCGCGCGCGCACAATACTGCTAACCGCCGCAGCTACACGCCGCGTCCGCGCTCCGACCGACATTCGAACGAGTTCGATTCATTTTCAAATTTTAAAATGCTTTCGTTTACAGTGCTGAGGTGAAACTGTGTATTGCGATTGTGTTTTGGAACGCATATTTGTGAAGGATTTATAAAGTGGACCCTTTGAAAATTTAAGGTAACTTAATTTTTGTTAACTTAAAAGTAATTTAAAGCAACTTTAATTATTTTATAACGTAATTATTACGGTTGAAAAAATTGAAATGGAAAAAAAAAGTAATGTGAACGGACTGGTTGTTGCAACCGCGGCAACTCGTTGCACTTTGCAATTTAGTTTGCGGATAATTTCAACACACGTCGCTGCCCGACACTTTCACGCCGCTCTTGCATAGAAGAGGGTATCTAGAACGATAAATATATTACCAATTGACCTCTTAAGCTGACCATAAATGGTAATCTTTGTTTTTATTTCGTAACCCGCGCCACACAAAAAAAAATCAACGGATTATTTTTAACACAACATTGACGGATAATATTCCCTAAAATTATCTTTTTTGTTTTATTCGAACGCTCATGGTTTTTATGTCAGCTAAATTAGTCATCTACCTATTTTCCGGTAGATAACCCCAAATCGCCTTAAAGTACAGAAAAACTTCTTATTTTAAGGAGGCCCGGACATTACAAGGCGTTTTAACTTATTTTGTCTACAAGTGATACCCAATTTAGTCTGTTTGAGATTTGAGTTAACTCTGTAATTTGGGTAAAGTTTGTTTTAACATAATTATTGAAACACATTAATAATGTGACATTATACTATACCTATATATTATACCTGTACTGTTCTGTAGTCATTATTAGTCAATAAAATATTTGGTGCTCATCACATCTTATTGTGTTTATAGGTACTATAGTATTAATTTAATTACTAACTTAATACCCATTTATCATTATTTTATAAGGCAAACACGTCGTCAAGAGATGTCACTGGCATGGACCCTAGATAAAATTAAAAAACAAAAAATATTCTCCGCACGTGGAGTAGTCTATGCTATGCGTTTATAAGTTTCTATTATTATGAATATTCATTTCATATTGCCTATGGTGCTTTTAAATAAAATGATTTTTCAACCCTTTGATTTTAAACAAATCTTAAAAAGCATTTTGTGCTTCAGATTTTAATCTGTAATACCTAAAATAGCTGTTCAATCGAAGAGGCATTTATAGGTAGAGTCATTCACGATGACGCGTGCCGTGGTTCTCATTACAATGTAATTAATGGTTAATTTTGACAAAATCACGCATCTTCGTGGATGACACAAGATATATCTCGAATGATCGAACTATTAATCCATCGTAACATCACGTAACTTTTAATGAAAACAGAAGTTGCACTAAAAATGATTTATCATGTATATCATCAATTTATTACATAACTGGACTTAACCCGTGACTCTTAACTCTGTCAGTCAAATAATAAATCAAAGATTTACCAGATTCCCATCTATGTATGAGACTTTTCCAAAAATTATACCGTGGTCTTCATTTACGCTGTTTGACAAATATCTTCGCAAAATATCATGTCCTTAACATAGGTAGCGGTTAAAACTTTACATGGAATATTGGAATAAAAAATAGTCTAAGTATATATTATTCCACATGCCCAGCTAACTACATACCAAATTGAATTCAAGTGATAATAAACTTACATGCACGCACGCACACACAGTACTTATTAACTTTCATATAATTTATATTATTAGGATTGGAAGTATAAATCGAAAACTTAAAATATCACACTCACACTTACTTTTTCCATGTCGTATTGTAACGTAAGTAGACCGAGTTGTTACCTATCAGAGTGTAACGACCCGTTCTGACATTATCTAATATATATTTAAGTACATAAGATGAAGACGTAGTATCTGTTAAGAACCCTCGCCGAATGCCTTGTTTCCTGCTTCTGGAACTACACAGCTATGAGCACATTTATTATAATTTATCTTGATACAAAAAAAGTCTATTGACCAAGTTTTTATTTATTATGTGCAATTTATGGCAATTTGTGGCCTAAAAGGAGGTGGCGTGACGATTTGGAGCTATTCCAGCCGGACTGGCTACAGTTTTCCGAGGCCAGAGACGAGTGGAAGAAGCAAGGGGAGGCCTTTGCCCAGCAGTGAGATACTATATATAGGCTAATTTAAAAAAATAATGGTGCAATTATAAGAATTTAACGCATACAGCGAAACGTTAATAATGCGGTTTTCACAGAGGATGTAACTTATCTGGTATCTTCATTTGGTTTCCTTCAAAATTACAAATCGCAGAAATGAAAACGATTAAGTGTATTACGGGCAAATTTAGAAATACTTCTCTTTCTAACAGACTTTAAGTAAAGGACGGTGTTCTCGGGTTTTTCTCAGGGTTCCATACCACAAAAGGAAAAATGGAACCGTTATAGAATCACTTCTTTGCACATCTATGTATGACCCTTTTTCTCAAACCCGTGGAGGTATCATTAATATTTATTGTAAAACTGTATTATTCTGCGTTCTTATTGTATTTTTTATCGTTATTAAGTATTCTTACGTTAAACTTTGCACACACCTATAACCCAATCAGTAATGGAGGCGCTTTGGTTTTACTTTCCCATTTTTTATGTTAGCCTGTTAAAGTGTCCCACTACTGCTTGTCAAAGGCCTCCCCTTCTTTTTCACCACCCGTCTCTTTTTTCATTCGACTGTATGGAAAACGAGCAAGTGGGTCTCCTCATGGTAAGAGATCACCACCGCCCATAAATAATCTGCAACACCAGGGGTATTGCAGATGCGTTGCCAACCTAGAGGCCTGAGATGGGATACCTCAAGCAAGTGCCAGTAATTTCATCGGCTGTCTTAATCTCCACGCCAAAACACAACAGTGCAAGCACTGCTGCTTGGCGGCAGGATTAGCGAGAAAGATGGCAGCAATCCGGGCGGACCTATCACCTGCAAAACAAAAATCGAGAACATTCTCCTTTATTTGATATGCTTCCAAGTCATCCCGCCATCTCTTCTTTGGTCTGTCTCTATTACGATGGCCATCCATCATGCGGCAGACGTGACCAGCCTATTATGACATAAATATAAATAAAAATGAATATAAATAAATATCAAAGTAAAATTAATAACTAATACTCGGATTTCAGTTAAATATAATCAGACTGAACATGTCATTTAGTGTCAATATTGTAAATAGGATTGGTTTACTAACTTATATCAAGTCGATGTATTTACAAACATGTTTGTATTTGAAGGCTGAGTAAAGTCCGATACAAACGACCAGTTTTGACTGAACGAAATTATCGAGAACATCTTACTTTGAAGCTATCGTAACTTACATAGGATAACTATTGTACCTCAATCCTAATTACTCATTTAGGTACTTATTCCATGATCCACTTTTGCTTATCTAATTAATTAAGAACAATGTTAGCAAATATACAAAAACTGTTCAGGAATATCCGTCTCAAATAATTTGAAACTTTAACACTCCCAAAATAACAAATAAAATTAGTAGAAGTACAAAAATCATGCTTTTTTTCAATTATATCATCATCATCATCATCATCATCTCACTCCACTGTTGGACATAGGCCTCCCTCAAGGCTCTCCACTCAGACCGGTCTTGTACTTTTCCCATCTACCGCGATCTCGCGATCTTAACCAGGTCGTCGCTCCATCTTGTTGTTGTTTCAATTATATACAACAATTTATTCGTATAACGTTACGGATCTTACTAATTACAGTATGACACTTATGACAGTATTATAGCAAAGTTATGGTTTAAAATTCCATCTATATAAAATCGAACTTCACTCATTGACCGGATGAAAATAATTTTATATGAAAGAAAATGTATTTCTGTCACCCTATTTATTTTATTTATTTATTTTTATTCGACTGGATGGCAAACGAGCAAGTGAGTCTCCTGATGGTAAGAGTTTACCACCGCCCATAGATACCTGCAACACCAGGGGGATTGCAGATGCGTTGCCAACCTAGAGGCCTAAGATGGGATATCTCAAGCAGGGTTGTTGCGAATATCAGCATCAGCATCAGCATCCGCGGATAATCAGCATGGTTTTTTATATCAGCATCCGCATCAGCATCAGCAACAATCGATGCTGATTTTTAATGCTGATATTCAAGTCGTAACGTGTTTGTTGAAGGCGAGACTTACCACGAGGCACGTGGATGTTTCGATCAATCACAGACAGTTATACAATAAAAGCTGTCACTTATTTCCTCATTTGATTGTTTTGTGAACAATTAATTGAAATTGTTTTTTTATGTATAAATTGCCTTTTATTGTTTTACTATTAATTTCCTAGTAGGATATGATTTATTGAAGTAATTTATTAATATCAGCATCAGCATCAGCATCCGCTGATATTGGTCTGAGAAAATCAGCATCAGCATCAGCATCCGCTGATATAGTAAAAACCTGCATCAGCAACAACCCTGATCTCAAGTGCCAGTAATTTCACCGTCTGTCTTACTCTCCACGCCGAAACACAACAGTGCAAGCACTAGCTTTCACGGCAGGATTAGCGAGCAAGATGGACCCTGAAACACAAAAAGCATATACAATCAATTCGAAAGTAATGCCTTTAACCTCCAGAGTATATGTACTTAAAGATTTAATTTGTCCAGTTGAATTAGCAAGGGAACCCCGTAAATAATGTTTGAATACTAGTAAAAAGGAAATCCTTCTTCCTCTATTGTTCTATTCTGTGTTTTTTACGTTTTCTTTACATTTATCATCATAGCGTGAAGGAAGACGTACTAAATCACTGGTAAAGATATGCATCATGCGATATTTGAGTCGGTTCTAACATGTTTTTTTTACGAAATATGACTATTGTAAGTTTTCGAAATCAAATACGTTGGTATGCGCAAAAAACATCTTAACATTTATATTATTATAATAATAGTAATATATTAAGAAATTGTTGGTAACAGCTAATTACACTCGCGATAATGCGAGTTAACCTACACGAGAATTCGTATTATTTCAATATATTTTGTAAAATAAATATAAAGAATACCTCATCACTAGAAACGGGCGAAATTCGACTTGCAACCATGACTATCACAATTACGAACATTGCAAGTACAAAAAGCTTGTAAAATCTTACTTTTGCAATAGTGTTGTAAACTCAAATCCCCTTATTTCTAAAATTACTATATTATTTGAATGTTAATAATTATATTTTTCATAATAATATTCCATTATCTAAATGATATCTAATTCGCCTGCGCATTGCGGATGCCGCTCACGAGTGTTTGCTAATTTAGACTTGCGCAGGAGTGGGAGTCACTGCGACACACTTGCACACCTGCATTTAATTTGTCCGTCTAAACCCTAAGGCTTAATTTGTAGGCTGGTGTTTGTAACTTAACTTATTGTTTAAAAAAAAACTTCATAGGTGTTAAATATTTGCGACGTATAAATCTGTTTAGAAAAATAAATACCTCGTTGAGTATCTTGCCAGAATCTTGTCAACAGAGGTTTTCCGAACCGGTGGTAGAGTTTTTTGAGATTCATAAGTAGGTACTTCTTGTTGTAACCTAACTTGAGTAGAGATATTAGTACTTTGAGTTTATATTAAAATTAAATTAAATTTCGAAAACGCTACAATTCAATACAATTATTCTTTATTGCACACCACAAATCAGTACAATAATTTTATGCGGAGACAAAATTTAGTTGTCTTATATGCATATTATTCTGGTATATTTTAAAGAGTAGAATACATTATATCAAGTGTTCTTTTTTAATTCTTATTACGAAATTTAAAAAAATATACAGTTTTCGTCGTGGTAATGTGCATAACACACAAGGTTTAAATGCCGTTGCATTCACTCTTTAATAGGTACATATAACAATAAAACGTGTCAATAATTTACCTATGTACATATAAGGTATAGCAAGTTCACTATGCTGAAGTACAGTTGACCAAACTTGTAATCTGTGTACTTGCTGTGTGTAAAAGTTATTTTTGACAAAAGATTTTTTGTTAAAAAATGTTTTTTACCGTCGTTTACCATCAAAATGACGGTGATCTAATTAATTTCATTACCATCTTTTCAGTCATTGTTTGTCCCCATCGTTTTCTATGTTTTGAATTTAGAAAATCTTTAAAGCCTATTTCGAGTGGATAATGACAATTATAAAACTTATTTTGTTTCTGTATTGGTTTTGTTTTTCATTTTGCATTTTGTCTTTAGAACTACACTAAGCATTCATGACAACACTTACAGCCTAAAAAACATAAAAATCAACGTAAAAATTGCAAGGGTGGCTCGATTTCTTTGCTTCCAAATGTATGGTATCTCTATAAATAATATTTATATTGTATTTTCAAAAACACAATGTTGTATACATTCTATTGGATTTTCCAATACTTGAATTGTTCACACATTTTCTCTTCGCACCTTATTTTTTATCTCATTACTTAGAAAGCCGGTGAAATTATAGATTAATATGGCGCCCATTATCGCGATATTATGAAAACATCTAATCACTGTGCCTGTGTTCTAATTATTCCATTAATAGGCAACCTACCACATGCGGAGCTCATTGTTCGGATGTTCTAGTCTAGATAATGCGGTGTTTGTTTTTTTAGTAAACAAACATGTGACGCAAGTGGACCTTGGGCAAGGTCCATCCGGACAGATACCACCACCAAAACACCTAATGGCATATACACCTAATGGCATATGAGACATTCTACCTTAGCCTTCTTTACTGGCAACGCATCTACGACCCTCTGGCATGATGGGAGTTTGTTTATAGGTGATGGTACTCACTTACCATCTGATGATAAAAAGTGACCGTAAAACAATTCTTTTTTTTTACGTTTTTTTTTCATTAATTGCACATCACATTTAATTTATACATAGCAAAATAAATTTAAACTAAACTATAACTAAAGGAATTCTTATTTGTTTAGGCGTGATCGATCACAGGTGAGTCAATATCGAGAGTATTTTTGTCTATGAAAGTCTTTTCTTTTTAGTTCTTTCCTCTACTATGCACAACTTTCAATCGTTTTGTTTCACAACGGATTTGGTTGGCTAGTGTAGCTGGTAGCTTTGAGGCTGAATTCGAAGAGAGTTTAACACACGTTTGTGATAATTGGGCCTGTGGACAATGTATTGTTAAATTTTATTTAAAAATAATTGTGAGAACAGTTCAAATTACAGTTACACGGCATTTTATAATTGATTTAGAAATATTATGATTTAAATTCGGGTTTTGTTCGTGTACCTTGATTTTAGAGAAACTCAAATCAAGGTACCCGGAACAAAACCCGAATTTAAATTATAAAATTAGTAATGATACCTATTATATAACATTATGATTCAGAAATAGACAAATTAGCGGCAAATGTTGTGTAGTTTGGAACAGTTACCCTTTGAAATCCATACTAATATTATAAATGCGAAAGTGTGTTTGTATGTTTGTGTGTTTGTATGTTTGTTTGTTTGTCCCTCTTTCACGCCGTAACGGAGCGACGGATCGACGTGATTTTTGGAATAGAGATAGTTTATGGGTCCGAGAGTGACATAGGCTACTTTTTATCCCGGAAAAATGCATAGTTCCCGAGGGAACAGCGCGCGATAACCGAATTCCACGCGGGCGGAGCCGCGGGCAAAAGCTAGTGTGTTGATAAATATGTTTGTAGTAGGTCAGCCTTACTTCTGACTCATTAATAAAATACACGGTATTACGTAACAAATCAGTTAAAATGCAATAATTCGAGTACGTCATCATTCCACGTTCAAACGTCCGAGGAAGACTCTTACTGGTTCAGTTCCGTCCAGTCCCTTCATCTTATGACTGTTCTTACACCTTTTGATGCGGTACAGCATCTTTAAACAAGAATAAAAAACTGGTCAGTTAAATTACCTTTGTTTGTAGGTAATTATGATGATAGTTCTGTTCTTAATTACTTAATTAACTGTCCATCAAAGATTCCTCGTTCTACTAATTGTAGAGTTCAAAAAAGTAACGTTAAATTAACTTAATAACTTGTAATGTAGGAACAGCTGTATTTATAAGCTGATAATTGTTTCGCATTATCTGGCGTTTATTTTTTTTACTTGAGTGAAGTTTTGCACAAACCTGCGAAGCAATTCAATGGTGCGTGTGAAGTTCTCAATCCGCACTGGGCCCGCGTGGGAACTATGGCCCAAACCCTCGTGTTCTGAGAGGAAGCCTGTGCCCAGCAGTGGGACGTATATAGGCTGGGATGGAAGTTCTGATAGCGATGTTGTGATGAAATCAGTAGAGTTCAGTATCGATTCAAATGAGCAGTGGTCATGTTTTTAAAAAGATGCAGAATAAAAATAATTCACTTATTCCAGTAGAAACGAACCTTGCATTTAAAGCTCAAAGATCAGAGACACCCTGTATAACTAAATCAAAGCTCTGCAGGGCTACTACGAAACTCGAATATCGAAGTTCGTGTGGTTTGGTCCCTCTGACACATATACTATTTGATACGAGAGCGAGAGAGGCAGTAGTACGATACGAACTTCGAATTTCGAGTTTCGTAGTAGCCCTGTTGCTCCTAATTATAGCGCACGAGTTAATTATATTTAAAGAGTGAGCAAATAAGAACAAATATTTCCGGGTCATAATACAAAAGTCAATATTGATTGACTGAGGCACTAAACTCGGATCCTTTGTTCCAATATATATTTAATTTCTGACTTATTATTATATATGATTGGTGATCGAAATATAATTTCGACTTATCTAGATTTATCCAATGATATTATGATTTATCTAATTCAAATCTTAGCAGGAATTTTAAATAATGAGCTTTTTGACAACATCAAAAAGTGTCAAATTAGATCGCAATTTTACTATTTCTTTGTATGGTAATGTTTAGCTGTGACGTCAATCAATAGACAACTCTATCACAATTGACTAACTATGTATATATTTGTTTCAAAAGCAGTAAAAACGAAATTTGACAGTAAATTGAAAATGAATGTATTATTTTTATTAGAACTGTATCTTGGAGTTATTTGTCAACGATGTCTATTATCGTTTCGGTAGACGTTTGAAAATTTGCTTTAATTCGTTTCTAACTCATAGTTAAGTGTCTCTACTGCCTCATCATAAATGATCTAAATTGATTAAAATTAACTGACAAATTTTACAAAGTAGGTGCCTAATTTGACGTAGTTTCACATATTCACATATTTTAAGGACAAGTGGGTCATTTTTTATCCGACTGCCAAGACCCCTTCTTTTACTTCATGATGATATTGAATCAAGATAACTCTTTGTATTCTACAGACCATATAACTCGTCGTTATCTAAACAATAATCAGACTTATACAAATCACTTCCGTTCAATTTGTTATAACATGATTGAGTAATAAATATCAACCTTACATAGATAAGATGACTCGGCCAGAATATAATTGTAAAATGCTGTCGTCCTTTCACTAAGGGGTCTTTTTTCTCCGAAGTCAGGTCACTTAATTTTAATGCCTCATATTCTTTGTTAGAAAACTTTAAAATTGATTTTATAGCTGGGATTTCAAAATTTTACATTAGGTAACTCTGTCTGAAACTTTTTAGTCTTAAACGTTAGGAAGAAATCGAATATTGCATGACTGTAATATTTTAGTCAAAATTATATAAAACTCCCTAAATTATAGTTTTGCAACTTAAAATAAGAAATTTTAAATAGAAAAAATCTCCTAAGCATTAGGTATTCTAAAATTTTAACAATGCGTGTCCTTTTATTGTCCAGGTATTCTTTTCTTAATAACATCAGTGAGTGACAGAATATTTTTCAGGTACAATGAGAGCCGTATAGGTAATTAGACATATATATTTATAAATTCGTTAAAAATATTATTCATTTACAACTTTACTACTTACCGATGAATATACGTGTCGATCCACGCGCAATATAGGGTTCCGTACCGATCGTAGCAAACCTGCGATGTCTTTGACGTATATTATATATACGAGTATCTACCTAAAGACATATACGTACTCTGTGTATGTAGAAAAGAAAGAAAACATCCCTCAATTCACAAAAAAAAGAAACCGTATTGTTTCTTAAAATTTTATTTGGCCTTTTGTCCACATAAAACAATGTAAAATTACAATTTTCAACGACTAATAGTTAGTCTAAGCTAAGTCACAGATTGACGGACACACATAGAACGGATATGTCGAAACTTTAAGGGTTCTTTGTAGGACTATGGAACCCTAAAAAAGCATAAAAGTGTATGTTTATATAATTTGATCGTCATAAAATGACTGGGACTTACGTAACGTCTATTGCAAGAGCCCGAGAGAAGCGCATGCTATGAATATACAAAAGTGCAAATTGAGATTTTGCTATAAAATTATCGATAATGATAATCGCAAGGTATTGTTAGACGCGAGTTATCTGGTACCCAATGACCGTGGCATGTACACAAAAGAGACTCGACAATTCTTACAATGCTCTCTATCTCTATTATGCTCTTTTATTATAAAAAATCTAGTTTTAACCCGCGGCTCTACCCACTACATAAGTCACAAGAATCTTGGATACCAAAACCTATAGTGTACCTACTTCCCGTTGAAATTTGTCAAGAACTACGAAGAATATTTATTCGTAGGTCAAGAAGTCTTTACGAGACTTTTCTCGTAAGTAATTTTTATTTTACTTTTTTGAGTTCGACTAACACTTGGTTGGGTTTTAAAAGTGATAATGAATCTAAAAAAAAAACCTTCGTCGAAAAATTACCACCTGTTCCGATAGAACTTAATCTGGGACTTACCAAGTGTACGTATTTTAACAAAGTTATTCGAATTGGCAGTATTGGCGCTGTCGTCGAAAAACCTATTTAAAATTTTAGTTCCCAATTTGGCCACCGAATCAAATAAGTTCGTCAATTGTGAATCCAGAAACTACCTGTTAGTTGTATAAAAAAGTTTTACCTGCTATTCAAAAGAAAAAGTCGAATTTACGTCAGCAAAAATGGTTATGGGCCCTGAACAGCTGGTAGTCAGGTGTTCATCGTTATTTATAGCCCATTGTAGTTCCAAAGTTACGGGATTGAGTAGAAAGAGTAGATTTGCTCAACAGGACCCTTTTGGTTCTCACAGTAAAGTAATATGGTTCTCGTTTTCTGATTTGCAGAATTTCGTATAAAATTCTTTGATCGTTCGAATGTTTATGGCATAGTTACGAATGGAAGGATTTCAATGCACCTCAATTTTATTATATTGGACAAAAAACAAACCCTACCTTTTAAATCATGGTAAGTTACTGAATTTCCAATTTATAAATACATGTCCGTATACTTATCTCAAGTACCTAATGTTTATGTTTTTACAGTTTAGCCCGCGGCTCCGCCCGCGTGGTATTCGGTTATCGCGCGCTGTTCCCTTGGGAACTGTACATTTTTCCGGGATAAACAGCCTATGTCACTCTCGGGCCCATACACTATCTCTATGTCAAAAATCACGTCGATCCATCGCTCCGTTACGGCGTGAAAGACGGACAAACATACAAACACACAAACATCCAAACACACTTTCGCATTTATAATATTAGTATGGATATGGATGTATGGATACTATTATAGAATCCACGGCATCCTTTGAATCGTTTGCATTCAAAAATGTTCCTTGTTACGAGTATAGTTTCAGTTTATCAAAATATTTCTGGCCAGTACGAAATCTTGTGAATCAAAAAGTTTTGAATCAAAAAACAATATAAAGTCGATACTGGCAGGCTAGCGCAGCCGTGACATAAGTTTTTTTATGTCTGTCCCCATTGACGTGCTATGGAACATTTTATATACGTGTCCGACTGTCCGTTCATTTGTGTTCACGTCACGTTTCCTTGTATAACAGTGACGTTAACTTATTAAGACGCGCACTGCTTCGCGAATCGATTTGTTTCGAAAACGTACGACTTGGATCAAGGTTATTGGAGAGTTGATCCTATTTCACCTGCGTCCGATTAGTAATTAAGGACCCACTTAAAGACACCTTTTTGTAGTGCAAACAATACCAAAAGAAAAAAAAATCTACGATCTGAGAACCTCCTCTGTTTTTGAAATCAGATATAAGAAATGATAGTACGAGTATGTGTGCATTTGCGTTTGCGCTACTACGGTGTACTAAGTACGCAAACAAAGAAAAGGGTAGCTAGGTACGGGAAGACGTTAAATAATGCGTTCCAGGGATCGAGGTACACAGCATTTACTTCCAAAATATGAAGAGAGATCTCTCTACTGTTGTATCTCCACTATGCTAGGTACTAAGTAAATAAGGAAGGAGTGATAGGTAAGGTAGGTAGGTAGGTAGATTATGGATACTTAGTACCCAGAACCCTGGTGGTATAGAATCATGTGGGGTAAACGTACGCAGTGGGTAAGTGTACGTACTCACATACGTATACAAACAATTGAAACAGTAAAAATACGTACATTTCGAACTGAAATGTATGGGATTGCATACACTTACTCCCTTATTCATAAAACTTAACAAGCCTATGTTAACTAACAAATGCTTTGTCCCTTTCTAACAAATACAAATGTCGAAGTGACAGATAAGGACAAACGAATTTTAGCGGCATTTTAACTAAAATAGGTTTGATTGTCGTTTATGAATAAGGGGGTTACTCACTGCGTACGGTTACCCCACATGACTCTAACTTAAGGGACGCAAGAGTAATAACCGAAATTGAGGTCTAAATATCTCTAATTATTTTGTTTCTGAGCTATATGTATATGTTCAAAGACTTGTAGTTTATAGCATTAAGCAGCTTCTTAGGATAAGTCGTAATGCAAATTAAGCCGTCTAGATTAGCATTTCCTCTAGCCGCTGATGTCCTAGATAAGCTGCGGTTAGGTATGTTAAAATGTTGCTGGTAGTTAGGGTTAGGTTAGGTTTCCTAAAGCACACAGAAATGTAATGAATAATATTAAATTATACTTACTACACTTTTACCTATGCTAATGAACTGGGGATGAGGTTTACGACCCCGTACTGCTATTGTTTCTGGTTGGAAAACGATTGAAGGTCTTCTATTTCCGTAATAAATAGCCAAATTACGATAGTTAATTATTTCGACGGGTGAAAGGCTATTTGTATTAAGCGACAACGTATTCCTATGTCGCTTAAAACAAATAGCCCGGAAACCGTCGATTTAGCTTTGACTTTGATTTTATTAACATTTTATATAAAAATTAAATTAAAAAATATAATAATAATAAGAAGACAAACAAAACTTACCTAAGAAACCTTAACTTTACACTTTTAGATGTAGAGTATATTAAAAAATTTATACACATTTGGCCGGTAAAAAAGTACCCTCGCTACATTAAAAAAAAACATTATGGAGATGACTAAAATATTGTATACATTGTTGCAACTAAGTGCACAATCCGTTGCAGATTAATATAGGCGATAGTTACATAATCAGCCCCCTTACGCTTGCACTAAGGAGTAGTAGCAAAAGTTTTACCAGTAGGTACATACCTACAGTATTCTGGGTCTTATTGTAGGAGAAAATATTAAAAAATTTACCAAAATCAGTCAAATCACAATTTGAAACTTTTTCAGTGATCTAAGATGTTGGTTTTTTATACATATTTTTTGTGGGTCCATTGTTTTATAGGCATGGTAACATTTTCCATACAGCGTCTGGCTCTTTAGGTCTTCGAACTAGCATGCTACGCTTTTTAGCAAAGATAAAGCAGATTGATATATGTATTATGAGTTTGTAACAAGGTCAATTGGTGTCAACTGTCGTATGATATTTATTATTATTATTACTATTTTAAAACCAATATAATTCATGTTCTATGTAAATACATATAACTAGCGTGCTAGGCTGAGAATATTTCAAGATTGCATTCATCATTATTTATGTATTTAAAGTTTCCATTGCACGCAACTGTAATTTATACTTAATAATAAAACATGAAGTACTGACTGACTAACGAAAAAGTCAAAGCCAGATGAATTTGTAAAGGACTTCTGGCAGATAGGTACTACACCTACCTACCTAGAGTATGAAAGAACTAAGACTACATGTTACCACGAAGGGACTTTTCTAAATTCCCACTTTTTTTTTGTTTTTTTCACGTGGACAAAGCAGCAGGTATATAAGCTAGTGCATCGTAGCAATTGCCAAAATAAATGCCAGAAAAAATTAAATTAACCAAGTCCTAAGAAGAATCTTTGTTACCAACCTATCGGCGGTGATAAAAAATAATAAATCAATTTAAAATCACATATTTTATGTCGAATTTTAATTTCTTGTGCCTACTTTGTGTAGGTTTGATACTACGAGTATAATCGATTGTTAATTATACAGTAGGTATAATTTAAACAGCTGGGTAGAGAAGTATCTGAGGTACGTAAGTACGAAAGGTCTCAAGCAGGTTTGCCTTGCATTAATCAATAAAAAAACGAGTTTTAAACATACATTTACAGAATATATTACTATGTTAATAATACAAATTATCAACATTAACAGCATAGTAACTTTAAAATGATGTGACGACACATTTATTCTGTTAGCATTATATCTACGTAATGTAAAACCTTTAATAACCAGGAACCACTCCTAAGAAACGAATAGAATTTTAATTTAATAAGTAATGATAATGACACCTGAACATGAAACTTGTAACTCGTTTTAATAATTGAAATACGTATTTTTTTTTCTGAAGTTAAAATCAAAAATTTGTCTCTTGTTTAATTCCCCTTGACGCACTGATTAAAAACCCAATTACAAGTTAAAAAAAGCAATGAATTAAAATTAAACTGAAATTAATTCCGAAAATACCTACCTCATTCTTCTTTTCTTACCATGATGTCTCCAAGGCGAAGGTTGATGAACATTAATATACCATGACCTGTACTAACTATAATCACATTTACGTGAACTTTACAGGTCGTCATTATAAGATTGCCCATTGATCAGCGCGCCATGTTAGGCTGACGCGGATACACAGTGATATTTTCTTGCGGAAGTGATACTCGGAAGCAATCATGCTACCTTATGCCGGTTATGCTAGGTGGGTAATTTACTTGAAGTATGTGTCGTATAAGGGTGATCGAACTCATCAAGGATATCGTCTTTTAAGAACTTATGTGACACCTTTATTCGGGTCATTGGCTTTGCCTTTCGTGAACTAGGTACTACCTAGCTAGGTTAAACAAGAGACAGTGAGGTAAATAAATGGCACAGAAGAATAGTAAGTGTTTTCATTAGTAGTAAGTATTTCCATCTCTATAGGTACTGCTCGCACAAAAAAAAATCTATTGAGGATTCCCGAGATTTTTAAGTTAAGGGTTAGGTTTTTAAGTTTTGTTTTTGTGTTTTTTTGTTGTGTTTTGTGTATTTCCTAATTAGCTACGTCCACGTAGAGTCAGGGAAGATGTCGGTTAGTGCAAAGAGGCACTTTAAAATGCCAGGAGAACTTGAATTATGTTACGGGTACAAAATATGTAAAACTTTTGAACTTATATTATAGCTACGAGTAGGAAACTTAGCGATATAACAAGGTAATAAAACTTTTAACAAAATCACTGCCCTTAGTTATTAAATTATGATCAATAACTAGTATTATTACTGAATTAATAAGAATAAATGATATATATAAAATGCATACTTCAAGGTCCGGCTTCCGATAGTTTACCTAAGATTAATATTTAATGCGATTGTGCAACAAAATATATCGATTGAATTTATTGTGAATTTGGAAAACCCTTATTTTACTTAGTAAATATAATAGTAATGACCATTTTGTTTTTTTACTCATGAATATCGTTTCTTACAAACTAAACAGCTGCATTTGACAAGAATCTGGCCTTAAAATTAATGAATTTGTAGAGGACGTCATTAATATTTCTGTTTACATTTTAAAGCACCGTAGCATTGTGCAACGCAACATTAACATTTTCTAAATCAAAACAGTGATACTTTTAAACAAATTGATGTTGTAACTATGGAAATATTATGTCTTGGTTCTTGAATGTTGATCCTCATAGGGATTTAGTACAATGGACAATAAGGATTGGCCTCAAGGGGTACTTGTTACAAGAACAATACCTTGGGATTTAATCGAAGGGATTAACCGTTAGAAGAATTTGTAGACCTCAGTGTATTCGTTCGGGCGATCTTTGTTGTAATTACTCGTGTAGGATGTAAATGGGATGACGTCTTTTATAGATACCGCTAATAAATTGTTCTTAAAAACACGATTGAGCCGACGTCATTTGTTAAAACATTGATTAAAATTTCGTAGTGTAACGATGGAACATACGTAAATACAAACATATGTACATACTGAGATTGCTAAAATTATAACCATTCTTTTGGCTATGCTTTTGTTTGATAGTGACAAATGACAGTCTACGTATCAGATAAAAAGTCAAATCGTATTAAATTTAATGTGATCGCTATCGTTTCCGGTGAAACCGTTCTGGATTTTAGATACAGTACCTACTAGAATACCATATTTTCGGCTAAATATATAAAAATGTTGGAGATCATTTCGTGCGCGACCTAATTTCACGGTCACTTACATCTGCGTGATTCGGATTACCATGCGATGACCCGCTCAATGACAGATCTAATTATGATAAAATAATACATCCTTCCGCAAAACACGACATTGGCTTTATGCAGAAGCTTGATAAGCAAGTGTTTCCTATATTAAATACTCACGCAATCTTAGGTGAACTTACGCTGACCAGAGGCCTATTGTTGGACGCAATCGCAATCAAATTGTTTTCACTACTTCTTTCTGTGACACGGGATAGGATGAGGGTAGAAAGTAATAGAGAACGTTAGACAATACGGTTACAAAGTTAAATTAACTCCGCAATAACAGCTAACTAAGGGTTAAGTAGTATCATAAGGAAACTGTCGATCTTAATCCAAATTTAGCGGTTTCGTTTTTAACCCGGGATTGTGTAACTCGCTCTAAGCTTGACGAATTTTATTTTGCGCCTCCAAAATCAAAGTACAGAATATGTGGTCTACCACCTTAAAGTTAGTAATTGGTTGTATGTCATAAGTTAATAATGCACAAGAGACGTGTCTGTCAAATTCAAAGTTCAACTTTGCCACATATTCATTTGATAGGAACTCGTTTAAACATTTATAGACCACTTGTTTGGTTGATGGTACCTCGCAAGTGAGATTCGTAACTTAGTAACTTCTCTTACATGCGATGTTGTGTAAAATTTTATGTTGATCTCGCTTACGCAGACGGCGTAGAATGCCCAAATCTCTAAGTACCATCTCATCATCTCATATCTTCTTAGTATCTAAACGCGGTTCAAAGCTACTTTGTACGTGTAGCAACGTTAGTGAAAATAATTGCATAAGATGTGTAGTAACGGAAAAATTTCTAAAATATGTAGTACGTATAACAATGTCTCTAAAATTGCACGAAATTCAAATTGAAAATATTGAATTGAAAGACGCAGTTCAATATAGTCAAAGTCAAAGTCAAAATCTCTTTATTCAATTTAGGCTATGACAAGCACTTATGAACGTCAAAAAATCTACCACCGGTTCGGAAAAAACCTCAGTTGAGAAGAATCCGGCAAGAAACTCAAAGAGGATTTTTTTTAATATAAAATCTACTACTAGTGTGATCAAATTTTTGTTTATCAGTGGCAAATCTTACTTAGAATCACGTACTCAAGCTTAAGGTTTGTCAAAGGTGTCAGCAGTATGATACGAGTAGCTAAATGGGAAAGAATATTCGAAGAACCATAAGCATAACTGTCTCAAAATAAACATAACATTTTGTTATTGACTGAACCATTCAGTACACACTACTAATTCGATTAATAAATATATGATTAAGTACTCCATAATTGCACCGATATATAACCTCGACAAGATTACTATGACGGGATATGCCGCTTTCGATTAAGTTTCTAATACAATCAAGAATTGAATCTTAACGCAACCACACGGCTATGTAGAGCTTCGATGTCGAGATAGTGTCAATCCATTTAACTGGGGATAGGTCTTCCAGTTCAAAGACAATTTTATTGATATTGACTCTATATACGTACATAATATACATAGGTAACGTTCGTAATTATCGGTCACGGCAACATAAATATTTTTGAAGTAAGTTTACTCTGGATGAGGATGAAGCGAACTGATGCTCTGATGTAAAATGTTGAGAGTTTTTATTTGTGTCTGATTCGATATTTCGTCAGTAAGACAATAAAACAGAATTAATACTTAATGGATTGCTAGCAAGGTAAACTTGAAATAAAACAGTGTTTTATGAGATGTTTAACAGTACGTCTGTCAGTATTAACTGTTTAACTGTTGACATTTAAACCTCGTTACCGCTTACATCAGTCTAACCGCCTTTTTAGTTTTTTCTTACCTTCTTAATCAAACGGTGTCTTGTAAATCTAAATTAGGCACCAAAAGTAGTGAAGCTGATATATTCATGTATATACGTTGTACGAATTACATCACTATATATGTATTTTTTTAAGTAACACTATAGTTTAGTGTAGTATTTAGTAACCATAGTTTTTTTGCATCAGCTAAAACTATTTAATCCTAGTACTGGCACAGTATTATTTATTAAATAGATATTATGCGCCGTGCTAAGGGTATTATGATCACTATGATTATAAATATCTACGTCCTGTAATTCAACAAAACAAATAATAATCTCAGCAGCGGAATTTCACAATTTGCGAAGCGTATACTTTACTTTTATTGGTATAGATCGTTGTCCGGAAAAAGGTGACAGAAACTAAATTACGGTGTTTCTGCAAAAAGCGGAAACGTAGGCACTGGAACTGTGGTGCAACTCGTGGGCAGCGCAACGCGTCGCTAGTTGCCACACGACGGGACGCGTTACGCGTTAACACACGCCGGTGTCGTGTAAACACTGCTTTTCGTGTTTACTAGTATTTCCGCGGAACTTTAAACGTGCATATGCACATATAAATACCGTATACCCAAGGGCAGATTAAACGACCAGACATTTTTTTTGAGATGTGATAAAAGTGCTATAAATACTAAACGCAACAACGGAATCCATTTTTAAAATATCCTCTACCATGTCTAAATATTATGCTAACCGATGAAAAATGGCTAAAGCCTAGACTCTTTTTTATGTAATAGGTAGGTATGCACCTAGGAAGCAAGCAAGTGCCTGTTGGTCTGTGTCAACACCGTGTCATAAGAAAATTATATTTTTTTTAACTTAAACCACGCTCTTTAACGACAAACTTAACCACACCTTCACACTTTACCTACTAGATAGCATTTGACATATTTAGCTAATTTAGACTCGTGCTTCATCTTTAACCCAAAAAGTAACTGTATTTTTTTTTATTGATACTGAGCTATCACAACACAGGAAGAGACCTCTGTTGCTGAAAACAAATACAAATCTAAATATTCGCTGAATATAATGTTTACATAAGATGCACAGCGGGGCTACTCCGAAATTCTAAAATCGAAGTTCGTGTCGTTCCGTCCCTCTGACACTTATACAACGATTGTGAGAGGGGCGGTACGGTACGGCGGTAATTTTCGAAAATGAGCCTCACTTGGCATATGCACCGAAACATTTGAGTGTACGAAAGAGACGTACTATTTAATTTCTAGCATGAACGATAGAGATGTCAAGTCAATGCGTAACGCAAATACACAACGCCAAGTCAAGTGACACACGAGCGGAGCGGAGAGGAGACGTGTAGAGATCGACCAATCCCTACGCGTCTAATGATAATGAGGCGGAGACAAGATATGGATTTAACTGCGCTTAACTCAACTCAGCTCCGCTCATCTCCGCTTCAGTGGAGCCGCCGCCTAACTCTGGTCGATTCGTGCTTGCTGGTACTACAAGGCGTATGCGCCGACACTGACAATACCAGTGAAAGCGTCTTGACCTACGACCGCCGACGGCGATCACTTGCGGTAGGTGTTGTAAGAAGCGTAACTTATCGTCGCGGCATGTTGCAGGTTCTTCTTTAAACCCGTTTGTATGCGTTGTGATTCATGCTAGAGTAAACTAACCCAGACCAATAGCGGCGCAGGACCAAAAGTTAACGTAGACAAAATAAATATTGCAGGGCTCTATTATGGCACATATTTTAACTAGCAAAAAAAAAACAAGATAATTTCGAGGCCCCTTAGACCGCGAGGGTGTGTACTGTATCCTACGTTACCAACTCCTAGCGCTGCCTCTAACCTGGACAACATATAGTATATAATAATATAACAAAAAGTCCAGACTGATTGACTGAAAAACGTCCAGAACCATCTCTTGGGCCTAAAAATTTGAAATTTTGAATAAACATTCCCTTTAATTTGGACAAGAAATAACGATGAATTTTGCGAAATATTAATGAGAAATTCAGCAACAGATACGAAACCTAGAGCTGAAACTAGTTTTATTTACAAATGTTATACACGCTTAAGTAGACTAAGTATTAAGTATTTTGCCCGTTATTATTTTTAATTTTAATCAATTCTTTCTTTTCGCTTACTATTTCTGGTGTGCAATAAAGAGTCATTGAATTGTAATACTTTTAAGTGCCAACCATTTTCATGAAGCCTTTCGCAAAATTCGACAAAATAGATTCGAAAATAGTTAAGTACCTACTTAACGTTACACCTACAATTTCAGTTGAATTGAATGTTAATGGTGTCAGTTAAAAGGAAAACTACTGTAAGTTGGTATAGCATTTTAAGCCCGGAAATAAAATACGACCTTTCTCCGAAATGTTAACGACAATCATAAAGCTCAAGGGTGTCATCATCTTTTTTATTAAACTGAGGAAATAAGTTAAATTTATCTGAATAAGCTGTAAATACAGTGATTTATATGCTTCTAGGCCGATTAACATTTATAAAGACACTGTTTGTAGACGTGTGTAAGTAACGTAATATTTTCTGACAATATATTGAAGAATAAATTGTATGAAATATAAACAGACGTGGTGAATGCGGTAATGGAATATAAAATAGCACTAGAAATTGCGTGCGAATGCAAATATTGTAGCCGAGTACTTTACGATGACAGTTCCTTTTGCAACACAAAGAATAGCTTGAAAGGACAACAGTGTTTGTCACTTCAGATCCTACTTTACCATCTTCAAAACCCGTGTCTACAAAACTCTCATAAATCTTTTTTTCGTTAATAACTCGAAAACCGTGCAACTTTTACTGAGATAATGTTAAGTTAGTTAGGTTCCTCTTGGGCTGGCCTACGTCTGGTGTCACTGTGACGTGGTAGTTTTGGGACATCCTGTATTTATAAGCACGTATTAGAAAATGTGGAAAGCTTCACGCATATAATCGTTAAATTCGACCCTTTTCTGTCATTTGTTGAAATTCTGTGTCTGCAGGGCAAAATAAATGTTCAAGTACTCTGGAAACCACATGTTATTTTCGCTTGGATTAATTAACGTCGTCAGCGATGGCCGGTGTAGGGAAAGCTGTGCGTGGGCAATAGCGACACGCGAGCACCGCGCGAACAATTCCAGAATTAAAATAATTGCAGTGGAATACCGAATAGTTTTGCTGCCCACACATTATGGAAATGCAGGAAAACTGTATTGTCGTATTTTCTAGGTAGGATAATTAAATGGGATGCGGAAAGAAGACAAGGGAATTAATTGGCAGTAAGATTGGGTGAAATAGTGACGAGTGCAATGCTAGGCTTAAGCGAGGCTTTGTCGCTACTCTATATAAAATGCCCTTTCTGGATACCAACGTTTTGAGTGTGCGCTAAATTCCTATCATGACTTTGACCGTTCGACTAGGTGTGGGCATGGGACTCTACCCTTATCAACCTAGCCTATATATGTCCCATTGCTGGGCACAAGCCTCCTCTCGGAATGAAAAGGCTTGGGCCGTAGTGCTGATGGGAACTTCCCTTAATTCCTTTCTTTCTTTTTCTTGTCTACCCTTATGTTGTTAACATTATCAGTTATTTGCATGAAGTGTTTTGTTTCATCGTTTATAATGCGGGCAAATAAACAAAAACACTAATAAAATTGTCTCCAATAAAATAACTCACACATGTAAAGATTAGTTTTCACCGCATGCATGGAAGGTATGCCTCGCGAGTCCGTCAATCAGAAAGACGTTGATGAGTGACCAATTAAGTTTCGTGGAACATGAGATGCTATGTCCCTATACCTCTCGCATAGCATTCGTTTTATAGCCTACAATACAACACACGGTCTCTAACTAAAAGTGCAATAAATCGTTGCAATCGCAAGTGGACAATTTTATTTGCCTGTAATACTATCAATTAAAAGACAGGTTTAGATAGACACCACCTGAAAGGAGTTTACAATGGGTTATTAAATATTTTTTGTCCTAATGAAGGTTATGTTTGGTTGAAATTCAAATATTCCTCAACATTTTAAAATCAACGCCTTAAAATTACAAACTAAGGACAAAGTAATAAACTTGAAAAACACATTGTTAGTCGTAATTCCCAAAAATATTATATAGTAAACCCTTTTCTGTATTTCAACCGTATCCTTCTACTTTCCTGTTACATTTTCCGCAGAGTGATAAGCAAACCATTTAGTATTAACTTTTTTATTCGTCGCGAGTTCCTTTTCGTTTCAACTTAAAACACTTTAAGAATTACAAATCTGCTTAGATCTTTACAATTGTTATTCCGCGCTACATTCTATTTGAACTAGGGACTGCTTGTTCCGGATGTGTCAGTTAAGGAAAGCCCAGCACAGCCTTGGCCTCACCTCGTACGGACGTGCTCCATTCTTCTGAAGACATCCTTCGAGTTGCCCAATGGCCTTGTCAACGACCTGTGACTTGGCGGTAAAATTGCTACGCCTAAGTTGGCAATAGCAATGGTACAACTATTTTTAGAGTTACTGTTGCAGGGAAAAGACAACTGCGGGGACAGACTGCGTTGAAAACAAATTGAAAGGACATGCAAACATACATTTATTTATTTATTTTATTAGAACTTAATTAGATACGTTAGGAATTGATTAGCCCATAGTTATGACACGAAAAGTGTTCTAGTTACTTAATTGTTGTGAAATCATTCCTTTCTTTAATAGACTCATGTCCATAGTTGAATGTGTTTCCAAACAATCTTAAAATATGTTCTCTTTGTTGTTTCAATTTGCTTACATTTCCAATTCTGAATAGTTACTTACCGTTAACCCTAATGCGTTGGTAAATGTTGATCCTACTGCAAGGATAATGCATAACTGAGTGCACAGTTCTTGGTCTTGTAGTTGATAACAGTTATTTATAATTCTATTATAAATTTAATCTGTTCAATATTGACAATAAATAAGAACTAATTAGATTGAAACTACAGACAGAACTGTTCTTAATGTATAAGTGGTGTCTACTCCAATAAATTATTCGTGATAGACTATAGTATTCTTTAAAAACGAACAAATATTTACTAACGGTTTTTAAAGAAAATAAAAGTCTATGACGCATAAGTATTGCAGTAGACACATTAACGTATATATTAATAAAAGTTCTATCAGACCACATTTTCAATTTTCGTCTAATTTATATGGAATAATCGAGAAAAACTAACAAAAATGCAACGTTGCCAGCTCAGCAGGTATATAAACGCTCTTAAAAAAAGTATGAACTTTTAAGTAAGAAGTTTATAAGTGCTTTGTACTAAGATGCATGACTCCAGGAGCGCCGTAACCACGTTAACATTTCTTCTATTGTTTCTTTACGTAGGGCGAATCTATAGAGACTTAAACCGGACATGAAGGAAACAATACAAATAGATATTTCGTGGCTCTGCCCATTGTTTCACAAAGTGTTACGGCTCACAGAACTTTACTGCTTGTGGGACAGTATAGCAATAATAAACAATAATCTTTGGTTGTAATGATAGTCGCGGTTTGCTATTGTTTGAATGCTCGAAGACTGTTTAAGACGCTATAATTTATTTTTACGTAAATAAAATCTATGTAGAGAAAAAACTGCTGTTGAACTAGACAAATTATCAATGTTTTGAATTCAGGTAAAAAAAAATAGGAAGGTTTTACTTGCGCAAATTGGTGCATAGTTCTTGCATACCTATGCATATATTACATAACATAACGGAAAAGAATGAACACCAAAAAGTTGCATATCTTAACGCAGGTAGTTAGAATTACTATTATTTTTTCCATTGTGACATGAAAGTTAATCATATACATATTTATTGTATGGATAATTTTCCTGTCACAATGGAAAAAAAACAGTAAATAATTCTAAATACCTGCGTTACGATGTACAATTTCACGTATCGAGCACTCAGACTTTTAACATGCTTTTACCCCAATCGAATTGTCATTTTTCTAATTTGGAACGTCAACTTTTTTATAGATCTTTTTTAGGCTCTGCTACACATATTCCTCTTTGGCTTTTTTTATGAAAAATAATGGCAAATGATTAAAAACATTTCGAGTCGTGAGGTCGTCTTGCAAACGTATTGGTTTGAACAGAGTACATTATAGGAGGTCAATGAGTGCTATTATATTTCGTGGATGCGTGACTACAATATTAAGTGTATTAATTTTTGCATTCAAAGCCGAAATAAAAAGTTAATAATAATTGGATTTAAATTAACCTTAAAGCTAATGAGAATATTTAAGATAGAGTTAAAATTACAGCAACAATAAAATAATAATGATACAGTCAGCGTCATAAATAGATAAATTAATTATTAATAGTTTTATAAGTATTTATCGCATTGATACAATTTGTGTCTGTACGATTATATCGTAGGTACGGTCGATTCCCTAACTTATGTATCCACTTTTTCATACTAGTTGCATAGAAAAGTGGATAAGTACTTTATGTTAAGGCACCGACTGTACCTAGGTATGTACTACGTTGTATCCGCAGACAGACTTTAACATTTACGACAAGTTACTTAAGTTTAATTACCACAGTTTAAATTTTCAAAGAGTTGATTTGTTTATTTTGAAATAGATAAATTTTCTTTTGTGCGATTACGTATAGACTATAGTACAATAACAAAAGAGAACAAAAGATATACCTAACTTTCATATTTTTAACGTGAAGTTAGCGTGAATTGCCTTATTATAGCAGTTATTTGTGTAAAATATTGCAGTATATATTTTATCCGTTTTTACTCAACGCTATTATTGCAATAATGCTTATCAAATGTGTTAAATTAATTACAACGAAACCTTAATTCGAATAATTAAAATTCAAAACGAGCCGCGTTCTATTGCGTTATATGTGTTGGCCGCAGTATTTTACTTAAGAGTATTCTGCGTAGAGCCTAATTTGCATGTAACTATTTACAAGAAACTAGACATCTTAAAACCTTGATTTCTAATTATAACCGGTAAATTGCCAAAATTGGTTAAAACCAGGATGCAGCAGTTACTATGGTAGCTACATTATATATTTTTTGATTTTGATTACAATAAATTCAAAAAGGAAAGTCTGCAGTAGATGTCAGTGAGCGGTCGTATTGCTCAAAATGATAACACTCTCATTATTTTGGCAATAGAGTCGTGTGTAGATCATTTTAAGCACCGTAATCGCTTATCCACTTCTGCTGCTGACTGTACGTAGTGAGCAAATCAAAATTCATCATCATCATCATCAGCCTATAGTAGTCCACTGCTGGACATAGGCCTCCCCGAAAGAGCGCCATTGCGCCCTGTCCTCGGCTAGACGCATCCAGTTTCTACCAGCAGCCTTTCGCAAATCATCAAAAGTCACTGAAAGCTAAAGTATGTTTTGTCTCTGTCTGGCAAAGTCAACTGTTAAAATGAAGGAAAAAGACAAAATATCTTTTTCGTTTATGAATGAGAAAGTTATAATTTGTCAGTTGTTTAGACATGTTACTAATTTTTTTCTACATAGTTACTTGGCTAGCATTATGCTTAACACACATTTATTGTGATACAGTTTCATGTTATACATGCAACGACGATATGTAACTTTCGATAGCGCACAAAACATAGCGTGCGCGCAGATTTGCGAACAAGTATTTGTATTACCATTCCACATTAAATGCACGTGTCTTAAAGGTGAGCGTCCACTCAGTCCTCCTGCTGTCATGTTAGTAGTAAATACGTTACAGATCAAATCGAATATACCAAAATAATTATTCGGAAAGGCAGTATACCCTGTATAATATATAAGCGGATAGTTGACTGCTCTTGACGAAGTTCGTTTAGGGAATCACACCCCTGGCCGATGCGATCGCCGCAGTCTTGTGGGCACTTACCTTTACACGATGATTAGTAATTACCCGCGCGGCAATATACTTAGCATGTTTCCTAACATCGCGTGCCAGTAATTAAAAGCACATATTGAGAGCTAAAAAGGACAGTCATTATTTAACGATGAGGCAACGGCCCTTAGCATTAGATTTAGAGGCTGTTTGAATATTTAAGGAAGGTTAATTATAATGATAAATATTGTTTGTTTTAGAAAAGGTCAAACTAACTGTATATGTGTAGGTGTGAGGTTACTGGGCTGTTGGAATGGTAGTGGACTTGTGTAAATCGAAAGTAGCCTTGTTTTTAAATCAGTTTTTTTCAGCGAGATACAGTCTTTTAGTGGCTAATTAAGAATTTTTAAGTTATAATCGTCTTTGCTGTCTAAAACGAGTAATATCTAAGTAATTAGAAAAGTTGAAACGAATTTAATGTGGTTTTTCTCTACACGAGAATATCGATACGTGTATCGGGATATCCTGATATCGGATCTCGGTTATCGGGTAATGTCATCAAGACTAACCCCCTTATTCATAAAACTTAACAAGCCTATGTTAACTAACAAATGCTTTGTCCCTTTCTAACAAATACAAACGTCGAAGTGACAGATAAGGACAAACGAATTTTAGCGGCATTTTAACTAAAATAGGTTTGATTGTCGTTTATGAATAAGGGGGTAAATATTTATTGCCTTCAGCTACATTTTCTGGTAATTTTCATCTAAATTAGTTATTAAACGTCGAAAATTATTCTTTCAACGTAATAAAATAACTTATTATTTTTTAATTTAATCCTGCGCCTTTTGTAATTTGGCCTTGATATCACGTGGTCATAATATGACATTATAAAACACGTGTCAATGCTAACAAAGAATTTAAGTTATATAATTATTAGTAATCAGGTTTTTTTATCGCCCTATAAATCTCGACCTTCAATGAAAATTGACGAGAAAAATAATAAATATTTAGCATCTGTTTAAATTGCTGATATGAAAATTTATGAGGTCATGCTCATGGTGACCTTGACTTTTAGCAGCTAATCATTTAAATAAGTTATATAAAATCGAAATTATTACTACCATGAGTTTTGAAGATCCTATAATATTATAAATGCGAAAATATGTGTCTGTTTGTTCGTTTGTTACCTTATAGTCATCACGTCTAAACCGCTAAACCGATTTAGATGAAATTCGATAGTTTGAGTCGTGCGATGTTTCCTCAGGATAGCGATATACGTATTTTACACGGACGGAGTCGCGGGCAACGGCTAGTAATAAATTTTCAGACAGTGCTAGATGCTTTTGGCAAGCATATTTGAGTGAGACCTTAACTAGATTGGTCTTTTAGAGCTAATAATTACAATTTATCTGCCTGAAAACATTAATTTTGTAATAATAAAAACATGGGGCTTGAATGGGGGGTGAATTAAAATGAAACTTTATCGTGTGACATACCAAATGATAGGGCTTGTGAAAATTTGAAATATTAACACAAATTGTTTCAGAAAATAGGCGCAATTAGATCATTCTCCCCCTTATCTTAAATTACATTTCTAAGAAGAAATTGCATAAAAAAATACATACCTCTTATAGTTCTACACCTTTTGACTACAAAAAAACTTACAAGAAGTCTATGATAGAAAATTTTCGCAATCGTTAAATTCAAATTCAAAATATTTAATTTGGAATATTGTACATTTCGCACACATCATCCGTAGGTGTTAGTATAAAAAGGTCAACACATAGACTAGTGTTAATAAAATAAAACACGTGCTTGTACAAAACTCGCTCCACGTACGTTTAACTCGACTTGTCCGGTTTTTTTTTTAATAAATTCGTTTTTATTTATTTAGTCTTAATTGGTTTGATCTGACGTGTGGCAATCGTCATTATTAGACTAATATAATTAATAATATGAAAACGTCATATATATCATCATTTCAGTAAAATATTTGTGTCAGATATATTATACCTATATCATGTACTCAATAAAATTTTATACAAGTCTTCGTGATAGCCAATTAGTTAACCAGTTATATCCATTTAACTAAATCCAAGTCTAGCCAGATTCCACCAGCTTTTTGTCATTTCACCTTTGTAGCTTCATTATATCATTTCAATACTATTTATACCCATTCTCTCACGCATAGTTGTACTGGAGTAATACTTTATCAAAAATTAAGTTAAATTTAATGGAAAACGTCAAATGTTGAATGGTTTAGTAAATGCCTTTAATAGCGCGGGAGACGCCACAATATATTTAGAGTGATCAATCAACATAATATATTCAGTGTAAACAACTTTTATTATTTTCTGTCCGAAACGCATCCATAATTATATTTATACTAATCATAGCATTGAAACGAGGCCTGCTTGAGGTCAACTATTTATTAGTATTAAGTAACAATTATTATGAAATACTGCGATAGTGAATACACAACATGCTTTATATATAACTTATCAATACAAAACACTATTGCTTGCTAGTCTAGAATTTTCTACAGCTCTACTGCTTAAAACTAAGTAAGTTCGAGAGCTCCAAGAACTAATGAGCATTTAAATCATTTAAACCGTTTATACCTACCTACATCGTTTTTCTTTGTACCATCATCAATGGTTACGATGATGTAAAATCAGCGTATTTACAGTTTTAGTTCTGCAATTTTGCAAGAGAGCGTGCTGAATTGAAGTATTACGAAACCTAACTAACTTTAGTTTTTCCAGACGTCCTTGGTCAAGGTTATTTTAGTTTTATTTTAAATGCCTAGAAACAGTACAGTAATAATCAGTAAACCAGCTAAGCTGTTTGATCTAGGTCACAATTTATTGTGGCGGTCAAGGTTTAAATAAACGTAAGGTTTCAAATCCATTGCATGTTGATGATATTAAGCCTTAATAATTAAATTAAAGACAATTTTCAATGGGGATCTATCGTGAAATTTAGACGTAATTTATTTCTAAATTAGTAAATTTTTTCAATACAAAAATCGAAGCAGGATAGAATTCGGTTTACAATGTACAAAGTAGGTACCTACTTCACCGTACTCACTTGCAAATGCAACCGAACACCTAAATAAGCCAGTTGCGGTAATATACGATCCCTAAGTAAATAAATAACAAATGCAGCTTTGAAACTTGGTTATATTTTTATACTAAACGCATTTTCCCTATCAAACTAAAAGGAAAATCTTACTAAATATACGTAGAAAAACTGCATTTTTGCTGTACGTGACAGGTGTAGTAGACGCTACGAGGCCAACGGGTGCAACTAAACTGACACCGTCAACCTACCCACAAGTCACGACAACCCACTTATGAACCAAGTATCTCCAAAGTAATTATAAGATTTAAGATAAGTTTAAGTAATTATAAGATGACCTTTAAACTGGGAATCACTTTAAATCAAATAATATAATATAATAGTATAGTTTATAATTCGCGGTTAATGAGAGTTTCCTGACGAGTGAAATGTTGATAGATGGCATTAGTATCATGAGGTCCGTTTGAGGATAGTTAGAGCGTTTTCAGATTATCCGATCCGATATCGGTATCGGACGACGATGGTCGACATCCGATAGTCGACTGTACTCTTCGTTCCGATACGACCATTTGGCACGCATCGGGCTCTGCGCACACAGAGACAATTTAGATACACGTACATACAAACATAACAGACCACGGGCGACATATCGGTGTCGGTTCCGATATCCAATGTGAAAGACAGGTGCCAAAAATGGGTGCTAATCTTAAAGAACTGAATGTAATTAGTAGTCGTAGGTACTTTTCAATAAATATCACGCCCTGATTTTGAGTATCCCACATAATTTCTTGTATAATTAGTTAGCCAGTTATAAAGCATTTAATCATGGACATTCTAAATTAGCAAAGCGCAAAGTTAAAACCTACGAGTTAAAACAAAAATATACAAAGAAACTACCATGGTCACGCGGTGCTAAAGCACGAAACTTTTAAAGTCCAACGCTTTTAGCTATAAATTGTGACAAGTTTTTTTTAAGTAATCCACAGTTTCTGTTTGTTTCCCACAATTTTCATTCATAACACGACAATTCGCACTTGCGTAGTCTTGGCATGGGTGTGGTTTTAGTTTTAAAGGTGTCATTTGACGTAATCTTTTTTTATAAGATAGTTTAATCAAATTATTTGCCAAAAAACTGTTTCCATCTGTTTAAAGGCATTTCAGGTATTCCAACTTAGGCCTCTAGGTTGGCGACGCATCTGCAATACCCCTGATGTTGCAGATGTTTATGGGCGGTGGTGATCTCTTACCACCAGGAGATCCACTTGCTCGTTTGCCTTCCAGTCGTATAAAAAAAATGATAGAATATCAGTGTCGGGTATCAAGTTGGGACCATTTCGTGACATGGGTGTCTCGGTTTTCGTTTTTCTTCTGTCTATTATTTTTTGCTTGTACAAAAATGTCACGAATAAATGTTTTTCTTTCTTTCTTTTATATTTGCGTAGGTAATAAAGATATGTCTAGAAGTAGTTCTAAGACGGTGAAACTGAAAGGCAAGCGCTCCGGTCAAGGAGGTCTAGGATGTTTTTGCGATTAAATAAACAGCATAATTATTTCAAAGCAGTTTACGAGCCGTAATATTTTTAATTTCGGGAAAAATGCATTAAGTCTGAAACGTTATTTTATTTATATATAAATTATAATTATACTTTACTAGCTTTTGCCCGCGGCTCCGCCCGCGTGGTATTCAGTTATCGCGCGCTGTTCCTTCGGGAACTGTGCATTTTTCCGGGATAAAAAGTAGCCTATGTCACTCTCGGGCCCATAAACTATCTCTATGTCAAAAATCACGTCGACCCGTCGCTCCGTTACGGTGTGAAAGACGGACAAACACACAAACACACAAAAATACAAACGCACTTTCGCATTTATAATATTAGAATGGATAATTATACTTTATTTATTTGTTAATCTTATTTACTATCGTCAAAGAGTACAATGTAAGAGCATAACAAACACTTAGGTAAAGGGTGGTATGCCAAATAAAAATCTACGGACGTTAAAATGTAGCAGCATAAATATTAATTACCTAAACATATGGATACCGATACCAAGATTAAGACACGAACACGAACAAACCTAAAATTACAAATATTTTGAATTTTTGTGTCGGTCCAGATGATTGAAGACGTGGAGCTGACCTTGATACCTTCATAATTATAATCCTTGTGATTCATTCATTACAATAATGCATAATAAGGAAACCCAAAAACGACTTGGGCATCATAAAGCATTGAGCTGAATGTCGTAATCTCAATAACTTGGCGATGTTAAGTCAATCGCAAATTCAAGCACTTTTTCCTCTTGGAATAACGGTTTAACAGTTACGATGGTTCCATTTGTTTTTACTACAGTTTACGATACTTAACGGTATCAATTAAAAATTGCAGTTAGGTAAGATTGATTGGGTGCTTTTTGTTGGTTGTATTTTGAGCACTGAAGTAAATGCTACCCGTTAGCCAACGTTTGGGCCATTATTTTGCCCTAATTCAATTCAATTCAATTCAATTCAAATATTTATTGATAGGTTGTGAGTTAGTATACATAGGTTCTTATTGTTAAATTTAGTGCGTCACAATCTGCCCGGGTCCAGCATACAATATTTCAATCTTACAAACTAAGTACAAAGAGTTGATATGCAACTAAAAATAAAATTACTTTATTAACACAAAAAACGACTCAAGTCTTCCTATAACTACGACTTCAACTCTCAAGGCTCTATTGCATCTCCTGTGAATCCTGTGATGAATTATTTTTAAGTTCGGTCACCGACATCGAAACCGATGCCGCGAGATTCGGGCAACCCACAGCATCTTTTTATTCAAAATTCCTCAGTGCCTAAAAACTATTTTTTTTAATCAGCTCGTCTTTCCAGTGATGACACGGTGGATCCAAGACGTCGTGGGGTTTCTCTCTAGAGTGTCGAATCAAAAATGAGGAGATACGTAGAAGGACGAGAATCACCGACATAGCCAAACGAATTGGCTCATTGAAGTGACAATCGATATACCATACCATATAGCACGGAGAATAGATGACTGTTGGGACCAGAAAGTTCTTGCATGAAGATAGTGGATCAGCAAGCGTAGCATAGCACGTCCACAACGAGATGGACAGATGACCTAATTATATCCGCACGTTCAAAGGTGGACGCAGGTTGCTTCCAACCAAAGCAACAGTAGTTCTATGGGGGGATTCCTACGGCTGGTATGATGAGATGATGATGATCAAAACCGATGAGGACTTTATTTCTCATAATTAACTAGCACATTTAGATAGCGGTAACTCTATGCGAACCTCTATATCCATATTATTATGATTCTCTTCGGCGTGCCTTCATACGCAACGAAGTAAATACTGTTACGAATCGATGTTGCAAAAAGCGGCTCCGAAACACCGTTATAGCAACCGAATATCGTAATAAATCATACAAGGAGATTATGGAGTCTCAGTACGAGTAAGTCACATTATGTAGCTAACAGTTCTGCGGGTGAATGAACTTGAAAATTAGTAATTGGACATGTAAAGTGTCTTCTTAGTAGCGAATGACGAAGTTGACGAGCGGGTTGTTTGTTCCGGTTAAATGCAGACAATACCATGTGGTTTTAACATGATTTGGATTAGCCCAGTTGACTATCCGTCTACAGTTAAGTCCAGTACTCAAAGTACTTTTCCTGCCTCGGCTGAAATACCATCTATCGTTAGATTCTTTGATCATTACACTATTAATGGTTAACATACGGAGTGCCTCTAACCGTGGGCTATGCAGTGTTCGATTCTACTGACATTTGTTTTGAAACATTTTCAATTAACATTAATTTAGATACCTAATTTATTATTATTAACATTCAAAGTTTAAGTTATCGTTGTTTAATAGTAAATTGGCAAAATTTCCTTGGTACGGGGGACTTTAAGTCAGTCGGTATAGTTTATAATTTATTTTTGTTGATCTTCAAAACTTGAAACAGCAGATCAGTTGCCTCTTTGTTGTTTAGGTACTTGAGCATACATTGACTTTTGCCTTTGTTGTAGTGTAGGTACATTCGCATGTTAGTTTTTGTCATTATCACGTGTTGGTGAAATGAAACTGTAAGTAATCGAAATGTGTGTCACCAAATAAATCGTTCTCTTATTATGTTAACCAATGTTGATTTTTTTTTCAACCTGACCTTAAGGTTGAGCCCAAAGGGACGAAGGAAAGGAAATAAAACCAAGTTTTAGCTGTTTGATTTGACTGGAACAAATTCTAGTTATTTTTTTGCAAATGTAAACACTGAAACGTGTGTGTAGGTATATTGTAAAGTAATAAAATCAATCCTCTTTTAGTCGCAGAAAACAATGAGTTTAGAAAAATATCTACCGTTGGCTTAGATTAGACCAAAACCTAGGGTCTAGGGTGAATCGTGACCCACGTGACCCACCCCCTCAATTCACCCTTGATTGTAGTTTCGTTTAAGGCTGTAACGAAACTTCATAACTGCGGAACTTCGGCAAGTATGATGCCTCCGTAAAATGTTTCTGCGCTATCGGGATAAACTCTCGAAATCTCGAACGTCTCAAATATGAGACCTGAAATTTGGCGGTGGGAATTCCTATATAGTAAAATCCGGGAATTTCAATTGAACCGTCGGACATATGGTTTTCGCGTACGAAGGCACGGGTAAAGTCAGCCAAAAATATTTTTACCTATTACTTATTACATATATATGTAGCTCAGCATAGAGCTGAGTAGGCTAAAACGATTAAGCAGTTAATTCTTGCATTGGGGCTACGCTCAGTTGCCAAACAGCCGTATGTGCGTCCAATTATGAGCAAAACATGTCGACGACGCTAGTGACTAGACTAGTATAGGGTTGCCAATCGTAATGTCATCATCATCATCAGCCGGAAGACATCTACTGCTGAACCAAGTCCTCCGCCTTAGAACGACAATTGTGGCGTTATAACTACGACATTTCATTGGAACTACAACTCGTTACTTGCATCCACCAGTTGCCCGCGACTCGCACGATGTTGTCAATCATTCTAGTGCAACGTTTCGTCTTCAGGTTCGCGGTCGCCACCGAGAACTTTTTCCCCCAACGGTCATCTATCCTTCGAGCGATGTGGCCCGCCCATTGCCACTTCAACTTGCATATTTTTACAGCTATATGGAGCTGTGCTTTTTGGAGAGCTGGGGCTTTTTGGGGCGGCTGGGGTAATTTTTAAACAGCATCCTGGGTTTTTAAGAACTAATCGTGTATTATGAAATTAGCGCGACATTTATTTTTTTCATTTTTCTTTCTATATACATGGTAATACAATTCTCTGGTGCTGCCTGGTTTTTCCAAATTCAAATCTTAGTTTTTTTTATATTGTGATTGGCAACCCTAGGTCAGCATTAACTCGACACAGTCTAGGTATATCTAGTCTTGTGTCCCCGTTTCTGAGGTATATATAGGTAGGTCTGTACCTTAGTAAGAAGCGAATTCATTACGTTTTCATTTTCTTGAAAAGCTTTTAATAAGTAGTTTACAATATTATGACCTTAACTAAAGTTATTACAATTTATTTTCCAAATATTAAAAATGTCATTGCATTGTTCTTATACAACATTATTTTTATTATCTTTAGCCCAATTTAGATCGTCTGTTCAAAAAGGTCCTTCCAGACACGATCTCGAAAATCACTTTTCCCGAATTAACTCCCGACGTATTACATATATTATATACCTACTTAAGATAGCAAAAATAAGACTACTTATATGCCAATATTATTTTAAAATTATTTCTTAACACGGGTACCTAACTAATACAGGCACTCTTATAACGTGCCTAAAACTTATAGTTTAGTTAGTTTAGTTTATTTATTCACTCAACATAACAATTTACATCATATAAATACATTAAATTCAAATTATATAAGAATTTTATGCTGAGATCGTCAAAACTTATAAAAATAAACAAAGATAAAAAATAATCAATAAAATACAAAGTTGTCAAAAAATGAAATATTAAATTATGTTAATGAAAAGTACAAAAAAAATATAACTATAAATAAATGTCTCAAATAGCATAGTATATTTACCAATATTTAAATAATGTCAAGAGAAGATTATGTCCGAAAACTCACTTACAGAGTACAGAGGGTTATCCATCAAAAGGTTTTTCACCCGGCGACCAAATGCCTCTTCACTCAGATCTTTTATTTCGGCCGGCAGACGTTCGTAATAGGTAGGCCCCACAACTCGTGGATTCTTTCCTGAAAGTGCCATGCGACGTGGGACTGTCCTAAGGCGTCCTGTGGTACGCAAGGTTTTACCTTGAACATTTACACACAGCATCAGCTTAATGGACTACCGTGTTGGTGCAAGTGTACCTATGATCATAATATTTACACATAATCATTTGTTTAATTAATAAATGCCGCCATTATTTTAGTGCATTTAAAAGAACATGGTTGTACAACTAATAAAGTAACTAAACTTATTGATATTTGTATTAATTAGGAAATTAGGACATAATAAAAAGTATCTTTATACTTTTTATTAGGTATGTCCTACTTAATTACCTATGCTTCATGCTTCTTTAAGCATCTAAGCTTAAAAATCGATTACGAGTAGGTACGTTAGGTTAGGTACCACAATATTTTTACTCTCATAAACAGCAAAAACACATACGTCGTTTTAACTTATTAATATTAAAGGTTAAAAAGTGTAAATATCTTTTGGGTGTGAAAATAAAATATTTTACACCTTCATCAAAGATGCCGATAACTTGACGTCACTTGAACTCTAAACCTAAACTAATATTAGCACGCATCTCAATTTTACGAACATGTTTCTAGTAAAAAAACAAGTTCAGTTTGTTCGGCAAATACTTTGAGATGAACTAATCCGTTAAACATGTACCTATATTAAAAAAAATATTAGTTTCGGAGCAATGGAAATCGATGTTTACTTATGGAGTCATTGATGACTGATAATTCATCATATGATGAAGATTTAGAGCACATCGGCAAAGCAGTGATATCGGGGTCGGTTACAGAGATTCCAATCGTCTATCAACCCTTACTAGACGACGACATTAATAGGGGTAAAATCCCTAATTCGTTTTAAATCTCTTGTAATAATTTAAAATACTGCTGGTACATCAGTTGTTCTGTTGTAACTGATACTTAATAATGTACTTATCTCTTTCAAACGCTATTAAAAAAAACATTAACTTCCAAAGAGGTTTCCTACCTAATATGGAAGTATGACCGGTAAATTTTCAATGTACTTTAATAAAAATACTGAACGAATTTCTTTATCTTTTCAGATGGGTTGCAAATTGACGTTCGTCGACGACGTCCTAAACAGGTCCTTCTACAAGTTGGGCCTTGTGGTCGGCAAGAACCCTGGCTACTTCATCATCATTCCAGTCCTGCTGTCTATGATCATGATCACAGGCTACCAGCAAGTCAACTATGAAATGGATCCAGAGTACTTGTTCTCACCAGTCAGAGGGCAAGGGAAATTAGAAAGACGAATAGTGGAAGAACATTTCAAAATGAACTATTCTCATAGGTTTAATGTGGGCCGGATAACTAGAGCAGGTAATATAGAACCTTGTCATAATTCTTTAGCTTATTACGCTCTGGATTCTGTGGTATCAACCTCTACTGAATTAAAACCTTTACCAGTTACAAAGGAATTTCATTTAGGCCTCGAAGTGGGCAAGATCGGAATAGTTTATGTGTAAAAATCATCAATAACCAAATACGTATTTAAGAGTGGTACAGCTAAATCTGGCAACTGTAATGTTTCTAAGGGCAGTGTAGATCTAACGTCGTAAAGAGTGGATGATCGTAGAGTTTACAACTTCAAGGGGATGTTTCACCATCTATTGATTATTATGTTGTTAAATGTGATGTCGTCTCCATTTATTCGAAAAAAAAAAATCGTCTCTATTTGTTTTTTTAACAGGTTTAGTATCAGATTTAACCGTCAGTTAATGGATGGTGAAACAGCCTCTTAGACTTAGACTATTCGACTAACATTACCAAACGCTTTTGAAGTTACCACGGTATCTTGATCCCGTTCAAATGACAAATAGGTAGCAATAATGCACGGGTGACAAAACAGGCTAAACATCTCAAAGCCCAGAATCATCTTAACCAATCATCCGAATTCAACCAATTGATCTGTCCTCCATCGAACTCTGGAGTACTCGTAACCAATGTCATTTGTCCCACAGGGCGATTCGGCCGGACGATAATCGTGGCCAAGGACAATAACACGAACATGCTGCGGGCTGAAGTGTGGAAGGAGCTGAGACAACTTGACGACTTAGTTCAGAACATCACGGTGACTCTGCCGACCGGAGAAACCTTCACGTATAAGGAGGAGTGTGCTAAATGGGAGGGGCAGTGCTTCGTGAACGACATCCTTAATTTGGACAAAATTATTGATGAGGTAAGAGTACCTTCAACGCTCGAATGATTTTTTTCTTCTCTAAGCTCTTCACTATTCCCTGTTAAGTTGCTGTTATTTTACCTATCTGACGCATGTTTATCGTTTATGATGCCGTATCTGTTTATTTGATTAATTAAAGGCGGCATCACAGATATCTGTCATATAAAATAACGGGAACTTAACACAAAATGGTGAAAATTACTTTAAGTGCACTTATGGAAGGCCAACCTCTTTGGAGGGCTCTTAAGTTTTTTTTTTTACTGATCGTGGCATTGACATGAAAAGACTTTATGTACAATTGTATATAAGACCCTCAAATGCCCTGGCATTATGACAAACTGTTTAAATAAAATAATGGTCAAACCATTTTTATAAATAGACTCAAATAAATACCGCTGAATTCTTGCATTTCGATATCAGTTAGTTATAAAAACTACGTACAATTACAAAAACCTGTTTCGCTACACTTGAATAATTTTCCTAAGTCCTAATAGAATAGAGTATAACAAGTTTATTTCTCTGAATATGGTACAATTGATGGAATGCCCATAATATGGGTTATGCTATACTTAGCCTATATAGGCTAAGTATAGCATAACCTCTGTAGCTACAGACATCTGGGGTTCGGAGGCCTGGTGATCTGACATACAGGTTTCCCCTAGTTTAGGCACCAGTCTCCACCGCACAAGTCTTATATCTGCAACTGTAATATGTAATTTTACCGATTGTATTACTGGGATGCGGTGGAGTAAATAAACGCTTTATTATTATTATTTAAGATGGTTCAAAACCCATAAAGCGCCTCAATGTCACAGAGCCTCTGCAATGAATCGTAGAGATGAGTCGCAAGCTTCAACAATGAGCGTTGCATAATCTAACCCAACCGAGGCCGGGGCAATGCCGCGACTCCTGAGCCTCTGGACTCCTTGAATTTAGCCATGTTGCTCAAGTAATAGACAATTATTTCCAGAAACGACGAATTTGTTAAAAAACGTTAAAAAAGATATAAAGAAGAAACAGATAAGAATCTCCTAAATCGTACCATTAGTTCAGGGTATCTTTGGCACACATGAAAACTACATATAGAAGGGTCTAATACAACATTAAAGCATGGACAATCAGCTAGTACTGTCTGTATATAGGCACATCGTCATAAGTAGGTACGTATTTTCCTCTTTTTAAGTCAGAAAATGGCAGCTTATTGTATTACAACAGCGTGACTAACAATTTTATTGTCAAGTTGTCCGAAGCATACAAATAATATGCGAGAAACTATAAAAGCCATATCTAATTTTGCTTTAAACGAATTGTTTTACAAAAATATTCTTTTATATGATTTTACTCAGCCGTGGTAATCAAAGCAGCGTACCTATAGAGTTGGGTGCGTCTTAAAATTGTTGCTATTTAAAGGTTAGGTAGAGAACAAATGGCACATAGTAAAAAGACTTTAGTTTTAGTCTTTATCTGTTGTCCTACACAAGGCGCCTACACTGCGACTGTATTAATATTTAAGTTCTAGATCCATCCATACTCCATACCTACTAATATTATAAATGCGAAAGTGTGTTTGTGTTGGTCCATCTTTTACGACGTAACGGAGCGACGAATCGACGTGATTTTTGGCATAGAGATAGTTTATGGGCCCGAGTGTGACATAGGCTACCTTTAATCCCGGAAAACTGCACAGTTCCCGAGGGAACAGTGTGCGATAACAGAGTACCGCGCGAGCGGAGCCGCGGGCAAAACAAAATTTACATTATTTTAGCGTATCATACTTTTCCTTCTTGTAGCATCAACGATTAGATATCTATTAAGTTAGTTATAAGTTTAAAGCGATCGTGTTCTTTTTCCTTTAGACTCATCTCGAAGCCAGATTATCTGGAACAAAAATATTCCCGTTTCGAAAGCACAATTCCCATTTCGTAGCTAGCTACAAGACGGGAAAATCGTACCCTTTTTGTAACTAGCTACAAGATGGGAATGCACAATTCTTCTTTCAGACGTCTTCATCGCTAGAACTAGATGTGTACATTCATAACATAGAAAAATTTAAATCTATTTCTGAAGCAGGTAAACCTAAGTGTGTTGGCCGATGTACTTTTGTTTTCCGTGTACTTTCTCCCAAGCGACATGACAAAGGTGCTTGAACAAATACCTACCGTACCTACCCAAGTATTGTTATTAAAACTAAAAACATGTTTTACTCGCTAGTTGCGGTTTATTCACTGCCAAGCCGCATTTTAAACGATCAATTTAATATTATTACGCTGTTTTGCAGAAACACAATTACCACAATCACAATACCCATCATAAAAATTTAATTTGTTTATATATATTAATATCTTTTGTACCTTTTGCCCGCGGTTTGGCCCACGTGGAATTCAGTTATCGCGCGCTGTTCCATCGGGAACTGTGCATTTTTTCGGGATAAAGAGTAGCCTATGTCACTTTCTGGCCCATAAACTATATCCTCGCTCTATTGGCATCGCATCGTATCGCTCCATTTCAACGTAAAAGACGAACAAACATACAAACTACTCACGTGAAGCTCGCTTTCAAAACCTTTTGTTGACAGTTTAATAATAACTCCAGCCAATTATTGACAATAATTGGACGTTGGCATGTGAGTAAGCCGATGTCCGGCAAAAAAATGTATTTGCAGCCGAACGAAACATAACACATAAATGTATTTATACGCCTAAAATAGTTTGCTAATGTCGTTCGGAATTGGAACTCGAAACAACAGAACAGTTTTCTTTTTCTTTACCATTTGAATCTTCAGAGCCCAGTTAGTGCAGTAAATAAAGGTAGTGGACTAAAGCAGTAATTCCTCAGCCCGAAAAAACTTTACAGTATGATAAAGTATCAATAAATAAAGAGTATTGTATAAATATCCAAAAAAAAAACGCCTAAGTTTTGTGTTTATATCTAAAAATCGCCACTACTTTTAAAAAAACTCGTATCTCAAAATTGATAATTTTTCCGAGTGCACTTTATGACCATTACGTCAAGGTTCAATTTTGTTGACGTATTGATTTGAGATACGAGATTTTTTCAAAATAGTGACGAAATACAAATCTGTTTATATAATTATGTCCAAAATTATTTTACCAAATTAGTCATTCGTATCACTATGTGATACTAGAAATAATCTGAAACTTTTGTCAAACATGAGAATATTTTTTTTATGATAATACTTTTTTTGACGCTCATTTTCATCGGAAAATTGCTCTGTCATTTTTTTCTTCTTATATGATCTTAGAATGTAATTTGGCGTAGTAAGATTTAAAAAAAAATGCATACCTAAATTTATGTAAGTATTTTAGAACTATTAAAAACTAAGAGTGGAAAATTTCTCAGCCTGATTTCTTTTTAAATATGTACTAAGTAGTCACGTGTACACTTAAATATAAAATATCAAAAAAAATCCCGCTTGTACAACCCGCTCCCTGCACACTGCTCTCGTTATGTTTAGTTTTTAATACGCTCGTTATTTTTTTGGGTGTTTTTATAGTTGAGTGGAAAGGAAACTGTGAACTTAATTCGATAATAGTCCGTGAGCCCAGCCCCTAGTTACCTACGTAACATGACATTACGATAAGATGCATGGCACACGGTGGAGAAAGTTGTGCTGAGCAAGAATCAAAAAACTAACGCACTTAAAATTAGCCGGAAGTTTGAGAAAATCCTTCACTTCCGGTCAAAATTTTAAGGTAAATTTACGTCATATGACATCATTACGAAACATATGGCATCATGATCATGAAGCCCTTTATCCGTAGAGAGGGGCAACATAAGTCTGTCAGTTCTGAAATAGCCGGAAGTGCTTGACAGACTAAGTCAAAGATGACCCCCAAAAACGATTTCTTACGTCATATAACATCGTGACCAAAATTATTGCAAAAGTTTCGTAATATTAGTATCTTTAATAATTTATATAAGTCTGCCAAGCGTTTTTTAGCCGGAAGTCCTTTAAAAGTGTTACTTTAACTGCAGGGAAAATGTAAACGTAACAAATTATGATCGATTAACAAGGATTATCGACTTATTCGTCGTGGTCGGTATATTTTGTATGTAAGAAAATAAAAAAAGTCATCATCATCATCATCATCATCATGTCACCCGAAAGACGTCTACTGCTGGACATAGGCCTCCCCTAAGGCTCTCCACTCAGACCGGTCTTGTGCTTTTCGCATCCACCGCGATCCCGCGATCTTAACCAGGTCATCGCTCCATCTTGTTGGAGTCCTACCGACAGCACGTCTCCCGGTCAGCGGACGCCATTCGAGAACTCTTTGACCCCATCGGCCATCAGTCCTGCGAGCAATGTGTCCCGCCCACTGCCACTTCAGTTTCGCAATTCTTCGGGCTATGTCAGTAACCTTAGTTCTACTGCGGATATCATCATTTCTGATTTTATCCCGCAGAGAAACCCCGAGCATACCCTCTCCATAGCCCTTTGAGTGACTTTGAGCTTCCTCATGAGGGCCATCGTTAGCGTCCACGTCTCAGATCCGTATGTCATCACTGGTAACACCGACTGGTCAAAGACTTTTGACTTCAAACACTGCGGTAATTTGGATGAAAAGACACTACGAAGCTTCCCGACCGCTGCCCAGCCGAGTCGGATTCGACGAGTGATCTCTTTCCATGGACATTAGACATAACTTTCGTCTTGTCCATGTTCATTCTCAGGCCAACTCGGTCGGAAACTCTGAGGTCAGCGAGCATAGCACTGAGGTCCTCCATGGTCTCAGCCATGACTACAATATCGTCGGCGAATCGAAGGCGAGTGAGGTACTCGCCATTAATGTTGATGCCTCGTCCTTTCCAGTCCAAAACCTTAAAAAAAATAGTTTATTGAAAAAGTATCGCATTACAAAAATTGCATTGCTGCTGCAATACAGTAGAACTAAGGTTACTGACATAGCCCGAAGAATTGCGAAACTGAAGTGGCAGTGGGCGGGACACATTGCTCGCAGGACTGATGGCCGATGGGGTCAAAGGGTTCTCGAATGGCGTCCGCTGACCGGGAGACATGCTGTCGGTAGGACTCCAACAAGATGGAGCGATGACCTGCTTAAGATCGCGGGATCGCGGTGGATGCGAAAAGCACAAGACCGGTCTGAGTAGAGAGCCTTGGGGGAGGCCTATGTCCAGCAGTAGTTGTCTTTCGGGTGACATGATGATGATGATGATGATGATGATTTTTTTATTTTCTTACATACAAAATATACCGACCACGACGAATAAGTCGATAATCCTTGTTAATCGATCATAATTTGTTAAATTATTATCATTTAACATGATACGATTACATTTTCCTTACAGTTAAAGTAACACTTTTAAAGGACTTCCGGCTAAAAAACGCTTGGCAGACTTATATATTATTAAAGACACTAATATTACAAAACTTTTGTAATAATTTTGGTCACGATGTTATATGACGTAAGAAATCGTTTTTGGGGGTCATCTTTGACTTAGTCTGTCAAGCAATTCCGGCTATTTCAGGACTGACAGACTTATGTTGCCCCTCTCTACGGATAAAGGGCTTCATGATCATGATGTCACATGTTTCGTAATGATGTCATATGACGTAAATTTACCTTAAAATTTTGACCGGAAGTGAAGGATTTTCTCAAACTTCCGGCTAATTTTAAGTGCGTTAGTTTTTTGATTCTTGCTCAGCACAACTTTCTCCACCGTGTGCCATGCATCTTATCGTAATGTCATGTTACGTAGGTAACTAGGGGCTGGGCTCACGGACTATTATTGAATTAAGTTCACAGTTTCCTTTCCATTCAACTATAAAAACACCCAAAAAAATAACGAGCGTATTAAAAACTAAACATAACGAGAGCAGTGTGTAGGGAGCGGGTTGTACAAGCGGGATTTTTTTTTGATATTTTATATTTAAGTGTACACGTGACTACTTAGTACATATTTAAAAAGAAATCAGGCTGAGAAATTTTCCACTCTCAGTTTTTAATAGTTCTAAAATACTTACATAAATTTAGGTATGCATTTTTTTTTAATCTTACTTACTACGCCAAATTACATTCTAAGATCATATAAGAAGAAAAAAATGACAGAGCAATTTTCCGATGAAAATGAGCGTCAAAAAAAGTATTATCATAAAAAAAAAATATTCTCATGTTTGACAAGTTTCAGATTATTTCTAGTATCACATAGTGATACGAATGGCTAATTTGGTAAAATAATTTTGGACATAATTATATAAGTAAACAGATTTGTATTTCGTCACTATTTTGAAAAAATCTCGTATCTCAAATCAATACGTCAACAAAATTGAACCTTGACGTAATGGTCATAAAGTGCACTCGGAAAAATTATCAATTTTGAGATACGAGTTTTTTTAAAAGTAGTGGCGATTTTTAGGTATAAATACAAAACTTAGGCGTTTTTTTTTTGGATTTTTTATATTTTAGTTACGGCTCATACTATACAATAACCAAGCAAAATTTCATCGACTGAGGAATTAATGCTTGGGTCTCCATACAACAACTTTCTTCATTTCCTGCATCAAGTTACTCGAAGCAATAATCTAATAGAAGTGTTTTGTTTCATTTTCATCAGTTTGTTGTAACTGATTTTAACTATCGTTAAGTACAAATCACTCATGACGGAAGAAGGCAATGGCCCACGTTCACCTCCACCGAAACAAATTGCGAGGAATGATCTTGGTTGATTATTGGAAACATTTATTTTGTCACGGTATTGTTTCATAAGTTTATAGGAGAGTAGATAGATAGGCAATAAATGTGCAAAGAGCTAATAATTAAAGGAGTAGGAATATTATTTTGTATTCCCTTCCAGACAATTGTAGTCGCCAATTGTCTCCTCGCCTGCTTATAAAGAGTGCGCATAAAATATCCTAAGTTTTCAATTTATTACGGTACTCATTTATGAAATGTAATAAATTATTAGTGGTTCAACAATAACTCTAACCTCTGCGATAACCCCTTTCTTAGTAAATTTTCTTCGTTATAAATTGACTCTCTCAAGGCAAAAATTGAATTAAATTTCGACGTAAGGTTTAAACAGATACAGATTGAAAAGTTCCGATTGATTTCTTTCGATATTGTTTCGTATGACTCACAGCCATAAAACAGAGCAGCAAACCGAACAATAGACAGTTTACTAGTTACCATAATTCTAACTGAAGTTAAGCGTTCCATGTGGTCTACGATTATAACGACTCTTTGTAGGTATAAATCATAGATTGTTAGACTGTAAGACAATGATTTTTATACCAAGTTTAGAGTTTTATTGTATAAGTAATCTGTCTGTAGGGACTTCCGTGTACAGTCACCTGCAAAAATATCTGCCACAGCGGAGCGTGCAAAAATATCTGACACCCTACCGGCCCTAAAAATAGAGTCGTATCAGATATTTATGTAAGAACTCTGTATAGTGTCAGATATTGATGCTGGTGACTGTACTTAATACGATAAGGTGGGGACAAGAAGAAAATATCTCTTTGTAGGGTTAACTAAGTGTAAGTGCCAATCTTTGAATGTACCCTTAAAATCAAAAATTTTGGAACCCATCGATTATAATAAGCAGTATACAGTAATAAGACCTCGCATTATTAAAAAAACCAAAACTTGCAAGGTTAATTCTTGTAACATTTGTCACAGATAATAATGTACAAAGGAATATGTTAATGCCTGCATTTACTGACTAAAAGTGCGAATAGTTAATATTCAAACATGGGTGATGTCAGGATTCAAAACAAACTGACATGGCTGGTATTGTTGTGGTCACAAACAAACATGTAGATACAATATAAACCCTATCGGCGACGGCTAATCGTGTGTCATTGTTGATTTATATTCCAAACACCTGCCGCGATCAAAGTCAGCTCTAACCAATACAATTTATCAAAGTGGTTTCATGAGTTTCACAATTACCTGAGTAACTAAAATAAATTATGGAGGGTTATTGAAAGACTGGTGCGAATTTGATAGTTTTAACGGTTGATGAAGCAAGGTATAGTTGGGAATGCTGTTTTTATTGTTTGCGTTGATTGTTTGTTTGTTTGTTTGTTTAAACTCTTTATTGTACAAAAAGGAAATAGGAGGATTGTGTCCGTATGCCAGCACTCAGCTGCAATAATGTGTGTTAATATTATCTAAATCCTCCTTAATTTCTTTTGACATAATTTTTTTTCAACCCGAATATAGGTAAGGGAAGTAACTAAGTAGAGAAATTATCAAAGATGATTTTCCAGGAATTTACAAATACTTTAAGGGATAAGTTCGCCTTTGTACATATCTTTCTCTTGTAAATTGTAAATTTCATATCTTTTATATGTACAATAAAGAATTACAATACAATACAATACAATTACAATAAATTTAGGTCCTACAGACATACCTAATATAATTCAGCTAGGCACATTGCCTCTATCAATCATCGTCTCAGCAAATATTTAAAAAAATGTCAATGATCCCGATAACCCCAAATCATATCCACCCAGAAATCAATCATTTCCGTAAAGTCACCAGCACCAATATCTCCCACAGCAAAGCGTGCACAAATATCTGACACGACGCTATTTCTAGAGCCCCGGTAGGACGTGTCAGATATTTTTCACGGTCCGCTGTGGCAGATATTAATGCATGTGACGTACCTACCTACCCAACCAAAGTTGCAACCTTTGTTTTAAAACAAAAACTATGAAATTCCAGGTGGAGCGGGGCGACTTGAATCTGACCTTCCCTATAATGTTCAACCCTGTGACATGGGAGGCGCACGCGTTCCCGGTGTACTTCGGAGGCTCGAAGATCGTCGACGACACTATAGTCAGCGTGCCGGCGGTCCACCTCGTGTGGTTCATCCGGGCAGACAACAAATTGCAAATACAAAGGTAAAACTATTAACCTTTCATTATGCTTGAATTTAAGGCTATATTTTTCTGTTATCTTAATTGGTGTTATTGATATTGTTTGAGACAAAGGAGGCTTTTTTTTACCTTCCGCATTATCGCAAATCTAGGTACCTTATGTATTCAGAACTTTAAATTCAAAATGGCGTTATCGCGTGAATTTTGTTCGCCACTTTTTCGTCTCTCGTTTTTGAATTACAGAACGTACCTAATTCAGCAGTCAAATGTGCATAATCCTTTTTGAACCATAATCTCTGCAACGACCAATTTCTTGAGCGATTAACGTCGATACAGCAGTTTTTAACAAAGTCGATTGCTCAAAAAATAACTGCTCAGTAAACAGGGATCATACCTACGTACCTTTCTAACCATAATAAGCGCTTTGATTTTTCAGCTCGCGTGACTTTTTATTCCTCTTAATAGGTAATATTTCTGTGTAGTAGGTATGTATCCATCTCGGCCTAGTAGTTATCTATTCACTGTGTCATCATCATACCACCCTATTATACGTCCTGCTGAGTTAAGCACAAGCCTACTCTTAGAATGAGAGGGCTTAAACTTCTCATACACCATTGAATTGCTTCCCAGATTTGAGCAGGTTATCTTACAAAGTTTTTCTTAACGTAAACTCAGAGGTGTGGGCCTGCATCTAAATTCTAAACCCACGATCAACTGCTTGAGTTGGGAGACCATAGTAATGTTGTGTTAGGTTATATCAAGTTAAGATGTAAAATAACTGAAAGAATGTGTTTTCAAATAAACTCCAGCAGATGGCCGCCTCTCGCGAAGATATCTTTCTTCTACCAGCGGATATCCTTGCAAAACAAATAAGAATATCCGAAGAAGTCGAGTTAATGACCACACGTACATACACTTAAGTATCACACGCAATATGAGGAAACAATGATTGTAGGTCTAATCGTCTCTGGAAAGGAAACAAGCGCGTATGAAGGTTCCTATAGTTTCGTTAAGTGCCCTAATAATGTTGTTTACACGTTGTTTATGTTGTACGCTAATGTTTTTAAATAAAGTTAAATGGCTTAGTTTCTTAGATAATAGGAACCGATCTTGACACGGTTTAGGAAATCGTTTCGAATACTAAGCACTGCGTAATGGCAGAGCAGAATACGAATAGAAAGGTTTCACTTGTTGGTTAAACTAATTGTAGGTCAACGTGATGTTGACAACAATATTTCAAAGTTTTCCGCCTAATGGAACATTCGTGTGCAATTCTGATCTGACCTTCCGTTCACAAATTGGTCATATTCAATAATGTTCAAATGATTACTCCTTTTCTGAATTTATGTTTCGACGCTTATAGGTATAGTAAGTAGTTACTTTACAAAACAATGCTCATTGCTGACACTGAACTTCACAATAACTATTTATAATGATCTTATAATCCAATTGCACATCGAATTTTCCGGTTTAGTAGGCAGCGTACCTAACTCATGACATTTAGACTACTTCCAGCTGCCTCTATTAATTTCTGTTGTTTGCTAGTCTTGACCAAAATGTTTCCCCAATTTTTGATATCACCTGACCATCTTCTTTTTTTCCTTCTCGAGGTTGCCACTCTGATATGATTTTTTTTAAATTTGTATAAAACTTAACTAGACTTCTTATTCATTTCGTCTTTCAGGGGTGCAGCATGGGAGGACGCATTTTTGGACGCAGTTGGGGTGGCAGAAGACACCGGCCGTTTTAAGCACATCTCCATATCACGATTTGCTTCAAGAACTTTGGATCACGAGCTCGAGAAGAACACAAGACAAGTTGTTCCATTCTTCAGCTCAACTTTTATTCTCATGGGCATATTCTCAGTAGTGACATGCATGATGTCCGACTGGGTCCGCTCTAAGCCTTGGTTGGGGTTACTAGGAAACATTTCGGCGGTAATGGCTACTGCTGCTGCATTTGGTTGTGCCATGTATTTAGGGATATCTTTCATTGGTATCAATTTAGCTGCTCCGTTTTTGATGATTGGTAAGCAATTTAAATACATTCCAAATATGTAGATGTATTTTGATCGTTCCATTAGCTAATTAGGTATCTATTTTTATTTTTACAGGTATTGGCATAGATGACACATTCGTGATGTTAGCGGCGTGGCGAAGAACCTCCCTAAAACTTTCAGTTCCGGAACGAATGGCCATCATGTTATCAGAGGCAGCTGTTTCCATCACCATCACATCTGTCACTGATATGCTGTCGTTTTTCATTGGAATATTCTCTCCATTTCCCTCAGTACAAATATTTTGCATGTACTCAGGTAAGTTTTGCTATTATTCCCTTATTACAAATGATTACAAACCTGTCATAAGTTATGTTTTGTCTGTAACTAGCAAAGTGACAAATATAGATATATATATGTACTTACAGTCGAGTTCTAATACTTCTGAGCTAAAATGTTATCCAAAATTTGTGAACACGATGTTTATTTTTAACGACGTAGAAGCGTACCTTTACTTATCTTAAGGTAATAGAAGCCTAACGAGCTTTATTATTACTACGATACTTTAGTTAGGTAAATACATACCGTCACTGCCGTGTGAAAACCTCGTAAGTACTTACCAAAAATTTGCTGTGTGGATGCGGCTTTAAAAAAAACAACTTACAAGATTTTCTCATTAATAGAAGATTAAAAAGTTTACTGAAAATTTTTGTTACTTATGAGGTTTTCACTTGGCCAAACAATATTTAACTAATATTACATAGCAGTACATAAGTACCCAAGAAATTAATTAACTGGCACACATAGTTATGTTGTTCACACAAATATATAATACCTAATCTATTGATTTTTGTTTTGATTTACAGGTCTTGCCGTCTGCTTTACGTTTGTTTGGCATTTGACATTTTTCGCTGGATGCGTCGCAGTGTCAGGATACCGTGAAAAGCAAAATAGACACACAATCACCATGTTGAAGGTTCTACCAGAATCTAGAGCCAGGAAAGGTACTATTCCGATTTCTGTTTTGTAATAGGTAATTTTTAATAAATTTTTAGTTGTTATTCCACTTTATCTGAATTGCAGAAGAGAAGTCTTGGCTGTATAGAATATTCTGTAGTGGTGGTATTGATGTTGCTGATCCTGACAACCCTATTGATAACAAGGAGCACTGCATCATGGCGTTTTTCCGCGATACTATGGCCAACATCCTTAACAACAATGCGGTGAAAGTTGTAGTTATCGCAGTGTTCTTGGCTTATCTAGCTGGGGCCGGTTACGGAGTCACAAAGACTAAGGAGGGTCTAGAGAGAAGGAAACTGTCCAGAATAGACTCATACTCTGTAGAGTTCTTTGATCGTGAAGATTTATACTACAGAGAATTTCCTTACAGAATTCAGGTATGCTTTACTCTGCAATCAAATAACATATTATTAAGAATACCTACTCCATTTTAATTATAAACTCTTCATTTTATAGGTGGTAATCAGTGGTGAATATAACTATTCAGATCCAAAAATACAAGACGAAGTAGAATTATTGACGCAGAGATTGGAAAACACTTCATATATATCGAACTCATTGTACACCGAATCGTGGCTGCGGACATTTGTTAATTACGTATCGAGAAACAACGACTACCTGAATGTTACCATTGATAATGAATCAGACTTCATTCAAAACCTACGAGAGGTAAGTAACTTGAATTGAGAGTCAAAGATATGATAAAGTATCTTCTTTAATCCCAAATCTTTTTTAATTCCATGGCTATATTTTTTTCCAGTTGTGGCTGTTCCCTGCAAATCCGTTTTCGCTTGATGTCAAATTCAATGAAGCCGGGAATCGCATAGTTGCTTCGAGATTTTTGATACAAGCTGTCAATATCAGTGGCACCAATCACGAAAAGGAGATGGTGAAGGTGCTTAGAGACATCGTAGCCGAATCTCCACTCAATGTATCAGTTTTCCACCCTTACTTTGTCTTCTTTGATCAGGTAAACTTTAGTCTGATGATTTAAATTCTGTTAATATTCTCTCGATAGAGATTTATTTACAATGCATAAAGATAAGCCGGTTTATAAAATAAATCCTTTTCTTTTCAGTTCGAGCTCGTAAAACCAACTTCGATCCAGAACCTGTGTTACGGAGCCCTGATGATGATGATCATCTCGTTTATATTCATTCCCAATGTACTGTGCTCCCTTTGGGTCGCATTCAGTATCATATCCATAGAAATAGGAGTCGTAGGATACATGGCTCTATGGGATATCAGTCTGGATTCCATTTCCATGATAAATCTGATTATGTGCATCGGTTTCTCCGTCGACTTTACAGCTCATATCTGTTACGCTTACATGGCTTCCAAAGCAAAGAGCCCAAATGAAAGAGTTAGCGAATGCCTCTACTCACTTGGTTTACCCATTGTCCAAGGCTCGTTCAGCACTATTCTCGGAGTGGTGGCACTACTACTTGCTGACAGCTACATATTTTCTGTGTTCTTCAAGATGGTATTTATGGTTATTTTCTTCGGAGCAATGCATGGACTTTTCTTGTTGCCAGTACTTCTATCACTATTTGGACCAGGATCATGTACTAAAAAGCAAGAAGATATGAAAATGTCGAAAATAGACCAGTGTTTTCCGCATCCATATTGTATACCGCATCCACAGCTCGTGTTAAACGATCAGATATTTAATGGAAAGAACATTAGTCCTAACGGAGTATACAAAATATATGGAGATGACAAGGACCTAGGTATCGGAACGTCGGGGGAGGACACTAGTGAGAGCAGTTCTAATCAGTCACAGCGACGACAAATCGGGGAAAATGATAACGGCAGGAAATATGACATTGGATGGAAAAGATCCAATTACGGCCAAAACACTAGCCAATTTCAGCCTTCGGGAGAGTTGGATCCATACGGGCTTGATGCGGACAGAGCTTGGCAAAGACAGCCTTATGAAGAGCCTGCGAGAAGTCGTGCTGGGGATAATTACAGAAGGAGCAGGCCGGTGACGAGAGACGATGATTGGGTGCGACCAGCTCGGAAGACAAGTGACGCCGGCCCGCGGCGAGAAGGCACTTACCGAGTGATGCGCGCACACTCACACCACAACCTGCACCGGCCGCGCGCCCCGCGCCGGTCTAACTCCCACCACAATCTAGAACATTTAGACTATGTAGCGGAAATGCGTTTTCCCTGACGAGCTGTCTAACCTCTATGTACAATTTAGATAACATAAACCAAGTGCTCAATTTATGGACCAAAGTTCCACAGTAAAGTTGAGGGTCGAAAATGTAACGAAATCAAGTTAGTGCGAGGTTTCGCGTTTATTTCGCTAAATTTTTGATCGACTTCATTATCAAACATTATTTTATAAGCTAATACATATATTTAAGCTTTTCTTTGTACCTACACGGATTCTTATTAAAAGAACAGAAGTGTTGAAAGTAGTAAATTTGCTTTTGCTAGGCATAAATCACTGCTGGGTGAATGTTTGAATCTAGTGTGTAAGTACCTTTCTAAATCATAGCAAAAATATGGCCAAAAAATTATGCGCTACCTGTTGTGCATTCCATAATTATATTGATAAATATAGGTTACAAAAATGTCTAACGATAGGTAAATATGATGTGTACCTAATTAATAAAACGATTTTATGGCGTAAGTTGTCACTTACTCTAGTTCTTGTAGAATATGTGATCTGCCTATTCTTGATTGTTACATGAAAGCAGCCTCTATTGTTCCTCTACTGCTCCTTGCGACTCTAAGAAATAACAACATACTCCATAAAATCATTATGAAAATGTAAATAGATATATTCATTTCATGAAAAGCTAGTTTTCGTGTGCATTCTTGATTCAGTGTTTTTTGCGTCCAGTTGTAAATCTTGTGAACTCTCTAGAAAACGCCTTTCAATCATAAAATATCAGTGTGAAACGTAAATATTAGGTAAACTCTAGTTATAACATAATTATTAGGACATAATGCTAGTGTGTTTATTAACTGGGTGGGTGAATATAAACCATGTACATATAACTTGTATTACGTAAATGTAAGTGTAAGCCCACTTGTTTTATAAAGCTTTAACGACCTTGTCTTGAGGGATCGCTGTAAATATTAGTTGCGATAATCTGTGGCCATGTTGGTTCCCATAGTAATTTCAAAGTTCCGTTGGAACTACTCGCCACAACTAATACTGTTCTATTATAGTATGAACATTACGTAATTGTGTATTTTTATTGTTTTAAAACTAATGTGAATATTTGCGATTGAAAATTTGCAAAAAAGAAAATTTTCCAAATGTTTCTTCCATGAATCTAGAGGAAAATGTGTATTTAATTTAAGAATATGCAGTTAAATTATTTTCTTATTTGTTTTTTGTAAAAACCTTTCGTTCAAATATAGTGTTTCGTAAGTAAAGACACCTTCATACCTAATACTCGTACATGGGTAGTTTTACTAGTGTTTGAACTTGGATCCAGTCATTTTTATAAATTGAAACGCGCACCTTGAGAAGACTGTCATTAGAAAAAAACTGTACTGTCATATTTTGTTTAGTGACAGTCTTCCCAAGAATTCTCAAGGTGCGACTGTGTCACAAACACACTGCATCGCTCTACAATAAGTATTCTTACGCTCAGAGTGGCTCATTTTTTTTTCAATGAATAACAGGATACTGAGTGGTTGATTACGCTTGTAGAGCAACCAGTAGGTACGAGGCAAATCTCGAGTAGGTAAATATTTTTGTTTGTCTGAAAATAAAACAGAAAACAACCATGACTTTTGTTTTAGTAAATGGTGCTAGTGGACAATAAAATATAAGATTGTCTGATCAAAATAAGTGAAATTTGACGGCCTTCACCATTAGTGCCATTTGTAAAAGTTAGCCCACAATTTCTGGCTGATTGTAACAATAAAAGTACGTAAAATTGTATCTAAGTTATAGTATCTTACAGGCCTATCCCTGTTTGTCAAAACATAAACCTAAACCTTATATTGTGATCGCATTCCGGTCACTTTGACTGAATATTGTAAATATTATTGACATGTTTTATATTGAATAAAACTAGTTTTGATAATTTCCTGGTTTTATTGCCTTATATTTTTATTAAAAATTAAGATTTAAGAGCACATTATATCTAAGATTAACAGTATATTTAAAAAAAAACAGGTTACATTTCAAATAACTTAGGTTACCGCGTTAGACAATCTAAGTGCCGCATTCAAACATATCATACCTAAGTGACAATATAATTCGTTCTTAGCACACATGTGCACCATTTATAAATAAGTGATCATTACTGAATTTAATAAAATATGATTGTATTAATCTCTCTTTAATATCACATTTGCCTTAAAAGCTGTTTTGCCTGAAACATATTTTTGTCTGGTTCTAAACAAAGTAAAGCAAATATTAAAATAAAAATAAAATTACAGAAAGAGTAACGACTAAGTAGTAACAAATAAAAGTCTGATAAGATAAATGCAATACAATAATATTACTAAAATATTTTAACTAAAGAACGAAGTTGATTGTCACTTTAATGAAAGGTAATCTAAACACGACAGTTTTGCCTCAAAATGTAATGAACACATTTAGAGATCGGTGCTACTGAAAAACACATCCATACCATTACATAATATTCAAGTAATTGTAGGCACTAGGAAACCAAAAAATAAGGTTTACTGGTCAATTCAACATTGCAAATTGTACTGGAAATAGCCAAAGTCCGTTGTTATGTACCCAGTACGTGCAATAGCAATCCAATAAGTTATTGTCTAGCCATCAAGTTTATGTATACATAAACAAACGTCGCTATTTAAAGCTAAATAATGACATAACCGTAATAAAGTTAATAGTAAAACTTATTTAATATCAGGTACTTTTATCATGTACCTTTTGTAGCATCTGACTACAGAACAGAATCAAATCCTTTGCATCAAATTTATCGCATAGGTAATTCAATAAAAATGATAGTTCCTTGCTACCAGTTTGCTCACCGGGGTGCAATTCACATTCACGTTGTAACACACGATTGAAGACAGCGTTGGCATCAGATTTGGTCATTTTCTTCACAAGAATGTCAGTACAATCTTTCACTAACATACAATCTGCTAGCTTTCGTATTGATGCCTGATCCAAGTGCTTGCTAAGTTTATAGACGAAATCTTTTCTCTGTAACAAATAAACCACATTTAATCGTTTCCTTAGAAAAATAGAAAAAAAAAAACTATTTCAATTACATAGCTTTACTTACTTCTTGTAGACATGATTTAATCATATCTTCCGTTGATTTGCTTCCTGATTCTTCAGTCTGTGCACCTTTATGCATCGTCACTATACTATCAGTCTGTGTCGAAGACAATCTTTGTAAGACCAAAGAAGTTTGCGTTTCAGTTTCACTCGTTAAAATACTAGTTTGTACTTCTGCATGGACTCCTGTAGGTTCTTTATCCAAAACAGATTCGAAAGATTTATCTTTGCTTATTATTTTATCTTTTTTACATAAATAATCACCTAATACTTTTTTAACTACAGATACTTTAGGAGCCTTAATACATAATCGATTTACTTCCAGTTCTGTCAGTTTAGCAAGATCACCCACAGTTTCTATTTTATCTTCAAGCTCTTTGACAAGTAATAACTTCATTGCCGGCGATGACAGTTCTGAAGCAATATTATGAATAGAGTCTTTGCAATCAATGAGATCAGGAAAAATGGGGTCCGTGTCATTTAAATCACTAGTTTTAACAATTTCAACAGCAGGAGTTTGCTCTAGAGAGCTTATTTGCGTGTCACTATTGGTCATATCGTTTTCCGTAAAGCTTTCAACAGTCTTAACCAGTATGGAATCAAGTTTAAATAAGTTTTCAAGTCTTTTTGGCGATTTCATGTGAGAATGGTTGCGCATTTGTCTTTCCAAGCGTTTAAGTGCCGACTGCTGTGGCGACCGCACTCCACTCGTCTCTATGTATTTTTGCACAGATACTGATGTTGACACCGGGTCATGAAAACTAACTCGTTTTCTCTGAAAAATAAATACAAAAATGTTATTATTGCACATAATTTTACTTGCAATAAACAACACAAGCTTTATTTGTTTTAAAGTCTACGTACTTTGTTAGCAGGTGATACAGTAGCTTCGTCAGATATTTCTGCTAGTTTCCTTTTCAAAATAGGGCCAGCTGGGCTGCAATCTGCAGGAGGCAGAGCTTTTTCAAATTTCAGAAAATTTTCACTATCGTCATTTTCAATCAAGTTTTCGCTGTCGACTCCTGAAGAATAAAGCATTCGTAAGTTTCTTCGTACAGGGGTATTTGAATTATTTTTCTTAGGTTCTTCAGTGTCAGATCTGTCTGCGCTCATAATGGACTGTGTCCTGTCAGGCACACATAGGCCCAACATTTGTGCCGCTCGACCCCCAGCGCGCACTTGAGGCCTATTCTTCTTTAGAGATAAGGAAGAACTCGGACTACTCTTATTCTCTGTAACTTGAACTCTAGGAGGTGACTGATCTCTTTTGTCAGGTGAACTTTTTTCCTCTGTTAATATTTCCGGTGAATTACTGTTTTCCAAAGGTTCGCCATTCATTTGAATTGGACCCGACAGTTTAATTATCAAAAAGTCACTACTGGTCTCTGGAGAAGGCGACTTTGGTTCTATCGGACTTAACAATCTTATCGGTGATATTTCCAAAGTGTTATTCAAAAAATCTTTTTTTCTTTGATCTTCATCTCTGGAAGGAGAGGAAGCATTGTTGGTCGGTTCACTTTGAGTAATATCCGTAAGAGTAATTGTTCTGTCATTTAAGTTACAAGGTAGTTCACTGTCTTCAAGATTAGATTCTTTAGGTAAATCTTTATTTTCAGGTATAGTCTCATTCGCGCTACTTTTTATTTCTTCATTTGTATTGTCCACAAATTGAGAAGGATTCACGGGTTCAGTATCAGCATTCGCCAACTCTAAAGTGTCGGGTCCTGGAAAAGTATCTTCAGTGTTTAATACAATGATAGGCTCGTCCTCATCATTTAATAATATCACTTCTCCAGAACTTGAATTTTTATCATCAGTTGGTTGGGTGTCCATTTCCTCCGTTAAATCATTCCGAACATTTTCTGTGTCTGTTTTATTTGCCGGGATGTCAGTATCGTCCTTGCTTTCTTCTATCATCGCAGATGTATTTATACCCTGTGTAGAATTATTATTTATTACATCTTTAGTTTCTGTAAGAGTATTTTCACTTTTTTCTACATCAATAGTTTTCTTTGCGCTGTTTTTGTAGGATTTGACTGAAATTGTTGTTGTTGAATCTTGAGAGCTTTCAATGATGTCTTCTGAAAGATCTTGAGTGCCATCTGCGCATAAGTCTTGTGTCTCGCAAACAGTGATTGACAAGTCCGTAGACTTAGCATTACACTTTTCTTTTAATACGTCTTTATTATTTGTGTCTTTCTTTGGCTTTGAAGTACTTTTAGCTTCTGTCTTAGATTTATTTAATTTCTCAGTCAAGTTTTTTCTACGGCTGCTATTTGGAGTATTTGTCAAGCATTTTCTTGTCACACGTTTTTCAGACTGCAATTTCAAAAAGGGATGTCCCTCTACCATATCTATTGCTAACTCTTTTTCTATTCGAGATTTCTTTTTAGTAGTCGATTTTACTTCATTCGAGTCTTTTCTTTTAGGTGTCAGTTTTGGCGTAGATTGGACAGCTTTTAAATTTTTTTTGTTATTATTTTCTACTTGTGTGTATTCTTCTATAGGTATTTCAGCAGATGTATCAGAGGCGGAACTAATTACTTCGTCAGGCTTCGCTTCCGGAATAGAAGAGACTATAAGAGCTTGATCATCTAAATTATTTACTACTCCTCTTTCAGATGTAGACAAAACTTGATCTACCCTACTATCCAGTGGTTCAGATGTGTCTATATTCTCATTTTTTCCATCAGTAATTAATTGCGATTCTGGCAATGGATCATTTATATCACTCTCACATTTTTCAACCACGGCATTAGATGTTTTATTTGATTCAACGATAGAATCTTTAACTATTTCTGACGGCGTATTAATTACTTCGGAATCGTTATTTACTACAGAAGATTGTGAGTCAGTTGGGTTTGCCGAATTTCTCCTTTTCTTAAGTAAAAACAGTTCAGTATCATCAAACTTCTTTGGTTTTCTCTTAACACGAGCAGGTCTGTCAGCCGATATCTTGGATGGAGCGGAATTAACTTCAACTTTTGAGTCTCTACATTTAGCTAAAGGAGTATTAAAGATATTAGAACTGACTGTCTGATTTAGAAGTTCTGGTTTTTGAGTGCTATCTTTTGTTACAGTCGATTTTTCAATCAAATTCCTAACATTCCTGAAAACTCTATCCTTTAGAGCCATGCGTGGCGTTTTAACAGATGAAGATAAACTCGTTTTATCTGCATTTGATTTTGGACTACGAATTTCTTGATTTTTTATTTTGTCAGCAGCATCGGCATTCGGAGATTCAGAAAAAAAGTTACTTATGATTTTTGGTACGATATTTGTATCAGGTATATTTTTCAGGGCTGTAGAAATATCTTCATTAGATGTTGTACTAGCTGATCTGCTATTTGTCGTTGATGCATCTTGTGAATCAGCTTTCCAAGACTTCAGTTTGAATTCATCTTGTGACTGTGATAAATCTTGATATAAAGCTGGAATATCTTCCCTTTTCCTTTGTAATTTTTCCTTTTGATTTTCAGTCAATTTTCTTGGATTAAATTTCCAGTTTGATTGGATTACGGCAAACTCTTCCCCATTTTCAACCACAGTATTTACTATATTTGTTTCTCTCTTTTTAGAGTTCTTTTTCGCGCTTTTTGGCACAGGCGTTGTAAACTCACGTTCATCGGGTTCCATAGATTTAGGATTTTCCGTGACATTCACATCACTATTTTTATGAGCTACAGGTTTCTCTGTAACTTCTTTAATCTCTACAACTTCTTTATTTCTTTCACATAGTTCTTGATTAGTGGCTTTGTGTGATTTAATCGAGTTCAAAATGAAATCCACACTTAGCTGCACTAATTGCGACTTACACCAAGTGCGGCATTCCAGTAGTTCATCTGTTACACGATTTATGATTTCAACATATTTATCGGTTTGGGAAAGTGATTTAATGGTATTTACAGCAATCAATATCTTCTCATCAATTGTCTTCTGAAATAGTAACATTTTCAACAATAAATTACATGAGCTGCACTAAAGTATTAAACTTACATTTAAAATTTACTTCCATACTTACGTTTTCCTTTAGTTCTTTGTTCAAGATACTTAATATCTTTTTCATAATGCTTACAGCGGTGACAAGATATTGGCCTTCGTTCAGAGGCAGTTTTGACACCATGAGATTAAGTGTATCCATCAGTAATGGAAATGCTTGATCAAATTGATTGTAGCTGCTATATTGACTTACTATGTTCAGTAGCATCTCCATTTTGTGGGGATGGTCAACTGTGGAGAAGATAAAAAATAAAAAGATAAAAAGGCCCGATTGCAAAATAAAATATAAGCTAACAGTATAAATGATATTGTATTGTAATTCACTAATATTATTAGCTTGTACTTTATTATGCAATGCCCAATATGACTCAAAATAAAATTAAGCAAAATCGACCAATACTTAAAAATAGTATGAAAAATTCCGTATTGCGACAGGTAATTTTGCGTACCCACATTATATAAGAATTTAATATAATTTTGAGTCACTACAGAATATTTAAAATCAAATGTGTTATTTGTATGGATAACTTTCAACTTTTGGAACTCCAATCACATTTCATTCCATTTATATCATAAGACGTATAAATTTCGAAGTTGCTTTATTTACAATTAAATAAAAAAAATGCTAAAAGTGGCTCTGAAGCGTTAACGTTTTTGTGTGTGTTCTGCCTACCTTATTTGGGAATAAAGGCGTGATGTTTGTGTTGTGTGTGTAAATAAAAAATCGTAAAAAAATATCACTTACTTTCCCATAATAATGATGCCTTAATAATAGAAAGTAAGGCAAAAAGAGCTATGGGACTTGCTTTGAGTATGTTAATGCCAGTTCTTTCCAAAGTTGAAGTGATCTCAACATCAATATTTGTGATATTTTCCTTTGTCAAATACAGTAATGAAAAAGTGGATGCCCAAGTTTGTGCTGCTTCTTTAGCCTGAAAAATAGGTAAATTTAGCGATGAACGAAATGTATACCTAATCACAACAGTTTGTACATTACAAAGCAGCATTAATGGTGTGGTGACATTAGATACACACTCAATCATACCTTGATCGAGAATTATTAATATATAACAATTATACTTGCATTTTTAAACTTCTTCATATGTTTGATTGGCCAGCGTAATAACTTGTGAAGTAAATAATTATCTTTTTGTCTTGCTGTTTGCAATGATTCTGACAAAGCTGTCCATAGTTCCAAGGTTGTGTCATTTGGCTGTAAATCATTTACCAGCCATTCTACAGTTTCATCGAATAAATGAGGACAAGTATTTGCCATGAATTCAGTAACCATCTTCATGTGTTTTGTATTTGATGATTCTTCTTCGTCGGCTCTGAAATGAGAAAAAATGAGTAAATCAATAAGTTGCTTTTTCCTGTCATTTAAGTGCATCATTATGTGCAAAATTTTACTTTTCACTTACTTTTTAATAAGAGTTATAATATGAAGAAGCTGGCGAAGCGGTCCATTCTGGATCTCTTTGATGTTCAGGAGGGGCTTTATTGAGTCTTCTTCAAACAGCGAAGTGATCAGAACATTTACAATGATGTCAGCCAACTTCGTCTTGCTATGACATTCCTGTAACTTAAAAAAGAGATAATTTTGAATAGGCTTAACTAATGAAAAATCTTTATGTGTTGTAGTTCATTCATATAACATTTGATATTAGAAAAGTACAATGTCCTTTGATCTATTATATATTTTATGCAAGTTAATAAAACAATACACACATAGTAACAGGTTTTTTTTTTTTTTGATGCTTAAATGCACTTGTGCGACTATGCCAGCCTCATTGAAAGCGTAACAGATAAATTACCAAATAATTAACGACGTCTTCTTAATTAACAACATAAAACTACTAACTTTACTAACCTGTGCTAGTTGCTTTATCAGTGCCAACAGTTCATAGAAGAGGTCTTTACGGATGTTATTATCTGGCAATTCTGCAATTGTCATCACAAATGACTTCCAAGCACAGGATATAGGTTTTAATCCTACCTCAACATCGTCTCTTCCAGACATCTGAATTGCCATCTTCAAGGAGTACACCCAGTCGTTCCAATGGTTAACTAATACTTTAGTAGTAATTAGTTTACCCTTCAGTCTTTCTTGTAAACCACAACCTTCACAGTTTACGTGACCAACTAACTCCACAAAAGCTTTGACACAATTTTCTTGCATTTTAGGTGAAATTAACCCAGGTACAGTTGGCATCTTATCGGGAACATGCTTACCAAAACAGAAATGTAAGAATGGATATAAAATTGAATCATCTATTCTGTTTTCATATCGCTTTATTAAATGCCACCAAGTATCGAGTTTTGCCAATGCAGTCTCTTCAACTTTAGCATTGTTTAACTTGAGTGGGATGAGAAGCAATTTTATCCTTTTCATCACAAATTGTTCATTGATCTCAGCGGAAAAGACGTCTATTAGAACTTTCCAGCACTGAAATGCTCTGCATCTGTTGGTGATGTCTAATTTGAAGGCATTCTCCACAACTGGCAACATTGAGTTGATGGGGCTGCCAACTCCTGGTCGGTATGTTGTAATTTGATCTTCAAGTAGCTTGATAAAAATAATCCAAAGTCTTTGCCAGTGTTCATTGCCACTGACAAGCATGTTCTTCATTATGGCCGGATATCTAAAATGATAATATTGTATTAACTTGTTACAATGTTAATCTCTATCACAAATATTTTTGTTTACATTATGAGGAGCTACATACAAAATCAGCAATAATAGTAGCTTTTATGATGAGCTTTACAGTTAGGATATTAAGATACCTACTTTATATTCATACATCGTTATCGCGGGAGCAAAAACGATTTGACAGTACTGAAAGATTATGTAACAAATAAGCAATAACAGAAGTCACACTTATATCGAGCAATATTTTATGCCTACGAGTTCAAAATTTATAAACAGACCTACATACTTGACTTGATTACTAGTACATACGTAAAAAGATTAACTACGTAATAGCAACGCAAAGCCTTCAATCACTTTTCCTATTTGATATTGTCATTTATTAATTCTTCGTACAGATAACTGTGTTCACAACATAATTAACGAGTGCTTTTAAAAATGCTGTGAAGGAAAAAACCTGCAATGAATTTGTGGTGTTGTGGATAAGGATTATGCCGAATTAAGAGCTCGCGATACCAAATTGTGTTGCTCTAAGTGCAATGTTAGTGTCCCTCAAAAAAAATCTCCTGTGGAACAACATTTCAACTCGCAATTTCAACTTCTTAAATGCTTACAATTTGTAGGCAGTATATATCCGTTTACTAAATAGACATTCTGTTATATCTGTTCTTTAACTGATTTGTTTTTGCTCCCGCAATAACGATGTATGTTTGTTTATATTAGCAATGCCTAGTAAAAATTAGGAATAAATATAAAATTAAATTAATTGTTATACTTACTTAGTTGGGTTGTAAATATAGTCCAAAATTGTCAGCCAATGAGGATTTTTAGAATAGTCCAGTTTAACCAATTCTTCGGTCAACATCTCAAGCGCTTCTAAGAAAGTAGAAAGTAGGAAGTAGGAAGTAATACTGCAATAGTACATCGCACATGGCACTATTTTTGAAAACCAAACTGCCAGTCCTTTTTTCACAAATATTGCTTTTTTATCAGGTGTCAAAATTTTCAGGAGTTTTATAATAATTCTTATAGGCTGTAAAAAATAAAAAATTAAATGAAATTAAATAAATGGTAAAAAATGTGGGTTGTAATTGAATAATAATAATAATACCAATAAAATTAAAATAGGGGAAATTGTGGGTAACTAAACTTACATTTACTTAACATTATTAACCACAGACAGACGCAAAGAATGGTGTTATAAGTTTGACATGTCTGTTTGTCTGTGACATTGTAGTTCCAAAACGGACAGACCAATCTCAATGGTTTCAGTGGTTCTTAGCTATCTCTGATAAAAATCGATTCAGTTATTTTTAAGATTCTATGGTGACAATAATAATATCAGAAGATTTTCAACTTTTCTAAGTTGATTAGATTTTTATAATCATACACTGTTATATTTCTTTATAAATATACTGAGCGGCAAAAAATCTGGCCCTCAAATGTATGCAGAATTGGTGATTTTGTATGAAGGGTGGGCCAAATTTTGTGCCACTGAGTACATTTTATGATACCATACCTGAATTGCAACTTCCTTGGCGATGTCAGTGTTGCAGTATAAATTGAATAGTTCCCAAAAATCATTACTCTCAAGAACAAGAGAAATAAGTATGTCATTGGGGTAATCCAAGAAGGTTTTAAAACACATGGTTTGCAAGGACTCAGCTTTAATTAATGTGGCAGAAGTCTGTAGAACCTGTAGGACTGCCTCTGCAGAAGGAAGCAGATTGGGCACTGTAGGTCCATCCTGAAAAATATATGGTTACATTTACGGGCTTAAAATATCAAAGAATTATTTATTTTTTGTTTTAAGAATGTGAATCAAATTGTATGTTAAATGATATTATTTCCACAGTTAAGATAAAATCAAAAAACTTGCAGCGTTTTTTTTTCTTAAGTGCACCTGTGTGTGACTATGCCAGTCTCAATAGAAGTCTTGATGGCCACATGTAATATATTACAATTATAATATATGTGGAATTGCTAAAGTGGGTAACAATACCAACCATGAAAATGCCCCATATTTTGTGTACACACCCATGCTAACTGGTGTCAAACTGACAAGAGTTTTCATGGGCATATACACGGAATATAATGTCGGTATTGTAGGGCCAGGAAATAGTGTCACCCGATAAAGCAATAAGTAGTTAAGAAAGCTAATAAGCTGTAGCGCTTCCTCCTAACAGCCTCCGAAATATTCTTTCTTAACTCATATTGTCACTTAAGATCTGGCAATACCACTCAGACTGTACATATTTAATCTCCTTTTTAGGGTAATTTTTTGCCTTCTTCGTGTCTAGTTAATTATTATTGAAATTATACACTAGCAGCTCTTACAGCTGATGTGTGTATATGTGCACTTGTGTTTTTAGTTTTTCTTTTTTAAGTGTTTGTTATTTTTATTGTATTGTTGAACATTTCAAAATAGATTAGAATATAAATACCTGAACTCTCTTGGAGATTGTTGCAATGATTTGAAAACAGAGTATTGTCGATTGATTCAAACTGTCTTTTAGATTATTAATACATATGGCTAATATTCTGTCAAGTGTATATACACTGAAGTGTTCATCACTTTGTAAGCCCTGCTGAATTATTTCAAGCTTTTGTTTACGCTTGAATTCATCATTAAACGTGTTGTCTTCTAGGAAGTCAATTGCTATGTTGACGAAAACTTGCTGATCCGGCATTGTTGAAACTAGAATATTTAACAATTACTAAAAGGTTAGGTATTTCATAAATACGAAATGTGATGCTCATATTATAATACATTTCATTTAATTATGAAATTTTTAGTTAAATATAGCCTAGATGGACAGTTACCTCACTGTTATCTGCTGAAATCACAAAATAAAAAGGATAGAGTGCAACACGATACATCGGCGTACCATTGTACGCCAAAGTAGTAAAAAACAAACAACACAACACAAAACGTTTCCTGTATAACTGATGCACAATATCGACAAATTACTGATTGATAGTGAAAACTTTAAGTATTTAATGAATAATTACAACTAAAACAACGCAAAATTGCAACAATTTTGTAAACCAATGAAATGAATGAAGTTGAATGAACACGATTTTGACATTTGATGCTTTTTCTGGCGCGAAATATCATCTCGAGCGAGTCGATGCTTTTCGATTTCAAACTAAAATAAAATCGATTGAACTTATTCTGTTCATTATAGTTTTCAACAATAACTGTTATGTTATAGTTATGTGAAATAAATATTATTTTTAAATACTTACCCATTTTTTTGACGAAAATTTTGCCAGCTACAGGCTTTTCCAGGACCATTACACAAGAAATTACGCATCATCAACTTAGCAGGCCCTATACCACGAACGAAGTGCAAAACTTGAGCTTCGTATGTTGCCGTCTCGCTGACGCTTATGTCACTTAAGACGCGAGGGACGGTGCGACACGAACTTCGATTTTCGAATTTTGTAGTAGCGATTGCTGACACGCGTCGGATGGCGTTTCGCAAGCGTGGCGTAGCGTCGGGTTTGAATAGTATGTCCGCACCTTTCAGCAGGTAGTTTCTTTTTAGTGGGGAATTGTCTATGGACGATAGTCGAAGTTGCGCGTTTGTTTCAAGCTTTATCACGTCGTCGTCTCTCTCGACTCGTCAAAACTTTTTTTTTTACCATAAAGTTAAACCGCCGAAAATACTGAAAAATAATAAATATTTTTTATTTAGGGACTTAACCTTGTAAGTAATCTATGTGCCAGTTTGAAATCGATGCCTCAGCACATAAGCCAGGAGGACTGATAGAAGCCCATCAGTTCTGTGCCATCAGGTAGAAGACTATAATAGGTCCACTCGTGCTCGTTTGTAAATATGCCATTATTTTACAGTCAAGTGTAAAAATCACTAACCACTCCTCGCTTCGCTCGTCGTACCTATTTTTTTATTTTTTTCAGCATATCACGATATGCCCGGTATAAAGCTAGGAATATCGTCGAATGCGTTGCTCTAATCGATCTGCCGTATTGTTTCTCAGGCACATCGTGATATGCCTAGACAACTTTTAGGCATATCATGAAATGGCGCCATTTCATGATGTGCCTAGGAATTTCGTGATCTGGCTGATTTTACGATCGGCCGCCGACATCTATTCGAACAGTATCTACTTATTTTTGCACTTGACTGTATTATGATACGACTCAACATTTTTAGGGTTCCGGACTCGGAGCCAAAATGTCAAAAACGGAACCCTTATAGTTTCGCCATGTCTGTCTGTCTGTCCGTCCGCGGCTTTGCTCAGGGACTATCAATGCTAGAAAGCTGTAATTTTGCACGGATATATAGGTAAACTATGCCGACAAAATAGTACAATTAAAAATTAAAAAACAATTTTTTTTTAGTGTACCTCCCATAGACGTAAAGTGGCGGTGATTTTTTTTTCTCATCCAACCCTATAGTGTGGGGTATCGTTGGATAGGTATTTTAAAACCATGAAGAGTTTGCTAAAACAATTTTTGGATTCAGTAATTTTTTTGCGAAATATTCAACTTTAAAGTGCAAATTTTCATTAAAATCGAGCGTACCCCCCCCCCCTCTTAAATCTAAACCTGTGGGTGGAAAATTTTGAAAAAATTCAGACTGGTAGTAAGTATACCAAACTTACAAGAAAAGTAACGGTTAAGTTTTCCTAAGAATTATTAGTAGTTTAAGAGTAAATAGCAGCCTAAGGTATTTTAAAATATACCTAAACTTGGCATCATCATCCCAGCCTACATACTTACGTCCCACTGATGGGCACAGGCCTCCTCTCAGAATGAGGGGGCTTGGGCCATTATTCCACATTATTCCCACGCAGGCCCAGTGCGGATTGGAAACTTCACACGCACCATGGAATAAAACTTGGCATATTCCGTACAAAATACGAAATCCTGAGAAAAATATTACTTAATGTTTTCGTAGTATTACGGAACCCTCTTTGGGGTGAGTCCGGTTTTGTTTTACTATGGTCTTAAGATGACTCTAAGCTGGCTATACTTAACGTGACCATTTATTTCTGGCTTCAGAACGGGACATTAGTTCATTTAGGTCAATTAACAGGTAATCAATGAAAAAAAAAACTTTTTAAAGACATTTATTTAGAAAAAGTTATCTGTTAAGTATTATATCAAAATTAAAAAAAAAATATTCAAAATGTTTAGTTCTATTTATCAGAGGAACAAATTTGCTTTAAAACAGCTGGTGATGCTTTTAAGTAAGAATAAAACTCTTGGCACGTCTTTTTTATGTCCACCTTAGTTACCAACATCACCTTTAGAACTGAATTTTTGCGCGACTTTTGAAAACGGGACAATTTCGCGTCCCGGTTTTCATTTTGGGGACACCGGGACTCGTAATCAAAAAAAGGGACAGTCCCGTTCGAAACGGGACGTCTGGTCACTTTAGCTATACTAAGTAAGTATATTCACCTTCGCACTGACTAATATTATAGACAACTACAAATAATCAACTATGCCTACTGGCTGGACTACTTGTAGGTAACATACATTATACTAACAGTATGCAAGAAGATGAGTAGGTACCTATACATTTTTCTGAGTTTTCTATTCGTGATAAAAATATCAAAAAGTCTTTCCTAATTTAGTAGATCCTTATTAACAGGAAAAATTACCTGGTAGATCGTTCTTTGGGGATAGGGCCACCTATTATTTAGGTAAACTAACCTTTAGTTAATGGTACTTACTTGTACCTTGTAAATTTTCTCAACGTGCATAGTATTTTTCTGAATTGTTTATTGGTGGTCAATCAAAAGGACATAATCTATAAAGAATTTACATTATTTTCACATTAATAAAATGGTACAATCAATTAAAAAATTACAAATTAAAAATTAATAATCTATTAGATAATGTACCTATAGTATTGTAATTTAGCTATTCGATATATTCGCACTCTACCTACAATTTGATAAATTTGATAATAATAAAGATCATTTTAATAGGCAGGGTTGGTGTAGGTAAGTACTTACGTAGTTCACAAAAGCCGCTTTCAAAGTTTGCGTGTGAATCCGTACTTCGCTCACATTAAGCATCTACTTAGTTCAGACGATTCGCATGCGTCACGCCTCGCATTCGAAGACAGGTGCTGCGCTGCGCGCGCGCACACGAGCCATAAGTTCCCCGCCTGTTGCATCGTTCGCTTGTCGAATGACCACAGATACCGTGCCGAGCATAACAAACAGTTCCTACCAAGCAATACAGCCCATAACGTGCCATATAAGGGCGAAGTGCGGTGAAGTGTGGTAATGTTTAACCCTTCTGGGTGGTGGGTGAAACAGTGACAGTGTGTGACAATGCCGGGACATGCAGGGAGCCCCTACTGGGCCGCTGTGGACTTCGATAGTGAAGAAGAACAGGACGTAAATAACCACCGGGTCTATTTAGACCCTTGGGACAACGAAGTCTACGGGGTAATTTCAGACAATACAGACAGTCAAGGGGAAAATTTCAATTCCTACGTCGGCGAACCAGTCAGTTCTAGTTTTTACTACGTGCCGACCAAAAACTATGACTCTGAAGAAGACGCACCAGCTCCCAGAAGGAACATAACCCCTCCTGAACAGATTATTCCGTGCGAATATGCCGTGTACGGGAGGAAAGTATCGCGAGCAATTATGCCAGAAATGCCTATCTACAGCGAGAGACCGATGCGTGAGTATTATCTTAATTTATGTAGCATTACAGGCTTGTTTGTTTATGAGTTGAATAAAACTGGAACTAGAATTAAAAACACCTGGGTAATTACCTGCAGATGTTTTTAATTAAGTATACTTAATATTTACTTAGAATAGAAGTTCTACTTTGCTGACGCAAATACCACATTCTTTATTTCCTTGTTATTAAATGATACATTTTAGTTAAAAGGGTATTAATTAATAAGCTTTTGCCCGCGGCTTCGCCCGCGTGGAATTCGACTATCCCATGTAAAAAGTAGCCCATGTCACTCTTTGGCCCATAAAATTTCTCTATGCCAAAAATCACACCGATCCGTCGCTCCGTTTCGACGTGAAAGACGGACAAACATACAAACACACACACTTTCGGCTTTTATAATAGGTACTAGCTTTTTTCCGCGTGGAATTCGGTTATCGCGCGCTGTTCCCTTGGGAACTGTCTATTTTTCCGGAATAAAAAGTAGCTTATGCCACTCTATCGCCCATAAATTATCTTTACTTATGCCAAAAATCACATCGATCCGTCGCTCCGTTTTGACGTGAAAGACGAACAAACATACAAATACATACACTTTCGCTTTTATAATATTAGTATGGATTTGTAGGGATAGCCCATCGACTTTACCATTAGGTAGAGTAAACTAAATTAGCAGTTTTTATAGGGACCAAGCAGTGGGTAAATACTTAACAACACTTAGTAAGTTACTTAAGTAATAGTCTTATGTATGTGTAATAGCGTTACGTTATGTACCGTTCGTTACCTTGAATGTAAAGTTAAACTTAATTAACGAAATTAGTAAATAAATAAATTACTAATTAAATTAATTACTTTTAAATTGCTGTGCCCTAACAGGTTAAATGTTAACGTTCATACTTTCTAAGATCTTACCTATCACAACATTTAGCGCATTAAAAACTTTGAGTTTGAGTTACGAACGCAAACCCGATTTACCTTTTGACGTCGTTAAAAGGGGGCATTTTAAAGAAATGTAGACACCATTTCAGGCAAATCGCGACAAAAGAAGCACTTGGTATGTATTTAATTATATTATGTTATACCTGCCAGCCCGCTAGACCCTAACCGAAACGGGCTTAGGACAGAAGCTATTGACCCTCATCCCATTTGGTGCGAACATGTAGATATAGGTACGATTATTCTAGAGAAACGTTTTCTCTCTCAATCATTAACGTAGGCACTAGGCATTCAAGCTAGATATTTTAAAATAATATTAAGCTCATTTGAATTTTTGGGTCTAAAACCACACTTCACATTTTAAAGATGAGTTTTTATAGTATTCAGTATTTTATTGCAACACCTTTTACAGAAGATATAAAAAATGATGCCCTGTTGGGGCGCGGCAATTTTAAAATTAATTACATTAATTAACTTATACATTTATAGCACACTAGCTTTTACCCGCGGCTTCGCACGCGTAAACTAATCGGTCTGGTAGTGGCAATTGAATTATCCCGTGGGAGTATAGGGATAAAAAATAGCGTATGTGTTATTCCAGACGTGCAGCTACCTACATACCAAATTTCATGACTCTAAGCCCAGCGGTTATTATTTCGAAATTTTATCCCTATGCCGTGGGGATATCAGGATAAAAAGTAGCCTTCGTGTTATTCCAGAGGTCCAGATACCTACATACTAAATTTTATGGCTCTAAGCCCAGCGGTTGTTATTTCGAGATCTTATCCCTAGTTATCCCGTGGGAATATTGGGTCAAAAAGTCATCTATGTGTTATTCCATACGTCCAACTACCTACATACCAAATTTCATGACTCTAAGCCCAGAGGTTCTTATTTCAAAATTTTATCCCTATCCCGTGGGAATATCAGGATAAAAAGTAGCCTTCGCGTTATTCCAGAGGTCCAGATACCTACATACTAAATTTTATGGCTCTAAGCCCAGCGGTTGTTATTTCGAGATCTTATCCCTAGTTATCCCGTGGGAATATCGGGTCAAAAGTCACCTATGTGTTATTCCATACGTCCAACTACCTACATACCAAATTTCATGACTCTAAGCTCAGAGGTTCTTATTTCGAGATTTTATCCCTATCCCGTGGGAATATCGAGATAAAAAGTAGCCTATGTCCTTTCCCAAGGTCTATTCTATCTCTGTACCAAATTTCATCCAAATCGGTTCAGCGGTTTTGGCGTGAAAGCGTAACAGACAGACAGACAGACAGACAGACAGAGTTACTTTCGCATTTATAATATTACTAGCTTTTACCCGCGGCTTCGCACGCGTTAGCTATTCCGTCTGGTAGTTTCAATTGAGATTTTCAGGATTTTTCCGAATTCCCCTGGAAATTTTCAAAATTTATATCGTGGTTTTCATTGAGGTTGTGTTGTGAATAACTGCACAAAATTCAAGACTCTAAATCCAGTGCTGAAATTTAAAAAAAATCTCTATCCGAATTCAAATTCAAATAATTTATTCAGTAAATAGGCCGCAATGGGCACTTTTACACGTCATTTTTAAAACTGCCGGCGCTTTCGTAAAGACCATCATTGCCAAGAAGAATGCGCCGCAAGAAACTTGGCAGAAAGTCATTTTTTCAAAATAAAATAAAATAAAATTAGAAATAAAATACTTAAAAACTATAGTATACAATTAATGAAAATGATAATAATACAGGCATGTATGGGGTCCCTTAGTTACAAAACTATCCCGTTGGAGTATCGGGATAAAAAGTAGCGTATGTGTTATTCCAGACGTCCGACTACCTACATACCAAATTTCATGACTCTAGACCCAGCGGTTATTATTTCGATATTTTATCCCTAGGTATCCCGTGGGAATAGCGGGTCAAGAAGTAGCCTATGTATTATTCTAGACGTCCAGCTTCCTACATACCAAATTTCATGGCTCAAAGCCCAGCGGTTATAATTTCAAGATTTTATCCCTATCCCGTAGGAATATCGGGGTAAAAAATAGCCTATGTATTATTACAGAGGTCCAGCTACCTACACACCAAATTTCGTGGCTATAAGCCCAGCGGTTGTTATTTCGAGATTTTATCCCTAGATATCCCGTGGGAATATCGGATCAAAAAGTAGCGTTTGTCTTATTCCAGACGTCCAGCTACCTACATACCAAATTTCATGACTCTAAGCCCAGCGGTTATTATTTCAAGATTTTATCCCTATCCCGTGGGAATATCGGGATAAAAAGTAGCCTATGTCTTATTCCAGATATCCAACTATCTACATAGCAATTTTCATCCAAATCCGTCTAGCCGTTTTAGCGTGAAGAAGTAACAAACATACTCACTCACTCACTCACTCACATCCTCACTCACAAACTTTCACATTTATAATATTAGTAGGATTAGTAGGATTATGCTATTTTACTTTATGTAAGGTCTCTAAATAAACTATACATTTTTATCTAGTAGTAACATAAACTTAGAACTTATGTAGTAGGTAGGTAAGTGGTGAATATATTTGTTTATCTCTGAACCAGAACAAACTCTGCATGCAGGGGATCGCAGAAGGTCGATGTACATCGAGGAGCCAGTGTACGCGCCCCATCCGATGTTGTACGAGCCCTTGTATGGACACATGCTGCCACCACCACCCGGGTACCTGCCTCCACCCCCTCGCTCCAGGATGTCACTGCCGCACCACCCTGAGTACATGATAGCTAATCTTGGATACAGAAAACATAGCCAACATAGAAGACACTCCAGGTACACTTTTATTTCTCTTGACACTTTATCTGACTATGATGTTCTTCACTACTGCCACTTTCTAGTCGTTACAGCTTCCTCGTGTGGTTACGCACATTGTCACCATCCACCATGTCAGTGTAATGTGCCTTGTGAATGATGGCATAGATAAGGACATTAAAGAAATGGCTACCTCAAAACAAATGTGCAAAAACCAACTCTACACATCTTACGGTATTAACGTACAGTTGATATCGAAGTAACTGCTCCCCGATTAATCTATTACCGCGGTGTAAAAACGTGCAAATTCAAGCACCCAAACGTTAAAGCAAAAACCAAATCGTAATAATGATGCTCACATAGCATTTCATAGCGTTAACCGCGTAAATAAACACGGCGTTCCGCCCGGTGCCCACAAATGCCAGCTCTCAAGATGGCCGTTTCACGAGACGAAGTCGATTTTCATGCCAACGACACATCAGTAGAAACCTCACGGGAATCATCGTCAGATTAGATCAGAGGATTTCTAACTCACTCTCAAGATCTGGTCGCATACAACCGATTATTTCCATGGCCACTGGTCTTTGGCCTATAATTAACGCTGCAACAGCGAAAGTCCGTTGCATGAGATGCACTTTTTGTAAGTGATTTATTTACTAACTAGCTTTTGCCCGCGACTTCGCTCGCGTAAAATTCGGTTATCGCGCGCTGTTCCCTCGGGAACTGTGCGTTTTTTTTTCGGGATAAAAAGTACCCTATGTCACCTCTGGCCCATAAACTATCTCTATGCCAAAAATCACGTCGACCCGTCGCTCCGTTTTGACGTGAAAGACGAACAAACATACATACAAAGACACACTTTCGCATTTATAATATTAGTATATGGATAGGATATATAGTTAGGAACCTACTCGCGGAAATAATTACATGTCTTATGCCAAGCCATGGTTTAGGTACTGTTTAATTTTTAAAGCTCTAGGTAAGTATGCAAAAATTAGTTATACTTAAAATATCAAAAACCCAAGTACAGTACCTACAGTTGCCACAAAATTCAAGTCAATTAATTTATTCCTCCAATGTAAGTTCTCATTCCCATCATCAAAGCGCATGATGCTCTACGTAACTTCCATGGAAAGCATTAGCGACAAAAAAGCACATAAGTAGGTACCTATAGGTAGGTACGTTGTTGTTCGGTGCACCATGTAAGTAAGTTAAGTACTTTATCCGATAGGGTTGGCAAAGATAAAGTTGCATTCATACCTTCGGTAACGTTGATGACCAACACTAATCAGCCACAGTCTACTACTCCTACCAGCTCTAGAAATAGAGACGTATATTAAATAGAATTATTTTTGCACGCTTTGTTGTGTCAGATATTGGTGCTGTGCTGCACCTATAAAAAAACATTAAAGTAACTGATGGTGCAAACTTCACCAACAGAATAGGATTTATATATTTCATAGAGATTAATGTTGGCACCGTTACTATGCACCTATTGTGTGGTTAGGTGGAACGCCACGTGAATCAATGAACTTTCTATAATTCCCGCGGTTATTTAAAGTTTAAATTTACTGTCTGCAAAAATACATATTTTCCCAGATCTGCTGCCTTAAGTAGCAGCTTCAAATACCAGCCCTATACTCAGCGTTAGCTATTATTATAACGACGCCTCGTACATCCATCGTGTGAATGTGCGCTAGTTTTTTGCTTCCTGCAAATGAAAGTTGCACCTGTGTGAATCTTGCTCGTTTCTTGTTTGTTTGGCTTTACCAGAGAAACCGCCGGCATTGACCCCGCGTTGACCGTTTGCGTCAGACACCCGTAACCACATGCACTAAGGTGTATTTACTGATTGATGTTTGAGTAATCTCATTACAAGATGACTTATTACTTATTACGAACGGAAATGTGGAATGCGCGTAACCGATTACACGATACGCTGTTTCCTAAATTGGTGGCGAAAGTTTGTTGTTTAAAATGGTAATATTATGTAGACCGACTTCTGTTTATAAAATACAAGTGATTTACGACATTTCGTTTAAATAACATACATATGCCCGTATTTGAATCGGATTTCCAAGAATTATGAATACCGTCGGAAAAAGTTCATTACTAATGCATGGCTTTTTATTCAGTCTCTTTCAATGTATTGTGTAATTTGTAATCTAGGAATCTCATACATAGCTTTCCCTTGAGACTTAATTATTTAGGTATGATAAAAACTGACAAGATAATTATTATGTCAATTAATAAGTTATGATTTTTATTGAACTTAAGCTTAGATTTTTATAAATTACATAGGTATTGATCGATGATAATACTTAGGTACCTACGTACCTATTTAATAATAATTTTGGTAGTTGACCACTGGAAAATATAATTTGGGTAACAATAATAAACAATTCATTTTAATTGGGAACAGTTTGCTATGATAAGTATTGTCCTGTGAGTAGGTACCTAATTCCTAGCTTCAGAGATTTTTTTTTATTGTTAATTTTCTTAGATACGAGCATTTATCCGATCTGAATATGTCACTTTATCAGCCGCACTTGATATATTGAAGTCTTTTGTTATATTTTTGATACTTATGTAATTACATAATTATTATCTTTTCGATTCGATTGGCTTAAAGACACAACCAATATAAAATTTATTATCCGTGATAGATCTCTTGCGTTCGAAGCGACACGCTTTGATGAAGGTGAGGTTAATTGCTTTTTTGAAATAAATTTTAGGAGTGCACCGGAAATAATGGACATAGTAGCATAAGAGCAATTACTCGGCACACCCCACTTTCTAGTCACGGATTACGTGAACGAGCATTGTGAGGTAAATTTAGCGGATAGCTAGAAAGTCAACTCATACTGCCCAAGTGGCCATGCTCCTCATAATTGTCTTGAGTCATGTCCATGGTCCACAGTGCTAGCGAATCGGTGCAAAGTCGTAACGTACATAGGAAGTAAGATTACGATATTTCATGTCATGATCCGTTGACATGGATGAAAGATCGTAATCGTTGCGAGTGCGAAGACGGTTCAGTTACGTATTGAATGGTCTAGTTGCACGTTATTGGAATCTCTTTTGTAATATGCAATGACTTTGCAAAACTCAATGCACATATTTGATTAAGATTCTTGATGTAATTAATGGCATTAGGCCATGTTTATTTGGTATGTAGAGAAGGCACATAAATTGTTATGCAATGGACGTTAAAGTCTAGGATTAGTTAAGCACGTGATTTTAAAGAAGCCGATGGAGTACTTTCAGGTATTAACAACTATGTAGATAGGTCACACAAGTTAAATTATTTACATTAGGTGCACCTAATGCAAATAATTTATATATTATACCTATACTATCTAATACGGATGTCCTTAATTCCTTATAAATAGCTCAATTGATTTACATCCCATCTATCTTTTCTATTGGAATGATTCAATCATATTGGTGGTAGAGGTAGCCTACGTACGATGTTACCACACGGCCATAATAAATGACTACCTAGGTATTACTTTTCGAAGAGGGAATCTACCCAGCTTTTTGTTAAAATTCCATTTGTTTTCAGATTACCGGATGCATACGAGCACTTCGCAAACGAGAGACTGTCTCCAGATTACGAAGACTGGGCCCGGCCTCTTCCCAAAACAGCCCCCGACAATTTCCACCTGTCGCGGTACGGGCACCTGCAGATAGACTATTCTTGCTCCTGGAACTCGCTTGACAGGCTTATTCGTAACCAGTAGCCGTACGTTTAGCTTAGTTGAAATACAACAGTTACGTTTATTACATTTCAAGTAAAATGGTGTTCTATATAAACGTATATAAACGGCAATGAAACTTGCAAAATTAATAGTTTCACATTTGTAGCTTGAATTCGCTCAACATCTCCGCACGTCTATTTTTAACATATGTAATTAGAATATAATTTTAATGGTTATTGTGCAATTGTATTTTCATCAAAATGTAGTTTATCATAAACAATAGACCTTTTTCTAATTGCTTAGCGACCGTTTTATTTGAAAAAAAAACGTCCAAAGGTTAAAGAATTCAAGAGAATGATTCGATTCACTTCCTACTATTTATAACTGATTGTTAGTAAATACCGTGAATCGGTATAACCTGTTGTTCAAGGTTTTATTTAACAAATTAGTATGATTCGAGACGGCGGCGAAGAAAGTTTGAAATACATAATAATTTACATTTTATTGACGAACAGAAATTTTAGAAAAGTTGTTGTTAAACCAAAAGACCCTCTTCATTTTATACTTATTTAGGCGTAAGTCATTTCTTGAAAATGTTCGTTTGAGTTGTTAATCTTTATATATAAAATATCTCAACGTAGGTACTTTTGTTGCTATTGGAAAGCTAGAAAATGATTGTTGAAATTGTAAAAGTTGCTGAGATGCTAAATGCGGCCAAAGATAATAAATGTTATATTTTAGATTAATCTAAGAATGTTTTATTCGTCTCTCCTTTGCCAGCTGTGGGAAGGAAACGATGTTCTAACGTTCGTTGACTTTTTGCAGCCTGCAGCGACAAACTTCCTATTAGAAAATTTCCCTCGGGTTGTCAATAAACAGAGATTTTCTTATCGAGACACGATTACTCGGCACTTTCGTAGCATGAGGAGTTATTGGCTAGATTGCTATATTTATGTTGAACTGCGGTTAACTTTCGATACTTATTTCATCAGATTGAGTCGATGTTCATCAACCGAATGAACTTACGCACGCTTTCACAGTTTGTCTGGAAAATCAGCAGGTCGTGGATACTTCAAATGGGTAACTAGTAGCTAATCCAAACTTATAAATAAAATAGTCGTAGCATATCACTGATTTGTCATCGCCGAGCTAAACTACCTACTGAAGTCAGAGACTTTAAATTTGGCAGACATAATTTTTTGAGGGTCATAGAGGTTTACTACAAAGGATTTCTTTAAATACTACGGGATAGGGAATAAAAAAGGATTCAATAATACTAAGTGACTAGTTGATATAGAGACTATTAGAGACTTGTGATTTTAGCACATAGGTATTGAAGATAGAGTCATAGAAGTGCAACCTTCTACGCAAGCAAAGCCGTGCGCAACAATTTATATTATAATATCTCTGTTTATTGTTTACACGACTAATTCACTTGATTGATTACAATTAAATATGACGGTAAAATAATAAATAATTGCATTTTTATCCAAAAAATACTTATTGCTCGAGAACGGTCAGAAATTGACTAAAATAGAATTTTCTCGCATTTATCTCAAAAAATGTGTTGTATTCATTAGAGGTGCGACATTTCAAGCCCTAGAAGAAAACATACGCTACTTTTCTGCCAGATAGATAGTGTTTTACGCGATAAATGAATTCAACACAGACGTAGTGGCGGGCGAAAACTTAGTTATAAATACACTGGCAAATCACAGGATAACCGCAGATTCACATAAATAATCGTAAACAAAATCTTAATCAACAGAATTAGATTTGGTAAAACGGAAAATACTAGGTACTTATATCAATGAGAATGACCAACAACCAGAAAATTTGTATGCTACAATTTACCTCGCTCTAACGCGAGGTCGGATGTTAAACGGTATTTGAGTATTTTTGTATGTATTATAAATTACAACTTCACAATGCGTGTTTATCGAATAGAGAAACAAAGTTATAAAGGTTTGAAATTCAAGATTAGACAGAGGAAGACATACTTTGTATGTGACGTCACACGCAAGTAGCGCCATACTTGCTCCATATAGAGAAAAGCATTTGAAAAAGAGACAAGTATATAGATTTTCCAAAAAATCATTATAATTCCAATTTACAATCGATTTAAATTTTCCCTTCGCTAAAATAGAAATAGAAATATATTTATTCATGCTTCGCACCTTATAATAAAACAGAATAAAAAAATACATAAAAACAAAAAAAAACAATATGCGAAAGCACGAAACGGTCGCAGCTCAGCATAGTTTTGGCCGTGTAGGCCAACGCTGGTCTTCCGCTGCGACCGCTTGGTGACTTCACGGAAGGCGACCAAAAAATTTAACAAATAAAAGAAGAAATATAAAACTAATTAACTAAACACTGTCGTATACATATATTTTCTTAATAATATAATTATAAGACATGGCAGCAGTTGTCAAATACCGTATTCTGTGTCTTGATTTGAAACTGGTACTTAGGTAAAAAATGTCCAGCATTAACCTACTAGTCATGGACTTTTGGTAGTAATTTAAGAGCTGCTCAATCAAATGCATGTAAATTAAAGGACAAAGACTCGGCAGGTACAGAGGCTTTTCTGTGCACAGATACCTACGACCAGGTATGTATTGTTTAATAAATAGAATCTTTGACTGAACTCTGAAATACCTAGTAATTTTACGTAAGTGTTTAAAGGGTAGGTACTTACCTTCTCTAAATATGGAAAGTACCAAACATTGCAGCTGTCATGACTAAGCTTCTTTTATTGTATGCTGCTAATGGAGGCCAACCTTCAAGCATCCAATAAATAATCTATTCACGCTCCAGAGGAACTATGTACTTACCCAAATATGCACGCTCCAACTGGTCAAATGTAGGTCGTTGACGTAACTTATGCATAGGTAAGTAATTTTCATAATCGCATTCTTATTCATACAAACCACGTGCGATATAAGATAAGGCATCAAACACATTAAAATGAACATTTTGGCTAGAAATAATGTTGGTTATTGCGCAACTTTTGATATAATTACTATGATTTTGTACGTTCTAATTTTTTGAGGAAGTAGAAAAACCACACGAATTTTCATGCATGACGATTTTATTTGCGAGCATTGTTAATATGTAATGAATGACTAAATATTGTTGTTTTTAAAATGTTTCGAACGTCAGTTATTTTTACTTCGGCAGCTTTTGTAGGAATTTAGATACATTTTGGTCAATCTTGGCATGTTTTAATTACGAACAAGTATTTTTTAAACATTGGCTATTGGCTACCTCGTTATAACCGTTTAAAACGTAATTAAATTTCAAAGTTTTTCTCATTTCAAAAGGATAATAACAGATAACAACTTAACACTTTATTGGGATGCAACCATACACGTAAAACTGATTAAAAATCTAAGAACTCCTTATCATTATAAAGCTTCCTCTTCTTAGTAATGTTGAACTGGCCCTTCTTCTCAGTTTTTGGGAGTACAGGCGGTTTGTTACCGTAATAAGTCACTTGCAAAGAGTTATTAGCCTTTGGTTTCTGACAGACAGCGCTCAGCTTCTTTCGCTCTTCAGGCATTGGACTCAAGTCTACGGTGCAAGAATCCTGATACGGGTCCCTATCTATCGAGTATGGTCTTTCCACTTGGGATTCAGATGGATAAGAATTCTGAGCTAAGTATTGCTTAAACTGACTTTGCTTAAGTTTCTCTTCCAATTCTTCAAGCCTCTGCGAGTGGGGAAATAACAGCAATTATTAAGTGAAAGTGTTGGATTCTGTTGGATTAGGTGGATCTGGTAGATCTTGTTTTTATGGACAATAGACTTAGTAGGCTACTTGAGTTTGTTCACGTAACTGAACTAGATTGTGGAGATAATTAACACGGTTTTCATTATTTGGTGCGAGTCGGAAATAGCTGAATTATGCTGACTTTGACATGACGTTACGCTACCGAGATTTAACTGCAAATAGCGTCTAATGATAGGAAGCGGAGTAGCTTAGGTGAGTATATATGTTGATACGCTAGAATAACTCGCATTAATGAAAATTTTAATAGTACCGTCGAGTTCATGTAGTTCTGAACGAAAATTTTATCAAAAACATGCGGACTCTATTGTTACGGCGTAAAAGCGTATTCAGATATTTTTGATAGAATTTTTGCTCAGAAGTACAAGAACTCGACGTACATGACGTGCTTAAAACTTTTACAATTATTAGTATTCCGTACATTAGTTGGAACTATGGCCCAAGCCCTCTTGTTCTGAGAGGAGGCCTGTGCCCAGCATTGGGACGTATATAGGCTGGGATAGTTGGATGGAAATTAGTTGGCAAAAACGTGTCCCGGTATTAGGGCATAGACCTTTATAGTTGCGTCCATCTCATTTATCACACCTTTACGGCACCAAGGACCCCTTTAAGTATGATTCGGCCACATGAATGCCTTTCATAATATGATTGGAAACCCATGAACTTATGCTTGGAAATCCATACCAACAAGAATAAGAAACATAATCCTACATATCTCAGCCATCGTACCTACACATTGGTATGTTACAAGAAATAAATGCATTCTGTAACCCAGCATTAAACAAACATAACTCGCAAATGTAAAGTACAGATTACACAATGTTTCAACTATAATTCTTCACACGCAATACAACTGTCTATCGTGTAAAACACTGCACAGTAAAATGCAGTGCATTATTAACAGACCCAACCTTGAAAGTAGGTACGTGCACAATCATTACACCTTCAAAAGTACCTATGCTTCTTCAGGGATTGATTTAATCTGAAACTGTATCAACGGGTACTTTGGGCAAGCTTTGGATATAGTTGACGCCACAACCAATTACTCCAAAGTGGCGCCTACATCGAAAAAACGGTGGGTAAATCATCTATCCATCCATCCATCCCAGCCTATATACGTCCCACTGCTGGGCACAGGCCTCCTCTCAGAACAAGAGGGCTTGGGGCCATAGTTCCCACGCGGGCCCAATGTGGATTGGGAACTTCACACGCACCATTTAATTGCTTTGCAGGTTTGTGCAGGTTTCCTCACGATGTTTCCCTTCACCGCAAAGCTCGTGGTAAATTTAAAATGTAACTCCGCACATGAATTTTGAAAAACTCAGAGGTGCGAGCCGGGGTTTGAACCCACGACCTTCTGCTTGAGAGGCGATAGGTCAAACTACTATAGGCCACCACGGCTTCAAATACGGCTGGGTAAATAGTTCCATTAAAAGATACTGGCCAAAAAGCTACCGTGAATAATTCAAAAGGTGGTGTATGGTGTGTGCCAATTTACCAGTGGTTTTGATTATCCTATTGCCATGCTACTCATACTCTATCCACTAGGAAACCAGTTCTGTACCACTACCATGAGTTTACAGTGACTACCTACTCGGTAGCGACGGCGTAAATTATTTGTATGGAGAATTGTACAGCGCCTCTACAAATAATTTACGCCCTCGCTATCGAGTACGGTCACTGTAAACTCATGGTAGTACCGAACCTTACCCTTCGATACGCGTCGATATTGGCATCGGTGCGAGCCGCTTGTCTTGCCAACTGTTCCTGCAATTGAGCAACCGTGGCCGCACTTCGTTGGATTTTCTCTTCGTATTCTAACACCACCTCGTTCATCTAAAAAGTCATTTATACTTATAAATAAACCCCCTTGCAAAAAAAACGGGCACCTATGGTTTTTGTATTTTATGTGCTTTCTAAGCTTCAATGCCTAAAAATCTGAAAAACCATGGGTGCCAGTTTTTTTTGCAAGGGGGTTTAAAAGATTCTTGAAGGCTAGAATGAATAAGCTGTTATACTGAACCAGCGAGATACCTTTGCCCTCATCCGCACTTTTTAATCGTGAAATAGGGGTCAACCACAGGACAGTTAAATGTAAAAAACCGGCCAAGAGCGTGTTGGACAAGCCAAAGATAGGGTTCCGTAGTCATTACGAAGAAATCAAGTAATATTTTTCCAAGGATTTCGTATTGTGTAGGGTATACCTTAGGCTGCTTAGACTTAACCGTTATAGTTTTTTTCCTTGTAAGTTTGATATACTTACTACCATTACGATTTTTTTCAAATTGTTACACCCAACAGTTAAATTACCTTATCCCTGTAAGAAGCTTCGTGTTCTTTATTCTTTGCTCGTAGTTCTTCGATTGCGCAGGACATCTGCGCGGCTTGTGTATCATACTCTTGTTGGATCTGTTGAACTGAGGGTAACGGTTAGGTACCTATTTAAACGATACTTAATCAAAAAGAAACAGTACCTACCTATCTATAAAATGGTGGATGGAAGACCTAAAGTTTTTCTTTATTAAATTAATGCCAAAGATGGGTAAGTATTTTACATCAAATAATATGTGACATATCCGATTTTGAATGCAGATTTTTTTATTTGAAATTAGATTTTCTAGCGATGGTTCTTAGACATGTTTTCATCAAAATCGGTTTAGCTCTTACTGAGATATTGAGCTTTTCTATTCCTCTTAGTCTTAATTCTAATGGGGAATAAAAATAACGTAATTTAACCACAAATGTTTTTAGGGTAGTATAACCAAAACTTACTCGGTGTAACAACTGATTTCCAACCAAGATAGGGACTCAATACTAACTTTTTCTTTCATTAGCGATTGTTATTCCCTCCATCTGTTTCTCATGGGCTCCACGTAACTCCTGAACGGCAGCATTGTGCTTCTGTACTAAACTTTCTTTGTCCTAGTAAAAAGATTTCTTTATTTTAAAATGGAAAATAGACCGACCACTTGCACTATTGACTATTGACCCTTGGGGTTGTCTTCAGATAGGGAGCTTAGATACCTGTCTTTCTTATCTTACTCATTATTACAGGTTCGCAAAAACTACCTTGACATCTGATGTAGAAAATATTATAATCGTGGCACTACCTAGGTAAAGTAGCACTTAAAAAGTTTGTTCATTAGTCGCTTTCTGTTTATGTGATCGCGTTAAAAAAGTTGGTGTAGTAATAATAAAATTATAATTGTGGTGAAACCTTCTCTAATCCCAAAATAATGGAATCTTTTGATATAATTTCGTCATTTAACTTCTTAACGTCTCTCTTTACATAAACAAGTTGTGAGACCGTCTCTTGTAGGTTTCCTATCATTTCCCGGGACGATGTCAAATGGTAACGATGAGATTTTTCTGTTTCGCGTGAATTTTTTAGCTCTAATTCTAATTTTGCATTTGTTTCACGTAACTTTCTGATTTCTTCTTTTTCTTTTGTATATTCCTAAAAATATCAAGTAATTATTAGCACTTCTCACAACACGACAGAAATCATTAAATTATTTATTTAAAAAAACACTTACAATTTTACACTTTGACAAACTCTGTATAACTTTTTGTAATCGATCATTGCACACAGTTGATTCTTCTTGTTTAATATCCATGTCTTATCATGTGAATTAACCTTTTAATTGTGAATCAATTTTCAAAATAATATTTCCTTGCAGCAATCATTCAAATCAAGTGCATAGTTTCTTTTCCAACTTTTCCAATAAAGACATTTTCCCGCTCTTTTTTAACCTCCCTATGCTAAAATTGCTAAATAAAAAAAAAATTGGTGCAGATGCACTCAAGCATACAAGAGGTTAATCGGTCTGTACTGTTTAAGGTACTCTTAAAAACGTGTAAGATAATTTTAAAATAGTGTCAGAACCAATGGCATAAGTGGTGCACCGACTCTTAATGTTGCCATGATAAATTCACTAAATAAGCTAAAGATATTCCTACGTTCATTCAGACAGCGGCTTTAGCGTGGCCACATGAGATAGAGAACGTGTATATAATAATAATTATAGCTACATCTATCTATGGCGCTATCATATTCAAGTGTGGCGACTTAGAAAGAAAAATTACCCTAGTTTTTGGACAAATTCGCAAACTTGGCAAATGTAATCGTTCGTATAAACTAAGTTTTTGTGATAATAAATACATAATAAATAATACCTAACATAACAGAAACAACATTCAGTTAAGAGTCTGTGTGAAAAGAGAACCGTCATAATTTACGGTTTTCGTTTTTTTCTGTCTGTCTACCCACTACTGAACATAAGCCTTCTTTTTGCGTTTGCCACTACGGTCATGTGCTGTTCGTAACTATTTTTATATAGAATAATAAAAAACTTTTACGGAAGTTCATATTTATTTACATCGTTATCAAGTTCACACCGTACATTTTAATTCAATACAACAAGTAAAATTTAACTTTGTCACGGTGCAACCGTTGTTATCTCTTACCGCTAGATGGCGTTAGTAGCGCAGTCTATAAAAAACATTTTTATTTTCCATATTTAATTAAATGCCATTGCGCAACTGTTTTTGAAGTACAGATTGAAGTTTTTATCTTTTAAATTTTATACATTCAAGTTCAAAAATACATAGTTAATTCCATATTGTCTCTGGTATTTTTATCAATAAGAGGGTAAGCTAGCTAAAATTGTTGAATTTGGACGGTAGTTGTTTTCTTAACAGCTGATATTGTTAATGTGTCAAAATTTTGCTTAAATAGACGCACACAGCCAGAATTTCACATTCTGCAAAAAAATCAGAAAACAACGAATTCGCCTAGAACTATTTATCTATATTTCAAATTTTTAAATTCAGTGAAACTCTGCCCAAATTTGGTAAGTCCTTGGCAAATATCAATGTTTACTTGTGTATTTTTAACTTGTGTTTTCTTTCAGTTTTAATTGTAAATTTATTCAAAATTTCATAGTAGTTTTCCACATTTTTAAATCTGTTTTTTAGTAAATTAATTCTTTTCGGCCCTATTATTTCAAAATTGTATATTTATTTTTAAATGCTGTGTCCATTTCATATTACAACCGTTGGGCCGTTAGATATTTAAAATAGTAACGAACTTTTTCCAAATTTAATTTTACTTTTGTTCCTTTTACCTATTATTTCCCAAATTCTTCGAACGATTTTTTCTGCCACCTCCAACATTACGGCTGACCCGATGATGATGATGATGAGTATCTTCACGCCGGTTGGATGGATGGCAGAATAAAGGCCGCCTGAACCTTGCCTAAACAAGTACATATTTCAGGGCGGCACCGTACGGTCTGGGACTGAACCCCTCACCGCTCCACCAACACCTTCTGCACGGCTGCTTGGAACCGAAGCCCGGTCCTTCCTCTACTGCAGGTGGACTGCTGCTGCTTGCTGGCCCTGGAGCCCCTTCTGCCTCCAGCCTTTGTCAAGCACCGGCAACCTACGCTTCGGACTCTAATCCAGGGAAGCCTTGCCAAGAAACGCTTTCCCACTCAACTCTTCTGAATCCGCGACCCTCGAGTTTTTTTAATTCTATTTCTGTCAGTAAAGCCTTAGGGGCTAAATAAACGTCTAAAACTTAAATTCGTTTTCCTCAAATTGAACCCCTAGGGTCTCACTGCTCTACCCTGACAACTTATTGAAATCTTATTGTCCTTTAAATAGTACCAATTTTGTGTGAATATTTCTAATTCTCTGTTTAGTTTCATAAGCTTTTGTAGCATGATGAATACGAAGTTCGAAGTATCTCATCAAAATAGCTTTTATGAGCAAGAGTCGATGATTAGCAACAAAGGGTTGATTTTTAAAATGAGTTTCAGTAAAAACTCCTTGGCTACGCTTAAAAGACGCCAGTATGAGCCGAGGCATAATATTTTTCTCGGCAAAAAATTGTATGCCTTTATTGTGTTGCCTAAACGTTTTCTCTCCTATCAAGCAAACTTTGATTACATCCTGAGCAGCATAAATTAAAAAAGTCTGTGTTTATTGGATCAATTGATTCTAATAAATCTTCGTCTTCTTCAATAATCAGGGACTTTGCTTTGAGCTCTGCAATGATCTTTTCTAAATTAGCCACTTTTTTAGTTAAACGACGGCATTTCTCACGTAGGGCTTTTAACTTTTTTAGTCGTTCGGTAGCTTTTTCTTGAGACTTTTTCCATTTCCTTTTTAACGTCCGAGGTGTGTAGTCAGGTCCATCATCCTAAAAGTAAAATAAGTTATTGGTAAAAAATTACGACAAAACACAAGCAGTTGAGTGTGCTTCAAAAACGTTATATCAGGTTTTCCCGTAAAAATTTGGTTTTTTCTCGCAATAAAAGTATCTCATCTAATTAAACGGCCCTTCATTTAACTATTTGCAAAAAAAAATCACGTTAATCCGCTTAGGTCTCTTCATTCCTCTATATTAACCGCTCACCTACTTGTAAACTGTTCAAATTACACAGCATTAAAAATGTTAAAATATTAATATGGATTAGTTTGTTAATTTAATGTGACACTTACTACTGATAGTAGAACAGACGATGAGGTCAGTTCCACATCTGGCTTGATATCTAAATGTTTTAGAACAGTTGTCGAAGGCACTATATTATCAATAGCATCTGGTGTAGTAGTTACGTTTGTAGCAGCAATACTTGTGGAAGCGGGGAACAGTGCGATTAAGGGTTGATGAACATTGACCGGTTGTTGAATAAGCGATGTTGTAAATGACTCAGCCGAGTCAATCTCCATAACAAAATCTTGATTACTCGTTGACGGCATTACATCAATAACATCATCTCCAATGGCTGGATTTTTAATCTGAAAATATGCAATTTGGGTATCTTATTATGAGATAAATAAATCATGATTAACCAATTTTGTTATATTTTTTTCAATACCCTGATATAACATAACTAAATATTCACTTACCTGTAATGGAACAGCATTTGGCATCAGAAGAGTTATTTTTTTCTTTTTAATTAATTCATGTTGCTCAAAATGTCTGCTACAAATTTTTGGTGATTTTTTTGCTGTCCAATTTATTCGTCCTGTGGCTGCAATCCACTTCTGGTGTAAAATAGGATTTTCCGGGAAACTGTAATGGAATTAAAATGTTACTTAATACTTAAAAATATTTAATGATATTTATTAGACGCACAACAGAAAATAATACCCGTAAATTGTGGGAAAACAAATATTGAAAATCTGGCAACACCGGACAAAATTAAGTCGTAGGTTATTATTATTTCATTGATCGAATTATGTACTTAATTTACTTTATTTTAATTGACATTCTTTAGAATACTATCTAGCACACATTAAAAAGACCTAATAACTGTTAAAAACGTGTTATACTTACGAATGAAAAGATATGTCGGGCAGTTTCTTTTCACTATCACTTTTACACCCTAAAATACTACACCGCACCATATTTTCTTCAGTAATGTTTAGAATATTAAATCATACACTTATTAAAACAATATTGTGAATATTTTATCACGTTTATGAGTATTTACCAGCTTTTTTTTCTAAGAGCGCGAACAAAATCACCTGAGCATCTGTCAAGTTCGTTTAGCAAACTACTTTGCTGACCTTGACAAAACCGGCACGCGTGGCGAAACAAAAAATCGAATCATTGTATCTCATTTCTTTACACACATTTGGCGTAAGTTACTCTTTTTCTTGTGCGAATGCGACGGAAGCTATCAATTCGTCTAGGGTTTCTCTGTCTACGATACGTTCCAATCATATTATTATTATTCCTTTTAAGTTTTCTAAGATTTGATTCATTTAATTCAACATGACACAAATTATAATTAACGGAATGAAATAAAAAATAAGCTCGTTTTAAGTGCCTAAAAATTAACCTTGAGAAGATTTTTTTTTCATACCGTGTTAAGATCAAGTTGAGATTAACTGAAGATAGCCAAAATTAGAACGGGTTTTCGACTGTGGAACGTATTATGCTACATTTACACCCTTGCCAAGTTTTGCCAAGCATCTACAAACTCCAAGCCTACGCAAACGCTTGAATGCCATTTACACACTGCAATGCAATCGCGTTAGGTAACGTCTGTGTATGTATTCCGGACAGGCAAGCATGGCGGACGGAGATCTCGAATTTGCTTCGGCTCTTATGTTGACCTTGACATATTTTTATTTTGGTATAGAAAAAGGATAAAACTTCGTCGTTAGTCCAAGTACTCATAATGGTCACTAAAATTTATTTAATATGTAACGTAAACGTCAAAAGTGCTAGCAGCAAATTCCTTTGATCTACAGGGCTACTATGAAATTCGAAAATTGAAGTTCGTGTCGTTCCGCCCCTCTGACAATACGAGACGATACGATACGAACTTTTATTTTCGAATTTCGAAGTAGGCCCTATGTGTTGAAAAACCGACACCGGCCCGGATTGGCGGCAAGCGTAGGTATCCAAGCGGGCCGTTTACACACATGTGCTTGTGAGAGCTTGCCGAAGCTTGGCAAGAGTGTAAATATACCATTAGAGTAGTAATAGCCGCAACAAAGAAAGGTGACACCGTGACAGATATGACAGCTGACAAGACAACTTGACACAGAAAAACGTCAATTCGTCTAGCTAAGTAAAAATTGAGGTTAGAGTTGGAATACTCGCGACTATCGTTTTTCCTACCTTCACCTTACATAAATATGTGGTCTAGAATTAGTAATATCCAGCCAGTGTTGAATTAAGACAGTTTGTTTAAAGTATTTAATTTTATTTTCATACCTTTGTAGGCCTCTTCAATTTGTGTGCTGGTCTCATAATGGCAGCTGCCTACGGAATACATTTGGGTAACAGTTCAGCATGTTTGGCTTCATACACCAACGGGGCGCCTTCTGTAATCGCCAACGACGCCGGAGACCGTGTGACACCAGCGGTCATCGCACTTAATGGGACAGAATGGGAAATCGGTTTACCTGCGAAATCTGGACAGGCTTCATCAAAGGCCATAATAAAACATAATAAGCGCCTAATGAACTGCGATTTCAGCGAAGAAGACTTGGCGTACGTTGAATCTTCTTCATCATGCCGCATTCAGAATGAAGAAAAGTTAGTGTATGAATTTGAAACAAGTGAAACTAAAGTATACGCAAATCCTGACAACATTGCTACTAAAATTTACGCAAAACTGTTCACTATTGCAAGCCATTCGATGCGTGATGAAGGTGACCTCAAGCTAGTACTGGCTGCCCCATTGCACTGGTCAGATGCAAGCAGACAGCGAATGATTAAATGTGCTGAATTGGCTGGTTTTGATGTCCTTCAGGTGATGTGCGAACCAGCAGCAGCAATTATGGCTTACAATCTTGAAGACACTGTGGAAGAAATCAATGTGCTTGTGTATAGACTTGGTGGATCCACCTGTGATGCCACAATTGTCAAAGTGTGTGTAGGTTTTATCTCAATAGAAAAAAGCATATTCTGTTCAGATTTGGGTGGTCAATGTTTGACCAAAGATTTGGCAAACTATATTGCACAGGAATTCAAACAGAAGTGGAAGCTAGACCCTCAAGAAAGCAGACGTGCTATGGCCAAGTTACTGAACCATGCTGATAATTGCAAACATATTTTATCAACTATGAACTCTGCTCATGTTCACATAGAGTCACTGTTAGATGGAGTTGATTGGAACCAGAATGTTTCCCGAGCAAGGTTTGAGAATCTTATATCATCCAAGATATCTTCATACATCGAACCAGCTCAGAAAGTCATAGAAGAATTTGATGGAAAAATTAGCAAAATTGTGCTGTGTGGGGGTAGTATGAAGATTCCAAAATTACAATCTGCAATTGCAAACCTGTTGCCAGAAGCTGAGTTACTTTCTGGAGTTAACCCTGATGAAGTGATTGCAGTGGGGTGTGCCCGTGAAGCTGGGCTATTGTTAGATGTGCCCGAAATCACTCTAAATGATATAAACACAAAAGTAGAATTTTTGGGGAGAGATGTCTATCTAAAGTACCTTGATCAAACAGTCAAAATCTTCAAAAAAGGAGCACCACCTTTTACACAAAATGTGTGCAACATTGAGGGAAAGGATGTAAAATCTATTAATTTTACACTGCATGAAAACCCTGAGGAGGAACCATTCGCATCTGAAACTTTTGATGTGGAGACTTTGTGTAAACCTTTTGCTTTAAAAGCTACATTGCAACAGGGTAAAATTGTTTTGCAAGTTGAATAATTACTTATTGTTTCAGAAAAATTTTGTATTGTCATTCCTAACTATAATAAAATATTCTAAATGGTGTTAATTTGTATCATTTGTGTCCAACAACAAAGAGTAGAAAATGGATGGATATAAGAGGAATTAAACAATTATTTCTACTTATATTAGGTGCCATTTTTAAGCTTTTTATGTTGAAAAGTAGCAGTTACATGGTTAAAATGGCTCGGCCCCCTCATTTCATTTCCACTACTTATATACTATTTATTGTGGCTGGCAGTTTACATCTTAGCCCCTATTATAATTATAAATTATAAGTTACAAATTCTACTCTAATTTTTAGTCTAGAAGTGTAGTGTAAGTGGCGCCCCCTTTATATATTTTTTCTTTATTATGACGCTGTCTACCTTTCAGCAGTTCTTTGCAGTTTAAATTATGCTGTAGAAATTATGAATTCAAATCCCAAACTGTTTTTGATTCAGATTCAGATATACTGTGTAGAATGCAGTACTGTTTGCATAACATCACCAGATTACGAAATTTTCAAATTGGGACAAAAGGCCAACCGGGGTAGTGAACTTATATTTTTATAAAAGTAAGGCCTTTGTTTAACCTATGCAAATCAATCATATCAAAGCTAATTTCCGTGTATTAATTGTTCTCTACCCTACCAAGACCCTACCCCATTTGCAAAATTCATTTAAAAAAAAAAAACGAAAAAAATGAAAAGAATTAATAACAACGGCAACATCTTTTGCCTGCGTCAATGTCAATTCCACATCAAAGTCAACATCAAAATCAAATCCATCAAATCAGAAACTCTATTTTTTGTACTCAAAATGTAAATAAATGTACGAGTATAATTATTTTATTAAATAAAAACTAGTGCAACACCACCAAAAATATGATTAACTGCTACTTACTTATTGTCACTGTAACTCTGTTGCATATTTTGCAAAACGTAGAAGCTGCATTCAAGCCTGAAGATATTCGCAATCATTTGGGTACCAAAACTCCCTACAGATTTAAATACAATAAGAATGATTCCAAGATAAAATTTCCAGGTAAGATTGACAATGAAATAGTATTTTCATACAAAATTTGCAAGTTTTATTATTCATTATCTGATTTACTATTCCAGGATGTAAAGACACTAAAATATGGATGGTGATACGCCACGGAACAAGATTACCGAGCGCCAAAGATATAGAGCAAATGCACTCAATACTAAAGCCACTTTCATTTAAAGTTTTGTTGGGGCATAAATATGGAAAAGGTTGGTACTTAAAAGAAATTTCTTTAGATCCCAGATAGACCCCAGATTATTTTTTTTAGTTTCTAAATGTTAGCATTCAAAAGTTCCTCCCAGTTCCCCTCATTATTTCCGATACGTAATAACTATGAAATAAAAATGTTTTATAGTAATATGTTGCTGAAATAAACAGCAATATTTAGTTGTTCTGTCTGATGAATATTTGATGAAATGTATTTTTAAGCAAATAATAATCCTTGTACAGTTGTTCTAATAATTGTTTTAAAATATAATGACTATTCAATGAAGTGAAATTACTCTAAGAGAAAATATTAGTATTGAATATTCAATATATCATTTTCGATGAAATGAAATTCAATAGTTAGTTTGTTGAAATTTCAAGGAGCACCCCTCAAATATATTTGAGATTGTCCATGATGATTATCGCCAAGAGTTTTTAGTGCATTCTGATGTGCATTAATAAAGTTATTTATTGTTAAATACAGGTCAATTAACCACAGAGCAGTTAGTAGGACTCAAGGACTGGTCTTGTAATCTGGATCCACAGGATGAAAAGAATCTTGTACCAGAAGGTGGTACTGAGATGGTGCACCTTGCCAAGAGAATGCAGAGCAGATTTCCTAATATAATGAAGCGTAAATACAATAAAGATGCGTATTTGGTAAGTTCTAACTTTAACCCTTTTGAAAAGAGGAATGTTATAGTTATAAGTTTGACCGCTATGTGTATTTGTCTGTCTATCTGTGTCTGTCTGTCTGTCTGTGGCACCGTAGCTCTTAAACGGATGGACTGATGCGGTTTTTTTCTAAAGCAGGTTTTCTAGTGATTGTTCTTAAACATGTTTCATCAAAATTGGTTTGACCATTATCTAACTATATTTTAAAATATAAGAAACAGTAACATGTTTCACCATCTATTGATTAAATTTATATCACGGATAACTGTTATGCCGTCTCTGTTTGTTTTGTTCATATAGATGGAGACGGTATCTCATTTATCCATTAAATAAAATTAATCAATGGGTAGTGAAACAGCCCCGTAATTAATCAGTCAAAACTTTTCTTTTTATGTTGTGCAGATTTAAATTTGTTTATCGAGTCATTTCTGGTGCAAAGGCGAGCTATCCCACGTGGTAATGCCGCCGCGAGCGTTATGGGCACTTTTGCGCCGGGAATGGCAAGGGGCGAGTTATTTGACTAGATTATTTTTATAATAATTAGTGTTATAGTTAAGTTAAATTTTATATTAATTGTGATGTTGTTTATACTTGTACTTTTAAAATTTGTTTATTATTAATTTCAAACAATATTGTTTTCAGATCCGTTATACACCTACAGAGAGGGCGCAAGAAAGTGCTAGACACTTCACAATTGGTCTGTTTGATGAGAAAATAGCACAAAATGTTTCTATGACAAAATCATCTAAAGGAGACCCTGTTCTCAGAGTATGGAGCCTTTATTGCAATTATATTAATTTTTATATAATTTTTTCTTCCTTCCTTTTAAATACACACAGCTGCTAAGTACTCCATATTTAAAAGCATGACTAAAAGGACAAATTCTAGGATCTCTATCATGGTAACTAATATTATGAACGAAAAAAAGTATCTTGGGAATTTATTATAATCTCAGAAAAAATATTTCATTCCTTTATTCAATTGTTCACGTTAGCAAAACCTGTGGGTAAATAAAACGCTAGTTAATAATAAAATTCAATACCGGGAGCGAAATAACTATCTATCCCTACTAATATTATAAATGCGATATTAACTCTGTCTGTCTGTCTGTTACGTTTTCACGTCGAAACCGCTGAACCGATTTAGATGAAATTTGGTGTAGAGATAGTTTAAGCCCTAAAGATCAACATAGAATACTTTTATTCCGGTTGAGGGTGCCACCGCGCGATAACCTAGGTCCGCGCAGACGAAGTCGCGGGCATAAGCTAGTTCAAAATAAAGTTTAATTTCAATTAAAAAAAAATTAGACTTTCGCATGACACCTTTTAGTTAAATCTGGTATGAAACTCCGGTCCAACAAAGCATGTACTTCACTCCCCACTATAAGCTTTCTTTACTAAGTTGCAATTTTCCAGTTTTACAAATACTGTGACAAGTGGCTAAAGCAAGTAAAGAAAAATCCACACACTTATATAGAGCAAGAGAAAATGCGCCAAAGCACGCTCATGAAAAAGACTCTGGAGTCAATTTCACAAAGATTGGGTCTAAACGAAACTATTTGTTTTGGTTCGTAATATTAGTCAGCCTGGCTTTTATGGTTTTGCTAACTAATCCCCTTAAGTTTTTGATATAATAAAAAAAATCAAATGTTCACTATGCCTGTTTCAGTTGAAGCAAATTTAATATACAAGGCCTGTGCCTTTGAAACAGCTTGGTCGAAGCATTACATTGCACCGTGGTGTGCTGCATTAGATAAAGATATTATAAAGGTGAGTACTGTACAAAATACACCTTTGCATTTTTCCCACATACCTACTGGCCAGTCTAAATTTCTAACAGGTATGTTTTTCAGTGTTCGCAATTACTGTTCGTATACAGTAGATTGCATCTCGTTTATTAGTTAATCGTAAAGACATTTTGAATTTAATATTTAAAATTAGTAATAGTATAAGTATTTTAATTTCTGGTTTCGGATGTCATCGCGTTCCTCGAGGTCTGAAGGGTCTACTCCGAAACACAAAATTCGAAGTTCGTGTCGTACCATCTCTCTCACTTTCGTATTAAATAACATAAGCGTAGGCGGGACGGTACGATACGAACTTCGATTTTCGAATTTCGTGGTAGCCTTGCTGATCTACGTAACTGACGCTACATGATGCGTGAAAGTCTTAGGTATTAGTTGCTTGTAAATTTATAGAGATTGCCTCTGTACAATAAGTCTAAATACATACGTATTTTACAGGTTCTCGAGTATTATCACGATCTGAAACATTATTGGATAGATGGTTATGGGAGTGAATTAACTTATCGGTCAGCTTGCTCGTCCGTCAAGAACATGTTTGAGAATTTAACGTAAGATACAATTTATTTATGGTTAAGGGTAAAATATTAGCTCTTACGCTGTTATTTCACTTTGAGTTTGAAAAAAAATATCTCTTCTTCATGGATGGAAATAGCGCGTAGCTAAGTTTTCCAAACAGTTAATCATTTGGGAAACATTATTTTGGGAATTAAAATTACAAATGTAAATAAAAATAATTACTATCCAAATTGCTGTAAGATTGGTAATAAAATCACGATAGATTATTTATAATCAGATAACATTTTACAAACTATGTTTCAGATCTAAGTCGGCGCCAAACGCAACATTCCTGTTCGCTCATTCCGGCACTCTACTGAAAATCCTCGCGCACATGAATCTGTACAAACCAAAATCTCCTTTGAGAGGAGACTCTATTCCGAAAGACAATGCTTGGAGGATGTCTGACATTGATTGCTTCGCGTCCAATTTGGCTTTTGTATTGTTTGAGTAAGTCTTCTTTAGTAATTATAATTACCAAGCTAAGAATATAGTGATATCCAAAAGTGAGCAATTATAGGTGAATTATAGGTGGTTAATTGTATGTCTTCATTTAAAGAGTCATTGCTGTTTTCGTAACCAAAGTTGATTAGCATCAACGCAGACGCGCTAAGCGGAAAAGCTAACTATTGAATTTTGCATTTTTACAAGCTTTTATTTTTAGTATGACTTGAAAAGTCGTAAAATTTAAAAACTTGTGATTATAACTTGCTTAGTTTTGCCAAGATGACAAACATTTGCAGTTCACAATAATAGTAAAATAAAATTTCCTTCACTATTTAGAACAGCGCTAAACGCCCTGTATGGATCATATAGCCGTATGATAGCGTAATTTTAAACTTTACCAAGCTTACCGTTTATTTTTGTAAAAACTTTTATTGACCAATTTTTATTATAATTTATAACAGATGCAAGGACGGCGACCATCTTCTAACTTTGCATCAGGAGCGCATCGTCAAACTGCCGATGTGTGACAAAGAGCTTTGTCCACTGGATGACCTCACACATAGTTTCCAAGACACCATACATAACTGTGACCATTCCAGTATTTGTAACACCAGCAGAAATGATGAGCTGTAAAATAAAATTACGTGTCATTTGTCGCAGTGCAGTGTGTGCAACGCTCGGAAACGGACGTGTGTCACTGCACCGAAAGATTGCGAAATCGCGTAGCGCGGCCTAGCCGCTGCCCGTTGACGTCGCTATGAGTTCGCAACAACTCATTGCGAATGAACTGTTGGCGTTTATTCAGAACGCCATCGACACCATGGATGAAGTCAGCATCGTACAGATCTGCAAGTCCAACTTCAAGGAGGATGAGATTTGCAGTGGCAAGGCGCTGCTCTTCCAGACGCTCGGCAAGACCGACGAGATGCCGTCCCGCAGAAGGGATGGAGGAGTGAAGAGTCTCCAGGACATCATCACGTTGTTCAAGGCGACCGATCCGGACGATGTGCCCCCTTTTGTGGCAAAGGAGCTGCGCAAGCTGCCCCCTGTCACATTCGACCACGTCGACGTTACCACTTTGCTGAAGGACATCGTGACCCTGAAAGCAAATCTGGCCGAACTTTCTGTAAAATTCGATGTATCGCAAGATATTATCACCGAGTTGCGTAAAGAAATCACCAGTTTACGCAAAAGTGCCCCGGTAACTCGGTCATTTGTTGATACGTCGAATTCTAACGTAAACAATCGACTAGAAGCAGATGCCGATTCAGCGGCATCAAGTTTCGAGTCGAAACGTCCGCCGGCGCAACGTGAGAGACCTGAGCCTCGTGTTCCGCCCGCCGCCCCGCCACCCGCGCGCCCCCCGCGCGGGCCGCAGCACTCCGCCAACAAAAAGCCAGCTGGGCGAGGGTATGCTGATGTGGCCGGCCGAGCTGCCGCGCCCCACCAGCCTCCTGCGCAGCCTAAGGCTACTGAACAGAGGGCTACTTCGACGCCGAACAGACCCTTGGGCACTAAAGTGGACGAGGAGGGGTTCACATTGGTGCAGAAGAAAAGCAAGGCTCGCAAGAAACCTTGCAAGAGTCAGTGTGGTTCTGCAGAACCGGATCCAGGCTCCGGGCTGAGGGCGGCCACGCCGAATACGGCACTCTATGTGTCGCGTCTGCATCACACCGTCGCAGTCGCAGATGTGGTGGAATACGTCCGCCGGAAGAGCGGATACACGCTGAGGGTGTTCCAGCTGCAGTCGCGCCACTACGTGCACTTCAGCTCGTTTGTGGTGCGCGTGCCGCGGCTGCTGATGGGGACCATCGCGAGTGCTGCCTTCTGGCCGAAAGACGTCGTGTTCCGGCGGTTCCGGGGCACCATGCCGCAGATGAATGCGACGTCGGGGACGGTGACTCAACGGGGTCACGCTGTTTTGTCACCAAATTAGATTATAGTATTGATTTATAAATATGTATGTTAGTCTGTAAGGTATTTATTGTATGGGCCTAAGTTGCCCGAAATAAATAAATTTATTATTATTATTATTATATTACACGTAATTTTACTAATGACATTGCTGGGACGAACAGCCTACGTTTCGTGATGTAGAGTTCGGATTTATAGTTTTGACATTCCATTTTATTGTACTTGAGAACAAACAAGAAGGCAAGTAACGTGATAATGCTTAGAAAACATGGGCATATTTCTTAGGCTTAGCACGCACTGCGAAATACGAGTGGTTTTGACGCACCGTCTCTTTTTACCAGACTGCAAAGAGAGGTATTGTTTTTCGCGCGTATCTTAGTATGTATGTAATATTCTTTATTACCACATATCTATTAAACCGAAGACGGATTTAGACAATTAAGATATCATTAGAATCGTCCCAGCAACCCAAGTTTTTATTTAGTTTCACCTATCCCGTTGTCTGTCTGTCAAATCTTGTAAGTTAAATTCGACCAACTTCCAGTAGTCGGATTGACTTGCAATTTGGCATACTTATTTATATTGCGTAACAATACAATAATCTGGTAGTGGAATCCCTGGTAGTCCGGCCAGGATCGTGTCCGCAGGACGGAACTCTTCAACCGTTAATGGCATCGACTTGAACTTTAAAGTCGACAAAAAGTACAGTCAGCAAAAAAGCTTGTATTAAAAATGATTTTTTTACCAAAAACTTATTTAAACGATAGTCTGAAGAAGGACGGCGTGATAAAACGGCTCGTGTTATCACAGTGAGAGTTAAGTCTTAAAGTCGGGATCTTTTTGACTGCCATAATTTTATAAGTCATAACATAATGTTTGTCGTAATTATTGTTAGTCATAATTTTTTTTTCCTGCTGAAACCATGCATTTTTCATAAATTTTTAAATGGTCACCTGTAGAACTAACTATAGGTTAGGTTAGATTTGTGAAAAATACTTAAATGGTTTCAGAGAAAAAGAATTATGTCAAACATTACATTATGACTAACATTAGGTACATTTTATGACTAACAATTGTCGCCCAATCGATATATACCCCTTAAAGTCAGACCAAAAACATCCATTCAAAACATTATGTTGATAATATTTATAAAAAGAGAAAATTCTGCTTCCAGTCCGGATTTGGTAACTAGACAATCGGCTTATGAAGGTCAGACAGGACATGGTATTGCATCTCAGTATTAAAAAAGTACCCCATGCAACAATTTAGTCGCTTTGGTAACTATTACTTCTTCCTTCACACAAGTAGTAACAGTTACCACACTTTGATTGAACTGTTTGTATGGAATCTCAGTCGTATCTTAGTACTTAGATGTTTATCGTAGCTGCTGGATTTTTCTGGAACAAAAGTAGGTAAAACACGGCAAATTAGCTTAATTACTTCTAAAATGGCATTATGCTTGGTTTATGTTAAAAAAGATACATTTAAGTGCCTAATTATGAAGCAAAACGTACCTCAATTATGTAGGTGGGGGCCCCGGCCCGCAGTTACAGTGATTTATACTTACCGACCTCTGGTCGCTAGCTAGTGAAATGAATGCGCTTTAATTTTTACCGACAGTGAACTGTTGCTAAGCTTTTGATAGATTTGCATAAAAGTGTTTAATAAAATAATATTAAAACTAATGTTTTTCTTATTTCCCTCTTTTCTCGTCCAATTGTATCCACCGGACAACATAACCATGTCCCAAATCCTCAACAGTGTGGCTTCGTGAAGGTATGATCGGAAAGTACAGGACGATGTTATTTAGCGCAACCCTACCATAAACTTTCGCTCTATTTGGATGCTTAAATGCACCGGGTGGGTTCTTTATGCAGTCTTGTTAAAGTTAGTCAGATCAGACAAGTAGATCGCGTAGATATTTAGAGCTATACGTTCATGTGATTCCCTAACTAAATACATATTATAAGTACCTACTCCTATTGTTCACTGATTTTACTTGCCTATACTCCGTTTAATTTAAGATTTGAATTAACGGTCAAATTGTAACACACGTTTCGCGGTATTTCGAAAACAAATGGACTAAAAATACCTACATGCACATTTATTATGTTATTATGTATTATAGAAGTTGACATAATTTTAAATAGTTTCGTTGTTTCATTTAAAAACGTGCGCAAATTTTATCGTTAAGTTTTAAATGTTAAAATAAATGGAGTATACATCGTAATAAAGTAGGTACTATAATAGAAAATCGGAAGTATATCACTTATTGCGTATCAGCACTAAATTAAAGACATCGATAATATAAGTCAATGATTAAAGAGGAGCAGAATTACGCCGTTACTGCTAAAGTAGGTAGGTACTTAGGTACCTACGCACTCAGGTAGGCACGTGGGTAGGTAGGTACTATGTTGGCCGAGCTCTTATTAAATTTAGTCGCAGACTATTTCAAATACCAATCTTCTGCGACTTAGGTAACGTCTTTAAAAGCTCATCAAATATTAGGATATACTTACGTAGGTACCTACTTACTGGAACTTTCCAACGGTATATGCTATTTACCTAAGCCTTCCCTAATCAATGATGGCTCCAGTGGCGTAGCGTGGACTAATGTAGACGTGGGCGAAGTTTTATCAGCGAGGCCCCTTTTCTATGGTCGCATCGCATTTAGAGGCCTCGTGAGGCCCTTTTAACTGCGAGGCCGTGGGCGAAGGCCCAGTCCGCCCACGCCTAGCTAACTACGCCACTGTTTGGCTCTAGAGATCAAGGTAGAGCGAGCTTCCTGGCCTCTCAAAAGGCGCCATCAACATTTTATTTGCACTGGAAACTGGGAAATGGCGCCCCTTGCCACTGGCGCCTAGAGCGATCGCTCCTCTTGCTCTGGGTACCCCAGGGCCGGCGCTGTCCCGTAAAGGTTACAGACTTACAACAAGTATTTATCGATGCTTACAACCGATCATAAGAATATCTAAAGCCTTTGACGGTACAGTCGAACAAACTGATTCATTTAGGGCATCCAAAACCGGTTTTTACTATTTGGAGAAAAACCGAAAAGTGGGTTTTCTCCATCCAATAGAAACCGGTTTTGGATGCCCTAGATTCATTTGCCGGGGTGGAACCTTTTCTCAGTCAATTTCACAATGACTTCCTTGACAATAGTATGGGACGTCAACATCTGGTAGCTCCATCCTGGTAGGTAGGTAGATGATTCAATTTGTGCGACTCTACAAGTAGGTAGGTACGTACTACGGCTAGTGGTAAGGCCACGTGGTAGGTAGTACCTTTTTTTTTTATTCGACTGGATGGCAAACGAACAAGTGGGTCTCCTGATGGTAAGAGATCACCACTGCCCATAAACATCTGCAACACCAGAGGTGGCAGTTGCGTTGCCAACCTAAAGGCCTAAGATGGAATGCCTCAAGTGCCAGTAATAAAAGAATAGCTGAAAATAATTTCCAGTTTTTAAATATTTCCGCGTTGAGACTGAACTATGATAGAGCTACTTAATAGTATATTTACGTAATTTTACATGTTCAAATGAATGCTTGCTATTAACTCACCTAGCACGTAAAACTTATCAAAACTTTCTCCAGATTTTCCTGGGTACGAAAAGACATAAAATGTAGCGCTTATTCCCTCGCATCGTAAAGAAGGATTTTGTTGGCAGCCTGAATAGTGGCCTTGTTAACGACCACAGTTAAGTAGAAGCCCTAGCACACTCTTTTCACGTCGACATAAAGCATTACATCCCCTTATAACTTCTAACTACGGCAGCATGTGTGAGACGGAGAATGGTTAATGTCAGTGATAAACGTTCCGTGCTAGAGCAACAGATGGTTGAGTCTAATAACACCGGTTCGAATGTTGCCCGATTAGCGCCAAGCGCGTCGATTAGCTGATTAGGAATTAGACACAAATAAGATTCACATGAACAATGGTAGATACCTAAACACCTAGGCGGCCTGAACAAAATAAAAAACCAAAAATACCTACATATAAGTACATCTGAAATTTCCTTTTTAGGGTTCCGTACTCCAAGGGTGCAAACCCTATTACTGAAACTCGGCTGCCTGTCTGTCTGTCTGTCCGTCCGTCTGTCACAAGGCTCTATCCCTTGAGCCGTACCTATAGCTAAAACAAATACTGAAAAGCGAATAAAATATAGGTACATTTAAAAAATCACGTTTGTTACTTATATGGGATCCCATAGAACGAACGTGATTTTTAGCCGTTTTTTGCTTGTTATTAATAACGGCAACAGGTAGACGTTTGAAATAGAAGTGTCCACGGAATATTTAGTTGTACAATCAATTTAAACATAAATATTTGAAGGGGGCTCATACTTGGACGACAAACTTGATTTTTGCCGTTTTTTTGCTAATGTCTAATGATGTATTTCTACTTAGGTAATGGTTTGATAACCGTTCCGTCCCTTCGTTCGCGAATTCGACTCGTACCTACTTAGCCGGTTTTTTCTAGGCGCGGCGCATGTTCAAATCATTTAATATTGCAATGACGCATTTATTGGTGTGATCAATACCTAATACTCGTGAACTAGCTAGTTGATGAGTTATCCAAAGTAGGTACCTGATTTTTCAGTCCGAGCACTTTTTTGCGCACCAAAAATTCTCCATGACTTGGGCGCGTGGCCTCCAAAATAGCGCTAAGTCTTAATACATCCTAGAGACCTACACGGCTACTTTGTATCTCGCAATCTTGTCAGGTTAAGGGTGCCATAAATAATTCGCTTTATTACGTAATATAACCGCTGTAACTGCGGAAAAATTACGGTCACATAAATTACCTTTTCGGGGTTTGCATGTGTTAATCGTTGAAATCGCTTTTCATTACCAGGGAAAGGATGAACTAAAATGTAATCATAAAGGGTACCTATGTTTTAATGGTGGTGTTTTTTTGTCGTTTTACCTAGGTATGTTTAGAATAGTGGATGCTTCCTTTTGATGAACTAATTTTAACGCTTAGGTAACACTACTTTTAGATCGAATGGACTCCTTAATTAATCAAAATTTATTGTAACTGACTGGACATCGCTCGCAACTTGGAACTTTGCACTTTCTCGAGGTACAAAGTACAGTCACTAGCATTAATATCTGCTACAGCGGAGCATGCACAAATATCTGACACGTCCTTCCGGCCCTAGAAATAGAGTCGTATCAGATATTTATGCACGGTTGTTGTGTCAGATATTGGTGCTGGTGACTATATTCTGGCCTACTTGGATATCGTTAGGTACTTTCTATTACTGAAATAACATTAGAAGTTTGTTAATAGGTACCTACATTAATAATTCACTTTAGATAGGTACCTACTTAACTCTTTTCACCATATTTAATAAAACAAATGTTAATCATACCAAAAACTTTTATACTAATATTTGATTAAAAAAGACGAGATCACACATTCAACTAAGACATTTGACGGTCAAACTCTTCCTAATATTTTATGTATTGTATTGGTATTGTACGTATTAATTGTGTGTTGCTGAAGTTACTTAATATCGTTATTCTGTATGGTACCTACCTACCTAACTATGTAAATAACATCTACACCTAACCCTACCACATGTATTGCAAGACCGGTACCTATTCATAACTGTTAGTCATAAATTTGATACAAACTCGTAATTCATTACACATTTTAACATCATAATTTAGCTTATTCGGGTCAGGAAACTTTAAATCTTTTGTGAAATTTACATCATAAAAATCTCTGTGAAAATTATACCTACGTCCGACACTTTATGACTCGTTAAATTAATACACCACAATACTGTTATTATTCTTTAGACATACTGTTACTGAGAAGTGACAGTTAGACATACTGTTATTATTCTTTAGTATTTTTTATTTTAGATTTAATAAGTATTCTTAAAACTTATAGGCATCTACCTACTCTACAAATCGACACGCCCTAAGAAAAAGTGTGTATCTGCCCGATACTTAGTTATGCGACTATTGCATTTTCGTACTCTACGGTATCGACTTTATCATTTACATTAAGAAAAACCAAAAAAAAGTGGTTAGAACATATTTTTTCCCAAACGTATAACTAACTATTTGCATTAATTGCTAAAAAAAATCCAGAGCAAAACTTAATATTTGCCTCTTATTCAATATTACGCGGGAACGCACCGAGCGGGTGGAGGGGAAGTGGCTGTTGGACATTTCTACCGCGGACACGGATTGACGTGCGCTAGGGCTACGTTTATTTAATAGAGATGGAAAAATGTCGAGCGGTGGGTATATTCTTATCAAAACTTAAAGAAGATGCAATTTCCAAGCGATAAGTAGGTAACTATCCACATACACACTTACACAACGGAAACGTATAAATCTTGGTAGGTATAACTAACCACTTACACACTTAAACGTAGGAATCTATTTAATATTCGTTGGTTATGTGTGCATTTACTCATTTCTTCGCCGGAGAAAAAATAAGCTATTACCTGTTAGTGCATATTTACTATGCATTTGAAATTATTTTTTTTAACAAATTAAATTCAAAATATTATCCTTAATATTGCAACGATTATAAATAGTATTAGGCACGTAAAATAATCAACTATTTCAACCCTCATGACATCGTTATATCGGCGTTTGTTTGTTTTTAATACAAGATATTTATATGAATAAAAACTAATGTTTGTTCTCGGGTCTTGGATGTTAAATATGTATTTAAGTATGTATTTATCTGTATTGTATTATAAAGGGAAGGGAATATCCCATTGTTTCCCATACATTACCAAAATACATAATCAGCACTGGGAGAGGACAAAATAAATAATTCCTATTCCAAAACCGGGTTTTGTACAGGGATATTTTGTTTCCTTGGACAAAACTAAAGTCCTGGGCCAGTTATGTACGAGGAAAGAAAATTCCTACTACAATACCCGTTTTTGAACTGCTTAGTAATTATTATTGCCTCGTAGAACCAACGTCGGGGATTGGTAATTGGGAAAGAGATTTCGCGTCGCAAAACCGGGTTATGTAGCAGAATTTTATCACTTTTGTTACAAAACCAAAAAGGTAACGCACCTTTACTACTTAACCAATAGTTGCATCATTTGACAAATATACAAATAACCCGGTTTTGGAATAGGAATTATTTATTTTCTCCTCTCCCAGTGCTGATTATGTATTTTGGTAATGTACGGGAAACAATGGGATATTCCCTTCCCTTTGGAAGAAGTCTTCCCTTTGTATTTTTTCCCGTATTACCCTTATACAAGACGTATAAAAATATCTTAGTGTTTTTAAAATAAATATCATATCAATACTTATTATTCATGTTTTTTATTGTTTTAAACTAGCAAATGAACTTCTAATTTTACGTGATGAAGGTTGTAAGTGAAAATTATATTACCTATTTAAAACAATTAACTAAGCATTTGTTATAAAAGCGTTGTTGAGATTTTCCGTTTATAAGTAGGTACCAATGTAAATACCAATCACACTTCTTTATTCACAATATGCTACAAGGAATAGCAATGCACCTGCTAGTTATCGAGTTTTTTAAAGATGTTCATATACCTAGAAAGAAGGAAAGAAAGTCTTTATCTTGAGAAAGGCTGTACAATATCTGTCATTTGACTAATCTAGTGTAAAATATGTAGCAACATAATATATGTCTATCTGGCATAATCCGTTTCGTTGAAGTTAAATATACGTATAACAAGTATGTATCTGCCACTTACACGTCAGAGTTAACAACATAATTATCACGTAAAAGTGTATAACTGTCATAATTAAGAAACTAACGTATTTAAAAATCTATAAAAAATCATAAATATACATTGTTACAATATTGTACTCCATGCCAAATTTCAATCCTCTGGCATGTAAAGTTACCACGCAATTGCAATTTTAAATTTATAAAAACTTTAAAACGCTCTCCTGTAAAATTTGGTTTTTGTAGATACACACTTTTTCTTAGGGTGTGTCGAAATAAATAATAAGTTATTTTATATTTAGTACGCATTCCTGTTTGTTTTAGTGATAAATAACTCAATATTTATGAGAAAATATAACGTATTTTCCTAATATTAAGACCTATTTACGCTACTGTCGCTATTAAATTCGCCTATCTATTGTAAATAAGTATCCGTAGCAAAGTAAGCAATATCCGGCTAGAAGGACCAGGATATCACAAGCAATTGTAGCGTTTGAAATTTGGATATGACATTAAAAAGTGTTACATTATTGTACTTCTACAAAGTTATGGCTTGTTTGAAGCTAAAATTTAAACATTTTATCCAACATGTTCCGAACAAAACCGCTACAAGTTTACTGTAAATTATTATCATATATTCTAGACAATGGGAACGCAGTGAAATGGGCTGTAAACCGAGACAATGTATGAGTCCAGTATGGGCAAGACTTCAGGCTGCAACTTTGTAAAAGTTTAGTGTACAAATATTTGTCTATACTTGGATAATAATATAGCTATGTACAGTCAAGGGTAAAAAAAATTGTATAAACAGCTGGACGGATTTAGATGGAATTGGGCAAAAAGTTAGTTTATAACCTGAATTGAAACATAGGATAATTTTTATCCCGATATTGCCTCGAGATAGGGATAAAATCTCTACATAACAACCGCTGGGTTTAGAGTCATGAATTTTGGTATGTTGATAGCTGGACATCTGAAATAACACATAAGCTACTTTTCATCCCAATATTCCCACGGCATGGGGATAAAATCTCGAAATAACAACCGCTGGGTTCAGAGTCATGAAACTTGGCATGGGTATTTTAATTTAACGTCAGTGAAAACCACGATGTAATTTTAGGGAATTCCCATGGGAATTTAATAAAATCCCGGAATTTCAATTCAAATGTTTATCTAATGATATAAAACTTGACTTAAAATTTATCTTCCATTTTAAAAATTCTAATACTGGATGTAGTAAAATTTTCTCAGAGATTTTTTCTACGGTGTTAAATTCGCGAAGTTTAGCGACACAAGGGCCCAAGTGAGACTTCAGAATAACTAAACTTTATTCGCTAGCTTGAATAATCAACACGTTTGTGTTGCCGTCGCTGGTTTTTGTTTCGAGTTGTAAGTTGTGGCTGAGACGTAGAAGTTTTATTGAAGCACATTGTTCGTACAAAGTTTACGCGATACCTCAGCTGAGATACGTGTAAAATAACATTGTTGCAACAAGAATATGGTTGATGCTATTTGTTTGGACCGTTTCGGGGTATTTTGTCTGTGAATTTTCTCAACTGAAACACTGTAAAGTTTCTTAGAAGCAACAAAAACACAACATAATATTACCAAAGTATGTATTTCTTTTTACGTTTGCTCAATGAAATCTAAGATTTAATGAAACGAAAAAAAAGTAGTGCTAATTAAAAAAAAAACATGCTATCTGTAAAATGCCGGAAGAGACGTTAATTAATTCAATTAACTTACCTACCGATGAAAGAGTTTCCTTTCGTCGCGTTTGGTAATCAAGCATTAGATAAGGACGTAATAAATAATAGTTATTTAAAAAAAAGCCACATCTATCTACTTATCGCTGTTAATCTAAGCTTCGTAATTATTAGAAAGTTTTTACTAGACTTGAATCGCTAGGTTAAAAGGTCACAATATAAATAAGTGACTACCTATGTTTGTTACTCCTTCACGTTGAAACGGATGGAAGGATTTGGATGAAATTTGGTAGGTAGATAGCTGGACTTCTGGAATAAAACATAAGCTACTTTTAAAATTAAAATCTCGAAACTACTAACCGCTAGGCTTAGAGGCATGAAATTTGACATAATTTTTTTAATGTAATGACAATGAAAACCACGATTTAATTTTCAAGAATTCCTACGGGAATTTTTAAAAAGCCCAAAATTTCAATTTTGTTACTAGATCTAATGATTTACGTGTGTGAAGCCGCGGGTAAACACTAGTAGCTAAGTTCAAGAGTTATGAACAGTTCTTAAAGTCAAAGAATCATTATTTGACCTTTACAAAAAACAACTAAGAGCAAACATCAATCATCGTCATCATCATATCAACCATGGGACGTCCACTGTTGGACATAGGCCTCATCGGATTTTACCTACTCGTCCACCGTCCACCTACCTACCTAAAATCGCTCGCTCCTGAATGGTCGCTGAATGTAATTGGTAATTAATAATTATTTCCATATTTAAGAGGATAGATAATATCGCTTCGTTTATTATATCTTTACCACTACCATGAGCTTACAGTGACTGTACTCGACAGCGACGGCGTAAATTATTTGTAGAGGCGCTGTACAATTCTCCATACCTACAAATAATTTACGCCGTCGCTATCGAGTACGGTCACTGTAAAATACTTAGTCCAGTTAATTACCGAGCTGAGGATTAGAAGCATACTTTATCCAATTCATTAACTTTAGCTTACACGATTAAATTTTTATTCAATTAATTTTTCAATCTTTAAAACAAAAAGAAACAGCGTTAAAAACTTTACTTATCAATGTTCTTATTTTTCAATTCTACTCATGCATACGGACAGATACGGACCCAATAACTTGTGCTATTATTTATTCTGTGCCCAATATCAGTTTGGGACATTTATTTTTTAGGCAAATACGTATTCTGATTTGTATGCTACCCACCATGGGCACAGTGCCACGGCCGGTCAGGACCTAGATAACCCAAATCCTGCAGAAATATGACATGCATTTGTAAATAAAACATTCACATTTGTAATTTATTTTTGGTTCTTCGCTTATTTGTACTTGGAAATATTATGTGAGCCAGTGTTTGTATTAATGCAGATTTTGTGTAGGTTGGATTGGAAATTGTGTTTTGATGTTAACTAAACAACAACCTAAAGACTGTCCACGATAAAATCCGGGCATGCCTGATCTGGTGTATCTTTGTAATAAATGCCAATTTTCAATCAGCACTTTTTTGTAAATAGTGTGATAATAGTTTGGTTATGAAACTAATGAATAAAATACAATCACAATTAAAATGTTATAGTTTTAGCTTTATGTATTTCACTTTTCCTAAATTAATAATAATAATAATTCATTTAAATTGATCTGCACCTACAGCGTTTTTTGATAATTTTCACTCGTTTTCAACTTCAATGCCACAATTGTATTTATATTTTCACAAGCTGTTTTACGCTCATTAGGATATTGTTAAACCTGCACAAACCTGCGAAGCCATTCAATGGTGCGTGTGAAGTTCCCAATCCGCACTGGGCCCGCGTGGGAACTATGGCCCAAGCCCTCTCATTCCGAGAGGAGGCCTGTGCCCAGCAGTGGGACGTATACCTATAGGCTGAGATGATGATGAGGATATTGTTATTATCCTTACAATAAAAATCATGATGTTGCTACTTGGGGGAGTCGGGAAAACTTTCTAATCGAAGCACCAAAGTAGTTTTTATATGGGAGGTATTTTTCTGTCAAACAGGCAAATTCACCAATGTTAAAATACTTCCAAACTACCTCAATCTTAACAAAAAAAAAAAAATGGTAGAACGACCTAACCAAAAAATCAATCCACATAGTATAGGTACAATCAAGTAGGTAAACTGAGTCACGTACCAGGATGGAACCACAATCAATTTCGCTATGATTTCTTTGGTAAAATGTATGGGATTCAGTTTCCTTGACTATAGGTACTGTATATAGGAAGGTAAGCCGCGGGCCGACACGTTTGGATAAGGTTAATATGTATACAGTGCCATTCACGAAGACGCATGATTTTGTCAAAATTAGCCATTGATGACATTGTAATAAGAACCACGGCACGCGTCATCGTGGATGGATGACTCTACCTATAGTATAGATACTAAATCGATGCTTCAAGGCACCCCGACCCTAAGTGAAAATTTCAGTATGCACAACACAATATCCTATCTAAAGTATAAATTACTGAATAGATATATAACAGGATCTCAGGCTCCTACATTACGCAAGAAAGTTTTTCCCGAGCTAGGAATAATGCCCTAATAAAATCTCCCCTAGGCACAATAGCAATAAATAAACCTTTATCGAGACGGCTATCGGGAAAGTGTGATGCAACGGTACCTTGTGAGTATACCTAGAAGAAGGTGTACCTACTGTATCAGGCACTCAATAGTCGTTAGACATGTGTTCCATACGTACCTATCAGTTCATAGAAACGACAAAACATTGTTAAATTTGACGCAAAAAATTATCGGCAATTTAGAGGTAGAACGCTTGTGACAAGTCGTTATGTACAAGTACCGTCCGCTCCGCCGTTCGCAGGCAAACTCGCAGGGGACAATAGATAAGTAATGGAAAACTTTCCAAAGAGCTTTGCTGTTTAACGGGCGTGTTTCTCTTACAAGTCATTGACTTTAATGACGGCTGGGGAATTTCATTAGAGAATGAGGCGAAACGGCAGCGGTAGGTACGTCCGTCTCCCTAGATATTATTTAATTCAAGGAAAATTTTCACAAAATTTGTATGTTAAGGCCCTTACAGCTATAATTTACCTAGTATTTTAGCATAATTCCGTTCTAAGTCGGCCCTAGAATCTACTAAACTACTGTTTAAATATGTTCGAACTTTGCGGCATTACCTAAGCCTCTAAAGGTTCAATTTATGTCAGCTACGGAGCTTAATAAGCATATTTTATTTAGGACCGCAGATTAAGTATTGCAATCATAATACTTTTTTTAACCGACTTAAAAAAAGGGGAGGCGGTTACTCCGAGATACTACCAATATCTGATTGTACTTATTGTTCTAATAGATCGATTGTTCGCAAGGATATAAAGAGTAAGTAGGAAAAAGCTTAGGTTAGGTTAGAGAATTCATGAAATTCAGTTCCGACGTCAGTTTTAACTTTTTAGTGTTTTTTTGGCGTCTGTTTTATTTTTTGTTTAAACATTTTTGATCGTCAGGTAGTTATATATACTTTCATACTGCTGCATTATATCTCACGATGTATGTAGCTTAAGTATACCTGGTGACTTTCCGCTCCACCCCTAAACTTCCACCGCAAGCGAAATAGGTAAACTATTTTCAGGAAAGAACTTTAAAGAACGCTCCAGCGGTTTGGTTAGCGTCGAGCCGGCGGTAAAACTAAGCTCTGGAAAGTTTCAGATCTGCCGATATTTACTTGATCGTGATTAATGGCGGCATTGTCTTGGCTGGTCTTTAGTCGAGATCGTCTGGGTTTACGGGGTTTTAATGGCCGGAGGCGGCGCGTTCATGCAGCATTAACTCCCGCCCTGCAGTTTGACAGCGCGCGTTTGAAAGAGCGCACACGCACCCGAGTGACCGTGTTTTCCATGATTCGCGGAAAAGTTGCAAAGCGGTGCAGTGGCAGTGCATTTTAAAATAAGCTCAGATGCATCAAGCATTAATGTTATAGTGCGATTAATCAGTAAGCACTCAAGTTATTTTACTTGGATTATTCTTATTAGGTTAGATTTTTAGTTGTTTCTCGGTGAAAGTTGCAGCTACGAGGAATAGTGACTCAAAATAGCAAGACATTGAAATATGGAATTGATTCTCTATTGTTATGAATAGTAGAGGCAACACGATGAACTTGAAATTGAATAACGACGTTCGACAGCCTGTAAGAAGAGTGAGGGTTAAAAAACTTCCATCTACGATCAAGGTATAACATTTTTTCTTTTCAGTAATTAAAATTCGTAAAACTTTTGACAGATAAAAGCAAAATGTCGCATTCATTACCAGCACTTTTTGATCACAGGTCATTACAAAGTTTAGAACAAAGCTGTGTCTACGTGAATTTTAAAACTATCTTAATTAGCAGTTCGTTACGTTGTGCTGTAGTAAATAACTGAATGACGAATGAAACATTTAAGTTGCGTATGAGGTAAACGTCCGAGTGCTCGACACGCTAATGCCCAATGGACGCCACCCTGCTATCATCTCTATTGCTAATGACATAAGATTAAGGATGCCAACTAATGGGACAGTGACGAGCATTCGTACTCGTACCTTGGTCGTTTTTAAACCCTAGTAACACCACTAGAGACAGATAGTACCTACATATTATTTTATCTACATCGTAAATTTGTCCGTTACGTAATAAACCTAGCTGGTGGTAGGACCTTGTGCAAGGTCCGCTCAGATTGCAACCACCATCTTGCTCGCTAATCCTGCCGTGAAGCAGCAGTGCTTTTACTGTTATGTTTCGGCGTGGAGAGTAAGACAGCCGGTGAAATTATTAGCACTTGAGGTATCCCATCTTAAACCTCTAGGTTGGCAACGCATCTGCAATACCCCTGGTGTAGCAGATGTTTATGGGCGGTGATGATCTCTTGCCATCAGGAGACCCATTTGCTCGTTTGCCATCCAGTAAAAAAAAAAACAAAAAAAAAACTTAAAATAAAATTTAATAGTGCCAATATCTCAAAAATGGCTGAACCGATTTTTTTATCAAACATAGCTAAACCGAGTAAACTCGCTTTCACTTAAACCATCATCGAAATAGGTCCAACCGCTTGAGAGCTACGATGCCAGAGACAGACATTGGCGTCAAACTTATACCCCTATTTTGCGTTGGGGGTTAATAAAAAATTAAATGCTTTCGTTAGGTATATAACATACACTCAAAGCCTCACTCTCTTTACTCTCTTAGTACCTTACTCACTGATATGATATGACTCTCTTACAACACACATCTATCCACAGTCTAAAATCCATTAGCGCCAACACTGCAAAAAAACTAATTTACTATTCGGTATCACGACACAGAAACACCCTTCGCCAAATGTACCTCATCGATACCCATTATCCAAAACAAATGAATCAACAGTTGATCTCTGAATATTCAGTGAGAGACAGGCTGTGCTGTGATTCAATCACACCGCTGATTGACTGGTTAGGCTCAGGAGACCAGAGGGAACATCCTAATCTAATGATGTCCTTAAGGAATCCACTGAAATAACAGCGTTAAGTAGAAGCTGATTGAGCTTAGCTAAAATAATAACTCATTTTGTCGGCTTCGGGGTTGATAGATGATGCTTATTTTGCGGTTATACTGGCTGGAAATTGACGCGTATGAGTATTTTTCACTCAATAAGTGCCGTTTACCAGCGGATGTTTATTTTTTCAAGATATTTAGAGATATAGACATATTGATGTTGTAGATACTGTACGAGAATATTACGCAGCCACACTTTTCTTTTTCACTTATGGCCGTTTTTTTCGGTAATGTTAAGACAAGTTCAAGGCCAAGACAAGGCCTTTGCCCAGCAGTGGGACACCTCTATAGGCTTGTAAATAAAATAATAATAATAAATAAGACAAGTTCACACATATACCGGGTGTGGCCTGTAATATAAGCAAAAAATTAAAACATAGATCATACTCCTCAAACTGAACAACATTAGTTCAGCGAATTTTAAAAATAATTAGTTTTTTATTTTTTATTACACTTTTAAGTTTATTCGCAGAAGCAATGTAAAGCAAAATGCTTGATGTTTGTAGCATGATAGGCGACGTCAGTTGTGTTCTAGGATGGCGTACATTGATGGCAGTATTTAATTTGTATGAAAAAAGGAAAATTCAAAAACTCCATTTTTTTCAAAAGTCGCTCAACTAATGTTGTTCAGTTTAACGAGGACGATCTATCCCAACAAACAATTTGGCGATAAAAATAGACCGTATTGTAGCTTTGAGTGGTAGAGTAGCTTTACAAGGTCTACAGTTATAGCTTTTGGTGACACTATGGATCTAATTGAGTACATTAGTCAGCTGGCGATAGTAAAGTGATTTAATAGAAATTAGAAAAATATAATAACTTTAAGCTGCATAGTGGAGCTATAAGCTACCACGTTATAGCTTATAGTTGCAGCTGTAGGGTGATTTTATCACTGAAAGCTCTTTTGGAGTGTCTATTAACGCGTCTTAATGCTGTCGCTCTGTAAGAGTGTTATGTTTACCTTCTAGTGCTAAATGTAGCCTTTAGTGTTAAATAAGCTGTAGGAAAATCTTAAAGCTGTATAAAGGTTATAGTGGCAATTCTAATAACTCTCAATGAGTGAGTGATATAACGGAGTTAGGGTATAGCTCTTTAAGAGCTTTAAGTGTTAATAAGATAAGTAATAACTCTATTTTAGAGTTATCAGTTCTACAGTAGTAATAAATATGACTTTTTTAGTTAGCCTTGCGCTCCGAAGTGATAGTATAGAGATATCGGAATGTTTAAGAGTTACAGACAACAACGCCATTTTCGTTTACAAATAATAACCTTAAAATGGCAAACATAATCATGAAAATTAAGTATAATTTACTATACAGTCTTCAAAAATATAAGATCTAGTTACTTTACTACACCCATTTGCAAACCTAACCCGTTAAATTAACTTTTCGAAAAAAAAAATGCACCGTAGTATTTTATCGTCTAAAATTTTAATCGAAACGTATATATTTCTAAGGCGCTTGAAAATTGAGATGTAAAATATCATATATAATAACAGAAAACTTACAACCGCAATAGTTTTTCACGTATCTACGTAAAAATAACTGATATTAAAATAACGCACTTACCGTTTTCCGTCTTTCCCGTCGCCATTACAATAATATTAGCACTGTTCGCGTTTTATTATTAAAAATGACACATGTTAATTTCCAAATAGAAATATTTCTATAAAATTGAATACAATAGTGTACACTAAGAGCTTTTGTATCACGCAAAGAGTTTATTTTCACCACTGTAGCTCTTTTGTCGCGCTTTAAGTGATATAAGAAAACATTCTACAGGTTTCATAGAACCCTTGGCGCAAGTTACGGCTATTGTAGCTCTTTATTATCTCCTTTATTCGCGGAGAGTTTATTTTCACCACTGTAGCTCTTTTGTCGCGCTTTAAGTGATATAAGAAAACATTTTACAGGTTTTATAGAACCCTTGGTACAAGTTACGGCTGTTGTGGCTCTTTATTATCTCCTTTGGTAATATGCGTCGCTGCTGTAGCACTATTATACCACTTGAAGTGATAAGGTCTGTGCCAAAATCGGACTATAAGAGAGTTATAGCGTGCTATATCGCTAATTTTTAGGTCGTGCTAGAGCTAAAGGAGTTTAAAAGAACTAATATACGGCGGTTATAGAGCTTATCTTATCGCCAAATTGTTAGTTGGGATGTTTTAATTTTTTGCTCGTATTACAGGCCACACCCGGTATATATTATTTCTCATAAATCCATTTTATCCAGATCGGCTCACATGGCACAAACTGACTTAATCGCTGGCGCAATGGGCTAAACCCTATTCTGTGACATCCAAGTGTGATAGGAGAGAAGCATAAAACAGATGACCACTATAAAGAGCTTTAACGATCAATCACACCGAAGCAGCGATAGGGGATAGCGATAGGAAAGGTTAGCGCCGGTGTGCTACAATAGGGATTTCTTCTAGTCCAAGTTCACAGGCCTGGCACGGAATATAATAATAGTACTAACGTACAGAAATGCCACGCTCTGCCCTGCACCGATTCCATTTACCCCATCCCTCAAGCGCAGATTGCAGGAAATCCGCAGGAAAGCAGTCGGGTGCACAACGCGATACGCGATGTATGTCGGCCGCACGACACTAAGTTCGGGAGCAATAAATTTATTATATACCTAATGCTTTCTGAAATTATCGCGATTAATACATGAAATAACTACCTACCAAATAATACGTTTCAGTTTGTAGTCGTATATCTGTTATAAGGTCAATGCGTCCATATTTTACTGTTTTAGCTGATGGTACCTAATATTATTATGTGCTGATCTTACTACGACTATATCGTCGTGGTCATACACCGTCAAACATCGACGGAGGACTTTGTTGTATGTTTTAAACTATGTAATGTATTCGCGGTTCACGTTTTAGTGCGTTCTATTAAAGTTAGAGTTTACACTACGGGTATTTATTAACCTAACAAATCGTTGCGGTACAGTACAGAATTAAAATTATTCTGAGGTGCATGCCACGTGCTTTTGCTGATGAATGGAAATGTTCATCGTATTTGAGTATGTCTTAACACATGAATCGTGATGTGAAATAATTTTACTGATAACCTTGTTATGTAATTTTTAATAAAATAAACTCTACATTTTTAATTGCCTCTGATGCTGTATGGTGATCTTTTCCCGCGATTGCTTTTGAATTTGAAAACCGTTTTTTAGGGTTCCGAACCCAAAATGGCAAAAACGGAACCCTTATAGTTTCGCCATGTCTGCATGTCCGTCTGTCTGTCTGTCCGTCCGTGGCTTTGGCTTTGCTCAGGGAGCATCAATACTAGAAAGCTGTCATTTTGCACGAATATGTTATAATGTAAAATATGCCGACAAAATGGTACAATTTTGTTTTTTTTTTATTAGCCTATTTTTGAGTCCCACTGCTGGGCAAAGGCAAAATGGTACAATCCAGCCATACTATACTATCCATACTAATATTATAAATGCGAAAGTGTGTTTGTGTGTTTGTATGTTTGTGTGTTTGTGTGTTTGTATGTTTGTCCCTCTTTCACGCCGTAACGGAGCAACTAATCGACGTGATTTTTGGCACAGAGATAGTTTATGGGCCCGAGAGTGCCATAGGCTACTTTTTATTCCGGAAAAATACACAGTTCCCGAGGGAACAGCGCGCGATAACCGAATACCACGCGGGCGGAGCCGCGGGCAAAAGCTAGTAATATTATAAATGCGAAAGTGTGTTTGTGTGTTTGTGTGTTTGTATGTTTGTCCCTCTTTCACGCCGTAACGGAGCGACGAATCGACGTTATTTTTGGCATAGAGATAGTTTATGGGCCCGAGAGTGACATAGGCTACTTTTTATCCCGGAAAAATGCACAGTTCCCGAGGGAACAGCGCGCGATAACCAAATACCGCGCGGGCGGAGCCGCGGGCAAAAGCTAGTAAAAAATAAGATAAATTTTTTTATGTAAAGTGGAGGTGATTTTTTTTCTCATCCAAACTTGTAGAGTGGGGTATCATTGGATAGGTCTTTTGAAACCATTAGGGAGCTGCTAAAGCGATTTTCGGATTCAGTACAAAATATTACCTTTTTATTTAAAATACTAGCTTTTGCCCGCGGCTCCGCCCACGTGGTATTCGGTTATCGCGCACTGTTCCCTCGGGGACTGTGTATTTTTCCGGCATAAAAAGTAGCCTATGTCACTCTCGGGCCCATAAATCATAAATCATAAATCATAAATCATTTATTTGCATAAAAACATGGTACATATTTTATGGTAAAAGAAAATAAGAGAGTTTCACATGTTTTTGTCACTATGTGACGTACAAATTTTGGTTAATAAATAAGGATATGTTTTAATCTTAATATTTAATAAATCTTATTATTTAAGTTAAGTTACAATGTTAAGTGGATTCAATTTTATTTATTATTATATTATAATTTAGATAATAGTTAACTACGTATAAATTATATTGTGTATGTCAAAATAGTAAAATAATAATAATAAAGAATACAGACAATAATTTCAAATATTTTACAATTTTTAGTAACCACGCCCAATTTGGTTACGCTTTAAAAATTCGTTCAGTGAGTAAAAACATTCAGTTTGGAGCCAGTGAGAGAGCTTCCGTTTAAACTCCTTTGTGGGCAGACCTTTAAAATCTTGTGGAAGAGCATTAAACATTTTGATGGCCATTGGATAGCAACTGTTACTGAACTGTTTTGAATTGGCCTTAGGTACAACTAAGTTATCTGGATATCGAGTATTAAAAGTGTATACATCGCCAATTTTTTTAAAGAGTTCATTATGTGTTTTTACAAACATACATGCTTCCAAAATATACAGGGATGGAACTGTCAGTAATTTAAGACTTTTGAACAAAGGTCTACAGGATACATATTGTGGAACATCACAGATACTACGAATGCACTGCTTCTGTGCTATAAAAACTCTGTTTATATGAACCGAATTTCCCCATATGAGAATCCCGTATCTGAGAACTGAGCATACGTAACCATGATAGGCCTGAATTGCAATATCTTTATTTGTGATTTTACGTAGCCTCCAGAGAGCATATGCAAATCGGTTGATTTTACCACATAATCTTTCCATAAAATATCTCTGTGCCAAAAATCACGTCGATCCGTCGCTTCGTTACAGCGTGAAAGACGGACAAACACACACACTTTCGCATTTATAATATTAGTATGGTTTAACTTTAAATTGCAAATTTTCATCAAAATCGAGCGTCCCCCCTCTCTCTAAAATCTAAACCGGTTACTGATTACTTTACTTACTTACTTGGAACATTTCGAACAAAAAAAAAATTGTAACAAAAAATTTAACCGACTACAAAAAAAACATGAAAATAATTTTCTACCAGTCTAAAGTCGGTCGGTGCCTCAGTACGAGTATTTGTAGTCGGTCACATTTTTTGTTATAATTTTTTTTTCACGCTTTTAAGTGTAAATAATCTAAAGATACAATAGTTTGATATCAACTACTCGTCACCTTTTACGAAAGATTGCTTTTTCCGATGCAGAGACGCTCACTATTGAGGATTCCTGGTTCTCACCACCCGTTTTATACCATACGCATTACGAGGAGCATAAATTGCATAGCAACTGTGTTAAAGTAATTAAAATTCAACCCGCGAAATTGAGTAACTGACCCGTGAATTTTATTGAGTAGTAACTCCGATGGTCAACTGTGGTCTTCATCATCAGTTCCACTTCACCAAATGATGATTTTCAAAAGCAAATGTACGAGTTACTACTAAACATACCCAATTTACTATAGGTGTCCCTACAATAGTTGAAGAGTTCCCTCGATTTCCTTAAGATCCAATCATCAGATCCTGATTTGGTGCTTATGGGACCTAATTGAAGACATTTCTAGATGAACGTGAAAAAAATTCAAATCGGTTCATAAATGACGGAATTCTAAGGTAAAAAACATAAAAAAATACAACCGTATTGATAACCTCCTCCTTTTTTGAAGTCTATTAAAAATACGAAATCATTAGAAAAAAAAAACTTAATATATTTCCTAATGGCCGCGGAACCCTATTTCGGTTTTAAATCTATGTTTGCAGTTATTCTTTTCACTAAATCTGTCTTTATATGTCTTACTAGCTTTTGCCTGCGGCTCCGCCCGCGTGGTATTCGGTTATTGCACGCTGTTCCCTCGGGAACTGTGCATTTTTCCGGGACAAAAAGTAGCCTATGGCACTCTCGGGCCCATAAACTATTTCTATGCGAAGACGGACAAACACACGAACACACAAACACACTTTCGCATTTATAATATTAGTATGGATGGATGGATATTTAGATTGAGTGTATTAAAATATTTTAAAATACATTATTTTTGTAGGAAGAGCGTCGGCGCACAGGCCGCTACATCGCGATCCTCGTGGGCATCTGTCTCCTTCTCCTGGCGATCTACCACGCGTGGGTCCGGCGCATCCCCGTGGTGGCCAGCCTGGTCGTCCCAGCGCTCATCATGTTTATATACGTGGGCTGGGTGCTCTTCTCCGCGAATAGAGAGAAACACAGGGTGAGTCAGATACAGGGCATTGAGTCATAGTTGTGTTTACTGAAAAATGCAGTGTGAATGTAGCAAAAATCGTTCATTGTGCAGATCACATGTGAACTGATAGGGATAGGTACAGTCAAGGGCAAAAATATGTATACACTTTAGGACCTTGCCTATTTTCATCATATTTGATCTGCCATATATGAACTGTCACTGTGGTCAAAGTAACAAGGTTCTAAAGTGTATACATATTTTTGCCTTTGACTGTACTAGGTATATATTGGTCTTTACCTAGCAGACAAATCGTCACTACTTTGAAAAAATCTCGTATCTCAAATCAGTACGTCAACAAAATTGAACCTTAACGTAATGGTCATATAGTGCACTGAGAAAAATTATCCATTTTGAGATACGAGTTTTTTTTAAGTATTGACGAAATATATGTACTTAGGTACAGTTAAAGTGGAATGTGGACGTCGCTGGGGACTCGTTGATTTTCTTCGTTTTCCTAAAGATTCGCGAGAAAGAAAAAGAGAACCGATATTCTTTTTGAAGTTCCGAACGGCAACAGCAAACTAGTTTAATTCTAGGTACCTACCTAAATCGTTACAAAAACCGTAACATTTAATCGTCAATGTTAGAAATGTGAAAGTTTGCGAGAATATGTCTATGTATGCGAGTTTGTTACTCTATCGCAATAATGAAAATGAAGACCAAAATCTAATTTTTGGAAATTCTCACAGGAACTTAAGTCTGTGGTAGCTAAAATCCCAGAATTTTGATTTAATTGGCACACTCAACGGTTCATGTGAGCGAAACAACGAGTGAATCTTAATAATATTACCTATGTATCAGAAATTTTGTATGTGTACCTACGTATGTAAGGTTGTTACTCCTCACTGTAAAATGGTTGGACGGATTTGCATGAAATTTGGATAGCTAGACGTAATGGTTGACAAGCGCGAAGCTGCGGGTAAGCACTAGTCGAAAATAAAGCTATGTATATTGTACGTCATTTGTTCATACTTTGCGAAATACCAGGACGGATTAAAGCTCAAAGCGGTCGACATATCTGTTGACCCGTCTTCGTCGTAATCAAATACGGCCGATTACATATCCCGCGCGTTCCAGAAAAAAAAATAAAGCGGCTCCGATGTAATGTATCACTAAATACATTCGAAGAAATTGTTTTATGAAAGAAAATTAGCTTCGAAGACGTGTGAATACATTTCGGATACCTGGAATTAGACAAAATGTGTGCTGCTTACGACAAATGTCGTGTAATACGACTACAAACATTTTAGGGAATTAAGTTGTATAAATATGAGTACAATCACCAGCTCCAATATCTGATATAACAAAGCGTGCATAAATATGTGATATACGACTTTATTTCTAGGGCCGGTAGGACGTAACGTGTCAGATATTTTTGCATGCTCCGCTGTGGTAGACATTAATGCAGGTACAGTAGATTTTTCTCTATGTTGCTAATTTATTTCTATTTATTTTCTAATTTTGATCTTTTGGTTAGTAAGTATAATCATTTATGTTCTTGCCGCGAATATAATGAAACAATCTATAAAAAAACAGCACACACACAAGTAGCAATGTTTGACTTCTATTGATACGGATAAGTACCTATCTACACTCGGTAAGAAATTGGTACAGTCAGCAAAAAAAACTCGTAATAAAAAATTTAAACTTTAACAATAACTACATTAAATTAAACACATTTTGATAAAAAGTTAAATGAAAATGTCAATACATTATAACAATAAAAATTTTGTTCAAACGCAGGGTGCCTAAAAAGAAAGCCTCTAACTCGCAGATTCGCTTTACGATCCCTTTCGAAACCGCATAATATAAGATCTCGCGCACTATCTGACAGTAATCAAACTATGTAAATCAACCAATGGTAATATTGTAAACGCGCGGCATTGTTTAGCTCAATCAAATTGTTAATTAAACCGAGGCAACATCAAAGTTGTAGTATATAGGCGGTCGGCGTCCACAAACATTCCAGCTGATTCACAGGCCGTCTGCTCACGAAACGCCAACGTAAACAGGCATGTTAACGTAAGCGCCATCGATGGATGTTCGCTTGACAGCCTGTTTATGAAACGGGATTATAATGTGCGTTTACGAGGAGCCGAGAACTGTTCGCGGCACACGGAAATTGGGCACAGGAACTTCGTTACCGGTGATGGATGATTCAAAACACGTCAAATACGGTAATGACCAATAAAATTTCACTTGGAACTGTAATAGGTCTGTTTATGAGGCCCTTGGCAGGTTTGACGGTTTTTATTTTATTTTTTGGGTTCGCCTCACATAGCTCTGTGGATTCGCTCGCTTGTAGTATAATATTCGGAATTTAGATTGAGATTCCAGGGCTATTAAAAAAATATTTAAGTTGTATGTAAACCCCATGTGTACCCATGGAAAATCTCATCTTATAAATTATAAATAAATAAATAAAGATTATTATTATAGATTACTATAAAATCAGGAATTAGGATTTTGTATGTTGATGTGCTTAAATCGGAATATCGGGATAAAAAGTACCAATTTTCATCCAAATCCACCCAACCGTTGAAACAATAACAAACACATCTACACACACACAGACACACACTCACTAAACAGTTTTCATATTTGTCATCATCATCATCATGGCGGCCTCTTGGTTATCCAATCTTGGACGTAGGCGGGCATTTCTCCGAAACTCGATTTTTGGCAGTTTTTTACTGAAGAATGGTAGCTACAGTGGTTAAAAATTGCTCTCGCGACTAGGTTATATGTAAAATTAGAATACCTATCGAGGCATGTAATTAATACATAGGGGTTTAATATTAAAAACCTATTTTATTTAGACAGATAATAGCTAAAACTAATTAGCCTGGCGCGTCCTAACTCCAGATTTTGATACTTTCTTTATGATAAGTTCCATTTTAAACAGTATTTTAATTAATTCCTATACCTAAATCAATACCTTAATAAAAGGTGTGTCTATTTTAATATGACACATAATGGAAATAACATAGATTTCTGAAATAATCGCATGTAAAAAATGTCCACACCAAAAAGTATAATTCATCTGGACGTATGTATTAATTGGTGTAGCGTGTTATACAGTGCGAATAGTTGAATACCTAGCAAGCGGTCGTACGGGCCGAGCGGCGACAAGCCTTTGAGTAACGGTGTCATGCGTGTGAGTGTTCTCTAGGCGACGCAAATAATTACCAAAGAGTGTAATCTGGACTTTGTCAAGCTAATGTTAGGATTCATCTGTCATGCTATATGCAACTATTTTAAGGATACAAAATCTGTCTTTTATTTATAATTACGTGTCAAGTGTAACTCTTTTTGACAAAATGTTATTCTAATGACAAAAATTATATTTAAAAAAAATTGAGACCGTTTTAACGCAAAATTCACATTAGTCTGGTCCTAATTTGTCTGGTTTCATCTGGCTCGTTTAGACAGACGAATTAGTAAAGTGCTGATGAATGATTAAGTGGTGTTAAAATGTATTTTAGATATCGTAATTTGCAACATAGGACAGAAACAAAGACGGGAAGAACGACTATGAAAAACGAGGTTTGATGAGAAAAAAGGATATTCAATGTTTGAAAGGAAAAAAGACATATATGAAAAAAGATGCAAGAAAAAGTAGATAATCATAATTATGAAGAAAACAAGCAAATAAAATCATCTATCGATGGAGGAAATGACTCTGCAGGAACCAAAACTACAAAAGAAGACGTGGAGACTTTTTATCTTATTATTTGAGACAAAAACAGTAAAAAGTTGAAAATGACTGTAAAACAGAAATAAAAAAGTTAAGAAAATGCTAACAGGAATCGCAAAACTCTTCTTACACTGCTGTTCTTTGCACCGAAAGTGTTGGACTTGTAAAGAAAGGGTATAGTTAAAGTGCAGTTAAAGTGAAAAAAGTTTTTCATGTGAAAGACTTTATGATATTGGTTATTTAGCTTGTGCAAAAAGTTTTAACTCACTACATTTATAGTTCCATATCAGAAATTTGATAACTGGGAAGATGTTGCTAATTCGTAATGATTTTCAAAAAAAATGGATATAAATTCTATGAAAAAAAAAATGGTTTATAGAGACCTTAAAAATAAAATTATTTATTGGAAATCAAGAATCAAAACTTAATGAAGAATATTTCATATATATTGTGGCAACGATATAGCACAAAAAACATTTAAAACTCTCAAAATAATTTGAATTATGAGTGTGTTTATTCGCTGCGACTACAGCGAGAATTAATGCTGTCAAAAACAAAAACAAATAGTAAAATGTTATCATTTTGATGACATTCAAAAACAAATAACTCTTGTTTGAAAATATCCATGAGTTAAAACTATTATTATTCACTCTAAAATCATAAGAAAAAAAAAGACATTAAAAATCAGACTAAGTTGAAGACTGTTTTGTTTTTGGCCACGGAAATAAAAATATTGCGCCAATTACAATTTTTTATTAGATTAATATGATTTTTACTTATATTTCTACTATGTATTTTCATTCCTATTGTATTAAATATGTTATTAAAACTTAAACTGATATGTATAATCTAATTATTCTGGCGTAGTTCTCATTCATCTGATACACTCATTAGTCTGAGCGAAATATCTGACATAAAATAGGTGGCCATGCGCGGCCTTCGACATATGTTTTTAAGTATGGCATTTTATTAACGTTTCACCTGTTGTACCGTTTCTATTATCAAGTTTGAAAAATGGCAGATGAATGAGGCAAAAATCCTCTTTCTCGAAGAAATGCCCAGGCCTCTTCCCTCTTCTTCCACTCTTGGCGATCTTGTGCCCGTCTCATCCAGTCTCGACCTCCGTGCCGTCGAATGTCGTCCACCCAGCGCTGCGGTGGTCTGCCGCGCCCCCGAGTATTCGCTCTGGGTCTCCATTCAAGGACTCGTCTTGTCCAGCGACTCTCGTCCATTCTCGCAATGTGTCCTGCCCATGTCCACTTTTTCTTTGCTATGACAGCCATGACATCATTCACTTTAGTCTTATCTCGAATCCATTCGTTACGCTTCCGGTCACGAAGGGTGATCCCGAGCATCGCTCTCTCCATACCCCTCTGCGCAACTCGGAACTTCTCGGCGGATTTCTGTGTAAGAGTCATAGTCTCTGTACCGTAGGTGAGCACGGGCATAACACCCTGCTCGAAGACTTTCACTTTGAGACGCAGGGGTATGTTGCCACGCAATACGTGCTTATTAGCACCAAACGCAGCCCACGCCTGTGCTATCCGCCTCTCCACCTCCGCCACCTGGTTCTCAAAGCCAAGGGTGACTTTATGGCCCAGGTAGACGTACTCGGTCACTCTCTCCACTGGAGTTTGTGACTTCGGGAATGTTGGTCATTATTTTAGTTTTTCCCACGTTCATTTTAAGACCAGCCTTCTCGGATTCCACTTTTCATAAAGCCAATTCCTCTCACTCCAGGTCTTGGGCCTTCACGGTAGTAGAACATGTGGCCCGAGTTTAGGGTCAACAATTCCTCTCCATTGCGGCGGATTTCACAGAGTCCCAGAATGTCCCATTTTATGTTGCCAAGTTCGGTCTCCAGTTCGACCAGTCTATCATCCGACGACAGCGACTGTATGTTGTATGTTAAAAGTTTCAATTTGTAGCAGTTAGTCATCTCCCAGGGATTACTTGTCGCACCCCTGCCCCGTGTCGCCTGGCTACTGCTCGAACCAGGGATTGACGAAGCGCTGGGAACTCAGGGTCGATATTTGGTTTTGTCTGTCATGGTTTAAAGGGAAGGGAGTTAGCCATAATCACCACGTCAGCCACGACGGGTTGGTGATCGCAGTACTGCAACCGGTTCTGATGTTACCCATCGCCGCAAGCAGTTAAACTACTAGCCGGTCGTTCCGCTCCCCACGAGCTCCGTCCCCGCTAGCTACTGGCTGGCTGCTGCCCTCAACCAGGGCAACACTTATTTGATGGCGGTGTTTGCTCGCCATGTCATAGGGTCGTCATTAGGACTACTGTGTCTTTTCTGGGGAGCACCCACGCCACTGAATGCCCCAACACTCCCTGATGACCCTACCGCCTCGGTCCGGGACTGCTTATTTGGTAAACCTTATTCGCAGCTGTCCTGCGTACTACAGGACTTTTCACTATCCGCCACCTGTGACCCGGTAGGTAGCTAAGGCTCGCCCCTACTCATCATATTTGTAATATTAGTAAAATGTTAAATTTCTATCAAAAATATTTCTTTTACTACTGTGTGTCGTTAGAGTTCTATTGTAAGATTTCGTGTAAAAAACACCTTGTTGAAAATGACTCACATATCGGCTCCTTACGTGGAATTATCCCGTCCGTATTGTGATTGTGTCCCAATTCCTGGGGAGGAGTCGACCTTCTTACGTTACCCAGTAAACATAACTTATCCGTATTGTCAAACAACATTATTTTTTTTACATCAATTATAAATAAGTATAGTAGGTATATTTTATTAATCTACATTGACACCAAAAACTGAACAGTCTAAAGACAATACCTAAGTTGCATTACATCGCAAGGTCATTCACATACAGCCAACAAGTTTTTAGAAGTCGACTGAGCGCCGCAATGGAATGCAACTTCCACGATTTTTCTTACAGTTCTAAACAGCCTTTAAACACGGACATTGTAGCTTTCTATCGGCGAAAGAATTTTTAGAATCGATTACCATAATCTAGAGATTACCACTTGGAAACAGAACATAAAACAAAGCCATTAAAAAAATTATCTATAGTAGACGACTCGAAAAAAGTGACAATCAGGGAGGCTACTATCTAAGCAATTTGAAAATAGAAGTTCGTATCGTTTTGCTGCGTTTGGCGTCGAGCTTCTAATAGACTCTCGTTAGTAATTCCCTTCTTACGCCCCTTAATGCACAATGTACTACTGTAGCACTGTATACTGTATTGAACTGTGTACTGTGACCAATGTCATAATGATTATTGTGACGCAGTTATTCCTGAACCGTGTCGTCACGTCGTTACGGTAAACACGTCTTCGTAACCAGGTCACCTGAAGCATTGCTAATTGCATTTATGCTGTTATTTTAAATTTTATTACCGTCCATTTGTTTATTTACGAAGCTAAAGGGGCTTTAAAATGTTTATTTCTGTTTAATAGACGTTAATGAAATTTTCCAGTGATAAAGACACAAATAAATGTGTAGATATTTAGGGGCAAATTTTTGAAACAGTTTATACTTCGTTTTGGTGGAGCATTTTTTATTTAGTATACTGCTGTTCTAAAACATTCAAGTTATTCCGTCAGTTACATTTTCAAAAAATATTTTTTTTCTTTTCTCAATTATTCTCAAATAAACAATAAGTTTGATATTAAAAAAATATTAATTTTTAATACAAGCTTTTTTGATGACTGTTCTTTTTGTTGACTGTACTTGAATTGTCATTAAAATTTAATATCCGTACCAATTTTCAAGTCAGTACTATTAACCATCGAGGAGTTCCCTCCTGCGGAGACGATCTTGGCAGGACCACCAAGATGTCACTACCAGGCATTGTAACCAAATTTACATAAATATATCAAATTTCAAGTCAACTGGATCGCTGGAAGTGGGCTAAACTTAGTAGCAACATTTGACCCTACTAAATAAATATATAAACAGAGCAAGCTATTTTTTAAAAGCTTAAAAAATATGTAGATTTAACCAGTTAAACTTCCGCATCTCGGGCCCGCATTTTCGAACTTTGATGCGCTTCAATTTTGTATTTTTTTTTTTGTATCATTGACAAAAGAATAACATCGCGTCCATGTGTCCAATGTTTTTTGATAGTCTAACTGCAGACAGACTACCTAAATGCGGACTAAACAGATTTTTTTACTCGCGAAACTGCTGATTAATTGGTGCCTTGTAAATTCAGATTATATAGTTTACTAACTGTTGTCCGCGACTCCGTCCGCGTAGAAGTATAAAAAATAGTTTACGTCCTATTCTGAATTTCTCAAACCTACCGAGAATATACAAAAAAAAAAACGTAAAAATCGGTCAAGCCATTTCGAAGAAGTTTTGGTACAATTACTGTAGCACGAGAATTTTATATATTAATATATAAGTCTTCATATTATGTACACCAAAATATTAAAAACATATCCACCAAAGTGCAGTAGATGTTTAAAAAATTCACCCTTGGGATGTTTCTTACTCTATCACGCAAAATTTGGCACTCAGATAAAATATATCCTAAATTATCCCGTAAGATTCTTTTTATTCCGGAAAATTATTTTGTTTCCGCAGGATAGCGTAGAATTCCTTGCAGATGAAGTTGAGCCATCATCTGGACTATTCATAAATATTAAAGAGAACGATAATGATTCAGCAATGCCATTGAGTAGCGTTCATAAAAAGTTAGTGCGTAGTAAACATTTATATTGATAGAGTTTTGGATCATCTAAGGTATGTTTGATGTGTAACAGTGTGTTTGTGTGTGGTCTTCTAGAATCAACACTGAGATATATTAAGTAATTAATATGTTGTTTGTTGTGGTGCTGGTAGTAAATATGCGAATTTACGTGAAAAAAATGTATTAATGAAAATGTAATAATTTTGATAATAATAAATTATATATTTTGTTTTTACTCAAAAATTCGGTCAAAAATTGAAAAAAGTAAAAAAAGAGCTGATAGTTTCTTATGCTTTTCGGAAGCTTTAGTATTTTTCTTTAAAAAAAATACAGTCCTGTGACAGATGAACGGACAGACAACGGAGCCTTAATAATTGTGTCTCACTGCCCCTTTTTCAGTATTTAATACTAAAAACGCTTGTGGGCAGATCAACTATTTTTAGTAACGAATAAAAATATAGATTTTTTAGAGAATCACTGAATAATGATATGTAAAATAGTATTGTTCTTTACTACCTATGAACGTTAAAACCCAAAAGGAAGGGCTATTTAAATAAACTATAATATAATATTTCATCTATTTGTTTGTTAATTGTTACTCGTGATTTCCACATTGAAAAATTCGTATATTTACTTAAGTGTTCCCGTTGGAACTATATCATTTTCTGGGATATATCCTTATCACAGTCATGTTCAAACTATCTGCCTACCAAATTTCATTTATTTTTTTAATTTACTTTATTTTTCTTTTATGTTGATATAGTGGTAATAAAAATACATGTTATGTCATTCTATAAATTCAGCTATCAATCTACTACTGTTCTCAAGATCCAGCTCTATGACAAACACACAGACGGATAGCGCAGGATATTAGTTGGGTTCGGTTTATCAGCTTTTGGGTTCAGAACCCTAAAAAGGACAAATTTGTGGGCGATATCTATGTATGTGTACATAAATAGGTACTTAATTATTTTACTCAAGTGCACTTATGTATGTATTTTATGTAACTACTTATTCTTTGCAAATAAATATATTCTATTCTATTCTATTCTATAAATAATCCATACTAATATTATAAATGCTAAAGTGTGTTTGTATGTTTGTCCGTCTTTCACGCCGTAACGAAGCGACAGATCGACGTGATTTTTGGCATAGAGATAGTTTATGGGCCCGTGAGTGACATAGGCTACTTTTTATCCCGAAAAAATGTACAGTTCCTAAGGTAACAGCGCGCGATAACCGAATACCACGCGGGCGGAGCCGCGGGCAAAAGCTAGTAATACCATGTAATACATAATTTACGTACGTATGTGTGCATGGTTAAGTCGGGTCAGATTCCTTATGCGTAATACGCCTATTTGTAGGTATACGTAGGTAAATAATCCATGTTAGCGTCTTCCCAATGGAACAACATATTGATATCGTTAGCTAAAGAGTTCGCAGATCTGATGTTTGAGGAAGTAAGTAATTATCTGAGTTGTTTATATTCGCGCCAAGGTTATATTAACAAAGTCAAGTGCGCCATTAAACGCATGGTTTTGTTTAAATTCCAGGTGAGTTATTATTTATGGCTTGAGGAGATGGATGTTTGTATTATTTTTATGAAACATTTTTGTTGATTTTTACTGAGAGCTCATGAGGCTGTCTGCCCTGTATTAAAAGTAATTAATTCTTTAAAAAAACACAGTTCAGAATTAATATAAGTTTTTTATGGCATCTGCCTAGCTTAGTTTTGTTTGGTTGTCATTTTTAGGGTCCTACACCCAAAATTTAAAAGGCGACCAACTGAACCTTATTACGCTACACTGTCCGTCATGGGGTATTCCAACTCGTAGGTAGACACGCGCGAGGCAGATTATCACTTGGCTAGTTTTTTAATTTACTAATACTCGATTTAGTAGTAAATTGCACAACAAGGGCATAAAACGAGCCATTTTTCCAATTTCATTTTTTAGCCAAGTGGATAGACACGTCGATCGATTTATGCTCGAGTTTTACACTCTGCATTTCACTGAAATCGTGAGGAAATGAAATAGCAATAGTGGAGACAATTATTTCACTCTCTATGTACCTTTTATTTTTCACGCATTATTATAATACATAATTATATTTTTTCAGTTTTATTGATTTATATTGATTGATTTTTAGGTTTGTATGAATTAAAAAATATAAAAAAATGTATAGAAACTTTTGTTTGTGGATGTTAACACCTGACTATCTTGGTCTTAGACGAAGATTTTACTTTTTGCACTAGAGCATAAAAAGTCATTTTATGTCACTTAGATCCAGACATAAACACAAACTTTACGAGCATGAAAAGTGAAAACTTATTTTTTACTAATCTAGCTGAAAATTAAACAACCCCCCTCCCCCGCTACTTATAAGGGAAACACATCGTCGAAAGACGTCACTGGCATCGGCCCAAAAGGCAGGCTGCATTATCCCTTTGCGGGGCTATTCCAATTTACAATTCATGTTTTAAGTTTATCAGGATCAGTTTCAAAACTCCTATCTTTTGATATAGGTATGACTTTTAGCTTTCTTAGATTTTTTTGTACAATTTGGCTTGTTTTAATATATGTACATACATAATCATCTGTCTAACTATATGTGTAGGTAAGAAGAGAGGTTAAACATTGAAATTGAATTCATGTTAGATAATATTGAAAAACAGAGGGGTTTTACATGGTAAAAAAAATGCCAGTTAAGAATCATACTCCACTTGTTTCAAAATGTAAAAGTTTTTGGTACTTAAAAACTTAATTGGTAATACAAGTTTTTTTGCTGACTGTAGTTTTTGTTGACTGTACTGTATTGTCACCCAAACTACATTTGCGTACCAAATTCCAAGTCGATACCATTAACCGTTCAAGAGTTCCGTCCTGTGGAAACGGTCATGGCCGGACTACCAGCATGTCACTACCAGATTATTGTATTGTCAGTTACATAAGTAGGTATACCAAATTTCAAGTCACTTCTGGAATTTGGTCAGATTCAAATTGCAAGATTTAATTACAGACAGACAGACAACGGGACACGTGAAACTAAATAAAAGCTTGTAAAAGACCTACACTTTACAGGGCTACAATACGAGTATAATACCAATAATATTTGTAAAAATAATAATAACAATAATTTATTTTCAGATTTCTCAGATCCATAGATTGTTAGTTACAAGCACATAAAAACTACATTACAACGGTGATAGGTATCAAAAGGTGCTACACTACTACTTATTTCCTACAAACATGAAGGTTGGTGTATCGGTAGAGAATATCCGAATCCCATTTCTCTGCTATCATTCTCAGGATTTTATTTGAGCTCCCCTCATTTGCATCACCACAGATGCCGTCTTCTTCCGTTACTATGGCATAAAAGATAACTCAACGCTTTATTGCACGCCACTAATAAGTACAAAATTTTTATACTCTATAAAAAAAAACAATAATTGCGGGATAGACAATAGGCAGTCTTATCGCTTAAAAGTTATATCTGGCTCCAAAAAAAGGTTAGTACCTGGGTGAAGACCAAAAAGTTTCTCACCGTTAAAGGTCCGTTAGCACGTACATTTAATTTCCATTAACTTTTTCCATTGTGACACGAAAATACATTTAATTTTAGCTTTAACGGTGTGCAACTTTTTGGTCTTCACCCAACTAACCACTGATATTACGGGCATTCTCTTTCATTGTTACAGCAGTGTTAGGTTAAGGTAAGCTCCGAAGCCAGTGGTCTCAGACACAGACAGACAACAGAGTTAAACTTTACTTATGTTTACCGTAATACTTGCCATACAAACTAATTAAGGTTCTTGTCAAAAAAAAAACATTTGTACCTAAGTCTCAACAGTTTGGTTAGTTATTATATGCTGAACACGACGTTGTCTCTTCGTTAATTTCTAGCCCCAGGTAACATTATAAAGTTGCTTTAACTGAGCACTTCTCCGGATCTTACTGTACGTACATATTTACCTCTATGTTAGTCTACGTTCTAGAAGTTTTCGCGTGCAAGTTCACTAAGAGTACCTATACACTTTTCCTTTTATAACCATTGTTTTTTTTATATTTTTCACTCGACTACTCATAAACAAAATAAACTCATCTTCATTTTCTGTATAAGTTTTGATTTGCTTCGGTAAAAGGAAGTATCAGATTCGTGTCTAGTTTTTCTTCTTCTTCTTCTTGTGGTGCCTTTCCAATTAATGAAGGTTGGCCATCAACTCAGAATATTTCTTCTTGTCCTTCGCGAGGTGGAATAGCTCAGCAGCACTCGTGACTCCGTTCCACTCTCGAACGTTTCTCAACCAAGACTTTTTTCTTCGGCCAACACCGCGTTTACCAGCAACTTTTCCCATTATAATAAGTTGCAGTAAGTCGTATTTCTCGTGACCGAAAACATGTCCGAGGTGGCAACCTTCCTGTGTTTGATGGTCAGCTTGAGCTTGCGGTTCTGGCCTACTCGCCTGAAGACTTCGACATTAGTGACTTTCTGAGTACAGCTAATTGAAAGCATGCGGCGGTATAGCCATATCAAAAGCCTCCAAACGTTTCCTTACGTCTTATTTAGGGAAATGTTAATATTGCGATTGGAAATTATTTTTCTCATTTCATTATAAGCACCACGGGAGATCTCAATACGTATTTTTATTTCCAAATCGCTATCCTATTCTTGGGTTAGCCAAGTACCCAGGTATTTATATTTGCGCACCAGCTCTAACCCTTTTAGTCTAGTTTTTATTTATACATTTAGTTTAGATTTATTAATTCTGCAACAACTACCTGCTACTACAAGACACTACAACTGTTTACTAGAAGGCAATATGCCAAAACACTATAAAAATACGTAGTACCTTGTAAATTCACTTCTGAATTTTTGAGATGGTCGTGCATGTTTCAATATTTTATACATAGTAAGGTACCTAAGGCTTCTGCTATGAATGTATTGCCTATGTCTCATTTTGGCCTAGCTCCAGGCGGGTGCTAATAGCCGGCATGCAGCTAACGACCCGTCGCGGTCACCCGCAGCGCTCAGATCAAATCACCAGGCCGTTTCAATTACCTAGCGCTAGGCAGACCGACGTGTAAACCCACAGAATTAAAAGGAATATGCCTATATGTCACACGAGTAAAAGTGTAAATAATTTGATAAGTTTTACATATCGGGTGTGGCCTGTAATATGAGCAAATAATTGAAACATACGCGTCAAACTGAACCACATTAGTTCAGCGACTTTTAAAAATAATTACTTACTTAGTTTTAACTTTTTACCACACTTTTAAGTTTATTCGAAGAAGCAATGTAAAGCAAAATGCTTGATGTTTGTACCGTGACAGGTGACGTCAGTTGTGTTATAGGATGGCGTACATCGATAGCAGTATTTAATTTGTATGAAAAAGGGAAAATTCAAAGACTCCATTATTTTTATTAGTCGCTGTATGTTAGTAACATGTCCTTAACAGTTGATGTTCCAAGAGCTAAGTATGTTTTTATAAAGTAAGGCGGATAAACAAGTAGATATCTTACTTGATTACCTATACCTACCAAGAATTTGATCTCAATACTATTTACCTTATATTATCTTTTCCCCATTACACGATGGGTGGTGCTGTATAGAGCTATATTTACCTTCAAATACCCGTACTCCAGTGGCTAAATTATTCTGATAAATTAATCTATTGTGCGGGTAATATGGGAGTCTCAAGCGTTTAAACCGCCATTTTCCGATGTTACGAAAATCTAAGGATAATGCCCATGAACTAAAACTAATTGCAATTATACACAAGTAGGGGCAATGGGCTCAGGCTCAGCATAAGCTGTGACCTAACAAAAATCAGTCTGCGCCGGTCCGTCAGCGTGAAACCCAATTCTATAAAGTCGTAATGATTATTATGTGTAAATACGTTTTTCCGTACTAAGCAGGAGAAATATGCACTACCTATAGAACAAGGAAATCAGTTGGTTGGCAAATTTGTCGAGAAATTTCTCATTATGCTCAATTCATTACACTCTCAGCAGGACTCCTGTAATGAACGTTTTTTCTGCGCGAACGGTGAAACGACAGCGTTCTTCGCTTTATCTCAAAAGCACGGGCGGGTAGTGAGACATATTAGTATTATAAATAAATGTCATCTTCATCCAATATAATGGGGATGTTGACGCCATTAAAAAAATATTCGAAGGCACAACTCCAGTAAGAAAACGCTTTATTTTAGCCCTGAAAACCAGATTAATTTTCGATTTAGGTACTGTAAAATTAGATTTTTTGTTGCTTTAAACCAAATAAATAGTTAGTTGATTGAGTTGGCGGATAATGACGTCATCATTCGCTATTGCCATTGAAACTCTATAGGAGAACTGTGTTTTGACAGCTCATAAAAAGTACGTCAGTTGATTGGTGGTGTCAACATCCCTATTTAACAATTTGCACGTTCTCAGTGGGATAGTGAAAAGCTAATTCTTCGCAAATGTAAAATTACAGGCATTAGGTAGTTAGTATTGTATTTATACCTAAATAACTGAAAATCCTTTATGACGTAGGTATACAATACGCGTCATAGGTATCTTATGTCCTTAAATACTTCAGATTGGTACCACTCGATGATATTAAGTGCCTTTTCAAGCTTTGCTTTTACAAAGCCCATGAGTTTTTAAATGGCCCTTGGCTGAATAATAATTTGCATTTTATTTTGTATATTTAGGCAGCACAAATTTAATGTTAGACCAGCATTCACGCATGATTTAAACGTGACCCTACTCGTAATATAAATCATTTGAATTTGACGGATTCACATTTTACCAAAATACATTCATTTGAATACTAATATTATGTTTGTTGAAAAATAAAATACATTGTTACAATGTTTGTTGATAAATAAAATACATTACAACTTCGTTGATAGACTTTGACTTCACATCCATTTTATTTTACAGAAATTTATACAATTTCGTGACGTACATGTCGGAGGAGTATATTGATCGTAGACAGACACATAAAGTTTGAAAAGAAAGGAAGAAATGCGTGGTCGTTTGATCCTGAAGCATAACATCTAAACTATTTACCTATTATTTAAAATTTTACTCGGCCACATCTACCTGTAGTTTTGTATATTTACACAGTACAAGTAAAGAGCATAGTTTAACAGCAAGGCACTTTCGAGAGTGATAAAACAAGATCAGAGGGGTTCCAAATCATTGATTCTGTGTGTAGCTTAACAAGAGGCGATGCTAATCGACGGAACAGCCACGGGCTTTGTTCCCCAATCGTTTCACTTTTACTGCTTTTGCTAGCTCCGGAATACACCTAACGCATTTTAAAACGTATTAACTCCACGGCTAGTCATTTGTTTTTGTTGTTTATAGGGCAATTGTCGTTGAAAGATATTCTATTACACATAAATCGCCGGTAGTAACTCTTTACTTTATTATCGTCTATTCTTAGGTTGTTGTTTGAAAGTTATAGGTGAATGGTTTTGTACGAGTAGATGTTAAATAACTAGCGTCTGATTTTTACGCGGACCTCCCACGCAGCAGAAAATTCAATGAAATAACGGTCTTTTGTTTAGACTTACTACAGGATACGTCTTACTATCCACTACGCTACATCATGGTACACTAAACGGTGATAGTTCAAAGACAATTGTGTTATTAATTTCAGCATAGTGCACGTTTCTGACTTACGTTAAATACAGGCCAATGAATGAGCCGAACGGAGAATTGTTTGAAAGACAGACAGACTGCTGGCCGGAACGTTGCAAGACTATTGCAAGCAAATATTTTGTCTAGACGTTGTTTAGAATTGCTAGTCGATAAATAACAGTTTTTTTATTTGTTTCTAATCTTGGCTTTCCTGCCGATTGGCGATATACTCTACTTCTTTAATGATAACATCACTATCACATATCATTTTCTGAAATTGTTCTTAATATAGGTATAGAACCGGACGACATAGACTATGGAATCCAATGCACTTCATCTTTATTTTCAATTTAACAGAAAGGGATAGAAAGCTAGATTTTGTTAATGGTGTCCCTTAATTGGATGGATTAAACTAATAAAAAACACACACAAATTAAATTCCAGGTCTTGAACACGATGGAAAGAAATCCGATAAGGACCTTAGGTTTTCCTTTTTTTAATTTCTTCTTATATCCTAGACGCAGTGTAGCAAAGTGTTTAGTTAAAATGCGTTAGAAACTCATTGAAACCGTTCCTAATATAACTCCACGCTATCCGCAAATTACATACGTGGGTGTATTGACTTTATTATGAGCCGGTAATCAGAAATGTTAATTCAATCGTCATTTCGCTAACGAACCCGAACATTTCTATTAACGATCTGCAAACCGGAGTAATGTACGCTTCGCCGTATTTTGCCGAAATGTCAAGCGAGTCAATGTACATTTAGCGTCTATTGCTCGTAATAAACCTTATTGTAAAACGCTTTCGGGATTAAAACGGAATATACTGCTGATTTTATCTTTCAAGTCTGTTTTGTGTCGAAGAGAACGCGCTAACAACGTAGAAAAGCGTCTTTTATAAGCATAATGATTTATTTAAATAGCTACTTTAAGTAAAACCAGAGAAAAACTGTTTTGTATCGCGTAACTTCATCAGATGTATACACAACGCAAGGTTTTATCGTCATTTTACCTCGCTGCTATAAAATAAAGAATAATAGCAAAACATAATAATATTCGTATATGTGCGATAGAGAAAACGTATCTGATTTATTCTAACATCATCAATTAAAAGTGCTTAAACGATGTTTATCAGTAATAGGATGCCAGCAAATATCAAACAAAGCCCACCAACTTAATCTTCTTCTGTTTCAGCTTATTGATCTGGAAGCAGCGATCCACGCTGCGGCCGTAAAAGAGAGAGAAGAAGCAAGAGCTGCTGAGAAGAACAAAGATGGCCAATCTAGTGGACGGAGCAGTCCGCGGCCACAGTCGCCTGACGGATCTATTCACAAGGACCTAACGAGGGTCCCTTCAAAGTTGAGCAGAAAAAGCAACATCTCAGTTGAACCGAGTCATCGTTTTATAAAACCGATAATCTTAGTTAATGACAGACCACCTGATGATGCTGATGACAAATGGACTCACATAGTTGACATGATCTCACATAGTGACAAGTTCAAAGAAATCAGGGGAAGGAAGAAGTTCAAGCGAAAATTTTGTAGAAGTAAAAGGAACGCTACGTTTAAAAGATCCTATTCAATTGCGTGACGTAACGACTCTTATTTTAGCAGCATCATAAATAACTTAATAATGTCATAGGTTTGACGTTATTAAATTATTTATGATTTTAAGCGGGCGTTATAAAAATAATTCAGCCTGATGAAGATGATCGACACGAGTTGAATAAATATTCTGCTTCTATTTTTAAAATTATTTTTCTACGCTTATAATATTAGTTAGGTACCTACACGTGTAAGTTTTAAGATAGGCATTTTGTAAATTTATTAGAATAGTGTTTAAATAAATATCTAAACCATTTACATTTAAAGCAAATTGATTAAATATTATATGTTTTAAACTTACTATACTTGTTAGAGTTATTACTTTACCTAATAATAATTAAATAAATGAAAGACGAATAAATTTTATATCCAATAAAAATTAAACATAAGTACCAAGCAGACAAGCTCATCTTGTTTAAATTACCTATTTACTGTAATATTACACGGCAATTCGCCAAAGAACCGGAGTCACTGAAAAGCTCGAAGAATAAGTTCAAGTAGGCGGGCCATATCGCTCGAACAACTGATAGCCGTTGGGGGAGAAGTCTTCGAGTGGTAACCATGAACCGGAAGACAAAGCGTTGGCAAGCCTCCCACTAGATGGATTGACGACATCGTCAGAGTTGTGTGCAAGTGGCGAGTGGTCGTTCATCGAGGTGATCTAAGGGGAAGGCCTTTATTCAGCAGTGGAAGTCTTCCGGCTAATGATAATGATACTTACCTACTATAATATATATTAAAAATACAAATTGAAATATGCACAGAAAAACGAGAAAAATAAGACCAGCGCTGGGAATCGAACCTAGGTCCTCGGCATTCCGTGCCGCGTGCTATACCGCTACACCACCGCTGGACAACGGTACAGACACGAATTTCCCCTGCGCACCACATATCTCAGCTTGTTTGTTTCTTATTTAGTCATTTAAGCAGTGACACTAGCGACATCTATGCCGTAGCCCTCATCGAGAAACTTTCGGTACTACATCGGAACTAACCGCTCACCCGGACAAGAGATACAAAAAAAACAATCTTACTATAATCTCTCAGATAGATTCACTCATCAAAACGTCAAGTTCAGGTTTTTGGAGCGAAAAGTGTGGTAATTAATTTAGAATTAGGCGGTTACTAACTTTGCCAGTATATCTTTCCGGAACATCTGTAACTCCGAACAAAACCAAGCAGCTTGATAAATAGATCATATACCTCAGCCCAGTTGTGGTTTAAGTACCTACTTTCGATTGTCCTAGAAACTTGAAATTTGGAATGAAGGTAGCATAACTAATGAAAAGTCTGAAAATATTTTTTTTGTCTGTCTGTCTATGTCAGTAAGCATCCAAAATGGACCTCTGCTAACACTGGATATTCATATGTAACTACACAATTGTACGGAAAGGTTTAATTTTATTGAATTGTTTCGATTTAAGTCAATAATTTGTTACAAGCATCAGCTTATCAAAACTGAAAATAAAATGTTTGATAATGTAACAGTGTATAAAAAATAAGCGTAAAGTATTTATTATACAAAATATAGGTACGCAGAATTTCATTGTAAAAGTACTTGTAATTTCCTCTGTGGATATTTTTATAGCTGATTTACCACAATCAGAGAAATAGTTCCAATCCCAAGCCACCAGAACCAATAAAAATGAAAGTCATAAAGTTAGCTTTTCTTCCAACGACTCACTAAATGTTTTTAGCCAGCAGGAAGGTTATTTTTTGTCGAATAAAGGGGGAAAACCGGACATAATTGAATCACGTTAAAGAACCTTTAATTAAGTTATCCAACAGTTTTTCCCTCAAATTAATTTGAAGTTAATAGAGTTTGCAAAATGTAATACTGGGATACCGTGAAGTTTAGGACGTTTTAAGTTAAATACTTGGACAATAAAGACAATACGTTTTTGGCTAATAAATTGCTGACAACATTTCCCTTTAGTGCCATGATGATGGCAGTTTATATTTTGCCTTTGGCAAGCTTTAATTTCAATCGACCAATCACTTTTTACTAGCTCTTATTTAGTTTCACCTATCTCCTCGTCTGTCTGTCTGTCTTAAATTTGATCAACTTCCAATAGATTAAAAATAGAATAGAATAGAAAAACGTTTATTCACACATTTCACAAATTACATAAATAAATACACAAAATAAACAAGTATAAAGAAATGACAGTAATTCCACTAGTCAGTACTTCCAGTAGTCAGATTGACTTGAAATTTGGAATACTTACGTAAATCGCGTGACAATACTAATCTAGTAGTGACATCCCGGTAGTCCAGTCAGGATCGTCTCCGCAGGACGGAACTTTTCAACGGTTAATAGCATCGACTTGAAATTTGATATGAAAATGTAGTTTGGGTGACAGTGCAAGTACAGTCAAGAAAAAGTACAGTCAGCAAAAAAAGCTTGTATTAAAAATGAAATTTTTATGGTTAGGTTATTTTTATTACTTATTCACAGTGCCGTGTGCAATGACAACTCTTTATAGTACCTACTTATACAGGCAAGGGTATTTCGTAAATACCTTTTTATCTTACCTTGCTGTCCACTAAAACATGTGCAGCCGTTAACATTTATATGACATTTAGAAGTGTTAACAAAAGTGCTTGAATTTTAATATTTCTATAGTCCGTATCTTTAATGGACAGAGGCACGCCTGACAGGCTTCTAAAGTTATAAATGGATATTAAAGATCTAAAAAATGCCAATTTTCATGCCTTTTTTTTCAATAAAAAATACTGTCGCCTTCGTCGTGGCGTTACATTAACGCCCACCTTACCTTTGCCCTTATTGTGCCAATCAATTGCCTGAATATAAAAATGAAAGTTTAAAAGTGTTGAAATGATTTTTGCGAGAAATTGCCACATTAGCATTCGATGAACCTGTTCAATAAAGATATAAGAGGTGTAAAAAGGAGGGGATTATTGTAAAACCTCTAATACTAACCTCAAATACCCTAACTGCCTTTTTTATTTTACGTTACTTTAATGCATACCTATACTAACGTACTTAATCATTTCAACAAATATTCGTATATTTTGAAAAATTAAGTCAGAAATTCTACTTTCTAATTCTACACTCGTATGATCACTCCCTTATATTTGTTTGTTTGTTTATACTCTTTATTGTACAAAAAGGAAATACAAAAAATACTAAAATTACTTGATACTGAAAGTACAGTCAAGTGCAAATCAACATCAATTATCAACACGGCCAAAGGTACAATTTTTTTTTACTAAGACTTTGTGTACTTAACATTAGAGTCTTGTATAGGTACATATGTTTGTAAATTTGGCCCCGAAGATGTCTTTGCACTTGACTGTACTGTATTTTTAATTATAAAAAATACAAAATATATACATAAATAAAATAAAAAATATATAGGCAAACGTTGACTACTTGCAATCCCTAATACAGTTGATATTCTCTGAATAAAGCTACTACAATATTCTACTAAGCATATGATACATACAAACAAGCTGTTTAATCTTTGTAACATGTAACGAAATAATTATGTCGTAAACTGAGCTATCTTGTATTGTTTCATCTGGCTCCAATTTCCGCCTACGTGCCAGTGGCAATTAACTCTATGATATGTTATTTCTCAAATTTGCATTTTACACTGACATTCAATTGAGAGCGAATGTTCTGGTAGGTACCTACAATTTTAAGCTAACTAAATGAAAGTCTATATAAAATCGCGTTAAGTATGTAAAGTACTTATTTATATCCGGTATAAAAGATACAAAGCGTAGGTAGCATATATATAGCTTAGCAGCGTGGCGTGTATTAGCGCAGGAATAACAAACTCAAAATCATTTATTTGCTTTGAGCCTTTGAAACTGCCATCTTTTGCAGGTGGTAGGACCTCGTACAAGGTCCGCCCGGATTGCTATCACTATCTTGCTCGCTAATCCTGCCGTGAAGCAGCAGTGCTTGCACTGTTGTATTTCGGCGTCTTCTCGGAAGAAGAATGTAAAACTAAGAGTTGTTTAAAAAAATAAGTTGAAAGCATGGTTGATAAACTCATTCCGTACAAAAGATTGTTAGCTTAGTCAGAACTTAGTTTTAGTATTTTACAATAAATAAATAAAAAAGTAAGTCACAAACTTTCATAATTTATAATACTAGTAAGATTAGGTACCTTATATAATCAATGAACACAACTTAAAGAAACGAATATTATCTTTTGCTTATTTTTAATTATTTTTAAGGGGAATATTAGAGATAAAATAACCAATGTAGCATTTTTTGCCACGTGCACTTCTCTATGCAACGCTGGCGTACGTATTATCCTTTGTAATGCACTCATCTTTTCGTGCACAAAGCCTCAGTGCTTTATCGAGAGATGACGACCTATCATTAGGTAATAGAATGTAGTTAACATTTTCAAAATTTTTTTTTTCTATAAAGCACGGATCATGTGTCATGTTTTAGTGATACATAGTGAAATTTTACCTGTAAGTAACTGTAATATGACAGCTCAATTAAAATTAACATTTCTTTGCACGTTTGATTTCTGTTTTCCATGGCCTCAAGAATTTCTATAGGTATCATTCATCAAAATTAGTTCAGCAATTTCATAATAAACATGTAACAGACAGACATAACTACAAAAAGAGTTACTTCTTCATTTGTAATATCATCGTGGTCACCTTTGTATTGCATGGTTCGATCCTGGGCTCGCATATTATATAAAAGTAAGTTTTACAGAATTCATGTAAGAGATTATATGAAATTTACTATAAGTAAGCATGAACTACATATAAATATAAGTAAGCAAGTTGTATTACATTGCGAGGCCGTAAAGCAAACGAGTTTGGAGTTGTTAATCAAGCGCCGCAATGAAACGTAACTTGCACAATATGTCTAGGTCTAAACTAAGCTTAAGGCTTACGGTATCTGTAATTTTAAAGGAAACTCAATATGGTTAAACACTAATACTGCACCAATAGGGGATCTTTAGGATTGAACGTAAAAATCTGGCCCAATATCTTCGCTACGGCGAGTAAAAATGCGCTTTGGAAATGGTTTTCAGCTTTTCTGGGAAAAATCTGAAGTCACGTATTGCAGAGTTCTAATCATATTCCATTTTTATTCTAGTTTCCATACGTCCATTAGGTACGGACGTTTTTGTTCAATTACCGATATCTACAAGGTTTTCAAAAAGTGGAACCAGAATGTAACTAGTTAAAACTTTTTGAATCTTTTTTTAGCTGTCACTTAATATTAAATAATATTTAATACTCACAGCACAAAATTTGGTCCACTGAATCTACTCGTACATACAAAATTACCTATTGCTGCATACATTTGGGGGCCAGATTTCATGCCACTCAGTATATAGTTTAATTTAATTAAATCTACAAATGATCCTCTGGGTAGAATTTCAGAAGTTTGGCAGTGCTTCCTTATTGAAAATCTGAGATTCGTTGAGAGAGTCTGTTTGGTCTAAAAAAAAAAGATTTTTAAAAGGCATCTCTTTACTAGTTGTTTGCCGTTGGTCCTACACTAAGCAAAGCCTGTCACGTGGCGTAGGTTTTTTTCATTAATTGTTTTACCTATAGCATATTTTTTATGTTTCTGTGAAAATAGTAGCTTAAAAGTGTAATAACACAAAGTTTATAATGAGATAAATGATATGGGCTATTGATAACTTTTCTTTTGATACCCATAATATTATATAGCAAAAATTTGATCGAAAATATCTGAACACGCTTCTATAGGTAACAATAGAGTCGTGTTCAGATATTTATGATTAAATTTTTGCTCACAAGTTTATGAATTCGACTGCACACACACCTACATACAGACGCTCGAAAAACATAACCCTTTTTACGCAGTCGGGTAGTTATAAGAAGGCATGCGCTGACAAGCTACTAAAGTGCAAACACAACTGTAAGTACCTACGAGATGATAAAAATATGCGTGACATATCGGCTGTAATGACAGATACGTATCTACACTAGGGGAGACCGAGGACAGTTCTGTCAGAGAAAAATTGTGACATTGTCGATTTTCGGAAACTTATTTACTGCTAGCGAGTTTACAACTGAACAGCGCGTTTGATATAACCCAAGATCTGAACTAAAAAACGCACATTATATTTACTTAATAAGTTCTAAAAAATCAACGTTGTCACTACTCTCTTCTGTCACAACCATACCTACCTATGTACATTACTTTATTATTACATGGACTTTATTCACTTACTGTAAATTTAATAAAGACTGCAGGCTACGTATTCAATCTTAACTGTTTCCAAGTGTCGGCCTTCATCTCTTTTCAGTGCTTCAAAGCGTCGGAAACAAAAGGTCCGCATAATATACGCTAACGTCGAGAAGCCGCGCCGTAACCCGTATCATCCGCGTTTTATCGCAACTGGCGTTAATATTTAAAAGGCGTGATATTTCTAAAGGCCCGAAGCGGGTATCCGTATAATCATATAACACCGCAGCACAGAGAATGATGGATTAATTCATGACGGCTGCGTGCCCGAACACGTTTATGATTCCCAGAGAATTCCGTGTCGTTCATGTCAGTCGTATCATAATGAAAGATGAAAGTCTTGGGTATACGCGATGATAAAAAGATAAATTGCTCCGAGAACCTAATTTGTAGGTTCGTGCTCTAATACTAAACTTGAGAAGTGGAATATATCAAATTGCGTTTTGGTAAGGATTATCGTTTGCGTGCTTTGTTAGCGGTAGGTACTATTCTTACAGAAGATACTGAGATAATTAATTGTCCATGTATATAATCAGAACAGATGTATAGAGGCATACATAGGGATACTTAATACCTCTCTATCCGCCTACGTAGCATAGTCGACGCGTCTTATAGCTTAGGTGCTGCTACCGTTATTATTCTAATATTAGGTACCTCTGTTATTACATTCGCTAATCTTCATGCTCACACCATGCCGTCACAAGTAGCTCTGCCTTCGGGATTAATATAATTTCTAACGAAGTTTGAGGGTAGCTATCCCCACGTAAACATTGAGCTCGTCTATATATTGTAATTAAATTAGTAAACATCAACAATATCATCTAAAACCTGTTAAATGTGATTGTAAAAATTATGACTTATCCATTGTGTCTGTTATTCACCGTGTGAACTAAAAAGGACGCAAGTACAGTGCCTAAATCAAAAAAAATTGTAAACAGTGCCCAAATAAGTGGATGTAATTACAAACACTGGAAGTTGTACTTACGTTAAAATATCTGCACATACATACGGAGCATTCGCAATTGACATCTTTTACAGATGTTTGGCAACTTGGTAAGATTAAATATAAGCCGTTGTAGTTTGAAATTAAACAGTTGAATACGGAATTAATAGCAACCCGTTAAATGAATATAAAATCACAACATCACAGAATAGTAAAACAGGTGATTGGTTGTTAAACTGACAAGTGACAACTGACTTTGTCATTTCAAGTGTTGCCAGAGGAAAACTGCGTTTAGATACTGCTCAGCTAAATCAACTACGAACACAATACCAACATGCAGACTGGAAAAAAGATGCAAAATATACAGCAGGTGTGTAAAAAATGTTGTTCTGAGATAGTAAATAGAGAGTTTTTGAAATGTTTTACATGCACTAATGTTTATGACCTACGATGCACGAATGTTAGTATAAAACGCTTCCTGTTAATGAAAACAGAAGCTAAACAAATATGGAAGTGCGTCGCGTGTAGAAATAAACCAACCAAAGCGGACAGTTATCCAGATCCTCATCCAAAAATCTCACCTAAAACGTGTACAGAGCAAACATCTAGCAAACCTGCTGAGATACCCAAAAACGAATGTGGAAGTGAAAACATTCCACATGAAAAAAGCAACAGTCCGGATAATATAACTAGGAGAAAACCAAGATTGATTCCATCGATATCAACAGACAATTTTAACAACACTTCTGTGGATGATGATGTTCTGGATAGTTCTATTAGCGGCGACACTCCTCAGACGCCAAATAGCTTGCCAAATATGAATTTGGCAATCCTAGACCATCCTGACGTACTGGATTTGAAGGAGGAAATCATCCAACTTAAAATGCAACTTCTGAGTGCTCATGACGAAGTTGCACGTTTGAATATGCAAGTCAATGAATTGAACAAATTATTGGAAACGTGTCACAAAAAGATCAATACGTACAAAACAATTATAGGCGAATTCACACCAAGCAAACCCACTCCGAAAAGCTCAGGGAAGAAAAAAGGAAAGATATCCAATGGTAACTGCAAATCTCCTCAGACGTCCTCCACACCCACCCATATCTATAAAAAGAGTACTTCGAGTGAGAGCACACCTTTCTCAACTCCTATCCTTGGCCATGAAGATACTACTACTCCTACTACTAAAATACTTGGCGTCTACAACAAACGCTCAGATCCAGAGATGACAACATTTACAACGATGAACATGGGCAAGACGACAAACCCTATGAAAGCTAGAGAAAGTAAAAAAACGGAAACGACTAAGAACAAGTTGTGTGTTATTAGTAATAACAAGGACAATAGAGTAGGACAGATATTTCAAAGTACATTTGCGAATAATTTACAAGTTTGTCACTTTTTGTTACGTAATGCCGGAATCGAAAAACTTTTTAATGATATCAAATCTAAAACAATGGACCTTACATGGAATGATTATTGTGTAATTCTAATTGGAAAAGATGATTTCTACAAAACGAGCAACTATTCCGATTTGATTTGTCTTATTAGAGAAGTACTTGTAGCATTAAATCACACAAATTTTATTATTTGTACACCTACATATATATGTCAGGAAGGACATCATTTGTTTAATTGGAGGATTGAGACTTTTAATAACCTTCTATATTTAGACATTCAGACATATCAATACGCCTATTTGAATGACTCAAATAAGGAACTATCCTATGACTTCGATATGTTTCATAAGCACTCGGGTATTTTGAATAACAACGGATTTAAAATTATAGCTAAAGGGTTACAAAAAACAATTAACTATATAGATAGTGTCAATTCAGAAACACTTCCTGAAACAAAGGCAAATAAAGAGCCGCAACCTCATTTAAGTTTAATTGCTGAAAATAAAGGTAATGATAACTCCAAATGCATCAAGAAACAATCACAAAAAATTATCACGCAGTACTTTTCCAAAGAGGTAGAACGGAAATCTGTAAACTTATGTGAAACCAGAAACCTTTTTCGTGAGCAATGAAACAACTTTTACTGTTCTTCATCAGAACATAGCAGGCCTAATCGGGAAAAAAGAAATCATTGAGATAACGTTAGACGAAATGGAAGTGAGACAAAAACAATTTGATGTATTATGTTTTACTGAAACTTTCATAAAAATGGGAAGTGAAGGCAACGTGCACGTTTCGGGGTATCGGCTTCAAAGTTTTTATTCAAGATCACACCAAAAAAGGGGCGGTGTGTGCATATTGTGCACAAATGGGATTCAGGCAGAAGAATTGTTATTTATAAAAGAATTGTCCGAGAATTATGTGTTTGAGTGTTGTGGAATAGAAAGTAAGACTGTTAAATGTATTGTTATATGTGTTTATAGAACGCCAACATCCAGTTTGCCTTATTTCTTTTTAAAACTAGAACAGCTCTTATGTAAATTAAGGTACAAAAGTAAATATAAGATAATAATCGCCGGAGACTTCAATATAGATATATTGAAGAGGACGGAAAATTCGAATAACCTGAAAAGAATTGCAAGTAATTATAATTTCAAATTGCATATAAGTTGTCCTACCCGAAAACAATCATGCTTAGACCAAATATTGTCTAATATACATGATGCACAAGGTGAAGTCTATAACCTGGGTTTATCAGATCACGAGACTGCACAAAGTATTACGTTCACTACCACTGATAAGACTGAACCAGTCTCACACTACTTTTATTTTAAAAGGGACTATAGTAGGGATAACATTAATAAATTTTTAATGAGCCTAAATAGTCTGTCGTGGTCGGATGTGTACAGTGAAAACGACATGACTAAAGCATTTAACAATTTTTATGATACATTTACTTTATTCTATAACTTATGTTTTCCTGTGAACAGGTTTAGATGTACAGTTAAACCAAAAGCATCAAGCTGGTTCACAAAAGGTATAAAAAAGTCAGTTATCACTAAACGACGATTACGTTTCGTATACTATAAAACTAGTAATAAAAGGAACCCCAATCACAACAAAATAAAATATCAAAAATACTCAAAGCTTCTAAAACGATGTATAGATCAAGCACAAAAAATAGCAAACTCCAGATACTTAAGTGCATCAAAAAACATATGTAAAGCGACATGGGATATCATCAAAAATACGTGTAGGAATAACATAAAAACTGACCATGTGGACAAATTATTGGTTGATGGTAAGATCATAAATAATCCTATTGACATTGCAAATTGTTTTAATAATTATTACATTGACATGACCAACTTAAATAATAGAAAGAGAGATGCTGACGTTTCACATATTCAGTCAACTCATGGAAATATGTTCTTGTCTCCCACGGACAAAAGTGAAGTGGTGAGAATAATTGATGCGCTTAAATCAACAAAGGCCACTGGTTATGATGACATTCAAACGCACATTTTGAAATTATGTAAATTTGAAATTGCACCTGTACTAAGCTATCTCGTAAATCTTTCATTTTCATCTGGCATCTTTCCAAAACCCCTTAAAAAATCTTTAGTTAAACCCCTTTACAAAAAGGGTGCTAAGGATAGCCTAGAGAATCATAGACCTATCTCATTGGTATCGGTCATGTCAAAAATCTTCGAAAGGTTAATGCACAAGCGGTTAACTAATTTCTTGGATAAGTTTGAAATAATTAAGCGAGAGCAGTTTGGTTTTCAAAAAGGGAAATCAACATCACAGGCTGCGTTCTCTTTAACCAATAATATCCTAACCCACATGGACAAACGAACACCAGTTACGGCAATCTTCTTCGATATGAGTAAAGCGTTTGACTTTGTTTCTCACGACTTACTTCTAAAAAAATGTGAGCGTTATGGTCTGAGAGGTGTGGTTAACGACTGGCTAAGAGACTACCTGCATGGCAGGAGTCAGTTTGTTGAGATTTCGAAAGTTGATCCCAGCAGGGTCGTGCATACTTATAGGTCTTCCACTAGAGTAAACGCAGTCGGTGTACCACAGGGTAGTATTCTGGGACCGTTGCTGTTTTTACTTTACATCAACGACCTTCCAGATGCTACAGAATTTGATTGTGTACTTTTCGCAGACGATTTATCTATCGTCATACCGTGTCGTGACGTGCAGACATATAACATTACCCTAAATAAAACAATCTGTACTGTTATAAAATGGCTATATGTTAATAACCTGAGCGTAAATATAAGCAAAACAACAACTATGCAGTTTGTAAACAAAAACGGCAGCAAACTACCCCTACATGTAACTTTTGATGATTTTGTTATTGATCAATCCAATCAGACCAAATTTTTGGGTATTATTTTGGACCATAAATGCTCGTGGAATGATCACATTGACAAATTGTGTGCTAAAGTAAATTCATTTGTGTACGCGCTATGGCGACTTACAAAAATTAGCACTAAAACAGCAGCCGTACAGGCCTACTACGGCTATGTGTATTCTATTCTTAGCTACGGTATTCTGATATGGGGAAACTCTTATCACGCAAAACGGGCGCTGGTGGCGCAAAAGCAATGCATCAGAGCAATCTGTAACGTCGATGTCTTGACTTCCTGTAGACCATTGTTTAAAGATTTAAGATTGTTGACCGTTCCATGTATATATATTTATGAGGTCTGTGTTTTTGTAAAAAGTAATTCGCATTTATTTAAAACATGTAAAGATAATTGTAAATTTAATACAAGATATCCAAATAGGCTAGTAATACCTGCTAAGAGAACAAAATTATATGGAAGAAATGCATATTGTATGTCAGTTAATATTTACAATAGATTGAATGATAAAATGAAGAGCTTACCTTTAAATTTATTCAAAAGTGAGCTTAAGACATGGCTAACACAGAATTGTTTTTACTCAGTGGACGAATATTTTGACTTCTTCAAATAATTAATTATCACTATGTTGACATCTCATTTTATTTCGTTTACGTTTTTCCCAAATCCCAGTTTTTAGGTTAGTTCTGACATTTGAATGTAGTTCTTAAGTAGTCGTATTCGCATGTATGATAATGGTATATTGTTCAATTGTTTATAGCAGTCCATCTATTATTATTATTTTTATTTTTATTTTTTTATTATTTCATTTCTTTTTATTGTTTGACATGATGCAATGTAATTTCTTTATTGTTAGTGACATTTATTAATAATTTATTTACCTATTGCTTAATGAGCATAGACATAAATTTTGCATGCCAGATGCTGGAGAAATGTGTGCGACCAAATTATTTATAAGACCATTGTATACACCACATTTTATGCGAAATAAAGTAATTTGAATTTGAATTTGAATTTGAATTTGAACGATGTTTACCAAACATTAAGTCGAAACTATTAACCAAATGTTCTACGGACCCCTATTTCCGGAACCTTCATAACAATTCACTATTAAACTCTTGGAAAATTAGGAGTAAACAGCTAGATTGTCACAGGATACGAGGGTAAGAAATCCAGCAGCACCCATCTTCCACCTCGATAAAAGGCTTTATGACATTGAAACATTTAACTTCGTAAATTGCTGCGTAGGTGTGGCTTTTAATCCTCAATTAAAATGCTAATAGGTTAATTCCAGAGTACTTTTTTAAGTTTTACTCGTATCTATAACGTTATTTATTTAAAGATTATAATAGCGTAATATAGTGTCCTACTGCTGGACAAAGTTCCCACTCCTGGCCCGGTACAATGTAAGGCCAATTCCTTGCATACGCATCCAAATCGTCCTGCTGCCTCCTTCTTATGGCCTTGGAAATAAGTAGAAAACATTAAGGCATAAGCTCTCTCATTCCAAGAGGAGGCCTGTGCTCAGCAGTGGGACATTATAGGCTGGGACGATTGGTTGTTTGATTTAGGCATACGATACGATATGAGTACCCGGTAAAATGTGTCACGTTTGAGAGTCACTCATAGATCAATCCGCTAGGCCAGGCACCCAGACGCCGCCGATGCCTTGTAACTTATTTGAATTCCTGTCGCACTTTGTCTCATAGACGTTCCTCGGGCCTCGATATTGGCGAACCAGCCGCTGCGAACTCAGATTGCGTTTAGAATAACAATATTTGCATTCATTATATTAAATGGAAACATTTACCCAGTCCTGCTTTAACAGGTGCGTCAATAAGGGAACCGATAAAAAGTAATAATGCTCCTGTTTTCGATACTTTACGCCTGTCCTCTAGGGAAAATTAAATGAGGAGCAACGAAATTCGACTCGGCCACTTTGTTTTTCTTTTGACTTAAAAAAGTGGTTAACCAACCTTTCTTGTCAAATTTTGTTATAATTTATTCTGAAAAATTTGAATGCGGCCAGCAGGTTTAATGTTAAAGATGACGGTCTTTCCTTCGAATTCGTAATAAAGGAGGGGAAAAACGTAGGTACTTATTCAGATTCCTTTCAGATTCCATTTGAATTTGCATGAAACTGTTTTCAAATTCTCAAGATCAGCATGATCACTTCGTGTTCTCTTCTCAGTCAACACATTAATAACTGTCAGGAAATTATGAAAGTTAAGTTTCCTTAACATCAGCAACATAGTTTTCCTTTGAATTTTCTTCTGTGTAAGCGCGTCTTTATAATTATTTAATTCGTAACGTATCGTGTTTATACAAAAACCTAATAGAATAAAATATAGAAAAACTTTTATTCAGCCAACACATCATAAAAAACCCCCGGTTACAAATACAAAAACAAACAAATAAGGATATGATGCCAAAATGGCTTATAACTATTTTTCGTCTACCTAAGTGTACAGTTTATCTCACTGTTGTAGGTACGTCTATGTTACCTACCTCCTGTAATACAGATACAGGTATTTATCACTTTCAATCAGCTCTCCTGACTATGTTTATTTAGGTACAAAGTGTCCAGAAACTTCCTTAGTTGCTTCACTGGGGCACTGCTGAGCTAACAAACTAATTGGAAATGCGCAAAGGAAAGAAGTTGATATAAAATGAAGTCCCTTCGCAGCCAGATTAAACTAAGAAAATATAGAAAGTACTAAGTTTCAAGAATAAAGCTACGAGTAACAATAAAGCAGAAAAGGCAGTGCTTTATAAAAGTTACCTAGCAAGGTAAACGTACGATTGCTTGTCACTGCCCTAAATAGTTGCAACCTTTAAATTTATGTCATTACTTCAGTCAAGGTGTCTTCTGCGGGGTAATTTGGGAGATACGTGTGTGTTTGTTTGTGTGTGTTTTGTTCTTTGTTTTCCTTCTTGACATTGTGTGATTCTCAATTTACGTTTTATTTACCTACTAGCTTTTGCCCGCGACTTCGTCCGCGTATTCTTTAGTTTTCAGGGCATATGTTTCAACTAACCCCGTTTTAATTGTGACATCTATATATCTGTGTGTATAGCGAAGTACTGCCGTAAACGATAGGTGACAGTTTACTATATAGTACTTACTTCGCTATCCATACTAATATTATAAATAGCTTTTGCCCGCGACTTCGTCTGCGTAGATTTCGATATTTACAAAATACTCCATAGTACAGGGGAACCTTTAGTCGAACCATTTGAGCTCCGGGTACTGCCTTTTCGCAACTTTTCATTCCGCAACTCTACATACTACACAACTGTAAATATTTCAGGATTTATTTCAGGGCCATCGTGTAGATTAGTTTTATAAAAATCATGAAATATTTACAGTTTCAGAAATTCAGAAATATTAAACAGTTGGGAAATGAAAAGTGGTCAAATGAACCAGGTTGCCAAACGTTTTTCGCCGAAACATTAGTAAACAACAAAGTTGTGTAGTTTCTGGTGAACAATAAAGAGCATTTGTATTGTATTGTATCGTAAACCTTTGAGTCCGGATCACAGTTGAATTTTACCAAAGAGTCATGATAAATTCCCTTGTAAAACAGTGCGATGTCACTATGATGGTTTACTAATGTTTCGGCGAAAATTATTTAGCAAATTATTAGCTCCCAAACTATTTAACCCATATTTTTATTTAGGCGAAATGTTATTTCCCAACTCAAAGTTTCGCACTGATATCATTTCCCAACTAATCATTTGATAAATTATTATTATGCAAATTATTACCTGGGATTTTTATGTTGAATGTCATTAAACCTACTTTCCTACTGACAGGTTATACTGGCTGCTATAAAAAAACCTGACATCGCTCCCGCCTTAGCCTTCTGAACATAAACTATCCAAGTCGCTTCTGCTCCGAACCGTCTTGCTCGCTCGCTTCGCTCGCTCGCACCAATTTTGAAGTAATACTTTGTAACATAAAAATTGCTAAAATGTTATTTACTTAACAATTTGTTATTTGTCTAAGCCAATCATTTGCTACATAATTATTTGCCACATAAAAGTGTGACGAAGTAAAATTTTGCAATTTAAAAATGTTGCGAAATATGAAAAATGCGAAGTATAGTTATGCCAACGATTGGTTTTCCAAATGAAACTTCGGCGAAAGATTGGTTGCTAGGTGAAATTTGGCGAAACATATTTCGCCGAAAAGGCAGTACCTTAGCCTTCGATGTTAGGTTTTTTTATAGCAGCCAGTATAACCTGTCAGTAGGAAAGTAGGTTTAATGACATTCAACATGTTGCTAAGTTAAGGTATGCCAATCAATACATTTTGACCAAAATATTAATGACATCTTAAAAAAATCCCAGGTAATAATTTGCATAATAATAATTTATCAAATGATTAGTTGACAAATGATATCAGTGCGAAATGTTGAGTTGGGAAATAACATTTGGCCTAAATAAAAATATGGGATAAATAGTTTGGGAGCTATAATAATAATAATTTTCGCCGAAACATTAGTAAACGGGTAGATTGAAATGCCCATAATATGTATCATATACGCAAGAAATAAAATTTTACATTCTTAAAGGCGAGCCCCAAATCGTTTGACATTTACTCCGCAAATACAAAGATTTTTTTTTTTCAAAATACCCACCCTCCAGAGCCATTATTAAGTGCTTAAAATATATGATATAATTACGATTAGGTAGAATTCATGACATAGTGGATTCATAATTTTGTATTATATCGTAATAATTCTTCATTACTTAATGTTTACAAAGTGCTCCAAAAGATGGCGCTGCAATGTGTGGCAATTAATTTAACTATCGTTTAATTTTGTTCATCATCATTTAAAATATTCAATTAAATGTGTTGATATCCGTACCCCCTCTTCTAAATTTCTATATTTAGCAAAATCCTTCCTCAGCGGCTTAATCATGTCACAACGTTATTAATTTCAGCGCCATCTGTTAGTATAGCGGGGTACTCGATAGTCATAGCACGAATAAAGGGTTGAATTTTTATAGTCTAAGGGTTGAATTTTGATAGCCTATAATATAGCCGGGGATTTTCTCGACAGATTAGTAAAGTTTGCACCGAAATCCGTTCAGCCGTTCTCACGTGATGCCCGTACAAAAAAACGACAAACAGATAAACAGATAAACAGACAAACAGACAAAAATTCTAAAAACTGTTGGAACGTGTTCTGTTATCGATTCTAAGTATCCCCAGCTAACTTTTTTTCAAATATCTTTCATGTACAGACTTTCGACCCTCTTCAGCTTTATTATATGTATAGATATGTTTCTGTTATGTTAATTGTATTATTATTCTTTTAATGTTGCAATAAATAATTTTTAAAAATTATGGGCAGGACCTATTGATTTAGTGAAATTAACGTTTTTTTGTTTAATGTTGATAACAATCAATAAGTGTTAAATTATTTACTAAGTAAGGAGGTCTAACTTAAATATTATTGTACACGATCAATTTTCAATTACTGAGGCTGTAATGTTGGTCCTGCTCACGTCTCCCAAAGCACCCAGTATTAAGTATTAGGCATTAACGTGTCGCACACTCAGACCGCTACCTTATCATGAGCGTTATTTTAAACGTCTTCATGTCGATACACTTAGTAGATACTCCTACTAGATAATCCTACTAATATTATAAATGTGAAAGTTTGTGAGTGAGTGAGTATGTTTGTAAAACATAGAATACTTTTTATACCGATATTCCCACGGGATAGGGATAAAATCTTTAAATAACAACCGCTGAGCTTAGAGTCATGAAATTCGGTATGTAGGTAGCTGGACGTCTGGAATAACACAGGCTACTTTTTATCCCGATGTTCTCATGGGATAGGAATAAAATCTTGGACTAATAACGAGTGCGAAGCCGCGGGTCAACGCTAGTAAGTATCTAATATAGGCAATCGACGTCATGCTAGCAGCTCACAGATTTCCGCATTATCGCAGCGCTGCGAGCGTTAATCACGCCGACAGCGAGAAATGCGGTTTTCACTTTGAATACAATCAAGTGACGCGACCCTGGCCCTGTACTACGAAGTGCAAAATTCGCACTTTGTATCTTGTCGTCCCCCAGACGCTTATATTATTTAATACGAGAGTGAGAGGGACGGTACAGTATGAACTTCGATTTTCGAATTTCGTAGTAACCCCCTGTAATTTGCTACAGCCACCGGATTCAATAAGAGACGCAAAATAGATTTGTATTACTCATCTCTCAACTCGACCACTCTGCCAAGTAAATCAAGTTCGATCCTTGATTCCGACCGGGTTCTCTAAGAATATTCTGGATCGAATCGAAAGTATCATCTTATAAATAGGCACAAGGAAAAATTTGACGTTATTGTTAGCAGAATGTATTGTTTTTTAATGATTTTATTTAACTTGAAATTTATGGTTTCATTAAGAATGTACATAATTGCCTTGTTGTTATTGGTAAATAGTAAACAGCTGTCGAACGTAGCTTTCAATTCTAATTGTAGTGAACAGATTGATTTGAAATTTGGTACGATATTATGTAATACAGATGATAGATAATGCAAGTACATAAAGCCGGAAGACGCCCACTGCTGAACCAAGGCCTCCCCCTTAGAGCGACATAACGAAAGACTACTCGCCACTTGCATCCACCTGTTACCCGCAACTTTCACGATGTCATCAGTCCACTTTGGGAGGCTCGCTTGGGAGGAATTTTCTAATTTCTGGAATTAGAAGTATGAAAATAGGTGTATAAGTTCTCGATTACAATTAAAAAATATCTGTGTAGGTGAAATGGATAAAATTTCCCTCTAAAGGGGTAAAAAAACGCGCGATAACCGAATTCCACGCGGGCGAAGCCGCAGGCAAAAGCTAGTAATATTATAAATGCGAAAGTGTGTTTGTATGTTTGCCCCTCTTTCACGCCGTAACGGAGCGACGGATCGACATGATTTTTGTCATAGGGATAGTTTATGAGCCCGAGAGTGACATAGGCTACTTTTTATCCCGGAAAAATGCACAGTTCCCGAGGGAACAGCGCACAATAACCGAATACCACGCGGGCGGAGCCGCCGGCAAAAGCTAGCAAAAACATAAATAGAAGGGAGAAAAATTAGAAACGTTGCGCGTTGCGTTACGTTGCGTTTTGCGTTGCGTTGTTAAATTTAATGTCCAACATCCACCGCTAGCGGAGCGGATGCCGCACGGATTCAGTTTAACTTACATCGGTCAGCTGCAGGGAAGTACTTCCACCAAACTTCTATGAAATTGATCGTTGCAAGTTAAACGGAGTCTGTACGGGATCCGCCCCGCTTGCGGTGAAAGGTGCTTCTATTCTAGTACACGAATAGGGGACTTCATACAGGATTTTATTGGCTTTGCAATTATGTATAGATACAGTATTCTTTGTGGTATTAGATATGTTTTGTTCTATACTCGTATCAATGAAGCGTAATTGCAATCAGCGTGCGGCTACTTCTGCAGCTTTGACCAGGGGGCTTCTACGAAATTCAAAATTTTTATTTAGATTTAGAGTTCTCCGCGAGGCAGTGAGAAATCAGTGACCCAGATCCCAATAGTTTATTAACCCGATTGAGCTAAATGAGGTTAACTTTAAGAACAGTTTATAACGTTAGGTACCATTTTTATACTGGTAAAAAATAAATAGTCTTAGTAATGGTACATCGTTAAACGTTTATTAAGATTTAACGTTAAGTCTGTTTGACAGCGGTAACGTTACCAACTTTTTAACGGTATTTGAAGCCCTGCTGGTAGGTAACATAAGGCCGTAACTTGTGTAACGCACTAATGTTCATTCACCGTTTCTTTCTACCCCATCCGAGGATTCCAAGTGTGTTAAACAATAAGGCCTTAGGTGTCGTTACTTTGGTCGTTGAACAGTTGGGTTTTATCATTATGGCATATTTTTTATTAATAAATATTGTAGATAAGTAACTTTTTAATTAAAATGGCGAGGCGCGCAATATCAAACTCAAGACTTAATCGACAGTAGTTTAATCAGTTTATTTGATTCATTTAACGAAGGGAATTGATTGTTTTACGGGCGAGAAACATAATACAGTAAATTTCAAAGGGAACTCTATAAATAGGGGAAAGCGCCACTTTATTTTATCATAGAACGTTTATTAACTTCGTGTTCAGACGCTGGTAAATAAAAGTTACTCGAGCGAATTGCCGGCAGTTAATCGATCTTTTAACTTGCTATTGTATAAAAAGAGTAATTATTGAACAAAAGGTATCCACTAGGGTAATTATTAGGGCATTACAATTTCTTTATCGCTCATTAAATATTAAATGGGATCACAAGCTGCTACCAGCTTCGACCGGACGGAGCTTGGGGCGGTTTTAAGACTTCTATTATGTAAAATCTTATCTTGGATAGATAGGAAAGTAAAGTAAAGTAAAAATCTTTATTTGTAAAAAAAAGAATGCTACACATACAACAAATACAGTACATACAAACTAATACAAGCTTTTTATAAGGTGCTGTAGTAAAAAGAAAAAATACTTATTTTTTTTTGATATTTATAATATAAGGAAAGGACTCAACCAAATCGAGGAAAGTATGAAAATTTGAAAAAATATATATAATAATATGGTGGTATGGTGGTTATGGCGGTGGTATGTATTTTATATAAACCTTGTCTATACCCTCTGTACAAAGGTGAATACAATATGTGGGTTGTAACCTATATTATGTACACAGCATTTATTTAATTATAACACTTCAAAACAGCCTGCATAAAGATGCATGATAATATATATTTTTTTTTATATTCGTGTAATCTAATAATTTGCATCATCAGAATATTGCTGAGAAGGAACTATATTCGGGATTTTGGTTATTGTTCAACCAGAGTTATAAAACGTGTATAAAACACGTATATAAAATAAAAATATTAAAATATTCACCCATCGAACAGCTAAGTATTATTATAATATTATTGTCTGCATCAATGCATGCATCAATACATAGTAGATAAATAAGATAGAATGAATATCTACTTAGAACTTTCCATTTTGTTGTCGCTTTATGCTGTTTGCACGATTTGGACCACCTCGCGCGTAAACGCGGGTCCGACCCGCAAGAACAAAGCACAAAGGTATTATATCTAAGTATTGTTTTGGCTACGGTCCGAGATGGGCTCTAATGAAAATCTTACCATGCATAACAATGAAATAAAATAATTTCGTTCCAGATACCGCTACTGTGAGGACTTTATTTCGTTTACAATTTAATAAATTTTGGATCGTTTACTAAGGAAATGAGCAACACCTACATTTAAATTAGTTTGCTAATGTATTTCGGTTTGATCGGTTTTCTTTTCCTTTCTCATTTGAATCTGCATGAAAACGAAGACCATCGGCGAATCCCAAGCAACATTAACATTTTGGTTGTACTGTACGACGACTTTTTCATTAACTAAACAGGTGAATCGATGCAAAAAAAATATTATTTGCCAGCTCCATCGATATATACTTAAATAGAATATAAGTCAATGGCCAGCCCCAAGTATACTTACAATGTTGTAGCTTTCTTTGTTAGCTTAAAAAAAGAAAACAAAATCACCTTGCTTAAAAGTAGAAACAAAAGTATCCTCCGAATAATAATATCGCGTAAGTAGTGGCAGATGATTTACCCGTTCAGATTTCAGGCAGTTCGGGAAGCACTCACGCAGGAGGCAAATCCTGTCGCCATTGAAAACTTTATCCCGCAGGGGACGAGGGCTAAATATTTCTGAGTCGAATATTCACTGCCATTCTCTAAGAAATATAATATATCTGAAAGGCTTTTGTCATAACTCAATAAAAGAATAAATAGATTCGAGCAATGTTGTCTCGCTTACATTCAACCGAAACCACGATCATGCGTTTTGTGAAGCTTGACAAAATTGCTAAGTTAAGAAATTTCTTTAGGCCAATAGATAAATTGAACTGTATATTTGCACAAAACTAATTTTAAATGAGGGTAGGTATATACCTACCTACTCCTAACGTTACTGACGTTTAATTGAGTTTCGATGGTATTTGTTGTGTCTGTGTTAGTTTTAAGTATGAATAGCTATCTGTATTTCTGTGGACATCTATTATTGGCTTTCTGTTTACTACCTAATGTACTGTATTGCTGTTGATCTTGGCTAGATAAATATTTCTATTGAGATATCTAGAAATTTTAATTGAATCGAAGTCATTTTAAATAATATCTCGTCTTAAAATATCGCTTTTATTTTGCGTCACATTTAGGTTGTATATTTCACACTAATAATTTATTAAGGTAAGTGTACCTACGCTTAACTCAGCATGTCGTCAATCCTTTAATCGGTTTAGGGATTACCATTAATTAGAAAACACTGTCTGATAACGGCGTAAGTGACGACACCGGAGCGAGTGTAAATTATAAATATTAGGTATAAACAAGGGGGCTACTACGAAGTTCGAAAATCGAAGTTCGTATCGTAACGTACCGTCTTTGTACTTCTCTCGTACTTCCTCGTACACTCTCGTATTAGCGTCAGCGGGATGGGAAGATATGGGGAGATACCTGTGCCTATTATGCCTCCAACCAAGTGCTTCTTATTTCGTCATAGCTTACGGTACTCACAAATGAAAATTTGTCCTTTTTACCCGCGAGGGTTATTTTTTTCGAACGTATTCATGTATATTATGTCTATTTTTGTGGTCCTCTCTTTAGTCTAAATGGCTGGACGGTTTCAAACAAATGAGATATCGTTGTTAAAACTGTCTGAACGACATAGGGCGTAAATTATGGTAGAGTAATTTTATAACCGACATAAAGATAATTTAAAATATTCCGCAAGAAAAACAATTATCGAATATTGCTAACACTTTTACATATTATAAAAGATCATTGCTAGCGACACAGGCATCGTCCAGTCAAGCTCAAAATTAGCTTAACCCTTTCACGATCCCTTGAACGTTAGACGATATTTTACTCTTACGGTTAAGGCTTCCACTTGGCCCAAACGACTCGTCGAAAGGTCATGTGGGCGTGTAAAGTTAAATTCTGAATACAGCAGAACTTGCGTGAAATCACAGCTATTTCTTCACCAACCAATCAGAGGCAGCAGCGCACCAGCTCAATCCCAGTGATGTCAAGATATCAATAGGGGGCAGTAATCACTTACATCAAGTGAGACACATGCTCGTATTGCTCGTTTGCATTTTTTTAAATGTTGCTGGAATTTTACGGAACCGACACCACCAACACACACTGCCACAGTTAGGTTTGTGTGATTTGTGCGTATTCTGACAGGGTGGCGATGGAAAAGCTGCATGAACACAAATTTGTTGCTTAGGCATAAACTATGGTAAGGTGAGCAAAACTAGTAGTTTATAGTTTGATATGGACTTCCACAAAGTAACGCCAGATTCGGTCAATAATTTAAGATTTAACTGTCAAAATAAACACAGTAAAAATATTTTTACCTACTCTGAAGGAATGAAATTACCTACGACTACGATAATCGATTGTGCTATCATCCCACTGTTGAGAAAATAACCTGCTCTTCACATTTGATTAAGCTGCCCGCGGCAAACGTTAACGTATATATATCTTTTTGATTTCCAAACCGGAAATTGAAATATCATTCATAGGTTACGTTGTGTTTATTTCGTAAAATTATTATTTACCTACGCACGTTTGAATATCTTGTAATATCTAATGCCTGCCTACGCCTACGGAGCAGACACGTGGACCTTGCCTGACTGCGGGGCTAATCTACAAATTCAAGGTCGCTCAGCGAGCTATGGAAAGAGCTATGCTGTCAATGCAATAATGATGACAATGATTCTTTGAAGGATAAAATCCCAAATACATTATCGGACAAAGAACGAAAGTCACCGACGTTGCTCAAATATTATTTCGCTGAAGTAGTGTAGGGCTGGCCATGTCTGTCGCAGGACCGATGAACGGTGGAGTGAAGGAGATGAGTCCTCGCATGGAGACCACGGACGGGAAAACGTAGTGAAGAGCGTCCTGAGGCACGGTGAACGGACGACCTTAAGAGAGTCGCTGGTGGCGGATGGATGCGAGAGGCTGGAGACAGAGTGTTGTGGCGCGCCATGGTAGAGGCCTATGTCCAGGAGTGGACTGCTATAGGCTGATCATGATGATGGATCTAATGCGTGTGATCTTATTTTAAGAAGAAAAATCTACTAGACTTTCTACTCTCATCTTGCACCCTGTGACAGAAACAGGTGGAGAAAATGATTGTGATTCTGAGTGTGTTAGACAATAACGCCTCTTAGCATAAATTATACTGATATTGTTTGTTTGTTTATGCTCATTATTGTATAAAAAGTAAACACAATGGATTGTTTGTGATATAATGTAAGATGGTTTTTGATATTGGGTACCTATTTAATATTACTATTTTTCTGTTTGAAGTCACTGCCAATTCGAATAGATAATAACTAGTTAAGGAGGTAAGCTCTGACTAAATAGAGGGCACCGACTTCAAACAGATTAGTAGAAATATATTTTACCTTTTTGTATTTTTTTTCTGATAATATCTTATTTTCTTTTCCTTTTCTTATTTTCAGCGTATTCCCGAAACAGAAACGTCAATTGTGGATTAGTCCTACTGGTGTTTCACCCCAGTTAATACGAGTACACTTCACCGCGTGCATTGCGATGAACATAAATAAAATTGTTTAGGAACTGTTCTTTGTTAAAGTAATTCGCAACCGGTGAAATATTATTGAGTACCTAGTGTCGGTGGCCACCTGTGGTATTTCTCATTTTCTCGGGGTTCGTTGAAAGTATCACATTTCGATCAAAAAAGTATTTTTTGAAATAAATTCTTAAATGACGAACTTTTGAGGAAATAAACAAAAGAAAAACAATGGAATCGGTAATCCCTTTTCTTGAAATCGGCTAAAAATACCAGTGTATTTTTACCCTAACGTAGCATAAGTAATAATAACGCATTGGCATTCTAGCATTTTTAGGAGTAGAAATTTACTATTAAGTAGGTATATTGGTTTCAGCAAATAAGATGAACGATGTGGCACGTGAGGATTTCAACGAGCATGTAATTCTATGAATCCTAACGAGAATGAAATAGCTCCGCTTGAAACTTGAAACCACTTGAAAGAGTCATTTACAAGCAATCTCCAAACATTTGACAGAAAAGTTTTCGAATAAAATGAAATCCTGTTCAAGTGTTACTTGAAACTGAATTACGTTTTATTTCATTGCAATTTAAATTGCATTGAAAAAACCCTTTTGGGTACGTGTATATATTTTTAAAACATGCTTGGTCAGTAAAATTGTGATGAAATGTGCGATGAGGACAAAGGCGTACACTTGTTCAGTGGCAGCCTATTTTTGCTAGCGTTACCTAAAAAGATTTATGTAGGTTTTATCTGTCTGGAAATTAAGACAATAGGAGCTAATTCCCTTCACTAGTATCTATTTTGAACTCGAACGGGCCGATGAAATGTTAACAATATACAGGCGAAGACACTTCCCTGCGTGGATGTGTCTGTTGGAAAAATTAAAATGGAAATAGATCAACAAAACCATGGCAAGTAGGAGACTTCCTACAAAAGTGGCCGCAAAATTTCACGATCTGTGCACGGAGCATTCAATCTAATTCAATTTTGAATTTAGGTCTCATTCATAATTTTTACGGTTTCAAAAGTTGTTATTCTTATAAGCGAATTCCGTAAAATGTGTAGCAGTATTTCTACTGTTTAATCCTCAGAACGGAGACAAACTTTCCTAATCGCCGTAAGCAAGCCGTTACAGGAGATAAAATGAGACATTACAGGGGACCGCGTTCAACGTCGACGACATTATTATCGTCTGCTTTTGGCATTTTGAAACGTCTAAAATTAACGCAATGTTTAAATATAAAATACGCGTCCTCCATTAAACCTCTGCCGTTAACATTCTCCAAAACAATTATACTACACCACGTTTCATTTTCATAAATACATGATAAAGTACCTATGTTTTCATTCGAGAATCTTAATGACTATTTGTTGTTTATACGGCATAAATTACATAAAACTGGTATCACAAACTTGGTCTCATCGAAATACAGATACCTACAAGCTTGGGTTGAGCACTTGTGATTAATTACTTACTTAAGTGTGTGTACCGAACTCAGTGTAGGGTCAGATAGGTAGGCTTACTGCCAAACAGACCCAGAGCTTTGAGGAGGTTAGGTTAGGTACGTACTTACTAGAAAAGCGTTGAAGCCCATGAATCACAAAATGGCCGCAGGTTTGTATGGGCCTATGGCACAGCTAAATCGGGTCCATCCAATGACAAGGGTCCCTTAATTACGAGGCAGGTAAATAAATAGACAGAAACAAAGGGCCCGCCAGTCCATCGTCGTAAATGACGGCAATCCCGAATGAAAACCTAAAGTGCGAAGGGATAACATGGAATTTGTATTCATAATATCTGTTTGAATGTAAACGCAACCGGCATGTTGGCTGTTTAATTATTTTTGCTGTTTGTGTTGGTCAAAGTAATAGCTTTTGCATGTATTTAGGCATAATGTTTGGATCTGTAGTTTGTTGGGTATATACGCTAATAGGGAACTAAAGCAAATGAAGTAGATACAACTAAGTACTGTGGGCGTGAAAACCCGAAGCTCAAAAACACACAATTTATACATATAAAGCTAGTTGTATAGATGTAGGTATTTAGGAGCCTTTATTCATTTACTTCATTACAAAGTGTTCCGGAAATGAATGGAAAGTAAGAGGCTGAATTATTGAAACAAGCAATCCGACGAGTTCATTAGGAACCCCACTGGCTCTGCGGAAGGGATAAGACAGGATTTTGCCAAATTAGACTTTTGTTCTTGTTGTGTTCCAAACTCCTGGACACTCTGTTTTGGTAAACCGCCCACTCAGCCTCTGCCTTTTCAAAAGGCTCATTGTTTACTAAGATTGTTATACAGCGGCCAAAAATTTGGCAAATTTAGGGCAGGAGTTTTTATCGCACGAAGCTTACTTTGAAATTTAACTTAATGGGTAATATCTTTGTAAACAAAGCACAGGAAAAAGACGCGCCGTGCGTGGAGTATATCGATTGGTCATTTGCATTTCCCGCGCTTCTAAAGCGAGTCTTCTGCGCAGGTGTCTCAGTGAGCCATATCAGTTTTGTATATTTATTACTGTAGGTATATTTAGCTGATAGTGAAATAAGAGTAAAGCTCAAAAAGTTGACCACATAACACATAATACAAAAGAAAATAGAACAAATAACAAACAAAAAATTAGGTACAAATAATAACAACACAAAAATATTTACAATATATTAGAAGTTAATTTTCGATCCACAAAAGAAGTTTTTCCAACTCGTTTTGCCCAAACTTTTGGTCTCCATCCACAAACTCTCGCAAATATTCAAAACTGAATATAATAATGGTAGGTATCTTTTTAGTTCATTGTGTGGGCACTTAGTGAAAATTATATACGTTCCATGTGATAAGCAGATTTTTCATGAAGAGAAAAACTGTATCTTCGCAAACTCGGTGCGTTGAATTGGTTAGCAATACGCGTACTGCGTACTGCGTACGCAGGGTACACCAATGCGTTTCCCTTCACCTAAAAGTTTCGAGCGTAACAAATTAAATTCCTTACCTCAATCCCAAAATACTTCAAGGTAGGTATGATCCTGGGTTTCCAATGATCGTGTCTATATCCCATATAGCGATGAAATGTGATGCGTCAAATTCATATTTCACAAAGAAGTTAAATTACCTGTTACAATTAACGATTGCTACAATAGTTAGGTGCTACTTTAGTTGACCTAAGCTATTAATATTCACTTGTATTCCGGTGTCGGATACCTTCGCTTATCAGCAAGCTTCATTGTGAACAAACGCAAGCCTATTTAAAAATAAAAAGGCATGTTTACGTCAGGCGGTACCTATATACTGTAGGTTTTTTTTAGCAGTTATTAGAATTAATCATGTTACTAGTATGGATATATGAGAAAGCGTGCTCATAGAAAGGTTTCAAAATTAAAAAAGTTGAAAGTTTCATCGGTCTTAAACCTGAGTACAGCTGTTGTGATTAACTTCAAAGTATCACTTTACCTACTAACCTAACTAACTAAACTTTTGTAACTTTTGTAAATGAGGCATAGCGAGTCAAATTTGACACAAAAAACATAATTAATTATGTAGACTGTGGAATGTTAATTTCGTCAATAAAGGTGTTAGGACTTGCTTAAACTCGAATACGAGGAACAAAGTTCTGCAACCTACTGTAAGTAATGTTTTTGAAACGTAAGTATTTATTTAATGAATGAATGAATGAATTTATTCGCTGAATATGGTTACAACAGGTGGAATATAATATAACAGTACTTACACATACATTACTTACCTATTCATTTTGATTTGTACTGTTTACATATATCTAACACGGATGCGTCCCGCTCTTTTTCACAAATTTGACTTCACGTAATGCCGCGTGATTCTTCTTGGGCTATGCCTATAAAAGCTGAAAGATTTATTCACATGAGCGGCCAAGGTTAGGTGCGTTAATGTAGGCATTCATTAAACTTAAGACGTATTGGTTATTTATACTTGGCTGGGCAGAAATATTCTCGGGTGAGCGGCTTCTTTCATGCAGGCTGCGACGTTGCCGTAGAGTTCCTATGATGTCGCATACATATTATAAGTAACTTTGAATTCGGATCGAATCAAAGACGCCATTAAAAGTTGGAAGGGTGTTTAAAAATAAGATTTGAGATTTTTTTGTTGTTAATCCGTTCTCCTTTTCCAAAGATATTGCGTATATTGACCACAAGTTAAATGGACACAATATTCGACATTGCTGAACTTATAATAAGGTACTTACAAAATCAATCGAAGTCGTTAAAAATATTGTTTGTTTGTGTGTAATTGTGATCTGTCGTCTTTATTCTTGCAATAAAATTATTTGATAAAAATACTTTTAAATAATGGCTAAATTTACTGTCCTTTTTTCAATTATCTAGCTTATACCTACTAACTTCCATCATGTAATCAGAAACTATTTTATGTGGCAAAATGTCAAGGTTTACTCTATCTTTTATTAAACCAGTCGAATAGTAGGTTCAGTCTTGTAGATACAAAGGCTCCTTTGTGTTCTCACTAATACGTATTAAACATGTAACGTAGTGCAGCTTCCTCCGTCTTATTAATAGGACAATGGGCAGATAAACAATAGAGATGTTTTATATTTTAATACGATTATGGTCCACCAATAGCATAGGTAACTTCATTATGCAATTACACATTCATTTCATCAATTGAAATAAAGTTAAACCTTTTTTGACGTTACATCCAACGGTTCGTTATATTGGGAAAAAACGGTCTTGATCTTGGTATTCGTTTCACGCACATCTACCTTTAAAATTATCCATTTTCTCCGTCCCACTTTCCGCGTCTTTGACCGGCTCGCGGCGGCGTCTCAGATCGCACTTTATTAAGGATCCAAGGGTAAATAAAATTTAGCCTTATAAAGTATCTTTAAACAAAAGGAAGCCAAGAAACAATGCCGAAAGTTTGAACAACGCTTCCAAGTAAAAAATGTTTATGAAAATATTTTTCAGATTTTTGACCTATATTGCTCTACAACAATATCGCATTAACTTGGACAGTGCTGATTGCTAATAAGCGAACATAAACATTAGCTTTATGGGGTCCGTAAAAGCATCTCTGCATTAACGTAAATAATTGTCCACTTCATTTTGCGGAGTGAAGGCTCTTCAGCGGGAATTGCGTCTGGCGGAGCGGGGGCGATTTATGACGTCCATAAACTTGAAAACGTTCTTACAATTGTTTTACGCATACCGCGAACCGCTTTGATTTGTCACGTAGGCACAATTGAACGAGTCGTCGAGTCATCAGAGTTTGGGGTAGAAGCTATTGGAATCGAAAGATTGCGAATGAGATTCTGATGAGTTGCAGATTGGATAGGGGAAGGGTGTTGGAGGTTGTCAGGTTGAATGGTGAGTGTAGATGATCGGAGGAAGGAGGTGTCGGCGGCGGCTGCAGGCGGGGGGTGGATCGATCGGGGCTGCGCAACAAGTGCCCGCCGGCCGCGGGCCCGGGCCGCACACACGCCGCGGCGCGGGTCGCCCGCCAACACACTATCCAACGTCTTAATCGGACGCACGAATCGTTTAAGATTGTTATGTTTTGTATGAAGTTTTAACTATTTAACTCTTTACCTTCTGATTTTAAATGTGTAAATAATCTTAGAAATTTAAAATTAAAAGAGATAAATTCGAATACACTTGTGACGAAAGTAAAATTTAATTTAATTTCACGCACTTTCAGTTCTTGTACCTGATTGACCATTAATTAAAAGTTTTTTTAATATTTAAAACAACAGCCATTTTTTATAAGGTTAATTCTTGAGATGTGAGTGGGATCAACAAAACACAATTCAGACATAAGTCGCATATTTATGTGAAATATTGTCATTCTTGGCTTTAAATGAATATTACTAATCAACATTCACACAGCGTTTTTTTTCGTCAATTACCGCTACAAAACACTTATCCACAATAACACATAACTGAGTTGGGTAAGGATTGTTTCTGAAGTCTCCGAAATCTCCCAGTATTATACCTACTATCATATAACCGGGCCAAATAACAGAATTTTCGTTTAGTTTTTCTAATCGGTTATGTAAAGTTGCGCAGCATCGTAGTTGGAAGCTCCAAATCGCCCACTATCGCTGAACTTTTCCTGTTCAACTCGTAAAGAGATAAAATAAAGCTCCGGAATTTGTTACGTTCGCTTGATATGTCGTTAAAAGGTTTGAATCTGAACGTAAGGTCTCCCCGGAAGTGCCGACTCGAGCCCTTAAGCTGGGTTTCCGAACGTTATTAGTGTAGGAATTAGAACAATATCCGAAGTAGTTTTGACAAAACGAACCGGAACGTTACTTTCAGTTTAATAAACACAAATAGAGACGGCATCATATTTAACTGTTAGTTAACACTAATCAATGGATGGTGAAACAGCCCCTAAATCTTTTATGGGACATATCTTACTACTTTTAAAAAAGCTTGTATCTCAATATCCATAATTAAGTGAACTTTTTGAACTTTTTTTTAAGGGTTAACTTTGTTGACGTATTGATTTGAAATTTGAAATATACCTAAGACCTTTTTCAAAGTAGGTAGTGATTATAATTTTGTGTATTAGCAATGGTGCAGCGGCATTGATTGTCAGTAGTACCTACTAAAAATTAAAATCGATGTAATTTTATGCCAGTCTTATAGATTTTTGGCGGGCCTCTGTAACCCGCGAACCACAGGTTGAGTATAGCTGCATAAAATGAAAAATCAAAATGATTCTGATGCTAACTCAGTCCAAATAAATAGTAAAGATGAAGTTCTGTGAAGAAGTTCGTCACACAAGTGTGACGAAACTTTTTTCGAATGGATTTTTGTTGTTAGTCTAAATTCAATTTTTTTGTTATTTTGAGTACAATCTTGTCAGTTGCTTTCAGACAAATAAATTTCGTTTGATTTAATGACTACCTAGAATTTGCCCACTTCGAAAAAGTTGAATTGAATTAAAAATTAATATTCAAATGTTGACTGGATAAAAATACCAGTGCTAGAGTCAGCAACAAGTACAGCCTCTTTATCACATGCGTAAAAATTCCGAACGATATGAGAAAAATCTATGCAAATCTATGTTCACAGTTTTTTAATTTTGATGAAATTTGCAAGTTAAGTTCACGTCACTTTCCATCCAAGGATCCCCAACATAGCCAGCGGCCAACATGCCTTCCCTGGTACCGGTCATTGTATCTTATTTTTATGCTATTCCACAAAATAAATCTGTACGGATAACTTTGTTATAGGTGTATCTTAATATATTGAACTTCTTATCTGTTTCTGTTTCATACTAGATTGAGCCCGCGGTGTCTCTCCTGTAGAATAAAAAAATGGTTCCCTATCGAGTTAGAAGTTCAAATAATACCTTCTTAATGCATTTGCACCTCTGATACTCTTCTGCCCCAGTAGTTTAGGCTGTGTACGTGTGTCGTGACGAATAATGAATAGAAACGCACTGTGAGCTTTTGAACTTCTGAAAATAAGATACTAGGCCGTTTCATATGACTATTGAATGAAAGTACTGTATAGATTCAGGCGTTACTTTGCGGAGGTCCATGTTATAATAAATGGCATATCTGTCTTGCTCCTCCGCCAAGTAGTGAGCCCAAGTTGTGCGAAACAGCTACGTTTAAGTTGGAAAAAATGTTGGAAAAAGTTCTAAGGCTGTCGATATCGGGTCTCTATTGTATTCCATAAAATTTGAACTCCGATTTTAACAATCCATAACGTTATTCATCATAATTTTTGCAAGTCATATTATCTTAAGTCATAATTTTAAACAGTATAAAGTGGAGTTCCGATTTTCGCAGGTCATAATTATTGTTAGTCATAAAATTGGTTAGTCCAAAACTTTCGATGTCCATATAGTATGCCATTCCATAATTTTAAAGGCAATAAACTATTTTAGTATAATTGTTATAAGGTCTATTTTCACAGATCATAATGATTGATAGCCACCTGATAAGTTTAATCATAACATTTAACGTCATAATGCTAAATTCAATAACAACACTTATAATAATTATAAAAAGGTATTTAATTATCTATCAGAAAAAAATACAACATTTTAACTACCGAATGTATACCGCTTTTTTAATTGAAGTGGGTACTCATGCAAAAATATAGTGGGTAGGGAGTAATGTGCTTTAAACGTGTCTGTGCCGTTTACGATTACGCTTTTTAGTGATTGCAAATATGTCGGACGACGGTGAATGTGATAAAGTATACTGTGATTTGTTTAAAACTAAAAGAGGAGGGCTGAAATTAAACATTGCTGGGTTTACTTATGAATTCTTGTGTAAGAGTCGTAGTTCTAAGCTAACTAAACTTATGTTGAGTTTCTTAATCCATAGCGTTTCCGGGCTGCTACGAGGGTCACACTGAAAGTTTCGGGAATAGATAAAAGTATTCAGTTAAATTGGATAAAAGTATTTTGATTGTTTCTCAAAGTATTCGCCCTTATATTTCATGCACTTTTCCATGCGTTTAAACCAGTCTTTAAAGCACTTATTGAACGCTTAAGTAGGGGTCGATAAAATGGCCTTTTAAAAGCGTCCACTGCTTCTTCCAGCGTCTGAAACCGCTGACCAGGCAACTTATCCTTGATTTTGGGGAATGTGAAAAAGTCATTGGGGCTTAAGTCGGGGCTGTATGGAGGATGGTCCAGGAGTTCGACGTTTTTACCGTTCAGATACTCATTTGTTTTCCGAGCGGTGTGGGAGCTGGAATTTTCGTGGTGAAGGACGATGCGGCGATTAGGGTTATTTTTTCGGAGTTAATCAAAGATACTCGGCAAACAAATGGTTGTGTACCAATTGGCATTAACCGTTCTACGATCTTAGAAAGGTATAGTACCTACATGACCCGATTTGGAGACAAACGTGGCCACCATCTTCTTGGCCGTGCTGCGAGAGCGAATAACTTTTGTCGGCTTGAGCTCATCTTCGTAGACCCATATTCGAGACTGGTTTTTAGATTCAGGCTCATATGCATATATCTACGACTCGTCACCCGATACGACACTAAAAACTGAATTTAGGCATCCTCCGTTGAATTTATTCAAAGTTTTGCGGCACCAATTGACACGAGTCGCTTTTTGCTCGTCAGATAATAAATGAGGGATCCAGCGAGAAAACAACTTTTGCACGCCCAATTCTTCCCGTAAAATAATTTGTATCTGACTCATTCTAATACCCAAGCACTCTTGAATTTCCCAGTATGTCACATGCCGGTCATCTTTTATCATTTGACGCACAGCATCAATGTTTTCTTGAGTGACGGCTAATTTTGGTCGACCCTCACGCACATCGTCCGTGAGTGATACACGGTTGCGTTTAAAATCTGAATACCACCTGTATATTGTAGTCTTTGAAGATGCTTCATTACCAAAAGCAGCAATCATCCGGTCTCTACATTTTTTTTGTGTTAATCCACTTTTAAAATCGTAATAAATCATAGCTCTTAAGTTTTCACGGGACAATTACATTTTCATCAGCGACTCGACGACTTCAAAAAACAATTGAAACCGAACCATTACTTTTTTTTTCTATGTGGCTAGTGGGTTAAGATACTGAAACTTTAGAGATTATAAAATGGTATAATATGTGCCAAAATTAAGTTTCTAAGTTTTGGATTCCCGAAACTTTCAGTGCAGCCCTCGTATAAAAAAAACCTAACATCGAAGGCTAAGGCGGGAGCTACGCTCCGCTTCGCTCCCGCCTTAGCCTTCTAAACCTAACCTATCCGAGTCGCTTCTGCTCCGAACCGTCTTGCTCGCTCGCTTCGCTCGCTCGCACAAATCATATTGTTCTCAACATAATTTCTAAAGTATTATCTAAATAACATATTATCTAAAGTCGTAGATAAATTAGCACTTTCAAATGTTTTTTTTTATTCGACTGAATGGCAAGCGAGCAAGTGGGTCTCTTGATGGTACGAGATCACCACCTGCAAAAATAAGACCAGCGCTGGGAATGTATGCCTGGAAATGTTTCTGAGTATTTATTTTTATGCCTATCAATGTTATGGATTTGGTTTTTTAGACCTAGACACTTTAGGGATTAAAACGATATGAGTAATAACCGTTAGTACGGTGAAATATATGGCTTAAACTATTTCTGAATAATTATTGTTATTTCTTTGAACGTTATGGATAAAAATGTATGACTTTTGTGATTATAGAATTTAATATTATGTGCCATTAATATTAGAGCTAATAACCATTATATTGAACAAAAATTATGACTAGTGATGTTTATGTTTATAAATTATATGGATATAAATTTCTGACCATCGAAATTCGGAGCAAAAAATGTATGGAAAACAAAGGGATCCCGTCGATATCATTTTTGTTAAAACGAAAAATCATCGATTTAGATTTGCAGAAACAGTTTTGTTGTAGAGTCGAAAATAAACATAGCTAGTCCATATGGCATTTCACAACTTACCTCAATAGCAATACTTACCTTTTACAAAAGTCAAACGCAACGAGCTGCAAAACATTGGCTCACTAATGAATGAGTTAATAGTTAATTAACGAAACATTCACCTCAGAGTGGTCGCGAGTGAATTTCATTTTAATTTTGTTACACTCGTTGGGGTTTCCTTTTTGATCATTGTATTTTCCGAAATGGTAGAGGATTAATATTGCACGACCTCATTTTGTGACAAAACCCGACGATCGAGTTTTCTGATCGTAGTCAGTTATTTCACTACAACGCTAAAAGACGCGTGCTAAATACTTAATGTCATGTGTGGCGAAATTGTTGAGGTTTTAAAAAAACGTGTTTAATAATTTGTATTATTTATTTGTTCTGGCTGTGTATTTGTAAGAACGTTAAATAACTTTCATATCAGGGAAATTCCCTAAACTTACCTTGTGTGGTTGTCCCTTCCACGCAAAGGTATCTTACTTTGGGTAAAGTTTAAGAGTATTCATACCGTCGGTGTTTTCTTTTCATTACTTTTCCTCTGACTAAAGAGCAAAAGAAAAAGGAACATATATAAAGATATCGAAGTTTAACTTAAATTAACTCTGTAACACATCACACAAACCCATTACCCTAGTATAATAGAGTCGAGCTCAAAAATATCTTTACACTTTAGTACCTTCTCACTGTATGCCATCTGACAATTTTATACAAAGGTTCAAACATGAAGTGACAGCGACAAGGTAGTAAAGTGTGAAGATATCTTTGACCTTGACTTGACTCTGTCCACTGCTAGACAAAGGCCTCCCCCATAGAACGCCACAATGAACGACAACTCGCCACTTGCATCCACCTTTCCCCAGCCCAGCCTTTGGCCTTTGTCCAGCAGTGGACGTCTTCTGGCTGATGATAAAGATGATGATTATACTCTGTACTTACCCAAACTAAAATAATGAAAACAAAAACGTATATTGAGGTACAATATTAATGTTTATTTAAAGACAATGTTATAACATTCTGTGTTATTAACCTAAATAGTCGTATTAAAATACCTGGTTCAGAAGTAATATCATGCCAACACAGAATATAATGAATTTGTATCATACAAGGGTTCTACACATTTCAAATCCTCAGTGCTATATAAGATCATATTGTATTCAATACAGTGTATAATTTTATTTTCATAAACATGAATAGGTATTAACTTTTAATTGATTTCCTAGTGAAAGAAATAACTATAACATTATCTTTTTTATATTGCAGATAGTACCTACTACGTAATATGACATTTTTGAAGCAAATACATTTGTCAACACATAGTACCTAAATTAAACTCGCAAAATAATACAGGACGTTATTAGTAGAGTTTCAAGTTACATAAACAGAAATAAATGAATTATAATAAAAGGAGAATGCTCAACTTTATAAGTGATTTGGGCTGTTCCTTAGTCTCTTCTGAATAATCTGTAGGTAACATATAAGAAATTTACCTGCTCTGCACTATAAAAGAAAATGATGATTTCGTGCGCGTTGTTCAATGCATCCAAAAGTATGAAAATGTTATGTTTCTGTAAAAATATTCTCATGTTTCTTCGTTACAAATTGTTGTCTCATATCCCATAAGAAACATAATTTAATTTTAAGAAATATTTTACAGTAGGTATTTGGTTAGTCAAGCCACATATTTAAGTATATATTTTGTTTGTAATTTGAAACCCCTATTTGTATGAGTATTTTATGTGAAATAATAATTTAAAGGATAATTTTATATATCAACGGTTAAGACTCATATAACAGAAACAAACAACAGCCTGGTTTTGGGCATTCTCCTTCTCCAAACTCTAAAAAGGCACATTCATAAACTTGAAATACTTTAAGTTAACTTTATAAATTCTTTGACACGAATTTTAAGTAAACTATTTTGAAATTTCATGAAACTCAAAAGTTAAGGCTTAAGTTTATTACTTAATATTTTTATTTTAATGTACCGTAGTAAATACGAGGTAGATTATACGCTAGAAAGGGACAGATAATTCTTAACTTAATGTTTGTTTTTTCACTAGTTCGGTTGTAGATGGTAGAAAATAGATAAATCAGTGGACATAGATCGCGTATGACAATGGTACGCACTTATTCGAATGACCAAACCCACATCCCATTAAATAACAATTTCAAGAATATAATTAAGTTTACAAAACTACAACAAAGTTTTAACATTATAATTTAGGCTTTGGCGCACTCATGGGGCAAGTTGTCTTGATTAATTTAAACATGTGACAGACATGTGTAGACGTGCGATATACTTTAGTTTTAGACAGAATGAGACTAAATTATGCACGATCTCCTTGGGTAGGTAATCAAGAAAATGACCTGTGTTTTGCCTTGACAAAAAGGAACAATCTGAACTTTGAGAACGATCCTAGGTCTTTTGAACCTAGTATGATATAAATGCTGTGTAAATGCCAATGAAATCTACTTATTATTTAAAACTGTCTTTAAAAATCTATTTAATGTTGGCCTGCAATATTATGTTGTAAATAAAAAACACTCTAATGAAAAAAATGTTACAGAGGACATCAGACTACAAGTACACTGTCATTTTAACCCATTATTGCATGCAAGCATGTTGCATGATCAATATGCCAGCAGTAGGTGCTATTCTTCTTTATTATCTTCATCTTCATCCTTCCACTGCTAGGCACAAGGCTCCTTCAAAGTGCGAGGGCAAATGCTGTGTTTCCTACACTAGTCCAGTGTTGATTGGGAGCTTCACATAAATCATGGAATTGCTTGGCAGGTACATGCAGACCCGTAGGATGTTTTCATTTTTGACGGCCGGATGGCTAAGTGGTTAGAGAACCTGACTACGAAGCTTGAGGTACTGGGTTCGATTCCCGGCCGGGGCAGATATATTTGTATGAATAATACGAATGTTTGTTCTCGGGTCTTGGATGTTTAATATGTATTCTATTCAAGTGTATTCATCTATATACTAAAGTATATTTGTTTATCCGTGGCCTAATATCCATAGTACAAGCTTTGCTTAGTTTGGGACTAGGTCAATTGGTAGCAAGAGTCCCATGAAGTTTATTTATTATTATTTATTTATTTACCAAATATCTCGTGGTAAATTTCAAATATAATTTAGCACATAAATTCCTAAAAGGTCAAAGTTGCGAGTCGGGTTCAAACCCACGACCCTATAGAGAAGCCATGATCAAGCCACTATGTCTACCAAGGCTGTATTTATACCACGTATCAATTTAACGGCAGCGATACTTCACACAGCTATACCTAGCCATGTAAGATCTCGTTATAATATTTAGCTAAACATTTACAAAGTCGATTTATTACCGAAGTCACAAGTTAAAACCATTAGTTAGTAGCAATCATCGTTAGTGAGGAAAGTTATTAAAACGGGCCTAATTATACGACAGCGTGAATCCTCCCCGGGGTAGTTAGTTGGAAAGGATTTTTCATTTTCATTCGAGTGAAAAGCTTGGTAATCTGCGTATTTTAAAAGCGGCTAGCTATCTGAAAATGTTTAGTTACGAAATTTTTGTTTCTTGTACTCGCATAACTGTTACTTTTTAAAAATATGACCACTGTTAATAGCATTTTTTCATACAGATTAAATGTGATTTGCAATACAATTGACGGCACATTGATAAATATTTATCTTAGAGATGCCAAATAAATGACAAAAATATTTCAAGCCCCCGTACCAAGAGACAGCGATAACACCGCCGTGTCCGATACACTGATTTAACAATTAGGGGCTGTTTCACCATTGATTAGTGTTAACTGACGGTTAAATGTGATGCCGTCTCCGTCTATTGGAATAAAACAAATAGAGACGGCATCACATTTAACCGTCAGTTAATACTAATCAATGGATGGTAAATCAGCCCCTTACAGTTTGAGGATCCATAAATGATCTAAATTTATGTTTCTTGAAAATGTTACAAAACAAAAGTAGCTTGGTTTTGTGATTAGAATATAATTGAACCTTGAAATTAAAGCCCCATGATCAGAGACACCTGTATATCTACATAAAGTATAACGAGCTAGTTGTATTGAAACCCACACACAAATCTATTTATTTCTTTGACTGAAAGTCAAACCAATAATTTAGAAATTTTCAAATTAGTTGTCTCTAATTAATTAACTAACCTAACCTTGGAATTAATTATGTTCACTTAATTAGCATTGAACTCGTCTGTGACTTATTTGAAGTTACATAGATAGCTACCAATTACACGAAAAGTCATGGTTAGGATCTGGTCCACCGAAAATAAACTAAATTATCTTTAGAAAATTTATTAAAGAAGTTATTAAATTAGAATACTTACACTTCAATTGTACCCGGGTATCGTTATAAATTATAAATATCCTAATTTGCTGAAGTTTTAGTTTATCACCGTACACAGTTTACACGTGTAATAGATTATCGGATATACCTATAAAAATGAGAGCATAAAATTCAGGGAAAACGCATTATGTCCCACTGTACGACGTTCTCAGAGTAAAAGACAATATAATTTTCCTTGTCAGGTATTACGATGTCGTCATGACTTTATCCGACATGGTTTCATGTTTTAATCGGTCTACAACACACATATAGTGATGGCCGCTTATCGACCATCAGTGATACAATCTGTGTCGACCCTTGCAATTAGTGGAGCCTGTGCTACAGTGGAAACATTTGGCGCTAATATTGTCGCTTCGCTTCGGGGAATTAAAAAGGATTGCAAAACACAGACTCCATTTTCCCATTTAAGCCTGTGTGAGAGCACGTGATTACTCCGAGCGAGTGCGCCACCTCTTTATCCCGGCAAATATTAAAATTACAATATATTTTCTCTTTTGGAATTCTCTGCAAAAGGACAATACGTACTACTTACTATTCACGATAAGAAACCACACCTACCTACCTAGGACACATCTGAAGTTCCAGACAATACATTCAGTCGATTTTTTTTCTGTATTGAGGCCAGAGCGCCTCGAACCTTATCAATAAACGTAGTCCTGTAGCCCACATTCAACTTACAGTATAATCCAGTCACATATACCTTCATCCTTATTTATGTATTTTCTCTACGTCCATTGCTCTGAAATATATCTAAATCTTATATAAAATCTGCTCTCAGCATTGGCGTTATATTATATTAGTAATAGATATATAATAGGTTTCTTTATTACTAAATAAATAATTCTTAATGGACAGTAATATTTCGGAAGATAAATGGGAATTGTTCAAAACTATAATGATAATCATTCAAAACGCTCGATGTCAATGCTTCAACAATGACAATCGACCAACGATTTTGGAAATACGTAACAGTTGTGAAAGTTACTAAACATGTCGATACAGTCGCGTTATAAATATTGCATTTTAATACACAAAATCTCTAAGGTATTTTTAAATCGCTGAAGCTACAGTTTGCCAATTTATTCGGAAACCCTTCTACCGCTTGTTATCTTTAAGTTATTTATTGCGGGCGTAAATCCTTGACAAAGCACCTATTCGCAGATTATTTATTAATGGAGTTTAGAAAATTCGTCGGGAAAATGAAATTGCTCCAGTTACAATTTATTGGTATGTTTTGAAACTGAACGTAGGTAAATAATAGTGTTCATTACAAGCGTTATTGAGTCTCACTGAAATTGAATGTTTTCTTTCAATTGAAGATATATCGAGTGACAATACTGATGGAAAATCTCAACTACTTATTGAGACAAATATAATTCTGACACCTCAAGTCTTATTGCTAGTCAAATTCCAACCACTCTACCGCACTAAATGGACTACTACAAACCATTCAATGCCAATGTGAAGCGAACCCCAAGTTCTTGAATGGGTGCCGTCACTAAGCATGACGTAATCGTAATTATGAATGTCACAAAAGCTGAAAGCGTAATAGTTCAAAGGATTGAACTAAACTTTCGCTGTTAAACAAAACTTTTAAACGACTTCTCATGGGAATGGAAATGAAATCCACGATTAGGCAATAATGGAACTTTAGATGAGAAGGGAACTTCGAGACAATGGTCGATCTACTAAACAGGAACACTAAAATGAAGCAAGTGTATTTTGAAATACCTTGTTTTTACTGAATATTATGTGGTTTTAAATATTTATAATGTAAATTTAGGTGTTGGCGACGAGCTAAAATCGTTTAGTGCTTTGTCATGTCGATAGTATAACATCACTACTAAAGCAACCTTCTTATTTAAATTAAACACTTCAATTTAGTTGCAGTTTAGTTTAGTTCTAGTTTTCGTCAACAAGTAACAAGCGGTCGGGGTGGAACTGTAAAAAACATATAATTATTGAACGAGATGATATTTAGTCAGCGTTAGCAATTATTGAGTTTAACTTATTCGAATAGAGACTCTTGTCAATATTAACAACGCAACTGTACTTGACATTTATATATGTTATAAATTAAAAAATAATCAAACGTTTAAGAAATGATGCAAGAGTTGCGTTTGCTAATGGCATGTCGTTCCCTTATCTGTTGTAGGTGCGCCAGTTGGGCGGGGGACGGTACGTGGGGCGCGGGGGGCGTGCCGGGGGGGCCCTGGGGGCCGGTGGGCAGCGACTGCCGCCGGCGCCGGCGCAGCGCGGGCGACAGGTTATATTTCACCTTCGCCTGTACCAGCAGCTCCTTGAAGATCTGCGACACGTTTGTGTTGTCCTTGGCTGATGCCTCCACGAAACCGTTCTCCCAGTCCACTGTGACCACGGATTCCGTTGTGTGGAAATCCACCTGTTAAAGGAGAATAAAAAGTCAGAATGTTTATGAGGAGGCTGCAAAAGATTCTTTTTTACTTGTATTACCAATGCTTTCGAAAAGCCATCAACTCGAGAAGAATGTAGGGCAAGAAACTTGGCTTTAAGTCATTTCACGCCCGAAATAGGGTTCCGTAGCCATTACGAAAAAATTAAGTAATATTTGTCTAAGGATTTCGTATTTTGTACGGAATATTCCAAGTTTAGGTATATTTCATACCTTAGGTTGCTATTTACTCTTAAACTACTAATAATTCTCAAGAAAACTTAACCGTTATAGTTTTCCTTGTAAGTTTGATATATTTACTACCATCCTGAATTTTTTCAAATTTTTCCACCCACCGGTTTAGATTTTAGACGGAGGGACGCTCGATTTTAATAAAAACTTGCACTTTAAAGTTAAGTAAATATTTTGCAAACGAATCACAAACGAAACTATTACGGCTCCGTTTTTGCCATTTTGGCTACGGAACCCTAAAAAGACAAAAACTGTTCTGTCAAGTGGAAATTGATTCACAATTATCATGTCTGTGTCACCGCCCCGATCACCGGCGTAACGGGCCACCGACGACTGCGCCATTTTCTAATACACTGCGTTTGTTGGCAATTAATCGCTGTGTGGTAAGAGTTAGTACAATGCAATGAACAGAAAATTCGATCGTAGCGTCGCCAGCCGCGCGTATTTTTGACCGAGTCGTAATGAGCTCCCGCGGGATTTATCGCTCTAGAAGTTTTATGAGGCAAGTTGTGCGAGGTGCGTGGAGTGTCGTCGGCGAGACAAATGAGAGCAACAGATGCCTATCTGAAGCTGAAACGGGGAGATATTACTCACAGCTGTTTCGTTGTGGGTAAAATATAAATTTACACAAGGAAAATCATTTGAGAGCACTCAAATGAATCACATTTGAAAATATGGTGTTATAAAGTTGATCCGGGATATTTCGACAGTCGGAGGTTAGTTTTAATGAACATCCCGTGGTGGTTTTTAATCGGAATTTTCGATTCAAGATGAAGTTACCTCTTTTATACCATAAACCTTGAATTATCGACTAATGTATGGAAATATTTGTCAACAATGATTAAAAACATTTTCCGATTAATTTAAAACATAATTTCTTTCATTGTACCTCTGCAAGCATTTCTTTTGACTAGCTAAATTAATTACGGTTTACTGCATGTGTAAACTAAAAGCTCTATACTAAAACAGAACCTTATATAACCAAGCCACGCTTTAACGCGTAACTCTAAGACAAAGCGTTAATACAAAAGGTATATAACATTTCCATTACTGCGGCGGACAGATCTGAAGTGACCTCTCGCAAACATCGAGCGTTCCTTTATAACCGGTGGATGCTCTATGAGCACCTACCTAAAATTTAGTCAATAATGTCTAACTACCCAAACTTAAATGGAAATCTGTTAAAACTTTCGGGATAAGTATCTAAAGTATCCGTTCCGCATCAAAATTGAGCAGAAGTAATTTCGGGTTTTCGAATAAAGGTCAAGAATTACGTGTCTTTAATTTTATAGTTTCACAAGTGGAGCCTTAATCTAAAAATAGCACGCGGTGCCCATGAATAAAGCTTGGCTTAGCAAGTGCTTCATCATCATTTACTATAGAGTTATTGTTGTCAAGCACAATGATAATGATAATGAGAAAAAAGGTCACAAGAAGACAATTTACTTACTTGAAGACAACTTGTTTAAAAGAATGTTAAAAAAAAAGCTTGGTATAATCAACAAAAGCAAAGTTTAATATGGTCTTAAGTTAGAAGTCAATCAGCAAAAATATACGACCGGGTGGCCAAGTGGTTAGAGAACCTGACTACGAAGCCTGAGGTCCCGGGTTCGAATCCCGGCCGGGGCAAATATTTGTATGATAAATACGAATGTTTGTTCTCGGGTCTTGGATGTTTAATATGTATTTAAGTATGTATTAATCTATATAAGTATGTTTATCCGTTGCTTAGTACCCATAACACAAGCTTTGCTAAGCTTACTTTGGGGCTAGGTCAATTGGTGTGAATTGTCCCGTGATATTTATTTATTTATTTATTTATTATATAGCGCAAGTGAATTTTCCAAAAGCACAGAGCTGCGCCGGACATTTAACATTGTGCTACGGTCACTATTACGGATGTCGGGAACATTATCCGCACGGGAGTCCGTTCAGCGGAACTATGAACTCTGTTGTTTGTTTGCTGTTCAGTAAAGTTATTTAATTCTTTACCTAAATAGCACCTTATGTACCTATAAATAAAGCTGTGCTGGATTTGATGAAGTTTTCACGGGGCATTATGGTTATTTGTTTAAGATTGACGGACAATTACCAACCATCACACGCACCCAGAATCACAATTATTTTTACCACTTCTTTTTGCAGAAATAGATGGTGATTACAATCGTGACCAATTAAATTAACAAGCGTTAAGCTGAGTTAAAACTTGTAGGAAAAATTTTGCAAGTTGTATTACATTGCGGCACTAGATTGACCACTACAAACTCGCTGACTTTACGGCCTCGCAATGTAATGCAACTTGCACAATTTTTTTTGCAAGTCTAAACTCGGCTTTAGACCAATACTAATACTGCATTAGTTAATAAACACGATTCTTTCGACAAATTTAAGGTAGGTACATGTTGGTACTAGTATAAGTTGTTTCGGCACAGTTTAGCTAAGTTTATTGACATTTTGATCTTACTTTAAATTCAATCCGAATCCTCCATTGTTCAATCCTCTAGTCTCTAGAGGATAAACGAATTTTATTTAAATATTTTCACTTAAGTACCAATGGAAGTGTCTTTAGAGCAGTGGCTTATTTTATCCTGGGCCGTTAACGAATTTGCTTAGTCTAAATCTTTTTTGCAAAGAAACTCTCAACAAGCGTATTTTTATGAAACAGCCAATTCTGTGTAGTCGAAAACGACCTTGTCGAGCGGATCAGAAAATTAACGTTGGTTTTCATTCTGAATTGGGAAGTCCACAAAGTCGATATCAGAAATATTTCAAGTAAACTGCCTAAGCTATTTATAATTTATACACGATTCTGTGGTAAACAGATTCACTCGAAAATTTATGTTTGTACGACATCAGGTACAAATTGATCCAATGGCGTTTATTCAGCAGCTTAACTATTATATAACATAAGTTTAGCAAGAAATACATTTTAAACAAGCTCAACTACATATAATAGTTGCCAAATTTCAAGCAAATATGATCACTAAAAATAGGTAAAATTCGACCAGCAAGATTTTGATTGGACGTTAAATAACCTAACTGAACGTGTAGTTTATATACTGAATTCAATACCTTCGATAGCGATAGTGGGTTATATTCTCCTATAATGTTCTAATTCTTCATTAATAGCATGTTGCATTGAGGAGCAATAATACGGCAATAAAGAGCAATAAAGAGTTATTGTATTGTATTGTATTGTATTGTACGGCCTTCATCGAGTATAATGAGAAATATCTGTAATGGGTGTAAATTTCATGTGTTTTTATTTAAAATATGAGAATCTGGCTAACAATTTCATATTTGCGGCTTTTGCTGTTGAAACGCTTGGTCCGTGGGGTCCCGAAGCAAAAACACTTTTTAAATTTTTAAAAAAGAAGCTTGCCCGTTCCACTGGTGACCATAGGGCTGGCTCTTTCCTCGGCAACGTATTGGTATTGCCATACAACGAGGAAACGCAGCCAGCCTTATGGGCACCCTGCCCAGTAGCAACGACTTGGGCGATATTTGTAAATATAGATTTTTTAGGTTTAGAGTAAGTTAGTTTTAGTTCTTTTTTTTATTCATTTCTGTTAATCTTTGTATTGTATTATTTGTTTGTTTATAAATAAATTCCAAAAAGTTTTTAAAATAAAAAGTTTTACAATACAATATAGTATAACCCAGTGTGTGGAGTTGCCGCCTCGTGGACAGCGTCCCCGTCAGACCCGTATCCGAGACGGGGCTGCGACTGCGACCGTAGCGGAAATTCAATCTCGCCCACACCACGAACGAATTGCAACTTGCCCGTATATTATAACACATCCGATAGCTGAAATGCTGGGCAACAGGTGCTGATAAATATTGAATTTTGATATCTTTACTGAAAATACGAGTTATGGTGACTTAAATAGGGGGATCTCTTTCAAGAAGAAATCTCCGTGTTTAAATAATTAATAGAATACTAACTTTTGCCCGCGGCTCCGCCCGCGTGGTATTCGGTTATCGCGCGCTGTTCCCTCAGGAACTGTGCATTTTTTCGAGATAAAAAGTAGCCTATGTCGCTCTCGGGCCTATAAACTATCTCTATGCCAAAAATCACGTCGATCCGTCGCTCCGTTACGGCGTGAAAGACGGACAAACACACAAACACACTTTCGCATTTATAATATTAGTACATTACAAGTACATTTTTTACGTGACTGTAACAAAGTTTGGTAATCCATAGTAATATTATAAGTGCGAAAGTGTGTAGGTATGTTTGTATGTCTTTCACGTCAAAACGGAGCCGGAGTTTACAGGCCACATAGTGATGTAGCTTACTTTTTATCCCGGAAAAATGCACAGTTTCCGAGGGAACAGCGCACGATAACAATTCCACGCGAGTGAAGCCGCGGGCAAAAGCTTGTAGGTATATATTTTCAATTGCTAAGTTTCGATATTAGAGATCCAAAACCAACAATGGGCATAAATTTGGATTAAAAGCAACAAACGCAAAAAGAGACGAATGACATAATTTGAATTTGAAAGCTGTATGTTCGTATAAGATTTAGGTACGTACATATGTGTATAATTGAGAAAACTAATTAGGGAAATGTTATCTGTATATTTAGACATAAGAACAGAGCGGTTGAATAACGAGCTGTTGGGCTTATTTTTCTAAGCACCTTTATAATCGTACTTAACTCAGTGAACTTAATAAAAGAAAGAAAAGAGCAAACTCAATCCCCAAATTACCTGGCCTTATCGTCATGAATATTGATAAAACTTTATTACTTCTAGACCTAATCGTCTACAGAAAAGCATTGGAAGACATCTTTGCGGTCACGTACAAAACGTACTCGGGTCTACGTGTGGGCAAGAACACTGATTTTGTTGCCTCTCTTTATCCGAAACGGTATTTATGAGCAATTAAATAAGAACGTTCCGTTTATCCAGATTAAGTTCGATCCTAAAACAACTCAAATTCCGTGATGTATTAACGTTGCGTTTAATCAATATATCTACGTGTGTAGAGGTAATTCATTACCATATGGAGTTAATCCATTGGTAGTAGGTAGGTACCTGTGTATTTTGTGTGCTTAGTTATTTGAAGCGTAACATTGCCGAAGGCTGACTTTATCAAATTAAACGTAACAGTACTTAAGTGGGACCCACCTACGGCATATAGCCATTCGTGTGCTGGAGTGAAACTTCATTAATCAATTACGAACATAATTGAATAGTTTGCTTAGTTCCGACACAACGCAAACAATAATATTGGCGCGTCAAATATCGCTACAAAAATGATTGACTCAGATCAATGTTTGTTGGTGGTATCGTTGTATGTACTGCGAGTTAGAGTCGCCTTCAGGGCTCTCGGGCCTCGTGATATTTGACTTGTTTGTTCTTGGCGCACCACTTTGTTGTTCAACTATTTAATTTCGCTTGTTACATGCTTGTTACGTACGTCGTCACACGAACCTTTATATATTGACTTTCCTTTGCAAAACTTGAAGGGAATCAATCGTGGCGTATATTTTGTGGAACAGGCTATTTTTAGGCTACGTAAATTTCAAAATGGCTTCTCCATTAACTATTAGGGGCGTACGAAAAATTAACGAGGACAGATTCAATTTAGCTGAACGAGTCTGAATCTAACGAAATCAAAATGTGGATTTAGTAGATAATATAGTTACTGAAGTTGAAATTCAGTACAATATAGAATTTATTACAGTACAGAAATTATTACTTGTTTCTAATATAACGTATTTAACCTTCATATTAGCGATATATCCGATCAACAAACAAAAATTGCGCATTGGAACAAAAACTCGACCGTTGAAATGAGTTTTGTTTTGTTAAACATAAATCATTCCTTTGAATTGATTTGCTGGAAAAACATTCCGGTGCGGTGCGGAAAGAAATTCATCACCATTTTTTGTAGGAACACATTAATTACTGGCATACCTATCGAAATTTGAAAAATGTAAAATAATTCAGCAATACTTCCTAATATTTGCATGCCAGAAGTCTCTTAAAGCTATAGTTACTTACTACGGAGATTATGGTCAATTTGAGTCCAAAATAAAACCCTTTTATTCCCTAGGTATCTAATGGAAATTTCGCAAATATTCATTCTTAGTGCACTTAAATTACCCTCGAGAAATATGTAGGTACGTAGCTATATGTCAACTCTTTACTTAACTAGCTTCAGTGGTTTAGGTGTGTTCTCTGACGGTCAGTCATGCAGTCGTCAGTCAAGTTACTCTTTTATACGTATAATAGATTACAGGATAATGTAAGTAGGTGCTCGTCTCTTCAGAAAATTTAGATACCTGATATCAGTCAAAAAGGGAAGAAAGCTCGTTATTTTGAATACGAAAAAAAATTATAGTACCTAGTATTTTCACTTCTCATGCTCATAAAATGTTACTTTAGTCTCTGCATATCGGGACTAAAGCTCCTTTTTATTATCCAAGGATTAAAGTGTTTTTTTTAATTTACTTTTGAAACCCCTGAACAGCCAACAAGGTGTTTGTGAATGGAGGATTTTTAGGGCGTGGAAATAACCTCAAAATGACAACTGTAAAAATATTAAAAAAAAATCACGATTTAATATCGTGAAACACAATTAATGACTACGAATATGAATCTATTGAATTATATTAAGGATTAATGAATTTTATTATGCATAGTCCAATTAGTTTTAAAATAGTTTTTGTGTTGGCTGAATATGCCAGCATTTAAAGCGTCACTTCATAAACAATAAAAAAAAAAAAAAAGCCGCGCAACCAATTTTTTTTTGCTATTTGAATTTTTAAACTGATGGCCTGTCCATTAGTCGAGCGTACGTTTTTGAAAAGTGATATTGTAATTTTGAACAGAACATTGTTTTTTTTCCTCGCATTCAAAGTGAATAAAAGTAGTGTTTAACGCGAGACTAAACAACCATAATGCCACTCGAACTAAGGCCACCCTAGCTCTACTCGTGTGGCTAAACATCTAGTGTCATTATGGCTTGTTTTTGTCCCTTGTTGAACCATCTACTATTAATACAACTACCAGGACATAAATTTTGAATTAAATACGCGTGTTGCTATTATTTCTCCTTAATTTATTACATTAAATTGGAAATATCTTACCTGTCTTGCTCCCGTTTCTGCTAAGTCCACCTTGTTCCCCACCACTACAATGGGCACAGCCGTGCTGGCCTTGGTCTCGTGAATTTGGTCACGAAGCGTTCTCACTTCAACGAAGCTCTCATTGTCAGTGATATCGTATACTAGGATGAAGGCGTCTGCCGACTGCATGGACAAAGCCCTCATTGCGGGGAACTCGTATGCCCCTGACGTGTCTAAGATATCCAGGGTCAACCTCACGCCGGCCACGTTAAAGTCGCCGTGATGCATTTCCTCGATAGTACGCTTGTACTTGGTCGAGAATGAATTGTACAGGAATTGCGTTATAAGCGAAGATTTCCCGACTTTAGCTGCTCCTAGCACTACTATTTTGTGACGCACGGCATTGTTGGTGAGGTTGGCACTACTGGATACTGTTTCTTCGGTTCGCTCGGTCCTGAAACAAAAAAAAAATACAATCAATAATTTTCTTTAAGAAAATCTTTCTTTTTTTACTGCAATAATATTTTGACAGTCGGTCTCTGCTCCATAAATGAGGCAAAAATCTCACGTTCATACTATTATTGATAATTTTGAAAAATAGAAATAGAAATATTTTTTATTTGCATTTTGCAAATTACATACAACACAAAATAAAAACTAGTATTTTTGGAATTTTGTATTCTATGTAATTCATTTTTTATTTTTGTTTGTAGATAGGTATATCCGTTTTTATTTCTTCTTGTTTACCTAAGTAGGTGTATTTATCAGTAGCGTGGAGCGTTCATTTTCGTTACAGAACTTGGAAAGTGAGATAAGCGTGAGATTGGATTAACCACCTCGCAGTTAGTACCGACTCAAACTTTGCCATACTTGTCATCATGAAAATGAAAAAGAAAAAAAAAATTCAGGGCAAAAATACAAATAATAGAAAATACACCACAGCATAAAATGCGGATTCCTATGGAGGAGCCAGCGCTGGTCTTCCGGTGAGACTATCAGTGACGCATATAAAAAAAAATTCAAGTTCAAGGAATCAAGTTGTTACGGTGCCACGCTATATCCATCTAACCGTAGCATATTATTTCGATTTCGTTTCAAATTCTTATAATATCAATACAAGTTTAGTGTATAAGGGGAACCAAAAAATATAAAAATATTTTCCGCGCGCAACTGAGCGTAAGCACATAATATAGGTATGGATTCCTTGAGAAAACATGGAAACAGCCTACGCTTCGCAAACACATACAGCTCCAGTGACACGGGCTAGAAACGGAGTAAATTACGTAATAAATTTAACGGCAACGTGTGGGACACATTTGTGAAGTGAACGATTATCATGCAAATCAGTCGTGCGTTGCGCGAAATATGGCGGCGTCCTTCGATAAAACCTCGCGAAAGGGCGACTAATGTATTCGTTAGGTAGATAAACAATGAGGGTACCCGGTTTCTTATCTAGCCAGGGCGGGTCGCTAAATTAAGTCATTGACAAACTATGTGGCTAACAATGTCATTATTTCTGAGGCGTGTTTGCTTCATGGCAGTATCAGAAAGCGGATACCGTGCTAAAATCAGTAACTGGTTTTCCTACGCAAGAGCCTATTTTGCATTAACTAACGCAAACATGAAAAGTATTTGTTAAAAGTTGGTTGTTTTAATTTATGATTCCACACTAATTTTTTTTACCAACCTTTGCAACAAGTACCTAATGGAAGCAGCGGTTATGGTACTCAAAATAATCTAAGAGTACACACCTTCAAATTTCTTCGGATGTAAAGTCGTATGTGGCTTTTTTGAGCTCTATACCCGCTCATCCACTTTTGCACATTTAGGTACAAACGTTGTTGAATGACAAAATGGTAGCTATGCATCTCCTACGTTTATCGGCTTTAAAATTAAAATGGACGCATTGTGTCGTATAGAATTGAAGGATGAACATTAACAATCCCTACCGTAGTTTTAGTAAATTACCTTTTTGTCACTTCTATATGGTGTCCACTGCTAAGCATCCATTGTTCAAGTTAGTTACAATTACAATAGCACAATCAGCATGCATGTTGCACCCCAATTGAATCGTAGCTGTATTGAATAATCACAAAGCTCTGCATTGTACGCCTAAAAGCCTCGTTTGCATGACCACCTCAATTTCCATGTTGACGGGGAACAAACATAAAACTAAATATCGAAGCAGTAAAATCGGAATGGATCGTATGAACAAAGCGTAAAACTCATATTTGTGGCTGAGCAATATTAGAGTGAGTATCCAGTCCAAGCTCCATATTTTTAAAGAGTTTTAATCTAGCTGAATTACAAACCATTGTCTGGGCTGTTAATCACACTGATGGGCTTTAAGTACCCACTATAAAAGGAGTAATATCTCCTTTAAAAATGTAATTAATTTCCAGCTTGATTCATGACCGTTATTAAAATTTAGTACGTAGTAGTACTAAAGCCATGGGTGTATTGTATTTTTTTCACAAGCCATGAGTCAGTCTCGGTGCATATTGATCGGCAACGATATTTGCCGACTGATAAGCCAGCGGGTGACATGTGTGCCCAGGACATGATATGAGTATCTATCTGCGGTTATCGAGACTGGATTATAGTTGTCAACTTAATTGTGTGTTGCAAGAACTGTCGACTAGTTTTACGAAGGCTTCGCTAAAGAGTAAAATATACACTCTGGAGCACATTTAACCACCCATCCTTTTAAAATCGCATTTCTTTTCATTATGTAATCAAAATTCAAACCGAAAAAGATGCGAAATCTCAAAAATCAATTGTGTGTGAATAACGACTGTTAAGTTAAATTAAAGGTGATTTAATGAAGAAGACGAAAATTCACAAAATATAAATATGCAATTAATCTTTATCCATAAGCTCATTTCACTATATGAATTTTCTTAAGATTCAACTTTGTTTTTAGCCGCACCTTGTAAATATGTCCAACGGACAAGCAATGAGTTTTCAACATCTCAAAGATAATTAAGCATCTCAAAATACAAAATTCACTCATTATTTATTCAGGGTGTTAGGTTAAGTCAGGGAGCGAAGTTTGTGACTTCATTATTCTCTTACGCGAATCGTTTTAATTAAATTTTGCTTGTCTAAATCATTTGAGTTCTTATCGATCGGCAACATTAATTTGAATTTCGGCGAGCTCTTCCATTGTGTAAAGCCAAAAAAAGGTAATACATAATTATTAATCGTCAGTACCGTCACTCTATGAATCGAAAAACGAAGAGTTAAAATGAAAAACAAAAGCAAGCGGTCGAAAAAGGCTGTAGTAATTCTGATAACACGTTATAAGAGGCGAATGTTTTGTGAGGGGTGTTCTTCTATTTGTTGAAGTAGAACAATATCGTCTGGAGAGGAAAAGAGGGACATTCATCTGTCGTATTCTGTAGCTCCGAAAAGGCCGGCTCACAATAACCACTTTACGAGCGCCGCTTTATCTGCCAGCGGGCGGCACCATATCAATTTTATTGACCTATTGTAAGAGTAATCGACGTATATCGCCAAGGTGTATTTTACATTTCCCATATATTATTTTGAGTATATTCTGTGATAACACTCAAACAATAACTCAATCGAACAATTAGCTTTGTCGCATGAGCGCCTACTTTTGCGAATCTGAATCAAGTTTGTCAGTCAACTAACGCGGTTGTTTCGGAATCCAAAATAAAAAAAACAAAAACATTTTATTTTCAGCTCTTTATTTGCGACGTAAAATGTAACGATTTACTTACCAATTCACGCGGTAACGACACAGAGAATTGGCGATTTATCATTCAAAACGACGTTATTGGCCTATAGAATTCAACGCGAGCTAAATATATTCATGTAGAAATGAAAACCGAATAAAGTTGTTTCATATGTAAGTATGTATGTATAACAAATTCGTTCAGTGTAAGTTTTCCGTCGGCTTGGCTGGCTCGTATGCTATAACTTGCTCGCATTTTCTAGAGAAATCTTCCATTTTCCCGTTATAAAAACTATGCAATCCCACTCTACGCCGTAAACTAGTCGGTCCAATAGTTGGGAGACGTGATAATTTTTTTTTTATTCGATTGGAAGGCAAACGAATAATCAAATTCACTTTTATGTTTTAGCGAAAAAGGGTAAAGTAACTAACCGAAAATAATTTATTAGCTGCCAGTTTTAAAGTAGGTTTGCAAATATTGTTAGTCAATTATAAATATAACCTACGTATTTAAAGACCATCTCATTAAAACTTTTTATACAAATCATCACTACTTGAAAAAATCTCGTATCTCAAATTAATACATCAACAAAACTGACTCTTGAAATAATGTTCATAAAGTTCACCCAGTATAATTATTGACTTTGAGATACGGGTTAGTGAGAAATTATCCTGTGAATCTACGAATAAATTTTTCCGTAGCTTTATAATAATAATAATAATTTTATTCGATGTATGTATGAATATTTACAATATATATATTTATATATTTGAATATTTATTGCACGTTGGAGTCTAGAAATCAAGCAAAAGACATACCTATGTCAAGATTAAGATTACCTATTTGTTATTGCATTTCCCATAAATCTCTAGAACATAGAAAATTCTGAATAATCTTTGCATTTTAATACTTTTATATTTTTTCGGAAAGTCCCTCCGAATTTCTGAATTTGTCTGGTTTTTGTAGTCCAGATGTCATTTGATTGCATCAAAGTGAGTAAAAGTGAGTTAAGAGAATTTAGATGGCATTTGGCATGGAGAAGAACATAACATAGCTCCCAAGCGGGCCCAGTGTAGATTGAGAACTTCACACACTCTATTGAATTTTATCTTAGTAGTGTGCAAGTTTTCTCACGATATTTTCCTTTACCGTATAGCTCAAATTATATTTCTGAAAAACTCAGAGGCGCGAGCCTTTGCTTCCAAGGCGATAGGTCTAACCAACAGGCTAATTTCGTAAATAATACAGTCTCAATAAAATACATATTATAGTTTCTTCGTCACTCATTATGCACACACGAGACTACAATGTTTTCGAAGTACAGCGCCTTGCCGGCGCCAACTTTACATTCCTCTGAATGCACGCAGCGGCTTCCTTTTCAGAACACCCCCTATCATAACAATAGGCAATGACATAACATTTATTTTCAAAAACGAATTCGGCCACTTAATGTTTCTACATAACAACGCCCATTTTTCCTTCCCTATTTTCTGCTGAAATACAATTAGGATTTAACACCGCTATTAATTAAACGCAGGCGTGATAAATGAACAAATTAACAGCAGAGCTTACGTTATTAATCGGCTCAATTGATGTGGCAGTTTCGGTTTGCCTGCTAATACGAAGTGTGCCGAGTCTTCGTAGACATTGCTAGAGCCGTAAAATTCGAACTATGGATGGTTGAGGCAAAGTTTGGGAATGTTTGCTCATGTTGTGAGCCTGATTCGAAGGCAGATTAAACTTGTTAGCGAGTTGACAATAAAGCTACGATTAATCCCTCGTTCCCTGAGAGTGGCTAATTAATGTATTTTATTGCGCCTCTCTACGAGTGAGGAATTTGTATTGTGCTATTACGTTTTGTTGGCCTATATTTACAAAAACAGTGATATTTATACATTTGGCAACACATTTTATAGTATTATATGAGTTTAGACCTTACCCGCTCTTCGCACGCGTAATCTGACAGTTAAATTTAAATTTCGGGATTTTACTGAATTCTTATAGGAATTCCCAAAAATTACATCATAGTGGCTTTAAAAACACTCGTGTAAATTTTTATGATTCCTTACCCAGCGGTGGTCATATTAACATTTTTTTCCATCCCCGTGGGGATGTTGGGATAAAAAGTAGCTTATGGGTTATTCCAGACTTACCATTTTAGCGCGACGAAGTAACAAAAATACACACTCACAAACTTTCGCGTTTATAATATTAGTACGATAACGACGGCCTGAGTCCCTAAGGCAGTCCAGTTGGTCATTCCGATGGCACGTTATATTAGAAACAATGCTAAAAGCCGACCATTAGGTATCACTCTCGCGTTAGGCGTCGCCATAAAGCTCACATGTGGGTTTTCAGCACAAACTGGTCGTTAAAATTGTCATTCACGGCGTGGTTCAACACGGTACGTGATACCACATTATATGATGTTTACACCAGAATTAAGGCGCGGCACTGAGAGCGCACTTTACAAAACATCAAGTTTATGAACGTCCGCGAATTTGTTACAATAATGTATTGCTATCCCCCAATGCGATACCAGGTAACTGTAAGAAATTAAAATTTTTCGCCTCTAAGTTATTTTATGTCTTAATCCTAACTAATATTCTCACTATGGATGTGAGTATGTTTGTTTGTTACAGTTTTACTCCAATATTCAACCAATTCGTGATGAACTTTGATAATCAAATGGAGATTAGCTAGCCAATCATTCGGTTTTGGTTTAAACTTTCGTGATACTATAATTTGTTATTTATTTCTTACCTAGTTGTTAGTAATATTATTATGTATTTTACAATAATATAAATAAAATAGGACAATTAAACCTTTTTCAACGATCACAAGAGCACTACTTATAATTAAAGTTATAAAATAAAAGATATTAAATGATATCGTAACGGATAACTCATACCTTAAATCGAATTTAGCTCGACATGTCGCGCGAGCATAGCGGTAGCGCGCAAATCGCGTGTTGCGGCAGCCGCCGAGTCGCGTGCTCCTATGAAGAGAGGCTACGAAATAGCCCGAAACGTGTCTAGCTAAACTCGATTTAAGACGTAAGTTATCCGTTACAACATCATTTAATAAGAGTGAGTTTCACGGTAGTTTCATTTTCAAAATTAACTACAGTATCACACGCTCAAATGGACAAGAAAAATCTCTCAAATTTCAACTTCCCTTCTGACTTCAGAAAAGATTGAGTGAAGTGACTTTTCCAGTAGCGAACCGAGGCGGCTAAGTAGCCACGTTTGGAGTAAGTACCATCAGCAGACATAGCCTAATAATAAAATCAAATAGTTCAGATATGGTTGACCTAACCTGTACCCGTGGTTTCAGTTACGTAAATCGTCAGGTTTGGCAATCGAATTAAAATTCTGGGATCTTTCTTGGGATTCTGGGAATGCCACAAACCATTTTCCGTCATTTTCATTAACGCCATATGAAGAAAAACCGGGAAAAATTTCATGTCAATGGACAAACGGTTACGATTTTTGAATTTTATGTGGATTGTGTTCTTGGATTTTGTGTGGAATATGGGTATAAAAAGTAGCATGGTTATTTCAGAGATATCTACATACCAATTTTCATTTAAAGGCGTCCAGCTGTTTTAGTATAAAGGAAGTAACACACGCTTTCGCTTATTTTATTTAAGTACTTCATACTAGTTACACATGCTAGTTACTAGCACGAAAACATGCTACTATTGAGAAAATGCTACCTACTAGCATGTGTGTATAATAGGACACGTAATACTATTAAGCATGCTTAAATTTAATAGCATACTGGTACTTCGGTTCTTGCTAGCATGCATGCTAGTAACGAGCATAGGATATTGAAGAGTAACTACTTTTGATAGCTTTGATTTGTATGTTGAAGATACAACAAAGGTAATATCGTGCCACAATTTTACGCTAGTAGGTATTCGTTATCTATAGGGCAGTTGATTGCCGACTGTACTCCAAAGGATCGGTCGCACGCTCCGTGGACTGTGGACTGTCACAAAGCTGGATAGCGGCTTATATACTCCCGTTCACGTTTAAGTTAAATCTCTTTCATTTTCAGACGAAGATTATCTTTATCAATGATGAATTCTCAAACCAATATCGGCAGTCACTGATTTAACTCTGCTATTGTTTGCAATTGCTTGTTTACTAGTATTCTTTATCCTCAGGCCGTATTGCCTAATGTTTTTGACACTCGTGATCGCAATAAAATGACATATTTCGCATACAAAAGTTGTCATTTTATTGCGATCGCGAGTGTCAGTAACGTTAGGCAATAAGGCCTCTGGTCCATACACGCCCATTGCTGGACACAGCACTCCTCTCAGAATAAAAGGGTTTGGGCCATAGTTTCCACACGGGCCTAGTACGGATTGGGAGCTTTACACACTCCATTGAATCCAGGCTTGTGCAGGTAGCCTCACGATATTTTCCTTCATCGTTAAGCTCGTGGTAAATTTAAATGTAAACTCACACATGAATTTTGAAAAACTCAGAAGTGCGAGCCAAGGCTTAAATCCACGATCCTCTGCTTGAGAGGACATAGGTCAAAACCACTAGGCCACCACACAAACAAGTTGTTAACAAGCCGTGTTTACAGCTAGCTTGTTAAAGAGATGCGTAGTTGCTATTTATACCTACGTTATCGATTTTTGTAGAATTATTAACAAAATTATAATTACCACTGGTGGTCGGGCTTTCTATTGATTTTTATCAGGTTTGGAATCAAACTCCAGATGTTATAGTTTAGCATCTGGTAGCATAGATGAACTCTGATTTCGAAATGCATCAGCGTAGTGTGGTTACGGTGATATTTAGGTTCTTGTGATTTGTTTTGACGGCCAGATAGCCGAGTGGTTAAAGAACCTGACTGCGAAGCTTGAGGTCCCGGGTTCGAATCCCGGCCGGGGCAGATATTTGTATGAATTATACGAATGTTTGTTCTCGGGTCTTGGATGTTTAATATGTATTTAAGTATTTATTTATCTATATAAGTATGTTTATCCGTTACCTAGTGTCCATAGTACAAGCTTTACTTAGTTTGGGACTAGGTCAATTGGTGTCAAGTGTCCCATGATATTTATTCATTTTTAACCGACTTCAAAAAAAGGAGGAGGTTATCAATTCGGTTGTATTTTTTTTTGTGTGTGTTCTTACAGTGTGGAGGAGCTGCATGAATTTTGAAATTTGTTCCTTGACGTAGAGCTATCGTAAGATCACGGGTGAGCAAAATAATAATTATTTATAGTTAATTGATATGGACCTCACGGAACGCCTGATTCAATAAATTATTGAAAATGAAATTTAAATAAATATGACTCTTTCATATGACTTATGATAAGGAAAACGTACGAGTTGTCATCACTGTCGCAATAGTTGGCATCTATAATCTTACTAGCTTTTGCCCGCGGCTCCGCCCGCGTGGTATTCGGTTATCGCGCGCTGTTCCCTCGGGAACTGTGCATTTTTCCGGGATAAAAAGTAGCCTATGGCACTCTCGGGCCCATAAACTATCTCTATGCCAAAAATCACGTCGATCCGTCGCTCCGTTACGGCGTGAAAGAGGGACAAACATACAAACACACAAACACACAAACATACAAACACACTTTCGCATTTATAATATTAGTATGGATTTATATCATTAACAATAGAGATGACAGCAGGGTGTCATCTATTAGGCATTAGAGTGTTATGCACACGGACTTTTAGCTTAATTAAGTTTTTCTATGATGTGATTACACTGGGTTACCTATGTTTTACCAAAAAATGTTTGACAAATTATCACTTCCCAAAAAATCTTTCGTAGAACTTCATTTGCCAAATAATCGTTTGCCAAATTGACACTTGATAAATAATTATTACGCGAACCTAGTGTTTGGCATGTCCATGTTTAAGCAATATCTCGTTTGCCAAATATAACTTTGACCAAATTTCATTTAGTCAAATATGTTAGTTGGCATAATATGTTATCGTGGCTGCTATAAAAAAAAAACCTAAGATCGAAGGCTAAGGCGGGAGCTATGCTCCGCTTCGCTCCCGCCTTAGCCTTCTAAACCTAACCTATCCGAGTCGCTTCTGCTCCGAACCGTCTTGCTCGCTCGCACAAATTTTATTTTATTGTCTAATATTTTTTTGCCTTATTAAAGCATTTGCTAAATGATCAAATGTCATAATGTAATTTTTCGTTATAATATTTTGTTTGTTTTTTGTTTGTGTTTTGTTTGTAATAAAAATTGTGCCAAAGTTTGCATTGCCAAATAAAAAGTTGCTAAAAATTGTTTGGGAAATGAAATTTGACCAAAATAAATTTGGTAAAACGGCAGGATCCCGATTACACTATCACATTCTTGTTTGACCCAAATAGAAACTTTATGGGCGGTGGAGATCTCTTACCACCAGGAGACCCACTTGCTCGTTTGCCTTCCAGTCGAATAAAAAAAAAAAAAAAAACTTCAGTTGGACATTATTATCATATCATAGAAAATAGATGATATTCGACTGTCAAGAATTTAGTTATGTTTCATCAGGTTTGTTAAACGAACAAAATTCAATTATATTTTGTGTGCCTCGTAGACTTTTACATTCCGCATACACGTCATACCTTTACAGAAAGTGAGTTTCGCGAGCAGTCATTACTCCGTCAGGTAGAAAATAGCACATTGTGTAGCCTCATATTATTGTCGGGCGCCAGTCGTGTGGAACGATAATGGAAGGGGTTGAGGACGCCATTAAAAAAAGTTAAGCTCAATAGTTGCCTACATCCTTTGACCTTTGGGATGCCTAAAGTGAATTTGATGACAGAGTTTGCTTTTGTAAATTTGACGCGGGAACGAATAGGATTTTTTTTATAAAAGAACTTGAACATTACGTAAATAAGTCCCGTCCTTGATGAAACCTATTAATAATGTGTGCTCATGTCGAAAATAGAATTTTTAACGTTCAGCTAAGCTTAGGTTCCCGTACCCGTAGGTATCAATAGGTACTTATTTATTTCTGTAGGCAAATAGTTATACCTAAGATACCAACCAAATTTATCTAAATCTTAACTGTAAAATTACCATCATCCATCATCATATCAGCTGAAGAAAAACTGGGCAAACGCTTCACAAAAATATCCTAGGCAGCTCGCATCCAACTGATTCCTGCGATCTTCCCCAGATCGTCGGTCCATCTTTTTGAGGGAATTCCCATGCTACATCTTCCAATTATCCTTTAGCCCTAGAATGTCTTACCCACTGCCATTTAAGTCTGGCAACTCCCTGTTGTCACGTCGAAATGATGCACATATTATATCAAATATTTCCCCAAAATATTATTAACTAACCGTTGCCCGCGACTCCGTCCGCGTAGTATTTGTTTATTGCTATCCGGGGGAACTATGAAATTTTCCGGGATAAAAGCTATCCAACATCCTTCCCGAGGATTCAAACTTATTGTTGGATTTTAAATGATTTTGAAATTATTTAAAATCCAATTTCTAGATAATAATGAGACTTAAAAAAATCTTAAAAACATGTCGAGCTAAACTCGGTTTAAGACGTGAGTTATCCGTTACAATATCATTTAAGTGTTTTATTTTTCTAAATTCCTGTTAGACATATTGATGGATTCAGCTTGCGGGTCTAAAAACTGAATTATTCAAACATATTTTGACAGTAATTTTCCTGTTAACATTTTTGTTAAAAAAATTACCTATTTTAAGGTAATTTTTGGTATATGGCTTTTACGTGTAATTTTAACTAAGTACAGGGTAATTTTTTTTACCTTCTTCCGGAACCAAATTTTGCTGGATTTTAAAATATACGTTTAAATATTATTAATCAAATACAAATTAGATTTAAAAATTATTGATTATAAATATGTATGTTAGTCTGTAAGGTATTTAATGTATGGGCCTAAGTTGCCCGAAATAAATGAATTTATTATTATTATTATATGTACTTAAAATTACACGAAAAAGCCATATACCAAAAATTTGCCTTATATCGAATTATTTCCAAAAAAGCTGTAGAATTACCAGACTACTAAAACATCCAAACATCTTAACAAACTTTTACATTTACGCCCGTAGCGCGTAGCAGCGTTTTTCCGCTTTGTAGCGATAACTGCCTACGAACAGAGAACGCGCCTAGCGGGTTCTTGGCACAACTCCGTAGACTATTATGTATCTCTTGCTACAGCGTAGCACAGCTACGTAAAATCTACAATACGAATATTCGTAGCAGTTCCTACGGCGCCGATCAAACATGACACTCATGCACTCATCGTGAGTGAGCATAGTTGTATGTATATAGGAGACTCATGCAGCATTGTTAAAGTTCTTGTACAGACAAAGAAACTGAATCGCGTACTAGGTGGAACCTTTGTGCTATTGATGTGCCCTACAACTACCAAAGGCATCATAGCGAAATTGATTATGAATCATACTGTTTCCTCGACTGTATGTACGGTCTTGACAGTAATTGTTGAACGGAATTATTTAAATAATATACTAGACTTTAATAATCCTAATTGGGTCACGTTTGTGATTGGTTAAATAACTAAATGAGCCAATTGCAAGCAGACTGTAACGTCAAACATATCTCTCGATACTAACCGCCCTGGGGGACACATTTTGGGGGCGGTAAAATACTATAAAAATTTAATGGTATACATATGTGAAGTTCCCAATCCGCACTGAGCCCCGTGAAACTACGGGCTAAGTGTTCTTATTCTGAGAGGAGGACTGTGCCCAGCAGTGGGACGTGTGTACGCTGGGGTGATGATGATAATTCCGTAACAAAAAACTATCCGATTAGAATGAGTACCCTAAATAAGAGGGCGGCAAAATTTTTTTCCGCCCCGGATGCCACTGATCTACAGCCATTCAACTAGCAAAGTGACGACCACCACGATAAAACATACATTTTCAAATAAGACAAAGAACACGCTCTCAAATTTATATTACATTCAGGTACTGTGTTTGTGTGTTAGCAAGGGACTAGTCGACAGTTCCAGACCCCAAGGGCCCACAAACACAGGACTATTGTTGTGGAAAACTTCCATCAATCAGGCTGTCATTGATTCGTATCTTATGAACGAGATTAGATTTTTGGTAGACAATAAATTATTGTCGGTATTATTATGAATGTTTTCGAGGAGATAGCGGTTTTTGAAGTTTTTTGCGATCATTTTATTTTCGCTAAATATTAGAATTGGTATATGAGTTGATTGGTTGGTAACATATCGATCCTGGAGCAACTAAAAATAGGGAGTGCTCAACGTCTGTATGCCACCTGCCTACAGCACATTATGCGATACTTTGGACACATTGTAACGCCTGATGATCACAGGAAAAGTTGAGGGTAAAAGACCCAGAGGCCAGAGACCAAACCGGTGGTCTGATCAGATCTCAGAGCAGATGAACCTACCAATCAGCGCTGCACTGTACGACCGAAAAGAAAACTTTTAAGCGTCCAAATAGATATTGGAAGTACATCGATTGTACGCAGCCAAATTCCGATTCAAACAAGTTTTGGCCGGGTTTGCCTATAAAAAGGCACGCACTGCAATCACAACTTTTCAGGGTGTGTCATGCTGGACTGTTGCCAATTCTCTGAGCTTAACCTAAAATGCGTAGTCGGTCAATGACCTACATAAAGTATTTAGAGACCTGCAGTAATACTTGGAACGCATTGAACAAATATGCATACAAAAGGAGAATATTGTGCTTAGGTAGGTACCTACATAAATTTAGTTATTATTTTAAAAGTATCAAAAAAGGAGAGAAAACCGTATATCCGTTTGAAAGCTACGATGCTACAGACAAACAAACAGATAAACATTGGGATCAAATTAATAACACCCCTCTTTCGGAAGCTAAAAAACGTTAAAGTACTGTCCCATGGCTGAATGAAACAAAATGTGAGCGAGGCCCTTAAATATTTCTATTTAATTTTTACGAGGCCCCCTCCCCAGCTTTTTAACCTCCCGCTCGAAGGAAGGTTATTATTCAGTCAGTGTAAAACGACAGTAGGTTGTACTTTTTAAGCATTATTTTGGTGTTTTTTAGGAAAGCATATTAATTCACTATTTATTTTTTCAATTTCGAAATGAGCGTTTTCCTAAAGATTACCAGTAAGAAAGACACTTCGTTCTGATGATTTTTTTTTTCAATGCAAAATGACCCGATGATCCAAAGACTGGCCGTATTTGAGATCATTTTGTGACATGTGGGAGTGACGAAATATAGCTCGAGATAGCTCAGGAGACGTAGAAGTCAAGAGGAGAGGTTTTTTCCTAGAAGTGAGACACAGTTATAGGCTAAATATAATAATAATATTTTTTTCCATGTTTTTTCCATCTAAAAATTACCTTATTCCCAGAAAACAAACTTTGGTTAGGCTACATCACTTAAATACCTATATCAGTGACGGTTCTTGTCACAATTTGCCACTGCAAGTTCAACGTGCTCAACACAACCCGTGATACTGCGGCTATATTCGCAATATTATGCTAAAATATAAACGTAACGTGTTGTCCTCACACAGTGAGTGTCATCTCAGAGCGAAACAACAAAGCTTTATATGATAATCGAACGTAAAAATACTTCATCTAAACACATCGCCACCTTAAAAGGTACTTAATCTTCTTATATTAGTAACTAAATAACTAACAACCTTTCATAAGCAAGAAACGAGATAAAAGGCCTTTGAGATTTGCTTTACGAAGGCAGAGGTAAATAGGCCAGTTTCTTTCCGTAAAAATTCGAACTTTTGGCGCTAAGTAAGAAATATTCGCGCGGTCTGCTACGTAAAGCGACGCAACGCGTAAGAGGCTGGAAATTGCAAGTGGGTTTAACTCAATTATTCAAATGTTGTAATTTGTTCCTATCGCGTTCGAATATGTTTTCGAAAAATAAATAATCTACTTAATTACAGCGCCGTTTCGCCTACGATCTATCGTTAGAAGCTGATATTTTCCTGGGTATAAATTATTCTTCAAAACAAATTACTGAGAAAAACAGGAATGCTCTCTATCCAGTCATAAAGGTTGAAGTAAATTTTGTTAAGCAGAAATCAGGTGCCAAATTAGTAAACCTAATCCAAGTTTTCTCGGTCATGCCAAATACTTATTTTCTATTTCATTTAGTTTATAATTGCGCGTGTATAATGAGCTCGCCCATAACTTTTAATCCAAATCCCATTCAATATAGCTCTTTATATTATTCGGTGCACTCTTGTTACTTATCCTATCAGCCCAATCAGATCATCTGTATGAATAAATATAATATTAATATATTTGGTTCAGCGGCTTAGAAAAGTTATTAAGAATTCAGCCATAGTACACATGGTTTCATCATTTCTTTAGCGTGATTCTATTTAAATCGCTTAGACAAATTGAATTACACCTGATACAGGATTTAAAGTAGCTTAATAAATAATGAGATCACAGTACTCTCAGGTACGTCGTATTGTTGCCTTAATCTCTACTGGCAAGGCCCGAATGTTCTCGCAGAAATGTATTTTAAGCCGTAATCATGTTACCACAAAAAAGATGGTTAATTTTATAAATGACAGTTTAAGGTCATAAATTTGTATCGAAATTTTTGGGGGTTCCTTATATTTTCCAGTACCTACGTGACTGTCACAGAGGTTGTACGTGGAGTGAAAGTCTTTTGCGGACGTGTTGCTATAATAACTTCATGCAGTACTGCGGTGTCTTAGATTTCCCTAAGGAACGGAGAGTTTCCGGGATAAAAAGAGTAGGTATATTATGCTACTAGCTTTTGCCCGCGACTCCGTCCGCGTTGATTTTGGGAAGTATTTTTCCTTCCTTACATATAAAATTTCATCCCCTATTTCATCCCTTCACAGGCAGAATTTTCAAAAATGCTCGAACTAATATCTAATTACTTCTTATTAAATGCTCAGATGCCAAGTTTTATAAAGATTCTTCAATTTATCTTCGATAATGACGACCATCCATATAAACTTTCATCCCCTATTTCACCCCGTCACAGGTCGAATTTTCAAAAACGCTCGAAAATATATCTACTTATTTCCTATTAACTGCCTAAATGTCAAGTTTCATGGTTTTATCTTTAAAAATGACGAACTTCCATATAAACATTCATCCCCTATTTCACCCCCTCACTGGTCGAATTTTCAAAAACGCTTGAACAGATATCTATTTACCTATTTCTTATTAACTGCCTAAATATCAAGTTTCATAGTTTTATGTTTAAAAATGACGAACTTCCATATAAACTTTCATCCCCTATTTCACCCCCTCACAGGGCGAATTTTAAGAAACGCTCGAACAAATATCTACTTATTTCTTATTAACTGCCTAAATGCCAAATTTCATGGTTTTATCTTTAAAAATGACGAACTTCCATATAAAATTTCATCCCCTATTTCAACCCCTTCAAGCCTTTTTTTTCGGAATAAAAAGTAGCCTATGTCCTTTCCCAAGGTCTAGTCTATCTCTGTACCAAATTTCATCAAAATCGGTTCAGCGGTTTTGGCGTGAAAGCGTAACAGACAGACAGACAGACAGAGTTACTTTCGCATTTATAATATTAGTATGGATTTCACTAGTTAATAGTACATGTACTTGTATGCAAGTATCTTCTCAACTAAAACAAATTAAAAAAAATTGTAGAGGTAACAAATAAATGAACCGACTACAAAAAACCATGAAAATAATTTTCTACCAGGCTCAAGTCGGTCGGTGCTTCAGAACGAGCCAGCAGGAGTGGGCCTATAGTCCTCTACATTCCTCCTCCTCCTCTACAGTCCTCTTTACATTGGGCTTCAATCACTCCTGCTGGCTCGTGCTGAGGCACCAACCGACTTCAGACTGGTAGAAAATTATTTTCATGGTTTTTTGTAGTAGTTTAAATTTTTGTAGTAATTTGCGAAAAGCTCCTGATTTCGGGCTTGATCATTCACTAACCATTTTACTTTTACGAACAAAGCTTTTTTTGATCTACGAAAAAAAAAGGTATACGCTGATAGACTTATTTTGGAACAGCGTCTCGGCTATATTATAACGGCTGTGCCCTCCGCCGGTGTTGGTCGAAGCCCTGATGCCTTTAAAAAAACATTAATTCCGGATGAATGGGCGATAATCAAAAGTCGCTGAAAGGAGGTGCGTCGTTGGCGGTTTTATTTTCACATAAATGGATAGTTCGCAAACCCACTGACGCATTAGCTGACGCAGTAGCCTATTCCACTGTACATTAACTGAGAATGATGATTTAGAGCTTTCATGTGATATTTGAATAAATTACAAAAATTAAATTGCCACCGTCGTGAACGCACTCACCTTCCGAAAAGATCGAAACTAGTCGGACCGTTCTTTTATTAGTTAATAATCGTGAGTTGAACCGTTTAACTTTTATAATAGGTGCTCGTAGATTTACAATAGTCGAAAAAAATCTTAAAATCACAATAAGTATTTGTATGCGCATCTTCGTTTTTTGTGAAGAATCGTGTTCAAGTGGGTCTCATAACATGAGAATAAGAAGCATCACATCGCGTGCGTAATCGTGAACTGTTTACCTACGATTCTTCAAGCCTCATAAATAAGTACTTCACCCAGCGATGATATCACTGTGCTGAGAGGCACTTCAAATACGTGATAGTGTTGAATACCGCCAGGTACAAAGCTGTTTGGCTCGCATTACTCATGCTGCTAGTGTGCCCGTGTACCGCTAAAAATACACACTGCGCTTAGTTTTGCATACTATTACCATCTGCGGCCTCTTTCACCACTTTGAACAGGCAAACTTTGCCTATCTATAAAGTTTGATTATTTTTTAAACAGAGAACTATGTATGCTATAGTAGTCGGCCGCTCCGAAGTCAATCCTGGCACCTGACATCCTGGTACTGAATATGTCAATGTTTTTGTTTTTTGACGTATTCAGTATTGGAGCGACACGTGTCAGGATTAACTTTTTTTTTTTTTTTTTTTTTTTTATTCGATTGGAAGGCAAACGAGCAAGTGGGTCTCCTGATGGTAAGAGATCACCACCGCCCATAAACATCTGCAATACCAGGGGTATTGCAGATACGTTGCCAACCTAGAGGCCTAAGATGGAATACCTCAAGTGCCAGTAATTTCACCGGCTGTCTTACTCTCCACGCCGAAACACAACAGTGCAAGCACTGCTGCTTCACGGCAGGATTAGCGAGCAAGGTGGTGGTAGCAATCCGGGCGGACCTTGCACAAGGTCCTTCCACCTGCAAAACTTCTTGACGGCGAACTACTATAGATGGTGGAGTGGTACAGTATTGTGCATACTAAATGTAAATCCATTGGGAAAAGTCGGATCTTACTCGGAATATGACGGCACCTGCAATGTCAATCAAATGAGTGACATTTTCATATGGATGGAACACGATCCAGCGCGAAAATGCAACCAGCTTGGACAAGACTTGGGAAAATTGTATTCACAGTTAAGTTATTTTCATAAGTATATGGTAGGAGTTTACTTGTAAGGCATGAAAATTGCAGTAGTACCAAACAAACACCCTGTCGTACCTATTTCCTACAATAACAGTGATTATAAGCAAAAAGATCCTTTTTTCTACAAGAAAAACTGACTGTACTGAATATCAACCCGTGTATCAATCGGCTTGTAAATCGCACGTCATGTAGGCATCTCTCAGCAAATGCTGATTCGGCGAACGTGCCGAAAACTATTTCTGATAAAAATACGATACGAAGGTATCCGACGTGACCTTTCTCAGGCTTTAGTTAACGGTCGTGTTGCTCGTGTCACGTATCCTTGGCCTGTTATACGATAATTCAAAGCTTAAACTGGTAATGGAAATACTATACTCTCTGTATTCCACTTTAGATTAATCATGCAAGACAAGTTGTTTGTTTACCTTCATTGTACAAAAAGGAAACAAAAAGATTAACGCAGAAAAAAGTACTAAGACGGACGCACACCTGAAGGGTCCCAGTCAACCTTTGAGTGGTAGAAAGGAGAAATTGATTAGAGATCGAAAAATGGAGCAAAACATTTGAATAAATATATGTAGGTACATAACTGAAATGTGTATTTCTATTCAGCCAATGGTACTTAGAAATCCTTCTAGCCCAAACTTAAATCATCGGTCTTTAAGTATGTTTTAGACTTTGTAATAAGAAATTATGACGTGAATACGAATTTATAATGCCAATGAATATTGTAGTGGTATAGCAGAAGTAATTTTACAGGCTTTATTTTAGTTTCGCTTATCCCGGTGTCTGGGAATATTTAAAATCAAATCTTATAAGTCAAATTTGACCCACTTTTAGCAGTTTGATTGAAATTTAGTATACACTGCGTAGGCTGTGTGACAATCAAAGGAGAGAGTCAACAAAAATAGCCGTGTATTGGAATTTTATTTTTTAGCTTAACTTATTCAAAACTCAAAACCATGCTAACATTTGCTTTCACGTTTTTTCATTGTCATTTTTTTTAATAAGTCTGTATGTTTTAACCTGCAACCATTTAGTCAATAATTTAAAAGAAATATTCCAAAAAGGACAATATAGAAAAGAACATAATATAGAATAGACACTTAGATTTCACAAGAGTTTTTAAAATTAAATAGTAAAATTAGAATTTTTGCAATATAAATGTTTTTTTACAACGCTGTTTCGCTGCGCCCCGATTTAATTTTGCAAGGGACCGTCTTATCCCTAACTTTTTGGGTTCAGTAATTTAAATAATTCATAAATTGGTAATAGAATTAACATAAATTATAACTCTGCTTTAATTTGCAAAATTTTGCATGGTTAAGTAGAGTTTTCATGCATAGGTACAATGTAAATCCATTTACATTACGTTTTCGTACTTTCTACCAACCCTTTTTCTATTGTTATTTAGGAACGAAAATACGAACAATTGTTGAGGATAATTGTTAAGAAATAAACCCCGAAATTGTCTACAGTAAACCTTTAACAAGTGAATCGTTTGAAAAGGTAGAGAATTACGTGTTTTTGTTGAACGTCTATATGAAATTGTAGCAAATTGCCGGATAACGAGCGTGGCTCAAAGACGAGCCTCCACAATACTCCGGCGGACACGCCGCTGGATCAAACGCAATCAAATATGAATCTGCTTTCAGTCTCCAAGTTAACTTCCCCATGTGTATTCGCCATTAATCTTTCCAGTATCCTTCTTTTGTTTTCGTATCTATTGAACGTACACAATGCAGATATGCGAGCACGCACGCAGCAGCGATCCAAGCCGAGGAAATAGAGGCTATTTATTACTACGACGTGAAAAATGATAACACTGACTATGCGGGAATGGGCGGGTAAAATATTAACAAGGAGCGTATTTTTATTTACTGACACCCTCTACTTTACAGGATTAAGTTAAGTTAGAATCGTATTGTGTACGAGCTATAAAGAACTATTAAATAGTGGGGCTTCATTCTTTAAGCGCCTAAGCTTTTAATCTGACTTCGGAAAACAAAGTATCCAGCAAAACCAAAAAAAAGAGCGCTAAAACAAAATATCTACGCTCCCGCTACGAGATGCGCCCGTAGACCCACTACAACGCTCGTAGCATTAACATAAACAAATTTGAAAAGAATACCTGTGCGGCCTCCTTTCGTCTTCGTGTTCCTCCTTCAAGAAGGATGGTTGCAAGCTGAACCTGCGGCGGAATTGGTGTCGGCCCTTCATGTTGAAGTTGTCACTTAGCACATGTTTATCGGCGCACTGAATGTTTTGTGAGTGGCGCGTAAGTTGCGGGCGAGCGGCGGACGGCGGCGTGCGCGGCGCCGGGCGGTCGGGCGGCGAGTGCGGCGCCCGGCCGCACCGTGCCGCGCCGTACCGCGCCGTGCCGTGCCGTGTCACGGCAATTACGTGCCTGCCGACAGAATATGCGCAACACCCATCAAACATAAAGTTGGGGATGAAGATGCGCAAAGCTACGCAGTCTGTTATTATCCGAGAATAGCAAAGCCAAAAGAAAGAGTTGTGCTTTTAGGAGTAGAGTAGGTACTTACGTATGTTTTTAAAGTAAAAAAAAACACACAGAAAACTGTTATAGTTAACAGCTGTTGCTTGAGACTCTGTCTACGAAGAATTTGTTTATCGTTATCTTGGGAACTATAAACTATGTCCTTGCCGAGATCACACACTATCCTTATATCAAACCTTACTACATCTCGATAGAAACTTAAAAAAAAAACTAAAACAAAGTTATAGGTCTTTCGCCACATAGGAAGGAAAACTTTTATCTTTCGGCTTAGAATCCCACGGGAACTCTATTTCCCTAAATAAAAGTAAATATAGTAGGTACGTATATTCATTGCCATGTTAAGTCGAGCAAAACAAAAAAAAAAGGCACGGCCGTACCATACTTTTCTCGAAGCCTTACTTTACATGATGAGGTAATAAAAATACCTTAATTAATATATTCGTACATGTAGGTATATATTCTACCTAGCGGTTTCGCTACAGTGTCTTTGATTTTATCATTACATAACACATAACGCAACACATTATATAATATTGACATTATATTTATTTTATTTTTAGGTTATAAAACTATATATTTTGCATGCTATTATAGTTATCTGAGTGTGTGAACATTTTTATTGCTTTAAATTTAAGACCATATAACCAACACTTTTTGCAAATAAATGCATGAAAGTATTTAACAGTTTCTATATTTAGGTGGCTGAAAAAAATAAAAATACAAAAACCGGCCAAGAGCGTGTCGGACATGCTCGAAATTGGGTTCCGTAGCGATTACGAAAAAAATGAGTTATATTTTTCTAAGGATTTCGTATTTTGTACGGAATATTCCAAGTTTAGTTATATTTTCTACCTTAGGGTGCATTTACTGTCAATCTACTAATAATTCTCAAGAAAACTTGACCGTTAGAGTTTTCCTTGTAAGTTTGATATACTTACTACCATCCTGAATATTTTCAAGTTCTTCTACCTACCGGTTTAGATTTTAGAGGGGTGGGGGGGTCGTTCGACTTTAATGAAAATAGCACTTGAAAATTTTGAAAATAAATCACTGAATTGAAAAATCGTTTTAGCAATCCCCTAATAGTTTTAAAAGACCTATCCAACAATTTTCTTTGTAAAATTTTTATTGTACCTTTTTATTGGCATAGTTTACATATATATCCGTGCAAAATTACAGCGTTCTAGCATTGACAGTCACTGAGCAAAGCCGCGGACGGACAGACAGACAGACAGACAGACATGGTGAAACTATAAGGGTTTTTGTTGTTTCCGTTTTGCCATTTTGGCTACGGAACCCAGAAAAAGGATTTCATCTAAGAGCCTTCCCACCAATTCCCTCTGCATATCCAGCAAATACGGCAGCAAAAAGAAATCAAAGTATCCAATGGCATGGCAAGTGAACCTCGGTAGATCCCGAATAAATAACTAAAGGACAATTTGCGATATACGCGTGTACCGCGAGAAAATCGGCGAGCAATGTCCCCGGGGTATTTTTATGAAGGGATAATATGCAAATGTTGATGTTTTTGTAAAGCCACGAGGTGTTTGCCAAGTTCAACGCTAGAACCCCGCGTCTCGCACAGTCTTAGAGTAATAAGCTACACGGAGGAGTCATGAGTACTCATATGCCAAAAAAGTGTTTAATTCTGACAGGAACAAAGTCAGCAGCATCACATTCACACGTCACAAAGGGTATGAAAGCTGATCTTTTTCTTTTGGCAGAGGGAGAGGCCGGTGGAGTGAGCTCTCCTTTTCGTTTAATGCTCTAAGCTTATAAGCTACATTCGATATATTCCAAGTGTCACACTATGATACATTGGCTTTGTTGAACGAACTTACAGTGAGCATCCAACTTATTGGAGTGGGTACTCTTGAATATTTGAACACGCCTTATCGCTTCGACAAAGGAGTCATTCTTATAGAGGAGAATAAATTTGAAGTGTCAATAAATTAACTTATCCCCTCAACACATAAGTTGTGCGCACACACCACGCAACACACACACACGCACACACACACACGCACACACATATGCATCAAGTTTAATGACCATGATAATAATTACTATTTAAGTTTCCTTTTCTTATAGGTAGGTTTTTTTTCTTGAGTGTAGTTAAATTTTAGTTTTAATAGAATTTTAGTTATAGTTCCTGTATTAGTTTTGGAACTTAGTGACTTTGTTTACGAAGGGGGGGCGTTGCTACCTGCGACTTAGTTTTTAACTTCTACAGGTGACATCGTTTTTCATTTTTGTAATGTACCAATGTACAATTGTTACAGTTTCAAATAAAAGTTTATTATTATTATAAATGTGAAATGAGAGCCAAGTTCGATATTATGATATTATGCCTTGTTTGTTGACATCAAAGACAAAAGAAATGAGATCTAAACGGGTGCCATGTTCAATGGTCAGTCCTGAAACTTAATTATAACAACATAAAATATAATTTCGTCTCATAACTTAAAACTTAGTATAATATCCGTTTTTGCGTCTGTCTGCCTGCGGCATCGTAGCTCTTAAAGTGATGGACAAATTTCCATGCAATTTTGTACGTGAAAGCATGTTGCCTTGCGGTATTTCGTATGTTTGATAAAGAAAAATTCTAACAAAAAAGTAAAACCGACTCCAAAAATTAAAAAAAAAATGGAATCGACTACAAAACCCTTGAAAATATTTTTCTAGGTACGTAACTAGCTCGAAGTCGGTGCCTCAGCACGAGCCAGCAGGAGTGGAACAATAGTCGTCTACCTCACCTCCATAGCTACTACGCATATTTAAGCTCTGTGTCGAACAAAATCATGCCTCATGCGCTTGCCTCGCAAGATGGCTCGCTCAGTATAGACCCGGCTTCAAAAATACACCCTCACTAAACTTTATATATAGTTATTAACACGTTAAAGTTCGTCTGTAGCTATCTAAAGTTCAATGCTAAACAGCAATTCTCATGTAACGGAATTCCAGGACATTAAGCACGCCGTCATTAATTGCGCGTAAACAAAACCGCTGAGAGCGAGGGCGAGCCGTGGGCAGGCTCCGCGTGCCCTTATTACAAGCTCAATGCAAAATGTACCAAATTTTACTATGAATTATTATTGTGTACCAAGAACTTTGCCTACATTTTTTCAGTATGTAGGTGTGTACCGAACCCACGTTAACTCGTGTATTTACACGTGTACACACCCATTATCACTGAATTGGTATGTACCTAGTTACAAAAGTATAGAATTAATAAAAAACTGCACGACGATATCTTAAAGTACAACACAGGTCAGGACAGGCGCAGTCTGGTATGGTGTTCTATATAGACCGTTGGTATTGTTTCAATAGCCATAATAAATTTATGGCTATAAAGATTTTTTGAATTTGAATTTGAATTTATGTATCTCTAACTATAATGTTATTGTGCACGATAACGTGGAACAAAATCTTCATTTATTTTCAGAAACCGTGAATGGTTTACTCAATTTGCTAGTTTAGGACAACTTCAACTATTTATATATATACGCCATTGCAACGTGCAGAAGGGTAGGTACAAATAGCAACAGAGTGTATTCAATGATATTGTTGTTAATGAGACTTTAAAACTAAGTTTAAACAAGCTCGCCTAGTCTGGCCTCTACGTGTTTCTCCCGCTCTAGTAAATTATGTATTCCATATTTGTGTCATAATTAACTTCACATTGACACAAGAGAAAACACCTCAAAGGAGAAACTTAGGCTGAGTTATATCAAGTTATTTTACCATTGACCTATGTCAAATCAGTCGTGGAATCTGAAGAGGCAGGACATACCTTGAACACCTGGATGCTGCTTTCTCCAGCAATTGAGTTTCCATGACACAGGAATTATTGTAAACGGACAAAAATGTTCATCACCACTTCACTGCGCAGATTTTAGAGTTAATTGAGAGTTTTATAAAAGAAATTGGGAATTAAGAGTTTATTAAGCGTTTGTACAAAGTTATAGCATCGTCTCAAGTCGTTTGTTTTTCTTCGTTCTTCGTTCGAATTTCTGTTCCCAATGGTAGCGGGATAGGAAAGGAGGGATGTGTATGAAGGTATTGTTCACTTAAGCGTCTTCAAGCTCGAGTTTAGCGAGTTGTCGTTCATATGGCCTTCTAAGGGGGAGCCCTTTGTTCAGCAGTGGACGTCTTCCGGCTGATGATTATGAAGTTACAATCAACATAAATTCCAGCTTCAACTAAACTGCTTATTATTTTGAATATTTTCTGCGTCCGTATTCTCCTTTTCCTTTAATAAAAGTATCAAACACTGAAAAACTTGCACTGGCTTGCCGTAGCATTATGCTGAGTGGGGCACACTTTATACTATTTGATGTTATTTTTTTCTTTCCGTCTAATGTATTTTTTAGTATATCGAATATGTGTAAATAAATGTTTCTCTGTCTCTCTCTCTCTCTCAATCTTATTAATCAACATGACCTAAAAGAGAATATTTAGCTAGCGTAGGCATCAGCATCAAAACGTACTTAATTGTGTAACAGTAAACGATTTCATTCTAAGGAAGCATCTGAAAGGTCGATTCAATATTTGAATAAGAATGGTTTTGGATTACAAAAATACTGTACCTAAGCCAATCTTGAGAGCTAATTAAATGGCAGTTTTAAAAATATGTTTATTCAGCTGGACGGAGTTGCATTATTTCGCTTACGTTATTAATATTAGGTATCAAAATATTATGCCAGCAACTGGTTGGTTTTTATGAATATTGATGCTAAAATAATCATCGTTCGATCTTTTGTTAAATTTAATTTTCTTTCAACGTAGCGTAAAAGCTGCACGATTTTGATTATTATTTTCAATACATTTAATATCGTGCGGGTGGCACGTTTCTGCTCGAGATTAATTGAAAATATGACATATAGTAGCTCTAGTAAGTGTCTTTCCGTTTTTAAGATTCCGTACTAATTAAAGAACCCTTATAGTTTTGCCATGTCCGTATGTCTGTCCGCGACTTAGCTTAGAGAAGTAAGGATGATTTTTAATCTCTTCCTAACTCGTAGCATGAGGTATCGTAGGATAGTATTTTCAAAAACGTTATACATAACATATTATTATCATGTTAATTTAGGTTTGCTTAGATCATTTTTGAATTAATGGACACCATTACAAACTCTGCTCTTGACTAGTTTTCTGCTGATAGTTTCTAAATTAGAATAACTTAACCAACAAAATGTATTCAAATCGGTTCACCCGTTTAAAAGCTACGATGCTACAGACACACATACAGACACTCAGATTTTGAAAACATTTTTGCGTCGGGGGTTAATAAAAACAATAAGACTTGAAGTAAAAATAACCTCTGATGTTTTGTTTTAAGCTATACAACTGACATTGGCTAACGATGGGCCTCATAAGGAAGCTCAAGTCACTCAAAGGGCTATGGAGAGGGCTATGCTCGGGGTTTCTCTGCGGGATAGAATCAGAAATGATGATATCCGCAGTAGAACTAAGGTTACTGACATAGCCCGAAGAATTGCGAAACTGAAGTGGCAGTGGGCGGGGCACATTGCACGCAGGACTGATGGCCGATGGGGTCAGAAGGTTCTCGAATGGCGTCCGCGGACCGGGAGACGAGCTGTCGGTAGGCCTCCAACAAGATGGAGCGACGACCTGGCTAAGATCGCGGGATTGCGGTGGATGCGAAAAGCACAAGACCGGTCTGAGTGGAGAGCCTTGGGGGAGGCCTATGTCCAGCAGTGGACGTCTTTCGGCTGACATGATGAACTGACATTGAACCTTAGCATTATAAAGACATTTCTTGATCGACGATACCTAAAATATTTACTAAGAAAGAATAATATGAAAATAATTATTCATAACATAACCATTCCATTTATTGTATCAGAGTTGAGATGGTAACGCTGTTTTTGTAGTCTGAATCTAACATTATTTTCAATTATTTTGTCTTTACTATTATGTTTAAATACAAGAAAATCAAATAATGTTTATACAATGAATAGGTATATTAAAGGTATCCACGTTCCGTCGAAGTAAATCTCTCATGTTTTGATCGTTACACATTTTTATGAGCAAACATTTCTACACTCTATTTTAGCGAGCATTCACGCGAAACGACGAAATGCTTCGTGCTTTTTGCTGAACATCTGTCAAACAATAATAAAAAAATAACTAGTATTTACTAAAGCGTTCCCTAGAATAATCGTGTAAAATGTTTATAGCAATGTTTGGTTCTATGCTTGACTCTGTTTGTTGTTCAATTTAATAAATTTAAAAACGGCGAATGCTCAATTTTCTGTTACAAGTAAATGCTCAAGTGTATGAGCACCTTTAGTTGATTTGAATGTTCACTTATAATCTACCGGGTGTGGCCTGTAATATGAGCAAATAATTAAGACATAGATCGTACTCGTCAAACTGAACAACATTAAATTAGTTCAGCGACTTTTAAAAATAATGGAGTCCTTAGATTTTCCTTTTTTCATACAAATCAAAAACTACTATCAATGTACGCCATCCTAGAATACAACTGACGTCGCCTGTCACGCTGCAAACATCAAACATTTTGCTTTACTTTGCTTCTTCGAATAAACTTTAACCCTTTATAAGGCATAAGCATCCAGAGGTGATACAGCAAAACTATTTATGTCTAGATGCATTTTTTATTGCTTTACAGAAAAAAAAAAAAAATGAAAAAATGAAATAAAAACGTGGTGGTATAAATATTCCGTCTGCCCGTGGCGAGCATGTAATGAATGTTTTTTTATCGCGTGTTACAGACAACACTTCACTTTACTTTACAGATAGTCTTCAGAATGTGTAAGAGTAGAAGAATACTCAACGATCTGGAGATAGTTCATAGATTGGAAGAGATTTTTGGCCTCCCGGTGATCCCGATGTATCGGATGATAATTTTGAATTAGACGAAGATGAGGTATAGTACAGGTACTTGAAAACTATAATGAGCCCAATGACAGGCCTATGGTACCGACACTAAATCCACCTAGTAGGCCCAATACTTCATGAAATTCATTCAGCCTAGTAGTTAGACGCCTGTGCATCTCCGCCCAGTCCAGTCCAATCATCCCAAAGTGATCGTCTTGGGCGGGCAACAAGAGTTGAAGTTTTGCCACATCGGGTTCACCGGGGATTGCAAAAATCTTCCAATCTATGAACTATCTCTAAATCGTTGAGTATTCTTCTACTTTTTTACTCACGCTGAAGATTTTCTGTAACACAAAACAAAAAAAAAACAGGCATTACATGTTCGCCACGGGCAGAGGGAACATTTTTACCACCATCAAAATGCTCCACACGGGCAGAGGGAATATATTTACCACCACAAAAGAAGCACATAAAAAAGAAATGGCAAATGCTAAATAAAAAATATAAGTGAAAACATGTGAAATGAACATTATGAAATAGCAATAAAAACAAATTATACTTTGACGGTTCCGAAACTTGAAGATGCAAAAAGATTTATCAACAGGTATTGAAATTCACTTGTTTTCACACTGATTACCGTCACAGACTAAAAAAAATGTACGACGACCGATCCCAACTCCTTTATAAGAAATGTTTAGGGGATTTTCACAAGTAATGTTGCCATAGAAAAAAAACCGATCGCTCCATTAGTTTAAGAAAAAAGAGGACAAATATATGGTGGGAAAAATATTCCCTCGGCCTTATAAAGGGTTAAAGTGTAATAAAAATTAAAACTATTTATTTTTAAAATTCGCTGAACTAATGCTGCTCATTTGCTCATTCAATGACGAATATGATGTATGTTTTAATTATTTGCTCATATTACAGGCCACACCCGGTATGTACTGCAATTTGCATATGATGCGCCGAAGACCTTAGCTAACGAGCTGTTGCAATACATGTCGTGCGCATTCCATAATTACCGAGGATTAGATACAAAGTCCCGCAGTGATATGTCTGTGGGCATATTCAACAACAGTTAGTATTTGGTTACTAGGTACGAGCACTTTATATCTATTAAGTTATACGGTAAACCTGTCGTATCTCAAGAAAACTTTTGTGTTCCAGACGGTATACGAACCCAGATCTTGCGGCTTTACTCGTACATGCCAAATGGGCGACCAACTGCAGCACGGGGCTCCCACGACCAACCCACGACAATTTTAATCGCCCGTATACGCCAATAGTAGCGCACCCGATTTGTGTTATTTTTAAAAGACTTTAGATTTCGTTGAGCAAACGTACTGGTAATAAAAACAAGTAATAACTTATTCGAGGGTTGATGCACATCGCCCTACAGTACTTTCACTCTAGCATGGTGCGGATGACAGCTGTCAATATCACAAGACTAGGGAGTCAAAGTGTCGAAACTTGAGTCGATAAAACTAATAATAGGGATGTTGACACCACCAATCAACTGACGTACTTTTTATGAGATGTCAAAACACAACTCTCCCATAGAGTTTTAATGGCGATAGCGACTTGTGACGTCATAAATCTATTTGTTCGCCAACTCAATCAACTAACTATTTATTTGTTTTAAAGCAACAAAAAATCTCATTTTACAGTAAATCTAAAATTAATCTGGTTTTCAGGGCTAAAATAAAACGTTTTTGTATTGGAGTCGTGCCTTCGAATTATTTTTTAATGGCGTCAAAATCCCAATTTAAAATCTTAATCATTATTAATGCCATCATTAAACCGATCATAACGCTAATTTTGTTGAGAATATTAGTGAAATTCTAGGTTGGAATATTATTTGCCACTTAAGTAAGGCTAAACGGAGTTGGCAAGAATATTCGTTACTTACCAATTAATAAGTACCGATATAACTCAAGATTCATTAGGTCCCATCACTAAACGAGCCTCTGGTGTTACGTTACACGCATATATTACGTTTCTTCACTTAATTGTGCTTTGAATTTAATTAATTGATAATAAATATCCGGTAGCTTAAATTTATTTCGTATAACAAAGTTCTTTATGTTCAAATATTTTTCGCCAGTCATATTCAGGGTACAACTAAAATATACTTCAATATATTTTAGACCGCAGCAACTTTTTTTGAGTTAAACGAAACGTGCGTCAAGTGTTACCCACACCATGCTAGAATGAAAGCACTGTAGCAATGATTGTTATGAAATGAGTGTACAGCAACCATGACAACTACCACATATTCTCGTGCGTGAAACCATGCGACTTCACAAAGATCTAATTAATATTAAGAATAACATCCGAATATACTTTATAAAGCGCAAATAGTCCATTGAATAATGAATCTTAAGAATACTATCCAAAATAACAAAACTGATGATCCATGTCCAGGTCTTCAGTACTGCATCTGTCAAAAAAGTCATTACTTAGGAATTTAAACAGTTATACCTTTACCGAAAAACCTATCAGTAGCGGTGACCGAGCTTATTTGAAGATTGACTTTGCAAATTTACATTGCTGGGAAAATTCGGCACTCCGGGTATCCCGGGATTGCAAATTAGCCCGCGAGGGCGCAGGTGCCCGGGAATCGACGGCTCCGCTCAACAAGTGAGTGTGCACTGAATTCTTAGCGGTTGAAATTGAATTTTTCGTCCAGCAAGGTTTTATACGTTTTGTGGAAAATCTAGCCTATTTACTGAGAAACGTTTCTTAAATAAGCTTGATGAAAATGTTGGCCAGTTATAAATAGAATTTTTAGATGAGTTATTCAGCTGGATTCAGAGGATCCAGCTATTACTTTGAGAAGGTCGATAATAAATGAAAAGTTATACATATGAAATAAAGTTATAAATATCTATTCGAACTCAAAATATGTTACTCCTACGGCTTTATTATGACGAAATAACAAACATTGTGCGTGTTTATGAGAAGTTGATTAAGTTTATAATATTTTTGTACTCGATTGAACGTTTTTATATTGCTCTTGCTCAAACGTCACTCATTTTATTTGGGAGCGGTTACTTTAAGAATGAACACGTATAGGGATCGAACTGCGTCAACATTTTGTGTTGGGGTTGTTGGTAATTGGAGTAATAAGTCTATATTTAAAGTCTCTTTTAATCTCAAAAATAAGAATGGACTTACCTAGTATCCGCTCTTGCTTTTTAGATAAGCTATATACATTAGCACTAATTACACGAAAGCTTCTTCTTCTTCTTTTTTAAAATATGGCTTCTGTCCTAATTAATAGGACAATTTCGCCAGTGTCAAAGTATTCTCTTTCGAGAGGCAACGTTGTACGGTGATTGTAGTTTTTGTAACTTGATAGTAAAATTCCAGAAACCACGTGGAAACAACTTGCGCATTAAAAAATGTCAGACACGAGAGCAATATTGAATTTTGTGATCACTGTTCACTGTTAAGGTTAATCGCCGCATAAAACACTATCAAAATTATACTTCAACTAGCCAAAGAAACAGAAATAGCAAAATTAGATATTGTCTACATCCTCCATGTTCGAATGCCACAAATCGAATGTTTCTACTTTTTAAATGCTATCAATGTCTTTCTGACGTTTAACCGTGACACCTGCCATCATTTGATATTGATGAAGTAATAACAAATGAAGGTACATTGAAAAAAAGAGAACGTGATTAAAATAAATGCAAGTTTGTGATGATTTTTATTTTAATTTACAGTAAACTATTTTCTAACTGTCGCCGGTATTGCCAGTTCAAAGAAGCTATTCTATTAAAGTGTAGGTATGTGGAAATGGGGAAGGGGACACTGTATTTTATGATCACATTATGTGTATCACACTGACGTAGCTATTTTTTTTAATAATATTTAAATAAACTTTATCGTCATCTTTTCTATAAAGCAAAAAAGCGTTAGCAATCAATTTGCTATTCGTTGCAGCACAACAACACACAAAAATAAACGTGCTTGTCCAAAATCATACCCACCCCCTACAGAGCAAAAAAAAAAGAAAACTTACTTCGTGTGAAAATACCGCAGAGACCGTCAATACCCGCTGCTACGACCACTAATCTATTGTCATTTGTTCACGATTAAACTCCAAAGTACAAAGCCAGAAAAAAAAACAAAAGAGTAATGACACCGGGGAATTGAGACAAGCCTGATAGATATAAATTATTCCTAATGGCAGCCCTATCGTTCAGGATTTCCCATTTCGTCTCTTTTTATTCCTCGCAGTTTCAAGAAACGATTACGTTCTTCTACAAACCGTTTATCGTTTCGCCTTTAAATCGTTTATTTTAAAGTCTGCAAATAAATGGGAATGCTCATAAAGTTTCTAAGCAGTTTCTTAGGTACATATCGCGTCTCGAGAGAAGAAAAGTGGTGGACAGGAATCAAATAAAAGAATAAGCAAGTCACGTCTTTAAATTCCCGAAAAAAAAAACAAAGGGACGGCTGTTGAATACCAAATATCGCGGGGAACTGTAGACATTCTTAAAACACAATATCTTGCTTACACTGTTATACTGTTTTTCTGTTTGTCATTCAGATACAAATGACTAGAGAGCAGTTGTCTGCTGCGTGGAAATTATTAAAAGTTTGCTCCATAATAAATATTAGAACATAAAATGGAAAAAAAATGTGTACAAGATATAGAATAGAATAGAAAAAATATAATAGATATAGAATAGATTATATTGTATTCTATTCTACAAGATATGTAGCTTAAATTAAAACGTAGCCAACTAAGCCAATCCACTCGAAGAGGCTTCTACTGCGGGTGTCGTAATCGTAATCAAAATACGTGGAATTAAACATCCCCTGAGATGAGACCCCACTTCTCACCAAATGCGCAACAATCTACGCATTACAAATTTGAATAAACACCTGTCTTTATTAGTAAACTAATTTAATCTTCATCAACTACTGTTGATTCTAGAATTCAATAAGATGATGACATACGTCAATTACCTTGAGCAGTGCCGCTCTTTACACTTAGTGTCGTTTGCCTGAAATTAAAAGAAAACTGATACCACGACAGTGTTGTTTTGCAGAAAATCAGAAAACTGATGAATAATAATGAAAAAATATTATACATACATCTGTAGTATGAACTGGCCATTTTTATTTTGAATTATAGATACTTCGGTTCGAAGAATAAAGACTGGGTGGAACATTTTGAAAAAATCAGGATGGTAGTACCTACATCAAATTTACAAGGAAAACTATGTCGGTTAAGTTTTCTTGAGAATTATTAGTGGTTTAAGAGTAAATAGCAGCCTAAGGTATAAAATATATCTAAACTTGGAATCATCATCATCATCATCATCTCAGCCGCATGACGTCCACTGCTGGACATAGGCCTCCCCCATAGACCTCCAGTTGCTTCGGTTGGCAGCGGCCTGCATCCATCGTGAACCCGCGGCTTTAACCAGGTCATCCGTCCATCTCGTTGGTGGACGTCCTACGCTGCGCTTGCCGATCCGTGGCCTCCACTCGAGAACTTTTCGGCCCCAACGGCCATCTGCTCTCCGTGCTATATGGCCCGCCCATTGCCACTTCAACGAGCTAATCCGCTTGGCTATGTCGGTGACCCTTGTTCTTCTACGTATCTCCTCATTTCTGATTCGATCCCGTAGAGAAACCCCAAGCATAGCTCTCTCCATAGCTCGCTGAGCAACTCTGAGCCTATTCATAAGGCCTACAGTAAAGCACCACGTCTCGGATCCATATGTCATCACTGGCAACACACATTGGTTAAAGACTTTCGTCTTAAGGCACTGAGGAATTTTGGACGAAAAGACATAGCGGAGTTTCCCAAACGCTGCCCATCCGAGTTGGATTCGACGATTGACCTCTTTCTCGAAGTTGGACTTACCTAATTGGACAGTTTGTCCTAGGTATACATACGCGTCAACAACTTCAAGAGCCGAATTCTCAACCAAAACAGGGGTAGGCCGCACATGGACATTCGACATGACCTTTGTCTTGTCCCTGTTCATTTTGAGGCCCACCCGTTGGGAGACTCGATTGAGGCCTTCGAGCATCGTGCTGAGTTCCTCCATCGAATTTGCCATGACCACGATATCGTCGGCAAACCGAAGGTGAGTGATGTATTCGCCGTTGATATTGATGCCTAGTCCTTTCCATTCCAGAAGCTTGAAGGCGTCTTCCAAAGCGGCAGTAAACAGTTTCGGAGATATGACATCTCCCTGTCTTACGCCTCTTTTCAAGGGAATCGCCTTCGAACTCTCTTCCTGTACTCGGACCGACATAGTGGCGTTCTTGTACAAACACTTCAGCACCTCTATATATCGATAGTCAATACGGCATCGTTGGAGGGACTCCAGCACCGCCCACGTTTCGACCGAATCAAAGGCTTTCTCGTAGTCCACAAACGCTAGACACAGCGGCAAGTTATACTCTTCGGTCTTCTGTATGACCTGCCGCAGCGTATGTATATGGTCCATGGTACTATAGCCTTTTCGGAACCCGGCTTGTTCGGGTGGCTGGAAGTCATCGAGCCTGCGTTCGAGACGGTTTACAATGACCCTGGAAAACAGCTTATAAACATGGCTCAACAGCGAGATGGGCCTGTAGTTCTTCAATAGGGTGTTATCACCCTTCTTGAAGAACAACACCACCACGCTCCTGTTCCACGCTTCTGGCGTTGTGCCTTCAAGCAAGACGGAATTGAAGAGCCTCTGAAGGACTTTAAGAGCCGGTGATCCACCCGCCTTCATAAGCTCTGACGTAATTCCGTCCTCACCCGGCGCCTTGTTGTTCTTAAGCTGTTTCAGGGCCATCCTTATCTCGTACAGGCTGATGTCCGGGATATCCTCGGTATAGTGTCGGGTCAGTTTGGCTCTTGGGTCTAGAGTCGCCGCACTGGAAACAGGCTTAGTGACGGACTCGTAGAGCCGTCCATAGAACTCCTCGATCTCCCTCAACACTTCCGCTTTTGTCGACGCTACACTGCCATCCTCCCTCTTCAGCTTTGTCATTTGGCTTTGCCCAATAGACATATCTTTTGCGAACACTTTAGAGCCTTTATTCCGCTCTATCGCATCCTTAACACGAGCGGTATTAAAAGTACGAATATCGTGTCGCAAGGATTTCGAAATTTGTCTATTAAGCTGCCTATGTGACTCAGCATCATCGGGAGACTGCAGTCGAAGCGAGCGTCGTTCAGCTATAAGGTTAAGGGTATATTCCGAGAGCTTCCGAGTTCTACTGGTACGGTGAGTCCTAAAGAACTGAGACCCTACCGCATGGACAGTTTCTACGAACCTGTTATTTATTTCGTCCACTGATGCGTTATCTTCCAGGCAGTCAAAGCGATTTGAGAGCTCGAGTTGAAAGCGCTCGGGGTTTTCGATTTGAGCGCGGGTAGGTCGGAGCGTGGACTTCATCAGACGGGACCGTTCAATTTTAACGTTTATATTCAATGTGCCTCTTACTATTCGGTGATCACTGCCGGTTTTCACCCTATGAATCACAGAGACATCATTGAATACCCGTCTCTTGTCGGTCATGATGAAGTCTATCTCATTTTTTGTGGAACCATTAGGACTCATCCAGGTCCATTTCCTTTGAGGCGGCTTCTGGAAGAAAGAATTCATCATAAAAAGTCCTTCTTTCTCCAGAAAATCGGCCAGCCTCTGTCCTCTATGGTTCCGTTGCCCATAACCGAAGTTCCCCACTTTCAACTCGTTATCACTTCTCTTACCTAGCTTCGCATTGAAGTCACCCATAACAACATTGAAGTGAGTTTTATGAGTGTGTATGGCCCTACTAATGTCCTCATACATAGACTCTACTTCCTCATCTGGATGTGACGAGGTCGGTGCATATACCTGAACGACCTTCAGCGAATATCTCTTAGATATTCTGAGTGTTAGGTATACGACCCTGCTCGACACACTTTCAATGGTAATGATGTTGTTAACAAGGGACTTGTGGACGAGAAATCCCACACCACCTTGGGACGGTTGGTCGCCCTCCCGGTAGAAGAGCAAATTACCAGACTTCAGGGTTATCGTGTCCTCTCCCTGTCTACGGACTTCAGATAACCCCAAAATATCCCACCGTAACTTGCTCATTTCTTCCTCCAGCTCTATAATCTTTTCGTCCGTCCTCAAAGTGCGCACGTTGTGTGTTGCCAGGGCCAGTCGTCGTTTGTTGTGGTAGCCGGGTGTCTGCCGGGGATTCTTAGCACCCCTTGCCCCGCCGTTACCACGACCGCTACCGTAGTCGGGACTAGCGGGGCTGCCGGGGACTAGGGGCCTGGGTAAAAATTGTACTTTCATTTGAGGTTGGGGGGGGGGGGGGTTGCCAATACTCGCCACGCTTGGCAAGCGGGTTGGCGAGCGCAGTATAGGATGTAAGAGTCCCCAAGAAGACGCTGCTGCCCATCTTCTGGTATTATCCCTCAGCCGGTTTCTACGGCGCCCACGGGAAGAGAGGGGGAAGCAACATTCTTATGCCGGTGCCCCACGGCAAACTTGGAATATTGCGTACAAAATACGAAATCCTTAGAAAAATATTACTTAATTTTTATCGTAATGGCTGCAGAACCCTATTTCAGGCATGACCGACACGCTCTTGGCCGGTTTTTTGATACAATAGTCAATAAACCATAGATAATAAACTTTTGGTTCTACGCTAAAAAGAGCGCCCTTGTAATTGTGAAATTATACTTTAATACGCGGATTAAAGTACACGAGTAGAAAAACACATTTAAAAAGCTATCACAAGTTTGAATGCAGTTATGTACGTATTAATATTTCAAAGTGTACCTAGTACATGTTACGGTGCAATAAGGGTTTCTGTGACAGACAGAATAGTTATTGCTATTAATTAAATTTTATCAAATGTTTATTATATATTAGTTGAAATTACCCCGTAGAATCGATATGGATTCGTCTCTCCCTATATATACTGTAGTCTTTGATCACAATTTGTAAGGTATCAAATGCATCCAATACAATTCATCTTTTTGAATTATAATCTCTGGCCCATTGTATGCCTAAACAAAATTAAGTATTCAATCAATTTAAATTCTATTGAAAAGTTTAACGCCTACAACAAAGCAATGAAAGCAATAAAAACCTGAATCGAAAACAACATGTTGGAATTTCTTCATTGAGATTTCAGAGGCGGCCGGAACGTGGCATTCGTACCTCACACCGAGCTTGGGAAGCCACGACATACCTTTGACATCTCGATTAAATTGGCGATATAAATATTTGAGATTATTCATGATAAATGCTATTTACTTGGAAATAGTAAACGGTGGACATAGTGGTCTATACTTCGGTAATTAAATACGAGTATGTCCAACCCACTACTTACCGACTTAGTGGCCAGTTGAAACTACACGAAACTTCAGGGTCAATTATGTTAATGCCACATTAACATAATTATAGTTTGCAACTTGTTTCAGCATAGCGGTATCGTCAAACTTTTTTGAAGTTGTTTTATTGTTCATACCTAAGTAGTTTTTGCATGCAAGTATTTCAGATGAATTCTCGCACATAAATTCAGAAAAACCCAAAGGAGAAAGCCCGGGCTCGAACCCACGATCTTCTACTTGAAAGGCGATAGGTAATATCACTAGGTTACCACGTAACGTAACCGTGGTGACCTAGTGGAGTGGTTTGACCAATGGCCAGTTCAAGTTGATGATCGTGAGTTCAAACCCAGGCTCGCACACTGGGTTTTTGAAATTCATGTCTGAAATATACTTGAAATTTACCACGAGCTTCACAATAAAGAAAAACATCGCGAGTAAGGCTACATGCACCAGCGAAGAAATTCAATTGTGTGTGTGAAGGTCCCAATCAGCATGTTGCCTGCGTGGGAACTACGGCCCAAGCCCTCTCGTTCTGAGAGAGTCTTTGTCCTGCACTGGGATGATGATGATTAGATGATTATGATTATCAATGACCACATTATCATCATCATGGCGGCCTTTTGCATGGTTATCCAATCTTGGATGTAGGCCTCTTCCCTCTTCTTCCACTCTTGGCGATCTTGTGCCCGTCTCATCCAGTCTTGACCTCCATCCAGCGCTGCGGTGGTCTGCCGCGCCCCTGGTTATCCGCTCTGAATCTCCATTAAAGAACTCCTCTTGTTCAGCAACTCTCGTTCATTCTCGCAATGTGTCCTGCCCATGTCCACTTTTTCTTTGCTATGACAGCCCTGACGTCTTTCACTTTGGTCTTATTTCGAATCCATTCGTTACGCTTCCGGTCACGAAGGGTGATCCCGATCATCGCTCTCTCCATACCCCTCTGCGTAACTCGGAACATCTCGGCGGATTTCTGTACCATAGTTGAGCATGGGCATAACACACTGCTCGAAGAATCTCACTTTGAGACGCATGGATATTTTGCCATGTAATACGTGCTTATTAGCACTGAACGCAGCTCACGCCTGTGCTATCCGCCTCTCCACCTCCGCCACCTGGTTCACCAAGGCAAGGGTGACCTTACGTCCCAAGTAGACGTACTCGGTAACTCTCTCCACTGGAAGCTTGTGACTTCGGGAATGAAAGAAGAAAGAAAGAAAGCCATTTATTCACATTCACAAAGACACACAAATACATCAAAAAAAAGCAATAGACAGCAAACACAAATAAAACAAAAAGGAAATACCAAAATAAAAATACATGATTTTGTGTGTCCCCGCAAAAGTGAAACGGCCGCTGACTCAGCATAATGCTGTATGTTGGTCATTATTTTGTTTTTTTTTTCCCCAGGTTCATTTTAAGGCCAGCTTTCTCGGATTCTACTTTAATGACCACGTAAGTAAGCACAATCTAAAATGCCTATTCATAAGCAGTGATTCTGTTATTGGCACAAGTTCCCGCATTACTCTGAGAGGTCTTGTTGCTCGACGGGCGCTAAGTGCATGCAGTTCATGTAACGAGCCCGGCTAAAAGCTGTTTGTTTTTAACCCCCGACGCCAAAAGAGGGGTGTTATATGTTTGACAATACAATAATTTGTTAGTAACATCCTGATAGTCTGGCCAGGATGGTCTCCACAGGACGAAACTCTTCAACGGTTAATGACATTGGCTGGAAATTTGGTATGCAAATGTAGTTTGGGTGACAATACAAGTACAGTAAATAAAAAGTACAGTTAGCATAAAAAAGCCTGTAGGTATTAAAAACGAGATTTTTACCAAAAAACTTATTCGAACGACAAAGATCCATATTACAGGTAGGTATTATTACTCAAGTCAAGCCCCATGTGAGCCCTATAATCTGTGATTGCTGGAAAAAATCTACGGCATGAGTGGCAATTTCTGCAGGCGACAGCTGTACGACATTTGAAGTGATTAAAGCACCTTCCTTAACGTCTATTAAAATATTGACGATCTTAATAACAAATAACATAAACTGCGAGTTCAATAAAAGCTGTGCAAGAAGCTTTGTGTGCTATAGTTACTTCATGCTGCGTCCAATCTGACTTTCATACAGTTTCTTTCTTTATACACCGTGTTATTTTTTATTTCCCTTAACTTTAAGGGAACATTCAACACTAATAAAGGCCTAACTGATCTTACTATTAAGAAGATAAACAAGAATTCAAAAAAATAACAATACGCTTTAAAACAGTGTAGAAGGTCCCTAATTTGTAACATAATTTTCGTAATTAAAGAGCGTTTTATGTACTTGGCAAAAGGTCAAAAAAGTGAGTTTGTTTTATTTCTCTCTTTAGCTATCATGTCAATATTATAGAAGCCGTGGTGGCCTAGTGGTTTAAAAACCTATCGCCTTTCAAGCAGAGGGTCGTGGGTTCAAACCCCGGCTCGCACCTCTCAGTTTTTCGAAATTCATGTGCGGAATTACATTTGAAATTTACCACGAGCTTTGCGGTGAAGGAAAACATCATGAGGAAACCTGCACAATCCTGCAAAGCAATTCAATGGTGCGGGTGATGTTCCTAATCCGCACTGGGCCCGCGTGGAAACTGCGGCCCGGGCCCTCTCATTCTGAGAGGAGGCCTGTGCCCAGCAGTGGGACGTATATAGGCTGGGATGATGATGATGATGATGAATACAAACAGTGTATAGGTACCTACCGGTCTTTGCTTGAAAGATTATTTTTTTCTCGTTCTTAAGCTGCCTTGAAAGATTTACTAGGAGTTTCAATGCATGCTTAAGAGGATTAGAAGTTTGAAAAGAATCGTTCGACACGGGTTGATACAAAGTACTTGATACTCCTTTGAGCGGGGTTCAGTTGGAAGAAGAGAATTATCTTAAGATTTATCGTTAACTGCGCCGCCTTAAAACTGTCTGTCCTTTTAGTTTTATGTACAGTCGAGCTCTTAAACTTGTGAGCAAAAATTTTATCAAAAATATGTCAACACGACTCTATTGTTATCGGCAATACAAAGCGTGTTCTAATTTTTGCTCACAAGTGTAAGTACTCCACTTTAAAATATTACCCGCGGCTTCGCAGACCTGAACCATTAGGTACGATCAGGCAGTTAGATAGACTTTAGTTAAATAGATTTTAGTTTACATACTTAAAAAAGAACTAACCTAAGATATCTTAACTAACTATAACAACGAAAATTATTATAAAAAGAATACCCCGTCTAACAGATCTGCCTGTGGCAGGGTTCCCATGACGCTGGCCGCATTACCCCTTTGAACCGTAAGTGAGATCCGCTGGGATAAATACGCGCCAGCTCTTGGGTCCGCAAAACAGTAATTTTTAGGGGAACACTTTTTTAAACTGTATCGATTATGCTCTTGATTCTGAATAGGAAAAACCATATTTTTTCCAAAAATTAAAAAAAAGAAAGGGTACACTTTTTTTTAAAACGCCCAGTCATTTTATTAAGCTTAAGAGCGGAAGTTTCTTCTAAATACTTCATCCGAATGAAAAATGTCTCTAGACACAGCTTTAACACAAAGTCGTGACTGACTCGGACGTGATGCGCTCTTTTATTAAAATTTCGCAGAATTACATTCTCAAGAGCGCTTTATCAAGTCGGTTATTTCTTGAAGAGTGTTGCTGCGAGTAATCACCACCCCACGTGCAAAGTATCATGTTCCAAGGTGAGACTGTCTCCGGTGATTTGTTCTTTAGAGTTTATCCACAAAGACTTAACTTTATACAATCGTGTTGGGTGTCTCGATCCAATCAGATTACGTTAAAAAGATCTGTTGCACAAAGTAAAGGGTAGAAGTGTGAAAAACGTTTTTTATTTATTTATTTATGTGATAAATTGAAATCAAGCTATCACACAACAACTACATAGATCGTCAATTAGTACTTTCTGTCTTTAAACATTGCAAGCAAACATGGCTGAATCAAGTATGTCAAAGCCGCAATTCCTTTTTCGTTTCACATTCACGTAGACAGTGGTTAACTCGGATGAATTGTCTAAATAACACCCACGGGCTTTTTATTAGTCCCTAGTGCCCCAGTTTTGCTAGGGGGCAACTTTGGAAAAAAAGAGACGAAAAAATAAAGAAGGTTGATAGTGGTAATTTTTTTACCGCATTTTCTCCAAAACTACACCCGCCCCGAGCTGGGGCACGTCGTTAGTTGAATACTTTACATACTATACCTTCATCTTGAATTACTCTATCAATTGGTAAAAAACTCCAATAAAATTCTTTGCGTAATTTAAAGGATCTAATAAGGCTACATCAGTACATACACATACAGAGAGACAGATGGCGGGAAGCGACTTTGTTTTATTTCTATGTACAGTCGCCATCAGATATATCGAAGCGGCCAAGGTGTCCAAATATTTCTGAGCAAGACCAATTTTCAATAAATTCTGCACACTATAAATACCATTTATATCATAGCTATTGCAATTTCAAAAATATGTAAGCACTCTGTTTTCAATAATTTCTATACATACGACCAGCCAAAAATATCTGATCACACAAAACATCAAATTAATCTAAGCAATAAAGGCGTCCACAAATATCTGCACATTTAAACAAAATATACCTTTAGTCTTTGCGTTAAGGTTGAATGTTTCAATGCATTTCTGTCTTTATACCGAGTGGCAGCGTCAGGTATAAATGGAACCCTGAAGTCAGACAACTATCTATGACTTTGGATGTCAAGCTTACTGGTTAGCAATAGGGAATATAACTGCAATTTTAGCACAAACCCGTAAACAGTTTTTCGAGTATCAAATGGCATAATATCATATATTATTTCAATTCTTTTTTTGGAAATATCCTCCTAAGTCCTTGCAAACCTTATAAAGGACCAATCAACACTAAGAATAACAACAGTTTACAACAAATTGTTCATTGAATAAAGAATTCTAAGAATTTAGAAATAATATCCAAAACAGTAAAGCAGGTCAACCACGTCAGGTCTCAAGCACTAAGTTTGTTAAAAAATGTCAGGAATCAGGAGGAGCTCTATCGTTAAACAGCGTTTCCACCAATAATGTGCGAGGATGTGTTGCGAGGGATGTGTTTTTCATTAACCAATAGAAACGCTTTATTTACACATCCTCGCACAGCACACCTCCGATGGAAACAGCTAAGCGGAGCGAAGCGAGGTAAATGAAGTGTTTCTATTGGTTAATGGAAAACATATTCCTCGCAACACATCCTCGCACATCTCTGGTGGAAACGCTGCTTAACTATCGATGTAAATATCAAGTTATTTTGTTACTTAATTAATGTTAATAAGTAATAAAATGTTATCATGATTTTTAAAGGTACTAATACTCTTTGGTCATGATCTGTCATGGCGACAAAATAATAAAGAGAACTGACGTAATCATGGGATTTCTAGTGTCGCCCCCTGCACAGAGCTTTGCCCAATATCTGGGGGCACGGCAGTTCCCCCGCCAAGTCGAGAAAAACAAAACAAAGGCACGGCAAAGATTTTACGTGAAGAAGTTTTATGTTATTTGAAGAAAATCAAAACAGTATTGTTTTGATTTTTTTCAAATAACATAAAACGAAACGTTTTCCGCAAAATAATTCAACTATACACCGTGTTTTTAGGGTTCCGTAGCCAAAATGGCAAAAACGGAACCCTTAGTTTTTTTTTATTCGACTGGAAGGCAAACGAGCAAGTGGGTCTTCTGGTGGTAAGAGATCACCACCGCCCATAAACATCTGCAACACCAGGGGTATTGCAGATGCGTTGCCAACCTCGAGGCCTAAGTTTGAATACCTCAAGTGCCAGTAATTTCACCGGCTTTCGCTATGTCTGTCTGCCTGTCCGTTCACGGCTTTGCTCAGAGACTATCAATGCTAGAAAACTGTAATTTTGCACGAATATAATGTAAACTATGCCGACAAAACAGTACAATAAAAAAATCTAAAATAATTTTTTTAGAGTACTTACCTCCCATAGACGTAAAATGAGGGTGATTTTTTTTCTCATCCAACCTTATAGTGTGGGGTATCGCTGGATAGATCTTTTAAAATCATTAGGGGGTTGCTAGAACAATTTTTCGATTCAGTGATTCGTTCGCAAAATATTATTCAACTTTAAAGCGCAAATTTTCATTAAAATCGAGTTCCCCCCCCCCCCTCCCCTATATTCTATTTTTGCTTGAAATCTATTTTTTGCTTTTCAGTTTGTTCGGCGGTTTAATTTTTTTGTTTAAAAGTTTTTATACATTTACATGTACCTACATTTTCAACTGACGAAAAAAAACGGGGGAGGTTTTAAAGTCGACGCGTATATATTTTTTTTATGTATGACCACGCATAACTTATTACATAGTAGTCCGATTTTCATAATTCTCTTTTTATGGGATAGGGTACCTTGAAGTTAGTATTATATAAATTTGGAAAGAAAATATCCCAAGGATAGGAAAAAGGTATACCTAGAATAAAAACTAATTTGTCGATAAAAAATAACCAAATTCTTAAAAAGCGAATGCTATATTATGTTAAAAATTGAGAAAAATCGTAAAAACGAATGCGATCCAAACTCAAAAGAAATAAAAACAATACCTCTCCTTGCAGTCGGGTAAAAAGCTATAAAACAATAATAAAACCTAAAAAAAATTAAGTCTAATTAAGTGTCGACTGAGATTTGAACCTTGGATCTCTGCTTTGAAAAGCAAACGAATGTTATTGGTGCCACGACGTGCCTTGACTAAGGGTTCGAAATTCGCCTTCATTTAGTTTTTGCTATATGTCAGACGTTTTAACGATTCTGCTGAAAAGTAAAATAAGAGTTAGAGGCATATTCTGTCAAATTTGATTGAAGAGAAAAACATGAGACAGATGTATGTGATGACAAGTCTGTACTGTTTTCGATGATTGTCATATCGATATCGCTTACCTGAAATGAACATATGTAAACTATTAGCTAATCTATTATGATCCATATGACAATCACACAAGGTATATTTTGCTTAAATGTGCAGATATTTGTGGACGCCTTTATTGCTTAGATTAATTTGATGTTTTGTGTAATCAGATATTTTTGGCTGGTCGTATGTTTAGAAATTATTGAAAACAGAGTGCTTACATATTTTTGGAATTGCAATAGCTATGATATAAATGGTATTTATAGTGTGCAGAATTTATTGAAAATTAGTCTTGCTCAGAAATATTTGGACACCTTGGCCGCTTCGATATATCTGATGGCGACTGTACTTATATTGTAAAGAAGACATGTTCATGAAATCTGGTTCTGAGAATTTAATGCTTTTGCTTAAAATGTTATTCAAACATAAATGTATGAATGAGAATATTGTATGTTTCAAAGGCAGTGCAGGAAACTAACAAATCTCGACTCAGAAGAACTTTGACTTTGAGCTTGTAGTAGTTAGTTATTACTATTTACCACCCTTGAGAGACGATAATATCGTATGCTATTAAGTAATACCACAAGACAAATAAAAGTTTGGTTACAAATTACACCTCCTTGTTTTGTTTTTCTTTGAGTTAAGTGTAAATTAACCTTTGGATCACCGCTGCTGGCCCACCAACCGCTGCTTCAATGTTGTCAAGGAACTAGTTGGAAGACAAACAACATTCAAGGAGAGCCATACTAGCCGTGCAGACACGAGTCTCGTTGTCTTGAATAATTTATTATTGTGGTCTCCACGATCGAGTTGTTACTACTCAATCTGAACAGAAAGGTTTTCCGTGTATTGCATATAATTGCGATAGGTACTTGTATGTTCGTCGCTGTTCGTGGTACGATAATGGAAATTTTCTGTTAATGGAAAAGCGCGGTCTTGATCTGAATTCAATAGATATTAATAACGTCAATTCCGAAAAGACCTATTATGTGCTTATTCCGGAGTAACAGGTAATGAACCGGTGACTTGCCCTGTAAAATGTTTAAGTGGATTCGTTATAAAGGTTTGCACGTTTCTTTGTCCAGTTCGGAGAAACCATTAAAAGTTATCGTACTTAAGTATATTTTAGGCATCAATGTGAATTTCAAATTTTAAACAAATTACCTGTTCAGTTAAAAACTGATGGGAAACATGTACCTACCTAATAAATAGGAAAAACCTACGAATAAATAATAAGACTATAATAAGACTTATTGTGTTTTTTTTTTGTAATCCTATTCATCTGACCGAGCATTTTTAAGTAGGTACTTAATCAATACCAGTGTATTTAGTACAGTCACATATTTAGTTAAGAGCCCACTCAAGATCTGTCTAATTGTGTGTCAATCCTAAGATTTTTTTACAAAATGGATCACAAATTAAAATATGTGGTCACGATGGATCCATCGTGAGCACATTTTTCACGATTTTCCGTGCATAAAAAGTGACATCTAAAAGAACCAATGAAAAGAACCTTTTGCGGCCTACCTACACCTACTCACATAGTATACGTTTTAAGATATGGTTTTTATTTCTAAGGCCTCAGCCCGGCAAATTACCAACGGTATAAAATTAATCCATATTAATATTGTTATAAATATTGAAATTGTGCGTGTTTGTATGTTTGTCCGTTTCTCACGTCGAAACGGACCAACAGATCGAGGTTATATTTGACATGAGATAGTTTATGGGCCAGAGAATGACATAGGCTACTTTTTACTCTGGAAAAATGCACAGTTTCCGAGTTTTCCGAGAATTCCACGCGGGCGAAGCCGCGGGCAAAAGCTAGTGTACCTATATTGTACAAAAACATCAAAGAAATGACGGACACTTCCGCACAAACAGCAAACCTACAAGTATCACCGGTGAACGATTAGGTAATTTATCAAAGTGTCTCGTGTAAGGAGGCTCGATTATCGCCGTCGGGCTAAGCTGCTCTAATTTTGTGGCCATCAAAACATGATCGATCACGCCTTGTCCACTCCCGTTTGTTCTGGAACTTAGAAGGTTTAATTGGAGGTTTTAATACGACTTGCCGTAAAATATTTTATAACAAAATTTTGACGTGAAATCTTAATTTTTTTATAATATAAACTTCACAAAATATTGTGGATTTTTAAAATTTATAAAACCTTTTTGTATAACAACGTTCCGACTAGTAACTTAAATAAGGATAAAATTTGGCTCACAATAAAGTACACAATTGTTAAATTTCACATCATTGGTTCACCATTATTTCATAACTCATTTGTAATAACAACTTTTGTCATACTTTGTAGGGATAATAGGATCAGGGGGCATAACATCATCTTTCATCATTTCATCTAGTAATATTATAAAATGTAAAAAACAACTGTCTGTGTATCAGTCTATCTATCTATCTGTAAGAGGTATTCACGTTAAATACGCATGCAGATTAAATTTTTAATCCATTTGTATGCAAAGTGAATATTAACAAATTATTGTCATTCAAGTCATTCAATAGACAACTTTTTTTTAAATCAGGTGGATTAAGTGAAAACAAATGTAATAAATAGATAGTAGCGACAGTCTACAGCTTTTGATCTACATATAGACAGCTATAAGAGTTTTCCCAAAGTTTCATTTGCCTCAGCTTTCTAACATAATTTAAAATACAGGATACGTGCCTACAATTTTCAGCGCTTTACTTTCTAAATATCTAGTGCTTCGGAAAAATTGATACTTTTATATATAACCGTACTTATTTAGTCTCCGACTTTGGACACAATAGCCGGTCTCAAACATCCGAAAACTTAAGTAGTAAAGTTCATCAGTGAATTTATTATGATTGCTCAACTTTAGTAGGTAGGATACAAACAATAAGTAGCTATGCCAACTAAGAGCAAGATGAGTTTGTTGGTGAAAACTACGTACCTAAGTTATAACTGCGCAGGCAAGATGATTCAGACTAATTACCTTTTCTTAAACTTTCTACAGCTGGGAAATAAACAAGATTATACAATAAATCGTAACAACAAAAGGAAAATTTTAAATCAGCCGTCTTTTTGTGCTTAATTTTCGTACATGTCGCGCAATCTGGAACCAAATTGGAGAGTGCCAAATCTTATTTAAAATATTTTTCTGAATACGAATATTTACATAAAATGTAAGTAGGGCAAATTTATATTGGGTAAGCATGCTTCTGGTCGGACCGCTTGTTTTCTCACAGTGCCTACAGTTATGAGAAGACACAATTTTCTGACCTTACCCACTAAAAATTACGTAGAAATCAAAGTAAACGCATGCATATGGTATATTACTCTATGTGTTAATTTTAATACAAATTCTTAACTTTTTTAACAGAACACGCTGTGAACTCGCTCAGCACTTGTCAAAAGCTTTAATTAACTGAAACAAAAAATCCTACTGTTTGACTCAGCAACATTTATCTCAAAATCTTAGACCTACATAACCGAAATTTTACATAGTGGTTCCATTTATGCTTTAGACAAGGAATAAGGATGGATTTTTTTTAGTGGCACGAGATAGGGAGAATCGCGATGGGTTCTAAGCCGTAAATGCAAGCTAGTTCGACCAATTTTTCGTAATCTAAAAAAGATTAGTGATGAACAAAGCTTCGTCGGACCCGCTTGTAAAGGTCAGGGGGACTACCACGAAATTCGAAAATCCAAGTTCGTATCGTACCGTCCCTCTCACTCTCGTACTAAATAATATTATCGTCAGCGGGACGGCAAGATAGGAAGTTTAAGTTTTGTACTTCGTAGTATAGGGCCAGACTCGGACAACCGGGTAGTCGGGGCTTCGTACATCTCCCCGGATAGTCCTTATACTTAACGCCAGACTTAAATTCGAATAATGTCTTGTTTTTTCTTCGTCTGTCGTTAAGCACCGACTGTATTTAACAACAACACCAGCCCTGAGTCTTTGTGCTTCTGAAATGAAGTTTTATATTTTCCTTTAAAATGTATAACTAAGAAACATTGTTGGCTGACGAGTTTCAATTTTTTGTTTATTCCTATAAAGTTCGACATCTTATGCCGTATTATCAGCCAGTCATAAATGTTTTGATGACTATATATCTCACTAGTCTTTGCTTAAAAGTAAAACAACAATATGTAAGCTATGATTTTACACTTAATAAGTACATCTATAGACTATGACGTTTGTTACGTGTATTACTAAATTAATTTTAACATTATATTTATATTCTACCCTTAAAACTTCTAGCAAATCCTTGCCCTGTGTTCTATTTTAGTACAAAGTACAATGCACTGCAACCTCAACGATAAAGTTTTTACTGTTGTTTAAGTATTAAACTCATTTCAATGCAACGCAGGTATTTTCGCAACCGTTATTTTATAAATACAATGGGTTATCGATTTAAAATATGAAGATACGTGACTTCGCACCAACTCTACTTCTATGTTTGCAATTCCCTCTATTATATAAAATATAACAGCATAAATATTTATTTTAAGCGTTCCACCAGAATTAGTCAACACAATAGTCAATAACATCATTCCAGTAGACCAACTACTTATTCGTACAAAGGGGTTAGTTAACATGCTCATTCAAAGGAGTTCGATGAATGGGATTGAAATATTTAGTTCAATACATTACTGGGAGTCAGTGATGTTTATATCTAGCGATGTTGCAAAGCATAAGTTACTAAGTAAAGTTACTGAAAGAAAGTAACGGAGCGGTGCTCATTGAATGAATAATTTTAATTTTATTAATTAATTTACACAGCTGATTGGAAAATAAATATTACATACCTACAAAGAGTAGACAACACAAACAGCAGTAAACAAAATGAATATTTATCTTAGAGGAGAAATAAAATCAAACAGGCAGGGTTTGTTTTGAGTACCTACGAGTATACGAATAGTTGTGTGATGTTGGATCTGCAATTAAAATTCAAATGTAAGGATTGTAAACATCAGAAACTGAACAATACACCAAAGCTCTTAGTCGGGTTCTGCCTTTTCGCAAAATCATTGTTTGCCAAATGTTTTATTTGCCAACTATTTCATTTCCCAACTCCCAACCTTCCTAACCCAACTTTCCTTTCTCCGAAACCAAAATTTTTTCAGTGTATTTTCTTACGCTTTTATAGTACAAATTAAGTTAGTTAGGTTTGTTCTATGAAAGTTTCGAAAAAAAAACATGGTTTCATAGAAAATAGTGAGTTGGGAAGTGAAACAGTTGGGAATCGTGAGTTGGGAAAAGTTAGGAAACTGCTCCTAGTATCTACTAATAACTTCACATGAGCGTATTCCTTCGTTATTTAGCATTTATTTTTAGATCTATACATTTTAAACAAGTATTTCTTAACTTGTCCGATAATTGCTACTTACACACAATTATTATCGCAGATATTACTCCCTCAGACTCAAAAATAAATTAAAGGTTTTCCTCCTGGAGGACGTTAAAAAAATACACAAGACACAAAATCACGCCATTCCCGAATGGAGTAGGCTCTAGGTTACCGCTTCGGAGCCACTTTCAACCACTTTTAAGTTTGACAAAAACGGTACAATTGTGACAGGTTGCTAGCCTGTCGCCTACGGTATACCTTAACCTATATCCTCAGTCGCCTCTTACGACATCCACGGAAGAAATAGAGAGGTGTAATTCTAACCCCACACCACACCACAAAAATAAATAACGAATAATAATAAATATAACATTTTCGCTCTCGGAATTCAGCTCTTTCTATTCTGCTATCTTATAGTTAATGAGAGTCTAATTAACTTGATTGCTCATCTTAATCTGCTGACAGATATTAATCAATTAGTCACCCTAAGCGTAGTACTAAGTAATTCCGTGAATTCTAAGTAAATGTTGACAACAACCCAAAGGCATATTTTGTGTGCCATTACGGGTATCACATATACCTACCTACTCGTAGGTATAACAACGATTTAAAAACGGTTTTTTTAATTTAAAGCAAGATACTTCTTACCAGAAAGTATTGAGGATAAAGCCGAACTCCGAAAACGAAGCTGGAACGCGATAGCATTAAAATTGGAGTTAGTGTGTATCGGTGCAATATTTCTTTGCGGTGACGGCAGGATCAAGAGCCGGCTGCCGTTGCACTATTAATCTTGACCCCACAGGATATTGTCTGTCCTTCGAAATAATTTATGACCGTTCCGACCAAGATATGATATCGCAAAACGGCTGCGAACCCCTGTCTATGAAAGCGTTTATAGTTTTAAAAGTAATGCGTGCACTTGTATAGGTGAAAAACTAAAGAAGATGAACACTTGTAACCTATAGTAACGTGTCCGTATAGATAAGTCGACGTTCCATTAATTATTCGAAAAATTTATTAAGTAAGTCCCATATTATCTACTCTGTGCATACAGTGTGCTCTGTATGCAACAGGTCATCTTCTTAATTACGCATACCCTCTCTAAAAGTTTAAATACGTAATACCTCAATACTGTAAGAAAATTATTGGTTTTTAGTAGAAACCTCTATTTATCATTTAAAGGAATTGTATCAACACCAAGTGCATAAAATTAACAGAAATATGAATACATAAATTTACTGTTATTGATAGAAAAGTAGGTATTTGAATACTTTGGCTTTTTTTATTTTCTATGATCAAAATCACACTATGTATGATTCTGGTCTGATACAATTTGATCCGACTCAACACGGGTCGTATTAAATTAGGTCGCGTTGCGTTATACTCGTAATTATTTATTTATTGAAAAAATGGTGGCGTGATAAGAAAAAAAGTATTTATCTAATTTTTTTCCAAACACACATTCCACCTTTCCATGCTGCAATTGAAATGTCAAAAATAAATTAATATATACTTTACAAATGATGTGTAGCTTTACGAGATTATTAAATGCTCGTATGTGTATTAGACCAAGCTAATTGGCGAAAACTTTCCTCTTCTGTAAAAAGTTTTGCAAGAACATTTTAATACCCTCATTTCTTTATCCGTCCTTTATTCATCTGTGGCACAAATCTGGTTGAAGGTTTTTACGCTTTGCAATTCGTAGCTGAAAGGGCTTTGTTATTGCTTTTTTCAAGAAACTCGCCTAGTTCTTATAAATACGCAATACCATTAAAATACTGAGGCCTACTCAAGAAACCACTTAAACAGCCAGTACTTTTAATTAAGATTAAAAGTATAATTCAATTACTTCGACACATAAACTTGTGAAAGTCGAGTTGAGCGAGTAATCCGAGCCGAGCGATAGTAATAAATCTTTTGATCCGTTTCCCTGGCCGACTTTTAACAACAAATTGATTAAAGCCCGCGAACCGTTCGATCTCCCGACCGCCGACCTTTTCCTTTGCGATACCCTAGGAAAACATTTATTATCGCCTCGAAGCTTTACTCTTTCGCGTCGTGGTCGCGAACAAACCGCACTCAATGCTGTTACATCTCTTTCAAGACGTTTTAACTTTGTGTTCGATAAGAAATGTTTTTTTCCGCAGAATATCATCAGACACCCTTTTTGATCCTTGATCAAATAAAGCTCGTTTTGTTCTCAAGACGCAAAATCAACACCTACTCTAAGGTATAGCGATTAGCATCACCGTTAATTAAGTACGTATAGTAAAACAAATAAATATCTTACTTACTAACAGCTGTTTGACGTAAATTAAAAACTAAAAGTACCAACATTCATGTTTAAAGGCTTAGATCATTTGAATCAGTAAACTCACAAATAGTAACTAATAATCTTCATTTCATTTTTTCCCGAAATATATTTTCCTCGTAGGTTTGTACACGTAGGTCGCGATTGCCTCGCCCTCAATAAAGATTTATGCACTCCCTCCTACATCTTTTGCAAGCATATACGGATCTTCGAATGCTTATCTCGAACCTTTTATTGACTTTTTGTTTTATCTTCGAATAAACCTTTTTATCTATTTCCGTAAGTAAACGTATCGTCTTTGAAAGCCAGCATCATTTTCTACTTTGTATGCCAAGTGCTACAACAACCACGTGAAAAATACTTACAAGGCGTTTTAAAAATATCCAAAATAAATATTTTTGAATTGAATTGAATTGAGTAATGCGATAGTTAATTACAGATCTATTTAAATATAGTCACGCTTTTAACGCAGTACACTATCAACATCGATGAATGTATGGAAAGCGGATTTTTTTTGTCAACAACAACATTATGAAAAACATTTTAGACGAACTAAGCTGGCCTCTGGTTGAAGTGTTCCTAATTCATTTCGAAACAACTTACGTATTACCGGTTTGACTTGAATGAACACTTCATATTTTTTCCTATTTGGAAATAGACGGGGACAACACGGCCGACGCTGACGCAACACGCAACTTCACCTCTGAAATAACGCAGATATCTACACAATAGAAATAGTAGCTACTGTGCCATGTCTCTTACAGACGCCAAAACAAATGTCAATATGAGGTTAGTTAGGTAACTCTAACACCCTCCCGAAACATTCAGTCGTAGAACTTAATGCGAGTTCGTCCTTACAATTGGCCCACCGGGGCTCAGATCCAAGTAGCAACGAGCCCTTAGGGTACGATCTAAGACCATTGTCTAGTGCTCTAGGTATTTTGTCTTGTTTTACGCTGGCTGTTAACCAGGTACAAGTGCCCGTAACTTCAAATCTTGACTATTTATTACACGACACATACAAATTAGTCTGTGTAACAGACAGATACCTGTCTATATACATTTTATATATATATGTATTTTAACAAATTGCTACTCGTGGTGTGATATACAGGAATGATATTCGAATTTTATATACTGAAAGGTTACGTAATATATCTACGAGTAACTTAGGCGTAAGATTACCGCACATTGGTATCATTACTTATGCTTATATAAAATACAGTAGAAACTGTTTATTGTGACTACGTCTATAATGACCAACTGTTTTTAGGGTTCCGGAGCCAAAATGGCGAAAACGGAACCCTTATAATTTTGCCATGTCTGTCTGTCAGTCTGTCTGTCCGTCCGTCCGCGGCTTTACTCGGGGAATATCAATTCTAGAAAGCTGTAATTTTGCACGAATGTCTATTTAAAGTATGCCGACAAAATGGTACAATTAAAAAATTAAAAAAAAAATTTTTTACAATACTTCCCATAGCCGTAAAGTGGGGGTGATTTTTTTTTCTCATCCAACCTTGTAGTGTGGGGTATCATTAGATAGGTTTAAAAACCACTAGGGGGTTGCTAAAACTAATTTTGATTTAATAAAAAAGAAAGAAAGAAAAATGATTTATTGACGATTTATTGATTTATTTAGTGATTTGTTTGTGAAATATTCAACTTTAAAGTCCAAATTTTCATTAAAATCGAGCGTCCTCCCTCGCCTCTAAAATCTAAACCTCTAATTATTGTACCATTTTGTCGGCATAGTTAACATATACATACATTCGTGCAAAATTACAGCTTTCTAGCATTGATAGTTCCTGAGCAAAGCCGCAGACGGACGGACAAACAGACAGACATGGCGAAACTGTAAGGGATCCGTTTTTGCCATTTTGGCTACGGAACCCTAAAAATGGTTTATTATTTTTCAGTATGGTTTGTAGGATGTACGTTTAGTGTTTAGTATGACGTCACAGTACATTTAAAATTTAATTATTGTTACACAGTTCTAGACAGTATGTGTAACAAAGAAAAACTGTGGAAGTCTAAGGGGATGTTACACCATCCATTGATTAGTGTTAACTGACGATTAAACGTGATGCCGTCTCTATTTGGTTTGTTCGAATAGACGGAGACGGAATCACATTTAACCGTCAGTTAACACTAATCAATGGATGGTGAAACAGCCCCTAAGTGTAAGTTGCACTAAGTTACTATAACTGCTTGCAAAAAACCAAACCAGCCGCGCGTGGATCGGAAATATCTCCGCGTTTCTGTAAATTTTATTGACGGCTGATTGGACATTAGTGCAACTCACACTTAGATCATATTCTATCATCACATCGAAAATTGTATAACATAAGTACGTAATATATTATGTTACTTTACAGCCATAAATATAATGCGTCTCAAAACGTAGGATATAAAACGTTTTTAATTAAAACAAATACTTGTACTTACTGAACTTCACTCAACAACAACAACTTATACTTACTTTTACTACTTTGTAGCGACCTCTATTGTATTTTAAAAATATTATAAAGGTTTTTATTATATATAGATCTAAAATTAAACATCGCCGAGCCACGATTATTAAAAAAATGTTTTACAAGTATTATTTCTTCGTAGAGGAATTTTTATTAGTTTCTTGGAATTGAACTTTGATGACACAAAGATGAAACAAAAGACTAGCATTTTGTATTACATAAAGACCTTGAGATTTATTAATTCTTGGCAATCTGATTACGCTCAAGAGTAATTAAATAGTCTTGTGAGGTGGTTTTTTCTTGTGTTTCCGTTAAAAAGATTAGGTAGATCCTTCATACAAGAGATTATAATCTGACAAACTCTACAAATATGCATAGAAAAAACATAACGTGATTCGATATATTTTAAGCATTTTACAATACAATAAAATAACCATTTTATTGAACACCACACAATAAGCACTACAGGAAACAAGTAATAGGCATCTTATTATTTCAAAACAATCACCTTTAGGCAAACTTTTATAATAATAGAAAGAATTAAAAAATAGATTAAGGCAGGTAGGTGGTGCAATTTACAGCAAATAAATAAGATCGAGGGTACATTTGATACATAGGTATACATATTTGCAAAGGAAAACCGTCTAACAAGGAGATAGTATCACACAGGCCGTGTTAATAACTTACACACACATCCTCTCCCCCCCTCACCGTTGCCGCGGCCGGCTAAAAATCGGTTAAGTCTTGGTTTTGCTAAAATAAATTGCTTAATTAGAGATGTCGCAGTAAATCTTCTCTGATTACCGAGCCGCAAAACGTCTCGTCAGATCTAAAACTGAATTTATTATAACAATTATTAATTTCTTGCCTTGCTCCTATTTCACTACGATATCATTAGTTTAAACAAATACCTTGAAGCTTTGAATGACAAATTGGAGCCGTTACAGTAATCAATTTGATGTTTAAAAGCAGATGTTTTCTCTGACCGAGATTAATGTTTCTAAACCAATATACCGGTTTTGCCTTCTCGAAAAATGTAGTGTGGAAGTTCCGTCTCCGTTACTGCGGAAGTTCCGCAAGAAATCGTATCTTCGCCTCCGTCTTCGCAATTATTTTTTTTGCGGAGTTATGACGAAGGTTTATTTCTCGTTTAACGACGATCAAAAATCAACAGTGCGCGGCGCGTGGTGGGAACGCGATCGGGGTGAGGGCGGGCATATGTCAAATAACACATGACAGGAATCAACCTGTCTAGTTGCTTGGACGTACAATGACATTTAAACCAGGACGCACATTGCCGAACAAAATCCCCTTCAAAGAATGTCTGAACTATTTATTTGTTTGCGTGACAAATAAAATCATCTCACACAAAATAATTAAAATAATACGAGACGAAATTTGAACCTAGTTTACTCTATTACGGGTGAATTTCGCTAGCGGCAAAACTCCACAACGCTTGACACTTGACAACAACGTACTGAGAAAAAAGTAGGCCACTTGTACCAAAGTGGCGCTCATTTGGCTCGGACATATTTGGGCGCGCGATTGTGAATCTACAGGTATAATTCATCAAAGTGGACGTACGAAGTTGTAATGTAATTGTTTGATGGAACCGCGATTATTTTGAGTTATTTTGTACAAAGTTTATTAAAGTAACATGCATGATAGAGCCCAAAACAAGTGAGATTTGGATTTTTTAAGTAATTTTAGAGATTTTTGAGTTCAATAAAACATGAACTGCTATTTATCCGCTTCCGTTAACCTCCGCGTCCGCGGAGGCGAAACGCGTCGCCTTCGCATCCGCCTCCGGGTCCGCTAAGAAGGCCTCCGTTACAAACAACCCTAATTAAATGCTCCGAAGCCCGAAATTTGGAGAATATTGATGTCGAAGTTAAAGTAAAAGTTTCAGTTCAATTTTTGACGACGTTAAAGAAGACACTATCGGTTATAATTAGCCGTTATTTGGTTCAACTTTGCAATCATTGATATTCATCATCATCTCGGCAGTAGGACGTCCACTGTTGGATTATATTATACGCCTCCCCCATTGACCTGCAGTTGCTTCGGATTTTACTATCGTTATAATGGTCGCCTGGCAGTGTTAACGCGGTTCGTTTTTGTTTTAATTTCAATTAATTTGGTGTGTCTTTTCTGTACCTACATATTGGTGGTGGAAGAAATTGACACATTTACTGATGAAGTACAATTACCTTAATTTCAATTTATTGCTTGATTATGAACCTAAAAGTGGCATATTACACAACAACCAACCAGATTACCCAATTTTTGACATGGTGACAAGTATGTTAGATTGTGTACACTAACAAGGAGGTATATGCAGATAGTTGATGAAGACTCACGTTTCTCTGAATCTCCAGGTGACTTAACAAAGATGTTCAATCCACGTCATTATATATAATACCCTTTATTTTATATTCTTTATCTTTATCTGTCAATTTCGCACTTAGTTAATTTTCAAGAAAAAGTCATACTTTAATTAAACTTCGGCAAATACTATGAATAAAAAATTAAATACAAAGTATGAATAAGGGAGAAGAAGTAAACAAATAATCGAACAGCAATTAACCTGATATGGCCTTATAACGAGGGTCTCACTCACGTGAAACTTACAGCACAGGTTCCCGGGTAATTAATCTGTTTAGGATCAACCGAAACTAGGTGAAGTCCTTAGCTACGGTTAAATTTGGAATCGGGCCGGATTATAATCCCGTTACTAAACCACTGCGGCAGCCGGGCTGACTACCTGCCTAAATGTAAGCAGTTTCAGTGGAACCAATTACCTGTCTTCGTGTATGTTAACTTTCTGGGAAGGGAAGTAAGTCCATTACACGACGACAATGGCACAATGAAAACGAGGACACTTAAGTAAGTACCATCTTGGAAAAACCTAGCTTTAATGCCTAGCTTTTGTATTAGAGGTCAGAATTTCGTGATTTATGTAGATACAGTCGGTGCCCTAACATAGGTATCCACTTTTCTAAACAACTAGTATGAAAAAGTGGATACATAAGTTAGGGAAACGAGGTGACCGTACATACACTTACATACATATAGAAGTAGTAAGTAGTTGTAATGTTGAAATCATACGTTTATAATACCATTAATATATATTCTGCGGTTGAAATATAATTTTTGCCCAGTTCCAATGGCACGATTTACTTAAATTGTATACTCTATTTGTTCTAAAATTATTCAAATGACACATGATGATTATGTAACTTTGTGAGGCTTCAACTAATTTTTTATTTTTCCAACAGAGATATATATACTTTATGGGTGAAAAAATGAAATCATATTAAAACTGCTGATTGTTGGAATATTTGAACTCAAATTTGCTAACAAATTGTTAAGTTACTGCGTAGGCACTGTGCTATATTAACTTGCTTTCTTTCATGAACGCCCTTACAATGTTATTTCAATAGGCCGCAATTGCTAGAGGTGAGGGTTATCGGTAAAAATAAAAGCGGTAAAATAAACGAACTTATTGTTAATTAATTTACAAGATTGTTCGTAGGAGTCTGAAAGTGACACTGATAGCGTAACGTTTAAAACCAACAAATAATGCTATTCTCACTTTTAGCACTAGGTACATGCAAAAGTATCGATAGTTTGCATAACAGTAAGAGAGACTCTAGTTACGTCAGTTTGGCATCTGTCATTTGAATCATGTTAGAACAAATAGAACAACGCTACCGCATAAACAGTCTAAATTTATACGGTATTAACCTAAGCGCGTACCTAACACTCATACTAAGCTCATAGTCAAAATATCACCAACGGGACTTATCATGCTAACAAATATCATACTCAGCAGTTTATTTTAGCACATAAAGTATACTTAAAATTTATTCATTATAAGTTTTTATTAAATATGAACCTGAAATAAAAAACTTTTCAAAACAAGCAAGCCGTGTAATAGCCTAATGAGGTAGTTAAGTACACAACTAATATTATGCTGGTTACTGTAAAAAAATCCAATAATATCTTTTTGAAAATTATGTTCCGCCCACCACTGAAAAAAACTTATTTGTCCGTTTTCGAAAGAAAAGTAGGATCTCAGCAGTATATTTAACCTGTTTCTTCTTTAGCTACGCTATACTGTCTACGTAAACGAGAAATTTTTGCATGAACAAGATAAAATTAAGTAAGAAGAGGTGTACCTTTCTCTCTTCCGCTTAATAAAATGTACATAGTGCATGTTAAGCTCTTTGCGGGTTACGATATCATTAATGCTTGATACTTTTTCATAAACGATTAAGTGTCTCATACGTCACTAAACCATGAATGGTTTGACCAGGGAGCGTGTGAAACTTAACCATACGCTTTCAATAAGAAACCACATTAATTAACATCCTGTTTCATCGAAAATATTTAATGAAAGAAATACAAAAAGTAATTTTAACAGAGTTATTTACTCAATACCACAAGACAGTTAAATATAAACAGTTAACGTAATTTATATACTTTTAACTGATATTTGAAATTGATTCCGGTACTAGTAGCGTGAAATTTTGTTAAAATATATGACTCGCTCTAAGTTTTACTAATAAAAAAGATTGAACCGAATAAATGCACGATTAAATACATATCGGAAATAATAAGTGCTGCATCCACCACTTATAATTATTAAGTTCAAATCAGCCCACATCCACCCATTGCTGGGCCAAGGCCTCTTCATTTTCAAGCCACTTACTTCTACTCACTTCTTACTTACTTTTTATTCCTTTACTTACATCTTTTTAGAATAATTTGACCAGCCGTTAATTCAAAAGTGAAGCTCATTGGTGAAGCAACAGTCTATTCAATCTAACTTATTCTAGATTTACCCTCACGATCAAATCTAAAGTTAGTAATAAGTTAACATGTGCTCCTTGTCTTCCATTATCTAACCGATAACACTATTGATCGTAATAATACGGCATCTATCGTTACCCAATCATCATCGTGCATATTTTATCTAGGCACGAGGAACGTATCTCAATAAAGCAAGCCAAGGGGATAACAAGGAGAGAGGGAGATTACCGGAAAATTGGGACGCCGACCCGGGCTTCAACAGGTTCGTTAATATGCATCGTTTTATACACACACTAGCTTTTGCCTGCGGCTTCGCCCGCGTGGAATTCGGTTATCGCGCGCTTTTTTACCCCTTTAGAGGGAAATTTTATCCATTTCACCTACACAGGTAATTTTTAGTTGTAATCGTAAACTTGTATACCTATTTTCATACTTCTAAGTTCAGAAATGAGAAAAATTCCATACAAACTTTACCCCCCCATTTTACCCCTTTAGGGGGGAATTTGGTCAATTTAACCTACACAGATCATTTTTGATTGTAATCGTAAACTTATACACCTATTTTCATATCTCTAAGTCCAGAAATGAGAAAATTCCATATAAGCTTCACCCCCCCATTTCACCCCCTTAGGGGATGAATTTCTAAAAATCCTTTCTTAGTGCTCACTTACATCGTAAAAAGAATACCTGTACCAAATTTCAAGTTTCTAGGCTCAGCGGTTTGGGCTGTGCGTTGATATATAACCCAGTGAGTCAGGTTTGCCTTTTATATATATAGATTTATTTTTTCTTCTCGCTAAACTAGAAGTTCAGTGAACTATTTCTGGAAAAAAGAGAGCTTTTATTCGTAGAGGATGAAGTAAATATATATTTTATTTAGATTATACGTTCGTTTGCGTGTTACGTTTGTATCTGTTACTAGCCTTTACACACAGCTTTGAATTGAGAATTTGAGAATACCATGTCATAAACTCCTCGACCGTGACAATTAACAGAGTCGGATCTGCAATTATTAAGCCAAAGTGAATTATGTATACTGTTTTATATTGACTTTATATGACTATAAGTTTTTATAATAAAATTCTAAAAAATATTACCAATGAAACGGATACAAAATTCAGATGTTATTATAAAGTTAATGATTATAATCATGGACCTATTTAGAAATAATTCCGATCCGCATTAGTGACCCCTTCAAATAGCAAACCTACTGTGTTAAAAATATAGTTCAACTATCGGATCTAATAATTTACTTGTGATAAACCACATGCAAGTGATATTTATCTTATTTTCACGTTTCCCTATCCACAAAACCTAAAGCTTAGAGCTCACAAAACCATATAAATAAAAGTTAAGTATTTAATTGCTTTTAGTTTAAATTAAAGTAAATTACATAAATTTTGCTTCTAATTTAAGTTTTCCTTAATTGGCTGGTGATCCCGCGCCGGTTCATTAGGTGCGCCTGATTCGGTCGTCGGTCTCAGCGTCGTTTCAAATTTACTTGATTGCTTTGAATATAATTAGAGCAATTGCCTCAAAACACGGCCTCTGTACTGTTTGCAGATTCAACTCGACGTCTTTTTAAACTAAATTAAGATATTAATGGTACTTTAAAAGTTCATCGGTGCTAGTTAAAGTTTAATAAAAAATGTATAAAAATAATACTTTCATGAAAGACACATAATAAGATGGCATTAACTGTTAAAGAGAATTAGTAAAATTACACTCGAAGCAATCGCTAAGTTCAAAAACCTAACATACCAGTAACTGATCACTTTAACGTTTAATAACTACTCCAAATAGTAGTGATTGTACTTAGATAATTTAGTTTATTATGGTAGATTGCCTTCCTATTCGACTATCCGAAGGAGGATTACTAGGTGTTAATTTTGCATTAATAATAATTTATTCCTATTGTTTTTAGTGTTTTTTACTGTATTTTTTACAGTAAAAAGAATGCTTTGACAAACATTATTCATTTAAAAAGACACCAATTGACCTAATCACAAAATTATATAAGCAAAGATTTTGTATTAAGGGTGCTGTAAAACTTATAAACATACTTATCCAAGACCCGAAAACAAACATGGAGTATTATTTTCACATTTACAGCTATATAGTCAGGTTCTTTCTATAACCACTCAGTTATGCAGGATGTACTCATCCATATACACATAATTAAATATGTACTGGATTAACTTTGAATAAATTTAACTTTTTATTATTTAAAACTGACCACTCATCTTCTGTCGACTTCTAGCGACGTTATCGAAGAATTGAAACCGAATACAATAGGTTCTTGCTATTTATTTTTAATTTAAACTTTTTTTATTTTTTGTTATCATACCGACTATGTATATTAACACACTCTGTGAAAACTTCAAGTGTCTAAATTTTACTGCTCAAAATATACTCGTGACAGGAAGATTAAGGCTTAGTAATAGAGTTCTATAGGACTTTTGGGTGCGGAACCGTAATAGATTAGAATTTAAAATGCCTACTGTTATAAAGCCCCGTTTTCCGGACGCCTATTCATCACTCACACACAACACTCAGCTGTGCTTGAAAAGATTAATAAAGGGTGTTCAAACTGATGCCTTTCTCTGTCGTACGCCTCTGGAACGTTTCACGTGACGTATAATTACTCTATTTACTTTTGTGAGTAATTAGCACTGTGCACATGTGATATGATACATATAAATAAACTTTGAAGCCATCAGTAAATGAACAGGTTTTAACACGTCCGTTACGTGAAAGCTGTAGGTATTACAAATTGTTCTCTTTTAAATTATAAATAAGGAGTAGGTAAGTTAAGATTTTATTAGTGTTTGTTTGACACTTAGACATTTGCATTGGCTAGAGACCAAGAAAAATGAGTAATTAAGAGCTTTAATTATATCAAAAACTTTATAAATCAACGTCATATTGAACATATTTTATATCTCGAGCGAGCTGCGATTGGACACAGAACTACTTTAAAGGCAGATTTTATTTATTTTGACTCTATGACGACATTATTCCTTTCGATTTGAACAATACTCAACATTCTTAAGATCAGCTATACTATTTTCTTCTTTTGCTGAAAAGTGTTCTTATTTTTTCAGTATTTTGCTATAGGTATTGTTCCAGCCCTGTTAGAATAGAGTTGTAAGGAACGAAATGGAATACTATAATAAGGTTTTGTTGAGGACGCTGTCCAAGCCATGTGCCACCAGCTAAACAGAGTGCTTTGGGTTGCGCAACGATGTTACGTCTATTTCTCGCGATACAAATAAAATAATGCGAGTTGCATTACATCGCGGGGCAGCAAAACGAACAAATTACGAGTGTTATTTGAAACGCAGCAATGTAATGTTATGTGGATGTTTTTCTCGTTTTGTGTCAAATGTGTTTACGAAGTCGTCGTTGTATTGTTTCATATAATATCAAAGTGATGTAACTTATTGGTGTTATAATTTCATGTCATGTTTATTATATAAATTTTTTAGAGACTTGTTTATCTAATACTTTGTGATTATAATTCCTGTCGTTGAAATCCAAGAATTGCAGTCGTCTGACATAATAAGCGTAACATTAGTGATCTCGTTCTTTAACTGATGAACAAGTTAATCTATCTTTGTAATCTAGTATTCTATCTTCTACTATTTATAAAATTTTCGTGTCACAGTGTTTGTGACTTAACTCCCCCGAAACGGCTTGACCGATTTCAATGAAATTTTTTGTGCATATTCGGCAGATCTAAGAATAGGATGTAAACTATTTTTTATACTCCTACGTGAATGAAGTCGCGGGCAACAGCTAGCCTATCTATATTAATAACCCTTAATAAGGCCCCATTTACTGAAGCATACTAGAAAATCAAAAGCAGCTGTCGAATGCATTACCTGACAAAGGATATTTGCAAAGCCTACTCCTATTTTCAATAATTACAATGGAAATTGTGACGTAGTCTGAAATAATTAAGGTTAAATTTCCAATTCAATGCACGTGGTCGCTAAATCGCATTTACCTTCTTAAGGATCAAAAATGAATCGATGAAATGTACGCGCTTAACTTACGAACGACGGCACCGAATTTGATTTTTTTTATTGTATTCTTTATTGTCAGGAAGTGTCTTACGGAAGCTCAAAAGTCCAAACTCAAGGTTTGCCAGCGGACAATGGAGCGAAGCATTCTTGGTGTCCGAAGAATGGACCGGATCAAAAACACTGAGCTGCGCTCAAAGACTCTAATTGCTGACGTGGGCGTAAAGACGGCCAAGTTGAAGTGGGACTGGGATGGACATGTCTGTCGAATGAACCCAGAACGTTGGACCAAAATTGTTACCGAATGGGTCCCAAGTGACGGGTATCGTAATAGAGGCAGACCGAAGAGGAGATGGAGGGACGACTTAGATGCCTACAATGTGGGATGGCGGGAGCTGGCCTTAGATAGGCAGGAGTGGAGCAAGAGAGGAGAGGCCTTTGCCCAGCAGTGGGACACAAAAATAGGCTAATAAAAAAAAAATTGTCAGGATAAAGTTTGTACTAAACAAAATAAAATAAAAAATACTTTTACGAGGGCGAAGCCGTGGGCAACAGTTAGTATTAAATAAAAAAGAATCGCCTAAATGTATACGCATAACTTTCGAACGACATGCAGCAATAGAAATTGGACAATTACTTTTTGTTGTGTTGGTTATTATCAGGAAAAGGTTTGTGTTAAACTATATAAAAAATCTGGAACTGAAACGAAGTCGTGGGCAACAGCTAGTGCAGAATAATTTAGATAAATGCAAGGCCCAAATTTCAACAGTTCACCCACAGCGGAGACCTTTGGGGATTTGTCGCAAAGTAATTAATGGCATGTTCTATACCTCGCATGCGTATAACTCCCTCAGAGAGACAAATTGATATCGAATCATCCACTCCGTAGAGCCTCTACGGCGTAGCTGGCGTAGCACTGCTACGAACCTTTGTCATGTCACTTACTATCGTTTAATTAGTTTACGCAAAGTTTCTTGTCGCAGTTTTCATTCGTGAAATCCCTACTAATATTATGAATGCGAAAGTAACTCTGTCTGTCTGTCTGTCTTTTACGCTTTCACATCGGAACCACTGAACCGATTTTGATGAAATTTGGTGTAAAGATAGTTTAAGCCCCAAGGATCAACATAGCATACTTTTTATTTCGGTAGAGGGCGCCACCGCGGGATAAACTAGGTCCGCGCAGACGAAGTCGTAGGCCTATGCTAGTTGAATATATATTTTGATAAACACTTATTGCTTCTTATCTTAAATTCTTCTTATCTTACCTTAAGTTTGCGCTTCGTCGGTATGATAACAAAAAAAGGGTTTAGCTAATAAGCGGTGTAACGTTTTTAAAAACACTTTTTGCTAGGCAGGCATATGGAGCGAGGAAAATAGTATAAAAAGTCAACCAATTCTGACGTTTCATTTGACGTTACTTTGAATTAGTTGTGCCACGGTCGAGCTATCATAATCATCGTTTTACAGACTTTTCTTTTTTATAGATGGTTTGGCTTATGCTAACTTATAATTTCTTTGCTTTTATCGGTCACTTTGAAATTTTCTTTCTTTGCCTTGAAAATTTCTGCGTGAACGAAGCTTAATCAGTCTTACTTGGTATAAACAATGTAAGAAACTTATTTATTTATTCATAACTCTATGGTTATTCCGAGCCGCGGCCGTCTAGACCATTTCATTAAAGTTTAACTCGACGCTGTGTCGGTATAATCGTTTGTCCGGCCCGGGTTTACTTATTTACACTTAAGAATTGGGTCACCTTTCGGTGGCTGCTAAGAAATTTAAATCTCAGATAGAATGTACTTGATAAAGTAGGTGCACAAAAAAATACACATTTTGACCTTGATTTCTTAATTTTTGTACCTTCAAATAACGCCCATTACTGTGAAGTAGGTATCTGCAAAAAAAGCACGTTCAATATTACAATTAGTCTTCTCTCTTATTTAAGCATATAGTTAATGATACGCAAAAAGAAAAAATATTAAGCAAAAAATACCTAACTGATTGTTAATTTTATTAGTACAGCCTTAGTATACTTACCTTTGTCTTGTCTTTGATAACTGGTCATCTCATTATCAAATTAGATTATACTGAAAACAAAAGCGACGTCTCGACGTTATCGTGTATGGCATTCGTCCGTCATTCACAACATGTACTTATAACCCCTAATTTGGACCTTCGTAATTGAATAGAGAAAATTAATGTTTAGCGAAAGTGTTCTCATTAGTGTTAAGAAGTAGGATTATGGAGCTAGCCCGAGATATTTTCTCTCTTTGTTGCTTAGTGCGTCCTTTTCCCAAGATATCAGTTGAAAAAGGAGGTAGAAAATGACAAAATAGAAAAGAAACCCGGCATTAGCTGTGATACCGGGTAATAAAGTAACATCTGCGCGAGGGACTTTGTTTACTGCGCTTTTTACCCACAAAATATGTACGGGGTTTGTGTGTGTGTTGTAAAATAGTCCAGGTGTTGCTGAGGCTTACAGTAATATCCCTTGACTTCCTGCATTCCTCTTTTATACACGTCGGAATGGAGGCGGTGTGTGCTGTTCACTTAAGGAGTTATAAGTGTAGTTTATGTTGGCTGTTTTCTCTAAAATGTTTGATATGTTTTTGTGTACGAGTCTGTCTATCTATCTATATATAATCAGAATCTTGGAAACGGCTCAAAATATTTCGATGAAATTTGATATGTAGGAGTTTTCAGGGATGTCAAATGGATCTAGCTGGGTCTTATCTCTGGTAAAACTCGTTTTAAAGAGTTGTAGCTCGAACAAACTACGGTCGCCCAGGTACTACTTATTTAGAACTCCGCAGTCAATAAACATGACACTTTTGATTGCCACAAGTTATCCTGTCTATCCGATATTTACCTTAACCGGTTTATGTTATACATAGACTTCGCGTGAAAAGTTGCTTAAATATTTTACTTTGCAGTGATCTCATAAAACAAATAGGACAAACTTGTTCGAATTATATTTAACTGTATCTGTTCCCTAAAAAATAAATCAAGTGAATAAACTTGAATTTTTTTCGTTGATTGCATCAAACACTTCACCCGTTCACATATAACGAAAACCGGCACCAAAAAAACCGCTATCGTCAAAGCGCTCAGGCGTCATTTCCGGCCGTAATGAAACAGATTACGGCGCGCACCTTTCGGGCTTCCCATAAATTTGCTTAAGCCACACAATTCGGCAGAATATATAGCCTTCTATGGTGTCACGAAGATAATTTTTATGACTACTCAAACCATTGTTCATCTTATGAATAAAAACAGTGCCAACAAAGGCTCGGTGAATGTCACACCATGCCCCTTTTTCGATGTATAGAGTAATAATGCTTGACCTAGTTGTTCTGATGAAAGTTTTCCTAGAGTTTGTCGAAAGGGAGGTGGGAGAGGGTCATCTTAATGAACATGTCAATCGGGGGAGTGATTCCCTTTATGGGATGCATCAGACGCCTTGCATTGTTTCTACTCCAGTGGTCGACGCCAGACCTGACATCTTCATTATTCATGTATTAGTTTCTCTCGCCTATTAATCGAACTACTACGTTTAAGTATTTAAGTAACTAAAAGGTTATTTATCGGTGTCCGAGACGAAGGGTAAGAAGGTCATGGGTATATTTATATAGGTATATTTTCTCTGCGTTTCCAAATTCCTTTCATCTTCTATTTTCTCTCATGAGACATCTTTGATCTTTTGGCATTATTTATATCATACATATGACGATCAAAAATAAAATCGTGAGATTACGAGCAGGTAGAAAACATAAACAAAACACGTACCTACCTATTAGTTTGGTTATATTTTCAAGCTATGATTCCGAAGAAAGTTATGGAGCATGAAAATTTGTAAGTATATTGTTTATACATCTCACTTTGTTTAATATGTACCATGTATGTAATTATGTATGTATATAAATGTATATGACCTATATACGTCATCTCACAAGAAAAAGGGATAAAAAAAATTGAACTTTTTATTCAATGAAAAGTCACCTAAATATCTGTGCTATTTCTTGTGAGATCAGTACAGATATTGAATAATGTTTTTCCATCGTGTTTGGTCGAATAAGTTCGTGTTTATCTTGCTTTCTCAATTAGCTCCAGTAAACTTCAGTAAGCTAGTGCACCTACCAGGCATAATATCTTAAAACTAGTTAGGGTTTTACAAGTACGATGAATATTCAGCCACCGACATATCCTTTTGGCGACATTCATCTATTTGCATGCTAGTTAGCAATTGAAGCTACCGAGTCGCAAATCAATCTGCTACGTCGTCGACAATATGATGCGAGGACAACAATTATTAATTTAACTATTTTCATTTTCTCCATTAACTCTTTGCCTGTACGAGTATTATTATTATTATTGTTTAAGCATACTACAATTTTTTCCTGGTATTGGCCGCAATTTAAATTCTAAACATAAAAAAAAATCTTCACCACTTATTTACTTAATATAATAATAAATGTTTCAATTTTTGTTTTGATAGGTATATTAATGAAACACAAGATCATCGTTCAATGCGGACACAGTAAAAGGGTGCGATATTATTATGCTAAAGAAAAGACAAATGTACGATCGTAGCTGCATAGGTAGTTATGTAGGTAGATCGTTGTACACATACTACTCTGAACATTAAACTTAAGTCATATATGCCCGGAACAATTTTTAGTCTTCAATATCGTTCAAAAACGACTCACTGGGCGTATATGGGTTAACTCTAAATGTTCTCGGAAACCGGCTCAAGTTAATCTTTTTAGGGAATATTATCTCGTATTCAAGCATAATTACTAGCTTTCATATACATGAGAACATGTTGGCTAAATAAGTAAACAAAATTATACTTTTGCCCTGTCAGGGAATGCTCAGCCGCTCAGCTCAGACCTACGAAAATGTAATTTCATAATCCTCCTTATCTTGCATGAGAGGTAACCTTTCAGCAGAGCTTCAAATTTTGTAAATCAGATGATACAGTCTCAGATTATAGCATAAACCAGAAACGGTGTGAAAAATTATTAAGTAAGCCTCAAAATATTCATAGTCTCAAAGAGATTAATTACATTTTGACATCCAGTCCTTTAGAGCAGTTCTGCACATCGTCTGATTCAAAGCCGATCGAATACGGACCGAAGTAGCTATTTATAGGGTAATTTACGCACTAACTAGATCTGATTTTCATCTTCCGATTTCACCATACAAATTACTCCGGACAGTATCTTAACGGATTCGGATCGTTGTAGCGCGATACCGCCAGTTGATAAATGCGTCCCTAATTCAAGAACGACATAATAATTTATTCCCATATTCTCAATGTCTTGATTTTATTGCAAGTTGCATCTCTCAAAACTGAAACTAGAAAAAGATCGAAGCACTTTTTGCTTTCATTGTGAACCTGATGAATGACTTTCGCCAAGTTTCTTGCGGCGCATTCTTCTTGGCAATGATGCTCTCTCCGAAAGCGCTGTTAGTTTAAAAAATAACGTGTAAAAGTGCCCATTGCGGCCTATTTACTGGATAAATGATTTTGATTTTTTGATTTTGATGCGACTTCTGGTTTACTTCATATTCTAAGGATACGGTCTCAAAAAATGCTGACTTAGAAAGAATTACGTTTTGAAATTATTTTTATCGGGAATTAACGCACACGTATAGTACCTTTTCGTAATCAATCTCACTATGATTTCCTTGACAAAAGTATAAGATGTCAACATGACATTGGTATAACAATTTCCACCCTGGATCATGATTCAATTTGTTCGACTGTATACTACGTTAATTAATTAAGAAGGATTTCTTTCTAATGCTAAAAAAACGAAGTATATTTATGTGGATATCGATAAACAAACCTATTTTTTAATTGTAACGCCTAATCATTACAGATAAAGATATTATTCCGATTCCAGTCTTTCTTCGCGTTCATATGAATATACCGGCATCAACTAGCATATTTACGACACATAATTTCAACCATTTTTCCTTCCATCCTTCACCTCGTCTTTATATTCGTGTTAACAATGCCATTGTAATCATAATAAAATTTTAAATGGGTTTTGAAAGTGAAATTACCTTTTAGGATATCCCGATGTTTTCATTTACAGCAGCCGCAAGGGTGTGGAAAAGCCGTAATTATTCAGTGCTCACACTGCGTGTTGGTTTTCTTTGGGCTGGGTGTACACTGCAATAGTTAGAATATTATCTTTCAATTACAATCCCACCAAAAACATAAATGTAAAAAAGGAGAGCCGAGTTCAATACAAAAATTATGGTTGGCTGTGGGCTTCGCGCGCAAAAAAAATGGTAATCTAAATGAGTGCCAAGTGCTATGCAAAATCCAAACATGTATTTATAGGAACAAAATAACATTATGAACAAGTATTAAACTCTATTTCTTTGCTTTATTGGATACCTATAACAATTGCTGTTATTTAAAAATGTGAGATCTTAAAGTAGGCTAGATTTGACTTGAACCATAAACTGTCTCTATGCCAAAAAACACGTCGATCCGTCGCTCCGTTACGGCGTGAAAGACGGACAAGCACACAAACATACAAACACACATACTTTAGCATTTATAATATAAGTATGGATAGGAAACAAAAACACAGGAGAAACAAAATATCAACTTTATACACCATTAAATGTCTTCGCAGATGTGAGCAGAATTGCTACCATAATATTACCTAGCAAAAATAACTTAATTTCCACACCTGAGCCAGGCGACAAATAGACTCATCTCTGTTTAAATCAGAAAAAATTCTTAACAGATACTTAGTTAATACCCAGTATGTTTTTAATTATTTGTTGTGCATAAAATGTATGTAAACGTGCCTTTACGAGAATATTCCCAAAGCTTTTAATTAACTCGGCAATTCGTCGCAGTCGCCGCGGAGCGACTGTATACACTCGTTACGGGAATTTGATGCCAAATGAACGTAAATTCACCAATGTTACCAAACGGCGAACCGGAAAATTAATCGGATGTTACACTAAATTTTGTTAGCTTGAGGTAATTAAATAATCAATCTCATGTTTGACACTAGAGCAATTGCCCTTTGTATTGAACTACAATATCGGTAAAAAATAGTACATCAAATTCTCCTTCTAACATTTTCAATCAATGACCGTTAGTGTTATTGCCTTTGCCGCCCGTCGCCTATTACTCTGCCAATCTACCTATATAGGTAGATGTATGTCTTGCTACAAAGAATGACCTTGCAAATCTTTCCTCACAACATCAAACTCCTTTTTTCGGTTTACCCTTGAAATGTCGACAAACTTTTAATCGAATGTCAGTTAAAAGTCAACGTTTCCTATTTTTTCATTTAATCGAATAATCATTACCCCGAATGATTAAAATGAGTATTTTCAAATCACCGATTTTTAGGGATCCCTAGCGAAAATAGTAAAAACGGAATCCTTGCAGTTTCACCATGTCTGTCTGTCTGTCCGTCCGTCCGCGACTTTGCTCAGGAACTATCAATGCTAGAAGGCTGTAATTTTGCACGAATATAAGCCAATTTTAAGCCAAGCCAAATTGATTACTTTTTTTTTTGGGCATCGGCAGCATGTTTTTTTTTCGTTAGCCAGGACAAAGGTTGTTATACAAGAAGCTTTGCAAATAAAAGTTGAACAAGGAAGAAGACGTGGGTAAATTAACAATTTAATTAAATTTATCCAAGTTGAATAAATGAGAGAGAGAGAGAGAGAGAGAGAGAAACATTTATTTATACATATTCGATACACATAAAAATACATTACATTGAAGGAAATGTGACCTATTTCGGTTTTGTAGTTATTGAGTGCCGCCATTATTGAGGGCACGCGCGTTATTAATTCTGAGCACTACCTACAAAGTGCATGTCGGAGGGAGCGCCGAAGATTAAAGCAGATTATAGCTACAGTCTGCTCAGTGCACACAAAGGCACAATGACTCAGGTATCGCATACATAAGTACAAGCCAACAAGCGTTTTACATGTGATTTCGTTTTAAACAGCTCGAATATAGCCGAACTATAAAACAACATTGTTTTTTATTTATTTTGCATAGTTTATTTTGCTCTATTTGTCGATCCTTGTTTTTTTGATTGCTCTTCTCAACCAATCAAAGTTCAATTGGCAGAGATCCCTTCAGGGGTAAGTCCGCCTTTGTAAGTAACACTGAACTTTTTAAGTAGGTAACCTTTTTGATTTTCCTTTTTGTACAATAAAGAGTATAAACAAAAAAACATTTAAAATCACTTATACATTTTTTTTAGTTGGTGCCCCTTTAGAGTAAAACCTTTATGACCACCTTTATGATTTGTTACATATTATACAGTTTGGTATATCTGGTATACTTAACTAACTGAATCCCGTAGGGTAAGTCCTGCTAATGTGTGCCGAATCACCCTGTATATCATTTGCCCTATCTTATTAATATAAAGGCAGGCAATATATGCGTTATTGTGCGTTGTATAGGCAGGTATATCTTTAATGAGATTTCGTCTACCCGTGATCATGAGTGTATCGCCTATTACAAGGAAGGCAACGTACCCTCACCTCAGTCCTAATAATGCTGTAGGTGTCATGGTTGGCGGCGATTACTTACCATCAGGGGATGCCTGCTCGTTTGCCAGCTGGTCGATAAAAGAAATCATGCTAAATGCAACTGCTTCATAATGTCGGAATCTCATTAAAAGTAGTCTCGGTCAACAAGCCGTAAAATATATATCAATCAAGGGACAATGACGAGTATAATCGAAAATAATATAATACGGATATACATAAGTTACACGGCCGTGTTTGGGTCACTGCAGTGTACACCGGGCGTGGCCTGTAATATGAGCAAATAATTGAAACACTACTCCTCAAATTAAACAACATTAGTTCAACGACTTTTAAAAATAATTCTTTAGATTTTCCTTTTTTCATGCAAATTAAATACTGCAATCAATGTAGGTACGCCATCCTAGAACACAACTGACGTCACATTTTGCTAATAAAAATAAAAAAAAACTAATTATTTAAGTAATGTTGTTCATTTTGATGAGTATGATCTATGTTTTAATTATCGGTTCATATTACAGGCCACACCCAGTATGTTTACTAAAAGACAATCGATCAGTAGATTCAAAGCAAGACTCCAGTGATACCATACAGGTTTTATGTTATTCGTATTGGTATACAGAACCTGCAAAAGAACTCTTTCTATTAAGAACGTCAAAATAAAATTGCAATCGCATTGAAATCTTTTTCCTACTTTTTACTACTTACTTGTCGCCGTAGTTAATTTTTAAATAGGAGTTAAAAATAAAATATACGATTTTGAAATAAGAAGTAGAAAATAAAATTACATTGAGAAACTAACCAACAGAGTATGCGGATGACAATTGCAATTTAACAGTTATCCAAAGGAACCGACTGACCAGTAGGGGGCTAAGCTTATTATAACGTCCTGGGTCCTCAACGGGAGGGTCGACGAAGCTTCGCATTATCAAGATGAATGTGGTCATAAATCGCTCATGTCTGCCTCGAGTAACTGTGCCATCGTGGCTTAACTCAAAATATCTTCACCCCGGAACCGTATTTCCAGGAACTTGTTTGTCGGGAGCCGGGGAACATTGATACGGATGTGAAGAAGATAAGCTTAGTTATTCAGAGAAGAACGGAGAAATAATACGTGAAACGTATCGATGTCAGTATGAACTCACAGACGTAATGTAAAATCTGGTTTAATAAAGTATCAATAAATTTGCTATTTCTCTAGTTATTACCGCACTTTTTGCGAATATAAATTAAACTGAAAAAAGTTTATTGGTTTATATAAAAGGTACATTATTACAAAAACAAGGTTGGGGCCACCTTTTAAACAAAACAATGCTTGTGTCAGGGGACCCCGCTCTTCCACAAGGTATAATGGAAAATAAAGTAAACTTTTCACGCTTTTTGTACAGTTTCAATGAAGCTGTGCGGCAAAAAATTGTATAATATAGTGACGAAAACCCTCAACGTTTTTCGATAAAACGGACTTATTTTATGACAAAATCATCAAAGCCTCAAAGAGCATCTTAAAAACAAGTTGAGCTGGATTTTTCCGACGTAAAGGCGAAACAAAAGAATGGAATTTCAAAATTACCATGGAAACAAAAAGCCTGTGATGAGATTTTTCGAACTTTCTCTCATTACTGAAATTATGTGTCGCGGCCCGGAGTTGTTAGGAAGTGCTGAACATTTTCCGGGGTTCTTTTTATAGAATTAAATTGCTTCAGTCAACCGGAACCTGCACGGCACCTTTCGGGTGACGAAACAAGTCTTTGTTCAAGAGTAATTATAATCTTTAGGGCACTTTAATGAACCAGCCCTTCGCGAATAATCCCGTAATCGTTGCGGGAGTTCAAAATCCTTAAAAATATTTCACATTAAGGCGTCGACTGCTCATCATATTCAGCCTAGTAGAACAATGTTGTGAAAAGTTGTTAATACAAATATATTTCACCTTAACCTCACTAGAAGGCCATCCATGATGAAATTATGACACACTTTTAGGGGGGTGGAGTTGGTCTCATTGTTTGTGATACACGAAGAAAATAATTGCTAATTCCATAACACTTGACAAGAAGGGGGCTCTAAAAACCTCTAATTATATAGACAATATCTACAAATTTACAATAATACTATTTTTTTATAGTTGCAATTTTTATATTGTCACGTCACGTCATGTCATCTCGCAGATATTTTTTTCTTTCTCTCTTTCTTATATTTAAAAAACATCACTAATTAATAATTTAACTGGTCATTAATGAGACACGGTAAGTATCAACTACAACTATAATTAAGGGCTGTTAAGTTAAGTTTCCGCCACTCCAACACCTTGAATCAAGATAACCGCGTCATCTCCGTTTCGCTTTGCGAAGTGGATCAGTTTCCAACGACCTGCGTAATTATTGCTCCAGTAATACCTCTACGAGATTAAGGGGCTGTTTCACCATCCATTGACTAGTGTTAAAATGACGGTTAAATGAGATGCCGTCTCCGTCTATTCGAACAAAACAAATAGAGACGGCATCACATTAACCGTCAGTTAATACTAATCAATGGATGGTGAAACAGCCTCTTAGTATGCTACTGGCTGCAACACAAAAACGCAATTGTATATGAATGAAAAAAAAACGCGCATTGAAAATGGAACTCAACTGTCATGTTTGATCAGTATTTAACTCCCAATCATTATTGTGCAATTGTGTACTGTGAGCTCATCAGAAGGGTAGAAGATACCAAGATAACATAAACCATAAACCGTAACCACCTATGAAAAAGTGATTTAAATGACAAATAGTACAAGGGGAGCTACTGTCATACGTAAAATTAATTGACTATAATTAGTGTATTACCTAAGTATACCAACATACAAAAAGTTCTCGAATGGAGATCGCAGATAGGTAAGCGCAGCGTAGGACGTCCCCCAACGAGATGGACGGATGACCTTGTTAAAGCCGCGCGTTCACGGTGGATGTAGCGCCGCTTCCAACCGAAGCAATTGGGGGTTTATAGAAGAGGCCTAAGCTATATCCAACAGTGAACGTCCTTTGGCTGATATGATGATGATGACTTATAAAACCTTGAAAGTTCTATAAAGTTGTGGTCAGCGCTATGCTCAAGTTTTTTAAAAGTACTAAAGTTACCAACATAACGCGAAGAATATGCAAGTGGGCGGGCCACATCGCTCGTAGAACATATAAATGTAGTCATATAAATAACAGCAAGGAAAAGCATTGGCAGGCCTCCCACTAGGTGGACTGACGACATTGTGGGGGTTGCTGATAACCGGCAGTTGCAATTAACGGGTTGTTTTAAGAAGTTTTTGTGGCGTTTTAAGAAGTTTTTGTACAACAGTGGACGACATCCGCCGACTGATAATGCGACAGTTAAAAAAAGTTAGCGAAAGTATTCAACTACTCGTAGGTACCCTTTGATACCAGGCGATTGCATTCAGGATTAAATAAATACATTGTTTATTGCTAGACAAGCTTTATACCCATCTTCAAAATGAAAGATGCCTTTGATACTTTGCATTTTTGCTTTAACTTCAAATTGAATTATTTTACCACAGCATTCTAAAAAATAAAGTTTTCGAGGTAGGATCGTACAAAACAATACAAGATTTAATTTAATTAGTAGGTGTAATGTTAAAATATGTCAATAATTATTTAACAGTTTATGCTTTACGTGCTTGATAACCATATGATGACCCTTTGATGACCATAATATTCTGTCCATACTAAGACAAGTAGGTATGCGCCTTATACAATCACGCCTAGCAACCATCATACCACGCCCGTAATAAAATCTTTATGAACCATATAGCTACAGTCTAAAACATTTTCCCATCGGGTCAGTACATGGATAATACGTTTAATCCATCCGTACTAATTACTTTCGGATCCACTTGTTAATGTCTGTCGCAGTTACCATTACGATGATGATTAATTAACCACCAGCAAACATAATCCCCGGAAGCGAACCATGATGTTTTTATTGGTATAAAACTAAGTTAATAGGCACTACCCCATTAACTTCACAAATCCTGACGCTATGAACGGTTTGCATTGCACGTCTCATTATGTTGTATCCATCCATATTATATTATATTATATGTAGAGTTTTACTTTAAGGAAACACTAGCTGGCGAGATAAAGTATAATTCTATAAAAACTCAAAAGAAACACAATCTTAATTAAAATAGTCAAGCAAATACATTCTTTCGCGCACACGTCTTACGTCTTTCTCCTCGACACTCATTCACTCCATCTCCCTCATTCGATCATCACATTCAATCAGTCATTCAGTATACCACTCATTCCTACATATATTATATTATATTATATTATATTATATTATATTATATTATATTATATTATATTATATTATATTATATTATATTATATTATATTATATTATATTATATTATATTATATTATATTATATTATATTATATTATATTATATTATATTATATTATATTATATTATATTATATTATATTATATTATATTATAATATAATATAAATGCGAAAGTGTGTTTGTATGTTTGTGTGTTTGTTCGTCTTGCACGCCGTAACGAAGCGACGGATCGACGTGATTTTTGGCATAGAGATAGTTTATGGGCCCGAGAGTGACATAGGCTACTTTTTATCCCGGAAAAATGCACATTTCATGAGGGAACAGCGCGCGAGAACCGAATACTGCGCGGGCCGAACCGCGGGCAAAAGCTAGTTACATTATATTCCGATCCAATTTCTGACAAGCGTAAACAAAGGCGCCGTTAACCCGATCATTGACATTTTGTGACGTGAAAACCTAATACCTATTGCAAAATAATTAATCTCTTCGATAAATCGATTATATATTAATTGAATAGATCAACTTATTTTTGTCTATTTTATTACTTACAATACTTGATTTAATTCCAAAGCACAGAATTCAATTATAAAACCGTTTATTCGTCCACGCATTAATCGATTTTTAAATCAAGAAGTAACGTCAGATTTTGACGAAGATTTTTCAAATGAAAAATAAATACCTATTGAAATCAAGTGAGTTTTGGTGAAAAAAGTAATTAGGCATCTAGTTAAAAGACACGAATTATAGATAAATGTGTTATTGATTCGATCCAGTGGGTGTTTATGCGGGAATTTTGATGAAAATGGTTTGTTTACACTTTTAATAAATTGGTTAGGCATAACGTGTACAAGTAGACATTTCAATGTCACAACGTGATTGTGGAATAGTAGGTACCTACTTAAAATTTACCAAAATACGCTCGAAAAACAAAACGTACTGAAATATTGAGACTGTACGATGTAATAGATGGTAATAGCTTTATTCTACTTCATCATCATCATCATCATCAGCCAGAAAACGTCCTCAGCTGAACAAAGGCATCCCCTTTAGAACGCCACAATGAACGACAACTCGCATCGCAATCCTCATGAATTTATTCTACTTAATTCGAAATAGGTAATCAACATGAGAAAATATCTCGAATAATCGGTTTTATTTATTGCTAGCTTTTGCCCGCGGCTCCGCCCGCGCGGTATTCGGTTATCGCGCGCTGTTCCCTCGGGAACTGTGCATTTTTCCCGGATAAAAAGTAGCCTATGTCACTCTCGGGCCCATAAACTATCTCTATGCCAAAAATCACGTCGATCCGTCGCTCCGTTACGGCGTGAAAGAGGGACAAACATACAAACACACTTTCGCATTTATAATATTAGTATGGATAATATTTTTCCCGTTTTTTTTATATTAAACCGTGAAATATAGCGCTAACACTAACCAAATATTTAGCAGAAGCAGTCGTGGATAACGACTACGGAATAGATACAGTTAGAACGCATTTCCTACAATTATTGAAACTAAACTGTATAATTTACTTTAGCAATTTCCGAAATTCAGCAAACATTGTATTGACACATTAATCGTAAATATTAATTTGATGTCAGTAAACTTTGGTAGCAATTAGAGCGAAACAACTTGTCGGGTCAGCTGGGGTTGGCAGGTTGCTGTTCGTGGCGAATACCCGTTTATTATTGTTAAAACCTGCATTATATCGTATCTAATATGTAATAGGTAGATTTGGTTGTTAAGTTCGAAGAGCAATGAACAAATCGCCGGGTTAAAGGCAAAACCAACTATTTATAGTGACTTTTTTGGACGAGATAGTTGGGTCTGCCTTTAACCCGGCGTAATGATGATGAAGTGTTTGTTAATCGCCAGCTAAGTCTTCGTTCTACATACCTATATTTTATTAGCATCCCTTCCCGACATACTCTAAGTCTAAAAAATGTTACCTACTCCAAAAAGGATTTAGGCATCGTCCTAATAGAACGCGAATGCGCGATTATCGTAGGTGCCTTATGTATTTGTGTGGTACCTAGTGGTAAATCAACAATTTTGGTTAAGTACCTAGTTTTAGTTATTTTCGTGATTTTTTTGAAGTCAAAATCCATCTCCTGCTGCTGCTCCTTCATACTTCATGTTACACTACAACTTCATTTTTGGCTTCCTGATCTAGCTACTGCCAAACAGCTTTTTAAACGTCTCTTTATGGATAAAAAATGGAGGGTAAAACATTACTTTACAAAACCGTTGCAACAAATTTGTATTTTATACCGGTTTTATGAGTCTTTTTGAGATATCGAACAATGTCCGTTGTACGAAATCATTCGTTACTTTGCAGCTTTGTTTAAAGTAGTCAAATCACAGAAAGGTCACAAGGAAATGTCACGAAGAGCAATAAAAATCTAAAACGGAAATATATTCCAAAAGGAGACTCTCAACACGGATTATCGGTAAGACTTTTCCACTGAGTCATTTATTTTACAGATTGTTCGAGCGTAGGTAGGTATGTAATTAATCCTACCGGTAAGATTACACGGTAACAAAGTGCAGTTCCTAAAGAGGATCTTCCTGTGCACTTGGCTGATTGAATGCGCTGCTATACCTAAGCGTAGTTTAAAAATAGCTTCACGGCAAACATGCCCGTAAAGGATAGGTAGAGAAAAAGCTTTCCACCCCTAAACCGATTATGTCACAGAGCGTTAAGTGTTAACGTAGGTTTACACTGAGAGTAAACTAAAATAGAGCTAAGGCCAAACTTTTTTATACCCCAACTGCATTAAGAAGCTGGCAGTGGGGGATCAGGCAAATTTTTATCATTAATGCGGACAATATTTTTAATTTACACTTAGCCACGTATAAGAAATACAAATAAGAAGCAAATTACAAAAATATTGAACAAGATCTTGCGAATAATTCTTAATTATTATTTTTTTTACTAACGCTTAAAATATATTTATTCATGCATTCAATTTAGGCTTCAAAACAACGCAATATCCGCAACAGGCTTCGTCAACAGAACAAATTGTAGATCCGCAACAGGCTTCGTCAACAAAACAAATTGTAGATCCGCAACATGCTTCGTCATTAGTCTAACCTAACTTAACCTAAACCCCAAAGCAATCTTAATTGAAATGTTTAAAATCTGAAACAGTCAAGTATAAAAAGGAATAGTAGCTACATAACATAGTTAGCAAAAATATGCCATAACGGCGGTAAGTAACAGCAATAACTTATCTGTGTTGCCTACATCAAAAGCTGATTAAAAAGAACTTACTATTAAGTCAAAATTTTATATTGCAACTGTAGGCTACCTGGACAAAGTAATAGTATTGAAAGTATGACTTTCGCTAGTTAAATGGCGGTAAAATGGAAGAATAAGTAACCACGGGGCGTGCCAGTCCGGATTCGAACCCAAACAATTGATCCACGCCAGCACAGGAAACGCCATTACCACGAGAATTGACTACATTCGCTGGACCAATAGTTCCATGTCATGCTTTTTGATTAATATTTATAACTTAGCGTGTTGTGTTAGAAAAAGCCCGGTGAAATCGAGAATACCTAATGAGTCTTAAATTTTACCTTTCTAAGCTTGTTTTAACCCTCGATACAAAAAGAGGGATATTATGAGTGTGAACGTTGTGTGTGTGTGTGTGTGTGTGTGTGTGTGTGTGTGTATGCTTAAATCTGGGACATCATACTCGTATCTCTCAAACAATAAAAATATTTTGATCCGGTTTTGAGATATTGCAATTTTTAAATTTTCTAACTGGCTATGAGAAAAGCCTATGCCCAGCAGTGGACGTCCTATGGCTGATATGATGATGGTTATGTAAATAAAGTATTTGATAGGGAAACCTTTTTTTTTTCATGAATAACATTTCGATGTTCAATATCAATAAATGTAATTCGTGAAAGAAAGAAGTGAAAACGGTTTATCCGTTTAAAAGTATTGCAGCGAATTACACTCTTACACAAAAGAAAATCTTTACAATCCGAGAATCATAAAGTCCGTTCATTTAGTGGAAAAAGAGATTTACTTGCCTACAGCGAATTGCGTTGAAGGTACGACAGTGTTATTTATTATTCGTATGATATAATAAAACTAGAGGAAATGAAAATGTAATAATTCTCTGACGCAACCTGCCCGCAGGTTACCCATATAAATTCGGACCCTCCTTTATTTCGCTGATATAAATCTATGTAGTGTATCTTGCTCGTACATTATTTTATTTATTCTACCGTTAGAAGTAAATAATATTTTATGACCTTTAAAAAAGTTTTTACCCAGGATGGGGTGTATCTAAATAGAATAAGAGTACAATCATACAATCTGTTTTTCTTATATCATTTATATACGGGACAATTCACACCAATTGACCTAGTCCCAAAGTAAGCTTAGCAAAGCTTGTGTTATGGGTACTAAGCAACGGATAAATAAATATATTCAAAAAATAGAAATATTTTATTCATGTTTCGCACATTAAAATAAAAACAGAATAGAAATAGATCGATACATACTTGAATACATATTAAACACCCAAGACCCGAGAACAAACATTCGTAGTTTTCATACAAATATCTGCCTCGACACGGGAATCGAACCCGGGACCTCAAGCTTCGTAGTCAGGTTCTCTTACTACTAGGCCATCTGGTCGTCAAAAGGAAATATATTAATTTGGCAAATTCGGCACTTAAAGAAATATACAGTAAAACTTAAAATATAGGACACTAAATTGACATCTAGGTACTCTACAAAATTGTAATGTAACTGTGCCCAAACTCTGTCCAATAAACGTGAACTCGACTATTATACACCGTCGCTGCTTATACAACCTGTTTTTACTGGTTGGTGAGTACTTACTAGCACTTAAATATAATATAAGTACTATAAAGGTTGCCTGGAAGAGATCGCCCTTAAGTGATAAGGTCATCTATTCTTTACCTTGTAATTTTCTCTCTGTGTACCTGCTTAAACAAGGAAGGAACAACAAGGAAGAACAGCACCGCTCGCAAGACCGGCAATTTTGCTGATTTGGGACCATTTCGTGACATAACAATTTCGCACTTTTCAATATATATTTTTTTTGTTGTTATGCTATGCTACTTTGTCACGAATAAATGATTTCTTTCTTTCTTTCTGTGTCGCTTACTATTTCTGATGTACAGTAATCATTGTATTGTAATGTATTGTATAATTTAAGATATACAACTAAGCAATTAGAAAATAAGATCATGTTCGCCTTTAAAACAATAATAAATTTCGATCTAAAGTAATTCATCGGTTATATCCCCACATTTGTCACTCAATTTCGGTCTAAACTCATTCGTCGGTTATATTCCCACATTACTAATAATTAAGCAAATGTGAAAAACAAAGTTAAATAGCAAACGCTCCGAGCAATGCAACTATATGTACGTCTGAACAATGCGAGCTAACGATGTCTCGTCTACGATTCGAGCCATACATAAACTTAGCACGAGCAAATTTAGTCTTTGTCTCTGTCACAAAAGGTCCATGGATTTTCACGCAAAACTATCATATAATATAGTCTCCCTGCAGGATATGAGAATAGAATACTGTTGAAAGCATAACGGCGAATGCGGAACTTTTGTGTTCGGGTTTGCATACGATATTGATGCGGTATGTCGCTTGGGCCTTTTCCTTTTTGATGTCCCGAACCGGTAGTTTTGCTATTTAACTTTTGGTTTATAGCACTTATTCGGTTTTCGACGACAAACGATTGCATATTTGTATTGTAATGACAGTGCTTCCGATTAAACGTCACGAGGGAATTACGTCGCTGCCTAGTCGAAATTGTGAAGTGAAAAATGCTGGATTAAATTATAATTTACGCGCAATTTACTAAAAGTACAGAGCTCAGTTTAAATATTATAATGAACTAGTAATTAACGTTGAAGTGTCCAGGAATAAACAACTTTCCCTTGTGAATCGTAGCTGTCGTGTGGGTGTCACTTTTGCTTGTAACAAATTCTAAGAAGAAAGGGCTTCAGGCGGTCCACTCCACAATTTTGTCAAAGGTCATTTGATTATAAAAAGGGCTTCGTCCCTGTTAAATGAAATAAACGCTAATTAAGTTGGGCTAATTCGAATGATGACATTGTGCCCAAACTGCCTTGTTTTCACCTTCATAATTTGATTCAGCAAACGGTCAAGCGAGGGTGTTTTTAATGTTGCATGCTAAAACTACCTAGCAAAAAATGATGTTCAATTTTCAAAATGTAACACCTTACTGTACCATTTTTTATGCAAATAAAGATGATTGATTGATTGATTGATTGATTGTAATAATATTATGTAACATTTTACTTGTTTTCGTTGGACGAAATGTACCTTTATCTCGAAATATTTTGACAGAAAAAAAAACATTCCAATTGCAGTATATATTGTGAGTGTTAGTATCAAAGGATTATATATAACAAAATCAAGTGCGGGTAGTTCGAAAAACTAGCACCCCTATACTTTAGTCGACTTGTGAGAACGGCCACCACAATGTGGTCGAAACGTCGAGTTAATTTCAGCAACAAATAGTTCATGATTTAGTCCTGAGAAACATTAGAGATTTATTTTGAAACTGAATCCTTAGAAAACTATATTATAAAAGTTGTCACTCTAATAACAACCCTTTATAGAAATTCACGTTCGAATGCTCATTGAGCCGAAATTTACGAAAAATTATACGCTAGAACTATTTTCTAACTTTTACCTTTCATCCAAGTGTAACTAAAAGCTTTACAAGTAGAAAACTTTCTGTTTTGCCCACTTTTTTTGTATGTTTTTGCATAGTAAACGTCGCACAGTGAAAAGAAAAACTTCCAACGGTATAATAACGATAAAGCGACCAACATTATTTACAGGATATCCAGTTCTTTTCCTTATACAGGTACGAGTATTTAATTTTATTTTTACCATGCTTTCCAATAAAATTGTGATTAACATTAAATTTAAGAAAAACAAATGACATAATATATTGAACTTAGTAACGAATTTTTTTCTGGTATAGATATGGAGCTCCAACTTTATTTATTTTTTTATTTATTTCGAACATTCTATATGTAGGTTTATAACACGCATTAAACGCAAAACTCCCGGCACTGTTAATGTTGATATAATTACAAACTCCCTAAACATCCGCCTCCCGTAATTTATTCATAAAAATACTTCTGCGAAAATAAGCAGAATCGAAAACAATGAAATTGTCTAATGGGAAAAGTTAGAAACTTCACAATTAGATGATTCCTGCGGGCGACTGTTTGTTTATCGAGGTGAAGCAGAAGCTTTCAACTGTCACAGCTTTAGTACAGCAATTCGATGATACTAAAAGTGAAAACGATGTCACCTGAAAAAGTTTAAAACTGTGTCATAGATAGCAACCATACAGGTATCCATGTGATAGTGATAGCAATAGAAAAGTAGCTACTTAATGTTTTTTTTGTTTTGTATTTTTGTGTAATTAGCGAACTGTGAAATAAATATTTCCTATTTCTATTTCTATTTTTATAAGTAAAATTAGAGTATGTTTGTACGTTAAAACTGCAAAATTGAACGGTTCAACTCATTATTTAAGTCGGAATTCCAGAAACGATCCAACCGGGCGCGCCGTAAAACAATGCGGGAACGCCATAATCGTGAACTCACTCATCCTTGAAAAAGATACCTATTCCAACCCTTCTTGCACAGACTAGAGAAGACATGGAGAACCTTCTGACTCGTCTCGAGACTACCAGCCTTAAATTTGGACTCTCTATCAATCGTGAAAAAACGAAGATGATGATAGTAGACCGAGCTGAACAAATTGGAACTAACATACAGAGCATAGCTAACTGCGAAGTTGTACAGAGCTATATATACCTCGGCTCTACTATCTCCAGCACTGGAGGATGTAGCGACGAGATCAGACGGCGATGCGCCATCACTAGGTCAGCAGTGGAACGGCTGGGAAAGATTTGGAGGGACAGAAGAATTACCAAGAACACGAAGGTCAGATTGATGAAATGCCTGATTTTTCCGATCTTTCTCTATGGAGCCGAAACTTGGTCTCTGAGACTGCAGGATCGCCGTAAAATTGATGCATTGGAGATGTGGTGTTGGAGGCGTCTCTTAAAGATCCCGTGGACGGCATTTCGCACCAATGTTTCTATCCTCAAAGAGCTTCATATTAAAGACCGGCTTTCGTCGACTGTGCAATTACGAATACTGAAGTTCTTTGGTCACATCTCCAGGAATGAGAACTCAATGGAGAGATTAGTGGTTCAGGGGCAAGTGGAAGGCAAGAGAGCACGCGGCCGATCACCAACTCGCTGGACTGACCTGATTAAAAAAGCTACTGAGTCCACCATGGTCCAGTGTACTCGCAACGCCTCTAACCGGCAGAAATGGAAGCACATTGCTAGGAGGGCTGTCCTCGTAAAAGTCTGCGACCCACCGAACACCTACTCGTGTACCTCGTCTGCGCAACCACGACCACTCTGACAAGAGTGTCCGACTAAGAAGGAAGGAAGGATTCCAACAAGATCGAGCCTAGTCAAATCGTTCTTGATTTAAAATCGTGAATTTTGGTGGTCATATCTCACGAAAGCTTATTAATATTATGTTGGTACTTTCATCAAATATCGCGTACGACATTGGAATGAACTGACAAGTATGAAGCCAAATCAGCCGGAGTGTCTACATCTACAAGTAGCCGCAGTTTGCGGTCGCTCTATGTGCCGTTGGGAGACAGACTCGACGCGTATTCGTTCGTATTTGGCATATTGAAAAACTTCCTTCAATCAATGAAAAACTTTACGAACCTTTCTCAATTCTAGTGGCACGGAAACAATTCAAACAATCAGAACAGTTGTGGAGAGATTATAATTAAAATCAAGCAGGGCCCGACCTTTTTACAATCAATTTACCGAAAGTGTTCTTACATTAAGAAGGACTCGATGTTTTAATTAAGTTCCGTTGTCAAAACAATTTGTGCTACTAACTCGCGCTTTAAGAAAGAGACAACACAATTTCCATTTATCTGCGAAGTTTGAATAAATTTTGTAAGTTCAGCAAGAAGTCTAATTAACGCAACACAGCTACGTGGAATGGAAGTAATAAATATCCAGCCTAATTTTCAAGGATTTGCAATTGCCTACATATATATTACCTACGCACTTAACTTCGTGTTCGACGAGCATTAGTCTAACACTTCATACCGTATAATTCGTATTACTAAGCTTCGGCAAATATTCACAAACAAAATGAGAAGGAAAACTTGATAACGTAACGAAAGATCTAATTGCGGATTTCACGGTTTTTAGGGATTTTTGACGACTATTATGGGCACAGTAATTCAAGCACTAATCTAATTAAAAAAAAAGATTGATCACACAACACAAGCTGGTCACAAAATTACCTTTTTCATGAAAGGCTACTGTTACAACAAAATAAATATAATACATTTGGTATTTATAATATTATGTTTTAGCCGTAAATCTGACAAAGGTATCAGAGTGACATATAAAAACAACCCAGGGAAACTTACCATTTAATTAAATGAGGGTATTATAAAAGTTCTAAGAAACTATTGATGTTACTTGTTTTTCTCTTAATATAGGTAGGACCTAAACTGGCATTTGTTTGATGTCCGAATTTTCTGCAATTTCAGACACCCGATGAAAATGTTTATGACGCCCGTCGTTACTGTCTGGAGAGCGGGTAGTAAACGAAGACTTGAGAATAGCACTAAAAGTTCTAGAAATGTGCTTCACGTGTGTATTTTTCGGCCTGACAGTAAGCATCTAGCCAGACCGGAACTATAAGACACCAAAAAAAAACACTCTAGTGAAAATTATACTTTCCGATTGCTAAATTTAATATAATCTAAAAATGCTCTTAAATATTTTACTTACTTAACTTCTAAAAACGAAAATAAACCAATCAAGCGTTTTAAATATCTAGAGTAGGATCAGAAGCATTAGCGTTACCCAATTTGAGCGAGGCCGTAAGTTCAAAGGACCATTAGCAGCGTCTCCGATTCGTCGCTACGGCGATTAAAACTTTGGTTTAGCTTGCGATCGCGAGATAGGACACACTAATTCTTTTAAAAAGTTACCAATATCCCCGTTCGGACGGGGAGTCCTTTAAAAAAGCCTTCGTTGAATTTAATTTAGGCGTAGGTTGACTAACATGAAAAGATATTGAAAAGGAAAATTCTTTGTTCAAACATTCTTCCGGGACGGTGTTATCTTTCGGTTGGGGAGTATCTTCAAAGGACTGGCTGCCATTATATTAACTGAGAGCCGCCGTGGAATTACATCCTCCACTATCCGATATTAATAATTGTAATTGCCTACTACTTAATATTTTATTTGAAGTAATTTAAGGTGTTACGGATTTTAACAGTTTTATAATTTAGACACCAAAAAATGTACTACAAGGTGACATCGGAGACGTAATCGGCAACTACTTTTTTAGGCTCATTAATTTACAACTATTTACATGCACTAGTCCTTATATGAAACAAAAACCATTTATTTTTTGTTAAAAACATAATTTACTGCATTGGTGATTTAATTAAGGGAAATATTGACAAAAATAAACGTTTTTCTTTCGTGTGAGGACTGTGCATGTAAATAGCTATCAATCAACGAGCTTAAAAAAGTAGATTCTGACTAGGTCTCCGATGTCACCCTGTACTTAGGAGCAGTTAATATCAGTAGGTACTTATAAAACTACAATTTTCCAGAAATTTCATTGCAAAGGTACTCATGGGAATATATTACTTAAAATAAATTTTAGAACTGGATTACGTGGAAAATCATTAGCTTTTTATCCGATTAAGCGAGGTATAGGTACGGTCGGTTTATGGAATGAGACACGTTGCAAAGCCCCAACCAAACGGGCTTAAATATTTATTCTGGCCCAATTTACATTTCTCACCTCCTGTATAATTCATTAAAGAGTAGGTAATTTTCAATTCTGTCTGTATTTTTTTCAGTATTTTTTTTTGATACGATAATTCAAAAGTAATTCAAAAAGTTCTGGGCGTTTCGACTTGTATTTTCAAATGTATAGGCGACCGTGATGAAGTTTGTTTTCAATGATTATTTGTTATTGAAATAAATCACATAGTGTAAATACTTGTTACATTACAATGTTTTAGTCACCTTAATATTTTTGCCATAAACTCACGTAAATAATCGTAATTCGTCTCAATATTTACCGCAATTTTACTTATTTAATAAATCATACCTGTACTTATTTCTGTTGAACAATTTTTCTATTAAATAAACATGTTTTCTATGTTAATGATATATAGACGAAACAAAATTATGCCAATCAAAAATACGATAACCGAGTGTTCGATAAATCGTTCTCGATGAAATGATTTTCCACGAAAAGTTTATCGATAAAACAAATTAGCCTGTTAATGTCCACGACTTTCAGTCATGAGGGAATGATTAGACAGAGAGAGACCAGTCAACTTCACTGTAAAAGCCGGAATATATTTTTGTGTGTACTTACATAGTTAGCGACCGAGTTCAATCGCAACTTAAAGCGTATCTCAAATACATCCACACCTTAAAGTATGAATAGATTTTATTTATCTTCAGTGGGCTTTTCTGCCCAGACAAAAAAACAATCACCTTAGTGTAAACGATGGACGTGAATAAAACATGGCGGTTAACGGCAACGCTAACAGCAGCCGCGTATCACGGCTATCCGTAAACAGGTCCCCTAGCACGCTATACAAGCATCTATCCCTTTCACTCTTACCTATTTGTTAGAAAGAAATGTCATCACCCATTACCATCAGTCTATGCCGTGTCCGTTTTTAGAATAGGACAGACCCATCTCTTCCCGTGGGTGTCACAAGCCTTATCAAAGGAAAAATTGATTTGCTTGAATTGTAAAACGCTATCCTGGAAAAAGTGCATTTTTGGGTAAAGTCGTTATTTGTGAATCAACAGCGCAAGGTGTCGGGATAATGTCCGTAGACTTTTGTTTTTTTACCACCTTTTTTCAACACAGCGCACCATCTGTTGAGTAAGTGAAGAAATTCCGAAAATGACGGTTTTCTTTCTAGCGTTAGCTAGCGTTGAAAATACGCATTTTTAAAATCTTCCTTAATCTCTCTGCTTTATCTCTTTATTCCTATTATTAATAAAGACATTCTAAGCGTAAATAAATAACGTTTAATCTCCGTTAATTCCCGAACCAGGATCTCGAGGCCAGCAAAGACCGCAAACTGTCTGAATGTGTATTGTATCGCACTCACACCTTAAGCAGTAGGCATTTGGACCGCAAGAGCCAGTGGCGCGGTTACATAATACACCCCGGTAGTTCATCCCGCGTAATTTATGTAGGTAACTAAGGTATCATAATTCGTACCTCAGGACTGGCTCTAGAGCCATGAGGATTTATAGCTACGTTGGTTCTATTGATATTTTTAATTTTAACATTGGATTATCCATAATATACTATATAATATTGTAAATGCGAAAGTGTGTGTGTTTGTATGTTTGTGTGTTTGACCGTCTTTCACGCCGTAACGGAGCGACGGATCATCGTGATTTTTGGCATAGAGATAGTTTATGGGCCCGAGAGTGACATAGGCTACTTTTTGTCCCGGAAAAATGCACAGTTCCCGAGGGAACAGCGCGCGATAACCGAATACCACGCGGGCGGAACGAAAAGTATTATAATAAAAACCCCTCTCTATGGTCTCTATGTTCGTTTGTTACCTAAAATTTAAAGTCTACTTATTTGTTTTGTTTTGTTTATATTTCACTCTGTGCTTATAGTACGTAGAGTCAAGGCAACTGAATTGTGTACCAAGGTAGTTTTCGTAATCAATTTCAGAATGATTTTTTTGGCAAATGTATGAAATGTCATCGTGACATCAGTAGCACAAAGGTTCCACCCTGGTACATCCAAGCGATTCAGTTTTTTGCCTGACAGTCTATTTTCAGAATCGTCTAGCTTTTGCATAGATTTATTAAATTATTGAAATGAAATGATATCTTTACTCATGGCTAAATGATTTAAATATCCGAATCTACCTATCTATCTATTGCAGCTCTTATAGCGCCCGTCTTCGGACATAGGCATCCCTCTCTACTTTTCCAGTCGTGCCTATCCACAGCCACTCGCATCCAGTTTACGCCAGCTTGTTGCCAGATATCGTCTGTCCATCTTTTTGGTGCTGGTCCTCTACTGTGGGTGTTAGCACTTGGTTTTCACTCCAGGACTCTCCTCGCCCAACGACTGTGGTCCATTCCAGCAATAATGTTCTGCCCATCACCACTTTCTGCGTTCTATTTCTGTTATTACGTCATTCACTTTAGTCTTCTGTCGAATTCGAATGATATTTGAGTAAAATTATAGACAGAGGATTGAGGTTAGGCCATAAAGTCAAAATAAAATCGTGCTTATACCAAGTAGTAACATCACATCATCAAAAAAAATGTTGTGAGAGCCTTGTCTATTTTCAATATAATCTAAGAAGCAAAATCTTTAAATAAAGAAACAATTTATTTTTCAAACCGACAAACCTATTGTTGGTTTTCGTTCTATAGAAATGTTATTCCTACAAATTACAATCAACTGGTCTTTTGTTCAACTAATCGCAAGGCCGCTGTTTCAATGCCTCTGAAAAACAAAAGAAAGGCGTTTGATAAACGTAAAACAAGTGACAAGTTATGAATTTTCTCGCAAAACAAAACATAGCCGACATAGCGTTAACAGCGACATCTTTGGACATTTCCTTAAAGCAAGAATACACCAGCGACGATAAGCAGCGAGTGGGAAATTGGCAATGTGGAGGACGTTACTTCGCCACAATGTATTTCGCGTTATGAAAACTAGATGGCGTTAAAAAGTTTGTTCTATTTCAATTTTCTTGAATTGGAATGTTGTCTTCGTAAAGAAAATAACATTTAATTAAACTTCATCGAAAAGGCATCCAGATAAAAACGCGATACCTTCTGAAGATTTTTAACGCTGGTCACTCGGTAAATAGATAAGATTGTTTGGATCCATTTATAACCACCGTGCCGTTTCATCTACATGCCACTTTAGTACAATCAAGCTCAAAAGTACCAATCGGAATTAATCCTTTACTACTTTTTCGCATTAAACAACAACACTGGAAGAATATAATTATATTTTTTTATTAATGGTAGTGATGGTAGTGGTGGTTTATTAATGGTGGTGAGTTGTAAGAGATTATGCTACTTTTGAGCTTGTATGTATAATGTATACTAGAAATCATATAATCTTTCCAAGAAAGGATGATTCTTCACTTCAGACAGTGTGATTAAAGGCACGGTTCGACTAACAAGACACAGCATGCCATATTAGCAAACTAATCCTACCAATATAAATGTAAAAGTTTGTGAAGATGTTTGGAGGTTTGGGCGTTTGTTACTCAATCACGTCTGAACCACTTAACCGATTTAGATGAAAATTGGTATACAGATAGTTTGATCCCGGAGAGGGACATAGGATAATTTTTATCCTGGAAAATTTGCTAAGTTCCCGCGAGATAGCGATAACTTTATTCTGCACGGACGGAATTGCGAGTAACAGCTAGCGTACTCGTAACACAATTTACATTAAACAGTCAACATATAAACCTTTACATCAAAACTTATTACACGTAAGTGTGTCATGTAGTTGGACGTCCGAATAAATCAGTGGTAGTTGTTGGGGGGGGGCTGCGTCGGAAGAGCCTTGACGCGAGTCACGCAGCGCCTTCATTAACCACCGCCCTTGGGCTTTGGCCAACTCACACGCATCCAACTTAGTTCCGTAGCGTAAAACTTTTTTAAACGACATTGTGGATTTCAACCTTCCATTTTTTGGGTCACACAATATCGAGTTATATTTATCGTTCTGTTTGTTGACGCTGAAACATTGGTGACGCTTGGTTTTCTAGCAAAGAAGATAAATAAGCTTGCAGGTGCAAGTAGTCATGAAAATAAGCAATGACCACGATGCGTTGCCAAGCTAAAGAGCTATAAGGTTTAAATTAGCCTACCCAACGAAGACCAAAAACTGCCTCTCAGAGGAAAAACCTCATTATTTAATTTTTCGTAAATAACTCGTAAACGCTGGCCCACAGTAAAAAATGTTTTAAGACATAAATAATTCAAATAAAATTCCCTACAAAAAATAATCTATAATTTTTTTCTCTGAGATCAATATTTCACGAGATATGGCGGGAAAAAGATGTAGGTACAATAAAAAATAAGCACATTTCTTTAAGTATGACGATGGATGGATGTTTGTTACTCTTTCACGCAGAAACTACTTAACAGATTTGCATGAAATTTACCATACAGGTAATAAATACCCTGGATTAACGTATAGGCTACTTTTTATTCCGAAATAATCTATGGTTCCTGTGGAATCACGAGGATCACAAAGTTTTAAACTACATACTAATTCTGGGCGAGCGAAGTCGCGGGCAGAGAAAAAAGTTGAAATTCAACTCATGTGCAACTATGATAAATCAATGCCAAAGTAAAAAAAAAACTTAACATAGAAAACATACTTAGTGTTTGAAATGACTTCTCAAATAAATTACAGTGGGTAATCTAAAATGAACTGTTTAGTGCATTGTTTCCTAACCTGTGGTCCGCGGACTCCATGGGGGTCCGCGAGCATAATTATGTTTGGGGCTCCGCGGTCCCATACGGATCTATCTTACTTAGAGCATTAACAAAAATAATATTGTCCGAAAATTGCACCTTTTTCACTCAGGGGTCCTTGGCATTATGCTTGATTTCCTTGGGGGTCCGTCGCTGAAAAGGTTGGGAACCGCTGGTTTAGTGGATAACACTTGTGGCAAATTATCTCCAGCTGCCTAAGATACACTCCACGTTCAATTTGATATCTTCGAACCCAAAATTTAAATGAATAATTTGATAAATAAAGTGGCTCTTTACGTACAAAACATATTTTTTGTCATACAACTTACTCACCGGATGTTAAGTGCAAATGTAGTCTTATTAATCCCTAAACAAAATCAAGTACATATTGTCCAATCAAAAAAAATTAGGCATTTATAGAATTCCGTAATCATCTCGCGTGGTCATCATTTATTCTGTGGGTTCAGCTGTTGTAATAAATAATCAATAGAGCCAGAGCCGGTTTCGGCTGAATTTTAAAGTCTTGTTAAATCAATGCACTGACGTAGTTAGCGAGACAGTGCTGAAGGCAGAGACACGAAGCTTCCATCAAACTGGGGTAGGACAGTCTGCCCCGGAAACAGTTGAACCGCGATCTTTAATTATTTAATGAGTAATTATCTATACTAATATTATGAAGAGAAAGATTTGGATTTTTGGATGTTTGGATTGTTGGATGTTTGGATTTTCCGGATGTTTGTTACGAATAAAATCAAAAACTATATTATTATGTATTAAATTCTTTCACCATTAGAATGCTACATTATTGAAAAAGTCATAGGCTATATGTATTACCAGAATAAAATAGGATTCCGTACTAAAACCTTAATAATGTAACTCAAAGTGTAAAACAGTGGCCATATATTTAATATCTTTCATCGCATGCACTGCGGAAAACTATTGATGATAGAACAAAAAAAATCTACGATATTAAAGAATATAAAATCCCTACTAATATTATAAATGCGAAAGTAACTCTGTCTGTCGGTCTGTCTGTCTGTTACGCTTTCACGTCGAAACCACTGAACCGATTTTGATGAAATTTGGTATATAGGTAGTTTGAACCCCATGGATCAACATAGGATACCTTTTATTCCGGTAGAGGGCGCCACCACGAGATAACTAAATCAATATAATAAATAAATAAATAAATACAATATCAAATAATGTCAATATCTACAAAAAAAAAATCGCGATAATATAAGTCCAACTATTGTAGTTATGTCACAATAACAATAACTAGGTACTTTTTACGTTTTGAAAATTCATAGAAATGCCTATCAAAATTAGACCATGTTATCCATAACTTTACATTCATCCTTATCCAAATAAATCATTTCATATCCAAGCCCGTTTCAATACGTATGTACTTGTAGATTACTTTTTGAATTATTCAATTAAAAAAAACATCAATATAGGTAAGCAAAAATGCATTCATAATATATACAATTTACTCGACGTCGCCGCGTCCCCCGGCTTCGCGCGGGTATAGTTTTTGGGAAAAGGAGCTGTAAAATGTGTGTGAAGTACCTTAGACCTTTTTACCCGACTGTTCAAAGGAGGGTTATTTGTATTACAGTGCCCGTGCGGAGCCAGGGCGAGGCGCGCAAGCTTTTTTTTCTTGCTCGTCCGCTACCATACATGTACAACTGCACAATAGCAAGTCTGTGCGATATTTAGACAGGTGATTGGTAATTCTATCTATTCCCTTAAGTTTTGAACATGAAACTGCCGTGTATTTATTAATATTCCCTTGAGTAATGGTTTTAAATGAAAAGAAACAGAAAATTTGAAAATTGAAGAAATTAAACGACTACTTGTGAAGATTTGATAAAATCAGAAAACAAATCTTCACTAGATAAACGAGAATAGCACGATAGAAATTATATTCTTATTGAATTATAAAAAAATGGTATTAAACGATTAATTATTCTAATATTACAATAATATGGAGCAGACTGTATACCAACCGCCAACATAAACCTACAAAGTCTGACCTTTCATTTTAAGCAATGATTTCTCAGTACCTTATTTACTTTTGTTTTCCGCATAACTTCATTTAGTTTATCTATAATTTCAAGTTATGTAAAAAAATATATGTAGGTACTCGTATATCTACTCCACGATGGCAGACCATTATACTTTACATGATAATTACCTGTTGGTCTGTAGGAATTAAAAAAAATCTTCATAGTGCACCTTGACAACATTCTATTTTCGATTCTGAACAAACTACTTCCATATTTTCAATTATATAATTAACACCTTGCATAGCTCTAGTGCATGCATCATCTGTCAGCCAGTCAGTCAGTCTGTCAGTTGCGAAAATCTTTTAAGAGTATAAGTAACCTAATCAACAAAAAGTTGGAAAACCCCCGACTTTGTCACTTCAAAAATGTCTAAGAACCATTGTTATAAAATCTAATTTCAAATAAAAAAATCGCATTCAAATCGGTCCACCCGGTTAAGAGCTACAGTGTCACAGACAGACACACACACAAACATACAGACACACAGACACACATAGCGGTCAAACTTACAACACCCCTCTTTTTGCATCGGGCGTTAAAAAAATAGGTTCATGGGAAGCGAGCTGGACTGTTATAGGTACAACTCATACTCCTTATATTCGGCCACATCGAAAAAACAAAGTAGAGATGGTGCGTATTTACGTTACCAGGTTTTGATACCAGGTATTTCCTTGCAAGTATACCAACCAGGTACTGACCTGATATACTTGCAAGACTAGAAAGTATTTTTCCATTAAAGTATACTGTTCTGTCCTTTCAAAGTAAGTACTCCTAAGTCGAACTCGAACGTCGAACGAATCGAATGTATCGGACTCGGAAGTCGTCTCACTCGTCGTTCTACGACATCGTACGTCGTACATCGTTATACGTGAAATAAAATACTTTCAAAGTATTTTACGTCTTGATTGGAATATTTTGAATCTTATAAGTATAACAACAATGTTTAATTTAAACTTGCAAGGAAGCAAATATTCAACTCGTTGCGTTGGACAGAAAATACTTTGAAAGTATTTTGATAGGTACCAGGTTTCTGCACCTGGTATGAAAAGGTGGACGTACTTTTAAGCCCTGGTTATAACCCATCCCTAAAACAAAGAACACAAGAGATGAAACAATGTCCATCAATCATCTGTCAGCTGCGCAGACAACGGCTCAGACCTGGGAACAAACAAACTTATAAATTGCTAGTTACGAATAGATACAATGTGTATGTGCTCAAAAACGATCTGCTTATTCTAAGTGACATTCTTTAATCTCTCTGCCTTACCATTACATTACCTATATTCTTTTTGCATTTTTTGTTGAACTGGAAACATGGGTTAGCATTTCTGTGCTAGATAAAAATATCAAATCGTCGAGACTTTTTGACAGATATTTGTACACATTCCCTTGTTAGCTTCCCCTGATTACATAGAAAATTTACAGAAAAAAAGAAATGGATTAGTAAAAAACCAGGCAAGGGCGTGTCGGACTCTTAACTTAGCTGCGGACGGTCAGACAGACAGACGGACAGACATGGCGAAACTATAAAGGTTCCTAGTTGACTATGGAACCCTAAAAAGAAAAATCAATCTACAACTAAATTGTTTATTCTAAGCCTAACACCTGTATCCCACCCAGAGCAGCAGACCAGGCAAGGTGCCCAAAAGGCTTCCTCGTTGTATGTATGGCAATGCTAATACGTAGACCGAGGAAAGAACAAGACTTATTACGTAAATAGACAAAATTATTGTTTAAACATTGAGAATGTTGTTGAGCTTTGTATCCCCACAGCTCAAGAGATTCCACAGCAGAGCTGCAAAGTAGAGCAGCAAAAATAGCTCTACCAAATTCGCTTATTCGCAGCGCTTTGCTGTTTCAGCCGTTACACCCGCCACGTTCGCTTTCAATTGACAAACTGATCATAAAATGAGAACAGATAGAATGACTATTAAAAATTGTTTCCAAGACCAAAGAACAAAATGAGCACCAAAAAACAACTTTCTGTACTTACTTATATCTATCAGCTATTTAGGTATTCAGTGACCGAATTACTTAATGAATTACATAATAAGCAGGCCCAAACTATTAAGTGTCGCAAATACGCATTTCTGTCGATCAATTACATATTTGCGGCACTTGCAATAGAAACTTTGGGCTCATGGTCGTCCGACACAAAAAAGTTTGTTAAAGAAGTGTCGGACAAGCTCTTCGGCGTCTCAGGAGACCCTATGGTGGCCGGTACCTTCTTTGCCCAGCGCCTAAGTTTGGCGGTGCAGAGAGGCAATGCGGCCTCCGTCCTGGGGACGATGCCCCAAGTGAGCGATCTCCAGGGCATTTTTATTTGTAATTATAAGTTTTGTAAGGTTTTGGTTGGTTTAGTTATTTTGATTTTTTATAAAAATAAATCACCATTTATTACCAAATTTTTTAAAAGCGCACATTGGGCAAGTTAACATGCGTTTGCATTTTTACGTTGGAATCGTGTCGTGAGGGTTTAATTTGGAGGTTGTGTGGTTAGGTTAGATTTGCGTGAACTATAGAGATTGGGAGGTCTGAGCGAGCTCTGTTGACTCAGTCCTATACATTTTACAATTTTGATTATTTTGACGATACTTTTTTCTTGAGTTAATAATGATTAATTTGGTTTTATTTGTTCAGAATAGGAGCAAAATTTAAAGTTTTACTTATAATTTCACATGACTCTAGATTTGGTGGTCAGATCATTTACTATATTTGATGGTAAAATTGTACTTTTGTGATGTTAATTTTATTCTGTGATCCGTGAAGCTAGTCTATAGGCTAGCTGTTTTGAGTTCTTATAAGAACTCAAAACATTTACGTCGTCAATTCGTTTTGACGTTCTAACAACCATTCCAGTTAACGTAGCCCGTACAACAACTCAAAACTGCAATAAAACCGAAAATAAATCCGCAACATTGTGTAAAGTATACTAATTAATTCACTGGGTGTGTAGGTAGGTATATTAGCGAAACATAATTTCAGTGAGCACGCGAGTGGGGACGAATGGCACTGTCAAGGACGGTAAAGGATTCTCGTCAGCTTACAAAAAAATGTTCTGGGTTCACACAAGCCGAATAGTGATGTGGACGGTCAAAGGAAAATTATACCAGCCGTAACAATCTACCGCTGTGTTTAACCAGTGTAACGCTGCATAACCTAACCAGTGTAACCTTACAGACTTACAATTGAAAAAAAAAAACAAATCTGTCATGTAATTTTTATTACGAGATTGATAATGAAGTTTCAAATTATTAATAAGACCGTGAGAGCCTTTTTGGGTCAGGAAACTAAAAATTATACTCTTAATAGTTTAAAACACCCTGAATTCCCGTTTAGCTGAAGTGAGAGGAATCTCGCTCTACACACGTCAGCCAAAAGCAATGTTTTGTATCACACTCATTTCTTTTGACAAATGCTGCTAGTACGTAGTAATTATTAGAGTTTTATTTTTCTCAATATAAATACTATGTTGTAACAAGCGGTTGGTGCAGACCCGGACATTAGCATAGTTTTTTTGTTTGTTTAATGAAACATCGCAACTGCAGGAACTCCTTGCCTTACTTCGCCGTTCGGATAAGTACTTAAACGCCGTCAGCACGCGTACTTTATAATTTTGCTTCCTTATCAGAACATCGAGATGATACCCTATGCTTTTTTTTCTTTTAGTACATTGATATGGACCTCCGCAAAGTAACGCCTGATTCAATAAATTACAGTGATACAGGATACAGCTAGAAACAAAAAGTACATCTTCGCACTTCACATAAGTACTTTACTTGATCTGTCATTCTCAATCAGGCTTGGGCCGTAGTTCCCATACGGTCCCAGTGCGAATTGAGAACTTCACCCAAATCACTAAATTTCTTCGCAGGTCTCTCACGATATTTTAATTCACCGTGAAGCTCGTGGTAAATTTCAGACGTAATTGACTCATAAATTCTGGAAAATGTAAAGCGCGATCCCGCGATCTTCCGCTTGAGAGGCAGTAGATCAAACTACTAGACCACTACGGTTATAACTTATTTACTTTGTGTAAATATTAAATGTGACTGACCTACTTACTACTTACTACGGAATGAAATAGATACCTACCTACACTAATTTTGTTCAAAAATCAACTTTATTTCTAAAACACTTCCGGAGTCAAAAAAGTGCAGTCTTGTTTATTTAACTGTTAGTTTTAATTTTATTGTCAGCCATTATTTGTCATCACGTTGGCAATTTGTTGTTAAAATAAACCTTTATTTTTTGTTTTGATAATTTCTATAATGACAAAGCAAAAACTAATTTATTTTGAGATCCGTAACGTTGTTTTACAGTATTATAGTGCAAGTTGTATTTTGTGTTCACCCTTTATCTATCGCTAATTTTGTATTTTTATATCTCTCCGTACGCGGCTAAGCTCAGACACCGTTAGCACTAGAAGGCTGTAATTTGGCATGAATAATTCAATCACGCCTCAATCAGTATTCAATCACGCATCAATCAGTAGTGAAATAAAAAAAAGTAAAAAACATTTTTGGGCATTTTTCACAGACGTAAAGCAGCGGTGATTTTTTTTTCTCGCCTAACCCTGTAGTGTGGGGTATCGTTGAACAGGTCTTTTAAAATCACAAGGGTTCCCAAGACGATTTTTCATTTCAGTGATCTGTTTGCGAAATATTTAACTTCAAACTGGAAATTTTCGTTAAAATCGAGCGTAATCTAAAATCTAAACTGTTTTAGTGGAAAAAATTGACAAAAATCGGGAAAATTAAGTATAATGGCTAAGATTGCATGAGAATTATTAGTAGTTTAAGAGTAAATAGCAGCCTAAGGTATAAAATATACCTAAACTTGGAAGATTCCGTACACAATACGAAATCCTTAAAAAAATACTTGATTGCTTCGTAATGGCTACGGAACCCTATCTTGGGCGTGTCCGACACGCTCTTGGCCGGTTTTCTTTATCTGTAATGTAGATTACATTTTTACACGGCATCTGGCAGCGTCGCGTCTCATTCCGGCCACTCGCTCCGACACCCAAATACCCACATTTTTCAAATACCAGACGACGTTACGCAATTACAATTGACATTAGTTGATGTCTCCGCGATCTCGCTACTTTTATACCAACGTAGCAACTGTTCTCCGTGTCAATTCACAAGCTCTTTACGTTACGCTGATTTATTTCAAGCTATAAACTTAATCCAATTCTTGCAGTCATTAGTAACATATTAAGACAAGGTCGTCTCATAAAATCAAAGGGCGAGTGATTAGGTGAGATCGTTAACTAGCCTCGCCGGCAGCTTCGGTGTGATTTATTAATAAATCCAACATTGACAAAGACCGCCAAAACACCTGGCGGTCCGCCAGCCATGAAAAAATCGGCCTACGTCTGCGCCGCAGAACAATCCCATGACGCGACTAGGAGCTCCGCGATTGCACTCTCAAAATAAATTAACGGAAATGTTCAAAGATTGCATCTCCAGCCACTAGCAACCAGCCAAGACGGTTCAGTAATAGAAAAGAGACAGAAACGCTGCTTAATCCTGCCATAGCCATGGGAGACGATTTACAATTCTCTTCTTTCTAAGATACGCTACGCTGTTGTTAGTGGTGTACCTAACAGCAACTCCTTCTCCTCTTCACTCCTTTGTAATTACGTGGAAAATATTGAAAATAATGAACATTCATTGTTATCGCGCTAACAAAAAAAAACAATTGGGCAATATCTAAACCATTGAAGTTGCGTAATCATATCTTTTTAAAGATAAAGAACAATGAAGAGGACAATGAGAATAAATCTTTGTGCTGTACTTAAGTTGGATTAAGGAGCCAATTACTTGCCGATCATTTTTTTACAAGAAGACAACTTAACATAATAGTGTAGGTAAATTCAAATTTAGAAATCAGCTGATTATTACTTTACTGCCTTGTCACGTGTGCCTATTTTCAACGCCTTTACTGTCCGAGTATTCTTAGTAACTGCGACAAAGTACAGTGTTCTACCGTTACGACTGCTACGTCTTAACATTCCAAAGATCATCCACCTCTAAAATCATCGTACATGGCGAACGTGTGTGATCCAAATCATGTCATTGGATACAAGTTGTGTCCGCGAGTGGGTGATGCCACGACAGCGTCACGGGCGCGGTCTCACCGTGACAGATCTCCACGCCAGCGAGAAAAACATGTGATATATTTAGCACGGCCGTGTGCTCCGGCCGCAACCAGACGCCGACTAAATATTTACCCAACTTCCGCACCCACATCAGCGATAATTACCCCACTCGATGGCAATCAAGCGATTTGTGTTTAATCACCGTTGTACCTACTTTGCAAATTTTCACAAATAGACCGCCGGGAGTGAACGGCAGTGACCCAATTTTCTGGGCATACAAAGTGCTTTACGCTCGTGCACATGTTTCAATTACTAAACTAGTTTATTCATATTGTTAACTTTATTTACACACAGTATTTATTACAAAGTCTATTAACGCAATCGCTGATTTTTGATCAAAAGTCTTGACATAATTTAATAATAATAAATATTAAACGTAAATTTTGATAGGTAAGCATTGTGGTAGATATTTGGAGTGCGACCGTATAAGGTTGAACGTATGACATAAACACGCGATCAAAGTTATTAATGTACTAGCAGTAAAATACATTAAATTATCATAAAAAGCAACGTAAGAATATATAATGATCGGCATGATCCGTCGCACGGGGCAGGGTCAAACTGAAACCGGCCAAGTGCAAGTTTACACAACATGCTTCCCTCGCCTTTGGACTGCTAAAGAATGAAATGAAACGTATTTATATTCTACCACTTAAGCCTTTACGACCTACTACCGATTGAAACTAGTTTTAACGCGTGCTACGCGGCTACGAGCATGCAGCACGCAGTTAAAGCCCATCCTTTTGTTTCGAATGATCGAGAGCCATGTTTATCTATCTTAAATTTAATATTAAACAGAAAAGAAATCCATAATTTAGTGGATGGAGATATACTGTACTAATAATAAATAATTATTAATATGCCACTTTTAAAATAATGCAGGGCCGAGCGCATCTTTGGAGCGTCTCCAAATGCGTCGAGCCGCAGTCGTTAGGTGTGAAGTGCATGCGTTGCGCGCAGCTTTATCTCTGTGATGTGACGTTTACACCCGCCACAACTCTGATTACAATATTACCTAACCCTTTCAGATGTAACATATCCCGACCACGTCATAAAGTACCCCCAACTTCATCAATTAGAAGCTTTACGTGCACGCGGACTCGTTGATAATTTGAGAGGAAAACGTTCCTATTCATCGATTGCGATCTGTTACCCTTCTAAATATACTTGCAAAACAACATTTGCATTCGATTCGAGATTATGAACGACTGTTATCATTCGATCGGACCGATAAATATTGTCTGATGGGTGAATGCCGTTGGAATCAGTTCGGGCTGGCGCGGGTTCCTCGACGACTTACTCTGTCGGGCTCAGCACGCAGCCGAGGTTGGCAAAATTAAATAAATTCAGGCAGCCGCACGCAACAGCCCCGCCTGCTGAACGCGACCGATACTTTGCTAAATTTACTATCTTATGTCGCACGTAATGCCAGTTAATACGAGTAATCCAGAAGTTATAACTGTGTGCGCACCTCATGGAGGTTTAGCCTTTACCCAATTCATAAGTATTGCGAATTGCGATATATCACTGCATCTTACTATTTTACATACATGTTGGTTTCCTTATTACTTTTTTGTGTTTGAAGGATAGGTGATCATCTGGATTTTTTAATGTCTATAGAGGTTACTCTAAGAGGTTTTAAAAATATTAAAAAAAAAGTTGATGCAGGCTGAACTTTGCGGTGGTCCATATTAGTGAAGAACGACCTTTTACTTTTACTAGTTGTACGTTACATTGGGCAGATATAATTAGTAATATGTGCATTAAAACCTCCTGCACATATCAAAAACATACTGGCTGAATGAACTTTCCGCTTTCTCCCGCACGGCGGCGCCACCAGTCAGTTGCGCAAATTTGACAGCTCGAAATGAATGCCGGCCGGCGCGCGCTCTTTTAAATTATTCATAAAAACTCTGAAAGTGCTGTGATTGTGTCTTAAATGTGTCCCAAGGACTGAGGAAAAGAGCCAGAACAAACTGTAAGTGAAACCTATATCTTGCCCAATTCGGTTTTGCTAATTATTTTCAATATTCAAATGTCGTAGTTCAAACATTTTGGTCAATCGAACCGCATCCTCAGTTTGCAAACTAAATACACATTCATACACATAAAACACACATTTCACGCAGTTTTAAGGTAACAGGCTTATTTCTAATCTAAGTTATTTACCTAGAATAATACGTATAAAATAAACGTTTTCAATTTTCGTTCTTTGCAACGCGTCGCGCGCGTCTTTTGTTTTTTAATTCGAAATGGACGAAAAAGAATTCGATGTCGAACAACTTATTAACAAAAAAGAACTGCTTTTTATACGATGTCAAACGTTATTTGAACTATCCAAATCAACTCCACCAGAGCGTTTAACCGAATTTAATTTGCGACTCAAAGAACTTCATTCGACTCGGGAATGTTTCGAACAATGCATATTCGAGTTAAATTCTTACAATAAGAAACAAAACCCGAAATTTAAACCAAATTATCAGGAAATTCAAACCTTTGACGACATGTATTTCCGTATTCTGAGTGTAGCGGAGGCTAATAGCGACACTTGGCAATCGTGTGACGGCAGCGGTAGCGGACCTTCGTCGCGCTCCGCGGGCCGCGGCCCGGGCGCTGCCGGGCCAGACTCGCGGTCGGCTAAGCCGCGGCTGCCTAAACTAGAATTGTTCCATTTCGATAGCAAATTAGAAAACTGGCAAACATTCTATGACACGTTTACGAGTTTAATTCATAACAACAATGATATTACGAACATTGAGAAGTTTTATTACCTGCTCTCCGCAGTCAGCGGTTCGGCATTGACTGTGGTCAAAGGGATGCCAGTGACGGCCGATAATTATCCGATAGTATGGGCTTTGCTAGTCAAAAAATTTGAGAACACTCGTGCCTTAGCTACGAGCTATTTAGATCGGCTGTTTCAATTTAAGCCTTTGTCAACTGAGTCGGCTACTGGTCTAAACACATTTTTACAAACGTATCAAGAGTGTGTTAAAGCATTGAAACTTTTGAAAATCAGTAACCTATCGAGTTTCATACTGTTTTATATGGGATTGCGAAATTTAGACCCCGTCACTAGGCGCGAATTCGAACAATCAGTAGATCAAACCGATATACCTACTTACGAACAGCTGATTAATTTCGTAGAGAAACAGGCGCGTGTTTTGGAAATGTCGGAGGTTAAAATTAGTACATCAAAAATTCAGTTTACGCCTAAGAGTGTCCCTAACACCTCTGCAAAGCCGAATTGTGTTCGAAAAAATAATAATAATGCTGCTAATTACAGTAGTGCACCAAAGCAGTTCCAAAAGCCGTGCTTGTCAGCTGTGAGTAAGAATAATAGCGAACGATCAAATAGATGTCTATTTTGCGACAAACCGCATTCAACTTATCGATGTTTCGAGTTTTTTGATTTAACACCGGTGCAGCGTCTTGACAAAGTGAAACAGCTTCAATTATGCGAAAATTGCTTTCGTCAGCATTCGTTGTCCGAGTGTACGTCAAAAGTGCGTTGTGTGCTGTGTAAACAACCGCACCATCACAGTATTCACTTAGATACAGTTCCAACTGTTCAAAATTCGTCAATGAATCAAAACGATTCAAGTAGTCAAAACATTTCAAGTGGTCAAAACATTTCAAGTATTCAAAACGTTTCAAATAGTCAAAATCAAAGTCAAAGGTCAATGCCAAACGTCGGCTTGACTTGTTCGTCAAATTCAACCGTGCTGTTAGGCACTGCCATGGTGCACGTCGCAGATCGATGGGGAACTTACCACGCCGTACGTGCAGTCATTGACAGCGGTGCCATGTCCGGTTATATGACAAAAGAGTGTGCCCAGCGCCTGGGTTTGTCTCGACGCAAGTGTCAGTTTGAACCCATGGGTCTGGGAGGTGCGCCAGTGCAAGATTTCGGTCTGGTTACATGTTCAATTAAACCACGAAACTCATCTGGTCCGGTGCTTAGCACTGATACTGTTGTCGTAAGTAACATAACTAGCAACTTACCTACAGTAACCTTGTCAAACAAAGTTATCAATAATTTCAAAAATCTCGAGTTAGCAGACCCGAACTACTTTTCGGCGGCTCCAGTTGACTTGTTGATCGCAGGTGACTTATTTCCCTACATTTATGACGGTCAAAATATACTACCGCGTGACCCGGGTTTGCCCGTCGCGATGCATTCCATATTCGGATATGTCATTACTGGTCAGACAGTACTGAGTGACGATTGTGAGTCAAATACAGCCTCGCTCAACTTGTTCTCTGCTAATAAAACTAGTAGTATCGATAAAATCATGAACTCTTTCTGGGAGACTGAAAACGTGCCGTATGACGTCACTAAAAAACCAGAAGATTTGTATGTCGAACAATTGTTCCAAAACGAACACAGTCGCGATACTACGGGACGTTATACAGTGAAGTACCCGTTCAAACCCAGTTTTGATCTCGGCGATTCGACTCCACAAGCGTTACGTCGTTTCAACAATTTAGAAACAAAGCTGAATCGTCTTCCGGAACTTAAGGAAGAATATAATAAATTCATGTCCGAATATGAAAGCCTTGGTCACATGACTTGCGTAGGTGATTTTGGTACTGTGGATTCTAAGTACATAATTCCTCACTTCTGTATTCTCCGACCGTCAAGTACCACGACAAAACTCCGAGTAGTTTTTGACGCCTCATGCAAAACGACAAATAATAATTCTTTGAATTCAGTCGTTTACGCCGGTCCTAAGCTTCAAGCAGATATTAACGAGATTTTAATAAATTTTCGTATACATGAAATTTGCTTGTCAAGTGACATCTGTAAAATGTTTCGAATGACCTTGATCGAAAAATCTCAACGCAATTACCAACACATCCTGTGGAGGTTTCAACCTGATCAACCTTTAAAAGTGTATGAGTTAAACACGATCACATACGGCGTTGCTAGCAGTCCGTATCTAGCGATCCGAGTCCTGCATCAACTGGCTGACGACGACTGCGAGAAGTATCCTTTAGCGAGCAAGGTTCTAAAAAAGGGTTTCTTCGTCGATGACCTTCTGTGGTCAGTGAGCAGCTATGATGAAGCAGCTAGGCTACAGGATGAACTATTAGAGTTGCTGAGTGGAGGAGGATTTCTGCTTCGTAAGTGGGCCAGCAACTGTCCCCAGGTACTGGCTCGGGTTCCAGCTGATCACCGCGAAACGCCCATTGCATTCGAGGATGACAAGGACCTATCCATAAAAGTTTTAGGTCTGCAGTGGCGACCCGCCGAAGATGTGTTTTCCTTCGTATTCCATCCACTTCCAGCTTCACAGGCGATCACCAAGCGTAGTGTTTTGTCACAGATTGGTCGTCAGTATGATCCCTTAGGTTTCGTGGCTCCTTGCATATTCTACGCGAAATGCTTCATGCAGAAACTCTGGCTCCAACAGCTGGGTTGGGATGAGCGGCTGCCTCCGGAACTGGAAAAGGAGTGGCTCACCTACATGTCAGAGCTCCCGCTGTTGTCGAATTTTAGCCACGAGCGCCAGGTTACTGTCAAACAGCACAGCTACTACCAGATACTAGGATTCTGCGATGCTTCAATTCAAGGAATAGCTGCGGTCATCTATTTGCGTAGTTTTAACAATCAAGGTGATTCGAAGGTCAGTCTAGTCATTGCAAAATCCAAGGTTGCACCCTTGAAGACAGTGACCATTCCACGTCTCGAGCTAATGGCTGCGCATTTGTTAGTCAAGTTAGTCAAATATACGAAGTCAATATTGTCTGAACGAATTCCTGTTCATGAAATACTCTTGTTTACCGATTCCTCTGTGGTGCTGAGTTGGTTGAATACACCCAGTTATAATCTCAAAACCTTTGTGGCTTCGCGTGTTTCCAAAATTTTGGAGACCGTGCAAAGCGATTGTTGGTTTCACGTGAGCGGCGCGTCCAACCCCGCTGACGTGTGCTCGCGCGGAGCGCTACCTTCCGTGCTGTTATCGACAGCGGAGTGGCTCGGAGGACCGAGCTGGCTAGACGCACCAAGAGAGAATTGGCCAGTAAAATCAATTGATCAATTTAAATCGGCAAATGTGCCAGAACTTAAAATTCCATGCGCGACTTTGGCTCAAACTAGCGTGCAGGACACAACACGTGATTCAAACCTTGTTTATAATTTAACCGAAAAATATTCGAGTTTTAGCAAGCTTCAAAGGGTCTTAGCGCGTTGTTTTCAATTTATCAACAATTTTAGATCGACGAAGTCGAATAGGAACACGGGTCCTTCGTCTCTATCAGATTTAAAGAACGCACACGATGTGCTCATTAAATCCGTTCAGCGAGAGCATTTTGCAGCTGATATCCAAGCAATTTCCAATGGTTACAGCTGTAGTTCTTCACTTAAAAGGTTAGCACCTTATGTCGACCCCCTCGGTTTTCTCAGGGTGGGGGGTAGGTTGTCTTTCGCCGAACTACCGTATCAAAAGAAGTATCCATTATTGCTTCCTAAAAAGTGCAACTTTACAAAAATTCTTATCGACTATTTTCATAAAATTTATTTACATATCGGTCCGCGTACATTGCAATTAAATGATTATCTGCACACGCTGCAGCAGCGACAAAAATGGCATAGGAATAGTCGTAATATTCAAGTTGGCGAACTCGTTCTTATTCATGCTGACGCTCCTCCGCTTCAATGGCCTCTCGGTCGCGTGACGGAACTTTATCCAGGAGCTGATGGAGTTGTACGGGTGGTAAAAGTAAAAACCCAGAATGGCGAATACACGCGACCCGTTGTAAAGCTTAGTCCACTTCCCATGGAATTGGATTCAGCATAATTTTTATTTTTCTTTGTTTCTTTGCATGAATTTGACGCAAGAAGGTGTCAAATTTATGACAATTTTAGGTTAGAAATAAGTCATTTATTTTACTCAATTTACAGCTACACGTGTTTAGTTCACTAAGTCAACAAATACTTACACTATACAGTCCACTTACCTTATTCAATACCATCCCTGGTTTTGTTTGTAAACTGGGGAATCTGGGGTAGATTCCCGGTGGGGGGTTTATGTACGTTACATTGGGCAGATATAATTAGTAATATGTGCATTAAAACCTCCTGCACATATCAAAAACATACTGGCTGAATGAACTTTCCGCTTTCTCCCGCACGGCGGCGCCACCAGTCAGTTGCGCAAATTTGACAGCTCGAAATGAATGCCGGCCGGCGCGCGCTCTTTTAAATTATTCATAAAAACTCTGAAAGTGCTGTGATTGTGTCTTAAATGTGTCCCAAGGACTGAGGAAAAGAGCCAGAACAAACTGTAAGTGAAACCTATATCTTGCCCAATTCGGTTTTGCTAATTATTTTCAATATTCAAATGTCGTAGTTCAAACACTAGTTACTCCGCTATAAGCGGGTTAACAGAAGCGGCTGTAGTTCATTAATATAAGTCTAGTTTTGATTGTAGGTACTACGGCGTTTGAGGAATTATTTAATGTCATTCTAGACTCGAATATCCTAGGATGGGCTCGACGTGCAGACACGCGATCTACGTCAATCCAGATAATTTTTATATTGCTATTATACCAAATATTAATGACTGTTTTATGATGGGTACTCGTTGTTAGATACATGCTCTGGAAAATGCCATAAAGTTTGCATTATAGCCACTTTATTAGCTATTGTATTGTTTAATTGTGTCTTCTGCCAACAGAGGAATATTTAACTGTGCGAATTTACTTAAATACTTTTCGTTACGGTGCTCACTTACGCACATTTACAGTAATTGATTAGTTCAGATCAAATACTGTCAAAAAAATCACTCACTCGGTATCGATAGCAGTACCCGAAACCCAAAGTTATCAAACTTGTAAACAACTTTTCAGAAAAAGTTCTGGAATATAAATTTTCCTCTGAATGATACAAAGCCATTCAGATATTTTCCATTCCTCACGTCACAAGGTTGATATTCGTGCGTCGACTTGTCGCGAGTTGTTTACAGCAGATGCACAATCGCCGCAGCTGCGGTGCCGTAGACGGTTGCGTAGCGAGTTGTAAGATCTCGGGGCGCGTCAGAGCTCGGGGTGAGAGCGATCCGCGAAGGTTGCGCCCATGACCGCGCCCGAGCCGCGCCGCGCCGCAGTACCTACCGTGCCGCGCTCGCTGCTCCTCGCACCGACCCGACCGAGCCCGGTGAGCCCGCGAACCCGCGACCTGCGACCCCAGTGCAGTGATGTGCCCAGCCTGCTGATGATGTGTCGCGAGTGTGTGACTGTGAGCGCTACCCGCGCCAACCGCTGGCCCCGGCCCACGAGACCGTAGCCGCGCCGGACATGTGGAACTCAGTACTGCCACTCCTGGCCCTTGTCGCTTTCGGCGGTGGGGCCACTTTCGGAGCCAACAAGGCGTTGCTCGACTGTGCAAGGTTCGCTGCGGATACTACAATTTAATCCACCGGAAGTTTTCATAACATACTAGAAGGTGGCGGGTGGTACTTCAACTTCTTAGAGACACCTAACTGATCCTATAAAGGATTTGTACTGTAACAGAAAACTGTGCCCGATCTTTTGCAAAGTTTTGTAGAAACTTTCACATGTCTCGTTACTCTTGTCAATAATGAATATAGAATGACTGATACAATCAGATAACATTAGAAATCCTAGCACATAGCGCATTGTCTGCTGTAAAGTTTTGCAAAGACAGTTAGTAAACCGTAATTGAACCGAGCAAATTGTGCGGGGACCTCGGATACGAAAATAATTTCGATGCGACACGCGAGACAGCGCCGCCGTCTGCCGTCGCGGGCTGCCCAAATTATTATTGTTCTCTAACTTTTGCTTCGGTTACAAAAATATGACAATCCATAAAATTTTACATCATAACAGGTATATTTTCCCAATGTAAACCGTTACAGTTTGCACTTGTGAAAAATATTGTAAAACACATGGTGCTAATCGAAACCTACAAAAATACAATGTCTAGGTACTGGGTGGGTATACTTATTAAAGTCATTTCGTGACTTTTCTCTCATAGAAAATAAAAAAATGACTGTTTCTCTATACCGCGCAGGGGGCGGGTATATTGAAAAAATCCCTTCTTAGTACCGCTATGATTCTCAAGGAATATCGGCCAAATTTCAAATTTCTAGTTGCAGTAATTTATACTGCACATATTAGTATGTCAGTCAGCCAGTCAAGTTACTATTTTATAACGTATGGAAAATAGAGTCATCACTACTCTTCTAAAGATTCGTTTGCTTGGTCGGCTTTGCGAACAGGCAATTGAAGAGTGCTGTCAACTATACGGACTTCTGTTCTGTTAAAAAGATTTTTTTTATTTTAACATTAAATATAAGTACTTGTTGTACGTTACCTAAAATCAAATAAGCAACACAATACTTGTTTATTTTTTACCCGACAGTGGTAAAACCAAAAGGAAGGGTAATAATATTGGTTTTCAAGATGTCTTTATCTCAGCAATCTAACCATTAAGCAAATATGAATAAAACCGAAAAAAAAAATTTTTCTCCTGCCACTTAATTAAAACTCTCGTATATTCTTTGATTACCTATTCATTAAATGGCAAATACAATTGGCAAATTATCAAATCAAAACATATAAACAGCTACTATAAAGGTCGAATGTCCGTAATACCATGAATCTGAGGCGGAAATTGTCTATAGTCAAGAGTATTAAAATAACAATGTAGCTTAGGTTATTCACACAACACTATAAGGTATTGTATTTAACGTTACTTGAACATTAGTACCTACACGCAGGTAACTCCTAACGTGCAGTCTTTATTAAATTGTAAACAATAATTATACCTAAGCAACAAACCGTGGTAACGTCGATTCATTTTTCTTCCATAAAAACCTTCTCCTGACAATAACGAACACAATAAAAAAGAATTAGTAAAATCGGTCTAGACGTTTCCGAGTTTTGCGCTTAGAAAGCACTACATTTTACGATTCATTATTTATTATGGAAATTGGAAGGTAGAAGATGATTCAACTGTTGATTTATTTCGTTTGTAATGGATTTATAGACATCAATAACAACAAAAAATTAATAAAGAAATAGCAAAAAAATAATCACATAGTGCGACACAGAGTAGTTCAATCTTCAGTCGCTTTTGTTCAATAATCTTCTATCTTCTTATTTGTAATATTCTTTTAATGTACATATAAAATTCTCGTGTCACAGTATTTTTAACCAAACTCTTCCGAAACAAATTGACCGATTTTTTTTGTGTATAAGTATTTGTTAGATCTGAGAATAGGACGTAAACCATTTTTCATACTTTTAAGCGGACGGAGACGCGGGCAACAGCTAGTAATATGTATTATTTAACTTTATTGTAGATAGGTATGTTAATTATCTGTTGCAGTGATTAGAAAATTTAAAAAAAAACCGGCCAAGAGCGTGTCGGACACGCCCGAAATAGGGTTCCGTAGCCATTACGAAAAAATTAAGTAATATTTTTCTAAGGATTTCGTATTTTATACGGAATCTTCTTCTTAGGTATATTTTATACCTTACGCTGCTATTTACTCATAAACTACTAATAATTCTCAAGCAAACTTAGCCGCTATAGTTTTTCTTGGAAGTTTGATATATTGACTATCATCCTGAATTTTTTAAAATTTTTCCACCCACCGGTTTAGATTTTAGAGGGGGGGGGGACGCTCGATTTTAATGAAAATTTGCACTTAAAAGTTGAATATTGCAAAAATAGATGACTGAATCGAAAAATCGTTTTAGCAAACCCCTAATAGTTTTAAAATACCTATCCAACGATACCCCACACTATAGGGTTGAATGAGAAAAAAAAATCACCGCCACCTTATGTCTATGGGAGGTACCCTAAAAAAAAATGATTTTTAATTTTTAGTTGTACTACTTTGTCGGCATAGTTTACCTATGTATTCGTGCAAAATTACAGCTTTCTATCATTGATAGTCCCTGAGCAAAGCCGCGGACGGACAGACAGACGGACAGACAGACAGACATGGCGAAACTATAAGGGTTCCGTTTTTGCCATTTTGGCTCCGGAACCCTAAAAATCAAAAACCCTCTTATTATAAACTATAAAGAATAAAACAAGTCTGGTTGATCTGAACTGAAGGAAAAATGCGTAGAAAGTAATTGACCTAAACTATAACAAATAGTATATTTAAATACGGGATATAGCGACTTTGACAGTTGGGACCCATATTGGATAGGAATGAGCCTAGGTTATTTAATGGGTCCCGACTGTCAAACTTTTTAATTAAGGATAAATGAGACATAATGATATATATATATATATATATATATATTTTTGAACTAGTAATGTTCAAATAATGAGTGGTCCTTTACCTTCCGATTTTTTGATAAGATTTTTTGAGCTGTTTTCGTGAGTAAAAAAGTGAAATTAACAAGGTAAGAGGCATAAAGAAAGAAACAAATCTGGAAATTTGATGTAATCACACATAGGTCGGGACCTAGGGATTAGGTACTTATGTGAAATAATAAATGAAATGAGAATGAAACAACTATGAGACAAAGTCGACGGAGTGCGTAGTGAAACCGTAAAGAAATAAAACATCAAAAATCATATCGGTTACTAATATGTATTTAATATGCAATCTCTAGGCTTGTTCTCCATAAATAATAATCTAACATAACCAGCATTGGAAAGGTCCCAATGTCTCCCATTTAAAACATTTACGTAGCGGAAAATTAGGTACGAGGACGACCGAAGCGAGGAGGAGTGTTAGGTACAATTGCGACCACAAAACGCGCGAGCCGAGCGAGCGAAGCAAACGCGCCGCGGTAGCGACCGGCGAAGCCACAGGACCTAATTTATTTAGGAAATAATATGGCCTTTACCAGTGATGGTTATGTAACATGGTCATCTACGTGAAATAAGGGAATCTCTTCATCATTTACTAGATTAGCATAAGGTAAACGTCCGAGTGATCGACACGCTAATTCCCAATAGCAGTCACCCTGCTGCTGTCATCTCTACTGCTAATGACATAAGATTAAATATGCCAACTATTGGGACAGTGACGAACACTCATACGTTTACCTTATCTTTAAACGGTACCTGTGCGAAATCCAACGTTATGTTATGAGTAGAAATATGTTAAAGGTAGGAGATTATAGTGTGTTTGATTTGGGCAACTTATTGTACAAAAATCGGTCAAGTGCGAGTGCGAGTGACTCGCGCATGAAGGGTTCCGCACCTCCGTACAATGTTTTAAAAACAAATAGAGTAGTAATATTTTTTTCTAAAAAAAATTAATACAAGCTGCTTTGCTGGCGGTACTTTTTGTCCCTGGTTACCAAAGTAGGTCGTCGTCAAGACGAATCAAATGAAACCAAAATCTAGAATGTGCGTGTAAAAATTCAGCTCAATCGGTTGAAGATAGGTATGCACTTCAAATTTGAGTTGAAATATTCCACCTGAGCAAACATACCCAGTTACATCACAATAAGTTTTTGTTAAAAAATTAATTTTTAATACAAGCTTTTCTTACCGGATGTACATTTTGTTGACTCTACCTGCATTGTCATCTAAACTACATCATCATCCCAGCCTATATACGTCCCACTGCTGGGCACAGGCCTCCTCTCACAATGAGAGGGCTTGGGCCATAGTTCCCACGCGGGCCCAGTGCGGATTGAGAACTTCACACGCACCATTGAATTGCTTCGCAGGTTTGTGCAGGTTTCCTTACGATGTTTTCCTTCACCGCAAAGCTCGTGATAAATTTCAAATGAAATACCGCACATGTATTTCGAAAAACTCAAAAGGTGCGAGCCGGGGTTTGAACCCACGACCCCCTGCTTGAGAGGCGATAGGTCTAACCACTAGGCCACCACGGCTTCTAATAATCTAAACTACATATCTGTACCAAATTTCAAGTCGGTACTATTAACTATTGAGGAGTTCCCTCCTGCAGAGGCGATGCTGGCAGGACCACCAAGGTGTCAAATTTACATAAGTATGCTAAATTTCAAGTCAATCGGACCACTGGAAGTGGATGAAATTTAGCTTCCAAGATTTGACCCAAACAAACGATAAAAAAATAAATAAACAAACAGGGCAAGCTAAAGAAAATCTTCTAAAAAGAATTCCAAAATATACTTAAGCACCTGTGCAAGTATTTGAATAAAAAAATATTTTAATTCTCATCCTCTTTAGTTCTGGCTGTTTGCTTCTGAAGCTATTATATAGCGCCAAGCGCGGGTTAAAAAAATTAGCTTGTCAGTCCAGTTTATTCGCGGGAAATTCTGCGGACTTCGTATGTTGTGTAATTAAATAATAAGAAACAAAACTTAGTGTGAATAAATTTTAAACTGTGTTATAATAGCTATTTATGCAACTGTATCGCAATAGGGGTCCATATAACACGAGTGTGGTTTCATGAAACGAGGCGTAGCCGAGTTTCATAAAAGGGTCACAAGAGTGTTATAAGGCCTAATTGCGTACAGTTGCATACAATATTTTATCTACGTTCATATATTAAATCCTCTATCATGTGTTCAAGAACCATTACCTGCTGGTGAAGAATTACCTGCATTGCAACCAGAACTTATACTAGGACCTTCACTTTGCTAGTAAATTATGAGTCATTTCCTTCGCCGCATCTAAAATATCGGGCGGAGTCAAATCTTCTTCGCATTCACTGATATCAGACATTTTTAAGCAAAAACAAAATTTTCTCACGAAAATTCGCACAACAAAATAACAACCTATGAACGGAATGGCGGTAAAATCCAGTACATCACTGCGCATGTGCGGCATGTGCGCGCATGCGCTAAAGCGGGCACTGCCACAGACAAGTGAATATTGGAATCAAAAGTTGTTGATATAAACTTTTTGGATTTGCCCTGTATCGTAATGGTTTAAAAAATTATATTATAACATTATTTCGTTAGAAGAGAAGTGTAATAATGTGATTTTTTTTAATTTTTCGGTATTGTGTTTAAAAAGTATGTAAATATAAACTCGTTTTGAATTTTATAATTCGAATATTACGATGCGAGAGTAGATAAACCTTGTTAATAGTGTTACATACTTAGTATGATTTTTTTAGTGTAAAAAATAATAGGTAAACATTATCATTAGTACAGTGCGAGTTTGACGAGCGCGCGCGAGCGGATTATTAAAGCTGCCTTCATCGAGGTTTGTGGTTCATAAATTACTTCATTATTTTTACACAAAAACTAATAAATCAGACAATAACTAATTATATTATAGAAACTTTTATAAAACATCATTAAAATCGCAAAACCTAAAGGTATTTACCTCGACTCGATCGCCTTAGCAACGGCTAATAAAGCTTAGCAACCAAAAAACGCTAAAAAAAACACGTTTCTTTTATGACGACCCCCTTTAATTTGTAACTTTATTTTATTTTTAGTATTTGTTGTTATAGCGGTCACAGTAATACATAATCTGTGAAAATTTCAAGTGTCTAACTCTTACGGCTTAAGAGATAGAGCCCTGTGACAGACGGACAGACAGACAGACAGACAGACAGCGGAGTTTCAGTAATAGGGTCCCGTTGGCACCCTTTGGGTACGGAACCCTAAAAAGGATATACCTACTTACGAAAGGTTACACAAAAAAAGTGCTAAGTACAAAGGCGGTATTATTCCTAAAGGGATAAGATAAGTATTCGTCTATCAGAGGTGTGACAGGTCATAAAAATAAAACTTATCAATGAGTGTTTAAACAGGTCCTGACACTACAATTTCCCAGATACATTAAATAGGTATTTATCTATTATATAAACGTAACGTACCTACGGATACCAACAATATAACAAGTGCCAAAATCCTCTGAAAATAACAAACGAAAATATGTGACACAGTAAGAGTTTAGGCGCAATTCGTGTCGCGATGTTGTATACATGCAAATATATCAGTTTACATGTTTAGCATGCAAAGCCTTGTAGAAGTGTCTGCGTAGAAAATATTGGCTGAGAGTGAAACGCAAGCTTTTTCATACAGTTCAACTAGTACGTTAGTGTCGTACGGGACTCGTCACATTTATACGTTTTCCTGAAGATTCAAATGCGAAAGAAAAAAAAATTATAACAAAAAATTTAACCGACTACAAAAAACCATGAAAATAATTTTCAACCAGTCTGATGTCGGTGCCTCAGCACGAGCCAGCAGGAGTGGACCTATAGTCGTCTACTTCACCTACATACCTACTTATATATTAGACTTCAATCACTCCTGCTGTCTCGTGCTGAGGCACCGACTTCAGACTGGTAGAAAATTGTTTTCATGGTTTTTTGTAGTCGGTTCAATTTTTTGTTATATTTTTTTTTTCACGCTTTTTAGTGTTTAAATAATCTAAGATATAATAGTTTAATGTCTACTGCGCGACACCTTTTACGAAAGATTGCTTTTTTTGATGCAGAGACGTTCATTATTGAGGAGTCTTGGTGCTTCACCACCCGTTCCATTTTACCATATGCATTACGACGAGCATAAATTGCTTAGCAACTGTGTTAAATTAATTTAAATTCAACCCGTGAAGTTATTTATTATTGAGTAGTAGCTCAGTTGGTCAAATGTGGTCTTCATCATCAGTTCCACTTCACCAAATTATGATTTTCAAGAGAAAATGGACGATTTACTGTTAAATATTATATCCAAATTACCATAGGTGTTCCTACAACATTTGAAGAGTTCCCTCGATTTCCTTAGGACTCAATCATCAGATCCTGATTTGGTGCTAATGGGACTTAATTGAAAGCATTCCTAGACGAACGCAAAAAAAATTTTTCAAATCGGTTCACAAATGAGGGAGTACTGAGGTAACAAACATAAAAAAATTAAAATAAAATACAACCGAATAGATAACCTCCTCCTTCTTTTGAAATTGGTTAAAAAAGGAGCTTTTGTTTCGAGTTACGAACGACATCAGCAAACAATTTTAACCCCCTGTTTCTCCATCGGACGGACGGACGGATAAAAATGTGATGCCGTCTCTGTTTGTTTTGTACGAATAGACGGAGATGACAACACATTTGTCCGTCAAATAAAATTAATCAATGGGTGGTGAAACAGCCCCTAAGTATACTTTAATCGTGAAAAAGTAAACGACACTAACTTAACAACACTAATATCTTATAATCAGGTTTTCAACCGAGTACTTCCTATGAATGACCTCCGCTGAAGACGTAGCATTGAATTGTGTAGGTACTTGTTTCATTATATTAGGGCTTCGTACCAAAGTTGGCAAAAACAGAACCCTTACAGGATTACTTTGTTGTCCGTCGGTCTGTCCGTCAATCAAGAACTTTTTTCTCAATTACACATGTTGTACGTATACATGCTGTGTACACTTTGCTTAGGAGCCGGGTTCTGCTAAATAATACGGATGTTCATAGATACCCACAAATATATACGGAACCCTCGGAGCGTTAGGTGGTTTTTGTAAATATTCATGGATGAAAGAGTTAGTGTCGGCGTATGTCAGTTAGTGGTGGACGCAACTACTAAATTAAAAAATTACAATAATAAATCAAAAACCCGCGTAGGCAATACAGAACTCTACACTGCGCATTTCCCGACACGCACTTGACCTGTTTATTATAATGCAGAGACGAATATACCATCTACTTCATTTAAGATAGCATTTAAATATTTTTGGGATAGTTATTAAAACACGACTTTAAAAGAATTTTTAAATAATGCCTTTTTTTTATTATACTGGAAGGCAAACGAGCAAGTGGGTCTCCTGGTGGTAAGAGATCACCACCGCCCATAAACATCTGCAACACCAGGGGTATTGCAGATGCATTGCCAACCTAGAAGCCTAAGATGGAATGCCTCAAGTGCCAGTAATTTCACCGGCTGTCTTACTCTCCACGCCGAAACACAACAGTGCAAGCACTGCTGCTTCACGGCAGGATTAGCGAGCAAGATGGTGGTAGCAATCCGGGCGGACCTTGCACAAGGTCCTACCACCTGCAAAATTAAATTAAATTAAATGCCTTGACAACTAGTGGAAATTAACTACGAGTAGTTAAGTATTTCGACAAGAATGTGATAAACCCATAATACTTAACCTGCTTAATTTCCATAGCGAAAACTACCGGAGGTACGTTACTATATTTTTTAACCTATCATTCATCTTCATCATCTTTATCATCTTGCCGTATTTGGATTTGAAGGAATCTTTGAAAATTACACCTTAAGTACACATGCGATTTTTTGCTTCGTCAATCTTGTGTGCAAACCTATTATTTCACAATAAATGTGGTTGTAAAGAAGCAGATGTAATGCGGTGCCATAGTCGTCAAGGAACGATTGCATATTATTAAATTCGTGTCACGTCCGGTATCTCTGGTTGCTTTGTTACAACAAAAAGAACATGTGCGTACATGACACATTTTATAAGGACAATTTTATTACAATTTCTTTTCGCCTAAAACATGTTTGCGTATTATCTTTCCTTGTTATTCCGGCAAACACTTTAAATTTCGATCAGCAATGAATGAAGGAAGACGAGCCAGATGAAGGCCACGAGTGACCTTTTTTAACCAGGTGAAGGAGAAAGTGGATATCGAGTCGTATGAGGAAATTAAACCTCTGGCCGAAGATCGTGCCGACTGCGGAGTGGCGGTTACTCCACCGACAAGAAGTTTAAGACGAAAATTATTAATTTAATGAATTATTAAAATGATAATATGAATTATTATAATGAATTCGGTACCTAGCGAAGTTTTCAAAGGATGATATAACCGAATAACACTTATTTGGACACTATTCATATCGTAGTGATCTAATCATTGACCAAGTATAACATTATTAAGCGGCAGTTGAATACCTATAGGAAATTTGCAGTAATTAACATCCTTATCTATAAATCAAGTGGAAAACAAGTGCCAATACTAATAATTTTTCAAAGGTCTTTGTTCTGTCTGGTACCGAAGAACATGCCTGGTGTCAAACATTACCGATTGTTGTTATACAGAGAAATATCTTTAAAAAACAACCCTGATGCATTTTTACACCTTTTTGCTAACGTACCTACCTATGTTTTGTGCATATTATTTTGCGTTTCCGACACATACTAACATAACTTGTATACTATGGATTTAAAGTCCGCAATAAATGATTTGTATTTGTAGTATTTGTAGACATAATAAATAATTTTTATTATATTGGTACATAATTTTTTATTGATTTCTATGTAACAGGTAGTGTAATAATTTGACCGAATATTCCTTGTTATTTGCATAGCACTTAGTGTAGACGCAGCTGACTCATTTGGTCTAGCTCTATCTTTCATTTATCATTATCTATAAAACTGTGTATAAAATAGTAACGTGACTACCTCATTTACTAACAGTATACAGACTAAATAATGAAGATTAGCCTATAAAATTTAACTCATGTTATGTGTCGTAAAGATGCGCTTATAAGGAATTTTGCGGAATTCCCAGATGGTATGAAATAATTTAAATTGGCTCTATCTCCGTATCTACCATAAAAATCTTCAAATTTGGTATTCAACTATAAGGTAGTTATTATAACTGAAAACCATTTTCACAGATTTTAAAAATTGCCATGGGGTAACGAACATTTTCAAATAATATTATCGTTTGTTATCAAGAATGTAGCTTTTCAAGCAAATTTTTCAGATATTTTTCTATATTTCTCTAATTGACGGCTATAAATCACCTTACGGCTTGGTTGGGCAACGGCACCGTAACTCAAGTTGACAGAGTTTGCAATGAGAGGTATTCAGAGCAAGGGTCTATTTCTGTTGTCACAGTTACCGCCTCGGGCCGTTCGGGTTATATTTGGAATTAGTGACGCAAATAGCAGCTATAAACATGTTAATTTTGGCTTAATAGTTACACTATTGTTATCATAGGCACAGGCCGTTGCGTTTACTATTTGACCTGTCATTTAAAAAAATATTTTTTCGATTTTCGAAGTAGATTCTTAAACTTGTGAAAAGCCACTAGTAACTGTCAGTAGTTTCCCATTAAGTCACGTTTCTAATGGTTTGATTGTACTTATTAATTCGTTAGCTATTTTCATTAGCTCTAATAAATCTTTGTAAATATCTGAGTATCATTTAGCCGTGCAATAGCCGTCTAAGACACCTACTTATTGACCTAAAAGCCTACTTGAGGCCTTGATATTTATATCACCTGATTTTTCGTAACGATCTGGCAGCTTTGCTGTATATTGGCACAGAGCATGAACCGGAATATTATATTTTTAGAAAACAATATTGTTTTCAATTTCACCCAACAAGTGGAACCAATAAGCACGTGCACTCTGAATAAAACGACACCAGGTGTTTCATATTAGATAGCTAGGAATATTTTTATAGTTCTATGTAGTATAAGATTATCGCAAAAATAATCAAAATATCTCAGTCAGTCTTTGTTCGGTCACTTTTTCTATGTTTGTTGGCGCCAATTGTGGGTCGAATTTCAAAATTCTTTTTATGTTCGAAAGGACATTACTTCCTAGGTGGTCCCATTGTCACCAAGTTAGGATCTGATGATGGGATCTTAGAGAAATCGAGGGCAGCCCTCAAATTTTAAAAACACACCTATAGCGATTTCTTACATCCAGAAAGTATCATTTGGTGATCTGAACCTGATAAAGAAGACCATAGGTACCGGTACTCTGTTACAAAATAGTATAACTATGCAGTGTTTGAGCTTAATTGAATCGTTGTGAGATGCACTTTGGTCACAAATCACTAAAAACAATAAAAAAAAACAATTATCAAAAAATGGAACTGACTTCAAAAACCTTCAAATTTTTTTTCTACTAGGTAGTTTGAAGTCGGTGCCTCAGCACAAGCCAGCAGGAGTGTATAATAAGCAGTTGAGGTAGACGACCGATTAGTATTGTCAACTAAAATTATCTTAATAAGTTTTCGCACGATAAAATTGTAAATTGGGCAGTACTTTGTTTTTTGTAGAAAATATGTATTTAAGTAAGGTTTAAAAGTAAAAAAACTAAATAAATATATATAATATAAAATAATTAAGACGCATCCGACTTACATTCGAACTCCAGTTTACAAATCTAACCCCATACTACTGAATCACCAAGCTTATAACAGAGCCACTATATAATATCAGCATCATAATAAAAATAATAATAATAAATATTGATATGCTATCCATCACCATAATAAGTAGTGCACGTGAAAATGTGCACAAAAAAGCATTACTCGCGCGTTTACCCAGAGATAAGACCAAGCTAGATCAATTGTTCACCCTGGAGTAGTTACGAAATCTTTGATATAAATAAATATATAAGAATACCTACAAATTAGAGAGATAGACATGCATAGTAGCAATGTGATCGTTTCCTCTTGTCGGGCGTCTTACATAGTATAAGTCAGGCGGCTTGTTAGTGCAATTCCACTGGGCGAGGACCGGCGCGCACGCAGACAGCCTGGCGCTGAGCCAAACGGTTTGGGGACACTCGGGAACTAGACAGTGGACGATAGTTGATTGCTTAAGGCTCAACTGTTTCTATTAACAATGTACTTATCATCTTTGTTTCTGGATAGACATTTGAATATTGACCACTTGAATTGGTTCTCCTACGATCATTTAGCGGAAGAACTTATCGCGAAAACTGTATTCAAACTTCATTAAGCATTTAGTTATCGTCTTTTGTGTTGATAAAATGTTAACTCTGAGCACCATCTCTTTTAAGTTTTAACAACATTTGCTAAGATGACGAAAAAACACCGTAATAACGCTAAATATCGATTATGTATACAAAGTGTTTTCCTTGATTTCTGTTAACTCCATTAAACCTGTAGAATGTTCTCTTAAGTTAACGTAATTTTTGAATAGGGTTCATAACGATTTGATTTCGTTTCACAGTTTTTCAATTCAAACGGCAACAGATTTCAAATGCTTTGGTAACTTAAGGGAAGTCCTAAGTGGAATATTTTCAAGGTCAGCATTTTTTCCGGCTATCTTCCTTTTACAAGCTTTTATTCAACCTCATTCGTATATTTTGCTTCAAAACGTACTAGTTTATTTTTAGGTATTTCTAATGGACGAATCGACTTGAGATTTGGTATGTAGGTTGGCTGGCAGAGCAAATTCAGTCAACAAAGCAAGTTCAGGCAAGTGCAGTCAGTAAAAAAATTTTTTTTAACGAAAATAATTTAACGTATTATTTTTGCACTCAATAACTACCTTGCGGTCTTTATTAAAAGCATCTGATTCTGTCATAATAGGTACATACGTAACAAATTTTAGAGACGAGCGCGGCTACATTTTGTTTCATTTATCGTGGATTTTAAACGAAGTTTTGCTAAGAGTCGTATGTGTTTACGAGGGTGGTAAATTAAAATAGAATAATAGAGACGTTACGTTTACAAGAAACATAAATGTCGGTCCAACGAGCCAACTAAAAGCAATTAACACCGTTTGTGCCGTCCGTTTATATTGCAAGCTGTAACAATGCTCTGGTTGGTTCGGTACTTTCTGTAGTTAAAGTTTTTTTACAGGTCCTAATTACACATTCTTTAGCGCTTTTGTTTCTCTTTAATCTAAGTTGTTGCTGAGGTAACCTTATGCAATCTTTTCAACCGTGTAAAAATTCCTTGTTCCGCGTAGGCACATTTACCTTGCATAATCAGCACTGGTCAGGGCCATAAAGGTGGATCATTTCTATAAATTACTAGCTTTTGCCTGCGGCTTCGCCCGCGTGGAATTCGCTTATCGCGCGCTATTCCCTCGGGAGCTGTGCAATTTTCCGGGATAAAAAGTAGTCTATATCACTCTCCGGCCCATAAACTATCTCTATACCAAAATCATGTCAATCCGTCGCTCATACAAACACACACACTTTCGCATTTATAATATTAGTATAGATTTTCGTACTTCTAAGACCAGAAATGAGAAAATTTCCATACTATCTTTACCCCCCGATTTTATCTCTTTGGGGGGAATTTTATCCATTTCATAGACACAGATAATTTTTAATTGTAATCGAGAACTTATATATCCCTATTTTCATACTTGTAAGTCTAGAAATGAGAAAATTTCCTTACAAACTTTACCCCCCCATTTTACCCCTTTTGGGGGATATTTTATCCATCTCACTTAGACAGATAATTTTTAATTGTAATCGAGACCTTATAAATTTATTTTCATACTTCTAAGTCCAGAAATGAGAAAATTCCATATAAGCTTCACCCCCCATTTCACCCCCTTAGGGGTTGAATTTCTAAAAATCCTTTCTTAGTGCTCACTTACATCATGAAAGGAACCCTTGTATCAAATTTCAAGTTTCTAGGCCCAGCGGTTTGGGCTGTACGTTGATATATAACCCAGTGAGTCAGGTTTGCCTTTTATATTTTATATATATAGATGTCCTGGTTCTTCGCCGGCCGCTACAGCGGTGCGCTCGCTTCGCTCGTTCGTCTCGAGCCTTTTGTGGTCGCAATTGACAACATTTCATATTTCTAAGACTATAATTTGATTCGTTCTCTGTATTCTGCATGGAAATAGAAAGACGCTGATATTTTTTAAATTTCGCTACCATTATTAATTAATTTATTACAAAATTTTTTAAGATGTGCTTATTCGAAAAGGGCTTAACTCCAAAACTACGATATAATAGATCCATTACTTTTGTCTAGTCTCTATTAAAAAAAAAGATCACGTAAATCATGCGTAAATCTGAAGTAGACGTTGTCAAAATTATGACAGCTCCGTTTTCTGGTGCAAAAGGCAAAGGAAACATATCTATTCTGTCGTAGTATTGGCAAATTCAGATACATTTTTTAATTATTTTGTATTTTTTTAAATATGGAGAAATTAATTATAATAAATATTTTGCCATGTACAGGAGGCAAAACTCTTTCGATTCCTGTAGTAATTTACAGGTGTTGAAAAAATGAAATCTTGTCAATTGTACCCAACACACCTCCTCGCTTCGCTCGTCGTCGTGCCTAATTTTCTCATCCCTAAAGATATTTGGCCGTCTCCAGCAGTGCTAGTTATGTAAAATAGTTATGTACCAAGGCGTAAAAATACCGTAGATTCGTAATACCTACGTAGTTACGGTAGTTAGTAATGCAGAAGAACACGCCTGAAAATGTGAAGCAAAAGTTTTCTCTGTACTAGGTACGGTATTTGAATCCATACACCATACAGGGTGGGAAAGAGTATACCGACAGATTGTAACTATGAATTCCTGGTGGTGAAACGAGTAAATAATGTTATGTCAACATGGGTCCAAAACTGCCTTATTAACTTACTTAATTTCTGGAACAAAAAAAATAATTATCGATAGTACTTCCTTGTGAACGAAGCCTTAGTCAATAGAGTGAAAAAGAAAACTTCACACTTCACGAACGACTCCGACAAAGTACGACAAACGACGAGTGGAGTATGACGTCCGTATGACACTTGATTTAAGAGCTCTAGACAACAAATTATTATGTCAATTAATAGGATTAATAATTTCTCTGGATTACGACGTATTACGTTACTGGAACTATCAAAAGCAATTTCCCTAAGTTCGAAATCGCCACATCATCGCATTAGCTGTAAAGCCGCAACACGATCTTGCCATGATATGACAACAGACGTGTACTAATTAACCTGAGTACCAAAAAGAAAAAAAAACATAATTACTAAATGAATTTTATTAATTATTGCATCAAATTCTCAAAATGCGAACCATTGTTATCAATACAAAGAGTTAATCGTCTTCTGTATTCACGATATAATGAGAAATTACTATTTCTTATATCATTTGAAGCTGTCATGATCCGTTCCAATAATTCTTCTCTCGAATTTATCGGTCTTGCGTACACCTTGTCCTTCAATGCTCCCCAGAAAAAGAAGTCTAAAGGTGTAAGATCGGGTGATCTGGCGGGCCAGGCTATTGAATTACTCCCACGCCCTATCCAGCGGCCAGGATATGCTCGGTCCAACCAGTCACGCACTACACGGCCAAAGTGGGGTGGGGCACCGTCATGTTGAAACCACATAGTGGCTCTGGTCTGCAAATTAATATCTTCGAGTAAAGGAGCCAAGTCATTCCTCAAGAAATTTAAATAACTTTCGGAGTTCAACCGCTGCGGAAACACGATCGGGCCTATCAAAATGTCACCAATGATCCCAGCCCACAAATTAATCGAAAATTTCTGTTGATGGGAATGTACCCACTTTGCGTGTGGGTTTTCTTCAAGCCACATATGCATATTATGTGAATTAAAAATGCCTTCCCTGGTAAACTGGGCTTCGTCTGTCCATAATATTTTTCTTATAAAATCCGGATCTTCTACAAGTTTCTGGTTTATTCTCTGGCAGTAAGCCACCCTGGCTAGCCCATCAGTAGGTATTAGCCCTTGAACTTTTCTGTAGTGATAAGCATGAAGGCCATACTTTTTCCAAACTTGTAACACCACTCTGTAGTTGATGTTCACAATTCTTGCCACAGCTCTTGACGACAATGTGGGATCTTCGATAATTAGATTCATGATACGGTTTTCAGTACGCAAGTCCAAATTAAGTGCTGCTCTCTCTGCACGCCTTGGTCGCAAGCCCTTTTCACGGAATTGTCTATGAACATCTGCAAAGGTAGTATGATGCGGAGTGCGACGATTAGGAAATCGTCTCCTATACTCAGCGACTGCTTGGCGTGAATTTCCATTACAGTATCCATAAATAAAATGGATATCCGCTAAGTGATGAGAAGAAAAATGTTCCGGCATAATAATTTAATTTTACGAGTAGCAATGTCAACTTGACTCAGATGACAATTGGTTATTATTTTGAATTGATTTCTAGTGATCTTTTTTAATCTGATTTACGGCCAGTACGTAATTCAACAGAAAAAGGTTGCACATTTGCCGACTCGCTATGGTAGAGAATATGAAGTAAAACTAAAGACAAAGCAAAGCAAACAAAAAAGTACTGTTTCTGATTAAAGATATCATACCCAAGCTATGAGTGTCTAGTTGTATCTTAATTTGATACACTGCTATTGCTAACTACATTAGACATAACATTTATTTTTATTCCATTTATCCCAATACAATGAAAACTTTTTGCTGTTTAAACTCAACTTTTAATAAAAACTTATTCGTAGTTAAAATTGATAGCGGTTTGTACTTGTGTGTGTGTGCGATTACGTCATTATAAAGGCGTGTTACCCTTGAGATTTTTCAACTTGTGAATTACTTAAATAATTTAATATCTCGAAAATTAAGCTTTACCGAGCCATATTTGTATTACTTTTTTTTGTCCAAATAGGCAGTAGAATCATTGGTTTCAATCTGTCGGAAAAGTCCATCCCACCCTGTATAACACAATTAACATAATTTATGAAATCATATTTATTATTATGAAAGAAAATACAAATAAACTGCCAATGTTTAGCAAAGAAAAATGTAAATTACGATACACTTTTAGATTTAAGAACTTTGTATACTGTTTTTCGTTGTTTTTTCGTAATAAAAATAGGAATACATTCATTTCATTTCAAATTGAATTTAGTGATTTTTGGAAAACGATTTTCTCTGTGCATTTACTATAGCGTTACTTGCGTATAGCGTCACATGCAAGTATTTCTTTCTCTATCTATTCTCCAGTTCCATACCTTTATAACTCTGTTATATCTCAAGGTAGCTTAAAAATACTTTTCCATTCGATAACACACACCGACAAACTTTTATTTATAAAATAAATAAATAAATAATCAAATAGCGCATGGCATGGATTAGGAAGATTTGTGTTTCCTTTATTGGTGACATTTAATTTTCCGTTTCATTTAAATTACAGCGCTTTAAACAAAACTAGGCGTACTCGCTCGGGGAGCTCGACAATACAGCAGTTCTCCCAACACAAACATGAGCTTTTACGAAAAATGTTGTTTGAATTCTTTGTTTATTCGTATAACAATGCGTGCAACAAAAATCCATCTAAAATTATTGTGGTTGAGTTACCAAGTCGCGTGCTGGTTCCTTCCGGCAGTAATGAACATTTGCAGTAATGATCACATCCGAACGACGGAATGTCATGCTTTCTTACTATGATATTTATATGTTATGATACCCTTAGCTTTTGTACCTATGTTACCATTCTCTGTCCACGTCTCTTGATGAACTTTATCCTTATCGTCCGCCTTTACAACTTTAAATTCTAATTATGGCTATTCTTACTGTCCACCTTACGTTTGTGGAACTGCTTCCTGATCAACGTAAGGTGTGCTTGCGAGTCAAAAAGCTAACATATCAATCAATCAATCATTTATTGTCAGAAAGTGAGTGGTTACATAAATGGTAACAATTACATAGAAGTTCGTCACAATCAGCCAGTGTATGGCGCACAATATTCGGCAGATACGCTAATACGCTCATTATATGACATTGAATCATTGAAATTTAAGAAAAATAAAAGTAAAAATAATAATAATCAAGATCTAGAATAGTTAATAATAAAATTAGCAATAATAATAGAAAATGTCTATGTCATGTACTGAACGTACCCATGTACTCATGTTCAACATATGTTACTTAAGTCTCTGCATATTGGGACTAAAGCTCCTTATTTATTGGTCTCTAGAGACCAAAGATTTTTTTTCTTATTTACTTTGGAAACCCCTTAACAACCAATTACGGCGTTGTGGAATGAGCATTATCGCCACTCGGTGATTGTGTTGTGTAGAGACAATTTTTAGGGCGTGGAAATAAGCTCTGTGCAAACATATTTCATAAAACCATTTAATTTCGTGAAACACTATTAATGATTACGAATATTAATCTATTTAATTATATTAAGGATTTATTAATTTTATACAATTTATGGAATCAGGCGTTACTTTGCGGAGGTCCATAACAACGAAATAAAACAATTACTTTGCTCACCCGCGACCTGACGAAGCTACGTTTATTTTATGCAAGAAATGTGTGTTCATGCAGATCCTCCACCTCAACACTGTAAGAGCACACACAAATCACACAACCCATCTATCACCACCACCACACTACACTGACGCGTTTCGAACTCAACCAGAGCCCATCTTCAGAGCATCACAACCGTTCACCATGCTACCGGATGTTATACTTACACTGTGGAGGTGGATAAAAGCATGAACACACAATTCTTGCATAAATGTAGCCATCATAATGGTCGCGGGTGAGCAAAGTAATTATTTCAATTGTTCATTGAATTAATTTTATTATGCATAGTCCAAGCCGTGGTGGCTTAGTGGTTTGACCTATCGCCCCTCAAGGAGAGGGGCGATAGGTCAAACCATTTTTCGAAATTCATGAGCGGAATTTCATTTGCTTTGCGGTGAAGGAAGACATCGTCAGGAAACCTGCACAAACCTGCGAAGCAATTCAATAGTGCGTGTGAAGTTCCCAATCCGCACTGGGCCCGCGTGGGAACTATGGCCCAAGCCCTCTCATTCTGAGAGGAGGCCTGTGCCCAGCATTGGAACGTATATAGGCTGGGATGATGATGATAGTCCAATTAGTTCTAAAATAGTTTTAAGTTTGAATCTGTTGGCTAAATATGGAAGCACTTAAAGCGTCACTTTACAAAAAAAAAAAAAAAACGGTGGAACAAATTGAACAGAATACCTACGAGTATGTCCATTACTCGTATTGAGCGAACGTTGTTATACTTGTAATAAAGTAATATTGTAATTTTGTATAGAACGTTGTTCTTTTTCCTCGCATTTAAAGTGAAAAGTAGAGCGTTTAACGCGAGACTAAGCAACCATAATGACACGAGATGTTTAGCCATCCGTCCGAGCAGACCTAGGGTGGTTATGGTTCGAGTATCATTATCGTTGTTTGTTTTATTCTTGGGTATGTGTAAGTAGATTAGGTATACATATATGTATATGGATATTTTTACACATATTTATATGTATGGTATGCTGTGTATTGCGCCACTTTCTATAATCTACCATCACTTTTTTCTTTTTGTTGTAAAGATTGCCTGGAAGAAATAACTCTGAAATAGGATAAATTGTCTTTTTATTGTACAAATTTATAAAGATTCTGAAATGTTAGGTCTAACTAATGTAATATTTTCTGGTGTCAATTGTACAAATGGAAAGCATTAACTTTTCGCAGCATTGCGATGTGTTCCAATAATATGTTAGAACTACAAAATCTTATAAGCCTTACCTAATCAAGAAATTCCATGTTGCCGTCTTATAAAACCGTTTACGTTATCAAAAGCACCCATAGCTTGTTTGTTACATTAGTAGATTGATAACCAAGGGTGGAAAGTGACCCATTTCACCCGAGATATTTCTGGCGCTCGAACGAAGTGAGAGCGCCAATAGTTCGAGGGGAAATGGGTTATTTCACCCGAGTTAGACACTCTACTTTTCATTTCGACTGTGAGGAAACTGAAATACTACAAAAAGACGAGAATAATAATAAATTGAATTTACTTATACCTATCCAACCTCCAACGGTACCTTTTCGACTGGCCACTTGGCATGCCGAAACGTGAAAAAAAAAATGTCATTGACGTAACTCAATTATGTTCGATGTCATGGCTAGCCGAAAAATTAAAAAAAAATTACTTTCCACCCTAGAGGAGAAAACGCAATTTTCCACTCGGCTATCTACCCATGAAAATTAAACTTTCCGAACAGGAGAGATGAAAAAGTAATTTAATTAGTCACGATATTGCGACAACATTTCCTGCTGCATTCGAAAAACGTGATTGAAATGATTTGTGGTTTAGTTGACGTACCTAACGTAGCCGGTAACATAACGGTAACGTACACTTTCAGTTAAATTTTTAAATAAGTATGCAATACAATACATGTACTTATTCTTTATTGCACACCACAAATCAGTACAAAAATGTATATACAAGGTGTTAATTAAATACCTGAAAACCAGAAAGTACTTTGCTCAGAATCGAGAGTAGATCGATTTAAAGTAGGTTGTATTTGTGTTTGTATATCCCTTTCTTATTGTGCCCAGTTTAAAAGTTACAACTGCAACAGGCGTCAATTAAATATTTTAGCGAGGTTGCGTATGATTTTGATAATTTAATACTGGCCGGTTTAGCCGGCCGGAATAAACAGAGACTAAATAAAGTAAAGTATTAAATAGTATAAGTGTCAGAGGGATCGAACAACACAAGCTTCGATTTTGGAATTTCGTTGTAGTTAACATCGCTGCAGATGATGGATAACGAACTTTTCCGACAAAATACAGTGATAAAAAAAATTTCACTACATTTATAGTCTACAATGGTTGAAGCCGTATTTTATGCTCGCCTCCCTCTCATAATAATAATAAAATTATAAAAAAATAGACCTTTAATGTAGTCATCGCATTCTACCCTATTTTTGAAGCTCCTAGCATGAAAGTCCTCACTGTAGTAGTCCTGAAGTTTCTTCAAGTGCAACAGATGACCTACAACGATAAAAATAATAAAATAACTTCCGTCATCCTTCATTGTGACACGTTAGTATAACGTTGCCTTCGTGTGCGCTTTGAACATGCAATTTTTCATTACCCCATAACTAAGTCAAGAGGCTTAATAATTAATTCATAAGTTACAATAGGCATACGTATGTAGGTACAAAAAACTGTGGATATTGACAAAGTACCTACAGAAATCATTTTGAACGCATTCATAGCATTCATATTTGGTTTGAGCGATGATTCCCATTAAATCACACCTGAGGCCGTATTGTCTAACGCGCTGACACCCGCGATCGCATTTGCCATCTCTTTCTACTCTCGTCTTATACCATGTGTAAAAAAAAAGCGGTGAAAATGATTGTGATTCCAAGTTGTTACACTATAATGCCTCTGGCCTTGTGAGTGATTTGATCACATCCTGTATAACAACGAGTTGTAAAGAATTTTTTTCATTGAATTTGGCAAAATTTTATTTACTGATCCGGGAAACCTTTTTAAGGTTCCGTAGCCAACTAAGTACCCTTATAGTTTCGCCATGCTGTCCGTCTATCTGTCTGTCTGCCTGTCTGTCCGACAGATACACAGACAGGTACATCCGACAGATAGGCATGGCGAAACTATAAGAGTTCCGTTTTTGCCATTTTGGCTACGGAACCCTAAAAAAGTAGGTTAATATATTAAAAATACAAACCTTCATATTCATTAAACTGGTGTTTAGCTACCCTTAACAGGATTAAAACCCGGAAACCTCTCGTTTCATGGTCACGTTCACTCACTACTTATTACGTCCAGGCCACAGAAAATAGTAGATTGATAACCAAGGATGGAAAGTGACCCATTTCAACCGAGGTATTTCTGGCGCTCAAACGAAGTGAGAGCGCCAATAGTTCGAGGGGAAATGGGTTATTTCACTCGAGTTAGACACTCTACTTTTCATTTCGACTGTGAGGAAACTAAAATACTACAAAAAAAACGAGAATACATATAATTACATAGAATTACATAGAATTTACTTAGATTATATACAACACTAGATGGACCGTAGGCGGCATGAAAACGTCCCCAAAAAATATAAGCCAACTGTTGGCTTATAAGTAATTTTCCCCCCCCCTCAGTCTGCATTGTGACACCGTAGGCAACGTATGCGGAGCGCGCAATTGAAAAGTGCCTCAAAATGACGAAATGCGCCGTAAAAGTGTGCCGGAATTATAAAGAGAAGATAAAAAACCCTAATAAAGTAACTTTCCATCGGTAAGTACTCCAGAATCCATAACATTTCGTAAGAAAAGATTAAATTATTTTGGTTAGTATTGTTTGACATTTTTTATAGGTGTTACCAGTTTCCAGTGCAAAATTCCCCACAATTCAGTCAAAATCGTATTGAAAAGTTTGTATTGGGCACAAAGTCGAAATATATCGATTTCACGCATCAACCTGAACAGTTTTTATTTTTAATCAATTTGAGAAAATGACGAATCTAATTAGTTCTTTGATATTTTAATGAATATTTGCACCATCTTATTGAGCTTTCTTTTATTCTGTATTTATTTGAGATTGATAAGTAAGCTGTAAACAAATACATATAATGTGGGTGTTTAGGTCATAAAAACTGGAATTTAATAATGCAATCAATACTGAATTCGCAAAAAATTCAGGTGTTTCGTATAAACGTTCATAACATGAATATAAATTCAAGATTATGAAAGATAATATATTTAGTATATACTGAACTACCATATGCAATTTGATTCATACTATTTATCTGTCTTCAGAATACAGGTATAGATCCTGTAGTTAAAATGGCATGGGTGGACATTATAAGAAAAAGTCGGAAAGAAAACCTTTGGCTGCCTGCAAAATCAGCTGTCATATGCTCCGAGCATTTCAAAACGATTTTTCGATTTAGTAATTTGTTTCCGAAATATTCAACTTTAAAATGCAAATTTTTATTAAAATCGAGCGTCCCCCCCTCCCCCCTCTAAAATCTAAACCGGTGGGTGGAAAATTTGAAAAAAAAACAGGATGCTAGTCAGTATATCAAACTTCCAAGGAAAACTATAACGGCTAAGTTTGCTTGAGAATTATTAGTAGTTTATGAGTAAATAGCAGCGTAAGGTATAAAGTATACCTAAACTTGGAAGATTCCGTATAAAATACGAAGTCCTTTGAAAAATATGACTTAATTTTTTCGTAATAGCTACGGAACCCTATTTTGGGCGTGTCCGAAACGCTCTTGGCCGGTTTTTTAGTTTTAGTTATTCATTTTTTATTTGATTACATTCGCCATCACTTTTACTAGCGTTTATCGTACTCTAATAATTTTCCCCCAAATTTTGGAGGATTTGACATTACGTGGTATCATTTAGCACGCACACAGTGACAACCGGATTGACGTAAATCGAGTGTAAGATGAAGCTGTCACGTGGTCGCCACGCACAAAAACAAGAAAAAGTTGGGACGTTTTCAATCGCATTGTTTCTTACTGAGGCTCGGTCTAGTGTTGTATATAGTCTAAGGCGGCCTCTAAACGGTCAATTATATTGTGCAATATCGCGAATTGTGCAATATTATTGACCGTTTAGGGTTAATATTGAAGATTGCACAATGATTGACCAAAAGTTTGAGCGAGTTTAATTTTTTATTGCACCATATTTTTATATTGCATCGTGTAGGGTCAGTATTGCACAATATTCAATACTATACTGAACACGAAAACATTGTGCAGTTCGTATTATTGTGCAATACAATTGCTCGTTTGGATTCAGAGCGCCTTTCAATCTTATTGTGCAATAAAAAGTATTGTACAATGTTATTGTAGGTCTAGGGGACGCCTAAGAGAATTTACTTATACCTATCCAACCTCCAAAGGTACCTTTTCGACTGGCCACTTGCCATGGCCGACGATAAAAAAAATCGAGTTGGTCACGACGTGCATCTAGATGGCCATGCCGAGACGTGAAAAAAAAAATCATTGACGTAACTCAATTATCTTCGATGTCGTGGCTAGCCGAAAAATTTTAAAAAAAATACTTTCCACCCTAGAGGAGAAAACGCAATTTTCCACCCGGCTATCTACCCATGAAATAGTAGATTGATAACCAAGGGTGGAAAGTGACCCATTTCACCCGAGATATTTCTGGCGCTCGAACGAAGTGAGAGCGCCAATAGTTCGAGGGGAAATGGGTTATTTTACCCGAGTTAGATACTCTACTTTTCATTTCGACTGTGAGGAAGCTAAAATACTACAAAAAAACGAGAATAATAATAAATTGAATTTACTTATACCTATCCAACCTCCAACGGTACCTTTTCGACTGGCCACTTGCCACGGCCGACTATAAAAAAAATCGAGTTGGTCACGACGTGCATTTAGATGGCTATGCCGAAACGTGAAAAAAAATGTCATTGACCTAACTCAATTATCTTCGATGCCGTGGCTAACCGAAAAATTAAAAAAAAATTACTTTCCACCCTAGACGAGAAAACGCAATTTTCCACCCGGCTATCTACCCATGTAAATTAAATTTTCTGAACAGGAGAGATGAAAATTAATCTTTCCGAACAGGAGAGATGAAAAAAATATTTCATCACTTAAGCTCTGAAAGTAGGTTGCATGCATTTAACTTGAAATCCGTGTTATAAATTCGATTTACACCTTTAGGAAATTAAGTAAATTTTGAAAATCGAATGGTGCTCCTTTGTATTCACGAACTGGTAAACAAGGAGATTGTAATGCGTAACTCTTACCTCCAAACCTCCATGCTGGCATAATGCTGCTGGCCAGTGCTGGCTGAATGTGCCAAAGCCAAAGAGCGCGAGGCCATTAAAAAAAAAAACAAAAGACGGTTTGGCGCGATAAATTTTCTTCTGCTCTGTTACAAATTGCGTATACATTTACAACGGTTTTTCTTTATTTCCTCGCATTTGTGGTGAAAAGTAGTGTTCAACTCGAGTGTAAATGATTAATTACAAGCCTTATTTATCAATCTACTATTAAAGCCTATTTTAGCTTGAAATAAACAGACAAATACCGAAACTTAAGGCAATGGTTCATTAAACAGTAAGTTCTTACTCGTACATTTCAGCACTTATGGTATAGGTTATACATAGAAAAATGGGTAAATAGCGCTTAGCGGCCCTAATCCTGGTAAACGCCGAGTCGAATAGGTGCCCACCTTCCTATAATTGTATTACTGGAATCTTCTTATGCATCACTTGTTACGTAACTAAGTAAATGCTTGTGAAAAAATAAGTAGGTACTCGTAAACGTTGGTATGCACTATGTTGGTGTATCTATTGTAAAGTCAAGTGCAAAAATGAGTATCTATTCAAACCACTCAAAAATATGTTTATTGCGTCGAAATGAGGTCTTGCAACTTTGAATAAGTACATTATTTTTACACAAGTCGAAGTAAAAGTAACTAAATATGGATGCATTTAATGTCCGTAAGTTAGGTAGTTAGGTAGTTAGTATTTTAACAGGCATTCTTGCAAAATTTTGTCTGCAGGGATGATAGATACTGCAACAATTTGCCGATGCTGTGTAAGTTACGTTTAAAAGACTCTGTCCAACGTATATCGGCACTAGCTTTTGCCCGCGGCTTCGCCGGCGTGGAATTGGGAACTGTGCATTTTTTTTCGGGATAAAAAGTAGCCTATGTCACTCTGACCTATAAACTATCTCTAAGCCAAAAATCACATCGATCCGTCGCTTCGTTTCGACGTGAAAAACGGACAAACATTCAAACACACTTTCGTATTTCTAATATTAAGTATGGATTACTCAATGCATGTTATGGTAAGACTTAACTTGATGACATATGCCTATTAGTAGGTATTGCCTCATTTTCATCAGATGACGTAGGGGCCAATCACGATTTGTTTTATTTAAAAAAAATCTGTGATGAAGGAAAACATTAAAATATTGTTAAGCTAACGTACACTTAACAAGCGTCTGTAAATATAACACAAGTAGGTACGGCATTTACCTTACTCGTTTATAAATAGTTTGAGAAGAAATTTAATTAAAACAAAACCTACCTACTACTACAAAACTATAACTTATTCTGTGCTTATATTTACTTTGCTATAAAACATTTCCGTGTCGATAAAATAATGTCTGGATAAATTAATATTACACGTCAGTGGTAGAGATAAAGATAAACGATATTAAGTTGGATTAAAGAGCAATTATTTACTTTTCTTACTCAGTCTTCACCTAAGCGAAATCACCACACTACCAGAACCACGTAGGGTATTATAAAAGTATTATGCATTGCATTGCATGCTATAATTCTTCAACAATTTGCATACAGATTAGTTCAGTAAAGTCTGTAAAGTTTGTCGTACCTATGTCGATTACTTTACATCCAGTTACCTACTTAAAAGCATATTATAATTACCGAGAGATCGAAATCGCTAAATTAACTATGTAGTTTTGTGTATGTACGCTCTAAATTTGCATAAAAATGGAAATAATTCAAAGTTTTTTTTTAACTACAATGAGGGTGTTAACCCTGAACACCTGGATAAGTGTTTAATTTTTTTCCATAATCCCGATTAATTTAAACAAAATTATTTCGAAAAATAATGAAAATTCCGAACAATGCAATAAAGTCAGTTTAGGTTAAACTTGATACTTAATGTTAAGTCTTAAACCTATTCGAATAATTAATTTAACTGTATTTTTAAAAGGGTTCATGTTCCTGGAATTGTTAATTATAGAAAGAGCTCATGTGCAACACAAAACGCAATTAATGAATTATGAATTAAGAAATTCGCTTCTGTCGTCTATTTCCCAGATAATTACAATTTGGAGCTATTCAAGGCCAAAGTTAATGAACGGTTACTGCACCATTGAGCTACAATGTGACTCATCTGTATTTATCGTCTTCTATACTACTCGTATCTATACTAATAATTATAAATGCAAAAGTGTGTGTATGTTTGTATGTTTGTCCGTCTTTCACGCCGTAACGGAGCGACGGAACGACGTGATTTTTGGCATAGAGATAGTTTATGGGCCCGAGAGTGACATAGGCTACTTTTTATCCCCAAAAATGCACAGTTCCCGAGAGAACAGCGCGCGACAACCGAATACCACGCGGGCGGAGTCGCGGGCAAAAGCTAGTAATATTATAAGTGTGAAAGTGGGTGTGTTTGTATGTTTGTCCGTCTTTCACGTCGAAACGGAGCGGCGGATCGACGTGATTTTTGGCATACCTACAAATATGCGCCAGAGAGTGACATAGGCTACTTATTGTCCCGTAAAAATGCAAAGTTCGGATTCTGCGCAGGCGAAGCAGCGGATAAAAGCTAGTGATATATAAAACAAAGTCGTGTCTGTTCGAACTCTAATAACTTCAGAAAGGCTGGACCAATTTTCATGGTTTTTGTTTTGTTGTATTTATCTCCGTCCCGAATAGCAAAAAATAAAAGAAATACAAAAGTTTGTGCAAGCATCTCAAATTTCCACTAATTGCATTTTTGTTTCTCTTCTTTTGTAGAAAAAATGTATGTATTTAAGTATTTCACAAATTAATCACAAATTCATACAACTACAGAACATAAATAAACAAACAAATATTTATATAAAAATATATTAAATATTTTGTAGAATAGTTTACATAGGTACATACAATCTCTTACTTCTTTACAATCTTTACTCAACTGATGAAAACCCACTGCTCTAGTTATAGCTTATTTTTAGAGTTTGTAATATATCAATCACCACCCGTAAGACGTCCATTGTTGAAGAAAGTTCTCTCCCTCTTGGAAAGCCACAACTTGCCACTTGCAGCTCTCGCTAATTCGTCAGTCTACATAGTCATAGTGGGAGATCTGCCAACGCTGCCACAGAATAACTAATAGTACTACCGTACAGAAGGGACTCTCTCGAACAAAAGTCAAGTTTCGGTATAAATCGTTGTCTACTCTTACGACATGCACGCGAAATTGTAACTTATAATGTTACACGAACGTTCATATTCCGTTGGGCACCGTTGACACGAAACAGGTTTGGCGCCAACAGCGCAGGGTTCCCACTCTCCGATGAATAAAGATAACAGTGGGTATTAATATGAATTAAATAACCTATCTTTAATAAATAAGTAAATACACTTTAAAAGCTAAAGCTACAAAACAACAATATTTTATCAGCAACAGCAACCATTTTTAACAGACTTCAAAAAAGGAGGAGGTTCTATGTTTTTGGAAAAGTTGCATTATATTAAAAAATATATATATATTCTTCCAGTTTTCCGTCCACCGGGCCACCGTTTTGTCGTTCTCGCTCGAAGTAATCCCTCAAACGAATTAAGTTCAAACTCCCGACTCTAGGAGTTCAAAACAGTCTGTTTTGGACCGTTTCAGCATTTTGCCAAAAAATAACAACAAACTTAGCGAGAAACAGTAACAAAAGTCAACAACAATAATAATAGAAATGAACAATGACAAATACAATGCAAAGAAAATGCAACGGAAACTCGACTCGTGTACACGGCAGACGCACTCGTACCTACTGACAATGATACTGACAAGTACTGGCCACAAGAGGCACAAGATGGTTGCGGCCGCTTCCCAAATTGCATTTACAAAATCTTGCAAGTTTTGTTTAAAAATTTAAAATATCTTAGTTCATTGTTATCGAATAATGAACCGAAGAAAATAAAAAATCCGATAACATTGCGTCATTTAAAAAATAAATATTTTTCTATCGTATTCGATGGAGGCTATTTAACAGACACTGATATTGCTATATATTCTTAAAAAGAACAGTTTTAGATTTTTTTGATTATTTTCTTTCAAAACAGAAATTATTTTTAAAAAACATTTTGCGAACATAGTATGCGTAATTCGGAAAATTTTCAAATGTCACAGAACTCATCATAGGTGGAAAATACAATAAGCGGCAACCCTTTGCCGCGAACCCCACGGTGAGGTCGCCGGCTGAACGTACCTAAACTGCGGAGTGTCCAACCCCTGACGCTGCTTCCGTTTCATGGTCGTCATCCAAGCACTTCTCTCCCCACGATTATTTGTTCCTATTTGGCCTTCCCACTTGCCCATTCAACTTCATCGAGCTATCCCGCCGACTCTAGTTACTGTCACAACAAAGTATGCATAAATTTCTGATGCGACCTATTTTCTAGGGCCGGTAGGACATGGCAGATATTTTTGCACGCTCTGCTTTGGCAGATATTAATGCAGGTGGCTGTAAAGCGTGTGAAACACCGCCACTTAACCTGTCAACATTTGGGTTATTCCTACATTAGGTATATTAAACTGGTAATGCCAAGCTAACGTCGATTGTCAGCATGTGACGTCCACGGCGGTAAACATCATGATAAAACGGGGCGTGAAGACCCATGATTAGATTTCCTCATTAGAACAATTAAATCATGTTTACCTCAGACACATCATGTTTGTCTAGTAAACATAAGACATATTATCTTCTTTTGCTGTATTCTTTACGTCACAAATCTATGTAATTATTGCAGTCGATATGACAATATCATAAGCCCTTGTAACTTTGTAGTGTCTTGCAACAAAATACCTTGTTAGGCGTTTTACACGGGTATCTTGACGATGTTTTTCTTCACTAAAGTTACGAAAAACTCAGAGGTCCAAAAGGGGTATAAACTACAGATACAAACCAGTACGCTAGCACGGCATAAACAATCTTGATGTTTATTATACCTATAAAAGGGAATCGTTAGATACCTACCTACTGCATAACTGACAGACAGACAACGCACAGCCTGAACCACTGGAGCCGGAGACTGTCAATTGACTGACAGACATATTCCTTTAGGGTCATACAGGTGCAATAAGAAAGAAATTTACGAAATTTCCGCTAAAATTGGATTTACTTTTTTATTTTAAAGTGACTCTGGACTAAGAATTGTCTTGGGATTATTGGTTAATATCATTATATATTAGGTATATACCTACTTTAAATATATAAGGTGCTCTATCGTATTGGGTAACTGTAATGATAGATATAATGTTATTAGAAATTAATAAATAATAAGTAATAATAACTACCTTAGGCACTATGAGTACTATCGTAAAGCTTACTACTTACGCCAAAGAAGTTATGAACAAAAACTACGTAGTTTACGTACGTTATCATGTTAATCCTTGTAGTTGGTGTGTGTATTTAGGTATTAAAACGTGTAAAACTTGTTTTCAGCCAGATCCTCTACATGGAGCAACAAGCCTACGACATACCTACAAACTATAACAGAAACATTCCACCCGGTGAGTTTTATTTTCTTAACTAGCGACCTGTCCCGGCTTCGCACGAGTGCAATTAAAAAAAAAAGTCTCTAATCAAAGGCACTTTTCATTTTTCGGCTCCATTTCCCAAAAATTACACCCACGCGAAGCTGGGGCGCGTCGCTTATATATTTTACGTACCTATTCATACTTAACTAATATACAAACCTTCGGTGAAAAATTATCATCTGATGAGGTATTATTTAAACCCGTAGTAGTAAGATAATACCTACGCTATATACCTCAAACTTTCAATAGTACTAACTATCAGTGTTATTTATTTATGTTCCTATATGTTAATTGCACTTAAACGAACCAAAAATATTATAAAATAGTTTCAGGACTTTCAACTTATTTATTTCAATATCATTCGTTTAAATTCAACAATATATACAATACAATGTACCGTGTCTTCTTAGTTCCGTTAAATTTAAAGGAAAATTATTTAGGTCATGAAGCCAATTTCTCTGAGACATCATATTGAGGTACTACTTTGAGCATAATAAATGCATGTGAAACCAGCAGGGCTACCACGAAACTCAAAACTCGAAGTTCGTGTCGTGCGGTCCCTCTGAGACTACTAATTAATACGGGAGCGAGAGGGACGGTACGATACGAACTTCCAGTTTCGTAGTAGCCCTGCTGCGTAATAGGTAATATTAAGACCACGATCTGAATAGAATTAAAAGATCTGTCATGTCATAACTTCATAAGTAGGTACCAAATAATAACAGATTTCTTTTCAATCTACTGTGCGCGGCTAACCGATAGTGTAATCTTCTACTTCATTGAATTAGGCTTAACAATGCGGAGGTCCATGTCAATGAACTGAAACATTTACTTTCTTTAGTTTTCTCTGGTAACATGGTGAATGGTTGTTTTGCTCTGAAGATGAGCTTTGATTTAGTTCGGTGATAGATGGGTTTATGTGATTTATATTCTTATAGAGCGTGGAGGTGAAAGAAATGCATGAACACACATTTCTTGCCTAAACATTAGCTATTATAAGGTCGTGGGCGGGTGAGCAAAGTAACTGATTCAGTTATTTAGTAAAGGTGATACTTTCACTGTTGGTTTCGGAGAATACCTATGGCCCAAAGGCGTGCACAAATATGCACTACGAGAAGGTTAACGGCGTAAGTTCGTATGATGATTAAAAAAAAGCCAGCAGCGGATGCTGACCTTAAGGTGGCGTCGGCCTTGCTAACGAACCCACCTTAATGAATGATTGGCTAAAAACCTCGGCATGTGGCTTCTGCTGAATAATATCCGGCCCTAAGTGGATGGAACGCCGTCACAGTTTGGTGAACGCTGTAATATCTGACAATATCTAGTCTAAAAAGGTATTAAATTAAAATACGTCTATTAGATTACAGTACTATGAATCATGTGCTTTGCATACGTAGTAATTCCATGTTAAGAGATGATAAAACAATTTAACTGCATTCAGTTGGTTAAAATACTCCAGTTGAAAAGAAAATTTAACATATCTAGTTGTCAACAATAAAATCGCATACAAAAAGTACATAAGTAAAAATTTTCTTGAGTGAATGAAAGGAGCATTTAATTAGTAAAGTCATGACATCTGTATAACGAAGAACTCTAAAGTAAATATTACTTACTTACATTACGAGTATAACCGTGTTTACAATTTAAATCTCTAATACTGTGTATTTAAATTGATTCAGTCCAAAATTCCAAATAGCACCGTCTTAGCGAGACCCGTGGTTTATTAATAACTAGCTGTTGCCCGCGGCTTCGCCCTCGTTGTTGTCTTTCTTCCATAAAAACCTTCTCCTGACAATAACGAACACAACAAAAAAAAATTAGCGAAATCGGACCAGTCGTTCCCGAGTTTTGCGCTTAGGAACACATTTGACAATATTTTTTTATTTATATAGATTTAATAATATATAGAAGATTACCACGAGAACTACACAAAGCAATTAATATATTTATAAGTTTAATAAATGTACGAATATCTACTATCGATCTTAATTCAATGCTTGTCGCAACTAATACTAAATCAAATAGTACGTCGTCCATCGCTGTTGGATAGAACCTTTAAAAGTCGATAACAAAACTATTCGACAGTATTCTTTAAGTTTAATATTGGCCTTTATTTCATTTACAAACTGTACATACTTACTTATACATACTAAATATTTTCAGTTAGGTACACTGCGGATGAATGTCGGTATCTATTGCCTGCTAACTCTGACGTAGTCATTTTAGCGGAATTGAACTTTAAGTATTGATTTAACAGTCGTGATAGCGTTTAAAGCTACAAAGTTACGATTTAGTACATGACAAACTGCTGCTGTAAGAGCATTTTAACTAATAGCGTATTAAAAACTATTTAGGGGAAAGGTAAAAGTGTAGGGTATTGTGGCACTCTGCTGTTTTTCTTCTTTATGCACATTTTCGGAACAAAACTCGTTCGAAGGAAACCTAACATATACGTAAATTCTGTAAAAAGTTCACTAATTTTCAGCCGACAAAATAATCGTAACTCTGTACCTACTTACACTGAGAACAATCTATTAATTTCCAACAAACAGCATTTGAATTTCACGGTAATTGAATAATCTGGAAGTGCACAACTTAAATTATAAAAATTGTATTTATTACCAAAGATTAATAATATCAACCCTATGATGGATCTATTTATAACATCTGCAATGATGAGTTAGCCCGCATTTCACATTCCACTTCCATAATACAGCAATAATAATAAGGTTTATGCAAATGCTCGCTTGATGAATGTGGGTCTCAAGCGGTTGGCGCATCCCGGCACGGGCCTGTGCTATATAAAGGACATAGATAAACATTCTGTCCTGTATATAGAACAATACGTAGCCGCTTTCCCCTCGACCCTCCACGCTAATCGCTCGACATGATATTGTAGTAATAAATCCTTTTCATATGCCATTTTGTTATTTACTACAAAAAAAAACATAGGTGTAGTGTAGATAGTAGGATGTTATGAAATCAAAGAAAGACATCCTACACGATTCTAAAGGATAAGTAGCAAATTCATTCAAATTTATAGATCCTAAATTTAATACCTTAAATGTAAAATCTATTATTAGGCTAAGGCCTAATAATAGATTTTACAACAAGAGCATAACGCGAGCCATTTTACCCAAGACGTTCATATAGCCACCCGAACCGGTACGGCGAGGGTGGGTAGACACGTCGAGGGGGAAATGGCTTTAATGCTCCAGTTTTAAACTCTGCTTTTTACTTAGATTTCGAGGAAATTAAATAGCAACAGTGGAAGCAATTGTTCACTTTTCTATGTAGCTTTTATTTTTCATGCATTGTTATATAATTATATTTTTTCCTTTTATTGATTTATTTTGATTGATATTTAGTTTTAAATAAATCAGAAATTGTTTTTAAAAATATGTGGAAACTTCTATATTTTTTAATAATTTTTAATTTATGTAGAAGTAAAAATGAACCAAATCAATCAAAATAGATCATTATATTGATCATTTCCTCGCCCACGATGTGAAAAGCAGAGCGTGCCGGTTCGGGTGACTATACGAACGACTCGGGCAAAATGGCTCATTTTATGCTCTTTTTGTACAATCTACTGTTGGACAAAACCTGAACATTTCAAAATTATTCGATTTTCGTTATATTTTTAGTGTCCTTCTAATGAAATGCTTTACGTTTTCCAGGAAAAAACACAACCGTATACATAGGACTTAATGTCAACAGAGTTTCAGGAGTCGACGAAAACAAGGAGGTGAGTTAAAACAATACAAATACATCGACATCTTTAACATCATTCGGTAATGTAGTTTTCCGAGCGTTCAGAACATATATCGATCTAATAGACTTTGTTTCTGATGAGCGGTACATTAGTTGCCCTACTGTGGTTAGTCGACTCTACATGCCTAATCCTAATCCGTGCCGCTTGATCGAAGCTCTCCTCAAGTTGAATGAAAGCCAACCTAAGGCCGTTGTATGTAGTGCACGGTGTAGGATGAGAGTAGAAAGAGATAGTGAATGCGATCGCTTGTGCCCGCGTCTTAGAGCCTTGTCAAACTAGCGGTTTGCGGGCGAGTTGAAAACGAGGCGAGCGCGCAGCGAGTTCTCTGCGTTAGCGCCAAAAAATCCAAAAATGCCATATTGTAGAACTCGCTGCGCACTCGCTTCAACTCGCCCGCAAATCACTAGTGTGATAAGGCCCTTAGGTTATGCGGTCTTTCATCGGTGATCAATAAATAAATAAATATGGCGAAATGTGCAGTTTAAAAAGGGTTACTTCACACCGACAAGCGACTCTACGCTGCATGTATCATTGAGAGAATAAGTACGTCAACGTGTAAATGTTTATAGTGCAGTGTTGCGTCTCGGTGTGAATCGACCCTTAGTCTTCTTAGATCTATGCACGAAAGTGACGTGCCACTTTAAACTCATGTATTGTCCATGCTAAACGTTTATGCCTTTATTTCTCCAGGAAATAACCCTCGATGTGTTCCTGCGAGTGTCGTGGCAGGACGCGCGTCTGCGTGTGGGCATGTCGTTCATCGACCTGCCCTGGGAGTTCCGCCAGCTGATCTGGACGCCCGATCTCTACATCTGGCAGCTCCAGACTATGCGCATCCAGTCCGTGCTTCAGGAGATGGCCTCGCTAAGGCTCTACTCGAATAGCACCGTCTCAGTCAGTATTGGGTTCGTCCATTATTTATTTCCTTCGAGTTTCTTTCTTCTTAATCGTCATCATCCCAGCCTATATAAGTCGCACTGCTGGGCACAGACCTCCTCTCAGGTTGAGAGGGCTTGGGCCATAGTTTTCACGCGGGCCCAGTGCGAATTAGGAACTTCACACAATCCATTGAATCGCTTCACAGGTTGGTGCAGGTTTCCTCACAGTGTTTTCCTTCACCGTAAAGGTCAATTTCAAATGTAATTTCGTACATGTATTTCGTAAAACTCAGAAGTGCGAGCCGGGGTTTCAAGTCACGATAAAACTCTAGGCCACCAAATAGCTTTTTTGGTTTTGCCGGACGTACCTAACGTAGCGTTCGTTAACTAAATTACTAAGTGACCCTCGCATGATATCCCCAAAGAGGTCACAAAGAAATCTCGGAAGATGATTTTCGAGAATTAAAATTTTACAATTTACTGTTTCGTAGAGAAATATTGACTATTGGGTTGAGCGACAACATAATCAAGACGATTTCTATATTCTTTTGATTTAACTATTAAAGTACTCTTGTAACAAACAAATTGGTATTAGTTATTGATGTATTTAGTGATTTTCAAAAACTAATGAGAATTTGCAGATCATAGTAGGTAACATTAGGGACACATCTTAAAGTACATAATACCTACCTAAGTAGCTAGTCGAAAAATTACAAGTCGAATAACGATAGAGCAGATATTGTATATTCAACTAAGTATACCTACTACCTAGTGCCATCCAAGAAAACGCGTGATTTTGTCAAAATTAGCCATTAATGATATTGTAATAAGAACCGCGGCACGCGTCATCGTGAATGACTGTACCTATAACTGTTTACCAATTTTTATGAAATCAGATATACAATAAGGCTGATTGTCTTTAGCTTTAACAACTGCTATTGAACGTTAAGGCGGTAAAGCTATTTCTATCTACTACACACCGCAGTAAAAATGTTGCTCTTTAATTTCAATCGCAGACGAAAGCTGAAAATAAAGTTTGACATTAACTTTTAATGTTAGCGACACATAAAACTTGCTATTGTGTCTAATGGCGTTGACATCTACAGTGAATTTATTAGACGTTGAAAATTTTGTTTCTGATACAATTCTGCTGACAGGTTAATAGTTTCTAGCCGGGTATTTAACATTTGATTTGTGTGTTAATAAATTCTTTTTATTTATTTTAGCGCGACGATTACAATAAAATGCCAGATGGACTTCGTCCTGTATCCTTTAGACGTACAAAACTGCAACATCGATTTTAGTAGCTGTAAGTAATAAAACCATTTATCATTATAAAATAATCTTTAGTGCCTTTATAACTTTTTACTGTCATCATTATCATCATCATGTCAGCCGAAAGACGTTCACTGCTGAACATAGGCCTCCCCCAAGGCTCTCCACTCAGACCGGTCTTGTGCTTTTCGCATCCACCGCGATCCCGCGATCTTAGCCAGGTCATCGCTCCATCTTGTTGGAGGCCTACCGACAGCTCGTCTCCCGGTCCGCGGACGCCATTCGAGAACCTTCTGACCCCATCGGCCATCAGTCCTGGGTGCAATGTGCCCCGCCCACTGCCACTTCAGTTTCGTTCTACTGCGGATACCATAATGGCTGAGACCTTTTTACTTTATTGCTTTTTAATAGAACTAAAATTAATAAAAAATTACAAAAGCCCCTACCTATATTGTATTATCTTCAAAATGATAAATGAATTTGAGTTTACGTAATGCCCCATGTGGATTTTACGCAATACGTCAAAGCGGTTATTTGTTTAAATATCATATCAAGAACTACCACTGAATACTACCTGTACCTACATGGTCTGCATTTGTATTTTGAAAAACTTTTTTTATCATCCAGACAAATATACAGCTGAGGACGTCCGTTTCGAGTGGCGCGAGGTGCCGCCGTGGATCGGCTGGGGACTGGTCGGCGGCCAAAAGAACCAGTTCCGCCTGCCCAAATACGTAGTCAGCTTCACAACGGACAAAAGTAATCATTTAGCCCAATATGGTGAAGGTAAATGTATATTTATTGCTTTGCGCTTAAGTTTGCGCCTCATAAATCACTAATCATGTACGTACCCCAATATTCAGACCGAGCGCGAGTGTGGTTTGTACAAATTATCCTGATCGTAATTTGCTTTTACGTTAAACATCTTAGCACTGATTTCACATGGTATCAACTTTATGAAACGTTTCTCATTAAGTAATTAAGTACATATTTAATGAAGCTTTCAGCTACATGGACGGTCCGAATTGTAATTCGTCTCGGTCTGACTCTACTAATGTTGCTGCGCGCTGTCGCTTGTCGCTGGCATGTCGCTAGGCCGCTAGGTTCGGATGAAGCTAGACCTTGCAGCTATACCAAACACCACCACACACCAGATCAAGCCCTTACGCAAGATGGCTACTAAGATAAACGCCACATTGTCATATTGTGGCCGAAATCTTATCCCTCTTTAACGTGTATGCCTGCTTTCCCGTTAGAGTGGGATAAAATAAAAAAACACACACGACATCCAGCGCAAATGCCTGTATTATATCTTGTCTAAGGGCACAGGACAGGAATCAAAAGTTCAATGTACCTCGTTCCTTTGGGCAATAGTGACTGGTGACTATGAGGATTTAACTCCTAATACAGTTATGTTTGGTATACCTAGGTAGGCACATAATATAATCGTTGCCTTTCTCGCGTAGTTAGCCATTCTGTCATCCGCGCCTAGCAACTGTAGGGCTACTACGAATTTCGAAAATCGAAATTCGTATCGTACCGTCGCGCTGACGCTAATATTATATCATACGAGAGTGAGAGGAACTTCGGTTTTCGAATCTCGTAGTAATTTTCGTAGTAGCCCTACTGATACTTTTCTGTTCTTAGTGTTGGTGAAGTGTAGTCGGTTTACTGTTTCCTTCTAATTTATGTTTCATACTTAGTTATATATAGTGTGTGATTGTGAGAATTGTTGAGTATAGGTAAAATTATGCTTTCTAGTCTATTATTGAATTAGTGATTAGAAACAATATTCGAGTGGGCATTGATGTACCTACCTAGTACACAATTCCAATAGCTGTCTGATCTAATTTGACCACATAATCACTAAATTCAAAAACATGTACTAGAATGTGTGATTTACGTTATAGGCAGTCGTTAGTTTATCTGTGTCGTTGTCGTTAACACTACTAATATTAAATGTGATGTCCTGTGTTAGTTTGAAGATGTAAAGAGCTATTTTGTGTTCGTAAAAGTTGAAAGTAGCCTGTAATTAAATGTCCGTTGCAAGAAACCGCTTTAGAAGTAGGTATATTTTAAGTGACAAAACTATAATTAGAAGTAAAACTAAGCAGCGGTAAATAAGTGTCTACACAGTGCACAACAGTTCACCTTAATTGTATTACCTACCAGCCAAAACACTTTGATTAACTAGTATGTACTGTACAATAGTCGTCTCACTTCAACAATCTGTAGAAAGAGATATGGGTCACTTGTAATTTCCAGCAAGATATTTTAATGATTATCATATCTCCAGGCGAGCATTCGGCAGCGCGGCTGAAGATCACTTTGTCTAGGGAGCTGCGAGGGTACCTCCTGGAGAGCTACTTGCCGTCGTCACTGTTCGTCATTATCTCGTGGGGCAGCTTCTGTGTCATCCCGGAGATCGTGCCGGGCCGGATGGTGCTGCTCGTGACCACGCTGTTGTCGCTCGTGACCATGTTTGATACGGTCAGGTATGTCACCCGAACAGGAAGCCATATTACTTTTAATCAGCTTCCGCTATTTCGATGCAGTTGTACGTATAATGACGTACGTATAATACGAGTAGAACAGACGGGTCTACGAGTATATCTCGTAGGTACGAAATATATCTAATAATAACAGGAAACCTTAAAATAATTCCAATCAATTTAGGAAAAAGATATTCCATCTTTATTAATTAAAAAGTGTTTTCCAACTTTTTCACAGCACCAATTCACCAGACGCTCTGGAGTTGAAGTGCATCGAGGTCTGGCTGATCTCGTGCACGATCTTTGTTTTCCTGGCTCTGCTGGAGTACTTCGTGGTGCTGTTCGGCATCCGCTACGACAAGAGCTGGTGCCAGCGGCGGCAGGACCTGCGGCGCGCAGCCTCCGCCGCACAGCTCGCTCCACCACCTCTCCACGTCAATCATTCACAGGTACTAATGCTATCACAACATAGTGCATGCGAAGTAGCCTTCCACTCCATTCCTCATTATAGTTCGCTTTTTCTGCTACACTATCTCACATAATCCGCCATGAGACGAGAGTGGATCTCAAAACCCCCTTATTAATCAGGTCAAACCGAACCAACCGGACGCAACTGCATGCAGTTGATCCCAGGCCATAAATTATTATTTTCTTGCGATTCCAGAGGTTGAGTTGCACTCCCGTGACAGGCACCCCTCAGGGCGGGGTCTTCTCCCCGCAGCTGAGCGTCGAAGACGAGGGCCTCAAGCAGCAGTTCTCGCACCAGACCATTCAGAGGGTAAATATTAAACGATCTTTACACCCCTGGTTCCTAATAAGTTTATTGCGTAGACTGTACTAGTACTGTAGAATGTTTTTGCAAATAATATTGAATGAGTAGGCAAATCTGTGCCACTAACGTTTGCTCTGTGTGTTTAGGAATCTGCCTAAATTATGTTTTAAACTTAGGTAACCAATTTCTAGTCATCCCTCTCGGGAAAAAGGAATTGGAGAAAAAATAAGGTTGGAACTGAATCAAGATCAGGTAGTAAGGTAAAGACAAATCAAAAAACACGCTGCACTGTGTGGCTGTAGCTCAACGCAGTATGGTTGTAGAAGGACACGACTAGGTGGACCAACCGTATTTTTTGTGGTAGATCACGAGAAAAGTCAACATCACGCGCAAGACTAGGCTAAATTTCCGACAACTCTTCTAACGACTTTCCTTTGCTCCTGTTGTTCTTGTGTTGACGCTCTGCTGTAAGTACCTATATGTGCAAGACGCTTACCTACGTCCTTTGAAGCTCGCTTAAATACGTAGAACTTAATTTCAGATTTAATCAAACTGTATATTGTGTGCACAGCTTTCAGCGCATGTTAGGCCTACTCGATGTGTAACGGTATTTTAGGCTCGTGGAGGGAGGCTAAGTCTTATTAAAAATGTATAAAGCATGTGTATTTTTGTGAAATTATAATTTGTTGGTGGTCTGTTAAATGTTTGATGGTTGGTAGGATTCCCCTCCGATAATGGACACGCTGGAGCGGAACGGGTCGGAAGGCGTGATGGCGCGGCTCGGCGCCTGCGTGTACAAGGGCATCATGTTTTGTGGCGCCCAGCATGGGGCCCTCGATCGCATCGCGCTCATGGTCTTCCCCATGTGCTTCGTCCTTTTCGCCATCATATACTGGACCACGTACCTAAGTGCTAACCGTTTTAACCAATAAGTGACATAGTTTTTATATAACGGAACATTTTTGACGCGCATTAAAATAGACTAAAAGTGCCTGTGCAAGGATATTGTGAGTTATTTGTACATATTATTATTAGACAAATGCTAGTCGACTATACAACTTTAGTTTTACCTACGATCCTTCTACTTATAAGTTAGGTTAATTTTTACAACGAAATTTTAAATATTTGGAACGAGTTATCTGCAAGTGTTCCTGAGTAAAATAATTAGAAAATTGATATCTTGCTGCTTTGTATTAACTTATAAATCGCTTGGGAAAGTTATTCTTACTTTGACATCGAGAAAAATATTATTGTAAATAGCATACTTAGGTACTTAAAAACCCAGGTATAAATGCAATAACTATTTATGGCCGTCCAAAACCATAATCAAGAGTGCCTTTTATAGTAACCAACCTATTTCGTAAATACTTCTGAGAATGGTTAAACTCTAATTAAGTCAAACATTCTAACTTATGCCTTTTCTACTTCTTCAGCCAATTTTATCAACGACTTTCACTTCGAGCTTGTTATATTTAAGCTATAAATATTTTATATTTATTCACAAACTATTTAAGAAATTATATATTTACCTTATTCATACAATCCTGTGTAAAAACCGCTCAAGTGTCCATGGGTACTCTAGTAGTAAGTAATATCCCACTTAATCGCATCAATACATTTATAAATCTTGTCTGGAGTAAATAGTCTCTTGTACTTATACATGACTGTTGACGCGGAATATAAGTTGTAAGTATTCTGAAATTATACGGCGACTTCAGTACCGTGCGGCACATGAGCAATGGGCGTCTGAACGCACCGTAACTTGCAAACAGGCATTTCTATTTAAGGTAGTTTATCTTTACATAGGTACCTCATTAGAATTTGGGTTTCTCTTTTACTCAAGATTCTTGGGAGGATGAGCCGTTGGTACCTATTATTTTTGATAAATAACAATAAGAGTTATTAATTTTCCATGGTTAAGTACATTTTTTTTGACGAGCCATAAATTGTACCATATACCTGCATGGTACGGGGAACAAGCTGATTTTCATACAATTTGTGGGTCGTAAAATGGTTATCTCACATAACCAATGCTGGAAAGGGCCAAATATCTCCTATTTAAAATCGTTAAATATCACCACAGTAAATATCTCGCATTTACCGTCAATTTCGGTATCGGTAAATTAGGTACAACGACGAGCAAACGAGAGGGAGTATTAGATTAGGTACGATTGCGACCATAAAACGCGCGAGTCGAGTCGAGCGAGCGAATAGAGCGCGCCGCGGTCGCGGCCGGCGAAGCGCCAGGACCTATTTTCTTTGGGAAATAATATGGCCCTTACCAGTGCTAGTTATGTAAGGTGGTTATATACAGGGAACAAGGGGAAAAATTTACAAAACGAGTTTTAAAAAAAATACTTTTTTCTCGTAAAAATAAGAAAATTGGTACTAAATTCTGTAAAGTAAGGGTACACTACATAATTAAATAGAAATGCTAAAATAACGCATATTATATCTATATCAAATAGTAGGTGATATTTTAATAGCCCACTTTCCTGACTATTGTCTGTTTCTTATATGCTTTAAGGAGCAAAAGGGACCATTAACTTAACTTCTAAAAGGTCTTTACCCAGGTGATTTCGCTGAGTCTTAAAGATTTCTTACTTACAACAAGGAGTGAAATTGGGTGTGAAAGTAACTTGCACCACGTACAAATACAGAGTGTGTTATACAAACACTATACTGCTTCTTCGGTATGAGATACATAGAGTTCTTAATACACGGTGTTATTTTTGTTATCTGTTAACTTTAAGGGAACAACCTACAGGTCAAATGAAGTTAATTTCTTTAAAACACTAGTGGTCTAACTCTTACTGTTTAAAAAATAATCAAGATTTATGATAGTTAATTATTAGCCATTTTTTCAAAGTCCATAACTAATCCGTTTTTAATTCACACATATTTAGCAAAAGAAAGTTAAACATGTGGATTTTTTTGATGTCTATCTCTTATGTGTCACGTCAGTGTCACTTGTCAAGTTTGTTTATTTAACAATTTAACTATTCAGAATGACAGAAGTTATTATATGCATGAAAAGAAGATATATTTTTTCAATTTCACGAAAAAGTTAATTATCAGGTAGTTCATATCAATGAACTGAGCCGCCTGCCGAAGTTAACGGATATCAAAAAAACACGGTGTGTGTGTATATTATATACTGACAAATTATTATTGTCATTATATTGTGTTATACGAGTACATTGTTATTTTCATAGTACATGTCAAGTCATAGAAAACTATAATTTTAGAGCAGTCTAAGACGTTCAAGTTTTTTTGTAAAGTCTATTGCACCGTTTTGTAAACTTCTTAAGCGATCTGTACTTACGTAGGTGCTGGGTACCTAAATTGTGTTTATTTTTATATTTTTTAATTGAATTAACCATAGCTATGTATGTAGGTAAACATATATTAACGATCAATTAAGTAAATATTATTTATTATTAATTATGAGACCAACATTCATTCATTATGTATAAAGTGAAATATCTACAGGAAGACACTAACGATAATTTAAAGTTAGGTATCTAGTTCCTAAGGTAACGAAGTATCTGCCTGGATACCTATCTGTGGGTCAGATACTTAACATATGTACATATAATTTGTTTTTACGAGTTTAAGAAATAATTAATAAAAAGGTAATATTTACCTGTAAATAAGTAGAAATAAGTTCTTTAAAATTACCTTCGACCGCAATACACGAACATATCATGTAAAACAATTAAACGTTTCTACCTACCTAGTTACTTTCATATCTTAAGAGGACTTAAGTACCTATCAAATCTTGGTGGAATTGGAAAATGCAAGTAGGGACCTTCTAGTTATATTTAATTTAATTACCTATTGCTTAGTATTTTTGCTATTTGCACCAATATCTGACACAGCAAGCGTGCATAAATATCTGATACGACTCGTATTTCTAGGGCCGGAAGGACGTGTCAGATATTTTTGTACGCTGTCTGTGATATTAATGCTGGTGACTGTACTAAAGATACAAGCAATTTTTTTCTTAATTTAAAATAATTAACCGAAATTGGCGCAAAAATTACCAAAATGATCAGGTACTTATAAATTGTACCTAATTATTACGTCTAGTCGATAGTTTTCATATTATTTTAATCATTGGAACAGATCTGAATACTTGCCCAAAACTCTTTTAATCAAAATACAGTAAGCTGGTGGGTGAACGTAGCTTCACGTGAGGAAATTCTGCGAGTTTCTACTTATTTGCCAAAAAATTCTGGACCCTTTTGAAGATGATGAGATGACTGTAATTCTCTAAACCACACGTTCCCCGAGTGGTATACGAGGGTCAAACTGAAAGTTCTTAGAAAATCAAAAACTGAGCAAACTAGCAAGTTATTAGTTTTATTATATCTTTTTAAAATAGTGTCCATTCACATCAATACACCGCTGCATCCGATGGAACCACTGAGAAAAGCACTTAGCCCAGTCGTCCTTAGGGGTCTCTTCGACGGCCTTTTGAAACGCACCCACTGCTTCCTCGGTGTTCATAAAAAGTTTTCCTCGAAGTTTTTCTTTTATTTTCGGGAATAAATAAAAATCGCAAGGTGCGAGGTCGGGGCTTTACGGCGGGTGACCCAGTAATTCCACGTTTGACGTCACTAAATAGTCGATCGTTCGCCTGGCGGTGTGCGACGAAGCGTTGTCGTGGTGAAGAAGGATCCTACTTCGAGGTCGCTTCTCCCGAACTTTTTCCAATACAAGTGGCAAACAATTGTTAGTGTACCACTCTGCAGTAACTGTTTTTTGATCCTCTAAAGCAATTGTCGCATAGTGACCTGTCCTTCCGAAGAACGAGGCCACCATCTTTTTTCCCACGCTTCGACCTCTCTTCACTTTAGTTGGCAACTCCTCGAAAGGAAACACCCATTGAGCAGACTGTCTCTTGGTTTCTGGATCATAACAGTAAACCCAGCTTTCGTCACCCGTAAGTATGTCGAAAACAGCATTTGAGTCACCTCCGTTAAATCTTTCAATCATTTCACGGCACCAATCAACCCGACGGAGTTTTTGGGCCTCGGTCAAATTATGAGGTATCCACCTCGCACAAAGCTTCCTGACCGCTAAATGTTCATGGAGGATTTTATGCACTTGACTCATACCAATGCCTAAGCTTGTCCGAATCTGCAGATACGTCACTCTTTTGTCAGTCTCTATCATACGCTGCACAACACTGATGTTATTTTCAGTCGTCGCCGTAGAAGGCCGTCCCTCACGCAGATCGTCGGTGAGATTAGTGCGACCACGTTTAAACTCATTAAACCAGTTGTAAATGGTCGCACGAGATGGAGCTTCATCATGAAAGGCCAATCGAAGTCTATCATAGCTTTCTTGTTGACTTAAATGACATCGAAAGTCATAAAAAATCATTGCACGAAAATTTTCGCGAGTTAAATTCATGTTGACGTGACACAGACAATTTTCAATTTGCCGCCAAATCGTAAAACTAATGACAAATGAATGAAATACATACTCAATAATATTGGCAAAGAGTTCCATTTTCAAAATTAAAACTTACTTTTTTATTATATTGTTTACAAGTGGCCAGTTCTAAAAACTTTCAGTGTCGCCCTCGTAGTGGTCTATCTGGACCAGAGACCGTACCTACTTATTGTCAAGCGCGCGGACGCTTGTTGTCGCGTTCATTGTTTATTTTTGGTAATGATGTAAGATGGTGACAGACAGTGATGATGAAAGCGATGACAAGAGTTAGTCAACAAGGCCTCAGGACCCCTGGGGGTCGACGATAGACCAGCGTCAAGAAAACACCAGACTTTCTATGATCACTGAAGGTGAAAAGCCACTATAGAGAGATCTCTATAGTTGGGGGGCGGGGGGGGGGGGCAGCTGCACAATAAAGATATTCTAAAAAAGTTACCAAAATGTAAAAGCAGTTGTAATTTAAGTCTTCTCGAATGAATTCACCAATTATTTTCCAATAAATGTCCACAATTCATATTTTTCTCATTCTCCAAATTAACTGGCCCCCGCATTTACATACCTAAATTTTTTTCATAGTTAAGTACAATCACCAGCATTCATATCTGCCCCTGCGGAGTGTGCAAAATATCTGACACGTCCTTCCGGCCTTAGCAATAGAGTCATCACAGATATTTATGCACGTTTGTTGTGTCAGATATTGTTGCTGCTGACTGTACATGGCTGCAGAAATAAATTACTTATTTAAAGTAGGTACTTAGCTAGTTGTTCTAACTAGCCTAAAACTGCCTGCTTCACCGAGTACCTACCATAGACAGCACAAATTAATCGCAAGCACAAATTTTGTTCCGGATACCTAACATTGACTAGGTAGGTAGGTTCAGGCTGTATCTTAATAGGTAGGTACTTTCTAAAAAGATAGGTCGTTATTTATTTATATTCTTACTTTCTTAGTATACTTACCTTCTTATTCTTACTAATATTACCAATGCGAAAGTGATTTACTTAGCTATTTTTGTTTGTCCCACTATCGCACCTTATTATGCTTACTACTCAACACGATGCCAATATTGCTACGAAATTTGCATACTTACTACCTACATGAAAATAGAAGACCAGAATAAATAATTTTACCCAAAAAATTAGATGTTTCAGAGGGCACGCGAACGAATTACTCACAGACGCTGGCAACAGCTAATATAAATCGACACCTAAGAGCCGTGAGCCCCTTGGGGAATCGTTTTTTACGTATTTATTATCTATTTACGACGTTTTCGTTTCGTGGACGCGCGTCAACAATTTCTCAAGAAGCTAAAGCAAAACTAAATTCAGATGAACGACACATACCTACCAAACCCCACGCAATAAATAGGTCCCTACCTACCAACATATCTATGACTCTATCTTTTATTACATAAAAATCGTCATGTTAATATAAGAATGAAATAAAAATAGAGGTAGGTATGTACAAAAGCGATTGTTTTGCTCAATAACATTTGATTAATCTGCATTAGGAATAGTAGCTTCCCTGACCGCCTGGCGACTTGTAACGCTCTACGAATAAATATTTATTCGTAGGTAACGCTTGAATTTATTTATTAGCAATATTATACTTACCTACCTATATAATAGGTATGACACACCTCCGCCGTGATTCCCAGGAATTCCTGGAGCCGGGAGTAACTGGTCAAGGTGGCGTATCCAGATGCGCCCATCGTCAATGGCAATCTCATAATGTAGATTTCTGATACGACGGTTTACTGTACCGAACTCCCACTTCTTGCCAGTTACTGAGTAGTTCCGTGCCTGGACGCGGCTTCCTAATATGAAGTCTCTGACCTTTGGCCTGGGTTGGGGCACAGGATCTGGTGGCGCTCGAATCTTCGCAGCTAGTCTTGTTCTCACGTCTCTTCCGAACATTAGCATATATGGCGAATCTCCGGAGCTGACTGGTGTAGCCCGAAGCAGAGCTTTGACTGTACGAACCTTATCTAAGATGCCACCACTGTACTTACCTAATATTTTATGTCAAATATTGGACCCGTCACGATTGTGCCAAGGGCCAAACTTTTGTTTCAGCAAAATACAGGATGGGCCATGAATAAGTCAACTTTTAAATTCGATTTCCCGCGCAAAAAGATGGAAGGATGCATGGAAAAGGTTAGTTTTAGCTTATTTCTTGGAAATTTTGTTGCAATGGATTATACTACTGGAACACAACGAGCTTTTTGCATAAAACAATACTTAAACAATGATTTCTTCATTGTTGTGAGGCGCTTGTTTCTGATAAAGTGCGATTTACATGATTTAGGTCATGTCCGAGCTCAGCTTTAATTAATAAACGGGTTAAGAAGTTTGAAGAGACATAAACAACACTGAATTTAATTTTAACTGGAGGCCCGCAGAAAGCACGGAGCAAGGACCACGTTCAGCATCAGCAAGTTCAGCATCAGATTTATCGACGCGCAAACGTTCGGCTGAATTAGGAATATCGTGCATATCACCACGCCATGTTTTCAAATTGGATTTGAAATTAGATCCAGTTAGTGCAAGACTAAGTCAAATAGGTACCTAATTTAAATTTCCGCAAATCGTTTGCCGAAGTCATGCTGGATTGCTTTGGTAACTTTAATAACATCTTGTTTTCTGACGAAGCCTACTTCCACCTTAACAGGCAAGTAAATAAACAAAATTGCAGGTACTGGGACAGTCAAAATCACAAAGCAAAACATCAAAGGCCTCTTCATTCTCCAAAAGTAGGTACATAACGGTTGGATGGCAATTTCAGCTCAAAGCATCATTGGGCCCTGTTTCTTTGAAGTTAACTCAATCGTTTATGTGAGAATGTTAAGGGAGTTCCTGGCACTACAGCTAAAGGAATTTGTTGGCTACAACCGAAACATACAGTTGCAGCAAGATGGCGCAACTTGCTACTCCTTTAACGAGTCTTTACCGGTGGTTAAAGAATTGTTTCCTGGTGGAGTCCCAATTTGACGCCAGCAGATTTTTCTTTATGGGGATATTTGAAACATCAATTAAGACCAAACATTACGTAAAGAAGAAATATCTTCCAAAGATACTTTGAAAACTTCGGTGCTCGTTTACAAGAATGTGTAAACCAAAACGGCGGTCATTTAGATGATGTGTTTTTTTTTAATAAATTCCCATTTATTATTATTCCAATGATTAATGATACATTTTTATAAAATATTTAAATGTTAACAAATTCATGTCATGGCCCACCCTCCAGATAAAAAGGATGCCTACCTATTTAACGCTACAAGCTCCTCATATTATTGCCAAATCGCTAGTCAGAATCGACATTGGCGTAGGGTTGCCATAAGTGTGGGGACTCAGACCGGGACATTTAAAGAAAAAGTAGTAAAGTTAGAAAAAAGGAACTTTTATTACAAGTAACTTTAAAGGTTTACCCCCTTATTCATAAACGACAATCAAACCTATTTTAGTTAAAATGCCGCTAAAATTCGTTTGTCCTTATCTGTCACTTAGACATTTGTATTTGTTAGAAAGGGACAAAGCATTTGTTAGTTAACATAGGCTTGTTAAGTTTTATGAATAAGGGGGTTAGTCTTTGCCTAAACACCTTTAACACAGTCATTTAATGCCAGCAATCCGCCAGTCAGATTCTCTGTTCGTAGGCATTTTTCGCTACAAAGCACACAGTGTTACAGCATAGCTTAGCAAGTTAGTCGTGTTTATTGTAGGTATATTATTATTTACCAAGTCCAGCCCCCTACTACTTAAACTATGCTTCAAACCGGGACATGTCCCGGCGTACCGGGACGTATGGCAACCCTACACTAGCGTCAATTCAAAAATTTTAACACTCAAATACAGCCAAATGTTTACGCCAGCTACTGTTAATTTCTAGGTATAGCAATTGCCAAAAAATGCCTACTGACGATTACTTATTAGAGTCAAGCTTACCAGCAAAGGACGGCTTTATCTAGAGGAAAATACTCCTACAACATACCACTAGGTTCACCATTTACGCTGGTCAAAAAATCGACAGGTCTTTGATTGACTCAACCTCGTATTTAAAATTTTACTAAATTCTACTTCAGGATATAGGTACCTATCTAAAATGGTTATTCCAATTTCGTTAAATTTTATATGCATATGCGATTGAACTTTTATACAACACAAAGTAAAGTAACAATTAAAGGTAACGGCTGATTTAATAAATATTTATTTACGAGGTTTAGTCACAGACTTGTCGAAACGTATGTCTTTGTTGCACATCTTAAAAAAGAACGTTGTTAGCTCATAAACGTGTGCCTTTTCTATGATATTCTCGTTACTCACACTTTCAAGTAGTTATAATAATTGAATCGTGTGAAAAGGCAGTATTAAATAGTAGTTTGAATTCTTAGTCAATATTAATTTTAAACTATACTCATAATGTTCTGTAAATAATGAAAATAATCAAATAAAAGACATTATTTTAAATTCAAAACTCGTTTTATTCATAGCACTGAATATATCAACTGTTATGATAAATATCTACATAATATATCTACAACATTATATACACTATCACCATAATTGTGTGTCTTGTTAGTCATACCCATAGTATGGAGCATCTCTTAGGACCCGGGTCATATCTTCAGAGTTTCTCCTTATTCGTCTACCTATGGGCTCTAAATCAGCATAGCATTTTGGAAATACCTTCTCGATGATATCTACAGCTTCAGCCTTCCCGATCTGTCTGACTGCTAGTACGGAGTACAAGGCTTTGGTTTTCACGCAATCCTGAAAAAGAACTTGAATAAATAACTCACTCCGCATTGCCCTGTCCCAACTTTGGCGGGACATCCCGATTTTTAAATCAAAATAAAGGACAGGCTCAGTTCTGCTCCAGGGGATAAATCAGAGAGTTATTGTCAAAGTAACATATTTTTATTAAAATACATTTTCTATATCAATTTGTCATGTAAACAACTTAAAACTCAATTAAAAATATAAATAGGTACTTAAAATAGGTCCCACTTTCAACAAAAGAATCCCGCTTTTTTTTCACTCAAAAACTTTCAATAAAAAGTCTGACAACACTCGCTCGGTTTATTGCGGTTTAATAAATAATGAATGATAATTTATTCGCTGAATATGGTTACAACAGGCGGAATCCATACTAATATTATAAATGTGAAAGTATGTTTGTGTGTTTGTCCGTCTTACACGCCATGACGGAGCGACGGATCGACGTGCTTTTTGGCATAGAGATAGTTTATGGACCCGAGAGTGACACAGGCTACTTTTTATCCCGAAAAAATGCACAGTTCCCGAGGGAACAGCGCGCGATAACCGAATTCCACGCGGGCGCAGCCGCGGGCAAAAGCTAGTAATAATAATAACTTGAAAGTTTGACTTTAGCAACATTCAATTATTAGGGACTAGTTTAAACATTTATAGACGGGTGTATGTATTGTACGACCTGGTCAATGCTCGACCGATTTTGTACGACCTGATAATTCAATCACATGTCACTTGGAATACGGGTCGAGCTTTATCACCCTGTACCAATAATATTCGACGTGCTATTGGACAACCTGACATTGTACGACCTAATAATCGTAACACACTTTTGACAGCAAGCAATCGGTTCTCACGATTGATCATTTGTTTTTCGTGTACCTACACCGAATATTAATAAATTTAGTAGAAAATAAATTAATTTGGCCCTGGCGCTTCGCCGGCCGCTACCGCGGCACTCTCGCTGCGCTCGCTCTGCTCGCGCATTGTGGTCACAATTGAACCTAACACAAATCTATAGTCATTCGATTCGATTGGATTCCGATTATAACGACGTACAATAACAGGTCGAGCATTAACAGGCCGAGCAAAAATTTGGACACCCTAATAATGCACGACCTAATATTGTACGACTTGATAATTCAAATCCAAAATGAGTTCGTATTATCAGGTCGTACAGTGATGGCTGAGCAATACAGGGTCGAGCATTACTGTTCCCCTGATAGACCACTCATTTGGCTGATGATACATATGTAGATTTATCTGTAGGAGTGGTAAAATGGCATGTTTTTTTTTAATTTATTCAATGCCTCTGTATTAATAATTATGTAGAGGCCATCAAATTTATCTCCCAGTATTAACACCATATTATTATTGTGGACCAATCCCAATAGCTTTAAAATAGATTTAACAGACTTACCTAAATGAAAATAATTAAAAATAAAAAGTTCTTAAGAACTTCATAGAGGCAAGGTGGTATTTTTCTTCAAATTTTAATGTGACCAAATGGGAAATATGTCCTTTCAATCAAAAAAATGAATTAGCTCATAAATGACCCAAAATAACACATAAAAATAAATATAACCTTTTCCTCTTATGAACTTTGTTTCAAAAATTAATGCAGGTGTCTAACCTGGTGAGCTTTTTTGATCTTCGACCAGGAAGCGTCGCCCTGGGACCAGGCGCTGGTGAACGAGCAATGGGTGAGGTTAGCTGCTCGGATCTCGGAGCATGCTAAGTGTTCCATGTTCTTAAAGTCCAACTCGTTGCGGCAGTAGTCAAACATATGGATCATTTCGTGCACAAGGACTCCCTGCACCATGCCTTTCCGTGTGCTCACATTCTGGCACACAACAATCTGGAGACAAGAAAATATCATAATAATTAATTAATGTGACTGCAAATTTAGTTGTTATAGCAGATATTCATAATTGCTACTATTCTGGTATTGTACCTAGTTTTTTACAATGGTGTTACCATAAAATACAACAACAGAGTTTTTAGCTTTTAAATAAAAACCTGGAAATTGGAATATTTGTTTGTTTGATTAAATGTTGTAATGTGTAATCAGATTGTCTTGGATTTTTGTATACATATTACTTATCATCACACAGTGAAACAAAATTACCACTTCTTTTGACTATCAATAAGGTCTATGCTTAATTTTTACCTTACATAAAAGTAATAAATAGTTACGCAATAATTCCAATTTGATCAATACCTGATTAAGTTCCGGGTCATAGCCCCCACTGACAGAGTAATCACAGACTTCACATGAAAAATGTCGTCGAATATCAATGGTGCTGAAAAAAAATACAACCATCTTTATCCGTGTAACCAAGTACTCAAGCCCTCGAACAACTGCCTTATAGCACTCTTCAGGTTTGGAATCCTAAAAAGGAGAAGACATGCTTTTTCTCTTTTAAGTTATAACTTACAACCCAAATCAAACTTAGTTAAACGTAAGTCTTTCGACTGGATGTCAAAATAATTAAAAAGAAATAAACTTGATATGAAAGTATATCGATTTTAAAATCAAATGTATAGACTGGATTGAGTAATCCACATCCTTTGTAAGCCAGGCAACATATCGAATAACTATTATTAACTACATATATAATTTTAGTTCTTCCATCCACCTTCCATAGGTTAGGTACAGTCACCAGCACCAATATCTGATGCAACAAGCGTGCAAAAATATCTGAGACGTCCATCAGGCCCTAGAAATAGAGAGTCGTATCAGATATTTATGCACGTTTGTTGCATCTGATATTGATGCTGGTGACTGTACATTCAGTAAATAACAAGAAGCTTACTTAAACAATAAGATTTAATAGTAATAAAAATAAACAAACCATCCCGAACTCTTTAGCGCTTTCATCATAAGCTTAACAATAGGACCTGAAATCAAATTTGAAAAGTATTAAGTATTACGTGAGTATCACCAATCTACAAAGTTAAATGGAATAACTTAAATTTGACACTTGTTGATACTTACTCGTTTTAACACATTCGACAACATTCTGTTCGCATTTTAATTTCTCAACATTTTCTTTGCCTTCTTTACCAATAAGAATATTGCCGATTTTAGGTGAAAAAGTCCCGCGCCTTTCGGGATACAAATCATAACCCCATGCTTCTTCCTTTTTCGGCCCAGTAGAACTTGGATTCACGCTAGGTTCCGTATTAGTTTTATTTTCCGTCATTTTTAGTTATTTAGGTATACATAAATTCAAAAAGTTTTCGTCATTGATACTTTTTTTTAGTACTCCAGCTTCTTTCGTTCACTGATTTTAGTGATTTTGATTTCACATCAAATTCATATGATTTTGACAGATCCGGCCTGAGTGAAGTAACAGTGATAAGCAGAAAACGTCAAATCAATGTTTTTTTTTTTGTTAATCGTTTTTAGGGCAGACAAAAGCCTCTATACTCGGGGCCATAATTCGAGAGACAACTTTGATAAGTCAATGACAGGTAAAGGGTTACCAGGGTTCGACGAAATTAAATAGTGATGTAGCCGATATCGATATTCATTGTCGATTCGACTAAATGGTTTGCTAAGGGGGATTTTTTTGGTACCAATTCAAAGTAACAAAGATATAACACAACGAAAATTTAACCAAACAAAACAAAAACGTAACAGATAAAATGCGCACAGTGAGCGAGAGATGCAGAAAACCACGAAACACATTCAAACACTCCGGGAAATGGAAACCGAATGGGTTACAAAAGTTTGTTACACGAATTAGGGATGCACGTTACGATTCGATTTTTATGAAGATTGATTTAGCGATAGATACGATGTAGCGATTTTTTAATCTATTCATTTCAATATAATCTTCAACCGATTCGATTCGGAAATAAAGTGAATCGTACCTATCCTTTAAATCGTATTTACAGACAATTTATTAATTTGTTATGATATAATAAGTAAGTATTGAATATTTACTATCTTAATGAAGACAAATCGATTATAAACGGATGCCGCAATAAAGTCGCATTACTAGTCCGCATTGCTTATGTTACTAACCGAAGCAAATAGATACATAAAAATAATGAAACAGGACGCGGATAGTTAAAAAAAGTCATACACAGCTAAATTGTATTTATTTTACATTCTTTATGCTGTAAATAGGCCTGTGCCCAGCAGTGGGACGTATATAGGCTGGGATGATGATGATGATGATGATGATGCTGTAAGTAGCGTCCTGTGTGAATAATAATTTCATTTTATTGTGATTAAAGCGATGGCTCTAACGATTAAATCCAATGTGTGGTCAGATCTAATATTCAAATTGTCAAAAATAATACAAATTTCAAATCAATTTTTGATACGATTTTTGTGAGAAGGAGCATACGATCCGATCCGTGAATCGTTTCAGAGGGCCTACTCCGAAGTTCGAAAATCGAAGTTCATATCGTACCGTCCCTCTCGCTCTTCGCTCTACTAAATAGTATAAAAGGGTAAGAAAGAGGGACCGCACGACACGAACACGAGTTTCATAGTAGCCCTGCTGTGGTTTACAATCCATTACGATTCAAAGTGAAAAATCGACGAATGCTCCGCACCGGCCCCCGCCCTTGGCCCTATATACTACGAAGTGTAAAATTCGAACTCCGTATCTTGCTATCCTGCTGGCGTTAATATTATTTAAAATGAAAGTGAGAGGGACGGTACGATAAAAACTTCGAATTTCGTAGTAGTCCCCCTGCCCCCGCCAATCGCTACATTATCGTTGACAAATTGGCACCTCTTGTGAAGGTAATGACGAAATTATTACTCGTTAGCGCCCTTGGTGACAACAATCATATCATGTGTATATAAAATAAATAAAGCGGATTTAAGGTGAGGCCAATCAAAACAATAAAAGAAATAATTGTCGTTGGTTTGTATTTGCACTTCTTTCAATGATCTTACATTGCAAAGTAAATTATTAAACTAATTTGTTATTGTCACCATAAATAATAGATAAATGTCGATAGAAGCCAATGCCGTGATATTTTTTAATATCGACACGAACAGCACTACCCTGTCTGTGGCAACACTTGTGCACAATGAATTGTCAAAGTTGTCTCTCGAATTATGGCCCCGAGTATAGGTCAATGCCATCTTGCCGTGTCGTCATGTATAATTATTATTGCCGTTGTTAATGGGGCCCTTATATCGTCAGTACTATTATATATTCTGTAGTTATATTATATTTTGCCTCATCACAGAATAATATATACAAAATAGGGATGGGTTATACTTGCTAAATCGCGTACCAGGGCTTAAAAGTACGTCCATGGTATTAGAAATACCAGGTGTAGAAAAATACTACAAAATACAAAAAATTCAAAATACTTTCAAAGTATTTTATGTCCAACGCCACGAGTCGAATACTTTTTTCCTTGCAAGTTTAAATTTAACCTTCCTTGCTAGTTTAAAGTTTAAATTAAACAGATAACATTCAAAATACTCCAATCAAGACGTAAAATGCTTTGAAAGTATATGTATGAATATAAGTAAAATGAGTTTCGAGAAAAATATTTACTTTGAAAAGAGTATACTTTAATGGAAAAATTCTTTCAAGTCTTGCAAGTATATCGGGTCGATACCTGGTTGGTACTTGCAAGAAAATACTTGGTAATGTAAATACGCACATCTCTAACACAAAAGTCGTCGCATAGCGGTGCATACCTACTTAGACGTTTGTTTCGGTGATAAGTTTTAATTTAACGTACAACCAAATCTCTAACGAATCCAGCACATGGCCAGTTTTTGAATTTATTGGCACAATTAGTGAAACAAAATAAAATATTGTTATGGAAAATCTTATTTATTTTTTATTATTTTTAATGTACATCTTTGTTTGTTATTATGATCCCATTCAATAAACACACTGTTTTCTTGTGCAAGCTTGAAATATTTGAATTCATTATATTCTGAAAAAAAATATTATATAATAAGATTAATAAGTAAATAATAAATATATAATTTTACTCAAGAATGTGATTGTATGTCGCACGGGCGGTACTAGAATTACGAACATCGACTCATTAAAGCCCTCAGTTTTCGACTAAGCTCGTTCATATTTCCTTCTTCATTTACCACCCTCAGAACGCAATGTACTATTACATCTTTAGTGAAATTTGACATAATTGATATTAGTGATCGGGCTTATTTTAATTATAATGATAATAATGCTTACCTAATGCTTCTAGAAAACTATTAAAAGTATCTACATTGCGTATCATACTGGCAATGTATACTTCAAGCTGATCATTTTTATCAAAAAAACTTTTGATAACATTACATAGGGGTTGTAAAATCGAAGGATCATATACTATGTCAGCACCAATAAGAATATCAGGCACTAAATTATTTTTAAGGTCTTCTGCATCATTCCAATCTAACATCATGACATCTGAAAAGAAATAAGACAGCAATTTATTCAATTATTTAATACTTGCTGCATAGAGAACATTACAGAAAGACAGATATAAAGATATTTCAAAAAATCACTATAAATCCAATTTCCAAATAAATTTTTTTCTTTGCTAAATGTTATCTTTGTATCTGTATTTTTTATATTTTTATAATAATATACAGGATATGGCAAATTCAACAGTTGCCAAATACCATATTGTGGAGGTGTCTTGTCAGTTAGTCCTTTTTGTTAATTAAATCAACAGAAATAAAAAAGTTACCTATATTCGACACAGCATTTGGTTGAGCATCATCACTGTTATTTAATTTAGGAAAATTGATTTCAATGTTTCTCTTAATAGTTTTCAATACATCATTATGACAATCTGTTAACACAATTGATTCAACTTTACATTCTTTGGCAATGGTGATGCCAGTGAATCCTACACCTGAACCAAGTTCTACCACTTTTTTATGAGCAAAGACATCTTTGTTACTAAGAGCCCAGTCAGCTAACATCAATGCGGCCTGAAAAAAAAAACTTATAAATTGTCACTACTTTGAAAAAAATATCTTGTATCTAAAATCAATATGTCAACAAAATTGAACCTTGATATAATGTCTATAAAGTTCACTTAGAAAAATTATCTATTTGGAGCTAAGTTTTTTTTTTTTTATGTAGTGACAAAATACAAATACTCTTTATTCTTTTTTTAAATACTTTTGTCTCATCAAATAGGTATTCTTTCTTGAACCTTTTTAACTTGATAAATAGAATTGTAATAGACCTACTATTTAAGTTACCTCCCAGGTTCGCATTCCAGTGGTCCCATTGACAACCATATTATTTGTTTCCATAATTGTTATAACATTGCGAGTATCATTATTAATAACGTAATGACGATGACAAAAAGTGTTTAAACTTTCTTTCTTCATTAAAAAACACAGAAAACTATAAAATTCATCATGAATTTCGTGGTAAGATTCGACGCAACCAATTAGTTTCTTAAAGAAAAGTTTCGAAAACTCATTGCTAACAGGATAATGTTGTAATAATTGATTATGGATAGTTGCCTCCACAAACGCTTGTTGATTGTCCCAACACATTACTTTTGCTTCTTCAGGCTGGAATATAAAGAAAGTCAATAAAGTAAATATTCAACAATTTCAATGATCTGATAACAATTAAAACTTTAACTTACTTCTAAATGAAAAGCTAAAGATCCTTTTAAATAGCATTTCACCAAATCAAACACAACTTTATTTGTTTTATCTATCACGGACATTTTTCGCAGTCTTAAGTATTCGTGGCTTCGTGCAGTACGTTATTGTTATTGTAGGTTATGTTTGTGTTTGTTTTTCGGGTGACAGTCTTCGACAGTCGTCGACATGGAAATATCGTCCCTGCAGGGCTACTCCGAAACACAAAATTCGAAGTTCGTCTCGTACCATCCCTCTCACTGTCGTATTAAATAACATAAGCGTAGGCGGGACGGTACGATACGAATTTCGTGGTAGCCTTGCTGTTTTTTGTGTACACGCCCTTAGAAACTGAAGGCTACTCCGAAACACAAAATTCGAAGTTCGTATCGTACCATCCGTCTCACTCTCGTATTAAATAACATAAGCGTAGGCGGGATGGTACGCACTTGCTGAGCAGCCCATCTGGCAGCTCGCCCTCTCTCCGGTAAGCTGTAAAGGCCGTCCGAGGCCAACAGCAACAGTCCGTCCGAAAAAAAAAAAAAAAAAAAAAAAAAAAAAAGGGATGGTACGATACGAACTTCGATTTTCGAATTTCTTGGTAGCCTTGCAGACAGGAGCTTCTATGGGCGTGTACACGAAAAACAAGGTCGGTATTTCCGGGCCGGGAAAGACTGTTTTTATGAAACTCGAAAATTGAAGTTCGTATCGCACAGTCCCGCTATAGTAAAAGATCGTACTTACCATACTTTTCTCAATTTCTATTTGTACTTTCCTTTCTACCCTACATCTCTACTCATTTGTTGTATTCTTGCTCTAAAGGAAAGGTATCGGAAACAAAGCTCATACAGCAGCAAGTCTGAAGTAGAAAAATATATTAATTCAGAAAGTCAACGTCTAGCCTAGAAAAAGAAACAAGTAGCAGTACATTTCATATATTATCAAAACACTTTATCTATCCTTACCAATCTTCCAATTTTTGATTTTTTTGCAGCATAATCTTAACGTAGGTAGTAGTACGTGCATGGCGCGTGAACACGAAATATCGGGCCGGTATTTCCATATCGGTATTATCCATGCCGATAAATAGTGTCATCCAGTTATCAGCTGTCATCTCTTCTGTCATGTCAGTCAGGGCTGGCTGTTGTCAGGTCACGAGCGACGGTTTTTATTATTTTTTGTTTGTACCTACACCAAAGAAAGACCTATGATTACGGCCGTTGGCCGGCTATTTGTTTTTGTTTGTTTCGGTACATACTTTCGGTCAGAAAATTCACCGCCTAGCCTGTAATAATGGAAAAACCTGCTGCAACGGCGCGTAAACGCAAAGCGAGGAATGATGTCGATGAGGAATTAGAACCATTGCAAAATAAAAAGCTCAAGACTGAAAAAGATGTTAAACCAAAACTGGAAGTGGTGGAAAAGAAGGAACTAACGAAAAAAGGCACAAACAGAGCAAAGAAAGTAAAAGAAGAAACTGAATCTGCTGGGTATCACACCAGTGATAATGTTTGGGACGAAGCAGAAATGCTTTCACGTATCGAAAGAGTGCCTAGACACCTTGCTGAAAACTTTATTTCGCTTCTTAATGAAGGATGCACATTGCCGTTTATCGCTAGGTATCGAAAGACTGTTGTGGATCACATGATGCCTGATCGGTATGATATTTATTTTATTACATTGGAGTTTATCATCTGACATAGCCTGCATGCCAGCTTTTGCTGTTCCAGTTGAAATGGTTAGCGTAGGTAAAATTTTGACTGTGAGAATCCCTATCCCTCTCTCTACTAAGTTTATAAATGCGAAAGTAACTCTGTGTCTGTCTGTCTGTCTTTTACGCTTTCACGTCGAAACTACTGAACCGAGTTTGAACCCCAAGAATTAACATAGGATACCTTTTATTTCGGTAGAGGGCGCCACTGTGCGAAAACCTAGATCCGCGCAAACGAAGTCGCGGGCATAAGCTAGTTCTATATAAATTTACAGCCAGCAACACAGTTGTACTGTTTGTTCATTCATACACATTAGCTATTGATGTTTGAAAATGTACAAAATTGTAGCACACACAGTTACAAGGAAACAATGATCAATCTGTCACCACCAGGAAGAATACTTTCTGGCAGCTGCTATCTATTCCACTATGTTGCAGTCCAGTTTTCCAATTTCATGTTAATCAGAAAAAAATGTACGAAATTGAATGCTGATAAAAAAAAAAAAAAATATACATATATATAATTTTACCTCTGACAATATTTACAGGCTTCAGGAACTATATGAAAGTTACCAAAATGTTGCAAATTTGAAGAAAAAAATAAAGTCTGTGATTGAGACCCTAAAAAAATCTAAAAAACTTACTCCAGATATTGAAAAAAGCCTTCTTGATGCTCGGAACTTATCTGAAGTTGATTTAGTGGTAAGTGATACATCGTGTCTGATTAACCATCAGATAGAGTTGGAAACTGCCCAGGGACAAGCAAATAAAATAAACTAAAAAATTAGAATGAAAACTTTACTAGTTTTGTACCCTTTGCTGATAATATTGTTCAACATGGTACTGTTTTGTTTTATGAAATTCCATTTATTATTTAGTTATTATTATTGTAAGGTTTGTCATGGTAGCAGAGGATTGCAGGTTTGAACCTGGGCCCACACTTCTTTATTAAATTAGAAATTTACTATGAACTCTACAGTAAAGGAAAATTTTGTGAGAAAACCTGCACACACCTGAGAAGATTATTGATGGTGTAAAGTTTCCAAAAAAAAAAAGAAAAAGTTTCCAATACGCACTGGGCCCGCGTGGGATGTGTGAGGCGCCTTCTCATGCTGAGAAGAACCCTGTGCAGGATCCCAATAATAATAATAATTATATTCTGAAATAGACACTTCAGGTCAAGTATAGGTCAAAATGATATTAAATATACTGACTTATTTTCAGTATGCACCTTTAAAAACCCACTCCTTGTCACTAGCTGAGAAAGCACGCAATCTTGGCTTAGAGCCATATGCCATTAAGCTGCTTAATGGTGACTATATCAACTTAACAACTTTATGTAGTGACAGTGAAGAATTGTCTTCTGTGGAAAAAGTTGAAAATCACATAACACATATAGTGGCTGACATAATATACAAGGATACTAGAGTACTTGAACATATGAGAGACTTGTGAGTAAATTTTATTTTAGAAGAGTTCTACATGATTTATGTGTCTTGCAATATTTGCAATGTTTGAAATAAAAAATGTGAAAACACCTGTAGTTTATAGCAAACATAATATCTCTTACAGAAAAGAGGAAACCAGATTTACAATACAAAGCAGCCGCACAAAAAGTTCTACAAAACCTAAAGATGAAAACAAAAAGCTTGATAGCAAATCTGATCCAGACACTTATCAGTTGTATTTTGAATGGAAGTGCCCTGTGCAGTTTGTTAAGCCGCATCAAACACTGGCATTAAACAGAGGAGAGGATGAAAAAATATTGTCAGTTAAAATAGTAGTTCCTGATTGGTTTCATCACAAGTTGGAAAGGTATCTCTATAAACATGAATTTTATGTAGTATGGTCTAGGACTTCAATTCATGAAGCCATCATGGAATCATTTCACAGTAAACGTCATAGTGACATTGCATTCATTAACAAGGAAAATCGTAATGACTTTTCCTTTTGAAAAGGTCCCATGATGGCTCATGAATTAAAGTCCTTGACTGCAAACTATACAGGCTGGATTTTGACGAGGGATCTTTACGAAAGAGGCAGATAGTTCAACCTTAGCACTATATTTCCCCCATAGAAACTATGGAAATATATGTTACCGTTTTCAAGTTATAGCCTTTTAAACATTCATACCAAAAACTACTTTGTGCCAACCCTAAACAGATGGCTGGGTCAATGTTCTTACTTGTAAACAATCTTTAGACGTCAGGATATTACATTAATATTTTGCCATTTGTCCATTCTTAGAGGTCTGCGTGCAACGCTAAAAAAATCACTGCAGGATTTGCAGAGGTGATTGTCTCTAGAGTATTTATGTAATTTCTTAGTTAATAATTCTAACCACAACAAATAACTCACATGATATGACATGGCACTGACATTCACTTGAATGTACTCAACCGTCATAAACAATTAAAGAAGATAGTAACCTCTTTCATCATAAATAAAATGTCTCTGTTTACCTACCTAAAATGATAAAAAGGTTTTAGTTCGTTAACTTGCTTCAGCAAATTATTTTCGAATGAATTGAAATTGTTCCCCAGTTGATCAGCAATTCATACAATAGGCTGTCCTTTTTTTATTTCGGTTATCGTCAAAAAATTTAATACTTAACATTATTTGACGGATATTGCACTAAAGTTGTAGTAATTTTTTACAACTATCGAAACTCTTTGCATGATTGAAAATCGATCATAAACATATCATAAATGTGATGTTTGAAATGAAATTGACATTTAAGTTCATTTTATTTACTTTACATGAAAATGCGTCTGTCAGATGCACGTGGATATTTAAATTTTCTCATGTTATACGCGAGCTGCAATTATAATGCGGCTGAAGCTTTACGACGTTACAGGGAAACATATCCACCACCACACCCAACAGGTCGTAGGGCAATTTTACGTGCTTTTGATCGTGTCGCCAACAATTAGCCCGTTGTACCAAGAACAGCTCAGAACGATCAACGTGGAGGACCCGTTATTCGTCTTGAGGCTAGACTTGAAGATAGAATACTGAGGTATTTTGAGCGGAATCCAAGAAAAAGTTCGAGATCAGCTGGTCGACATTTCGAAATAAGTCATACCGCAGTACTAAAAGTTCTTAAACGTGCCCGCCTTCACCCTTATAACGGAGGAACATTTGAACACCGTATGTAAAAATTGTAATAAAGTAACTGATAATCGTATTTTTGCATTTTATTTGATTTATTTGACTTTGTGTCATTTTTACATCAGTACGATGACAACAACTCTCGGAAATAAACGTAATATCCCGAGTTTTCCCGACGACGACTCCTTAATCTAGCCATCGTGTCGTTATGTGCGGATGCAATTATAGGGTTATCACCACAGTTAAAAATTAGTGAATTTTGTGTTTTTTTTTTTTACTTTGTTTAAGCTTCTAAACATTATAAATCAACTGTGTATCACTTAAACAATGCAATATCTCCGTAAAAGTCTCTCGTCGAAATCCTCCCTGTATAACTTTCAAAGTGAAAACAGCAACAAATATTTTTTATCCTTTCTTAGTCGTAAGACTTGACAGAGTGGTCGTGGTCGTCATATTCGGGGTGGTGATACAGCGCACTATCCGTCGCCATACCTCTCTCACTGTTGCCTTCCTAGTGCACTCATGCAGCTAACTGCCAAGTGTTGTCTTTATTTGGTTGGTGCAGCGCATAGGCGATCTGCCTCGAGCTCTTGTGTCCTCAACTTTACCCTGTACCACACGTCGCTCCACAGACGCGAGAGTCCGAAGAAATAGAGAATACGGCCCTGCACCATGGAAGAAAGACGTTTCTTGATGTAGAATTCCTGGATAAACTCCTACACCACATTTCCAAGGCGTCTATTTTCCTTTTCTCGCTTTCTCTAAGCGTCCACGTCTCTGCACCGCAAAGAAATATGGGAAATACAAGTGCCCTCTAACGAATCTCATTTTTGTGGCTCTTGTGATGCTGTCTCTATATTTTCCTCAACCTGTCCATGGCGAACCTAGTGATAGCCATACGCTGTTTTATCTCATCGGCGCATCCACCGTTGTTTGAAATAAGTTCCCCCAGCAGGATTTGTCAATAGGCCGTAGGCCGTATAGGCCGTGGCCTAGGAGCGGCAAATTTCAGAAAACGAGAAAATTATTATTTTAGATAGGTACATGGGGCGGCAGAAATAAAGTATCCTACACTCATACAAAATATAAATCCAGCACTGGCTCCCAGATCAATATATGATTGGACAACTTCACAACTTGCAACAGTTTAGTTAGTTTATCTTCTTCTTCTTGTAATTCGTCTTGTTGCGATTTATCTTCAAACCGAAATGAAGGCTATCTTGATCCATCCTTCCCAGCAGTTTCCATTCCCTCGATGCTAGTTGCAAACAAGTTGGTGTCGTCTGCGTATCGCATGTTTAAAATCCTCTGACCTCCAATGCTGATTTCATCTGGCCACTTTCAAGTGCTATTCTCATAATAAGTTCTGTATAGATGTGGTAGGTAAACAGAAGTGGATACAGCCCTGACGGATTCCGGCAATGGAATTGGAATGTTCTGAAAAAAAAAGTCATCTGTTCTGACGGAAGCTGTTCCGTCTTCGTAAAGCTTCCTAAGAAGGTAAACAAGGTGTTTGTTTAGGTGTTCCAATAGTCAATAGAGTCTCCCAAAGTACAGGCCACTTCACCGTGTCAAACGCTTTCCAGAAATCGACAAAGCAAATGTATGTTAGCTTGTTGAACTCTCGGGCCTTCTCAAAAATTTGGCGCACATTAAGATCTGCTCACCGGTACCATTTCCCTTTACAAAAGCCGCCCGCCAAAGGCGTATTTTATATTGTATCTTCAGATTATTATTGCTTTGTATTGTATATGTTCTACGGTCCTAGTTGCTTGAAACAAGAAATGAAAAAAAAAATACTTCAATTTCATATTTTATTTACCAAAAAAATATAAGTATGTATTTACAAAATGTATCAGTAAAAAGTATGTATGATTTTACAGGTTTAGCTTGTCTTTGTGGAAAAGCAGTCACTGGGTTCGCAAAGGCCTGGACGACGCATACAATCGCCTTATCAAACCGTGGCTCTCTAGAAAAGTTAGGTCTGATCTAACAACAGCAGCTCAGAAAGAGGCTGTAAAAACTTTTACAAATAATCTGGAAAAGTACTTGTTAACTGAACCTATAAAAAATAGGAGAATAGCTGGTTTAGACCCTGGTTTTAAAGCTGGTTGTAAGGTGAATATTTGGAAACTGAATATACCTATGCCATCAATGTTAATATGCCAAACAACCATTTTTAATTGAACTACTATTTTCTTAGGTAGGCGTCATAGATTCTGATGGTCAAAAGATGGATGCTGTTACTATTTATCCAAATCTGAGTCGTAATATACCAAATGACCCAGCAGCCATGCAGTTGAAAAATCTACTAACTAAAAATAAGTATGTTTTATCTCATTTAATTTCCAACAAGGATATACTAACTAATGTCATATGATATAATATGTTTAATGGAATCATCATTTCAGAGTAGAATTGATTGGTTTAGGTAATGGAACAGCCTGTCGTGAAACAGAATCCTGGCTAAAGTTCCAGGCTATATCACAAAATACACCAGTTATTATTGTGCCAGAACAAGGAGCGTCTATTTATTCCATTAGTAAAGAAGCTCAAAAGGTAAGATAAACACATTTTTAAAATAAATAAGCTTTTGCCTACTGTCTAACAATGTAGTTATGTAAGTATATTGCTTAACTTTTCAGGAACATCCAAACATGGACCCAAATCTAATTTCGGCTTTATCAATCGCCAGGAGAGTACTAGATCCTTTAGGAGAATTGATCAAAGTAAGTTCTTGTTAACAGATTGTAAATGGCTCTAAGTTAATTTGAATTTAGCATAATTATTTACTTAATTCGTATTTTTTTTAATTTATTAGGTTGACCCGAAAAACCTAGGTGTTGGACTTTACCAACACGATATTCCACCAAAGATGTTGGACTCTGCATTGGATTGTGCAGTTGAAAAAATTGTCAGTTTAGTTGGTGTCGATATCAATACTGCTTCTGTAGCTCTGCTGAGGTAAATTATTGTTTTCTTAACTGAAGTGGACTAATTTCGAATGTTTTCGAGTGTTTATTTGATAATAATTTATGTAGGTAATATACGATATCTGTTTGTTTTTCAGGCGAATATCGGGGCTAAACGAAGGAAGAGCGAAAAAGATTTTAAGTTATCGTCACGATAATGGCGGATTCAGTGCAAGAGCTGAAATACTTAAAGTAGCAGGCATTGGCAAAGTGACATTTCAGCAATGTGCCGGTTTTCTCAAGGTTTTAGGAGGAAGTGAGCCACTTGACGCTACAATTATCCATCCAGAAAGTTATGGAATTGCTAAATTGTGAGTTATAATATGACTAGACTATCCGCGGCTTCGCATGTGTAATCTGTTAGATCCCGTAGTTGAATTAAAATACCGGAATTTTACTAAATGCCCATAGGAATTTCTAAAAATTAGATTACATTGTAAGTCAAACAGTGAACTCACTTGCAAAATTTTTATCTTTAAATTTTGCTGTTAAAATATTCGGATTTTACGTGGGTGAGAGCGAGAACATTGGGATAAGAAGTAGCCTATGTCATGTTCTAATCGTCCAGCTATACTGAGCGGTAAAAAATGTGGCCCTCAAATTTATGCAGTTATAGGTAGGTAATTTTGTACGGAGAGTGGGCTAAATTTTGTGCCGCTCAGTATATTTACATACCAAATTTATCTAAATCAGTTCAGCCGTTTTAGACTGAAGTAGTAACGAACACGCACGCACGCGGTACAGAGGTACAGAGGCGGTCAGTCAAACTTGCTCAAACGTCTGGTGGAATATTCTGGATTAATTTTAAGACAGTGTGACAAATATACCTATACCAAATTTCTTAGATCGAGATACTAAAATGACAGTCTGAAATGTCAAACGTAAAAATAATGTGGCCAGCATAAAACGAACAGTGCGGCTCCATGATTCCGGTTTCGTAAATAACCGATAAAAATGTATGTTTTACGATAGCAAAAATAACATTAAAGTATTCAATATACTACTTCCCATTTTAAAAATATAAATACACTTTTACGATAAAGTGATAAAATCTAAGCACAGGTACAAAACAGGTAAAATACAGTGTTCATCACTTAGTGCCAACGTAAAAAAATATAATACAGAGGGGCTACTACAAAACTAGAAAAACGAAGTCCGTATGGCAGCGTCCCTTTTACTCGAGTATTGAATGAGAAAAGCGTCAGCGGGACGGCAACATACGAAGTTCGAGCTTCGAAGGATGTTGACGCCATGAAAAATAATTCGAAGGCGCAACTCCAGTAAAAAAAGTTTTATTTTAGCCCTGAAAACCAGATTAAATTTCGATTTACTGTAAAATTAGATTTTTTGTTGCTTTAAAACAAATAAATAGTTGATTGAGTTGACCATTGAAACTGTACGGGAGAATTGTGTTTTGACAGCTCATAAAAAGTAAGTCAGCTAATTTGTGGTGTCAACATCCCGAAATCGAAGTTCGTGTCGTTCCGTCCCTCTGACACTATACTATTTAATACGAGAGTGAGAGGGACGGCATAGTACGAAATTCGAATTTCGGAGGAGGCCCTTAGATTAATATCACACAACATTGTTCATGTTTTTCGACTGTCTGTGAAAGAAGGGAACACCTATTAAGTGTATTTTCAGCTTCTTATGGTAAGCATTGAGGCTGATCTTACTTAGAATTTAATTGAAACTTAAACATCAACATCTATAAAAAGTCGAAATATCTCCAAAACTGTCGCATTTTTATTAGACCTATTTTGCCTTTTCTAGAATGCCCTAAGTGTTCTACATGTTAGTACATCACGGATCCGTTCATATCTTAATATTTTACGACATACATATATTGGTACACAGGTACCTACAAAATCTTTCGGTGATTACTGGTTGCGGCACATCACTATTTATGAGACGCAAAAAACAGGTAACACATGAAACGTCATTTTAGTATCTCGGATTATGGGACAGACCATAGTGCCGTCCACGAAGACGCTTGATTTTGTCAAATTAGACATCAATTACATTGTAATAAGAACTATGGCACGCGTCATCGTAAATGACTCTACCTATAAATAGGTAGGTACCAATTACTTTTGAAATCTCATGTTTTACGATTCCAGGTTTGCCAAGAAAATTGGTGTCAACATCAAAGAGCTTACTCAGTCGCATTTCCCTCAACTAGTTGATAGGAATATATCATCTATTGACATTGCAGCTGTAAGCGAAGAACTAAATACCGATATGAGCACTCTGGACCTTATCATAAATGCATTCAAGCAGAAAACAAACGAAGACCACATTATAGTATTTTGCAAACCAGTGTATTCAATGGCAGTTCAAGCCACAGATCAAATAAGAGAAGGGTTAAGTCTTACAGGTAATTTTGTAGCGAATAATTCCTGTTATTCTCGTTCCTGTGTGCACAAGTTTAATTACCGTGTAGCTTTTTTTCCCAACGCTGTAATAGGACTGTTTCATCTGAAAGAGGAATGGCGGTCATGCTCATTCATCTCTCTCACTCTGTCTTACTATTATACTACGTCACTATTACGAGTAGAAAAAGCGACACGGTAATTAGACTAGTGCGCAGACGAATGAGAATTACCGATTTTTATGGCTTTGAGGGACCTAATGAGATAACCAGTGATCGAATAATCGGATGCTTATTTACCTGAAGTTCAGGTGTTGGCTAATATGAAATGCACTTTGCTATCGTGAAAATCCCGCGATTCCGGGATCGCGAAATTCAGTGTTTCGACTATAGAAACGAATTAATTTGAAATCTAACTAACTAATGTTAAAAGTAAAATACGAAATAAAGTTTCGGAAAACATAATTTATTTTATATTTATACACACATACACACCTATTTATGTCAGGGATCAAATATTAAAACAAATGAAATATGCATACATATTTAATATCGGAATCCCCCCGGGATTTTTTCTTCAAATAAATTATTTTAAGAAGCCGCTTCCGTACTTTTATAGTTAAAAACAAACGTAGGTAAATAAAATATGCATTCGATTATCCGATCACTGGCGTCAGAGGAAATATTTTTAATAAATTTTATATTTTTAGGAGTTGTCCGGAACGTGGTACCATTTGGATGCTTCGTCGACTGCGGTGTCGGTGAGAATGGTTTGATACACAAGAGCAATTTAGGCGGTAATCAAACTCCGAAACTGGGCGATCGGGTGTCGGTCACTGTTATACCATCTACTAAACCGAAAAAGATACAACTTAGACTTGAGCGAATTCTAGACTAATGTATCTTGAATATAATTGACATTATTAATACACTCCGTGAGCTCTTAAAAAAACCTTCGGATTTTAGAAACATACTTCGGATATTGACGATGACACGCGATCGTGATATGTGGTTCTGTTCTGTTATCAACTTGCAAAAGTTTTCGAAGTTACCGTAAAAAGTTATGTTAAGAATAACCATCAGTACAAAGTAAACCTAACTTACGGTTATTTATCATTTTCTAATTTTAATACAATATGACTTTTTGTCATGCTACAAATAAAACAAAATCAGCATTTTCGAATTCTTCCATCGTTCATTTGGATAGAGAACACCCCGCCTTAACACACTACTTTTGTTTGGAAGTATATAGAGCTGTTATACTGTGTCTACTTCTCTTGGGTATGTCAATTTAATTTTTTTGGTCTGCTTCGTTTAATATTATTTAATGTACTTTTCGAAATCCTCGGTCTTGAACCTTATTAAAATATTTACAATCAACACATTTCTTGAAACTTTTATCTTCTTTAAAAAAAAATTGGCTATTTACAGAAATACCCTATTTAAGTTGACTGTCATGGAAATCAATTTTCGAAAAATAAACTAAATAATTAAGTAAGTGGTGGTTTTAACCACTCTACATAAATTAATGAAAACACAACGAGTGCACTCTTTGCGTGATGGATTGCTACTAAGTCAAAAAGACAAATGTCATTTTCTACTAACGAATCCTTCCGATTTCCCCCGAAACCCGAAGGGTTTTCTAAAAGCTCACGGATAGTAATTCAAAACTAGTTGGCAGACATTCAACGTTTGTGAAGAGATGATCGTACTTAAGGTACCTACTTATCTGTTTTTTTTTCTCTATCTGACTGTGAATGATTGTGATAATATTGACTAGGTATGTGTAAGATATATGTTGATAAATAAATCAGACATGTTGTAAGTTATCTAACTTTATTATAATTATAAGCAATAAAATAACAATGAAATGGTAAAAGTTTTACCCCCTTATTCATAAAACTTAACAAGCCTATGTTAACTAACAAATGCTTTGTCCCTTTCTAACAAATACAAATGTCGAAGTGACAGATAAGGAGAAACGAATTTTAGCGGCATTTTAACTAAAATAGGTTTGATTGCCGTTTATGAATAAGGGAGTTAATGTTTACTCTGCTTCGAAGATAGATATTTCGTGTTTAGGGTTGAGATTATGAACATGAAAGACTGCTTTGTTAACGATAGCATCGCATATCCCGGACGTTACTCTGAAGGAAAATACAACAGTTATAGTTATAGAAGTTGAAGCTGAAAGCCATCGAAATTAAGATATATCAACGATTCAAAACCTGCGCTACTTACCGCCTGCTCAACTTTGGCTTTGGGTCCATGTCGAGTACTTTAAGCAGTTGTGAATATGTTGGTATTTCCTCTTTGGAGTAGTATTCAATTTGGTACCTAAACATTTTACTATGCAGAGCATCCCTAAATTAATAAGTAATGTTTTATTATAAAGTCGATATCGTTCGAATATGTCAATTTAAGTATATAGAAATGACTTCTTACCACAGTATTCCATCTATAATTCTTATAATATCGGCCATTGTCATGTTGTTGCCTGCAGAGTTTTTATCCCCGCCGCCGCTGTGATCTTGTAAGTCCGATGATAATAAATCGTAGGGGGGTGTCTTAAAAGAGTATTGAAGTTTTAGGGGCTGTTGCACCATCCATTCATTAGTGTTAACTGACGGTTAAATGTGATGCCGTCTCTATTTGTTTTGTTCGAATAGATCATCACATTTAACCGTCAGTTAACACTAATCAATGGATGGTGAAACAGCCCCTTAATGTAGCATCATTATGGTTAACTAGCACTAAGTATTGTAAGTTGGAGTTACCTGTTCCCACATCTGTTTCAAAAGCATTCGGGGGTATCCATCTCGTTGTCCTTTGGACGATATAGACACGGTCAGTGACAAGTAAAACGGTTGCGGTTTCTTAATGTCCTCTACGTACGGAGGTGAATCATTAATACCCTGTAAATAATATCTAGTGATAAGAAAACAAAGAAATTCAAGTCGCAAGCTTTTGAAATTGCAACTTACGGGGTGGAAAAATCCTTCTTCAGTTATTATAAATTCTTGGTGACACTTTTCTATCTTGTTTCGCCGGAGAAGTTCATTTCGTTGGTAACGCCTTCGCTCTGTTAAATCCAATAGTTCACATGCAACTGTTGTGCTGTAATAAAATTCAATTTTACATAAATGTTTTGGTAGACTTTCCGGTCTATAACATTTTAATCTTAGGCCCTTATCACACTAACGATTTGCGGGCGAGTTGAAAGCGAGGCGAGCGCGTAGCGATTTCGCCGCGAGCACGCAGCGAGTTAGCTGCATATAGCGCCAAAAACGCTATATTGTAGACTCCTACGATAATAATAGGGCATCTTCCTATACGCAGCTAACTCGCTTGCGCTCGCACCGATATCGTACCGCGCTCGCCCACAAATCGCTAGTGTGATAAGCCCTTACGTGAAAGTTGCAGGTTCTTGTAACGTATAAACAGTCATAGTGATCCACTCCGAACATTTAGGCTGGATCACTCCCCAGCATGGAGTCATCACTACATTGACAATGTTAGCAATTCTTTCACTGAAACAACATTATTAATTCGTTTAAAAAATGTTACCTGTGTATAATTTTATAAATTGCGTTTGAACTTACGGTAGCCATATAAATCGCATGACATGGTCGGTGTCGTTACAGATTGCTATCGCATCTCGAGACAGTGAGTGGGTAGGCATTATTGGGATAGTATAGTGTTCCACAGATAAAAATACCTTTAACAAAATCTTGTAAATGTATCAACTCCAAGCATTATTCATAGTTTAGATACCTACTTAAATCTAAACTGATTTAGCCACTTACAACTTCCCTCCTGTACGCTGATCTTATCACTTTGTCTACAAAGAATGGCACATCAAGTCTCGTTTCTACACAGTTTGGTAAACCACCTTGCCCTCTTACCATTATTTTTACCGTGTCGTATCCAAAAGAGCATAAGAAAATGACCTGGAATTATCGAAAGTTAGTTGACAAATGAAACGTGTAGATAGACCCCCGTCTTTTTCAAATATTTGCCATGGATTTCTTACCTCATAGTCAATCATTTCTGTAGGCATGAAAGCAAATGGTATCGCCAATTTACCTAGTGGTGGGACTTCGGCGAAATATAATAGGCATCTAATAACTGCGTCTGGAGTTATCATGTTTCCTCGTAAAAGACGCCATGTTGTAAACACATCTGTTGGATTGTAGAGCCAGACAATCTGAAATATTTTTTGATACCTACAGTTTTCTCGTTACGTTCGTTATTATAAAATAAATTAAGTAAATACATCTGTAAACTCACTCGTATAACAGGATCCAAATTGTTTATGGGCACTTTGCCACAATCCAACACTGCCAAGTAATCCGAAGACTCTTTATGCCGCCTTAAAGATGTTAATGTCCCTTTAGAATTAAGATGTGCGTACATGTGGATGTACAAGAACAACGACCGTTGGTTTGGTAGCGTCAACCCGTAACATAACGTGTTGAGACCTTCGTAAGAATAATTGAAACGTAGGTGTAGAAGACCTGGATTTTCGGGCTGGAATTTATTAATTATAATTTTATTGGTCGTTAAATTGCCCAGTCGATATAAAAAGTCGAACGAAACCTTACCGAAACAATGCCATTGACCGGGAATAGTTCGATGAGAGGTCTGTGTATGCATGTATGCCTCCATTCGTACAATGATGTTCCGACTTTGACCTCGACCATTTCGCAGTCGCATATTTTCACCCTGCGCAGACTCCAAGTGACGGGCACGCGATAAACACAGCCCATGACGAATATCAGCTCTACATGACCGTTGCGCACGCAAAGATCGGGACCATATAGATGAACGTCCAACGGTTTATTCGGCCGGCAGTCCATTAAAGCTTTATTAAACCTGCATGTCGAAATTACCGTTAGAGATAGGTACCTATATAAGAAAACAATCAATGAAAAACGAGAAAATAATAATTCAACTCTTTATGAGTCACCACTTACTCGTCTACATTAGTAATATTCCAAACGCAATGATTGCTCAATATTACAGGACATTTTACAGAAATAGTCCGCATAATCTGAAAGTAGACAAGTATATAAAAAGTAAATCTTAAAATAATAGTAATAATTAAGTCATATAAGCAAGTCACTGTACCTTGATGCTGGGATATATTCCATCGTACCAGATCTTACATATAGTCTTTGTGATTGGCTGGATTTCTTCAATCTCATCAAATTCATTACGAAACAGCACAGTGTATTTGACATCTATCTGCCTGGGGCCTGCCCCGTCTGGTGTGACTGTCAGTTTCACTTCGCAATGATTAGATGGTTTAAGGCTGTTCTATTTTAAACCAAAATTATCAATTAAGTATCTGTTATATACTAACTAACACATCATATTTTTAAAGATCGATACGCACAACTGGAGAGTCCATTTCAAACCTATCTCCGCTCCAATCGTCTTCAAGTCCATTAATTTCGTGATAGAGCTTTGATGTAAAGAAGCAAGAACCATAGTTGTAAAGAGTTACAGATTGTGACGCGCTCTCTTTTACCACAATATCATGAAGGTTATTTAGTCGTGGTAAGACCTAGAGAAGATGAATTTTAAATTATATTCAGACTAACGATCGTATCATGTTATAAAAATTCATCGATATAGCGCACAGGATTTGTAAACTGAAGTGGCAATGGTCTGACAAAGGGATAAAATGGCTGTTGAATGATGTAACCGAGTTCTTCAGTGAAGAGTACGATGCCTTCTAAATTCAAATTTAAAGGCGGAGTGACGATTTGCCAAAGCTGGCAGAAACTGAATGCGAAGCCGAAGCCAGATTAAAATGGCGTTTGGGGTAGGGCTTTGTCTAGCAATAGATTCCTAATAGATCAATGACAGCATTCAGCATTCTCTTACCCTTAAATCAGGAAGTTCAGAAAATCCAGTGACTTGTATAAACAACTCTGTTGGCTCTCCAACTGGTCTGGAAAGAGCACAAGCCTAGATACTCGATCATACTCGAAGATAGTGATATCAATAGCCGTAAAATTGATAAATCTTCACAGAGACTCAAAATGTAAAAAAAAAAGAAACTGTACCGTACCTTCCATCAATGAGGACAATGCATGAGCACGTCATGGTCGTCTCGTAAACTATATTGGGTTCTTTGGGAAAGAACCACCAATGATAACAGACAATCTGTCTTGGCGGAAGAACTATAGAACCACCTTTATCAGCTCCAAACCACGAGACCGAGTTTAAAATTCTGATGCTGAAGATAATTAACTATTTATTAGAGTGACACATTTATGAAGGTAATTATTATAAGCAGTTCATCCCAATAATATTAAAATAATACAAACTGTATCTCCATCCTAGTAAGATTGTGCAAGTACGCCGTACAATAGTTAGTGCAGCCAGTGATGGTAGGTGGGAATTCGTAGACCGCATGAGTCGCTGGGTTGTACCCATGAGACATCACCTCCACTTGACTAATTTCAGCATTACCGGAAAAACAGATGTGAGCCTAAAAGAGATTTCCCTGTACTGATATACGTTCTTGAAGATCTTAAATAATTATTTTAACGATATATTACCTTGTGAACTTTGTTTATCATCAAATTCCAGGTTTCGAAATAGTCTCCAAAAGTTTTCGGCTCTAGAGCTACCGTAATAATCTGCCATCCACGGCCTTGTACGGTCCCGCACATAGGCATTACAACAAAATTGCTGTTTCCGTAAAATCAAGTAACTATGTGATTAACGGTACTATGCAGCTAAGAATTATTTTATTATTGTTCATGTGTAGTCGAAACTTACGTCCCATCAGGAGCTTCAAATTTAAAATACATCGTAGTTTCTAATTTGTTTGATAACATAAAGTTGGCAAAAGTGGTCCTAGCAGGAACAGTTGGTGGCATTACCACCTACAAGTTAAACATTGATATTTAATTTTACTAGCGGCTTAAATTTTAATTAGGAACTAAGTACCTACTAACCACACCACAGAAAAAAGGTGCGATACTATAAAAGTAATTACTTCAGTAGGACAGTCCCATTCTGTGATCCACTCGGTGCAGGGAGACCATGTGTTGCCGATACAAGGTATACGAAACCAAGTATGTTTTATTTTCACTTGGTCAGTGTTGTCATCGTCGTACCTCTTAAATTGATAGTCTCCGCACATTAGATAGCCGTATATCTCTTCATTCAACTTGGGCCTAAATTAGACAAAAAATTTGAATACGAAGGTACCTATAAAATTAAGTAGGTATTCTTCAATTACTTGCCTAAATCTGATAGTAAACAATCTTGAGTCATTTGGTGGAATTACTGACGCTATTGGATCAACTAGAAATATATTTTCAGGATCTGAAAAGTTACACATACATAAGTAATTAATATTTCCCGAGATACTGGGAGCACCGTCAACCGTTTAAAAATGTATTGACCTGGAATCCATTGTATATAGCCTTCTTCTTGCTCATGATTGGTGACGCATATAGTCTGCGATATATTTCTGGTGACATCAAAAACACTTCCTTCGCCAAAGTCTAGATATCTTTCATATACTGAGGCCGATGGTATGTAGCTCAGGCGGTTTAAACTATTCTCCATTAAATGTGAGCAGCGATTTTTAAGTTTCCAGTTCTTTTCAAAAACGTGGTCAGTAATGTTGAACAGGGGGTTACCGGGCAACAGTACCGTCGCTAGCACGTTAAGGAAAAGTGGGTCCTGAAAAAGTTAGCCATTAAATTTAAAATATTTGAGATGTAATAAATTATGTACGTAATCGTATTAGAATGGCTTCGTTTTATTATATTTTTTAATGTTTTTAAAAATTTGGGTGCAATATATGTAGCTAAGTGACCAGACTGACAAGCACCACCACCCGTGTAAACTTGCAACACCAGGAGCATAGTCCTAGTGAAAAAGGGGTTAATTCTGCAGAAGTTAATAGCTGATTTCGACTTAAACCCTTATACACATAAAATAGAAAATAGCTGTGTAATTTCCGCAGACTTAACCCCTTTTTCACTAGGGTCCCAGAATATGTAGAAACGTTGCCTAAACTATTTGGTATATTTTGCCAATAATGTCACTGTGCTTGGTGTCAGGATTAGCGAGCAAAATGGTGGCAGCGATAGGTACAGGGACCTGGCAGCCTGGCACTAGGTTTAACTGACCGCACAATTTAGCTAGAATATAGATAGGTATGGCCTATGTATAAAATAATAAGTACCTAAAAGATGCTGGCAAGTAGGTAATTTAAGCTATTATTTATTTTGATTGGTAAGTATGTAGTTAAAAATGTTCTTACCTGGTATAAAACTAAGCACACGAGTTCAACTGTATAAATGCCGAGAGCACTTCCGGTGAACACTACAGTCGTTGTAATAGTTTCATGGGCCCTAATAAGTCCACAATTGCCTGTAGAAATCTGTTGATAAAAAATTATAGAAATAATTGTTGTTAGGCTTCGCTATAAACAATCTACTTGGGAAATTCTTACTTGAAAATATCCTTGACCTGACAAAGGCAAAAGCCATTGATAAGTTGTCTCCACGGCCGACTTGTTAACAATGTTAATTACTGCTTTCCTCTTTTCATCAACATTCTTGCATATTCGAAACTTGAGCTTCCTTTTGCTCAAGGATACTTCTGGCCCTGTAATTAAAATTATTATTGTTCAGTTGATCCGTTTAGGTAGGTACAAGGTCTTCCTAGAATTTAAGAAATCTTCCACAGTGCGTTAGCCGAGCAAATCCACTCTAGGAAAAACTACTCCTCGAACTCGAACTTCAGGTAGTGCCGGAGAGCGAGCATATAGCGGAAGGCCAGTAAGCGGAAAAATTAACTAAAATGCCAGAAAATACATATTTTTATTATACCTACGACATCGAAGCCAAACGCTTACGGTAAGACTAATGGTAGGAATGTATGGTATGGTAATGGTACACACGTAATCTATGGTAAGTTTATGGGCGCCTAAAATTTCTGCTTATGTATTAGGTAGTCATATTCATGTTTTTGCCAAAAACATAGGTAAGACCTTGGTTCTAGTTCTAACAATAGTATAAACCCTGCTGCAGAGGCGGCGCGACGGTTTATTTATTTAATTATTATTAATAACTTACCAAAGCACCTCCCAGAGACAGTGACCCGATAAGTATTGCCTGCCGTGTCGTCTACCAAATAGTAATCGGTGAAGGCCTGCCCGGCGATGTTGGGTCGGAAGCTGATTCGAACTTCGACGGAGTCCCGCGGCTTCACTGGCGCTGACGTCACAGATACGTTGAATACGCGGTCCACGTTATTTAACACATAGATTAGTGACACGCGGTATGTTTGGCATTTCTGCAAGTTTATAATACTATTTTGATTTTGAAGAAACTTGCGGTTTTTCGACATCACTCATCCATCATAAGCAAATGGTAAGTACCTACTTAACTAAGTCCATAAACGACAGGAGTCAATAAAATGGTACTTATGTATTAGTTACTTACGACCGATTGGTTATGCACCCAAACTGATTTTTCGGCCACGGTGTCTACAGGTATAGATCCAAAATCTACTACTTTCTCTTCAGTGATGCTGCCGTCTTCTGAAAGGTTTTGCATGGTGATTCCAATTCGAATAAAAAGGAAAAATACTCAATAGCTGGAAGTGAAATTAGAAAACAGGATTAGCGATATTAATTTCACTCGAGTTTAAAAACAGTTTGAAAAGGTTTCAAAACTGCCACCATTTTAAAATGGCGTCGTCAAAAAATGTTCGAGCACATGTTCGAGTTTCACAATTTACATAAATCGTGATAATGTTTTTTTTTAATCAAATAATTATATTGTACCTAAACGTTTCGTGTTTTTCCGATTATTATTGATATTATAAAGAGCACTTGCACTATTTTGCAGCTAATAATCGACGGTATCTTCCTGCATTTTCGGCTTTTTCTTCAGTAACACAAACACGCTCAACGATTGATTTGACGTTTCAACTCCGCCTCTTTCCTCTCCCCCTTCACCCTTCGTGTTTCTCTCGCTCGTATTGCAAGTGCAAGATCTCTTTACGGAGAAAAAGATGTGAGTTTCGTGAAATTGGATTTTTTTACGAAATGACAGAAAAACTACATGTGGAGTGATTTAAGTGATACCAATTTTGTTTTAAGTTAGTTAATTTAAAGTTTATTTATATAGTGCTCCCCCGTGAAACCAGTTCATTCAACGCTTTTATGCTTCCCTCACGATACCGACTTCCTGGTTATTAAAAGATGCGTTCTAATGTTTTCTACTAAATACACATAATAGCGTAAACCGCGTCAGCAACACCGCAGCTGCATCATGGATTCAGGAACCGACTGGCTGTGCGAAATCTTGCAAAATGTGCAGTTGGAACAATTTTATTTGCCCATTAGGGACCAGTTGCAGGTAAATAATACTATTTTTGTCCTGCGCTCAAATTCCCTTCTTCGAAATTAAGTTAATATTGATATTTATTTTATAAGGTCTGTCTATTACTGTTAGTTTAACATCCTATGAAGTTTATTGCGAAATATTCATGGCCTTTCGCAACCCCCTCTTTTGAGTGGGAGCCAAGGTTGAAAACCATGTGAATATTAAAAAATGCACACAAATATTATTAATTAATGTTGTAGATAACAAGATTGCCACATTTTGATTATGTGCACACGGATGATCTGGAACGAATTGGCATCAGCAAACCTGGCATACGCAGGTTGCAAGATGCTGTTAAGAAAAAGAACCGGCAGCTATGGATGAGTAAGAACAAAAAGTTTTGGAACAAATTGTTTGGTACATCGAGTTCAGTATCCAAAGAAAAGACTGATTTAGCCATTAGGCCACCTATACATACTGAGACAAGAACAACTTCTGTTATATTTGAAAAAGATCTTACGTAAGTAGTACCTGCAAGGAGTAAAAAGTAGTTTTATATTGTAGATACTGTGCCTAACTATTACAGCATCTGGGACATATCAAGCTTAACAGAACCAGTAATAATAATACACTAGCAGCTCTAAGAGCTGATGCGTGTATATCACCACACTTGTGTTTTTAGTCTTTACTTTGACATTTCAGAATCATTGCAGTGGCTGTGATCACAAGTAGTAGACTGAGTGTAGAGTATCATGTGTGTCCCGGGTTGTGTAATAGTTAAGAGTGAAAATCACAAAGTTTGAAATATGCTCTTGTTTGTATTAATCTCATGGGCCCTCGTGTACTTTATAAAGGGTCAATAATATTAACACTAAGAATTACAGCAGAATGTGCTTCATAAAGTACCTACAAATTGTTCATTGAAAAAAGAATCCAAAGAATTTTAAAATAATATTCAAAATAACAAAGCTGTTGAACCATGTCTACGGGCACAATTAAAAAAAAGTCTGTCCAAAAAGTCAGATCTCAGAAGGTTAATGATTTTTCAGGTTGCTTAATGATCTTGGTACTGGATCATATGGGGTAGTGAAACGAGGAGAATGGAAGACCGAATCAGGAAAGATTATATCAGTTGCGGTTAAAGTTTTAAAAGCAGATGCATTTGCCCCTGGTGTTTATGATGACTTCCAAAGAGAAGTTGAGGCTATGCATAGCCTGAAGCATCCCAATCTGATTAAGCTTCATGGTGTGGTGGGCAAGCCTCTGATGATGGTGTGCGAATTGGCACCTATGGGTGCTTTATTAGACTACCTAAGAGCTCAAAATGGAAGAATTTCACTGAATTTTATATCAAAATGGTCTGAGCAAGTGGCAGCTGGTATGGCACATCTAGAAAAGAATAGATTTTTACATCGTGACCTGGCTTGTAGAAATATCCTGATGTCAACACTGGATTTGGTAAGTTTTTTTAATTTGAATAGTAAATAGTCTGCCACAAACTGCACAATACATGTACCCAACCATTGACATCAATGTATGCCAGATATATTGTAAACTTATTTAAGTTATTTATTTTCCAATTAGACTCAGATTTATAATAAGTTCACAGGTCATGATTCTTAGTTTAGTATGAATAATAGTCATGTAAAATATCAAACAAGATAAATTAGTTAATCTCAATACAACCAGCTACTTCCAAAACATGTGTGTAAGAGACAGATAGATAGACTGATACACAGACAAATTTACAGAAGCAGAGACTTATTAATTGGAATCTGTCACACACCTATTAGGAACGGAAATTTGAAAATAGGCGCTATTAATCATTTACTCATTCATTCATGACTCAGTTGTAAATATTCTCATAACAATAGCAAGTGAATAAAATTATCATTTCTATTTGTTTACTAACACCTACACATATTCAAAATGTGAGGACCTGTTGCTTATTTTACTACACCTGTTTTATTATTGAAGTATTTTTTTATCATGTGTGGTATCTTTAGCAATGCAATAACATATTAGTTACTAGCCTTTACCCGCGTATGTACTTGCAACCATTCGAAATGGCAGTCAAATTGAAATTGAAATTTCAAAAATTCAGCTATCTGCAAAACAAAGTTTATTCAAAATCCGACCAGCCGTTTTATCGCATGGCTGCCTAAACTAAAAAAGCAACGAACACACGACGCGCGCAGAAACTTTCGCATTTACCTACATATTTTACTAACTTTTTCCCGCGGCTCGGCCCGCGTGGTATTCGGTTATCGCGCGCTGTTTCCTCGAGAACTGCATTTTCCGGGATAAAAAGTAGTCTATGTCACTCTCGGGCCCACAAACTATCTCTATGCCAAAAACACGTCGATCCGTCGCCGTCGCCCCGATACGGCGTGAAAGACGGACAAACACACAAACACACTATCGCATTTATAATATTAGTATGGATAATACAGGATATTGCAAGAGTTTCGGCTTGACCCTCTCCTCCTAAACTTATTACTTAAATGGATGCTCCCTAAGTGGGAACCCATTAGGTAGGATATAAAATAAACCTGGAAAAGTTATTTTCATATGCTGTAACTGTCGTATCGTGCTTACATCCACGTAGGTTAAGGCCCACCTAAGGTCTTTTGCGGTATTAGGTGACTAATATAAAAAACCGGAGTTAACTGGCCTTACAAGTGGGTCTTAGTGCGCGAACGTTTCCTGTGACGTCTGCGACGCACGTAGGAGACGGAGCAGTGTAATAGGGAATGAGGAATAAGGAACAATAAACAAACAAAAATTAATAACCTATTACTCTTTGCTGTTCGCCCCCTCTTATATAAAAAAAGTTCTGCACTATACTTACTGGTTATAGTGGTTTCTGAAGGAAATTTGAAATAATGGAGCTTACGTATTCACCACCGCCTCAATTATTTGTCTCATTCCAGCCACATAGCGGGTCATAGTAAGCCATAGTCAAGAGCCAATCTACTAATAAAAAAAACTGAAAATTTAAACATTGCGCATAATAACAATAATGCTTTGAGGAACCCAAAGTATAAGTAAATGCCAAAAATTTTACGATAAAAACAAAAATTTAATCATGCTGTGATAATTAAGTATCGCGTGTCTAATGCATATTAATATACCTAATGTGAAATATCGCCTGGATATTTTCAGATTATCCTACTATAATGTAAATGCGAAAGTTTGTATGTGTGTTTGTGTGTATGTTTGTTTCTCCTTCACGCTAGGACTGCTGGACGGATTTGGATGAAATTTGGTAGGTAGCTACGTAGATAACACAGAGGCTACTTTTTAACCCGATGTTCCCACGGGATAGGGATAAAAATCTCGAAAAAACGCTGATTTGAAACGCACAAAATTTGGCACTGTTGTTTATAATGCAACCTCATTTATCATGATGTAATTTCCGGGAATTGTCACGGAAATTTTTAATTCGGAATTTAAAAGTGCTGGAACTTATGATTAAAAAACGGCCACACCGCTGTTTAAAAAACGGTGACGGTACAGAATCGCAGTGACCCATCGTATGCGTTTTTATCGCATACCCTCCACATCGCTGCTCGTAATACGCTGACGGTGCGGAATCACAGTGACGTGCCGTAAACGTCACGACTTTTGGTGGAGAGCATGCGGTAAGGTCCTAACGTTTGCGGCACATCTCTGCGATTCTGCAACGTTTTCGTATTTTAAGCGGTGGTGTGGAGAGCATGCTATAAAAACAGTGCTCATACGATGCGTCACTGCGATTCCGTACCGTCAAGGTTTTTTAAGGAGCGGTGTGGCCGCTCCTTTAAGCATGCAAAGCCGCGGGAAAAGACTAGTTATTAATATATAATGGATTTAAAAATAAAAATATCGATACTTGCTTGTCAGATTGAACAGAATTTATTACATAGGACTGATCGTAGGTAAAGATCGGCGACTTCGGTCTGATGCGGGCGCTCCCGGCTGCGGACGATTGTTACGTGATGAGCGAGCGTCGGCGCGTCCCTTTCCCGTGGTGTGCGCCGGAGTCGCTGCGCTCGCGCCAGTTCTCGCACGCCGCCGACGTCTGGATGTTCGCCGTGGCGCTTTGGGAGATGTACTCCTTTGGGGAGGAGCCTTGGATTGGTGAGTTTACCTTATTTTCTGTTTAACATTACACACACAACCAATTTTTCCACTAGAGCAGCCATGTCAAACTCAAAGTTACTTAGGTATAGACCAAATGGGCCATCCAAGTACGTCACATAAATTTTGATCATTTGCAAACCTGCCCTCTCCCACCCCTTAATTTATGGATAACCCCAAAGTATAAAGATCGTTTTATCAAAGATACTAGGTGCGCCGTAAAACCTTCTCTAATTGCAATAAAGACAAATTACATCGAATAGTCCACTCATGCGCTTATAGTCTAGTGATTGCGTTGATATGTCTAAGATTCTGTAGCCACCAAATTACAAAAACGGTCTTACAATTTTGCTCTGTCTGCTTTTTGTCCGTATGCCAAATTATAAGGGCTATATAGATGTGACGTGTGAAGGGTAGATGTGTCGTCTGTGCACGGCTATCTTATCCTGTAGTTGAAATAGGGAGAAGATTGGAGGGGGCATTCTTTGTATGCAAAAGAGGGAAGTTTTTGTTATAGAAACTGTTTTATTTTATTAACCTGCCCCCGCGAGATATGGGGTGGTATGATTATATAAAAGTATATAAAGTATTACTTCTAATATTTCATACTAATAAGTTGTCAATAATGTATTCAATGTTAGCATTTGACAAGTTTATACCTATATTCGTGCAACCTATTATGTTTTGTATAAAGTACTAAACTTATTCATATTATACCTATTAACTTTTGCCCCCGGCTCCGCCCGCGTGGTATTTGGTTATCGCGCGCTGTTCCCTCGGGAACTGTGCATTTTTTCCGGGATAAAAAGTAGCCTATGTCACTCTCGGGCCCATAAACTATCTCTATGCCAAAAAATCACGTCGATCCGTCGCTCCGTTACGGCGTGAAAGACGGACAAACACACAAACACACTTTCGCATTTATAATATTAAGTATGGAGATCGTATAATTGGCTTTATTGATACTATAAAATAAGTTTACTCTGTAAATTATAGCTGTTGGTTCTCCAAAAATAAATAAATATGTTTAAGTAGTAGGACGCTATATTTTTTAGAACTTTTTCATGAAATATATAGCTTATCGTTCCTTCGTTTACAATCGGGTACGTATTGCATGTACATCGTACGTTACGATAACAATAGGATGATTGATAAAAAGTATCACAGGGCAGGGCAGCTGGCTGGTCCAATGCCGTTTTGAACAAATAATTGTAACTGAGTATCGAAATTATTTGTAAGTTACGATTGTAAACAGGATTCGATAGGTACTGGTACTCTTGAAATAAAATAATCAAAAAAGTAAATTCAAGTCAATAAAATTTTTCTTACGGCGTTCGCAATGAAATCAAAAGAACTGGAAAAAAAAATATGAAAAAAACTTAGTTTTCATTGAGCAAACGTACCTATTGCTAATAAAGATTTTCAGATGGAGCGTACTTTCCTAGTGGTCAGTTGGTAATACGCCTTGGCGCCTATAGCCACACACAGGACAGGAGATGCGGGTTCAGACCCCGCCAGAAACACCCAAAAATAATTATATCTTTAAAAGAATCGTATAAAAATGTATTTAGGTTGATTTGTTGTCGTTATATGTGTAAAAAATGTACCAATGTGATATTAGATACGTAATTTGCAGCCCGTAAATCGAGCTATCATTAACTTATCTGCTTTCAAGTTAATTTTAAAGGTTGTAACACGATCAACAATAGTTGGACTTAATTTCCGTGCGTCCGTTGACCGATTACCCTCCTTCAGGCTTGAACGGTTCGGAGATTCTTCGCCTAATAATGCGAGAGAACCAGCGTCTGACGGCGCCGAGCGCGTGCCCACCTGACGTGTATATGCTGATGATGCAATGCTGGGACCTCAACCCCAAGGAGCGGCCGACCTTCGCCGGCATCCTCAAATACATGGAGACCAATAAGTTTGAAACAGCTGTTGCTGCGCTTAGGTAAGTTAAAAACATTAAAACCACGACTGCACTTAATGTTTACCTTTATGCACCATGCGTGCGTCGAGGTCAAAGATATCTTAACAATTTATATAGTACCTTGTCACTGTATGCCTTCTGACAATTTTATGCTAAAGTTCGAAGAAGAATTAACAGCGACAAGGTAAAGATATCCTTGATCTCGACTGTACAGTCGAACCATTTGATTCCTGCACTGTTAAAATTTTTTGTAAAATTACAATTGTTTTACAAAACAAATATCAGCAAAATTCCAAATCAACGTATACTAATACAAAACATAACACAATTTGAGTAAAATTACAAGACATGTGAAGGAACTTACTATAATGAGTTGTAATTTTGGAAGCTTTATGCAATAACCCTACACGTATTGTAATTTTTCCTAACTGTTAGTGAATTTCTAATGAAAGGTTGTAAATTTACCAAAATTCTTTGTAATCCGATTTACAATACTTTTTTGTGATATTACGAATAAATGTTGAAACTCAAATTACTATGAAGTCATTAAGAATTTACAAATAATTTTATTATTTTTGTAACACAAATTTGAAAATTACAATACGTATTATAATTCTATCGAAAGTTTTTATTTTTCTAACACGTATTGTTATTTTCTAAAACTGTTGATTAATTCTGAACAAAATGATTTGAAAATAAGAATAACTCTTTGTATTTTGATTTACAATACTTTTTTTATGAAATTGCAAAAAAAGTTGAAACACAAATTAGTATGAAATCATTAAGAATTTACAAATAATTTTATTATTTTTGTAACTTAAATTTGAAAATTACAATACGTATTATAATTCTACTATAAGTTTTTATTTTTCTGACACGTATTGTAATTTTGTTAAACTTTTGATTAATTTCGGGCAAAAAGATTTAAAATTTACAAAAATTGTTTGTAATTTGATTTCATCATCATCATCATGTCAGCCGAAAGACGTCCACTGCTGGACATAGGCCTCCCCCAAGGCTCTCCACTCAGACCGGTCTTGTGCTTTTCGCATCCACCGCGATCCCGCGATCTTAGCCAGGTCGTCGCTCCATCTTGTTGGAGGCCTACCGACAGCTCGTCTCCCGGTCCGCGGACGCCATTCGAGAACCTTCTGACCCCATCGGCCATCAGTCCTGCGTGCAATGTGCCCCGCCCACTGCCACTTCAGTTTCGCAATTCTTCGGGCTATATCAGTAACCTTAGTTCTACTGCGGATATCATCATTTCTGATTCTATCCCGCAGAGAAACCCCGAGCATAGCCCTCTCCATAGCCCTTTGAGTGTGTTAGGGTCCTACGGGACGTTAAATGAAATAGTGGACTGTATATTAAGGCTGGTTTAATCGCCGTCTATTTACAATAAAAATATTCTTAATTTTGAACAGAACAAAAATTAAATTGGGAGATCGTCTAACGGCGGTGGAGATCGTATGGCGAGTGGTCGCTGCCGGTCGGAGCGGCGATCGTGTCGTCGCCGTGTCGTCCTCCCGCGCGCCTCGTCCCGGGCGCAAGTTAAGCCGGTTCTAAACAGAGTGACTTTAAGCTTCCTTATGAGGCCCATCGTTAGCGCCCACGTCTCGGATCCGTACGTCATCACTGGCAACACACACTGGTCAAAGACTTTTGACTTCAAACACTGCGGTAATTTGGATGAAAAAACACTGCGAAGCTTCCCGAACGCTGCCCAGCCGAGTCGGATTCGACGAGTGACCTCTTTCTCGAAGTTGGACCTACCTAACTGGACCGTCTGTCCTAGGTATACATAGTCGTCAACAACTTCGAGCGCAGAGCCTCCGACTATTACGGGAATTGGCACTACATGAACATTAGACATGACATGACATGTAATTTGATTTACTATACTATTTTTATAAAATTTTGAAAATATGTTGAAACTCAAATTAGAATGAAATTATTAAGAATCTGCAAACTATTTTATCATTTTTGTAACACAAATTTGAAAATTGCATTACGTATTGTAATTCTACCCAAAGTTTGCTACCATTCAACAAATGTTTTGTAATTTTACGATAATGAGTTGAAATTAATTACGTTGTGTAGTACGGGAGTGCACCGATAGATGGCGCTGCTCCCTAAATAAACTCGCTAACGATGTGTAACCTTAGAATTGTGACTACCGCGGCTTACTTAACGTTTGTTGTCTTTTGTTAGGGACAGCATTATTATACTTGGTTGGCTGCATTCAAGTTATTGAACACCTTCCAATATAATTCTGAACATAGTACGATTCTGATTGCAGTACGGTGTCTCGCTCGAAACGCCTGCTGTTCTCCGAGTGAATACTATAAAACCACTCAGTTGTAAGTGAAGTTTGCCTAATAAACCGTATAATTATATTTGTCGTTTCCGTCGCATCGTCAACCCCGTTCTAGTTGTAAATTTACAACACATCATTTTGAAATTGCAAACCATTTTCAAAAGAATTTGTTTGGCAAAATTACATTATTTGTATTGTAATTTTGCTAAACGAATTTCCGATAGTCGTTTGGTAAATTTCAACAAATGTTTTGTAATTTTTCAATAATGAGTTGAAAATTTACAACACATCATTTTAAAATTGCAAACCATTTTCAACAGAATTTGTTTGGCTAAATTACATTGTTTGTATTGTAATTTTGCTAAACGAATTTTCGATAGTCGTTTGGTAAATTTCAACAAATGTTTTGTAATTTTTCGAAATTGAGTTGAAATAAATTGTATTGTCAATTTACAAAACGGAATTATATTTTTACTTTATTGTTGTGCGTAAAAACTTCCAACACTTTCTTTGTAAAATTACTACAGAAATTTTTAACAGTGTGACCTATCGTAGAACGTTGTCAAAGTAAAGTGTCATAATAAATTCCCTTGTCAAGCAACGCGATGTCACTGTGAATTTTTCTACGAAAAGCTTCGACAAAGGATCACGATTGATTTGGTTCGAGTGTACTTACTTATTTTAATCGTGTCCGTAGGTTATTTTTTGGAAATATTCGTTATGCATTTGGGGACTTTGTTTTATGCATTTGGTTTTCAACACATTTTTTTTATGTGGTAATTTCAATGGTTTATCAAGTTCCTTAGCTACGTTACTATAGCTTGATTTTAGCCATTTGGGTAAAGCCTATAAAGAATCTTTTTAAAGTAATATATATTTTATGTGACTTCGACTGAAATTTTGTTTGAGTTGTTTATTTAGTGACTAATTCTATTTGTACAAACAATCAGCATAGGATGAGTCACGATCAAGTAAGTTTGAGTGCTCCAGTTTAAAAAACGGTCAGGAAAATCCCTGTTTTATAATTGAATCTATCAATGGGGCTATAAATTTGATGACTATTATCAAACGAAAAGATTTCTTTTGAAATATTTTTAGTGACGTTTTGTTTTGCTTATTTCTCTACATTATTTTATAGGTAGTTAAAGAATTTAAAATAGGTCTAACAGTTGGAGAGCCGAAAAGGGTTTGTGGAAACGAGTTTATAGCTTTACTACGTTATACGGTCCGGCCCTTAGTTAAGTAGGTAATTTAATTAATTAAACTAAGCCCCAAAGTTCACGCACAGACACGGTGTGCGTGACCTTCGCGTACCTTTATCTTTTGATGTCACACTACTTGTGTATGCCGTTGTCTATTGCCCATTGCCCATAGGGGAAGGCGGAACAAGAAATTAGAATTTCATTACCTAGTGTAAACTGGTACATGCTTTGCTTATTTTTATTTAAGATATGCATATTTTTTTATTCCACAGTTACAGGAGACAGGACCAAATGACAGTTGAAGCGGGCGACGCGATCATATTGATAGATAAGCGACCGGAATTGCGTTATTGGAAGGGGCAGAACCAGAGGACATTAGAAGTGGGATTGTTTCCAAGGTAAATTTACTTCGTTACGATAGCTTTGTTACTTTAAGTGTAAGTTTTCGTACATTTCTGACTTTCTACATCCACCTTCTGAAACTGTTACTTTTCTAATTCTGTGCTAATTTAATTTTCAGTAATATTTTAAAAGCATCAAATCCAAAATCTGCGCAAGTGAAGAAAAAGTCGGAAACGTTATCTCCAATGCGAAAAAGTAAGTATTCTGTATTTTTTACGAACCTAACTAACAAGTGTGACGCAAACACAAATGTTTTAACAAAAGTATGGAGCACGATAATATGTATAATACCTGTCTAATTTATCATTTCAAAGTTTTGGAATGGTAATTCTAATGGAGATTTTTAATGAATTGTAATTGACTTTCACAGAGGTTTACAAGAAGATTTATTCTGGTATAAACTACACTTTACATATTAGGGAGGAAAATCTAAGCTTTTATCTCGTTATCATTGCCCTGTTGTAGATATCCACTTAGTTTCTAGGAAGAGCTTTCGCACGCGTAACTTGTCTTTATTAAGTGCGTGTAAGCAGCTCAACTGGGATACTACATACTTACGTGTCACTTATACAAGTCATATCATGCTTATAAGTATGCTGCACACGTTTCCATCGAGCACATTTATGGTAACATCGGAGGACGAGTTGACGTAACACTTGGCAAACATTTGACGCACGCAAAGCAAATAGAGCACTCGCCACAAATGTTTGCCATATTGGCCCAACATGGTGTTACGTTTTACTTTCGTTGATGAAAGTAAAATATAATTAGTCATTGCACGGTCGTAAGTTTATTAACATTACTATTACACTTGTCATGTTTATGTTTCTTATTCTCTGCGGCAGGTTTTTTTATAAAACAATTTGAAGGTTTTAGATACACGCGCTTTTCTCATCCTTTTGTAATCTTGTGGATATAAATATTAATTACTCTTTTTTTGCTAGAAATACTTTATAATACTTACAATGATTTTTCTAGTTTTATAAAGCGACAGTAGGTAAGTAAGCTTATGATAATGCACTCATCCACATATATTATTGGTCTTGGGTATTGGGTTGAGCAACTTAAGACTTATAGGGTTTTTATTTATAAACAAAGTAGCTTTTGCCCGCACATCTGTCTACGAAAAATTGCAACTATGCAACTTTCTGGAATAAAAACTAGCCTATGTTTATCTCAGGGTCTCTGACTATATGTATCATCATACAAAATTTAATTTAAATTGGTTCAGCTGCCTAAGCGTAGAGATTTAACAGATAGACATAGTTTCGCATTTATAATATTAGTAAGGACAGTAAGGATAGTAAAGATTATGCGCTGCAATATAGGTACACAAAGACGCTATAATGTAGTACTCTTTATTGTAGCTTGTGTCGTCTTTAACATTGCAAATCGCTAATCTATAGGTATAACTTAGTCTGGTTATTATCACTTTGGTATGACTAATTGGCTTAAGTGACCACCTTGAGTACATAAGTCGCACCTTGATATAGTATGGTATCGATAATGTATATGTTTAACAAGAAATGCGATGTGTACATTGATATTTGTGGTGAGTTCATGGGTTTACCCAACGCGTCACGTACGTATTGTTGTGATTTAAGGACCAACTTCTACATGCTTGTAAATAATACTTATGGATTTTAATTGATTTATCTTTGGTAAATATAGGTAGGTATTTGATTTGTCATTTCTAGAAATATTGATTTCATTGAATGTGGCCCTACCTGCCATGTACAGTCGGTTCCCTAATTTACTTATCCACTTTTCATATTAGTTGTATAAAAAAGTGGATACTTATGCTAGGGTACTGACTACTATATACTGAAATTGTAGAATCAACTTCGGCCAGCAGTGTGTGAAGTAATAATAATAATATCATGGGACACTTGACACCGATTGACCTAGTCCCAAATTAAGCAAAGCTTGCACTATGGACACTAGGCAACGGATAAACATACTTAAATATTGATAAATAAGTACTTAAATACATATTTAACATCCAAGACCTGAGAACAAACATTCGTATTATTCATACAAATATCTGCCCCGGCCGGGACCTCAAGCTTCGTAGTCAGGTTCTCTAACCACTTAGCCATCCGGTCGTCTAAAGTATTAAGGTTACTTTATTTATACGTCGCAGTTTTTTTTGATTCCAGTACAAACCCCATGTCTATTTTTATTTTCCAGTCCAAACCCCAACGTCTCCGGTATCCGCAGACGACTCGACCGTGGTGCTGCGCAAGCGGCGGACGATCGAGTCGACGCAGCCAATCAGCACGCGCGCTGGCAACGGGGGCAGCAAACAGTTCAGCTACAACAAGCTCGTGAACGACCGCACGCTCGCCATGCGCCGGATGGAGCGGGAACACTCCAAGAGCATGAATATAGGTGAATAACATGATAATTATTTGTTACAGTACTCTAGACGGGTCCATATCGGCTCGCATACTTATTGAAAGTCCGAATGTATTTTTTGTTAGAATGATCGCTCGTCATAACTCTTTTTTCTCTGAATGTAAAGATTGTTTAGAATTCTTATAAAATAAACCTAACCTAACCTATAGTTTTCTATAGGATGACCATTTAATTTTTTTTGAAAAATATAAGGTTTCAGTGCGAAAAAAAATTCGGACAAACGATGATTCGGACAAAAATTACGGTATGACTAGCGATGAGTATGCGAACTTTGGCGCTCCCACTCCAGACAAGGGCGGATCCAGCTTAATAGCCTGGCCTGGACTTGGTGAAATTCTAGAATAAATCAATTTGCCTCTTTTGTCGCAGAAGTATATTAATTTTATTAAAATCATTGACTGTTGTCCTGGTTGTCCGGGGCCTAGGAGGGGGGAGGTCATAACTCTCAGAACCCCTCCCCCCCTTGATCAGCCCTTGACTCAAGAAAACGAGCATATCTCTATCTCATCTGATGTCTTCATGGTTAAGTATCAATAGGTATAGGTAGCAATATTAAAATCGTTATTTGGACAGTACTCCAGAAATTTGATTTTCAGTATGGATTACAAGCTTGACGTACGTTACTGAAACTTTTCAAGAATCTGCGAATAAGAAATTGTTTTCTGTTAAATTCCGCAATGGGATACCTGTTTATGATAGTCGTGAAGGAATAAATTAGTTTTCCCTTTCAGTAAGAGAAGACCGGCTCATTGATTTGGACCTACCACCTTCGACGAGGCTGAGCGCACCGCCGAAAAATTTATCTCTGCAGAATAACGCGTCTATTCTGGACGAACCTATCGATGTTCCGCAACTCAGTGAGTAAATTGATTTTTTTTTTTTGTTTTTTTTAGGCATTATATTGCCTATTGTAATTAATCAACGCAGATTTCTTAACTTAAAACATCCTTAGTGCTTTTACAACTTGATTTCGTGAATTTAAATTAATATATATGAAATAAGTATATTAAATTTAAATAAGCATTAATATTTGAACCATTTATACTCCAATATTGAAACAATGTTGCAAAAATCAAGTTTAAAAATGTAAGCATTTGTCGCTTACCTCGTCGATTTCTCTTCATAAAACTTGCTTCTGTATTTTTCAATAAAGAGTTATTGTGTTACACTATGTTGTATCTTTTTTATTTCATTCATGGCCAAGTTAATTTTATTATATTACATTTATCTATAATTTACTTTCAGATCAAGAAGCAGATTGGGGCGAGCCAAGTACAGACAGCTTACCAAACTACACGCTATCCACACATACACAAAACAACCACCCGTATCTCTATGGGGCTAAATCACTCGATAATTTGGTGCTGACATCGCAGACGTTTACACCGCCTGACCCCTTCGACACTTCGCAATGCTGGCCCGGACAAACTCAGCCCAACTACAACATAAGTGACTTTAGTACCCAAATACAAAATGAATCTCAAAAATACTCCATGAAAAATTACAATAATACGCCCTCTACTAGTGCTGATTTGACTCACAATATATACGCCAACGCAGCTACTAGGGCCAATAGCTTAGTCGTAAATAATACTGGCAGTGCAGCATTACCTAATAATTATAGTTGTAGCAGCTATGGAGCACTTCACAATTCGAATAGTACTAACTATGCAGCTCAGGATAAATTGAATAGTGCTAAATATGGGACACTTCCATACAATTCAGTGAACGCCAGTGAGACACTTACAAATAATATCAACACTAGTGCATACGGAACGCTTCCAAATAACGTCTACTCAAACAGTTTATCGTTACAAAGTAACGCGCCATCGACCAATCAGCTAAGTGTGGCGGCGTCATTGGCAGAATTGTCTTTGGATGACAAAATATCAGAATCTCTGAATCTCAGAATAAAAAACTCTAATACTGAAAATCTTTACGCAAACAGCAGTTTTAGCGACGCGCCCTCAACATCCACCGCTGACACCAGCAACATTGTGCCACACGGTAGTAAATTGTATAACGACATATCTCTCTATGAAAACTTTGACATGAACCCCGCCCAGCAGCAGTTTATTCTGGAAACAAAGGACTTCTATTCAAAACTTTCTTCGAATAATGTGAAAACCTCAAACGATTATGAAAAGAACATTTACGTGCCCAAATACGACGCTGAAAGTGAAAAATTACGCAATTTTAGTGAATCCGTTGAGAATTCTAAGAATTATTCGGCAATGAAGTATCAGAACGCTGATTATTATCAGTACGCGTATACGGGTGATTACGCGTCTAACGATGCTTCCACGTCTCAGAGGGTGGCACAGTATGACGAGGTCAATGACACGTCCAGTAACATTTACAGCGAGATCGGGGAGAATAACAGCATGTATGGAGCGAGTCAGGACTACGGGAACGCTAGGCTATATGACGACGTGTATGAGACCGCCATGCCCCGGCCGCACCGCCCCGCACCGCCCTGCCCGGCAAAGCCCAAGTAGACTAATAAAGAAGGTCACGGTGCTTTATGGCATCTAAGGGGCGTAGGTCCGCAGTATATCACCTCCGCTATTAAATTAAGGTAAATGAGTGATGATTTTGGATATTACGACCCTTGATGAGCTTTTTGGATGAGGTTTGTGGTACAAACACTGTTTGGTCAGATACTTGTCTTACGTTTAATTATAACAATATTTACAACACAAAGCATGTATTTTATGTTCTGTCCAAAAACGTTGCTCTTGATACAATCAAGTTAAAATTACTGCTTATACTCAAGCGTGCCATTTGGAACTTCTTGCCCCTCAGCATTGATGTGATGTGTGTTCGAAGTTTGAATATTTGCTTGGGCTATTTTGTATGATATAAATGTCGATACCAGGTTCATATTACTACTTAATTCTTCTATACCGCATTGCGTAGGTAATTTTTACTGCATAATGTTGTACAGTGTTTATTTATACAAATGTCTTGTTAGAATACAAATTTAACTTTTGCAATAACAATAATTTATATGGGCCTTTGAAGAACTTTACTTTTGTTACTAGTCGATAATATGGGATTTGATCATTTGAAATGGAACATTTTATTATCTACACAAGTGTCCAGTGATATAACAATATGCATCATATTGTGTCGTACAGATTCAGTCATTTTTGTTTTGTTTTGACGTTTATGGAATCACGACTATTTCTCAAAAAGTTGTCCATTTTTCAATTTTTAATTTGTCCACATATGAAAAAAAATCCTGATGCTATTTCAACGCAAAAAATAAGTATTGTTTTAAAATATATACAAAACCTTGTGGTAAAAGTGATAAAAGGTCAGACAATCTTTGTTGTTAAAATTACGATTTTTTCCTCGCAAAATTTCGTGACGTTTTCCTGACGTCTAGAAATTTTGGATGTTTTATGTTTATGTTTTATGATCTCATTCTTGGAGTTAATAATTTCTTGTCAAAACTGATTTTTTATCTTATCAATTTTATGACGGGACAACATTTTGAGAAATTTAAACTCTAATAAGTGTCTCTTAATGTTAATAATCTGTGAAATGAATGACGTTTATGTGAAGTGGTTCGACTTTGAATCCAAGTTAAAGTCAAGAACTAATACTTTTGAGCAAAATTTTATTAAAAAATATGTGAACACGACTCTCTATTGTTGACGGAATACATTGTTGATAGCTTGTTCAGATATTTGTGATTGAATGTTTGCTCAGGAGCTTAAGAACTCGACTGTACATGATAACCTATGATCTGAAAAGCTGTTTAAATTTGGATCATAATCTGTCGTGTCGGCGTGTGGAGTGTGTGCAAACCATTAGACTTTTTTTCTCTTCTTTCGATTTCTATTTCAAAATGATCTGATGTTAGTACCCTACTTTCTAGATTTTTAGTTTTTTTTTTAACTTAGTGCTATTTATTACGTTTACATTTTTAACGTCTCGAAGAATCATCACATGGTGCCTCACTATGTACCTGCTAGATTAGTTGCTAATATAACGTTTACGTTTAGATATACATAACATAACCCATGTATAAGGCCGTTGTATAATTTATTGAAATCATTACCTTTCATTTCGTGGATGTGATTCAAGAATGTTTGTTTAACTATTCGTTTCAGTTTATTTATAAACAAGGAATATAACTAATATAAGACTCAAACGTGCTTGTTGGGAGAGACTTGAAATTATGTAAGAAATGAGTTGAGATTGAAATTACGAAAATTGCTCTCTCCGCCAATGATGTTAACGAATGTACCTAATGCAAAAATAATGATTCGGGAGTCGTGAAAATACTTATTTTGTGATTTTTTATTAGTGTGACCTCAATATTCGATATTGCCTTTATATGTTTGTGTAAGTATATCGTGAGGATCAAAATAAAGTGTGCAGTTTTCTGTGACCACTATTGAAATCATATCATTTTAGTATTTAGGTAGCTAAAATGTACCTATACTTAATTCATAGGACAAAAACTGACCCATGATATTTTAAATAAGTGCAGAATTTTTTTATGCGATGTACTATTGTTGTAAGAACGTTTCAGTTTTGCATGTTCATGCAATTTTTACTATTTTGAAATGTTCTGCGTGTAACCAATCTAATTTGTGCAGTAATTTAAAATTGCTCCCGTTTTAAAGTAACAAGAGATGATTTAGGTAGCGAGTGTCGACTGTTCATTTTGATGCATCACAAGACATCACAAACATTTATTTTTTACATAGGGCTGATTGCAATCGTTACATCAACTAATGAGTTGAATCTAGTTGTAAGAAACAGAAACACTGACCAGTTGCCACAATTTTAGAAAACTAACTGGCTAAGATGTAAAATAAAAATGAAAAACACTAAAAGTGTAAAGGACCTTTATTTTTATTGTTCCAAAAAAAAGTTTCTACGGAATGTGAATGAATGTACAGTTCTACATATAGTTTTTAAATAAAAGTGATCTAATAAAAAGTTATTAGCTACAATTGTAAAATTGTATCATTGTCTTTCCACCCTATAGGAACGTTGATGTCCATCAAAAACTATATCCGTACCTCAGGAGTGTTTTGATGTAAGTGCTAATGGGTGTATGTAAGGGCCAATCATTTTTTTTACTGACACTATAATCTATTCGCGACATTTTTTAAACAATTGCAGATTTTTGTAAGTGAACATGTTTTTTCTGTAATTTAATAGATGGTGTACATGAATAGATACATGCCATCCTACGTAAGTTCATCCTATTAAACCGTGAAATATCTTATTGGAAGTACGTTGGTAACGCCAGAGACAATTTTGGTAATGCAGTAGACTCTTAAAGTGTGGGTAAAATAGTTGATTGGCTCATCTGCCACAGGGAGCGTGCAAACATATCTGACTTTGTAGAAGTAGAGTCGTATCAGATATTTATGCACCCTTGTTGTCACATATTGGTGCTGGTGACTGTACAGTACGTACCAGGGTGGGTGGGACCTTTCCGTAATCAATTAAGAAAGAAAAAATAAATCCGCTATAAAATTTCGCTATGATTTCTTTGGCAGATGTTTGGCATCTCATATGACTTCAGCAGCACAAATTTTAATGTTCCGCCCTGTTACGCGATTCAGTTTCTTTGACTGTACCAAGAAACGTCACGTGCGTATGATATTGATAGTTTGATAGATATAGTTTTAATCGGAAACAGTAGGTATGCTTCTCAGGTCAGTCAGGTGGACTGACGACATCGTGAGAGTTGCAGGAAACCGGTGGATGCAAGTGGCGAGTTGTCGTTCATTATGGCGTTCTAAGGGGGAGGCCTTTGTCCAGCAGTGGACGTCTTCCGGCTGATGATGATGATGATGATGATGATGAGTACTGTATGCTTCTCATGTATGTACAGTCCAAGAAACTGAATGACATGCTAGGACGAAAGTTGTTCGCTGCTGCCGTTCCATATATTTGCCAAAGAAATCACTTTGAAAGTTATTGTGAAAAGGTTCTACGCTGGCACTCACAATGCCAGTTACATTGTTGTAGGTATACTCTAGCTTTTACCCGTGACTTCGTCTGCCAAGAATTCGTTATCGCTACCCCTTGGGAACTGCAAGTTTCTGGGATGAATACACCTGTCCTAAGTTCTCCCCAGGATCTGAAATTATCTCCATCCATACCAAATTAAATCAAAAATTCAAAATCGAAACAGCGTTTATTCAGCGTGATAGCGTGAAGTGGTAAACAGTGCTATGGATAACAGGTATATGTAGATATGTAGACATACAGTAGTACAGTGGCGTAGCGTGGGTATCAGCTGCCCGGGGCGTAAGAAAATCTTGTCGCCCTCTTGTGTAGGTTTTAAAAACCATAGTAACTAGATAGAAGGTGTCGATACATTATTGTAGGCACTATTCAATTATAGAAAGGGGATTCCCCGATTTCACGGTATAAATAATGGACAATTTCGTGCTCATTATGAATGATCCGAATCGTAGGTGCGAAAAAAATGTGAAATAATCCATCCGGATACTAATATTATAAATGCGAAAGTGTGCGTGTTTGTATGTTTGTCCGTCTTTCACGCCGTAACGGAGCGACGGATCGACGTGATTTTTGGCATAGATATAGTTTGTGGGCCAGAGAGTGACATAGGCTACTTTTTATCCCGGAAAATGACATTTTCCGAGGGAACAGCGCGCGATAACCGGGTTCCAAGCGGGCGAAGCCGCCGGCAAAAGCTAGTATTATAAACTAGTTATTATTCATTTTGCCACCTCAAATTCGCCGCCCAGGGCGGACCTCCCCTCCCGCACCCCGTTACGCCTCTGAGAAGGTATAGATGTTATACGTAGTGTGATTACAACACCACTAAGAGACCACGAAGGGTCGATGATTTGTTCTATTCCCATATTAAATCGTGACTCATCAGAATATAGGTGTCCCAAGGGGAATGTCTTAACTTAAATCCATGCTAAGAGTAAGATTTCCCACTAGTAGAAGGCCAGAACAATAATTTGATCTGCATTGTTCACCCAATCACTGACGTACCTATACAGCACAGCCGAACCAGTTGGATCATACTTATCATAATAATTATTTGTATATGGAACCATTAAAAAAATTACTAAGTCACTAAGACAGAGAGCGTCAGAGAGCTGTGTGGTGGATACCTACGGATATTGTTTGATGAGCAAGAGGAGAAGCGGTCAGTTCTGATACAGAGGTGTATACCTCCACAAAGCAACGCCTAGATCAATCAGCTTGCTAAACTGACAAATAAAATAATTAAAAAAATTCAAGCTTTACTACTAGCACACAAACATCTTTAGCTATACCACGTGCCATATAAATCTGCCTAAAAGTTCATTACTTTGACGAATTTTTCAGATACATTTTTTATGCGACGTCTTTACGTTACTCCCGGATTGTGTTTGGCTATTCAATTATTGGAATTATTCCTTTTTAGTTTTTGTGGTACTAGTCGTAGCAATGAACTTTTAGGCAAAGTTAGGCGGCGGAAGGTATAAGTATCTCTGAGGTACAGTCAGCAACAGAAGTAGATGAGCAGTTGTGGTACTTAAAATCAAACACACTCTTATTACTTTGGCAGTAGAGTCGCGTGTAAATTTCGACTATTCTAATCTAAACGCTCATCCATCTGCTGCTGACTGTACGTATTTATTATTAGAATAAGGCTGTAAACAGTACCTCAGAGTTTTCGGAGCAAAAGAAAGTATCTTTACTCAAGATTAATCCTAGAGGGAAACAAGCAGCCGTATCATCACAGGCTAACGACCAATACAATACAATAAGACAGTCGTAACATCCATACTTACGGGATTAAGACCTCGATTTCGAGCTGCCGTGGAATAACAAACTTTCAGTAGTCCAACATGATGTTATTTAGTAAGTAAAAGTAGTAGTAAACATATGCTTATTAATCCACTTTAAGTTCTAAGTCAACTTGATAAATACTAAATACCGGCTAAGAGCGTGTCAGACACGCCGAAGATGGGATTTCGTAGCCGTTACGAAAAAATCAACTGGGTACCTAACATTTTTCTAAGAATTTTGCATTTTGTATGAAATCTTCCAAGTTTAGTTCCAAGGTAAGTTTGGTTTAGTTAGTCTGCAATTTAGGTACCTACTCTTAATTAACCAAAACGTGCCGCTTGCATCTATCGGTTGCCCGCAACGCTCGCCAATCAAACTTAGTTTCATCATGCAAAGTCTTCGTTAACACAACACCCAGACAACTTTGGGAGTTGGGAAACGAGTAGGTTAATACTGCTGAATGATGAGTAAATACTGTTTATTATCAAAAACATACGACTATAATATAATTGTTCATCAAAGATTATATATGACAAATAATGGAAGAGTGTGTGTGTGTGTGGCGCAGCTCACGTTATATTACTTTGTGTGTTATTCCCTTAAGGTTGTAAAGTGTCAAGGATAAAAGTACTAGTTTTAAACAAAAGCATTCGAGAGTCGCTCGGAGTCGCGTTATCGTAACAGCGTCATTAGCATTCAGGCGTTGTTTACGCGATAACCGACGCGTGGGCGCCGAGCCGGCCCTGCTTGGCTGCAGTCGCTCACTAACCAAGAATTTAACTCGACTGAAAGAATCCCCCTTTACTGACTGCGTAACAAACAAACAGCGGTTACCCACACCGAACCATATTTTTTCACCCAAACACGTCGCAGTTATCGCGACGGCTTTATTAGTGTCCGAGTGAAGTGTTTCGAGTATGGAGGCTCTGTAAGGCTGAGTGCTAATATCGCGTTATCTAATGATGATTGGTGTATAACATAGAATCGGAACGTTATGTGGGCGGAGAAGTGGCCGCATGTGAATGGATGGTTGCGGGATCGATAGAGCTCACTGCGCATGCCCGCCTCGGCAGAACACAGCTGGTGGCTTCGCATCCTTCCTCGGCAATACTTCCACGACCGATCCCGCGTCTCAGTGCCTGTTTTGGAAATTAAAGTGACTGCCAGCCTGCGGACATGTTCGCGAACAGCCGGCGGCTCTAAACGGTGCGTACGACACATGCTTCCACCAACTAGAGTGACCGCTTACATCGGTTTTTCGGTAGCACATAAAGTCGCCATTACCCATTAGCTTACCACCATGAAACCTGTTACACGACCCCATAACTAATCATTATTATGTGGACGCGTTTGTTTATACACTGTAAAACTATTAGTGGAGATATTAATTGCTCTCGTTGAGGAAAGCGATTGGTAAATTGCTGTTTGTACTCACTTTAATATAGATGTAACCAAAGTATTTTGCTTCTTGTGCAGTGAGCTTTTCGCTGTAGATTGGGCAATTAATTCATCAATAATCCGCGCTATTTATAGAGCTTGTTGGGATGTGAATAATGATGTAGGTATCCAGTTAGGTAAAATCTTTGCTTTAGTTAACAAAGGAAGCGCTGAGCGCATTGATGTAGGCAGTGGATTTCGATTGCGTGGGCCGAAAAGGGCAGCCTACGTCAGTGGGCCCGGGTCCTACATACGTCACGACCCGTGCCTTAGATTTGGTGAAACTTCTGCATGTAGGTATGCTAGATTTGTGGAATTGTGTTGCCAAGTAGGTAGGTACAAACACAAATGGATAGATACTCAGGAAATCTTGAAATTTCTGTCCTTTCATGTTTAACAAAAGTAATGAAGCTTTATTACTGCTACTAGCTCTACTACTGCTGCTTTTGTTCATGTTTTCAAATAAGATAGTAAACAGTTTAACTATTTGCTGGCTTATAACTTAATACTGTACCTAACTAATTCAAAAGTTTTGGTGAATTATCAGCAACACTACTCAAAACGTAGGCTCATATTAGTATCCATAGTACAAGCGTTGCTTAGTTTGGATGGAACTAGGTGAATTGGTGTGAAGTGTCCCATGATATTTATTTATTTATTGAAATAATAATGATAACTAATGATGATACCTACTCAAATTGTGAAAATAATTGGAATTTTTCAAAGTATAGATATTGTTCTTGTTCATGGGCATAATAATTAACTATTAAGTAATTGTAAAATGACCCACCGATATAATTAAGAACAGCCTTATATTTCCAAAACGCTGAAACAGCTTGAAATCGGAAGCCTTAATTACTTTCGCACAAAGTTGATGAGTACTTAAGTACCTACTTCGTCGTTTCAATTATTAATTAAAATAGCAACCAGGTTTTTGACCAAATTAGGTTCCGTTTCCACCAGAGATGTGCGAGGATGTGTTACGAGGAATGTGTTTTTCACGCACCAATAGAAACGCTTCATTTACCTAGCCGCGCTTCGCTCAGCTGTTTCCACCAGGGATGTGCTGCGCGACGATAGCTAAATTAAGCGTTTCTACTGTCTCCTCGCAACAGATCCTCGCACATCTTTGATGGAAATGCAGGCTTAAGGTGTATTCTTGGAAAATATGCCTCTCTAACATGACCGTTAGTAATTTTAACCAAAGATTTTAACAACAAAAGCGGTAACGTCCACCAATAAATACAAGGTGTTAATAATAATAGTACATTATGATACAAGTGTGCTATGTTGGTCATTACACTCGAGTCGGTTTTTAAGCCTGAGCCGAAGGCGAAGGCTTAATGGAGACGAAAAGTGTAATGACCAATGCTCACGTGTTTCATACGACGTTTTTCAACACACTTGCGAGGAAAAGTAAATAAAAGTTCACATTTATTTAAATAAACTTAACAAACAGAAACCCATTTAAAAGATGGCGGCCGTAATTTTTTTTTTTCGCGCGCTCAGCGCTGCATGCGCGCGCAAGTCTGAGATAAGGGCACCGGCAAAGTAGCTAATCAGCCACATATTTATAAATTTTGAAATTGGGTATTTATAGTTAAAAATACACCGTCAAATTATAAATACCAACAAGCTAACAAGCAGTTTCATGAAATTCTTTAATTATTTATCACATTTTGAATTGAATTTTATATTTACGCAAATAACTACTTAGCTGTTTTCGAAACATTAATACTTCTTGCTAATATTTAAAAAGATATGTAATGAAAAGGCACTAGTGCGATAATGTAATGTAAAAGGCACGGCATGGGTAATATTCTGCATTATCAGTGTAAATACGCTGTAATAAGACCTACTTTACGAGCAGGTGTGTTGAAAAATAACTAAAAACATCACCTGACAGCTTTATTATTTTAGGTTAGTTTATTACATTTAATTCCAGATATTGGAATTATTTAAAAAAACTTGAATGTTTTGCCAAATCCGTAATTCAACTTTATATCTAACTCTACATTTTGTACTTTTCAGCTACGCTGCGCTTTGCCGTTTTTAAAAGTAAATGAAACTGACATAAAAACGTCCAGTTTTTATTAGTATAAATATGACGCCGCATTCGTAACTCTAAAAGTTAAAAAACTGGCCACAGTGAAAAAGGATTAAAAAAAACACAACCTGCCTTAAAATATAGTGTACTGTGGGGACTGTAGCTTGGCAGAGCTATGGTATAGGGGATCTACGCGCGTGACTCTAAACTCAGTTCAAATAAAAGGATGTTTCTTCAGTACTCGCTTCTTATATTTTATAGATATAGAACTTATAATACTTTTACAAACATAGGTCGAGCCTCTCAGGCTGTCGGGAGCAACCTAGCCTGCCAGGCGGTCATTTTTACCACCTGCCAGCGGTATACAGCCTAATCCCTACAGTACCTACAATCGAACCTACTCTTGATTCTACCAAACTAGGTACTTTCAAGTTTTCAGTTATTTTATTAACATCTTGTATAGGTTTATGTAATAGCGTGATAGCTAAGTATCTATTTCGATAGCCATATGTAGGTACCTATCAAACATTCAAATTATAACAGGTAAACGAAGCAACAGCTACTTTACTTGTCCGTATAATTGTGTATCACAGAGTTATAATAATTTCAAATATACGTCATAGAAACGTTAGAACTCAACTGATCTAAGTAGGTATAAATAAATGTCCTTTGAAGGAATGAATAGCTATCAAATACCTACCTACACATTATTAAATCTATTTTGACGCCACCGTTATGCGAGCGATTGGTAATTGAAGATGAAGGTAGACTGGCAGGTGGGCGTCATTAAATGTATACGTAAATATAATACAGTTATATACTCCCTGGGGATATAATGGACGGGAAAATCTTTGCAAATAGAGTTTAATTAAGTTCTTAGACGACTGTTTACAGCATCCACCCACCTTATTATTATCTTAGATAGAGCAATTCTATATAGTTCTACAAGCACGTTTGTAGCAATATTTAATTAGAGCGCTTAATCAATGCTAAGGTTTGCCTTGTTTGTACGCTGAAGATTAAAAAATATTGATAAGGTTTGACTACTCGATCGATGGTGCCAGAATCCCGAACGGAAATGTGTTTTCGAACCTTTTCTAACAAACATTACATTAACTACTACACTGAACATAATTTACATACTTAATGAATAAATAATGAACTGAGAAGACGTAGGAGCATCATTTTAAGCACGACCGACAGTAAGGGGAACTAAAGTTTGACGAAATATTTGCCATTTCCGAGCATTTTAGTAGAAAATGTGACAGTAATCAAGAGATCCAAATTAATGAATCTTGTTACACTATTACAACACACGGAAACTGCTGTACCTACCTATAAAATAAATAAATATACGACACATATCTGTTTTCATGAAAGCAGCCTCCTTCCATTTTTCAACAATGGACCCGATTCTACAGCGGCCGCTAAAATTCCTAATTTTATTTAGACGTCGCTAAATCACTTTTCAACACACCTGCTCGTAAAGTAGGTCTTATTACAGCGTATTTACACTGATAATGCAGAATATTACCCATGCCGTGCCTTTTACATTACATTATCGCACTAGTGCCTTTTCATTACATATCTTTTTAAATATTAGCAAGAAGTATTAATGTTTCGAAAACAGCTAAGTAGTTATTTGCGTAAATATAAAATTCAATTCAAAATGTGATAAATAATTAAAGAATTTCATGAAACTGCTTGTTAGCTTGTTGGTATTTATAATTTGACGGTGTATTTTTAACTATAAATACCCAATTTCAAAATTTATAAATATGTGGCTGATTAGCTACTTTGCCGGTGCCCTTATCTCAGACTTGCGCGCGCATGCAGCGCTGAGCGCGCGAAAAAAAAAAATTACGGCCGCCATCTTTTAAATGGGTTTCTGTTTGTTAAGTTTATTTAAATAAATGTGAACTTTTATTTACTTTTCCTCGCAAGTGTGTTGAAAAACGTCGTATGAAACACGTGAGCATTGGTCATTACACTTTTCGTCTCCATTAAGCCTTCGCCTTCGGCTCAGGCTTAAAAACCGACTCGAGTGTAATGACCAACATAGCACACTTGTATCATAATGTACTATTGCTATTCTATGAGCACCTGTCATAATCAAATGACATCGCTAAATTGTTAAAGCATAGCACTTGTTAAATCCGCCGTCTAAATGTCAATTAAAATTTAGAAAATTTAGATTTAGGCAATTTAGCCGACGTGCGCGTAGAATCGCATCCAATGTTCGTCGTTAATTTTATGGGAAGGTTATGGGGAACACATACTTTATCTTTAGAATAAATTCTAGTTTGAAACGCGTCAACATCTTGTGTGTTTGTAATAAGTTGTTGGTATGGGTGTAGAAGTGGTGGAATGTGGTAGCGGAGCTATGAAGAGACTTGATGTAGTAAATTTGATTCACACCTATTTTTTCCTAAACATACTTTAGGCTTTGGCCTCATCAGCACTTAACATCAGGTGAGACAGGGGTCAATCACGGTCAGTTTTGTGTAAAAAAAGGGTTAATTAAAATTCCGTCGTTTCAGCGGCCGTCATTGTGTATATCCCCTCCAAAGTTTGATATATGAAGACTATGAAGAGGGGTCATAACATAACAAGCACCCATGCTTAGGAATGACATCTAGAAATAGTTATGAACAAAAAAGAATGTACCTAATCTGGAATTTCAAATCTCTATAACTTTGTTATTTGTAAGGGTAGCTTAAAAATTGTTTCTTTATTCGATAACAGGCATTATGTTGTGAAGTTTTTATTTTAAAAATAGTTAAAAAATACCGTATTGGCATTGCTGATATTCTTCGATACCTAGTTTTCGTTCCGCTTCTAACTTTTACCTTTACATTTCGAGTTATGTTTGAAGCTATTTTATTACCGCAGTCTACCTGAGGCGAGGATTTTAACCACTTATCCGAAAAACGTTAATGCACACATTAACCGGTTAGTAGTCCACTATTAAACTCTACTAATACTAATGGCTATTAAATTACTCGTACTTGCATCAATTTCTGAAAATATGAATAAGGTTTTTTTGTCAAATTAATTTGCTTTAAAGCTAATTTTCAACGATTCACTCGAATACAATGTTCACTAGAGTGATTGCTTTTTTATTTCAAGGTCACGTTCATTTAATTTTGTGATCAGACGTGACACTTTGAGCGAAAGATTTAATTTGAAAAGCGAAAATGATAAAAAAAACCGTTTTATTTCACCTTAGCCAATGTTACCGACTTCGGGCGTTCGGGCGTAGCATGAGAAGTTTCGTAGCTGCTACGACGCACGTCACGTAGCGTTTGCTATTTGGGTATGAATAAAGTTTGTTACTGATCTTTTTTATTTCTTACCATATTATGACAATGTTTAGTGCTTTATACATACGTACATGTTATGATGAAGAATAATTTATGTTATTTTACGAAACTTTAATAGTTTTATTTATAAACAAACAAATAATATATACAATAATTAAGAGAAAAAAAATAAAATAGAACTAAAAGTAACTTACTCTAATCCATAAAAATCTATATATATAAATATCACCCACCGAAATGTAAGGTATCGTACGAAGCCGATACCTTGATAAGTAGGTACTATTGAATAAAAAAATAGTAGATTGATAACCAAGGGTGGAAAGTGACCCATTTTACCCGAGATATTTCTGGCGCTCGAACGAAGTGAGAGCGCCAATAGTTCGAGGGGAAATGGGTTATTTCACCCGAGTTAGACATTCTACTTTTCATTTCGACTGTGAGGAAACTAAAATACTACAAGAAAACGAGAAAAATAATAAATTGAATTTACTTATACCTATCCAACCTCCAACGGTACCTTTTCGACTGGCCACTTGCCATGGCCGACTTTAAAAAAAAATCGAGTTGGTCACGACGTGCATCTAGACGGCCATGCCGAAACGTGAAAAAAAAATGTCATTGACGTAACTCAATTATCTTCGATGTCGTGGCTAGCCGAAAAATAAAAATAAAAAAATACTTTCCACCCTAGAGGAGAAAACGCAATTTTCCACTCAACTATCTACCCATGAAAATTAAACTTTCAGAACAGGAGAGAAGAAAAATATTTTTGTTTGTAGGCATCTCCTTTGTGGACTTTGGAAGAAATCGTGGTTAAAGCTTACTTTAAATTTACGTGTTTTTTTGCAGATGTGATGAGCCGCCAGCGGCCAGCCCTATGGGCGCTGGCGCTGCTGTGCACGCTGGCGCCCTCCCGCGCCGATGGAAACATAGGTAAACTAATTATTAATCAGTTTAATAATAGATTGTTGCACAAAGCAGAAAGTTATTTACTGTTACACCGAGTACCGATTTGGAGCCCGAGCGTTAGCGAGGGCTTTAAAAAGCACGAGAGTGATATAAATTACTTAATGCGAGGTGCATTATCTGCTTTTCTTTCAACTATTAAGGAACAGTAGTCGAAAAAAAGTCATGCTAACCAATTAATAGGAAAAAAAATTCACTAGCACTCGATGATTCCATTTTAGTTAGTTGGCTCTATTCCGTAGCAAAAATTCGAAAATCAAAATTTCTAAGTACGATATTCCTAAAGACAACACTACGAAAATCGAAATTTATAATGTTAAAATTCATAAAGATACCATGTTCGATGTTCGACCCATTTTAAAATATCTAATGTACAAAACTGCTAGTACATGAAAATCCTGACGACGCTTAACCTACGTTGATTTTACCCACGTTTAAAATGTCTAACTCATGCATGTTCTAAATTGCTAGTCCACGATAATTCTAACGACATTTGTATTTTCATTCAGTTGCACTCGCAAAAAATGTCCACAGAAAATTCGCAAGGTTGTTCCCGCCAATTTGTTTTTTCTCTTATTTCTTTTTACTTTTTTTGGCAGAGTTAGTAGCCAGTAGCAGATATTTTACCCGCGACCTGTCAAATTTCGTATGGGCGCCAGGTTGGCCAACCAAACACACAAAGTTTTTTTAATATACGGCTACTTACTATTCTTGGTAGGATTGGTAGCAACAATGTTTTGTGCGCAATCTGTAAAATTTCATAAGAAGATTCACGCGTCTTCAAATCATAAATTGCTCTACTCCTAATTGCTCTCTTTTGTAAGATAAAAGTTGACTCAATGTCTGCAGCAGATCCCCATTAAATAAGGCATGCAGTAAAAGGTAGTTTTGTATGTACCTAGAGTGGGCTAAATTTTTTGCCGCTGAGTATATCACATGATATCACGTCGATCCGTCGCTCCGTTGCGGCGTGAAAGTCGGACAAACATACAAACACACTTTCGCATTTATAATATTAGCATGGATTAATATGGCCCTCCGCAAATTCAAGCCTGATTCAATCAATTAATTAGGAATTTACTGTAACAGTCTGTGTAGGCGTACCTACAATAAAAAAATTAAGGCCTAACATTTAGGTCAAAACTGAGGTGGTATTTTACGCCGGAACGATTTAGTTTTGAGGAACAATTGTACTGAGGGGAAATTTCCCAACTTGTACAATTTCTGTATGAAAACTTCTCAGAAATTTCAGTTTGGCAAACAGCAAAATCATGTTGAGAGCCTCACTAACATTTAGTTATACAAACAGCTTGCCTTATTAGGTAGTTATTAAACACAAAAATCCCACATGAACCTTTCTGAATACCAAATATAAACGAAATATTGCTATATTGGGTCTCGTCGGCCATACAACGGGGCAATGCCGCTGGGGTAATGGGTACGTTTGGGTCAAGTACGATGCAGATGGGTATAGAGTAGTTTTTATTTTATTTTATGATTTATTCTTTTTTTATGCCTTTTTGTTTAGATTTCTTGATATTTTTTTTATAATTATTAATTTCAGGCCAAATAAAGTTATTTTTATTTGTATTTGTATAATTATTAATTAAAATAAATGTATTGCTATATTGAATATACATATATACGAAATATTGCTTGTGTCAATAATGTTACTCCATAAAGCTCATACGTAGCGACACAAGATTTGGCAAAATTACTCTACGAGTACATACAAAACTACCCATTTCTCATACATTTGAGGGCTAGATTTTTTGGCCCTCGTGCAGTCTTAAAACAAAAACAGTTAACCAATTAGTTCATGTATGATTACAAACTAGTTTTTATTATAAGCGATACCGAAGCTAACAGCTTAGACTTTAACATGCTTCTTCTTCGTACCACTATATAGTGTCACTTTGCGTTGGGATACGTAGGTGTTTAAATATTTCCGTTTCTGTCTTAGACTCTTGGCTAATATCTAAACGTTTCATTTTCAGTCTGACCTTCTTTAGTATAAAATTTAGACTAAGGATTTTATTGCGAATAATCTAATCTAAATATAACTTCGTCATTTAGGTACCGACACGGCATTGCCGCGAGAGTGATAGGGTTTCTTGTTGGACGGATTTCTCCCAAATTTCTATTTTTCCATAAAATTTGGAAACGAAATAACTTATTTTTTATTTTAAGTGTAAGTAAATTTTTCTCAATTAAAAATACCCTACGCACATAAGCTTTCGCAACAAGACTAAGTGGTAACAGTGGCGTAAAATGAACATTTTTGTTAGGCAAGAGAAGCGCGTGTCTTACTTTTATCATTGACGTCACATGAAACTTTTAGGCAACTCGGTGGGAATCGTGCTGTTATTGTGCTGCGTCATTGTGTAGCAGTGGCGTGGCTTCAGATATTTTCGTGGTAAAGCCAAAGTAAAGATCGCTTACATGTGTACATAAATAATGTACATACCTACCTATGTCTTATTGTTCTATTTTAAAATATTGCGGATGCCGGTGGGAATGGGGTTCAGTGGACGCTTTGCAACTGCTGTGTAGATATCTACTTTGGCGTTCAAAGTGTTAAAACAGTCATGCGTAGGTACTGAAATTGAATACGTTTTGCCCACAAGTGGTCGTTAAACTCATTTCCCAAAAGTCGGTAGGTAGGTACGCCTACACAGCTGTAAGCTGAGCTGTACTAAACAAGTTTAGTAGGTATGGGGCTACGTGGAAACATACTGAAATACGAACATCAAAAGTTTACTGGCTAGTATTTAGGGCAAGTGGCAACTCGGGTATATAAATTTACAAAAGAAAGTTACGTGAACACAAACAAGATAGGTGGAGATCGATGACGGTCGCGCTACGTGCCTTAGAATGCGCCGCCCCTAGGCCACGGCCTATACGGCCTATTAACAAATCCAAGACTGATCTAGACACGTATTTTTTTTTCCACCGAAACAGTACATTTTCAGGAACATTTAAATGGTCAATGGTCATAGTAATTCTGAACAAAAGAGTTACAGAGAGTTATAGATAAAAAAAGAGTTGTTAAAACAATATAATTATTACTTTTAATAATTATGCGAACCAATATGGACCCGATGCAGCAATAAAATCATCAACTTTGTGATATATGTAATATCGTATTAAATAAGCTCACTTGATATAAACTCGTTTAATATAACGTTCGAGCAAGCCGGCTAATTTTTTTTTAAATGCAACTCAACTGAGAAGAAGGTTAAAAAAAACATCTCGATAAAACTAGCTTTTCTTGGCAAGGTGAGACAAGTGTAGGTACTCAATTCAAGCCTCATTGGATTCTTGTAGAGCTAACAAAAATAACTTAAAAAAATATATATTATTTACAAGATACGCTGCCTAGTTTAGGGTAAAATCTATGGGTAAAATCGATTTGCGAACTACAATATTACAGGAGACATACACGTGTTTGTGTATATTATCGCTATCTGTATAGCGATCAAACCTATAAGGCTATAACACTTTTTTTGCGTTGAGGGTTAAAAACAAGAGCCGATTGGTACCAGACACAGAGGGAAAGAACATAAAATGACTAGCTAGCAGTATAGTAGGGTGCCGCAATAATAACTCGTTTCCCATCGGGTTGCCTAAATTTTCCGCTCTCGCCCATATCTCCCATTCGTCATGTCACGTGGCACAATTCCACTTTATAATTATAATACAATTTCTTTTGCACCAGGTTGTCAACCTAAATACCTATCAAATGAATGACACTTCACTTAACCTCACTTCACTTGCCACAAGGATCACAAGATAGAGGTTCCAAAAAAACATACTTACTCAGGGACAGATAAATACAATTTTTAACCGACTTCAAAAAAAGGAGGAGGTTATCAATTCGGTTGTATGTTTTTTTTTTTTATTTTTTTTATTTTTTTTTATGTTTGTTACCTCAGAACTACGTCGTTTGTGAACCGATTTGAAAATTTTTTTTTGCGATCGTCTAGGAATGCTTTCAATTAGGTCCCATAAGCACCAAATCAGGATCTGATGATTGGATCCTAAGGAAATCGAGGGAACTCTTCAAATGTTGTAGGGACACCTGTGGTAATTTGGATATATTTTGTAGTAACTCGTGCATTTGCTCTTGAAAATCATAATTTGGTGAAGTGGAACTGATGATGAAGACCACATTTGACCAACAGAGCTACTACTAAATAACAAGTACTTCACGGGTTGAATTTCAATTACTTTAACACAGTTGATAAGCAATTTATGCTCGTCGTAATGCATATGGTAAAATGGAATGGGTGGTGAAGCACCAGGACTCCTCAATAATGAACGTCTCTGCATCAGAAAAAGCAATTTTTCGTAAAAGGTGTCAAGCAGTTGACATTAAGCTATTGTATTTTAGATTATTAACACTAAAAAGCGTGAAAAAAAAAATTTATAACAAAAAATTTAACCGACTACAAAAAAACATGAAAATAATTTTCTACCAGTCTGAAGAGGGAACTATGGCCCAAGCCCTCTCATTCTGAGTGGAGGCCTGTGCCCAGCAGTGGGACGTATATAGGCTGGGACGAAACTGAAGTCGGTGCCTCAGTACGAGACAGCAGGAGTGATTGAAGTCTAATATATAAAGTATGGGTATGTTTATGGGTATGTATAAGGTATGTAGGTGAAGAAGACGACTATAGGTCCACTCCTGCTGGCTCGTGCTGAGGCACCGACTTCAGTTTCGTCCCAGCCTATATACGTCCCACTGCTGGGCACAGGCCTCCACTCAGAATGAGAGGGCTTGGGCCATAGTTCCCTCTTCAGACTGGTAGAAAATTATTTTCATGTTTTTTTGTAGTCGGTTCAATTTTTTGTTATAAAATTTTTATACTATTATTACTGGCTGTTGAAAATTAGTTTTTTGCTATCCCGCGGGAACTATGCTTTTCTGCGGAATAATATAGGGTATCCTATGTAGAGTCACGTTGTGGCGGATAAAATACTGGTGACTGTACCTTTTATCCATACTATAATATTATAAATGCGAAAGTGAGTGTGTTTGTGTGTTTGTCCGTTTTTCACGCCGTAACCGAGCGACGGATTGACGTCATTTTTGGCATAGATATAGTTTATGGGCCCGAGAGTGACAAAGGCTACTTTTTATCCCGGAAAAATGCACAGTTCCCAAGGGTACAGCGAGCGATAACCGAATACCACGGGGGTGGAGCCGCGGGCAAAAGCTAGTAACCTTATAAACACGTGTGCGCCAAATTTCATCCAAATCCGTCGGCCGTTATTGCGTAAACATCATTACAAACTTTCTCATTTATAACATAGTAGAATAATTATGATAGGATACAATTCCCAAAGTAGATTTAACTCGTGCTCAATACGAGATTAAACATCAGAGAGTATCCATTTTTCAGTTACCTACCATTCGAACATGTTTAGATAAACCCAGTAAACAAATTAATGAGCAGTGATGTTAAAAGGCATTGATTACAGTTGTAAACTTTTGACCCTTGTTCAATCAAGAAGGAGTTCGATCGATGGGCGGGTAAAAATAACTCAGCTCAAGAGGGCTTGAACAAACTTTGCTTACGATTCATTCTTTTTCGTCAATATTTACCCGAGAGTACCGCTAATGAAAGAAGGACTTTGCAAAAATATGTTAAAAATTCAGTTGGGTTCCTTGGAAATAAAATTATTTTTCTTAGTTTTGTTAAGGTGTTTGAAGGCAGAGGCTTCAATTAATATTTAATCTTTCATTAGTCACGATTGTTTGTAAAATGTAACGAGTTGATGTAAAGGTTGATGTATTCAAGTAAGGACTCTGACAACGTAACATTATTACGAATAACGTTGAAGTGGCATGAAAATAAAAATGCACATGAGGCTAAGTATAAGCATAAATAACTACGAGTAGGTCTGACATCTTTTATCTAGAATAACATTGGAATAATCAAATAGGTAGGCATACAATTTTAATTTGGATTGTTAAAATATAAATAATAAAATAATAAAATAAAAATATAATAAATTACGCCTAAAGTAATTGTTCTTTACTTCAATGGCTTTTAAAATTGGGTTTTACTTTAATACGTAGGTATCTTTTTTGATAAAGATCATGCCAATGCGGGTTGTTCTGTCTACATAAATTTAATGTAGGGATTTCGGGATATATTTATCTGTTGCTTAGTACCTACCCATAACACAAGCTCTGCTAAGCTTACTTTTTGGGACTAGGTCAATTGGTGTGAATTGTCCCGTCATATTTATTTATTTATTTATAATTATCATCAGCCAGCATCATATATTGCTATTTAACAAATAATTTATTTTAATGTTTCTGCAGGTTGTTTGTTCAGCTCAACCTTGTGCATAGAAGGCGCGGAGTGGTGTTACGATGGTGAGTTAAACCATAAAAATTTACTGCAAACTTAACTAAGTTAATATAATTAAGCCGCATTAACCGATAAATTTGGCAAACGTGTATATTATTGTTGATTCCGAATAGAAATAACACAAAATTTCCATAATGTGAGGAAAAATCTTACGACTGTTTTCTAAATTCCCTAAGACCATATAATTTATGATGATCGATCACTTATGAATTCCTTGCCGCGTGGCCCCGAAATGGAACCAAACTCGCAAGATACCTACCTAGGTATCTCGCAAACGTTCAAATGAAGCTTTATTCAGGTTAGGTAGGTACCTTAACTTTCTGAACTTTTCTAATGAATGCTGAGCCAAGAAGTAAATTTTACGGCCGTATAAGTTAACCCGAATAGAATTTTAACGAGATCTTGTTTTATAGATTTCGCCTTCGGCAAGTGTATACCAATCTACGAGAGCGAAGCAGACGAAGGTGCCCTTTATCAGTAAGTTTTCAGCATCAACTTCGATGTTTACCTTCCATTATCCTTCTTACCTACTTTGAGTTGAGTTGATGACACTAAAATTAAATTTACCGTGAATAGATCAATAATGATGGTTGATGTGGTGTGTTAACTTCAAAATTAGTTTTTGCTGCCATACAAATTTACGATTTGTCATTTGAATTTTAAAGTTACATTTCAGTGAAATTATCTTCTATACATATAATAAAGCTGAAGAGGGTCGAAAGTCTGTACATGGAAGATATTTGAAAAAAAGTTAGCTGGGGATACTTAGAATCGATAACAGAACACGTTCCAATAGTTTTTAGAATTTTTGTCTGTTTGTCTGTTTATCTGTTTATCTGTTTATCTGTTTGTCGTTTTTTTGTACGGGCATCACGTGAGAACGGCTGAACGGATTTTGGTGCAAACTTTACTAATCTGTCGAGAAAATCCCCGGCCAAATTATAGGCTATCAAAATTCAACCCTTAGACTATAAAAATTCAACCCTTAAAAGGGAAGGTAGACACTAAACTCGATTGAGTTTGCACCTTCAAGTTTTCAAATACGTGCTATGATTATCGAGTACCCCGCTATACTAACAGATGGCGCTGAAATTAATAACGTTGTGACATGATTGATTAAGTCGCTGAGTAAGGATTTTGCCAAATTAAGAAATTTAAAAGAGGGGGTACGGTTATCAAAAAATGTAATTGAATATTTTAAATGATAGTAAATTAATTGCCACACATTGCAGTGCCATCTTTTGGAGAACTGAGTAAACATTAAGTAATGAAGAATAAATGGGTTTACATAGTTACATAATGTTATATCGACACATATAATTGCATAATTATTTGATTTCATTTTATTACGATATAATACAAAATTATGAATTCACTCTGTCATGAATTATACCTAATCGTAATTATATCGCATTCATATAATTATATATTTTAAGCACTTCTCTTTTAAAATATGGCTTTTCTGTCCTAATTAATAGGACGAATTCGCCAGTGTCTAAGTATTCTCATTGAGAGGCAACGTTGTAAGGTGATTGTAGTTTTACATAATAATGGCTATGGAGGGTGGGTAGGTACTTAGAAAAAAAAAATCATTTGCGGAGTAAATGTCAAACGATTTGGTGCTCGCCTTTTTTATACGCGTTACTTTGCCTTTCTGTATGTAAAATTTTATTCTTTGAGTATGATACATACCTATAGGCATTTCAATCTACCGCTGTACCCTGTATCTCTCCGATTTCAACAAATTTTGGGAGGTAGACTCAGTCCATGATTCTGAGCTGTAAAACAGAGTCTCCAGATGTGGATGTGAATAGTAGATAGAAAGAAATGCCCATAGATGAGAAACTTAGTGAACAGGTTTTTCAGTTGATTATTTATCCGCAGTTTGAAAGAATTTTTCGAAAATCCCATGGAATCGAAAAATGTGGGACACTGAAGTTTGTGAGAAAATCTGATTAGGTACTCTCGAACCAACTGTATCGTAACCAATCCATACTATCCATATCCATACTAATATTATAAATGCGAAAGTAACTCTGTCTGTCTGTCTGTCTGTCTGTTACGCTTTCACGCCAAAACCGCGGAACCGATTTTGATGAAATTTGGTACAGAGATAGATTAGACCTTGGGAAAGAACATAGGCTACCTCTTATTCCGAAAAAAAGGCTTGAAGGGGTTGAAATAGGGGATGAAAGTTTATAGGGAAGTTCGTCATTTTTAAATATAAAATCATGAAACTTGGCATTTAGGTAGTTAATCTATCTATCTATACATATAATAAAGCTGAAGAGGGTCGAAAGTCTGAACATGGAAGATATTTGCAAAAAAATTAGCTGGGGATACTTAGAATCGATAACAGAACACGTTCCAACAGTTTTTAGAATTTTGGTCTGTTTGTCTGTTTATCTGTTTGTTGTTTATTTCAACGCGCATCACGTGAGAACGGCTGAACGGATTTTGGTGCAAACCTTATCAATCTGTCGAGAAAATCCCCGGCCATATTACAGGCAAAATCAAAATTTAACCCTTAGACTATAAAAATTCAACCCTTTATTCGTGCTATGACTATCGAGTACCCCGCTATACTAACAGATGGCGCTGAAATTAATAACGTTGTGACATGATTAAGCCGCTGAGTAAGGATTTAATATTCAATTCAAAATTTAATATTCAAAATTAATGTTGGTATCCGTAAGGATTTTGCTAAATTAAGAAATTTAGAAGAAGGCTTCTAAATTTCTTAATTTACGGATACCAACACATTTAATTGAATATTTTAAATGATGATGAACAAAATTAAACGATAGTTAAATTAATTGCCACACATTGCAGCGCCATCTTTTGGAGAACTTTGTAAACATTAAGTAATGAAGAATGAATGAGTTTACATAGTTACGTAATGTATATCAACACACATATAATTGCGTACTTATTTAATATTATTTTATTACGATATAATACAAAATTATGATCTCACTATATCATGAATTATACCTAATCGTAATTATATCATATATTTTAAGCACTTAATAATGGCTCTGGAGTTTGGGTATTTTGAAAAAAAAAAAAATCTTTGTCATCAATGTCAAACGATTTGGGGCTCGCCTTTAAGTAGGTATGTAAAATTTTATTCCTTGAGATATGATACATATTATGGGCATTTCAATCTACCGGTTTACTATTGTTTCGGCGGAAATTATTTAGCAAATTATAAGCTCCCAAACTATTTATCCCATATTTTTATTTAGGCGAAATGTCATTTCCCAACTCAACATTTCGCACTGATATCATTTCCCAACTAATCATTTGATAAATTATTATTATGCAAATTATTACCTGGGATTTTTTTAAGATGTCATTAATATTTTGGTCAAAATGTATTGATTGGCATACCTTAACTTAGCAACATGTTGAATCTCATTAAACCTACTTTCCTACTGACAGGTTATACTGGCTGCTATAAAAAACCTAACATCGAAGGTGTTAAGGTAGGAGCTAAGCTCCGCTCCGCTTCGCTCCTGCCTTAGCCTTCTGAACATAAACTACCCAAGTCGCTTCTGCTCCGAACCGACTTGCTCGCTCGCTTCGCTCGCTCGCACAAATTTTGAAGTAATACTTTGTAACATAAAAATTGGTAAAATGTTATTTACTTAACAGTTTGTTATTTGTCTAAGCCAATTATTTGCCACATAAAAGTGTGACGAAGTAAAATTTTGCAATATAAAATGTTGCGAAATAAGAAAAATGCGAAGTATAGTTGTGCCAACGATTGGTTTTCCAAATGAAACTTCGGCGAAAGATTGGTTGCTTATTGTTGCTAAGTGAAATTTGGCGAAACATATTTCGCCGAAAAGGCAGTACACCCAATCTACTGCTGTACCCTGAGTTTATCTCTCCGATTTCAACAAATTTTGGGATGTAGACTCTGTCCATGATTCTGAGCTGTAAAACAGGGTCTTCAGATGTGAATGTGAAACTTAGTGAACAGGTTTTTCAGTTGATATTTATCCGCAGTTTGAAAAAAGTTTTCGAAAATCCTTATGAATCGGAAAATGTGGAACATTGAAGTTTGTGAGAAAATCATTAGGTACTCTCGACCCAACTGTATCGTATCGTAACCCACTGCTTTTGCCTTTGCCTTTTCGTGGAAAAAGTTATAGTGACATCGCATTGTTTTACAAGGGAATTTATTATGACTCTTTGATAAAATTCAACTTTGCGTCCGGACTCAAAGGTTTACAATACAATACAATACAAATGCTCTTTATTGTACACCAGAAACTACACAACTTTGTTGTTTACTAATGTTTCGGCGAAAAACGTTTGGCAACCTGGTTCATTTGACCACTTTTCATTTCCCAACTGTTTAATATTTCTGAATTTCTGAAACTGTAAATATTTCATGATTTTTATAAAACTAATCTACACTATGGCCCTGAAATAAATCCTGAAATATTTACAGTTGTGTAGTATGTAGAGTTGCGAAATGAAAAGTTGCGGAAAGGCAGTACCCGGAACTCAAATGGTTCGACCTTTGGGTTCGACTAAAGGTTCCCTGTACTATGGAGTATTTTGTAAATATCGAAATCTACGCAGACGAAGTCGCGGGCAAAAGCTAGTACGTTATATGTATGCAACTGCTGCATTGCTGTATGCTGTATTGCCATCTTTTAGAAGCAGTAACGCGGTGAATCCAACCTTAACCAAAAGTTATTCTGCTTTAGGTACGACATGAGCTCCGAGCAGCTGCAATGGTTCGAGTCTGAGCTGCAGCGGCTGGCGGCGCGCGGCTACCGCTGGGAGCATGCGTACACGCAGTGCGTGCTGCAAGCCATGCTGTACACGCTGCGCCGTGAACTGTCAGTAACTGTCTTTATGGTAGCTCACAGGGTTAGAGCTGCAGCTACAGAGGCCTGTCAGTAACTGTCTTTTCGGTAGCTCGCAGGGTTAGATAGAGCCGCAGCTACAGAGGCTGGCGGTATGCGGCTACCGCCGGGACCATGCGTACACGCAGTGCGGAACACTGGGAAGCTGAAACTTGCACTACAGTGTCTGTTGAATAACAATACTATATAATTTCTTCTTAGCAGTTTTATCAGTGCAATAATACCTACCAAAACAAGCACCTACAATATGATTTATAGAGAGACACTACACAGTTTCTAGTTATCTAGTTCTTCTTTTGTCTTGTCTAAGAGAGTTATTATTAAAGTTTTATGAAATTTCAGAGATCCAGCCAAAGTAAATGCAAAAATTTGCGATCATTTTGTGGATCCCAAGCTTGACTCCAATGACCTTGAAACTAGCGATGAAGACGTAAGACATAATTATTTTATACTTGTTATTAATTGTTTTGGAGTCCCACAAATTGCGATTTCCTGTCTACGTTAATCAGAGTTAGCATGTATTTGTAGCATTTCATTATTAACAGAATTTTTATAATCGGTTCCGTAGTCCTAGACAGGTTATATTAACCCCGAATATAAAATTACATCATTTTCAACCGGAAGACGTTCACTGTTGAACAAGCCCCAAGTTGGCTTCCCTCTTAGAACGCCACAATGAACGATAATTCGCCACTTGCATCCACAACTCTTGCAATGTCGTCAGTTCACCCAGTGGAAGGCCTGCCAACACTTCGTCTTCCGGTTCATGGACACCACTCGAGGATCTTTCTTCCCCAATGGTTATTTATTCTTTGCGTGTCTTGGAATATAAAAACGCACTTAACGAAAAAAACATTTTTCTTCTTATGTTGTTTTTATTACATCGTATGTATAGATAGATAGATTCCTATAACTTTTAAGAAAATAACTACGAAACTAATAATAAAATAAAATTTATTTCAGACTGAACATGATGAAACAGCTTACGTTCGTTTCACGCCAAACACTCAACTTGACTCTAATTATGCCAACGAGGTCTACAGCCCGCCATTGACTGAAGAAGAAGCAGCTGAACTTTTCAATCCGACAGGTAAGTTTGTATTGTAACCATTTCAAACACTTTTAAGATGGCTATTTCACAAAATTTTCAACTATTTAATTACAACTTTATACAATTTTGGATCAATAGGACCAATTATTATAAACGAAGATGAAGACATTTCAGCTGAAGAAACCCCAAGCGATAAATTGCGTGAGCTAATGCTAATGAATGGAGAAGACGATTCCCCCGTCATTTTGCCATTTGAAGGCTTTAGAGAACGTATAAGAGCAGCTCAAAAAGCTAGAGCCGATGATTCTGACTCATATGCGAGCGCTATTGTGGACAAAATAAAAAAGTCTTTACCTGAAGCTGACATGCTCAGACCCAATCCCGATGCAGCTTTAGATGAAGAGCGTCTCGGAGCTCACTTTCGAAAAACTAAAACGAAAGCTCCACCCTTCACAGCCGAGTATATCACTGGAAACAATGTTTCACCTCTTGACGCTGAGGTACGCTCAAACGCTTTAGAAAAGTACAAACAAAGCTTCGCAGAGAAGAATTTTCCGTTCGAATATGAAAACCCAAGCAATGAGATACCAGAACAGAGGATTTACTTTGACGATTTGGAGGAGATGCCTATCGATTTAGGTAGTGGAGAACTGGATCCCTATATTCTAAAAGGTAACCATAACTAGACGAAGTTTACCCACGGTAAAAGTTAAATTTTTATGAATATGTATTGATATCCTTTCATTTTGCTACCACAGATGTTAATACACAGGATTCAGAAGTTAAACATTCAAAAAATATGGATTACTTGATGAATTACTGGCGTCAGATAATTGATTCGAAATTGAAGCCACGAGGAGCACTTTACGCCGAAGGGGGTCCTCTCAAAGCTGACGACTTGCAAGGTAAGCTTTCGAAAACATTATTTAACATATTTGTTTGTAAAAATACAAAATTTGTTGCTTCCTTGCTTTGTATGCATTGTAGGAAAAGCAGCAACATTATTTCACTCCATCTTGTTGAAAGATTCCATCTTTCTCAGTTTATGTATTTTCAGTTGACCAATATTTTCATTTCATTTGTGGCTGTTCAATTCCAATTAAGCCCTCCTAGTCCAAGAAGCTCGATAGTCAACAACTGTCGATCGGACCGAAGGTATTTCAAACGCCGACGATGTTTCAGGTGAAAATTCCAAATTTTATCCCGAGGACTTCCGAGATTTGCTAAGTAATGAATGGGGATTTATGCGTAGGGAACGAGATGATGTTAAAAAGCCCGGGCCTCGCCTGGACGCGAAAGCCATAAAGCATTTGTACCAGAATAAGTCAGTGACAGGTTAGTGTCACGATGATGGCCTGAGATAGCTGTGCTAGATTTATCGCTGTTCCCTCAAACTGAACAACGCAATCTATATTCCTTAAAAATGCTAATGCTGGATTGGAGAAAAAAAATCAATGATTTTTATACGATTAAACGCACTTCTTCGTCTTGTCTAGAACACCGCACTAAATGTTACCTATCCTACTTTTGCAGCTGCACCCTGTTTTCTATTTGACACTCAAGCCTGTGGGTCCTCCAATATTCGTACTATGTGTATACTAAATGTTGTGTTTTCTCAAATCTGTTACCATTCCATGACATATTTCCTTGCACCGGACGATTTTTGGCTATCCTCGTTGCTCTATCATCGGAAATCATTGGTGTGGTCATAAATACATTAAGTTTTACCTCACAATGTTGAATGTTTTAGTTCTGTATGCAATTTTCATTGATGTTTTATTTTATTTGTCGCTTTTATAGAACACGGCTGTGCAAGGTACTTACTTGATTGAAATGGCTGTAGTATTCAAGGAGTGGGGTGGTAAAATAAGAATTTATCGTAAAATAATTCTTTGCACTGAATAGTTTTACATAACAACAAAAATACCTCTCTAAGTAATTGTCGTGGACTCGTGTGCTGCGCTGAATAAAAACTTTGCATGGTTTTATTCCTAATCGGTGTATCTTTACTTTTTGAATTATACCCATTGTATGAATCATTACTATTATTTTTATTTCAGGTCACGGCACGCCTAGTGCACAAAAATATACAGGTGTTCATGACCATAATGATTATGATTATGATCCATCCTACGCCTTCGTCCTCTTTAACAACAGGTATGTACCTAAGGGCAGTTGTATGATAGGTATCTGCGCTTCCATTGAGGCGGCACCGCGGCATGACATTACAAGTGGAGCTAAGACAGGAAGTGTATTTCAAATAATCTGATTGGGTCAATTTGCAGATATCCGCTCCGCTACGGCGCCGCCTTATGCAAATCAATGTATATTTTTATCAGGTGCATTACTGTTTTAACCATTATTTATGTTGTTTCTTTTGCCAGAGTCTTCAAAAACTGGGAGGAAGGCATCGCATTTATTTCACAGATTCAAGACATTCTTGGGTTAGAAAAAAATACTTTTACAAATCCACGGTAATATACTCTATTTTTTTTTAATCTATGTACTTACCATTCTGCACCTTGATATGTAACCGGATATTTTTTTTTTCAGAGTTGATCCCAGCGAGGTTACTTTTAAAGTGGAGCCGAATAAAAAAGGCTGGAATGCGGCTACCGTAGCAAGGCGCATTAGTTAGTATCGTTATTCCAAATTACTTTCATTAATTCCTTTGAAGGTAGCTTTTTTCATGTAGATACGTTGTATATTTCAGACGACGTCAAGGATCAATTAAGTCACGCGACAGGAGTTCAAGTTTTGTCCACTGGTGTAGGTGATCGGGTAAGTTCCTTTAACGTTATTTTAATAAAGCAAAGTATTAGTAATACGTTTTTCATTGTTATACTTACTTTTATAGAGCAAGCGACCCGTAATAGCGCACGTGAAGAACCCTGATAATACACAGTTCCTTGGTTTAGAGAGACGAGTCCTCCTAGCTTTGGCTGGCAGCTTGTCAGTAGTACTCGTGGGTAGCGTGGTGTTCTTGGTTCTTCTGAAACGAGACTACAATGGCAAGAGGAAAGTACAAGGACTGTCTTCAGCTGCTGAAATCGACGCGGAGGCTACTAGAGACTATCAGGTTAGTGGGAATTTACAATTCAACTATAGATAAACCGTCTAACTGAGTCCTCGCCTGCGCGGTACAGGGGCGCGGGGGTAGGACGAGAAAGGGGAGTGAAGGCGGTGCGGGCGGCGAGCGTGAATAACGAGATACACAAGTGGCGAAACGTGCACTAGACAGTTCTAAAGATATGTGACGTCATGTTGGTTAACGAATGGTTTTTTTCTGATTGCGCCAGAAGGAGGGTTTTGAGTTATAGTTAAAACTAATTTTCTTGACCGAATCGAGTAAGGTACTGGTAGGAAGTTCCGGACAAGATAAAGAATTTGGACTATACGACACAATACTACAATAATATGTACCTATGTCTATTTTTTGAAAGTCGTTTTTTTTTCATTCAACTTAAAATTGCTGTTTTATTATATAATTACCTAAGAACGATACAAATGGTTGAAACATCTATAAACTATTAATTTTATGTCCGAAGATATTTCGACTCATCTTATCTCGTGTGTACCTCTCACAAAGCGTCCGTAGCCATTAGCACTTGCGATCGCTAGCCGCGGCGCGACCGGTATGAGCTGTGCGCTAAGAAGCGCCTGCCGCTCGCACCTCTTTCACTCCCCTTTCTCGTCCTACCCCCGCGCCCCTGTACCGCGCAGGCGAGGACTCAGTTAGGCGGTTTATCTATAATTTTGTTTTAGTATAATTTTTATTCACTTTCAAGGATAGTCTCATCGCTATTGCTTAGATTTTGTACATACTGATACCTACAAAAAGTATGTAAGGCAACTAAAGTATATATCTCTGCTGAATCTTACTTTCCTTGAATGTTGTACTCAGGCAAACATTTTTGTAGCATTATCAATTTTTACACACACAAATACACACACACACACACACACACACACACACACACACATACATTGATCTGTCACAAGCCTGTCTACTTGAAATAAAAGAAAGCACCGAATTAAACAAGTTCAGTATAGAAACAAAGTGATCAAGGAACCAGGTTGTGTGTCAGGTCAACAAAAATAACCGACTGACGAATGCAGTGGGTCCATTTACACGAAGCATTACAAGCACTTTTTCACACCGCGCTGTTTTCATCTTTCTTTCAGGAGTTGTGCCGTGCCCGAATGTCAGGCAAATGGTCAGGGCAGCAGACAACAGCGGCACCACATCCAGCCGACCCGCCGCAGCGGATTACTTCACTGTCTCGGGAACCTGACGGCAACTCACCTTCCACACGATCTAGCACTTCCTCCTGGTTAGAATCATTCTTTATCTACATCTACATAGACACTGGTATAAATAGTGGTGGCAGCATTATGCAGCGTCAATATAGAACAAAACAGATCCTTCTGGCCCGATTGATATTTTCTATTTCTATGGCAATGACGATCATTACCATATGGTCTCCCCCTCTTATTAGTCCTCATGACAGGCAACATCGTCATTGAAAAGTTGTAACACATTTTCTTTGTAAATATCTAAACTAAAGACACCATTCGGAAGGAAAACTAGATCGTAAAAATTTTCACTGGATGAAACAAATCATTGTTGATTTTTACAGGAGTGAGGAACCTGCTTTGACGAACATGGACATCTCAACCGGACACATGGTATTGGTAAGTACAGTTCCAATTTCAGATAGCAGTTTATCAAGTATAATCACTCGAATTAACTTTTTGTTACAAGCTTAAACATTCATAGAGTTTTGTGACATTATATACTTCCATCTCTTTCAGGCTTACATGGAAGATCATTTGCGTAACAAGGACCGACTGGAGCAGGAGTGGCGAGCTCTCTGCGCGTACGAAGCCGAGCCCTGCACCACCAACGCTGCCACCAATCCTGAGAACGCTGGCAAGAACAGATATGCTGACGTGCTACCCTACGATCATTCCAGGGTCACCCTGAACAAGCTGTCCAATCATCTCGGCTCGGATTACATCAACGCTTCGACTATAGTAAGTGTCTATCATGTTCTAATTCTCAGTGATTGGAATTTGAACGGAGAGAGGTACTAGGAGAGAAAGAACAGCTAGATATGGTATTTGTATATTCATTTGTAGAAATTATTGTAGTAATTTAAATAAATAAAGACTATTTGCGGACAGCAATAGCAAAAGTCGTTTTATAAGAGGAAACAGCTTAGCTTCTGGCGCGTATGTTAACAAACTGGGTGTTGTTAGAGACGAAATAAATGTATAGTTAAATTGGCATAGTGATTCAATAGGTTTGACAGCAATTCTCCATTTCTCCTGCTCCTATTCTCATGTCATGACCATCTGTTTAATCATTCATTCAAAGTATGAAAAATGAAAATGCAGTAGATGTAAGGGGAAAAACATTTTCAGACGGACCACGACCCCCGCAATCCAGCTTACATCGCTGCAGCGGGTCCTCTGGCCCACACGGCCCCAGACTTCTGGCAGATGGTGTGGGAGCAGGGCAGCGTAGTCATGGTGATGTTGACACGTCTGACGGAAAACGGGCAACAGCTGTGCCACCGGTACTGGCCCGAGGAGGGCTCAGAGCTTTACCATATCTACGAGGTGAGAAGGTTTAAAGCAGGATAAAATAAACGGTGCTTTGCTGCAGCCTGCTAGTTTTATGGGGAACGAGATGGACGGATGACCTATATAAAGCTGCGTCTAATGAAGGCTGGTCCTGGATAAAGGCTGCGTCCAACCGAAGCAACCGGAGGCCTATAGGGAAGGCCTATGTCCAACAAAGGACATCTTGCGACTGATATGATAATGTTAATAAAAGATGGGAAGCATAACACTGTTAGGTACACGGAGCTTCCATAGGGCGTATCAACGCACAAGCGCAGCAAGTCTTCTACCGATTAGGCTGTTGTGCTGCTAACGTCCTAATATGAAAACATTACTTTTAATGAACTAAAAGAATTTCCTTGCTCACCCGCGACCTTAAGATAGCTAAGCTTATGCAAAATATGCAAAATTATTGTTTTGTTTGAAAAAAATATATATGTAGGTACTTGGGGAGTTATAGTGACAAATTAAAACGGTCGTTGCGGTTTGTTAGTCTAACAACTGGTAGCATGGTGTACGGTTGTGTTACTCTGAAGATGAGCTCTGGTTGAGTTAGAAACGTGTCAGTGTGATGTGGTGGTGGTGATAGATGGGTTTATGTAATTTGTGTATGTTCTTACAGTGTGGAGGTGGAGGAACTGCATGAACACGCATATTTTGCATAAGCTTAGCTATCGTAAGGTCGCGGGTGAGCAAGGAAATTCTTTTAGTTCGATTGATGTGGACCTCCGCAAAGTAACGCCTGATTCAATAAATTAGCATTACTTTTGTTTCATAAGCCCGTTGCGAATTATTATTTCCTAAACCAAAGCAATTCAATGATCATCGTAACTCAATTTTAGGTGCACCTGGTGAGCGAACACATCTGGTGCGATGACTACCTGGTCCGGAGCTTTTACTTAAAGAACCAGCGCACCGGCGAAACGCGAACGGTTACCCAGTTCCACTTCCTATCCTGGCTGGAGAATGGCGTCCCGGCTTCCACTAAGGCTCTTCTGGAGTTTAGGAGGTTAGTGTTTATAGTCTAAGATCGGTTTAAGAACGACCTTCACCGAACTGGTTAATGGATGGATAGTATTTTATGTCAAATTGAACCAACTGAATCGGGGGCCACTGTGGAACCCATTCACAAAAACAGTTTAATGAATTTGCCTTCGCCAGGATATTCATTAAGCTTCTGCGAGAACTTTACAAATGGCATAAAAGTAATCTTAATATTTTTCATTTATTTCAGGAAGGTTAACAAGTCGTACAGAGGAAGATCTTGCCCCATCGTCGTTCACTGCAGGTTAGTATCTGTGTATGATACTTCTTACACGTGTTATTTCATATCATAACCATTAACATAATAGGGCTCCCACACAAAACTGCGATTTTTGCATCGCATCGCAAAAATCTGCGAGCTCACAGGACGCATCGCAAAAACTGCCGATCTGATTCGCATTGCGCATTCCTGCGAATTCCTGCGATATGATTATGATATACATATTAGTATGTTGACCTGAATTAACGCTTTGCCGCAAGAAATCGCATCGCAGCAATTCGCATCGTTAGTTTCTGCGATGCGGCGTCGCATCGCATAGCATCGCAGTTTTGTGTGGGAGCCCATAATGTAACAGCAGTGGACGTCCTGTGGCTGATACGATGATGATGATGAAGATATTGCAGTATCACAATGATCTGCATTACATTATATCTTATCGTATGCCTGTGACTACGTCGGTACAGTAAATGATATCTTTGACAGTACCATCAACATGTCGGCATAGGTTTGATATTATCTTAAGGAAAACATGGTCGAGATTGGCGAACGTAAATTAATATACTCGCAGGTTCCGTCTATAACAAGAATAATGATAATAAATTACTTGTATAGCCTGATAAAATAAGATAAGCGCACATCATAAGACTAGTAAAGGTTTTAATTAATTGTATTGATTAGGACAATCGAAAGACAGTAGTTACATATCTACGTGGAAACAGATAAAAATACTGATGAAATGATAATATTTTTAGAGAAATCAAAGAACTATTTCACCAGATTTAAGCACTTTGTGAAATTAGCTGTCGCTAAGTACTTGAGTGTTATAAATTCGGGAACACCCAAATTCTCCGAAATATTTAATTCCGAATTTGCTAATTCCGATTTTCAAAACTCCGAATTTCACAATTCCTATGACTTATAATTCCGATTAATCAAAAATACGAAATTTATTTAGCCGAATTTAAAAATTCCGATTGTTTTTATATCCGATTTTTATAACTCTGAAGAATAAAAAGTACGAAGTATTATAAGCCCGAAAAACAGTATTCCGACTATCAATTTTCCGAAATTTCATTGCTGATTCGGAATTTTGACATTCGGTGAAATAAATTTCGTATTTTTGATTAATCGGAATTATATGTCTTAGGAATTGTGAAATTCGGAATTATGAAAATCGGAATACTAAAAAAATATTTCAGACTATTTGGGTGTTCCTAAAATTATGCTGAATTACTACATTCATGACAATTAATAACAATATCTACTTTTTTAGGTCAGTTTAATCTGTTTAGGTTAGGTTAGGTTAGGTTAGAATTGCGTCAAGGCGCGAAGCGCCTTAACTACGGGGAATAGGAGCTCCGCGAAGCGGAGTCTCCGTCGAGTTTGTCTTAGAATCGTAAAATTTTTGGCAAAAGAACATACGAGTATGTATACCTATGCACACCATGTAATTTATGCATTTTAAATTCGGGTGTTAGGTAGTCTCGGTAGGGATCTTAAAGGTTGCGGGGAGGGGGGTTTAAGTTATTGATTTATTAGTTATAAGTAACGGTAATTCTGAATTCTGAATTCTCGGAATTTTAGAAAATCGGTGTTTTAGTAATCGCAATTCGTATTTTTGATATTCGGATTATTATTTAGTCGGACTTCTTATTGTTCGGTTTATTAAACTTCGGAATTTTGAAAATCGTACTTTTAAACATTAGGTATTTAAAATTTTCGGATTTATAAAAATCGGATTTATGAACAATCTGAATAGTCATATTAGGAGTTTTAAAACATTCGGAATTATAAAAATCGGTATTTTGAAGTTCGTGATTCCGACTTTCGGAATTTCGTTTTTCGTATTTATGTAGTGTACCCCATAAATTCACGTAGCAGGTAGTCAGGCAGTTGTGTACATATATACTAGGTATAGGGAATCATTTAAGTGCTTAAATCATTTTCCGGTCGGCAGTTTCATGGTTCACCCTGCCTAATATTATCAAATTGGGTGATACTACTACTAAGAGTTAGTTTTAGTTATATTCCTTAGTTTTTGTAATGACGTATTTGTTAAAAAATACTAAACCCACTAATGCATATTTCAGTGACGGAGCCGGCCGCTCTGGTACTTATTGTCTCATAGACATGGTGCTGAACCGCATGGCCAAGGGCGCCAAAGAGATCGACATCGCCGCCACTCTGGAGCACATTCGCGACCAGCGCGCGCGCACCGTGGCCACCAAACAGCAGTTCGAGTTCGTGCTTATGGCTGTTGCAGAAGAGGTAATTTATAATATCTACACTAATATTGTTAACAGTAACGTTGGTTTTGTGTGTCGGTAGATAACTAGATCATCGGACAATAGACAACAAATGACCTAGTCTCGAACTAAACTAAAGCTTGTAGGCTTTTTATAGGCAACGTGTAGGTAAGTAAACATAATTATGTGTCCAACCTAAATTAGTTAGTATTTGCAGCTACCAGCTTAAGCGACGTAAGTATTAAATAAAATAGTCTTGACAAACTACTAATAACTGCGCCGCTTTGTACTAATGCTAAATATGTGGACAGAGCTAATAGAAGATAGAGACAAATTAGTTAAATTATTTGATGATATTCAAGGATATCATGACGACTTGCTCTCGCATGCACTCGCGATTTGGCAGAGCGTGACAAACCATAGATAATAGTATTTTATGCAACTGTATCGTAATGAGGGTCCTTAAAACACGAGTGTGGTTTTATGAAACGAGGCGTAGCCGAGTTTCATAATAGGGTCACATGAGTGTTTTAAGGCCTAATTACGTACAGTTGCATACAATATTTTATCTACATCCATATATTCTGCCGCATATATATGTCTGCCGCACGAGCTGCGTGCCCGGTGCAGTGGCGCCCCACGTCCTGCTGCTGCTCACCCGCCCTGCGCAGCGCGCACCGCCCCACCGCTGTAATGATGTATAGAATCTCATAACGATACTGATATCAGTATCGTTATGACCATTACGATACTGCCGTGTTCATAATCTCGTAATGCTGGTCATTATCTATGGTTTTTGAACGCATAATGGAGGATTTACTATATGGGTGTAGATAAAGTATAAAAAAAGAAGTCTGTGGATTTATTAAAAACCGGCCAAGAGCGTGTCGGACACGCCCAAAATAGGGTTCCGTAGCCATTACGAAAAAATTAAGTAATATTTTTCTAAGGATTTCGTATTTTGTAGGGAATCTTCCAAGTTTAGGTATATTTTTTACCTTACGCTGCTATTTACTCATAAACTACTAATAATTCTGAAGCAAACTTAGCCGTTATAGTTTTCCTTGGAAGTTTGATATACTGACTACCATCCTGAATTTTTTAAAATTTTTCCGCCCACCGGTTTAGATTTTAGAGGGGGGGGGGGGGACGCTCGATTTTAATGAAAATTTGCTCTTTAAAGTTGAATATTTCGCAAACAAATTACTGAATCGAAAAATCGTTTTAGCAAACCCCTAATGGTTTTAAAATACCTATCCATCGATATCCCACACTATAGCTGTGTGGAATATATCTTACTAGCTTTTGCTTCGCACGCGTTAACTATTAGGTCTGGTACGAGTAGTTTCAATTGAAATTATCGGGATTTTTCCAAATTCCCCTGGAAATTTTCAAAATTTATATCGTGGTCTTCATTGAGGTTGTGTTGTGAATAACTGCACAAAATTCAAGACTCTGTGCTGAAATTAAGAGAAAATCCCTATTCAAATTCAAATTCAAATCATTTATTCAGTAAATAGGCCGCAATGGACACTTTTATACGTAATTTTTAAACTACCGGCGCTTTCGGAAAGACCATCATTACCAAGAAGAATGATGTTGTTATTTCAAGATTTTATCCCTAAGTATCCCGTGGGAATATCGGGTCAAAAAGTAGCGTTTGTCTTATTCCAGACGTCCGGCTACCTACATACCAAATTTCATGACTCTTAGCCCAGCGGTTATTATTTCAAGATTTTATCCCTATCCCGTGGGAATATCGGGGTAAAAATAGCTTGTGTTATTTCAAAGATCCAACTACCAACATACTAAATTTGATGACTCTTAGCCCAGCGGTTATTATTTCAAGATTTTATCCCTATCCCGTGGGAATATCGGGGTAAAAATAGCTTATGTGTTATTTCAAAGATCCAACTACCAACATACTAAATTTGATGGCTCTAAGCCCAGTGGTTGTTATTTCGAGATTTTATCCCTAGGTGTCCCGTGGGAATATCGGGTCAAAAAGTCGCTTATGTATTAAGTATACCAGACGTTCAGCTACCTACATACCAAATTTCATGACTCTAATCCCAGCGGTTATTATTTCAAGATTTTATCCCTATCCCGTGGGAATATCGAGGTAAAAAATAGCCTATGTGTTATTCCAGAAGAACAGCTACTTACACACCAAACTTCATGGCTCTAAGCCCAGTGGTTATTATTTCGAGATGTTATCCCTAGGTATCCCGTGGGAATTTCGAGTCAAAAAGTCGCTTATGTATTATTCCAGACGTGCAGCTACCTACATATCAAATTTCATGACTCTAAACCCAGCGGTTATTATTTCGAAATTTTATCCCTATCCCGTGGGAATATCGGGGTAAAAAATAGCCTATGTGTTATTCCAGAAGAACTTTCCAGAAATTTCATGGCTCTAAGCCCAGTGGTTATTATTTCGAGATTTTATCCCTAGGTATCCCGTGGGAATTTCAGGTCAAAAAGTCACTTATGTATTATTCCAGACGTGCAGCTACCTACATACCAAATTTCATGACTAAACCCAGCAGTTGTTATTTCGAGATGTTATCCCTAGGTATCCCGTGGGGATATCGGGTCAAAAATCACCTATCTGTTATTCCAAACGTCCAACTATCTAGATACCAATTTACATCCAAATCCGTCGAGCCGTTTTAGCGTGAAGGAGAAACAAACATACTCACTCACTCACTCACTCACTCACAAACTTTCACATTTATAATATTAGTAGGACTAAAGGCTCTAATATGGGCGCCGTAGGCGCCCAATAATGAAAGTGGCTGCGCCGCTTTATATTACTTTGACAGTTAGGCTTTACACATGGGCGCCGCTGGCGCCCAATAGACAAAGCGGCTACGCCGCTGTTAATTACATCCTCCTAAACGCTCTAATATGGGCGTCGCAGGCGCCCATAATGAAAGCGGCTACGCCGCTTTGTATTACTTTGATAGTTAGGCTTTACACATGGGTGCCGCAGGCGCCCAATAGTCAAAGCGGCTGCGCTGCTTTATATTACTTTGATAGTTAGGCTTTACACATGGGCGCCGCAGGCGCCCAATAGTCAAAACATCTACGCCGCTGTGAATTATATCCTCCTAAATGCTCTAATATGGGCGCCGCAGGCGCCCATAATGAAAGCGACTGCGCCGCTTTGTATTACTTTGATAGTTAGAGCTTTACACATGGGCGCCGCTGGCGCCCAATAGACAAAGCGGCTACGCCGCTGTGAATTACATCCTCCTAAACGCTCTAATATGAGCGCCGCAGGCGCCCACAATGAAAGCGGCTGCGCCGCTTTGTATTACTTTGATAGTTAGGCTTTACACATGGGTGCCGCAGGCGCCCAATAGTCAAAGCGGCTGCGCTGCTTTATATTACTTTGATAGGCTTTACACATGGGCGCCGCAGGCGCCCAATAGTCAAAACGTCTACGCCGCTGTGAATTATATCCTCCTAACTGCTCTAATATGGGCGCCGTAGGCGCCCATAGTAAAAAGGGCTGCCCCGCTTTATATCACTTTGATAGTCAGGCTTTACACATGGGCGCCGTAGGCGCCCAATAGTCAAAGCGGCTACGCCGCTTTGAATCATATCCTCTTAAACGCTCTAATATGCAGGCGCCCATAATGAAAGCGACTGCGCCGCTTTGTATTACTTTGATAGTTAGGCTTCACAAATGGGCGCCGCAGGCGCCCAATAGTCAAAACGGCCCTATTATGGGCGCCGTAGGCGCCCAATAATGAATGCGGCTGCACAGCTCTATATTACTTTGATAGTTAGGCTTTACACATGGGCACCGCAGGCGCCCAATAGTCAAAACGTCTACGCCGCTGCGAATTATATCCTCCTAAATGCTCTAATATGGGCGCCGCAGGCGCCCATAATGAAAGCGACTGCGCCGCTTTGTATTACTTTGATAGTTAGGCTTCACACATAGGCGCCGCAGGCGCCCAATAGTCAAAGCGGCTACGCCGCTTTGAATCATATCGTCCTAACGGCCCTAATATGGGCGCCGTAGGCGCCCAATATTGAAAGCGGCTGTGCCGCTTTATATAACTATAACAGTCCCGTGCTATTTCGAGGGCACAGCAGGTGCCCATTGTTCAAAGCGGCTACGCCGCTTTGAATTAGTATCTCGTCAAAGCTGCCATTCGGTAAGTAAAGGCGGCTGCGCCGCCCTATCTCTACTCCTAGATCTAGCTAAAGCTGCACTGGTGCCGTTCCCCCACCTCCCCGACCAACCTCCCTGCAAAATACTCGGGGTATATATAGCCTCGGTTAAAAATTTCGTTGGCGCGATGCAGAACTTCGAAATTCAAAATTTTCGGAACACAATTTTTTTATGAACACTAGTGGCCAGTATTGAATCACGTAGATTATATAGTTCCAAATGCTGGTACTTACGTGCTTTGAATTTACCACTGGCTGGTTAGATCGCTGATTCCCGACAAAGTAGTTTTAAATAATATGATGTATTCCTAATTGGTGTCAATACGTTTTTAAATTGATTTTATAGGGACGACTTTTATCTTAACCAGTTATTTGTTAATATGACGTATATATGCTCACTTATATTTTTGTTGCAAGTGTTTGTAAAATTCGTTCCGATCCTATCCGATGCGAGCCGTTTAGTAGAAGTGGAAGAAGAAAGAAGCAATCTTATTACCTACGTCTACTCGTACCTACTAATATTATAAATAGGAAAGCTTGTGACTGTGTGTGTGTGCGTGATTGCATGTGTGTATGAAAGAAAGAATAAAAGAAAATCATTTATTTGTGACTATATAAACAATATACATACAATTTGAACATAGTTTAAAAGTCATACTTACAGCTCACATTCTATTTTGACTTTCTCCGTTTTCCAGGTGCACGCGATACTGAAAGCTCTGCCGGCTCAACTCCAACAACTGCAAGAGAAAAAGGACAAGGACAAGGAAAAGGACAAAGAGAAAGAGAAAGAAGCCTCCGAGAAGGAGAAGCCTAACAACTGAACAGAACGCTTGCTACTTGTTACGTTTATTGAGGAGCGCCCATAAACTAAGTGACCTGCCCTTTCTTTTCGAATTTTCAAACCTCTATATCCTTCTTTGTAGTTCCAGGTAGGATCTCTGCGTGACCTTTATCATCTTTTCTCAAGAAGAACGGTGTTTGCGATCTTTTTAGTCTAGACAATATTTTTTTAGTTTTCTTCAATCATTTTGGAAGAAGTATGTAACGTAAAAAAATGTTCTATTCTGACTGAAAATAACACTCGTATATGACCCAGCTCTCCCCTTCCTCTTGAAAAGGCCATGTAGTTTTTAAGCGCTCCCTTATTTATATTACTCATCGTATTTAATGTGTGTTTCTATTTCCAGGCTGAGAATTTCGCCGATTCGTCTATTTAACACCGATCCGTTTATTTATTTAGGCTTAAAACAAAATGTCTATCCGAAATTCTCAACCTTGACGACAATAACTGCAATCTTGCAAGCCTGACGCGATCATAAAACGTACTTTTTAACTATAGTTTTAAACTAGTGAAGCCGTCTAGGCCATAACGGCAATTTATCACGAAATGCTTAGAACCAAATAGCAATAGCGAGTACTGTTCCCATGGCTGTGCGGTTCTAAACGCTCTACACTTACCTACCCATTGTTGCCTTGAACTTGGCATTTATTTTTTTACAGCTTTTTATCTGCAAGATGTATTTTCGTAAGCATAAGTATGCATGCATCAATTATTTAACGATTATAAAAAAATGCTTGTTTATTTACCTACATACGGACCGTATAATATTATTGCATTTGAAATCCGTAGTCGTTATATTTGTATTTATATGCCATTGAAACAGTTATTTATACTAAACACTCGGTCCTATTTTATTGAAAGATGTTAAGTACATACTAGAACTATTTCTTAAGTATTTATAGAACATATTATAATGTAATTATTCTACATGTTACCTTCGTTATCATGTTTTGTTGTAAAAAATATATTACGGTCAATTGTTGAGGTGTCTAAAATGTCCTTAATTCATTTGCGACTAATTAGTTTCCAAATCAGGGGCATAGGTCCAATTTTAGACACTACGTCATCTAATGGAGACACAGTCGACCAAATCAAATAGGATCATGCAGTTTTTAACAGTCTTGCATATTTGATACGAATGTTTGGATATATTTAATCAAAATGTTGATCTTTATCTTAAAAAAATACAAAAAATATTATTCTAACTGTGCATGGGATGCATTGTCTAAATTGAACTAGTCATTATGTGTAAGTAAGTAAATTTAATATTTTATCGTTGGACTTATCGCATTGTCTATGCTTTTTACTGTGAGTGGTGTATGCCGGTCAATGTACAAGTAAAGAGATAGGTAGAAAACGAATTGCTGAAGAATTATGCCGGAGATTATTCTCCGATTTAAATGTAGGTAAGCGCTTATAGGTTCGTACTTGAAGGCTACACCCCATGGTCGGTGATCGATGGCTGCTAGCGTTGTTTCCGTTTACGTCTATGTTCTTAATCTTAATTATATACCTTTATCTGTTTATATTAAGGATGAATCTTCAAGCGATTTTACAATTGCATAAACTCGTAAGAGCGGACATGTGATGTCCCCGGCCGAACCATATCCTGAACTAACGGAATACCTGATAATGTTTAATCAGAAACGAAATCAAAATAAGTATTTACAGAAAGTAGCTAAAACTATAGATCACTAATACGTATCTATATGTATGATATTTATGTAAGATTATATTTATTGAAATGGAAAATGTAAAAAAAATATTACCCACGAAATTAAAAATGTAGATTAGATTTAGGGGAAAATATATTAACCGTATTTCTGTATGAAATTATATGTAGTTTTTATGTGGATGATTGAATATTGGATTTTGATTATTAAATTGTTTTAGGGTATTACACAATTTAGTATCCTACTGATAGTTGCCTCTCCCATGTCCGCTTCCTGTTCTTCCATGTCATCCACATTCAAAAACCAGGGCCGGATTTAGAGCTGTGGAGGCTTTGGGACAAGAAAGAGTGGGAAACCCCGCCGGCCCCGCCGCCCACACTAATATTTTACTGATTGATTGAATATAGATGAATAGTCGTTTACTAGTGTTTTAGTACTCGTCGGAATTTGAAAAAAATAATCCGAAGTCTTTATTGTTGGGGCCCCTCTTTTATGGTTGCACTAACCTAAATCCGGCCCTGTCAAAAACACCTGAACTGATTCTAATAAAATATAGCTAAGCACCACCGAAAGGAAACTCGCTTTCACGTGAAAAAATCGGTCCATCCGTTTGCGAGCTACGATGCTACAGAAAGACATTGGTTTCTATAACTTGCGACGGAGGTTAATAAAGTGTTATACAATACATTTTATGTTATAGGTGTCTATAAGCTACAGATATTTAGATAATGTATTAAAAAAACAATGTTATTTAATTACCTATTTTACCTAGTTTTCATTGAAGTAAATTGGCCGAACTGGATGCAATTTTAACGTAAAAGGGCTAAACGTACATTTAATACTTTTACGCGGTAAATCGAAATCCCGGGGCGGTTTTTTAAATCTGTGGGCATAACTGCCATTTATTAGGTCCTTGTACGTCAATCGGAACGCCACTCTACCCCGATGCTACATCGTAATAATAATAATAAATAAATAATCATGGGACACTTGACACCAATTGACCTAGTCCAAAACTACATAAGCCAAGCTTGTACTATGGATACTAGGCAACGGATAAACATACTCATATAGATAAACACATACTTAAATACGTATTAAACATCCGAGACCCAAGAACAAACATTCGTATTATTCACACAAATATTTGCCCCGGCTGGGAATCGAACCCGGGACCTCAAGCTTCGCAGTCAGGTTCTCTTAACTACTTGGCCATTATATTAAATTACTTTTTTTAAATTTCTCCAAGTAGGTATCTTGGGTAACGTATTTCCTGGACTATACCTGGAAAAAAATATTGTTGTAAATTATATAACGTTTTTGAGTGCGGCGTGGCGGACCTTCATAAATTCATCATCTCAGCTTATCCACGTCCCACTGCTGGGCACAGGCCTCTTCTTCGATTGAGGGGCTTGGGACATGGTTCCCACGCGGGCCCAGCGCGGATTCACACACACCATTAAATTGTTTCGCAGGTTTGTTCAGGTTTCCTCACGATTTTTTCCTTTACTGTAAAGCTCGTGGTAAATTTTTGCACATGAATTTCGAAAAACTCAGAGGAACTTCATAAATTAACATGCATGGACTAAACTGCTAATAAGAAGACTTACCCAAAATTTTTATCATATCGTTTGATTTTTTCGTCTATATCTGAATGAATTTGAATAGATAGCGGGAATCTTTTTGATGATAATAGTTAAGCTAGTCTATGATTTATCTTATCTGATTGTACCTAATTATTCAATTAAAAAACTAGTTGGTAAGTAAATGAAAGAAACAGGTTAATTTAATTTGGCCTATTTTAATAAACTGAATATACTATATCATATTTTATTTAGTTCGACATGTTTGTTTTTTAAATTTTACCAAGATAATTAACTAGTTTCATTTTTTTTGACGATTTTAATGAGTTGCAAATTATTTGTATGGAGAATTGTGCAGCGTCTCTACAAATTGATTGGTGGATTTTCGGGATAAGCAGCAATGATAAATGATACAAAGATTAGCTGCATATATGAAAGTACAAACACTGGACCTCTATGAAGTTGGTCGATGTAAAGTGAAACTAAGTCATTATGAGCCCGATGAGTCCGCTCTACCCGCAGTGAAAATTGGGCTTTAGTAGGTAGTTATAAATTGTTTCCAAATGTTTTTTTTTATTCGACTGGAAGGCAAACGAGCAAGTGGGTCTCCTGGTGGTAAGAGATCACCACCGCCCATAAACATCTGCAACACCAGGGGTATTGCAGATGCGTTGCCAACCTAGAGGCTTAAGTTGGAATACCCCAAGTGCCAGTAATTTCACCGGCTGTCTTACTCTCCGCGCCGAAACACAACAGTGCAAGCACTGATGCTTCACGGCAGGATTAGCGAGCAAGATGGTGGTACCAATCCGGGCGGACCTTGCACAAGTTAGTGTCAATAAACATATTACAAAGTAAGTACGAGTATCTACTTGTTTCACAGCTAGCTAAATAGAGCATGCGAACCTATCTACCTACTTAAAAGTATAATCAACGACAAGTATCGAGTAGGTACTTATGTGTATACGTATATATTCAGAAAATTTACAATTGAATCAGAGAAACAAAGGATTCATTTATCACTAAAAATAAACACAAGTTCTAAGGCGTTGTTTACAGCTGCGCTTGAGTAATGTAGGTATTAGTTATACATAATTTATAATTATTCTTCTACCACTATTTCTGAAATTTTACTCTCTATTTGAGTCAGTCTCTAACTGAATGCTCCTTCTATCCACTTAAAGGTTCACTGGTAGAGATTTCTCCAAGGGTAAGTTCACCTTATTGTATGTATATGTATTTTAAAGTTCGTAAATTGTGACTGTTTCTCTAGTTTTGTAAGTACCAAAAGTATTTAACTTTACCTACATACATACAGTATTTTGGTAGAAATCGAAACATGTCCATACTGATATTATAAATGCGAAAGTGTGTGTGTTTGTATGTTTGTCCGTCTTTCACGTCGAAACGGAGCGACGGACCGACGTGATTTTTGACATAGAGGTAGTTTATGGGCCAGAGAGTGACATAGGCTACTTTTTATTCCGGATAAATGCACAGCTTAGTTCCCGAGGGAACAGCGGGTGATAACCGAATTTCACGCAGACGAATTTCACGCAAATGCTAGTTACATTATGATATTACAACACCAAAGCGACCGAGCTTAGCTCGGGCTAAATCTCGAAAACACGCGTTTTACCAGAAATGAGACCAAGCTACTTATATGATTCTTCGCCTACAAAAACACCGAAATGGATAGCAAAATTTCATCGAATTCGTTAGAGGCGCTTTCGATATTTTCGAAAATATACTTATATAGGTACAACCCAAAGGTAAGGATAAGATAAGATAATTTTAGTTACGGCGGCGGTTACGACTAAGTACTATGTGATTCAACTGCTGTTATAAATGAGATACCTATTTACATTCGCTGCCGCAATCGCCACGCGGCTCTACGCTAGTACGCTCGTAGCGCGTAGCAGCATTTTTCCGCTTTGCAGCGAAAACTGCCTACGAACAGAGAACGCGCCTAGCATGTTCTTGGCACTGAAAGTGTTCTTGCTGTCTATAATTTGACCACATTTTTTTTGACAATTTGTTCCTACTTCTTTCTTTCACACGATAGGTATAAGACAAGCAGCAGAGATCCCTTCAGGGATAAGTCCGCCTTTGTACTTAGCACTTTCTTTTGTGTGTTATTTTTTGTACCTATTTCCTTTTTGTACAATAAAGACTTTAAGCAAACAAACAAACACACAAGGGTAGAAAGAGACGGTGAATTCATGCGATCGCGAAAGTCAGCACGTTAGACAATAATTAGGTGTGACCTCAGTTTATAATTTTTTGAAATTATTGCTTTATTTACGTAGGTTTGTTTTTTGGAGTTTTTGGACGAACTTCCACAAAATTTAGCATCTGCGCTAAGCTGCAGTGTGAACGCGTCGCTTGAAACTAATCGGTTTGAACGCATGACCGCTATCGCTCATGCTTGGCACTATGGCAGTTGTCAAAGTCATTTATTTTCACGTCACTCACGGTCACGTCAAACGCCAGTTGTCATTTACTTGTCACAGGTGGTGTACGTGTAAAAGTATTTTTCTGTGATTTAACTCTTTAAATTTAAATATTAGTTCGTATAATTAAAGTTACCTTATTAAACACTAAGTAATCTCATTCAAGTTAAATTATATCAATCAACATGGTTAACGGACGCGCCCTGCATTTTGTATTCAAAGTCGCCGATAGGACCCTCACTGCAAAATTCTACAGAGATATCTTGGGAATGAAGGTAAGGATTTGAATATTTATTTATTTCAATAAATATAGGTATCACACTTATTGTTCAGAAGTTTTTACCGCAATTTGTAGTATTTTTCCTGCCGTATGTATGTGAAAACTTGTGGCTAATGATTAAGTAGATGTTGCAAGGTCAACGTAAACAACTGAGAACCGGTTATAATTCTGTGTAACGCCACACATAAAACACTATAATTGGTTTTAACGAGTGTAAATAAATATAACATCCATATAATACATCAAAAATATTTGCCACACACTTCTTACCTACTCTGTCGTGAAATTATCGAACCAAGTGAATCAAGATGTGACCCTTTATGGAACCTTTTCACGAGAAATTTCACAATGACATTGCATTATCTGACGAGGAAAACCATTAAGTGCTTACTGTGAAATACTGTGAGAATGCTCTATGGTGGGTTAGGCATTTCAAGACTCAAAAGGTTTAATCATATTATATTTTTCAGTGGTTCAAATACATAATTTTGCATATTGTCACTAGGTACTTCAAAAAAAAAGCTTTTACCTCAATTTTTTTTTAAATGAACTTTATAAATGTTTTTAAGGGTAATTTTTGTTGACAGTGATTTAAGGTATGAGATTTTTTCAAAGTAGTGATGATGATAAGGTCTATTTCTTCTATTCTACACATTAATTACAAAATTCGCGTTTTAATTGAATGAGTATCTAGGCTGAAAGGCTTAGTCATTCCAGACTCATTAATTGTCTAAAGCTAATTTGGTTAATTGTGGTATGTTCCAGGTACTCCGCCATGAGGAATTTAGCGAAGGGTGTGAAGCTGCTTGTAATGGGTGAGTCATTATTAAATTCATTTAATAACATTATTATTTTGAAGGCATTCTTTTATTAGTCTTACTTTTGTTTTATTCAGTAATTTTTCAGTGTAATGTTTAGTTTTTTGACAATGTTTTAGGTCTTTTCTTATATTTTGGCCCAATTTTACTTTTTTTGATAAAATTTTCTTATCTTCTACCTGGCATACTTCTAAAGTAAAAATCAATTCTAAGAACTAACTGCAGAATATAGGTACTATGTGGAGTTCAAATTTTTTAATGAAAAGAACTTTAAATTAATTGAAATAGTTTCCTTAATCATTAAACTGAGTATTCTTGGCTCTATCTGTAGAAATATGTACTAATGTTAAAAAAAATCAGGACTTATGAAGTTTAAATGAAGGAACTTTTTAAAATCGTTTTCACTTTTTCATCTTTGTATGATTAAGAAACATTTTTATTTCCTGTTTCAGACCATATGCAAACAGATGGAGCAAAACCATGGTGGGCTATGGTCCTGAAGACACACACTTTGTTGTAGAACTCACATACAATTATGGAATCACACATTACGAGACGGGCAATGACTTCATTGGTCTCACGGTCCAGTCCAGCGAGAGCCTCAAAAGAGCTGCTGCTAATAACTGGCCTATCAAAGAACAAAACGGAATTAAATATGTGGAAGCACCTGGTGGATACAAATTCTTCATTGTTGATAAACCAGAACCTCGGGACAAAGGTAATTTAAATATACAAATTGCGACATTGCTTTCAATACAATAAGTTCTTTCAAGATTTAAAAGTCAAGCCTTTACTAAATGTTTTTCTGATCTTTGGTGTGATATTTATCTTTTGTATTCTTAATTGACCATAAATTACAACTGTAAAGTTTGGACTTCATGCAGCTAAATTTCTTTGTTATATAATTATCTAAGCTTTATTATTAACATGTTTTCATTGTCCTTTCCATATTTTGAAATATATGAATGTGACTACAAACATACCTACTTAAATATCGATAAGTCTTCGATTAAACCTCATATATGACTTTTTTATGAAATTGAAATATCTACTTGAGAATTCGTATTTAAAGTGGTTATTTGACTTTCGTAAATTTTCATATGTGAGGTCAAGTCAGAAATCCGTCAATATGTTCATATTGTATACCATCCGCGAAGACGCGTGATTTTGACAAAATTAGACATTAATGACATTGTAATAAAAACCACGGCACGCGTCATCGTGAATGACTCTACCTACTGTGAAAATCTATTATATCCCTTAAAACAATGCAGTTTCAAATCTTGACAATACTTAATGGTTGATATAATCATCTCTGCGTTATCAAGACATGTGTATAGTCACGATGCTAGTCAGTGATACCCACTCAGCTGACTGCTTGTGTTGGTTGTCTCCCCTTATCCTAGATAAGCTAAAACATGAGTGCTGTCTGAGAGCTATTGAAACTGTTTGAAACATTGTTGCATCACTAGGTACCATGTGAGTGAAGTCAGCATGACGTTTTCTTTGTGCTCTATATCATATTCATTATATCGACGCTACTTTGAAAAAATCTCGTATCTAAAATCAATATGTCAGCAAAATTGAACCTTGAAAAAATCTTCATAAAGTTCACTAAGAAAAATTGACTATTTTTGAGATACAAGTTTTTTTTTAAGTAGTGACGATATGCTATCCACCCTTAACTAGGACATGCGCTTGTAGAGTGCTAAGCAAATGTGTGTAAGCTTTGAAATGTAGTGATGTTAGCAGACTAGAGTAGTTTGTTATAAAAATAGTAATAATTTCAAATTATCTGTCCATTCCTTTTGCATTTACCACAGATATAAAATAGAGGTTTTTAGAAACAGTTAATATCTGTCTTTTAAATACCTACATTGCACTAGATATCAAACAAATATACATTCATGAAACACATGTATGAGATTATGAGTTATAATGTAAAGTAAATAAACTACCTGAGAGTGACTAAGATAAGTCTATCTATGTTTGTCATGTTACTAAAATTGGTGATGTTGTGGCTATAGTTACTGGGTAAATTTTGACAAATATGATGATAGCACAATGGAAATGTACTAAAGATTGGCAGTTTGATATTGACTTATTGCTAAGTGTGTGTATCAACTGATTGACAGATACCTACCTATCCTACCTACCTGTCTTCATGTCTATGTATGTATGTGTCTTCATTATGTATGTGTGTGTGCTTAATCTTGTAGACAAATATTGATATTCTGTACTGTTCAGTACTTTGTTTGATTATGATCTTGAAATAAAAAAAAATTACACTGCTTGCCACAATCCAGGTTAGCAACTTAAAGATAAACAGAAATCTGGAAAAGCTCTGAATACCTATCTTACCACTTAATATAATGTAAATCAAGCCTTTGTCTTTTTGGGTTTACACACCAATACTTATTGTGAAATACATATACAATTAAACTTCTCCAATGAGCACTAAGCCTCAAAAGTTTTCGTTAAAATTATCATTTTTTGCTGACTGTACTTGCATTGTCAATCAAGCTACATAAGCACACAGGGTGTCGTCTATTGTGCATTAGCATGTCGAGCACTCAGACGTTTATCTTATTGGTTGGTGAGGGCACCAGTCATGGACAGGAACCAATAATGGAATATTTTTTCCACTAACCCAATATTATGAAACGGATGCTACTTTTTCTAAAACTAATAACACTTATGTGCCAGTAACTGATGATCATAACTGGCAAAGCTCATAAATGGTGAGCTATAAGGCATTGAATCCTTGATATCCATTATTGGATACTACTGTGCTTAACATGTCCATGATTGGTGCCGTCACCCTAAGTTGATTATAGAATGTAGATAAAAAAGGTTACCTAATTTTATTTGCTTCGTTTCCAGACCCTGTAGTGAAGGTGTCACTGGCGAGTTCGGACCTGGCCCGATCCATAGCCTACTGGAATGGACTACTCACTCTCAAGATCTTTGAGAAGAAACCAAAGTCTGTTGTCCTTGGTTTCAGTGACAACCAAGCCAAGTTGGAGCTTGTGGAAATAGGTAATTTATTCTTCAGGTTTATTTCTTAGACAAAAATACATAGGTAGACATATAATACACTAATATCAAATATGTTAATACTAGCTTTTTCCCGCGGTTTCGCCCGCGTGGTATTCGGTTATCGCGCGCTGTTCATTCGGGAACTGCGCATTTTTCCGGGATAAAAAGTAGCTTATGTCACTCTCGGGCCCATAAACTATCCCTATGCCAAAAATCACGGCGATCCGTCGCTCCATTACGGCGTGAAAGACGGACAAACATAGGTATAAACACACTTTCGCATTTATAATATTAGTATGGATTATGGATACTTTTTTGCACTGGGCCCGCGTGGAAAGTATAACCCAAATAATAATGTAATTTGCTGAATTAATTTAGAAAATGTTTCAAGAATTGTAAGCTCCATTTCCGATTGACATAGGCTATTTTTACCGCGGGAAATTGCAAAATTCTTTTTTTTTTATTGACTGATATCGGACATTGATTTACGCGAGCAAATCAATCCCTGCTTTTTTTTAATTTTTAACAATCAACAAGCACTACAAGTCTAACCACCACATTTTGTGTGGAATTTGTTAAACTTACGACTTATAATTGATTCGTAGACGAGGGGTTAAGCTTTAACACAAATAATAAAAACACGTACGTACATAAACCGATTTTGATGAAAAATGTCTAAGAACTATCGCTAGAAAACCTGATTACAAATAAAAAAAACCGCATTCAAATCGGTCCACCCGTTTAAGAGCTACGGTGCCACAGACACACATAGCGGTCAAACTTATAACACCCCTCTTCTTGCGTCTTCTTGCCTTTTAGCAATAGAATTTTTACACCAAAACTAGTTTCAACATTTGTCATTATTTCCAGATGAGCCAATAAATCGCGCGAAAGCCTACGGCCGCATAGCGTTCGCTTGTCCCTTCGAAGAGCAACCCATCATCGACAGGAAGATCCAAGAAGCCAATGAGAAGATTTTAACACCACTGATTTCTCTCGACACCCCAGGGAAGGCCACCGTTCGTGTCATTATCTTAGCAGATCCCGACGGTCATGAGATTTGCTTCGTAGACGATGAGAGCTTCCGCCAACTCTCTCAAGTCGACCCTGCCAGCGATGCGGAGCTGGACAAGTTCATCAAATCGGATAAGTCGCGCGCCTAACTTCATATACAAGGCTACACACGTATTCTGATAAGATCAATATCGCAGACAACGCTATCATTGATACTTTGAATCTAATCTTTGATTTTTATTCGCAATTAGATCGGTTTGGCATTTGAAGTGCCGAAGTTCGTTTAGAACTCGTTTGTATTAATTCTGGTACAGTGCTCAAAAATATGACTATAATCTCGATACGGTAGCAAATTTTTTCGTATCTTACACCCGTATTTATAAACGAGTCATTACTTGTTGCTAAGTAAATGATTAAGTAAAAAAAATGGTGAATGTGACTTGGCTTAAGAAATCTAACATTTGACAGTTCAATTTTCAAGCAAAATCTCAACTATAGAATAAAAATCGTTACTTGAGTTATTACTTTTACTCAAGTAATGGACTTTACTTCTCTATAAATACGGGTGTTAGTATGTGAGGAATGATGAACATTACGAAAATCAATCTTTGAGATATTTGTAGACAAATTTTGTTAGAAATCGCAAAGCATGCAGTATCAGTATTGTTAAGACGTTTTTATTACTTGCTTTTTAAATTTTGATACGAAAGTGATGGCATTTTAAATTATGTGGCTGGGAACACTACCAGACGGGCGTCAGTCTACATAACAATTATCAGTATCGAATACTCTACTAATGTAGGACATGTCGGCATTGCACGTCTTGCAACTAATTGGTATTGTTCCCTTAGTAAGTTAGAGCATTCCACATAATATTATTGCATTATTGTGAATTGTTAAGAGTAAGAATACCTACTAATCTTTTAATAATTTACATACTTATCTGTACATGATTGATCATGATTGTTATATTATATTATTATGTTGTTCTGTGCTTATAAAGAGAGTACCTATATGTTTAAATTTAAACAGAGTTAATAAAATATAATTAAGTACAAAAAGTTGTTTTATTATTCCACTAGCTAATGCCCGCGACTGCGTCTGCGCGGATCTGGGTTATCGCGCGGTGGCGCCCTCTACCGCAATAAAAAGTATCCTATGTTGATCCTTGGGGTTCAAACTACCTATATACCAAATTTCATCAAAATCGGTTCAGTGGTTTCGACGTGAAAGCGTAACAGACAGACAGTTACTTTCGCATTTATAATATTACTAGCTGTTGCCCGCGGCTTCGCCCCTGTTGTATTTTTTTTCTTTCATGAAAACCTTTTCCTGACAGTAGCAAACACAACAAAAAAATAATTAGCGAAATCGGACCAGTCGTTCCCGAGTTATGCGCTTACCAACACATTTTTATATTATAGACTAGAGATTTTCAAGGGATACCTTAGTTCGCACCAGGGGCGAGGCGCCGTCAAAACTTAATAAACGGGTGGCCTCAAATGTTTGGGTGAAGAATTAAGTACTATTATTTTTTCCATCATGGTACGAAAATTATCCGTACAAATGTGTGATTAATTTTCGGGTCACAATGGAAAAAAAATAGTACATAATTCTAATATTTACTATTTTTTCTCGTTCGTACCTAATTCATTATTTACCGCCCTTACGATACAATGCACTATTTCATAACACTTGCACGCGATAAACGGAATCAAACATACAAGTTAACTTGGCCGTAATGCCCCTTATAAAACCCTCGACCTTTTTTCTTGTCATGAAACCCAAGCTCAGTAAAAGTGTCATTGCGCGTACTTATACTGCCGCGCGCGCAGCTGCTGCACACGGAGATACACGCACGACGCACGCAGGGCTACTACGAAACTCGTAACTCGAAGTTCGTATCGTACCGTCCCTCTCGCTCTCGAGTAAATAGTGTAAGTGCCAGAGGGACCGCATGACACGAACTTCGAATATCGAGTTTCGTAGTAGCCCTGCAGGCCCTGTACCACGAAGTGCAAAACTCGAAAACATCGTATGTTGCCGTCCCGCTGACGCTTAAGTCATTTAATACGCGAGTGAATGGGATGGTGCTATACGAACTTCGATTTGCGAGTTTCGTAGTAGCCCAGCAGATGGAGACGGAGACGCACGACATCAACGACACGCACGCTGCGGGGCCTGCTAGCGCCGCCCGAGAGCGAACCCAACGGTAGCGGCAATTTTTGTAAAAGATATACCTACCTACACACACAAATATAAAATATCTTTCACAAATATAAAGTTTGACTTGCAAATTGATTGAAAAACATTGTATGTCACACGGGTGGTACTGAAATTACGAACATCGACTCATTAAAGCCCTCAGTCTTCGATTTCTTCTTCTCGTTCGTAATACCTTATTTACCAACCTTAAGACACAATGTACTATTAGCTTAGTTACGCTTTCAGATAATTATTATTCGTAGATGTAATATGGTCGTAGTTATCACGTTTTGTATGATAATTAGATCTAAGAATTAAGAATGTATGGTGCTACAAACGCAACCATACACCATACCATAGAAAGATTCACCATGATTGCCAATGACAAACCAGGATTGCAGTATCTGGCGTTAGCAAAACATGTCGCTTTAAGTTACCCTTAACTCGTCCCCGGGTCGATGCAAAGTTGGACCAAATTTGGGAAAATACTGGCCGAATTGCCCACCATACCGCCGTTTTGTACCTAAATGAACCGAGTGCTTACCTATTGTATTTGAAAAGTATGGAAGAGGCTACTTTGGTAGATACATATTATAGTCACTACTTTTAAAAATACTCGTATCTCAAAATAGATAATTTTCTGAGTGAACTTTATGAACATTATGTCAAGGTTCAATTTTGTTGACTTATTATTTTGGATACGAGATTTTTTTAAAGTAGTGAAGATAATACTGAGCGGCAAAAAATCTGGCCCTCAAATCTATGCAGTAATAACTAGGTAGTTTTGTGTGTAGAGTCGGCCAAATTTTATGCCGCTGAGTATATTATTATGTCAAAGTCAAAGTCAAAATCTCTTTATTCAATTTAGGCTATGATAAGCACTTATGAACGTCAAAAAATCTACCACCGGTTCGGAAAAAACCTCTGTTGAGAAGAATCCGGCAAGAAACTCAACGGGGTATTTTTTTTAAAAAACCGATTCACAATATTTATAAATGATATCTATATACTATACATTACAAGTATTTAACACAATTTTATTTTTAACACAGTAGGTTCACTATTTGAAGGGGTCGCTAATGCGGATCGGAATTATTTCCAAATATCCCTGTCCATGATATAATCACTGACTTTATAATAAGCCTTAGATATTAACGTCTCTTTGACAGTAGATTTAAATTTTGCATCAGTTTATTTAGTAATATTTTTTGGAATTTTATTATAAAAACTTATGCAACTTCCCAAAAACGACTTTTTGGTTTTAGCCAGTCTGTAAGATGGAACTTTAAGCTTCCCTGTGTTTCTATAGTAGTCTTTGGCTTATCGACGTTAGTGGGAAAATCACATATGTTCTTCCTAACGTACATGATTATTTCAAAAACATAAAGATTAATTATTATTAATTAAGATATGATTCTAATAAGGCAGATTTGCCTTATCCTATTTTCTGAATCGGATTCTTAATTTTCGTATATCGGATCTGCTACATTTATAATATCAGTGTCGGACGCCGGAACAACATCGGGCCGTATATGAGAAAAGAGGGTGAATCCCGCATGTAAGCAGCCATCCTTCCATCGCCCGTAATAAGCGTTTAAACCACGTAAGGATTGCAGGCAAATGGCTTGATCGTATCGATCAAATAATGGCCGGCTTGCGAAACTGCACGATCGCGTGCCGGCGAGCTTCCGTGGAACCATTCGTGACACATTTACGATTCATCTAATCGATTTTGTTTCGGATAACTTGATGAAGATAATGTTTTATGACCATTGACTGTATTTGATGGTTGGGTTAGTGAGTCAAATAAAAAGCTACTTAGGAAATTACTTGCACTGGTCGAACGAAATCAGAAAAAATACTGAGTGATTCCAGGGTCATGAATAGGAGTGAAAGAGGTGATGGGGACATTCATACTGAGCAACTTTTAATATGCCACGAAATGGCAGAAAAAAATCTGCTATTCCATACATTTCGGATAGTTAGCGATCGATTATCTCTTGATTAGATGGGTTTTTTTCACGATTTCGGGGCTGGTCCCATAGTAAAAGTTGCTCAGTGTGAATGTCCCCATCACCCCTTTCACTCCTGCTCATGACCCCAGAATCACCCAGTATACCTACCCCGGTACGCAAAATTAGCTTATTTGTCTGCAGGAGTATTTCCGAACCAGGGTTACTTCTATTTTGACAGACCATCATCCGAATTTACTTCCAAATTTTGCCATGTTGTGCGCTGCGATCATTGTCAGTATTCCCACCACCACCCGCTTCTCACGTAGCCATATTGGCTTACTCAAAACACTGCTAGAATCTTGCTAGAATCTAAAGTATCAACATTGTTAGTGTAACTACCTACCTATTTAATAAGTTCAATTTAGTATACTGTCATCGTGCAAGCCGATGGGTAGGCACCTACTCGTATCTTTATTCAACATACGGGATTTCAGCTTCTTACTAACTCGCCGGGAAGCAAGTTTTTTTTTATTATGAGAGGGAAGCAAATGACCAAGCGGGTCATCTGATGGAAAATGATCACCACTGCCCATGAGTACCAACTACTCAAGGAGAGTTATTGGTCCGTTACCGGCCTTTTAAGAAAGTAGGCGTCTTCTTCATTCAAGGAATAAGACGTGGAGAAAATGCAGGGGGCGTGGAGAAAATACTACGAAATTCGAAAATCGAAGTTCTTATCGTACCGTCCCTCTCACTCTCGTATTAAATAATTAGCATTAGCGGGACGCGGGATGGCAAGATACGAAGTTCGAACTTTACACTTCGGTACGTATAGGGTCAGGTCTAGACTGGGCTTTACAATTAGATAAGTTTTAGCTGTGTCTTGCATGATTATTAACGTCGTCACGTCTGTGACGTTCCTTACATCGCCATTATGACGCATTAAGAGTTTATTTTGCACCGCAATAGCAATATTTTCATTACGCTTCGATGGTTGCCAATTAGTGTAGAGTCGGCGGTTCTGGTCACGGGCTTTATTGCTTCCATCTTTATTACAGGAGTTACTCCGCATCAGTGGATACAGTCGTATAGAGGAGAAGCTAGGATTTTTCTTAGACTATTAACTTACCTACTTAAATAGATTCGAATTCCTTTATTGAACCGTGCTCCTCGGTTACCTACACTTTTGCTGCTAGACTGATTTCTTTGCAACAAGGGTCTAACTATAGGTATACAGGGGTGTTACTACGAAATTAGAAAATCGTAGTTCATATTATGCGGTCCCTCTCACTCTCGTATTAAATAATAGATATTAGCCTGAGCGGGACGGCAATATACGAAGTTCGAATTTTGCACTTCGTAGTGTATGGCCGGAGCTCGTATCTATTATCGATGCAGGCGGCAAGTCTGCGAGACCCTTTGTCCTTCGTGAAAAGTATGTCATGCGAAAATATAGTAAAATCTATATATTTTAATTTGTTTGGGTTGTTGCGCGAGGCCCCTGCAAGAGCGAGGCCCCGGGCGAATGCCCTGTTCGCCACCCCCTAAGGCCGTCTTGGTACTGACCACAGGTAAGTACCAAGTGACGTTAAATAAACATTTTCATTAGGCAACCCGGAGAGTTCTCGTTCTTAGAATTAGGTATGTCTTCGGATGCAACACCTCATCGTAATTGTGGCTTTACTATACTTGTGATCCTTGACGTCAAATACAAAATTTAGGCAGACCAGTGAAAATCGAGTTGTTGCAGCACCACGCTACAATACAATGTAGGAAGTATACGTAGTACGTGTAACTAAGCCATTTTGCCTACTTCGTGTAGTTCACTTTTTGTTATAGCTGCATTATGAAGTAGATGATTATGCAACGAGCAATTATGTTGTTAAAATAGAATACATTTACGTTGTTTATTAGGTATTAGCATTTCAATACATTTCAATACATTGTAGTTTAAAATTATTGGACTTAAACCGGGCCGGTAAATGAATTAAATTTGTCAGATTATTTAATGTGTATAATTTTTCTGTACCTACAATAATAACGGAATCGTAGTGTTTCGCGGGAAATTAGAGAACCCTGCGAAAGTTTGTAAGTCTGTTTGTTTGTCTGTTACTTTATCATGACTAAACCGCTGAACCGATTTAGATCGAATTCCATATAAGTACAAATAGTTTGAGTCCCGGGGAAGGACGAAGGTAGTTTTTATCCTGGAAAATTGCACAGTTCCCGCGCGATAGCGATAAACGAATTCTACGTGGACAGAGTCGCGGGTTATAGAATAGTAACTGATAAATTTTAGGACAATGATGGCTACTATAATATTTATTGTTAGTAACATTACCTCGACGTTTCATTCAACTACATACATTGCACCGGCCGTAGTCATGTTTATGAGTAATCGAGAAATTTTGTTCATGAAACTACCGTGAGACACTCATATTAAATGATATTGTAACGGATAATTTACGTCTTAAATCGAGTTTAGCTTGACATGTTTCGGGCTATTTCGAAACCCTTCTTCTATGGAGCACGCGACTCGGCGGCTGCCGCAACACGCGCACTACTCGACTCGATTCAAGACGTGAGTTATACGTTACAATATCATTTAATAACAATCGAGAAAGTTTAAAACATTACAAAATATACTTAACGCAACTAGACGAGTACAATTTAAAGTTTTCTAGCTACCGCCATTTAAATTTAATCATTTGACAGAAGATTGCGAGCGTATTTGTTTTGAGGAGAGTCGGTGCGCGATTCACCTCAACGTAAACATTTACTATTTGGAGAGTCGCGTCGACTACTGGGTGGGCAGGTACATTACTTAACTGTTGAGTCAGCCGTATAATTATTTCGAGCTATGAAATTAAACCGCGAAGTAAAGAAATCATTTAGGCTAGAACTAATGTGGGAAAAAATCTTTCTTTAGTTCTGTTCTATTAGCGTTTCTGTCGACTTTTTGTATGTTGAGAGCTACGACGGACTCCATCAAAATTACAATTCAAAGCAGGGCGGGCAATTAATTCTTGAAATTACGTGTTAAATTTAATCGAAATTGATGAAAAACTAGCTTTTGCCCGCTGTGTAGCGTAAACCTTTTTTGATCCCACAGGAACTATACATTATTTCGGGATAAAAAGTAGACTATATATATATCTTATATATCCAGAATATATGTTACCTGTATGCCAAATTTCATGCAAATCCGTTCAGTAGTTTTTGCATGAAAGAGTAACAAACATCCAAACATTCATCCTTATAAACTTTCGAGATTAAAATATTAGTAAGAAGAAGATAGAGCCGAATTTGGAACACGAATCGTACGAATCGAATATTTAATTTGAACTGTAATTTTGTCAATGCTGAATTTTATATACTATTAATTTTAAATTATATTTTCACCATTTTTATCATTATCATAGTCACATGTGTATAAAATTATAATACCTACGAGAGTACTTATCTGTACTGATTTTGTTCAAATTAAAATGAGAATCTATCGTTACACTATCCGGTAAACGAACCAATATAGGTATAGAATAATCGGGATCCGTTCACAAGCCGCAAAGACATCGACAGGCATACGTACAGTCGAGGGCATAAATATATACACACCCTTTTATTGCAAAAATCGCATATAGGTACATACGTATTTAGTGTACTTAAATTTAGTGGATTAAAAGTGTATAGATATTTCGACATCTTGGTACCATTAACATACATATACATACACTAGTATACATACATACTTAGGTACATTTATGCCCTTGACTTTATAAAAAAAATCTATTTGAAAATAAGAACTTTCTTCTATTTTTAAGGGTGTTAATTAAAACATGATCATAAAAACCTATGCAGCAGCTCTTTATTCCGATATACTCACACATCTCCCTAATGGTTTGATTTTCAGGTTTTTTTACAAGTTTTGACTAGCATTCAAATCTACTTACCAGCTGACAAACGTTACCACGTCGTTCGTAAAGGAATGAAACAAACAAAATATTCTCACCATAAAATATCAAACAATCAAACGAATCGCGGCGAGCGTATAAATAAAATGCAATAGCAAATAAACAACGAACCCAAACGTCCTTGGCGCCAGTATTTTTCCCGGCCATACGACAGACATAGGACCGTCGGAGCCGATAAGCATAAATCGGCTTTTTATATTCACCAGTAAGAAAGTTTATCAAGTTCGAATCAATTAAGCTCTACATAAACCCGGCTTATCTTCCAGCCGATTTAAATCTGAAGTTAATCCAGTCGAGCACTGCGTTTATCGGAATCGGTTTATAAATGATTACTCGTGCCATTGCCGTAGTCAAGTCGATAATAGATCCACGACCTGTCATAAATTTCGTTGCAATCGAGGATCTGGGTGATCAATTTGCGAGCAAAGTGACTGGGTTGCCGGTGCGCTAGGTGTCGCGACTTCTGCGAAAACGTTAAACATTTTAGTTAGCCCTTTCCCAAATGTAACCTATTGGTAAGCTTTGTAAGCTAGGCACCTGTTCTTTTGAGTACTAGTACACAACACTACAATATTACAACAGGTACCCAATCCATTTCATGATACTTGCTACTAATTTATTTTCTGACGGGCTAGGCTGGCACGCACATGAAGATGAACACAAAAATGTATGATGAGTACGAATCGGACTCGCATCACAACGTGAAAATTATCGTCGATTGAAGTCTTACTCATGGTGGTTGTTATTTATATCTCGGTTGAACGATTCTTTTTTTTCCATTGCATTTGATTGGTATTTAGATTTTCGAAATTTCACCATCCACCTTTACGAACAGATTTTCTTCCATCCCAACTTAATAACTTATAATTATTCATCCTACTTAATTTACCTACTAAAACTTCCCTTATAGCTTCGTATTTGCGGCGATGTGGCTTGAAACTTATTTCGTCTATTTTTCGTCTATCCTACCTACAGCTTCGATACCTACTCACGCTGTTGGATTACATTAATGGTCTGGAAAAGCAATGTTTGTAGATTTAGTTTAGTTGTGGTTGGTATCCCGTGGTAGGGCGGGCGGGGCGGGTGGGGCGGGAGGGCGGTCTGTTGGTCGCGGCGCGTGCGCGGGCCCGGGCGGCTCGGCCGGCGCGGCAGTGCGCGAGCCGCCGTCGCTGCCGCGCCGCGCCATGGCGACGCGCCGCGCCCGCTGACCGCGACCGACCGCGCCCGACCGCGCCGACTCACCGCGACACCGCAAGCCGAGCCCACACCCCAATACGCCGCTAGGTAAAGTATCCCGCGGCACTCGCGAACCACCAGCCACTATTCGCGCTTTGTTCTGTGTCGCCCCGCCGTCCGTTCATGACGGTACATAGGTAATGTTATCAGTATCACGCACGCAAACAGTTGCATCGGTGGTCAATCGCGCTACGTCACGCGGCTGACTATCTCCGATTGATCTGAACTCTTCCGCGCGGCTCTCGGCTCCGACCAACGGCCGTGTGCTGCGCATCCAGCTGCTCCGATGCCTTCTCGGTCAGTTTCTACTTTTTACCTGCATAATTCTATTGTTAGAGCTGCAGTAGTTGTGAGATAAACTTATATTTTACCGTACTTCTTTTTGGTATCATCTGGTAGGTGCTGTATAGTGGGTGTTACATAACGAGGCTTCTAGCTAGTCTTGGCTGAATCCCCAATCATGTTTCCACGATCGATTGAGATCTGTGTAGAGCTTGCATTAATCTTTAGTTCACATAACTACATACGGAGATAATGTTTTGGTGAAATGTTTATGTCGTGAATGTCGTTGTTTCATACATATGCGGGACTGATTTGTTTTTTTTTTATTTCCAAAACAAACACAACTTTAATTGAACACAGGATATTTAATTTAATGCTCCTGGTTCACGATTTTGTTTGATATATACCATACGCATAATTATTTAGGAAATACAACATGCTCTAAGTAAATTATAAGTACATGGAATAATTGCGAAATAATGTTTTACTGTTTTTTTCTCTAGTCGGTCCTTATTCGGTCGGTATTGTCCTTCAGACTATACGAATATTCTTTTCAAATTTCGACTCTCAAATAACTTTAAAATTACGTCGTAAGTATAATTTATTAATAAAACATAACACGGTACAAACCAAAAAAAATAAAATAACGTAACTAAAACTACATACAAACTAAACTTATAAATAAAAAATTTACCATCGTGTTTAAGGAATTATTTTCGGGCTTAGTAGGTATAATATTATTACGTCGTAAGTTGACTCCAACAAATATTAGATACCCTTTAATCTCACGTCAAATCGCACTCGACAAACGCTTAGCTCCGTCTGGGAATCGCACTAGTCAACAGATTGGAATCACGCAGAGGTCGACCCCGTGATCGGTGTTAATTGGCCCATAACGACCTGCGAGATATCGCGATGTATTCTCACCCAACTGTCCATGGGACGAGACGTCTCCTTTGTAAGACGACTGTCGATCTGCGGGATCAGCGGGTCACCTCCAAGGAGTGAGGTAGGTTCGTCGACTACCGAACATAAACTTAGAGCGGTACCTAAACCAAACCGTATAACGAGTCCTAGCTTAACGTCTAGTGACCTTTTTCAAAATTATCGAGATTAACTTTGGACAAAATTGATGAATATAATCAGTACCGTCCAAGTGGCCCGCGCAAAACATTTCGAAACTAGGTACATATACTGTATACAGTGTTAGCTAAAATATAGGTACGCGAGAGTATAATTCGATTAAACTATGTGTTAGAGCAGATAAATCCAAAAGCTACATAGTAGGTAGCTTCATGTGAGGCAAACATACGCAGTGGGTAAGTGTACGCAGTTAGATACATTTCGGACTGAAACGGGGATTGCGTACACTTTCCCACTGCGTATGACTCTATAGTACTCTACACGTTCATCAATTATTCTTAATATTAGTAATTTTTATTTAACGTTACTAGTACTTTGCAATTATAAAATGCAGAACTACTGCTACCATTCCTAAGCAAAATATATTGTATTGTATTGTAATGTACATAACTCTTTAAAACCCGTCGTGGTCTAGTGGATTGACCTATCGCCTCTCAAGCAGAGGGCCGTGGGTTCAGACCCCGGCTCGCACCTCTGAGTTTTATCGAAATTCATGTGCGGAGTTACATTCGAATTCAAATTCCAATTCAAAATCATTTATTTCACAGGACATTAGGTACAATAAGATCTTAAAAATAGCATTAGGGAATACATTCACTTGTAGTCTAAAACTCCTTTTCTCGTTCGAAATTTACCCCGAGTTATGCGGTGAAGGAAAACATCGTGAGGAAACCTGCACAAACCTGCCAAGCAATTCAATGGTGCGTGTGAAGTTCCCAATCTGCACTGGCCCCACGTGGGAACTATGGCCCAAGCCCTCTTGTTCTGAGAGGAGACCTGTGCCCAGCAGTATAGGCTGGCATGGGTACATAACTCTTTATTGTTCATAAAACATATTAAAACAAGTTAACAAGAGAAAGAGAACGCAATGACACATACCTACTTTCCTACGTGTTGTCTATTTGTACCCATGATTTGTACTAAGAAATACTATTGTTGTGTCTTGTGTTGTGAATAAATGTATTTTCTTTCTTTCTTTCTTTTGATGTACCTACATAGATATAAAGTTGCAACCTCCAAAAGCTCTTAGCAATAAATACACAACATCAGATATAAAGGCGAGCTTATTCTTCATCTCTTATTCGGAGTTTCAGCAGCTCTAACAGTGAACTGTGAACAGTTCAATAAAACACAATGTACTCGACTCGTATCGTAATACGCCTCCGTAAACACCGATTGTTTGTAACACGTAGCATGTCCGTGCAAAATTAATAACAATTGCCCTTTGCTTTAAAAGCTTGTTACGAAAGCTCTAAATTAGCCCCATGGTGAGGCACATACGCAAAATTGCTGTCCACTTTGCGTCGCCCCGAGCCGAGCGACAATGGGCATGTAAGCTGTATTGTATTCTGCTCACGTTTGTCCGCGTATAGATATTAATCGGGTAATTAATCAGAGCGGTTGCTATTCACGTTTCCTTTGTCCGCGACGGCGCACGTGCGCGCCGTAAACAAATGTGTTTATATTCAATCACTCTCATAACACTGCCCTCTTCCGCAACGGTTCGCAACCGCGTGTTTTTGCCACTGAGCGATAAATAACGCATAATTTTATGAGGTAATAGCGGTTAATAAAAGTTTAGAGTAAACACGATGGAAGTATTTTGAAGAGGTTTCCGGTGTTTTGCGAAGATTACTTGTGGAGTTAAATAGTTATAGCGACTGGCTGTTACCCGCGACTCCGTTCGCGTAGAAGTATAAAAATAGTTTACCGAATATAAATGAACTGAAAGAATTTCTTGTAAAAGAGAAGAATTTCTTTTTAAACGGTGCATGCAAAACGTATTCAATTATATACTAAGTGCATAGTTACCTACTCTGTAATAGGGATGTTGACACCACCAATCAACTGACGTACTTTTTATGACTTGTCAAAACACAATTATCTCATAGAGTTTGAATGGCAATAGCGACTTATGACGTCATAACTCGCTATTGTTGGCCAATTCAATCAACTAACTATTTATTTGTTTTAAAGCAACAACCTAATCTAATTTTACAGTAAGTAAATCGAAAATAATCAATACTCAATACTCAATATCTTATTGCTTTTCCACAATAACAATGCTGGTTTTCAGTGCTAAAATAAAGCGTTTTTTGCCTTCGAATTATTTTTTAATGGCGTCAACATCCCTATTAAAAGTAAGGGGATTTTAACTTAAATACGATTGTGAATGATTTATTATCCATTACTGAGGATTAAGGGTTGGTCCTGCTCAAGACTCACGAAGTACCATGTATTACAAATGCCAGAGTTTGGTGGGCGTTTTCACAAAAACGTGCATCTTTTGTTTCAAAATGTATTTAATTTTTTCACACAATTTTATGACTTATTGTAATTGTAGTTTTTATAGTGTATGAAAAAAAATATCACAAAACTGTATTTTTTATTGGGACATTTTTTGAAACCATTGGAATCGATTGTGCTTTCGATTTTGAGCAAGAAAAACTATATTTTTCCAAAATTGAAAAAAGGAAGGGCCCTTTTTGTGAAAATGCCATACAGCTCAATTGATTTAGATGAAATTTGGCACACTGATACTTTATTTTATAACCTGGAATATCACGTAAAATATAACACTAATTAGTGTTATGGTCTGTGTGCCTTGAGGGCTACAAACTGGGCCGGGTCTGCGAGTCTAAATTAATTCAAATACGTGTTATCTGTTTCGTATCTTTTAATGAGACTGACATATAGACAAAAAAACAACGAGAATTCTAAAACAAAAACATACAAAATTATTCAAAATTGGTAAAAAAAGTATAAAAACATAAATTCACATAAAAAAGGTTGTATCCGCGACCGTAACAATTAGGGATACTTTTCGTACTGAAAATACGTTTGTAATTTTTGTTTTATTTCTATGTAATTTTGTAAATTTCATTGTATTTGTGTCTTCTTTCTTTTTCTGTTCCGGAGAATAGATTAGTCGACGCAGGATAGTACCTAATATACGATTTCTTCTGAGTTGCCATCGACAAATTAACACATTCACTCTAAAATACTTAGTACACAATGCATATTGTTTACCTCCACGTACGTCGTCAACATTACTGGACCACAATACTCTCCATATATTAGCAAGGACATGTTAATTGTCACTTATAACGAACGACTGTCACCAGTAGCGTTAAGTGGTAAGATATTTATATCTTGAAAAATAAGTCTCTGTTAAAAAATCGGCCAGGTGTGAGATGGACTTGCGTACTGAGGCTTTCGTACAAATTTGTGAGTATCTACATATATCCAGTGTAAGCAGAGCCTCTCCTAAGCAAAATGTCTGGGCTCGTTTTCTTCTTAATTGGAATACCTACATAGACAGACAAAGAAATAAAATAAGATTTTCCAACTTCTCCTTATTGGTTGAAGGCACAAAATAGCTTTCCTAGGCACCTAATTTCAAGTTTCAATGATAACATGAAATGGAAACACCTTTTAATGACCGTGTCTTAAAATTAAACTAAAATGACTGCAACGAAAGACAATCATTAAAAGGTTGCGAAATAAACTTTGGCTCCATTTAGTTGTATGTACCTATTTCTGACTGTAACTGGACTATAATTAGGTGCATGTGTATTCAAATCATCGCGTAATGAAGCCTTATAGCGCCTAAATGGTGACCATATTAGTCGATAGTGGCAATGACACATCAGACCGTATACTCCCTACATAACCGTCACTATGCTATCAGTCAATCAGTAGTGTCAGTGCCTGCATAACTACCAGTCGTTTCATTCAGACACATGTGTTACAATTATCGGTTTAAAATCGCGAATAAGCAAGGTAACAACAGTAAATTGTACAGCAAGTACATAAAACGTACTATTTCAACAAGACGACAATCACCCAAGCCGCAGGCGTGTTAATCGAGGTTAAAATGGGTTTTATAAATACTTTGCTCTTCACTTAGATTGCAAATCAATGAACATGTTACAGTGAAAACGGAGTTTCTTAAAGATTATGCCTAGAAAAACAGTGTTAACTACATATTCTTGTTATATTATCTTTAAATATTTTATTCTTCAAGAAATCTTAATTAACCTCCTCCGCCTCCGCTTCCTTTAATCTACGCTTCTGCTAAGGCTAAGCTCAGCACCTCCGCATTCGCCCCTGCCTCCGCAAAATTTATTTCTGTTACAACTATAACCCCCGTTAGGCATAACTTGTTAGGTACATAATTACTATCACTATCAATGACTAGCTTGATACCCGCCACTCTGCGCAGAATTTATTTAAGTATACTGTTTTGCAGGACACATGCAATTTTTTTAGGGTTAAAAACTATCCTATATCGTTTCCAGGATTTTAAACTAAATTTTAAACTACTTCTTACAATACCAAATTTCATTCAAATCAGTTTAAGTGCGAAGAAATAACAAATAACTTAAGTAGACATAGTTGTTTTCGCATTTATAATATTGAGTAGGTACGGATAGTACAGCTTGATTCGCAAGAGCTGGTCGATAAATCGATTGAATGAGTGAATGAAAGTTTCCGTGTGAACTACTTTACTTGACTATACTTTACACAAATATGAAAATGTCATGCATCTATCATTTTCCTACAAAAATGTCTAAGTGACGTTACTATCATTCAATCCATTCGTGCCAGCTCTTGTGAATCGACCTGTACCTTAGTGACATTAACACTATTAAGAGCCATTAACTAACATATATGCTATAGACATTCGCGATACTATTTACAGGAATGTGGACGCGTTTTTGGCATAGCCTCGTGCTTACATCCTTCCTTTGGGAAGGACATAAAAAATAATTCTAATTGGACACTGAATGATGGCTTTTGTAAAGTACATAGTGAAAAACCATTAGGAGGAGTCGGAGATTTTTTGCTCTATTTTTCCTGAACATCTTAAGTTCTAAACAATATAATTTGAAAGTTTCTAAAAATTATTCCAAAAAAGTACCTTTAGTAGGCAGGAGGATAGAGGGCTAAGACAGATTATCGTGTGTCAATTTGAAAACGTAACAAACCATTTTAACATTAACCGGCGGTTCTAAACAACTGACCTCGAGAGATATAAATCGGCTCACCACATTTAAACAGTTTCAGACGTGAGATTCCTCAGGTAGATTGGCAAATATTTTTCCAGAGCCCAAAATAAATGTTCCCAATGAATTACCTTCTTTGCTTCACCGATCCCGCTCTAGGCGGCGGGCCCGGTTGAAATTTTCTCGTTTTCGGTTTACTGCATTTACAACAATTTTATTACTTTCTATGTTCGTAGGTATATAAACAAGTTGTCCGTTTCAAATCTTGTAAATGTGGATTTTAACCCACTCTCGATAACTGGATTGACTTTTTTGTTGTTACAAGCTTTTTTTAGCTTGTCCTATTTGTTTACATATTTGTTTGGGTCAAATCTTGGAAGCTAAATCTAACCTATCAAAGGCAACTAGATTCGCAGTGACTCCCGCCAGTGCTGACTGCACAACGGTTCATTGGATCTAATGTAACAGGTTATGGGCAGTGTGGAGAGTAGGGGCCATGAGAAGGACGTTCCAAATATATCTGGGTTCACCGACATGCGGTAGGTGCGTCAATTTGGCAGATTTAATGCCGCAGCTCCAACCGCTTTACAGCCATTTATGATGGGGAAATATAAAACGTCGATTGCCAGTGCTCGGTGTAAACACGGAACATGTGCCATGGTCCAGTTAGGAAATTACAAGCTTTAACAGGTAATCAATATGCATTTAGTGTATTGCAGTTGGAATGGTAGACGAATAATTTATGAAGGGTTCTGTACTATCATACAATTATACAAAAATGTAATAGGCCAAAATATTTTACACTCCTCTGACGGCTGAATGTATGTACTAAGGGACTGCCATCTACTATAAGACCTTTTATGTACACCATAATATGTTTTTGTAAATAAATGAAATGAAAAATTGCTATTAATAAGATTAACCTTAAAATTTGCAGGTGGTAGGACCTTGTGCAAGGTCCGCCCGGATTGCTACCACTATCTTGCTCGCTAATCCTGCCGTGAAGCAGCAGTGCTTGCACTGTTGTGTTTCGGCGTGGAGAGTAAGACAGCCGGTGAAATTACTGGCACTTGAGGTATTCTAACTTAGGCCTCTAGGTTGGCAACGCATCTGCAATACGCCTGGTGTTGCAGATGTTTATGGGCGGTGGTGATCTCTTACCACCAGGAGACCCACTTGCTCGTTTTCCTTCCAGTCGAATAAAAAAAAAACACTGAAAACTAAAAAAAAACTAGTATTTTGTTTGGGGACGCCCATTCATTATTTTGATATTTTTTCGCGGTAGGTATTGTATGTATGTATGTTAACTCTTTTTTGCACAAAAGAAAAGAAACAAAACACAATTGACAAACTTTGAGGTACTCGTTCAAAGGCGGATTTATCCCTTTAAGGGATCTCTACCAGTCAACTTTTGGTAGATGAGAGGAGTACCTAAACAGTTAGAGTCCGACAAAGAGTGAATTTAATAGTCAAAAATAGTGGGAGGAGAGAGCAGAGGATACAGTCTTTTAAACAATATAATACATAAACTAAAGTAGTGACAGGACCGTGTTATTGGACTGGCATCCAAAAACTCCATGACCTTAAGACAGGTCTAGCTTAATCCCGTATATTATGGTAATGATCACACCTCAAGGTAACATTTCGCTGTTAAAATTCGGGTCAGCACCATCTTAGTTATTAACGATGCATGGTGTGGAGCCATGCGAGGCCGCGCACCTACTTATCTCACTTATCTAAAGGTGCTTAAGCCTCCCGAAATTCCCTCGTGAGTCGAAAATTTACGACTTGAGAAGAGATTTTAGCGTTATCTGCTTTATCAGAAGATATTGTGAGGTGCTCGGAGCTCGTCGTTTGCAATAGCAATTTACCGTGTCGTCCGTCCTGTGGCCAATGAATCTTCGTTCGAAACGGTGCCCGAAAACGTTTAGTCGTACGCACGTTTTGTACCAATAACCACTGCTCGTGTTCTGGATCGCGTAGTTGGCAATCTCGCAAACTATGCATTCGTGAATCGTATGTTTTAGTTAGCCATTTACTAGTGAGGTGAGTGATGTTTCAATACTAGTTTCGACATGCAATTACGACTATTTCCACTTCAATTTTAAGTACTATATTTGTTCCCAATTTACAATAATAATTCCATTACAAGTACGCAAATATGTTGTTTCAAAACAAAATGTCAAACTTTTCAGATAACACACAAATCAAATGACATCGGTAGATGAATTCGTGAATTCATCGACATGGCTTATCAAGGTATCATAGACTATAATTATCTATTTATATGTGGACGTCTTACTTCCTACTTGTTGTAACTGTGATGTGCGACTATTATTTGCTAACTATTACGATCTAAGGTGGTTATTGTGTAGTCTAATAGCGGGCTGGGTCGGTCACGCAAGTATATTATCCTTTCAATATTATTGCGGAAGTTGTATCTATGTATATATGTCTCATTGATTCCTATACAAATTACTGTGGTGTTTATCCCTGTTTTCATAGTGACAAAACTGGACCATTCATTCCTATGTGAACAGATTGAAGATATAATAAGTATCGCAATATAATTCGTAAATTTGAAGGCAACGAATCTGTTAGCTGATTTATTGAGTTACAATGTGATAAGCCTATTGTTCCTGTGTTATATTCATTTCCAGCGTTAAGCTCTGTTACATATTAGTGATATTAATCTACTTATAGCATTTGTTTAGGGAAAGTTTTCGGTCTCTACATACCTAACCTTAAATGTAGAGAAACAGAAATATACGTCAAATAGGTCGTAAAACAACTATTTCCATTCATACTTAACAAAATGTAAATCGGAATTTATGGGTACTAAGGTGATGAAAAGAACATTCATTTTTTTCAGTAAAGCGTAACTTCTTATCCTAACCATGTTAAACCGTTTTTGTAAGACATTACAGAAAGCGGAATTTTCATCGCATTTTTCGACCTGTCATTGGAACTTCTCACTTATCGATATCTTCGTCCGTTACCAACTTAGAGGTCTAAGATGGGATACCTCAAGTGCCAGTAATTTCACCGGCTGTCTTACTTTCCACGGCGAAACACGACAGTGCGAGAACTGCTGCTTCACGGCAGTATTAGCAAGCAAGATGGTGGTAGCAATCCGGGCGGACCTTGCACAAGGTCCTACCACCTGCAAAATTATGGCATTTAACATTTACTCAAAAAACTGTTTACGGTTTTGTGTTAATGCTGCACTCCGACGAGATAAATTTTCAGTACCTAATACTATTTAAAAGTCTTAATACATATCGACATCATTTACGTACAGTCGATAATTGAGTAAGTCATATGACAGGTCAAAAAACGGCATAAAAATTGCGCTCTTGAATAACCATTACACCCAGTGGTTCAGCGTTCTGTGCTTTCGTAGTATAGTTACACACGGTACACACCGTACATACATAATTGAACAACTGCGTCAAGGATACATATTTATGTATTTAAATGGGCTGATCTCATCAATCACACAGGTGAGCTATTTCAAGTCGTTCGTTCACACTGAGAAAGCTAGTTTCGGTTCCCTATGAATTATTGATCTCGGCAGCAGAGCGTGGTAGCGGCCTGTCTATAAAACACTGTTTTGTGTACGTATTTTTAAACTAAAAAGAGGGTAACGGTTCTTGCGTGTAGGCATACTGCGGTTTTAATCGATTTAGTGTGGCGTAGGTAGGTATTAGGTAGGTATTATAACGAGCCCTTATGACTAACTACTTACGAGTACTTACTAAAATGCATGAGTTTCATGTGTGTAATAAGTGACATCACTGGTTATGGTCTCTAAAGGTTATATACCTACATATAACACCGTTAGCGCCAAAGTTCGCAAACTCTCGCTAGTCATACCGTAATTTTTATCCGAATCATCGTTTGTCATAATTTTTTCCCACTGAAACCTTACAGTTTTCTGAAATTTTTAAATGATCATCCTATAAAAAAACTATAGGTTAGGTTAGGTTAGGTTTGTTTTATAACAATTAGATCAATTATTGGATTCAGAGAAAAAAGAGTAATGACGAATGATCGGTCTAATAAATACTTATTGGAAATCCTTTTCTTATGTATTTCTAATACGACCTAAGCCGCGGGGTAGTGCTTGTTTTGAATATATGCGTAAATACTTTGTAATTACATCATAGAGTACAAATCCGTCTACTCATATGATATCAAATTCCACTTACTACTTATTCTAGAGCAATTTTTATTCAACAGGTTTTGCTACTTTCTACTTTAACGATACTTAATTGTGAAGTTATTCAACCGGGAAAAGTAAAAACGTTAGCAAAATGTAGATAAGGCGGTAAGCTCATATTCTGCGTAAGGAAGTAATACTGTTTTTTTCCTTACAAAATATTACGTTTCGCTCGTGTATCTAGTTAGTGAGTGTATTTGTTCTTCTTGGTTAAATTTAATTGTAACTACCCGACTGCCCGAAGGAGGGTTATTTTAGGGCTTATTTCACTTCTAATTGATCAATTTTGTGACATATATCTGTGTAATGCCATCTCTCTGTTTGTTTTGTCGTGTGACGTTTGTTGTGAGACGACATCATCACATTGTTTTGTTAACTTCCCGTAGCCGAGTGTCTCCAAAATTATAAAAAAAGACCTCATTTAAATGAAATACATGATGGTCCCTGCTACGTTTTTGAGGTTTCAGTATCCACTTTAAAATCACCTCCACTGCTCAGCTTTCTTAGTCAATCTGCCCTCAAGCTCCTGCGCTGTTAATCCATCCCAGCGTGTCTAACCAGTACGATGGGATTACTAATGTATGGCCAAAAAACTTTTCCCAAAGTATCACTTCCCAAAAAATTTTACCCAAATTATCATTTGGCAAAAAAACTTATCGCAAATTTACAGTTAGTAAATTTTTATTTGGCAAATTATTGTTTCGCAAATAATAACTTAGTCAAGTTTCATATTGCCAAGTAATATTTGGTAAAATGTATCGTTTGGCATAATGTAATCTTCCCAAAATATCGCATGACATAATAACCTACTTTTCTGGGAACAGTTTGTTTCTGTGGAGGGGCGCAGTTCTAACCTAACCTAACCTACTTTTTTGATAGCAGTTCGTTTTTGCGGGAGACGCAGTTTTAACCTATAATCTAACCTACTTTTCTGGTAGCAGTCCGTTTTCTGTGGGGGACGCAGTCTAACCTCATCTACTTTTCTGATAGCAGTTCGTTTATGTGGAAGACGTAGTTCTAAAATAAGCTACTTTTTTGGTAGCAGTTGGTTTTTGTAGTTGGTTTGTGCGAAATGTCATTTTAAACAAACATTTTTTTGGAATACAATATTTGCTAATATAAAACGTTTGCTTAATAAACGTTTGTCGTAATAAAATTTGACAAACTAAAATTATGCCAAATGATAATTTGACCAAATGAATAAAATGCGAAATGTAAATATGCCAAAGATTCGTTTGGGAAATGAAACTATTGCGATAAGTTTTTTGGGAAGTGAAATTTGGCGAAAAATATTTTGGCGAAACGGCAGTACACCAGTACAACTTGCGGCCCAAGCTACGCTTCTATGACTGACAAGTTTGGTTAAAAACTTATTTTGATTTACAACCATTTTGACTTGCACAAACTAGCGAAGCATTCAGTGGTTGCTTCGCGAGTTTGTGCAAGTCAAAATGGCTGAAAATGAACATACTTAGTACATATGTTGATTTGCTTAAACTCGCGAAGCAATTGTGGTGTGTGTGTGTGAAGTTCCAAATCCGCACTGGGCCCGTGCTGGAACTACGACCCAGCCCAAGCCTCATTCTGAGAGGAAGCCTGTGCCCAGCAGTGAAACGTGTATAGCGTGGGATGATCATCATATTTCAGTCGAAAGACGTCCACTGCTGGACATACCTATAGGCCTCCCCCATGGCTCTCCACTCAGACCGGTTTTGTGCCTTCCGCACAAGCCCGCAGGACTGATGGCCGATGGGATCAGAAAGTTCTCGAGTGGCGTCCGCGGACCGGGAGACGAGCTGTCGGTAGACCTCCAACAAGATGGAGCGACGACCTAGTTAAGATCGCGGGATCGCGGTGGATGCGGATGATGATGATGATATATAAATTTGTTTGTACGCAGGTGTCGGGGGCGCAGCGCGGGCGCGAGCGGCATGCGGCCCCGCCGGCAGACGCCCATGGAGGTCGGCTAGCGGCGCGCGCGCAGCCCCCGCGCCCGCTGTCCCCCACCCGCCCCGCCGACGCCATGGAACTCGATGACGTGCCGAGACACCGACCCCTTGCCTTCGATAAGGTCAGTGCTGGTGTTTACACTTTTTTTATGAACTTCTAATTTACTCATTGACATCTTACTTTACATAGACTTCGTTGATTTTTGTATAATGTATTAAAATTGTGTAATTTTCACTCATATTCACTCACTCACTTTTATTTTTCTTACTACCCTATTACTCCGTCTGCGGAGTATTCGTTTATCGCTCTCCCGCGCGAACTATGCAATTTTCCGGGATAAAAACTATCCTACTTCCGGTACTAAATACACAAATAGTTTAATGCCCGGGGAAAGCTAATAGATTTAAGTAAACCTAAATGTTTTATGAAGATTACGCAGCTAATATCTGCTCAGGAACTTAAATTCTTAGTAAATTCTCCCGAGCGAGAATGTTCTCGATAAATAAGTTTGTACAAAATAAATATTAATTTAATAAATGTGGTGGATGTTAAAAGTTTTGTCAGCATTTTTTTATTTTGTACATTGACACAATGAAATAGTATATTTTTTATCGAGAGACTAAAATAAGCCAATATATACCCGAGGTGGTTAGCCACCCGAGCTTTAGCGAGGGTGTCTATTTACCCGAGGGTTTATATTGACTTTTAGTCTCGCGGTGAAAACTCTATTTTTCACTTCGATTGCGAGAAAAAATAGTCAATTTAGTACAAAAAGTTTTAACAAAAAATAAAAATAAACCTTTCTAGATTTCGGCGGCAAAAGATTATCAATTATGTCTATTACTCTTTGGTCAGCATCATAATTTTCACTATCACTTGATGAAATTGTGAGAATAATCAATTTATTTTAATCGTTTACGATTTACGCTCTACAACAATTTCAAAGTTTTCACGGTAAGTATTTTTTTCCATCCAGACACAGATACTACCAATACAGATACTAACAAAATAGCACCGGCGAAATGGTCCATACACAAACGGAAAAATAGAGTGGCGCCACCTTCTATGCGGAAAAAGCATAGAACTAAGACCACGTAGACTAAGAACGTAACATTTTCGTCATTAAAATGGTCCACACACAAACTTATTTTTTGCAAGTAACTGGCTGTTTGAGTTTATCTAAGTCGCTCGAAGTAAATTAAAAAAATAATTACTTTTACTCCCTAGGGAGTAAAGTGCTCACTTTACTCCCGTCTCGTAAGGCTATATTGACCCATTTTTAGAGCATGAGAAGTGAAAATGTTATTTATGTCACATAGTCGTCTTTAGAAAATGTAGGTACAATATAAACCCCCTTGCAAAAAAACGGGCACCTATGGTTTTTCAGATTTTTAGGCATTGAAGCTTATAAAGTAAGCTTCCATGCACATAAAATACAAAAACCATATGTGCCCGTTTTTATAACAAGAAGGTTTATATGTGACGCACGATTAAATTTGGTTGGCTAGAAAAAAAAAATTAAAGAAAAATCAGGTTTTTTTTTTCACAAAATGCAATGCATATAAATTAGCTAAATTCGGACCTTAATATTTAATTTGCGTAATTTTAATGGTTTCGTTTCTTATTTTAAATTCTCCGTCATCCGAGAATATTCTCGTATCGCGCAGAAAATTTCAGAATATTCTCGATACGATTACGATACGCCATTTCAAGTTATAATTTACAAGCGGTAGTCTTTGTTTAACAATATGCATTGAAAAGAGACTACCGCTTGTAAATTGTACCTTGTAGCTTCGTCAAATGGGTCACAGATCTCCAGTTAGATACATACCAAATTTCATCGAAATCCATACTGTTCTTTTAGCGTGAAAGAGTAACAAGAATACTGACATTCTTATTCAAAAACTTTCGCATTTGGGTATACCTAATACTAGTAGGACAGTAGGATTAGGCGAAAATGATAAAATCAAGGGCATATTATAAATTATGTAGATACTAGCTTACGCCCGCGACTTCGTCTGCGCGGATCTAGGTTATCGCGTGGTGGCGACCTCTACCGGAATAAAAGGTATCCTATTTGATTCTTGGGGTTCAAACCACCTATATACCAAGTTTTATCAAAATCGGTTCAGTGGTTTCGACGTGAAAGCGTAACAGACAGACAGACAGACAGACAGACAGACAGACAGAGTTACTTTCGCATTTATAATATTAGTAGGGATTAGCTTAGTAAATATGCACCTTGGTGAGTATCGTATTGTAGCTTCGGCTGACTTTTAAACTCTCTATGTCGGACGTCCGTCGCTCTTTTATGTGTATCTCAAAGAAATTTTCAGCCCAAGCTATAAAATATAGTTCACTCAAAGAAAATATAACTATTGAAGAAAAACTTTTTAAAAAGTGTAGCACAGGGATGTTCAGTATTTAATAAAAAATACAAGTACATGCAAGTACTATAGCAATAGCGGTCAACTTTAACTGCGTGTGTAAGGATTGACGACATTAGCTATAGTATTTTTAAGTACCATCAGCCAAATAAGTGGTCTATCAATTTTTAAACAAGTTCCTATCAAATGAATATGTCGCTAAAGTCGAACTTTCAAGTTGACAGACACGTCTATTTATTGGCATTATTGTTTTATGTAATGCAAACGATTATGAGCTTTAGGGTTGTAGACCAGATATTTGGCTGATGGTGCCTATGTAAAAATACTACATTTCAGCCAGTCCTTACATACTTATACATATTTGTTCAATAGTACAATCTATTTATTATAATATTAAAAGAAAAGTCCTAACTGATTGATGGACTGACTCATCAACGTCCAGCCCAAATATTTAGCCCTAGAAATTGCCTAGAAAGCTAAAAATTTGCATAGAGGTTTTTAGAAGACGGATTTTTAAATCACGCCCGTAATTAGAAGGATTATTTTCTTCTATCCGACTAGTTTTAGCTGTTTTAGCGTTCCAGATACAGTAGTCAGCAACTGTTTTTTTTTTTCATTTATTCCCGAGTTTCTTAAGTCCCATTTTCAGTGGTGTCTTTAATATAATTCCTCCAGATTGTTTCTACTTAAGCCAAAGACTAGCATTTTCACAATATTTTCTGATGGAAAACACTTAAGTATTTTTAAACGCCATTAGAAAACACCACTTAAACCTCAGCACTTTGATTTCTATTTCAGTATACCCGCCATTTTCCTGTGTACATTATGCATCACTTCGATTCGTAAAGCAACGCCTTCCTCTAGCTATTTATTTTTAACACGAAGCCTAGAGCGCCGCCTTTGGCTTTTCCGAAAATCGATAGGGTACGCTTCACCCGGCCATGCTGGTCGCTTCTTTTCGTATTTATAAGCCAAACTCCTTGCACGAAATGCATAATGTGAAGGGATTTAAATACTTTTAAGACGCATTTACACCGTATGCATTAATATAACAATGTCTAGGTCTCTAATGTTAGAATAATTGCGGATTAAACGTAGTTTCGATTCTGTCTAGTTAAGGAAGGTCAATACGCGATAAAGCTTTGGTAATGCTACGGGCCTTGTCCAGCGTAATCTCTGTTGACAATATTCCAGAAGCCTTGAATGCCCCGCGGTCACGGCAGCGCGTTCGTAACACTCGTACACAATCCGCCTCGACAACCGCTTCGATAACTACGCTACGATCCATTACATTAATTGGCGAAAGCTATTACACGAGAATGTTACGTTGATAACTAGCGATGTATTGTTCCTGCCGTTGATATTTCTGATTTACAGCCTAACCGCTCGTTGTAGCTGGGCCTCGCACGCTCCACTGCAACCCTTTGTTGTCCCCGGGCGCGCAGGGTAGCACTACGCACAATAGACGCTTGAATAACAAACAGGGAAACACATTTTGATTCCAAGAATGCTGTTCTACCCATTGTCATAACATCACGATCGTATTTACCGTAAATTAGGCGCAAATATTCAACAATGAAAGCCATTTTTCTCAGGGGGTGGAATATCTCCCTCGAATTTTGCACGCAGTAATAAGCAGGAACCTACTTATAAGAAAACCTTCGGGAGTTTTGGGATCATGCCAGATAACGAACGAGGAGACAAAAAGCAAAGTGGAACGGCCATATTTTCTTGACGTCACATGATGACTTTGCAATGGATCTATTCGTGGCTAACACTCAAAGGAGAATATCCCAACAGAGTTTTTAATCTCGGAATATTTTTGGTAGGCACGAATTGCAAGGCTCGCTATCGAAGTACCGTTTTATTCATAGAACAGGGGTCGGTGTGGAAATAAAAGGGCTGTGTAGGTCCGCAACTCCCGCCGCCATTTAGCCGTTCTCCACTTCTGATTGGCTCGATACACTCACCCTCAAACCGAGGTTTGACGCGTTCACTCCATGCAGTTGAGACCTGCGATTGAATTTGGCACTCTATCCTAAAGCAATACTATAATGTAAAGTGGAGCATTCTAGTCCAGACTTTAACGACTTTGGCCATTTTGAAGTGATTAATGATGGAAATATCTGCAAATGGTTTCTTATAATAGTTTTGCTAATGGATTCCGCCAGCAGTACCTAATTAGGTAAGTAAATATTGTGAACGTTCACTCGCTAACATATTTTACCCTACACGCTTCAACAATATTCTTAATAACATTGGGACAACAGATAGTTTCATCTTCATCCCCTCGATCGCACAATCTGTGAAGTATCGTGCTAATGAACGTTGCCAAATATTGGGAATCCGGTTTCAAAATAAAGGAACACATGTACAGTGATTGTTGGAGCGACGGCGCGCCGGGCCCGGACCGCGGGATGTGACCCGCGCGATCGATCGCCCGTGACGTCACCGCCTTAGCCTTCGCGCTCCCGTCTCCCGAGACGAATAACCGGCCACCGACGCTTATACGGCCGCAGTTTAGCACACTAAATATGTAACTTTCATGTCTTAAACACTTAAGTTTAACTATAATTCGTCCGTTATTGTCTAAAGTAGGTATTAGGTAGTGCCACGAGAGCACAAAACACAGACAGTTCAGAAGTCAGTCTCCTGTATGTATGTACTTCACTTTTCATACCTACGCGCGGCGGTCAGCTACGGATTATGCCCCAAAAACTATCGTGTCTAGTTGTGGCACTCGTATCTAGTTGCTTGATTTATTGTTGAACATGAAAAGGGAAGAATGGAAATATAAATTAACAACTAAATATTCTAATTTTAATGTCATTACTTTTGTCGAAAATAAAACAAAATATGTACAGCTGTTAATTAAAATAACCTGGCATTGTTTTACTGACAATAAATGACTTTTTAAGTATAACATTTTCATATATTTTTTTAAATGTAGGTAAGTTTAAAGCCCCTATCTGAAAATACATTGTTCTAAATAAAAAAACCGGCCAAGAGCGTGTCGGACACGCCCGAAATAGTAACCCTAGTACGCGTAATGGCTACGGAACCCTATTTCGGAATATTTTTCTAAGGATTTCGTACTTAGTATTTACTCTTAAACTACTAATAATTCTCAAGAAAACTTAACCGTTATAGTTTTTCTTGTAAGTTTGATATACTTACTACCATCCTGAATTTTTCCAAATTTTTCCATTCACCGGTTTATATTTAAGAGGGGGTGGACGATCGATTTCAATGAAAATTTGCACTTTAAGTCAAACTCAAAGTCTTTATTGCGCTAAATGTTGTGATAAGATCATAGAAAATAGGTATGAACGTTCAACATTTAACCTTTTGGTTTAAAGTTGAATATTTTGCAAACAAATCAATGAATCGAAAAATCGTTTTTGCAATCCCCTGGACATGTCCGGGAAGTGTTTATTATCGGGCAGGTTTTTTACTTTTAATTTCATCCAAGACCGAAAATTCACCAAACAGCCAGCCAACTGTTCAATAATCACGTACAAAACCGAGATTTTAAAAAAATTGTTTTCTTCTATTAGGTGGCCCCTAAACGGTCAATTATATTGTGCAATATCGCGAATTGTGCAATATTATTGACCGTTTAGGGTTAATATTGAAGATTGCACAATGATTGACCAAAAGTTTGAGCGAGTTTAATTTTTATTGCACCATATTTTTATATTGCATCGTGTAGGGTCAGTATTGCACAATATTTAATACTATACTGAACACGAAAACATTGTGCAGTTCGTATTATTGTGCCATACAATTGGTCGTTTGGATTCAGAGCGCCTTTCAATCTTATTGTGCAATAAAAAGTATTGTACAATGTTATTGTAGGTCTAGGGGCCGCCTTAATGTAACAAATATTTATTCCAACTCTAAGAGGTAGGCAGTACACGGAACACTTTCATTAAAAAAAAAAAAAACTAGAGCAGCGGCGATCGTTTCGCGCAACGAGGTTGCATACTTTATTGAAAAAGCGGGAAATTTTAACAAATGTTTGGAAATATTTTGTTGTCATATAATTTATTATAAATTTTAATTTCACTATTAGCTTATTAATAATCAACATATTTTTTGAGTAATATCAATTTAATTTAAGATTGCAATCAACACAGTATTTTTTTTTATTAGGTTGGAGTTATGATTGATCTTGCGTCTTAAAAAGTATAAAAAAAAAACTTAGAAAAAAGTAAAATAAGCGGGAATCCGAACGGACGATATAAAAAAAAAATAAGCGGGAATTTCGTTCATTACGTTCGTTTTGTGACATTTTGGAAATATTTCTTATTCCGTGAATTTCTTATTACTTAAGTAAAAATCTTATTCAGTGAATTGCCCAAGTATGAGATCTGAAGATTTGCTTAACACTAATACAAGGTACTCTTTAGTTTACGAATTCGTTGGAGTAGGATCGTTTTACAATTGTTTTTGCAATCTCGCTGTGTTTTGTTTGGCATTTTTATGTATGTACATAGAGAATTTACTTTAAAACAATGCAAAAATTACAAGGAAACTATGTTTAAACATGAATTGCACACATAATTAAGTGCTATTGAAAGGTTTATCTCCAGTGGTGTAAAAATATCTAGAGCATCTTATGTAGTAGTCTAAGGCGGCCCCTAAACGGCCAATTATATTGTGCAATATCGCGAATTGTGCAATATTATTGACCGTTTAGGGTTAATATTGAAGATTGCACAATGATTGACCAAAAGTTTGAGCGAGTTTAATTTTTATTGCACCATATTTTTATATTGCGTCGTGTAGGGTCAGTATTGCACAATATTCAATACTATACTGAACACGAAAACATTGTGCAGTTCGTATTATTGTGCAATACAATTGCTCGTTTGGATTCAGAGCGCCTTTCAATCTTATTGTGCAATAAAAAGTATTGTACAATGTTATTGTAGGTCTAGGGGCCGCCTAAGGGCAGTCGTGCCTTAACCCGCTTTAAGTGAGATTCAATCACTTTTTAACCGACTTCGAAAAAAAGGAGGAGGTCATATACAATTTTTTGAGAATTCCCGACGCTTCAAACGTGGAGTCGCGTAACGTGCGTATCCTTAAAAACTACACCATGTGAGTAGAAAAATTAACTTCATTGAGAAGATGGAGAAATTGTAAAATGAGTTCACACAGATTTATCTTGATTACACCGGAATCAAGGCTCAATTTTGCCCTAACCTAAATGTGCAGCCGGCTCGATATTCAATCTTAACGTTAAATCCGATTGCATCTCCGTCATTGGTTGAGCTTGATCGAGTTTGCCGCTGCATCGGCTTTGTTTTCGAGAGCCCTCGATGGGGCCGAGGGTGCTCGAGGGTCGTCGCAGGCCTCTCGGGCCGCGACTCGGCTCAAGTGCACGTTGACCTAAAAGGACACGAATGACGTCGCTAAACTCAAAAGAAATTCGACTCATCACTTTGTTTCAGATTTATTTTTAGGGCAAGGAAGCGAGGGGTGATTTTTTGAGGCTTTTGTGTTGGAAAGGTTGTTAGGAAATAGAATCGTGACCTATTTTATATTGTCATTTATGTAGGTGCCAGAAAATTAGGTGTGGATATTTTCAGAGTCTATTGTGTCCAAAAGTTTAAGACAAAAATAATAATCTTATAGTTATGTTTTTACGTCGCAAACTCTTAAATTATCTTGTTCTTGCTCGAAAGAAAGTAATAATAAGGCAATCGACCCTTAAAATCTCCGCAACAAATTAGCAATGGAATAAGTAATTCTGGGTAAAAATGACTTTTTCCTGTTACAAATCGTGCAACCGTTTGTAGCAGTTAAAGCCTCAATAATTGCGAAACCCCTGAAACTCTATTCAAAGTGACAGAGCTGGGCACAACAGCATTAATCCGTAAATCGGCTATTAACGAAGTTAACAAATTGAATAACTTTGTAGGTACTTTAAGCTGCCAGTGAATTCAAAATCATTAAAGAGCTGGTTTTTGAACTAGCGTTTTTAAAGAATTCTACCGTGATGCAAGTTTTAAGGCAGATTTATGATAAATATACATATTATAGGTAAGTACCTAAATACTACATGATAGCGTATTTTTTCATTCCGCCCTTCCTGAACTTAATTTGCTAAAATCTTTTCTTGCCCTTTAGTAACTAGTAAGGTTTTGGATTAACTTTGCCCACCTTTAAATCTCTCCTTCTAGCCCCATATAGCCTACAGCGATTATTTTCTAACGCTGAGAGCGTCGCTGATGCGCTCTCAGGTGCTGACGTATCCGATTTTAGCATCAAATTTGCGGCAACATTCACAAGTCAATAACCTTCCGACATAATTATACTGGATAATTGCAGGTTTTTCAACTCATCGCATTTAGCGTCCAGTTCGCAACGGCGACTAGTCTCAAAATTACCTGCTTTACCATCCACCGTATGCCTCCATTGCGACATTACCTACGACATGTCCTTGTACCGCAGAAACTGCTGTTCGCGCTTACCATTCTGCAGTTCGCTATAAAAGATACGCTTTACCACCCTGTTGTCAGCCATGCGGGAAAAGTCCGCACCACCGCAATTACCATCTCATTACCTAGGCCTCTGTTTCGGCGACACCGGCACGCCTAAGAACCACCTTTAATAGTATTTTATGCAACAGTTGTATAACAGGGTTCAAAAAACTTGTGAGCTTTAGCGAACATCGTAAGAAAAAGACGCAACGAGCTTTTTTTGACTTACTCGTAGGTACTTATACAACGTTGCATATAATAATTTTTTCTTCGACTGGGTACTTCTTAATTACAATACAAAATTAGAGAAAAAGTAAACTTTAAAATTTTTCATACTTTAGTAAAAAGTATGGCAAACTCAAAGAGAAGGTTAACGACAATAAACAAGTGAGAAATATGAAAATGTCAAAATTTGTCTAAGGGCCCGTTGTTTGATCAGTAGTTAAAGTTACTAATAGTCAAATTTCCATTGAAATGTGTTAACTATAACAATAGTAATAGTTTTGCCATACATTTTAACTATTAGTTTGTTTAACTAATGATCAAACAACAGGCCCTAAGTTTTTTTTTTTTTTTTTATACGACTGGATGGCAAACGAGCAAGTTAAATTTGTTCTTAATTAACGTTTACTTGCCTGTGACGATGTTAAAAATATGCGTTACCTATATTGACAGGCTATTGTATAAAAACCATATAAAATATGTAATTGGCTTATACCTTAGCCTGTCCAAACGTACGATTTAAGAAAAAAAATTAAGTGGTTGCAGTATCGTTTTAGCAACATTAAGATACAGTGCTGTTATGGGGAATAGACATTATAGACTTTTCCAGAATCTTGTTATGTATGCTGTTATATTACTGTTCGTGATTAAGTAAATCACAGATTACAGTATAGGATTAGAAAAATAATGATAAAACCTAACCAAATCAGTTTCATGCCAATTTTATGATGTGGGACCATGCATGCTATCGCCACGGCCATTATGCGAAACTTTTGTATCACGCAAGTTCGTGTGAACCCGTTGTTAGCGGCAATTAAATGTGTTTTAATAATAACGGCAAAGATTAGTGTCTATGTGACATGAACATTATAAACTCTCTTAATTTACATATTAACCAAACTTAAAAATCGAAATATCTACGAGTTACCTAATTAGGATCACTTTGATTAAGACACGGAGAACAGATGGCCGTTGGGGCCGAATGTTTTCGAATGGAGACCACGGATAGGCAAGCGCAGCGTAGGACGTCCACCAGATGGACGGATGGCCTGGTTAAAGCCGCGGGTTTACAGTTGAATGTGGATGCAGGCTGCTTCCCACTGTAGCAATTGGAGGTCTATGGGGAGACCTATTTATGTCCGACAGTGGACGTCCTCCGGCTGATAATATGAAGATAAAAATCACTGTCACCTTTCCAGAGCACATTCGCTTCGTTTCATTTTCAAAGTTTAGGTACTTTACAATAGTTTCAAGTCTGAGTACTTATCATGTACTTATAAGGTAAACGTCCGAGTGCTTGACACCCTAATGCCCATTGCCCAATAGACGACACCCTGCTGTTATTTCTATTGCTCATGACATAAGATTAAAGATGCCAACTACTAGGATACGAGTAGTTATGAGAACTCGTACGTTTACCTTAGCTATTGGATTCTTTCGCGGGTTCTTAATTCATGTTTTCCTCTGAGATGTTAAGAAAAAGGTTGCTCGCTCGATCACTACCGTGTAAATCCGGCTGATCAATTTTCTACATTATCGAGAAGACTCCCCACCATTAGATATACTAATACGTAATAAGGTATCGAACTCTATGCCACTTTGTTTTCGAAAAAGGTCTTCAAGTGTCAAGAAATACAAGTAATTTATACCTAACCTAAAGTGCTCCAATTGCTGTAATATGTGAAAGTACCTATGCTAAATGATTTTTACTACGCATTTCGGAATGAAAACGATGGGCGTTTATCCGACCCTTTCTCGATGATAATGAGAATTAAGTCTCTGGGTGGGCCGATATGGTAAGACCATTTACATAAAAAGTTTTTCGTACCTAGGTAGCGCACATTTTCTATTAAATCTAAAAACCAATCAGACCAGTGTCCAGTCCATAGCAAAAAGTAAGGCTCAAAATGTTTTATTTAATAAATTTTGTTTATTTTCAGATGGAAAGTTTGATAAAAGAAATGCAAGATCCAGAAACAGGTGTGCCAGTACGAAGTCAGAAACTCTTTCTCACCTACATTCCGTGTGCCTTTATGGGTAAGATTAAGAGTCGTATCTCAATCTTAGTTAATTATAGTCGTAAGGCTATCTCTCACGCAGGCAAAACAACTTAGGATCCCGACACTTCCTAAACCTACTATAGTAGGTATGTTTTGTAGAAAGAAGGCTACGTACTTTTTTATGTAATTTGAAAAAAAAAACAGTAAATTTTACATATTTAACGCCTCGCTCGCAGAAAAAATAAACAGATCAAAGTTTTGTTCTCTACAATATTTTACAAGTAGGTGTGTTATTGTATCAATCAATTGAATAATCGAAGTTGCATGTTGTCGCTTATACCTAACTATAACCTTTCTTGAACAGAATTAAAGAACTAAAAATAATCTAGAACTAAGTATACCTACGATCTCGGTAGTCCAGTCCGCCATATGCTGCCTGTCTGATTATAAAATCAATATCTGGCTCATATTTAATGTCTGCGGCCGTTCACCGTCGCCAATTCTTACCCTGTTCTTGGTTATTGATGGCATTAAACTCTAATATGGCACCGAGTAATTTTTTGCGAGGCTACTATGTGAATAATTTATGTACCTACCTAATTGCCTAATGCATAAAAAGTATAAACTAGGTACAACTAGATACTTTACTCTGTGAAACGTGCTAACAATGGACTGTAAAAGAAAGTAAAAATAATATACTTAGGTGATTTAGATTCGATAAAATTGTACTCTTCTCTCACACTTAATTGGGTCAATCAACTACTTACCGACTCTAATCTGTCCGCGACATTTTTTAAACAATTGCAGATTTTGGTGAGTAAACATGTTTTTTCTGTAATTTACCTAATAGATGGTGTATATACCATTCTTTGTAAGTTCAACCTATTAAACAATGACATATCTTGTTGGAAGTACGATTTTTTGGTAACGCCAGAGAAAATTTTGGTAACGCCGAAGACGCCCATAGTGTCGGTAAAGTACTTGATTGGCCCAATTGCATTGACATAGCTCCTGGAGGGCGAGACGGGGCAGCGCTTGGACTCTATTACCAACTATAAAATGACAAATTTGGAGTACCTAGTTAGGTACGTCGACTTCTGAACACGACGAATACGAAAAAAACGATTTTAAATAGTTTAGTTGGGGCCCTAGTTTATTTTTGCCCCAGGGCCTTTGAATAATTTAATTTAACTAAAAGAATTTCCTTGCTCACCCGCGACCTAAGGACTACCCTAAGGACCTAAAGACTACCCTAAGAACCTAAGGACCTAAGGTCGCGGGTGAGCAAGGAAATTATTTTAGTTCCAGGGCCTTTGATTACCTAGCCACTGCTTAACTGTATAAACAAAGGAGTGTGATTGCGTCAGTGTATTTTGCAAGGGTAATGTTATCAAAAATAAAAAAATTTATAACAAAAAATAGAACCGACTACAAAAAACCATGAAAATAATTTTCTACCAGTCTGAAGTCGGTGCCTCAGCACGAGCCAGCAGGAGTGATTGAAGCCATTTACTCGTATAGTTGTAGGTGAGGTAGACGATTATAGGTCCACTCCTGCTGGCTCGTGCTGAGGCACCGACTTCAGACTGGTAGAAAATTATTTTCATGGTTTTTTGTAGTCGGTTCTATTTTTTGTTATAAAATTTTTTTTTCACGCTTTTTAGTGTAAAAGATCTAAGATACAATAGTTTAATGTCAACTGCTCGTCACCTTTTACGAAAAATTGCTTTTTCCGATGCAGAGACGTTCATTATTGAGGAGTCCTGGTGCTTCACCACCCATTCCATTTCACCATATGCGTTCCGAGGAGCATAAATTGCTTAGCAAAGCAATCGAAATTCAACCCATGAAATACTTGTTATTGAGTAGTAACTCCGATGGTCAACTGTGGTCTTCATCATCAGTTCCACTTCACCAAATGATGATTTTCAAGAGCAAATGCACGAGTTACTACTAAATATATCAAAATTATCATAGGTGTCCCTACAACATTTGAAGAGTTCCCTCGATTTCCTTAAGATCCAATCATCAGATCCTGATTCGGTGCTTATGGGACCTAATTGAAAGCATTCCTAGACGAACGCAAAAAAAAAAATTCAAATCGGTTCATAAATTACGGAGTTCTGAGGTAACAAACATAAAAAAAAAAAAAAAAAAAAAAAAAAAAATACAACCGAATTGATAACCTCCTCCTTTTTTTGAAGTCGGTTAAAAAGGCATTTTTTCGTCGAAAATCACATAGTCGAAGATTCTAGAATAAACTATTAATTAGATTATAATAACTGAGTACGCGCGTTGTCAACATTATTGCGTAAGGTACGAAATTATAATTCTGCTTAGTTTCGCATGTCTAACGTTAAACTATGTCTCGTTCTACATTTTGCAGGTTATGATCTTGTCGGATGGCTAATGGAGCGGTTTAATTTCGACGAAACAAGCAACGGTGAGTCAATCCAACGTTAAATTCAACGACTAAACGTTTATTTTGTAAGCAGGCCGCAAAGGGCTCTGTTACATGTTACTTGTCATCGGATAATGCAAATATCACATATCTGCACTACGTATAGTTTTATATGAGATCGTTTTCACTGCATATTTGTTTTATATCAACGAATGCGGGTAAATATTGGGAATTGACGACTCGCGAAATTTTGTGCCGTTTGGTCGAAAATTTATACGACCTATAAAAATTATAAGTATTTTATTGATAATAGTACAAGCAGAGTCTTGGGAAAAAGTTCATGTTAGGGTTTCAAGTGTTGTAAGAGTATACTACATATTGAGACATGACTAAGATTCTGACCACAAAGCTCACGGTACTATGGTTGATGGTCATACTATTGTTAATAAGGAACACAACACAGAGGTTTTACTGTTTAACGGGCGTACCTACTGCCTCAATCGCATTCACCATTTCTTTCTGTCAAACTTTATAAGATGACATTAGAAAGAGATGTTCAACGCCATTGAGATCGCGTACGCGTTAGACTATGGCATCTCTTTTCACTGTTGTGTGTGTGTTTTTTTTATTGTAGGTAGGTATGTACTTAAACACTGGCATATTACCATTTAAATAATGAGTACCTAACTGGAACTACTCGTAGTAATTTTAACCTAGGTAAGTATATTAAAATTGTTTTTTTTTTCTGTTCCAGTCGAAGCAATGAATTTAGCAAATCAGCTCTGCCAGTATGGTTACTTATTTCCCGTCAACGATTCTAAAACCCCTATGTTAAAGGATGATTCTTCTCTTTATAGATTTCAAGTAAGTATAATTAGTTTGTGGTATCGGGTAAATAAGAAACCGTTAATTATATTTTGAGATATCGACGTTAAAAAAGCTGGTAATTTATAGTGGTTTGACCTATGGCCTCTTAGGCAGAGGATCGTGCATTCAAATCCGGGCTCGCTATCTCTGAGCATTTTGAAATTCATCAGCGAAATTGCATTCGAAATTTACTGCGGAGAAGGAAAACATCGCTAGGAAACCTGCCCAATTCTGCGAAGCAAATCAATAGTGTGTCTGATCTGAAGTTTTCAACCCACACTGGGTCCGCGTGGAAACTATGGCCCAAGCTCGCTGATTCGGAATCAGTGATTCCGAGAGGAGGCCGGTGCGCTATAGTGGGACGTTTAGAAGCAGAGATGGCGTAGAGTAAACATTTTCGTTAGGTAGCCCGGAGAATACAAATTAGAACTTAGATAGCCTTTGGCTCTGACACTTTTTACATCACCGTAAAGCTATCAAATCTAATTTTGCACGTGAATCCCGAAAAATTCAGAGACTCACTGAGGTCGGGCTCGAACACACGACTCTGCTTGAGACCAATATCTGCCACAAGAAAGCGTGCATAAATATCAGCAGGGCTGCTACGAAACTCGAAACTCGAAGTTCGTGTTGTGCGGCCCCTCTCGCTCTCGTATTAAATAGTTTAAGTGCCAGAGGGACTGCACGACACGAACTTCGAGTTTCGAGTATCGTAGTAGCCCTGCTAATACGACTCTATTTCTAGGGCCGGTAGGACGTGTTAGATATTTTTGCACGCTCCGCTGTTGCAGACATTAAGTAATGCAAATGATACCTCATCATTCCAGCCTGTACAAGTCCCACTGCTGGGCAAAGGCCTCCTTTCAGAATGAGAGGGCTTGGCCCACGGATCGTGGATTGGGAACTTCGCATACAGCATTGAATTACTTTGCTGGCTTGTGCAGGTTTCCTCAAGATGTTTTCCTTCACCGAAAAGCTCATGGTAAATTTCAAATGTAATTTCGCACATGAATTTCGAAAAAATCAGGTGCGAGCTGGGGTTTGAAACATGATCCTCTAGAGGCGATAGGTCAAACCACTAGGCGACCACGGCACTGATACTCGCGGTCAAGGACTTTAAACCATGAGTCACCATGGAACTATTTCACAGTAAACGTCATGGTGACATCGCATAAATGAACAAGGAAAGTCGTAATGACTTCTCCTTTGAAAAGGTTCCTGAAAAGGTTAACACTAACTTATTTCTAATTTCACGTGTTCTCTAGAGCCCGTACTACTGGCCGTGGCAGCCGCCTCGTGTCGGGACCGCGCCGACCGGCGGCTCCGACAATGTGGAGTACGCCATCTACCTCGTCAAGCGGACTCTTCGCAATAAGCAACGCCACGGCTTAGAAGACTACGAGCTCGAGGCACTCGCCAACTTGAAGAAGAACTTGGCGGCTAAGTGGGATTTCATTACCATGCAGGCTGAGGAACAGGTTAGAGTCTTAACCTTTTCTTTTTTGACCATGTTTAATGAGCATACTCTCGGGGTCTATTATGAACCCATACATATTAAAATTCATGTATAATGTTTGCATAACTCTTCTTTCTTCAGAACTATAGGTAATTCACAGAATTGTTATAAAATAAACTTAACCTAACTTATAAAATTCAACGGGATGGCCATTTAAAATTTCCTAAAAATTTTATGGTTTTAGACTATTTTAGAGAAAAAAAATGGGTTATGATCATAATGGCACATATTACATTAGGACAAACTATATTATCCTCCTGTGGCCCACCCTACATACACTAAAATATGACATCGAAATTTAAAACTTTATGTCTCATAGATATAGTTGTTTTTTTTTGTGAATTTGAATGGTGCATAGAGAATGACACTTTATAACTTTTTCAAAAGATATAAGTTGTGTTGCTAACAATATGTACTATTATTATGACTTTGAACCCCAAGTTAAAGATTACGACGAAGACCCGTTTACTCGCGATTTCGCACGCAAAATCTGCGATTTTGCTAAATTCCTGTGGGAATCCTCGAAAATTATATAGGTACATAGTAGTCTTTATTGACGTTACATTATAATAAAATACACTGCCAAATGCTACTGACTCTACATTTATACCTGACGAGATTTCGCGATTTACACGGTCTATTATCGCGGTCATTACTAATTTTATGGATTTATTTTATTTTATGATCTAAATATCGACTTTCTCTAAAATCAAGGTACGCGGAAGAAAACCCGAATTTAAATTATAAAATTTCGATATTTACCTATAGTCCCTATCCCGTGGGAACATCAGGATATAAAGTGTGTCTGAATTACAAAAAAAAAAGATGTAAATTAGATTAATTATTGAATTTTGTGATACAGCAAAAATCAGAAAAAACGCCAGTCTGTTCTGTCTTAACCGGGATCATTACTTGATATCGACAGGTGCGCCTCGCAAAAGACCGCAAGAAGGGCGACAAGATAGTGAGCGACAGCCAGGAGCGCGCGTACTGGCGCGTCGCGCGGCCCGCGCCCGGCACCGCGGTGGCGCAGGAGCCCTGCCCCGTGCCCGTGCGCGCGCGCGTGCCCAAGCCCAAGAAGCGCTCCGTCCACCAGCTGACCCGAGAGGTTTGTACCACGTGCCCGACAAAATATCTTTATTCAATTCAGGCTATAACAAGCACTTATGAATGTCAAAAACATCTAACACCGAGAAGAATCCGGCATGAAACTCAACATGGTATATTAAAAAAAAAAACATATTTAACTTTTACAAACGAAATCACAACCCCAACGAAATTGAGAAGCTATGATTAAATTGTGTTTTTTCTTTTACTCATAGTATACTAGTTTAGAACCCTTTAAATAATTAGTAAACCTTCGTTCTTCGCTCTCTCTAATGTCACCTAATAACCTATCTTTCTGATTTCTCCTTCTAGATCGAACATCTAAAAGCGAGTCTGGACCGTACGCGAGTGAAGACGTCCATTGCCCTTGAGGCCCTTTTGGCTTACTCGGAGACCTTCGCTCCCTACGATCCCTGGCTCACCCCGCCGCAGCCCTCCAACCCTTGGGTCAGCGACGACACCTTATTTTGGCAAATCAACAGCCCCCTGTGAGTGTCTCATTCGGAAGGTTATTTTGAAATTGAAGCTGGTCTAAGTTTAAACATTAAAAACCGGCAACTGTTTTAACTTTAAACTTAAACTTGCACATTTTCCAAATAATCTCTCCAAACTGAAATCTATGAACACATCTGAACTTAGAATCTGTAACACCCTTTGTACACGCTTTTCTTCCTAATATAGCTAATTCTCCATCACGTCATTGCTGCACAAAAATACACCATGTACCTAGTAAACTCTTAAAAAGTTAAGCGAGAAATCATCAAGCAAGTTTCCTTTATGAAATTAAAATATTTTATTCAGTAACAAGTATATCAAATCACAACTTAGCGATTTACAAAGCTATATCCGGAGTATGCTAGAACACTTGAACGAGCAAAATAACTACCAAAACTACTTATGTAACTTTCCTCGAGCTATCAACAATACCTCATTGTTCTTCAGAGTGGAAGTGCCAAGCGAAAAACGTGTGCAGCGATGGGCGCTGAGTATCGAAGAACTTGTGTCCGACCCTACCGGCCTGCAGGAATTTACTAGTTTCCTGCGAAAGGAGTATTCACATGAGAATATTCGGTTTTGGACCGCAGTTATGGACCTAAGGCGGAGCAGTGTCAAGCAGATACCAAGGAAACTGGATGCTATTTATGAGTAAGTCTAAAACCACGTTATTGGGGATACGCATTCTTTTATTCGAATCGACAAATACAACCGGACCCTAGCTTATTTTAAAGGAGGATTGTGCCAAGCAGGGAGAGGTGGGACGAATACAAAGATTATATTATCATAGTCCAGCATTATCTGAACTAAAAACACAAATTTTGAATCAATAAATTCAACCTTGTGTAGTTCGGAAAAGACTACCTACTTATAATTCAGGGTCAGGGTCCAGTACAACAATGCGTTCCGGGTGTTGATGGGGCTGCCTCGCTTCTGCAGCGCATCAGGGATGTTCGCGGAGGCACGCGTCGATTGTTTTTACGCGGCATTGCGGAAGCGCGCTGCGTCCCTGATGCGCCGGGTGCGCGCCAGCCCCAACCGCGTCCTGTCAATGATCGCGGGCAGGCTGGACTGTGCCTATTTGACACATTGTGGGAAATTACATGTCCCCACTAGTGTCATAATGTGGTGAACTCCCTATTTATAGTTAATTTAATATATATGTATAACTAACACTTAGATTAAGTCAAACTAACAACATATGTGTCTAAGAAACATGAAATAAATGGATTTTAATTTAATTTAATAATGATTATGCATGTTACAATGTCAGACTCAGAAAAATAAGTTTGCAATCACATGTTTCACAAATTCAAAGGTTTGTGTTGTAATATCATGGTAATTTAGAGCGTTAGTTTACGTAAATTACGTTTTTGTTACTATCATCTGTAGTCCAATTCTGACAAAAACGAAACGATGATATACCTAGCAATAGTCGAAATAATGAAAAGGTTAATCATTAAAAGAGAAACATTACAACACCGTATGTAACTCCTCTTACTATCTCCAGGGAGTTCTTAAAGCCTGGAGCGCCGTGTGAGATCAACATTGATGGAGCGACGGCAGAGAAGGTGGCGGAGGGGTTACGCTCCGGGTCCCGGTACGCGCTTGACCACGCGGCCGACCACGTGTACTCGCTGCTATTGAAGAAGGACTGCTACCCGCGGTTCATACGCTCCGACCACTTTCAGAGGCTACTGACTGAGGGGAAGAATGTGCATCAGAAGAAGGCCAAGTAAGGAAAATCTTACCGAAAGCCTTTTATTGTTCGCGAAGTTTTCGCTCGCGAAACTTTGACTGTATCGATCTCTTTATAATCAACTGTAAGCATATTTTTGAGCACCATCGCAGCTTCAATATATCAGTGATGTCGACAGTGCCATGGTCTAAGTTTTAAAGTTCCCAATTAACGGTTATATTTTTCATAAAAAAATAATAATTATTATTCAGCAATATTAGCAACAAAACCTAAAATTGCACAACGAATTGTAAGATCTTTTAGAACATAAACAATTTTGGTTTTATCTGCCGGGATTTAACTCCGCATCGTTTAGCTTACCGCTTCATGCTAAATCCAATTACACCAAAGCGACGCGGACCCGCTGTTGATTTTGTGTAGCATGTTCACCTAAATCAATCCCACACCTCACTATCTACTCCAGATTCTTCAACTTCGGCGGGCAAGTGAAGAAGAAGCCGGGCTCGACGTCGGGCAGCGGCAGCGGGCTGTCGCGGCGGCGCGGCTCCGACCGCTCGCTGTCCGGCTCCGCGCACGAGCTGGCCGTGAGCGCCGCGCAGCCGCCGCGCGCGCCCGACCCGCCGCCGCACTCGCACTCGCAGTCCAACCTCGCCGACATCATACCCTTCAGGTACCGATATTGTACCTAATGTAATTTATTTCTATAGTTTACTAGCCGTTCCCCGTGACTCCGTCTCCGTAGAATTCGTTTGTAACCCGCGGCAACTATGCAATTTTTCTGTTTAAAAACTATCTTATACCTTATCTGTGTACTAAATTTAATCTAAATCGGTTCAGTGATTAAGACGTGAAGAGGTCCCAAACAAAAACAAATAGACTAACAAACTTTCGCATTTATGATTTTAGTGGGATTGAATTAGGCGTTAGGTACTTTAGGGAGCTCCATCTCAATGTTAGACTAATATCTGGTAGCATGATGAACTTTTGTGCTGCTCTCGGGATGAACTCTGATAGAGTCATTAATAAATCGTTGTTCTAATAGGGATCCCCTGGAGGACGACGCGGACGTGCTGCCGTGGGAGTGCGGGGCGCCGGGCGGCGCGCGGCGGCGGCAGGACTCGGCGGCGGACTCGGGCTCGTCGTCGTCCGACGTGAGCGCCGCCGTGGCGTGCGCGCCGGGCGAGCGCGCGCGCCGCCTGCCGCAGCAGAGCACGCTGGACGGCGGGCTGCGCGGCGCGCCGCCGCCGCTGCGCCGCCTGTCGGCCGTGGAGCCGCGCCACCTCGCGCCGCTGGCCTCGCCGCCGCACTCGCCGCGCCCGCCGCGCCCCGCGCCCGCCCCCGCGCCCGCCCCGCAGGCGCCGCCGCACCCCACGCCCACCATCAGCGTCAGCTCCGCGCCCGACGACCCCGACTCCGGGGACGCCTCCCCCGACGGGCCGCGCTCGCTCGCGCACTCCGACGAACCCTCGTCGGTCTTCGCGTCCGCTGACGCCACGCCCACGGAACCGCGCTCCATAGACCAAGTGTTGAGAGTGGAAGTGAAAGTGCCCGAGCCTGTCGCGGACTCGAGCGCCCGCTCGCTTGAGGACGACGTGGCGCGCAAGCTAACGAGAGAACCGTCAACGATCAAGGAAAACAGTCCGGCCTCAAGTAGAGACGCAAGTAGCGTAATCGGCGATCTTCCAGAGAGTACTCCCGAGAGTGAAGCGGCGGATATGACGGCCGGGCCGGTGGCTGCCGGACCCGGAACGTCAGTTTCGGCATCGAATGTGGAGGTTTCTGCACCAGCCACGTCGCTCACGATGCCGGTCGCGCCAGTCCCAACGCTGGCGGCGCCAATGGTGACGTCGGCCGCGCCGGTTGTAGTTTCAGCCGCGCCGGTCACAACATCGAGTGCGCCAGTCGCAGCGTCGGCGGCGCCAGCCGCAGTATCAGCGACGCCAGTCGCAGTGTCGGCGGCTCCAGTCGCAGCGTTGGCCGCGCCGGAAGTAACATCGAGCTCACCGGCGTCAGATTCACCAGCGGTATCGGCCGAGCCGGTCACGCCGCCGGCAGCGAAGGCCACGCCGGCTGCAGCGGTTGCGTCGAGGACGTGTGCGCCGACTGCCCCGACCGCTGCCCCCGCCGGGCCGCCGTCGGCGCCGGAGCCGACGCCGCCTCGCGAGCGTCCAGCGCCGCAACCCGCACCGGTGGCGCCACTGGCCGTGGGCGAGGATATCGTGGACGACGACGTAGACAAAGTGCCTTCGGCGCCCCTGCAAAGGGTCTCGGGCGGCCCCGAGGCGGCGTCCGACACGGACGCGACGAATCAAATTGCTCACAAAGACGAACTGTCGTCAGTTTCTGAATCCAATATTGTTAAGCGTGATAATAAGAGCGACATCGGTGACCGTAAACAGCGGAACGACATTTGTCCCTGGGAGGACGAGTAAGTACCGCGCGACCTCGTCGCCCGCACGCTGTATCCGCTAGTACAATGTTTTGTCCGTCACTAAATGATTGATTCTGCATGACAATATAAAAGTAAACATTCCTAAACACGCTTAACTCTTAGAATGATAAGTGCATTGCGCAATTGCCTATTAGAGAAATAAATAGTTTTTGTAATGGTTTGCAATAATTTGATTATTTTTTTGTTATGTGTGTGTATATAAAACTTATTACATGCCTACGTGGCGTAATTATATGATTTTTAAATATTGCCATTTTGTTGTTTCTTTATCCTCATTGTCTAGTAGAGAGATTGCACGTTTTGTTTTCAACGCCTGTAACAGCTCGTTTTTACAAACCGCCATAGAATAGATATTATTAGATGAGATCAAATCGCCTGGCCCGTAAACCTAGTCACTTACCTAATGGTTGAGAAAGTTTTTTCACTCAACATTTATTAATGCCGTGTGTTGTGTTTAAATTTCTAGGAAATATTTTTTTCGCACCACAATATCGTCATCAATCATAGATAATGAACAGTGGCAAATTGATGACAGTGCTCGATAACGGATTCAGTAGGTACCTACAGTAAGAAAAAGACGAAAAACGCGTCTGTAAACATACTTTCTTGCACAATACCGCTATTAAATACTTGTTTTCATCTTTTTGAGTACAAATTATACAAGGATGTCTACAAAAATTAAAGTTACTGATACATTGAAAAGTTCAATTACCTAAAGGTTCAACTCAAGTACCTAAGCAATCACGCCTTTATTACTTCGCTAAGAGAGTAGTAGCCAGTATGTGTTTATTTTCCACCTGTGGTAAATCCATTACCGGAATTGAAAACCATTGTTTCATTACAATAATATTTTTTGGTTGTGTTTCTTTAATCACAAATTAAGTACCCAATGGTTAGAACTATGTCGACTCTACTTTATTTGACAATTGATTAAAAATGGACTAATAGGGTAATAGCAACACTAAGGAATGTGCTATTATCCTGTTAAAAAAGACAATATTGCTAAATAAATATTAGGGTGGAAAATTTTGTATCTACGTACAGTCATTCATAATCATAACATTTTTTGGATATAGTTTGCAAAAATAATTACGGCGTATACCTAAACGATTTTCCATTCCAGTAATGGGATTAGCTCTGTGAAAATAATAAACACTAACATATTTTTGAGAATTTAACAGTACTTTCGAAATTTTTGCCCTTGAATGTACAACAAGCAGCATCCGATGTAACCTGCAACACGCAACACGTTGCACGGACGGTTGCGCATTGCGCCGCCCGCTCGCGCTGTGGCCCTTTACTAAAAAGTGCAAAATTCGAACTTCGAATCTTGCCGTCTCGCTGACGATTATATTATTTAATACGAGAGTGAGGGGGAGTGGTGGGTGTCACTACTGTACCGTTTTTGTCAAACTTTAAACCTAAAAAACCTAAATTGCTAAAAGTGGCTCCGAAGCGGTAACGTTTCGTGTGCTCTGCCTACCCTATTTGGGAATACAGACATGTTTGTGTGTGTGTGTGAGGGGGACGGTACGGTACGAACTTCGATTTGCTAATTTCGTAGTAGCTCCCCTGTACTAAATGATACCTCTTTTTTTTTCAGGAACTCCTGTGAGAGTGACGCTCCATTTGTTAAAACTTACGCAACGCTCGGTTACTTATAACCTTTTAATTTGTGTAGGCGAATATCAACAATAATTTATTTCGCAATCAGGGTAGAACGAAAATTTTTTTTAATCTTAGTCATTATGTTCAAATTATTACAAAGTTAGAGGTTATTATGTAATTATATGAATATTTTAAAGTAAATGATCGTTAATTATTAGAACATACGTTGTTTCATTCGTGTACCTGCAGGTTATTCTGTAATTAATCCATGCTAATATTATAAATGCGAAAGTGTGTTTGTATATTTGTGTTTTTGTCCGTCTTTCACGCCGTAACGGAGCGACGGATCGACGTGATTTTTAGCATAGAGATAGTTTATGGGCTCGAGAGTGACATAAGCTACTTTTTATCCCGGAAAAATGCACAATTCCTTCGGAAACGGCGCGCGATAACCGAATACCACGCGGGCGGAGCCGCGGGCAAAAGCTAATAGTACATAAATAAAAGTCACTTATTGCAAGGAGCTTTTGTCAAATTTATTTTTACAAATAGCAAAGAAATAAATGTAAAAAATTAGAACGAGCTTTAAAATAGAAAAAAAAGTTTCCAATTAACTTATTTAAATGAGAAACACGACAGTTAACTTTAATGACTCGGTGCAATATAACTAATTACTAATGTAAATAAATATGGCCTCCATCTCATGTGATGGTTCTGTAGTCCCTACTTTATTTTGAAGCAGATTTTTTAAAAACATATACTTTAATCTGTAAACTTAATTGGTTTAAACTATGTAGAAGCCTCTTTTATTCATGATCTTAAAGACTAGGTATGTCTGACTACTTAACGATTAAATCTAAATATTATTTAGAATAAACTACTCTGCTCGTCTCTCAAACGACAAGATAATAAATTAATGACATATTCTAAAGAGCAGAAAATCAATATCGTTACTACTTTGAAATAATCTCGTATCTAAAATCAATATGTCAACAAAATTGAACCTTGATGTCTATAAAGTTCACTCAGAAAAATTATCTATTTTAAGCTACGAGTTTTTTTTAAGTAGTGACGATATGTCACTTTTTGAAGACTAAAATGATTCTTCTACAATATTATATACCACGGAGAGCAAAATACAACAATTCACTTTAAACACTAAAATGGTTCCCGACAGACTCCATTTGCATCCATAGACTGGTTTTTATCACAGTTGTAAGGAGCCTGTATCACGTTAAGGGCAACAAATGCCTTTTTCGCTTCTAAAGGAGCCTCTACAGGAGCCTCTTCGTCGATGCTGCTATCAGTCTCAGAGTTCTTCTTTGTCGTTACATTTTCATCCTCATCAGAAACATCCGCAGGAAATATGACACGATTATCAGCCATCGCTCTGGAAATAACAAATGTTAAGGATAAGGTATATACTTAGTTGCAGGCAGTATATACCGGGTGTGGCCTGTAATACGAGCAAAAAATTTAAATATAGATCGTCCTCGTCAAACTAAACAACACTAGTTCAGCGAATTTTAAAAATAATGGAGGCTTTGAGTTTTCTCTTTTTCATACAAATTAAATGCTGCTATTAATGTACGCAATCCTAGAACACAACTGACATCGCCTGTCACGGTACAAATATCAAGCATTATACTTCACGTTGCTTCTTCGAATAAACTCAAAATTGTAATAAAAATTAACTCTTTTTAAAAGTCGTTGAACTAAGGTTGTTCAGTTTGAGGAGTATGATATTTGTTTTAATTATTTGCTCATATTACAGGCCACATCAGGTAGGTATTTATTATTATACTTCGTTTATTTTACGAAATGAAGTATCGAAAAACGATTTAGAGAATTAGTGTTACTCATGAAACCAAAACAATGTAAATGACCATGACCATTTGCATTAATTTTCAAAAGTGTTTTTAATAAAAAGACTCATCGCAATCGCATAAGTTTTTCTGAAGATAAAACAAATGAAGTGTAAGTAGATGCATCAATTGTGTGTAGAACGTGTTTACATCTATTTCAGCTTCAAATTTATAGTCCCGAGTCTGAAAGCATCTATGGTATGTATGAGTCACTATGGAATAGAGTAGGTAGGTATAGGGTGTCTGTGAAATTGTGTGGATGGACGATGTGTAATAATCGTTGTTCCGCCAACTGTAAGATTGAGGCTAAAAGGGGCTCACCGTACTAATAATAAAAGTAATAGAAATATTAACGTTTGTTTTTTCATTCCTGAACCTTGTCGCCGATTTACACTTACACGTATTTATGTTTTCGAACCTTTTGCTTAAAAATTACTATGCCTAGGCAACAGTGAACGTTATCATTTTTGAGCTACAATGCGACAATAAGCCATATTCAGTGCAATTAATTCAAGCGGCTATCTTTTCTAACCTCGCAATAAGTTTCAATGCCTGTTATAATCGGTAGATAATGTAAAACCTAGTTTATACAGCGTGCCATATCGACCACATAAACACCGCTGTCAATTGTACGGCAATTCTCGCATGTGAAAACTGAAAACTTGGCCGGACTTTTTGTTGTATTACTTCCTATAACTTTGTCCTTGATTCGATAAGATCTAATTGATGATAAACGGTAATGATTCGCACCCACTTATGACACATACGTGCAAGTAAAAATTCCCAGCGATTGCTAATGTTTTTATTTTCAACCTTTTATCTAAATGCGTGTAAGCATAAATGCATGATGTTATACCATCTATTACGATGATTTAACCCAAAATAAGTCTACTGATTACTAATACGATGCAAGAGGAAAAACATTGAAATTAGAAAATAAATAAAAAATCGAAAGCTAATTTTATTTTTCGAATTAAAATATTTTTCCAGTCGTCAAATTGCATTAGTAAGCCTTCATGTAGGTTAAATTATCTCACAGGATTTTTTAACACCATGTATTGACATACACGTACCATCAGCCAAATAAGTGGACTATCTATTTTTATTTTGAACAAGTTCCTATCAAATGAATATGTCGCTAAAGTCGAACTTTCAAGTTGACAGACACGTCTATTGGCATTATTGTTTTATGACATGCAAACCATTATCAACTTTAGTGTGGTAGACCACCATATTTGGCTGATGGTACATACGGTATTACTAACATCCGTGTTAAATCATTCAAGTGGGTTTTTCTCAAATATCAAACGATGGTGTATGGATCATCATCAATATGACTCGTCTTGAATTTTTTCCGGTATATTTCAGCTATGGATTCAGGGTTAGTATGACTGGACACCCGTCTTTTTTTTTTGTTCTACTTGACAGCAAACGAGTAAGTATGAATATTTATCGAGATATTTTAATTCTGGTTAACAAATATTTTCATAAATTGATCGATGTTAAATGTGTGCTACGTCTAAAACGTGACTACAGATTATTTCAAACATCGTGATAGAATTTAAAAAGGTGTCTAAAGGTGTACTGTAGGTGTCAAAGAATAACGTAAATTAAATATCATAATCAATAAAACGTTTGTATTAATAAATAAAGATCTAGAACTATTTTTTTGTGTAATGGGTTACATTATTTAGTATGTATCAGCAACAGGTAATTTCTGCTAATTACCATATTAGTAGCAGTATATTCAGAAGTATGTTTTCTATCTATACACAGAAGGCTGGATATAATAATATGAATTATTATCAAATTATTATTGTACTTCATTTTCCATATATGGTATACTGCTTGCCGTTAACCCGTGTAGGGGTTTACAAAACAGGTAAATTCTACTAATTTATTAAATCACCAAATTAGTAACATAATTTTCCATAGGTATACGTTTTTCTCCATTCATCTGTGCTGATAATCTTGTAGCTAGCAAATGTTTTATCAGTACCAAGAATAAGTAATAAAGCGTGAAAGTGTTCATGACGTTCTTATTACGTCACCATACTCAAATATGCCATTTGTTACTTGTTGACATTCACACCGATCAAAAAGCAATACCGTAAAACAAGGCTACTTTGCCCCCACTGGGTAACTATGCTCCAGTCCTGTATTTTGTTTAAATGTCTTCCAGGTCGAAGTTCCAGTACCCTATACACTTCCCAATAAAGTGACAACACTGAATTTCAATTTTTGCTTCGATAGCCAGCATGATAGTAGGGGTGATCGACTTTACATAAATACATAATATATATGAACATTGAACATACCACAGCATAATAATTTTTAAAATAAAACAATGATTACGAAATTTAAAGCAAAAGCCGGTGCAAAGTAGCCTCGTTTTACGGTTGTATATTTTACAACAAGAGCATAAAACGAGCCATTTTACCCGAGCCGTTCATGAATATAAATAGCCACCCCAGCCGCTACGGCGAGGGTGGATAGACACGTCGAGGAGAAAATGGGTTTAATGTTCGAGTTTTACACTCTACTTTTCACTTCGATCGAGAAGAATTTAAGCAACAGTGGGAACAATTGTTCACTTACTAGGTACTCGTATCTTTTATTTTTCACGCATTGCTACATAATTATAATTTTTGGTTTTAATGACTTATTTTCATTGGTTTGATTGGCTTTTGTTTTTAGTTTTGCATAAAATAAAAATTACCAAAAAAATATATACCTCGAAACTTTTTTGTTTGTGGCTGTTGACACCTGATTACCTTGGTCTTAGACGAAAATTTTTTTTTATGCACTAGAGCATAAAAAGTAATTTTATGTCGCCTAGATCCAGCATAAATAGGTACCAACTCTATGAGCATGAGAAGTGAAAAATACCTAATTAATTAATGACGCTTCACTTGTAAAAAAGGGAAGCGAATCCTAATTCATTGCTTATATTGTCTTGTTGTAATGTATATTACAATAACCGATACCGTTTAGATGAAAAATATTTTTTCGTTAATGAATGTCAACTTGTAACGAATATCTTGAAAATTTCGGTGCTGGTAGCAACAGCTATCGCCTTTAAAGATTACAATCTCTCTTTAAAACAGTTTTTAAAATGAAGCTATGTTTACGATCAACATTTTGCCTACTATATTTTGAAATTTATCCAGAGTGGTGTGCAAATTATGATGACTTTAATTACTATCAATATATTCAATAAAACTCATCAAACATTTTATAAATTCACTAGCTACAAATCAAAATTAAATCGTGAATAAATCTACTTACAATTAGTTAAAATACTCTCTCTCGTACAACACAACCAACGACGATGCTCTGTTCTGTTGGAATGAATACCAACCCACACAGTAGCCTGCTAAATATCAATCATCTGCCTCGACTATGAAGTCAGAGCGGTAGGTCGGGCAAATCCAACGTTCATTACGCCGTCGATACGATAACTGTATACAGATTGATTACTAACACATGTAATGTACTCAGTAATTATAAATCGCTCGCCACATTTCAGACTTCGGATTTGAAATAAAAAATCGGTACAGGGCGCAACGACGTTGACAGTATGGGGTTCCACAGGAGTTACGTAAGTAATAAAAATTAAGCATTAAAATTTCAATGACATAATAAAATCCAAATAAAATCCATTAAAATTTGTTAAATTTTCATGAGAAAAGTCTTAAATAGAGAGTCAATTGAGCCCGAATCCAGATGGAAATGAAACGGAAAATCTAAAGACTCCATTATTTTCAAAAGTCGCTGTACTAATGTTCAGTTTGACGAGTACGATCTATGTTTTTAATTATTTGCTCTTATTACAGTCCACATCCAGTATAGGCTAAATGTGCTTAAGTTTTATTGTTACTATTTTTTTTTTACTTAAATGATTTTGAATATTAAAATGGAATTAGAAAGGCATAGATAACAAAAAATGTGCCTAATACTTATTTTTACTAACATGTATCCACTTGTCTAAAATGTTGACATGAAAAAGCACATTTTTTCTTTTATGCCTATACTACGATGCAAGACTATTTTTACTTTGCTTTGTTAAGTAAACACATGTATACTTTTTGATCGACCCCTCTTGGGACCCTTGGACAGTTCTTGTGCTGGCACGTATTTATCCCAGCGCATTGTACTTGCGGTCTAAAGGGGTAATGCGGCCAGCATCATGGGAATCCTGCCACAGGCAGAACTTTCAGACGGGGTGTTCTTTTCATTATAATTTTTATTTTTATAGTAACATAATAGGTATATTTATATGCGCGATGGGAAAAACGTATTCTACGCAAGAAGAGAAAGAAGTGACAATTACCCAAAATGCCGCCGTTTCTAATTCAAACGAAGGTCAGGGGATAGCGGAGCATACGGACCACATGCACTCTAATAATATATTGCTTAAAACTATTTTGACAATACGAGTAATAGCAGTTAGCATACTCATTTCCGCGTATTATAAATATAAAAATGCCATCAAACATGCATTCAAAAGGAGATTCGTGGTGATATTGTGAGGCGTATTGTAGTGAAGCTTTTGGGACGAGGCTGCAAGCAACCGACAGAGGACGACGAGGATGTCGGAGGCGAGGAGCAGCGTCTGAGGCCGCGAGTTACGTGAAAATCGGGAAAGTGCCCAGTTATGTGTGTTACGTAACGTATAATTTGAAACCTATTTTTATTTACATATATTACGTATGGAAATAGAGTTAATTAATATTCTAAGTATATTAAGATCTAAGTACTTATATTACAATTAGCTCATAAGGAAGCCAGATTATTTGATGGACCGTTTAAAGTAGTGGAAGATCAAGGACCGAATGTAATCCATACCATATTATAAATGTGAAAGTGTGTTTGTGTGTTTGTACGTCTTTCACGCCGTAACGGAGCGACAGATAGTTTATGGGCCCGAGAGTGACATAGGCTACTTTTTGTCCCTGAAAAACGCACGGTTCCCGAGGGAATAGCACGCAATGACCGAATACCACGCGGGCGGAGCCGCGGGCAAAAACTAGTAATATTAAATAAAGGAAAAAATTAAACAATCCATAAAAATCGTGTAAAATTGTTTATTGAATGAAGATGGAAGGTCGAAAACACTTTCAAGTATTGTAGAAGAAGCAAGATGATGTTAATCATGTCTATTTCGCGCGTATCTTGTTTTACATTTATAAAGTACAAAAAAATTACAAATCGTTATTTTTTCTTCCTTAGCCCCGGTGGTGCAGTGGGCATATAAAGGTACGTAGGTTAGTTAAGCAAGTCAGTCGTAATAAAGAGCTTGATACTTAAAGACGTGTTCATCCTTTTACGAACCTACTTAACCGCGCACTTCTCATCATCATCATTATCACAAAATTTTTCTCGGCAGACTCCATTGGAGTCCATAACTTTGTTTCCGCAGTTGTATGGCACCTGGATCATTTTTGTCGCAGCAAAGGCTTTTTTCACTTTAATGGGTGCTTCCACGGCAACGTCAACCTCAGCGTCTGTCGCTGCCATTGCTTGTTCTTTCTTCTCTGAGGTTTTGAGGTCTGAGGCCTTTGAGGTTTTTTCTTTCTCTTCCTTCTTTGGGATTAGGGCAAGATTATCTGTCATCATTCTGGGAACAAAGAAATTGTATTTTTTTTTCTTTTAACTTTAATGTAGAGTTCAGTGCAAACAGCGGGACAATATTCGTTACTTGTAAAGTCTGGTTATATGAGTTTTCCTTTATTTGTCGGTAAGCCGGGGGTTACGCGTTTTTATCGTTTTGACTAATAACCTAACCAACAAAAAGTTGGAAAACCGCCGATTTTGTTACTTTAAAGTTCAATATCTCAAAAATGGCTGAACCGATTTTGATGAAACATGTCTAAGAACCATTACTAGAAAACCTGCTATCAAATTAAAATCCGCATTAAAATCGGTCCACCCGTTTAAGAGCTACGGTGCCACAGACAGACACACAGCGGTCAGACTTATAAAACCCCTCTTTTTGCGTCGGGGGTTAAAAAGAGAGGGAAAATTATAGTAAATAATTTTGATGAAAGATAATCGAGACAAGTAGGTAGGTAGGTACTTAGTTAATGTCTTGTCAATCACTTTCAAATCTGTCCAGTCATGACGCGTCTAATTTTGTAGATATATGTACAGTCAAGTGTCAAAATATGAACTTATTGAAAGTTTCAAAAATAAGTACCATAGACTCTTATTCCGATGCAATAAGGCCGCAGCAACATATTTTCGAGTGGTTCGAATAGATTTTTTTGCACTTGACTGTACTTATAACTTGTACGTGTAGCTAGCTACCAGCTCTTTGGTTTGGTCATCATCATCAATATATTTATAATACTGTTAAAATTAGAATAAAATATACGTATCATAGAAACTACTCACAATAAGTGCAGATCACAACCCAGTCTGCCCTGACAGCACAACCCGCCGCGACGCTTTATCCGAATTGGAATGAATGCCGTCCAGAACTTCTGCCTGTGCCTGTCAACTGAGCTAGAATTCTGAATTGAAAAATTAGGTCTATGATATATGCTTTTTTTATTTGGCAAATAATTCCGCCAACAAAAGCGTGTTACAATTTATTTTATTGAATGAATTTCTTAGACATGGCAGTTACGTGTAGGTGTATGCTGAGTAGATACAATGAGGATGAGAGGAATTATATTATAACTAGCTTTTGCCCGAAGCTTCACCCGCGTGGAATTCGGTTATCGCGCGCTGTTCCCTCGCGAGCTGTGCATTTTTCCGGGATAAAAAGTATCTATGCCAAACATTACGTCGATCCATCGCTTCGTGTCGACATGAAAGCACACAAACACACACACTTTCGCTTTTATAATATTAGTATGGATGGATTACACCAGATTTTTCATACAAAAACTGTCCTTTAATTGCGATTGTAAGCGTCAGAAACGTTAGGCAATACGGCCTCAGGCAATGAGTAAAAACAAGAGTTCTTTACTGGGCTCACTGCATGCATAATTGCATATACCTACTGACCAAAATGGACTCTACATTACTCATATGTTTAGAGGTAAAAAACTTAAGTTTGACAGCGTATAGAGAAGTAAAAGGTCGAGTGTTTTCCGTTTTTCTTTGTTTAGTAAAATGTCACGAATACATGTTTTTCTTTATTTTGAGAACAACTTAAAAAAGTCCCATTGGCAGACCATATACCTCGGAGAACAGACAAGCCGTTTGGGGCCGAAAAGTTCTCGAATAGAGGGCGTAGATTGGCAAGCGCAGCGTAGAACGCCCACCAACCACAAGGACGGGATCTGGTTAAAGCCGCAGGTTCACGTTGGATGCAGGCCGTTTCCAATCGAAGCTACTGGAGGTCTATGTGGGAGGCCTATGTCCACCCTGTATTCAACAATAGACGTCCTATACCTTATACGGTCTGATAACTTTACTTTCTCATGCTATTTCTGCAATATTATTTTAGTTTTAATGCAGTTGTAGGCATGTACCCGTGCAAGAAGAATCGCTACTATTCAATTAAATAATTTACTACGGCTCATTTGTAGTCTCTCGAGTATTCCAGAATTTATTAACACAAACACAACACTTAATAAATCAGCAGCAATTACAATTATATGTGGTTAGCTACCTCGATTCAAAAAGGAATGTGTATGTAATTATTATGTATACATATACCCTAACCTAATATATAACCTAACCTAATCTATAGATGTGATCGTGTAACAGTGGAACGAGTTGTTGCCTGTTGTCTGCCTCAAGAAGGCACATAGCATTCCTGATGTTGTTGCTGTACGCTTAAAGTAAGGCCGTTATTGCCGCTATTAGTAAAAAAAACTGGGTATATGTTGGTTATATTATCGAGGGTATTCTGGCAAAACAGAATAAGTACAAAATTAAAAAAAAAAGTTACATACTTAGGCATACTAAATTTTTTCTGCTTTATTTATTTAGCAAAACCGTATGAGTAAATAAATATTGTGCACTTATCAGGTTCTGCCAGAATATCCTCGTTATATGACACGTCTTAAATTAGTTTCTTGAACTAAGAGCGATAATTATGGTTTTATCGGGTAAATATTTGTTTGTGATTTTAACAAACTCCAGACGTTGGTTCTGGTTCTGCGTAACATCAAATCCGTGCCAAGATTCATTGTTCAATAAAGTAAACCACGAGTAGAATAAATCAATAAGATATGTTTCGTTATTATCAGGATTTATAATGCACAAACTTTAAACAATAACATACATATTGTGATAAGTATTTTAATTATTATTTAATTCAATTTAAAAACGTTTCTATATTTCTTAGTAAGTTTCCGACTAATTCGAATTACAAACTTAACGTACTTAGTATTCTTTTAGTCTTTACTGCATTTTATTAAAAAAAATGTTCCTATTCTCTTAAATATATTTTAATATAATGAGTACTAGAACCATATTTTTAAGTAAGTACAGTATACTTAAATAAAACATAGAGACATGTTTGAAGGTGGTAGTTTTACCGTATTTTTAAACTAATAAGGAACAAAAAAAATAAGACAAGGTAATAAAGTAGCAAAACGTATAAAATGTATTTCATAGGAACAAAGACGACACAATTAAAAACTAGGTGCATTACAACCTATTAAATAATACTGTTAAAAACTTCCAATTCATCCATCAACTTCTTAAATAAAAAAAGATTTCTGTTTATGATTTGAATTTTTTAAAAGACTTCACGGCACACGCCATCCGCGCCCATGGTGTACCCAGGGGGGCAGTTGTAAGGCGCTTGGATTACGTTCCTCATAGCAATATTGGGGTTGGGTGTCACTTCTTCAGGAGCTTCCTCTACGGAGTTCTGGTCGCCACCAGTGGCGCCCTGGGCCTCTGCTGATTTCGCCTTCTCGTCTGCGACCTCATCGGGGAATACTACGCGGTCGCCGTCGGCCATTATTCTGGAAAACAGCAAGGAATATGGTCATTATTATGAAGGATAATACATCATCAATCACAGCATAGGATGGAAGCCAGTATTGGAATAGATAGTCAGTAAATAGTTTAAAGTACTCGTTTAACCCTTAAAATGGTAGAGGCGATTTACCAACTAGATGCACTGCTTTGGAAATTCAACCTTATTACTTTTACAATACGTCACAATATCCATTGCAATTTTTGAAAATACGACCACCTTTAAATTATACTATAATATATCAGGTATGTATTCGACAGCTGCTTTTGATTCTGTAGTAGTATGCTCCAATGAATGGGGCCTTATTACTCGTAAGAATTAACGTATGTGATACGTACTGTTACCTACTCAGATTATTTCGTCAGTTTAGGAACTGTCTTTTCTACTAAATAGACAATGACCAGGAAGAAAACTAGTGCACTCTAGAAACTTCACTAAAGGTAACGCTTTAAGTTGAAGGCCTCTCGCATTCTTCTAATGATTGAGAAAAAAATGTTATGTCACGACTTCTGAAGGCCGCTTCTGGGAAAACAGTCATTTCGGTCATTAGCCCTGCACCAAATCTATTTAATAGCTTCATAAGTATAGCAAAAAACATCATCTTGCCTTTTTATGATAATCTTACTCGTACAAATTGTAATCTTTAAAAAGGCTACTGATGTAAATATTCAACGTCGTACTTAATGTTTATAACATAGCTAAATCAAAGTAACTAACAAACGCCTCAATGTTAGTTAAACCCGATGCAGACCGAAGCTTCCAAATAAAATAAAGGACGTTGGCCAAACAGGTTTAGTAGCGATGCTGGATTCGTAATTTTTGCATTGTAGTCCGGGTATCGAATGTCGAGGTCTGTGCGTGTACTAACTCAGATTATTATCCATGGATATGGATCAGAATAATTTCCAACCGGTTCTAGCACTCTATGAGCCAATCTATGTTACTTACGGGATATAGTGGTAAAGTAAAAGCCAGATTTTGTGTGCTTTTTGTTAATTTTCGTTTGGTTTTTGTATTATTTTTGCGATGTGATATCAAGGTCAACTCAGGTCCAAAAAGTACTGAGAATAGGTCTTGGCGTCTATTTATTGCCTAAACGTAGTGTGTGGCGAATAAAGAGCATGCAGGTTAAGTTACCCTTTTATTATATCTGAACTTAGATACTTGTATAATTGCGCATACCTACTCATGTAGGCAGGGCATAACTAATCTCGTATAAATGTAACGTTCTTAAAGTAATATTAATGTATGTAGGTATGATATACAATTACATACATCCAATTGTAGCCCTAGCAAATATTTAATTATATACTATAGATAGTGGCTTAATAGGGTAATGACTTAATATTTTTTTAACTGCATTGTAACATTTATTAACGCTATGTCAAATGGTAATCTCGGTTAAATACAGAAGTCATCAACACACCCGACAATATTTTATATCAGGTCAATGTTAAAAAACCCGGCCAAGTGCGAGTCGGATTCGCGCACCGAGGGTTTTTGGTATCTATGAATAATCACTGTTAACAGAGCCCTGAACTTAACCAAAATGTAAGTGTGAGGTCATTTTAAATTGGTTACTGAAACAAACATATAAAAAGTAAAAAGTAAGAGTTTTAAGCTTTCCTTATTGGTTGTGCTGTAAGAGCTACTTTTATACCAGATTTCAAGTTTCTAGGACAACTGTGAGTGCCTATACCTGTATTGTTTCCCGGTAATTTGTATAGAAACACCTTGTTTACTGACTGTATCTTTTGATAGCGATGACTTAGAAGTTTGATTTTTCCCTTCTCTGTAGGGAACAGTAGTACCTTTGATATCAATTTCAGCTTGACACATCCACTCCACGCGTGTACAAATGGACAACAAAGTGACTAAAGGTTCAGCTTAAGTTACAATGGGTATATATATTTACACGAACCCTTTCATCTTAATGATTTTATCCCATTTTCATTTTCACACTTCTTGAGAATCTGAAATAAATCCGAAATAACCGGAGTACCTACTTATAGGCGTCAAAAGTATTGAATGCTTTTTGGGATGTAAAATACTAATACGTTTTACTGACACCAACCATAACTGTTAAAACGACCAAAGTATTAAGTCCCTATTATAATTTTAAGAATTGATATTTGATTAGTAACGGATAATTTAAAGAGGGTGTAGTACTCACATTGAAATTAGAAGATTGAAGCTTTAAGTTTTACACACAACCGGTCGCTGCGTCGTTGCAGGATGAATGATGGCGTTCCCCCAATACTTCCGTTATATATCTATCGGCTTCTAAACTTATCTACAGACGCTAATACTTGAACAACAACGCCATGACTCATAGGTAATGAGTATCCCTCAACAAACACCTTATTTACAATAAATAGGTAGTTCAGAGAAAGAGTTCTACGAGTAGATAGGTAGATAGCGGAAACTGGCTTCTATTTCTTATCGTCATATATATATCTTCAATTTATTGGCTATGACACCATCTTTATAGGTAATCGTAACGTTTTTCTGATAAAACGTGTAAATGACGAATTTGATAGTGATGATCACTTCATCGGAAGGAAAATAAAAGATAAAATTTCGGATATGGATAATATTCTGTGTGAATAATATTACACCCGCTTCAATAACGGTTGCAGACATGAAATTATTTCCGAACATCTGATTATGATTTTTGACGAATTTATTTTCTAGGCCATCGTTAAAAATCATTGACATCCGAGCATCCAAAGTAGGTAAGAGTAAGTACCTTACGGCCCTAGACTGGCTGTTTGGAACAAGACGCGCGGCGCATCAATTATCAATATTACTTAGGCCGTCTTGCAGAAAAAAAATATTTAGATTTAGTAGTTAAACCTGGCTTAAGCTTGACTGTTCCATACGTTTTGACACTACTAAACTGAGCTGAACGCTAACTCGAGATTTATGTGTTTCCAGCAAGTAGCCATTAGATGTCGATGTTAAAAATACATTCGTAATGAGAAGTATCGGGCGGACCCAAAACTAGATAGATAGGAGATTGTATCTCGGAGCCCTAAGAGTGAATTTTTATCAGACATATAAACAGATTACGAGTGACATGTTACAATTTTGACGAGAAAATTAAATAATAGGTAGGTACTATATAATATCTGGCTGTCTTCAAACCTAGAGTGAATGGGTATTTTATTAGGAAAGCATGCTCCATTACCATCTGGGCTCGCTTACCATAGGTATTGTGTCAAACGCAAACCTTATTATGTGTAAAATAAAAATATCTGCCAGTGACTTAATTTTAAGATCTAACTACCAATTAAAACAGTATTATAAACAAAATAATACAATTTGACCGTCGATATGGCTGGTGACTTCACTAATATACGCATGAAATAATTATGTATATAGGTAATACTTATGTGATATGATAAGCAATAAACGGTTATAAAAATGAACATACGTTTATTATATTTCATTAACGAAGTCACAGCCAAATGGCAGGTATTTGCGTAGAAATTGGCTAACGGTATGTAGTAGAGTACCTACAGAGCTGTTCCCGGTTTTGGAATATGACAGATCCATCACCGCCCATACGTATGGGGTTTCAACGATCATTTTCAACTTGGATGTCCATTTTCCTCTTACATTGTTGCAATTGATACTATTCTTAGTAGTAGATTGCTGTAAAACCCTGTTATCAATAGAACTCATCGTGTCAGATACCTAATCGAGTGTACCACTATACTTTTAGTCTGTGCAAATATTAACTTACTCCGAACTTATCGATTGGTTTTAGGAATTGCGATAGCGAATGTACGCCGTCTGTATATCAAGTCAACAAAAAAGGTTATACTTACTTATACTCAAGGGCAGCAAATTATGATCGGAATTGTCATCTGAAGTGCGCGCGAGCACTCGGAGAAAACCAGTGACGTAGTTGAATGTCCGCTTGGAGGACCTACATGCTAACGGGTTATTAATTCCGAAACAATGCGTGTCCGGATACGGATTTAGTTTATGTTTTACTAGCTTTTGCCCGCGGCTCCGCCCGCGTGGTATTCGGTTATCGCGCGCTGTTCCCTCGGGATCTATGCATTTTTCCGGGATAAAAAGTAGCCTATATCACTCTCGGGCCCATAAACTATCTATCTCCATGCCAAAAATCACGTCGATCCGTCGCTCCGTTACGGCGTGAAAGACGGACATACATACAGAAATACAAACACACTTTGACATTTATAATATTAGTATGGATATGGATAGTATATTAAATGCCTAAATGCCAAGTTTCATAGTTTTATCTTCGACAGCGACGAACTTCCGCCATATAAACTTTCACCCCCTATTTTAACCCCTTAAAGCCTCTTTTTCGCAATAAAAGATAGCCTATGTCCTTTCCCAAGGTCTATTCTATCTCTGTACCAAATTTCATCCAAATCGGTTCAGCGGTTTTGGCGTGAAAGCGTAACAGACAGACAGACAGACAGAGTTACTTTCACATTTATAATATTAGTATGGATTAAAGCCTCTTTTTCGCAATAAAAGATAGCCTATGTCCTTTCCCAAGGTCTATTCTATCTCTGTACAAAATTTCATCCAAATCGGTTCAGCGGTTTTGGCGTGAAAGCATAACAGACAGACAGACAGACAGACAGAGTTACTTTCGCATTTATTATTAGTATGGATAGTATGGATATGAATATGAAGTGTCTTTAAATTACTAGCTTTTGCCCGCAGCTTCGCAAGCGTGGAATTCGGTTATCGCGCGCTGTTCCCTCGGGAACTGTGCATTTTTCCGGGATAAAAAGTAGCTCTGGCCCATAAACTATCTCTATGCCAAAAATCACGTCGATGGAATAAAATGTAATTAAAACGAACCACGTTAAAAAAAAAACTGTAAAAAATTACTGAACGTTTTTATTCAAAATAATCTTACAAAAATCACTTGACAGAATTAAAGGTAGGTATGATTTTTGAAATCGCGTCCGGAAAAGTTGAAAATACTCAGTACAGCTCAAATAAAATTTCCTATTAGTAGTAAAAAAAAAATAGTCCTAATCTAATCTTATCTTAAAAATAACCCGTACAATTTTTCGAATGATGTTTTCTCAGATGTAACTTCAAAAAACGCCACTAAAGCCCATTCGTAGTACCTATAAGTAGGTAAGACATTTTGCAGATCAAATACCTGGTTTTAATTGTCTTATTATTTTCAGACACGTGTAGATTTGCAATCATATTCACCATTTCTTTTCATCGTCATCTTTGACTATTTGACAGAAAGAAATAATAGATGAAATTGCAAGAATGCGCGCGAAACAAGTAGACGATAAGGCCTTAGGTTACCACACGTCCTTGCACTCATTGTTAATTAGTTCTTTTCCTTCAGGACAGTTGGTGGGGACCGTGATGACGTTTCCAAATGGTGGTAAAGTTGTATTGGCCACAACAGAAGGTGGCGATATAAGAGGTGGCGACACGGGAGCTTTTACATCAGGCGATGCTGAAGGCGAAGGCGCCGCTGTGGTTTCAGGGCCAAGACACAAACCCTGAAAAATAATTGGTAAAATGTTATGACTGACCGTGGCTGTATTATGTTTATGTAAAGCAGAGTTTAGACTTGCAAGAAAAATCGTGCAAGTGGCATTACATTGCGAAGCTGTAAAGCCAACGAGTTTATAACGAGAGTGAGAGGGACGGCACGATATGAACTTCGAATTTCGTGTTTCGGAGTAGCCCTTCTGGCCCTATACCACAAAGTGCAAAACTCGAACTTCGTAGTATATGTTGCCGTCCCGCTGACGCTTATGTCATTTAATACGAAGCGAAAGGGACGGTGCGATACGAACTTCGATTTGCGAGTTTCGTAGTAGCACGACGCTTACGATGCTCAGATGCTAAAATGATAATAAATATATCTACATTTCCCTGCCTTAGTTTACGATGTGCGTAGTGTCATAGCATAAAAGTGTAGATATACTTTTATACAGGTCTGAATGAATAACTAGCTTGGCACTATTCCCGGTAGCGTACTCCCATTAGAATTTCGGAAAATGTAAAGTTTTTGAAATGTACTATTTTTTTTAACTTTCTAACCATACTTGTACCTACTTAACACTTTTTAAAAATCAATAGCTACCTATGAAACCTCATTTTAACGGTACAATGCGTTATTGTGTTACTACATAGACAAGTTTGTCGTGTTATGTCAATGTTTGGAATACGTTCGAGTCTGTCAAGTTTCTTAAGCAGACATCAACTTCCTCTGTCAAAAATTTACAAAGAGTTGTGGGCATTTCTAATAACCTTAAAAACAATATTATGTACAATATGGTCCCTATTTTTATATTACTCCTTCAGCGACCTTGAAATGAAAAAGAGCACTAGCCTGGAACAAGTAAGCCATGATCATAAATAGTTCATTATGTCCAGTTTTACAATAATAAGTTGTTATAAATTTACTCATGCACTTATCTTCGTTTACAATGGCATTGTATCTATACAACAATCATATTATCTGCTTCTATTCTCGTAACCGCTAACTAATTCTGCGAGTGTATTTTATATGCTATTGTATTAGAAAATGGAGTTGATAATCCCACTACTCACTAATCTTCGTTTGTTTGTTTGTTTGTTAACTCTTCCCGTCTTTGCCGCTGAACCGATGTAGATGAAATTCGGTATACAGATAGTTTGAGTCCATGGACCTTTCCCTATGTCTTTACGCAGTTTAGGTTGTTAACCCGGAGGATAACATAGCTCCAAAATAGATTACGGACAAAAATAAAACTATCAAGCAGGTGTGTTAGTTATTACAATTATTAGTGTCAGAACTGCATTTCATACCATTGTGTTGCTATGCCTGACCTATAAGCAGTAAGCAAATGAACTTGTCTACTTACGATCAACACCATCAGCACAAGTGCTGCACTCGTTACTTTCAAACCCAGCATTAGGTCGGCCTGTTATAAAAACAAAATGTTTTTAAATGAAACAGCTAAAATGTCTTACAAACGTCAAAATTTCCAAAAATACAAATGAGTATCAAAAACCGCCATAATGTTAAGATTAATAAGTACTAGTTAGTTAGTTGAAAGAAAATAAGGGACAATTGAGTTTTATCAGTAAAATGACATTAAAAATACATTTGTGTTTTTTTAATGTATGTAATTGTATTTTTGTTGTGTTTTGATATTTCGAACTACTGCTGATGCACCACTCGTTGTAATATAGTTCTTACTTCTTTCTGTAAAAAAGGTTGCCTGGAAGAGATCGCTCTTTAGCGATAAGGCCGCCTATCTTTTACCTTGTAAATTTCTTTCTGTGCACCTGTTTTCTGTATGACTTACTATTTATTGTGTACAATAAAGAGATATTGTATTGTATTGTATTTTTTGGTGTGATGTTGTATTAATAATTATTAATACCACTGAAACTCATGTGAGCCCTATTTTCTTTTAAATAAAGTATAAACGCTGCGCTGGTTCTTATGACGAGAAGGAAAATAGTTTCACAGTTTAGGTAAGGTTTATAGTTAAATACGAAGAATTTGCTTTGAACTTACACCCACACAATAAACATCACGCCTGTATTCCCAAATAGGGTAGGCAGAACATACGAAACGTTACCGCTTCGAAGCCACTTTTAGCAATTTTAGGTAGATTTTGTGGTATTTGAACTTACAGTTTTTAAGAATTATTCACTTAATGTACTGCCCCGCAGGTAAATGATACAGAAGTATTGTCTAGTGCGAAAAGTTGCACATATATACGACAATTCCCTGAGTAAGTATGAGCTCGCTAACAATACCTAGTTTGTGGTTAATTTTCATGTAAATTTATGGCTTTAACGTTTATTTTATTTTTATTTATTGCATACATGTAACAATACCGGTTCATATGTAAACGTTTTTATTATAAACTTGACTAGGTACTGTGTACCAATATTAAAAGAAGTGATTAATCGTCTTACGTGACAATATTGACGTTTACCTTATAATAGGTAAGTAGTTAAGTATTATACCATTTTACTCCTGAATTATAATTTATACCTAACATAACTTCACTACTACACTTACTCTAAGTATACCATAAATAGCATAACATAAATAGTCGTAAAACTGAAGATACATTAGGTAGAGTCATTCACGATGACTCGTGCCGTGGTTCTTATTACAATGTCATTAATGTATATTTTTGACAAAATCACGCGTCTTCGTGGATGGCACTAGGTATAATCGACTATTTATATTATATTTATATTTCTAGCTAGAGGTACGAGTAGAAAATATTTCCCTTGATTTGCTTATTAATTTTAATGAAATTAATTGTAATGAAAAGAATTCTAAATTTTTTTAAGTGAAACCTGCTTTGATTACCTAACCTAAGCTTGGAAAATTATTTATTTTTTTAAAGGTTTGCTGAGGGGTAAAACACCTTTGATTTTTGTATACCTTGTATTCCAATATTTATGTCAGACCCGTACTGATTGTCGTTGAATACGAGTATAGTATTGCATTTTAGCTTAAATAACGCAGTATTCATTAAAACATGGATAATATATTTCCGATGGAGATATTGCCAATGTCTACAAAAATTAACAATTGCTTCATTTTTTCATAACAAACCAAATATTATTGCTGACTGGGACGTACTAAGCAAAATATCGTGTTTCGACTCTTTGCTTGGATGTGTGTGTGTAAATAAACTTTTCCAACTATATCTACTGTAATTTTATTGTATTATGACTTTGAACTCCTCTTAACCTGTCGCACGACCAATAACTTTTTAACTAAAGAAAGGTCATTTTGGAGAAGTGTCCAATTTTTAAGGAAATCAAAACTAGTAACGAAATAACGCAAATCGGGAATAGTTTTTATCTTGCCACTGTGGCGCGCTTGGTGTCTCATGTGATGTAGTCCGCATTTTATGGTCCGCAGTGGTTTAGATTCGCAGTTGGACCCTATAGGGGGCGCTGCAATCGAGCTCTAGGTAATGGGTTTAAAAGCGTACTCGTAAAATTTTACTTGTGCGCACGTAACTCACAGCCAGATGATTAAAGAACCTGACTAAGAAGCTTGAGCTCCCGGGTTGGAATCCTGGCCGGGGCAGATATTTGTATGAATAATACGAATGTTTGTTCACGGGTCTTGGATGTTTAATATTTATGTATTTAAGTATGTATTTATCTATATAAGTATGTTTATCCGTTGCCTAGTGTCCATAATACAAACTTTGCTTAGTATGGGACTAGGTCAATTGGTGTCAAGTGGTCGTCCTAACTAGTTTCTAGCTTTTTTCCTCCGACAGAAACATAACTACACCGAAGAGAAGATTTCGAAACACGCTTGAAAATTTTAGCGAGAAGTATTGTATTATTATTAAGCCAAAACTGTGCCGCAGTAATTCGTTATCTGAGCTCAGCACCAACCTCAGCGAACATAGTAGTAAGTACGGTAGGTACTTATATAAGTCGTTGAAAACCAGTTTCCCATCTTTTCCCATAAATTACCAACTACAATTCAAATAAGTATGCGTTTATCGATGAATGTTTCTACTCTCGTATTTTGAACCCATTTGCTGTCGGCTCTTACAGCCGAGACTTCTTCAGGTACTGCAATCGCACACGTGTGCGTTCAAAAATCTTCTAAATTATGCGAATAGTACAGTCACCAGCATTAATATTCGCCACAGCGGAGCGTGCAAAAATATCTGACACATCTTTCCGGCCCTAGAAATAGAGTCGTATCAGATATTTATGCACGTTTGTTGTGTCAGATATTGGTGCTGATGACTGTACTAGTAGAGTATTTAGTAATGTGTTGTTTTAAATTTCCGTTAACTTTTAGGGACCATTGAACAGATCAAAAGAAGTTAATTTCTCCAAGAGCCTAGTGGCCTAAATAGTACATTTTACGCTGTAAAACAGTGTAAAGTTTCCTTATCTATGATGTTTCTTTAACCCTTTAGTGGGTAACGGCAAGATATTTGCCGTCATACGACTCAGATATTTTATTTTTTTTCTCAATGAACGTGTTGTTAGTTAATATAACTTTTGGTTCGCATAAGAGAATATACTCGTACTAATTTACGAAAAAAAGAATAGCAGATAAACGTTATTCCAACCCATGTTAAATGATGATTCTTAGGCCTGAACTTAGATTTTTAACTATTCCTTACAATTGAACAAAAATGTTTGTAAATAAAATTTTGTTTGCTGGATTTATCCGATAGTCACAATTCTCTACTTTCAGAGACAAGATTGGCGATATAAAGTTTAAAGAAAAAAAATCTGTTATTTGATAATTAAAAAAAATGAAGACGGCAATATATTTGCCACTATCCGTTAAGTGTCTGGTGTTTATTAAAGGAAAGGGTGGGTTAGGCTACAATTGTTATTGATTTATATATGGAGCAATAGCTTAATTCAATACTTCAAATACCTGATGATATTAGGTACAATAATGTAGGCGTGCATTTGCCTGAGGATCTGGCTACATACAGACGTTGTCGAATGTGCAGCTCAGCTAAAAATAATAAAAGGTCAAAAATTGGATGCGAGACTTGTAAAGTCCCACTTTGTGCTGTCCCATGCTTCAGAGATTTTCACGTTTTGAATTAAGGTCGGGCAGCTACGGGACCCTGACTATAAATATGGCCCGATATGCTCTTGCCCGGTTATTTATTTGAAAGAATTCAGTTTTAAGTTAAATAAAGGTTTTAATTATTTCTTATTATCTATTGGTTTTTAATTTATTTATTTTAGATACGTCGTGCCACCCGTAGTTCCCCCGGCAAACTGACATGACGGTCTTGTCACTTAATGCCCTTGGCTGATAGCGGCAAACATATTGCCGTCTTATAATTCGGAAACCCTGCAATAATATATACATTTCTCTTTCTCAAAAATCATAAAAAAAATCATTCATGCTGTGCGTATCGTTAAAGTTCTCGATTCATTGCTTTAAAAAAATTATGGTCAAAGGGTTAATCTATAACTAGACCGTTTTTAATTCACATATATTTAGCAAAGGAACGTTAAAAGAATGAGTTTTACCTGTCGTACGTGTTACATTAATTTCAGTTGTCAAATACTTTGAATTTGACCTTCAACAATGACTGTGAAAGAGATAATATTGTGTATGAAATATTTTTTTTCTAGTTTGCTAAAAAGTTAATAACTTTCTATCAATGAACTGAGCTGTCTGTCGAAGTTAACGGAAATAAAGAAAAACACAGTGTTTACGTTTTGATATTTTATTTAGATAGGCTTCAAAATGTATGACTAGACGATTTTTACTCGATTCATGGACTTTTTCAGCTTTAGATTGTTTAAAACAGACAGAGAGTATATTAACGAAAAGGTGTAGCAAAAGTTGGTTCCACGAGCAAGCCGGAGATTCCGTCTTGAACCAAGGGGACGATCCAACCGACTCTCACTTCAATTCGTGGACCCAACAACAAAAGTAAGTGATTTTTCAGTCACTGTTTTCATTGAGATTGGTAAATTAGGTAAGGAAAGACAAACAGTGTAGCTATTGTACAACGTATCCAACACACCCGAAATCCTGGATCAAGGGTTGGCAAAACGCCTGTTATTTCACGTGGTAGTCCATTGTGACCATTTAAGATCATATGTAGAGTCGAAAAGTGGGTTTACAGTCAACGGATGTGTATGAAACACATCGTAACATTATAAGAACTTAACTGTAGACTATTTAGAGGGGTGTGTTTAAAAAATGAATAACGGGTGTTTTCCTGATCTATAAGCTATGCACTGATGTAAGCGTTTCTTTCAAACCACCTCAAGACATGCATTGCATATTAGACACTATACTGTACACTTCCCACCGTAGTTATTGATTTAGATGATGATTAGTCCAAGATGGTTAGTCTCTTGCCAAAATTATTGAGAACATCATCATTAGAGAGCGGATTCGGAGTAGCGATTTCAAGCTTAATATGGATATAGTGCGATTGGTTAGACAGATAGATTTATTTATTAGATTATTATTGTTTATCATGTTGTTGTTTATTGTGTTGGTTCTCGAATGGCGTCCGCGGACCGGGAGACGAGCTGAGTTGGTAAGCCTCCAACAAGATGGAGCGTAGACCTGGTTAAGATCGCGGGATCGCGGTGGATGCGTAAAACACAAGACCGGTCTGAGTGGAGAGCCTTGGGGGAAGCCTATGTCCAGCAGTGGATGTCTTTCGGCCGACATGATAATGATGATGATGATGTTGTTTATTTCAATCTTATAGATAATTTAATTTGATAAAAATTATTATATTCTTGCAAACAAACTTTAAGTAAAGAATAATATATAAATCATAAATCCTTTGTCGATATATGACCTTTGTACAGTTGATATGAAAAATAAATACTTATTTTAGTCTTATTCATATTAAATTTGTAATCGCTACTTCAAATCCACTCTCTAATTATTACGGCTGAGCATCAACCAAAATAACTTCAATTAATACGTCGGCTCTAGAATGTAACATAAATATAAGTATACCATACTTAAGAATGATTCATGTGGTTTTCTTGAGGGTGGATCATAATCATAATTATATTGATGAAGTAACAACCATTATTTTTTAGATCGTCAAACAAAAGAGGAGACATGTGCTCAGCCTCATACGGGGCTAAATTCGCCGCAGATTATGTCCAAGGCACTGAAGAGATGGAACCCAATTCTACCACTGCGGAAAACTCTAGGTGCCGGAATTTAAAAACATCTTTATTTCGTGAATGCCGTCTGCTAGCCTTTTTTACCTAGTACTTTAGTAAAGTAGTAGATTTTCTCGTGATAAATAAGGAGGGTGTTTTAAATCCATTCTTACTTAAGGGCGTATTTAGCAAGTTTTTCGTCCAAAAAAAATTTTTCAGAATCTTAAAACAGGGTGACTTTGAACTGTGGGGCAACTTCAACGATCAAATTATTAATTTCTATTCGCGTCAGCTACTTTCAGTAGATCTTTCCATCGGTTTTCTTTTCATGTAGATGTCAAATATTCACCTCTTGTACAAACATTGTTGATTTTATAGCAATCGATCAAATTATCAAAGTAGCTCCAATTTGATCTAAATTACCCTGTTTTACGCTGTTTGATGACTTAGCTATTGCCTGCGACTATACTTTGCCAAATATGTGTGTGTGTATCTGATTACAGTGTGTGCAGTTCAGAACAGAGTGTGCACCGAACAGCCATTTTCCCATTTAAATCTACTCCAAGCGGTAACCTCAAAGTGCAGTCTAATCAGGTTCATCAAATATACCATTTAAACTGATGCATGTGTAAACTAATCACTTAGTAAACCCCGTTATCTAACGCTCGGTTTGGGGGCAAGTGAGTGATGAGGCACTTTCGATACTTAATCTGAAGCGTTAAAAAATTTAGTTGATTTACTAACTATCAAAAGATCTGATTCATACCTCTACTTAGGTAACAGAGCTCTGGTATAGTGATCTTTTAAATTATTATGAAATTATGAAATTAAAGATTTTATTTATTATTGTTTCATGATTAATTAATAATATTTTTTCCACATCAAACTTCGTCGCTTGCTTGTAAAAATCCATTTATGAAGTGACGCTTTAAAAGCTTGCATATTTAGCAAACAGTTTCAAAATTGAAAACTATTTTAAAACTAATTGAACTAAGTATGCATAATAAAAAATGAATGAATTAATTATTAAATAGGTTCACATTCGTAATCATTAATTGTGTTTCGCGAAATTAAATAGTGTTTTTTAAATATTTTTGCACAGTTGTTATTATGAGGTTATTTCTACGCCTAAAAATACTCGATTCACAAACACCGCGCGTGTTGGCTATTTAGGGGTTTTCAACGTAAATAAAAAAAAAAACTCAAATTCCTAGAGAATAAAAAGGAGCTTTAGTCCCGATATACAGACTAAAGTAACATTTTAAAAGCATGATAAGTGAAAAATAATTTATGTCAAAGAAACATAGGTAGGTATAGATTTTAAAAAAATTAGAAGACATGAAAAAGATTTTATGATTTTAAGGAGAAAATACTACTTATTTCTTCTAAAACGAAGAATTTTATTTTGATAATATAAGTATTTTTGAGTAGATAGGTAATAAATAAACTAATTATGTGAAGCAACATCACTATTTTAGCTTGCCTCCATACTGAGCGTTTGATAACGGGGTTTACTAATCAACATAGGTAACCCGTAGCACGTCGACATCCCATATTGGGTTAGCGGTGTTCTTTTTAGTATTTTGACCTCTTTTATCCTTACAGTTTCGCCATGTCTGTCCATCTTTCTGCACCGTAGCTTAGAAACTGTTAGTCTATTAGTGCTAAAAATCTGTAATGATGCAGATAAATTTAAATTAACCACGCGGACAAAGTGATAATAAACAATTTCAACCTCCCCTACTCCTACCCCTATACGTAAAGTGGATGTTCTCGTAAAATGATTGAGATTTAAGCAACGTCAAAGTCAAAGTGATTTAAGTATTTAAGCAGATCGGAAACTCTTGCAATCACCTCATTGTCTGTCTTTTTGTCAAGACTTTTTTCTCAAGAACCTCTTTCCTTTTCCTCTCAGGTTGTCTTTCAGTCTTCGACAGTAGGTGTTCTTCTAGCGGACCCCACGCAGGCCAAAGTCAAAGTCAAGTTCGAAGGCAAAGCTGCCGGAGAACCCGATGATGACACGGAACAAAATTACGTTAGTATCTCATCGTTATTAAAAAAAACCCCGTAACTTAAATCAATATCTAAATTAAACTGAACGTTATAATGCTCGAAGTAGAGTTCACTTAAGTAGTTATTTTGAGATACGAGTTTATTAACTCTTACTTTGCTAACAATAGATGTTATAATATAAGGCTATCCGAATTTAAGAAACCATGGGGGTCGCAGGCGTACCCTATATCTTTTCGTGCCATATGCTTCAAAATGAAGGAGTTCGAAAATAATCCACTTGTGGCTGGTTATAACAAAAATGTCGGAGGCCGCGGGCGGATCCCATGAAGGAAGAGTTGACAAAGTAGTGACACTTTTGAGATAAGATTATTGCAGTTATCATTAAAATTATTTGATTGTTGTTGTCTCCAGTATCAAAGTGACGCAGAGCCTCAGCTACAATTCGGGTCTAACGAAGCAAATTTGCAATTAAAAACTCAATATGATCGCGAGCATGGTGGAAAAGCGAAAACCACCGGAGTACGGGAGGACATGGGAAAGGACCTAGGCAGCCTAGGATACGCCATGGCGGAACCAGTGGACTGGATAAGAATCCAATTGCCAAAAAAACAGGACCTGTTCCAAGAATTCTATAGACGGATCCATAATTATGTGTAAAATTTATTTGATTACTTGTCTTGTAAAATAATCTGTGCTCGTGAATTTGCCTGCGCAGAAATTTAAATGGAATTCCCTTCCTTCCCCCATATTGCCGAAACTACTGCGCCAATGAGATAGCTAAAACTTGATATTTGAGCATTATTATTTTCACCTCCTTGAGTTGAATTTCTGACCTTCCTCGCTTAAAACACAATGCTTTCTGTCTGTCTGTTCTTATTCTAGTCCTAGTAGTTTGGATTGCATGTTGATGTGTCAAGTCAGCTTCTTTTATAAAGATTTGATCATGTATGTAAACATATTCTTATTCAAGTATGTCATGTACAGCGCAGCGTCAGTTCCGACATTTTAGTTTCCTGTGAATTTACAAATAAAAATGTAAATGTAGTGAAGCGCTACCGAGCGTCTCGCGTGACCACGACTGCTCTGCCAAGAGCAAGCGACTGAGAAGAAGAAATTTACAAATCTCAATATTTCAAGCTAACGTTATTTTACTCCTAAGAATTTGTAAAACGGTTTATTGCTTCCACGTAATGAATAACAATACTTTATAAAATATGTGCAGATTAGTGTCAATACTATGTAGCCTCAAGGTACGTCATGACGCAGACTGTCAGAAGGTGTGTTGTCGTCGCGCCAAAAATGCTATCGGTTTATTACCGCTGATACGACTGAACAAATATTTTTTTATCATTATTATGATATCTGCAGGAACACAGATGCTATAATACATATCGGTGATGAAGAGTTCCATTGTCACCATATAGTACTGCAAGTTTATTCCGCGTTCTTCAATAGTAACACGCAAAAAGACATCACATTGCCGACAGTAAGTATTGATGATATTCCTAACCCCTACAAATATTCCTATATTCTAGCATAACCATAAAGGTAACCGTGATGATAATGAATGATGTAAGAATATTTATGAGGATCTTTAAGATTAATCTTCATAGAACAACAAAAAATTCAAAATAGGTAATAATAAATAGAAGTAGTTAAAATTTTGTAATCTACATTACTAGAAAATTCACATATCAAAACTTGTGTACTACTTAGTTAAATGTAATTCCATGAATATACACGCGCCTGTATTTAGTCACGTCGTTTCTAGTGTTAGATAGTTAGGAGTCTTTTGTAGCACTGGATATCTAATCTACGTCTAGGTATCATAATTTTAAGTGTCCACTACAATACCTAAATCCAGTAATGTGTTTATTCCAGAGCAACGTAACACCGGAAGCGTTTCAAACAATATACGAGTGGATGATATTCAGCGGACCCGAAAGCAACAAGGCGTTGAAAAGAAACAATATTTTGGACTTATTCTGCGCTGCACAGTTTCTTGCAATCAAAGGCAAATTGTGAAATGTTGTTTTTCAAATTACGTAAACTTTTTTGCTGATGGGATGGTATTACATTACTGCTTGTCATACCTATACATACATAGATATTTTTACCGAATGTCTAGTCAATCTGACCACTAAATAAGTCAAATTTTTTTCAAGGTTTGAAGCAAACTAATAAGTAAACAAATAGTAGTGATGATACAAGAAAACTTGTAAATGTTTGTATCTTTGTAAAAAAATTAGGAATTCAAGTTTTTTTATTGTCTTTTAATGAGATACACAGACAATACCTTTTGCATTGTTTTTTTAAGTTTATATTTTTTGCCTCAAGTTTGTTTTATGAAACTATAACCAAGTCTTAAAATGGTTAAGTTATCTAAAATGTCAAAGATATAGTTTTATGCCTTTTTTTTGTGAACTAGATTTAGAAGACCAATGCTGGGCCTTCATTGTCAACGACACCTTGTTCACCGAAGACACTGCCTTCGCTTTATTCAGAGAAGCACGGACAAAAGGCATCACACCCGTCATGGATTTGATGGTAATTTTCAACCTTCTATAATAATATAAAAAAGTGGATAATCGAATTGTACCTAATTTATAAGCTTCTTCGGGATTGGACTATGGAATTTCCTGCAAAATTTAGTTACGGTACTCAATTTTGAAATTTTGCAGGTCCCACGAGTTATGAGATTTTTTCTGCCTCTAGTGGCTTCAAGAGATTTTTTCGACCTGGAATCGGATGAAATACTCACTTTTCTCAAGTCTAATTATATTTGTGTCACAAGGTATTTCAAAAGCTTCATAATTAGTGTAACCCCCTTGTGCAACACCCTTTGGGTGTGGCCCGTGCTGTGGTGACGAAAGATAGGTAGACTTATCCAAATTTACCACCTCCCTACCTCACTGACACGGGCCATAGATGTGTTATAGTTGAACGATGGCAGTGGACGAAGGAAAGTGAAGTGGAAGAATCTATCAGTGTCTTTAAATTATTTGATGGAGCAAACGCGTAGGTATATGTACAACAGTGTTGCTAGGTGACCCTACGTATGCGCAAGAGCCCATCAGTGGCCGGTGGACATGCTCAGCTGCTAGTACTCATGTACAATTCAGTAGTGTGTGTGTGTGTGTGTGTGTGTGTATGATATTTCCAAAACACATTGAGCCCGCGTGGAAATTACAGCTCAATTGCTCACATTTTGAGAGAAGATCTCTCATCAACATTAGAACATATTAGGTCATCACATCATGATCGTCAGCCGAATGACGTCCACTAACGACCATGGACCGCACGCATCCACCCTTTACCAGGCTTTCAATCCGACTAGTGGGGGTCTACTCGTGCTGCGTCTTAGCTGTCATCCAAGAACTCGTGACTGGATTTTTATTATTATTTATTTAGTGAGACAGAAGTGCTGATGGCGGGAGTGCGCTGGCTGTACGGTGACTGGCCGGCGCGCCGTCGGTTCGCGACGGACGTGATGCGCTGCGTGCGTTTCGGCCTGATCTCGCCGTGGCAGCTCGTCGACATCAAGAGAAACCCGGACAACGGGGAGATACTGGAGATCGTGAATGACTCAGAAGTACAGCAAATGGTTGATGACGGGCTTGCGTAAGTGACTTTGTTTTAACTAAAGAGCTGGCTTACGTCAAACGGACTAAACCTTGCTTGTTTATCTTTGCTCTTCTTCTACTTTTTTTCTAGGACATTGCTTAAGTATAAAACACGTAATGTATAAGATGAAGATGACCAATTTTTTTAGATAAACTTACAAAAGGTAATTGTTTTTGAAATAAGTTTGAGCGTGAGTCAGACTTACGAGTAATTACTTCTGCTTCATTGGTCCAGGGAAAACTAACCGAAAACGGTAAACTTGGGATTTCACCAGGGCGATTATTGATCCTGGGGCGTTATGTGTGGTCAGTGGTCACTATTATTCGCTGAAGTTTATTAGGTATTCTTTCGCGGGCGAGAGAAGACTACCTACTTACCCCTAATTCTAGTCTCACACTACGAATAGTAAGAATTATTATTCGTAGCTACGAACCAGTGTGAGCTCACACTGCTATCTGTAGACGAAAGTTCGAGAATATGTTACGTGGTTAAGTCCCGTTTTCCTTTACATTCTATTACAGCGTTAGATAAGTACGTGATTTTTCGAATAACGTCATAGTAAATTGCTCTGTCGTATGTGGGCTGAGGCTATAAAAGTGCTAATTGTTTGCTTTTTCATAGAACAACACTAAAACATGAATCACCAAATCATCGCTTAGTGGGATTCCCTTTGCACAAGATTTTGAAAGTGCAAATATTTTAGTGTGGTAATGTTCAATTATTTGCTTACTCATTTTCTTGTTCCAGTTATGTGATCATCAAATATTGGTACGGTAATAATTCGAAGAACTATTACCATTGGATAGACGTTCTTGGTCTTACCGAACCAGCTGAAAGGAACTGGATTGGTGAAGAAAAGGTATATAACGATCAACAGCATTCTAGTCACTTGGCCTGGCAAATGCCTGAATTTTATGCTGTTACTACCTGTATTCTACATTGTTTTCCTTGGCACATGGCATAATATCTTCAATTTCTATAATATCTACCTCCGAAGTTTGCTTATTAATAAAAATTCATAAATTTATTTAAAGTTAAAACGCACAACGAGACAGTCAAATGGAAGTCATATACCATAAGGGTAATAATGTGCAATGCAGTTTTTTAACTCGTTACCATACATTGAGTAAAAAGATGAATATAATATATTTCTAGCCGGCTATAGGTAGGTACATACGTTGTAACTTTTATTTTTTTGATCGTTTATTAATAAATAAAATAATCAAATGTCATGGGAGAATTGATACCTACCAATTGACCTAGTCCCAAACTAAGCAATGATTACAATACGAGTATTCATTTACACTTTACGTGTCTGATGGATGAGACATGTATACCTAGTTTCTATTGGCTTGTGTAATACCACGAACCTTGTGACAATGTTCTACTAATAAGTTAACAATAGTCAATAAGGAAAATCTGGCGTCCTTACGTCTACACGAGCCGTAAATTTCCTAAACAGACTCTTAGTACAACACGGCCCGATAGCTGTTTATTTGTGTTGCAGAACCACGTGACGTACAAAGATTTCCTGAAATACCTCGAACAGTTTATGGTGCCGAAAGATCAGATGTACCAGCAAATGGCGATGATGCAACCGCCGCGAAGAAATGAAGACATTCCTGGTATTTTGCAAACAAATAGACGCTAAAGTTACTTGTATGTGTTCCGTTTCAATGACCAGCGCCCTCAACATTCATGGTGCAATTCTGTACATGAGTTGTTCGTAACAAGGCCAAATTAAAAGGAATTTATTTCTAATCCCTACTTAATATTATAAATGCGAAAGTAACTCTGTCTGTCTGTCTGTTGCGCTTTCACGTCGAAACTGCTGAACCGATTTGGATGAGATTTGGTATAGAGATAGTTTAAGCCCCAAGGATCAACATAGGATACTTTTATTCCGGTAGAGGGCGCCACCACGCGATAACCTTGATCCGCGCAGACGAAGTCGCGGGCATAAGCTAGTATTATATATATGGATCACACGACATTCATGAAAGTATAAATTAAATCTAGGGCCGTATTTTAAACTTAGGTATGAGTTTGCTCCTTCCTCTCACTCGAAACGCCGCCGAGATTGTAATTTCACTTGGATTAAGTATTAAATTGTTTAAGTATTTCTTCATATTACAGCTATTTTTGGGTGAATTCTATTCTGTATGTGTCAGACCTACCTACGTAGTCAACGCTAGTTTTGTCTCAGGAAATAACTAGTTAGACAAAGGTATGGTTGGTTTCAAACATGATTGAAGTCAGCCCACATCCACTTGGGTATTAGGTTGGTACTGAGTAAATAGAGGTTTTTACATTTGCACGCCACTTTACCTGATGCGATTCAAGTGCCATCCATCATCTATTTAAATAAAAGAACATAATGGCGCGTGGATAATGTACAGGATTAACTAAATAACCATAACGTCGGATATTATTATCATATTAGAACTTTGTTGTCGGTGTTGAATTACTGATGTTTCCATAATTTACCCCCCTCCTCCGTCCCCCCCCCCCTTTCTAGCCCTTCCCCGCTTTTGGCCCGCAGCATAATGTCAGGCAGAGGTGAAAAGGAAACCAGGTATTTGTTTTAAACCTGCAATTTAACGCGGTCCATCTATTAGGACTCTATCTACCAATTAATGATCAAATCCGACGGAGTATACCGTCGCAAACATGTTACGTTTTTTCGTGTCTCTTTCACAAACGACTACGAGTAGTCAGCGTTTGATCGAAGAGCCTGAGACTTTATCACAGGCAATATGCATTAAATTAACATTAGTAATGTTTATATCGAAGCAGGCAGCCTGCGCATGGATCCCGACAAAATGGAAATGCGGAGACCTAAAATGGACTTCCCACTTCCGGCGACTCTAAAAGGTCTTGCAGGAGACAAAGACAAGTCGTTGCCCACTATGAGTGAATTCTTCGAACATAGAAAGAAGGTACTCACCTTTCTGAAGCTATTAAAAATATTTAGTTTCATATTTCTTTTCGTTTGCTACATTATTTTATGGATTAGGCAATTACTCAACAACTACTTACGGTATAACAAAGTCGAAAGGGACTTTTTACTCAAGGGAAACTGACACGGTTGAAGTCTAGTTATTAGGTATCAAATATATGTGTGATGGAAGATATTGAAAAATCAGGCCAAGTGCGATCCGAACTCACGCACCGAGGGTTCCATATAAATATGTAGGGTCCTCTATGAATATCCAATGTTATCAGAACCCCTCTTCTAGATAAAAAACGTTTTCAAGCTTTTCTAATTGTTTGTGGTATAAAAGCTACCTTCATACCAAATTTAAAGTTTCTAGGACAACCTGAACTACCTTCTTAGGCTTTCGGATACAGCATTTCTATGGAAACACTTAATTTAAAGACTGTATTGTATATCTTTTGATTGCGTTTTAGGAGTTAGATTTTTTCACTGCCTCAAGTGAAAGTAGACCTGCGTATTTTTTAAATTTATTTTAAGCTTAATTGTTACCTCAACGCGTTCCTGAGTAAAAGGATCTTGAAAGACAGACAGACAAATGAACAGACGGACAGTAAAATTATCTTATAGGGGTTCAGTATTTTCCGTTAATTCTATGTAACCCTAAATATTAAATATTTATGCACGCTTTGTCGTGTCAGATTTTGGTGCTGGTGGCTGTACAACTGCTCAAAATAATGATTTTAACACAGGCTCAAGATTCAAATAATTCTCCATCACCTGCTCGGTCGCCCTCACCACCACATGACGCGGTGCTGGCGATGCATATGAGAAGCATGTACGACCGACGGAAAAATGAGGGCGGTAATGACTTCCGACATGGAGCAGAGGTAAACTTGCAGATTACAACACTTTGCACAGCAACTTTTTGTAAAAAGTACATACAACATAACTATTTTGCTGACTGTACTTGCATTTAATCTTGAGAATATGTATGGCCGGTCGGAGGTTCTCGAATAGCGTCCGCGGACCGGGAGACGAGCTGTCGGTAGGCCTCCAACAAGATGGAGCGACGACTTGGTTAAGATCGCGGGAACGAGGTGGATACGGAAAGCACAAGACCGGTCTGAGTGGAGAGCCTTGGGGAAGGTCTATGTCCAGCACTGGGCGTCTTTCGGCTAACATGATGATGATGATGAATATGTACTTATGTACATCTAAGTCGATTGAACCGTTGTAGTGGGTCAAATTTGAATCGCAAGATTGGAGTAATCACAAACAGACAGAGAGCGAGACAGGTGAAACTAAGTAAAAGCTTGTAAAAATCTCGACAGACAAAGATAAGGTAGTTTTAAGTAGGTAGGCATTTATTTGAACTTCAAGTATCTACGAATGATTATTTATTGCACGTAATTACTTTCGAAGAAGAACGAGGGTCACCAAAATAGCTAAGCGGATTAGCTCGCTGAAGTGGCAATTGGGCAAGCCAAAAGTTCTAGAATGGAGACCACGGATCGGCAAAAGCAACGTAGAACGTTCACCAACGAGATGGATGGATGATCTGGATAAAGCCACAGATTTATGGTGGATACAGCCCGGTTCCAACTGAAGCAACTGGAGGTCTATGGGGGAGGCCTATGTCCAACAGTGGAAGTCCTGCGCCTGATATGATGATGATGTTGATCACTTTCGTGAAACAACAATAACTGTGGCATCCGCTTAACAATAGAGCTTGTCAAAATCAGTCTCTAATCTCACGGCTGAGAATCGTGACGGCGGCGACCAATTCTTTTAAGTAATATCATATCAGCTTCTCCCTTCAACCCATCGGTTGTTCTGTGGAAAGTATTGCTTAAAGAGAGATAGATCCCCTCTATTTATTAACCTCTGGCACCATCACCATGGAAGAGCTTAGATGTTTTTATTTACGTTTTGTTATTTTAGGACCGCAAACCGCTCTCCTATGAGCAGCCGAAGCTACAAGCTACGCCATTGTTTCGACGTAAACAAATACAACAGATCCACATGTGCACGATCCAACAGGATAATGTAATTTTAATATTTGTTATTTTTTTGTATAATAGTTTTTTTTTTTGGACTCAGGTGTTAAATTTCGGGGGGTTCATATCAATGAACTACTTACATCTTTTTTTATCTGACTCCTCCGTTACTACAAATCGTCACTACTTTATTGAAGCTCGTACCTAACCTCAAAAACTTAGATGAATGCTACGAGTTTGGGAAATAAGTATATTCTGAACTAAATTCCTTGATGATCTAGGTTTAAATCAAAGAAATATGTTTTTCAGGATGCACGTTCTCACAATCAAGGTCAAGTCTTTGATCCCCCTGAAAAGGATTCTACTGAGGAACTTAACACGAATCGGAGCGATAGCAGCAACGACACTGCAGAGACGAGTACTGTAAGCAATAAGAAATGTGCCTAGTCAACCGAGCTTCGCTCATACTAAATTTATAAAATGCGTTTTTTCAGAACTAAGATCAAGCGAAATCGCTTCTTCACCACTGAAAATTTCCACCTAGCAACATCGAAATCGTTAAAACAGTTTCTGAGATCTTTAAAAAAATACATTCAAGAATTGCTTGTTTAAAAGTATTAAGTAGATTAGATACCTAACTAGTTTAAGAAAAAAAATACGCTATTTAACCATTTGAATGCCAACGTAGCATACAAAAGTTATCTATCATATCATCTACATACCATATCATTGTAATACCAAAAGATAATTTGGACTAAAAGCACGCACATCGCTATTTCACGTTAAAGTCCAAGCGACTAGGTATATGCCATTCCCTGGTCTTGACAAATTCGGGCACCGCAAGCGTTCAAAAAGTTAAATAACTAGTTTCCTTAAACGAATACCCTTACCAAAGATCAGCCAGAGATCGCTCTGAAGCGATAAGGCCGCCTATTGATTACCTCAGAAAATCTCTGTGTATATTCCAGTTTTTCTGTAGGTACTGCTTGTGTTGGTGTGCAATAAAGAGTTATTGTATTGTATCACTCATCACATTCATTTGTAAAGTCATCAGAATTTCAAGTTCTCATTTGATAGTTTCAAAACATATCTTTTTGGGTTTTCAGAATCAATGCGGTCGTTCTGAAAGGAGGCACAGTGTTGCAGCTAGCTACCTAGCTGCTGCTACTGCTGCTTTGGCTGGCAATAGGTATACATTCTTCATACAAATACAACTGACGTAAAATAGACTAAAACACCGATAATTATAATTTTATAAAGAAGTAAATGGTCAATATTTGCTTTGACAGAACGCCACAAGCGCCTTTGTCGCCGCCTTCCCGTAGTCGGAAAATGTCGTCCACGTCTCGGCAGAACACCTCCACCAGCCCGGTTATCTCGCTCTTTAACCACTCCAAGGAGTCCTTGGCAAGGGTTAATATGTAAGTTCCACATATTGGGTCAAATTTATTATGTGTGGAAGTTTGGTTTTGCCAGCTATCTTTGCTCTGATTCCGAAGTTAGCAAGCTTCGTCGTTGAAAGATACGCCAAGGGCGACATCATTATTATGAAAGTGTTGTAGATAGCTTTTATGTCATGCAGCAAAAGTATGCCAAATAAAATAAGTTTTTTAATAATCTCTCCTAATAAACTGTTGATAGTTTGGTCGGAAAGTTCGCAATGATAATAGTTTTATCTGTCTTGTAACATGAAATTAAAAAAACATAGGTAAGTACAGGGAATGAGGTCTTTTACCTAGTATACCGTAATTGTTATCTTATTATCTTTATTTTCAGGAATAAATTATCTACCTCGATTCTAGGACCCTCCAATAAGATTTACATTACTGAAGGTTCTCTGTTTAACTGGAATAGAGAAACTGTTTTAGTTTTTGGAGGTATTGACCCTCACGCTACGTATGGTGTTGGACGGAACACTGGCAAAGATATCAGCAGGTACAAACAAATATTTGAATATGATTATCAGTATGAAGAAAATGTTCAGAGTTTAACTAGTGCTTGATATTAAAGGTTCGATCCAGTAACTAATGTTTGGGATTGCGTTGGAGATCTGCCCGAGCCGAGACACCACCATTCTGTAGCTTTCCTACGAGGCAGAGTTTACCTTGTCGGTATGATTTCACATTAAATATCATGGACACTGACTATCTAAGTATCTTCTTTATACACAACGAGTAGATTTTATTCGGGACTTTGGTTACAATCGAAATTTCGAGATTTCACTAAATTATCGTAATGTTTTCCGGAATTTATTTACGTTGCGTGTCAAATTTCAAATAGGAATATCGGAGTAGTAGTCCGAGATCCAGCTATTTACATAAAAAATTTCATTCAAATCCGTGCAGTCTAAACACGCACGCACACCAGCTTTTGCTTTGGTATGGTAATAGGTATTTTAGGATTTGTGTTTCTCTTTTATGCGCAATTACCTGCATAATGTTTTTGTAAAGTGGCCAATTTCTATTTATCGCAATCATACGGCTCATTTCTTTAACGCTACGAGCTTTGGTAATTGAACTAGTAATGAGGACCTCAACATACCACATCTACTTCGTCTCTTGCTACATAATTGCTTAGAGAATAGCCTTACCCTCTGCGGCTCTGTCAGCTGCATAATGTATGAATCAGTTCATACCCAATAAAAACTTCATTTCAGTGTAAATTCAATAATATTTTATTTGTAAATATTGTCAATCTGAGGTGGCGCGGATCCCCGTGACGACGACATTCGCGGCAAATCGGTGGTCGTGTCGACTGTGTGGAGTTACGAACCGGTGACCAGGTCTTGGTACAGCGAGGCTGGCCTCTCTATTCCGAGGAAGAATTTTGGCTTGGTCGTGCACCGCATGGCGCTGTATGCCATAGGAGGGCAGGACAAAAAGGGCAGGTAAGGTCACCTTAAAACTGAACTTGAGAATCATACATGACTGTTTTTTTATGGTTCACGATTTGGCATATTCGACACACCCTAAGAAAAAGTGTGTATCTACAAAAACCAAATTTTACAGGAGAGCGTTTTAAAGTTTCTATAAATTAAAAATCGCAATTGCGTGGTAACTTTATATGCCAGAGGATTGAAATTTGGCATGGAGTACAATATTGTAACAAAGTATATTTATGATTTTTTATAGATTTTTAAATACGTTAGTTTCTTAATTATGACAGTTATACACTTTTACGTGATAATATGTTGTTAACTCCGACGTGTAAGTGGCAGATACATACTTGTTATACGTATATTTAACTTCAACGAAACGGTTTATGCCAGATAGACATATATTATGTAGTTACATATTTTACACTAGATTAGTCAAGTGACAGATATTGTACAGCATTTCTAAAGTTAAGACTGGTAGTGGTAGATACACGTTTATCTTTATTGACTGCCTTAATATTAAGTCATCTGTATATGGCAAATGCACACGTGTTACGTGACTACTGATTAAAAGAAATTTGAAAAATGTTGACTGTAGGTATATGACATGTCATTTCTTCATATGAACATCTTTAAAAAACTCGATAACCAGCAGATGCATTGCTATTCCTTGTAGTACTTATATTGTAAATTGAGAAGTGTGATTGGTATATAAATGCTTAGTTAATTGTTTTAAATAATATAATTTTCACTTACAACCTTCATCACGTAAAATAAGAAGTTCATTTGCTAGTTTATAACAATGAATAATAAGTATACCTAGATATTTTCCTAGCACGAACGACACGTTGTAAGAGTTTGACCAAATAAAAACGTCGACAGTCCTGTTATCGATAAGTGCCACTTCAGCTTCATAGAGGTTATACAAAGAGAAATATACATACATATAAATACTTCTTTGTCTATGAATATACTCGTAAAATGTTTGATAAGATTTTTACGTTGGTAATAAGTAAGTAGAGTAATTAAATGATATGTGTCTTTTTTTAATTGTTTATTTATAGGTATTACAATCAAGACAAACCAAAAATATAATACACCTTGAAAGAGTCATTTACGCGCCACTGTAAGCAGGGCGTTCGACGGGTTAGAAGTGTACGGATTAAGTTCAATTTATACAAGATCGGTGGCTCGCGGCGTCTAGGTAGGTAGTTGATATCAGGCTGTGGTTGTACAGTCAGCATCAGAAGTCGCTATACGCTTCAGGCGCTCAAAGAGAGGTAAACGTTTAAATTGTCAAAAAGTTGTTGACTGCCATTGTAGTATTTACTTGTGAGCGCTCAATGTGTCAAAAATACCTAAACAGTCGATATTCATTAATTTCTACACTCCTAACATGTCATTGATACCTTAGCTGTCAAAAAATCACTGATATCTAAGCAGTCAACATATCAAATATATCTGAACAACATGGAAAAATAGACGTTAAAAGCATATAGCTATATGGTCGAATTTTGATATAAAATAGCTATGCTCATTTCAGGTAAGCGATTATGACAATCATCGAAAACAGTACAGACTTGTCATCACATACATCTGTCTCATGTTTTTCTCTTCAATCAAATTTGACAGAATATGCCTCTTAACTCTTATTTTACTTTTCAGCAGAATCAAAGTCAAACCATCTGACACATAGCAAAAACTAAATGAAGGCGAATTTCGAACTCATAGTCAAGGCACGTCGTGGCACCATTTCCATTCCTATGCATTTCAAAGCATAGATCCCCGGGTTCAAATCTCACTCGACACATAATTAATTCGACTTGGTCTTTTTTTTGGTTTTATTATTGTTTTATGGCTTTTTATTTCTTTTAGTTTGGATCGCATTCGTTTTTACGATTTTTCTGAATTTTAACATAATTATAGCACTTGCTTTTTAAGAAATTAGTTATTTTTTATCAACAAATTAGTTTTTATTTTATACCTTTTTTCCCACCCTTGGGGTAATTTTTTTTCCAAATTTATATAATACCAATTTCAAGGTATCATCATCATTATCATCATCATCATCATCATCAGCCTATGTTAGTCCACTGCTGGACGTAGGCCTCTCCCATGGCACGCCACTGAGCACGATCCTCGGCCACTCTTATCCAGCTCTTGCCAGCCACCCTGCGAAGATCATCGCACCACCGAGTCTGAGGGCATCCCACGCTACGTTTGCCGATCCGTGGTCTCCACTCAAGAACACGTCTACCCCAACGGTTATCGGTTTTTCGGGTTATATGACCGGCCCATTGCCACTTCAGCGTGCTAATGCGGTGGGCTATGTCGATTATAACCTATCCAATAAAAAAAGAACTCAGAACTCCGTCATTTGTGAACCAATTGAATTTTTTTTTTTTGCGTTCGTCTAGGAATTGTTTCAATTAAGTCCCATTTATAAGCACCAAATCAGGATCTGATGATTGGATCCTAAGGAAATCGAGGGAACTCTTCAAATTTTGTAGGGACACCTATGGTAATTTTGATATATTTTGTAGTAACTCGTGCATTTTCTTGTGAAAATCATCATTTGGTGAAGTGAAACTGATGATGAAGACCATAGGAGTTACTACTCGATAACAAGTATTTCATGGGTTGAATTTCAATTACTTTAACATAGTGGCTAAGCAATTTATGCTCCTCGTAATGCATATGGTGAAATGGAGTGGGTGGTGAAGCACCAGGACTCCTAATTAAGAAACGTCTCTGCATCGGAAAGAGCAATTTTTCGTAAAAGGTGGCGGGCAGTTGAAATTAAACTATTGTATCTTAGATCTTTTACACTAAAAAGCGTGAAAAAAAAATTATAACTAAAAATTGAACTAACTACAAAAAACCATGAAAATAATTTAATTGGGGGGGGGGGGACGCTCGATTTTAATGAAAATTTGCACTTTAAAGTTGAATATTTTACAAACAAATCACTGAATCGAAAAATCGTTTTAGAAACCCCCTAATGGTTTTAAAAGACCTATCCAACGGTACCACACTACAAGATTGGATGAAAAAAACGGAAAAACGGACAGACAGACATGGCGAAAAAAAAGGGTTCCGTTTTTGCTACTTTGGCTACGGAACCCTAAAAATATATACGCCTCAACTTGAGAACCTCCCCCGTTTTTTTCCTCAGTTGAAAATGTACATGTAAATGTATAAAAACTTTTAAACAAAAAAATTAAAACGCCCAACAAACTGACAGCAAAAAATAGATTTCAAGCAAAAATAGAATTTAATAGGGCGACGCCCGACGCTCGATTTTAATAAAAAATTGCACTTTAAAGTTGAATATTTTGAAAACAGATCACTGAATAGAAAAATCTTCTAGGCAACCCCCAACAGTTTTAAAAGACCTATCCAACGATACCCCACACTATGGGGTTAGTCGAGAAAAAAAATCAGACTACGTTTATATGGAAGGTACGCTTACTTTTTTTTGTTTTTTTTTTTATTTGCCACTTTGTTGGCGTGATTGAAGTTACATTCATGCCAAATTACAGCTTTCTACTACCAATCATCGGTCTCTGATCTTAGCCGCGGACGGACAGACAGACGGACAGACCATGGCGAAACTATAAGGGTTCCTAGTTGACTACGAAACCCTAAAAATATACAAGTTCCAGCTTATACTGCATATGCTATAAAATTAAAAATTAAATACTTGTTTATTTTATAAGGGGTTTTTGGGTTTCTTAGTTAAAAATCGCGTGTAACCCCCTTCAGCATTGAGCACGTTTTGTAAACGCTCTCTTCGAATTTACTAAATTTTCACAAAGAGTTTTACCTCGGAAAGATATATATAAACACATGATTACTTAAAAACAATATTTATTATCCATTATTGATGTTTAAATAAAATGTTGATATGCTTAGTTACCATTGAAATAGTAACTGCTTAGCAACTAGTGGCATCTTGGGTGTTGACATGTTTGTGGTTGCTGGTACGTGTAGATATTAATAACAGCTTGACTGCTTAGTTACCACTGATTTTCTAGTTGTTATTGTCATTATGAAAAACTAGATGTGTAAGTATTAATGAAAATTTAAAATGTTGAGATGTTTTTGACGTATTGAACGCTCACGTGAAAATGGTGACTTAGGTGTCAATAACTTTGTGACGATTGAAACGTATATGTCTTTGTGAACACTCGGCCAGTGTAGATATATCTGATGCTGACTGTATGTATGTCTTGTCGTTGAAGTGGTATGTGCTTATCGATAACAGAACTGTCGATGTTTTTGTTTGGCCAAACTCTTGCATTATATCGTTTGTGCTAGGAAAATATCTAGGTGTAATAATAAGTATTGATATGATATTTATTTGAAAAACACAAAAATATCTTTAAAATACGTCTTGTATACGAGTAATACGGGAAAAAATACATAGGGAAGACTTCTTCCAAAGGGAAGGGAATGTCCCATTGTTCCCCGTACATTACCAAATTACATACCTAATCAGCACTGGGAGAGGACAAAACAAATAATTCCTTTACCAAAACCGGGTTTTGTATAAGGATATTTTGTTTCCTTGGACAAAACTAAAGTCCTGGGCCGGTTATGTACGAGGAAAGAAAATTGAGACGCTATGAATTGAAATTTGAAAAAAAATTGAATTGAAATGCTACATAATCCCGTCTTGCGACGGGAAATCTCTTCCCTCGTACATTACCGATCCCCGACGTTGATTCTATATAAGGCAATAATATTTACTACTTCAAAACAGGGTGTTGTAGTTGGAATTTTCTTTCCTCGTACATAACTGGCCCATGACGTTATTTTTGTACAAGAAAGTAAAAAATCCCTGTACAAAACCTGGTTTTGGACTAGAAATTATTTGCCCTTTCCCAGTGCTGGTTATGTAAGTTGGTAATGTACGGGGAACAAGGGGTGTGTGTGTGTGTGTGTGTGAGACCCTTTTCTGCATCCTCACAACAGAAAACTGTTACACACCTATCATCATTTTTCCGCTCTTTATAAGTTGTCTCACCTGCTCTAAAACACGTGTCCGAGTCCGAAGCATCTTCATTAATGACGCTGGAGAATATTAGTTTGAAATAAATAAAATAATAAAAACATAAATACCATGGGAATGGGACACTTGACACCAATTATTGACCTATTATTCCCAAACTAAATAAAGCTTTTACCATGGATACTAGGCAACGGATAAACATACTTATAATATAATATAGATAAATACATACTTAAATACATATTTAACATCCAAGACCCGAGAACAAACATTAGGTTTAGTTATATAAATATCTTGTATGAAAACAAACAAACTCTCACACAACGATGTCATGAGGGTTGAAATAGTTGATTATTTTACGTGCCTAATACTATTTATATGGTTGCAATATTAAGGATAATATTTTTAATTTAATTATTAATTTTTTTTTTATTTCAAATGCATAGTAAATATGCACTTACAGGTAATAGCTTATTTTTTCTCCGGCGAAAAAATGAGTAAATGCACACATAACCAACAAATATTAAATAGATTCCGAGGTTTAAGTGTGTAAGTGGGTGGTAACCTACCAAGGATTTATTCGTTTCCGTTGTGTAACTGTGTATGTGGATAGTTACCTACTTATCGCTTGGAAATTGTATCTTCTTTAAGTTTTGATAAGAATATACCCACCGCTCGACATTTTTCCATGTTTATTAAATAAACGTAGCGCTAGCGCGCGTCAAGCCGTGTCCGCGGTAGAAAATGTCCATCAGCCACTTCCCCTCCACCCGCTCGGTGCGTTCCCGCGTAATATTGAATAAGAGGCAAATATTAAGTTTTGCTCTGGATTTTTTTTAGCAATTTATGCAAATAGTTAGTTATACGTTTGGGAAAAAATATGTTCTAACCACTTTTTTATTGTTTTTATTAATTTAAATGATAAAGTCGATACCGTAGAGTACGAAAATGCAATAGTCGCATAACTAAGTATCGGGCAGATACACACTTTTTCTTAGGGCGTGTCGATTGTAGTAGCTTTGTGTAGATTGTGATTACTCTTAATAAACTTCTGATATTCTGACTTATCTACCAGAATGTTTCCACTCATGACACTGATAAATGTCTAGAAATATCGGGAGCTCATTAAAAGTAATCACGGCCAGTATCCCACAGCAAATTATGTCTATTATAAATTATTGTCTCTAATCGTCTTTCATAGTTCTAAATAAAGTATGTTTATCCGTTGCTTAGTACTCATAACACAAGCTTTGCTAAGCTTACTTTGGGGCTAGGTCGATTGGTGTGAATTAAAAAAATAAAAATAAATAAAAATAAAATAAATAGTGTTTTTCCTTAGTGACTTGAATGCTGGCTGAAAACAACATTGTAACATCTTTTTTATGACAAACCTATCTCAGTGTTGCTTTTCCAGCAACGTGGTCTGAAATTCCCACATATCAGGCACTACATCGTTCCCAGGGTCCTCCGCTCAGTGGAGAAGTTCGACCCAAAGACGGGCGCATGGAGCGAGGTGCGTTCGATGAGCGTCGCTCGCATGGCCGTCGCCGCTACCAAGTACCGCGAATACATCTGGGTGGCTGGCGGTATGACCGGCGAGAAGAAGAGGCCCGTCTGCAAAGTTGTTGAGTGCTACAACTCCAATACCAACGAGTAAGTGATTATACTCTTGCCTGCAGGCACACACATCCATACTAATATTATAAATGCGAAAGTGTGTTTGTGTGTTTGTCCGTCTTTCACGCCGTAATGGAGTGACGAATCGACGTGATTTTTGGCACAAAGATAGTTTATGGGCCCGAGAGTGACATAGGCTACTTTTTATCCCGGAAAATGCACAGTTCCCGAGGGAACTGCGCGCGATAACCGAATAACACGCGGGCGGAGCCGCGGGCAAAAGCTAGTGTGTTTATATTTATATATTATTTATAGAAAGAAATAAAAAAGGGTAACGAAAAATTAAATGGATGGTAGAGATACCATCCCATTGCAGGACAAATATCCCCACCATTTTGCCCACTCGCCCTGATTTTGAGCTTGTCTAAGTCATCCCCCTAAGATCTACAAGAAAAATTAAAAGTTGGTGATAGTGATAAGAACATAGATGCATATTAAATACTTCGTACTTATTCTCATCCTAGTATTGTTTAAAGTGCCATTTTATTATAGATGGACGGAAATTTACAGCCTTCGATTTCCGAGATGTTTTTCAACGCTGTTCTCAATGAACGACAAACTGTACCTGGTCGGTGGTGCTGGAAAAGTTGCTGAAAAGGTAAGTATTCGTACGTAGACAAGCAGCTTCATTAATTCATACATAACTATGACCATCTGCTTCGCAAGAGTGCGAAAACCCTCACAGAAAAAAAAAATATTCTCCCGCATTTGAAAAAAATTCAACAGTATCTTTTTTACAAGTAGGTAGATACGAACGTTAAAGAAAGTTCATTAATAATATTAGCAAGACTTATTTCTTGGGCGTTTCCAAAAAAAGTGTACCTTTTCTTTTTTTTGTAGTTTTATATGGTTTTTCCTACTCAGAATCAAGAGCACAATCGATTCCGATCGTTTAAAAAATGAACCTATTTTTCATACAAAATTTTAGGAGTCACTTTTGTCACGCCCATACTGAAAAAAACGTCGCAATGCGTTGAGAATAGGGTGCATACTCCGATATTTTGGACTACCTTGGCCGCTCCAAAATATATGAGGGCGACTGTACCTAAATGTCATGTTGACATTCCATACGCCTACCCAACTTTGGCTAAAGAAATCGTCATGAAATTAATTGTGAGAAGGTTCCTCTCTGGTATGCAATTCAATTTCTTTGACTTTACCCGCAACAAATTCTTTACTCTTGGTAGGTTAATCAAACAGTATGACGTGAAAACATTGAGTCGCATAAAGAAATCCAACCAACATAACAACCAGCTCTGGGGTTTCCCATCGTTAAAGCTTACAATCTATTATTTATTACGTACTTGTATTATAATACCGTTACATTATCAAAGATAACATGTAATAAAGGAATTTAAAAAAAAGTCATAATTACTTGCATATATTTTATTTTTAAGACGGTTTCAGTACATCTCCCTGCGACAGGGTTCCAACGTGTGTCGCGTGCGAGCTTATCTCGGTTTATGTAGCAATGTTAGAATTATTCAATTATGATCATATTGCACAAACAAATTTTAGAGACTCCTTATCTCAAAAAATCTTTTCAATTTAAGATTACATGTATTTCAATATATGTCAATAAATATGTCAATAGCTACGTAAATATGAGACTATCCTTTAACGAGCGGAAACTCGCGATTACTTTCTCACCGTCTCCCTCTACCTTTATCTCCCCTTACTGCTCCCTCCATTAGATACTGTTCCCTAAATGTTGATGGAAAGAACTGGTGAAAACTATTCTGATTTCAAGTGCGTTACATATTTTAGGCCCTGTTTCACCACCTACTACCTACTACTCACCACCACTAACTTTAAGTGTCACATAAAAGTAATGCCGTCTTTTTCCATTTGGACAAAACAAGCAGAGACGGCATCTCTGATATCCGTCACTTAAAGTTAGTTGACTTCCAGGTAAAAATAAAACTAGATTTAGTTGTTAAGCCTGGCTTAAACTTGACAGTTCCATACATTTTGACACTACTAAACGAAGCTTAACGCTAACTCGAGATTTATATGTTTCCAGCAAGTGGCCATTAGTATAATATCGCTTGGCAGTAGTCAGATGAGCGGTAACGGTTTTCATAAACTATATACCCTTGTGATTTTAGGAGAAAACAGCGAGCAGTGTGGGTGCAATAGACTCATGGGACTGGAAGGAGCGCTGCTGGAAAATGGAGACGGAGATGTCCATCCCTCGGCACGGGCACGCGCTGGCCTACCTCGGCACTCAGATCATCATCATCGGTAAGTGAATTCACCATCTGTCACGTGCTAATAAACTTGACCTTGAACTTGAGCATTCTACAGATTGGCGTTTTCAAAAAAAGTGTACCCTTTACGTCTTTTTGAAATTTTGGAAAAAATAAGAGTACAATCGAATCCGATCGTTTAAAAAATGTATGAAAAAAACGTCGCAAAAGTGAATTTTTTTTAGGGACGTTTTAGAACTATCGGAATCGATTGTGCTCTTGAGAGTAGGAAAAACCATATTTTTTCCAAAATTAAAAAAAAAGAAAGGATACTTTTTTTAAAACGCCCGAATATCACATTACAGGCTCACAAAAAAAACAGGAGCGTTTTGGTTTGGCGAGTATCATAGTTTTTAGTGCACATTTATTGAACGTACCTAACGCATGGCCATCAGTACAAGCTACGGGCTGTCGTATTTTTGTATAATGAACAGTCCTGTCACTGTCTTCTATAAGGTTTTCTCAGGGCTTTGTCATGTTTTAGAATTTGCTTTTAATAAACTTATTGTTTACCTACATTATATTATTCGTAGTTTCCTGATCTTTTAATAACATTCAAAGAAAATTATGGTATTTACTTCGTGTTATTGCCGGACATCCGTCCGACATTTTTTAAATTAAATATCGAATAAATATCATGGACACTTGACACCAATTGACCTAGTTCCAACTAAGCAAAGCTTGTACTATGGATACTAGGCAACGGATAAACATACTAATATAGATAAGTACATATTTAAATACATATTAAACATCTGAGACCCGAGAACAAACATTCCTATTATTCATACAAATATCTGCCCGGCCGGGAATCGAACCCGGGACCTCAAGCGTCGTAGTCAGGTTCTCTAACCACTTGGCCATCCGGTCGTCAACATATTGTCGTTTTTTTTTTATGCTATAGAGGCCAGACAAACGAACTAGTGGGTCACCTGGTGTTAAGTGATCACCACTGTCCATAGACACCCGCAACGCTTTAAGCGATGCCAGTGCGTTGTCGGCCCTGCAGAAATTTATACACACGCCTCTTAAAGGCACCCAGGTCGTAACTCGATGGGAAGATCCCAGCGGGAAGCTCGTTCCAGATTTTGCAAGTTCGTGGCAAAAAAGACCGCTTAAAACGCACCGTCGAAGACTGCCATTCATCAACATGATGTCGATGAAAAGAACGCTCACGACGGGTGGATCTGTAATGGAACCCCGCAGCTGGAATGAGGTCAAAGAGCTCCTCAGAGCATTCCCCGTTGTAGATCTTGTAGAACACACAAAGGGAGCTAACGTCTCTGCGGAGAGCAAGAGGATCGAGTTTATCGGAGAGTGCGGGGTTGCCGATGACTCGGGATGCCCTGCGCTGTATGCGATCAAGTGAAAGTAGCTGATATTGGGGTGCGCCAGCCCAGAGATGGGAGCAATACTCCATCCTCGGCCGAACCTGAGCTTTATATATCTGAAGCCGCTGCTTTGGAGTGAAGTATCGCTTAGAGCGGCTAAGCACGCCCAACATTCTAGCAGCCGACTTGGTTTTATCTTCCAGGTGATCGCAAAATTTATAATACCTAACATTTTTGACAAGCATATAATATATATCGTTCCCTCAATGCTTGAGCTTCAAATAATCAACAACAATTTAAAATTTATCGAAAAACCACATACACAGATGCTGTGATACCTGCATCATCTAATCATCCGTGGCAGCATAAGTTAGCAGCCTTTCATTGTTATGTACATAGAACTGTACCTCTTTCTAAGAAAATTTTTGAATCAGAGTTAAATATTATTTATCAGATAGCAACGTCAAATGGCTATACAAAATCAATGGTAGATGGTTTGGTTAAGAGGAAGCAGGCACGGATAGTGAATAGCATGCTTCACGCCGGGTTGCCTTCTCAGTCTTCAAACAAATATAGGTGTAGCATTTCATATGTTGGTCGTTTGTCTGATAGAATTTATGACATTTTAAAATCAAACAATGTAAATGTAGCCTTTAAAACTAACAACTCCTTGTACTCTAAACTTTGTAACCACAAAGAGAAGGTGGATAAAGGAACTAAATCGGGTGTATACAAGCTCACTTGTAATGACTGCAGTAAAGTATATGTAGGTCAGACAGGGCGCAGTTTTAATACTAGGTTTAAAGAGCATGTATCGGCATATAGGAACGAGCATCCAGATAGATCTAATTTTGCTAAGCATCTGTTAGAATTAAATCATTCTATATCGGACTCAGATTCGTATGAAGTGTTACATTACTGTGACAAGGGGTTTCGTCTTGATGTGTTAGAATGTATGGAGATAATTAGGTACAATAGTATGGGGTCTATTATTAATGAGCAAATAAATTTAGTGTCTTCACCCTTGCTACGGCTTGGGTCTAATTTTAGCAACGGTAGTTAGTTAAACTTGCCTTGACAATAAATAAATAAAAATTAAAAAATCAAGGTAGTTTTGTAGCACAGTTAAAATTTATTAATAATTTGCGGGTAGTTTTTTGTTTTGTTTGGCAAATTAAAACAGTGGTGGTGGTTTGTTAGTCTAACAACTGGTAGCATGGTGTAAGGTTGTGTCACTCTAAAGATGAGCTCTGGTTGAGTTCGAAACGCGTCAGTGTATTGTGGTGGTGGTGATAGATGGGTTTGTGTAATTTGTGTGTGTTCGTACAGTGTGGAGGTGGAGGAACTGCATGAACACGCATAATTTGCATAGACTTAGCTATCTCAAGGTCGCGGGTGAGTAAAGAAATTCTTTTAGTTCTTGACTCTGTTCATTGTTCAAATGCTCGATGTTCTGTCTGTTACAAGTAAATGTGTATTATCGGGTGGGGATCCCTTTTCTTTCTTAATTCACGTAACATCCACGGTGCCCTGTGGCGCCTATTGATGTCTTTGGGGCCATCCTTAAAACGGTACATCAATTTGATTATTATTAGACCCATTTTATAACTTAGAACGTGTGTCCTAAAATACGTGACGTAATTTAAGGATGGTCGGTACTGAAATGTCGTAATGTCCCTATTCACTTTCGGAGTTCGTCGAAGTTCCCTTAATGCCAATTTCCATTGCAAGCTGAGCGGACTCCAGTCCGCTCAGTCTGTTACCTCCGTTTCCGCTCATTTCGCTTATTTAGTGGAAGGGGCCAAGTTGGTCATCCAACTTCCAAGTAGGTCTAAAATTACCCTTACGGTGACAGCTACGTACACAGCATTTTTTATAACTGAGCTACGTCTAGCTAAGTTAAGTACTAAGTAAGTATTCTTAAAATATCATAATTAATCAGATGCGTGTTTTATTAATATAACGTGAGTATTCTGCTTTTACAATATGATTGTATTAGGTAGTGAATTCAAGTACATGCCGGAATTGGTGACCAAGCAAGCAACCTAGATAGGTAACGGACGATAGATTCTAGTAAACAAAATGTTTTTATAGGGCAGCCTTGTGCAATTCCGTATAATTATTTGTTTTGAAAGTCAAAACATTGTACCTACCTAACTGTTCAAGGTATCGTCTGATAATATGATTATGATTGTGTTTACCAGCTTTATCTATCGATCACTTGATATAAGTGCTTAACCGATGGGGAGATCATCAGATCAATCGATTTAACTTGTTTTTATGCAGTCGACTACAGAACAGAGACATCGATACAGCCACTACTGTAAAAATATGTATAGGTACGCGCCTTTATTAACTGAACGAGGTATAAGTTTTTATAACTTTGGCCTTATTGTTCTCTTTATAGTTGACTGTACCTTACAGACTTTAGTTTAAAATTAAAGTCACTATTTCTTTCCAATTCTTCCTTATCTATGGTCTGTCCCATAATTCGAGATAATAAAATGACAGTCTGAAATGTCAAACGTAAAAATAATGTGGCCAGCATAAAACGAACAGTGCGGCTCCATGATTCCGGTTTCGTAAATAACCGATAAAAATGTATATTTTACGATAGCAAAAATAACATTAAAGTATTCAATATACTACTTCTTATTTTAAAAATATAAATACCTACACTTTTACGATAAAGTGATAAAATCTAAGCACAGGTACAGTCAGCTGCAGAGAAAAGGTACCCCCCTGTAACGGCGGTATCCATACTACCGCCATTACAGGGGGGTACCCTTTCTCTGCAGCTGACTGTACAAAACAGGTAAAATACAGTGTTCATCACTTAGTGCCAACGTAAAAAAATATAATACAGAAAGGCTACTGCAAAACTAGAAAAACGAAGTCCGTATGGCAGCGTCCCTTTTACTCGAGTATTGAATGAGAAAAGCGTCAGCGGGACGGCAACATACGAAGTTCGAAGTTGGAGGCCTACCGACAGCTCGTCTCCCGGTCCGCGGACGCCATTCGAGAACCTTCTGACCCCAGCGGCCATCAGTCCTGCGTGCAATGTGCCTCGCCCACTGCCATTTCAGTTTCGCAATTCTTCGGGCTATGTCAGTAACCTTAGTTCTACTGCGGATATCATCATTTCTGATTCTATCCCGCAGAGAAACCCCGAGCATAGCCCTCTCCATAGCCCTTTGAGTGACTTTGAGCTTCCTTATGAGGCCCATCGTTAGCGCCCACGTCTTAGATCCGTATGTCATCACTGGCAACACACACTGGTCAAAGACTTTTGACTTCAAACACTGCGGTAATTTGGATGAAAAGACACTGTGAAGCTTCCCGAACGCTGCCCAGCCGAGTCGGATTCGACGAGTGATCTCTTTCTCGAAGTTGGACTTACCTAACTGGACCGTCTGTCCTAGGTATACATAGTCGTCAACAACTTCGACCGCAGAGCTTCCGACTATTACGGGAGTTGGCACTACATGAACATTAGACATGACAATTAAAACTGTTTTTTTTTTTATTACCCCTGTGTATTAAACATAATTTTACTGGACCACAAAAGCCGCTATAATAGTAATATGGTGTTTATTTGTGAGATTGTATACCTACACAATCGGGGTTGTACGTTGATTTGGAGACATTTTGATAGAATTTCGTTTAACAGATATTTTTTCTCATAATTGTCGTTTCATAGAATAATCAATACGCAGAAAATTTGTTTTGAAGAAATTTAAACCATTGTTTTTTGTTAGAAATATAATTTTTTATTTAGATATTCATATCATAGAATAAGAAATCAAATATTCATTATTCTCATATTATTTAGTTAATGTAAAAATTAATATTTCACACGAAAACACAAGCCGAAACATGAATGCACAGAAAAACCAGAAAAATAGACCAGCGCTGGGAATCGAACCCAGGTCCTCAGCATTCCGTGCTGCGTGCTATTCCCCTACACCACCACTGGACAAACGCTACTACGGAATGCTGAGGACCTGGGTTCGATTCCCAGCGCTGGTCTATTTTTCTGGTTTTTCTGTGCATTCATGTTTCGGCTTGTGTTTTCGTGTGAAATATTAAACTTTCACGGGATAACCGTAAAAGAAACAAAAAAATTTGGAGTTGAAATAAAAAATACAAAAAGACTCCAAATCGTAATCTTAATGTAAAAATTACTATCAAGAAAAACATGAAATTCGTTTTCTGATGTGGTCTCAGTTCTAACCTAACCTAAACTACATTTCTAGTACATAACGAGTCGTTTCGGAGGGGGTCGCTGCAGGTCTACTACGGAACTCGAAGTTCGTGTCGTGCGGTCTCTCACACTTATACTATTTAATACGAGAGCGAGAGGGACCGCATGACACGAATAAATGGATATATGAATGAATGAAATGGAAATAATTCTACAATTTGATAAGTTTGATAAAAAATTAAATGAGATTATAAAATTAATTGAATAGTTTTTCTATTAAATATGTTCCATTCAAGTTAATAGTCGTTAAAACAATAATATTCCAAGTAAACATACGAAGAGCAAATATTATATGAAATATTTTCTGCGAAACGAAGTTCTACGAATATTCAGTCGGTGAAAGAAGGGAACACCTATTAAGTGTATTTTCAGCTTCTTATGGCAATGATCTTACTTAGAATTTAATTGAAACTTAAACATCAACATCTATAAAAAGTCGAAACATCTCCAAAACTGTCGCATTTTTATTAGACCTATTTTGCCTTTTCTAGAATGTCCTAAGTGTCCTACATGTTATTACATCACGGATCCGTTCATATCTTAATATTTTATGACATACATATATTGGTGCACAGGTACCTACAAAATCTTTCGGTGATTACCGGTTGCGGCACATCACTATTTATGAGACGCAAAAAACAGGTAACACATGAAACGTCATTTTATTATCTCGAATTATGGGACAGACCATAGGTAATATCCAGCCTAAGGCGGCCAAAACTGCGCTCTACCAACTTAAAATATCGCAACTTTTTTTTTTCGACTGCCTTTTATTTGTCTGCGGACAATTCGTTATAAGTATTGCACGCTCGCGACAATTAAGTATACTATTTTTCGTAATGAAAACTATCTATCTATAAGGTAACTATATACCTTTTTAGGGTCTCAAACCATCTCCATACCAAAGTTTTTCAAGATCGGTTACATATACATATTTATGAACGTAAAAACGTAACAAACAATCGAACATTTTATTTTCTACGGAATATAGACATTTTGACACATTAAATGATGCAAAAAAATGGTTAAACTAATATAGGTAGGTATTGGCAGAAATGGGGTAAGGTAGAAAATTTGTCTCGTTGATATATTTCACCCTTTACCAACTGAACAAAATGATTGCTACATTGGACGATGTAACTAAAGAACTGCTGCGTGACATATCGCTAATTTTTAGGTCGTGCTAGAGCTAAAGGAGTTTAAAAGAACTAATATACGGCGGTTATAGAGCTTATCTTATCGCCAAATTGTTAGTTGGGATACCACGGTACCAAGATCAACTTGGTGTTAATTTACTTGAGTAATTTATTAAATCAGGCTGGAGTACGCGAGTAACTTTGCGAAAGTCTATATCAATGAACTACGTATAATAATAAACAATTACTTTACTCACCGCAACTTCGCGTCTTCCATTGCAACTGCGAGGTCGCGGGTCAGTAAAGTAATTATTACAACCCCAGAAATCGTTTGTAATTTAAATAATTAATGTTTCTGAAATGTACACTTACTGGTTCTACAGGAGGTGTCACAACGATATATATGCGAGCCCTGAACAACGTGGAATCGTTCTGCTGCGATCGGGGCGCTTGGATCCGGGGGGTTGCATCACTTCCTTCGCCCCTCTCCGGCCACGGGGCCGTGACACTGCCTCCTGCCTCGCTCATGTAACTTTACTTAAAACACCAAGAATACGGACAGTATGCTGCGGTTATAGGTCGATTCACAGGAGCTGGCACGAATGACTTGAATGAAAGTAATGTCACTACACTAGTCGCTGTATGAGTTCTTTTACAGGGGCCTCTTAATATTTTATAAACTAGTGCATAATACTGCTTATCCTCTTAAGACCAACGTCTTAAGGACATACAACAAAGGTGAGTTTCAAATTGTAATGAAAAAAAAATGATTGTTTTACGAGACCTGTATTTAATAATTTTGTGATGCACACAGTCATAGAAGTTATCATTCACTCATTCAGTTAATTCGCGCCAGCTCTTCTGAATCGACCTGTAGGTGAACAACTAGACTTGTAAGAGTCTTCGTGTAAGTAGAGCTTATATTAACTAAATTCTTGTAGATTTTGTGATTCGTTTTTAGAATTTTTAATCTTCGTTTGTTTTTTTTATAATATTTTCTAAACTCAAATTATGTGTAAAAACTTTTTCTTGTTGTTATTGTAAATTGTAACGTGTTACTGAACCAAATGAAGGTAAATCATATTATTATATTGTGTTGTTAAGATAAAATAAATTTCTGTATTTTTTAAGATAGTTATTTATTAAAAAAACACCTCATGCTTAATCTTAATGATGGATGACTTTACAAAATGTTGCACTGCATTTGATAAAGCCTTTATATCAATGAAATAAGTGATAAAAAGTCAAAGGCTTTATTTTAAGTACTCAGTTAGCCCTTCATAATAATCTTATCAAATCTTAGATTGATACCTAAAGCTATTTTCAGCCTTGTCCATGATACACGAACGACAGCGATAATATAATAAAAATCTACAACTCTCCGACTAAACTTCGCATAATAAGTACATATACCTATATGAAATATACGAGGTCGAGTAAGAGAACCGACAAAATCTTAGCATTAATATCACAAAAATAGTTATATTAGAAGTACAACTACAAACTTACAAAACGGAATGTACAATTGGTTAAATTGTATAAAACATCGCAATAAATTTGAACTTTAGGTAAGTACTTACAATTCAAGTAAAACTCACAAGTCACCAAATGAAGTAATAACTGTGATCACTAATTAAATGAAAAGAGGATAAAAGCCATTCTTGACAACTGTGGTTTTGATTTCTAATCAAATAGTGATGCTTTTACGATAGGTACAGTCAAGTGCAAAGATATCAACACGGCCAAAATTACAAAAATACGTATACTGTTGGCAGCCGATCGTAAAATCCGCCAGATCACGAAATTCCTAGCCATATCGTACAAGACTTTATGCGCTTAATGTTAAGGTCGTGTATACATATATTTGCAACTTTGACCGTGTCAATAACTTTGCACTTGACTGTCGCATTACCAAATTTAACTAAATCATTACATTTCTGAATTTAACTAATTATATTAGTATCTGGCCAGTTATATATAACGGACACCGGATAAATAATTTCAAAGAATGCTTCTAAACCAAATAACATAATTAGTCTCTTGAACAGGCGGTAAAGTTTAATGAAGCTGGACCTGCACTAGTCCCAAACTTCCCTGCAGACGCCCATGTAGTCTCTCTTGAAGCCATCCTGACATGGCAAGTAGCCCAAGAAAAATATGGCGTTATTGATGGGGACGAAGCGATTTGGCTTGATGTTGCGGATAATGTCCTGGAAATAAATGTATAGATAAGAATAATTAAGTATTACGTAGGTACAGTTTCAGATGGAACCATCAAGTAAATCATGATCATGAAACAATAAACCAGTCTATATTTTTTGACGTATAAATGGTAAAAATAGTTACGAACGACGTAAGGCAAATTTACTAACTAGTAATGGTATTGATATCATTGATTGGGAGAGCCAATTAACAAGTTGGATGTGAGGAAATAATAAGTTTTGTGAAGATTTAAACGTTTTGGCCTAGGAGATTATTTCTGTTAAAAGTTACGTTTAAAACTTAAATCATGTAGGTACATACATTGATGCATTATTGTCATAATTATTATGAGAAACTGAGGATAAAAAAAGGTAAATGGTTAAGCAAAGGAAACTAAAATCAAAACAAAATTTGTTTAACGTACATAGGTTATTTGTTTAACTATGTACCTACGTTGAACCTATGTTATAGAGTTACAACAAAATTTCATAAAACAACTAGAAAAAAAAACTACGCACCTCTGGTACATCCGTATTCTCTTTCGTGATCGCTGCTCTCTCCTCCACTTCTTGGACTTCATTCTCCCATTTATCTTCTGCGTTTTCTTTGTGGTGTATATGCCTCGCATTTGCATAAATGACAAGGATAGATACAAGCAACAATACTAGCTTCGTCATTGTTGTTTATTTTTTACGCTCTATTTATTATAAAAGGACGTGTGTACAATCACTCGTTACATTTGTTTATGAATTTTCATGATTACGGGAGTCCTTTTAAATAGCGTGGCGTTATCTCAACTGCAGTACTTACGCCACTCCGCCATACGTCAGTCATGTTCTCAGTAGGTTCAATAAATGTGACATATTTATTCGTTCAGGTGGATAAAACTTGAACTAACTAAATCCAATACTTTTATATCAGGTTTTGAACACAGTGGCGCCCCCAAGAAACTGTACAGTTGGTGGGGCGATCTCTCCCAGGTGCCAAGCAGACTGTTGACAGAGGACGTTTTGACGCAAAGCTGTCTGCGTATTTGGGATTTTTAAGCAACACTTACGTCAGAAACTGTGGTTTTTATGCAAAGGAAATAGTATGTACCATACCTTAGTTAAATACGATACGGAGGTAAGTTCCACTTACCATTCGTGGAATGTGTTACTAGATAAAGTGAGGTTCATGAGCTCTGGTATAGGTTTTTTTTTTGTACCGAGTAAAAACCCGAAATCGTGCGAAACTTCACTATTAAAAAACATTATTCTAACCAACGGGCAAATGTAAAAAAAAACTTAAATTAAGTTTTAGACGTTTACAGGAAGTCGAATAGTCGCAGAGGTTACGCAGTATTACCTAAATAAGATTTTTTATGACATAATAATGAACGGAAATTTGAAATTGGTCCATCGACCTTACTTTCCATTCAATTAATAAATACTTAAACCTGAAGTTACAGGTACTTCATGCAGATTATTCTTGATTGGCATAACTTGTGTATCGAGTGTCGCCTCATGCATTTTGTTTACGATAATTTGTTTAAGTACCTACCTATTTTTACACAATAATTGTGATAAAGTCTACTTAGTATTATTCCTAGAATTAAAATACGCAGTTTTCCATCTATTTAACAATCGGATAGTAAACCACTATCAGCTCCAGTTCAAGGCACCTAATTTGTTTGATATGCTTTAACATTCAATTCGTTGAAACACTCGTATGTTTAAACAATATTTATATCAATGAGGAGTGTTTCTCGTAAAATGATTCAGCTTGTTTGCGAATCGGCATGATATACTACATTATCTAACTGCACAGTGAAAATATTCCAAAGATTCCAACTGTCAAATTCGTATCCCTTCTTTGTTAGTAGACTTATCTTATAGTTATTTCTCGAATCATTTTGTGTTACTTTTCACTTTGTACCGTCTTGTTGTCTCGAAACATTGTGCCTACCGATTTAATCGAGAATTATTTTCAGAACACTTACCTAATATCAAGTATAATTGAAAGATCTAAGTTAAGATACTGAGTAAGTATACCTAACTGCTTATTAACTTGTTACATAGGTAGCCAACATTAGTGAACATCTTGCCTAGGTAACTAATTTATACTGCTCTTCCTTACTATACTTGCAATACTAATTACTAAGGTAAGGCTATTTTTCTACTCTCTCTTTACCAAGCTCTTTACGGATTCCACTTTTTTCAATTCGTCTACTTTTACTCAGTGGCGTAGCTAGGCGTGGGCGGAGTGGGCCCTCGCCCACGACCTCGCAGTCAAAAGGGCCTCACGAGGCCTCTTTAAATGCAATGCGACCATAGAAAAGGGCCCTCGCTGATACGACTTCGTCCACGTCTACATTAGTCCACGCTACGCCACTGATCGTCCTAATAGAACGCGAATGCGCGATCATCGTAGGTTCGCGCGAATTTTACTCGTACGAACGCGCGATCAAACATATTGAACTTGAATTAGGTGTCCTAACAGGCGGACATTCGCGTGCAATTAGGACGATATGCCTTAGAGTAACTATATCTCTACTTCGGCGCTGTCATCTCACTCTTGGTAACGAACGATTGATGACGGTGTTAGTGAAGTGAAACGGCCTTACCAGTTAAAGTTAGATAATAGCCTATATCTCTGACTGAGAGAAGCATGCTCTTACTTATGTATGCTTATTATTAGGAAGAGTACCTAACGAGCATGAGTAAAAGTACCTTTAGAGAGTTCGTTACATGAAAGAAATACCGTTCCAATGTCACGAAGTTTTTAATGAGGTTGTAACTGAAAGTTCTAGTCGGGGTTGACATACGTCTCCCAAAAAGATCGGTTGGCATGGCCGAAGCGCCCGCGCCGCACGCACTGCAGGTTGTAACCCATAACCTCCCCTTTTGGACACGATGTGGCATCTGCCGACAAACAGGGAAACATAGAATTTCAAATTGTACTTTTTTGTAATTTTTTCTATAGTTTTTAACTATTTTTTTGTAATTATTTTATTTTGAAAAAATGACTGTCAAGTTTCTTGCGGCGCATTCTTCTTGGCAATAATGGTCTTTCCGAAAGCGCTCGTAGTTTAAAAAAAACGTGTAAAAGTGCCCACTGCGGCCTATTTACTGAATAAATGATTTGAATTTGAATTGAAATCCTGAAGGTTTAAATAAATTCTAAATTAGTTAAAGGGTCATTCAACGTTTTTATTTTACAACGTTTTTTTCCTCATCGCCGTTTCTGCAAATATTATTACAGTGGCACCAAGTTACTTAACAGTAACCAATAGTTAAAGCAGCCGTCATATCAAAGAAATTTACTGACTGATTGGGCATTGGTTTTGGCTAAGGTCTCTACCCATTACACCGTATCATACACCTATAGACAGCCGGTGAACTTACTGGCACTTGAGGTATCCCGTCTTAGGCCTCTAGGTTGACAACGCATCTGCAATACCCCTGGTGTTGCAGATGTTTATGGGCGGTGGTGATTTCTTACCATCAGGAGACCCACTTGCTCGTTTGCCATCCAGTCGAATAAATCAAAATAAAATAAAAATACAATGACCGTAAGAGCAACGTGTCAAGCAATAATATATTCGTTGTATTGAAAAGTATGAGCCCACTAGCATTTTCCTAACCAACCGTCGCCGTCGCGTGTCATAGTATGCGTTTGACATTCCATACCTGGTACGTTCCTATTACGGGCATAGCATGATACGGTGTAGTGGGTAGAGACTTTTATAGTAACTTGGTGCAATTGACGCTACGAAATAATGCTAAGAGTACAATTTGTACTAAAGAAACTAAAGATAGTGTAGTGACTGCTAGCACCATCTTATCAATCACTTACCATCAGGTGAACCGTCTGCACGTTTGTCTGCTGTTACATAAAAATATTTTTTTGGTAAAAAAAATAATTTTTAATACTACATTTTTTCCTTTTCGTTGACTGTACTTGCATTGTCACGCAAACTACATTTGCATACTAAATAAAATTAATTTTAAGTCGATGCGGACTACCAGAATGTCATTGTCATTACCGATTATTATTGTCACGTAATTTACATAAGTATGCCAAATTAAAAGTCTACTGAAAGTTGGTCGAATTTAACTTGCAAGATTTAATTATAGACAGGCAGACAACGGGACAGGGGAACTAAATAAAAGCTTGTAAAAACTAGTTGACACAAAATAACAGCAAAATCCTGCATCCGCACTATCCTAAGGCACTATCGAAGTTTCTCCACCATAAAAACAGCTTCCGACGCACTTTTTTCGGACTTCGGTCCTCAGATACAACGTCTGCCTAGAGGATGAGCATGGAATAATTCATCTTTTTTTGGGGTAAAATACATTTCATTAAAATTAAACAAATGTCATTATTATCTTACTTTAATGAATAAACACAAACACTAGTTAACTAGACATTATGAAATACTTAAGATACGTGTTACACTGATTCGTAATTAACTATTTTTTAGACATAGCAACTTGAATAGGTGTTTAAAATCTATATTTTCCTGTCGGAAACCAAAGTAGCTGATTTACGATAATCATGATTAGGCAGGATAGCTGTTGGTTTAACTTTATCGTATCCGTGTTTATAATTTGTTACATGACCAGAATCATACTGAAGCGGCGCTTGTTGAACAAAATATTGATGACCAGTTGAATGTGACCGAGGTACTAAGCTGCCTTGGAAGATGGATGGAGAACAGCCGAACAGAATCGGTTGGGCACAGCTTTGGATTCCAGCTCGCGGATACAGCGCCATGGCTTGTCCTGAACCATAAGGCACTTGATAACCTTCAGAACTTCTCACGTAAGGCATAGTGGGTAGCATGTTGTTTATCATAGCGTCGTGGGCCAATTGCGCCAAAAATTCATCGTAGTTCGACGTTCTTCTCGCCAACCGAAGATTCAGAGGCAGCATGTCTTGAGATTGATAAATGTTACTGTTGAATATCTGTGCACTATCTTCAGAAGGTGGCAATCCGTGGATACGTGTATTATAATTTGATAAAGGGCTTGGATAACCCGGATTAAAACTTACTGGACTCGGATTGACGAAAGGATATTCTTCAAAAGTCATTCCCGTGTTTTGCATATTTTGGTCGTAGTCTGGCCTTTGATCGTTCCACTGTGATTGATCAATAGTTCCAAAATTTTCTTCAGCGTATGGTAAATTTGACAATTTTAGATTTTCCTCGAATTCAGCTCTACGTTCCTGATCTTGAAAGAAACACACCACTTCACCATTTTGGGATTGTACACACGGGTTTAATATCGATTTCTTAACTTGTTTGTGTTCAAAATCTACATAGTCTGGTTCATTGACTATTTCAAACACCTCTAGGTCACCCGTAGCTGGATCAACGTATTCGAGAACTTGAATCGGAAAATTCTTGACCAGTCCAAATGTCGTACAAAGTAGCAACAGTATTTCAAACTGCATTATTGTAAGCTGGTTTATGTTCATGGACTTATTTACTGTATTCACCGCCGTTAAATGACACTCAACTCCTCCAATTACTTTATTTAGCACAATCGTCTTGCGCCTGATTTGTTATGATGTTGCAATGTAATTTTAAGTAAGGAATTTATATAAGTCAACAAACTTAACGCCAAATTTTCTTTCGAAAGAATGTTTATGTGATGGGTTTTAAATCGTACGTACTTATTTTATTAACAACTTGAGAATAACAAAGGTAATTAGGTACCTCTTTAATGTTGAACTGTACTTTTAGCTAAATATTTACATATTACCTATTGAGAAAAAAATATTGAGTTACCTAAATCTATTAACGTACAAAAATTTTATAACAAAAAATAGAACCGACTACAAAAAACCATGAAAATAACTTTCTACCAGTCTGAAGTCGGTGCCTCAGCACGAGCCAGCAGGAGTGGACCTATAATCGTCTACCTCACCTACAACTGTACGAGTAAATGGCTTCAATCACTCCTGCTGGCTCGTGCTGAGGCACCGACTTCAGACTGGTAGAAAGTTATTTTCATGGTTTTTTGTAGTCGGTTCTATTTTTTGTCATAAAATTTTTTTTTCACGCTTTTTAGTATGAAACATCTAAGGGGCATTTCTTCGAGAAAGAGGATTTTTGCCTCATTCATCTGCCATTTTTCAAACTTGATAATAGAAATGGTACAACAGGTGAAACTTTAATAAAATGCCATACTTAAAAACATATGTCGAAGGCCGCGCATGGCCACCTATTTTATGTCAGATATTTCGCTCAGACTAATGAGTGTATCAGATGAATGAGAACTACGCCAGAATAATTAGATTATACATATCAGTTTAAGTTTTAATAACATATTTAATACAATAGGAATGAAAATACATAGTAGAAATATAAGTAAAAATCATTTTAATCTAATTAAAAATTGTAATTGGCGCAATATTTTTATTTCCGTGGCCAAAAACAAAACAGTCTTCAACTTAGTCTGATTTTGAATGTTTTTTTTTCTTATGACTTTAGAGTGAATAATAATAGTTTTAACTCATGGATATTTTCAAACAAGAGTTATTTGTTTTTGAATGTCATCAAAATGATAACATTTTACTATTTGTTTTTGTTTTTGATAGCATTAATTCTCGCTGTAGTCGCAGCGAATAAACACACTAATGATTCAAATTATTTTTGAGAGTTTTAAATGTTTTTTGTGCTATATCGTTGCCACAATATATATGAAATATTCTTCATTAAGTTTTTATTCTTAATTTCCAATAAATAATTTTATTTTTACGGTCTCTATAAACCTTTTTTTTTATAGAATTTATATCCATTTTTTTTTAAATCATTACGAATTAGCAACATCTTCCCAGTTATCAAATTTCTGATATGGAACTATAAATGTAGTGAGTTAAAACTTTTTGCACAAGCTAGGTAATCAGTATCATAAAGTCTTTCACATGAAAAACTTTTTTCACTTTAACTGCACTTTAACTATACCCTTTCTTTACAAGTCCAACACTTTCGGTGCAAAGAACAGCAGTGTAAGAAGAGTTTTGCGATTCCTGTTAGCATTTTCTTAACTTTTTTATTTCTGTTTTACAGTCGTTCTCAACTTTTTACTGTTTTTTTCTCAAATAATAAGAAAAAAAAGTCTCCACGTCTTTTTTTGTAGTTTTTGTTCTTGCAGAGTCATTTCCTCAATCGGTAGATGATTTTATTTGCTTGTTTTCTTCATAATTATGATTACCTACTTTTTCTTGCATCTCTTTTCATATATGTCTTTTTTCCTTTCAAACATTGAATATCCTTTTTTCTCATCGAACCTCGTTTTTCATAGTCGTTCTTCCCGTCTTTATTTCTGTCCTATGTTGCAAATTACGATATCTAAAATACATTTTAACACCACTTAATCATTCATCAGCACTTTACTAATTCGTCTGTCTAAACGAGCCAGATGAAACCAGACAAATTAGGACCAGACTAATGTGAATTTTGCGTTAAAACGGTCTCAATTTTTTTAAATATAATTTTTGTCATTAGAATAAAATTTTGTCAAAAAGAGTTACACTTGACACGTAATTATAAATAAAATACAGATTTTGTATCCTAAAAATAGTGGCATATAGCATGACAGATGAATCATATCATTAGCTTGACAAAGTCCAGATTACACTCTTTAGTAATTATTTGCGTCGCCTAGAGAACACTCACACGCATGACACCGTTTGTAGAAAATGTTATCGTATTTCTTTATTTATTTTTTGAACTTAGAAATAATTGTAAGAGGGTAGTTTCTTTATACCCCGATAGATGGCGCTAGTACGGGCGCACCACAACTCTGAATCGCGCTGTTAAGATTTTTCTAAGCATGTATAAGATCTGAGAAGGCGTTTGTAATTTTGAACATTAAAACCACACGGAAGTGAAGCATGTGTTTGATTTATTCATGGTCCTTCTTGAATCGGATTAATAAATATTATTAAGAATCAGTGGTGACGTCTTTTTTCCGAAATAAAAACCAAGCGATTCTTTGGAATTGTTTGACGCACCTATGGGCAGTGGATTGCTGTTCGGGGCGTAATCAGCGAGTACGGAGTGACTCGTACTGCAGCCGGGAGCTACAAGCAGAGGGCGCCGCGGAAGGGAAATCTACAGCAGCAAGCAATCGACACTGGAGGTGGCGTTGTATGTGAACGGAGCACAAACTCAAGGAGGTGACTTGAACTAACGGACAAAATTGTGAGTTATTTATGTTTTATTATTACGCAAATTTAAAAACTTCATTTCAACAAGTGCAATTAGTGAATGGTGTTTAAAGTGAGCGAAATTGAACTTTGAATTTATCAGTTAAATAACTTTGAAGAATAATTGATTAACTTCAGTGGCAGACATTTGAACTTAAAGTAAAGTAGTAAACATAGTTTAGACTTAGAATAATTTAGATTAAGAAAAGTGGTTGAGACGGGGAACCTACGCTCGATTTCACCCAGGTTATTTGCTAAACACTTGTAAAATTTTCAAGGCTTGTTCTTTGGACTTGTAAAATATTTTAAATTTTTCCTTAGTATAGACTTGTAAAAATTCTCATGAATTATCACTACTAAAAAATATTTATGTTATTACTTAGCAGATACATTCCAATCGATAAATAGTTGGAATTTTTATTGTTTTTTGCCGTTGTTTGCATTGTGTTAATAAAACATGGATCCGTTAATCGCTATGCAAAATCAGATTAAAGACCGTATAGAGAGGGCTAAAAAGAACTTTGCTAAATCTCCAAAAGAACGAATTACAAATCAATATGTGTCCACTAGGCTCGAAAGTTTAGAGGAAATGTGGCAGGATTTTGAATCAGGTCACAAAAGACTAATGGAAGAATATTATAAACAACTGATGTCGAGTAGTTATATTTCTGAGGAGATATATGATTCCACGCAGGATTTGTATTTGGATTATAAGGTTGAACTAAGAACTGTAGCTCAGACATTTGTTTCGAACAGTAATCCAAGTCAGCAGCCCGCTGACAATCAGCTAAGTACAATTAATACAGTAACGAAACACAATGCGGTTCAATTGCCAAAAATTGTCATTCCCACCTTCTCCGGGAAATACACGGAATGGGTCACATTCCGCGATCTGTTCGAATCTCTAGTTCACAACAACGATACAATTGATAATGTGCAGAAAATGCATTATCTGAAGAGTTACTTGACTGGGGAGGCAGAACTGCTACTGCGTCAAATACCTATATCTAATTCTAATTATGTGAAGTGTTGGGATTTATTGAAAGATAGGTATAACAATAAAAGATTTATTTGCCAAACGATTTTAAAACGATTTTTGTCTCAAAAAAATAGCTCTTGTGAGTCAGCAAACTTTTTAAAGGAATTAATTGATACTAGCACCGACTGTTTGAATGCCTTGACGAATATTGGTATTGACGTTACGACGTGGGATGTTATAGTTATTCACTTGCTTACTCTTAAGTTAGACTCCGAGACGAGAAAGCAATGGGAATTGGCGGCTTCATCAACAGGGGGTGCGGACGTACTACCGACATTTATTCAATTTAAGGAATTTATTATAAACCGGTTTAGAGCACTAGAATTTATTGAAACAAAAAAAACGGTATATAATACTAATGCTGCACCTACTGTTCATAGGCCGCGAACATTGCACGTATCCCAAGGCACTCAGTGCCCATTGTGTTCCGAGCTTCACAAAATAATATTTTGCAAGCAATTCGCTAAACTAGATTTAGACGCACGGCGTGATTTTGTCCAAAAGAAGGGTTTGTGTTTTAATTGTTTAGGCGGTTTTCATTCGGCTAGGGTATGCCAAAATCCTACTCCATGCAGAATTTGTAAACGTCGTCACCACTCGCTGCTTCACCCCACAGGTGGTTCTGTAACCGGTGTTTCTTCATCTAATTTTGTAGAAAACACAACTAATGTTGGAACCGTTGTAGAGGAACCGGAAGCAACTGAGGAGGATTCAGAGCCAGAATCCATTACAGCCTGTTTTTCTTCAGGAAATAACGATCAGGTGCTGCTAGCTACTGCGTTGGTTAGCGCTCAGTCGAAAAACGGGCAGTATTATACTGTACGTGCGCTGCTTGATCAAGGATCTCAAGCGTCGTTTGTCACCGAATCCACCGCTCAGTATTTGGGCCTGAAAAAGAGAGCGATTCAAGGAAATATCTCTGGCCTGGGTGGGGAAAATAAAGTTCGATCAAAATCAATGGTTACTTTGAATTTGCAATCGCTGGTGTTTCCAGAGGTTAAACTATCACTGAGAGCATATGTACTGAGGTCGATTACTACACTTCTTCCTGCAAAGAAGGTAGCAGATTTGACGTCACTAGACATAACCAAAATACAGTTAGCTGACCCGTATTATCACACGCCTAACAAAATTGACGTTTTGTTGGGAGCTGAGGTGTACAGCCAGATAATTCAAGAAGGTGTAAAAAAGAACACTCAAGGCAATTTTGTGGCTCAGGCTACTTCACTGGGCTGGGTCTTATCCGGAATAGTACGTTCAGACCAGGAACAGTGTCATATAACTGTATTGCATACCGTAATGACTGAAGACGATCAGTTGAAAAAGTTTTGGGAGCTAGAGTCTGATTCAACGGCTTCTCGAAGAAAAAACCTTTTGACTGAAGAGGAGAAAAAATGCGAAGAAATATTTGCAACAACGACTACGAGAGATACTGATGGTAGATATGTAGTAAAGCTTCCATTCAAGGACGACAATCCACGCTGCAAATATGGTGGCTCCCTGGAGATAGCTGAAAGAAGATTTTACGCGTTGGAAAAAAGATTAAACAAAAATATGGAATTCAAAGCCAAATACCAGGAAGTCATTCACGAATACTTACATCTAGGACATATGGAGGAAGTACCGAAAGATACCAAAATCAAAGCAGATGCCGTGTACTTGCCGCAACTGGCTGTAGTGAGACAGAACAAGGATACAACTCAACTGAGAGCGGTGTTCGACGCATCCTGTAAAGGGAACAATGGCATATCACTAAATGATGATCTTATGGTTGGACCAACATTGCAACAGGATCTAAGACATCTAGTTCTTCGATGGAGATCTTATCCAATTAGTTTGGTCGCTGATATAGTTAAAATGTACAGGCAGGTAAAGGTCAGAGAAGAAGACGCCGATTTCCAAAGAATATTATGGAGAGACACTGTGGAGTCGAAGCTACAGCACTTCCGCTTGCTGAGAGTTACATTTGGTACAGCAAGTGCTCCTTACCTGGCAGTAAAGGCGTTGCAACAAACGGCTCTAGATGAAGGACATCACTATCCGTTAGCGGCAGCACGTGTCCTTAACGATTTTTATATGGATGACCTCATGACTGGATGTGATAATAGCGAAGAGGCTTTTCAAATTTACCAAGAAATGAACGCGCTATTAGGCAAAGCGGGTTTCCCACTGCAGAAGTGGTCAACCAATAACGACTCATTACTGAAAAGGATTAAAGAGGATCAACAGGGTGAAGGGACCAGAGAAGGAATAAGGATAAAGCAGGACGAAATAATCAAAATTCTTGGACTTACATGGAACAGGGAAAGTGACGATTTCCGATACGCGGTGACACTGCCAACCTTAAAGATTCCTGTAACAAAGAGATCTATTATTTCCGATATAGCTCGTTTATTCGATCCACTGGGGTGGGTATCACCTAGCGTAATATTAGCCAAAGTGATGATCCAAAAGCTGTGGTTAATAGGAATAAGCTGGGATGAAGAAGTACCTAGCAATCTAATACAAGAGTGGTGTACTTACAGAGACGAATTATCATTATTAACGAACATTCGAGTTCCGAGGTGGATGGGATTGCAACAGTCTAGCAAAAAGTTAGAACTCCACGGCTTTAGTGATGCATCGAAGGCGGCGTACGCAGCTGTTGTATATGTCCGAGTCGTTGATGAGGCGGATAATATCACTGTAGCACTAGTCACTGCAAAAACCAAAGTCGCTCCCATTAAACAAGTGTCAATACCAAGACTTGAATTGTGCGGTGCAGTGCTACTAGCTAGACTCTTGGCTGAAGTCTCTGCGCTTTTTAACATATTTAAAGGTAGCATTCACGCCTGGACCGACTCAACGGTAGTCTTGGCTTGGCTTAACAGCCACCCAAATAGATGGCAAACCTTTGTTGCAAACAGAGTGTCCGAAATTTTGACCACATTGGATTCCAGTCAATGGTCTCATGTTCCATCAAAACTCAACCCTGCAGATTACGCGTCTAGAGGCTTACGACCATCAGAACTTTTAAACACCCCTATGTGGTTTGAAGGTCCTGACTTTTTAAAACAGGAATCTATAACATACAACAGACTGAAAGAAATTGAAACAAACCTCGAAGCAGCTAAAGTTCATCACGCGACAACCGTTACATACGATATTTGGGAAAGATTTTCAACATTAAAAAGAATGACTAGAGTAATTGCATATTGCAGGCGATTTCTAAATCTGAAAAAGACGAAAACCGAAAGACACAACATGGATTTTTTAACTAGCGAAGAGGTATCAGAAGCGTTAAATGTGTGCATCAGACAGTGTCAAAGGGTGCATTTCGAAGCGGAGTACAAAGCTCTGGAAAATAAAGGGAATCAATTGCCACGAGGTTCTCATTTGAAGTCATTGAATCCTTTCTTGGATGGCAAAAATATTATGCGTGTAGGTGGACGATTAGAAAATACATCATATCTAAGCCATGACAGAAAGCATCCCATACTTTTACCAAAAAACGCAAAGTTGTCACAACTTATTGTTGCTGACGCTCACGTTAAAACACTCCATGGACCACCTCAACTTATGCAAAATTACATTAACTCCAAATATTGGATCCTAAGATCAAAAGAGCTGATAAAAGCGTACTACCGGAAATGTGTCACATGCACCCGGCATGCTGCTGTACAAAAAACACAATTAATGGGGCAACTACCAGCTGCCAGAGCAACGCCGACACGCCCTTTTAAATTTTGTGGCGTAGATTATGCAGGTCCCATCAACCTGAGGACATCTGGAGGCAGAGGTCACAAGTCATTCAAGAGCTACATTTGCCTATTTGTGTGCATGTCCACACGGGCTGTCCATATTGAGGTCGCCAGCAGCCTCACCACTGAAGGTTTCCTTCAAGCTTTTAGAAGGATGGTAGCTCGTAGAGGTCATTGCCAAGAGATATGGAGTGACCACGGCACAAATTTTGTGGGAGCCTCTAGAGAACTAGTTACTTTGTTTGACTCAGAAAAGTCAAGTTTATCAACGGATATCGCTGAGGCTCTGGCAACGAACGGTACCAAATGGCATTTCATCCCACCACACGCGCCTAATTTCGGAGGTTTATGGGAAGCCGGAATCAAATCCGCCAAATATCACCTAAAACGTGTCATCGGCAATTCCACATTGACATACGAAGAAATGTCCACAGTCTTATCCCAGATTGAGGCTTGTCTAAACTCTCGCCCGTTATGTCGCATTGGTAATGATCCGAACGATGTTCATGTTCTTACACCTGGTCACCTGCTGATTGGAGAACCACTGGTTACAGTTCCAGATCACGATTTTCTAGACGCTAACATGGGCACTCTGCGAAGATGGCAGCTTACGCGACGCATGATTCAGGATTTCTGGCGAAAATGGTCTCATGAATACCTCACCCGATTTTTACACCGGTATAAGTGGACACAGCAAATCCCTGAACCCAACGTCGGTGACGTAGTCCTAATTAAGGAAGATGATTTGCCTCCTAGTCGCTGGTTGATCGGTAGGGTAGAGCTTAAACACCCTGGTTTGGACAACATCACGCGTGTGGTAACTTTACGCACCAAAGGATCCCTAATTAAGCGGCCTACCTCAAAAATATGTGTCCTACCGATTAGCGATTAACTAGCAATCAGTTAACTTTCAGGCTCTGATATTGTACTTTTATCATATTGTTTATGTTCAATTTAAACCATTTGTATTTTTTATTTATGTTTATTACAACTTGGTTTGGCCAAGTTGCAGGTGCAACTATGCTCTTTCTGTTGTAAGTTTTAGTAATTAAGTTTTGTAAATATTTGGCCCATATCTATACATCCCACTAAGGACACTTCGTCATGGTGGGCGGTATATTTAAGGACGTAGGACGTTCCTTGGTGGGCGGAATGTAGAAAATGTTATCGTATTTCTTTATTTATTTTTTGAACTTAGAAATAATTGTAAGAGGGTAGTTTCTTTATACCCCGATAGATGGCGCTAGTACGGGCGCACCACAACTCTGAATCGCGCTGTTAAGATTTTTCTAAGCATGTATAAGATCTGAGAAGGCGTTTGTAATTTTGAACATTAAAACCACACGGAAGTGAAGCATGTGTTTGATTTATTCACCGTTACTCAAAGGCTCGTCGCCGCTCGGCCCGTACGACCGCTTGCTAGGTATTCAACTATTCGCACTGTATAACACGCTACACCAATTAATACATACGTCCAGATGAATTATACTTTTTGGTGTGGACATTTTTTACATGCGATTATTTCAGAAATCTATGTTATTTCCATTATGTGTCATATTAAAATAGACACACCTCCCAACAAACAATTTGGCGATAAAAATAGACCGTATTGTAGCTTTGAGTGGTAGAGTAGCTTTACAAGGTCTACAGTTATAGCTTTTGGTGACACTATGGATCTAATTGAATACATTAGTCAGCTGGCGATAGTAAAGTGATTTAATAGAAATTAGAAAAATATAATAACTTTAAGCTGCAAAGTGGAGCTATAAGCTACCACGTTATAGCTTATAGTTGCAGCTGTAGGGTGATTTTATCACTGAAAGCTCTTTTGGAGTGTCTATTAACGCGTCTTAATGCTGTCGCTCTGTAAGAGTGTTATGTTTACCTTTTAGTGCTAAATGTAGCCTTTAGTGTTAAATAAGCTGTAGGAAAATCTTAAAGCTGTATAAAGGTTATAGTGGCAATTCTAATAACTCTCAATGAGTGAGTGATATAACGGAGTTAGGGTATAGCTCTTTAAGAGCTTTAAGCGTTAATAAGATATGTAATAACTCTATTTTAGAGTTATCAGTTCTACAGTAGTAATGAATATGACTTTTTAGTTAGCCTTGCGCTCCGAAGTGATAGTATAGAGATATCGGAATGTTTAAGAGTTACAGACAACAACGCCATTTTCGTTTACAAATAATAACCTTAAAATGGCAAACATATATATTTCTAAGGCGCTTGAAAATTGAGATGTAAAATATCATATATAATAACAGAAAACTTACAACCGCAATAGTTTTTCACGTATCTACGTAAAAATAACTGATATTAAAATAACACACTTACCGTTTTCCGTCTTTCCCGTCGCCATTACAATAATATTAGCACTGTTCACGTTTTATTATTCAAAATGACACATGTTAATTTCCAAATAGAAATATTTCTATAAAATTGAATACAATAGTGCACACTAAGAGCTTTTGTATCACGCAAAGAGTTTATTTTCACCACTGTAGCTCTTTTGTCGCGCGTTAAGTGATATAAGAAAACATTCTACAGGTTTCATAGAACCCTTGGCGCAAGTTACGGCTATTGTAGCTCTTTATTATCTCCTTTATTCGCGGAGAGTTTATTTTCACCACTGTAGCTTTTTTGTTGCGCTTTAAGTGATATAAGAAAACATTTTACAGGTTTTATAGATCCCTTGGTACAAGTTACGGCTGTTGTGGCTCTTTATTATCTCCTTTGGTAATATGCGTCGCTGCTGTAGCACTATTATACCACTTGAAGTGATAAGGTCTGTGCCAAAATCGGACTATAAGAGAGTTATAGCGTGCTATATCGCTAATTTTTAGGTCGTGCTAGAGCTAAAGGAGTTTAAAAGAACTAATATACGGCGGTTATAGAGCTTATCTTATCGCCAAATTGTTAGTTGGGCTTTTATTGAGGTATTGATTTAGGTGTAGGAATTAATTAAAATATTGTTGAAAATGGAACTTATCATAAAGAAAGTATCAAAATCTGGAATTAGGACGCGCCAGGCTAATTAGTTTTAGCTATTATCTGTCTAAATAAAATAGGTTTTTAATATTAAACCCCTATGTATTAATTACATGCCTCGATAGGTATTCTAATTTTACATATAACCTAGTCGCGAGAGCAATTTTTAACCACTATAGCTACCATTCTTCAGTAGAAAACTGTCAAAAATCGAGTTTCGGAGAAATGCCCTAAGATACAATAGTTTAATGTCAACTGCTCGTCACCTTTTACGAAAAATTGCTTTTTCCGATGCAGAGACGTTCATTATTGAGGAGTTCTGGTGCTTCACCACCTATTCCATTTCACCATATGCGTTCCGAGGAGCATAAATTGCTTAGCAACTGTGTTAAAGCAATTGAAATTCAACCCATGAAATACTTGTTATTGAGTAGTAACTCCGATGGTCAACTGTGGTCTTCATCATCAGTTCCACTTCACCAAATGATGATTTTCAAGAGCAAATGCACGAGTTACTACTAAATATAACAAAATTACCATAGGTATCCCTACAACATTTGAAGAGTTCCCTCGATTTCCTTGAGATCCAATGATCAGATCTTGATTTGGTGCTTATGGGACCTAATTGAACTCATTCCTAGACGAACGCAAAAAAAAATTTTCAAATCGGTTCATAAATGTCGGAGTTCTGAGGTAACAAACATTAAAAAAAAAATATAACGAATTGATAACCTCCTCCTTTTTTGAAGTCGGTTAAAAAAGACATAATGAAAAACCCAATTGCCCTAAAAAAATAAAAAAAGAAGAAAACAACTAGTGGGGTAGAACTCTGTTAAGTAAGCTAAGATTTTTTTTTGAGATGGTCACGATTTGAATGGGTCCTGACTGTTGAACTTTAAGTTAGCTACTCGTACTTATATAACAGAGTTCTAGCCCACTAGACTTGTTTTCTTCTAATTAGTATTTCAAGGCAGTCGGGTTTTTGGTTTTTAAATATTATTGTTTTACTAGATTATAACCCATATGTATTTAGGATGGCCTGATTATTAGCTTTTAGCATACATGCCTACATATTATACGTACCTACGGGTCAAACACATAGCCCTCTTTCTTTGCAGTCGGGTAAAAAGGAGATTTCAAGATTTTATCTTGTTCATGAGATTTGATTTTGAAATCATAATGCTATTCGACAACAATTAAATAAGCAATATGATATTGATTATAGAATAGAATAGAATAGATTTATTTGATTAGTCAGTAGTGAATAGTTTGTTCATTAAAGAAATAATCAAATGTATATTTTTAAAAAGCTTTATTGCCTAATTGTGATCGTTGTTACATTTCGATTGATTCATATAAAAAAATAAATAATTTAACTAACTAAAATGCCTTCTCTAAAGAGAAAATTATTACAAAACCATTTATCGTTATCACCTGTTGATACCAAGATATTTTTAATCTCCCTCGTTACAGCCTATCGGTAATCAAAATAGATTTTTGTTTTAAGTTCCTGATAGGTGTCCGCTTCACTTTGGTTGGACTGCCGATTTTCGTGATGTCCCGCTTTGAATGCGTGTTCGTGGTTTCGGTGTTGCGGTAACTCGGTGACGCGTAGCTCGGCGCGGAGTATGAAGAGTGGGATTTAGCCAAATGACCGGCTACTACGTTGGGTGAGCAGCTCAGCAGCAGGGGGATGGCACAGCCACCCACATGTGCATTCGGGAACACACCTACTGCACCTGCACCGGAGCTGGCACCAGCCCCATAACCACTAGCACCGTAACCACTAGCTCCGTAACCACTAGCTCCGTAACCACCTAATGACAAACCAGATCCGTATGCTCCTCTAGATGAAGCATGAAGGGAGGCATCCTTCCATGACTTGGATTTCGGCACATCCAAGGATGACTTGAAACCGGACTGCAAGCCATCGGGACTAGTCTGCAAGGAGGCACTGTCACTTACATCATCTGCTGACTTGCCGTGAACACTAAATGAGTGCAAGTGTTTTGATTTCTCGAACTGACCTGTCGGCATATGCTTCAGCGCCATTGTAGCCACTTCAGACTGTTGACTTTGACCAGCCATTTGATCAGATAACTTCATCACCTTTTCATGTTCGGCACTTTTACCTTGATCATTGGAGCTCAGCGAGGCATCGATGGACGAAGTCTTGCTAGCTTCGGAGTTGTCAAAGTGAGAACTCTTGCCTTCTATTTCCTCATGTTTCAAAGTAGAGTCCTCAAATTTAGATGCTTCAGTTTTTAATGAACTTTTTTCCAGTTTTTCGGAATTATCAATTACTTCGGCTTGAATTTGGTGATCAGCGGATTTCATCAAATTAGTGGTATTGATAGTAGGAACACTTTTTTCATGATCCACATTAAGTTCTGAGCGTTCGCTTGATTTCTTCGTTTTAGCCAATTGAGAGGACAGTTTCATTTGTTTGTCACTCGTTTTGGCTTCAGTCGCAATCATGGAATGATCGTCTTTGAAATTTTGAATATTTCCGTGTCCAAGACCTGATGAGATGACTGATGAAGATGAAGAAGATGACTGATGATGATTTTGAGAAGATGATACTTGATGATCATTGTGAGATATGCCAAGATTTGTTTGAGATTGAACAAATCCGTGGCTGCCGTGACCGCTATGAATATCCTTGTATCTTCTTCCAAACGATTGATCTTGCTCATTTTTCACAGATTGCTCCTGATGCTCATTTGTGCTGTGAAGAGCTGCGGTTGATTCAATCAATGTCAATGCTGATGATTCCATGTCAGTTTTTAAATTAGATGACTCGATGTTAGCGGACTTTCCATGTGCGAGTGTCTTCCAGCTAGATGAACTATCTGCCGATTTGCCGTCTGTTCTCATTTCAGTGGCGTCTTTGCTGAAACCACTCTGTTCTTCATGTCTTGCAACAGCAAGAGATGATTGCTGATTTTCACTCCTCGCCTGTTTGTGGAATGAACTGTTTTCAAGAGCAGCAGATTTCATTTCGCTATTCTCTGTGTTTTGAAAACTGTCTTCTATATTCTTTACCAATTCTACGTTCTTCTCGATATTTTCAATGGCATCTTTCCATTGAGCTATTCTTTCTTCCTCTGACTTGGTTAACTCCAAATGCGTATTCGGAACATCTGCTTCCTTGAATGCACTTGAGTGCATTTGCACGTTCATTGATTCCAAGTTTCCGAAGTTAAGTTGCATTTGGTCCAGAGCTTGTTTAGCGGTCTCAACCTCTCTCTGCAATTTGACGTCGGATTCAAAATCCCCTTGTTTCCATTGAGTCATTCTTGAATTCTGTTCGGCTCTTTGCAACTTCTTTTGCAAGGCGTTAACAGCTTCTTTAGCCATTTGCAAGCTCTGTGCTACTTCACTCTCTGATATGTCATCCTCGATGTCTTCTATTTGGACGCCGTCTGTGAGCTCGCTGGACTTAGCAATGATTTCATCATCACACTTGGCTTCCATCTCTTTCATACACTTGTTCTTAGTTTCCTTGGATTCAGCTGAATGGGCTTCAACTTCTTCGTCTTCGCTACGGAATACGTGTCCATGGTGTCCAAGGTGTCCGTGATGTTGATTGAAGATCAGCGGCTTCTTCAGTCCAACGTGGTGCACGGGCTGCACGTAGGTGTGGTGGACCACGGGCACGTGGTGGATGGGTGCGACGATGTGGGCGTGACCCTTGTGCAGGGTGGGTGACCGTTTCCCGATTTTGGTGACATCGAAGTCGGTGGTTTCGTCGTTCGGAATGGTCGGGCCTGCTATGGCGATTGCCGCCAGAGCAGATAGCACAACTAAGGTCTTCATTGTGTGCTATCGTTGTGTGATACTAAGTGCGATCTTCTGGAGCATTTATACTAAATTGTTTAATGTTTAGCTGTACCCCTTCCCATCGCTGGTAAGTACAACAGTACGTGCCGTTAGCGATGACGCGTGCGGGTTGTGCTGAGGAGGCGTCTTCCGTACGACCGTGTCATCGATTCACGTTCTACGAATACCTTTGAAACATTATGACTATCACGTATATCAAGTATTGATAGATCATTTCAGGAATAATACAATACATTTTTCCTTATAACAATTTCATTCATAAAAATACTTACATTGGCCAATATTTACATGTATACATGTTGGCCCATTTAGATCGGTCAGTATGGTAAAGTCTGAAACTATAAGATATACGAAAATCTGTTCTTAGGAACCATGTCAGATCATCGATTTTAGTAACAAGAAAAACTGCATCGATTTAAAATTGATTAAAAAAAAACTTGACTCAGTACGGAAATCGAACCAGCCAGGTCGTTTTGAAAAAAAAAACTTACATTATTTCTATTTGGATATCGATAGCGCAGGTCATAAGCAATACTTTTTACGTTGAAATAGAGTCTGGCAAATGAAAGATGAGAATGAAAAAATAGCGGCAAATTCAAAAATCAATGTGTGGTATCCCTGACGTATAGTGCTAAAAATAGTTTTGATACTTGTGATATATATTATGGAGGTAATACAATATTTTAAAGGCTTTTATTAGGTCCTCCTGTAATTATTGTACTACGAAACCCTACTTGTACTATGAAATAAATAATATCGGAAAGTTTCAACAAAGAACAAGCAATTTTCGTAAAACATAACTATCACTGTTTTATGAATAATTAAGTACATTAATTACATAATATTCTACATAGCAGTACTTTACTTTTGAAAATAACAAATAGGAAAGAAGATATGTGTTTTTTCTGAAAATTTTAACGTTAAATCGCTGTGCTGGAAAGTTTGCAAAATACACGATAGTCAATTTGTCGTTCCAGCGTCAATATAAGTACATACGATTTGGGATGGTAAAAATAAAAGTCAGTTTATTGTTTAATTTACACATCATAGTAAACAGCAGTTTACGCACATTACTTTTGATAGTTTTTTTTCATGATAAACACTTAAAAACGTAGCAAATACCGCAAGCAAGCTTTAGTATCAAGACGAATCAATGAAGTCTGACGCGAGTTGACAATCTACTTTTTTGTTGCCATGTAAAATGTTCTTAAGAAAACTCATTCTCATCTTTCATTTGCCAGACTCTATGATATCTAGAATGAATATAAAATGGATTGTTTTCATATTCTTTGATAATGTAAACTTTATTTTTCAAAACTTCTGGGTTCGATTCCCGAGTTGAGTACAAGTTTTTTTTAAATGTATGAATGTAGTTTTTCTTGTTATTAAAATCGATGACATGGTTCCTAAGAACAGATCTTATGTCTTATAGTTTCAGACTTTCCCATACTAATCGATCTACCTAAATGGGCCAGCCTGTATCAACAGCGGAAGTCGTTTTCAGTGTTTTTAATCAAGTTTAGCACCTATCATTTTTCTCAGTACCTAACTGTGATTATTTCCCTAGATATATATTTCCAAGAAAAAAATCGTATTAGTAGTAGTCCAACTCGTGTTTTGTCGAAGTTATATTTTCTATCGCTTACTAATACATATAACTATTATACTATTTACAGTCACTACAATCGCAAATTAGTTGTTTTTTAATATTTAATGTAATAAATATAATAACTTCTGTCACACTTCCGCTAATTTTGTTAAACACACTCGCAGGCTGCCAAGATACAGGCTCAGCCTAGTTTGGAGTCCGATGGATAAATTGTATATATACTGTAACAAGTGTCCTTTGCTAAATAAACAACTTTTATTATATTTATTTATTTAAACAAAGTTACTGGCATGCCAGACCATGTTTTGCTGTATTTTAATCGCCGCTCCCTTTTAAAAGAATAATACACATACTGCTTAAACAAATTTAAATGTTTGCCTTTTCATATTTTCAACAAAAAAGACACAACAGGGGATAAAAATATATTTTTAAAAATTTAATATTAATTTAGCTAGTCAGATCAATTTATTAAAATAAGATTAAACTCCGGAAATCATTTTACATCCACTGTACCTGTAGATACCGAAATACATTTATCGAAAACAAAACAATACTAACCAATTGTTTTAAAATTAAAAATTTTTGCAAAAACCGTAGGTAATGTACCTAATGACTAAAAATGTGTAATGTTTATTTGGGCAAAAAAAACGGTACTATACCGGGTGTGGCCTGTAATACGAGCAAAAAATTAAAACATATATCGTCCTCGTTAATCTGAACAACATTAGTTGAGCGACTTTTAAAAATAATGGCGTCTTTGAATTTTACTTTTTTCATACAAATTAAATACTGCCATCAATGTACGCCATCCTAGAACACAACTGACGTCGCCTGTCACGCTACAAACATCAAGCATTTTGCTTTATACATATTGCTTCTGCGAATAAACTGAAAAGTGTAATAAAAAATAAAAAAAATAATTATTTTTAAAATTCGCTGAATGTTGTTGTTGTTCAGTTTGAGGAGTATGATCTACGTTTTAATTTTTTGCTTATATTACAGGCCACACCCGGTATAAAAAACTTAAGAAAATAAGACTTCAATTAAACATTAATAATAAAAAAAATAAAAATGTATCAAAATTGTTTTAATTTACTATTTAACCAGCCAGCGTCATTGAATGCGCAGAAATCCAAAATACAAAGTGGCCTATTTTTATTCCCAGTGTTCATTCTATCTCCTACTAACTACCTATCTCCTCACCAAATTTCGCCAAGATTTCTTATTTAATTTATCTAAATACTAGCTTTTGCCCGCGTCTTCGCCCGCGTGGTATTCGGTTATCGCGCGCTGTTCCCTTTCCGAGATAAAAAGCAGCCTATTGTCACTCTCTGGCCCATGAACTATCTCTATGCCAAAAATCACGACGATCCGTCGATCCGTTTCGACGTGAAAGTCGGACAAACATACAAACACACACATTTTCGCATTTATAATATTAGTAAGTATGGATGTTTCTGTAAGATTTATACGCGTTGTAGCTAAAGGCTAATGTAAAATCACATATCTATAGGTATGTAAAAAGTGCGGAATTGCAAATAGCATTCAATTGCGACATTCGAAGTTCAGCTGAGTAAATTTCTTACAACAAAGTTTGATGTTTATCGTTTCATATACTTCGGTACAGTTGCCAGAAAAAATATCTGAACGTACCTACCTACCGCCAACTGCAAAAATAATTGTGCGTTCTTTTAATGTTAACTACCTTTTCATGTTGTGGTAAAGTTCACAAATGGACAAGAAATCGTCAAGAATGTTGACAACTGTACATAAAGCTTTTTTTTATTTGATAACTTATTATTGCTGCAAACCGTATTCCCAGATTGGAAAGGGTCGGAGTCAAAATGACAAAAACGGAACCCTTATAGTTTCGCCATGTCTGTCTGTCTGTACGTCCGCGGCTTTGCTCAGGGACTATCAATGCTACAAAGCTGTAATTTTACAGTAAAAATGGTACAGTAAAATATTCAAAAAGATTTTTTTTTAGAGTACTTACCTCCCATAAACGTAGTGTGGGTGATTTTTTTTTCTCATCCAAACTTGTAGTGTGAGGTATCGTTGGATAGGTCTTTTAAAATCATTACGAAGTTTTTAGAACAATTTTTCAATTCAGTGATCCGTTTGCAAAATATTCAACTTTAAATTACAAATTTTCATTAAAATCGAGCATCCCCCGCCCCCTCTAAAATGTAAACCGGTGGGTGGAAAAATTTGAAAAAAATCAGGGTTGTAGTAAGTATATCAAACTCACAAGGAAAACTATAACGGTTAAGTTTCCTTGAGAATTATTAGTAGTTTAACAGTAAATAGCAGCCTAAGGTATAAAATATACCTAAACTTGGAATATTCTGTACAAAATACGAAATCTTTAGAAAAATATTACTTAATTTTCTCGTAATGGCTACGGAACCCTATTTCAGGAGTGTCCGACACGCTCTTTTCCGGTTCTTTATTCCGAACAACGTATAGTAGAACAAACTGAAGGGCTACTCCGAAACACAAAATTCGAAGTTCGTGTCGTGCAATCCCTCTCGCTCTCGTATGTAATAGTATAAGTGTCATAGGGACCGCACGACACGAACTTCGAATTTTGTGTTTCGGATTCGGAGTAGCTCTTCTGAATCATTTGTGCTACTTATGTCCGTTTGACATCGCAAAAGGTTCTACTCTAGTCTAAGACTCAAGCAGTTTGTTCGACTGTATAAATATTTTTGGCCAAATGAAAAAGGAGTAAAAATGCTTTGATTTTAACTCCCTCTCTCTAAACGAAGGGTTTTTGATTGGAAGATATCAGATTCGCATCTATTGGGTTTTGAAGTTGGTTAACAAATTTTTACTTGAAATTTGTACCATGTTGAATTAAAGGAAAATTTTGTTCAAGTTCAAAAACATCCCGAACAAATTTTCACATCTGCGCATAGCCATATAAAGGTGCAACTAGTATACAAAATTCCAGTCTAGGAGGGTCGTATTCTGGAATAGGATGCAGATGCACATATACCGGAAACTTGTTAAAATCAATGCATATTTTAAAATCTTTTATTGCATAGAAAAAATAAATAATTACAAAATCAATAAGTTACCTATCAACACCATTTTCAATCATATTCACTGCCTTTAAAGCCGTTACCTACTCTGAACACTTCTAGACTTTTTCTGACGCATTTTCAAACCGGAATATCTTTTTGGTGCTCAGCTACTTCGTGGTTCTCATTCACGATCAGGTGATGGTGGTGACCGGGATGGCTGGCCCTTTCCGCATCCGACCAGGATTTTTCCATATTTTCCCTCAGCTCCGTGGTTTCCTCCTGGTTCTCATTCTGCTTGTACGAAGGAGCTGAATATGAGTGAGCGTGGGCCAGGTGACCAGCAACGACGTTTGGAGCGCAGCTTAGGAGAAGTGGAACACCACAACCGCCGATTTTGGCGTTGGGGAAGTAGCCCACGGCACCACTGGGTGAAGGGGCGAGGATGCTCGCCGACGCGCCGTAACTGGGGGCCTCATAGGTGCGTGCGTGCTCGGAGGTCTCTCCGTGGAGGTCTTCTTCTCTGTAGTGCGGGGCGCTTGGAGGGGCCAAATAGAGCGCGATAGGGGCTAGAGGGCCCCCGGAGCAGGGCGGTCCGTACGACGCTGAGCCGTAAGACGAAGCACCGCCATAAGACTGCGCTCCGCCGTATGGTGCTGACTTTCTTGTTCTCAAAAGGTCCTCGGTTGGCGCACCAAACGCCGATGAACCGATAAACACAGCGATAGCGATGGCGATCTTCATTGTTGATGAGATTGGTGAGTGACAGTGTGAGGATGTAAAATAAGATTGACTATTTATATTGAATAGTTACCAAGTGAGTGTCATATATTGATTATCAGTATTATTGTAGGTTTGAGCAATTTTGAGCACGTTTTCAAGAGTTGAGTTTTATCTTCGTTGGAGCACGTACATAGGCAAGTGACGAAGTTTTAACGTACGTGAGTCATTGCCTTCCGCATGTAATTTAGGGTCATAGGTATCAGCACACAATAAGAAAAAAAAGTGTTAACATAAAGTTAAGTACCTAACTACTGGGAGTCTTAAAATTTCCTTGAAACAACTAAGACTGTACCTAAATGGGGTGTAAAGCTAAATGATTCATAAGTACAAGACTAAGATACTTGGTGGAGGTCCATCAGTACATCAATGAACTATAGGTACCTTGTTACTATGCTACTCCGTTACCTCACATGCAAACAGCTATGTCCCTGTAGGATGCCAGCTTTAGGGGAGGGTGAATGGGGGGCTGCCCGGGGCGCCAGTGCGTCATGCGCCAAGCTTTTTTTTTTATTAGCCTGTTAAAGTGTCCCACTGCTGGGCAAAGGCCTCCCCTACTTTCCGCCACTCGTCCCTATCGAGAGCATGCTCCTGCTACTCTATTTGATATGCGTCTAAGTCATCTCGCCATCTTCTCTTCCATCTGCCTCTGTTACGATGGCCATCCGACGTAACCCAATGGGTAGTAATTTGGGCCCATCGCTGCGAGTGCATGCGGCAGATAGCTTAACTTAACCACTTAATTTGAATCTGGTCTTTTTTTTTACATTGGGTCTTAATTAGTTGTGAAGCTCAGTTTAATAGCGACAAAATTAATAGAACTGCCGAGTTTAAACAGATTTAATAGCAAAATCTATTTTTTTAAACGATTTTTTTTACCGGGTGGCCTAAAAGGATTCGAACCCGCATCTCCTAGATTTACGCATTCAAGCGTATCCATCCTAATAAGCGTAAGTATCCAATAAAAAAAAATCTCTATTTCCTCGAAATGTTTTTAAAAACTGGTCAAGTGTGAGTATGGCTTGTGCACCGAGATTTCCGTACATCTCTAAAAACTGAAATAAAATAAATAAAATCATCTGAAAAATAAGAAATTTACAAGAAATTAACAAAAAAGCGTGGGGTGCTTTGTACCATATTTTTATAGTAATTGTGTCGACGTAATATTTTTAACAGTCAGCTGTTAAAGTCGATATCGTAAAATAGGAATAATACAAATAAGAATAGCATTGATATACTTACTTACTAATATAGAGTACCCCAATAACAGATAGTTTTCTCGTTAATCATGCTTTAATAATAATAATAATAATTCATTTATTTATTCAGACAACAAAGATCCATCCATTATTAGTAATTAACTTATAACTATGTTGGACAAGTGATAGTGTGCTATTAATTAAATTTTGCATTATAGAGCACTCATCTCTTACAGCTATCATCTTCAGGAGGCTGTTGTTGCTGCCACATATTCTTGTCAGAAGCGATGCCTTTTTTTTTTTCGTAGTACCGCATTAAAGCTATCTACTCGCGCTTCAGCAAACATAATGGACGCACTGCAGAACCGTGGCAGCCCTAACAGCGCCCTGAAGGCGTTATTGTATTAGACGCGCAGGGAGCTTTATGCTTTTCTTATTTTTCAGTTATATTTCATATTTTAATTCGGTTTATCATTGAGACCTGCTTTTCAGTTTTTTTTATAAGTATATTTTATTTTAGTATTTGTTATTGCAGCGAAAAAAATACATAGGTGTTATGTGTAAATTTCAGCTGTCTATTTACTACGGTTCTCGATATACAGATCGGTGACAGACATACAAACGGACAGACAGACAGTGAAGCGACAGTACCCGTTTGGATCCCTTATTACCCTTCGGCACCGAAGCCCTAAAATTACTGCTTAGATTTCTATAATAGAGCAGATAGATTGTGTACCTATTTCTATAATGTGGGACATCCATAAGAACATAGGTACATTTTAACTAACTATAGCTTTAACTATTGTTAACCGTTTTATCAAAAAAATATAACAATTACCTTTACCAATAGAGAGTTATTAATTTTTTAATTTTCGCGAACAATAGTGTAATACAAAATAGTAGATTGATAACCAAGGGTGGAAAGTGACCCATTTCACCCGAGATATTTATTTCCAATAGTTCGAGGGGAAATGGGTTATTTCACCCGAGTTAGACATTCTGCTTTTCATTTCGACTGTGAGGAAACTAAAATACTACAAAAAAACGAGAATAATAATAAATTGAATTTACTTATACCTCACCTATCCAACCTCCAACGGTACCTTTTCGACTGGCCACTTGCCATGCCCGAGTATAAAAAAAAATCGAGTTGGTCACGACGTGCATCTAGATGGCCATGCCGAAACGTGAAAAAAAAATGTCATTGACATAACTCAATTATCTTCGATGTCGTGGCTATACGAAAAATTAAAAAAAATTACTTTCCACCCTAGAGGAGAAAACGCAATTTTCCATCCGGCTATCTACCCATGAAAATTAAACTTTCCGAACAGGAGAGATGAAAATTTATTTGACGTGCTTTGACGAGTTTTATCACCGATACATTTCGATCCGAATTAATTCGTATGAAACAAAAGTTGTTTTTTTAACTAGAAATACTAATTTTACGTCAATTAGGGATTATGCTTTCAGCCCTTAAAATAAATGTTCTTATGGAAATCACACGTTATATAGCTTGGACAGTTCGTAGCAAATATGTACAGTCAAGTGCAAAGATTTCGACACGGCCAAACCTACACACGACTTTATATAGGTACTTAACATTAAGGTCGTGTATGTCAAATTCAAATTTAAATTCAAATTCAAATGTCTTTATTCACATAAAATATGGTACAATAGGTGATAAATTAACATTTCCAGTATAAAACATATTTTGCTACATAATAGCATGCAGTTATCTTAAAACTAAACATAGGCATCATAACTAATCATACTCATAAGCAGAACACAAAGTAGCATATTTATGTGTTTGTGTTAATGAGGGCATTTGTTGAATAAAACATTTTTTCCTTGAGCCATCTATAAAGTATCCTTTCAAATAAATTTAAAGGAAAAACTTTGAAGTCGTCTGGGATTGCATTAAAAATTTTGATGCACATGTGGTAACTATTTTTCCTAAAAAGAGCACTGTTTGGAACTATATCTAACACGAGCCTGTCCTTGTTTCTCGTACTTCTAGGAAATAATTCTGAAGCCTTCTTAAATAGTTCCGGGTGTTTTTTTACAAACACAGCTACTTCAAATATGTATAGACACGGTAGAGTTAGAATTGCATATTTTTCGAATAAGAGTTTACGTGACTCAAGTGACGTGACTGTCGTGTTCCCAATCCGCACTGGGTCCGCGTGGGAACTATGGCCCAAGCCCTCTTGTTCTGAGAGGAGACCTGTGCCCAGCAGTGGGACGTATATAGGCTGGGATGATGATGTCGGGTATATATTTTTGTAACTTTGGCCGTATCCGATATCTTTGCACTTGACTTTAGGTATGGTCAGCATCAAAAGTAGCTGGTTACATTTGTACCATAGATTTGTACTTACTTTGTCGTTTTACAGCCACGTACCGTATGTATGTATGTATGGCGATACAAGATTGACAAATATGACAGAGTTATAACCGGCCAAGAGTGTGTCGGACACGCCCAAAATAGGGTTTCGTAGCCATTGCGAAAAAATTAAGTACCTAATGTTTTTCTAAGGATTTCGTATTTTATACGGAATCTTCCTAGTTTAGGTATATTTTATACCTTAGGCTGCTATTTACTCTTAAACTACTAATAATTCTCAAGAAAACTCAACCGTTATAGTTTTCCTTGTAAGTTTGATATACTTACTACCATACTGATTTTTTTAAAATTTTCACCCACCGGTTTAGATTTTAGAGGGGGGGACGCCTTATTTTAATGAAAATTTGCACTTTAAAGTTGAATATTTCGCAAAAAAATCACTGAATCGAAAAATTGTCTTAGCAACCCCCAAATTATTTCGAAAGACCTATCCAACGATACCCCACGCTATAGGGTTGGATGAGAAAAATTATTAATTAATAAGTAATTACATATATATCCGTGCAAAATTACAGTTTTCTAGCATTGATAGTCCCTGAGAAAAGCCGCGGACGGACAGACAGATACGGCGAAACTATAAGGGTTCCGTTTTTGCCATTTTGGCTCCAGAACCTTAAAAAGGAACTAGAGCTACTTTTGATGCTGACCGTACTAAGGTATGCAAATAGAACAAGATTAAAGAGAGTCGTAATACCTAAGATTATGATTATCTAAAGTGGAAACTATCGTTATTTAACATAATTTGATCAGTTGTATAATAATAATATCTGCCGAAGTTTTGTCAAAGTTGCATTCCTGAAACAGTTTTGTCACAATTTAAATGAGTAAAATTATTTACTTAGGTTAGGTATTTCTAAATATTTTAAAATGATGCAATTAAAAACGGTTATTAAGTGGGTATGGTAAATTTTAGGCAACCATTATAAATGTAATTGAAAAATATAATTAAATAATACTGCACATAATATGACTCTATTACCTAATCTTGTTCCATTACCGTGTTGCAGTTGCTTTGCGATGACCTGTCCGTGCTATGCTTAGGTAGGTATATGAATTTTTTTGTGTATTACCCGACAATAACACTCGCAGTGTACTGTGCCATCAATAGCAACTTTAATCTAACTTTACTATACTATTGTAAGTAGACAGATTAGGTAATTTGGAATACCAAGTAAAAAGTTAACGATTGAGTTAAACAGCTGGCTCTTTTCTCAGACATCGTTTCAATTGCTATCATCATACAAGGAGAAAACGTAGCGAGCCTTATGGGCGCCCTACCCAATGACAGTAATCTGGGTGACATATTGAGTACCTACAGGTTTTATGGTTTAAAATAAGTTAGTTTACATATTCCTCTCTTTACTCAATTATTAATTAAAAATAAATTTGTGCTGGTAAAGAAAAAAAGGTAAATTTTGTAATTATCATTTATTACCTAGAAAAACAACAATTACACATGTAGATAATTCTGATCTAAAGCTAGAGTCACTGAGTCTTGTTGGCGTCGGGGATGGCGGCAGCTTCATGAACCGTCGTCGCGTGCTCGGCGTGCTCGCTGTGCTCGCCTTGGACCAGGTCTGGGTGGGCTTCATCTTCCCGGTATGCGCCAGCACCAGCAGATATCGCCGCGGTACCCGCTCCGTAAGCAGGCGCGTAGTGCGACCCGTAATGCGATTTAACAAGGTGTCCAGCCACGATGTTGGGCGAACAACTGAGGAGCAGCGGCACGTTGCAACCACGTACGTTGGCACCTGGGAACACGCCCACAGCACCAGAAGAAGCCGCTGGCACAATCGGCGACAGAGCGTGCCCGGAGTAACCACCAATGCCAGCGCCATAACCTCCAGCAGCGGCTCCGTAACCACCACCGCCCAGAGACACGTAGCGAGCCATAGGCGCGTTTTCTGCTGGTTCCGTTTCTGAGAAGTTCATGGTTTCGGCTTCGTCTCCAGTATTTTCTTCAAAGTCGTCCGTTCTGTAGTGAGGACCGCCGTAGCCGCCATAGTGCGGCGCTCCGTAGCCTTGTACCGGTCCGAGCTGGTATGCAGACGGTTGGTGGTAACTAGGGATGGCGTGTATCGCACCAGCGCTTGCGCAGGGCGATATATAACCCCCGTACCCGTGTGAGCGTGGGCGGCGCAAGAATATCCCGTTGTTATAAGGCGCCGCCACGGCAGCCGCGACCAGGAACAGAACACACGCTAGCACGACCTGCATTTTCGAGATGTTCAACTACTGTGATCACATTTCAGCATACCACAATATTTATACATTTTGCAATCGAATTCGAACTCCTTAGATTGCATTCTGCGGTGGCCGAGTTTATGCATACACGAATTATTTAAGTTGCAGGCAAAACAACGTTGCGGTACGAATCAGCTAACTACGCGTAAAACGTTTCTAGCATCGACCTCAATCGAAATTGAGTATGTGGAGTAATTTAAATTATATACTTTTGGAAAAGCCGTGGCGGCCTAGTGGTTTGACCTCTCACCTCTCAAGCAGAGGGTCGTGGGTTCAAACCCACATTTGAGATTTACCACGAGCTTTGCGGTGAAAAAAAATATCGTGAGGGAACCTGCATAACCTGCGAAGCAAGTCAATGGTGCGTGTAAAGTTCCCAATCCGCATTGGGCCCACGCTCATTCTGAGGAGCCGTGCCCAGCAGTGGGACGTATATAGGCTGGGATGATGATGATAATGACTTTTGTATACATAGGTATAACGTAACGAAGTATTTTCGTATAGGCGGGCAGCGGTGCGGTGATCACTTGCCATCGAGTGACCCACATACACGTTTTTCTTTTCTTAATTCATAGCAAAAAGTAATTTTTAGTACATCAGTATAAATTAGTAGCTGTTATCCTAAACTTCGTTTGCGGGGGCATTTTAAACTAAAAAACCCTACAACGATTTAATGAAACAGATAGAACTTCCGCAATGAAACTCGCTTTCACGTTAAAAAAACCGCATCAAAATCAGTCTTTCCGTTTGAGAGCTACAATGCCACAAACAGGCCGACATTGGCGGCAAACTTATAACAATCCTCTTTATTAACCCCGACGCAAAAGAGGGGTATTTAAGTTTGTGTGTCTGTCTGTGGCACCGTAGCTCTTAAACAGGCGAATCGATTTGATTACGGGTTTTTTATTTGAAAGCAGGTTTTCTAGCGATGGTTCTCAGGCATGTTTTATCAAAACCAGTTCATTTCTAGTCTATTCCATCTGTAACCATACATTGTGGAAAAGCAATAAAATATTGAGTATTGAGTATTTACGAGTACTACATCTTTACCATTACTGTCAACCAGTAAGTACCTCTACATTACAGATAGAACTATCAAAATATTGTGTACAAATAAGGTTACATTACAACATTCCTTTATTTAATTGTTTACATTTAAAAGTTTACCATGAGCGCTTGCATGAGCAGGAAAATGTCATAAGGAAACCTGCACACACCTGGAAAACGATGGTATGGCTGTGTAAAGGCCATTGTTCCGGATCTTAGAACTTAGCCCAAGCCTGCAAAGTCAAAGTCAAAGTATTTTTACTCAATTTAGGCCATTACAAGCACTTATGAATGTCAAAAAAATCTACTTACCACCGGTTCGGAAAAACCTATGTTGAAGAAGAAACTCAACGAGGTATATTTTTTAAACAGATTTACAATAGGTATTATTAAATGAAATCTGTACATCACAAGTATTTTGTTAAACTTTATTTTTAACACAATAGGTTCGCTATTTTGTCTTCAAATACTCCCTCTCCCTTTCATTTAGAGACAAGGTATGGGTCCAGCAGTGACACATAGGTATATAGGAGACAGATTTTTTGACACCTGATACCTATTAGAGAGCAAAATTAAAGAACTCGTGGCAGAAAAGTCCTTGTAGAAGTCCTTGGCCTATGTATTTCAACCTGGTGACTGCAAATAAGTAGGAACTAAGGTATAGGGAAAAAAGCCGTGGTGGCCTAGTGGTTTGACCTATCGCCTCTCAAGCAGAGGGTCGTGGGTTCAAACATGTGCAGAATTACATTTGAAATTTACCACGAACTTTGCGGTGAAGGAAACCTTCACAAACCTGCGAAGCAATTCAATGGTGCGTGTGAAGTTCCCAATTCGCACTAGGCCCGCGTGGGAACTATGGCCCAAGCCCTCTTGTTCTGTGAGGAGGCCTGTGCCCAGCAGTGGAAAGTATATAGGCTGGGATGAAAGTATAGGCAACTGTAATCAACCAATTTGATTCTTAAGCCACCACAAAGCGTTATCATATGTAAATAATTATACGAGTACGTGACAACAAATTTCCGTGTGATGTCACGATATGTACTTGGAAAATGCTCAGTTCCCGAGGGAACAGCGCGTGATAACCGAATTCCAGGCGGGCGAAGCCGCGGGCAAAAGCAAAATTCATACATATACTTACGCTACTTTTCCCCTTAAGTACATTCTCACGGCATCGGGATAAAATCTTAAAATTTCAACCGCTGGGTTTAGACTTTAGTTAAGATGAAATTTGGCGCGGGAAATTTACAATCTACGATATGATTTTGGGAATTTCCATGGGAATTAAATAATATGACGGAATTTCAATTAGGCTGCCGGTTCTAAAGAATTACGGTGTGCAAAGCCACGGTGAAAGTCTATTCATACTAATATTATAAATGCAAAAGTGTGTTTGTGTGTTTGTCCATCTTTCACGCCGTAACGGAGCGACGGATCGACGTGATTTTTGGCATAGAGATAGTTTATGGGCCCGAGAGTGACATAGGCTACTTTTTATCTGGAAAAATGCACAGTTCCCGAGGGAACAGCGCGCGATAACCGAATCCCACGGGAGCGGAGCCGCGGGCAAAAGCTAGTACTTAATATATAATGATGTTACGGCTGGCAAGGTAATAGGTAAATATTAAACGAATGATTAGGCTGCGATTCATCCAGAGATCTGTGGGGATGTGTTGCGAGGAATGTGTTTTTCATGAACCAATAGAAACGTTTAATTTACTTACCTAACCTCGTTCCGCTCAGCTGTTTCCACCAGAGGTGCTGTGCGAGGAAGGTAAATGAAGCGTTTCTATTACATCTCGTACATCTCTGGTGGAAACGCAGCCTTAGCGGCGTTGTATGAATGTAGGTCTCCATACGATGTACAAGTGAAATGTGTTGCAGGTGGTAGGACCTTGTGCAAGATCCGCCCGGATTGCTACCACCATCTTGCTCGCTAATCCTGCCGTGAAACAGCAGTGCTTGCACTGTTGTATTTTGGTGTGGATAGTAAGACAGCCGGTGAAATTACTGGGCACTTGAGGTATCCCATCTTAGGCCTCTAGGTTGGCATCGCATCTGCAATCCCCCTGGTGCTGTAGGTGTGTATGGGCGGTCATGATCTCTTACCATCAGGAGACCCACTTACGTGTTTTCCATCCAGTCGAATAAAAAAAATGTTTTTCTATGCTGTCATAATAATCGATATTTAAAATTCCCTGGTGCCGTTACTCGTCAATTCAAGTGCAAATAAATATCGACACGGCCAATGTTACAAAAATATGTATAAATTAGGTGCATTAAGTCGTGTGGGTATACATATTTTTGTAACATTGGTCGTGTCGGTATCTTTGCCCTTGACTGTACATAGTTTCCGTATACCTTTATTGCCCGAATTGCCCGAATTTCACTTGCCATAACGACGTTTGACATAAAATATGTAGAATCGTGCTGTTTTAAGGATTTTTTTAAATGTCATCTTATAGAATGCAGTAGGTTAGGTATTAGTTTAATGTCAACTCTGAAGAAAATACTAAGAATTTCAGAAATAAATTACTTTATCCTCCTAACGATAACGCCCAAAGTCCTTTATAAAGGACTTCTCAGTAATTTCATACTGAACTCTCTCAGAAGTAACTTAAAATTTAATTTTCAAAAAAACACAAATTTTACTTGAGCGTTAGGAGGGTATGGCAAATGAAAATTATGGAAAACGATACATTATGGCATATGAAATTTGGGCAAACGACAGAGAACCTAGTTTCATTATCAGAAATCGCAAATCACTATAATTATAACTTGTTCTTTGGAACCATTGAAAACAACCTACATTTAATTAATTGACCTGAATCGCTTTTACCGTATGGCATTTAAATAATCTGCATCTGCATTGCAATATTGCTGGCAACGCCGAAACGTGAGTTATTTCATAACAAGCAAAACCTACTTAGCTTTCTTTGAATTTAAATGATAATTCATCGTAAAATAAGTTAACAAATCTTGAGTTTTAGGTCATCTTGTGATTCTTTAACTGAATCAGAAAATACTTAAGATTGGTTTTTTGGAATCTTTTTGTATTTTTTATTTCAATTCCAAATTTTTACTTTTACGGTCATCCCGTAAAACCTAATATAAATTAAAAATACAAACTGAAATATAGATGCACAAAAAACCAGAAAAATAAGACCAGTACTGGGAATCGAACATAGGTCCTCGGCATTCCGTGCCGCGTGTTATACCGCTACACCACTGCTGGACCAGAAAACAGGCAGCTGGATTGAATCAGAAAAAAAAAAAAAAAGTATTATTTTATCAAATAAGTAACATTTACACTAAAATTTTTGGGATATCGTACCCAAAGGATGACAATCGCTATGCTGTCCCGTTTGTTCGTCTGTCTGTCAAAGGGCTGTACTCGTAGAAGCTCTAGAAATGTAAGTTAGATAGAGCTGAAATTTGTACGAAATAGCCTTTGCTCGCGGCTTTCCACGCGTATTTGGTGAATTTCATTAAAGTTGCATCAAAAAAACCCACGCCCCATGTCTCTACGTGACTTTTTTAACCGACTTCAAAAAAGGAGGATGGATATGCTCCAATGTTTGTATTTTTTTATGTATGTTTGCCGATTACTCAGTCAATTGTGGACCCATTCCATTCTGAGGTGGTCCCATTATACCTTTGTTCAAAATATCTTTATTCAATTTAGGCTATGCACTTATGAATGTCAAAAAAATCTACCGCCGTTTCGGAAAAACCTCTTTGAGAAGAATCTGGCAAGAAACTCAAAGAGGTATATATTTTTTTAAACAGTTTTACAGTATTATTAAATGATATCTATACTTAGTACACACACAGTAGGTTCACTATTTGAGGGGATCGCTAATGCGGATCGGAATTATTTCCAAAATATCCCTGTCCATGAACCATTGACTTTATAGTACGCCTTAGATATTAACAAGATATATGTCTTCTTGATTATTATAATAAAATTATCAGATCTATATAGATCTGAATTTCGTATTCGTTTCATTTGTAATATTTTTGAAATTTTATCATAAAAACGTATGCAATTTCCCAGATACGACTTTTTAATTTTAGCGAATCTGTAGGATGGAACTTTAAGCTTCCCTGTGTTTCTAGTAGCCTTTGGCTTATCGATGTTAGTGGGAAAATCACAAATTATGTTCTTCCTAACATACATAATTATTTCAAAAACATAAAGCGACGGCAGGGTTAGGATACCTGTTTTCTTAAAAAAAGATCGTAAAGATTCACGCGTCTGCCTCAACACCAGCCAGGTAGTAACTATTAGTTATTCTGTGACAAACGTTCATTTGGGAGACGCCTATGTCCAACCATGATGATGATGATGATGACCAATGATCATTCTTAATTTCAGTAACAGCAATATTATTTGCTGTTGGTAGGCCTCCAACAAGATGGAGCGACGACCTGGTTAAGATCGCGGGATCGCGGTGGATGCGAAAAGCACAAGACCGGTCTGAGTGGAGAGCTTTGGGGGAGGCCTATGTCCAGCAGTGGACGTCTTTCGGCTGACATGATGATGATGATGAATATTATTTGATCAGTAAATGATAAGTAAGTAGCTTTCCGTAGTGATTTTGTTACAGTCGAATAAACTACGTCAATTCTTACAGTGGGTAGGTAGGGGAGACCTAGGGGAGTTGAAACATTTTTGACATTTTGTGTCATACATAAAAATCTATTCGTAAGAATCATACAAAATTGGTACCAATCGATAGCCTATTTATTCATCTTTTATTTGATCTCCATTAACAAAGCCTAACTATTAGTACTTCTCCGAAAAACGAACTTAGACGAGAAAAGTCACTTTGTTTCATTTCCCCTCATGCTGAGGTAAGTTGAAACACGGGTCGAGGGGTCTTGAAACATCCACTTATTGTGGACAATTAGGCTTATAAATAAGAAACAAATAGTGTAGTTTAAAGAGTTTCATTATTAAAACATAAAAAAGAAAATTGAACACTAATTTTTAAATTAAATTAACTCAACATCATTATCGCAATCGTTATCAGACAAAAGACGTCCACTGCTGAACAAAGGTGCCCCCTTAGATCGCCATAATGAACGACAACTCGTCAATCGCATCCACCGGTTACCCGCAACGCTCGCAATGTCATCAATCCACCTAGTGGGAGGACTGCTAACACTTCGAGGACCATTCTTCCTTCAGGATTATCGATTCATATTCTTTGAGCTACCTATGTCGGTTTACTTTAGTTCTTCGGCGAATTTTCATATTCCGGATTCCGGATTCCATCATCAACATCATCATCATCCCAGCCTATATACTTCCACTGTCGGGCACAGGCCTCCCCTCAGAATGAGAGGGCCCTCTCATTCCGGATTCACTTAGGAGAAATTCTCACAAAGAAATTTCGACAATAGCTACCTCCACAGCTCGTTCCGTGACACTGACAACAGTCAAATGGTGTCACTGGCATCACATACTGGTTGAATTTATCTTGTTTACACCGAAGACACATTATGCTAAACTGCATAACCAGTTTTATATGTGAAACGCCTTATGTTTCCTTGGTTGTTAGACCGCAGTTCACAGTAGCACAACTTGAAAGATTATTTTCTCCTCTGGTGGTGAAAATATAGTTTTTATGGGTACCTATGTGTATGTTATTTCATTAGCTTTAGCATATTTTCCTTAAATGTAACTGTACAAAACGTATGATTGAGGTTGTAACTCAAAGCAGAACACGACGTCACAATGTTAACTTCTTATGCATAGAGACCGTATTTCACGGTTCGCCATAGCTCTATCTGTCTTACTTTGATGAATAGGCATACTAAAACCAAGAAAGCAAATAAAATACATAAATTAACTTAACGTACTAGCAAATTAAGCATGCAAAACAAAACCGAGGAGTTTTGAAACAGTCTGTTTCAAATCCCCTCAGTATCAAAAATCTTCCCATCCGTTACAAAATTATCAACTTCAGGTAATCTAAAAGGCGATGACTTGCATGACAACTATCAATTCAATCCTTAGTTGTTGAAGTTTAGAAACACACGTAACACAAGGCCAAACACCAAAAGAGTACCAAAATAATGGAAGCCAAAAAAAACGAATAAAACCTACTTTTCGAGATATTTTTGACGCGGGTCATAGAACGTCATAACCGCGTGTGCCAGGGCACAGACGCTGCCTGAGGTGTGTGCGGCGGTGGAACGTGGCTACACAGTGCTGTTGCCAGCTCGCTAACGGTTTTAGGATTCGCGAAAATGACATTGTTTCAACTCACCTTTGTTTCAAAACCCCTCGGTCTCCCCTATATAGGTACCTACTCAAGCGTTCTTTAACCCAAATACAGATTAGGTATAATGGTTGGTGATAAGTGATAAATGATAATATGAGCGGCTTGCATAACCGTTACGATAACTTATGACGTCAATTTAACATCTACCGTTAATAAAATGATAAAAAGGCGCAAAATTCTCGGCAAAAGGTGACCAGACCTCGAAAGATACATTTCATAACTTAAATGAATAAAGTACTAACTTGTGTATTGTTATGACGTCAACTAAGATTAGGCAATGTACATGTCGGCGGCCGATCGTTAAATCAGCCAGATCACGAAATTCCTAGGCACATCATGAAATGGCGCCATTTCATGATATGCCTAAAAGTTGTTCAGGCATATCACGATGTGCCTGAGAAACAATACGGCAGATCGATTAGAGCAACGCATTCGACGATATTCCTAGCTTTATACCGGGCATATCGTGATAAGCTGAAAAAAAGAAAAAATAGGTAGGTACGACGAGCGAAGCGAGGAGTGGTTAGTATGAATTGTGACTACTACGCACGAGCCGAGCGAGCGAAGCGAGCGTGCCGCGGCAGCGGCCGGCGAAGTGCCAGAAACGATTTGCCGGCATTTCATGATATGCCTAGGAATTTCATGATCTGCCTAAACTAGCCAAATCATGAAATGGCGGCGTTTCGTGATATGCCTAGGAATTTCATGATCTGCCTAAACGTCACCAGGCAAGTCGTCAAACGGTGAGTTTTGAACGATATGGCGGATGTCCCTTAGCCAATTCATGAAATGGCGCCATTTCACGATATGCCTAGGAATTTCGTGATCCGGCGGATTTTACGATCGGCCGCCGACATACACATCTCTAAGAAATATGTAATGGGTATCTACGATAAAAAAGCTGAATCTAGGGAGTGGCTTACAAAATTTCTGATCGTTAAGTGAAAATCTACACTGGTTCTAGTATTTTCGGTGTTTTCGACCAGCAGGGAAAATCGAAGTTCGGATCCTGTGACACTTATCATAGGTACTATAATATTTAACGAGAGCGAGAGGGACGGTACGATACGAACTTCGATTTTCGAACTTCGGAGTAGGCCCTCAGAGGTCATCGTTGACAATTAAACTACCTCAGAAAGTACCGCGAGACTCACTCATATTTAATGAATATCACCCCTCTTTTTGTGTCGTGGTTTAAAAATACCGGAAAACTCAGGTCTTAAATCGAGTTTGCCGAGCCGCCGAGTCGCTTTACTCCGGGAAAAATGACTAGGTAGGTACGAATTAGCCCGCAACCTGTTGAGCTAAACTTGATTTAAAACTTGATCCGGTTTTTTTTTCATAAATGAGTGATGATCATCATCAGAGAGAACGTTAACGATACATGCAAAGCTATAAAATAAACGCATCTATATTAAATAATTTTTTGAATCAGGCGATACTTTGCGGAGGTCCATAATAAACTGAAAACAGTTACGTTGCTCACATGCGACCTTATAATAGCTACGTCTGTGCAACGAAATGTGTGTTCATTGAACTCCTCCAGTAAGAACACATACAAATCACAAACCCAACTAGCATCTGGTACCATGGTGATGGTGAATGGTTGCGTTGCTTTGAGGATGAATTCTGAGTGAGATCGAAACATGTCAATTAGTACATTGATATAATATATGGACCCCCGCGAAGTATTGTCGTAATCTTGACATGAGATTAAAGCTAGCGTTGTAAGGTTGGCGTACCTATTGTATTTATTAGTTACTATAACTTAACATACGTGTATTTTCAAAACGCTCTACCTATATGATAACCTAACCTAACCAACCAAAAGTCGGAAAACCCCCGATTTTGTCACTTCAAAGTTCAATATCTCAAAAACGGCTTAACCTATTTTGATGAAATATGTCTAAGAACCATTGCTAGAAAACCTGATTTCAAATTAAAAAACCGTTTAAGAGCTATGGTGCCACAGACAGAAAGACAGACACACAAAGCGGTCAAACTTACAACACCCCTCTTTTTGCATCGGGGGTTAAAAATAGGGGCTGGCAAGTTTTTTTCCCGCTTTCATTTCAGTTGCAAAAAAACGTACAGAAGTACCTACACTTCACAGAAATATACTGAGCGGCAAAAAATCTGGCCCTCAAATGTATGCAGAATCGTTAATTTTGTATGAAAGGTGGGCCAAATTTTGTGCCGCTGAGTATATATTATTTGTTGGTTTTCTATCGTTTGCTCGAATTCCATACCTATGCCCGAATGTATCGTTTTCTAGAATTTTCATTTGCCATAAAGTAATTTATTTCTGAAATAGCAATTTCTTCGGAGTTGATATTAAACTAACCTAATCTAACCTACTGCATTATATATATTTTATGGCAAACGTTGGTATGGCAAGTGAAATTCGGACAAATGAAATTCGGCCAAGTAAAGGTAAACGCTTATTGTTACCTGGACAGTTGCGAACCAAGACGCACTTCTTCGAGTGCTCGTCCCTCAGGAAACCGGCCTTGCATCGGCATCCGACCCCGCACTCCCACGGCAGGGGGCAGCGCACCCCGCCCGCCCCCAGCATCTTCATGTTAAGACACGTCGGAGGACATCGCCAGGTGCACATGGAAAACTCCTCGTATTCTCGAAAGCATGCTGAAGTGCGGTAACTCCAACTCGAAGTTATAAATGCGAGATATAGTAAAGGTTGTAGCATGACGTGGAGTTGTGTTGAAACAGTGGTAGTCATAAAAATGTAGTTACAATACAACGATAGATTTTAAAGCAGATTTTTTTGCATTGCATATTGAGTTCGCTATGAGGAATACTGAGTTCCGTTTTTGCCATTTTAGCTAATTGCTAAAAACAATTTCACGAAAAATATATCATATCGAACGAAACCGTCTTGCCTCAACGAAAATCAAATGTAAAATGTCATTCATAGTTAATCAGGACACTTACCTAACTACGACTAGGTACGCTAAACACACGACGTTTCGACCACATTACCATATCCATGATCACTAGACTCACCCAGGTATTCTACTCGTGACCATGGCCACTGTAATGAGGTAGCGTGATAAGTCCCGATTGTGGTATTAGGTAACTAACTATGTGTGAAAATTTCGAAAGTTTAAAACATTAAGAACGATGTCATTTTTAACCCCCGACGGAAAAAAGGGGTGTTATAAGTTTGACCGCTATGTGTGTCTGTGTGTCTGTCTGTGTGTCTGTGTGTCTGTCTGTGTGTCTGTGTGTCTGTCTGTGGCACCGTAGCTCTTAAGCGGGTGGACTGATTTGAATGCGGTTTTTTTTATTTGAAAGCTGGTTTTCTAGCGATGGTTCTTAGACATGTTTTATCAAAATCGGTTCATCTGTGTACCTATTGGCAACTGTCTAAATACCCAGGATCCTGTAGGTATACTCGTAAACATCAAAAGTAGGAGTAGTTTATTAGTAGGTACTAACTTATACCAACCTGGCTGCCTGCTAAGTAAGTACCTATGTGTAGGTATGCTTGTAAGTAGGTATTGTAAAATTCTCATGATTTAGTAACCTTCCACAATCTTTCAAGTGACGAAATCAATTTAACTGAAAAACGTGCCGTCAGCACATCTACAAATCTGAATCATGTTTAATTTATCTAAACACTATCTCCGCATCTTGATATTCTAACGAAACAATCGATCCTGCCGATTACAATTCCTTTAAAAGCGAATCATTTTATCAAAGTCATCATTCAAACAACACCTGATCTCATCTGCAGTTATTAGAGAAAAATGAACGGGCTCAAAAGCGCTGTGGTGCTAGTTCTAGCAGTTACTCAAGTTAGAGGTCACTTGGTGTGGAACGATCCAGAACTACAACCAGTACAGGGACTATACGTCAAGCCATCTAGCGACGGAATCTCCGGTGATCTCTACGTAGCAGCCACAGAAGACAATGGAGTCCAATCCCAGTGGTTGACAGAGCAGCCTGTCAACTTCCTGCACGCTCCGTCACAGCATCAACATTCAGCAATTCCTCACTTCGCTTCAAACAACGATCTCTCTGGCGATGAAACATTGATCGCTACTCAAAAACGCGCTGTGATCGACCCAGCTGCTAACTACTACAACCAGCATGCCGGAACCCCAGAAACTACCTACATGCCATACAATTACGCTGGCATTCAATCTCCTAAAACAGAAGCGTTACCCGCCACCGAGAGCTCTCAAGTGCAGGCAGCACCTACCCCTGCTGCTGTTCCGCAGTACTCCCCATACCATTACATGTATCCTCACATGATGTACGCCGCCTACGCCAGTGCTGTAAAAGCCTATCAAGATGCTAGTAAGGGAAGCGAGGACTCTTCTAACAATAATAAAATCACCCCATACCCGACGGCTATGTGGCCCACCACCTCCTATTATCCTATGCAATACCTAATGATGGACCCCACTGCGTGGGCTAAAGGCCAAGCAGCAGCCATTTCTGGATCAACAATCGCAGCAACCACGAGTGCTCCTACCACCGATGACACCAAGACTGATTGAAATTTTATCAAAGTATAATGTAATTTATTTATTACTGTAACCTTAATAATTTATATTTCTTTATAATTTCAAATAAAAAGGCTGAATGCAATTCCTTTTTCTATTTTTTTTTAGTTGTATGTTCATTTTGTCTTTGCCTAATCTCAACACAGAAATAAAAAAAAAAGAATAGTGTTGCCGTTTCATAAGATTTTCCAATAATTAATGTAAAAATTCAAGATCATCACAGGAATATTTTTCGTAATAAAAAACGAGTTCTAATTTCTACCTTAGAATGCTAGCTTTTGCTGAAAACTTTAAGTTTGAAAATTAAGAAAATTTTACTTTACAACCTAAAAGTCTGTAACACAACAAAATTAACAAACCGTGTCACGTTTATTGGCTGTGGTAATCGTACGGAAATGGGAAATTCAGTACTTAGCATAGTAACACTGTCCTTTTGTCAAAATGACGTTTTAAGTACTGCGCATGCATGTGATAGAAATAATAAAAATATATTTAAATATTAATAATTAATACATATATCGTTCTAAATACAACGTAGATCGTTAATTTAATCTATCAAAATGGTGTCCAAAAAGAAGAAGAAGGTTTGTCATTAATAACCAACAAATAAAGTCACACGTGTTTGGTTTGTGTACATCGCTGAAAAGTTATATTTTTACAGTATGCGTCCGGCGAGGGAGCTCAATTTATGACAAGAAAGGCTGCCTTGAAGAAACTTCAGCTATCCCTTAAAGACTTCAGGCGTATTTGCATTCTCAAGGGCATATATCCCCGTGAACCCCGCAATCGTAAGAGGGCTCAAAAAGGTGCGGGAGGTATCAAGACACTGTATCACACGAAAGACATCAGGTTTTTGCTGCACGAGCCAATAATATGGAAAATAAGGGATTTAAAAGTGAGTTGAAGCAGTATACACTATTTTTTCTTTACTTAATTCACACTGGATCCTCTGCTTACATAGTTCTTTCTTTTGATTCAAGGTATACCAACAAAAAATTCGCAAAGCAAGGGCTATGCGTCGATATGGAGAGATGAGAAAATATTTACGGGATCATCCTGAGATGACTATTGACCATATTGTGAAAGAGCGATACCCAACATTTGTTGATGCTCTGCGAGACTTGGACGACTGTCTCACGCTCTGCTTCCTGTTCAGCACCTTCCCATCTCTGAAGAAGGTGCCGAGGGACCAGTCAATGCTGTGTCGTAGGCTGACAGTAGAGTTCATGCATGCTGTCATTGCTGCAAAAGCTCTCCGGAAAGTGTTTGTCTCCATCAAAGGTTATTATTATCAAGCTGAATTTGAGGGCCAGACAATAACATGGATTGTACCCCATCATTTCTCGTTCCAGGTAAACTAATGGTTTATTGGCGTAAAATTGTACAATTAAACCCGTTGAGCACTGTGTGTCTAATGCCACCTGTCAGTGACCTCCAGGCGCTTGATGGGTCAATTTGACATATAAATAATTATTTAGTGATATATTGGAAATCTAATAAAAATCCCAGAACATTAGCAGTACAAAGAATACCTGACCAAGGACAACTAGATATACAGGCACCTTTCACTGGCCCCCAACTGCCTACCTAAGAATACAAATAATAATAATAATAATTCTATTGTTTGTTTTCAGCCTCAGAGCAAAGATGAAGTTGACTTCAAAATAATGTCTACTTTTGTTGAATTTTATACAAACTTGCTTGGTTTTGTAAATTTCAAGCTTTACCACTCTCTTAATTTGGTCTATCCTCCAAAACTGACTAGGGGGTTGTCATTAAATTCGGAGAAAGACCTGATTGACGAGAAGGCTTATGTGGCAGAAAGAATAGCAGCTATGAACTTATCTCTAGCTAGAATAGCTGGCTCCAATGATGCAGAAGAGTTACCAGAAATTGACATCTTTAACACGGAAGATGAAGATCCACAAAAACTGGAAGAAGCAAAACTAGAAGTGGAGAAAGGGAAAAAACTGAAGACAATGTTTAAAGGATTAAAGTTCTTCATAAACAGAGAAGTTCCCAGAGAACCATTAGTTTTTCTAATCCGCTGTTTTGGTGGTGAAGTGTCTTGGGACCGCAATATGTTTGTCGGGGCTACATTTGATGAGACAGATGAAACGATAAATTATCAAATTGTGGATAGGCCCAGTATGGAAAAGCAGTATCTTTCTCGGTACTATGTGCAGCCGCAATGGGTTTTTGACAGTGTAAATGCAAGGACCTTGCTGCCAATCAACAAATATCTCATGGGTGCTGTTTTGCCTCCACATCTGTCACCATTTATTGACAAGACTAAAGATCAAGTGTACATTCCACCAGAGCAGAGAGCACTCAATGATCCAGATTTTAAGCCTAAGAGTAAGTAACATCATAAACTTAATCATATTCTACAAGCACTTATGTTGACGTAATGGACTAAAGTTAATATTTTACTATTTTTGCAGATGATGATGAAGTTTCAGATGAAGATATTGAAGAAGCCAGTGATGAAGATGAGAAGGACCAGGAGGAAAAGGATTCTGAAGACGAAGGAGCGGAAGCAGCATTGACCAGGCAGTACCAGGAGGAAGTAGCTGAAGAGTCTTCTTCTGATGATGATGGAGAAGATGACAAGGAAAAGAAGAAAATTGCAAAAGAAAAGGTAGGAGCTACTACAATTTGTGAAATATGATGACCGTAATATAACCCTACACTATTAACTAGTTTTGAAACACAAATTAACCAATATTTTATTTATTTATAATTGCAGAAAAAGGCTATGGCTGTAAAACCTGGTGTGCCCCACAAGGACCATCCATACCAGAAAGAAATAGAAGACAAACAAGCATTCAGACTTCGTGAGAAACTTGTACGCAAGAAGCACAGAAACCTATACAAGAGTATGAAAGCTGGCCAGGAGGCCCGCAAGAAGGAAATCTGGCTGCTGAGGAAAAAGAGGCGCCTCCACGATGAGAAGGTTCAGGAAGAAAAGAAGGTCGAGAAAAGGAAGCAGAGGATGCAAGCTTTGGATGCAGCGTCGGCTTAAAACATCAATATAGTATTGAAACATAAATGGCGTTTTGTTTTGACAATGGAATCTTCTCCCACAAAGTTCGATAATGCAGTTCCAAATATAACTTTGAAAGATAAAGAAAATCTTTAATCAACTTCACATTTTTCTATTCCTCAAAGTATAGTGAAGTCGTGGCGCGTCACCAGCTATGGAGTGCACTCATCAGAGAATCGCTTGAGAATGAGACGATGCGCTAAAACCGCGGGGCTAACCGCATAGTGCGTAAGTAGCCTAAAGCTTCCTTTAGATGGCACCATCTAAAGGAAACTGCAGCTGCTTAGCTGCGTTGTATAGCTTGTCTGTGGTATAACTATACAACTCGCGCGCACACCGCGTTTAAAAAACGCGGCGTGCAAAGGCCCTTAAATTCACTGAGACTATTATTTATGTGTAAATAACGACAGTAAAACCAATTTTTTTAACAATATAATTATTTATTATATTCCTACAACAAACAAAATGAGCTAGTGCTCCGTTCAAATGCACAGCCTTTGGAATTACAAAAGCAATTATTCTAAGTCAACGACACAATTCAGATTTAGACGCAAGTCAGGTCAGGTTCAAATCGCAAGGTAAGATGTCGAATGTGTTACAGAGCGACATTGCCACAGCTGAACATCCAGTAAATACTGATACAACTCCGAAAGCGCTAATTATCACGAGAGCGATTTTAAGTTTGAAAGAAACTTTCAGATCAAAGCAGTTTCTAATAGATGAAAAATAAGTGAAAAAATCAAGATTTCATTTTGTTCCATGTATTTCTATAAAGAAAGATAGAGCAGTCTTGGAGGTAATAAAGGATTACTGATGACGGATAGAATGATGTATAAAACACCAAATAGTTTCAAGTCGAGTTGTATTAGTCTTCATAGGACGCACAGATAGATCGTGAGTAGGTAAAAATTTGCCAAAAGGCTGTGGACGTACCTTTGAACACTTTCACTGAACAAGTCAATACATTGCTTATCTTAGTGTGTAGGTAATAAAGAACGCTAGAACAATAAAAAAATAAGATATCTACAAAATGTTGTTAAAGAGAGAGAGAATTATTTGTAAAATTCTTCATCTACATATTTACAAAAGTAGTCAATGAATCGCATAAAATGTAGCTATAGGAAATTAGTCTAAGGTTAATCTGAGTCGGAATTCGCGTCGTCGTCTTCTTCGTCGCTGTCTTCTAGTTCGGGCATTGGAAAGCGTAGAATAGCTGCCACGCCTGTTAGCTGATCCAGCTCTGTAAATAATAAGAATATAAAGTTTCTTTACTATCTTTAAGAACACTATTATGGTAATGAAACAACTTGCATAACAATGGAAGTGTGTACTTGACAGAATTGAGTACGGGGCATTAGTTTTTTTTCTTCCGAACGTACGTTTGCTGTTAGCCAGATAAGTGCAAACGTTTAGGGCGAGGGCCTTTTATGGGGATGTGCTGCTAAGCAATACTGCTTGTACAGTTGCACAGTCACCTGCATTAATATTTACCGCAGCGGAGCGTGTGAAAATATCTGACACGTCCTACCGGCCCTAGAAATAGAGTCGTATCAGATATACACGCTTTGATGTGGCAGATATTGTGAGGATGTGCAGATACTGGTGAGGTGACTCTATCCACCACCACAAAATAGAAAAAAAACTGAATCCTTACGTTCTCCTGATACATGCATGCTGGAGAATATTCTGACATCGCCCCCATTGTCCCGCACGGAGTCCACTAGCGCAACATACTCCTTCCTCTTTTGTATATCTTGACACCTGTAAATAGTAAATCAGTATGGTAAGGATGTATTCGAAAATGGCTGACGTGCTTTTTACGTCATTGTTCCGTTTTTTGTTATAGAACAGAGCTAGCTGTGTTAGAAAACTGAAATGGCAGTGGGCCGGTATCTAATGCCGTAGTTATGATCTTGAGGCAGATTGGTTTTACCATGTTTTACGTAGAGACTGCGTGTCAGCAAATACAGTGTGAGGTGTTTTTCAATGAAGACATGTTATGTGTACATAACATGTCATTGTTAAACACTTAAAAAAAAGTAATATTATGTAACAATTTTACAACAAGGACAATGGCAATGGTAAGGACTATGGTCAATTACAATCTTTTGGTTTCATGACTAAAAGTTAACTACTTTTTTAAAGGTGTTTTTCAATAAAAGACTCATCAAGATCTGCTTCCACTTTACCTTCTTTCTAATAAATGAAGTATAGGTGGGGCAATGATATCAATATGATAATGCAGCAAGAAAAGATTGAAGGAGAAAAGCTGGTGAAAGAGCTTGTGGCTTGCTATGAGAAGGGCTCTTATGTCAAGCAGCAGACAGACAGTTACCTACCCAATACTGAGTAAGTAAAATGTTGTTTAACAATATCTTATACAGCATCAAACAATTCACTTACCTAAACAATTTGTCAGATATCATTAATATTTCGATAGCCTGTGCTTCGTTTGCTCTCTCTACATGCTTTTTTCCGTAGAAAGCCTTGGCGGGTTCTAGCTGCAGCATTGTGTAAAAACTTTCTAGCAGCTTTACTTCACTGGCTGCTTTTGTGTCAGAGATCTTTGCCATCACTGCTGGCTCTTGTAACACCTCTGAAAAGAATTGGAAAATAATATAAGCATAAAATCATTACTGACATTTCCCCCATTGAATAGAAATGCAAAAGTCGAAAAACAAATAATAAAAAAAAAATAATAATAAAAAATTTACCATGGATCAAAATCTTTGACCTCATAAGTACTGACTTTTTCACCATACATAGTTCTACAGACCGAGGCCGAGAATTCTTAGTGTGCTTTCATAGTAAAATATGTAATGTATGCCACATAGTAGATTCCATGCTTTGTGTGTTTGTGAAGTACTTAATGTACTTACAATGTTAAGTACACACAAATAGCATTTTTCTCATTTCAATATAAATCTATATATATAAAAGGCAAACCTGACTGGGTTATATATCAACGCACAGCCCAAACCGCTGGGCCTAGAAACTTGAAATTTGGTACAGGGGTTTCTTTTATGATGTAAGTGAGCACTAAGAAAGGATTTTTGGAAATTCATCCCCTAAGGGGGTGAAATAGGGGGGTGAAGTTTATATGCAATTTTCTCATTTATGGACTTAGAAGTATAAAAATAGGTGTATAAGTTTTTGATTTGTTTTCGTCACCGCAAACACCCGATACACAGTGTAACAATGCTGTGTGTGTATCTGCGTCACCAAGTGATGTTCAGCAAACGTCGCACTCCTCGCCGCCCTCGCCGGCCGTCCACGAGTCACCGAAAGATAATTTGATGGTGTCTAATACAGGTATTAAGCGTGACAAAGACACAACCCCAATCAATTTACACACTTTGCTAAAGGTAGTACCAATAACAGTTTTTGGACCAGCTGGCAGCTGCCAAACCTACGGACTCCTCGATGATGGTAGTACTGCAACGTTGATTGACGCCGACATAGCTGCCCGTATTGGGTTGTCAGGGCCTGAAGAGTGTATAACTGTCAATGGTGTAGGTGGCTTACAAAAAACTACCAAGATCTCATATGTTGATTTTTACATACAAGGAAAACATGAGTCTAACAGGTTCCTAGTTAAGCGTGCCAGGGCTATGCCATCACTAAACTTGAACACCCAAACACTGTCCAAACAGACCGTGGAGTCCTACGAACACTTGCACGACATAGCCGATTTTTTGACGTATTCTGATGCCACACCAACCGTACTCATTGGTGCCGAGCACTGGCATCTGTCAATATCTCGGGATGTTCGTGCTGGTGGACGTAATGACCCTGTGGGCTGCCACACTTGGCTAGGTTGGACGTTGTATGGGGTTGTGTGTGGTAAAACCAAGCCCGTCGAGTTTGTAAATCACTGTCAGATGGATCGTGCTCAGTTATCTGAACATGAGCATTTGGAATCCCTTATAAAGGAATATTACAAACTTGACTCGCTAGGTATTACGAAGCGTGAAAATCTGCATAGCAAGCTCGACACTCGAGCCATTGAGATTTTGGATAGTACTACCACACGTTTACCAACTGGTAGGTACGAAGTAGGGCTCCCGTGGCGTGATAATATTCAATGTGTTCCCGATAGTTATCCACAAGCCTTATCACGATTTTTGAGCCTGGAGAGACGAATGGTAAGAGAACCCGATTTTGCCAATGCGTACAAAAAGTTTATTGACAATATGATCGCGAAGGGTTATGCTGAAGAGTGTGATCCTGTCACTTATTATTGTAGTTCTGCCAACACCGCTACTAACTTTATTTCCCAAAATAATTTACACAATTGTTCTAGTACAGTCAGCCTGAATAAATTGCAACCAAAAGTTGACAGTCACCTGTCAAATGAAAATAATAACATAATTAAACGAATAAGGTGGTATTTGCCCCATTTTGGCGTGTACCATCCCCAAAAGCGTAAACTTCGTGTGGTTCATGATGCGGCAGCAACGAATCAGGGCGTTTCGCTGAACTCGTTGCTTCTGCAAGGCCCCGATCTTTTGGAAAATTTATTAGGAATTTTGTTTCGATTCAGAGAGGGCGCTGTTGCCATAACTGCCGACATCAAGGAAATGTTTCCTCAAATTCGGATTCGTGACCAAGATAGGGATGCGCTTCGTTTTTTATGGCGCGATGTTCAGTCAAGAGATACTACGCCTCTAAAAGAGTATCGTATGACAGCCGTCATCTTCGGAGCCTCGTCCAGTCCATTCACCGCGCTGTACATAAAACATAAAAATGCGATGTTGCATCAAGATTCGTACCCAGATGCAGCAAACGCAAGCATTCACAGTTCTTACATGGACGATTTTTTGGACAGTCTGGACGATGTTGCCGAAGCCGCACGGCTAGCATCCGATGTAGTAACTATCCATCGTGATGCTTGCTTCGAAATGTGTGGCTGGATCTCTAATGAGCAGGAAGCGTTGCGTCTTGTACCCGTTGAATTGCGCGCCACCCAGCCTACTGAAGTTCCACTTGGTAGTGAACCGAGTTGCATCCGAGTTTTAGGTGTCTCTTGGGATCCTATAACAGATACCATTGGTTTTAGGACTGGATTAGAAGGTGTTAGCTTACAAGGCAGTTTAAATAAGCGTAAAGTGTTGTCCCACCTTATGAAGGTATACGACCCCTTAAATTTACTTGCACCAATAGTGGTCAAAGGCCGTATACTACTCCAGGAAGCATGGCGGTCAAATATTGACTGGGACAGTCCGTTTCCATCATCACAAGTTTTAAAATGGAACGAATGGTTTAAGGAACTGTCTGACGTATCAAGTATTAAGATCCCTCGTTGGTATGCTAAATTAAACGGAGAGCCTGCGCATAGAGAGCTGCATATTTTCGCAGATGCAAGCGAGCTTGCCTATGCCGCCGTTGCCTATTGGCGCCTTTTATATGCGGATGGTACAGTCAAGCTCGCACTTATCACCAGTAAGGCTAGAGTCTCGCCATTACGACCCTGTTCCATTCCGCGTTTAGAGTTGCAGGGCGCTTTAATTGCCTCTCGCCTTGCTATTACGATTAAAGAATTTCACAAGAAAAAGCCTATCCGAACGTTCCTTTGGACAGATTCGAGGACTGTCCTCGGTTGGCTTAGAAGCGACGCACGAGCTTTCAAGCCCTTTGTGGCCCATCGAGTCGGCGAAATTACCGAAAATACGTGCGTACATGATTGGAGATGGGTCCCAACGGACTTGAACGTTGCGGACGACGCCACTCGAATCAAAACACTTCACCTCCATCCTAACCATCGTTGGTTCACGGGCCCCTCATTTCTTCTGGATCCTCCGGAGGATTGGCCTGTGCCTGTGGAATCAGCTGGCCAGCCTACAACTCTTCCTGAATCCAAGCAGTCTTCTACATTTGTGGTTGGTCATCTGGTTCTCACCGCAGATTTTAGTCGTTTTAATGACTGGCTACGCCTTCTCCGTGCTACTGCTCGCGTTTTGCAGGCTGCGGCCAAATTTCGCTCGGTATTGGACCGCGTTAATGTTACTGTCCCTAACACCGATGTTAGGACTCGTCGTAGTACGAACGCACCTACGTCCACCACTCTCATACCTCTGACAGCGGAATTAATGGAAGCCGCAGAAAGGCACGTCTTAGAGAAAGTACAGTCAGAAACATTTGGAGAAGAGATACAACTACTTAAACGAGGAGAATTACTACCCAAAAGTAGTCGCTTAGCGAAACTATCACCCAAGATGGGACCGAATAATTTGTTACGCCTAGCTGGTCGGATCGCTGCTGTACAGGATGTTGGTACGGAGATTAAGTCACCCATTATTTTAGACGGTCGCCACCCAGTCGTGCGCATGTTGGTTTATTTTTATCATCGTAAGGCTGGACATGCAAACAACGAAATGGTCGTTAATGAAATCCGTCAAAAGTTTTGGCTTCTACCATTGCGCAGTACCGTACGAAGCGTGGCTAGTAAGTGCCTGTTTTGCCGCATTAAAAAAGCACAACCGATGAACCCAATGACCGGAAACCTTCCTCCACAACGGCTTGCTCACCACCGCCGCCCATTCATATACACCGGGTTGGACTATTTTGGCCCAATTAATGCCACAATCGGTCGCAGACAAGAGAAGCGCTATGTAGCCCTGTATACATGCATGACATCTAGAGCCGTACATCTTGAGCTTGTGCATTCCCTCTCCGCTGATTCAGCCATACTGAGTTTACGTCGGTTTATTGCGAGAAGAGGAGCTCCTGACACTATATTTTCCGATAACGGCACTTGTTTTATTGGCGCCGACCGCATCTTGCGCGAATTTTACAGTTCAGATGTCAACGACTTTGCTGCTAACAGAGGCATAAAATGGAGCTTTATTCCACCTGCTGCTCCCTTTTTCGGTGGATGTTGGGAAAGGCTTGTCCGTACGGTCAAAGTAGCTTTGAACGCAACCCTACGCGAAAAAGCGCCAAACCCGGAAGTCTTAGTGACCCTCTTGCAAGAAGCTGAGGCAATAGTGAATTCTCGACCTCTAACTCACGTCCCAGTTGGCACAGACGACGACGAGACCTTGACTCCTTTCCACTTTTTAATTGGTTCGTCATCCAATCAAGTTTTGCCTGCATGTCTAAACGATCGAGATCTCCTGCGACGGGCAGATTGGAGAAAAGCTCTGCGACTGGCTGACCATTTTTGGAACCGCTGGGTAAAGGAGATTCTTCCGACAATGCAGCCCCGTCAAATAGGCGAGAACAGGGAGCGTAATTTGGAAATCGGCGACTTAGTACTGATCGTAGACGAGAATCTACCCATAGGGGTATGGCCACGAGGCCGCGTTACTGCAACCTTCCCTGGAAGAGATGGTATTGTTAGGGTGGTGGACGTAGCCACATCAGGTGGCCTCCTTCGTCGACCCTCCAAAAAACTAGTCAGGCTGGACACGTAAGATAATTTGCAAGATCTTGCTTAGCCTAGCTAGTTTGTGTTTGTGTGCTTTCTCACACAAGGGGGTGGAATGTTGGAGTTGTAAATAGTTATTTTATAAAATTGATATTGTCTATGACTGTGATTTGAACTTGCTTTTTTAAGAATTTTTTTTGTTTGTCTGTCAGTGTCTTGTATTGCTTTTGGTATTGCTAAAAAACTGGTGCTTATTATAAATGTTTATGTCAGCTGCTTTGATCCTTTACTTTCTTTCCACTTCTTCTACCCCTTTCCGGTTTTAGCTATCGTTTCCGCTTCATTTTTAATGTTGGAGTTGTAAATAGTTATTTTATAAAATTGATATTGTCTATGACTGTGATTTGAACTTGCTTTTTTAAGAATTTTTTTGTTTGTCTGTCAGTGTCTTGTATTGCTTTTGGTATTGCTAAAAAACTGGTGCTTATTATAAATGTTTATATCAGCTGCTTTGATCCTTTACTTTCTTTCCACTTCTTCTACCCCTTTCCGGTTTTAGCTATCGTTTCCGCTTCATTTTTTGGTCCTTCTCCCGTTTTTTTGCGTAATAATGAACACGCGATCCAAATCAAAGCAGTTGGCGACGCCAGCAAAGAGCGTCCAGGAGACACGCTCGAGATTGGGTAAGTCCATTACGGGTGGGCTCAGTCGGTCCTCAAAATCGGACCTCGTAATGACTGATGCCTCCGAAACACCCGCGACTTCCGACCCTAAAGTTCCCGGGACGTTTCAGCAGTGCCCCGCTACCAGCACGAACGCCGAATATGTTAATACTCCACAGAGTTACAGGTCACGCACTTCCGGTTCTACGCGATCATCGGCCACCATATAAGTTTTTTGAAAATGATCTGTCTAGGTCAAATTGATAAAATATCCCTCTAAAGGGGTGAAATGGGGGGTAAAGTTTGTATGGAAATTTTCTTATTTCTGGACTTAGAACTATGAAAATAGGTATATAAGTTTTCGATTACAACCAAAAATTATCTGTGTAAGTGAAATGGATAAAATTCCCCCCTAGAAGGGTAAAATGGGGGGTAAAGTTTGTATGGAAATTTTCTTATTTCTGGACTCAGAACTATGGAAATAGGTATATAAGTTCTCGATTATAATCCAAAATTATCTGCGTATATGCAATGGATAAAATTCCCCCCAATGGGTAAAATGGGGGGTAAAGATTGTATGGAAATTTTCTCCTTTCTGGACTTAGAAGTATGAAAATAGGTATACAAGTTCTTGATTACAATAAAAAATATTTGTGTGGGTGAAATGGATATAATTCCCCCCTAAATGAGTAAAATGGGGGGGGGGGGGGTAAAGTTTGTATAGTTTCTGGACTTAGCGGTATGAAAATTGGTATACTGACATGGTCCTGATAACAAATAAAAATGATCTGCGTAGGCAAAGATAAAGAAAGAAGAAGTAGCGTTCGATTTATTAGGGGAGAGTTTCCATGAGACTTATTTATTTCTGCACTAAAAATATGGCTGGTCATAATTTAAAATGATCCGTATGGTGTTGGCGACTTCAGTACGAGAGGGAGTTTTTTATGCAAAATTTACATCTAAAATGTGGAAATTTGGAATTGATATTTAAAATGATGTGTTAAATAAATTTGCAAATAATTATGCCGTAACTAACTTAAAAATTACTCATCGGGTTGTACATTATAAGTCAATAATATTAAGGAAGCGTAATTTATGTGTTATTATCCGTTCTTATTTATCTTTTACCTAATTTACAAAATATTATGTAAAGTGCAATTCCGAATATATGCTTCGGGTTCTACAGTTAGATTCGGTTCTCGCCGGAAGCATACGAAATAATTAATTTACTCTCGCGCGTTGCATAGAACTTTTCATAAACTAGCTTCAAAACTGGTAAAAAATAATGTTTATAGCGAAGTAAGTACTATAGTAAACTGTCACCTATCGTTTACGGCAGTACTTCGCTATACATACAGATATACAGATGTCACAATTATAACGGGGGTTAGTTGAAACATATGCCCTTAAAACTAAAGAATACGCGGACGAAGTCGCGGGCAAAAGCTAGTTAAGGATATAAAATATGATGGAAAACAAACTATTGCTTTTATCAGTAAATTTTTGACTATTTACCTTTCAAAGAATGCTTAAATCCAGAGGAAGCTTTTACTAGTAAGAATTTGCTCTTATTGTCAATAAGAATTTTGTCATCAGTTTTGATGGCTTGCTGCATCATGTACTCAAAGAATTGATCCTTCACAAACCCTGGCGATGCAATAATCACACATTTTACAATTGAGAAGTCTATATGTCTCCGTATGCCTTGCATTACTGCTTCATAGAATTTATTTAAACCCTGGAAAAGAAAAGTTATAGCCTTTATTATCATTTATTTTTAAATTTGGCATTTACTAATGTTTTTTATTGCCTCTATACATCTAGACTTGCTAAGTAGCAAAGGGAATATTAAGATATTTAATTCTATTTTAGCTGCAATTCAGAAAATGTCAAATGATTATGGAACCACATAATGCAGTGCAAGCCGTTAATCAAGGTAGAGCAAGATTGTCTACATTACTTCTGTGGCTCTCAAAAGGTGTCATTGTAACTTTATTTTGTGCTAGTAAGTGGTAAATGGTGCCAGTTGCCATCTGGCACCTAGAGCAACCCTCTCTCTTGCTCTACCCTATACATGGTTTAGATAGGTTTTTAACTAAATGTAAACAAAACAATGTCAATTGGTGTTTTAAATTTTTAAATTCCACCGTTAAACCATCTGAACATTTACATTTTGGTATTGAAATCTGGGGGCACGACAGTGCCCCCGCCAAGTCGAGCGCGAAGCAAGCACTGCCGGACCATCCTTTACTGGAACCATTTCGCCGCATTTTCAGGCCCCTATTTGAGAACCTCTGGATAAGACCAGAACGCAAAAATTTTCGTCATCCAGTAAGCTATAATCACATAGGTACTTAAAATCCAAAATTTCAAGTGTGTAGGTCATTTAGTTCCGAAGTTAAGCGAAAGCAAAGTTTCGCATTTATTTATGACACTCACTCATGATCATCAAAACACTCACTCATGATCATCAAAATAGAACTAGTACTTCCCATCAACTCAGAGAGCTGAAATTTGGTACAGAGTTAGGATTTAATGGCCACATAAAGGGAAAACTGTAAAAACTAGGATAATCGAAGAAAAAAAGAAAGAAAAAAAAACTGTGCCAAATAAGAAAATCTAATAAAATAAATCAATAAGCCCAGGGCCGAATTTAGAGGTGTGGAGGCCAATGAGGGCCTTTTGATATTTTACTGATTGCCTTATTGAAGTGAAGAAATATACGAATTGTTGTTTCCCAGTATTTACTCGTCGGGATTGGAAAGTTTTTTTTTTTCCGATGTCTATTGTGGGGGCCCCTATTTTGTGGAGGCCCCGGGCCGTTGCCCCCTTTGCCCTCCCCTAAATCCGGCCCTGAATAAGCCCACGTTTCTACAAAAAGAAGTGAAATCCCACCAAAAACATTCTGTAAAAAACTAGCCAAGTCTCGATGGAGCTGCTTGTTTATCTCTAAAAAGTAATGAAATCTAGACAAAGTCGTGCCAAGCCTAAGGTTCCTTACTGCGATTTCTTTATTATTATAGTTAATTTTGTGTGACTTGGCCGTTGACTGGTACCCACTAACATATGAAAAATAATAATAATAATAAGACTTAAGACTCAACATTCTTTGTGTTACAATGATAGTTAAGTAAAATGTTTAAAATCCTTGAATGTAGGTACCAAATCTAGCAGCTGAAGTTTGTTTACATTTAGTTAAATACCTATCCAAAACAAATAAGCAAGAGTGAAAGCCATTATTAAAAAAAAAAAAACAAATATAGGGCCAATGTTGATTTAATGATTTACCTTTTCATGTTGCTGCACGAAACCTTTTCTTTTTCTTGGTATTGTGATGTCTATTTTAACCCGAACAAGTGTCATGGATGGTGTGATGAGACAAACATGAGCGAGGCCCTCTTGCATCACCACCGCGGCCACATCAGCATTAGCAGCCGGGTCACAGGCCATCTCCACCCTTTCCAGTGCCACGGAATCCCATAACACTTTTTGCAAAGTGAACTTTCTATTTAATTCTAGATCTAATGTATGATATGCACCCATCTGAAAATTCAGATTTAATGAAATAAATACTTGGGCGACCAAGCTTTGCTCAGGCTAAAACTAGTAACAATCGTTTTCCCAGAGATAAAACAAAGTTAGATCGATTTTTCATCCCCATTTTCGAAATCCCTGAAAAACATTTATATATACACAATTGCTTGTTTAAGGTTAGATAGAGATTATAGAGGAGAGAAGAACAATGATGGGGTAACTTTAACATAGGGGTAAAAGGTTAAGTACACCAAATGTTACTATGTCAGCCTGATGAGGAGTCTCAGACACATTATTATACTCTCCCTTCACTGAAACTAAGATGTTGCATACAAAGGAGTTGTTTTTTTTTAAATAGAAGTTACAACCAAGTTATCACCAAGATTTCAGTTTATGAATGTGTATGTGAGTTACTATATAAAGCGAAACTTAGTGACATTTTCTATTGTTTTTCCTACTTCTCAACTTCAACTTTTCGCCTAAGTGGCAACCGGTCGCTTTAGGTTAGCAACCATTACTGCCAACCACCGTTTAGAAAACCTTTATTAACCGGTCAGACACATGTATACTTTGCTGCTGTCAGATGTCATTGTTTTTCCTATTCTGTAACAGGTGTATCTGCCAAGTGTAAAAATATGAACTCATTCAAAGTTTCAAAAATAAGTAGCACACAATAAGGGCATAGTGACATATTCTTGAGTGGTTCCAATAGATACTTATTTTTGCACTTGTCTGTACAATATGCTTCTTTTCATGAATTGATCTCACCTTAACATACTGGTTCTCCACAACATTTCGCCCTTTAAGGCGCAAAACACACGCCAATGTATCGAAGTCTATAGTCTCCACTTTGATGGTCAGCGTGGTCCTCACTCGGTTGCTTGTAGACGAACCCGTTGAGGATTCCGTCTGTACTTTGCGTACTGTGGAAGCGGTCACAACATCCCCTTCGGATATGAGATTGTATGCATGCCATATATCTTCTGGCTCTTCCGGCGTGAGACCAATACTCCTGAAATTGTACAACATCATAGATCATAGTTAGTGAAGAAAATAGGCGAAATATGAATAGTCGTCCAAAAAGTAAGGGATACTCACCCGCAGCCATCTCTTTCAATATTTTTGTGATTTAACTTCATCTTAACGGTTTAAGAGGCTACTAGTAATAGTAATACCATATTAAACTATAATTAACTAAATAAGTAATTAACTCATTTGCTTTGCTTAGCTTAGATGCCAGCCATCTGCCTGCTGCTGCGCTGCTATTTTATTTCACGGATTTCACCTCACCACAAAAAATTGAGTGAAGTGAGTGACAGACACATGACAAACAATGCCAGATTGACATAAGTACAGACAAGTTTGAGACACAGAAAAGTAGGCAGCTGAAGATTTCATCAAATTATTTAAGTACTGCGATCACAACTTTTTGCAGCTTTTACTCCAATTACTTTAAGAATTTGATATGAAATCGATTGTTATTGAATAATTACAAAGAATAAGAAAAACTATTAATCTATTTCGAAGTGTCGGTGCTTTTAACAATGCCTCAAATACAATAACTATGACATCGAAATGTCAACTATACCTCATCTGTGGTATTTTTAAATGTTTCGTTGCGCTACGGGCTGAGATGGTGATGGCAAATCCATTAAGTTGTTGTCGTGGTATATAATAATGGATTCTTAGTTATGTTGCGTGGTGCTGAGTAAATCCTCAGTAATCTAAGTGACTTTTAGTGCCGAAATAATTTTAAGGATGTGAATAAAACTTTACTTGTGTTTGTGCAGTGTAATATTGGTATTGATAACACTGTCAAGCTCAGCTGGGTTTCAACGAGCGGTAAAAATCTAGCATTTTTTTCTTTAGGTAGCGGAAAGCGCTTTTGTGCTCCAGTTCCTCAAGGTATGCCGTTATATTTTCTCTATTATGCTTGCATAGTACAAATATGTCAAAGACCTGGCAAAAATGAAAAACAATAACAAGGTTTTAATTTTCTTTGAATATGTTTCGCGGTAAATTCTGTTTTTGCCAAAGAATTTAAAGGTACTTATTGAGTTCTTGTAGATTTCCAAAAAAAAATACAGAGTATATGTTACAGCATTGCCTGAAGTAACGCCTATATTTACAGTATTCAACATTGGCCGTGATCCATATTGCGTGTCCTCTTGTTATTGCGCGGGAACTTGCTTTATTTTTAGCATTTAGACGTTTATCTGAGACGCGGTGCAAATATTGCTTAAAATACGGTTTATTTGTAGTGCGGACTTACACGTGGGTTTCAGATAAGATGGGTTCATAAACTATCTTAAAGTCGTGTCTACATAAGTGTGACAAAATAAGTGAATCAAGAATGAGTGCACCACAAGAGACTGCCGCAAGTGACGCAGCGCTGCAGCCGGCTGTGTCGTCAACTTCCCTCGTTGGAGATACTTCACCACCGGGCTCTACAGCATCTCAAAGCACAGCCCCAGCATCAGTGAAATCTGCAGACTCCACTAGACCATCTTCCTTGCCAAAGCCATCTGGACTCAAGCCTCCGACCAAGATTGGAAGATTGTGCTCCAATGCAGCACCAAAACCAGCAGTGCCCATCTCTCCAAGAACTGGTGAGTCCTAGCATTTGCCTTCATATTTTTTTATTTTAGTGTAGATTACAGTTAGGCATGTTTACAGAATTTTTTTTCTGTATTTTTCATACTAGGTAGGTGTAGACTTCGACAGAAATGAAGCAAACTGCATTTGACAACTTTTTGCTTTCGGTGCAGATATTTATTTTTGATATTTAGACTGTTTGATAAGCTTGTTGTTGTTATCAACATCATTCATCCACATTGGTTTATGTTGTCTCCAGCAATTATCAGCAGAGCTCGACAAATAATCATAATTGCTTAAAAATATTGATTCAATTGACATTATTAATTGTTCGAACTAGTTGATAATAATCAGAAATCAAGTCCATAACTCAAAATCAGTAGCTCACACTCACAGCATGTTTTTATGAAACTAAAGCTAAGAGAAAATAAAGCGATCATAGCACAATAGAAGAAGTAGGAGTACAATAGCATCATACTAGACTGCAACATAAATTTTACGTTTTGTTTCTATTTAGAAAATAGATACTCTAGAGAATAAGAGAGTTACAATAGACACAAAAGACTGCTAAACTACTTGTTTTGTTAAAACAGTATTATTGTGAATTGCCCCCGTTTCATAGATATGCATGTTTTGGTAGGTATAACAGTATGCAACTGTAGTTGTCATACCTGATACCTACTGTTTTATAAAAGATTGCCTTTTATATATATAGATAGTCATGGCGCCTGAGAGACACAGTTTAGGCGATAATCTTAAAACATTCTTACATCAAGAGTACAATCATGATAAGATAAATACCTACACACTGAAGATAAGATGATATTTTAAATAGATGCTTAATGTTACTTGTTTGTTTACTTGTGCGGCAGAGTTAGGTCATCACTATATTAATATCCCATGAGCTGCAGGTGACCTCAGCTCTCATATTATTTGGAATGTCATTAAATTTCGATAATATGGCCTTGACAACATGATTAAAACTGGTTTTTTGATCGTTTAAAATTCGCCACGATAGTTGTAAACGATGTTTAGCATTTGATTCCTAAGTAATTGAAATTATTGAATTCATTGAAGAAGTCTGCCTTGAAATAAAATGTCGATTAACATTAAATCGCGATTTTTAAATGGTAGGTATATTACCAAAGCAAAGAGATATTATCACGTTGTATTCTCTTGGCTTTGCTGTTGATATTTTAGAATTTTACGTGGATCCCGTGCGAATATTGGGATAGAAAGTAGCCTGTGTTATTCCAAACATCCAGCTGTCTACATACAATATTTCATCCATATACCTAGCCGATTAAGTCGAATTTGGAACACGATGAATAGGGAACAAATCATTTTAAATAGTTTAGTGAAAGCTCTGATTTATTTTTTGCCCTAGGACCTGCTTTGGTTGCCTATGTCTGCTATGTAGTTTAAGAGATTACCCTGAGGTAAGGTACTACCCATGTGTACACCTACCCATTTAAAACGAAAAAAATGAAACAATTCACATGCTTAAGCTATGCTTCGTCCGACTTTTATAGTAAAATGTTCAAAAAATAAATACACACGTGACATTTTACCTTTTTCATAAAGAAACCCTTAGTTTCCGCGTAAAAATCCTTGATTTTTTGTTCCTTCCTTTCAAAGATCGCTCCCCTAGAATTCTCACATTATATCTATCGTAAGGGGGAACGGCTATAATATGGTCCCCAAGACGTGCAAAGCAAACGTAATAGAGCGGTATAACTGTTATTTATTGCATTTATTAATGTTTAAACACCTAGGACCTCACCTCTAAAATATTATTTATAACTTACTAGCTTTTGCCTGCGGCTCCGCCCGCGTGGTATTCGGTTATCGCGCTCTGTTCCCTCCAGTGGCGGATTAGGCATATAGCAAGAGTAGCAAATGCTACGGGCCCCGCGCATCTAGGGGCCCCGCTGACCAATGCTTTCTGATCGTAAAAAACGTCAATTCAGATAGAAGCATGTTTTTTTTCTAAATTAATGTAAGTAAATAGAACAAAACCAACACAAAACACCGCCAAAGAAAAAGATGGTATCAATATGATCGACTTAAATATAATTTTTTACTTATACTATAAATTTGAAGCAAATCAAGGGCCCCATGATAAAATTTGCTACAGGCCCCGCGCTGGATTAATCCGGCTCTGGTTCCCTCGGGAACTGTGCATTTTCCGGGATAAAAAGTAGCCTACCTATGTCACTCTCGGGCCCATAAACTATCTCTATGCCAAAAATCATGTCGATCCGTCGCTCTGTTACGTCGTGAAAGACGGACAAACACACAAACACACTTTCGCATTTATAATATTACTATGGATATCATTGGCTGTATTTTTTCTCCAGAAATAGTTTCTCTGCGTTCTCCTCTGACTGTGCATTCCATTCGGCAATACTTCGATTTCACTTTAATAGCTAGCTGTAATGTAGGTAAGGTAGGTACGTGGTAATGTTGTTCTAAACAGTTGTTGTGGTTGCAAGTCAGTTCATTTCAGTATCCAACGTCGTTTAGATTTTATGCTGATATGCTTTTTTGTGTTAGATTAAGTCAGGAGCTGGGAAATTGTACTAGACGCCTAGTTTTATAGCACAAGTTTAGTCTAGATCTTTAGACTGATAAGTGATAGGTTCCTAAGTTGTGTTCCATTGCCCATCTGCCTTTTTCGATATTTTAGGGTTAAATCTAAAGGAAAAAAAGCTACTCTTAGGCTTAAGATTACTTGTGTCTCTATCGATCTATAAATAATCTGTCCGCCTGAGTCCAACTTGCATTTGACCGGTTTTTTTTATAGGCACTATTTTTATCGAACCTACGATCCTATAGTGTACTCAATGTCTTCCAGTCTCTAGATAAATGTCTCGAGTTAGTCGCATTTATAGATAGATGAAAGATAAAGAACTTGTTTAGTGTTTTTCTGATAATTAACTACCCGGTTAACGGCCTGCTACAGCACAAAACCCAAATCCTGTTATAGTAAAGTGAATCTGAATACCGGTTCCGAGCGCGACCTTCAGGTACTACGGAATGAGCAGTATTAATATTATTATAGTACCATTACCGTTACTTCGAATGGCTATGAGCAAACGGCAATCTCTGATACATACCGGTATCTCACACAGTTATTAAACAATTACATTTCAACATTAAGTACATTTTTTAAACTCTCAGAAAGACGACAACGCGAATTACCTGCAAAGTTAATTGATATAGCAAAATGCCATTTATGATTAAGTAGGTGAAGTAAATAAAAATAAATTGCTTTAATTAGTTAAACACTAGGTACAGCATTTAGAAACGTGTCAAGGATATCGTGTTTGCTAAGTCTTAAGTGCGAAGCCCGAAATAGCTTATTCGTGTTTTGGTCATGGGCCTTCAATTTGTCTTGGGCTGTTCCATTGTTCGTGATTCACTTTCTCCCAGGCGTGCGTGACTGCGCCCGCGCCGGCGCCGCGAGTTCATCCATCCGCTCCATTATCGCCACTCGATCATTGACGATGAAGACTCCATCACACTTGTCGGTTACTCTGCTAGATTCAGTCAGTATAATTTGATGTCAGAGAAGCTCACGAGCCTTATATCACGATATTGCCGATAAATAATGTGCCTCAAATTCTACGCACCTTCGTAACACCATTGGTGCGTTATTCGAGAAAGCCTTATGTTAACAGTACCTATCGAAGAAGATTAACTTTGACTATTAATGTCTGACCGTGTGTCTTGTCTAGTTAGAGAGTATCCCACTTTTAAAGGGATCTAATTAGCCTATGAAATCACTGAAGCATTTCAAATGTATCGCTCTTAGATGGTAGTCCAAATTTACCTATTCCTTTCGAAAAAAATGTGAAAGAATAACTTTGAAAATAATTCAATATAGGTATCTTGCCAACCACCGTAATACTTTGTCAAATCAGCTGTAATTAATCATGCTACGTTGATATTTCACGCAATAAACAAGCGTGAAAAATTTCAGCAAACGGTTTTCTTTTCGAAACTCAAAGGTACACAAAATGATTTGTTCAAGTCCTACAGAAAAGCCGCTTGGTAATTTGTCGATTCCTTCCAATTCATCTAAAGCCGACCCTATTACCTCGTTGACCTTATTTGCCAACCGATGCCCCGGCTCGAACGAATGAAGATTAGACGAGCTCCGGGCTTACTTCTCATGCCAATTGATTGAATCAACTAACAAACTTCGTTTTACGACTGCAAGTGCAGTTCATTCTTGTGTATCTCTTTTAAACTTGAATACAATGGTCTAAAATTTAGTAGACGGCATACTACAAACGAGCTGAGTCATTTCATTACCATCTACCTCAAAGTTTACTTTTAAGTTTCTAGCTGCACGACGCATTCTGCCTAAATACCTCATCGTAGCTTTCTACCACTCTTTGTTAAGGTCGCCGTCTGTCCATCAATTCGCATGACATGTATGTCTGGTTAGCGTCTGTCTGCCGTCATTTGCGATCCGTAATGTAATGAGTTTTAAAGTGGAGGTAAATATTTATTTACCACTGCATTTCAAATTCCCACGTAGGTATATTTATAACAAATATAATAATCGAACGAAGAAGAATGGTTTGCAATAAGTCAGGTGATAAAGTTCCAAAGGAATACGCCGATTTGGACTCAGTTTTTTTTTTTATTGAAATCTACATTATGGGCTATCACATACACTCGGAATTCCATGAGTCGTAAATACATCACACACGTACGTTTATTTTAAATCGTAGTAATTCTGAACGCACAGGCCACCATACAGAATTCCGCAAGGGAAATGATACAACGCGATGTTTTTTTATCATCTCCCGTCCCGGGACTTGTTCATATCCCTGAGGAATTTGATCAAGTCCCTGATTTTATCATTTCCCTGCGACATATATAAGCCGTGGTGGCCTAGTGGTTAGACCTATCGCCTTTCAAACCCCGACTCGCAAATGCCCTGCAGTGCAGAGCTACTATGTTATTTATTTGATTAGTCAACACATTGGGCATTGATTCATGCTAGTACACGCGGGATCGTTAAGGTAACGGCCCACCCAAGTCTCCATTGAAATCAAATGCTAAACATAATCCTGCAGGCGGCCTCGAAACATTCTACAATCAAAACGTTTTCGTGAGACATTCTCACAAAATGTCAAGAACCTATTCGCGTTGCACCTAACGAATTCTGCCGTGCAATCGTGTTGCTTCCTGCTTACAAATAATACGATTATAATACCTTTCACTGAGCAAAGTTACTGTATTTTTTATAAGTATACGATACATCTTATCATAACACTATGTAACCCTGTTAATGCTGCTGCAGAATTGTTAAATAAATAAAAAAACAAATCGATCAGACTTTCACAGGCCGTATTTTAAAACAACATCTCTTTTTTTATTGTTACTTCTCAATTATTATCTGAGAATGTTCATTTTAAAATCCATTGTGTTTTTTATGTCGTTGTGTTCCTTGTCCGGAACAATAAGTCCGCGGTGACATGTTATTTGATATCGTTATTGCTCAATGTTTAGCGTGAAATCTGAATTATATTTTGACAATCTGCATATTATAAAGTTGCACAAACGTTCAAGTAAACAATATACTCGCTTGCGTTGTGAAACTTGTGAGAATTATTGCTCAATTCCCTTTACCTTACTCTTGCATTGATTTAGTTAGATATTATAGTAGGTAAGGTAGGTATGCACTGGTATTTTTTAACTAATTATTAGGATTGTAATTTTTTAAACCTTTTTTACAGACAAGCATGAGTAAAATAAATACTAGATAATCATAACAAATTACACAGCAGTTCTAAGTAGCTCTATGTTTTTAACCCTCGACGTGCCCCGATGCAGAAAATATGTGCCAAAGCTAAAGCTTCCGAACGATTTTTAAGTCTAAAGCTAATTTGATCGAGATGGTTCTTATGCTAAGTTTCGTTAAAATTAGTTCCGCTGTTTTGTTAGAGTCAATTAGGCCTGTTATATCAATACATCCTATAACCAGCTAATGATTTTATTATGGCATTGCACTAAGCTCTTTCCGTCTATTATCTAGATGCTGCTAACATTGCAGAGCAAATCGTGACTGTAATCTCGGTTCAAGGTCGCCACAATTGCATTATTAATGTCGAGTCCGGGTGACATCATATCATTTCTATGTATAAGCTTTGAATTACGTCCACTGATAACTGGATTTTTTGTTTTCTTAAGGTCTCATGAGGCATGATTTATGTAACTTAAAAATTAACGGTTTGACTCTCAGGAACGGTCCAACTAGTTTCGATCTTTACAGATTTTTTTAAGGGCGAGTGTTTGTGAAGGATGGATGATGGTTATCGTTAACTCGAGTCCCCACAAATCAGGTACATCAGGAGTGGAACTCTTTGCCGAGGTCAGTCTTTCCAAAACGTTATAATCTGAACATCTTTAAGGTCAAAGTGAACAGACACCTTCTAGGCAAAAGATTGAGGCCAAACGTAGGCCTATTTTATATATAAAAAAAAAAACATTTTTTTTTTTTTTTAAATAACAAATATTCTTACGAGAACAAAATTTTATTCATTACGGGACATTAATTAGAGACGAGATCTCAGCAACCATTTATTGTCCAGTTATTTTTTTCCGTTTCGTGAAATTGACAACTTATTGTTACCGTGACCTTACCTACTACACAAGACTACTACAAAAGTTGAACAAGTGTTTCACATATTAAGTATGTCAATTCATAGTATTCTATCATTAAAGCATGTCCAAGTCGTATGTAGGTATGTATATAATTTATAAAGCCAAAAGCGTATGTCATGATGAATATTTAATCCAATTACGCACTGTGTAATCTAATCTCTTGTTGTCAGTTTAAAAACAGTACTTTAATTTTGTCTTAAAAAAAACAATCGAACACATTCCTTGATTACAATTTTGCAATCAGCTGCGTGATTAATAAAACTGATGCAACTTTTTCAAGTCTCATTTCACATCTTTATATTTATTTAATAGTGGGATTTACCAGCGACTAACTTAACGAATTAAGTTAAGTTTGTGGTTGAGTTTCGAAGTCGAAGACATCCGGTGGCATTGATTCTACCAGTCAGCGTCATCGTCGGCGTTCTTGAACCGACATCGGCAGACTCAGAACTTGCCAATTTCAGAATGACTGTACCGATCACAAATCACGTCAGTAAAGTGTTGTGCAACAATTTCAATACATTACCTACAAACTAACTACTACACTCTCATGCTGAGTGATTCCTGACGTCAAATCGTTCAATATACATTCATGTATTTATTTAAAAAACTCAAGAATAGTCGAAAAACACGTAATAGTCTTTACGTACAACCACAAAACTTAGCCTATGTCAACACGGGGTACGCATTTGAATATCGAATGTTAAAATATCGAATATATGAAAATAGGTATCGAATGGGTCATAAATTCATAATATCGAAAGGTTTATTTTCTGAAACCGAAAACTTTTCAGGATTGATTAAAACGGCATCGTATAGCAACAACTCCTTAGGTTAGGTTAGATTTATAACAATCTAAAAAAAAATACAGTCTTAACAAAAATACCTTTTCGATATTATGACCCATTGGATACTTTAATACATTCGGTATTTTAACATTCGATATTTATTCAGATACGTATCCGTCAGTCAACACGTTATCAAATATTTCTTCCGAAAAGTTCTAGACTATAAAAACAACTTCTTGTCAAAAAAAAACAACTTATAGAACAAAGAATCGCTCATTTGTTTTCGTTAATTTTACCTCGTATACAAAACTAGTTATTCAAGGATTAAAATCCTATGCAAAATCTCAGTTCATACTCGCTAGCTTAATAGTCAAGTCGCAATATAAGAACACCATACTGGAAAGTGTTCCGGTCGGACGAGCGGCGCCGGCGCAGGTGTGGAAAACTGACTGTGTTGTCAACATATCGTGTTTATTGGGATGCTTTATTGGCACGCTTGCTACATTTACAAATCACTTAACTATCGGACTCTCGGTTCTAACTCGCTCCAGTTAACATATGGTATAAAGTAAAATTCAAGCAACGAACAGAATTTATCAGTGGGTGAAAATCGTTCCCCATTCTGTAAGATTAGGGTGTTTTTCTTTTGAAGCCGATCATAAAAAATATCTTATTTTGTTTGGGAGCTACGATGCCACGGATACCTACAGATAGACAAATACGCAAATTAACATAAAACATCTTTTTTTTGAGTATAGGTAAAAAATTAAGAAAAATATAATTTACTAAGGGTATTAATCAAACCATCACAACCATCTCCAAATTTTCCAGAATAATTTAGACACCTTGTATAAAAATAATGCGTGGATATGAGAGCCTCCCCCTTTTCTCATAGGTAAAAATTCAATACTTAATATAGACATATTATAGACTATTTTTTGCCCGTAGCTTCGTATGCCGAGAATCCGTTTTTCGCTAACTCGCGGGAACTATGGAACTTACCGGGATAAAAGCTATCCTAGATCCATCCCAGGGTCTTATTTATAAACTATCTCCGTACCAAATTTCTTATAAATCGGTTCTACGGTTTTAGCGTGAAAAGGTAACAGACGGACGTACAGATAGAATTTCTTTCGCATTTGTTATATTATTTTATTAGTTAGAATAATGCGTGACCAATGATCTTAGATATAAAAAAATTGTACACGTCGACTTGAGAACCTCCCACTTTCCTCTTCGGTTGAAAATCTGTACATACAGTCGGAGTAAAAAAAGGTTCGTCACCCTAAGATCTATTTTCCTTTGCTCAGTATGAGCGCTAATCTGCTTTACCGATTGAGTAGGACATACTGTGTCAACCTGTCAACCTGCTAAACATCAGTTGACCATAGAAACCCTATAACTATACCTTGGCACTGACAAACACTGACAATTAAATAGAACATTATTTGATTAAAACTTTTACGAAGTTGTTTATTAAAAAGGTTTTGTATTGATATGAAACTAGATATATGTTAGAGGCGTATACTATTTTGACCCTTGTTCTCGTGTCAAGTAAGTATAATTTGACATGCACTTGTCTACTTCGTACTTTGGTTTCAAAACGTACTAAGAGTCTATGACTTAGTAAAGGAATCAATTTAATAACTGACGAAGGTTTTCCTACTCCCACTGTACATTTAATGACTCTTATTTGTTGAACCTCTCAGATGCCGTTCTTTGTTGGAGTCGAGGTAGACTTGCCTTTTCTGTTATTTACTCGTCAGCTTAGGTATTGTATTAAATAAATATGGTAGGAGAGCGCAATGACTTGGACAAACAATACGTGACTGAAGGCAAAATAATATCCAGTCACACTCCATCGCTTCGCAACCAAAACATCTTACAGTAACAATACATCTTAAATTTCTTGTTTCAACGCGTGTCTTGTTTTCATGGTATAAGAAATCTGTAAACAACGTCAACCCTTCAAGGACTGTTACGATCTGAGATTCAATGAAGTAGACAACTCATGTTCTCACGTCAGTCGAGCTTGACTTTGCATTCAATCAAAGTTGTGACCATAAATCCTAAAATTCAAGGCATATCGTAAATCTTATTAGCAGGCTGCCTAAATGTTAGTCCTCTTTATGTCTAGGTCGAGTGCATATTAGGTTTCAGGAGGATATTTTCTATAGATCGTAAATCAGGCTCTGTACGTGCCTTACGCCCGAAAACTCAAGCTGAGTCAAGGATTGTTTGGATTCCAATCTATCGGTCAACGACTCACTATTTCTGCTTATAAGCAAATTTGTAAAAGTCAATATTTTGAGTTCCGTCCATGACAAGACTTACTGAGTATTTGCTTTGATGATGCCGAATTAAGAGAATTGTATATACAAATCACTGCTGAGGTCAATTTTTATTACTCAAAAGCTTACATTTACTTAAACACCCGTGTCACATTTATTATACAAGTATAACCTTTTAGAGCTTCATACATCTTTCTAGAAAGTGAAAATACGACCGTTTAAATATTTAGCTGTCTCATCTTTTTTTCATTCCTTGGCCGTAGTGGCCTTGAATGTATCCGAAGAAACAATTCTATACTTATGTTCGTAAACTTTCATACCTGTTTCTCCTGCCTCCGCATACAACAATAACAAAATCATTATTTATCATTACCTTTAGCAGAGATTTAAAATTCACGAAGCGCACTTGTTCCTCGGTGAAAGGAGTTTGAACTTTATTCTGTTCAAAATTGCATAAGCACCGCTCTAATATCGTGCTATTTGTTCCTGAGCTCAAGCTCACTTTCTGATTGTAAATGAGCTTTTGCTTGTCCGTTTTTAGTGAGCCTAGTGAAAGGTGCCGATGTTTGTTGGCACTGTAGCAATCAATTGTCCGCCTGATAACGGACTTGTCGCCACAAACGGCAATGAAATGTGTCCGAGACAGAATGGGTTGACGTTGAATGGAGCTCTTTTAGAAGAAACGACCTCGTCAACTCGCTTTCTTTGACCTGTTAGAAAACGTGACGCGTTCAACCATCGACGTTCGGTTTGTCACGAAATAATTGTAAGTTCTAACGCTTATCAATTACCTCGGGCATTTTGTTAAGCGACAAGTGTTTTTTTTTATGCGTAAGTTTGTATTCTTCTTAGGCACACAGCCTTTACTCACTAGGCTTGAGACATCGTTTAGATACTCATAAATGTCTGAACACGATCGTATTTTCAATTGGGTAAATGCGTTTACGATACTTTTGACCAGTTAGACAACACTGTTTATGACGGCGACAATACTAATGGGTATGATTTTATTAATCACCTCAGAAATGCGTTTTCGGCAACCAAATAAATAATATTTGTTCCTAAAATAGTAGATCTGTCACCTAAATTGAATGATCAAATAATATTTAAACGGTTACCAAAATATTATTTAAAAATTACCTACTCAGAAATAATATTGATCATCAAATAATTATATTGGGTTCCAAAATAATAGATGTGTCACTAAAACTGAATCATCAAACAGTATAGAAATGGCTTCCTGAAAATTAATTATAATCACTGGATATTTTCCAGTATTGATCATCAAATATGTAATTTAACTTAACTTTGACGATAATATTGTACAATGAATGAAATAATAATAATAATATCTTCTCACAAATTACACCAATTGACCCAGCCCCAAACTAAGCAAAGTTTGTTTCTATGGGTGCTGAACAACGGGTAGACATACATACATCGTACGTACCTAACCAGACCTGCCTTAGTAGAATAGCTAGAAGCATCGAATTAAGGAACTGATCGATTTATTAGGTGACAGATCTATTATTTTGGTGATCGAATTTTTATGATCAAACTATAATTTAGGATACAGGTTTACATTATTCTGATGACTCATACTTAGAGACAGATTTGATTAATTTGATGACCAATATATTTCTTAGGGATAGATATAATAATTAGAGTAAGTATCGCACTTTAGCGACAAATCTAAGTGACAGAAAATATAGTTCCCAATACTAATGCAACCTGAATAGCGCCGGAATACAATCACAGTCTGATATTACAGAATATATGTTGAGTACAAAACTGATAAGTTCCTTTCCTATTTACTAGGTAGGTACACTAGTAAATAATAAACAAAGAGGCGCCTCAAATGCACAGAACAGTAAATACAACAAACATTCTTAGCAAATATATAGACTAGTAGAGTTAAGAATTTACGATAAGAACAGTGATAAGATAATAACAAATACTAAGAAAGGCATGTATCTACATAAGTCGATAGCACATGGTTGGATTCATTCAATACTTATGAATAATATAGATGTCCTATAATCCTATATAAAAGCATCTAATAAAACTATTTGAAGATAATGTAGAATTAGAAGAAGAAAGGTAAATCAAGATCATCGCGAAAATCAATTATTTATTATCATTGCCGTTTACCAAACAGTTTATGTGCAAACCTCAATCAATTCTAAATCAGCATTTGGAGCATTTCCCTTACAAGCTGCGTCGACTTAAATAAGTGAGATAGGTTCCGAAATTCCGAATATGGCGAACTGTGAAAACGTCTCTACCAATTCACTTCCGCATCTCTCGACCACTCACCCTTCCGTCCCAATTGCTGAAGGGACATTGTTAATTTTCCATTTCGTGAAAAGGCTCGCAGGGGCGCCGGGGAAACAAAAACAAGCTAGGCTCGTATCAGGAGGCCGAGGGCGGAGCGCGGGCGTAGGACGTTCTGCCGGTCGCAGTGCACATTCGGCTGGCGAGCGATCCACGCGTCCCGACGCCGCGCGGTCCGCTACGAACAAAACACTCCAACACACGAAAACATCATCAGCTTTTACCGCAGGTCCATTAACCAACGCGACCATCTCAGGAGTTATTGTGCTCCAATTCATTGATTTTAAGAGGCTAAAGCGAATCTCATCCGGGAACAAGATGCCGGTCGAAACGAAAATCAGCTTCTCGGGTGAGTCTAAATTTTCTGCGCTCCATCGTGCGCTCTATAAATTTTGATTTTATTGAGATGCAAAGTAGGTTTAGAATATTTTCTACATAATTATTATTTTATCAATAGTATATTTTTACGCCTAAATAATAACGGAGGCTTGTGTTATCAGTTTTATTTTATGACTCTAATGAATCTCAAAGATAATGCTGAAAGAAATAACTGAAACCACATTTGAGTTTGAGTTTGAAAATCCTTGAGAGTTACTAGAATCATCAGTATTACCTCAGCATAGTTAGTTGTTTAAATACGTACCTAGGTACCTAAAGAGATAAGTAGTTAACTACAAGAAGCTCAATTTATCTATGTACCAATTTTTGAACAGAATATTTACGATACGAAGATTTAATTTCAAATTATTATTTTTGAGCTTAATGTCAATCAGTTAACAGTAAGGTGAAATTATTTCAAATGATAAAGATTTTATCGATGACTAAGTTATAATTTATTGTCTTTTCTATATTACAAATACACATGACTAAATAATGTATCATACTTTTAATCGTGTTTTATGTAGGTACGTAATAATGGAATGTGTGTCTAAACTCTGCAATGTACAAGACTATTAATTCGTATTTCTGCAAACAGACAAAGTCATAAGGTGTCAAATACACAAATCAAGATAAATAGACACTATTACATTAGAAAACGAATACAGCACAGCATGACGAAATGGTAGATCTGGAATTCAGGGCTTAGTGTGTTAATAAGGTAGCATGTCAGTCGGCAATTGTGCTAATGAAGAGTGACTACTTAGTATCCGCAACAAAGCCTGGCTTGACGGTTTTAAATGGGACTTGATGAAATTTCATTACAGAACAGAACAGTTATTGGCAGGATGCAACAATTTGACATAATGGAGCTCGGGTTTATAGTCAGCAGAGCAGGATGAAAAGAAATATGTTTAGATTGTTTGCTTAAAAAGCAAAAACAAAAACTATCATTCATTAGCAACTTGCTTGTAATTAATATAGTTCTTGAAGACCCCCTTTTCTACTTCCTAATCTACCATCTCAGAAGCTCACTTATGTATCAAATGTTTTTATGAAAAATTACTACAGCAGTACGTTTAGTTCGACCAATCGTTGACGTAACTAAGTACATTGCTATAGAAAATTTGTTCTTAAATTTAGTTTCAGCACGGAAATATTTAAATTAGACCTAAAGAAGTACTCTGGGTACTTAAATTCACGGCACGCATTAACTTCATGAATACAAGAAGGCTCAGGCCTTAATTTAAAGAATAATAAGTAAACTAGGCTGTTAATGAAAGCAATCTATTTCAGTACGACAAAAAATAAACGTTCTGTTGTTTCATGGAACTTGCATAATTTTCTCATAAAGTAGAATCGTAAAGTAACTCAAAGGAGTGCTAAGTAAACATCATCAAATCTGCGGTTAAGTAGGTGGTAATGCGAAGTTATAAACGATAAAAATACACAGTGATCTCAACAATACCTTGCAGTGCTCTGAATTCGATGAATTGTAATTCAATATTTCATTATTGTCATTCTATTTTCATGTTATTAATAGTAAAGCGTATCCTTGTTTCTAGCTCAAATGTCCTTGCGTGATTTTTATACAGTTTTGAAACAAAACAAAGTTTACGTGTGTAGGTTTACGTTTTCATGGCTTCATTTATCAAAGTCCCTCCGTAACGATTATGTAACGGTTTGAATATTTCATTAGGCGAAACTGTAGTTTTGGTGTAACTGATCTCCCCTTGAACCACCCTCTCCTGACCTTGCCCTTGTACCCCTAACACCCAACATCTACGACGTTCTATCTATCGGAATTTCACTTTCGATATTACTTTAATATTTTATGAATCCTGTCTATGCAGTGTTGTTTCTAGGCTAATTAATATACATTACTTGTAGACGCCTCGCTTCCATTATTGCGTGCTGGTGGTCAGCATTAGTTTTCCGAGCCTTCGTTGATTATAAGATGTTTACCGTGACCTCTGGGGCACTGCACTTATATTCATTCTCTCTCGTAGTGTTTCTACAACTTGAAATCGCAACAGTAACAATTTCCAACGCACTTAGCCTTGTTTGGTTACTGGTATGACGTGCCAAGCTGCCACCGTAACTGCATTCTGACCTTAGATCCCATAACAAGCAAATAATAAATAAAAATTCCACTTCAAACGATGGCACGGCATTCCAGAAATTACCGTCGCATGTCAATTTATTCTGAGTTAGAAGCTAGTAGTTACCTAGTTACCATTGTTAAGCAAATTTAAGTAAAGCATATAGATATTGTCGTCGTTACGTTTCTATTTATAATCTTAGTGCCAGTTACGTAATTTCATGTTTCTTTATGATTTTCAATGCTTCATAGCGTGACACACGTCATATTTGTCGCGTACAGTACACGGCACCTACTTGATTGAGTCGTGGTATCCATTCCACTTTTTATTATTCTGTTGTCACTTTTAGCTACACAGTTTATACTTGGAAATATACAAATGGACTTATGACGAATATTGGTAAAATGTCTGCATCCTCTTCACACCTTTCCGGAGCCATTATGTCACTTCCATGACATCTCAAAATAACGCTGTGTGATGTTATGCCCTGACAAGGTACTTCCTGTGTCTTATCGTTATCTGAGTTGCGGTCTTCGCGTTGAAATTGCTCAATTACTCGTCATGGCATTGTTCTCTGTCAACCGTAACAAAACAGTAGAACAGGTGTCACACGAGAATACGTGACTACTATACACAATTAATGGAATCTTCATAATTTCTATTACATAAAACGTTTTTGTTGTAATTTTATAGCTATTGTTTTTGTCACTACAAATCAATATCCACAGATCACCTTGAACCACGGATTTGATTTCACATCGATACCGATTCTTCTCGAGCGTATCAGACCGAACCGAACATGTCTCGGAGATCAATCCTCGATCGTCTCATTTTACAATCATTAAGTACTAAAAATAATTTTTAAATTAAGTTGTTAGTTTGAGGCGGCCGGTCCAGTGAGACACGTGGACTACATCATCACGCCCACGCGTTGCAACTCACACATGATAAATGGCATCCGAGTGATCTACACACCACACGGGACATTACCTAATGCGTTCCAGTGCTCGAAAATGTGCATACGGATGGATGGAAGTTCATTTCGCACTTATTGTTAATGTTTTCGCAAAACCTAATAAAATTATCGTTAATTTCCTGACAGAGACACAACTTAAAGTGTAGCAACAAAAAATTCACTATATACTTTGCTTTGGCATACAAAATATAGTTATTAAATATTCAATAGATGAATGCAGCCAGACGTAACATAATTGTTATCCCGCACATGCACGATCTCTCCTCCCAATAACAGATACCGTTTATTCTATTATTCGAACGATGCCTCTCTTGTAAACTCGCCATCTATTGCAAAATATTCGCAGGGAGATTAAATAAATTTACTTGGCCTTTAACTTAATTGTTTTCTTAACTAATTCTTTATTTTTAAGGTTCTTTTAAGGTCATTTCCTAAATTTCAATATATTTAGTTATCTTTTACCTGTGAAACAATAAGGATAAACATGATAATCATACATATCCTAGTCACGTATGGTCCTTCGTTATGTGAGGTCACGTCTACATACTATGTGCCTTTCCTTAAAAGCACGCAATGCTCAAAGGTATATCGGAATTCCTCTGAGGGAAGCCGGGAGCCATTCCTTTTTACTTTTCTATGCTTGATTTGAGCAGGGCATATTTTTGGCACTGTATAAAAACAGTACCATCGTGATAGTTTTAATTCAGATACCATCGTGTGTGCAAAAAGTGACTTTGACTCTTGACTAGATAGTTTTAAAACCGAAGCTTAAGTAGTCCATTTTCCAAAGTTGCTATTATTTATTACCTTGTTATTCGTTGTTTTATGTCGCTTTGATGTCTTTAGCTATAAATTAGTGAAATAATAAAACTTCAAAACAATGTTACCTACTTCTTGATTAATGTTTTCCTTTTACATTTTCCAATACCGTATTTGCCTTAAAGCTCGTCCACAATCGATTAATCTTTACCTGTTTCATCTTTAAAGAACAACATCTTATTTTAAACGGTAATGAATTGTTTCTGCTAGAAGCTAGAACGTGTTGTCTTAATTACTTGATAGGCAAAATATCGCTAGATGGCAGTATCAAATGGTACGTTTGATGTGACGTCTTTTAGCTATTGGCTCATTTAATTATTTATTTACTAACAAACGTGCGTGACAAATGTCAAAGTTGTCAAACTAAAGTCACGATACTAGCGGCACGTAGTATGTCACAGAAGCCCTTATTAAAGAATGTGATTTGCGAAGTAGGCGGGGTCGTTGAATTCGCAACAGCTTTGCGTTGCTCCCGGCGCCACCCCGTCTCACTCAACCTACTTTATAGAGAGTTCTTTTTGACCGCTCGATGAGACCTCCGGCCAGCTATTTCTTTTCAAATACGCTAAATTATGTATCTAGAACCCATAGTAATTGTTTTCAAGTCATGTTACCCTGAACTTATAAGAAGAGTAATCTAAATTGCTCTGTTGTGAGCTTTCATTTTGTACTCTGCCTTTCTAAAAGCTAGACTGTAACCGATAATAACAGCAGAGTTGATTGCGTTATCTAGTTGGATTTATAGCGCCTTCATATCTGGCCCCATGAGTCAATTTATCTAGGAACATGCGGGAAATTGAGTAATCACGAACCTCGTTATGTTCAAATGGGACACTGTGAGATTATCGCACTTGATTAAAGAGATTACATTAAATTTTAACACTTGTGCGAAGTTTACGCGTAATTACGTTGTTTCGTCACCTAATAAATTTGTGTTCATTCATTAATCGTGAGAGGCGATGTGCAGAGGCGGGAACTCTTAAATTATTCCTTCGACGGCAGTCATTTAACGCACGCGTTCACCTTAACATGAATAAACACTCATTTACAGTGGTGACAATCCGCCCTCGCAAATTTCATTAATTTTATTATTACTATAAAATCGTGTTAAATGTAGGTATGCGACTATTTCTCAGTTTCAAACATTAATATATTTTAAAAGAGTTAAGAGCTAACAAATATTATTAAAAGAGGATACACATAAAGGTTTCGTAAACCTAAATAATTAGTAATTTTCAAAAATACTAGTGCTTCTAAATTCAATGAGCCATCAGAATGCTTATAAAAAAATGTCTTGTTAAAAAATTGTATTTTTTAGTAATAAACGTTTTTGTTTCTGAACATAACCTTGCCAAAACTTTGACCTGTACTTAAATGAAAACATATTGTAATAAACTTGATATCAATGATTTTGTAATAAATAATAGTAATAACGATTTTTTTAAACTGCTGGATTATGTCCTTACAGTACCTTGAAGCAGCACATTACTCTTAAAATATTTTTTCTTGGCAGCCGTAATAAAATTGAAGAATCGCTTAAACAAGATAAATCACGATTTTTGTGTGCATGCTTTTAAGTTGTTTTGAGATACTCTAAAGTAGTACCTATCAAATTTCCATTACAGGCAGTTATTAAAAGCGCTTTAGCTGATGTTTGATCATAAAATATTTATTTAATGAGTTCCATCCGAATCGGGGATAATCCGGACTGCTGTCGAACTTTTATGTAATCGATTGTGTATTCATTGGGAGGCGTAGGCGGCTACATCAGGTGCGAGCGACGGTGTAAATTGCTTTATTGACTGGGCACTTACGTCAACGTTAGTTTACAACGCGCACTTACAAGTTCAAGGCGACATTTAGCCTGGGGAACTCCACGGTAGTATTTTGGCAGAGCTCTTAAAATCGGTGTCGCACATTACCTTTACCTAGCTCTCGCTCTTGCTTGATAGAATTCAATATGTTAATTTTGTTTTTCAGACGGTAACCAACCGTGCATGCCGGTAGCTATCTTTGTTTTTCTCGAGAATTTTCCACGGCTGACACATCTTGCGTGTCAAGTCGCCTCAAGTTCTATTTATTCAGTTGGTCTGCTACAATTCTAAAATCCTGTATATGTACCAACACTGCTGATTCACGGGTGTTTATAAGTACGTACAAACATACAGCCAACGTACTATGAGTAATAAGGGTTTACCTAAATTCTGTTCACAAGGACACGCTATGGTCTCGAAAATTCGTAAATTAATTCGTATTACATTATTTGTTGGTACAAGTTCTGATTATTCGCACACTTAAATGTTGCCTCCAAAATATGTTCACTCAATAATTACCGTATAAATTTTGTCAGGTAGGTACGAAATATGCAAACTGAAATGGGCAAATACCTACGCCTTGCAAACTCTTCGTTATTGGATGCATTTATCATTCCCGGAGATAACGATCAACTCGGTATTTCTGCAGCCGAGCCGTGAGAAACAAAGAAGACTGTTGCACGCGCCCAACTGCCTATGCCTACTTCGTGACCGGTTGGCGTCTAACCACTGACTGTGAGAGACATTTATCACTTCTGATAATGCCACCACGCTTTCCAGGCCCGCCCGTAATTTTAGAACTATATTGTAGATGGTACATTTTATTTATCCGTGAGTTACGAGCGACTGTATATCGTGTATATCTTTTAAATGGATTGTCGCTATTTGAGTTTCACTTTAAACTTTTATGTTATCTACGACTGTAATGGCCTTTTTATGGCGATATTTGGCAAGCGTTTTTAGGACGTGTCGAGAGATAACTATCAAGTGTCAAATTGCTCAAGCGTCTAGAAAACAGCACTTGTGAAAAAATGACTATAATTTGTTCCATGGTATAGTTATCCAGCAAAAATATTGATACGACCATATTTTTGAGGTTACATCATTCTAGGCTTAGAGATGATTACTAATGTTTGAACATCTTAAAAGTGTTTGATAAGCCACAGCATCGCTGTAAGTACCAATTTATTACGGTCATTATACCCAAAGCCTTCTTATACCTATCAACTACTGCAAACGGAAGGGCCTCCATAGAGTCCGTCAATTCGCAATGGCAAACTGCAAAGAATGCTTTCACTGATGAAGTCATAGGTTTGTTACTCTGTTCCACGCAGTCAGTTACCTCCATTTCTTCTCATTACCTTTTTTTAGTGAAAGGCTGAAAGGCATTAATTTATTTCCTAATAATAGTTGTTACTGTCTTTTCTTAGGATAATGAATCTCATTGTCATTCTAATCAGCGTTTGATTTCGGATTAATTAACGCAGGTGTAGATACGTTGTGGATATTTGCGATGCGCGGCGTGGGCTCCCGCGATTCATTACGGACCATTATAACGCGGGGGCAAACGTGCTGGGGCTACTGATCGCTTTTCGTACCATACACGGCCTAAAGGGCCGGCCCGTCAATCATACTGCATCGATTAACAATTAATTTGACGATTACATTAATTATGACCTGTATCTAAGAAGTAATTTATTAGGTACTGCCTCTTTTAAGAAGACTGACGGGCGATTAACGAAGTTTAGCAATGTTTTTACGGAATTAAATATTCAGTTAAAGGTTGCTTTTGAATAATATATAGAGGTCGCTGCCTCTTTTGTTTGCTGTTTATTCTTAACAGATACCTATAAATTAATGCTGCAAGAGGTCATAAATCTTGTAAGTTTGTATGGGACATAAAATTCGTTACTGGACTCACAAGCAGTGTCGAATCTTAAAACAAGACTGGTTTTGCAATTGTTTTCAGTTCATGAAATAGCTTTTTGTTTAAAGCATCCAAATTTGGTGGTAAATTATCGGCTGCCCGTATATCCGCAGTCTCTTTTTGATCAGAACTTACAATTGTTCCATACGGTATGGCGTGAGTCACCTGCGTCACAAGAAACCTATACAGAATCACCTTAACAGGTTGTCACATGGTCCTCAATAAATATTTCAATTATGATAATAGCCCGGTAAACGATCGTCTGAAACGTGGTATGAATCATCGGTATTTATTTGTATGGCCGGGATGCAATGTTTTTCATTTCATTCGTTCGTCGTTGTGAGATGTTGTTCCCATTCGGCAGGATCGCGGTAGTCATTGAGTCGCCAACTCGGTCACATTGGATTATTTTTGATGCTGAACGTGTAGTTTAGCGAACTCCACCTATGTTCTATTAATTTAATAATATATTTTCTGTAAAACATCTCACAATCGCAGTATATAATCCATCTGTGCGTGACTTGAACTTGTAAAAGTATCCGACCGTAAAAAGTTGCTTCCAAATTTCACGCTTATTCCGTTAATAAGACTTGATTGGTGGTCTGCCTGTGAATGAAACAGGTTTCACGTGGTCGAACAGCTGTAATGTGTAATTGGCATTAAGAATTGCATCTGTCCTACTATATGGACACCTACTACCGCATCAATGTCGTTATGTAGACCGCAAAATTGTCCTCAATTGACGAATTAGTCCAGGCGTGAGTGAACGCGACCAGTCATACATAAATGGGTATACCGCAAGTTGCAACTGCTACGGAAGGAATATCCGACGCGCAATAATAGTGCCAAAATAAATTTCTGCCTTGACTTTTGAATTTGCAAAACATCTCATTAACATACAGTACTCGCTCATAAAAACTTGAACTTGACCACAAAACATAATGTCATTCCCCGACAAGAGACTTCAAGCATGGTTTGTGTTCAAGTTGTTTGGCGTGTCTCGTCCGACGAACGTTAACGAAATTGACAAATAATGAATGTTCTTTTATAGCAATTACATCATTTTCTGCGAACGAAGATGTTCGTATAAAATTGACATCATATCATCATATTAACATGTTGTTGTTATGTACCCAGTCATCATGTACGATACATATTATATTTTCTGCTATAGTAGTAGGTAATGTTAAATACTCGCTGCCCACAAGCGGTAAAGTTGTTATTGTTTACATAGTGAAGAATAATAATGCTGCGGTTTCTAATTAGTTGTGCGGGTTTACTACCATAGCATGTTAAAGTAAGGGTTGGGAGATATTCGGAGTTAACTACTCGGAATTAGGTAGGTCACCCACGCGTGTTACTACAGAGGAGAGCACGAACGCTAGCGTGGGATCACCACGTTGTTCTATTGTGTCACCTGCTGACTGCCGCCACACGTTATGGTCATTACATTATTTATGATCAGATATAACATTTGACTCATAAAACATTTTACATGACCATCTGAACTCACGTCTTCATTATTGATAGCAGCGATTCGTCCTCAGCTCCTCCCTAATTTGTTCAAAAGTATGAATCCAATAATACTATGACAAATGCCTTTTTTACCATAACAATGGTTGACAGTCGTTTGTCCGACATACGTGAAATAATACCTCGTTGTTATGTTAATCTTGTCGATTTAATTTAATAGCGCCAGTATATTTGACTGTTTTTCAGCGTCGCGGAAGTCACCACAGGCCGATTATAAATTATTATCAAGTATTTAGGTCCGGTCTAAGTGGAGAGCCTTGGGGGAGGCCTATGTCCAGCAGTGGACGTCTTTCGGCTGATATGATGATGATGATGATGATGATTTAGGTATCTTTGTGCGGAGTATATCACACGTTCACTTGAAAATTGGCAACTGCGCAGTTATTACTTCAGGGAATAATTTTTACCTACCTAATTTTATTTATGTAGACTATTATTGGAAGGCAGAATTAGATGATTTATTAGTTACGACAAACTGTCTATGATAACCGATATAATGGTTTTTAATTTAGTGATCATCAGTTTTCATTACTTAAGTGTCGGAAGATGATATTGCTTAAGGATTGGTCGCAGAAACGTTGGCGAGACCTTTAGTATCTTGATAGTTAATTGTAGTTATTTGTGAAGATAGAGTCACGCAATAATTGCAGTGTCGTGTGTAACTATTATTACCAATTTAGCTTTTATAACTGCACTATGCAATTATCTATTTGCAACAGCGAGGTAATCTATACTTCAATGTTGGTATTTATTTAGCGTGTTTGTTACACTTGTTGATAGATAGCAATATTATCATTGAACTCCTTACAGTTTTACACAAACACAAGAAGAGCAAAAGGTTTAGTTCAAAGTATCGGTTGATTGGACATGTAAACCTAACCTACCTAGTGTCTGTATTAAAGTAAAAGTGAAAACTACTTGAGCTGTCATTGGATCCAGTTCTGATCTTTCTACGGCAGCTTCCGCGTAGGTACCTTCCGGCGACGGGTGTATGTAGCGTAGGGCCACGATGAGCCGGGTTATGATTAGCGAGCCCACGCGTGCCGGCAAGGCCGGTGCCACTGCGCAGTAGAGATAGATGATTAATCTCTCGGACTCAGTGCCGGACACACGCTAGCTCAAGCCGGCCGGCTCCGCCTAAGTCGCTCGCTACAGCTCTGTAAGTGATAACTTGGCCCGTATTTCATAATTTACGTTAAAATTTCACTAGATAATTCAATTACGTCTGCGTCTACCATCTATTAGTTAAATAAACGTAGGATGCCGAAGTGTTCTCCTGCAGTCGTAAAAGACAAGAAAACGAACGGTTACATGAGGATTTTACAAAAAACTCAGTTTATATTTTTAAGTGAAACTTTTGGACATTTGAGACTTTACAGCCACTTGACCAAGCACAACAAATACTTAGTGTTTTTGACTGAACGCGCATATTTTAACGAAGATTTATTTGTTGCACAAGTTGTTTCAATAGCGATTCTGCGAAATAGGACATAATAAATTCATTCCGCGTTCCGCCTGCCTGCCTCCAATAACATTTTTCATATCAATAAATAAGTTAAAGAGACGCAGTATTAGCATGAATGATCGATCGTGCCGACAGAACAGTAACTTTATTATATGGATTTATAAATCACATTTGTGAAAATTATTCTTTTAAAATACTCGGGTTTTATCAATGGTTTATGAATCACATTGAGATTTTAGAGTTCAGTGCCTTTGCGTGATATCTCGATACTACATCTAGTGCGACCTAGATTATCAAGTCAAACATTCGTCATATTAAACTAGTATTCTACATAAACATAACGAGTTGGTAACGAAGCAGAACTAAACTGACGCCATTCAGTAAGCCTTTGGAATAAACAAACCAAGTTATGTCTTTATTATCTCTTACCGTAAATTGTTGTGAGTGCTGTGCCTACTCCGTCGCGTCCGCGTGCCAGCTGCGCCAGCTCCGCCGTGGGTGACTCCCACACATCCTGCTTTACTATATGATTTTATCGAACTCTGCCCAATATGAATTGCAAACTAGCAAGCCAAATATCATGAAACGTTCAACATTATAGAGCCATGTCAAATATTCCCTTTATTTTATTGTATCATTGTCTGCGTTTATCTGATTTTCAGAATGTTCATAATCTTTATTGTTGTTACAATTCCATCATCTACCTATCTATGTTATTATGTCGGCATGCTTATTTTATTATTTCGCTTTACGTGTTAATGTTTTGTTGTCATAGACGGCAGCTCGTCGGACGCCGTGCGGAAACTCAGCGACGACTTATCTCGAAAACATTTGTCAGGTGAGTAACATTTCATTTCACGTTCGAACACTTGAATAGCGACTGATTTCAAAAGAACCTGTAATGGCACGAGATCACTTAGCGCGAGCATGATACATGCTTCTGAATGGACGTTTGGCACGCACTTCAAAATCACAATCACCTAGTCATTGTATTGTAAATAATTTTAAAAGTTTCACGTTTTCATAATGTCTTCACGCTTTTATCTGTATTCGCCCGCCGAGCAGATCTTGTTGAGGACGAGGAAGACGAAGTGTCGAGCAGTCTGCCGGACAGACCGCGGACGCATCGGAAGGCATCTAGTAAGTCTGTCCTGTTTCTATATAACCCCGGCTAGCTCTGGACGCCAGGTCCTAATGGTGCAGGTTAGAACTAAGATCACACGCATTCAGAGGTGGTGGAATCTTGTCAATCTCAACAAGTTGTAGATAATGCGCGTCTAGATAGACTAACTCAAAATTAACAATTTAATGAAAGCATAACGGAAAACCTGCAATATGGACACAAAATAAAATACTTATCTGATAAAATAAAGAACGCCGGTCGATGAAACTTAACAGTCATTTTACGAGCGACATCGGTTGTGAATGCCTCAATTCCAGTCCTCTGTCACAACACCGCGCGAGCCGCCCACGACCGCCCATCAAATCTTATGTCCGCAATTAACAGCATTGTCTTCTCGTCCGAACTATAACACTGATTGTTTAGCTCTTTTTACAAACGCCACGGCTGTCATTTCATAATCGTTCAATTCAATAAATAGTCGCTCGTATTTTTTATCGCAAGGCTAATTCAAAAGCCTGAGTGTCTAACACGCAAAAAATATTGCGCAGTTCTAATAATTTAGGCATTCTCTCATAATAGACTGGACTGGGTTAACAATTGCATGAAAGAACGATAAAAGTTATTAAACTAAAACAATTTCCATCGTATAAGTAGATTAAAATCAACAAAAGACTAATTTACTAAACTTGAGATAATATAATTCCAAAATTAAGAAATATTTTACAATTCAAATAATATTTGACCTTTATAAAAATCCCACATTAGTTTGGAAATGCACGTATTGTGACGTGTGAATTAGGTGTTTGTTGTTGTGTTGAGTAGTGGCTAATGTGTGTGTGTGTGTGGCTTGGTGTGGCGCAGCGAGCAGTACGTACAGCGTCACATCGATGGACGCGCTGTGGGAGAAGCACCCGCGCCGCCTCAGCGAGGCCGGCCTCCGCAGGTCCTCAGGTAACACTTCACTTCACATTCCTGCCATTAGTTCCACTATAGAGTCCCAGTTCGATCTTGTTATTACACTGAACAAAAATAAGAGGTGATAAATTAAAGTCAGTTCCCGCTTTCCGCTGAGAGGCAGAGACGCAAAGTGGCTCACTTCAAAACAAGTCAAATAAGTACTCATTGATGTACCTATACTCTTAACGAAATTCGCTTCGTGTTGCGGTGTAAACTGATCAGGTATTAAAAGTAGTTAACCATTTCACATATCCTATGTCCACTCCTCAGTTATGTTGGATTTACTACCTTTATCTGTACATCGCATTATACACCTGAAAGTAGCACATTTGAATCATTTCATTATCAATATTCAAATGCATTAATCGTCCTCGATTAAGAAGTATCTTTCTAGGGCTCTTCGATTAACCTCTTTTTGGTTTGCTCCTAATTCTATCGTGGAACTACTGGCTTAACAATTGTTTATTGCAATTCGCAATGCAAGTCATGCACGCTCGATTGCCACATTACCTACACATCATTAGATGTTCCAACTATTCATTGGTGATGAGATTATGTTCAATTTGCTTGCAATGTTGTGGTGTTTTAGCATTGTTATGCGATATCGAGTTATGATGCATATTTTTGTGTTTTGTGTTTGTTTTGATTAAGCTCTGATTATTTATAGCTTCACACTTTAGTTCAAGTCAACTGCAGTTTGTTGCTCCCAGCAATATGAATGAAGCGAAAGTTCACTCCGATGTAACCACACGATATGCATACGAGAATGCAAATCGACCCCAGTGACCGTTGCACTTGCACGCACGCCTACGATTTATTCCAATCGTGTGCACATCATAAACCTGCCCATAATCGGATCAAGCCTTATACGTAGCTATTCAAATGGCAATTTATTGTGAATTAATAACAACGTGCACTTTCTTAACGCACTCTTGGAGAAAATATTTTAAAGTGCTTAGAAACTGAGTAGAATACAGATAAAATGGTAATACAAAAATAACAAAATTAATTTAATTGTTAATGGTATTGTTTAGTATTCATAATCATAAAATAAAAGGTATATGACCGTAGACGTACATACCTACACTTTTTGGGTATACTTATTCGATTTTTGCATTATCATTTTTAAGTCGTGGTATATTATCAAAATAAGATTTTGTTTTTCTAAATGTGATTCATAATAACAAATCCATTGTTATAACATGTGATTTGACATTACAGACCACAGTGTCATTCTGACGGAAGACACAGACAGCTTCATAATCGGCGAGCGCGTGTGGGTGGGTGGCACTAAACCTGGTCAGATCGCGTACATCGGAGAGACGCAATTTGCGCCCGGCGACTGGGCCGGCATCGTGCTTGATGATCCTATTGGTAAGCCAAAATAATATTATGTATCGTAGGTGCCTAGGTAAGAGCATTTATACCTGCTGAGCTGGCAACGTTGCATCTTGTTAGTTTTTGTCGATTATTCCATAAAAATTTAATGAAAATTAAAAATGTTGTCTGATAGAACACTTCTTAATATATAAGTTAATGTGTCTACTCTAATAATTATTCGTTATAGACTTTTATATTCTTTAAAAATGAATTCTTGTTCAGAACCGGTTCATTAAATTTTTATGGTAATAATCGAGAAAAACTAACAAAATGCAACGTTGCTAGCTCAGCAGGCATAAACGCTCTTAAGGTATGAAATAATTGTTATGTTCCATTTATCAAGAAAGTTTTTGAACCAAGTTTAAATAATGATCCTTTATAAAGAATTTGACATTAAAATTTTTAAATAGAACCTCAACCTTGTCCTCATTTTTTCCAGGTAAAAACGATGGATCAGTGGCGGGCGTCCGTTACTTCCAATGCGCAGAGAAACGCGGCGTGTTCTCCCGGCTGACGCGCCTGACCCGCACGCCGCTTGTGTCGCATGCGGCGCACGATGCGTCTCCCACTTCTGACGCTAGTAGCGTGTTTGAGAGGCCACCGTCCGGTGCCGCTCGGTACCGACGCACGCTGTCGCCCAACGGCAGTGTGCGAAGCGTCGTCAGCAGCAAAATGAGTATGTTTCCCTGTAAACACAAAGCTGACATCTATCTCTTTATACGGTCAAAATGCTATAAATTTTTTCTTTCTTTCAGACGCATCAATTTCGACAACGACCAATGGTGAACTTCGCCTCGGCGATAGAGTTATAGTATCGAGCAGCCGCGGGAGCAAAGCTGGTACCCTAAAATATGTAGGCGTCACGGAATTCGCTCCCGGCGTTTGGGCAGGAGTCGAGCTAGACGACCCTCTTGGGAAAAACGATGGTTCCGTCGACGGGAAGAGGTATATCATTGATATTATTTTCAGAAAGTTGAAGGGTCAACAGAAGCAGTACAAGATGTTTACAGTACTGAGTTTACACAATTTACAGGTACTTCGAGTGCGCGCCCCGTTTCGGACTGTTCGCGCCGATCGCGAAGGTGTCGCGGTCGCCATCGAACCGCAAGCCAGGCGCATGCGCTATCCACAGCAACGGTCGCATGACGCCGATGCGACGCTCGAACTCACGCGAGTCGCTCACGTCGCTCGGCACGTCAGTGGCGTCGTCACGCGTGGGGGTGAGACTCGGGGTGACGGCGCTCGGAGCGCAGGTAGGCTAGCCCCGCGCGCGCTCGGCCGAGCCGCCCGCCCGCGTCGCACGACCTCCCGCACCGCACCGCAGTGCGCCCAGCCTGCTCGACAAAACACTCCTCGTCAAACACGTCGACTACGACCGCTGCGCCGTGATCGCTATACCGCAACCAAAGATTTATTACGATATCATGACGTGTAAAACCAGAAGCCGAGAGCTAGTACCCCGACGTTGGGCTAGCGAGACGCTGCCGAAGTCGTGGCGTTGCTCGGAAAGCGTTTTGAGCGTGGTAGACCGTTCGGGGTCGCGGTCGTGGCGCAGCGGGTCGAGCGGGTCGGGCAGCGGCAGCGCCGGCAGCGGCGGCGAGGTGGTGCGGCGCGGCGGGCGGCCGGCCGCCGTGACGAGGGCCAGCCGGGGGGCCGCCGCTACCGACATCCTCGTCGACATGCCGCCGACAAACACGCACTTCTCCGGCTTCGGGAAAAGCTACCACTACTCTTGCGTGTCGCCCTTCCAGTTCACTTACCCGAACATCGTTTACATTTGAGTGCGCATATGTTATTCAAGAATTCTTAACTATCTGTATTCCTATTGCACGATATTGTTGAATTTGATATGATAGATACTTGATAGATTTGATACATACGTACAGTTTCCGTCCTCTTTTTTTCATCATCGGATTTCTTTGTTCTCAAATATGTAATTTGTAGGTACCCGGTGAGTATCTACTTTAATCGTACACGATGGTCACCGGAACGACACGCGAGAGTGGTTATAATATTGTATGTAGAGTGCGCTTATTGTTTGCATGGGCATAGTTTGATTAATATGATTTTATTTTTGGTCTGTAGCTGGCACCCCTTGGTTTGGCCCTTGTGTTTAATTTTACACTTTATTTTTGTTGACGATCTATCATCTTTCCATGTAGAACAAAGGAAGATAATAAGTTGTCCACAAGCTTATTTTTTTTTAGTACATAATCATTATCTCATTAATCGATTCGCTTATAGTGCGCTTATATCTGAAGTTTATTTGAGTAGGCCAGCGGTAGTCATTCCCCAGACAAGACGTCTCTTATGATTTTCAACTGTGATATTATTTTTAAGAATCCCCAATTGTGGCAAGACTGTTGAAACTTTATACTAAGACATGTTTGTATAATTAACTAATTGTTTGGTGTGCAGAATATAAACACGAATATGTGCTTTATTCCTTGGCATACAGAATCCTAAATCGAATCCTTCAAGATCTCCTTTAGACTTAATTTTTTATTGATCTATAGTTCCATTTGCAATACCAAAGACATCGAAATTCATTCATTCCATTTAATAACTTTGCTTGTTTTCTTTTTGGCAGTAGGATTGTCTGCTGAAATAACAAATCAATACTTTGTGTTTCCATCTTAACATATGGAAATTCTTAGTACCACCACACCACTTTGTACGATGGAGCATAGTTCATGCAATTATTTTGTAGCAACCTTGCATTTCCATACCTGATGCTTTGTTGATATAAAATAAATCTATGTTTGACTGAAGTTGTGTCGATTGAAATGTAGTTTCATTCTACACATCGTCAGTTTTCATCGTATATCGTATTCTTTCTGGCAATTTTGGACAAATCCTTTTCGATGGCTCAATTTGCCGTAAGAAAGTACTTCTGAGATTTGGGCTAGTTGCCAGTCATGTATGCCAAATATGCCAGAAAGTAACCGTGGAGTAGCATAGTTCCTTAACGTGTTGTTTTGGTTTCCCCCATGTTTTTGGCACTGTCACTAACGGCACAGCGCATCGGCGGTCCGCGAGCGTCGTCCACCCCTGTCTCGGCGAAAAACGCGCTTCAGGTACAGTACCCTACTATCGCCGCGCGGTAAACTTGACAGCGGACGTGTGCTTTGCGACAAAAGATAAAATCTGACTTTAGTCCGCTAAGATTAATAGATCCTTCAGTTAAATATTCGTACACAATGGATCAGCGTATAGGTAATCCCAGTGGACTAAATCAAAACTGTTAAGCCAATGGTCTTTGATACAGTAAAAAATGGTCCGGTCATAGATTTGTATCAAATAACCATAAACCGAGCCATTTAAACCATACTTTTGTAGTTAAGCACATGCCGATATTTGGTATATCGCTCGCCGGTACTTGGGGCTTCCATATTTTAAACTGTCCCTTTGACAGTTCGTTTGTTTGTTGAACAAGTTTGAAATGCAAGCATGTCATTTTGATACTAAAAATGTTTTGTTTCTAATAAGAAACTAAATCGCTAACTTAAATTTATTTCAGGAGTAATATTTTAGACTGTCCATAGAATAAACCTAACTTTAGAAATTTTCCTCTGTAAAGTAATAGGCAGATGTCAATTACACGCACATAAAGTACAAATGTAATACAGCCATTTTTACAAATTCGCATTAGAAATAAACTGTTTTGCTGTCCGACATAGATGTAAAAATGTACCTATTGAGCTTTTAAAGGAACCTGTGATATTTTGGATTTTTTGGTTTTCGAGGGATATGAATGCCACATTAACTCCTTTTCTCGTTATATAGACAATCCCAAGGCTAACCCGTTCACCAATGATTTGCGGAATAAAATGCAACTTTTTTGTGTGAACCGGAACACATTATTGCCTTTTTGTCTCAGCGTGACTGATTACTTTGTTTAATTATTTCGGAGCTATACTATAAGGGGTTTGTGGGGTTCAGACGAGGAAACATTTAATTAAGAATATTCCATTTTATTTAAAATCATGGTGAAAATATATTGCAAAGTTTTTTGGTGCAATTAAATAATGATTGTTGAATAATTTATTAATTATCTATTTTTAAAATACCAGTGCCTGTAAGATATGATGATATTCATAAAATTAAGGTCTCACTTTTGACTCGAGCATTCCAGTGCTTCAGGATAGGTTAACTTTTAACTTATTAATAATTTCTAAATTAGTGTAACTTACTATGTAATTGTTAATTTTAAAATATACATTAAGCATTATGTATGGATTTTAATTCATTGATGAACTATCGTAGTTTATTCGATTCAATAAAATGTAACTACATTTGTGTTTGTATCATTCCTATCCTGCATTATCCTTCCTGTACTCAATGATAATAAATTCTATGAATTAACTACCTGTTGTTTTATTGTAAACCGTCGTAACCAGGGTTGGCTAATTGAATGAATGATCCAATACCACTCTGAGTGTGGCTGTAAGTAAACAATGATGAGCACGAACGTTTACCTCCATGATGATTTAATTCATACATAACTTATCATTCTAAGATTCTTTCACGGCAGATGAACACTTTCCTCAAACACCGTAGATCGCTTGCGGAAAACGTTCGTGCAAGTGGAACTTCACCTGCCTGGCCTTTGACGACTGCATGATCGTATATTTGCGCTTTACAGAACTGGATATCGTCACTACTTTGAAAAAAAACCTCTTACAAAACACTTATCAATACGTCAACAAAATTGACGCTTAAAATAATGTTTACTCGAAAAAAAAACATCAAGGGGAACTTTTAAGTAGTGACGATATAATGTTACCGTGGATGAATACGGGTTAGCTTAAATTTTGAATTGGTTATGGGATACACTGTAATATACCTACACTTGAAATTATTGTCTTTTATTTTCGACAAACGTGAGATCTAGGAAACAAAACACTTGCTCGTTATCAGTCAAAATACTGATAAGATGTCAGCAGCCTTGGCACTGAAATCTTCAGTAATAATAATTGATAGACATTTACTCTTTAACTGTCTGTTTTTTTTCTATAATAAATAGTTTAAAATACCTAAATGCAAAAATCAATACTTACCTATAAGAAGGCTAAGCTTGGCGTATGCGTATGCCAGCCAATTACCAATTAGGTTCGTCGCTAACAAGGGTAAAAATACAGACACGTGAACGTTGATAAGTGACGTTTGGTATGTATCTATGTATGTTATGTAACAAGCCAGAAGTATAAAATGTACAAATGCCTAAAAAGTTGATGAAAATGAAAGACTTGTTTCTTTTCTTTGAATCCAATCTGTCAACCGATTCTTTATTGACTAGTACAACCCTACGGCCTATAAGCCACGACAACCACGACCGGCGGCGTAGGGGTATTTTATCTGACCGTTGCGTGCGCTATGCGGCGAATACCCCTGGTGTTGCAGATGTTTATGGGCGGTGGTGATCTCTTAACACCAGGAGACCCACTTGCTCGTTTGCCTTCCAGTCGAATAAAAAAAAATAAAAAAATATCGCAACCGTGTAATTAGCAGAAAGAACGCTTGCCGCGCTGCGCGCTGCAGGGCGTGCGTAGTCGTGGCCGCCCGTCAGGGGCGCTGGAATGCAGCTCTAATCTAAATCCCCCCTAGCTCAGAATAAAATAAAGTCGGGTAGGCGAGGTAGTGTATGAAGTGATGGACTTTGGTTTTTTGTACGGAATGTTAAGCCTGTAAAATGGACCACAGCGCAGCGGGAACGGGGCGGCGAGCGTTTTCTCTGTTCATTGCGTGTGCTGACAGGACCACTGTACGGCGAGTGTCTCGGCCGCGTTATGACCAGAGAACACACTCCGTATCGCTGCCTGCTGGCGTTCAACTTACACGAGACAAGAGGACAAGTTACGTTAATAGTGTCGCGTGAGAATGCGACGGTACGCTGAATCCGCTAATACCTATTCAATCGCAGTGCGTGCTGAGCCCGCGAGCGCTAAAGGCGCCCTGGCTTAAAATCTACAGAAGTCTGATTAGGTTAGGTTAGGTGATAGACATTCATTTTTATGGAGAACCCTAAAGGTCATTAGATCCAACCGGCTCCCGGTCAGCACTGCCTCGCCGCAAGCGGTTCGGTTAGTACATATTCTTTATATGGATTTGTATGGGCATGCGCTCATTACATCAACTCCTTAGCGTCACCGGATTACTTACCTCGCTCAGTATCCATGCGGACGGCGAGTAGACCACTCGGTGATAGCTCGCTGTTCGTACGGTTGCGTCGCGTGAACCGCACGCGGTCGGCGCGGCGCTCCCCACCCTCATTTCATAATAGACTACTCGGAAATTCGTGGACCCAGCGACGTCCACTCGTTGACAACGTGAGGTCCACTCGTTGTCAACGCGGTGTCCACCCGTAGACCACCTGTCGACAACGAGTGGACGCTGAAAGTCAAGGCGGTGCTGGTCGGGTGCTGGTGGTTCTAATTAGCTATGACCTTAAAACTCAGCCTAGAGCCAGTTCTAGGTGGTAAACATATTTGCAACCATCAGAGCGATAAAACGTCTTTTCAAACACGTCTTTTACACGCAACTTTTCTCACTACTCTCAGGTGAAGTAAGTTTGCAAAAATTCGCTCCAGTAGTTTTCAACATAATCCGGGGCTCTAGTGAAAAAGGGGTTAATTCTGCAGAAGTTGAACACCCGATTTCGACTTAAATCCCTTTAGGCATGAAATAGAAAATAGAGCTGTGTAATTTCAGCATTAACCCCTACCTACATAAAAACAAAGGAACACTCGAAGTTTACTATATTTATTGTAGGTAAGCATAGAACTTTAAGTAATTTTAAAGTTTAAACCATAAAAGTTAGCCAATTTTCATCTACTTAGCCCTGCTCAATCGAAGTATTTAAGATTGAAAAAAGTAGGTACGTTTTTTTTTTTTAAATCAAACTGACCATCGATAGACCTCTATCTAAGAGCTAATGAGGCCGAAGATATAACTGATTCAATCACAGCCTATTCGCTTTAACCTTGAATACCGAGCCCATAATTGTACCTGCTTACCTTCCCGTAAAACAGATGTTGGACGTGAATTTTAGAAACAAAATAGAAAAAAATATGCAAAAACCAGTCGAATTTAAGCCTCCCAGACTCTAATTTATAAACAGCTCGATAGTATCAGTGTAGTTTGGGGTGACCTCATCACGCGCTAGGCACCTACCTTCGTCCTTGATGAATTTCCGAACATATATTTTAGTAACGCTATAAAATCTACCAAATACATATAGCTTGGTATGTATGAATTCCTCATTGACAAAACAGCCACTAGACACCTCATGGCTAACGAACAATTTCTGTCAACACATCTGACTAGATCAGATAATAACGTCAAGTTAGTTCCGACTACTTTTGTAAATCGTAAATATCACCATCCTTTAGATTGTTTCCAGAACGCTTTCCTTGCAAAAAGTCAACCTTAGTCTAGGATGCTGTCTTGTCGATGGAATTCCTAAAGGTCCTTGCATAAAAAAATCGTACGATTTAGAAACATTAGCTTGCGTCAGTAATAAATAATGCGTCCTCGTAAATAAAAGCCAAGTTGGAGTATTTTCCTTTTAAATTACTACGAATAAAGGTTGTGGTAGAGTAAAACTACGACATCACGACCAGTTGGCCTGTTGCCAGCAAACTTTATAGTTCTATTCAGTTCATAGACTAGGTATATTATGACCAGAATTAAACATTTATTATTTATAGTCTTTTAATGTTAGATAAGACTGGTTTTAACACCTCTACGATAATGAAAAACTTAAAATCAATTGTCATAATATATTAAATATGGTCTTTCTTGTCAGAGGCTCTCATTGGGAACAGCATAACACTGACTATAATTTTCACTCTATTATGCGCTTGTCCTATAGATTATAGACAAGAACCACGTTCTACTAAACACACACACACACACACATACAGAATCATAGAAAGTTTTAAACGGAATTAAAAAGACACCTCGGTGATCTTAACAATCATTAAAAATCATAATAAATAAAATATAAATTGTCGTCGGAGTGAGTCGTTTGTTTGTTTATATTATAGGTCGTTTGTTTGTTTCTGCACACTAACCTGTGAGTTGCATCCGAAGACGCAACAAACTTATGCTCTTCTCATTCTCCGGGTAGCCTAAACCAAATGTTCACGCTACGCCACTGCAGCACTGGTAGAGAAACGTATATATAAAATAGATAAATAAATAAATATATTTGAATCTACTTACATAATTCCGGACCCGACTCTGAATTTATATTTTGAATAGAATTCCGACAGACATTCCAACCAGGGTTGTTGCTGATGCAGGTTTTTACTATATCAGCGGATGCTGATGCTGATGCTGATTTTCTCAGACCAATATCAGCGGATGCTGATGCTGATGCTGATATTAATAAATTACTTCAATAAATCATATCCTACTCGTGCTAGGAAATTAATAGTAAAACAATAATAGGCAATTTATGCATAAAAAAAACACTTTCAACTAATTGTTGACAAACAATCAAATGAGGGAACAAGTGACAGCTTTTATTGTATAAATTGTCTGTGATTGGTCATAACTTCCACGTGCCTCGCGGTAAGTCCCGCCTTCAACAAACACGTTACGACTTGAATATCAGCATTAAAAATCAGCATCGATTGTTGCTGATGCTGATGCGGATGCTGATATAAAAAACCATGCTGATTATCCGCGGATGCTGATGCTGATGCTGATATTCGCAACAACCCTGATTCCAACTGAGGCCAGCCTGCCATAGTTCAAAAGGATTAACTTTAACATGTAAACTCTAGTTTATCTATTGGAATGTAAATGCAAATACAATGAGGGCCATAGACAATAAATGATATAATGTATTGTAAATATAATGTATTGCTAAAGGTGAGAAACAATTTGAACACGCGCGATTCGTAATCGTGGCTAGACTGAAATATGAAACGAGGCAGTCTTTCCTTACAAACCAGTCGACCTGAAAATCCTATTAAGCGTATTAAGCTACTCACGTCAAAGGTGTCTAGGGATCAATTACTACTTATAATAGTAAGTAGACTTTAAAACATACGGTACCTAGTATGTTTGAAAATTAAGTTATCATGAAGTCTTGCTTTAATTACAACCACCTCTAGTGATTAGATTAGAATATTAGATAACATACAATTTGGTGTAAATATAGAGAATGGTAAAGTCAGCAAATAATATTATAGTAATTATAAACTTTTAACGAAAACTAATTAAACTATACAAACAAATCGGTCAGGTTCTTTGATAGAGTACGGCAACAAAGACAAGAATACACATCACATAGAATAGTTTAGGTACATATGCTTAAATGTTTGAATTGTTCAATCATTTAACGACAAAAAGGACCGAACCTAAAGTATGAAAAACGTAGTTTCAGTTCAAAATCCGGAGATTTGGATATGTTATAGATTTCAATGTCCTAAAAAAAGTCTATAGAAAACTAAACCAAACTGTGAAAGGAACTTGGAAACAGAGGAAGCACCCTTAAAGACTTTTGTTCAGGACTTTGACATCTATAACATACCGAAGTTTCAGGATATTTAACTGAAACCAGCTAATATACATGCCTAAAATAACAAACAAAAAAAATTTAAACTTAAGTGCCATAGATCCAAAGTACGAAATAATAATTTTAAATCTGTAGTTATCGTTTCATACCTTTATCTTGCCTTTATCATCTGACAATATATTCGCGAATGAAGTTAGTATTTTCCCTACCGATGGCACTATACATACATATACCTAATTATGTATAATATAACGTAAACCGTTGTTTAAAGCGCCTTCCAAAACTTTAAGCGTCTAATTTAACATTAAATGGCAGGTTTGTTCATATATCTAACTCACTTCCTTGGCAGTTTCGCTGGGTAGGTATGTAGCAAAATCCCCACTAAAGTGCAGGCTTATTGATCGTGACGAAATAAACGTCTCCAGACGCAATGGGACTCTCCCACTCTCCTACTAACATACGTAATTTAAAGTATACGTAGATATTATGTCTTCACTTCATTGGAGCATTGAATGCCATTATGAGCTATTCAATAGTGCTCTTAACAGGCCATTTGCCTTTAATGTTATCTTGAGTTATTTACGATTATAGATAGAATATGATTATTTATAGCGTGACATAATAAACTAATGGTGTAAGATAAAATCTTACAGATACCTATATTATACTAAAGTCAAAACACAAAATTGCACTTAGGTAGGTCGTTAATTTAATACTCGTATTTATAACAATTGGCACACCTGTTTCTTATGTATGAGATATGATTAAGCAGGCAAATGGTACAATGTAGTCTCCCAGATAGCTAATGTACGCTGTTTCAAAATATCAGTCGCATTTAATGTGACTTGTGAGTTGTGCTCTACATCTATCAAATACGACTCTACACAAACAATCACGCCCTGCATGCATGCATCTTTCTTCGAGTTTGTATGTCAGAATTAAGTAATAAAAAAAAACCGTTTAAAACAGTATATTTTAGTTTTTAACGGAATTAAGTAGTTTTAGAAGACATTGGTTCTTATCTTAGCCGGATAAAGGCGGAAGTAGGCGTACCTAACGTAATTTGTGCTCTGAAAGTGTGACGATTGGCACATCATTTCGGTAATAATGCAATCGATTATCAATACGAACAACTTTTAATGTGCCGTAAAGCCGAATTATTTTCTTCATACTGTTACGTTCAGTGTCTACCAAAGTTATACATTTGACTAGAATTTCGCACGCATAAACTATTCGATCTGGTAGTTACAATTGAAATTCCGAGATTTTGAAAAATTCCCCTGGGAAATCTCAAAACATATATCGTGATCTTTATTGAGGTTGTGTTAAGAAATACTGTCCAAAATTTCAAGACTCTAAACCCAGCACTTCGTAATATAGCCTACGCTTAGTAGGTAGTGTGAGCCTGGATCTTCATTTTGGTCTTTGAATGAGGAGTACCTAAACATTACTTTCTCTTTTCCTTATTTCGGAAATGCTCCACATTAAGATCAGCTTGGCGTTGAAGTGTTCTATGAATATTTAAAAAATCTCAGTGGCAATTATACAAACGTTTACACTTAGGTCAGAGTCCGAAAATCTGTTTATAAAAGCGTGCACGTACCTACCTACTATACATGCAACCGCATGCTAATTTATTAATTGCTCGGAATTCTTTAATGGTTTATTTAACACACGTGGTCGCGAAAGTGTGCGAAGGTGTTTGTTGTGGTCAACGGAACGTTCAGGTGCGTCATCAAAAGAGGAAAATAGCCGAGACATCTGACATCAGCGATGGAAAAAGATCCTGTTCGAAGACTTCTTTACTTTAAGACCAATTATGTGATATGATTATATACCATAAATAGAAGACAAAAATAAAAATGTTTAGTTGTAAATGTATTTAGATTCTTACATCATATTTCGTTGATTTATGATAAGAAACATGTTTTGAAAAAATGGCTGTATTTCAAATTCCAGACGCGTCTATGGAAATAGCAAATAGGCTAGTAAATAGGCAAATTTATACCCATATACTTACTATGATGCAATTACGGCTGAAAATGTGTTGATAAGAATTAGGACGGGCTGTTTTGACCAGCATTTTGATATAAACTTACAAGCCCAATTCCTGCGAATTCTTCCAGCAACTCTTTCCACGTATTTGCTCAATCGGTCTTCCCCATTGACGTAGTTCTATGATAACAGGAGTTACTACGCGAGAAGCAGCATCACTTAGAACGGTTGATGCGAGAACGCGAGTTGGAGCGGGCAGAGGTTGCAAAAGTCTCGGTGCAGGCTGACCGAGCTGAGACTGCGTTGGCACAACTGCAGAAGGAAGCAGCACAGGTACACAGTTTTTCTTTTATTTAGTACCTAACTTGACATGAGATTTTGGAAATAAGGTACACGCAGCGCGGTAGGTGGACGTAGAGAAGCATTACAGATTTAAGAAGCATCGTTCCGCTTTGCCTTTACAGTGTTTGTTCCAAAAATAAAATTTTTGGATTAGTTTCACTCCTACTTCCTTAAACCTTGTTTCATGGTGGATAACAAATTTGAATTGGGTCGCTACGTTATTAAGCGTGTGCTATATCGAATGTTATCCTTGACGTATTTGTAACGCACTGTTAGGCAATAGGTACCAATGGGGTGTTTTAAAATTAATCCAGTTAAGCACTCTTATAAATGTTTTTCAGGATATTTTATTGGTAGTTGACAAAATGTTCCATACATTGGTTGATGTTGATTTTTAAAGCATACCTATCGCGTTATATTTTGTAAGTATCGAAAATTGCGATTAAAAACCTTTTCGACGTTGTGTATGTATAGTCAAAGTTACCTAAGTATACGCTAAAATATTCGTATAAATTTTATGATCGTTCATCATTTGAAGACGTGGATTGAGCTAAGTCTTGCCCTCCTACATTCGCCTACTGGTAGTTGGATAATAGTACAAATTCATTAGCTATAGTCGTCGCAATGTAACCCAACTGTAATGGTCAGTGTAGCGACAAATATTAAATAATCGTGACATACTTTTCAGGCGACAACGGAGAATGGCAAACTAAAAGCTGAACTGGACCGTTTAACGCAGCAGTTGGAAGACGAAAAGCAGAAAGTCGAAGACCTACTTTTTAAGCATGAGGAAGAGAATATCAACAAAGAGGATTACAATGTAAGGAGTAAGGAGATACTGTCATTATCAATGTTGTACCAAACCAATTAACTACCTTTCTACGCAAACTTGCTATTAAAATAATTTATTGAATCAGGCATTACTTTGCGGAGGTCCATATCAATGAACTAAAACAATAACTTCCTCACCAGCGACCTTATGTGATAGCTACGTTTATGCAAGATATGCGTGTTGATGCAGTTCCTGCACCTCCACACTGTAAGAACACAAACAAATCATACAAACCCATCTATCACCACCACCACACTACACTGACGCGTTTCGAACTCAACCAGAGCTCATCTTCAGAGCAACACAACCAACAGTGTGCGGTTGAGTTGCTCTGAAGATGAGCTCTGCTTGGGTCCGAACCGTGCTACCAGACCAGATGTTAGATGTTTATTTAACATCTGGTAGCATGGTGTAAGTTGTTAGATAAGACCGCCTGTTGTTTACCTCTACTTTTAATCTTCTTTAATATGTTATGTTCTACTATAATTTATCGATGTAATATGAATATTGGAAGTCGATAAATGAGAAGTCCCTATGACAGCTCAAAAGTGCCACGAGAATTCCGGCCTCTGGGCATTAATTTTGCTGAAGCAGGCAATGAGAAGCTATTATAGCACCCAAAAGGCCCGTTAGAAGAGAACTGGGAGATAATGAGGCAGGTAATTTCTTTGATCACGCCACGTTCCTGCGCCATTGTAAATAAATCTAAAGGGACAAATTGGCTACAATCTGCTTAGGTTCCGTTCACGTGAAGGGTTAAATCAAACGAAAACTATTAAGATGTGTCTTTTTGTTTCAGAAATACAAAGATGCCATGGAGGTGAGTAATTCAAGGCTAAAACTAAGGCTAGACGTAGGTCCAATAAATGTTGTAGTCTGCCACTAACATTTACACACCGTACATTATCAAAATAGGAGACGGCGAGAAGCAAAAACGAAGAAGAAAAACGAAGCGACAAAGAAGAAGTGTAAGGCAGTGACGAAGCGTCTACAGAACTCCATTTCCACCGGCTTGCCCAATATTTACAAAATACGACAACAGGACGCAAATTATTTATGAAGTATTGTGGGCTATCTTTACTTCGGCTTTACCACGGAAATATCAGACGCTACGCCACTGGTGTAAGGCCCTCCCCACATATAATCTGTGAAAAAGGGGTTAATTCTGCAGAAGTTGAACAGCTGATTTCGACTTAAACCCATATACACATAAAATAGAAAATAGCTGTGTAATTTCTGCGGACTTAACCCCTTTTTCACTAGGACCCCAATTATATCGACTAAGAGCGTTCCACTTTGTTTACAGGCAGAGAAGTTTGCCCGCGACCAACGCATCCGCGAACTGGAGGCGGAGGTGGCGTTGCAGGCGGCGCGGGCGGACGCGGCCGCCGCCACGCTGCGCGCCGGCGACCAGCAGCGCGCCGCCGAGCTGGCCGCGCTCGCCGACCAGCACCGCGACGAGCTCGCCGCCGCACACAGTCAGTACACACAGTCTGTAGCCTGTACAGAGGTGGCGTGAATAAAGTAAAGAATCTAGGGTTAGGAATCCGAGGCCGTATTGCCTAATGTTTCTGACGTTCGTGATCGCGACTGTCAGAAACGTTAGACAATAAGTCCTCTGGTTGTCTAACGCGATCGTCTTCACAATCGAATTCACCATGTCTTTCTACCACCATCCTATACTGTTAAACAGAAAAAAAGGTGGATGCGGTTGCGATCATGGGCCGACCAATACAATAAGCCTTCTGCCCCTCCATATCTAGTGATTTAATCAAACACTTAGGTATTTGTCGTATTAAAATATTACCTACTTTCTAAACCTAATTGCTGCAGTCTTTTGTAATTCTTGATGTTTCTTATTTCCAGCGCTGTCTTCGGAGCTTCAAAAACTCTTGGACGAAGCGTACGCCCTGCTTAAGGAAAAGGACAACGAAAAGGATTCCATCGGAAAGAGTATGTCGGAGGAGTTGATGAAAGTGAAGACTGAGTATGAGAAAGCTCTGGCCGAAGCCAAGTCTAAGATCTCTGTCGTTCAAACAGAATTCGACACACAAGTATCCGTTCTTACCGCCAAGTTACAACTGGCGGAATCGAAACTAGAATCTGAAAAGCAGAACTTAGAAAGACTGAACAAAGAGAATAGTCAGACTGTCACAGATTTAAATGCCAAACTGGCACAGCTCCAAGCGTCTGTTGACGACAAGACACACGAATTAAATAAAGGTACGTTTCTTAACTAAGTATAAGTGATATTAATGTGTAACTTTTAAAATTAATCCATTAACTTTGCTTCTTTCAGTTATTGGGGCAAACAAAGAACACGAAGTAAACCTTAACAAAGAAATAACAAAGCTCAAAATGGAACTCAGCGCCAAAGTATTAGACCTGGAACAACTGGAAGACGCGAAAGCAAAACAAGAAGCTATGTTTAAGACACTGCAAGAAGAAAACGCTAAAATAAGAGAGGAGCACGTGACAAAAGTTAACGAATATGAAAGTCTTTTGAGTGAAGTGACACTACAAAATGAAAAAAGCAAATCGGATATAGGAGAGTTGCAACAAAGTTTGGCCGCTAAAACAAGAGAATACGAAAAGTTATTGCATGATTCCAGTAACTCGTCAAGTGCCACTGATCAACTTATTAACGAATATAAACAAAACATTCATGAGAGAGACAAGGAAATTATTAAGTTAAAGGATGATTATGAGCAAGCTACGGCCAATTTCAACATAAAGCACAGTAAAATTGCAGAAGAGCATAAAAAAGAAATAGATAATCGAAACTCTAAAATAGAGGAGTTAATAAAAGAAATAGAAAGTCATAAGCAAATTTTGGATCAAAATAAGATTGAACTGGATTCTCTGAACTCTCAGTTTACACACAATGTAGATGAATTGAAGGCAGTAAAAGAAGACAATGAGAGACTAAAACAACAAATCAACGAATTAACCCAAGCTAACAACGAGCTGAAAGCAAAAATATCGGCAATGGAATTAGAAATTGGTGAACTTAAACGTAACCTTGCCAGTAATATTGATAAATGCAGTGAAATACAAAAATCTAAAGACAAGATTGAAGCTGAATATATGAATCTTACTGGACAGGCCACTGATTCTAATGAACAGTTCATTCAACTATCACAGCATCTTAAAGAAACACAAAAAGAATTAGAAGAATTTAAAGACAAGGCCCGGGAGGCAGCCAACAACCATGGTAGGATAGAACAAGAATTGAAACAAAAAGTGTTTAAATTACAAGAAGATTTTGCGCTCGAACGTGGACAATTAATAAAATCATACGATGAACAAGTAGAACAACTTAAAATAGCAGACAGCAAAATTAAGGAATTTGAAAACAAAAGCATTGAATTATCTAAAAATCTTCAAGAAATGGCATCTAAGACTGATCAACTGCTAGATGAAAATACCAACTTAAAGAAAGAAATTGAAAACTTAATAACCAGAGAGCAAGAGTTAAACAAAGAATATGAAACGATGTGCAAGAAGACTGAAGTAGATATGGAAAAATATAAAGCAGAAATAGCCGTTTTGAAAGCAGATGGTGCTACATCACAAGTAACATTGATGGAAAAAGTTGATCAGCTCACAGAAGCTCAAAATGAATTAAATAATAAACTTGAAGAAGCTACTAAAAATGAAGATTCCTTGCAAAAGGTAATAGATGACATGAATTTACAACTCGGAAACCAAAAAAGCCAATATGAACAAGAATTAGGCCACGTTCATAGTCAGTTAAATGGTGTAAAAGAAGAATTAAATTCCTCCAGACTTGAAGAAGCTCAATTCAAACAATTTCTGCTTGATAAAGAAAACATTATTAAAGAACTAAGCCGTAAATTAGAAATGCTAGAGGTTGATATTAATTCCAACGTCGAAATCGTTAAAGAAAAAGATCGTCAAATTGCTGAAGTAAATGTAGAACTAAATGGTGCTTTAGAAAGTAAGAAACTATTAGAAGAAAAGCTAACAGCGAGTGCTTTAGAATACTCGACATTAAAGCAACAATATGAAACTCTTTCTAGTAATTCTTCCGCTGAAGAATCAGTTTTAAGGGACCAACTAAATCAGCTTGAGTCGCTCAGAAAAGAAATTGCGGTCGTGACGCAAGATAAAAACTTAATAGAGACCAAGTATGATGAATCATCAAAACAGTTAGTGAAATTAAAATCTGAGCATGATGAAGCTGTGAAGAAATTAGATGAAAATGTCGCAACAAATACTAATCTAAATAAATCACTGGAAGAACATAAAGATTTGCTTAAAATCGAAAGTGAGAAAAGTAAAGAAAATTTCGGCAAGGTTAAACACTTAGAAGATGAAATAATCCGTTTGGGTCAAGAAATTCAGATATGCGCAACAAAGGAAAATGAATTGAATATCTTAAATGAGAGTTTAAACAATATGGTAGCAGAGCTGAAAAATCAAAATGCAGAATTAAATGATAAATATAAAATAGATACGGAATCTCTAAAAAATACCGTTAAGCCTTTGGAAAGTCGAGTTGCGGAACAAGAAAAACAATTACTAGAATTACAACAGACCAAAGAAAAAGTGATTGAACTTCAACAAATAATTGCCAAATCGGAAAGTGATATTAAACAGTTGACTAGTATTAATGACGGACAAAAGTTAAATTACGAAGACTTGAATAAGCAAATACAAAAAGAATATGATGAGTACAAGAAGGATGCCAAACGCGCTAAACACGACCTAAAAGCTCAGCTAGAGGCCTACGATAAAGAATTAAAAGAGTCAAAGGCTAAAGTTAAATTTGAAATGGAAAAGCAGTTCGCTTTACAACAAAAATTGAGCGATGCCGACAGCAAAATAGTAGAATTAACTAACAAATTAGAATTAGTAGCAGTTCAACAGAACGCAAGCATGGAGAGGGACGATAAATTAGAGAAGTTGACATTAGAATTGCAAGCGACGAGGAAATCTACCTCCGAATCTTTAGCGAAGAGTGAAATAACAATTAACGCACTGAAAAACGAAGTGGAACAGCGAAAGATCGAGTTAAAGCAGAAACAAGAACTAATAGCGAAACTGCAAGAAGACGTGAAGGTACAAAATGTTTTACTCTCATCATCTTGAGTGACGTAGCCCAGTATTATTCTGAGTTAATTCATACCGATAATTGTGTATGTATACCTAGTGTCATCCACGAAGACGCGTGATTTTGTCAAAATTAGCCATTAATGACATTGTAATAAGAACCACGGCACGCGTCACCGTGAATGAATCTACCTATATAAGGGGTCGTCAGTCAAGTATAATGTAAACAGAAGTCGAGTAATTTTGACTCCCCCTCCCCCTTATCAGTAAAGGGCGGATGATGGATGCAATATGTTGACGAAAGCATAAGATGGATAAGACTTTTATTAAGCTTTGATTAATATTTTTGTACAAAAGTGTATTTCAAAAATTTGAGTGATGGTGATAATGTTCATAATGATGAATGGTGAAGTATCTCTTAACGAATACACACCTCGACAAAAAGAAGAAAAATTTCCCTACATAAGTGGATAGTGAACTATAAAGGAATGGTCTGAAAATATGTATATATAGAAAAAAAATACGATAATTTATTACAGCAGTAAAATATTTTTTTAATTATGTTCTCTTTTATGATTTAAATTCGGGTTATAATATTGTGTATGTTCTCTTTTTTAAACCAATCGTGTCATATCCATATTACGTGTATCCGTGTATACGATTTTGACGTAAATTGCATCCGTCATCCGCTCACTGCTTATCAGTAAAAGTAAGCAAAGTTGAAGACTCTCCCCTCATGCTTACGTATTTATTTATTTTTCACTTCTCATGCTCACAAAGTTACTTCGGTCTCTGCATATCGGGACTAAAGCTCCTTATTAATCTACGGATTTTTTTTCTTTTTTTTACTCTGTAAACCCCTAAACAGCCTATCAAGGTGTTTATGAATGGAGAATTATCGCCATTTTTAGGGTTCCGGAGCCAAAATGGCAAAAACGGAACCCTTATAGTTTCGCCATGCCTGTCTGTCTGTCTGTCTGTCCGTCCGCGGCTTTGCTCAGGGACTATCAATGCTAGAAAGCTGTAATTTTGCACGGATATATAGGTAAACTATGCCAATAAAATAGTACAATTAAAAATTCAAAATTTTTTTTAGGGTACCTCCCATAGACGTAAAGTGGCGGTGATTTTTTTTTCTCATCCATCCCTATAGTGTGGGGTATCGTTAAATAGGTATTTTAAAACCATTAGGGGTTTGCTACAACGATTTTTCGATTCATTAATTTTTTTTGCGAAATATTCAACTTTAAAGTGCAAGGTATTGTAATTTTGTATAGAACATCGTTTTTTTTCCCTCGCATTCAAAGTGAAAAGTAAAGTGTTTAATTTATTGAATCAGGCGTTACTTTGCGGAGGTCCATATCAATGAACTAAAATAATTTCTTTGCTCACCCGCGACCTTAAGATAGCTAAGTCTATGCAAATTATGCGTGTTCATGCAGTTCCTCCACCTCCACACTGTACGAACACACACAAATTACACAAACCCATCTATCACCACCACCACAACTCACAGACGCGTTTCGAACTCAACCAGAGCTCACCGCATCAATGTCGATGTATCGGCATATAGGAACGGGCATCCTGATAGATCTAATTTTGCCAAGCATCTGTTGGAATTAAATCATTCTATATCGGACTCAGATTCGTATGAAGTGTTACATTACTGTGACAAGGGGTTTCGTCTTGATGTGTTAGAATGTATGGAGATAGTTAGGTACAATAGTATGGGGTCTATTATTAATGAGCAAATAAATTTAGTGTCATCTCCCTTGCTACGGCTTGGGTCTAATTTTAGCAACGGTAGTTATTAAACATGCCTTGACAATAAATAAATAAAATTAAAAAATCAAGGTAGTTTTGTATCACATTTAAAATTTATTAATATTTTGCGGGTAGTTTTTTGTTTTGTTTGACAAATTAAAACAGTGGTGGTGGTTTGTTAGTCTAACAATTGGTAGCATGGTGTACGGTTGTGTCACTCTGAGGATGAGCTCTGGTTGAGTTCGAAACGCGTCAGTGAGTTGTGGTGGTGGTGATAGATGGGTTTGTGTAATTTGTGTGTGTTCGTACAGTGTGGAGGTGGAGGAACTGCATGAACACGCATAATTTGCATAGACTTAGCTATCTTAAGGTCGCGGGTGAGCAAAAAAAATAATTTAAGTTCATTAGTAAAGTGTTTAACGCGAGACTAAACAACCATAATGACTGTTGAACTATATAGCCAGCTCGATAAACAGCTCGTGTCATTATGGCTTGTTTTAGTCCCTTGTTGAACAATCTACTATTAAGCTGTTCTGTTTTGGTTATTGTTATTTAAGACTAGAAAAACAAGATTTTTTAAGAACAAGCGCATTAATTTATTTAGCCATAATTTATACTATAGTTGTTGACATAATCACCATCTAGGCCCCTCCCCCGTTCCCCTGGTAATCATAAATAAGCTAACTAAACAAGTTCCTCCACCCTCCTTTAGGATACGTAATACTTGAATGACCCGAGGTGATACTGAATGAATGAAGTTTTCATGATATTTGGTTTCAGAATCTTATAGCCAAAGCTGAAATTGCTGAAAGAGAGAAGGCTCTTGCGCTCAAAGAGATGGCCTCAAAGGGGAAGGACAAGAATGATAACAACGCGATGGGCGTACAAGGGGCGGGCGACAGCGCGGGACAGATGTGAGTTTATTTTTCTGGAAAACTTTCCTACGGTCTTTGTTTTTTTTTTAGCATTGCGCTTTATTTATTTTAAAGCAACTAAAATTTTGCCATTTAGTGACTCACAAATTCGAAAGAGTCATTGTGGCAAATCAGTACCTACTTAGTACCTCGGTACCGAAACTGGCCGGATGGCCCATAGACAAATTAATGTTGGAGTCGGTACCGATACCAGAGCTAGATTTAGTGAATCAGATCACTTCTCGGAGTCGAGATTGCACATGTCTAACAGCCTCATTCATAAAAAGTTAGATAGAGCCTCCTTGAAGTCCCGATGCTAAAAAACGTGATTCATAAACGTCTGTTAGCGCTAATCAGTCGATCAAGGCTCTGCTAAAGTTAGAAGACCGTAGACCCTCCTTTATCTCTCTGCTAAGTCGCAAAATGGCTGCCACAAATTTGAACAGCTGACTTTGACAAGAGCAAAAGACCATACCTATGATATTTTTATGGAAGTTTACGCAAAGATTTAAAAAAATCTGAAAAAATTATTTTCAGGTATTTGTATTTAAAAATCCTCTAATAATTATGAATAAAATAAAATTAGGATGATTAACATAGTTACGGCTTTTTGCACTTAGTTTCGGTCTACTCAATGGTCTACTAAAACACGCGGATCGGAAATGGCGGGAAAACAAACATCTCTGCTGTCACTGCTGTCAATTTTTTTTTTTATTCTAGAAAAAGCCATTTTTTGTCTTTGATTTGTCAAGGGTGCCAACATAACGCGTCTAATCAGTCTATCAACAGCTCAACAACTAGCAGACGTTTATGAATCATACTTCTTGACAAACGTCAAACAAGCTTAATCAGTCTGTTAACTAACAGGCCGATCAAACCTCAATTAAGGATTTTTTATGAATAAGGCTGTAAGGGCCTACGCTAACTGACGCGGCTCGCACGGAGCTGGTAGACGCTTATTGAAAAATAATATCAGCAGCGATAATACGGTATTTGCCTATTTTGTAGATGTATTATAAATTAAAACTACACAATGTCTGTTATCGAATAGAGAAACAATTTTTAAACTACCTTTACAAATAACAAAGTTATAAAGCTTTGAAATTCAAGATTAGACAGAGAAAGACATACTTGCGTGTGACGTCACACAAGTAGCGCCATACTTACTGCATAGAGAAAAGCATTTGAGAAAGAGACAGGTGTATAGATTTTACAAAAAAATACTATTAATCCACTTTTTAACCGATTTAAGTTTTCTCTTCGCTAAATACTCTGTATATTTTCATAATAATATTAAGACATGGCAAATTCAGGAGTTGTCAAATACCGTAAACTGATTTTAGGTTAGGTTAGGTTATTCTAGCTCATTACAGCCACCCGGCGCCCGACCAGCACCGCCTCGCCTCGAGCGGTTCAAATTTCAAATAATTTATTGTAAGAATTTTCACTATTGATGTAGTTGATTAGCATTCTTCATTATCAACGTGCCGCCACACGTGGACCGCCTGTCGACGATGGGACCCCGAAACTCGAGGCGGTTATAATAATAAAATATTTATTTAATAGTTTTCTTACAATTACTACATACATAGGTACATAACAAATAATAAGTAGGTACAATCAAACTATCAAAAGGGAAAGCGACAGCTTATGCCTGTGCCTTGCAGAACAAAGTCCTTTGGCTAACAGACGTTGTTTCTCAGTCGCCCCAATAAACCATAACCATAGTAAATGCCATTAATTAACATGCGCATTTTTTTTTGCATAAATTGGTGATTTTCTAAATTCATGATACATCACAATAACTCAATTAAAAGAAAAGAGGAAAATCATCCTCCCCAATACTCCCCATTCTGCCCATCAAGTAACCAGGCCTTACAACGTCTTTGAAAGTCTGTCAGGGACCCACTGCTTCTTACTGGAGGAGGCAAGTCATTCCACCATTTAGAAGCAGCGTAACGAAAGCTACCCCTAAATGCACGGAGACGCGACCGGGGAACGAGGACCGTCTGACCCCGCGACCGCAAACTATAGTCCGCGCGACGGTTGAAGACGGCTCAGGGAATCTGGTGGGGGTAAATGGCGCATGGGTACAATCGCGGACAAAATATTTTAACAAAATAATACATATATCAGAAAAAAGAACACAAGTAAATTTTAGGTAAGTGTAATTTTAATAAGATAATGTAATCCATACTAATATTATAAATGCGAAAGTCTATTTGTGTGTTTGTATATTTGTATGTTTGTCCCTCTTTCACGCCGTAACGGAGCGACGGATCAACGTGATTTTTGGCATAGAGATAGTTTATGGGTCCGAGAGTGACATAGGCTACTTTTTATCCCGGAAAAATACACAGTTCCCGAGGGAACAGCGCACGATAACAGAATACCGCGCGGGCGGAGCCACGGGCAAAAGCTAGTAGGTAATAACGGAATATTATTAATTCAGTGTTTTTTCATCCAAATTACCGCAGTGTTTGAAGTCAAAAGTCTTTGATCAGTGTGTGTTGCCAGTGATGACGTACGGATCCGAGACGTGGGCGCTAACGATGGGCCTCATAAGGAAGCTCAAAGTCACTCAAAGGGCTATGGAGAGGGCTATGCTCGGGGTTTCTCTGCGGAATAGAATCAGAAATGATGATATCCGCAGTAGAACCATAGTAAAAGTGTATAAAGTACGCGCACTCCGGCTCTTTAGGAGACTAACCTGCCTACTTCGGCGCGGACGCTTAGGGTTGTCAATGTCTACTTTAGATTAATTAACTACGTGCTTGTGCTTGTGCGCGTGCTTATGCGCATGCGCGTGCTTGTGCGCGTCCCCTCTGCAGATGCCTCTCCTGAAAACCCCGTTTCGATGCGAGCTCCCGCTCCGGAGCCATAGGCCCTGGAAGTTTTTGCTACCCTTGGATCAGGGGTCTGGTTAGGCTGGTCAATGTGCTAAAAGTGGGGGGGGGGGGGATGAAATTTTGGGGTTGGGTCCGGGGTAGTCCCGTAGGGGGGCGGGTTTGGGAGGGGGGTTGAAAATTTGGCTATTTTTGAGCTAGGACGCACCGTTTCTGAGATATTAGAGGATTTTTAAAAACACCAAACCAAGTATATACACAACACAACACTTACTTTTTACTATAATTGCATAATCGCATAATAGCAGGTGGTAGGACCTTGTGCAAGGTCCGCCCGGATTGCTACTACCATCTTGCTCGCTAATCCTGCCGTGAAGCAGCAGTGCTTGCACTGTTGTGTTTCGGCGCGGAGAGTAAGACAGCCGGTGAAATTACTGGCACTTGAGGTATTCCAACTTAGGCCTCTAGGTTGGCAACGCATCTGCAATACCCCTGATGTTGCAGATGTTTACGGGCGTCGGTGATCTCTTACCACCAGGAGACCCACTTGCTCGTTTGCCTTCCAGTCGAATAAAAAAAAAATTAAAACTACATATCGTCACTACTATGCCCAACCAATGCTATGGCCTATGTCCAGCAGCGGACGTCTTTCGGCTGACATGATGATGATGATGATGATCGTCACTACTTTGAAAAAAATCTCGTACCTAAAATCAATATGTCAACAAAATTGAACCTTGATTACTGTCTATAAAATTCACTCAGAAAAATTATCTATTTTGAGCTACGAGTTTTTTTTAAAGTAGTGACGATATTTATTTATTTACCTTACACAAAAAAAAAACGACTACGACTACGCGAACGTGAAGAGAGCGCGAGACGAGCAGAACAACGTGCGGCACCGGCGACAGCGCAGCCTTGACTGAATACTGAAGGGCTACTCCGAAACACAACGTTCGAAGTTCGTGTCGTGCGGTCCCTCTCACACTTATACTATTTAATACGAGAGCGAGAGGGATCGCACGACACGAACTTCGAACGTTGTGTTTCGGAGTAGCCCTTCTGGTTAGTCCTGGTTAGATTATCAGTGTGTGCGTGCGGCGGTGCGAGCGTACTGGCGCCAAGCGGCGCGCACACATTTAAGCCGCGCGATGTACTGTTGTTCGTACTTTACCTACTTTATGCTTTTACTATGGTGGAACTAAGGTTACTGATATAGCCCGAAGAATCGCGAAACTGAAGTGGCAGTGGGCGGGGCACATTGCACGCAGGACTGATGGCCGATGGGGTCAGAAGGTTCTCGAATGGCGTCCGCGGACCGGGAAACGAGCTGTCGGTAGGCCTCCAACAAGATGGAGCGACGACCTGGCTAAGATCGCGGGATCGCGGTGGATGCGAAAAGCACAAGACCGGTCTGAGTGGAGAGCCTTGGGGGAGGCCTATGTCCAGCAGTGGACGTCTTTCGGCTGACATGATGATGATGATGATGATGATTAATTGAACTTTTTACATCGAATAAATTAAAATTATGTAGATTTCGTATACCTATGTTAGATCTTTCACGTCAATAGAGATACGAAATAACTTAAGTGAAATATTGCCGAAACGTTGAGGTAAATAATAATTGGGTCAAATAGCGTGATAAGTCCCGTTAAGGTATTTTGACTACGAAATAAGTGTTTTATAGACAATGTTTAAAAAAAGTACAAAATTAAGTATTCTTTTTTTTTTTCAAAATCCGTTAGACAAAAATGGAGATAAAAGATTGAAGAAGAACAGTTCGCGTCGTAAACCAATTTTCTGGCTTGCCTAGTTAAAACTTTATTTTTCGGCATTTTTTTCACTACGACGAAATGAAAATAAAGTGAAACAATTTGTGCGCGACAGTACGTAATGGAACACGAAACGCATGCACCAATAAGCGCGGCGGAGAGCGACGACTAACCAATAACGTGACGGCGTCGACGCCCACCTGCCCTTCACCTCTGTACCCCGCAAAGTAGACCGAAGAAATGACTTCTGCGCATGCCCCTTCCACTTTTCCCGAGCCGTCTTTAACCGTCGCGCGGACTATACCTGCTTTACTGTGATCCGTCCATATAAGCTTACGCGACAAATAAGGCGGGACACCAGTATTCTTCGAAGAATTGCGAAACTGAAGTGGCAGTGGGTGGGGCACATTGCACGCAGGACTGATGGCCGATGGGGTCAGAAGGTTCTCGAATAGCGTCCGCGGACCGGGAGACGAGCTGTCGGTAGGCCTCCAACAAGATGGAGCGACGACCTGGCTAAGATCGCGGGATCGCGGTGGATGCGGAAAGCACAAGACCGGTCTGAGTGGAGAGCCTTGGGGGAGGCCTATGTCCAGCAGTGGACGTCTTTCGGCTGACATGATGATGATGATGATGACCAGTATTCTTCAAATTGAAGATCATGGATGCCCTTCTGGAGAGAACGACGGGGTATGTTCTGACAAAAACGTACGCAAGCGTTCTGTACGCGCTGTATGGCGAGTTGGGTCTTTTTAAGTAAGCACGGTCGGTACTGGTCGGGTGCCGCGTGGCTCTAATAAGCTGGAACCTTTTACCTACACCCGCACCCGCAGACATGAGCTCGCTCCGTGGACCCGCGCCACCTGGCGTATAGGCCCTAATGGAGTCATCTACCCAATAGGGATGATGACTGGGTTAAAAATATATCATTCTATTTAGTCCGACAGTTAGATTATGAAAAAATATGGGACACGTATTTTTTGGTTTATCTATTTATTAAAAATCGACACAGGTATAGATCATCAAACTTCCGGAGTGGGGGCTTGTGACGTCACTATAAGGTAAAAATCGTACCATATAGTGACGTCGCTCGAAACTTCTAAGCACTGTATCCTCGTCATTTTTTGTTTGTCAAACAAAAGAAAAAATATGTGCACAATATTTTTAAATTATCCACCTGACGGACTAAACAGTTTTTTTTTTGTTATCTAGCCTATTCTGGACCCGCCCCTGTCCTTATAATTTCTGTAATTGTCATTGGGTTTCTTATTTACAGCGCGGAAGAGAAGGCAGAAATGGAGGGGCAGGTGTCGTTCCTGAACTCCGTTATCGTGGATATGCAGCAGAAGAATCAGTTGCTGCTTGCGAGGGTGCAGGCTCTGGAGGGGGGATCGCCCGACGAACCCACCTTGTAAGTGACTCTTTTCTTGTAAGTGGGCGTTTTCAAAAAAAGGTGTACCGTTTCCGTTTCTTTTAATTAAAAAAAATGGTTTCATCCTACCTACCTACCCAACCTACCACCTACTACCTACTAGAATCAAGAGCATAATCGATTCCATTCGTTCAAAAAAATGTCCCCAGTTTTTCATACAAAATTTTATGAGTCAGTTTTGTCACGCCGCCCATACTGAGTGTATGAAAAAAGCGTCGCAAAACTGTAATTTTTTTTAAACTATCGGAATCGATTGTGCTCTTAATTCTGAGTAGGAAAAACTATATTTTTTCCAAAATTTCTATAAAAAAGAAAGGGTACTACACTTTTTTTGAAAACGCCCAAATATACGAGTAGTCGAACAAACTGATTTATGCACAGGCAAGGACTTTAATTCATGAGCCACCATGGAACATTTTCAATAGAAAGTCATTACGATTTCCATTGTTAATTAATGTGATGTCACCGTGGTGGCCTAGTGGTATGACCTATCGCCTCTCAATCAGAAGGTCGTGGGTTTAAACGCCGGCTCGCACCTATGGATTTTTCGAAAATCATTTGCGGAATTACATTTGAAATTTACCACGAGCTTTGCGGTGAAGGAAAACAACGTGAGGAAACCTGCACAAACCTGCGAAGCAATTCAATGGTGCGTGTGAAGTTCCCGATCCACACTGGGCCCGCGTGGGAACTACGGCCCAAGCCCTCTCTTTCTGAGAGGTCTGTGCCCAGCAGTGGGACGTATATAGGCTGGGATGATGATGAAGGATGATGTGATGTCACTATGACGTTTACTGTGAAATGGTTCCATGATGGCTCATGAATTGAAGTCCTTGACCGTATCAAGGTAGAACCTTTTAATAATCAATTTCGCTATGATTTCCTTGACAATACGTACATCATAACCCTGGGGTCGTCAAACTGCGGCCCGCAGCCGATATTCTTGCAGCCAGTGACACATGCAACGAATTTAGTAGGTGCTTTTAAAACCAAATATTGCATACGAGGATATATGTATAATAATAATAACTATACGGGGGTCGAACAATTGGGTAGGTAGGTTTCTCTTCTTCTTCTTCTTAGTCGGACACTCTTGTCAGAGTGGTCGTGGTTGCGCAGACGAGGTACACGAGTAGGTGTTCGGTGGGTCGCAGACTTTTACGAGGATAGCCCTCCTAGCAATGTGCTTCCATTTCTGCCGGTAGGTAGGTTTATTTATCATAAGTAGAACAAGTGCAATCACAAACATTATGTATTTAATTTGCACCCAACTTTTCAAATGTATCTATCAATTAGCCAATTCATAAGTGTGGTCCATAGTACGAGTAAGCTCTCACTGTGTTTAATGTGGCCCTTGATCATAAAAGTGTTTCGTGTTGGCAGCTTCCATCCTAAGCAACTGGAGGTGGCATTATCATAGGGAGTTCTCTGGCCTATTGCCTGCTGCTACGTTTCTCGTTCGCACCCCACAACACCAACTGTCGCAACCGACTTCCTTTTTCACCCTCACCACCTCAATAGCTAGCAGCCCACTACAGTTCGTTTCTTGCGAAACTTTTTGTCATGCACGGTGAAACTTTGAAATCAGCCTGCACCGCCAGTATTTCTGGATCGGTACCACTCGGATCTTCAAAAAACGAGCCTACTCTTTTCACATAGGGCTGGCAACGCATCCATAACTCTGCTTATGTAATGGATGTCGAAGGGCAGCGGTGATTGCTTTCCATCAGGTGACACGCCTGCTCGTTTTCCCCCTATCTATATAAAAAGTTTTAAGGGAAAGGCGTCCAACAGTGGACGTGGATGATGATGATGATGGTGACCTTTTTTCTTAATGTCCTCCAGCAACGGCCGCAAGACGCCGCGAGCGGTCGCGCCGCGTCTCTTCTGCGACATTTGCGACGTGTTCGACGCGCACGACACAGAGGACTGCCCGCGCCAGTCGGCGGAACCCGACCGGCCGCCCGCAACACCTGGCACTAAGCAGAAGCCGCCGCCGAGACCCTACTGCGACATTTGCGAAGGTAACCTGTAGTACGAAGCGCAAAATTCGAAATTCGTATCCTGCCGTCCCGCTGACACTAATACTATTTAATATGAGAGTGATAGGGGCGGTACGATACGAACTTCAATTTTCGAATTTCGTTGTAGCCCTCCAGTTATTTTTTCATAGGAAAGCAATCTCGAGTCGAAATCGCTAATTCGAGATCTCGTGTAATTTGAAAAAAGTTGTTTTATTCGGATGACTAAAAAGCGATGAAAACAATTGATTGATATGTCATAGACCAAGTGATTAAAAAGGGCATTATGAATAATAATAGCAAGCTATATCGGGCCAAGTGATTTATTATTATCTAAACTTCATTATTTATCACATTGCCTGGTCATTATTGCTAGGTACTTGACCTTCGGGCAATTTGATTGCAGCTGAAGTCTGATTAATTCAATTAGAAAGTTTAGGTGCGACGACGAGCGCAACGAGGAGGAGCGTGTTAGGTTCATCATGATTCGTGACCAAAACAAGTCGCTTACCTATTTAGTTTCATAAATAAAAAAGTCATATCGAAATTGTGTACTTACTTCATTTCTACTGCTAAAGAAACTGCTGCATGATATTACAGAGATTCCTAGCGAATATCAATAGAAACTCCAAATCCTACAGCGCGCCATCGAAGTTTCGTCACCCGAAGAAAGGAACTTCCGACCCTTCCTTCGGACTTCGGTCCCTACGAATATCATCTGCCCGGACTGGAGAGATCTCTCTATTGTAGCCTCTACCCACAATCCCTACTAATATTATAAATGCGAAAGTAACTCTGTCTGTCTGTCTTGTCTGTTACGCTTTCAGGTCGAAACCACTGAACCGATTTTGATGAAATTTGGTACATAGGTAGTTTGAACCCCAAGGATCAACATAGGATACCTTTTATTGCGGTAGAGGGCGCCACCGCGCGATAACCTAGATCCGCGCAGACGTAGTCGCAGGCATAAGCTAGTATTATATATGTATGTATAGTAATGTTTACCAATTGTTTGTTTCAGTATTCGGACACGCGACAGAGAACTGTGATGAAGAAGAAACGTTTTAACACATAATTTATTGCACTTAGCTTTATTGTTACCGTTTACCGTTGTTGTTACTCGTTTTAGTTGGGTATTATTTATTATTGCTTACCATTTCTACATGGTAGATATTGTTTACTTGTTGAAGTCTTAACTAATATTTGTAAATAAAGCAGATCTTTTAATATGTAAGTTACAATGTTGCATGATATTTTAATATTAAGGTGTTGGTCTTTCATTTGCATTATCTGGATCATAATGCATATTGAGAGATGTTCTGAGCACGTTTTAAATCACTTCCATCACAATCATGATAATTATAATGATATTTCCTCATGGCCTGCTAACTTTTACGGTTTTATTGAAAATATATTGTAACAGAAACACCAAATTAAGATTTTGTATAAGCAATAAATTAATAATGAATTTTATTTCTCTTGTTTTTTCTCTTCTAAACCTTAGCATTGCTTTGTTCCTTATCGTAAAAAAATAAATAAATGAATACAATAATTTTATTTCCATACCGCTCCTTGGAGGTCTTGGGGGAGGCTTATGGCCAACAGTGGACGTCTTTCGGCTGACATGACCTGATACCGCTCGTGGGGCAAGTACGTTCTTAACGGTAGTCATGATCGTATTTAAAAGGTCATTAAATTATTTACTTTAAAATAAGTGAGACGTGGATTTTATGAAGAATAAAATAAAACATTGTAATAAATATGGCTGATATTTTTTATAATTTAAGGAAATACTCCATAATAATACTACATAATCTAAAAATGTTAACCACCTAATTGACAAGATTTCATTTTTTCAACACCTGTAAATTACTACAGGAATCGAAAGAGTTTTGCCTCCTGAACATGGCAAAATATTTATTATAATTTATTTCTCCATATTAAAAAAAATACAAAATAATTAAAAAATGTATCTGAACTTGCCAATACTACGACAGAATAGATATGTTGCCTTTGCCTTTTGCACCAGAAAAAGGAGCTGTCATAATTTTGACAACGTCTACTTCAGATTTACGCATGATTTACGTGATCTTTTTTTTAATAGAGACTAGACAAAAGTAATGAATCTATTATATCGTAGTTTTGGAGTTAAGCCCTTTTCGGTTAAGCACATCTTAAAAAAATTGAAATAAATTAATTAATAATCGTAGCGAAATTTCAAAAATATCAGCGTCTTTCTATTTCCAAGCAGAATACAGAGAACGAATCAAATTATAGTCTTAGAAATATGAAATGTTGTCATCAACATACAGACGTTTTAGGCACGTTTTATTTTAGGCCTACTAACAGGAACCCGTTAACACCATTCGGGCATGGAACCCTAAAAGCGATCCAATTAATGCAAATAATTCAATGCGTTAACTTCATACTTAAACGAAACTAAATATCTATTTTCATTTCCTCAATTTTTGCAGTTACCGCACGCGAACTCATCGCAGTACCACAGCATCACAAAAATCATTTGATGTTGATTTAGCGATAATATTCACACACATTTCGTTGGAGTGAAGGAAATACCGGGTGTGTCCTGTAATTTGAGCAAATAATTAAAACATAGATAATACTAATTTTTTATTAATAATTAATTTTTTCCTACTCAGAATCAAGAGCACAATCGATTCCGATCGTTTAAAAAAATATCCCCAGTTTTTCGTACAACATTTTATGAGTCACCATGCTGTCCCTCTGACATTTATACTATTTACTCGTAATATGAGAGCGAGAGGGACCGCACGACACGAACTTCGAGTTTCGTAGTAGCCCTGCAGTTTTGTCACGCCTATAAGGTATGTGTATGAAAAAAGTCACAAAACTGACATTTTTTTTGGGACATTTTTTTAAACTATCGGAATCTATTGTGCTCTTGATTCTGAGTAGGAAAAACCATATTTTTACAAAATTTAAAAAAAAAGTACACTTTTTTTGAAAACGCCCATTTAATAAAACCATTTTCAGACAAGGAATGTTAAAAAGAATTGTATTCATTAGTACTTATTTTCGTTTCACCCATAAAATTCACGTAGCCCTTATTTTCTTTTAAGCAACTGTACGTATTGAATTATCTTTTAATTTTTTGCTCGTATTACAGGCCACATCCGTTATAGTTTTGAGGAGTGAGTCAGACTTTGACATGGTGGCATGGTGGCATCTACTGTATCTGTATCTAATGAGGGGTAGCTGACAGGCGAAATATCGTGAGTTAAGTTGGACGTGTCTTGCTTGCAATTAGATTAGCTCATTTAGGGGCTGTTTCACCATCCATTGATTAGTGTTTAACTGATGGTTAAATGTGATGCCGTCTCCGTCTATTCCAACAAAACAAATAGAGACTGCATCACATTTAACCGTCAGTTAACACTAATCAATGGATGGTGAAACGGCTTAGCCCCTTAGTCAAATACCTAACTAAATGAGCCAATTGCACAAGCAATAATAATTAATAATACCTAGCCGTTATCGGCTAGTGACTTGAGTCTGCGTGCGTATTGCATTTATTAGCTGAGATGTTTAGCCTTGAAATGGCCAACATAACCGATCTTTGCAAGCAAGACCGTAACGTCAAACATACCTCACGATACTAACGCCATCTAGCGATATTTCGCCTGTCAAGTAGCCCTCATTAGTAGGTATCAGTTCGTCACGATGTGAAGTTTTACTCTGAGATAGCTAGATGGCGCTGTACCAACGAGTAGCTTGCGACTGCGAGTGCTCGCGGCCGGCTGTAGGCCGATGCTAAATTCTACGGAAGCACACTCTACTATCAACAATAATTATGTTGCTTTCTATTATAAAAGAGAAGAAATAAATCAACCTCAACTATGAATAAATAAGTCTTTATTTCCAACCACAGCTCGCTCCCCGCTGACGCGACAAGTTTATAGACACGTAGATAGAACGGATTCCCGGCCCGGCCTTATATTGGGCATCTAGACATCCTGTAACTGGAAGGTCTGCAAATGTTGCTTAGGCGAGGAACTCAACCAAGGCCGCAATTTTCCTGAAACCAAAAATATGTCATGAAGGATAGCATAAGTTAATGCCATTGCTATCCTGGGCTTGGGCAAGGGTTACTTCACATGAGATGCGACGCGACGCACTCTGAGATCGTTTTAATATTTTGACTGATATAAAAGTGTAGCTTGTACTTTTTAAATGTTAGTTTTTAGGTCCATATACTCAGTTGTATCAAATTTTCTATTTTTGCTCACACGGGGTCCGGTTTAATTCTAGTTTTAAATGTCATTTTCTTAAGCGAAACGTAGGTAAATATAAGGTTAGGTAATATAAGGCTACGTATACTAGGTACTTGCGCATGTTATCGTAGAAATCATAGAGTGGAACTTACCCAATATTTTAGGACGTTATAAGAATATATACTTTATTGTACCTACATAAAACACATGAAATTAAAAGTTAAGAAAACAAAAAAAACTAAATAAGATACCTTAAATAAATATATAAATATGTTACTATAACAATTAAATTGTGGAATTTGAATTAAAAGCTTTTATTAGTTACGGACAAGGACGATTAATCGTCCTTGGTTACGGATGCCGTTGAATTCATAATAATTCTGCATTTTATATCGCTACCTTAAAAAGTGTGCGCCGCGTCGCATTGTGTCATGATGTGAACTGACCCTAAGTCTGATCTTGCCTGTTTTGTCCAGAATTATCTGGTGGTCATCGAGATAGAAAAAATATTTGAAGACATCGATGAAATCCAGGTACAGGTACAGTCGAGTGCAAAAATATGCACCACAGATTCTTATTCCGATATAATAAGGCCGTGATAACATATTTTTGAATGGTTCGAATAGATACATATTTTTGAACTTGACTTTACCTACTAACTATATAAAATAATAAATATAAATAAATATCATGGGCCATTTGACACCAATTAACCTAATTCCAAACTAAGCAAAGCTTGTAACATGGATACTAGGCAACGGATAAACATACTTGTACGTTACATTGGGCAGATATAATTAGTAATATGTGCATTAAAACCTCCTGCACATATCAAAAACATACTGGCTGAATGAACATTCCGCTTTCTCCCGCACGGCGGCGCCACCAGTCAGTTGCGCAAATTTGACAGCTCGAAAAGAATGCCGGCCGGCGCGCGCTCTTTTAAATTATTCATAAAAACTCTGAAAGTGCTGTGATTGTGTCTTAAATGTGTCCCTGGGACTGAGGAAAAGAGCCAGAACAAACTGTAAGTGAAACCTATATCTTGCCCAATTCGGTTTTGCTAATTATTTTCAATATTCAAATGTCGTAGTTCAAACATTTTGGTCAATCGAACCGCATCCTCAGTTTGCAAACTAAATACACATTCATACACATAAAACACACATTTCACGCAGTTTTAAGGTAACAGGCTTATTTCTAATCTAAGTTATTTACCTAGAATAATACGTATAAAACAAACGTTTTCAATTTTCGTTCTTTGCAACGCGTCGCGCGCGTCTTTTGTTTTGAATTCGAAATGGACGAGAAAGAATTTGATGTCGAACAACTTATTAACAAAAAAGAACTGCTTTTTATACGATGTCAAACGTTATTTGAACTATCCAAATCAACTCCACCAGAGCGTTTGCCCGAATTTAATTTGCGACTCAAAGAACTTCATTCGACTCGGGAATGTTTCGAACAATGCATATTCGAGTTAAATTCTTATAATAAGAAACAAAACCCGAAATTTAAACCAAATTATCAGGAAATTCAAACCTTTGACGACATGTATTTCCGTATTCTGAGTGTAGCGGAGGCTAATAGCGACACTTGGCAATCGTGTGACGGCAGCGGTAGCGGACCTTCGTCGCGCTCCGCGGGCCGCGGCCCGGGCGCTGCCGGGCCAGACTCGCGGTCGGCTAAGCCGCGGCTGCCTAAACTAGAATTGTTCCATTTCGATAGCAAATTAGAAAACTGGCAAACATTCTATGACACGTTTACGAGTTTAATTCATAACAACAATGATATTACGAACATTGAGAAGTTTTATTACCTGCTCTCCGTAGTCAGCGGTTCGGCATTGACTGTGGTCAAAGGGATGCCAGTGACGGCCGATAATTATCCGATAGTTTGGGCTTTGCTAGTCAAAAAATTTGAGAACACTCGTGCCTTAGCTACGAGCTATTTAGATCGGCTGTTTCAATTTAAGCCTTTGTCAACTGAGTCGGCTACTGGTCTAAATACATTTTTACAAACGTATCAAGAGTGTGTTAAAGCATTGAAACTTTTGAAAATCAATAACCTATCGAGTTTCATACTGTTTTATATGGGATTGCGAAATTTAGACCCCGTCACTAGGCGCGAATTCGAACAATCAGTAGATCAAACCGATATACCTACTTACGAACAGCTGATTAATTTCGTGGAGAAACAGGCGCGTGTTTTGGAAATGTCTGAGGTTAAAATTAGTACATCAAAAATTCAGTTTACGCCTAAGAGTGTTCCTAACACCTCTGCAAAGCCGAATTTTGTTCGAAAAAATAATAATAATGCTGCTAATTACAGTAGTGCACCGAAGCAGTTCCAAAAGCCGTGCTTATCAGCTGTGAGTAAGAATAATAGCGAACGCTCAAATAGATGTCTATTTTGCGACAAACCGCATTCAACTTATCGATGTTTCGAGTTTTTTGATTTAACACCGGTGCAGCGTCTTGACAAAGTGAAACAGCTTCAATTATGCGAAAATTGCTTTCGTCAGCATTCGTTGTCCGAGTGTACGTCAAAAGTGCGTTGTGTGCTGTGTAAACAACCGCACCATCACAGTATTCACTTAGATACAGTTCCAACTGTTCAAAATTCATCAATTAATCAAAACGGTTCAAATAGTCAAAACATTTCAAGTATTCAAAACGTTTCAAATGGTCAAAATCAAAGTCAAAGGTCAATGCCAAACGTCGGCTTGACTTGTTCGTCAAATTCAACCGTGCTGTTAGGCACTGCCATGGTGCACGTCGCAGATCGATGGGGAACTTACCACGCCGTACGTGCAGTCATTGACAGCGGTGCCATGTCCGGTTATATGACAAAAGAGTGTGCCCAGCGCCTGGGTTTGTCTCGACGCAAGTGTCAGTTTGAACCCATGGGTCTGGGAGGTGCGCCAGTGCAAGATTTCGGTCTGGTTACATGTTCAATTAAACCACGAAACTCATTTGGTCCGGTGCTTAGCACTGATACTGTTGTCGTAAGTAATATAACTAGCAACTTACCTACAGTAACCTTATCAAACAAAGTTATCAATAATTTCAAAAATCTAGAGTTAGCTGACCCGAACTACTTTTCGGCGGCTCCAGTTGACTTGTTGATCGCAGGTGACTTATTTCCCTACATTTATGACGGTCAAAATATACTACCACGTGACCCGGGTTTGCCCGTCGCGATGCATTCCATATTCGGATATGTCATTACTGGTCAGACAGTACTGAGTGACGATTGTGAGTCAAATACAGCCTCGCTCAACTTGTTCTCTGCTAATAAAACTAGTAGTATCGATAAAATCATGAACTCTTTCTGGGAGACTGAAAACGTGCCGTATGACGTCACTAAAAAACCAGAAGATTTGTATGTCGAACAATTGTTCCAAAACGAACACAGTCGCGATACTACGGGACGTTATACAGTGAAGTACCCGTTCAAACCCAGTTTTGATCTCGGCGATTCGACTCCACAAGCGTTACGTCGTTTCAACAATTTAGAAACAAAGCTGAATCGTCTTCCGGAACTTAAGGAAGAATATAATAAATTCATGTCCGAATATGAAAGCCTTGGTCACATGACTTGCGTAGGTGATTTTGGTACTGTGGATTCTAAGTACATAATTCCTCACTTCTGTATTCTCCGACCGTCAAGTACCACGACAAAACTCCGAGTAGTTTTTGACGCCTCATGCAAAACGACAAATAATAATTCTTTGAATTCAGTCGTTTACGCCGGTCCTAAGCTTCAAGCAGATATTAACGAGATTTTAATAAATTTTCGTATACATGAAATTTGCTTGTCAAGTGATATTTGTAAAATGTTTCGAATGACCTTGATCGAAAAATCTCAACGCAATTACCAACACATCTTGTGGAGGTTTCAACCTGATCAACCTTTAAAAGTGTATGAGTTAAACACGATCACATATGGTGTTGCTAGCAGTCCGTACCTAGCGATCCGTGTCCTGCATCAGCTGGCTGACGACGACTGCGAGAAGTATCCTTTAGCGAGCAAGGTTCTAAAAAAAGGTTTCTTCGTCGATGACCTTCTGTGGTCAGTGAGCAGCTATGATGAAGCAGCTAAGCTACAGGATGAACTGTTAGAGTTGCTGAGTGGAGGAGGATTTCTGCTTCGTAAGTGGGCTAGCAACTGTCCCCAGGTACTGGCTCGGGTTCCAGCTGATCACCGCGAAACGCCCATTGCATTCGAGGATGACAAGGACCTGTCCATAAAAGTTTTAGGTCTGCAGTGGCGACCCGCCGAAGATGTGTTTTCCTTCGTATTCCACCCACTTCCAGCTTCACAGGCGATCACCAAGCGTAGTGTCTTGTCACAGATAGGTCGTCAGTATGATCCCTTAGGTTTCGTGGCTCCTTGCATATTCTACGCGAAATGCTTCATGCAGAAACTCTGGCTCCAACAGCTGGGTTGGGATGAGCGGCTGCCTCCGGAACTGGAAAAGGAGTGGCTCACCTACATGTCAGAGCTCCCGCTGTTGTCGAATTTTAGCCACGAGCGCCAGGTTACTGTCAAACAGCACAGCTACTACCAGATACTAGGATTCTGCGATGCTTCAGTTCAAGGAATAGCTGCGGTCATCTATTTGCGTAGTTTTAACAATCAAGGTAATTCGAAGGTCAGTCTAGTCATTGCAAAATCCAAGGTTGCACCCTTGAAGACAGTGACCATTCCACGTCTCGAGCTAATGGCTGCGCATTTGTTAGTCAAGTTAGTCAAATATACGAAGTCAATATTGTCTGAACGAATTCCTGTTCATGAAATACTCTTGTTTACCGATTCCTCTGTGGTGCTGAGTTGGTTGAATACACCCAGTTATAATCTCAAAACCTTTGTGGCTTCGCGTGTTTCCAAAATTTTGGAGACCGTGCAAAGCGATTGTTGGTTTCACGTGAGCGGCGCGTCCAACCCCGCTGACGTGTGCTCGCGCGGAGCGCTACCTTCCGTGCTGTTATCGACAGCGGAGTGGCTCGGAGGACCGAGCTGGCTAGACGCACCAAGAGAGAATTGGCCAGTAAAATCAATTGATCAATTTAAATCGGCAAATGTGCCAGAACTCAAAATTCCATGCGCGACTTTGGCTCAAACTAGCGTGCAAAACACAACACGTGACTCAAATCTTGTTTATAATTTAACTGAAAAATATTCGAGTTTTAGCAAACTTCAAAAGGTCTTAGCGCGTTGTTTTCAGTTTATTAACAATTGTAGATCGACGAAGTCTAATAGGAACACAGGGGTGAATATTCCAGGCTCGATTTTGACGCGGCGGGTAGGATAATGCCACTGATAACTTGTTTTTAAGCATTGTTATATTTTTTATACTATAGTTTATATAATTCTCCATTTGTAGCACCTAATAATTTATTGATATTCCTCTTCCTCTGGCAGAAGCAAAATTTTAAAACTCATTTTCCAATACTTGGTGGGCTGTCCGGAATCCGTTTTTACTTTGAAATCCTCAAATTGTAAAAAAACCATTTGGTAACTCTGGTTAATTTTAGTCAAGGCATGTTCTTAATTAGTTAATGCGTGCAAAAACCAAATATCATCGTTGTAAGTACAATTATTGTGCCCCGAATCATCCCATAAACAAACGTCCGAGCGCGCAACCAAACTTTGGTGGTCAAAGTTTAGTTCGATCTTACTCGTTTCTAAACGATACCTAAAGTATCAGATAGCGCCTCCGCGTACCTGCCGGTTACGCTGCTGCAGCCAATGGTAACGTTGGTGTCATTCCTCGTTTCGTTTCCCGCCAATCACGTAAATACCCAATTTTGGTGCAAAGGGCGTCAAAAAAAATCTAATAATGGTGACTTTTCAAAAAATAGTAAGGAGTATGATTATAACATATCTTTTAAAAGCATTTTGAGTATTTTGAGTTTCTTTTTAACTGAATTGATCGTATTTGGTTATAAATGTAACCGATTTTTTTTTAGGATTTATTTTCTTCCTGGTTTCAGTTTTGGTGGTCAAATTTTGGTGTTTTTGGTGGTTGTGTTTGGCATTTGGCAGCCCTTTTCTCGCTCATTTATGGATCGCTTTTAACGGAATTTTGTGTGAAGACATATACTTGTTACCCGCATACAAAAATGTAGTAAAATAATAAAAAAAAAATTTTTTGCAACCCCTCCCATACCAGGAAATATAAAGATTTTATTTTTGCCATATTCTATTGAATGAGGTATCATTTGATAGAGCTATTAAAATGCAGCAAAAAATGTCATATAAACTATATACCTTCAGAGCCCCGGCCGCTAGATATTAACTGTCAAAGTCATTTTTGAAGAGCCCAGTGCCCACCCCCTTAACTTTTAAACTATCACTGTTAAAAATTCGAAACAGATCTACAATATACCTGTTAACGAATACTTTTAATAAAAAATATAACGGCCCCTGTAGGTCAATTAATTTTGAATTGTTTTAACGGTTACAAAACCCTACCGTTTGGTTATGTCTGGCACACACAAGGATGTTTTTTTTTCGTTTGTTTGAATTTCCAACGCTTGACAAATATTATTATAAACAGTCCTCGTTTTTTATCTAGCGAACAAAGTAAAATAATGTCTCAAAAAGAAAGTCTAGAAAAAAAGAACAGATAGCTGAAAGGGAAAGAAAAAATAAAATTAAAACAATCTAATTTAAGGCGAAGAATTGAAAAAGCCGAAGGATAAGTAAAAACCTCTCAATAAGCAAAAAAAAAACATATACATATGTTATGATAAACCAAAAAGATGATGAAATTGTATTGAAGGGCTAATTCCTTCATTGTGATCTTTAATTTTAATACCAGGTATTGAACTACGTACCTACTATTTAATTGGCGCTTTTATTTGAATAAGATTTTTGTAATAATCATTTTTTATACATATTTTTACCCTTATCTTGTCATTTTTAATTTAAAATGCCATTAGTGACACTGTTTCTTAATTATGGTGGCCAGTACCTAATTTCGGTGACGCTTTTTCAAATTATGGTGGACATTTGCAAATTTTGGTGTAGTGTAAAAATTTTAAATTTAAATTTCTCCTAAATTACTTGGTGTAATACTGGACCATTTTGTAAACTTGTTTAATATACCTATTAGTTTCATTTGAGAACTTAACTTCATTCAAAAGTCTTAATTTCGAAATTACCACCAAAATTGGCAAAAAAGTAAGCTTGTTGCGATTCACCCACAGGTCCTTCGTCTCTATCAGATTTAAAGAACGCACACGATGTGCTCATTAAATCCGTTCAGCGAGAGCATTTTGCAGCTGATATCCAAGCAATTTCCAATGGTTACAGCTGTAGTTCTTCACTTAAAAGGTTAGCACCTTATGTCGACCCCCTCGGTTTTCTCAGGGTGGGGGGTAGGTTGTCTTTCGCCGAACTACCGTATCAAAAGAAGTATCCATTATTGCTTCCTAAAAAGTGCAACTTTACAAAAATTCTTATCGACTATTTCCATAAAATTTATTTACATATCGGTCCGCGTACATTGCAATTAAACGATTATTTGCACACGCTGCAGCAGCGACAAAAATGGCATAGGAATTGTCGTAATATTCAAGTTGATGAACTCGTTCTTATGCATGCTGACGCTCCTCCGCTTCAATGGCCTCTCGGTCGTGTGACGGAACTTTATCCAGGAGCTGATGGAGTTGTACGGGTGGTAAAAGTAAAAATCCAGAATGGCGAATACACGCGACCCGTTGTAAAGCTTAGTCCACTTCCAATGGAATTGGATTCAGCATAATTTTTATTTTCCTTTGTTTCTTTGCATGAATTTGACGCAAGAAGGTGTCAAATTTATGACAATTTTAGGTTCGAAATAAGTCATTTATTTTACTCAATTTACAGCTACACGTGTTTAGTTCACTAAGTCAACAAATACTTACACTATACAGTCCACTTACCTTATTCAATACCATCCCTGGTTTTGTTTGTAAACTGGGGAATCTGGGGTAGATTCCCGGTGGGGGGTTTATGTACGTTACATTGGGCAGATATAATTAGTAATATGTGCATTAAAACCTCCTGCACATATCAAAAACATACTGGCTGAATGAACATTCCGCTTTCTCCCGCACGGCGGCGCCACCAGTCAGTTGCGCAAATTTGACAGCTCGAAAAGAATGCCGGCCGGCGCGCGCTCTTTTAAATTATTCATAAAAACTCTGAAAGTGCTGTGATTGTGTCTTAAATGTGTCCCTGGGACTGAGGAAAAGAGCCAGAACAAACTGTAAGTGAAACCTATATCTTGCCCAATTCGGTTTTGCTAATTATTTTCAATATTCAAATGTCGTAGTTCAAACAATACTTACACAGCGCGTATTTTTGATACAACCTCAAACTTTAAGGGTAGTTAGGTACTGAAGTACCAGATAATCACATTTATTATGTTTTAGTAAAAAAAATTGACTTATTATTTTCCTTGCAAAATTAATTAGCACACAATGTATTTAAATTCAATTTTTTAAAAATATAGTCGATCGATACTGTTATCGATACTATCGATGATTCCGTCCGCCAATGTCGAGAGTAAAAAGACACTATTGGTTGGCCGTTGTACGATAGCTTCAGTGTTCGGTTCGCAATGTACCACTTCGTGATACTGCTTTGTTTTCTTCTTCTTCTTCTCTTTTAAAATATGGCTTCTTTCCTAATTAATAAGACAATTTCGCCAGTGTCAAAGTACCTATTCTCTTTCGAGAGGCAACGTTGTACGGTGATTGTAGTTTTTGTAACTTGATAGTAAAATTCCAGAAACCACGTGGAGATAACTTGCGCATTAAAAAATGTCAGACACGAGAGCAATATTGAATATTGTGATCACTGTTCACTGTTAAGGTTAATCGCCGCATAAAACACTATCAAAATTATACTCCAACTAGTCAAAGAAACAGAAATAGCAAAATTAAATATTGTATACATCCGCCATGTTTGAATGCCACAAACCGAATCATGTTTTGTTTTTGTTCAAAACGTCGCACTTGTTGACGTGACAGCTGTCACAGAATGTTTCTCTCTCATATGAAATTATTGTACGCATAACATTGCTGCTCAAAAATATTTCAAAAATTAATTACGCTCTGGTAGTTCATTTTAAACTAACAATTTGTTTTGATATCGGATTACAGCGCTTAACCCTTCGTCTGGTTACTGTTTGAGGTAGTATCAAAATACACGCTGTATAGATAAATACATACCTAAATACATATTAAACATCCAAGACCCGAGACTAAATATTCGTATTATTCGTGCAAATATCTGCCCCGGCCGGGAATCGAACCCAGGACCTCGAGCTGGAGCTTAGTCAGGCTCTCTAACCACTTGGCCATCCGGTCGTCCAATATGCATCAGCGCATGACGAAATTATCGTGCGGTTGAAAACATTTCGGCGCATATTTTTTATTGCCAGTTTTTTTTTTGCTGATTTTGATAGTTCAGTTTCAGTTGGCAATACGGCACAAATACATTTTTTTTTTCAACATGAAAAGAAGGTAGGTTAGCAATGTTGACCAGGCTCTTTTACAAAATAACTAAAATAAGTAATTACTAATTTAACAACGAGATACAGTCATTCTAATGCAGTCACATAAGCGTTACATTATAAGGGTAAGGGGGTAGGGTAGGGGGGGGGGCATGTATACCTAGTTTGTAATTTACCATCCTACAGCCTGTAATGTGACATGCAATAAACAATTTTGAATTTTTGAATTTTGAATTTTGAGGGTTACCCATTAATACCCATGGTTACCGACCTCGGATCAGAATGATAGGAATTCGTTCGCGCGTTTGTACGCACGAAATTCGTTTAATAAGTTATCTGATAAATCTCGTACAATCTCATGTCCACCCACGTCTTTAGATAGGTATTCAATGTCAAAGTACTTATATAGGTAACGAACCATTCGTTTTTGCAAATAGAATATTGGTATTTACTATAAAATTGTTGAACATAACATTATTTAATTTAATTTTTTTTTTTTTATTATTTTATTGTATTTTTGTGTCTTCCGTACTAGTCTTCTTTCTTTCTTTATTTATAAATTTTGTATGAAACATTTTTTTTTATACCTATGTTTAACCGTTTTTGAGATAGATCACAGAAAGTGTGCAGTGCTCAACCTTCTCTGCGTCCTCTTTATGCCTTATCCCGCGGGAATTTCAGGAAATCCATAAAGTAGTTTTTGGCTCTTAGTTACCTACTGTTACTGTTATCATTGACTGTAAGACGAGACTTTATGATAGGTACTCTATAGACAACTTTGAATGCTAAAATAAAGGTTTAAGTATATTATGTAACACGTTTTCAGCTAATTATCCTTCACTCCCAGGTGAATCCCCAACACAGATGGGCCATCTTTTATTGTTATGGTTTTACTACCAGAAAGCCAGTACCTAGGAGAGTAGTAAAGAGCTTGGCCAAGATTGTTTGATTTTCTAAATTAGATATATATATCTAATTTAGAAAATACCGAGTAAGTTTAGGTAATAAAGAAATAAAAAGAAAAGTAGAAAACGAAGGTAAACCTTAAATATAATAGATAAACGTAAGGTAACTATTGCCGTATCCGAGACTAATCACGCTAACAAACGAGTAAGAATTACCTCGACGTTTGCTACATTGCAGTGGTCGTAGTCACAAGGTGGTAGTGGTGGTGATGATGGTGTCGATGTGATAAGTCCCGGATGTGGTAACAGAGTAGTTGGGCATTTCTATCTACCGTTGTACCTACCCTGAGTTTATCTCTCCGATTTCAACAAAATTTGGAAGGTAGACTCGGTCCATGATACCGAGCTGTAAAAACAGGGTCTCCAGATGTGTCCCCAAAACATTGTATGGATGTGTCCGTTTTGTTACGAATTTTTCTTAATAATTTTCGTGACAAAACGGACGCATCCGTACAATATTTTGAGGACATATCTGGAGACCCTGTTTTTAAGCTCGCAATCAGGGACTGAGTCTACCTTCCAAGTTTTGTTGAAATCGGAGAGATAAACTCATGGTACAATGGTAGATAGAAATGCCCAGTTACGAGTATTAGTAAGCGTGTTCAAGCATTTTATGTTAAAAATGTGACAGTGGCGAAGAATGTGGCGCTCGTGTTTAATCCACCTAGTGTTTAACGTGTACCTATAACACTTTGTCTGGTTAGTTGCGTTGTTGCCTCGTCCGTCCGGAATTGATTATCTTCCTGGACATCTCAAGGAGTTAGGTACACAAACAAATATAGTAATTGATTTTCATTGTGTATTTACTCTAGAAGAGGCAGTCAAGTGTGCGTCGAAGCCAGATGGAAGCCGGCAGCTTTACGAGTACACGTCGACCAACATAGAGCACCACAATCAGCCCGCACAATATTACAATTTTCTTCTGTCGATGTGAGATGCAACATTCATTACACAAGGCACAATAACAAAGTGTACAGTTTGGATCAAAGATATCTTTACACTTTAGTACTTCTATCACTGTATGCCTTCTGGCAATCTTTTACAAAAGTTTAAATATGAAGTGAGTCTTAATTTTAAAGTGAATGCGACAAGGTAGCAAAGTGTCAATATATCTTTAACCACAATCGTACCTATCGAACACCAGAGATTACTGTTACGCATACACCAAAATACAGTGCGATTAGGTCCCACTCAAAGAGTCCCACCAAGAACAGAGGGATGGTTAAAAGTAGGTAACAACAGAGTAGCGTCAATTTGCTTGCTTCAACATGTCTTGCTAACGAGTTAAAAGTTGTAGTTATATAAATTGTTCCGCCATTTTGTACGGCTTCAGTACCATTTTTAATTGATTAAGCACCTTTACTCTACCGTTAGGCACCTTCGTGAAGAGTTCTAGTCATAGGACTATATAGGTCCTATCCTATATAGGTCCATATAGGTGTATAGGTTGGATATAGATCCAACGATTCGCTCGTGGAGACAACCTTTAGGAACTTGAGCAGTACCTACTTTCTACAATCCATCTACTCTACACTACTCTTACAATACAAGCCTATTTCCTATTTTTTTAGCATGATTCAAATGACAGATGCCAAACTGACGTAACTAGTGTCCCTCCTACTGTTACGCAAACTATCGATACTTTTGCATTCACCTAGTGCTAAAAGTGGGAATAGCAATATTTTTTGGTATTTTTTGTTTTACGCTATCGAACTGAAAGTCTTAAGTATTTGAATTTTAAAATATATTCAACATTATATATATCATCATCATGTCAGTCAAACGACGTCCACTGCTGGACATAGGCCTCCCCAAGGCTCTCCACTCAGACCGGTCTTGTGTCTTTTCGCATTATTATTATTTGTGCTTTTTACATTATACAACATTTATTCATTTTTTTTTTTTTTTTTATTATTCAACATTTGGAGTGGCACTTTCTGACTCTATCGCCCAATCTTACAAATTAGTAATAGTTCGTTTATTTTTCGGTATTATTTTTACCGATAACCCTCACCTCTAGCAATTGAGGCCTATTGGAACAACATTGTAAAGGTGTTCATTAAAGAAAGTAAGTTAATTTTATAACACTATGCCTGCGCAGTAACATAACAATTTGTTAGCGAATTTTAGTTCAAATATTTAAACAATCAGCATTTTCAATGTGGTTTTATTTTTTCAAGCATTATTTAACTGTTGGTAAAAATAAAATAAAACAGTTTTCGCCCCACAAAGTTACATAATCATATGTCATTTGAACCATGTTAGAACAAATAGAGAATAAATGTCTATTCAAACCCAAGCGTTAGATGCTACGGGTAGCGATAAATATCCACTCTACGAAATTACAACTCAACTGAAATCGTAACAAAACTGAGACAAAATAATAATAACAATTCAGATAACCAAGATCCATTTTGTTAGTATTGTTTATAAACATAGTGTTAGTAACACGTGCGATGCTTACCCTAGTGTAAATAATAAAACTAAAAACATTAGAGGTGCTGTTTCATTACAATTTCAGTTGCGTAGCAATTTTGTTACAGTATTAAAGTACATTCGACGGTTAAAAGGATATTTGCTTCAAGCGCCATCTTGGACGATATTAAGGTTATTTATAACACCATTGGTATCGGCGAAGTTTTACTTGAACTAGATTTTTAATGCACATAACTTTTAAACATTTTACCTTGAAATTTCGAACACTATTTTTCTTAATTGAATCTCTTACCTGAACTATAGTACTTATATGAAACAATATGCGTTGTGTTAATTTTCCTTGACTAGTAGCTATGTTTTTTATTATTATTCACTTTACCATGTTTGGCATGAATAAATGTTTTCTTGCATTCTTTCAGTTTATATTTTTTATGTCATTTAGAATAATTTTCTTTGTGCATACCTAAAATAAATGTCTGCATATTTAATTCCTTTATAACTTACTTGAACAGTTTATAACTAGGTGAGTAGTTTAAATCATTTATCCATGAACAGTTTACAACTAAGTGAGCGGTTTAAATCATTTATCCATGAACAGTTTACAACTAAGTGAGCGGTTTAAAACATTTATCCATGAACAGTTTACAACTAAGTGAGCGGTTTAAATCATTTATCCATGAACAGTTTACAACTAAGTGAGCTGTTTAATTCATTTACCTATCCAACTAGTTTCAACTAGATGAGCAATTTAAATCATTTATTCTTGATACCCAATAAACAAACTATTGAATAAATATTTATTATCATTATTATTATCTATTTTGCTTTAGTCAGATAAATCGTAATCGTGTACCCTGCTCTCTTCTATATATCTTTCTGCTCTGATCAGAGAATTGCGCAAAATGGCTCAAGTTACATACCTACATCTAACTTCGTAAAAAAAATGTTTTATACGTATCAAAAATTAGAAATTATTGGGGACACTCTTAAATTTTTATTAAATATTTTGGGACCAGTGATTTTTATAAATACGCCCTCCTGTAAAGTTTTCAAAATGGCACTTGAATCAAGTCGCCTTTTAACTGTCGATATATTTTGATTTTCACCCATTACTGCTACCCATGTACTCGTACCTAATATATATATACGTTTAGATTTGAATAGGCCTTAAGGCCAACACTTACGAATCTAATCTGACTGCAAGATTTGCAACGTTCATCGAACATTTCTCTAGTGAAATTTTATTTTTTATAGACCTAAATTATTTGTCGCCAAGCTCCATCTATGTAAAACGCTTGTTTACACTTACATTAAAGAACATAATACTGCCGCCTTAAGGAGAAAAACCATTAGTGTAATTTTTTGCAAAATTGACTTTTCACCAGCCTCGTACTCAGGAAAAAAAGCCGAGTAGGTACGAGGCTGGTGAAAAGTCAATTTTGCAAAAAAATTTCACTTATGGTTTTTCTCCTTAAGGCGGCAGAATATCAAATCCTTACTCTAAACGACAGATAGGGACACCTACGAGTATTACAAACTACAATAATGTTTTGACCGGGTTGCCTATGAAAATTTGCCCACTAATACTTTTAGATAAAATAATATATCGATGGACTTTTTTAAAAGAATGCCATTGCGCGCTTCGCCGTAACCCCTTCGCAGTCAGGTGTGTCTAAGCAGGTAATATTTTGTTACATTTAAGTTTACGTCCATGACGTAGTAGATACTTTAATAAACAGTACTGGCTAGCAGGTAGGTACATTCCGATAGGCAACCAACCCAAAATATATTGCCCTTTTTATGATTTACAAAAAACAATCATGCCTAAATAAAATATACCTACTTAATGAATGTAGAAATCTTGCAGTCTGATTTCGTATACGGCCCGACCACGACTTCACGCGACTGGCGTTTTAGTTTAGAGAATTGTGTACACTTCGTATCCACTCAGCGACGAGCGTTTAGGCCATGTGGCGCAATAAACGGCCGTGAAGCGCGCCGCAGTGGTTTTATTAATATACCGTTTATACACTGCGTACGTACGTAGTAAAGTCTGGTTAAGGAACACTGGCGACACACGCAATGGAGAGAGAAAATAGTCTGCGTTCCGTCGGTCGCTCAGTCGTGGCCGGCTGTGAGTATGAATCGTATTTACATGCGCCTACGTCTTAAATCTCATAGGCCCCGGCAGCTAACAGGCGTGTTGCAAGAACCACCCAGCACACTTTTACTGGTAATCGGAGTAGAGGGGTGTGTCTGCGCACGGACACAGTCGTGTGAACCACAAACAAAGCGAACCAATAGCGCGGGCGCAAAGGGCTTCCCCCATCGGGCCTCACATCAAATTATTTACGAACATCTCTCACTGTACAGGTAGGTAGAGTCAGTCAGAGTTATGTTTAGCTGCCGGGGATATGTATATTACAGGTCGATTCACGCGAAAGCCGGCACGAATGGATTGAATGAGTGAATGAAAGTCTTATGTGTGTTACCTATTTGAATACACTTCACATAAATATGAAAATATCATGCATCCGTCATTTTCCTATAAACGTTCGGGTGACATTACTTTCGTTCAATCCATTCGTGTCACTGTCAGCTGTTGTGAATCAACCTGTACCTACTTATAATTCTTTTTTTTCACATTAGAAATGTCGGTCAAACTCGCATAGATTTTTAATTAGGTAAAACGAAAACATCTTTGAAAATGTTGTAAACTGCTACATTTAGAACACAGTGCCTACTATAAAACAGTTGGTCGTACATTTACATAAATATTCTCATATTACCATTAGATTATTGAAAAGCGAGCTCGAACTCTATCGTCAAATTTCTAATCTGAAAAATCATACGAAGTTTGATGTCATAATGGGGTTACCACCGATATTCCATTGTACTGTAAAATTAAAAAGTGATAAAGTGAGTGTGCGGAAATGTGAACGACATAAATATACTTAACTATAAACGCTAAATGTTCTTTGATTAAACCCAATCACAACATGAAACTAAAAAGTGCATTTTCCTAATGAAATGTACAACTTAATAAAACAAAAACAAACACATTAGCTACAAATAACTATTGGAATATTGTACTTACATGTAGGATACTGCACAACATAATAAAAGATGAAATTTAAATCATGATACAAAATTAGTGTTTCAAGCTCAGTTCATGCTGGACAATATAATATCTAGGTACTCATCTATTAAATTTTGTTCAAGGAAACTTATTCCGTACTTACCTACATTGAATTCGTAATTTAACTTCGACAAAATTTTATCGGAATAATTTTAACAAATGAATGTGTTAATATAGTACGTACACTGTAACTACTGTAAGTATTAAAGTACATGAACTCTAATTTACTATCATGATTTAAATGTCACTAAAATGTAGGTATTATGTATCATAGTTGGAAAAGAATTTACCCGCCGAGTGTTGTTCACGATATTAACGGCGTCCTCTACATCATCAAGACCCTCCTCGATGTTTTCCACAGTATTATTGACATGAGACTCAATTCGATTGATCATCTCTCCCTGTAACCAAAATAACTATTGTTATTTATTATAATCACCACTTCAATTTTCTTTAAATTTGGCTTTAGACGATATGCCGCGTGTCTAGATGTGAAGATTAAAAGATTTTTTTACAAGCTTTTATTTAACTCGCAATGTTTTGTATGTATGTATGTGTGCTAATTGTGACCCACTTCCAGTAGTCAGATTGACTCCAAATTTGGCATACTTATCTAGCAGTGGAATTATGGTGGTCCGGCGAGGATCGTCTCCGCAGGACGGAAACCTTCAACGGTTATTGGCATTGACTTGATATATTTTGATACGCCAATGTAGTTTAGATGACAATACAAGTACAGTGAACAAAAAGTACAGTCAGCAAAAGAGCTTGTATTGAAAATGTCATTTTCAACATAAATTTATGATGAGAACACTTTTCTTAATGTCTGCTTTTTATTGGTTATACTGCCTACTTGCATTGCACGATTATATGTATACCTATATCCAATTACAAGTCAAATCGATACCTGGAAGGGAAAGTTGAACTTTACAAACATACAACAAATTAACATTACGAGTAAGTAAAAACTTGTAGTTATTTTTGTTATTTGTTAGCGTTTTACCTGGGCCTCGATGAGCATCGCCATGTCTATGAACATGTCGTGCAGCATGTTGGTGGTTGTCTCCAGCTTCCTGACGTCTGCGTACCGCGCCTCGAGGTCGGCCAATGACTCCATCTCTCGCTGCGTCTCCATTATGATCTGAAATCTCATTTTTCTCCAATATTCTCGGAAATGTACGCCTAACTGTCGCAATAGTAGTACGCAAAGTTCATCCTTATAGACTGCCACAAATTAGAAATTAATCAATTAAGGCCATAATTGATTCGTTACAAATTTGACGTCACCTCAAATTGAACTGTTATTTTGTGTTTAACTTACTTAGTACAATAGAGAGATGCACTACAATATAATTAAAATTTATTCGAATTGGATGAAATATTCTGGGAACCATTTATATACTTAATATTAAATTGTAAGTATAAAATAATTAGTGGTTAGCGTATGCTCACTCCGTTAGTGAAGATGGAAAAATTATCTTGCTCCAGGAGGGTATCCAGCTCCTGCTCGGAGGCATTTGGGTGGATGATTGCGAGTTGCCGGCGTAACCGGGTTGTGCACAGGTCTTGGTAGTCGGCCTGCGCGCTGCTATATTCAGTCATCACCTCGACCAATTTGTGCCAGAGGGCAGCGTGTTGTGTTTCTCTCATCCTGAGATCGGCCGACTTATATTGGGGTCGGTTTAGGTTAGAACTGGCACAAAATGATTAAACAACCAAGCATTAATTTTTGGTACTCACATAATTCTCATTTGTAGAATACAATGTACAGTCGAGTTTATAAATTTGTGAGCAAAAATTTTATCAAAAATACGGCGTAGATGCGTGTTCAGATACTTTTGATCAAATTTTGCGCTCAGAAGTTTACGAACTCGACTGTACAGTCAATCAAACCGATTCATGTAACAGGGTGGAAGCTTTTAATAATCAATTTCATTGTGATTTCCTCTCAGGATGTCAACATGACATACGAGTAGTGCACAAAGGTTCCCATGATTCAGTTTGCTCGACTGTACAATGTGATTGAAACTATTTATAATAAAATAGAAAAAGCACGATTTGAACTCCAGAGACGTAAGGTAAAAGTCCGAGTGCTCGACACGCTAATGCCCAATAGATGACACCCTTCTGTCAACTCTATTGACAATGACATAAAATAAAAAGTGACAACTATTGGGACAGTGACGAGCACTCGTACATTTACCTTATGTCAAAACAAACAGTCAAAACGGCAGGCATGACAATTAAATACTTAATACAATAGGTACCTAGTTACAATGACTCTTTATTGAACACCACACAATAAGCAATTCAGAAAAATAATATCAAAAATGTCCAGTTCCTAGACTCAGTAGTTTAGACAGCGCGCGTTCAAATCCCAGTCAGTCAGACATTCAACGAATCATCGATAGTATCGATGGAGCTATGGGTATTTCCAAAAAAAAAGTGAATTACGTCTCATTCTTTAAATAGATAATGTACAGATATTTCTTTTGTCCAATCACATAATATAGACACAAATTAATCCTTATGGCGATGAGTCAAAGACTCCTGTAAGTAGGTAGGTACCTAACTGGTTTTAAAATAAAATGTATCTATCTACAAATGATAATAAGTAAGTAGTAGATAAAGTTCAAAAAGAAAGCTTACACCGCCTATTTTGTACATACCTGCCTGCCCTAATATTGTTTAACTGCCTCTCCACTTCGATTTCAATGCTCTGCTCCATGTCTGTAAAATTTATTGTATCCTATAAGGATCGTGTCTGTCTTGTATATAAGTACTAAAACTAAGAATTTCCTTGTCCATTCTAAACTTTTTAGCGTTTTGGATGACTTTTATTACGTGACAATTTGTTATTTCAAAACGATGACTTTATTTTTATTAATTGAGTGCATACCTAATTATATTTTTGTTTATTTTATGTTTTTGTCGATGCTTGTGGACGTAGTATGTGTGAAATATGCTAAATATTTCCCAATTTTCGTGATATTTCCAATTTCATCTGTCCTTATTATTTCTCGTTCAGTGCTTAATATTTCTCGAAATTATATAAAAACAAAAAACAGAACTTTCACCAGTTATGTAACAACAAATCGGAAAGGTAGGTAGGTACCTAAAACTAATCGAGAAAGAAAATAGGTGAAAAGCTGTTACAGATGCTATAGATACATATATAACGAGTTGTCTACGAAGAAGACAAGGTAACCACAGCAATGAGAGGTTAATGCTAACAAATGAATGAGCGATTTTTGGCCTACTACGAGTAAATTAGCTAAATGATTTCAATCAAGTGATTTTCAAAGACTTTGAAGCCAACAACAGCAAATAATTTTAGGAAGAGCCACTTACCATTGTTCGTAATTTGGCCGTGTAATGCTATTCCGGTTTATTATGACCATGTTAACTACAAGTATGTATAACGCGGTTAAATTATGAACAGTGACGAGTGGCTTAAGCCGCAATCACATTTATCTGTGGCGTTGTGTCGTGACGCATCAGAAGGGTTCCTACATTTTATATGGTTGCATTCACATTTATCTGATGCAGTGTGTTGTAACTGCTTGTGTTGTGTCGCATCAAAGCTATAAAGAGTAAGAGAGAGACTAGAGATCATCACAATACAACACGACAGATAAATGTGAATACGGCTTTAACAATAATCCCGGTCCACCATTTTTCATACGCATTTTTCGAATGAATATAAGCATCAATGTTTTTACAAGCTTTTATCAATCTTGCCCTGTTTTTTTATTTATTTATGTGGGTCAAATCTTGGAAGCAATAATTGACCCACTTCCAGTGCTCGGATTACTTGTTTGGCAAACTTATGTAAATCTGGTGACAATACAATAATCTGGTAGTGACATCCTGGTAGTCCGGCCACAGGTCTCCACAGGACGAAACTCTTCAATGGTTAATGGCATCGACTTGAAATTTGGTATGCGATGTAGTTTAGGTGACAATACAAGTACAGTCAGCAAAAAAAAGCTTGTATTAAAAATGTTTTTTTTTTACCAAAAACTTATCAACACTTAAAATCCCTGTTCTCATTTCATTAATTTTGATTACATTTTGTGTAATGCACGAATGTTTGCGCGCCTATGTGTACCCGCTTACGTACCTAGGTACATATTTGTTATTAATATTTTTTTACCTGTGAAATTTGTTGCCAGCCCTAAGTAATATTTTAAAGATGGCCGCCACTTCATGCCGTGATTCCTGCTTCTTCTCTATGTTATTCAGTTGTATCAGTCAAGTACCACTTTAAGGGGCTGTTTCACCATCCTTTGATTAGTGTTAACTGACGGTGAAATGTGATGCCGTCTGCGTCTATTCGAATAGAACAAATAGAGACGGCATCACATTTAACCGTCAGTTAACACTAATCAATGGATGTTGAAACAGCCCCTAGATTAAGTAGGTACATATTTAATCCTGGCAACTAAATGTAGGTTCCTATAGGTAGCATTTAACAGAAGATAAGTATATCCATAAGCATGTTTACATAATATATGCAGGCTTTTACTTTGAATTAGTGTTAAATTTCTTTAAAAAATCCTTTTCAAGCTAGTAAGGTGAAAATATGCTCTATTATTTATTTCTTTCCAAAAAAAGAGATGGCTAGGGAATTTCTCTGACTGTACAAAGAGGTAATGCCGCCAGTGTGTTAGGGTCTATGTCGCAGGAGGGCCTCTTAGATGGTGTTTTCTTTTTATAGTTAGGTAGATATATTTATGTAGTTTTTATTTACTTTGTTTCCTATCATATTGTTGTATCTTGTGTTGTGAATAAAAATGCAAATTGCTATGTATTAGTATATACATATTTTGGGATTCATCGGGTGCAGTGAGCCCGGGAGGCGGGGAATTGCTATAATTTGAAACTTCAAACTTAGCGGAAATTTCTCAAAGATTATAAAATCCGACCAGCCGTTTTAACGAGCAAAATCAAACTCGCACCGCGTACCTATACTCTAATCAAAAAAAAATAAAAAAAAAAAACAATAATCTTTATTCAAGTAAATAAAAACAATATTTTTAAACAGGACCGGAATTTCCTAGTAAGTGAATATAGGTACACCTGTGTCAAGAAATCCCGCTCTTCCACAATAGTAATAAGGTATTCAATAAATATTACCCGAAGTAGACGTAAATAACATGCACTGATTAGTTAAATTTAAGTAACAGGTTTTTTTTTTCATATTTTTCTTTAATTACTTATATTTAATCTATATTCTATATTATACTTATTCTATATTCTTGTTTATTTAACTATAATAACTGTGGAATTGTTATGGTTAAGTGTTTAATTCACGTTTTAATTCATAAACTTACGTTTTAACATTTCTCTCGTTTCGTAGAAAGTTTTCCTAATATCAGCTTGGAGATCTTCTAATTCGATGTTCGTTTCTGAAAGGAGAATGTTAAAATAAGTTAATTTAGTATCTATCTATTGCGCGTGCTTTCCCTATTCGTAGTTTTATTTAGCGATCTGATAGTAGGTCAGTGGCGGACTAACAGGGGGGCGGAAGGGGCGGCCCGCCCCGGGCCTCCGGTCTTGGGGGGCCCCCAAATGCCTCCGCGTTCCCCTGATCAAATCCTACAAGACTAAAAATGTGCTTAGTACCAACATTTTTTTAAGCTGCATTTTTTTTAAAGCTTGGGTCCTCATTCAGCTTTGGCGCCCCGGGCCTCTGACGGGCTAAGTCCGCCACTGTAGTAGGTAAAACGAAGACAACAGAACCATACAAACTTATCATTCCATCCTTTACGTCTGTCTGTGTATTGTAATGTACAAACAGGCATATTTCACATTCGAATTGCTAACCAGATTAAAAAATTGCAATTTTTTATTACAATTTTTGTTACAAACTTAGTCTTTGTTTTAAAGGACCATGCGTCAAAATGGACCAAAAACCAAAAGAGCTGAGAGTTATTAAGTATGTCGTTAAAATGGTCTAAAATTTCTTTACTTTATTTCATTACTAGCTTTTGCCCGCGGCTTCGCTCGCGTTAAATTTGGGGTACACAGATTTACTTTCTACGATCTTTATTTTCGTGTTTTAATTGATTTTTCGGAGGATTATATTTGCAAATTTTCGAATTCAAAAATCATTTTGAAGCCATGTTTTACATCTTCAGGTCAGGGGTGTAATTTTAGAAAACCTTGCTTAGAATTCCCGTGGGATAGGAATAAGTGAATTCAATAGAAAACCACACTGTCCGCGATTGAATTTAAACAGGCCTCTATTATTTGAATTATTTAGAGTATCGATTTTTAAAAAGCATTCACTAATAGATTTTTTTTAGATCAGCTCAGTTGTTTCAGAGATTACACCCAATAAACAAAGAAACAGACAATGTTTAAAAAGACAAAAATCCTTACTATGTGCACTTCTATGACCTTTATCCACTTACTTGCATGTGTACAAAATCCAGGTCTGTAAAATCCGTAGCTTAAGCTAAGCGCTGTCTGTCAGTCAGTCAGCATGTCACGGTGTTTTTTCGTAGCAAGGCAAACTGTTTTATAGGTGTGGATACATTTTGTTAAGTAACAAGTTAATTGTTTTTGCGCAGGTACTAATGTGTCCTAACCGTTAAGGAGTTTAACCTTCCATCATCACCTCACCTGAATAACCTGAAAGAATATAACTATCGGTCTATACATACCTATAATCAAATTTAAAAAAATCCTCAACTCTTAAAGAAAATATATGAAATTAAACGTAATGCGTGACTACAAAATTTGAGGGTTGCCCTCGATTTCCCCATGATCGCGTCACTAGATCCTGATTTGGTGACAATGGACCACTTCGGGAGCATACTCATTCAAATAAAAAAAGATATTTTTAAATAAATAAGAAGGAAAAAGAAAAATCCCGATTTTCCAGTTCTCGTAATAATTTTTGGGAAATTCTCTCTCAACGCTGCCCTACACTCCCCAAGGAATCCACTTCCCAAATTTCAGCTTTCTACGACCAGTAAAACGAAAAATCCCGTTTTTCCCGTTCCCTTCAGAATATTGGGAAATTCCCTTACACCGCTCCCATCAGAATTTCGGGAAATTCTTTTGTAGTGCTCCCCTACAACCCCCAAGGGAACCTAAATGCTAAATTTCAGTTTTCTACGACCAGTAAAACGAAAAATCCATCCCATTGAACTGAATATAAATCCCCGTTTTTTCCTTTTCCCGTGGGAATTTCCAAAAATCCTTAAAATGATTTTTTGCTATTATAATCACCTACTTCTATGTCAAATTTGAAGAATCTAGTAATTAATTGTTCATGGAATTCCGTTGAACTGAATATATAAATCCTGTTTTTTCCTTATCCCGTGGGAATTTCCAAAAATCCTGAAATTAATGTTTTAAGTAATGTAATAATCTACTTGTGTATCAAATTTGAAGCGTCTAGTTATTATAGTTACTGAGATAGGGTCATTCCGAATCGAATATATAAATCCTGATTTTTCCCGATCCCGTGGGAATTTCCAAAAATCCTTCCTTAGTGGATGCCTGCATTGTATAAGCTATCTATGTGCAAAATTTCAAGTCTCTAGGTCCAGTGGTTTGGGCTGTGCGTTGATATATCAGTCAGTCAGTCAGTCAGTCAGTCAGTCAGTCAGGACTTTGAATTTTATATATATAGATATTAACCCCCAACGCAAAAAGAGGGGTGTTATAAGTTTGACCGCTATGTGTGTCTGTCTGTAGCACCGTAGCTCTTAAACGGGTGGACCGATTTGAATGTGGTTTTTTTTATTTGATAGCAGGTTTTCTAGCGATGGTTCTTAGGGATGTTTCATCAAAATCGGTTAAGCTGTTTTTGAGATATTGAACTGCACAGAAAAACCAGAAAAATAAGACCAACACTGTCCTCAGCATTCCGTGCCGCGTGCTATACCGCTACACCACTGCTGGTCAACAGTACAGACACGAATTTTTCTCTATGCATCACATATCTCAGTTTTTTTTTCCTATATAGCCACTTTAAGCAGTGACCTAGCGCCATCTATACTGTCTAGCTCTCAACGAGAAACCTTCAATACTCCATCGGAACCAACCGCTCACCCGGAGAAGAGATTGTCGCTATTAAGCAATCAAATTAAGATTGGTTTTTTGGAATCTTTTTGTACTTGGTCCAGTGTTGGTCTTATTTTTCTGGTTTTTCTGTGCATCTATATTACAGTTTGTATTTTCAATTTAGATTTCACGGGATGACCGTAAAAGTAAAAATTAGGAATTACAATAAAAAAATACAAAAAGATTCCAAAAAACCAATCTTCATAACTCTCAGCTCAGCTGTCGGTTTTTGGCCTAGTAGTTGGTAGTAGGTTAGTAGTTGCCTATGGTCATTTTAATAACTCGTTTTCAACTCCTATAACTGGGTTAGGCAGGTATGTAGATTTATTCAGATTATTTGATTTAACTAAATACGATTATATAACGTTTTAAACTTTCGTGATTCTCACTCATAGTCAAAATACGATTATTATTATAATTTTATCTACTATTGCTACTTTGTTACTCCGTCCTGTTTACAAAATGGATTATACTTAGGTAATGGTGTTTTTTTAACTTTAAAAACCAAGTTTTTTTTTGGTTGGCAACCCTAGTTTGTAATCTGGAATACCATTTATCCCACCAAAAACATTACATGTAAAAAGCTGCAAGTCTCGCAACGCAATGCAGTTCTTGTAATGCTAAAAAGGTTTGAGATGCAATATTATACCAAGTCGGTTATTTTTGTCAGTACCGGGGGGTTTCCATAGAACTCGATTTTCACCAACTTGCTTATTTTAAAACCATAGAAAAATACAGTTTATAGTTCTCAAATAAAAAGTAAACCAAATTATTTTTTAAACACATAAATGACTTGGCCATCGCAAGGCTACATAATGACATAAGAATTATAATCATCAACGTCAGTTATTTAAAGTAATTCTAATTAAAGATAGCGCTAGCCCCAGCCTTGCAGTTTGAGTGATACACATAATACGAGAATGACTAAATGTTGAGTCAGCACATAATTGTCAGAGGCATTTTCCTTTTAATTCGGACTGTAGGTATTTACGATTTTCATTAATACACCTTGATCCTACGAGCGAACGGAACGGGCGAAGATATTTTATTATTAGCTTTTTCCCGCGGCTCCGCCCGCGTGGTATTCGGTTATCCCGCGCTGTTCCCTCGGGAACTGTGCATTTTTCCGGGATAAAAAGTAGCCTATGTCACTCTCGGGCAAAAATCACGTCGATCCGTCGCTCCGTTACGGCGTGAAAGAAACAAACACACAAACATACAAACACACTTTCTCATTTATAATATAGAATATAGTATAGTATGGGTTTTTGCAAAGCACAGTGATGGATGACTTAAGGACGGACGGAAGTTTAAAACTTCGTACTTTCATTTATATCCCATGTTGTTAGGATGGCGCTGTGTTTCAGTTTAACCTTCTCAACGTTTGCCTGCAATTTTTCGATCATCTCTCGTATCTCTTCCACCTGAAATCAATCAATGAAATAAGTTAAACAGTAGTTTCCCTTTACTTTGCAAAACAAATGTTTATCTCCTCAATTGTGGTGAATCCCTCTCGGGGATGCTGTCCAATTCTGCCACCCTCAGACTAAAAGGCGGTTAACTACTGTCTTGCCAGTAGTTTGGAGTTGTGGCCAAAATAGGTGCGAAACCGTGTCTCTAATAACTGGTGAGCGGTATCCATGTCATTTTTTTTATATACTGATGCTTGAGGCCTGCTCTACTTTTTTCATATAAATTTCATATCATTTTACTTGTTTTTACAGCTGAAAACTTCAATTTTCCTTTTTAGCTATGTGTCTTTTAAATTTTATGAAATCATTACACGGCTTAATGGCGATTAAAGTATGTTCAGCGTCCTTTTAGCCCAGTAAATTAGGTTACTCGCCATATATTGTACAAATGCAAATAAGTTATGTAAAAAAACATAACTAAAAAGCCGTTACACGACACGGCCGCTTTTTAGCTACGTATACCTACCTAGTTAAATTTGTGCAAACAAACATGACTAGAAATCGGTTATACGACATTAACTGCCTTCTAGTTTAAAATTTGTTTAACATACAATAAGGCGGCTGTCGGATTTTAACCGCCGTTTTATTATGTAAAGACGGAAAAACCGCCTTTTAATCTGTGATCCCTTTGCAGGTGAATGTTATATTTTCTAAGCTATTAGGCGGCTAATGTTCAATAGCCGCTTTTAAGTTGTTGAAAATAAATTAGCCGCTTTTTAGTCTTGTACTACAGTAATACGTAATACGTTTAAAAATTGGCAGCTATCTGCTTTTAACCGCTTTTATGTTAAGTAAGTGTTAAATAACCGCCTTTTTAGTAGTATTAGTCAAAAAAATCTGCTTTTAGCCACTAACGTCAAGTCTGTATCTCGGTTGGTTTTAAAGATATCGAAACCAAACCGAGATAGGTCGATAGCTAATAAACAGCTGAGTTGCGCTGTATATATAGCTCCAAAAGGGCATAAGAGCCTTTAGCCGCCTTTTAGTCTGAGGACAGCAGAATTAATGACATCTGTGGAAGTTTAAATGGAGAAATTTGCTTGTCAGTAAACCCTCGGCAGGAGTTCGCCACAGATCGAGGTTTTTAGGTGCCCACTACGCTAAAACTGCATTTTTAAGGGACAATTGCCTTTATTTTATCAAAAACAGTTTTTTTTATTGAATTTCCTACCTATATTTACGTGCTAGTGTAATATTCGTATACAGTAAACACGGGGTACCTAAATTTTGAATAGGTTTCGGACCACATTAAAAAAAAAGTCTTTTTTGCGTAGAAGGTAACAATTTTTGCAATTGTAATTTTCATAGCAATACCACATGTGACAAGGGGGCTAAAAATGGTCATTATTAGTGTGACGTACTTTATGAATGGCCTCTTAGGGTCTCATCACACCTATGGGGGATGAAGTTGCTCACGTCCGCAGGAATTGCCACCATAGCGCGTATCCCCTGGGTGGCGCATTAGCGCTCGATTACGAGCAACAAACTTTCGGCTGCTTGTCTCGGGATGACCTCACGGCATTGCATGAGAACTTCCGAATCGTTTACATGAGATAATGTAAACAAATGATTTGACATTCTTCTATGCCATACGATTAAATAAATCACACCTATCGACTCGGCTCGGATCGGCTCGGCCGACGCTTCGACGTCTTTTTCGACTTTATTGCGAAGACATAAAGTTTTTTCTATTGGCTTTTGCCGATCGGTAGATGAGGGGAGAATCTTGGCGCTTACAACCTGAGGCCGTAATACCTAACGTTTCTGGCGCTCGCGATCGCAATCAAATGAGAGATTTCGCACACAAAAACTATCATTTTATTGCGATATTGAGCTTCAGAAGCATTAGGCAATACGGCCTCTGATTCGCAATCATTCATGCGTCACGTCACGCCTAATATTGATAATCATTAATTATCAATCAATATTTGTTTTTACCTCAGCGAAAAATTGCCTCCTCATCAATTCCTTTTCAGTCACCACTTCAGCTAACGAGTCTGGATCTTCAGTCACGTACTTGTTACCGTTGCTTAACGCTCCCTAAAACATTAAAATAAAGTTAAATAAATAAAATAAATAAATAATTATCACGGGACAATTCACACCAATTGACCTAGTCTCAAAGTAAGCCTAGCAAAGCTTGTGTTGGGTTGGGTTACTTAAATACATATTAAAAACCCAAGACCCGAGAACAAACATTCGTATTTTTCATACAAATATCTGCCCCGACACGGGAATCGAACCCGGGACCTCAAGCTTCTAAGTCAGGTTCTCTAACCACTAGGCCATATGGTTGTCAAAAAAGTTGCTCTTAATTTAGCCAGAAAAAAAATTCACACAGCAGATTAAAATAATGCAAGGTGAAATTTTCAATGCGGTACAAAGTTTATGATGTTCATGCTTTGTTGAAATGAAATCACAAACTTAATGTATGGCGCGGCTAATTAAAGCAATTGAGTTGATGTAGGTATTATCGTCAATGATTATAGTCATTCAGTCATGACAGCCAATGGAATGCCTCACACGCCACGGTCATCTAGATACATGACCAACATTGAACTCGAAACTAATCCTTCTGCAATGGAATTAAAAATCAAGTTGATTTGTCACTGGTTTTTCTGTAGCGTACATAGCACGTCACTTCGTTCTGTTTTGTGACGGTGAAGTGTTAATGTTTAACATTCAGTGTGGTGTTCAGTGCTTTATAATAATATTTGGAACATTATACACGGATTGCTCTGGCAACTAAACTGATGTATATTTTGACCGTGCAACACCGGTACTGTTCCCTCTTCCGTTTAACCTCTCCGTTGCTTTGGCTGCGTCTCTATCATTGTGTCTCTTGAATTATATACTAATATCAAAGTTTGTAGTAACAGTAAATGTTCTTTGAACATTTGTTTGTTTGCCACGGCTCTTAACGTGTATTTGCTTTAATATAGTACAATTGAAGTGTCAAGATTGTTTCCTTTATATCCTGCTGCCCACGCCACCAATCTCCACTGATATCCACGGCGGCCTTGCCTGGCCTCTGGACCTCTGAACAAAGAGGTTAATTGAGCTAGGAACACTAATTTTGTAGTTAGCTACTACGTTTAACATTTCACCTTGTATACTTGAACCTTGCCACTTTGATCGAAAGGAGTGAAAGAATTTGAGCTATCTTGGACATAGACTAAGCCCGCTACCCATACTTCCAACTGTTGGGCACAGGCTTCCTTTCAGAATTAAACGGCATGGGCCGTAGTTCCCACGCAAGCTCAGTGCGGATTGGGACTTCACACACACACACACCATTGAATTTCTGCGCAGGTTGTGCAGGTTTCTCACGATGTTTTCTTTCACCGTAAAGCTCATGGTAAAATACCATGCATCAAAATGGACCAAAAACCAACAAGAGTTAGGTCATTAAAAAGGTCTGCTTATCTACTTTATTTCGTTCTATGGGCACAAAGTTTAATTCCATTGCATAACTCAAATATACATATTTTAATCAGAGTAAATATCTTTGAGAAATGATGTTTTTCTTGGAGAACAATCTTAAGGCTACAAACATATTTTTATTTTACTTACACAACTTGTACACGAGTAACTCTGTCTTAATTACCCTCCAGTATTTTTAAAGCCATTAATAAGGAGAACTTTCCAGGTAAAACACAGTTTCTCATAGATATTTTCACTGAATAAAAGTAAAGACCTATTTAATGACATAACTCTCAGCTTTGTTAGGTTTTGGTACACTTCGCATGCAAAGTTGTCCATGGTCCTTTCAAATAAAAATAAAAAATCTCACTCCAAGAAAACCCTCGATCCTCCTGTAAAGTTTTTCGTTGATTTTTGTTATAATTTTTTTTCTTTAATTTTGGTGTGAATAATGTAAGACGAATAGTTAATGTCAACTTCTCGTCACCTTTTACAAAAGATTGCTTTTTCCGATGCAGAGACGTTCATTATTGAAGAGTCCTGGTGCTTCAACACCCGTTCCATTTCACCATATACATTACGAGAAGCATAAATTGCTTAGCAACTGTATTAAAATAATTGCAATTAAACCCGTGAAATACTTGTTATTGAGTACCTAGTACCTAACTCCGGTGGTCAACTGTGGTCTTCACTTGTCTGTATCATTAGTTCCACTTCACCAATTGATGATATTCAAGAGCAAATGCACAACATGCTTAACATATCGAAAATACCAAAGGTGTCCCTACAATATTTGAAGAGTTCCCTCGATTTCCTTAGGATCCAATCATCCGATCCTGATTTCATGCCTATGGAAACTAATTGGAGTAGGTATTCCTATACAAACGATTTTTTTTTTTCAAATCGGTTCATAAGTACCTAAATGACGAAGTTCTGAGGTAACAACCAAAAAAACACAACCGAATTGATAACCTTCTTTTCCATTAAATCGTTTAAAAAACAAGCTGTCACCATCAATATATGACACGTCATTGAAAAAAACGTTAGATGTAAGAAGTGATCCGTTAGAACATCAGTCAGGTTGTCATCTGACATTGCGTCACGCGAGCCAACCAATAACTGCATTCTTTCTGAATTTTAACCAATCAACAAACACAGATACCTAGGTATGGCCACTTTTTGTGATTTGGAATTTGTTCTGAGTTTCCTGGTATGAGTGATAGTCTTTACCGGTCCGAATAACATCGACATGGAAATACCGGCCCTGTTTTTCGTTTACACGTCAATAGAAGCTCCTAGTTTCTATGGGCGTGTACACAAAAACAGGGCCGGTACTTCCATGTCGGTGTTATCCGGGCCGGTAAAGACTATTACCGCCTGGTATTATTTGTTCGTAGCAGAAATACCACCTCGTGCAACGTCTACCTCTTAAAAGGCCCTAATAGTTAAAATGGCCAGATCATAAAACGACTTCCTATATAGTCTATATTTTGTGGAAGCAAAACGACTAATTATCAGAATACTTACTATAAAATAAATAAATATTGGGGGGACAATTTTCACACAAATCGACCTGAGGCCTTATTGCCTAACGTTTCTGACACTCGCGATCGCAATGAAATGACAGTTTTTGTATGCGAAATATGTCATTTGATTGCGATCGCAAGCGTCAGAAACATTAGGCAATACGGCCTCTGATTCCAAACTAACCAAAGCTTGTGCTATAAATACATACCTACCCACGCGACCATATACATACTTATACAAGGTGCTCGCTACTAACGCGAAAGATTTAAACCACGGATTTCTTAGTTAAATCATTGTAAAAGTATAAAATGTCTTAACAGCTACTTATGCCAAATATATTTCTTTTATAAAAATACATTCTTATAAATAGTTGAAAAAAGTTTTGCATATGTATTTGTGTACATTCACTTGTTTAAATAATTTTGAAAAATATTAGTAGGTACGGACATTATGAGTTTTCAGTTGCTTACATATTATTGTGAGACTTGCTCAGATTAATATGGTGATATGTTCATATACTTTTGATTGGTAAGTCTATTCAGATGCATATGTACTTACCTTTCTATGCTCATTTATTTTTGAAGCCTCGGACTTGCTCAAATTTTATGAACTCGACGTATTTGTATTTACCGGGTGTTTCCTTTTTAGTCCATCCTGCCTGAGTTATTCTGTCCTGGTTTTAATGTTTTAAAATTCTCATACATAATTTTGCAAAAGAAATTAAGTTTTTACCAATACAAAACAATCACTAATAGGCTCAAAAAGCTACTGTTAAAATTATTGCTCCTAGTAAAACACCCTGTATTATCTACTAGTTTGTGCAAGAAGAGAAAAGAGGGAAAGGGAACATTTTTAGGGTTCCGTAGCCAAAATGGCAAAAACGGAACCCTTATAGTTTCGCCATGACTGTCTGTCTGTCGGTCTGTCCGTCCGTCCGCGGCTTTGCTCAGGGACTATCAATGCTAGAAAGCTGTAATTTTGCACGAATATATATATATGTAAACTATGGCGACAAAATGGTACAATAAAAAAGTCTAAAACAATTTTTTTTAGAGTACCTCCTATAGACGTAAAGTGGGGGTGATTTTTTTTCTCATTCAACCTTGTAGTGTGGTTTCGTTGGATAGGTCTTTTAAAACCAAACCATTAGGGGGTTGCTAAAACGATTTTTCGATTCAGTGATTTGTTTGCAAAATATTCAAATTTAAATTGCAAATTTTCATTAAAATGGAGCGTCGTCCCCTCTCTAAAATCTAAACTGGTGTGTGGAAAAATTTAAAAAATATCCGGTTGGTAGTAAGTAGGTATATTAATCTTACAAGGAAAACTATAACGGTTAAGTTTTCTTGAGAATTATTAGTAGTTTGAAAGTAAATAGCAGCCGAAGGTAGAAAATATACCTAAACTTGGAATAAAAATATCACTTAATTTTTTCGTAGGTAATGGCTACGGAACCCTATTTCGGGCGTGTCGGATATGCTCTTGTTTAAGTTTCACACATTGGTGGTAAATGGCAATCACTTTCATAAAACTACTGTCGAAGTCAAATCTTGGGATCAGGTGCCAAAACGGATTCCAGGCTCTTTTTTTCTGACAAAACACGAGAAGTACCTATACTATTATGGTATCATGCCGATGGAATTATTTCATTTTACTAACATAAGACTAATTGCTACAATGCCATTCTGAGATCAAGTTCTTCCGCGATCTGGCCATTTTAACTATTAGGGCCTTTTAAGAGGTAGACATTGCGACATTGCACGAGGGTGCGCCAAAGTTGGCATAATTTTTTAATCCCGATTATTGGAACTACGAAAATGTTTGTCATACAATTTCTGTCATAATGCTCACTATTCATACTTAGTCACTATTACTACCGATCATAACTCCGAATCATTTAAATCCATAATGGCAGTTGTCATAAATATCTCTTATACTTCTTTTTTTTGTCATAAATTTTTTAAGCATATTGTTTTGTACTCATAAAATTCCATTATCATATATTTTTAAAGCAGACTTATTTGTAGCTATAAACTGCACTATCATACAGTTTATGGCCTGCGTTGCTTTTGTTTGGTGAAAAATAATGTGATAAAATAAGTATTTCGATGGGCGAAGCAGTCACCATCTGTTGGATGTTATTACTGCAGACATTATTTAACCACAATGGATGTAACCGTGAAAAAACAATTCGTCAGCAAATCAATTCCAAATGAATTTCACCCTCAATCATCTTATGAGTTTTAGTAGATGTCAGAAATGTAGGTTAGGTTAAGTTAAATCTACGACCCCCTCAGAACCATAGGTACTGCTACCAGTAAATTAGGTTAGGTTAGAAATGCAACCCAACAGAACCAAACTACTGCCATTAATATAGGTTAGGTTAGGATAGAACAGCGATCACCCATAAACCACACGGCTGCCAGAAAAGTAGGATAATCACAACTTAAGTAAACAATTTCATTTAAATCATCATCTCGGTCTATTTATAATTATATTCGTTTATTTCTCCTCCATATTGATAATAAAATATAAAAAAATTTAGTCAAGCTCCAACATAGCACATAGCATTAACATTAAATTGATGTAGGTAAAAAAAACTGCGTCGATATTTAAATGTTATGATTAACGAGTTTATTGAAATTGATAATTATGATTGAAAGAAATATGAAAACCAGAATTATGAGTACAAACATGTCTTGGTGACAACGTTATGAATTACAATATTCTAACAAGTGTCTATTAATATGACCTCAGTTGGTAGGAGTACAAATTTATGACAAATAAAATTATGAAGTAAAAAATTCGGAAGAGTGATGATTCTGGCTACAAATCGGTAGCAGGAAAAAAATCGGAGGATCAATTTTATCCGAGTCAATATGGACCCCTTTGCACGAGGTGGTATTTCTGCGATCTAGTACATACATACACATACAAACATCACGCTTGTATTCCCAAATGGGGTAAGCAGAGCACACGAAACGTAGCGATCTATTACTTACCTAATTTTGATAGTAAGCCATTCTGAGTTTGTGACTTTATGCTTGGTGGTCGTTTTGGTACATAGTCATTATCCGACCAAAACTTTTTGCAGCTGTGGTCGTTTTGCGATCCAGTCTTTATGCGGTTCAAGTCGTTTTGAGAATTCAGTCGTTTTGATACCAACAATTATTTTTGTGTTTAATGTGCACTGAAGTATTTACATACATACTCGTACATACAGTCGAGGGTATAAATGTCTATACAGCAACAGACAGCGTCAAGTACACGTAGGTACAATCCGTGAGCTCCTAGAAAAACCTTCGGTTTTCGGAGGAATCGGAAGAATTCGTTAGTAGAAAATGACAATTGTCTTTTTGACTTAGTAGCAATCCATCACGCGAAGAGTGCACTCGTTGTCTTTTCATTGATTTTTATAGAGCAGCTAAAACCACCACTTACTTATTTGTTTAGTTTATTTTTCGAAAATTGATTTCCATGGGAGTCAACTTAAGAAAGTATTTCTGTAAATAGCCAATAACGGGAAATTGTTTGCAATACAATAACACGGGTTGAATAATGTATTTTTTTAAAGAAGCTAAAAGTGTTAAGAAATGTGTTGATTGTAAATATTTTAATGAGGTTCAAGATCAAGTTATAGAAGCAACGAGGATTTAGAAAAATACATCAAAAAATGTAGAACGAAGCAGAACAAAAAAATTAATTTGACATAACCACGAGAAGTAAACTCTATATACTACCAAACAAAAGTAGTGTGTTAAGGCGGGATGTTCTCTATTTAAATTACTTAATGATAGAAGAATTCGAAAATGCTCATTTTGTTTTATTCGTATCATGACAAAAAGTCATATCGTATTAAAATTAGAAAATGACAAATAGCGTAATATTATTACAGTAAGGTTTATTTTGTACTGATGGTTATTCTTTACATAACTTTTTACGGTAACTTCTGAAAGTTTTGCAAGTTGATAGCAGAACAGAACCACATATCACGATCGCGTGCCATCGTCAACACCCGAAGTATGTTTCTAAAATCCGAAGGTTTTTTAAAAGCTCACGGAGTGTATAAGTACATCGACCATAAGGTAACCATAAAGTTAACGACATAAAGATGTAGAGACATTTTTGACACCTCGGTAACGAACATATATTTAATACCTTTGACTGTACAAGTCTTTAAAATTGCGCTAAATCCACTTGTGGATAATCGCATCACCTTTTGTTGCACTTTTATAGTGAATGAATACTAATCGAGATTGTTTCGAGTTAACTCAAGCAGCTGTAAAATATTACTAAAAACTTTGCTGTAAAACATTCATGAACCTAATGAAATCATAAGTGTTTATTTACGCGTTGCTAGACGATGGTTCGATTGTCTCGGTTGTCATATCAGTGAACTGTATCGGTGGAAACGGCGGAATGGAGCGAGCGGGGCCGCAGACTCAACAATGCGCATGATGGGGCAATTAATAATATCGAACTGCTGTGCGTTTCAAAATCATGACACAAACGTGTCAAACAAAGACGGACAGATGTTTGCTTCAGCGCTAAGTCCTCAATAATACGTTCAAATACCATTGGTAATGAGCCAATGACTAGCATTAAACAACCGATTTTACTATGACAACTTTCTTCTCTGTGGTAGAAGGGAATATTTTTGAATGGATCTTAGAAGGCCTTATGAGTCCCCATACAAACGTACAAGTTCTGATTTACAAGCAGTACTAGCTACGGATCAAAACGCAACTTTGCAACTATAATGGCCATTACGATGCTTATATGTAATTAGTTTTGGTTTTGGTTAAAATAAAATGTAACGAAAAAAATAACCAATTTACATTTCTCATTCAGAACTTAAAATTAATGTGATTTTATTCTGTTACATTGAATATGAAAGAAAACTAATTATAAACATCAAAATAGCTGTTCCCATTATAGTCGCACGGTTTTATTTTGTTTCAATGTGTTGTTTGTAAATTAGAACTTAAATACTTTTGTATGAAAATGCGATTAGCGGCGAGCGTACTGGCGACTCTTAAGATATATGGGTAGAAAAAAATCGTTGTCTCATTCTAGTATAAAATAAAATCACTTCCTGCCGTCTGGCAGTATAACTGTGTGTACGTATACGTATACCTATTAATATACTATCAAACAAAATAGGTATGTTGTGTTCCTAAATTCTTCTTGTTGTAATAAGCAACCTAGTGTTCTTATGAATAAACGTAGTCCGTTGTAAAACATAGGTATTACAGTAGTTTTATTTTCATTAGGTTACATGACCAGACAATGTTTTACAGTTTAGCTATTTGCGAAAAGTACTTTAATTGAATTCGCAGTTAGTTTAGCTGAAGGGTTCTCAACCCGCGAAAGAATTTTAAATGGCCCGCCTAAGTAAATAAGTTTACGCAAAAAGCACCGTTTGGCCCGACTATTAAAAAGGTTGAGCAGCCTTGGTTTAGCTAGTGAGGCAGACACGTGCTGTGTTGAACTTGGAATTTGTCTGTTGCTTGTCGGCCGGTGCGTAGCCAGCCGGCGTAGACGCGGCTATTTATGTAGGTAGAGATCGTGCCATATTAGATACGTGGGCGAGAAAATTATAACGAAAAGGTGCTGCATAAATAACTTTCTTATCCTAGCTAGAGGTAATGATGAAGTGCATAGGTTTTGACTTTGAATGCTGACAAGTGCACTGTACTTCATATCGGCAAAAATAATCCCAGGTACACCTACTGTATTGGCCCAAAACCCTTACAGCATGTTTCTTCTCAAAAGGATCTGGGTGTAATCATTACTGAAAACTTAAAATGGGAAGAACATATATTAGGTGTTACTAAGAGAGCCAACTCCCTGTTATACTTAATTCGGAAGGCCTTCCATTACATTGACAAGAACCTCTTCCTTAAACTCTACAAGACTTATGTGAGACCGTTATTGGAGTATGCCTTCCAGATCTGGAACCCATACTTCAAAAAGGACATTACCCTTTTAGAAAGAGTGCAAAGGAGAGCCACAAAAATGGTACCATGTCTGCGTAACAGGGAGTATGATGACAGGTTGAGAGAGTTGGGACACTACTTTGGAGAGGCGGAGGCAGCGTGGCGATCTGATCGAAACCTACAAAATATTAACCGGACACTATAATGTACCTGAACTAAGTGACATATTTACACGGAGCATGAATGAGAGACTGCGAGGTCACTCTCTGAAACTGATACGCACCCTAAGTAAAAGCAACCCCAGGCGCCATTTCCTGGGCAACCGCATCGTGAAACAGTGGAACAGTTTGCCCGAGACAGTGATCAGTGCACCCTCAGTGAATTCTTTTAAAAACAGACTTGATAAGTACTTTGAAGACAATAACACAAGTGAACAGTGATATGCACGCATCAGCTATAAGCTGCCTGTGCATTATAAATAATAATAAATAATAATAATAATAGGTAGGTAAAAGGCCGGCAACGCACTTGTGACTCTTCTGGTGTTGCAGGTGTCCATTGGCGACGGTAATCGTTTACCATCAGGCGATCCGTTTTCTCGTTTGGCCCCTATACCATTAAAAAAAATCCGCAATGGCGATCCCTTACTTCAACAGCACAGCAGTGCCCCCGCGAAGTAGAGCAAAACTAAAGGCACGGCCGTACCATACTTTTCTCGAAGCCATTCAGGCTATTTTCAACATTATTTATTCTGTGAATCTAGTGTGAAGAAATGTAGTTTACCACAACTGTGATGTAATGCTACATTTAGGTAGGTAATTTTGAGGTAAGTAATTCCATTTACTCATTAATGAAACTACAGGGTTATCATTTATTCTATTTGATATGCACTGAGTTAGGTTGCGTCAGGTTTATTTATTAAAACGCTTCCCTTCGTAAAGAGCTTACCTACTCCTTCAGTACTTAAATCTGATTACATCAAAGTAAGTAGTATTTAGAATACCAAAGACTACAGTTAGGAATGTAGGTATACTCAAATTTTATATCCATCATTTTTTTTGGTTAAAATGAACTTTGGTTTTTCAAAGTATAATAGGTAGGTCTGCTTAATCTTATGACTGGTTTTTTGGAGTCTATTTTTTTTTTCATTTCAACTCCAAATTTGTTACTTTTACGGGTATCCCGTGAATCGAATATACAAACTGAGACATCTTAACCTCTCTTCATAACCTTTCATCTTAATTTTAACTTTTGTGATCACATTTTTGTGATCTTGTAAAGTAAAACAATCATGCTCCCCTTCCACCCCCTTGTAATAAAAATTATGACGTAAGACGATTTCGCACGAGAGCATGTCGTCCGGTCCTATTTTAAATCGTTTTACGTGATAGATAAATGAACGGCGCCATAACATGTATTTAAAGCGTCTTATCGTCTTACTGCCTCATTTTTATCATTAGCATAAAATTCTATGTTACAAGCTTAAAAAATGGACACTATTTTCCAAATTTAAACTACGGAAAACTGAAAGGCAAGGCATCGGTCAAAAACTTACCCCTCGAAGCGCCTTTAGTAGGTCCTTCAGCATCTTCATCACACCAAATTAACGATAGGTATGTACACAACTACTGTATGTTTATTAAGCGTGCACGCAATGAATGAACTTTATCTAAAACACGCTTTTATTTCGGTTTCCACAAATTATAAGTTATTAATAGTACGAAATGACACTAAACCAACATGCACGTGCATTCAACCTCGCGGTTGTGTTCGAACTGGTTTCTATATATTCAATGTAAGTACTCTGTTGTACCGATCGCGGCTCGCACTTGGTCGGTTCGGTTCGGTAGAGCAGGCTGACGAACGAGACGAGTTGCCGCCAACTCGCGACTATGATAATGACACGATATTTGGCGCCGCCCGCACCGCGGACTAGAGCATCTAATATCGGACGTTTTTTGCAATACCGGTATTTTTTCGATACCGAAAATTCAAATACCGGTATTCCGGTATTTTGGTATTTTTTCGATATTCATATTATTAAAGTAAAATGAATGAGTTTCGCACTTCCAAAACCTTTCAGGTTCCGACAATTTTAAGTACGAGTAGGTAGCTAAGATTATTTCAAAAATGTCTGAGATTATATTAATTAAATATGTATTAATGCATTTGTGACTTGCAACTTTTGAGTCTTGCGACTGTAATACTCTATTTAATAACAAAATAATTGGTATTTAGAGATCAATATCGAAATACCGGTATTATACAATGTCAATACCGGTTTTGCCAATATCGGAATTTTGCTCCGATATTCCGGTTTTTCGGTAATATCGAATACCGGTATTCATGCTCTACCGCGGACACGCGACCCCCGGCGGCCCCCGCGCAGATGGAAGTGGAATGCGTTATTCGATGTAAGTTCAGCAAAGCGGTCTAGGGTGTAGTGTACATTATAGAGTGTACTCACACAAGCTGAATATTTTGTGGTAGTGTGTTCGCATGAGATTACGCTTTCGCTTTATTCTTGTCATTCTTTACATACGCGCTCTGTGCCACGCAAAGGCTGATTTTTTAAATTTATTTACAGAGATACATCATAATTTTACAACAATACAATACAATAGATAAAATAGCATCGTTAAGCCAAATTGGTTTGTCTGGATGCCCCATTCCGGTGTACCTACAGGTCACTAAACAAAATAAAGAATAAGAATAAGAATAAGAAGTTTTTGTTTTCTCCACCACCAAGTACAATGAAATAACTTAGATACTACTTTACGTCACAACAGTACGGTACTCTCCACTGCCCGTAGGCCGACACACACTTGTACGGTGTTCTATTTAGAGATCTCCGACTTTTTCTTACAAGGGAGGTGCAAAGGAGTGTTGATAATTTTAACGTATCTAAGATCACAAAAATGCGCAAAATTGAAATCGTACTTTGAAAAACCAAGTTCAATATTATTACCAAAAATAAAAATGTTCTCGTACTTAAACGTACATACAAACAAACGTTCATAAAATGGCTAAATGGCGCTGCCATGTGGTGTGGATGGACAGCCCGTATGCGAGCCCCGCCGGCCTCCCCCGCAGGAGGCGGGACATACAAAACCGGCGTACAGACGCACATAATATACAGCATGACCCTACGCCCCGCTTTGGGACCACTTTTTTCAGGCTATCCATCACGGTGTTCCCAGCAAGTGTGTAAAATAAATACATTTAAATCTCTCTTCTACAAATAGACGAAGTAGTAGTAACGTGTCCGTATAAACACAAATCGTACTCGTTAAACTCAACAACATAAGTTCAGCACCTTTAAAATAATGAATTCTTAAATTTTTCCCTTTTTCTGGCAAATTAAATATTGTTATCTATCAATGTACGCCATCCTATAACCCAACTGACAGACGTCGCTTGTCACGCTACAAACATCAAGCGTTTTGATTTACATTGCTTCTTCGAAGAAACTTTGAAGTATAATATAAAAATATTTTATTTTAAAAGTCGCTGAACTAATGTTATTCGGTTTGTCGAATACAATCTAAGTTAATTATTTGCTCGTGTTAAGGGCCACACCCGTTAGATATGTTGACGTTCCATATAAAAAAAGTGAGAAAAATTTAAGACTACCAAAAACTATGTCAATACTTTTCTAACACTTCGAAGTCGGTGCCACAGCACCAGCCAGCAGGAGTGAACCTATACTATAGTCGTCTACCTCACCTACATAAAAAATATTTTCATGGTTTTTTTGTAGCCGGTTAATTTTTTTTCACGCCAGTGTAAATAATCTTTAAGGTAAAGAATTTTTTAAAGTAAAGAATTTTTTTTTTCATTGTTATACTTCAATATTTTTTTATACGTATAGTTAATAGTGTATTTTTATAGCGGTCAGAGGGTCACCGAATGTGATGGCTGAAAATCAGCGCTTGGGCGTTCTTAACGTCTCAGCATTATGCTGAGCCGGTCCGATTCTCAACCGATATGCGATGGTCAATGACACATACTATCTTAATACCTATTGCAGCATTACAACGTATGCATGAGTATTAGGTAATGCAAAACTTTTTAGTCGGATGCCGAGTGCTTTACTGGCCGATTCTGTCCTGGCAGCTAAAGCTATTACTCTACATATTTTAATTTTTTGTTTGAATTTTAAATTTTGCTCTGGGATTCGATACTTCGGTATTCGTTTTGTTTTGAGCCCATTCCTTGATTTATCACTCTTTGTCAAGAGTTGAACATAAATCTTGTTGCTGCAACTTTTTATAAAAAAGGCACCAGTGCCCAGTTTCTTCAATACAGTAATAGGTAAGTACTAGGTACTTTATTTTGGCTTCATCTTTTGGAGGTAAAGCTGGTTTGCGTTACAAGCCAATATCACCATTTCGTGTTGTTTTTCCTGCACGCCTGTGCTGAAGGCGCATCTTCAAAGTTGTCGATTTTACATCGGTCCGAGTTTTACCCCGACTTTTGCTCCGGGCTATGTTGCTCCCGATGTAGCATCGACAATCCGGTTTTTCCATTCGTTTAACCACGGAGGACACGGTACACTGCTCTGTCTGTGGGTTCTTAGCAGGAAATGCTGGAATCCAGATTCCAGACAAATGAAGAGGAAAACTGAGGACACCGTTGTGTTGTGGTTCGCTTTACTTAATGAAGTGTTGAATTTATCCGTTTGTTCCTATTTTATACCTTTCTAATTCTCGTAAGTAGTAGAAAGTAAGTAAGTAGTAGAAAACTATTTTAAAACTAAGTGGACCATGCATAATAAAATGAATAAATCCCTCCTATAATTTAATAGATGCATATTACTAAATCATTAATTGCGTTTCACGAAATTAAATCATGTTTTATTTTTTATATTTTTACACAGTTGTCATTTTGAGGTTATTTCCTCGCGCAAAAAAATCCGCCATTTACAAACACCGTACTGGCAGTTTCGGGGATTACAACTTAAATAAAAAAAAAAACTTCAATCCCTAGAGAATAAAAAGGAGCGTTTTGTTTTGTATAACTTACTAACATAGTCAATAAGTATTTTATTATTTTAACGGTACTAACAAAACTGGATCAATCATGTAATCCGATAAATAAATGAATTACTATTATTATTATTATTTTCATGTTGTTAAGAATGTCTCTCATAGGAGGTAAAATATCGCACGGGCCTAAATTATATTTTAAACCGAAACTATGTTAACATTGAATATCAAACAAGGGGGCGATTTTTCGTTTTTCTTACCTATCAAAAACAGGCAAAAATTGTGTTACGCCTAGTCCATGCGACTGTGATAATTTTGCTTGACGTAAACAAAGCGACTTACAGTCCATTTACAAACTTATTGGTAGAAAACGAATAAAATGAAGATAGGTGTCTACACATTTCTATCTAAGTACACTACATTTTGTCGCAAATCTAAACATACCTTAATTCACTTTAAAAAGTTGAAAAAGTCTTCGGAAATAGGTGACAATTTGTAAAACGCTAAATAAAGATACTAAACTAGGCTAAACTTGTGGATAATCGTACCGCCTTTTATTGCAATAAAACACAAATAAGGATAGTAATCGGACATCAAGTTTAATCATTACAGAAATAATAAACACTGATAATGAAATTAATGAATCGCGTTTAAAGACTGATTCGCATATAAACTCAAGCAGCAGTAAAATATTGTTAAAAACTGGGCCGTTAAACATCCATGATATCTACTAATCAAATGATGTGTTTAATGTGTTTCTGACGATGGCTCGACTGTCTCGTGTATTCAGAGGTGGAATAGCGGAGCGAGCGGGCTGCAGGGCAACAAAAAACAGCGCGCGTGATTAATAATAATTATTGAACTGCTGTGCGAAATGGAAATTATGACATGAACTTTAACGTGTCGATGTCGACCAAAGACAGACAGATGTTAAGTTAAGGTACTTACTTTACGAGCGCGCAGTCGACGAGTCAAACTTAATTTCCTTTTTTAACCGACTTCAAAAACGGAGGTTATCAATTCGGTTGTATTTTTTTTTAGCATTAGAAAGAAGATAAGCGATCTTGACGTGTCTTTTTATAAAAACATTTTTTAAAAATAAGTCTCAGCAAATATGTAACAAAGTAATGACATTTACAAGCTTTTCATATCATAAGTGAAATAACGACAGTTTTTTTAAACGTTTTTCAATAAAAATAATCTAAGAAAAAAAATACAATGACATTTGAATTTTTACTTGTAACAATTTGGTATAATGCTACATTTGATGTACTTAGTTCGATTTACTCAAGAAGTAAACTTTACAGGATTATCATTAATTCTATTTGATATGCAATGAGTTAGGTTGCGTCAGATTCATTTAATTTTGTTAATACGCTTCGCTTCGTAAAGAGCTTACTCCTTATTAGTAAATCTAATTACGTCAAAGTAGTATTTAGAACACTAGGCTACAGTTAGGTAGGTATATCAAATGTAATTATATCCATCAATATCATTATACACTCGTGTATTTTTTGGTACTTAGGTTTTATCACAATATACCTGCTTAATCTTAACTCAGTGCATTGTTGTGGTCTTAAGCAAAACAATCATGTGGCCCCCCTTCCACCCCCCCTGTACCGCTCCTATTTAAATTATTTTACGTGATAAATGAAAGGCGCCAAAAGATGTACCTACCTATTTAAATTTAAAACATCTCGGCAGCCGTCTTACTGCCTCATTTTTATCATTAGCATAGTTTTAAGCTAGAAGCCTAAAAATGGATACAATTTTCCTAAATTAAACTACGGAAACCTGAAAGGCAATGCAAGGCATCGGTCCAAAACTTACCCCTCGATCTCGAAGCGCCTTTAGTCGGTCCCTTACCATCTTCAATGGAAAACCACAAAATTAGACACACTGAACTGTTGTTTAGGTATCCAAGCGTGCGTAAAATTATATCGAAAAGACGCTTTTATTTCAGGTGCCACAAATTATAAGTATGAAATAACGTGCACTCTGACACGACACTATAATATGCACGTGCATTCAACGACGTGGTTGTGTTCGTACTGCTGCGACTCGGCCGGCCGGCCTCGGTCGGCCTCGGCTCGGCTGGCCGACGTGATGAACGGAACGGGTGAGTGAGACGTGTTGCCGGCGGCTGCATTGCGATTTCCGGCGCTGGTCGCCGCGTTTCCATGTTTACAACGCGTAGGAATTGGGATCCATGTGTTACTCGATGTTCAGCGATGCGGTGTACGTGTAGACCTTACACAAACTGAATATTTTGTGGTCAGTGTGTTCATGTCAGATCACGCTTTCCTTTTGTCCTTGTCCGTCTGTGGGCCAATCAACTTTTTTACCCACACTAATCTGTCCGCGACATTTTTCAAACAATTGCAGATTTTTGTAAGTAAACATGTTTTTTATGTAATTTAATAGATGGTGTACGTGAATACATATCATCGCTCCCGACAGCCTGAGAGGCTTAACTTATGTCTGTAAAGTGTGTCATTAAATCTCTGAATATATGAAGCGAATTGAAGAAGCATCCTTGCGTTTGAATTAAGTTTAGCATCACGCGCGTAGATCCCCTATACCTAAGCTCTACCAGCTACACAGTCCCCACAAGAATATACTTTACAATCATGTCAAGCCTCTCAGGCTGTCGGGAGCAATCTGTGCTCCGGCATGTATACCGCTGTCAATCTGTTTAAATCGAATTCCAGAATTATAAAATACAAAAATACTATAATTATACAAAACACATTCAGTCTAGCCTACCAGGCGGTCATTTTTACCACCTGCCAGCGGTATACAGCCTAATCCCTACATACTTGTGGGGACTGTGTAGCTGGTAGAGCTTAGGTATAGGGGATCTACGCGCGTGATGCTAAACTCAGTTCAAGAAATGAAAGGATGTTTCTTCAATGTTTGCTTCATATATTCGGAGACTTATAAATATACTTTACAATCATGTCAAGCCTCTCAGGCTGTCGGGAGCAATCTGTGCTCCGGCATGTATACCGCTGTCAATCTATTTAAATCGAATTCCAGAATTATAAAATACAAAAATACTATAATTATACAAAACACATTCAGTCTAGCCTGCCAGGCGGTCATTTTTACCACCTGCCAGCGGTATACAGCCTAATCCCTACAGTACACATATAACAATATTCGAGTGTCAACCTCCTTTTTTTATAATTATTTGTTCGAGGCTTAGCTTGGAAACTGTCAGTACCAGTACAGAATTTATATCAAGTTCAAAATCAATTAAACTCTATTTGTGCTGAAGAAATCATCTTAATTATTGCTGCTACATAATCTTACCTACCTGCAAACCAAACCCATTTCGCAATAGTACGGTACGGAGCGCTGTTCTGTGCGTGGGTCCCCACTCACTTAGCTGGTTTTCTATCAAAAGATCGTCCGTCAGCCACGTGAGACTCAAATGAAAAGAAAAAACAGCGAAACAGGAGATGGATTAATAAACCAAAAAGCATAAGTACCCTTTATACGCCTGCAGCGACAACCGCCCTTCTTTCCTAGCCAGTCACCATCACCAGATACATAATACCAAAAAAGGAGTTATTTATTCTAAAATCTACTCACCTACATACAGGAAAACTAAAAACCGCCAGTTTGGCTGGTTGCATTAGTTTATTTGATGCACAAAGTCACGCGGTAAAAATCGCGGCGGTTTAGCCGATGTGCGGCCTTGGCCATATGCTGGTTGTCTTACTGCAATCGACATATACAGTATTAAGTTACCTACCAGCCTAAAAATGGATTCACTTGTTTTCTTTGTACTGTAGGACTCAGGAACCCTGAAGAGTCAGTTAAACAACATAGATACCCCTCGAAGCATCTTAATTATTACCATCCTTATAGAAAAATCTGACACCAAATAAAGTCAAAAATCAAAATACCTTTAAGTATTCAATTTAGGCTATAACAAGCACTTATGAATGTCAAAAAAATCTACCACTGGTTCGGAAAAACCTCTGTTGAGTAGAATCAAAATGTACCTGCTTACATAACTTAGCGCAGTTTTGTGGACTTAAGTAAAACAATCATGTCCCCATTCCGTTCCCCTGTACCTAATAAAAAATATGACGTAAGGCGATTTCTGACGAAACCGCCACTGCTTATTCCCTGATGGTGGGTATCATCGTGTGAGCAGGACAAACGCAATTTAGAGTGCCCATGAATTTAGAGTTGGAATGAAGGGGGTATAATGTAATCCTTTTCACACCCTTGCGGTCTTCTAAGAAAAACCGGCCAAGAGCGTGTCGGACACGCCCAAAATAGGGTTCCGGAGCCATTACGAAAAAATTAAGTAATATTTTTCTAAGGATTTCGTACTTTATACGGAATCTTCGAAGTATAGGTATATTGTATACCTTACGCTGCTATTTACTCATAAACTACTAATAATTCTCAAGCAAACTTAGCCGCTATAGTTTTCCTTGGAAGTTTAATATACTGACTACCATCCTGAATTTTTTCAAATTTTTCCACCCACCGGTTTAGATTTTAGAGGGGGGGGGACGCTCGATTTTAATGAAAATTTGCACTTTAAAGTTGAATATTTCGCAAACAAATGACTTAATCGAAAAATCGTTTTAGAAAACCCCTAATGGTTTTAAAATACCTATCCAACGATACCCCACACTATAAGGTTGGATGAGAAAAAAAAAATCACCGCCACTTTACGTCTATGGGAGGTACCCTAAAAAAAATTGTTTTTGAATTTTTAATTGTACTGTTTTGTCGGCATAGTTTACTTATATATTCGTGCAAAATTACAGCTTTCTAACATTGATAGTCTCTGAGAAAAGCCGCGGACGGACAGACAGACAGACAGACAGACAGACAGACAGACAGACAGACAGACATACGGACAGACAGACAGACAGACAGACATGGCGAAACTATAAGGGTTCCGTTTTTGCCATTTTGGCTCCGGAACCCTAAAAAGTAAGACAATGTGGACTCCGATCATTTCAACTCTAAATTTGTTGATACCTAGTTTATACGTAAGATCGCAAAAATGCGCAAAAATAATAGCATAGGTACTTTAAAAAAGCTATTTTATGTAATACATATATGAATAGCGCCTAATCTAGAAGGATTTTGTTTAATTTTTCAAACCAACAGTTGCAAACCAAAAATTTGCACTAGTTGAATATTTCGTAAACAGAACAATGCGCAGGGGGCAACAATAGCACAAACTGTAAACAAACCGCAATGACATCAGTTCCGTTTATCGCTTATCGTCATGACAGATCAAGACAAATTTATTAGGAACATAATAACGTGATAAGTATTTGGTTTATTCCGATATTTTGGTTCAACAAACGCTTGTATTTGAAGTCGCGGTTGTTTCCTGACTACTCGACTCGACTCACTGGGATGGGACAACGTGCGGTGCGGGTTGTCACACGGGCGCAATGTAAATTGACGTCGTGGCCCAATACTTTGAAGTGCATAATTCGAACTTCGTATCTTGCCGTCCCGCTTACGCTTATATTGTTTATTACGAGAGTGAGAGGGACGGTACGATACGAACTCCGATTTTCCGATTTCGTAGTAGCCCCCCTGCGCCGGCGCTGTCGCGTGGCGTGGATGGACCGCCCGCATGCGAGCCCCACCGGCGCCCCCCGCAGGAGGCGGGACACAGGAATGCGGTGTACCGACGTACATAATATACAGCGTGACTCTACGCATCGTTTTGGGACTACTTTTTTCAGGCTATCCATCCCGGTGTTCCCAGCGAGGGAATGAAATATAAATCTCTCTTCTGCAAATAGACCAAACGATAATTTAAATTAAAAAAAATGCATACTAACATCATTTACCTAACAGAAAGAAATTCCACCTTGTAAATTCCTAATTCCTACTCGTAAGTAGGCGTTGGGTGCTAGGCAAGGGCACCCAAATTCATTCATTGATAGCACAGAATATATAATAGTACCTACTAACGTGTTGATAGCTAAGATTAACACACCTAATACCTAATAGGTATACGTAAAAAACTTGAGATGACCTATTGTAAGTACCTAGTAGTAACGTGTCCGTATAGATGTTGAAATGAAACAACACTATGAAAATATTTTTCTACCAGTTTGAAGTTGGTGCCTCAGCACGAGCCAGCAGCAAGAGTGGGTGGACTAGTTGTCTACCTCACCTATATAAAAAATATTTTCATTGTTTTTTTTTGTAATCGGTAAAATTTATTGTACGCTTTTTAGTGTAAATAATCTGATACAATAGTTCAGTGTCAAGTCACCATTTACAAAAGATAGCTTTTTCCGATGCAGAGATGTTTATCATTGAGGAGTCATCTTGGTGCTTCATCACCCGTTACATTTCACTATATGAATTGTGACATTTGTGACGAACATCAATTGCTTAGCAACAGTGTTAATAACCAGTGAAATATTTGATATTGATTAGTTCCGGTGGTCTACATCACCAAATGGTAATTTTCAAGAGCAAATGCACGAGTTACCAGTTACCACTAAATATATCCAAATCACTAGGTGTCCCTAGAAAAAATATTTGAAGACTTATCTCGATTTCCTTAGGATCCACTATCAGATCCTGGATTTGGTGACTATGGGAGTTAATTAAAAGTACTCCCATACCAACAATTTTTTTTTCAAATCGGTTTGTAAATGACGAAGTTCTGTAAATGTATAAATGTAAAAAAATACAACCGAATTGATAACTTGCGTCGAACCTAAAACTACTAGATTTGCATTGTATGTAGATGTATTTGTAAACCTCATTAAGATTTACAAATACATCTACATACAATACAAATCGTAAACCGCATTTACCTTTCATTCAATCAACTCAAATATAAACACCATCAAAATTACAACGAACTACAAGAACTTTTATATTATGTTAATTGCTATTACAGAACCCTTCATGGGCGAATCCGACTCGCACTTTGCCGTTTTTTTATCAGCTATCAAAAACTGGCAAAAATTGTGTTACGCCTAACCCATGAGACTCCTACTGAGATAATTTTGCTCGACGCAAACAAAGCGACTTACAGTACCATTTAAAAACTTATTGGTAGAAAACGAATAAAATGAAGATAGGTGTCTACTCATTTCTATCAAACACTACATTTTTTCACGTATCCGTGAAAGTAAAAGTTGAAAAAGTATTTACGGAAAGAGGTGACAATTCTTAAAACGCTAAATAAAGACGCTAAACTTGTGGATAATTGTACCTATCGCCATTTGTTGGAATTAAACACAAACATGGATAGTAATCGGACATCAAGAATGTAGGTAGACATTACAGAAATAATAAACACTGATAATGACATTAATGAATCGCGTTTAAAGACTGTTTAGTAAAATCTTGTTAAAAACTGTGCCGTTATTCATGATACTAATCAAATCGTAAGTGTTTATTTATGTGTTGCTAGACGCGATGGCTCGACTGTCTCGGTTATCAGAGGCGTAGCGGAGCGAGCGGGCTGCAGGGCAGCAAAAAACAACGCGCCTGATTAATAATAATCAAACGGCTGTGCGAAATGGAAATAATGACATGAACACCTACTTTATCAAATAAAAGTTTAAGTCTTTACGGAAAGACTGGTGGCATTTTGTAAAACGCTTAATAAAGACACTAAACTTGGGGATAACCGTATGGCTTTTTGTTGCAATAAAACGCAAACATGGCTACTAATCGGATATGAAATGTAAACATTACAGAAATAATAAACACTAAAACGAATAAATCGCGTTTAAAAACTGTTTCGCACAAACTAAAGCGGCTGTAAAATATTGTTAAAAACTGTATTCATTAAGAACGTTTATACCTACCTGCTGAGCTTTATACGTCATACATAGCAAAATAGGTTGTTTAATGCTGGTCATTGCCAACGATTTTTAAACGCATTATATATACCTAGAGGACTTATGATATGGGTGTAGTTAAAATAAATTATGACTTCCATTCTATTTTGTCAATTATTATATTATATTATTATAAAATAAAGAGTATTTGTATTGTATTGTATTGTATTATAAAGAGCGCAGGCAGGCAGCAGCCGCCATATATCTCGGTAGGAACCACGTTCTCGTCCCAAATCACTTCCTCCGTTTCGTGGCATGCAACTCGGCGAGTTTGGATCTTTAATGGTCTAATTGGGTTAATGCCATTGCCAACGGTTTTTTAACGTATTTTAGAGAGCTTATGATTTGTGTGTAGATAAAAATCGTTGTCTCACAGATTACAGATTCAGAAAGGCAGATTCATTTCATTCATTCTCCTTTTATGTAATGAAGTAGTTCTTTACATAGCTGTGTGTGTAATCGTTCACTTCAACTCTCGTGGCACTACCTAAACCTATTAATATACTATCAAAATAAAATAGGCATGTTGTATTCCTAAATGTTTCTTGTTGTAATTGAACCACCTAGTGTTTTTATGAATAAACGGTAGTCTGTTGCAAAACATATTACAGTCGTTTTATTTTCATTAGGTTATATGCTCAGGCTGTTTTACAGTTTAGCTATTCGCGAAAAGTGTTTGAATTGAATTCGCAGTTAGTTTAGCTAGTGAGACAGAAACGTGTTGTGTTGAACTTGGAATTAGGTATTGTCTGTCGCTTGCCGGCCGGCGTGGCCGGTGTAAACGCGGCTATTTACAATATACCTACTTAGTTATCGTGCCATATTACGTGGGCGAGACAATTACGATGAAGAGATGCGACATAAAAGTTTATTATCGTAGAGGTAATTGTAATGGTGAAGTGCATGAACAAGGAAATAAATTATTATTTGGAAATAATTCCGATCCGCGTTAGCGATCCCTTACTTCAAATAGCTAATCTAGTGTGTTAATGAAATGTAGTTAGTTGTGTTAAATAGGTGTGATGTACCTAATACAGTATTTTCAATCTGTTTATAGTGCATTACTGCAGAGACCAGTAAGTAAGCCATCCTGGACGAGTAGTAGTTTGATGGCCGAACCGCCAGGTGAGGCCATCAATGAAACGAGGCCAGGATGGCGATTACTGGTCGAAGCTTGTATAGTGCTTTTCTCAAAAATAAAAGAAAAAATTGTTTCCATTTGATAAACATAAGAATTTATATACTTATCTCTCTGGATTTGGGCAGCAGCAAGTTGTTTTTTTGCTAATTTGGCCTCCGCTTTTATATCAGGAGGTGTGCCGCCCATACAATATCAGAATGTTCCGATCTCATAGTTGGGCAATTCACTGAATAAGATTTTCACTTAATAAGAAATTCAATTAATGAGAAATATTTCCAAAACGAACGTAATGAACGAAATTCCCGCTTATTTTACTTTTTCTAAGTTTTTTTTTTACTTTTTATATGTGGTCTTTACCACATTTGACCAACAGAGCTCTACTCAATACAAGTACTTCACTTCACGGATTGAATTTCAATTACTTTAACGCAGTTGCTAAGCAAACGGCAACAGGCGGTGAAGCACCAGGACTCCTCAATAATGAAAGTCTCTGCATCAGAAAAAGCAATCTTTCGGAAAAGGTGTCGAGCAATTGACATTAAACTATTGTAACTTATATTATTTACAAACTAAAAAGCGTGAAAATAAAATCGGAGCGCCCGCATACTCTTCGCTAGTCATACCGTAATTTTCATCCGAATCATCGTTTGTCCGAATTTTTTTCGCACCTTATATTTTTCTAAAAATTTTAAATTGTCGCCCTATAGAAAACTATAGGTTAGGTTAGGTTTATTTTATAAGAATTCTAAACTACCATTGGATTCAGAGAAAAAAAAGTTATGACAAACGATCATTCTGACAAAAATTACATTCAGACTTTCAATAAGTATTCGAGCCGATATGGACAACAATCAAACACACAAACAAAAAAATTGAACCGACTACAAGAAACCATTAAAATAATTTTCTACCAGTCTGAAGCGGTGCCTCACCACAAAACAGCAGGAGTGATTGAAGTTTAAAATATCAGTAGGTATGTAGGTGAACTAGACGACTATAAATCCACTCCTGCTGGGCTCGATCGTTGATACTTAGATATTAAGTATTTAAATTTTCCGGATATTAAATCATACTCCGGAGTAATGTGTGGAAGTTTATGATGCTCTTTAGGAGTCCCTTGGTAAATTTTATGATCTTTGTCAGTGCCCGCTTTACGAACTAGTCCAGTCCAGACGCATAAATTTTTGGACCATTTTGACCAGATTGGCATTGAATTGAATATATCTGCTAATATTTTAATTCTAACATAATCTTATAACATTTGCATTTTGAATTTGGTAGGAGCTTGAATTAAAGAAAAAAAAATGTTTTTCTTATTGCAGAATCATCAAAATTATCTAAGCCAGGCTAGAAGGACAATATGATAATTTTGACAGTCACAAAAATTATACCAGATTAAAGTTCCGCTGGCCAGTCTATGTACACAACTGTTGTATTAGTATCCAAGCGACCGCGAAATTAATAAACTTATATCAGCGAACTTATATCGACAAACACGCTTTTATTTCGGGTCCCACAAATTACAAGTTTTAACAGTACGAAATAACGTACCTACTCTCTGACACGACGACGCTCCAATATGCACGTGTCGCAGTTGTGTTCGTGCTGACGCACAAGGTGCGGGTGTAAAAATACTTTAAAAAACCGGCCAAGAGCGTGTCGGATACGCCCAAAATAGGGTTCCGTAGCCATTACAAAAAAATTAAGTAATATTTTTCTAAGGATTTCGTATTTCATACGGAATCTTCCAAATTTAGGTATATTTTATACCTTACGCTGCTATATACTCATAAACTACTAATAATTCTCAAGCAAACTTAGCCGTTATAGTTTTCCTTGGAAGTTTGATATACTGACTACCATCCTGAATTTTTTCAAATTTTTCTACCCACCGGTTTAGATTTTAGAGGGGGGGGACGCTCGATTTTAATGAAAATTTGCACTTTAAAGTTGAATATTTCGCAAACAAATTGATGAATCGAAAAATCGTTTTAGCAAACCCCTAATGGTTTTAAAATACCTATCCAACGCTGCCCCACACTATAGGGTTGGATGAGAAAAAAAAAAATCACCGCCACTTTACGTCTATGGGAGTTACCCTAAAAAATTTTTTTTTTAATTTTTAATTGTACTGTTTTGTCGGCGTAGTTTACTTATATATTCATGCAAAATTACAGCTTTCTAGCATTGATAGTCCCTGAGCAAAGCCGCGGACGGACAGACAGACAGACATGGCGAAACTATAAGGGTTCCGTTTTTGCCATTTTGGCTCCGGAACCCTAAAAAGCGTTACTTTTACGTTGCTTGCACACCTAGCAAACCTGCGAGCTAACACATGTTGCATTGCATCTGACTGCCAGCGCCCTTCTTTACCTTTCATCACTGAGGGTGTCGGAAGCCCAATATTTGAAAACTATGATGAACAGAGAGCGGAATTTTCATGGCACTTTTTGACCTCTCATAGTGACTTCTCACTGATCGACTTCCAATATGCATACAAATATCGATACACAACATAGGTAAAGATTAAAAGTCGAGGTAAACCATAGGTGGCTTTAAGTTAATGAGCGATCTCTTCCAATTAACTTTCGAGCAGTTGAAAATGTAAAATAGACATACTATATACATAAACATATGTAATATAATATTTATTTATTTAGGAATTAATCCCATTATTCATTATCAAATCAAACAAATAAAAAAATAGTAATAATAATTAAATTGATCAAAGAAAATAAAATACAAGAATAAAAAATTAATCAAATGAAATGAATTAAGTCAAATAAATGAAATTAAATTAAAATTAAATGTACAATAGTCAATATTAATTATTAGTAATTTCACTAATACAAAGAATGCACTGCCAATGCAACATTTAGTATTAACGTTTTGAGTCATGCCATTGCTCGACTCGCTTACTCTTTTACCAAAAGACAATTTACCTCTTTCGCATTAATCGCAAAAAAGTCATCAACCCTGTTCGTTCGTAGCAAACTACGCACTACGCCGCTATGGCAGTCCCAACATTGCAAGAAAAGCATTATTATATTGCACTCTCAGTATATTAAAAGAACTCTTAATCTCTATAATGCAATGAAGCAATGAATGGATAACAATTTCTAATTAAATAATTTCAGTTCAGTTTTTAACAGGCTTCAAAAAAAGGAGGAGGTTATTTTTTTCCATTTTCATGTTGAAATTTTGCTGTTGTAATATTAACAAGTGTCCTATTAATGAATAATGAAATTCTCTATAAAGAAATAGATGCTTTTTTTTCATACTTTCCGGTTTTGACTACTTTTTTACAGTCAAGTATCCATTTGTATGCGGAAAACGAAAGCTCTATAAGTCTACGACAATCTAATTTAAACTCTAATAATCGACATCATTTAGGTGGAGTCCATAAATGAAAAGTCACTATGACAGGTCAAAAAATTTCTCTTAATTCAGTTAAAGAGTTTTTATAATTATTTTATTAGTGAATAATAAATGTGAAAAAAAAACTTAAAAATAAAAACTAAAATACTAAATATTACAAACTATATTAAAAACTAAACTATATCTAAAAAAGGCCCCTGCGGCATTGTGCCGAAAATGCTGGCAGCATTTCCAAATCTCAATTTGTATTGGAACACGGACAGCGCCTCTAGTTATGTGCAACAACTTTTTTGAGTGTATAGGTTTGCTACGTAAACAACTTCGTTCGCGTACCTATTGTAACGAAAACGGGTCACGACGCCGCACCGTGGACATGTGGCGGCTACGTATCGACCATCAAACGCTCGATTTACGTCTTCGAATAAGTATTTTTGTGAAAACACCACATTATGTTTTATGACATGCAAACGATTATCAACTTTACGGTGGTTGACCACATATTTGGCTGATGGTACGCCCAGCGTTTAATATACACCTGTGAATATACGCCAATATACGCCAATTGTGGATAATCGCATCAGCTTTTGTTGCACTACGTAAAATACGAACAAGAATGAATACGTTACATTACATTACAGTAATAATAGATAATGAAGTGAATGACCGTGTTCGAAGATTTTTTCGCATATAAACATAAGAAGCTGTGAAATATTGTTAAAAACAGTGCCCTTAGACATTCATGAACCTAATGAAATGAGATCATAAGTGTTTATTTATGGTCTACCATGGCTCGACTGTCACGATTATCAGTGCCAAAATAGCGGAGTAAACGGGGCTGTAGAGCAGCAAAGAACAATGCGCGTGAGTGGGGCGATTAATAAAGTTTCAATGTTTTAATGTTTATTTGGGTTTTAATGTTTATAATATACAGAGAGCGGAATTTCCATGGCATTTTTTGACCTGTCATACTGTCATAGTGACTTCTCACTTATCGACTCTACCTAAATGATGTCGATTATCAGACTTTAAAGTAGATTGTCGTAAACTTATATAATGTTATATAGAGCGTTCTTTTGCCACATACAAATGGATACCTGACAGTAAAAACTGGCCAAGAGCGTTATGGACACGCCCGAAATAGGGTTCCGTAGCCATTACGAAAAAATTAAGTAATATTTTTGTAAGGATTTCGTATTTTGTATGGAATATTCCAAGTTTAGGTATATTTTATACCATAGGCTGCAATTTACTCTTAAACTACTAATAATTCTCAAGAAAACTTAACCGTTATAATTTTCGCTCGATTTTAATGAAAATTTGCACTTTAAAGTTGAATATTTTGAAAAAAAAATCACTGAATCGAAAAATTGTTTTAGCAACCCCCTAATGATTTTAAGTCCAATGATACCCCACACTATAAGGTTGGATGAGAAAAAAAAATCACCCCCACATTACGTCCATGGGAGGTCCTCTAAAAAAATTTTTTTAGATTTTTTTATTGTACCATTTGTTTGGCATAGTTTACATATAATATTCGTGCAAAATTACAGCTTTCTAGCATTGATAGTCCCTGAGCAAAGCCGCGGACGAACAGACAGACAGACAGACATGGCGAAACTATAAGGGTTCCGTTTTTGCCATTTTGGCTACGGAACCATAAAAAAGTAGTTTTAAACCGGAAAGTATGAAAAAAAAACATCTATTTCTTTATAGAGACATTAATGGAACACTTGTTAATATTACAACCGCAGAATTTCAACATGAAAAAAAAATTGGATTAATTCCTAAATATAGAATAATTATATATATATTATGTCTATTTTACATTTTCAACTGCTCTAAAGTTAATTGGAAGAGATCATTAACTTAAAGCCACCTATGGTTTACCTCTACTTTTAATCTTTACCTATGCAGCGTATTTATAATTCATAATCCGTGCTTCCATACTAATATTATAAATGCGAAAGTATGTGTTTGTGTTTTTGTATGTTTGTGTGTATGTTTGTCCGTCTTTCACGTCGAAACAGAGCGACGGATCGACGTGATTTTTGGCATAGAGATAACTAGTTTATAGGCCAGAGTGACATAAGCCACTTTTTATTCCGGAAAAATGCATAGTTTCTGGGGGAACAGCGGGCGATAACCGAATTCCACGAGGGCGAAGTCCCGGGCAAAAGCTATATGTATATTGGAAGTCTGTAAGTGAGAAGTCACTATGACAGGTCAAAAACTGCCATGAAAATTCCGCTCTGATAATATCGAACTGCTGTGCGAAATTGCAATCATAAAATGAACTTTAGTGTCAAACAAAGACTGACAGATGATTAACGAGCGCGCAGTCGCCGAGCCAAACTTACCTCTGTAAAACACATCGTACAGTTACCTTGCTTACTAATTCTTGGTGTTGATGTCAAAACAATTTGGGATGGTAAATAGGCAGGATCATTATCATACCTACCGAAAAACCTATAGAGTACTTCCTTTTGTCCCAGAAACATAAAATTTGGTACAAACGTAGCACTACAAACAATACGAAAAGTCCATAATTTTTATTTTTTAACGTCTATCTCAGAAGAAGATCTCTGCTAAGACAGGATTTACGTAGATACCCACAAATTTGTACGAATCCCTTGTTTTTCGGTAAGTAATAAAGAACTTTGGTTTTGAAAGTATAATACTCGTAGAACTACGCATTTTATGATTTTATATGGCTATCAAGGCTCTATCCACTACCTTCCTCCTTTCCTTCCCTAACATTGTCTTCTTTACATATACAACAATGCGACGATCGCCGTGGCAAAAAAAAACGGAACTAACACGGCTACTTATCTTGCAACACTTCACTTTACAGTTCGTCGTGGATTTCGCTGTTTGTAACTTTTATTAAATTTGTCGTTTTTAGATATTGAATCAGCCAAGAGAGATACTTAGATAGATTGAACTAATAATAATAAATCACCTTTAGCAATAGTCACTCACGTTCATTAAAATTGCTGTCGCACTATAGGGACTATACCTAGTATAAAATAAAATCACTTCCCGCCTTCTGTCAGTATGTACGTAATTGTTCCTAAACGCTTCTTGTTATTAAAGCAACCTAGTGTTCTTTATGAATTAAGGTTAGACTGTTGTAAAACATGGGTATTACGCTCGTTTGATGTGTTTAAAAGTATTTGAATTCGCAGTTAGTTTAGCAAGTGAGGCAGACGCTGCGCTGTGTTGAACATGACGAATACTGTCTGTTGTTTGTTCGCCGGCCGGCGTGAACGCGCCTATAGTTATTTGTTATGCAAGGCTGGAAAGTGACTGTTTGGCGCGAGTGCATATATATTGAAACCCGAGCAAGCGAAGGATTCTAGGATTGAACCACGAGCGAAGCGAGTGGTTCAAATGAAGAATCCTGAGCGTAGTCGAGGGTTTCAAAGGCACGAGACGCTAAACAACTTTACAGCCGAGCGAAACACACAATTTTTCACCTCACTACAGCGAGAAAATGGCAAATGGAAGAAAAGCATGGCATAAGTATCGAGGTGTACTAAAAATTTAAAGTAAAATTACAAAATAAATGTTTAGTAATAAGAATAAAAAAACAGATTAATTAACAGATTTAAATATAGGTACTTTAACAGATGTAATGTATGGCGAACTTTCTTTGTGAACACGTCAATATTCAACGCTTTCTTCCTCAACTTCGTATTTACCCGAATTGTATACAAAAAATAAACACTCTATCGTACTTAACATAAAGATAAATCCTACAGCAATTTTGTGGCCAGATACGAGGTTGTGAAAGTAAGCGGTCGATGTATTTTCAAGGGGGCAGCCGTTCACGATAACGTTCGAATTTCAAAAACTCTTTCCAGCCTAGAGGATAAAAAGCTACTTTCCACGCAGATTTCGAAGGATAAAGAAAGCATTTTCGAGCTAGTGAGGTGAAAATAATATTGTTATTGTGCCAAATTAGAATTACGTGAGTAAAAATGACGACGAAGAGGTAGGTCGCGGCATAAAACTTTCTTATTCTCGAGGTTTATAATATTAATTTGTTTTAGTTTTAGTTCCTATTTTCATTTTAAGTAAGTTTTTTATTTTATGTAGGTTTATAAGTTAAGTTATTTTTAGAATATTTTTTATTTCATTTGTACCAATATAGACTACACTTGTACCTATTCTCGAGGTAATGATGAAGTGTGTAAAACAAAACAAGGATGATAAAGCTTTAGCTACATTTCTGTTTCAGCCGTAGAACATGCTAAGACACAATTAATTTTAAAAATCGATTCATTTTGTACGTTTATCAGGACTGTCAACACCACAGTTTACTAATGTGTAGCTAGCTGTCAACACTACGAATAGCTTTGGGTGCGGCCCGAAAGACATAATAACTTGATACAATAGGCGATGGATGAAATTTTTAAAATTGGCTGAATTTTTTTTCGTCAATGGAAAAAAATATCAGATTTTTCTGTAGTACCAATTAATTAAGTATAAAAAATAATAGCTTTTATTCCTACGGTTTTGGTCTTGGTCCTCACGAAAGAACGAAATAAAACATTAAATTAAAAAAATCCAAAACTCGACTGCCAAAACTAAAAGGAAGAAAATAAATCTAGTGGTCTAGAACTCTGCTACGTAGGTAGGTAATTTAAAGTTCAACAATCGGGACCCTTTACCAAGAGTTTGTAACTATCCCTCTAAAGAACCTAACTGATAATGATGATTCTTGCTTCTGATACTTATATCTATCTTGTACTTATAATTATACTAATTATTTAACGTACTTACCTATCAGTACGACTTAACAACTCTTAATGTAGTATAATTTTGTTCAGGTAAATTTATACTCTTCTGCTTATGAATATTAGTTAAAATGGCCATATGAATCGTCCAGTCATATATGTAAGTACGTTGTGAACATTGAGTAACCCAAAAGTAATTTAAGTATGTTATGGAAGTAATTTAAGAATGGAATAACTATTATATGGTTTAGCAACCTAAGCTATGTAGAAAAGTATTTTTCTCCGGAACTTTCTCAAACTTTATGATATGAATTGTAAGTGTATTTCGGACTGATACCGGGGGCGTGTTGCCCCCAGGGATCCCACCTTTATAGTTTAAAGTCATATTCCATCCCCTACGGACCGACCAGCGATTCCAAAACAACAATATTCCCCTTTCAGAAGAGGTATATTGCAGATCAGACAACCTACGCACTAACAACGGTGCATGACAAAGTCTTTAGTAGGTACAGATACAATTCCTATGGTAAATGTAATACTTAGCTTACAGTAGGTTACCAGTAAACTACTGCAAGATATCAATGGAAAGCCTAACCTTATGACTTATCCATCGAGTCCCTATCATGTTTACAATGAAGGGCTCACTGACTCATTCATTGTACATGAGCTTACCAGTGAACTTGCTTAATCTTTCGACTCATTCACCAGTAAACTTTACCGTAAATTGATAATGCACAAATATACCTAAGTCCCTATAGTTACCATTAATTGTCTAATCTATTGACTCTTTCAATCAAGTAGTTATTAAATAATTCTAATTACTTTAATAACTCAAACAGAAAGCAGTCGATCACAGAGGCCACTCTCCAACAGTAAGCCTTTTATGCTATAGAGGTAGCTATCATATCAACTCCTTCTAGGTAATTGACTATAGATGATTCATGTAGTAACGATCCGTGTCAGTGTCTTCTGCTACAGGCAGTAAGACAACCAACGGGGAGCCTCCCTGGCTGTACCAAATCATCAATCTATATTTTCAAGCTAGCTAGTCAGCCGATTAAGGAGCACATGGCTGTCTTAAGATAGAGCACTCTTAGGAGTTTTATATGTATTAAGATTGAGTTTGTCAACAGAATTCACAACTCTAGGAATAAAACAATCAACAATAAGGCAATTAGTGACCACCTCCAAAATTTAAAATTACATGTTTGCCAAATTACGTTACACACGTATTTGTTGGTAAGTAGGTCCTTAATACTTAATGAACTGGTTTTTCAAAGTATAATCTAAACTGCACATTTTTGTTGGCCCTGGCAATAAAATCCTGCTTCTCTCCTAAATCATATTACGCAATAAATGAATGGAACCAAAACATGTACATCTAGTTTTTTACTGACGCATTTTTATCGTTAACTTAACTTAAAGCCAAGTTTAAACTTACAAGAAAAATCCTGCAAGTTGCATTACATTGAGGCGCTCGATTGACCACTACAAACTCGTTGGCCTTACGGCCTCGCAACATAATGCAACTTGCGTGATTTTTCTTGCAAGTCTAAACTCGGCTTTAAGTTTTTACAGTTTAAGTTTTTTAGTTAAAACATAGGTATATACAATTTTCCAAAACTTCACTATACCTACGAGTACGGAAGTAAGAAAAGCATCAGTCAAAAACTTACCACTTGAAGCGCGTAGAGTCTGTTCTTCACCATCCTTAGTGGAAATTACACACTGAATTAACAATATGTACTTATTTACACTATGGTTACACAGTATGGACGCGCTTTTATTTTGGATCCCGTAAATACTCAAGTTACTATGACGCGATACTAATGAGCGCGAGCGTTCGACCGCGCGGTTGCGTCCTAACTGAAGGCTGGGGTGTGTGGGCAGTGGGATGCTGGGATAACGTGCGGGCGGCGCGGGTCGTCGCCGGGCACGGAGTGAATAAAATTGACGTCCTGCCCTGCGCCGGCGTCGCCACGTTGCTTTACAGTGTAGAATGCTCTGGCTCTACTATTCTCCCTACTAATAATTTACGCCTTCGCGATCGAGTACGTTCACTGTAAACTTATGGTTGGTAGTGGTTAGAAAAACAGCGTACAGGCGTATATTGACTCACCGAGTAGAAAGAAATTCCATGTTGTAACGTAAATTCCTGTTCCTAGGGTGCATAAGCAAGGGCACCCAAAATTCTTGATAACAAACATTAACATAAGTACTCGTACCTAGGCATATAAGTTAAGTACTCAGCTCTCCTTATTAGGTAGTACTTAAATACGAAACCCGATATTATAAAACGGATTTGTTCCGGTTTCGATTCAGTAATATGTTTGCAAAATATTCAACTACAATAATATAATATATTAAAGTACAACTTTTCATAAAAAACGGGCGACCCCCCCCCCCCTCTAAAATATAAACCGGTCGGTGGAAAATTTTGAAAAAAAATCAGAATGGTAGTAAAACTTATAGTTTCCTTATAAGTTATACAAGTACACCTTCCTTATAAGATATACAAGTATATCAAACTTATAAGGAAAACTATAACGATTAAGTTTTAAACCGGCTTTTTTTAAACCGGCCAAGAGCGTGTCGGACACGCCCGAAATAGGGTTCCGTAGCCATGCCCAAAAAATTAAGTAATATTTTTCTAAGGATTTCGTATTTTCCCATTGGGTCGATGTAAAGTGGACGTAAGGTTGTTGTATATATTTTTTTAGGAAAAATTACTTTGCTTCATGTATGTGTACTAGGTTTGTCGCCGGCATCTATCATTCACGGAGGACCTGTTAGTGCTATTCATATACAAGGTGTTACTTAAAGCAAACTACGCACTACGCCGCCATGGCAGTCCCAACATTGCACGAAAAGCATTATTATATTGCACTCTCAGTATATTAAAAGAACTCTTAATCTCTATAATGCAATGAAGCAATGAATGGATAAGAATTTCTAATTAAATAATGTCAGTTCAGTTTTTAACAGACTTCAAAAAAAAAATAACCTCTTTTTCCATTTTCATGTTGAAATTTTGCTGTTGTAATATTAACAAGTATTCTATTAATGAATAATGAAATTCTCTATAAAGAAATAGATGCTTTTTTTTCATACTTTTCGGTTTTGACCACTTTTTTACAGTCAAGAATCCATTTGTATGCGGAAAAAGAAAGCTCTATATAACATTATATAAGTCTACGACAATCTAATTTAAACTCTAATAATTGACATCATTTAGGTGGAGTCCATAAATGAAAAGTCACTATGACAGGTCAAAAAATTCTATGAAAATTCCGCTCTCTGATAATGAATATCCAGATATTTGAAACTCTTTGTGACTCTTTCAAGAGGAATCCCATTCAGCTTGACCTGAGGAACTAGTTCATAGGTTTTACTTGCCTTGAACACTAACAACTCGCTATTTGCCGCGTTGTACCCATGAGTTTCTGCATACCTATCTAATTATACACAAACTTGAAGTAGTTTAATGCGAGCATTGATGAATGGGCGGCAAGGCGGCAACAACACTGTGTCATCTGCATTAAGTACTTATATTATTCATCATAATATAAGATATGCCGATCATTTACCGTCGAACGAGCATCCAACCATGGCATTGCTGAGTGCACCTATGAAATGATTTATTATAGGTACAGATTACAGAGACTTGGTGAGCTTAACTGGCTCACTCCACACTCCAATCCGTACATGATCGGCCCATCTAACAAAGACCACAATTGTTCTGACTAAAATGGCGATATTTATAGATTGTCGCGTAACGAAACATACCTGTATGCTTAGTGTATTTTCCCGTTCACAAAATACATCTCGATCGCGTTCGCGTTATAAATCTCAATTTGTATGGAAACACGGACAGCGCCTCTAGCGGGAAGCTTGTGCAACAACTTTTTTGAGTATAGGTTTGCTACGAAAACAACTTCGTTCGCGTACCTATTGTAACGAAAACGAGTCACGACGCCGCACCGTGGACATGTGGCGGCTACGTATCGACGATCAAACGCTCGATTTTCGTCTTCGAATAAGTAGGTACTAAACGAATGTTTTGTGAAAACACCACATTAGAGGCATGTTTTATGACATGCAAACGATTATCAACTTTACGGTGGTTGACCACATATTTGGCTGATGGTACGTCCAGCGTTTAATATAGGTACGCCTGTGTATAGCCAATTGTGGATAATCGCATCAGCTTTTGTTGCACTACGTAAAATACGAACAAGAATGAATACGTTACATTACATTACTGTAATAATAGATAATGAAGTGAATGACCGTGTTCGAAGATTTTTTCGCATATAAACATAAGAAGCTGTGAAATATTGTTGAAAACAGTGCCCTTAGACATTCATGAACCTAATGAAATGAGATCATAAGTGTTTATTTATGGTCTACCATGGCTCGACTGTCACGATTATCAGTGCCAAAATAGCGGAGTAAACGGGGCTGTAGAGCAGCAAAGAACAATGCGCGTGAGTGGGGCGATTAATAAAGTTTCAATGTTTTAATGTTTATTTGGGTTTTAATGTTTATAATATACAGAGAGCGGAATTTCCATGGCATTTTTTGACCTGTCATACTGTCATAGTGACTTCTCACTTATCGACTCTACCTAAATGATGTCGATTATCAGACTTTAAAGTAGATTGTCGTAAACTTATATAATGTTATATAGAGCGTTCTTTTGCCACATACAAATGGATACCTGACAGTAAAAACTGGCCAAGAGCGTTACGGACACGCCCGAAATAGGGTTCCGTAGCCATTACGAAAAAATTAAGTAATATTTTTGTAAGGATTTCGTATTTTGTTTGGAATATTCCAAGTTTAGGCATATTTTATACCATAGGCTGCAATTTACTCTTAAACTACTAATAATTGTCAAGAAAACTTAACCGTTATAATTTTCGCTCGATTTTAATGAAAATTTGCACTTTAAAGTTGAATATTTTGAAAAAAAATCACAGAATCGAAAAATTGTTTTAGCAACCCCCTAATGATTTTAAGTCCAATGATACCCCACACTATAAGGTTGGATGAGAAAAAAAAATCACCCCCACATTATGTCCATGGGAGGTCCTCTAAAAAAATTTTTTTTAGATTTTTTTTATTGTACCATTTGTTTGGCATAGTTTACATATAATATTCGTGCAAAATTACAGCTTTCTAGCATTGATAGTCCCTGAGCAAAGCCGCGGACGAACAGATAGACAGACAGACATGGCGAAACTATAAGGGTTCCGTTTTTGCCATTTCGGCTACGGAACCATTAAAAAAGTAGTTTAAAACCGGAAAGTATGAAAAAAAAAACATCTATTTCTTTATAGAGACATTAATGGAACACTTGTTAATATTACAACCGCAGAATTTCAACATGAAAAAAAAATTGGATTAATTCCTAAATATAGAATAATTATATTATGTCTATTTTACATTTTCAACTGCTCTAAAGTTAATTGGAAGAGATCATTAACTTAAAGCCACCTATGGTTTACCTCTACTTTTTATCTTTACCTATGCAGCGTATTTATAATTCATAATCCGTGCTTCCATACTAATATTATAAATGCGAAAGTATGTGTTTGTGTTTTTGTATGTTTGTGTGTATGTTTGTCCGTCTTTCACGTCGAAACAGAGCGACGGATCGACGTGATTTTTGGCATAGAGATAACTAGTTTATAGGCCAGAGTGACATAAGCTACTTTTTATTCCGGAAAATGCATAGTTTCTGGGGGAACAGCGGGCGATAACCGAATTCCACGAGGGCGAAGTCCCGGGCAAAAGCTATATGTATATTGGAAGTCTATAAGTGAGAAGTCACTATGACAGGTCAAAAACTGCCATGAAAATTCCGCTCTGATAATATCGAACTGCTGTGCGAAATTGCAATCATAAAATGAACTTTAGTGTCAAACAAAGACTGACAGATGATAAACGAGCGCGCAGTCGCCGAGCCAAACTTACCTCTGTAAAACACATCGTACAGTTACCTTGCTTACTAATTCTTGGTGTTGATGTCAAAACAATTTGGGATGGTAAATGGGCAGGATCATTATCATACCTACCGAAAAACCTATAGAGTACTTCCTTTTGTCCCAGAAACATAAAATTTGGTACAAACGTAGCACTACAAACAATACGAAAAGTCCATAATTTTTATTTTTTAACGTCTATCTCAGAAGAAGATCTCTGCTAAGACAGGATTTACGTAGATACCTACAAGTTTGTACGAATCCCTTGTTTTTCGGTAAGTAATAAAGAACTTTGGTTTTGAAAGTATAATACTCGTAGAACTACGCATTTTATGATCTTATATGGCTATCAAGGCTCTATCCACTACCTTCCTCCTTTCCTTCCCTAACATTGTCTTCTTTACATATACAACAGTTCGTCGTGGATTTCGCTGTTTGTAACTTTTATTAAATTTGTCGTTTTTAGATATTGAATCAGCCAAGAGAGATACTTAGATAGATTGAACTAATAATAATAAATCACCTTTAGCAATAGTCACTCACGTTCATTAAAATTGCTGTGGCACTATCCCTATAGGGACTATACCTAGTACAAAATAAAATCACTTCCCGCCTTCTGTCAGTATGTACGTAATTGTTCCTAAACGCTTCTTGTTATTAAAGCAACCTAGTGTTCTTATGAATTAAGGTTAGACTGTTGTAAAACATGGGTATTACGCTCGTTTGATGTGTTTAAAACTATTTGAATTCGCAGTTAGTTTAGCAAGTGAGGCAGACGCTGTGCTGTGTTGAACATGACGAATACTGTCTGTTGTTTGTTCGCCGGCCGGCGTGAACGCGCCTAATAATATTGTTATTGTGCCAAATTAGAATTACGTGAGTAAAAATGACGACGAAGAGGTAGTTCGCGGCATAAAACTTTCTTGTTCTCGAGGTTTATATTAATTTGTTTTAGTGTTAGGTTCTATTTTCATTTTATGTAAGTTTTTTATTTTATGTAGGTTTATAAGTTTAGTTAAAAGTTATTTTTAGAATATTTTTTATTTCATTTGTACCAATATAGACTACACTTGTACCTATTCTCGAGGTAATGATGAAGTCTGTAAAACAAAACAAGGATGATAAAGGTGTAGCTACATTTCTGTTTCAGCCGTAGAACACATGCTAAGACACAATTCATTTTAAAAATCGATTCATTTTGTACGTTTATCAGGACTGTCAACACTATAGATTACTAATATGTAGCTAGCTGTCAACACTACGAATAGCTTTGGGTGCGGTCCGAAAGACATAATAACTTGATACAATAGGCGATGGATGAAATTTTTAAAATTGGCTGAATTTTTTTGTCGTCAATGGATAAAATTATCAGATTTTTCTGTAGTACCAATGAATTAAGTATAAAAAATAATAGATTTTATTCCCGCCAAAATTAACTAATACGCCTGAATACCTACAGTTTTTGTCTTGGTCTTCACGAACGAACGAAACAAAACATTAAATAAAAAAAAAACCCGACTCCCAAAACTAAAAGGAAGAAAATAAATCTAGTGGTCTAGAACTGTGTTACGTAGCTAGGTAATTTAAAGTTCAACAATCGGGACCCTTTACCAAGAGTTTGTAACTATCCCTCTAAAGAACCTAACTGATAATGATGATTCTTGCTACTGATACTTATATCTATCTTGTACTTATAATTATACTAATTATTTAACGTACTTACCTATCAGTACAACTTAACAACTCTTTATGTAGTATAATTTTGTTCAGATAAATTTATACTCTTCTGCTTATGAATACTAGTTAAAATGGCCATATGAATCGTCCAGTCATATATGTAGAATCTACGTTGTGAGCACTGAGTGACCCAAAAGTAATTTAAGTATGTAATGGAAGTAATTTAAGAGTGGAATAACTATTATATTTTATGGTTAAGCAACCTAAGCTATGTAGAAAAGTATTTTTCTCGGGAACTTTCTCAAACTTTAGGATATGAATTGTAAGTGTATTTCGGACTGATACCGGGGGCACAATGCCCCAGGGGTCCCACCTTTATAGTTTAAAGTCATATTCCATCCCCGACGGACCGACCAGCGCCTCCAAAACAACAATATTCCCCTTTCAGAAGAGGTATTTGCAGATCAGACAACCTATGCACTAACAACGGTGCATGACAAAGTCTTTAGTAGGTACAGATACAATTCCTATGGTAAATGTAATACTTAGCTTACAGTAGGTTACCAGTGAACTGGCCTAACCTTATGACTCATTCACAGGAAACCCTACTGCAAGATATCAATGGAAAGCCTAACCTTATGACTTATCCATCGAGTCCCTATGTTGTTTACAATGAATGGCCTAACCTTATGACTCATTCATTGTACATGAGCTTACCAGTGAACTTGCCCAATCTTTCGACTCATTCACCAGTAAACTTTACCGTAGATTGATAATGCACAAATATGCCTAAGTCCCTATAGTTACCTACCATTAATTGTCTAATCTATTGACTCTTTCAATCAAGTGGTTATTAAATACTTCTAATTACTTTAATAACTCAAACAGAAAGCAGTCGATCACAGAGGCCACTCTCCAACAGTAAGCCTTTTATGCTATAGAGGTAGCTATCATATCAACTCCTTCTAGGTAATTGACTATAGATGATTCATGTAGTAACGAGCCGTGTCAGTGTCTTCTGCTACAGGCAGTAAGACAACCAACGGGGAGCCTCCCTGGCTGTACCAAATCATCAATCTATATTTTCAAGCTAGCTAGTCAGCCGATTAAGGAGCACATGGCTGTCTTAAGATAGAGCACTCTTAGGAGTTTTATATGTATTAAGATTGAGTTTGTCAACAGAATTCACAACTCTAGGAATAAAACAATCAACAATAACTGGTTTTTCAAAGTATAATCTAAACTGCACATTTTTGTTGGCCCTTGCAATAAAATCCTGCTGCTCTCCTAAATCGTATTACGCAATAAATGAATGGAACCAAAACATGTACATCTACATAGTTTTTTACTGACGCATTTTTATCGTTAACTTAACATAAAGCCAAGTTTAAACTTGCAAGAAAAATCCTGCAAGTTGCATTACATTGAGGCGCTCGATTGACCACTACAAACTCGTTGGCCTTACGGCCTCGCAACGTAGGTAATGCAACTTGCGCGATTTTTCTTGCCAGTCTAAACTCGGCTTTAAGTTTTTACAGTTTAAGTTTTTTAGTTAACAACCTTTGTACAATTTTCCAAAACTTCACTGTACCTACGACTACGGAAGTAAGAAAAGCATCAGTCAAAAACTTACCTCTTGAAGCGCGTTGAGTCTGTCCTTCACCATCCTTAGTGAAAAATCAGAAATTACACACTGAATTAACAATATGTACTTATTTACACTGTGGTTGTATAACCCAAGCGTGCGGGAAATTAATAAACTTATATCGACTGACGCGCCTTTATTTTGGATCCCGTAAATACTCAAGTAAACTATGACGCGATACTAATCAGCGCGTGTATTCGACCGCGCGTTCCTGTCCTAACTGAAGGCTGGGGTGGGATGCTGGGATAACGCACGTCGTCGCCGGGCGTGGACATAGAGTAACATTGTAAATCGTAAATGATCGTAAATGTGGGACGCGGAGTGAGAAAAATTGAATGACGTCCTGCTTTGCTATGCGCTGGCGCCGCCGTTGCTTTACTGTGTAGAATGATTTTTATAAAACTAATCTACACAATGGCCCTGAAATAAATCCTGAAATATTTACAGTTGTGTAGTATGTAGAGTTGCGAAATGAAAAGTTGCGAAAAGGCAGTACCCGGAACTCAAATGGTTCGACCTTTGGGTTCGACTAAAGGTTCCCCTGTACTATGGAGTATTTTGTAAATATCAAAATCTACGCAGACGAAGTCGCGGGCAAAAGCTAGTGTATCTATATATTGTTTGTAAGCCTATTTCAAATGTATGCCATACGATTAAATAAACAGGTCATTGAACATTTTTAATACTTGCTCTCATTTTGATAGAATCAACATGAGACTAATCAATCAGCCTTTGACTGTCTTTGTTCGTAATATTATGAGGCGTCCACGGAAAGAATATGTCTAGTAATTTTTTTTTAAATGAGATTTTAATGCCAGAAAGTACAGCACGTAATGAACTATTACTTACACCTGCTGTTTCTAGCAACTGTATTATTAGTCATATTAACATAAGCTTTTTTTAATTAAAAAAATAACATAGGAATTGACATGCGTTGTGAAGGTACCTACTTATAAGGAACACGAGAAAAACATGCTGTCCCACAAAATATTATAGAGAAACTTTTCATATTTAGTACTTAACGTTACAAAATGAGAATTAATGAATAGATTTTCATTCCAAGCCCAACGCATGTGACTTGGGATCGGAGTCTTTGTAATATTTCAAATAGGTAGGTATAGAAGCAATGGAGTTGTTAGGTACCTAATTTTAGATGAATATGGGTGAATCAACTATTTTACCGACCCTTTGGGCGTCTCCTGCGTTACCAAAATTGTCTCTGGCGTTACCAAAAAATCATACTTCCAACAAGATATTTCACGGTTTAATAGGTTGAACTTACGTAGGATGGCATGTATTCATGTACACCATATCTATTAAATTACAGAAAAAACATGTTTACTTACAAAAATCTGCAATTGTTTGAAAAATGTCGCGGACAGATTAGTGTCGGTAAAAAAGTTGATTGGCCCATATTTCAAGATAAGTACTCGTATGTTACCAAAATAAATATACGTAATTAATATTGAGACGAGTCTTTTTGGCATCACACTACAGCACCACGTCTCTAATTGTTCTCTCTTCTCTTATTTATGTTTTTACTGTTTTTGCTGTGATGTAGTGCGTTTTTGTTGTCAATAAATATTGTGAGTTTGAGTTTGATATTATTCAAAGTTACCAGATTTCAATAAAATATACTTTTATGATTTTGACTTCACATGTACTTTTTCTGTAGTTTAAGGACAACGCATGTTTGTACCTAGTCCTACGAGTATTTAAGTTGGTTCTATTATTTTAATGCATTTCTGTAGAGAAGTGTTAGACTTGGATAAGAATTTATTGACAATAAAGTATTTAGCGGTGAGTTTAAATCCCATATCTTGCTACTATAAGACTAGTACATGATTAAACCATTATATTGAAATCACCAATGCGATTTTGGGATTTGTTTTAGCAGATATTACTCTTGGCATTATTTTTTCTTTACCTATGCGTTCATAAGACGACATAGCTTTGCTTAGTTTGGGACTAGGTCAATTGATGTCAAGTGTCCCATGATATTTATTCATTTTCACACTTAAAATGTTAATTTAGTCTCTGCATATCGGGACTAAAGCTCCACATTAATCTCTAGGGATTAAAGTATTATTTTTTCGTTGGAAACCCTTAAATAGCCAATGGAGGATTTTTAGGGCATGGAAATAACCTCAAAATGACAACTATGCAAAAATATAAAAATACACGATTTAATGTCGGGAAAGACAATTAATGATTATGAATATGAATCTATTCAATTATATTAAGGATTAATTATACATAGTCCAATTAGTTTTAAAATAGTTTTCAAACTAAACGTCTCGTATCATTAAGGCTTGTTTTTGTCCCTTGTTGAACAATCTACTATTATTTATTTATTTATACATAGGTAATCAACAGCTTTCCTGTGACTTGTCTATGACATATAGGTAGCATTATAAGATGCAACCCTCAAGAGTAATTTGCTTGTTGGGCTATTTGCTTTGTCATACAATACAATACACTACACACTGATATGTACCTACATACAGGGCGTCCCAAGACTATGGGACATCAAGGGAAAGTACCTGAAATATCGTAGATAGGATATTTTGCTGAAAGAAGACTTTATGTTAAAAGTTACTAGAAACAAGATGGAGTGGGTACCGTACTTATTTGCGAATTATCAATGCTTCTAAGGAATGATAATATCGCTATTTTTCAAACGCCGTCGTCGGCAATAAATAATTTTCTTGACATTTGACTCAAACGTTTTACGTTTTTCTTTTCTTTTAAGATACTATGTTACCTGGGAAGAATCATTATTTTTTGGTCCATTCTTTCGATCAGCATCATAAAAATAGAGGAGATTTCTTTTTTACATTTAGTCGGTTCGATTCCAGACGAAGCAAGTAATTCTTAGAAACTCTTTAAATGCAGAATTACTAACTTTTAAAAATAACAAAATCTTCTTCCAGCAAAATATCCTATCTACGATATTTCAGGTACTTTCCCTTCATGTCCCAAAATCTTAGAATGCCCTGTATATCATAATATTTAACTCATTTAAGGTATGTGTATGTGTTTACATACCTTAACGGATCCTTCTTCCAATCAATCAATGGTTTCCTCGAATTGAAGTGTGCTCAATTAAGATTACCTATTAATTTTCAACACCTCGGCCTTGGTCACAAATCGAGGGTTTAATTTAACAACACTAGTTACATACTTACCGCAAAGTGACTAAGAAGCATACATCATGTTTCCTGAGGCTCTCCGATGCGCGTTTGATTTGATTTCATTGCTCACGCTCAGAGCCACGGTGACGTCAGCACGCATATCTTTGGCGACTTCGACGATGGTGAACGATTAAATATACACCAAAATATGAATAACATTGTAATTAAATTAGACATGTTTTTCAATACAGCCATTTTAATTTTTTTGCAAAGTATACTATTTATTTTTAGCTCCTGGTTTTAGTCAATTGATTGCTCTTTTTAATGATATAAGTAAGTGAAATTTTGATAATACCACTGCAAGTATGATTTTTGCAATGTTACAATGTACAGATTTTAGGCATATTTGATATGAAAATCATCGTAACTATTGTGACAATGCAATCAAAGTTTTTTTTTGTTAATATTATTGTACCTATCTTATTTTACAATTATACATTTAAATGACAAAAAGAAAAAAAAACCGGCCAAGAGCGTGTCGGACACGCCCGAAATAGGGTTCCGTAGCCATTACGAAAAATTTAAGTAATATTTTTCAAAGGATTTCGTATTTTATAAGGAATCTGCCAAGTTTAGGTATATTTTACCTTACGCTGCTATTTACACATAAACTACTAATAATTCTCAAGCAAACTTAGACGTTATAGTTTTCCTTGGAAGTTTGATATACTGACTACCATCCTGAATTTTTTCAAATTTTTCCACCCACCGGGATAGATTTTAGAGGGGGGGGACGCTCGATTTTAATGAAAATTTGCACTTTAAAGTTGAATATTTCGCAAACAAATGACTGAATCGAAAAATCGTTTTAGTAAACCCCTAATGGTTTTAGTAAACCCCTAATATCCAAAGATACCCCACACTATAGGGTTGGATAAGAAAAAAAAATCACCGTCACTTTACGTCTATGGGAGGTAGGTACAAAAAAAATTGTTTTTGAATTTTTAATTGTACTGTTTTGTCGGCATAGTTTACCTTTATATCCGTGCAAAATTACAGCTTTCTAGCATTGATAGTCCCTGAGCAAAGCCGCGGACGGACAGACAGACAGACAGACAGACATGGCGAACCTATAAGGGTTCCGTTTTGGCCATTTTGGCTCCGGAACCCTAAAAAGTATATAATTGTAAGTAAAGATTAAAGTGTTTAGAGTTTAGAAGAAAAACATTGTAACTTAAAATACTTAATAATGTATTTTAGATGTACAGAATAGTCCAAAAGTTCAATGAACAACATTGTATGTCACGTTGCAATGATTTTAACGCCTACAACCTCTTGTTTTTTCCAATGTAACTTATCTTACGGTTATAATTCAACCGAAACCTCGTAAATTTTCAATTACAATGAAACTATTCCATGTTATAACAGTTGATCTTATGGTCATAGAAAAACGGTTTCCAGTCAGTACTATTATATATTCTGTGGTTTCCAGAGAGAAAATAAAAACCTTTTCTTGCTAAATTCATATAACATACTACTACAACTATATTATAGTTGTACAAACATGCATCCAAAGTTACAATGTTGTTCATATTGCATGTCGTGGGGTGAGCCATTCGAGCCCAGCCGCCGAAGTACAAACTTGATACGCTGCCATCTTCTGCCTATACCATGGAGCCAAGAGGTAGAATGAATATTTTATATCTTGACGTATTTCAAATGTGTTTTTGAGTCTGAACAAATTGAAGTTCCTCTGGATAGTCGTGCAGTGTCAAGAACGAAGGTTAAGTTTCGGCATCGCCAGGCAGTTCTCCCCGCGATACAAGGGCATATGAATTCAGCTCCTCGAGTTGGGATATGCGTCCCTCGTGACGAGATAATATTATGTCAATTGGTTCACTTTATTGGATTGTTTTCAAATGCAATATCAATCAAGCTGACAAAGTGGTGAGCTGTTACATTTCCCAAATCTTAATTTTCTCGTTATACCGTTCAACAAAATGCACTGGCGAACGAGTCTCACGTACCTACGACGTGAAATTTACCAATAGACATCCTAATTAAACACCAAATTGTAACTTAGGTATATATCAACGGTTGAAACACAGTATATACATATATAAGCTTATATAAATACTGTGGTTGAAAGGAGAAAGAAATTGACTAAGCGACACTATCGTGAATTTTTTTTCGGAAGTACCTACCTAGTGAGGTAGCGAGTCTAACAAATAACAATTAACTCGTGTCATCATAAGTACATTTTACAATAAAAAATAAAACTCAATGATTTGAGTACATTAAAAAATTTCATATATTTTCAAAGGTGACTTTTTTATTTTTATCACATGAGTTTTTTTTCTACAAATTGTTTTAAAAACTACCTTAGCTTAGGAAGAATTTAACTAGTAAAATTTTCTTGGATAGTTCTAAGTCATCATTTTAAAAATAACATGGAAAGGGCGCTAGTAGTAAAAAACATTTTTTAAATCGCTACGTAAAAGTAACTTTAAATAAGACTAGTGCATCAAATAACATTATTTTTTATGAAAAACTTTGAATGTTAATCGAAATTAAATTAAAACAATTAAAATAATCGAAATGTCTGCGAGTTAAGAATGGTGGACTCTAAATTGGTGAGTAGGTAAAATTTTATTCAAAAGAGTTTTGTTTTGTTTTTTTCTTTTCATATATTACGTTATTGGAATATTTGTTACTTCCTAATTGATTATGTTAGTTATGAAATAAATGTTTCTTATTCTTATTTTTATGCTCCACAAGAATATGCAGAAATGCATTATTGCTACGGCGCAGCTCAGGGCAATGCTCGTGCAGCTTCCAGGATGTACCTACCGGGAACAACTTACACGAAGAGGAGAGCGAAACCATTCTTACCCTAAGTATCGCGTCTTCATACGCATCCATAATGCGTTTTTAAATGGTCGTATGTATATCCATTTTACGCAACATATGACAAAGAAAAATATTTCAAGACACTAGTTAAAATGGAATTGGTATTTGTTAGACCTGCTATCTCACTCCTTCCGAAAATAAATCACGGTCGTAGGTCGAATAGTTTAGCTACCGGGTAACCTATGGTATTTTAAAACTATTAGGGGTTTGCTAAAACGATTTTTCGATTCAGTAATTTTTTTGCGAAATATTCAACTTTAAAGTGCAAATTTTCATTAAAATCGAGCGTCCCCCCCCCCTCTAAAATCTAAACCGGTGGGTGGAAAAATTTGAAAAAATTTAGGATGGTAGTCAGTATCTCAAACTTCCAAGGAAAACTATAACGGCTAAGTTTGCTTGAGAATTATTAGTAGTTTATGAGTAAATAGCAGCGTAAGGTATAAAATATACCTAAACTTGGAAGATTCCGTATAAAATACAAAATCCTTAGAAAAATATTACTTAATTTTTTCGTAATGGCTACGGAACCCTATTTTGGGCGTGTCCGACACGCTTTTGGCCGGTTTTTCCATTTTAGGTAGGTACGGTAGTAAAAAATCGAGAAAATCTATCAAAAATGCAACGTTACCAGCTCAGTAAGTATAAACGCTCTTATTGAAATCAATGTTTATGTCATTCAACTGACTGACGTCGCGCACTGGCTCATCGCCAGGGATGTTACTGTGGCAATGACATTTCAGATGAAGATGTTAGACTAAATCGCAATAATACCTCCTACCTATTATTTTGGTTTCGTACCTACACGGCTGACGAATGTTTGGGACAGTTTCGGTTACGGATATTAGGTTTTTAAGGTACCTACTTATTGCAATGTTAAAAGTAGGTAGGGGTCAGCCATAAATTACGTCACACCTTTAGGGGGAAGGGGGGGTCAGGCGGTTTGTGACACTGGATCAAAATAATTGCGAATTACATACATAGCAATATGTGGGACAATGTAACTGTCCGAATTAAAGTAGACTTAAGATGTATTTTACCCAGACATATCCACTTACTTGCTGCGAAGTTTGAGTTGAACTCTATTTCATCACTACCATCCCAGCCTATATACGTCCCACTGCTGGACATAGGCCTCCTCTCAGAATGAGAGGGCTTGGGCCGTAGTTTGGGATTGGGAACTTCACACACACCATTGAATTACTTCGCAGGTATGTGCAGGTTTCCTCACGATGTTTTCCTTCACCGTAAAGCTCGCGGTAAATTTAAAATGTAATCCCGCACATGAATTTCGAAAAACTCAAGAGGCGCTAGCTCTATTTATGTAACAAAATAAAATAAGAGCGTTAACAAGTAGCTCTAGTTACCAAAAGCAACTGAGTGGCTAAAAACAATTGAGTAGATATTATGTTAAGCGATAAGGCTGCCTATTACTTACCTTGTAGGTAATCTTTCTCGAATATGTACCTGTTTCTGTATCGCTTACTATTTATGGTGTACAATAAAGAGTCATGGCTATGTCGCCTACAGGGCTAATGCGTCCATTCCAATTATCATAAAAAAAACAACCTGAGAACTACTCAAGCCATTTTTTAAAAGCTTTGGCACTAAATGTACAAAAAATGATCACTAGATGTCGTGGCCGAGCTCCTTTTTTTTCAAAGTAATCCGCCAACAAGGTCAAACTAAGGCTGAATTTAGCGTAAAACATAATAATTGACTTTATCATGTGTGCTTTTATAAAATTATCTCGATTAAAATCATTCCGACCAATCATATCACATAATACCTACCAGTAAAAGACGCTTTCACCCCACCTGGGGTTATAGTTTTTACAGAAACATAATTTACACGTAGAAATTATTAAAAATGCCATAAAATGGCAATGTATTGTAGCTTCCACTATGTTAATTATTAAACTCACTTTTTGTCTGTCCCTGACTGAATGCTCCTCTCATCCACTCAAAGGTTAACTGGAAGAGATCCCTTAAAGGGATAAGTTTGCCTTTGTACATATTTGTTTTTGTCAATTGTGTTTTACTTATTTTGTAGAATAAAGAGTTTACATACATACATAAAATGGCACTGAAATATGAAATTAGATCAAATATGCTAGCTTGTATCATAAGTTATAGGTTTTAAGGATACATACTGTGTTTGTTATAATCTGATAAATATGCTGTTTAAAGTATGTGGCGCATTAGCCCCGGTTGACCTTACCGAATTTACAAGATATTTCATCTAATGAATCGTAAATATAGTTTCGCTATACAGGGTGGCCCATTTATATCGGTCAGTATGGAAAAGTCTGAAACTATACGATATACGAAAATTTCTTCTTAGGAACCATAACATCGTTTTTAATAACAAGAAAAACTGGATTCATGCATTTAAAAAAAACCTGTACTCAGCTCGGGAATCGAACCCGGTTGTTTTGAAAAAAAAAACTTACATTATTTCTATTTAGATATCGATTGTGTAGGTACGTCTTAAGCCATGAAACATTATGTCTAAAATGAATAAAATGCATTGTTTTTACATACTTTAACACACTTTTACATGCCAGAATTTGTTGAATATTGTAAAGGTGGACACTTCGAACACCTACTAAAATAAATTAAAGTATGTGAAAACAATGCATTTTATTCATTTTAGACATAATGTTTCATGGACATTTACTGCTTAAGATGTACACAATCCATATCTAAATAGAAATAGTGTAAGTTTTTTTTTTTTTCAAAACAACCGGGTTCGATTCCCGAGCTAAGTACAGGTTTTTTTTTTAATGCTTGAATGCAGTTTCTCTTGTTGTTAAAATCGATGTCATGGTTCCTAAGAAGAAATTTTCGTATGTCGTATAGTTTCAGACTTTCCCATACTGACCGATATAAATGGGCCACCTGTATAATAGGTCAGGGTAGGGTCACGTCTCGCGCGCGACGGTGGCGGCGGCGGCACAATAAACGTAACAGTTGTGTTATTGTGGTGGCGGCGCCCGCCTGCTCCCGGCATTGTTAAGCGATGTAAGCGCTTCATCGACGCTTTCTACCGTCCAGCTTATCTATTCTGTGCGTCCAGCTCAAGCGCTTCCCGCGCATCTTCGCTCTTAATCACCGGGCATACAGTTTCCTTGGTATGCACCGATGTATTCAAAGCTTGTCAATTTAATAATCAAGAGACGTTAAAAGCCCCTTTACGGTAGTTGTAAAAGGTCCGACGTTGTGAATGCGAAATAAAGCGTAAAATATCTATAGTAGATTGATAACCAAAGGTGGAAAATGACCCATTACACCCGAGATATTTCTGGCGCTCGAACGAAGTGAGAGCGCCAATAGTTCGAGGGGAAATGGGTTATTTCACCCGAGTTAGACACTCTACTTTTCATTTCGACTGTGAGGAAACTAAAATACTACAAAAAAACGAGAATAACAATAAATTGAATTTACTTATACCTATCCAACCTCCAACGGTACCTTTTCGACTGGCCACTTGCCACGGCCGACTATAAAAAAAAATCGAGTTGGTCACGACGTGCATCTAGATGGCCATGCCGAAACGTGAAAAAAAAATGTCATTGACGTAACTCAATTATCTTCGATGTCGTGGCTAGCCGAAAAATAAAAAATAAAATACTTTCCACCCTAGAGGAGAAAACGCAATTTTCCACCCGGCTATCTACCCATGAAAATTAAACTTTCCGAACAGGAGAGATGAAAAATAAATTGACAAAATATCGCGGTGGCGTTCGTGATTGGTATTATTTTTTGATGAGTATCTACTTATTGGACTGGACTAATATATAAAATACATATTTTATGACGCATACGTTTGAATTTATGCTCTCTAGTTAGTCAATTCAGAAATTGAAGCGATATTCTACAACACTTTAAAAAAAATGCCCAACAGCGTGTCGGACACGCCCGATATAGGATTCCGTAGCCATCACAAACAAATCAAGTAATACTTTTCTAATTTTTTCGTATTGTGTACGGAATCATCCAAGTTTAAGTAGGTATATTTTACTCCTTAGGCTGCTGCTGCTACTCTTAAAACTACTAATAATTCTCATGCAATATTTTAAAATGTTTCTTGTAAATTTGATATAAGTACTTAATACCATACTGTTTTTTTTCAAAAATTTCCACCCAAGTGTTTAGATTTTAGAGGGTTTTTCGCAAAAACATCACTGAATTTAAAAGTTATCTTGACTACCCCCCAGTGGTTTTAAGACCTATCCAACAATACCCCACACTATATGGTAAGTCGACCGGTCTTGTGCTTTTCGCATCCACCGCGATCCCGCGATCTTAACCAGGTCGTCGCTCCATCTTGTTGGATCTTGTTAAACTAACGATCTCTGAGCTTAGCCGCGGACGAAGAGACAGACAGACCGGCTTCAGACAATACGGCCTAGTTGACGTTTCGGGCGTAGTTGACGCGCGACTGGTACCTACATATATTCTCTGTTATATGAGTAATATATTTTATTCGTGACCGGGCCGTTAAGGTGTCTTAATTAAATGCAATTAAACAGTTATTATTCAGCAACAAAATATATTTCTCGCAACAATTATCATACAGTAACGAGATCGAAAGCTTTTAGGACGTGGCCGTACCTACCATCGGACGAACGAGAGAGACTTTCCTAAAAGACAAACCTCTTGTATTAGAGTACCCAACGAAGTCGGTAGGTACGAGAGAAACAGTATGAATTAAGCCCCATGTAGACAATGCGAGACCTTGCATGCAAGTTTCACTACATTCCGGTATTTGTTTGATCAACTGAATTCATTATCCCTAAACAGTCTGCGATGTACCTAACGTAAGTCTTGCATCATGGTCTAAATGGGGCTTTACTTTGTTAAAGAGCTTTTTTTTTTCGAGAAATCGTTGTATCGACGACGTTTGATTACGGCCGTCGTCTTGAATAGCAGATAGATGTAACAAGAAAGCAAAGTACCTACACCTTTTGGTAATAGTTGTTAGCATTGCTAACTTGCTAAATTGATAGGCAATAATTAAAACTAAGTATTGCTTATTTTATTTATAAAAATTTTAGGACGGAACCCCGGCCCATACTGGGCATCCTGTAAACTTAACATCAAAACATAACGATCCTCAAACTTAAATGTTATCACAGTAGGATTGTTAAATTAATTTATATATTTAAAGGTCCTACTGTACAGTAAGTGCACAATGGTTTTCCATCATATTTTGTCGTAAAAGTTCATGCTCTCTCAATTATATTAGCTTCAGTACAGCTGTTTTCACTTTTGACACTAAACAATAAAGTCCATATTAATGGAACACTTCGGGTCCGTACATTTAGAAAGAAAAGGTACCTATTCACACATTTTTTTTGAAAATGCTTAAATAAATTATTCACTTCGAGTATATCTGTAGGTACCTAAGTACAAATATTGATTCGAACAGGAAACGCCATAGGTACTTACAGTAAATTCAAATATTATCTGTTACAAATTAAATGACAGCTAAAAGTTTATAAAAACAATATAAACTATGGAGCCCTAAGAAAGCACATAAAAAAACAAATATCAGGTTCACATACAAGTGTGCATACTTTACTTCGTAAGTATGGTCCACCAATTTGATTCCTAGGCCACACACAGATCCGTGTCCTAATGACATTCAACGTCATTCGCTAAATAATGTTATAGAAAAAGAAAAATATTTACTATGATAAGGTTCCATGGTGGCCTAGGACCAGGAATCAATTGGTTGACTGTACTTACATATTGCGACTCAAAAGCTAAATAGGTACTACTTAATACAGTAACAATTCATAATTTGATAATCCTAAGCAACAATTAGGTATATTTATCATCACACATTTGAAAGTTTAAAACAATTTATACAAGGGCCAATCAACTTATTTATGGACACTAATCTGTCCGCGACATTTTTCAAGCAATTGTAGATTTTTGTAAGTAAACATGTTTTTTCTGTCATTTAATAGATGGTGTACCTACCTACATGAATACATGCCATCCTACGTAATTTCAACCTATTAAACCGTGAAATATCTTGTTGGAAGTACGATTTTTTGGTAACGGCAGAGACAATTTTGGTAACGCAGGAGACGCCCAAAGTGTTGTAAAACAGTTGATTGATCCACAATTGTAATGAACATCGTTAGGTATTGCTACGACGACGGCGCCGGCGCGATATGCTTGGTCCGGCGGCGACTTTTTTCTTTGCTTCACCATAATAACCCTAAAAACATACAAATCACTAGGTAAATCTGTTAGGTATACTTACAGGTAATATACCTACAGGGTGTCTCATTTAAATCGGTCAGTATGGGAAAGTCTGAAACTATAAGATATACGAAGATCTGTTCTTAGGAAACATGTCATCGATTTTAGTAACAAGAAAAACTGCATTCATAGATTAAAAATTACCTTGTACCTGCTCAAAACGATAATCAAACCCGGTTGTTTTGAAAAATAAAACTTACATTATTTCTATTTGGATATCGATATAGTGTAGGTCATAAAACAATAAATGTTCCTATGAAATTTTTTAATAGGTACTTAATGTAAGTTTTATTTTTCAAATCGTCCCAGATCGATTACCGGGCTGAGTAAAAGTTTTTTTTTTATGTTTAAAAGCAGTTATTCTTGTTACTAAAATCAATGATATGGTTCCTAAGAACAGATCTTCGTATGTCTTATAGTTTCAGACTTTCCCATACTGACCGATTCAAATGAGACACACTGTATAATAAATAAGTACTAGGAACTATATTTTGTCGTTAAACTGTAAATATTTCAGGATTTTTATAAAAGTAATCTAACCTAACCTAAAGGGTTCTACACGATGGCCCTGAAATAAATCCTGGAATATTTACAGTTTTACCTAGAGTTTGCGAAATGAAACTGGTTGCCAAACTTTACGTTGCGAAAAGACAGTACTCGATTATAAATGTATATGTATAATATTTTTAATGTACTTTTCGAAATCCTCGTTGCTATCAGTCATCTATATAAATCAATGAAAACAACGAGCGCACTTTCCGCGTGATGGATTGCTGTAGGTACTTAAGTCAAAAGGACAATTTCACACTTCCGATTTTCCCCGAAACCCGATGGTTTTTAGGTCACGGATTGTAGTCCATTTGACGTTTGTCTTGTTGGCACAGTCCCAAACGTGAAACAAATAAATATCAAACACACAATACAAATACGAGTAATGCCATCAAACTCAAACGATATTTCACCCATCTGAAAACCCTACATTACGAGTAAGTAGGTAGATTCTTATCAAATAGAAGTGACTTGTCAGCGTGACTGATATACCTATATACTCATGCCAAATTACAGCTTTCTAGTACTAACGGTCTCTGAGCTTAGCCGTGGTCAGACAGACAGTCGGACAGACGGACAGACATGGCGTAACTATAAGGGTTCCTAGTTGATTACGGAACCACAATACAAGTAATTGTATTGTGACGGAACCCTAAAAAGGTAGATTCTTATTAACTAGAAGTGGCTAGCAAAGATGCGTCGACCGCATCTAGGAGTCAATATTTTCGTGCACAACCTCAGTGGATGTTTACCTGAAGGTAGTATCCAGGAAGATATGTAGCTCACCACAGCGAGCCCCACAATCAGCACGCACACTAGCATCATGATCTTCTTCTGTTGATGTGATGAGCATGCAATAATACATAAAGTTTATATAACAATAGGTTAGTGGTTAGAGAACCTGACTACGAAGCTTGAGGTCCCAGGTTCGATTCCCGGCCGGGGCAGATATTTGTATGTACAAATTTTATCCTCGGGTCTTGGATGTTTAATATGTATTTAAATATGTATTTATCTATATTAAGTATGTTTATCTGTTGCCTAGTATTATCCATAATACAAGCTTTGCTTAGTTTCGTTAAGACTACTTAGGTCAATTGGTGTCAAGTGCCCTATGATATATATTTTTTTCTACTCGCGTACTACAATGTGCTGCTAACGATACCAATGAGGTGCATTGTGTGATCGCAACTTTGTCATTTCATTGTGAAACTTTTCACAATTTTCTTTTTCGCGCTGTGTGATTTAAAACAAAAAAACTTCAACCATTCTGTTTTATTTACTTAATTATTGGTCAATCGACTTTATAGATTAATTGAATATGTTTACATAAACAACTATTGAATAATGAATACTTACAAAACGGACAATATATGATTTTTACCACATTTTTACAGTTCTTATTAAATTGTAATATTACATCTTTTTTTGATTTGGCTGTATTCGAAAAAGTTCCCGGGTCCATTCTAAGGTTGTAATTAGTGAAAAAAAAAAGTTTAAAAATGGCGGGATTTGTTTTGCTTTTGCACTGATTTCTTGAAACTTGAAAGAAATAAAAGAGTTATCACTATTTAAAGCACTTTTTATCTGTGAGAATGTGTGACTTTGGTGAATTAAGTGATGCAGAAATGATGACGCCGTCAGAAATAAAACTGCCGGCAATGGAGAAGTGAGCATTAGTTAGCTACCTTTAAAATCGAAAAATTAATTTGTTGTTCGTGATGTAAGTATTCGTTTTTTTTGTTAATTGTTTATGTTTGAGCTCGTAGAAAAAGTAATACGTAAGTAAAGTATGCAACAGGTGTAAGTCTTTACCGGCCCGGATTACACCGACATGGAAATACCGGCCTTGTGTTTCGTGTACACGTCCATAGAAGCTCCTGTCAGTTTCTATGGGCGTGTACACAAAAAACAGGGCCGGTATTTCCATATCGGTGTTATCCGGGCCGGTGAAGACTATCCATCCACCCTATGCAACTATTCATAATCAGCCATTGAGACACTCACACCATCTAAAATGCCATGTCATAAACTCGCACTCGTGTCTCCATGGCCCTTATTATGATACACTTGCATAAATAACTATATTTAAATCGGTGTTTTCAACCTTTTTTATGACACGATACGACCCCTCTAGTATGAAGAAATATTTCGCGATCTACCCATTATTAATTTTTTCATTTATTTTATTTTGTGACAAATATTAGTAGTTAACGTTTTCGATGAAATATTTTTAGGCTTTTTTTTTCTGAAGTAGTTTTCGCAGCAACTAATATATGTATAACTCAGGGAGTCGCGACTCACACGTTGAAAAACATTGGGTTAAATAAATAATAAATTTAACCTCGTGCTTTCCAAATCGACAATAGAATGTGCATACTAAATTAAAGGGAATTACGGACTTTACATCGTCACAAAGTAAAATTTCTTTTGTTTCTCTAATGTTTTATACCACGGCAATTTAACTTTATTCGCAAAACAATACATCGAAATTGCTTTGATATTTTTTTAATCTTTAGGAGTCTATGTATACCTATAAAATAAATATAGAGCCATTTGACTGATACCGCAATTGAACTTACCCGTCGAGCTTTACTCTGATATTCTATGGCTTTCTTTGTATCGACAAGGGCCTCTTCAACATAGTCCACGGAATTTTCTACGTGGAACTCAATTCGGTTGATCATCTCTCCCTGTACCCAAAAAAAAAACTTTTATTATGTCGTGGTACGGCGCTGTACGGATAGGATTCCCACACTGTGCCTAATTTTTTTGAGGAACTCGTCAGTAATGTCCAGTGTGGCAATGTAAGTACACTAATTACCTACCGTGTGTTGTATTCGAAGACTTACGAGTACCTAACTTAGGTACATGTAACTCAAAACGAAATACACCTCCCGGTAGCTAATTACGAGTAGGTATTAGCTTTCCAATTGCGGACACTATTTTGAAATAGGTATTATTTATTTACCCACCATATCTCACGGTTTTGACCAATATAACGTCATGTGTTTGTTGTACGTGTAAACCGATGAAATCACAAGAAAACTGCTCATTGACATCGGGAGGAGCGAAAAAGTGGTGACATATATTGGAAGGAAATACACATAAAAACATTTCGATTTCTCTTATTATCAGGTCCGTGGTGGGACAATGTGTGGTGCGAGGTGTGACCTGAGACTCGACGAGCATCGCCATGTCTATAAACATGTCATGCAGCTCGCGGATGGAAGTCTCCAGCTTCATGATGTCGGCGTGCCGCGCCTCGATGTCGGCCAGCGTCTGCTTCGCTTGCTGCGTGTCCATTACTATCTGAAATTTCATTATATTTATTTCTGTAAATTTGTTGTAACATACCTGGACTTACATGGAGTCGCGAGTGCCTATGAGCGGAAGAGACTGACCCTTTGAGCCTTGAGCTCAGGGTTAAAAGTGTTAAGGAGCCATCCATTCCATAAAGTGTCACACGAATTGCCATCAAAATTGCAGTTATTTCGTTCCTGTCACAAACCGGTTGACCCCTCCCCACCCCCTTCTAAATATGTGATGTACTTTATGGATGACCCCTAAAAGGGATTGCATCGAGGCTTATTTATTCTGACAATGAGTATCCGAATGCTCAGGGAAGCACCAAAAGAACCTGTCGCGGCCAGATGGTTAAAAAAGCCATGATATAACCACCAGAGAAACCGTAATACGTTAATAATATGAATACGATCTACCAATATAAATAAGTTACCTATGTAACTATTTCGCAAGAATATTCCTCCGAATTAGTTAATGTGCGGAGTGGTGCGGTGCGGACGCTGTCGGGTTTTAACAGATGCATTACTTAAGGTTAAGACCTATAATGTGGGTCACCACACCAGCTTTGTCCTTTTTAATATTATTCCAACATTCTTAAAATTCTTCATTCAGTAAATAATTTGTGTTTTATAAAGTACATTAGGCTACTATTCTTTGTGTTAATTTGTTCTTTATAAAGTTGGTAGGTACGCGAGAACCCATGAAGATTATTATATAAAACACTATTAGATACATCCAAATATTACTGCGATATACCTACGTCCATGAATAATTTCTCGTTCGTTGCATGTATAAGTCGAATGCTTACCCCTTGAGTGAAGACGGCGGGATTATCTTGTTCGAGAAGATGATCCAGATCTTGGTCGGTGATGTTCTGGCCGGTCAGCTCGAGCTGCCGGAGCAGCCGGTCCTTGTGCCGGTCCCGGTAGTCGGCTTGCGCGCGGTTGTACTCCGTCATCACCTCGACGAACTGGTGCGAGAGGGTCGTGTGCTGTGTCTTCTTCATCCTGAGGTACGCTGACTCATATTTGGCCTGGGCCATACTGGCAGAAAATTACAGTACTTATTATATAGGTACTTAATCAATATTAAATTATATTGTAAAGGATAACTCGCGTCTTAAATCGAGTTTACCTCGACATGTTTCAGGTTATTTCGAAACCGTTCATCAATGGAACACGCGACTCGGCGGCTGCCGCAACACGCGCACTGCGCACCGCTCTAACCCGAAACATGTCGAGCTAAACTCGATTTAAGACGTGAGTTATCCGTTACAATATCATTTAATATGAGTGAATCTCACGGTAGTTTTATAACTTAATCAATATTTTTGTTTCCTATGTAATTTCAATTTGTCCTCTGCTATAGGACTTATGGAACTGAGATAGCATGAGTTGACTCGTGCCCCTCAATTTTTTCACAGTTCTAGCGGATAAATTAAAATAACACTAGTTTTTTTCAGTCACACTTAAGTAGTTATGTCATATAACTGGGTGTTGTCTGTAACAGATGCAATGAATTAAAGTACATAGTTGAAGAAAATTAGATTGGAATGTATGGAAAAATTGGCAAAATTAAAGCAAGAGGTTTATCTATCAGGATATGTAGGTTATGGAGAAAAAATAAATTTTACCCACTCTCCCCCCCCCCCTCCGGGGGGAGCGTCACCCCCCCGCGCCCTCGAATATGTCCCGGACCGCGGTGTTTTCCATTATAAAAGAAAACCGTACACGATACATAAAAAGTGTGTAGGAACGAAATAATCCTAGATAAATGTACTATAAACCTTTCATACATACAAAAGCGATACCACTTACAGTTTCAGCGCAATCTGGCACCAAATACGAAATTTTTTAATAATTTATCCAGTTTTTTTTGTTAATTGTTTAGTTTTTTCGATTATTTCACACTTTACCGCCAAGATATGTATGACTAAAGTAAAGAACAGAATATCTTCTTTATAAAAAGGTATAATTCATTTCTAAACTCATTCATTTGACGCTGCTATACTATTTTGAAAATTCACCATAATCAGCTACTGCGACATTAACTTAGGAAAAAGTACCAAAAAAAAAGCTATTTAGTCCGTAAGTAAGATTATAATAAAATATTACACATTTTTTAGGGTTCCGTAGCCAAAATGGCAAAAGTGGAACCCTCATAGTTGCGCCATGTCTGTCTGTCTGTCTGTCTGTCCGTTCGCGGCTTTGCTCAGAGACTATCAATGCTAGAAAGCTGTAATTTTGCACGAATATATATGTAAACTATGCCGACAAAACAGTGTAATAAAAAATTTAAAACAATTTTTTTTTTAGTACCTCCCATAGACGTAAAGTGGGGGTGTTTTTTTTTTCTCATCCAACCTTGTAGTGTGGGGTATCGTTGGATAGGTTTTTTAAAATCATTAGGGGGTTGCTAAAACAATTTTTCCATTCAGTGATTCATTTGCAAAATATTAAACTTTAAAGCGCAAATTTTCATTACAATCGGGCGTCCCCCCCTCTAAAATCTAAACCGGTGGGTAGAAAAAATTAAAAAAAATTCAGGACGATAGTAAGTATATCAAACTTGCAAGGAAAACTATAACGGTTAAGTTTTCTTGAGAATTATTAGTAGTTTAAGAATAAATTGCAGCCTAAGGTATAAATATACCTAAACCGTCCGTCTGTCATAGCCAATTTGATCCGAAACTACTAGACCGATTGAATTCAAATTTAGTTCACCTATGTAAATTGATGACCCAAACACGGACGTGTAAAGTAAATTAATTAATTTTAAACACGGGGGCCAGTTTGGGGGGGGGGGGGGGGGGTAAATTAGAAAAAAAAAATGTAGAAACTATATCATGTGACATATCAAATGAAAGGGTACATTATGAAAATCTCAAATATATATTTTTCATTATTTTAAATTAATCCGTTTTGAAGTTATTTAAGAAAATAGGTGAAAATTAACCATTTCCCCGCCCCTATCTCCTAAAAGCCCAGTAGGCCCTACATTTTTTTTTTAAATACAGAAAATAGGTCCATACCTATAGCTTATAGGAAAACATATGAGAATCTAATGGTATTTAAAGTAACACCATTTAACCAGTATGAACATTTATATTTCGCTGAATGGCCAAATGAACTAAATTAAAAAAATAGCATAGCAATGGTAGATGAAAGATTTTAGAAATTAATTATACCTTTTTATAAAGAAAATATTCTATTCTTTACTTCTGTCATACATATCTTGGCGGTAAAATGTGAAGTATTTGAGAAAACTAACCTTTTAGCCGAAAAAATAGATAAATTATAAAAAAAGTTAGTATTTGGTATCATATTGCGCTGGAACTATAAGTGATATCGCTTTTAAATGTATGAAAGGTTTATAGTAAATTTATCAAGGATTATTTCTTTCCTACACACTTTTTATGTATCGTGTACGGTTTTCTTTTATAATGGAAAATACCGCGGTCCGGGACATATTCGAGGGCGCGGGGGGGTGACGCTCCCCCCGGAGGGGGGGGGGGGAGAGTGGGTAAAATTTATTTTTTCTCTATAACCTACATATCCTGATAGATAAACCTCTTGCTTTAATTTTGCCAAATTTTGATCTAATTGTACTGAACTAACAGTCGAGTTCATAAACTTGTGAGCAAAATTTTGATCAAAAATATCTGAACACGACTCTATTCTTAACGGCGAAGAAGCGTGGTCAGATATTTTTGATCAAAATTTTGCTCACAAGTTTATGAACTCGACTGTACCTATAGGTATTTTTATCTTCTCACTATATCGCACCAGCAATGTCCACCCATGGCAAAACAAAAACGAAACGCCTTACGACTGACAGGCGAACATGACTGTATATCTATTCACTCACTGTGAAGTTTTACTAGACTGACTAACGGCTATTGTCTTCGAAATTGAAGACTAGGGTACATTGAGATCTTATAATAAAGACAGCATTCCATATGCATACCTATAAAAGTCTAAGAAGGATCGATTTAATTTATCGTTCGTTATTACAGGCCAAACCCGCGTACCAACCCGACATGATGTGAGTAAGTACATGTAAGTAAGTACATGTATATGTAGGAAACTTATTAAGCGACGCATCGAAATAGCTTATTAGGGAAAACAAACTGAAGCTGAACCTCCTGGTATTTCTTGTATAATAACGGCACTAAGCGACATAAAAAGCTATAAACAATGTACGATGATGTCAATGAGTCTAGAATTTGTATCAATACTTATCATAATTAAAAAAAAATACTAATGGCAAATAAATTCCAGAACGAAATGTACGAAAACTATAATTACTGCCAATTTTGTACCCGTCTGCCCCCATCCGCGAGGGTCTGTTCGACAGCTCCTCCTGTTCCTGCTCGATGCTCTGCTCTATGTCTGTGGATGCATCGTATAAATAGGTTGGTAGTACTACAATCAACGTCATAAATAAGTGATAATTTCTGTACCTTGTCGCTTTCAGTTGTTACAAATTTCGTATGGCTTTTCTTCTTCTTCTTCTCTTTTAAAAAATGGCTTTCTGTCCTAATTAATAGGACAATTTTGCCAGTGTCAAAGTACTCTCTTTGAGAGGGACGTTGTACGGTGTGATTGTAGTTTTTGCAACTTGATAGTAAAATTCCAGAAACCACGTGGAAACAACTTGCGCATTAAAAAATGTCAGACACGAGAGCAATATAGAATTTTGTGATCACTGTTCACTGTTAAGGTTAATCGCCGCATAAAACACTATCAAAATTTTATTATACTTCAACTAGCCAAAGAGACAGAAATAGCAAAATCAGATATTGTCTACATCCGCCGTGTTCGAATGCTACAAATCGAATCTCCTATGGCTTTTCAAAGATGACGTTAAAGTGACAAGGTACAAAAGTGATCACTGATTTATGACGACACAAGGTTGAAATGAATGATTACACTCACAATTACAAAGAACTGATTGCACATAAGGAAAATTAATTAAATGAATGAGTAACACAATATTTTAGACTATCGCTGTCATTACTGATTTTTGGTTTTGTTCCACGTGTACATTGATCAAATCAAATACTCGAAATCAAGATACGCGAAACGAAACCCGAATTTAATTTTTCACCATCCATTGATTAGTGTTAACTGATGGTTAAATAAATGTGATGCCGTCTCCGTTTATTCGAACAAAGCAAATAGAGACGGTATCATATTTAACCGTCAGTTAACACTATTCAATGGATGGTGAAAAAGCCCCTCAGTCTCTAAATTATGAGCCCATTTTGTGATCATACATATTTATATACCTAAGCTACACATAGAATAGAGCTCATAGTATGGTTTCCTGTGATCCTTCTTTGATAAAACCTGTTAACACGAACTTTAGAGGAAAATACTTGCTATCGTTCTGTTGTGTGCTGATGACCAAAGGCTAAAGTAACAAATAAACATTCTTCAACTTACGTTTTAACTTTCCTCTGATTTTGTTGGTAGTTTTCTTAATATCGGCCATGAGGTCTTCCAATTCATCCTTCGTCTCTGAAATGGCATTGTTCAACTATGTCACAGAGAACATAATACTATGTTATGAACAGTAGGCAGGTGCTTACAGTTAGCGTAAACTTATGTTTTACTGTTTTTAAGTTGTGGAGTTGCCATGGTAACACTTTTCTATTTTCAAGAGTTTTAGAGTGTGGTCGGAATCCGATATAAAGGGCCTGTATTACAGGGCGTAAGCAAATCGTGTGCCAAAAGATTCAACATATTTTAAGTCAATTAACCCTTCACAATAGGCATTTCTGTTACTGCTTGGTAAGGTTCACTGTTTTGTTTACCTATATTTTTTAACGTATATTAAAATTAACGTTAATCTATTATAATATTATGCATTTTCGTTCAGATGCTACCAGATATTAGACTAACATATGTGTTATATACGGTTGTGTTGCTCTGAAGATGAGCTCTGGTTGAGTTCGAAATGCATCAGTTTAATGTAGTGTGAACACAGTAGGTGGTGATAGATGCGTTTGTGTGTGTTCTTACAGTGTGGAGGTGGAAGAACTGCATGAACACGCATATTTTGCATAAACTTAGCTATTATCAGGTCGCGGGTGAGCAAAGAAATTATTTTAGTTCATTTATAATATACTCTGCTTCTACGGCAGGCGAAAAAAAGAAATTTGCCTGGTGAACTTTTTTATCATTTGCTCTTAGTGCAAACTTTCAAAGTATGGGTAACTATTAGTGGTCACTCGAAGACAATAAATCTTGTTGTAGGTAGGTATCATGTTTTAGAATGACGTTGAGAGATATATGCGAAAGGTTGACCATAGTATAGTAAGTTTCTTCGCCCGCCGTAGAAACAGAGTATAAACTCCTCCGACTGTACAAGCTGTCTTCAATTTATTTCGAAATATTACACATGTTAGCAGATGATTCGTTAATTTAACTGAAGATCCCTGTAAATATTATCTCTATGTTTAGATAGATTGAAAAATTATAGATTGCGCTGGAAAATAAAAACATAAATCTACAGAAACAAAATGAGGCATTGGAGGAGAGATTAGTGCAACTAGAACTCAAAGAAGCTGAGAAGAATATCGAAATAATTGGATTAGAAGAGAAAAAAGAGGAGAAAATAGAAGAAGTAGTTAAAAACATTGCCGAAAAACTTAAAATAAATCCTGATCATGTTGCCGAGCTTAAGAGGGTAGGAAACATAAAACAAGAAAAAACCAAGCCGAGGCCGATTGTTGTTACACTCCGACCTAAAGTTGCTAGAGATGAGTGGGTCTCTAGCAGAAAAACACGATTAACACGTTGAATGCGGCTCTAAATATTAAAAACTATCCACAAATGCGGTACGTATCAAATTTGACTCATTGCTGACTTGCCGTTCCTACGTTACGAATCACTTTTAATACGTAACTAGACCTACCTTCACCGGTCGGTATTTTTTTGGAAAACGTAATTAAATAGGTATTTATAGCCAAAATCGAATGGTATTGAACCAAACTACACCCTACTCTCATAGCACAAGGGTCTTAAGCATGGTTTCTGAATTATTAGGTATCAAAGTTATGTATTGAATTTGATTCGTATAGCACAGGAGTATCTAAATTTGCTAATTCTACGAGTTAAAATTGATTCGTACCGCACCTATTTAAATTTAGTCGATAAACGAATAGGGAAGTGAAATGAACCAGATATATATCGACTGTCGATGGCAAGCGTTTTGGTGAAATTTATTAAAACTTTGTTAATTTATTAAGACAATTTGTGGGTTCGGTTGATTTTTCGAAGTACCGGGAATATGGACAGGGACACTGACGGCGTTCATTACCTTATTTTCCAAGATTATCACTTTTAAATTTTCAGAACATAATGTTCAAGTTGAAACTGTATTTTGGTTTTCTTGCAAAACTCGGTCTATAATATCCTACATGATCATTTTATATTGATGGCGGAAGAAAGTAGCTCTCAATATATCACAACTAATTATCTCAAGGTGCAAGGTACTTCACTATTTTCTCAAATGGCGGTACGTGTTATAAATAATACGTATAGCACTGAAGTAAGACCATAAACGTTGATACGTTCAGCACTGAAGTGAAATTATTACGATACAGTGCGTTAGTATTAAAAATAATTCGTACTTTCAACATAGTATTCTCGAGTAGTACTTGATAAATCATGCCCAAACGTATATTTGTCTCTTTCAGGTTGTAAGATTTGTGGTTTTTATGGCTCCCGCAAGTTGGGACAGGTAGAGGTTATCGGCTGCCGCACCGACGCAAACTACGCGATCGCTTATTTTTGATACGTATAGCACTCAACGTGTTAACTAATTAGGGTATTTTGCTCAATTACAACAATCTGTGGACGGCCCGCGGCCGAGTAAAGATGCGCGAGGAGCTGGTGCGTGTACACTGCATGTTATCCATCCATCCATACTTACTTACTTATACTTACTTACTAATATTATAAATGCGAAATTGTGTTTATACGTTTGTGTGTTTGTATGTTTGTCCGTAACGGAGCGACGGATCGACGTGATTTTATTGGCATAGAGATAGTTTATAGGCCCGAGAGTGACATAGGCTACTTTTTATCCCGGAAAAATGCACAGTTCCCGAGGGAACAGCGCGCGATAACCGAATACCACGCGGGCGGAGCCGCGGGCAAAAGCTAGTTTGTTATAATTATTAAAATTCAATTATTCTAATAGCTAGCATAGATAGTAATGTGGAATACGAAACGTTTGTTGATACAGATAAATGGATTAAATATATAAAAGATACAGGTAATAATTTACAAATAGTGTACCTAAACATAAGATCTTTAAGAAAAAAAATCAGTGAGTTACTTTTATTGATAAAAGGATGCGAAAAAATTTTAGATATTATTATTTTGAGAGAAATAAATATTAAGAAAGAGGGGTTGTGTCTGACAATTTGCCAAATTATGAAGTGTTTGCGTACACTAGAGATAAAAAACGAGGAGCAGGTTTACTGACGTATGACTGAATGTGTGCACAGATGAAGAATACGCAAGCTAACACGATGGAAGTACTTCACTGTAAATTAAGAAACGCTGACCAAACCTAGAATAAAACAGAAGATTTGCATATTGCAATACTAAGGCAAATACCAGAAAAAAATGACGTCATAGTAGTTGGAGACACGAACATGAACTTACTCTGCAAGAATAGCATAACTGAGAGGTATAAAAACACCTTATGGAATACGGATTGCAGTGTACAATAACGTACTAGAGAGGAAGTGACCGCCGGGTCAGTGTATAAAGTCAGTGTCAGCCAGTGCTCGGTGTATTGAATAATAGATTGGTTAGGGCAGAGTTCATTAAAATAGATTGGAATAGTTTATTAATGATAAATTGTCCATTATTACTATATGATGAATGTATTACTTGATTAAAAATATTTAATATTTATGTTATGAATTGTGGTAAATAACGTGAAAAACGTGAACCTCAAAAATGGATTAACGATACACTAACTAAAGGCTATGATAAAACGAAGGGATAAATTGTTTAGAAAGCAGCTTTTGCAGGTGGTAGGACCATGTGCAAGGTCCGCCCGGATTGCTACCACCATCTTGCTCGCTAATCCTCCCGTGAAACAGCAGTGCTTGCACTGTTGTGTTTCGGCGTGGAGAGCAAGACAGCCGGTGAAATTCCTGGCACTTGAGGTATCCCATCTTACGCCTCTAGGTTGGCAACGCTTCTACAATCCCACTGGTGTTACAGATGTCTATGGGCGGTGGTGATCTCTTACCATCAGGAGACCAGCTTGCTCGTTTGCCATCCAGTCGAATAAAAAAAAGTGGAAGGCGTGGCCCAAAAGTGCGAGCCTTAGGCTCGAATATACTAAGCATATGAATAGAACGAATAAAGCATTTAGGGGTAACTGATTCTATGAGTAATGTATGTACAAACTTTGCCAAAACATTCACTCAAGAAATAGACAACATTAAACATCACTGTAGTTATCAATTTTTGGATCGGTCCAGTTATGTAACACCGAGTTCGGTATCTTTTCGATTTCGGAATGTTACATCTTCGGAAATTAAGAAAGATAGACGAATTAAAAAAAAAATTGGTACTGACGGGATACGTGTACAGGACCTGAAGTACATAAAGAGATAAAGAGAGAAATTAGTCCTATCTTGGCAAAATTTGTAAATATGTGTGCACGAACGTGCACTACCCTGATATGTTAAAAAAAAGTTATTATACGTCCTATAGATAAACAGGGTAGTCATTTGGAGTATTAGAATTATAGACCAATAGCTATATTATCAGTAGAAACAAAATAAAAGAAAATGCTTTTTTTAACTCTATAAATAAGACAGCAACATACATTTTCTTATCTAGCTTATCATTAATATCATCAGCAAACCGTAGCTGGGTGTTTTCAAAAAAAGTTGTTGAAATGATTGATTTTGCATGTGCTGTGTGGAAACCTTTTCATGCTGTTCATATAACCAGAATCGAAAGATTACAAAAAAAAATCGTAAAGTCGCTCGACTACAGAACCGGAAATTTTTACATAAACTACGCGGATTCAATTAAGCGTCATTCTTTACAGACGCTTAGTGACCGCCGTGATTGCGTAGATATTGCTCTCATATATAAAATTCTGCAGTGTCAATTAGATGCCCCTTCATTGTTACATCAAATTCGTTTTAGAATTCCGCGTAGAGGAGAGCGCCCCTATAGAAGGAAAGATTTATTTTCCATACTTCGAAGTAGAACTTGTTTTGGTCGTAATATGTTTGTAAAGCGTGCTTGTAAATTATTAAATGACAGCGATAGATTCAAGGACATTGATATATTCAACTGCACCTTACGCACCCTAAAGAGTGCTTTCAATAGGCTCAAGTAGTTGGATTCTCGAATTTTATAATTTCAATATTTAAAAACCAATTTAGCTTGGAATATAACTGTGTGATTTGTGGTCAATTGGTTCGATTTCTGGGCCGCCGCGGAACCTGGTCATTCATTGTGACATTGACGTCATTCATGAAATTAATTTAAATTTGTCTGTGGTAGGGTTCCGCGGTTGCCTGGTGATCGGATTTGTTGACTGTACTGGTTATATTAATCGTGCTATAGTCGTTATTTGACAACTACATCTTTTTAACTACATCTCTTCTAATATATGTATCTAGATACACGTTTATTATTTGTTAATTAAGGAAACTATAGGTCTGGTTTATAACCCATAATGTAAAATGCCTTTATTTATCTGTATGACTGTTTGTTTCTTATCAAATAAATAAAAATAAAAAAGAAATGACTTTTTTTTTGTTGTGGATGAAATTTGGTATTCCTAATCAGAATCAGGAGCACTTTCGATTGCAACAGGAAAAAAAAATGTCCCTGGTTTTTCATATAATTTTGTGTTATCCATTAGGTACACTACCGCCACAGAGACGCGTATGAAAACGGTAACGTAATGGAGTAAAAAATATTGAGACCCTTTTTTTCTCCTATTATAATCGAAAGTGCTCTTGATTCTGAGTAGGAATACCAAATTTCATCCGCATCTAAAAAAAAAGTCATTTCAACAACTTTTTTTGAAAACGCCCAGCTACGGTTTGCTGATGATATTAATGATAAGCTAGATAATAAAATGTATGTTGCTGTCTTATTTATAGAGTTAAAAAAAGCATTTGACACGCTGGACCAAGATTTGCTACTCCAAGCTATGCACAAGTGTGGGATTCGTGGTCCGGTGAGTCACTGATTCCGTACCTATTTGAAAAATATAAATATAAAATTGTGTACGGCCCTGTGGGGTACACCATGCACATATAAATAAATTAAAAAGGTAAATTTGCAAAGGAGATTGTTAAAACTATTTATAAATAAGAAAGAGAAAGAAAAATGTAAACTAAATTATAATATTTCATCTTGGCTTGGCTCTATATTATTTTAGCCTGGATCTTGTAACTACTACGGAGTTATCAGATATACCCTCTAGTTCTCTAACTATGGATGGATGTAATGGATGTAGTGTAGTTTTGCACATTCACGGAACGTTTCGAATGCATCCAGATGGTGTGGCGCATGTTTGGTGTACGTTTCTAGCCTTGACGATGACGGTCACTCCAAAGTCGCCACGCCGATACGTCCAAATGGAATGACGTGCTGGATTTCAATCCAAATGGAAATCCACGATCAAGATGCCGTTTAAAAAACATTACCTATGCGTTTTTGACATTCACGGACCGATTTTGTAATGCAGCCACGCTATTTGGACTGTTGGTAGGCTCGTCAGTGGCCACCTAAGGCGGTGGCAGCTGTCGCTCGCCGAATGCGGCCGACTACCGTGTTCTTCACACTTTTGCGGTCTCGACTCAGTGTCATTGCCGCTTTATGCCTATACCTATGTATAAATGCCTACATAATGAACAAAAATACACCCAGCAAAAATAACCTATTCTATTATTAAATAATTTTTAGGAATGCCGGGAAAACAAAACAGATATAGGTATTAGTCAGGGTGGCGCGTCATCACTGTCTGCCTCCGGCGCCGCGGCGGCGCCACTCTTGGCGCCGAAACGTCTCCCCCCTTCCCTCATTTCGTTTCACCTACATAACACAAGATGTGACCTTCGATTTTTTTTGCATTCGGGGCTTTCACATAGCTGAATAAGTGTATTATTTCTGGATAGCGAATATCACGAAGTAAATATTCAGTTTACATTTACAACAACCCTTTTTTAGGGTGCCGTAGTCCTAAAAGGAAGCCTTATAGTTTCGCCAAGTCCGTCTGTCCGTGGCTAGAAAGAAAGCTCTACTGCAGCAACGTCGCACGCCGGCAAAAAAAATTAAAAATACTTTTTTTTCGTTTAAGAGCGTGTTTTACTTACCGTTTATAAACATTAATTCGTTTTTGAAGATTATAATAAAAGTCTATCACGAATAATTATTGGAGTAGACACATTAACTTATTAGTATATTAAGAAGACAAGTGTTCTATCAGACAACATTTTTAATTTTCATTAAGTTTTCATTGAGAAAAACGCAACGTTGCCAGCTCAGCAGGTATAAACGCTCTTAAACCTATTGTAACATATTGTTGGATACCTACGTCTTTCAAAAATAATTTGTTCAGACTGTAGGGGACACTTTTCTCCTCCAAAAGCTAAACTGAATAGTACCTAAGCGCTCTGCATAAACACCCGAGTCCTATAATCTCAACTAAAACCGGGAATTACTGTGTAATCTAACCAATTGTTAATTTATATTATAAACACAGTCAGAACTATGTATTAAAACTATGCACCCACTTTTATCTGGTACTCCTGCTGATAGGATGGCGCTCTGCTTCAATTTAACCTCCTCCACGTTTTTCTGAAACTTGTCTATCATTTCTCGTATTTCCTCTACCTGCAATCAGTCAATAATAGGTATAGGTATGCAATCGCCAGACACTTTTAGTCCTACTATGCCAATTGTTTATGCGAATGTGCCCCACTGAGTAAATTTCTACAACTAAAGCTCATTATTAAAGCCATCTTCCATTTCAGAGCTGCAGCTTAATCGCAGGCTCTCATGCAGGCAAGCCATGGGCCTTGGCGGAAATAGCTCCTAGTCCTAGTGATAGTGACCTTCTGCGTACAATCGGACCAGATCGCCGCTCCTACCTAGCGCGCTCAACCGTTTTAGTTTCTTTACTTAACATTTTGTAAAAAGAAAAACTAAGTAAAATGTACTGATTAGTAAATATGTAGTTATCCTTACCTCGGAGAGAAATTCTCTCTGTTTCAATTCGGTTTCTGTCTCTGGTTCATTGTAAAATTCGTCAGTTTCGTCTTCATCACAGTCACTTTGCGCCAGCTACAAGACCAAAACAAAGTTTGAACTTAAAAAATAGGCAAATGCATAGACCCTTCGTCATACCCAGACACTGGATAAAATAGGTACTATACCTACATCAAGACTAAAACGTAACGTGTAAAAGCATGTTAGCAATCTCAGACATTAATATGAACGAATGTGGTGTCCCTCAGGGCAGTATAATTGGGTCTTTTTATTTCCTTTTCTACATTATATATAATTCAATCCAATGAAGGGGGACTGGCCATTTTTCACGATATCATATTTAAATGAGGAATTTAGGTAGTTGAAAACTCACCTCCCGAAGCGCGTCTAATCTGTCCCTCGCCATGCTTGTTAAAGAATCACACACCTAATAAGAATTGTTACACAATCACAATCACAGTTTTTTTTTTAAATATACCTTCTCTACTCTAACATATATTTTACAACCCGTACGATTAAACTGCACGACTTTCCTCGAACATCAACTTAGTAGGTACTTATAAAGCGCAAAAAACACTAAGTCACATATTTCCGCAAACTGCAACATACTTAGGTAAATTGTTTATGAATGAAAAATGTATTCAGTTAAAAAAACCCAATAGTTCTGATAACCAAAATGCGGTAGTTATATCCCATGTTGTATGTAGATTCATATAAACTTAATATACTTGTTAGTTATATTTTTCAATAAATAGCTGTACCTATCAGGATTCTAAAGTTGTTGAAAGCGACCTACTACTATGCCGTCCTCAAGATGACTGGGAATACTGGGACAGGCGCAAGCGTAGCGAAATGGTAGAGTCCGCAGCGAAAGTAGATAAACTCAGCTTAAGTGCTAAAAATTAATAAACCACTCTATTGTCAAGACAATAAGAGCGAAAAAGTAACTCTTTTTAATTCCTTTGATTTTGTCTAGCAATAAAGTGACACTCTTAAGTCGACCAGTCCAATTTTGAATCTTCATGTATTCGTAATTTTGATCCAGACATCTCGGCGACACAGATAGAGCAGCACAGATTTAACTTCTCCTTCTAACACAGACGTCTTCATATTATATAATAAGGTAGGCTCTACTATAGGTATGTATAGATATATAAATCACAATAAGAAATGCCTAAGAGAGGTCTGTGTAGACTGATACTTAGTTTCGACGATATTGTGCTGAGGTGCACACAGACAGACGGTACGTAATCTGCTCTAAAATCGGCTGAACGTTTACAATAAACAATCAAATTCCAATATTAGTTTATAGGACTCTGTGTAACAACATTTATTAATAGACAGTCTTGAAGGTTTTTGCTAAAGTTTATGCACACAACTCATAAGGGATGTCTTTGTTTAAATATAGTGTATAAATATACCTAGCAGAATTCAACTGTAACATAAAGTAAGGGAAACACCAAATTATAAATTTTTCTTTTAAATTTTTAGGCATTATGTTTTTATTGTGAAACTAGTATTCAATAGTAATTTAGCAAGCACGCCTCGACCGTTATATTTTGATTTATATTTATATTTTGATGTCTATGAGTAGGTAACCTATTTTTTTTTGTACATAACTATTAACTAAAAATAAACTGCAAAGAAAATTTAAATATTTTTTATTTGTATTCTTAAATTAAAATATTAAAGCTTTTATATTTAATCTAATCCATCCTTTTTCTCCTTAATTGCTTCCTGTAACAATAAAAATTGTGATATTAAAAAATTATAACTTTCGTTTTTTTTTCTTAAAGTCATAAACTAGTTGGCTTTCCAAATAAGTTCAGCCTTTTCATTAATCCTTCAAAAGATGCATCTTTGGAACAGAGAGTAACATTATATATTTACATATTCCCACTCACATGCTTTGAATTTTGAGTTGAACTCTATTCATTAACAAAATAAGAGCATTGACAGGCAACCAAAAGCATGTGAGTGGCAACTACAAGCAAACATCAAGATTTTTCAAGCGGTACTTCCTATCAATTAGCAGCAACTATATAATGCAGTGTTCCCAAGTCAACAAATCAGAGCAGCAATGCAGTTAAAATTGGCTCATTTAGTTCCACAAATTTTGGCTTAAATTTTTGTTTAGTTAAGTATAAAATGAAGACAAATTAAAAAGCCAGACATGGACTAGGCTGAATAATAAAAAATCAGAAATCAAAAATTTAAAGTAAAATCAGGATGAAGGTTTTCGCTTGTGACAAGTAAAATAATCATACAATAGGGAAAAGCAAGCATTATTTATTGCTCAAATATTACTTTTATTTGACAAACTGAGTTGTGGAAGTCTTCTTAAACGAAATGAACATATGGATAGACTAGAAAGAGATGAATGCATACTTAATTTGCTCAAATCTTCCTTATTCAAGGAATATTGATGATTTTTATGTAATTTCTTTTCTTAACCTCCTGCGGCCCACCATACAACAAAATATTATAACATCGAAATTTAAAACTTAATGTACCTATCATAGATAAAGTTAAATTTATTTTTTTGTAAATTTGAATGATACAGAGAAAATGACACTTTATTCCTTTTTCAAAAGATAAGTTCTATTGCTAACTAATGTACTAGTATTATCACTTTGAACCCCAGAAGGTTGTGTTAGGTTATTAAGAGAAAATTTGTGTTCCATGCATATTGTATAGTTGTAGTGAAAATTTCTCCAGACAGTAATTTCGTATGGCAAAACTACCATTTAACATGGTATAAATTTCTGGTCTTCACCCATGATTGGACATATCTAGCATATGGCAGCCTAACACTAGAGAGATGCATCTTGTGAAGTAAATATGTAGGTTTGTTTGTATTGCGTTTAGCCTAAAGTGTTCAGCTGGCGAATCTGTAATACCCATTATTTTAACTTGATAACCACCATACCAAAAATCTCCAGCACTGACAAAAGTAAAATATTAAAACAGATAGCATTCAACTATCGGTCTCACAAAATGTAAAGAACTATGCGGTATTCCCAGCATAAAATCTCTTGTTTTTCAAGGTAGGATAGGATGATTCAAACACGAGTCGAAAGCTAGCAACCTAGGAATTTGTTTGTGTGCACAAAACTAGATTTTTTTCTAAGCTGTTTAGTCCTACATATTACATATTATTGGGTATAGTGCAAATTTGCTTATCAATCATAGTTAAATACTGCATTATCTGTAATATACTACTTACAAAAGTCGCACCTTAGAATGAGACTGGCAAGCAAACAAAATATGTCAGCTTGCAAAATTAAACTATGTGTCATAATTCTTTCAGTGTCATTTTGAAAAATTACAAATTTTGTTTAATGAAGGTTCCATTCTCAAGGTGCGAAGTAGTGTTAACAGGGGATGGTTTTAACTTCTTAATGTGACTTAATTATTTGAAAGAATTTTGAGAAGAAAGTAGTCAGATACCTGTCCTGAATTATCCAAAACTAGTCATGTGGATTGGCATTATTCACAACAATATAAAAACATACAAATTGAGGTGTGCAGGAAAATTAGTAATGTTGTGGAATTTCAGATACTCACTTTAAATCTTTCTTCAAACAGTGACAGTTCAGATGTGAGGTCAGTGATGGCATTCATAAAGGCCTCCTGCGGGGTGTAGTCGGAGGTGGTCTGGATACGAAGAACAAATTTGTGCTCCAGTGGATGTGGCACCTTGTATCCAGCAAACAGCACTTTTGGATCTTTCAAGAGTTGGCTACGGACAGAGAAAGGTAAGGAAATTGATTACATTATGGCAGCACTTCATAGATTAGTTAGACCAAAATATCCATATAAATTATTTTTTCACAATAATGTAACAATAACAAGGGCGGAATTAACAAATAATAATAATTCTAATGCTATAGCAATATAAAATTAAAAATAGGTAGGCAGAAAAGGAGGGTTGTTGGAGTATGAATTGTAGTTCATTAATTTTGGTCCATATCTAAACAAACTAAGCACCACCTTTTTTTACCTACAGGCCTTACTCATAGACCATTTAAATAAAAAACTTATGTTTAGTTAAGGCTATTTTAAATAAAATCAATAATAAATAATAATAATTATTATTATTATTGTTATTAAGTATTTGCAATTGTGTAATGTTTTGACTACTTACTGCCTGATCATGTTTCCCAAAGTGTGGTCTTCCTTATTGACAGTAAATATTGCCGCGTTTGTGACTTTGGTGTCCTCCTCTTTTTGAACTCTGAAAGAAACCAATTCAAATTCGAAATTAAGATATTATAATATAAAACCTACTCACAAACATGCGTATCAAATAGGACTCACTTCTTCTCTCCTTCGTATAAAAGAAATGATTCGAATGTCGGTGGTGCATTCATGATTACACGCTGTGTCCTGTTGTCAACTTATTAGTTTGTAAATCAAATTCGTCTTACTAATATCAATTCAATAAGATTTGATTACTTTTCTTTTACGAAACAAAAACAACATAGGAAACCAATACTCTTCTCTTTGACAGGCGCAGGCAGCATGCAGGGCTACTATGAAACTCCAAGTTCGTGTCGTTCGGTCCCTCTCGCTCTCGTATCGAATAGTATAAGTGTCAGAGGAACCGCACGACACGAACTTCGCGTTTCGAGTTTCGTGATAGCCCTGCAGTGCTACCAACTCCTAGAAACTTGAGTCGCTAGACCATAGACCTACACACCTATGGACTGGAAATACCTTCTATTGTATTTTTCACCTAAGATGAGTTCTGTGACATTTGAAAATTTTCCGAATTACGCATACTATGTTCGCAAAATATATTTGAAAAATAATTTCTATTTTGTAACAAAATAATCAAAAAAATTTAAAACTGTTATTTTTAAAAATATATAGCAATATCAGTGTCTGTTAAATAGCCTCCATTGAATACGATAGAAAAATATTTATTTTTTTAAATAACGCAATGTGTGAAACGGAACAGAGTAGTGACGTGATACAACATTATCGGCAATTGCAGCGGTTCATTATTCGATAACAGTGAACTAAGATATTTTACATTTTAAAACAAAACTTGCAAGATTTTCTAAACGCGGCTATTTGCGACGCGGCCGCAACCATCTTGTGCCTCTTGTGGCTAATAGGTACGAGTACGTCTGCCGTGTATACGAGTTGAGTTTCCGTTGCATTTTCTATGCATTGTATTTGTTATTGTTCATTTCTATTATTATTGTTGTTGACTTTTGTTACTGTTTCTCGTTATTTTTTGTCGTTATCGTTTGTTGTTACTTTTTGGCAAAATGCTGAAACGGTCCAAAAAAGAGTGTTTTGAACTCCCAGAGTCGGGAGTTTGTAGGTAATTCGTTTGAGGGATTATTTCGAGCGAGAACGAGAGAGTGGCCCGGTGGGCGGAAAACTGGAAAATAAATATATATTTTTTAATATAATGCAACTTTTCCAAAAATAAGTACCTACTAATAACTCTTAGAAAAATCTATGGTTCACTCGATCAATGATGCATCACTAAAATTGTCAAACTCGAAACGTCACAGAACTCATCATAGGTGAAAAGTAATATAAACATGTCGCATAAAATGGCGCTCAAGGGTTGTGCCATCGATTTCGAAACTAAAATATTTGAAATCGATATTTGAATTATTAGCAGCTAATAATTTGAGCATTGGTATCAATATTTTGTATCTCTTTTTGGAACAATCAGTTTGAAATTCACTTTGCTCATAATTACTTTGACTGCAAGATACAAGGAGACTGGTAATATTAACATTCATTTGGAAATCATAAGGGGTAGAGGTATATCGAAATCAGTAGTTACTGAAATATTGATAAAAAGGAAAAAATTAAACGTGCGAGTATTTGTTGGAAAAACAAAAAAAAAAGAGGTTTTTTTAATTACTTTGCAATGTCTATTAACAGGAGGTTAGAAAAGATAACAAGAAATAAAACATCTTTTAATATGGCCACAATAATCACAAGAAAAAAAATATTTCGAGTGAAAAGCACCTGCCAAAAATGTTTAAAAAAATCCTGTAAGTATGATTATTTAAACCACATTAAAAAGGCTACTCATAACTAATACGATACAAGTGAAAAAAACATTTAACCGAAGGTGCAAACGAAAGTTAGGCTTGTTTCAGAGACTTGCACGAATTAAGTAGCGCGTGATTACCTTGTACTGACTAAATTCAGCAACAACAACGTTTTAAATGCCCTTTATTTGTTAAACAACGAAAATAATACAACACTTTTTAAATTTACATAAATCATCAACTATCTCATGTTACAAATATCGAATATAGCGAATCTGATAACGTCTAAAGTTCTGTTGAAAATCCCCGGAATAGAAAACTAGCCTTTGCAATAACGAAACGCAGACATGAGGTACTCCATCGAAAAGGTACTCTCCGTGAGGGCAGCACTAGTAGCAAAACCAGGGCTGCCAGATTGTATAATTGGATACAAAACCTGTATAATTAGGTGGCTGAATGTATCCTCTTTGTATCCTGCACTCTCATGTATAATTGGATACAGAAAGCCTCAGTTATACTATGGCTCAATGGCTCTGAGGCCCAACACAGAATTTCGAAAATCGAAGTTCGTATCGTACCATCCCTCTCGCTCTCGTATTAAATAGTATAAGTAAGTGTCAGAGGGATCGATCGATATGAACCTTCGAATTTCGTAGTAGCCCTGCTGTCAATCCTGCTGTGTATCCTGATAGTCAATTTTGTATAATTTTAGAAACTTGGCCGAATAATTGTAAAATATCTACTGGCAGCCCTGAGCAAAACTTTTATAAGCTGTGGTATCTATGGTCACCATAGACTTATCTTATAATACACTATAGACGGCGGCTCAGCATGCCGCTGAAAGGGACAGGAGACAAGAGTACATGCATAATTAGGGTTACCCTCTCAAAGTAATTTACCCCACGTCACATGCGATCTTTTTCTAAGTTTTAAATTTTTATAGACAACTAATACAGGAAGGTACATATTTATAATTCAAGCTAAAGTTAACTAAGTAGATAAAAAGAAAATTATGAAATAATAGGCATTTCATGACTTAATATGTACATTTAAGAAGAAGTACCGTTTTTGGCCACTGTACCGTTTCATCTCAGCCTATATACGTCCCACTGCTGGGCACACGCCTCCTCTCGGAATGAGAGTGCTTGGGCCATAGTTCCCACGCGGGCCCAGTGCGGATTGGGAACTTCACACTCACCATTGAATTGCTCCGCAGGTTTCCTCACGATGTTTTCCTTCACCGCAAAGCTCGTGGTAAATTGCGCACATGAATTTCGAAAAACTCAAAGGTGCGAGCCGGGATTTGAACCCACGACCCTCAGCTTGAGAGGCGATAGGTCAGACCACTAGGCCACCACGGCTTTTGATTTGTTTTGTACGGTGTCAACTGTTAACTCTGATTTCCCTTCAAAACGAATAAATCTTTCGCCTTTTACTGCACCGTTTATGGCCATTTATTGTTTAAATATACGTTTGAAATAAATGTATAGTTATAATCACTACAAACTTTATTCGTTTCAGAATTAACTTTTAAAAACTCACTAAAAATATTATTTTTGTATGACTCCAAATGTCAACTGGCCAAAAACGGGCTTAAGATGGCCAAAACCGGTACTTTTGCCTATCAAAGAAACGGATTCATTCATAAATCGAAATTTCACAGACTGAATTCTATAACGGATACCGATAAATGAATTCTTGGCACACGCGGGCAAAGGCTAGTAAACGATAAAAATAAAACATGCATATAAACCATAACATATTTTTATTATATAAAAAAAAGCGCCACAATGGTCGGTCCTGCGTCCCCCGCATCCAACGGATATTGTTATCGTTAAAGTCGGAGTGACGTAGTGGCTCTTATGTTCAAACACCCCCCTTTCCCCTGGCTGCAATCCACTTCTGGTGTAAATTAGGATTTTCCGGGAAACTGTAATGGAATTAAAATGTTACTTAATACTTAAAAATATTTAATGATTTTTATTAGATGCACAACAGAAAATAATACCCATAAATTGTGGGAAAACAAATATTGAAAATTTGGCAACACCGGACAAAATGTATTCTTAGGTTATGATTATTAATATTTTGTTTTTGATTATTTTATTGATCGAATTATAGACTTAATTTACTTTATTTTAATTGACATTCTTTAGAATACTATCTAGCACATAATAAAAAGGCCTAATAACTGTTAAAAACGTGTTATACTTACGAATGAAAAGATATGTCGGGCAGTTTCATTTCACTATCACTTTTACACCCTAAAATACTACACCGCACCATATTTTCTTCAATATTGTTTAGAATATTGAACCACAAACTTTTTAAAGCAATATTGTGAATATTTTATCACGTTTATGAGTATTTTCCTAGCTTTTTTCTAAGAGCGCGAACAAAATCAGCTGAGCATCTGTCAAGTTTGTTTAGCAAACTACTTTGCTAAACAAACCTGACCTTGAAAAAACCGGCACGCGTGGCGAAACAAAAAATCGAATCATTGTATCTCATTTCTTTACACACATTTGGCGTAAGTTACTCCTTTTCTTGTTCGAATGCGACGGAAGCTATCAATTCGTCTAGGGATTCTCTGTCTACGATGGTCACTTACTCACTAAAGTGTTTTTACTCATAATTAACCTGATCCCTATTTAATATTATAGACTAGTTAAATACAAGTAATTACTTACGAACAAATATATCGATATTTTTAAAATATCGATATATTTGTTCGATATATCGCAAACTATCGATATTACATTACGATATATTATATCGAAAAAAATATCGATATATTTTTTTCATGACCATCCCTAATGCGCGCACGAGCAACTTTTCTCTCCGCGACTATTTTGTCTCCCACATCACGACTATGGGTGGGTAGTCGCGTCGCTACGTGTGAAAATTTACCTATGTACAATCCGTGAGCTTTTAGAAAACCCTTCGGGTTTCGGGGTAAATCGGAAGAATTCGTTAGTAAAAAATGACAATTGTCTTTTTGACTCAGTAGCAATCCATCACGCGTAGAGTGCACTCGTTGTATTTTCATTGATGTATATAGAGCAGTTAAAACCACCAATTGCATATATTTATTTAGGTAGTTTGTTATTTTTCGGAAATTGATTTCCATGGCGAGACAACTTAAGCAGGGTATGTCTGTAAATAGCCAATCACTGGAAATTGATTACAATATATTTATAAATATTTTGTATATAAGTTGAATTTTTTAAGAAAAATGTGGTCGTAAATATTTGAATAAGGTACCAGACCGTGTTATAGAAGCAACGGGGATTTCGAAAAATGCATTAAAAAAATATAAAACGAAAGCAGACCAAAAAAATTCATTTGACATACCCAAGAGAAGTAGATACAGTATAACAACAGCTCTATATAATTCCAAACAAAAGAACTGTGTTGAAGCGGGGTGTTCTCAATTTAAATTGACGATGGAAGAATGAGGGCTATCGTTTTTTCTCTCACTAGATGGCGCCACTGTTGCGTGAGGTTTTTAAAAGTCTGTTATAACTATGCTTTTACTATGGTTATAACGGCCGTGAAAACAAAGTTTAGACTAAAATCATATTTAATACATTGTAAAACAGTGCCATAAACATATCGAGCAACCACAGTATTGCATAATCCCGTTTTGTTCGGAAAAAAAGGGAGGACAAAAGTTTTCGAAAGACAAAATGTCTCAAATTACAGACGTTCATTGCCCCTTATCGCATAATTGCCATAATTAATTTCAGATAATGCAAAATATTCACAAAATTATTCTAATTATAAATCGACGGGTGAAAGGCTATTTGTATTAAGCGACAACGTATTCCTATGTCGCTTAAAACAAATAGCCCGGAAACCGTCGAAATAAACCCGCGTAGCTCACCCAAAAACTATGAGATTTGACATTTCGTTGACCTCACGCTACACTAGCGCCTCTAGCGGAAAATTCATTCGCGATAGCCCCCATTCGAAAATGCTGATTTTGTTTTATTTGTATCATGACAAAAAGTCATATTGTATTAAAATTAGAAAAAGATAAAGAAGCGTAATATTATTATAGTAAGGATCATTTTGTAGTGATGGTTATTCTTTACATAACTTTTTACGGTAACTTTGAAAAGTTTTGCAAGTTGTTAACAGAACAGAACCGCATATCACGATCGCGTGTCATCGTCTATACCCGAAGCATGCTTCTAAAATCCGAAGGTTTTTTTAAGATCTCACGGACTGTACCTATGCTTTAAACAGCCATAAGTATCTAAAAATATCCAGTGTTAGCAGAACCTTGATTCGAAGCAAAGCCTGAAGTGTGGGGTCATTTTAAAATTTAAGTTAGGGGATAATTTGAAATTGGTACAAATTTAGCAAAAAACAATACAAGCTTTTTTTGAAGTTAAACAGGACCCACTAATATTATAAATGCGAAATATCTTTTTTTTTCGGACGGACTGTTGCTGTTGGCCGGCCTCAGATGGCCTTTACCGGAGAGAGGGCGAGCTGCCAGATGGGCTGCTCAGCAAGGCGAAATATCGTGTGTTAATTTGTTAAGTACTTCATCATGTGGGCCACGCAGGACACCTATCCAATTTATTTGTAAAAAAAATATTTGTTATTTTTATTTGGAACTTTAATTTTCCGGCAGAAAAACTATCTTATGACATCAGGTCCGCAGGATCTCATACTATGTGTCTATGCCATATTTCATCACAATCGGTTGAGTACCTACTTAAAACGTGAAACTGTAACAGGCAGAAAAAATACCCATGAATTTTATTATTTTTGTCGTATTTATTACGCCATTAGTATCACATATTTTGAACAAGAACAAAATCAGTAATTTAATCCGTAATTAAGGCCCCATTTATTGGAGAATAATACAACAGAATCAAAAGCAGGTATCAAATACATACCTGACAAAGAATATTTTTAAAGCTAGTCGTATTTTCATTTCAATCATTACAATGGAACTGGTGACGTATCTCAAAACTAATAAGGTTCAGTTTCCAACTCAATGCAAGTGGTAGCTAAATCGCCTGTACCTTATAATTATCATTGACACCCATTTAGCTACTCCCAAAGTGAGCAAAGCCTTTATTTGGGTAATAGGTATGCATTTACAAACTTACGTGGTTAAAATACAATAGGTAATATTGAACATCAAAGATTAAAGAGCAAACAGTAATATTTTTCATACTTACCTACTAATAAAAGTACCAAGTATCTGCTCTGACCAGGGATCGAACCTGGCAACCTAACCTTGACAATATTATGTAGAACAAGAGTCGCAAAAATAATTATTGTACCTAGTAATTGAGTAAGATTATTAAAATGAAACAAACATTACAGCAGAAAACACCGTTTATTTTATAATTATGAGAGAACTTCAGATTGATAACCTACGTACAGAATATGACTATAAAAACCAATCTAACTTGAATTTTACATGTTTCCAGAATCTCACTGTATTGTTTAATACATTACTTTATTACCGTTACAATGATAGGAGTTTTAGTGTTCCTTTACAAGATTACAAGACGATTTTTTTTTAATAAAGAGGAATACGTTTTGATATAAATTTTGAAATACTTATTTAAGTACTTAAGTACAAGAAACTTTCGTAGAACGGGACTATGCTATTTCAACATTTCTGATTAAACTAAGTATAAAAAATAACATGATTCAAAACAAATTATAAACTCTAATACATTTCAATGTTTCACATCATTCAACGCGAAGCAACATTAATTAGTTCGAAACCAAGCGAGAATCGAGAGAACGTTAAAGTTTTATAAACATTTACCTACGAATTGAATTGAAGTCTAGCGACTCTACTGAGAACGATTTTGCGAAGTACTGCGGGGAGATACAGCGCGGCGTGATTTCTTCCTAGGCGGTGCCGACCGTCTCGTCCGGGTCCAAGACAGTCCAAGTCAAGTGATCTCGAGCCAGTTCTACCAGTCGTTCATTTCCGTTGCTCCATTAATGCTACACCGATGATAACGACTATCATCATTTAGATAATTAAAAATATCAAGAGTCTGTTACTTGACTAGCTATTATTCTGGCACTTGGTGACTAGGTACTAGTAATCTTCTCTGCCACAAATATGAGCAAACGGTAATGAATGACGGACGGTTGAACTCACTGAGAATTATCAGTAGAAGTTATGGGTGCTGTAAAGTACGACCCCGTAACTGTCGATCCGGAATGAACGACAATGCACGTTGTGATAATTTAAAACCTCATGGTGATTACGTCAGGGTTTTAATTATCAGTATTATTACATTATTTGTCGTTCTTTAATTGCACCCTAAGTTTTAAGCAAAACAGATGTAAGTACTATATTTGCTGCCACAGATCTAGCAGTACAGCAGCAATTGCGCATTGTCATTATAAGATGGGCCCGGGTTCATAGTAGGTACGCCACAGATTACGTACTATACTTGAGTATGTACAAAGAGTTCTATAATGTGTTCACACTAGTTCTATTGCCAGTATTATTTTAGAAATCTATTCCAGTACTGTCAATAGACTAGTAGTGGCAACACCTTCTATACAGCAAAAACAATATTTTGCTCATTAAATCGTTCTCTACAACACATTCACTCAGCGTTGCAAAATATAGCCCATGTGGTGTGGCTATACTTGGCACCGAGTGCCTACTTGTTTCCCTCTATTGATTTTACCTTTCACGCATTGGTAGTGTAATTTTCAGCTATAACCAGACAGATACAAAAGTCAATGTTCATATGTTCAAAAAGCACCCTATAGGTACAACATTTGGGTAAAACATTGCTTTCAATACTAGTTAATAGTTAATATAATATTCTTTAACACAGCGAATAATTTAACTGATAAATAAACAGGTAGATACTAACGATCAATAATGAAAATGTTGGACCGTTGTTAAATCATCTAAATAAATATAGCATTTGATTTAAGATAGAGGTAAAAAAGGGCAAAGTAAAGCTGGTACAAGTATAGATAACTTATAATAACGAAGAGAGAAAGCAGACAAGCTAAAGCGTCTCCAGAACTGTCTAGAGTAGTCGTCATTAGTCATGACTGTGTATATCGACCTCAACAACATATAAAATAGCATTTACTATGAGGAATAATCATAGCACAAGATTAATTTTTCGAAAATGCATCAGAATACTTAATTATTCACCAATGTTCGTTGCCCTTTAAATTCTTTTTATACATATACGGAGAAGATAATTGAATACAATAATATTGAATGTGAGAATGTGAAGAGGATCATTGATTGGTATCTTGGATTTTTTTAACAATAATCACTACAGCTGTATACGGGATATTAAGTAAATAGCGGATAATCTACCACGTGCGCGTAGACGTTACTCAAGACGTTCTAAAGGCGTGAATTTTGCATTTGTAAAAACGTCATCATTTTCGAGATACTTATTATTTGTTTGGACTTGGAATATAAGGGATCCGTAGTCCTAAAACCCTTATAGTTTCGCCATGTGGCCGTCCGTCCGTCCGCTGCTTAGCTCAGAGGCTGTTGGTACTAGTAACTGTAATTGCACGAGTTTATACATAAGTTAATCACATTAGCAAAATGGCAATATAAATGTAAAAAAAAAATCAAGATCACGCTACACGTGAAGTGGGTATGTTTTTTTTTCACTTCTTAACCCAAAGCGTGACGTATTGTCGGACAGATCCTTTGAAAACAATATTAGTTGGCAAAGACTATTATTTTATTTTGGGATCCGTTTACAAAATATTATACCTAGCTTTAAAATGCTAATTATTATTGTAGAGTCATGCGATCTACAAGCTAAACCGCTGGCTAGAAAAATCTGAAAAAAAAAACTTATATGTACTTAAACTTATTTAAACTTAAACTTATAGGTACATAGTTAGTTAAACTCATTGCTGTCGACCAAAATTTATTATTTAATATTTGCTGCATTAGTACCTACGAAACCCTAAACTGCGCATGACCCAACACGCACTTGGCCCTTATTTTGTAACTATGAGTTCAATAGCTAACTTTATTTTTTTTATTTTGTGTAACGACACAATCATGCTTTTTAAGGTGGCTGGTTCTTAGATTAAGCATTTTTTTTTTAGTATGGTTCTTTTCTTATTCAGGTTTTTACACACAACCACCACAATGACACTTCAATTATACCTATTTATAACGATAAATGAAGAAATAGTAGATTGTTCAACAAGAGACAAAAAAAAACCATAATGATACGAAATGTTTAGCCACCGGAGCAGAGCAGGTGGCTATAATTCAAGTGTCATTATGGCGGTTGTGTGTAAAAACCTGAATAAGAAAAGAACCATACTCAAAAACATATAAGATATCTTAAAAAGAAAAAAATAAATAAAAATAAGTATCTCGAAAATGGCGGCACGTTGCATAGATCTAAATTCACTTTTTAGAGCGATGTAAATGGTCTCTATTCGCGCAGTCTATATAGATAGAGACGATCCACTATTTACCTTACGTAATTTCGTGTTAAATATGTCGTATGTTTTGATTCCACACTGGGGCACCCTGCACGAAACGGCAGGCGGCAGCAAGGCTCAGGAGCCTCCGCCCTCCGAAACGACGCAACAGAACTGCCCACAACACACCCACTTGATTGTAAATCTTTAAACAAGCCTAAGAAACCGTACTGTAATTACGTCAGGATTACCTTTAACACTTACTAGCTATCTTCTGTTAATGTAATAAAATGCTATATGAATTGACACATAAGTATATAAACTATACTAATTGTGTACTTATACAAAATTAGCAATCCAATCAACAATGCATACTATTGATTATGAAAATATCTATGCTTTACGACAAGATTGAGATTTTGTAAGAACGCATGCGGTCGCGTCCGCGCGGGCCCTGTCCGCGCGTCGGACCGCCCGCGCGGCCGCGCGCCTTGAACACGATAACGCCACGTTATGTACACTAGTAACAGAAGAATACAACTGCAATATTACGATTAGTATTATCAGATTAATAAGATCATTGAAAGCCGACTAGAAGTTTGGTTATGCCTACTCTAACACTTTATTTTACAAAAGACTACGCGGGTGCGAAGTTTTGCCGCACGCGCTCGCAAACCCCTTCGTCCCTGGGGACGGGGAGCCCACGGTGAGCTCCACGGTGACTTGTGCGAAGTGTCCCGGCGGGCGGTGGAGACGGGCCGTGAGCCACGGGCGCCGCGGCCGCGGGGCGCGCAAACCGCTAGTCACTACCATTAACTTTACTTTGGTGTCAGGTACGAGGCCCCGACGAGGAGTGCCCTCGACGAGACCAATAATATTACATACTTAACCTAAGATACGATGAGTCGAGATGCGTCTAGCTAGTGTCAGCGCGATGCTAGGTCGGGTGCCGGCGTCGGACTGGCGACGGGAAGACAAGCGGGGCAATTGACTGGCGAGTGGAAACACGCGACTGACCTCACTTTTTAATGAAACTACTGAGAGAAAAGGAATTACCTAATTTCTCTACTGTTACGAAGGCAACTAGATGAAATCCTACTCTTAAGGATAAAAATCTAATTATGTTAACTAGCTAAAATTAACATTGCTTGAAGTTGTTCCGTATGCAACTGCACGTTAGGTATACTGTTAGATACACGAGTTCGTAGAGTCAGAGAGAGGGCTTGGGGGCAAACGGGAGCTCCTGCCCGTGCGCTCGCGAAGCCCGGCCTCGATACGGCTAGCAGCGAGCCGCCGCGGGACTAACGATATGTAACCACCAGATATATAGGTAATATACTTATGTAATTACAGAAGTATGCCTAGTGTGTTGGTGCTCAATATTATCGAGTGACTTTTTTCTAAGAAAATAAATATAATGTAGATTGCCACAATAAAGAGTAGAGCTTACACGAGGATGCCATTCTTAACGTAACTGTAACATTACTGACGCAATTGCTCGACTTGATAAACTGCCTTTCCACTCTTTTTTGTGGGACCCCACGAATGCATTATCTATAGGTTAGTAGGTACTTAAATTGCTGAAGACTCTGGTACTTTAAATTTATTAAAAAAATATCCTAGCTAAAACAGCTACGTAAATACATTATGTATTACTGTACAATGAAGGGCGTCTTAGAAGTAAGAAACGAAATTACTTCCACTACAAATCTGATCGGAACGCCGAAATATTTTAAATATAAGAGTGTCTATTTTTACGTAAAGTTTTTTTTTATTACTCTTACGGTTTATTAAGTTTACACTCACAATAACAATTCATTAATTATAATGTTAAATTAACTAAACAACAACTGCATCTACTATCACACATTCGAAAGTTTAAAACAATTTTCCAATTGCAATCGAACATCATTATTGCTACGGCGACGGCGCCGGCGCGATATGCTTGGTCCGGCGGCGACCGGCGGCGCGGCGGCCCGCCCCTAACACTTGCAATTTTATTAACCACTTGACAGTCGGCAAACGGCAAAACCAAAATGCTTCAAACCGTCCGCGAATACTTTAGTATCGTGAAGTTTAACTTTGATTTTGTGAATAGGTAAGTCATAAACTACATGCTATTTTATTATAAATAGTATTTGAATGGGTAAACATTAATTTACGTCTCAGTATTTCTTCTTTATTCAAAACCTTGTAGTTTAAAAAAATTGGAAACACAGCGCGTTTCATCTGTCGATAAAAAAACCCGGCCGGTTTGAGGTATATTGGTCGCGCGGTCCGGACTGTCAAGTGTTTATGACTCATTTCATTCATATCGTGCGGTTTTTTTAACCAGGCCTTCTAAAAAGCTGTCATTCATGAATCACGACCGACCCCTTACTTCACGCGATTTCGACTCCACTGGATATAGGCTTGCACTGCACTGTTCTGGTAAGCGGGCGCCAATTGAAAACTATCACAGATAGGATATCAAACGATATTGATTGCTTTAGCTTTCAAGAGCATTTCTGATGCCAAATTATTCGCCAATATCTGTTTCAATTGCAAGTGTTGCGCGGGGGGGCTAGGCCGCCGCCGACGGGCGTCGCCTCTCTCTGTACGGTGCGCCGTGGCCTGACACCTACCTACCCCTCAATCCCAACCGCGCATCCCAACGCTGGACTTGGCTACACACGCTTCTTTCAACATCCCCTTCACCCCTCCTGCTATACTCCTCCCAACTTACGATATGACCGACTTCGTCCTACAGAATCGGCCTACCAACTTGACGAGGTATCGATATCTACCTACATATAATGTTTGATTATCCTTCGCGACCGATTCAAACATTCTCTGATAAAAATACTGATTAGATTTTTTCGATTGGCATCAATACTTGTCAAACTGCCATTTGAAAAGTGGTTGATATTTTTAGATTACCTATATCACAGATATGATATTACTTATTTTAATATCATACCATGATTATATTACGAATAACACAATGGAAGCTTATAAGCTCCAGCCTAGCCAACATTTTAAAATTAAGTTTTCTAATTCCACGGGCTTCGTTTTGTGAACTGTCTTAATTATATAAGCCTGCAGTGGACATCCAGAAACTTTTTCAAAAGAGACAGGCTAAATGTTTTTCTGTTATTAACGTATCAACTATAAATATATTTTATAACTATATTCAAGTGGAGTATTACTTCCTAGTTTATGCATTTAATAAACGAGCCTGCCTGTACACAAAATGGACATTGAACTGATAGTCTTTGTGGATCAGTACACAGAGTAGGTACGCTACTATACAAAGTTTTGTGTATACCTGGTCTTTCTATCTATGCCTGATCTCGATGAGCTAAAATCCACTTTGCGTACGCAGTTATACAAGAGTAACACGAGTATGCAAGTTGCTGATTAACAGTTACTATGCTATGTAAATAAATATGGTTATCAGTTTGATATATTAGAGCCAGAAACGCATTGTTTAGTAGAATTCACGTGTCTGATGCCGTACTGAATGCCGACAGAGAAGCCGAACATTGCCACAAATAGCCACAATGGGGTTGCCGATTACTCTAGAATGTGTTTTATAAGTAAGAATATACTTTGAATGTTACATAGAACGTTCTAACAACAAATGAAACGTTACAATGGTTCGCTATTGATGCTTTGCTCGGCGTTGCTGTTGCCAGGTGGGCTGCAGGCACCGGGTACGCGCGGCGTTGTCTCTTTGCTTTACGGTCCTGGAAACACAAACTGCGTAAGAATGTCGAACCACAACTTACGTCTTAATACGACCGTAGAGACTATTAATGACTATTATTAAATTTTAGTAATAATTTTATAAACAAACGTTTTTCAGGCATTAATCTTCGATTATATAGGTATACGAATATTGATCAATATTCGTAATTACTAAAGATAATTCAGAAAAAAGTAATTTCGTGTTACGTTACGTAGGTATGTCAGTAGAGTACGGGTGGAAAAAAAACTAAAACAATAGTAACTACAAATATTCTATGTTATCGTCAATAAGTAGGTGTATGAACTACTTTTGAAATTAAATTGGTGTTATGAGTTTTGAAAGAAGTATGGTTTTTGTTGAGTTCAGTAAAAGAGTGAAGGAAAAATCGTGTTACAACTTGGGACAGAGTTTTATTCGCCATGTAAGCTGCAATATTAATTTCCTAAAGGCCGCATAGTACCTACATGCTCGTTACTAGCATGCTAATAAGCATGCTAGTACCTGAAGTACCAGTATGCCACTTAATAAGCATGCTTAATGGTAGCACAGGTACAGTAGGGCTTTAGGCCTTTAGGGCTTTAGGGCTTAATACGACGGTCTGGCGGCAAAACATGTACCTACATCAATGAAACTTTGTTTAAGTATAACTTTTATCTTGTCACTAGAAATGAGGATCTGCCGAGTCCTACCAAAATTTAGGCGTCCTACCTCCTAGGGGGTATCGGCAAGGACCAACGTTTAACTAAGTGCAAATTTTACAAACTAAGCGAATGAACTGTCCTGTCATTTTCTATTTTTTTTTGCGCTGAATCGACTGAGACCAGAGAATCCAATGAGTTATATCCAATTTAGGGTTTAAGCAACAATATAGGCTTCTCAGGATCACTGAGAGCAATCAGTATTACCATCACATCCACATGTTGAGTATGGTATGTGATTTTTAGGCTGTTCTTTGTTTTCAACAAAAACCCTTTCATCATCATCATCTCAGCCTATATACGTCCCACTGCTGGGCACAGGCCAAACAAAAACCCTTTATATCTCGCAAAATATTGATCCCATTACATAGAAAATGAACCTCGCCTAATTTGTATACCTAATTTGCATTTTTTAAGCATTGCCCCCTGCCCATACCCCCTGGGAGGGGGTAGGACGTCTAAATTTTGGTAGGGCTTAGCAGATCCTCATAGTGCCAAGAAGTTATAAACAAAGTTTTATTGATGTACATATTTTCCCGCCAAAATATCCAATTTTTCCTTAAAAGTATGCATAACTCAAACCCTTACCCATCATGTTCCATAGAAAACAAGGGAAATTCGGAAAGTACAAGACTCAGATTTATCAGATTCAGAAGGCATCAGTTTTTAAAGTATGCCACACTATGTGTTTTTTTACCATCTCAGACTTTTAGCGCATTATCTGGTTAGCCACGAAACTATTGCAACTCTGGCGAATAAAAAACTATTTCAAAGATAACAAGGTAATATTAAAGGTGCGAGATTTTAAAAGTGCTCAGATTAGAGTAATCTGACAACATAGAGTAATAAAAATACAATTATTAAATATAAAAGAATTAACACAAAAAGTAGGTACAACATAAGAATCGAAACTATAATTACTTCTAGATAAAATATTCATGCATTTGCATATATTCAATTCATGCCTGCCTGCTGTATGATAATTGATATTGTATGTGACATAGAGAAATCTTAAGTATGCGTGTTTAATGTTTTATTGTTCCTTAATCTGGCTCCACGCCTTTCCAGAGTTTATCTATTTTATCATTTATATATTGCAATAAATAATAATTAATAGATAATGAAGCATATTTTCGACCAATGCTCAAAACAAAAGTATCGAGTTGGCTTCGCTAGGACTAAAAGTCGAAAATACGCATTATCCCAGAGATAAGACCAAGTTAGATCAATTGTTCGCCCTCGAAAACCCCCACATAAGAAATTTCAACAAAATCATTAAATCCGTGAAGACTTGCTCGTTTAAATGTATTATATAACACTCCATTTAAAGCCGTAAAGCCAGACGACAAAAGTCAATTCTCACTGATAAATTGTAAATTATAACTAATTAATTCCAACTGAAGCAGATTACTTTTTTATACATCAATATCAGTGAGCTAAGACCATTCAATATGTGAACATATCTGTTACAGTGTAGATACATGATTATTGGCGGTTTGATAATACGATCAGCGCAGATTGATTTAATAATTATGTATGTTTTTTTTTCTATAGGCTCTTCAGCTGATTATTGTTAGACGCATGCAAATTTGAACCCCCAATTACTTTAGTCCAATCTCGGTAGCAATTTCGGCAGACTAATAGTACACCTAAGATGATTACATTTAATCTGACAATGTCGAAAACAAAACAGCGTCTACTCAATGATTAATCAAAAACTATTATGAATGCTGTCTATGAAGCCCAGTAAATGTGCGCGTCAAACCTGCCCCCGTTCGACCGTTTAAGAGAAGAACGTGTTATAGACGTAGCCGGTCGCAATGAGGCCGAGCACGAGCAGACACAGCATAATCATTATCTTCTTCTGCACAGTGAACAAATACAACACTCATTAGTACTAGAAGTGGCCGGCGAGCGTGCGCCGACCGCGGCCGGGGCGGCGGTCGGGTGCGCTCGCGGCAGCGGGGGGGTTTACCTTTGAGCATTGGGCGGTGGCGGGCGGCGCGGGCGCTCACATGAAGTAGGACGACACGTAGCCCACGACGACGAGCCCGAGTATCAGCAGGCACACTAGGATCATGATCTTCTTCTGTTGACGCGACGAGCATGCAACATTACGCTTTACACATGGCCGCGCCGCCGGCGCTCCGACCCGACACATCATTATTATAACAAAAAGGATATTAACTCAACTGCTATGGTCTATAAAACCACAGGTGGGTGCGTCATTTGCCTCGCTACAGTAGTTAGAGAAGGTCACGGTTAAAATAAAAAATAAAAAATGAAATAAAAATAAATATAATTAAAATTTCTTATCATTATTATTTACATCGTGAGTAAATATTTATAACGATTAAATTTACATACGCCGTGCGTTTTTGCGCGGAGTTTGATTCGGAAAATACATATACATATCTAACCTCCTCAATGTTATTCAATTAAGTACCTAATAACTTTAATGATGAATGGCATAATAATATATTTCACAGTCTTTCGATTAATTTTGTATTGTGCATGTAAGCTGTTTACGCAAGTACCTAACAGAATTTATCAATATTGTAAAGCTACAAATAGAATCTGCTAAATAAAATACCATAATTTATATTTTAGGTAATCACAGTTAACAATTTTAATACAAGATAAGTATGCAAGAATTAGTAAAATAGCACAAAAAATATTTCTTAGTTTAAATTTTAAGCATTAAATTTCCAAATGTATAAAAATCTTCAATTAAATGCAATACCCTACATTTAGAAAAAAAGAAAAACAGAAATTAAACTTGTTTACGATTTTAAACCAAACAAACGTAGCAAAGTACAACCAACGCCAACGCCAACGTCCTTACAACCATACATAATTTAAAATGAATTAATAATATTTATGGAAGATATTAATTAATAAATAATTTCCACTACAAATGAAAACAGCAAAAAAAACAGATCCTCTAAACTATTTACATTCGTGACTAACTGCTACTAACAACATCCACATACAGACTTAAATGCCAAATTGTCCGAAATTATATTGAATTCGATGAATATCATTAATGTATTCCATAGACCTATATCGATAGTTTGTAATATATTCCCGTGAATGACTTTAGTCGAACAAAAAAAAATTTTTTTCGATTAAGGAAGTGCCAAATGCGAACAAAAACGAATACTGGTATATCTACCCAATAGCAATTGGCCAAGAAAAATGTATAAATCTCAGATTATAAAAATAAGGTTAGAACAAAATAGACTAGAACGTTGATCCGTCGCGAACGGAAAACATCCTCGAAAAATCTGATCTATGGTTGCGCATACACATATAACATGAACTGTGTCTTCATGTAGTTGCTTAATAAATTCTTTCGGTATAAACAATAATATTTAAATAAATAAAAACTACTTAAATTTGTGCGTGGTTACATAATAGTATCACCAATTTAATATAACCTTAGCTTCTTAGTATAGACTCGCTAAAATAGGAAGCTTCAATAAATCAAATATTGGGCAATATTAGGTCCCATCTATCTAAGAATATTAACATCATCCTACCTTCCGCCATGGAACTTCCATCCTACCTTTTTGGTTGATTTCAAACAATTGTGAACTAAATGCACGGTGCCCGGTCATATATATTGTGATGATCCCATATCTTTAACTTACCTAATAAGAATACAAATGTATTTACATAGTTTTTTTTAAATATTATGAACTAAATTAGTGAATTCGTGCATTTTTTTTACCGAAAATCGTTACCAATTTTAGAACGTGTGAGTTTCACAATGGCAATGAATTGAGAATACCTAGTGCCCGAAATCAACTTCCAATATAAAACAACATCAGCAAACTTTATAAACCACTACTTAATCTAAAGCACAATCTAACGTTATTGCACTTTACATTATATTGTCTTGAAATTGTCTAATCAATTACTACAATTAGCAAAAATATAGTCTACAAAACCGTTACTGGTGATGAAATAATTTTGGTAGTATTGAGAAACTGGGGTATTCAGTCTGCAACAGAATTATGAACACGATTTAAAGGTTTTCTCATTATTTGGGTACACAACAGCAGAACTATCGTTTATGTAAACGAACCAAACTAGACATTTCTAGCATTTTTACCAGGTGCTTTTAATTGCTACATAGTACCGGTACTCCCCGTGGTTTCGATCGTGTTGATACATCTGCTGCCGACTGTACGTACAGATCTACTAAATAATGTTTTCCAGCTTATTTTGTGGCATAAGTTCGTATTATCTTCAAAGTTTAAGTTTGCATTTTTTTTTGCTTTCTTCAAGTAACTAACTTCAGTAAATAGAATATAAAAATTCAGCAGTACCTAGTTGAAAAAGTAAGATAAATACTACTAATACTTTTCCGACAAAATACGACAGCAAAACATTATTCACTATATATGTACAGTCAAATGCAATAATATATACATATACAGCCGTAGCGTCAAAATAGGTATATCGACCTTATGTTTAGTGGCTTAAAGGTTTAAAGATATTTTTGACGTCTTGGTAACGTATATATATTTATGCTTTTGACCGTACAGACTGAATACGCTTTGATGAACAATTGCAGAGCTATTTCAATTCATATATACATATTCCAATCGATTTATCTCGAAACTAAACTAATAGGAGTCTCGTAATTTGGACGACAACAACGAAATTTTGAAGTATGACGATTTCAGTATGAGCTATTTTTAAAAGGTCATACTAAAGTAGTCGATACATAACCATGATCATGCCAACCAGATTGTTCAAACTATCTAGACCCTTTCCTAGGTTTTCTTATTTTTAGCCAACTGAAAGATTATAGCTGTAGTAAATTTTGAATAGGTACACTAAATATTATGATACGAATGACAATAATGTAAAGCGTATTAGTAAAATATTTTAGAAGTTTAGCATTTAACATCATGATTCGTGCCCTTACACATTATGTCAAGTGAGATAAAATGTTAAGAGCTTTTAATTTATTTCACTTAAAAATTTTCAAGTTGGCCAAAAGTTTATTGTAAAGTGGGATTTAATAGAAAAAAAGTCATAAAGATCCGAAAATCTGAAAAATAGCACCGATTTCCATGTAGAGTTGTGGATAACGCTCATTTCGAGGCTTAAAGACTCGAACTCTTAAGACTCCAGAGTCTGAAAGACTCGACTATTTTGAGAATTAAATTGGCTTATTTTATGCGTATGGATGCAAGAAACCGTCTTTGCGGCCTTTGAGTCGTTAAGCCTCGATAGTATTTAGGGTTCGAGTCTTTAAGCCTCGAAATGAGCGTTTTTCACAACACTATCCATGAGTAGACATGAGGTGGTAATAACATTTGCCATGGACGTATGCGTAGATGTATAGAGAAAGGGGTAGACTCATATGTTACTTGAATGCAGATATTATTTAAATTATTAAGGTTTTCGGTTTACATTTACCGTGGTGTTTACAAAAAGTAATAAATTAAATCGACCAGTACTTTAAATAGCATTCAAAATTCGTCTACCCTTTTACAAATCATCTACTATCATCGTCTAAAACACTGAGTAACATTAATAGAAACGTTACCTTAATTAATTTAAGCAGAATACAATTTTATGATACACAGGCGAATATCAACGTTGAATTTTTCTTCATTAAATAAACCGTAAATAACGTCCAATGGGCCGGCGCGTCTCGGCCGGTCGTCCTTCCAGTTAGCTCAGCACTATTGCGAGCACAATTATTAGGATAACCAGCGTAACAGAGAGGCATATAATGATGAAGATTTTTTTCTGCAATGACAAGGGAAAAACAAAACAAAATAAAATATCTGCCAACAGAAAAGCACACGGGAATTGTGTAAAATATAACTACACTAATTACGTAAAATGCTGCACGAAATTTTATTAATTATAAGAAAATTTCTTTAAGTATACATTTAATTAAAGTATTTATAAGATAATTGAAGATATGAGTCGAAAAAATATATATTTTACATAATTTATTTAGATTCACTTGACATCTACCATTACAGTCTTATTAATGCCTATAATAGCGTTATTTTTAACAAAGTGGTAGAGAAATTAGTGACCAAAAACTGCAACATTGCCTGGGAGATAATTAATTAGTAATGAAATATGCACTAGGTACCAACTATTCAAAATAGGTCATTTTAATTCTTAACCGTTATGTCAAAGTCGGGTGGATTGAAAGCATTTAACAATTGCATTTTTAGAGTTCCGTAGTCAACTAGAATAGGAACCCTTAGTTTCGCCATGTCTGTATGTCTGTCCGCAGCTATGCTCAGATAGTAGTACTAGAAAGTTGTTATTTGGCAAAGTCACGCCGACCGCGGTGAAAAAAAAAAATTTAATAGTTTTTTAGGGTACCTCCCATAGACATGCATAGACGCAAAGTAGGGTTGATTTTTTTTCTCGACTGACCCTATAGTGTGGGGTATTGTTGGATGTTTTTTAAAACCATGGAGGAGGGTTGCCAAGACGATTTTTCAAATCAGTGATCTGTTTGCGAAATATTCGACTTTAAAGTGCAAATGTGTTTTTTCTTCTTTTTTTGTCATGATGTATCGGCTGAATAAACATATATTTCTATTCTACTCTAAATATTCAATAAAATCTAAACTGTTGTGTAGAAAAAAATCAGGATGGTAGTTAGTATATCACATTTACAAGGAAATATAATAAAGGCTAAGATTGCTTGAGAATTTTTATTGTATATATCCTTTTCGTGTGCTTTAGTGCACATCTTTTAAAATTGAAAGCTATCTTTTTCTATTTTATTTTTAATCTATATAATATCTATATTTGTTCCGGACAGCCACGCGGAGCTGCGCAATAGTTTTAAGTTTTTTATGTAAATATATAATATATAGGTTAAATGCGATGTAAATATTATTAATATATAGAATAATTAGTTTTAAGTTAGCTGTAATTAGATTTAGTTAGGTTAAGATTTTCAATAAAGCTGATTTTGTATTATTTATCCGCGACCCTAGCCCACACCGACGAATATATAATAAAATTGCGACTTGAGTGGGCTAGGGCACCCCGATCCCCAGCGAATTAGGTTAAGTCTGTATATAATAGGTTAAGTAGTTATAAGTAAAGCCGATAGGGATCCGAAATCAAAAGCGAAAATGGCGATAATTCAGTGCGGTTTCTGAAATACAGCGACCAATGAGACCGCCTGAATTATCGCCAATCAGAGGGAAGCCGTCGGCCCGCCGCTCGGGTATAAATACGACGGCTTCCCTCTATACATCGTTCAGTTCCGTCGACTTCAGTTAGCGATAAAAGCCTTCCGAAATAAATCGAACGTCCAAACGAGCTCAGCGATTCCCCCGGACCCCGTACCCCTCTCTACCTGCGACCCCTGGCTTTCGAATTGGACTACGATTTATGCTTACCCGACGACCAAGGCTTTGCGATACCGGATTCCGATCTGCTAGCGATTTTGTACGACGAAGAAATACAGTCCATTACCAGTGACCTGCTGCGTATTTTATTTTTGGATAAACGAGAACCCGAGGCTGTCGTGTCGACGACAGTGTTTGGTCCATCGAGCCCGGATCTCAAGCGACTGTATCCAGCGACCCGATTAATCAAGACCCGCGATATGGTGGTAACCCGATCACAGGGCGACCGCGAGGAGCGTCGTCTTTCACCGAACCCCGACGAGCAAGCCGCCGCCGAACGGGCCCCCGCGACAACCACCGCACCGACGACTACCACGACGACGACACCCGAGGACGCATGGCAGCGCCAGCTGGAGCGCATCGTCCACCGCGACGTCATCTCGCCCGCGATGTTTCCCCGCGGCGAAACACTAGTGGCGGCGCGCGACACGCCGCGCGACACCGTCACCGGAGCAAGGCGCCGCGACGACATTTACTTCCCCCCGATGACCCGCGAGGGGGAAAGGGAGGTGGGGCAGCAGGCCACGCCCCCATCTCACTCCGAGTACTTCCGGCCGCTCATCCGAGCCGGTGAGGCGCAACTCGACGATCGGCGGGGGGAGCTGGGCGTGCAGCCCGGCCCCGGTGAGGCGCAATTAGCTGCACGGCGGGGGGAGCTGGGCGTGCAACCCGGCCCCAGTCAGGTGCAACAGCGAAGCAGTGGGGGGGCAGCGGCGGTGCATCAAGAGGCTCCTGCATACGCCCCCTACTCCCAAATGGGGGGAGAAGAGTTGGCAGCAGCGGACTGGGCTGCCAACGAAGAGCGACCGCGGCGATCCGTCGCTTTCTTTCAAGAACCGCAGGCAGCGATGCAGGCCTATGCGAGGTCGCCGGTACTCTCGCACGTATCAAATACGACGGCGATCCGCATTAGGCTTGCGGAAGAAGAGGCTGAAGAAGAGCTCCTGCAAATCAAACAGCAGGAGCTCGAGCTACAGAAGCAGCGGGTACGGGCCAAGTTACGAGCCAAGGTATCACTCATCGAGGCCGAGGCATCACAAGCCGGAAGCATCATCGCGCCCAACGCAAAGGTGGATGACTGGTTCCGGCGCTCCATGGCGGAGCTACCGACGCCGCAACAGGCGCCCAAGCCGGAGCCGAAGCGGCGCCCATCGCCGCCACCAGCCGAACACAAGCGGCGCCGTTCGCCGCCACCCGAACCGAAGCGGCGCCGTTCGCCGCCAGCGACACCCGCTCGCGAGCGCAGCGCGAGCGGGCAGCGGGGCATCGAGAAACTAGCCGAAGCACTCGAAAAAATGGTGCGGGTGCGCCCACCACCACGACAGGTCTACGAGCTGCCTACTTTCTCCGGAGCAGCGGGGGAGTGGCTACCGTTCCAGGCAGCGTACCTGGAATCGACGAAGGCGTACAATTTTACGCCCAACGAAAACATGGCGCGGCTGCGCTCATGCTTGCGCGGCCCCGCACGCGAAGCAGTGGAATCGCTGCTGCACACCGCCGCCGACCCCGAGGCGGTTATGCAGACTTTGCGGCAGTGCTACGGGCGTCCCGAGGTCCTGGCATCAAAGGCCTTGGACGACCTCAAGAAGCTCCCGCGCCTGGGATCCAGCGCCACCGAAATCAACACGTTCGCGGTGAAGCTTCAAAATATTGTGACGGTGCTGGGGTCCATTGAGCAGCAGGGCTACCTCGCCAGCCCCCTGCTCGCCCGGGACGTGATGGAGAAGCTGAGCCCGCATCTCCGGGCACGATTCGGCGACTACGCGGCCGAACAAACGACAGCAGAGCCGCAAATAGTGGTGCTATCGCGCTTCCTTATGCGCGAGGCGGACCGTGCCCTCCGGTACGCCTACACTTCGGCGGGTACGACGTCCGCCGCCGCCGCCGCCGCGGCGCCGCAGCCGCCCCGACGAGAGGCGGCCCGACCGGCACCTACCAAGCCGACGAAGCCCGCGGCATGGAACACGCCGCGGCCGATCTACACCACCGAGGCGCAGGACGCGCGCAACTGCCTCGCCTGCGGGGGCGGCCACCCCACCCCGCGCTGCAAGCGGGTCGCCCAGATGGCGGTAAACGAGCGCTGGCGGTGGGCCCGCGACAATCGGGTCTGCTTCCGGTGCCTCGACAGACAACACCGCCGCGAGACTTGCCGCGCCCGGACTTGCGAGGTCGACGGGTGCCGCCATGTGCATCATCCACTACTACACGCGAGCGCGGCAAAAGTGCCGCGCCAAACCGACGACAACCGCGAGCGCGCGCCGCCCCGGGGGCGGGCGCCTTCACCACCACCAGTGAAATCGGCGCCGCCTTCCACTGACGGGCGGGCGCCGAACGCCGACGAACAGTTAGTGTCGACAGTGCGCGAGGACAACAGCGGGTCCAAAGTGTTGTTAAAAATGTGCAAAGTGCGAGTTAGCGGTCCCAGCGGTGCGGTCGACACATACGCGCTGCTGGACGACGGGTCGACAGTGACGCTAATTGACAGCGAGTTAGCGCGCACCATCGGCGCTACCGGCCCCGCAGCACCAATGACAATGCGGGGCATAAGCGCCACCACGGAGCTGCCCAATAGCCGCCGTGTCGCCATCACGGTCCAAGGACGCGGCGACGCCCACAACATCACCGCGCGCACAGTGGAGCGCCTCCTCATCCACCAGCAGCGACTTAGCGAAGAGGTGACCCGCTTCCCTCACTTAGCGGGTCTCGAGGAGGCGTGCTACGACGAAGCAACTCCGCGCCTACTTATAGGCGCGGACAATTGGCACCTGCTGCTTGTCCACGAGGCGCGGACGGGGAAGCGCCGCCAGCCGGCGGCGGTCCGAACGGCACTGGGCTGGGTGATCTACGGCTCAGTGCCCCGGGCCATAACCGCGAGTGGTGGTGAAGAGGACGTTCTGTACGTTTACAAGGCCACCAACGATACGACCGAGCGGCTCGTGAGGGAGCATTTCAACATCGACGCGCTCGGCGTGTCACACAAAACAAAGACACGCCCGGCGGATGAACGCGCGAAGAAAATATTCACGGACACCGTGAAATTCCACGGCGACCATTACGAGGTCGGGTTGCCGTGGAAAAACGATGAAGATGCAACACCAGCGAGCTACGCCACCGCGCTACAGAGGCTGCGGGGCGTAGAGCGGAAGATGCGGCGCGACGCGGTATTTGCGCGCGATTATACTGCGCAAATCGAAAACCTTATGAAGAAGGACTACGCCGAGCCTGCGAGCGGCGAAGAAGTTTATGACCCGCGCGCCTGGGTCTTGCCGCACTTCGGCGTAAAAAATGTCAACAAACCCGGCAAGCTGCGCTTAGTGTTCGACGCGGCGAGCCGGAGCCAGGGCCGCTGCCTCAACGATTTTTTATTAGAGGGCCCCGATCTACTCCAATCCCTCCCGGGCATACTACTGAGGTTCCGGGAGGGCCGATACGCAGTGACCGCGGACATCCAGGAGATGTTCCTCCGGATAAAGATCCGTCCGGAGGACCGCCCGGCACAGCTATTTCTGTGGAGAGAGCCGGGCGAAGAAAGTCCGCGGTTATACAAGATGAAGAGCATGATATTCGGGGCCTCTAGTTCGCCGTTCCTGGCCCACAGCGTGCGGAACTACAATGCGGAGCGGCACGCGGGCGAATTCCCGGACGCAGTGTACGCCATCACACGTAGTCACTATATGGACGACTACGTAGACAGCTACGCCACGGAGAGCGAGGCCGTGCGCGTAGCAACAGCGGTCATCGAAGTCCACTCGCGGGCGGGATTCACGCTACGCGGGTGGAACACCAACGCTACGAAACTTGCAGAGAAGATCCAGCCCGAGCTGCGGGCAACAGCGCCCGCAACACTAGGCCCGTGCGAGGGGCCTAAAATTTTGGGTCTCATATGGGACCCAACCAGCGACGCACTCGGTTTTAACACGAGCATGAACCGAGTGCCCAAGGAGGTGCGCGACGGGGCGCGCACGCCGACGAAGAGGGAGGCCCTGAGCGCGGTCATGTCCATTTATGACCCGCTCGGGCTTCTCGCCCCCTACACCATCACCGCAAAGGTGATACTGCAGGCGACATGGCGCAAGCAAGCGCCGTGGGACGAGCCGCTAGACGCCGAGGACGGCGGCGCATTTATCCGGTGGGCGCACGGCCTGCCGGCCGTAGCAGCGCTACGCCTGAGCCGGAGCTACGCGATTGGCCGCTACGAACTTCACGCGTTCGTAGACGCGAGCGAGAGCGCCTACGCCGTAGCGGCCTATCTACGGATAACCGACGCCGCGGGGGCGATTGCTACGACTTTGGTGGCTGGAAGAGCCAAAGTCGCCCCCCTGCGGCAGCAGAGCATCCCGCGGATGGAGCTGCAGGCTGCCCTCATCGGGGCCCGCCTGGCGGCTACGATCGTCGCTGAACAACGGCTGCATATCGAGCGCGTCGTCCTGTGGAGCGATTCACGAACAGTTTTATCGTGGATAAGGGACGACGCCAAGCGCTACACGCCGTTCGTAGCGCACCGACTCGGCGAAATAGCCGAGCTTACCCAGCCCGAGCAGTGGCGCTGGGTACCGACCCGCGAGAACCCGGCCGACGACGCTACGCGGGCGGATAGTGCCCGCGAGATCGCCGCCACCGACCGGTGGTTTACCGGGCCCGATTTCCTGCGGCTGCCCGAGGATCAGTGGCCGCAGGAGCCTCCGACAGTGTGCGAGAGAGAAGCAACCTATAGTGCGAGTGAGACGGACATAGCGACCGCGAGTGGGCATTTGCCGAATATCGTGCGGTTCTCAAACTACGAAAAGCTCATAAGAACGACCGCGCGAGTGCTTTTATTTATCGCGAAGTGCCGCGCTCGCGATACAAATAATGAGCTTACTATAGACTTAGTGCGACGAGCGGAGCACCTCTGGTATCAGAGGTGCCAAAGTGAAAATTTCACGGAAGAGATCCGCCTCCTCCAAAGCGGGGGGAGGCTGCCGAAGAGGAGCCGCCTCTACGCCCTCGATCCCGTCCTGGAGGACGGCTTACTGCGGATGCGCGGGCGGATCGACGCCGCGCCAGTGCCGGGCCTAACCAAAAGGCCCGTCATACTTGACGGACGACACGCCTTCGTGCGCCTTCTGATTGAAAAGGCGCACCGCGACGCCGCCCACTCATCAAACGAGCGGGTGGTGAACGACCTGCGGCAGCGGCTGTGGGTGCTCCATCTGCGCCCCACCGTCAAGAAGGTGGCGCGCGCCTGCCGCACGTGCGCCGTGCGACGCGCGACGCCCCGGCCTCCAGCGATGGGCGACCTGCCGCGGGCTCGGATCGAGCCGCACCACCGGCCCTTCACCAATTGCGGGGTCGATTATTTCGGCCCGCTCACCGTCACCATCGGGCGGCGGCACGAGAAGCGCTGGGTGGCGCTGTTCACGTGCCTAACGACGCGCGCTGTCCACCTCGAGACGGTGGCCAGCCTGTCCACCGACTCGGCAATCATGGCGCTTAGGCGCCTGGCGGCGCGGCGCGGATGGCCCCGCCTCATCTACAGCGACAACGCGACGTGCTTCCGCGGGGCCGACACCGAGCTGCGCGCCGCCTACACCGAGTGGCTGCCAGCGCTGCGCGACTATGCGCTGCGCCACCGGACGGAGTGGCGCTTCATCCCTCCGGGAGCTCCGAACCAGGGAGGGGCCTGGGAGAGGCTGGTGCGTTCAATAAAAGTCGCACTGGCCGCTACACTCTCATCCCGGGCCCCCAAAGAAGAGGTGCTGACGACGTTGCTGGCGGAGGCCGAGCAGACTGTAAACGCGCGGCCTCTGACGCACGTCTCGGTGGATCCCCGCGACGAAGAGGCGCTTACGCCGAACCACTTCCTCCTTGGTGGTTCGGCAGACGCCCCCATCACCGGCCCCTGCGACGACGCCGACCGCCGGACCTGGCGCGCTAGCCAGGCCTTGGCGGACCACTTCTGGGCCCGCTGGGTCCGGGAGTATCTCCCGACGCTTGCCCCCCGCCGCTCTCCAAGCGGGGGCGAGCGACCACTTCGAGTCGGCGACCTTGTGGTGGTCGTCGACGCCAGCCTGCCCCGGAACGTGTGGCCGCGCGGGGTCGTCGAAGCAGTCTTCCCCGGACCGGATGGCGGCGTCCGGAGCGCGGACGTGCGCACGAAGGGCGGCGTGTTCCGGCGGCCGACGACGCGACTGGCTGTCCTCCCGACGGAAGAAGGAGCCCCCCCTGCGGATGCGGCGGGGGGAGAATGTTCCGGACAGCCACGCGGAGCTGCGCAATAGTTTTAAGTTTTTTATGTAAATATATAATATATAGGTTAAATGCGATGTAAATATTATTAATATATAGAATAATTAGTTTTAAGTTAGCTGTAATTAGATTTAGTTAGGTTAAGATTTTCAATAAAGCTGATTTTGTATTATTTATCCGCGACCCTAGCCCACACCGACGAATATATAATAAAATTGCGACTTGAGTGGGCTAGGGCACCCCGATCCCCAGCGAATTAGGTTAAGTCTGTATATAATAGGTTAAGTAGTTATAAGTAAAGCCGATAGGGATCCGAAATCAAAAGCGAAAATGGCGATAATTCAGTGCGGTTTCTGAAATACAGCGACCAATGAGACCGCCTGAATTATCGCCAATCAGAGGGAAGCCGTCGGCCCGCCGCTCGGGTATAAATACGACGGCTTCCCTCTATACATCGTTCAGTTCCGTCGACTTCAGTTAGCGATAAAAGCCTTCCGAAATAAATCGAACGTCCAAACGAGCTCAGCGATTCCCCCGGACCCCGTACCCCTCTCTACCTGCGACCCCTGGCTTTCGAATTGGACTACGATTTATGCTTACCCGACGACCAAGGCTTTGCGATACCGGATTCCGATCTGCTAGCGATTTTGTACGACGAAGAAATACAGTCCATTACCAGTGACCTGCTGCGTATTTTATTTTTGGATAAACGAGAACCCGAGGCTGTCGTGTCGACGACAATATTATTATTATAATTGATATTACTTGGAACAAACGAGACTAGAAGGCAGTTTTTTTTTTTATAAGTGTATGAAAGAGTAAATAGCAACCTAAGGTTTAAAATATACCTGAACTTGAAAGATTCCGTACACAATGCGAAATCCTTAGGAAAAATATATATTATAATTCCAATGGTACATTATTATGACACACATAATATGAAAAATCGTCATCAGCGCCGTTTTCGAATAATTCGGTAGCATTCATAGCAAATTTAACATTATTCTATGCTTTTTTTAAGCTGAATATTGACATCGATATCATTTTCGACTAATTTTGTTATTATTTAAGTTATTATTGTTCGATTATAGATGTCAGGCTGACATTAAACGCTTTTGACGCCGAAAATCGACTAAATCAAAACTTCCAGATAAATTACAGTATTTATCCCATTTTAAAAAGGTAAACATAGATAGCCCTTTGACAAATAATTGTAGTTTTTTTAATAGGCAGTTTCATCGTGTTGGCAACGTTTCAGCATTTTACGTACGTGAGAAACATGCATACCTAAATATGTAAATAAATACTTTAAAAATAATATCTAACTTTGTATTCATGTATCAGGAATTTTTACATGCTCATTTTTCAATAAAATAGCCTTATACTTTTCTGATTAAGTAAATGAATGTATACCAGCAAAAATGGTTATTGTTTACTTGACAACTTCATGCTCTATTTTCTTTATAAATACGGACCTTCACCATCACCGCCACCACCAGCACATCACGGTATTTTTTAATTTAAAATCAGATACAAACTGAAAACTAAACTAAGTAGATAAATAATGTTTAAAACATTTCAAATTCATATCCGATTTTATTTTACTACTAAACAATGACTCTATCAGCAAGCCTCACACCGAAACAAGTAACACAATAATGTGCAAATTATTAATAAAAAGCCTTGTTGTATAAAAAAATGTTGCAAAATTAAATGAACCTATCAAAATATTCTGGCTTTAATATAAATTACCGCTATTTACAATGTTATTTGATCGCGTTTCAATGCAGCCTCAGATGTGCAATCATCATGCGCATCGCACGTGCTTCATATCCGGTAAATGCAGGTTAAAAAAACCATAGCAAGAAGGAGAAGATAATGGTAACTGATTGCAGAGTTCCATTTCATCATTGCCCCGGTGTCCTTGTTAATCTCGCCGGTGTATGTTAGCGGTAGTATTGCATGGCGGGTAGGTTCCCTTTATTTACCTTCCGCGCCCTGGCCATCCATTTACTGGCTTTGATGAGTTCCGTGCGGCCTGTGTCCACGTAGTCTGTGGTCTGCGTGACATGATGCTCGATGCGGTCGACCAGCTCGCCCTGCTCGCGGTAAGGGGGGCGGCGGGGGGCGCGGGGGCGCGGGGCGGGACTCGCGGGCGATTGGTTCATACATACGGTTTATCATACCCAGATTAAGTATTGTTACAGGAACCAACCAAATTTCAGCTAAACCAGAATGGTAAAGTTAGTCGAAATAAATAAATGAATAGCCAGAAATAAAATACATCCTAAAGATAATGCTACAGATATATTACGACACCCAACACAAACGAACATGTGATACGAGAGACACTCAGTGTTACCTTAGGATGAGTAGAGATGTTTAATAATTGTAAGTTGTATGAGAAAGGTGTTGTTACATAATAACACGATATTATACAGAATTAAAGTGATAGTGTTATTCAGATTAATGGTTATTATATAACAAGTATACCGAATACCGAAGGCAAATTACGCACACACCAATGACAATAGAACAGTAAGAATCAGGAACGAGGTTAGCCCGTTTCCATCCAGTGTTAGTTAAAGTTATGGTTACACAACAGTCAAAGCGGGAAGTGTTAATGCACAGATGACAAACAAAATATAAACAATGGTTTGAACCAATCACCGAATGACTGAACGTGAACAAAATGCATGGTTACGAGGCGAACCATTCACAAACGTATCGTAACATAACAGGGTGGGACAGGGAGTGGGGCGCACGGGCGGGGAAAGGGGGACAAACAAAACAAAAACGCATTAGCAACGAATGAGCCGTACTGGAATAATGAACTCACCCGTCGAGCTTTGCTCTGATATTTTAGGGCCTTCTTTGTGTCTTGCGTGGCAGTTTGGACATAGTCCACAGCGTGCTCTACATGATACTCAATGCGGTCGATCATCTCTCCCTGTGCCCAGAGGAACTCGTTTATTTACTACTTTCACACTACATACATACATACTTTTGCACTTTAAAAGGCAAGCAATAATCGTCAAAATTTCAACAACTTATTGCAGAAACATATGTATAATATAATTTCATACACTTAAGAGTTTTACTGCAGAAGTAACTTATAATATAATGCTGTTTTTCATTTTCCAGTGACGTAATTACACATCCATTTTCTGAACAGTTTTCATATTGTAAGATAGTACAAGGACTATTAAACTATTAAAAGACCCCGGCAACAACCGTTTTGTATTGATGAGATAACTTTGTACGGGACAATAATGTACATTGTAGTGTCAGTATTGTACGATTTACGATCCAACTGGAATGCAACGAAGTTTTGATACTTCGGCGGAAAGCGTGTACCATTAAATAATTTGAAGTCCCACTTAAAAAAATGTGACAGCTCCTTCGAGCTACCTATGGACGTTCACGAGTCACTGGGGGCGCAAAATTGGAGTCTAAAATTTCGTCGACGCTAAAATTATCATCATCATCCTAGCTTATATACGCTCCACTGCAGGGTACAGGCCTTCACTCAGGATGCGAGGGCTTAGGCCGTAGTTCCCGCGCAGTGCGGATTGGGAAATTCACTCGCACCATTGTATAACTTTTCAAATTTGTGCAGGTTTTCCTCACGAAGTTTTCCTTCACCATAAAGCTAATTTCGCACATGAATCACGAAAAACTCGGAAGTACAAGCCTGGATTTGAGCCCAAGATCCTCTGCCACGAGGATCCTATGAGAGGCCATAGGTTTTGACTTAGACACAGGCCACCACGACAAAATATAACTTTGTAATATTGAGGGTAGGCAATGCGTATGTGTGCGTGTGACCTGGCTCTCGACGAGCATCGCCATGTCCATGAACATGTCGTGCAGCTCGCGGATGGACGTCTCGAGCTTGATGATGTCGGCGTGCCGCGCCTCGATGTCGGCCAACGTCTGCTTCGCTTGCTGCGTCTCCATAATGATCTGAAATACGTGCGCATATCCCATTAATAACTATACGTTATGCCTATCCAATTTATTAAAAGTGTAAACAAACCGATTTCATCAAAATTCTTGTATAAACACCCACTGGGTCGAATCAATAACACATTTTTAACTATAATTCGTGTCTTTTAACTAGATGTCTATTTTTCATTTGAAAAATCTTCGTCAAAATCTGACGTTATTTCTTGATTGAAACATGTGTACAATGTAGTAGCATAGACTAGCATAGATGTGGTGGAGTCTTTGGAATTAAATCAAGTATTATTGTAAGTAATAAAATAGACAAAAATACGTTGATCCCTTTAATCCATACTAATATTATAAATGCGAAAGTGTGTTTGTATGTTTGTCCCTCTTTCACGCCGTAACGGAGCGACCGACGGATTGACGTGATTTTTGGCATAGAGATAGTTTATGGGCCCGAGAGTGACAAAGGCTACTTTTTATCCCGGAAAAATGCATAGTTCCCGGGGGAACAGCGCGCGATAACCGAATTCCACGCGGGCAGAGCCGCGGGCAAAAGCTAGTTAATAAATAATCGATTTACTGAACAGATTAATTATTTTGCAATAGGTTCTAGGTTTTCACATCACTAAATCGGTCGGGTTAATGGCGTCTTTGTTTACGCTTGTCATAAATTGAATTGGAATACAATAAGTATAGACAATTATATGGTCAGTATCACTGGCGAACGATCAGATAGTTTTCGACTCTTATCGGGCTCCTATTTAATAGTAAAAGTTACAAGTGCTATAATCCTACATAATTGTTAAGTTTCTTATACAAAAACCGGCCAAGAGCGTGTCGGACACGCCCAAAATAGGGTTCCGGAGCCATTACGAAAAAATTAAGTAATATTTTTCTAAGGATTTCGTACTTTATACGGAATCTTCGAAGTATAGGTATATTTTATACCTTACGCTGCTATTTACTCATAGACTACTAATAATTCTCAAGCAAACTTAGCCGCTATAGTTTTCCTTGGAAGTTTAATATACTGACTACCATCCTGTATTTTTTCAAATTTTTCCACCCACCGGTTTAGATTTTAGAGGGGGGGGACGCCCGATTTTAATGAAAATTTGCACTTTAAACTTGAATATTTCGCAAACAAATTACTGAATCGAAAAATCGTGTTAGCAAACCCGTAATGGTTTTAAAATACCTATTCAACGATACCCCACACTATAGGGTTGGATGAGAAAAAAAAAATCACCTCCACTTTATGTCTATGGGAGGTACCCTAAAAAAAATTGTTTTTGAATTTTTAATTGTACTGTTTTGTCGGCATAGTTTACTTATATATCCGTGCTAAATTACAGCTTTCTAGCATTGATAGTCCCTGAGCAAAGCCGCGGACGGACAGACAGACAGACAGACGGACAGACAGACAGACAGACGGACAGACAGACAGACAGACATGGCGAAACTATAAGGGTTCCGTTTTTGCCATTTTGGCTCCGGAACCCTAAAAAAGTGACAAATATGCAGAATTGTAGCACTTGAAACAAAATAGGGGACTGGAAGTAAGTACAAGCAATAGTAGGTGTCTACACAAGTAAAACTAGTGATAAGCTGTCATATAAATTGTGCTCTGATGAGTTGATTGGTATGGTGTGACTAATGTTTTTTTCGTTTTATTATAACTACATCTTTTACTTTCTACCTGTCGTAGTAAATCAGCCTCTGGAACTGAAATACTTTTCTTTCAAAAGCACCATCATTGACAAACAACTCTTCGCGATAAACTGTTGACCACCGAAAGCAACACCAATCCATACTAAATCCACGCGGGCATAGCCGCGGGCAAAAGCTAATAACAAAATAATGATTACGACACTAATAAAACTAACGAAGTATTACTTTCGTTATAACGCCAGCAACACAAGAGTCATATTTTATGCACGCGGTAATGCGATTTCCGAGTAACATAGGTACCTATATTAAAACGCGAAACCAGCCTATAGAGCAATTTCATCGATCGACTAATTATTCTACTGCAGTCAATTCGCGTTTGTTACGAACAAGAAGAAATAAGTTGATAATTTCATCAAAATTAGGAATGTTTCTCAATAATTAATAAATTGCACACAATTGAAATACATCGTTTATGTCATTTTCATATAGCAGCGAGAATGAGTAGAGCAACAGATTTGATTTAGCGTCATGTATGTCTTTATTTGTTCTTTGTTTGTTTCTATGTTTGTTTTATGGCGTTAAATAAATGTATTTTCTTTCTTTTCTTTCTTTCTGATTTCATTTAGTACTTCATTTTGACCGCTGCTTAACCTTAGGTACTAACCCCGAGCTACGATATTTTAAAAATAATACTAAAATTACTTTGCAACCCTTGACTTACATTAAAATCGCTCCGCCAAAGAACCAGCTTTTTTAATGAACATGTATTATGCATTGTGTTACCGTAATACTATGTATTGTGCAAATAACTGCCGTGCTATAATAAGTGATGTTGAATTTAACTGTTTGTAAGTGTAGCACTTATTATGCTGGCCATTAACGTCGCTGAAATCATTGTACCTATTTATTAGGAAATAATTAGGACTCCTTTTTTTCTCCACTTCAATTGTATTAGATTAGTATTTTCTCCGGATGTTGCAGAATAGTATATTTCCTGGTTAATTAGGTAAGAATCGGTCAGGCTCTTTAATCGTATCTGTATCTTGATCTGTTCGAAGATAAACCAACGATCAAGCCGTTTATTGCCGAAAAAACGCTTATTTCTGACGACGATGGCTAAGGCTACGTGCGGTTTTAACATGCCATCCCTCTTCAAAGTATCGCTTTGAGAAAGGGACCGCACGGCTAGCTAAGAAACCAGCTCAAGCCATAATATAGAGTGATTTCAAAAAGTTTAAGGGGAAGATTAATTGCATGCTCACCCCTTGAGTGAAGACAGCAGGGTTATCCTGCTCGAGCATGGTCTCCAACTCCTCGTCCGTGGTGTTCCGGCCCGTGATCTCGAGTTGCCGGAGTATCCGGTTTTTGCACCGGTCCCGGTAGTCGGTCTGCGTGCGGTTGTACTCGGTCATAACCTCGACGAACTTGCGCGAGAGGGTCGAGTGCTGTGTCTTTCTTATCCTGAGATCCGCTGACGATTTGTTAGAGTGCTCCTCCTGTTCGATGTTCTGCTCTATGTCTGTGAATTGTATCGTAAGGGATGCAGTCAGCGGATACAGTATATATTTAGAACGAACTTTTACTTTTAATACGAAAAGAATCTCTAGAAGGTACAATAATAACGCGCGCGGCTTCTAATTGATGAACTGCTGAAAGCAACAATTACTTTTGTTTCATAAAAGCATGTTAGTTAAAAGCATTCTAAATACAGAGATTCTCACCATACGTGTATTTTTTATGAATTTGAGTTCCTGACTTATAGACAATCCAGTCTGTCCATTTTTGATTTTGCTACCGAGATTGCTAAACAAGCCACTACAAACTGTAACTAAACCTTCAAACTTAACACGAACGTAGTTAGTTATGCTTAAGGTATAATTATGTTTATACAATATCCCAACCCTCAGAACGCTGGCTTGTGCGTGTAAGAAAAACATTTGACTAATTAATAAAGGGAAGCATAACCACTCCTGAACTTGATATAAGTCGGCCGCAGAAAGTTCCCAGGAACAAGCACGTATCTCATTCCACAATGTGCGTAAGTGTGACAATGGAAATTTGTACGTGTGAATTTAACTTACGTTTTAACTTTCCTCTGACTTTGTTAGCAGTTTTCTTAATGTCAGCCATGAGATCTTCTAATTCGTTCTTTGTTTCTGAAATAAGAAATGTTCAACTTAAATGGGAATAAATTGTGTGAGTAGTAATATTATTAAAGCAAGATAATTTTCAATTCAAATTAAACCAATGCCGATATCTTTATGTATATGGGGCAATACAGATCATAGTCAAACTTCTACAAATACTTGAGTGGCCCGTTTATTTATTTCAATGTGGTCCTTTTATTACGAATTAAATTTAAATCGAAAGTATTTTACGTCACCTATTCAAGGTTGGAGACTGGCCGACAAAATCCTAGCAAAGTAATCCAGACAGTAAATAACTACAACAGAGCTTTACTGCACGTTCACCGATAAGAAACTTCAGTCATTATGTTTCGACCAGACAGGTTTCGGAACCTTCGTCTCGGGACCAAAGTTTTGCTAACATTGGTAATCGCTTTAACAATCGCCTTTAGCTTCATGCCTATTACAGAGTGAAATGAAAATATAGTACACAAATGCTTGCTTATTCATAAGGAAGTTTATTAAGTAAAAAGTTCTTCACATAAAAACTAAAAACCAATTTCTGCAGAATATGCAAGAGTCGGAAAAACGGCCGTAATTTCATAGAGTCAACAAATTAGGAATTGAAATACTAGTTCGTTTTCAGTCAACGGATGTTATTAAAGCAAATTGTAGCATCTTTAGAAAGTCTCTATTAATATAAGACACAGGGATAGTTTTTTAAACGGGGGGTTTTTGGGATCTTTGATAATATGACCTTTGGGAAAGCAAAATTTGTCGCTCTTCTTTGACTGCTTTTTGAGATAGAAATGGAAGTCTAGCGACGACCACCAGGTGGCTAGCACGCTATCGATTATTGCAGATATAAAGCATTTATCATTTTTACTCGAATACTAGCTGTGGTTAGAAAAGGGTAAATGATTTATGCCAGTTACGAAAGCTAGAATACTAAGGTCCACAGGAGATAATGATTGATTAATAAAAAAAATAAAAACATTTCATAAATATAATAAGAATACATCATGATTCATTTTTAGGTGTCGACTTTATTGGATGGTAGATAAATGAATGACTGTTTATTTCCGCAATATGATAAATCCCGCTGTCACCGACAGGCGCAGGCTCGTCCGCGATAACGGCAAATGAGAGAAAAATTACCTACGTCCCAAGACTTCCCGCAGCACTCGCTTCCGGAGCGAACTTATCGGCTTATAAAGATTTGAGTCGTCCTCATATTAATGTGGCGGCCGTATTGACTCGGTAAAGCTTCGAGAGCTTCGGGTAATATCAACTGCCTTCACTTCACAAGTACCATCACGACACAATGAATCGTCAATCTCTGCTCAGATTTGTTACGTGACAATGGTAATGATAAATGACTTTTTATACTACCATTTATGTAGAGGCAAAACATTCTCCGTTATAATATACACGAAATACAGAACTGCGAAAACAAAATTTAATTAGAGCGGATAACAACCATGTACATGGATATAACTTATTTTTCCTTGTTTTATAATTTTGCCACGTACAACAACTGTTTCCAAGAAAATGAATGTATTTATAATTTAATATTTCGTGGATCAACTAGTCCATCGGCTATTTATTCTGTGAGCAGGTGTTGATGGCACCTAACGATAATTGGATTTTTCCAGTCATTCACGCAGCAACATCACGCTATATTTATTACGTGGGGCGAGTCCTGCCCGTAGGAGACCAGACCCTCAATCACTGCACAGACCCCTAAGCCGGCTTTATAATGTGAAAGGCCTATTTCATTCAAGATTGGCGCAAACAAACCCGAACAAAGAAGGCCAGCGTTTTCAAGAAAAAATGCTGGGATGGCTTCGTCGTCAGTTGTCGAGATCGTATTGTATAAAACTTAAATATCGTTTTTATAGCCATGTTTGTTGTGAATCTACTCTACATGTAGTTATCAAACGTGTAGATAATATGACTATAAAAATAATAAGTAGGTACGCTTGGTAACTCACGATAAAACACCAACATTACAGTAAAATACGGAGGACCCACTGGACCCACCCCACACGCCATGATTTCATTAAGTATCTATTCCTGCCTAAACTCAAACTCAACCGCTTTCATTGGAGTACACGGAAATCGCATTTCCTCTCCAAGTAAACGATCGCATGACAAAATACGATCAGCAATTTATAAGCGTCGATTAAGTACTTCACGTGTGGATAGTCACGTGCACTGATCTACAAAATGTATCTTTAAATTAATCAAATGTAAAAGTACCTTATTGTAAGGAACTAAAGTGGAAATTCCTTTTTTTTTATTATTTTATCCAATGATGAAAATTTTGGTTATTGTACTATATTTAATTTTACAACTTATTTAGAATCTGAATAACCAAGTTTTGCTCGGAGTTTTTTTTTTATTGCGTTATTTGGAGAAGATGCATTTGAAGTAAAACGTAAATTAAAAAATGTACTATGTACTTAAATAAAAAAGATAAGTTGCTTCCGACCTAGATGTGAACTCTAGACCTCTGCTTGGTTTATTTGAGACAAGACAACGCGTGTTTTAGTTTTTCAAGTTTTTCTTTCGTCTTATTTCACGCGTAATAATATCGGCTGTAATTTCAAATATGTATTTCAATAATATGTTCGACGCAAGCGCGATGGTTTAGCGATAGTGTTGCAATTTCAAATTGTTGTCTTGGGATAGAATCCTGGTCAGATATGGCTTTATTGTTCTTTGTCTTTACTCAAATTTGAATTTTGGTTCAAAGATTATTTAAGAAGAAAAGTAAGATTTAGGATTTAGCAAAAAAATTACACTACACTTATAAAAAAATGAGGGCTATTTCAGTTTTATCGGTAAAACCAAAATAAAACAGTTTTTTAGGGAAGGAAACTCTTATTTTCTTTATCATTTTAAGTATGTTATAAGTTTATAATAATATGGTTAGAGCATAATTTGACGTTCATTCTATTAAATCTCGCATGCGTAGGTACTGGAAGAAAACAATAAGAAATACAAATAGAACCTTGCGAGTGAGGTAGTGCTGTAAAAGAACATGCACTATACGACTTGTTTATTGCAGAAACTCAAGAAGGATGACCACATTAGGCGGTAGGTAATTTACATAAGAATCAACTGTAATTCAACGACATTACGCAGACGACATCTGTTACTCGTACTAATCGTCTTCACGCTACACTTAGTCGAAAATGCGCGTATTCGCAATTAGCGTAGCCATCGCTCCAAACCAGTAGACTGGTGGGAACAGACCACAATTGCCTTAGTTTCGGTCTTCAATCAAGTTAATTACCCCTTTCAGTATCATTAGCTCACCCTATCCAAGTCTTATAAATAATAAGGCAGGAATGTAAAAGCCTGTTGCTTAAAATAACACACCAGGAAAATTTGTTACGAACATGGAAAGCTTTTCAGCTGACGCCGTAACACGTCGTGCATTTTATTTAGCCGAGCGTTAATGCAGGTTTGCAAATGGCGAAATAAATTTATTTAAACTGTACGTTAAAAGATTAATAAGTGAAATTTAAAATATAGACACTTTAAATTACACACGATTTGTTAAAGCATTGCAGGTCCCCGTATCATTGAAGCGATTCATTCATATCGAATTTGGGAGAAATCTATGATACTTAACAGTTTTGAAAGTTACGATTACCATATTGAGGATGAATTAACAAAGCTTACAAAATGTCAAGTATAGAAAAGGCTCTCCACGAGAAGCAACATTGTTGTTTCAGGACGCGGTCCCTGACGGAACATTAGCACCGCCATTTTCCAAATACATAGTACAGCAGGTAGAGACTCCATAAGTAAGCATGTGCGCAGACGTTTAGCCATCTACGGAATTACGGAATTGAATCGTCGAAATAAAACAGTTGACGAACTCTAGTTTCCCACACTAGGCTTAAAAACATTACTAACGCTGTCAAGGCCGCGTAGATAACAGAAATTAATCATTGTACTCGAACAATAAGGGTCAAATGAAAACAAACATCATTTGTAAAGCAAAATACGAAATTAGCTCTGCTTCGAACCATTACACGGCTCATTTCAATGACAAAAGCTGTGATTGTGCTATATCAAGAATCTAAAGTGTCTTTCAAAAGGCGTCTTTAAGATATTCAGTACCCTATTAATTTATGAATCGAAAGAAATATCCACGCGGCGCGCCTGCCGCCTACATAGGAATCTGATTGTACTATTAATAGAATAATGGACATTTAATATTCGCTCTCGAGTATCAGCTTCAGTATATTTATTTTGAGATACACTTTCAAGCCTAACGACAGCACGCGATCAGCGTCCATTCATTAGTAAACTTCAAGGGCGTTAAATGGCCCCTTATTATAAGCGTAGACGTATAAAAAGTTATCGTCAGCCTGTTCGATATAACGACAGGCAACGATGGCTTATTCGAGGCAATTTAGGTCGGGTCAATTGGTGATCGTGACACTTCTGCCGAGGGTCCGCGGCCGTCGTGTGTGGTGTATCGTTCTGAGATCAACATCTCGCACCTTGTAAATCTTTCACAAGGACAGGATCATAATCTTGACATAGACATAACATACATGTATATCTCATCTTTATTGACAGAATAAGTCGTACCTATGACGTTATCTTCTGTAATGGCAGACAAACTTTTTAACTTCCCTGTGACCTGGGAGGCGTCAAATTTATGAGCGAAAGTTAAAATTATATCACTAACTCACACTTTATACGAGAAAATGCGAAGGTGCGCGGTAACGCGTAACTTAACAAGGAGACGAAAGGGAGTAAAGGGGAGAGTGGGGGCACAATGTCCTCATCGCCGCGGGGCTCTCGTTAATTCGGGCTAATCTCGCGTCAAAATCAGCTCCGACAAAACCTTCACTCATTAGTTATAAAACGGGTACGAATATAACGGTGTTATATTTCGCCGAGTTTATCGCAACCAATAAAAACAGGCGATTTTTACACAACCACACGTAACTTGGAACGTGAATCAGCTCGAGCGATGTCTAATCAGCAATCATGTGCTAGGTCGTATCGGGGCGTCAACGGTAACTATGAATGGCGTTTATTTAGTTTGCTTCGGTAATCGGCATGTGGTTGAGTCACCGGGTGCGTCATAAAGTCAATGCTGGTGTAGCCGGCTAGCCGCAGCCTCCGCCGCCGACGCCTCCCTTCGTCCACGTCTCGCCTACACAACACTTCTCCAATATCTAGTCTCGCTCGTGCTTAAATCTTTATTAAGCAGTCCGACTCCTTTGACCTTAAATATATGAACCGCACTTGTTTTTTAATAGTCTGGACATTTGCATACATAATTTTAGTAGTTACTCTAACAACGTCATGCCGCGCATGATATATTAGTAAGTTTCACGATATCAATTACACGTCATGAGACGTAAATTTTACAAGAAGTGGTTTCTAAAACAATTTAATTTATATTATTAGAACCCATGCACACTAACCGGAAGTACCTAATAATAGTAATAGCACGTTATGATGTTGGTTGATAAGGCAGAAAATCGACTAGTGTAGCCAATAATTCAAAGAAGTTCCAGTGAGACGGCCTGGCGGTAAGTTTTAATGGGTATGTATTATAATACCGATAAACGAAAGACCGAATTTCACAAGACCTATGGACGGAAGGCCGAAAATTAAAACGTCGAATGGATATATGGCCGAAAGTTTGAAATCCCGAACACACATTTGACCGGAAGCCTAAAACCCGAAGACTACAATCCCGAAGATCAAAATACCTACACCCGAAAGACCGAAAAATCATAATACCGAACAGTCATAATCACTACAAATAAAATAATCGACAATCAATATACCGAAACCATAGTTAAACCAAAGTCTGCTGTATCTATTTTTAATTGACAACATTCTGACTTTTTCAAGAGGGGGTAGATTGACATTTATCATTTTCTGTGCTGTTACAAAAAAATACCTAGCATCGAAGGCTAAGTCGGGAGCTACGCTGCGCTTCGCTCCCGCTTTAGCCTTCTGAACCTAAACTATCCGAGTCGTTTCTGCTCCGAAACGTCTTCCTCGCTCGCTCCGCTCGCTCGCTGCTAGCGAGGTACCAAAAGTATGTGTCATAAGGACATCCCATCGATGTCATTTGTTTTAAGTCCTGGGGCTCCCTTTTGGTACACCCCAGCTGGTGCCTCGCTGACAGCGAGCGAGCAGGACTTTTCAGGGCAGAAGCGACTCGGATAGTTTAGGTTCAGAAGGCTAAGGCGGGAGCAAAGCGCTGCGTAGTTCCCGCCTTAGCCTTCGATGCTAGGTTTTTTTTTTGTAACAGCACAGAAAATGATTATTATGGTACTGTGAATGCCAGTTAGTTCGGGATTTTGTACTTTCGGTCATTTGAAAGTAGATATTTTGAGCTTCGGTGTATTGATTGTCGGCATTTTGTACTTTCGGTATTCTGAATTTCGATGTTTTAAGCGTCGATATTTCAACTGTAGGTAACATAATTTTTCGGTATTGTAATACAGTACCCCTTTTCGGGATTTTGTACATTCGGTCATTTGAAAATAGATATTTCGAGCTTCGGTGTATCGGTTATCGGTATTTTGTACATTCGGTATTCTGAATTTCGATGTGTTAAGCGTCGGCATTTCAACTGTAGGTATTATGATTTGTCGGTATTATAACACATACCCGTTTTAATGGGCGAAATAATAGCTAGAAAATTGTTCTATTTCCATAAAAAGCCATTACCATCGCTAGGCGGGGGATAAAGCCAAGGGGGTTTGGAATGGCATGATCCCGCGACCTCCCACGTCTTCCCACAGAGCCAGACAGAAAAACGCCCCCGCTTCACAGTAAATGCCACCAAGTTCGCCATTCAATCAATTCCGTTGAAACAACTTAGCCCCACCTACGTCGCAGTGTGGATGTCTATTGATAGAAAACCCATAACCAGGAGTTTAAAATGTATTCTTGGATATTTATAAATTGTTTGTTTGTTTGTTTATACTCTTTATTGTACAAAAGGAAATACAGAAATATCACACAATAGTATATTTTTTATCGAGAGACTAAAATAAGCCAATATATACCCGAGGTGGTTAGACACCCGAGCTTTAGCGAGGGTGTCTATTTATCCGAGGGTTTATATTGACTTTTAGTCTCGCGGTGAAAACTCTGTTTTTCACTTCGATTGCGAGAAAAAATAGTCAGTAAAAGACTTAGTAAAAGAATAAAAATAAATCTTTCTACATTTCGGCGGCAAAAGATTATCAATTATGTCTTTGCTCGACATCATAAATTTCACTATCACTTGATGACATTGTGAGAATAATCAATTTATTTTAATCGTTTACGATTTACGCTCTATAACAATTTCAAAGTTTTCACGGTAAGTATTTTTTTCCAACCAGACACAGATATAACAAAATAGCATCGGCGAAATGGTCCATACACAAACGAAACAATAGAATGGCGCCACCTTCTATGCGGAAAAAGCATAGAACTAAGACCACGTAGACTAAGAACGTAACATTTGCGTCATGAAAATGGTCCACACACAAACTTATTTTTTGCAAGTAACTGGCTGTTTGAGTTTATCTAAGTCACTCGAAGTAAATTAAAAAATTAATTACTTTTACTCCCTAGGGACTAAAGTACTCACTTTACTCCCGCCTTGTAAGGCTATATTGACCTACTTTTAGAGCATGAGAAGTGAAAAAAGAAGTTGTAAGTACAAAGGCGATTGGCAATTGTACATAGATACTAAGAACAATATAAAAAACTTGATAAAAATAAAACATAGGCGCTAGCGCCATTTTCTTCGTACCTATCACATTTTGATCAAGCTAAAAAAGATGATTTAAAAATGTAAATAAAAATTAAAAAAAAAAACCCATCGCCGTACGGCATTCAAAACCGCTCCTCCTGTGCCTTTACGCACCAGAGTTGTTATACCAACAAGACCACCGGGGAATAAAACCAACCAGCCAAAAAACGTAATTACTTGCCATCTATTGCAACTAGGGCTGCCATCCGTCCGGGTTTCCCCGGATTTGTCCTAGTTTAGAGGGCGTACGGGGAGCGTCCGGGCGAGGTTTCATTTGTAGTCCGGGTTTAAAAATATTTTTAATTTTTAACAGGATTTAATATTCTTTAATATTAAAGAGAACAACATTTCCAGCAGATGTACCATTTTTGTTCTAGAACCAAAAAACTGACAAAAAGAGCAAAATTTTCGCGGTAAGAGGCAAGCTCGGATTACACGCATTTAGGACCGATGACGGTATTAAAATAATTTCTAGCTCGTTGGAAATTAATTCTTCAAAAACGCTTTTTAAGGATCTTATTTGAATTGGCCATTTTTTGTTATACCTACTGACCAAGTTTAATAAAAACCTAAACCTGTTGACATGTCCGGGTTTTGGGCTCCAAAATCCGGGGTTTTCACGCGTCTTGTCCTGATAGCCAAATTTTAGAGATGGCAGCCCTAATTGCAACTATCAGAAGTCACGACACGTCTCCTACGTTCCAAATAAGATGGAAATCCGGAAGAAATGATGTACCATTTCTATTATTCTAATAGTTATCATTTGATTTTATTAGTAATTCGCTTACTCAACAAAATGTAAAATTTTGATATCAAATGTGCTACTGATAATGAAAAAAAAAAAACAAATTTAAAGCCAGCCTAAGACTATAATTATGACCAAGATTCTACATTTTCTCCGCGCGCAATTCTGCGTAGAGTACGGACACGGAGCGCCGCTCGTTTTCGAATAATTATCTAACATGGTAGGCCCCAAATGGGCAACATTTGGAACGAGTCTGCGTAATGTTACAATAAAGATAACAGATTCAAAACAAAATAGTAACTAGTGAGTAACCAAAATTACGTACTTTCATCTGATTGCGGTGCTGATAGGATGGCGCTGTGCTTCTTCTTGACCTCCTCGACGTTTGCTTGAATCTTGTCTATCATCTCTCGTATCTCCTCCACCTGTAAACAATTATTCGATAGCATAAGGAATAGAGAAAGTACAGGTGTAGGCAAAAACGCACAAGCTAAAAAATTTTTTTAACAAAAAAGTAAAACCGACTCCAGAAAGATAAGTTAGGAATGGAATTACTTTTAAAAACATAAATAAATTTAATATGAACTATTCATTCTAAAGGATAGATGGTGAAATTCGAAAAATTGGACGGTATACCAGTAGTTAGTTACTGAAACATACTCGTGTCACAACGAAATGTTTTACAGTCAGTAAATTTACATGTTTAACACTTAATCTGTCAGTAAAAAATCGCTAACAACACATTACGCAGTAAAACAGGTATTTTCTAAAATCTCTTAAAAGATATCGTTCGTTGCAGCTATAGCTAGAGTGAAAATTGCATTTCACTACAAACTAAGGTATCTGGGTGTAGTTGTAGTTGATTACTCATCAAGCTCAAAGCTTTTCCGATGCAGGCTTTGGATGTTCACTGCGGTAGTTTATCTTTCAATCAGGGACACTATGAAGTGCAAAATTCGAACTAAGTATGTTGCCGTCCCGCTGACACTTATATTATTTTAGCTTTTGGCCGCGGCTCCGCCCGTGTGGTACTCGGTTACCGCGCGCTGTTCCCTAGGGAACAGTGCATTTTTCCGGGATGAAAAACAGCCTATGTCACTCTCCGGACCATAAACTATCTCTATGCCAAAAATCACGTCGTTCCGCCGCTCCGTTGCGGCGTGAAAGACGGACGAACACACAAACATACAAACACACTTTCGCATTTATAATATTACTAGCTTTTGCCCGCGACTTCGTCTGCGTAGATTTCGATATTTACAAAATACTCCATAGTACAGGGAACCTTTAGTCGAACCCAAAGGTCGAACCATTTGAGTTCCGGGTACTGCCTTTCCGCAACTTTTCATTTCGCAACTCTACATACTACACAACTGTAAATATTTCAGGATTTATTTCAGGGCCATAGTGTAGATTAGTTTTATAAAAATCATGAAATATTTACAGTTTCAGAAATTCAGAAATATTAAACAGTTGGGAAATGAAAAGTGGTCAAATGAACCAGGTTGCCAAACGTTTTTCGCCGAAACATTAGTAAACAACAAAGTTGTGTAGTTTCTGGTGTACAATAAAGAGCATTTGTATTGTATTGTATTGTAAACCTTTGAGTCCGGACGCAAAGTTGAATTTTATCAAAGAGTCATAATAAATTCCCTTGTAAAACAATGCGATGTCACTATAACTTTTTCCACGAAAAGGCAAAGGCAAAAGCAGTGGGTTACGATACGATACAGTTGGGTCGAGAGTACCTAATGATTTTCTCACAAACTTCAATGTTCCACATTTTCCGATTCATAAGGATTTTCGAAAACTTTTTTCAAACTGCGGATAAATATCAACTGAAAAACCTGTTCACTAAGTTTCACATTCACATCTGAAGACCCTGTTTTACAGCTCAGAATCATGGACAGAGTCTACATCCCAAAATTTGTTGAAATCGGAGAGATAAACTCAGGGTACAGCAGTAGATTGGGTGTACTGCCTTTTCGGCGAAATATGTTTCGCCAAATTTCACTTAGCAACAATAAGCAACCAATCTTTCGCCGAAGTTTCATTTGGAAAACCAATCGTTGGCATAACTATACTTCGCATTTTTCTTATTTTGCAACATTTTATATTGCAAAATTTTACTTCGTCACACTTTTATGTGGCAAATAATTGGCTTAGACAAATAACAAACTGTTAAGTAAATAACATTTTACCAATTTTTATGTTACAAAGTATTACTTCAAAATTTGTGCGAGCGAGCGAAGCGAGCGAGCAAGTCGGTTCGGAGCAGAAGCGACTTGGGTAGTTTATGTTCAGAAGGCTAAGGCAGGAGCGAAGCGGAGCGGAGCTTAGCTCCTACCTTAACACCTTCGATGTTAGGTTTTTTATAGCAGCCAGTATAACCTGTCAGTAGGAAAGTAGGTTTAATGAGATTCAACATGTTGCTAAGTTAAGGTATGCCAATCAATACATTTTGACCAAAATATTAATGACATCTTAAAAAAATCCCAGGTAATAATTTGCATAATAATAATTTATCAAATGATTAGTTGGGAAATGATATCAGTGCGAAATGTTGAGTTGGGAAATGACATTTCGCCTAAATAAAAATATGGGATAAATAGTTTGGGAGCTAATAATTTGCTAAATAATTTCCGCCGAAACAATAGTAAACCGGTAGATTGAAATGCCCATAATATGTATCATATCTCAAGGAATAAAATTTTACATACCTACTTAAAGGCGAGCCCCAAATCGTTTGACATTGATGACAAAGATTTTTTTTTTTTCAAAATACCCAAACTCCAGAGCCATTATTAAGTGCTTAAAATATATGATATAATTACGATTAGGTATAATTCATGATATAGTGAGATCATAATTTTGTATTATATCGTAATAAAATAATATTAAATAAGTACGCAATTATATGTGTGTTGATATACATTACGTAACTATGTAAACTCATTCATTCTTCATTACTTAATGTTTACAAAGTTCTCCAAAAGATGGCGCTGCAATGTGTGGCAATTAATTTAACTATCGTTTAATTTTGTTCATCATCATTTAAAATATTCAATTAAATGTGTTGGTATCCGTAAATTAAGAAATTTAGAAGCCTTCTTCTAAATTTCTTAATTTAGCAAAATCCTTACGGATACCAACATTAATTTTGAATATTAAATTTTGAATTGAATATTAAATCCTTACTCAGCGGCTTAATCATGTCACAACGTTATTAATTTCAGCGCCATCTGTTAGTATAGCGGGGTACTCGATAGTCATAGCACGAATAAAGGGTTGAATTTTTATAGTCTAAGGGTTAAATTTTGATTTTGCCTGTAATATGGCCGGGGATTTTCTCGACAGATTGATAAGGTTTGCACCAAAATCCGTTCAGCCGTTCTCACGTGATGCGCGTTGAAATAAACAACAAACAGATAAACAGACAAACAGACCAAAATTCTAAAAACTGTTGGAACGTGTTCTGTTATCGATTCTAAGTATCCCCAGCTAATTTTTTTTCAAATATCTTCCATGTTCAGACTTTCGACCCTCTTCAGCTTTATTATATGTATAGATAGATAGATTAACTACCTAAATGCCAAGTTTCATGATTTTATATTTAAAAATGACGAACTTCCCTATAAACTTTCATCCCCTATTTCAACCCCTTCAAGCCTTTTTTTCGGAATAAGAGGTAGCCTATGTTCTTTCCCAAGGTCTAATCTATCTCTGTACCAAATTTCATCAAAATCGGTTCCGCGGTTTTGGCGTGAAAGCGTAACAGACAGACAGACAGACAGACAGAGTTACTTTCGCATTTATAATATTAGTATGGATATGGATAGTATGGATTGGTTACGATACCGTTGGTTCGAGAGTACCTAATCAGATTTTCTCACAAACTTCAGTGTCCCACATTTTTCGATTCCATGGGATTTTCGAAAAATTCTTTCAAACTGCGGATAAATAATCAACTGAAAAACCTGTTCACTAAGTTTCTCATCTATGGGCATTTCTTTCTATCTACTATTCACATCCACATCTGGAGACTCTGTTTTACAGCTCAGAATCATGGACTGAGTCTACCTCCCAAAATTTGTTGAAATCGGAGAAATACAGGGTACAGCGGTAGATTGAAATGCCTATAGGTATGTATCATACTCAAAGAATAAAATTTTACATACAGAAAGGCAAAGTAACGCGTATAAAAAAGGCGAGCACCAAATCGTTTGACATTTACTCCGCAAATGATTTTTTTTTTCTAAGTACCTACCCACCCTCCATAGCCATTATTATGTAAAACTACAATCACCTTACAACGTTGCCTCTCAATGAGAATACTTAGACACTGGCGAATTCGTCCTATTAATTAGGACAGAAAAGCCATATTTTAAAAGAGAAGTGCTTAAAATATATAATTATATGAATGCGATATAATTACGATTAGGTATAATTCATGACAGAGTGAATTCATAATTTTGTATTATATCGTAATAAAATGAAATCAAATAATTATGCAATTATATGTGTCGATATTACATTATGTAACTATGTAAACCCATTTATTCTTCATTACTTAATGTTTACTCAGTTCTCCAAAAGATGGCACTGCAATGTGTGGCAATTAATTTACTATCATTTAAAATATTCAATTACATTTTTTGATATCCGTACCCCCTCTTTTAAATTTCTTAATTTGGCAAAATCCTTACTCAGCGACTTAATCAATCATGTCACAACGTTATTAATTTCAGCGCCATCTGTTAGTATAGCGGGGTACTCGATAATCATAGCACGTATTTGAAAACTTGAAGGTGCAAACTCAATCGAGTTTAGTGTCTACCTTCCCTTTTAAGGGTTGAATTTTTATAGTCTAAGGGTTGAATTTTGATAGCCTATAATTTGGCCGGGGATTTTCTCGACAGATTAGTAAAGTTTGCACCAAAATCCGTTCAGCCGTTCTCACGTGATGCCCGTACAAAAAAACGACAAACAGATAAACAGATAAACAGATAAACAGACAAACAGACAAAAATTCTAAAAACTATTGGAACGTGTTCTGTTATCGATTCTAAGTATCCCCAGCTAACTTTTTTTCAAATATCTTCCATGTACAGACTTTCGACCCTCTTCAGCTTTATTATATGTATAGATTTGCCCGCGACTTCGTCTGCGTAGATTTCGATATTTACAAAATACTCCATAGTACAGGGAACCTTTAGTCGAACCCAAAGGTCGAACCATTTGAGTTCCGGGTACTGCCTTTCCGCAACTTTTCATTTCGCAACTCTACATACTACACAACTGTAAATATTTCAGGATTTATTTCAGGGCCATAGTGTAGATTAGTTTTATAAAAATCATGAAATATTTACAGTTTCAGAAATTCAGAAATATTAAACAGTTGGGAAATGAAAAGTGGTCAAATGAACCAGGTTGCCAAACGTTTTTCGCCGAAACATTAGTAAACAACAAAGTTGTGTAGTTTCTGGTGTACAATAAAGAGCATTTGTATTGTATTGTATTGTAAACCTTTGAGTCCGGACGCAAAGTTGAATTTTATCAAAGAGTCATAATAAATTCCCTTGTAAAACAATGCGATGTCACTATAACTTTTTCCACGAAAAGGCAAAGGCAAAAGCAGTGGGTTACGATACGATACAGTTGGGTCGAGAGTACCTAATGATTTTCTCACAAACTTCAATGTTCCACATTTTCCGATTCATAAGGATTTTCGAAAACTTTTTTCAAACTGCGGATAAATATCAACTGAAAAACCTGTTCACTAAGTTTCACATTCACATCTGAAGACCCTGTTTTACAGCTCAGAATCATGGACAGAGTCTACATCCCAAAATTTGTTGAAATCGGAGAGATAAACTCAGGGTACAGCAGTAGATTGGGTGTACTGCCTTTTCGGCGAAATATGTTTCGCCAAATTTCACTTAGCAACAATAAGCAACCAATCTTTCGCCGAAGTTTCATTTGGAAAACCAATCGTTGGCATAACTATACTTCGCATTTTTCTTATTTCGCAACATTTTATATTGCAAAATTTTACTTCGTCACACTTTTATGTGGCAAATAATTGGCTTAGACAAATAACAAACTGTTAAGTAAATAACATTTTACCAATTTTTATGTTACAAAGTATTACTTCAAAATTTGTGCGAGCGAGCGAAGCGAGCGAGCAAGTCGGTTCGGAGCAGAAGCGACTTGGGTAGTTTATGTTCAGAAGGCTAAGGCAGGAGCGAAGCGGAGCGGAGCTTAGCTCCTACCTTAACACCTTCGATGTTAGGTTTTTTATAGCAGCCAGTATAACCTGTCAGTAGGAAAGTAGGTTTAATGAGATTCAACATGTTGCTAAGTTAAGGTATGCCAATCAATACATTTTGACCAAAATATTAATGACATCTTAAAAAAATCCCAGGTAATAATTTGCATAATAATAATTTATCAAATGATTAGTTGGGAAATGATATCAGTGCGAAATGTTGAGTTGGGAAATGACATTTCGCCTAAATAAAAATATGGGATAAATAGTTTGGGAGCTAATAATTTGCTAAATAATTTCCGCCGAAACAATAGTAAACCGGTAGATTGAAATGCCCATAATATGTATCATATCTCAAGGAATAAAATTTTACATACCTACTTAAAGGCGAGCCCCAAATCGTTTGACATTGATGACAAAGATTTTTTTTTTTTCAAAATACCCAAACTCCAGAGCCATTATTAAGTGCTTAAAATATATGATATAATTACGATTAGGTATAATTCATGATATAGTGAGATCATAATTTTGTATTATATCGTAATAAAATAATATTAAATAAGTACGCAATTATATGTGTGTTGATATACATTACGTAACTATGTAAACTCATTCATTCTTCATTACTTAATGTTTACAAAGTTCTCCAAAAGATGGCGCTGCAATGTGTGGCAATTAATTTAACTATCGTTTAATTTTGTTCATCATCATTTAAAATATTCAATTAAATGTGTTGGTATCCGTAAATTAAGAAATTTAGAAGCCTTCTTCTAAATTTCTTAATTTAGCAAAATCCTTACGGATACCAACATTAATTTTGAATATTAAATTTTGAATTGAATATTAAATCCTTACTCAGCGGCTTAATCATGTCACAACGTTATTAATTTCAGCGCCATCTGTTAGTATAGCGGGGTACTCGATAGTCATAGCACGAATAAAGGGTTGAATTTTTATAGTCTAAGGGTTAAATTTTGATTTTGCCTGTAATATGGCCGGGGATTTTCTCGACAGATTGATAAGGTTTGCACCAAAATCCGTTCAGCCGTTCTCACGTGATGCGCGTTGAAATAAACAACAAACAGATAAACAGACAAACAGACCAAAATTCTAAAAACTGTTGGAACGTGTTCTGTTATCGATTCTAAGTATCCCCAGCTAATTTTTTTTCAAATATCTTCCATGTTCAGACTTTCGACCCTCTTCAGCTTTATTATATGTATAGATAGATAGATTAACTACCTAAATGCCAAGTTTCATGATTTTATATTTAAAAATGACGAACTTCCCTATAAACTTTCATCCCCTATTTCAACCCCTTCAAGCCTTTTTTTCGGAATAAGAGGTAGCCTATGTTCTTTCCCAAGGTCTAATCTATCTCTGTACCAAATTTCATCAAAATCGGTTCCGCGGTTTTGGCGTGAAAGCGTAACAGACAGACAGACAGACAGACAGAGTTACTTTCGCATTTATAATATTAGTATGGATATGGATAGTATGGATTGGTTACGATACAGTTGGTTCGAGAGTACCTAATCAGATTTTCTCACAAACTTCAGTGTCCCACATTTTTCGATTCCATGGGATTTTCGAAAAATTCTTTCAAACTGCGGATAAATAATCAACTGAAAAACCTGTTCACTAAGTTTCTCATCTATGGGCATTTCTTTCTATCTACTATTCACATCCACATCTGGAGACTCTGTTTTACAGCTCAGAATCATGGACTGAGTCTACCTCCCAAAATTTGTTGAAATCGGAGAAATACAGGGTACAGCGGTAGATTGAAATGCCTATAGGTATGTATCATACTCAAAGAATAAAATTTTACATACAGAAAGGCAAAGTAACGCGTATAAAAAAGGCGAGCACCAAATCGTTTGACATTTACTCCGCAAATGATTTTTTTTTTCTAAGTACCTACCCACCCTCCATAGCCATTATTATGTAAAACTACAATCACCTTACAACGTTGCCTCTCAATGAGAATACTTAGACACTGGCGAATTCGTCCTATTAATTAGGACAGAAAAGCCATATTTTAAAAGAGAAGTGCTTAAAATATATAATTATATGAATGCGATATAATTACGATTAGGTATAATTCATGACAGAGTGAATTCATAATTTTGTATTATATCGTAATAAAATGAAATCAAATAATTATGCAATTATATGTGTCGATATTACATTATGTAACTATGTAAACCCATTTATTCTTCATTACTTAATGTTTACTCAGTTCTCCAAAAGATGGCACTGCAATGTGTGGCAATTAATTTACTATCATTTAAAATATTCAATTACATTTTTTGATATCCGTACCCCCTCTTTTAAATTTCTTAATTTGGCAAAATCCTTACTCAGCGACTTAATCAATCATGTCACAACGTTATTAATTTCAGCGCCATCTGTTAGTATAGCGGGGTACTCGATAATCATAGCACGTATTTGAAAACTTGAAGGTGCAAACTCAATCGAGTTTAGTGTCTACCTTCCCTTTTAAGGGTTGAATTTTTATAGTCTAAGGGTTGAATTTTGATAGCCTATAATTTGGCCGGGGATTTTCTCGACAGATTAGTAAAGTTTGCACCAAAATCCGTTCAGCCGTTCTCACGTGATGCCCGTACAAAAAAACGACAAACAGATAAACAGATAAACAGATAAACAGACAAACAGACAAAAATTCTAAAAACTATTGGAACGTGTTCTGTTATCGATTCTAAGTATCCCCAGCTAACTTTTTTTCAAATATCTTCCATGTACAGACTTTCGACCCTCTTCAGCTTTATTATATGTATAGATATCGTTTAATTTTGTTCATCATCATTTAAAATATTCAATTAAATGTGTTGGTATCCGTAAATTAAGAAATTTAGAAGCCTTCTTCTAAATTTCTTAATTTTGCAAAATCCTTACGGATACCAACATTAATTTTGAATATTAAATTTTGAATTGAATATTAAATCCTTACTCAGCGGCTTAATCATGTCACAACGTTATTAATTTCAGCGCCATCTGTTAGTATAGCGGGGTACTCGATAGTCATAGCACGAATAAAGGGTTGAATTTTTATAGTCTAAGGGTTAAATTTTGATTTTGCCTGTAATATGGCCGGGGATTTTCTCGACAGATTGATAAGGTTTGCACCAAAATCCGTTCAGCCGTTCTCACGTGATGCGCGTTGAAATAAACAACAAACAGATAAACAGACAAACAGACCAAAATTCTAAAAACTGTTGGAACGTGTTCTGTTATCGATTCTAAGTATCCCCAGCTAATTTTTTTTCAAATATCTTCCATGTTCAGACTTTCGACCCTCTTCAGCTTTATTATATGTATAGATAGATAGATTAACTACCTAAATGCCAAGTTTCATGATTTTATATTTAAAAATGACGAACTTCCCTATAAACTTTCATCCCCTATTTCAACCCCTTCAAGCCTTTTTTTCGGAATAAGAGGTAGCCTATGTTCTTTCCCAAGGTCTAATCTATCTCTGTACCAAATTTCATCAAAATCGGTTCCGCGGTTTTGGCGTGAAAGCGTAACAGACAGACAGACAGACAGACAGAGTTACTTTCGCATTTATAATATTAGTATGGATATGGATAGTATGGATTGGTTACGATACAGTTGGTTCGAGAGTACCTAATCAGATTTTCTCACAAACTTCAGTGTCCCACATTTTTCGATTCCATGGGATTTTCGAAAAATTCTTTCAAACTGCGGATAAATAATCAACTGAAAAACCTGTTCACTAAGTTTCTCATCTATGGGCATTTCTTTCTATCTACTATTCACATCCACATCTGGAGACTCTGTTTTACAGCTCAGAATCATGGACTGAGTCTACCTCCCAAAATTTGTTGAAATCGGAGAAATACAGGGTACAGCGGTAGATTGAAATGCCTATAGGTATGTATCATACTCAAAGAATAAAATTTTACATACAGAAAGGCAAAGTAACGCGTATAAAAAAGGCGAGCACCAAATCGTTTGACATTTACTCCGCAAATGATTTTTTTTTTCTAAGTACCTACCCACCCTCCATAGCCATTATTATGTAAAACTACAATCACCTTACAACGTTGCCTCTCAATGAGAATACTTAGACACTGGCGAATTCGTCCTATTAATTAGGACAGAAAAGCCATATTTTAAAAGAGAAGTGCTTAAAATATATAATTATATGAATGCGATATAATTACGATTAGGTATAATTCATGACAGAGTGAATTCATAATTTTGTATTATATCGTAATAAAATGAAATCAAATAATTATGCAATTATATGTGTCGATATTACATTATGTAACTATGTAAACCCATTTATTCTTCATTACTTAATGTTTACTCAGTTCTCCAAAAGATGGCACTGCAATGTGTGGCAATTAATTTACTATCATTTAAAATATTCAATTACATTTTTTGATATCCTTACCCCCTCTTTTAAATTTCTTAATTTGGCAAAATCCTTACTCAGCGACTTAATCAATCATGTCACAACGTTATTAATTTCAGCGCCATCTGTTAGTATAGCGGGGTACTCGATAATCATAGCACGTATTTGAAAACTTGAAGGTGCAAACTCAATCGAGTTTAGTGTCTACCTTCCCTTTTAAGGGTTGAATTTTTATAGTCTAAGGGTTGAATTTTGATAGCCTATAATTTGGCCGGGGATTTTCTCGACAGATTAGTAAAGTTTGCACCAAAATCCGTTCAGCCGTTCTCACGTGATGCCCGTACAAAAAAACGACAAACAGATAAACAGATAAACAGACAAACAGACAAAAATTCTAAAAACTATTGGAACGTGTTCTGTTATCGATTCTAAGTATCCCCAGCTAACTTTTTTTCAAATATCTTCCATGTACAGACTTTCGACCCTCTTCAGCTTTATTATATGTATAGATATAGATGTATGGATAGTACCTGGGCGACCAAGCTTTGCTCGTGCTAAAACTCGAACACAAACATTTTCCCAGAGATAAGACCAAGCTAGATCGATTTTTCATCCCCGAAAACCTCTACATAGCAAATTTCATCGAAATCGTTGAATCCGTTGCCGAGATTCTAATTATACACACACAAGAATTGCTCGTTTAAAGGTATTAGATAGATGAGAGTGAGAGGGACGGTATGATACATACTTCGATTTTAGAATTACGTAGTAGCAAGGTTGTCAGTACAGTCAGAATGAGACCAGCAGAACCTACATAAATGATGAGCACATACAATGAATCCGGGTTCGAATCGAATCCAGGCTCGTTTCCTGTGAGTTTATGTGCAAAATAACACGTTTTTTTTCAACGAAAGAAAACATAGTGACGAAAGTTGCAACATATTTAATTGTAAAGTTCCTAAAACTACACTTTCCAAGCGCTCTATTTCGGAGAGGAGGCCTGGTCCAGCAATGGGACGTATAGTAGGACATTTGAGTCAAATAGAGGTATGAACTTGTTAACTTGTGGTTGCGGATAAGCAAGGTAATTCTTGGTTTCAGAATGAATACGGAAAGTTTCACAAATTATCTATCCATACTAATATTATAAACGTGTGTGTGTGTGTTTGTATGTTTGTGTATGTTTGTCCGTCTTTCACGTGTAAACGAAGCGACGGATCGACGTGATTTTTGGCGTAGAGATAGTTTATGGGCCAGAGAGTGACATGGGTTACTCCCGGAAAAATGCATAGGTCGCGAGGGGAGAGCACGCGATAACCGAATTCCACGCGGGCGAAGCCGCGGGCAAAGCTAGTCTGAAAATGCTAGTCTAAAAACGCTAGGCAAAAATTCTATCTATCTAGTATCTAACATATTTATTGAGTTCAATAAAGAAGTAATAAATAATAAAATAATAATAAAAGTAATAAAGTAATAATTCAGCTTAAAGGGTTTATTCTGAATGTTCAACTTGAAAACTACATAGCGCACAAATCCTGGCTGACAGCCCGCTCAATAGCCTGGAACAAATTTTCAGTTAATACCCTATATTAACTTTAAAAATTCGCAAGTTTACATACGACTTATAATAATAACATTATGAATTATTCGAGTTTTTTATCGCACACTCCCACATATGTAGATTAGACTGTTTTTTGCTTTTAATTAGCTATCACAACCATTTACAGTGTTTGATAAATTGTTGTGAAAGCTAATTAAAAGCAAAAAAACAGTCTAATCTTATGTGGTAGTGGTGCGATAAAAAACAACAATTACAACTTTTGATAAGTATAGCTTTTATATTCTGCAAATAACTCAATCATAAATATCAATAATCATCGTAATACCATAAAATCATAATCAATCTAAAAGTCAACTGGTGGTTCTTGAATCGAGAGTTCTGAGGGATAATTTCTACATTAGACTCGGTTAAACGCTTCCCTGGCATCGGTCCAGCCTTAGGAGCGACGGGGGATGAGTAACACGAAAACAAAATTCCAGAATACCTAAAAAATACTTTCAGCAAGGTATTTCGTAAAACAGCAAAATATTATACCGGGTGTAGCATATAGTACTACACATCAAAGAAAGCATTATTCTTCATGAGATGGAGCTGAGAGGTTCAAAACGAGACGGAATTAAATGTAGGTACATTTATGAAGATTTTCAATTCAAAGTAGCTACTTTTTCCACACATTTAAATTTGATTGGATGACTTTTTTTTCCTTCAAAGAAGTGTATTATTTTAAATTTATATAGTCGTTAATTATTTTTAAAGTAACTTTAATATTATTATTAAAGTTATTATTATTCTATACTTTATTAGTAGCTTTATAATTATAAATCACACAAACCAAAATAAAAAGTCAACTTCAATCAATTCGCCGAATTGGGCACTAAATTCATCAATTCACAGTAGGTACAGCCTGATTTAAATTGATAATTTACTTTGCCAATTTGTCAAACAAACAGACTCAAGTCCGTGAAACTTAAGTTCAGGGTCGTGGAGTTTTGTGTTGTCAGTTCAGCCAATTCCATTACATAAAGATGGTTCCACATTTTGTCTTAAATAAGAGCAACGTTGTCTCGAGTACATTGCTTAATGTGCTATCAATTCATCGAAAAAAAAAGACGTTTTCAATTGTATACACGTATCATCATTACCATCTTATTTTGTTCTGCCTTCTAAACTAATAAAGAAATACGCAACCGCCCCAACGCAATTTCTCCGGACTTTCTTATGTGGCAACACTTGTATCTGCCAAACATTTTCTTTTTCCTTATCTTTCGCACTTCAAACTTTCCTCATCTATTGTCTCTCCCGGTACATTCCGGTCGATAAAAAGCAGTCGTGGGACGATGTGAGTCACCAATTAATCAGATTACTGCGATAACCACTATCGGCCGGCAACCGCTTGATAATCTCGCTGCTATTGTTACAAGTGCTGAAGCTCGCCATACCATGCAGCATCATTAGAATTCGTAGTTGTTTTGAAATGAATACTTGTTGCAGATATAATTGAACATCCAGCACAGAATTGGGAGGGTTTCTTCGTATGGAGTTATATGTACATACTTTAGTTATAAAGTCGAAATACTTAGGGCAAAACCGGGTTCGCATCCAATTTTAAAAGTATTTCTTTCGCAGCAAAACTAAAGGGACAAGAAGAAAAATTTGGGACGGTAAACATTTATTTAGATGACATTGGACCGGTCTACGTTTGTGTGAAATAAATTTCTGTTATCTTTATTTACTTGTCATTCTATCTAATCGAAGTGAAAAGTGATAACGGACAAGTCGAAATATTATGGAAATGGGCAATACCTACTTGGATAAACGCGCGCTCAATTAGCTAATTAAACTAATTTGCTTAGAAGCGTAGGTCTTTACTTCTGGGAATTCAAATTCCCATTTCATTGTCTGAGCTACGGTCTTCCCGGCCAATTACCGTGAATGTTCCAGAGCGCTGAAATTGACCGGACGAACGCAAATTTTAATTCTACCCCTCGTTATTTTAAAGCCACGCGGGTTGTTTCATAAATTTTCCTGTTTTATAAACGTCGTGTTTTAAATAAATAAACCATAAGTCTTCGTTTGTGTACATTGTGAGAATCCCAAGCACGTCAGGAGTTTGTTAACATCACTAAAAAGTTGTATCGCGTCAGAGGAAGCCCCCGGGGTGTTGGGCGCGGTTAGGGTTACGATTCCTATATTGTTGATACTTTTGCTTCACTGACGAGAGTTTCGAGATAAAGTATTTGTAAAATACGACTAGTTTATTGATCATGTGAGCGCGAAGTGTATCTCCGTGTCAGCTCAACAGCCGATTGAGTTTTAGGAAACTAATTCAATTGGCGGAGCCACGGGGCTTGAAAACGTAAAAAATATTATATATACTTATACTCGCGAGGTCCACAGCTCACAGAAACACTACTTAAATAATTTTCCTCTATTACTAGATATATCCGATTATAGAGCTTATCCGTGGAAGAGATCTTGTTATTTGAAATAACATATATCGTTCCATTACACAAATATATTAGTTGTAATTTTCCACACTGTGGCCCTCTCTCTAAAGAGGGGAGGAGAAGTGATTATCCAAATTTAAAAACATTTAATCACTTTCACAACTAAATAAACTAAAATATACTGAGAATCTGTTCAAATATCTGAACACGGCATGGAATAATTTGAAACGAATTAGGTTACGCCAATTTTCGCACAAAATCAAATTACGCAACGGTTAAAATAGTAAACGTTGTTTCAACGCGTGGGAATCGATTTCGAGTTTAATGCACTTGGTCGATAAATAAACAGGCCGACTCAGCAAACGTACTGTTGTAATATGGGTCACGTAGAACAAGCACAGTTTCGCATTATAAGGCGATGGCTTCGAATGGAGCGAATTACAGCAGAGCAGAGGTGTAATTTAAAATGTTCGCTCAGCACTTCATATTCCGACCGAAACCAATATGTAGATACATATTAACAATCACACTTTTATTTAATTCAATGACTATTTATTGTTTTAACTTACGTTATTTTCGTGTTTGGTAACAGATAGTATGGTAGATTTTAAATAGTGAGTTCTACTGTATTTGATTTAGAATAACCACATAGCCATGAAAAATTGAAAATTCACGGGAGGCAGAGCCTACATCGCGATGGCACACGAAAGCCTACGAATTCAGTTCCAGTTTCGGTCCCGGTTTCGGCGGATTTTCTACCAATACCGAAACTAAATCGGAACTTCAATTTAATGTAATAACTCGCCGAGACTGAAAGCGAAACCAATGTTCTGTGGGTGGGACACACTATCTGCACTGCTTGTAACTTAACTAGATAATCTCAGCCTCGCCGAATTTAGGTTTTATTTGCACTCCCGCCGTTTAAACTTCAATTCAACGCTACATTTAAAGCGTCGACTTATGCGCTATCGTAGCGACGGAGTACGTTAGCACATCTCACATAATAACATGTAAATGAACCGCACGATTATGATGAATACCCAGCACAGCGTGAATATTTATTACACAAAGTAGTGTGTTGTGGATTAAATGAAAAGGCATGAAGTTCGCGTATTCCTAGCACGAAAAGAACTGTTTGGGGTTAGAGGGACTGCCGGCCGTACATACGGAATTACATCGACGAGACGAGTGTCTGCACTACTAGCGCTATTCTCATCTCGTAGGTCATCCATCAAGTTAAAGGGATAGCTCTGACATCACTGTAACCGCCTGTCGCGTTGTGAGTTAAACCGATTCATAATAACGTCACGAGACACGACTGTGTTGACGACATTATGTACTTTGTATTATGGATTTATAGCGCGCATTGTTAGAGATAAGGTTACGTTTAAATAGCATCAAACAAAACAAGGTTTACCTACATTAAATATAGTATCAGCTCAGACTGTAACTTGTAAAAATTTGTCACTGAATTATCTTAGAGATACCTAGTATAAAACAAGATTCAACAACATCCATCAAGAAAGGGTCTGACCGCAAATGCCGCAATTCTATAGTGAAACTGCTCCTGGTTGAAATGTATGCCTTTCTTAGATGCGTTTATTTGTCTTCTTATAAGATAGGTTTGACTAAAATTATAAATAAAAAATTGTTTTTTTTTTTGTAGCTAAACTAGTTCGATTACTTTAAAATTTGGATGTTACATGCACCCAATGAATTTCGTAAAACGATGTCTTATAAGAAGATAAATAAACGCACCTAAGAAAGGTATACATATTGGTATTGGTGTGAATTTGTTACGTACGCTACGTGCCTGCGGATCTCTAAATCTAGCGCCATCGCAACCGTGCTGCGTTAGCTGACGAAGCGAACGTGCCAGCGCCGCGTGAGCACGAAGCACGAGGCGCTGACCAAGCACCGCGCGCCAGCGGCGGACGCAGCCTCCGAGTGTTAGTCAATTGCTAACATCGCATTGGCTCATACTCTTAGGTTAACTTAGGCTTAAGAACTTTTAAATGTAATTTTTATATTTTAATTAAATAAATTCCATTTCATCGGGTTTTTGGACTCTTCGCCTGCAACTTCCATATTTGGCGCAGTCGTAGGATCCTCGAAGCTAGTCCGCGTCGTGATCGTCTTTTCGCAATCGTGCGCGTGCGATCGCGGGCAGCCGGCTTTCAACGCCCTAATCGAGGATGAAAAGAACCTGGAGTCTGCAGAGTGAAAGAGGAATCCAGACATCGATTCACCAAGAACACCAAGGACATGGAATTTACGTAAGTACACTTGAATCGATCTCGTGTTGCTTCCTTTCCTTAGAACATTAAGTCACTCCCTGCCCAAAAAAATAAATCCGTCCTCGGAATTTAGGGCCTAGCGAATCTGCATCGAGCAGGCTCGTTAGCAAATATAGATTTAGATTCGTCATTAATTTTATCAAAATATTTAAGCATAGGTTCTGGCAAAAATCTGTCAAGACTTTGCTTAAATAATACCTAGTATAATAAAATTATCATAAAATATGTACACGCTTACTATAAGTATTTTATCGTAAAATGTCTAGTTCGCGTGTATTGTAATATTAAATAGATTAAAAAAAAAAACTTTTACCATAAAAGAGCAAGTATTAGACTTAGAATTAGAGTTTCATATTTTTATTTAGTTTTATTTAGTTCAATCAAATAACGAATAGTACCAATTATCCCCTCACACACCCCCACCATTGACAATTTCCCGTTTCACTTATTTTCACTTTTCCGTTTTACTTTTCATTTAGAATATTATATAGGTCATCCTTTATCAATTGATACCCATACCCAAATCCATTAATAGCAACTAACAGCGATTCATATGTACATAGAGGCAGAACGCCCGAAGGTCAAAACGTCCACCATCAAATCAGCACCCAGCCTTACTGCATTCACAAATGATAGAGAAGCAAGCCCCGGATGGTTCCCGCAGGAAGCAGACCGTCATCAACACCGAGGACCGAGCAAAAGGAAAAAAGGACCTATCCGGTTCTGAAGTTATCGCGCTCATCATCGCTATCGCTCTGCAAAAGAGCTTCCAGTCGAGAATCACCATCCAGCAACATTTTCTCTCAGCATTCGAAAATAGTTGCTGGTCTGAGAGGGGAGGTGTTACGTACGCTACGTGCCTGCGGATCTCTAAATCTAGCGCCATCGCAACCGTGCTGCGTTAGCTGACGAAGCGAACGTGCCAGCGCCGCGTGAGCACGAAGCACGAGGCGCTGACCAAGCACCGCGCGCCAGCGGCGGACGCAGCCTCCGAGTGTTAGTCAATTGCTAACATCGCATTGGCTCATACTCTTAGGTTAACTTAGGCTTAAGAACTTTTAAATGTAATTTTTATATTTTAATTAAATAAATTCCATTTCATCGGGTTTTTGGACTCTTCGCCTGCAACTTCCATATTTAATTGTCCCGTGATATTTATTTATTTATTTATACATTTCAGTCAGGGGCAGTTTCACTATAGAATTGCGGCCAGACCCTTTAGAAGCCAAGCAAACAGGAAATACATGGCTTGGAGTTGTTTCATACCACGTATCGTAACGGGTATTGCTTCGATTTTGCATGAAAATACGGTCTGCAGCGAAACAAGCGTCCTTTAGATTATGAAAACGATATAGCAATGAAGGCCTGTCTCGAGGTAAGACAGGTCGACTTACAGGGGACAGAATTGCGCCAAGGTTGGATTATAACAAGCTACCGGGGATGAATAGGATCCGTCATATTTGCATGCTAATAAGTCTAATAACGTAGAATTACCACAATAATTTAAATATCTTCTATGTACATGCAATATTTTATATTTTTATGTGAAATGATACATCTTTTACAGATCGAAATCATGAAAATGTATATTGAGATAATTTAAAGGTAGGTACGTTATAAAAACACAACCAATTACATGAAAATCGGTAACCTCCTTCAGGCAAAAAAATGGATTATGCCTTAGAATGTTGTATTCGACGAATTTCAAGGATTGACATTTTTACCCTTTAATTACGCAGGTAATTAAGATACAACGCTAAGTCATTAATTTCTTAAACATTTCAATAATGAAATTGACTCATTGGTTACAAAACCATCCGTGATAAAGAATTTGGAATTTCCTCTAATCACAGCGGTATCTATTTCAATCAAAGTCAATATAGTAAATACTTGAATGATTAGTAACATTGAATTTTTATTTTGTTTTCCAACGAAACCACGAAGTTATAACGAACAATCATAAGTACCTACCATCTCAGGGATAGGGAAAGTTTCTTTTATTCTGAGTTCAGACAGATACAAATTTTTCGCAAGGAAAACTTTGATCGTTTTATGGTAGAAATAACAAATATCAATCTATACTTTTATGGAGTGAATAGGGATGTTGACGACATTAAAAAATAATTCGAAGTAACGACTCTAGTAAAAAAAACGCTTTATTTTAGCCCTGAAAACCAGATAAATTTTCGATTTACTGTAAAATTAGATTTTTTGTTACTTTAAAACAAATAAATAGTTTGTTGATTGAGTTGGCAAACAAATTTTAATAGCCATTGAAACTCTGGAAAATTGTGTTTTGACAGCTCATAAAAAGTACGTCAATTGATTGGTGGTATCAATATCCCTATTGTACCATACACAAATAAAACTTTTAATAATTCGTTAAATGATTGCAGATTGCATAAGCATGCATGCATAGCATGATCCATATAAGCTCTAATTGGGGAATACGTATTGTTTGACAGTCGCAATGGAATAGAATCTGGCGCGCCACCGTCACTCGGCGTACAAGCCCACCCATTTTGCTCATTTATTATGTCTCCCATTCAGACACACGACACACCATCAAAAACGACAGTGTTTAAAATCTTAAGGAAATTATATATAATATGAAATCTTTTACTATCATACCTTATCTATAATGTAATAAATAATCATTCAAAATTAAACACAATTTAACTAACATAATCAAATCGTACGTAACCCCATTAATGAGATGAAATTGCAAATCGGAAACGGAGCTTTTATTTTTCAAACATCGACACGACACGTTTTCAGTATGCTAATGAGGCTGAATTAGATATTAGTTAGGTGCGAGTGAAAACGAATGTTGAAAACTAGTTAACGGACAAAAACCATCTGCAACAAACAATATGGATGCAGTATATGTAACACCTACAGTGAAACAACGGCGAGCAACAAGCTCAAACTTTTATGAAACTCGTGCAGCATAAATGGAGTGATGTAGCTGATGTCGTAGTAATCGTAGAAACATTTTGTGTCCCGACTGTATCGAGTGCACCAGCTCTCAATGGTTCCGTTATTTCCTGTCTACGGGCATTGCTGATACTTGATACGCTCCCTCTGCGACAAATTATTATTATCATACCTTTCGGATGGTTTGATGTCACATCATTTCCCGTTCTCATATACAAATGTATTTGAATTTCAATTTTTCTGTGTGTATTTTTATTGGAAATGGAACATTTAATTCGATTCATTGAACATTTCGGCACAGCATTACTTATTAACATACGAGTATTTTGCCGAACATCGACTGTCGACATAAATTGAATCTGAATAATGTATATTATTAAAAAAATATCGTGAAATGGCGCCATTTCACGAAATGCCTAGGAATTTCATGATCTGGCGGATTTTACTATCAGCCCCCGACATACATATCTATATAGATGCATGATACACCACGCTTCGCTTCTTCGCCACAAGGATACGCTACGCGGTTTATCCGTTCAGTATTCCTAAACCAAAAATGACGTTAAAACTAAGTAAAAATCATTATGAAGCTGTTAACCTTACCTCACCGAAGAATTCGGTCATGGGACTTTCTTCAACAGCGACGTTGACGTCGTCGGGGCCGACGTCGTCATCGTCGCTTTGCGCCTGCAAGAAGACAAAAGTAAAGTTAAAACATAAATATAGAGTCTAAGAATGATGTGGATTGAGTGCATCTTAGTCCATGACATTCCTAATTTGATAGTGTACACGAAAAACTGGACTACAATATCGTAACGTATGCACGCTGGTAGCAGTTTGTAACGGCGTTGCAAACCAGAAATCAATACTTTATCCATTGTTATCCAACCCACACGTAAAGCGGCACGTGAGTTGCACGCAATTTGGGTTATTGAAAGTACAATAACTTCGTAAAAAGTCAGGCTATTTTAAGAATGTTGGTATGGCCGGACACGGATGGCACGTACAACAAAATAGAACCCACTTAGTCGTACTACAAGCGAGGTTACCATTATTCAATTTGTGCGGACGGGCCGCGTCCCCCACAAAGGTCTACCTACTTCAGTGCGGATACAAAGCGGCACGGCGCGGGACCCAGGCAAAATGAATATCCTGCCTTTAATCAGTCTACTGGATGCCTAAAATTGCAAAGCTGTCCTAAGTCAATAAATCATTCACTAAAAACGACTTTTCTAAAGAGGCATCTGTAAAGTAGGCTTATTTTAACGCTTTATGCTTGGTTCATTGATGATAGGCAGTCGTTATTGAAGTACGAATTAATTATTAACGCCAGTCTAACAATGAATCGATAACAAGTCATATCAAAATATAAATAATGTGTCACGTTAGGGAGCAATGGAACATGTGTAGGTCAAGGCTAAATCAACGATGTCACGTTAATGGAGAGCCTTTCAAATTAAATACCAGTGAGTTCCATTAACGGACCCAATTACTAGCACTCGAAAGCAGCTAATTATCACCGGCCATTGTTGTTCCTTGAATACAGTACGAGGGCCAAAGCGATGTGAAACGAGAAACGTCGAAAGCGCTTTGTTAGATCAGTTTCTGGTACCCACTGGTAGGATAATCCAATCATAGCAGTTTCAGTGGTAGATTGTAAATACCCAAAAACTAATGTTAAGATTAAAATGGTTTATCAAAATAAACCATATGCAAACAAGGACGATACCATTATGTAGATTTTAGTTTCTCATGAAACCTTGTAATGTGGGGTGGTATCGTTGGATATAGGTCTTTTAAAACCATTATATAGGGGGTTGCTAAAACGATTTTTCGATTCAGAGATTTGTTCGCAAAATATACAACTTAAAAGTGTAAATTTTAATTAAAATCGAGCGTCCCCCCCCCCCCCCCCCCCCCCCCCCCCGTCTAGCGGTGGTTACAATAATTTGAAAATTCACGAAAATATTCAAATTGGTATTAAGTATATCAAACTTACAAAGAAAACTACAACGGTCAAGTTTTCTTGAGAATTATTAGTAGTTTAAGGAGCTGTTTCACCATCCATTGATTAGTGTTAACTGACGGTTAAATGTGATGCCGTCTGTATTTGTTTTGTGCGAATAGACGGAGACGGCATCACATTTAACCATCAGTTTACACTAATCAATGGACGGTGAAACAACCCCTAAGAGTAAATAGCAGCCCAAGGAATAAAATATACCTAAACTTCCGTACGAAATACGAAATCCTTCGAAAAATATGAGTCAAGTTTTTCATAATTGCTACGGAACTCTATTTCAGGCGTGTCCGACACGCTTTTGGCCGGTTTTTACTTAATTTTTTACGGCCACAACATTGTACACAAAATAACTATTTTTGTGCTGATAACCTTTGAAGACTAAGCTAGTAACTAGGTACGGTTTCAAAGTAACATCTAAATATAAAATGTGGTCGGTCATTATCAAAATCACGTTATATTTCAATACAAGGAATAGTAACATAGTATATAGGTATGGTACAAATTTAATTTCTTTTATAGAAACCTTGACTTTACCATTTGACGTAGGTACCTATATGACTAAACCTAACCTCTAGTCTAGCTTCTTTGTAGACTCCTCTTTGCTTGTTAATATTATGTAGCACTATATAGTACTTGCATTGTAGAGAAAGGGCAAAAATAAGTATACACTTTAGTACGTTGTCACTTTAACCACTGTGACAGTTCATATTATTATGGCAGTTCAAATATAACGAAAATAGATAAGGTACTAAAGTGTATACATATTTTTGCCCTTGACTGTAGGATGCTGCGGGTGACAGTTGTCAATATCACAAGGCTAGCCTTCTGACGATCAGTGTCCTTTATAAAGGACGTTTGAACGTTAAAATTTATGTCAATGACATAAAGTTTAATGTTCATAAATCAAAAATTCGACTTGGTCGTCAGGAGGCTAGAAAGTCAAAGTGTCGAAACTTGAGTCGATAAAACTAATAATTTAAAATCTTAGAATTGGACGAACAACAGACGAAAGTGGTTGTTGCCTTATTAACGCTATTTACCAGTTACAAAGTCATAATATAACAATAAGCATTAAATTAGCTGTACTTGCAACGCTAGGAAACTGATGTGTGTGAACCTAGCATATCAATTTCTAGAATCTCAAAATGTAATTGCTGTTCTAGTAGCATCCCGAATAGTTCTACAGTTCTGGATATTTTTTTTTTATAGTTCAGCTCAATTTTTTTTTAAAATCGATTTTATAAAAATGAGATGCTAACTTCGCGTGCACAAGTCAGCATCTCAGCAGTTCTCGGTTTCTAGACCACAAATACGTAAGAAAATGCATAGTTCTACAGTTCTAGATGCATTTCATAGATAGTTCTGCTAAGTTTTTAAAAAAAACTTAAAATAAAAAATGAGATGCTAACTTCACGTGCACATGTCAGCATCTCAGCAGTTCTCGGTTTCTAGACCACAAATACGTAAGAAAATGCATAGTTCTACAGTTCTAGATGCATTTCATAGATAGTTCTGCTAAGTTTAAAAAAAAACTTAACATAAAAAATGAGATGCTAACTTCACGTGCACATGTCAGCATCTCAGCAGTTCTCGGTTGCTAGACCACAAATACGTAAGAAAATGCATAGTTCTACAGTTCTAGATATATTTTACAGATAGTTCTGCTACGTTAAAAAAAAAACTTAAAGTAAAAAATTAAAAGAAAGAAATAATTTATTTGAGATGCTATCTTCACGTGCATGTGTCAGCATCTCAGCAGTTCTCCGTTACTAAACCACTAATACGAAAGAAAATGCATAGTTCGACAGTTCTAGATACATTTTACAGATAGTTCTGCTAAGATTAAAAAAAATACTTAAAATTAAAAATGAGTTGCTAAGTTCATGTGCACATGTCAGCATCTCAGCAGTTCTCGGTTGCTAGACCACAAATACGTACGCAAATGCACAGTTCTAGAGTTCTAGATAATTTTTATACATAGTTCTGCAAAGTTGTCGGAAAAAAAAAAACAAAACAACATATAGTGATATGATATGACTCTGTGCAGAGTTCTAGTCGGCATCTCAGCAGTTCTCGCCCGTAGCACTACCAATACGAATGAAAACGTAGAGTTGGTCTATCTAGATGCAAAATAGCAACAGTTCTAGGCACGAAACCAAAACATACAACATATAGTCATATGATATGACTCTGTGCAGAGTTCCGGTTAGCATCTCAACAGTTATAGGCGGCAAGACTACCATTACGAATGAAAACGTAGAGTTCGTCTATCTAGATGCAAAATAGCAAAAGTTCTAGGCACGAAACCAAAACATACAACATATAGTGATATGATATGACTCTGTGCAGAGTTCTGGTCGGCATCTCAGCATTTATCGGCTGTAGCACTACCAATACGAAGGAAAACGTAGAGATCCTCAATCTAGATGCAAAATTGCAACAGTTCTAGGCACAAAACCGAAATATACAACATATAGTGATATGATATGACTCTGTGCAGAATTCTGGTCGGCATCTCGGCAGTTATCGCCCGTAGCACAACCAATACGAATGAAAACGTAGAGTTGGTTTATCTAGATGCAAAATTGCAACAGTTCTAGGCACAAAACCGAAACATACAACATATAGTGATATCATATGACTCTGTGCAGAGTTCTGGTCGGCATCTCAGCATTTATCGGCTGTAGCACCACCAATACGAACGAAAACGTAGAGTTGGTCTATCTAGATGCAAAATAGCAACAGTTCTAGGCACGAAACCAAAACATACAACATATAGTCATATGATATGACTCTGTGCAGAGTTCCGGTTAGCATCTCAACAGTTATCGGCGGCAAGACTACCATTACGAATGAAAACGTAGAGATCCTCTATCTAGATGCAAAATTGCAACAGTTCTAGGCACAAAACCGAAACATACAACATATAGTGATATCATATGACTCTGTGCAGAGTTCTGGTCGGCATCTCAGCATTTATCGGCTGTAGCACTACCAATACGAATGAAAACGTAGAGTTCGTCTATCTAGATGCAAAATAGCAAAAGTTCTAGGCACGAAACCAAAACATACAACATATAGTGATATGATATGACTCTGTGCAGAGTTCTGGTCGGCATCTCAGCATTTATCGGCTGTAGCACTACCAATACGAAGGAAAACGTAGAGATCCTCAATCTAGATGCAAAATTGCAACAGTTCTAGGCACAAAACCGAAATATACAACATATAGTGATATGATATGACTCTGTGCAGAGTTCTGGTCGGCATTTCGGCAGTTATCGCCCGTAGCACAACCAATACGAATGAAAACGTAGAGTTGGTTTATCTAGATGCAAAATAGCAACAGTTCTAGTCACAAAACCAAAACATACAACATAGTGTTATATTATATAACGCTGTGCAGAGTTCTGGTCGGCATCTCAGCTTTTATTGGCTGTAGCACTACCAATACGAATGAAAACGTAGAGATCCTCTATCTAGATGCAAAATAGCAAAAGTTCTAGGCACGAAACCAAAACATACAACATATAGTGATATGATATGACTCTGTGCAGAGTTCCGGTTAGCATCTCAACAGTTATCGGCGGCAAGACTACCATTACGAATGAAAACGTAGAGATCCTCTATCTAGATGCAAAATTGCAACAGTTCTAGGCATAAAACCGAAACATACAACATACAGTGATATGATATGACTCTGTGCAGAGTTCTGGCCGGCATCTCGGCAGTTATCGCCCGTAGCACTACAAATACGAATAAAAACGTAGAGTTGGTCTATCTAGATGCAAAATAGCAACAGTTCTAGGCACGAAACCAAAACATACCACATATAGTGATATGATAATGACTCTGTGCAGAGTTCTGGTCTGCATCTCAGCAGTTATCGGCTGTAGCACTACCATTACGAAATGAAAACGTAGAGATCCTCTAACTAGATGCAAAATTGCAACAGTTCTAGGCACAAAACCGAAACATACAACACACAGTGATATGATATGGCTCTGTGCAGAGTTCTGGTTAGCATCTCAGCAATTATCGGCGGCAAGACTACCATAACGAATTAAAACGTAGAGTTCTTCCATCTAGATGCAAAACAACAATAGTTCTTGGCACAAAACCAAAACATATAGTGATATGATATGACACTGTGCAGAGTTCTGGTCGGCATCTCAGCATTTATCGGCTGTAGCAACACAAAGAAAAACGTAAAGATCAGCTCAATTTTTATTTTAAATCGATTTTATAAAAATGAGATGCTGACTTCGCGTGCACAAGTCAGCATCTCAGCAGTTCTCGGTTTCTAGACCACAAATACGTAAGAAAATTCATAGTTCTACAGTTCTAGTAGAATTTCATATATAGTTTTGCTAAGTTAAAAAAAAAAACTTAACATAAAAAATGAGATGCTAACTTCGCGTGCATAAGTCAGCATCTCAGCAGTTCTCGGTTTCTAGACCACAAATACGTAAGAAAATGCATAGTTCTACAGTTCTAGATGCATTTCATAGATAGTTCTGCTAAGTTTAAAAAAAAAAACTTAAAATAAAAAATGTGATGCTAACTTCACGTGCACATGTCAGCATCTCAGCAGTTCTCGGTTTCTAGACCACAAATACGTAAGAAAATGCGAAGTTCTACATTTCTAGATGCATTTCATAGATAGTTCTGCTAAGCTTTAAAAAAAAACTTAAAGTAAAAAATTAAAGAAAGAAATAATTTATTTGAGATGCTATCTTCACGTGCACGTGTCAGCATCTCAGCAGTTCTCCGTTACTAAACCACTAATACGAAAGAAAATGCATAGTTCGACAGTTCTAGATACATTTAACAGACAGTTTTGCTAAGATAAAAAAAATACTTTAAATTAAAAATAAGTTGCTAACTTCATGTGCACATGTCAGCATCTCAGCAGTTCTCGGTTGGTAGACCACAAATACGAACGTAAATGCACAGTTCTAGAGTTCTAGATAATATTTATACATAGTTCTGCAAAGTTGTCGGAAAAAAAAAACAAAACACAACATATAGTGATATGATATGACTCTGTGCAGAGTTCTAGTCGGCATCTCAGCGGTTATCGCCCGTAGCACTACCAATACGAATGAAAACGTAGAATTGGTCTATCTAGATGCAAAATAGCAACAGTTCTAGGCATAAAACCAAAACATACAACATAGTGTTATATTATATAACTCTGTGCAGAGTTCTGGTCGGCATTTTTAGCATTTATTAGGTGTAGCACTACCATTACGAATGGGAACGTAGAGATCCTCTATCTAGATGCAAAATTGCAACAGTTCTAGGCACAAAACCGAAATATACAACATATAGTGATATTATATGACTCTGTGCAGAGTTCTGGTCGACATCTCAGCATTTATCGGCGGTAGCACTACCAATACGAACGAAAACGTAGAGTTGGTCTATCTAGATGCAAAATAGCAACAGTTCTAAGCACGAAATCAAAACATACAACATATAGTGATATGATATGACTCTGTTCAGAGTTCTGGTTAGCATCTCAGCAGTTATCGGCGGCAAGTCTACCATTACGAATGAAAACGTAGAGATCCTCTATCTAGAATCAAAATTGCAACAGTTCTAGGCAGAAAACCGAAACATACAACATATAGTGATATGATATGACTCCGTGCAGAGTTCAGGTCGGCATCTCAGCATTTATCGGCTGTAGTACTGCCAATTTGAATGAAAACATACAGTTGGTCTATCTAGATGCAAAATAGCAACAGTTCTAGGCACGAAACCAAAACATACAACATATAGTGATATGATATGACTCTGTGCAGAGTTCTGGTGAGCATCTCAGCAGCTCTCGGTTTCTAGACCACAAATACGTAAGAAAATGCATAGTTCTCCAGTTCTAGACGCATTTCATAGATAGTTCTGCTAAGTTTAAAAAAAAAACTTAAAATAAAAAATGTGATGCTAACTTCACGTGCACATGTCAGCATCTCAGCAGTTCTCGGTTTCTAGACCACAAATACGTAAGAAAATGCATAGTTCTACAGTTCTAGATGCATTTCATAGATAGTTCTGCTAAGTTTAAAAAAAAAACTTGAAGTAAAAAATGAAAGAAAAAAATAATTTATTTGAGATGCTATCTTCACGTGCACGTGTCAGCATCTCAGCCGTTCTCCGTTACTTAACCACTAATACGAAAGAAAATGCATAGTTCGACAGTTCTAGATACATTTTACAGACAGTTCTGCTAAGGTAAAAAAAATACTTAAAATTAAAAATTCCTCCATCTAGATGCAAAACAGCAATAGTTCTTGGCACAAAACCAAATCATATTGTGATATGATATGACTCTGTGCAGAGTTCTGGTCGGCATCTCAGCATTTATCGGCTGTAGCACTACCAATATGAATGAAAACATAGAGTTGGTCTATCTCGATGCAAAATAGCAACAGTTCTAGGCACGAAACCAAAACATACAATATATAGTGATATGATATGACTCTGTGCAGAGTTCTGGTCTTCATCTCAGCAGTTATCGGCTGTAGCACTACCAATACGAATGAAAACATAGAATTCGTCTATCTAGATGCAAAATAGCAACAGTTCTAGGCACGAAACCAAAAAATATAGTGATATGATATGACTCTGTGCAGAGTTCTGGTCGGCATCTCAGCATTTATCGGCTGTAGCCATACCTACCCGATAACTTCTGAGATGCCGACCAGAACTCCGCACAGAATCATATCATATCACTATATGTTGTATGTTATAGTTTTGTGCCCAGAACTGTTGCTATTTTGCATCTAGATAGACCAACTCTACGTTTTCATTCGTATTGGTAGGGCTACGCGCGATAACCGCTGAGATGCCGACTAGAACTCTGCACAGAGTCATAATCATATCACTATATGTTGTGTTTTGTTTTTTTTTTCCGACAACTTTGCAGAACTATGTATAAAAATTATCTAGAACTCTAGAACTGCATTTACGTACGTATTTGTGGTCTAGCAACCGAGAACTGCTGAGATGCTGACATGTGCACATGAAGTTAGCATCTCAAATAAATTATTTCTTTCTTTAATTTTTTACTTTAAGTTTTTTTTTAAAGCTTAGCAGAACTATCTATGAAATGCATCTAGAAATGTAGAACTTCGCATTTTCTTACGTATTTGTGGTCTAGAAACCGAGAACTGCTGAGATGCTGACATGTGCACATGAAGTTAGCAACTCATTTTTAATTTTAAGTATTTTTTTTTATCTTAGCAGAACTGTCTGTAAAATGTATCTAGAACTGTCGAACTATGCATTTTCTTTCATATTAGTGGTTTAGTAACGGAGAACTGCTGAGATGCTGACACGTGCACGTGAAAATAGCATCTCAAATAAATTATTTCATTCTTTCATTTTTTATTTTAAGTTTTTTTTTAAAGCTCAGCAGAACTATCTATGAAATGCATCTAGAACTGTAGAACTATGCATTTTATTACGTATTTGTGGTCTAGAAACCGAGAACTGCTGAGATGCTGACATGTGCACGTGAAGTTAGCATCTCATTTTTTTTTTTTTTTTTTTTTTAATAACATCTGCAATCGGTAGACTAAACCATAAGCAAATCTGTTGCGTGTAGTATGGCGTTTGGAATGAGAAGTCCATTGACTGCTCTCTTCCTCATTAACTATGTTTCACAGTTGAGGGGGTTCTGGAGTTCAATCCGTAGCTGCGTCCAATATTTTGCGTCTCTTAAGACGGCATTCGTTAGTGTCACCCAAGGCCAATTCTTGTGCAAGCTCATGTATGTGTGTTGTGAGTCTTATTTTATATGATTTGCTACGAGAAGATAATTCTTCACTTATTGTTGACATTTTGAGATATTTGTGCACATCCTCGTTTTTGGTGAACCAAGGTGCACAGCATATAGTTTTGAGGGCATTATTTTGAAACCGTTGTAGAATCTCGATATTAGATCTGCTAGCTGTTCCCCATAGTTCTAGCGCATATGTCCAGATGGGTTTTAGGATGGTATTATAAATAATATTCTTGTTTTCCAGAGACAATTTCGATTTCCTCCCAAGCAACCAGCTCATTGCTCTCATTTTCATATTGTGTATTTACGTACGGGAACTGTGCATTTACGTACGTATTTGTGGTCTAGCAACCGAGAAGTGCTGAGATGCTGACATGTGCACATGAAGTTAGCAACTCATTTTTAATTTTAAGTATTTTTTTTTATCTTAGCAGAACTGTCTGTAAAATGTATCTAGAACTGTCGAACTATGCATTTTCTTTCATATTAGTGGTTTAGTAACGGAGAACTGCTGAGATGCTGACATGTGCACGTGAAGTTAGCATCTCATTTTTTATTTTAAGTTTTTTTTTTAAACTTAGCAGAACTATCTATGAAATGCATCTAGAACTGTAGAACTATTCATTTTCTTACGTATTTGTGGTCTAGAAACCGAGAACTGCTGAGATGCTGACATGTGCACGTGAAGTTAGCATCTCATTTTTTATTTTAAGTTTTTTTTTAAAAACTTAGCAGAACTATCTATGAAATGCATCTAGAACTGTAGAACTATGCATTTTCTTACGTATTTGTGGTCTAGAAACCGAGAACTGCTGAGATGCTGACTTGTGCACGCGAAGTTAGCATCTCATTTTTATAAAATCGATTTAAAAAAAAAATTGAGCTGAACTATAAAAAAAAAATATCCAGAACTGTAGAACTATTCGGGATGCTACTAGAACAGCAATTACATTTTGAGATTCTAGAAATTGATATGCTAGGTTCACACACATAGGAAACTGACGTTTCTCACTGCATCGAAAAATTGCGAAATCGCGAAGCGCAACCTAGCCGCTGCCCGTTAATGTCGCTATGAGTTCGCAACAATTACTCATTGCGAATGAACTGTTGGCGTTTATCGAAAATACCATCGACACCATGGATGAGGTCAGCATCGTGCAGATCTGCAAGTCCAACTTCAAGAAGGATGAAATTTCCAGTGGCAAGGCGCTGCTCTTCCAGACGCTTGGTAAGGCCGACCAGATGCCGTCTCGCAGACGTGATGGAGGAGTGAAGAGTCTCCATGAAATCATCACGATGTTCAAAGCGACCGATCTAGACGACGTGCCCTCTTTTATGACAAAGGAGCTGCGGAAGCTGCCCCCTATCACTTTCGATCACGTCGAAGTCACCAACCAACTTTAGTACCTATATAGTCAGTAGGCGATTCTTGCTTAATTATTTCACTAATTCACACCAAAATGGTATTTATTTAATAATGGTATATATTAATGGTATTTATAAGTCAAACCAAATTAACAAGTTAAAAATAATCTTTTCGATTTATTTCTTCACAGCACTTACGTCCCTTTGTTGAGAAGCGCAGTTTTTCGGCAATAACTCAAAAACGGTAAATCCGGTCATGTTGAAACCAATTTTCGTTGAAAATATTTATTAAGAGTTACCTTCCATATTTTTTGCATATTTTTGGACAAACGGTTTACAAGATAGGGTGGGGGGGACACAATTTTTGCTACTTTGGGAGCGATTATTTCCGGAAATCTCCACTTAATCAAAAAAGTTTTCGAGAAACCTTACCTACTATCTTTTCAAAAGAGCTGTCGAACTATGTGCCACACGTTGATGCGAGTTAAGAAAATAATTCAATTTCTGTTACGTGTATGGAGTGCCCCTCTATAAATATTTATTTTTGTAATTTAACTACAAAACTAAATAGCGGCTTTGACAAGACATCTGTACTCCAAATTTCATTGATATACATATTCTAGTTTTCGAGTAAAATGCCTATGACATACGGAAGGACGGACAGGCAGACAGTCAGACTGACGGACTTGACGAAACTATAAGGGTTCCGTTTTTGCCATTTTGGCTCCGGAACAATAAAAACGCATCCTCATTGGTCAATTTAATTTCACATGCAGCAGACTTGCAGCAGACGATAAGTTTTGATTGGGCCGATTGCCGTTTCAGCACGCCGGGAATGAGATTCTGAAATATATTCTAAAAAGTCGTATGGTACTATGAAATCCATATAATGATACGAGTTGTTACCGTAATGTATTACATTGTTGTGGTGTTTTGCGAGCCATAAATGAGTCGGCTGTTAAATTTACATATGTAGGCAGGTTTGTGTACCGGATTTAGGTTATCTATGGTCAACAGCAGCGTCGTGAAAAAAATATAATTGTATCTGCAGTAGGTAGTAGGTATACATAAGTTACTCAGCCAGTCTCAAACATTTATACCTGGTTCCGTCCGCCGGGACTTATACGGATCCGCACAGATCCTACTAAATCAGATTGCTTTCTGTCCCTACTCTGGAACAATAAATTAAACACAGGACCATCTTAATAAAAGAGCCGGCAATATTCTTTGCTCCCGGAAATTAAAATAACTTCTAAATCAGCATTTCGAATACAATTGAGGTATTCTATTATACATTTTGACTTAGTCAGTGTATCAGATGAAATAATTACATTTATTTATCGAAGCTCTACATCGAACTTGCCTACTTTAAGTAGGTACCTACATAGTTATGTACTTCGGGAGTGTAAGTGTCAATTCTAAATGGCGGTACAAATGCAAAAATTTCACAACTTTCGGGGAATAGAACCCGCGGCACGAATTCGCGAATCCACCAAAGAGCCATACAGTTGTATCTAGGGGGCAAGTAATTCGGACGCGGTCACGGTCGTCGTTCGCCCGTAGTTCCAGACAAAGGGACTGTCGACGATTACATTACCTTACTTTACTTCACTGTCAACTCTCCATAACGACATGTAATTCAATTATACTCTAGGTACATATAGCCTACGCGGTCTAGCTCGAATGTCAATGTCCTTCGGTGGATGGAAAAGAAGTAACATGGATATGTTATCAGAGTTAGTGGATACTAACTCTGATAGTCTTTAAAATGTCAATGGGATTAAAATAAATAATAATAATACAGATACAATATACAGAAGAAAATAATATTAAGTTCAATTATTCTAGAGATTAACTACCACATTTAGGGGCTGTTTCACCATCCATTGATTAGTGTTAAATGTGATGCCGTCTCCACCTATTCCAACAAAACAAATAGAGACGGCATCACATATAACCACTAATCAATGGATGGTGAAACAGCCCCTTAAAATACCTAATAAACAGCAAACCGAGCAATAGTTGAATAGCCCGGCATTTAATTTAAATCACGCAATGACAAATGAAACTCTCAAGTGTTTTTAACTCTCTCTCTGCTCTTCTCTTTCGCTTTGTCGGAGCATAAAAAGTTTTTATAACGTAACTAGCTGTTGCTCGCGGCTTCGCCCCCGTTGTATTTTTTCTGTATTTTCTTCCATAAAAACCTTCTCCTGACAATAATGAACACAACACGCTGTCGAATAAAAATAAAAATAAAATAGCGAAATCGGGCCAGTCGTTCCCGAGTTTTGCGCTTTTTTTTTTTTTTTTTAGCCTGTTAAAGTGTCCCACTGCTGGGCAAAGGCCTCCCCTTCTTTCCGCCACTCGTCCCTATCGAGTGCATGCTCCTTGCGCTTAGCAACACATTTTACGATTCATGTTTATTTATATAGACTAGCTTTTTCCCGCAGTTTCGCCCGCGTGGATTTTGGTTATCGCGCGCTGTTCCCTCGGGAACTGTGCATTTTTCCGGCATGAAAAGTAGGCTATGTCACTCTCTGGCCCATAAATAAACTATCTCCATGCCAAAAATCACGTCGGTCCATCGCTCCGTTTCGACATGAAAGACGGACAAACATACAAACACACACTTTCGAATATGTAATATTGATATTAGTATAGATTAAACAGTCCTTGTAGTAGCTGGATGGATCAATTTAATCTACTTAAATAAAAATATATTTTAGAATGGTTAATTTTAAAATTCCTGCGAGAGGCCAGGTAGCGATTTTTATCTCTTGATTAAAATCTGATCTGAATTTTAACAAACAATTCACGCGTAATCACGAGATTCGTTTTTGAACAACATGTAAAGCGATGTAATTGGCTAATTAAGCCCGCACACAGCTCGTACGTACTATTTTCGTCTGTCGTGCAGTGTGGAGGCAACGAATTAGAAGTCATGTCACGTAATTCAATCGAACCAGATTCCACGCCGTCAGCGATATAGTCTTTCATAAACATAGCAAGGTTTATTTATTTATTACTCTAACCACCACACCACAGCATAAATTACTCTGAACCTCCGCTAAGTAACATTTTAATCAATCAACTATCCATAACACTTAGATTGACGGACTTAGGTATTTTATGTGATGGATTCGATGATCAAAAATTACTTAAGTATAGATTTGAAAACAACATCCGGGAATACAACAATAATTTGTTCGAAAACCTTTCCCACCTTGTGCAGTAAGACAAATTAAATTAAATTTCATTTGGACATAATTTTAACCACTTGTGCCTGGTTATTTACCTTGTAAATTAACGAAAACTAATTAAACAAGAGGCAATCCGGGAGCGGCTGGCATCATACGCAGATATATGGATCCCGGGACGTGTGCTCCAATTAAGGCGTACGAGCAACGAGGAGATTTTTTAAATCTCGGTACTGTACCGTCAATATTATTTAGATTTTTTAGGTGGGCAATTTTTTAAGTCTGGAGCGAAGCCGAGCCGCCGCTACTTTCAGAATTATTTAACTATTAGAAAGAGAAACAGTCGGGTAAAAAGGCTGACCGCTCAACACATAGGCGGGTAAATATAAATGCGTTGGCGGGCTACTAGTTTGGTTAGCCATGATTTGGACAGAAGAAATGTTAGATTTCGGTTTTTAAATTCAACATTTCTACTTCTCGGACAGACAACACCCAGTTTTAAGATTTGATACTAATGAACTAGTCAAGTATCGAATATTTAGCAAGATATAAAAGTACTCGTAGTTTATCTTTTATTTATTCGATAGTGTGGAACGAAACCCAAAAATAGCCCTCCGATTTCGTAAATTTGTTACATTCGTTGAGGCAAATAAAACATAGCCATCGTAAGAGGCATAAATCAGGATCGTTGCGCAATAAAGATTGTAAGAAGACTCACCTCCCACTTTCCTGTCTTACTTTTTTTTGCTATATTCTCATAGAAATATAACGTCTGTTAATAAATTACTTTCTTGAAATTACCTTGGAGAAACTTCAGCAAAAATAAGGATTATGTATATGTCATTCGATTCATCATCATTACCCGAAAAATGTCGGATGGTCGGAAAACCTAGGCCTGCTCCCTTAGAACGCCACCCACATTAGCGGACAACACGCCACTGGGATCCACTGGTTCTCGCAATGTCGTCAGTTCACCTAGTGGGAGGCCTGCCAACGCTTCGCAGTCTGGTGGTCGAGTGGTCTCGACAATCTTTCTCCCGTAACTTTTATCTGTTCTTTGAGCGATGTGGCGCGCCCATCGCCACTTCAATTTGCATATTCTTCAAGCAACCTCGGTGGGATTAAGTAGTTCTTCGGCAAATTCCCGTATTCCAGATTCTGTTGCGCAAAAAAATTCCGTGCATTGCTCTCTCCATAGCTCATTGTGTGATTCTGACCCTCTCCAAGAAGCCAACATGTACGTAGATGTAAAAACCGATCAAATGCTAGTCGGACGCGCGCATCAAGGGTTCTGTATAAGTTTGTAGGTAAGTATTTATGAATATTCAATGTTAGCAGAGCCCATCTCCTAGCCTAAATGTACGCAATGTGGGGTCATTTTAGATGGATGGACGAACAGACAAAAATTAAAACATCCAGACTTTTCTAGTTATGCTATAATAATACTCATACCAAATTTCATTTATAAGACAAACGGAAGTACCCAATAGATTTTTTAGTCGTGGCAATTTGTATCGATGGATACACCTTTCTTAATATAATAACTGTATGTTTTGATTGCTTTTACTTACAAACAGTCAACAGCTGTTATGAGGTAAATCCGAGATTGCACAACAGATAAGAGACATGAACCACAGTAAAAATTCTATACGTACCTACTATTACAATGTGTCCAGATTTACTTTATAGCGACCAACTTAACCAAAGAAGTTTGTTTTTTTACTGCTTCAGAAATAACAGAACACACCTGAGTATTTGATATTAATTTCAGTTTGTTATCTCCACGTCTTCCTGAGAAAAAGAGCCTTGACAGACGGAAAAACTGACAGACAAATGCATAACAAAGTGATCCAATAAGGGTTTAAGGGTTCTGTTTCTCCTTTTCGAGTTACGTAACTATGGGAAAAAAAAGGAAATCGATATTGCAAGACTTGCAAGTCGACCTTCAATGAACAATCACAATAAAGCTGGGCGGCAGTAGTTTTTTGTATTCACTATTGTTCACTAATTTGTAAGTAAACAGAGTGAGAAAATCATTTCCTTGTGTTAAACCAGCATATTGTCGTCATTATTTTTAACCGTTGTCCATCGGGTAGAATACAGACAGAGCGAGATTTCATTACGAAACTTTGGTAACAATATAAAGTTGGCACTAAACGACCAGAAATTACCGAGATCTGGGTCAACCCTGAGTCGGCTGCGTCCCATAAATCCCTGCGTAACCTTTTAAGTCACAAACAGTTTCCTGTATTGGATTGTTACTCTTTTAAGCAACAGAGTTTTATGATTTGCGTACCTGAAAGACCAGCAGTCTAGGCAAACGCAGACCGCTATAGATTTCTTTTAAGCCTATTACGTTATTACTGTTGCTAATCCTGGATGACTCGTTAACGTAATGTATCCATACAAAACGTCTTACGGCTTTTTCCAACCTGTAATGGTTTTAGTCCGTACATAATTTAGTTGGATAAACCGTTGGGTCGGCAGACCTTTTCGTGAAAGCACAGCCACTAGATATATATTTATAGCCTCTTAGGAAGCGTTCATCACTCCCCGAAACCAAGTTTTTGAAGCTATTATATTTCGTAAAAATAATTCGAAGTACTTATACTATCAATTATTTTTCGAATTCAATGTTATGTGTTATGTATTAGTGTTAGTTGTGTAAGTTACAAACTTGCCTCTTCAAAAAGATTTCCCAAAGATACAATTATAATAAATTATATTTAGCCTTACACGGTCTCCAGAGAAATTATTGGCCTTGACTTATTTTTATTTACGCTGTAGAAGCAACGATAAAGGAAGACTGGCTGAAGATATTGAAATAAAACTCTATTTCAAGATTAAAGTAAGACTAATACTGGCCATGTGCTGGGTTGACCTCAAGAGATACATGTTATGGCAATCTTTTCGTGGTTCCCAGAACTTTGAGAGTTTTGCATAGGGACAGGCATACGTGTGTAAAAAGTGCGATACAGAAATTGGGCTATTTTTATCATAGATAATACGTCCGTGAGCCTTAAATAAATCGATGAAAGGGTTCCAAACTTTGCTACCGAACGTGGAAGGGTGCGAGTAGCAATAAAATTTATGAGTTTGCTTGCGAACACATATTAAGCCCATCCGACTAAAACTTGCGAGTAATGACAGCGCATGTGTGCGATGCGAGCGTCGGTGTTATAGTACGAGAGGAGAGCGGTGGTCTAGTTGGGCAGTTATTATTAGGAGAAAAACCTAAGAACATCGGTATTGGGCGTGTTTTATTGCGTGTCGCTAACCAAACTGGCGACCTTAACAAAGCGGTTTGACGCGGACCGCGGTTTACTGGCGGGGAGGTAGTCGTAAAGCCGACAAGGGGCAGCGGCAGCCCGCCGCTGACGTCGCCGCACGCACGCTTATTTTACGGCCCCTTAAATCCGAGTACTCGCTACGAATTACGTACTGTCTAGCCTCTAGCGTTAGACGTATTACATGCTCTCTATGACAGGATAAGTTAATCCAAGGTCTAGTCAATGCTTTTAACCTTGAAAGCGCTTATATTTACTTATTTTAAGAACACAACTGTCAGTAATTACTTTACTGTCGTGCCACAGCAATAGTACCCCGTTTTTAAACTTTTTTTTTTTCAAAAAAAAAGATGGAGATTTTCATCTTAATTCGTCAGAATATTTTTTATGATGTTCTCCGATTTCTCGAAGATAGCTAGAGAGATTTACAAAAATATTTTTTCTTCTGAAAGAGTACTTAACGGGTGGTCCCATAGCCATAAGGTTGTAATGTGATGATGTCCTAGAGAAATCGACTGAACTTTTCAAATATTGTAGGCATAGCTATGATAATTTGGGTATTCTTAAGTAACTTTTGTTGTCGTTGCTGAGTAATCTATACTGTTCCTCGTATTACAAATAGTAAAGTGGTGCTGATGGTGAAGCACCAAGAGAACTTAATCCAACAGTCCCCGCATCGGGAAAAGAAATATTTTGCACAGGAGAAACTACTACACCATTTTCTCCAGAAATTTTCTCAACTTCCAACCACAACCAATGATAGTTTAACAAAGACAACAAGTTCACAATCTGTACATCCCAATCTTTTCAAGATTCCCCACATAAAATCTCAATCACGCTCCCACATCAGATAAAATAAAACCGCTTGGAAAGTAAAAGGCCACAATAAAAGTCGGTACAACGTGAATGCTTTTTGTTCCCACTTCAGAAGTAGAGAATACTGCGCTGTGACATTTTCAGTCTTCCAAACTGCTATTGCTTTAGGGTTCAATTTCGAGTCACTATAATATTGCTTCATAATCATAGTTTAAGTGATATTTTACAAAAAAAAAATGTTGGGAACCTACTGTTCTTTAGACAACTTTTTAGGAAAATACATGACAGCACGATTCATATTCAATCTAATCTAGCAAGTCAAATCAGGTAGCTGTATAAAACTTCGATATTTTCACTTTCTTGTCGCTACGTAAGAATTTGGCGCGTTTGTATTGTGATAACGAGAACGTGACTTTATTATCAAACGAGAAACACAAGGTCGAGAGCAAATTTTCGCAATTGAAGAAATTGGGAAAACTTTCTCTGGCCGAAAGCAGGCGATTTGCCTCAGGCGCAAGCCTTTAACACATTATTTTTACCGCTAGCTAGACCCCGTTTTCGTGAATGGAATAATCTTATTCGCTGTAGCTACCCTGAAAAGTTGCGTAACCGAATTAGATACATGGTTTCGGTTTGGTAAAAATTTACTTGGGTCAGTAGGTACTCAGTATGATTTTCGCTCCCTATATAGTTTTATGTCAATCTTCGCGGCTAATCCACTTAAAAAAAGAATGTCCATACCAAAACAAAAAAAAAAAAAATTACCCATTATCGTCATCCACCGGCGCCGTTAACAGACTCATAAATAATGGTATAAAACGAGCTATAAGATCGCAGTAAAAGATCGAGAAGAAATGCAAGCAAGCATTTGACGACAATGGAGTCGTGCAATGACGGGAGGCCGGGCGGGCCTGCCGCAGACGTTACGTAACCGCCGCCCCGCGCCCGCGGCTCGACACTTCCGAGACGCCCCGGACACCCAGACGTATATTTTGCAACTGAGGTAGAACTAAATTTGTACGTCAGTGAATTACAAATGAGCAGTGCAGCTATCGTAATCACAAAGCGGTGTTTTGCACGTTGTTGTGCTCCGTAAAAATGGAAGGGTCGATAGATACTCGCGAACTTTGCAGGGTAATTTTTCTTTATATATGAAGGGGAAAACGAGCACGCGGGTCGCCTGATGGGAAGCAATCACCGCCGCCTATAGACACCTGCCAACATGAATGGTATCACAGGTGCGTTGCCGGACCTTTGAGTGATTGATAGGATTGTTTTTTAAAGATGCTTAAGCTGTACCGCTCCGGAAACACTGTCCCAGGATGCTGGTTCCATATTTGAATGAGATGCTCTTTTTAAAGTACAACGATTTCTTGCCGCTATTGTATGTTATTTCCTGATAAAAATAAATAATGGTTATTTAATGCTATATGAGAAAATTTTGAAACAACAAAATTATATCACGTCAAAGAACACAGCATGATATCGAGCGAAAAAGAATGTAAAGGTCTAAAACAAAATCAATAGACTTGTTAAGGCCATATTTTTGGGTCTATTGGCAGTATAAACGTGCAGCAGAGCTTTTATGAAATTGCGCCTGACAACGAATCGGTCCCTTTATCACCTGTCTGCTACAAACGCGCTTCCCCCACGCGTCTCTGTACCCGACCTGAATAATGGAATCTCCCTGTAGAAAGATGTTGGCATAAGAAAAATAGATCCAACCACGACAACAGGTATAGGTATACCTCGAACAACGGAGATAGTACAGAAGAGGGATAAAAGATGTAAATAGGCAGGTCTTTGATTTCAAATATCAGGTATGGGATACAGAGCTTGAACGATGACGGTTGAAATATCGGTCGCGTGATGCCACGCAGTATTTAGTATATAACGTATGCTTGGAATGTTGATGGTGACATTAAATGTATAAGTATCTCTAACAACTGTTTAGATGTAGGACAGGCCTATTCCCGACAATTTAAAGTCTTTAGATTAAGAAAGAACTGACAACGTCGGGGACAGTGCAAATCCGTTTACCTACCTACCATTTGTAAATACATTTAACCAGCTAGTTAAAGCCACAAATAATGAGCTAAATTGTCAGCAAGTAATATGATAAATGTTCATTGAAACGTAAAGCAGAACTAATTTAATTCAGACATGGTGTACTATCACTGTTTAGCTACGAAGATCCATGTCTAAACTAGTGACTCCAAACATTAATTTGCTCGCCTCTGCGCACTAAATTGGTAGGGGAGAGTAACTAACACCTCTCGTTTAGTTACATTATATTTATTACAGCCTGCGAGTATAATGTTTCATTAGCTTCCTATTGGGGTTGATTGATTATCCATTAAGTAGACCCAAAATAGATTAAAGATACCTAATTACATTACGATATTTCTCACAACTAATGTCAATCATGCATGTGTAACGGACAGGCTCGAATTTGATGAATTTAATCGACGTAATTTTCAACTCTACATGTCTTAACAATGTAAGCAGTGTCCTTTGAGAAGACTACATACTTTAGAAATATATTTTCATGAACACGCAGCAAACTGTGAAAAGACAAAGCGTCTTCAGTGGAAACCACTTCGAAAAGTTTCAGTAACAAAGCAAAACTGTAAGAGCCTACTCCGCTTCAACCTCAAAAGAGGGAACACTTCTTCCGAAATTCTATAATTACAAAACAAATAACTCTGGCTGTGATATGCTCTGCTATGAATTATTGCGTGCGTTATCAACAACAATAAATACAATACACCGTTCGAACAATAAATAGAATAAAGTTTAACTTCGTAGAATGATTAAGATCGCTTGATTTTGATATTAAAATCTAGAAACTGTAGAGTGCCGAACAAAACCTGTAATAATAGTACATTGCGCATTAAGGGCGCAAGAAGGCGATTACTAACGAGAGTCTAGATTACCCGGAGATGGTGACACAAAATATTAGATAATTTGTACCAGTATGGCTTTTCTTCAGGGGTCTAATTACGGAATGACAAAAAGAAAATGATGGTCATAGCGCTGGTACCGGCGACCCAATCGCGTGGGCGTTAATCGAACGTGTCGGATAAATAACGAAAATCGAACTATTTGATCCACAAATGTACATACTCGTATTATAGGCAGTATTGGGTACTGAATTTAGGTTATCTATGGGTACATTTTCGAGCAGTGTGTCGTGAAAAGAGAATTTACGGGTACAAAATCATAGGAGGGTCAATACTTTTGGCCAAAGCTTCCGATTACTAAGTGGTTAATTTATCGAACGAAATCATCAGTTTATGATACAGATCTAACCAATTCTAGTTACGTAGGACGTAAACAAATATAATACTCGACAATAAAATACCGCTTTATTGCGATACGATCGGGTCGCCGGTATGAAGATTGTGTTTTGATACGTTATAACTGAATTTATTGCCTTTCGGTAAAGTTATTGGAATGTTATCACCTTATCCTAAACAATTGATATACCTTTAATCAAGATAAAAACACAAGCAATAGAATCTACTGAACAGATACTCTTGGAATTATTTTCTTATATCATTTACTTAAAAGCAGAGCAGGCGAAGGCGAGAACTATGATATGTGTATTAAAATAATAGCATCGCTTGATTTCCCGGTCTATAGGTACCATCAGCCAAATAAGTGGTCTATCAATTTTTAAACAAGTTCCTATCAAATGAATATGTCGCTAAAGTCGAACTTTCAAGTTGACAGACACTATATAGATTATCAACTTTAGGGTGGTAGACCATATATTTGGCTGATGTTACATTAACGGTATGGTTTCAGTTCTTGGCAAAACAGTCTCGTCTTTAAGATAAAGATTCATACTGCCGTAGAGTTAGTTACCTTGTTTTATTACTAAAGAAAGACATAAGTAACGAAAACTTATCAAGCTGTCATTACAGAAAAGCACCTATGCTATTATGAGAGCAATGGTTAAAAATGTGTTTCAAGCTTATTCCAAACTACGAACAAAGCTAAGATTAATAATTGAATACATGTACAAATGAAATTACGGTTTACGAACGCTTCATAAACAGTTGAACACAGGCAGGGAAACATCCGATGCGTTCCAAAACTGGATCTCGCCAGATATCTACACATATTGCCGTCCGATTTCACTAAGTCTTGATTTACAAGCATGACACATACCTACATAAATGAATCCCTATTTCCGTTGGTCACGACATAACTTGAGGATGACTAACTATTTCATCCAGGTTTTTTAACGTTTTCTAATTCTAATAACCGAAGTTGAAAAACCCTCGACTGTCACTTCAACGTTCAATATCTCAAAAACGGGCGAACCCATTGTGATGAAACATATCTAAAAACCATCGCCAGAAACCCTGATTTCAAATAAAAAAAACGCATTCAAATCGGTCCACCCGTTTAAGAGCTACGGTGCTCCAGACAGACACACAGACAGAAAAACAGACACACATAAACATAGTCAAACTTATAACACCACTCTTTTTGCGTCGGGGGTAAAAAGGTTCTTACGGAAAGATATTTAAAAAAGTTACGCAGAAGATTAGGAAATTTAAGAAAATTTACGACTTTAACTGTTCTGATGCAACCTTAGCGCGTTAAATTACAATTGTATACGCTAGGATTAGAGAAACATGACATTTGGCGCGAGTTTTTGTATGCAACGTTAGTGAAATTCACGATGTAATTTTTGTGAATTCCCAGGGAAATTTTTACGAAATCCCGAAATTTCAACACAATTATTAGGCTTAATAGGTTACACGCTCAAATATGTAACATTCCTGAAATTTTAAACACCACAGGATTCGTGAAATATCTGCTGAGACGCGAAAAAAGGGTAGACTAGACAATATGCAAGAAGATTAGCGAAAAGAGGTAGTGTAGGTTCCACATAAACTTTATTGATTACGTAACCGAGTATAACGTAATGTGCAAACATGAAAGAGCTTCATAAATGGTGTTTATAATAAATAGGTTAACAAAAATGATACCAATATTGAGTACCTACCTACACCTATATATACGAGTAACTGGAGTTCTTAGCCAGTATTATGAACAAAATCTCATAAAGATAACGTGTACCTGCAACTGTATTCTGCTTTCAAGGAATCTTCTTTCAATTCAAGCGTTGCATTTGAGCCAGCTACCGTGATACCAAATTTCAGTTTACTGGGTCAAACGGAAAAGTTGTTCCGTTCTGAATACTGCTATAGACAGACGGTCGAGAGCTATGCATAACGGTTATTCCCTAACTAAATTTTTTTGGTGTATGTTTACGGTTTCAGTCTAAACTCCATAATCCTATTTAGCAGATAACAAGTCCCATCGTTTCACATCCCCCATAAGCCAACGACGAGTGGAGGCTCGACTTGGCCCCTCGCCAGCGACATTAACACAGATACATAAAACTATCCATGCACAAATGTTTTCAGTGACTCAGTTACAAGGTTGACACGTTTGCATTTGCATAATGCAATCAAACGGAGAATCGAACTGAGACAAAATCGATCAATGACAAATTTAGTTTCTCAAGATTAAGCCTCCGCAATTCCGCATACACCAGAAACATGCTAGGAAAAAAACAACCATACGAGTAAAAGAACAGCACTCACGCCAGGGCCAGGATAATAAAGTAATCCTATTAGTGTTCTCTATGCTGGTTGCGCAGCCTAAGTCCTTTAATATTTATTAAAAAAACATGCAATGAACCAGGTAAAATCACATAACCGACTTGGTTCACGGATGACCAAGAATGTAGAAATGGCACTCTCACTTTTATACAATTCATGACCATTTTTACCATCGATCATCAACAATTTTACGACTGATCAGCAGGATCCACCGAATAATGGAACAAAACAAACCAAATTTACTAGCAAACCCTCATAAACTTCGGCGAAACCGCACTAACTAACTGAAGAGTAATGCATAGAACGCACGATAGCAACAAACTGGAGAAATAAATTGAATATTATAGATTGCGCTTGGGGCGGGCGCGTCGTTCGTGGTCGTGAACTGAATATGCTTTCACGTTCCTCGCAATAGTCAATGTTCGCGAAATTTTTATCATATAGGTATTTTTTTAACATAAGTAATTAACTTTGCTATTAGTGAATGAAAGCAAGTCTAATTTTTCCCCAGACAACAATTTAAGTGCGTCTCAGCTGTTGGGCCCGGTGAGTCTGGTGATGTGATAATATCGTCGGAAGGTGTCGTGTCTTAAAGAACTTGAAACCTTAGTTAGCGACAAACCCTGTCAGTGCCTTTTTATTTTTATACTACAGGGGGTAAAATAGATTTGGTAAATAGAATAACATTAATAATATCGTAGTATTCCTAGTCAAACATAAGTCAGAGCTTAGATAAATTTGTCAGAGCTATCCTCGAGTTAGTAGTATTCCCAAGTCTGTGGCGTAATTTAGAAGTAAGTATGTATTCAATTTGTAAATGCCGAACAAACTCGAGATAAAAAATCCGAGGACGATCAAACTTCGTCTGAAGTGGCAGTACGTTGCGTGGTTCAGATAAAAATTTCTTCGATAAAACAAGATAGGATAATTTAGAACAACAGCTATGAATAAAGGTTAGGCTCATTTTTCAGGTGCACCTTTTAGATTTACATATTTTAATACAAATAGCTAAATTAATTCGGATCCTTTGACCACGAAATAATTTAAATGCGTAAGAAAAGCACTTGGTCGCCGGAAACAAAAACTTTTATTTCGGAATTTCTAAATCCACTCTTACCTACAATTTTAAATGTAGTTAAAGTTGGTGTAATTTAACTAAAATACTTAACCAAATCTTATTTTTTTTATTTCAGATGGACAATTCTCATTAAAATAGGTGTTGAGTTTCTAAGAACTTATAACTACACAGACCAAATGAGTCTAGAGATCAATTTTATTGTTACCAAAAACCAGCCAAGAGCGTGTCGGACACTCCCAAGATAGGGTTCCGTAGCTATTACGAAAAAAAATCAAGTAATATTATGTGCGTTATAACACAATTAAAACACTTACTACAGTCTTGAAATTTATTACCATAAAAAGAGCGTATCTTCACGGCACTTACGTCCTTTTGTTGAGAAGCGCAGCTTTTCGACAATAACTCAAAACAAAAGCGGTATATCCGATCATGCTGAAACCAATTTTCGTTGAAAGTAGTTAGGTATTTATTAAGCGTTACGTCTCCATGCTATTTTTTGGACAAACGGTTTACAAGATAGAGGGGGGAACATTTTTGGTACTTCTGGAGCGATTATTTCCTGAAATCTTCACTTAATCAAAAAAGTTTTTTTATATTTCTGTTACGTGAATGGAGTGCCCCCCCCCCCCCATACCTAAATATTTATTTTTGTAACTAGCTTTTGCCCGCGACTTCGTCTGCGTAGATTTCGATATTTACAAAATACTCCATAGTACAGGGAACCTTTAGTCGAACCCAAAGGTCGAACCATTTGAGTTCCGGGTACTGCCTTTCCGCAACTTTTCATTTCGCAACTCTACATACTACACAACTGTAAATATTTCAGGATTTATTTCAGGGCCATAGTGTAGATTAGTTTTATAAAAATCATGAAATATTTACAGTTTCAGAAATTCAGAAATATTAAACAGTTGGGAAATGAAAAGTGGTCAAATGAACCAGGTTGCCAAACGTTTTTCGCCGAAACATTAGTAAACAACAAAGTTGTGTAGTTTCTGGTGTACAATAAAGAGCATTTGTATTGTATTGTATTGTAAACCTTTGAGTCCGGACGCAAAGTTGAATTTTATCAAAGAGTCATAATAAATTCCCTTGTAAAACAATGCGATGTCACTATAACTTTTTCCACGAAAAGGCAAAGGCAAAAGCAGTGGGTTACGATACGATACAGTTGGGTCGAGAGTACCTAATGATTTTCTCACAAACTTCAATGTTCCACATTTTCCGATTCATAAGGATTTTCGAAAACTTTTTTCAAACTGCGGATAAATATCAACTGAAAAACCTGTTCACTAAGTTTCACATTCACATCTGAAGACCCTGTTTTACAGCTCAGAATCATGGACAGAGTCTACATCCCAAAATTTGTTGAAATCGGAGAGATAAACTCAGGGTACAGCAGTAGATTGGGTGTACTGCCTTTTCGGCGAAATATGTTTCGCCAAATTTCACTTAGCAACAATAAGCAACCAATCTTTCGCCGAAGTTTCATTTGGAAAACCAATCGTTGGCATAACTATACTTCGCATTTTTCTTATTTCGCAACATTTTATATTGCAAAATTTTACTTCGTCACACTTTTATGTGGCAAATAATTGGCTTAGACAAATAACAAACTGTTAAGTAAATAACATTTTACCAATTTTTATGTTACAAAGTATTACTTCAAAATTTGTGCGAGCGAGCGAAGCGAGCGAGCAAGTCGGTTCGGAGCAGAAGCGACTTGGGTAGTTTATGTTCAGAAGGCTAAGGCAGGAGCGAAGCGGAGCGGAGCTTAGCTCCTACCTTAACACCTTCGATGTTAGGTTTTTTATAGCAGCCAGTATAACCTGTCAGTAGGAAAGTAGGTTTAATGAGATTCAACATGTTGCTAAGTTAAGGTATGCCAATCAATACATTTTGACCAAAATATTAATGACATCTTAAAAAAATCCCAGGTAATAATTTGCATAATAATAATTTATCAAATGATTAGTTGGGAAATGATATCAGTGCGAAATGTTGAGTTGGGAAATGACATTTCGCCTAAATAAAAATATGGGATAAATAGTTTGGGAGCTAATAATTTGCTAAATAATTTCCGCCGAAACAATAGTAAACCGGTAGATTGAAATGCCCATAATATGTATCATATCTCAAGGAATAAAATTTTACATACCTACTTAAAGGCGAGCCCCAAATCGTTTGACATTGATGACAAAGATTTTTTTTTTTTCAAAATACCCAAACTCCAGAGCCATTATTAAGTGCTTAAAATATATGATATAATTACGATTAGGTATAATTCATGATATAGTGAGATCATAATTTTGTATTATATCGTAATAAAATAATATTAAATAAGTACGCAATTATATGTGTGTTGATATACATTACGTAACTATGTAAACTCATTCATTCTTCATTACTTAATGTTTACAAAGTTCTCCAAAAGATGGCGCTGCAATGTGTGGCAATTAATTTAACTATCGTTTAATTTTGTTCATCATCATTTAAAATATTCAATTAAATGTGTTGGTATCCGTAAATTAAGAAATTTAGAAGCCTTCTTCTAAATTTCTTAATTTAGCAAAATCCTTACGGATACCAACATTAATTTTGAATATTAAATTTTGAATTGAATATTAAATCCTTACTCAGCGGCTTAATCATGTCACAACGTTATTAATTTCAGCGCCATCTGTTAGTATAGCGGGGTACTCGATAGTCATAGCACGAATAAAGGGTTGAATTTTTATAGTCTAAGGGTTAAATTTTGATTTTGCCTGTAATATGGCCGGGGATTTTCTCGACAGATTGATAAGGTTTGCACCAAAATCCGTTCAGCCGTTCTCACGTGATGCGCGTTGAAATAAACAACAAACAGATAAACAGACAAACAGACCAAAATTCTAAAAACTGTTGGAACGTGTTCTGTTATCGATTCTAAGTATCCCCAGCTAATTTTTTTTCAAATATCTTCCATGTTCAGACTTTCGACCCTCTTCAGCTTTATTATATGTATAGATAGATAGATTAACTACCTAAATGCCAAGTTTCATGATTTTATATTTAAAAATGACGAACTTCCCTATAAACTTTCATCCCCTATTTCAACCCCTTCAAGCCTTTTTTTCGGAATAAGAGGTAGCCTATGTTCTTTCCCAAGGTCTAATCTATCTCTGTACCAAATTTCATCAAAATCGGTTCCGCGGTTTTGGCGTGAAAGCGTAACAGACAGACAGACAGACAGACAGAGTTACTTTCGCATTTATAATATTAGTATGGATATGGATAGTATGGATTGGTTACGATACCGTTGGTTCGAGAGTACCTAATCAGATTTTCTCACAAACTTCAGTGTCCCACATTTTTCGATTCCATGGGATTTTCGAAAAATTCTTTCAAACTGCGGATAAATAATCAACTGAAAAACCTGTTCACTAAGTTTCTCATCTATGGGCATTTCTTTCTATCTACTATTCACATCCACATCTGGAGACTCTGTTTTACAGCTCAGAATCATGGACTGAGTCTACCTCCCAAAATTTGTTGAAATCGGAGAAATACAGGGTACAGCGGTAGATTGAAATGCCTATAGGTATGTATCATACTCAAAGAATAAAATTTTACATACAGAAAGGCAAAGTAACGCGTATAAAAAAGGCGAGCACCAAATCGTTTGACATTTACTCCGCAAATGATTTTTTTTTTCTAAGTACCTACCCACCCTCCATAGCCATTATTATGTAAAACTACAATCACCTTACAACGTTGCCTCTCAATGAGAATACTTAGACACTGGCGAATTCGTCCTATTAATTAGGACAGAAAAGCCATATTTTAAAAGAGAAGTGCTTAAAATATATAATTATATGAATGCGATATAATTACGATTAGGTATAATTCATGACAGAGTGAATTCATAATTTTGTATTATATCGTAATAAAATGAAATCAAATAATTATGCAATTATATGTGTCGATATTACATTATGTAACTATGTAAACCCATTTATTCTTCATTACTTAATGTTTACTCAGTTCTCCAAAAGATGGCACTGCAATGTGTGGCAATTAATTTACTATCATTTAAAATATTCAATTACATTTTTTGATATCCGTACCCCCTCTTTTAAATTTCTTAATTTGGCAAAATCCTTACTCAGCGACTTAATCAATCATGTCACAACGTTATTAATTTCAGCGCCATCTGTTAGTATAGCGGGGTACTCGATAATCATAGCACGTATTTGAAAACTTGAAGGTGCAAACTCAATCGAGTTTAGTGTCTACCTTCCCTTTTAAGGGTTGAATTTTTATAGTCTAAGGGTTGAATTTTGATAGCCTATAATTTGGCCGGGGATTTTCTCGACAGATTAGTAAAGTTTGCACCAAAATCCGTTCAGCCGTTCTCACGTGATGCCCGTACAAAAAAACGACAAACAGATAAACAGATAAACAGATAAACAGACAAACAGACAAAAATTCTAAAAACTATTGGAACGTGTTCTGTTATCGATTCTAAGTATCCCCAGCTAACTTTTTTTCAAATATCTTCCATGTACAGACTTTCGACCCTCTTCAGCTTTATTATATGTATAGATTTAACTACAAAACTAAATAGCGGCTTTGACAACTCTGTACTCCAATTTTCATTGACATCTTGTAGTTTTTGAGTAAAATACCTGTGACATACGGACGGACGGACAGACAGACAGACAGACGGACTTGACGAAAATATACGGGTTCTGTTTTTGCCATTTTGGCTCCGGAACCCTAAAAATTACATTCTTACATAACATTTTCGATTAGTAGCTTAGATTCGATCAGAGCGATTAAAATTAAACTGAAACAATTCGAAAATTCAGTTTCAAAATAAAGTTCAAATAAAACACAATCTGGTTGAATTTAAAAATGAGGAATGGGTATTTGTTCCACTCCTGCTGGCTCGTGCTGAGGCACGGACTTCAAGCTAGATCTACCTAGGAAAATATTTTCAAGGCTTTTGTACTCGGTTCCATTATTTGTTAATTTTTTTTTGGTCCCGTTTTACATTTTTGTTAAAAAAAAATCTTTTATTGTTTGTTCTTGTAAATACTTACATCAAAAGGTACTAGGTAGGTAAAGGTAGGGTAGGTAGGTACCTTGTATGCAGTCATGATTGGCGGTAAACTCGTTTTAATTACTTTCCATTTAAAATGCTATTATAACACGGAAATTACAATAATTTAATCAAAAGGTAAATCTACTGATTGAGTTGATATTTTTCATTCAGATATTCCTTTTGCGCCTATTTAGGAGGTCCGTCAGACTAAATAGTAAATAGCATATAGCTAATTAAGTTTTGTAACTAATTATGAGGTGGAGAACTTAATTAGCTGTTAGCAAGCTATAAGCCTAACTAGACCGTATTTAATTAAAAGTACGCGGCTTTTAGCATAATATTTTAACACCTATATCAGCACTTATTATAAAATAAAGGTTTTCAGATTTCTGTAAAATCAAAAAGATATCTATGAGATTTTGCAAACGAATGGTTAGTATGGCATGTTAGTTTTTTAGGTAACTAGTAGTTCTCTTAAGCTTATTGAGGAATTTTCTCAATGACGTGCCGTTTCGCCTCGTCGCGTCGAATTTCAGTACGAACTTTCTGTTCCTAATACTAACCTTTTTAAGCGTAGAAATCAAACTTATGTCCAAATATGTTCCTGGTAAATTATGTACTTTAAAATCAGTACCATTTTAACGTGTATGGTACTTTCCAGTGACGTTATTTCAAAATTCAGTTCTTTGGAGTCTTGAACATGAAACTGCCGTGAGACTCATTCATATTAAATTATATTGTAACGGATAACAGTGCGCGTGTTGCGGCAGCCGCCGAGTCGCGTTGCTCGTAGGAAGAAGGGCTACGAATTAGCCCGAAACACGTCAAGCTGAATTCGATTTAAGACGTCATTTACCCGCTATAATAACATTTAATATTCTTCGGAGTCCGTAGCATGTAGATAAATCAGTCGTGATGAAAAAACATCTTAATAGACAGAGTTAGACCATGACCTCACGTAGTTAAATGGTAATGACGTCAGACATTTTCAGCGTTGTATAACGAACGAACTTCTTAAGCCAGGTGATGCAGTATAGATTACAAACTCTTTGATAATATTTTTTAATCGAAAAAATATTTTCGGATTGCCGGACGAGATTCCTCGCACATCCTGTGGCATTACGCGGCGGAAGTGTCATATCAACCAACTTCACAAAACTCTCTCTACACTTGGTTTGGATAGGTATTTAACTAAATGTAAGCAGAACAAAGTCAATTGGTGTCTTAAATATTGAAATTCCCCCATTAAACTATCATAATATTTAAATTTCTGTATTGAAATACACTAGTTAGTATTACAATGCTGGGACCCTAGTGAAAAAGGGGTTAAGTCTGCAGAAATTACATAGCTATTTTCTATTTTATGTATGGGTTTAAGTCGAAATCAGCTGTTCAACTTTTGCAGAATTAACCCCTTTTTCACTAGGGCCCCATTATAGATAAGTAAAATGTTTAAAATCCTTGAATGTACCAAATCTGGCAGCTGAAGTTTGTTTGTTTACATTTAGTTAATAGCCTAAACGTTTCAAGTATACACAAATTCGATGTTTTGACTCAGTAGTAAGTAATATGCCTAAATTGAAATGTTCAAAACTGTTCAGGGATAAAAAATATCCCCGAGGACCTTTTGATGAGTCTAGACTATTCTTTGATCGTGTTTTTTTCTTCCTTTTAAGTCCAGGCTATAGATATAGGTTTTTATCATACTTTATTTTTGTTTTGTAACCCACGATGCAAAAAGAGTCTTTCACGATAACTACGCTAACAAAAACGCTCATTTTCGTACATATCATAAAATGCCTGTATAAGCTAAGTAAGTTTTCTTAAAGAACCACAAACAATATTTTACAACGGTAGATTGCAAACTTGTCGAGGTTGTTTTTTTTTTCTCGTTAACGAGCAGGCTAAGGCACCGCAACCATACCTCTTCTGTAGATTTGCTTCGGCTTTGATGATGCAAGTGCCGGGCATTTTTAATGAGTCAACTCAACCGAAGGCCGCGGGCCGGATGCCGTCGTCAGCTGATAACCGCACCAACAATGACACGACACCCGCTTAATTTGCTTTATTACAACCCTTTCAAGAACATAATCAATCATTGATTGTGGCTGAAATGGAAACTTGAAGTCAAGGCTTTTTTTGATCGAAATTGAGTTGTTAACCCCTAGTATGCTTAAGACGCCGATCCGTGCCAAATTTAAAGCTATTTTTTTTAAGATTGGTTTTTTAGAATCTTTTTGTATTTTTTATTGCAAAACCAATTTTTTTTTACTTTTACGGTCACCCAGCACTGCTGCTGGTCTTTTTTTTCTGTTTTTTTTTCTGTGCATCTATATTTCAGTTTGTATTTTCAATTTCTTTTAATTTTTTCTAATTTTTTTTCCTATTTTTTTTTTTTTGGTGTTTCATACCTTAAAGGGTAAAAACGGGGCCTTATTACTAAGACTCCACTGTCCATCCGTTTGTCCGTCTGTCTGTCCATCTGTCAGCTGTATCTCATGCATGAACCGTGATAGCTAGATAGTTGAAATTTTCACAGATTACGTATTTCTCTTGCCACTGTAACAAAAAATACTAAAAACAGAATAAAATAAATATTTAAGAGGAGCTCCCATACAACAAACGTGTTTTTTTTTTTGCTAATGACTAATGTTGTGTAGATAATACGGTACGGAACCCTTCGTGCGCGAGTCCAACTCGCACTTGCCCGGTATTTTTATTTAAATCAGAATTTGTGCGTATTAAAACAGATGAGATTGGCATGCGTACGTTTTTAGTGTCTGCATACAAGAGATTAATGTTTCTATTGATTTATTAAGAGTGCTGAGCTATTTTTAGGGTTTTGTACGCGTGAAAAGGAAGAACGGAACCATTACAAGATCACGAGACAGTGATCTTCTACCACAAACAACTTCGAAACTACTACACAGATTCAGTTGAAATTTGATACGTAGACACGGATGTGTATTCACTGTGTTTTTATAGATTTCTGTTAACTTCGGCAGATTGCTCAGTTCATTAATATAAACTACCTGGTATTTCACTTTTTCACCAAATGGAAACATCCCACTAATATCTTAAATGCGAAAGTTTGTATTTCTGTTAGTTACCTCTTTACGTCAAAAATGCTAAACCGATTTAGATGAAATTCGATACAGAGATAGCCTGAGTCCCAGGGAAGGACATAGCATAGTTTTATCCCAGAAAATTACAGTTTTTGCGGAATAGCGATAAACGAATTCTATAGTTATGGTTAAAGGTCTAATCGTAAAATTCACAAACTTGACGAGTAACAATAACGTAACATTTGTTTCGCCTAATCTATTGAATACATTACTTACCAGTTACACTTTAGTTACAGAGTTAAAAAAATCAGAACTTTTACGCTTTTTTACCGCACATAATTAAATATATTAATTTTTAACTATCATTTAAAGCTTAAATTTAAAACAGTAAAAGTGAGGTCACTAGTGTATTGAAGAAATTAACTTTGTTTGACCTGTTGAATGTTCACTTAAAATTAACGGAAATCAAAAATAACACATTGTATAATATGGTATCCTCGTTACGCAAGTCCGACACGCACTTGACCTGGTTGTACGCAGTTTGTTACAAAAGCCTTAGAACAAAAACTATGTTAAATAGCAGTATTAGGTCATTAAATTGATTCACATTTAACTAGTACCTTTATATGAGCAATACATATATTTATTAATTTATTTCGGGACTCCCGGAAACGGCTGTATGGATTTCGATGAAATTCGCTATTTGGGGGCTTTAGAGAGCAAACAATCGATCTAATTGGTCTTATGTCTGGGAAAAATGTGTGATTTCGAGTTATAGCAAAAAAAAAGACTCCAAGCAAAAACTCTGACCCCCAGTTACTTATAAAATGAAGAGGGAAATATACACAATGAAATGCAAAAAAATATATACAGCCCTACTGTCAATATATGTGTATCAACCTTATTTTTAGTGGCGTAAAGGTGTATAGATATTTTTGATGTATTGGTAAACATATGTTTATATTTATGCCCTCAATTGTACCTCCTTAAATTATATTTTAACAATTTCACAATAACAGTCCATGTATTCATCATCATTATCCAATAATAACAGATAATTTTTTGAGTGTAACAGATATTTTTGCCATCTTGGTACCATTACATATGCATAAATATGTTTCTACTAGAATCACTCAAAAATATGTTACTATGGCCTTATTATGTTGATATAAGAGTATGGTACATATTTTTAAGGTGTTTGATAAATTCATATTTAGTTAAATTATACTCCACTGTAGTTCTATGTTGTTAAAAATATTCTTTTCCTTATTCTGACACTCACTGGGTTTTACCCATTTTGTAAGTATTCAAATGCTGTACAATGAGGTAAATCCTGCTGCACAGTGGGCCTTTACAGAGCGCTCACAATGAAATATTTAGTCAATTGCTTATTTTTACCTTCATAAATTGCTTACAATACCTACATGTCAGTAGACGATTTTTAAATATAATTATATACATACATTTTGGGATTTTTGGGGTATAAATAAATAATTCATTTATTTTGAAATGTGCTCCATATTTTTTCGCACAAAGAAAGAAAGTACCCACACAAACAATAAATGTCATTCTGTAAATAAATGTCAGTCGGTCAATATATGTAAAATACATTTATTTAAAGAAAATAAAAGCAAAATGATGGACAAGAAGATTAAAGCTACATAGGCTTAGAAAGCTTCTTAACTTAACATTCTGCAAATTTCTACAGAATGACTAGTGGCCATTAGACACATTTGTCTTCTAAATTTCGAAAAAGTTATCATTAAGTAAGATTCAGAACATAGTTAAAAGTTGAATTAAATAAACATACAACAATTTTTTATATAAAATTTAGATTGAAATGGTACTTAATATAATGTTTACTTTCAGGATTTGTTAGAGGTTCAAAGTAATAAATTATCCAGGTTCTAATTATGGTTTTTTTAAGAGTATTAATTATTGTACAATGACATGACAGCATTTAATATTTCAAAATACAAGGACCTTGAAGGGGATCAATGTGTGCTGTAAGTATATAAACATGTAAACAATCGATTTTCTGAACCGGATTTGGATTTTATTTAATTTTAAATTAGTTTTCTAACACATTTTATGCTGTTTCAGATTAAAAATACTAAAAGATCCACATTATTACAGTTCTGTTGATACCTCTTTTTCATGAAAAAGTAATCTAGACTAAAAATACTTTAAATTCTTGTGATCAATCCCTACTAATATTATAAATGCGAAAGTAACTCTGTCTGTCTGTCTGTCTGTTACACTTTCACGTCGAAACCACTGAACCGATTTTGATGAAATTTGGTATGTAGGTAGTTTGAACCCCAAGGATGAACATAGGATACCTTTTATTCCAGTAGACGAAGTCGCGGGCATAAGCTAGTAAAGAATATTTGTATTGTATTGTATTGTTAATTCTAGGTAAGGCATACTTGCTTTTTTTTTATTTTGTTTCTATTATAGTCACACACATTGATCTTGGTCTAAGAGTTTATAAGACAGATATAACAAAACAAAAAATTACATCATTCTGGTCTCTCCCTCACTTTTTTTGTTAATCAAAACTTATTTTTCACTTTTTGGGGTTATAAGATAGTATAAGATTAGAACATATAACATACTCAACCTGTTAAGATAAGACAGATGGACTAGAGACTGGAGGTTAAGAAATAATAACTCAAACAATCAAACCAAAACCACAACTCGCAATTACATGAACACAAATCTAATCCAATCCAGACCTAATAGCCTTAACTTGGGTGTTAATCCAATAATGAATAGAATGTTACAAGTTTTATTATTATTCTAAAATTTGAAGTATTGATTTAAGTTACTTAACAAGTATTAAGTTAATGTTTCAATGATGTCCAATCCAAAAACATAAATCTAGAACAAAATTTCTGATCTCAAAATAATTAAAGCTTTGCAGCAATTTTACCTTATCCCTAAACCCTAACAATTATTTAATATTAATTTCCGAATACCTATCAGACGATAACTATTTTCACTATAGTCTAGTTTTACAAACCCATTTTGTCACAAAGTAGGACAGGACAGATGACAGATTTCCAAGTTCATGTGAAGAGGTTACCCAACAACAATTTTTCATTATGTACATAAAATAAGGCAATAACTATGAAACTACTGATAAAAGGTATTTATTGCAACATTTTACGACATTATTCACTCTCAATTCAGTATAATTTTTAAATATTTGGGGTGGGGCGAATAAAATTATAGATTCTTATTAGAATTTACTAATCTACTGTATAAAAGTCCGCATTAAATGAGACGAAAGAATAAAGGAAGTTATATGCAACAAAAACGCTATCTTATGTGCCGTACTCAATGCTATTCCTTCACGAATTCATGGCCAATGAGGAAGACCTTTGGTTATATTAGGTAGACGAAAAAAACTCACCGCTTGAAGCGCCGCTAACCTGTCCTTCGTCATCCTTATTAGAAAATCACACACCAAATAAACGTTTAATCTTGTTACACAATCCCATTCACAGATCTTTTTCTAAAAAACGTCACTAAAATAAAGGAATTAAAAGGACACGAACACTACGATCACTTCACTGACTTCACTCAACAAAAATCGATACGCCACCCACCACGGCACCACGCACGAACCAAACGAAACTTTATATTTTAATATGGCAATCTTTTATTCGAACACTATTGCCAGTCGCCAAAGTTACTATAAAAAGTAAAAATGTAAGTAAATTCATAGTCAAATACCACAAACGGGACTTATCACGCTATAAAATACACGAGGAATATTTACTTCGACGTTTCAGACTGAATTAATGAAATTCACACTAATAAGTCGTAGGTAAGAGACGTTCCGATTTGGCAGACGCCGACCGGCTTTCACATATTTCACACGCGTCGGTGTATTCCGGATACGTAGTATCTCTACATAAGTGGTCTTTGATTCCCTTTGATTATTCTAGATAAATACTCAAAGGTGATTCCGAACAATAGGCTTATTCCGAAATTCGAAAATAGAAGTTCGTATCGTATATATCAACTCTCTCACTCGTATTAAATAATATAAGTGTCAGAGGGACGGAATGACACGAACTTCGATTTTCAAATTTCGTAGTAGCCCCGCGGCCAGACAAGTATGGCAGATGTGGATCTCGAAGTTGCTTCGACTTTTGTGTCTTGTGTCACAGAATAGATAATAGTACAAGTACAGAAGTCTCTCTGTTTTGATTTTCACAAATGCCGCCTTTTTATGTGCCTACCATAATTATTATTAACAAACGGACCGCACGCGAGCAGCCGACATTGAGCTCTCTGGCGCCGCGTGAAGGTCGACATTATTCCACACCTTGTCAGATATTCCGAAAATAGGGTTGTCAATACTTTAATAGAATACCTATTATACTATCAGATTTATGCTGTTTATAATATTTACTTAGCGGTTGCACTTTTATTTATTCTATGGCGCAGGGTCGAATATTATGTAAGAATAAGCTAGGTACCAGTCTAGTCCAGCGCAACTATGCTTAGTGACTCTCGTTGTGAGACGTCACCCGTCACTTTCTCACAGTAGTGCACAGAAAGAGACAGGTAATATATGTACATCTCATGCGAGAAATAGTCACATGTTACAGTTGCTTCAGAATGGCTGGTAAGTGTTATATATAACTATAAATACCACGCAAGGTACACATGCAGAAACTGTTATACCTACCTATTAGGTAAATGAATACCGAACATATAAATCAGTTTACACAGGTATACACGACACGCGATTTTCCTTTGATGTAGGTATGGATTATATCTATATGTAGCTACCCACCACCTATTTTAAATAAGTATATGATATAAAACATTTGTGTGTATATTTATTAATTATTGTTATAGATTTAGGTACCATGACAATAGATATAAATGAGTAATGAATACCGTATACCTTTCGCTATCTTTCTCACTTGCCGGAACCGAGAAAAACTGACCATTACTATTTTTTTCATTGTTCCGACAATCGGCTGCAATGCAGTATTTTTTTGGATACATATTGCCAATTAAAATTATGACACGCGTTTGCGACGTAAATTGAGTCGTACTGCGTAAGAGGCGCGCGCGCGCGTGCGCCACGGGTCAGTGCGCGGCAACCACTGAATCGCCTCAACGTTGGGGAGGCCCGGTACGCACTTTTAGCTCGGCGGCGGAATGGCGTAGTGACACCCCCCTGCTTGTGTTGAGTTTGACATATTTCTATTTAAAGAAAAAGGATGACATTACTTCGTGAATTCAATACTCATGATGGTCACTAAATATGTATGTCCGTACGGCGTGAGTTCCTGAGCGAGAACGACACTATACTCCGTTTAATTTAAGATTTGAATTAACGATCAAATTGTAAGATCCCTTTCCCGGTATTTCGAACATTTTCTATAGTATTTTTTTTTTTTAATTTTTTATTATATTTTTACTTTAGAAGTTAACACAATTTTAAATATGCAATAAATAAATTTCTATTAAAAAAACCCAATGCAATCTGATGTGTGCTATAATATGACATACCTATTTGAAATGTAAAAAACTCAAATCTTTATTTAGCTGAATAGTCAATCAATTGAGTACATAAATTAAATTAAAACCTAAATGAATAATTAATAAAGAAAAAAAAAAAAAAACAAAATATCAAAAAACTAAAAAAATAATAAAAAAAAGGAATTTCTATTATAGTATTATATAGATGGAAAATCATACTTAAATACATATTAAACACCCAATACCTATTTTAAATAGTTTCATTGTTTTATTTAAAAACGCGAGCAAATTTCACAGTTAATTTTCAAATGTAAAATAAATTCAGTATAATCACAAACACGAGCCAATGTGTACTCGAAATCTCGAAACATTCGTAGACCTCGGTTGGTTGTTGTTTATCCGATGTTTGTTGATCGGCGTCAACCAAATCGGAATGTCTCTTGCTGCTAGTTGCCCCGTGTAAATATGCCAATGTCAATTTGACAGTTTGACTTGACAGTTATTATTGTTTGTTGCTTGTTGCTTGCCTCCTTGCCTGCCGCTACCGCTAGCCTAGCTTGGTTGGCCTGCTACATAAATGTACATAAATAAAATTAATGTAGTCATAATAAAATTGTAGTATCAGTTACTACCATAGAGTATTAGTACGTTACTACTTTGAAAGTTTTGGAAAATGGATAACGTGAAAAAACGTGACAGAAGTGTTAATTTCACTCGTGAAGAAATAGAGCTTTTGTTGTCTTTAGTTGAGCCGAAACTTCAAACGATTGAGAACAAAAAGAGTGGTGCCATAGCTTGGCACGATAAAGAGAAAGCATGGATGGCTATAGAGAAAAATTTCAACAATTCAACTACTGGTATACACCGCAGTGCGAGACACCTTAAATCCAAGTACGAAGCTTTAAAGAGAGATACTAGGAAAAAGGCTTGTATAATTCGTAGAGGACATTGTACCGAGGGAATTCGTAACGGCGAAGTATTTCTTTCAGAAGCCGAAAAGAGAGTTTTCTATATGGTACTGCAAGCGAACAACGGTGATTTTAGTGAGGCTGAAGAGATTTGTCCCTTGGATGTCAAACGAAATAGTAAATAAAATTTAGTTACAAATAGTTCGGAACAACCTTGTGTATGCATATAAAACAATTTAATTTGAACTATAATTTTCCTTTACTTTTAGGAAGTATGTCGAGTACAGAATTTGTTTCTATGAACATGGAATCAAGTGATATGTTCGAAAACAATATGAATAATGAACAAAATGATGGTGAATATTGATTAGTTCTTTACAGACTACATTATGAAAGCTCTAATTATTTCTAAATGCATTGTTCTATTGTGGAAATTAATGTTATTACTTTGTTATTTTGCAGATACATGCGAAAGTAAATGTTTATCTAATATATTTGGAAAAGATGAACCTGAAGATGTTTTGTATGAAGAAAATCCTGTTCCGAAAACTAAAAACTCTTTTGCTAATGATGGTAAATATATATTTTTTTTTTATTTAATATACAATACCAAGACCTAATGTTTAGGCTTTCTGTTCATAGACAGTTTTACTACAAAAAGGAAAAATGCTGTTAACCGTAAGAAGCATAGTGCCAAGTGTTAGTGAATGATTGATTTTTTCAAGTCAAATTTCTTGTGTCTTTGGTTGCTAATTCAAATATTTATTCTAGGTACAAAGACGAAAAGAAAAATAGATGAACTAATAGAATCAGTTTCAGATGTAGTTTTACTAAAGAAAAAGATACTTGAGGAAGAAATTAAAGAAAAAATTATACAAAGGAAGACACATGAAGAAGAACTGCAACACAGGAGAGAGATGAGAGCATTAGAGAATCAGCAAATGTTGCTGAAAATCGAAATATTAAAAGCAGAATTAGAAAGTACAGGAAAAAAAAACTAGAGATATTTTGTTTAAAAAAAAAGACTTCACTAATGATTAAAGATGTGTTCCATAGTGTTAAGCTGGAAGTTGAATTATTATAAATACTTTTCAACAATCTTTTGTCAACTTCATCTTCATCCTATAACTATATACCCAAACAAAACTTTCAAATCCAATTTTACCTCACATAAAAGAATGAGATGATCTGACGCCGATTTTATCTAAAACAGCTACCACCATCTTTATAATGGTCTGCAAGGCTACTACGAAACACGAAGTTCGTATCATACAGTCCCTCTCGCTCTCGTATTAAATAGTATAAGTGTCAGAGGAATCGCACGACACGAACTTGGAGTTTCGTAGTAGCCCTGCTGATATCTTTACCCACTTCCATCCCTTGCATCCATGTATTCCAATGATCTAATTGACTTTTTGATGTCTCATACAGGGTCACATTTAAGGGAGGGCATCAGGAGCTACCTACACAATAAAAAAAAAGCAATTATATAATTTATATAAACAACCAGCAGGTGGCTCAAGCTCAATCTAACGTTAGTTGGCCTTGGACTTGCATGTTAGGTTTGCAAGGGCAGAATTCTATTTGTACTGTGAAATTGCTATTTCTGTCAATTTATTCTTTATTTAATGTCATTGCTTTATTTGCTCAATTTCCTATCAACGAGTGGTTTAAATGCACCACTACCACAGAACAAGTAGGTAGGTAGTCTGTTTCACCTCTAATATCGTGTGTACTTATCAATGTGTTCATTCATAGTCATTGACTTATACTCCGATGGTTTTTGGTGTGCATTTTTATTAAAAAATACTTAAAAATAAATCACATCAAATGTAAGCAAGGGCATAATATGATCATTTAAGTACATGCTTTTGGTTTTGTAAATAATAGTTACTGATTTTGAAAAAACTTTTTTTCAATAAAAAGATCCCTCAAAATTATTTACCTTTTTTCTAATCCCTACTAATATTATAAATGCGAAAGTAACTCTGTCTGTCTGTCTGTTACGCTTTCACGTCGAAACCGCTGAACCGATTTTAATCAAATTTGGTACAGAGATAGTTTAAACCCCGAGGATCAACAAAGGATACTTTTTATTCCGGTAGAGGGCGCCACCGCGCGATAACCCAGGTCCGCGCAGACGAAGTCGCGGGCATAAGTTGAAGAAGTGCTAAATAAAAACGAAGTGTAATGGGTAAGTGGTGAAAGAGGTTAAAACATACATCAAAGACTAGGCTCCGTTTAATTTAATTTAACACACGTTTCTCGGTACTTCGAACACAAATGGACTAAAAATACCTACTTGTACATTTATTAGCGGTTATTATTATTATTAAAGAAATTAACACAATTTAAAATAGTTTCGTTCTTTCATTTAAAAACGTATGTGCAAATTTTGCCGTTAAGTTTCAAATGTTAAAATAAATGGAGTATACATAGTATAGATAATATAGTTCGTATCGTACCGTCCCGCCAACGCTTATATTATTTAATACGAGAGTGATAGGGACGGGTCAATGTGAATTTCGAAGTAGCCCTGCTGGGCCTGGGGCATTGACTTATATATCGATGGCCTGGGGGCAGATTTTTTAGTGGTGAAAATCTGTAGGTACCTTGTATAGTGGATCTTGTGGTGGAACTACAGATCAGATCAGATCATTAAATTTTTTTTTTTTTTTTTTTTTTTTTTTTCTGGCTCGCGCGGTTTGCGCATCCGCCACAGACGCGTTTAAAGGTAAGGAAACGAATCAAAAGAAAATACGGGAATTTGGAATACGGAATATGGAGTTCAACAGGAGAAGATTACATGGGATTTAAACAAGATTTAAAGCAAAAGAGATGAAAATATTTAACATAGGTACATATAATAGATTAAAATTAGTGAAGTGAGGAATACATATTTAAATTTTAATATCATTATTATTTATAAATATGTTCAATAAGTTATATATATTAATATCATTCGAGGATAAAAGGACAGTGATGGACGTAGGTAATGGGACTTTGTAGGATGTGAGCTGTTCATAAAAGGAGGAGTTGTCATGGAGAGGACATGAGAGAAATATATGATTAGTGTCTGCGATGCCCAAGCCACACTCACAAACATCGGACTCGACCAGTTTAAATTTAGCAAGGTTGGCGGGAGTACAAACATGACCCAGTCTCATGCGGATAAGGCAGCAGGTGGCTCTCTTACCAAATTTAAACTTGCCAAACCAAGGTTTAGACGGAATGCTAGGTTGGATAGAATAATAATGTTTGCCCTTGATCTTGCAACTTTCAATCCACATCTCTCTCCAGCTCTCTCTAAGAGATGAACCAGCGAGAGCGGCCAAATCATGACTGTAATTCCTATATGGGAAGAGATCACCATCTTTAACAGCTTCATTGGCTAGCCGATCAGCAATTACATTACCAGAAATATCACAGTGACTTGGAACCCAACCAAAAGACACGGAGTACCCCAAATCAGAACATTTGGCAAGGAGATTTCTTAATTGTATAATGACAGGGAATATTACTTTACAGTTAAATGGGAATTTACTAAGAGCTTGAAGAGCGCTTTTTGAATCAGTTATAATTAAAGTTTTTCTGAGTTGGGCAAGTAAAATATATTCTACGGCTTTAAGTAATCCAAAGCATTCTCCCGTAAATACTGACGTTTCAGGAGGGAGTTTAATTTTCTGAATAATTTTGTATTGAGCATGGTACACCCCAACCCCCACATGGCCGAAAGACGCATGCTTGGAAGAATCAGAGTATATATGATGCCAGCTGTGCCACCGATCGTCTTTAATAGAATTGAAATTAACATTAGGGTCCGTATCATTTTTAGTTACTCCTAAATTCAGTTGAACATCAGGTGATAAAGTAAGGGCAGAAAAATTATCACAGAAAAGGGGATATTTTGGATAGTGATAGGTTGGAGATTGTAGGGACATATACCTTTGATAACTTTTTACAAGGCATGGAGTTATTTTATGCGACCAATAAGTAGATGATGTCAAAGAGTTATTTAATAGTGGAAGGCTTGATCGTAGGGGATGATTGGAATTTTGGAAGCAGCGAAATAAAAACTTATCTGACAAATATTGACGTCTCAAAAGTAAAGGTGGTTCCACACATTCGACTTGTAGGCAATTTATAGGGCTTGATTTCATTGCACCACAGATCACGCGTAGGGCTTTGGACTGGACAGCATCTAACCGTTTAAAGCCATTAACTTGCCCCGGGATTAATAAAAATGTGCCATAATCGATACTACTTCTAATTAAAGCGTTGTATAGGAGTCTAAGCGAAAATGGATGAGCACCCCACCAGACACCTGTAAGACATCGTATCATGTTTAAAAGACGTTCGCACTTCGTTACAATATAGTCGCAGTGGGGAACACCGGTAAGTTTAAAATCTAACACTACACCAAGGAAACGTGTGAAACTTTTCGTTGGAATGGGCTGGCAATCAAATTTGACAGATACCACAGGCGGAACCCTTGTTCTGGCGAAAGGAACCACGACGCTCTTAGAGTGGGAAATCTCAAGGCCATTGTCATTCAACCAGTTTTTCAGATGGATAAGGGATTCAGTTAAGCAAACTGAAGCCATTTCAGAATTTCGGTTTGAGCAATACACAAGCAAGTCATCGGCATATTGCAGAACTTTAACCTCTTTACCTAAAGAATCTTCCAGGTCATGACTATATATGTTGTAGAGTAATGGACTTAGAACCGAGCCTTGAGGTAGCCCTCTCCACAAAAGCCTAGATCTCTTAATGTCATCTACAGTAAGATTGATACATCTTCCTGACAGCATATTTATAATAAAATTGGAAAGCAAAAGTGGTACTTTAAGATTTTGAAGTTTTTTATGGAGGCGAGAAATAATAACATTATCGTACGCTGCCGAAATGTCCATAAATGCTGCAATCAAAGTATTGCCATCGGAAAATGCTTGTCTAATGTCCGTGATAAGAACAGCTATATTATCAATGGTACCTCTGCCACGCCTAAAACCAAATTGATTTTGGCTAAGAATGTCGTTGGTTTCAATAAACCATTCTAGGCGATTTTTGACTAGATGTTCTGTAAGTTTCATTAGGACAGTGGACAGAGCTACAGGCCGATAAGAAGAGACATCGAAAGGGTCCTTATTTGGTTTCAGGAAAGGTAGAACATCTTGACATTTCCAAGCCTCGGGAATCTCGCCAGATATCATAATTTTGTTAATTAAATTTAGGAAGTATAGAAGAGACATATCATTTAGATGGGTAAAGAACGAATATGGTATACCATCAGGACCAGGAGCTGAATCTTTGGTTTTAGAGATGACTCCTTTGAGTTCTGGTAGGGTGAACGGGCCATTAAGCCCACTAAAGCCCAGCACTGGAGGTAAAGGAATAAACTCAGGAACAGTGGGAGGAGCGAGTTTATCCAGAAACTCATCTGCTAATGTAGAAGGAAGGTTGGAGGAACAGTCTTCTTTAAAAGCGGATCGAAATCTTTTAATATTATTCCAAACCACAGAAGGGTTTGTATTAGGAGATACAGATAAGCAAAAGTTTCTCCAACCTTCAAACTTCTTTTTTTTAAAAAGCTTTTTTGTCTTGTCTATTGCCTCCAAAACCAGATCAAAGTTTTCATTGGTACTAGATTCTCTGTAAGCAAGTTCAGCCTCCTTCCGCCTCTTAGCCGCTGAAGTACATTCCGAATCCCACCATGGTGGAGAAGGAATGTTGTTTCCTCCTACTTTTTTCACTGGAAAAACATTATCAGCAGTCTCGACCATTATCTTTGCCAGAGCGGCTGCACATGTGGCTTCATCGCTGTGTTCGATTGAAGGAAGAGAGGAAATTTTTTGATCAAGGTGTTCCTTGAATGTATCCCAGTTTGCATTACTTAAATTATACTTTAAACGAGGAGGACGCTTTTGAGTAGGAGAATTATTGAACGGAAATGAAAGAAGAATAGTAAAATGATCACTTCCAAATGAAATAGGAGAGACCTTCCAGGATAAAGAAGAAAATAAATTTGGACTACAAATAGAAACATCTGGGCAACTTATTCCCTCTCCAGGTGCAGTTCGTCGGGTGGGAGAACCATCATTTAAGATGCAAAGATTATGGGAGTCCATCATATCAATGACTAGATTACCATAGGAATTGGTGGTGGAACTACCCCAAGATTGATGCTGGGCGTTCAAATCTCCAAGAAGAATAAGAGGTTTGGGAAGCAGTGTCAATAAGTGATCTACTTCACTATAAATAGTTGAAGAAGGATGAGGGATATATAATGAGGCAAAACAGATATTATTAACAGAAACAGCAATTATAGATATATCATTATTATGAGCAGGAAGAGGAATATGTGAATAAGGAATGCCATGCTTTACAAGCAAAGCAACACCGGCATATCCATCAGAGCGGTCCTCTCTTATACAGGAAAATCCTGATACCCTGAAGTTGGATGAAGACTTTAACCAAGTTTCTTGCAAGGCTATTATTTTGAAATTATACTTATTTATTAAATAAAGTAAATCAGCTTTCTTTGGTATTGTTACGTTCGTGGGGTGGGTTCGTGATTGAAAAGCACTTTTAACACCGATGAATAAGAGTAGGATTTATTTTCACACTGTTACTTAACTTTACAAAACACTTAAAAACAGTTCACAGTAATTTCGCACTCAAAAACTCACTTACAAGTCGCTTTGATTCTCTTCGATGTTTATCGCTCGGTATCGCATTCGAAAAACTGTCTCCGCCGCAACCTCGCCCGGCTTATATACCCCCGGTGAATCGGTCCACAAAGTTCGAGAACAGTCCAGCTAGGACGTCATACCTACATCTCGAATGTTCCTGAAACGAGTAGAGTGTCTGTCTCTTTCATGTGCTATCTCTCTCACACAGTTACTAGAATGTTCCGGAAACAGGATCATCAGTCTGTTTCTCTCACACATATAGGCTATCCTTGTCACACACCTTCTCGAATGTTCTCAGTATAGCTGTCTCTTTCTAATCGTGCTATCTCTTTCACTCCTATTGAAAATTTCGCCATATACTGAAATGTAGTTCAAAGGCCCATAAGGGGTCCTGAAAACGCCTGAAAACGGGTTTTCAGGTTATGGCGTCATCGGATAGAGGGTGGCCTGAAACGGACTGAAAACATGTTTCAGGCGCCTGAAAACGACGGTAACTTGGGTGAAATTTTGATAAACTAATATGTGATAGAGCGTCCTCTGAAACGGCCTGAAACAGTATTCCAGCCTGCTGAAAACGCCTCCAATGGGTCGAAAAGCACGATTAAAGTTTCCACCTAACCCACCGCCGTAACACTGCCCCCTCCTAAGACATGCTCGTCCCGAGCATCATTAGATCCATGGTATTTGGCCAATCGATCAACATGAACAATCTTACAGGGGCTACGCGCGTTACGCTGTATTCGGTATGTGACATCGTTGATCCTAGTGACTACTTTGTACGGCCCTTCCCAACTCGGTGATAATTTCGGGGACTTCCCTTTTTTTCGCATAGGGTTATGTAGCCACACCAACGATCCTTCCTCAAATCTCGTCTGGTTAGACTTCCGGTCATATCTGGTCTTCATCTTTTCGCTGGCCTGCAGTCCGTGTTCACGAACATGATTGTGAACACCATCAATCCGGTTTCGCAGTTCACTTGCATATTCTGAAATCGTCTTTGGTGCATCTGGAGGTCGTCCTGTCAGTAGATCCGCAGGTAACCGCAGTTCTCTTCCAAAATTAGCACACGCAGGTGTCACGGCCGTGCTTTCGTGAACTGCGGTACGATACGACATTAAAAAGAGTGGAATATGCCTGTCCCAATCTTTTTGATGGCTGTCAACTACTTTGGCCAAATGTCGTTCCAGAGTCTGATTGAACCTCTCGACCATCCCGTCTGACTGTGGATGATAGGACGTAGTCCGAGTTTTATGAATTCCCATGACTCGGCAAGTCTCCTGAAACACCAGAGATTCAAAGTTTCTTCCCTGATCGCTGTGGATCTCAAGAGGTACTCCATACCGACAAAATACTTCAGCCACTACCGTTTCCGCTACTGTGACTGCCTCTTGATTTGGAATGGCAAACACTTCAGGCCATTTGGTGAAATAGTCCATGACCACAAGGATGTACTTGTTTCCGCGGTCAGAGATCGGGAACGGCCCTGCGACGTCCAAAGCAATTCTTTCCCAAGGTGCCCCCACATTATAAACTTTAAGCGCACCTCTACTGCGTGTATGTGGCCCCTTGACCGACGAGCAGCTAGTACACTTCCTACACCAGTCTTCCACATCTTCCCGACAGTGTATCCAGTAAAATCGTTGTCGAATCTTCATCAGAGTCCTTTTTACTCCTAGATGCCCGCCGGAAATGCCATCATGAAAGGATCTCAAAACATCGCTAACTCTCTTCCTTGGTACGACCACTTGAAGGTGAGCATCCTTTCCGTTCGCTGACTCCCATTTCCTACACAGTACGCCATTGTGCATAATCAGACTTTCCCATTGCGCCCAGTAGCTCTTGGTCACTGTACTCATCGGAGCTACTTCACACCACTTTGGTTTGGGCATTCCACCGTTGATCCAGTCGTAAATGGGTTTTATGTCACGATCTTCCTGTTGAGCTTCTTGCATGACAGCGTCACTCCATTCCTCGCTAACAGTGTCGGTCCTCAACATCTTCACGCAGTCCTTATCCTCTTGTCTTAAACAGTGTTTGCAGTCATCCGGACAAGGCCTTCGGGAGATCATAACTGGGACATTTTGACCACCAGCCAGCACTCGTCCCATAGTCCTGGCTTTTACTCGTTTCCCTGCTGCTGCCGTTCTGGATTACCAGAGCTTGCTGGCCTGTCCATTTGGTCCGAGTCTCGTCGCCTCCAATGTCTTTTCGGGCAGCCAAATTGCATGTGTCCTCGTTCTCCGCAGTTGTAACATCGAGGTCCCGTTTCTCGAGGTGGAGCAATCGGCTCCCTGGCAGTGACTTCGCGTACCCTGAAGGATCTTGTTGGGTCTTGGCGTACAGCTTCCACCTCGAGAGCATGGGCAAGCGCATCCTTCAAACTCCTATGGTGACCCAGTCGTACAGCAGCCCTCACTTCAAAGTCTCGAATCCCATCTATGAATGCCTGCACTAGCATTCCATCCGTAAAAGAGGATGAATCTCGGTATGCTTTTTGGACCAGTTTCTCTATTTCTAGGGCCCACTTTTGTAATGACTCATTACGACCCTGGGTCCTATCCTTCAGTTGAGCTCTGTAGACGTGCTCCAGATGACTGTCACCGAAGCGTGCTTCTAAAGCTTCAAGGAGACGGTCATATGTCTTATCCTTTCCCAACGTTTCCAAGATACTGAGAGCTTCATCCCGTAGCGCCAAACTCAGTGCCGTTTTTGCATAATCCTTGCTCCAGCCATTTGTTTCCGTAACCAACTCGAATTGGTGCTTGTATGCGGCCCATGAAGAGGTACCATCAAATGGTGGTAACTTTAACTTTTCACCTCCTGTGGCTGGTGCACCCGATAAACTGGTGGTGCCGTTGGCCACTTTAATTTCCAACTTCTGGAGGCGATTCTCGTGGCCTTCTACCTTTTCGTTGACACCGTTGAGGCGCTGTTCGTGATTTTCGACTTTAATGTCAACTGCCACAATTTTATCCTGGACCTCAGCCATCTCCTTTTTCCATTCTGCGATTGCGTCGTGTACCTCACGGAGGAGTTCGAACTGGTTCTTTTGTTCCTCCTGTATAATCCTAGCTTGTTCCTCCTGCTTTCTAGCATGTTCCTCCTGCCTTCTAGCTTGTTCCTCCTGCCTTCTAGCTTGTTCTTCCTGCCTTCTAGCTTGTTCCTCCTGCCTTCTAGCTTGTTCTTTCAGGAGGACCAGAATCGCGTTGACGTCTATTTCCGGCTTTAGGGATACTGCCGCCGCTGTATCTGACGCTGCGGCGGTGTCTGTAGGGTCCCCAGCTGCGGCGCGGCTTCGGGTCTGCATCCTCTCCTTCTCTTCTTCTCGCGGAGTAAGCGGCATTTTCAATCCCACTTCTGACACCAAATGTTACGTTCGTGGGGTGGGTTCGTGATTGAAAAGCACTTTTAACACCGATGAATAAGAGTAGGATTTATTTTCACACTGTTACTTAACTTTACAAAACACTTAAAAACAGTTCACAGTAATTTCGCACTCAAAAACTCACTTACAAGTCGCTTTGATTCTCTTCGATGTTTATCGCTCGGTATCGCATTCGAAAAACTGTCTCCGCCGCAACCTCGCCCGGCTTATATACCCCCGGTGAATCGGTCCACAAAGTTCGAGAACAGTCCAGCTAGGACGTCATACCTACATCTCGAATGTTCCTGAAACGAGTAGAGTGTCTGTCTCTTTCATGTGCTATCTCTCTCACACAGTTACTAGAATGTTCCGGAAACAGGATCATCAGTCTGTTTCTCTCACACATATAGGCTATCCTTGTCACACACCTTCTCGAATGTTCTCAGTATAGCTGTCTCTTTCTAATCGTGCTATCTCTTTCACTCCTATTGAAAATTTCGCCATATACTGAAATGTAGTTCAAAGGCCCATAAGGGGTCCTGAAAACGCCTGAAAACGGGTTTTCAGGTTATGGCGTCATCGGATAGAGGGTGGCCTGAAACGGACTGAAAACATGTTTCAGGCGCCTGAAAACGACGGTAACTTGGGTGAAATTTTGATAAACTAATATGTGATAGAGCGTCCTCTGAAACGGCCTGAAACAGTATTCCAGCCTGCTGAAAACGCCTCCAATGGGTCGAAAAGCACGATTAAAGTTTCCACCTAACCCACCGCCGTAACAGTATTATACTTCTACAGTTCCATTGAAGGATTTGAAATTGGCTGTTCATTATCAGTTAAGAGTTGAGTGAAAAAATTCATAATAGGGGCAGCGTGGGACGGTGAGATACTACTACCCAATCCAGATTGGGAAAGTAACTTAATGATCAACAGAATTATTTCTTTCACAGATTGTGTGGTCTCATTAGGTTTGTAAATATTTTTGTTAGTGACGGGCATGTCATAATCCCTTGTCAAGGCATTATGCGCTGCCACATCATATCCTTTAGATCTGGATTGAGGTGGGGAGCGAGGTTTCATAAAGATAGTTTTCTTATAAGATGTAGTTGGGCTAGAGTGTGAGTAAGATGAAATTGGGCTAGAATGTGAGGAATCCTTTTCTGTTCCGTTACTATTATTACTGAGCAGTGCATCAGCATATGAAATTTTGGAAATAGGTGGGTGTTGTTTATTAGCTTCAAAATATGACACACAGCTTTTAGCCATGGTCTCCTTTATATTTTTTTGTCTCTCAAATTCTAAACATTTTTTATCAGTAGCTAGGTGAGAACCCTTGCACAGACAACATCTTACATGCTCATCATCAACTTCGCATTTTTCTCCAGTATGTCCTTGACCACATTTGTAACATCTGGGAGTTGAGCGGCACTGACCTCTGACATGCCCAAAGCGACAACAGTTGTAGCATTGTATAGTAGGATATATGTATAGGTCTACAGGAAGTGCTGTGTAGCACATGAATATGCGTTTGGGCAAAACTTGGCCATCAAAGGTAAGTACCACAGACTCTGTGGGTTTTAACTCGCTGACACCTGATTCTATAACTTTCCTTTTTAGTCTTCTAACTTTTAATATTGGTCCACAACCTATTGGAACAGAGATATTTTCTAAGACTTCTACCTCTGACCACTCGGAGGGAACTCCTCGTACAATTCCCAACCGGGTGACAGAGAAAGTCGGGATGAATGTCTTGTAGTTAGATGCTGACAGGGCAGGGTTAGTCAAGAAGTTATTGGCAGCCTGAAAATCGCTGAAAGAAATAGTCACTCTATTCCTTCCAATACGTTTCAGGCTCCCATTAACAATTTGGGAGATATTATTTTTCCTTAGAAACTTTCCAAACACTACTGGGTGTAGGGAGACATTTTCATTTTCTGAGGTTTGTAGTCGTTGTACATGTACATTAAATGGTGCTACATCTGATTTCAGGTACATCATTCTGCCTACTGGCTGGGGAGCTGTGGATGTGGGATTGGAATTTGACAATAATTGAGCCGGCACTGAATCATTAAGAGTTGCAGGCATACTAGCAGCTGGTGAAGTGATGTGTTGTGGCTGTGGCTTGGGGGTTGGTTTTACAAATATATTATGCATTCTTTGACGGCTTTCATCAATATTGCAAGCACAATCATCCTCTTTTACTATCAAAGGCTCGCCATGACGTTGTCTCGACCTTTTTTTGTTACAGTGACGACATGTTTTTACAGAGAGTCGTTTCCTCCTGTTAATATTATCTTGGCTACAAGAGCCATCAGTGCTAGATCCGTCTACAATAGTCACATTATGTCCTATATCTGGGGCAGTCCCCCCTGGGTCTTCAGGTAACTCCATGAGGAGTTACCTGAAGTAGGTACAAATATTACAAAAAACTTACCCTTATATGTCCAGTATTTACACTAATAATTTACAAAAAATATACAAATTTACATAGAATACTTGTATTATTATTTACAATACCCGAATAATCAACTCTTGTGAACTAAAATATCAAATTTCACAATTTTTTCAAAAATAATTACAAAAACACAACCGAACTACCGAACGTTTCCCGCGCTTTTTCATCATTAAATTTATTTATTCTTAATTTTCTACTTCTCTGCTCGTATTTTAAATTTTGCATCTTTAAGCTCCGTTTACGCCCGAGATGTGCTATAAAATGAACAAGTATGTGATATAGCATTAGCCTGTTTCCATTAAGCCCGCTCCACACTTAGCCCGCGGATCGCGCGCAATGGCTGCGAAGGGGCGCGAACGCTAAGTGTAGAGCCGTTTCGCATATTCTTCGCGGTTTCGCGCTTTGTTCCCCAATTTTTGTCGGTTTTTGTCCCGCGTCAAAGGGAGCGCGAAGCGCGAACGCGACGTAGTACGAGACGCGGGCGAGTGTAGAGTCGTTGTTAAATTCGCGGCAAGTTCGCTCCGCGAAATCGCGCCGTGATTCGCGGACTAAGTGTGGAGCGCCCTTTATAGATGTGCTGTCCGAGGATAGGAAAATAAATCGTTTGTATAGGTCTTAGATGATTTATTATACTAAGGTTCATGAAAAACACTTTTCTCACACATCTTTAGTGAAAACGTAGCCTTTATGGCGAGTTTTTTAGAATAGCGTTACTTCAATTTGGACCATCAAAACTTGTAAAGTATTTTCTCGTGTAGCCCCCAAATATAACGCAAAACTACAATAATAACTTACAGTAATCTGTAAATGAAGTAAAGTTAAGTTATAAATGAAAATTAATTATTTTCGTTCTATTTTAAATTGACGTTTTTGATATTGTGAAACCAATCTCTCAATCGGACTAAAGGTACTTGTTTGTTCCGTCCGTTGCGTAGACAGAGAATAGTGTATTATAAGTCTATGGTCCGTTGCGAGCTTGACGTCAGAAAAAAAACAGCGTTACTACTTATTAAGTCAATAGCAAAAACGAGTGAATTAAAAATATATTCAAGAGTGTAAATATTAAATTATATTTTTTCAATTACATATTTACTTTGTAAAATCATTTGTATTTCTTTCTTAATTATTTGATACATTACGAGTCACTAAGTTGTTATCATTTGTCACTGCGCCTATTGCCGCTGTCAAAGTAATCTTCCGCTTTAGTTCAGTGACGCCATTGTGAGCCGTAACGACTTTTACCAGTGTCGGGATAAATCCTTAATTTCTTAGACAATCTTGGTAAATTGTGCTTTTATTTTACATGTTAATTATCTAATAGTGATAATCTGTGAATCTTGATATTTATTTACATCCCAAGACTTGTAGTTTGTGGGTTATTTGTTAAAATATCCGGTACCATTAAGCTAAATTCCTGTGAGGACAGTTGAGCGCCATTTGATGGAAAACTTGAACAGAATTTAACTTGTGAAGACTTTTTGTTTATACTATAACTTTCGTTAATAACTTCTCATAATAGCAGTGGTAAAACTTAGCAATAGTAAATGTTGATTAAAATGGGAATTATAGTGGTGTAAATGTAACCTAGCGTCGAGCCTTTGTGATCTCATCGAGTTTGGTGTTATCGAGTTAAATTTAACGTGTTAATTGTTTTCAGATATAGACGCATAATAATTTACCAAAAATGGCTGATGACATGCCCACATTCAAATGCGTCTTGGTTGGGGACGGTGGCACTGGCAAGACGACGTTCGTAAAACGACATTTGACTGGAGAGTTCGAGAAACGATATGTTGCTACGCTTGGTGTTGAAGTGCACCCCCTCGTATTCCACACAAATCGTGGGCCGATCAGATTTAACGTGTGGGATACAGCCGGTCAAGAGAAATTTGGAGGACTTAGAGACGGATACTATATCCAAGGACAATGCGCCATAATTATGTTCGACGTTACGTCCCGCGTCACTTACAAAAATGTCCCCAACTGGCACAGAGACTTGGTACGCGTTTGTGAAGGCATCCCTATTGTTTTGTGCGGCAACAAAGTTGACATCAAAGACAGAAAAGTCAAAGCCAAAACTATTGTTTTCCACAGGAAAAAGAATCTGCAGGTGAGCTCTTGAAAACTTAACCTTTAGGAGTTGCCTAATGTTTTGAAAATTTATTTGTTTATTTCATTTAGTTTAAGCTATTGAATTTTGTTTCTTAATTTTAAATCGTCCCAGCCCAGCCTATATATGCCCCATTGCTGGGCACAAGTCTCCTATCGGAAGTTTTTGTGATGATCATTAATATTTACTTATTTTCCAGTACTATGACATCTCTGCTAAATCCAACTACAACTTTGAAAAGCCTTTCCTTTGGCTAGCACGAAAACTGATCGGTGATGGCAACCTCGAGTTTGTTGCCATGCCAGCATTGGTGCCCCCAGAAGTCACCATGGACCCGCAATGGCAGAACCAGATCGAGAAGGATCTCAAAGAGGCTCAGGACACTGCCCTGCCGGATGAAGATGAAGATTTGTAAATATCTAGTAAATGAACTATCCAGTGCCCTCTAATAAAATGTGATTTGAAGATCAAGCAGTATGAAAGACATTGTGATGTCAAAAATAAACTTCATTCCATTAGGTTTCTGCTGGTCTATAAGTACACACTTGCTGGCTAATATTCTTGAAATATCTTTGCTTTACTGTTAACTTAAAAGCATTAATGTACCTTAAGTATTGTCTTAATTATTGTTTGTGATTTTTATTATACATTTCAAATCTTAAAATTTGTATGTCTCACTAAGTACATGTATGTAGCAGGCCATTTATGCATGTGAAATATTAATTATCATAAATTATTGTATCTTGAAAAAGGAGTGTTTTCAAAAAAATGGTAAAGCTGCTGTACCTTTCGTTGAAATCTCAGGTGTTCCTTTACTACTCCTAAGGACTGACAATATTTCACTGTAAATTGTGGTGAACTTTTGAATAAAGTTTTGAAAATGCATAATTTTTTATTTATTCCATTTATATTCCTTACATACTCAGTTTCTGGTTATCCAGGTTAAAGGCCATGGAACTGTGCAACTGTTAAAGCACAAGTGCTTTTGTTTATCAACTTCTGTTTTTTTATACATTTAGTAGTCCCTTTCAGATCTTGCAAGATTGCTTATGATTACGAATGATACTGATGAGATGAATGACAATGCAAAAGAGGTGATTAAATTCCTAGTAAAATTCGTCCTATAAGCAATGCAACGATGATTTTGTTTTGATATTATTAATTATTAGCATTGGGTTTTACAAGGGATGTTCGATTTGAACAAAATTTGCGTTGTCATTCTATTCATATAACTAGTTACAAAAGTGGAGGAGCGCTTATGAAAGAATGATTTATCCTATACAATATAACTACATTATGTACCCTCCAATTACGTTTGAAGTAGTGTGTTGATTGTTTTAATCTTGACAACTATCTTCTTCTTCTGCTGCAGAATATACCTAGAGGGAAGACGAAACGGGGACTACCTGTAGTTGCTAATAGTTACACAAAACGTGTGATAGTGATGTGGTTTTCAAATTTCTTGTCCACATACAATTTTCGGATCTTTTCCTTTAGACCAGGGGTTGCCAAAGCACGGCCCGCGAGCCTCTCTAATCCGGCCCGCGGAAAGAAACCGGGAGAGAATTTACATGAAGTGCAGTGTGGCCCTCGAGTCAAAAAGTTTGAAAACCCCTGCTTTAGACCGTGTATCCAATGTTCAAGGTAGTTTTCATGCTCCACTACAAAACTTAAAATTTGAACTTTGCATCTCATGGAATTGATAAAATTAAATAACCTAACCATAAAAATTTCATTTTTAATACAAGCTTTTTTTGCTGACTGTACTTGCATTGTCACTTATTGTTGCATACCAAATTTCAAGTCAATCTGAATACTGAAAGGTCAAATTTAACTTGCAAGATTTGATTATAGACAGACAGAAAGACGGGACAGGTGAAACTAAATAAAAGTTTGTAAAAATACTTACTTCAAATGTGCTTGAAATAAAAGTAATGTTAAAATGGTGAATTGAACTTTTATTGACTAATTTTTTTTTACGTTTTATTGCGTAAATGCATATCATAATAACTACTGTAACTTAAAATAAAATAACACTTGATTTCGATTACTTCTTGGCAGCAGCCTTTTCCCTGGCCTTCTTGCCCTCCATGAGCTTTAGTCTGTCTTCTTCGGTCATGTTTTTGTTTATTTTAGTGACAACTCCAGTTCCCAGTGTCATGTCACCTAAACGTAGCGTGAAACGTTGCCCGGTTTCACATACCATGGGCTTTACCAATCGCAATTGTAAACTGAAATAAATAAGGTATTAGTTATCAACTGACTTTATACAAAATTCCACAGGACTTAATAATTCTCATCCTTACTAAGATTATAAACGTGAAAGTAACTGAGACTGTTACCTCTTCACCCGATTTAGATGAAATTTGGTATGGAGATAGTTAAAGATCCTTAGAAGGACATAGGATAGATTAAATTCCGAAAAGTTGAAAAGTTCCCGTAGGATGGCGATAAACGAATTCCTTGCAGATGGGATTCGCACATCACCCGCAGCATCGCTCGTTCATATTGGATCGGATTACCCGAAATCCACAATTACCGGTGGTAATCCGTACTAATATTATAAATGTGAAAGTAACTCTGTCTGTCTGTCTGTTACGCTTTCACGTCGAAACCGCTGAACCGATTTTAATGAAATTCGGTATAGAGATAGTTTAAGCCCTAAGGATCAACATAGGACACTTTTTATTCCGCGCAGACGAAGTCGCAGGCATAAGCTAGTATCGGAATAAAAGTAGCCTATGTGTCATTCCAGAGATTCAGTAATCTACATACAAATCCGATCAACTATACACATTAAAAGAAGAAAAGCGTGAAAGGTCAAAACACACAATTTTTCGCATTTTCAATATTAGTAGGATTTTTTTTTATTAGGAAAGTATACAACTATTAGTGATTCCCTTACGTCGCATCTTCACCAGGCATGACCATCTCTTTGTTAGGGATGGTAACTTGTGACGCGCAATCCCACGTCATCGAGAACATTTGCAACTGAATGAAAGATGTGAATGGCTTAGATCGGCCTCCCTCTTCCTTGCTGAGGATGTATACTGCTGCTTCAATGTTGTCATGAGCTTTAACAGTCCCAGGCTTAGCCATGACCATGCCGCGTTTAATTTGCTCTCTCTTAATGGACCGCACCAAAGCACCCAACTGATCGCCGGCTTGCGCCTCCTCCAGTGTCTTATGGAACATTTCCACACCAGTTATAGTGGTTTTCATTACTTTGCCGTGGCCAACTATTTCGCATTCAGTGCCCTTCTTTAAGACTCCTGAAAAGTAAATAGAAATTTAGCTAAATAAAGCTGCTGGTGATGAACTAATGAATGCGGTGCAATTTGTAAAGTGACATACGCAAATACATCTTACTACTACTGCTACATCTCTGGTGGAAACGCAGCCTTAGGCCGCTAAAGGTGAAATATAAATAGTTTATTTCTTAGAATACAGGAAGTTATTATAAACAATGTCAACAGAATATTCTGCTAGTTCTGGCATAAAAATCCCTACTAACTAATATTATAAATGCGAAAATAACTCTGTCTGTCTGTTACGCTTTCACGTCGAAACCACTGAACCGATTTTGATGAAATTTGGTATATAGGTCGTTTGAATCCCAAGGATCAACATAGGATACCTTTTATTCCGGTGGAGGGCGCCACCGCGCGATAACCTAGATCCGCGCAGACGGAGTCGCGGGCATAAGCTAGTATTATCTATCATATAAAAATTGAAAGCCATTAATAAAATAATATTACCTCTGTGGAGTCTGCCAGTGACGACTGTACCACGTCCAGGGATGGTGTGGACAGATTCAACAGGCAAGAGGAATGGCTTATCTAGCTCTCGGACTGGTGTTGGAATGAACGAATCAACCTCTTTAAGAAGTTCTGTGATCGCTGCAGCGCCGATTTCGGGGCTCTTGCCTTCAAGGGCGCAGAGGGCGGATCCTGAAACAGGGATACATTTGCTATGATACGGGCTACACCGAAATTCGAAAATCGAAATTTGTGTCGTTCTATCCCTCTGACACTTATTACTATTTATTTAATACGAGAGTAAGAGGGACGGTACGATACGAACTTCGATTTTCGAATATTGGAGTAGGCATTCTGTAGTATGTACTTGTTTTTAGTCTTCACACTTTGATTAAAGATTGTAACTAGTTTTAAGCAAATGATTGATTGAGATCCTTTAGCTGTAATTTATCCTATGTTAAATTGCTTTGAAAGAAATATTATTACTTTTGTTGATTAGTTACTGCTTAATTGTAAATATGGTGTAATTAATGTATTATGAACACAATTTTTTTTTCAACAAACAACGACAAATCCTGGCATATGGCAACCCTACCCCTGCAGAGCCAGAGTCCCTGGATACAAAGGCATATTTAAAAATTATAAAAGTACCTTTAATAACTGGAATTTTATCACCATCATAACCCATCTCAGTCATGAGCTCACGAATTTCCATTTCCACAAGTTCGACCATCTCCTGGTCAGCTGCATCCACTTTGTTGATGAAGACTACCACATGTTGAATGCCGATTTGTTTAGCCAGAAGCAAATGCTCCCTGGTTTGAGGCATCACACCATCAGTAGCTGCAACTACCAGTATGGCACCATCCATTTGGGCCGTGCCTGTGATCATATTCTGAAATTATCATTATTTTAAATAGGTGTTGTGTAAGCTACATGACTTTTTTTAATATAAATTTCTGATAAATTATTTATATACGAAAACTCTTCATAGCCCTTTCAAATCCAGCCATTACGATTGTGCGGGTTTATTACATTTGAATTTGACATGGATTGTACATAAGGTCCACTGTGAATCAAGAACCCACCTTTCATCCCGACTTTGTTAATATAATAATATAAAGAACACTTTTTGTTTGAGAATGTCATATTATTGCACTGTGTCATGCAGTTTGTCCAACATTCTGCTGCAGATTGAGGCAGCATTGCTTTGCCATCATATTTTGTCTACTACTCAATTAGCCTACTTAAGTTTACTGGAGCTTAGATTGAAGCTAAATGAAGGATTTATGACAACTGGAAGTAAACCTTAAAACTTTAATATCATTTTGAAAAGTATAACATCAAATACAAACCTTAATGTAATCAGCGTGACCAGGGCAATCTGTGTGTCCGTAATGTCTACTTTCCGTTTGGTACTCCACATGGGCAACATTGATTGTGATGCCTCGAGCTTTCTCCTCGGGGGCATTATCAATATCTGAATAGCCTTTCTTTTGGGCCAAATTGAGATCGGCTAATACTGTAACATATAAAATTTAACATAAGCAGATACTTAAACAAAAAATAATTTGATTACATTTGTAGTCCATTCATGACCTCCAGAGGTGTCTTTAGTCTATGTAGCGCTTGTGTGTAATCATTACTTTAGCACCCTCTGGTAAGTAAAATAGGTAGAAAGTACCATGAGTCATATTTTCTACCTATGGCCATGGGCCATGGTTCATGGCCGGTGCTCCTAACACCACTGCAGCTGTGTGCAACACACACTCTGCACCATAGGTGAAGCAGGCTCTGATGATCTCTCATTTGCAGAAATGAATAACAACACCTAATTGGACGTATCAATACAAATTAAATATTTGGGACCAATTTGTGACATGCACTTTTTTATTTTACTTTTTTCCCATGTATGATAAACATTTTATTTCTTTATTCAAATTAAAATTGACTTTTGGTAAATACAAATATTTTGTATTCTAGCCTTTAAAAGATTTTTTGTATTAGTACTCATATTATGGATTGGACACACGCTTCAAGAGTTGAATGATCACCTGCCCGAGCAGGGTCTCTGTTGGCAATCTACTGGCAAAAGATGGCCAGGACATTCTCGGACCATATGGAGGCAATCAGTTGAAAAGAAGGCTGGATCAATTGGTCCCAGCTGGGAAAAGCTGGAAGAATCCGCGCAAGATCGAGCCAAATGGAAAACTCTTCTACAAGCCCTATGTCCCTAATGAGGGATAACAGGATCACATCATCATCACTCATATTATCTCAGCAATATTATGTGCCTCAGAAAAGAAATCAAATTTACCTTTGGTTATGGCAGCAGTTAGGGTGGTTTTTCCATGATCAACATGTCCAATTGTACCAACATTGCAATGCGGTTTGGTTCTCTCAAACACTTGTTTCTCAGCATAGTTCCTTCGTAAAACAATGCTCAAAGGACTGAGGCCAGGCAAACCTGTACTCCGAAGATGAGACCCCGAACCTTGTTTGAGTACTATTTTTAATGCTGGAAATAAAAAAAATCATCAATGTTAAGTAAATCGCTGAAAAAGAATTAGCCTAGCTATTCAAAGAGGAAACGCTGCCAGCATCTTCGGGACCTTGCCTAAGGGGTACTCTTTGGACACTTTGTTTTAGTTTTAGGTTAAATTTTTATTTTATTTTAAGTTATTGTTAGAATGTTATGTTTAATATTTATATTATTTAGTTTCTTTTATCAATAAAGGCGAATCTTTTGATAAATTAAAAAAAAAAGTAAATCGCCAAAAAGATCAATAATTCTAACCTATAACATAGGACAACTTGCAGGATATCAGCATTTACATATAAACAGGCAATAATAGTTAGGTGGCGTGTTATATTGCGAATAACTGGAGTCTTTATATATTATTAGTATTCAATCAGGGTGATTGATCTTTTACATAATATTCTAAGAAGAACATAACCAATATTAAAATATGGAAATAACACAATTTCGATGAAAGAATATTACGAAAGAGTAATATGAATTTCGTTTATTTAAATTAGGCAGTATATACACAGTAGGATAGACAAAAATCTCAAATTAATATAACATAGGCACAGTTTTCCCAGGCACAGGTATCTTACCTGGGTTAACCAAACTTTTGGCAAATGATAGCGTAGCCATTTCGCAATTCCGGAACTGCTGTAGGAATTTCAATTGATATTATTATTCAATATTTTACTGACGTATTATAAAAGGCCGGTAAATTAGAGTAGAATTTAATAAGGTTTTCTTTCTCCGACACTTTTCTTGACTTTTCCTACTTTTTTAAAAAAAAGGTCTGTGCGGCAGCCACAGACGCAGTAGGTATGTATAGTGGATTGACATTTGATATAACGTTCAAGTTAGCCAACATCACATAATCTCATGCAGAAAAAATAAAAAACAAGAATTTTTTTTTTCAGTTCAATGTTAATTCATATTTATCTCTCGTGTTGTGTCATCTGTGGTATTTGGTTGCGTTCACATTTATCTGATGCAGTGTGTTGTTGACGGCTTGTGTTGTGTTCGCACTAAAGCTATAAAGAGAGAAAGAGACAGAGGGCATCACAATACAACACGACAGATAAATGTGAATGCGGCTTTATGGTGCTCCCACATTGGCTGTTTTATTAAATGTTATACTTTTATCGTTATAAAACCCAATAACATTGTATAGCACTTATAACTTTTTTACAACTTGTAAAACTTGTTCACTGACAACTAATATCTAACAAATCCTCGGGAAGGGCAGGATAGTTTTTATCCCGGAAAATTGCATAGTTCCCGCGGGATAGCGATAAATAAATACCACATAATATAGTCCGCGCGACGGTTAAAGACGGCTCGGGAAAAGTGGAAGGGGCATGCGCAGAAGTCATTTCTTCGGTCTGCTTTGCGGGGTACAGGGGTGAAGGGCAGGTGGGCGTCGACGCCGTCACGTTATTGGTTAGTCGTCGCTCTCCGCCGCGCTTATTGGTGCATGCGTTTCGTGTTCCATTACGTACTGTCGCGCACAAATTGTTTAACTTTATTTTCATTTCGTCGTAGTGAAAAAAATGCCGAAAAATAAAGTTTTAACTAGGCTAGCCAGAAAATTGGTTTACGGCGCGAACTGTTCTTCTTCAATCTTTTATCTCCATTTTTGTCTAACGGATTTTGAAAAAAAAATGAATACTTAATTTTGTATTTTTTTTAAACATCCATACTAATATTATAAATGCAGTAACTCTGTCTGTCTGTCTGTCTGTCTGTCTGTTACGCTTTCACGCCAAAACCGCTGAACCGATTTGGATGAAATTTGGTACAGAGATAGAATAGACCTTGGGAAAGGACATAGGCTATCTTTTATCGCGAAAAAGAGGCTTTAAGGGGTTAAAATAGGGGGTGAAAGTTTATATGGTGGAAGTTCGTCGCTGTCGAAGATAAAACTATGAAACTTGGCATTTAGGCATTTAATATACTATCCATGTCCATACTAATATTATAAATGTCAAAGTGTGTTTGTATGTCTGTATGTTTGTCCGTCTTTCACGCCGTAACGGAGCGACAGATCGACGTGATTTTTGGCATGGAGATAGATAGTTTATGGGCCCGAGAGTGATATAGGCTACTTTTTATCCCGGAAAAATGCACAGATCCCGAGGGAACAGCGCGCGATAACCGAGTACCACGCGGGCGGAGCCGCGGGCAAAAGCTAGTGACAAACGGGACTTATCACGCTATTTGACCCAATTGTTATTTACCTCGACGTTTCGGCAACATTTCACTTATTTCGTATCTCTATTGACGTGAAAGATCTAATATACACGAAATCTACATAATTTTAATTTATTCGATGTAAAAAGTTCAATTAATAATATTCCGTTATTACCTACTAGCTTTTTCCCGTGGCTCCGCCCGCGCGGTATTCGGTTATCGTGCGCTGTTCCCTCGGGAACTAACTGTGTATTTTTCCGGGATAAAAAGTAGCCTATGTCACTCTCGGACCCATAAAATATCTCTATGCCAAAAATCACGTTGATCCGTCGCTCCGTTACGGCGTGAAAGAGGGACAAACATACAAATATACAAACACACAAACAGACTTTCGCATTTATAATATTAGTATGGATTACATTATCTTATTAAAATTACACTTACCTAAAATTTACTTGTGTTCTTTTTTCTGATATATGTATTATTTTGTTAAAAGATTTTGTGCGCGATTGTACCCATGCGCCATTTACCCCCACCAGATTCCCTGAGCCGTCTTCAACCGTCGCGCGGACTATACCTACCACTAATCTTTGCACGCGACTCCATCCACGCCACGTAGTATTTATTAACTATCTGTCTGTATACCGAATTTCATCTAAATCGGTTCAGCGGGTGTGTCGCGCTGGCGCTGCTCTAATTTAACACATAAAAAATTCAAAATAATAAGAAGTATATCCACGCGAAGTAGGTACCTAATAGGTTTATTCCCGAATCACTCTCAAAAGTTTCGGTCGCTTCGAAACTACATTTTTTTAATAGCAAGAGGTCATTATAGTCTAGTCATTTTTAACTTGATCTCTTATTTCTTTCATATCAAAGTCTTTATGCCGTTGGCATAAGATGTAGGAAATAGTTTATTAATAGTAGGTAAAACAATTACAAAGATTAGGATGATTTATTTAGACATGTTGCTGGAAAGAAGGTTAGGGTCTCGCTCGATACACAAGCAGATATACCTAGACTAATAACTCTCTTTAAGGGTTCCTTTTAAAATATCTCTATCCCGTCAGAATATCGGGATAAAAAGTTGCCTATGTTATTCCAGAGATCCAGCTACATAGGTAGTTGTACAGACATACAAAATTTCATGTCTCTAAGCCCAGCTGTTATTGTTATTTCGAGATTTTATCCCTATCCCGTGGGAATATCGGGATATAAAGTATCCTATGTTTTAATCCAGGTTATAAACTAACTTTTTGCCAAATTTCAACTGATTCCGCATCCAGCCGCTTCAGCGTGAAGAAGTACAAACACACAAATTTTCACATTAATAATACCTTATTGGAAGGATTAACGGAAACAGACAAATAATTAAATTCGTCTCTCTGTAGTATCAAAGTTTAATATTATTATAGTACATTATATTATATGTCTTATATACTCTTATTATTCCTAACAATCACTGTAACAAAATTTACTTAAATGTTCTTATCAAGCGATAAACAAAACAACGAGCTTACATTATCGTACTTAGCAAATAATGCGGGAAAAATTAAACGAAACAAATTAAAAGTCAAAATCATCACTGCTGGGAGATTCTATACGAATCTGAAAGTCTTGCGTATTCACTACCGAGTCTGTTTTGTCTTCAGGAAGGTAAGTTTTCGAAGAATCTGAAATAAAAAAGTTTTAGGGGCTGTTCCACCATCCATTGATTAGTGTTAACTGACGGTTAAATGTGATGCCGTCTCCGTCTATTCGAACAAAACAAATAGAGACGGCATCATATTTAACCGTCAGTTAACTTTAACACTAATCAATGGATGATGAAACAGCCCCTTAGTAAAGTATAGTTTAATATCTTCGTTTTTGAAATGGTTTTATTATATTTCCAGAATTAAATATTACATTATATTTAAAAGCCCATACAGTGCATTATTACGTGTAAAAATTACCACGTGCTTTACGGTGAAGGAAACATCGTGAGGAAACCTGCACAAACTTCGAAGCAATTCGTGGTGTGAAATTCCCAATCCATACTGGGCCCGCGTGGGAACAACGGCCCAAGCCTTCTCATTCCGAGAGGAAGCCTGTGCCCAGCAGTGGGACATTTATAGGCTGGGATGATGATTTGTGAAATACCTACCATTATCAATACCAGTCATTTCTACTGATTCCAAGTTTATGGTTTGCGTGCTACCAACTTCAATAGCCATGGAATCTGGATCTGGATGTTTAAATTCATTCGAAGAAACTTTGTTAGTGCACTGTTCGAATGTTTCCTTCGTATTTACGGTACTTGGAGCGCCAACAGTTTTCTCAGTTTCCGTTATTTCTGAGTCAGAATTTTTACTGATTTCCTTTACAATGTCATTAATAATATTTCTCGGTTTCTTATTGTAATGAGCGCTTTTCGTTGCATCTTTTCGCATCGGCGTTGCTACATTTGTTTCTATGTTCAGTTTACTCTCTTTTGACTTTGTATTATTGTCAAATTGTCCACTGTCACCGTCATTAACTGCGGTATTATCTTCATCATTACCAATTAGGACAGGGTTAGTCTTCTTAATCTTTGGGGTTCCAATCAAGATAACATTTTTCCTTTTGTTATTTTCTCTGACTATTTGGATTTCACCGTCAGACTCACTCGAAACTTCAATGGGGAAATCGACATTAAATTTTCTTTTTAATTGATTTTGGAACTTCTCCAATTCACGTTTAGTTACTTTTCTGGGGCTCACAATCGCGCCTTTGTAAGTACTAATAAAACTGAACTCTGCTAACCGATCAAGAACAGGTAGTTTTTCGGCTTTTTCCGCTAGCTGCATAGCTTTCTCCAAACGTTTCTTGTATTTTTTGTCGTTTATTGTGTGCCTCTTCTTCTTATTGGAAGTAAAGGGCTTCAAATTTTCCGGGGCAATCCAAGCCCTTGTAACATCGGCTGCGTCGAAGAAAACGACGTTATAGTGAGTCTGAAAAATTACTAATTTCATTCATACAATGTTTAAAGTTTTTCTTAAACACTAGCGCACGAATGAATAATAACATACGTAGTTATGTTCTATTCGATGAAGAGTCATTGAAATATGATTATTTACGATAAATCGTGCTCCCACACTGTGTGCTTTAAGCGGTGTTTCATGCTCTGTAAGGTACATGCAAATTTTGGAATGGACTGGCGGGCGGTTGAGCTTTTCCCCTCTTAACCACCAAGTAACACTTTTTACAGCAGCGGTTCTAATGACACATCCATAAACCGTGGGCGGCGATGATCACTTAACATCAAGTGAACCGCATGCCAGTTAATCGGCTTTTATGTAAAAAAAAAAGCTGACTTGCCGGTATATCAGAGAAGCCGTCGAGCCAATAAAACTGCTCAGTATCCGGACAGTCGTCAACCATGGCGGGCCACCACGGCCAGCCCGGCAGCCGCGCCCACACCAGAGACCCTGCCGAGTACTCGCTGTGAATCAAGTCTTCTTCTTCAGTAACACGCAGTGGCGCTTCTGGGACTGAACAGTTTGCCATGGATTTGTCTGGAAACAAAAATTAAGTAGGTATATCAAAGTAAAAGCTGTTTCAGATTTGCAATTTCTTTCTTAAAAAGAATAAAGAAGAAATAAGAATGCTCGTTGTCCGCGGCGATTGGAAAGTGTTTTAGATCAGATTGTTGAAGAATTTAAAGTTTTGTCCTAAAGCTTACCTGGATTCATGGAGCAGTACCACTTAGGAGGTAGCTGGTGAGCATCAACAACGTGCGGTAGATGGCGCCAAGTATCGCAAGAGTCGCATTGCACCCAGAGACCAGGGCCGCGCCGCCTCTGGAGCCAGGCTAGTCGGTGCCGGTGTGAGAGTCCCGGCCCTGGTTGACTCAGGGCTTCCTTGTAGGCACTGAAATAAACATGAAATGAGGTGCCATAGCTTGAAAGGCACAATGAAAATACCGATTTAGACTAGCAGTTGCCCACGACTCTATTTGCTAAGAATTCTGGCTGTTTTTTTACGTTTAAACCGCTGAACCGAGTCAGATAAAATTTGTTTAAGATAGTTTGAGACCCTGGGCCTAAATATAATTTTTATTCCGGAAAAGTGCATAGTTCCTGTAGGATGGCGATAAACGAATTATTCGCAGACGAGTCGCGAGCAACAGAAATTTAATAATCAAACTGCGTATTTACGTTACGTCTGGATGCCATGAGCCTATTCTTACACAGTGAGAAGAATAAGCACAAGTTTCTGGCCTGTGCAGATTTGGGAACTTGACTTCACTAGGTACACAGAGGCACTTTTCTTTCTTATTGGAAGGAATTGTTTCTTAACACCTATTTTACTCGTATCGTATCTACAAAGTAAAATCGTGATAAAAAATCTTTTTTACCTGCTATTTTGGGATAGTTCGTTTTGATTAGTCGTAACATCATCAGCAAACGTTGCATGCCGATTTTTCGGCTTGCTAGGTTCTTGAGAAGACATGGTGCCATCACACTGCAAAAATAAAAGCAACGTAAAAGAATAAAAATAAAACTATGTTGCGGGTAAATGGAGATAATAATAGGTAAGCACAGCAGGCAACCTACCTACCAGTTTATTTTTGTAAAACGCGGTAATAAGCAGCAATGTTGCAGAAATATTGCCAGGGCTAAAGTTTTACTTACTAGAAAGAAAAATATCTGATAGGAAAATGACCACAGAAATATATTAATCTATGAGAAAATAGGCAGGATTTATTTTTATTAATTACAAGTCAAATGTTATTGACAGACATTATGTATAGCTTGTCAACAAGCTATATTTATGTATTATATCTATAGTTAATTAAACTTTAAAATATGCTAATAACATTGTTGTTTTGCTTAATGCTAAAAAAAATTGATGAATTAATAAAACAGTGCAGTAAAGTTACCGGTGGTTGGCGAGCTTCTTCAACGGGTTCGTAAGCATTTTCAGTTGGTAATTTAACCGCCTCCATTTGATCTGTCATATCAGGACAACTAGTCAACAGAAATCAAAAAGATTTGTTCGTAATACAAGATTAAGAAGCGTTTAAATTATAAGTATATTTTTAACTTTTCTTGTTGTATTATTCGATTGTGATTCGATTAACCTCTGCAATTTCTCCCGCCAAAAAAACAAATAGTTTTATGGCCCTCTGAAAAAGCAAAGGGTAAAAGCCCTTACAGCCACGTCAATTTACGTAATAAAACGAACTAACGAATGGACTCACAAAATCCCAAATCATGGGTAGGACACAAAAGCGTGATAGACAAAATGCCATTTACGATAGTTGTTAATTTAAATTAAGCACGCATTACATACTAAAATATTAATATTTATTAAAACTGAAAATAATTACGAAAACCCAACGAAAACTGTCGAAAATTATTCAGTGTCCAAAAACAAAAACAAAACTTTTTCGTCTCAATCAAATACAACACTTCTTAAATTTAAAAGCTTACAAGTCAACAAAAAATTACTTCTTAGGGAACATAAATAATAATATTTTTTTTACATTTGTAATGGTTACTGATTTTGGTGACGTGGAATAGAAATATTTTTCTTACGGAAGTGCGCACTCAAGATAAAGTCGTCTTGCTAGTCGCCATATTAGCGGCACGCAGTGAAACACGGTCCTTTCTAATATTTTCGTCGGTATCGACGAAAGGGAGTACAAGCTACTCCCTTTATTTGTGTTACAAGTTTTCTACTTTTTCATTACCGCTAGGTAAAGTGTATTTCTAAAGAGGAATATATTTTTTCCTTGTTTCGGATTATAAACATGGCTTTCTAAAATGTCGACCTTTTACGTAAATTTGTTGCCTCTTCGGGGAGAATCCCGCTCCGCTGTTTTTGTTGATGTTGGAAGAATCCAAAATGGACAAAAAGTCTATAAATCGCTCATCTCAGCTACAATCGAGGGTTTCGGCCGCCGATGGTAAAAAAAATACAGGTGAGTGCTTGGAACAAAAGACGAAGGTCACGTTTTATCTACATTTTTATTAAGCTTTCTTATGTCATGCTGTCGGGTGACATGTTTTGATTTGTTTGTATTCAGAATTGACTCATAAGCCTTGGCCAAGAGGCAATAAGAAACGAGAGGGTCCTGGTAGTGCTCCTAAGAATGAACCTAATCGGAAGAATCCAGCGCAGAGGGGTAGGGGTCAAGTTGACCGGCGACCGCGCGCTCGCGGGGTCCCTGGCAGCTTTATGGGTGGAACGGAGATCGCCAGGTATGACATGAAATGTATTTTTCAAAGGAGAAAATTAAATAGTTTCATCAGCTTTATGATGCTAAAGAAGTCCTAATTCAATTTGACAGTTTTGCAATCCGATTGTAATGGCGTTTGTTGCGTTCAATTAACAGTCGCTGATATGTTGCTGTCACTGATGTGGGTGGTGGTAGGATAGGGTTTGAATTTGACAAATGCACAATTTCATTTGAAAACTGGGAACATGAAAAGGTGATACAATGCTTAGGAATTATTTATAGAAAATAGTTATTTTTGTAATTAAAATGAAGGTAGTGATTTTACACAAGTGCAATGAAACTTCCATAAAAAGTTTAGTTAATGCACTTAAACATACACAGGCCTCATTTTCTTGTATGTAAAATTATCTTCACTTTTTTGTAGTATGCTGTGTAGTCACCTGCATTAATATCTGCCACAGCAGAGTGCGCACAAATATCTGACACATACTACTGGCCGTAGAAATAGTCATATCAGATATTTATGCATGCTTTGTTGTGCTAGATATTGGTGTGAGTAACTGTACTTATGCTTTTATTTTCATATTTTAGGCTAGAAGATGATCAGGGCCCTGAAATTGGGTCTGTGTATGCGCCTGGAAGCAAGAAGCAAAACTGGAACCATTTGCTGAACTTCACCTATCCTACTCGAGGGGGGCCAGAGCGAAGGGACCAGGGGCCACGTCGTCAGGGACTCACCAGAGCACCTCAGCGGCATAGCCATGACCTTTACCTTCGAGCTTAGTGAGTGAGATAACAATAGTAATGTCTTCTGTAATTGTTATAACCTTGTAATCTTGCTCTCCCATTTGTGCTCTTGCTCATTCTTTCATTGTCCTGCGGTATGGCAGTGGAGGAGCCAAGTGAGATACCTAATAGCTTTACAACTCTATAATGTCAATGTGTGCCTATTTTGCTTCATTGGCTGTAGGTTCTATTTGTGCTAGCTTTGCAAGGAGCCTGGTACAAATGGTTTTTAAGTAATGCAACTGGATATAACCTCAACCTCTACAAAGTGATGCCTGAATAAATAATTTGGATCTCTAAGATGAGGGCTTTTATCTGCAAACCATGTATTTTTTAAAATGTGTACCTACCTACATGTTTGAATTTAATAAAATACTGTTGTTTAAAGAAGTGTGAAGATTCTTATGTTGATCAATGTAATATCTTTTTTTACAGTTGCCAGTTTGTGGTGAAAGAAGATGGTGACTACCGAGCTAACATACTGGATCCAGATGTGCCCATCAAGTGGGAGCAAATAGAAGAAATTGTAAGTACATTTGTATTTGATAATTTATTAGATAACAAGCTAGAATGCGTCAATATACATATTAATTCTTATAAATAATATTCATATTAGTTCTAAGTCTTTTGACAGACATCTTTATAAGCTGTTATAGAATACCCACAAAAGTAGTTTGAATTGAATGTCAATATCTCAAATAGCAGATTTAATGCACAAGTAAGGACCTGGGCGATCGAGCTTTGCTTAGGCTGAAACTCTGTAACAAGCGTTTACACAGAGATAAGATCATGTTAAATCAATTTGTCATCCTTGAAAACCCCTAAATACCAAATTTCATCGAAATTTGGAGCTGTTTCAGAGATCCCCGAAATATATGTACAAGAGTTGCTCATTTAAAGGTATTAAATTAGATAGATTTGTAACATATTTACAATTAGGGTTTAGTTCTTATTTTGTCAATTAAAAACCATTTTTAAACCAGTAGCACAGGAGGCTTGGATTGGTAGGGCATCAAGTAGTCTTAATCAGGCACTGTATAAAATACTCAACTCCAAAAAATTAAACTTCCAAGATAATGCAATCAAAAGATACTCTCATCAAAAGAGTTTTTAACTAACATTTATTAATAAATAAATTAAAATAAAACATTTATTATGGTCCATAGATTTGTTAGTAATATCAAATTTAATAAGGAAAGTTTGCTGCCCCATTAAAACATAAAAATAAAATAAAACCCTTTGTATTCAGATTGTTAGAAGCACCGGTCGCACGGAATGCCCCATATGTCTGGGAACCCCAGTGGCGGGGCGCGCAGGCCTCTGTGGTCACGTTTACTGCTGGCCGTGCGTATTGCATTATGCAGCGACTCATGATAAGCAGCCACCTCCATGCCCAGTATGCCATGCGGCGTTGCAAGTCAAGGAGATGAAGCCGACACGGATGCTGCAATGGGAGTTTCCTTCTGAGGAGGTAAATATGATTACGAAAATGTATAAGTCTGCATTATTATGTTTATGATTCAATTTGTCCATGATTGTTCGTTGTAAGTAATTGTTTGTAAGTACCCACTTTTTTATCGATAGCAACCGATAAGTGATAGCGTCTGTGATACTGCACCACCGCGTAACTGGCTTTTTCCATAGGGTAAATTTGGACTGTACTAACAGTACAGTCAGCGCCATAAATAAGTGATCATTTCCGTACAATCAAGTGTGAAAATATGAACTTTAAAGTTTCAGAAATAAGTACCATACTTTCTTATTCTGACGCAATAAGGCCGTAGTAACATATTTATCAGTGTTCCGAATAGATACTTATTTTTGCACTTGTCTGTAGCTTATCGCTTTTAGTGGTTACACAATTTCGTATAACTTTTCCAACCAAAGTGATCACTTATTTATAGTGTTGACTGTACTTACTTTTCTGAGGCTGACACTAAAAATTAGACCCTAAATTCTAGTTACTCAGTATTGCAGTATCACCGATGATAGATATGTGGTAAAACATTTTTGACAAACATGATTAGCATGTTTTTATCTCTTTATCAGTATAACAAGCGTATATTTAGTTTTACCTATCTGGTGTCTGTAATCAACTCTTGTAGAGTCAAATTTAACCCACTATAGTGTATTGGTCTGATTGTCTTAAAATTTGGTATGTATATATTGTCTCTACTTTGGAAAAATCTCGTATCTCAAATCAATATGTTAACAAATTTGACCCTTAAAACAATGCTCATTAAGTTCACTCGGAAAAATCATCGATTTTGAGATACCAGCTTCTAAGTACAGGCAATTAAAGGCACAGTTGGCACAAAAAAGTTAGTGTTGAAAATGAAAATTTTTGATTTGGATAGGAGGAAAACCTTACAGTACAGTACCCGCTGTGGATACATACCATTTCGTCCCCTTACTGCTAAAAGCGACTAACTGCATCAATAAAAACCTTAAACTTTGAACCTTAAAGTCAAACCTTTAAATGCGTTTTTCTCTAAACTCATTGATGCAGTTAGTCGCTTTTAGCAGTAAGGGGGCGATTTGCTGTATGAATGTGATGTGTATTGTTTTCTTAATTCTTGACACCATTACGAATTTAGATATTTGGGTCAATCAACTTTTTAGTGTATATGTTATTCTGTCCCCTCAGGAGACATCATTGATACACTCTTTTAGAAAAATTGTACTTTATTATTGTTATATTTTTTTACCTGTTTTTGTTGAGGGTTTGAACAATCCGGGTGATCATGTCGGCCTCATGGGAGTTTGCTCATTTTCCCGACGCAAGGGACATAAAAAAAGTGGTAAACGCAAATGGCTTTGTCAGATGCTGGCTCTGAGAGACAACAATTGACCTGGCCATTGTGCATGGGGCCCAAACCCCCAAGAACTCTTCCTCTTAAAGTCTTCTACCTTCTGGAAAATTTCACAAAGTGGTCATGTTTTAACTCTCATCATGTGTAAGAATTTGATTGTTGGGATGTGTCTTGATCCATTTATAAAAAGTCTAATAAAATAACACACCAATAATTGAGGATTATAAAAATAAACATCCCTTTCAGATAACCATGTGTCTGGTGCGTCGGCTGAGAGGATCGACCATTGTGGAGGTGGCGCCGCCGCGTGGCACCGCGCGCGAAACCGCTGCCGAGGCCATCTTGCCTCTCACTGAGATAGACAATGCACCATATGCTAAATTCTTTGCTGCTAACAAAGAACAGGTAAATGGCTAAAGTAAGAAACTGAACAAGGAAAGAATTTCAAACAGATACAACTAGCTTCAAAGATTAATAGAATTTTATAGGACCAACATGAATTCACCCTTTAAAATGATACGAAACCAAAAAAAAAGAAAATTGGTAAAATAGAAGAACATTATTCTCATTGTTAATTTACAGTCAAAGGAACTAAATTGTGAGAAATGTTTGTTGCCCTGGGGCCTCTTATGTTTGTAGTAAAGACGGTATGATTGAAATATAGTTTGTAAAGGCGTGTTAACGTTGATGATAATAAGGTGCTGATAAACTTAAGCATTCACTTGGATAATTCCCTATTTTTTTAATTGTCGAACTGAACAACGAACAGAGGGAAGCACAGAGCCAAGACAAACGTTGCTACGAACATTTACTCGATCATTCTAGAGCAGCGGTTCTTAACCTTTTAGTTAGGAGGGACCATTTGACAAAAATTCTGCCAAATTTTTGCAAATTTTGCCATAGACCACCAACTGTTTAAAGGTAAAAGTATATGGTAAAAGTAAAATTGTAAATGAATGAACGGTTGCGACCGCTACTTGACTGGGTTCGCGAACCATTAGTTCTTCCAGGGACCACTAGTGGTCCGCGAACCACTGGTTAAGGACCACTCTAAATAAATGTTTGTCAAAAATTTAATTTTTCATGATGATGCCAAACAGATGCTCGGCAAAATACTCTAAATTTATGGTCATTTCGCTTGAATGCTCGCTAAAACGCTCCTGTTTATATGAGCTTTTACCTGTAATTTAATTGACTAGAATACTTATTACAAGTGAATGCTCAATTTTATGCGCACCTATAGAACCATGACATTGCAGGTGCGTGATATCTTGAATAGGGAAAGGAAAGAAATTGAAGACCAAATCTTGGCTGAGATAGATACAACCGAAATTGTATTCATGGAGCAAGTTCTTGAAATGCTCAAGTTGAAGGAGGAGTCAATTAATTTACAATGTGATCTTACTACAGTAAAAGAAGATATTGTAGAAATTCCAACTGTTCACGAGAAACAAGAAATTAATCAGGAAAGACTAGATTGGTTCGACGTAACCGAAGAAGGCGCCGCATGCGTGGAAGTTTTGCAAGAACAAGTCCAGAAACTGGAAGTCGGTGATTCTCAGTTTACTTTAAACCCTGAAGCACCAGAGTTTAATGTTGATGATTTAGATGATAATTTACCAGAAGAATTTCCACTTATTGACTGCACTGTACCTACTGATGAAGAGCTCAAAGAGGATTCTTTAAATGATTCTGACAAACAGAATCAAGCTAAATACTTCTATTTTTATCAAGGTAAGGCATTGTTATTGATTGAAGCATAAAACAAATTTCCAAATCTCCTGATTCTATCTGCTATGAATCACACGTTTCTGTTGTATCTTGTTCTTACTCAGTCATAGTCATAATTTCTTGTGCATATTTGTGCAAATACCACACAAGTTTTTCTTTATCTTTTTAGCTAATGATGGCCAACAAGTGTTCTTGAATAGTCTGAATGTAAGGATTCTGAACGCGTCTTGGGGAGCCTTGGCTGCTGCACCGTCTATCATCACTGGCCGCGTACTCCACCGGGAGACTTTATCTCTTGAGGAACAGGTAACTAAAAACAATTAAATTTATTGAGTACTGCCGTACAGTACATTTTTAGTGATCACAAGTTGCTATCTTTTTTTCTTCTGTCACATATGCCCACACACCCCTAAATGTATGACATAAGTTGTGGATGGCCCCCCAGTAATAGGGATGATGACACCACCAATCGACTGACGTACTTTTTATGAGCTGTCAAAACACAATTCTCCCATAGAGTTTCAATGGAAATAGCGAATTATGACCTCACTATCCGGCAACTCAATGAACTGTTTTATTTGTTTTAAAGCAACAAAAACCTAATTTTACAGTAAATCGAAAATTAATCTGGTTTTCAAGGCTAAAATAAAGCGTTTTTTTACTGGAGTTGTGCCTTCGAGTTGTTTTTTAATGGCATCATCATCCCTATTCTCAGTTGAAGTACTTATTTCCAAATTATGTTTCAGACCAGAAAGCACATGCCATATACAGCCCACTTGCCACTTCATTGCTCTTTTGACATTGTGGAAATAGAACTGAAGCCACCATATGCTACTGATGCAGCAATTAAAAGTTTTTCAGGTGAGTACATTTTTGTTCACCTATACAAAGTTATAGTTATACAAAGTTATAGTTAGTTGGACGTCCTTGATTTAATGAGTTTCTTTATCTTCAAATGAATCTTAATTAGTTGAGCATTGTACAAAGAAATCTGTGTATTGCATGTTGTGAAGTAGGTATTTACAAAAGCTTCATAGTTAGCAATACTGAATTTGTTCTTATATGTTCAATAAATATGTATAATTTGAAATGGAACTGTTGGTAAGTCTTACCTAGAAATCAAATCAATGTAGAAAGAAATAGAAGTTAAAAGGTTCTATAAAGGCTAAAGACTATAAGCGTGAATTGGACCTTTAATTTAAATTTAGTACTTTTTTTAGGGACCTGTTTTATTACTCCCTGATCCTGATATTTTAGGGCCTATGCACATCGCTTATTTTTATGTCTAAAAAACGCAGTTAACGCTTTTCAAATGAGATTTAGTGGCTATTGTACTAGTTTTTGAGGATTTTCGGCCATGTAAACGCGAGTCGTCTGCGCCAGGGAAGTACGCCGTATGCATAGCCTTTATGCGATAGGTAGTTATGATTTATTGTTTACTAGCTTTTGCCCGCGGCTCCGCCCGCGTGGTATTCGGTCATCGCGCGCTGTTCCCTCGGGAACTGGGCATTTTTCCGGGATAAAAAGTAGCTTATGTCACTCTCGAGCCCATAAACTATCACTATGCCAAAAATCACGTCGATCCGTCGGTCCGTTACGGCGTGAAAGACGGACAAACTTACAAACACACAAACATACAAGGGCCTATCAACTTTTTTACCGACACTAATCTGTCCGCGACATTTTTCAAACAATTGCAGATTTTTGTAAGTAAACATGTTTTTTCTGTAATTTAATAGATGGTGTACATGAATACATGCCATCCTACATAAGTTCAACCTATTAAACCATTAAATATCTTGTTGGAAGTACGATTTTTTGGTAACGCCAGAGACAATTTTGGTAAGGCAGGAGACGCCCAAAGTGTCGGTAAAATACTTGATTGGCCCACAAACACACTTTCGCATTTATAATATTAGTATGGATTTTGTTCGAATAAACTAAGACTGCATCACACTATAGTATATCAAAAATATAGTAGTGATGACTCGTAAATTAAGTCAATACTTAACCTATAGCCTAACTTAACAAACCGATCATTATTGCAGAGGAGTTGGATCGTCGTGCCAGGATCCGCGCGCGGCATGAGCGTGACGAGCGGCGCCGCGAGCGCGCCTACCACCGCGCCCTGGAGGGCCCGCCGAGGCCCGACTTCAACTCGGACCTCATGTTCCCTCCTACTGCACTTAGCAGCCCGCCGCTGACCGAGCCTGTTGTCCTGCCCCCTGAACCAAGCCCGTCATCCTCGGGGTTGTCTTTCGCTAAGGTAACACCTTATTCATTACTGACATGTACATACATTTTATGAGACAAAACCATTTATGGGTTTTAAAACCAAACATTTTATGGGTTAAAAACTGATTTGTTGGGAAAACTTTTTGAGAAATACTCATGTCTCTATTGCTTATAGTGCTTAATATTTTGGGATTTTATCCTAATTCTGTGGGAATGTTGTAATAAAAATTATCCTATGTGTTGTCCCACATGTTCAGTTATCTATTTACTAAACTTCATTGAAATCCGTCTAGCCGAATGCGACAAATGCACGCACGCACAAACTTTCGCATTTATAATAAACTAGCCGTTGCCCGCGACTCCGTCTGCGTAGTGTTTCTTTATCGCTATCCCATGGAAACTACGATTTTCTGCGATAAAAGCTATCCTATCTCTTTCCCGGGGACTTCGGAACTATCTGTATATCAAATTTCATCCAAATTGGTTCAGCGGTTTAGACATGAGAGTAACAAACATCTAAATATCCAAACATCTTAACAAACTTTCACATTTATAATATGTACTAGCTTTTGCCCGCGACTTCGTCCGCGTATACTTTAGTTATCAGGCCACATGTTTTATTTAATTAACCCCCATATTGTATGAAAAACCCTCTCTCTATTGAAGTGACCAACACCATACGGAACATTTTAAATTGTGACCAGCCATATTTTTAGTCTAGAAATAAGGAAGTCTCTTAGAAACTCCCCCCTAATAATTCGAAATCTACTTCTTCTTTCTTTATCTTTGCCTACGCAGATCATTTTTATTTGTAATCAGGACCCTGTACCTAAGTATACCAATTTCCATACTGCTAAGTCCAGAAATGACAAAAATTTCCATCATAATTTAACCCCCCTCCCTCCCATTTTACCTCTTTAGGGGGAATTTTATACATTTCACCTACACAAATAATTTTTAATTGTAATCGAGAACTATTTTCATATTTCTAAGTCCAGAAATGAGAAAAGTTCCATACAAACTGTACCCCCCATTTTACCCCTGCAGGGGGAAATTTTAACCATTTCACATACACAGATAATTTTTAATTGTAATCGTGAACTGATATACCTATTTTAATACTTTTAAGTCCAGAAATGAGAAAAATTCCATACAAAATTTACCCCCCCCTTTTACCCCTTTAGACGGGATTTTTTTCCATTTCACCTACACAGATCATTTTTAATTGTAATCAAGAACTTATGTACCTATTTTCATACTTCTAAGTCCAGAAATGAGCAAATTCCATATAAGCTTCACCCCCCCATTTCACCCCTTTAGGGGATGAATTTCCAAAAATCCTTTCTTAGTGCTCACTTACATCATAAAAGGAACCCCTGTACCAAATTTCAAGTTTCTAGGCCCAGCGGTTTGGGCTATGCGTTGATATATAACCCAGTGAGTCAGGTTTGCCTTTTATATATATATATATATATATATATATATATATATATATATATATATATATAGATTAGTAGAATATTAGTAGGATTTCAATATCTATCACGCTACATCTATCAAATGACCCACATTGGAAACAACAGTTTGAAAATGACGCCTGAGCATAATGTCTATTCTATACTGATATTTTAACTCCAACAGAAACACTGTTAACACATGGGCAAACGAAACGCTTTATATAAATACAATTGTCACTTCAATTTATAGTAATGATACTCCTATTGTTAAAATCCACTTGGACAAATATTCGATCGTGTGATTGTTTAGATGGCGGGAACTGGAGGCATGTGGCGTGTTCGAAAAGTTTCTGCGCCGGTCACACCACCGCCCGAAGAAGAGGGGTCTGCCCCACGCGCTCTCGTGCTCAGCGATGCCATCGAAGCGGCCCTGCAATCGGGCATCACCGCTACTCCATCGTCTTCCGGGAAAAAGAACAAAAAGTCGAAGCATAAAGTCTTGTTTGCCACTGGCATGCATCGCTCTGCATAAACACTTATCCGCTGAGATATCTGTAGCTTCTTACTTTTCATTTGGGTAAATGTCTTTCGTAAATGTTTTAAAAGTTGTTTTATCATGGCGTAATCTAGTATACTGGCTCTTTATAATCACGGTGAATGAAAAGCATAAATTCGGAAAACGCCGCAAATATTTAAGAAAAAAAAAACGAATTTACTAAATTATTAAAAGTTGCCAATGCGAAGAACAAACAGGTTGGCACTACTAAAGTCTATACCAATATTTAAATGTGCTATCTTGGCGGGAATGTTTTTGTGCTTTTTATTTTAGTTAGCATCATCTGGTTTAATGTTTAGTTTGCTTTAGGTAGACAAATAAAATGTATTTTTTTTTAATATTGTCACGGTTTTGTGATATTAATTATTCTATTGTTCATTATTATTATAAAGTGTATTTAATATATTTCCTTTTTGGCGAGCTAATTCGACAGGAATACTTGTTACCAAGTATCAAAAGACGAGCAAGAGCAACTCTTTTTACCAGTAATTTAAATTTCCTGTTTAATTAGAAAAAGCTATTATACTAAAACATGTGTTGTCAGAAAATGTTAACTGTTGTGACGAAATAAAAAAGTATGACTAGAGAGATTTGTTTAATTTTTACAAAAAAGTGACGAAGACCGATAAGCGAAATTTGCGTCGTTAATCCCATTAATAATTAATTTTTAAAGTATGATAATTTATCAGCGCGTTTTTATTAGAGTTTGATTTGATTGGACTCTGATTCGTCACTTAGTTTCAAAATCATCTTCCCAGCCCTACTACTGCTGCATGCTGGGCACAGGCCTCTTAGAACGAGAGGGCTTGGGTCGTAGTTCCCACTCGGGCCGAGTGCGGATTGGTAACTTCACACACACATCGTTAAACAAAGAGTATTAGTATGCTGTTGAAATACTTCGAATGGTTGTGCAGAATTCCTCGCGATGTTTTCCCTACCGCAAAGCTCGTGTTGTGGTCAATTTCAAATGTAATTTCGCACATGAATTTCGAAAATCTTAAGAGGATTGAGCCGGGGTTTGTAATCACGGTTCCCTGCTTGAGCGGCCATAGGTCAAACCACTAGGCCATCGCAGCATTAAAAATAAATAATGTTTCGAAATTTTATTACAGAAATATATTGTGTTGTGTTAAAGATTTCTTAGTTCTATTTGGTTCTACCCACATTTCAACGTTAGATACATACACGCATAGCTCACATACAAACTTTATCGCCCGACTGGGCGTCCGATAGTGCCGTGAACGTATCGGTGTCGGCTCCGATATCCAATATCGGGCCGAACGATGTGAAAACAGGTACATATTTCATACATTTTACTTGCCCTGAAATCGTATCGTCCAAGTATCGTCGTCCAATACCGATATCGGATCGGATAATGTGAAAACGCTCTGTTTATAATCTCAGGTTTTAATTTTTTACTTCCAACCAGATGGTGTCAACTTTTCAAAATAAAAACTGCTTGTAAAGAATGGACCTAAGGAGCATTTAAGGAGAATAATTTTGTAACCTAAAAACGTAAATACATTTTCCTATTAAATTCATTGATTGAATGCATCTTTTCAACTGTCATGTCAAATGTCAACTTCACAATTTCACATTCGCTTCGCGTGTGAGACTTTGCTTTGGACTTTCTTGATTATTTTTTTATTATTGCTAATAAAGTCAAAAAGAATCTGCGTTGTTCATTTTAGTGTTAAAGACTTGGCTTATAAAATTTTATATGCCGCTAGGCCCAGCGAAATGACTTCCTTTAAGAAGGATTTTGTTTTTGAGCCGTTTAAGGTTACTGAAGTAAAGTTTCGTGGTTTTGAGTGTCCCAGACCCAGAAGTGGACATAGAATAGCTTGTGACGATGTGAATATTTACTGCTTCGGTGGTTACAACCCTGTCTTACCACGGGCTAGCGTGCAAAGAGAAAATCCGACTTGGACACCGGAGCGGCCACTTTTCAAAGAGCTCTGGAGTTTTTCGATAGCCAGCAGAAAATGGAAAGAACACAAAGTTATAGAGAATATGCCAGAAGAATTGGCTTCTAATGCTATGTGTATGAACGGCCGATACTTGATGGTATGTGTTGGTAGTCATTAGATCAATTGTTAAATAGGTAAATAAGTTTTTTTTAAGGTTAAGAATTTATTTATTTCTCAAAAAGATAACAATCACTTATAATGAGAAATAAGTAACAATAATTTGCTTAAAATATTCACAAATGAGCATACAAAAGCAATTTAAGGGTATTCTTAAAGTAAGACAACTAAGAGAAATAAAAAAGCAGTTTATGTTTGGAGTTGAAATAAAAAATACAAAAAAACTCCAAATAGTAATCTTAAGACAACTAGTCGACAATCAAAACAAAGTTTATATTTACCTTTATCTGTTTTTAGATATTTGGTGGTACAGGCGCTCCATTCGGAAACAAGTGCAGTAATGATGTGATTGCTTGGAAAACTAGTCCTGGTGATGCAAAGCTCCAAGTTTTAGAAGCAACTGGTTCAAGACCACCAGGGCAGTATGGACAAGCAATACTTTGCCATGATGGTTATTTCTATACTATTGGTGGAACCAATGGATTTGCTTACAACAGTGACATTTACAGGTATATATTATAATTATACCTAACCTATTATTATAACGCAAGCTTTGCTAAGCTTACTTTGGGGCTAGGTCAATTGTTGTGAATTGTCCCGTGATATTTATTTATTTATTATTTATTATTTATAGCTAATAAACTACCACTGGAGTCTTCGAAGTGAATTTTGATAGAAACCAAAATGTTGATTTCTCTAATTTAGACATTAAAATATTAGAAATTTTGTTGCGAAATTAAGTTATAAGTAAAATCATATTAAATGATATTGTAACGGATAACTCACGTGTTAAATCGAGTTTAGCTGGACATGTTTCGAAATGTCGGTAGTTGTGCGCCTGTGTTAGTTTCGTCGGACAGTCGCGCGTGCAGAGCGGTGGCGCGTAGTGCGCGTGTTGCGGCAGCCGCCGAGTCGCGTGCTCCATTGATGAAGGGTTTCGAAATAAACCGAAAAATGTCGAGCTAAACTCGATTTAAGACGTGAGTTATCCGTTACAATATCATTTAATATGAGTGAGTCTCACGCAGTGGCGTAGCGTGCCTTGGAGGGGCCCCGTATAAAATTTTTTGTTTGGGGATCCTTATTAAGGGTAAAAATTTAACACAAAAGAAAAAAAAAACGTTTGCATAAAATTAAAAGAAATATTTATTCATCATAATTATCTATGTGTCACTGTTTCCAAAAATTTTACAATTTTTACGCACGTCGGGGGCTCCCGTCGCCCCGGGGCCCCGTATAATTGATACGGCAGATACGGCGGTAGCTACGCCCCTGGTCTCACGGTAGTTTCATGATTAAAAATATAAGTAAAATCAAGTATATTATGTATAAGCTATTAGGAGATACAGAACACCAATAGAATCTTTATTTTGCTCAAGTAGTCAGCAGCAGAAGTAGATGAGCAGTTGTGATGCTCAAAATGAGCTATACATTCTTCTAGGCAGTAGAGTCATGTATATATCATTGTGAGCACCGTAACTGCTCACCCACTTTTGCTGCTGACCGTACATACAAGTTTTAACATTTAAATTTTTAGTCATGTTATTTACTTTATTTTTATTATAAATGTTTCAGGCTCGATCTCCGAACATTGGTGTGGGAGCCAGTTTTTGTAGGAACTGGTGGCGACGGAGAACCTATAGGAAGGTACAGACATGAGGTTGCTAGAGTTGGTGATAAATTATATGTATTAGGTGGAGGTACGGGAGAATGGGCTTTTGAACTTATGGAGATCCCTGTATTTGACCTTCAAACAAAAACATGGACTACCTTGACACCTAAGGCTGATGTTACTTCGAAAGACACTGTTGCGCCTCTGCCTAGGAAGTGCCATAGTGCTGTACAAATAGACACCCCCAGTGGTATCCAAGTGTTTGTAGCTGGTGGATCAGACGGCCAGTCAGTGTTTGAAGACATTTGGAGGCTAAACGTGAACACTTTACAATGGAATATCATGCAAAAAGCTGTTTTACCGCATCCTCTTTATTTCCATTCTTCAACAGTAACATCACAAGGCTGCATGTATGTGTTTGGAGGGATAGAGCCTAAAGATGATGCAACAAGTAGAAATAATATTTTGTATAAAGTATGGCTATGTATTCCGAAGCTGAGTGAGATATGCTGGGATGCTTTGTTACACTTATATCCGAATTTAGACCAATTGTCAAGGGGAAAACTTTTGGATCTGGGTATACCTATACATATGGTTGATAGGTTGCAACCATTCTAAATTTAAAATTGGAGTTCAAAATGTGAACAATGTACATGTGGCCGTATAGTCTAAACTAATGCATGATTGCTTGTGATCCCATTCATTGTCTCTTTCTTTCCTCATCAAGTGACCGAGAGAAGTGAAGAAAATGATTGTGATTTCGAGTGTGTTAAACAATAAGGCCTATCCTTGCATTTCATTGACAAGACAATATAAAAGTAATCTCTGTACCTCTGACTTCAACATTTGGTCTTTGATTAAATTTTTCATACACGCCTTTAAATTTGAGTTGGTGCATTTCTTTTTAGCATTTCACTAAGATATTAATCTTAGGAGATCACCATGTCCATTTATATAGTACTTTGAGATCATTGCAATATTCTGTCATAATATTCTGTGCAATCAAGTTCATAGGAATTTTAAGTGAGAAAATATAGATTCATAATTATTATCTTTTTTGAAGAAATATTAATTTGACTCTTGAATGAAATTAATTCATGCAGTTAGTAAATATGTATTAAATTCACATTTTTTTTTAATATTTTACATTTGGGATCTCTTCATGTTTGCTCATTGTTTTGTATTTATCTATACCAGTCTTTCACAAAGTGGGCGATGACGCCCTTTTGTGGGCGCTGGAGGCCTAGAGGGGGAGGGGGGGCGGTAAGGGACCCAGAAAAAAAAATCACCTTTTGCCTTCATTAGGCGAGATTAATATGTTATTGAGGTTTTTAAGGTGAAAAAGAATGGGAAACTACATAATAACTTATTTTCAAAGTGGGCGTTAGACGAAATAAGTTTGAGAACCTCTGATCTATAACTGTTTGAATAACATTACCGAATAACTGACAGACAACGCTGTCTAATAATAATAAATTTGTTTATTTAGGCAATAATCCCCCCCTGCCCTAAGACGAAAGTCTTTAACCAATGTGTGTTGCCAGTGATGACATATGGATCCGAGACGTGGTGCTTTACTGTAGGCCTTATGAATAGGCTCAGAGTTGCTCAGCGAGCTATGGAGAGAGCTATGCTTGGGGTTTCTCTACGGGATCGAATCAGAAATGAGGAGATACGTAGAAGAACAAGGGTCGCCGACATAGCCAAGCGGATTAGCTCGTTGAAGTGGCAATGGGCGGGCCATATAGCACGGAGAGCAGATGGCCGTTGGGGCCGAAAAGTTCTCGAGTGGAGGCCGCGGATCGGCAAGCGCAGCGTAGGACGTCCACCAACGAGATGGACGGATGACCTGGTTAAAGCCGCGGGTTCACGGTGGATGCAGGCCGCTGCCAACCGAAGCAACTGGAGGTCTATGGGGGAGGCCTTTGTCCAGCAGTGGACGCCCTACGGCTGAGATGATGATGATGATGAGGCAATAATCCCATTATCACAAAATACAATACAATATAAAATACAATTAATGAATTAAATTATATTAAATTAAACTACACCACCACTACAGCTAGAAACTTGATATTTTTTGTGAAAGCTAGTAATATTAGTTACAAAATGTATTTCTTTTTATTTATTTATACGATTTCTTTTGTATTTACATGTGTGATACGCTGATATGGGCCGTTGCGGGAATATGTATACGTAGTATCAAAATACGCGGCTGCGTCCCAATACTTCATGACCTGAGGATGACAAGATTGCATCTAACATTTAATAGGTACCTAGTTTGTAATCTACACCTTCATTGCAGAACCTTGTCATACTCAGGCCATAAATTGATGATTGTTGTAAAAATAAAATAAAAAATGTTTATTCTAGCAGCTCCTTCATTCGTCTGCGTACAGTGGAGGAAACTGAATCACGTTCCAGGGGAACCTTTTCATAATCAATTTTGCTATGATTTCTTTGGCAAGTGTATGGGATGTTAATATGACAGCAGTAGCACAAAGGTTCCACTCTGGTCATCATCATCATCATCATTGATTTAAGAGCTTAGCTCTTGTCGGTGGAGTAATCGCCACTCTTTTCGGTTCTCTGCCAGCGTTTTCAGCTCCTGATACGACATGACATAGACTTTTTCCTTGGCTTGATCTATAAATGACCGTCTCGGCCTTCCCCTGCCTCGCCTGCCTTCTATTCGCCCTTCCAAAATAGATTTTATGTAACTGTCATGTCGTATCAGATGCCCCAGCATATTCCCTCCTATTTTCAATCGTCCTCAACGGCCGCCTTTCCTCTTCTACCAACTCTAAAACCTCCTCATTAGTTCTCCTTTCAGTCCACTCTGGTACATGATTTAATTTCCTCGACTGTACCTATAGTACAACTAGAATGTTAATGTAATCGGGACCCGTCATTTTTCTTCGTTTTTATGAAGAACTAGCTTTTGCCCGCGGCTCCGCCCGCGCGGTATTCAGTTATCACGAATTTTCTTTGCTATAAATATACCTAGATATTTTCCTAGCACGAACGACACGTTGTAAGAGTTTGACCAAATAAAAACGTCGACAGTCCTGTTATCGATAAGTACCAATTCAGCTTCATAGAGGTTATACAAAGAGAAATATACATACATATAAATACTTCTTTGTCTATGAATATACTCGTAAAAAGTTTGACAACTTTTTACGTTGGTAATAAGTAAGTAGAGTAATTAAATGATATGTGTCTTTTTTTAATTGTTTATTTATAGGTATTACAATCAAGACAAATCAAAAATACAATACACCTTGAAAGAGTCATTTACGCGCCACTGTAAGGTAGTTGATATCAGGCTGAGATTGTATGTATGTCTTGTCGTTGAAGTGGTATGTGCTTATCGATAACAGAACTGTCGATGTTTTTGTTTGGCCAAACTCTTGCATTATTTCGTTCGTGCTAGGAAAATATCTAGGTATAGCTATAAACCTCACGGAGCCCGAGACCTTTCCAACGAATGCAAAACCTTTGAAATCTTTTCTTGCGTTCTGGAGTTATAGCGTCAGGAAGGAAAACCCGACTTATTTTTATATAGTAGATTATGTGCGATATGAGAAAGAAAAAGAAAACCAATCTTCTGTTTCTAGTTCCTAACTAATTTAATTGTACAAGTGATCTAGTGGCGGAACGCAAGTCGGTAAATTTCTAGTCACTGATTCTAGTAGTTACCTAGTAATACGGTATTTGTCATTTTATTCATTTTATAAATTAAAGCTTAACAATGTATGCTATCGAAGGGAAAAGCAATATTTAAGCTACCTTTAAATATAACAAAGCTATAAATGTTTGAAATTCAAGACTAGACAGAGAAAGATTTACTTGCATCGCATGAGACGTCGCACGCGCAAGTACATACTTGCTGCATAGTGAAAAGTGTTTTAGAAAGAGAGATATAAAAAGATTTAAAAAAAAATTACTATTAATCCACTTTTCAACTGAATTTATTTGTTTCTTCTTTTGTCTTGTTTGTTAAACATTAAATTGTCTGTGTATCTATATTTTAAAAATACCGTATTGTTGTCAAAGGCAAATAAGTTGTTCTAAATAATACATTTTTAATACGAGTTTATTTGCTGACTGTACAGTCGGGGAAACTTAATCGCATCAGAGTGGGACCTTTTCATAATCAATTTCTCTATAATTTATTTGGCAGATGTATGGAATGTCAATATGGCACCAGTGGCATAATGGTTCCACTCTCTTCGACTGTACCTGCATTATCATTCTCGCGTATTTGTTCGAAGTTGCAAGTCAATCTGATAATTAGAGTGCAACGTTTGAAGACCTACATTCGAGGAAACTGAATTACGAACCAGAGTGGAACCTTTGTGTTATTAAAACTATGACGTCATCAATCAAAATAGTAGTTTTTTTTATAATTATCGATATTGGTTTCTAATGATTGACTTTTGCATACCAAGAGATACATTTTTTAGACAATCCCAATTGGTTTTATTTCATGGTCATTTTACCCTTAGATATTCGTAACATACGTATTTGAATACGAATTTAGCTGACAAGAAATGGACACGACGCTGCTATGTCACTTGGGCAATGTCATGTAAAATGACAGTGTACAGAAAGAATTCATCGCGAGTTTGAATTATTATTGTTGTGTTTCGGCATGGAAAGTAAGACAGCCGGTGAAATTACTGGCACTTGAGGCATCCCATCTAAGGCCTCTAGCTTGGCAACGCAACTGCAATACCTCTGGTGTAGCAGATGTTAATGGGCGGTGGTGATCTCTTACCACCAGGAGACTCACTTGCTCGTTTGCCTTCCAGTCGAATAAAAAAAAACTGTGCATAGACCGGAGGCCATATTGCCTAACGTTTTTGACGCTCGCGATCGCAATCAAATGACAGTTTTTGTATGCGAAATCTGTCGTTTGATTGCGATCGCGAGCGTCAGGAACGTTAGGCAATACAGTATCTGGAGGCATTACAATGATCTTTTTGTGTGAATTCACGTTTTATTTATTATGAATGAAAAAAAAAAGTTCACTAAAACAAACGATTTACTTACTATTTTTAGTTCATATGAGTGTACTAAAAATATGTGAAAGTTGAGTACGTAAATAAAAAAAAAACACGGTGTATATGACTTACCTACCGAAATCGCTGTTTGTGCTTAGTTCCAAGGGGTTTGTGTTTTAAATCTACGATAAATTTGACTACAAAGAGTACCTAGAAATTAAACATTGCGACTTTTTTCGTCAAGATCTTAATAATATGTTTCATGTAAAATGGTTTCCTTCCCATTGTATCTAACAATAACATACGAAGCGCTTTTAGATCCTCTTTCATCCATTTTATACTCTTTGCTGTCAGTCTCTAGCAAGATAAAATCCAGATTTTGATTAAAACAGCTGTACAGTCGAAGTCAAAAATATCTTTACACTTTACTAGGTACTTTGTCGCTGTTATTTAATGTATGATTTTTTTTTATTCGACTGGAAGGCAAACGAGCAAATGGGTTTCCTGGTGGTATGAGATCACCACCGCCCATAAACATCTGCAACACCAGGGTTATTGCAGGCAGATGCGTTGCCAACCTAGAGGCCTAGGTGTATAAAATTGTCATGGACAAGGTAGGTAAGTATTAAAGTGTAAAGATATCGTTCACCACGACTCAGTGCTGTGAAAAACGCTCATTCCGAGGCTTAAAGACTCGAACCCTAAAGATTCTAGGCTTAACGACTCAAAGGCCGCCAAGACGGTTTCTTGCATCCATACGCACAAAATAAGCCAATTAATCTTCAAATATAGTCGAGTCTTTAAGACTCTGGAGTCTTAGAGTTCGAGTCTTTAAGCCTCGAATTGAGCGTTATCCTCAACTCTACCTCGACTATTACCTAGTATTATTATCATAGTCCTAACTGAGGGAATAATGTAGATGCCAATGCTAATACAATAATATACAGGGTGTCCTGTAGGACGCCAATATCTCACCGTGGCGGGATAGAGTATCTTTAAGCGGTCCTCTTTGTAAAATTTTACAAGAAAGTAAAAGAAGCCTGTGACATTTTTGGGGGTGCATTTGATTAAGACTTAAAGCTTATTTTAGCAGAGGCCGTCATCGCTTTCACCATCTCTTTCTGTCACCATATTACACCGTTAGACAGAAAGCAATAATGAATGCGATTGCAAGCGTCCGCGCGTTATACAATACGGCCTCTCCGAGTCCGGTCTTGTTTTCTGGCATTGAAACGCTGATGCTCTTCAATTTGTGAACGCTGTGATACAACAAAACCTAAGTTAAAGGAACACAAATTATCGAAGTTAAAAAAAGTTAAACATCTTGTAGTATAGGTGACTTTCACCAAAGTTAAAACTTAACTAAGGGACCCACCTACATAGCAGTTCTATCTATACTTGGCTTGGTATATAGGTTATTAACTAAATGTAAACAAACTTCACCTGACAGATGTGGACTAGACTAGTGTACCTAGTGTTTTGTTTACATTTAGTTAAATACCTATCCAAACCAAGTATAGTATACAAATACAAATAAATACAAATACCTACTTATAATTTTATTTCGCTTAAAATATGGTACAAAAGATGGAACATAGTTTAGGGATCACATATTTCACCAGCTTTTGGCATGCAAAATACCTATTTACTACAAACTAACATAACATTACATTAAATTTAAGTGCTCTAACGTACATAATAGGGTCATTGCTGAAAAGAAGAAAAATAGTTATTTGTTATGCAAGGCTGGAAAGTGACTGTTTGGCGCGAGTGCATATATTGAAACCCGAGCAAGCGAAGGATTCTAGGATTGAACCACGAGCGAAGCGAGTGGTTCAAATGAAGAATCCTGAGCGCAGTCGAGGGTTTCAAAGGCACGAGACGCTAAACAACTTTACAGCCGAGCGAAACACACAATTTTTCACCTCACTACAGCGAGAAAATGGCAAATGGAATAAAAACTGTGCAAGCAGTTACTAATAAGTCGGTTTTATTATTCACTTATCAAACAGCAAAGGATTGCATGGCATAAGTATCAAGGTGCACTAAAAATTAAAAGTAAAATCACAAAATGAATGTTTAGTAATAAGAATAAAATAACAGATTAATTAACAGATTTAAATATTACTTCAACAAATGTATGACGAACTTTCTTTGTGAACACGTCAATATTCAACGCTTTCTTCCTCAACCTCGTATCTACCCGAATTGTATACAACAAATAAACACTCTATCGTACTTAACATAAAAATGATTCTATAGCAATTTTGTGGGAAGATACGAGGTTGTGAAAGTAAGCGGTCGATGTATTTTCAAGGGGGCAGCCGTTCACGATAACGTTCGAATTTCAAAAACTCTTTCCAGCCTAGAGGATAAAAAGCCACTTTCCACGCAGATTTCGAAGGATAAAGAAAGCATTTTCGAGCTAGTGAGGTGAAATATTCATTTACAGAGTAGAATGCTTTTTCCACAAGCCATGCTTTGAGTTTATATTGAAATGTATTTAAAGAATTTATTTTTATGTCATCGCCTAATCGATTAAATTTTTTTATTGACATGTGAAAAGACGTGTTTTTGCCATAAATAGCCGTTTTTTTGTGAGGTATAACTAGTCTATCAGGGTATCTCGTGTTAAAGTTGCACACATCTTTATAAGTTTTGAAGAGCTCAGAGTTTGTTTTAACAAATATACATATCTCATATATGTATATGCATGGCACCGTCATTAAATGTAGCTCTTTGTATAGTGGTCTACAAGATGTCATGGTGTCAACGTCGCAGATTGCTCTGATGCATTGTTTTTGAGCTAACAGGACAATATACAGTCAGCCAGTTTTATTCCTAGGCCACCACAGAACCGTGTCGTAATTACATTTAACGTTATTCGATGAACAGTGTTATAGACAAATAAAAAAAATTACTATGATAAGATTCCATACTGGCACAGAAATCAAATTGGTCGACTGTTATGTGTGACTTATCCTATTTCGCAAAGGTGGTTAGGTAAATGGGATGCATTAGGTATAATATTAGTTTCAGTATTAGTTTTCCGTTATAAAATTTACCTAGTAAGTACCCTCGATTATATTGAGCTACAATTTTTTTTCATTCGGTACATCAGCTTTATTGTCTTAAAAAATCACAAAATAGACAATGATGTTGCCAGGGAGCATGAAGTGTTACTTTTATTACTTGTTTATAGTCAGTGCCGTAAATAGCCTTCTCTGCGCCCTATGCGAGCTGCTGAAATTAAGCCCTTGTTTTTTTAGATATAGGTACCCCAGAGCAATGCTAATGTATAGTAAAGCATCTGCCTGGTCTGGCCATTCTAATTACCCTACCTACCGCCCTATTTACGGCACTGTTTATAGTTTTAAATTTAACTTTTGGTTTCCGTGGCGCTCGCGCGGAAAGCTGATTGCGACTAAGCTATAGGTAAGTATATCCATGTATATCGAAGTAACACGCGCTATAGCTTATCCTGATAATTTATCAGCCGCTACTTGTATTTATAACAATTGTTATTATTGATTAAAGTGATTCCAGTTCCAACAAAATCCCATTTGACTCGTTCAGTTTCTGCTAAATCAGCGCACTTCATCAGTATGCGTAACGTCGCCACCATAAAATTTCGTTAGCCATGTCAAATCAGATCACGGCCGCGGGGTTAGGGCGTTGACCTTGTATAAACGATGGTTGAATCACGTCATACATGGGCCACTAATTTTAAAAAGGCAAAAACACTTCGCCTCTGTCGTGTAAGCACCCGCACTACCCTATAGGTAACACGCTAATCCATACTGTACCACTACCATGAGTTTACAGTGACCGTACTCGATAGCGACGGCGTACATTGTTTGTATGGATAATTGTACAACGCCTCTACAAATAATTTACGTCGCTATCGAGTACGGTCACTGTAAACTCATGGTAGTAATACAGATCGCTACTATCGTAGCCGTCGCCGGCTCTATCATATCATGTAGTTACAGTACAGGTCGTAATTATTTTCCAAGCAATTCTTGTAAACTTTCGTAAGCAGGATTTTTTTGACTGACTCAACAGGTTGAAAAGTTAAGTTGGTAAAAAGGTAAAAGTTAGTTGATACTTCTGTCGACAAGGACGAATAGGCTCCCGAGCTAGCGCTATGTTATCTGACGGTGTTTGTTGTAAAAAAACCTCAAACTCAACTGACAGAACCAACACACCACTTTTATACAGAAAAATGGATAGAAAGCGGTTTCCATTTCAATTCGTATGATATTATGGCTTACATTGACTTTTATTTTAAAACTGTTATAGTTATCGTTGACTGGTAAGGATGCTTCTATTTATAATAAAAAAAGGATTTCTTTGTAATTTGTTAGCAATTAGCATAGCTGCATAGCAACAATAGCTATCCCGGCAGTCTAAGCAGTCTAAGGAAAGCCGCAGCCGTGGCCGCAACAGCTCAACAAGTGTTCTGGGCGTGCGTCCCGCTCGGCGAGGTTTCGCGCCAACCGCGCAGTGGCGGGAAGCGACTCGCGGCCGGGACACGCTCGCTCACCACCGCGCTCCGTAAACCGACGCAACGAAAGTTTTCGAATACGATTTGAACATTCCAGAATTCCATAATGACGCTAATATTTTTAAAAACCTTTCCAGCTTGAATAAAGGAGGTACAAAATAAGTGAAGCTTGTGGAGTTAAATGGCTGCGATTTTCGCAGGAGTGTGATATTACGCGATGTTTTTAAATAAAATGCGGGAATAGATTTAAAAGTTTGCTGCGGTATGGCCGAAGCATCGGAGGCGGGAGAGGCGACCACAGTGGTGCCCGGGCCGCACCGGTCGCCCACTCCTGAGCTGTACGCGGCTTACACCACCTTAGAGATCTTAGTGGCTTTAGTGGCGATAGTTGGAAATGCTATGGTGATTCATGTTTTCCGGAGGGACAGGCGGCTGAGGCGTCGCACAAACTATTACATAGTGTCTTTGGCGGTGGCGGATTTGCTAGTGGGACTGTTAGGGATCCCTTTTGCGATCCTGGCTTCGGTGGGGCTGCCGAGGAACCTCCACGCCTGTCTGTTCACGGTGTCGCTGCTGGTGATGCTGTGTACCATCAGTATCTTCTGCCTGGTGGCCGTGTCTGTGGACCGCTACTGGGCCATTCTTCATCCGATGTGCTACTCTCGGAATGTGCGCACCAAAACAGCTATAAGTTAGTACCATTTCTATATTTTTGCTAGCGAATTACCTATCTTGTGATGACGTATTGTTATCAGTCACCGATTTTGGGTTCCGTGCGTCAATGGTAGCTGGACTGACCGTACCCAGTACCATTTCACGAGTCACCTAGTAAGATACGGTCGTTTTAATCTAGTGAATCTACTGTCAATTTTAATATTTTATGGCTCTGCGCCATTCAATATAGAGGTCACAAAATGACAATGTTCGTTTGACGTCGGGGATTTGAAATGAGTCGCACTGAGAGATCACCCACTCTAGCTCAATGAAGTAAACAGTAAGTAGTTTCTTCAGGTTATTGACCATGATATTAAAACTGTGAAGTATGCGTTCATACAACGCAAAATAAATAATAAGAATACTTAGGTACTATTCTCAATTAATCATATCAGTGCGTAAGCAGTGGCGTAGCTAGGTAACCAAAGGCCCTGCCCTGGGGCAAAAAATGAACTAGGGCCCCAACTAAACTATTTAAAATCGTTTGTTCCGTATTCGATGTACTCCAGAATTGTCATTTATAGTCTGTAAGTCAGAGTCCGAGGGCCCCCTGAGCTTGGGGGCTCCGGGGCACTGCCTGTAGCCCTTTGGGAGCTATGCCACTCTGCATGAGTATTATATTCTTACATTTTTATATAACATAGGTAAAGTACATTTTACCTTTCAAGGTCGTGTGTGTAGATACAATTTTAATATTTTATGGCTCTGCGCCAGTCAATATAGAGGTCACAAAATGACAATGTTCGTTTGACGTCGGGGATTTGAAATGAGTCGCACTGAGAGATCACCCACTCTAGCTCAATGAAGTAAACAGTAAGTAGTTTCTTCAGGTTATTGACCATGATATTAAAACTGTGAAGTATGCGTTCATACAACGCAAAATAAATAATAAGAATACTTAGGTACTATTCTCAATTAATCATATCAGTGCGTAAGCAGTGGCGTAGCTAGGTAACCAAAGGCCCTGCCCTGGGGCAAAAAATGAACTAGGGCCCCAACTAAACTATTTAAAATCGTTTGTTCCGTATTCGATGTACTCCAGAATTGTCATTTATAGTCTGTAAGTCAGAGTCCGAGGGCCCCCTGAGCTTGGGGGCTCCGGGGCACTGCCTGTAGCCCTTTGGGAGCTATGCCACTCTGCATGAGTATTATATTCTTACATTTTTATATAACATAGGTAAAGTACATTTTACCTTTCAAGGTCGTGTGTATCTACCAACTTGAGATAATTGAATAGATAAGCTAAGTAAAATTACTTTTTTATTAATTTCACTATAAAATAAAATGTAGCGATCATTTGTAATTTGACCTTTAAGCAGAGATGGTTCGCCAGTTAATTCGTAAATTTAACGACTATTTTATGGCTATTGAACAATCAATTGTTTTTGAATACAATAGTGACTATATCCAAATGCAATTATTTTATTATTCTTCGGTAATTGGGATAGAGATTTTATAAAAAACAAAAGCAAATGTTTAAGTACGTTTAACATTTATTTAAATGTTAAACATGTTCTGCACAGGTACCTAGGATAGTAAAAAGGAAACGTTGGAAATAAATGTTGATAGCATTATAAAATCATTGTTTGCAAAGCATATTAAACTTAGTTTTTAACCAGCTACTATTTTTTAACATACCTACTTAAGAAAAGCCACTTATAAATAACTTGATTCTCTACCGAATATACTCGTAGTACCTATTTGTACTTTTATTATTAAAATAATAAAAAAGAAGAAAGCCATCGAAATTAAAATGTGTTAAGAAAAAGTATGAATCTAAAGCAAGTGCATAAACCTGACACTAAAATAAAGCTGCATAATCGACAGCGGCAAAGCTAAATATTTGCCAAAGTTTGGTACATGAAGAAAAATATGCTAAAATCAATAGCATAACTTTACATAACCTAAGAAGGAAAGGGACCTCTAGGTACTCAGCGTGTTGCTACGGCAAGCTATAGCACTGGTTTTCAGTCAGTATTACCCTTTAAACTTAAGCCGCGACTTAAGTGATCCACGTATTGGATGTGCCTACGTAGGTACATAACATCATGTTTGTACCCATTCAGAAACGTACCTTTGTCCCACCGTAGCGCGTGAAGACCTGTGAAGACACTGGTTTAATTTTAATAAATGTGTGATTGTCAAAGAAACCTAATTTGTAATTAAGCAGATACTTAAATTAGTCACAATGAATTTAATTTTGTCTAGAAGGTGTTTGGCTTTTACGTTACTCATTGAAAATATTACGAAACTGGCTCAAAGTAATCGCGTAGGTACTCGCGCTTAAAACGTATCGATTTTTCCAGACAAAATAATAAATTTAGGTACCGACTGCTGATATAAATAAATAGAGGAAATAATATGTTAAGAATTTATATACAATAATGTAAAAGCACCATGAGATATTTTTAAGTGCATCGTTCGTCGAAGTGTTTAAAAATGCTGTAATATATTTTGAAATTTGTTCCAATAAATCGCTTATTGCGGCTTTTTTGCGGATGCAGAATGTAATCCCTGTTTGCAAAGGACACCTTTTATTTTAACACTTAAATAATAATAATTAATATTATAAACTCTGGCTGTCTGTCTAAACCGCTGAATCGATTTAGACAACATTTGGTACGAAGTTTAAACTCTTGGGAAGGACAATGGATAGTTAATTTATGCACGCATTTGCGGAAACTACAATTTTTCGGGATAAAAATTATCCTATGTCCTTCTCAGACTTTGAAAATATCTCCATACCACTATGGTCAAGTGAGTAGATACTCTAAGTGTACAGTACAGTTCCCTGAATTAATATAGGTACTTACATGCTACAGCGGAAAGTGCAAAATATACGTTCTACCGGCGCGGCCGTAGAAATAGAGTCGTATCTATCACCCTATCAGATATTTTAGGCACGCCTTGTTGTGTCAGATATCGGTGCTGCTGGTGTTGACTGTACAAACGTAACAAACCTAAACCTTACTATTAGTCAGCAGGGCTGCTACGAAACTCGAAACTCGAAGTTCGTCTCGTGCGGTCCCTCTGACACTTACACTATTTAATACGAGAGCGAGAGGGATGAAACGATACGAACTTCGAGTTTTGAGTTTCGTAGTAGCCCTGCAGGATATCCGTTTTCCTATCGGTCAGAACTCCCCACGAAGCTTAGTGAAATTATCTATTCAAGCACTGTAAGGTTTAGGATGCATTGTCAACGCGCATTAACGCTACCTATTGATTTAATCTAATCGCTGTCACTGACGTAGTAAAATCTATTGTAGATATAGTTATATGATCAACCGTACATATTCGCTGATTAGCACTAAGCCCGTTTAGTCCTGGCTTCGGCTGCATGCCGATAATCTTTAACTAAGTTACGTGATGGTACAACAATGATTTTTTAACAGTAATTTCAATTAAATGGAGATTTCTTCAGTATCAATGTATTTCTAACGCTAGATGGCTTTTACCAGTTTACTTTACTACCTTTCCTTGCCTATACAGTCACTTACGCCAATATCTGACTTAACAAAGCGCGCATAAATATCTATGTAATTTAATAAGATTCTATTTCTCGGACGGTAGGACGTGTCAGATATTTTCTACGCTCCGCTGTGGTAGATATTAATATTAATGCAGAAAACTTTACTTGTAGGCATCACCCTTGTAAAATAACAATACAATACAAATACTCTTTATTGTACACCAGAAATAATAAGCGATACAGAAAAACAGGTACACAGATAAAATTACAAGGTAAGCAATAGGCGGCCTTATCGCTTAAGAGCGACAAAACAAAAAAACATTTGAACATTTTTTTTGAGCTTAAAATAACATTTTCCTCTTCTTGGTATAACCATGGTTTCCTGTTGATTCGCGTTATACATGCGTCAGATCTAATGATTTAACGATGGCTATTGAAATTGTTATGCCGAACATGACACGAAGAGCGTGGGTAGATCACAGTATCCATCTATCAAATTGAGGAACTTTATCTTTCTGGGTAGCATAGCAAGTACTAAACAGAACTATCTTAAATAAGTATGTACCCATATACAGAGACAATACCTCATAATTGACGCGAATAAGGCGTATTAATAGCGCTATAAAGAGTTAACTATATTAAGTAGAAGTGCTGCCAGCACGGCGGTACCTACATTTGAAACATTTTTATGGGCCTTACTAGATTGAATTCAAAAAGTTTTCCTGCTTCATTACGTGTGTTGTCAGAAAATCACAGTGTGACGAGCGTTAAGGCCGTTCCCGTACCCAAACGAATTCTAAAATCGAGCCCCTCCCCCGCGCCAGCCGTCCCGCCCCTCGATACAATGCCGATTATTGCCGATACAACAGCGCCACGTAAAAAGTGGCGACTCAACTGAACTATCCGGACACTGATTTGTAAAACGTATTACTAGACCGAAAAAAGCATGCAGGATCGCATAGATGGCGTTAAAGTTAAATTGAAGTAATAAAATAGAGCATAGTGTAAATTAAATATTCATTTTAATGAAGTCAACTCTTATTTCAAAAACAATATTGTTTTTACACCGAAACATAAATTTTGATGTTAGCCCATGTTTTAGGTACTTCTCCAACGAACTGCATCTTTTGAATACCGCATTCTAAGGGTCCATGATTGCAAATGATTGTAATTTTGTAAAAAAAAATACTAATAACTGCGACAATTCGTCGATCAACTGTTTTGTCAGGAACCTCTTCTCCACATCGAACGATATTTGTAACTGAAAATATATTAAATGTGTTAGCATTTACAATTTGTCATGGACATATGTACCTATAAAGCACCGGTGGCAACGAACTAACGAGAGAAACAGAAGTAAGCCCTGCACGATAGATTATAAGAACTTTGTGATAAATCAATTTACGACGCAAATAGAGAATGAAAAAACCAGTGAAAACCAAAAATCGGTTAATAACCGTATTGAGGGATTCGAAACTGGTTAACCGGTTTTTAGCAGTTTTTTTGCAAACTATTTGAAAACGATAATTTTACTATTCTTGGTTACTATTGGTGTTAACGGCGTATTTTGTGAGATTTAAATAAGTATTTAAATATACTCTGTATTAATAGGGGAAGGTGGGTTACAGTGGATCATGGGTAACAGTGGATCTTTTGGTATAATTTTATGTGTATTACACGCATGCCCGTGAGTGGATTCGAAGTTGTTGCTCTTACGCCCCCGCTTGCCAAACTAGTCATCGTCTCAGTATCGAAACGAGAGGTAATGTTGCGGTGTATAGGGCACGGGTACACTACATAAATACCGAAAGAAATTCAGAAAAAGAAGAATTAAGAAATTCCGAAAGTCGGAATCACGAACTTCAAAGTACCGATTTTTATAATTCCGAATGTTTTAAAAGTCCTACTATGACTATTCCGATTTTAGATAAATCCGAAACTTAATAATCGTCATTTTTTAAATTACGATTTTCAAATTTCCGAATTTTAATACATCGAACAATAAGAAGTTCGACTCAATAATAAACCGAAATGTCAAAAATACGAATTCCGATTACTAAAATACCGATTTTCAAAATTCCGAGTAATTAAATTAAATTACACCGATCAATAATAAATCCCGACTTCTAAACGTAAGCTATGGATAGGTAATGTAGGTTAGATTGGTCTAAAAAGTAATACTGTTATTCATTTTCAGCAATGTGTTACAAGTTCGATGGAGCTCTGCATCACGGAGCTCCTATTCCGCGCAGTTAAGGCGCTTCGCGCTTTGACGCAATTCTAACCTAACCTATCCTATGCAGTTCAATTTACCTAAATTAATTGATATTTAATCAAGATTCGAAATTCAAGTTTCCGATTAATAAAACCACGAAGTTTATTTTGCCGAATGTCATATTTCCGAATTGGCGATGTCATTTCGGAAATTTGCTAATCAGAATACTGTACTTCAGGCCAATAACATTTCGTGTTTTTAATTCTTCGGAGTTTTAAAAATTGGATATAAAAAATCGATATTTTGAAATTCGGAAAAATGAAATTCGTGTTTTTAAGTAATCGGAATTATATGTCTTAGGAATTGTGAAAATCAAAATTAGCGAATTCGGAATTTAATATTTTGGGAGTATTTATGTGTTCCCATCGGGCACCTAGTAAGTAAAAAAGTACATATTTAAGTTCTAAATAAATGAAATTTTCTGTGATTCCGGTGGAATGAAGTTTTAACTCATTTATTTATAAAATTATTTAATAGTCTCTTATTACAAGTCAAAACAAACCTAACCCACTAATAAAACGTCACAAAAAATATCAGTTAAAATTCGTTTTTTGGATGGAAAAGCGTGAAGTTGCAAAATGTGATGATAGAGTTTCATATCCATTATGCCATTGACTCTCACGAAATCACCAACTTTATCACCCGCAAAACATCTCCAGACTATAACTGATCAGTGATCCAGTTCTCCACTGTTGGCATCACGCATAGTTTTGCCTTTCGTTGGCCTTCTTGTCGTCGAATATATTTGATGATGTCTCCCCCGAAAAATTGCAATTTCGATTCGTCGTAAAATAAAACTTTAGACCACTGCTCAGGCGTCCAATCTCTGTATTTTTGAGCCCATTACAATCTTTTACCCATATTCTGTTTACGTAACATACTTCCACCACCATCGAAACGGATACTGACTGATGGTGGCGTTGAGTTCTTCGCGAATTTCTTTAGCAGTTCGAGTTTGTTGGCGTTTGCTTTGGGCGTAAATAAAATTGTCTTCGCTTTTTGACGTGACTTGGCGTACCTAAACGAAATCGACTGGAATTAAGATCACGTTTTCGTTTCAAAGCACTTATGACAGCAGTTTGGGAAACCTTCATTTTTCAGCTATTTTTCGTGTCGTGAACTCGTGAAGCCTTCATTGGACAGACCTACATTAAGAGCACGAGTTTCGACACTCAGATCAACTTTGAGGACTCATTTTTAATAATTGCAGAATTTATAAAATTTCATAGGAAATACAGACAATATTATATTTACAATAGAACAATTCCTCGAATAAGTATTTATTTTCTTACTGGGTAGTCATATAAATTCAAAGTATATGCTATATTTCAATATCAATATAATTTAATATGAAAACCTAATTTCACAGAATGAACTTAAACTTTTGACCGGTATTGTAGTTTCAACAATGTAATTTTTCCTTTTGGCTCGTATGTTTTATCAGCACATTGATGACGAAATTTAATTAAAAAGATGAACCAACTTCTTGCTGTCCACTATACGAAGAAATACGAGTGTGTATTCTTGTTTAAAAAAAAAAGTTCCCATGCTATATTCTAGTCTCAAGATTATTCTGGGGTATCTATTTTAGGCAATTTATACATATTTAAGGACTATTTCCAATTTGGTTAATAACTGCCGAAAGTTACAAAAAACCGGTTTTTAACCGGTTTGTTACCCGGTTTGCATTCCCTAGACGCAAATCTGGTACGCGAAGTTAAAACAATGTTATTCTAGCTATGTATTTAATACAAAGGATAATATTATTCTCTGAATAATAAGACAAAGATACAAAAATACAAAGATTGGACGCCTGAGCAGTGGTCAAAAGTTTTATTTTACGACGAATCGAAATTGCATTTTTGGGGGGAGACATCGTCAAATATATTCGACGACAAGAAGGCGAACAAAAGGCAAAGCTACGCGTGTGCCAGTGCAGGACTGGATCACTGATCGGTTATGGTCTGGGGATTTTTTGCGGGTGATAAAGTTGGTGATCTCGTGAGAGTCAATGGCATAATGGATATGAAACTCTATCATATAATTTTACGATTTTAACTGATTACACTTGATTACACTGAATTTTAACTGATTTTTTTTTACATCGCGATTTTATATTAGTGTGTTAGCTTTGTTTTTACTTGTGATAAAAGACTATTAAACAATTTAATAAATAAATCAGTTAAAACTTCATTCAACTGGACCACTGTTACCCATGATCCACTGGAACCCACCTTCCCTTATTAGTAGAGAGTATATTTAAATCTCACAAAATACGCCGTTAACATCAATAACAACCAATAATAGTAAAATTATCGTCTAATACTTCAATTTTAAACAGTTTGCAAAAAACCGGTTAACCGGTTTTGTATCCGTCGATGTGGTTATTAACCAGTTTTTAGTTTTCACCGGTTTTTTAATTCACAATACTTGCAGGTGGTAGGACCTTGTGCAAGGTCCACCCGGATTGCTATTACCATCTTGATCGCTAATCCTGCCGTAAAGCAGCAGTGCTTGCACTGTTGTGTTTCGGCGCGGAGAGTAAGATAGCCGGTGCAATTACTGGCACTTGAGGTATTCCAACTTAGGCCTCTAGGTTGGCAACGCATCTGCAATACCCCTGATGTTGCAGATGTTTATGGGCGGTGGTGATCTCTTACCACCAAGAGACCCACTTGCTCGTTTGCCTTCCAGTCGAATAAAAAAAAAACTAAGGTCACGCGACCATTCTTTTCGTAGGTACGCGCCGCTGTGGGTAGTAAGGTATTTATCGCAACGCACGAATTTACGTGCGACCTAGGTAGGTAGGTATTTTTAAATTTATAAGGATAAATAAAGTCTATTGGAGATTAGAATTTACTCGCTACAGGTGCAAGCGGTTGATAAAATCGGAGATTCCGTTACCATTTTTTTTTTATTCGACTGGAAGGCAAACGAGCAAGTGGGTCTCCTGGTGGTAAGAGATCACCACCGCCCATAAACATCTGCAACACCAGGGGTATTGCAGATGCGTTGCCAACCTAGAGGCCTAAGTTGGAATACCTCAAGTGCCAGTAATTCCACCGGCTGTCTTACTCTTCGCGCCGAAACACAACAGTGCAAGCACTGCTGCTTCACGGCAGGATTAGCGATCAAGATGGTGGTAGCAATCCGGGCGGACCTTGCACAAGGTCCTACCATCTGCAAAAATTTGCACCATTTGCAGTCTGTAAATAAAGATACCTAAATTGTTTTGTATTGTGTTACGTAGCTAGGGATAAAACAGCATAAGTCAAGAAATTTAATTATACTCACTCGATGGAGTCCGAAGATTTTGTATTTTGTTCGGCTGTAAAAATATCAAATTTTCTCTTTTACCTAAAAATAAAAAAGCAAAAAGCTTAGTTACAAGTTGTGATTCGAACTCTCGGCACATTTGATTGATTATGGTCGCCTAATACTTATATATTCTATCGGTGAAACCACTACGCCACCAATGCTTATTTGTGGCGCGTGAAATTCTGAACTATATGCATATTCATGATTGTAATGTTTGTTCTGGTTTGTTCACAGAAAATTAAATTTGCAAATTAGTAATTTTATAACGAAATAAATACTATTTTCACTGTTTAATAAATATATTTTTTTACTTACGTTAGTTTCATCGTTTTTTTAGAATCTTATGAGTTGTCTTTCGAGATTTTTCCTTCTTATTCAATTGTTTGTTACCCATAATACACACGCACACGGTGGTATATCAGTAGGACACACAACACAGTTTTTGCAAGTAACACTACAATAATATATTTGCAATGCAAATTAAATAAAATCTTGTATTTTTTTGGGGAAACTTAGTACATGTCCGTCTGGCACGAGCGCTCAGCGGTCACTGTCACATTTCGAAAGAATGACGGAGATAGACATTGCAGGCCGTAAGTCAATATCTTTTTACGATAGAATTTGTCGATTTTTATTTATTTTAAAAATATTGCCTCAAATTATCGAAATTCGGAAGCTGTCAAAGGACTATTTAAGTTATGATTGATTTTTCTCTATTTTCTGTTTCATAGTGTCACGTAGTAAAAAAACAAGTAAAGTTGGAATAAAAATTCGCATTGGAGGTTACTTTGGGAATTAATTGTATCGAGCGAAGTGTGATGAATCGTGTATCGAAAGCTGTCTTTGACAAGATAATATAATCAAGAATCATATATATTTTTCCCACGTCTACAAATATCAACGTTTCGTAGAAAAGTAGGATCATTCTTGGGCTAGTTTTGCGTATTTGGCTCAGGGAACGGCCTTAAGACCGTACAATGAACAGAAAACTACGGAACCCTAAAACATACGATATATTTTGTGTTATACCAAACTTGAACGTCGGTGATAGTTATTAGCTTTGTGAGGCTTCTTTCGTATCCCAGTCAGAAAGCAGCGGAATTATCTTAAAGTAAGTTTAAGAAATGCGATGTCACTACGAATTTTTCTGTGAAAGTAGCTTGTTCTTAATTTGTTTTGATAGTAGGTACCTACATGAAAATAATAAGACAATAGCTTAAACTTTACTATTGGAGGTTTTTAAATTAATGTATTTTTATAAATGCCACCTTTGACTTTGCTCCGACAAAAGCCATGTTACATAGCGGATAAAATTTAAAAGCCAGAACTCGTCCCCGTAGAGAATGCTTTTGACATACTCAGCGGTACAAAATTTAGCCTTTTCTAAATACATACAAAATTATCTATCTATATATATAAAATTCAAAGTCCTGACTGACTGACTGACTGATATATCAACGCACAGCCCAAACCACTGGACCTAGAGACTTGAAATTTTGCACATAGATAGCTTATACAATGCAGGCATCCACTAAGGAAGGATTTTTGGAAATTCCCACGGGATCGGGAAAAATCAGGATTTATATATTCGATTCGGAATGACCCTATCTCAGTAACTATAATAACTAGACGCTTCAAATTTGATACACAAGTAGATTATTACATTACTTAAAACATTAATTTCAGGATTTTTGGAAATTCCCACGGGATAAGGAAAAAACAGGATTTATAATTCCATGAACAATTAATTACTAGATTCTTCAAATTTGACATAGAAGTAGGTGATTATAATAGTAAAAAATCATTTTAAGGATTTTTGGAAATTCCCACGGGAAAAGGAAAAAACGGGGATTTATATTCAGTTCAATGGGATGAATTTTTCGTTTTACTGGTCGTAGAAAACTGAAATTTAGCATTAAGGTTCCCTTGGGGGTTGTAGGGGAGCACTACAAAAGAATTTCCCGAAATTCTGATGGGAGCGGTGTAAGGGAATTTCCCAATATTCTGAAAGGAACGAGAAAAAACGGGATTTTTCGTTTTATTGGACGCAGAAAGCTGAAAATCGGTATGCAAATTGCTTGGGAAGTGTAGAGGAGCATTGAAAGAGGACTTAAAAACGGCAACGGGAAAAACGGGATTTTTCGTTTTACTGGTCGTAGAAAGCTGAAATTTGGGAAGTGGATTCCTTGGGGAGTGTAGGGCAGCGTTGAGAGAGAATTTCCCAAAAATTATTACGGGAACTGGAAAATCGAGATTTTTCTTTTTCCTTCTTATTTATTTAAAAAAATCTTTTTTTATTTGAATGAGTATGCTCCCGAAGTGGTCCATTGTCACCAAATCAGGATCTAGTGACGGGATCATGGGGAAATCGAGGGCAACCCTCAAATTTTGTAGTCACGCATTACGTTTAATTTCATATATTTTCTTTAGGAGTTGAGGATTTTTTTAAATATGATTATAGGTATGTATAGACCGATAGTTATATTCTTTCAGGTTATTCAGGTGAGGTCATGATGGAAGGTTAAACTCCTTAACGGTTAGGACACATTAGTACCTGCGCAAAAACAATTAACTTGTTACTTAACAAAATGTATCCACACCTATAAAACAGTTTGCCTTGCTACGAAAAAACACCGTGACATGCTGACTGACTGACAGACAGCGCATAGCTTAAGCTACGGATTTTACAGACCTGGATTTTGTACACATGCAAGTAAGTGGATAAAGGATCATAGAAGTGCACATGGTAAGGATTTTTGTCTTTTTAAACATTGTCTGTTTTTTGTTTATTGGGTGTAATCTCTGAAATAACTGAGCTGATCTAAAAAAAATCTATTAGTGAATGCTTTTTAAAAATCGATACCCTAAATAATTCAAATAATAGAGGCCTGTTTAAATTCAATCGCGGACAGTGTGGTTTTCTATTGAATTCACTTATTCCTATCCCACGGGAATTCTAAGCAAGGTTTTCTAAAATTACAACCCTGACCTGAAGATGTGAAACATGGCTTCAAAATGATTTTTGAATTCGAAAATTTGCAAATATAATCCTCCGAAAAATCAATTAAAACACGAAAATAAAGATCGTAGAAAGTAAATCTGTGTACCCCAAATTTAACGCGAGCGAAGCCGCGGGCAAAAGCTAGTTACTACATACATTTGAGGGCCAGATTTTTTGCCGCTTTTTTATAAATGTACCTACGGTCGGTTCCCTAACTTATGTTCCACTTTTTCATACTAGTTGCATAGAAAAGTTGATACTTACTTATGTTATGGCATCGACTGTACGTACCCTTATTTTTGCACTAAAAATAAATAAGGCGCGTAATAAAAAATAAAAACATGCTTCGCAGCCGAGAGTTCCAATTTCATGTGCTTATTTCACATTCACGGCAATGTCATTACATTTTAAGGGCCTTTCTGAACCGAAGTTGATAAACCCCCGATCTCGCGCCCTCGGGACTCTCTTAATCTTAGATTGATATTTCGAAGACATTATTAGTTATTATAAGGGCTTGTAACCGTACTGCGTAATGCAATATTCTCGCAATTGGTTTTTAAGTCCTTGATAATGTCTTTCTTCCTACGGGCAAGAACTTTCATAAATTTATGAGCCACCACCCAACAAACAATTTGGCGATAAGAATAGACCGTATTGTAGCTTTGAGTGGTAGAGTAGCTTTACAAGGTCTACATTTATAGATTTTGGTGATACTATGGATCTAATTGGATACATTAGTCAGCTGGCGATAGTAAAGTGATTTAATAGAAATTAGAAAAATATAATAACTTTAAGCTGCACAGTGCTATAAGCTACCACGTTATAGCTTATAGTTGCAGCTGTAGGGTGATTTTATCACTGAAAGCTCTTTTGGAGTGTCTATTAACGCGTCTTAATGCTGTCGCTCTGTAAGAGTGTTATGTTTACCTTCTAGTGCTAAATGTAGCCTTTAGTGTTAAATAAGCTGTAGGAAAATCTTAAAGCTGTATAAAGGTTATAGTGGCAATTCTAATAACTCTCAATGAGTGAGTGATATAACGGAGTTAGGGTATAGCTCTTTAAGAGCTTTAAGTGTTAATAAGATATGTAATAACTCTATTTTAGAGTTATCAGTTCTACAGTAGTAATAAATATGACTTTTCTAGTTAGCCTTGCGCTCCGAAGTGATAGTATAGAGATATCGGAATGTTTAAGAGTTACAGACAACAACGCCATTTTCGTTTACAAATAATAACCTTAAAATGGCAAACATAATCATGAAAATTAATTATAATTTACTGTACAGTCTTCAAAAATATAATATCTAGTTACTTTACTACACCCGATCTGCAAACCTAACCCGTTAAATTAACTTTTCGAAAAAAAAAATGCACCGTAGTATTTTATCGTCTAAAATTTTAATCGAAACGTATATATTTCTAAGGCGCTTGAAAATTGAGATGTAAAATATCATATATAATAACAGAAAACTTACAACCGCAATAGTTTTTCACGTATCTACGTAAAAATAACTGATATTAAAATAACGCACTTACCGTTTTCCGTCTTTCCCGTCGCCATTACAATAATATTAGCACTGTTCGCGTTTTATTATTAAAAATGACACATGTTAATTTCCAAATAGAAATATTTCACAAATAGTTGTACACTAAGAGCTTTTGTATCACGCAAAGAGTTTATTTTCACCACTGTAGCTCTTTTGTCGCGCTTTAAGTGATATAAGAAAACATTTTACAGGTTTCATAGAACCCTTGGCGCAAGTTACGGCTATTGTAGCTCTTTATTATCTCCTTTATTCGCAGAGATTTTATTTTCACCACTGTAGCTCTTCTGTAGCGCTTTAAGTATATAAGAAAACATTTTACAGGTTTTATAGAACCCTTGGTACAACTTACGGCTGTTGTGGCTCTTTATTATCTCCTTTGGTAATATGCGTCGCTGCTGTAGCACTATTATACCACTTGAAGTGATAAGGTCTGTGCCAAAATCGGACTATAAGAGAGTTATAAGAGAGTTATAGCGTGCTATATCGCTAATGCTAGAGCTATTGGATTTTAAAAGAACTAATATACGGCGGTTATAGAGCTTATCTTATCGCCAAATTGTTAGTTGGGCATGAAACCATTTCAAACTAAACGTCATAGTGCCAATGTATTAATTAACAAGGAAATCCTAATCACTTTTCCTTTGAAAAGGTTCCATAGTGGCTCATGAATTAAAGTCCGTAGGTACCTGAGCAGAGAGTGTAGGTATGAAAAAGCGCAGTAAGTTCTATATTGCAAAGCCATCAAAATTAGTACCGCCAAGGCAAACTCATTACTCGTCTGTAATAGACGCCTAGTAGACAGTCTAATAAACAGTCTATTCGTTGTGTTGAAGTTCCGGGTGTGGGGGGGGGGGGGGGGTTATATTAAAATTACGTTTGACCAAAACAGAAAGCAATCAACTACTTACAAAATTATACAAACGCTTTAAATTCTAGATTCACAAAAGTAACTTGGTATAATTTTATATTTTTGACTAAATCACATTCGCTAACGAAAAACACGTCAACAAAAAGAATACCAAGTATGCTAATTTGATTATTCCTCTGAACTAAATGAACCGTTTTTTCTGCGACTGATTCTTCATTGCTATGCCAGTGGAAGTAAGCTTTGATTAGGAAAGGGTCGCTTAATGTTTCGCGTAATAGGTAGCATTTTTGAGGCTTCGCCGCGGTTGCGTCTGGCGGCAGGGCTGATTGAAACATTAGTCTCTGAAACTACACAGTTTCTTTATGACAGTAGAACTGTAGGTGGTAGGATCTTGTGCAAGGTCCGCCCGGATTGCTACCACCATCTTGCTCGCTAATCCTGCCGTGAAGCAGCAGTGCTTGCACTGTTGTGTTTCGGCGCGGAGAGTAAGATAGCCGGTGAAATTACTGGCACTTGAGGTATTCCAACTTAGGCTTCTAGGTTGGCAACGCATCTGCAATACCCCTGATGTTGCAGATGTTTGTGGACGGTGGTGATCTCTTACCACCAGGAGACCCACTTGCTCGTTAGCTTTCCAGTCAAATAAAAAAAAAAAAACTTCTGTGACGAAACTATACTTCGTTTTACTTAGCATTAGAAAGAAGGTAAGCGATCTTGACATGTCTTTTTTATTGAAAAACACTTTTAAAAGATAAGTCACAGAGATATGTAACAATTAACAAGTACATATGATAATTTACATGCTTTTGGTATCACAAGTACCTAATAGTTAATGTTTTTAAAAAAAGTTTTTCAATAAAAAGACTCGTCAAGATTGTTTACCCTTTTTTAATGCTAAAAAAAAACGAAGTATAGCATTAAGCGTCAAATAGACGCACGAGTAAGTTCGTGTATATTATGTGATTCGGCCAGCTTTAGTGTTTGTGTTCTGTCAAGTTTGCAAATCAAGATACAAGAGCAAATAAGCTCGAGGAACCAAAGTACCTACGGAAATTTGCTTGTATGTATATCAATATTATCATCCCAGCCTAGACGTCCTAGAATAAGAGGGTTTGGCTCGTAGTTCCCACGCGGGCTCTGCGCAGATTGAGAACTCCACACACACCATTGAATTGCTTTGCCGGCTTGTGCAGATTTCCTCACGATATTTTCCTTCATCGTAAAGCTCTAGGTAAATTTTGAATACATATCATTTCGAAAAATTCAGAGATGCAAGCTCGGGTTTGAACCCACGATCCTTGCTTGAGAGACCATAGGTCACACCCAGTGGTCAAACCACTAGTCCACTGCGGCTTTTTCAAATCACTACGCCATCAAGATTTTTTCAAACCACTAGGCCACCACGGCTTTCGGCTTGCACTTACATCTAGCCCTATATACAGACTACAGATTGTTACAAGTAGATTTTGTTACAATAAAAACCTAACGGTTTGCCTGACCTTAAAATTATCTTCTGATGGGTCGAAACTACCACTAATTGTACCTATGAAAATGCTTTTCATTTTTGCTTCACAATCCTCTCAAGTCAAGTTAATATCATGTCTAACAACGGGTACAAGCGGTAAAACGAATTAAATTTATGAGGCGGATAAGACTCGGGAGCATAGCTACAGTGGTCGCAATAAAGTCGTATAACGACGATATTAATAAAGTTGCAAACAATAACAATCGTATAGTCAAAGCGAAATGTAATGGAACAACTTCATTATCTGTGAACGAGTAGGCATCGAAAATTAATGAAACAATCAAAATAATTCATTTGACAATGTTTCAGAGAGTTTTTTTCACTGAATAAACGGAGGTTGTTAATGGGTTCTTGCTAGTTAGTGCGTAATTCGAATAGGTATAAAGCATCTATGGCCATTTTGCCCCCGGAAATGAGTATTTTGACTTTGGAGAAAGGAATAAGGTACCTACTTAAGGTGATACATGTTTTCTTATCTTTTTAAAACTGATCAGATAAGTGCATGTAAGACTGCAGTTCCATGAAAGTTTTTAATGATTACATGACTCTTTTATGGTCGTTAGCCGCTAATACAATACACAAATAGTACAACACATATTTGGGTACCAGTCGTGAAGCGTCCATAGAACTCTATTCCCACCGGCTTACCCAAGATTTTACAAGATTACTTATACTTACAGATTTTATGAAAGATGTAAATGATCTTTGCTTTGGCTTTACCACGGAAATATCTGACGTTACGCCACTGGTCTGGTAGGTACAAAATATTTCTATGTGTTGGTTCACATCTTAGATCTAAATTTCACATCGTTATTTTTGAATGGAACTGTACATTATCATTCTGATTATTACTAAAGTTTCAGTCCCGTCAAATTTGGAACTAAATCGGTTAAGGTCTTTTGGCACGGAGCAATTGAACAAATGGGACGAGCCTTTGATCTGCCGCGCTCAGATTTCATTTTGATCACGGCGGCGCGGCGCAATGGGACTGGCCTGTATAAAACTTTAAGCACACATAAAGCGGTGGCGGGGCGGTATTCTGTGTGCCCTCTTTCATATTAGCTTGAATATTACAACCAGCACCGCCTCTGCACCACGCCGCACCGTTCCTCCTTCGGTGTCAGTGTGTTTCTAGCTTAAATACGACACCGGAACGTCTTTTTAGCTCAGTGATGTATCTAAAGGGTTTTTCAAGGTATGGGGAGACCGAGGAGAGTTATGACAGGGGAGAGTAGTGACAAGGTCTATTTTTTTGAGCTTATTAACTGGTAGCTAGCTCGCAATAGCGCCCGTTTTTTAGTTCAAGTCACGAATTATCAAACGCGTGCTGTTGCGAGCTCGCTAGCAATTAAAAGTTTCCAAAAATCGACGTTGTCACTACTCACCTCTGTCACAACTCCTGTCCTCGGTCTCCCCTACCAATCATCATTCCAGCTTATCCCCCACAGGCCTCGTCTCAGTATTTCCGAAAAATTCGTAACAAAACGGTTCTTACTTAAAAACTTGATTATCATCGAATGGGGAAAGGTAAAAAAGTTAAAGTCCTCTAATGAAGTTTCCTTTTCAGCACATCCTTTGTTTAAAAGGTCTCCCTACTGGAATCTTCAAAGGAATGCCCACTTAATTGAAGTTTCCCGACGTTTATACAAAGTGCTGTCGGATTTGGGAATCTGTTTTTAAATAACTGGATACTATAAATATCTAAATGCGAAAAACGATCCGATATTGTTTAATCTTTTACAAGATAAATATACATGCTTGGGTGGGTCTAATATTAATTCGCATAAAACATAATTTGGGGGCTCTAATTTGGCTTATTTGTTACTAACAGAAAGCCATCACATACCTATCAAAAAGCCCAAACTTGCTGGGGGCAGATTCACTTATATTCACTTAGCTTATCCTGGCATGGCCAGATGGTACGGTTATGTCAATACAATACAATGATATTTGTATAATATATGATAATATATAGTAGAATATAATGTATTCTTTATTGAACACGAATGCGTAGTAAATAGTAGGTAGGTACAGAAAATACAGGCTATATGGAGATTTACCATTAGGCAAATCTTACAATAGACAGAAGTAACGAATAGGTTTGTCTGCAATACGACAGTTGGGTTGTCATCATCAACATCATCCCAGCCTATAGACGTCCCACTGCTGGGCGCAGGAATCCTCTCAGAATGAGAGAGCTATTGAACGACAATATAATAATTTCATATTATTTGGTGGTCCGCCCAGGATCATTTCCGCTGGAGGGAAATCTTGAGCGGGAGCATGGACTTGAAATTTTATGTGGATACGTAATTTGGATGACAAAGCAAGTAGAGCCATTAAATAGAACAGTCAACAAAAAAAGAATCGGAATAAAATATTTTTTAATAAAAACTTTTTGGACTGAACATGAACCACGACTAAGGTACTCAAAGCTTGTAAGGTAAAAGAGCGCTGGAATAAATAATACATTTATTGTATGGAATAAGTATTAGCTAATATGCCGTATGTTACATATATTACATGTATCAGGTGGTTATAGACCTTGCGGTCACACGCAAGTCGCGGTCATACCGTTTTTCTATTCTTAGAACTTGAATGACTCTTCCTGCAGTATACGTCGAATTGCCGTGGAGTGTCTTGGTAATTTCGAAAAATAAAAGAACATGAAACAACCGTGAGACTCACTCATATTACATGAAATTAATTCGGATTACTCACGTCTTAAACTTCTTTTGAAAAATTGACTTTCTGCCAAGTTTCTTGCGGCGCATTCTTCTGGTCAATGATGGTATTTCCGAAAGCGCTGCTAGTTTAAAAAAATAACGTGTTAATTAACACCCCATTGTGGCGTACTTACTGAACAGATTTTGATTTTTTTTTGAGTTTAGGGAGACTTGTTTCGGGTTAATTTGTAGCCTTTCCTCAAGGAGCAATGCGACTCGGCGGTTGCTGCAGCACGCACACTATGCGCCACCGCTCTGCTCGCGCGACATTACGACATGTGAACATATCGAGCTAAACTCAAGCTCAGCCAAATTTCATTTAATACCTGATGATCACTTTATTTTCTTTAAGATACAATTATATTTATACTATTATTTCCTTCTCAATATTTATGTGTATCGAATATTGTGTAAATAAATGTCTCTCTCTCTCTCTCTCTCTCTCTCTTTCACATACTTTTATTCCCTTTCTCACGGGAAACTCTCTCTCACGACGAAACGAGGCAGTGATTTTTCATGGCCATTTGCTGGGAAAGTTTTTTAAGCTCATTGTTTAGTAGGTACTGTCAAGATTGAATTAGTTTAACTATTAAATCTAGACTTATTTTTTTCCAGTAACATCTCTTAATTAGCTGGACAGTGCAATAAGATAGCTGAAACACAATTTCAATCATTTGTTTTTATTGTTTTCATTCAATATTGTTTTAATGACCTATTAATCTATTTAGTTATTCATTTATACCAGCTGGGAACAATAGAGTAGAAACAAGTGGGAACTTCGGAAACGCTTACTCAAGGTCTTTAGGAATTAGCATATCTTGAACGGCACTTGAAAGAAAACCCCTTTTGTATTTTATTCCACGCCGGACATTGTTAAGGTTACGGTCAAGCGATAGGATTACCGGACTAGGGTTGTCTTAAGTAAAAAAAGTCACGACAAACAGGAAGATTTCCATATTAAAATACAAAAGAAAATCATCTCAGTCTGTATACGGCCTGCATGCCGTGCTGTAGAGGCGCTGTACAATTCCCTATACAAATAATTTACGCCGTCGCTATTGAGTACGGTCACTGTAAACTCATGATAGTGGTACAGGAGACCTAATGTAAGGAAGACCGTAGTTATCCCACGTGTGCCCAATGCGGATTGGGAACATCACACATTATATTGTATTGTAAACTCTTTATCGTACATAAAAACACATGAAATTAACAATAAATATAATAGTAAGAAGAACAAAGGCGAACTTATCCCTTAAAGGGATCTCTTCCAGAATTTTACATATCATTGAATTTCTTCGCAGGTGTATACGTTTTCACAATGTTTTCCTTCACTGTGAGCCCATAGTAAATTTCAAATATAATTTTGCACATGTTGTCCAGTGAAGTATTTATAAACTCTTAACATGTTAGTTATTCTTAATTGGCCTTTATACTTCAGCTAATTTGTTATTTCAAATAATAGGCAATTTCGGAATAGCTATTAAAGACTTTTTCACTTCTCATGCTCTAAAAGTAAGTCAATATAGCCTTACAAGGCGGGAGTAAAGTGAGTACTTTAGTCCCTAGGGAGTAAAAGTAATTAATTTTTTAATTCACTTCGAGTGACTTAGATAAACTCAAACAGCCAGTTACTTGCAAAAAATAGGATTGTGTGTGGACCATTTTCATGACGCGAATGTTACGTTCTTAGTCTACGTGGTCTTAGTTCTATGCTTTTTCCGCATAGAAGGTGGCGCCACTCTATTTTTCCGTTTGTGTATGGACCATTTCGCCGGTGCTATTTTGTTAGTATCTGTATTGGTAGTATCTGTCTGGATGGAAAAAAATGCTTACCATGAAAACTTTGAAATTAAGATTACGATTTGGAGTCTTTTTGTATTTTTTATTTCAACTCCAAATTTTTTGTTTCTTTTACGGTTATCCCGTGCAAGTTTAATATTTCACACGAAAACACAAGCCGAAACATGAATGCACAGAAAAACCAGAAAAATAGACCAGCGCTGGGAATCGAACCCAGGTCCTCAGCATTCCGTGCTGCGTGCTATTCCCCTACACCACCACTGGACAGGAGACTAGACACGAATTTTTCCTATGCACCCATATTTCAACTAGGATTCTTTTTTTTTTTTTCATTTGTCACTTTAGCAGCGACACTAACGCCATCTATGGATCTACGTTCTCAACGAGAAACATTTTTTCCACTCCCGTCGAAGCTATCCGCTCACCAGGGACAAGAGATGTCGCTATTAAGCAATCAAATCAAGATTACGATTTGGAGTCTTTTTGTATTTTTTATTTCAACTCCAAATTTTTTGTTTCTTTTACGGTTATCCCGTGCAAGTTTAATATTTCACACGAAAACACAAGCCGAAACATGAATGCACAGAAAAACCAGAAAAATAGACCAGCGCTGGGAATCGAACCCAGGTCCTCAGCATTCCGTGCTGCGTGCTATTCCCCTACACCACCACTGGACAGGAGACTAGACACGAATTTTTCCTATGCACCCATATTTCAACTAGGATTCTTTTTTTCATTTGTCACTTTAGCAGCGACACTAACGCCATCTATGGATCTACGTTCTCAACGAGAAACATTTTTTCCACTCCCGTCGAAGCTATCCGCTCACCAGGGACAAGAGATGTCGCTATTAAGCAATCAAATCAAGATTACGATTTGGAGTCTTTTTGTATTTTTTATTTCAACTCCAAATTTTTTGTTTCTTTTACGGTTATCCCGTGCAAGTTTAATATTTCACACGAAAACACAAGCCGAAACATGAATGCACAGAAAAACCAGAAAAATAGACCAGCGCTGGGAATCGAACCCAGGTCCTCAGCATTCCGTGCTGCGTGCTATTCCCCTACACCACCACTGGACAGGAGACTAGACACGAATTTTTCCTATGCACCCATATTTCAACTAGGATTCTTTTTTTCATTTGTCACTTCCTTATCCTAGTTGAAATATGGGTGCATAGGAAAAATTCGTGTCTAGTCTCCTGTCCAGTGGTGGTGTAGGGGAATAGCACGCAGCACGGAATGCTGAGGACCTGGGTTCGATTCCCAGCGCTGGTCTATTTTTCTGGTTTTTCTGTGCATTCATGTTTCGGCTTGTGTTTTCGTGTGAAATATTAAACTTGCACGGGATAACCGTAAAAGAAACAAAAAATTTGGAGTTGAAATAAAAAATACAAAAAGACTCCAAATCGTAATCTTGATTTGATTGCTTAATAGCGACATCTCTTGTCCCTGGTGAGCGGATAGCTTCGACGGGAGTGGAAAAAATGTTTCTCGTTGAGAACGTAGATCCATAGATGGCGTTAGTGTCGCTGCTAAAGTGACAAATGAAAAAAGAATCCTAGTTGAAATATGGGTGCATAGGAAAAATTCGTGTCTAGTCTCCTGTCCAGTGGTGGTGTAGGGGAATAGCACGCAGCACGGAATGCTGAGGACCTGGGTTCGATTCCCAGCGCTGGTCTATTTTTCTGGTTTTTCTGTGCATTCATGTTTCGGCTTGTGTTTTCGTGTGAAATATTAAACTTGCACGGGATAACCGTAAAAGAAACAAAAAATTTGGAGTTGAAATAAAAAATACAAAAAGACTCCAAATCGTAATCTTGATTTGATTGCTTAATAGCGACATCTCTTGTCCCTGGTGAGCGGATAGCTTCGACGGGAGTGGAAAAAATGTTTCTCGTTGAGAACGTAGATCCATAGATGGCGTTAGTGTCGCTGCTAAAGTGACAAATGAAAAAAAGAATCCTAGTTGAAATATGGGTGCATAGGAAAAATTCGTGTCTAGTCTCCTGTCCAGTGGTGGTGTAGGGGAATAGCACGCAGCACGGAATGCTGAGGACCTGGGTTCGATTCCCAGCGCTGGTCTATTTTTCTGGTTTTTCTGTGCATTCATGTTTCGGCTTGTGTTTTCGTGTGAAATATTAAACTTGCACGGGATAACCGTAAAAGAAACAAAAAATTTGGAGTTGAAATAAAAAATACAAAAAGACTCCAAATCGTAATCTTGATTTGATTGCTTAATAGCGACATCTCTTGTCCCTGGTGAGCGGATAGCTTCGACGGGAGTGGAAAAAATGTTTCTCGTTGAGAACGTAGATCCATAGATGGCGTTAGTGTCGCTGCTAAAGTGACAAATGAAAAAAAGAATCCTAGTTGAAATATGGGTGCATAGGAAAAATTCGTGTCTAGTCTCCTGTCCAGTGGTGGTGTAGGGGAATAGCACGCAGCACGGAATGCTGAGGACCTGGGTTCGATTCCCAGCGCTGGTCTATTTTTCTGGTTTTTCTGTGCATTCATGTTTCGGCTTGTGTTTTCGTGTGAAATATTAAACTTTGAAATTGTTGTAGAGCGTAAATCGTAAACGATTAAAATAAATTGATTATTCTCACAATGTCATCAAGTGATAGTGAAAATTATGATGTTGACCAAAGAGTAATAGACATAATTGATAATCTTTTGCCGCCGAAATCTAGAAAGATTTATTTTTATTTTTTGTTAAATCTTTTTGTACTAAACTGACTATTTTTTCTCGCAATCGAAGTGAAAAAAAGAGTTTTCACCGCGAGACTAAAAGTCAATATAACCCTCGGATAAATAGACACCCTCGCTAAAGCTCGGGTGGCTAACCACCTCGGGTATATATTGGCTTATTTTAGTCTCTCGATAAAAAATATACTATAGAATTACTTTGTTATTCTCTGTAAAATATAACACGATACTGAATACCGAATTAACTAACTAAAGGTCATTTAAACTCCGCTGAACACAAATATTTACGCTACTGAACTTTCGTATTCTTTGCTTATTTAACAGCTATATTTTTCAAAGTAATTAGTTGTCTGAACTTCGAAACTGAAATGAGATCCAACTTCCTATTTGTGAGGAAACATATTTTGTTTCGCTTGTTATTTCACGTCACGTAATTTCATTTACTTTATTTTTGTGTTCTTCTTTTGTTTGTTTCAGGCGGTAACACTGTCTGTCTATATGCTTGATAAATCACGTTTTATCTCTCGGGGCTGTGATTATCTTAAAAGGTACTGATTAATTGAAATAAAAGGGAAAAAATAGCTTACGCGAGTTGAGCTTGAGCGTGATTTGAAAATAAAATTACTCACACCAAAAGTTGAATTTGAACTATTGTTACAATGGAATCCTCATTCTTACCTATAAATTATTTTAACCGAGTTTTTATCACCTAATTCATGCCCAAAGTTATTACATTAGATGGGATTGTTTTATATTTTCAAAACATTTCAAATTGAATACTTTATTGAATCAGGCGTTACTTTGCGGAGGTCCATATCAATGAGATGGTCGCGGGTGAGCAAAGAAATTGTTTTAGTTCATTCAATTGTAGTTTTAGTTCAGTAAATACCTTAAAAATATAGGAGTAAATGTTGAGATAATGGAAACTGTTTATTTGGAAAATGATACAAAATATTGTCAATTAACAAGAATTCAAATTACGCTAAAACATATAAAATAGGTACCTACAAAAGAAAAACTGACTAAACTAAGGGTATAAAAATGTGACACTAAATAATTAAGATTAAATTTTTTTTACTATCTAGCTAGGAGACTACGAGTAGGTACGAATTTAGCAACGGCATTAGATATCCATCCCTTTCCTTATATTTTTCTGCATTGACATACTTAACAGCTTGCAGGCACAGTTTATATACAAGCTAAAGCAGTATGGAAGCTACGAAGCTACAATCGAAACGAACACACTACTGTAGTACTGGAACTGCAGTACCGCGAGACCCCCTTAAAGGCCGTGTAGCGCGCGTCTGTGAGTGTGTTCGTTTCGATCGATTTGTTCGTAGCTTCCATACTGCTTTAGGTTATATATACTGTGTTGCAGGGTAAACCCATCCAATCATGTATCTACAAACAAATAATACTATACTATAGATAGGTAATACAATGGTATAAGTATCATGCCAGTTGTGATAAATTAAATTTTATTACACGTTTGGGCACTCTAAGCCTGTCCCAAACAGAACCTATCTAGTTTCGCGACCTGTCATAAAGGGAATGGACACTTTACGATACTTACCGCATTTCCACACCCCATTGTTAAAGATCGGGTATTTATGTGTCCTTGTAACGGCCATTTTCTTAATTGAACTGCGCACTCGAAAGCGACACCCAGCTTGACATTAGATGGTTCATATTGCTAATGTTTTTGGCGAGACGTTCACGTAGTTTAATGGAGACTGGGGTAAATCTGATCAATAAATTAAGTTTCGATAGTGGTATAAAGATTGTAGTTTAACGTATAATTGAACATTCGTCTGTAGAAAGCATAAAACGTTGCAAGGTGTCCAAATGCGAGAAGGCAGTCACTAAACTAGCTAGACGGTATAGAATTTTACGAATCCCAAAATGTAAAAGCCTTTTTAGTGTAGGTACTTACGGTTTTTTTTTAAAATTAAAAATCCAATACCATATTAGATAAATTGATATAAAAGTCCTTGTTAGGTAAACACACATTATAGGCAGTAGATGTATGTAACAAAACAGATAAAAAGAGAAAATTTACAATTTAAGAAACGGGCGGACTTGTTGCTTTAGAAAGAGAGAGATCCTCCAGGCTACTTTTACAAAAAACTGTAGCTAATCTGAATGGTCTTAATTAATTTGATTTATATACCTCTTATCTTGTTACTCTGCAACCACAGGACCAAAATACATTAGGTTACACGTAGCTACGCATTTTGCTCGTGTCCACCACCATAGACAATTAGGTCTTAATTAAATTGTACAACAGTTAAAAGCAAAACTACCCATTCCAGTTACTTTATTTATTACCGAATTGGTGAATGTAGCGAACCATTCATTCACAAACCAGCGCACTTCAAATAGCATCCAACGGAAACGTACCATTAAAATTACACTTCCCAGATTTATTTGAATGAAAAACACTAATGTGTTTCGTGCCTAGGATAATGGAACACGGGTATGCTTGTTTCTCCGTTCGTTTGTTTGTTCAATTTATTCGTATTGAACTTGAATTTATTGTTCGTAGCACATCAGGGTCACGTGTCGTCACGTGATCATGACATATATAGTTTACATTACGTTCGTCGAAGAATTCGCTGTTTACGTTACACTGTTATACGGAGTTTTGACGATATATCGATAAGGCTAAGAGTAACTGAAATCATCCGACAATTTTCTTTGGGTCAACTAAAGGGCTGAAGCTTAGATGTTTAAAGTATGTTTTTAGGGCAGATAGGAAATTATTAATCGATGACATGGTGGGTACCTACAAAATTATCAACATTTCAGTGGCACAATTTTAAAAGTTTATAATCCATTTCAATGTTGTTGTAACTATTTATAATTTCACATGCTAGATTGTAAGCCAGTTTCCAATTTCTAAATACATATGAACCGTTTTCGCCATGCTACTAAATAAAAGAGTATCTACTGAAATAAAATGTACCTACTAAATAAAGTAATAAACATTTACAACTAAACCATAACATACTAAATAATCTTGCCTATATAAATTTGCCATAATATAACTAGTTTGATACACAGGTAAAAATCATAACCAGGCAGGCCACCTCGTATGATTACGGTATAGATTTCGTTGATGACACTCGCACAATGCCCGCCTGCGCAAGTAAGCGCTTCCTGCGAGATATAGCGGCATTATGGACAATTTCCTGAGCATTGTCGCCGCGACACACTCTTTGCTGTCCAACCTTGATTCTTCTATCTCTCCAATTAACACCGAGTCTGGAGTAACATCAAGTGCCGTGGACCCAACAGTTTTTTTGTAGCTTATTTAGTTCCTTCATCTGGGCATGACAGGTAACTATTTCAAAAGTAAGGCAATAAACGAATTCTACGCGAACGGAGTCACGCGTAAATAGCTAGTCTGTCTTATTTTCTGTTCGTCTGTAAGATCGATTAAGATTACTCAAAATTTGCCCACCCTTCATGCAAAATTACCGATTCTGCATACATTTGAGGGCCAGATTTTTTTGCCGCTCAGTATATATAGCAAATCCAAGAACGCACGAGGTTTTGTGCATATAATAAAATATTATAGTATAGTTTGTCTAGAGGTTGCGTCGTCGGTGTTACACTAAGTTGTGCAATTATTTAATTTGTTTTTGACTTTCTTTACGTGCTTTGGATCGCATTTCTTGCAATTTACTACGGAGACTATTACAGATAAATAGATTGCTTGTCTTCACCCAATTATTTTCATTTGCAAATTCTTCAACGAAGTTCAACAACACGTTTTTGGCGTGTTCGTCTAATCCAGGTCTTATATCCTTTTCATCGGGATGAAATGCGTTAGCTCTTTTACCAGTCAAGGAGCATGTCCTCAAAGCATTTTCACTAAAAACTTCTACTAACAACATTCGTGCAAGCATCTTACTATCTTTTGATATCCTTTTACAATTGCTGAGTCTGATTGCATCGACGTACACGCCCGAATTCGGTAGTAGTTCGACGAGACCTTTCTTTTTTTGTAAGTGCTTTAAAGTCCACCGAGAGTTATTTTTATCATATTCTTTTGGTAAAGTAAATTTGTGAATTTGATGACCATTATTAAACGAAGCAGTTTCATTTTTATCGGAATCGTTCGCATCATGTTCATTGGCATCCATTGTTTCTTCCATTCTGTGATTAATTTTCTTTTCGTGTTGTTCTTTTGGTATATTGGCAACCGTTTTCTTTAGTGTATCCATTTCAAAGGTTTCGTTTGGCTTTTCTTTCGCGGCTTCACTGACCACTTTTTTTGCCGGTAAAATAGCAAAGTTACTTAAATGATTAAACGTGACTAACAGATTAATCATTGATTCTAATAATGCATAGTTTTCTCCACACGAATTACGTATTTCATCCACTATTGTACAAAATTCTAGATGCTCTGCGTTTATTTTTTTTAATGAATCGACAAGTCTCTTAAGGTATATTGGATCATTTGGTAACCCTAGGGCAGGACTAAGAATTGATTCACTTGATTCCGCCGAGTTGTTACAGTTAGCATGTTGTTCAATGCAATCATTTGATTGTTTCTCTGACCGTGTTTGCGTCTCATTATTTTGATGTAAAGATATTGCAGTGACTGCCGGTAATAGTGTAGTTTTGCGTGCCTGTCTAGTGAAATAATTTGTAATATTTGCTGAATTGATAGATTCGTTGACTTTGATTTGTTTTTTAAACGGCATCTTATTTTTTTTCTTAAATATTGTTTGATTTACAGATGGTCGTAATACATCATCACAACTCAATGCTACGAATGGGTTAGGTATATTTATGTTTTGACTCGGTATTGTTTTAGGCGTTATCTTGTTAAAGGGCGACGACGAAGCAACCTCTGAAATAAAACATGAAATAAACAAAAATAAATAAAAAAATCAAAGAAACAACATACACATAATCACAGAGAACATAATATACAGAGACACCACCTAGTACAAGCAAACGGTATCACCCTAATACTGGCTATACAACTGGCTATTTTTCTTTTCTTTATTTTACAATAGAAGGCACCACTGAGAACACAAATAACACGATACCTATATGCCATCTAGCGAGACACTAATGATACGGGTGTCGCTTGTTAGCCCAATATATAGCTTGACTAGGACATGACAGGGTTGGTAGATGGCGCTACGTTATATAACCTACTCAAGGCCGCTGGTCAGTGCGTAAGCAATCGAGGTTTCGTAGATCCAAACCTATTCGTAATCTGCTGAAAACGCTGTCAGCCATTTTAGTTTATAGATTATCTACAGCTTAGGGCTATACTACGAAACTCAAAGTTCGTATCGTACCGTCCCTCTCGCTCTCGTATTAAATAGTTTGTGTCAGAGGGACCGCACGACACGAACTTCAAGTTTCGTAGTAAAGTAGTGACGATATGTAGTTTTAATTTTTTTTTTATTCGACTGGAAGGCAAACGAACAAGTGGGTCTCCTGGTGGTAAGAGATCACCGACGCCCGTAAACATCTGCAACATCAGGGGTATTGCAGATGCGTTGCCAACCTAGAGGCCTAAGTTGGAATACCTCAAGTGCCAGTAATTTCACCGGCTGTCTTACTCTCCGCGCCGAAACACAACAGTGCAAGCACTGCTGCTTCCCGGCAGGATTAGCGAGCAAGATGGTGGTAGCAATCCGGGCGGACCTTGCACAAGGTCCTACCACCTGCTATTATGCGATTATGCAATTATAGTATATAAATATAAGTGTTGTGTAGTGTATATACTTGGTTTGGTGTTTTTCAAAATCCTCTAATATCTCAGAAACGGTGCGTCCTAGCTCAAAAATAGCCAAATTTTCAACCCCCTCCCAAGCCCGCCCCCTACGGGACTACCCCGGACCCAACCCCAAAATTTCACCCCCCCCCCCCCACTTTTAGCACATTGACCAGCCTAACCAGACCCCTGATCCAAGGGTAGCAAAAACTTCCAGGGCCTATAGCTCCGGAACGGGGCTACTCCGAAACACAACGTTCGAAGTTCGTGTCGTGCGATCCCTCTCGCTCACGTATTAAATAGTATAAGTGTGAGAGAGATCGCACGATACGAACTTCGAACGTCGTGTTTCGGAGTAGCCCTTCAGCACAGTAGGCAGGCTACTCTGAAAATCGAAACTCGAAGTTCGTGTCGTGCGGTCCCTCTGACACTTATACTATTTATTACGAGAGCGAAAGAGACCGCACGACACGAACTTCGTGTTTCGAATTACATAGTAGCCCGCTGCATGCGCATACCGGTTTTACGCCATCTAGCGTTACTTTTGCAAACTACTACGAAAACCTCATAGCTGAAACGTAGTCACATGTAGCCTATACTTTCGTATTCTCAATTTATTATTTATGATGTTTCTTATCTTCAAATTAAGGAGTTGAAATAAAGTTGATGTGAAGTTGTGTTTATAAAATATGCTATTCTTTATTTTAATATCAATATTTCTACTTAATTCGGCTTATTTACATTTTATACTTTACAGATGTTAATGGTAGTGCCATCTATTGCCGTTTTTTAGTACTAAATATATCTTGTATGAGTTGGTAGCCCATGACATAATATTGTAACGGATTCTTACCATCTTTATAATTTTTTGCATAGTTCTTGTCCAAGGACACTCCTTTGGTTTTGTATAATTTGATAAATTTTTGGGCAAGTTCATATGAAACTGTAAAGAAATAAGAAGATATTTGAAACACATACCTACTAACAGGGCAAGTCGAATGAATGCGTTAAATAGTATCATACATATCGTGGAATGCGAGCAAAATTTATTGAAGTATTAGGGTTGTCACTTATACTTAAGTAAACATACATACGTATCAGGTATATTTTTTGGTATTTATTTATATTTATATTTAATAGCATGTTTTACATTCTCATCTGTCTCAAACACTTATATTAACTATTTTATATATTAAACCACCAACGTCTCATAATTTTACATCATCAACAGACTCATTCAAGCTTATTAATATGAATTTAACACTCACCGGTACTGTATATGATGTTAACCTTAAAAGTATTCCAGTCTGCTGAACATTCTTCCCGTTTTCTAATACGCTTCTTTGTAACTGACAAATGTTCAATTGGATATTTAACAACTGCTGCATCTCCTGTCGGTGTTTTCTGCAAGCTGACCCAAGATGATGGGACACTAATGTATTTTTCGAAGTCTGTGTACGGTGGATCAAAAACTTCAATCACACAATAGCCGCTTTTATCCATCTAAAACAGTTAAAAAACCAGTGTATTTCCATAGTTTTTATTGATGCTTTTTGAGACATACGAGTATGTATATCATAACACTGATAACGTAAATGCAATCAAATCCGATCACATAAAATTAAGCCGAAAACACAAACACAAACAAACACGGTAAATTATTCAAAATAAAGTTAAAAATGAACAGTTCAAAATACCATGGATAGCGCCGGACTAATATTAATTAAGATTCCAGATAAAAACTCACGCTTAGGCCAAAACTTTAATTATGTCGTCAAGGTTAGTGGCATAGATTGTTATTAAACACTACTGATAATTCTCAAATACCTATACGAAATTGAGAAGATTCATGGCCGTTTATCGTTTGCAAAAATACGTGCACTAAATGAGCCACACGAAGACAGACTGACTAAAAATGTGACTCAGAATTGTATTGCCAATCGACGCAAATAAATAATGGCTACTTATTTTTTACCGAAAAGTTCTAGACGCTTCAAGTCTCGATGTACCTAATAACAATGTATTTTATTTTAAAAGCAAGTTACCTAACGTACCTTATTATTCTTAGTTGTAATAAAACAAAAGTTTTATTATTGTTATTATTCACATATTAAATTGTGGTGGTTTAAAAATAGATCAGATATATATAAAATACGAACGAAAATTGAGAAAAGTGAGGTGGTTAACGAAAAAACAATACAACAAAATGAATACGCCTGTTATTGTTTAATCTCTTTAAAATATACAATACAATATTTATTGAACACCAACACACGATAACCAGTAAAAAAATTCAGGTATATAGAGATTTACCAAAGTATCATCGGCGGCCTTAATATTTTCATTTAATAGAGCTAGTTTAGTGGCTACAAATTTAGCCAAAAAAGTTTTTAGGTCGTAGCTAAATGACCCGAAAAAACAGCCAGATTTGGCCATAACTGGCTAACTTGACGACACTGATCTTGAATATTTATAGAATAGCATCACTGTTTTTGTTATTTTATTCAACACATGCAAGCGTGCCAGAAAGAGAGAGGAGAGTCGCATCGAATTTTATGTCTCTATCAAAAGATGTAATTTTTTTGACTCTATGTTTGTAGTGCTAGAGTGTACAATGATTTGCTGCCACTCTCTGCCAGTTGTGTGTGATGCATAATAACCCTCAAATAAACCGGTAATAAAATATACATGTTTTTTGTATTTGCGCTCGTCTCCTTTGTTATCGGATGAAACATGTCGGACGTTAAGCGCGATTTACTCAAAAAAATACATTTATTTATATTTTAGAGAAATTTGGATTTATCATTTATAGTATTTCTATCAAAAAAATAAATCATTCCTATTGAGCCAGCAGTTTAAATAATCTTCTATGATACATAGGTAACCTACCTACATATCTATACATATAATAAAGCTGAAGAGGGTCGAAAGTCTGTACATGGAAGATATTTGAAAAAAAGTTAGCTGGGGATACTTAGAATCGATAACAGAACACGTTCCAATAGTTTTTAGAATTTTTGTCTGTTTGTCTGTTTATCTCTTTATCTGTTTGTCGTTTTTTTGTACGGGCATCACGTGAGAACAGCTGAACGGATTTTGGTGCAAACTTTACTAATCTGTCGAGAAAATCCCCGGCCAAATTATAGGCTATCAAAATTCAACCCTTAGACTATAAAAATTCAACCCTTAAAAGGGAAGGTAGACACTAAACTCGATTGAGTTTGCACCTTCAAGTTTTCAAATACGTGCTATGATTATCGAGTACCCCGCTATACTAACAGATGGCGCTGAAATTAATAACGTTGTGACATGATTTAATCGCTGAGTAAGGATTTTGCCAAATTAAGAAATTTAAAAGAGGGGGTACGGATATCAAAAAATTTAATTGAATATTTTAAATGATAATGAACAAAATTAAACGATAGTAAATTAATTGCCACACATTGTAGTGCCATCTTTTGGAGAACTGAGTAAACATTAAGTAATGAAGAATAAATGGGTTTACATCTATTACATATAATAAAGCTGAAGAGGGTCGAAAGTCTGTACATGGAAGATATTTGAAAAAAAGTTAGCTGGGGATACTTAGAATCGATAACAGAACACGTTCCAATAATTTTTAGAATTTTTGTCTGTTTGTCTGTTTATCTGTTTATCTGTTTATCTGTTTGTCGTTTTTTTGTACGGGCATCACGTGAGAACGGCTGAACGGATTTTGGTGCAAACTTTACTAATCTGTCGAGAAAATCCCCGGCCAAATTATAGGCTATCAAAATTCAACCCTTAGACTATAAAAATTCAACCCTTAAAAGGGAAGGTAGACACTAAACTCGATTGAGTTTGCACCTTCAAGTTTTCAAATACGTGCTATGATTATCGAGTACCCCGCTATACTAACAGATGGCGCTGAAATTAATAACGTTGTGACATGATTGATTAAGTCGCTGAGTAAGGATTTTGCCAAATTAAGAAATTTAAAAGAGGGGGTACGGATATCAAAAAATGTAATTGAATATTTTAAATGATAGTAAATTAATTGCCACACATTGCAGTGCCATCTTTTGGAGAACTGAGTAAACATTAAGTAATGAAGAATAAATGGGTTTACATAGTTACATAATGTAATATCGACACATATAATTGCATAATTATTTGATTTCATTTTATTACGATATAATACAAAATTATGAATTCACTCTGTCATGAATTATACCTAATCGTAATTATATCGCATTCATATAATTATATATTTTAAGCACTTCTCTTTTAAAATATGGCTTTTCTGTCCTAATTAATAGGACGAATTCGCCAGTGTCTAAGTATTCTCATTGAGAGGCAACGTTGTAAGGTGATTGTAGTTTTACATAATAATGGCTATGGAGGGTGGGTAGGTACTTAGAAAAAAAAAATCATTTGCGGAGTAAATGTCAAACGATTTGGTGCTCGCCTTTTTTATACGCGTTACTTTGCCTTTCTGTATGTAAAATTTTATTCTTTGAGTATGATACATACCTATAGGCATTTCAATCTACCGCTGTACCCTGTATCTCTCCGATTTCAACAAATTTTGGGAGGTACTCAGTCCATGATTCTGAGCTGTAAAACAGAGTCTCCAGATGTGGATGTGAATAGTAGATAGAAAGAAATGCCCATAGATGAGAAACTTAGTGAACAGGTTTTTCAGTTGATTATTTATCCGCAGTTTGAAAGAATTTTTCGAAAATCCCATGGAATCGAAAAATGTGGGACACTGAAGTTTGTGAGAAAATCTGATTAGGTACTCTCGAACCAACTGTATCGTAACCAATCCATACTATCCATATCCATACTAATATTATAAATGCGAAAGTAACTCTGTCTGTCTGTCTGTCTGTCTGTTACGCTTTCACGCCAAAACCGCGGAACCGATTTTGATGAAATTTGGTACAGAGATAGATTAGACCTTGGGAAAGAACATAGGCTACCTCTTATTCCGAAAAAAAGGCTTGAAGGGGTTGAAATAGGGGATGAAAGTTTATAGGGAAGTTCGTCATTTTTAAATATAAAATCATGAAACTTGGCATTTAGGTAGTTAATCTATCTATCTATACATATAATAAAGCTGAAGAGGGTCGAAAGTCTGAACATGGAAGATATTTGAAAAAAAATTAGCTGGGGATACTTAGAATCGATAACAGAACACGTTCCAACAGTTTTTAGAATTTTGGTCTGTTTGTCTGTTTATCTGTTTGTTGTTTATTTCAACGCGCATCACGTGAGAACGGCTGAACGGATTTTGGTGCAAACCTTATCAATCTGTCGAGAAAATCCCCGGCCATATTACAGGCAAAATCAAAATTTAACCCTTAGACTATAAAAATTCAACCCTTTATTCGTGCTATGACTATCGAGTACCCCGCTATACTAACAGATGGCGCTGAAATTAATAACGTTGTGACATGATTAAGCCGCTGAGTAAGGATTTAATATTCAATTCAAAATTTAATATTCAAAATTAATGTTGGTATCCGTAAGGATTTTGCTAAATTAAGAAATTTAGAAGAAGGCTTCTAAATTTCTTAATTTACGGATACCAACACATTTAATTGAATATTTTAAATGATGATGAACAAAATTAAACGATAGTTAAATTAATTGCCACACATTGCAGCGCCATCTTTTGGAGAACTTTGTAAACATAGTAATGAGTAGTAATGAAGAATGAATGAGTTTACATAGTTACGTAATGTATATCAACACACATATAATTGCGTACTTATTTAATATTATTTTATTACGATATAATACAAAATTATGATCTCACTATATCATGAATTATACCTAATCGTAATTATATCATATATTTTAAGCACTTAATAATGGCTCTGGAGTTTGGGTATTTTGAAAAAAAAAAAATCTTTGTCATCAATGTCAAACGATTTGGGGCTCGCCTTTAAGTAGGTATGTAAAATTTTATTCCTTGAGATATGATACATATTATGGGCATTTCAATCTACCGGTTTACTATTGTTTCGGCGGAAATTATTTAGCAAATTATTAGCTCCCAAACTATTTATCCCATATTTTTATTTAGGCGAAATGTCATTTCCCAACTCAACATTTCGCACTGATATCATTTCCCAACTAATCATTTGATAAATTATTATTATGCAAATTATTACCTGGGATTTTTTTAAGATGTCATTAATATTTTGGTCAAAATGTATTGATTGGCATACCTTAACTTAGCAACATGTTGAATCTCATTAAACCTACTTTCCTACTGACAGGTTATACTGGCTGCTATAAAAAACCTAACATCGAAGGTGTTAAGGTAGGAGCTAAGCTCCGCTCCGCTTCGCTCCTGCCTTAGCCTTCTGAACATAAACTACCCAAGTCGCTTCTGCTCCGAACCGACTTGCTCGCTCGCTTCGCTCGCTCGCACAAATTTTGAAGTAATACTTTGTAACATAAAAATTGGTAAAATATTATTTACTTAACAGTTTGTTATTTGTCTAAGCCAATTATTTGCCACATAAAAGTGTGACGAAGTAAAATTTTGCAATATAAAATGTTGCGAAATAAGAAAAATGCGAAGTATAGTTATGCCAACGATTGGTTTTCCAAATGAAACTTCGGCGAAAGATTGGTTGCTTATTGTTGCTAAGTGAAATTTGGCGAAACATATTTCGCCGAAAAGGCAGTACACCCAATCTACTGCTGTACCCTGAGTTTATCTCTCCGATTTCAACAAATTTTGGGATGTAGACTCTGTCCATGATTCTGAGCTGTAAAACAGGGTCTTCAGATGTGAATGTGAAACTTAGTGAACAGGTTTTTCAGTTGATATTTATCCGCAGTTTGAAAAAAGTTTTCGAAAATCCTTATGAATCGGAAAATGTGGAACATTGAAGTTTGTGAGAAAATCATTAGGTACTCTCGACCCAACTGTATCGTATCGTAACCCACTGCTTTTGCCTTTGCCTTTTCGTGGAAAAAGTTATAGTGACATCGCATTGTTTTACAAGGGAATTTATTATGACTCTTTGATAAAATTCAACTTTGCGTCCGGACTCAAAGGTTTACAATACAATACAATACAAATGCTCTTTATTGTACACCAGAAACTACACAACTTTGTTGTTTACTAATGTTTCGGCGAAAAACGTTTGGCAACCTGGTTCATTTGACCACTTTTCATTTCCCAACTGTTTAATATTTCTGAATTTCTGAAACTGTAAATATTTCATGATTTTTATAAAACTAATCTACACTATGGCCCTGAAATAAATCCTGAAATATTTACAGTTGTGTAGTATGTAGAGTTGCGAAATGAAAAGTTGCGGAAAGGCAGTACCCGGAACTCAAATGGTTCGACCTTTGGGTTCGACTAAAGGTTCCCTGTACTATGGAGTATTTTGTAAATATCGAAATCTACGCAGACGAAGTCGCGGGCAAAAGCTAGTAGTTACATAATGTAATATCGACACATATAATTGCATAATTATTTGATTTCATTTTATTACGATATAATACAAAATTATGAATTCACTCTGTCATGACTTATACCTAATCGTAATTATATCGCATTCATATAATTATATATTTTAAGCACTTCTCTTTTAAAATATGGCTTTTCTGTCCTAATTAATAGGACGAATTCGCCAGTGTCTAAGTATTCTCATTGAGAGGCAACGTTGTAAGGTGATTGTAGTTTTACTTAATAATGGCTATGGAGGGTGGGTACTTAGAAAAAAAAAATCATTTGCGGAGTAACTAAATGTCAAACGATTTGGGGCTCGCCTTTTTTATACGCGTTACTTTGCCTTTCTGGATGTAAAATTTTATTCTTTGAGTATGATACATACCTATAGGCATTTCAATCTACCGCTGTACCCTGTATCTCTCCGATTTCAACAAATTTTGGGAGGTAGACTCAGTCCATGATTCTGAGCTGTAAAACAGAGTCTCCAGATGTGGATGTGAATAGTAGATAGAAAGAAATGCCCATAGATGAGAAACTTAGTGAACAGGTTATTCAGTTGATTATTTATCCGCAGTTTGAAAGAATTTTTCGAAAAACTGTAACTGTACTGTCTCGAACCAACTGTATCGTAACCAGTCCATACTATCCATATCCATACTAATATTATAAATGCGAAAGTAACTCTGTCTGTCTGTCTGTTACGCTTTCACGCCAAAACCGCGGAACCGATTTTGATGAAATTTGGTACAGAGATAGATTAGACCTTGGGAAAGAACATCGGCTACCTCTTATTCCGAAAAAAAGGCTTGAAGGGGTTGAAATAGGGGGTGAAAGTTTATAGGGAAGTTCGTCATTTTTAAATATAAAATCATGAAACTTGGCATTTAGGTAGTTAATCTATCTATCTATACATATAATAAAGCTGAAGAGGGTCGAAAGTCTGAACATGGAAGATATTTGAAAAAAAAATTAGCTGGGGATACTTAGAATCGATAACATAACACGTTCCAACAGTTTTTAGAATATTGGTCTGTTTGTTGTTTATTTCAACGCGCATCACGTGAGAACGGCTGAACGGATTTTGGTGCAAACCTTACCAATCTGTCGAGAAAATCCCCGGCCATATTACAGGCTATCAAAATTTAACCCTTAGACTATAAAATTCAACCCTTTATTCGTGCTATGACTATCGAGTACCCCGCTATACTAACAGATGGCGCTGAAATTAATAACGTTGTGACATGATTAAGCCGCTGAGTAAGGATTTAATATTCAATTAAATATGTTGGTAAAAATTAGCTGGGGATACTTAGAATCGATAACAGAACACGTTCCAACAGTTTTTAGAATTTTGTCTGTTTGTTGTTTATTTCAACGCGCATCACGTGAGAACGGCTGAACGGATTTTGGTGCAAACCTTACCAATCTGTCGAGAAAATCCCCGGCCATATTATAGGCTATCAAAATTTAACCCTTAGACTATAAAAATACCCCGCTATACTAACAGATGGCGCTGAAATCAATAACGTTGTGACATGATTAAGCCGCTGAGTAAGGATTTAATATTCAATTAAATGTGTTGGTATCCGTAAGGATTTTGCTAAATTAAGAAATTTAGAAGAAGGCTTCTAAATTTCTTAATATACGGATACCAACACATTTAATTGAATATTTTAAATGATGATGAACAAAATTAAACGATAGTTAAATTAATTGCCACACATTGCAGCGCCATCTTTTGGAGAACTTTGAAAACATTAAGTAATGAAGAATGAATGAGTTTACATAGTTACGTAATGTATATCAACACACATATAATTGCGTACTTATTTAATATTATTTTATTACGATATAATACAAAATTATGAATTCACTATGTCATGAATTATACCTAATCGTAATTATATCATATATTTTAAGCACTTAATAATGGCTCTGGAGTTTGGGTATTTTGAAAAAAAAAAAATCTTTGTCATCAATGTCAAACGATTTGGGGCTCGCCTTTAAGTATGTAAAATTTTATTCCTTGAGTATATGATACATATTATGGGCATTTCAATCTACTGGTTTACTATTGTTTCGGCGGAAATTATTTAGCAAATTATTAGCTCCCAAACTATTTATCCCATATTTTTATTTAGGCGAAATGTCATTTCCCAACTCAACATTTCGCACTGATATCATTTCCCAACTAATCATTTGATAAATTATTATTATGCAAATTATTACCTGGGATTTTTTTAAGATGTCATTAATATTTTGGTCAAAATGTATTGATTGGCATACCTTAACTTAGCAACATGTTGAATCTCATTAAACCTACTTTCCTACTGACAGGTTATACTGGCTGCTATAAAAAAACCTAACATCGAAGGTGTTAAGGTAGGAGCTACGCTCCGCTCCGCTTCGCTCCTGCCTTAGCCTTCTGAACATAAACTATCCAAGTCGCTTCTGCTCCGAACCGACTTGCTCGCTCGCTTCGCTCGCTCGCACAAATTTTGAGCTATTACTTTGTAACATAAAAATTGGTAAAATGTTATTTACTTAACAGTTTGTTATTTGTCTAAGCCAATTATTTGCTACATAATTATTTGCCACATAAAAGTGTGACGAAGTAAAATTTTGCAATATAAAAATGTTGCGAAATAAGAAAAATGCGAAGTATAGTTATGCCAACGATTGGTTTTCCAAATGAAACTTCGGCGAAAGATTGGTTGCTTATTGTTGCTAAGTGAAATTTGGCGAAACATATTTCGCCGAAAAGGCAGTACACCCAATCTACTGCTGTACCCTGAGTTTATCTCTCCGATTTCAACAAATTTTGGGATGTAGACTCAGTCCATGATTCTGAGCTGTAAAACAGGGTCTTCAGATGTGAATGTGAAACTTAGTGAACAGGGGGCCTACCACGATCTTTCCTAAACAATCCAAACGCAAAGCAGTTCAATTTAGGCACCTAAACTGAATCGTCGAAATTGGTACCACGACCTTTATTTCTCAGAACTGAATCTCAATCGCTTACAAGTGAATGAAAGACCGATATTTTCTCTGATATATGTATCGCTATCGCTGAACCTCACTTGAAATGAATCACAAAAGTAACGTCGTAGTACGAAATAGCGATGCAGTTCAGTTTAGAGCTTAAACTGAATCGTATTAAGAGAGCGTGGTAGGCCCCCAGGTTTTTCAGTTGATATTTATCCGCAGTTTGAAAAAAGTTTTCGAAAATCCTTATGAATCGGAAAATGTGGAACATTGAAGTTTGTGAGAAAATCATTAGGTACTCTCGACCCAACTGTATCGTATCGTAACCCACTGTGAAGCCTTTTCGTGGAAAAAGTCATAGTGACATCGCATTGTTTTACAAGGGAATTTATTATGACTCTTTGATAAAATTCAACTTTGCGTCCGGACTCAAAGGTTTACAATACAATACAATACAAATGCTCTTTATTGTACACCAGAAACTACACAACTTTGTTGTTTACTAATGTTTCGGCGAAAAACGTTTGGCAACCTGGTTCATTTGACCACTTTTCATTTCCCAACTGTTTAATATTTCTGAATTTCTGAAACTGTAAATATTTCATGATTTTTATAAAACTAATCTACACGATGGCCCTGAAATAAATCCTGAAATATTTACAGTTGTGTAGTATGTAGAGTTGCGAAATGAAAACTTGCGAAAAGGCAGTACCCGGAACTCAAATGGTTCGACCTTTGGGTTCGACTAAAGGTTCCCCTGTACTATGGAGTATTTTGTAAATATCGAAATCTACGCAGACGAAGTCGCGGGCAAAAGCTAGTTTATTATAAAGTTAAAGGATACATTAATTCAATTATTCACAATACGAGTACATATATTATAACATAGGTACATTAAAATACAAACTATTTTATAATTACAATTCAAACATAATCAACTACATATTTAGATAACAGCTCAATTTTTATTTTGTGTTTTATCAATTGTTTTGTCTGTTGTATATCCTAGGTGTATGGTATATGTATTTGTTACGGGATCAAAACTGTGATCATGATCATGATGCAAGCAACTGCGGCGAAAGCTTGGAAGATCATTAATGGCAGTCACGGTCTACATCCCGAAACAAATATATATTACTAGCTTTTACCCGCGGCTCCACCCGCGTGGTATTTGGTTATCACGCGCTATTCCCTCGGGAATAGTGCATTTTTCCGGGATAAAAACTAGCTTATGTCACTCTCGGGCCCATAAACTATCTCTATGCCAAAAATCACGACCATCCGTCGCTACGTTACGGCGTGAAAGACGGACAAACATACAAACACACAAACACACAAACACACTTTCGCATTTATAATATGTAAAGTATGGATGTATGTATTGTAATTGTAACTAACCGTGAATCATAAACTTTGCGTGGTAGATGTTCTCATCATTTAAAAAAATCGAGTTTAACGTGGAAAGCGCGGGAATACACACCCCAAACTCCCCATGCCCGCAGTTTATGGGAACGGCAGGGGCGCCAGCCTGGCGCCGTCAAGTCTGCAATGGCGCCAAGCGTCCTTTTCCCCTAAACAGCGGCAGTCGCGCGTCGGGATCCGCCCTTTGCGTTGCAATGAAGCCGCTTCACTCAGTATTTATTTACTTTACCGTAACCATAGTACTAGTTGGAGCTAAAATACACGGCGGACCACGCGGGCGCTTCAGCAACAGTTCAGCATTGCGAGCCGCGAACAGTAACCACGTCGTGACTCGTCACACGCACTACTCGTACCATCCGCCGACTTTTATATCGTTCATGTGCCGCCATTGCTCCGCCCCGGTAACGTACCCTGTCTTCCACGGTCAGCCGCCCACGTACATCTACAAATACAGAGAGTCAGTTGGACGATACGGACTGCTATTATCTGGATTGGCTTTGTACAACTTAGGAAGATCGTCAGGAACTAGTTTGTACCATGTTCAAAACGCAGAAGACAAGTGTTCCATGCAAATAATCAGTTTGAGGCACTACGAAGAAACGAGCTTTCCTTGCTTCTTGATGTCAACGTTTATGGAGCGGACATTGAAAATAAACCACGATGATCCCAATGTTTTTGATATAACTTCAGCACAGATTGACGTAAAGCCGTTTATCAATAATACTGGATTACCCTTGGCTGTCAACGGACATCAAGATTGCGTGATTTGGCACAACGCGACGATGGTACAAGAAAGAAAAAGCATTCCTTGCGCACTGCTCAAAGAATACGCTGAAACTATGAAGCCTTCTGGGATACCTGTTTATATTTGGTTGCCGATGACCTTAGCAGTTGTTCTTACCTTGTATATTTGCTGTCAATGTATTTGCCGACGAAGAAGAGAAAAGCCAGAAGCAATGCCAATAAATCAATCTTCCGTAGTAATTGGATATTGCTCACACTGAGTATGTGCATATTTTATTGAATGTTGCATTGGTTCGAAGGAAGCGCTAAATTGGTGTCTATGTAGGTAAACGACATGTGTTCATGAAAGTGGCTTAGAGTTTGGTTATGTATCCGAATTACTCGAATGGTAGGTTCATGGGTGAGCGTAATTTTGGCGCTAATTAGTGTACGAAATCGTAATGTGGACATGTTAACTGACATTTTATTTTTATTTTTTATAATTTTTGCATGAGATGATATGTTAAAGTTTTTTATTATAGGAAATTTAAATTTGTACGCCTATCTTTAGGTAGAAAGTGGAGATTCTGAATAGTTTTAAGATCATTTATGTACACCTGCTTTCAACAGATAAATTATTATTATTATTATTATATAACAACATTTAACGAGCCGTCTCACTTCCAATCATAAGGGCGAGGTGTATTTCTAGTGAATGACACCTTCCTTCACTTATTTTTTCTTTATAAACGGCGACATTGAACTGTCGCAACCACGACATAACAAGTAAGTATGTACTCGTATACGGTTGATTATTGTCATGCACGTCATATTAAGGCTCGATGGAGACTGTTATGTTTGAGAAAGCTTTTATAAATTATGTTTGTGGTAAGAAATAAGGTACTTATATTTATTGAATAAGTTTTAGTCCGTTGCACTTGAAAAAGTCGAAAGTGCAAAATATTTACTAACCTTTAGGCCTCGACCGTAGATCTATAATCTAAAATTGTGTTATGGTTATTCACGTAGACGTAAGGTTCAACGACTTTCCAAATGTAACATGCGATGTCGTCCATCTTGTTCAATTAAAGTTTGGGTCAATAAAGAAATTTCTCTCTGAAAGTGGACGTATTTAATTATCTTAATCGGTGCACAAAGATAATACAATTATACATATAAAAAGAAGTAATCGCTGTCGTATTCCAATTTTGCTAATGTATAGGCGGTTGATATTGAAGAAATGTATCTTTCCGTATGTGAATGTGATCAATCGTATCTAATTCTAAGAGTTTGCCAAAAATAGCGTCCCTATTGGGAATTTTGTAATTAGAAGTAGACCTATTATACTAAATAAAGGTTGGTCATTAATGCTTTTCATTCTATTTTCCTTGATAATGGTTCCTTCATCACATACAGGCCATCCATAAATTTAGTCACACGCATTTTAGTTTGATCAATATCAATCACTCACCAGTTACACTTGTTCTGAATTACAAGTTAAAGCCAAAATAAATTTATTTAATTTAAGCTATAACAATTCGAGCACTTAGAAATGTCAACTCTACCACGAATTCGGAAAACCTCTCTTGAATCTGGTAAAGAAACTCAACAAGGTATACTTATATCTATTTTTTTAAACAGATTTAAAAAAATATTTTAATGACTTCCATTATTTAACACAACTATATTTTTAACTCAGTAGATAAGATACACTATTTGATGTATTCTGTCAAAGTAGATCGGAATTATTTCTAAAATGTGCGACATAGGTCGTGCGTGGGTGACCCCCTAAGGTGTCACCTAGAAGTATCAACTAGTGTTATTTATTTGCACAAGTTCATGTGCAAGTATATGATCAGTGTCGAAAGATGTTGATCGATCACTTTTTTTATAAAATATCTCATTAAATCATTTCTTAATCTTTATGACGTTTGCATAGTGGCTGTGGGAGCCTAATCAAAAAGAACGAAATGTATTCCGCTCAAAGAACGTTCCGTTTTATCGGATCAGTTTTTATTCGGCGATGATGTACTGGAATACCGTAATGTGTGTAAATTCGCTCATACAATTACTTACATACGCCATCGTCGAGTAAAACGTCGAGTAAAAATACGAACAAACAGACCGCTGTGTGTACGCTCGAACAAATTTAATACATTCATGAATTCATTAAACTTTTAATAATCAGTTTCACAATTCAATCAATTAGGTAGGCCATGATTCAATTTGTTTGACTGTACGTTAAACAACTTTTGTCATACTAGGCATTAAGTCAAGAATTTAGGCAATCTTAGTTGTTACGACACTAAGTAAGTCACTGCTTTCTACAGGCTCATTGATACTAAGTTACTAACCCAAAAAACCTATTTCCCAAGTATTATTTGTTTGTGCTTGCCATGGTGTTGTACTACGAGTAGTTATGAGAAAAATCCGTTTTTTCAGTCTATTGTTTTTCGCATGAGTTTCCGGGGAGTATTTCCGTCAACACGTATACCCTTCAACCCTGTTCCGGGAAATATTTTTAAACACAGTCACGTGCGCTCAAGTGTGTAGGTATTATGTAGGTTGAGTAAGCTTCACGTCTTCACCATTTTTTTAAGAAAAGCTCATGAAATGTTTGAAAATTTTCGCTGCCTTACTCAGTGCATCCATCTTGTTAAGAGTTTAAAAAGATATAATTTTGCTATAGACAACGAGGACTTTCTTGTCAGGCCAAATATCGCTAGATGACGTAGCGAGAGATCTGGGGACACGGCAGTGTCCCCGCCAAGTCGAGCAAATCAATCCGTTTCTCGTTAACAGACTTGCTTGTGACAAATGTCCAAGTTGTCAAACGGCCCTCACGATACTATACTTGATTTGAATAGGGAATGAACTAAATATAAACAAACTTCTATAAATTTGGTTTCTTCAAGGATTTTAAACATTTTACTTATCTAAGTATCATTGTAATACAAACTAGACTAGAGTATTTCAATTCAGAATGTAAATGTTTTGATAATTTAATGGGAGAATTTCAATTTAAGACACCAGTTGACGTTGTTTTGTTTACATTTAGTTAAATACCTATCCAAACCAAGTATAGGGCCAACCAGCTTGTCACAGAAACCCTCGTTGCAATTTATTTATTTGTCAACGATAAAAAATGTCATAAAATAATTTAATTATAAAATTAATTGCAGTTTAAATTAAATCAATTTTGTTATTTTGTAATGCGGTTTGGCGATAACTGAAAACGTGTTATTAAACCAGAGAATTATTGAATTTTGTATTAATTTTTGCCTCAACGGTTTAATTGGTTGATGCGTTCAATTGGTACTATTAATGAAATAATTTATTATGCATAGATCTCTTATTATACTTATCTATACCATATTATGTCTTATAGTGTTGATTGAACCCAGGCGTTTAGGCGTCAAGTTTTGGTTTTAACGGCACACTTTTTATTCATCAAAGTTTCACGGCACACCAGTAAAACATAGCTAAGTGCGAGTCGGACTGGCGCGTAGAGGGTACCACCCGCCCTGCCATCCGATAACGCGAATCCTACACGCCACCCGTCAGTACTATACGCATTTTCTTCTAAGAATTCTATTAGAACATTTTACAAAGAAAGTACTTGTTTTTTAAACGTTGATATTTAGCTTACCCTCTTTCTTGTTCTTTAATGTTTGGGTTAATTTTGGAATTGAAGTTTTACCCCTTTCCTGTTTACAGATTGGTCTGTATTTGGTATACATGTTAAACGTCCGTGATAACACGATATTTATTTTTTGTTTCTTAAGAAAATAGGTGCAAATTTCCCCCCTTATCTCCGAAAAGACTGGGCCTAAAGTTTAGAAAAAGTACAGAAAATTGTTCTTTGCCTGTACATAACAAGAAAACCTATAGTAAATGTGTGATTTGAATACAGGGGGTATAATTTATTTTGGATTCGGTTCAATTTTATTTGCAACAAGAGCTTCCCATTGGAGGAGACTCAGATTTTGCCCACTACGGAGCGGAGAAGGTATATTTAATAAATTCGAGTTAATAGGCCGATTACCGTCAGCTCCCGGCGCGAGGTGACGTCGACAATCCACGGCGTACTTAAACGGAAATCTGATAACTTCGGTAACAAGAAACTGAACTTTTTATGCGAGAGTTTATTACGATGTGCCATACTTGTTTACTTTATTATAAGTCTCCTATGAGATGCCTTCAAGCGTATTTAAATACCTATTTACAACATATTAAATATATTAATATACCTACCTAGGACGGTTGACCTCAGGGCCGGATTTAGAGGAGGGCAACCGGGGCGAAAGCCCCGGGGCCTCCACAAACGGGGGGCCCCCACAATAGAGACTTCGGAAAAAAAAATTTCAAATTCCAACTAGTTAACACTAGTAAGCATCTTTTCCTTTGATATTTTTTTTTTTGCTCTTTCACCTTTACCTACAGCCTACAGTACTTTATACATACATGATTATTTGATTATATTAATCTTAAATAACAGAAATCATTGATCTATATTTTGGAAAATAATTTGGGGCGAGGGGGCCTCCGCTCCTTTGTTGCCCCGAGGCCTCTGGACCTCTAAATCCGGCCCTGGTTGACCTATTTACAACTTATTTTTTGATTAAGATACCTAGACTCACGTATAAGATCCGAGGTATACCTAGTCGATGTGTTTCGTTGTTCTTTGTCAATAAGTGCTCGAACGGTAAATCAATCGTGAACCATTAGCGTGAAAGATTATCAAGATTTAAACACATTTACACACTACATTAGTAGCTTTATATTAAGTACGACCGTGACAATTAACAGAGTCGGATAAGCAATTATTGTGCCAAAGTCAAATATACTGTTATATGTTGATTTTGACATTATAATCCCAAAATCGCCAAATTGTAGATCCGACTCTGTTATTTGTCACGATCGAGTAGAGTTTTGAGCGCTTAAAGCTTCGAAAAGAGTTTTCTTAGATTGAATGTTTTGCTCTATTTGTCGATCCTTGTTTTTTCTGATTGCTCCTCTACTCAAAGGTTGACTGGCAGAGATCCCTGCAGGGCTATGTCCGCCTTTGTACTTAACACTTTACTTTTTTTATGTAACAAACAAATATACAACAAACAAACAAATATATAAATATAATATAAATATAAATATCACGGGACAATTCACACCAATTGACCTAGTCCCAAAGTAAGCTTAGCAAAGCTTGTGTTATGGACACTAGGCAACGGATAAACATACTTATATAGATAAATACATACTTAAATACATATAACATCCAAGACCCGAGAACAAACATTTGTATTATTCATACAAATATCTGCCCCGGCCGGGATTCGAACCCGGGACCTCAAGCTTCGTAGTCAGGTGCTCTAACCACTGGGCTATCTGGTCGTCATAAATTACAACTAATAATAAGAAAGTGACACAAAATTAGTGTTTCAAGCTCAGTTATTGCTGAACTATAGTAAGAACTATCCTATGTCCTGCGCAGGGAGTCAAACATTATCAAAGCGGAAATACACTTGTATCCGGGTACTATGCCGCTGATTGACATTTTGAAAGATATTTAAGTAGGTACCTATTATAACACTGACTTATTTAAGTATTTGATTAATGTTATGTACTAATCGTTGATCGAAGTGTTATTTCCTTCCTGTAATAAAGTATGTAAACCGCAAATTTTATCAGAGTAATTTTAACAATAAATGAGCTAATGTATTAGTCAACCTTGTTACTAACAAATTATGGATTTGATTGTCTGAAATAAATGTTTTTTTTTTATTATCTGTCCCTGGAACCCTGTTATTTTTTGTATCATGTTAAAATTTTCACCATGTATCTTACAAGTAATTGATTACTTATATCTACTAAAAATACCAAATAAAGTTTATTTTTACATTCTATCATGTGTTGCGCAGTTACATAATGTATGAACATAATCCTGCTAATTGATTTTCACCAGAGCCCAATTGCATAACAAATTACAAGCTTAGAATTAGCGATTTTGAATCAAAATTCACTAGTACTATTTGCATGTACCTAATTTGTTATGCAATTGGGCCCTGGTAGTTTTCATGGTCGGGTTAGCAAGATTGCACAATTGCTACATCGTTTATGTACAATAACCATGACTGATTATTCACACACACGTTTTATCACATTGCACCATTATCATACCCTTTCGTCACTAGAGCACTAGATTACAAGAACCAATGATTCATTCACATCAATTTGGTATCAAATTATTTATTTGGTTCCTTCAAAATTACATCTAACATCTTGCAATGTGTAGTTTTCAGTATTACCATTCCCAAGAATACCGCTACCCGGAATATAGCCGGTACAGTATTACGTGCTTTATTGCATAGAGATGTAGCGGAAAAAGTTAAACAATAGGAATCACCCACTAACAACGATGGGCCCAAATTGGTACCTATTAGGTACCGTGGGATGGTCATCGAAACCGAGACACACCAAAGAGGAGGTGGCGGGACGACTTGGACGCATTTCAAGTAGAGTGGCGGAGCATGCTCTCGACAGAGACGAATGGCGGCAAAAAGGGCGGTCTTTGCATATCAATGGAACATTTTGACGGACTAAAAGTAGGAATTATCAAACTGCAACATGTTAGTAATTATGATAAATATGGAAATACTGTGATATAATACCAGGATTCAGAGCAAACACATTATTTTCTTCAATCTGTCATAGACACAATAAGAACACATCAAATTACAACATGTGTACAAAAATTCCATGTTTCGTTCTAAATATTTTTGTACGGACAACTACTTAACTCATTACATTTTTATACAATCAAACTAATAAATAAATAAATAAATATCATGGGACACTTGACACAAATTGACCTAGTCCCAAACTAAGCAAAGCTTGTACTAACTGTTTCTTCAGTTCACCAATGAATTATTTTTCCGATGCAGGTCCCGAGAAAAGTGTCATGCAAGCTCATGTCCAATTACAGCTATTGCAAAACAGGATGTGTATCAAGCTAGACATTGACCGTTGCTCATTGAGCCAATGGTATGATTTATCCCACGTCAAATCCATTCATTCATTCAACCGCGGATGCCACGTCTCGACGCCTACGCCATCGAATGCCTTTTATTTTGATCGAAATATTTACGGCTGGCCAGACGGTATTTATAAAAATAAATATGAAAGATTTTAAAAATAGTACACATTACATCACATACCTACGGTTGGTTTATCCGAAAATTGGTTAATTTTAGTGGGTTTAAATATTAAGGAATAATTCTAAAGTTTCTTTTTTATATCCTTGTGTATAGGTCTACTAAGACAGTACCAAACGAAAACACCTTCCTGTGTATAGCCAACAAAAATAGTATAAATTAGGATTTCCGATTTTTAAATTATGCAATCACTTCTAGTTTCAAGCATTTTATGGCCAGCAAATTAATTAATCTCCATATAATTATTTTCCATATACTATTTTATATCTGAATAAGAACTGCGGTTCATAGCATCTGAGCACATGTTTTCTACAATCACGTAAGCTTAAACGGCTCTATCTACTTGAGTGCATACCTACTTTAAAGCTTTAGTACAGCAATCTTCCTATTCAGTGATAAAGCAAAGCCTTATAATGGAAGACTCGAGGACTATTAAATTTCTTAGATAAATATTTGTCGACTAATAAATTTTCTTATTTTGTTATTCCTTTACGTAAAAAATATCGATTACAGACAGAGAAAGAGAGCGCACGTAAACAAGGTGAAAGATTTTACGCCACGCTGTTGCAAAATTACCTATGTACACCTTGATACTTACCTAACCAACCCACTAATTAATCTCCAGCAATATTTTACCGAAATCATAAAATTATTCGGAGACCTTTAAACATTCAAATTAATGTACTTATGTACCTATACGATAGGTAAGTAAATTTTGAATTCAATGTGATCTAAATATTTTCTGCGAAATTGAAACTTAACATATATATTTGGTAGCTAAGGCTGCATAATTTAATGTGTTCCGTCAAAAATATAAAAAGTTGTTCGAAAACACCCTTTTAATAATGAGAAAAATATGTAAAAAATCAGGGCAAATAATAGTTTCATTTTCATTTCATTTCTTAACGCTATGGTATCATTTTTGATACTACATGCAAATTGTAGTTAAAATTGTATTTTGCTTGTAAAACAGAGTAAAGTAGATACAGTCTTAAACCAATAAAAACAAATTCAAGCTGTTAGTTTTTTTTTTACAAAATGAAAAAATCTGTGACCATATACATCTAAGGGTTAGGACGATATTGTTATGCTTGTTGTATCAAGATGCCATATGATTGTAGTATTGAGTATCTGCACGAGATCCTGTCATTCCTGACAGTCTTGTAATGCCATTAAACCTAACTGCTTCAATTACGAATGTCCTCAGGATGGTAATTCCATCATGATAGTGTCTGACGTGCTCTTAAATGGAATTATTCGTCTATCAGCTATTCGAATATCACTTCAAATCATAGCTGTAACCGAGTGTCGCAAAAGGAGGTGTTAATATAATAAACTTTAATAAATTTTCATCAAAATCTATCACCCAAAAAATGGAAGTAGACCCATTTTAAATAGAATTTTGGTGTCCGATTTCCTATTTTTTGGTGGAGGAGTATGCGCAGGAATGCAATGGCACTTGTGTAGCATCCGAGCGCAGCATTCCGCGGCAGTTTTAAGTTAGCGCCTCCAAGTGCTGCAATGATATTCCTCCCCCTATCCAAGGAGCAACTTTAGTCTAATCTATGGCGTGCAACGAGGATAGGGAGACGGTAGTAGTAGAGTACGCTAGTGTTGTATCGAACTATATCCACAGCAAATCTCAGGTCGGAGGTTTAAGCGTAAAGAGTTAGGTAACAGGACAGACACATAGATAAATAGTTTGGATAGATGTACTAGTATTAAATCACGTCATTGGACTACGTACTCGTCACGTCAAAACACGGTGAGAGCGATTAATAAGTTGTGTAGGCGATAACGCATTATCAAACTAATATCGCCACTTCATGATGTTGTTCGATTAACTGTCTCGTGTTCAACACACTCCAACAGATTTTGAACGTATCTGCATCATCAACCCATCTATGCAGAGATCTATACAATATTTAATAGTTTAGTTTAGATTCAAATGTTTGAGTAACTTCTAGTTTTAGTTAGGTACACAGATTATTCATATTCTTAACATTAAAAATGTCATCACTTGAATCTCCTGTACATAAAATGCATTCGGCTTTAATGCACATGCTCTTTAAAATTTTGTCTCCTTGAGACACAAAACGGATTATGGACATTGTGGGGGAGGGCTTTAATATAAGAAAAACCGGCCAAGTGCGAGTCGGACTCGCGCACCAAGTGTTCCGTACCATTATCTATACAACATCAGATAGCAAAAAAGGCAAAAAAAAAGTTTATTGTATGGGAGCCCCCTTCAATATTTATTTTATTTTAATTTAATTATTTATTTTTAAAGTAATTATACAGCTAAATATTCTGTAAATATTTCAAGCGGCTACCTGTTGCCGTTATTAAAAACGAGCAAAAAACGGCAAAAAAATCACATTTGTTTTATGGGAGCCCCTTAAATATTTATTTTATTCGGTTTTCAGTATTTGTTGTTATACTCGTATAATCTGTGAAAATTTCAAGTGCCTAGCTTAATAGCGTAATCGGCTCACGAAATAGAGCCCTGTGACAGACGGACGGACAGACAGACAGCGGAGTCTCAGTAATAGGGTTCCGTTGGCATCCTTTGGGTACGGAACCTTAAAAACCGATAAAGACTAGGTGAATGAAATAACCAGAAAAAATATTCTACCGCTCTTAATGAGGCAATTCTCTGCAGTCAGGTGCAGCCACCAGCACATACACATTAGAGCATAGAATCGTTGTACAGTCGAGGGCATAAATATCCATACAGCCATAGCGTCAAATATGTATCGGCGGCCGATCGTAAAATCCGCCAGATCACGAAACTCCTAGGCATATCATGAAACGCCGCCATTTCATGATATGCCTAAAAGTTGACCAGGCATATCACGATGTGCCTGAGAAATAATACGGCAGATCGATTAGAGCAATGCATTCGTCGATATTCCTAGCTCTATACCGGGCACATCGTAAAATAGTTTCTTTTTTGGCCACTGGTGGCGCTGCGTATGCTATGGCGGCCGTTACCAGCTGACCGGCCGTGTCTGTTTTCAGCGCGTAAAAAATGTCGGCGTCGCAATTAAATTATCTTTATACCGAAAATAGTGATTATTAGTGTTCAAAAAAGTGTACAAGAAGCATTTCAACAAGAGCTCCATTCTTTTTATGAAAATTAAACGAATTCTTTGCGCAATGTAAAAAAACCATGGACATCTGCTCGTATTTTAGAGGTTGGTATTTTGTTGATAAGTAAATAAAGTATTCACTAGTTGTCATTTATCTATAAAGAAATATGATAAATATAGTAAGTAATTTCTTAAGTTTATACCTTTGCGTTCTCGGTTTATACTGAGCGGCAATTTTATTACTCGTACTTATAGTACCTAAAAGATTACTTGCCAAAATGACTGCAATTGTATTTGTAAGATACAAATTATTTCATTAAATTTATATTGTACCTACTTCTTATATTTTTCTTCATTTACCTACTTCAATTTTGGACACCATACACGTATAACGGTGAGTATTGAACGATATGCCTAGGAATTTCATGATCTGCCTAGGAATTTCATGATCTGCCAAGGAATTTCATGATCTGCCTAGGAATTTCACGATCTGCCTAGGAATTTCATGATCTGCCTAAACGTCACTAGGCAAATCGTCAAACGGTGAGTTTTGAACGATATGGCGGATGTCCCTTAGCCAATTCATGAAATGGCGCCATTTCACGATATGCCTAGGAATTTCGTGATATGGCGGATTTTACGATCGGCCGCCGACATATACATCGAATGGATAGTCACGAATATGAGCGACTGTATAGACACAGGCATTATTTTGTAGTTTCGAAGTGTCGACAGGTATCTGATCCTACACGTGTCTGCTGTTATATTTATATGACTTGGTATGTTCTCTGTGACTTGGTAAATGACAGTGACAACTATTTTAAAATGTGCATGCAATCGTGTTGAGGTCACACAGCAGGCGTTTAACTTATCTTTTGATGTTATCAATAATGTATACAGTATTTTGTGGGGCAGTGAACACCATTATCGTCTCGGTGTCATTTCCTTAAACTAACATTTTAGAAACTTAAATCAATAAACAAAGGGTCTCGGTCAGCATACAATTTCGTTGCTATCGGATTTGAGACCCTCCTGGGTACTTGGGGTCCTGCCACACAAAAATTAATTAAAGAAGTGCAAAAGCGCCTGATAGACCAAAGAGCTGGCAGGTATCTCTCCTCAACGAATCGCCATCGCCATTCGACGAGAATATTGCCAGCCTCTTGGGCACCATGCAATGGGGGTCTTTTTTAGATTTTATTTAGTGGGTGTTGTTTTTAAGTTAGGGAGTTAGTTTTTAGTAAAGTTTTATTAATGGTTATAAACAACGGCGGCCTAACCAATTGCGATTGCCCTGTTCGCCACCCTCTGAGGCCACCGCTGGTCATAAATAACAAAATAACTACTTAAACATGTCTTCTTTATTACGTTCGCGCTTTCATTAGTCATTATCATCTCTAGTCCATATGCCTATTTCCCATCCCATTGCTGGGGACGGACCCTTCTAATAACATGAGGGCGACTTGATTGACAACAGTTTGATCTAGCCTCAAAGTGAAACCTACTTAAGTAAAGCTTGTGTTATGGGCAATTTATTTAAATATACATAAGTAGGTACAGATATACCTAAACACATAACACCTAAGACTTGAGAATATATTAGTATTTTTGAATTTGAATTAGTATTTTCTGCCTCGATTGGGACCTACAGCCTCGGTGGTTAAATATACCTATGTCAAAACGTCAGGCTACAGCGGCTTTTAATCTCAAAGTCAAAGTAAAAATAACTTTATTCAATTTAGGCTATAATGTCCAAAAAATCTACCACCGGTTCGGAAAAACCTCTGCTGAGTAGAATCCGGCAAGAAACTCAACGAGGTATATATTTTTTTAAACAGATTTACAATATTATTAAATGATATCTATACATCACAAGTATTTAACACAACTTTATTTTTGTATTTAACACAGTAGGTTCGCTCTACATAGTTCAATTCTAAAATAAAAAACTTTATTGCTTTGGTTTCTATGTTTCATTTCATAGTTCGGTTACTGACTCCACCCTGTATAAATGATAGTGTTGGCCCTGACAGCAGAATGGTCAGATTTCAAGAGGCTTCTTTGTTGCCTTGAGATGAAAGCAATTATATTCCTGACTACTGCATGGCCACTTACATAGACTCATGTTCTCATACAATACAACGCTTAGTTCGGATCGATTTTCTCTTCTGATAGCCAGGCCAGTTATTCTTAAGAGGGTCGCTGGCGGCGGATGGATCCGAGGGGCTGAAGACAGAGTGTTGTGGTGTGGCGCGCCATGGAAGAGGCTTACCTATGCCCAGCAGTGGACTGCAGAAGGCTGATGATGATATACTCTTAAAGATCAATTTGATGGTTAGCTACTTGTTGCATTAATACTTGTATACCTAACTGTTTCCCTACTAGGTACTACTACTACTAACTGTGTAATTGTGATTAGAAGTAGATAAAGATATCTGACTAGGGAAACATACAAGTAGGACAATCTTCTGATATGTTAAGTAGTTTTTTTATGTGAAAAATACCTAAATCCGTAAACAGGTGTGCCTCTAAAATTTGAAGAGTTACCCGGATTTATCCAGGAATAATCCCATCATCAAGTCAAAAACTAATGTCAATTATGTCGTTTTTACCGGAAACAATCACTACACGGAGTCTAGGAAGAAGAGTAATAGAAGACACAAAAACATTTCGACCACGAAGAACATTTTTCTATTTTTGATGGTTGAAATACAAAACGCCGAATTCTCCGCAGTTAACAATAGCATATTGACAGTACCTCACGTGTAACGTTAGAACATCCTTCACATTCCCTAATTGAAGTCGCTCAATTAGTACCGCGGCACTCGCGGCAGGCAGACTGCGATCACAAAGCCTTATTAGCACTCCATTTAGAGAGCTGACACATAATAGACACATCGACGTTACAATGTTGTGTAAGGAGACATGTGCACAACACACAGGTACACACCGAGATACTCATATAAAATAATTTTTAGCGTCCATTAAAATTTTGATACTTACATAATATCGTTCAGTAGCTTTAAGAGAACACTATAAAGAAAGAAAGAAACCATTTATTGCCACAAAGCACATTAAATACAATTTCATAGAAAAGTCTAAGATTAGTAGTTAGGTACAGTAGTACACAGTAGTTATATTGTGTGGTAGTAGTAGGAAATACTTTGTAGTAGTAGGTAGTAATAGTATTATAACAGTTTTCATTTTCATCAAATTTTGTGTTGTTCTACGAAACAAAATTTTATGTTACTCAAGCCCAGCGTGAATAGTCTGTTACTGAATCAGTCAGCAATCATTTCGGCATCATCCTCACTTACCATCAGGCGAAATAGACATCAACTGTATACGTGCAGAAAAAATGTTGTCTGAAACAACCTTAATACCTATTACAGGTTATAAAATGAAATTCACGCAGACTTCGAAACCTTGAAGATTTAAATGAGTTAAGCGAGTTATTCTGTAAAAATATTTTTCTTACCATAAAACTTTTTCAACTTATTATTGTAAAGCTATGTACGTAAAGTACAATTCAATAGAATCTAACAATTTTCTACACATTTAACACACCCTAACGTGGGCACGCTTGATTATATATGTCCCTGTTGTTGCAATTATCATCTAAAAGGAATCAAAAAAGAATAATAGTCACATCACAAAGCCTTAGGCAGCCCGGTGTTCATATTAGAAGGCTGGAAGTGTCTACAGGATTGTTAGATTCTATTGAATTGGAGTATACGCGCCATGCGGTTAACCGCGCGGTTTCAGCGCTTCGTCCCTTTTCAAAGTATCGCCTGAGAAAGAGATGGCGCGCTAATACTAATTAAAGCAAACAATCAAGTTTATTACGAAACTGTAATTATAAGGAAATGCGAATTCTGAAGAACGTTCGCTAACACATAAATCTCATATCGTAAGTTCGCTTAATCCATTTCCGTAAAGCTCTTTACTTTTGGCCGTAAAACAGTCCTTAATGAAATCAAGTGAAATGCTATAAGAGACGTAAATAAGTTTTGTTAGGTCGAATCAATGAAAATAATGGATTTGTTTGGTAACGAATGAAGTACACAAAGTACACACACAGTTATACAGTGTACACAGTACACACAGTCTTGCAGGTGGTAGGACCTTGTGCAAGGTCCGTCCGGATTGCTACCACCATCTTGCGCGCTAATTTTATTCTGCCGTGAAGCAGCAGTGCTTAGACTGTTGTGTTTCGGCGTGGAGAGTGGGACGACCGGTGAAACTGCTGGCGCTTGAGGCATCCCGTCTTAGGCCTCTAGGTTGGCAACGCAACTGCAATCCCCCTGGTGTTGCAGGTGTCTATGGGTGGTGGTGGTCTCTTACCATCAGAAGACATACTTGCTCGTTTGCCATCCAGTCGAATAAAAAAAAAAGGTGTTAAATTGAAATATTTAAAATTTCAGAAACCCCAACAGTATTTTTTAATTTAAGTTAGTTTATTGTTTTTATTTTCATATACCGTAAAATAAAATAAAAAGTTCATGTCCTGCTAAGTCCATATCATTCTTAACTCCTCTGTAACTGATTTCTGAATCTAAGTACACTCATAGATACATACATAAGTCATACATAATATCAGTGAGCTACGATAGTAACATATATTTAATATCATTGCATAATATAGTGTACTTATCAGTTGCGCTTCGCCGTGTTTAGAAGAAAATTAAACTGAAGGAAAAACGGCCAGTCCCTACCAAATTACCTAATAACATGCAACCTACGACATAACATAACATTCAATGCTAAAACACAATTGGCTTGGCTTATGTTGCATTCGTAACTCTTAGACTGGGCATAATAAAAAGGGAATTTAAAGACACACATATAACCTGATTTAAAACATAGTGCAATGGATTCTATTCTCGATTTTGGGCAAACTATTTTTAGGTTTTAAATTATTTAACTAATACCTTGTATAATGTATAAGAAACTTCGAAGGGTTACCGAAAAACTGGCATAATCTAGCATAGTATACCTAAGCGAGCCGGGTGATAATATTGTATACTCATCCACATTTCGCATGCCACGTCATTTTCATGATTACACCCTGCTTACGACGGACGCGTCAGTCACAGACGAATGATAGATGGCGCACTTCTCGCATATCGCTCGACCTACAGAATCGAGTACATACTACTTGTATTATATTACTAGCTTTTTTTAGTATTCGGGTATCGCGCGCGGATGAAAAGTAGCCTATGTCGCTCTCGGGCCCATAAACTATCTCTATGCCAAAAATCACGTCGATCCGTCGCTCCGTTACGGCGTGAAACACGGACAAACACACAAACATGCAAACACACACACTGTCGCATTTATAATATTAGGTATAATTCATTCATCGATTCCGGTGTCACTTTGCAGAGATCCATATATGAACTGCAACCTTGCTCCTTCGCTATAATCCGTGCACGATAGGTAAATACGTCATCATGCCAAATCCTCCTCCAATTATCGTACAAAATTTAACAGCTTTCGATCTCTTCACGAGTTCATTCTCAAGTCATGTGCAGACAGGCCAAGACTGCTTACCTTGTTTCCTTTGTTAAAAAAAAACAGACATAATATTTTCTTTTTACATTGCGACAAATATACTTAATGAATGTGGGTGACGTTTGCATATATTATAAGAGTATAATAAAAATAAATTATTATTAGTTATTTTTTATTATTATTAGCTTTATACTATTAGACACTGCTTTAATTTCCAAATATTTAGGTAGGTATTAAAAAGCATTAACAAAGATACAATCCCAACAGCTATCAAATTAGGTATCAAAACAGCGACATTCACGACGACATTCACGAGCGACATTCGGGGACTGCAATAAGTAAATTTTTGCTACAGAGCCACATTACTTCAGATTTTTGTATAATCCATAAGATCTTTGTCCCACCGTATTACATTAACTGTATCTTCAAATCAAAATAATAACCTACTGACAGACATAATGTCAATACAAAAATTGACAGATCAAGATGGCGGATGTTCCTAATTGAACAAATACCGAGTCTAGACGTTTATGAGGTCTCGTGATTTACGCAAGCTGGGACCATTGCCAACTTGGACACAGCTATTCGTTATAAATATTCATTATATTTCCGTATTACTATTCTAATCTTACACCGAAAGGGCTATAACTTGGGGAACAGAGCGGGAGTTCATAATAAGAAATTTGATTACCACGCAGATATTTAGAGCCCTAAACAAAGTGATCTATTTTATAAAACTATCTCTTGGCTCTTGGTAACAGAATCGAAATAGATAAAGATATAAACAATAACAGAATCTTCTCAATAACATCTATTTTATGATTTTTCAAGTATGGTTTCATCAAATACGATTTCTTAGATCTAAAAAGTCATCGTGTCAACATGGAAATAAAAAGTGTTATATCAAAATACTAACAGACGTGCCTCTATCAGGTTAGAAAAAAAGACCTGCTGGACAATTTCCAAGCAGGTCTTTTTTTCTTGACTTGAAACTGTACTGAATTCAACCGCAGGTGTGAAAAATTTATTTATAAGCTTATGATCGCAAGAAAGCTCAACTCCAGAAGTTTCCTAACTTTTTTGGCCTAACGCCCACTTAGCAAGATATCAGGTTTTAAACTTTTGTCTTTATTATTTCTTGTAAGTATATTAATTGTGACGATTAAAAAGAAAATTATAACAAAAAATTTAACCACAAAAAAACCATGAAAGTAATTTTCTATCAGTCTGAAGTCGGTCGGTGCCTCAGCACGAGCCAGTAGGAGTAGCAAATTATTTTCATGGTTTTTTGTAGTCGTCTAAATTTTTCGTTATAATTTTTTTTTCACTCTTTTTAGTGTTAATAATCTAATATACAAAAGTTTAATATCGAGTGCTGATAACTTTTTACGAAAGATTGCTTTTTTCCGATGCAGAGACTTTCATTATTGAGGAATCCTGGTGCTTCACCACCCGGGGCGTTTATCATATGCATTACGATTACGAGGAGCATAAATTGCTTAGCAACTATGTCAAAGTAATTAAAATTCAACCTGTGAAATACTTGCTATTGAGTAGTATCTCTGATGGTCAACTGTGGTCTTCATCATCAGTTCCACTTCACCTAATGATGATTTTCAAAAGCAAATGCACGAGTTACTACTAAATATATTCCATACTAAATATATGGGTCGGTTTCTACATATAGGTGTCCCTACAACATTTGAAGAGTTCCTTCGATTTCCTTAAGATCCAATCATCAGATCCTGATTTGGTGCTTATGGGACCTAATTGAAGACATTCCTAGACGAACGTAAAAAATGTTCAAATCGGTTCATAAATGACGGAGTTCTGATTCAGAAGTCACCTTTTTTTATCTCAGAACTTATAAGGTAAAAAACATAAAAAGATGAACCGAATTGATAACCTCCTCCTTTTTTGAAGTCGGTTAAAAATACTTCAGAGCGGTGGTCATTGATAAAGGTGTGCTGATAAAGAAAGCTGATCCCAAGTGGGTAAATGGAATAAGGCTAAGCATGATGATGATGAAGTATACGTTTCAACTAGACCTTTACCTACTTTAGATTTACTTCGCAGAGGAGCAAAGAGAAATATTATGAAAAAGGTGTAGGTATTATATGTGTTATCCCTTTTCAGACGGGGTGTGTCGCTAATTTAAATTAAATTATTGACACTTCAAATTTCCATCCAAGTGTGAGTGTTTAAGTGGTTAAAATGAATGAACCCTGGCGCGAAATGACGTCTTTAATTAAAGAGCAATTAATAACAAATGTCGTCGCGTTCCGCCTATTGTTTGTGAAGCTGTGTTTGACAGAAATAAGCGCCGTGTTTACTGTAAAACGTATCCCACCAAAACATTACATGTAAAAAGCTGCAAGTCTCGCAACGCAATGCAGTTCTTGTAATGCTAAAAAGGTTTGAGATGCAATGTTATACCAAGTCGGTTATTTTTGTCAGTACCGGGGGGTTTCCATAGAACTCGATTTTCACTAACTTGCTTATTTTAAAACCATAGAAAAATACAGTTTATAGTTCTCAAATAAAGAGTAAACCAAATTATTTTTAAACACATAAATGACTTGGCCATCGCAAGACATAATGACATAAGAATTATAATCATCAACGTCAGCTATTTAAAGTAATTCTAATTAAAGATAGCGCTAGCCCCAGCCTTGCAGTTTGAGTGATACACATAATACGAGAATGACTAAAGGTTGAGTGCGATGGCCAAGTCATTATGTGTTTAAAAAATAATTTGGTTTACTTTTTATTTGAGAACTATAAACTGTATTTTTCTATGGTTTTAAAATAAGCAAGTTAGTGAAAATCGAGTTCTATGGAAACCCCCCGGTACTGACAAAAATAACCGACTTGGTATAACATTGCATCTCAAACCTTTTTAGCATTACAAGAACTGCATTGCGTTGCGAGACTTGCAGCTTTTTACATGTAATGTTTTGGTGGGATTTCATCACTTTTTGTAGGCAGTTCCTTTTTTTTTTCGGGTACTACTTCTTGTAATAACGCATTACTATCTTCATTTGTTCATCCTTCCTTGTCCATCGTCCATCGTCCATCCTCGTCTATCGTCCATCGTCCATTCTCGTCCATCGTCCATTCTCGTTCATCGTCCATCGTCCACTATCGTCCATCGTCCATCCTTGTCCATCGTATGCCATCCATCGTCTATCCTCGTCCACTATCCATCATCCATTCTCGTCTATCGTCCACCGTCCATCGTCTATCCTCGGTTATCGTCCATCGTCCATCCTCGTCCATCGTCTACAGTCCATCGTCCGTACCGACGGTCGTCGTCGTCGTCGTCGTCGTCGTCGTCGTCGTCGTCGTCGTCGTCATCGTCGGCGTCGTCGTCGTCGTCGGTCGTCGTCCGTCGTCCATCGTCGCCCATCGTTGAATTTCCGTCATCCGTCTACCGTCTGTCGTCCATCGTACATCGTTCATCGTCCACTCTCCATCATCCGTCGTCGATCGTCGGTCATCGTCCGTAATTCGTCGTCCGTTGTCTTGTCCGTCGTCGGTCGTCGTCTTTTGTCCGTCGTCGCCATCGTCTATCGTTCGTTGTCCGTCGTCTGTCGGCGTTCGTCGTTTGTCGTCGTCCGTCGTCTGTCATCGTCCCTTGTCCGTCATCGTCCGTCGTCGAACTTCCCTCGTCAGTCATCGTCTGTCATCCGTCGTCGAACTTCCGTCGTCATCTATCGTCTTTCGTCGGTCGTTCGTCTTTCGCCTGTCTAACTTCCGTCATCCGTCGTCGTCCGTCGTTTTCTGTCGTCCGTCGTCGTCCGTCGTTCATCCTCCACCATCCATCGTCCGCATTGGGCTCGCGTGGGAACTAATTCTGAGAGGAGGCTTGTGCCCAGCAGTGGGACGCATATAGGCTGGTAGGCTGGGATGATGATGATGATGATGATTATGATGCATCGTCCGTCGCCCATCGTCCATCGTCCAACGTCCATTTTCTACCCATCGTCCATCGACCATTATCCATTGTCCATCATCCATATTCCAATTTCCATCGTCCATCCTCGCGTCCACTCGCATCGCACACACATTCACAAACAAACGAACCTTGGTACTTATTACATTAGTAAGATAAACAATTTCATTTTAACCCTTAATACTCAGGTATTAAGACTCAACATTAATACGTATACAATACGACTACGTTCAATAAAGTCATTGCTGTGTAACTTTGTAATCGCTAGTATTTATATGGGATTACAAACTTACTTGTGCAGTTTGTATAACTTTGAAACGTGACTGAAATTGTAACATTTTGGATTTTTCTGTGACCATGTACGCTAAAAACTAACTATGTTTAAAATTTGGAGCTTGTGGGTCTGCTAGAAGTACCTTAGAATTATGATGATCAAAAGTCAGTGTGTAGGTATGTCAGTGACAAAACCGGGGAACTTTAACATGTGATAGTTCTTAATCTACGTGTTCAAACTGAATGTTATTGATAATATATCTAAGTCCCATTAGGCCCTATAGGTAACTGAAAATTCAGGGTTCTAGCTTTAGCCATAACAAAAATACAGGGTGTTGAAAATAGCCTGAATGGCTTCGAGAAAAGTATGGTACGGCCGTGCCTTTGTTTTTTTTTGCTCGACTTGGCGGGGGCACTGCCGTGCCCCCAGATTTTATTTTGAGCAATTTAAGCATTATTGTTAAGATGTCTTTTTCCTGCCGCCTATTTTTTCGATCATTTATACGCATGTACAGTCAGCTGCAGAGAAAGGGTACCCCCTGTAATGGCGGTTAGTATGGATACCGCCGTTACAGGGGGGTAGGTACCTTTTCTCTGCAGCTGACAGTACCTTTAAACAATATGAACTCTTCATTCTATTCGTAAAATTTAATTATAAACAGATTACTTACATAGTAGGACTTAGGACTACTTAATATACGTAGGTACGTATATAGGTAGGTACTACAGTTTTGAATTTACTTATCCAAGATCATGGATTGCACCCGCGTATCAAAAGAGCGATTGTCTATGTCAGCGAATACCTCGTTCCAAACATTGTCCATTGTTAAGTTGATCTAGTTTTACGGTGCTATGTCGTTTGTTAATAAAATCATTTCCATGCAGTTTCCATAATTAAAGTTTCCAATAACATTGCCTCGATAGAAAGGTTTATTCAGCGGTTTTAGGACGTTTCTTTATCATCACTTCTAAGATAATATTGCTACCTAGATGATGCTCAGAGTTGACTAAAAGCGAACGATAGCAAGTGATGCTGTAAATAGGCATACTTAACTTATCATAGTTTTGTCAAAGTAAACCCCCTTACAAAAAAAAAACGGGCACCTATGGTTTTTCAGATTTTTAGGCATTGAAGCTTAGAAAGTAAGCTTTCATGCGCATAAAATGCAAAAACCATAGGTGCCCGTTTTTTTTTGCAAGGGGGTTTAGTTGCGCATTGGCCTTCCTTTGTATTAATCGTCAGAGGAGAATTGATATCCGGGCGGTCAAAATGGCAAAATAATCATTGGAAAGGTAAATAAAAAACTAATACTATTTTCTTATTTTACAAGTAGAGGACCAGCGACCTTAATGTCAGGCTTAATGTCCATTTATCTCCGATAATCCGAGCGCTCCATTCTCGCTTGTTAGCTACGTTGCTGACTTTTAACCGTGGGAAATAAAATGTGAAAAAAAAAACTGCTGCGGGATAACGTTACTTTAAGAACATTTTGCCCTAAAAATGAAGCCACAAATAATTGATCACTTGTGACAATATGTTTAAATATACGAAATATTGCCCGGATAAAGACCGTGTCACTTTTGCGAGGACACACAAAATCGTGTATTTTTATTTTCGTATTTCTTTTTTGTTTTGTTTGTGTTTGCTGTTTATTGTTTTTTTTGTTGTATTTGTGTTTTTGTGAATGTAAATAAATGTCTTTCTTTCTTTCTATATAATTACATATTTGGAATTCTCAGGGGAATTCAGTAAAATCCCAAAATTTAAATTGATTGTTAGATCTAATAGTTCATTTTTATCATTTTTTTGTTAATAAATAAATTTTGTTAATAGTTCATTTTTTTTATTCTAGACCGCGTAAGCTGCACGAATTCGTTCAGTAATTACAAGTCTAGTAATAAAGTTAGTATTTCAATTGTTAGGCAAAATCAGCATTTCATATTTCTCGATGTATGTTTTCTTGTAAAATATTGGTTCCTAACTAACATGACAAATTGTTTCTGGGGAACAACATTCATCAAAAATCAGTATCAAATTACAGCCAAGTTAGAACGACTGGCCTTATTACGGGTACGGCAAAAGAATGTCAAACTTTTGACGTTGATCGAAGCGTACTTATTGCGTAACATAGTGATATCTAAAACTACATAATATATGTACTGCGTGAGGTAAATAATGGAAGAAGTATATAACCGCATGTTCGGCACGACTGAGAATCGAAAGAGTGGCCGCTATCTCTTGCAGTCGAATAACATAACGTGAAAATGCTCCCTTATTAAATTGGTTTAAGAAATTATTCGTCTTGTAGTTTTAATTATGATAAATAAATAAATGTCACCGCTGACACTACTTCATCTAGTCCCAAACCAAGCAAAGCTTATTCTATGGCCAATAGGCAACGGATAAATAAACTTATATAGATAAATACATACATATTACTAAATAACAAAGACTTCAAAACAAAACAACCATTCGTTTTGTTCAGACAAATATCTGCCCCGACTTGGGATCGAACCCGAGACCTTAAGCTTCATAGTCAGGTCCTCTAATCATTTTTTATGTGTAATAATTGTAAAAATACCATAGTTCTGGCAAATCAAAGCATTTATTTTGACTATATACTAAATCACGATGCGTTTTTTTCTGACTCTACATGCCAAACACTGCGTTAAGTATTATTGGTGTCCATATAATAAATTATTCCGCGGGGTTTTCATTATACCTACATTATAACAGGTGACCAACTGTCCGTTTACAGTCCCTTCTTTCTTTTGGGACTGTAAACGGACAGTTGGTCACCTGTTATAATGTAGGTATAATGAAAACCCTGTGGAATAACTTTTTTCTGGAAGAGAGATGTTACATGCAGCATGCAGCTAGCGACGGACATAATCATGATTTAAAAGCGTCTGCACATTTTAAGGTTATTGAACTGGTCGTAAATTTTCAGTACCTACTATAAATAAACTGACTCTTTAACCACCAGGGTGAGATATCTGTGAAGAGTTCGTATTCGCAATCCTTGGAAACTACTGTGTAAGTTTTGGGTACGTGACGCAAATGCGTAATAAGTTCGTTAGGTTACTGAACGAGTATCGATACTTTTTTAACCGACCTCATAAAAAATACGAAGTTCTTATTTCGTGGGAATCATTTCTTTATGTATATTTTCTTACTATTCGCAGACTGGACTACTTAATTATGTTGTTAGAATCGAATAGAACAGAATGGAATAAATTTATTTGGTGCAAAAAAGTTAAAAACTTAAAGTAGTTTAAAAGGATATTTTTTTATTATTATTTTTATTCGACTGGATGGCAAACGAGTATGTGGGTCTCCTGATGGTAAGAGATCACCAGCGCCCATAAACATCTGCAACACCAGGGGTATTGCAGATGCGTTGCCAACCTAGAGGCCTAAGATGGGATACCTCAAGTGCCAGTAATTTCACCGGCTGTCTTACTTTCCACGCCGAAACAACAGTGCAAGCACTGCTGCTTCACGGCAGGATTAGAGAGCAAGATGATTTTTGATGATGAAATAGTTTAATACTTCACCCTCCCTCGTTCTATCTATTTTTCAGAGTTTGGTAATAAATATATGAATAGTTTGGATTAGGTACTAAATTACCGACACATATTAAGTATAGTAACTTTTAAACTGCATAAGTATGTTGAATTAATGGGTATAGGTAGTATTTGTTGAGCATGAGTAAAAATGGTCAGTGGACATTTGTTATTTAAAGTTATTTAAAACTAGCTTTTGCCCGCGACTTCGTCTGCGTAGATTTCGATATTTACAAAATACTCCATAGTACAGGGGAACCTTTAGTCGAACCATTTGAGCTCCGGGTACTGCCTTTTCGCAACTTTTCATTTCGCAACTCTACATACTACACAACTGTAAATATTTCATTATTTATTTAAGGGCCATCGTGTAGATTAGTTTTATAAAAATCATGAAATATTAAACAGTTGGGAAATGAAAAGTGGTCAAATGAACCAGGTTGCCAAACGTTTTTCGCCGAAACATTAGTAAACAACAAAGTTGTGTAGTTTCTGGTGTACAATAAAGAGCATTTGTATTGTATTGTATCGTAAACCTTTGAGTCCGGATCACAGTTGAATTTTACCAAAGAGTCATGATAAATTCCCTTGTAAAACAGTGCGATGTCACTATGATGGTTTACTAATGTTTCGGCGAAAATTATTTAGCAAATTATTAGCTCCCAAACTATTTAACCCATATTTTTATTTAGGCGAAATGTTATTTCCCAACTCAAAGTTTCGCACTGATATCATTTCCCAACTAATCATTTGATAAATTATTATTATGCAAATTATTACCTGGGATTTTTATGTTGAATGTCATTAAACCTACTTTCCTACTGACAGGTTATACTGGCTGCTATAAAAAAACCTGACATCGCTCCCGCCTTAGCCTTCTGAACATAAACTATCCAAGTCGCTTCTGCTCCGAACCGTCTTGCTCGCTCGCTTCGCTCGCTCGCACCAATTTTGAAGTAATACTTTGTAACATAAAAATTGCTAAAATGTTATTTACTTAACAATTTGTTATTTGCTACATAATTATTTGCCACATAAAAGTGTGACGAAGTAAAATTTTGCAATTTAAAAATGTTGCGAAATATGAAAAATGCGAAGTATAGTTATGCCAACGATTGGTTTTCCAAATGAAACTTCGGCGAAAGATTGGTTGCTAAGTGAAATTTGGCGAAACATATTTCGCCGAAAAGGCAGTACCTTAGCCTTCGATGTTAGGTTTTTTTATAGCAGCCAGTATAACCTGTCAGTAGGAAAGTAGGTTTAATGACATTCAACATGTTGCTAAGTTAAGGTATGCCAATCAATACATTTTGACCAAAATATTAATGACATCTTAAAAAAATCCCAGGTAATAATTTGCATAATAATAATTTATCAAATGATTAGTTGACAAATGATATCAGTGCGAAATGTTGAGTTGGGAAATAACATTTGGCCTAAATAAAAATATGGAATAAATAGTTTGGGAGCTAATAATTTGCTAAATAATTTTCGCCGAAACATTAGTAAACGGGTAGATTGAAATGCCCATAATATGTATCATATACGCAAGAAATAAAATTTTACATTCTTAAAGGCGAGCCCCAAATCGTTTGACATTTACTCCGCAAATACAAAGAATTTTTTTTTTTCAAAATACCCACCCTCCAGAGCCATTATTAAGTGCTTAAAATATATGATATAATTACGATTAGGTAGAATTCATGACATAGTGGATTCATAATTTTGTATTATATCGTAATAAAATAATATTAAATAAGTACGCAATTATATGTGTGTTGATATACATTACGTAACTATGTAAACTCATTCATTCTTCATTACTTAATGTTTACAAAGTGCTCCAAAAGATGGCGCTGCAATGTGTGGCAATTAATTTAACTATCGTTTAATTTTGTTCATCATCATTTAAAATATTCAATTAAATGTGTTGATATCCGTACCCCCTCTTCTAAATTTCTATATTTAGCAAAATCCTTACTCAGCGGCTTAATCATGTCACAACGTTATTAATTTCAGCGCCATCTGTTAGTATAGCGGGGTACTCGATAGTCATAGCACGAATAAAGGGTTGAATTTTTATAGTCTAAGGGTTGAATTTTGATAGTCTATAATATAGCCGGGGATTTTCTCGACAGATTAGTAAAGTTTGCACCGAAATCCGTTCAGCCGTTCTCACGTGATGCCCGTACAAAAAAACGACAAACAGATAAACAGATAAACAGATAAACAGACAAACAGACAAACAGACAAAAATTCTAAAAACTGTTGGAACGTGTTCTGTTATCGATTCTAAGTATCCCGAGCTAACTTTTTTTCAAATATCTTCCATGTACAGACTTTCGACCCTCTTCAGCTTTATTATATGTATAGATACGCTAAGTTAATATTAAGAAAGAAATAATGGTTTCAATGAAAGACCAGCGTTAGCTGCAAGGCTGACATCACGGCGAGTTGTGAACATTTCATGGCAGTTTGTTTTTTTACTCGACTACGGCAAAGCCAAAGGAAGAGTAATGATTTTAGCAGTCTATGTATGTTTGTATTTATTACGTATAGCTTTTGCCCGCGACTTCGTCTGCGTAGATTTCGATATTTACAAAATACTCCATAGTACAGGGGAACCTTTAGTCGAACCATTTGAGCTCCGGGTACTGCCTTTTCGCAACTTTTCATTTCGCAACTCTACATACTACACAACTGTAAATATTTCAGGATTTATTTCAGGGCCATCGTGTAGATTAGTTTTATAAAAATCATGAAATATTTACAGTTTCAGAAATTCAGAAATATTAAACAGTTGGGAAATGAAAAGTGGTCAAATGAACCAGGTTGTCAAACGTTTTTCGCCGAAACATTAGTAAACAACAAAGTTGTGTAGTTTCTGGTGTACAATAAAGAGCATTTGTATTGTATTGTATCGTAAACCTTTGAGTCCGGATCACAGTTGAATTTCACCAAAGAGTCATGATAAATTCCCTTGTAAAACAGTGCGATGTCACTCTGATGGTTTACTAATGTTTCGGCGAAAATTATTTAGCAAATTATTAGCTCCCAAACTATTTAACCCATATTTTTATTTAGGCGAAATGTTATTTCCCAACTCAAAGTTTCGCACTGATATAATTTCCCAACTAATCATTTGATAAATTATTATTATGCAAATTATTACCTGGGATTTTTATGTTGAATGTCATTAAACCTACTTTCCTACTGACAGGTTATACTGGCTGCTATAAAAAAACCTGACATCGCTCCCGCCTTAGCCTTCTGAACATAAACTATCCAAGTCGCTTCTGCTCCGAACCGTCTTGCTCGCTCGCTTCGCTTGCTCGCACCAATTTTGAAGTAATACTTTGTAACATAAAAATTGCTAAAATGTTATTTACTTAACAATTTGTTATTTGTCTAAGCCAATCATTTGCTACATAATTATTTGCCACATAAAAGTGTGACGAAGTAAAATTTTGCAATTTAAAAATGTTGCGAAATATGAAAAATGCGAAGTATAGTTATGCCAACGATTGGTTTTCCAAATGAAACTTCGGCGAAAGATTGGTTGCTAAGTGAAATTTGGCGAAACATATTTCGCCGAAAAGGCAGTACCTTAGCCTTCGATGTTAGGTTTTTTTATAGCAGCCAGTATAACCTGTCAGTAGGAAAGTAGGTTTAATGACATTCAACATGTTGCTAAGTTAAGGTATGCCAATCAATACATTTTGACCAAAATATTAATGACATCTTAAAAAAATCCCAGGTAATAATTTGCATAATAATAATTTATCAAATGATTAGTTGACAAATGATATCAGTGCGAAATGTTGAGTTGGGAAATAACATTTGGCCTAAATAAAAATATGGGATAAATAGTTTGGGAGCTAATAATTTGCTAAATAATTTTCGCCGAAACATTAGTAAACGGGTAGATTGAAATGCCCATAATATGTATCATATACGCAAGAAATAAAATTTTACAGTCTTAAAGGCGAGCCCCAAATCGTTTGACATTTACTCCGCAAATACAAAGAATTTTTTTTTTCAAAATACCCACCCTCCAGAGCCATTATTAATTGCTTAAAATATATGATATAATTACGATTAGGTAGAATTCATGACATAGTGGATTCATAATTTTGTATTATATCGTAATAAAATAATATTAAATAAGTACGCAATTATATGTGTGTTGATATACATTACGTAACTATGTAAACTCATTCATTCTTCATTACTTAATGTTTACAAAGTGCTCCAAAAGATGGCGCTGCAATGTGTGGCAATTAATTTAACTATCGTTTAATTTTGTTCATCATCATTTAAAATATTCAATTAAATGTGTTGATATCCGTACCCCCTCTTCTAAATTTCTATATTTAGCAAAATCCTTACTCAGCGGCTTAATCATGTCACAACGTTATTAATTTCAGCGCCATCTGTTAGTATAGCGGGGTACTCGATAGTCATAGCACGAATAAAGGGTTGAATTTTTATAGTCTAAGGGTTGAATTTTGATAGCCTATAATATAGCCGGGGATTTTCTCGACAGATTAGTAAAGTTTGCACCGAAATCCGTTCAGCCGTTCTCACGTGATGCCCGTACAAAAAAACGACAAACAGATAAACAGATAAACAGATAAACAGACAAACAGACAAACAGACAAAAATTCTAAAAACTGTTGGAACGTGTTCTGTTATCGATTCTAAGTATCCCCAGCTAACTTTTTTTCAAATATCTTCCATGTACAGACTTTCGACCCTCTTCAGCTTTATTATATGTATAGAAGATGTTCCACCACAGCATCAAGACTACTCGTCCGATTTCAATAAATAAGGTGTCAATCGATTCATTATTATGCTCCGGATGACATAGGATACCTTTTTGTATAAAAAAATACAATGGTCGGATTTTTGTGTGATTTTCTTTGTGTTGCCTACGTTAGGAATAAATGTTTTTTTTCTAAACCAAAACGCTACAAAGAAGGCGGTCTTTTTCAATTGACTGGATTATTCAGCAGTCGATCACTTTATTAAATTGCGTTCTCATTTCAATTATAAATGGGAAATCGAAGAACAAAGCTTTATAAAGGCTGCCTTTTTTCTTGGCCAAGGACTGTGAACCCCCTAATTGTCGGCCAGGGCACGTTTTGTATTGTTTTGAGCGACAATGTAACGGTTAATAATTTTTTTTCGGTGGATTACGGCTCCCATAATAAATGGTGATAACAATGACAAACAAATTAACAAAATAAGTCGTAATAATTGTGGTTTTTTGCGCAGAATATTGTAAAAAATCAAGATGTCGAAAGCAACCTTTCGGCAGTTCATACAAAATCAAATGTTTTCATAAATTCAGCAGGTTTGTGGACAGTTTTTTCACTTTAGCCTAGGTATTATTTTGATATAGGCATAATTTGTAGGTATAATTTACAATACAATACAAATATTACACCACAAATGATTACCTACAAAAAATGTCGCGGAAACACTAGGCGGTCCTATCGTTTCAAAGCGATCTCTACCAAACAACCAATTTAAAAGAAAAGAAAGAAAGAAAGAAAAATGATTTATTGACGGTCCCAACAGTACCACCACCAAACCCAAAAACAATAATAATAATAATTTAATAGCTCCTTAACATAGCATAAGTATTTATATTGATAAAAATGCACGACTTAAGTAATATATATAACACTAGCTTTTGCCCGCGGCTCCGCCCGCGTGGTATTCGGTTATCGCGCGCTATTCCTTCAGGGACTGTGTGTTTTTCCGGGATAAAAAGTAGCCTATGTCACTCTCGGGCCCATAAACTATCTCTCTATGCCAAAAAATCACGTCGATCCGTCGCTTCGTTACGGCGTGAAAGACGGACAAACATACATACAAATACAAAAACACATACTCTTTCGCATTTATAGTAGGGGAGACCGAGGAGAGTTGTGCCAGAGGAGAGTAGTGACATGTCGATTTTTGGGAGCTTATTCACTACTAGCGAGCTTGCAACAGCACGCGTTTATTTCTCACACGAGATTTGAGCTAAGAAATGCGTTATTGTGAGCTCGCTAGCAGTTAATAAGCTCCAAAAAATCGACGTTGTCACTAGTCTCCTCTGTCACAACTCTCCTCGGTCTCCCCTATTGGATGGATTACGCGCTTAAATTCCAAGTTTCATGGTTTTATCGTCGACAGCGTCGAACTTCCACCATATAAACTTTCACCCCTTATTTCAACCCCTTAAAGCCTCTTTTTCGCGATAAAAGATAGCCTATGTCCTTTCCCAAGGTCTATTCTATCCCTGTACCAAATTTCATCAAAATCGGTTCAGCGGTTTTGGCGGTTTGAAAGCGTAACAGACAGACAGACAGACAGACAGAGTTACTTTCGCATTTATAATATTAGTAGGGATTGTGTGCTCTTGTAACAATTGTAAAAACTTTGCGTAGTGTAAATATATGACTTTGCAATTAAATACATATTTATGTATTAACTGTTAAATTAAGATTTTCTGACCCGCAGTGGAGGGCGCCATCATAATTATATTTCGCATTGGAAACTGAAAAATGGCGCCCGTTGCCATCTGCCACCTAGAGAGACCGCGCTCGTCTTGCTCTAACCCAGCATGGTACTACGAAACTCGAAACTCTACTATTTAATACGAGATCGAGAGGAACGGTACGTTTTGAGTTTCGTAGTAGCCCTGCAGGGCCGGCGCTTCAATGAGCAATGAGCATATGGACAATTGGACATCTTGGAAGGGCCTCTAGCGGCGAGTATCGGTAATAAACTGTTATCATATTTTAAAATACCTTTAAACGAGCAATTTTTGTATATACATGGAAGAAGAATCTCGGAAACGGCTCCAACGATTTTGATGAAATTTGGTGTACTCATGGGAGTTTTCGGGGATGACGAATCGATCTATCTTGGTCTTATCTCTGGGAAAACGCTTATTATCGAGTTTTAGCTCGAGCAAACCTCGGTCGCCCAGGTACTGTTACTTATGAATCACGTTAACAATAATTTGTTCGATTAGTTTGTTACGTTAAAATCTTGCATTTTGTCTCTTGCAACGAGTTAAATGTGCAAGTAATTTCATCACATTATTGTTTGTCTTTCGCTTGTTAAAAAGAACGGCACTATATCATTCCTGAAATATACTTTTTAGTATTATTTAGTACAGCCATAAACATTGCAGACTAATGCCTTTTCTGAAATACCTAGCTAACGTAGCACTCAGACTTTTGCACGAGAAATATTAGAAATTTATACAAACATACGACCCCCTTATCAAAGCTTCTATAATAAGCTAGGCTGCTCAGAAGCAGGGGGACTACTACGAAATTCGAAAATCAAAGTTCGTATGATACCGTCCCTCTAGTCTCTCGTAGTAGCCCTACATGGACGTCTACTGTCGAATTCAAAATTCGAAGTTTTTATTGTGTCGTTCTTCTACCTCTACTATTAAGTGTGAGTGGGACGGCATGATACGAAGCTCGAATTTCTAACTTTGGACTATAAGATCTGCATTTCATACCTCTTTTATATTCGTGGATGCACTGGGATGCACTTATCGGATATAAGGAACACTATGGTGGCAAATATTGTGAAACGCAAACGTTGCTTCTTCAACCACATTTGCTATTGAATTTTTAGACTTAATTTGAAACTCAAGCACAGTTGCGATACTTATATTTACGGATAATACTTTATATTTACGGATTATTAACAAAATACTAACACCCGTATTTATAAACGAGTCATTACTTGTTGCTAAGTAAATGCTTAATAAGTAAAGAAAATGGTGACTATAGGTATGACTTGGCTAAGAAATCTAACATTTGACAGTTCAATTTTCAAGTAAAAGCTCTCTATATGTAGAATAAAAATCGTTACTTGAGTAATTACTTTTACTCGAGTAATGGCCTTTACTTGTTTATAAATACGGGTGTTAGTATTTAAATTATTTATATTAACAAACATTTTTCAACGTAAATCTAGTAGGCGTTGTGGGTGAATAAGTTACTAGGCGGTTAAACAATAACAAATTATTTTAGGAAACCGCTTTTTTTCCTTTTAAACTGTCTGTTAGCAACTCATTTATCTTATTTCGGCCCAAATGCCCTAAACAACAACAGCATGATGAAACAAAAAGTTGGGTTTTTCGTGAGCTTTAGGGTAATTATTACAATGGAAATTATATTATTTTAAACAACAATATTGTACTCGTAGTTTTCCAGTACAGTAAAATTAAGGAAATCTTTAATGCAAACTAATCTTTCGTCAAACATAAGAATTGTTTTGATGGATGATCAAAGTTTAAAATACTCTTTAGGATATCCAATGTCACAATAACAAGTATAATAAGAAGAAAAAATATGTTTTTGTTGTTAAATGGCTATAAATAATCTTAATTTTACAAAATACATATTTTTCCTATAATGCTTTATGTTATTAAAATTCGTTTTGCTTTTATATCAACACTGGTATTGATCAGTTTACTCCAGAACCTTCCACATTCTGTAACCGTTCAAACTCCATAAATTTTATAACATCGTTTGTGCGTTCTGGAAGGTCAATTACTTCGTGGGATAAAGTCCTAATTCAAAGCCTAGTACGTGATACCACTCCAAACATCCGTATCAGTTTGAAGGCTAATGCGTGAAGAGTGGTGAAGACGAGTAAAGGGTCCTAGCTCCAAAAAATTGGTGAAAGAAAGAATCTTACGTAACGGCTGCGTTCAGTTTTATTATAATGTGGGATGGCATGTTTGTGCACCCCACTCTACGTTATAGGAAGGAACATCGACTGTAACATTTGATTGGCATAACAAGTAGGGTACGGAATATTGCGGAAAACTGAAGATTGAACTATTCGTGGATGATTCGTAGGGTAGGCCTATAGGCGAGAAAATTAGTAGAACTAAATTGGCAAGGAATTGGTGACCCCATACGATGCAAAAAGTACCTATTTTAGGTTGAGGTTGAACTAGAATACCGTGTGACCGCTATGTGTCTGTCTGTGGCACTGTAGTTCTTAAACGGGTGGACCGATTTGAATGCGTTTTATTATTATTTTAAAGCAGGATTTCTAGCGATGGTTCTTAGACATGTTTTATTAATATCGGTTCAGCCGTTTTCGAGATATTGAACTTTAAGGTGACAATGTCGGTATTTTTTTTTATGTTGACAACATTAAACTTTTATAACTGAATAAGTAGACGAATTGGATTCCGTCTGCAACATGACTGCTACTGTGCTGTCCGCTCGTACACAGTCCAGTCCTGAGGTTCAATTCCACCTAGCGTTTAGCTTGTAAGAGAGTCTTTTAGCTGACTGTAATAAATTTAAATCAGTAATTTAATTTCCTTGTGAATATTTTCAAATGACCCTACATTATGAAAGAGACTCGAGAGAAAAATCATTCGCGCGTGTACGTGAGAAAAAAAACATTTTTTTACATCTAAATCTACCGCGTGATTAAAGTCCCCGTTTCGATGTTTTCATAAAAAAATCTTTTAAATTAAGTTATATTAAAAGTATTTACAAAATGTTCGAATATCGATTTTGATTTTGTAATTGGTAAAAATCATTAGAGACGGATGAGTTCCCGGCCGCTGGTAGCTTAGCTGTTGATAATTTCTTTGAATTTATCTGTTAACTAACCCCCTTTACATAAACGACAATCAAACCTATAGTTGAAGAAAATTAGATTGCAATGTATGGAAAAATTGGCAAAATTAAAGCAAGAGGTTTATCTATCAGGATATGTAGGTTATGGAGAAAAAATAATTTTTACCCACTCTCCCCCCCCCTCCGGGGGGAGCGTCACCCCCCCGCGCCCTCGAATATGTCCCGGATCGCGGTATTTTCCATTATAAAAGAAAACCGTACACGACACATAAAAAGCGTGTAAGAACGAAATAATCCTAGATAAATTTACTATAAACCTTTCATACATACAAAAGCGATACCACTTACAGTTTCAGCGCAATCTGGCACCAAATACGAACATTTTTAATAATTTATCCAGTTTTTTTTGTTAATTGTTTAGTTTTTTCCAATTATTTCACACTTTACCGCCAAGATATGTATGACTAAAGTAAAGAACAGGATATCTTCTTTATAAAAAGGTATAATTCATTTCTAAACTCATTCATTTGACGCTGCTATGCTATTTTGAAATTTCACCATAATCAGCTACTGCGACATTAACTTAGGAAAAAGTACCAAAAAAAAAACTATTTAGTCCGTAAGTAAGATTATAATAAAATATTACTCATTTTTTAGGGTTCCGTAGCCAAAATGGCAAAAGCGGAACCCTCATAGTTGCGCCATGTCTGTCTGTCTGTCTGTCTGTCCGTTCGCGGCTTTGCTCAGAGACTATCAATGCTAGAAAGCTGTAATTTTGCACGAATATATATGTAAACTATGCCGACAAAACAGTGTAATAAAAAATAAAAAATAAATTTTTTTTTAGTACCTCCCATAGACGTAAAGTGGGGGTGTTTTTTTTTTCTCATCCAACCTTGTAGTGTGGGGTATCGTTGGATAGGTTTTTTAAAATCATTAGGGGGTTGCTAAAACAATTTTTCCATTCAGTGATTCATTTGCAAAATATTAAACTTTAAAGCGCAAATTTTCATTAAGATCGGGCGTCCCCCCCTCTAAAATCTAAACCGGTGGGGAGAAAAAATTAAAAAAAATTCAGGACGATAGTAAGTATATCAAACTTGCAAGGAAAACTATAACGGTTAAGTTTTCTTGAGAATTATTAGTAGTTTAAGAATCAATTGCAGCCTAAGGTATAAATATACCTAAACCGTCCGTCTGTCATAGCCAATTTGATCCGAAACTACTAGACCGATTGAATTCAAATTTAGTTCACCTATGTAAATTGATGACCCAAACACGGACGTGTAAAGTAAATTAATTAATTTTAAACACGGGGGCCAGTTTGGGGGGATGGGGGGGGTAAATTAGAAAAAAAAATGTAGAAACTATATCATGTGACATATCAAATAAAAGGGTATATTATGAAAATCTCAAATATATATTTTTCATTATTTTAAATTAATCCGTTTTGAAGTTATTTAAGAAAATAGGTGAAAATTAACCATTTCCCCGCCCCTATCTCCTAAAAGCCCAGCAGGGCCTACATTTTTTTTTTAATACAGAAAATAGGTCCATACCTATAGCTTATAGAAAAACATATGAGAATCTAATGGTATTTAAAGTAACATCATTTAACCAGTATGAACATTTATATTTCGCTGAATGGCCAAATGAACTAAATTAAAAAAATAGCATAGCAATGCTAAATGAAAGATTTTAGAAATTAATTATACCTTTTTATAAAGAAAATATTCTATTCTTTACTTCTGTCATACATATCTTGGCGGTAAAATGTGAAGTATTTGAGAAAACTAACCTTTTAGCCGAAAAAATAGATTAATTATAAAAAAAGTTAGTATTTGGTATCATATTGCGCTGGAACTATAAGTGATATCGCTTTTAAATGTATGAAAGGTTTATAGTAAATTTATCAAGGATTATTTCGTTCCTACACACTTTTTATGTATCGTGTACGGTTTTCTTTTATAATGGAAAATACCGCGATCCGGGACATATTCGAGGGCGCGGGGGGGTGACGCTCCCACCGGAGGGGGGGGGGGGAGAGTGGGTAAAAATTATTTTTTCTCCATAACCTACATATCCTGATAGATAAACCTCTTGCTTTAATTTTGCCAAATTTTGATCTAATTGTACTGAACTACTATTAAAGTTGGTAGTTAAAATGCCGCTAAAATTCGTTTGTCCTTATCTGTCACTTCGACATTTGTATTTGTTAGAAAGGGGCAAAGCATTTGGTAGTTAACATAGGCTTGTTAAGTTTTATGAATAAGGGGGTAAGTGTATAGCTTGTATACCTAAACATCCATCCATATCCATACTAATATTATAAATGCGAAAGTGTGTTGTTGAGCGACGGATCAACGTGATTTTTGGCATAGAAATAGTTTATGGGTCCAAGAGTGACATAGGCTACTTTTTATTCCCAAAAAAGCACAGTTCCCGAGGGAACAGCGCGCGATAACCGATTACCACGCAAGCGGAGCCGCGGGCAAAAGCTAGTACTAATATTATAAATGCGAAAGTGTCTGTGTTTGTATGTTTGTCCGTCTTTCACACCGTAACGGAGCGACGGATCGATGTGATTTTTGGCATAGAGATAGTTTATGGGCCCGAGAGTACATAGTCTATTTTTTATTCGAGAGAAATGCACAGTTCCCGAAGGAACAGCGCGCGATAACCGAATACCACGCGGGCGGAGCCGCGGGCAAATGCTAGTTATAACATAAATTAATAAAAAAATTGGATGACACAAACTAATAACAACGAAGTTATTTCTAAACTCGTGATCGCTCCTCCAGAACCGATGCTGACTAAGTGAATGCCCCCATTGTTTATCAATTCTTGATACTTGCTCTAAACATTTTTACCTGGATCGTCCATTCAAAAGATTCATTGACAAACACGTGAGCAATCCAAATGGTTGCTTCGTAAATTATACATCGACTTGCGTAACATGTTTACGGTGCAATTTTAGAATAGACCACATTTTTACATTATTATTGTATAGGTACATAATGTATGCGGATTGAGAAGCAATCAATGCAACCGATAAAATCAAATCTAGCAAACAATTTAATGGTGTGTATTTGAAGTGACCAATTTGCATTTTGCCTGCGTGGGAATTACAGCCCAAGCCTGAGGAGAGGAGTACTGCGCCTAGCAGTGTGTGTATATGCTGGGATGATATTGATATGTGTAGAGTGTACAATAAAGAGTATTTGTATTGTATTGTATCAAAATTTGAAAAGGTCGTAAGAATACGTAAGAGCCAAGAAGATATAGAGATATAATGACAAGAGAGCGCTTAAGAGTTTGAATAAAAAAAATCAAAGTACTCGTAATTATTTAGATGCAAACTTACTTACTACAACATTTTTGTTGAATTCCGCCAACGCTGAAAATCATCACGAGGTTGTATTTTTGTTACCCTGAAATGCAAACCCAATTAATCGAACACGTTACAGCTTATAGAAACTTTTGACAGCTTGATCAATGATATAAAAAACCCTTGTTGCTCACAAAGTCATTAATAACTAACATGATCGACGCTGTAAAATAACCCTGCTATTTTGTTTAGAAAATTTATTCGCCGGAATTGGGTATTTTTTTTCTAGACTTGCCAAAAAAATTACAAACAAAGACTGACTGACATGAAGGAGTGAAAACGTAGGTATCAGTCAAACCATTTTATTCCTGACCCATCGTAGAACGTTCTCACAGTAAGTGTCATTACAATTTTCCCTTTTCAAGCATGCGATGTCACTATTATATGTATCACTTTTTGTATGAAAAGGTTTCATAGTGGGTCACGATTCAGTTGGTTCGAGTGTACAACTTATATCATTCAACTGGATCTAGAGACTTGATATTTTGCTGAAATATACCTTGAAGATTGTAAAAGTGAAATAAGAAGTGATTTCTCGAAATTCCCATGAGCTTCCCACCCTCAAGGCTTTTAATTCCCTCGGGAAAACGAACCAGGTTTTTAAATTATCGGGAATCGTAGTGGGTATGCACTAGCATTATATTTAGACAATAAAGTCGATGTTTTCGTCGATTTTGATGTCGTTTTTTGAGAAAAAAAAAAGGATAAGCTATAATACCTATTAATAATAATAATAGAATGAGATTTATTTTGTGGCAAAGAGGGGTGTTTAAAATCCATAATTAAACTATTTTTTTGGGGAAACGTGGCATGGCATACATACAGTAATAATTAATAATAAATATATTAAAAAGTAACTAATAAGTGGCAAAACGGGTAATACACAATATAAATACTTGTGTTAGCTTACCTAAGTTGATGATAATAGTGCGATACTGTAGCGTACCTACTCGTAAATGATCTAAAGTGCATTTTCTTGTCGTGTCACTGCAGTAGCTTAACTTTTATTGAATATCAATATTAAGCTATTCGTCCATAATGTAGTCTCTACATACACAGATATCGCTTCTCCACGATCATGCATGAGAGTTGCAACTTCGAGAGGGGTTCAAACTCCGAGTCGTGTAATGGCGTTAATATTAGTATAGGTACATATTTAGTTACTATATAACAATTTGTCACCTTAAGTATCACATAGCAAAAATCTCATAATTTTATGATTATTAAAAGAGAAAATAGCTTGTAAAATTTATAAGTAATTTCAGCAGAAATAGATAGACTGGCTTTAACAAAAAATGGAAAAAACTAACTTTACCTTGACAGGTTCCTATGTATTCGGTAGTACCCTGTCGCAGGGAGCCTCTGCTGTCCTTATCAAGTTTTTTATTAGTGCGGCAAATACCTACTGACTCTTACAGGGTTCTACCCTACTGAGTGTCACGTAAAGCTAAGTCTTGCAGCTACTCTCTTGGTTTAACGATAAAAGCATTAAGGTGAAACGGTTATAAAAAGATTTTTTATAATTTTATACCTTCGAACGATTTCTTTAAATATTATTGGGGGTGAAACTTCATAACAATTCAAATTCGTCCAAAGTTTCGTAATTTGACGCTTGTCTTTAATCGAGCTCTTTTGTGACGGTTCCAAAATAACCAGAAGGAATATAAAGCAACGCTTTTTGAATCAAATTCCTCACTGAGACAATTTTCTGCGCAGTAACTGTGAGAACAAAGTGATAAGCACAGATAAATTAGATCCCATTATTAACATGGTGTACTATTGCGTGAAACTAGGTTGTCCTTTCCAGGAATGTAGGAGGGACCCGACTTACACCTTTAACGAGTGCCCTAAGAAACTGAATACATACATGTGTAACGCAATATATCAGGTGTGACAAAGGTCTGACGTTTATCTGTATACGTAGCCAGAAACACAATGTAATAAAGCAACTTTTCATTGATCTTAGAAAGTCAACATAGAAAGTTCGGCAATATGGGAAGAATGTAGTTTTTATGGGGCGGGAGTCTAATGTTCTAGTCACATATTAAACGAAAAAAATTAAAATGTCATTTGTGTTGCAAGACCGCGAAAGCTGGGTTGTGTTATGAATCACGTGTAAATACGCATTTGTTTTTATTAGGTATTGTGTTACCTGCGCGGATTCAATTTTTAACAACAAGTTTACTGGAAAACTTTTTGAATTAAATAGCGTAACAAAATGTTAATCTTTGTAGAAACTTTTCAACGTAAGTTGACATATGATGAAAAGTTTCTAAAAATAGGGAATCAAACGAAATATATTGTTACTAAACTTGTTTAATATACCTATAAAAAATATCCTAAAAATAACTTAACTAAAATACTAAATAGGTATTACAAACTAAATTAAAACTACTGTTACTTATTTCTAAAAATAGGGAACCAAACGAAATATGTTACGTTTTAAAAACCTTTCATCATAAGAATTTACGTTGAAAAGTTTCTAGTTTTGCTGAAACGATCGTTTTACACCAACGGAAATTCGATACGTGATATTTATATGGTAGGTTGTGGAAAACTACGATGAGATAAACAGAGCACATACGATAAAACGAAGACTCCGATTTATTTAGATATAGTAGGGTTTGACTCGACACCCCTGTGGTTTCCCTTTTCCCTCTACCTCTGCTTTGGGAGATTACTAAAGCTCGTATTGTATATTATTGTTTATCGTTACGGGCCCTTTCGGCGTCCATGGGGAGAGCATATCCTTTCAAGAAATGCTATTCGTCTGTATAAAGTGCAAGAACAAATCATTTCTATTTCCACTTATAGGTTGTAAGATATGGATGGCTGTACAAGTATATAGAAAGGATACCTTTAAAATAAGAATTGATACTCTTACCTCGAACCTGTCCTCAGGCGTTCGCAAGAAGCAAATTTTCCAAGTTAATTTGGAGATTTGCCTTGGCGACAAATGGAGAGATCGGTTGGACGCAGATAACAGTAGGTTGAAAATCCGATCTCTTTGTTTCTATGGTATATTATAAACTTAATGTTCTAAATTAAATTATGATAATTTCTTAAGCCTTGATCATGAACCTTTGCGGCCAATTTACAGAATACCTTTTTTCAGGCAACTTTAACAACAACTATAATGGCTAACATAACAGCAATTTTGACAATATTAAATTGAATAAAAAGCAATACCTAAGATTCGGACCTTTACTGCATTCAATCAGACCCGAAAAAACTTAAAGATTGCCTGGAATAGAATAGTGGAACACAAAACAAATCGGCCATGGAACACAGTGGTAGAATAAGATAGAGCTCGTGCTCGTATAGATGCTGATGCTACAGTGTACAATCGGCTGAATGGACAGGAAATATAAGAAAGGGTTCGTTTGAAATATAATTTCAGTTCACGGCCGGCGCGGAAACGTGGCGCGCTGACAGCGGACATGACCGTAGTTATATAATGACAGACAGCTAGCTGCGGACGTTAACTGACATGTGCCAGAACTCGTCCAGTGCCACAAACTTATCTGACCCGATGACGGCGTCGCCATTGGGAAGTATTGCCGCTAAACGTTTAGACAATTGGTAACAGTCAAAACCGTTCAAAACGACATCGAAGGAACAGCAATATTTGGTTAAACATGGTCGGTCGTTATAACCAGTGTTGTTTTGGTATACCTATTAGACGTTGGGATTAATAACTGGTGTTGCTATAAACGGTTTTAAGTGAAGTTGCTGCATTAGTTAAAGTTTTGATCACCGGGTGAGATGAGTTTTTGACAATAATGGTAGTAATATCGGTCAAGATATACTTATGATAGTTTCTATCAGTTTTGTTTATGCTGCAAAGTAAATTTGAAGAAAATATATCCATGCTTATTCTTTGAAGCCGAAAGCTGCTAATTGATATGAAATTTTGTACACACGTAAAAGTTCGATGATAGAATCAACTTTGTCTATTTAACTGAAACATACTATTATATAAATATTGTACTTTATATAAACATACAGCATATGTTATTAATAATTGTATAGTTTTTTGCTAAAAACTAAAGAAGTAAGTGTTACTGGCGACAAAAATCCGGCTAAATTTGCACACAAATGGAATTATTCATAGGTTACACACGCCTGTCACGACTTAGGCACTAAATCATGAATGTACCGAGCTTGAACCTGAGCCACAGTTTCATTGACCATTTAATTAGTATTTAGGTACAGATGTAGTCATCATCATCATGTCAGCTGAAAGACGTGGACGTGCTGGACGTTAGACACCAATAAGGCTTTCCAAATCCACAGATGCAGTTATGTAGTAGCTTTTCAAGAAATGTCGCATCTTAATCGGAATACGACGGCACCCGAATACGGTATTCCACTATTGTTTATTTATTTTATAAATTAAAGCCTGACAATACACGTTATCGAACAGAAAAACAAATTTCAAGCTATCTTTAAATATAACATAGTTATAAAGGTTTGAAATTTAAGATTAGACAGAGAAAGACTTATTTGCATGTGACGTACACGCAATTGTAGCGCGGTACTTGCTGCATAGGTAGAGAAAAGCGTTTCAGAAAAGACCGATAAATAGATTTTTCAACAAATCGCTATTGATCCAATTTTCAACCGAATAAATTTTTCTCTTAGATAAACATTGTTAACATTTTTTTTCGATTGCTCTTCTCTACCACTCAAAGGTTGACTGGCAGAGATTCCTTCAGGGATAAGTCCGCCTTTGTACTTACAACTTCTTTTTGTGTGATATTTCTGTATTTCCTTTTGTACAATAAAGAGTATAAACAAACAAACAAACATTGTCTGTATTTTTATAACAATTTAAAGGACATGGCAAATGCAACAGTTGTCAAATATCGTATTTGATGCAACTTACCCGTAGGGGTAGTACCCATCGTAGAGCCCTACGGTACTGAATCTAATTGTGAGAGCACGGTAAATACGAATGTTTCCGATAAAATACGATGGAAAACCATTAAGCGGCAATTACAATAAGGGGCTGTTTCACCTTCCACTGATTAGTGCTAACTGATGGTTAAATGTAATGCCGTCTCCATCTATTCGAACAAAACAAATAGAGACGGCATCACATTTAACTGTCAGTTAACACTAATCAATAGATGGTGAAACAGCCCCTAAGTCGTTGCAGTATGCGGTGACCGCAAAAGGTATAGAACACGGTAGTATAAGACGCCTAAATAGTATAAGTAGTTTGAAGAGTTCGGCGACCGCGTTAGGTGAACGTGGTGAACGACTCAGCTTACATCTGTAAGTTTAGCTAGTCCGACCTCAATAATTTTCTACAACAAATTTTCTTCAAATAGCTAACCATCTCCTGGTTAGTTAATTACGTAAAGTATCTTAAAGTTCTTATTACCCTCTCCACCATTGCTAAGGGTCAGATCGGAATAGATGTTTCGGTTTTGCATACCATGAATAACAACAAGTTCCTTGTTTCGATAGCAAGCTTCAGGAAATGTTCCAAGAAAGGTGTCCCTAAATTAAGATACTGAACTACTTGAGGGAAATCAGTTTATGTAGGAGACAGAATTCTCACTTGAAATTATAGAAGGATTTCAGCACTTTAGGATTATTACTAATCCGATTACAAATTGATTACAAAGGCCGATTTTAATGAACATTTTTACTTTAAAGTTGAATATTTTGCTATTTTGTTATTTTCACTGAATCGAAAAATCGTTTTAGCAACCCCCTAACTAATGATTTTAAAAGACCTATCCAACGATTCTCCACATTACAAGGATGGATGAGAAAAAAAATCACCCCCACTTTACTGTATTTCCAAGGAGTTTCGTCTCCAAATATATTTATTTCAATGAGCTACAAGTCCCTGTTACACGGTAGAAGAAGTTGGAGGCAAAACTAGTACACAATAAACCAATCGATAAATTTTGTTTATTTTACCTCTATTATTACAAGAGTGAAAATATTTAACTTATATTTGAAGAATTCGATCCGATACCAAAGGAAAATTGCGTTGGACCATAACGATGTCACGTCGGCGCGTGCCGGTCGTTTAGCGTTGTTTCCACCGTCTCGCGATACTGCCATCGTTTCAAACTTGTATAGACTCCTATATAAGTGTCATTAACAGTTAATGCAGTTATTTGCGACAGTTGATTGCAATTGAGCGTTCCTAATGAACGCCTTTTGTAGAATGGCTTTTATCTCGGTTTTGTATGAATTGACCAATGGTCGAATTATGTACAAGTAAACTTGTCACTGTTTTTACCGTTTTGTGGTAAGATCATTTCATAATGTTGTTTTTATTTTTATCTTTCAATCTCATTTTGATCTCATCAATCAGAATATTTGACACATAAGTGGATAGATACTGAAACGTGCAGTTAGAAAGCTTGTAAAAAAAGTTTACTTACTAACGCTGGCAATAAAACTACTAAGTATTCCAAAGCAACAGACATGTAAAAATAATAATTGTTATATAAATATTTCCTTATAAGGCAATCAAAGAGAACCATTGAGTTAAATTCAATGAAACCATTTCTTTTGTGTATAAATTTCAAATCTCTTTGATTAATAAAATATTTCCATGTAAATTAAAAATATGTGATTTAAATAGAATATTTTTAAATTATCATACATTATTACGACCTTCCGCTCAAAGCTTCGTCTTCACGGATAGTATTCTGAAACCAAAAGCGAAGTGTTGAAATACAATAATCCATACTAACATTATAAATGCAAAAGTGTGTGTGTTTGTGTGTCGAAACGCAGCAAAGGATAAGACGTGATTCTTGGCACTGGGATAGTTCACGGGCCCGAGAGTGACATAGGCTACTTTTTATCCCGCAAAAATGCACGTTCCCGAGGGAACAGCGCGCGATGACCAAATTCCACGCTGGCGAAGCCCCAGGCAAAAGCTAGTACTTTTAATAACTGGGGATCATATATCGCACTGTCAGGCTTCTAAAAAAAAAACCGTCTTCAATACAAACAGTCGAAGAAACTGAATCGCGTACCAGTGTGTAACCCTTGTGCTATTAATGTCATATTGACATTCCCATTCATCTCATACATTTGCCAAGGATAATCATAATATGATGAATGAATGAATGGATTGATTATGATAATAATATTGTCTAGTATTAACTGAGCTAGAAATACTATTTTTGTTTCAAATTTCACCTTGTAGTATGTGTGGTTAAATGTTACTTACCGCACTCGACTCTATCAAGGCATTCGCCTAGAGAGTTCCTGAAATATTCATTGTCACATTCACATCTGTAGATGCAGGATTCAGAAGGAGCGCAGTAATACTCCTCGTTGCGATTTTGGCAGGTTCTTTCTGGGCAGTCTCCTAAGCACATCACTGACTCGTGAGGTCCACTACAGGACGGCCCTGAGAACAAACTTTTTTACATAATATGTCTTATGTATTTGCCAAAATTTGTGTAAAAAGAGGTACTGACAGGACAAACATATATGTATACATCATAAAATATCAAAAAAATAACCGACTGCCTGTTTTTTGCACCTTACTAATATTATAAATGCGAAAGTAACTTCTGTGTGTCTGTCTGTTAACTTTTGAAGCTTAAAACGATTTAAATGAGACTTGGTTGGTATAGATCAGGGATAGGGAAATAGATTTAGGGATTTATTGAATATACCTAGTGCCATCCACGAAGACGCGTGATTTTGTCAAAATTAGACATTAATTACATTGTAATAAGAGTCAAGCCATCGTGAATGACTCTACATATAAATTTCATTCAAATCAAGTAACAACAAAAATAATTCATGTAGGTATCTATAATAAATTTATTGTTTGAATGTGCTAGGTTGGCGTGAAAAATGAAATTTTGACTGTTCATTAATTAAAGCGTCAAAATTAGGTTCCAAGTTACTTGAAGTAAGTAACTCTTAAAACACAATCGAGATGATGGTCAGACATTCTGTTCCTTTGTTTTTGCGAAGATTCATTGAAGGAAGAAATACTTGCTCACAGATATATGAAATATTTGAATATTGTTTATTGCGGGCCGATTTAACTTAAATGACGGGTTTTGATCGCGGGTCGGATTTAATTTTTTCGCGGGCCGGACTTAGCCCACGGGCCGCTGTTTCCCCATCCCTGGTATAGATATATCTAGTGTTAGGTTAAGTATACTTTTTATCCCGGAAAATGGTATAGTCCCCTCGGAATGGTGATAAATGAATTCTTTGTAGTCGGAGTCGCGTGCAGCTGTATATAACAGGCATTATTAAATTATTAAATTGTTTAGCTATTTATCTATTACAGTCCATGAGACAGACAGACTGAGAGAAACATAGAAAGCGTATGATAGTAATAGGGTTTAGTTTGTCACTCGTCAATTACGGAACCCTAAACATAGGGTTATTCTATCAATAACTTACCTTGCGCAGAAGCAAGAAGAACAGCGCAGAAAAGTGCGGAGATAAAAAGGCCTGTATGCATTTTGGAGGTGGCAAGTTGCTGGACTGGTGACTCTGCTAAGCTGGTTGATGTTTATATACCAGTACCAGGTTCAAAAAAATATTCCAAACAAAACCATAAACCTTTTTTGGGGTTCTGCTGGTTCCAATAGAACTTCATCAATAATTGCTTCCACCTCTGACACGCCTGTACGTCTGTTTGTTCGCCCGGCACAGGGCTGTTATCTTTTGTATTATATCGCAATTGGCAGGCATTTGGTATTATTGTAGAGTGTGCTATTAGGTACTGATATACTTTTATAGCCGTAACATTGAATATAGTACAAAACTTGTTAAAAAATGGAGATCCCTATGAACGGTTTGTAGCAGGCGTTTAAGCTCCATTTTAACAGTGTATGTGATACGGAACCCTTAGTGTAGGAGTCCACCTCGCACTTAGGCGGTTTTTTATGTATTATTTTAATGCAGAAAACCCTTTTTTTAAGCTTTATAAAGTTATATGCACATGATTAATTAATGATAAGTAAAACAGCTCAGTATTGAATGAAACAATGGTGAGAAAAGTTATAAATTATATTTGGTGATAAAAAGCTTTGAAAACAACAGTTGCGTAATTAGCCTGGTTTTATTTGTTTGTTTAACGACCATTGTTTTGTGAACATTGCTTGGTCTGACCAAAGCGGTCGCCGAGCAATAATTCAAACTACATTTTGGCTGAGTTTCATCATGTTTTCAAAAGGAAGCGTGTCAATGTTAGAATACATAAAAGTTTTATTTATTTATTTAATAGATATACCAACAAAGTACAGAACAAACTTAATACCTAATGGTTATTTGAAATAATATAATGTTCTATTTTTTCAAAGTATGCTGAATCTCAAGATTGCTAATTTTAAGTTGTTAATTTACCTACCTACTTACAAGAAAATAACATTAATTGACTAGTGTATTTTATCTGCTACTAGCTTATGCCCGCGACTTCGTCTGCGCGGATTTAGGTTATCGCGCGGTGGCGGAATAATAGGTATCCTATGTTGATCCTTGGGGCTCAAACTACCTATATACTAAATTTCATCAAAATCGGTTCAGTGGTTTCGACGTGAAAGCGTACCTAACAGACAGACAGACAGACAGACATAGTTACTTTCGCATTTATAATATTAGTAGAGATCATTGAAATAAATACTAGGTATCTTCTAATTTTGCCACATGTTTGGCGCCGCCTTCCACATTCTGAGGCCGCGGGCACTCCGGACAGTTGCGCCAGGGCCAGTCGCCCCGAGTCTTTCCCATTTGCCCCCCCCCCCCCTTTGTTCACACTGACTACATTCCCAGTTCGCACTCGCCGCAATAAGTATAGACTACCAACTGTGATTTTATCCGACTTGGCGGTAGCTCGCAGTGCAAACAAAGGGATACGGACAAAGTGGTGACAAGATGGCACTGACTATTTACAGCCTTAATATTCTGTTCTAAGAAAACTAGGCCACAATAGCAATCAATACTTTTTTAATAAACACCTCGGCCTTAATAAAACTTGGTCTAATGCTGTGACCAAAGTTTGAGTGCGCACACGCGGCGCTTATTGCTAAGAAGCCAAGTTTGCCGCAACGCATCGGTTTCCATCTGCGAACTGATAAGAGTTGGGTTGATTGATAGCAATAATAGATGGGAAACCTATATAAAGCGACTTCGTAATATCCGTGTCTTAATGTTCTCGTGTTGACGATGTTGGTCAAACTGAAATTGTCAACATGTAAGTGGGTAAAATTTTGCTTAATGCACATAACTTTCCGAGCGACGCCTCTGCTTCGAATTCATATTTGGAATACTTGCCGCTAAACCTGAGCCAAAACCTGATTTTAAGGTACTATTTTGAAATAGTCACTTTTTTGTTCGCAAATAATGTGCACTTTTAAGTAAAATGAACCAAGTAGTTCTAGGCAGTATTTCATCTGTAATTTCCTCTGTGAAGAATTCGTTTACGGAAACTATACATACAGGCTGAAATTTAAATCGTAATACAAAATTAGTGTTCCAAGCTCAGTTAATGCAGGGCAATAATAATGCATTAACTCATTTGTTAAAATCAGTATGATTAAATTTGGGGTTTTCTTACATTGAGTTTGTAACTAGAATTTTATGCAAAGTGTCGTCCTTATTGTTTTAGTTTTATAAGTTTTCTAAATAACCACCATGAGACACAAAATATACCAATTTAAGAAACCCTTGTGTAATATAATTTTGTGCCAATTCTTTGAAGTCCCGTTAAAATACTTAATAATTGTAGACGGAAAGATTTACAGATTTTTTAAGAGGCCGTAAAATTATGATTTACTCCTAGAGAATTATGTCACAAAGACCAAGGCATAAGACAGTTTTCGGCTGACAAAGCGTTCAAAAATAGTATCCGGACTCACTCCAGTACCACTACCATGAGTTTACAGTGACCGTACTCGATAGCGACGGCGTAAATTATTTGTATGGAGAATTGTAGGTACAGCGTTTCTACAAATAATTTACGCCGTCGCTATCGAGTACGGCCACTGTAAACTCATGGTTGTGGTACAGATCATAGATTTCACATCCAGAGGATTTTTATCCCAATCATCGTGTGGCTTGTATTACACAGTTATATAAAAGTAGCTATCTAATAAAGAATTAAGTCAGCGAATTAGAAGTACTTTATCTAATTCCCAACCACAGCTCATAAAATTTTAAACTGTATTTGTGTTATTTTTTTACATATTTAACACTAAATTTTAATAAATTATTTCAATGAACTTCATAATCGACACAGTTCCGAAATCTACTTACCTACTTAAATTATTCCTCGATTGTTTACGTACCTATAATCGTGATATGGGTACAAAAGCGTCATCTGCAAGCAAGTACGTCATTTATGAAAGCTCAATTTCCAGTAAATTGGTTACGAGTCATTATTACTTGGTGTATACTTTGATTTGTTTACCTACATTAACTTGATAACCAAGTGCTAAAGTTGCGAAACCAACGCAGCCCAATTTCTGTGGTTTCAATAACTTAGTTTCTCAGAGTAAGGTATTTCTTATTCGTATTTTTTTTTCATAATAATAATACGAAATAAGTAGGTATGTTTTACTATGTAATGTATGTAATTCAAATTACACGTCTGGCCTGACAGCATGCAGAAGATGCCAGCAATAGACCCAAGAGACCCAAATCTCGTTACGGGGTCCCGTGCTCCAGAATATTATAACTACGAATTATCTACCCAACATTTGCGTACCTTCATACCTTGTTACGGGACGGATATTTGCACAACGGACAACCCTTTAGGAAAATTAAAATCTGTGTTTCAAGCCAGACCCTGTTCGGGGTTGAATAAAGTAAATGTTTTTATTGTTAAGTGGCTGGAACAATTACAATGTCGAGGTTTGGCGGTGTTATCTGGAATTTCTCTTGTAAGTTATTTATGGAAATAAAGCTAGAATTATTTTATGTTCAATTGTTCAACTAGCCTGTTGCCCGCGACTCCGTCTGCATATGACTCGTTTCTTTTCCGCGGTATCTATGCGATTTTTCGGGATAAAAACTATCCTATCCTTCTCCGGGACGCAAACTATACCGAATATTCAACTAAATCGGATCAGCGACTAAGATGTGATGAGATGAAGTAAAATACAAACAGACTTACTAACTTGCGCCCTACCTGTAGTAATTATACCGCTGCCCTATTTTAAATTCAACTCTGGCTACGGCTCTGCTTGCTGACGATTCTTTAAGGCGTCCTTTTAAAAAAAATCAAGGGGGGTCAATTTTTGAAATCATTTACGTAAAAATAACATTTGAAAGTTGAGACAATCTGTTTTGTATTAAAAATAAGTGTAGAAGAAAAATAGTGCAATAAATAACATTACCAAAGAATTATGCCACTTTGAAAAATCGTCATCGGGTTTCATTTTGTAAATGTTTATCTAACATGTAGTTAGTACACGCAAGGACGATCCTTGGTACACGTGCAATAACATATCTTTATGCCAACTTTGTTTTTCACAAAATTTGTTTACTAAATAGGTATAATACCTACTTAAAAAGTTACGAGTATTACATTATGGTGTTATGACATAGTTTATTACATTAACTAAATAAGGCTTGGGCTTGTTTTCATCCCATTAAAAGGCATCTTGTTTCCATCTGGCCAGAATTTTCCGTCTCTACCGAAAACTCTACAATCAACCTCTTACCTAATTCACGGCTACAAGCAACGCCCTTTCCCTTTATTTAGCTACAATCGCGTGACATTGGGAATTATCTCAACACATAATTAAAAACTAATAGCCAAAGAGATACCAACGCGAGTTGTTTGACGACAAACTTTCTTTTCAGCCAGCATTATCAAAACCTCGCCGTCGTTTCGATGCTCTGTTCTTTGTGTACTTGTCGTTAGTTCCGTGAGTGTGAAAGAGACAGGAGAGTAGAAACGTGCAGTTGGAGGATAGTGGATCGGCGTGTTGGACAAGAAGCAATAAAGCCGGCCAGGCACGCCTGGATGGAATCTTATCTCGGTTGCGTCACGAGGTTATTACGCCTGGCGGAGTAAAGTTTCAACTTTACGTTAGACAACATTGCTAGAGTACGAGCGTTCAAATTAAGCTTGAGAAAAAACAAATTGCAATGCAATACATTGACGCAGGAGAAAAATAAAAGAAAAACTCAGATGTTCTGTGAAAATGACTGCAGGTTTTTTTGTTTTGCAGTTGCTTTTTGATCTATGATATTCACTAAGAAAGGAAAAAGGAATCACTTAGCTAGCACTTGTAATATTTTATCGGTAAATGTCATAATAGCATGCTACTCATAGAAAAAAAATGCACATAAAATATTATTATCGTGATAATGGAGAAACTCGAACTGTACTCGAACGAAACTCGAACCTACACTATACTTATATTTTCCTGAAATGGAAAAAGATCAAGACCTGAAACAGAAACATAATATACCTACTCCAGCTTTGACTTAACTAAACCAAATAGATACTAGAGACGTAAAGTTTAAAAATTATTTTAACCAAATTTTATCCTTTTATTATTTATAAAATCGTCAAAATTTCTTTACGCAAAAACCAAGTTTTTTTGCTGGCTGTAGTGTTTGTCGACTGTACCTTATTATAATTTAAACTAAATATCGCACAAAATTTTTGGTTAAATCAATAGAACTGGATGAAATCCTAATTGCTAAATTAGACCAGAATAAGCGAATAAAATAAAATCTTCTAAAATTTTATCGCAAAATGTTGAAACTCACAACACAAAAAGAAATTGTGTCAAAGACAGTTATACAATGCCTATATCGGTGTGGCGGGATATTCTTCATCCCGTGACCTTCACGCCCTCGCAATTATTCCCGGGATTTTAAGATTCCTTTGACCTTGACGCAGCGTCGCGGTCACAGGACGGGTGGCTATTCGACACTGTCTAAGAGATATTGCAGCGACGTGCCAACGATATTCTTCGTTTAGTTAGATATTCTGTTCACCCATTAATGTAACTAATTACTAATTCTAGGTATTTTAGTACTTACGATTGAATTGATTGTCAGCTAAAATATTATTAAATGGACGGAGCCATATTTTTTAGAAAACTCATCTATTACATACCTATAATAGAGTCTGGCAAATGAAAGATGAGAATGAGTTTTCTTAAGAACTTTTTACATGGCAACAAAAAAGTCGATTGTCAACCCACGTCAAACGTCATTTATTCATCTTGATACTGAAGCTTGCTTGCGGTATTTGCTACGTTTATCATGAAAAAAACTATCAAAATTAATGTGCGTAAATTGATATTTACTATGATATGTAAATTAAACAATACACTGATTTTTAGGGTTCCGGAGCCAAAATGGCAAAAACAGAACCCTTATAGTTTCGCCATGTCTGTCTGTCTGTCTGTCCGTCCTCGGCTTTGCTCAGGGACTATCAATGCTAGAAAGCTGTAATTTTGCACGGATATATAGGTAAACTATGCCGACAAAATAGTACAATTAAAAATTCAAAAACAATTTTTTTTAGGGTACCTCCCATAGACGTAAAGTGGCGGTGATTTTTTTTTCTCATCCAACCTTATAGTGTGGGGTATCGTTGGATAGGTATTTTAAAACCATTAGGGGTTTGCTAAAATGATTTTTCGATTCAGTAATTTGTTTCCGAAATATTCAACTTTAAAGTGAAAATTTTCATTAAAATCGAACGTCCCCCCCTCTCTAAAATCTAAACCGGTGGGTGGAAAAATTTGAAAAAATTCAGGATGGTAGTCAGTATATCAAACTTCCAAGGAAAACTATAACGGATAAGTTTGCTTGAGAATTATTAGTAGTTTATGAGTAAATAGCAGCATAAAATATACCTAAACTTGGAAGATTCCGTATAAAATAAGAAATATTTAGAAAAATATTACTTAATTTTTTCGTAATGGCTACGGAACCCTATTTTGGGTGTGTCCGATACGCTCTTGGCCGGTTTTTTATTTTTACCATCCCATATTGTATGTATGTATATTGACGCTGGAACGACAAATTGACTATCGTGTATTTTGCAAACTTTCCAGCACAGCGATTTAACGTTAAAAATTTCAGAAACCAATACATATATTCTTTCCTATTTGTTATTATTTTCAAAAATGAAGTACTGCTAAGTAGAATATAATGTAATTAAAATGTACTTAATTATTCATAAAACAGTGATAGTTATGTTTTACGAATATTGCTTGTTCTTTGTTGAAACTTTCCGATATTATTTATTTCATAGTACAGGTAGGCTTTCGTAGTTCAATAATTACAGGTGGACCTAATAAAAAAGCCTTTAAAATATTGTACTTATTACATAATATATATCACAAGTATCAAAACTATTTTTAGCACTACACGTCAGGGATACCACACTTTTATTTTTGAATTTGCCGCCATTTTTTCATTCTCATCTTTCATTTGCCAGACTCTACCAACCTTATTTAGTTTGTGATAGTAGGTAATAGACAACTAATTTTCGTAATATTAGTTTTCTAAGAATTATATTTATTTAAGTGACGTATTGACCACAGGTACCTTACCTACATTGTGATGGAATAATTCGCCGACTAGGGTTTGTGTTATAGCTAGAGAATTGAGGAAAAGGAATGGCCTCTGTTAGACTTTACTAAGTAGCAAAGAGACGGTATTTGATAGGTTGGGAGTGAAATAAAGATTTTAAATTCGATGTGCCGCTGCGTTAGATAACCCCGGGATGGAGTTATCTAGGTGGGTTATCAACATGGGTTAGATTCTAACCAATATTACACGCCCGGGGGCTTTATTGTCTAACAAATTCGGAATTACAATCATTTTCACCACTTGTTTCTGTCAGACGGCGTAGGATGGGGGTAGAAGGAGATGGTGAATGCGATCGCGAGCGCCCGCACGTGAGACAATGTGGCCTCTGCAGGGTTACTAAACAGGTAACTCAAAACTCGAAGTTCGTGTCGTGCGGTCCCTCTAACACTTATACTATTTAATACGAGAGCGAGAGGGACGGTACGATACGAACTTCAAGTTTCGAGTTTCGTAGTAGCCCTGCTGATCTCGTATCGTCGTATCTCATGCCACATTATGTATGACATGAAACTACGTCCGCATCATCTGTTCTTACCTACTTCTATATCACTTAGACAGTATGAAATAAAGATATTCTTTACTCCGCACTTTATGTCACCTCCTTTATAAATCATAGTAACTTTTATTCTCACTTTATTGCAAGTTTTATCGTAGTTCTGTAAGTGCAAGTGAAACGTAAACAATGTTAAGTACTTTGCTAACACTGGAAATAAAGAGATAGGTAAACTTTTCTAATGGTGTTAAAAGAAAGAAGATTTTTGTTAGTTTTGCGTTGAGTTGGGATGGGATTCGGTGAAGTTTTAACTAAATAATAGTTACACAATTATGATGAATTGATGAAAATTTAGTTTGTGCTCTGATACATAGGTAGTTTAAATAATTATGTTTATATCTTAAAGTCCCTACAAAATTAACGCAAGTTTTAATTAAAACGCGGAAAAAGACACATTAAATAACATTATTAAGTATTATTAAGTCACGTGACATAGCACTAAGTCTACCATAAATTCAACCGCTCTGGTACACAAAGACATGGTTGGGTGGCAGTTCGTGTAGCGCAGTGGTTCACTAAAATGGATACCTGCGTTCGCGTCCGGCCGCTTGGCTGTGTTTTGCTTCTTTTTGTATTTTAAAATTTTATCATTATAAAATAATGTTTTTTAAATTATAATTATGGCCGAAAAATAAAACGTTCGTATGCAATTTTTTTTTGCAATTGTTATCCAAAAGACAGGTAGGTAAGTAAATCATTTTCATGTGTTTATTAATATACCGGAATAAGATTTGTTAACCTAAAATTATTGCAAACTTAATATAGGATTATTTACCGACTGATGTTTTTTACCGTAATTTTTTTACCATATTTTATTTTTGTTTCGTATAATGAAATATTTCAGTCAAACACTTGACGTGGCGTGTCCTTACACTTCAGCGATCTATCAAAAAGTATTATACCTACTTACATAAAACTTTGTAGGCCAGTTTACATAATGGATATATCGTCATACACGAAAAGTTTTAAGTACTTCCACTTCCGTCATGAGCGTATGAGTAACAGGCTTAGGCGCTCATTTCAGTGAAGTTTCATGGACAAGGAAAGTTTATATTTTAATAACTTATTATCATTGGGATAAGAGGCCCCATTATTATCATCATCAGACTATAATTAAATTAAATTAAAAGTCTTATATTTCAAGTACAGACCCATAAGCAACAGGTACAAAAAAATCAAAATAAAATAATAATAATAACACACACTAACATACAAGTACAGTCGAGGGCAAGAACATATCGTCACTACTTTTAAATAACTCGTACCTCAATGGATAATTTTTCTGAGTGGACCTTACGAACATTATGTCAAGGTTAAATTTTGTTCACATATTGATGTAAGATACGAGATTTTTTCAAAGTAGTGACGATATACACAGCGTCAAGCATACACATCGATAATAATAAACCATTTATTTCAGGAAACACCCATACAATAAATACTTTAAAAATTAACATACAGTATAATTTATAAAAAACATTCATCTTCGGCATGGTAGCTATAACAGTCCACAGCTGGGCATAGGCCTCCCCCAATGAGCGCCGTGACTATGTAATATCATTCATAGGAATATCATTAGATGGCGTTGGTATCGACATTACATTCCATTTGACATTATTCTCTGATACTTACTTGTAACTAAATGAGCTAATCTCAACCAAAGCAAGTCTGTAACTACAGGGTCTTTTATCAATGGGATCTAGTGATATTCCTTTACTAGAAAACCCTCATTGTGTCAACTAGAGTCGAATTGTTACATATACATAAATTATACGCATTGCATTGTACGTAGGTACGTACACATAATACATAGATGCTTACTAATTTCGAAAGATTTTTTTTAAGCGCTGTGTTTTCAATAATCGGTCCCAATCTTGGAATAATTAACTTGCGCCCGCTCAAAATCAGGCAGCAAACACAGAGATCGCAAAGTAATAATGAATAAATTAATAGTTAAACTTTTGAATTAAATCTGCTAGTCATTGGGTTATCGAGAGATAAACAAAGTTAAGTCGTTAGTTAGCAGTAATCGGTTAATCAGCTCAGCTTTGTTAGCGACCCTTACAAAAACTTTTTAATCCTTACAGCTGAATGGATTTTGTTTTATTTATAGGCTTTTCTGGTTCAGGATGGAATGGAGCTCAAAAAAAAAAAACGATAATTACGTATATCGCTAATTGGCCCACAACCAGTCTGAGATTAAGTAAAACTAACAACATAACAAATAAATAAATATTAGCCTCGTATCTCTGAATTTTTTTGAAATATAAAATTTGCGACATTTGCGATGAGATTAACGGTGATGGTAAACAACGAAAACATTTTGGCTCTGGAAACCTGATGATGATGATGATGATGATGAAAATACAGCTTCAATAATTCGACTACATTTAATACCGCGACGTTCGAATATGTCTAATAAAACGTATCTGTATTGATTCCGTAAAAAACAACCAAGACTACTTCTATTCATATTCTTTGTCACTGTGGTGAGAGGTGGCGCCATTTACATTTAACTTTCCTAGGCTCGCGTCCGTGTCCAAAGTACTTACTGATCCGTGGATGTGACAAATGAAACTTTAAAAAATTTCGAAAACTACTCACAATTTTGTATGGAGATTGAAATATTCCGTTTCTTCAATTTCAATTTCCTAAATTCCTATCTAGTGAAAACTTTTAAAACTTTTTGGAATCTTTTCGGGACATTCACATCTGTAGTTAGAAGGGTCTACGGACGCTAGTGTTAATGAATTAGTAACAATAATACAGCGAAGATACATAAGTAACTCACGTAGCAATTTATTAGGTAATTGCTAGAGCTAACCATGGAAATATACAGTACTTCTCACTTGACGTCTACTAATTCCATTAGTTTATCACCTATTCGCCGCAGGTAATTGTTTCGCGATGTACGTACTATCTATAGTGACCTGTACCACTACCATGAGTTTACAGTGACCGTACTTGATAGAGACGGCGTAAATTATTTGTATGGAGAATTGTACAGCGCCTCTACAAATAATTTACGCCGTCGTTATCGAGTACGGCCACTGTAAGCTCATGGTAGTGGTACTGACCTTTCTGTTGAAGGAAATAGTTTTCCGTGTAGGCACACTTTATTCACCAATATCATCTCAGCTTAAATAAGTCTCATTGCAGGGCAGACCTCCTCCTAGAATGAGTGGGCTTTGGCCATACTTAGTTCTCACACGGGTCCAGTGCGTAATGGTCTTAAATTCTAACCTTAACAAATTTCGTTTTTCATATAATATTACGGGACAATTCACACCAATTGACCTAGTCCCAAAGTAAGCTTAGCAAAGCTTGTGTGTTGTGTTGTGTGTCATATTTCGTATAATGAATAAAATTATGAAACTAGACAAGGCAAAATTTATACCATTAACAAAAATATTTAAGGTACCATGAGCTCGATTTGCAACATAATTTTGTTTCATATTCATATTAATGTGGTTTTAGTGATAAAAAGTTAAACTAGAGTTAAGTTAGGTTAGAATGACACTATTCATGTTATATACTTTGTAAGAACATTTTTTGCATTTGACGGATACCATAACATGGAAATGGAAGGAAAAGCCGGGGTAAAACTAATCCCAAATACAAACAAACTCAGCCTAGTTTGAGATTCACTGTAAAATTAAAATAGTAATCTTCAGTCTGATGTTAAAATAAACATTTTTTTTTAAACAGCAAAAGAAGATGGATGCCTTCTACATCCAGTAGCTCTATTTACATGACAATTTGTCCTCCTGAGTGTATTTGCCGACAGAATCAACTAACCGGCTGATAACACATTGGAACAAATTCCGGCACCCCAATGTCGCATCGCATTTCTAAATTTATTTTTGATTTCTTTTTTTTAATTCTATAATTAATTTGTATTTTTAGAACATCATGCTTCGCCCGCGTGAAATTCGGCTATCGCGCTGTTCCCTCGGGAACTGTGCATTTTCCGGGAAAACCAGTAGCATATAATATATCATTCTCTGGCCCATAAACCAACTCTATCAAAAATCATGTCCATCCGTTGCTCCGTTTCAACGTGAAAGACGGACAAACATACACACAAACATACAAATATACATTACTATGGATAAGTGAGAAAGTGGGAAGCGGGATACTCGTATCTACTTATTATCAGCATGTTATGAATGGAGGAGTATACGTCCGTATAATTGACAATTCCATTGATATCAAAAAGCCGGTAAAGCTTAAATGAATTACTTTTCTCCGAACAATATGGCCGATTAAATGAGTCCTAGATACGAATATAAGTGCTCGCAGATAACGCTTGGCTTTATAGATAAACCAAACATTAAAATACATCAGTGTCATCATCATCATCATCATTATGAGTTGAAAGACGTCCACTGTTGGATAAAGGCCTCCCGTAAATAGTTCCACAATAATTGGTCATGTATTGCTCGGAACCTACTGATTTCTGTGACCTTTATCAGATCGTCGATCCATCGTGTTGGCAGCATTCCCACGGGATATAGGAATATCTTCCAGTTCGCGGTTATCTAACCTATAAAACCTACACATCGCGGCATTTGTATAATTATAGTAAAAAAATAACAAAAGTGGAACTGACTTCAAAAATCTTGAAAATAATTTTCTACTACTTTGAAGTCAGTGCCTCAGCACGAGCCAGCAAGAGAGGAACTATAGTCGTCTACCTCACCTACTTATGTATTTAGCATTAATCACTCTTGGTGGCTCCTGCTGAGGCACCGACTTCAAACTAGTAGATAATTATTTTAAAGGTTTTGGAAGTCGGTTCCATTTTTGTTAAAAAAAAATTTTTCATAGTTTTTAGTGATTTGTAGTCAAAGTACAATATATTCACAACGATTCCATTAAGCTCAAACACGGCATACTTACTTATATTATTTTATAACAGAGTACCGGTACCTATACGATCTTCATCAACGGGTCCAGTTCACCAAATGATACTTTCTGAAAGTAAATACTTACTTGGTGTTAAAAATGCCAAAATCGCTATAGGTGTGCTTTAAAAATTCGAGGGTAGCCCTCGATTTCTCTTGGATTCCATCAACAGATCCTGACTTGGTGTCAATGTGACCATCTTGGAAGTATGTCCTTTAAAACTAAAAAAGAATTTTGATCTTTGGCCCACAATTGGCGGAGTTATCGCGTAACAAACATAAAAAAAACATACAACCGAATTGAGAACCTCCTTTTTTGAAGTCGGTTATTTGTATGGAGAATTGTACAGCGCCTCTACAAATACTTTCTTATTTACGCCGTCGTTATCGAGTACGGTCACTGTAAACTCATGGTAGTGGTACAATTACGAGTAGCTTTCTTCACTTGTCCGTTAGACCGATTTTTAAAATAACTCGTAAGCTCGTAACTAACGTTTTGTTTCACTTGAAATAATGAAACTCGAATTCATAATTACAATCGAAATGAAAGTGCACCATCCTACCTCCTGCACCAACTGCTACCAGTATTATCGTTACAAATCCATCATATTGAACTTAACTGTGACGGTTAAACGTGGTGGAAACAAATCGGGATAAGATAATAGCATTCCAGGAAAAAATAGCATATGCAATTTATTGGACAGCTTTGCATTACCACTTGAACAGTTTCCGGTCATTATACCGAATAACACTCGACAGATTGTGTCACTTGATCTTTTCAACACATTCACATTGCTCCAAAAGTTTCAAGTGATCTAGATGCCAATTATTGTGATCGACTAATTAAATGCGAAAGTTTGTTTAAGTCTGTTTTGTTTGTAGGTACCTTCTTCGTGAATGGCACTAGGTATAGAAGTGTGTTCAAATATTTATGAACAAATTTTGCTCAGAAGTTTAAGAACTCCACTGTACAATAAAGAGTTATAAAATACGATACAATACATACGAGTATACTTGCGTACGACAAACAAACAGACCAATAGTTTAATTATATGGACCATTTACTACTAGGTACTACGAATGAACGCAACTTATTGGCCAGGGTATGATTTGTGTTTGTGTCCACCAGTTTTGATAGGAAAGGCCTACCTTTACCTATCACCTAGTAAACATGTGATGGGTGAGTGAAAAAACAATTATGTAGGTACCTACCTATAGGTATCTACAGAAAATTGAATCATACATATATGGGGTTTAATCACGGGTTTAATATTAAATCGATTTGTTTATGTTATTCGCCGCCATTTCAAACAGGTTCCATCGTTTTTTCAGCCGTTTGTGTTCATTCAATCAGTACGGTCTTGTTTGTCTCCCTCCCAGAGCAATTTTGTTTTCAAACACGAACTCTCATCATGCCAGATTTGTTAAGTGAATTTAGTTAACTCTCAAAGGAAATATTTTATTTAATTGTGTAAGCATGATTTTTGTTATTGAAATGAATTGCTCTGCCAGTAACAAGTACTTAAGTCATGTATGAGTAAATTGTATTTTATTTATGAAAGTACATAAGCCTTTTGACGAAATATATTCTAATCCTAGTCGTAAACCTATACGAGGTTAAATACATTTTTGAAAAGTTTTAGAGTTCATCAGATTTTTATAAAGGATATACAGACAGACAGACAGACATGGAGCCCATAAAAGTACACGATTTAGTTTTTGTTCTTAATAGCTTAGGTAACTATCTCTTTGAATATATAATAAAGACTTAAACTCAGCTTATTTGTTTATGTCGCTTTACTATGCGTAATCTTTAGAAATACCATAGGAAATACTGTACCTACCGATTTAAATAAATAAATAAATATCATGGGACGCTTCACACTAATTAACCTAGTCCCAACTAAGCAAAGCTTGTACTAGGCAAGGACTAATATTTATAATCAGTAATTAGTTTTAAGTACTATTGTTTGTTAACGGCGTAGAGGTGTGTTTAAATATTTTTGATCAAATTTTTGCTCACAATTTTATGAACTCGACTGTACCTCATCACGTCTAAACCGCTGTAAACAGATTTAGATGAAATTCGGTGGACACATAGTTTGAGTCCCGGGGAAGGACATAATCCATACTAATATTATAAATACGAAAGTGTGTTTGTGTGTTTGTATGTTTGTGTGTTTGTATGTTTGTATGTTTGTCCCTCTTTCACGCCGTAGCGGAGCGACGGATCGACGTGATTTTTGGCATAGAGATAGTTTATGGGCTCGAGAGTGACATAGGCTACTTTTTATCCCGGAAAAATGCACAGTTCCCGAGGGAACAGCGTGCGATAACCGAATACCACGCGGGCGGAGCCGCGGGCAAAAGCTAGTTAGTTTATAACTGAAAATTGCAAAGTTCCCACGGGATAACGATAAAAGAATTACTACGCGGACGCAGTCGCGGGCAATAACTAGTACATAAATAACAGACAGACAGATGGTGGGAATTGACATTATTTTATATTCGAGAATAATCCACTAATATATTTTTTTACTAAATTGATATGTCGCACAAGAAATCAAAACTGTTTAGACAAAACAGTTTTAGATTTCATGTGCTATGTGTTATGAGGCGCCATCTAGTGTCGCTCCTCTTAATCAAGTTTGGCCATGACTGTCATGGGTGAAGAACGAAAAGGATAACATGAAGTTTGTTCCACGTATACTAGATGGCGCTTTCCACTGCACATTATAAGCAGCAGGTGATCTTCATACAACTTTAATTGAAAATTACTTTTTGGAAATTTTAATGAGAATACTTACAGTTAAATTTTACTAACGGTAACCTTATGGTTAAATCGGGTGAGGGTTAGTAATTTCTATTCTCACTATTGTAAATGTCTTTCGTAACGATATCCTTGTTGAACTTCTATTGGTTCTTGGCTAAATATTTTTATTAGAACAGCCTATCCAGTATTTCATTTAGTTAAACCGATACGCAATCCTCGTTATTTGACCACTCAGTTGGTTGTAAATACTTTTTGCGTGGGCTAAAACGTGCCCGCAGCACGACCACCAGGATTCTCTTATTTATTTACATGACAATAATATTATTGTGTTTCAGTAATATCTTTCGTCGGTTTCCCTCGGAGCACAATTGGCGATAAACAAGAGGACTGATTGTGTAGTCAGTGTCACCTCTGCATTTATGTTATTTTTATCCTCAGGCCATGTAGGCTATCTGAAATGATAGTATTTTTTTTAGTTTCAATACATTAAAATTTTGATTTATTTGATCGGGTAAAAATATATACGTTACAATTTTAGCGTATTATCTAACGGCTGAATATTAAGTGAACTTTACTCGATCATAAAATAATCAGTGCCCTCAAATCTCAATTTGTATGGAAACACGAACAGCGCCTCTAGCGGAACGTTTGCGATGTTCGTGTTTCCATATAAATTGAGATTTTAACGCGAACGCGATCGAGACGTATTTTGTAACCGAAAACTTACACTAAGGGCACAGTAGTTGTAGTTTCAACCGCTATTAGTTGACTGTCGCTTATAACTAGGTAGGTAAGGATACACATCAATTTGAATGCAACAAGATTGATAATTACTTATTTAAATTTGACTGAAATAGGGTTTACATAATGTTTTTTTTTGTGATACCAGGGTTGTCAAATATTTTAAATGAACTCCAATAAGGAACCATTTAGCCTCTTTTCCGCTTTACGGGTATTTTTGTAACACCGTGTATATTACACACTGATTTCACATTATGACATCCTTTCGAACTCTCACTATTTTAACACGGTGTACCTAAGTCGTGATTCATCTGTGGGTTCAATATTTAATGACGCACGTTGACCGAACGTCATAAAGTAAAAGTTGTGCATGGTATGGCCTTGTCGCTGTCCTTTTCTAACTATGCTAGTTGAAAGATAGAAGATGCACAGAGAAAAACGGGTGCGTAAAAAGGGCACACCTTTTACTCTTACCCGTTGTGTGACGTAACATTACGCACGTCACTGACGTCAAGCATCGTGAGATCGTGACGTCAGAAACTAGAATAAGCGGAGAATGAACTTTGGCGAAACTTTATTTACAGAATGAGTCAGCCAATGCAATGGCTCGCATTTATTTTATTAAACTAGCTTTTGCCCGCGACTTCGTCTGCGTGGATTTCGATATTTACAAAATACTCCATAGTACAGGGGAACCTTTAGTCGAACCCAAAGGTCGAACCATTTGAGTTCCGGGTACTGCCTTTTCGCAACTTTTCATTTCGCAACTCTACATACTACACAACTGTAAATATTTCAGGATTTATTTCAGGGCCATCGTGTAGATTACTTTTATAAAAATCATGAAATATTTACAGTTTCAGAAATTCAGAAATATTAAACAGTTGGGAAATGAAAAGTGGTCAAATGAACCAGGTTGCCAAACGTTTTTCGCCGAAACATTAGTAAACAACAAAGTTGTGTAGTTTCTGGTGTACAATAAAGAGCATTTGTATTGTATTGTATTGTAAACCTTTGAGTCCGGACGCAAAGTTGAATTTTATCAAAGAGTCATAATAAATTCCCTTGTAAAACAATGCGATGTCACTATGACTTTTTCCACGAAAAGGCTTCACAGTGGGTTACGATACAGTTGGGTCGAGAGTACCTAATCAGATTTTCTCACAAACTTCAATGTTCCACATTTTCCGATTCATAAGGATTTTCGAAAACTTTTTTCAAACTGCGGATAAATATCAACTGAAAAACCTGTTCACTAAGTTTCACATTCACATCTGAAGACCCTGTTTTACAGCTCAGAATCATGGACTGAGTCTACATCCCAAAATTTGTTGAAATCGGAGAGATAAACTCAGGGTACAGCAGTAGATTGAGTGTACTGCCTTTTCGGCGAAATATGTTTCGCCAAATTTCACTTAGCAACAATAAGCAACCAATCTTTCGCCGAAGTTTCATTTGGAAAACCAATCGTTGGCATAACTATACTTCGCATTTTTCTTATTTCGCAACATTTTTATATTGCAAAATTTTACTTCGTCACACTTTTATGTGGCAAATAATTATGTAGCAAATGATTGGCTTAGACAAATAACAAATTGTTAAGTAAATAACATTTTACCAATTTTTATGTTACAAAGTATCAGCTCAAAATTTGTGCGAGCGAGCGAAGCGAGCGAGCAAGTCGGTTCGGAGCAGAAGCGACTTGGATAGTTTATGTTCAGAAGGCTAAGGCGGGAGCGAAGCGGAGCGGAGCGTAGCTCCCACCTTAGCCTTCGATGTTAGGTTTTTTTATAGCAGCCAGTATAACCTGTCAGTAGGAAAGTAGGTCTAATGAGATTCAACATGTTGCTAAGTTAAGGTATGCCAATCAATACATTTTGACCAAAATATTAATGACATCTTAAAAAAATCCCAGGTAATAATTTGCATAATAATAATTTATCAAATGATTAGTTGGGAAATGATATCAGTGCGAAATGTTGAGTTGGGAAATAACATTTCGCCTAAATAAAAATATGGGATAAATAGTTTGGGAGCTAATAATTTGCTAAATAATTTTCGCCGAAATAATAGTAAACCGGTAGATTGAAATGCCCATAATATGTATCATAATACTCAAGGAATACAATTTTACATACTTAAAGGCGAGCCCCAAATCGTTTGACATTTACTCCGCAAATGACAAAGATTTTTTCAAAATACCCACCCTCCAGAGCCATTATTAAGTGCTTAAAATATATGATATAATTACGATTAGGTATAATTCATGACATAGTGAATTCATAATTTTGTATTATATCGTAATAAAATAATATTAAATAATTATGCAATTATATGTGTCGATATTACATTATGTAGTAACTATGTAAACCCATTTATTCTTCATTACTTAATGTTTACTCAGTTCTCCAAAAGATGACACTGCAATGTGTGGCAATTAATTTAATATCGTTTAATTTTGTTCATTATCATTTAAAATATTCAATTAAATTTTTTGATATCCGTACCCCCTCTTTTAAATTTCTTAATTTGGCAAAATCCTTACTCAGCGATTTAATCATGTCACAACGTTATTAATTTCAGCGCCATCTGTTAGTATAGCGGGGTACTCGATAATCATAGCACGTACATATTTGAAAACTTGAAGGTGCAAACTCAATCGACCTTCCCTTTTAGGGTTGAATTTTTATAGTGTAAGGGTTGAATTTTGATAGCCTATAATTTGGCCGGGGATTTTCTCGACAGATTAGTAAAGTTTGCACCAAAATCCGTTCAGCCGTTCTCACGTGATGCCCGTACAAAAAAACGACAAACAGATAAACAGATAAACAGACAAACAGACAAAAATTCTAAAAACTATTGGAACGTGTTCTGTTATCGATTCTAAGTATCCCCAGCTAACTTTTTTTCAAATATCTTCCATGTACAGACTTTCGACCCTCTTCAGCTTTATTATATGTATAGATAGTCAGCATCAAAAGTAGCGGATCACTTTTTAACACTGTCGCTTTGAGACATGGACAATTTTGCATGGCGTTTAGTACGAAAGTGTATACTACTTTTGATGCTGACTCTAGAGCATAATACTGCTTATGTACTTTGAGGTCAGTTTAGAAGTTCAAGAAAAATAGTGTAAGTTGCGTAATGCCGTAGGGGAATGGGTTTAAGCGATCACAGGTCTCACATTTCGGCCTATTAACGAATAGGTATATCCCACGGCAGGGCACAGGCCTCCTCTCAAAATGAAATTTTTGCCCGAGGCGGGCTTGTGCTCGACCAGCTTTGCACTAGGTAATAAAATCGGCTAAAGTTAATGCTAATGTTAATGATATTATTAATTTTGCTTATCTCATTAATGTCATCTCATTAGTATGTATATCTACTAAGTACAATAGTAATTAGATAATTAAAGCTAATTATAGACTACCTACAGCATTAAGTTTGACATGAAGCTGAGACTGACTTTTTTTAAAAACACTTTTAGTTAGCTTCTCTTGTAACTTTGTATAAAGTGGAATCTCTGAACTTAATTTTAAAAATTTTTTAGGGTTCCGTAGTAACTAGGAATCCTTATAGTTTCGCCATGTCTGTCCGTCCGCGGCTAAGCTCAGAGACCGTTAGTACTAGAAAGCTGTAATTTGGCATGAATAACATATAGGTATATTACAGATCTGTCGTAAACTAGTACTAGAACTAAAGTATCGACTTAAATCTCTCGGTGAACACTCTTGATCTTGACCTCAAACGCCAACTCCGAAATCTCGACCCACTAATACGATTACACCTTCAACGCCGATGGCATACACTGCAGATCTTGCAACCGCTCTTAAAAACCAAGTTGATCTCTTACCATCAGGAGACCCACTCGCACGTTTGCCATGCAGTACAATAAAAAAAAAGTTTGGCTTTGCGGCTTACGCTCGTGCCCATGCCAGAGCCCAAACTAAATCTTGGTAGGGTGTCTCCGTCGATGAATACGTCTGGGAGGATATCATCATCAAGGGCGGATGCAGGATTTTTTTCTGGGAGGGGCACAAGGGGTTCTATTATTTTGTTCATATCGTCTCTGTGGAGCGTAAAGTCACTAAGTCGTATTTTGCTGTTTTGAGATACGGAGATTTAAAGTTATTATAAAGTTATAGTCTCAAACAGCAAAATACGATTTAGTGACTTTTCGGTCTACGGAGACGATATATTTTAATAACTTTGTGATGGAATCTCCACGGTACACAAAAATACCGTCTTGGGGGTTACGGTGGATCCGTCCTTGATCATCATCACAGATATTGTGCATAATGAATAGTAATTTTCCATCGGGAAAAAATCGGATCTCAATCGAAATAAGCATGATGACACCCGAAGTGTCAATCAATTACACTAATATTAATATTTAATTGTATAATTGTAATTTTATTTAATTTGTAATGTAATTTTATTGGAAATAAACGACATCTTTTATTACACTAATATGAAACTTTATTAGTTAATCAAATATCAAAATGACAAATATATGTCTGGTAGGTACGGTTAAGGAAATGATTCATGAGCCACCATGGAACCATTTCACAAAAAACCTCATAGTGACATCGCATTAATTAACAAAGAAAATCGTAATGGCTTTTCTTTTGAAAAGGTTCCATGGTGGCTCATGAATTAAAGTATTTGACCGGACGATGGGTATGTACAATACAAACTAATTGGGAGAGCACGATAAATAGGAACATTTCGGATAAAATACGATGGAAAATCATTATACTGTAATCGTGTTAAATCACTTATATTCTAGAATAGACAAGTAAAGTTTACACCTAAGTATCTATTTTATTCATCCTTTATGTGCAAAGTGTGACCATTTCGTCAATGTAATGGTCGATTGCGCTCACCGGCACGTCACGGTCAAAAACTCGACATCTACGTTCTACTTGAATGGAGCAATTTACTTTTATTCCGATTGCAAACAGTTGTTCTTAAACAAACAACCATTGTATAAATAACTTATTCAACATGAGACCGACATGACTGACTTGATTTCATACACAACCAATATTGTAATTTATAATATAATATCTCCAAATATATTGACTTGGATGTTAACTTTGGTGACAAATGCAACCCTGTTACTATCGTTTCTGTTATTGTCTGTCTGTTTGTGACAGGGCTGTACCTCTCGAGAACTGTAATAGATAGACAGAAGAAATTTAGGTACAAATAATGCGTTTTCCTACTGTCGCTGCAACAACGAATAATAAAAACAAAAATTAAGTAATGGTCCCCATACAACGAATGAATTATTTTTAAAATTATTTACAAGGATTAATTAAATATTTTACAAATGACCGGTTTATATTATTTGTTGATATGCAGTATTTACCTCTATTATCATTCTAGTTCTGAAGTTGTTATATTTTTAACTGTTACAGAGATAAAACGAAAAGAAATAGGAATCATGTCCCCATACAATAACGTATCGTCTTTTTAGTATTTTCCTAACGATTCATCATTCTAATCTCAAACTTGGAATGATAATTGACGTAAATATAGTGCAAATCACCAAGTAACCAAAATCGGTCGTGCGTAAATCGGTCTTAGAAAAAAAATAAAAATTTCTATGTTATACATGTTGGTTTTTTTTTTCATTTTGTTGTGATATGCCGTATTTTTTCTCCTAATCTTTACGGAAGCCGCGAAGAGTGAGCTGGACTCGCACTTGGCCGGTTTTTCATTTCATTCAGTATACACAACAAGTGGGATGTAACTAATTACTGTCCGTGCGACCTTCATGAACGGTTGCTAACGGCTATCACCTATATTAACGATGCTATGCACATCTCAATTCAAAAGAAACTGTCCAACTACGTCTAAAAGATTCGCATCAACTTAAAAATATTTAATCATAACCTCAAGAACCAAAGTAATACACTGGTCGCACCAATTAAGCCGATGTTTGAATAAGGGACTGAAGCACCTTTGCTCGTACGGCTGTTCACATAATACAAAATTCTTTCACAATCCACCTTATAATTGGACGTTCCATCTCTATTATACATAATTAGTCTGCAATCTGCATTCGCACTAACGTAGATCCTCATGTGGGTTATGCTGTCTAAAATCGTTGTCGTCTTCCAATCTTTGACTGAGCCAGGGTCCGACTTGGGAGGTAGCAGGTCGTTGTTTTGACTGCGCGGCTCCTCGCTCCACAGACTCACATCGACTCCGTCTTCCGTCATCTTTCTCGTGTTGTAATCACGGATATAATTTCGCAAAAATGCTTGAGCGATATAACAATACACTGTAACCATTTGAGTCAGTTCGATGTCTTCGATCCTCACCCAGCACTGGTCGGAGCGGTCGTTCCGATTGGGCATCTCCAGGGGCAACGGATACACCACGTATGGCTTGGTCTGCTTGTCATTTTCGTTGGAGCACATCACCTGTGTTGCCAACAAGTAAGTTAAAAAGACTGTGCTTAATAACATTTTAAATGTGCCACTGACTCGACGTCATGATGGGAACTAAGCGAGTGTCGTGACTGTTCTGTGTCGTTACGAAAAAAGAGCAGTGGAATAGCGAATAGCGGTGAGCGGCTTCGCTGGAGGTGATTACAGGTTGAACGGTGATTAGATTGCAATTTACAACGCATTGTTACAGTCACGATCACGGACAGGTTAACTGCTAATTATATTCTTAAATCATCTCGAAGGATGCAGCGGATTTTGGAACATAACAAACTATACAAGGTGGTACATTTAGATAACATAGTACATTTAGTTAGATAACAATAAAATGACATAGTTCCTGAGAACAGATCTTTGTATGTCTTATAGTTTAAGACTCTTCCGCACTAACCGATACAAATGTACTACTCTCTGTATAGGAGCTTAAAACAGATTTAAGAACATATTACGTACAATTGGATAATGTAGCCGATTCTCAGCTACAAAACAAAATATCATTGATAAGATAATTCAGTTAATAATGATCACATTAAGCCAGACGAAAACAAAAAATAAATTATTTAGCGGAATTGTGATAACATGTTTTGTTCGTTTTACAGTTTGAAGAAAGATAATTTTATTAGAAAGATCTATTCAAACTAAGCACTGAAGTCAACAATTTATTACACACACTTACCGTAATTAATTAAAAAATACGTCTTTTTATTCTTATAAAGCAGCCTTGACGGATATTGGAGTTCTTTGAATGGTTATGTATACCTATTAACGTTACAAGTTGTTCAAACATCTCGGTTTCGGGAACAATAAATAACAATTCGTAAAACTGTTGAGTTCTGATACAAATACATACGAATAATATTTTTAACATATTTATTGATTTTCTTTTGAGAGGTTAGTTATATTAGTTAAATGACTTAAATTCACTCTTTGTCGATCCCTAACTGAATGCTCCTCTCATCCATTTATAGGTTAACTGGTAAAGATCCGTTTAAGGGATAAGTTTACCTTTGCACAAGTTTGTCAATTATTGTGCTAGTTTCTTTATTATTGTACAGGAAAGATTTTGCATACAATACATATTATTGTTTTAAAGCATTTAAGGGTGACCTAAATATTAAACAGTAGACGTCCATGGGTAATGATTAGAACCCGTGATTAGAACACAAATGAAACAGTATGAAAAGTCATAAAACCGAATCAATGATATTTAAGGAGTGTAAAGCACAAAAAAGAAAGATTGGAGTCAAACTATAAAGTAATAGAAAAGGATATGAAATGAGAGATATTTTGTCTTACTTCACCGTGAAATTTATCTTTATAGCTACAAAAGTTCTAAGTAAACAAGATAACATTAGACGCTTATTCTAGGCTGAAATGATGCATAATTAGAAGCATATCAGTTGCGTGTGTTAGTATACAAGTGGTACAGCAATTTGCATTATAATTAAAAAATGGGTAGCGTGAAATGGTTATTATGTCTTGTGATGGTACTAGCGGCAGTGGAAATAATAGAATGCAAAGGACGTATAAAATTAGGGAAACACAAGAGCCGCGGGAGAGGAGGATGGTTTTTCGGTTGGGGAAAAACAAAGTCCAGCAACCATTTCCATTCATCGTCGTCGAGATACTCGGGACACGGCGCAGGAGGATCCCATAGTTATCCCGCATCGCAAGGATACTCTGGATCAGGAAGTCGAACCTTGGGGGCCAGCAGACGCATGCCAAGTATTCCCTCGTACTACACATCGCCACAGCATGTTTACGTGACGCAGTATAGAAATTCTGAGAGTCGCTATGGTGATCTTCTCACGGGTTTGACGATGTACAACCTTGGCCGCTCTCATGCACACCACCATCACCATTACTACAGCGATGACTACTACAGAACAGCAGCTCATCATCGTGAAATTGATTCGACAACAGCGAACATAGTCCAAGTAAAACCGAAAGAGGAAGCAGTTTGTTTTTTAAAAATCAAAGAAGGCAAAAAAGAAGATGTTTTAAAAATCCCGTGTGCTATCGTATCGACATTTGGTAATGGTACCGTCGAAACTTTAGATAATGCTAGAAATAAAACTGCTCACAACTGTTCCAGTGCATTAAAGACAACTTTTGGAAACAATTTAGCTGCTAATGAAACACATATAAGTAACAACACAAATGTGAACAAAACATCAAGCAACATTACAATGAACTGCAGCAATAGTAAGGCCAATTTTACAAATCCTTTGGCAGTTAAAGGTGTTCCGGTCGACGTTAAAGATAAAGAATGCTCAGTTGAGATACAAACACAAGTGAAGGGACAAGATAAGGTCAAAGTGATTCGTACTAACGTAGATTGCGTAGTTCTACAACGATATGCCGAAATGTCTATTCCTGAAAATAGAACAAGTGCCTTTTTACCATCACGATATGAACTAAAGGCTATGTTGAACAGACTTCCGTGGTGGCTAGCATTGATTATTGCTGTTTGAGTGAACCATTATAAAGATTTGTAGTTAAACGGGGGAGAAAATACCGAAAAAATAAGAAATAGAATTCTGAAACCAGAAAAAGCGACAGATCGGTTTCAAGTCTTCTTTCGCTAGACACAGCATTACCAAACCAGATATTGAAAAGCAAAAATAAGCTTACATTGACTTTGGCGGTATAGTTATTGCTCGAGCCCGTAAATCTGTTTATGGTCGTTTGAGTTTGTGTTTAACGTGGTTTCTTTATTAATCTCCGACGCAAAAAGAGGGGTGATATATAAGTTTTAATTAAGTATTTGGATTAAGATTTGGAGTACTTTGCGGAAGTGCAGATCCATGTTTAATGAAATGGAGAAAACTTTATTTCTTCATGAAGTAGTACAATCAAGCCGCACTTGCGACGAATATTTGTGTTCATGGATTTATTTTGTATCAGGTTTATATAATCTTAGAAGTGGGTATAAGAAAAGTTAATATCAAAAAACATACAAAGTAGATAGGTACCCCTACGAAATGTGTCCTAAAGTTATAAAATTTTAATACATATTATAATAAGAAAATTTTTATGGAACTTGTGTTTTGAAATATTGATGTTCGTTAAATAGAGCAGTGAATTATAAGTATATTATATGTTTCAAAAATTCGAATAAATTTTATTATTATTTGCTTTTTCTCATATTTTCCATTGTCATTTTATTAAGTATTTTTATACGTTAGTTTATTTGATCCTGGCTTCGAACTTCATGATGTAACGAATTTTACTATAGAGCAACGACTGGATGGCAAACGAGTAAGTGGTTCTCCTGGTGGTAAGAGATCACCACCGCCCATAAACATCTGCAACACCAGAGGTATTGCAGATACGTTACCCACATCAAGGCCTAAGATAGGATACCTCAAGTGCCAGTAATTTTACCGGCTGTCTTACTCTCCACGCCGAAATACAAACTTGCAAGCACAGCAGGATTAGCGAGCAAGATGGTGGTAGCAATTCGGGCGAACCTTGCACAAGGTCTTATCACCTGCACACATCGGTTAAAAATAAAAATTTTGCTAGGAAGTAAATAAATCAAATTAGAAATTACATTTAAAAATTAAAATAAGGTCATGGTTAAGTTAAGAACCAGCGTTTCTTTACTCTGCATAAAGGAATTCCTGCTTGCCGATGACATATTGTCCAAAAATCCCACCCAAAAAATAATCCCAGGTAAGAATATGATTAAATTTGGAAAAGTTACCTATTGGTATACGTCCGACACAGTACCCGGTGACCTTTTGCCCTTGTAACACGGCATTTAATAACAGATATATATTTTTGTTGTATTACGAGATTTACGGGTTTTGCCAGTCGGTTTATTGAGTGTTTCCTGCAAAATGAAACATGCGTGTATTAAGTGAAGCGAAATAATCATTAATTCTTTTTGTCGCTTAGTCCTCGTAGTAGCGTGTTTTACTAAATTAGTTGATTTAAAATAATTGAAATTTTATTGTGTACTTATGTGTATGTCTTGACTGATTGACGTCAATTCAGTCAAGGCTGTTTCAATCAGATATCTAAAGCACTGATAGAATTAAACCTAAATAAGTACGTTTCAAAGATGTATAAAATAGAATAGGATTTTATTACAAACATTTTTTTGATACTTTTTTTTGCAGGCTGCCTTTTGTTGACTATAGGTATGCATTATCATCCAACCTAAACAATTTTCCGAATGTCAAGTCAATCCCAACAATGGAAATGGCTAAACATTAATTTGCAAGATTTCAAACAAAAACAACAACAAACCGACCAAGCTAAATAAAAGCTTGTAAAATAAAGCAATTATGAGTATATATAAAAAAATATATATGTATATTTTGTGCACTCACGGGACGTTTTATGTATGAGTATGGGAATTGAGTCCTTTTGAAAATTAATCTCGAACTCTTTATTGCTTTAAATTCTGGTCGAAATGAAAGTAGGTAAACATTCCAAATGTTGCCTGTAAGGACACAGCAGTATCTAACAAGAACTCCCCTCCTCACAAGAAGTAAGTACTTCAAGAAGAAGAAGAATTAGGTACTTATGTTTTAAAAAAAAAACATATGTTCTTATTTTCCCGTGTATGTGTAAAATGTAATGAAATAAATGTACCTACAATGAAATTTATACAAATTGACTTAGAAAAATAATCCATTACAATAAAAGTTATTAGACAAACTGAAATTACGCAAAAAAAATTTAGATAAGCCAAGGGAATACCATGTTACACATTTGCTACTAATTTTCGATACGCCAGGCTGATTAAAACATGTTGTTTAGGTGGAATGTGCTCCTGGATATTCCCAGTACAACAACCGACGCACGCACATAACCTACAGATACAATGAATACTACGTATATTAATACACTCGCTCTGACTGATAATGTGCATTGGCCATCGAGTCGCGTGGGCCAACGCACGTCTCGTGTTTTAATTTAAGAGGAAAATGGTAAACAAAAAATTGTTGCTATGTTTTGTATTAGCAGTAGCTGCTGCAAGAATAGTAGAATGTAGAGGACGCGGAGGAGGCCGTAGTCACAGTCATGGAAGCCATAGCCACAGTCATGGAAGCCACAGCAGCGGAGGATGGTTTTCTGGTTGGGGAAAGTCAAAGTCAAGTAGCCACACATATCCACGGTCACCGGGATATTCAGGACATGGCTCGGGTGGGTCGCATACTTACCCTAAATCTCATGGTTATTCTGGCTCTGGGTCTTTCGGAGCAACCAGACACGTGCCAAGTATTCCCACGTACTACACATCACCACAGCATGTTTACGTGACACAATACAGAAATTCTGACAGTCGATATGGTGATCTTCTCACTGGCTTGACGATGTACAATCTGGGGCGCTCCCATGGACATTATCATCACCATTATTATAGTGATAGTTACTACAGAACATCAGCACATCATCGTGATACTAACACAGCGGAAGAACCACCAAATGAAGAAGCTACTTGCTTTTTAAGAATCAAGAAAGATAACCAAGAAGAAGTTTTAAAAATTCCGTGTGCTATAGTGTCAACTTTCGATAGTGATGTTCCTGAAATGCAAGACTTGGGTAGTAAAATAGCGTCAGATAATTGCTCTAGTGTGACGAATGCGACTTTAGATAATAGACTAACTATTAATGGGACTAATTTTAACGTTACTACAAACGTGAACGTGACATCGAGTAATATGACAGTAGTTTGCAATAGGACGGTTGATGTTGAAGATCCTTTGGCAGTTAAAGGTGCTTCAATGAATGCTGAAAACATGGAATGTGAAGTTGAAATACGAGCACAAATAGCTGGGCAAGAGAAACTGAAAGTGGTACGAAATAATGTGGATTGCAAAGTTCTTTTACAACAAGCCAAAATGCCTGTGCCTGAGAACAAGAACAGTGCCGTTCTACCATCGAGATCAAAGCTAAAAGCTATGTTAGACAATCCCCCGTGGTGGCTAAGTGTGTTTTTTGCAGTTTAATATTGTTATGTTTAGTGTAAATGGACTTTTCACTCGATCTGTTAATTTGTTATATTTGTGTTATGTTTATAAGTAGACTATGTATGTTGCGGCTTTGCCCACTTGCACTTTCATTCCCATAGTAATTGGAAAACAATCTATTTTATTTACTTAAGTATTTGAACTCTTTGTTGCATTCTTTGGAAATATATAACGGGTAAATAGAAAGAAGTACACAGACACAGATGAATTTGTTAATAGGTAATTATGTATTTAAGTTTTTGATAAACTGAGTTGTGTGTGTGTGTGTGTGTGTTGAGTGTGAGTAAACAGAGTTGAATAAAAGGTATCTACGTATAGTTTTTACCGTATTTTGTAACCAAAAGTTAGGTTTAAGTTAACTGCACATTCGTTTGTCTTCATCGGGCACTTTTGCCTATTGCCTTTGTGAGACAAAAACAAAACCAGCATTTTGCTATAATATTTACCTTTAAGTTATGAGAGAAGGGCATAATAAAAACTTAACGTAGTTATTAGTGCATAGTCATTGGGTTACATGACAAATATTTTTATTTAGAATATTTATTTAATGTGAATTAATAATCAGTTCAAGACTAATTGCTTAAATGTCTACGTCAGTGATCCGTTTATGTATTTCAATAGCGATGAATCAGGTGTTAGTCGTAAATTAAATAAATAAAAATAGATTAGGGCTGAAGTACTTTTATTTAAGTGATTGTAACTGCATTAAGGCTATGAAGTAAAACTATTACGAACTTTACTTACTTAGTATTAATTAACTGTAATATAATATTTTGTACTTATTCATGTAAAAAACCAAACTATCAGAAAAAATAAAGAAGTGTAACTAGTTAATGTTAAAAACTTGTAAGGTTAACGTACTAGAGCTCGTCACAGTCCCAATAGTTGCCAGCTTTTTATTTCATGTTATTAGCAGTACAGGTGACAACAGGGGGTCATCTATTGGGCATTTGTCGAGCACTGGGACGTTTAACCTAACCTAATCTAACTTTACCTAACCTAACCTTACCTGCTTCTAATAGCTATTACTTAATTGGGCTAATCAACTATTTTACCACATTTATTTTTACACTTTGGGTTACCAAATTTGTCTCTGGCGTTAGCAAAAAATCGTACTTCCAACATGATATTTCGCGGTCGAACTTTCGTAGGATGACATGTATTCATGTACACCATCTATTAAATTACAGAAAAAACATGTTTAGGTACAAACAAAAATCTGCAATTGTTTGAAAAATGTCGCGGACAGATTAGTGTCGGTAAAAAAGTTAATTGGCCCAATTATCTATTCGTTTCTTGTGATGGGGAATCCTTATACCTAGTGTGCATACTTGTGAAACAAATATTCTTTTGTTGAACCAGTAAAATGAATTTTAATGGACTATACATAACATACCTAAAATACTATAGGGAATATAAATGTCACGCAGAGAGGATATCTGGCTGCCTATTAAATAATTATTTGATCGACCGTGTTTGTAGTACTTACTTAGTCTTGTCTAATAAGCGCGGTGAGTTATTTTTGGTTAACAAAGCTGCCTTGTGTGCGTGGCTTTGCAATCAATTAAATGTTGTTTTGTTGTCTTATGGCGGTCCAGACAATGAGTCGTTGGAAATTCCTAACCTGTTACCGACGTCATACAACCGTACTACGTTTTAGCCGCTCAGTTCAGTCAATAAACGAGCCCCTCTCCCTCATATACACCGGCAAGAGCGCGCTCAGACGTGCCGGGGACGTGGGGGACGAACCACGCCTTCCCAACCTCTAGACACCCGTGATATTATGATCAAAAATATTATCGTGTTATGTCTCGTGTTCTCAATAGTAACCGTACATTTTGTGGAATGTAAAGGTGGCGGAAGAGGAGGAGGGGGCAGGGGAGGAGGAAGGGGAGGATGGGGAGGTAGCCGAGGCTCAGGAGGAAGCTTTGGTAGCTGGATAAAAGGTCTCTTCGGCGGCGGCAAAACTACAAGCTCCCACACCTACCCTGCGTCTACAGGATTATCTGGGCATGGCTCCGGAACTGCGCATGGCTATCCGTCTTCGAATGGTCTTTCTGGAACAGGAACGGGTCAGCGACATGGCTACCCGGCGTCAACAGGTCTTTCTGGATCAAACAAATATGGCCAAAGATATCAGTCCGTTTACAGCGTACCTTCTTATTACACTGCACCACAGCACGTTTATGTGACTCAGTACAGGCTGTCCGGGAGCCGGTATAACGACCTTCTAACCGGCTTAACCTATTATAATCTGGGTCGCATGCACAGCTATCACCCACATTATTACTACCATGACAGCTACTACCATCGTGCGTCTTCAGCTGCAGGTTCTCAATCGGCTTCAGAAAGCACGAGCGGGGTTGGTGACGAGAACGAAGCGACCTGTGTTATGAAAATTGAAGAAATAAGCAATGAGAAAGTGGAAGTGTTGAAAATACCTTGTGCCATAGTGTCGACTTTTGTAAATGGTGAAAATAAATCACCATCTGCTAGTGGAGTGGGTTCAACTGTATGTGTTAATACAGTTGTAAAAGATGAGTCAGCTGAGAGGAATAAGGATGAAGATTATGATGTACCAAAAAGGAAAGTAATTTGTAAGTCAGTGGTAAATGCTACTGATCCTCTGTTGGTACAGGGGCCACCTTTAAAGTATAACTCTAATATGAAGTGTACTGTTGAGATTGTGACTAAAGAAAACGCTTTAAGCAACGAAGTGAACTGCGAGACTCTAATGAACCTTGCGAAACTATCGGTGCCTGAAAATAAAGAGACCATTATAATGCCACCGAGAAATAAACTTAAAGATATGATGGAACATCCCCCATGGTGGCTATCATTGTTTCTCGCGGTGTGATTATTGATTTGGTCTAAAAATATGGACATTCAAGTGGACAAACACTACTTACATTTATACTCAACTCTAATATACTCAATGCCCACTGTGCGCATTATTTTAAGTTTTGAACATGTTGTTTGCAACTATATGTGATTACTACCTATAGACGCATTTATTTGTATTAATGTTGTTTATTATATAAAATAAAAAAATTAAATATTTTTATTAGTGCTACTTAGTAGCAAATTATTAAAATATTCGTATTGTCTACGAGAACATAATTAATTAATCAATGTATTAAATGAATGCCTTATTTATTGAGGTTTATGATAATCGAGCTTTTTCTGTCAAGTAGACTATCGTTAGATGGCGTTAATATCGTGAAGATTATGTAGCGTGACAATGTTATTTATATAAAAAAAAAGTGTTTCTTAGCTTTACTTAAAAGTTGATGGATCTGAAATAATAAAATAGAACGATTTGTAATCAACATAAATTTACTGTTTTTTATTGATAAATAGCTTTTTAATGTGGCCAAAAATATATTATATTAATTCAACAAAAAGTGTGTCCCGCGTTATATCATTGTCATCCATACTAATATTATAAATGCGAAAGTGTGTGTGTTTATGGGTTTGTGTGTATGTTTGTCTGTCTTTCACGTCGAAACGGAGCGATGGATCGTCGTGTTTTTTATGTGGAGATAGTTGATGGTCCGGAGAGTGACTTAGGTAACTTTTGTATGTATCTTTCTAACTCCCGACCCCCCTAAAATAGGGGGTGGAAGTTTGTATGGAGCTTTCCGCAGTTTTTAAGGTAGAAAGCTAAACATTGGTAGGTATGCGGGCTCTTTGATACTAACCAAAAATACGTGCATCAATTTATTTTTGGAAATCTGCTCCCAATCCCCTAAAAAGGGGGTGAAAATTTGTATGGGAGTTTCTTCAAATTTCAAGGTAGAAATCTGAAAATTGGTATACAGACTCTTTGTATTACACGAAGTTTTTTTTTAAATCTCCCCCTAACCCTCTAAAAACAAACAAATTTAAACATACAAACTAAACTGTGTTACCCGCGGATTCCGATAGATAGCGCTACTAGGTTGTTAAATAAAACATGCTAACGATGTGTTTTCTTAATATGTACTTCAACATATTTAAAATGCGATATATGGCGCTACTAAGTTGTTAAAACACGCTATCGATATGTTTTTTTTAATCTGTACTCAGATCCGGGCATCTGTCCGGTCCGCGCTTCACACTAAGTGCATGTACGCTACCTGTACGCTCAGACTTTCACGTTCGAGGTTGATTACCTACTGTTTTCATTTTGGCTATTCGTGTTTAGTTTTGAGATTTGATTTTGTTGCCTTGGTTTGGTTTCCGATTTCTTTAGAACGAACTCGCAAGCTATTTATGAGTTTCTAAAAGGTTGAGAAAGGTGGAGAGTTTGTTGAAAGATAAAAATAAGTGATTTTGAAATTCTTTCAATAATAGAAAGCTACAATGTCTTTAATTGACAAATAATAGATTTTAAAATAGAATTTCTCGGGATAAACGTAGCCTATGTCAATCAAAAACAGTGTAGCTTTCTATTAGTGAAAGATTTTTAACGCCCGACGCAAAAAAACGGGGTTTTTTTTTATACAATATAGGATTGCGTTTGGCCACAATCACGCCTGACGGAAAGCGAGGATGAGGCCTACGATTTTTTTATTTGATAGCAGGTTTTCTAGCGATGGTTCTTAGACATGTTTTATCATAATCAGTCCAGCCGTTTTTGAGAGATGGAACTTTGAAGTGACAAAGTCGGGGTTTTTTTAGAAGTCATTTATTTAATTAGTCCTAATGTAGTGTCGATTTGCCGGGATAAAAAATAAGCCTGTTTCTATTCAATCATAGACAAAGTAGCTTTCTATAGAATTCAAGTATTTTTATCCCGCGGGTTTTTACACTACATTACGTTACATTAGTTACAAACACTACATTAGTTATGAAATATTCTTATCTGAAATTCTTATACACAGACTTCAGAAGGAGTGCCGTGGTCGCATGCCATCATAAAATTAATTGTCAAGCAAGCAGGCCTTAAGGCAAGGTGGCATGCAACCAGGGCCGCAGGGCTCTCCTCCTGAAGTCTCTGTATAAGAATTTCAGATAAGAATATTTTCTTGCTTGATTGAATCAGGCGTTACTTTACCGAGGTTCATATTTGTGGCCGTGGAGGAGCAAATAGCGTATAGTTCTTATTTTTAAACATTTTCTTATTTCATACTTTTTAAAGCACGTTTCTTCCGTAGACGAGTCTCAGTTTTTGAACCTTATTGTTTTTCTAGTCACAGGCCCGCGACGTCAGTTCCCAAGACGATCTTACAGGGCTTATGGGATGGGAAGTGATAGCATGCCCTCGTAACACCTCGGTATCCAAAGGTTTAATGGTTACTTGACCGAAAAATTATCTTTTAGAATCAAATTATATTTAGAAATGTTGGGAGGTTCAATATTTTTATATTTTTTTCATTTTAATTCATGACGGTGTAGTGGCAGTTGACACTTCCAGATATAGCTACATGTTTAGTTTTAGATTTGTAACTAATGGACCCCATACATCCCTGTGTTATTATTTTCTTGCAAATTTTACTTTAATTTTATACTCTAGTTTATAAGTATTTTATTTGGAATTATTTATTTTGAAAAAAAATAAATACTTTCTGCCAAGTTTCTTGCAGCACATTCTTCTTGGCAATGTTGGTCTTTCCTTAGGTTAAGGAAAGCGTTATTTAGTTTAATAAAACCGGCCAAGAGCGTGTCGGACACGCCCAAAATAGGGTTCCGTAGCCATTACGAAAAAATTAAGTCATATTTTTCTAAGAATTTCGTATTTTATACGGAATCTTCCAAGTTTAGGTATATTTTATACCTTTATTATTACTCATAAACTACTAATAATTCTCAAGCAAACTAAACCGTTATAGTTTTCCTTGGAAGTTTGATATACTGACTACCATCCTGAATTTTTTAAAATTTTTCCACCCACCTATTTTAATGAAAATTTGCACTTTAAAGTTGAATATTTCGCAAACAAATTACTGAATCGAAAAATCGTCTTAGCAGACCCCTAATGGTTTTAAAATACCTATCCAACGATACCCCACACTATAGGGTTGGATGAGAAAAAAAAATCACCGCCACTTTACGTGTATGGGAGGTACCCTAAAAAAATTGTTTTTGAGTTTTTAATTGTACTTTTTTTTTAAAAGAAAAAAGTCTTTATTAAATAACACAATACAAAATAATTAATAAATGAACTAAATACTACTAACTAACTTAAATAACATTTTTATATTATTAAAAAAGACCGCCTCGAATCGTTCCTGATGCAAAGGTGCCCAACACGCTTGCCGCGTTGCCGCGTTGAACGGCGATAGATAGCCTTTGCATCAAGAACGACTCTGAGCGAGAGTCTAATCCCCGGTCCCGCAGCCGGCGTCCTACCTCTTTAAAAAACAACTTAGCCTCCGAACACCAACAACCGGTCGTCTCCACCGCCAGCGCAACAAATATTATGTAGTTGGAGAGGGCTGAATATTTCTCGCGCTTCCTAAGGGCCGCTGATTCCGCAGCAGCTCCCGCGGTCCTCGTGGTTCGACCTAGGTGCGAGGCTGCAAATGTGCTGTTGCAGGTAGCGTCCCAGAGAAGGCACTTTCCCTTCTGCCATGGCACCAAGGTCAGCCCATCACGCCTTTTGCCATCTGACCGACTAAGACCTGGTGGCTCCAGCACACACGGGACGTTAGCTGAAACCAGGGCCCTTCTTATTATGTCATTGAGCGCGTGATGACGCGGAAATCTTCCCACACATCGACAACAACTCAATGCGTGGTGACCGTTGCTCTCAACCATAGTACCGCAGATGCATATATGAGGTTCGCAAACATCACAGCCCAGGCGAAGAGCCACAGCCACCCGCAAAGAGTCGTCATTGTACTATTTTGCCGGCATAGTTTACCTTTATATCCGTGCAAAATTACAGCTTTCTAGCATTGATAGTCCCTGAGCAAAGCCACGGACGGACAGACAGACAGACAGACAGACATGGCGAAACTATAAGGGTTCCGTTTTTGCCATTTTGGCTCCGGAACCCTAAAAATGACGTAATAAAATGCCCATTGCGGTCTATTTACTGAATAAGTGATTTGAATTTGAATAGACAAAACACGATTAGGGTTGGTAATGATTGATTACATAATATCATGGATAGAGATATTTCGAAATGAATCCGATCCGCGGAGGTAAGTAGAAATTTTGAATAAATAAGATTGCCCATAGTATTCTGTAAAATACAAACATGATGAGACGATCATAATTAAACTATGGATGCTGACGCAGAATAATATAGAGAGAAATTGCCCGCAAAAACCCCAGTTTAGTAAGCGTGTGTAACAATATGAACGATGCTTACATATTAAAGTGAGATGGAGCACACAGTCCCGTTCAACCCAGATCATACCGGTGACGTCAACGTCATTTACGCATATAAATAAACAAGCTCTTAATTACTTATATCGAACCCGAGGCGCCGGGAGTGTGCACGTGTTGATAACAAAGTGGAATTTAATTCTTGAACATTTAAAGTGATCTAAATATGGCCAACAGAACCGTTCTGTTGTGCCTTCTCCTTTCGATTTCGCTATCGTGTTTTATTGAATGTGCGCCCGGAAGGTTCGGTGGTGGGAGATCTTCGGGTTCAAGATCAAGTAGACCATCATGGTCCTCATCACGATCATCTGGATCTAGTTGGGGATCCTCTAAGCCCAGCTACCCATCGTCATCGTCAGGGTTATCCGGATCTTCTTGGGGATCTTCGGGTTCAAGTAAACCAAGCTACCCATCGTCATCGTCAGGGTTATCCGGATTTTCTTGGGGATCCTCGGGTTCAAGTAAACCAAGCTACCCATCATCATCGTCGGGGCTATCCGGATTTGGATCATCGTGGGGATCCTCGGGTTCAAGTAAACCAAGCTACCCATCGTCATCGTCAGGATTATCTGGATTTTCTTGGGGATCCTCGGGTTCAAATAAACCAAGCTACCCATCGTCATCGTCAGGGCTATCCGGATTTGGGTCATCATGGGGATCCTCGGGTTCTAGTAAACCAAGCTACCCATCGTCATCGTCAGGGATATCCGGATTTGAGTCATCATGGGGATTCACGGGTTACAGTAAGCCAAAGCCAAGCTACCCGTCATCGTCATCTGGATTATCGGGGTCTGGGTCGTCAAAACCTAGCTACCCATCGTCGTCATCTGGGCTTTCAGGATCTGGGTCTAAGAAACCTAGCTACCCATCATCGCCAACTGGTTTATCTGGATCTGGATCTTCTGGCACTTTCGGTGGACATGGAAGCAACACTTACCGCCCTACTAATACTTACAATACGAACTCGGGCTATGGGAGTAATAGTTACCATCCTAGTAATTCCTATAATACGAACTCAAGATATGGCAACAATTACGGTACACCTCATGGAAGTTACGGCCCGCAAATATTTACCAGTAACCATTACTACACCTCACCTCAATACGTATATGTACACGAATACAGGAATTCTGGCAGCCGCTATGGGGACATATTGACAGGCTTAGCACTATACAATATGGGCCGCTCTCACAGCCATTATCACGACCATTACTACTACGATGATTACTATAGGCATAGATACAATTCAGGTGGTAGCCTAAATGGGAATTACTCCCCACAAAACGCGGCAGTCTGTACAATGAAGGTCAAGGAAAATGGGCGTGTAGAAGTTCTGAAAATACCTTGCGAAATCGTTTCTACTTTTACCGAGGGAAAAGAGACTCCCATTCCTCAAAACCAAGTTAATACAACAGTATGTGTAACAAACTTGACTATTGTTAATAACACTATGCCAGTGAATGCTTCTGCAGCTAACACAACTTTATCATCTAACACAACTTTATTGTCTAACACAACTTTATTGTCTAACACAACTTTATCACCTAACACAACTTTATCACCTAACACAACTTTATCATCTAACGTGACCATGGTCAACTCCACATCGTGTACCACGACACTTAATGCAACTGACCCAATGAAGCTTAAAGGAAAACCGTTGGACTCGTCCAATTTGGAGTGCATTATTGAGATCAGAACTAAAGACAGGTACACGAGCAATCCTGTGGACTGTAACGCTTTGATCAAATATGCAAAGATGCCAGAACCCAAGCACAGTGACATCATTCTACCTGACAGGCAAAAACTGAAGTCATATTTGAAGAGTCCACCGTGGTGGATGTCACTTTTCTTCGCTGTGTAGTTTGAAAAATAGACATAAATGCATTTTCCCATACATGTTTACTAATTGCGCCGTAACTTAAATTTATACATAAATGAAGAACAACTTGGTAAATGGTAAACCCACATTTTTATCTTATCTTTCCGGGGAGTTGAAAGGTTAAATTGAAACTTGTCAATGTAGAGGTAACTTGAATTGCTGCGGCAGAACAATATTTGCTTTGTGGTTAATAATATATTTGTTTTAATTAATTGCTTCGTTTTATTTCAGTCCCTTATTTGAGTAATCCTACGGCTACTGTATTGTATATCATTTTGTAGCTTTTAAATTTGTACTTGTGTTACTATAAATAAGCAATAGTTGTATTTAATCAATAGTTTAATAGTAGCTTTAAAACATCGGATATGGCTGTAAATAATTTTTGGTAGCATTTAGATATTTCGCGTAATTTTATTGCTTATTTGGATAATCTTCTAAAAGCATAATTCATAATGGCATAGGTAAGCATATATCTGAAAGATGACATTTACGTAATACTCGTGTTTTATAATCTGTTTCGCAGAAATAATAATAAATTTCACGTAAGGCACTGAATCATTACTGATTATGGTATAAACTAAAAGAATTTCCTTGCTCACCACCTATCACATAACTAAGCTATCGTAAGGTCGCGGGTGAGCAAGGTAATTTTTTTAGTTCATTGATATGGACCTTCGCAAAGTATCGCCTGATTCATTAAATGATTATGGTATAATCATATTCAGACATCTATTTCGCATACTTTTTAATGTCCGAAACTTATTACGCATAACATGTTTCGCATAATTTATTTACGCCGAATCTTAAGCTTGCCGAAATTCTTTATAAGCCGAATGATTGTTTGCCTGAATATTATATTAAGCCCGCGAAGCCCCCCTACATTAAAAAACGAACGTAATAAACCCCAATTTTACCCTGGATAGGTTCGATACTTACCTTATCTCCCTCAGTAAAAATAGAAGTCTCGTGATGCGGAGCTTCGTCAACTTTGTCATGTCCCCGCGTTATAAAAATACTATCACCCACTAGTTACTAGTTTCCAGAGAAGTATATATTGGATTAGGGTAGTAAACTTAGATAATAAAAAACTTTAGTTCTACTTTAGTGTGCTAACTTTCTGCCTAAATAATTTATGCGTAAGTAATTTTTTGCCTAAACAATATTCGGAATTCGCATATTGTTTGTTTGTGTGTTTGTATTAAATCTTTATTGTACAAAAAGGAAATACATAAACAACACACAAAAGAAAGTGCTAAGTACAAAGGCGAGCTTATCCCTGAAGGGATCTCTCATATTATGCGTAAAGCCCATTCGGCTTACATTGGTTATGCGTAAAAGAATTCTGCGTAATATAATTATGCGTAAACAGACTATGCAAAATAGAATTATAACATAAAAATATGCGTAAACAAGGGGAACCGTATGGAACAAATATTTTTAGCATCATTGTTCATAATACTTATTGTTCGAAATTGAACAAATTGTAAAATAACTTTTGCGCACAAACATGTGTGTGTTTAGCACATGTATTATTATCATCAGCCAAATGTGTGTGCGTGTATCTTTGCATGTCATAAAACAATAATACCAATAGACGTGTTTGTTAACTTGAAAGTTCGACTTTAGCGACATATTCATTAGATAGGACTGTTTAAAAATTGAATGACCACTTATTTGGCTGATGGTACCTGCATGCTGAAATAACAAACTTTTGTAGGTATGTATATGTTGATATATGGAACAAGGCAGTTCTGAGCACGATCATTGGTGAAATGTATTATATAACTTCCAAAGTATATGATCAGTGGAAATAAATAGTTAAATGGCTTTTACAAACTAATATTTGTATAATAAGTATCAAGTGAATGAATAAAACGTTACAGGATGTATATAAATGAGCTTCAATAAATTTTAATTGAATGGGTTGAGGATGCTCAAACATAACAACTATACCTAGTGCCATCCACGAAGACGCGTGATTTTGTCAAAATTAGACATTAATGACATTGTAATAAGAACCACGGCACGCGTCATCATGACTCTTATGGTTTATGTCAATCTAATTTATAGAAAGGGTAAACAAAGACGCCATTAACCCGACCACAGACATTTAATGATGTGAAAATCTAGAACCTGTTGCAAAATAATTAATCTATTCTGTAAATCGATTAATTTATTAATTGAATAGATCAAATTATTTTTGTTTATTTTATCATTTACAATACTTGATTTATTTCCAAAGATTGTTTATTCTATTATAAAAACAGTAACCATTTTTTAATGTTAAGGTAATTAATTATCGCTTATTCAATCCAGTATTAATCGATTTTTAAAATTTAAAATTTTCCACCATGTCTACGCTAGTCTATGCTACTACAGATTACACACGAGTTGCATTCAAGGAATGACGTCAGTCAGATTTTGAAGAAGATTTTTCAAAATCAAATATTGTAATCAAGTGAATTTTGATGAAAAAAGTGATTAGACGTCTAGTTAAAAGACACGAATTATGGATAAATGTTATTGATTCGATCCAATAGCTGTTTGTACAAGAATTTTGATGAAATCGGTTTGTTTACACTTTCCATAAATTCGATTGGCATAACGTATACTTATGTATATTGCTTTATGCGATTCAAATAAGCTTACACAATGCGCGATTGTCTTTTGGTTTTGATCAGTGTCGTCTTTGCGGTAAAAGAATTCCCAGCGAGTACAGTCGAGGGCATAAATTAAATTATATATAATTTGAACTACCCATCCTTTCTTTTAGCACTGAGCTGAGAAAATAACCAAATGTTTTTTTTTTACTTTTCTGTGAACCCTACAATGCTTCTTCAGTTCGTTTTGTTGATATTTTTACGAGTACGCTGTATGGTGTATAGGTGCCTCTGTGTGGTCTGTGCCGTGCCCGGTTAGGTATAGAATACTTACGCTAAATTACTATTTCATAACTTTTTTTTTATTCGACTGGATGGCAAACGAGCAAGGGGGTCTCCTGATGGTAAGAGATCACCACCGCCCATAAACGTTTGCAACACCAGGGGCATTGCAGACGCGTTGCCAACCTAAAGGCTTAAGATGGGACACCTCAAGTGCCAGTAATTAAAACCAATAACTTAAATATCAAATGCGAATTTAAGTCCGTGATTCAGAGTTCTAGAAGCTACGTATTTAACGTTGTAACGTTGTTTGTCTTAATTTGACCTTTTTTGACAACGCGCCTGGACCTCAGATAGCATTATCTAGTAACTTATGTATTTACAAGAAGTAAGACCGTCACTAAATACGTAAAAAAACTGCCACTGAAATTATTGAAATATATTGTAGATGCAAATAGGGTGTTCTTTTGAAACAGGAACAATCGATTCCACTAAAATTATACCCAGATGCGAATTTTTGTGTGTGCATATATATATAATATGTGCTATGCATACATATTTGTTACCTACTCCTTTACTCTATGATAAGTATTACTATGAACTAAAATAATTTCTTTGCTCACCCGCGACCTTAAGATAGCTAAGTCTATGCAAATTATGCGTGTTCATGCAGTTCCTCCACCTCCACACTGTACGAACACACACAAATTACATAAACCCATCTATCACCACCACCACAACTCACTGACGCGTTTCGAACTCAACCAGAGCTCATCCTCAGCGTGACACAACCGTACACCATGCTACCAGTTGTTAGACTAACAAACCACCACCACTGTTTTAATTTGTCAAACAAAACAAAAAACTACCCGCAAAATATTAATAAATTTTAAATGTGATACATAACTACCTTGATTTTTTAATTTTATTTATTTATTGTCAAGGCATGTTTTAATAACTACCGTTGCTAAAATTAGACCCAAGCCGTAGCAAGGGAGATGACACTAAATTTATTTGCTCATTAATAATAGACCCCATACTATTGTACCTAATTATCTCCATACATTCTAACACATCAAGACGAAACCCCTTGTCACAGTAATGTAACACTTCATACGAATCTGAGTCCGATATTGAATGATTTAATTCCAACAGATGCTTGGCAAAATTAGATCTATCAGGATGCCCGTTCCTATATGCCGATACATGCTCCTTAAACCTAGTATTAAAACTGCGCCCGGTCTGACCTACATATACTTTACTGCAGTCATTACAAGTGAGCTTGTATACACCCGATTTAGTTCCTTTATCCATCTTCTCTTTGTGGTTACAAAGTTTAGAGTACAAAGAGTTGTTAGTTTTAAAGGCTACATTAACATTGTTAGATTTTAAAATGTCATAAATTCTATCAGACAAACGACCAACATATGAAATACTACACATATATTTGTTAGAAGACTGAGTTGACTGGGTTGCCTCCTCAGTCTTCTAACAAATATAGGTGTAGTATTTCATATGTTGGTCGTTTGTCTGATAGAATTTATGACATTTTAAAATCTAACAATGTTAATGTAGCCTTTAAAACTAACAACTCTTTGTACTCTAAACTTTGTAACCACAAAGAGAAGATGGATAAAGGAACTAAATCGGGTGTATACAAGCTCACTTGTAATGACTGCAGTAAAGTATATGTAGGTCAGACCGGGCGCAGTTTTAATACTAGGTTTAAGGAGCATGTATCGGCATATAGGAACGGGCATCCTGATAGATCTAATTTTGCCAAGCATCTGTTGGAATTAAATCATTCAATATCGGACTCAGATTCGTATGAAGTGTTACATTACTGTGACAAGGGGTTTCGTCTTGATGTGTTAGAATGTATGGAGATAATTAGGTACAATAGTATGGGGTCTATTATTAATGAGCAAATAAATTTAGTGTCATCTCCCTTGCTACGGCTTGGGTCTAATTTTAGCAACGGTAGTTATTAAAACATGCCTTGACAATAAATAAATAAAATTAAAAAATCAAGGTAGTTTTGTATCACATTTAAAATTTATTAATATTTTGCGGGTAGTTTTTTGTTTTGTTTGACAAATTAAAACAGTGGTGGTGGTTTGTTAGTCTAACAACTGGTAGCATGGTGTACGGTTGTGTCACTCTGAGGATGAGCTCTGGTTGAGTTCGAAACGCGTCAGTGAGTTGTGGTGGTGGTGATAGATGGGTTTGTGTAATTTGTGTGTGTTCGTACAGTGTGGAGGTGGAGGAACTGCATGAACACGCATAATTTGCATAGACTTAGCTATCTTAAGGTCGCGGGTGAGCAAAGAAATTATTTTAGTTCATTGATATGGACCTCCGCAAAGTAACGCCTGATTCAATAAATTAAGTATTACTATGATATGAATATGACTATTCATACTTTTTTTATGTATTTTATGTCTTTTTGTGTTAATTTTACAGCGCATTGGAGTTTAACTGTAATGCTGTAATTTTTTGTTAGACTAAATAAATAAATGGTTTATAGATGGATTTAAATGAAGTTTGGTGTGCAGATAGTTGCGTACCTGGAATAATGGGATCCTTTCGACTGCCATAATTTTATAAGTCATAATGTAATGTTTGTCATAATTTTCATAAATTTGTAAATGGGCACCTGTAGAACTCTATGTTAGGTTAGGTTTGCTTTTTAACATTTCTGAAAAATAAATGGTTTCAGAGAAAAAAATAGTTATTTCAAACATTACATTATGACAAACATTAAATTATGACCAAGGACCGGAACTTTCATACCAAAAATCAAATGTCAAGAGGGATTGACCATTGTGTTTTATCGACTGTCGATGTTTAATTGTCAGTTAGCACGATATGTTTTAGGTTATGAAATTAGACAGGTCTGTAATGGGGGAGGCCTTTGTCTTGCAGTGGGACACTATAGGCTACCAAAAAAATTAACCTGTGTGCTTGTTACAATTTAAACATAAAACCGAAACGGAAATGTTGATCAGTGTTACTGACGATAGACTAAACTTCATTCAAAATAACAGAATCCAAATCTATATCTGTACTAATCTATTTTATTTTATTATAATATAAAAATGAATCACAAAATGTGTTGGTAAGCGCATAACTCGGGAACGACTGGTCCGATTTCGCTAATTCTTTTTTTGTTGTGTTCGCTACTGTCAGGAGATGGTTTTCATGGAAGAAAATAAAAAAATACAACGGGGGCGAAGCCGCGGGCAACAGCTAGTTTATTATATTATCTTCATCTTGTCTGTAGTAAAAAAGAATTATCATTATTTTCTCTACATTGTCACCATTTAAACTAAGAGAAGTATGAGAATAATTTAAAATTAAGAGGAAAATATTACTTTATCCATTTGTTAATCGTTATTCTTTTACGATTAACCCTTTTTGTTAACACGGGAACCTAATAAAATAATACGTACAAAAACTCAAGCGACATCAAATGTCAAATTTAATGTGACGTTACGTAATTTATTTTAATAAAGAGATGCAAGTGGCTTATCAAAGAGGTTAAATGTTACAGAATAACGTGAAAAGTCAGTAACATGCGAAAACTCGATAACTGGAATAGTCGACAAAACACAATGGTCAATCCCTCTTGACATTTGATTTTTGCTATGAGAATTCCGCTCCTTGATTATGACTAACATTTCTCGAAAATACGAACTGAAACAGGGAAGCACAGAAAAAACCCAGAAAAAGAGGCAGCGCTGGTAATCGAACCCAGGTCCTCAGCATTCCGTGCTGCGTGCCATACCCCTACACCACCACTCGGTTTTATAGGATGACCGTAAAAGTAACAAATTAGGGGTTGAAATAAAAATACAAAATGACTCCAAAAACCAAACTTTGACTTTGACTTTGACTTTGAAACAATTCTCGACCAGTCGATATAGACCCCTGGAATAACACAAAAGATTAGTTTTATCGCGATACTCCCACATGATAGGTACGAAATTCCTACCACTAGGCTTAGAGATACGATTGGTGTATTTTCTGCTACTTTAATGAAGGCCAAAATATAATTTTTGAAACCACATAATAAAACTTAAATATTTTACCTTGTAAATCAATTAACGTAACTAAGTATTTGATTAGTTCAAGCGTTAGGTACCTACTTTGCGGATAACCGTATTAATTAATTGCGGACATTTTTCCTGCCTTCCTTCGTTTTTTGGGGTTCCGGAGCCAAAATGGCAAAAACGGAACCCTTATAGTTTCGCCATGTCTGTCTGTCTGTCTGTCCGTCCGCAGCTTTGCTCAGGGACTGTCAATGCTAGAAAGCTGTAATTTTCCACGGATATATCGGTAACCTATGCCAACAAAATAGTATAATAAAAAAATTAAAAAACAATTTTTTTTAGGGTACCTCCCATAGACGTAAAGTGGCGGTGATTTGTTTTTTCTCATCCAACCCTACAGTGTGGGGTATCGTTGGATAGGTATTTTAAAACCATTAGGGGTTCTCTAAAATGATTTTTCGATTCAATAATTTGTTTGCGAAATATTCAACTTTAAAGTGCAAATTATCATTAAAATAAAGCGTCCCCCCCCCCTCTTAAATCTAAACCGGTGGGTGGAAAAATTTGAAAAAATTCAGAATGGTAGTCAGGTTATCAAAATTTCAAGGAAAACTATAACGGCTAAGTTTGCTTGAGAATTATTAGTAGTTTATGAGTAAATAGCAGCGTAAGGTATAAAATATGCCTAAGCTTGGAAGATTCCGTATATTTAAATCCTTAGAAAAATATTACTTAATTTTTTCGTAATGGCTACGGAACCCTATTTTGGGCGTGTCCGACACGCTCTTGGCCGGTTTTTTAGAGTTCCGTAGCCAAAATGGCAAAAACGGAACCCTTATAGTTTCGCCATGTCAGTCTGTCTGTCTGTCTGTCTGTCCGTCCGCCCGCCCGCCCGCAAGATATTCAACTTTAAAGTGCATATTTTCATTAAAATGGAGCGTCCCCCCCTCTAAAATCTAAATCAGTGGATAGAAAAATTTTGAAAAATTCAGGATGGTAGTACCTAAGTATATCAAACTTATAAGGAAAACTATAACGGTTAAGTTTTCTTGAGAATTACAATACAATACAATACAAATAATTTTTATTGCACACCATAAAGCAGTACAAAAAACTTATCACTTAGATAATTATTAGTAGTTTAAGAGTAAATAGCAGCCTAAGATATAAAATACACCTAAACTTGGAATATTCCGTACAAAATACGAAATCCTTAGAAAAATATTAATTAATTACTGCGGAATGTATTTGAATAAAGTTTGGTATATGGAAAATTGAAATATCGATAGTTAAAATATCGACGGTCAAAATATCGAACCAAATCTAACGCGCTTTCGATATTTTGACCGTCGATTTTTCAACTGTAGATTATATTAATTGTCGATATTCAGATGGGTACGTCCCCATTGAAATATATAAGTTAAACCTTGTGAGTGGCACAAAGAATATTTTATGCTTTCAATCCGGAGATGCTCTTACGGAATCGAAATGGAAAACCCCCATATCTCAACTGATAAATACCGGGTGTGGCCTGTAAGGGTGACACTCTTTCCCAGCCCGGATAACACCGACATGGAAATACCGGCCCTGTTTTTTGTATACACGCCCATAGAAACTGACAGAAACTTCTATGGGCGTGTACACGAAAAACAGGGTCGGTATTATCTGGGCCGGGAAAGAGTGTCACCCGCCAAAAAATTAAAACACAGATCGTCCTCGTCAAACTAAACAACATTAGTTCAACGACTTAAAAATAATGGCGTCTTTGCTTCCTTTTTTCATACAAATTAAATAATGCTATCAATGTACCTACGCCATCCTAGAACACAACTGATGTCACCTGTTACGTAACAAACTATTTAAGTATAACAAATATCAAGCATTTTTCTTTACCTACTCGCTTCTTCGAATAAACTTAAAAGTGTAATAAAAAATAAAAAAACGAATTATTTTTAAAAGTCGCTGAACTAATGTTGTTCAGTTTGAGAAGTATGATCTATGTTTTAATTATTTGCTCATATTACAGGCCATACCCGGTATATTATACATAGGCATTAATTTATACGCTCATGTCCTTCATACAGCGTAAATTAAAATTAAAGTCGCGTAATTTTTAGGTGCAGTCCGCTGCAGAGAAAGGGTACCCCCCTGTAATGGCGGTAGTATGGGTACCGCCGTTATAGGGGGTACCTTTTCTCTGCAGCTGACTGTACTTCCATCGGAATTCAGTAGGTACTTAAGTTAGTAGATTTCAATTTAACGGCTAGACCTTGTGGCTCACGTGAGCAAAGCCGCAGATAAAAGCTAGTGATAGGTATGCAATGGAATAACTGCAGACGATAAATCACGCGCACTAATTATATAGCTCTGAAGATTAGACTTAAAACCTAAGTCACCTTTCTGTACACAAACTTACTTAACGACTACCGTTTCTAAGAAGTCACAATAACAATAATATGATTCATACCTACGAGTATTCAGGAATAAACTCATAACTTAACACAGGATAACCAATTTTATTTTAATTGTTGTTTTTTATTTCATTACTTGACCTACTTAGCATTTTTTTAAATAAATACCTATCAATATAATTTATATTACCTTTAACGACTTCAATATTATGTATGTAAATAATTTATGATGTAATATTATATGAAATGAAGAAATAAACTAAACTAAGACCCATAAGTTTTAGGTAGGTAACTCTATTTTTAAATTAAATTTGTATTAATTTATTTTAACTGAAGGTGGTTTAATGCCCTCTTTTTATTAGAAGCATGAACGGTAGAATAAAAATGCGTTGCATGGGGACAGTGAAGTTGTGAAACATTCAACGCCATTTTGTATTATTTATTATCATCAAGTCAGATAATAATATGAATTCAACAATAAGGCAACAGCTGCTTGATAGTCGATACATCCATCTAGCGAAATAGCAAAAAAAAAAAGAGAAAACGACAACAAAATGCGTTGCAAGCGTTATGACAAGTCGCTTGACGTTACGGAATCCCCACCTTGTGATTTCTAAGTAACATAATAATAATAATGGCCGCCGCTAGACAGGTAAACATTACATCGAGTGTTGCCACTAGTTAAATTATGGGTCTCTCGATAGGAGATACAAAACTTAATAAGTGATAGATAGTCATTAAAGAATAATTAAAAAGACTACCTACCGAAAAGCAATATTAGATATATATGTCATTATCACGCTTTACTCAATTTACTTTATAAATGGGAATAAAAGACGCTATTCACGACCATGACAGTCTAAAAATACCTTGCATCTCATATTAAAATACAGAGCAAAGTGGTATCCAAGATATTATAACATAATTCGGGTAGCGTTGCTATTGAGTTTCATACATATAATTCGTTATTAGTCATCTTTATTACTTTATTTTACCAAGTCTCGGGTATTTGTAATTGTCGAGTGGCAACACGCGATTTGGAATATTACTCGAGGGGGAGTAGAATGACCGCGCCGAGCGAGCGGAGCGTGCGACTCAGTCAGTTACTAACTTCAGTGCAGTGCGCTAGAGTGAATGCACGCGTATTTTTATGTCGTTGCGAAATAATTAGAGAGCACCATGTTTCGCTATACGTTAGCGCTTCTTTGTGCAGTGTTAGTGTTATCTAATGTAGAGTTAATACACGGTAGAAAGTTTGGTGGAGGAGGCGGAAGGAGAACTGGTGGAGGCAGCCACAGCTATCCGAGCTCTGGAGGCCTTTCCGGTGGCGGTAGCCACGGCTATCCGTCGTCTGGTGGCCTTTCGGGCGGAGGAAGCCACGGATATCCATCCTCTGGTGGTCTGTCCGGGGGTGGCAGCCATGGGTATCCAGCTTCCGGTGGGGTGTCAGGAGGAGGTCGCGGTGGCTATCCCGCAGGAGGGGGTGGCAGTCACCCATATCCTGGCGCTGGCGGAGGCAGTCACGGGTATCCCTCTGGAGGGAACTCCGGAAGTCACGGATATCCCGCATCACCTGGCTTATCCGGTTCCGGATCAAACAGCCGCACACACCCGAACAATAAAGCAAACTATCCAAGTGGAGGAACAACAAATGTTCACCACCACTACCACTACAGTCCACCTCAACAAATAAGCTACGCGTCTCCGCGCGGAGGACCGCCGATGAGCTACCCAGTATACCGTGGAACACCTCCCACTTACGTGTATCAATACAAAGACTCCGGCAGTAAATATGGCACGTTGCTAGCAGGTCTTGCGCTAATGAATCTCGGAGTTCTCGGTGCTGGAATCTACGCTCATAGTCAAAGCCATTCCAATAACAATAACTACAAACCTCAACAAGGCGAAATATGCAAATTCGGTTTAAAGAAAGACAACGGAGACTACGAAGAAACAAGAATCGACTGTCAATTAATATCAAGTTTCATTTTAGCCGAGCAAGCCAAATCACAAAATCAACCGACAAACACATCTGTAGTGACAACGACCGTGACGAACACGACTATTGTCAACACAACGAACCCGGTAGCTGACACGCCGCAAACGCCAGGGAATGTAACTGTTCATGTAACTTATAATATGCTACCGGACGGTACATTAGTACCTGTAAATATGACGTCTAATGGTACAATTAATGTGACTACCGAAGCGCCTCCAGTGCCGGCTGGCGGTGGGTCGTCCTCATCGTCGGTGGTTGTTACGACGACGAATATGACCGTGGTGAATGCACTGGACGTCAAGGGTAAACCGATAGATGTAACCCCGGGAATGGAGTGCTACGTGATAAGGAGAACTCCATCTTCCAACATGAGGAAGGGAGTACCTTGCGGCCTTCTTCAGACGTACGCAGAAAAATCTATAAAAGCGAACTCCGCGGCTCGGAACGTTCCAGCATTTACTCTCTTAGCCGTTGTGTGTGCCGTTTTTGTTATGAATTAGTTACTATATGATTGATATTATGTTATTTGGTATAAATAATTTTATATTTAATGATAGGGCTTCATGCCATCGAGCCAAAAATGGTGTGTTTTTTACTTGAAAACTTTTAGGTACTTAATGTTTGTAACGATACGTCGTGTACTGTCCGCATAAAATGTTAAAAATGTGTATGTAAAAGAAAAAGAGTTTTTGAACATATTTTTATACAAATTCACACTGGAGAACTTTACTATGACTGCTAGAAAATGTTATTAAAAAATTAAGATCTTGGTTTAATTTAGTTAGATTTTTAGAAAAATTTAATGTACATTTATTATTTTGTCAGGTATATCGGTGTAAACCGTGTTTTTAACGCTCAATCGGCAATGGAGCTGTGTTAATATTATTTTAGCACCTCGCCTGTTTCGACATATTTGAAACTGGTAATGAACTTAAACTGGACGTAGTTTAACAAAAAAGATCCAACTCTCAACAATCATTTTTTACTTTTGGAATCTACTTTCAGTAGGAACATTTACTGAATAACCTGACCAGTGCTTTGGATCCTTTTTGCTAAATTACGTCTAGCTAGAAATGCGTAAAATCCACTGCATTTCAATTCTTATTTAGTAGAAGAATAAATGAGTAGGTTTTTAATATTTTAAGTCCTGTTCAATATTCCATTAATTTGCTTTTACAGCCAATGTTTTTGTAATTTGCGATCAGATGAACACCCAATTAAGTACCTAAATAGAATAAATGCGACTGTTTTTAATCCGTTAATGTACTCTTCAATGTTTACCACTACACCACTGTATGCTTCCAGGTTTAATACACGTTTGTCACGTTAGCACGAAACTCAAATTGTTAGGTTTATGTGAATTTTCGTACGCTTGGATGTGTGATCTCATTGAAGTTTCCGTTCTAATTATTGTGATAGCTGTGGGACCCAAAATTTTTGTTCAATAAAGGTGCCTTGACCGTTACTGTTTGCTTTGTTATTTTCGGCATTATTCATTGAACAATAGCGATTTGCAATTGCATGTGCGTTGTAAAACTCATTGTTCACTTGCTTCCTACATAAGTGCTTATCAATGAATGCATTTTGTTTGATATTACGTATTTAATAACACTTTGCTTTAAAGTGTGACGTGTTATTATTTGACATAGAATTGGTATCAGCCGCGCCTGGGGACTTTATTGATTAAGTAAATATTCTACGAGAGATAGAAAGATTCTAGAAAGATTAGACGCACTTTCAAAAGTGTGTTCATGTTCTCTAGTCCACTGAATTCGACAAATGAATTATTCTTATTTACGTAACGTATAATATATGGTATTTACTAATTGTGACACAATAAAAAAAAATACTAAGTATATTTTAAGACTGTATGTAAAATCATTGTATTGATCTCGGCCTAATTCGATTTTTAAACAATCTACAGAGTATTTTACTAACGGATTAATTTTAAAAACGTAATTTTAAATTTAGTTACCTACTCTTTCAATTTATCTTACAAGATATAGATAAGCCTGTTAATTATGTTATAGATGAGTACAGAATTCATGTAGGTATTAACTATTTAGCTAAACAAGTAAAGCCGGCAGTAAACACGAAAGAAACAAAGCACGATTGCTGAACGGTACCTACAGGTAAAGTGGAGCTACAATAGATTAGAGCTAGAATAGATAGATTATTAATCCATTGTACGATTAGTTTTCTCCTAATAATTTTAATGACGCTCAATCTTCCTTATCATCACAGCTGTGTTCTAAGAACAGGGGCATCGTTACTTCGTCACAAATGACTCACCACAAAGTCCCTAGCAGGACGATCAGATGATGCGACCGGGATTTTCAATGAATAAAATTGCAAACAACTGTTTGTTACTTACGTACGTTATGAAGACCTTAACATTGAAATGCATTGTAACTTTGTAGTTGCAATGCAATTCCATGTGTTAACTTTACTCTTTCTCCATAGACGACCGTTGTTTTGCTATAAACGGCGAAATATGAAACTTTTTCAACGGTGTCATTGCACCATTGTCATTGATACATTCACGAAAGTCTCTAAAGTTGAAATTCTATGCACTTTTTTAGAAACTTTTTTCGGTCTTTAATTATTTTTGATGCAAAAACTTGAACTAACAGAAATATTTTAGCTTAGCTACAATTTTACCTAATTTTTCGATAACATCATTACATTACCTAGATGTTAAAATTAAATGTGTCGCAGATTTTATGGCATACCATTGACCCCAACGAAAATAAGCAATTTAAAGCCGATTTCTGGAACTGTCGTTCTTGATCAATATCTTAAAACAAACATTTTTTTTGTGCATTACTCATATTTTGAGGATCTCGGTAACCACTCTCACAAATTCACAATTTTGATATATTTTATTAAATGTTTTCGGTAGCGAACAATCGAACTTATCTGATCCTACCACGAGGATAAAACGTGTTTTGAATCTTAATCCAAACGAAGCACGGTCGCCCAGATATTGTAGCTAGTTCTCAAATGAAATATTTTAAGCATTGATGTATATGTACTTACTAGATGCGCTCGTTCATGTCAACAATATGTTCAAATATCGGACTGTCACAAGACGTCAACGCTATATAGATTATACACCGCAGACGTGACACAGCTATTTTACCTACGAAACGTAATCATTTTGCATCTGGCAAAATAGATATTTTCGAAAAAAAAACAAACTTTTTAACTGCATTTTTTTAATCAATTGAAAGAAATTATCTTAATAAATAGGCAGATAGTGAATGAGGTTTTGAAAAAAAGCTGAAGCACTAAAAATGTGATTGAAACCTGTAATTCAACGGTTCTTAAGCCTTTATCGCAATGGAACCCCTTATTGAAAATTTAAAATTTTCCGGAGCCCCAAAATAGTCAAAAATGGTGTACTGAGTAATATTATATTATTATTTTTTTTTTGTTTTTTAGAAGCAATGTATGCTTGCTCAACGAAATTTCAGATTTTTTAAAAGCGAAAAAGATTTTCGGAATGCCGGAGGGGATTTGAATGTTATTAGTTACTGTTTCCGAACGTAACCTGTGTTTTGGGCGCGCTGTCACTGTCACTATATAGATATATGTATTCATGTAGACAAATGAGAAGTAAAAAGCATGTTCTAATAAATTACTGTTTTATTCTTAAATATATCCAGAAACAGTTACTAAAATGCGTATCGCGTGACATATTGACGTTCATAAAAATTTGTACATGGAAAAAGAATGACAGGTATAAATAAAGCAATTAAACGAATTGTCATGCATGTTCAGTCACAATTTTTTACCTACAACCAATTCTGAATGGGATCGTCTGCACGTTTTAGTCTATGATTGAAAGATGGCGTAATGTCAACGACTTTATAACCTTCGATGCGTTACGTCTTATTTTAAAAAATGTTTTTATTGTGGTATTACAATATTATTAGTTGCTTAATCACTTGTACAAGATGTAATTTTACTTACTTGAGTAGTGAATTGTTACTTACGTGCAGGTTCACGCCTATATTCGGAGTCTCAATCAAAAACTAGTTCGTCCGCCGCTCATGAATGTCAAAGTCATACTAAAGTCCTTTGCACAGTGCAAGGTGCAAAGCAGTGGAACACAATGAGTGTTCGGATGGCGTAATCTAGTAAGTACATATACATCAATGATTTTAAGCTTGTTGATATTTATTTACCTGGTTAACCGGTTGAGTATTTGCCACTACCGCATATAATTAAGTTCAAACTCCTCGTGGTTTACGATCTAAATCATTGACCTTAGGAGTACCTAAAATGGTTTTATAATGGCAACCCATTGGCTTCGCGACACGAACATTATGAATTAGATTTAGTTTATTGTTTACCTAGGATAATATAAATAGAGGATCGGCAGGCGCAGCGCAGAACGTCCACCAACGAGATAGATGGTTGACCTGGTTACCTATAGTTGCGGGTTCAAGGTGGATGCTCCTTATCCATCAGGGGACGAGGGGATGATGATGATGACGATAATATAATTGAGATGGTTCATAATTTACATTGTACACTGATTCAAAAACCGTTTTGAAATAATGGCTTCGAAACCTTTGGAAGGGATGGTTGGGAAGTGAAAAAAAAAACGTGTGCGAGTAAACCCTCGTCTAGGCCACATTCACACAAGGGGAGTACTAACCTTGTAACTAACTAATACTTCACTGACAAGGACAATTGATTGGTTATGACATTAAGATGACGGATATAAAAATATGTTTTTATTTCCTATGCATGTGGGACGTTGTTTTGGTTTAGCCGCTGTGAGTAATTACAAAAAGTCATACGTGTCTCATTTAATTAAAATGTTAATTATGCGAATAACATAATAAACTAGTTTTTTTGTAATACTCTATATTTTCTAAAATATATAAATTTTAAAATTGGGAATGAAAAGCATTAACAATTCCATTTTTTATGGCAAAACTTTCACCCTCACAAAATCATTAAACAGCAAGGAACAAAGCAGGTAACCACGACGTTCTAAAAATACACCCAAAAAGAACTGCATTGACTTCCTTTCGTACAGTTATCTGTATTAATATGTGCTACAGCGGAGTATGCAAAAATATCTGACACGTCCTACGGGCCCTAGAAATAGAGTCGAATTAGATATTTATTATGCACGCTTTGGTGTGTCAGACATTGTTGCTGGTGACTGTTTCGCTTCGTACGATGTACTTCATGTTTATTAGCGGCACCTAGTATTTAGCGGCATTTATTAATGCCGTTTGTTAATTATGGAACTCATCATCAAAATTGATCTCTATCTTTCCTGATGGTATAATGAATATTTATTTCTGGCACGGTTATAGTTTCTACACTTGAAGAGTCCTAAAATTAAATGTGTCCTGAAATACAAACGACTGAAACGAAGCATAAATGTTCTTTAGCAGTCCGGAACTCTCGGTCAGTGAATGGTTGAGACTTAAAGTAAGGCCGAATGTTTCAAAACACCTCCTCGCTACTTTAAAACAATGTTGAGATTGTTGAATCAGTTATCCGTTACGGGTGGTTACGGTTCAATCGTCGCGGTGTTTATAAATGGTTGACTTAATTGAGAACGATCAATTTTGTAAAATAGACTTTTATAGTATGCTTACAAACTGATAATAATTTCTTAGTCATTCATTTTATCTACGATATCAAAGTATCAGTGTGCTAAATACGTTTGACCATTAATAAAAAATAAATACTGTGTCGTCTGTTTTGTATCGTTAATGAATATTGACTATTTTCAAGTTTTTCTAGAGATGTGCCGACTAGTCGCCGACTAGTCGGTAAAGCCGACTAATCGGCCACTATCGTAGTCGGGAACTAGTCGGCGAATAGTCGGCAAAAATCGCCGACTATCCGGCCTCTTACTTTGTATGTATTTTTCAATAAAATATACATTTTCATGTATATGCAGAGCCTTAATTATTTATTAATATTTGAATTTTATAATCATTCTTATTAATTTTTAAATGTAAAGCAAAGCAATTTTCACGTGACCATTGGACATCATTTTTTTTTCATTGTACATTCAATATTTTTTGGCATTTGATTTTATGGGAATCATTGTTTAAGTGTTTTTTGTTTAACTTTCTTTTTTAAATAAAAAAAACATTAAAGTCACTTTAATGAATAATAAGAGTAGGTAAAATATTTTTAAACAAAAACACCGCTTTGATCTTACAGGCTTGTCGGTTGCGACTTGCGTGCGAATCAGCTGGTTCAAGAAGCGTCATAGAAATCCCGGAAACTGTGATCGGCTTGGCCGACTAGTCGACCTATTAGTCGGCTTCCTTACAACCGACTAATCGGCTAGTCGGCTAGTCGGTCAAAGTCATGATCGGTACATCTCTAGTTTTTTCCAATAAACTGTAAAATTTGCACCATTATTTCTATGAAACATGAAGAAAGTCACTTTTGTCAAAGAGCTCTTTTGCACCCAAATATAGAATTTACTTACACTAAATATAGCAGGTTAAACTAGTGTAGCGCTGACTTCCATCCAACGCGTTGTTTTCCTGTTCGTTGATTTAATCATTGTTAGATATGAGGATAAGAAAAAGAAATCTATTTTGAAATACATATACATACCTAGTTATGAAGTACGTAGTCACTTCTTGGATTGAGAAGGATTAAATCTTCATGGGCTTGCATGACTGGATTGAGACTGGCCTGGTTTATGAACATGCGACCTTCACATTAATTAAAATAATAAGCGCTGTTCAATATGTTTGTATCACTATAATTTCAATTTTACGTTTATTAATCGTACATGTATTACTGCAGAGGCCGTGAAGTAAGGGATTGATGGACGAGATTGGGGTAGACCGGATAAAACAAGTCCAGCAATCCCAGTCCTGGCCGAGGTTTGTACGAGTATATAGTGCTTTTCTCAAACAATGTGAGGAAATATTCCATCCATCCATCGCATCGCAATGTCACAAATGGTTACAGTCTAATGGAGGTTGGCTGTTTGTAATTATTCCTTTGTCAGTTTAATGTTAGTAAGGAAATTTTAAAAAGTTAGAGCAACGTACAAAATGGATTTTCATACATTCGTTATGGTCTAGGCCAAGAAGTAATGTAGGGAGCAGTAAATGAGAAACTTCATGTCTCCATTTCGTGGCATAGGATGTTTGAGAAAAAATATTTGAGTACTTAGATTTTACTGTAAGTATGAGTAAATTCTTATTTAATTAAATTTGTAAAAAATGAGGGATGCGAGCAGTGGCAGGAGAGTATAGTTAAATTAACGGAACAGAAATTAATTAGAACAGTCAGTCAATTGCATCGTCATTTAGCTGCATCGTTCTACCATTATACTTCACTTCGCTCGCATTTTATGAAGTCTACATTTAAATAAATTATTACGATTTATGGACCATTTTCGCCTCCTCCGTTCGTTTGTCCTTTTTCGTCCCCAAATTCTCAAAGCGGTCTATTAAATTGTTTTTCATCGTTTGCAATTGGCGACAACTGTGATGTAATTACATCTGCTGCGTGATATGACACAAGGTCCCGTGAGTAGTAAATTGTGTCTCCGATAGAGATTAAAAACTTGATGAATGTCTCTCTCATATACTCGTAGTAGGTACAGCTCATATAGAACTTTGGCATTTTTATCTACCGATTCTAAACGTAAACTTCCGCTAAGTGCAAGAGAAGCCTTTCTTTGAACAACGCTGACATGTTTTTAAAACTATCTTTTACTCAAAACTGGCAAAATTTAATCGAAAGACAGAGCCATGTTTAAAATATTTAACCAATTCAGCCTGACTTTCGTGTTATTCCTAGCACACATATAAATATATAGCAATGTCTATAAAGCTTTCAACACGCAAACTACATGTAAACTACCCTTGTTCGTGCATGGTCATCGCCGTAGAAAGTTGTCGACGATTTGAGTCATTAGGTCATTACGTTTGCACGTCGCCCACCACAAAGCTAAATTAAGGTCATTCCCCGCTATTATTCCACATTTATACGTGAAAATTGCTTTCAAGCCTCGCTCGCAATTTTACGAGCTAAATTTAGCATGTGGCATTTAGCAAACCCACAACCACCACCTTTCCCCAAGTTTAAACACTTGTTACGCCATTGCAGCCAAGTGGATGGACCTATGGCCTCTCATAAGGGTCCTGTATTTCATTAAGACCAGGCACCTCTGTTTTTTTCGTTTGCTAGCTATTTGACAAATACAATTCATGTTCGAAATCACGTTTGTAAATGTGGCTCTCGGTGGAGGAAAATATCGTGAGGCATTCAGTATCCATAAAGCGCCGCCTAAACCTCCGCTACTGCCTTCACAATGGTGAATCGAGCGCCTCAATGTAATGCAACTTGCACGGTTTTTCTTGCAAGTCTAAACTCGGCCTTAGGCTTGAGGCCCAATTGATCACTATAGGTATAATAAAAAATAAACTTTTAAAAGGTTCCCTCTAAGTTGATGTTTCAAATTAGAAAACTATCTTACGCTTCCGTTCACTAGTACATATGTATTTACATGCAATAACCTAACCAACAAAAAGTTGGAAAACCCCCGACTTTCACTTCAAAGTTTGAACTTTGAAGATATTGATATCTCAAAAACGCCTAAACCGATATTGATGAAACATGTCTAAGAACCAGAAACATCGCTCGCATCGCTAGAAAACCTAATTTCAAATAAAAAAACCGCATCGAAATCGATAAACCCGTTTGATAGCTACGGTACCACAGACAGACACACGGGCACACACAGACACACATTTTTGCGTCGGGGGTTAAAAAGGACGTCGGTTTTAGCAGCTCGTAAAATTTTGAGAATCGAAGAATCTTTGACGTTTTTTTGGAATATGAGTACCTCATTAAAATTCTCATATATTAGTAATACTTTGAACAATTGTATCCATTGTATTTCTTACAAATAAAGCTAATTCGTGGAACCGCGCGAGAACTGCTGTCTTTATTTGTCCCGCCATTTGTGTCACATACGTAATTCTTTCCTCACATAAATGCAGGTGTGTTCACCTACAATATAACATTTTATACTTATTTATTTTCGTATTATAGCAAGGCTGCTTATTCATTAGGTATACACGCAATATGGAGGATGCGTGATAAGAAAACATGTATGTTAAATACGTCAATTGGGCACGTAAAAACCATAGATTAAAACAATATAGGCTAGGTTCTAAAGGATAAAATGTATTCCATGTTCCAGTTTCTTATCAGTGTGGTAGTTTTTTTTTATTCGCTAAGCTGTTTTTGTGTAATGTTATGATTGCAAATATTAATAGGATTTTTTTTATTCGACTGGAAGGCAAACGAGCAAGTGGGTATCCTGGTAGTAAGACATCACCACCGCCCATAAACATCTGCAACAACAGGGGTATTGCAGATGCGTTGCTAACCTAGGGGCCTAAGTTGGAATACCTCAAGTGCCAGTAATTTCACCGGCTGTCTTCACGGCAAGAGATTAGCGAGCAAGATGGTGGTAACAATCCTTGCGGACCTTGCACAAGGTCCTACTACCTGACGCTAAACAGGTCATTGCACAATTTGTGTTTACAGTATAATCATGTTGCTTTCAACAGTCGTGTAATGATACCACCAATACTACCACCTGCAGAGGATTAGTGGGATATTAATGGAATGGACCAAGGAAACATTAAGGAAGGACCTATTGTCTTTGGCCCTTAAGGCGACTCAATTATTACAAATAGTAGTAAGTACATCCTCAAATATTAGTTTTTGCTATAGTTTTATGACTAAATCAACACCCTTTTGAAGTAGGTACGCTACCAATATTGACAGGAGTGTGGGTAGAAGAATTAGACTATCAGTTATATTGTGGTCTGGTAACACGATAACACATATCAGGAAACATAATCCCACCAGTATGGCTACTCCGAAACTCGAAACTCAAGTTCGTGTCGTGCGGTCCCTTTCGCTTTCGTATCAAATAGTATGTGTCAGAGGAACCGCACGACATGAACTTCGAGTTTCGAAGTAGTCCTGCTGCTCGCAAACGTAACCCCCATTGCATCTTAGACTAACAGTAAATATATGTCGATTCAGTATCTATGAGACGAAATAAATAGGTTTAAAATTAAAAGGTAATGGAACGTATTTTTAAAGAAGTGACCTTCTTCAATCGAATAAAGCGGTAAAGTTGGCTCAAGATGCAGTGAATCGTTTCAAACGGCTGCAAGAAAACTGGGATCTGGTGTATATTTTACTTGTTTATGTGCTTTAATCTTATCAGGAAGCTAAGCGAATGGGGTTATTGTACCCTTGTGTTTTTAGACAGGCAATCATGGTGTTTACGTAAAGTAGATTACTTATATGAAATTCTTGAAACGATATAAAGTATAATATGGTATAATACAAATTCTGTAAATACTGCACTGGCTGCTGGGTGGAGAGCCTTGGGGGAGGCCTAAACATGATTACCAATAAATGAGTATGAGTATGTCCAGCAGTGGACGTCTTTCGGCTGACATGATGATGATGATGATGACTGCACGAATTTGACATGTTCACGTGTTTTTTTTAAAGTTAGGTACGAAATTTGCAAGTGTTTGTGGTGAATTTGAATAAGTTATGGATTTTTAATCGGTCACAGTCAAGAAGGAATGCAGCTGCAGGAAAGCTTAACCAACTCATCGCCAAATCGACATGAAAAGCAAAATAATAGACTTGAGATTTTTTGCTCGTAAACATTTAATGGTAATTCTTCGCTATAATTTCGCCTCTGGTGATGGCGATTCTAAGCAAATTGTGCTTAATTAATTCCTAATAAGTTTGTCCTTGACCAAAATTGCACACTTTGCTGCCTCTACGATAAATACTATCACTATGACACTGTTCTGTTTATTATTGTTTATTGTATATAGTGAAGCTCTAGTAATTTTACCGTCCGCAACAGATGGTTTCCAACGGGCTTAACCTTAATTATGACTGGCGAATCCAGGCTAAAGCGAAACTGGTTCTTTGCTGGTTTTTGCCGAGACGCCGCCATGTTAGTACGACACGGAAAAACCTTGAAACGCTTATATCATCCTTAAAACAGACTTATACAACAACAGCGTGAGAGGAATTTTGTAGCAAGCCAAATTGAAAATAGTTATTTGTGACACAAGGGAGCAAAATTATGTAGTTACGGCGAGGGCGGTACATTGAATCCAGAATATAGCGAAGGATTTTACAATAGAATCGTAAGCGTAATGAGGGACTCAAGTGTTAACGCCCAAGATGAAACTTATTTTGCTCCCGAGTGGCTCATGAATACCTACAACTTTTCACACCGAGAATTAAGATATGTACTTAAAAAAAAAACTAAATACAATTAAAGAGCAATCGGTACAGAAAATTGCGTGGTTCTACAATTATCTACTTCAAAATATTGCATTTGCAATAAAACACTTAAAAAAGTCTTGAACAGAAAAGTTGCACTTTGCTCCTTCTGGTCCGAGAAGAAAAGTTACTTTTCGCAAACATCCAAGGAAATGTCGTCCTTATCTTCATGGTCATAGAACGCCAAATACGTCATTATTGTACAGCACTTATTGAGGATTCGTTCTAATTCCAAATCAGACGACAGTAATTGAATTTCATACAACATTGCCGGCCCAGGCCAGCAAAGAGATTGTCTTTTGTTTCAAATTAGAGGATAGTGATGAAATGGGTGTTCTGCCTTTTCGCAGAATTTCATTTGGCCGAATATCATTTGCCAACCAACGTTTCGCCGAAGATTCACTTTGACAACTAACTATTACCAACTTTTTGTATGGCAACGTATCATTTGGTCGAATTATTAAATAGCAGAATATCATAATGACTCAAAACGTTTGGAAAACTTATCATTTGTCAAATCTTTCACTAGGTCAAACAACTAAAGGAAATGTTGCGCTTACCCATATTACTACTTATTATATTATAGTTAAGTACTAAACGAAACCATTATTCAATAAAAAATTGGGAAACATTGTACAACGAAATGAATATTTACGCCAACCAAAACATTCTGCTAACCGAAAGTCGGCATTTTGAAAAGTGACTTTATAACAATCCGGCCAAACGTACAGTTGGTAACCGTGAGGTTGGGAAATTAAACTAAACATTTTGATAAGTTGGCGAGTGATCATTCGGCGAAATGAAATTCTGCGAAAAGTTGGTTGGGAAGTAATATTCGGCGAAAAATTTTTCGGCGAAAAATTAGAGAACCGATGAAATGTCATACAAAATTGCCGGCAGAGCCAACAAAAAGATTGTCTTTTGTTTCAGTGGTTTTATTTCTTTTATTGACTATCTATGGCATACTGCCAAGAAAAAAATCGGCCAAGAGCGTGTTGGACACGCTCGGAATAGGGTTCCGTAGCCATTAGGAAAACATTAAGAAATATTTAACTACTAATAATTCTCAAGAAAACTTAACCGTTATAGTTTTTCTTGTAAGTTTGATAGTCTTACTATCATTCTGAATTTTTCCACCCACTGGTTTAGATTTTAGAGGGGAGGGGCACGCTCTATTTTAATTAAAATTTGCACTTTAAAGTTGAATATTTTGCAATTAAATCACTGAATCGAAAAATCGTTTTAGAAACCCCCTAATGGTTTTAAAAGAGTTATCCAATGATACCCTACACTACAAGATCGGATGGGGTAATCTAAAAAAATTTTTTTAAAATTTTTATTGCTCCATTTTGTCGGCATAGTTTACATATAGTTATATTCGTGCAAAATTAAAGCTTTCTAGCATTGATAGTCTCTGAGCAAAGCCGCGGACGGACAGACAGACGACAGACAGACATGGCGAAACTATGGGGGTTCCGTTTTTGCCATTTTGGTAGCAACCCTAGCAAGAGTATTTTGGCGGGAATAGAAAATAAAAAACAAATACGTATACCGTTTATATCTAAAATGAGTGGTTTTATTTATTCAAATAAGTGTTATTCTTTCCGATATGAGTTCAGCCTCAAGTGACATGGTATTATTTCTTTGGATTTATTTGAGAAAAGCAGTTTACAAGCCTCGTCCGCGAACAGGGATTGTCAGCCTCGTATCTCTAGATGGCCTCGTTAACACTCGGCCATCTATAACTACTCGGTCGGCAATCCCCTATTTTGGGGACTCTGCAGTAATGTACTATTTCTGAATGAGATATGTGAAAAGATTATTTGTTTGTATGTATGTATGTAAACTCTTTATTGTACAAAAAAGTAAAATACAGTTGACAAAAAAACAAATATGTACAAAGGCGAACTTATCCCTTAAAGGGATCTCTTCCAGTCAACCTTTGAGTGGATGAGAGGAGGATTCAGTCAGGGACAGACAAAAATTTACTATAATAATTAACATAGTTACATATTAATTATGATTGCGGATGTTTTTTGTTTCTTATGCTTTGTTAGAAAGGACGATTATAAAATTTGGTAAGGAGGTTGTGATCCTGGAAAACCTGGACATAACAATAAAAATTCAAATTCAAATTAACTTTGTTTATAGGAATATGTATAGTAATAAAAATACATTGGTCTTATCATAATTATCAATGTTGTCTTTGTATTCAGCTTGCAAGCAAGCGTAGATACAAATAATAATAATAAAAAATAATAAGGTAATAATTTTTATTTATCTTTAATAAAATACAATTTTAACAAACTTATGGGCTACACTTATTAAAAAGGGACAAATAACACACATTACCCTGAACTAGGAAAATTCCTGTATCTCAGGTGTAGATGTAGAAGGGCTTATTAATCAAACTTAAATATCTAATCACATGCAAATTATAAGTAAGGAAGTAATTTTAGCATTAAGGCGTTTTATACAATTTTAAATTATTAATAACATAAAAACTACGACTACTAAATTATGTACTTATCTTTGTTTACTTTAATTTAATACAATCAATATCTTTCTGCATCTTATTAGAGCATGAGTCTATATTTGCAATTACTCACACAAAAGTATTTAGAATTTGCTATAAATTATAATTTACTGCTGCTAATGTTTTTTTTTTTTTTATGTTAGAGAGGCCAGACAAACGAACTAGTGGGTCACCTGATGTTAAGTGATCACCACTGTCCATAGACACCCGCAACGCTTTAAGCGATGCCAGTGCGTTGTCGGCCCTGCAGAAATTTATACACACGCCTCTTAAAGGCACCCAGGTCATAACTCGATGGGAAGACCCCAGCGGGAAGCTCGTTCCAGATTTTGCAAGTTCGTGGCAAAAAAGACCGCTTAAAACGCACCGTCGAAGACTGCCATTCATCAACATGAATCATTAATTACACAACAATTAATTAAACATGTTTCATTAATTAGGCTAAAAATGATGTTACGATTTATAAAAGTAAATAAAAACAATAATAATAAATGTCAAACATAAATAATATCAGTAATATTTCCCTATGATTTAAGTAGTCCTTAACATTATAAAAACACTTCGTCAGTATCCATTTCGTCGAATTGCATTTGAACATTTCTTCTGACAACACCTTTAATTCGTCTGGTAAATTATTGAAAACTATTATCACATGTTGATGGCGTTTCTTTTTAAATAGCCTGACGACAGCATGGTTTATACAAAAGAGATATAATAAAAAACAAATCGACAGGCAACGCCCCTATGATAATGACGCGACGTCACATGGCGTCGCGATTCCGATGCACAGTTTGGGAAGCCCTGGTCTAAACGTTCTGGCACTGGCGATCGCAATCAATCACCATCTTATTTTGTCCTTATCTTACACTGTATGACAGAAAGAAATGGTGACACCGATCGTGATTCCAAGAGAATTAGAAAATAGGTACATAAGGCCTCTGTTCTCATATAAAAATAAAACCAGCCAGCATGTCGTTCTAGAATATCGCTTGACCTTTATTTTGTTTTCTCTTTCCAGTCATAATATCGGTGTGCTGGGTGGCCGGCGCGGGAGTGGGGTTTCTCCCACTGTTTGGGTGGCATGCGGCCGTCGACCCCGCGCCCGACTGCTACTTCGTCGAGGTCATGGACTACAACTTTCTTCTGTTCCTGTACTTCGCTACCATCATGACTCCCAGTGTTCTGCTTGCTGCGTTCTACGCTCACATTTACCGCGTAGTGGTCAAACAGGTAAAGAGTACTAGTTTACGTAGCATAAGAACATAAGATTTTTCACAGTTTTCCTTGTGTGTTTCCTTATTAAGAAACCCAGAGAACGAACCTTGAAGAAATTCTTAGGTCGTCAATATTTGTAAAAATCGTTGGATAATATGACTTATGGCATTTAAGTATTGTTTCGTGTTACAGGTTTGCGTTATTTTACGATTTTTGTCTTAGAAATCACATGAATTTATCGTAAACAGTACCTTTAGTACTGCCATTAATTCTGCAGAAGTAGGTAGCACAGTTTTTCATGATTAAGAATGACAGGAGACTACGAGTATCGTAGCGATACAAGAGACACGCAAACAGCTGTTTTTATTGAATAACTGCTTGGGTTCTTGGTTATGAACTGCAGCAAATTGGTTGCGGAGTAGCAATGTTCAATGATAATGGACCTCCGCAAAATAATGTTTGAATCAGTCAATTATTTGTGCTTATGTGTACATACCAAAGAGATTACCTGATTGTACGAGTATGTTGGTGGTGGTTTGGGTAATGTATTTACAAATATACTGTTTATTTTTTCAGATGAGTGAGGTGATGACAGTTGGAGGGTCTCACGGGCGCACGGCGGGCGGCACCATGCTTCGAGTCCTCGGCGCGGCACAGAAACGCGAAGTAAAGGCTACACAGAACCTTGCCATCATCGTTTTCTTCTTCATGGTCTGCTGGATCCCCCTTTACACCATCAACGCGGTCAAGGCATTCATGCCGCAACTAGACATTCCAAATCCTCTCACTGATTTCTGCATAATCCTATCTCATCTAAACTCTGCTATAAATCCGCTGCTTTACGCGTACCATCTCAAAGACTTCAGGGCAGCGTTGAAAGGCCTCATATGCACTGTTCTCGGCCGAGGCGTGCCTATACCGGCAGCGTATAGACCACCGGTTCCTATTAGGCGACCGGCTTTAGAAAGATGCAATGCTCTCCGGGAAAGACCGAGAATCTACGTGAATTCGCCAGTTTGGCTTCGTGAGAAAGAGGCGGAGTTGGCAGCGACACAACAGGCGAGCAAAGTGCCGGCTACTTCTTTGCCGGTGGCAGCAGACATGGAACCATTTCTCAACCGTGCGGTGGCGGATAGTTCAAGTGGACGCCACACGCCTGAAGGCCGGGAGAGTGAAGGCAGCCCTTACCTCATAGAACAGAACCAAGAAAGGTGTCAGAGTCCGTACAAACGAGTTGAAGAGCTACTTCGCAGGGTGCGAAGCGTTAATTCCGACCACAGCTGACACGAGCCCCGCCGGGAGTTTCCGGCCTACAGCGTCTCCTGAAACCAAAGCTTTAAAATGCCCAAATGGGCATGCCTATTCCAAAGAATACGACTGCTATGAGCAGCTTATTACTAGCTTAAGAGCTGAAAGTTACATTATCTATATTTGTAAACATTTTAATCTTAGCTAAATCCATATTTTTAAATAAGAGCATTTTCTATAAGAGATATTTTATGTAGTAGATGTTAATATTATTAAGTTGCAGTGAAAGAATGGAGGTTTGTGTTACCTAATGTTTTTATGCTTGTCAAGAGAGAGTCAGTCAATTGTTGCTTGTTATAAATAAAAAATGCAGTTAGCAAATTACCTACATTGAAATTTTATTTATTACCACTTCTTCTTCACCCACCTTGATCTACCCAATGCTGAGTAAAGGTCTTCTATTCTAGACCATTCTGTGCGGTCTTGAGTTTTCCGCATCCAGTCCTTCCCAGCCGCTCGCACCAAATCGTCCGTCAATCTTGCTGGCTTTATTACCACTATTTCTATGTTATTAAACTCGGGGACAGAAAACACGTGTTGAGTAAAAACCATCCCTGTAAAAATTCATTCAAACCATAATTATATTCTTATTTTAACTGGTGAATATCTCAGAATATTCAGTGATTTCTTTGAAAAACAGACTTGATAAGTACTTTGAAGACTAACACAAGTGAACAATGATATGCTTTAAGCTGCCTGTGCATTATAAACAATAATAATAATAAATAACAAACAACTCTGCCCTTGATTAAAGTGATCTTTTACCCTCTCGCTTGGGTGCATCGTGTGTTCGTGTGTATCGTGCTTGTCAATAAAGTCGGTCATTAACTTAATGGATTGTCGGAGTGCATGTATAATTATAATGGTAGAAAAACTTTACTTTATGGTTATTTAGAGACGCGTAAATGACTCTTGTATCGTTAATCCTTATAGAATAGAAGCATAATGTTGCTTAGTCATAACACAAGCTTTGCTTAGCTTACTTCGGGACTAAGTCAATTGGTGTGAATTGTCCTGTGCTATATTATTTATTTATAATGAAGGCTAATGGGTATATTCAGTAAATCATAGTTTTATAGAAAGTGACTTCATCAGTTGTAGTGTGTATCATTAGTATCATACTTATCATACTAATTTTTTTTTTCAATAGAACTACTCGAAATATCGAGTAAATAAATATGCTTTTTACTCTCTAGTGAAGGGATTTAATGATGTGTTTTACTCTTCGCTACGTGAGGCTATATTGACGTACTTTTAGAACACAAAAAGTGAAAAAATAAATAAAAGGAACGTCCAACCTACAAGTGTAAAATTAATCAATGATTGCACGAATGAATGGCGATTTTCCTTAGAAATAAGATTCTGTTAGAACTGGTATTTACAACTTTATAAATACGAGTATGGCACCCATCAAAAAAAACTCAATGTCAAATTGTAAAATTGTCCAACTGCAAAAATGTAGTCTGAAATGAACGCGCGCCGTCCCCACGTCTGTCTAAACGAAATAAATTCCGCAATTTGGTATGATATCATATGGCAACCCTAATTGGGAAGGACATGACCGCTGCGCTCCAGTCCAGGCCACTACGAAACTCGAAACTCGAAGTTCGTGTTTTGCGGTCCCTCTGACACTTATACAATTTAATACGAGAGCGAGAGGGACGGTATGATACGAACTTCGAGTTCGAGTTTCGTAGTAGCCCCGCAGTTGTGACAAAACATTATTTTTTGCTTGCGCGCTACTTTTTGTCGCCGAATGTATCCCTTTCTACTCAGTAGGGACGCGCGATTTCTTAATTTTTTTGCATTGCTATATTGATGTTTAGCTTATGATGGCTTTTACAGCTTAGCGAGGGTGGGCTGCCAGATGGGCCGCTCAGCAAGGGGAGTGAGCGCGATAGGAATATGCTCCATCCCTTAGCCCTCTGGACCCTGTGGCATGTAAGTAAGTAAACTCTGTGCCTCGGGATTGATGCATTATTAAAGATTATATAAAGGAAGTTTGAGGGACCAGCTCCCTAGTAAAAGCGAAAGATTAGAGCTAAACATCCACACATAAAATACCAGCAAGCCGTAAAATGTTAAATATAATGTTGAATCGTGGCGCATAATGGAGATATTAGTTTTTTATTATGCAATTATTAATGATGACCTCAGTTCAGTGTGTCACGTGAATGTTTGTTTTGTTCAAGCTAACTTTGTATAAAGTTGTGCAAGAGACTTGGTATCAGCGCCATCTACAAAATCAAGTCAAATTTTAAGAACTAACGCCATCTATGAGTAGCTTTAAAATTGTCTTCTTGTTTGACTCGTTAGTTCCACATCTAAACGAAAGATGTCATTGATCAGTTGACGTTTAATCATGATTCCAATTCGTTGAATATTTTATGTGTTCTTTTATAATAATGAGAGTTATTATTTTTTAAACTCAAGACATGCCAGTGGCAAAAACAGTCAAAAACAAAAAAAAGAGTTTGTTGAGCGATGCGGGTTTGTTGCATTTTAGCTAGCTAAAGTAGCGCCCTCTTACTGTTATATTACAAAGGTATACGCTTGAGGTTGAGGTAAATTCGGGCTGGTCTGTGTAAAGGTCCGCCAGATGTCGCAGCATTGATGTTAATATGTGGAGTCAACGTAATTTTTTTGCTATTGTTTTAAGTCCATCTGACCAGTGGAATAACCAGAAAAACTAGCTGGTTGAGCCAAATTACTTATTAGTTGATTGATACCAGCTTATTGAATTTGGTGGTGAAATTCTATCGCTCCAGCTAGGTTCGTTTCCTTAGGACGGAACTCTTCAACAGTTAATGGCATTGACTAAAAAACTTTGCTCGGATATTATGTTTATAGTTTGGATGACAATGCAAGTACCTATAGTAAACAAAAAGTATAGTCAGGAAAAATATAATTTAAAATGCTATTTTTTTAAAGCAAAAATAATTTTCAAGTTTCACATTCGCATTAGCAGCATTCTTTATAAATTTTATAATTATTACCCTGCATTGTACTAAATACAGGTAGAAATGTCTGATATTCTTAATGATAGGTGATGAATGCGTAATTATTAGGTTATAGGTCAAGCCGTTATTAAAAACTAACTTATCTTTATTTTTTCTAGGGTTGAACTGGCGGGGACAAAAACGACTTCCAACGTGAGCTAATTTGGTCGTAAAATAATTCACCTTCGATTTTATCTAATAACATAACATTCCCTACCTAGTTACAAAGACAATCGATCGCGCCTAATTAAAATAAGATGTAAATTGAAGCTTGCCTATGAGAAATTGAAAACATGTCTATAAACTTCAATTTGCAGTAAACATAATTTTCTGTGGAACCCTTAACAAAATTTTATTTTAAACATGGCCAGCAGCAAAGGTAAGGTAAAATTTTAGCTCAGAATAGCGAAACGGATCCTGTAGGCAAGTAATCCTGTTAGGGTAAGTATTTGTATTTTTAAATAATTTCACAAACTAGATAATGCTCGGTGACGCGGTTTAAAAATGGTCCTTTTCTACTTTTACTTTTTCTTATACTTATTTAATTTCTGTTACAGAATAATGGAATATTTTAATAACGTTAAGCAAAGGATGAAGGCCAGCAAAGCTATGCTAAAAGAGAATAGCTTGGATAGCCTGGTTTGGCTGGTTAATGTCATCCCAAGCATCGGTGGTTTTAATATCTCCAGGGAGGAAATATTCAGTACGATTCATTGTTATATCGATACCGGAAATCTCAATTGGCGTAAAGGACATTTTAAGACTTTACAGTACAAGCAAAAAACGTTCACTTTTTTGAAAAAAAAATTATAACTCATCTGTTTATTATTGCATAAAAATAATGTTAAGGGAGATTATAGTTTTTTTTATCTCTTCTATCAGATAGCATTATAATTTTTATTGGAAAAAGCATATTTACGGAGATAATGTCTTTTACTACCCCCAATTTTAGATGTTGTGTTCTTTACGCCTGTTGATAACGTGACTTTCAAAATATAACCTTCAGTCGTACAGGTCCCTTTAGCAAAATAAAAGGGCATTATTACTGTCGTAAGAGAAGGAAATTGACAGAAAACGGGGTATAAAGAACATGAAATGGTACAAATTTAGATTGAAATAATTAAAATGGGTTGTAATTCATGGAAAAAATGCAACAATTTTATTCATTACTGTAAGATTTTTATTATTCTAAGTGCAAAACTAGGCCTTATACCTGTAATCACACATCAAATTTTAGTTTTGTAGTTAATAATCAATATTTATAATAAAGTTTCTTAAGTAAAATATCTAAACACGTAGGGCCGTGTTGCACGACACGACATTTTTTTATTTTTTTTTATTTTAAGTTTAGTTTAGTTTTAAGTTAGTTTCTAGATAAGGTCCTCACTGAAAATCAGCGCCACGGCTTGCCGTGGCATTATGCTGAGTGGGGACCTGTTTAGCGTCATGTATGTCTTGTATTTGTTCTGTTTTTATTTATGGCGTTAAATAAATGTAAGTATTTTCTTTTTTTCTTTCTTTAACCCCTTTCAAAATGGAATAGTAACATTTAAATGACACTTTGTAGGTAGTTTAACTTTAGTTTGCTTTATTTTTACAAGTACTTTAGTTCTAATTATAATTTTTCCACCATAAAAGATATAATTATTAATTTTTCTTTCCACTTGGAAAATAGGATAAGTATTTAGTTTAATTTAACCACCTATTTACATGCATTTTAAAAACAAAACTTAATATAATAAGTAATCTATTCATAATCAAATATGAAACACTGTGGCGAATCTTTACAACAACATAGTGAGTAATGAAAATAATGAAAAATTCAATAGGTAAGAAAATAATTTACAAAATTGTGTGTATGGTTTAGCAAAAACAGACCATTATACCTGCATCAAAAATATTTTTGTAGCATAATTATCAGTCAAAAATCAACATCTTATAATTTTTTCAAACAACTAAATAAACAAGACCTTTAATATTAAATAGAAACTTGAGTACAAGAGGTATCGATCTCTTAATTTTAATTTCTTCTTTTTATATCAGTAAGTATTTTAGTTATAATAATATTTTTTCCATTATCATGAAATATTTAAGTATTTTATCAATGTCTCCTTCTACTTATAAAATTGTATTTAGCACTGTTATTCGCTATTCTCTTGTTGTTTAATATACAAGTATTTTAGATGAACTAAAATTATAATCAAAGTAAACTAGGCAACATTGTAATTAATCTTTTGGATGACATACTTAAGGTGACCGTCTCAAATATAATTAATACTTAATCAAATCTTAAGAAAACTTTTAAAATCGCACATAAGTAGTTAGTAGATTTTTTTGGTTCGGCATTGTGTAGACTACTTGTCACAAAGTGAACTTAGTTACAGCCACAGAATAACGTAAAAAACACAGCAAAACTGCATACAAAAAATCGCGCGGAGCGGCGGCGGCGCAGGTGGACGGTATAAACCTGTTTGTTTACGTTTGTTCGCTTAGCTAGCCCTTACCCCGCCGCCACGCTCCCCGCTCGTGCCCTACGTACACCGCTCCACGTCGTATGATGTCTCTGATATTATTGCGATCCATTATTACGTTATAATTTATATATAGCGTACTCTGTCTCACACACTATCTAATATGAACTACGAGTAAAATCATCAAAGTAGCAACAAAGCTTGGGTTGTAAAGTCATTTAAGGACATCATTTTAGTCATTTTAATTATTTATTCCCATATTAGCTTGGGTTGTAAAGTCATTTAAGGACATCATTTTAGTCATTTTAATTATTTACTCCCATATTTTTTATGAGTTGTAACAGTCTTTTAGGTCTTAATGGACACACGTAAGTAGCATATAAATTACATCAAAAGTAAACTAGGTAGTAAAGGACATCAAAACAGAGAAATCTCTTTACACCCAGATACACTATGTAAATAAAGGTTTACGTCCAAGCAAAGTTTATAAAATGTCCTTTAAATCATTTTTTTCATAAATAATCTTGAATAAGTTGTCCAAAATGAAAGTGGTAAAGGTCAATTTTTTAATCGTAGCGTTGCTTGGAATATACCATTCGATAGAGAAAAAAAAGCTGTATACGATGGTACTTAAAACTCATTTTCGCATTTTTGTCCTTTACGCCATTTGAGATTTCCGGTATCGATATCGTCAATATCGTCCATTTGTTTGATAATTTTCACAATAGTATATTTTTTATTGAGGGACTAAAATAAGCCAATATATACCCGAGGTGGCTATTTATCCGAGGGTTTATATTGACTTTTAGTCTCGTGGTGAAAACTCTTATTTTTCACTTCGATTGCGAGAAATAGTTAGTTTAGTACAAAAAGATTTAATCACAAAATAAAAGTAAATCTTTCTAGACTTCGGCGGTAAAAGATTATCAATTGTCTTTTGCTCTTTGCTCGACATCATAATTTTCACTATCACTTGACGACATTGTGAGAATAATCAATTTATTTTAATCGTTTACGATTTACGCTCTACAACAATTTTAAAGTTTTCACGGTAAGTATTTTTTTCCAACCAGACACAGATTTAACAAAATTGCATCGGCGAAATGGTCCAAATTCCAAATGGAAATACACAAATGGGAAAATAGAATGGCACCACCTTCTATGCGGAAAAAGCATAGAAGTAAGACCACGTAGACTAAGAACGTACCTAACATTTGCGTTATAAAAATGGTCCACACACAATCTTATTTTTTGCAAGTAACGGGCTATAGAGTTTATCTAAGTCACTCAAAGGAAATTAAAAAATTAATTACTTTTACTCCCTAGGGACTAAAGCATTCACTTTACTCCAGCCTCATAAGGCTATATTGACCTACTTTTAGAGCATGAGAAGTGAAAACGTACTTTTTATGAGTAACGAATTTCCACATCGCGGTTTTTTCATGTACGGATTTTTCATGGAGCGTTTTTAATGTTCACATTTATTTTTCCGTTTATTTTACCAGTAGATTATTTTATCAAGCGCATATATTCTTTAGCAGCATTAGACAACCCACGCCTTATGTCGACGGAGCCCGGCTTCGCGGGTCTCCTATTTCTGAAGATACATAACGAACATAACCTACCTATTGAATATCTAAATGAATACTAAATACGAATGAATACTAAAGAGTATCGATTTGTTACAATAATAATTTCGAGTTTAATATAAATAAATAAATATCATGAAACACTTGACACCAATTGCCTAATAAACGTATAAACAATAATATCTAACAAACCAACACACCTATGTAACAAACCTATTAAAAACGCTTTATGGAAAATCGCTACATGGGAAAAGACGAATAAATTTGCGAACGTGGAAAACCGCGATGTGGAAATTCGGTAATCAGAAAAATGCGTCTGTGAAAATGATCTAACAAACCCCACAAGCTCATCAGCCGTCTAGTAAGCAATAGTATCAAAAACCTCAGCTCCAGCACTTATCATAGGCATACTGAAACCAATCATTCATACGGTAGGTATCTAACTATCAATGTTCTACCAAATAAAAACCATTCAGATTCTGATTGTTAGTGCACATTGTCAAGCAGTCATATTCCTCGTTGTATTTACAGTGCCATTTTGGATCTTGCATATTTTCCTTCTCACTTACGTTTACGGGGTCGGCAGCATCGTGTATCAAGCCAGGGATGCTCAAGTAGCCAGTGACTTCGTCAAGAGCTTCGTCAACGTCTCAATATTTGCTTTGACAGCCAACAACAGCTATTGGTTCTTGACAAAGAGGTAAAAGGTTTAGTCCTCCGAAAAGTATACTTGCCAGTTATCTTTTCTACATTGAGTAGATCAAAACGTGAATCTATTTGTTTGTATTTTTCTTGACCAGGAACTTATTTTTCATTATAGGCAACTGCTTAAAGAGGTACTAAGGAAAGTTAAAGAAAATGATAACTATGTTATAAAGTCTGGACTTTTTCTCGAGAAGCACGAGCACTCGCTGTCTTTGATCAAGCGCATATTATTTTTATTCTATGGGCTAAACTTAACAAACGAGTTCACTGTGTATTTGCCGAAACGTATGGACCTTAATAAAGAAACCTTCTCTATGACGCTTTGTGTTGGTAAGTATGGTCACATGTTTTCTCCATTATTAGGTATTATTACTAGCTTTTGCCCGCGGCTCCGCCCGCGTGGTATTCGGTTATCGCGCGCTGTTCCCTCGGGTGTGCGCTGTTTTCCGGGATAAGAAGTAGGCTATGTCACTTTCGGGCCCATAAACTATCTCTATGCCAAAAATCACGTCGGTCCGTCGCTCCGTTACGGCGTGAAAGACGGACAAACATACAAACACACAAACATACAAACACACTTTCGCATTTATAATATTAGTATGGATTATTTTTTATGCAAATTAGTGAGTTTATTTAATCATAATCACGCCAGTTGTTTTATTGATTATATGAATACATATTGCTTTCATGTTAGATATTTAAACATTTTTTTGAAGATGATCTACATACTCGTAGCATAGGTATGGGAAACTAAACCTTTTCTAATTTCGTTATAAATAGGTTCAAGATAATTATTTACCTAATATTTATAGAGCAACTTCCTTTTCATACAAAAAGTAACGATATCTTTACATCTTTTATCGTAAAGCAACCGAGTCCAAATGACGATAAAAAAAGTACAATTTTTTTGCTGACCTCACTATTTGTTGGCTTTATGCATTGTCATTCAAGTACAGTTCCGTACCAAATTTAAAGATTGAAGATTTCCGTCCTGCAGAGACGATTCAGGCTTGACCAGCAGAATTTTTCGGTTTTACTTAAGTAAAACCGAAAAATTCCCACCTACCTAAAACCTACTAGTGAGTAATAACACGTGTGGTTCGCAATCATAAACCATTAAATGGCAGTTTAATTTAAACTCCGTGATTTTTTTAAATATCCATTGGAATTCCCAAAAATTTCGTTGTCGTTTTCATTTACATTGTATGACGAATAACCGAGAACATCATGTCTTTAAACCTAGCATCGATTTTGGGATTTCGTATGTATTCCGTCGGAATTAAGAACATCATCAGGGCAAAAAGTAGCTTGTGTCTTATTTTAGCCGTCTAGCTATGTATGTACACATCAAATTTTATCCAAATCCGTCCATCCGTTGTAACGTGAACAGTATCAAAAGCACACGCGTACGCACTCGGACGTTAGCAGAGTGCCTATGTTGTGAAATTGCCACGATTTTAATATTTTTAGAAATAATGGCGCATTGTTTTGCTTTCACCCAAAATGTATGTGTGCCAAGTGAAAGAGAATTTTCATACATCTTGGCTATAATCACAAGTTACACATAGTAATTAGGTATACCACACTTGTTAGCATTTTGCTACTACTATACTTACTAACATAAAAGTGTTGTCGTCGCTTTTTGTATACCCTCCAAAGAGAATACGTAGAGTAGAATAGTTTATTTACCTACTCGAAACTACCGTAAGGCTCAATTATATTAAATGATATTGCGCCGGATAAATCACGTCTTAAATCGAGTTTAGCTCGAAATGTTTCAAGCTAATTCGTAGCTTTTCTTCCTAGGAGCAACACGACTCGGCGGCTGCCGCAACACGCGCACTGGCTATGAATTAAGCCGAAACATGTCCAGCTAAATTCTATTTAAGACGTGAGTTATCCGGTACAATATCGTTTAATATAGTTTATTTACTCGTTTAATTATTTTCATATTTCTTTTTCAGGACTCGAACCTCTTACGTCATCTCCAAATCGGGAAATATGCAAGGCCTTTCTTTGTATACAGGAGATGACGATAGTTTCTGTTGTTCTAAATTATCAAACTATGATGCTGCTACTCGTAGCACATACTGCACTCATGTACCAAATACTCTCTGATGAAATAATGACATTCAACACAGTACTCGACGACCGTAGCAACTATGAAACAGTTCAAGAAACTTTATCCGTTATTATTCGCCGGCATGCTCTTATTTTAGAGATTACGGAAAATCTCAAAGGCTTATACAACATGCCTATGGGTGTGAATTTCGGTTCCAACGCGGTTTGTATGTGTTTATTCTTTTTCTTGACTTTTGAGGAATATCTTGGCTTCATGCCCGTGGTGGTGTACTGTTTCTTAGTATTTTTCTTATACTGTTTCCTATGTCAGAGGCTCACGAATGCCGCGGAACTGTTTGCTAGAGCAGTATACAGCTGCGGTTGGGAGAAAATGAACGTGAAGGAACAGAAAGTGATCTATACTATGCTGATACAGGCTCAGAGGCCAGTCGAATTGCTGGCAGCCGACCTCATACCAGTCAATATGTATACGTTTGGAAGCACTACTCAAGCTATATATAAGTTTACTACCGTTGTAAAGCTTTAGTATGTTTATGCAGGACACAGCAAAAAAGATGTAACTGCAGCATATATCATTACCTATTTAAACAAGATTAATTTATAAACATTTAGATGTAGAAAGCACGTGATGCAAATAAAAGATTCATGATGCGGATATGAGTTTTACTATGCTTCATTGAATTGAAAAAAAAGTATGTGTTCAAAAAAAATCGTAAGTCACTCTACCTAAGTCAAGATAAGAAATATGTCCCAATTTGGACCTTAGTCGTAGTTTGAATAAAGTCGAAGTTTGGACACAAGACAATCTTTCTCGTGCACTGATCTTATGTACCTACAGTCAACCTCATAAATAAGTGGTCGCTTTTTTACCTTGTTAATTTAACGTCATGTTTGAAAAGCCATACGAAATTGTGTAACGACTGAAAGTGACAAGGTACAGAAACGATAAATTATTCACGTTGACTGTACCTAATTATTTTAACATTAACAATAATGTATGTAGCGCAACATGACTGAAATGAATAAAATTACACAGTATACAAAAAAAAAGCCAAACCAGGGACACGGAGTGTTTAGTTCTCACTGGTTCTCACACACTCAACAGTAGTATACTCATAATAGCTCACTGAAAACTTTTCTGCACTTGGTTGCAAAACCTAACGTTTCACGGTGACCTTAACACAAATAGGTAGAGCCTTTGCGTATGTTTTGAAATGATTTTGCTTCAATGATTTACTGCGGAACAAAATTGCAACACACGAATTTAACATAATTATAGACTTTCCATTTTTGACGACTTTAAAAGAAACTACAGGTATGAGTCGATTGAAAGTTTTTCAAATGTTTAATTCGATTTTACCAATATCTGTTTGGAATAACAGTTAATTTACAGATGATGGCTAAATTGGTTGAACCAAAGAACAGAAATAATGAGAATGTTGTGCTCAAAATTTAATTTCTCGAATATCTCAAAAATAAAAAAAAACTCTAATAGTAATATCCTCGATTTTCTATGTGTGCGTATTGAGACCATTTTTCTCGTTGAAATTAAGTAACAAGAAATATTGAGGAATTAAAGAAATACACTCCGTGAGATCTTAAAAAAACCTTCGTATTTTAGAAGCATACTTCGGATATTGACGATGACACGCGATTGTGATACGCGGTTCTGTTCTGTTATCAACTTGCAAAACTTTTTGAAGTTACCGTAAAAAGTTATGTAAAGAATAACCATCAGTACAAAATAAACCTTATTGTGATTACATTAAGCTTGTTTATGTTTTTCTAATATTAATACAATATGACTTTTTGTCATGATACAAAGAAAACAAAATCAGCATTTTCGAATTCTTCCATCGTTAATTTAAATCGAGAACACCCCGACATAACACAGTGATTTTGTTTGGAAGTGTATAGAGTTGTTATACCATGTTTACTTCTCTTGGGTATGTCAAATGAATTTTTTTGGTCTGCTTTGTTTAATATTTTTTAATGTACTTTTCAAAATCCCCGTTACTTGTATGACTCGGTCTCGAACCTTATTAAAATATTTACAATCAACTCTTTTCTTGAAACATTCAGCTTCTTTAAAAAAATATTTATATCACATTATAAACAATTTCCGTGATTGGCTATTTACAGAAATGCCCTGTTTAAGTTGACTCCCCATGGAAATCAATTTTCGAAAAATAACTAACTGATTAAATAAGTTAGTGGATGTTTTAACTGCTCTATATAAATCAATGAAAACACAACGAGTGCACTCACCGCGTGCTGGATTGCTACTAAGTCAAAAAGACAATTGTCATTTTCTACTAACGAATCCTCCCGATTTCCCCCGAAACCCGAAGGTTTTTCTAAAAGCTCACGGATTGTAATTACGTTTCTAGATTGGAGTGATTAAAAGATAAAATATTGAACGTATATTTTAATACAAAAAACCGATCAACAGCTTGTCAGGTCATGCTCAGTATTGAGTTTCGTAGTTCCCGACCTTGAATTAAATTTGGCTTAAATTTTTTTTTTTACAAAAACTTCAAAGCTCCTCAACTGATTAAATTGAAAATAATTTTTGTAGAAAGTTTTTGTTAAGCTTAACTTCCGTGATTTTTTTCATATTTTTTAGGCGTGTGGTTGAAAAGTTAGAGGGGGGGGACACATTTTTTTGAACTTTCGGAGTTAATATCTCCGAAAATATTTGCTTTATCAAAAAACGATTCCCTATTAATTTTCAAATATCTATTCAAAGATTATGATAGGGTATTCCGGGAGATCGTATGGATAGCTGTGTCCGCCTCTACCACCGACGCGGACGCCTCAATGTGACCACGACGAAGAAGAAGAAGATTCAAAGATATCCCACAAAATAGGGTAGACGTGAAAAAAAAAATCATCCCCACTTTACGCGTAGATATAGGAGGTACCCTAAAAATATCAATTTTTTATTTTACCGCTTTATCGGTAACAGATTTTGTATATTCATGCCAATTATTTATAGCTTTCTAGTACGTCTCTGAGCTTAGCCGCGGATAGATAGACAGACAGCCAGACAGGCATGGCGAAACTGTGAGGGTTTTTATTTGTTTAACCCTAAAAAAGTGAAAAGGTGGAAATCACCGACTTACCGTTGATATAGAATTATGAAATTTGGGGAAAAAGCAACGCCGCACTAGATAAATGGTTTAATGCACGATCGCATTATATTTGGTTGATTTCGAAGAACAACGAAACTAATAAATAAAATACTAGCGAGAGACATAGTCTAGTGTGAATCTACCCGTGAAAAGACCTTGTAAATATTATGGCAAACCTTAGCGGCGCAACTGGCCGCTTGCAGAAAAATATACGATTCTAAATTCAAAATTATTGATTCACTTTTGTTTTTTCCTGTGGCTTGCTCTACGTTTTGGCAAGGAGTAAACCGAAAATTTGTTTATTTGTAATAAATAGTTTAAGTGTGCTCAGTAAATTAATAACTTACTAATACTGAGTAATTTGTATTGATTAGGGCTGCCACTATTGCAGTTCTGTTTCCTGTTTCATCCATATATTCTTCTCTAACATCGCTCCGCGCTGCCGCCTCGGAGCAGATCGTTGGAGAATACTGAAGACTTGCTCTGTGTGAAGCTATCTAATTCCCTACCTATCCTACAAGTCTCAGGCTAGTGTTTTTTTATTTATATTCAAGAGCAGTACTAATCAATAATCAATTTAATTTAATTTAAGTAAAAAAAATAATAATTAAGTAATCAATTTGTATACCACCTATATTTTTTTACTGTTTTATATTTTTCTTTTATTAAATCTTATTTTTCCGACTTCATTAGGTTACATGGTAGGTATTATCAGAAAAAAATCTGACTAGGAAAAAAGCAAATCTCATAAAGGTTCATCATCTTTTAATCTTATTTACGCAATTGATTGATTTAGGCGTTAATTTGCGGAGGCTTGCTTGCGCCGTTGTAGCGGAGAAATAAAGTAATGGTATTGTAAATTAATCTTAATTTCATCACAGTAAAATATTCCTATCATGTCATTTAAAATTATTGATCTTATAGTATAAATAATCGGGTCTTGGATATATAATATGTATTTAAGTATTTATTTATCTATATTTAAGTATGTTTATCCGTTGCTTAGTGTCCATAGTACAAGCTATGCTTAGTTTGGGACTAGGTCAATTGGTGTCAAGTGTCCCATGATATTATTATTATTATTATTATTAAATAGGATGATTTAACGATAAAGTTTAATGTCCTGGAAAATGAAAGCACAGTCAAACAAAGGTGAAGTAGTTGGCTAAGAGGCTATTTTATTGACACTAAACGTGTTATAAAATCCTTGTTCAAGCTCTCATGATTCCAATGGGCATTACACAACTTTTAAGCTAGTACTCTTAGGAAGAGATAGTCTGAACATAACACTGATATTACCTAGTAATTACGTATGGCAGTGTGATAGAAACGGACGCGAAGGGAAAGTAATACTTGTTAGCGTGTTCTAGGAACGACGAAGATTTAATGAATTTATACATACGAGATATAAGTAACTAACTCTTCGAAGTCTTTATTGCCATAAAGGTGTATTTATAGCTTGATGTTTGTAAATACTTAGTCTATTTTATACGAACTTGCAAATGTTGTTGTGAGATAGTTGTCAATTGTCATAACAGGAGCATGATATAATGTGACGTTTTAACTTAGCTCTTTTTTCGCTCGTTTCTATCTTGAATATTGTTGAATCCCTCCTATATATTTTTTTTGCAGGTGGTAGGACCTTGTGCAAGGTCTACCCGGATTTGCTACCACCATCTTGTTCGCTAATCCTGCCGTGAAGCAGCAGTGCTTGCACTGTGGTGTTTCGGCGTGGAGAGTAAGACAGCCGGTGAAATTACTGGCACTTGAGGTATTCCATCTTAGGCCTCTAGGTTGGCAACGCATCTGCAATACCGCTAGTGTTGCAGATGTTTATGGGCGGTGGTGATCTCTTACCACCAGGAATCCCTTTTGCTCGTTTACCTTCGAGTCGCATAAAAAAAGTACATGTTAATTTTATATTTCATTTTCTTAGAATTAACTTAATACTTTTTATACCGCTCGATTATTTATGCGCTCGAAAAACTTAACACTCCTTCGGATAGTCAGGTAAAAATTGGACAGGCCAAGTAAAAGAGTCAGAGTCAATATTCGTAGAAGAGATAGGGTTCACAGAGATTCTTTTATTTTAGCAATGCGATCTCATCCTTCATCGTATCTAGTTTAACAATGCATTCTAATCGTGGCCAGAACGGAACGATATTCGAGATTTAAGCAACCGGACATCATGCACTTGTACTCTCTGTTGAAAGTAGTTCCCGCGACTTCTTGGGCCAGTCGCCCGCCAGCCGTGATCGCACCGCGTCGTATTTCGCAATGATATAAAACAAGCGTTGCATTTGTTTATACCGATATTGTTTTGTTTGTACCGGTTCGAAATGAAGTTGATTGTCTTTTTCTTGATAGTAGGCACTAATATCAGTGACAACGGCAGAGCATCTCTGGACAGTTTTGTGCCCATGAGCACTAATATACTTTTGGAGGATACCACGAAGAATGCAGGTAATGTTTACTTTGTTTTTGGTTTCGTACTTGTATTTAACTAAGTGGAATAAGTTTCTTGAAAGATAACATTTGAGTCAAACAACTTTTACTTCTTGGCCTTTTCCCGCTGCTTTGCTCAGAGGTTGAGTTTTTAGGGTTCCGGAGCCAAAATGGCAAAAACGGAACCCTTATAGTTTCGCCATGTCTGTCTGTCTGTCCGTCCGCGGCTTTGCTCAGAGACTATCAATGTTAGAAAGCTGTAATTTTGTACGAATATATAAGTAAACTATGCCGACAAAACAGTACAATTAAAAATTCAAAAACAATTTTTTTTAGGGTACCTCCCATAGACGTAAAGTGGCGGTGATTTTTTTTTTCTCATCCAACCCTATAGTGCGGGGTATCGTTGGATAGGTATTTTAAAACCATTAGGGGTTTGCTAAAACGATTTTTCGATTCAGTCATTTGTTTGCGAAATATTCAACTTTAAAGTGCCAATTTTCATTAAAATCGAGCGTCCCCCCCCTCTAAAATCTAAACCGGTGGGTGGAAAAATTTGAAAAAATTCAGGATGGTAGTCAGTATATTAAACTTCCAAGGAAAACTATAGCGGTTAAGTTTGCTTGAGAATTATTAGTAGTTTATGAGTAAATAGCAGCGTAAGGTATAAAATATACCTATACTTCGAAGATTCCGTATAAAGTACGAAATCCTTAGAAAAATATTACTCAATTTTTTCGTAATGGCTCCGGAACCCTATTTTGGGCGTGTCCGACACGCTCTTGGCCGTTTTTTTTACTTTCAGGATGAAAGTTAACACCCGTATTTTTTTGTTTTACGAACGGTTTGAACAACGAATTTTCTTAATATTCAATTGTAGTATTTTTAGGAATGATGTTAGTAACTTTCCAAGAGCCTAATCGATATACCGTGGTAGTTGCTCAGAACTTGTAGGTATTATACGTTTAGCTTGAATTTTATTTAAAAAAGACGCATGTAGTTTACCTAGTAATTATTATTAACCTAACCTATTTGTCAATGCATGTAATTGCTCAATAGTTCTCACTAAAACATAAAAATGAGTTTGAACAAAAAAAACCGCTTTGACAATTCAGAAAAACAATTTAGAATGTATCTACTTAAGTCATAATTGTAATTAAAATATTATTCAAGTTCAAAATAAGCAAGCAAGGGCATGATGTACGAAGGCCAAGACTCTTTAACTTACAAGGTTGCCAGAGTATTTACACTCTAAATCTTACGTTGCAGACAAATCATGCTACCGACCTTGCAAATTCAACGTCAAACCACGAAGGTGCCACTTTGATTTCAAAATCAAGCCAACGATCCAAGAAGATGGAAGACCAGCGATTACTGTGAACGGGATGACTCCAGGGCCGCCCATACACGTCTGCGTCAATGATGTTGTGATCGTTGTAGTTAGTAATAAGGTCCCAGGGCAAGATCTGGGTATACACTGGCATGGGATTGAGCAGAAAGGAACGCCATTCATGGATGGAGTTCCAATGGTTACACAGTGCCCCATAAGCTATGGATCAAGCTACAAATATAGCTTTAGAGCATCGTCACCGGGAACATTCTTCTATCATGCTGATTCAGGTAATTTGAAGAACGAAAAAAAAACCGTGGCTTCTACAAGTGTATACACAAGAGGGTTATGTAGTTATGGCTTAACATACAAAAGGTGAAAATAATTTCCACCCCCTATACGTAGATGTAGGCCAATTTTGTCATTTTCTCAGTCAACACTAAAGCTAGATTCGTACGTTTCATTTTATTAAATTTATTGAATAAACTCATTTTCTTCATGTTTATACATAAAACTTATTCAGGTGATCGTCTGTTTGGTTATTAATCAATATTTCAGAAAAGAAAACGTACAACAGTACAAACTTAGATTTTGTTTAGAATTGACAGGCTTTCTGGAATTGATCAAAATCGATTGATGTTTACGAATCACGACTTATATATTGTAGAAGCTATTCATGGTTGACTAAGTGATTTACATTTCAGTCTGCCTTACACTGTTCTGCCTCAGGTAGTTCTTTTCTGTCTAACTAGAAATTTTGCATACCTAGACATATGCTAATAAGTAAGCCTGATTCGGCTATTTTTATACTAGTAGGTACGTATTAGACGATAGAACTTTCACACGTCTCAAGAATACTGTTGCATTTGGAGCCTAATTTAAAATGATAACTTACTTTCTCAGAGAAAGTTTCCTTTTCAGTCCAATTATTTCTGAATCTCGTACAAAAATACAAATTTACTGAGTTAAGGTAACTGATCTCTAATAAATCGACTGTCTATTTAAGAATCCATTAAGAGAGACTAGGTAAATACATAACATGTGACAAATGCGTTAAATAAAATAGAAAGTTACGATGAAGACGAAACAAACAATAAAAATCTCTTGTCAGCGGAAATAATAAAAGGGCAATGAAAAAGAAACCTCTAGAAATGTAAAAGAAAAACTTGATAAATTTCACTAGGTATTTATTGGTGGCAAACGGCAAACCCAAATACAGTTCTTGTTGTAGATTTTGTAAGTAGACTATTTGTTAATTTAATGTAAGGCTCAGTTCGTGATCGCTTTTGTCGTTTTGTCGAGATGCTTTGGCAATGAAAGCGTCCATTCCACTGTAATTTGCGTTGCAATGACCTGATTTTAAAGCCATTACAAATGTTTTGGAATGCTACCGTAGATACGTGCTATTTTTTTTGGCAAAATATAATAGAACGTACTTCGTTCTGTGTTTTTAAGTGTTTAATGAGATCATTTTTTTTTAATGAAACTTACTGATTTTGCTCTTTTAACATAATGGAAAGTAAAAAATATTCCATACAAAAATTGATGGCATGTATCTCGACAAATTCCTTATTTTCGTTAATTCCAGTAAATCATCAAAGTGATGGTGTGTATGGAGCGTTGATAGTGAATCAGCCACAACCACTGGAGCCGCATTCAACTATGTATGACTACGACAGAAGCCAGGAGAACACACTGGTCGTTGCAGCCAAGTTTCCGGAAATGATGACTGGTAACCTGGAGGACTACAGTCAATTGAAACCTAGTTCATTGCTGATTAATGGAATCGAAGATGATTTTAAGTAAGTTTAATTAATACTAGCTATTTCCGTAGAAGTATGAAGAACAGTTTACGACCTATTTTCAGATCTACCGAATATACACGAATAATTTCATAAAAATCATTCAAGCCGTTTTGAAGTAGTTTGGTCACAAACATTTTTGACCCGAGAATTTTATATACTAGGAAGAATGATGTAAAGTACGTCTAAAAACAATACGCGCGTCAGACTTGAGCTTGACCGATTTTTTAAATCGATTTTTACTCGTCAGAAAAGTGAAAGAATAATTTTACGGGTATAATATAATTACAATCTCGTTTAACGTCAATTAATGACCCTTGTTTTAAGAAAATAAAATTGGAACTTGACTAAGGTCAAGAACCTGGAGATAAATTAATCCATACGTCTAGTGAGGTTCGAGCTATTACTGATAAAATCTTTATTCAATTTAGACAAGCTCCTACGAACGTCGAAAAAACTATCACCGACATGGAAAAAAACCACAGTTGATGGAACGCAGCATGCTCGGCGTGATGTATTTTTGGCTGGAAAGAAAGTTTCTTTCAAACTTGTTAGTGGTGAAAACGCATAGTTACGATAAATAAAAATATTATTTATTGCACATCATAAATCGGTACAAAAAACGCTTAGATTCAGGGTAGGCAATAGGCGGTCTTATCGCTTAAAAGTGATCTCTACTAGATCTCTAGTTACTATTTTATATGTGGATGATTATCCATTTAACTTACCTATCTAATTTATTTCAAAGCTTTTTAGACGTGTGCAGTTATTTTGTTTTGAGAGATAACGGTAAAATTAATAAAAATAGAATGCGCATCAATTATGTTTTTGCGCCCGTCAAAAGTTTGACGTGTTAAATGTTTGCTGTAGTAAAACTAAAGCAATTAAAACAATTAAAGCAAATGTTCGCTGTCTTGATCCGACAAAGGCGAGTTAGTTACAATGTCAAGATTAGATAGTTCGATATTTGATTTAACATACCTATGTTAATTTAGTTATTTTGCTCCATAAACTAGTGACGTGACAAATAGTACAGTCACCAATATCTGACATAACAAGCGTGCATAAATATCTGATTCGACAGATATTAATGATGGTAACTGTACGTACCTAGTTCACGAATAATATACACAAACAATCAATCACAACTTCTATTTTACGAGTAAAAATAGGTACTTACCTACGTTATAAATAAGTGCGAAAGTTTGTTAGTGTGTCATACATATTGTTTGTGGTTAAATAACGCGTAAAGGATTGCATGGATTTATAAGAAAATACAACGTGTTTTCTCTGTTTTTTGGGTCAGTTCATTGATAAAATACTTGGTAATTAACTTTTGCCAAATCGAATTATGTTTTTCAGTACATTTTTTAATGCAGTATAACATCACGGTCATTGTTAGTCAAATTGTAAAATTCAAAACCTTGACGAGTGACACATCAAAGAGATACAAAAAACTTACCTTTTAGGGTTCCGTACCTCAGACCCTTAATTTAAACCTAAAATTGCTAAAAGTGGCTCCAAAGTGGTAACGTTTCGTGTGCTCTGCGATACGGTGAGAATACAGGTGTGATGTTTGAATTTGAAGAAATTTGTATTTGCTTTTCAGACTATTTATGCTGCCTGGTTACGCCTATCGCCTGCGCTTGATCAACGCCATTGCTGTAACCTGCCCGGTGGTCGTCAGCATCGACCAGCATGAGATGGCCATCATATCCACTGATGGCAAGCCAGTCAAACCATTTTCAACCAGCAGCGTTCAGCTTTATCCAGGTACTAGTTATGAGCCCCGCCTTGATGCTAATAAGAGGCTTTGTGCAAAATCAAGCTCTGATTCTTAATAATTAACAATGTGTCAAGATATCCGCGTAAAGTCCACCGTTATGTACGAAGTTTAGGACATACCTCTAAGTAAAATCCAATGCACGTCTTGTGAAAGGTTTCTTTCGTAAGTAATCATACCTATCTATCCAATTTCCTACCCAATTAGACAGCTTTCGTTACTTTTAGAAACAAATTCTCGCTCTCGCATCATATATACAATTGCACTCATAAAGTGATCATGATGTTTCATTTAAACGCGTACTTTATAAAGAACCAATTAACACTAAGAGTAACGGTCGAATGTACTTTATAAAGTACAAATTGTTCATTGAATAAAGAATTCTAAGAATTTTGAAATAATGTCCCAAATAACAAAGCAGGTTAACCACGTCTTGGTCTTAAACACTGAGTTTGTTAAAAAAAGTCAAATGTTTTTGACGATTCTTACTTCAGCTACTTACCATTCTCAGTACTAAATCCGATGTTTTAACATCCGAGACCGTGGCCGCTGCAGTGTGGCCAAAACGTCAAGGTAACTTTAGCGACATAAATGGCGTGATCAGTGTGCGGCATGCCCGGGAGTGTCAGTAAATAAAACACCTTGTTATGTGCTCGAATATATCTGTTAATGGATGTAAAATGATTTAAGAACCAGTGACAGAAATCACGCTATTAGCGAGGTGAGATTCTATCTCAAACCAATTTGTTTTTTTTTTATCTTCGCACAGTTGCAAAAGAATGCTCTACATTGATACGAAAGTGAAATTACTCTTTACATTTGGACATTCCATTTCACCACATGTGAATACTTAATCGAATATTTGATGCATAATACCATACAGCTAATAAAGCATAGTCATTCAAAGAAATGTTACGAAATACTGACTCTTTCAAACACATGTCTAATACCGTCATTATTGTCCATCGTAATAATAAAATTATTTGGAAACTGTCTATCGGACTCACTAACAACACGCTTCTTAATTAGACATGATGACCATAAACAATTTTGTGACCAAAAGTCATGCAAACAATATGACTTTTTAAGTTCGTAGGCGATCGCATTAAGTCAAAGTTGCGCTTATGCTCTACGTTATTGACGGAGAAAGTTGATATAACGTCTTGAACGGTCAAGAATCTGCGTTTTCACTATTCCCCAGTAAATGTGAAAGGTGCTTAGCGAGTAAGTGTGGCGCTTTGCTCCAAGAGTTAAGGTCAGCTTAAGAACGAGTTTCGTTTGTTTACGTTTCACTTTCTATGATGTCTGCCGCTAAACGGCTGAATTGTCGTTTATATTACATGGTATCGTAATTTAAACGAAGGTTTGAAGATGCCATAATGCCATTACATTTACGTAACGGCTGCGATATTTGCGTGTTTCCCAAAATAGCATCAAATTATTGTGGCCTATTACTTCCTATAATCGTAAACTTAAAATTTGTATTGCATAACGTCTATTATTTGAAATCAGTGCACTTTTTGCGAATATTTTTATATATTACGAGGATTAACTTTTCAAAACCGGAGCATTAATCAAAGAAAAGTACTGTCAAAAGCCAATAACATTATGAATTATATAAATAAAAATAATTTAAGCTCTATTTAAACGACTATGAGGCTTTAATTTGAATACAGTCAGCTGGCTCTACAAGGAGCCGGTGGGAGTTGATAGTACTTTTTTCGCTGACTCTCCCGTTTAATGTTGTAGAGTTAATGTTGATGATTTAACTTCAGGGGAACGTATGGATGTCGTGGTGCGAGCGAGTGAGAAGACGGGTGGGTATTGGGTTCGTGTGCACGGAAATGACGCCTGCGCAAACCTGAGTGCCCATGCTATGCTTGTATACTCGGGATTCAATTACACTGCCATGTTACACAATGGAATAGTAAGTACGATTTTACACTTACAGTAGTAGTAGACGTACAATAACCAACAAATCATTTAAAACTTTAGAAATTAGTTATACCTATAACTATACTGTAACCAATGTTAAACCAGCGGCAAATCTCCGAACTTAACCTGTTGAATGATAATGGTTACTGACCCTAAAGCGAAGTCATTTTATTGATAAAAGAAACTAAATAATATGCACACTGAATATTAAACATAACTTTCTAACAATAACTTAAAATTAAATTAAATATTTAACCTAAAACTAAAACAAATTGTCCAAAGAAAGGCAAGGCAAGGTCCCAAAGATGCTGGTAGCGTTTCCTCTTTGAAAAGCTAGGCTAATTCTTTGTCCGATGGTTACTTATATATATATTTTTTTTTTATTATACTCGGTAACTCACGCTTAATATTACGTATCTACACATTTAGTGGCTAGTTATTTTAAGTAGTATTGTATTTTATTCCTAGTTTTGTGGATCCCTAGTGGAGTAGGTACTAATTTAATTAGAGCCGTTGTTGTTTTAATTTATTTTAGCCCTTTCTTGTGATTCTGTTACGGTCCGGTTTGAATTGCGTTTCGGTAATATTCATTCCTATTTCTTTTTCAGGAAGACGCAATACCCAAAGGTAATACCGACACCAAAACATACGGTCAAACCTTAGAATCATCACAAGAAGCACCTATCAGTATTCCCGCGAGATCCATCGTCCTAAGCATTGACAGGAACATCGTGAAGTTCAAAGACACCGACAATGACTTCCGATACATCAGTGACGCAATACCAAAGAAGCCGTTCTTCCCTGCCTCATTATGTAAGACCGCAAAGTATATTTCGGAACTATGTCATGTCAACTCAACACCTGCCCTGATTAATGATCGCACTGTTATAAATCCTGACATGTCAACGACGCGTGTGAAGATTTTATTCATGTTTTGACATCGTAAACTTAATAGTTTGTATAGAAAATTTTGCGCGTTACAAGTTTTCTTTTCACTGCTGATAGGCTAATGGGAATAAGATTAATGGATTTGGTTGTTTATTATATTTGTGACTGCTAACCCAGTTTTATAACGTTATGTAGTGAGAGAATGAGAGCTCTTACAAAGTCGTACATGCGTAACAGTTTCATTTTGGTTTCCAAACGTATGTAGACAAGAATGAATGAATGTACGATTCTTTTTCAATGTTCAGTGTTTAATGTCGTGTTTATTTATTATTAGGATGAAGCCAGGGTTACCCGCGACTTATAATGCGTACCTACTTAAAACATGATTTTTATCCCAATCCCGTGGTAATTTTAAGATTTAAAGTAGCCCATATTATATTTCAGGTATTCACTATTCGAATAATCCATACTAAAATTATAAATGCGAAAGTGTGTTTGTATGTTTGTGTGTTTGTCCGTCTTTCACGCCGTAACGGAGCGACGGATCGATGTGATTTTTGGCATAGAGATAGTTTATGGGCCCGAGAGTGATATAGGCTACTTTTTGTCCCAGAAAAATGCACAGCTCTAGAGTGAACAGCGCGCGATAACCGAATACCAGGCGGGCGGAGCCGCGGGCAAAAGCTAGTGATGTTATAAAAATTCTTCAGCCATTTTAGTCTTAAAGAGCAATAAAGTTTGAAAAAATTAGTAAGATTATTTGTTCTGTTTCAGCACTTAAAGACAAAGGAGTTGTTCAAATAAACAAGAAGAGCTTCTTGTACCCCAACGTGCCTCTGTTAACAAGGCCGATTGACATTCGCAAAGAAATCAAGTGCCTTGTCGGCAAAGAAATGATGAACCAAGAGCCGCAGTGTATGCTAGTCCTAGAAGCTAACACGGGAGAAATTCTGGAGCTCGTTTTGTTGAACGAAGGTAAACACTAACGTCAGGTCAGAGGGACGATGTTTGAAATCATATTGAGAAAATGGATCCATATCGGGTCGCATACTTATTGAAAGTCCGAATGTAATTTTTGACAGAATGATCGTTTAACTCTTTTTTCTCTGAATCTAATGATTGTTTAGAGTTTTTATAAAATAAACCTAACCTAACCTATAGTTTTCTATAGGATAACCATTTAAAAATTTTAGAAAAATGTAAGGTTTCAGTGCGAGAAAAATTCGGACAAACGATGATTCGGACAAAAATTACGGTATGACTAGCGAAGAGTATGCGAACTTTGGCGCTCCCTATGAAAATACTAATAGAAAATGGTAATTGTGGATTAACATAGGTACGAGTATAGTATTAGGGGTCACCTAGCTTCGGAATGAGAGATTATTAGAGATGGGTTTGCGACCTAGAAACTGGTGTAGACCTTTATTTTACCTTCTAAGACTCTTACTTCAATAACTTCATTATTTGACCTGTTGAATATTTTTAAAGGTAACAGAAATAAAAAATACCATGTTTTATTGTTTAAGCAACTGGATTAAATAGGCTATTTTGACAATAACTAAATATACATACTTTTTATTGTAATTCAATTGCACATTTCACGTAATAATACACTGTATAGTAGCTTCCACTACTTTAACTCTTAAACTCACTCTTTGTCGGACCCTAACGGATTGCTCCTCGCATCCACTCAAAGGTTGACTGATAGAGATCCCTTAAAGGGATAAGTCCGCCTTTGTACAAGTATATCTAAGTTTGTCAATTGTATTTTGTTCATTTTCTTTTGTACAATAAAGAGTTTACATACATACGTAATAGTAACATTGAACTGTGACGTCACTATTAGCCAAAATAATTGATTAATTTTATTTATTTCAAAGCTCCGAAAAGTGTGAGCTAAACATTTAGCTTTCCTGCGACATAACTCTATTTCCTTTGGATTTTCCGTTAGTAAGTACCTAGATAAAATCAGGAGTTAACTTATAATTTATTTACATATACACATATCACTTTATTTGAGAGTAGATATGTGTCCAACAGTAAAACGCACATTAATTAGAAATTATGTTTGCTTAATACGTGAAAGTTTAATGAAATTCGAATCTCTGATTTATTATCTTCATTGACGACTTGATTTTTATGATATTGAACTTGGAACGACTACTTTCTAATCTAATTTATTATAATTTAGCGGTCGTTATAATATATTTGATTTAGCAGACTTTAATAACATTAAAAAAATTGGAATGAGTATGTCGGCGGCCGATCGTGAAATCCGCCAGATCACGAAATTCCTAGGCATATCGTGAAATGGCGCCATTTCATGATGTGCGTAAAAGATGGCCAGGCATATCACGATGTGCCGGAGAAACAATACGGCAGATCGATTAGACCAACGCATTCGTCGATATACCTAGCTCTACACCGGGCACATCGTGATATCCCGAAAAAAAGAAAAATGTAGGTACGACGAGCGAAGCGAGCAGTCGTTAATATGAATTGTGACAACAACGCACGAGCTGAGCGAGCGAAGCGAGTGTGCCGCGGCAGCGGCCGGCGAAGTGCCAGAACCGATATGGCCGCGTTTCATGATATGCCTAGGAATTTCATGATCTGCCTAAACGTCACTAGGCAAATCGTCAATCGTTTTGAACGATATGGCAAAATGCCCCTTAGCCAATTCATGAAATGGCGCAATTTCACAATATGCCTAGGAATTTCGTTATATGGCGGATTTTACGATCAACCGCGGACAAATATATTAGCTTGATATAATTTATGTCGGTTCAGCCATGACAAAGACATTGATACATTTCATGTAATTTTTTTCTGGTCTCAGAAATTACAACTTTAAGTAAAATATTTTGTTCCAAATATTGTACTTAAATTAACTGTTACAGGTTTTGGCAGCAACGATTCGTTCACATTCCATCTTCATGGATATAGCATGCAAGTAGTGGCTTCGTGGCAAAGAGGAAACGACGAACCGATTTCAAAAGAGGAATTCCTAAAACTTGATAAAGAAGGAAGTGTTAAGAGGTAAGGATGACAGGTTTTGATATACTTAGTTAACTATCGACACATCATCATCGAAGCTTATTCTGTACATACAATTAATAGAAAATCAGGATTATGTGTCTTAGGGCCGCTTGCACGGTTTACGATAAAAAAAATTGGTCAAACCGGATTGAGGATGACATTTCTATACCAAAATGATGTTACTTAACTCTGGGTTTTAAAATTAATCTGAAATATTTCGTAGGGGAAGTTTGACTGAATTCCGCATAGGATTTTTTGATCGATTGATTTAAACTATACGTAGACACGCCTTTACTGCGTTATATTTTGAAAATTGACCAATATACGAAAACATAACAAGTTGTTGCTCGCAACTTTATCTGCAAAGAATTCTTTTATCCGTTACCGCGGCGTTATGTAATTTTTTTAAATAAAAATTATCCTATGCCTTTTCCGAGGTCTTAAACCATCTCCATACCAAATTTAACCTGAATCAGGAAGCGGTTTTAGCGTGAAGAGGCAGAGGTAACAAACAGCAGATATATAGGGCTATTTTCATATTTAAAGATTCGTCGACTTCAATTAAAAATTACTGTAAAAGTAACAGAAGGTTCCAGTCAAACTTGTCCAATCATCCACTGACATATTTTAGATTCATTTCATATCATTGTTTTTATTTAGTTTATGGTGAACCGCGCAAACAAGCGATTTAAAAAATATCTAGGTCTAAAAGCCGATGCATTTATTCACAGGAATATCCAGACACCACCCCTGAAAGACACTATAGTGGTTCCAAATAAAGGATTCACCATAGTCCGAATTAAAGTCGATCGCGGTGGAAGCTGGATGCTGGAGTGCAGGTCCTGTGGGCTAGCCTCCTTACCCACAGCCTTGATCATCAACGTCCCAGAAACTTTGCCAACATCATTATTAAATTCTATTCCGAAGTGCGGAAATTATAAACCTCCAGATGTTCTCCTAAATTAGTTTATTACAAAAGACTGATTGTGAATTTATGTACAAACATTTAGAAAATGTGTTTAGGGATACTCAATTCATTGTATAAGTTAATTAAGTATTTCATGATGAAGGTACCAAATCTTTTCACTAATCTTATTCACTTTGCGATACTTTCAAGTCAAATCGTAGTATTTTTTCTCAATAATCCTGAGTTTCAGAATGCTTACAAATAACTACAGAAATCGTAAAGAAAAGTGTTGGTAGACCTACCATCTCCATATAATCGTATGACTGAAATTGCGGGAAATCATCACAATCGTGGTAGAAATCTTTGGGGAAGGCCTATGTTCTGCAGTGATGATAGTAATTAAGTAAATAATGAATTCATCAATTATTTTGATTGATACAAATGAGGGTAATGCCTCTGTAAACACGATAATTGTGATTTTTTACAATAATTATACGAAATAAAAGGTAGGCTAAAATTGAATATATTTATTAATAAAATTAATAAAGTGTTCTACTTTTGTGTACACCGTTGGTGCACCCTTTTCACCACATGGAGTTACGCCCCACGATACAACACCTACTACAACTGGAGTTGCTTCTCTTTTTTTATCACCTTTGCTTTGTGGTAACGATAAAGGATAATAATCTTCAATGTGATTGTCTTCATCTTTAATCTCTTCAAATTTCGGTATGAGCTCGATTAAAGGTCCACCAGAATCTCCACTGCATGCCGACACTCCACCAGTTATAGGCCCAGTGCAGATATTAGAAGCTTCATCGAGGGCATTAATTTCGCCTGCTTCCTTGATATTATCAACAGCTTTGTAGCAATCTGTCAAGCAATTTTACATTATTTTATATTGTATGTATAATGAAATGTTTTTTGAGAATAACAATAATCATACCATGGTGGCCTAGCGGTTTCACCCTTGGCCTCTCAAGCAGAGGATCATGCATGGCGTTATCGAATCAAGAGTTCGAGCTCGGGCTTGCCGGTTTTTTCAAAATATATGTGCAAAATTACATTTTAAATTTACCATGACCTTTATGAAGAAGGAAAACGTCGTGATGAAATGTTCAGTCACTTGCGAGGAAATTTAAGTGTGTAAAGTTCCCAATCTGCTCTGGGTCCACGTGGGAACTACGGCCTTAGCCCTCTTATTCTGGGAGGACAGCACTGAGATGTATATATACCTAAATGATGACATAAATGACATGCCTCAATAATAGCTTCACAGTGGTACAGATCAAAATGTTTGCTGGCATAATCAAATCATGCATTCAAAAGTCTTTTAAAAAAATTTAGTGTAACACAAGCAAATGAAGCTGTTCAGTACCTATTGAGTTCAGTATTCAGAGTTTTAACCTACTCACCTTTATAGGGAAGGTATGTAACGTTAACTTCCTGCAAATACTTTGGTAGATCAGGAAAGAATGTGGTTGTTCTCAGTATGCCCCAACCAGTCAGCTTCAGAGGGTGCTCGTACGTTGTTTTTAAATGGACCGGTAATCGCGCAGGCTTCACGTATTTTGTAAACTTAAATGGACTGCTTGTATGAAGTACTGCGATATCATTTGGTCCAATTTCGCTTAAAAAAAGAATGTATGAATGTGAATTAAAGTTAAACAACGTCCATTTATTTATGTGAAAGTGCAAAGCAACGTAGTGTCCCTTATTAAGTGGGTGAGTGGTTCGACTGCTATTTTCAAATTAAAACTCTCAAGTATTTGCTACCCAACAGCCCGAAGGAGGGTTATGTTTTTCAAGTGTATGTATGTATTTTTGTATGTATATTTCTTTGGTCTTCTCTGCAGCCTAAACGGGTGGACAGATTTGAACATATTTAATATGAAGTATCATTAAGCCGAGATTAGACTTGCAAGAAAAAAATCATGTAAGTTGCATTACATTGCGGTGCTCGATTGACCACTACAAAGTCGTTGGATTTATGGACTTTCAATGTAATGCAACTTACACGATTTTTCTTGCATGTCTGAACTCGGCATTAGTATTTCAATGGCGTTTATGGCTTAAAAATAATTGTATCGTAACAATATGGGTTTCAAATTGAAGTTTACAACTTGCTACTATTTTCACAGAAATATAAAAAGTCTATAATCTAATAATTGCGCAGGAATGCGTGGAAAAGGGGTACGTGCTATGAGATACTTAAAATCTTTACTTCCTGAAATCGGGATGAGGAATGCGTTGGTCGATTGTGACGATTTGGGTGCCTGGCCCAAACTTGGAGGCCTGAGCCTCATGGGCATTGGAGGCGCCGGCTATAGCGTCCATAGGAAACCATTTTATCAGGAACGATCCTGGTATACAGTGAGCGGCCGTTAGTATCTAGAATCATTAAAACAAAAACATATTGTTCATACTGCTGTGATCGACATTGACGATAGCTAGAGAGACGATTGTTTTATAGAGTATCGGGGGCTGTATTTTCTAATGCGCGGACACTTGCGATTAACTTCGATATATGTATTTTTTTACCCTTATTCTACATTATTTAGTAGAAAGAAGTTATGAAGGATACTTTCGACTGCCATAATTTTATAGGTCATGATTGTAATGTTTGCCATAATTAATGTTAGGCATACTTTTTTTCCTCGCTGAAACCATACATTTTTCACAATGACATTTGATTTGAACCATTTTTCATAAAATTTTGAATGGTCACCTGTAGAACTATATTTTTAGGTTAGGTTTGTTTCATAACAATTCTGAAATATAAATGGCTTCAGAGAAAAAAAAACGCTAGAAATAACAAAAAAAAGGCGCCAAAAAAGGACAACTAAAAAGTAAAAAATAATTATGCACAGCCTAGCTGTTGCCTGCGACTTCATCTGCGAAGAATTCGTTTATCCCTATCCCGCGGTGACTATGCTGATTTCCCTCAAAATTAGCCTAAGTTAATTTAGTACAAGTACCTAGTAATATTTTTTTTATCTAAGCGTCGTCGGTGTCGGGGGACCGCTAAGGTTAACAGTGAGGTGTGTAGACTTACGTATACTTTACATATAGTATACCTAGCTATAGGACACATTGCATGTGTCATTACATTTAAGGTTTAGTCCTAATACAACCGCTGATCAGTGAACACTACTCGTTTCATTTACGCTCCACATCATCCCACATGGCGACCTTGCCATTGCGGATCGATGCATGGATAGCGGCGCGCGTGCTAATCTAAGTATTTTCGGACGGACTAAAATGGGAAAAAAAAAAAAAAAACTTAATATTTAAAAACAGTGACTTTATTCGTTTCGTGGCCCCTTTGTGAAAAAAAAAAAAAAACTATCTTATGGCTCAAACTGACTCGGTGAAATTAGTGGAATTGGAGTTAAATTTTATGTTGTGGATACCAGTAGCTATCTACATGAGCATCGGCATAACACTTCTAATTATTACATTATGCGTTGTGGCGAGGAAGTGCAGACAAATGGGATCCCTTTGTTTTCCATACATTTTTTGTTCCGAATTTCGATGGTCAGAAATTTATATCCATATAATTTATAAACATAAACATCACTAGTCATAATTTTTGTTCAGTATAATGCTTATTAGCTCTAATATTAATGGCACATAATATTAAATTCTATAATCACAAAAGTCATACATTTTTATCCATAACGTTCAAAGAAATAACAATAATTATTCAGAAATAGTTTAAGCCATATATTTCACCGTACTAACGGTTATTACTCATATCGTTTTAATCCCTAAAGTGCCTAGGTCTAAAAAACCAAATCCATAACATTGATAGGCATAAAGATAAATACTCAGAAACATTTCCAGGCATACATTCCCAGCGCTGGTCTTATTTTTGCAGGTAGTGATCTCGTACCATCAAGAGACCCACTTGCTCGCTTGCCATTCAGTCGAATAAAAAAAAACATTTGAAAGTGCTAATTCATCTACGACTTTAGATAATATGTTATTTAGATAATATTTTAGAAATTATGTTGAGAACAATATGATTTGTGCGAGCGAGCGAAGCGAGCGAGCAAGACGGTTCGGAGCAGAAGCGACTCGGATAGGTTAGGTTTAGGTTAGGTTTCTGTTAGGTTTTTTTTTATAGCAGCCCGGAAACGCTGTGGATTAAAAAACTCAAAATATATTTGTTTAGCTCAGAACTACGACTTTTACACAAGAAACTTGTATAATTTGTGCGAGCGAGCGAAGCGAGCGAGCAAGACGGTTCGGAGCAGAAGCGACTCGGATAGGTTAGGTTTAGAAGGCTAAGGCGGGAGCGAAGCGGAGCGTAGCTCCCGCCTTAGCCTTCGATGTTAGGTATTTTTTTTATAGCAGCCCGGAAACGCTATGGATTAAGAAACTCAACATAAGTTTAGTTAGCTTAGAACTACGATTCTTACACAAGAATTCATAAGTAAACCCATCAATGGCATCAATGTTTAATTTCAGCCCTCCTCTTTTAGTTTTAAACAAATCACAGTATACTTTGTCACATTCACTGTCGTCCGACATATTCGCAATCACTAAAAAGCGTAATCGTAAACGGCACAGACACGTTTTAAGCACATTACTCCCTACCCACTATATTTTTGCATGAGTACCCACTTCAATTAAAAAAGCGGTATACATTCGGTAGTTAAAATGTTGTATTTTTTTCTGATAGATAATTGAATACCTTTTTATAATTATTATAAGTGTTGTTATTGAATTTAGCATTATGACGTTAAATGTTATGACTAAACTTATCAGGTGGCTATCAATCATTATGATCTGTGAAAATAGACCTTATAACAATTATACTAAAATAGTTTATTGTCTTTAAAATTATGGAATGGCATACTATATGGACATCGAAAGTTTTGGACTAACCAATTTTATGACTAACAATAATTATGACCTGCGAAAATCGGAACTCCACTTTATACTGTTTAAAATTATGACTTAAGATAATATGACTTGCAAAAATTATGATGAATAACGTTATGGATTGTTAAAATCGGAGTTCAAATTTTATGGAATACAATAGAGACCCCAGACAAATTCAAGATGGGGACCTCGTACACTAAACAGGAAGAAAAAGAAGTGCTGATAACGCAAAATGCAGCAGGGAACAATGAGGCGAAAGGGATGACTGAACATACCTACATTAATAATGTGTTAATGAGCACATTTCTGGCGGTAATTGCACTCATCATCATTGCAGTACTTTACAAGATTGTGAAAAAGAACCAGGCAAAATGGATACGAAAAGAGATAAGGAAGGAGATATGGAGCCGACTGCAGACGAGGCTGTCTATGCGGAAACCAGCAGGAACGGAGAAGGAGAACGAGGAAGAGATTTAGTGCGTTAAAACGTGAAGTGAAAATGGTGATGGCGAAGTGTGTAACGGATAGGGTATGGAAATAGAGTTAAGACATATATGTAATAAGTTAGATTCGATACGAATTGATTTAAGAAAACTAGGCGAAAAGAGAAGACAACAGAGCATAGGTACATCAAAAATAAATAACGCTAAAGAACTATATACCCAATATCGAAAAATAATATGCTCGGTTGATTTCTCTACTTCAGCTGATGATTATTCTCATTATGTCAACGAATTGCTATGTGATAAGATAGAAGAAGTATATAGTAAGATTTTAGAATATAGCAAAGGACAAGTAAAAACAAAAACAGTTGAAATGGCGGAAAAATTTGATTTAAGAGAAGCGGGAAGCTTAATTCCTGTAATGGATGACCGAGAGGACACTATACATAAAGTAATAGCGGGTATAGAAATGATGGATAGTGTATTAAAAGAAGATATAAATAAGAACTTGCTGATTTCTTTCGTCTTAAAGACGCGGCTTAATAATACGGCAAAACTAAAACTAAAGTCGAAATATGAAACGGTGAAAGACTTAATTGCTGATATAAGTAAGTATTTGTTACCTAAGAAATCCGCAAATTCATTATTAATACAATTAAACAGTATAGCACAAAAAGACATGTCGATAGAAAAGTACGGTGAAAAAATTGAGGAACTATTTATTGGCCTTACGATCGCGCAAGCCGATGGAAAACCAGAGGCACGCGAGGTCTTGAGACCAATAAATGAATCGCTTGCTATAAAAAAATTCGCAGACGGCCTAAGAAACCGTCGTTTAAGTACGATTTTAGCCGCACGGCAATATACAGATTTAAAAGAAGCAATTAGAGCAGCCCAAGATGAGGAGCTGGCCCAACCGCAGCGTGATTCAACGGTCATGAATATGAGGAGTGAAGGCTACAGGCGAGGCTACCAGAGACCACCGCGTTGGCACTGGCGCGCACCCGCCGGGCGCTATATGACCAGGCCCCCTGGTCCGCGTTTCGGTACGAATTGGGTGCCAAACTACAACTACAACAGGATGCCAGGTAACGTACACCAAACCTATTATAGGCCACGCGGACAACGTACAGAGTTTAGGGGACAGCGATACGCGCGGAGCAGCCGTGGACGCCGAGGGAACGTGTTTACAACTTCTTGTGAACCAGTTAAAGAAGAAAATGATGAGGTACAATTTTTTCGTCCATAAAATTTTAACTTGTGATGGTCTAGATTACGTTATTTTTACGGTAGGAGGACAACAGGTGACTTTCTTATTAGATACAGGAGCGACATTATCTATTTTACACAGCAATAAAGTTCCCACAGAAACACAGTTATATGAGAGTGAAACAGTAATTCGAGGCGTAGGCGGTGAGATAAGTAGCAACAACATTGCACATGTATTATTAGAAAACAGTAACACGATATCATTTATGCATAAGTTTCATGTGCTACATGATATGCCATGTCATGCGGACGGTATCATTGGACTTGACTTCTTGAGAACTTACAATGCAATTATTAACCTACAGTCAAATCAGCTTATTATGCATTACGAGAATGAAACATGTGTGGTACAAATTCATAGAAGCAGCGATAATGAAACTCATTTATCGCTACCGGCGAGAAGCGAGTCCTTACATTTAATAAAGTTAAAATCATCTTATAGTTTGGGGAAAGATTATGTTTTGGATTCGGGTAAATTAAATGAACACGTATTTTTGGCAGGAAGTATAGTTAAAGTCAAGCAAGGTAGAATACCGGTACGGATAATGAATACGAGTGATCAAGACATTAAATTACCTTTATTTGAACCAAAACTTGAAGATTTAAATAACTATAGAATTTGTAATTTTGAAAAGTCAGAAAATAGTGTAGATAGAGTAAAGAAATTATTATCATCATTAAAATTAAATCACTTAAACAACAATGATCGTAAGCTCATAGAATCAATTTGCGCGAAATACGCGGATGTCTTTTACTTGGACGGTGACAGGTTAGGCACAACAGACATCATGAAACAGTGCATCAGCGTTAAACCTAATACGAAACCTGTATATGTGAAACCGTATAGGCTACCAGAATCAATGAAGGCAGAAGTAAATAAACAAGTTGAAAAAATGTTACAAGAAAAAATTATAGAAAAAACGAACAGTGATTGGAATAGTCCAGTACTGTTAGTTCCGAAAAAATCTGACTGTAAAACAAAAAAATGGAGATTAGTCATAGATTATAGAAAAGTCAATAGTGTTATTCAGGATGATAAATTTCCTTTACCAAATATAGTTGAGATCTTAGATTCATTGTCCGGAGCAATATATTTTAGTCATTTAGACTTACAGCAATCTTACTATCAGACAAACTTAGATGAAGAAAGTAGAAAAATAACAGCATTCACAACAGCCACGGGACAGTACCAAATGACCCGTTTACCCATGGGCTTAAAAATTAGTCCAGGAGCTTTTTCACGCGTTATGTCTATAGCTATGTCAGGCTTAGCATTCGAAAAATGTTTTGTCTACATGGATGACTTAGTCGTATTCGGACGAAATATAGATAACCATAATAAAAATTTAACAGACGTATTAGAAAGATTACGGAAGGTAAATTTGAAGGTAAATCCTCAAAAATGTGATTTCTTAAAGAAACAACTCTTATATCTTGGACACATAGTTTCAGCAGAAGGTGTATTACCTGACCCCGAAAAAACAAAAGTATTACAAGAATATCCAGAACCTACAAACGCTGACGAGACACGACGTTTCGTCGCATTTTGCAATTATTATAGAAAGTTCATTCCATCATTTGCTCAAATAACTTTACCTTTGAATAAACTTTGCAGAAAAAATGTAACTTTTCAATGACTGAAGAATGTAGACAAGCATTTATTAATTTAAAAGAAAAACTTATTTCCCCTCCAATTTTACAGTACCCAGATTTTTCAAAAGATAATGAATTTATTTTACAAACGGATGCTTCATCGAAATCGATTGGTTCAGTTTTATGTAACAAGGATAAGAGACCAATAGCATATGCAAGCCGACCATTAAATAAAGCAGAATTAAATTACCCTACTATTCAAAAAGAGCTTTTAGCCGTCGTTTGGAGTGTTAAGTACTTTAGACCGTATTTGTTTGGTAAACGATTCACAATTTTGACAGACCACAAACCCCTATTATATTTATTCAGTATGAAAGACCCGTCGAGTAGGTTAGTAAAGTTTAGATTACAGCTAGAGGAATACGATTACAAAATTGAATACATTAAGGGTAAAACAAACGTAGTAGCGGATGCTTTAAGTAGAATTACAATAACTTCAGATGAACTGAAAAATATGAACGAACAAGTTTTAGTAATGACAAGAGCACAGAGTAGAAAGGCACTACAAAAAAATAGTTTGAATTTGGATGATTCAGGAAGTACCAAGGATCTTAATACATCCGAGAACTATAGGTCTGATCAGCCGAAAGTTGCGGAGATATTAAGAAAACCTAGTAATTCCATAGAAATGTTGTTTATCGAGGAAATAGAACTAAAGAAGTTAAGAAAAAATAAATTAGTAACAAGAGAAAAAGAATGTTTTGCGTACGTAGAAAGTAAATTAGTACTTTACATTAATCTTAAATATATGTCGCAATTCACGCGAGACGTATTTGCGAATATGTTAAGTAATTTTTGTAAAGATATAAATATAGAAGAAATATGCATTATAAAAACAGAGAAAAACGCGTTATTTATAAAGTCACTAACAGAAGAAATAAAATTAAATAAAATGTGGTCCGGACCCCGCATAAATATTCTAGGAAAAATTAAGAGAGTGACTGACCAAGATGAAAAACGTATAATAATAAATGATTTCCATTTATTACCAACTAGCGGACACGCAGGCGTACGTAGAATGATAAACAATATCAAATCCAAATATTATTGGCCAGGTTTAGAAAGCGATGTAAGGAACTTTGTGAAAAAATGTACTAAGTGTCAAGTAATGAAATACTCTAAAAACACTAAACAACCGATGGAAATAACGACAACATCGTCAACAGCTTTTGAAAAAATATATCTAGATATTGTTGGACCATTAGACACCGATTTAGAAGGTAATAAATACATTCTCACACTACAATGTGAACTTACTAAGTACATTGAAGCATACCCACTACAACGTAAGGATTCAGTTAGCGTAGCCAGGACGTTTGTAAGTAATTTTATACTTAGGTATGGAACACCGGGAGCGATAACAACGGACCGCGGCACAGAGTTCGTGTCAGCAACCATGGACGAGGTATGTAAGTTATTAAAAATAGATAAGTTACACTCAACCGCTTACCACCACCAAACAGTAGGAGCGTTAGAAAACATGCACAAACATCTTGCAGCTTTCATAAGAACTCAGTGTGATGGTCATCCAGACACATGGAGCCACTGGTTACCATTCTGGTGCTTTACATACAATACAACGGTAAATACATCAACCAAATATTCGCCATTTGAACTTGTTTTTGGGAAAAAGTGTCAAATTCCCAGTAATTTACGGACTACGGTCGAACCAATGTATAGTGAAGACAACTATGCTCTAGAATTAAAGTATAGGTTACAATTAGCTCATAAGGATGCTAGGAATAATTTGTTAAAAACTAAACAAAACAGAAAAATCTGTTACGATAAATCAGTGAATCCAGTAAGATACAAAAAGGACGATTTAATTTTAGTGAAAAATGAGTCAAGAAAAAAGTTTGATAACATTTTTAATGGACCTTACAAAGTGATTGAAGACGATGGAGTTAACGTTAAGATAGAAATAGACGGAGGAACTGATTTACTTCATAAAAATCGTACAAAACTGTACATGTCATAGTTAACCTATCTACGTAATGATAGTATTACATAGGTATAATGCACCTAAGACTTAAATTTTTATTAAGCTATGTTTACATGTAATGATGTCATGACTCATTACATCCACTATTATTTAGTTATGAAGTATTATGGTATGTAAAAATAATACTACAAAATGTGTTAGAAATATTTTATTGAAAAATTAAAAAAAAAAAAATGTTTTTTCAAAAAATTTTTTTTTGAAAAATACCCCCCAGGTGAGGTGTGTAGACTTACGTATACTTTACATATAGTATACCTAGCTATAGGACACATTGCATGTGTCATTACATTTAAGGTTTAGTCCTAATACAACCGCTGATCAGTGAACACTACTCGTTTCATTTACGCTCCACATCATCCCACAACAGGAAACTAAAGTACATATGTTGTATTTTTTAAAACCTTAGCGGTCCCCCGACATCGACGTAAGAAGTACACTGAGCGCCAAAAAATTTGGCTCTCAAATATTATATGCAGAACCGGTAATTTTGTACGAAAGGTGGGCCAAATTTTGTGCCGCTGAGTATACGTAAAAATAAAGTTCGAAGATAAAAAATTACATTCATACATAAACAAAACAGATACATAATTATAAGTGAAGTTAGTAAAAAAACGTGTAAAAAAAGTTCTCACAACTCAACGCAACCCAAAGCGAAGCCTTTGAGCTAGAAACTTGAAACTTTGCATAGAATTTTTCTTTATGACGGAGACAGGGAATAAAGATTACTTACCCAGTTCTCATTTAGCAGTGTGCCACCACAGATATGAGCACGGACTATGAAGAACCTCATCTGCAGGGAGACGAGGTATGGGTGTTTCGAGGGAACTGTGCTATGACCCCCAATCAACTTGCTTTCCGGCTGATCCCAGTCCTTAGGTAGTGCTGAGGAAAAGCCAACTAATACGTTTCTATGAACTATAAACAATGACATTGTTCACCAGCGACCTTTTTCTTCCTCTTCTTTGCTTTTTTTGGGTGAGCAAATTGTTTGTAGGTAGTTCATGGATTATGGACCCCCATAAAGTAACGCCTGATTGAATTAATTAATACGGTTTACTTTCACAGGTATTATTGCTTTGCCAATGAAGTGTGGATCTTAACTCCGTTGAATGGGGGGTTTCAGTCTGTTAATAATCGCTTCTGTGGGGGGCATTGGAAAGTAAGTTATGGCTAACGATTATGGGGTTAGATATTATGACTGACAAAAAGTTTCTTAGTGTGTCGGCATCTAAATTTTGTGATTTACTTCTTTATTGATGTTTTAGTCTTCTTTCCATACCTAATATTATTTTTAAGTTTCATCAATTAGAGTCAATAATCGCAATAGGATTTTATATCTTCCGTTAATAGGGTAATACAATACACAAAAACCCTTTGACTTAAAATATAAGTTTAACAGTTAAAAGAAAAGTTATATTGATTGATTTTAAGAGTAAAAATATTTATAAGTTACATTGATACACTTACCTCCGAAAATGCCCGAATAAGTCAGTAATAAAACGTAATTAACGTTAAGCCTCATCGTAATGAAAAAAATAGTATAATTCAGCCCTATCTAAAGTGTTTTTAAGCCAAGTGTGAAGTGTCAATAACATGCAAAAATGTTTATATTTGTGTCGGCATTGCTCTAAAAATCTATGAACAGGTGTTGTTAACAACCTTTGTTTTTCACATGGCTTAAAAATGCTATACAAATTATTAATTAAATAACTGAAAAACTGCATCATGTGCCAATTTTTTTTTAGCGAGGTTGTATACCTGCTGTTTAGATAATTTAATAGTAGTCGTTTTGCTGTCAGTTTTATTTTCTTCTAAAAGCGTCGAAGTATAACTGACAAATACAAATTGATGAGTGTAAATGGTAAAGTTAGAAATCTAGTAGAATTATTGAGTTAACAAAACAGGTACCTATCAAGTTTTTGGTACCTACAAATTTATATTTGCATGTATTTACATTTGTTTATTTTGTTTATTAATGCTACGAATACTTTTTTTATTTCTTTCTTTTAACCTTTTCGACGCCAACGACCTATATTATATATACGTCCATTACTTCAATACAAAAGCAACCTTCATTCAATTGAGTTAAGGTTCAATTTTAGCCATTGCAATTTAGAAGCTTAGCGTAAGGGTGACGTCTTTTTTACTTAAATATTTTTTTGTGAAAGTGTGATAACTTTTTGAAAAATAGAGTAATACCGATAGACTATAAAGGTTTACTACATACATGCTGTTACAGAATGAAGAGACAATACGCCGAATAAGGTACTTAGAACATTATGAATATTTCAACATCTTTTTTTACAGGGATCATCTGAAAATGTCTCTACCATAGTGTTTGATATAGAGCTATTTTATGTCCATATAAATGGTGCCTACGGTGCAGTACCCCGCCATGTTAATGCTCAAATATTTGGAGTAGCTCTAAAACTACTGCATCAAACTCATTTTGAGTATCGAGTATGCGGGTTATTACAATATAAGGACAGTGATAAGAATAAAATGACGAAGTTTGTAAACAATCTACTAAGAATAATTAACCTGTAAAGTTGCCGTTTTGTCCAACTTGTTACTTTGAATGAGCAATTTTGTGGATAAATATGTCTAAACCTAAACGAATATTACTTAGTAAGAATTTGATTGTTGCATGCTTGCGCCAGACAAATTTAGAAATGAGTAAAATAACTTAATGTATGGAAGTTATTATTATTAGTGACTTCCGGCGGGACGCTGAGGAAGTTGCAAGAAATAGCTAAATTGATGATAACGAACTTTTTTTTTACCTAAAATTCACCATGATTGACTCCTATCTCACCTAATGTAAAGTGCAGATAAAGCTAAAGGTGTATCTCACGTACTGGTTCAGTATCTGCCTATTCACTCTAGCCTTGTAGAGCCCTAGGTTGTATTAATCCGGAAGTACTTCCTTAGCAGTTCACATTATGAAATATGAAGCAGACTGTGTGATTACATCAGATGATATAATTTTTTCCCAACTTGGTATGTTAGGTACCTACTTACAATACAAAACATTATGCATTTTACCTGGAGGTAAAGGTTCGAAAAAGAAAACTTTCCATTGAGGCGTCAAAAAGGTAAAATTGGTAGTTAGTACAACAATAAAAACAAATTTGTTGGTTTTTCAACTTTATTTAATTACAAAATGACTTCTCTCTCCATCATCAAATAACAGGTAATCAGTTTACTTAAAGTAATAAAGAATCTCTTTGTAAATAAAAAGTAGACGTAAAAAAGTGAAACTATAAAATTAGTTTAAATAATGAAAAGGAAACGTGACCTTTCATTAGTGTGAGCGACCAAATCACAGGCGTATATTTTTATTAAAAATAGTACCCTGTGTCTAAAACTACAAAACGGCTGGAAGTTGGAATAGCTAAGCTTAATATTAATAAATTATCATTATTTATCATGTATTCATTCTTTATACATCTATATCAAAATGAAAGGAATGATTAAAACCATAGAACTTTTCATTTTAAAATAAAATTGAGCAAAATTTGATAACAGGATAGGATACCACGGAAATAATGAGCAAAGTATTATTATTTTGATCAAATAGATGATACACTAATTTAAGAATCGGTTAAGATGAAAACTTATGAATCCTCAAACATTATTCATCCTGGAATAGTTCCAGTAACTACTTACACTACAATGATACATTTGAGAATGTCCACGAGACGTACCACCTAAATAAGTTAACTCCGTCCGAAAGGTACATATCCACCGACAATAAGAGGATTCACAGTTAATCACCAATTCACCATGTTCTTGTCTTTGTTGTGTTGTTTTTGTCTTTTTACTAACTCCCTAGCAATGTCACTATCTCAACAAAAATAACCCGATCATCTTTTTTTTTATAATACAATTATTAATTTTCTACAAAAGTACATACACTTAAGCTTGTGATCTTCCAACTTCGAGCACAATTTCTCAAGATCCATTCAAAGGATTAAAATTGCAGCACAACAGCTCAGATATTTTCTACATTATTCATAATTTGCAAAAAGAAAGGTTATAACCGTAACTCACATTACGGCCCCAAGTCTAAAGAAACTTGGAATAGTAGGGATTTATGTTCGATAAACAGGGTCAGTATTGGGAACTCTTAGACTATAAGATATAGGAAGATCAGCTGTTTTAAGGATCCATGTCATTGATTTTAGCGAAAAAAGAAACTGCATTCATACATGAATTGAAAAAAAAGTCTTTATCAGTTCGGGCCACAGTAAAACGCGGGCGGATCAAAGAAAAAAGTTATATTAGTATTCGCTGTCAATTCAAAGCAGTAAATGCTATTATGTTAATTTTTAATTCATACGTCAAGGTCTTAACGTGTTGAAATTGAAAATTGAAAAGAAAATTGCTGTCATTTCCAACACTGATTATTTTCGGATCCCCATACAGGATTCAAACCCAAACCGCCTGTGACTTTATGCACCAAGGGTGTCATATCAACTAAACTGCAGGGGCTGTTTACTTATATGAATTAAAATATATATCCGTTATAAAGGACTTGTCAGTAATTTGACATTGAACTCTCTCAGAAGAGACATAAAGTTTCATATTCACAAAACAATAATTTGAGTAGGGCGTTAGGAGGATAATAGCATTTACTGCTTAGAATCGACAACGAATACTAATGTACTCGTAGGTAAGTTTTTTCTTTATTACGGAATCATTCATATCGTTATAATTATGGTTCCTTAGAATAGAACTTGCTATTTTATAAAGTTTCAGAGTTTCTGGTTACTGACCCATCTAAATGAGCCATACGTATATCTAGTCTTGTTTATACTTAGGTGTTTCTTTCTTCCTTATGTCTCGCATGCTAAATATTTCAATTTCCTATATATTTCGGAACTTGGTTACAACTTTGCACTATTTAACGTCTGTAAGTTATACATATTTGAAATGAGTTTTTACCATCGATTTATTCAGTCACGTTCTTTTTTCCAAGCAAAGTTTATTTACAAAAGTATAAAAATCCTATATTATTTAAGTTCTACAGTATAGTCTCCATCAATATTTTTGCACTTATATTAAGCCAACATTCATTATGATACTTTTTTATTTCGCAAACGACCTTAAACTATCAGCATATTATATTGTTCTCAATTTTCACAATTTTTACTTACACACACACCACACCCGGGATTTAGTCTTGTCGTTGTATTGCTAAAACTACCAAGGTATTAATTATCAGTATATTAACCATAAATATTAATAGGTTGCTTAATAAGTATCTATTACATTCTCGTTATTGTTATAAAGTCGCTGAAGGCTGACCAAGAATATAAAACCTGAAGCGAGGGCAGCACTTGTACGTTTTATATTGCAACATTCTTTAAGCTGAGTTTAGACTTGCAAGAAATAATAGTGCAAGTTGCATTACATTGCCGCGCTCGATTGACAACTATAAACTTGTTAGCTTTACGGCTTCGCAATGTAATGCAACTTGCATGATTTTCCTTGCAAGGTAGACACCTAAACTCGGCTTAACAGTTATATATATATATATACATACCTACCAGTCATATTAACAACGGTGTTGGTGATGTTATTTAAGGGAATATTTCTAATCCCCCAGACTTTTTCTATGACAAATACTTTTATACATTGTGATTTTTTTTCTTCCAAGGCTATGGATAATCTTCGGCATTTTAACGCACACAAACAAAAAAATAACACTTTAAAATACCGCGCGCAAACAAAGTTAAACTTAGACAGCAATAGACAGATGACATTTGAATTTAGTGTAACCAGTGCAAGAAATTAGTTCCATTGGTTTTCCACAATTTGGCGAGGTTTTTTATGATCCTGACCAGCCTTTACAATTGTTTTGCGACTTGCGAAGCTATCGCTATCATCATCCATATTATGGGATTTATTGGTTGATTTTAAATCCATTGAATACGAATTTAATTTTAAAGTACATCGCATGAATTGTATAAAAAAACCAGTAGTCCATTTTCAAAATCTTTAAATATTACATCATAATTCATTAATTTTAGTATTCATGTTTATGTACGATTCTAAATGATCGTTATTTCGTTTGTCTGTCGAATATAAATAATGATTTACATAAAAGTTTTTCTAAAGATAAAGATTATAATAGGTAATTTATTTGTCAAGCATGAGTTCCAATATACAATTATTAAATTGAATATATAGATGTTCAATAGTTTTTACCGTTCCATAACCGTATTGATTTCATTATCTTACGATGATTTTATATACATTATATTTAATTAAAACTCATAAGAATCTTAATACTCTTATTTTTTAAACAAATGTTCACCGGTTTTTTTACAGATACTTTCCGTGCAGTCCTACATCGATTATATAAAAAAAGATTTAAAAGATATCATAAAATCCATATAAATAACTGTTTAACCTTTGGTCTTCTTAAGTTAATGTTCGTAACAAAGATTGTTTCTAGTAAACAGCACCATTGTTTTTAAAGTCTAATCATTCACTCCTTAGTGAACGCTTAAAATGTCGCACGTTATTCATATTTCTCTAAGAACAAGAATAAAATATGGCAGTACTCATTCGTCATGATGCTTTTTGGAAACGAGCGTTGAAGGTTCCTTGAACCTGTACACATTTAGTGAGATCGATGGGGGGCTATTGTCAGTGTACCGGGAACAAGGGGGGTGTGATGGTGGGTAAGTGGTGCCCGCAGCGGGGGAAGCTTGGGGGCACGGGCGGGAGGTCGTGTTGCGTCCCCACGTGCAGCACCAGGCCCATTCCGATCACTATGTGGTAGATGAAGTGGCAGTGGAACAGCCAATATCCTAGAAAAGAAAACGTGCGTCAGAGATACATTTGTTCAAAAGACCCAGGTTGGTTCAAAATGCCTTGGCCAAATGGGAATGGAATCGTAAAACATTTCGCGTTGTAAATCACTAGTTCATTTCATAAGAAAAAACTTGACAGTTGAATCACCAAATTTATCAAATTTATCAATCGTATTAAATAAGTTTCAAACAATAATCTATATTCAACATCGAGAGGAGATACAGTGTCTATCATTGTCAAACTGGGCCGAAAGGGTTCCCCACAAAGCTGGGGCCTGACGATGAATGTCGCAGAAGCTGGATATAATAATTAATAATAATTAATTAGATAAAGCCAGTGCAGCTCCCTAATTTGCGTAACTTGCCGAAAAGGTGTTTGGTAGATTAAATCTACCAAACATCTTTTCGGCAAGTTACGCAAGATTCGAAGCTGCGTATGGCGCATATGATTTTGTTGGGCGAATTGTATAGCCAAAGCTAGCGTTGAATTATTTCCGGGTGTCTCATTTTAAAATTTTACATTAATCTCCAATTGCTCATTAACTTTATACTAATAACTATTATAAATGCGGAAGTTTGCGATAGTGTGTGCGCGTTTGTGTTTGTTACGAAATTTAATAAGTAGGCAGCTGTCTCTTGAGATTGACAAATGAGCTACTTTCTTCTGGTGTAGGCATCCATAGGATTGGGTTGTACACATATAAATTCCGGAAATCTCAACCGCTAAGTCTAGAGACATGTCATTTTGAACGGATGTTCTTCGATGAAATATTCATGGTTACCGTGGGAACTCAGTGTAATCCCGGTATTTAATTTCAATAGCCGAATTTTGTGGCTCACAAAAGCGGAGGCCACTAATGTATTTTGAAAACCCACATTAAGTTTAATTTTCTAACATAAAAAAATAAACATTTAGGTATTACCAGGATTATCAGCCTTTAGCCTGAGAACGACGTATCCATTGTTAGGTACAGCGAGAGTATCTTTCAGTGGCGGATCTTTGTACTGCCGGTGGAGAAGACCCTTCCGGTCCAGGTCCAAAGCGTGCTTCAAATTGATCTTCTTGATGTTTTTGTCCGGAGAACGGCCCATCCCAATGACGTTGTAGCTGGTGCCGTGGAGGTGGAACGGATGAGAGAGGTTGGGTGATTGAACTGAAAAAAGAAACAACAGGATACGATCATAATTTATTCAAAAAGGCAATGGATGGTTTAATAACGGACGTGTACCTATTAAAAGTAGCCATTTAAGTTTTTATTTCATAAACACTTCTTTTTTACCGTTTTTATTCTGCTATAACTTTAACAAGTCTAGTTTCTCATAAATACTATTTTAACACATGCTTAATTTCTGGTAGTTCTTGTATTTTTAATCAATTGCGTATGTTTCTAAAAAATGTTAACTATCTCGAAAGCTAGAAGTGGGTGAAATTTGACAAAATTTTACCTAAACTGACATTAGTCATTGTATCTTAATACAAACTTAAAGAAGTTTTGAATGTAATATCGGAACGGAGATGGTTTTGGATCTATTTCTATCTGTAAAATAATGTTTTTTTTTATGTCGCTTTCACAGTCCTTATACTTCTATCAGATTTTTTACTAGTATTCCTCTTCTAGGTACGATGAAGATCGAGATTCGATACGTGAAGTTAATCGAAGCCCGACACTCACAGATCTATCTATCTACTTAAGACTATCACGCAAAAGATGAAGATTTAGCTTAGGTAGGTTAAAGTAAATTTTGTGTTATTTTTCTACTTACCCTCATCGACAAGCACAATCTCAACGATGGAGTTCAGCGGCACATCGACCATGTGCGTGCAGCGGCAGTCGACGCCACAAGTGGGGGGTCGATTGTCACCGTTGCAGAACAGTTCTGGAGACAACTCGTGCATTTGCGAGAGCGGGGGCGCAGGAGGCGAACTGTATGAGATCTCGTCGACCAAACTAAGTACATGGTCTCCGGTGCCAGCCACTGAAAAACCATGAAGAGAATTTTGTTTCATTTGATGATTATTCGGACGTAGAAATTCAAGGAGAACCTTTTTCCCGTATGAATATTGACATAAATTTTGAAAAGGAAAGATAAAAGATTACGAAAACTCACGTTACAGGTTAGCAAAAGCTTTAATAGTACGTAAACTGAGTGTCACAAAATCTGGCCCTCAAATTAGATAAAATTTCGTATGTAGAGTTTGCCAAATTTTATGCCGCTGAGTATATGGTTTGTTTTATTTGAATAAAGCATATTGTTTATTTAATAAGTAATAATGGTTTGAACGAGGCTGTAGAATTTAGTTGCTCTAACTATTTATATACCTACTCTAAGTATGAAGTAATAGAATGTACAAATTACGATTTCCTGTTCAAACGAATCTAGACAAAAAACTTCACCAGATCCAAAAACATTAAGAGCAATTATTCGTTTCCGAAGCTAAACGATCGAACAACAAATACCAGGAGTTTTTGTAAGTTCTTGTGGAAGCTATTTTTACATTTACCTTTAATAACGACCGGTATTTACGACTTTTTTGTTAACAAACACTGTAAAAACTTGTTGATAATCCACCGGAAAGAATAAAGAAGTGAATTTCAGCTGTTGCTGTGTGCGGTGAAGTAAATTTCAGATGTTTGCTACTGGTATTATTGGGACGTTTGAGCCGGGTACGATACAGTCGGGAGGGTTTGAGGCTAGTTTATGAAGAAGCATGTTGTGGATGATGCGGTTGATAATACTAGTTTAATTAAAAACAAAACTGTCCTATACTTAACAAACTTACCTGCATAAAATAAAAAACTTGCATATAATAAAACCTAAAATACTAGTTTAATTTACTGACGAGGCCTGTTGCTGATAGGTATATTATTTTGTATTGTAGTAAAAAAAAAAAACTTGAAAAGATTGTGTCTTTTTATCTGTCGGAGCTTAGACCCGGTTAAATAATTTGGGTACCTAACTTAAAATAATCATAAAACGAGAAAAAATAATAAAAGTTATACCTAAAAAGTTCTTGTAAGTGTTCTCCTGGAACAGTTCTTTGGGTTTATAGAAGTGAAATCGGAAAGGCAAAAAGATCTTCACGTCTGGTCGCTCCTGGAGTATCGCCCTGTCTATGGGCCTTGCTGACTTGAGGTTGCTTACACATACAGCATCGTTTCGTTCGACGTTGCAAATAGCATCCAGGGGGTTCATGACCTATGAATGAAAAAAACAAATGAATACATCGGTCGCGCGAAAGGATTTCAATGCGTTCATGTTTTTTTTTTTTTTTAAAAGAACTGTTCAGAAACATTTGAATCGCTTTTAAAATCAGCGCTAATAAATTGCTAGCCAGCGTTAAGCTGTTTAAATTTGAAATTGCAGATTTAAATGTAGCAAAATTTTCAATGTAAATGTATAGGGATCAAATACGTCGAGAGAATACGTGTTTGGTCCGTATACACTTCGATGAGTAATTATGTATAAGCATTCATAAAAATACAAAAAATGTACAACCTTTTCCCCGTTGATTCTGGTGACGTTTTCTACTTTACACCTCCACAGTTTACACTTTCCCGAAATACTCAAAAGGAATTGGGTTTACGAGTATGTAACTACTAAATACTTTTACTAAATCTACGGGTGCATTTAAATACTTATCAAACATACTCTTGTATTATGTACACTACAGTGTTTATATCAATATAAGTAAAACAATCACAGGTAATGTTACAGGTAAAGTCAGGACCAGGGTGTTAAAGATGATTAAAGGTAAATTCTTAATCAGAAAATAAATAAATAAAAAAAAGAATACAAATTAAACAAACATACACAGATTTTATATACCTACCTATTATGTAAATAGACACCAATAAACAAATAATTACACTCTACTATTGAGATTAAATAAAAAAAAACACCTTTTATTTAAATTTTATTAAAGAGTATAAAAATTTACACTTTACCTACAACATAATTATTAAAAGAAGATATTACCATTCTGCTAAGGCAGAGGAGTAATAATCTTGTAAATTAGATAGTCGATGTATCGTTACCTGGAAACAGGACTTTTTTATTTAATTATTGGCACAGATACACATAAAACGAAGTGTATACTTATATACACCAAGCGGTACTTAAAAATAGTGGTAACTAGTGGAGTGGTAACTTTTTAGTGCGTACCTATGCAACGTCTAGATGATTTTTATGTACAGTCTTCTTTGTTAGTGAAATGTGAACGATGGAGTCAGAAAATACGTCGCATGGACAAAACTTCATTTCGGGGCTACAAAGTTCAGTATCTACTTTTGTGTAATTACAAGAAGTGTTGCAGTTGTCAGCGTTATTTACATGTTCTACAATTTTGACCGCAGGTTAGTAACTAGAAAAGTCTTAAACAACTATTTATTAAAAGAAAAGTATGTTTTCATTATATACACGTAATAAATATCCTTGGTGAAACGTATAATGGCAAGTTGTTAGTTACAGAACGAACGTTTCCATCAAAAATGGAGTATTATCTAAAGGTGAAATAAAATAAAAAGAAGTAGAGCCTCAAATAGCATAAAGACACGTTTAAATAATCTAGAATAATCACCAACTAGTATGGCAGATGGAACTGGAAAAAAAGTCAAACATAAATACATATCACCTTTAAATAAGATCACGAACCGTCATGAACCGTGAAATCATTCGAATACATAAAAAAAACACAACGGCAGAATCGAGCACTTCGAATCTACCGAACACATCACACAATACAAACATAAATTTACACTTAGGCAACATAATAAATCAACTGCTGTACTTTTGCACGTAAATTGAAACTGTCACTAGGAACCGATTTAGTTGATGGGAGGAAGGTGGTCACCGCATGTAGGGAAGTTGGGAGGGATGGGGGGTAAGTCGGCGTGAGTACCGACCTGGAGGACCAGGCTCATACCGATGACAATGTGGAAGAGGAAGTGGCAATGGAGGAGCCAGAAACCCGGGTTGTTAGCTCTGAAACGGAGGATAACGTATCCATTGTTTGGTACGGCGATCGTGTCCTTCGCTGGGGGCAGATCTCCCTGTTTAAGGTGACGCTCAAGTAAACCTCTCCTGTCTAGATCCAGTGCGTGCTTCAAGTTGATTTTCTTAACGTTCTGGTCGGGTGATCGGCCGATACCGATCACGTTGAATCCGTACCCGTGCAAGTGGAACGGATGAGATAAGTTGGCAATTTGAACTGAAAGCGGAAAGTTTGTAATTAGTATTTGCATCGGATATAATTATTGTTTTCAACAATGATGATAGTTTATATACCTTCGTCGACAAGTACGATTTCTACGATAGCGTTGAGTGGTATGTCGACCTTGTGAGTGCACATGCAATTTTGTCCACAGTCCGCGGGTCTGTTATCACCGTTGCAGAATTGTTCAGGGTTGATATCATCGTATTGACTGATCAAGGGCGTAGGAGGAGCCATGTATGAGATTTCATCAATCAAACTGATTACGTGATCACCCTGCGGCGCAACTATGGAAGTGATAATTAAATATTAAATAATGATAAATGTTTTGAACAGTGATATACTTAGAGAGTACTAAACAATGCTTTACCTAAATATCTATTATATGTGTTCGGCTGGAATAGCATTTCCGGTCTGTAGACAAAGAAACGGAATGGCAAGAAAATCTTGACATCAGGTCTCTCTTGCAGGATAGCGGGGTCGATATTCCGGGCATTCTTGAGCTGGCTGACGCAAATGGCGTCGTTTCTGGGTTGACCACATCTAGCATCCAAGGGGTTCATCACCTGGATGGTTAGTGGGGAGAGAGGTATTTACGTGCAATTACTAAAGTACATTACGTGCATGCTACTTATTTACTACTATTTCAATACCATAATCATAACTAGTATTTTCAACATACTGGAAAACTAGTAGGGATTTTATTTAACTACAAGGAACAGGAGCCCGTTTGATTCGTGCATTTAATTATTTCTACGTCAAGTTACAAGTCTTGCTACAGAATAATTAATATATACAGATTGCAGCGCATACATCACTGACTACTTTTAGTTCACCTGAATCGATTAAAATGTAGGTAATGTAATTATAGTACGTGTTATTTGTCTCAATACTTAGTATTTAAGTTTGAGCAATAACCTGCAACATAGTCAACAGTTCGGCTGAGCTTAATCGAGGCTGGTTGGTACTGGGGCAGGAATCCAGTGTGCAATATCCGCCAATTAATAATCGCGACTAGTAGTGTCACGAAACGAGGTCTGATAACTTAGGATGTTTCGCTAATGTCATTTACACAGAGGATATATCCGTCAAGTTTTTTTCAAAGAACATAGCTGCAGTAAGGCGACATGTATTTACAAGCGAATGTCAAGATCGGATACTAGCAGTGACACGTTATAACACAATGAACTTCTCACAGTGTCAAGAAGTCAGGTTTTTGTTGAAATATTTATATTTTCAACAGATACTTATGTATGTGCGGTACAGTGCAGTTTACATTCAGTGTACCAAGAGGTAATTTGTACCAATATACAATAGTGTGTGTTCTATTGCTACAACTATCCATACATTTTTATATATTTACATCGAGTTTGACTTACCACACCCTGGGGTACACCGACGTCGTATGTGGGGGGTTGACTAGAGGGTTGATAAGGTCCTCTCGCGTATCGGAGGATACCAAGTTGTTGGGCCCTCTTGGTACCGCACTCACCCAGCCCACGGACTTGTATCCAGTAAGCCCCAGGGATATTGTTCGCCTCAATCACGAAGTCGTAACGTTCTCCTAAAATGAAACAGTTTATAATTATGTCGATAGAAAAGTGCAATTTTGGATAAGTTGGTCGCTTAAACAAGAATATGTGTCTAAAAAACACGGCCTCAACTCATGCAGAAAAATGGTGGATTAATAAAAATCTGTCAATGTTTACCTGAGAACGAGATAATTGTATTAACTTGTACAGGTTGAACGGGTTCACCGTCGGTCGCGATAACAGTTAAGTTGTGTCCTTCAAAGGTGACTTGCGCAGGGCACACGGAAGCAAATGCGTTAATCATTCTGAATCTGTATCTCCTTCCAGGGGTAATAGTGAAGACTTCCAAGGGAGTATTGGTCATGAAACCAGTGTTGGGGTCACGGAACTGCCCCTTCCCGTTGATCAGCACAGACTCGGGATCTTGGCCAGTGTTGACAGCGAGACGACCTGGGTATCTCTCAGCAGCGTCCTCATGCAACCAATCACTGATCAGCATGACGTGAGTCGTCAGATCGTAGTCGTACAAGTGGCTGTTAGGGTCCTTGGAAGGAGGTTGACGAACGACTATGCTGCCGTATAAACCGTCAAGTTTCTGCAAGCCAGTGTGCGCATGCCAGAAGTGAGTGCCAGCATTACCTTGCCATTGATATCTGAGTACAAAAAAGATCACGTATTAATATCTTTTTCTAAAAATGTGATAAATTTGACCTTCTATTTAAAGTTGTTGTGTGTTTTTTTTACCTGAACGTATTTCCCTGTTGAATAGGGCACTGAGTCACAAATGGCACGCCGTCGTAGTATTGTGTTCCTCTTTGCCAGATTCCATGCCAATGAATGGTTACTTCCATACCTTCCATATGGTTCTCAACGTCAATGACAACTTTGTCGTTTTCGCAGACTTGGATGGAAGGTCCGGGTAACATTCTGTTGGCGGTGAGGATACCTCGCTCGACTCCGTCGGCTAAGACACATTGGCAGTGGGACCATACGACGTTGGTAGCGTTCGGTGTGCACACTTGGCAGGCACTGAAATAAAATTAAGCATTATACGTGAGTCGGAAGAGCATTTTCCTTAACGTGTTCCTTAACAGCGATTGGTAACGCCAGAATTTCCACAGACTTTGCTATCATGAAAACGCGATGTTTGCATAACCTCTGTCGTCACCTATCAATTACACTAGCCTCTGCGGAATTTGGATCACTTGGCGTATACTCAAGTTCAGCATTGAAATCATGTAGTTAGCAGTTAGTGTGAAACAAAGCGTGAAGTGTGTAAAAAGAAAATGTCGGTCGGTGGGTCGTGGGTTTAGCCAGGCGCGAATTTATACACGTTGGATTCTTTGTTGTATTTGTTATAAATAAACCTTTTAATTGTTTTATGTTGAAATGGATAATGATACCAAGTTGAAGGTAAACTCATCATTACATTGACATAGGTATGGCCATGCACGCAAAACCGATCGTTCATTCTTAAAAAAAAAACACAAAAAGGTTGGTAGAAAAAATATTGATGACAGATTAGTTTTATATAATATAAGTACTTATGTAGACAATAGAACTCAAAACACCGCCATTACATTTAAAATTATTTACTTCACACGTGTGCCATGCTCTCTTGTGAACAATGGTCATGCTCGTAGTTCTCGTCACATTATTTTGGAAACAGTCATTACGATGAATGGCGTTTCACCCACATCGTGCAATGTCACTGGGTGATCTGTCGTAACCATTAGTTATGTTAAGTAGGCGTGCGACTTCATTTCCGTCCAGTGAACAATGGAACAATGTTAAAAGCTGGGCTTTTACGTGTACAACCTTTTAGTTTTTGGTAGTTCTCATTTTGTTATCTTCGAAATGACGGAAAAATACGAAACACTAATAGGAAAAACTATACTAAAACTAAAGTGTGTACTTTGAATGAGAGTCTATTCGATTTCTTTAAGATATGTCACTAAACTTTATCTGAAATCAACGAGTAGATTAAGCTAGAAGCAAAGAACTTCTAAGGTCTACTTACGCTCCTAATACGGTGTACAGCTCGAGGGTGAAGTGATAGTAGCATATCCTTGGTGGTTCGTTTTCTCTGCAGGCTCTAGCGCACTCATCAGGAGCTGACAGTGAGGGGTTCCTTCTCAGTTCAGCTGTGGCACTGCTGGTGTAATCTAAATGCTTCAAGCTTGGCTTGCCACTAGCACTCCTGGCAAGAGGAGGCAATGGGCTGTTTCTGATGCCACCGCTCAGCGGACCGCTGCCGCTCGCCTGGGCAAACGGGTTAGATGAAGGCCCAATTGTACTCCCGATTCCTCCGAAAGACCCGAAGGGATCACTGCTCGATGGGTGGGTCTGAACGAGACCATGGGTGGCGGAGAATACGCTGCTGCTAGAAGTATCCCGGAATGGGGTCGCTGTGCCAGCTTGCCACCATGACGCTGATGTGGACTGGTCGTCTGGAATGCTGATAGCCTCTGAAAATAAAAAAAGGATACGTTATAATATAACGATATTAGCAAGGGTCTATAAGGCTGTAATTAAACTTCGACTTTCTAAATAATGTCAGAAATAATTTTGTTGATGTTAAAGGAAATCGTTCCACTTTTAATAAAAATCAAGATTATGCACCAATTAAGTAATGTACATAAACCTACTATCGCCTCAGTAAATCTTTAGAGGATTTTCGCTGAGCGTCAGTAGCCGGTTAATGTATTCCTTTGATTAGACTGTAGATAAGTCGTGCAGCGCTCGACAGGTGCGTTAATGCAAATTTCGTTGCAACCTGTAGCAAGAGTACATAAAGTGCCCAGTAGCGTTTATGTTGCCACGATTGTGGCCGTAACTTCAAATTAGAAAACCTGAAGCAAGGGAATGTAATGGCTAAGTGCCGGGAAGCGTGAGACATCCGACGTGTTACGACGCCGGTGATAAAAGCCGGACGTGTAAACTTGAATAAAATACCGGACATACTTTGTCTTGCTCTATCTTTCGTACAGTGTATGTATTGTATTATTTCTGTCGTATATGAATGAACCATGAACCAGTTTTTGAACTTCACATTCGTTCAAAGAATAAATAATTCAAAACCAATTTAAATGTAAGCGGCTTTTACGTTAAGACATCCATAATACCTATTTCATTAACAATTGTAAATTTAATGTTTGTTACGTGTCAGGCAACAAAAAATGTTAAAGTGATTGCAATTCTGGACACGATGTGGTTCAGGACCTTGAGTTTAACCACTGTCACTTCCTTATAGTCGAACTTTTGTGAACTAATGAGCAACCGATTATAAATCAATATCATGACTTGTGTTTTATCGATTTAAAATAATAATTTGAACTAAATATTTTGTTTCAGAATATATTGACAGTTCAATTTATTGTTTGGCGTACCTAATAGAGTTGTCAATTTACTAAATATTGATTACCTTATAAGCATTTGGCATAAAAAAACTGTTAGTAGAGCATTAACTGTGATTTGAATTAATTAACTAGTTATTTTCAAGGGCGTTAAACGCATATGTTAAAAGTTAAAGTTACTTGCATTATTTTAAGTTATTATAAGCCTTAAAAAAGGCTATACGTAACATATCACTGTCACTTATTTTACTTTTAGAACTAGTCAACTAATTTAAATAATAATTTAATCAAAAGCAGGAACACAATTTTAATTCACAACCTGTCCTAAGTTTATGCAAATTAAACCCTTTCTAGATGGAATTTCGATAACTATTATCTAAGATCAATTAAGAGTCTGAGCAATCTACTAGTATACATTAAGGTAAGTGCTCCGATCGACGACATCAACCCAATGCTTGATGTTTACGTTGTTTTTATTTTTATTAAAAAAAAACAAACAACGATATAACGCTGGAATCATGTGTTTGATAATACTAGTGCGTTCTATGATTCCTTTTTCTATCAACCAGCATCTTTTTGAAGAAAGTTATAGTTTTTGCTAACACTTGACTTGTTACGAACGTGCTTCAGTTTCCTTAAAGATTTCGTGTAGGTATTTGATTTGAATTTGTGTGCTGAAGACCTTCTTTAGTTAGTTGATAAGTTTTAGTTCAAATTAGTGGCTAATGATAGTTATGTATGTTGGGAGAGGAACCTCATTTTGTTTACTATTTAATAAGCATATATTTAATAGGTATTTCTTATAATAATATTATGTGACGAGAGTGGTATAACTAAAAGCCTACATAGAACATTACCTAAGAAAACTAAAGTAAATGCTCCATTGACAGTTTTGGACGGAAAATCACGTGTTTTGTTGAATAACTTCGCAATTCTCTAACCCATTAATTACACAAGCATATCAAAACATTTATTTTGTCGTTGACCATATTCAACAAAACAAGAAAATTTTCCGTCCAAAACTGTAAGAAGGAGCATTTACCTTAGTTTCCTTAGGTAACATTCTATGTAGGCTTTTAGTTATACCGTTGTCGTGTGGTTTTTGTAATCATGACAGAGTTTTACCGAGCTTCCTGGACTAAAATTGATCATAGGGAAGTGTTAGCTGGTTGCACCCTACGTAAGTGCTATTGCAGCAATAAAGTTAGATTACGACTCACTAATTCTGTACTGTGTGTGATTCTAAGTTTACACAAACTTCACTTTTAGTATTTGATTGCTTAGCTCAACCTTTGAAATTGGAAAGCTAATCATAAATCATGTATTTTATTACAGATATCACTGTGTGTTATTTATCTCAAGTACTCGTAAAGTACAGTCACCTGCATTAATATCTGCCACAGCGGAATGTGCAAAAATATCTGCGACGTCCTACCGGCCTTAGAAGTAGAGTCTTATGGAGGCTTTGTTGTGTCAGAAATTGATGCTGGTGGCTGTATTACTTTTACGGCTCCCAGTGGTCACTATAGACTTGAAATTACAACTATTATATTATAATTCAACCGTTTTTGTGATATTGAACTTTGAAATGACACTGTCGAGTACTTTTTAACTTTGCTAATACGATTTAATAAAGATCATGATTTTAGAAAATTGTGCGGTAATTATCTGAAGTTAACCCTAAGACTGAATACTTTATTAAGTAACAATGGACCGGTTCTCTCTTATCAAGTGTCAATGCTATTGACAGCTCGGTGACTAATCCTAAGAAAGGGGACTGCGTTGCGAAATACAAGATTTTAACGATAGATATTCATTTCAACGTATCTAGTGCTTCAAGTTTGTGCACGTGTAATTAAAACGGCGAGTAGGCTTTTTAATTAATTAAATGCATTAGTAGGTCATGAGCGTGACCGCGTGATTGTTTTCAAACCATAATTTTAGAGGTCATTGGTGAATACCTTGTGATACCTAACGATATTTACCACCTGTCGGCGAGCACAATACAGTGCGCTTGCGCATTGCGCAATATATCAATCATACTTCGATTTATTATACGATTGTAATCGGTAACGCCCACGGCCGCTTAAAGTCTTTTAAGTCATGTTTATACTAAATTTGAACTGAGCTAAGTTAAATAAATTGAATTTATTAGCCTTTAAAACAGGCCTACGTTAAAGTGATTTAATGGTAGCCATACTGAACGTGGCATTATAAGTTTAAATACAGCAATTTTCTGACTTAGATTCCAACGAGCTAGAAACTGGCAGACATGAAATGAATGCTTAAAATATGTGGTCTAGAAATTCCTTTACAACACTGTATTACATGATTTGAAAATAAATATTAATGTAACCATTACAATGTTGTAAGAAAATCTTGAGCCGTTAAAAATGTCTAAAATTACGTGAAAGAATGAAAATTAATTCGAAACGTGATGCAATACACTGAGAAAGTGTGCATGCCCACAGTTTAACATCACATTCACGCCGAAAATTTAAAAGTCAGGCAAGCGAGAAATGTCTAGAAAATATTTCTGTATAGTTTTAGAGTGAGTAAAGTGGACTAAACGACCGTGGGTATTCAAGCGGAAAAGAGAGAAAGTGTAAATTTTAACGAGTGCTTAGTTAGTTCAGCAGAGCTTTGCGCGGTAGCTAAGCGGTGTGCAAGTAAAAAAATCACCAATAGGATTGCCTTATTTTCCTAGCCTAACTCAGCGCGTCGTTCTTATTGGTGCAATTTTGTCCCACACCACTTGGTTAGTGGATGCACAGGCAGTCTCGGGTTGGAGTACTTTCAGAAACGCAATGTATCTAGGTCTAGGTAATAGGTAATAAATAGCAATTTCATGACTCAATTGTCTTACAGCTATTACCGGAAGACATGTAATGTATTAAGTACAATGAGGAAGTTGACATCAATAATTACTTTTATGTGCTGTCAAAATGTGGTTTTCCCCTATATTTTGTAAAGCAATAGAGATTTGTACCGTTGAACTACGAGAAATTTAAAAAATATTTTAATAATTTCTTGTTGAAAGAATTAAATTTAGGGCATGTCCTTGACTTCTGAATGCACATATTTAGTGTCAATACCAGACAACTTTCCGTCAGGTTTATTCTGTTATGCTCGTATGATTGAAACTGATCAATGTTAGATAGTTTGTCATTCGGTTGCGTACATTGGCACGTCAGGCATATCATTTACAACAAGAATTATAATTGAACCAATTTTATGCTGTTCGATTACTTGCTGCTAGTGTTACGCTACTACAAGCTGATTGACACTTCAATTTATTTGCTTATAGTATTGAAAAGTTTTGATTGAGTCCGCTTTAAACGATCCATGAACAAGTTGACAAAATGTTTCTTGCACTTTCACTAAAATTTTGTAATTGTACCTACATCATCTCATTATTTAATAAACGAATACGTTAAAATAAGGTACAAGGGTCATATATATTTAATAAAAGTTACGTATGACTGACTTGTTTCGAACTAATCCGTAGTTCATTGTCAAGCTGAGAGTGAACACAAAGTCAACCGTGAACTGTCTATTAAAAAAAAATTGTTTCTCACGGTGGATTAAATCAAAAGATGAATATGTTTTGAGATATGGTTAAATATTTGTTTTGGTTCAACAAATTTTTAGCCTTTTATTATACAAAAATGAAATAAATACGGATTTTGCCCAAAATTCCTTTCCTTTCCAATTGAAATTTAATATTTAGTGAAAAATTGTAAAGATTTTTTCCATAAAAATATTTTTAATGCATTGTGAAATAAAGAGTCGGAGTTCAAACCAAATTCCTATCTATATTTAAATGTATTAAGTAAACCTAGCAGATATTCATAATTTCATGTAGTAAGATGGTAATTCTATCAATTAACTTATTAACTTCCTAAAACGCCTCAGTGATTGGATGAGGCGGATGTTGCGATGCTTGAAAACGATGTGCAGATTCCTTTGCAAATGTCATACAAATTATCAAAATTAGTTAAGTATGTTTCGGAATCCATAAAGGTCAAATACTTAAGTCTTCGACATTTTATTTTAATACTGGAACGCTATTTCTATTAATACATTGAGTTCTTGTCCGGATTGTGGTTGGCGTGCGTGAAATGAGACCAATGCTTTGAGGCTCCGCCACGACTGAGTACGACCGCCGGCGCAGTTAGCTTTGTCTCTATTCTCTCTAGTCTTCTCGTTTGCATGGGCCATTCGCTCACCACACAGTGGTTACTTGGCAGCACACGCAATGAACAAAGGAAACTCGCACGCCCGCCACCGGTTGCGTGCAGTAGTGGCCGGGCCGATAGCGGTTGTAACTTCGTGATCTGACCTGTGTGATACTGTCCCGTCGCTTGCGATCGTGCCGCCAACCTTGCGACGTAAACGTGCACTTTATGACCTGAACTAGAATTATTTTAACTTGTAACATTCTCTCACAACGGACAAAACTGTTTGCGCCAGTTCTTATCTGATCTACCAAATCGTAAACCTTGCAAGCGAGAGTGAAAGATTTTACATATCAAACAAAACAAAACCTAAAGATGCCTATCGTCGTGACGCGACACACCTTAAAGCGAAAGTAAGAAATGCAATTACTGTAACAGCGGAGCTAATTAATTACAAACTTAATTTATCGCTCGTTGGTTTTGAAATTGGTTTTGCTCAGATTACAAAGGAGGCAAAAAGTTCGGGCGATCGCAATACGCATTTGAATATTAAATAAGGCAGCGAAACATGATCACTTTCATGCAACGCTAGTGGGTTAATCTGGTTAATCAAATCACGTATAACATCGATTTTATTGGTTTCTTCCTTGTCAATTAAAAGCATAACTGCACAGACGTGTATCGGGGCTTACAATTATCCAATAACACCACACGATAATAGGGAATTTATCGATTTTCTTTTACCAGGTATTTAGCTGAGTAAAGTGAGCAATTATGTTAATCATTTCGGTAATTTACTAAAAGCAAAAAATCATGTAAACTGATTGCTCAACTCTACTATAACAAATCATCGTGTGAATAAGTGGCTGAAATTTTTAATTGCGTTAGTTAATATGTTATAGTTACAGTGTTTAATTACGCTGCGCTTGAGGGTGTCTGTTGCTATCGGAGAATCACTTTCACTCCACTTAGGCTTCTTGTTAAGCATTGTTCCCCATTGCGTAAGAGCACGCATATGATCGCTTTTAGGAAGTGAGGTCTTGGCCCCGTAACACGAGATGCGTGTAAGATATTGCCTGTTTTATGCCCGAACTGAATTGTTGAGATTGTTTTTTATAGCTAATTTTCTCACATCATTTTATTTCATTTTTTTTCATTGATAAAATTATCATGAACTAACTAATGCCCATGATGAGTTTGTTTATTGTTCTCCCTCCCAATAACTGTTTTTTTGGTACAAAAAGTGCGACGTTTTGAAAAAAAAAACAAAGTAGTGACAAAGTAGTGCGTGTAAATTAATTATGTAAGGAAAATAATAAGTTTTTTTTTTACTAAAACATAATAAAATGTGATTATTAGGGCCTTCACTAACTGCCCTTAAAGTTTGAGGTAGTATAAAAAATACACACTTATAAACCAGGATTCGATTCTCAGCTCTATATTTAAATATGAATTTGCGTTGTGTTTTACTTCAAATATGACTTAATAAGTTTTGTTATAAAATATGTTATGTATAGATATATATTTTTGATACTAGCCTGTTTTGCTGATTGTATGAACCTTTTTAAGTTCACCTTACTTACATTGTCATCCAACCCACCAACCACTAGAAGTGGGTATTTAACTTGCATGAATTGAAGCAAACAAACCAACTAATATACGAAGTGAAGTTAAGTGTTCTCTCTTCTAGCTCCTAGTTGAGGATCAGTCGAGAACCTTCATGAAGTCTTTCCTCGGAAAATAAATTTAAGCTTATAAAAAACAAAAATTGGAAAGTATAAATTTTGAGATTAGTGAACAAGTTTTAACCATAATTAAAAAATGCTGCATAGTAGTAGTGACAACTATCACTGTATTAAAACCTTCTCAAGAACAAGAAAGTTAAAGGAACATGTTATGTTTTATAGCGATTTTTAATGTTTTATTACTTTAGTAACCGATAGTGTAAATCGATGAAAACAGAGGTTGTTTCTATTGCTTTAGAAATCGACCGCATGTTCTAGCTTGCCCGCTAATTTCGGTGTTTGTACGTGAACGAGGTATCATTACAGTGTAGTTTCTTACATCGGAGCCCGGTTCACACGATGTTTGATTACTCATCTCTTTCTAATTGTGGGCGTAATAGTTGTTAATTGCTTTTCCCATGCTTAAAGCTTAATTTTAACCGTTTACGCCGAGGTCGAATCGTTCAATACTGACGAAAAGTAGGTATATCTATTGTTGCATGGGATGATGTGTGTGAATCTCAGGTTGTGGTTGACAAAGATGTTACAATGGCGCCAAATTTTGATAGTATGGTGTTGATTGTTGACCGAGCGAACGCGAAGCGTACCTAAGCGAATGTTTCCATATGTCCAGGTGTCTGTTCTCCTCTATAAGTCCCATTTCTCAACTGTTTCTCGTAATATTTTGTGAGATGTTCGATAATTACGATAATTAAGTGGAACTTTACTATCGATAAAAATTTGGAAATATTTCGTAATAAATCGCGAGTTCTACAGCTCACAGAGCAACCAGTTTTGTTCTATTTTATATTAGTTCTTCTAGTTACATACAACAATGCTCATGTCATTATTCATGCGTGTTATAGCTATCGGAAATTAAGCGCAAACTTTTCGTATCCGTATTATGCGTACGTTATATTCTAATTGAGCTATAATGACTATCATTACCTTTTTTCATACGTGAAAATGTTCAGTTCCTCAATGAAATTCGGTAAGCGTATAATAATATGCTCTAAGGTAGGTATAGTTCCTCCAAATTAGTACGGGAGCAAAATCGTGGGCATTATAAGTTAGTTTCTAATCGACTTCAAAAAAGGAGGAGGTTCTATGTTCCAATGTTTTTTTATAAATAGAGTTAACCGGAAACAGGGGCTTGGATTTAATTCGATAATTATTATATTTATTTTTTCCAGGTGGTAAATTTTAATAACCATTCTATGTAATTATAAGATAATTTATGTAAACTTCGAGGCCTAGGTTTATTTTGATAATGATTGTAGACACTTTTGGATATAATAGTGAATGCCCTTAGAAGTAATTCAAATTATAGTGCGCATAGCATATCAAGCCTTAGCACGATTGTAAATTGCAGCAGACAGAAATCTAGATAACATTACCTTTAATTAAATTTGACTTAATCTAGGAACTGTCATTTTGTGTAATAACAACCTTCAGTACATAATTAGGTAACATTTCATGCTGTTTTATTCAGATTAGTACCCATATTTGGCTTGTTGAATTATTTTAGGCTAACAATTTCCTGCTTCAAGCCTCTTTTAGACGGTGGGAGTTTTAGTTACGTTGCGGGGTCAGGTTCCTATAGATGTATAAGTGTCCGATTATTGATGGCAATGTACTGCAACTTGTACGATATTTCTCACAATCAGATTTCATCGCACAGAATTAGGTATTATTAAGATTAATAAAAATATCACGCGAGTTAAAAATGCAGTGTGTAAGTTAATTAGTCCAAAAATCGGATATTGTAGAGACAGTGCGTGGTTAAAAATGGATTAAATTTCATTGGTAAGTACCGAGAATAAAATGCGTGTTTTAAAATAGAAGAGATGAAATGAAATCGATCGTGGAAAGAAATCTAGACGATAATATTTTAATAAAATAAAATAAAAATTGTTTATTAAAAAGTCGGTCGTTACAAATATTACGATTATCATTTTATCCCAAAATTGATACCCATTGGATTCCATTAATGAAAATTGAAACAGAGGCAGACCAGAAAAGAGATGACAGAAGAACTTGAACACAATGTCAAATCTAGGAACAGAAGCATGTTCTTAGAAGATGACTGCATAAAAAAAACAGGAGGCCTTGGACGTATTTATATCAAATCTATTTACAACAGAAGAATGCTCTTTGCTACACGAGTGTCAAAAAGAAGGGGAAAGCCTTTGCCAGTAGGACACTGAATTAGGTTGCTAAAGAAAAGCAAGGGCGAAAAACAACGGAGTGTTGTCGCGTTGTGTGGTAGTGGTGTAATCTAATGGGTGGGTAATTTTCTTGCATGTGTAATCCCCGTTAATCGGCGCGTGAGCATTGCCCCACTGTAAACATGACTATTCTATGACATTGACGCGGTGCGTGTTATGGGAATTCGCGAGTGGGATGGCACTGTGTAGCAATACAGGGCATGACTATTTCTAGGTCAATCAACTATTTTTAGCAACACTAATCTGTCCGCGACATTTTTCAAAAACTTGCAGATTTTTGTAAGTACACACGTTTTTTCTGTAATTTAATAGATGGTGTACATGAATACATGCCATCCTACGTAAGTTCAACCTATTAAACCGTGAAATATCTTGTTGGAAGTACGATTTTTTGGTAACATCAGAGACAATTTTGGTAACGCAGGAGACGCCCAAAGTGTCGTTAAAATAGTTGGTTGGTCGCAGGTCTGCGAGTATTAGCTTATCTACTACTACTTACTACTGCTTACTTAGTAGACTTAACTACTATAGTAGGTAGAGTAGGTAATAATTAGTCGTTTAATGCTCAGTTTCCAGTACCGTCTCACTAACGAATAAGTTTTTGGTAAAAGTTTCATTTTTAATACAAGCTTTTTATTGTTGAACGCAATTATATTGTCACCCAAACTACATCCGCATACCAAATTTCAAGTCGATGCCATTAACCGTTGAAGAGTTCCGTCCTGTGGAGACAATCCTGGGCAGACTACCAGGATCTCACTACCAGAATATTGTATTGTCACGCAATTTACATAAGTATACCAAATTTCAAATCAATCCAACTACTGGAAGTTGGTCGAATGTAACTTGCAAGATTTGATTACAGACAGACAGACAGACAACGGGACACTTGAAAGTAAATAAAAGCTTATAAAAAGGGGTTAAGTCTTAAAAAAATGTACATTACTGAATAGATATAAATACCTAATATTTTATTATGCGTTAATGAAATTAAGTTAAGTCTAAAATAGCTATGTGGGAGTTTTAAATTGTACCTATCCCCTTTTTACTGGGCAAGCAGAAAATGAATTCTTGTTTTGTAACAAACATGTTGCACCTATAGTATCACATCAAATTTTATTTTGTTCTAGATACTGAAATACAGCCAAATATATTTTCACATTTCATTGCTAAGAAATAAATCTAACGAAGACACTGTATATAAAAGCATATAACAAAGTAGGTGTATCATAAGCAAAGGTTAAGAAAAAGTGACCCGACCATGAATCTAACTTATGCAGTAAGAAGGTCAACTATATTATATCACCGCTATCCGCTCTTTTTTGCACCGCGTTCTTTACATAGACAGAAAACCGTAACTAAACGCTCTTTGGAAACTTATAAAAGGGGCGTAATGTGCAATTATAATTCCTGGCAGGTTAACAATTAAGGTTGTGAACGTAATTAGCCAGCAAGCAAATGTTTAGCAGGTGTTTATTAAGTGCCAGCAAAACGATCTGATATCGCTACCGTCGAGGCTACAAGATTGTGACTGAATTATAAACTTCCTTTTGCAAAGCGACACGTTTTGTATCATTTTGAAATTAATACACTGCACTCTAGTGATTCGAGATGGCCTCTCTGTCGCTTGCTTTCTGCTGCTTGAGTTTGTCTCCTCTGAGTTTTTAGAAATTCAACTGCGAAATTAAATTTGAAATTTGTCACGGAAAACTTCGTGATGAAACCTGCACAAACCTACGAAGATATTCAATAGTGCGTGTAAAGTTCACAATCCGTATTGAGCCGGCGTGGGACTATGGCTCAAGCTCCCTCATTCTGAAAAGAGGCCTGGCCCAGCAGTGGGACTTATATAGGCTGGGATGATGTTGATGATGATGATGATGAGTGATTCGAGAACAGGCCACTTTGCTCACATTAACGCTTCCTCGATGCGCACCGGACGAAGACGGTTAATGAAAAACATAAAGTATTATAATTACATATAATAGATTACCTTTGTTGCGATACCCGGGCAACAGTCTATAAAGTTAACAAAGCAACAACTAAAAAATCCTTACTTTTTGCGTTCAGTAAAACTATTTAGTTTTTCATGTGCCTGATTGCCTAATTACACCTCGACTTACGTTGTAAGCGTTTTGATTAATTTCCATAAATGCCGGTGCGTTTACTGAGTTTCACAATGCGAGAACGTTTTTGAGCTCAACAGAAGACACTGGGTTTCAAAATTTTAGAAGACTTTTAAGTTTCCCACAGTGCACTGGATTTTTACACGAGGTCCGAATCGTTCGACGTAGAATAGGCCACATTTTGTGGAATAAAATAAAATGATCTACTTCAGAGCAGGGTAAACGAATTCCACAGTTACAGCACGATCCATTAAAATTTTAACATACTCGTATGGTTCTACAGTTCCACTAAAAAAGTATCACTGGCCAAGATTTTTAATTTAATTATTTTTCTTTCCTCTAGGGAAAAGGCAATGGTTTCAAGTCTTCACTGTATTTTTTCCTGTTCTCACTAAGTAGAATAAATAGCAGTACAATCTCCACCTACCTATCTCATACATGCATTTGTCTTAGCGTTCCGTGCCGCGTAACAATTCAAGGTACAAGTAAAAATCAAGTCAAATTACAATAATTATTTACCAAAGCACCTTGCTAAAGGCCAACGACTTTTTAAGAATAAAAAAAAACTAGTGCAGATATGAAATTTCGCAAGCCAATCAGTGTTGTCCTCAACCTTAATAATGCCTTCGTGTGGGGCTGCAGGCTGTTTGGTTTTAAGACAATCGTTTGTACGCTGCGAGAAAAAAAATACTGGCCAGTAATGTTTCAGCAGGGCTGCTACGAAATTCGAAGTTCATGTCGTGCGGTCCTTCTGACACTTTATACTGTTTTATACGAGAGCGAGAGAGACAGTACGGTACGAACTTCGAGTTTCGAGTTTCGTAGTAGCCCTGCAGGTCATTGTCGTTTCTAAAGCACGGCTTCCACCGAGAACGAAGCGGACTCTTAACCCTTTTTCGGGCCCCGCGAATAAAGATATGCCACCACAAAATAAATCATAGTTTTATGTTGTTTACCTGTAATGGATTAATTTAAAAACGTAAAATATTTTTAACGAATTCAAATAGTTTTGTACCGTATTGTATACTTATTCAGTTAGGTCGAATATTTGTATATATTTATGTGATTTATTGAATCAGGCGTTACTTTGCGGAGGTCCATATCAATGAACTAAAATGATTTCTTTGCTCACCCGCGACCTTAAGATAGCTAAGTCTATGCAAATTATGCGTGTTCATGCAGTCCCTCCACCTCCACACTGTAAGAACACACACAAATTACACAAACCCATCTATCACCACCACCACAACACACTGACGCGTTTCGAACTCAACCAGAGCTCATCTTCAGAGTGACACAACCGTACACCATGCTACCAGTTGTTAGACTAACAAACCACCACCACTGTTTTAATTTGCCAAACAAAACAAAAAACTACCCGCAAAATATTAATAAATTTTAACTATGCTACAAAACTACCTTGATTTTTTAATTTTTATTTATTTTTAGTCCTGATAGATCTAATTTTGCCAAGCATCTGTTAGAATTAAATCATTCAATATCAGACTCAGATTCGTATGAAGTGTTGCATTACTGTGATAAGGGGTTTCGTCTCGACGTGTTAGAATGTATGGAGATAATTAGGTACAATAGTATGGGGTCTATTATTAATGAGCAAATAAATTTAGTGTCATCTCCCTTGCTACGGCTTGGGTCTAATTTTAGCAACGATAGTTAGTAAAACATGCCTTGACTAAAAATAAATAAAAATTAAAAAATCAAGGTAGTTTTGTAGCATAGTTAAAATTTATTAATATTTTGCGGGTAGTTTTTTGTTTTGTTTGGCAAATTAAAACAGTGGTGGTGGTTTGTTAGTCTAACAACTGGTAGCATGGTGTACGGTTGTGTCACTCTGAAGATGAGCTCTGGTTGAGTTCGAAACGCGTCAGTGTGTTGTGGTGGTGGTGATAGATGGGTTTGTGTAATTTGTGTGTGTTCTTACAGTGTGGAGGTGGAGGGACTGCATGAACACGCATAATTTGCATAGACTTAGCTATCTTAAGGTCGCGGGTGAGCAAAGAAATCATTTTAGTTCATTTATATTTATGTGGTTGTTATATCCACTATGCCTGGAAAAGGGTTAATTACTTAGAGTAACTTATAAATATACCTACATTTGATCAAATTCATAAAAATACGGCGTTGTTCGTTAAACTAAGTTCGTACGGAGTTCGCTCAGCTCGCGGTGTAAATTGGGCTTAAGATGAAGCGCAGTATTTGATAATGAGATGTTTGTAGAGGTATAGTATAATAACTCGATACTGATATATCGTAGAACGTTCTCGCAGTAAATATTACAATGATTTTCTTTGTCAGACAAAAGTGATGTCTGTGAAGAGATTCCACATTTTAGTTATTTCAAAATATACGTCATCGTTATCTCAGCCTGTATAAGTCCCACTGCTGAGCTCAGGCCTCTTCTAAGAATGAAAGGGCTTGGGTGTAATCCATATCTATGGGCTTGGGCCTTAGGTCCTACGCGGGCCCAGTAGTGATTAAGAATGTCATGCACACCATTGAATTGCTTGGTTTTTTGCAGCTTTTCTCCCAATGTTTTTTTTTTACCTTACCTTTTTATCATACCCGGTGAGTACTACGTAGTTTTAATTTTTGAGTTGTGCTACTTTAAAATCTTGTAATTTTAATTCCAAGAATAGTACAATGCTAATAAAAAGCAAATGGAGCTAATCGACTTCAAATTACTTACAGCAAATGAAACGCGAACAATCACATTTTATATTTCGTAATAAAATCATCTAAAGCACTTTACTAAACAATACAGTTTTCAGATTCCATTAGATCAAAAGAGATCCCATTAATAACGATCGATGTTTTAGATTCAATTGTGCTCCAACCTTGACACCAGTTACCTGCGTCGGCGCATTGCACAACCCATGGTCGTCCTGCTTTATTTTTGACCGTTTCTCATATTAATGGACAAAAATTAAAAGTACTACTTGTTATCAATATTCTTAAGTAATGAAGCTATCGTACTTTTGCGTACTGATTTGATGCATCATCATCATCATCCCAGCTTATATCCGTCCCACTGCTGGGCACAGGCCTCCTCTCAGAACAAGAGGGCTTGGGCAATAGTTCCCACGCGGGCCCAGTGCGGATTTAGGAACTTCACACGCACCATTGAACTGCTTCGCAGGTTTGTGCAGGTGCGAACCGGGGTTTGAACCCACGACTCTCTGCTTGAGAGGCGATAGGTCAAACCACTAGGCCGCCACGGCTGTTTCATTTTCATTTGGCATTCAATAAATCGCATACATATTAGTTTGTTACCTACGCTAATATTTTATTATAAGTACTAATGTTAGTTCACTTCTAATAATACTAACCCCATTCGATACTCATGAGCCCTTGTTAAGCATTCGTTTTGTCTATACCTTTGAAATTTGCTTGTGTACAAAATCTTATAAACTGGCTGGTAACCTTTTACGAATCAGGGAAAATGAATAATGGTTAGTAATATTACGAAAACAAATTAATTTAGTTTCACCAAATCCGGATTGTTTTATAGCACTGTTCTTTAACTCCTACCTACTGACTTATAAGTATATTGATCTAAGCACCTGGTTCATAGTAAACAAATTGAATGAAATCGAAAGGCACCTTTCGGTTTCATTTAAATTATAAAGTTAATCGTAAATTTAATCGGGACCGCGCCTCGAGCTAGTGTAGTGATAAGTTACCTTCACATTAACGTCATAGCTTTAGTCTAGTCGGTTATCGATAAATAACAGAGCACGTTTGATAATAAAATAATGATAGACACGTAACGACGTAAATAGAGTCCGGCATCGTTGGACGCAGCCTTAGCACACTGGCTTTTGTCATTAATTTCAAGCATGTCCTTTTCTCACGAGTGAAGTAGTGCAAAAGAGATGAACATAAAGTTAAGGCAGAGCTAAAGTTAAACCTTATGCTAGGACAGCAGGATTCGATTCCCACGATAATGCCAAGAGTATGCACAACCTATATTTTGAGCCAAGACACGCCGCTGGCGCGTAGTGATTCATAATTATCGTAAATCTACGCCGAATTCTATGGTACAGAAACCATAAATGGGCATTTGATATCAGTCGAGTTGCAATCGGCATCAATGAAGCAAGATTTTCCAGACAAACTGTACCAACTATTAGGACATATTTCCTGCTTTCGCTTTCAATTTGATCATGATTTTGATACCTATCCAAGTTAGGATTAATTCGACATAAAAACTGAAACACTGAAGTATTTTACACCCATGGACGGACTTGTTTTTTTAAACATAAATTTAGACCTAATTGTACAAAAAAGAACTTTTACAAAAGGGTTATATTTTGAACACACCATAATGGTGTAAGTACATATAAATGAGGGGTGACCATCAGAACTTTACATTATAAGAAACAAAATGCGTGGTTAAAGTAAATTAGAGAGGATATCTAATAATAAAAGGTGTCATATAAATCAAAAGATTCGTAAGCGGAAAAACGTAGGAAGCCGGATTTCGTATGAGGCAACTTTTTATTTGTTATATTTTTCCGGCCGGACATGCAATATTAAACTCGTTTGCTTTAATAAACCAGTAGGTACGTATATTGAGTTGTAATAAAAATATTTTCTCTTCAGGCCGAAATGCGAAATTTTGGTTGCAAAGATACTTGCTCTATATTCTCACCCTTTAAGCAAATCAATGAAATAAATGAAACTACGAGTACACGTGTTTTATTTGTTGCTTCATTTTTATCGCGATTGTCTAAATGGCGTTTAGTTCCTCCACAAATGTCGTTATCAAGCAATAGAAACCGACTTGACTTTAACACTTTTTGCCAATTTGTATGGATTCGGATTAACAAGATTGTTATACTGTGTGAATATCAAGATTCCAACCATTTAGTTGTCAAACCTGCGTGACGTACGAACAGACAGACGGATACGTACCTAAGTGACAGCAATAGGACTCCGTTTGGACGCGGAACGCTAAAAATGCTACCGGAAAGTCAAATCTGTCACGACGCATCAAGCCCTTGTGACAAATGACAGAAACCGTGACGACCGTGGACTCGATGCTCGGTGACAGAACAAAAGGAGGCAATAAGACCAATTATTCGATTTTAACATCTTCCTTTTTAAACAGATTATTTAAACGATTGTATCCAATAATCTTTGTGTACGCTTTCATTTTAGTTTTAACTGTCGCTTTATTCACCTTTGACGGTGAAAGTGTGACATGTAACTGTTTATTTGTAATTGAAATTTTAGTTCTTGTGGCTGTTTGTTTATTTGATCCATTATTTAAAAAAAAACTTCGAAGAACATCTTCAACAAAGTTACAAACACAATGAGGGCTATCGTTTTTTGTCTATCTAGATGGCGCCACTGTTGCATGAGGTTTTAAGTATGGCTTTCAAAATCTGTTATTACGGGCGTGAAAACAAAGTTTAGATTAAAATCAGATTTAATACAACCTTAAAACCGTACCATAAAAATATCGAACAACCACAATGTAGCGCAGTCCCGTTTTGTTCGGAAAAAAGGGAGGACAAAAGTTTCCGAAAGACAAAACTGTCTCAAAACACAGACACTCATTGCCCGTAACCCATAATTGCCATAAATAATTTCAGGTAATGCAAAATATTCACAAAATTATTCTAATTATAAATAAACCCGCGTAGCTCACCCAAAATGAGATTTGACATTTCGGAGACCTCACGCTACACTAGCGCCTCAAGGGGCGAATTTATACAAGATGTTTTTTCCTACGGATATGATCCTGGCAGGACAGAATTACATTAATAGATTATTGTATCGTCAACAATTTAACTTAAATGTGCCACGTTTCAGCTCTATCTGATATCAGATACTAAGGCCTTATTCTCCTTTTTTCTGACACACAGTATACGATGAAGGTAGAAAAAAGTAATATGCTTGCTCAAGTAATAGCACGATACAGCCCTGGGCCGAAATTTGTTATTACACGTACGATCCAACCTCTACTCTCGCTTTTGTTTCAAACACCAATGTCACAGTCATTGTGATTTGAAGTTATGATTGATAAGATTATAAGCCTAATTCAAGCCTTGGTGGCAACAATGAGTTACGAAACGTTCACACGTTTTCGTATTATGATATGGTATAACAAGCGAACATAATTCTAAGATTCAAGGTCTGCCTGAGGCCTGCGCTAATCAATTTTGATACAGGTGTCGAAATTAATTGGCACAATCAACCTGTGGTTAGCAGGCTTGAGGAAGTGAAGAACAATCAGTGAGTAAATGATAAGAGGATTACAAATGCTGTTGTTTGTATTTCCTTAGAGAGGAAGTATTGTCTTAACTTTAGACTCTAAAGCAATGTTGACCATTGAGCCATGAGGCCTTATTGCACTACAAAATTTGAATGTGTGAGTTTGCAGTAAATACCAAATAAACGTTTTTATCGATCATTCGACATCTCTTTCTGTCCTCGTCTTATACTACATATGTGACAGAAAGAAGTTGTGAAAAAGATTGTGCTTTCAAGTTTGTTAGTCTATAGGCCTCAAAATTTTTCACATGTAATGTTTACAATACACAATAATTTTGTTCCTTCATAGATATTATGGTTATTACCAGCGAATCATTTTTATCATCTTTTTTAGAGAACAATATAATAACAAATGTTACCTATTAATCAAGCATTGTTTTTTTTTACTGACTTCAAAAGAAGGAGGAGGTTATTACAGAGCGACCTATTGACTCTTATTACTACTTATAATTCTGTGATACCTAACCGCGGAGTAGGCATTAAAAGCAAAGACACAAGCCTAAACCCAGTAAAACAATACGTTTGTCAAAAAGCCACAACACAACGGACAGAGTTACAAAAACATTTCGAAACACCGTGTTCCCGTGGTTGCACCGACCGGCCGTATCGGGCGATCTCGCACGACACTCGTTGCGCTCGATCGCGATACAGCACTAGAACTAGTGCAGCGGTTACTACGCAATGAATGATTAAATATTTATGAGGCTAGTGAATTATGATTAATTTTGATTAGGTATGCTAGTAGTTTTTTTGATCGACATAGACGTTCTGTTTATTTACTAGGTTAAGATTTTAAGAGGAACGTATGAGACTTATACGTCATCATGGTGAAAAATTATTAGTTTTCAGCAAGATTAAGTAAAATGTTGTCTCGTTTGATTCTAATGCAGAATTTTTTTACTAGCAAAAGTTTCAAATTGGCCACTTGCTAAAAAAAATATCACAATTTACATTTAAGCTCAGTTTACTTGTAGTACTATGAACAATAATTTTGATATATTTGTTACGGGATGTAGACGATGTCTATCTTTAACCGTTTACTCTTTGATATAGTTAAAATGTGCAAAAATGAAGTTTAAACCACAGGAATCGAAAGAGTTTTGCCTCCTGAACATGGGAAAATAATTATTATAATTTAACTCTCCATATTTAATAAAATACTAAAAATTTAAAAAATGTATCTGTATTTGCCAATACTACGACAGCAGAAACCACCAGAAAAAGAAAAAGGAGCTGTCATAATTTTGACAATTTGATAATTCTACGTCCGCATGATTTACGTGATCTTTTTTTTAATAGAGATTAGACAAAAGTAATGGATCTATTGTATCGTACTTTTGGAGTTATGCCCTTTTAGAATAAGCACATCTTAATTTTTTTAAATAAATAAATTAATAATCGTAGCGAAATTTAAAAAATATTAACGGTTTTCTATTTCCAAACAGAATACAGAGAACGAATCAAATTATAGTCTTAGAAATATGAAATCTTGTCAATTCTAGAATAATTTATCAAACAAGTAACTGTAAATCCTAATTGTGTACTTCAAGTTACGGTTTTAAGACTAAGTGAGATTATCTCGTGTTAAAAGAGTCCTAGAAAATCCAAAAGTGGGTTGAACCTGACCATCATTATCATTGGTAGCCTATACAAGGTGTTTTAAAATTAATCCGGCTAAGTTTGACAGAGCATCCTTGTAAATGGTGACCTAAGATTGGCTCACAATGGCCCAGTGCGGATTTCTCAACATGCTCTAATGAACTACCTACTTTAGATGTCCATGCTTTTCTTTGCTGAAAAGTTAATAATGGTAATATATTACTCTTATTCTTACCCTACTGGAAGGCAAAATAGAAGGAAAAACAGATAGAGGAAGACCAAGTTTGACCTATTTTAACCAGATGAAGGAAAGGGCGGGTGTCTTGTCGTATCAGGAAGTCAAATAGCTGGCCAAAGACCATGCGGAGCGGCGATTACTCCATCGAAAAAAGCATAGCTCTTAAATGTAAGAAGAAGAAGAAGAAATTATAATATTATTAAAGATGTAAATTACAGAAAACTTACAGGAGAGTACCCACGAGCCCATTTTTGAGATGCCATAGGTCATGTCACTTCACTAAGCTACTATTGTCTACGGACTACTGTCGTTTCCACCCAGTTTTACTTTAAAGTCATACAAGTATACAGTTAACAAACATGCAATGATATATTACAACATAACACCCATTGTGGGCGAAGAAGCTACGGTGGCTGAACAAAGCGTATTATAAACATCAAATGTACGCACGTCAGCGCAGACACTATAATATTTGTTTGATATGATCTCAAAATTAGGCCTCTGTTAAACCAATACGCCTGCAAAGCACCTGGATCGGTTGTAAGTATGAGACATAACTGTGCAAGTCAAGATTTTATTGATAAAAGAAACTAAATAATATAAATATTAAACATAACATTCTAACAATAACTTAAAATAAAATAAAAATTTAACCTAAAACTAAAACAAAGTGTCCAAAGAGTACCCCTTAGGCAAGGTCCCGAAGATGCTGGCAGCGTTTCCTCTTTGAATAGCTAGGCTAATTCTTTGTCCGAGGAAGCTGCCAGCTCTTCGGTCACCTGTGACGTCTACTAACCTTTTAGAAATTTCCTTAAAAAGTTTTAAGGCACTAGGACCCCACGGACCAAGGGTCTCGACACCGAATGGGACAAAGTCATATTCGGTGCCTAGACCCCTGTATTTGGATACTTGATACTAGTCAAGATTGTATGCTTTTTGTCAATAAGTTTGGAAAAGCCTTGTGACTTTCGTCAGGTACACTTTCATCGCGTTGATATCGACTGAGCTAGACAACCGTAGAAATCAGTTCGGTAGTTTTCAAGAAAAACAATGCATAGACATATACAACACAAAACTTATCCCAGTAAAATCTAAAATAGAAAAATAAAATCGCTGAGTTTGAGAGTGGTTCTTTTAAATGTTAAAACTTAACGTAAATATGCAAATAACACACTGATACATTTACAACAAACCTCGTAAAATCTTTTGAAATACTCGTATTCATGCAAAGAAAAAATCCAAAACATGCATGCACATTTGTAAATAATTTTTAATATATCTGATCTCCACCCAGAGACCCGTCCGATTCAAAGGTTCCCATTACGTCAACAGTCCTCCTTAAATAGCAATGGAGAACTGTTGAACCAAACAGGACCCAGAGCAGGGATAAACTTCTAAGCTACATGCAGTTCGCGGTTGTAGGTATTTGAGTACATTTCAATCTGGACGAATTGCAGTCGTACTGGTTCGTACCGGCTTTATGGTGTACCATGCATGGCATCAGAACATACGTTAAAGCATAACGTTGCAACATACCGTGAGTATATTATTACTTCTAAACCATCATCAATCATGGTACCTAAATTAAGCATTATTTTTCTAAGTTGCCAATAATGTTTTTCGCAACGGTTGCATCAGGAATTGGTCTAACGAGCCACGACGTTGCAACGGTAAAATCTTTTCTTTATATTGCTGGATAGAAATTAATATTACTTAGGATAGAATAATGAACGTTTTGCGGCTGAGTTGCCTCACTGTCTGGCGTGCCTTATTGTATATTGTTGATCAGGGTTGAGGTGCATTAGTGATATAAGTCCATACATTATATCGTACTTATATTCGATGTACGCTAGTTTTTTCAAGAAGAATCGTTCCCAGGTGGCACGCCGTGCATGTTGTAAAGTAGCGACTAAAATTGCTATGGTGATTCAATGATATCATGTTTAATTAGTCAATTTTAACAATTCGCACCTTTGGAATTACCAGATGTCACAGTTTTGTCACAAAGAAGCGAATTATTATTGTCAATCGAGGTTCTTATAATGTTGAATTTTAAAAAGCACTAATAGTGCAGTAAATAAAGGTAGTGGACCCAACAGTAATTCCTCAGCCCGAAAAAAACTTGACAGTATGATAAAGTATCAATAAATAAAGAGTATTGTATAAATATCCAAAAAAAATAAAAAATAAAAAAAATGCTCCGTCCAAACTTTCTTCAACATAGACATACTCATGTAACGTATTGGAACAATATATGAAATATAAAAAAAAATATCCCAGCAGAAATTAAATTAAATTACTAATATAAACAGATTTGTGTTTCGTCACTACTTTGAAAAAATCTCGTATCTCAAATCAATACGTGAACAAAATTGAACCTTGACGTAATGGTCATAAAGTGCACTCGGAAAAATTATCCATTTCGAGATACGAGTTTTTTAAAATTAGTGACGATCTTTAGCTTATAAATACCTAACTTAAGTGTTTTTTTTTGGATTTTTTTATATTTTTGTTACGGCTCATACTATACAATAACCAAGCAAAATTTCATCGACTGAGGAATTAATGCTTGGGTCTCCATACAACAACTTCCTTCATTTACTGCACCATAATTTGTCTATCAGTTTCTATTAAGACGTTTGGAAGAAAGTAAATTTGTATAGGGTTATTATTCGTTATTGCAATTCATATCGGCCTATCGTCCCACTGCTGAGTCTGATGCGAGGGCTTGATTAATAATGTATTTTATTTTGTGGCAAGCAATAATGATTTTCCTTGTCAAGCAATGCGATATCACTATGACAGCTTCTGCGAAAATGTTCCACAGTACGTCATGATTCAATTGGTTTGTTAAAACATTACCGGATACTACAGAAAGAAGGTCGTGCTCATCCACCCATTTCTTTAATCATGTTACCATGAAAAAAAAAACAGCAACGACGTTGAGCAAAAGTTACTTAAGTTTTCCATACACAGTAATAAAGTCGAAGTATAATTTGAAACTTTTTATAGCTATTTGCAGATCCGATTAGAGACCGGTTACGTGACCTGCAAGCTCATAGTTTATTTTCCGTTCTCACTGCCAAGTGGTTTCACTGTTCGATAGATTACATTATTTTCTTATCTAGAGCAGGCAACTTTCGCTGTGGCGTTTAGATTTCATTACACTACTGTAAAGATAGAAGATAATACTTAAATAAAAGCGATCGACCGCGCTCAATTATTTATCGTTCTCATTCGCTGCGTGTGCGCTAATAACTTCTATTTGCCGGCTATCTGATGTTATTATTACCTACTATCTTTTTAGCACGTGTTATAAAACTTCATTGCTTAACTCACTCGATTAAAATCTGCTTGATTTGTATTTCACGCTTCTGCCTTATCATATCGAGTAGTCCGTTTCATAGCAAATAAGGAAAATATATTTTATCTTGACAGGTAATTAAGCGTTACGCGAAGAAGATAATTGAGATACACCCGTTAGGTTTTACAAAAAAACAATGAACAATTTCTGGGTATGGTTTAGTTTAGGTTTACGAGTAAAATTATAATAATTTGTCATTCTAATTTGATACTAAATAATTGTACTTTATAACGTAACCGACAAAAAATATTTACAAAAAACATTCCAAAATAACCTGATTCTATTATTTCGATTTGATGTTTGTCGAATACCTATCCAAAGTAATTCATCCGGAGATTTCGGTCACGCTCGCCTAGATCTAAATTATATCTTTCTATCAAAAAGGTTTTATTTACGAAAGTATAGTCTAGAAGGTAATAAATATTATCTAACGTCGTTAAAGCAAATTTTCAAGTCGACGCCCGTGGGTACAGAATATTAAGTCTATTTTAAGTGCTTGTTCTTACTGCTATAAATAACGACCACCTCTGAGCTCATAAAGTGCATGCTTAAGCCCGAGAAAATCACCTTGCTAATACTAGTATTATTAGAAAATAGGAAGGAAAAGCTACAAGTGTGGCTGTATGCAAGTTAACAGCTCACTGAAGAATGTAGACGCACCGTCGTTAAACGACCCGCGACATGAAACACATGTTTGGTAGCAAATGCTACCATATGTTTTACCATTTTTATAAGATGTTAGCTTTGAATTGAAGAAGATTGAGTCCAGGCTAAAGTGGTTTTGTTGGACATGTACCTAATTGGCAGACCATAATCATTGAGTTCCCTGCGTAAAAAAGAATGAGAGGTATGCTGCAAACTATTTATTTGGATAACAACTATATTGGACATACAGGATTACTGTTCCTGCAAATGATACTCAATATTACATACGAACATACGAATAGTGACTCTAAATAATTATGCCGACAATCGCGTAGTTAGAACAAGCGAAGACTAAGATAAATATTACAGGAAATTTGATGCTCTTAATCTTTAAGTGGGTTACGTTCAAGCTTAAATATCAATTGATGCCGCTTCCTAACAACCCCTTTCTAGGGGCTACCTACATTTTTTACGTGATATCAGTGACGACAAGTTAACCAACTGCCAAGTGTTGTATCCAAAAAGATACCCACCTAACTCACATTTTTAGCACTTCAGATGGGTTGCCTAACAAAATTGTTAGATTCACGCCGCTATTTAACTTCTTTATTCCTGGTCTTTTAAACTATATGCTGAAGAAATCTGAAGAACTCAAGTATCATATCGATGTTCTTAAAACTGTGTCTATTATCCAACTGAACCTTATCTTAATGTTTGACTTCCATAGGTTTTCTTGTAACATTGTGCTCGCTCTCGAAGTTCTGTTGTCTTACCTGAAAACAAGAAAACACCTTATTAGATAAAATTATTAGTACTTATGTGAAAATAGGACGACAGCCGTCTGCTGTGGCCGAGCACTCGATGGACTCTGATTCGACGCATTATATCAAATTTGATATGCTGCCTATACTTGCCAGAGAAAAGTTTTTCATTCAGCGGAAAGTGCGTGAAGCCATTGAGATTAGTTGTCATCCGATTAACCGGGATTTTAGTTGGTCGGTACCCCCGAGTTGGAAAACAGTATTAATTAAATACGAGCTGCGTCATCGGTTGGTGTGAACGTGCCTTTACAGAGTGATGTTGTTAGCGTTGTGTGCTACCCTACAGTGGCAATAAAACTGACGATGACAATGCGGGTAGTTGTGCGCTGGTGTTAGTTTCGTCGGGTAGTCGCGCGAGCAGAGCGGTGGCACGCAGTGCGCGTGTTGCAGCAGCCGCCGAGTCGCGATGCTCCTAGGAAGAAGGGCTAGCTACGAATTAGCCAGAAACATGTCCATCTAAACTCGATTTAAGACGTGAGTTATCCGTTACAATATTATTTAATACTAGCTTTTGCCCGCGACTTCGTCTGCGTAGATTTCGATATTTACAAAATACTTCATAGTACAGGGGAACCTTTAAACACACACTACACAACTGAAAATATTTCAGGATTTATTTCAGGGCCATCGTGTAGATTAGTTTTATAAAAATCATGAAATGTTTACAGTTTCAGAAATTCAGAAATATTAAACAGTTGGGAAATGAAAAGTGGTCAAACGAACCAGGTTGCCAAACGTTTTTCGCCGAAACGTTAGTAAAAAACAAAGTTGTGTAGTTTATGGTGTACAATAAAGAGCATTTGTATTGTATTGTATTGTAAACCTTTGAGTCCGGACGCACCGTCGAATTTTATCAGAGTCATAATAAATTCCATTGTAAAGCAATGCGATGTCACTATGACTTTTTCTACGAAAATGCTTCACAGTGAGTTACGATACAGGTTCGAGAGTACCTAATCAGATTTTCTCACAAACTTCAATGTCCCACATTTTCCGATTCATAAGGATTTTCGAAAACTCCTTTCAAACTGCGGAAAAATATCAACTGAAAAACCTGTTCACTAAGATTCACATTCACATCTGGAGACTCTGTTTTACAGCTCAGAATCATGGACTGAGTCTACATCCCAAAATTTGTTGAAATCGGAGAGATATACTCAGGGTATAGCGGTAGATTGGGTATACGTACTGCCTTTTCGGCGAAATATGTTTCGCCAAATTTCACTTAGCAACCAATCTTTCGCCGAAGCTTCATTTGACAAACCAATCGTTGGCATAACTTTACTTCGCATTTTTCTTATTTCGCAACATTTTTATATTGCAAAATTTTACTTCGTCACACTTTTATGTGGCAAATAATTAAGTAGCAAATGATTCGCTTAGACAAATAACAAATTGTTTGGCCAATTTTTATGTTAAGTACAAAGTATTATTTCAAAATTTGTGCGAGCGAGCAAGACCGCTCGGAGCAGAAGCGACTTGGATAGTTTAGGTTGAGAAGGCTAAGGCTTCGATGCCACCTTAGCCTTCGATGTTAGGTTTTTTTTTATCAGCCAGTATAACTTGTCAGTAGGAAAGTAGGTTTAATGACATTCAACATGTTGCTAAGTTAAGGTATGCCAATCTATACATTTTGACCAAAGCATTAATGACATCTTAAAAAAATCCCAGGTAATAATTTGCATAATAATAATTTATCAAATGATTAGTTGGGAAATGATATCAGTGCGAAATGTTGAGTTGGGAAATAATATTTCGCCTAAATAAAAATATGGGATAAATAGTTTGGGAGCTAATAATTTGCTAAATAATTTTCGCCGAAACATTACTAAACCGATGTGTACTGCCTTTTCGGCGAAATATGTTTCGCCAAATTTCACTTAGCAACCAATCTTTCGCCGAGGTTTCATTTGGCAAACCAATCGTTGGCATTACTTTACTGTGCATTTTTCTTAATTTCGCAACATTTTTATATTGCAAAATTTTACTTCGTCACACTTTATGTGGCAAATAATTATGTAGTAAATGATTGGTTTAGACAAATAACAAATTGTTAAGTAAATAACATTTGACCAATTTTTATGTTACAAAGCATTAAGTACTTCAAAATTTGTGCGAGCGAGCAAGACCGTTCGGAGCAGAAGCGACTTGGATAGTTTAGGTTCAGAAGGCTAAGGCTTCGATGCCACCTTAGCCTTCTATGTTAGGTTTTTTTTAGCAGTCAGTATAACCTGTCAGTGGGAAAGTAGCTTTAATGACATTCAACATGTTGCTAAGTTAAGGTACCTATGCCAATCAATATTTGATTGAATTAATAATAATATGTATCATATACTCAAGGAATAAAATTTTACATAATTAAAGGCGAGCCCCAAATCGTTTGACATTTACTCCGCAAACGACAAAGAATTTTTTTTTCAAAGTACCCACCCTCCAGAGCCATTATTAGGTGCTTAAAATATACGATAATATAATTACGATTACGTATAATTCATGACATACTGAATTCATAATTTTATAATAATATTAAATAAGTACGCAGTTATATGTGTGTTGATATACATTACGTAACTATGTAAACTCATTCATTCTTCATTACTTAATGTTTACTCAGTTCTCCAAAAGATGGCGCTGCAATGTGTGGCAATTAATTAATTTAACTACTCATCGCTTGATTTGGTTCATCATCATTTAAAATATTCAATTGAAATGTGTTGATATCCGTACCCCCTCTTCTAAATTTCTTAATTTAGCAAAATCCTTACTCAGCGGCTTAACCATGTCACAACGTTATTAATTTCAGCGCCATCTGTTAGTATAGCGGGGTACTCGATAGTCATAGCACGTATTATTTGTAAACTTGAAGGTGCGAATTCAATCGAGTGTAGTAGCTACCTCCCCTTTTAAGGGTTGAATTTTTATAGCCTAAGGGTTGAATTTTATAGCCTATAATTTGGCCGGGAATTTTCTCGACAGCTTAGTATAGTTTGCATCAAAATCCGTTCAGCCGTTCCGACGTGATGCCCGGTGAAATAAACGACAAACAGATAAACAGATAAACAGATAAACAGATAAACAGACAAACAGATAAACAGACAAAAATTTTAAAAACTGTTGGAACGTGTTCTGTTATCGATTCTAAGTATCCCCAGCCAACTTTTTTTCGAATATCTTCCATGTACAGACTTTCGACCCTCTTCAGCTTTATTATATGTATAGATAGCTAAAATTACTGTCAATTATACGCTTGTAAATTTTTGGTGTTTTTTTAAGTTTTTATGCAGATTTCACCATTAAATACCATTAAAATAAAACTGTGAGAAGCAAATACTAGAACTCAAAGTCAATGAATTATTCAGTCTTCATATTTATATAAGGTAGATTAATAAGCTACCATTTAATCATGTGTAATAATCATAGTCGATTAAGCGAGCAGGTAGTTAACTGTAATAAATCATTGCAGATTTAAGTACAGAATTTAATAGAAGATCATGTAAAAAAGATTGTATTACCCTTGGAATAAAGTTGAATGATTTGATTCTGTCCATACACTTACGACTGACGATGAATTTGCAAACCATTTTGGCTTTGATGGGTACTATAAAGTGGCTTCACAATTACTAAAAGTTTAAATAATCATTTCATCTGACTAGACTTATGTTAAGTTTATATGAAACGCCATGGCATCCATAAAGTGCCTCACACCAATTTCAATGATTTTTAGTCCCTCCCACCCCCACCCTCCCTTGTCACACGTACCTATTGCTATGAAAATTGCAATTATTTTGTTCCTATATCACAAACCGCCTGACCTCTAAATGTGTGCCGTAATGTACGCATAGCGTTTTCCCAGTCGTAGTTAAAGAAAAATGACGCAAGTAGCATAAGTACGTACCTAATACTTCCACTCCTCTGTGCCTTCGATAACGAGTTACAAGAGATCGATCAAGTGCCGCAGACCTAATTTTTTGCATATACAAACACATCTTTACATAATGATAACGTCAAACATGTCATCATTTATGAACTGTTACAGATCGCACAATCAGAGATCGCATAACTCGGCATCAATGAGTAACAATTAAGTTCGCACGTATTTGACGCTGTAACACGTGGCTCACGCTTTGCATAACGACACATTTCCTAACGGAAGCATCTTTTTATTAGCATTACGATCTTTGACGAGTTATTTACGTAATTTTATCGCGGGAAATTATCGTAGCGTCACGTAGCGTTGTTAAATGAAATCGAATTAACGACACAAGAAATTCTATATATTGAGTCCGTTTTTACTTCCTGTGAGATTTAAACCTCGATAATATCGATACTTACGGTTGGAGCCAAAATTAGTTCAAGATTCAAGGTTATTTAATTTTCACCTAAGGACTTCACATTTCAAATATACTAATTGAAAAAAAAAAGTTGAAAGACTGCTAATTTGCAAATTTTTAATAAACTTGACAGATAATGGAATTTGCTTGTTTTAGTAAAAGATTCTCCAAGTCAACAATATATTTCGTATTGCCATGGTCATTTCTAATTAATGTTATATTGTTATGACTTATAAGGTCCAGTGTCACTTATTTGTTTAGTTATTCTTACCTTCTTTACGTATTCTAAATCAAATATTTATGTTTTTGTTTCTATGCCGATAAAAAAATACTAGAACGGGACATTCTCAAGTAAATGCTTTTCAATTTAATTGTTGTAAGTGACCTTCCGCGAGGGAATTTTATAAAACCCGTCTTTATATTTTGTTTGCATCATGAAGTGACTCTATATGTAAACTTTAAGCTTTCTGGATCCAAGGGTTTGATATGATATGAGCGTTGATAAATCTGTCAGTTAGTTTTGATTTTTTGTACAGTTGAGTTGGTCACATAAGCTGATTGTAAGATCGTGTCTTGCTATTGCTGATTTCTCCCTTTTTTTATTACCAACTCAAAAATTAAATCCTGATTAGATCACAACCGGTTGAAGTACTTCCGGTTCAAGTTTTTTATTGAATGTAAAAAGTCTCCCATAGACATAGGTTTGGCTTCATAGCCAAACTGTGGCTTTGGCAAGAAGTTCTTATTGTATGCAATATAATTATTATTAGGTTAAGGTATACCGTAGGTGACAGGCTGGTAACCTGTCACTATTGTATCGTTTTTGTCAAACTTAAAACCTAAAATTGCTAAAAGTGGCTCCGAAGCGGTAAAGTTTCGTGTGCTCTGCCTACCCCGTTTGGGAATAGGTACAGGTGTGATATTTGTGTGTGTGTATAATAATTCCTGTTATTTGGTAAGTGATTTATTGCTAGTACATTCCTCTAATATAATATGTCTTGATGATTGCAGAAATAAAATGTAAGCTAAGATGCAGAAGTAAGAATAGAAGATAACATAAGTCAATTGATCGTATTTCTGAAAAGCCAGTTTAGTTGCATTAAATTATTTCTATACTTAGCTGGGTCTATGTCGAAATACCCGTTAAAGGAAAATTTATGGCATTTTATTACAGCATGACTCACTAGAAGGGTGTTTTACTACAGAATCAGCAATTATATTTTTAGGGACATGATCACCAATAATAGGCGTCGTATACAGTTTAATGATACCAATGATAAAATGATTCAAGTTGCGGAAGCATAGCCTTAGGCTTATTTTGTCAGGCCAATAGAGTGGAAAACGATACGATTTAGCTGTCACATATAAGTATTACTGACGCCAATTACGAGGCTGCCAGTCAAATCGTATATCTTAGTTCCTTGTTGCAAACAAACAAAGGGTAACATTAATATGCAAGACAGTTTTAAAGTTCGCAATATTTTCACTGACAATGTGTCGCAATTTGAAGGAATAGTATTACAAAATTGCGTAGAAAGTGGGTTTGTTGCATTGTTCTCTTGACAAGTTCACATGTGAGTGATATTTTGGTGCGATTCACCTGTCTCCAGTTAATGTCATCCGAATGTCAAGTTGGCAATATGGCAAATAAACCCTGCATTGTGAGATCGTTAGATAGGTTAGACGTACAATAGTTATTGTATATGTGGTATGAAGCGAATAATAGGTATTGCATTTTGCAACATTGCGAATAATTAAAAGTGTTTGTAAAAGCGGTTCGGCAGTTGTGTGAGAGTTTTTTAAACATGACTTCTTTGTAGTGTACGTCCACAAATTTAATTGAAATACTTCAAATAAGGATTTATTGAAATGGAAGAAAGTCGCAAGTAAAATACTAATAATAATAATACTAATACTTATCCAACAGTCAGCTGCAGAGAAATGGTATGGCGGTAAGTATGGATACCGCCGTTAGAGGGGATACCTTTTCTCTGCAGCTGACTGTACCTAATTGCGTTTACTGTGTTACTTGCTAAGGTTTGACAAGATACGAGTATAAAGGCACGAGTGGTACCGTACGACTTAGTTATAATTTTTTCACTCAAGTGACAAAATAAACAAAACTGTTTTTTTTTCCGACAATATCTTTGACTTTCGGTCAACTCTTGCTCATAAACTCTTGATACTTAAACTGTAAAAATTTGAAAACTGTAGCTTTTATTGTTGAACCTGTCTGACAGGTGGCTGACAGCTGAGACCTTCAGGTATGGAACCCTAAAAACACAATGAAAAGTTCACAGGTGAAAAATAGAAGGCGTGCGTGGCTTTAGTTTCCAGCGCCTAGTTAGCACTTAGTTTTGAGACTAACTAAGATTTACTGTTAGTAAATAATTCAGATAAATTTTATCGAAGGTGCACTGCAGTCACGTTTAACTAGCTACGTTCCGAATCCGCTTACATAATGCATTTTAATTAACATACCGTCTACGGTTTTCATGTTAATTGATATCCTTGTTCTTGGTACAATAACGATTTATTTTGACGAACCGGTGTTTTATTTAAATTTGTGCTAAAATAGCACCTTTAACTCCCACGGGCTGGAAAAACGGTTCCACTCGATAACGTTAACGTCTTATTGTTGTTGTTCTAAATACGTTGTCTCGTTCAGTTTGGTTCAGCTTCAGAGAGTCTAAACTAGGCTCTTTGTGAATCTGTCTCTCTTTTTTTAGCATTTAAACACAACTGATTTCCATTTAAATAGACGGACAGGTTGACATTTAACGATAGACGTTTCCGCAAAATAAAGGGAAAAGCTTTAGCTGAAAAAAAGGAAGAATGAAAGGAAATTGTTCGTAATTTTTGAGCGAATTTTCAAGTTGTCTTTCAAGTCTAGGCTGTTGTTAGCCAGCAAACCTAAAGTATTAGAGCGTGAAATTAGTATATCACGATCGTATTACCAAAAAAGTAGTTATTTTAACTCATGATTCACTTCTCTCACTCAATAATATTTTTTTTTGTTTTACCTATGTGTCGATTCAGAGCAATAAAAAGCTTTTTTTTAAAGTATGATTTAAGTTCTGTTTATTTTATTTTATTAAACAGAGATATCATCACATATTATATTTTACATAAAATGTCAAGAACTCAATAAGAATGGTGAAACAGGGCATTTAAAACTATATCTCGATTGTGAGTTGTAATTCATTCAATAATTAATTGACCGCGACAGTCACTTGTCAGTGGATTCCGTGGCAAGGGCGTTCCCAACATCCGTCTCGACCACTGTTCGACGGCTTCAAATCAATCGGATCCGCATTAACGTAGTCATAGTTTTCCGCCACAACAGAACTACACTGCAATACCTAAACAGAGATCTTAAATTCGATTGTCAGCCCCAGAAGGTTGGGACAGAATTTATATGGAATGCAATTGTGCGGCACATTCACACCACGCAACCTTGTCGGCAATGTACCTTTAATGGGCCGGAAATTATCAAGCTTTTGTTCAGTTTCTGCAGATTTAGTCAAATATAATGTGTTTTTGCGGTCGAATTAGATTTGTTGTTGTAGATGTGTTGTTTCATAAGTTCGTAATTGAGTACTAAGTTGAAAGGTCTACGATTTTTTTGCTGTTAGCAGCTAGTCAAAATTAAGCGTATCTGTACGGAATAAAAGCCATTATCTTTAACTAAACACTGATATCTCTAGCACTCGTGATCATGGTGCTTGCAACTGCGTCGAAATATCACCAGGAGCTGATTAAAAATAATCACGTTTTACATTTCATTGCTAATATGTCTAATGTAATTAATTGAGTTGTATTTGAATGACAAAAACAGATAATCGTGACTGTATTTGCATTAAAATAGAAATTCTTTGCTAAATATTGCGTTTAGGAATACATAATTAAAGGTGCTCATTTTGTTTTTGTTAACGAATTCCAAGATTGCGTGCAGTCATAAAACAGTTTTTCACAACCCAAAAACTTTTTATCAACGCACTGTTGAGTATTTAATTAGGTAATTTGCTTAGGTTTTATTGTTTTATTCTATACAATTCCGCGTGCATAACGGCCGCTTTAAGCTGTTAACAGCGGTCTTTAGTAGGTAACGATTAATTAATAATATAGCTAATTAATTTAAAATTATGGATACAAAAGTAATCTAAGAACATGAAACTACCGTGAGATTCACTCATATTTAACGAAAACCGGAAAACACACGATTAAGTTGTGTTTAGCTCGACTGTTTCGGGCAGTCCGGGAAGAAGGGCTACTAATTAGCCCGAAACCTGTCGAGCTAAGCTCGATGTAAAGACGTGAGATCCAGTTTTTCATTAAATAAAAGTAATCAAATTCTGAACTTATTAAAAAGCAGTATGAAACCGTGAGAAAATATAGAGCAAATGTAGCCTATAATGAAGTGTATAGAAGTGCGTAAGACCTGGCGGACCAGTTATTTCCCAACCTTGCAACTAGTGGTCCAGTGAGGACCCGTTGCGCCAGTGTGCACTGTTCTAGTTAGGCGAAAGTGATTAAGACACGCTTCACAATAAGCTGGCTAAAGCGATAGCGGAATTATAACTTGAAAAGCTACCACAGAAGTAATAAAACGATAATTCGCCTTTGTACTTACATCTTATTATCCTATGTTCTGTTATTTTCATGTGTTTTTATGTACAATAAAGAGTTTTACAATACAATACAATATAATAATTTATTGAATCAGGCGGTACTCTGCGGAGCGTCATACGAACTGAAACAATTACTTTGTTCACCCGTTATGATAGCAACGTTTTTGCAAGAAACGTGTGTTCATGCAGTTCCTCCACCACCACACTGTAAGAACACACACTAATCACACAAAATCATCTATCACCACCACTACGGTACACTGATGAGTTACGATTTCAACCAGAGCTCATCTTCAGAACAACACAGCCGTTCATCATGTTACCAGATGAATTGTATATGATTTGTTTGTGATTATTCTATTGAATGAAAAACTCTTTAAGAAAGTTGCGATTTTTTGTTAGAAAAACACGCATTTTAACCAACACAAAAAAGGGAAACATTAATTAAAAGAGAAGAATACAAAACGACAGAGCGTATTAAATAATTCAGAGAATTGTTTTTTAAATAGAAGTTTGAACCACAGATAATAAAGACAATAAATATGTAAACGTCATACGCCTCTTTCCGCTGCACGCTACTCTTGATACTGCAGCCTTTGTTCGCAAGTATTTTTGAAACGCATTATAGCTGCGCAATCCAATTGCAGTTTTAAATTGTTTTTATTGTGTTTTTATGTATTCAGCCTCTTAAAGATTGGAGCGAGAAAGTGAAAGAAACAGTTGAACGTGATTCTTGGGTTAAAATACTCATTTCAACGGCGTCATAAGCGATATTTGCGTTGTAATATTACGGCGCCTTGTCGATTGTATCATCGCATCATCATCATCATCAGCCTATGTTCGTCCACTGCTGGACATAGGCCTCTCCCATGGCACGCCACTGAGCACGATCCTTGGCCACTCTCATCCAGCTCTTGCCAGCCACCCTGCGAAGATCATCGCACCACCGAGTCTGAGGGCGTCCTACGCTACGTTTGCCGATCCGTGGTCTCCACTCAAGAACTCGTCTACCCCAACTAAGTCTATCATCGCATATTAAGAGTAAATACCACCATACCATGTATCTTAAATAACACGGGATGGGACTTTCATACGACGAAATACTTTTAAGAGAAATCCCTGGCCGCTTATAATAATAAACCGAAATGAAACCAGAGGGCGTATTGGCTAACGTTTCTGACGATAGCGAACGCAATCAAATGACAGATTTCGCATGCAAAAACTGTCATTTGATTGCGATCGCGATGTGATGAAAAATTAATAGACTCTCATTCATTAGTAATCCCTTTCTTACGCCCCTTAATGCACAATACTATTCTTTGTTGGTTGTGCACAACAAGAGGTTGCAAACTTTTAACTACGATACTAAAAAAAAACTATGTAAAAATAATGTGAAATAAATACTTTCATTCATTCATTCATAATGTCGATATGTGTAGGTACTATCGTAGTACACATTATCAACTATATGCCGATATGCTACCTTAGGATAATTTACCCTAAATTTAGGGTATTTATATGCGTTTCGGGTATTTTTGGGGTAGAAAAATACTTAGGGTATTTTTTAGGGTAAAAGTTTTTGAATAAAATGTACGATTTCAAGAAAAAAGTACTGCAGCTGACATAGAAGCCAAAACTATTATGAATACATTACAAGAATATTTCAAAACGGTTCAGTAGTTTGGCTATCAGTTTATTAATAAATCGCATTTATTTTCTTTGCTTTTATTTCAAAAATGTTTAGGGTAAATAATAAATAAAAGTGCCTAATTTAGGGCAATTTAGCGTAGCGTTAGGGTAAAAAAATATCTGAGGTGGGAACAGTGCTGCTATAGTGATATGCCTGATGTCTGCGAAGAAACCTAGCGAAAGTAAGCAGCCCTCAGAAATCTTTTTAAAAAGGCGAATAGTAATCAATAAAAGTCGTTCGTGTAACGAGTTCCCATGTCTCTATTCACAAATGACTTTTTCACACCTTCAGCGAATCTTAAATCAAGTCATTGGATTGATTGATTTATAGAGAAGCGTCGTAAAATGTCGTTCCCAGAGACGACTTCGTATAAGTACGGTAAAAGAAAGCTGACGGCCATTCCTGCAGAGAAATTAAAGCTAGACGACTTAATTAGCGAAATGTCCTAGTCTATTTTTAACAAGTCACAAGGGAATGAAAAGCTGCACAATGGTTATGACAAACTTATGGTCAAGCACTAATAATTGCCCCAAGAAAAAAAAAGCGTAGTGGTTTGACCTATCGCCTCTCAAGCACAGGATCGTGGGTTCAAACCCCGTTTTTCGAAATCCATGTGCGGAATTACATTTGAAAATTACCACGAGCTTTGTAGTGAAGGAAAACATCAGGAAAACAAAAGAGGAAACATGCATAAACTTGCGAAGCAATTCAATGGTGCGTGTGAAGTTCCCAATCCGCACTGGGCCCGCGTGGGAACTATGGCCCAAGCCCTCTTGTTCTGAGAGGAGGCCTATACCCAGCAGTGGGACGTGTATATAGGCTGGGGTGAATTGCCCCAAAAAGTGTTGAGGAAAGCTTTGCTGAAAAATTGATTTTATTTTGTTACTAGCTTATGCCCGCGACTTCGTCTGCGCGGATCTAGGTTATCGCGCGGTGGCGCCCTCTATCGGAATAAAAGGTATCCTATGTTCATCCTCGGGGTTCAAAGTACCCCTATGCCAAATTTCATCAAAATCGGTCCAGTGGTTTCGACGTGAAAGCGTAACAGACAGAGAGACAGAGTTACTTTCGCATTTATAATATTATAGTAGGGATTATTCTTCTTCTTCTTCTCAGTCGCTTGCTCTTGGCAGAGCAGTCGTGGTCACGTGAGGTGAAAAATCCAGCTGCGTTTTTTAATGACTGCTTAAATTGTGTGCAATACTCAATTGTCTGGCCTTTATTTTTACAACTCAACCGATTGAGTAAGATGCATTCGAAAGTGCACCCCAATTTGCTGTCCCAACTAAATCGCATGAGCTAATTATGTGGGTATGAAGTAGCCATTGCCAAATATCCTGTTACTGTTTGTTTTAAAATGTCTATTCAGTGTATATTAAAAACACATTATGCTGTAATTACGGCTCTCACACTATGTCTTCGAAGCGAACGCATAATGTATGTACTTATAATTGATGTATAGAATGCAAATTAGGTGATGAAATGAATGAGATAAAAGTGGTTTTAATTCCTTTAGAACGGGATAATAGTACTCCATTAAGTTGTCAGCGATTGATTTCATTTAAATAACAGATAGACCGCGTAATACTATGTTTCTCTTGAATTGATAGCTTTTAGCTGTAAGATACGGAATCGTTACGTAAAACAGTACAACAGTGAAAGTAATAATCACTGACTTGGACAAAGTTAGATTACCTGCAAATTGTGTTAGGTGCTTGTTGCATATAAGCCTATTTAAACAAACTATGTATGGTAAAAGTAATTCTTTGTTAACGACGCATTCATTGCGTAGCGGTAACGAGTTAACACCGCCACAAACTTAACGGACGGCGTAATGGAATGTTAATAATTGGCTGTTCTCAGTTTATGTGCGAGCTCGCTTAGTCATGGGAACACAGCATTCTCGCGCAACAGCTGTTCGTTATTGTAAACGAACTAGTAGAGCGACCAATAAATACCAAATCGCATTCCCGAATTGTCACATAATTTATAGATACCTTAGAGCACTCGCTTGTTGCGCAATACTCTGATATCTTTAGAATTCTCGACTCACAGGCTTTATTAGAAGTGAATTGTACGAATTCTTCCTCGTGTCAGTGATTTTATTGATCTTTGATGTTGATAAGATCAATTTAAGAGCCGATTTGGCGTCAATACACATGTTCTCTACCAAATAAAGACATTCAACAATATGGCATAAAAGCATAGCATATCTTTCCTAGCAATCACAAATATTATTTGATTTCGAAAATAGGACCAATCAAAGCTGGTCCTATTCCAATGATAAATTTACGTCAATGAATCTGCTATGATAAGTTCGATGACAGAAGAGAGCTGAGACTGATTTCGATGCCATGGCCGACCGGCGTTCTTGACCTAGGCCCGTCGGTGCGTCTTGAAAAACGGCGAATCACGATTAATCGATTAGGAATTCCTCGCATCGATCGCAATCAATTTCGGAGAAAATGTCAATGCTTTCTAAAATTTACAAAACGGAACTAAAGGCTAATCAAAGTGTTTAAAAAACACACTCGAACTCGTTAGATACAGTTTTAGCCTCCATTTAATGCTGTTTTGGTAGTTATAAATTAATGTTTAGTGTAAAGCTGGCCATAAATAAAAATAGTCATTTCATTCGATGAATAAAAATAGATCTTCTTTTAAGGTGTTTCTAGAGTGCTTCAAAAAACGTCGACAGGGTTGTGCCAAATAGCAGTCGGCCTATTGGTAAATAACCATTCATTCAAATCGTGCATGTAATTTCGAAATCATTGCCCGACGGTAAGCCCTAAAAGGCTTTTGTAAACTAATTGCTAATCCTTGTTTTGTTTAAGGATTAAGTTACATTTAAAAACCAGGTCAATCTCCAAGGCGCATATTTGCTCTCCATTTTGAAGTAACTTGATACTGATGCGTTTGCGTCATGCAGTTTAAGTGCGGGCAGGGTCACCTTTCGCGTGAAACTTTCTTAAAAGTATGTACTATTGCCGGACAAATGGGCATGACTTGACATAAACGATAAGTAAATGCGAGTTTCCAAAATTGTATGTTCTGCAGTACAGGATATCTTAACAGGAATAACGGGGTTAGGGTCAACAGTGTCTTAGTCTGGTCCATTGTTCTTGTGCCGTCACGACCAATTTGATCTGAATCTACAAAATCAATTAGTTGAATTTGATACACATAATATGCGGACACATAACGTAAATCAAGGAATTTTAATAGGATAAAGGATCTAGGTGATGTTAAATGACTTTTTATGCTTTAGTTTAGTGCATAAAGTAAAATCTTCGTCAAAATACCAAGGTAATCAGGCGTCAACAGCCACAAACAAAAAGTTTCTATATATTTTTTTTCATAATAATTAATTTACATAAAACTGAAAATCAATCAAATCAATCATAATAAATCAATAAAACTAAATAAATATATAATAATGCATAAAAATAAAAGGTAGGTAAAAATAATAGTTAAGTAGTAAACAATTTTTTCCACTGTTTTAATATTCATTTTATTTCCTCGCAATCTACGTGAAAAGCAAAGTGTAAAACTTGAGCATTAAGCCCGTTTTACCTTCAACGTGTCATCCACGGCTATATCAACGTCTTGGGTAAAATGGCTGGTTTTATGCTCTCGTTGTACAATCTACTATTTTTACCTAGGAACCTACCCAACTGTAGTACCTACAAGCTTTGGTACCCATTGGTATGTATAGATTGAAAAATGTAACGGATTTAATCGAGAAAATATTAAAAGACAAAAGATTAGATAATCCGATATAATCGCGATAATAATGTTTTAACCATCGGAAAGGGAAACTGATGAGTAGCGGTCGAGACAGCAGCCTCAGCCGTCGGCTAACGGAGAAAGTATTAAATTATGTATCATGCGTAAACTCGTAACGACAACGCTTTGACTTCACACTGTTACGTCTACGAACTACCTAATAATAATATTAGAAATATCAGGCGAAATAAAGACAGCACTTATCGCCTGCTTTTGAAAAAGTTTTTAAACCAAAAAAAAAACTATTATAAATTTTTGCCAAGTTTCATAATTCTATATCAACGGAAAAAAGTACGTTTTATTGCTATTGGTTTTGCAGGTTTTAAGTCCACGTTCTTTTTTAGAAATGGAATTTGAAAAGATTGTAGTTTTGATTTCGTGATCTTAAAATCTTTATTTTTCATACTCGTAGCTCTTGGAGCTTAACTTACATAGATAAGGAATTGCTAATCTGATATTACGAGTAATATCAACTCAGAACCACGATGCGTTCCTGAGAAATAATGTCTTTCTTGGCATAGAATTGAATGGCATATAGTTTTCTTTTTACTTCTGAGATACGAAACCTTAAAAAAAAGAATTAAACAAAATAATCTTTTCCCTCTCGGAAACAAGCTGTCCGAACAAATCTATCAGATCGGACGCCCTGTTTCCTGCTATCCGCACTGTCATAAAAGTTAAATTCTCGGTCTTACGCAACATAGCTGTACATATTACGGTTATGTGATGTATTAATCTAAATCAGTGATTCTAATTAGGCAGTATAGGCCGTCCGGGTGTCCGAGAGTTATGCAATATATAAACGAGCGTTTTTATTAATATTTGACGGTAGGCGCATTAACGTACGAACGCCTGTCACAATGTTGAAATAGAATTTTATCGATTGATTTATTAGTGCCATTTCACCTGTCAGTCAATATCGATAGTGAATCGAGTAATTGGCTTGTGCCTCAGGCGGATATTAGCAAAGCAAAGAGAGTCGCATTGAAGATGGGCGAATTCTACGTGGGAGTCAGGCTTTAGCAAACGAAACACGACCTGCGCAGACACACACTTCAATTAATTTCACATGTCATGATATAGAATACTGAACCACATTTCTTCAATCATAACTCAATATAATATTGTGAAAATCTAACCAAAGTATGCAAAGGTAATACCTATAAACAAAAAAAAAACAAAAAGTACTAGCCAAAGACAACTTAACCAAAAATGTATACATAAAATATTCAAAGTCATAGTCAAAATATATTTATTGAATTTATTTAGGATTATTGCAGAGATTGTGGTATTTCTGGTTCAAAAAGACAACACTGTTAGTAGGTGCCTACCGCAATTTATTAAACTTATTAAAATACAAAAAAAAACATGCGCGCATTAATAGAAAGAGAAATGAAAAGAGGCGGCATCACTTTTAGAAAAATGCACGCTATAATAATTGCTGAATTCAGGTGTTACATAATGTGCATATATCTATTCTATATTAATGAACTGCACTTTTTATCCATGCTTTTTCTTCATTCCTTTTTTCGTCCTTTTGGTAGCGGGGAACAAGGTCAAAAAATTCCAATTCGATAATACACACTATTTTACATGTCTAAATCTTCTTATTAATAGATCTGTGGATACAGTAATGTATCAATCGATCAAAAAGATGAATGGTCCGCTAACTCGGCTTGTTACAATGGATTATGATTATTATGAATGTTACGTTTGGTTAGTTGCCCAATGGCCTTATTAGCACAGCGCTGGCGCAGGTCAGTACTGACAACAAAGCTGGTCTGTGACCGCAGAGAGAATACCAGGTCAAACTTGAACAAATAGAGCAACATTTCGAGCTAGAATGTACCTACTTATATGAGTCCAAACTAATGAATTCCACATAATAAGTTCAAGCGATTGAAGTTAGCATAGATTTTGTTTAATGTCAATCTGAATTATGATTTTTAGATCATCTAATAATTTAAATGAATTACAAGAATTCCTTTGCTCACCCGCGACTTTATGATAGCCAAGCATAAACCGTTTGTAAAACGAGTTCGTGTTTGTTACAACGTTTGTCGTGGATCGTTAGTCTAATATCTGGTAGCATGGTGTACAGTTGCGTTGCTCTGGAGATGAGCTCTGGTTGAGTTCGAAACGCGTTAGTGTAGAGGCGTGGTGGTGGTGATAGATGGGTATGTGTGATTTGTGTGTGTTCTTGCAGTGTGGAGGTGGAGGAACTGCATGAACACGCATAATTATCTTGTATAAGCTTAACTATCATAAGGTCGCGGGTGAGCAAAGAAATTCTTTTAGTTCATTGATAAGGACCTCCGCAAAGTAACGCCTGATTAAATAAATCATCTAATAATTTGTTAAACCAAGTACTTACTTACCAATCGAAAATATATATTTATTCATGATAATACATATTTGTAATTTACTTAAAAATATAAGCAAATAATTTGTTGTGAGAAAGTATGAGGCACAGAAGTTAGGTTTATTAACGTAACAAACTCGTGGGGAGAATAAAAAGGGAAGGACTGTAACCACTACATTTAATGCAAAAAAACCGGCCAAGAGCGTGTCGGACACGCCCAAAATAGGGTTCCGGAGCCATTACGAAAAAATTAAGTAATATTTTTCTAAGGATTTCGTACTTTATACGGAATCTTCGAAGTATAGGTATATTTTATACCTTACGCTGCTATTTACTCAAAAACTACTAATAATTCTCAAGCAAACTTAGCCGCTATAGTTTTTCTTGGAAGTTTAATATACTGACTACCATCCTGAATTTTTTCAAATTTTTCCACCCACCGGTTTAGATTTTAGAGGGGGGGGGGGACGCTCGATTTTAATGAAAATTTGCACTTTAAAGTTGAATATTTCGCAAACATATGACTGAATCGAAAAATCGTTTTAGCAAACCCCTAATGGTTTTAAAGTACCTATCCAACGATACCCCACACTATAGGGTTGGATGAGAAAAAAAAAATCACCGCCACTTTACGTCTATGGGAGGTACCCTAAAAAAAAATTGTTTTTGAATTTTTAATTGTACTGTTTTGTCGGCATAGTATACTTATATATTCGTGCAAAATTACAGCTTTCTAACATTGATAGTCTCTGAGCAAAGCCGCGGACGGACAGACAGACAGACATCGCGAAACTATAAGGGTTCCGTTTTTGCCATTTTGGCTCCGTAACCCTAAAAATCTGTACTAGCTTATGCCCGCGACTTCGTCTGCGCGGATCTAGGTTGTCGCGCGGTAGCGTCCTCCACCGGAATAAAAGGTATCCTAGGTTGATCCTTGGAGTTTAAACTACCTATATACCTAATTTCATCAAAATCGATTCAGTGGTCTGGACGTGAAAGCGTAACAGACAGACAGACAGAGTTACTTTCGCATTTATAATATTAATAGGGATTGACAAATGAGTAAAATATGTTTACGTAAAGACAAAAGACAGGCTGTAGATTCGCTTAAAAGCAGTTCATTAAATTATGTATTAAATTATACAAAACTAATGAAGGCATAAATGCATGAAGTCGGAATAGCCTAGTGATTTGACTTATGAATTCTCAATCAGAAGACGTGGTTCGAGCCCGGGGCTCGCACATTTGATTTTATCGGAATTTGTGTGATAAATTGAATGACTGATAAAATTTAAAAATAAACCCAAATCATTCATTTCTTTTTCGATGTAATTCAATGGTATGTACGAAGTTCTCAATCCGCATTGGGCCCACATGGGAACTGCGGCCCAAGGCTTCTTATTCTAGAAGGAGGTCTGTGCTCTACACAGTCATAGGCATTAGATTAGATAAGTGCGAGTAATCGAGGAAAAATAAAAAATAAGTGACTAGGTATAAATACTAAACTAGTACCACAAGTGAATCATTTATCATCGTATTATTATCCTATTATGGTGGTTAAGCCACTGTGTCGTATTATTAGTGTGGTACTAAAGTGCAGCTAACCTTGTTTAAAATGCCCAAATCAATACGGAAACCGAATGTTAATGAAGAAAATCGTTTAAAATGCGTCAACTGCGATTAGAGAGCTTATTTATAGGTTTTAGCGTGAAATTCACAAAGAAAACTGTTGAGTATGTGTTTAGAATATTGCAAATTCTCTATAAAAAGTGAAACCTCATTGAGATCTGGTTTTTTACGATCGAATAAATAGTCACTAAGCAAAAGTAATTTAAATTCTGTAAGTTGTTTTTAAATTCAATACCAAAAACAGAGATAACCTTTGAAGGTATTTTATAATAATAATAACGCAGACATAATGATAATCTTCGCCTCTAAGAAACTCCTCCAGACAAAAAGTTTTTATAAAGATCTAGCTTAAAACCGCAACATTTCCTTTAGCAGAAATATTAAAAGTAACCTTTAAAAGTTGTTTTAAAATATGATACTTAAGGCACATGCGTACCAAATTCCAAGTTTCTAGCTCCAGTGGTTTAGGTGATATGTGTCAGTCTGTCAATCGCGTTATTTTTTATTTATCTTGTTTATTCATTGCGGATCTAAAGAACCATTTAAACTTGATTAGCAAACACACGTAGAATAATGATTGCTTTTACCATCTCTTTTTATCTTCATCATATATACCGTTTGACTGAAAGAAATGATGAACGGGATTGTAATTAAAAGTGTTTTAAACAATAGTGCTTCTTCTTGAACATGACAGTAAAGAATATGTAACGGATGAAAAGGCAACTAATTATTTTTAACACACAAATTAATTGCCATATTCTTTGTAGAGAGCTGTAGTGATTATTTAAGAAATGATTCAACGAATCCTATAATTGTTAGTTATGCGATTTTACGTAAGTATCGTTTAATAGACGGGGCGTGTTACATTATTGCATCGTCGAATTATCACACCCTGTTTGTTCAAGCGATGATCCATTCTTTTAAAAACCGGTTAATATGATTAATAAGTTTATAATATAATAACTTTGAAGATCATGTAGTTTGCTTCTATTAAATAATGCTAGCAAAAATGATTGGACAAGCGTTGGAAAAGATATACACGGAACTTAGTTTTGTACGATCTTGCATGTGAAAACTAATAAATGTACCTACTCTTGTAAAAGTCTAGTACTTACCTAATTGAGGTACGTACATATTTAGGTCGTAACTTCAAAAAAAGAGATGGACTCTATTTTTCATTCTATTGGTATAGGACTTAAAAACCATAAATAAAACAAGATAGGAACAATAAATATACAAACTTCTTGTTATTTCTCGCTACACCGCTTTTTAAAGCGCTTTTGGCGGAGTTATTTGACCATTCAATAGTATAAAGATTTATGGGTATTACGCATTAGGTGGTTACGCTGGTTTTAAACAGGTCAATTTACGCGAAACTAACGAAGAAACCACAATACATCTCGGATAGACGCATTGTTGTAACGCAGCCGTAATGGCATGTCGAATCCAAATGCAATAAGCAGAGGAAATTGGCACATATTATGCTCTAATAATGCGTAGCGAGATACTTAGTAGTCATTCTGTTCGTCGTAAAAATTGCAAGTCTTGCAATAAACATATTTCGGACTAATGACCGGAGATTCTGTCAAGATCTTGTGGACTACGCAATTGACTTGTCTCAGTTGTATGTAAAAAGTTAATTATGTTTGCAAGGCTGAGTTTAAAAACTTAATGTTCTATTATTTACGTTTTCAATTAAAGATTTTCATTGTCAATTCTTACTGGTTGTAAATGAAATAATTTTAAGGTAGCAAGTGTATGTTGCATACCTTTAACACCAAGTTTTTAAAATTAGTTGGAAATATTTCAGCATTTTAATTCAAAATTGAGTATTTTTAGAGCTTAGTTTCCAAAATCAGTGGAACTGGAGGCTTGAAATTATGCGGACGATGTCTATGAGGATCATAGAGGTGCAGGAAGAAGGGTTTTTCGAAATCCACGCGGGATAAAGAGCTAGTCAATTTTTAATCTTCCGCGGGAACGAATTTTAGTAATGAGTAATGTTTAAAAGAAGAATAAATAAACATTGCCGCCAGTTATTTCGTTATAGTTACTACGTGGTTACACCTCGGGCACTTAGGTTTTCGTTTGAAGTATTGAATAATGTATGGAGAGTCGCCAAACAGCGAACTTGGTACAGCGGTATGAATTACAACTACTATTTCTAAGATTCGAGTGAGCGTTGTGAGTTTTATAATAGTAACGGGATCAGGGGCCGCTTTTGAAATTGTATACCTCAAAATACCGTCCGAAAGTAACAAATGTTTAAAATAAGAGTTTTATTAGCAAATTACAGTTTATAATAGTTTTACCAACTACAATAAAACGACTTCTTATTGAACACCATACAGTAAAGCAATAGGTACTTACAGAAAATAATTCTAAATAATTCTACTAATATTTTGAGTCAAAAAATCGAGAGTGTGTGTTCTTATGTGTATATGTGTGTGTTGTGAAAATATAGCATGTAGATAGATGGACGTTTGGAATAACACACAGAATATTTTTATCACAATATTCTCACGGAATTCGTGTAAAATTCCAAAATCTTAAGCGTCTAGTAGCATGAAATTTTGCACGGCTGTTATTCATATAGGTAACATAAATAAACACCATGATGTCCTTACAGTCCATAATATTTTTGATGAACATAGGCTGCTTTTTATTCCAAAAAAGTGCAAAGTTTCATCGTTATGTAGATGAAAAGTAACGTTTCAAAGCAAGAATTTTAGTTATGTCTAAAAAATGTAAATAGCACATTTAAATCACTTAAAATTAAAACTTGCAGGCGTATATAATTATTGTAAAAAATTTAATCCACTTCGTAAGTATTTCTACCAGCGCAGCGATGTCTGAGTCAGTATGGTTTAATGTGCATAATTAAAAATGAGATTAAACTTAATCATTGGTTCGACTACTAACTTTTTCTAGGAGTCCTATAAATGCCCGTTTCAGGTGATTTTAATTATTAGTAGAAGTCTTACCACCAACATGCTGTGAAGTAATAGCTTTAAATCGAGCAAAAACGTTCGTTAAATTAATGTAAATTAAATTAGATACTCGTACGGGATTAGTAGGTATTAGCTGTCGCATATGTGTTTAAAAATACATACATTGAATTAATTTGATATTAAAACTTATATTTACTAAATTAAACTTGTTTTTTGTGCGTAATCTGGTTAAATAATCTTATCACTTAATAATGCAGTACCGTTAAGTTCAAAATTAACAGGTCGTGAAATGTACAGTTCCCTAACAAATAAATTACACTCTAGTTCAGTGCGCACAATTTGTGTAAAGATAACGCACTGTTAATAGTAATTTTATGCCTAAAGAGTTTTTATATGCAACCGGCCTTCGTTCTGAGGAAGAAGTAGTTAATCAGGCCGATTTCTTCTATTATATTATACTAGCTACTGCGCGGGACTTCGTCTACGAACATTTTTTTTGTTATCCTGCGGAAACTGTATTTTTTTCCAGAGTCAAAACTATCCTTCACCATTCCTGGGATTTAAGCTATATTCTTACTGAATTTAATTCATTTATGTTACTAAAAGTAGAAGGTAGCGTTTTACATTTTGGGACTTAACATGTGGAATCCCAATCCTGTGGGAACATTGAGATAAAAATTGGCGTTTATTTACCTTTTATCGAAGACGTGAAGCTTAACATTTTTTGAGTATTTTTTATCAATGTATAAACACAGCTAGGGCTTCCTTTAAAATTATACACACTCTTTTAATATGTTTTGTGGCTATAAGCACTTCAATATAATTCCAAAATTTCGATTTCACTGTATGTAAAATTCATGAGATCAAAGCCCAACTAAGAAACAAGATGCGAGCAAATACAATTAGCTTCTCACTGACACGTGGGTAACTAAATCATACAAAAACCAAAATTTTCTGGCTTTCACTAAATACTGAATCGCAATGAGACCGTCTTAATCTTACGTCATATGAATCCGAGCAGAGAAACCTCTCAGGATCGCGCATATTTGCCCAGAAATTGATACCATGTGGGCGAGACCACTCCGACACGTATACGTCTCGTTTAGAGACAATTTTCCAGTTTCTATGAAGATGCAATTGAGACTAATTATTTGGAAAACGCGGGAAAACCACGCGTGAGTTAGCCCAGACCGGTCGGACTCTCGCTTCGGTTTTGCTTTTCATGACAACCGGTCTTCGATTAACTAGCCAATGTCCGGAATAGTCCGGATGTCGCCCGCAAACTGCTTATTTTACTTACCTACGATAATTTCCACACATACTGCTGGGGAACTCGCAAGCTACAACTTCTACACAAATAATAGATTGTCTAGTATATGGATAAACTTAAAGACTGAACTGATTGGGGGTATTGTTTTTTCAATTTATGAAGACTATATTATTAATGAGTAATCATCAGCCTACAGCAGTCCACTGCTGGACATAGGCTTTTTCCATGGCGCGCCACTATACTCTGTCTTCAGCCCCTCGCATCCATCCGTCGCCAGCGACTCTCTTAAGGTCGTCCGTCCACCGTATCTCAGGACGCCCTACACTACGTTTTCCCGTCCGTGGTCTCCATTCGAGGGCTCGTCTGCTCCACCGTTCGTCGGTCCTGCGATAGAGATGGCCAACTCAACGCCATCAGCGAACTAATTCTTTGATCAACGTCAGTGACTTTTGTTCTTTTTCGGATAATGAGTATTATAGTGAGTAAGAAAAGCTATATTTTATTCCGGGAACGTGTGAGGTTCCCATAGGACGCAGACAAAGTAGCGAGCAACGGCTAGAACGAAATATGCTTATTTTATTTTTAATGAATTTGCTGTATTATTTTAATTACTAACACAGACTTCAACTACAAGATAGGTTTAAGTATGGACTCATGTAACGCTGCTAATTATTCATTGTGAAACACGAAATAAGACTTGTAATTCAAAATTTTAATATTTTGCACAAGCGAGTCGTAAATGTTCGCAAAAAAGATTTATTCAAGTTGTTGTTCTAGAAATTCACTGTGGTATCACATGACACTAGAAAACTTAAGAATAGGTTGTAATAATTAGACATTTTAAATGATGAAATAAAAAAATGGTATTTTAGACTTAGTTTGGACTGCATACATTACGCAGCGTAAAATATCTCCGTGTGATTTATTTTTTGTGCGGAGTCTCTAATTACGTTTTATCGTCGTCTGACAGGATGTCTGGGAACTTTAAAACTTGACTTAGATTAAATTGCGACATATTTCGAGCGTGCATGCACGGCACGAATATTTTCATAGATTTAAGACGAAATAAGGCGCGAAAACTGAGTCCAGTAGCGTACTCTCCTAATACGGCCGATAGTAGAGCAGTGCTATTTAAGGATAAGCGGCTCGTTTTATTTCACTGTTATCGTTTCTTAGACTTAAGTACAATTTGAGACGGCAGTAAGTTGTAGTTTTTTTGTATGTTTTGCAAAACTCCGGAAACGCGGCCAACAAAGACGCTTTTATTAACAAAATCGTGACTCAGCTATCGAGGACTACTTTGGACAATATAAAAAGTTAAATCTGATTATATCGTCAGTTTTTTTCTTTGAGCTCTGACCGGTTTGCATAATTCCACCAAGATCATGCAAGTAACGGCTTTGGTGTAGCAACAGGTTGGATTCGGCAAATTTCACTTGATGCTTACGCTTGCTAGCATCTTATGGTCATGTTAATTAAAGTCTGTAAATTTTATCTAACGGTATTGTCGTAATGGTCATGATTTTAAATAATTGAAATAGGTTATGGGGCAATATTCAACAGTTATGTCTGTGGTTAGTTCATGTATTAATTACACCTGTTGTTCGTAGGTTGGCCGTTACTCATTATCATTGACGTACATATGAATGTACGTTATGCAGTTATATATAGGTACGTCGGTGTATATGTACGAAAATGATCAATCATTTGCGACCTATTTAGAAATCTTTTTAATTTGTCTTATGATTATGTGACAGTTATTCATAGTTAATTATGTCTAAAAATATAGTTCTTGCCTACTTTAGTTTATTTTATTATATATTTTTACGGGCCTATTTTAGTTTATTTACTATATAAATTTATTAAATATAACTCAGGAACCTGCTCCTTCGTAATAATTTGGTAAGTAATAGAGAAGCAAGGTAAAATAATTATATTTTATTAATAGGTGTTTCCGGGAATTAACGCCTGAACCAATAAATTATTTATGTTTATTTAAATTTAAATCATAAGTTTATTGAAATGGCAGAAGAAATAAGCTCAAAAATTCTTATATTTTTGGGAAGACTTTTACCTTGTTGAGCTACAATAGCATTTCGTTAATATTATTAAACGGGAGATCAATGTTAAAAAAATAAATTTCATTTCGTTATGTAAAAGCGTAGTTAACATTAATTAAACATCGTAAATTGATTATACTTAGCATAAAAAAAAAAGTATAAGTTACGGTGTCAGTAAGTAGCAAAAAGTTAATAGAGCATAAAAAACCTAGCCAGATTCAGCGAGAAACTGTTAGAAAAATTAAATTACCTTTCTTCCGCTTGGGTACCACTCTCACGCCCGCCGCATGGTCCAGCACAAGCCACAAGGCCACAGTCAGTAAACAGTATCTCGCACTGCACCCCATGTTTATCACACAAAGTCCTAGTAAAATATCACTGAATTAATAAGGCACTGCACGTAGCATTTGCCTGCCACAAGGGAGTCGCGTAAAATCCAAAAAAATCGTGTGCACAAGTCGTAAAAAACCGACGCACGCCGTTTAGAGCACGGCGAACGAGTGAACCGCCCGACTACCCTATATTTTGACTTATAGCAATTTGGCAGTGCAAATTCCACTTGTATATAAAACCTTTCGCCGGCTCGGGGCGGGCGGTCATTGGTCGGCGCGCGCGGCGAAGGTGAAGGGAGCTGGTAGCGGAGCCCCCTCTCTGCGAGTGGGGGTACCAGGGTCGGCAGACACTTTTGCTATCGACGGAGTGCAATAGCTGCTAACTGCACTGGCATTGACGTCGCGTTTCGCTTTAAGCCACCGGGGTGTCGTGCCTCGCCACCGATTAGCGAGATTGGAAACAATCGTTGATGAATGACGGGACCGCTTAGAACGACACGATAATGACGTTAATTGATGCGACAGAAATACCAAATGACAGAAAAAATTGGAAAGTACAGTAAAGTCGTTCAAGAAAATTTTATTACTTTATTGAAGTACGTGAAAATATTATATAGACGTATGTGTATTTGGTGCAGATTACAATTTATAACGACTAAATAATACGCCTATTACATCACGTGCTTGTTGCATTTTTTACTATGACTAGATTAAACATGTTTACATATAAGCATCATCATCATCATCCCATTCTACTGCTGCCCAATGCTGGGTACAGGCCTCCTCTCAGAATGAGAGGGCTTGGGCCGTAGTTCCTACGCGGGCCTAGTGCGGATTGGGAACTTTAAATATAGCATTGAATTACTTCAGAGGTGTGTGCAGGTTTCCTCGCAAGGTTTTCCTTCACCGTAAAGCTCGTGGTAAATTTCAAACGTAATTTCACTCATGAATTTTGAAAAACTCAGACGTGCAGGCCGGGATTGGAATCCACGAAAGTCTGCTTGAGAGGCGATAGGTCAAACCACTAGGTCACCACGGCTTAAGCATAAGCATGCTACAATTATTATAAGTAGGACGTCTAGTAATTTTTTTGTTGTTCAATTATTTTGTGAGAGATTTTTTTCTTAAGTATGTACTTACATGCCATGAAATTCATACATCTTTCAAAAGTTTGTAGAAAACAGATATTTACAACGTGAGCTTGGGCATGCGAAATAATTATTTGTGTTACAAGGGAGCAATGATGTATTTACGACGAGGGGTACTCTACAATAGAATCCTGAGCGTAATAAGGGATTCAAGAGTTAACGCCCAAGATGAAAATGATTTTGCTCCCGAGTGGCTCATACAACTTTTCACACCGAGCATTAAGAAACTTGAAAAAAAAATCGAAATATAATTAGGGGTGGTATAATAAAACACTTAGAAAAACCTTGAACAGAAAAGTTGTACTTTGCTCCCTCTCGTCACGGAGGAAAAGTTACTTTTCTGATGGTGAGATGTGAAAATACTATTAAGACTTGAGATTTACTGATGTGATGTACATTACAAGTGCCGGATTTTTTCAATTTGAAGTAAATTTATCTGGTAATTAAAGTGAAAAAAGAGTAGGATGTTTGCATCAGAGACACAAAGGTATTCATATTGAAAACGACGATATCCAGTCCAGTAAGCAGCAGCTGCTTCTGTGACCTCGCTATGATGAAGACGATGAGCTTAGTAATGGCAGGATCCCCCCAGGACTCCCATTTGGCGCAGTAAATCTCTGTGCTCATTTCTTCCCCCACCTGCAGAAAAAAAAATACTTTAGTTTTAATTGAGCCTATAATATGACGGCATGGGGTTAATGTTGTCCCTGATACAATATAAATATTCGCATAGTTTCCGACTAAAATGTGGAACCAGCTTTCTGAGACTGTTTCCTTAGCGCTACAGTTCTGGGGTCTTTAAAGAACGAGCCTATCAGTCTCTCAAAGGGCCGGCAATGCACTTGTGATATCTCTCCTGTTGGCACTGTTTACCCCCTGTTATATATAAAAAAATTACTATCAACCATTGAGATAATAATATACAACCATACCGGCTCGATATAATTTAAAAGATTTAATTTTTTAATTTTAGTTAATTTTTACAAAATCCCAGAATGTCGATTCAACCACAAGATCTAATAAATAGTTAACAACAACCCGCGGGGAGAATGCTAATGGAATATAAAATGAAAATAGGTTATATTTAAAGATAACATCAGAGGCCTTAGCTATCTAAGAGGTCTTAGCTATCTGAGTCACAATCGTTTTTCACTACTTCTTTCTATCACGCGGCAGACGGGAATGGAAAGAGATGGTCAAAGCGATCGCGACCGTCAGCGTGTTAGACAATACGGACCCAATTGCATAACAAATAACAAGCTTTAGCGATTTTGTATCGAAATTTACTAATATTATTTTCTTGTAATTTGTTATGCAATTGGGCCCTGGTAATATTTAAAAATTAACTATTTACCGCAATCAAGCTGCTGGCGAAATGACATGGCGTATACATGTGAAACATTCCAGTGAAAGCAAATAATGTATACTTGGGGTCGATCCCGACCAGATAAATCTGGTACAAATTGCAGGAGATCAGGAAAGAAGTCAACAGGAACACGGCAAAAAGCCAGCCTCCGTACATTTTCTGGATTAAAACGTAGAAATCCAACGCTTCTTGGTGATCCTTTATACAATTATTCAACCTGGCTTTTAATTCCACGGTATTGTTTGAATCTTGAAATGCTCTTTGAATACTGTGTGATACCAGTTTTAACTTCAAACGTAAATGACTAGTGACAATACAGAACGAACCATCGAATCCAACATAATTCGGAAGTAGAACGAAGCTCGCCGTCGAGTAGTATGCAAAGATCAACTCAAAGTAAGGAGAGTCGTATTGCTTATCTTCCACGTATTTTAATTCCATCTCATGTACCATGTATTTTGTGAAATTATCGTTCTTTAAACTTCCACCAACCATAGCTATTCCCGAGTATATAGGAAACATAAAGCTTAGTAAACTGGGAATGAATACGTAAACTGATTGACCGAGTTTGCCTTGTTTAATGAAGTAATCGTAAATATCTTGGTAGTCTTCCTCCATGTCATTCCCTTTTAACAAGTCCTTGGTTATTTGCTTCAACACTTCCGCAAACGTTGCAGTTTTCAAATTTACATAGACGGTTTTGAATATGAAGAGTGCAATAATTATCCCAAGTGTGATATTCCTTGTAGAATTATATATATCAAGTTTCACTAAGCATTTAGTAGTGTACCATATGTACCAGAATAGAGACCAAAAATGGAACAGTAAGACGCATAGAAACAATATAGCTCTTATTAGGACGTTTCGTTTATTTGGATAAAGTAGACCAACGGCTAGAGCAAATGAACATAACTTGAACGTATCATCGAAATTTTTGTATTTTGGTTTCGGAATTTCATTTATCTGTGGCTTCATTTCGATAAAATACCCGATACTCTTGCAGTAAGTAGTAGTCAACTGTTTACGAAAAATTATTTTCCTTATAAAAGAAAACTTCTTATTCAAGGTGCAACCGTTGTAAATTACCTGTTATCATCAATTTCCTTCTTGCTATTATATACCGCCTTTTTAAAATCACCTCGTAATCAGTAATTTACCGTTGTTTTGTATAACGATGAACCAATTTGTGTTTTATTCATTATACAATTTCAGATTGATATTGTTTCACATAGGGTCCGTTTCTCATGATTTATCAATCTTACTAATTTTGAACATGACACTACCGTGAGTCTCACTCATATTAAATGATATTGTAACGGATAACTCACGTCTTATTTTTAATCGGATTTAGCTCGACATGTTTGAGCAGAGCGGTGGCGCGTGCTCCCTTGAAGAAGGGCTACGAAATAGCCCGAAACGTAGAGTTATTTGTTACAATATCATTTAATACTTACTAATTTCTTAATATAAAATAAAAATTTAATAGTTTTTAGGGTCCCGTAAGGAACTTTATAGTTAAGCAATGTCCATCCACCTGTCCAAGGCTTAGTTTTATACATATTCTTCGAATAGAACATTATTATAACATAAGGTAATTCAAAGGTATTATGTGACGCAACCTGCCTCCCGCATGTCTGGGAAAGCGTGCGCATAAGCCCTGCGAGTGACGTATGTCGCAATCAGCCCAAAATCATTGACAGCCTCAATGTCAATGAGTGTAATAAATGAATTAATGATAAAACTGTGAGAACTGAGCTAAGTGAATGTAGTTAATGTTTTGCGCCATATGACCCTTAAGAGCCTTAAGATCAAGCTTATACAACTGCACCAGATATCTGGCATCAAAATTAAGACAGGAATGTTACGACACTTAATGTAAGCAGGGTCTCAATTCGGTTATAAATTCGCAATTAAAAAGATAAAAGACAATGCGCTTACGAAAAAACATGGTAAAACGTTTGTGTAACATTAAAGTATACTTAAAACTTTATGGGTTATCGTGAGACAATATTAGGTAAAAATATATTTAGGTACCTAGCAAAGCGTTCTATTTTTTTTCTTAGCTCCGAATCTCTTGTTCAAGTCTGAGAGACAAAACTCCTGCAACATGTATGTAGTAGTAGTAGAAGTTAGATATAGGATGAGGTAGGTAAAAGTGGTTAAGATCGCAGGATCGCGGTGGATGCGAAAAGCACAAGACCGGTCTGAGTGGAGAGCCTTGGGGGAGGCCTATGTCCAGCAGTGGACGTCTCTCGGCTGACATGATGATGATGATGAGGTAGAAGTCTGAAAACTTTTGTCATAATAAACCACGTCTGTAAGTGCGTGAGCGAGACCTTGTTTTGCACTACTATTATTTTCTTCCTTCGTAGTAGAGCGAGGCGACTTGAATCAATTTAAGGAAATTAGATTGAAATTTAATTACTTACTAATTTTCCTAACTGCACGTTAGCATATAGACATAGTTACCCTCGAATTAAAACTAAGAATAAGCTCTATTTTATATAGGTTGTTATCAGTAACTACCCGTAGGTAATAGAGCAATTTATTACCCCGTACAATTTTACAAATCACTGCTTCCGAATGGTTAGGTACGACCTTTTACAACTACGATTTTATACCCAAGTCGTTATCTTATTACTAAAATAGTAAGGCTACGTTAGAACAATATCTGCTTTACTATAATGAAAAAAAAAAAGTTGTCTGTCATAAAATCCAAATTTGAAAATTTTTGTTCAAAGTAGAAAACTTTCGCGGATTGAGCACATTTTAGGCTTGACGTAATTAAGGACAGAGCTGCATGGTTTGTATCAAGTGTCAGTAAATTAGTAATTAATATGCACTTTGAGATGTTACGTTACATTAAAGATATTGATTTCAAATAGAAACTAAGAAAACTCTTACATGTTTTTTTTGTTTTTAGGTTTATTTTACGTTTATTTTTAACCAAAATTTATTTAAAACGAATAATGAACTTTTTAAATGTTTTTACTTAAATGTAGGTAAAGGGCGAGTACCTAACAACCTACGAGTACTTTTATCTAAAATTGTATTTTACGCAAATGAATCTGTTTTTGAGTGACACGCTGCCTCTTATGTAATAGTACTTTCAGCTCTTTGAATTTTCCTGCTTACAAATAGTAATTTCAAAATTGTCACAGAAATCTCGGCTTATTGGTAGGTAATTGCAGTCAGTGTTACATTTCTGAGTGTTCATATTACTGCACGCCAATCCAATAATGATCAGTGTTGCATCTAATGTCATAACATGCGATTAGCGATAATTTAAAGGAACGAGCAGCGCGCGCGCACGCAACCTCGCGTGTTTTGTGATCCGGCGCAACATTGGGCAACGAGGAGGAAATGCTTCGCCCCTTGTAGGGGTGCCCTTAAGTTTATTATCGGTAATTTTGTAATATTGCTGTAAAAAACAGTTCAATGTTGATGTAACGTCGGATTTTTATTTATGTTCCAAAAATACAGAAATAAGTATAAAAATTAAGTTTTCAAAAAATGTTTACACACTGGTATATTATGTTTTTAGCTCTATAACTTTAGAACTAAAAAAAGAGGAATAGAAAAAAATGCTATTGTATATATTTCCGTTGATGTTGATGATGATGTCACCAGTTGTTTGGTCCTTATGCTTTTAATGCGCACACGTTTTTGGATTCTCTAGAATTTTAGTAAATTAAGGTTTACCGATGAAATTGTTACCCTTTTTTAGGCGTTATCTGGAATATTTGACCAATTGGCTTTGTTACAAACTGTGTTCGGAAAATGAATATGTAATTTTTTAAATACAATTGTGAATGAAGTGAAGTGAATCTTTATTGAATACCAAATCATAGCAAGCAGTACAGAAAACACAGGTACATAGAGATTTACAAAGGTAAGCAGTGGGCGTCCTTATCGTTCTTCAATAAATATATAACAATATGATGCTCACGCTTTTAATTTGCGTGACATTTCTATTCCTCTCATTTTTGTTTCGTGTTTAATTTAATTTGCGGTCTTCGTTATTTTATTAAATTTTGATTTAATCATTCCGTTAATTATTTCAGGAGCGATGGAGCCCTATCTCGAGCCTTCAGCCTCACTCACGTTACGCTGCTTGCGCCACGCCTACAGGGAAAACCAGTTTTTATCAGTCGAGGAAAACTCTAATCACTACCATTACTGATCGCTTCGGAAAATTTATAATGTTCGGAGATCTCGGCAACAAACAGATCAAGAAACAAAATAGGGCTTTCCTGTGATTAATGGTTAACGATTTCGGAATGGGATATTCAATTTATTAAATAATTTGTTTGTTGTTTGTTTGCTGGTGTCAGGACCTTGTGCAAGGTCTGCCTGGATTGCTACCACCATCTTGCTCGTTAACCCTTCCGTGAACCAGCATTGCTTGCATTGTTGTGTTTCGGCGTGGAGAGTAAGACAGCCGGTGAAATTACTCGCACTTGACGTATCATATCTTAGGCCTCTAGGTTAGCAACGCATCTGCTATACCCCTGGTATCATCAGGAGACCCACTTGCTCGTTTGCCATCCAGTCGAATAAAAAATACGTGTTTGTTTGCAACAGGAACTACTGAAACAAATCTAAAAGTTCTTTCGCCAATGAGGGGGTACAGTCGTAGAAACTGAATCACGTTGCACTATGATTTTAGATGATGATTCTATCGATGTCTGGATGGTTTTTCACGACAAATTACTAAGTGCAATTTTTTTTTTGACAAGAGCAAACAGGAGAGCACTTTATTTTGTAGACTTAGCATTCAAAAATTTTTAATTTTTACACTTTGCACATTTGTCTTCAGCGCAAAGTTTCCACCCTGGTATGTGATTTAGTTTCGTCTACTGTACCCAAACTTTGATCAACACAGATGAGATCCTGTACTTTCTATCCTGTAAAATTGCAATGTTCGCGCGGGTCACTCGATCTTTCTTTTTCTTACTGTTGTAATAAGAATTTTATTTATTTAAATAACTTACCTACAGCACAAACCTCTACTTAAAATTTGAGGGTTTGATCCGTAGGGCTAAGTGTGAATTGGAATACACCCACCGAGCAATGTGTACAGGTTCTCTCACGATGTTTTTTTTACCATGAAGCTCATTGTAATTTAGAAGTATAATTTGGCTAAAATATAAGAACTCAGAGGTGCAAGCTGGGCTCAGAATCACGACTCTTTGCTTAATAGGCCATAGTACAAGCCACTGGGCAATCAGGACTTAGTAACATTTATACAGAGTGTTTTTAAAATTAATCCGAAATATTTCAGCAAATTTTCTGGTTAGTTACATTGCATAATACCCCTATAAAGGTTGGTTTATGACATTATTGATTCAAAGTGAATACAACACACGTTTGACGTGCACACTTTGAATATAACAGTTTATGGATCCTGAACAATACTTACAGAATTGCAGTCAACTTAGCCACTTTCTGAAATACTTCGGTTTAATTTTGTAATACCTTATTTTTTTTTTGTAGTATTGCTTACCAGTCGAAGTTTCGAATATTCATTGCCACCTCGATTTGTGACCAAGATGGTCTAGTCTAGATTTAACTGCCGAGTTAACACGCGGCCTTGTCCCAGTCACACCTAATGGGTGCCAGATCAACACCGCACCCAACTAAGTAATGAGTTTTCTACTCAAAAACTATCATTACCTTTAATTAAGCAGGCACTGTGCTGGTAATCAATTAACTTACGTATCTCGTGGGAGGTTCGCTACAGTCGGCGCCAGATATCAAAAAGACTGCATTAGTATCGACCACAGGAATAATAAAGGAAATATAGGTAGAGTCATGCACGATGAAGCGTGCCGTGGTTCTTATTTCAATGTCATAAATGTCTAATTTTGTAAAAAAATATATATTGTTTATTTCAATAGAAATTGCATAATTAACTTGATTAACCTTAGCTTCTAATCATGAATACACCCTTGGTGTTAAAATCACACGTCTTTGTGGATGGCACTAGGTATAAAAATGTCGTCGTGTGTATTCCCCTCCAAAAAGTCACAATTTTTTGCTGCTCTTAATAATGGGCACACGTTGTTTTGTTCCTATAGATTGTAATTTACGGTACTCACCGAATTAATGTAATTTTTCAACCACATTCACTGCCATAACCCACTTTTTGAGCAATTAACTTTATTAGGTACAGACTGAAGAGAAAAAAAAAAAGCATTTTTAGACTGCGAGACATTTCTATCTCTCTAAGTTAAGTGTGTGGTGTAGACCATGTTGTCTGCTATCAGCTCATTGAGCGTTCAGTTGGCTGTAAAAAAAGTTCAAAAGTAATTTCTTGCCACGTCAGGCTTAGCATAAACATCCAGCTTAAAAAACTTAGGGCGCTGATCAGGTTCCATAATCAATAGTCAAATTTAATAATTGCAACAAAAGTATCATTACATAATAACAAAAAAAAAATCTAGAACCCGCTATAGTAGAAGAAACATACGATGGAGGGGTTAGGTACAATGAAAAATAAAAACAACAAGGATATAATAAGGGGCTGTTTCGCCATGCAATGATTAGTGTTAACTGACGGTTAAATGTGATGCCCTCTCCGTCTATTCGAAAAAAACAAATAAAGACGATATCACATTTAACCGTCAGTTAACACTAATCAATGGATGGTGAAACAGCCACTTAGAGTCGGATTCATTGAATTTGTACAAAACTTTACTAAAAAAAATGTGGTCTTGGAAAAGTACAGTCTATTTCTAGGGCCGGAAAGACGTGTCAGATATTTTTGCACGCTCCGCTGTGGCAGATACTAATGCTGGTGACTGTACACAGAAGTATGATGACTTGACCTAATTCTGACGATGGATGAATGACGGATGTAATCAAATCAGCTCAGTTTCGCCGAGTAAAACGGGATGCAAAGAGTTTCGAGCAGCTAAAAGTTTGGGAACCCTTGGGCCAGACAGACATACTCCGTTGACTGTATCTCCAGGAAAACCATTTGGGCGTATTGTTTATTCGAAGGCCTTTGTTATCCATGCATCTGTATGACAATTAGTGTTGGCGTTATTGCAGGTGTCTGATTATCGAGATATGACTGTGAATGGCTAAAAACAGTAATTAGTGTCGTAGATACGTGGCGCTCTTTCAATCATTGCTGCATGGAGCTAACCGGCATGGGTGGCTGACATTGCGCCTCGGGTACCCATTACATTTTCAAGGCAAATAGCTAAATATTTGATCTCACGCCATAGATAGTTGACCGCGGATCTAGAGGCGTGTTTCCGTTGCTTTTTTTGCCGGAACCGGTTTTTTTACGAGCTTTTATTTAAGTGGACGTGTATATGTGTATATGTACCTACGTCCTGGGTATTTGCAAACCATTTTTAATCCACTTTTTTTGGTATCCGATTGAGCTTTATATAACCGGTGACAATATAATAATCTGGTAGTTAATTTCTGGTGATTCGGCCAGGATCGTCTCCGTGGGACGGAACTCCTCAATGGTTAATGGCGTCCACTTGAAATTTGTTCGGTACAGAAAAGTCAATACAAGTACAGTTACTACAAAAGCTTCAATTAAGAACAAAAACTTATGTATTACCTATATGGTTCATGCATCAGATAATAAAGTGTTAAGACATTTGGAGAGTTCATGATTCTGAATTTATCTGTTAAACAAAAACAACTAACCCCCTTATTCATAAAACTTAACAAGCCTATGTTAACTAACAAATGCTTTGTCCCTTTCTAACAAATACAAATGTCGAAGGACAAACGAATTTTAGCGGCATTTTAACTAAAATAGGTTTGATTGTCGTTTATGAATAAGGGGGTAAGTTGTTAAAAAGTCACTACATTTTTCTTCCACTTTTTATCCATAATTGTTACTAAGAATAACACAAATACACATTAATAGTACAATTATCATACTACCATTTTCAAAAAATTGTTTATCCTTTGTTTTTAATAGATGTTCCATGATTTATTTTATCCGGAACAAATTACAACAACGCAAAATTATTACTGTACGAATACCACCTCGCTATAACTACTCGTAACTGCAATTCATGACGTTAGTTTTATTTTATGCGCGCGATCAAACCTGAACCCACTGTAGAACCATTTCACGGGAAAAAAATTGAGAAGTTACAAATTAGGGGAATTATTGGACTCACTATGAGAAAGTCCTTTAATGAGTCAGGAATAAAATGTTTAGATAGTATTTAACGAGAAAGTTTATTGCCGTGCCGTGATTATGTCTAATGGAAACAATCACTGTGCCGAATGTCGTGCTCCTAATTTCCTAAGGTTACCGACTCAATAGTATTTGACGGAGTCATTGCGTGATGTAGAACAGTGGTTAACAAAGACTTTGGGAACGGTCTACAATTAATTTTAGAATTATCGATTGATTAACGAGTCATTTCAAAGAGTCTATGCTTAGATCGTTATATTGTTGTCGATATCTGCATGCGTCTTATGTATTGAACCTTATCAGGAAATATTAGTGTATTGGTTCCTTGGAGCATAAGTCTTTTATGGACAACCAGACAGCCTTGCGGTAAACGAACCTGACAGCAAAGCTCAAAGTCCCGGGTTCGATCCCCGGTCGGGTCAGATATTGTATGAATAACACAAATGTTATTTCTCAAATTCTTGGGTGTTTATATTTGTATACTTAAGTTTGTATCTATTTAAATATATTTATACGTTGCATAGAACCCATAACAAAAGCGCGAGTGTAGTTTTAGGGAACGGGAGGTGACAAATGTGAAGTTATCGTCTTTGATAACTTCACATTATTTTTCATCTTTTTTTTTTCAAAGTTACACCCGTGTAAACACGCAAGGCACGGAGGTCGAGACTGGATGAGACGGGCACAAGATCGCCAAGAGTGGAAGAAGAGGGAAGAGGCCTACGTCCAAGATTGAATAGCCAAAAGGCCGCCATGATGATGATGATGACCCGGACAAAGCTTGGGCGGTACTTTATTTACGGGATAAAGAACTATTTTTGATATTAAAAAATAGTTCTTTATCCCGTTAATGTTACTTTTTATTGTATTTCAAACACTGTGGTTCTATTGAAGGGACACAATAGGAACACCCTCAGTGTTTAACTTTACAATCTCATTCAAGGGTCAATAAAGGGTCAAGCTTTGACATTTCGCGGTGTTCACTTGCCCCTTATCACATTAACCATTATGTTGTTCCTTTGTGTTTCCAACGTAACCGCTTTTGAGTGTTTGTCTTGGAGCATTAACTAAAGGAGAGGTAACCGACAATAGGCGCTTTGGCTAAAGTTTATATAGTTAGCTTAGTTTGGCTTGAAAAAGGTTACGATGACAGTTCAGGATAAATAAAATTCGCTCGCACAACGCCATCTATTGATTGCAAATGAAGTTGCACGTCATTTTGAGAGCTAAAGTCTTGGTACGATGGTACGTCACTGTTCTTGGGTAGAGCCCTCTATTCTTGTTAAAGAAATTTCTTATAATATTATCCCGCGGGAACGCGTCACCGGGATATCAAGTACCTATCTTATGTCTCATTGCAGATGTTTCATGTAGGTACATACGTTCAGCGTTATTGCGTGATTGAGTAGGTAACAAACATCCAAACCTCCAAACATCTAAACATCTTCACAAAGTTTCACATTTATAATCATCATCATCCCAGCCTATATATGTCCCACTGCTGGGCACAAGCCTCCTCTCAGAATGAGTGGGCTTGGGCCATAGTTCCCACTCGGGCTCAGTGCGGATTGGGAACTTCACACGCCCCATTGAATTGCTTCGCAGGTTTGTGTAGGTTTCCTCACGATTTTTCCTTCACCGCAAAGCTCAAATGTAATTCCACACATGAATTTCGAAAAAGTCAGAACTGCGAGCCGTGGTTTGAACCCACGACCCTTTGCTTGAGAGGCGAGAAGTCAAACCACTCGGCCACCACGGCTTTCATAGTATTAATAACTAAGTTTTGCCCGCGGCTTCTTCTTACAGCTAAATGCTCTAAGGTCTGTGTATCAAAGTGCGGTAAGAAAATTGTGCGCCGAGATTAAATTTGTTTAGTTGCTTCCGTATGTCGTGATTGTGTTTTGTTTAGTGACTCAGACGTCGAATAGGATGTGATCGATGTGTGGTTTAATTAGTGAAGTGAATGTATTTATTAAAAAGTTTATTAAGTGGTTGGGTAAATACGTCAAAAACTTGAAATGTTGAGATAAATGCCCGGATATAAATGCCTGGCCGTAAACCATTTATATTGTATTGTATAAAAATGAATAAACAACACGATTAATAAACATTAAGATAAAATTACAAAGGCGAGCTTACCTCTTTAAACTGAGGAATGTTCTTTTTAAACTCTCTCTATACCGAATTTAATCTAAATCGGTTCAATGGCCTTCAAGGGTCGGAAAAACGCCCGTCATTTTGAAAACATAACCCAGTTCCGTGCAGTAGAGACAAATAAATTTCGGTGATTATAAAAAAAATATTAAAATTAAATACCTAATAATATTTTTTATTAATAGAAGGAAGTCTCTACTGTACGGAACAGGGTTATGTTTTCAAAATGACGTGCGTTTTTCTGACCCTTGATGATGAAAACAGACAAAAAAACAGACTTACAAACTTTCGCATTAATAATATGGCGGGATTGATATGGACCACTGCAAAGTAACGCCTGATTGAATAAATCATTTAGAAGTTATATGTTTTTCAACAGGAATCTTAATTCAATATGACATTATGAGTTGAACGTCATCCAAACACATTACAACCAGAATGTTAATGTCGCTTAGTATTCGCCAGCTTTCTTCGTTTTCTTGAAGATTCAAGGAGAAGAAAACCAATTTTTCGATCGATGGAGAGAGCCACTGTTGGTCATACTATATCTCCCCCATATACCTCCAGTTGCTTCAGTTGGAAGTGGCCTACATCCATCGTGAACCCGCGGCTTTATCCAAGTTATCCGTCCATCTCATTGGTTGAAGTTTTATCTACTACTATCGTCAACAAACATACCTATATAATTAAATTCTCATATCGTTAGCACGTACTTTCTTACCATTTAAATAAAAAAGCGAACTTTACAAAGTCACCTTTAACATAGAGGTTAAAACAAAAGAAACCCGCATAATGTAAAGTCACGTTAACAGTGCATAAATTTAGTGTTCATGTAAATTCATTTCCTAAGTGGTGTTCGGCCACCCAGCGAGTGGGGCCGATAATATCGGCCTCTGTGGGAGACCACGTTCACTGAGACAGATTATACAACCGTTTTCCTGTTGAAGAACACTATTGTATTTTAGGGTTCCATAGCTCTGCAAAGATCCCTTATTGTTTCAATATGCCTGTCCTAAGCGTAGAGGCTGCTAGTGTTAAAAAATGTAAGGAATTTATCGTAAGTTTAAATATTAACTATATCGACAAACAACTAAAATTCGCCGTTTGGTGTTGAGACCCTAGGGCCGTGGGGGCCAGGCGCACGCGATATCGCGAAAGAAATATCCGCGCGCCTCATTGATTTTTCTGGTGACCCTCAAGGCTGGCAGTTATTTCGGGTAAAGGATTAGAATCACAATACAACACGGGAATGCTGCCAGCCTTCTGGGCACAATGAACAGCGACGATGACCTCATCATTAATCATCCCAGCTTATATAGGTCCCACTGCTAGGCACAGGCCTCCTCTCAGAATGAGAGGGTTTGGGCCATAGTTCCCACGCGGGCCCAGTGCGGAGTGGGTTCTTCACACTCACCATTGAATTGCTTCGCAGGTTCATGCAGGTTTCCTGACGATGTTTTGCTTCACCGCAAAGCTCATGGTAAATTTAAAATTCGAAATCCATGTGCGGATAATTCCGCACAAAACTCAGAGGTGCGAGCCGGGGTTTGAACCCACGACCCTCTGCTTGAGAGGCGATAGGTCGAACCACTAGGCCACCACGGCTTCTGCCCTTTTCTTATTTGAAAGCAAGTTTCTAGCGATGGTTCTTAGACATATTTCATCAAAATCGGTTCAGCCGTTTTTGAGATATTGAACTTTGAAGTGACAAAGTCGGGGGTTTTCCAACTTACCGTTGGTTAGGTTAATTTTTGTCTGAATCCACCCATGGAAAATCGGCACAATAGAGGATTGCGATGCATTAGAATATCTCTTGCGTGAGTAATTTCACCGGCTGTTTTACTCTTAAATAAATAAATAATGATTTATTGTACAATCAACTTGAGGCAAAATACAATGATCAATGAGTATGGTTCTCGCCAGAACACAGCAGCGCAAACATTGCGCTGCCTGGCGGCAGGATTAGCGAGCTACCTGCACAAGGTTCTACCGCCCGCGTTTTATTTTCAAACAATTCTCAGTTTAATTCTCAGTTCTCACGAGACTTACGCAACAGTTTGTTTATGTTACTAAATCTAGGAGCACGGTAGTGTTCCCGCCAAGATGAATGAAAAAGAAGGCGAGTCACTACTTCATCTTTTCCCCAAATGGTTTTGTCTCATTTTTAACCGACTTCAAAAAAGGAGGAGGTTCCATGTTCCAATGTTTGTATTTTTTTATATTTGTTCACCGATTACACAGTCAATTGTGGACCGATTTACAAAATTCTTTTTTTTATTCGTAAGGGCACTCTTCTAAGGCGGTCCCATTGTTACCAAGTCGAGATCTGATGATGGGATCCTAGGGAAATCGAGGGCTAATCTCAATTTTTATAGGCACACCTATGGCGATTTTGGCATTTGTTTGAACTACGACATTTGAATATTGAAAATAATTAGCAAAACCGAATTGGGCAAGATATAGGTTTCACTTACAGTTTGTTCTGGCTCTTTTCCTCAGTCCCAGGGACACATTTAAGACACAATCACAGCACTTTCAGAGTTTTTATGAATAATTTAAAAGAGCGCGCGCCGGCCGGCATTCATTTCGAGCTGTCAAATTTGCGCAACTGACTGGTGGCGCCGCCGTGCGGGAGAAAGCGGAATGTTCATTCAGCCAGTATGTTTTTGATATGTGCAGGAGGTTTTAATGCACATATTACTAATTATATCTGCCCAATGTAACGTACATAAACCCCCCACCGGGAATCTACCCCAGATTCCCCAGTTTACAAACAAAACCAGGGATGGTATTGAATAAGGTAAGTGGACTGTATAGTGTAAGTATTTGTTGACTTAGTGAACTAAACACGTGTAGCTGTAAATTGAGTAAAATAAATGACTTATTTCGAACCTAAAATTGTCATAAATTTGACACCTTCTTGCGTCAAATTCATGCAAAGAAACAAAGGAAAATAAAAATTATGCTGAATCCAATTCCATTGGAAGTGGACTAAGCTTTACAACGGGTCGCGTGTATTCGCCATTCTGGATTTTTACTTTTACCACCCGTACAACTCCATCAGCTCCTGGATAAAGTTCCGTCACACGACCGAGAGGCCATTGAAGCGGAGGAGCGTCAGCATGCATAAGAACGAGTTCATCAACTTGAATATTACGACAATTCCTATGCCATTTTTGTCGCTGCTGCAGCGTGTGCAAATAATCGTTTAATTGCAATGTACGCGGACCGATATGTAAATAAATTTTATGGAAATAGTCGATAAGAATTTTTGTAAAGTTGCACTTTTTAGGAAGCAATAATGGATACTTCTTTTGATACGGTAGTTCGGCGAAAGACAACCTACCCCCCACCCTGAGAAAACCGAGGGGGTCGACATAAGGTGCTAACCTTTTAAGTGAAGAACTACAGCTGTAACCATTGGAAATTGCTTGGATATCAGCTGCAAAATGCTCTCGCTGAACGGATTTAATGAGCACATCGTGTGCGTTCTTTAAATCTGATAGAGACGAAGGACCTGTGTTCCTATTAGACTTCGTCGATCTACAATTGTTAATAAACTGAAAACAACGCGCTAAGACCTTTTGAAGCTTGCTAAAACTCGAATATTTTTCGGTTAAATCATAAACAAGGTTTGAATCACGTGTTGTGTCTTGCACGCTAGTTTGAGCCAAAGTCGCGCATGGAATTTTGAGTTCTGGCACATTTGCCGATTTAAATTGATCTATTGATTTTACTGGCCAATTCTCTCTTGGTGCGTCTAGCCAGTTCGGTCCTCCGAGCCACTCCGCTGTCGATAACAGCACGGAAGGTAGCGCTCCGCGCGAGCACACGTCAGCGGGGTTGGACGCGCCGCTCACGTGAAACCAACAATCGCTTTGCACGGTCTCCAAAATTTTGGAAACACGCGAAGCCACAAAGGTTTTGAGATTATAACTGGGTGTATTCAACCAACTCAGCACCACAGAGGAATCGGTAAACAAGAGTATTTCATGAACAGGAATTCGTTCAGACAATATTGACTTCGTATATTTGACTAACTTGACTAACAAATGCGCAGCCATTAGCTCGAGACGTGGAATGGTCACTGTCTTCAAGGGTGCAACCTTGGATTTTGCAATGACTAGACTGACCTTCGAATTACCTTGATTGTTAAAACTACGCAAATAGATGACCGCAGCTATTCCTTGAACTGAAGCATCGCAGAATCCTAGTATCTGGTAGTAGCTGTGCTGTTTGACAGTAACCTGGCGCTCGTGGCTAAAATTCGACAACAGCGGGAGCTCTGACATGTAGGTGAGCCACTCCTTTTCCAGTTCCGGAGGCAGCCGCTCATCCCAACCCAGCTGTTGGAGCCAGAGTTTCTGCATGAAGCATTTCGCGTAGAATATGCAAGGAGCCACGAAACCTAAGGGATCATACTGACGACCAATCTGTGACAAAACACTACGCTTGGTGATCGCCTGTGAAGCTGGAAGTGGGTGGAATACGAAGGAAAACACATCTTCGGCGGGTCGCCACTGCAGACCTAAAACTTTTATGGATAGGTCCTTGTCATCCTCGAATGCAATGGGCGTTTCGCGGTGATCAGCTGGAACTCGAGCCAGTACCTGGGGACAGTTGCTGGCCCACTTACGAAGCAGAAATCCTCCTCCACTCAGCAACTCTAACAGTTCATCCTGTAGCCTAGCTGCTTCATCATAGCTGCTCACTGACCACAGAAGGTCATCGACGAAGAAACCCTTTTTTAGAACCTTGCTCGCTAAAGGATACTTCTCGCAGTCGTCGTCAGCCAGTTGATGCAGGACACGGATCGCTAGGTACGGACTGCTAGCAACACCATATGTGATCGTGTTTAACTCATACACTTTTAAAGGTTGATCAGGTTGAAACCTCCACAAGATGTGTTGGTAATTGCGTTGAGATTTTTCGATCAAGGTCATTCGAAACATTTTACAAATATCACTTGACAAGCAAATTTCATGTATACGAAAATTTATTAAAATCTCGTTAATATCTGCTTGAAGCTTAGGACCGGCGTAAACGACTGAATTCAAAGAATTATTATTTGTCGTTTTGCATGAGGCGTCAAAAACTACTCGGAGTTTTGTCGTGGTACTTGACGGTCGGAGAATACAAAAGTGAGGAATTATGTACTTAGAATCCACAGTACCAAAATCACCTACGCAAGTCATGTGACCAAGGCTTTCATATTCGGACATGAATTTATTATATTCTTCCTTAAGTTCCGGAAGACGATTCAGCTTTGTTTCTAAATTGTTGAAACGACGTAACGCTTGTGGAGTCGAATCGCCGAGATCAAAACTGGGTTTGAACGGGTACTTCACTGTATAACGTCCCGTAGTATCGCGACTGTGTTCGTTTTGGAACAATTGTTCGACATACAAATCTTCTGGTTTTTTAGTGACGTCATACGGCACGTTTTCAGTCTCCCAGAAAGAGTTCATGATTTTATCGATACTACTAGTTTTATTAGCAGAGAACAAGTTGAGCGAGGCTGTATTTGACTCACAATCGTCACTCAGTACTGTCTGACCAGTAATGACATATCCGAATATGGAATGCATCGCGACGGGCAAACCCGGGTCACGTGGTAGTATATTTTGACCGTCATAAATGTAGGGAAATAAGTCACCTGCGATCAACAAGTCAACTGGAGCCGCCGAAAAGTAGTTCGGGTCAGCTAACTCTAGATTTTTGAAATTATTGATAACTTTGTTTGATAAGGTTACTGTAGGTAAGTTGCTAGTTATATTACTTACGACAACAGTATCAGTGCTAAGCACCGGACCAAATGAGTTTCGTGGTTTAATTGAACATGTAACCAGACCGAAATCTTGCACTGGCGCACCTCCCAGACCCATGGGTTCAAACTGACACTTGCGTCGAGACAAACCCAGGCGCTGGGCACACTCTTTTGTCATATAACCGGACATGGCACCGCTGTCAATGACTACACGTACGGCGTGGTAAGTTCCCCATCGATCTGCGACGTGCACCATGGCAGTGCCTAACAGCACGGTTGAATTTGACGAACAAGTCAAGCCGACGTTTGGCATTGACCTTTGACTTTGATTTTGACCATTTGAAACGTTTTGAATACTTGAAATGTTTTGACTATTTGAACCGTTTTGATTAATTGATGAATTTTGAACAGTTGGAACTGTATCTAAGTGAATACTGTGATGGTGCGGTTGTTTACACAGCACACAACGCACTTTTGACGTACACTCGGACAACGAATGCTGACGAAAGCAATTTTCGCATAATTGAAGCTGTTTCACTTTGTCAAGACGCTGCACCGGTGTTAAATCAAAAAACTCGAAACATCGATAAGTTGAATGCGGTTTGTCGCAAAATAGACATCTATTTGATCGTTCGCTATTATTCTTACTCACAGCTGACAAGCACGGCTTTTGGAACTGCTTCGGTGCACTACTGTAATTAGCAGCATTATTATTATTTGTTCGAACAAAATTCGGCTTTGCAGAGGTGTTAGGAACACTCTTAGGCGTAAACTGAATTTTTGATGTACTAATTTTAACCTCAGACATTTCCAAAACACGCGCCTGTTTCTCCACGAAATTAATCAGCTGTTCGTAAGTAGGTATATCGGTTTGATCTACAGATTGTTCGAATTCGCGCCTAGTGACGGGGTCTAAATTTCGCAATCCCATATAAAACAGTATGAAACTCGATAGGTTACTGATTTTCAAAAGTTTCAATGCTTTAACACACTCTTGATACGTTTGTAAAAATGTGTTTAGACCAGTAGCCAACTCAGTTGGCAAAGGCTTAAATTGAAACAGTCGATCTAAATAGCTTGTAGCTAAGGCACGCGTGTTCTCAAATTTTTTGACTAGCAAAGCCCATACTATTGGATAATTATCGGCCGTCACTGGCATCCCTTTGACCACAGTCAATGCCGGACCGCTGACTGCGGAGAGCAGGTAATAAAACTTCTCAATGTTCGTAATATCATTGTTATTATGAATTAAACTCGTAAACGTGTCATAGAATGTTTGCCAGTTTTCTAATTTGCTATCGAAATGGAACAATTCTAGTTTAGGCAGCCGCGGCTTAGCCGACCGCGAGTCTGGCCCGGCAGCGCCCGGGCCGCGGCCCGCGGAGCGCGACGAAGGTCCGCTACCGCTGCCGTCACACGATTGCCAAGTGTCGCTATTAGCCTCCGCTACACTCAGAATACGGAAATACATGTCGTCAAAGGTTTGAATTTCCTGATAATTTGGTTTAAATTTCGGGTTTTGTTTCTTATTATAAGAATTTAACTCGAATATGCATTGTTCGAAACATTCCCGAGTCGAATGAAGTTCTTTGAGTCGCAAATTAAATTCGGTTAAACGCTCTGGTGGAGTTGATTTGGATAGTTCAAATAACGTTTGACATCGTATAAAAAGCAGTTCTTTTTTGTTAATAAGTTGTTCGACATCGAATTCTTTTTCGTCCATTTCGAATTAAAAAACAAAAGACGCGCGCGACGCGTTGCAAAGAACGAAAATTGAAAACGTTTATTTTATACGTATTATTCTAGGTAAATAACTTAGATTAGAAATAAGCCTGTTACCTTAAAACTGCGTGAAATGTGTGTTTTATGTGTATGAATGTGTATTTAGTTTGCAAACTGAGGATGCGGTTCGATTGACCAAAATGTTTGAACTACGACATTTGAATATTGAAAATAATTAGCAAAACCGAATTGGGCAAGATATAGGTTTCACTTACAGTTTGTTCTGGCTCTTTTCCTCAGTCCCAGGGACACATTTAAGACACAATCACAGCACTTTCAGAGTTTTTATGAATAATTTAAAAGAGCGCGCGCCGGCCGGCATTCATTTCGAGCTGTCAAATTTGCGCAACTGACTGGTGGCGCCGCCGTGCGGGAGAAAGCGGAATGTTCATTCAGCCAGTATGTTTTTGATATGTGCAGGAGGTTTTAATGCACATATTACTAATTATATCTGCCCAATGTAACGTACAGCATTTTTAGCATTAAGATAAGCATTTACATTCAGAAAGTATGAAACTGGACCTGATGAAGAAGACCGTAGATGACCAATGGAATTCGCCAAAGCTAAGTAATGCTCGTTCGTCTATAAACGATCATTATTAATATGCCTAGATAAGCGACTAGGAAGAAGCTTTAAGTTAATGTTTCTTTCGAACTGGTTTGATGCTGAAGCCGGAAGGTAGGCAACGGAACTCTGTTATCAAAACAACGTAACTAAGCCGTTTTGAACTTCGGTTGCCAATTTTACGTGAAATATTTTTGGGCGAATTATTCGTCTTCGTCGATAGGTTCAAGGCTTAAATTTTCACTCTTAATTTAATAAATAAGTATAGGTATACTTATTTTTAAGAAAATTTAAGCAGACATAAGAAATAGTATATTACTTTCTTTGTAGCAATTAGAGTAAAGAATGAAAAAAATAATAACACTGAGAACTAATTCAATGTCTCGCGCTTAGATGAATGGTTGGTCTCGCGCGCTCGCTCGACTAGATACCCCCCTACCTAAAATTTAAAGTTCCGTGAATGAGGCAACTCAATATTGTAGTGTGTGTAAGAACGGTGTAAGACAATTTGCAAGGATGCTAGTGTGCGTGACGAATTGTTTTGCCAGCTGCTCCACTGTTACCCGAAGTATTGGGAAAATATATTATGCTGTGGTCTATTAAGTTACTGGTTATAAAATATATCTTGGGAAATACTTAGAAATTAACAAGTAATTAAAAGTTAATGTTTTGATATGTTGTTCGTTTTGGCGTAGGTTTTTACTTTAGAAAAATGGTAGGTATGTAGGTATATCAATGATCAGGCCTCACTTTTAATAATAATACGTGGCGTTATCTGGAAAAAGGTACCTTGTTGTCGGTATTGAGTTATTGATATGATGACATACATACATACGCTCGAAAAACATAACCCTCCTTCGGGCAGTCAGGTAAAAAGTTAACATTTCAGGAAAATGGGTAAAAAAACATTTTTCAATATCTACATTTTTGGTCGAATAATTCACTTTCAAAGGATGTATTATGTCGGCGGCCGATCGTAAAATCCGCCAGATTACGAAATTCCTAGGCACATCATGAAATGGCCCCATTAAATGATATGCCTAAAAGTTGTCCAGGCATATCACGATGTGTCTGAGAAACAATACAGCAGATCGATTAGACCAACGCATTCTACGATATTCCTAGCTTTATACCGGGCATATCGTGATATGCTGAAAAAAAGAAAAAAATAGGTACGACGAGCGAAGCGAGGAGTGGTTAGTATGAATTGTGATTACTACGCACGAGCCGAGCGAGCGAAGCGAGCGCGCCGCGGCAACGGCCGGCGAAGTGCCAGAAACGATTTGGCGGCGTTTCATGACATGCCTAGGAATTTCATGATCTGCCTAAACTAGCCAAATCACGAAATGGCGGCGTTTCATGATATGCCTAGGAATTTCATGACCTGCCTAAACTAGCCAAATCATGAAATGGCGGCGTTTCATGATATGCCTAGGAATTTCATGATCTGCCTAAACGTTACTAGGCAAATCGTCAAACGGTGATTTTTGAACGATAAGGCGGATGTCCCTTAGCCAATTCATGAAATGGCGTCATTTCACGATATGCCTAGGAATTTCGAGATCTGCCTAAACTAGCCAAATCACGAAATGGCGGCGTTTCATGATATGCCTAGGAATTTCATGACCTGCCTAAACTAGCCAAATCATGAAATGGCGGCGTTTCATGATATGCCTAGGAACTTCATGATCTGCCTAAACGTCACTATGGCAAATCGTCAAACGGTGAGTTTTGAACGTTATGGCGGATGTCCCTTAGCCAATTCATGAAATGGCGTCATTTCACGATATGCCTAGGAATTTCGTGATCTGCCTAAACTAGCCAAATCACGAAATGGCGGCGTTTCATGATATGCCTAGGAATTTCATGACCTGCCTAAACTAGCCAAATCATGAAATGGCGGCGTTTCATGATATGCCTAGGAATTTCATGATCTGCCTAAACGTCACTAGGCAAATCGTCAAACGGTGAGATTTGAACGATATGGCGGATGTCCCTTAGCCAATTCATGAAATGGCGTCATTTCACGATATGCCTAGGAATTTCGTGATCTGCCTAAACTAGCCAAATCACGAAATGGCGGCGTTTCATGATATGCCTAGGAATTTCATGACCTGTCTAAACTAGCCAAATCATGAAATGGCGGCGTTTCATGATATGCCTAGGAATTTCATGATCTGCCTAAACGTCACTAGGTAAATCGTCAAACGGTGAGTTTTGAACGATATGGCGGATGTCCCTTAGCCAATTCATGAAATGGCGCCATTTCACGATATGCCTAGGAATTTCGTGATCTGGCGGATTTTACGATCGGCCGCCGACATATATATTACAAAGATAAACAAAAAAATTTTAACAAAAAAGTAAAACCGACTCCAAAAAAATGAAAAAAATAACAAAAAATGGAACCGACTACAAAACCCTTGAAAATATTTTTCTAGGTACCTACTAGCTCGAAGTCGGTGCCTCAGCACGACCCAGCAGGAGCGGAGCAATAGGCGTCTATTTCACCTACATACAATGGGTTTCAATCACTCCTGCTGGGTCGTGCCGAGGCACCGACTTCGAGCTAGTAGGTACCTAGAAAAATATTTTCAAGGGTTTTGTAGTCGGTTCCATTTTTTGTTATTTTTTTCATTTTTTTGGAGTCGGTTTTACTTTTTTGTTAATTTTTTTTTATTTCTCACTTTTTAGTGATTCGTAGCCAAAGTACGTCTCACAACGATTCCATTAAGCCCAAACACGATTAAGTTACGTTGTTTTATAACAGAGTTCCGTTGCCTACCTTCTGGTTTCAGCATCAGATCAGTTCGGAAGAACCATTAACTTCAAGCTTCTTCTTACTCGCTTATCTAGGTATGTTAATCATGATCGTTTATAGACGAGCGAGTATTACTTAGCTTCGACGAGTTCCATTGGTCACCTATGGTCTTCTTCATCAGGTCCAGGTTACCAAATGATACTTTCTGAATGTAAATGCTTACCTCAACACTAAAAATGCCAAAATCGCCATAGGTGTGCCTATAAAATTTGAGGTTTGCCCTCAATTTCCCTAGGATTCCATCATCAGATCTTGACTTGGCGACAAGGGGACCACCTCAGAAGAATACCCTTTCGAATAAAAAAAGAATTTTGAAAATCGGTCCACAAATTGCCGGAGTAATCGGTGAACATACATAAAAAAAAAATAAAAAAAAAATACAAACATTGGAACATAGAACCTCCTCCTTTTTTTGAAGTCGGTTAATTAAATAATATAGAACTAGGTTATGTATATATAATAATTACGTTAGATAAATGAAATAAGTTATTAAATGATGATAATAATAAAATTCAATTAATTAAAATCTCAACCACGGGGATTTGATTTTTGTGTACGCGGCAACACTGGATGGCGTTTCGGGTTCATGTTATATTTTATTTTGTAATTTCGAAATTATACGATATTTACTGATGGTATGTGATCCCAGTGTCCTTCTTATTTTTGGAAGTATTATTTTTACACAGTTTCACTGCGCAAACTGGCATTTTAATTCGGTTTATGACCAAAATTTAGCAAAACATTCGGAGGTGCACCTTACGCACAGTCTGCAACGCGACTGAGCCGGGTTGGAGCCGGGTACGCCGATTTCGGCGTACTATTTGTTGCTTCATTTGACAAGTACGCCGGCGGTATCTAGTCGAGCGAGCGCGAGACCAATCATTCATCTAAGGTCTCGCGATAACGCGTGTATCATTTTGTAGCGATCGTCAACTTTCACCATCCCAAAACAATACAACTATACCTGAAAACAAAACCGAAAGAAAGCTTGATTTCTCCAAGAAATTACTCAGAACCAAAACTGTTTTAATTAAGTAATGTCAAATTATAAACAATAGTACATTGTGGTTTGGAACGTGGGACTAGATCGCATGTTTACGCACTACAATTTGCCGAAAACTTAATGGTGATAAGTACGAATTACTTTCGTTCGTAATTTAATGATGCGCCATTGGTCTTGTCGCGTAGTGACAGTTTAATTCTTCTTTTGTTATTTAATGTATATTTTTTACTTTCAGAAATTTAAGTCAGGCACTTTCGCTGTACGTCACTTTTTTAGTATCTGATAGATATTATTTATCTTTGTTTTTATTAATTTGGCTAATTTTTTAAATTCTACTTCTTTATTTCCATGAAATTAAACATAAAAATTATATGAAACTACCGTGAGACTCACTCATATTAAATGATATTGTAAGGGATAACTCACGTCTTAAATCGAGTTTAGCTCGACATGTTTCTGGCTATTTCGTAGTCCTTTAAACAAATAGCCCGAAACAGTCGAGCTAAACTCGATTTAAGACGTGAGTTATCTGTTACATCATCCATACTAATATTATAAATGCGAAAGTGTGTTTGTATGTTTGTGTGTTTGTATGTTTGTATGTTTATCCCTCTTTCACGCCGTAACGGAGCGACGGATCAACGTGATTTTTGACATAGAGATAGTTTATGGGGCCGAGAGTGACATAGGCAACTTTTTATCCCGGAAAAATGCACAGTTCCCGTGGGAACAGCGCGCGATAACCGAATACCACGCGGGCGGAGCTAGTTTAATATAAAAATTACAATTGAAAAAAAAAACCTACTAGAAACGAAATTAGACTGAGAACTAATATAAACTTGCTTAATGAAAGTTATGTATGCAAATCCAGTCGCCATAACGACAGCCAATGAAGCGCTAAATAAACATTTGTTCTACTACGAACAAATACGATGTTGTTATAGGCGTAAACACGCAATGCGTTAACGCTATCATTAGTCCTTACATAACTTTTATATCAACTGATTGAGATTACAAAATGGGACTTATGATCGTTTTAGTCTCATTAAAATTAAGACTCTACGGGCAACTAATAAGGTTTATACTCTAAATATGTCAGCGATGGTTGTAAGACTTCTTAAAAGGTTGCTTCCAACTGCATCTGAATATAATGTAACATTAAGGTCGATGCTTATGGTTATAAAAGGAACCTGTTGAGTTACAATCACCGAGTCCCATATAAATCTTTTAGTGCCAAGAGATTGGAGCAAAATAATAACCGGTTGGCGGCAAGTTCAATAATTGGATTAAAATAAATACCTGCACACGAGTTCGGCCATAGTGCTCACACAATTTTTACCCGACTGTCTAAAGGAGGATTATGTTTTGTTCTCGTATGATTTAACCTGAATGACTGAGCTATAATTTGATGTTTACAAAATCAGTTACAGATATATGTGTATGGGGAGGGTTATATCTATCAGAGGATGTCCTACCGCTGATATGATGATGATGATGATGATGATGAACACGCCGTTTCTGAGGATGTCTTTGAAATAATCTGGATACTTTAGTAGGTAGAGGTAGTCATTCACGATGACGCGTGCCGTGGTTCTTATTACAATGACATTAATCTCTATTTTGACAAAATCACGCGTCTTCGTGGATTGCACTAGGCATAATTGTGTGAATCTAACAAAACGTCTCTGTCATGGTTTACATCGGAATTTTTGATTTTAATTGTGGTCACGCATTTGACGCGTGTATGAATCAATGCATGGAAACATTTGTCAATCACAATAAATCCTGAAACAAACTTACAGGTTTGATCAGTCAAAAAAATCCAAAGTTCCGCTAAAATATTCCACAAAATTTTGGATATATACCCTGTATGAAAATCCTAAAGAAAATAAAGGACTGTTCAGACAAAGTTTGCAATCATCTGAACGCCAGACTGGTAATTATAATTTTGTGTTAAGAAATACCTACGAAATAAACAAAAGTCTTTTTGCAAAAAGTAGGCCGTATATTATAAGGCTTAGTTTAATTTGTACGTAAGAAAGTATCGCCTACTTATTGAGTAACCCATACAGTAAGTGCTCGCAATTATTTCAACCTGCTCAGATTTCAACACGACATTGCAGGTCAGTCTGAAAGACTAAATTGGTTTCAGATAGACCTCAAAAATACGAAGATTGAAAAAAATGCGGTTGCCAATTACACGCCTATGTAAGGTCCAAACAATGTTACAGAATGAATGAAAGAAAAATTACATGAAGTAAGAATTTTGTTACAAAAAAGAGAAATATAAAAACAGACCCAATATTAATCTAATATTATTCGTATTCTTACCAGGCATAGAAACTTTTGGGTTTCAAGATAATAAATTAATTTATAGGCAATAAGCATTAAATATCTCTTAAATGTTGTCCGAATCCTCATTTCATATTCAAGAAATGTCCGCCTGTCGTTTGTTGTCCAAAATCCATTTCTGCACGTTTCTACGGAGCGTGGGATTCATTGTGTTATACCATACAGGATGTAGGTATTTCTAACGATTACAAGCATTTATTTATCTTTTTGTAGCCTGAAGCTTGATAAAGACATTAATTGTTAAAACGCGACATAACCTTGTCATGATTTAAACCTTTGTTAACTTTAGACACAGTTTCGACTGCTTAATTTGTAACCGGAACTTTGACAAACTAGAAAAGTCAAAGTCACAACCATTAATTTAATAAGCTTTTTACACTCTTATGATTGATAATAGGCCTATTGCTGACACAGTAAGAATTTAATTAATTGGTGTATCGGTTCCGCAATAAGCAGTTTTAATATGGCGCAGAGTATTGTTTCGGGTGCCGCTCCACTCGCATGATAACCACTTCTTAAACTCACACGCAACTTTCTCGTCCGCTTTACGTAACGGTTACTACATTTTTAAGTCGATTCCACCTTTATTATATCGGCCTTGATACGCTTTGTGTCAATGCGACACGAAAGTATGCGACACTCGGCGCGAAATCATATTTGACGAAACTAAAGCGATGTAGAGCGCAGTCGGTAATAACATTTAAAACTTCTGCGAAATAGCTCCCTTTTAGTCATGCTTGTGAAACATCTTGTGAAAATCAGTTTCTAATAAAATGGGCCAAGTACGCAATCGGAAGTCTCCCTGGGTTCTTGAAGTTTCAGACGGTCATTTTTAATCTCTAATTTTAATAAAAGAGAATCGCAGAAGCGTGACCATACTCTAAGGCTGTAGCCGGACGGCCGCGGCCGCTGCGAGACGGAGGCTTGTCGAGTAATCCGAGAAGTTTCAAACGTGGTCACACTAGTCCGTGATCAAGTGCCGTTAAATAGTTCATTATGTAAGAATATAAATTAATAATTTTAAATAGTTAATCGGCAATAAGTGTCAGAAGACCAATTCTACCCGAAACCTAATCAATTCTAGATGCAGATTATAATTTTATATCGTACATAAAACTGTCTGTGATGATAATCGTTCTAGTCTCAGCATGTAAATTCAGTAGATAGATACGTGTCGAGAAATATATTAATTCACCGAGTTCAGTATAGTTTACTAAAACATCGCGTGAATGAAAGGCAGTGACAGAATTTTCGCTTCATATATTCATATTCATAAAAGTTAAAAAATTTACATGTCAAATATTTAAGTATATAAATTCATTAATACAATTTGTTATACAATACTACAACAATTCAATTTAATACTATAAAGGTCCGTCAACCATTTATTGTTGTAGGTACTTGTGAAGTTGTTCATTAGAGATTGGCAATGATACAAGTAGGTCCGGTTTATTCTGTACAAATTATTAAGTGGAAAATATATGCTGAACTACATAAATAAATAAATAAAAAAATATCATGGCACACTTGAAACCATTGATTTAAATACTAAGTACATATATATCGATGCTTGAAACCAATTGACCTAGTCCCAAACTAAGCAAAGCTTGTATTAAGGACATGCATCTCAACTGAGCTAGAGAGTGGAAGAGTTTATCCAACTGAACTAATTCATTTATAACATCATTCGCAAACCACGCATTTCTAAAACTTAAGTTTATTAAAGCTGCATATACATGTTGATGTCAACGTCACTCAATTTGATGTATTTATTGTTTGTTTAGTCCTATCTCTTGCCGGATTAGAAATTGACTTATATCTGAGAAATAGGAAGCGATGAAAATTTATTCCGAAGCGTAACTATTATTTACCATAACAGCTGCAGTCAATTCTTGAGTTATACTTAAGGTCTTATTCTAAAGTCACTTACAATATAATGCACCCTGGTAGGGTATAGCCAAATTTTTAAAATAACTTAAAAACTATAGTGAAACATGACCTGTCGTATCGTGACATGTTACAATCACAAAAACTTTGGTGTGCTTTATTGACTACGTTAGAACTATTATGGCACAATGATATTCTGTATACAAATGCGTAAGTATACATGTACGATCCGAGTATTAATTCCAATTTATTTTTTTGTTTAGACATGAATTCCTTAACAGAATAATAGCAATTACGTATATGTAAGAGATCAGTTTTTAATTTAGTTATAAATTACTATTGATATTTTTAATGTTTAAAGACTATTGTGTAATACTGATTGATTTATAACACAGACTGTTTTTGTAGATTTCTAGTATTGGTTCAAGAAGGACAAGTTTAAGGGTTCGATGGCCACTTTTTAGGAATTGGTGTAAGTGTAGATTTTTTCTGATAAATTTTGCTGTTTCCATATATAGCGATGGAAGGGTCAATATATTTTAAAATGTGGTTTACAACTGCTCGGTTGGTGGATATTGGCTAAGATCCTCAGACACTTCTTCTGTATAACAAAGAGCTGGTGCGCGTATGAGCTACAGGGCTACTACCAAACTCGAAACTCGAAGTTCGTGTCGTGCGGTCCCTCTGACACTTATACTATTTAATACGAGAGCGAGAGGGACCGCACGTCACGAACTTTGAGTTTCGAGTTTCGTAGTAGGCCTGCTGGGCTCCTACAGCAACAGCCTGTAGCGCAGCCAGGCGGCCGCGTGCGTATGATACGCTGGCAACGCACAAGCAGTTTTAACTGCCTACAAAACAAGAAGGTTTGTAATTGTATCTATTAAACGTTGCACACTATTAATATGTTTCGTTTTGTTCTTAATTTAAATGAATAGATTAACTACCACCAAAAAACAAAAATAAAATAGAGAAAGTCTATGTACGGAACACAGCCATATAGCAGGACACGCGTGGAGGTTGGTGAGTACATTTTGCCCCCCATCCAAATAAAACTACTCCATCTAAATTTATAGGCTCCAAAACTTAAAATTACTTAGGTTGTACGACGTATAACATTAGGTTTTAAACATAAATGAAAAAAAAATGTTTGTAATTATTTCGATAAAACTAAAACTAGTAAAACAGTGCGATAATCCGTCTAACCAAAAATTTGTATAGAAATCATTTAAAGATATTACTGAAATAGATTATCATTTCATTATCGAACCAATTATATCACGAAGCATTGAAACACTATTATTAATACAATAAATCCGACAGATTATTCCGAATTGACTAAAATCTCACAACTTTAATCTGTACCTGCGAAAAAACTTAGAACTAAAATCGACGCACGCAATTTGTGTAACAATTGTATGACAAAACTCTTACGATCAACTGTATTCATAAATTTGTTGCATTCAATCTGCGGTCAATTGAAAGTTCAAACGTCAAGTACTTGATCGAGTTCTTGTATCGAGTAGTAGTTCTTGTACTTCTTATTCGATTTAATCAGAGACGAATAAAATTGCTCACATTTCTGATTTAATTGGTTTTGCAAGGAGAGAGGAAGTAATATTGGCAACTGGCAGCGAAGCGTTGCGGTGTAGTCAGCAATCAATGTATTTGGTTCCTATTTAAGATGATAAAATTCCAACTCCAACTCAGGAGTAACTTTAAATTTTATAAAGGTATATTTATAATGAAGTCGGTTAAAAAATAAAAACATTCCTGTTCAAAATCACCTTAAAAATTGTACAAGTTTAAAGGATTATTATACTTAATACAAGATTAGACGAATTTATAAAATAACCAAAAAACTTTTAACCGCAAAAACGTATTTTTCCTCTCTACCTATAAAAATTGCTGTTTATGTTTAGCTATGTATGTGTGTTATGTGTATCAGTTTGTGGGCACGCACATTTTACCATACGACGTTATAACTCCCATCTAAATGCTTTATATAAGAAATTAGAATGATTGCTCCTCTTAAAGTGCATTTAAACAACAAAAAAGCGCCACTGGCTTTAAATTTTTAATAACATGAAATTATATCCAATGACAATTATGAATAAGAGCGGAAGACCAGAAGATACCCGGTATTTATGTGGGTCGGATTTGTAAATGTAATATCGAATACGTAATTCGCAAATTGCACCATTACTATGTAATTCTATTCAATTTAAATGACTATAATTCTATGACGGCGATAAATTTCTTCAGCCCGTAATCGTCAGGCATTGAATCATTTATGAGTTATAAATTAGGAAAATATGATCCAGTTTCGTGCACGTAAACGAATGTTTCCGATACTTGATACTAAAATATATATATGTCGGCGGCCGATCGTAAAATCAGCCAGATCACGAAATTCCTAGGCATATCATGAAACGCCGCCATTTCATGATATGCCTAAAAGTTGACCAGGCATATCACGATGTGCCTGAGAAACAATACGGCAGATCGATTAGAGCAATGCATTCGTCGATATTCCTAGCTCTATACCGGGCACATCGTAAAATAGTTTCTTTTTTGGCCACTGGTGGCGCTGCGTATGCTATGGCGGCCGTTACCAGCTGACCGGTCGTGTCTGTTTTCAACGCGTAAAAAATGTCGGCTTCGCAATTAAATTATTTTTATACCGAAAATAGTGATGATAGTGTTCAATAAAGTGTACAAGAAGCATTTCAACAAGAGCTCCATTATTTTTATGAAAATCAAACGAATTCTGTGCGCAATGTAAAAAAACCATGGACATCTGCCCGTATTTTAGAGGTTAGTTGAGGTTAGTATTTTGTTGATAAGTAAATAAAGTATTCACTAGTTGTTATTTATCTATAAAGAAATACGATAAATAACCCGAAACATGTCGAGCTAAACTCGATTTAAGACGTGAGTAATCCGGTCAATATCATTTAATATGATAAATATAGTAATTTCTTAAATTTATACTTTTGCGTTCTCGGTTTATACTGAGCGGCAATTTTATTACTCGTACCTACTTATAGTACCTAAAAGATTACTTACCAAAATGACTGCAATTGTAAACGCATTCGACGATATTCCTAGCTTTATACTGGGCATATCGTGATATGCTGAAAAAAAGAAAAAAATAGGTACGACGAGCGAAGCGAGGAGTGGTTAGTATGAATTGTGACTACTACGCACGAGCCGAGCGAGCGAAGCGAGCGTGCCGCGGCAGCGGCCGGCGAAGTGCCAGAAACGATTTGCCGGCATTTCATGATATGCCTAGGAATTTTATGATCTGCCTAAACTAGCCAAATCATGAAATGGCGGCGTTTCATGATATGCCTAGGAATTTCATGATCTGCCTAAACGTCACCAGGCAAATCGTCAAACGGTGAGTTTTGAACGATATGGCGGATGTCCCTTAGCCAATTCATGAAATGGCGCCATTTCACGATATTATGCCTAGGAATTTCGTGATCTGGCGGATTTTACGATCGGCCGCCGACACTTACACGTATTGAACGATATGCCTAGGAATTTCATGATCTGCCTAGGAATTTCATGATCTGCCTAGGAATTTCATGATCTGCCTAGGAATTTCACGATCAGCCTAGGAATTTCATGATCTGCCTAGGAATTTCATGATCTGCCTAAACGTCACTAGGAAAATCGTTAAACGGTGGGTTTTGAACGATATGGCGGATGTCCCTTAGCCAATTCATGAAATGGCGGCGTTTCATGATATGCCTAGGAATTTCGTGATCTGGCGGATTTTACGATCGGCCGCCGACATATATATCTATACAGAGAACGAGATATATTTCTTCTACCTATCCACACACATTCTTGAAATACTTCCTAATCGAAATTACTATACTATTTTTTACGTACCTACTGATTAAAATTGCAATTTTTCAGAAACAATTTTTTTTCTGTAAAAAGAATTAAGTGACTGATTGTATTTTAAATTTAAGATTGACCATTTTTTTACATTTATTGTACAGAATTTTATACGCACGTGCTACATTTTTATTCAATTCGCCAATTTTCCGCTCCGAATTCGCGAATTACGGAAGTGGACGCAATTCTGTGCTATTAGGAATAGCCTTATGATAAGCTTCTTGGAATACACGTAGCGTCTGAACGATATACATATTTATTGAAATGGATACATACTGAGCGAATACTTAAATGACAGTTAAATTTTTCATTCCATAGTTAAAGTGAGAAATTTTTTTCGTTGTCAAAGTCTTTCTTGTTTGGCATTGGCGTAAGATTGATTCTGACTTGGCCTGTGTAAAAAGTTTTTCACTACATCTATATTGTGTTTTGACGACCGGACAGCCAAGTGGTAAGAGAACCTGACTACGAAGCTTGAGGTCCCGTGTACAATCCTCGGTCGGGGCAGATATTTGTTATGAATAATACGAATATTTGTTCTCGAGTATTGGTTGTTTAATATGTGTTGAAGTATGTATCTTTATCCGTTTCCTAGTAAGTTCCCATAAATAACACAAGCTCTGCTTACTTTGGGACTAGGTTTGGTGTCAAGTGTCCCATGATAAAGTAATATAAGTATATGTATTATACTATAAGTAAATATAAAAGTGACTACTATAACTTGATCGAACGACTTGACATTAATACCTTTTGCGGAAGTCACAGAATACCTTAGGAAGAATAACACTTTGTCAGACTAAAGTTGCGTTTCCACCAATAATGTGAGAGAATGTGTTGCGAAGAATGTGTTTTTCACTAACCAACTGACAGATATCAGTGATGCAGTCTCTGTTTGTTTCGTCCGATTACACAGAGACAGCATCACAATTATTTGTCGTATAAATTTTGATGATGAGTGGTGAAAAAGGCCGTTAAAGTAAGAGATCAAACGTTTGCATCTATTCTCGTAATCTTACGTTCAAAATAATGCTTCCAACTACCAGCAACTTATACGGTTCCATAACTTTATCAAAAGATATTTTGTCTGGCCGATAACTACCGCATTCGAAACCTTTCCTGTACGTGCGTATGTATTTTGTTCAATCGTGCATTATAATTCAAGATTATGTTCTGATTGAGTAACAAACTAACCTAATTATAATGCACCATAGGCTAGACACGGTAATACACGTGTAAAGGACACGAGATCGATCATAGCGAACGTTAATGACGTGTTATTAATTATCGATGTAAGCAGTTGGTCAACGCATGGACATTATGATCTATGACATCTACACATGTCCGGTTCCGACATAAAAAATACACCTACCAATTATTGTTAATTTTGTAGTACCTATTGATAAAATTTTCAAATGTTTTTTTGGTATAGGTGTGTCTAAAATTACCATATTTAAGTTTTCAGCAGGGAGTCGTAGGCAGGGAGAGAGCACACATAAGGTAGGGTAAATAGCAGTAGCGTGGAGTAAAATTTTCGTTACAACTCGGAGAAAGTGTAAGAGAAACATCAGTTTAGTACCCAAGTCTTTGTTTTTGGACACAACATCTCGTATCGAGTGTAAGTAGAAAAGATTGCCGCACTTGTCACCTAGTACTGAGGTTATTTAGAAGTTAAAGAATTCCGTTGGAAAAATGTTACGGCGCCACGCCACTAAAAACTATTTTATGCGCGATTAAAACTGTCAATCAACATGCCATAACTATGTATATTTAATAAGGATAAAAGTACAACGGAATAGCTTTATTCCGCGCGAAGTCAAAAGGTAAAAAAATAATAATAAGTAGAGTGGCCAGAGCAAATCTGGGTGACCTCCAGGCAGCCTTGTCACTTTCTACCCGTTAACCAACGTTACTACCGGTGCACGGTGGGTTTTACCAACGTCTCCACTGAAAATAAGTTAAGATGAATTTTTGGTTCTAATTTGCAGTAAATTAATCAGTTCCGGTGTATATTTACAGTTATTAACAATTACAATTATTGCAAAAGCTTTTAGAGTTTAGACCGTTTCCGGTTCCGGCACTAGCCATCTGAATAGAGAACATGCGCCAGCGCATGTCACGGTTTCTGATTCCATTTCAATCACACTCGCAACTGACAGTTCGCTAAACCGATAGTTATCTAAAGAAATGTAACAGCAGGTTTGGTAACAAAGACTGTTGTTGTGCGTAATTGTGTGTACCCAAATTTTATTAGGCAACCATTTACCATAATGTGATATTGCTATTGAAATAAAAGATGTGTAGCTATATTTTTATCCAAAATCATGACTACTACTGACTTTAGATAAGTGCAATAAAAAAAATTAAGATAAAAATTTATCGAACTGAAAGTTAAAAACCGGCCAAGTGTGAGTCGGACTCGCCCACGAAGAGGTCCGTATCATTATATACACAACATTAGACATTAGCAAAAAAAAACAAGTTTGTTGTATAGGAGCCCCCCTTAAATATTTATTTTATTTTAATTTAATTATTTATTTTTAAAAAAATTATTAAAAAAAAAATTGAATAAGGATAAGTTAAGGATAAGTTAGGGATAAGTTCGCCTTTGTACATATTTGTTTTTTGTCAATTGTGTTTTGCTTATTTTGTACAATAAACAGTTTACATACATACATACATACATTTATACTACTAAAGGTTCTGTGAATATTTCAAGCATCTACCTGTTGCCGTTGTTAATATCAAGCAAAAAACGGCAAAACAATAACGTTTGTTGAATGGAAGCCGCCCTTAAAAAATATTTTATTCTTTTTTTAGTAATGACATTTAAACCAGGACGCACATTGCCGAACAAAATCCCCTTCAAAGAATGTCAGAACTATTGATTTGTTTGCGTGACAAATAAAATCATCTCACACAAAATAATTAAAATAATACGAGACGAAATTTGAACCTAGTCTTTACTCTATTACGGGCGAATTTTGCTAGCGGCAAAACTCCACAACGCTTGACACTTGACAACAAGTACTGAGAAAAAAGAAGGCCACTTTTACCAAAGTGGCAGGCGATGCGCATTATACCAACCTATCTACCTACTATCGACCTACCGATCGACCTATCGACCAACCTATCGACCTAACCTATCCCGGTGATCTGAACCAGTGATTTTAGGCCAGTGATTCAAAGTGGCGCTCATTTGGCTCGGACATATTTGGGCGCGCGATTGTGAATCTACAGGTATAATTCATCAAAGGTTTTTAGTATTTGATGTTACAGCTGCCACACTAGTTAATACATAATCTGTGAAAATTTCAAGTGTCTTACTATTACGACTCAAGAGAGCCCTCTAACAGACGGATGGATGGACTGACAGACAGACAGCGGAGTCTCAGTAACAGGGTTCCGTTGGCACCCTTTGGGTACAGAATCCAAAAAACTAAAGGAGGAACCATTGCTCTACTGTAGTGTTCCGCTAAGGAAATGTGCTGGACTAGGTCTAGGCAAGAGCTGGATCGAAGGTCACAGTCTCTATTCCTTATAATGCTGGCATAGGCCCATGATCAAACTTTTGAAACGACGGAGTAAGTAAGGCCAGTCAGTAGTCTTGACAGTTACGCGAAAAAGCTCAACATTTTTAAACTCTGTACAAGACGTGCTGCCCAATCAAAACCACATTATGCAGGTTCAATTCAAATTAATTTTTTGTTACAATTTCTAAATACTCGTAACCTGATTAGAGCATTATAATGTCGATCGTAAATCTTAAGAATATTCTACATATTTATTAAATTAAAATGGTATGTAAATAGCTAATTACTCAACTAGCCAAGATAAATACTCTCTAGTGTACAAAGTAATTACAGGCAATAAAAATAAGCCTACAAGATAGTGTTTTAACACTAGTCCGGTATGTCATTGACATCAACCAGTTGACTATTTATGCAAATGTTATTGCGATATCGAATGTCACGTAAAACGCAAATAACAGTTATAGAAATAGACATACGAGTACATTGTCACAGCGATTTGGAATGTAACGCTTGGCCGAATAAGTACTACCTAAGTATGTATAATTTTGATGTTAGAAATGCGTATTGGGTTACATCGTGTGTCCAAGAACTGCTGTTATCTTTTGAATTTAACGAAGGAAGAGCAATGCTTGAGCTGGTACACTCAATGGGCTCCAACTCTGGGCTCCACAGAAAACCAGCGTTGCTGCACATAATGTGCGGCAACACATGCTGAGTGAAGACCCATTTTGGTGTTCTGTCGTGTCACCAAGTACTTAATATAGTTTTAGCGCTAGTTTTAGTCTTAGTCTTAGGTGGTACTTATGGAGCCAAAATAAATCTTTTTTTCTTTCTATCTTTCTTTCAATGATTTTCCCGCCAACACTTTAAGGAACATAATATCGCTTCTTTGTGACAAAACTGTGCTAACTCCAAAGTTGCGATAATACCAGGTGTCACAGTCTTGTCGCAAAGATACGAATATCTATTGGGGAATGCAAATTTTATTGGCCATTGTAAACTTTCCATCACGAATGTTTTTTTTTAAATATTATTTGTTAACATTGGCACAAGTAGGTAAAGAATATGTAGGTAGATTATTAGCTGTTGCCCACGAATCAGTCGGTGGATTATTCGTTTATCGCTATCCCGTGGGAACTAAGAAATTATTTCTAATAAAAATATCTAACTATGTTATTAGGGTATCAATTAGTCTCCATCCTTACCCATCTAAATCAATTCATCGGCATAAGCGTGAAGAAGTTACAGACAGACGTTGTTTTGGTGTTACAGTTAAGGGTGGTACAGTCACCTGCACCAATTAATATCTCCCGCAGCGGAGCGTGCAAAAATATCTGACACGTCCTATCAGCCCTAGAAAAAGACTCGTGTCAGATTTTTATGCACGCTTGTTGTGTCAGATATTGGTGCTGGTGATTGGTACCTAAAAGCCATTAGGATGGCTACAACTAAAGGAAGATGAACAAGATATTAATATTAAATATAACAGCTTGTACAATAGTTCGTGTTAGAAAAGCTCGTAATGGTGATGTCAGGGATTGTGTCACTGTCTCATGAAATGAGCCCATGTAATAGAATTCAGACTTATTAACGAAATAACATCTTCGATTCTTCGATTTTTAAATATATTGTTTAAAACGTACACAGAGACATTTTCAAGATTAAATACTTTATTATTCTTTAAACAGAAACTGTATTTAATTCAATAGTCATTTGTATTTCTGAATTGCAGCGCTATGGACATTCAAGTGGAATATGCAAACATAGCAGTGATAGTAAGTACATATATTTGTCTCTCTTAGGAACCCAATTGCTTTCTCTCTCACACACAAACACAAGCTTGATTTTTTTTTGTACTAAGTAAGTAATAGGTGCATAAGCGTTAGAATGTCACTGAGTCACCGCTTTATTGGTTTATTTTTAAAGAAATATGCTCTAGTAACGCTTTAGATTCAAAATAGATAAGTATTGCGCGTTGTCTACCTCAAGGAAAAACTTGTCACGACTTTGATGACATTATGCATTACAGTAACATTTGCAAGGGGTTTGTCTTAAATACTACCGAAAAGAAAACCTAAAAAAATGATTAAATGAATATTATAAATATTTCGGCAGCCGATCGTAAAAATCCGTCAGATCACGAAATTCCAGACATAATCGTGAAATGGCGCCATTCATTGTGGATAAGGCCAGAGAAAAAGTGGCAACATTGGTTCAGAAAAGAAGTACAAACGATAATGTGTCAAGTCCTGCGGATAAAACAATTCGCACTGCGTTAATTTAAATAAGATACGAAATCACAAGAATGGGGTCTAAGGATCGACCCTCACGCAATTCCCACGAAATGACAAAACGTATTCTACTCTCTTTATTTGCACATTAGAGCTACATACCGCATTGTGTGTAAATAGTGCATAAGTCATGTAAGCGATGTTATCTATGACGCCTTTAGGGTTCCTTAGCGGCAAGACTAGTTAAATATGAATGAACTAGGTAAGGTACTTAAATCCTTTTACTTTATGATATCTACGTTAAAAAAGAACACCAAACGTAGCTATCATAAGGTCGCGGGTGAGCAAAGTAATTGTTTCAATTCATTGATATGGACCTTCGTAAAGAAACGCCTGATTCAATAATAATTTTTCTTTTTTTGTATTTATATTTATATTTTCATAGTCTCTGTGTGAAATTTAAAATTTATTATTCGGCAGGTTTTATTAAGCAAATTTTACTATGTAATACCCAAATGAGAATATGGAATTTTATATGAAATTATTGTCATTTAGAATTAGAAATGTTACACTCAAACTGTTGCTCATTTCTTCTCAAATATCATCGAATTAATATTGGTTATCGAAAAAACGACCACATAACTTCTTGGTATGAAAAAAAAAGACAATATTATTTATTGAACCTGAAACTGTGAAAAGTGCAGTCCAATAGTTCAACTAACATGCTTTTTTTTTTAATATCCGGCACTGTCTAACAATCTACTTGGAAAATCTGCTCGCAAATTCATTAAAAATAAATAAAAAACCCTATAAAGCACAAGCCAGTTACGCTTGACTATCAAAGTCAAGCTTCGACCAGCTCGTTGCTGCGTTCCGCTCATATTTACGATCATTGTATTCAAATTCATAAACGCCTGTGGCTTTGACTTTACCCGTCTAAATATTTTAGCATACGACCTGCCTATTGAAATAGAGTCGTTCTCAAAGTTTACCGGCCAGTATTTTTCCTTAGATCTTTGTTAGATTATTATAGAGTAGTCGCGATTAATATAAAATTGACGGTAATAATGTAGTTTAAAAATATGTGTATAATGTAGTTTATAACCTATTAATTAGTCTTCCGGAAAAAAAAACCATTTTTGAACCCACCTCGGTACCCAGCTTTGCAGTTTATTTAAAGCACCTAACCAAGCCTCCTTTTAGTGTCCAGGCTAGCGAAATAAAACGAGACTTGGATTAGGTTTCATAAACTATATACGACAAATCAAATAGTAAATAAATAAATATATAAAACGTAAAGCGGAGTAAATAAACAATACAGTTAAAAAAACAGTAAGAACAGAAATAGTAATAATTTACGAAGGATAGCACAATACCTGCAAAAATAACTGCAATGTCCTTATTTGCATACGTTTCAGTTATCAGCGGGTACACTACATTTTATTTAAATAAAATATCCAATGGGCATAGATTACGGCGTGCAAAATAGTAGAGCGAATGACAGGAACAAACGAAAGGGAAGCGTTAAGTTTGATTTTTTATTACTTTTTGTTTAATCGGTCAGTTGTGAACCACAAAAATTCACAACCTTATGAATGAACCTAACAGAGACAATGGAACAGAAAATGAAAACAATCATAATAACACTTACTTACAGGGTCTTTTCAATAAAGACAGAGACTGAAGTTTCTATATGATGATAGGTACAGTCACCAGCACCAATATCTGATACGACGTCGTGTCGACAGTGGTGAGCATAAATATTTGATACGACTCTATTTCTAGGGTCGGAAGGACGTGTCAGATATTTTTGCACGCTCCGCTGTGACAGATATTAATGCTGGTGACTGTAGGTAATTACTGCATTTCTGAATTATATGTAACTGAATGTTGGTAAAATTACCAAATATTTTACGCGTATCTCTAGTACCAATCGAAAAATTGTAATTTTTGCATAGGTAATAGTCTCCATTGTCATCTCAATCGATTCACATGTAGCGAAACAATTGACAAGCAGTGCGACCACGTCTTATCCTAAACTCAATCGTTATCACGCCTGTCGTATCTAAAAACTGGTCTGCCAGAAATATTGAAATGCGTTCGAGTCTGTCAACACCAAAGTAGCTCAGATTTACGTCATATCGGTAACAATTACCTCGGCTATCGAGATAAAAATGTAATATGCTCGGAGTTTTTTTGATAAATGGTGTTTTTTGAAAAGAAATAAGCGTTAATAATAATAATTATCTATTTCTTCAGATAACATAAATATTTCCACTTATTTGTCAGTAGGTAAACAATTTCAAAAGTTCGGTAATTTGGTTAAAAATTAACATTACCGATAAAAAATCATATTTCAACTAGAATAAAAATAATTAAAATCAAATTAAATTAACTGTCCAATTTAATAATAAGTAAAATGAAAAATCATAAGAAAATAAAGATAAAAGTCGTATCTCCAGTTTGCAACTTTACCAGTCAAGCGCCTCTTAGAAACATGTTTTTTTTTACTTGTGCATTCACAGAAATCGTGATTCTATTAACTGAATGATATTTAATATTGTTATGGTGTCGACTTTGATGAGATGAAATAGTGTTGCGTATTGATTAAGATATTAAAAAAAAAAACATTATAATTGTTGTACCTACAGGATGTCGAAATAATATCGCTAAAGAAAGATCAACCTTGCCGCGTGGCGGAAAAGGAACCGCATACCTCTGACGTCGGCCCAGTGTACTTTGAAGGGCTTTCTGTTTGAAAGGAAATTCCGGTCTTTTTATTAATCCTGCTATGATGATGTAAGTTATTAGTTATGAGTAGTTAGTATTAAATTTAACGGTATAATAAAATTGAAAAACACCGATATTATCATTTCAAACTTGAATGTCTCTACCACTCTACCACTGTAGTAAGTAACTTGGAGCAGTGAAACAAATCAAACTTCTAAATCAACCCAATCAATAGATATAGTAATTAAAAAGGTATTTACAACAACATGCTGATTGTTGGAAACTATAAAACTTGAGATTTTATATGAAAATAGCTATTTATGCAACTGTATCCGATAAAATTGACCAAGGACTTCGCTAGGGTCATATACGTATACTGATGGCTGTATACGGCGTATGACCCTTCAAGTAAATTACCGTACACTCACCAGCACCATTATTTATCTGACACAACAAACCGTGTGTAAATATCTGACAAGACTCTATTTGCAGGGCCGGTAGGACGTGTCAGATATTTTTGCACGCTCCGCTGTGGCACATATTAATAACGGTTACCATATCGCAACACCTTATAAACTAATAAATCGTTTAATACTATAACGTAAGATCATGACATTCACTAAAAATATGTAGTTCACTTATGTCATCAAAATTTGCTGTGAAGATGGTAATCAAGACGTTACGGAAACTGTCGCATGACATTATTTCCACTTTCTATAAAATAAACTTATGCTGTAATCGATTCACTTTTTAAGATTCCAAATTCAAATTTTTATTGTAAAATAAAGTCCACCAAAGGGACTGCATTGAGAACTCAGTGTACCTAGCAGTAGCGTAGAGTGAATATTTTCATTAGGCAACTCGAAGAATGAGAGAAGATTGAGCTAGTTATAGTCTTCGGATGCAATACCTCATAGTTAGGGCACAGAATAAATAATAGTACTACGTACAGAATTTGCACTGCTTTGAACTTTAAGAAAGCCGCCGTTTTAATAGCCTACAGAATTAGGTAGGTACCGCGTTCAATCTAAGCATGAGAGTAGTTACTAGGTACATATGTTGTGCTGCCTTTTGTTCCGAACATACTTGCGCTACTTATACCATATAAATAATTTAGGAAATTTGGTGAGAATCGAGTTATTACAGCGCCACGCCACTTGTACCTAGGTGCTTATTAAGTCTCTCAGATACATTTAAGTATGATAATTGAGGAAAAGTTATAAATAAGTGCTTACTTTAGTTCGCTATTTATTGCATTATTGACATTTTAAAACGTATTATAAATGAATTATCGTGTATTTTCATTTTTGTATTTCTTTTTTGTTTCATTTGTGTTTGCTGTTTATTGTTTTTTATTTTGTTGTATTTGTGTCTTTGTAAAAAATATATAATACTTACATAGCACATTGTTTTGTCTTAATAGATTACAATAATCGTCACTTAAGATTGGTGCTTGAGTAAGGCTTCTGAATGAAAAGCGATCTTAAGGCTCCGTTTCCACCACAGATGTGCGAGGATGTGTTGCGAGGAATGTGTTCTTCATAACCCAATAGAAACGCTTTATTTAACTCGCCTCGCTCCGCTCGTTGCTTCTCTATTTTAACATCTTTGGTGGAAGCGCAGTCTTACTATAGAAGCATTTTATATGAGGTTTCGTTTGTATACCGTCAAGTCATAATTACTTGTTGCTTTTAGTTTTTGAAGACCATATTCTGTTATCATATTGTACAGTGCCATTGGCGTGTACTGAAGTTAAATTTCGAGATAAGAAAAAGTGTTCTTGTTATTTGGGTTGATCAAACTATTCCTTGCTGTTATTCTGTCCCGTCAGCCAGGGGACAAAAGTAGTAAAGTTTAATAGAAGAAAAGTTGTGTCACATTATACTAACATGCTTATTAGATGACCAGAAATATAATTATAATGTATTGACAGTAATAAATAATAAATAATGATAATAATAATAATTTATTTTATTAGAGCTCCTTAACTCCAATAATCTTTAATACCTAAATTAAGATTAGAAGTTAAGCAATGTAATTAGAATATAAATAATTTTCAGAGAAATAAGCAGTTTAAATTTTGTTTATTTTTAATTTATTTTAGAAGGGGCTTAAAACGACCACAAAAATGCATGTTTGGTAAATTTTAATCCTATAAACTTACGGTTTAAAGAGTGACTCAGGAGACCGTAACTATAGCAACGAGTGGAAAGAAAAAGTTGATCGACCCATTTACGTTACAATATTTATCTTCGCCCATATTTTGTCTGTGTTCGTATTCTAAGCATTTCAAGATGACATAATGGACGGCCCAATGGGACGGCCTACCGAAACGGCACTTTATCCATTCATGAATTCATCATTATTCATTAAATTACACTTAACGCTTAATACATGCAAATAAATTACCGAACTCATCTTAAATTTAATTTACGTAAGAGCTTTTCCTATTAAGATAATGTTTCATTCTTTTATTTTTGAATAAATAATTATTTTCAAACGCATTCTGAATTCTTTTATGTATGTTTTTTAAATTTTACTACTTCTTGTTATAGGATTGACTTGATTTTTTATGGATATTATGTAGCTTGAGCATTTGCAAGTACCGTCAACAAAAAATGGAATTAGCAAAAGTATTAATATATATTTAAAAAATACCTAAGGAAAATTTATACATGATTTTATTTAACTTACAAGGAGCGTATCTAGCATTGTAAGTACATATTTACATAGGCTGTCAGTTTCATAGCTTGCAAGTATATTTTGACTCATTTGCAGTGAGGAGATTGACTTGAAATTCATCCAGTTCCAGAAGTCGAATTGATTTAAAATTTGGCAGGTACTAAAAGGCATTTAAATGGGATGACCATGCAAGCACCTACAGTCAACCAAAAAGCTGGTTTTAAATTATTATTTTTTTACCTAAATTTATTATGAATATTTCGGAAAATATCGTAGGAGTTTACACTGTGGGGTCTATGGCTATATCGACGGAAAAGCGATTTATTTAAATCCCGGCAGTGCATTCGCGCCGCTAATGAAGTTGGAATGTAATCGATACTCTATTGTGAAAAGATAAGTAACTAATGTTAACGAGAATCTTGTGAATAGTATTTAAATATGCATATAAAACAAAAAAGGCAAGTATTTATAGCCAGCTCTTATCTTGTTTACTTACAAATCATTTAAATTAAGTGTAAAATTTTAATGCGTAAAAAACATACAAAATTAATATTCAACGAGATCTATATCGTCAGACACGCATAGACCCGTTTAACTTCGTAACAATAAAATTTATGAAATTAAACGTATTACACAACGGTACCAGGGGCATTTAAAAGGGTCGTAAAGATTATAATTATGTATGAGGGAATTACAAAATATGCGGTAATTTATTCGGTGCAAACTACGTGGAAATGGATAATTAAAACGTTAAGAAACTACTAGGCTGGTGCAGATTAGTCCTAAAGCAATGTGTTATTAATAGTTTATACTTGAATAGTTATCGCACGTGGCTATATCTAAATGGAAAAAGCAAAGTAGGTAGTAAATATCCAGAGCTTTAAACTAGCCCATTCGCTCACACCTTATTCATAAGAAGTTAAATACCCGTACTTGTTAAAGCAAAATATATGCTTTGTCAATATAAAACAAAGATGCCTTCTTCAAGAAGATCACAAACTGAAGAATAGTGAATTTAAATGAAATTATTCCTCATATTTGTTGTTTAAGCGAAATAGTAAAAAGAATTATATTTAAGTTTGTTACAAAATCTATGTACAGTCACGTCTAAAAATATGTATACAAAAACAAGGTTGCATAAATATGTAGTCATACATTGTATCATAAATATGTATCTATTACTGACACCAAAAAATTGTATTCATTAAACTGTTTCAGTATTATGTAATCACAAAATGCTTCAGAAAGTTGCATACTTAAATAAATTCCATTTAAATGTATCCACCTCGTAGGCAAAAATAAGTATACATGAATGGGTTCCATATACATATAACCACACCAATTTGGCAAATATTTGTATACGCCGTTTGATTAATAAATATGTAAACACGATTTGATATTTTGATTCGTTTTGAAGAATTACTGTTTTGTTAAGATTACATGTCTGTCTCTTTCGTAAACTGCATGCGGGCAGGGACATACATACTACGAATCCATACTCCATTAAAATAATATTATATACTAGTGACCCGTTCCGGCACAACACGGTTACGGTATACATAGACACCGTGAATCACACTATTTATTTGTGAAAACCGCATCAAAATCCGTTGCGTAGTTTGAAAGATCTAAGCGTACAGACAAAAAAAGCGACTTTGTTTTATACTATGGAGTGATGAATTGAAAGTAACTCTGTCTGTTCCGGTATCACGTCGAAACCGACTGGTTTCGACTGTCAAGGGGCTGAACATAGCGTCCGGATCTCTCACTCATCGTACGAAACACAGTAGCAGGACTAGCCAGCTCCTGCTTCACGTCGATATTCTGTGAGAGTGTGGTACTACCCCGGTCGAGCCCGCCCATTCGTACTGCAAACCAAGAACTGGCTACAGTGCGGCTCTACCACTAACAATTAACAATATAATTAAAATAAAAACAAAAAAATGCTTAGTGCACCTTTCTGAGAATGACCCTAAACTGAAATACTCAATATTTACAAGTCAATTCAATCTAAGGACTGTCAAGTGCGTCATAGAATAATCGTGAGATAGACGTATGCAGTGACAAGTCCGCACTGTTTTCGTGAATTGTCAAATCAGTTAAATATACAACTTACGATTCTATGCCAGTCAGACAAGGTTTGTTGTTGCAGTCTGGATACATATTTATGAATCAAACGGCGTATACAAATATTTGCCAAATTGGTGTGGTTATATGTATATGGAACCCATTCATGTATACTTATTTTTGCCTACGAGGTGGATACATTTAAATGGATTTTATTTAAGTATGCAACTTTCTGAAGCATTTTGTGATTACATAATACTGAAACAGTTTAATGAATACAATTTTTTGGTGTCAGTAATAGATACATATTTATGATGAAAATGTGTGGCTACATATTTTTCAATTTTTTTTGTGTATACATACTTTTAGACGTGACTCTGTTCATGACGGCAACCTGTTGGGCACCTTTGCGCCAGTAATTTTTCATCATCATCATCATCATCATGTCAGCCGAAAGACGTCCACTGCTGGACATAGGCCTTTACCAAGGCTCTCCACTCAGACCGGTCTTGTGCGTTTCGCATCCACCGCGATCCCGCGATCTTAGCCAGGTCGTCGCTCCATCTTGTTGGAGGCCTACCGACAGCTCGTCTCCCGGTCCGCGAACGCCATTCGAGAAACTTCTGACCCCATTGGCCATCAGTCCTGCGTGCAATGTGCCCCGCCCACTGCCACTTCAGTTTCACGGTTTCAGTAATTTTGCGGGCGGACTATTTATTTAGTAAGGGGAGAGTTACATTGTAGTCTGTCTTGTCAGCGTCTGTAGTAGGATCGATGAACGATGGAGTAGACGAGTCCTCGAATGGAGACCACGGATGGGAAAATGTAGTGTAGGGCGTCCGGCGGCGGCGTAAATTTTGAAACGTTTTTAAAATATTCATCAAATTTCCCTTCAGCAGATGGTTGGGTTAGTTTGACAGCACAGTACATCCATGTGAAGATTTTTAATCGAAGTATTTGACACAAGTCTCGCCAAGTTAAATAATCAAATAATCAAACTTTATTTGCTAGAACATAGGTAGGTACAATAGTGGATGGTGGTATTTCATATCTTGGTCGCTATGTCTTACCCACAAATGCAGGTGTACAAATATTTATGTATTTATCCTAAGTAATTCCATCATTCCAATTAAATAAAAAACAATATTAAAATTATAATAATACAGCAATTCATGACAATTAGCAAATGTCAAAAGATAAGTACAGACTGGCAAAGTGGCAAACTCAGGCAAACTTAAGAAATTTTAAACACCTTGCGTAGTTATAAGTGTAGCTAGTATTTTCAGAATACAAAAAAACATGAATAGCCAGGACATTTGCGTTCGCATACCGTATCTAAAACTTTTCGTTATTAAAAATCTTTGACTTCAATTTAGTAAAAAAAAATCTTTGCTCACCCGCGACCTTATTTCACGGGTGAGCAAAGAAATTATTTTTTCACTGATATGGACCTCCGCAAAGTAGCGCCTGATTTTATTCAGCGAACATACTGCTGATAAAAAAAAAATGATACAAAGAGAAGCGTAGCCAGATCTAAAAGGCGGTGAAGTATGTATTATAAAAGATACCAGAGCAAAACATTACACTTACCATAACATGTTACATCTACTATTGCCAAACATTCATACACGAAATAGGGTTAAATGATGTCGTAACGATATCCTCTGGAAAGCGCATTTTTAGGTAACTTCAAGATGAACTAGAACCGATTACCTTGTTACGCCACCAACCTTAAAACTCGAGATTTCAGAACTAATCAGGACCCAAACAAATCGGCATCCTCTACACACCGGAATCGCTGACCTGACCGCTGTCGAAATATAATTAATATCATTCTGATATCTCATTCTAGTCAATAAATAATCACGTGGGTTGCCTTAGAAACGGATATTGTTGCATTAGCGGCCTTGGCTGCTTTTCCTTGTGTAGCCTAAATAGATTATAATCTCTGAATAGGAAGCTTGAAGCAAATCAGGTGAAACCAGGGTTCTGTCGAATATAATAAGAAAAAAATAAATTTCGCTCAAGGTTAAATAATTTCTTTAAGCTTTAAGAAAAAAAAAATATTAATTTACTAAATTTACAAGGTTAAATATACAACCGCGCATATGACTTTTTTGATGTTCACGAGTGCTTGATACAGCCTAAATTGAATAAAGATATTTTGACTTTGACTTTCATCATCCATCATCCCAGCCTATATACGTCCCACTGCTGGGAACAGGCCTCCTCTCAGAATGAGAGGGCTTGGGCCATAGTTCCCACGCGGACCCAGTGCGGATTGGGAACTTCACACGCACCATTGAATTGCTTCCCAGGTTTGTGCAGGTTTCCTCACGATGTTTTCCTTCACCGCAAAGCTCATGGTAAATTTCAAATGTAATTCCGCACATGAATTTCGAAAAACTCAGAGGTGCGAGCCGGGGTTTGAACCCACGACCCTCTGTTTGAGAGGCGATAGGTCAAACCACTGGGCCATCACGGCTTCTCAAACCACTGAGCCACCACGGCTTCTCAAACCACTGGGCCACCACGGCTTCGACTTTGACTTTAGCGAGCTTTTATTTCCGCTCATTATGTTGCTTTCTCAAAAGTTTGGTTTATACGCATATATAAAAATAATCATTTACCTATGGTTTTACATTTAAATAAGTTTTTGGTTTCATTTTTAATTTCATTTTTATACAAGTTTTTTTTCTGACTGTACTGTTTGTTAACTTTACTTGCATTGTCGCCCAAACTACATTTGCATACTAAATTTCAAGTCGATGCCATTAACCGTTGAAGAGTTCCGTCCTGTGGAGACGATTCTGGCCGGGCTACCAGGATGTCACTGCCAGATTATTATATTGTCACGCAATTAGTAAGTATGTCCAATTTCAATTCAATCCGAGTACTAAAAGTTGGTCTAAAATAACTTGCAATATTTGACTACAGACAGACAGACAACGAGACAGCTGGAACTAAATAAAAGCTTGTAATAGAAACGATTCTTTTTTTATTTAAAAACTCTAGAAACACCTGAGAGTCCCTGAAATTTACAAAATTCAGCGAAACTTAATCTTGAAAGGAGTTTCAAATTCTCAGATTTCAGTACAGACCCTTAGGATATGTATGCCGACCCTTATTCACGCTACCCATTTTACCTTTCAGTTGTAGGAAAAAATCTGATGATAGAAGATCAAAATACTTCTTTTTTTTAAAGCAGTGACACACGCAAGGAACCCTCAAAGCATGACCAGCATTATTTAAAAATATATACCAAAAAACTTTTATAGATAAGTACCTAACTGATTATTCTCTTCCTAAAATAACTAGGTAGGTGCGAACTAATAATATATTGTAACTTAAATTAAATACGATGTAAGGTCGTATATGTAAATTAGTAGCAATGACATGTAAATTGACTGCCAAAAGTACAGAAAATTTGAAAGTGCAGGAAGTACACAGATTGTTGCGTTAAGGTCGAATTTAGAGAAACCTGATTATTATTGCTCGCTTTTTATGTATTCAAAATTGTGTAAGAATTTTAAATATTATCATCCAAATTTTGGGTGCTTGTAAAGTTTTAAAATTGCGATTATCACTCATAGTTATTTAATTAAAATTAAAATTAAAATCCATTTATTTCATGTTTCTTAGACACATATGTTGTTAGTTTGACTTAATCTAAGTGTTAGTTATACATATATATTAAATTAACTATAAATAGGGAGTTCACCACATTATGACACTAGTGGGGACATGTAATTTCCCACAATGTGTCAAATAGGTACAGTCCAGCCTGCCCGCGATCATTGACAGGACGCGGTTGGGGCTGGCGCGCACCCGGCGCACCAGGGACGCAGCGCGCTTCCGCAATGCCGCGTAAAAACAATCGACGCGTGCCTCCGCGAACATCCCTGATGCGCTGCAGAAGCGAGGCAGCCCCATCAACACCCGGAACGCATTGTTGTATTGTACCCTGAGGGCCCCGTAGGCCCGCTGCGTATACTGTGCCCACAGGCTGCATGTATAGAGAGAGGTGCAATAAGCTCGAAACAATGTGACTTTCACCTCCCTCGAGCAACGAGCAAACCTGCGCGCGATCATATTTGCCCGCACCGCCAGGGCCCTCCGTTCCCTCTCAATGTCCATATTATCTTTGAGATCGGCCGCAACCACATGACCTAGATATTTAAAATGTTGTACCCTGTCGAGAGGGGTACCATTTAAGTTTATGTGTGGAACCTCGACTGTCCGATTGCACCCGGTCTCAAAAACCATATATTGGCTCTTACGTGCATTATATATTAGACCATGACTGGCCGCGTAGGTTTCACATACCCCAAGCAGCTTGCGCAGACCACAGACCGACGCACTCAGCAGAACCATGTCGTCTGCATAACTCAGATTATTTACACATACTTGGTCTATATGACATTTAATGATTACTAACTGGACTTAAATGCGACATATTATTGTTAAAATTACTCGTACCAAGACGTTTCGATAACATCACAGCAGCCATGATTTCAAGTAAACTAAAGTGTTTAAGGTAAGGTAATAACGTTTGTTTAACGGTGTGAGTTTTTCGAACTAATGGGATTTCTTTCTTTTTTTTTGTTGAAGATAATCATCACCGCTTAGTAAATAATTATTACCGAATTACTTGCAGAAAACAAATTAGGTACAATTTCTGTACTTCATTATTTTAACCTCTTCGCTAACTATTCTGGAGCAGCGATGACGTTCAGTGGTGACGATTTTGGGATTGTGAAGTTTTATCCGCAAAAAATGGTTTAATGGATTTAGGGGCTGTTTTACCATTGATGATTAGTGTTAACTGACGGTTAAATGTGACGCCGTCTCCGTCTATTCGAACAAAACAAATAGAGACGGCGTCACATTTAACCGTCAGTTAACACTAATCAATGGATGGTGAAACAGCCCCTTAGTAATAATTGTCTTGCATTTAAGTCCTGGTTGTGACGCTTGGCCTGTAGGGTATTATATTAAGGATAAAAAACGCGCCCGGTAAAGGTAGCCGCTGCCTTCTAATCCATCCATACTAATATATATAAATGCGAAATTGTGTTTGTATGTTTGTCCGTCTTTCACGCCGTAACAGGGGGACGGATCGACGTGATTTTTGGCATAGAGATAATTTATGGACCCGAGAGTGACATAAGCTAATTTTTATCCCGGTAAAATGCACAGTTTCCGAGGGAACAGTGCGCGATAACCGAATACCACGCGGGCGGACCCGCGGGCATAAGCTAGTATTTTATATTTAATTTATTTCTGAAAGTTAATTATGACGTAAATAAGATTTATTGAGCTATTTGTGCTAATAAGGAAACTTAACTGAAGAAAATTTACCGTCGCAATAACTGCAGTCGCATCTAGTTAGTGTGAGATGGTTAAATTTAACATGAAGTTTATTAGCTGGAAACAGCTTTCTAAATAATATGCGTTTGTGACAACACTTCCTATCATTTAGCAACACCAGGGTTATACAACATAAAAAACCTTTTTTTTTAAACTCCACTTAACATCTACGTATGAATAAAGAAAATCTTCCGTCGAAGTCGGTTCATCTTTTATGACAGACACACAGATTTTACAAATAAAATTTAATCAATTATTACACCCTTGTTTTACACTGGAGGTTCAAAAGAAAAAGAACATAATAAGTGTAGTGTAATAATGATTCATTTGGATTTTGATCAATAAGCATAAACAGCACTATTCGCAGACTAAGGGGCTGTTTCACCATCCATTGATTAGTGTTAACTGACGGTTAAGTGTGATGCCGTCTCCGTCTATTCGAACAAAACAAATAGAGACGCCATCAAATTTAACCGTCAGTTAACACTAATCAATGGATGGTAAAACAACCCCTAAGCTTACAAAATAAATGTATCTATGTATACAGCTCGTGTGAAAATCGGTTCCTATTATTGTCAGTTCTGTGTTTTCTACAGTTACAGCCACATAACAGGGTGACATCAGCAGCAGTAACATTTTCTAATCAATAAAGCCGTCGGGCGTGCTCTAAATGCTACGCGAACGAAAGTGACACATGTGACACTGGCGGATCTGTGCGTGCGTCGCTATGTGGACTGAATAACATGCAAATAGTTCGCGATAAGCGCGTATCCGACATAGCTAAGCGAATTAGCTCTTTGAAGGCAATGGACAGGCCGTATAGAAAGAAAGAAAGAAAGATTTATTTTGGCTCCATAAATACCATCTAAGACTAAGACTAAAACTAGCACTAAAACTATATTAAGTACTACTCGTAGGTTACACGACACGATACCAAAAAGGGTCTCACTCAGCATGTGTTGCCGCACATAATGTGCAGCAACACTGGTTTTCTGTGGAGCCCAGTCGGTAAATATGTATGCATGAGCCAGTTTCTTTGCCCCAGTCAGACGAAGAAAAATAATAAAAAATAAAACGGAAATATATAGCACGGAAAACACTTGGTCGTTGGGGCCGAAAGGTTCTCGAGTGGAGACCGCGGATCGGCAAGCGCAGCGTAAGACGTTTACTATCGAGATGGACGAATGACTTGGTTGAAGTCGCGAGTTCACGTTGGATACAAGCCGCTTCCAACCGAGGCAATTGGAGGTCTATAGGGGAGGCCTATGTCCAGCAGTGGACCTCTTGTGGCTGATATGATGATGATGATGAATTCGCGATCATTGCGTGGTGAGATCCATCCGTTACTCGCAGTTACGGAGTAGTAAGTAATGTTTTGTCATAGTATTTTGTGGGAAAAGTTCTTTATCTTGCTTTCTAAACTAGCTCACTGAAATTTGATGAAGTTAATTAGTACGTAAGGTAGATCGGTCTCACAGAAAGTGGCATAGTGATTTTCCTTGTCATGTGATGCGATGCCATTCTGATATTTTGTGTGAAAAGGTTCCGGATTTAATCATATTACAGTTGGTAATAATACTCGTGATAAAATAGAGTCCCACAATTAATAGTGGAAAGAAAATGGACAATAAGGACGGAAATGCTTTTATAAGCTTGCGAGACTTGTACGTAAAATACAAACAGGTCTCTGCTTTCACTGGATTTTTGTAGACACGGCCGTTTATAGCGTATATTTTGTCAGACTTGCCTACAAATTACTTCGGAACTCTCAGTGCATGACTGCCGTGCTCGAACTAAAAGACGGCTAAGTGACATTTGGCCAAAATTTACTTTTTAATACAGATCGAAAGAGAAAAAAAAGCCGCATCGATGAGTCTAAGCCATCTCAATTTTGGCCAAATGTCACTTAGCCGTCTTTTAGTTCGAGCACGGCAGATGAGTCGGCCGGTTTTTAATTTGGATTTTAGTATTCATAATATTACCAATCATAGGTATCCTTTTATATTGAACTTTTTACATTAGATCAAATATTTGACTAAGTTATTATTATTTATCTTAAAAATTTTAGCTACCAAACATATTTGAAATTTCGTTATGTTTCATGTTGAAAGAAAACAAAAGTTTTGCCAGCGCATTTCTTCTCTGATCAAATACGGAGCCCAAGAGATAATTATTCCACTTAAAACTAATAGCGATCGCTTTTATTAAGTTGCATCGGTATACGTCTGTTGCAATGTGCACTAAATCTGCACTGCCGTAAGCAAATAAAAAGACTTGCATCACACATAGGTAGTAAATAGATAACGATTTTCTAGATAGCTTCGTGTGTCGACAGAATCACTTTCTTCCTACTCTAGATTCAATTAACGTGTATATTCTATAGCTTACTTTAGCTGTGTGATATCTGTGTTCGATTGATTTACATTTAGTAACGAAATGAGTACGTAGTTTTTAATGATTGACTATTCAATTTATGGTTTTTAAAATTGACTTAACCGGTGATCTGTATTATTTATTTCTAAAAGAAATAGAATTTCGGCTTACGCCTTGCCAAATAGTAGAGCCAATAACGGAAAAAACAAAAGAGTAACAATAACTTAGAATTTAGAATTTTGTTCTTCTGTAAGCGGCCAGTTGCGCAACTTTCCGGGAAAAAAGCTATCATTATGTCCTTCCCCGGGACTCGCAACTGTATACCAAATTTCATCTAAATCTAAACTAGCTTTTGCCCGCGACTTTGCCCGCGTGGAATTCGGTTATCGCGAGCTGTTCCTTTGGGAATTGTGCATTTTTCTGGGATAAAAACCACCACATACAAACCACCCACCACTACTTAATTCGATGGTTTATACTTAAACGAGCACTATCTAAACTCAAAGCATCGCAAATTCGTGTCTCGATAATGCTTTGTAAAATTGTGATCTTACACAATCGAACAACACAGCAATTTCAACCATTATTCAATAGGCAACGACAAAGATTTTCAATAGTAGATAGTATTGTCGTGACTATAATTGGAAAAAATCGCTGGTTAATAGACCAGGCTCGGCACGATACCGAAATCAGGAATGAGAAAATTGACCGATAATTTAGTGAAGAAATACGTTTAAATATTTGCAAAAGTTCCAGGAATAATGTTATTATTTCATTACGATGAATTTCCGCAAACACGGATCCAGTCCTCAAAAATGGTTGTGGTCACAGCCAAGTCACAGCCACTCAAAAATCGGCCAAGTGCGAGTCGGTGTACAAACTCCCTCATGAAACGATCATAATTCATGAACGACTTTTGAAAGAGTGTCGTAGTATAATTGGGTTGTGGACATGCCCAGCGTGCCCAAAACGGTAATTCCGCCCTTGAATTTCCGTGGGTAATCGTATGATGGTAATTTTAATTATTTTAGGATACAACAATAATACAATTCATACTTGTATTAATCATCTCAGCCTATATACGTCCCACTGCTGGGCACAGGCCTCCTCTCGGAATGAGAGGGCTTAATATGAATTAATAAATTGATGTGACCTTAGGACAATCCTTAAAAAAACGATTAAATCTTAAATTTTTCGTTAGTACTCCGATTAATAATTAATCGGCGTATCGTGAATTATTCATCGGGTTGGGCGACTCACTAACTGAGCCAATTTAATTAAAATATTGATGTACAGCTCTACTTTTCCATTTTAATCAACGACAGGTCTTAAGCGGGGTCTGGGCTTTCACATTACGAATATCCTTGTAGTAGCAATACATTGCCGGGTCCAAACAATTATTGAAACTTTTTTTTTTCATGAATATCGGCTTTACGGATCAAGCTATTGCCATACCCGATAGAACTTATTAATGCCCCTCGAAAGGAAAGTAGTCTAAAAGAAACAAAACTGGCGATAAACCGATTAAAAAAAAACATATCTTGACTTTTATTGCTTAAAGACCATTAAATTAAAACTTTAAAATTACAAAAATATTTTTTTTGTCAAAACTATTTGTTTGGTTTTTTTAATAGGAACGTTACCTTTTAGTAAAATTTCCTATCTTCAGTATTAATAGCAGGTACTTTCCCTCTAAGAATCGTCAGCACTTTCCATTCTGTACCTATACCGTGCATTTTCCTGCTAACAACTGTGGTAAGTTCTCGTGATGTCCGTATGATGATAAAATACGACAGCGAGATTAGGAACGACATGTTTAAAGAATTTATTGGGGAACAAATAATACATTTACAAATAATTTAAACAATAAAAACTTAACAATAATAATTAAAAACTCAAAGAGACTGGTCGACGCCACCGGAGACAAGAGGGCTGGCAGCTTCCTCGCACAGCGTCTTAGCATCGCCATACAGCGAGGAAATGCTGCCAGCATTCTTGGAACCATGCCAAAGGGGCATTGTTTAGAGTTATATTAGTTTTTAATTATTATTATCATGTTTAAAAGTATTTTGAGACTAATAACATTTACAAATAAAACTGATAAATGTAATGCTATTTCAAATAATAATTATAATTCAAATAAACAAAACCTGGTTTAACTTTCATAATGACCAAGTCCTTGGGCCGGTTGCGTGCAGGAACAAATCTGTCGATAGAGGCGTTTGCGTAGAATACAATAAATTACTAGACAGTATTGTTTGTCAATTTTGTCCTAGGTATTGTTCTGTGGCATAGCTTTGACGATAACAGCGAGATCACTCAAGATTGAACAAAACCGGTCAGTAGGAATTGAACTTGCGCACCGAGGATCCTGTAATTAGCAGAGCTCAGTTCTTAAGTAAAATGTACACAGTGTGGGGACATTTAAAAGTGGTTAATGGCATACACAAAACAATTTTTAGACTTTTATTATAGGTTTTTTTATAAGAGCTATCTTCTTACCAAGTTCCGACAATTTGTGTGGAAACACCTAAACATATTGAACATTCAATATGTTAATAGTTGGTAATTTGGATCAATTTTGTTAAAGCATGCACCGTTTCCGTTGGACTATCCCTAGTCAAACTAAAAAATATTTTCTAGTTTCGCAATCCAACAACCAAAACGCATTTGTGATACGAGCTATGTCTTGAAGATATTATATCAGTGAACTTTCTTGAGTCGAGTACTTTCTTATTATGGTCAACTTATTTGTAACATTATTGTATCATTTGGCATTTGTTCCGGCTGTTGCAAAATTACGTTGACATATTGCTGTAACATGGGTTACTCATTTTCATTTGTATTATGTGCCATGTTTCGTCAAAAGGTTCGTAGTGCACAAAGGTCCCTCAATGTAGAGACATGCCATTGTTTGATAAGTCAATCACAATTTTAATTGAATTCTGAATCAGTGACGGATTTTTTTTTAGTGGGTAAAAAAGTGGATTTAATGTCTGTTGTTGGACATGAGCTTTCCCCAAATAATCAATGACAATTGATTCTGTGTTTTTCCCGCGGACAGGTCATTTCCGCCATTTTTATCATCATTTGATCCAGCATTTCATCTTCTGGTACATGGTCGCCACTCCAGAACCTGACTCCAAAAAAAACATTCAAGAGAAATCCTAACCTTAATACACTTTTAATTGATGAAAAACGAAAATAGATACATCATGGGTTGTTTCATCCGTTCTTATTTATATTTAACTAATTTCATTTGGAAAAAAATATGGCGGAAAATAGTTTGTGACATTATAGTAGATATTTAACAGTCACTTCTTTACATAAAATCTCAATAGAAACGTTGCTAAATTATATCTACGCGTCAATTATACCGTGCGCATACAAACAAACGGAAATACTTGCTTACTTTTTAACTTCTTAATAAGCCCTTTTGATATATAAATAAAAGGTAACAACGTGCACAGTAAAGTGGCACCTGTTGGTTCGTTCTGATATACTTAATTCACACAAGAGAATGCCCATGAATAATTGCGTAATTTTATTCAAAGCATCGACGGCAATTCACCTACCAACGGTCGATAGTACGGCTAAAACTCACGCAATCGTACTACATTGTAGACAAACTGAGTTTTTCTTCACATATTTCGTAGAAATAATTATATGTAATAAATAAATAATAATAATAAATATCACGGGACAATTCACACCAATTGACCTAGTCCCAAAGTAAGCTTAGCAAAGCTTGTGTTATGAACACTAGGCAACGGATAAACGTACTTATACAGATAAATACATACTTAAATACATATTCAACATCCAAGACCCGAGAACAAACATTCGTATTATTCATACAAATATCTGCCCCGGCCGGGATTCGAACCCGGGACCTCAAGCTTCGTAGTCAGGTGCTCTAACCACTGGGCCATCCGGTCGTCAATGTCGTAATGTTGGAGTTAATACAGTGGTTCTCATACGGTGCGCTGTGCTGTCCTGGGACTTCATGGTAGGTAATCAGGAGCGTCGTGTGGCGTTACTGTCGACCCGGAAACTAAACTTAGTTATTAGAGAGTAGGTACATCGTAGAAAATTGTCGTCCATTAATTTATTTTCACAATATCAACCATTCACTGTATGTTGTTACATCAGGAAATAGAAAAATACTTCTTGTTTGTCTCATAATTTATGTCCTTATATCTGTGGCGATGAGTGAATATTTTGGCTATACAAATGGAAAAGGAGAGAAGAGAAAAGCTTGTGCCTTGGACTGCAACACCTTGTATCCCTGATACAAGTTTTTATCACTTACGCAAAAGCAAACCGCGGAAAATCGAGTTGTTACAGTGTCTCGCCACTGGTAGCTACTACACCGTTTTTCGACTATTTAGGCATCCTAGGGGCCGTAACACAATACTTAGCCAGTAAATACACCGAAAATTGAAAGTTTTAGAACCTCTGATTTAATAGATGTTTGCTATTTGTGAAAAATTGTTGACCCTGCAGGAGAAGTTTTTGCTTCGGCAGAAAAACAGCATCCTGAGTATGCCAGCGCTATGTTGTTGCTGTGCGATCATTATTAAATTGGACCTCTTAGGCAAACGGAATCATGATATTTTAACTCGTGATATAAGGTCTTCAGTGAAAATCAGCGCCACGGCATGCCAGATGCGCAAGTCGCAGAAAGTTTAAAAAAGTTGGGAAATTTCTCGTAAATTTCTGGAAACCTTCACAAGAAATATAAGAAATTTAAATTTAAGAAACGGAAAGTTTCAATCCCCATACAAAATTATGAGAAGTTTCCGAAATTATCTTAATATGAAAAATTCCGCAATTTCGGAAAGTTTCGGATCCTTTGGCACATCAGTAGCCGTGGCATTGTGCTGAGCCTATTTAGCGTCGTGGATGTCTTGTCTTTGTTCTATAATTATGTTGATAAAATCATGATGTTGTTATGGCGTTAAATAAATGTATTTCCTTTCTTTCTCATATTTTGTAACTCGTAGTAATAACTCAAAAGCTCCGTATCAGCGGTCCGAGCCTTGTACATCGACGATTGTGTAACAATGGTGGTCGGCTTTTCAAAACAAATCCGTGTTAGGGCACGACCGATAGGGAAGCATGCTTTAATTAACTATATTGTTTTATTCTTTAAGAATAACACAATTTCTGAAACAAATCTGGTAAGTCTATTGTTTTAAACTACACTGCATTATGAGCCAATCGTTAGTACTTATTGCTACTTATTTAAGAAGTATATCTGTTTACTTAATACTGTGTTGCAACTTGTGTTCACAGTTGGATGAAAGAACACCAATACCAGTTAAACTACCAGGGAAGATTTCTTATGAAGTTTCATGGATCTCTTAAGTAGGCATGTGATTTCATTATATTATGAAGATATTTTTATGTGTAGAGGGGATGAATGCAATGTGGATAAGTCGTGTGGACAGCAATTTTTTTCTCCATACTAGAGTATGTATAAATAAGAAATAGAATGAAAGAAAAGAAAAGAAAATAGAAGTTCTAAGTATGATGGCGCTATAAAATTATAAATATCAATGAACGTCTGTTAATATTTCTAGTACCTACTACTAGCTTTTTCAGCAACTCTGTTTGCAAATAATTTATTTATTTACCTATATCCTGCGGCACTTACGCACTTTTCCGAGATGAAACATGGACGGACAAAGTTACTTCCACATTTATATTATTAGTAAGGATAAGGATATTGACAACATATAGTGTAAACAGAATAAAAAGATATTGGGTTCGATTCGAAGCCATAATTATTGGCTGTTTCTCGTGTGTTCCCGTTAGAGTAGACAACATTACATTTTACCTATCATAAGTTTCATCATCTACTACATCGTTTGTTGAGGAATATTTGTCACACATAAATAATCCAATACCAGTACTACAACATTGGCTATATGGCCCACTTTACATACAAAATTAATTATTAGTGCATATATTTGAGGGCCAGATTTTTTGCCGCTCAGTATATTAAATTATAAATATATAATGTTCAGATTAGCGTTGCTTGGCAATGTACCAGATTTCATTAGCATAATTTGATCATAGATAAAATTCCAGATTTTGAGGGTCCATATTTTTAGTTAATCTGTGTGATTTATTTTGAAACTATAATTGATCAATTTAATGAATGCATAACAGTTAAACGATTTTAATGACTGGGCGTGGGCGTAGTTAGAACTTGACATGTAAAGTGTCAAAGCTAGTTTTTCTATGACGTTTAACAAGTATCAAATTACGAATGGTGAACATGTGATAAATTGCTTCGTTATTGAGGTATTTGAAAAAGCCTAGACCATGAAACGAATCTAGGTTAATCACGGTCATGCAAACCAAACGTGTGAATAAATAGCACATTACGTAGTTCTATGATCGAATTGTGAATTATCTAAAAGGTAACACACGGAGACAACCTTGTGGGTTTAGTTACTTTTGAGATTTAGATTTAGAGTGATGTAGAAAACCTTCGAATAAATAGAAAAAATATGAGAATCCAAGATTTGTGGCAAAATATTCTTTTGGTTATTTTGATTCATCTTTTTTCTATGGCAGTTTATTTATCTATTTATTCAGCAAAAGAATTTCATCATCATCACATCAGCCGTAGGAAGTCCAGAGTGTTGGACTTAGGCCTTCCATCATAGACCACCAGTTATTTCCTTCCTTTTGACTGCCATAATTTTATAAGTCATAATGTTATGTTTGTCATTATTGTTTTATTTTTTCCCGCTGAAACCGCATTTTTTTCACGAATTTTCAAATAATCATCCTGTAGAACTCTATACGTTAGGTTAGGTATGTTTTATGAAAAATAAATGGTTTCAGAGAAAAAAAGAGTTATGTCAAACATTACATTATGACTAACGTTACATTATGACTAAACATAACCGTTACGTGAAGATAGCAGGATGATTTTGAAAAGTTTTATTTGAATTTTTAGGAGCATGGAGCCGTAGCCAGACAAAAGTGGAATCAAGCAAAGAAAGCCTTTGCTCAGAACTACCTAGCTGCGAAAAAAAAAAGAACCTAAAATATCTCAGAGCAAGTGTTGTCCGTGCTTTTAAGAGTATTGGTCCACATTCGGTGCTTTCGGTTAGCAAGGACACTGGATTATCATAATTGATCAGCGACTGTAATCATTTTCGAAAGTAAATTTAATGATCATAACACCCACGGGCACGTTTATCGCTCTTTTTTAAGTTTCGAAACTTGGTTCTGTTCATGTTTTTGAGGTTATTTTTCCGATCAAGACTATTGTGGGGATTGATCAGACATCGATTTATTAAGGCGGACTAGGCGGTAAAGTAAGTCTGAACAACACATGTCGAGCAAAACAAAGGCTGTACCGTACTTTTCTTGAAACCATTCAGGCTGTTTTTAACCTCCTGTAATTTTGTGTTGGCTAAAACTAGTAAGTACTCTAATTTTTCATTACATAGGGAAGTGGCCAAAGTCGACCGGAGGGGACATAATTATAACTAAGAGATATTCTCATTTTTAGTTTAAGAAGTGTTTCAGATACTACACATACCAATTTCAAATTGTCCACTTCCTATCTTTTCCACATTTCCAACTCACCCTTATTCCCAACTCGTCCACATTTCCAACTCGTAAACATTTCCAACTCTTTCACATTCCAAACTCGTCCACATTCCCAACTCGGAAACATTCGCAACTCGTACACATTCCCAACTCTTCCACATTCCCAACTCATCCACATTCCCAACTTGTAAACATTCCCATCTCGGAATGTGGATCAAATTAATTCTGCACATAAAATTAAATTTCGAATGGAGGTGCAAGTGTGACTTTAATACATCTGCTGACAGACGATACGTCAATGTAATAGGCTGCCAAGGTGTAATCTAGTGGCAATTTATAAAGCTAGACTAGATTTAGATAGCAGCTTAGCAGCTGGTAGATATCCCGCCGAAAACTGGCTGATTAGCGAGCAAGGAGACGTCTACATGCCATGTCTCTGTCAACCTCAATATTGACAGAATCCTTCAAAAGCTGATGGAGCCACTTTTTCCTTTTGAAACGAATTGATTCAAGTGGTTTGACAAGTTGCAGATATTTTTTTTTAACTTAAGTGTTAGACCATGATCTTGAAAACTATAGAATTAATTTAAAAAAAATAAGGCAGCAAGCTCTAACCCAATATGTCTCTGTTTTACTAGAACAGTTGCGAAAATGTTAGAAGACATTAAGGATAAGGACTTATACCGTGTTAATTTAATGCTTTACTTATTAACCTTGTTTCGTGAAGTGCATTTTTTGTAAAAGCAACATTGGCGCACTTCATTTACTCGCATAGCTGTCGCTGGTTAGTTGACCAAGGTCTGTGACAACGCCCCGACCGCAGATATCACTTTTGGTTAATGAGCGGGCGATAAAATGTTTATTACGCTATGTGTGTTACTGCTGCGTTTGGTAACACCAGGGTTCCGTAAAAAATATATATTATAGCCGTGGGTTGAACAATGTCTTGCGTACCTCAAAAAACAATGAAATCGGTAAACAAAACATCTCTAAAATATTACAATAAAATAAGTAATTCATATAAAATTAAAACTATAAATAGTTAAACGTAAAATAACCCTAATTAATACTTAAATCAAGTAAGTAGGTACATAATTTAAAATCTTTGCGATTTTTTAGATAATTTTCACAAACCATTTATTCAGAGTAGCGAATTTTCATATCGCGGTTCTTCACGATCACAAATTTATTTATTCGTAAAGACGAATAAATAAAGCTACATGAAAAAGTTTCATGTAGCGACTTTTCATGAAGCGTATTATAATGTTCACGTTTTTTTTTACATACCTAAGTATTTAACCTGTAAATTATTTTATCAGTCGCATATATTTTCGGTTTGTTTCTTGTTGGTGTGTCTTATTTTCCAAAAGTCATTTTCAATAAGAAGACGTCAAGATCGTTTACCTTTTTTCTATTGCTAAAAAATACGAAGTATAATTACCGGTAAATACAATGACCGATATTTTGACATCAAATTCAATATTTGCTTCCCAGTTGGAAGGCAAGTAAGTAAAGATGCAATGGACGATTTTCCGATACTCTCTTAACGCTTGATTCGATTAAGGATAAATTCTCGTGAACATTATTATTGCTAACAGCAATAATCCGTACGAGTATTTCCACGGTGCGTGCGACAAATGAAGCGCGAGGAGCTTTACATTACCGTAGTTGATTGATCAATTGAAATCCACAGATCCATTAACCCGCAATGTAACTAAAACTCATAACACTATTTCTTGCGCCGTTCAAATGAATGGAGTTAATTAAATAAAGGTATTAAAGTCAATAAAATATAGCAATAAAATATAACTGGTTCAGTTTTCTAGGTGTAATAAATCCTTGCTTAAGTCTTGAAAAACAAAATTGTCTTCATAAATATCTAATACAGTGAACTAGATTTAAAACAAGTAATGTGATGAAACGAATGATGAATTCTTCATTAGTTATAAAATAATGAAAGTGTAGGAACAAAATAAAATTTTAATTATTTAAGTATGTGTATATCAGTGAGATATCGTAAAAATGTTATATTGCTTGCAATTATCTACTTAGCGATAATGTGAGTGATTCAATAACACACAATTTTATGGCAACTTAACATCGCTGGTAAGCAAAATGCAATTTTGCCCGTCTCTTGTTTAAATTGTGTATGATATAGTTTTTTAAATATCATATTTCGCTAGAAAAATAACTGTGATTGTGGTATGAAGGGTCAACGGAAAGAACATGTCTAGTTACTTTTTTTTTTAATTGAGATTTTAATCTCGAAATGTAGAGCTCACAAAGTACTATGACTTACCATTGAATTAAATAGTCTGAAAACATTATAAATTGTATTTTTTAACTTTTAAAGAAATAGTAACCATAGTAATTGTTCGTGATGACTAAATTTCAAACCGCTATAACTCAAGAAGTTGCTTAGGTAACTAGACATGTTCTTTCCGTTGACCCTTCTTAGGTATATTAATATTATAAATGTAAACTGTTTAAAATGTAGTACGTAGATAGTCTCGAAAATAATACTTAGGCATACCTATCTGTCCCGATATCCCATGGGACCAGAGTCTAAGCATGTAAAATTCCGAAATTTCAAGCATCAATTTTTCACAGATACTCTTCAAACAACGTAAATAAAAGGGAATGATGTAATTTTTGAGAATGCAAACAGAAATTTTGCCGATTCCCGAAATTCTGATAAAATTGCTGGACCTTGTCATAGCTGGATGAAGGCTACTAAAATAAGAGATAAAACAAGCAAGTGCTGTAGTTTTCGTTCCCCATCTACATAAAGTTGGCACAATATCTGTGTCACGTTACGCTTAATATAACTTGGTGATTTGAATATACGTTATAATAATAAGATAATTAAATAACATTTAGCACACCAAGCACGATTATTTAGAAGCCATAGTAAACTTGCAAATAGTTATGTACAGTCACCAGCACCAATAATATATCTGACATCAGTCTATTCCTAGAGTCGGTAGGACGTGTCAAATATTTTTGTTCGCTCCGTTGTAGCAGATATTAACGTTATCAACTGTACACAAAATAATAAAATTACAAATGCTTAACTTAACCTGAAAATGTTGCTAAAGGAATGTTGGCTTTTATTTCTGTTTATTTACTTATAATAACGCTTTTAAAATTTTAAGTACCGATTACGTTTCAGCAGAATGATTGCAGATTACTTATTTTGAAGTACTTGTTGCATACTTCAAGTAAGTATTACGTAATCAAAAATTTTGAAAATGTTGGCCCTTCCCTTTGCTTCAAAATCTTAAAGTTTATTCCGTAAATAGGCCGCAAAGGGCTCTTTGATGTGTCACTTTTTATACAGGTACCGGCACTTTCGGAAAAACCTTCATTACTAGGAAAAATGCGTCGCTAGAAACTTGGCAGAAGTTTTTTTACTCAAAACAAAATTATACAATTACTATTAGGTATCTTTAAATTATATAATATCAAAAAAAGATTTTACTTTATGCACTGGAGCATAAAAATTGAGAATGGAAATAACAAAGATTGCTTACTAAGATGACAAATTACAAGACTGTCATCGAGCCCATTAGCTTGAGAACTTGATTTCGTTTGAGTTGTTCCTAGCCGCTATTTGAATAATGGTTGAACTTGCTGGAGTGGCAGCATTATTAATACACATTGTTTTTATCTCGGAAGCTTAGTAGTAGCGATCATGACAGATGCAGTGGCTACAAGCAAACTGGATATTTCCTTAATATATTATCGAATTATGATAATTACTAGCTTTTTAGCGCGGTATTCGGTTATCGTTATCGCGCGCTGTTCTCTCGGGAAGTGTGCATTTTTCCGGGATAAAAAGTAGCCTATGTCACTCTCGGGCCCATAAACTATCTCTATGCCAAAAATCACGTCGATTCGTCGCTCCGTTACGGCGTGAAAGACGAACAAACATACAAACACACAAACACACTTTCGAATTTATTATATTAGTATGGATAATAATAGCACTTAAAATAGTAGTTGAAATTATAAATGAGCAAACTAACCTGCGAAGCAATTCAATGTTGCGAGTGACGTTCCTAATCAGCGGGGCTACTACCTACCTAATTCGACAATCGAAGTTTGTGTCGTTTCGTCCCTCTGACACTTATACCTACTATTTAACACGAAAATGAGAGGGATGGTAAGATATGAGCTTCGATTTTCTAATTTCGGAGTAAGCCTTCTGCCCTGGGCTTGCGTTTTCCCATCCTCGTTTGCTCATAAATACTTAAATACTTAAAACAATATAAGCATAAGATGGCGAAAAAACATACTGGAGTTTTAATCAATAATTTAAAAAGTCGTAATTTTTTAATATCATATAATACGGAAGGACAACATTATTATGAAACTATATTCATAAAACTATCCTATAAATATCCCATGTTAAAACAAATACATTAATAAGCAATATTGTGTATATTGTAATTATTTCAATTTATTTAAACAAACGCATTATGAAGGTACAATTGAAGTACTTATACTAAACTATCATAAAAATAACTTAACTAAATAAATACTTGAAATTATATTAGTAAAAATGAGACAAAGTCCGTACGTAACCAAACATAAGAATTAAGGAAATAAAATGAACAACAGAGAAGCATCGAAGAGAGAATTAAGATGAATCTGGTAGTTAAAATATTAAGCTTTAAAAATAGAAACACACACACACATAGCATCCATACTCGTATACACCCAAATAACATACACTTAGGTACGATGTTTGTGAGAGTTGCGAGCGGTGGGTGTAAGTGGCGAGTTGTCGTTCATTGCGGCGTTCTAAGGGGGAGGGAGGCCTTTATTCAGCAGTGGATATCTTCCGGCTGATGATGATGATGATGAATATACATTGTTTTAATATTTGTAACTTTTATGAATACCCATAGGGGTTAGTACACAAGCACGTCGATAAAACTGGTTGTCTATTGTTTGACCGAAAGTTATATGCCATAATTTCATTATCCCGAACTCCACATGCCCGAAACTTCATTTGCTCGAATGTTTCGTTTACCAGAAAATTTATTTGATATATTCTTATTTTCCCGAAACTTTGATGCCATAACGATACGAATGCAATAAGTATTGTTTTCCATATTATTAAGTGCAATAATATAATTTAATAGAATATTCAAACGCCATACCAAATATTGTTTCTTTCTGAATTCATCGTGGCTACGTACGTGCGCGGAGCTCCTATTCCGCGTAGTTGAGATGTTGGTTTCTATTACTAATCTATCTATTATCTTTATTATCCGGGCTGTTATAAAAAAAAACCTAACATCGAAGGCTAAGGCGGGAGCTACGCTGCGCTTCGCTCCCGCCTTAGCCTTCTGAACCTAACCTATCCGAGTCGCTTCTGCTCCGAACCGTCTAGCTCGCTCGCTTGGCTCGCTCGCACAAATCAAATGTCGCAATTCTAACCTAACCTAATCTATGTGCTTAAAATTTACCTGATTCAAAGGCTTGTTTGACGTATGGGATTTATCAGTATATCCTCTTGACGTCCAAATGATATTATGGCATGTGATACTTATGGATTACAATGATTATGAAAAATGAAATTATTGAAAGTAACTTTATAGGAAACAAAGATTCTGCCATTTGATTAATATGGTAAAAATGAGTAGTGATAATGAATTTATAGGAAACAAAATTATGACGTTTGTATATTATAGCACATGAAATTCGTGCAAATGAAGTTCGGTCAAGTAAAGGGATACCGATAAAACTATGTTGTAAGACTCTGATGCCGGCCCAGCCTGATCGAGATGTTATCTTCCTCATTACTGCACGTTTAAACCTAGTTACCCAATGTAATTAGGCCGTGAAATATGTAGCGACATTTATAGTTAATTCTGTTTTAATTAGTTAATTATATAGGCCTCCATACCTGAAAGAGGGAAAAAGAAACTGTATTACTAAGTTTTTCAAAAGAAATGAAATTTTGTTATTCGGGACATCAACAAATAAAAGGTAAAAAAATATACGAGTATATGTATTTAATAAATTTAATCTCTATATATATGCATTTTCTGTGCTGCTTACTATTATGTTGGTGTTCAATAAGGAGTTAGAATTATTGTATTGTAAAAGAATAAAAATACGAAATACTAAAAATTACAATTTATTATTTGGTTATGCCCGAAATGGTCCCACCTAAGCACTTCAGTGAACTTCTCGGGTGGAGCCAGCGCCTTCCGACGAAACCGATTTAGATGGTTACAGTGTCGTGCAACACGGCCCTACGTGGTACGATGAACGCAGTCGTTGCGCCTGAGTCGGGCAGCGCCATCTGGCGGCAAACAACCGACTCAATGTTTTTCAAATGATAAGTGTTGATATTGATTGTATTATATTGATAGTTTTGAAGTTATGTAGAAAGTAGTAGTACTCTGAAAAAAAAAGGATAGCTTAACTAGTCGGCTACTTGACGTTAAGCCAAAATTTACTAATTAGGAATCAAAAATACTAACATTGCAAAACTGATTTCGTAAGACATCACCTAACTTTTAGCTACTAGTAGGCCTTAGTTTTGTAGTCACTTAAGTTATGTTACAAGCAACATTTGTTTTGTTAGTGTTAGCCACAGTGCTAGCAAATCTTTTTTAGGGTTCCGTAGCCAAGATTTTTTACAGTACAGCGCCCCGGGAGGGCGAGCATATCTCTAAGCAACCTTGTGCAATGCAGGCTCTGTTAAGATAAACCCCGCCTAAGTGCGGGAACACTTAGGGCGATATCCAGCCTAATGGCACCTATCAAATAAGAGAGTAAGTAGATAAAAACTACGGCTATAAGTTTGCACTAGGAAGGATAGTTAGAACCTGTCGACTTAGCTAACTGATCTAAGGAAACAACTTGGGACATTTGAGATGTCGTTAAGTGTTGGGAGTGCGATGAATCAATACGCTTATTGGCTTAGGCTTGCAACATAAATTACTGCGTTTACGTGCATACCGACGGCAGATCGTGCGTAACAGGCGCGTGCGCACGGCGATTAGCTTAGATTCAATGATAGACACAAGAGGATGGAAAGGTATTAATTTTTTTAAGTTAATTCAAAAATACGAAGTAGTGTGCTGTGTTACAGAGTATTGGCGTAGGATATCCTGTTATTATATTAATGGCTGTATAGGCACAGAGTTATAACACATAATATGTACAAAATGAAAAATAAATACAACTACTATCTACTTACTATTTACAAAACTTATACTAAATAGAAAACATCTTCAAGGCTGCTGCTTTGGGGGGGCCGTTCCTAGGAGGCTGGCAGCATTACCTCTCAGGATAGCTAGGCTGATGCGTTGTGCAAGGTAAGCACCAGCCCGCCGATCTCCTGAGGTATCTACCGGCCGAGAAGATAGCTCACGGAAGAGCTGTTTTGCCTCTGGCCCCCAAGGCCCTAGAGTTTCTACACCAAAAGACGTAAATATACAATCCTCGCCAAGGGCTGCGTATTTACGTATGGCTGGATTGAGAGTAGATATGGCGAAATCGGGACATAGGATCGCATATTTGACACTGATTTGTTATAAAAAACATATCATGCTAGTTTATTGTTTGAACACTAGATCGATCATGAAATGATTGATTATTATGAAATTAAATAGGTAAGGTATATAATAAACAAACAGGTTTTATCAACTGAATGACTTTCGTAGCGGTATTGATCAATGCCGGTATTTGATTGACATAGAAACCAGGAAATTATTATAATAAATGTGAATGTATCCAGTTAAAATATTAAAAAAATGTGAGCAAGAATGCAAATTATTGCATTAAAGTATCTTAATTAGAGCAAAATTAATAACCGTTCTCACTATCGACAACTAAGTCGAGCGTCAATTAAATAGATCTAGCTAAATAATTTATTGTACTGTCTCCTAGTGTAATCAAATTGCAAAACTCGGACGAGTTTGGATCTAGCGTCGCGTAATATTAGGATTATTCAACGGAACGATTATCTTAGGTATTTTAATGGCCGCTTGCAAATTAATAGACTCGCAAAAATGATTAATGAATGCAACAATTAAAAATCTAGAGCATCAATATTTACTTTTTGCTCGTAAAAATATAAAAAGAACTCACCACGCCACTGGTAATTGGAAATATAAAATAACGATTAGCATTAATGGTTATTACGGTTGTCAACACTTTTTCTATCAAATGCAAAAGCGGTTCTGAAATTATTTTAAACTCGTGTTAACCCGCGGCTTTGCACGTGTTAAAAGTCAAAAGTCAAAATCTCTTTATTCAATTTAGGCTATGACAAGCACTTATGAACGTCTAAAACAACGCATCTGCAATACGCCTGGTGTTGCAGATGTTTATGGGCGGTGATGATCTCTTACCATCAGGAGACCCACTTGCTCGTTTGCCTTCCAGTCGAATAAAAAAAAAAAAAATCTATCACCGGTTCGGTAAAAACCTCTGTTGAGAAGAATCCTTCAAGAAACTAAACGAGGTATTTTTTTAAACAGATTCATTACATCCAGCAGTTGTATTGATTTCCGGGATTTCACTAAATTGCCGTGAGAATTTTTTTAAATTACATAGTGGTCTTTAGAAAGAAAGAAAGAAAGAAATTTATTAACAGCACGATTTATAAGACACATTCATAATTATTAAGTACGATATTAGACAGTAAGACAGTATTGTGTTATTTCGGGTGTTAATCGAGTACTGGCTTAGCATAATATTGAGATGTTAAAAACACGACTTTTGATGAATAACCGCGCCAAATTTGCTGACCCAGCGGTTGAGATTTCAAGATTTTATCCCAACCTAAGGTGAATATATTCAGATAAAAAGTAGCCTATGTGTCATTCCAGATGTCCAGCTACATAAAAACCAAATTTCATCGAAGTCCGTCCAGCCGGGAATGAATAACAAACACACACACACACACACACACATACTCTCAAATTTTGATTTTTTTTTAGTATTTCACATTTTTAAAGGATTCTCTACTAATTAGTTGTATAAAGATAATCCCTACCTACTTGAGAGGCCATAGGTTAAACCACTGTATAATTATTCGCTAAACTAATTACAGAGTAGCTAAAAAATGGAACGGTTAAGTAGATTGCATTAAATTTATCTAGTCAATCGATATTACGAGCAAAAATTGTAATATCGTCAGATTTGTATCATAAAAATATCGTGACTACGCGAAATGAGGTTTTTGTTGTGTAATATTGACAAACAAACGTTGTTAATAAGTATTTATAAACAATGTAACGGTTAATTTTGCAAATGTTTTACTATTGAAACAACATCATCCTTAATATCTCTATATAAACCCCCTTGCAAAAAAACGGGCACCTATGGTTTTTCAGATTTTTAGGCATTGAAGCTTAGAAAGTAAGCTTTCATGCACATAAAATACAAAAACCATATGTGCCCGTTTTTTTTGCAAGGGGGTTTATTATACTAGCTTTTTCCCGCGGCTTCGCCCACGTGGAATCCGGTTATCGCGCGTTATTCCCTCGCGAACTGTGCATTTTTCCGGGATAAAAAGTAGCTTATGTCACTCTCTGGCCCATAAACCATCTCTATGCCAAAAGTCACATAGATCCGTCGCTCCATTTCGACGTGAAAGATGGACAAACACACATACAAACTCACACTTACGCATTTGTAATATTAGTATGGATGTAACGGTCAATTTTGTAAATGTTTTTACTATTGAAACAACATCATCGTTAAGGTCTCTATATATTGTATTATACCATGATCGTAATAGCACCGTGCCAGGCAATAATAGTCAAAGTTAAACTCAAAATATCGTTATTCAATTTAGGCTATAACAAGCACTTATGAATGTAAAAAAAAAATCTACCACCTCTATCGAAAAGTATGAGACTATTCCCACTATACCACGCGCCATATAAATCTGCCTAAAAGTTCATTAGTTAATACTCAGTTTTGACGCATTTTTGAGATACATTTTTTATGCGGCGTCTTTACTTTACTCCCGGATTGTGTTCGAATCGCTTAACGGTATAGTGCCTATTCAATTATTGGAATTATACCTTTATAGTTTTTGAGGTACTAGTCATGGCAATGAACTTTTAGGCAAAGTTAGGTGGCGAAAGGTATAGCACGTGTCGGTAAACAACCGTCGCCTTCGCCGTCGCTGCCTGGCTTTCCAGGAAATCACTGAAGCAGGATTCTGTTCGTAGATAAGAAACCCCTCCAGCCCTCTCCTGCCCCTAATAAGCTCCAGAGAGTCAGGGCTCTCTTCCTAGTCCTCCATAATGAGTTTTCCCGACTGTACGCTGCCATCTGCTTTATAAATAGCACCTCATTATCAAGTTTGCAAACTAAAACCAAGTAAATAAAAGCAATCACTTATTGTTTTTGGCCCTCAAGGTGACTCAACCCAAAAAACAGGGTACAGAGCCCTAAACACTGTGCTCAGAGTTATATGCACACTTTATATCCCGTTTAAATAAATGCAGGCCGTTAGATAATGACATGTTGTGGGTGTCCAAATCCATTTGGTAACTGTGTTGGTCACGAGACATTCGAGTTAATTTCTTATGTATTGCATGATGATTAAAGACAATTGAAGCTTTAGTTGATGGTTCCTGGCCGAGGTACATTCGCTAAACCACAAGACAGACAAGTGGTTGCGTTGGATCGTGGCTTTGCTAACTTAAAAGTAATGTATCTAAGTCTTGTATTATACAATACATAAAGTGGACGGATGTAAAACTTATTACGAAAGAGGAAAATTGAATTGATATATGTTGACGACCGGATGGCCAAGTGGTTAGAGAACCTGACTACGAAGCCTGACGTCCTAGTTTCGATCCCAGGCCGGGGCAGATAATTTTATGAATAATACGACTGTTTACTCTCGAGTCTTGGATGTATAACATCCATATACAACAACATATTTAAGTATGTATTTATCTACAGCGTGCATGTATTTTTGATATTATCTGAAACTTCAAGAACAGGCCTTCACGGCCCTAATACGAGTAATCACATTTTATTGTTTTAGGAAAAAAATTAGACTTATTATTTTCCTTACAAAAATAATTAGCATGCAATTTATCACTACGCGATACTACTTTGTTTTTATTCAAAACGTCGCACTTGTTGACGTGACAGCTGTCACAGAACGCTTCTCTCCTGTATCAAATTATTGGACGCATTACATTGCTGCTCAAAAACAAGTCAAAAATTAATTATCCTCTGGTAGTTAATTCTAAATTATTATTTTTCTTATATCGTCTCACAGCACTTAAATCTGCGTCTGGTTACAGTTTGAGGTAGTATCAAAATACACGCTGTATATATAAGTATGTTTATCGGGTCTATATTGACTGGTAGAAAATTGTTAGTCATATTGTATTATTTGCCATAATGTAATGTTTGTCATAACTCTTTTTTACTCCGTAACCATTTATTTTATGTATTTTTCAGAATTGTTATAAAAGAAACCTAACCTAACCTATAGAGTTTTACAGGATGACACTTTAAAACCTACATGAAAAATTTACGGTTTCAGCTTATGAGATTATGGCAGACGAAAGGATCCCATGTTCATCCGTTGATTAGTATCCATAGACGAGCTTTGCTTAGTTTTTATGCTTTAATTCCCCATCTGCAAATATTAAGCTCTCTCGTAAAGTAGGCCTATCTCTCGAATCCAGTGATACTGTAAATTAAGTAACGAGTTTTAAATTTGTCACGGCCACCTAGTTACTTTTACCGAATAAACGTACATTAAAGGTATCGTTTATTGCTTCATGACTGACATATCGTTGGTAGAGTGTGTGCTTAATGTTATGAAATTGTCTCAGTCTTTTTAAGGTTCCGTGGTCGTAATAATGTGGAAAGAGACATAACTTATAATAACTTCATAATTTGGTTGTTCTTGTTTCGAAGTCGTTCACAATTTCGTACCTAGATATTATTTTCTAATTCTGACGACACGTCACTTTGCTACTCTGAAACCGATGGTAGATATTTTTTGTAGTATTTAAGCATGTCATTACGGTGTGTACTTTTTTGTGTAAAACGCCTATTATGTTACATGCTTCACATAAATGAACATGGAACAAAAATTAATAATAAAGATTATGGATTTCACATCGAGAAATATGTCAGCACATCTATTTTCTCTATTTCTTATTTTGTGTTATTTAATAAAGATTTTTGTAAGTATTTTATCCTTTTAAATAATTTTTCGTCACTCTCATTGTTATTTCTAGACTTTTGTACATTACATTAGACTCATTTATTTTGATCAAAACCTTATAGGTATCTCATGTTAAAATCGCTATTAAGTAATTTTAATGTATAGTTTACAATCAGTACACGATAATGACAGCTATTTTTAAACGAAATGTTATGAAATGTATATTATAATTGGATATGCAAAACTGGTTCATTAGTAGTATCTTTGCGCAAGTTATAAGCGTTACGTCTTTTATTTCTTAGTTCAATTAAGATATTGCACCCAAACAAGTGGCAGTCACAGACCATGTCTTTACCTTAAACGAGAAATAGCTGAGCCGTAGATTAATACAAATATTTTAGGCAAAAGTGGCGTGTAATTAATATTTTCAGTAAGGCCGAGAGTCTGAGAATCGTATGTTAGGTAGTATGCCTTCAAATACGGGATCCTTTCGACTGCCATAATCTTATAAGCCATAATGTAATGTTTGTCATAATTATTGTTAGTCATAATTTTTTTCCCGCTGAAATCGTATTTTTTTTTATAATTTTTTAAATGGTCATCCTGTAAAACTCTATAGGTTAGGTTTGTTTTATAAAAATTCTAATAAGCCGTGGTGGCCTAGTGGTTTGAAACCGTGGTGGCCTAGTGGGTTTTTAATGATTCAAGATTAATTATAATAGGTACCTATATGTGTATTTGTTACGATCCCGTAACAAGCAGTGATTACTTTAAATGAGTTCGTTAAATAAAGAAATCACAGTCTACATCCCGTAACATAACATATATTTCTAATATACTCGTACTACAAAATCTAATGATACAATAAGGAATGGAATGGAATGGTATAATAAAAAAACTTTTTGTTGAATTTGACGTATTCAGACAAAAATGCACCAGTATTTTTTACCGATGTATGTAACTTATGCCGACACAATTACGGTGTATATCCATACTAATATTATAAATGCGAAAGTGTGTGTGTGTTTGTATTTTTGTCCGTCTTTCACGTCAAAAATGGATTAATGCACCTGGTCAATATTAGCTTATATATTTATTTAGTACCAAGTTGCAAAATTTCAAAATTTTTAATGTTCAAAACTTGTATTATTTATTAAAATTCCTATACGTCTCGTGTCCCTATAATGTCCATACGTTGTGTAAAGGTGCAGGCTGAAAATCAGCGCGGTGAAGCATAATCCTCACCGCATATGCTAAGCCTGAACCTTCTGCTTTATAGCTGAGGATTTACCTTCTAAACTATTTAACTAGGTATAAGTAGAAAGAATTCTTAATTTTTTTGAGTACTTTATTAGTGTCTCATAAACCAACGAAACAAACCATGAGTAAACATCTTGGTATGCCGCTTGCACTTCCTTTCTTATCTGATTTGACCAATCGGCCACTGGTACCACTGCAACTGTCCATTCTCAAACCGCAAGGACAAAACACTAGTTCGTGCGTATTTACCTTCGATTTGGAATGCACTCTCCAGATCAGTGAGTACAGTTAAAGCAATCAATGTATACCTAATGATACTTACTTACTTGAAGCGTTCCTAATTTTGTTTTACTCATTATTTTATTATTCTTTTCCCGCAGTAATTACGTGTTCAGTTACGTGGGTGCACACTCGACGGGGTACAGCGCAGCTGAAAATCAGCGCTGCAGCTCTGATTACAGGGCTACGGCACGTGCGTAGCTAAGTCCTTTTAGCGTCACACTACAGTACAACGTCTCTAATTTTTCTCTTTTCTTCTATTTACGTTTTAACTGTGTTTTGTTGTGATGTACCTAGTGTGTGTTTTTTATATCAATAAATGTTGTGAGTTTGATTAACAAGATACCGTACAGTAACAAGCAAAGTAACATAGTAGACGTTATAAGCACTAATACCTTTAACCAAAACATTTCTTATTTGGGCCAATCAACTTTTTTACCGACACTAATCTGTCCGCGACATTTTTCAAACAATTGCAGATTTTTGTAAGTAAACATGTTTTTTCTGTAATTTAATAAATGGTGTACATGAATACATGCCATCCTACGTAAGTTCAGCTACTTGTACTATTATCTATTCTGTGGTTCAGCCTATTGAACCGTAAAATATCTTGTTGGAAATACGACTTTTTGGTAACGCCGGAGACAATTTGGTAACGCAGGAGACGCCCAAAGTGTCGGTAAAATAGTTGATTGGCCCATTTACAACTGATTTGTTACTCAAATATTGCATTTTTATGTGAAACTGTAAAAGTTTCAGGATTTTTATAAAACTAACCTAACCCACACACACACGCACACACCAATATTCTACACAATGGACTTGAAATAAAACTTGAATAGTTCATAGTTTCAGAATAAAATGCTTTTGATCAAATAAACATAGTGAAAGTAACCACGTGTTAATTTTTTTTGGAAATATAGGACACCCTGCCAGCAACTTTATCGGCGTACAATTTGCAAATAATATCTTGGGTGTAATTGATAACTTACAAAACAACCCTTGTTTATCATCATCATCATCATCAGCCGGAAGACGTCCACTGCTGGACAAAGGCCTCCCCCTTAGAACGCCATAATGAACGACAACTCGCCACTTGCATCCACCGGTTTCTCGCAACTCTCACGATATCGTCAGTCCACCTGGTGGGAGGCCTGCCAACGCTTCGTTTTCCGGTTCGTGGTCGCCACTCGAGAACTTTTCTCCCCCAACGGTTATCTGTTCTTCGAGCGATGTGGCCCGCCCATTGCCACTTCAATCTGCATATTTTTCCAGCTATGTCAGTCACTTTAGTTCTTCGACGAATTTCCGTATTCCGGATCTATCGCGCAAAAAAACTCCAAGCATAGCTCTCTCCATAGCTCGTTGCGTGACTCTGAGCTTCTCTAAGAGGCCAACAGTCTGCCTTGTTTATCAATCTACTATAAATATTGATTCGTCACAACAAACCTATCTTGCTCGTTATAGTTTACTGTATGTTACAGATGCAGTGAGTAATTTTTTGAAGTTTATTGAAGTTTATTACGAAATCAAAATAATAGGAACTTATCCGACAAAATACGGTTAAAAAACATCATTCACTCAATCTCAAGCAACTCTTCAAGCAATCGCTTTGCAGCAAGAAATTAGAACTAATCGCAGGTTGTAAGCACATTTCACTAGGAAGAAAGTTGCTAATCCTGTGGTCACCTATCAAATTGAAATTTCAAGTGAAAACTTGACTAAAAACCGGTCAAATGCGAGTCGGACCCGTGCACCGAGGGCCCCGTACAGCATCAAAAAATCTTTTTCTGGTAATAGATTTTAAGACTGTAGTAGGTAAGTGTGTTAATTGTGTTATAACGCAAAAATATCAAAATCAAAAATCAAAATCATTTATTCAGTAAATAGGCCGCAATGGGCACACGTAATTTTTTTAAACTACCAGCGCTTTCGGAAAGACCATCATTGCCAACTTGGCAGAAAGTCATTTTTTCTAAATAAAATAATTACACATAAAATACTTAAAAACTACAGTAAACAATTAAACAAAAAATTACAAACCCAAGCTAGAAACTACCACAAAGAAACTCGCTTACGATGCCACAGACAGACGGACGGACCAACAAACATTGGCATCATAATTATAACACCCCACTTTTTGCGTCAGGGGTTTGTAAAATACATATGTAGTAACTGGTAGTAAATAAACCATAATAACATTACTAAATCGATAATTGTAATCAATTGGTGCGCCCGCGCAAGCCTTCGGCTGTGGGTTTAGCCATTGATCGATACCCATAGTTAATTGTGTGATCTTGTATCAATTTCAAAATATCTACATAGGCGTTGTGCAAATAATAAAAATGGTCTACTTAATCACGACATTGCAGTGTTTGACATATTTGCATATTTATTTATGCATTTAAAAAGCCTAGACAAGTTTTCGTAATCACTAAAGTCAATGTGTAACTAGTTTCTCTTAGTTAGGTAATCTATTTATTCAACTACAGCTAGATGTATTATTTATTACTTATTCTGTGCCTACATAATTAATTTATACAACTAATGAGCTTTGATAAATAGGTATACTCCATCGTATGTCATAGTTATATTTTCATAAGTTACAGTAGCTTAGTAGAGCATGGTATACAAATCGTGGTGATTCGACCCATGGCCTTTCAAGCAGAGGGTCGTGGGTTCAAATCCTGGCAGGAATCGCTGAGTTATTCAAAATGCATGAGCAAAATTATACATATGAAAATAATTAACCAGGAGGTTTTTATTTTATTTGAGAAGAGGTCAGCAACCAGCTGTGGAACATATACACAGATATAGATTACACTAGATTACGCAAATGCTTCTACTTTGCTTGTCCGAAACCCAACCAAACGCCGGGAATACAAAGACTGACTCATCATCATCATCATCTCAGCCTATATACGTCCCACTGCTGGGCACAGGCCTCCTCTCGGAATGAGACGGCTTGGGCCATAGTTCCCACGCGGGCCCAGTGCGGATTGGGAACTTTAGACGCACCATTGAATTGCTTCGCAGGTTTGTGCAGGTTTCCTCACGATGTTTTCCTTCGCCGCAAAGCTCGTGGTAAATTACGCACATGAATTTCGAAAAACTCAGAGGTGCGAGCCGGGATTTGAACCCATGACCCTCAGCTTGAGAGGCGATAGGTCAAATCACTAGGCCACCACGGCACCACGGCAAAGACTGACTGCTAACTGACTAATCATGACTAGTGACTGATTCGTGCCCCACGGCTTGGGCGGGCGGCGCATTTGACTCGATTTTGCGCGGACATTGGGCAATCAATTCACATAGCTAAATCGCTCTTGAGACGTCACTGTACATATAATAAAGTGACACGGTTGGTTTTCATACAGATTGAGGTGTTTGCGTTACCTAGTGTAATCTATATCTATGGTCAAGTGCGAGTCGAATCCGTACACCACTGGTTATAGACAAAATATAATACAGAATTGAAAAACTAGACAGCTACTATAGCTTAAAGCAGCGTTTCCACCAATAATGTACGAGGCTGTGTTGCGAGGAATGTTTTTCAATCATCAACAGAAACGCTTCATTTACACATCCACGCACAGCACATCTCTGATGGAAACAGCTGGGCGGAGCGAGGTGAGATAAATTAAGCGTTTTTATTCGTTCATAAAAAACATATTACTCGCACATCTCTGGTAGAAACGCTGCTTTAAGTTGATCGGGTCATGAAACAATGTCAATGTCGCTGACCGGCTCTAACAGCCATAAATCATCCATGTCCATTTCAAACATTAAATTTCATTCAATACAATTTAAAAAGTCATTTAAATCAGATCAGTCGTTACATCCATCAAATGTTTAATAGATGCTGGCTGAGTAACTGATTGAAACTTCGGTACGCGAAAGTTATTACGAGTTTTTTATGTAAATTATAGTTTAGAGGTCACATGATACTGGGGACTTAAAAAATGTCCTTTATACCGTTTTAGACGTATTGAAAAAATTAGGATATAGTCTCGGACTGCATATAGAAATTACGGACCTATTTGAACTCAATTCTATTAATACTGATCGACGTTGCTGCATTAAAATATAACCGTTTATTTCCTGAATAAATTAAAAAAATATTTTATACATTACAAATGCAGTTTGGCATATAATATTTGTTATCTTTGTCTGTCTATCTATCACGTTTTTATGCTTAAACCGCTGAAACAAATAAGATGAAATTTATATTTTTTGATTCCAAGTGAAGGACATAGAATAATTTAATTTTAACGATAATTGCATAGTTTCCGCGGAATAGTGATACACAAATTCTTCATAGACAAAGTCGCGTGCAATACTATAGCTATTACACGCGACTTCGTCTATGAAAAATTAATAATTGTAATTTAGTAATAACGTAGATATGATGTATAGCATAGAACTCAAAAACACTTAATTTACAAGCACTATACATTCGGTTAAATCAAATTGGGTAATTTACGCACCTTTATGTTAATATGTGCAACCATAAAACACCAATTTGATTTAGTAACCAGCACCCATAAAATTATCAAAAGTGGGCAGAAATTACTAAACACCACTTTAAGAATAGACGATTAATAAGCTGCTTTACCTTCGTTATGGTTTAATTGGTTTTGAATAATTTGCACGTCATAAGATACAGAGGTCTTTTGTCGCTGCAAAATTAATGTCACAATTAGCCATTTCCTTGTCATGCAGAAAAACACATGTTAAGTTTTTTTTTATGAATTCTCCCCATATTCTTTCTATGATAATAAGGTTGGTAATACTATGAATAATACGAATGTTTGTTCTCGGGTCTTGGATGTTTAATATGTATTTAAGTATTTATTTATCTATATAAGTATGTTTATCCGTTGCCTAGTACCCATAACACAAGCTTTGCTAAGCTTACTTTGGGGCTAAGTCAATTGGTGTGAATTGTCCCGTGATATTTATTTATTTATTTATTTATTTATACTGACCCGTCACGGATTGATTAGGCAACTCAAATGACTAAATAAAGCTAAAGCTTAATTTGAAAGGTAGTAAAAATACGAGTAGGTAGGTATGCAGTTAATTGAAAATTTATCTATTTTTGTGTTAAAAAGTTGACTGTTTTTTGCAAGACTGTGTCTAGGATTGAAAGAAATGTTGGTTAAAGTGTCAAATATCCTTTTAAAATAAAATTAGTAACCTTTTGACCTTGACTTTTATAACCTCTTATTTAGTTACTTATCTTGACTTATTTCTCTATCTTTATCAAATTTACTTTATCGATCGGAATCTCAAGAATAACGAATACCTATTGTAAATCGCTATGTAGGGTGAAGCCAGACGAGTGTAATTTTTTGTTTTTGTGTTTATTTTCGGCCGCATAATTCCTGTTGTTTTCGGTTATACAAAAGCTCAGTTTGTGTCACACATCGACTCAAAATGTGTTGTAAACATTGTATGAAACCAAATTACGCGACCAAAAATACGCGACTCAAAACTTAGAAAATTGCTCTCGTCTGACAGTTAGAAAATTGTGGGTGCGGATCCCTAAAATACGAGCTCGATTTAATGCTCGAGCTCCTGTTTTGGCTCTTTTGGTCTAAACGTAACTTTAGGCAGTGCCGGGAGGCGGGCAGCAGTAAATATATGTCCTGACCAACTAGCTTAATGTTCAGTTACTTGTTCCAAACTATAAATCAGCGTCTAATGATCTGGACCGCCGTGTAATTTTCATTACTGACTACTAATATCCGTGTCTGATTTGCAATTACTAAAGGGAAAATAAGTCATTCGGCTGTTATGAATTTATAAATAAAACTTGTGAGTATTTATTGGTACTGTTACCGCAAAAAAGTTTCTAAAAATTTCATTTACATGAATTGAGAAATACTGTAGGTACGTACTTTGTTACATGGCTGGGCCGCTTGGTTTTGATTTTTTCTCAGATTTTTTTTTCTCAGAATTGAAAATAAAAATGTGTGAAAATAAAAATTAAAAGTCAATTATTCGTAAAATCGTAATTATTTTACTACGTATTAGAAAGTGAAGTGTATTTTTGACGATTAATATACTTATATTAAATAATAATAAATAAAACTATTATAGGAAATTAATAAAATTTAAAAAACACGCTTTCATGGCGTGGTCCCAATGATTTTCGTAAAAATTCCATTAAATAAATTGATGTTTTACTAGTTTAAGCTGACACATGAAATCCAGTAGGTTTGTCGCCCTTTCCATTCCGCCTGTCAAACTCACTAATGTAATGACTAGCGCACAATAATATTGGATAAGTCGATTAAAGTTATGTTTACTATGCGACTTACTACTTTTTATTGATAAGTGAAGAAATATTTATATTTTTTTTTTCAAATTTGTGCACTTTGTCTAATTAACGTGGCGTTATTTTTGAAAGCACATTATTATTATTTTATGAGGCGTTACTTAGCTGTACATTTTAAAATTCAATGGCCGATCGATTCCAATTAGTCGATCGATTTTTTAAAGTCCACAATAATAATAACGAGTAAAAATAACTTCAAACTAAAATAACTGCTTAGAAAGTGACAGAGAAATGACTGGTAATTTTTGGTCGCAGAAGACGTAAAGTTTGCACCTACGTTTAAATATTAAGTTTACCTTTTCCCTTGTTTAATATACCTAGTTTAGATTTGATACAAAATTAGTAGCACGTCAAAACAAGTATTAGAGAACAACTTCATTGCGCCGTATTGGCTTTTATGGATACGGCATTTACATTTTTAAATAACACATTAAATATGAAATTAATAGTCGGCAAATACGGTGCAGTGAAATTTACTACCATTTCAAAATAACTGCGGGCTTATTATCACAAATATTGCGTATTGTAAAAAACATATACAATACATATAATTTTCTTGGTGAATAGGTATTTTAGTATGTAAATTTAGCTAGTTTAGCCTGAGATACAGGAACTATCCTAGTTCAGGCACAAGTGTTACATAGATTTTAAGTGAAATATCTCATTTTATGTTATTTTGTAACGAAATTCTTTCAATAAATTTATTATTATTATTATCTTTATTTATTTTTATTCTTAGGATTAGGTTTTTATAATAGTTATAAAAAGTAAAATACAGAAAAGTACATACAAAATAAAAAAAATATAAAAACCTAACCTAGTTTGCCACCGGTAACGGAGCAGGGCCCAAGTTATCGGTGGTCAGGGCCGCAGAGTGAGGAACCTCCGGACGATGCGTGCCGTATCCAGAAGTACCGCCTTCTGTATCCGCCTTATTATTATTATTATTTATTATATTGTATATAAAATAAATTAACGTAGCCTCTACAGGTTGATAAACAACTCATTCCTAATTAGGCTAGGGGCTTCGAAATTGAAGATTGATCTGCCATTCAAGTTTGAAAGCTACCGTTGAACTAGTTAACTAAAGTCTAAACCATACAAAATAGAGTTCTGAGTTGTGAACAACGATTTGTAGAATACGTTATATCTTTTGCAATGTCGGTACACAAATACATAAGTAGTTGATGATAAGATCGTTGAGCCGTTCGCAGCGACACTAATGGCATTAACTGGAGCTAGGTTATCCGCTAAACTATCTTAAACTGTGCTAAATACGGATTTTTTATGTACTGACCTATCCGAATTTATTCTCCCATGACGGCCTTTTCCACAATTTATATACCTATCTATTTTATGTTAGCAGTTTATGTATTGTATAATAATAATAATAATAATAATAATAGCTTTATTTGTCGACCAACTTGGATCAAATTGTTAGTATTTTATTTACATGTCACAGACTTATAGCTATTGCTTATTGTATGTATATATTTAAGTATATAATTATATCATTTGTATTTATTTCTGTTTCTGTATTCGCCACCTATTTTTGTTTGACATAAGTTCTTATATCAAAATGGTTGTCTGGAAGAGATCGCTTTTAAGCGATAAGACTGCCTATTGTCTACCCTGAATCTAACTGTTTATATTATAAGTTTTTTGTACTGCTTTATGGTGTGCAATAAAGTATGTATTTGTATTGTTGTATTTGTATTCTATAGAAATCGTGTGTACTTTGTTTGGATTACTTTTTTTAAAGAAATTAATAGACCAAGTTTTTCTCAATCTAAGTGCAGCAGAGGTAGAAGATGATGTAATATAGACCCATCTAAATAGATCTGGCGGTCAAAAAAACGGTAAACAGTGAAATAAGTTATTTGTGTTATTTTGTTTTGGTATAGTAAATAGCTACTTATTTGCATGGAGGAATAAAATAAATAAATATCATGGGACACGTGATACCTATTGACTTAGTCCCAAACTAAGCAAAGCTTGTACTATGGATACTTGGCAACGGATAAAGATACTTATACGTATATAAATAAATACATACTTAGACATATTAAACATCCAAGACCCGAGAGCAAACATCGAACTCGGGGCCTCAAGCTTCGTAGTCAGATTCTCTAACCACTTGGCCTTCTGGTCGTCAATAGAGTTAGTAAATGTTCACATTACAAATTTCCACATGTTGCATTCATAGAATAATTTAAACTTATGCATATAAGACTAAACCACTTCTCAAAACACCTTACATTTATTAGTCAGATTGCGGTCAGTCCAGCTTCCGGCCCCCAACCAGTCTTACTGAATTAACCAAGGCATTAGACACAACCACATCAGCTGTCTCAAAAACGAACCTCAATCTGACCCAATTGAGAAATTGAGGTAACAAATGAAATGATACGCCTCCAAACCAATTAAAATCGAGAGGTTCCGCTCAATTAATTCACGAAACCAGTTGATGTAAGTGTTCTCATGAATTTTTGATGGATCGGCGAATTTTGGTGGGTCGCAAAATTCATGGATAAAATTATTAAGATAAACTCATCATCATCATCATCATCAGCCGGAAGACGTCCACTGCTGGACAAAGGTCTCCCACTTAGAACGCCATAATGAACGACAACTCGCCACTTGCATCCACCGGTTTCCCGCAAGCGCGATAACCGTTGGGGGAGAAAAGTTCTCGAGTGGTGACCACGAACCGGAAGACGAAGCGTTGACAGGCCTCCTACCAGGTGGACTGACGACATCGTGAGAGTTGCGGGAAGATAAAATGAATCAAAGAAAATACGTAACTAGGTTCCAGGAAAACACAAAAGAGACGAAATTATATGCGTAATTTTGAGTTCAAAAACAATGACTGTTCCGTTTTTACCTGTGAATTGGTTCTAGTTTTAGCTATAACTACTGAGGCCAGATAATTTTACTTTTTCAACTAGCAACAACTTTGTTGACTTTTAATACCATTAAAGGTAATCTTAGTCGATATAATATTGTTAGTCAAAATGAAGCAAACCCAACCGAAAAAAAAATTGTTCATGGATCCTATTTGTTAATTGTAGTAGGTAATAAAAACAAGATGACAATCTCGATGGCGACGACGATGATGCGATTAGAGTGTACCACGTTTTTATTCCTTTACAAGTAACGTTTTATTAACCCAAAGAGAACCCTAAACAGAAGACAAAGCGACAAAAAATGACGACACAATACTGACTGCGACAACAAACTGAAGGAATTAAAAAACTGCAACTCTTTTGATGAAACTGTTCAACCGTATAGCATTACATCTTTGCTTTCAATCTATGGCCTGAATCACTGGATTTTTAGTCTGCAATAATAGTTCAAAGAATTTATAATGCATAATACTCTAAATAAAAGACCAATTGAATCAAATGACAACATAAGTTCAATGTTTACGGTTTATTGTAAATGTAATTGAATAATATTACGAAAAGATATTTTACTTATATAAATCCTTGAGCTATTCGCAAAGTTTGATGGACTTAAAGAAGTCAACAGCTGTCAAATTTTATGGCGTTTAACCAAAAATAGATCAACTGTATTTCATGGTGAAAGAAGAAGAAATATCGAATTAAGTAGGTATGTACTACTTACTATTCTTAGCATTTTCAAGCCTGTATTATTTACAAAGTATATTTTAATTTATTATGTTCCGCAGGAACAATCGCAAAGTATTATTATTCTGGCGGTAGTATAGGCACATTATTTTATGGTAGGTACGCTTACATACAATACATTATGTCTTAAGGGCAGTAAGTAAAGAATTACGAACGAGACTCTATTATTAGAAGCACAAAGTCAAAGACTGAGAGCTTTCTGAGTCGAGCTTAGTAATTACTATACCACCCATAAAACAATGTTTTCATCACAGGAAAAACTTTTACTGTATACATTATAAAAAATAACGTGCCTACTTGCACAGAAAGGTGATCAAGGCAAGGTGTTTGTATCAAATGGATGTATGGACTTTGATTCCGTTGGCTTTTCCCGAGCAGAAAAAAAGTAAAGGCATCGCGGAGCAACGTTGCGGTGGCTTAAAAAAGTTGCAAACAGCCATGACGAATTTTAAATTGAATAAACATTTAAAACAGGCGGCTTAAAAAAGTTGTAAACAGCCATGATGAATTTTAAATTGAGTAAACAATTCCAAATTGTAAATAATACCCTTAATAATAATAATAATAAAATTCTTTATTTAGGCATTTTTTTTAAACCCATACAATTTACAAATTAAAAATTAAAATTAAAAATCACAATCAATACATACATAAATGTAATAAATGTATAGTTAAATCGCAAGAAAATTTCTGTGTTTGTAAAGGAAATTTAAAGCAAGAGTCTTATTTCAAGTTGTGGTAAAGTAACCTCTCCGAAGGTAGATACATAAAGATTGTCAGGAACTATGTGGTGTCAAAAATAAAAAATAAATACAGCCCTTAAGCTATAATGTCAGGAAAAAGGATCCGTGTTTCCATTTAGAGCATTGCATACAAGTTAGTCTGCCTATTAGGGCGCTTTTTACGACCAAGTGTGATGAAAAAAAAAAAATTAAATTGACGATTATTACCATTATAACGTACCTTAACGAGCAATAAAAGAGAATATAAAAATATTACGAGATACAGTTCTTTCCTGGTTATTTTAAATAGGCAAGTAAAAGTTGCATCATGCTATTTAATACCAACTAATCTTTGTGTGATGAAGTCAGCTGATAATTAAAAAAAAACCTTACTACATAAATAAACGTGCGGTAATTGTATAAGCAGACCTAGATATCTTTATTGCTACAGTTAAATAGTTCCATTTACTACAGATTGTCCTTAAATTATGCACCATGAACAGTTTATGTCAATAATATTACGTAATTAAATCAGGGCGCCATTGTATCTGATAAATGTACTCTAGCTTAATTGCCCAGTGACTTAGATCTGCAATATTCAAGTAGGGGTTCTAGCAAGAACTATTCTTAAATCACAAAGATTAACAAGTTCCCAAGGAATTTTCATTGTATGTAACAATCACTTCAAACTAAACCGTGTAATTATGTCAAGAACTCTTAAATTGGTCAGATTTATTCGACCATGTTCACTAACTAGGTATCGTTACAAAAACGCGATGGTCAACTTATTTGGTCAAAACAGAATAGTCAAGAGATCATTTCGAAATTACATTTAATTTGTTACGCTCTGTGATACCACGTGTTTTGATTTCTTCATCAAAGTTTAATTAATTACTGCTCATAAATATTAAAAACTAAAACGGATCCCTTAAGACTTCCTTTTCAGTTAAATAGATATTGCATTGGTTAATTAATTGCCCAACAGCGGCACCTCTGAAGGTTTTCAAATCAAACCCATATTGTTCACGGTCGTACTTTATCTTATGATATGTCCCTAGTCACGTTCGCCATAAATTTAAATTTACGTTAATAAAAATGTCATAATTATTTAATGCCAGAAACAATACCAACAGCTTAATATAGAAATTAAAGTAACTGTGGCCACGAAAAGGTTGGAAGTAGGTCGTTAGCTTCCGGGCATTCGTGGTCGGTCACGAATCAGGAGCATTGCGACATAGTGGCCGAAGTCGATGTTTGGAGTCCTGACAAAATTTGTTATGTCACGGTTTTCATAATGTCCGCAATTGTGTTAAATTGGCAGACGGTAATAGTGTTACTTTTCTTAAAATAGGCACAGGGTAAAATGATAATTCTTATTTGTTTAAGATCTGGGAGGTAATAATATAGGTAACCTGAATTTTATTGTTTTAACAGTTGGGTCACATTTTTAGAAAAGTTTTTTTCGCCGTATAGTGGCTGAACCCACAACTTGATTCTAACATTGCTTTTTTATCTAAATTATATTCCCATAGAAAAGTATCACGACTGAATTATGGAGAACTTAAACTTTTGGGGGCAGTCATTTGAAATCTGGCCGTCGTTAGTAGTTATTACCTAGGTTTATCTTGAGTATCATAGAGGTGCATTATGACGACAATTTTAGGAATCACCACGGGTTAGGGAACTGCGATTTACTATTCGTCCACGGAAGCGAAATCACGGGCAAGCTTTGTTTTTAATTTAGATTCATAGACAAAAAAGTTTTTGGTAAAATTTTCATTTTTAATTCAAGTTTTTTTTTGCTGACTGTACTTTTTGTCAGCTTTACTCACATTGTCACCCAAACTGCATTTGCATAACAAATTTGAAGTCGGTGCTATTTTAATCATTGAAGAGTTCCGTTCATGGAGACGATCCGGGCCGGACTACCAGGATGTAATATAAGTATATACATCCTGGTATATGTATAATATAAGTATGACAAATTTCAAGTCAATCCAACTACTGAAAGTTGGTCGAATTTAACTTGCAAGATTTGATTACAGACAGACAGTCATCGGGACAGGTGAAATAAATAAAAGCTTGTAATGTAATAAAAAAGGGTGTCACTTTATCTGTGAGAAATAAACAGATGAAAAGTGTGGGTGGTAAAACATTCCGAGGATTGCGTTACGCGTGATTGCTTATTTTGCATACCACCTTAATGAAAGTGTAAGTGAACGAGAGGGCTTGCGACATTCCGCTATTAAGTATATCTCATTTTGTTTTTGTGTAACATATCTAATGGTTTTATTTTGTTTGCAGAAGCATTCATTATTGTTTGAAGCTCATCAGCTCCTGGGTTAGATCTGATATATTGTGTGAAGAATACGATTTGTTTGTTGAAAAAAAAAAAAAACTATTGGTGTTAAATAAGCATTGAAGTTTTTTATGTATCTGTACAATAATATGTTTATAATCTGTTGCCCAAAACTCAGCATAAGTTTTGCTTAGTTGAAGTCTATACTCAAGTCCAAAATTATGCAAACTAGATTGACAACTGGAAACCAGATATAGCAAAAAAAGGGGCACGTATTTGAATATCGAAATTTATAATATCTAAGGTTAAAACGTCGACGGTCAAAATATCTAAAATCAGAATGTCGAACGATCATAAGGTCGAAATTCAAAATGTCGAAAGTATAAAATATCGAACGGTACAATTATCGAATGTAAAAATTTCGAAAATCCTAATATCGATGGATAAAATATCGAAAATTGAAATTTCGAACGATTCTAAGGTCGAAGTTCTAAATATCGAATGTCTATAATACTGAAGGGTACAATAGTCGATTACTGATACGGAATTTAACTTTGGCACTCGCCGGCCGCTGCCGCGGCACGCTCGCTTCGCTCGCTCGGCTCGTGCTTATTTTGGCCACAGTTGAACCTAACACGCTCCTCCTCGCTACGCTCGTCGTCGCACCTAAGCTTTACGGTTGAATTAATCAGACTTCAGTTTTAAATCGTAGGTAGATACTAAGCAATCTAATTTAAAAATTAGGTGCGACGACGAGCGCAGCGAGGAGGAGCGGTTAGGTTCAACCGTGACCAAAACAAGCACGAGCCAAGCGAGCGAAGCGAGCGTGCCGCGGCAGCGGCCAGCGAGTGCCAGAATTGAGTTCTATGCATTTTTTCTTGATATTTTACTTCGCTATTTCAATTTTCGATACTTATTTTAATATTTGGTTTTTTGACGGTTGATATTTTGTGTTTCGATATTAACAAGTATCGATCATTCGGTTGTAGATATTTTGAATTTTCGATATTTTAGCCGTTCGATATTTCGGTTTTAGGAATTATAGACGTCGATATAATCATAGTAGATATTTAGATCATTCGATATTTTGATTTTCGATATTTTGACCGTCGACGTTTTAACTTTAGATATTTTAAATTTCGATATTCAAATACGTGCCCAAAAAAAGACAACAAACAAGAAAACATCGTGAGGAAACCTGCACAAACCTGCGAAGCAATTCAATGGTGCGTGTGAAGTTCCCAATCCGCACTGGGCCCGCGTGGGAACTATGGCCCAAGCCCTCTCATTCCGAGAGGGGGCCTGTGCCCAGCAGTGGGACGTATATATAGGCTGAGATGATAGCAAAAAAAAATAGGCATAGGAATATGTCGATACAAAATTTTTGGTCCCCAATTGGTTTTAAGTTTTAAAACAATAATTATACCCTTTTTTCACTAAACTAAGTAAAATAAGATTAAAATTAAATAAACTAAAAACTTCAATATCTAAGTAATTCTCAAAATGGCCCCTGCGACATGGTACACTTTTTATGTTTTATTTAATTGCCTTCTAAATTCCGTCCAGTGTAAAGTTTGTTTGATACAGGAAATTGTTGTGGTTTTGATTTGTATGCTAATGAACTTTGCTGTAAGTTACACAAAAACGGTCGTAAAAAATAACGTACTGATGGTTCCTTACATTATTATGTACAATTGTAATTTAGGTGGAGAATGGTGAAGATAAAAAGAAAAAAATCTATGATTTATTTATTCAATTCAATCTAAACTAATCTTTTGTTTTGGATAAAACTTCTATAGAAAAATAACATAAGTAATACATGTTGCTATAATATTGTATTGTATAATTCTTTATTGTACATAAGTCATGTGAAAATAACATTTAAAAAACAAACCAATAAACAATCCAATCGTATTCTTGTATAAGTCACATATTATCATGGAAAACTTGAACTGTATATTATATACGTAACTTACTTGTTTTCTCTACTACACTGTAAACTAAAAATACTACCTTAGATATTAAGTTTCACGTGTAAGTGACAAATTGTTTTTAATAAGAAATAAAGATTCTATAAACCGAAATCTACAAAGCCGATTTTAATTTACTTATTAAGTATATTATTTATATTTTTTGAAAATTAATTTAATTGTTATAATGTTTATATTAAAGTAATAATTAAACTATACTTAGTATTTTGTAATCCATGTCTAATTATTTAAGTTTGATGAAAATTTAACCTTTTTCGCTGTCGAATTAATGCTTTATTTTTGAATAGGAACTTTGTCAAGTAAGTCAAATTCTTAGAACAAAATCGATCTAATTTCCTCGATTAATTTTTTGACACAGAACCCAAAACGTTATGGTGTGAATCCAACCATGAAAACGTTAATGTCATCTTATTAAAACCGCGCATTGTTCGTGGACTGTTATCAATCTAATACGGTAATGGACGAGAAAGTTACAGATGATAGCTTTAAAGTGTATGCGCAGGCGCACCATAGTAATACTCTGTTATTGGCATAGACAATGGAGCTCCCAATGACATAATAGCATTAGGAAAAGCGAAAATGTATTAATCCGGCTTATGTGATAAAACTAGTTAAAAGTGACAGTTGCTTTCAATAAGTAAAAAAGTAGAAAGTTATTTCAACTACCCTATGACTTTTTTTTTAATAATCAGTTGAATGTTTGTTTAGCTTTTATAAATCCACTGATCGTGTTGAAGTATGAAAGGGCGTGTATTTTTTTCTTTGAACCTACTTATGGCGTAGTTTAGAGGGAAATGCGTTTGAATTACTTAAAATACCACTATTTAACACTTTTACTTAGGAATTTGTACTTTAATGTATTCGTTGAATGGCAAACTGACTGGTTGATACCTTGTTTAACCTCTTGTGTAATTATCGTTTCCTTCAATCGGCGAGAGGCTCGAAGAAGCCCAACCTACCCACTTCTCTATTCTACCTGTTTCATCTGAAATACCTACCTAAGAAAAAAACTTTCTCGACGCATCGCTAATAAATTATTAGCGAATGAACAAATTAGTGCGCGAGACATATTATTAATCGTGAATTCGCGACGAAACGGTAACGTTGAGAAGAAACGTAGCATCGCGAAGAGCAACAAAACTATTCAAGAATAGAATAGAATCTATTTTTAAAACTATTTAGAGCTTTGCATTATTAGTAACTAGCTTTTGCCCGCGACTTCGTCTGCGTAGATTTCGATATTTACAAAATACTCCATAGTACAGGGGAACCTTTAGTCGAACCCAAAGGTCGAACCATTTGAGTTCCGGGTACTGCCTTTCCGCAACTTTTCATTTCGCAACTCTACATACTACACAACTGTAAATATTTCAGGATTTATTTCAGGGCCATAGTGTAGATTAGTTTTATGAAAATCATGAAATATTTACAGTTTCAGAAATTCAGAAATATTAAACAGTTGGGAAATGAAAAGTGGTCAAATGAACCAGGTTGCCAAACGTTTTTCGCCGAAACATTAGTAAACAACAAAGTTGTGTAGTTTCTGGTGTACAATAAAGAGCATTTGTATTGTATTGTATTGTAAACCTTTGAGTCCGGACGCAAAGTTGAATTTTATCAAAGAGTCATAATAAATTCCCTTGTAAAACAATGCGATGTCACTATAACTTTTTCCACGAAAAGGCTTCACAGTGGGTTACGATACGATACAGTTGGGTCGAGAGTACCTAATGATTTTCTCACAAACTTCAATGTTCCACATTTTCCGATTCATAAGGATTTTCGAAAACTTTTTTCAAACTGCGGATAAATATCAACTGAAAAACCTGTTCACTAAGTTTCACATTCACATCTGAAGACCCTGTTTTACAGCTCAGAATCATGGACTGAGTCTACATCCCAAAATTTGTTGAAATCGGAGAGATAAACTCAGGGTACAGCAGTAGATTGGGTGTACTGCCTTTTCGGCGAAATATGTTTCGCCAAATTTCACTTAGCAACAATAAGCAACCAATCTTTCGCCGAAGTTTCATTTGGAAAACCAATCGTTGGCATAACTATACTTCGCATTTTTCTTATTTCGCAACATTTTATATTGCAAAATTTTACTTCGTCACACTTTTATGTGGCAAATAATTGGCTTAGACAAATAACAAACTGTTAAGTAAATAACATTTTACCAATTTTTATGTTACAAAGTATTACTTCAAAATTTGTGCGAGCGAGCGAAGCGAGCGAGCAAGTCGGTTCGGAGCAGAAGCGACTTGGGTAGTTTATGTTCAGAAGGCTAAGGCAGGAGCGAAGCGGAGCGGAGCTTAGCTCCTACCTTAACACCTTCGATGTTAGGTTTTTTATAGCAGCCAGTATAACCTGTCAGTAGGAAAGTAGGTTTAATGAGATTCAACATGTTGCTAAGTTAAGGTATGCCAATCAATACATTTTGACCAAAATATTAATGACATCTTAAAAAAATCCCAGGTAATAATTTGCATAATAATAATTTATCAAATGATTAGTTGGGAAATGATATCAGTGCGAAATGTTGAGTTGGGAAATGACATTTCGCCTAAATAAAAATATGGGATAAATAGTTTGGGAGCTAATAATTTGCTAAATAATTTCCGCCGAAACAAAAGTAAACCGGTAGATTGAAATGCCCATAATATGTATCATATACTCAAGGAATAAAATTTTACATACCTACTTAAAGGCGAGCCCCAAATCGTTTGACATTGATGACAAAGATTTTTTTTTTTCAAAATACCCAAACTCCAGAGCCATTATTAAGTGCTTAAAATATATGATATAATTACGATTAGGTATAATTCATGATATAGTGAGATCATAATTTTGTATTATATCGTAATAAAATAATATTAAATAAGTACGCAATTATATGTGTGTTGATATACATTACGTAACTATGTAAACTCATTCATTCTTCATTACTTAATGTTTACAAAGTTCTCCAAAAGATGGCGCTGCAATGTGTGGCAATTAATTTAACTATCGTTTAATTTTGTTCATCATCATTTAAAATATTCAATTAAATGTGTTGGTATCCGTAAATTAAGAAATTTAGAAGCCTTCTTCTAAATTTCTTAATTTAGCAAAATCCTTACGGATACCAACATTAATTTTGAATATTAAATTTTGAATTGAATATTAAATCCTTACTCAGCGGCTTAATCATGTCACAACGTTATTAATTTCAGCGCCATCTGTTAGTATAGCGGGGTACTCGATAGTCATAGCACGAATAAAGGGTTGAATTTTTATAGTCTAAGGGTTAAATTTTGATTTTGCCTGTAATATGGCCGGGGATTTTCTCGACAGATTGATAAGGTTTGCACCAAAATCCGTTCAGCCGTTCTCACGTGATGCGCGTTGAAATAAACAACAAACAGATAAACAGACAAACAGACCAAAATTCTAAAAACTGTTGGAACGTGTTCTGTTATCGATTCTAAGTATCCCCAGCTAATTTTTTTTCAAATATCTTCCATGTTCAGACTTTCGACCCTCTTCAGCTTTATTATATGTATAGATAGATAGATTAACTACCTAAATGCCAAGTTTCATGATTTTATATTTAAAAATGACGAACTTCCCTATAAACTTTCATCCCCTATTTCAACCCCTTCAAGCCTTTTTTTCGGAATAAGAGGTAGCCTATGTTCTTTCCCAAGGTCTAATCTATCTCTGTACCAAATTTCATCAAAATCGGTTCCGCGGTTTTGGCGTGAAAGCGTAACAGACAGACAGACAGACAGAGTTACTTTCGCATCTATAATATTAGTATGGATATGGATAGTATGGATTGGTTACGATACAGTTGGTTCGAGAGTACCTAATCAGATTTTCTCACAAACTTCAGTGTCCCACATTTTTCGATTCCATGGGATTTTCGAAAAATTCTTTCAAACTGCGGATAAATAATCAACTGAAAAACCTGTTCACTAAGTTTCTCATCTATGGGAATTTCTTTCTATCTACTATTCACATTCACATCTGGAGACTCTGTTTTACAGCTCAGAATCATGGACTGAGTCTACCTCCCAAAATTTGTTGAAATCGGAGAGATACAGGGTACAGCGGTAGATTGAAATGCCTATAGGTATGTATCATACTCAAAGAATAAAATTTTACATACAGAAAGGCAAAGTAACGCGTATAAAAAAGGCGAGCACCAAATCGTTTGACATTTACTCCGCAAATGATTTTTTTTTTTTAAGTACCTACCCACCCTCCATAGCCATTATTAAGTAAAACTACAATCACCTTACAACGTTGCCTCTCAATGAGAATACTTAGACACTGGCGAATTCGTCCTATTAATTAGGACAGAAAAGCCATATTTTAAAAGAGAAGTGCTTAAAATATATAATTATATGAATGCGATATAATTACGATTAGGTATAATTCATGACAGAGTGAATTCATAATTTTGTATTATATCGTAATAAAATGAAATCAAATAATTATGCAATTATATGTGTCGATATTACATTATGTAACTATGTAAACCCATTTATTCTTCATTACTTAATGTTTACTCAGTTCTCCAAAAGATGGCACTGCAATGTGTGGCAATTAATTTACTATCATTTAAAATATTCAATTACATTTTTTGATATCCGTACCCCCTCTTTTAAATTTCTTAATTTGGCAAAATCCTTACTCAGCGACTTAATCATGTCACAACGTTATTAATTTCAGCGCCATCTGTTAGTATAGCGGGGTACTCGATAATCATAGCACGTATTTGAAAACTTGAAGGTGCAAACTCAATCGAGTTTAGTGTCTACCTTCCCTTTTAAGGGTTGAATTTTTATAGTCTAAGGGTTGAATTTTGATAGCCTATAATTTGGCCGGGGATTTTCTCGACAGATTAGTAAAGTTTGCACCAAAATCCGTTCAGCCGTTCTCACGTGATGCCCGTACAAAAAAACGACAAACAGATAAACAGATAAACAGATAAACAGACAAACAGACAAAAATTCTAAAAACTATTGGAACGTGTTCTGTAATCGATTCTAAGTATCCCCAGCTAACTTTTTTTCAAATATCTTCCATGTACAGACTTTCGACCCTCTTCAGCTTTATTATATGTATAGATTGCAAAAATTAACTTAAGTATATATATATCGATGATTGCAAAGCTCGAAAGAAGCATAAACGTAGCACCGCGAAAAGCAACAAAACTATTCACAGCTTGTTGCTCGTAGTATAGTTTCTTCTCAAACGTTACCGTTTCGTCGCGAATTCGCGATTAATAATATGTTTCGCGCACTAATTTATACATCGATGAGAAACTAGAAAAAGGAATGCCTGGGCAGCGGGTTTTTAATTAATGTTCTTTTTTATTAACATGTGAGAATTCTGTTCACGTAACCGTCTAATTGGAAGCACATTATGTAGTTCGAACTAATGAGTGTGACGAAATTTTGGAAAGCATTCATTTATAATGCCGATAAGGTTCGATAGCTGTGGAAAATGTGGGTCTATTTTATCAGTAAGGTACCTAAATTGATAGGGTACTTGATACCACTGATCAATAACTAAAATTCACAAAAATATTTTGTTTTACCCTTGAGGTCCAGTTTATTTTCAACCTGTCGTTGCCCTCGACTCCGTCCACGTAGTATTCGTTTGTCACTTTCCCGCGGGAACTATGCAATTTTCCTTAATAAAAACTTATCCTATGTCCTTCCCCGGGACATGAAATAATTATTTGCTTTGTTTTTAATTGAAGCATCGCAGCTTCGGACGTGATAGCTATCAAATTTCAGAAATTAATTACGATCTGGTAAATACTCGTAAAAATCTACGATATAATAAATTTATTTTTATTATTTGGTTTCATAACAATAATACCAACGTCTGATTAATATTTGATATTGTATAAAAATACACGCTACGCACGCGTAAATAATTAGATAAAGCAGTTGAATTAAAATTCCGGGATTTTATTATATTCTCGTGGGAATTCCCTGAAATTACATCTTGGTTTTCAATGACGTAAATTAAAACAACCATGCCGAATTTCGTGACTCTAAACCCAGTGGTATTATTTCGAGATTTTATCCCTATCCCGTGGGAATATCGGGATAAAAAGTAGCCTATGTGTTATTTCAGATGTCCAGCCAAATCTAATACCAAATTTCATAACTCTAAGCTCAGCGGTTGTTATTTAGAGATTTTATCCCTATACCGTGGGAATATCGGGATAAAAAGTTTCTATCTTTTAATCCAGGTTATAAAATAACTCTTTGCCATATTTCATCCAAATCCGTCTAGCCGTTTCAGCGTGAAGAAATAACAAACATACCCACTCACTCACTCACAAACTTTCACATTTATAATATTATAGTACCTAGGGTTGTGTTATCTGTCACGAACAGATTTTTCTTCAGTATGAAAAGAAATGGTTAGAAGTAGGCACATAATCTCATTTACTAACCAGAAATAACAGATTAAGCTATAAAAGAAATTTGCTACATAAACTCAATGCTTTAAAGATAAAAGTATCTTGATCGTCTACTCTCCTTAATGCGGGAGCTTCGCAATTCTCACATAAAATCTGTTGAAATGTAAATGTAAAATTTAATTAAAATTTTCCTAACATTAATGTTTCTTGGAGCGTGTAAACTGTTGCAGGGTCTTAGCTGGCATTGCATAAATATTAAAACCCTTTATAATTGTCAATAAAAAAAGTATGGCGAATTGCCTATTGTCATCGGAGATTCAGGCGGCTCGCATTGTGTTTGGTTTCGCCACTTTACCTTGTGCAGGTCATTGAGAACAAGTGAAGCTTAGTTTAGGAAACTTCACAAATCTTCAGACCAAAAGAAAAAAATAGGAGGGTGATAAAAGTTAGCACAAGAGTACGGTCAAGGACATAAACGATTATGACCTCGGTCGGCTGTACATCAGTTTCTTGTGAATACTAAAACAACTCGAGTGGAAGTGGTTTAGCGTATTTTATTTATTCGGTGTAAAAAGGCAATTTATAAATGCACCAGTCGACCTAATACATAGGTACAAATAATTCTGCACCGAAAAACTTGCTTGACGCTACCAGTAATTGCAATAGAAACGTACGCCACTTAAACACTTATCATATTTTATTTTAAGCCCTTTTTTGTTCCAGATGGTTAATAGCAGGGGTCCTAGCGATTTCCTACACAGTTTATCAAGGACCAACCTAACCCAGTGTCGTGACTTGATTATACGCTACACTACGAATGTTGCAATTCATTTATTTCCCTTTAACACTTCATCATGGAACGCGGCCATATAAACCAACTTTAATTATGACCAACACCATTTACAAATCCAGGTATAGTGAGCAACTATGAATTAAAAGTTCGGAAAAACATGGCACATGATAGCACAAAATAAATGTGTGAATATAATTTTGATTCACAACAACTAACTAGATCTTCATAAATGTAAGGTGCGAGTGTCATTACATTACTAATAGGGCATATTAGTCAAAGATCTGCGCAGGGGGCGATATTAGCGCAAACCTCCATGACAACATCAGTTCTCTTTCAATTTTGTCACCATGAATCTGTCATGTTATGACCATAGAGTATTAGTACATACATATAGAGAATATGATATATTTACCTATTAGTAACAAAATAACATGATATTTGCAATGATAGTAACGATAGAGCAATATTTCCAAGAATTTAATTGAAATAATAAAATATGATATTATATAGCATTTAAAATACTCAAAAAACTGTTATAGGTTTTGTACTAGTGCTGCACTCTGCCGGTAGAAAATTGCAGTATATTTCCTATAGTACGGTCAAGGACTTCATTCATTCTTACTTTAATCAATCACAGGTTTTGCCATATTTACCTGGTGGTTTGACTTACAGCTTACGGCGTCTTAAATGTATTTTAAATGTACCCATTACATAATAGTATCCATAGTTATATTATAAATGCGAAAGTGTGTGTGTTTGAATGTTTGTTTGTTTGTGCGTCTTTCACGCCATCACGGAGCGGTGGATCGACGTGATTTTTGGCAAAGAGATGTTTCCGAGCCCGAGAGTGACATAGGCTACTTTTTATCCCGGAAAAATTCACAGTTTCCGAGGAAACAATATCTGTAATTTTGTCTGACAATTCAAAAAACATTTTCACGGAATGGGTCCCAAATTAACGATCACGACCGTACCTACAAACGTACGAAATACTTAATCAAATGGTGTGTACGAATTTCCTAATTAGCACTGAGCCCACGAGGCAAATACAGTCCAAGTTTTTTTTTAATTTTGAGATGAGAACAGTGCCCAGCAGAGCGATATTCATAGGCCTGAGATAATGAATAAGACAATTAATGTATTTTTGCCATACTGATCAAGACCACAAATGGTCTGATAGTGTCATTAAGAATTATAACATACCTTATATCTATCCTGGGCACCAGAATCAAAACAATGTTAAATTAAACATTAAAATTACGAACACCTAATCATATATTCACGGTAACTAATCGCGTTTTAGATTAAGTATTATTTCTGATCGTGGGAGTTTCTTGATATTATGGCAATGGCCGCTAAAGTAGGACTTGCTGCCGAGAAATTGCAAAAATTATGTTGAATAGATGAACAAAATAATCAAACGATGCATAAAATACTACTTATTACATTCTGTGGCATAACACCAAATTGTAATATTTCAGCAGATAGATTAGCTTCAGATTGAATTAATGTTAAGTAATATTATAAATGCGAAAGTGTGTGTTTGTACGTTTGTCCGTCTTTTACGTTGAGAGGGAGCGAGGGATCGACGTGATTTTTGGCATGGAGGTAGTTTATGGGCTAGAGAATGATAAACCCAACTTTTTATCCCGGAAAATGCACAGTTCCCGAAGGAACAGCGCGCGATACCGAATTCCACGCGGACGAAGCCGCGGGCAAAAGCTAGTAATGTATAACGTGAGATCTATCTACTTATTATTCAACATGACTGATACAATAATTAGGTTTATAAAAGTGTCTTTAAATTATTGGAATATTTAGTAAGCTTTAGGGTTTATTTGACTGAATACCCCTTGCAAACAATGACATTTAAAGTAAGGTATAATTCATCAAAGCTTGCAAAGGTTTTTAACACAGAAATTTTGTTTCGAAATAATACTTTTATTAGCACGGTACACTTTAAACTACGATAAAAAAAAGGAAAAGTTGACAACTATAGTCGAAAAACCCTGAAATACATTTTCAAGAATTTGCAGTCAATTTTAACCACTGTTGTAATGTTTCAGATTTGTTTAAACAAGGTTAGTCCATTAGAGCAAAGCCCTTTAAACCTTTTAGTTTAAGGATCTCATTGGGCTATTTGCTTACTCTCAAGAGTAAAAAATCTGCTAATGTAGTAGCGTAGTTTTGAGCTGAGATCAAAATCAAGTGTTGCAAGCGTAAAGGGATACTAAAAGCGCAGGAGAATTGGCTGCTTTTACTACTTTTTTTACCGAAATAAATAAATCTCGCCTGATGGTAAGTGAAGATGTTTTTTTTTTCAAATTAAAGACGTGATTAAACTCAATTGACACATTGAGCATGACGCAAAGTCAATACAACCTAATGCCTCTGTATCTAAAGGGTTTTCTGGAAAACGTGATCTCAACTGGAAAATGAAAAGAGTAATAATAATATAAAAATCAGCTGTTGATAAATTATGAAAATATGAGCTAGTGAACTGTGCTCCCATCTGTTTCTAGAAAAATCAAATTTGTTTAGTGTGAATTTTCTATCATAAATTGATCATCGTGTTTGATTTTTACTATTTAATGATATTTGAAAAATTCATTCATAACTCGGTTTGTAAAACATTAGAGATATATTTGAGCAAATAAACAGGTAGAAATATAACCTACCGACTCTGAAAAAGAAAAAGTCCAAATACCACTGACCCGTAAGTTTCATTGAATCGCTGTGAAATTACAAGGCATGATGTTAATATACATTTATTCAATATCATTGTTGAGATAACAGCACGTTTGACCACTTAAAAACTTTTCTACTTCACAAAATACAAATGAATAGAAACTAACAAGTTAGGTGATGAAATATGCTGTTTGCATAGTTGTGTCTGCCCTCAATCACGTCGTAAAACAGTTTCTAAGTCCATAAGGAAACGACTAACAGTGTAAATTATTATTTAAGTATCCATTGTTCATTTGCAAATAGTTATTTTTCACTAAAACTTATATCAAGGTAGGTTCACATTGAATGCAGGCCGCTTTCAACCGAAGTACCTGGAAGTCTAAGGAGGAGGTTTATGTCCAACAGAGGACATACTGTGGCTGATGTGATGACGATGATGGAAGTTATATCTTTGGATGTTACAGAACGAACGTTTCCTTCGGCAATGCTACAAGAGGAAGTAAGGAACACTAAGGTTATGTTTCAACATCTTTGTAATATACATTACGGAAGAGCAATAAAGTATTGAGTACTAGAATTCAGTGGGTGGTAAGACCTTGTACGCTATCTTATTCCCTAATTGTGTTCCCAATATGCTGCTTGCACTGCTGTGCATACGTGCTGCTCTGTTTTTTTTTTCAAGAAGAGGTATGACAGCCGGTGAAATAACTGGCACATGAAGCATTCTATCTTAGCCATGAGTGGTGTTGTTCATTCTTCTATGAGAAACACAATAGTTATATATTAAAAGGAATAGAAATGTAAGCGTTTGTTTGTTATTTATTAGTGTTGTATATTTATACATTTTGGTAAGTTACGGTACTCATAGCAATAAAATATTTTTTAGTTCCACTAATATTGTAAATGCGAAGTTTGCAAGTCTGTTTGTTTGATTATTAGTTTGTTTGTTAGGTACTTTATCACGTCACCTTGAGTTACCGGGAAGCACATGGGATAGTTTTTGTCCCGGAAAATTACATAGTTCCCGCGAGATAGGTAGCGATAAACGCGGGTGGAATCGCGGGTAACGGCTAGTATCTAATAATTTTGCCATGGGCTTAAAAAAACTTTTTAATTTATGAAACAAATTTTATTTGCTCTTTTCAGCGAAATACTTCTACTGCTGGACATAGTCTCCCCCAAACATTACATCACATACACAGTGCGAGTACATTCTATAATTTTGTGCGTATCTATCTACCTACAAACCAGTCGGTTAGTTACAGCTCATTGGAAACTCATGCTTAAGCAGCAGGAAACCACAAAGGTACGAATTCCGCTCCTAAGATTATGAAGACGCCATTACGATGAATTTTGTGGTCGCCAACTTTCTTGGCTGATTCGTTCCTGCATACCGGAAGATAGCGTGATTGAAATTACGTACTGATTTACCTACGGTGCTATGGCTTGTTGCACGGTGGAATGTTAAGTACTTTTACTTTCATCAAAAACCCAACTAGCGGGAGCAAGTGCGATGGAACAGATAATAATGATGAGATCAATATTATTTGTTTTTTTATTGGCCTTGTCTGTTGGTTGTTAATCTCATAAAGCGTAGTACGTCAAACACGGCGGTTCATTAAAACTGTATTTTTTTAAACCTTTCATTTTATTGGTTATCGATTTGAAAATACTAATACGCTGATAGTTTATTTATTTTTTTCAGCAGGGTTTGTATTTAATTTATTATTATTTACTTATTTTAAAATGGTGTAACTCCAGTTCTAATGTAGAATGGACCCTTTACTCTAGTCTTATATTGATCGGAAAAAAAATAGTTTTTTGTTTAAATCTATTTATTAATATTAGCACATACCTACATAACAATTTTATTAACAGTACGCCAAACTGTAAAACAATTTGTTGGCTAGATTTCGATGGAATCTAGGAATATAAATTACATGTATAAATTTCATAGAAATCGCAATTTAAAATTAAATTAAAATTTAGTTTCCATGTTTTTATTGTTCATTGCTGTTATTATTGGCTGTCTGGAAGAGATTGCTCTGAAGCGATAAGGCTGCCTATTGCTTAGCTTAAAAATTTCTATATTCCTGTATGTATCTGTATCTCTTTAAATAGCAGACATTTATTTGCTATTATATTACTCTACTATTATTTATTATATTATTTTGTGCATTCCATGATTCTTTTGTGATTTTTTTATAATTACTTGAAATCTGTTTAAATAGTATTTTTTAATCTATCCAAAATGGAACGGATTAGCCATTTTTTAATTATAGTACTGAAGTAATTTAACACTTGCTGTATTTAAAAGTAGGCCACATGAAAAATTAAAGCTACATTTTTGCATTAGAGACAGTGGTTGACATTGCATAGCATTCGGTAATTATGTGTTTAAACTAGCTTCCGCCCGCGACCTTGTGTAAGATTAGGAATTTGCTAAATATTTTTTCATTAAAAAGTGCACACACACATCCATCCAAACCTTTTACTGTGAAGAATACAAACGCCTAATGATAAATACTTTAATTTTATATCCCACAGGAACCACTTCATAAATTGGAATAAAAAGTAGCCTGCTTCCTTTTTCGTGTCAAAGGTAATGTATGGCATGCACCATTGCCAAATTTGTCAATTTTTTGGTTTGAAAATATGTCTTTCTGCCGTGTTTCTGACGGCGTATCCTTCTTTTGAACGATAGGTCGCTTGTCCGTTGTTTTTACCGGACAATGGACCGTTTTTTTTGCCGGAGTTGAGGTTTTGTATGGCTTGCAATGAACGTGTATAACCGTATCGGACATTTGTACGGCGACGAAGCTATACAATACCGTAAAAAACGATCCGTTGTCCGTTGAAAACAACGAACATCTACAAGCGGCTTAAGGCTTCGTCGCTGGACAAGTGTCCAGTACACACATTCATTGTATTGTAAGCCATAAAACACCGCAAGTCCGGCAAAATAACTATCCGTTATTTATTTAATCGTATGGCAAATTACAAATACAGGCATTATTAGAGCAAAACACTTAAACTACTAAGCCACGCGACTGCATCAGGCGAAACTATCCGTTGTCCGGCGAAAACAACGGATGTCTGGAAGCAGCCATAACCTTTCTGAAAGTGACATACTCGTATTACTTTGCGACGTACTTGCCGAATAAACGTTTTGATTTTAGTCCGAGGACTTAAGCGGCAGTCGGCAGAGGACATTGGTTGAAGAACGATCCCTTGGTGTCAATGTGTTCTTGAGAAAACGCAGCGTTGGACTCCATAAGGTGGACTGGTGAAGATGGTCTGATGGTTACGAGTGGCACAGGACCAGTCTTATTGGCGTATTTTGGGGAAACCTATGTCCAGCAGTAGACGGCTTTCGGTTGACATTGACTATTATCATCATCACCATCATTACCATCATCATCATCAAGGTTAATCGATGCATCAAGAGGAAACAAACTTACAAACAAACAGATTTATAATATTTTGTATTAGTGAGGCTTAAGATTAGTCTACTTAACATTCCATAAGTTATTAAGACGTCAGTGCAGTCTTAAAAGCATGGTCTCGTATTTTACCACGCGCTGTTGTCACGCACAGCCTAATATGGTACTTATCCAAGCAAATGGAGTGGAAAAGTTATTAGTTTTTCAAATTAGTTAGGCAACCTGTAATCATACTCGGAGCGTGCTCCGTTTAAGCACTATTTAACTGGCGCTGAAATATAGTTCTTAAGGTTATAATAGACTGTGTAAATACTAATACAAATAGGTATAAAACAGCATAGTTGAAATGCATTTTTGAATATAAATGGAAAATACAAATTCTGGAATGATACAATTATAAATGGTAAAGTTTGTGTGCAATAAAATTTACAGCATTTCAAAACGGCTTCGGACGTCTAAGGCTGCATTTCATTCAGAGATGTGCGAGGAATCCGTTTATAAATCGTAAACCAATAGAAACGTTACATTTACCAATTCCCGCTCCGCTGAGTTGTTTCTACTAGAGTTGTGCTTAAGTGAGGATAGGTGAATGAAGCGCTACTATTGGTTCATGAAAAACACATGCATTCAATGCATCCTCTTACTCTCTGGTGGTAAGGCAGCCTAAATGACAGTACCTCGCTGGCATCCATACTAATATTACAAATGAATAAGTATGTGTTTGTGTGTTCGTATGTTTGACCGTCTTTCACGTCGAAACGGAGCGACGGATCGATGTGACTTTTAGCACAGAGATAGTTCGTGGGCCAGAGAGAGACATAGGCTTCTTTTATCCTGGAAAAATGCACAGTTTCCGAGGGAACAGCGTGCGATAGCCGGATTCCATGTGAGCAAAGCCGCGGGCAAAAGCTAGTGAAACAATAAATCGCAGCGTGCACATGCCTTACATTCATGTAGACGGTAAATGAGTAAGCCGTCTAAGCTTTCCTAAGGTCACGCGGTGAAGGCCACAACACGACACGACGCCTTCGCTGACAAGGCTAAAAACCGGATCCCATACGAAGGCCTTAAACTCTTAAACCATATTGTTTGATCTATGACCTGTCAAAAAACTATAGACACATGGCATGTTGATTACAGACCGGACAAAGCATGGGTCTTAGTTATCTGTAATTTAAATCAGTTTTAGTTGGTAGGCTTCGATGCAATTTTAAGGTGGGTTTGACTTAAGTATTAATTATGGTTCATTATTAATTTTTTTAATTGAATTACCAGCGAGCATGTCTGAAAAGACCAGGTATAATTCATCAAAGGAAAAGACTAAATAAGTGTTAAGGAAGCGAAAGATGAATATCAGGATCGTAGTAGGTGCAGGTGGAAACAAATATTATCTGCCGATCCCTTCATTGGACAGGGGCGTAATATATTATAAACGAGTATGTATGTGTATGTTAAATTAAATTCATCTTACGGACAGTTGGGTACATTACCTTGTTAGACCGGAAAAATATATTAAGATCCCGCATAACTATTAAAAAAATATTTTTAGATTTTTTTATTTTTTTATTATTATTATGGGCCAAGTTATCTGAAAAAATAAATTGAAATTGAACTATTCATACTATCTGATGAAGAATATCTTAAGAAAGATACACAATGGTATTGATAAAATAAAATTAACTCAAAAGTGTTTTTTTTGAGATACCACATTTGCTTTGAAAGGGCAACAACAACTTAAAACATTAAAATATATTATTTTTTCATATAATGCCAATAAAAAATTGTATTTGTGCACCAACATTTTTTTTAAATAGCTTTAATAGCCACAGTTGAAATTAAATTGTGTAACTAATTTTTGTTTGCAATAGAATTATTGTAAAATATAGTAGTTACTCGTACGTACGTGGTATTTTATTTTTGAATAGGCACCGATAATGACTCTATTTATAGTGACTCAGTATTATTTGTTTAACCTAAGTTATCAGATAACGCCCCAGGCCACACAGATAATGGAACAATTAACGCTATAGATTACTTTTACTGGTGTTGAAAAATCAATTAAGATATCTATATTTAAATGAGTTAATCAAAATAGTCGGCTATTATCGGGGACATAGTAAAAATCAAGTGTCAAGTAATTTTCTGATTAGGTTTTGAAATTAGACAATTGATAGTTATATAAATTATTATAAATTCGTTAGTCGTGACTTCATTTATGACGAATCCGTTTATGCCTACTCTGTGGTTTATACTGATCCCGTGGAAATATAAGGATAAAAAGTAGTGGTTAATCCAGATGTAAGTGTCCTTTCTAGCAAACTGTTAGAAAGTGTCTTTTTTTAGCCGGCGATTGTCCGATTCTGTCTGTCTGCCTTCAATTCCCAGTCGTCTAAACAATTTTTAAGCTACCTTTATAGATAGCAGAGTTATAAAGTTTGAAATTCGAAATTAGAGAAAGTCGCACGTGTGACTTCATACCACCTGCATGCACAAAACATTTTAGAGGGGGCATTAACATAGAATTTTCAAACATCACTGTAAGTTAAATTTTCAGTCGAATAAATGGATGATGTGGATGAATGGGTGATGGAATTTGAATTAAATTTTATATTTACATGCTATTATATTAATAAGTATTGTGTATTTATTTCATAAACAAACGTAAGATTTACATGAATACTCCAAATAGTCCTCTTAAAACAGTTGGAAAAAATATTTTCGACGAAAAGGCAAAATCCCAATATATGTGGCTAATAGGTAAGATTAACGATTACTTTTATTTGCATATATCTAAGCCATACTTACATATGAGTACCTTTAAATATCATTGGTAGCACTTACACTACTATAGGGTTTTGTGATGGTCAGCCCTGTGTATCTTACGCACACATTGCCGCATGTACAGACCTCGTCGTGCCTATGTAGATTCAAGAACGCCTATTTTATACGGCGTGGCTGCCCTGTGTGTATTATAAGAAATGACAAATTCAGAAGTTGTCAAACACCTTATTGAACTCTAGCATAAAATTAAATGTATACTAATTACAGACAGCCCGTCCTATTCGCATGTCGCAATTCGGTCGAAATATTTTTTGTTGGCATTGCACCTGCAGTCATAGCTGGCGCCGACCCAACGCTTCAGGTGGCATGCAATCAGTCTCGTCATTCGTCAAGGCGCGCAAAAAACTCGGCCAAGTCCAAGGCGATGTTTCATAGACGACGTTGGCTTACAGAACTCTTACGATACTGAACTGAAAATATTTTATGAAACACTAGCGTAATCAAGTACGTAAGGTTCGCTAGCATTGTGTTAACTTGGGTCGACCGGGTAACTCAGTAATTCATTGATTACCTAATTGTCATTTGAAATAGATCATGCAAAAATTAAATAATAATGATTGCGATGTGTCAGTTTCGAGAAAAAGGCAAAAATCCCTACGACGGCACTTTTTTCACTTTTCGTACAATTTCGCATACCTAATATAAGGAAGTAATTTTTAAAAAATGTACATCTATCACAGTTTTATGGTTTTATACTCAATTAATGTAGGTAGGTACAGCCAACGTCATAAATAAGTGATAACTTTTATACCTTGTCGCTTTCAGTCGTTACATGATTTCGTATGTCTTTTCAAACATGACGTTAAAGTGAGAAGATACAAAAGTAGTCACTTATATATGACGTTGACTGTACATACGAGGTCACAGCCACCCGCTCCAGCAAGAATTGTGATTCGCAAACGAAGTACAGTAAGTCAATGATATCTTACATGTTATTACTTATTATCTTGACATTGTATGACATCCGACAATTTTATACAAAAGTTCAAACATGAGGTGACAGGGAAAATGTAGTAGTGTAAAGATATCTTTGCCCTCGACTGTACAAAAAAATCTCGTTTGTAAATAATTTTATTGAATTGTAAGGGAAAGTACCTGGGCGACCGAGGTTTGCTCGAGCTAAAACTCGATAATACCTAAGCGTTTTCCCAGAGATAAACCCAAGCTAGAAAGCTAGATCGATTTGTCATCCCCGAAAACCCCCCCCACATACCTACCAAAGTTCATCGAAATCGTTGGAGCCGTTTCCGAGATTCTGATTGTGAATTATATATACCTATACTCACAAGAATATCTCGTTTACAGGTATTAGATTAGATAATATAAATTGAGCAATAGTTATTGAAATGTATACCTAAGCACGTCGCGAAAACATTACACTTTTTTGCGATAAAAATTGGTAATCTGTAAAACTAATTTTAGTGTTTTCTTACAATGGCAGAAAAGATAAAAAGCAGGAGTTGAAGAAAAAGACAAAAGTTCCAAATAATATTTTTTTATTAAAAATAAATTATTATATCTGCGCGCAGTATCTTTATAACATATTGTAAATGAAATAATTCTTTACTTTAAAATAACATCAAAATTCAAACTCTCGTGTCTTCACATTTGCTTGAGACTCTTCGAAGATGAAATTTGGTCGGACCTTAACCTAAATATCACTTAATTTAGTTTTAATTTAAACTTAACATTAGCTAAATCTAAGTCTTAAGATGTCTATATCTATTCACCAGTCATCACCTCTAGGAATTCTGTAAGCAAAAAAAATAGAAATCAGCGTGAGTCTACGCATTACAAACAATCTATGACTCTACGTGGTTGATCTGAGTAACCCACAATACACCACTTTAAAAGTTTACTGTTAAAATCTATTTATAAAACATAAGTAATAATTAAGCGTCAGTTTATAATTCCTAACCACATAATTGATTTAATCAGACGTTATTTTGCAGTAACTTACTTAATAATCAACCGCATGTTGGTAGCGGAGTCAGAACGTAAAAAAAATTATAGTTAATTACTATTTTCATGCAAATATAATCATTTCTGATGCTAGAGCCAAAGTGAGTCAGTGGTAAAACGAAAATGCTAATAAATGTAATTTTTCTCAAAATTTTTCTACAAATAGTTTTATTAATACAACATAATACAATACAAATACATTTGATTCAATCGAATATATTTTGATAGAAACGCATTCTTTATTTCATTTTATCGATGAAAGTCAAATGGCCCTTACCTATTTTATTTTGACTAATATAGTTTCGACGACAGAGCATGTACAGTCAGCAAAAATATATTCTATAAAAATATTTTCAACAAAGTTTTAATTTTAAATTTTAAACTCTGTCTGTCTGTCTGTCTGTCTGTCTGTTACGCTTTCATGTCGAAACCGCTGAACCGATTTTGATCAAATTTGGTATAGAGATAGCTTAAGCCCCAAGGATCAACATAGGATACCTTTTATTCCTTTAGAGGGCGCCACCACGCGATAACCTAGATCCGCGCAGAAGAAGTCGCGAGCATAAGCTAGTATATAATAATTCTATAAAAAATGTTGTCACTTAACTCGTGTGTAAGTGATAATAGTTCTTATTATTTTGAAGTTACTTACCCTCGAAGTCAACAGTCCCGGAGCCATCAGAGTCAATCTCATCAATCATGGTGTCCAAGTCATCAGCTGTTATGGTGTTGTCTAGTTCCCTGAAGATTTCTTTCAGCACGTCTGTTGTTATGTAGCCGTTTCCTGGTAACAAAATGATTATGAGACTTCTGAAAGTATCAGCAGTCGACAAACTATTAACGTCAAACCTATTTCTTTTTAATTCATTGCACTACATTATGTTGCGTTTTATTACGCTACCGGTAACGCGGCGAGCAATTTCTCTATTTTAGTTGAAGCCACACGTAATGTATTAAAAATCGGCCAAGTGCGAGTCGGGCTCGCACAAGAAGGGTTCCGTACCATTACCTATACAACATTAGACATTTAACAAAAAAATATTTATTTTATTTTAAATTAATTATTTATTTCTATCGTGAAAGTTGCGGGAAATCGGTGGATGCAAGTGGTGAGTGGTCGTTCATTGTAGTGTTCTAAGGGGGAGGCCTTTGTTCAGCAGTGGACGTCTTCCGGCTGATGATGATGATGATGATTTCTTTATAAAGTGAATATAAAACTAAAGATTAAATATTTCAAACATTTACCTGTTGCCGTTACTAATATCAAGCAAAAAACGGCAAAACAATCATATTTGTTGTATGGGAGCCCCTTTAAATATTGATATTATTCTGTTTTTAGTATTTGTTGTTATAGCGGCAACAGTAATACATAATCTGTGAAAATGTCAAGTGCTATTACGGCTCAAGAGATAGAGTCCTGTGACAGACGGACGGACGGACTGACAGGCAGACAGCGCAGTCTCAGTAATAGAGTTCCGATGGCACCGTTTGGGTACGGAACCACATTGTAATTATTAAAAGATGTAAACGTGAGTTGGTAACATTATTAATTATAATTTTGGACGTAAAATACAACCGTTATTTAATTTTGTTTTTAATGACCAATTAATAAAAACTAAAGGATTATTACCTTCTTTGTCGTATAATCTGAAGGCTTCCCTGAGTTCATTGACCATTGCTTCATCGTCAGGCTCCTCTTCTGTTAAGAATTTAGCTGCTAAAGTGCAAAATTCACTGAACTCCATTTCACCAGAGCCTAAAAAAACAACCGAATTGATTAACCTCCTCCTTATTTTGAAGTCGGTTAATTATTAGAAAAACAAAATTTAAACCAATAGCCACCCATTCTTATTGAATACCTTATTCCCTTTTGCATGTCGCATCATACTGTGATGTCATACATTTTAATGGTAAACTTTATGTTTGGAATACGATAGGTAAATTCGCACCCAACGAATAAGTCCCGATAGCCGTGATCGTCTAGTGGTTAGGACCCTACGTTGTGGCCGTAGTAACCCAGGTTCGAATCCTGGTCACGGCAATGCACAAGCATTGTCACGGGGGACTTTTTTTATTTTTTTCCACGTTCATAAATTGATAACTGAAAATTATACTGATAAAAACTTTCCAAAATATTGAATTTCATTTACTTTACTTTCAATTTGAATTACCTATAAACAATATACATTTTTTTTCTTAATTCAATAAATAATGTTTTACACTTTGAAAAAAAAAATAACTATCAGAATAATAAAATTATCAAAAAAAAGCTGTATTATTTCTCGCCTAATGTTCTTTATATCACATTACAGCGCCATCTATACGACTAAGCCCAAACTTCTGACATACTGTGAGCACACGTTGAAACTAGCGCCATCTAGGTTATTTGTGTCGAACTTCGACATCAAGTACTCACCGTCTTCGTCAACTTCTGCAATGATTTCCTTCAAGGTGTCATCATCGAGCTCATGCCCCAACATTTCCAAGATAGTACCAATCATGTCCGTGCTAATGACACCTTTCTTCTCGTGGTCGAAAGCGTCGAACGCATTCTTCAAAACTGACAAAATAAATTATAGACGTTCGTTAATTTTGTAAATAACCTCTCTACAATATAACCATAGAACGACGACTCATTGCCATTATTGTACAATGATGCATGACTTACACAAAACCTGCCTGTTTCCAGATAGTCGTTAGCAGTATTTTATGATTATTATGATTTACATTAAGTATTACTAACACTGCAACATTGGTGTTTTATAGATCGTTCAGTATTAGGCGTTTACGCCCAGACTAGAAATACCAAGCGATCTCTCAGCTAACCAGTTAACTGCTACATAAAAGATGACATTAAAATTCGCACAACAAACGATGAAAACGTTAGCTCTTGGCTCAGGAATTAAATATTACCTACAAAGCTACTTATTTTTATGAAGCCTGGAGAATACTGTTTTAAATGACAAGGTACTCGTATAAACACAACCAGTGGCGTAGCTACCCAAGGGCTAGACGGGGCAGTGCCCCGGAGCCCCCAGGCTTAGGGGGCCCCTCGGACTCCGATTTACAAACTATAAATGACAAATCTAGAGTACGTCGGATTGGAAACACGACGCATACGGAAGAAATGATTTTAAATAGTTTAGTTGGGGCCCTAGTTTATTTTTTGTCCCAGGGTCTTTGGTTACCTAGCTACGCCACTGAACACGACGAACTTATGAATATCTAGTTAGTTGTGTCTAACTTTAACTATGTAACATTGTTGTAATCAGCGAGTTTTGAAGATGGCACTTGTCAAAGTTTCGTCGGGACTTAATTGGAACAACTGAAGTAAACAAACTTTGCGCACTAGGTATTTAGAAATTATGGCGAACTGAAACTTGAACGTCTAATGGCACTTGAAAACTCGCGAACCAATGCAGCAAAATAATACAATGTTGATACAAAAATATCCAAAAACATAAAATTTTCATCATCGTCGTAAATATCGTCAACCCTAGCAGGCTAAATCGGCTCAGAGTATTATGACAAAACGATACATCATTTTATTTGTAGTGATTCTTGCCACTGCCTTTTATATGACTATTATTATATTATAATAATGGGGATAATTATACGCAAGAATATGGACAATCTTTTTGTTCACTTTACTCTTTAGCTTCACTAAATAGGGCTACGCTTCCTCCATAATGTTTTTATTGATAGGCATTACTTTTGGGTAAGTCACGAGTCATCCTTCGACTTCATTTTTGTCAATGCACGTTTTACAGGAGACCTTTCCGTTTGAAGGATATATTATTATTCTCTACGTTTATAAATTATGTACTTAGGTATAAATTATGAAATTAGAAATCAATCTGAAGTAATTATTATGCAAGGGTAGGAAAAGCATTTATCGTTTCACTTAAAACCAAGTCGCCTGCATTACGACCACAATTTAAGAAGCTTCATAAGTTGAAAAATTCGTTCACAGTTCTTTGTAGATATTTAAATAGATTTTAAAACTGTATAAAGACGTTCACGTGTTTAAGGCATTTTTTATGACGTTAGATTATTTAATTATAAGATACAGTGACACTTTGCCTTCAACACAATGATAGACTTGTAAGAAGTTTTATAATGAAGCATTATAACGTCTTGTTTTTTGTACAAAATTACAGAAAAAATGATGTAAAAACTGAAAAATATTATTCCTGTAAGTATAATAATGTAGATTTAGGGCCTGTTTCACCACTTGTCGACTAACTTTAGTAAGGGATATCAGTGATGCCGTCTCTGTTTGTTTTGTTCGAATAATCAAAGACGGCATTACTTTTAAAAATAAATAAATAATAATAATAAATATCATGGGACACTTGACACCAGTTGACCTAGTCCCAAACTAAGCAAAGCTTGTACTATTGGTACTAGGCAACGGATAAACATACTTACATAGATAAACACACTTAAAGTTACTTCGACAAATGGTGAAACAGGCTTTTAGTATTTGTATTCAAAATGTATGCCGGAAAGATAATTCGATAAAATTCACAATATTACAGAAAATTTAAGATAGAAAGGGCCTTTTAGCAAGCGATCCTTAAGAATTTACTTATCGATGAACTAATTCATAGATAAATATAAACATTTCGTGATAAGAAATAGGTAACTTACGGGTAAGCTGAGCTTTGTCAAGTTCCTCCTGAGCACAGAACATGAAACAGAAAAAGAAAATTAATAAAAAATATTTCAAGCCCATTGTTTAAAACAACCGAACAAATATTAATTGACACTTAATACACAAACTCATAACTATTTTTTTTATGCACGCACCATTTTTTGTTTGTGTAAAGTAGTTTACACTAGAGCATGTACTGTCAATCTGTGTGATCCAGACTTGTAAGATGTAGGGCGTTTATATATCACTAGATCGACGGGTTCCGCCTAGATGACATATTTCAGTGGTATTCAACCGTTACGCCAAACGATTTGAATACTTAGTCGTTCCTAACAAAACTAGATTTACGTTTCAGTCTTGTACCTGTCTAGTTACTGGGGATAGTGGTGTGGTAGTGAATATTTTCTTCGTTTATTTGAAAATATAAAAATTAAAGGATTTGATTTTTTTTGAAACGCAGAAGATTTTCGGATAGCCGGATGGAAATCTCGGGGATTTTTTTTTAGATTTTGTTTAGAAAATTGATTGCTGTTAAAAACAAATAATATTAGAAATCTGTTGTTAAGAGTTACTGAATTAGACTCGTAATCCGTCAGTTAAATAAATGGTAGTAGGCTCCCTTGCTTTTTTTTAGTCAGTCTGCTTTTCCAGTTTACTTCTCCCACGTGGGAAGAGGGAACAAAGGAGATCCAGTTAAAGTAGTTTTAGTTTTTTTTTTCTTATTTTTATTTATTTTAAAAGTCCGTTTAATACTTTTTAGTTGCTCAATTAATATTAAATACTACATAGTAAAATAGTAAATACGAATTTTTGACACCAAGTAACCTAATCCCAAACTAAGCACAGGTTGTTTTATGTTGTTTTACTTAAGTACATAGATAAATACATAGGAGTACTTAAATACATTATTATGCACTCGAGACCCGAGTACAAATAATCGTATTAATTGCTTTAATAATAATATACCCAGTAGAAAAAATTCAAAGTTTTCGATCAGATATTAAATAAATAGTCTGGTATTAAGTATCTTACATAGGTATATTTTTTATTTTTATTTTAAAAGCAATCATTTTTGAGTAATTTAAGAAAACAGGCAAAAATATACATTTCCTCGCACTCTCTTTAAAACTAATATTGGCCTACAATTTTCTTTCCTTGTATTTTAGTATATTTTATCTTAGTCATAATATCATCATCATTTCTTATTTACCTATCTTTATTAAGTAGTAACTACGTACCTACTCATTTTTAATTTTTACCTTCTCACTGCGTATTTTATCGTAAATTAAAATAAACTCGTTGTAAATAGTGATTAACAAACTGTTGGGCACCGATGCAGCTAGCATGGCATCCCAGGATCGTCAAGTCCATTGCTATCGACGGGGCTGAATTTAGTAGCCAAAGTAACCCGCCTAATTCCAAAAGAGCTTATTTCACATTCAAAAATATTTCAAATTAGCACTGTAATTGTATCGCCAAAAAGTTTCAATTTCATTTCTCACTTTGTGGGGAAAAATCTTTTTGTAGTTGATTATGTACTGTGAATCAACAGTGTAGGAAATCAACATGTATATTATATGTTCCGAGTTTGCATACAATTACACTTCCTGTTTATAATTGGTTAGAATATCGTAGTTTGTGTACATTTTGTTGTGTACTTATGCTTATGTTTTTACTAAAAACCACAAACAATTTTCCTTTTGCTTGCATTTCTAAAAAGCACATCAGATACAGTCTAGACTATGTGCTTCTTAGAAATATAAGCAAACTAAAACAGTTTGAATTTATTTTTGCCGTTTTCCAGAATTCCGTACCCGAAGGGTCAGAACGGTTCAATGTGCTGTACCTAAAGGATTCAAAGGGCGGGGTATCATATAGTGTTTAGAACTCGTTGTAAATAAATAGTGTATTTGTGTTTTAAAAATATTCGAAAACAAAAGAGAACAAAAGAATGAATCAGAAGAATCAGATTTTTTTTTACAAAGTTTCGCTCCGGAGAGTTTTACAACTTCGTCGTAGGAACTCGAAATTTGATTGTAATGTTTATTACTACGTTTCTTTTACGTATATACATACTTAAAATACCAATATAGTTTTGATTAATCAGGATTTTTGAGATTCTGTGGTGTAATAATTTTTTGTCCCCTAAATTTTACATAATATTTTTGTTTTTTAGGGTTCCGTACCCAAAGGGTGCCAACGGGACCCCGCTGACTGTACTGAGACTCCGCTTTCTGTCTGTCTATCTGTCCGTCCGCCTGTCACAGGGGTCTATATCTTGAGCCGTAATAGACACTTGAAATTTTCACAGATTCATGATTACGTGGTCGCATAATTATTAGACTATACGAAAACCTTCTGTGTGTGGCCAGCGCCTTCGCGTGCATGTGCGATTATTCTCTATTATTTAGTATTATTATTATTATTTTAAAAGTATGAAAACCCTCGCCACGCGGGTTCGACTAACTTGGCCGGCTTTTTTTAATTTACTTTTTATCATTTTACGTCGTTACGCCACTATCCTGTTCTATACTTATTGTATATTTAAAATGCGTGTGTTAACTATTCGCATTAGTTTCAGCTATTCCAGCAGTATTATCTTGATAGCCGCAAGCGATATTAGGTTTATTAACTAAGTATACATAATTAATTGACAGTGTAGGTATCTCATTACTTAATCAACCTAGGCTTTCAAAATCAAAATATCCTAACTCAATTTCGGTTTAAACTTTATACTGAGGACAGTAAAAAAAGGAACAATACCTCTAATTGCAGTCGGGTAAACACATGACTAAATTCAAAATACTCGCATATTAATTATATAGTAATAGCTTAGGTATAACACTTGAGCGTCCAAACTTCGCTCAGGCTAAAACTCGGTATCAAACGTTGTTCCAGAGACAAACTAGATCGATAGTTTACCCCAAAAACCCCCACATAGAAAACTTCATCTAAATCTCTAGAACGGTTTCTGAAATCCCCGAAAGAAAAAAATTAATAAATAAATATACAAGAACGCCTACAAACAAGGCAGTTCGCCGTATCCTATACGCTAGTTATTGAACTAAAGAAGATGTAATATCTCGCAGTCAGCTCGAATCAGATTAGACTGGGAGCATCAATAATTTATTCGCAGGGTTCCGCTGGTACTGACGTACGTTATTACATTTGCAAACACGTAATGTAATGGAATTCAAAGAGCAATGAAATTGCTTGGAGTAGTGATAGGCTAGCGAGAAAAATGGAGAGGGATATGCTATCCGCTCTGTACTAGGGCTTTGATTTTAGTTTTATTTTATCCGCTGTTAGATCGATGCCATTAACTGCGTTACTGTTTCTACTTGTAAAACAGCTAGTAATATAACTTTTATAAGCCCTTTTTTATTTAAACTCATCACGTACTGTATATTTGTCTCGTCTGATTGTTTACTTCGAATCTCGCAAGTTCATTTTTACTCACTTTATTAATATAACAATGATAATGCATGAAATCTTTAACATGAACTTAATATTGTTGACAAAAAAAATCAATGGCACACAAGTTACAAGTTTTTATTTAACCTCCCCTAAAATTTATTTTACGTTTTACAATAAAATATTTCATTACAGAAAAGCACAGATTTATAACACATATACAAAAAAAAATACAACTACTAGTCTACTATCTACTTACTATTTACAAAACTTAGACTAAATAGAAAATGTCTTCAAGGCTGCTGCTCTGGGGGGTCGTTCCTAGGAAGCTGGCAGCATTACCTCTTTGGATAGCCAGGCTGATGCGTTGTGCAAGGTAAAATGAAATGTAATAGCCTCATATCCAGCCCCAAGAAACCAATTTTGAAAATATTTACATTTAGCGCGTGAGTGCGCCGCCGGTAGTAGGCAGGGAGCGGGAAATTATTAAAAAATAATAATAAACACTAAATGTAAATATTTTCAAAATTGCTTCCTTGGAGTTGGATATGAGGCTATTAAATATAATTTTAGGTACCCATATTTTACAAATTTAATAGTGATTCAACCGTAGCATATCTAGAGGAGCCCAAACTTAGTATGTTTTAAAAATTATTTTAATTTTAATTTAAAACAAGCGGCTGAAATATAATGATGTGATATATTTTTAGAATGGGCTTAGTAAAACCTTTCAGTAGATACCAACACACGATAGGTTTCAGAACATTTTTTTTTCCATATTTTTTTTTTGTGCTACGGGTCAAATTGATTCGTACCTATATGGCCTAAAGTTCAATCGTTCCTATTTGCATACTTTTAACACCATTTGCAGCTTTTTACTGACTTTCAAGATGTACAGTCAATGTCATAAATAACTGATTATTTCTGTACCTTGTCGCTTTCAGTCGTTACACAATTTCGTATGGCTCTTCAAACATGTCAGGGCGTCAAGGTACAAAAGTGATCACTTATTTATGACGTTGACTGTACCGTACTGTAAAAACTAGACATCCTCACTTATTCCACTAATACTTAATATAAATGCGAAAGTTTGTAAGTCTGTTTGTCACTTTTTCACGTCTAAACCGCTGAACTGATTTTTTAGATACATATCTACAAATACAATTCGTAATAAATAGTTAGGAATCCGGGAAAAGTTTAAAGGGTAGTTTTAAATTGCATATTTCCCATGGGAAGCGATAAACGGATTCTACGCAGACGAAGATGCGACCAACAGCTAACTAATTTTCGATGTTTATGGATACCTCAACATAGTGAGCCTACATTATTAAAATTTAAAACTCGTCATTTGTGACAAGGACAGAATATTAAAGTATCATTGTCGCATCGATCGAACGAATAGGTATACCAATTCTGTAAATTACTTTACACATTTGTACTCGTACTTCATGAGCAAATAATTAAAACATGGGCCATACATACTTGTCTAATTGAACAGCATTAGTTCAGCTACTTTTAAAAATAATTAGTTTTTCTCATTTTTATTACACTGTTATGTTTATTCGAAGAAGCAATGTAAAGCAAAGTGTTTGATGTTTGTAGCATGACCGGAGACATCACTTGTGTTCTAGGATGGCGTACTTTGCTTTTGACCGTATTTAAGTATTATGATGAACGGAAAATTCAAAGACTCCATTATTTTTAAAAGTCGCTGAAATAATGTTGTTCAGTTTAACAAGGAACTAATTTTTACAGGTCACACCCGGTATAAGGAACCCTTATTAATATAGATAAGTTTTTTGTTCACTTTACTTTATGTTGGCATAAGTACCTCGTTGTCATCCAATACCTACGTATATCATATTCCAAGTCAATAAAGCTACTAGAAAAGGATCAAATTAGACTTGCAAACAACTTTAATATATAGGAATCCTGATGGTTTTTGACAACAAACTATTTCTATACCTAATCATCAGCGCTTGACGTTTTTCTTTTGAAATTATCAGTTTATCTTATACTAGCTTATGCCCGCGACTTCGTCTGCGCGGATCTAGGTTATCGCGCGATGGCGCCCTCTATCGGAATAAAAGGTATTCTATGTTGATCCTTGAGGTTCAAACTACCTATATACCAAATTTCATCAAAATCGTCTCTGTGGTTTCGACGTGAAAGCGTAACAGACAGACAGACAGAGTTACTTTCGCATTTATAATATTAGTAGGGAAGTAGGGATTTATGATCTGTAATTTAATAGAAGAGTTTTCTTAATTACTGTGTACTGAAACCCGCCCGCTTACTAACCTAGTTTTATAATCATCTCTAGTGATATTTATAATCTATTTGCATACTTCTTATAATCGCTTTAGAGCACCGCGAGGAAATATAGCATACCACGTCATAGGCTATCAACTCAAATATGTCCTCTCCAATTTATGCCGTCTCTTACTTATTTGCGAACAAAATAGGGACAGGTATATTAGACGTGTGCTTTTAATAGAACGCGATATATTCAACTCAATCAGTCTTTCGCTTTGTAACATCCAGTTGACTGGTATAAATGATGTTTATATTTACAGTTGGTAATTAAACGTCAGCCAGTAATCAGAATTGTGTAGGTCTGACAAAATCTTATTAATATAAATGCGTAAACATTTAAATTGCATTTGTATAATATTTGTTACGCATTGGGGTTATAAACTAAACGTATATGGATGAAGTGAGATAGCTGGATTTTAATTAAAACACGTAGACAACTATTTGTTTCCATATTCCTACGGGGACCTTAAGTTCCTTAGTTAACCCTTCCTTAGTACCCTATATTTATTTATTTATTTATTTTCGGAGAACCAACAGCTATAACTTACAGAATAAACTTATTTTATAGTACCAATAAAGCCAATTATAAGTATTAATAATAATTATAAATAAATAAGAGATTAGTTATTTTATTACGTACGTATAATTATTAACATTCTTGTGAGACATTGTTTGTCACATAAGCACAGAACGATTTGAATAGTTTCGGTTTTTAGTATGTATTAAAACTAATTTACTGCTCTAGTTCCCCGAAATTAATTTCATAATTTCCCAACGGGTTAAATATAACAGAGAAAACGATGCCAGTGGACTGTAAAGTAAAAGAAAACACTTTTGTATTCTTACAGTTTTTATTCTTATAAATAACTTATCAATAAATAAATGTATAATTTTTCTTTCCAAACAGATCTTTGTAAAGGATGCTTAATTTTAGAATTTTCATGCTGCCACAGATTCACAGCCAAGTCGTTTAGTCGTCGCCTCCTGTCATGACTTCCATGAATTCTGAAAGTTATAAAGTTAAACAAGTTAGAAAACCAAAAGAATTTCGTCACTGCTAACAAGGGAGTATGAATTTTTTATGCCCAGAATGAGCTAGGGAAATTGTGGGTCCACAACTTCTGTCACAATTATGTCGACTCAAGTTCAGTAAATATTTAAGTCTTATCACAAAGCTGCGGTGAGATATTTGTAGTACATATTTTTAGAAATTTAGGTGAACGGTTTTGCGACCAAATTTTATATATTTTGTTTTCTAACTGGCTTAGAATATCAAGATTACTATTTGGAGTCTATTGTATTTTTTATTTCAACTCCAAATTTTTGTTTCTTTTACGGTCCAGCGGTGGCGTAGGGGAATAGCACGCAGCACGGAATGCTGAGGAACTGGGTTCGATTCTCAGCGCTGGACTATTTTTCTGGTTTTTCTGTGCATCCGTGTTTCGGCTTGTGTTTTCGTGTGAAATATATGGCTTAGAATAATTTAAATATTCCGTACATTTCCTCTCATTTTTATGTTTATTAATAGAATGGTTTCTCAAGTTTTGTCTCATTGATTTTGAAACCTAAATAGAACCTTAAACCTAACCAATTTCATCACTTAAATTCATACATTCTAGTGAACGTATGTGAACATCTACCTTTTAAACATGCCATTATTTTTTATTACAAATTGGGTGTAGCTATCGATATGCGTGCGAAGGAACCATTTCCCAGCCTAACGACTCTATTGACTATATTATAGGTAATGTGGGGCAATACATTAACAGCACATTATAAATTATAATAATGGGCATACTTTTTAGGAAATTTCAGCAGTAGGCTCTGGAAATTTGCGGCGGCGAAGTTAATGATGGGAGACGAGTTTTTAAAGATGGTTTTAAACCATTAATAATTTCTCGATAATGAGTGTATTTGTTTCAAATTAGGTATTTTGATAGCCATGTGATTTAGTTATTTTGGTTCTTCTAGTTTCACAAAGGATCATAACTTTTGTTTAGTTCTTTCTATGTATAATTATCATATATCATAATTTTAATTGTGTTACTTAGAGTTTAATATGTGTCAGTATTATTAGACTGGCTATGAGGAAGACGATGTTCGTAATTATTTTACAGATTATTAGCCGTAGATATTCTATGTATGTTACTTATAATTTTTTATACGCGTATAATTATGTACATTTGTAGGTATGTAATACTTCAGTTTTACCTTACTTTTTAAAACTTGACATCTTTCATAATATGGACTGCTAAGGAATTGAATCCGCTTCTGTCGGCCATTTTTTCGAAAATATAATTTAAGGATATTTAAGGCCAGAGTGGATAGACTATTACTAAACTAGTGAGTTATCTTTGACCTTATTTGCATGTACTATCAAATGAAGCTGTGGACAATCATCATCATCATCATCAGCCAGAAGACGTCCACAACTGGACAAAGGTCTCCCCCTTAGAACGCCACAATGAACGACAACTCGCCACTTGCATCCACCGGTTTCCCGCAACTCTCACGATGTCGTCAGTCCACCTTGTCGGAGGCCTGCCAACGCTTCGTCTTCCGGTTCGTGGTCGCCACTCGAGGACTCTTCTTCCCCAACGATTATGTGTTCTGCGAGCGATGTGGCCTGCCCATTGCCACTTCAATGCATATTTTTTTAGCTAGGTATGTCAGTGAGAGTGGCTATGTGAGTGGACAATCGCTGTTCAATAATAAATAAATCTTCATACGTACCATCAAAATCAACAGTGCCAGAGCCGTCAGAATCAATTTCTTCAATCATCATGTCCAACTCTTCTGCGCTGATCTTGTCATCGAGCTCTCTAAGGATTTCTCTGAGTACTCCAGTGGTGATATAGCCGTTGCCTGTAAATATATCCATATCAGTATTACATATTAAATATTTACTTTCTCTCTCTGAAACTTCTTCGCAGTATAAATGTCTAACGCAACTCTATTCATATTACTGTTAAGACTCTAATGTCCAGAGCGAATCAGACGTTTTAAAAGTCCTATCCAAATTAGTTCTGATGATTCTACGAGTACTATAAGCAACTTTTTAGATCCGTGTAGTAAGAAACGTTAAGTAATTTTAATCACAACCCTGAAGTTTAGTAGAACCTCTCATTTACATAATCGTACTACGTTAGAGAGTCACCGATTGCAAAAACATCAGTAGGACCCTATGCTTCAGTCTACTCGTGACCACGGCTAACTGCTGCTATATCTATTTTAATATATACTATACCTTTCAATGATAATTCTATATAAACTATATACTCTAAATAATAATCAAAATCTTGGAAACGGCTCCAACGATTTCGATAAAATTTAATATGTAGGGGTTTTCGGGGATGAAAAATCGATCTAGTTTGGTTTTATCTCTGGGAAAACACTGGTTACCGAGTTTTAGCCCGCGCGGAGCTCGGTCGCCCAGTTAGGTCCTCTAGTTTAAAAATCGAAGTAATAATTACTCGCTGTTAGCATGATAAGTTCCGGTTGCGGTACTAGTTATAGTTAAGTTAAAACCACGAATGGTTAAAATATTACATCAGTTAGAAATAGTACGTTGTGTATTCGGTAAGGACGGTAAATAAGGAATTACAAACGAGAGTCTATTAGAAGGCCGAAGTCGAAAAATGAGGGCTTGAAAGAGTCGATGTTCGTAATTGAAGTACCGCCCGAGTGACATGTTATTCATCATATTTGTGAGTAAAATTGTATACTTGTAAAATCTAAAAAGGCCCCTTTTTTCTATTCAGGGGGTTGATCTCCGTGTTGCAACAGGCTTACAAGCAAGTGTGGCGAAAATAATAATGTTACCTTCTTTGTCATATAACCGGAATGCCTCTTTGAGTTCCTGCTGCATCGCCTCAGCGTCCTCTTCAACCATGAACTTCGCAGCCAGGGTCACAAACTCATCGAACTCCAACTCACCAGATCCTGCAAAAACAAAGTGATATTACGAAGCTGAACCAAAGAGAGTGTGTGTGAGAGAGAGAGAGAGAGAGAGAGAGAAAGAACTATTTACAAAATATTCCATTCAGAAAAAAATACATTACTTAGAAAGAAAGAAATAAGTACAAATTAATATGGAGTAATATAAATTGGACTGGTATAAAAGAGCAAATTTTAGAGATCCAGAGATCTAATTAATTGTAATTTTTGAATATATTACATAAATATCTTCAAATGTCACGTCTGACTTGAAAAAGTAAAGAGTAAATAAAATAAGTATTAATGAAAACCTTTCGTCGTTTCTCCCAAAGCCTTTAATCTTAATCTCGCTTAATTGGTTTACATTAATTTGGAAAAGCTTTTCGTTTTGCCGAACAAAATCATGAACAATAAATTATTTCACTGAGGCAGTATAAAATTAACAGTAAAATGGAACTCGGTGAATAATTGAAAATGTAAAATTTAGCGAACCCTAATAAGTTTTTTTTTTATATTTTCTAGCATCAACTTGTCATCCTCATTAGGTTTTAATATAAGGGCTTATATTAAGTAGAAATGAATGTACGTAACTAAGCTCAGATATAAAAATGTTTGAAAGATCTGTAATTTTCTATACCATGTTAACGTAATTTAGTAATTACCTACTAGCTGTTGCTCGCCACTCCGTCCGCGTAGAATTCGTTTATCGCTATCTCGCGGGAACTATGCCATTTTCCGGGATAATTTCTTATGTCCTTTCTCGGGTCTCAAACTATCCGTATACAGTATATCATCGAACTCGATTTAGCGGTTTAGACGTGAAGAGTTAACAAACACTGTTTAATACCAAACATACAATGTGTAGACAGCTTTATTTATTTGAAGCTGGCAACACTCTCTTCTTGCTAAGCCTTGCACGGCGAACGCACGTTTCCCCAAATTAATTTTGTTAAAAAGTTCAATAAACTTTAATCTATTAAATTTCTACGCATTTTGATTTCTACAAACACACAAACAGACTTCCAACTTTCGCATTCATAATATTAGTGGGATACACGTAGGTAGGTATAGAGTGGAATAACCGTCATTTCCATTTCTAATCTTATTGTGATCTAATAATAAGAAGTCGGTAGGTCTCCAACAAGATGGAGCGACGACCTGGTTAAGATCGCGGGATCACGGTGGATGCGAAAAGCACAAGACCGGTCTGAGCGGAGAGCCTTGGGGGGGCCTATATCCAGCAGTGGACGTCTTTCGGCTGACATGATGATGATGATGAATAAGAAGTCAACGGAATTAAAGTTAGAGTAGGTATTTAAGTTAGCTTAATAGCTATGCCTAAAATATTACACGCCACGCAAGCTTTTTTTCTCAGTTAAATTAATTATTCCGGGATCGTTTGTTAGCTAATACATTTTTGATTCTTGGGAGTCCTATATTCTCAGTAGATAACAGAAATTCGTACCGCCCTTAACCTTAAAGGGGTTCTTTGTTCTCGCGAGTCGCCCCAGGCGCAGGGAACTTGCACAGTTTTAATCTATTATCCGACGGTTGATAAAAAAATATATAAAAATCAGGGTTTCATGACTCATTTTAAAAGCGACCTGCTAATCATTTTTAACATAGTGAAAAAAAAGCTGACTTACATTTCGTTTCATTTTTTTGTTTTCTAATATATTTAAAACAAAAATGCTGTAGCTCTAAACTACAATACCTACTCCATTTGCAGATGGTATGCAGATGGATGTGCAAGGTCCGTCCGGATTGCTACCACTCTCGCTAATCCTGCCGTGAAGCAGCAGTGCTTGCACTGTTATGTTTCGGCGTGGTGAGTAAGACAGCCGGTGAAATTACTGGCACTTGAGGTATCCCATCTTAGGCCTCTAGGTTGGCAACGCATCTGCAATACCCCTGGTGTTGCAGATGTTGATGGGCGGTGGTGATCTCTTACCATCAGGAGACCCAGTTTCTCGTTTGCCATCCAGTCGAATAAAAAAAAAATTATTGGAGTAGGTCAAACGTTTTTCTTTCGCGCCCACGTTAAGCTGTATTGTATAGGACCCTGTTTCAAAATATTTTTTGACAATTATAATGCGAAATATTTGAGAACTGTAACTCCAATGGTTAAGCTGTAAAACCTGTGACAGTTGACGAACGGACAGACAGACGGACAAAATAAGACACATAAAAATACAAACATTGGAACATAGAACCTCCTCCTTTTTTGAAGTCGGTTAAAAAGGACTGGGTTTGGACCCTTAGAGTAAGGAACTCTTAAACCAACATATTCAAATATCACTTATTTTTTAAATCTTAGAGTTAATGCAAAAACTTTTCAGCCTGCCGATTTATTAATGCCGTTTTCCTCTAGCATGTACCCTATTTATCGTACATTTCCCAGCAAACCGTAACACAAGGACTGTATTAAATAATACGAAGCAATTGTGGCGGTATCAAAGGCAATAACTGTAGCATTATCGTGTTATAACAATCGGTGCTTCTGGGCTTGTTGTGGTATTCAAACAGTTCTCTTTGACAGGACCTTCTTACCATTATAACAACTTAACTTCAAAATTTGCGATCAAAACGAAAGCGTAATACGTCCCGATATGGTTGACTATGGTAATCAGACATTATTTGGAGTTACATTTATTTATTATTTAGTAACGACGCGATTGATAGATGTTGACTTAAGAATCCAACATCTTGTGGAATTCTGTAATCTCCACAAAACAGTTATAGCGAGAGTTGTTGCTGATATTTGCATGACACTTTTTGCAGAGTAAGTTGCAATGTAGCACTCGTCGGTTGCAGGCTTTAATATACGTCCTGGAATGTTCGACCTTATGATTTGCACTACTCATTTAATACAATTATGGAACACGATTTAACAAGACGTGCATTACTATTTGTCTACACCCATATAGTAAATACTAATGACCATTACGATTCAGATATCTGTATCGTAATGAGATTTCATACATCATTACAGCACCGGGGGCACCTATGCGCGCCGTTTGCCCACACGCTCGAGCAGCAGCACGTTGTCGCGCGCGCAGCTTGTGGGCGTGGGGCAGACAAACCTACCTAGTTCACGTTCATGCGGGTCATTCTCAATGGTTCTTGAACACATGATAGAGGATTTAATATATGGGTGTAGATAAAATATTATATGCAACTGTACGTAATTAGGCCTTAAAACACTCATGTGACCCTATTATAAAACCACACTCATGTTTCAAGGACCCCTATTACGATACAGTTGCATAAATAATTATTAAAATCCAGAATGTGTAATTTTTTACTATGAGCTATTCGGTGAAAGAAAACATTGTGAAATGAGATTATGGTGTGTGCTAAGTTCTAAATCCGCAATGGGTTTGCGTGGCAATTAGCACAAGCCCTTTCATCCTAAGACGAGGCCCATGCCCCGCTTCGAGACGAGATCAAATTCCGAGATCTCACTTCAAAATTCGTTGCATTGCTAGATTCATCAAATCAGTCACGCAAATGTCAAATCTATACATATAATAAAGCTGAAGAGGGTCGAAAGTCTGTACATGGAAGATATTTGAAAAAAAGTTAGCTGGGGATACTTAGAATCGATAACAGAACACGTTCCAATAGTTTTTAGAATTTTTGTCTGTTTGTCTGTTTATCTGTTTATCTGTTTATCTGTTTGTCGTTTTTTTGTACGGGCATCACGTGAGAACGGCTGAACGGATTTTGGTGCAAACTTTACTAATCTGTCGAGAAAATCCCCGGCCAAATTATAGGCTATCAAAATTCAACCCTTAGACTATAAAAATTCAACCCTTAAAAGGGAAGGTAGACACTAAACTCGATTGAGTTTGCACCTTCAAGTTTTCAAATACGTGCTATGATTATCGAGTACCCCGCTATACTAACAGATGGCGCTGAAATTAATAACGTTGTGACATGATTGATTAAGTCGCTGAGTAAGGATTTTGCCAAATTAAGAAATTTAAAAGAGGGGGTACGGATATCAAAAAATGTAATTGAATATTTTAAATGATAGTAAATTAATTGCCACACATTGCAGTGCCATCTTTTGGAGAACTGAGTAAACATTAAGTAATGAAGAATAAATGGGTTTACATAGTTACATAATGTAATATCGACACATATAATTGCATAATTATTTGATTTCATTTTATTACGATATAATACAAAATTATGAATTCACTCTGTCATGAATTATACCTAATCGTAATTATATCGCATTCATATAATTATATATTTTAAGCACTTCTCTTTTAAAATATGGCTTTTCTGTCCTAATTAATAGGACGAATTCGCCAGTGTCTAAGTATTCTCATTGAGAGGCAACGTTGTAAGGTGATTGTAGTTTTACATAATAATGGCTATGGAGGGTGGGTAGGTACTTAGAAAAAAAAAATCATTTGCGGAGTAAATGTCAAACGATTTGGTGCTCGCCTTTTTTATACGCGTTACTTTGCCTTTCTGTATGTAAAATTTTATTCTTTGAGTATGATACATACCTATAGGCATTTCAATCTACCGCTGTACCCTGTATCTCTCCGATTTCAACAAATTTTGGGAGGTAGACTCAGTCCATGATTCTGAGCTGTAAAACAGAGTCTCCAGATGTGGATGTGAATAGTAGATAGAAAGAAATGCCCATAGATGAGAAACTTAGTGAACAGGTTTTTCAGTTGATTATTTATCCGCAGTTTGAAAGAATTTTTCGAAAATCCCATGGAATCGAAAAATGTGGGACACTGAAGTTTGTGAGAAAATCTGATTAGGTACTCTCGAACCAACTGTATCGTAACCAATCCATACTATCCATATCCATACTAATATTATAAATGCGAAAGTAACTCTGTCTGTCTGTCTGTCTGTCTGTTACGCTTTCACGCCAAAACCGCGGAACCGATTTTGATGAAATTTGGTACAGAGATAGATTAGACCTTGGGAAAGAACATAGGCTACCTCTTATTCCGAAAAAAAGGCTTGAAGGGGTTGAAATAGGGAATGAAAGTTTATAGGGAAGTTCGTCATTTTTAAATATAAAATCATGAAACTTGGCATTTAGGTAGTTAATCTATCTATCTATACATATAATAAAGCTGAAGAGGGTCGAAAGTCTGAACATGGAAGATATTTGAAAAAAAATTAGCTGGGGATACTTAGAATCGATAACAGAACACGTTCCAACAGTTTTTAGAATTTTGGTCTGTTTGTCTGTTTATCTGTTTGTTGTTTATTTCAACGCGCATCACGTGAGAACGGCTGAACGGATTTTGGTGCAAACCTTATCAATCTGTCGAGAAAATCCCCGGCCATATTACAGGCAAAATCAAAATTTAACCCTTAGACTATAAAAATTCAACCCTTTATTCGTGCTATGACTATCGAGTACCCCGCTATACTAACAGATGGCGCTGAAATTAATAACGTTGTGACATGATTAAGCCGCTGAGTAAGGATTTAATATTCAATTCAAAATTTAATATTCAAAATTAATGTTGGTATCCGTAAGGATTTTGCTAAATTAAGAAATTTAGAAGAAGGCTTCTAAATTTCTTAATTTACGGATACCAACACATTTAATTGAATATTTTAAATGATGATGAACAAAATTAAACGATAGTTAAATTAATTGCCACACATTGCAGCGCCATCTTTTGGAGAACTTTGTAAACATTAAGTAATGAAGAATGCATGAGTTTACATAGTTACGTAATGTATATCAACACACATATAATTGCGTACTTATTTAATATTATTTTATTACGATATAATACAAAATTATGATCTCACTATATCATGAATTATACCTAATCGTAATTATATCATATATTTTAAGCACTTAATAATGGCTCTGGAGTTTGGGTATTTTGAAAAAAAAAAAATCTTTGTCATCAATGTCAAACGATTTGGGGCTCGCCTTTAAGTAGGTATGTAAAATTTTATTCCTTGAGATATGATACATATTATGGGCATTTCAATCTACCGGTTTACTATTGTTTCGGCGGAAATTATTTAGCAAATTATTAGCTCCCAAACTATTTATCCCATATTTTTATTTAGGCGAAATGTCATTTCCCAACTCAACATTTCGCACTGATATCATTTCCCAACTAATCATTTGATAAATTATTATTATGCAAATTATTACCTGGGATTTTTTTAAGATGTCATTAATATTTTGGTCAAAATGTATTGATTGGCATACCTTAACTTAGCAACATGTTGAATCTCATTAAACCTACTTTCCTACTGACAGGTTATACTGGCTGCTATAAAAAACCTAACATCGAAGGTGTTAAGGTAGGAGCTAAGCTCCGCTCCGCTTCGCTCCTGCCTTAGCCTTCTGAACATAAACTACCCAAGTCGCTTCTGCTCCGAACCGACTTGCTCGCTCGCTTCGCTCGCTCGCACAAATTTTGAAGTAATACTTTGTAACATAAAAATTGGTAAAATGTTATTTACTTAACAGTTTGTTATTTGTCTAAGCCAATTATTTGCCACATAAAAGTGTGACGAAGTAAAATTTTGCAATATAAAATGTTGCGAAATAAGAAAAATGCGAAGTATAGTTATGCCAACGATTGGTTTTCCAAATGAAACTTCGGCGAAAGATTGGTTGCTTATTGTTGCTAAGTGAAATTTGGCGAAACATATTTCGCCGAAAAGGCAGTACACCCAATCTACTGCTGTACCCTGAGTTTATCTCTCCGATTTCAACAAATTTTGGGATGTAGACTCTGTCCATGATTCTGAGCTGTAAAACAGGGTCTTCAGATGTGAATGTGAAACTTAGTGAACAGGTTTTTCAGTTGATATTTATCCGCAGTTTGAAAAAAGTTTTCGAAAATCCTTATGAATCGGAAAATGTGGAACATTGAAGTTTGTGAGAAAATCATTAGGTACTCTCGACCCAACTGTATCGTATCGTAACCCACTGCTTTTGCCTTTGCCTTTTCGTGGAAAAAGTTATAGTGACATCGCATTGTTTTACAAGGGAATTTATTATGACTCTTTGATAAAATTCAACTTTGCGTCCGGACTCAAAGGTTTACAATACAATACAATACAAATGCTCTTTATTGTACACCAGAAACTACACAACTTTGTTGTTTACTAATGTTTCGGCGAAAAACGTTTGGCAACCTGGTTCATTTGACCACTTTTCATTTCCCAACTGTTTAATATTTCTGAATTTCTGAAACTGTAAATATTTCATGATTTTTATAAAACTAATCTACACTATGGCCCTGAAATAAATCCTGAAATATTTACAGTTGTGTAGTATGTAGAGTTGCGAAATGAAAAGTTGCGGAAAGGCAGTACCCGGAACTCAAATGGTTCGACCTTTGGGTTCGACTAAAGGTTCCCTGTACTATGGAGTATTTTGTAAATATCGAAATCTACGCAGACGAAGTCGCGGGCAAAAGCTAGTACATTTATATAACGCTCCCAGCTAAACATTTCTATAGCCAATGTGTTCGTTGTTTGTCATATTTTGGCAGAATCAAGCGCGCATTTTAGTGCTCTGTGGTAATCTCTTACGATGCAAATAAATAAACCGTAACGTTTAAATTTACGCGTGACACGTAAATTTGTGATAGCTTCGTTTGTTTAACTAAACTAAATTACGAGTATTGTGCCGGTTGCTAACTTGTCCTGTCACATTTAATTTTGTCAGCCGAGTGATGGCTGATAGCGTGAAATCCAAAAATAATATAGCAAAAGATAAAAAGTTCCGCGTGCCGTGGTTTTGCGTCAATAGAAGCATAGAATCCTTAGATTTTTTTGGGATATATCCGAGTATGGGATGAGTCAACATAATGTATCGAAGCAAAAAAAAATGAGACTGCGACGTCGTCATTTTTGCTATCACATTATATCTTTTAAACTGTAAACTGGCTAAAACGTAATATTGTTATGTTTTCCACCCTCATAGCTTCGCAATTTCAGCTGGGTTCACAATTGTACGTGTGTTTTCTTGTTATAACAATATATTTTAACCGTCAACCGGACGTATTAAAGTATTTATACCTATAAGCTACAACGGCAACGCTAAGCTCTCGCTTTACGCTCGCTCGGCCAAATATATTTTTGTGAATTTAAATTCTATTTAACAGTTGAAACTACTGTTTATAGCACATATTATCGTAGTCGGGTACAAGTGGGCGCGAAGTTACAGAAACATGTACCCATTTAAAGAAGTCGCTATGTTTGGTTTTATTTTTACACGTACTTACACAATTATATGAAAAATGTTAAATTTGTGCTCCCACTAAATGGGTTAAATTTATGTTACAAATACTTTTTTGTTTCAAATATACATACATCACTCCTCGTAAAGTTACATCAACATGTACTTAATGTAACGAAAAATAATAAATAAAAAGATTCCCACTCTGAAGCAGACAAAAATAAACATGGGTTTTGCATTATTGCTTTGGAGTAAAGATTGCTGTATCACATGCAGGTGAAGCCGTAAACTAGTTAAAAGAAAAACTAACCATCCTCGTCGACTTCTTCGATGATTTCCTTGAGAGTTTCGTCAGTGACGCCCAGCCCCAGCATACCGAAGATGGTGCCAACCATGACTGTGCCGATGCATCCCTTCTTCTCGTGGTCGAAAGCTTCAAAGGCCTTCTTGAGGACTAAAAAGAATAAAAAAAAATTCAAGATTCTTAGTCGGCAGTAAGCTTTAGACAGTATAAAATAAGGTTATTATTAGGTATGCGGTATTCACCATTCGTATGAAATCTTTCACGAAAGGAATATACCTATAATAATATACAAGTGATGCGCCATGGCTTCGCGTGGGTAATGTTTTAGGGAAATGGAACTGAAATGTGTGAAGTGCCTTTGTTTAAAGACCTTTTTGAGAATTGTACCTGGCTAAAGCTAGAGTGGATCACTAGTTGACACCTAATTATGATATTATTATTGTAACTATTATTATTGTCACTTGAAGTACGACACTAAAAGAGTAGAAATTTAATGAGGGTGTCACTTCGGTTGTAGGTAACTCTTACATTTTTGACGTAATTTTTTTGTTATTGTTATTATTTTTTTCAGATATTTTCTTCATTTTACTGTCGTATTTTACACGGGTCAAAAGTAGAGTTAGTAAAATCACAGGCAGAAGGTAAGTATTTTCATGCATAATTTTATCCGATGCTAAAACAAGTTGCTAATGTTGGTCTATTAAGTAGTTTATTTTTAAAACAAGATTATTTGATTCAAGGTTTTTTTTTTGTATACATACTACATAGATTTCAAATCCACTGAAAATGGATAAAATTCCATTTTTAGGATAGTGATACTTAAATACCTACTCAACCGTAAATTAAGTAGCAGTTAAGCTTCTATACCTATACATAAATTGTCTAACTGATTTTTTATTTTTGTAATGTCTCTGTACTGCTTTTGGTGATCAATAAAGAATATTTGTATTGTATTATGTATAAATACACAGCGGTAAAGTAACAAAAAAATCAAAGATACTTTCATAACTAGTGCTATTCTCGTGACATTAAAACGATCGGTCACTGTCACTTTTCTGAGATTCAACTATTGATGGAGATTGATCGATTTTGAACGTGTTAATGTTAATGACACTTCCTGTCAATTCAGAAGAGACTGACGCAGAAGAATGATGAGTGCATTTTTCTCTGACCCTGGAAACTTGAGTATTTTTTCATCATTTTAGTTAAGATTTATATATTTTTTTGAACTTAAGCGCAGATGTCGCAGCATATGCATTTTCTGGCTTTTTTTCAAATTAAAATCACACCAAAGAAAATTAAATTAAATTAACTTAAAAAAAATAGACATAATATTCCATTATTCTATTTTCCGTCAAAATATTGAATAACAAAATACTGGCAATTTCTTCAAACCAAACCTTTTATTGTTAGCTTGAAGGAAGTCTTAAAAGTAAAAACATTTTTGAGGCTACACAGAACCGAGATCGCATTAGCCAAACAAGGAAAGTTTGCAATGAAAACATTCTCTGTTCGAGCCATTATTCGGTTAATTGAATTAAACGGTTATGACTCCCAAGAGTAATCTGCGAGCAGAACAAAACTCCCAAGGAGCTAGCACGGCTAAATGAGTAAGATACCATTCATGTCGATTATTTCACTGCTAGGCCGCAAAACAGGGAATATTATACTGGCCACCGATTTAGTCAATCCATTGTGGAACATTAAAAACAAATGAATGTTTCGATTCGAACATTATGAATACTGATATCTTCGGAACCTTTTCCGGAATCCCTTGAATCCCTGTTTTTAATATGTTTCAGTTACATTTTTTTTTCTTTAAGACTTGTTCCAGTTTCGTGATTGCGTTTATGGTTATTTTAGTGTTGATATAACGTTCTTAAAATTCCGTTTGAAAATCGATTTTCGATCTTTAAAGTCGAAAGCTAATAGGGCATTTTAATTTACTTACTGGTAGCGATTTTTATGTAACCTACCTACCTACCTACATAAGATTACCTATCAAATCATGACACAGTGAGAATTTACGTGCGATATTACATTTTGAAATTTACTATGAGCTCGTAAATGAAGTAAATCATAGTGAAGAAATGTTTGAGAAGAAATTTTATTGTTATTTGTGAAGTTCCCAACTCGCACAGAGCCTGCGTGAGAACTACGGCCCAAACCCTCTTTTTTTGAGAGAAAACCTGTGACTTGCGGATTGACGTATATACCTTCGAGATGATGATGATAATGAAATAAAAGACTGTCGAATAATCACGCATGTTCTAGCTAAAATAAGCAAAAAATTATAAAATACAACCTATTAATACAAGAATAACAAAACCCCGTTCCACGTATACGTGAATTATACGATTTTAGCAAAAGAAAACAACCCAAGGTAATTGAATTTTGTGTCGTATAAAAATCTCATTGGTTTTCCTGTAGATTCGTTTTTATTGAACATGGAAAAACAAATCAAGTAGTTATTACTATCTAATTTAAAGCAGCAGAACATTTAAATAATATCTGAGAAAAACCTTTTTTTAAGTTAAGGGTCTCAAATTTAGAATAAGTGTTTTAGCTGTTACGTTTATTATGTCCAAGGAGCTTTTGAATTATTTATGAATAAAAAATAAATTGAGCGACTAATTTAACTAATACATAGTCAAAGAGCTGTGATACCAGTAATTAATTTATTTCATGCATATTATTTAGAGATGAAGTGATCGGTACGAGAGTGGTAGTGATCATTAATAATCGCTATCTAATACGCTTAGAAAATTAACATGTTTAATACAACTTTAACTCCTAAACTACTCACTCGCCAACTGGTCCTTGTTAAGTTCATCCTGCAAACAAATGAATCCAATATTAGCGTACACAATGTAAGCAATTAGATACATTATTTTAGTATTTTTACTATGAAAACACAATTAAAGCTTTAAGAGGGCTTTACGTCTAAAATCACTTCACAATCCAATCATTTACACTGAGAAAAAAACCGTTGCACATTTAAAAAATTCCATTCTATAATCAATTTTGTTTTATCCGTATACGCATAAAAGAAAACTGGCACTCGATTAAAAACAAAAGGCGATTGCCGGCGTGGCTGACTCCGAAAACAAAAGATCGCGGTGACAGATCTCACCATTTCGAAAAGCGCGTTTCTACAGGTACTGGATGAGGGAGTAAGTGATGCCGAACCAGATTAGGAGGAACACAAGTCCTTTTATCTGTATTGAGTGTGCGACTACTCGGAAACGCGCGCCGATGTCACCCAGGTTGACTCTGGTGCAGGGACTAGGTACTGCCCCTTACTGCCCACGAGTCAGTCGACTTGGCTTCAGCGAACGCTTTTAACTGTTATTGTTAAGGTCACCATACATTATACTCTGTTGCCGGATGACCACCGTGTCGGTGTGCGTGAAAGCAGCGGGCCAAATGACTAACGCTAATTGATTTTAATGAGGGCGATTGGATACGAAAATTTATGACTATATAATTAAATTGTTTTTGGAACATTGACAAATTTCGTTTATTCTCATGTGTTTCATTGAATATTTTTATTTATTTGAAATCAGAATCTAAAAGTAGTTTGGATTGGCCGATTATGTTAAGTAGGTTAGTAATACGTATAATACTTTCTCAATTACTCGAAACATTTTCGAGAACCATTAAACTTTTAAACCTACATTTGTAGTTTGGATTGGCCGATTATGTGAAACCTAGGTCAATAAATTATCCCAACAATTATTCCAGCTCTCGATAGCAATAATAGATCGGCATATATATGTTAATGTTTTGACAGCTGTAAAGTAACTTTTTATTCCAATAAATCAGTAAGCTAATCATAAATTTGTACCATAAATTAAACCCCTTAATGCTTGCAGATCTACATCATAATAGCCTTAAATCACACAAAATACTTACAAATTTTCAATTTATCAGTTAGCCGGTCGCATAAAATGAAAAGGGGCCGGTCCCGGCGAGGAAATCCACCATGATCATAAATCATAGAAAATGTTTCCTATATTAATGATAAATAATTGGGGAAAAGGTCGCTGGATCCCACTTTGTCCGGGTGTTTTGGAAGCAATACGCTTAATGAATTATGTATCTACACGTTTTTTCAAGAAACTTTCGCTTGCCGAGACACATTTCTTTTTAATTAATTGAATGAATGAATGATTTTTTTTAATATTTATTCTCAGACCATATGGTACAAATAGATGGTACATTATTGTATATAGGTGATTCATAATATGTTCGACCATCAAGCATGTTACGATTAATCTAAACCCTTAAATTTGCAAGGTAATATTAAATTAAAACAAAAAAAAGGCAAATTAAACTAAAATGTAAATATTGCATAAAATTTACTTCAGTTTTTAAATTTACTAGGGGTTCCTTTAATGTTGTTATGATGTTTGTATGTATATATAAATTCTTTATTGTACAAAAAAAGAAACCAAATACAACTTACAAACTTTTTTGATACCTTTTAAGCAATAACGACTATTTCATTTTGACAATATGAAAAAATTGTAAGACATTTAGTGAATTAGTGCCACCAAAACGCACACAATGTAATCTTTGAATAAATGTAGAGTTCTAAATGAGGGCTGAGGCAGGCGGGGGCAGGAGACACGGGGAGTAGAGGGGGGCAGGTGCTCCCGATCGTGGACAGTGACATATTTGTTGCGATCCGCGCTTTTCCTCCCGCAGATAGCTGCCAACTGCACTTGAATGCAGCAAAAGTTAATGAATCTCGATTGAAAGCTGCTTTTCATGAAACAATGTTTAAATCTCTCGTAGACGTGATTTATAGAGTATTAAAAGTCGCGATTATATTACGTCTGGAACGTGTGAACGCAATCACCTATAACCTCGTGAGTCCTACTGTACTTTATAAAGAACAAATCTACAAGAATTACTGCCTATTGTTACTACATATACGAGTATAAAGTACAAATGATTCCATGAGTAAAGAACTTTTAATGCTTATTATAATTTCCTAAATAACAAATCCTATGATTCTCATCTAGGTCTTAAGCACTACGTCAGTTAGAAAAAGTTTGAATTCAGGAGGATAAAGATCTTCCGAATGGACCGAAACTAGTCGGACTGTTCCACTTAATTGTAATCATGAATAGAACCCTTTAATAAATTGTTCGTTAGTGTTATTTTTTATATATTTTCCGGCTATAACTAGAATTCTTTAATCTCTCAAAGTAGAATACTAAATTGACAAAGTAGAATGGAATAGGAGAAGAAAAGCTTATTAAGTTTACAATACAATCTATTGCAATGGTACTTTTGTTCGGCTTTATTAAATTCAAGTTGCTAAAGGCAAGTTCACAGTGCACATTACAAAGCTTGGTTATTTTTTATGAGGTAAAAAAAACTACTTCTATTACATTTTAAATTAGCTTTACGGTGATGGAAAATATCTTGACAAATGAAATGAGTGCGAAGTTTAGGTACAATCTGTACTGGATCAGCGGACTACAACGGGGAACTATGGACCAAGCTGTCTCATTCCGAGAGTAGACCTGTGACTACGGGACGTGTGTAGGCCGAAATAATGACTTAAATACCTAATGGACTTCCTGATTGCGTACCTAACTAGTTACTTTAAATTTAATACTCATCTTAAGAATCAAAATACGACTGACAGACAATTTCTGTAAGAGAAAACTGTCTAGACCATATTTTAGATATATCCAACCGAGTAGCCATAACGCACTCGGCGTCACAATCGCTTTCACCACTTCTTTCTGCCACACGGTGTATGAGAGTAGAAAGAGGTACCTAGTGAATGTGATTGCGACTGTCCACAAGTTAGACAATACAGTCTCTGTTTTTGTGAAAAAACCATAAAGGACTCCAACTAAAATAAGTTAAGATAAATTGTTTAACAAAATGAGTTATGTGACCAACAAATTAGAAATTATAGGCAAAACACCAATTCCGCTCAAAAAACGTTCCACGAAAACTACGAGTAAAATCAAGTGGTCAGAAAAAAGCCCAATCAACACGTGGCTCCGTCTGTACAGAGCTGTCAGTGTCAAAATTGCATCGTTTCTATTAGTGAAAAAAAAAAAATCTTCGTGTAAAGTGTAAAGTGATGTAAAATACGAAGACGCGTTCTATGTCAGCAAAGTCCCAAAATCGATTCCAGGCTCCAGCATTAACTTTATGGTTACAGTACCTACCGTAAAATGAAACAAATACCTACAAAAATCAGTAATTATTTTTTCTGAAATTCAACAGCAAAAAAGGCTGTCCATAGCTGTCCAACGTGGAAATGCCGCGAGCATTATGAGCACCTTTGAGCTGGGAATGGCAAGGAGCGAGTTATTTGACTAGCTTATTGTTTGATTTGTGATTTGTAATTTGTGACGTTGGATTATAATTATCTAAATAGGTACATTTTTTTTTAAAGCAACAGTAACGAAGCGGTCAGCACTTTTAAGCTTGAGTACACATACCTCCAATCATACCTCACATACCTATCTCATTCTCAATGCTCAACAGCTGCAGTAGCCATGTTCTCGACAACGTTGAACACAAAAGTTGTTTTTTTTAGTTTTCTTACTTTATCACTTTTTTAGTGTTTTTAAAGATTAGCTTTTTGACATAAAACTGAAATTGAATTAGAAGCTTCACGTTGAAATTTCACTCGGTTACCACCATATATCAAGTGTCAGCACACATTGCTTTCATCGAGGAGCAGTTATAAATTATTTCGGAGCGCCATTTTGATGTAGGGTTATTACTTTTTTTATGTCACCAGAGCGCAGTCCCTTCTGAGTTGTTCCTGGACACACTTCCATAAATAAGATAAAGTGTTTGCGAATATCATTTTCACCATTTATAGTTCAATGGTGACCTTTGCTTGTTGTTTAGAATGTACTGTTGAGGAAACTAAGTCACGTACCAGAAGAGTGGAACCTTCTCATAATCAATTTCTGACTTTCGTAGCACAATGGTTCCACCCTGTCGGGTACGTGATTTAGTTTTCTCGCTTTAGGTACGTGAATTATTTTACAAAGAAGCTGTTGTAGCCTAGAACTTGAAGTATGAACTTTCAAACAAAGGATCGTGGGTTCAAACGCTCTTACTTCTAAAATGCTTGAAATTGACGTGGGATATAACATAAAAAATATACCACATGGTTTTCTTATTCCAGATGTGCTTAATTACTTCTGTGGTGGTTTTATTTTCTAATTCCCATGGATTCTACGTGGGAAGTACAATTTAAACCTGTTTGTATTTAGCAACGGGACACCTATTGGGCTTGACATGTTGATGATTAATGTATCGTTGACGATTACAAGTCAAAGTCAAAGTCAAAATATCTTTATTTAATTTAGGGTATAACAACCACTTATGAATTTCGAAAAACAATCTACCACCGGTTCGGAAAAACCTCTGCTGAGAAGAATCCGTCAAGAAAGTCAATGAGGTACCTACATTTTTTTGTAGAGGGAAATAGCTAATACAATATAAAATAAAGTGTTTAAAATAAAGTATTATATTTAATATTTTAGATCAGTAAAAGAAATATAAAAAAAGTAAACGATTTAGAACAGGTGCCCTTATCGCTACGTCAAAATCGCCACCAGACGATCTTTATAAAGATTTGGGTTATACTCAGTAATTTTAATTAATGCTGAATTCCTCTTTTTTCGTCATCATACTAATATTTTTAGTAATGCCGTATGACGTCCAATAGCTCCCCTCCAAACGACACTGTAACTTAGGATCGCGAAGTTACTTATTAATAAAGAAAAATAAGGTCGCGAAGTATTTCAACCGCCGTTTCTTTTACTCTAACAAAATTTACATGTAGTTCATGAACTAAAACTAATTTACAGTGGTATTTATCATCATCATCAGCATATGTCATTTAAGAGAAGTTTCCCTGCCGGCCGCGCAGCCGCGTTGGGTATTCGTTTGCGATATTGCTGTCTTTATCGCTCGTGACATAAGCGGTCGGTGCCGTCCCCCCCATGCACATCCCCTCCCGCTTCTCCGCTTCTTACTAATGTATATCGAGATAGCTTGTAGGCTTTTCAAGATTTGGGCGGTTGAATTTTGGGTTTTGTTGTCCTCATAAAATATTAGGTATACAAAAAGTACAGCACAGAAATCAATGATATTTTACAATCAAGACCGTCATTATATTTTCTATGCCTGTGGTTTTTTCGTTTTTGTAAAAATGCTTTAATAGTCTGTAATTCTCGTGTAAAGTTGACATCTGTTTTTTGTCGACTTTTGAACTCCTATAATTCTGATATTACACATTTATATGAACAGCTCAGAACGGGAAATTAAATGTTTTTGTTTTATTTTGTTTATAAACTTCACCCACGACACGGCGCTGAGTTCTTCAGTTCTCCTCCTTCAATCACTGCCTGCTTCCTTCCGAATATAGTTTTCAAAAGTCGCTGAACTAATGTGGTCCCTATTCACGAGTAAGATCTATATGTTTTAATTATTTGCTCTTGTTAAATGCCCCACCCGGTAGCATTAATATATATAGGTATTGGACCTTTGAGTCTATTAAAAAGATGATTTACAGCAGCACTCTCAACAACAACAACACCTTTTGACAACACAACAACAAAAAGAGACAACGCCTTTTGTGGTTGTCAAACCAATGGCCTGACAACAGAATTGACACTGTTTTCGTATTTTTTTTTATTATCATGGCAAGATAAAATCACCAGAAAGCGAGAGTACTTATTCTTAAAAACTTACTTTTAATTTGGTACCATTAAATTATATAGTGCGATTAAAGATGAAGGCCGTCTTGCAGGAAAAAAAAATCTAGATTTAGCAGTTAAACCTGGCTTAAGCTTGACAGTTCCATACATTTTGACACTACTAAACTGAACTTAACGCTAACTCGAGATTTATGTGTTTCCAGCAAGTAGCCATTAATCTGTGTAACTAAAACGAGCTTTAAATGAACTTTTGGTGTCAAGATTGGCCATTCTACGCGTATTTAACCTGTTTTTTCTGCATTCCTTTTACTCGACTACCGGCAAAGCCAAAGGAAGAGTAACGATTTTAGCAGTCTATTGTATATGTATTGTCTTATCGGTTTCTCTCTGTCCCTGTTAGAAATGGGATTCCGTCAATCCCAACCCACTAGCGGATTTTTATCCACAATCCCTATTTTCAGAGAACTCTTCGTATTTACTATCGGTTTTTCCATGGATATCGTAAAACGAATAAAAGTTCTTACCTCAAACAACCCGCGAGATTGTCGAGATGTTGAGTGTTCGCGGCGTCTCTTAACTATCGTTTTACTTGGTGTTTTCATTTTCCACCTATAAAAAGGACATACTTCGAAATATTCAAGTAGTACTTAGTACCTACTCACCAGTGATAATATACTTTGTGTCATGTATCTGCATAATATGACATAAAGTTTCAATTGGGTAGATTCCTGGGTATAAAAAATCTTCTCTTTTTGTTCTCTTTTAAAATATGGCTTCCGTCCTAGTTAATAGGACAACTTCGCCAGTGTTGTTTCGAGAGGCAACGTTGTACGGTGATTGTAGTTTTTGTAACTTGATAGTAAAATTCCAGAAACCACGTGGAAACAACTTGCGCATTAAAAAATGTCAGACACGAGAGCAATATTGAATTTTGTGATCACTGTTCACTGTTAAGGTTAATCACCGCATAAAACACTATCAAAATTATATTTCAACTAGCCAAAGAAACAGAAATAGCAAAATTAGATATTGTCTACATCCTCCATGTTCGAATGCCACAAATCGAATCCCGGTATAAAAAATATCTAATGCTCTTTTAGGTCCGTCAAGTAATTAACCTAAAATAATAGAGCCGTATTTTTTTTTGGTAAATCGTAAATTGTAATATTTAGCTTTGTCATAGTTATTTATTTATTTATATGTTGCTGTTTATCCCACTGCCTATATTCATTTTAGACATGTATTACTTGTATATGTACGACGATGTTTTTAATATCTACTGTTGGTGCACCACCTGCGGTTAACTAGTCCTTTCTTCGTTCTGTAAAAAAGGTTGCCCGGAAGAGATCACTTTTAAGCGATAAGGCCGCCTATTGCTTACCGTGTGATTTTCTCTCTATGTACCTGTTTTCTGTATCGTTTAGTTACTATTTCTGGTGTACAATGAAGAGCCATTGTATTGTATTGTAAATTGGGGCTTGTGAAGTCACTCGTTAGTAAAAAGGTGTGACATCATGCGGAGCTATAACCACCTATACCTACATCCATATTTTTTAATTTAATTGAAAAAAAAAAACAAATAAAAACCTTTTTGAAAATTTTTGAAAATGTAACTGAATAAATTAGGAATCTAACTTATTATAGGCCATTAGAACCAATGAACGGTACGCCATATGCTCGCAAAATGACCAAAAAACAAGCTCCGAATGCAGCAGCACACACACACACACACACACACACACACCACTACATAGGCTACTTTTTATCCCGGAAAAATGCACAGTTTCCGAGGGAACAGAGCGCGATAACCGAATACCACGCGGGCAGAGCCGCGGGGCAAACTCCCTTTAGTAATACTATATCTAGCTCTTTTAACATATAGAATATCATTCATTGAACGATGGCGGCGTTAGAAATATTTTACTTAGGCTGGTTAGGTTTAGGTTAGGTTTGGTTGTTACACTCACTCCATTATCACTGTTGATTTTTGATTTAAATTACTATTTCAATCAATAAAAAGATACAATTGAAAGTTACAACGTCACAATAAAGTCATAATTGAATGTACCGATTTATTTTTAAACTTTACAGTGAATCTTTACAGCGAAAAATATAGCTCTAAGAACCGTACTTATATTTTTATCATACTCGGCACTACGAAGCTTCTGCAAGCCATTATGATCGCAAACAATAGTAAAGTCTGTCTGACATTGTTGCCAGAAGGGTTTCATTTTACTCGACTGCACTGTAACTCGATTTTAGTGAACTCAAATGTATTTAGTGTTTTCTAATGATGTTATATTTGAAATGGGAACAAGCATTCGTCATGTTACACGACGTGTGTTGTGAGGTATTTATTTAAACCATTTTCAGCACTATTTTGGGCCAGAGCTTCAATCACAGAACTATTAATAAACAAATAGACCGCTAAAATCATTACTCTTCCTTTGGCTTTACCGTAGTCAAGTAAAAATAGCTTTTCTCCGTGACTTTACTTGTATAAACCTAATGGTTTAATCAGGCAGTCGAATTGAAATTCCGGGATTTTATTAAAGTCCCATAGGAATTCCGAGAAGGTTCGTCTTGGTCTACAATTATTCCAAACGTCCAGCTTTCTACACACAAAATTTCATCTAATTCCGTCCATACTCTCTACTACGCCCATACTCCTAAATCTTCACATTTGCAATACGATTATTAGTAGGATTTATACCACGTATACTAAATACAGTCTCCGGGAAGATACTTTCTTTGCTCTAATTACTCAAAAAATTAAAATACATACATACGTAGAACACATGTTTACGTACATAATATATTACACACACACTAATGACGAAATGTACTTCCATGACTCCAGTACTTGTACATACAAAATATAGAATCCCTTGCTTGGCATCCAGAGATACTGGCGCTATAATACGCGGTACAATCTTTTTCTTTTCTATTTATAGAAGATCTACGAGTAAGATATTCATACCGAAGAGAAAAATATTAGTAAGGTTAACGACGATTAAATCGGACCTTTTATAGTTTTTTGGGTTCGGTATCTAACCGAAAAGGTCTTGTTTGTCACAGAGTTCTATCTTTTGAACCATGAAAGGTAGAATAAGAATTATTAGTATCTTCAGTAATAACTTTTGTGCAGTGGTACGGAACCCATCGTGTGCAAGACAGATTCGCACTTGGCAACCAAATCTAATTAAATTCAAAAAGTTGAAAAACCTCCAATTGTGTAACTTTTAATTTTGATACCTAAAACTTATAGCTGAAAGCCACAGCAAGGAAACTCGCTTTCCCGCAAAAAACCACATCAATATCTGTCCACCCGTTCGAGAGCTACTATGCCACATACAGACAGGAAGACATTAGTGTCAAGCTTATTACACCCCTCTTTTTCTGTCGGCGGTTAAAAATAAACTCATCTACGTCAGAAACTACGTATACTAACGTTCCCTAGTTTATATATTTATGAAGTAGTCATTTTTGTTCGATGTAATCCTGGTCTATTTCAAAACTTTCATAGTTTACGTCTCAGAAGAAAAAAAATGCTCATTACCTTCTAAAACAGCTTTATTGCGGAAGAGCATACTTGGAATGGCTCCTAGAATATATAATAAAGTACCTAATGAATTATTAAAAATAGAAAATTTAACCGAGTTTAAGAAACGATTGTATTCATTTTTAGCTAAAGAAGCATTCTATACAATAAACGAATATTTGAATAGTTAAATTAGTTAATAAGAACTACAGATGTCTTAGTTAACTGACATTATAATTTGTACGCCTTACGGCCCGACATAGTGATACAAAACATTTTACCTATACGACCTCATGTACCTGTGTTGAACAAATAAACGATTTTGATTTGATTTTGATTTTGATTTTGTCAGACAAGCAATTATCAACCTTTCTTTTATAAAACGATCAGCGTTTAAAGTACAGAGCGCATGTTTGAAATCTTTGAAGTTTTTTAATATTCACTGCATCGAAAATAGTTATTTTCCCTTCATCGCACTAATTTATGCGACTAGACTTTACAACTTGTTTTATATTAACAAACATCTCGTGAACCGTCTGACTGTATTTAAAACCATCTAATAAACCATTAGGGCCACGACAGAGTTCTGAATAATTTCATCAACACGCAAATAATTTTAGCTCGACAAAAAGTAAATTTGACATGTATTTACGATGAAACGCTGGCATACCAAGTTGATTGCGGAGATTGATCTCTTGTCCTTTTCTAATTGCTGCAGTGTAAATAGGTGGGATGTAGTTATCCCTATGCTATTGCGTCTGCGTGTTGGTGGTGAGTGTAAAACTAACGCATCGCTGCGCAGGCACGGTTGCAAGGGCTGCCTACATGAAAATTAGCCAAACCTATCCCTTATTCTTCTGATGCGAGATAGTTTTTATCCTGAAAAAATATATTCTCGCGGATATATAACGGATTCTTCGCAAACGAAGTCGCGGGAAATTTTAAATTTTTTTATATGTATAAAATGAGTCCGCGTAGTATTCGTTTATCGCTATTCCGCAGGAAATATGCAATTTTCCGGGATAAAAACTACCCTTTGTCCTTCTTCGGGATTCAAACTATTTGTATACCGTATTTCGTCTAAATCAGTTCAGCGATTTAGACGTAATTGAGTAACAAACATCCAAACATCTTCATTAACAAACAAATTTATAATATTAGTAGAATTGACCGATCCTATCCTCTCTAAATTCGAAACTAAAACATTTAAAAGAAGAAGAAAGTAACTCTTTCTCTCTGTCGAATGTTTGTCTGTTACCTTTTAGCGTTTAAAGTACTGAACCGATTTAAGATGAAATTTGCGGATTGAAATAGTTGGAATTACGGATGGAAATAGTTTGCGGCTCTGGAAATCGCTCGGGTTAGTTATGGATGTGTTCTTTTTTTTATAATTAACCTCCTTTTTTTTCAAGTTGTACTCGTCCAAAGCCAAAAAGGGTCACTATTTGTAGATAAATTCCATAGAAAATATAATTATAAGAAAGCTATTCGGCTGAAAACAGAATATCTCGCTGTGCGTTCGTAACCCTCGGTGCGCGAGTCCTACTAACAATTGGTCACTTTTTTGAATTAATACACAATATAATAATAAACCGAACTAGATGTATCTTTTGATCAAGTACTTGTCAACCCTCAGTAACTCTTGGCATGCGTACACGCAGCTCGCGCCATTTGCAATTAATGTCCGCGCGGACCACTTGTACAGGTGTTCCGCAATTAATAGCACGAATATAATTAAATGTTTATACCTAATTCCAATGTATAGTTGGCTACTAGCTTGATGATTTATTTACCCAATTATATTGAATAAAAATAATAGGCACCCCACCCCCCCGCTCAATTTTAATGTAGTAAATTTGCACTTGTTGAATATTTTGCAAAAAATCACTGAATTGAACAATCGTTTTGGCAAACCCCTAATGATTTTAAAAGAACTATCCAACGGTACCCTACACTACATCACTGGATGAGAAAAAAAAACGGCTCCACTTTACGTCTATGGGAGGTACTATATTTTTTTTTTCAATTTTTATTGTACCATTTGGTCGGCATAGCTTATATATATATATATATATATACATTTGTGCAAAATTACACCTTTCTATCATTAATAGTCCCTGAGCAAAGCCGCGGACAGACAGACATACATGGCGAAACTATAAGGGTTCCGTTTTTGCCATTTTGGCTACGGCACCCTAAAAGTGATGATAAATAAGTAAAGTAAGAAACTGACGTTCTATTCTCAAATTTTACGATGGTTATGTTATGATTATGACTATCAATCATTGTTATCAAAGCTCAACATCCGGTCATTCATCTTTATTGACAACGTTCATGGAATTCGGCAAACTATATCATTTATGAATTACTCATCCGATTAGTTTCGGTCGTCATCAAATCCTGAGATTATTTTAGTTGGTTCCATTGTATTAATTGTAGTTCTAAGCTAAACAGTTTTAAGGCAGTAATTAGCTACAGATGCTCTAGTTGTTAGCTTTTGAACTCATAGTATCTGGGTAACTTAGCTTTGTTTGGGATAAAACTCAAGCTAGACCAATTGTAACCCCCGAAACCTCTGCTCATTGTAAATTTTAAAAGTACCGAAATAAAACACCATGTTCAGTAATAATATGCATTTATTTCGTAGTTTTTAGATAAATAATTTCAAACTAATTATTTTTCCTTATTTAATTATACAATAGAATAAATAAAAGAAAAGTATAAAAATACTGTAAATGTTAAGTCACAGAAACTAAATTGCGTGCCTCTGAAGAATTATTTTATTTCACTGTCAGTTCCACAACGATTTCTTTAGCAGATTTATTGTTTCTTTTTTCTTTTGATTTATTTAAAACAACAACGTGAAATATGAATTGATCCGTAATTAAATTCCTTTAACTGTCATCTATACAGGTACATAAGTGACAAAAAAGCAAGTAAAAGTTATTACTATTTAGGGGCTGTTTCACCATCCATTGATTAGTGTTAACTGACGGTTAAATATGATGCCGTCTCCGTCTATTTGAACAAAACAAATACCGTCAGTTAACACACAAATCAATGGATGGTGCAACAGTCGCTAAAAATCGCCATCAGATATTTCGGCGCGGCCAAGGTTGTCAAAAATATCGGCACATGCATTCTATTATTAAAGGTACCTATTAGAGTCCATATATCGATATTTTTGACGTATAGAAATAGCGCATGCGACCATTGGTCAAAGTGTAGTAACTTTTACTACTTTCATGAAGAAAAGAAATAACAATTAGATATTATATTAAATACAACAGCTAAATAATTGTATGAGCCAGTGTGACCTGAAAGGAAACAATGTTCACAATTAACCCTAGATTACATAGAAAAATGGCACACTATCTCATCAGTGGCTACACGTATTTCTCATTAGCGATAACCGTTATGACACGATAGGCGGCAACCCTGCCAATGTCACTGCCAAGTGCATTGTTCTAGCCTCGAAGAATAGGGCTGCCAATAATAATATAGTAGTTTTCGCTCTATTGTTGGCGCCGCTTACTAAGTACAAGGGTATTTTTAGCTTCGATTGACAAACTATTATACGGGACGGATATTGACTGTATTTGATGTTCCGTGTTAAAACAAGATACAAACAGACTATTGTTTATTGTATTACTGTTAATTTTTTTTTAAAACCCCCTTGAATTTTAAATAGTATTTAACTGAAATGGACGCACTAAAATATTTTGCGTGGATGTCCTATTATTTTATCGTTACCTACGGAATTATGTAATACTTACAATGTAGTCTATTAATTCTTAATCATAGTTATCTATTGATGACAAGCATTTAAAAAATCAGGTTTAAAAGAAAGAAATAAAGAAAGAAGACATTTATTTACATTCACAAAGACACACAAATACATCAAAGTTAACACAAAAAAAACAATGAATAGCAAACACAAATAAATCAAAAAGAAATATAAAATTGAAAATACACGATTTTGTGTGTCCCCGTAAAAGTGAAACGGCCGCTGACCCAGCATAATGCTGAGGCGTTAGACGCCTGCAGCGCTGATATTCTGTCAGAACTTGGTCAGAACCGTTTACAACAGAAAGTATTATAAGATTGAACATAATTTTTATGCATATGAAGCATTCTGCTGTACCTACGTATTTACTACTTTGTAAAATCAGAAACAAACAAATGATTATACATATTTTGTAAAGTGAAACCTTTATCAGAAATATTTTTTATCCTGCCGTAAATTTGCTCCTTGAACATCATTAATTTCATCATGAAGTTATAGCCGGTTTTAAAACTAGTTTCACATCTATTGTATTCGAAAACTTTTAAATAGAACAAGACGGTAGTGATAGCCAAGACAATACATGTTCCGAGCAATAATGAATGCCCTTTGCCTGAGATCATCTACCCGTCTTCTTCTAACGGCGTTGGATAGAAAGCAATGCAAAATGGTTTGTTACAGTTTCAGTATTAATTTGAATCGGTATGGTTGTCAGAAACAGCTGTATGCGATTGATTCACGACGTGTGCGCTTGCGCCGCGGCCGTCGTGTCTCATGATACACTGTCGAAATAAATATGTTCCGGAACATCTGTGCTTAACATTCTTCCGCAAATAGACCAGTGAAATATAGTGACCGACATTCAAAGACATTAATCTTGTAATTGTTCCCGAGTTTATCAAGTTAAAAGATTAGGTAAAATAGTAGTAAATCACGCCTTCAACATTTTAATTTTGAAATATTAATATCAAAAGCCAAAGCCGTTATTACTAAGCGGCTTGGCAGTTTTCTAAAATAGATTTATTCAGTTACTTTTCTCATACTTTCAGTTATTTTGCGGTGTTATACGTATTGAGATGACTATCAAATTAATTAATGAAATTCATGTTACACTTTACTCAACTCTTCTTTAGACTTTTCAATATAGAAAATCCTTCTCTTTGAAAAGCAAGACACATTTGCAAATGGATTTAACGATCAATGTCAAGTCGTAATACATGCAATGACTACTTTGACTTTGACCAGTCTAAGTATGTCTGTGTTACTCGTAGTAGGTATAGTAAGACAAATACAGCCTGTAATTAGCTTCGAGAGTTAATCAAACACCAGAATCCCCCCTATTGCTTACCTTGTAATTTTTTACCTATTGCTTACTGTTTTTGGTGAACAATAACGTAAAGTTTGGTGTAAAATTGAGATAATTACAATTGCTACCATTAAACCGGACCAATGGATTTAAGTTCAATATCCAAATTTGAAGACGTGCCAATACTGATACTGTTTTGCGAGTTTTCATCAAGGGAATAGTATAAATTGTCACTTCCACTCAATATTGAAATTGGTGTCACATCGGAGCTTATTGTGGTAATGGCTGCGTAATCATTTTCAAATTTGCCGTTTAAGTGCTTTAACCGCCAATCACATAGCTGTTCTTCGGTTGGCTGCAGCGCGGAAATATAGCTCGGGGCGCAACTATTGGTGCTCCTGATGGATTTAGACCTCGTCAATTGGCTGATCAGAAAATCATTTTGCAGAGACCTCGAATTTTCATGCATTCCGTTAAATTCAACCGACGTTTCTTTGCTCAGCATACTACTTCGCAAAGGTACTTTTGGCGGCAAAACTAAAGCATCCACAGTCTTGTGCTTTACAAATAATAGTCTCTTGCTCCCTTTTAATAGTGCAGGATATTTACGAATGAGCATGTAAAGGCACAAAGCTCCGAAAAAAAGGAAACTGACCGCAACTAAAATGTACATCGTAATTTGACTGACTGAACGTACTTTATGAACGATAGGAGTACTGTAAGCGATACACTGGTCACTTTTTACTGAGCCTGACAGTAATGTCACTGGGCAAAATGTATATTGATTACTCAAATTCATATTGTACAATCTTATGATTTCAGGAATGACATTCACACAAAATATTTCATTAGGACACGAACTTCGATACCAAATTAGACCGTATCCTTCTAGCCCCGATGAACCTAATTCAATCATGGTGAAGTTTATTCCTCTAATGACTATTGTTGGTTTTATCCAAAAGTAACCTATGTTATCATAAAAGTCCACCACAACTGTAGGATTGTGGAAAAACGTGGTGTTAATATTAGTAGCTGAACATTCATAATTTTTAAAAGGTGAAACTAGTATAGGTGACAATTTTAAAGATTTATTATCATCACAATCGAAATTGTGAAGTTTTGAACCTATTATATTATTATCTTCCGTAATCATCGGTGACATATCGACGACAACAATTCTTTTTGGTTCTCTGGATTTGCAATAGTAATTGAATTCAGTGAAAGTTTTTCCTCGTAGATTGATAGGAGTATGGCAAGTTGGATCAACTAACAATACGCCTTTTAGAATCAATCGTCTCAAATCCCAGGCAGCGCAATCACAGTGCCATAAATTATCTACCAAATTAATTCTAACTCCTGGAGAATTTGATGATATAATTGCATGAAACAGGTGCGGCTCAACAGTTTTAAGAAAATTATTGTCTAAATTCAAATATTCTATGTTTCTTAAGTTATCGAAAGCTCCTGGTCCTATGTAAGTTATCCTACTAGAGCTTAAATAAAGTGATTTACAATGACGTAATCTGCTGAAGCTAGTATTACCTAAGATGGGACCAAAAACATTTGAAGAATAGTCAACCGTGAGTATATTAGAAAGTCGTCCTGATCCAGTTAACATTGAAGGATCCCAGTGTCCGCTATCCATAACAGTCAAAGCTTCTAAAGTCTGACTTACTGGCATCAGAGCGTTCTCTTGCACGTAGAGTATATTGCAACTCTTTATAAATATGCTTTCCAAGCTTGCTAGTCCAAGTAGCATGTGTTGAGTCCATGATGAGATAGTTATATTTTCCAACAGCAATAATTTGATATGTCTTGCATAGGAACTGGAGAAGGCATTTTGCGGTATGTGCCGTAGATTTCCACCAATTATGCTAACCTCAAAAACATTCGAACGCATCCTTGTGAGCCAATTCTGAGGCATAGTTTCGTTCGTGAACGCAGGTTGAATTAAACTGAGGAATACGTTTTGACAATGGGTTTCCGCCTCCTGTGTAAAAACAAAAAAGCAATGAATCAGTAAAATTATATTACAAAGACATAATAATGCAGTTTGCGTATTTAATCAAAATTATAAAAGCAAGTACTAAAAAAAAAATATCTCCATACTAAATGTCATCTAACTCAGTTCAGCAATACTGCTTATATAAGCGTGAAGAGAAAACAAACAAACAAATAGACAGACAGACATTCAAGCGGACAGAAAGAGTTAAGTACATACATTTACTTATCACAATTTTAGTAATACCAATTATGAATGACAAAGTAACTGTCTGTCCTTCTGTTTGCATATCTATTACCTCTTCGTGCTTTTACGCTCTTTATTTCGGAATGTAACGAGCGCTTTGCTATTTGATACCACCAATCAATTAACATACTTTTTATAAGCTGTTAAAACGCGAATCCCGTATAGGTTTTATATGGTACTTCTGAATTGTGACTTTGTGGTATGACTTCTTAGCCAATTGAATTTACAGTTTATATCTTTGCCAGCAATTAATTGAAAATGATTTTTCTTTTCTGGATTAAATTTGGTTTTAGTTTAAATTAATTATGCCTTGAAATCATTGGTTATTGTATCTTGCTTATTGACGGTTAAGATATACGTCAAACTTTTAAAAAAATGATTAAATGAAAAGATATCACTACCATAACGGCCAACATGACATCATCCTCATAAAGCTCGTAGTATGGCGCCTCATGGCATATGACACGACAGCTGGATACATAGCACCTCAAGCCTGCGACCATCTGTGACCGCTTCGGGAAGATCTGAAGGGCTATGAGGAGGATCAGAATGAAACTGGTGACGGTAAACGTGCCGCATACTATGTGGGTGAAGACTTGGAGCCAGCCGCGGTTGCATGACGTGTTCCTGGAATAACACATGTTTCTTGAGTGCGTCTTTTTTCTTTTGAATTCATTGGTTAAGTACAGTCAAAGGTATAAATTAGTGAAGACCAAAAAGTTGCACATCTTAACGCAGGTAGTTAAAATCACTATTGTTTTTCCATACAATGGAAAAAAATAATAGTAATTTTAACTACCTGCGTTAAAGTGTGGGAAAAATCCAGTAGGGAGAAATTCAGTAGGGAAAAGTCAGAAACTATGAGAGATAGCGAAATCTGTTCTTAGAAAACAAGACTGATTATAGATTTAATAAAAATGGCATTAATTTTTTTTAACTCTCATACATAACCGAGAATCGAACCTAATCAAAATTGATATCAACTATTTTGGTGTGAATCATAAATGAAAAGAAACACAATTTTATAAGCTTTATTTAACTTGCAATGTGTGTAAGTATATTTATGGGATAAATTTGCAAGCTAGATTTGACGCACTTTTAGTAGTCAGATTTACTTCAAATTTAGCATACTTATTTATGTAAATCTGGTGACAATACAATAATCTGGTAGTGACAATCTGGTCGTCCGGCCAGGATCGTCTGCGCAGGGCAGAACTCAACAGCTAATGGAATCGACTTGAAATTTGATATGGAAATATAGTTTAGTTGGCAATGTAAGTAAAGTCAACAAATAGTACAATTAGCAAAAAAGATGCACTAAAAATGTCATTTATATTTTTACAAGCTTTTATTTTTGCTTTTACCTGTAAATAGTCTGGTACCACTTTTTTTACCTTATTCTAAGAAGTGCTGACACAGAAACGGTATAGTTTCTGTGTCAGCATTTCTTATACATCTTACATTACTTACCTCACAGCCGATGTTATAGCTCTGTTAGTTTTTCCAAGAAAACCTTGCTGCGCTATTTGCATTCTGCTAGACGAAAACTGTTTCAAAGTCTTAGAATAACCTTTTTTTTCATAATTAATTTTCAATCACGTGTCAAAGTCTAAAAGCACTGGCCGCAAAGAAAGTTTGTACTGATATGGTTGCACGATGTTATCCGTATCGAGATAAGGTGACCAATAAAGTTATATCAGCCCATTAGAGGCCATGTAGGGATTATTAAAACAAACAATAAAGTGATCGAGCGGCGCAAATTTCACGGGTAAGGGTGCGCTGTCAACGCACTGATAAATTGGACTTGGTCCTTGTCTTTGAACGGTGATATTTTGCGAACAAATTTTGTGATTGAGGAAAAATCATACTCGTAGCGGGAAAAGGAGTTCGACTTTGCGAAAATCCTGCGAGTATGAACGTAATTACACATGAGTAGAAATCATACTAACTGCAATCTTTTGAGACTTAATTCAAGCGCGTTTTATATAGTAAAAGACTAACGCAAGAATATGGTATTTTTTACGATAACAACCCCTAAGGTAAAGTAATTTTAAAAATGTCAAATGACAAAAAAAATGAGTCCCCGTATATTTACTGTAAGATAATATTTTGAAACCTTGAAGACAAGGATTATTTTTGTCCCGGAAAAATTGTACTTACCGTTCTCGCGCTTTTATTATGATCAAAAAAAGCACTCGCAAGATTTGAATCAAATTAACAAAGTAACATAGAAACTCTTTAGAGTAAAGTTACTAAAACTTTTTAAAGTTACTTTGCTTCTTGTCTCGGGAACCTTTAAGTGTCAGAGAAAGGGTAACCCCTTTGAACGCAAACTGGTAACACAAGAAGCCTACGGTGAGATACCTCTGACTTCTGAACAACAAACCCCAAGATAGTTGCAATAACACTTTGTTGGTAGGTATTATGCTTATCGTACCTAAGTGTACCTATAAGATACGTATAGCATATCATGTTTTTTTTTTCAATGGTTAAAGGACAGATCAATTTAAAATTCTAAGTAAAAAAATATTTAGAGTAAAAGGAATCGGCCAAATGTGAGTGCGAAAAATAGATAACAGAGTGTTAGTGTATATTTTTGATTTAGGTGCATATGCAAAATTTACGTAGTATTTGGTAATTTAATGCCAGTTACAGTAGACAGAAACAATAAGTATTTAATTCGTTTAGTTTAATTAACTAATTGGAAGAAGAGCTGATGGACGTCGGAAGAAATCGTGGCTACGCAATATCTGGGAATGGACAGGAATCACAAGTGCCACGGAGCTTTTTAACCTCCCCAAAGACCGAGAAAATTATGCAGAGCTGACTGCCAGCGAGAGGCACTAGAAGAAGAGTTAAATTAAATTTATTTATACTCATCTGTAGGTAATTTAATTTGTTATTTCATTCAATGTAAGTTCTTCTTTAATTTTATTCAATTTGTTCTTTAGTTCAATTTAATTTACTTAATTTTATTGGTTCTATTTTTTTATTATTTGTTTACTCAGAGACTGATGCCTGAAATAAATTTCATTTCATTTCATAAATCGCTTGTGTAAAGAACCAATTTAAACTTTTATAAACTCGAGTTACGAAATTAAATGGTGGGTCAAATAAATAAAAACCATCTTTATTGCAGAGAGGCTTGGGAATGCTAAAATAAGGTTATTAAGAGAGTTTGAAATATTACAGACGCAGAATGATCTGCCGGGTAATTTGAAAGACTTTGTGCTATGTTCACACAGTCTTAATAGATATCTAAGTATCTAGTCCTCATGACGGTTTTACACGAACTAAGTGAACTAACTACTACTGCAAGTAAATAGAGGAATCTATTGACTAACCGATAATCTACCGTCCAATAATAAATAATACTCACACCTTGTCACTTTTAATATTGTTTAAACTTTCCCGTTTTTTCGTTTATGTTATCGTTAATGAAAATAAAATATTGTTCTTTTTTCCAGAAATAACTTTTCCTTTACCGCGGCTGGTATGTAACTCCATTTTGTACGAGCAACAAGGATTTTTTTAACCTGTGCCTTCATTTCCCGGTGTGTAATAAAATAAGTTCAGGTGAGTCGACGGCGACGGCTGGTATATAAATCAGTGACAAGCGCTCCGTGCGGGCAATGAATATGAATAAACTTGAAGATATTATTTAAGGGACACCCTGTGTACAACGGTGAGTAAGGGAGGATTTTATTTATCATTTAGATATAACAGATTCTGCTACTTGCTGGGTATTTTTGTTATGCATAATAACGTAAAGGGTCGAGTGGCGGAATGAAGGGGAGGCCTTTGCCCAGCAGTGGGACACTTTAACAGGCTAAAAAAAACGTTCAAAAAGCGGACTTTTGCACGTGTCTAGCTCCACTAATTACTTTACGCCATGCATTTTCTGTCAGTCAGACAATCAAGTTACTTTTTTTATAGGCATAAATAGGTATACACAAATTATAATAAATGATATTGTAACGGACAACTCACGTCTTAAATCGAGTTTAGCTCGACATGTTTCAGGCTATTTCGAAACCCTTCCTCTAAGGAGCACGCGACACAAATTACCACTTCCAACCATATTTTATACTTACGCGATATTTATTATTACGAATGTCGTGATATTTGCATGAAACATGCAGATTCTGCAAAAATAAAACTAGCTGCTCTGTTTTCTACGAGTTTAATCCAAACCACTGTTTCACTCGTTTTATATTTCAACGCCAGCTTTTTTAACGCTTCTGCTGCTACACTAACGAGCAATGCTAAGAGATAGGCCACAAAAATTGAAAATCGTCCAAAGTTAAAATTAAAAAAAAAAAAAAACGTTTTCATCATGGTTTTATTAGCTTTACTTTAACTAAGTTTGTAACAATGTTTGTAAATCTTGAAATTGTAGGAACTCTCTGTTCAGTAAGTGCCAAACTTAAATTTCAACAGTTGGGACCCATACTGGGAATTTTTGAGATGGTCACGTCACGATTTTGTATGGATCCCCACTGCTAAACTTGTAAGTTACTTAGCAGAGTTCTAAATTCAAATTTAATTTCAAATATTTTATTTGCATAAACAAGGGTATAAATTGGTCTTACTTATTGGTCTAGACTACTAACTACATTTTTTCTTTTTAAGTTTACATATTTTTTACGGCAGTCGGGTTTTGATTTATTTTATTAATTTTACACAAGTGATTTTAGTTTCTGTACTATTTTTAGTAGCGGTTCTTTATTTTTGCTCGCCAGTAGAATTTCAGTGTTAACGTTTTTTTAACATGGAAAATTTCAACACGAGCGGAGCGTGGGTGTGATTGCAACTTCGCGACCTATAACACCGCTGCCTTTGTTAATGAAAAAAAAAAAAACATTTTATTTTGGAATACTCGTTTATTGGATTCTACGTCTAAAATCAAATTTAACGCGTTTCACCAGCTGCAATATTATATAAATGATAACATAGGATATTTTGAACATAAAACTACCGTGAGACTCACTCATATTAGGTAAATGATTGATATCCGAAAGTTATCCGTTATAGTGTCATTTAACAAAGGATATTTTCATCAGTGCCTCAAACGCTGTCAAACGGATACGACTTCTTCAAATGAAAGCGAATTTCACTGTGATGGTCTTTATTTATGTTTCATTAAAATCAATTTAGTCGTGGGTTACTCAACTTTTCTAATTTAAGTTAGGTTAAGTTGGCTACCACCCGACCACATTATAACCACATTAATTGTCATAATGAATTAGCCTCAACAATGACCTACCGCGCCGCGTTTTTAACCATACCTATCCAACTATTATATCTAATATCTTTAAATGAGAAATATTGTATATTTATTTATATGAGGGAGTTTTTGGAAGCGAACAATCGACATGGTATGGTCTAAATGTCTCTGGCCAAACGTATCTTTTCGAATTTTAGCCTGAGCAAATTTTGGTCACCCAGGTATATCTACCAATAATCAGGTATATCAGGTATTATAATCCATTCTTATACCTTTATCCCTGCAGTTATTTTTGTCCTAGGAGCCATTGACATTTACTCGCAGTTACAATGGAGTTTTCCCTTTGAATCACATAAGGTAAAGGCGCCTATTAACGGGGGTATCAAAATCGGCGGCCATCACCGCGGCAATTTAAAATACGCATTTTATAATCAAACCGATAAATTTCTTAGAAAAATAATATTTCACGATAACAGCTTATTTACTCAACTCACGGATCTATGAGCGCTAGTATATGTGAATGAATCAAAGATCTCGCAATTCGTGATTTTCCGAAACTGCACCGAAGGAAGAGGATTTGCCATACTAACGCGTGACACCACATACAAACAGACTCTGATCTTATTTAGTGTTTTACATAATAGTTATGGCAATTGAACTAATGTTATGGGTTTTAAATAGATTTTTATAGTTTTTTGTACGAGTTCAGAATATTTTTTGTATATTTTTTGACCTGGAAATACGATTAAAATGGAAAATAAAATACAGCGGCGATAGGCGCCATTTTTAACTGTTGATTGTAATGCCGTGGTACACCACGGTATTAGTTAAAGTGGTGATTTTGGTTCTTCATGCTTTATTTTTGGTGTAAATGACCGTTTATATAATTTGTTACGGTTATTCCAATCTTGGTCTATTCACGCTTTTAAAGAACTATTTCCGTGGTATGAAAAGTATTAACAAACTCTTAATTTTTAACAAAAACTTCAATACTGAACTTATAGTTTCTATAGAAACCGTTATTTTGCTAAGTTGTTTAAATATTGCGATACAATTTTATGTTTACTTACCAGTTACGTAATTTTGGTTATGTGCCAAGGTTGTAATAAGTATTTTTGATTTGTAATGCAAACACAACTCTATCCTATTGTTTTTATGGGTCGGAATTAGATTTTACAATACTCCAAATTAAGCCAATTAACGATGGTACGATCGCATAACCCTCGGTAATAGAATGTATGAGAATCTATTACGGACCCAGTCTATTGTATTTGGGTCGGTGATAGGTTCTTAAAGAAGTATCTATTACCGAGTGACATTTTATTTTTCCGTTAAAATAATTCACATTTAGGGTACCGTAAGCGCAGATTTTTTAAATAATGTTGTTAATTTTACTAAGCATACATATATCACACTATTTATTGTGGCAAAAGCTTAAAAAAATACAGTGGGGTGGAAACACTATTCGAATCATATTTTAGTTTTTTATTTAGTTTTCTCCAAAAACAACTTGGTGTGCATTATAATATACAGAATCAAAGCTATTACCTTTTTTAATTCCTCGGTATTAAGTTCCAAATCATGGGTCGGGTTCCTTTTACCGATGGTAGAAAATTGCTGTTTTTTTATACCCTCGGTAATAAAAGCTCAATTCGCGGTAATAGCATCACAGCCTGTCCATTACCACGGTAATAGAAGATTTGGGTATTTTGATTTCAATAATTATTTTATCAAATACTAATAACTAAAACGAGCCCAAAAAGTTACGACACTGAAAGTTCAATAAACGCTCTTAAATAAAAAAAATATTCTCGTTTGTTAAGGAGCTTTCATACCCTTAATTTTTGGGACTCATCTGAAAACTTCCTTAACTACCACGGTAATAGGCGCCGTTACCTTATTTCCAAGCTACGTAGAATATTCTAGACCACAAAGACTGTTTTTAAATCTCGACGAGATGTTGCTAGACTGTTAAACGTATTATAGTCAGCGACGTCTCGGGCGGGCTTAAAGCAGGAAAGGGATAAATGGACTGACAACAAGACATATTCCCTTACTTAGTTGCACTATTCTCGTACCCGCCTTGAGACTGTGACTTCCACAGGCAATAAAGAATAAGAAAAAAAAATGTTTTGTTGCAATGTGAGTGTGGTACGTGATTTGGATTAATACAAATTTCATATTATTTAGTATTTAACAAGTTATTAGTAAATATATGAATATAAATAAACTTACTTAAATACAGTAGGTACTAATTTACCTACTTTAAATTGCACTACCTGCTAAAATCGAATCCTTAACTGTCTATTGTAAAGGTTGCCTGAAAGAGATCGCTCTGAAGTGGTAAGGCCACCTAATGCTTACCTTGGAAAATCTCTACCTATAGATATGTATGGTTTCTGTACTGCTGACTATATGTTGGTGTTCAATACTATAACGGTTAAGTTTTCTTGAGAATTATTAGTAGTTTAAGAGTAAATAGCAGCCTAAGGTATAAAATATATACCTAAACTTGAAATAATCCGTACAAAATAGCTACGAAATCCTTAGAAAAATATTACTTAATTTTTACGTAATGCCTACGGGACCCTATTTCGGGCGTGTCCGACACGCTCTTGGCCGGGTTTTTTAGTTCTATGCCCAGGATGCACTGACTTAAGAACGGATTTACCGTTCATGTGAGTTAAAAAATACCCGTATTTTCTTTGTATTGGTACTAAAATATTGCAACGAAGCCCGTTTCGGCAAGTTTGCTTTTTTGAGGTCTTGTTATTTGTTACTTAGATATTGAATGTTACTTTTGAAGTAAAAATAGCAACAACATCTGAGTAATAATTCGACCACTATTGTTCGCGTATAATATAAGTATGTATGTATACACGCTGTACTGATCCTAACCTATGTAGCCCTATGTTGTCAGACGAAGATTTAAAAAATAGCAAAGTTTTTAATACTACCATGGTATGACATACCCTCGGTCATGCTCGCCGGGCTAAAAGTAGATCACAATTAATTAGCAAGATTTGAAGTGTAAACAAGCAAATAAATAATAATAATATTTCTGATCCAGGTTGGTCCAGTAGGTACAGTGGTACGGAACTCTTCGTACGCAATTTCGAGTCACACTCGATCGGTTTTTCTAGTTAATTTAATTATATGAAACGGAATAATTCCCCGCCGTTTCAATTGACCTACATTCGAGCACATTTTCTCATATAAATAGTTGAAGGTAGGTAATACTCTTTTAGCAATCTCGAATTTAATTTATCAATTTGATGCAGGCTGCCTTTCGAATTATTAATTGGATGTGAAAACTGTTGAATTTTTGCATAAAACGCTCGGGTTAAAACAAGAAAATACTATTGTTTGCCCTCGAAAACCTTGCTCGCTAATCCTGCCGTGAAGCAGCATTGCTTGCACTGTTGTGTTTTGGCGCGGAGAGTAAGACAGCCGGCGAAATTACTGGCACTTGAGGTATTCCAACTAAGGCCTCTAGGTTGCCAACGCATCTGCGATACCCCTAATGTTGCAGATGTTTATGGGCGGTGGTGATCTCTTACCACCAGGAGACCCACTTGCTCGTTTGCCTTCCAGTCGAATAAAAAAAAACAGCATATTTCATATAAAGTATTAGAGCCGTTTATCGATTCCCGAAAAAAACTTTTCGAATTGTTCGTATAAAGGTATTATAGGGCCTTGTAACTCTTCGCATACTTTATGGTGTACTAATCAATTGTAACAATAACTGCAGCAGTACTGTGGGGAGTACAAATTATTCAATGACGTAAGATCTTTAAATTTATTGGCATAATTACCAAAGTCACAAAACTGCGAATTCTCAACTCAGTCTGTACCTACCTAAACTACGTACGTTATTTAAAAAAAGTCAGAACTTGGGAGGATAGACAGAAAAATAAATAGATTTATTTACTGGACATTAAAATAGGCAGGTCTTAATTCAAGACCCTAGTAGAGCCTAGTATATTTTCATAATTCAATAACTAATTTTATTGTTTTTAAGTACATAGTTACAATTCTGAATATGTATGCAGTGTATTCTACGTATTACGTAAAGGAAAATGAAATATACTCGTAAGTACTTCAAGAAAAATCATGGCCGATCCCTAAGTCCTTCGACTCGCCCCATTGTTCTGTTGAGACTCTTCAGAAAATTTTGCTAAATAAGAATTTTTGCCAACGATCATTGCGGGATTAAGAGGAACAAAGGATATTGCCCCATCAACTACAATATCCTGGTCTTTGAATATTTTATTCTGTTCTTAACGAAGAACATTTTTTCTGTTAAGTATCAAATTAATATTTTTTTCTGTAATGTACAATACGAATACTAGAAACGGGACTTATCACCCTAAAACACATGAGTAATACTTACCTCGACGTTTCGACCACATTATAGTAGCCGTGGTCACGAGTAGACTGAAGTGTGGGGTGTCTGCCTAGCAGCGCGAGTTCTTCAAGTTTGATCACAAAAAGTATCGGCACTCGAACTACCCATACTTGGTCATTTTAATTTGTCACCCCATCACACCGACACAAAATACTAACAACGTCCGATCGTCCCTCCGAATATTTATCCCGGCGTCGACACTTATTTATAACAGGATTCTACGAAGATGAAAGCTTATAAATCCATCGTCTCGGTTGAAATTTTTGTGCTTTTTTATTTCAACCGCTTCACGTACCATTCTTGAGTAGAAATGAAATTCTGTGGAGAGAATTTTAGAATTGTGATGCTCAATCCAGTGGATTTGATCCAGATTCCAATAAATGTTTGGCTATGGATGACTTATTTACTTGCCGATTTTTAACGGCTGCAAAGTCCCATTTGTGGTATTTTGACTATGTGTGAAAATCAGGAAAGCTTAAAACGTTATATGTACAATAAGACTTTTTCAGCTTTTGTGTTTGCGACACATCGTATGTCGTGTAGGTACGTAAAAGGGGGTTTTTAAATATATTCGACTTACTATTAGTTAGAGAAATGGTCTGTACAGTAGAACTAGAATGTTAATGTCGTTTACAACATGTCGGTTTTTTCGTTTTCCTAAAAGAAAACTTATCTTCTGTTTCGGGCTTCAAACGGCATTAGTATACCAGTTATAGAAATTAGGTATAGATACTTACTTATCTTTGTCAATATCAATTAATTTCATCCCATTTACAAAACTTACTGTGATTAATTCTTATTTTTCATCATTCGTTCGATTCATTTTAAGCTTTTTAGCTTTAGTTACGATTTATGTTGGTTCTCTTTGTATATTCATTTATATCCATAAATTGTACGTAATTCTGGAATATTTTACCTCAAGCCCGAACATTATAATAATTTTGATCGTTGATTTTAACCTATACTGCTCTGAAATTAATCAAGTACCTAATCAAAACTCCCAGTTAAATCTTTGACTTTATTTTCTAACACCTCTTATAAAAACTATTGCTTTTGAAATAAAACACCATTTAATATTTATTTTTTATTTAACCGAATTAAATAAATACACCCTTAAGAGTAAAATATCAATATTAGAATTACATTACTTAATTTACGAGTCAACACAATAATAAATGTGACTATAAACTCTTAGGTACTACATACAATCATGTAAGATTAACATACCCGAGTGCTGAATCGTGAATATTTCACTAAATGAGATTATTGCTTAGAACAGATACAACCATTCAATAAGAAGATTAATGAAGTAAAACCCTGCCCAGTTGGAGGAAGTTTGACCCAGGTAGCTTATCCAATCATTGACCTTATCCATTAATTAATTCAATTTTCTATGTTGAAAGATAAACCCAACAAACTTTCCATCAAACAATTTGAGTAAGGTCAGATCCATGTCAGTACGTATTCATATATTCTTTTACTTGCCGTGAATCGCGCTCAAAACAGTATATCAAACTAAGTTTTGCTTAAATCGCTATTGAAACAAGATTTCCAGAACAATAGCGATTTAAAAACGTGCCCCTAGACTACTGTTACTACACTTAGCAACTAAATAAATCGGGAACGGTAAAACTTATGAATCTATTACAAGCCATCCATTCGTACAACAATGTATTATTAATTTATTAACAGTTATTAGATATACCAACAATACACAACATGGATATATACTAGACATCGATAAGTGAGTTAATATCTAAATGATATGTACGACCATAGATCGGTGGCGCTACCTTTCATTTCACACCACCGTCCCGATATGTTTGATGCTGGTTCTTTTTCTTTTATTCATTATAATATAAGACAATCCCTTTTCCAGTGAAGAAAATTGATGCTTCGCATGACACACGAGAGATATGATTTGATAATTCTCAAAAACTTTGCATCAATGGATTGCAGAGTTTACAATTTATTTTAAATAGTTTTAAATATAATGTTATACACATTTTATGACAAAATATTTCTTAAAAACAGCTACATAGTGCTAATAGAGTAAAATATAATAACTTGCCTCAGATCTTCTGTACTTTAGACACATAGACATAAATATAGAGGTACATTCCAATTAAACACAACATTTAAGAGCATCGAAAAATTACATTATAATATAATAGACGTAATACATTTATCGTTTATTCTATCAACATGAAAGTACATAGAATGAGTATGAAACGGCAAAATGGAAATTTTCTTAATTTATCAGGTTTTTCGACTCTGATTAATATTAATAAGTATACAATGGTGACATATAAGTGCAATATTGTAAAGTGTATAGAATATATCATTGTGCTTACGAATCACTACATCACATGAATTTATCATACCATAAATATCTCTAAGTCAGTGATTTATCTCATTGGTGTTTACGTCGCATCATAAAGAGTACCTAAGTCAAGTTTTTTTTTAAATAACACTTTAACTAAAGTAATTTTTTATTATAATATAGGTTTCAACTAAACAATTATAAAAAAGTTATCTCTTAGTCAGATTCGAAAGTATATAAGCTGTAATTAAATACAAAAAATGAAATGAAAAAAAAAGTTCAATGGCGTATTTTACTGATTGAAAATTAATCTATCGATATCGAAATGTGACATAAACACCGATAACCTACATCTCTATAAAACAATTGATGATTTGCTCTTGAAATGATTTTCGGTAATTGTTAACTGTTTTATAATATCAATAATTTTCTGTTATCTGAATCACTGAAAGACATTTTCAAGAGCAAATCCAATTGTATTAAAATTCACAGAAAGTGTAATAATGAATGCAATATGAATACTGTTGCGTATTCAATCTCGCGTCTTACATTTATTAAACATTTTCTTTACTTATAAATAAGCTCTATATTGATATGATAAGTATAAGTGTACAACAAATAGTTTGACTGTTATAATGGTTAAAAAACTGTTTTTTTTTTTTTAATATAACGTTATGCCGTGAATACAATTTACATCGTCTCGTGGGTCACTAATTATTGCCCGATTGATAAATAGATAAGGTATAATATGCGCAAATCACGTACCTAAATATGGTAAGTGGCACATACGACATTGAAGTATATTGGTCACATTGCTCTCTCACGGATTGCAGCAAAATAATTGCTGCTCCAAAATACTTGTGTAAACTTTAAATATTTCTTAACTTTATAATCAGACCACTAATGGATATGTTTTTGATTGCAAATTACCCCTTGACGCATGATTAGATTATCTAAATATCTTTTTAGAATAAATTTTTTTAAAGTTCAGTTTTGTTCTAATATCATAAAACATGTACAAAAGTTTAAGGTTTTACTTTGTGAAGCTACGAGTAAAATGACTGAATAGTACTTGTACATTTTTAGAAACTCTTTTGTTTATAATAAAAATAATTTTTAAATTTTTTAACACAGTGCATATTTCTATGAAAATCTATCGTCTGTGCGATGCTTTTAGAAATGTACTGTTTCTGTAGTTCAAAACGCAACATATTATTCTCGTGTAAGTAAGTAGTAGGCAACGCTTAAAGTCACATTTATTACCTACCCAACTCGCTACCTAATATCGATAAAACTTTTACAGCATATTTACCTAAGCTTTAATGATTAATAGCTAGAAAATAGAAAATAGTGACTAACGGAAAATAACTGGTTAATTGATTAGCCATTATATTAAAATTATAATTACCGGTTAGATATTGTATTCGTTAATTTAGAAACAAACATTATAATAACTACTCTTTCGAACACCTGCATCGTTAATCGAATACATCTTTAAATAAAAGCTTCTGCCAACTATCAAAGATATAATTTAACGTATTAACAGCGTATAATTATTTTACCTAGATAAAGTTTACCTAACACTTATTTAGCTACTCCTATTTCTACATCAAATAGAACGTTTGGGGGCTCTATTCGTACAGTTAACTAATTGGTAAAAGACAATCCAAAATCAATTACAACCAATAGGTAGTTCCTAAATCATAGACTAAAGAAGAGGTAGACCTGGAAGAAATTATTTTAGAATCACCTAAAACATGATAAAATTTGTAGAATAAAGATAAAAACAAGCAAATTAGAAATTGAGCCCCACAGCATTAAGACTTGCAGTTATAAGAGTAGAATATTATATATTTTAGTTTATAGTCAACATCGTAAATGCGCAAAAGCTTCCCTAATAAGTTTTATAAAATTATTACATTTCAAATTGTAGGGGTAAATTATAAAAAAATATGAAATGTTTTCATTTGAAACGTTAAGGTTTGTAAAGTTTTTAATTATATTTTTGTGCTGGATTATGATTAGCTCATATTTGAAATCACAAAGGTAACCGCGGTTGCGCACGCGCGGCTACCGTACGTCTCTTTAGTTTAGAATGAAGCACATCTCCAGTGATACTAATAATAATGCCAAACTTTAGTCGATAAGTGATTACCTACTCTCTGCTGTTACATTACTCATTAGTAAGGCATGCCGTAAGAGGTCTTCTAATATGTAAAAATACTCACAGTATCACACTTACTTTAAACTTTTTAAAACCTTTACTATCACAAGCTACCGCTCCAAAATATTAGATACTAATTTATCAGCCCAAATTGATATGTATCGAGTTTTCGCACAAATTTATCACGTTAAATATAAATATATGAAATGAGAATAAAGCGAAGGGGGACTTCGAGTTATCCGGCCACAGCTATCTCGAAGGGACCCTTGGCTGGAACTTAAAAGGGTTTAATTTACTTAGGGTTTTAGTTCTAGTTCTAGAGCCTTGTGGCTGCGATGGAAAGGATGATGTTGGTCGCGATAGCGGTGCAGCTTACCGCGCTGTTGGGACGTCCGTAGGCGGGTTTTCTCTTGCAGTTCATTTTCTCGAGCGGCATCTTAGCGACGCTGTACTCCCGGTGCTCGCTGACCATGGTACACACGGTACGTTTCTTCTGCATCATTTCGTCGTCGCGGTCGCGGAGACCCGCCAGCCACGCCTCGTACCACGCCAATTCGCAATCGCAAATCAACGGATTATCTATGAAAAGAAAAATATTTTGAAAATTAGCAAAGTTTGGGCAGAAGTACCGGTTTTGGCCACCTTAAGCCCGTTTTTGGCCAGTTGACATTTGCAAAAATAAATTTATCAATGAATAATAAATTTACTATTTTTTATGAATGAAATAGACCTTTTATTTTATTAAGCTACCTTAGATTTTATTGATGCCTATAATACGACCGTTTGGTCATTTATTCAGACATCAAAACTTCTAAAGTAGGTATATCCCAATATTCCAAGATCTGAAATTTGGCATGAAGCCTAGGGTTTACGTACGTAGAACAGAAAAATAAGAAATCTGTAACATTAGGTTACAGGCTTACTTAAGTATAATATAAAAAGTAATTTTGACACACAAAATGAAAAGTAGTATAATTATAGTAGTTTAAACCACTGATAAGTTAATGTAGTATATACCTTTGAATATTTTAAATGGCGTGTCTTATCATGTTATGTTTACAATGTAACGCCATTAAAATAAATTCAGAAGCAAAATACTGGTATATAAAAATAGCATGTACGAAAACGTCATAAAAAGCCAATATTTATGTATCACGCATTCATGAAGACATGACAAACAGTGAATAACAATACATATTTATGGATTCCAAATTCAGTAGGTGCCAAAGGTAGATTCAATTCAAAACTAAACAGAAATGCTGTTTATTTTTTTATATGTCTGTCCCTTCTGGACCTTAATTAATAGTTACAATTTTTGAAACTTCAGAGTGATGGACCTAAATTACTACTCATTGGATTCAGTAGGATGACCATCGAAACAAAGCCAGACCGAAAAGGAGATGGCGGGACGACTTGGACGTATATCAACTAGAGTGGCAGGAGCATGCTCTCGATAGGGACGAGTAGCGGAAAGAAGGGGAGGCCTTCGCCCACCAGTGGGACACTTTTAACGGTCGAAAAAAGGAGTGGTATAAACGAAAATAATATGTGATCTTAACGAGTGCGCACTTACGGTAGGAATTTTTGAAGTAAATGAAATAAGCGCCATATTTAAAGCATTGAAATTACTGAGTTAAGGGTTTGCTTACATTACAAATAGTTTTTACCTTTGGTAGAGCAGACTTAATGGAACTAATTAATAACCCATACATTTTACAAACAATGTAACGTATCATAAATATAAGAATGACCTAGACAAAAGTATAGTACAAAAACTGGATGCCTAATTCAGAAGCAAGTAGTTTTTAAATGATAAGGTTTTAGTAAAAGTATAAAGAAATTCATGATAGGTAGAGTTGTTGTAAAAATGTACTTTAGGGAGAAGTCGTGGCTCAGTCGTGGTGGTATTTCGTAAGAAGACTGTGCCCATAAATGCCCTATGTAGAGTCTACCTTGCACAGAATAAAAACAAATATTCTGAGTTAACGAGCAACCTTCAGTAATTGAAGAACAAGCCGAAGACAAGGTCAAAGTTATAATAATTAATGAACTTACCCATGATATCAGCCACTCGGAGTGTGTCTAGTATTGGCTCCATAATTTCCTCAGGTATATGTTGCAGCTTGTTGTTTTGCAGATTGAGCGTTTCCAGAGAGTTGAGGTTGTCGAAGCCCATTGTAGGCAGTTGATGTACCCTGTATAAAAACATTTAAGTCATATAATTAAATTATAAGGGGCTGTTTCACCATCCATTGATTAGTGTTAACGTTAACTGACGGTTAAATGTGATGCCGTCTCCGTCTATTCGAACAAAACAAATAGAGACGGCATCACATTCAACCGTCTGTTAACACTTATCAATGGATGGTGAAACAACCCCTAATAGGTGAAATAACCAAAAAAGAGTCGTATAATATTGTACAGTTGCCAAAATACTGCTTAATTTGTGCAGTAAGTTAACAATGGTAGATACCCACAATATCTGCTTGGATTCTGAAGTCTGACTTTTTCCTGATTAGGTATGAAAATCATCAATTTAGACCATCAGAGCCTTTTGTTCTTATTAGTTTCAATGGTATTTGACATTTCTGTTTTTTGATACAAGTAATATTCTGTTACTATCGCGCGCTTTTACTCAAGTTTAATTATAGCGACAAGTAAATACTATAATAATGAACAATTAATTTTTCATTGATTTCGGAAGTAAAAAAAAGCAACTTATCATTAGAATAAGTCTACAAACTACCAATTTGATAATGAAGCGAAAGTTTAGAAAATGCGTTACTATGACAAACGTATCACAAACATGCCTCCGTCGCACATTTAGGTCAATGGTTATAAAATATTCACCACAGATGACAAAACTAAGCAGTGTAATGAAAGAACTCTACTAATAAAATTATGTGAGGCCGAACGTGACAATCCTACGAACACGGGCTTTGTTACAAAAGGGTCTGGTGCAAAACACGTCACAGGAATTCAGCATCGAGATACAGTCTCTAATTGAATAGGACAATTCAAGGAATTCTATTTGCAGAAATTTATGTTGACGATTTTTTAGAATTCAAAAGGCCGTCATTTTTAAATCATGCTTTGTAATTAAGCCCCGAATACAAAAAAACATTACGTACCTAAAATTGATTCAGAAGTCAGAAACGCGTAATTTTAAAATTAACTAGTGGTTCATTGTAATAATGATATACCTATAGAAACATTTTCTAAATCATGTTCTTAACAGCAACAGCTGAAGTTTATAAGCCAACGTGGAAGCAAGGCCATGTTAAGTCGCTAACTGTGCGACAAGCTTAATCCCAAGCCGCCTCGTAAAACACTCACAATATCCATTGCAAAACTTTTGTTTAATTAATCAAGATACCGCCTTTATGAGATTGTAGTCTCAAGAGTTAAGCAAACAACAGAGCACCCTAGAAATTAATCAAACCCCCGCAAAATGAGAGAGGTATTTGATTAATGAAGCCAAGACAACCGAGGTTTGACGAAGATATTAAATATTTAAAGGGAAAGTACGATGTTTTCGGGTTTCGAGGTCATATCATTCAGGCTATTAAAAGGTTGATTGGGAATGATCACGGTCATATTTGTTAGATTAATGATGAGGTCAAAATCCATGTGGAGTACTGACACAATTAAATTTCCTTTAAAAGTGTTGATAGTATGTATGTTAAGCAGTGACGGTAAAACTCTGTCCGTGGACGAAAAAAATCTTTACATTTTAGAAAAGCTTTGCCACCACTTGACAATAAAAACAACCAAGAAAATATTTAACATAAAATGTTTGTATTTTCCCGACTTATCACCTACAAGAGTGACTGTCTCAAATGTCACCTTGTTTACAAACACCCTACACCCGTAGTGAGACGTGGGCTCGGAAAACAAAGCGATAAAAAGTTATTATTCGGCGAACTTGTTTTTGGGCCGTAGGCAACGGCAATGAATAGTCGATTTTGTGAAGTGTGTCGAGGGAAGGTGCTGTGAATAATAAAATCACCGGCTTTTAAGAATCAGGGATCTCACCACTCGAATCATATAACTTGCTATTATTTATTTAAAGGCTCCTGTAAATAGGGTAAGATAACAAATTGTGATAATTACGTGGTGTGAGGCGTGGAACACCATGAAAGTAGGTAGTCTGCGCAAGGTGGCTGGCAAGAACTGGACGAGTATGCCCGAGGATCGTGCTCAGTGGCGTGCTATTGGGGAGGTTTATGTCCAGCAGTGGACTAAGATAGGCTGATGGTTATACTTACATATTCTTTTGCAGATTAAGGAAGGTGATGGAATCCCCGTATCCAGTGAAGGCGTCCTCACTGATATAGGTAATGTTGTTAGAACGGAGGTCCAAGTGTCGCAGCCGGTGGAGCGGCCGCAGAGCATCTGACGGGATTTCGTGGAGGCGGTTATCGCCTAGCCGGAGGTATTGGAGATTTTCTGTTGAAATATAAGGGTCTTATAATTAATCTGGATTATTTCAGACGATTGTTGGATTACTTTGATTGAACACACTTGCAAAGGTTTTACAGTGTCACTTTAGATTAAAAATAATGTCACCGCTTTGACACCATACACTTTGAACATCGACCTACATATGTATATACGGGAATATTTGTCAAGAAATTTATATTTAAGCTTCAGAGGTAATTCAAATCCTCAACCATCTGTTGAAGCATTTTAGATTAATTTGAAGATATACGTAGTCACGGGTGAGCAAAGAAATTATTTTAGTTAATTGATATGGACCACCGCAAAGTAACGCCTGATTCAATAAATTATTTAATATGTTGTATGATTATGCAGATAAAAACCATCCCCCCACCCCCCCTATTCACTGAGAATTTTAAAAATTTGTATCTCAAGCCAAAATTCTAATCAATCAATATCATTTTGAGTCTCTAGTTTCAATTTCCACTGTCTTTTGTTCAATCAGTCCGTGACTTTACTTTTTCATAAAATTTCTTTAAACATTACGAATACTTTTATCTAAAATTGACAAAGGTGTAATCGTACTAATTGTTATTATGATGAGAAGACTTTTCTACCTGCAAGTACTACTATAATTACTAAACGATAAAGTAGAAAGAAAGAACAATTCTTCAAGATTTCTTCCCGCGATTGTATCACGTGAGACTAGCATTAACTTAAAGTTGTAAGTTGGAGTTTAACCCGTTTAGCTTTGCCTTTTTCAAGAAATAAAACCAAAGTTAAAGAAAATAAGAAGTTAAGAAGTCAATTAACACGTTCCAGATCAATAATGATCAATAAATGCCGTCAGAACTATTTCCTGACCCATTAAACTTTCTTCTTCAAATCGAGGGTAATCGGCAATACTTGTTTCGTGAATAATTTGTTATTTAATTAGCCGTAAACTACTTTATTGTCCAACCAAAATACCAATGAAACGACAGTAAAGTCTTAATAAAAACTTAATCATTTCCACTCAAGCTATTATGTTATTTTCAGGCCAGTAGCGCTACGACACGGGTCTAGCGTGACAACATAATATTGCACTTAACATTTTTCACAGTCATTGAGAACTTCGGTCAAGGATGCTAGATTACCCTAAATTACTTCTCAATCAAGTAAATAGTAGCACCTAGGGTATACCATGATATAAAAGTTTTCATGCAAGTCTAATGTATTTCGTCGCTACTTTAAAAAAAACTCGTACCTATCTCAAAATGACTTTCGCGTTTTCTTGAATACCACAGTCTTTTTCTATCATTTTCTTATATCAGAAAAAAGTGGTAAAAACAAATATACAAATGCAAATATTTTTTATTGGGCACCACAAATTAGTTTTAATATTTCTCGAAAGAAAATGCGTAGAGAAATATTTAGACATTAAGAACACCGCCTGTGAAACTGGTTGTGATTTCATGTGCAATGAGGGCCATGAAGTCTTATTATGTAATGCACTTGTAATTACGATCAATTTTTCCAGTCCTTTCCGTTAAACGGTAAATGGAGTGAGGGTAGAAGTGACTGCAAAACTGGCGGCGCGTTAAACAATATGGCCCCAGATCACAATCAAACAATCAAATCTCGTGACTACCAGTCACTATAATGAACGACTTGGTGGAATAATATTCGGATACCAAATACCCCAATAAAGTTACTATTATTATAATTAGTTACAGTGTTATCAGCTATAACTGCCATCATTAAAAACACATTTGACGTACTTAATGATACGAGTACTATAACATAACAAATGAGGTCCTATTATTAGACACAGAAAAGCAAGTTGAACAGAATATAAATTTACAAAAGGACCTTTACGGACTAAAATACGTTATGTCAAATATGAAAGTAGTTTCAATTTTATAATAAAAAACGCCACACCCTATCCTAGCCGTATCCTGGTATTTATTGCCGAAACCTGCTGATTGCCGAAGTGAAGACCTGGAGTCGCTGTTTTAAAAAAAATCTGAATATTTCCGCAGCAGGTTGGATTTATTGGACTGAAATGAAATGAAATATATTTATTTGCGTAACTGGACACCCCTGTACGTTATTCGGAACTTTTTAATTGTGGTTAACAAATGTTCCCTTATATTAATAGCGGTTTAAAGTGTACCGCATCAAAGACTTGACTACACTTTGAGTCAACAATGCCGATGACAAATTTTTGCAGAGGCATTTAGTCAAACTAACCTAATAACCTCATGAAAGAGAATTTGAAGACATCCTGTATAATACTCTATCTCATAGTGTCCTTCAGTTAGATTCGCAGAAAATATTGAAAACATTTTTTTTCTTTTGTTAACTTACGAAATAAAATTATTGATAGAATAATATCAAATGTTTTAAAAGGTAGATTGCAAGAAATAAACTAAAACTACAATAATTCCAAAAATGGCCCCTGCAGCATGATACCAAAGATGCTGGCAGCATTTCCTCGCTGAATCGTAAGATCGTGCGTTGAGCGAAGAAGCTGCCAGCTCTTTGGTCTCCTGTGGTATATCTGAGTCTCTTTGATAGGTCTTTGCAGAGACTCAGAGCGCTAGGGTCCACAGATCAAGGGTCTCGACGCCGAAAGGTACAAAATTGTATTCGGCACTGAGACTCACCACCAATTGATTACACTTTTGAGACGGCACCACATTTATCCGTCAGATAAATTTAATCAATGAATAGTGAAACAGGTGATAAATAGGATATTTTTTACGAGGAAACAACTCAATTGCAAATGTACATTTTGAACTAAAATTTTGATAAGCCGAGTTGTAAAAAACCTCGCTACGCTCAACTCACCTTCAAGCCCAGAGAAAGCTTTTTCATCGATTCTTTGAATGAGGTTGCCCTCGAGTTCCAGAGAATTAAGTAACGAAAGGTGAGAGAACACCTGTGCCGGCACTTCTCGCAGCTGATTGTGGGCCAGGCCTAGCGAATCCAGGTTGCGCATTCCTAGAAACATACAGTGTGTTATAGTAGATACAATGGCATAGGTACTACCAATTACTTGGCGAGCCTGCGGGAAAACAACGCTCAAGCCAGAAGAGAGAAAGAGTTTTAGCGAGCTTTTAAAGAGTTTTAGCTCAAGCGAATCTCGGTCGCCCTGGTACTCATACTAAAGCACTCGGGACCTAGGGAGGATTTATTGTAGCTACGCCTTTCATATACCCTATAGAGTGTTTACCTAAGGTACCTTATATACTTTACTATAACTAGTGACTAAGTCCCAGGTGTGTCAGTAATTATATCCCATCTTACCATCCACAACGAAGATTTAACGTACAATCATTGTTAGCCTATTCATTCCCACTGCTGAGCAAAAGCCTCCCCCGATATTTCCACTGTTCTCTATCCGGTAACGTACAGTTACAGTATGAAATAAATCCTTAACTGAATTCGCTGTTAAATAATCAAATGCTTTTAATTTTACTTTAAACTGAGAGCTTTTCTTGTGTTACTCCCCAAATGACCTTAATGTCTCTAAAATGATTGATTATTTTTGAGTATTTCCATAAACCCTTCTTTATAAACGCTTGATAAACTGAATTAACTTAACATACGTTTGTCTTTGTCTATCTTTTACATTTTCTCTTTTACTGGGCATACACGGTACATTAGCTATATTCCAAGCAAAGCTCCTAGTTAACAATATTTCACCACGGTAATAAATCATGACGCATATTACAAAATGAAAAGCCTTTTACTCAACCAGAACACAAGGCCGTATAATACCTGCAAAATCTCCCTCTGAAATGGAAGTAATGCGGTTTTCCTGCATTTCTAATTTCTTCAAGTTCTCGAGCAGAGCCAGCGCCTTTTGCGGCACCGCTGTTAACTCATTCCCGCCAAGGTTCAATCTCTTTAGTTTCCTGAAAATAACGTTATTATGAAATATAGACATTCCAATGCATTTTTAATAACATTCTCGCTATTAACGAGTTCAAAACGAGCACTGACTTTCTTGATTTTTTTTCCGGTTATTTAACACAAAAGTAAAGCGCGGATGTCAGCATTAACGTGCTTCATACAAGATTCAGTCACAATCGTACTGATTTTATGGGAATCTACGTCACCGTTACCCCGCGTACCTTGCATAGGTCTTAATCCATTCATGCTAACAACTTTCTTCCATTGTACGACCCACTAAATCTTTCATAAAATAGGCTTAAATTGTTTACGAACCTTTGTTCATAATTAAACAACAGCCTGCTTAATAAAACAAACAATTAAAACATCATCGCATGCTTCGTAAACCTGCACGCATCGAAATCAAACCCTAACAAAGTTGGTTCAAAAATATATTATTCATAAAATATCTCGTAGTCACGAAGTTGCCTTTGGTAAAGGAAAAGCGGCAAACGGTAATTTGCGTGAACGTACCTAGCGGACTCTGTAATTTATTCGCTGAACTTTTGAACAGTCGCCGACGATAATTTCCAACCCCGACTGTACGCCGATACCAAACAAAACTGCGGTTGAATGTTGTAAATTGTATACTTTTCAAGATGGAACAACTTTTAAGTGCAAGACAAATATTTGGAAATACAAAATATAATACGCAAATAAAAAGGTCAACACTGGTAAACACTACTGACAGAAATATGTATGTATGTATTATAAACTTTTTATTGCACATAAAAATAAAAATACAAATACACATAGAGGAGAACAAAGGCGCGCTTATCCCTAAAAAGGGATCTCTTCCAGCTAACCCAGTTAAGAGAAGACATTTTGCTACATAGAGGATAAGCAGACAATGAAAATAACGTGCGGTAAAGAGAAAAAACAGAAATACTCAAAGGAGAGAAAAAAAAATCCAACATAAAACGAAAAGAACAAAAGAATCATGGGAAGATAGAAATGAAGAATACTAAACAATTCAACTTTCTGCCGCTCGTAACTGTTGATTTTATGTAGGTTTGCATTTTCCATCTCCCATTCCCTAGGGTCACATCCTCTATATGTATTATATTTATTAGTGGTTTAAACAAGTATGCAAAAGTCTTCCTTAGCTTGAATTAAAAAAAAAAGTTTACTTCGTACATAAATAATAATTATAATATTTTCAACCGTAGTATTTTCAACACGCATAACGTACATTTTTCATTAAAAGTCCGCCAGATTAATCCCACGCCAGAATACGTCGAACAACGTTTGGTCGTTGAATGTTATTACAAACAGATTATAGGATTATGGAAAAATATCAACCTGCAGCAATAAAAGAACGTGGAAATATTTTAATTTCACTGTGGGATCGTAACGGAAATAAAGATACGTGAATGAATCAAAGCAATGCGATGAGTGCTGAGCCTACTTAGACGGTAAGGCTTGGGCACATCACTAACTTATTTAATGGTTCTTAAGTATCTCATGCAATCAATGAAATATTCAATGGTGTGTGTGCATTTCCAAACCGTACTGGGCCCGCGTGGGAAGTATGGCCCAAGCCCTCTCATTCTAAGGGGAAGCATGTGCCCAGCAGTGGGACGTATAAAGGAGACGAAGCGAAAAGAACTAGAGACAGGTTGAAACCATGATTTGTTCAAGGAAGTCGCTGGTCTTAAAAAAAACTTTCAAAGGTGATCATGCTGCCTAAATTATAAATATATTGCCTAAAAATATTCTCCTTTCATGAACTGAATGAGATTTCAATTGTTTGCATAGCAAATAAAATTAATTTAAAAAATCTACTAAGTTTTTTGCTTAAATTAAATTTATATTTCGCATATGTATCGACTAAAATTGATGGATCAGTCACACACAGCAATATACTTATTTACAAAATTTGAGTAAACTTTAATCAGAAATATAATTGGGTGTAAATAATTCAAATTCAATTCTATTTCCAATTTATTGTAGATCCTCAAAATTTGAAATTGCTCATCCAAACAAATAAGCAAGAATTATTTTACGCTGGTAGATACTTCTATTCATCTTGATTGAATAAAATGCTTGCGTTATTTCAGTTTTTGACATCATGATCTGGGATTAACTTAATTATAAATGTAGCGTTTTAAACTTTCGTAATTTTCACTCATATCAACCAATACCAACGCACAGGACTTAACACGCTGACATACACGAATGATATTTACCTCGACGTTTCGGCAACATTACAGTGGCCGTAGTCGTGACCATGAAACCCCGAAACGTCGAGGTAAATATTGCTCGTGTGTATTTAGCGTGATAAGTCCTGTGCATTGGTATTTTAACTATTACAAGAATGCTCTTAAAATGCAAATACAGTAAAATAAGTATGGGGAGCGCCAAAGTTCGCATACTCTTCGCTAGTCATATCGTAATTTTTGTCCGAATCATCGTTTGTCATAATTTTTTTGCCACTGAAACCTTGGTATTTTTTTCTGAAAATTTTAAATGGTCATCCTATAGAAAGCTATAGATTAGGTTAGGATTGTTTTATAGCAATTCTGAACAATTATTGGATTCAGAAAACAAAGAGTTATGACAAACGATCATTCTGACAAACATTACGTTCGGACTTTCAATAAATATGCGAGCCGATATGGACCCATAAGTGTGAAATGAATATATTTTGTGTGCATTAATACCTGTAATTAAACCAACGGTATCAGAGAAACCGAAATAATGAGGCAATGTTAATAAGCGATGTGGAATTAAATTGAGTCAGTATTATTTTAGAGCTCCATTCAAGCGATTGTTGACGTTGAAGGTAAAACGCTCGTAGTATTTTACGTACTTCTCGAGTCCTTTGAAAGCCTCGCCGTCAACCACAGATATTCTGTTCTCATAGAGTGTCAGGATTTCCAGCGTATCCAGGCCCACGAAGGCTCTATTGTGTACCGCCGTCACCTACACAACAATAACCATTGTTAAAAAAAACCTTTGTTTACAGGGGTCAAATTATATTTGTTAGAAATTTTGTGAAAAGCCACAGAGTATTTTTTGATTGATTTTACTGGTCATGAACTTGTGTACATCAAACAGGATTTCTTGGTAAAAAGCTCGTTAGAAATTTCTTGAGGTAATTTTGTATATAGTAAGGATATCATTCATTGGATTATTATAGACAAGACATTTCACTAGTTAAAAATTAAACCTAAAACGCCTGAGCTGTTCTTCGATAGTTGAATTGGAAAATACCAGATAATATAAACATAAAGTTTTACAGAAACAATTTTTTTTATCACCCACTATAATAAATTATAACTTACTTTAGGAAACCATTTTAGAGCTCTTATTAACTCCCTACGGAAAAGAGGGGTGTTAAAAGTTTGATCGCTGTGTTCTTTCTGTAGCATTATAACTGTCAAACGGATGGAACGATTTTATTTCACTCTTTATGAATCGACAGCTAGTTTAATCGAGCGGAGATTTATTTGCTAAATTTTTTCATTCAAATCGATTTAGCCATTTTTGAGGTATTAAACTTTTTGAGGTATGAAACGACAATGTCGACGTTTTTCAACTTTTCTACTTAGGTTGGGGTATTGTGGCGTGTTAAAAGTTGCTGAAAAACTTACCCACTGTTTTATTATCCATTGATTAAATTTATTTAACAGATTAATGTGATGAAGTCTCTGTTTGTTTTTTTTTTATAAACGGAGACGGCATCACATTTATCCGTCAAATAAAATTAATCAATGAGTACTGAAATAGTCTCTTAACCTCATAACAAATTTGAAAACAGCGACTCGATTTTCGGTTACAAGTGAATGATCAAGTTTAAGTAAAAAAAAGATTTCACTAACCGTTACCCGCGACTCCGTCCGCGTAAAATTCAGTTATCATTATCCCGCGGGAAGTATCCAATTTTCCGGGATAAAAACTATCCTATGTTCTTCGGGACTCAAACTATCTGGATGCCGAATTTAGTCTTAATCGGTTCAGCGGTTTTAATGTGATGAAGTAACAAACTAACAAATAGACTTACAAACTTTCGCATTTGTAATATTAGTGGTAGGATTCAGCCCATACCTTGTTGTGGTTCATGTTCAGAATGAGCAAGTGATTGAGATGCGTGAAAGACGATGTTGGTATCGTCGCGAGGCTGTTTTGAGACACGTCCAACTGTGTTAACTTGTTACCTGCAAAAATAATACATTTAGACGACCGGATGGCCTAGTGGTTAGAGAACCTAACTATGGAGCTTGAGGTCCCGGGTTCGATTCCCGGCCGGCGTAGATAATTGTATGAATAATACGAATGTTTGTTCTCGGGTCTTAGGTGTTTAATAAGTATTTAAGTATGTATTTATCTATATAGGTATGTTTATCCGTTGCCTAGTATCCATAGTTCAAGCTATGCTTAGTTTGGGACCAGGTCAATTGGTGTCAATTGTCCCATGATATTTATTTATTATTATTTATAAGTTTTACTTTGATTTATGTAAGAATAAATAAGTAAATAATATAAATATCATGGGACACTTGACGCCAATTAACCTAGTCCCAAACTAAGCAAAGCTTATACTATGGATACTAAGTAATGAACAACCATACGTATATAGATAAATACATACTTATATGCATTATATTAAACAACCAAGACCCGAGAACAAACATTATTATTATTCACACAAATATCTGCCCCGGCCGGGAATCGAACCCATGACCCAGGAATATTTGTTAATATTCCATTAAAATTGACTAAATATCGTTTTACCCGAGTGAGTAAATTAAGATAGAGTCATTAATTTGTTTAGGTAGGGACTTGGAGCTTCTGTAAAATACTTACAAATACTACAATTTAGGAAACTTATACAGTCGCCTACACATATTTTAGAGCGGCCAAGGTGGTCAAAAATATCGGCACATGCACTCTATTATTAAGGTATTAGAGTTCTTGTTTCGATATTTTTGATCACCTTGGTAGCTCCGAAACAGCTGATGGCGACTGTACTCGTATGTTTAAAATACTGTGTACATAAAACACATAATATAAAACAAATGTAATACATTGAGCTCTTCCAATCTTTAAACGAACTTGTGACGCAGATACTACTAAAATTATCACGAACTTTCAAGAAATTTTAAAACAATGTATTTATACATAAAGCTAACATTTATAATAATCCGTATACTCACCAATTGAACTAAGCGACGAATCCTCTATTACAGCCAAACTACTGTTATGCACGGTCAAGTGACGGATATCCAAGCCAAGGAATATGTAGGAAGGCATCTTCGCTAAGTTGTTATGCCTCAGCTTTAGGTAGAAAATTATCATCGGCTTGGAGCGAAGTGTATTCATCGCCTGGAAAAAAAGAAAAATGTACAACTCTGTATTAGGTATTTGGTGAAGAATTTGCTCCGTGTGAGAGATCTTAACGGGCATTTTCATTAAAACATGTACAGTCAAGGGCAAAAATATGTAGGTATACACTTTAGTACCTTGTCTATTTTCGTCATACCTATTTGAACTGCCATATATGAACTGTCACAGTGGTTAAAGTGACAAGGTACCAAAGTTTATACATATTGTTGCCCTTGACTGTACCTAGCAATGACGTAAAGTTAATAGTTGTCAGTTTTGTGACGAATTTCCCCTACAGTTTAATATGGAATAAAATGTCACAAAATTGACAATATTTAAGTTTTCCTTAACTATGCCGTTGCTAGGTATATGTTTTAGTGAAAAAGCCCTAACCCCCGCTCTGGGTTGTTTCTGGTGCAAAGGTATTGTATTGTATTGTATTGTATTGTAACTCTTTATTGTACATATAAAACATATGAAATTTACAATTTACAAGAGAAAGAGATGTACAAAGGCGAACTTATCCCTAAAGGTATGTTCATCACGATTCAAAGGGGCAGCGCGGTGAGTGTATTGGGCACCTTTGTACCTAGATATGATGCGGGGCGGTTTATTTGACTGACTGTGTATTTATCTGGCCTTTGATAGAAATGGTGAAGAAATCAACTGTATTTTTTTTACACTGCACTGCACACACCTGCGAAGTAAAGTCTGTGTATGAATTTCCAATCTGCACTTGGACCGTGTGCCTAGGTGGAAACTATAACTAAGTCGTTCTGAAAGGAGGTCGTGTTCCAGTGCTAGACATGTTAATGCCCAATAGACACCCTGCTGTCACTTCTTTTACACTAATAACATAAAATTAAAATTTGCAGCTATCGCGACAGGTACACTCGGAAGTTTACTTTGTTGTGAGCTTATTTAAAAATACCCACTTTTAGTTCCATGACTCTGACGTTAAATGAAAAATATTCTTTTCGTTAAAAATAACTGAAGCTATACTTTCAATTCCTGTCACGGCTCTGAGTACCATTACTTAGGGCTTCATAATTGCGTGTCGTTGGATTTTATTCAATCAATTTACTTTATTTTAAAATGGTCCTGCTACATTTTAAGACCTTTTTACTTTTCTGATAAAAAAGAGCATTGTTTTTAAATGTGATTAAACAATTTTTATTACACACTTAAGCATTATTTAAGAAATAATGGAGGGTGATATATTTTTTTTTGTTTAGATATTTATATTTAGGGCCTGTTTCACCATCCATTGATTAGTGTTAACTGACGGTTAAATGTGATGACGTCTCTATTTGTTTTGTTCGAATAGACGGAGACGGCATGACATTTAACCGTCAGTACCTAAACACTAATCAATGGATGGTGAAACAGCGCCTTAGTTTTATAAATTGCGCATATAAATCTTGTAAACACGGCACTGGGTAGGTGCAGTATTAATGACGAGGAAAAATTAAGTCATCTCATCACATATTAACGTAACTTAAAGGATAACTGTTACAGTAAACTTTGCAGAAGGTACAAGAGTACAACAAATGGAGTCACAAAGAGCTCATCTGTTACTTTAATGTGATTTTTATGGCTGTCAAGGGGCGTTTTGAAAACAGGATAAGTATAGTAAAATCCAAGATGGTGGTTGGTAAAGAAACACTTTGGCGTTAACAAGGTGAGCAAAAACGGTGACGAGAGTACCCATTTATTCTGATTTGAGACAAAACAGTATTTGGTAAACTTACAATAAAACTGTCTTTTACCTAATCACACTATGTCAAATGTGCTTTCATTTTGTTATTATTTCTATGATACGACAATCGACGACAGCTGTGCTGTGAGCCGTCTTTTTTTTTAATAAATGACTTCTGTCTAATTTAACTTATTAAGACAATGTAACTAAAGTGTTATTTAATTAAAAAGATTATACCTAGTTAAGTTTCAACAGAGCTTAAAGGTTACTTCCGAGCCATGCGGTAGCGTCGTTGACAAAAATGAGCAAGCCTTAATTGAATACAGAACGTCTCTACAAGTGAAACACGTGTACAGTTATTTTCTATCATCTTGCCTTTGAAGATAGTCAAAAACGGTAACTCGAGCTTGACTATGCAAGAAGCTCATCTGAAGCCAAAGATAGATCTCTACCGGTTTTCCTATAAGAAAACCAAAAGTTATTGATTAGTCTTTGATGCCAATGACATTCATATTAATGTTTTCCCATGATGAACCCCATATTATTTGGTGCCCAAGGGCCATAGTTCGATCTAAGACAGCTCTGGTCCTGATACCTACCTGTTTATCTGTTTATCTATCTCTCTGAGCAACTGTGTATCTACAGGTAAATAATGTCACTGTAAAACTTGTGCTCAAATATAATTTTAATGTCTGGATGTTCATTAACTGGCTGTATGTTGACATGTTTTATCATTTTGTCCCCGCCAGTGCCGTAGCAGTCTACAGCTGCGGCATTTGCATCTACTTTACACGCTAAGTTGTCGAGTCTACAATTTATTAATGGAGCTTTGCCACGTTAAGTATTTAGTTGGGCAACCAAGCTTTGCTCGAGCTAAAACTCGTTAATAAGCGTTTTCCCAGAGATAAGGCCAAGCTACATCGGTTTGTCATCCGAGAAAACCCCTACATACCAAATTTAATCGAAATCGTTGGAGCCGTTTGCCATGCCATGCCATGTAGGCAGATAATTTATCTGGATCGTCTCGATTGATTTGGACTACAGCGATATCTATCTCACATGTGATCGATCCTGATAAGCCACGCCACCATTCTGTACCTTAGAGATATTCTAGTATATAAGTCAGCAATCCTTGTGAATAAGACATTAGTTCAGTTCGAAAGATCAGTAAAGGAGTTCAAGGTAACCCGCATTAGGTCCATTTACTCTCCCACTCTTATATTGCAGGTGGTAGGACCTTATACAAGGGCCTCCCGGAATGCTACTACCATCTTACTTGCCAATTCTGCCGTGAAACAGCAGTGCCTGCACTGTTGTGTTTCGGCGTGGAGAGTAAGATAGCCGGTGAAATTACTGACACTTGAGGTTTCCCATCTTAGGCCTCTAGGTTATCAACGCATCTGCAATACCCCTGGCGTTGCAGATATTTATAGGTGGTGGTGATTGCTTACCATCAGGAGACCCACTTGCTGGTTTGCCATCCAGTCGAATAAAAAAATCCTCTAAATATTTAATATAAAATATACAAGAATTGCTCGTTTAAAAGTATTAGATAGATATCGTGAACCTCGAGTTAGGCCTCTCCGTTATTTTAACTATGTAGACGATATTACATTTATTTTCGTTCATAACAACAAATATTTCTCCAGCGTTAGTGGCCACGACCGCTATTTGTTCCAACAACCCCTGTTTGACAGCGCACTTATTTTCAACCCCTCTCGTTAGATAAGGGAATGTAATAATTATTTTTTCATGCATGTCTGTTTTGTAGTAAATAGAACACGCGACTCTTTTTACCATAAATGCTACCTTAACTTAATCATATTTACGACCAAAATTCAGCCACGAAATTACATAGGTACCTACTAACCAGGTGTGGTTTGTGGGTTATTTCCCTTAGCTTTGTAGCTATTTTCGGAATTATTCATGATTAGAAGAAAAGGAACGACAGCCACAATAAATTGGCTTTAAAGTTCTGTACTAGATCCAGAATAGTGATTAATGAAATAATATTTCAGTAGTTTCATTTTGGTCGTAAAATGTGCTAAAATTGTGCCGTCGGTCATGATCTCTGAGACGTAGAGTTTGCGTTTAGTTTTGAGAAAGATGCCAGCTTTATCCTTACTATCAATCTTCCATCTTAATATTATCTTATTGTCCTTATTTTTATCTTTCTTTTATTTTTCATTTTTGTACTTCTTTTTTGTTTTATTTGTGTTTGCCGGTTTTTTTTTGTTTATATTTGTTGTATTTGTGTGTTTGTGAATGTGACCAAATAATGTCTTCTTACAACAGGTGGAATATATAGCTCATTTATTCATGCATTCAATTTAGGCTTCAAAACAACGCAATATCCGCAACAGGCTTCGTTATATGTCTTCTTTCTTTTTCTTTATTTCTTTTTAGTGTACCTTTTTTTCATTTCATTGTTATTACTAATTTTATGAATTAAATTCGGGTTTTTTTCCGCGTCCCTTGATTTTACCGTAGCTCGATATTTCGGCACAGTTGCATGCGCCGTGATCACGAGACGTCAATTCATAACAAAAGATATTAATTTGTTGTTTATATACGCTAGGACTCACAAAATAAACCTCACCTTCTGTATATGCTGCTGTTCTGTGAACTCGCAGAGGATGTCCAGGCCATTCTTCTTGACGGTACAGGTGCAGGGGGTCATGGTGTTTGGCGCGGGGCATTGCTGCGCGCCCTGGGGGTACGCGGGGCGTGCGCACAGCACCACGCAGCATGCCAGTAGCCAACGCGTCACCATAGTGGATTACCTGGACAAGTTTGGAAAGGTATATGATGGTGGAAGTCTCAATTGGCGTAAGGGACAATATACCGACTGTCCCTTACGCCAGTTGAGACTTCCACCATCGGTATGTGTGCCGCTGTGCTAGGTTTGCATCAGCTTAGTACTTGTCGTTAGTGTAAGTGATAGGAGTCGTCTGCAGAGTGATAAGTGACAAGTAGCTGTCTATATATTTATGTTAGAGCATGATGTTAGTAGTTAGCTTTTCGGCACCATAATGGTGTTTTAGTAGATATACTTGAAAATGGGAAAACGAATAAATTTATTGAATCAATCGGTACTTTGCAGAGGTCCATATCAATGAACTAAAATAATTGAGCAAAAAAAATATTTTAGTTCATTGGGAAAACAAATTAAACAAAACGCAAAACTTTGAGTAATCAAACTACACTTTACATGAATGTTCACACCCCTCGACAAGCTAAGTAAATTTTTAGATGGATCTAGGCAAACAGGACCGGCTTAATCATTTACACTTACACGACCTCAAACAACACCGGAAAGGTCGCGGGTGAGCAAAGTAATTGTTTCAGTAATTGATTATCTATTTTAATAGGTACAGTTAAAACGATGTTGAAATTATTTCCTTTGACTGAAGTATACTGGAATGCCGTTGGAGACTATCTATTTTAAATATCAATATTTTTACTTACGAGTGTGTTTGAGTGTGTCAGGTTGGTGAGCGCGAGAGGTGTGGAGGCGAGGAGTGTGCCGCAGTCATGGGGCACTAGGTCATGTTCACAGTCCTCCACCAACCACCCTGTGAACAAAATAAAAGCTTCGTTAATACTTCAGTAAAAAAGCTGGACTGGTGACATTTTGCTGAAGTCGGAGACGAGTGGTGGAGAAATGGGGAGGCTATTGCACAGCAGCGGGGTATCGTATAAAATAATTCTTCAGACAGTACTACATAGGAAAAACGTTGTGTGTAAAGAAACATAATCTTGTCAGTATGACTTCGTCGAAAATTCAATGAAAGGTAAATTAAAAGTATTTTTATTAAGGACACTATAATAATGAGGGTTTTCACTTAGGCGAAATATCGCTAGATGGCGAGTATCGTGAGGTCCGTTTGACGTTTGCTCGTGATTGGTTAAAAAACTAAATGAGCCATCCATCTAGAATTCGATTTGTAGCATTCGAACATGGCGGATGTAGATAATATCTAATTTTGCTATTTCTGTTTTTTTGGCTAGTTGAAGTATAATTCTGATAGTGTTTTATGCGGCGATTAACCTTAACAGTGAACAGTGATCACAAAATTCTATAGATATTGCTCTCGGGTCTGACATTTTTTTATGCGCAAATTGTCTCCACGTGGTTTCTGGAATTTTACTATCAAGTTGCAAAAACTACAACTACCGAACAACGTCCCTGTCAAAGAGAGTACTTTGATACTGGCGAAATTATCCTAATAAGGACAGAAAGCCAAAAGTGAAGACGAAGAACTCCATCTAGCGATATTTCGTACCTATCTGTAAAAACCCTCATTTGGCAGATTACAAAATATTAAAACTTCTGTAAGTATAGAATCTTAAAACTGCGCCGCCACAGAAAGCATTTATCATTTTCTAATTATAAACAAAAAGATATTAGATAAAGATAGAAGAAAAATAATAATATTCTACTTGGATGACCGGATTGCCAAGTGGTTAGAGAATCTGAGGCCCGACTTCGATCCCCGGTATGTTAAGTGTGAAAAATACGAATGTTTTTATATGTATTATTCTTAAATACATTTATCTGTTTGAGTGTTTACCGTTACCTAGTTCACATATATTTACCTACCACAAGCTTCGCTTACTTTACTTGGTCGATTGGTGTCAAGTGTTCCGTGTTATTATTATTTATTACTCGAGTGCAAAGAAGGAGGGTTATGTTTTATTATTCTCACTCTGAGTGGCTCATTCATGAAGCCAAAAATATTTCCAATTTCAGGCCTGCGACTCCGCAACAATTGTATTTAATACAAACAAATAAAAATAGCGCCCGCAGACAATATCACTTTCACCAAGCAAATACAACCAATTTTGATACCTTTTGGCAATTTGCAATTCAAATTCACTGCTGTTTGTCTTGGATATTAAAATATTTTCCGTCGGAATTTTTCTTCAGCACGACGTCTTGTTTTGGGGTCACGTCCCGAGCCACTTAAGTCAAACAAGTTAGCGTGAAACGGAAATACTAAACGAAACTTTCGTAGTGTTTTCAAACACAACGAAGGACTCCCTATCTTTATCTCCTTTCCTTTAAATTAAGGTAACAGCTTCCTCAGTAATGTCAAACGATAAAATCAACAGTGCTCTTCGCTGAGAAATAAAATCAAGACACGACAGCACTTTCGTCCCTTTTGGGGATTCGAAATACTTTGATTTGATTATCCGTGCTGGGCCGCGTCTAAAAGGGCCTCAACACGAATGGGTAAAGTGCTAGTTCAGGATGCTTATTTCAACTTGGTTGACATTTGCCCTTCAATGTGGAAGCATACTTATAACCCTACCGGAAAGCTCACTTTGTTTTTTTTTAAAACCCCGTCATAAAAGGCCCGAGTGCGAAGGACTTTTCCTCCTTATTGATTCAGGCGTTTTATAATCGCGTTGTTCTAAAGGCCGGTACAGAAGAAGTGCATTCGACAGTACTGGGATAGCGATAACTGAATTCATCGCAGACTAACCTAATCACGGCGCGTAACCGCCGCCGAACCGCCGCCTAACCGTCCAACGGCCATTGCAAGCTTTCCTCCTGTAATTATAAAATCCTCTGTCCTCTCTGACCTAATAATCCACGCGCAGTTAAAACTATTAATCTGGCTAGACTGAACGTTTTCTAACATTAACAGTATTTTCTAACATAGGTACCTACTTCGTTTTCTTTTTAATATTCCTCGGGATGAGGAAGTAGGGTTTTTTTTATTATTCCACTACAGCAAAAGCGCGAGCATAAACTAGTGACGTATAATTAGGTTAGGAATTATGAAATCAATTAACTACAATATTTTTACCTTGCTTCTCCGCTACCAACTGTGCTCTTCAGCTATGTCTGTGTGATACATTATGTAATGTTAACTTGAACCTGTTTTCTTTCTTTGCCTATATGTTTATTTCTATAATTTTTCTGATTCTATTATTCAAACTGCATAACCACGAAAACCTCTCAGGAATGTATTCGCTCACTGCAAATGGAAACGCTATTTAAATTCACGTAGTTTCTAATTGAGTTACGTTTCGCCACCGTCACACAGCTATGCTAGCATACTGCCACTGCTAAATTTAGTTTGTACATCCCTGTCTTATTGGTCTAGTTAGAAATAATAGTGAGATTCCAAAAATAATTTTCTTACAATCTTATTTTCGTCTTTAGATATATAACATTTCGCTCGTGTGAATGATTAGATCTGACACATCTTGAACCCGTGGGAATATCGGTGTAAAAAGTAGTCTATGTATTTCCAAGATCCAGCTGCCTATATAACCACTTTTATCCGATCCTTCCAGCTATTCTAGTATAATAATAATAACTCCTAGCCATTTTCGGCTACAGTGACTTGAGTCTGCTTATTGCTAAAGCATTTATAGGCTGGGATGTTTAGCCCTTACATGGCGGATGTAGCCGATCTTTGCAAAGAACGTCCTTTTGCAACCAGCGCAGGTCAGGGTATACCATTGTCATAATTTTTTAGTGTATGTTCAAAGGCGGTTGTGCTTTTTGTTCGTTACTTTTGAAATCTAGTAGAACACACATAAGTACTTACACAGATACAAAATGTCTCGTCAATAATATTATTAAAATTGTTTGCTAACGAGTCTTTTGTATATTTCTTATCATTTCGTTCTTGACCTTATTGACAAACACTGATTAGGTCAGTTCCTCAATACGCCTCAGGCCCATTCATAATAATATTAATACTCAAGATTCTACTAGCAATGTATGCTCGAGTGATTCAATATCTGACATTGTCTTGGGATTATTATAGAATCAATAGGTACCTAGCCTAAAATAATGAAATAATAAGAAATAACGTTAGGCGAGCTGCAAATATTAAACAGTTCGCACTTGAGCCCTACCACGCACGCGAGCTCTACCACTTGGTCTCAAAACAAGAAATAACAGTTTAAATTCATTCTCTCGACTCATTACGAAGCTAGATTTTTTTTTTTTTTTTTTTATACGACTGGAAGGCAAACGAGCAAGTGGGTCTCCTGGTGGTAAGAGATCACCACCGCCCATAAACATCTGCAACACCAGAGGTATTGCAGATGCGTTGCCAACCTAGAGGCCTAAGTTGGAATACCTCAAGTGCCAGTAATGTCACCGGCTGTCTTACTCTCCGCACATAAAATATTACAGATAAATATTTAAAGAGGTTACAGAGTACGATGTACGCTGTCATTCGGCCAGTTGTGACCTACGCATGTGAAGCCTGGACGCTAACGCAATAGGACGAACTCAAACTGACATAGTCCGAAGGGAAATGCTAAGAAGAATGAGAAACAGGTGGCACATAACTTCCTAGATTAAAGACACTAGCCAGAAACATTGGTCCTTAAAGAAACCATCGTTAGGTAGGTTGTACTGCAAGGCAAAAAGGCTTGGATGGACAGGACACTTGGAAATAACGGAAGATGACAGAGCTGTTAGGATAATTTCTGCGTGGACTCTGCAAAAAAAGCTCCATAGCCCCAGGAAGCAGTGCTAGGACTGTGTAGAGGAAGATCTCAGACGTATAGGCTAAAGAACGTCTTGGAGAGTATAAACCAGGGTTTGAGCAGGATGGAGGAAAATCATTGAGGAAGCCAGGACTAACAACAATAGCACCGCAGGAGAGAGAGAGAGAGAGAAAGAGTACGTGAACATTAGAAAGCGGATGAAAAATAATTTTACGTCAAAATGTGACAGTTTTAGAGAAAGTGGTGTCATAGCGCAATTTTTGCTTTATAACGTACTATAATTAAAAAAAAAACTTATGATTAAAATTCAGAAACTAATTGAAATGGTAATTAATACGGCATTTCAACCGATCCACATTATCATGCTATTCATGATCCAATTATCTCTCGTTCGAATAACGACTATTTAGCATATTAACCCAACCACATTAATTCTGTACGATTATGAACTGTTTTAGTGCAATTTATGAAGCTGTAAATAAAGTACGAAGATAAAGTAAAAATTAAACAAGGTGCCACTTCCTTCATAACACAAATTTTACACATTTTCTTTAAGACGCAATTTTTAGGGTTCCGCAGCCAAAATGGCAAAAACGGAACCCTTATAGTTTCGCCATGTCTGTCTGTCTGTTTGTCTGTCTGTCCGTCCGCGGCTTTTTTTTTCTCATCCAACCCTATAGTGTGGGGTATCGTTGGATAGGTATTTTAAAACCATTAGGGGTTTGCTAAAATGATTTTTCGATTTAGCAATTTGTTTGCGAAAAATTCAACTTTAAAGTGCAAATTTTCATTAAAATCGAGCGTCCCCCCCCCCCCTCTAAAATCTAAACCGGTGGGTGGAAGAATTTGAAAAAATTCAGCATGTTAGTCAGTATATCAAACTTACTTCCAAGGAAAACTATAACGGCTAAGTTTGCTTGAGAATTATTAGTAGTTTATGAGTAAATAGCAGCGTAAGGTATAAAATATACCTAAACTTGGACGATTCCGTATAAAATACAACAAAAAAAAAAAAATATATATTACTTAATTTTTTCGTAATGGCTACGGAACCCTATTTTGGGCGTGTCCGACACGCTCTTGGCCGGCTTTTTGTTAAGATTTCATTGCAGTTATTGCAAAATATCTTTAGTGTCGTACTAAATATAGTATCAATAAGTTTATCTTAAAAATTACATTTTCAATACAAGCTTTTTTGCTGATTGTACTTTTTGTTGACTGTACTTGCATTGTCATCCAAGTTACGTTTTCGTACTACATTTCAAGTCGATGCCATTAACCGTTGAAAAATTCCCTTCTGCCGAGACAATCCTGGCCAGACTACTAGGATGTCACTACTGGAGGTGCAAAATTATGTGAGATCTTACACTAAAAGAATGTTGTTAATACTCCCAGACAATAACTTAAGATAAAGGAACATACTTCTCGGATAAAGTTCAACCTAGACTTAGTATTCCCCAGGGTTCTGACCTAATTACATTTCCAAATTTGTTTTGGGGTTCTTTCTTTTACGGCAATTTTATGCCTCCCAACTTTGGCAATTAAATTGTAATTGGTATTCCTGAGCAAACATCGGCAAGTGTTATTTTATTACCCGACACTGACAGTTTAGTTACCCATGCAAGCTTATTTTGTCTTGTTTTCATACTTTGTGATATTTTATGACGTAAACAAAAATATAAAATAGAAAACGACATAAAACGGCAAAAAAAGAAGTAAAGACGGACGGAAAAAGAAATAAAAAGACGAGGTTTTTGGCCACATTCAAGCGTTTTACATCCAAAATGTGACATTTACTAAGAAAGTGGTGGTCTCAATTATTTTTTTAAAAAGCTATTTAATAACTTTAGTATATCAGTGTAATGTATAAGTTGTAGTTTAAAAATTAGCACGCCATTTTTCGACCATTACCTGGTATCTGATCGAGTTGAAATTTGGTATGCTTATAAATGCATCAGGGACCCTGTATAATTTTGGTCGCAATACAATAAAATAATGTAATAGTGATAAAAACCTCTCGTGGTCTAGCCAAGATAGTCTCTGCAGGACTCAACTATACAACGCTTTAGGTATTTATGGCATCGACTTGAAACTGTATACGGATATGTAGTAAAAAAAGGACAATCAACAGATAAATCTGGTATTAAAAACTTATTTTTTAACTTATTCCTTGCTCTCTATTAACTTTATCCCCTTTATAAAAATTTGCGGGTCCGTTATATGAAATTATATTTTATTTACTTCTGGCAATGGCTAAACTTAATATCAAAGTGACAGATAAATAAATAATGTTTTAGCATATGGCATATATAGCAAAAGGATTAGTATATAATGGAAGATGATTATTGTGAGGAATTTCAGGACTTGATGTCGATAGCAAAATATGCTTAAATTGCAGTAAATCAAACAGTGACAAATTTTTACTTAAAAATATTATATTAGAAAGTTGAAAAAGACCATAGAAATAAACTATGCAAGCAATTTCGTAAATATCACCACTGATCTAAATATTCAAAGCAGCGTCTTCCCCGTTCTAACTTAAAAGAAAAGGGCTAATGATACTTCTGGGACACATAAAGTAGGCTTAACTACCAATGATGATTTATTAAATAGGGTCTTCTTGGGGATTATATGCAACATTTAGTAGGTAATCTTTGGGAATGGCCTTATGTCTATTGTGCCTGGTACTGCATTGACCTATTTGAATGAAAATTTAAATAAACAAGTGATTTGGTAAAAGAAAAGAGTTTTCATAAAAATAAAATATTAATGGCTCAGTGATCTGTGTACCCTAGGAGTTTTTTCGATGGCCAAAATATGATATTATACAGCGTGTGTTTTTGATACAACCTCAAACTTTAAGGGTAGTTGGTGAAGACCCTAATAATCATATTTTACTATGCTTTAGTAAGCATTTACAGTTATAATTTTCCTTATAAAATAAATCAGCACGCAATACTACGTGATACTACTTTGGTTTTATTTAAAACATCGCACTTGTTGACGTGACAGCTGTCACAGAACGCTTCTCTCTGGGATCAAATTATTAGATTATTGTACGCATCACATTGCTGCTCGAAAAATATTCTAAAATTAATGATATTCTGGTAATTAATTCTAAATTATCAATTTATTTTTATATCGGTTCACAGCACTTAATTATACGCCTGGTTATAGTTTGAGGTCAATATTACACGCTTTATACGTTTTCAATCTCTCACTTTTGTCATTTAAAAAACTGAAGTGGTCAGAAAAGAAATAGGTAACTATCAAATCTCGGTCACACAAAATTACTGTAATTATATTTTTTTATACCTACCTACCTACATTTCAAAATTAAAAAGAGTCGGATTAAAAACAGGTTGCGACCTGTACATGAGAACGCGTAACGGAACAGACAGACCAAAGAAAGTATTTTTGTGGAAACTAAAACAGAAACTTGCTTTGAGCTAGCTCTATCAAAAACAGACAGTCCATAAACCTAAGACACATTTTAAGGGGGACTTCATTTAAAAAAACCTAACAAAAGAATAAAATAATTCAAAAGCTTAACCTATTTTTATAATAGGTTATCTGGCCACTAGGACGAAAATCGCGCAAAATACAATGAAAAGAAATAGCTTAAATACGAAGTCCAACGACTTGTTACGTAAGGAGCTTGAATAGACGGCCGGGCTAACAACTGTTTGCTGGATAAGTTGCATGTCAAACTTTTAGTGCCGCCCACTCCATACAGATATTACTAAACTTTGAGAACCAACACGCCAACGGTATAAAGTGTCGTGGCTATTTTTATTGCTGGAGATAAAAATAAGCACAAATGTAAGTACAAATCGAACATGGGTGTGTAATGATCTGAATACGAACTTTAGATAACCTCCTAACGCCCAGAGTCCTTTATAAAGGACTTATTGTAATTTTAAATCGAACTCTATCATAAATGATATAAAGTTTGATGTTCATAAATCAAAAACTTGGCTTGGGCGTTAAGACGATAATCATATTTTCACAAACAACATTTTGTATAAATTCATAGAATTAATCCCAAGTAATCGGCGTATGAAACTTTAGATATAAGAGTACAAAATAGATAATTTCCCGGTATACAATGTTTTATACGTTTTTCACACGTAATAGTACATTGTGTCTTAAGGGCGGTAAGTGAGTGATTACGAACGAGATTATTTTAGAAGCCCCAAGACGAAGACTGAGGGCATTAGATATAACGTTTTAAACTTTCGTGATTCTCACTCATAGTCAAATACCTTAACGGGACTTATCACACTATTTTACACAAGTAATATTTACCTCGACGTTTCGGCAACATTACAGTTGCCGTGGTCACGAGTAGAGTGAGTAGTTTGATTAGATATGTTTGTAATTCCAGTACCACCCGTGCGACATACATCGTTTTCATTACGTTTGCGAGTAAAATTGTATATTTGTGATAAATAACCGATACCTTAGGCTGCGCTTTCGGGCAATGCCCGGCAATGTCTTAAATGCTCGGCGTTCATGCGTGCAGCAGCAGCAGTATTAGTACGCGCAATGACTCATTTACCGACCTTGGGTTTCATGACAAGAACAAAAGGTCGAGGGTTTTATTTGGGGAGTTGCAACCAAGGTAGCCTGCATGTTACGACACTTTTTACGAGCAAGTGTGATGAAAATAGGTTTGTGTTTGACCACAATGCCTGAGGTAAGCGAAGATGTGGACGTAGATGGAGCACTCTTGACTAATAAATATATACCCACTCACCCTAAATTTGTCGATTAGTACGTTATGCAGCGACACAATAGAGAGGTATCTCCACAGATATAAAAATATAACGTATACATGATAAATAAATGTTATATCACATAGGTACTCGTAGGTGTTAGTGGCAGATTATAATGTGTTGTAGAGATATAAAAATATTACGTTTGCAAGGATTCATGCGTGGAAGTGATGAATATGAATGTTTACCCTGAAGTCATGGATCTTGTACACTTTAAGAATGTATTTATCTACATATTTAATATACAGCATGTATTTTTTATACTACCTCAAACTTTAAGGGTACTTAGTGAAGGCCCCAATAATCACATTTTTACTATGTTTTAGAGCTGTCGGTAGGCCTCCAACAAGATGGAGCGACGACCTGGTTAAGATCGCGGGATCGCGGTGGATGCGAGAAGCACACGATCGGTCTGATTGGAGAGCCTTGGGGGAGGCCTATGTCTAGCAGCGGACGTCTTTCGGCTGACATGATGATGATGACTATGTTTTAGTAAAAAAAAAAAACATTAATTGACACGCAATGTATCACTATGTGATACTACTTTATTTTCATTCATTAACGTCGCACTTGTTGACGAGACAGCTCTCACCGAAGGCTTCTCACTTGTATCAAATTATACGCAGTACATTGCTGTTTGAAAATATTTCAAAAATTAATTACGCTCTGGTAGTTCATTTTTAATTAACAATTTGTTTTGATATCGGTTCACAGCACTTAAATTCCTCTGGTTACAGTTTGAGGTAGTATCCAAAATACATGCTGTATACTTAAATATCCGTTGTTTAGCACAAATGAAAATGAAAAAAAAATTAAAATGTTTATAGTGTAAAAATACGAAATACAATTAGCAGTGCCCGGTCAAACTAGGCTGAGCCTGTATCTTGGGACCCAGCGAGTCGGTTTATCAGGATACTTATAAAATAGAAATAAAGAAAAGAAAGATTTACGATGTCGAAAACTTTATATTATTTACAAAGAGGTATGCAAATGTGTGTTTATGTGCGTGTGCAAAATGTCCCACTATATACTAAGTTATTACAAACTTGATGTTGCCCGCGACTCCGCTCCCTTTCCAATTTTTCATTTATTTTGTTTAACACAAACCTGACATAACTAACACAAGAAAAATATAATTATCCAATTTGTTGCCGTCGTTCGGTGATTAATTTTTATTTACCGTAAGAAAGATTCGTTCGGAGACACAGATATTCGCGTTTAAACGTAAACCGTACACCGTACCGTAGTAGTGTAAGTAAGCGTGTACACCTGTAAGGTAGGGTTAAGTGAAACTTAAGTTTAAGCATATGTAACTGCAATCTAAAACCTTAATTCATACGCAAATAAATTTTAATTTTTTTTTCATTTCATTTCAAATGGAAGTTTTTATTAAATTTACAGTATATAGAAGATTATAAGATTTAGATAAATAAAAGACGACTTCACAGATATCTTTTACATAATATAACTGAAACTTGTCAGAAACCAGTTATTAGGTCCTAAAACTTTATTTTGTTACAAGTATTGTGACGACTAGTCTTAACCCATGGATTTGCATGCATTAACCCAATTTTTTTTATAAATGTATAAGTTAATTAATGTCATTAATTTTAAAATTGCCACGCCCCAACAGGGCATCATTTTTTATGTTTTCTTTAAAAAGTGTTGCAATAAATAAATACTGAATACTGAAATTACCTGAACCTCGCAGTTGAATTGAAATGCAAACCTTCGTGTGTGTATGTATTTGTTATTGTTACAATACAACTACAATATTGTTTTAGCAACTCAACATGTATGACCACTTGTTCCAGAGAGCTGTGCCAATATGAGCGCATGCCTAAACAAACACGAAACAAGACAAACGAGTTTTCGATTCACATGAACCTTAATTAAACTTTTTGTACAATATAACTATATGATACGCTGTTACATCTATACTCGTTGTTATATAAGAATGTCGTTGCGCGCACTATTTCCGTATTCAACCTGGAGTAACGAAATATAATGCCGTCTCTATTTATTTTATCCGATTCAATAGAGATGGTATCTTTATCTATTACAAATAGTTACAAGAATTTAACAAGGAGTAGCGAGGCATGCCGTAAGAATGATATATTCGAATATAAATAGCCTCCTTTCAATACGATACCATAACAAGACGTAAGCTTCGTTTTTCTGGAGGCCTTATCATGAGGTAGAGGCGCTATACAATTCTCCATACAAATAATTTACGCCATTGCTATCGAAGACGGTCACTGTAAACTCATGGTAGTGCCATGGTACTGGACATGTAACTTATTTTTTTACCAGACGCCTTTTGGTTTTAGTTCTAACGCGTCCGTATGGACAAGTTCAATGTTCATGTTCTATTTACGTTCAATTATAATTGATGCGAAAAGGGTATACCTATAGGGTAGAGTAGAGTTGAATAAAGATGGAGTATATGAACTTTTTGACATATTTAGTACTCAAATATTATTATTTCAACAAATCAATGACAACAGGAACAACCGTTCAGGTCATTGGCTGAAAAAATTACATCTAGATTTATTAGCTAAGCCTGGTTTAAGTTTGAACGTTCTCTGCATTTTGACACAATAAACTGAGCTTAATCTAAAGTTAGGTTTTATTTTTCAAGCAAATGGTCAGTAAGTCAACAAAACTGAAAATGCTGCTATCAGGCATTACCTTCAGGGCACAAAGCAAAGTATCCTACAACACTTGATACAGTTTTCCGGGTAAGGTCACCAGTCCTCTTCTAGATAACGCTAAACTCACTGGGTTTCTATGTTTCTCATATCACGAGCAAATAGGGCAGAACAAATATTACGCAACACTGTTCCTTTGAGAGCACTTTTATCCGGAGCGACGGAAGAAACAACCATTATTTTTTATAGTCAAATGCACTCAACTTGGTCTTAAAATGTCGTCGTGTTTTAAAGGTTATATTTTGTTTTGTGCGCGAGAGTTATTTGAGTTGTGCGCAGATCGCCGTGCGACTGTCCAGGCCCCTTCGGTGGATGATCCATTATCGTTTGATGGGCCACCTCCGTTGAGGTCCGTGTCATTGTGCGCGTGCGTACCACTTATGATATAGATAGGCGCTGAGCGATAGTATAACCCAGTAACTGATCTACAAACAACGTATTGAAATTGCAGTACGCATCATTAGTTCATTCCTGGCCCGATCTCGTCTGGCTGAGCGAGGAAGGAGGAGAGAGCGGGTGAACGTACAAAGCCGGGTGCGAATTTGGCGCGTTTCTAGATTGGTTACTTGTTTATACTGTGGTTGAGTGGTGACCGATCGGATATTGAGTCGCTGAACCCGGTTAAACGACGAGTGAGACTCTGATTCATGAGAAATTAAATGCTTACTAACCATTTTTGAATAGGTACTCAATTAATTGTTTGGTTATTAAGTTTACTGATATATTTCAAAATAGCTGTTGCCCGCGGCTTCGCCCCCGTTCCATTTTTTTTTTAAATTTTGTTATGTACAAACCTCGTCCTGACAATAACGAACACAACGAAAAAATAATTATCTAATTCGGTGCTGTCGTTTGGAAGATATGCGCGTACATACATTTCGGCAATCCATTTTTAATTATATAGAAAAAGATTGAATAATAATAATAATAATAAATTCAATCATTTATTTCGGGTAACTTGGCCCATGCAATAAATATCTTACAGACTAACATACATATTATAGATTTGACCTGAACCGAATATTTTACTTATAGCAATATAAAATATTTAAAAAAAAACAGATTTACAATATTATTAATGTTATAAATAAAGACCTTTCTGTATCTTTTACTTATGCAAGCCTCATCTTGACATTCAAAAACTAGCTTCAACATAAATACGGAAATATAACACAAATGATTTTTAATCAACTATTTGGCGAATATTTTTATTTTATAATATTAGTTTAGTTTATATATAGTTTTAGTTAGTTGATTAGATGTTATTTTTATTCTTTCCACTTAATAAAGGGAATGATTTGTGATCACGAGTTTAAATCCGAGTTCCAAATGAGGCCTTCGACATGATAATTTGTAAAGCAAATACCCAATTTGCATGTTGCACTGAGTTGCACATAGGCTCGTATGTGCAAGTTTCAGGCTTGTGTATTTAAAAAGGCATACCTATGGTATGGAAGTAAGTGAATTGCATAGAGGCTGTATTGCCTAACATTTCTGGCGCTCGCAATCGCAATCAAATGACAGTTTGTGCATACAAAATCTGTCATTTGATTGTGATGGCGAGAGTCAGAAACGTTAGGCAATACGGCCTAGAGTCGATTTTGTGACTTTCGTATGCGGTGTCGCCTCTTCATATGACGTGTCATGCCAAAACCATAGCCATGCCAAATATACCAAAATCACGCCTTATTATCCTTATTGTACATAAAAAATTTGAAAATAACACTTAAAGAACTTAAAGGGCTACCAGATAATTTTTGCACGATTGAAAGGACAGGGCCCACCTTGTATATGTTTCAATATCCCGTCACGCGTCCCAGAGACCACATTAGTCCCTAATTTTTTTTTGTGCGGATAATGTCCTAGAGACTAGGTACTGGTACTGTCTGACACGAGACAATAAGATATGTGAGATATAGCCTGCTGCTCGCATCGGATAAATTTAGAAGAGCAAGAACTTTACTATCGATCTCATGCGGTCACGTGTCTACTAATCCTTGAAACTAAACATACCTAGAGTTCAAAATGGACACTGCAAAATAAACACTACTTCGCCACGTACTGATCATATCCTGATTATATCCTGTTATTTACAATAACCCAAGCCTTCTCTTGGAATCCGATGTCTACGTGGGCTTTTTTCTTATATTTTTTACCTGCTTGAAACTTGAACATGTACGCAATATCACAAAAATATGGATGCTTGAAACCACTAAATTTATTTCCGCTAGCAAAACGTACGCTACGGACAGTAGAAAAATCAACACCGCACGTGCAAAAGGAAAATGTATCAAATTTTCCAGATTTTACCGGTATTTTTCCGATGAGGAAAAGATTATACACGTGATGCATAATAATCTTGACGCATTTCTAACATTTATATATTGTGTTTTAAATTATAAGTACAGCCACCATCATCAATATCCGACACAACATTGCGTGCATACGTGATACAACTTTATTTCTATTCACTGGGTGCGAAGTACTAGGTGGGGGTAATGAAATATATCGCAGCGCTAATAGTGGCGAAAAGTAGAAATAATGTAGGTTCTGTTATCTGTCATATTCATATGAATCTGTCATTAACAAAGCAAATTTGTGTAGACTTAACTGCCTAATTTTAGCAATTGTTGTTCGTTTTCTTGAATTATTGAACACAGTCTCTGTTTTGTTCTTAATTCCTCTACCTCTACATCCCGGACATGTTCAGCAGATACCAAAAACTTTCCTTTTGAAACGGTTTGTGGTTAAAATTTTATACTAAGTAATACACGCAAAACCGGTCGTCAAAATAATACGTATTTTGATCTGAAAACGATATTTAATTTATTACTAGCGATACAAGAACAATTATATATGTTTACTATTATTTAAAGAAACCATTAAGGTAGCTTTATCTTTTTGTTTTACAATAAAAGTACGACTAAACATGAAGTAAACAAACCCTGACATAACCAAGATAAAACACAGTTTTTGAATAAATTTTACTTACCCCATTTAATTTTAATGACCAAAAATGAATGACCGATAGAACGTATGTATCAAATATTTTTGCACGCTCCGCTGTGGCAGATATGCAGGTGACTGTACCAACCCAATCTAAACTTGAAGTTATAGCCCATAAATAAGTCCTTACGAGTATTTCAATGCCAAACTGGTTACATAAGTCTAAATGCATATAAACATACAGACGAAATCCATCGGGAATGTATTAGCAAGCATAGCATAAAAATCTCTTTTGGTGATATTCCACAGCCTAGTACGTCGTTAGTGAAATAAAAAGCAGTGCAAACATTTTATTTGATCGTTTGTGAGCGCTGTAACTAAGTTTATGGTTATGGCTGGAAGTTTGGACGTTAATAGGCTTTTCTGGCGATTAGACGAAACAACACGATGCCACTCGGTGGCGAAACTAAACTAAAACTTGAGATTTCAATGCGAAATTGTGTTTGTTACTTGTTTTGTACATTAAAGAGTTTACAAACATACATACTCGTACATAACCAATTTCAATCACGTCTTAAAAAAAATGCTAGCTTGACACGATAATAAGTAATAAAATTGGTCTCGGGTATGTTTTCATGATTCACGACATGCCCTTGTTGTTTTTTATCGTTGATATTATGAGGTATATCCTATCTTTAACCCTTTAGATTGGCAATGGCAACGCATATGCAAAATAATGTCATGGCTGCTGATGCTCACTTGCCATCAGCTCACCCTTGCTGGTTTGCAACCCTGATAAAAAAATACTGTTCACTGAAATATTTGAAACAAAGTAATTGCGTTGTTCAAATATTCATGGCATACTTTTGTATTCCCCACATGAATAAAGTTTACGAATCACCCGTGAGCTGGTTGCTAAACGAAAACATAAAACATCCGTTTGTTTTATCCACAAGATCGATAAAACCGAGCCTTGTAGGTAAAACAAATATTTTCAGTCCAGTTCCCTTACAATAATTGAACATTAAAAATACTGTTTCATGAAACGCTCAAGGTTTCTTTACGGTGCTAGGAATTATTTATTTCTCTTCATGAGAATGTATGTCGCATGTCGTAACGGTTTGGCTTTTGGGTCAAAATGGAAGCATTGTTTTGAGTAAAAATATCAGTCTGCGTTTTTCTGCCGGTACATGAATTTATCTAGCTAGCTAGCTAGAGGCAGGGCAGTGCTCCCGCTAAATCGAGCGCAAAGCAAATTACTGTACCTACTATCTTTTTCGAAGCATTTTGGCGTATTTTCACGTCTTTTTCTTGCAATACGGGGATATTCCAGAAGGTTAAAATTCTGTTAATTTGATTAATCAAAGGTATTTCAAAAAATTGTCAGAATTTTAAGATGATAGCTTCATTCTTTTAGAAGTAATAGGTTTGTAAAGTTGGGCGAATTCGATACTTATTGATTGATGTGATTAATCACAAAAGTAAACTACTCGTAATACTTTTACAGTAACAAAAGAACAGCAGGGCTACTACGAAATTCGAAACGCGAAGGTCGTATCGTACCGTCCCTCTCGCTCTCGTATTAAATAGTGTAAGTGTCAGAGGGACCGTACGACACTAACTTCGAGTTTCGAGTTTCCTAGTAGCCGAGCTGGAATACCTGCCGTCTTAGTAAAATCGTTTATTCTGATGAACATTTTCTGATGGTATATAGAAATCAATGGTCTGGTTTACGACTTAGCTGTTTGAGATTTCACTGCTTTGTATAAATAAATTTTATCTTGATCGAGACATATTGATACGTTTTTTGTGGTTTTACGTTTACGTCACATCACAACTTAGTTATGTTGAGCCACTTGTTCTTGATTTGTCCGTATTCGAATTCAGGTTAATGGCAAATATTTACTACGAGTAAGTATAATTATTACTCGGCTAAATTATGATGTACTTAGGACCTCCCTGCTACTTAGATTCTGTTTTATGCGAATTATAGACAAAGTGTTTTGTTTGAGTACATTCTGGTCGTCTAAATTTAGGCTGAATGGGTGCTAGGTAAGTGTGATCCTTGTTAAATTACATCTTAGTTTCTAGTTAGGCGTGATTGAGATCAAAAACAAGCCTAATAATCCTTGCTACTATAATAAATGCGACAATTTATTAATATTTATACGTTACCCTTTCACATTTAAATGACTCTGCGAATTTGGATAGATATTATCACTTATTGTTTATACTGGAGTGTTGGGCCGATAATCCCTCGAAATCGGGATTTAGGTACTTACTCATGGAAAAACCTGGAAGCACAACCGTTAAGTCTAGGAATCATGAAATTTTGAACGGGTACGGGCCGACGTAAATGTTGTACATGTACCTTAAATGTACGTACATGTTTGTATATCGTATTAGGACGTATAGGGGCTGATGTTGAGGTGATGATGAGGAAGATGGTGAAGGCATGCTCGATGATACCTATGCGCCATTTCACGATATGCCAATCGGCCGCCAACATATATAAATACAAAGATATTTTAATTTAAATGCTCTCCTGAAAGAAAAAATGCCATTGTTGCTTGCTTGCATTGTTGCTTCAAAAAAGCCAATCAATAAAAAAATACTATAGGTCCAAATATTTCATGCCTAGACATTCACAAAATACACTAGTAGGTAACCAATAGGTACATTAAGTAAATAGTATAATATTTATAGCTTTGCGGGGATATATTTGCCCAACGTATGCTACAAGGAAAATATACATTGAGTTTGCCTATCGTGAGAGGGAAGCAAGCACGTTTCAAGAAAGGGTGAAAAAAGTTTATACGCAAAAGCAGTGTGGTGAGGATAAGCAATGCAAATCGTTAATGCACAATCTTTTCCTTTTCATAAAATATTGAGACGAGAACGAACGAGCGCGGCGCTTTACTGCAGCCTAATGTCTTTTCCTTTCTGTTGAATATAGCCATTTTGTTCAGGTTACGTTCTTTCGACATAGCGTAAATCATCATCAACATCATATCAGCCGTAGAACACCCGCTGTTGGACATAGGCATTCCCCATAGATCTCTAGTTGCTTGTTTGGAAGCGGCCTGCAACCACCGAGAACCTGCGGCTTTAACTAGATCATCTGGTCATCTCGTTGGTGGGCATCCTCCGCCGCGCTTGTCAATAATGTGAAATGAGTGGAAATTATTTATTTATCAGAAGCCGTGTGGTAGCTTGGTGGTGGCTTGTGGTCTCTTAATCAGATCCCAGGATTCAGACACTCTGCTTTTTTTATAGTTAAAATCTGAAATACAATAAAATTTCTAAATTAGCACGAGCTTTTCCGTGAAAGAAAACGTCATGAGAAAATTGGGAAACATTCAATCTCGTTAAATTTTTAATTTTTTTTTGTTGTCATTTGTAAATAATATGACTACAAATAAGCTTCCATCTTCCATTGATACCTAAAATAGTTCACCGTGCAGTTATTAACATAATGTAAGAGAAAATCTGTACTTTTAGTAGCTAACTTTATAAACGAAAATGCCATCATCAGATTGTGTCAGTCCATTGCAGAACAGATAATAATAATTTATTCATGTCAAGGAAACAAAATACCGATAAATTAATAAACATTTAACTTACTTAAGAATGGTTTAAGTTTAGTCCAGGAGGCCCCCTCAAATTGTCCCCGGCACAAAGGTACCCATCAAACTGGCCGCGTTACCACGTTGAATGGCGATGAACAACCTTTGCACCAGATATAAACCCACCTCTCTCATGATACCCCAGTAAGCAAAAACTACAGCTCTCTTTTTCCAATTGCTCTCCGCTGCTTTGCCAATTTCATCGCTCTACCTAACTTAAGTTATTGGTATAATAAGTTCTGAAATAGTTATGATGGCATAAAAGCAACTTCATAAAAGTGAACCGTCCAAACAGAGCATACGGACCATTCCACTGAAATTTTAACACTCTCTAAAAGCGTTAAAATGCTTGTGGTTTTATACACATTAAATATTGACGCTAGCGGACGAATAACAGCGCAATCCACTTTTTAAATGAGAGCATGCACTAATTGACTTTTCGATGCAGGTCGTCGATTATTTTTATCAATTCTGATGACCAGAAAATGTCGGATTGATCGGAAATTGTTGACGGGCGTTTATATCGACACAAACGCGCGTTTTTTTATGCAACGTTAGTGGAATTTGCGATGTAGATTTTGTGGATTCACACGGAAAACCCGGAATTTAAATTCAATTACTCGGTTTGGTGGTATACACGAATAAAGGCTAGTGAACTATAAATATCTAATAAATAAATAAATATCATGGAATTCTTAACACCAAAGCTTGCGCTATCCGACAGATAAGTTATACATATTTACTTAAATACAATATGAAACACCCAAGATTCGAGAAAAACGTTCTAATTTTTATCATGTTATTTAATAAACGTTTTAACCATTTCATGTTGTTTGAAATTTGCAACGGTTTACAAAGATTGAAATAATAACAACCATTTCTAACCGTTCGGTGAAAAGCGTTTACAACCGGCTTCATGTCTATAATCCGGGGAAGTACGCAAATTATACTTTAGTTCTAAACTCCACCCGAGCCAGTTTATTTCCTTTAAGTGGTCTTTTAATTACGCCGTTAATCACGGGTAACGACATAATGTGTGTCTAATCACTTTTTTGTAGTTTAGCAGATTGTGTCGTTAAAGTTTCAACGAGTTAGTAACAGTCGTTACTGACGTTGCTTTTTCAAAAATAATTTCATGAGGAAGTTACTGGTGTTTTTACTAAACGTAGATGTAGTCACAAAGTTTATTTTGACAGTTATTTTCTTTTGACAATTTCTATTGCTATTTTATGTTGTAAGTAGTATTATCTATTGTACGTAGGGTCAAGGGCATAAATATATAGGTTACCAAGACGTCAAAAATATCTACAACTTTATGCCACTAAATACAATATGTTTTATTTAATTAATATATTTTTACATTCGGCTGTACGTATATTTGCATTTATTTTAATATTTGCTTGTTTCTCTTGTGTTTATGTTTCCGCCACCTTGACATAATTGAAAATGTTTTAAGCAATAATACCGCCTATTGTCGACCCCGCACTTTGTGTCTATATACAATTTTTGTACTGATTTGTGATGTACAGAAAAGTATTACTTTGCTGTCAGTTATACAACGAAATAAAAATACTAGTCGAAACCAATTACCGACAAAAATAACGAAAACACGGCGAGAAATTAAAACAACAGATCAACATCCCCACCGTTATCACAACATTCCACCATTTATCGGTACGAGTCGACTCACTTCAGTGTGTTTATGTAACCCGAATCGATATCGATGGGGTCGACTTGGCAAGTGTACCATTTCATTTAGAGGTACCCACTGATCTAATTTGTCCTGCCTCCCTTATCCCCACAACGGGTTGCCAGGGAATTGCCTTTTTCACTATCCGTCATATGTAATTTGACAACATGGGAACAACTTGTGAGGCTATTAGGCTCAAATGGGACGTCCCGTAGCATATTAAGAATTCACCGCGCATTGCTATTTTTTCTTCGCTACAGTAAGAGCTTTTATTGCAACGTTGCACGGAAAAGCGATAATGGTAGAAAAAGATAATGGTTTTGGTTGTTTACTTTAACTTACTCAGTCTAACTAATTAATTACTGAGATAACCAGCTATCCAAATTATTTAATACCATTATGAGACAGTACGATCGATTCAAATAAGTCACCTTAGATTAACTAGACTAGATAGAAATATACTGGTATATGAGCTAACATTTATCAGGCCTAATTAAATTACCTAGTTGAAATTATCTTGATAGAGATCTAAGACTCAATATTTGAACGCCCCCAAACTTTTTGTTTTATTATTTTCGGCTAGTTAGAAACTAAGATACCATTTTACCTAATTGTATCTGATATAAAACATTTTAATCCCAAAAAAATGTTCAAATTACGTTAAAATAACGAAGTGCCGAGAATAAACCAAAAATGAGCGAGAATTACCAAGTAAGTCGTACTGAATTTAATTAAACAATACACAAACACTCTCAGAATACAGCGAGCTCGGTAGACCACAATTTTCGGTTAGCCAGGTCTCTGCCCGTTCGCCGCTGCTCAACTACGCCGTGAAATTCATAAGCGGCTGCTTTAATGAAGTCCGGTATTCATAAGGTCTACGGGTTCTAACAGACGTTTTGCAGCGAAAGTTCCCGCCGCAAACTGCATCTATCCGTTGATCGAAAATGACTTAAATTAAGGATATTCAAAGGAATGATTTAAACTACAGGAGGTTGGTCAGGAATCCCGATTATTCAGTTGGTAGGATACATGGCGCGTATAGCCAGGAGATGCGGATTCGAATCTCGTCCTGTCCACCAGAAAATACTTATGGTTTTTATAAACTGAACCATGTTGACATGTAGGCAATTATTGTCGAGGAAACCATAGTGAAATTGATTACTAAAAGGTTCCGCACTGGTACATGATTCAGTTCATTCGACTGTACCAAATTTTTGAAAATTTTGATAATAATCGGACGGCAAACAAATTCGAAAAGCTAGTTTAAAAAACGTGGAAACAAACATAAATTGTGTGTAATCAAACTACGTAACTACTTCAAAAATGAATTATTTTTGAATGAGCTTAGTTTTACTGAACTTCAAAAAGTGACGAGTAAAGGTAACTTATTCCATGAATAATGTACCTAGAAAGGAAACGCCGCGATAACCTGATAACGTGAGGTGCCCACTTTTTCTATTCAAGTGCTTTTAATTAACAAGATTCAGTGATTTAATGTTATTCACGGAACGAAAGATTATTTTAATAGCCCAATAAAGAATGAGGGGTTCCTTGAAATTTTATTCCTTACTAGCTGTAGCCCGCAACCTCGTGTTTCTATTCCAGACTGAGGGTTTGATATGTATTTCGTGACTTTACAAGCGTATACATATACTAACTTCGACTTTCTATCGAGATCAAGCTATTTATTTACATACAAGAATAACTGATATGCACAATAGTCATACACTCCAAAACTTTCGTATTTTTAACACAATTATGACTCAGTGATCATTAATGAAAGCAATAATAAAATTTTTGCTGAAATTAATATAAAGATAACGAAGTCTAAAAACGTGTGCAGTCAGCAAACAAAGATGTGAATAGGTACAATCAAAGCGCAAAAAATTTGTATTATGTTGTTGTTGTTGTTTATGTTTGTTTCATGGTTTTCCTAAAAGTTGGCCAGGCATTTCACGATGTGCCTGAGAAACAATACGGCAGATCGATTAGAGTAACGCATTCGTCGATATTCCTAGCTTTATACCGGGCACATCGTGATAAGCTGAGAAAAAGAAAAATTTTGGTACGAGCGAAGCGAGGAGTGGTTAGTATGAATTATTATTGTGAACACAGCGCACTAGACGAGCGAGCGAAGCGAGCATGCCGCGGCAGCTGCCGGCGAAGTGCCAGAACCGATATGACAGCGTTTCATGATATGCCTAGGAACGTCATGATCTGCCTAAACGTTACTAGCCAAATCGTCAAACGTTGAGTTTTTAACGATATGGCGTATGTCCCATAGCCGATTCATGAAATAGCGCCATTTCACGATATGCCTAGGAATTTCGTGATCTGGCGGAATTTGCGATCGGCCGACCTTCACGTTTAGGCAATAAAGTCCATACATATGTTTGGCACTTTGGCTGTATTCATAATTATTTTTGACTTTGTTGCTGACTGCACATTTAAGCACTTTATTTCATTGTAATTACGTACAAATAGACAGTTCCTAATCTCTGACAACGTAAAATTTTAGGAACATTTATTTTCTCATTTTCTTTCCCACGTATTTTTAATCCAGAATATTCCGTAAGCGTGGCATACCTACCTATTTTCTCAAGCACATGTGCTTGATATAAAACGTTCGTGATACGTAAATATCTAAGGATGGGTCCACATTTATATCATTTCAGCGGATCCTATATCTGTCATCGTAGTACCGACTGGAATATCAATTGTTTGGACACGGAAACTCGATCATGAAACACGCCATATTGACGCTTACTGTGAAGAAATCAATACAAAAAGTATTACTTACTGGAGATTTGACGACCGATTTGATATTGGTTGTACTAACTGTAGTTTGTGCAACTCAGTCTTAACTCTTAAGTGTTTATACCTGCTGAGCTAGCAACGTTGCATTTTTGTTAGTTTTTCTCGATTATTTCATAAAAATTGAATGAAAATTAATTATTTGGTCTGATAGAATTGTTCTTGATATATAATTTAATTTATCTACTGCAATAATTATGCGTGATAGACTATTATTTTCTTTAAAAACCACTAATAAACGTAAACGTGTGTTCGTTTTTAAAGAATTTAAAAGTCTATCACGAATACTTAATTATTGGAGTAAACACATTGACTTATATATTAAAACCAGTTCTATCAGACCACATTTTTAATTTTCATTCAATTTTTATGGAATCATTGAGAAAACTAACAAAAATGCAGCGTTGCCAGCTCAGCGGTATAAACGCTCTATTAAGCGTCCAAACTAATAGTCGTGATACTTGTCGGTGCTGCGGTGATACGTTACGCTAAAGTGATACAAACGTGAATCCACCTTTAGATTTCTTCTCTCTTGATATTTTATCTTAGTTTCTCGTTCAATACACTTAAGCGTACTCTGTACTGAAAACAAAAGACAATATAATTTTGCTAAAAGCAACAAACGAGGTTACGCCATTCTTGTTAGGGCTAGGCCGTGCCGTAAAGGACGGTGACGTCATAATTCAGTCCTTCGTTGCCTTCGTTACTGGTATAACAACCGGATAGCCCTTGCCCGGGAACTTTATTGCATAACACGCTAAATTACATAGGCCGTGTATGTTATATCATCAAATCATTTTCTTTTTCCGTGAAGTTACAGTTAGTTAAAAAATTACACAAAATAGCATAAAGACGAATTGAAAACCTTCTCCTTTTTTGAAGTCGGTTGAAATACTTAGGTTGATTATGTCGTAGGGGAGTTTATGTCAAGGCCAGTATCGAAAATTAAAAGTTGTCAATTTCATAGTTGACTGAGGCGTTCTATTACGGAGGTCCATGTATAATGTCTTTTGGTTACGGTACGTGGTAGAAAAGTAGAAGTTTGTAATACATTAATGAATTTCAGATTTACAACAAAATCTTACCATTGGCACTCGCTTCTCGCATCCAGATCGTTGCAATAATTACAGCCAGAACGTCGACGTAACTAAACAAACCCCATTTAGCGCAAGATTGCACTGTTATTACATTTTCGCGACGACGGTACAGCCAAAAGGAAAAGTAATGATCTTAGCAGTGTATGTATGTTTATATTTACGTATGTTCCACCAAAGCGCTAGACTACTCATCCGATTTATAAATAAGGTGTTTGATCAAAACGATTACACGCCGAGAGTAATTCGGGAGTTCCAGTTTATTTACGCAAGGTGCTACAGTGACTTAAAGTTTGAATCCGCCATACACTTGAGTTTTATTGGGTCTACGCCTTGCCAGCGTTCCCAAGGGCCCAAGCACGTACTGATAAAAACTTTCGTAAACTCCGTAACACCAACAAAGTTGTAAAAGGGGAATCTAAAATTCTTTGCTGGTATTTTTCCCGTAACTGGCCTACTGAAGTAATGTCAAACTTCTGTCACGTAGAGTCATGTGTTCAACAAGCAAACAAAGATATTTTATGAAATATTTATAAAAATATTTCATAGAAAAAAAATTATAAAGATATTTTGTTTTTACTGATAAAATACCATTTTTAAAGGTAGATTTAGTCCACGTTAATCTGCGAAAGGTGTATTAATATATAAAAAGTAATACTATACTTAAATCATAATAAAATGAAAAATCAAAAAATATGCTGAAATTACTTTTTATATACCATCTTTGCTTTTCTAAAACGACTGAACATCGCACCCACCGAGCAGAAGTTGGAGCACAGCGATGCAATAACGAAATTAATTTTGAACTCTACCTCTGCCAATCCAGGCCCTTCACAGTGCTTCCAAATGGATTAAACTAATTAAATTCAAAATTCAATTCAAATTCAAATCATTTATTCAGCAAATAGGCCGCAATGGGCACTTTTACACGTCATTTTTTTAAACTACCAGCGCTTTCGGAAAGACCATCATTGCCAAGAAGAATGCGCCGCAAGAAACTTGGCAGAAAGTCATTTTTTCATCATAAAATAATTACAAATAAAATACTTAAAAACTACAGTATACAATTAAAGAGAAAAAAAAAATTACAAAATAATAATAATACAGGGATGTATGGGGTCCCTTAGTTACAAAACTAAACACTAACTATATCTACGTTCAGCGGAAGTGTAGAATGCTTCCACTGTCAAAAAATTAAAAATAATAATAATTTAATTCTGAAATATACATTTCAGAATTAACACGTTCACGATATAATAAACACGTTTTGACACGTGGTTTCTGGAATTTTACTATCAAGTTACAAAAACTACAATCACCGTTCAACGTTGCCTCTCAAAGAGAATACTTAGACACTGGCGAAATTATCCTATTAATTAGGACAGAAAAGCCATATTTTAAAAGAGAAGAAGGTTATAAATTGTATTGAGATGACAGCTGTCAAAACGGGCATATTACTTGGTAATTAGTTTAAAATCCAGCTATCATCCCTCTACACATGAAAAGGCAAGCACTGGCAAAGAGAATCGAAATAGTGACCATTTTAGCCACTTAGTAGGGTCTTTATACATAACCTTTACGATTTAAAAAAATCGTATCGTTACCCCATTATTAACACAGCATTAAGACTCGAGCGCGTCTCGGCTTATGCGGTAAAAGGCATTTGTATTCATTGAAAGCTTGCCGATATGAGAAAAATGTGAATTTAACAGCCGCAGTAGTGATCCGATCGCCGGAGGACTTCGGATCGTCTTTACGACCGCGTTTTATAGATACGGATACAAGCTTAAATAGTAAAAATGCTTTCAATAAAAGTCATCAAAGAGAACAGTGTTATAAACGACAAAAATAAAGCACTTTAAAAGCAGAATTACGTCAGCTGCACTATAGGCATTTTCAAAGAACCAATTCGTTTCTAGGTGAAAGAATATCTTAAAAAATATTTAAATTAGCTACATCTAACTACTACCAAAGCTTTTAGTCAAAATGGCCATTAATTAGTACATTAAATTCAAAAAGTTTCAAATAAACGTGATATAAACACGCGGCTTTAGTTTAATAAAAAAAATCTTTACATTGTAGAAACAAAAATATTTCTTGTTTCTTACTTCGGGCTGTATATGATCAAGTATATTCCTATTTTATGAACACAGACACAGGGACAGCGGCAGAATGTTCTTCTACGAGTATTTACTGGTGAAAAATAAATTTACTTTAATAATATACTTAATACTTATTTTTCTTCAACATCACCAGTTACAGTTTTCTACATCGGTACTTAGCTACTACATAAGTAAGTCAGACCCGTGTTGCAAAGACTGATGCCCGAAAGACTGATGCCAGATAAACCTGTGTGTCGGGTCACCAACCAGGAAATCATCAGGAATTTCAAAACTAAGAAAACTCGTTGAAGTGGCAAAATTATAGGCTACCTTATAATCTTTTACTTCAAAATTCACCAGCTTGCCTGAATTCGCGGCACGTATGTTACGTGACATTGCTTATGGGGCCCCCTTCGATCGGAGTAGTTCTCGTTGCAGATGGGGTTTTCTGTTTTTTGTTAGCTACACAAAATAGTTTTTAGGCGTTTTTTAACATTTTCTAATCGTTATACCTATAACTGAGTTTATAGGTACCTCCCAAATTTTGTTGAAATCGGATAGATAAAGTCAGGATACAACTGTAGATAGGAATGCCCGATTGAGAGAGTTTTCCTGTTAGATAACGAATCAATACAAACTTGATAATCCCTACTAATATTATAAATGCGAAAGTAACTCTGTCTGTCTGTCTGTCTATCTGTTACGCTTTCACGTCGAAACCGCCGAATCGATTTTGATGAATTTTGGTATAACGATAGTTATAAGCCCCAATTTATAATATGTTAAAACTATTTAAGTTAAAAATCTTTATTTATTTTTTAATTAGTTGACAATATATTGAATTAAGTTCTGAGATACATTTGCGACTTCCATTGAAGGCGTGATACATTTTTAATGTCCCGATGAAATACATACTTTTATAAGGTTGCTTTGTTAAATCACGACTTGACTTGAAATTTCTTGTGTATATTATATAAAGCTTCTCGAAATAAAACTAGTTGAAGCCAAATAGTTCATTACGTTTCTACAGAAAATCAAATTTTCCAAATGGAATAGATATGTAAATGAATTCCCAAAACAACTTTCTTCTGTCTTTCTTGTTTTGTTAAAAATACAAACGGATTCAATAAAACTGCTTTAGCAAGTGAAAAATATCTCCAGAAAACTACAAGTTCGAGAAAAAATAACTAAGAGAATGTAGAATAATGTAGAATAAACAGTATTTGTGTCTTTGTGAGGCAAAATTTCATTTTCTTCAAAAGAAAGTAGTCTTCTGAAAATGAAAGCGTTATACACTTAAACAAATGCGCCGTGCACTATCCAGAAAAAGAGTTCTTCTCAAGTGCCCACAAATCTGTAGAACTGTAGCCTTCTTGCCCTGAGCGACCTAATTTGAGAAGCCGTTGTGAAAGAAAGGAAGTTTTTAGTCTCTTTGAGACCTTGTTGCTAGAATGCCAGGCAATTTCTTGATTTTATGTTCAATGTTACATTGCACATTTTTGAAGAGGATTTAGATATAAAAAGTGCATAGATTATATTTTGAAAGTTGTATTATTTAAAAAAAAAACTTGAACTATTAAAGGAGTCAACTTTTCAATTTTTTTATTTATAATCAAACAAATAATATATACAATAACTAACAGAAATAAATAAAAAAAGAACTAAAACTAACTTAATCTAATCCTAAAAATCTATATTTACAAATATCACCCAATAATTAGAAAAATACGGTTAGTGTTAACGTGCCTTTTCAGAGTGATTTTTTTACAATAGTCGTAAAAATGACGATCAAAACGTGTGTATAATAGTTGATGTGCCGGCATCAGTTTCGTGGAACAGTCGCGCAAGGAGAGTCACCACCACCCATTTTGCAACAGCCTACATGGCATGCGCTCCTAGAAGAAGTACTACGAATAAGTCCGAAACATGTCGAGCTAAACTCGATTAAAAAACGTGAGTAATCCGATTTATTTCACCATGAGAATACGATTTAATTCGCTCAAAAACATCAGACGGTTGTTATGAATCCGTAGAAACACGTTATCATTTGCGTTCATTCCCCAGTGCCCAATACCCGTATCAACATACATATCTGCAATTTGACACGTGCATCCATTTGAAATCCGGATAACATCTCATATCTCTCGTTTCAGCTTTTATGGAGGTACGGCAAATATATTCTGGAATTAAAATCGTATTATTTACACAAATAAAAGATCTACAATTTCGATTTTTTCTTTTTAATATTCCATTCATATTGCGGAAGTTCGTATCAATGGACTCACTGATATTTCGTTTTTACTGTTTAATGGAGAAGGAACAATAAATATATCGGACAGATTTATGTTAGTTCTACATTAATTTTAAATAAACGTTTACCACTTGTCTTATTTTTAATCCCATTGAGAATGACACACTAATTTTGTATTACTTCCTAAATTTCACCCTGTAGATATTTACTAAAATTACTGTTTAATTACAAGCTTTGGTTGTACATTTAAAATTGAGGGAAAATTATTGAACGATTATAATTCCTCGCGCACAAAGTTTCATAAGCAATTTCCTTGTCAAGCCCTTAACCCCTATAAAAATCCTATGACTTTTTCTGTGTATATTTAACAATACCTACTTTGAAGAATAGCACGCACACAGTTTCTTTGTAAAATTAAAGTAAGAAATTCTATATGAATAAATTGGTGAGTGAAAGACAAATTGGTTCAATATTTATTTATAATAAGGTTATTTTATCTTGGTTATTCACGAGTAAGTATGTTGACCTGTAAACAAAAGGATAACATAAGTGCTAGTAAATATACCCTCATTAAATCCTCCACAATTTTACGTCATAACATCCCTGACGAACTCATAAAACGTAATGCTTCCAGGAATGTGCGTAATTTACGATGTTTTTACAGGCACATTGTAAAAATAAAATTACATAAGGTAGAGTTATACGTGGAGAGAATATTTTATCTAATTAAGTTTTGAAGGTTACATGGGATTAATTCAGGTCCAGGCTACAAATGTGATAAAACGAAAGTTTCGGCGGTGCCGGCAGAGCCAAGGGACGGCCCGCGTGCCTTTGTATTATTAAATCTCATCAAAAACAAAGCGCCATTCAAAGTTACCCTTGGTCATAAATGTAATCGTCATCGAGATAGACTTGTACTGCATCAAGTTAAATGCGTAAAGAAAAATGTTTAACTTCGCGAAATAATTTATTGAATCAGGCGTTACTTTGCGGAGGTCCATATCAATGAAGAATCCATATGAATGATTAAGGTCGCGGGTGAGCAAAGAAATTCTTTTACTTCATTAACTTCGCGAAGATTGATTGAAGTGGACAGGTAGTCGAAAGCAATTACAGAGTGGTGGCCAAGACCGGGTTGAAGAAAGGTGGGCAGACCACCGGCCCGTTGGTCGGATGACATATGGCAGTCGGTCGGTTAAACTGTGGATGAGACTGGCACAGGACCAGGCAAAGTGGCGTGAAAATGAAGAGGATTTTACCCAGCTGTGGGTGGATGTGGGCTAATTTGAAACCATTTATTTGTAGGTATAATAAATAACACCAAACACGACTAAATTACGTCGCTCGATCTGTCTTGGACTTCCAGCTCCTGCCTGACTGCTCACTCATTGGTTCTTCGTGAGAGACCACTGTAAGACGATTCTAACAAACCAAAACACGGCTAGATCACGTTGTTAAGGCTTGAAGTTCCAGAGACTTGAAGTCCTACATAGCTTCCAACTCAGATCATCAAATGAGCTCGATGGTACTATGGAATTGTCAGAACTACGCAGAAATGAGAAGTTTCGTGTATACCTACAATAGGAAGTGGATGCAAGTCAAATTAAAAGATTTCGTTATATTCATATACACGGAGATAGTTACAATTTAATCTGATATTTAGTAAGCATAGTAAAAACTGCCTTTTTGAACACGCTCCCCGTAAAACAAACATGGTCTCTACGGCGTAGCAATCTACGCTTTGTCGTAGCACTACGTAGCACCCATGCATAAAAAGAACCTTGCTTTGCAACGACTAGAAACACAATAGGCTATTTTCATCCCAGCTTATTTACATCCCACTGCTGGGCACAAGCCTCCCACGCGGGCCCAATGCGAATTGGGAACTTCACACATACCATTGAACTACTTCACAACTGTGTAGAGGCTAACACTAATACTTACAAGCATTTATTTTACTTGCAACTTTTGTGCAAACCATTTTCCGACCATTTAAAAGTATTCAATGAGCTTGAATTTCGCATACTTATGAAGGATCGTGGTAATACAATAAACCGATAGTGGAATTCCGACAGTTAATCCGGGATCGTCCCCACAGGACAGGACTCTAACAGCTTATGGCATCGATTTGAAACTTGGAACGAATTCGCATGCCAATGTTAAGTATATACAGAAAACAAAAAGTGCAGTCGGAAAATAAAATCTGTATCACATTAAATCTGAATTAAAATTTTTAATAAAAAAGAAATAGGTACAATGCAGACGCTTCTAGCTCTACAGAAGGTTCTATTACGGTTCAAAGTCACTAAAAAACCTTCCTCTTGAAATAGGTAAATGAAATACAGGTTTGTTACAGACGGTTGAGCACACAACCAAGCCTTAGTAACAAAATTCCATTGGCACCCTTTCAATATGGAACTCTAAAAAGTACTACCTCTACATAAATTTTCTTAAACTAACACTAAGTTATATGTGTAAAAGTTTCTGCGCGACTTCAGAGCGGAAATGTCAAACTATTCCATTCAGATTTTTACCTCGGATTTCCTCATTTCAGAATATACGAAGGAATTCTCGTACAATTTTTCCTACGGGAAGAAATCAAACCAAACCGTTCTTCTTTGTGCGAGGCTCTGATAAATTCGTCGCCATTACACTCGGGAAATAACATTTTTCAATGGCAAAATCAACCAACCAAATGGAATATTTAAGATATTAGCACTAAAATCTTTTTTTTTGTAATCTTTCTACGGGAACAATTGATAGCTACACCCACGCCAGTGGGGGCACACTTAAAACGTCACCTTTTTACGTACACCTATAGAGATAGGTACTAATACTATAATATTCTTTGGCCTACTCTGTTTTTTATTTGTATACACCTGTAACCGTGCCTAAGAAAACATACAATCTAAACTATTCATATTGTGCTTGATAAAACGACATACACTAAATAATCAAATCATGCCGGTAACCCGCATTTTTGAGTCTTTGACATACGTTTGACACGTGTCTTTACTTCCTGTGAAAGCATTAAGCATTATGAGAAAAGTCATATGTACGTACACAGTTAGAAAAATCTTTACTGCACATAACAACTCAAAATTCTGATAATAGACAGAACGCAATATAAACGTGAACTTTTCATTAATAAGGGATCTTTTCAACAACCTATTTATTTTAACCCAAAAACTATAAAATTTAATCTGAACAGTAAAAGTCAACAAATAAACAAACAAACTATAAAAGTCAATTCAAATCTATGAAGCTAGTCAATTGAGTCTTGTGATAAGTGACGTATATAAAAGTTCGCTATTATCATGCAAATTGAGGAATCGCGATTTGACAGCTAATAAAAATTATCAATTATAGCGGCAAGCCCATTATGTGACAATGTCTATTATAAATTCAGTATCAAGACTAGTATAAATACCCATTTTGCAATAAAAGGAGATCTTTTCAGTTCTCCGTTGCACCGCTGTAATTTTTCCCTTAGCTTGGCTGAATACAAAACGTCCGTCGCTTTGTTCTAGAGCGTTCCGCGTCAAGTTATAATTGAAGGCAAACAACGTCGCGATCCGCGATTTGTACTACAGAAGGGGCTTTGACTTGCTGTTTCGTGTTTGCATATATATCACAAAGGAAGAATCTGAGTCACAATCTAATGTCCAAAATCAACTAAAAAGATGAATTATCGTCATGAGCCGCAAGACGTACACTGCTGAACAAAGACCTCCCCCTTAGAACGCCACAATGAACAACAATAAGCCACTTGCATCCGCAGTTACGCTCAAATCTCACGATGGTGTCAGTCCACCAAGTGGGAAGCCTGCCGATGCTTCGTCTTCCGTTTCGTGGTTGTCATTGAAGGACTTTTGAATAATCGAAAACAGGAGTAACAAGCATGATTTCTTATTCAGTGGAAGCACATCTACGCAGTTCGTTATTGCGGGTTCATTGGACTCCGCACTTTACTTGCAGTGTCTGTGGGAGGTGGTGCTTCGTATCTTTTTAATATCAATTAATAAGTATTTCAGTAATTATTGAATCTGGTGTTCCATTGCGATTAACACAATTATTCTGCGATGTCGCTACCACGCGAGCATAAGATAGCGTCTGTACAATACAAAATATGTCTTCATAAGATTCTGTTAAGACTATAATAACGAAGATTGAGCAAATACAACTGAGAGGAGTAGTTATTGGCGAGCTGCAAGGTATTTTCCAGTCGCTAAATTTAACGTTCATACTACAACTCAATTCCCACTATAGGTGATAGAAAAAACGTGGTTCAAAGACAAATTAGCGACAATCCTCACGTTAGTGCTTTGTAAATACATCCAACGGGTATGCGACAACCATAATTTTCTCAACAACTCATCTTGTATAGGGATTATTTGAAATACATAATGTATGTAGGTACTTACTTATTCTATGGGAACCCCTTCCCGGCAAGGCTGAAAAAGGTCCGAGACAATCCTGCGGAAATTAGACAATTCAAAATGGAAAATTCACAAACAAACCTGTTTAGACGTCATGAATTAGATATCCCGTGCAACGAATTAAATCGTTTGATGTTGATTTAACCAAGTGAATCATTGTTAGTAGTAGGCAGTACAATTGAGGATGTTTGAGGATAAATTAGGGTAATTTTGATTCTTGTCAACAATTTGTATAGTTTGTTAACTAACAAAGACTGAGTTGCACAAACGATGACTAATAAATATCAAACCAGCCGTGAAATCTTTGGTAAGGTAAATTTCTGCAACCAAAAACTTATCTAACCCAAAATTTGACGGCAACTCATTTTTAACTAGTTTACCAACTATACAAATATGACACGAATCAAAATTACCCATATTAATGTACCAACATGTACAAACATCCTATTATGTTTATACTAAAAGTGTTTGTTACATCGCTATCATAATTGACTTGCCATCATAGTTGAGTCGCTGCCAGAGTTGATGTAGGTACTATAACATGATTGAATACAATGTTTTTGTTGGAATGCTTGAGTATGAGCTAGTTAGTATTGACTCAATCACGAGCACAGTACAATAAGTTCATGCTCGAACAAGCACACTATAGATGTTCTCCGCGTCCAGTCATTACACTGCACACATAAGTTGGTTTACTTTAGAACACATCACATGTGGAACACATCGTCCGCTTTTCTGCAAAACTTTTGCAATCCACGACCCAAGAACAAACAGAACTCGGTTATACAACTTTCTGCATTGAAATTTGTAAGCATTGAACAGAGCGTCGGTAGAAACGTCGAATTGTGTTGTTTTGTCTGGTAACATGATACAATGATAAAGCTACAAAAAAATACTATTTAATCCCCAGAAAGGAGCCGTCAGAGCAAAATAAGAATTTAAGCAAATTTCTTAATATTTATAGTTATCTATAACTAATTATTTTTACGAGTTACATTTTATCCTCACTAAAAATTTGGCGTTGGCAACGTTATAATAACAAAAAGTATAGTGTGTTCCGAGTTGATTTCAACGAATAAAACCAACGAAGCGGCTGCAAACCAAATCGCTTTCAGAATACGTGATGTTGTATGTAAATCCCAAATTTGATTGGTATTTACCTTGGGCTCAGCACGATAGCGCGGAATACTGCCCCGTGACAAAATGTTGTTAGTAGCTAGGAATGGCGTGAACATTTTGTTAAGCAACCCAGAGAATACTTTCGTACTGAGAGGAGGTCTGTCCTTAGCAGTGGGGCGTATATAGGCTGGGAATATCATGGTGAACTCGGAGAATAGGAGTGTGAGTCAGAATTGTCTTCGAATGCAACTCCTCAGAGCAGTAGCGGCCAATCCTTACGAGGGCCTAGAAGGTATTATTCTGATGTTAACGAGACTTTAAAAAAAGATGCATAAATCTATTTGGGCTATTGTGATACATGCACGAGGTCCTGGGTAATTGCCTTCTTTGCTACCCAGAGTTCCAAGTTTCGCATAAATATACAATAAACTCTGTAATTCTGGTGATCCGACCAGAATCGTTTCCGCAGGAGGGATCTCGCTTATAGTTAATGGCATCGACTTGAAACTTGTTACGGATAAGTAGTTTAGATAACAAATATGACGCATTGTCATTGTAATCAAGAAAATGTACCTACAGTACAAAAAAAACTTGTATTAACACATTCGCTGCCGCAATCGCTACGCGGCTACGCTCGTAGCGCGTAGCAGCAGGGCTTCTCCGAAACTCGAAACTCGAAGTTCGTGTCGTGTGGTCCCTCTCGCTCTCGTATTAAATAGTATAAGTGTCAGAGGGACCGCACGACACGAACTTCGAGTTTCGAGTTTCGGAGTAGCCCTGCAGCATTTTTCCGCCTTGCAGCGAAAACTGCCTACGAACAGATAACGCGCCTCGAGTGTTCTTGGCACTGACTCATTGTACTCATTTGGACAATTGGCATGCGGTGATTATTTACATATACCTAATGCACTGGGAAAATAAATACATGAAATGAAAACAAATACATACATTCTCTCTGTACCTGTAGTTTTACCTGTTTTATGTATCGCTTACTATTTCTTGTATACAATTAAGAGTAATTATTATAAGTTGTGTAGTAACCTTACCTAAATGTAGATTCACAATATTCGCGTCTATTTAAAAACCTTGAACAGAAAATACCCCGATATTTTAGATAGGATCCAAAGGTTAATCCATTTGGAAGGCTGTATCAGCATTCAATGGGATATCTGAGGCTGTTCGCAGTCGCGGCGCAACAGGTTAAGGCCGCTCATTTTTCAAGCACATCGTCTCATTGTGCCCTGAGCTCGAACTCGCGCAATAATACCAGCAGCGGGCTACATAATGGAAGAGAACACTTTCATTCAGATGGAGATTTCTTCATAGCCACAACATTTCGTGCGGTACCTGCTAGGATTAAGACGAATATTGCTCAACGCTCCAGTAATTGTGAATAATAAAGCTTTGCGTTTCGTAAATGGCTGCTATAAATGTTGATTAAATCTCTTATAAATAAATTAAGCTGAGTTGAACAACGAACCTAAGTGTAATGACCGTAATAATGTGAGAGGCTAATTTATTTGTCCTGTTTAAGAGAAGTTATCTAAGTTAACGAACGTAGTCTCTAATTTGAGAAGTTAATTTATTTAGGTATACTATTTAAGAGAAGTTATCTGAGTTGATGAACCGATATAGAGTAAAGTATTTTATCCAGTTAAAATGGTTTTATTAAATCGTTGTATGTATAACTAACCAAGCTATTTATCAATTCATCATCATCATCATGTCAGCCGAAAGTTGTCCACTGCTGGACATAGTCCTCCCCCAAGGCACTCCACTCAGACCGGTCTTGTGCTTTTCGCATCCAACGTGATCCAGCGATCTTATTTATAAATTAGACAAGTTGTTTTCACATTGTTATAAAACTTGATCCATTCAATGATACAATTATTAATTAAACCAGGATGTTTTAAGCGATTACTTTAACTGCACTCTCTTATACTTAAATCTGGTACAAACGTGACTAAATTTTAAATCAAAGAATCCGGTAAGAAACCAGGCTATTTATTGGACTAATCTATCCGTCTGCTGAAATACTCTCGATTAGTTTTAAGACACCTCGTATATCATTATCTATGTTTTAGTACAGTCACCAGCACCAATATCTGATGCAACAAACGTGCATAAATATCTGATACTACTCTCTATTTCTAGGGCCGGATGGACGTCTCAGATATTTTTGCACGCTTGTTGCATCAGATATTGGTGCTGGTGACTGTACCTCGTAGGTATTTGTGATAATGCCAATTTTAATTGCAGTACCTAGGCGACCAAACTTTGCTCAGGATAAAACTATGAACCAATAGTTTTCTTAGAGATACAACCAAGCTGAATCGATAGATCGCCCCTGGAAACCCACACACACACACATTTTTAGCCATTTCCGAAATTCCGGCAATAATTTAAAATAAACAAGAACTGCTCGTTCAGTTTATGCAAAATAGGTAGCATCTAAAATTATACGCGAAGGACACACTGTTTGAAACCTCGTCATTGTGACGTCACAGTTATTAGCCTGTATTTTCCAGCAATCCTGTGTCCCTATAAGCCTGGTTTACCGAGCACTGAAAGCACAAACACCACCGCAAAGGGTGCAGCTCAAGCGGCTTTCGGCGCGATATAGTGAAGCAGAATTCACACAAACAGCAACAATTTTACCGGTTTACTACTGAGCTCTAATTTAGCTCTAAATTTTAGTTGTAGTTGAACTACAACCATTTTCTCGTACCTTGTTTCTCTCTATGACAAAGCTGTCTGTGCGACAGATGTACCTATTTTCACGCAGGAAACCATCCCTCTTCTATGCCAAAAAATCACGTCGATCCGTCGCTCCGTTACGGCGTGAAAGACGGACAAACACACAAACAAACAAACACGCAAACATACAAACACACTTTCGCATTTATAGTATTAGTATGGATTCATTCTGTTCATTGCATGTACTGCCAGTCAACCACTGAGGAGCGACAGTCTCGGCTGAGCAATGAACATAGGAACCGGTCTCCATGCCGTTGGTCACTCATTACATAATCATATTCAGGCCGTAAGAATTTTCCCTTTTAAATCTCATATCATAAAAAGAAAGTAGAAAAGAAACACCATTTTTTTCTGTAAACGCCTTACTTTCCATTTGCAAATGGTGAAAACAGTCTTTTACAGCATTAAAACAATGTTAAACTAATGGTTTTCCCGTGTTAATTGAGGACAGGCGTTATGACGAGTCACGGCTTCCCCTGACCTTTGTAGGACTTGTACAAATCTGACCTTTGACGGTGATTGTAGACTGACCTTTAACTTCAATATGTCAAAATAAAACTAGGTAATTTGTTAAATATTTTACGTTTTGCGTAAATTGTAAGCTTTATTGTATTGATACTCGTAGAAATCTGGGTTCCACAGAACACCCTGGGCTCCACAGAAAACCAGCGTTGCTGCACATAATGTGCGGCAACACATGCTGAGTGGAGGCCCTTTTTGGTTTCCTGTCGTGTCACCAAGTATTTAATATATTTTGCTAATTTTAGTCTTAGTCTTAGGTGGTACTTATGGAGCCAAAATAAATTTTTCTTTCTTTCTTTCAAATGTGGAACTAATAAATATTCATCACATCAGCTCTAAGGGATTCACTGTGAAACAAAGGCTTCTTCCCTAGAAACCATGCCATCCCATCCCATCCCAGCCTATATACGTCCCACTGCTGGGCACAGGCCTCCTCTCAGAATGAGAGGGCTTGAGCCATAGTTACCACGCGGGCCCAGTGCGGATTGGGAACTTCACACGCACCATTGAATTGCTTCGCAGGTTTGTGCAAGTTTAATCACGATGATCTGGTTCTGGTTTTTTGGAATATTTTTGTATTTTTTATTTCAATTCCAAATTTTTACTTTTACGTCGTCCCGTAAAACCTAAATTGAAAATACAAACTGAAATACAGATGCACAGAAAAACCTGTCAAAAAGTCTGTGGAAAAAATGTCAATCGTCAGTCCAGCAGTGGTGTAGCGGTATAGCACGCGGCACGGAATGCCGAGGACCTGGGTTCGATTCCCAGTGCTGGTCTTATTTTTCTGGTTTTTCTGTGCATCTATATTTCAGTTTGTATTTTCAGTTTAAGTTTTAATTTAATGACTTGCTGACTACATGCTGATTGTTCGGCTGAATAATGTTACGATATTGAAATATATTTTTTTTACTAAATTTCCTGTAGATTATTTTTTGAATAGATGCTTTATTTAATTCGATTTAACATCGAATCCAATTACTGAATCAATTTTTTTCTTTCTTTCACTCAACTGAACGTGTTCTGAGCAAAGAAAAGAATTATTTCTTTCTTTCGTTCTTTCTTTCCTTCCTATATTACGTATAAATAGACTTAGGTTGCTTGGCGCTTAATGCAAAATAAACAGAAATAGTCCCTTAACCTACGGGCATTAAATTTAAGCGGCCAAAGCGGTACCATTAGCACGTAGAATCATACACAAACACGAAACCGCTCGGTACAAGCGTACTATTAGCCCGGCCGCCCCTGCAGAGAAATTTAACCTAATTACTTATACTTATTCGCGAACGCCTACTGTAGCTGCCCTCAAGCGTTTCTGCAACTTTTGCCTGAAAATAATGACTGTGTGGAATGTCGCGGTGGTTTCGGAAAGGGACATTTTTGTAGGAAAGAAATTATCGGCTTATATGTTAGGGCTATATTTCACCGGGACACCTTGGCGGCGCAACCAGTCGCCGCCATTAACAAAATGTATAAGAATAAGAATAAGAAGTTTATTTGTTTTCTCCACCACCAAGTACAATGAGATAAACTTAGATACTACAATATAATTTAGGTGTAATTGACAGTCTTAGGTGTCATGTATGCAGCTCTTGAAGGGTATCTCATCTGGTGTCCACTTGGTTGCACAAAGTTGGATATATTTTGTTGGTGACGGCGACTGGTTAGTGGTGTCCCGGTGAAATATAGCCCTTAGAATACTCAAACTACAATAGGTACGTATTTTTTTAAGAAATCGTAACTAGACTCAATATCCATCTGTGTGAATCAGTATGCAGATTGCGTTATGTTACGTTTTTTTTTAGGATTCCGTAAAGCCTTAAAAAGAAAAACAAAATTCATTTGGGTCCACTTCGCTTTGTGTCTGCGTGTCTGTTTTTATGTCTGTCAAAACGTTTTTATTTTCTCAGGAAGACGTTAAATTTCAATATAAAGAAAATTCCGGTGGAGCTGTGAAAAAAATAATTTCCAAGTTCACGTGATTAAAATAGTGAAAGTCTATTTTCCTACAAAAAGCACATAAAACTACAAAAAAACTAAGTACTTTCTGTTGAATAGATCTGTGAAATTAGGTAAAATCTAAATCTTAGTAGAAATTAAGAAAAATAACACTGAACCGTAAAAATAACTTTCTCTGTTTAAATAGCTGTATTAAATTTTATCGGATGTAAACGACGGAGTATACGATATTTTTCTATTGACCAGGAACACATAAAGTTACAACTCTGTAGGTATAAGAATAATAATGTACCTACATATCTGGCAGTGTTTCACGGGTTACTCAACTGTTCCCTACTCAGGTAAACTACAGGCGAGTAGCGGTAATGACAAACATTTTCCTCAGCATTAGGGAGCCTTGCTGCCTCGTGTTATAATTCCTTGGAGTACAAAGGGGGTTTTGTTCAACAGCCAACAATAGGTAAAGGCCCCTTTTCTCTCAATGAGGGCCTTGTAACAGGCGTCGTTCCGGAAAATTCTATCACGGGAATGGTTATTGTGTCCTCTAATTATCATGTCACACTAGCGTCTAGACTAATTAGTATGAATTAAAAAGACGGAAAAAAGATGGAAAGAACGTAATAGGAATACAAAGGCTCCGTTGTCTGTTCGTCCGTCTGACGCTTGATAGGTATTTTCACAAAGACTACTTTTTTATTGTAATGGCAGTAATATTACCTAACAAATTTAAGTTAAAGGTACTCTTTGGACAATTTGTTTTAGTTTTAGGTTAAATTTTTATTTTATTTTAAGTTATTGTTAGAAAGTTATGTTTAATATTCAGTGTGTATATTATTTAGTTTCTTTTATCAATAAAAATTTGTTAGATAAAGATGTGTACCCGCTCCATACTTAATATCATAAACGTGAAAGTGAGTGGGTGAAGACCAAAAAGTTGCACATCTCGCAGGCAGTTGATTATTACTATTATTTTTTTCTATTGTGACACGAAAATTATCCATATATTTTTGAACGCTCCGCTGTGGCAGTATTAATGCTGGTGACTGAATAGTCGAACAATCAGGTTCATGTATTATAGTTAAACATTTTTAATAACTAATTTCACTATAATTTTCTTGACAAAAGTATATGGGACATCAACATGACATTAGTACTGTGTATAGGTAGAGTCATTCACTGTGACGCGAGCCGTGGTTCTAATTACACTGTCATTATGTCTAATTTTGACAAAATCACGCGTCTTCGTGGATGATACTAGGTATAGCTCAAATAAATAAATAATTTAGCAGTTCCACCCGATCGAACGACGGCTAAACTTCCTGTGTCTTTTCCAACCTCGAAATTAGGGGAATCATCGATAGTATCGATGGAGCTGATTTTCAAGATTATTGGTACATGATTCATTTTGTTCGACTGTACTTGAAACAATTACTTGTGCAAGTCCGACTCATACCTCGTTGGTTTTTCAAACTTATACATTTTACCTGAACAAAGCCAAAAAATTACGTTCCAAAACAACTTAAGTAATTTGTGAAGCCTTTTGTGAAGCCCGTTGTCGTATTACAAACTTTTATAAGTTTTTATCCAATTTATTACACTCAATCTGACAGTAGAATTTCTTTGTCCCGCTCAGGGAATTTTTTAATCGGTCGCTAAACGAAATTATAAAGCTACGTTTCTTGGAAATAAAATAATAAACAGCTTCACCTGTTTCGCTAATTTTTGTTTTATTTTTTAAACTGTAAGGGCGAGATTAGTGTTAACAGAAAATGCGTGAATTTTCCGATGAAAAGTTAAAAAATATATACTAAAAAAATCTGGATATAATATGAATGTGACAGGATGTTTGCGAGGAAGATTTGATATAATTTTTTTATTGGCACAACCATGCAAAGCCACGGAGGGCAGCTAATGCATTACAAATACATACACATATATATAGTTAGAATAGGGATGACGACTGGGTTAAAAATATATCATTCTATTTAGTCCGACAGTTGGATTATGGAAAAATATGGGACACGTGTTTTTTGGTTTATCTATTTACTAAAAATCGACAAAGGTATAGGATATTTTTATAAATTATCCACCTGACTGACTAAACAGTTTATTTAGTCGTCTAGCCTATTACCTGCCTTCTACATTTGAGCTACAGAGCAATATTTAAGGGTAGAAATTTTGTATAATAGAATGTTAGGGCAAACGGCTTAATTATTTCGTTATCATCCAATCTTTTAAATATTTTAGGCTATATTAGCAACAATGCGGCTTAGGTTGCTGTAATTTTAAGGGGATTCTACCTTCGAAATATGGATTATGCTTAGTTATTAAGGTAAACCAAATAATGTGAATAAAGACGTAACAAAGTATTAGAAAATATTTGTAAGAACATTTTTATACTGCTTAAAATATTAAACTACTCACATTATGCATGCTCTTACTATGTACTCGTAGGTAAAGTGCAAAGGAATATAAACTTTCTTTTATCTTTTAAAAGTAGGTACTTAAGTCCATATTTGAGTACAGGTCAATTAATTTAATTGAAATAAAAAAACATACAATTTGACATAGATTTATATTCTAGTTTAATTATTATTATTGAATTTAACTTTAATTTGACACTCTATATCCTACTTTTTTATATAGGTGGGTACATTTGACGATCCTTTTATAAACTGCATGTAATTACCTGACATGTGTTTAAAATGTTTTTTTTTTTTTTCAAAAGGTAATAAATAAATAATCTATCTTCTATCATCTCAAACCATCACGGTCCACATTATTCACCTCGGAATGATAGAGCTCGGGCTTTACTCCTCAAACAGGCTCAGAGCGTATATACAATTTCCTAGATATTTTATTTAACTTAACATTTATTTTCAAAGTACGCCTTCCTAAAAATCATAATAGAATTTATAATTGCAAAAAGTTCGTGTCAGTGTCACAAAATTGAACAAGCTCTTGATGTTAGACGTCATAGCACCATCGCATTAATTAAGTAACAAGGAAAATCATAATGACTTTTCCTTTAAAATGGATCTATGGCTCATGAATTAAACTCCTGGACCGTAGTTGATATTTCCATTTCTCTTGTTTTTAAGTCAGCAGTATCGCGCAACTTAACAGGGGACCTTATTATATAATTCCATGGCCTAAAGCTCATTCATATTCATGGTTGTTATCACAGGCTAACGTGGCATCAACTAGCCAACCGCTCGGCTGGAACACGGAAACAAAATGTGAAATAATATTAAAATTCGTAAATATTTACCTTTTGCTTTAAAAGTACTGATTCAGTGTTGTGCGAAGCGAACGTACCTGAAATGAAGAGAAAAAATTTATACTTAACAATATTTTTTAGCAGTCTAATTCTAAGAGGATGGCTGTGACCAGCAGTGGGAGGTACATAGGGTGGGATGATGATGATAGATATTTAAAAACGTTTATCATTCATTAATTGCATATAAAAACACATAATGAGGGTTTTCACAGAGGCTATCGCTAGATGGCGTAGTACCGTGTGGTCCATTTGACGTTTGCTTGCGATTGGCTCATTTTGTTATTTAACCAATCACGAGCAATCGTCAAACGTCAAATGGACCTCACAATACTAACACCATCTAGCGATAGCCTCTGTGAAAACCCTCAATGTTATTACTGGTATTTGCAGATGTGGAAGGTACTTGCGTAGTTTTCAATGCAAAATTCATGCTAGCTTCTAACCCCCTTATTCATAAAACTTAACAAGCCTATGTTAACTAACAAATGCTTTGTCCCTTTCTAACAAATAGAAATGTCGAAGTGACAGATAAGGACAAACGAATTTTAGCGGCATTTTAACTAAAATAGGTTTGATTGTCGTTTATGAATAAGGGGGTAAGAAGCTAGCCGCATAGATATATTCATTGCTATCCAAATCCAACACTTTGTGATACTCTATAGAACTTAGTTCAACGATTTGTAAAATCTCTTACCTATTTATAAATTTCGGTTCGGCTTTTTATGATTCTATGAGAATCTAATTTACAACATAATTTAAACAGAAATAAACTTTTCAATACAAACAAAAGCCATTGTAACAAGGTTACTTATGTATATCTTTAAACTTTCCTCTAAATGTTATTAGAAGTTGGTAACAAATATCGTTACCAGAAATATCATTGACTAGCTTTCACCCGCGGCTTCGCACGCGTAAACTATTCGGTCTTTATCCGTAGGTATCCCGTGGGAATATCGGGTCAAAAAGTCGCTTATATATTATTCCAGACGTCCAGCTACCTACATAACAAATTTTATGACTCTAAGCCCAGCGGTTATTATTTCAAGATTTTATCCCTATCCCGTGGGATCATTGGGGTAAAAAATAGCTTATGTGTTATTTCAGAGGTCCAGCTACCTACACACCAAATTTCATGGCTCTAAGCCCAGTGGTTGTTATTTCAAGATTTTATCCCTAAGTATCCCGTGAGAATATCGGGTCAAAAAGTCACTTATGTGTTATTTCAGACGTCCAACTACCTTCATACCAAATTTCATGACTCTAACCCCAGCGGTTATTATTTTGAGATTTTATCCCTATCCCGTGGGAACATCGGGATAAAAAGTATCCTATGTTTTAATCCAAGTTAAAAACTAACTTTTTGCCAAATTTCATCAAAATCAGTCTAGCCGTTTCAGCGTGAAGAAGTAACAAACATACTTACTCACATCCTCACTCACTCACTCACAAACTTTCACATTTATAATATTAGTAGGATAGTTTGTACTTCCTACAATATTGCAACATTGAGGTAAAATTTGTTCCCAAATACGTAATATTCGCAAAATTTTGCTATTTTGCTGCTATTCACGGCGATTATCGTCAAAAGCTATTCACGGTCTAACCTCTAAGGATTTAACCAGTTTCCATTCAGGAATGGTGGGTAATTGGTAATCAATTTGAATGTGTTCAGCAAAGATAAAAGCTTTAGTGTCTAAATTATTGGAACGGGTCTGTATGCTTTTTGACCGCATAATAATAATGAAAGAACGAAATCAATAAATAATAATTTTGTGACACCCTATCTGAGTAGCCTTTGAACCTTCGAACCCTTTCTAGGAAGGATGAAAATAAACAAAGTTCACCTAAAAGTAGGGATAAAAAAAAAATAGAAGGTCACGTCCAGCGGCGAGAAAAAATGTCTGTCAGACATGTCCGCATGCTCTAAGAAAGGGTCGCGCTAAAATCAATATTGTATTATAAAAGGGTTAAAGCGATCGCGTCGACAGAGCTAGTTGTCATCGTTATCTACTTTAGTACATTTCGGTTGTTCCTCGGACCGCTATGTGTGTCTGTGTGTTGATCTGTGGCACCGTAGCTCTTATACGGGGGTACCGATTTGAATGTTTTTTTTATTTGACTAAATTGAATAAAAGATAGTTTGACTTTGCCTCAGGGCCTTTGGTTACATAGCTACGCCCCTGATGCAATTGAGAATTTGCCGATCATTGTGGTGTTCTAAGGGGGTGCTCTTTGTTCAACACAACACTAGACGTCTGCTAGCTTATGGTGATGATGATTACACATTTTACAATACATGACTCTTTATTCATTATCATCATCATGTCAGCCGAAAGACGTCCACTGCTGGACATAGGCCTCCCCCAAAGCTCTCCACTTAGACCGGTCTTGTGCTTTTCGCATCCACCGCGATCCCGCGATCTTAACCAGGTCGTCGCTCCATCTTGTTGGAGGCCTACCGACAGCTCGTCTTCGTTGCACACTACAAATAGTAAGCGATACAGAAAACGGATACAAATAGATAAAATTATAAGGTAGGCCATATGCAGCCTTTTAGCAAAAGAGCCATCTCTTCCAGGCAACCTTTTTCACAGTAAGAAGTAGAACTAGATTAGAGCAGCATTAGCATTTTATATTGCATTCTTGTTACCGTTATCTAACTTCTACAGTTGTTACTCACATTTACATAAAATACTTAAAACTAAGACAGTAAAGCCATTTTTCCGTGAAACTCTGTTTAGGCTATAAAAACCCGTTTTACGATCTCACCGAAAATACCATGTAAGCCTTTTTACCTCAAGTTCTAAAACCTTGTTTAGTGGTTGACCTTGGGTTATACATACCATGGCACGCAGCCTGATGTTTATACTGTACAAGTATACAACTAGGCTCGCTAAAATATACGCTTTTTTATAGTTAGAACATTCTGAACGCGGCAAAAATTTTAAGCATCGTTATCTAATTTATTGAATCAGGCGTTATATATTACTTTGCGGAGGTACATACAGTGAACTATAAACAACTAGTTTTTGCCCGCGGCTTCACCTACGTGGAATTCGATTATCGTGCGCTGTTCTCTCAGAAACTGTGCATTTTTCCGGGATAAAAGTAGCCATACTCTGGCCCATAAACTATCTCTATGCTAAAAATCACGTCGAATTGTCACTCCGTTTCGAAATGAAAGACGGACAAACACACACTTTCGCATTTATAATAATTAATACGGAGTAATTTGCTCACCCACTACGTTAGTTACGGCAGCGGGTTTACGTACCAAATTAAAAGTAAATAGAGAACCCAAGAAACGTGGTGTTCTTTCGATACAGTGGCATGGAACTCCTAGCACCGGAAACGCACTCGCATTAGAACATTTTTTTTTTATTATGAGAGGGAGCCAAATGAGCATGCGGGTCATCTGATGGGAAGTGAACACCATCGCCCATGAGTACTAATAACTAAAGGAGAGTCATTGGTCTTTTAAAAATAAGTGAGTGCCCTGTAAATACCTCCCAGTAGATAAATGAATAAAATAAATATGAGGAAGTAAGTCCATACTAATATTATAATATTATAAATGCGAAAGTGTGTTTGTATGTTTGTATGTTTGTATGTTTGTCCGTCTTTCACGCCGTAACGGAGCGACATAGTTTATGGGCCCGAGAGTAACATAGGTTACTTTTTATCCCGGAAAAATGCACAGTTACCGAGGGAAAAGCGCGCTATAAACGAATACCACGCGGGCGGAGCTGCGGGCAAAAGCTAGTAATTTATATTGAGACAATTTTACAATCCGTATCATTGACGATTTCTTAAAAGACGTATTATTATAACAATTAGCGATGTTGATAATTTCAAATAAACCAGACGAAACATCATATAATTAAATAAAAATCGATACTTCCTTAAAAGATCTTTATGGAATTGACTTTTTAAATGATCAGTTAAAATCCAATTTTGTAGCCGCTCCGGTGACCCACTTTAAAGGGAATTTTTGCAACGGATCTACACGTGTCACTGTGGGTTTTATGTATTCTGGTTTAGCTATAGGTACGTTTGTTGTACTGGGGGTTTATGTGAAACATTTGTCATCCCTTCCAACCCTTTGTCAATTGGGTTAAGTTGGTACGACGTAGAAGCGTTTGGAGATTCAAAAATGTGTACCTGAGTAGAATAGTAATGTATTTTTTCTACAGTTATAAATTTCATTTACGTAAGGACATGTTTTACTTACCTATAATATTTAATAGAAAGTGCATAAAACATGGTCATTTTACTCAAGATATCTATATTTAAATGATATTGTAACGGATAACTCACGTTTTAAATCGAGTTTAGCTCGACATGTTTCAGGCTATATCGTAGCCCTTCTTCAAAGGAGCAAATAAAGAAGGGCTACAAAATAGCCTGAAAGATGTCGAGCTAAACCCGTTTAAGACGTGAGTTATCCGTTACAATATAATTTAATATGAGTGCGTCTCACGGTAGTTTCATATTTATAATTACCTAAGGCACAAATAAGGATTGATAGATGTACGTTACATGGGACAGATATAATCAGTAATATGAGCATTAAAACCTCCTACATATTTCAAAAACATACTGGCTGAATGAACTTTCAGTTTTCTCCCGCGCGACGGCGCCACTAATCAGTCGCGCAAAATTGACAGCTCAAAATGTATATCCCGGCGCTCTTACAAATTATTCATAAATAACTCTGAAAGTGCTGTGATTGTGTCTTAAATGCGTCCCTGGGACTGAGGAATAGCGCCAGAACAAACTGTAAGTGAAACCTGTATCTTGCCCAATTCGGTTTTGCTAATTATTTCAATATTCAAATGACATAGTTCAAACAATAGATAATTCAAGGGTAAAATTTTTGGTAAAATGGTTTTTATGAATAAGTTACCTATACACTCCGCTTTAGCTTTAGTAATGTAAAACACTAGATATTTAGTTATATCCTAAATTAACACAGTTGTAGGTAACTTCCAGTGACCTGTTTTCCTCTTATATGTTTCATAATTCATAGGTAGTAAATAAGAGAAATTCCTTTTCATTTCACTTAATCAGTTGAAATGAAATGCTTAAAGTTAATCATCAATTCTATCCTCAACCACTTCCATCCGCCCAATCTATCGACAGAACACATCGTTAGAATACGTACACAATACGTATTCAGCACGGCGTGATGGCAATTAGACAAACTATCACAACGTTTATGTTAGTTCTAGCACACATTATCCAAACAGTATTCAACAATAGAATTGAATCGGCTTTTAGCTCTTACTTTTTTAAATTTGGGGTTATTTTTTTGTAATTTCGGATCAGAATGAAAGCTGTAGCATTCTGATCTTGTGATAATATCGAGATAGACAGTAGACTGATAGAGAAGTAGTATATTCCAAAAATCCAGTTAGCCAGAGTAACTAGTTTAGATATAAACAAACAAAAAAAATTGTAAACTTTACGGATTCTTACGTTATAAAGTGCTATGGGCGACGGTAATCACTTGTCTGCTATTACATAAAAAAAAATCACACTGAGTTTTTATCTAACATCGATATTTATTATTTACAACGTAATATTTTACAATAAAGGTTATTACAATAAAAATAAAACAAAAGGTGGAAATGATACTAAATATTACAAACTAAATTAAAAACTAAGCTAGATTAAAAAGGCCCCTGCGGCATAGTGCCGAAGATGCTGACAGCATATTTTCCTCGCTCAAAAGATTTTTTTTTAAACAAACACGATCTTTTCTGTTGTAGTAAAACGATACATAAACCAAAAGAGCCATCTTCTATGAGTCACAATTTACAGTTGGGACTCGCGTAGGCCCATCTAAAACTGTTTGTGTTAGCAATGCATTCAAGTAAGTGCCTGCAGGGACCAAGAAGCGCTAAACATTTTATTATTTACGCCAAACCTTTCCTGAACTCCCGAAATTCACGGTCCATCACTTATACTGTTTACTGCTTCGACCATCAAACCGACCGGAGTATCGACGGGCCTATTTCTCTACTAAATTAAGTTTATTATCAGCAATACAACTAACATAATATTAAGTAAATAAAATGTGCTATGCTATTGCGACTTTTACTTATTATTAGCACACTTGAAACTTTCAAACCTTTTTTAACGCATAAATTAAATTTGCCGACGTTTCGGATACACTGCAACCATTGGAATACTCACTCGTAACTACAGGCGCTACACCGTCATTCTTCTTTTTTCAATAATGATAGTTACTAGGCTTGCGTCAATATTAGTAATTTTATTAATTTGTATTATTTTTTTTTTGGTTAAAGCCGCGGGTTCACGGTGGATGCAGGCCGCTGCCAACCGAAGCAACTGGAGGTCTATGGGGGAGGCCTATGTCCAGCAGTGGACGTTCTACGGCTGAGATGATGATGATGATGATGTATATTTTAGTAATTAGTACCTAATTTGTGAAAATTAACAAAGCGTCGAAATGCCAAATTACGAAACTTTGCATGACTACGCAGTCCCAATCATGCCTATGCTTCTGTTATGCTTCAGTTACTGCTTCTCGGATATGTAGTGTGTAACAACCCTTAACCGCCTTATCGTAGTCGGAGCTCTATTACTACGGAACCACCATTTCCGCAATACGCTATCGGGTGAACAATGTGTGCTGTTCATTTATGTATTGCCTGTACGTTTAGCTGATTCATTGGCTCGGATATTGAATGGCTCACACTCTTTATTGAGAGGGATATTTCTTTTGAATAACATTTCTGTTGAATATCGGTGATAAAGATATGTATAACTCTGAAGTGATTGCGATAAACCCGTTATTTAATTTACTCTTCAACTAACTAATATGTAATTGAATTTAGATACTAGTTTTTACTACCTAATTGTCTTTGAATTTAAGAGAAAATATATATATAGCCACATAAAACTTAACTATAAACTACCTAACTTAAAATTTCATTTAACAAAATTGAGATTTATTTGATTTTAGGCCGATCAGGCTAAAACTCGGAAACAGCAGAATTTTCCTAGAGATACAAGTAAAACCAAGCGAGATCAAAAATCGAAATAGGCACTTTTACACTTCATTTTTTAAACAACCAGTGCTTTCGCAAAAACCATCATTGCCAAGAAGAATGCGCCACAAGAAATTTGGCAGAAAGTCATTTTTTCAAAATAAAATAATTACAAATAAAATACTTGAAAACTACAGAATACAATTGAAGAATAAATTACAAAAAATAGTAATCGATTGTACACCCCCGAAAACCCACACGTAGCAAATTTCTTTGAAATCGTGACAGCCGTTCCGGGAGTCCCCGCGACCAAATTAGATAAATAAATACCTTAGCAAGAATTTCTCGTTTACGGATATTATATTATGGTAACATTGTAGCTTTAACATTACATAGTTGCGGCAGCTTGGAGAGATAGCAAGTTGTTCGGATGATCAAGTTAGTTTCCACTTGACGGCGATAAACATCGCTGTAAGCGTCACTGTCCTGGGCAGACTTGAAGATACGCTTGTTTAGTTCTAGGACATATAAATTAATAATTTCAGTAATTTATGCAAGGAGGTTGCGCGGTCAAACCTGATAAATCGAAATAATTTAGTAGTTTAAAAACACTGTTTAAATTTTTCTTCATCTGAGATATAAAGTTCTGGGGTCAAAAATGTTTGTGACCAAACTTCTTCGAAACGGTTTGACCGATTTTTGTTTTTTTTTTGTACCTATATGTTTGGTAGGTCTGAGAATAGGATGTAAACTATTTTTTATACTCTATGCGCGGATGGAGTCACGGGCAATAGCTAGTACATTTTAAATTTCCAACAATAACTACACTTATTACCTTTGACCATGGAGCTCCACTATGTGAGAAAATCGTGAAATTATTGAAAACTGTATTGCAGAAATTGGTTAATTAAGTACAGTCAAGTGTAAAAATATGAACTTATTTAATGTTTCAAAATAAGTAAGTACACAGACTCTTATTCCGACGCAATAAGGCCGTATTAACATATTTTTCAGTGGTTCAAATAGATACTTATTTTTGCACTTGACTGTACTACAGCCCCCAATAATGTATACCCAGGCAACTGTATTTAACCCAATAATTTATTATTTAACGTAATTCATAATAGGCACTTCTTTGCACGAAACTGTCTATCCTTTAAGAATATGGAATATCACAAAAACTATCTCCAAGTTTTAACACATTTTTTTTAAACTGATTTTAAAATAGCTTACAGTAGTTGTTTTTCGTTTTAGTAATATATAATATTATACGATAAACTTATTATTTATTAAAATGTATCATCTAATCTATTAAAGTAAATAGATAAATCCCTCAAGAGGACGTGTCCCATTGCTCGGAGCTGTGTAATGTAAGGTTAATATTTAATTCAAACGAGATGAGCGCTCACAAGATTAAAAGTTGTGTTGGAGTTTTGTTTTAGTATAATTTCCTTAAGTCCTATGTACAGTGGGGGTAGGAAAACCTTCGTCAGTTATTAAATTGATTCCTTTACAAATTCATAGACTCTTAGTACGTTTTGAAACCAAAGTACTAAGTAGACAAGTGCATATCAAATTATACTTACTTGACATGATAACAAGGGTCAAAATAGTATACACCTCTAACATATATCTAGTTTTATATCATTACAAAACCTTTTTAATAAACAACTTCGTAAAAGTTTCAATCAAATAATGTTCTATTTAATTGTCAGTGTTTGTCAGTGCCAAGGTGTAGTTGTAGAGTTGCTATGGTCACCTGATTATGTTTAGCAGGTTGACAGGTTGACGCAGAATGTCCTACTCAATCGGTAAAGCAGATTAGCGCTCATACTGAGCAAAGGAAAATAGATCTTAGGGTGACGAACCTTTTTCTACTCCGACTGTACTGTGTAAGAGAAAGCAGATATTAATTACACTAGCTTTTGCCCGCGACTTCGTCTGCGTAGATTTCGATATTTACAAAATACTCCATAGTACAGGGGAACCTTTAGTCGAACCATTTGAGCTCCGGGTACTGCCTTTTCGCAACTTTTCATTTCGCAACTCTACATACTACACAACTGTAAATATTTCAGGATTTATTTCAGGGCCATCGTGTAGATTAGTTTTATAAAAATCATGAAATATTTACAGTTTCAGAAATTCAGAAATATTAAACAGTTGGGAAATGAAAAGTGGTCAAATGAACCAGGTTGCCAAACGTTTTTCGCCGAAACATTAGTAAACAACAAAGTTGTGTAGTTTCTGGTGTACAATAAAGAGCATTTGTATGCATTTGTATATGTATGTTAGTCTGTAAGGTATTTATTGTATGGGCCTAAGTTGCCCGAAATAAATAAATTTATTATTATTATTTATTATTGTATTGTATCGTAAACCTTTGAGTCCGGATCACAGTTGAATTTTACCAAAGAGTCATGATAAATTCCCTTGTAAAACAGTGCGATGTCACTATGATGGTTTACTAATGTTTCGGCGAAAATTATTTAGCAAATTATTAGCTCCCAAACTATTTAACCCATATTTTTATTTAGGCGAAATGTTATTTCCCAACTCAAAGTTTCGCACTGATATCATTTCCCAACTAATCATTTGATAAATTATTATTATGCAAATTATTACCTGGGATTTTTATGTTGAATGTCATTAAACCTACTTTCCTACTGACAGGTTATACTGGCTGCTATAAAAAAACCTGACATCGCTCCCGCCTTAGCCTTCTGAACATAAACTATCCAAGTCGCTTCTGCTCCGAACCGTCTTGCTCGCTCGCTTCGCTCGCTCGCACCAATTTTGAAGTAATACTTTGTAACATAAAAATTGCTAAAATGTTATTTACTTAACAATTTGTTATTTGTCTAAGCCAATCATTTGCTACATAATTATTTGCCACATAAAAGTGTGACGAAGTAAAATTTTGCAATTTAAAAATTTTGCGAAATATGAAAAATGCGAAGTATAGTTATGCCAACGATTGGTTTTCCAAATGAAACTTCGGCGAAAGATTGGTTGCTAAGTGAAATTTGGCGAAACATATTTCGCCGAAAAGGCAGTACCTTAGCCTTCGATGTTAGGTTTTTTTATAGCAGCCAGTATAACCTGTCAGTAGGAAAGTAGGTTTAATGACATTCAACATGTTGCTAAGTTAAGGTATGCCAATCAATACATTTTGACCAAAATATTAATGACATCTTAAAAAAATCCCAGGTAATAATTTGCATAATAATAATTTATCAAATGATTAGTTGACAAATGATATCAGTGCGAAATGTTGAGTTGGGAAATAACATTTGGCCTAAATAAAAATATGGGATAAATAGTTTGGGAGCTAATAATTTGCTAAATAATTTTCGCCGAAACATTAGTGTTTACTAATGTTTCGGCGAAAATTATTTAGCAAATTATGTAGATTGAAATGCCCATAATATGTATCATATACGCAAGAAATAAAATTTTACATTCTTAAAGGCGAGCCCCAAATCGTTTGACATTTACTCCGCAAATACAAAGAATTTTTTTTTTTCAAAATACCCACCCTCCAGAGCCATTATTAAGTGCTTAAAATATATGATATAATTACGATTAGGTAGAATTCATGACATAGTGGATTCATAATTTTGTATTATATCGTAATAAAATAATATTAAATAAGTACGCAATTATATGTGTGTTGATATACATTACGTAACTATGTAAACTCATTCATTCTTCATTACTTAATGTTTACAAAGTGCTCCAAAAGATGGCGCTGCAATGTGTGGCAATTAATTTAACTATCGTTTAATTTTGTTCATCATCATTTAAAATATTCAATTAAATGTGTTGATATCCGTACCCCCTCTTCTAAATTTCTATATTTAGCAAAATCCTTACTCAGCGGCTTAATCATGTCACAACGTTATTAATTTCAGCGCCATCTGTTAGTATAGCGGGGTACTCGATAGTCATAGCACGAATAAAGGGTTGAATTTTTATAGTCTAAGGGTTGAATTTTGATAGCCTATAATATAGCCGGGGATTTTCTCGACAGATTAGTAAAGTTTGCACCGAAATCCGTTCAGCCGTTCTCACGTGATGCCCGTACAAAAAAACGACAAACAGATAAACAGATAAACAGACAAACAGACAAACAGACAAAAATTCTAAAAACTGTTGGAACGTGTTCTGTTATCGATTCTAAGTATCCCCAGCTAACTTTTTTTCAAATATCTTCCATGTACAGACTTTCGACCCTCTTCAGCTTTATTATATGTATAGATTGCAGGCTTAAGGAAATTTATGTTTGATCAAATACTTCGTTACTTGTCATGCTAATGATGTTGAAATTTTATTTTGAGTGAAATTGGAACATGTTTCCATATATAGCTGGCGACTGTAGATAACTATAATTTCTAATTAAATATTTTTTTGTATCATAAATTCATAGTAGGTACCTAAAAGTACCTACTTTCATAATTTGTTACAGTCTGATGAATAATTTTTGCGCTACTATTGGCTGAGTGCGAAGTACTAGGTGGGGGTAATTAAATCTATCGCAGCGCTCATAGTGGCCAAAAGTAGAAATAATCTAGGCTCTGTCGTCTGTCATACTCATATGAATCTGTCATTAACAAAGAAATTTGTTTAGGCTTACTACCTTATTTTAATAAGTAATAGATGTTTCTCTTATGGTGTGAGCTTGAATTATTGAACACTGATCCTATTTTGTTCTTAATTCCTTTACATCCCGGACATGTCCAGCAGATACCAACAATTTTCCTTTTGGAATGGTATGTGATTGGTATTGAGTGAACTCACAAAACCGGTCTTCATTTTGATCTGCAAACGATATTTCATTTATTATTAGCGATACAAAAACAATTATTATATCTACACTATTATTTGAAGACACCATTAAAGTAGCTTTATAATAATCTAAACATGAAACATCTAAACATGAAGTAAACAAGCCCTAACGTAACCGAAATATGTAGATCACACAGTTTGAATAAAAAAAAATATATATAGGTTTTATTTTTGTCACAATGTCGCGATGAAACTTCAAAACGTCGAGCCTCAGGGCCAGCAAAGTTGCGGACGATAGGTGGCGCTAATGTCGTTCATAGAGCCAATACAGAAAGTGCTAAAATCTTCGTTCATCTGGCTTCGACTTCGGTTGTGGGACAACAAGCAATAAAATAGCCTCGTTTCTAGGCAGTACAGTTTATTTCACACCTAATTATCACATTCCCTTATAATCCAGTAACTTTGTCGCCTGAAAGTATGGGGGCAGTATGCGTCAAATCCGGTAGTTCTGAAATTTTGCAGACTTGTTTATGATGTTGGCCTAATGAATAATCCAAGTTTGTGACCTCGAGCGCCGAACGCAACTTTGTCAAAAAACGAAAAAACCGCGAAAAAATCGATATTTTTTTCAAGTTTACGCGATTATAACCCTAAAGGACTAGTGTTTGAAAAAACTTTCTTAGAACGTTTTAAAGAAGACTAAATTTGCTACAACATGATACTAGAATTGTCACTGTGGACGCAATAGTTTCTAAGATTAAGCCTTTCAAAGTTTATAATTTTTTCGAACTTCGCAATTTAGGCAACCACAACACCTATAACCTTGACGAGCTGCGGTATCGACTATTCGCTAGGGCTGCGACGAAAACCAGCTTCAATCTAGCCAGGTTACCTCCCACAAGAGACTCTGCTCGATTTCACTCCTTGCGGACATACCATCAGGTAAAAATTTGTCTTTGCATCAGTAATTCACATAACATATCATTCATCATTTTCTATTCTCATGTACAATCTTTTTACAGGTACAGGCGTGGTTAGGAGTCACACTTAACCCTGGGGGTGGCTATATAGATACCACAAAGCCTCAATCCCAAAACGATGACCAGAGATGCAGCCCCACAACACCTCTTCCAGATGATTACTTGCGGCTGCACGAAGCGATGTGGGATCGCGTGCAGCTGCAGGAAGACAGGATTAAAATACTCATCAGTCTGTAGGCACTGCAGCGAGGCCTCTTGTGACAATATACCTGATGTTGCAGTAGTAAAATCCTAGAAGGCGACGATCTGTCCGATGTCGAAATGGAGGATGACTTGACGGCACAAAACGTCGACGATTCATTACCATCCCCTGATGGGGATATGCCATCCCAATACGTCGATCCAGATACGGACGAACCTCAACCGGGACCTTCCAAAAGGGCCAAATTAATTTGATTTTTTGATTTTGAATATTACTCAATTTCCTAACAAATAAACTTATTAACTTCTGTTGTACTTTTCTTTTTTATTTACTTCATTATTCGTAGCTTAGCTTTAACATCATCGTTCACACTCCTCATTATCTTTTTTAACATCCTATCATAAAAGTACAGGGCTTCGATAGTATAATCAGGGTCAAAATTCATTCAGAACAACAGAATCGCAAAAAATTGCGAAGTTCGTAAAAATGATAAATTTTGAAAGGCTAAATCTTGGAAACTATTTGGTCCACAGAGACAATTCTTGTATCATATTGTAGCAAATTTAGTCTTCTTTAAAACGTTTTAAGAAAGTTTTTTCAAACACTAGTTCTTTAGTGTTATAATCGCCAAAATTTGAAAAAAATACGTTTTTTTCGCGGTTTTTTCGATTTTTGACAAAGTTGCGTTCGGCGCTCGAGGTCACAAACTTGGATTATCCATTAGGACAACATCATAAACAAGTATGCAAAAATTCAGAACTACCGGATTTGACGCATACTGCCGATGTATAAAGTTACTGGACTATTACCTTTCCCTTGATTTTTACCTAATTTAACGGTAACTTTACCACCTGTGCCTGGTCACTTCTGTTTACGTCGCCAAGCTGTGCCATTTTAATTTTAACCCTCTTGTCCCTTTTTAGGGTCTATAAATATTGAAGCGCTAATTACGTATGACGGCACCCTTTTGGTACAAGTGGAGCGTCCGTCGCGAAACAAAACAATGCCTTAATCGAAATAAAATCGAGATAAAAGTTAAAAATATATTTTATGCCATGTTTGATGATTTTTGACATGGATGAGAAGTACGGAATAAATTTTACTTCTTCAAAATTTAATAAATAAAACGATAATTTCAAGCATGCAGTACCATTTACTTTTGTACCTAATTTTGTGATTACAATTTTAATAATAACGATTTTGAATAATTTTATTAATAATCGAGTAATTACTACCACCTATTAAATTAAATACCCATTGTATCCTCGGCATTTAATTGAAAGGAAAGGCTTTAAAAGGAACTTCTGTTGGCCGAATCATCCGTTTTCTGTTAAGAAGTAATCAACTACAATACTACACTAACGTATAATAAGTATGTATTTCCTTTAAAATTAAGTTTAGGTTTGAGTTAGTATTCCATCCAAACATACCTTCAACAAACACAAAGTCAATAAAAATATTCACAGCAATTACAGACCTTTTTGCTACAGAGACCGATTCCTGCTTATACGGCTTTTTGTATTCATGTTTTTCTTGAGCTTACATAATCTCCGGATCGCTTCGCGCCGAAGAGCCAATTCTAAGGCGATCGATATCCGATATCTTACTTAAAATCGACAGCTTATAAGGTAGAACCCGCCTCGGGGCGATCGCAATCGCGGTTGAGAACTGATGGGGTTGCAACGATTGGCTTGATTGATTTGTTTATATTTTTTATTCTGATCCCTTTTCGTTTATTCACCGAAGGAAAATAAGGAAAGATTTTAAAGTTTCTACTAAACAGGTAAACATGCGCTAGAGGAGCGTTGCGCCGAGCAAGTTGTATTTCTTTGTCAAAACTGTGTTTTCTAGATAGTCTAGACACAAAAAAAATCAAATAATCCTGGGATAAGCTTAATTTTTGGAATTACGTATTTTAAAATAAAAAGCGGAACCTCATCGTCCGTCAAATAGTCAAGTCAATTTAAAGTAAATCAGACCTATAGGCTACTACCCGATGAACTAGAATTGAGAAATTTGGCTACCAGGGAGCTTTTAAAGGAAAAAAACTGAAAATTGATTATGTTGTCGTATAACTAACAAGATAGTGTGTAATTCAATGGGAACTTGAGCATAATATAGAATCCGCAATTACCCTCAAGTGACTTTCCTTAACGCTATGTGGTTTCATATGAATTTTCTGAATGTTCTCACAAAATAGGTCACATATAAAACATGTGCTCTCGGCGAAGTCTATTTTACGGAATGAGGGAGACGACAATTATTTATAAGTAGTGCCGCTTTCACTGCGTCACGGCTCATGACTCATTTCGCCTCTCATTATAATGCACATAAAGGGAAATGGGGCAAACGAAATTAATTTAAATAAAAAATAAAAATATTCTTCGCTGCCTTAGGTAGATAGTTTCAAAACTCGAGAAAAAAATTTTTTTTTTCAAGTGATCCATGCAAAAGAAACACTTTAGAAGTGTTTTTTGAGTTTGACACTTGACAGATAAATGCCGCCTTGACTAGATATACCTCAGATCCATATTATATTATAAATGCGAAGAAATCGCCGAGAGCGAGAGGGACGGTAGCCCTGCTGAGCTCTACTAACTACGACAAAAATACGAGTATAACTATTCGGAATACTTAGATACTTTTGTACTGTTACTTTATGTAGTTGATTGGTACTCACTTTTTTATTGATTGCTATAAAAATAAACGAAGTAGACGTTTTATTTTTATTGCGATCAATAGAGGTTCTAAGTAACTATTAATTGACAGAACGGCTGGCCTCCACCACTTCATAAATGTGACAGACAAAAAGTAACTATGAAGACACTTAAAGTAGCTAAATTATATTGCTGACCCGATCTTTGCCATTCCAAAGCATTGCAAAATATAACCTAACATTTATAATGAAAAAAAAATTTTTTTTTAAATAGCTTGGGACACTCACACCCATTGACCTAGTTCCAAACTAAGCAAAGCTTATTATACTATGGATACTAGGCAACGGATAAACATACTTATATAGATAAATACATATTAAACATCCAAGACCCAAGAACATTAGTATTATTCATATAATTATCTGCCCCGGCCCCCATAATTGAACACTGGCCCTCAACCTCAGTAGTCAGATTCTCTACTTAACCACTTGGCCATCCGATCGACTATTAGCACGTCCTATTTTTTGTACAATTTAGTTCCATTAAGCCTACCTATGTATTCTCTGAATAATATTGTACGCTGACCAACAGCCACTTCATAGTTTGTTCTTTTGTTTATTTATACCTAAACTAGCTTTTGCCCGCGGCTCCGCCTGCGTGGTATTCGGTTATCGCGCGCTGTTCCCTCGAGAACTGTGCATTTTTCCAGGATAAAAAGTAGCCTATGTCACTCTCGGGCCCATAAACTATCTCTACGCCAAAAATCACGTCGATCCGTCGCTCCGTTACGGCGTGAAAGAGGGACAAACATACAAACACACAAACATACAAATACACTTTCGCAATTTATATTAGTATGGATGGATTTACCTATGTTGACGATATAAATAGAATTTGTATGTAAACGCTAAAATCAAGTAAATAAAAGCAGGATCTGGGTGACTTTAGCCCTTAAGACAACTTAACCCCAAAAAACAGGCTTTTATATAATTACTACGCAAAGCAAAGTATCAGTGGTTTAGTTTGCACCCTATCTGTCCGTCAGTAAAAACTCGTCACTACTCGAACATCGTTACTACTTTATATGAAAAGATAGTCGTTAGTAAGATTTGCATCTTAAAACCGTGAAAAATGTGAAAATACACCTGTGTTAAAATACTTATTATTCATAAAGGTATATTATACAATCTTCTCCGATGTTCGCTCCTTCTGAAATAAGTGAAAAAGACAAAGTGAAAGTTTTCTTGAGATGCCAGATAAGACGATATTCTTTTCTGAAGTGCCATCCAATTATGCAAAAGGACGGGGACACAGATTCATTCTTTATTAATAATAATATGGTGCAGAATTAGTTTTAAAATCTGATTAAAGACACAGCGCGTAACATGAATGTTTACATTCTTATAGTTATTTTAGGATTGTATTCTTAAATTTTATGAATTAGGGTAACGGCACCAATCATGATGTTAAGCACAGTACAATCTAGTAATGAACAGCAAGAATTCAATGCCTTATAGCTCACCATTCATGAACTTTACCAGTTATGATCATCAGTTATCTGCACGTAAGTGTTATTAGTTTTAGAAAAAGTAGCGTCCGTTTCTGAATATTAGGTTATTCCGTTTGGTTTTGTTTTTTTTTTATTCGACTGGGTGGCAAACGAGCAAGTTGGTCTCTTGATGGTAAGAGATCACCACCGCCCATAAACATCTGCAACACCAGGGGTTTTGAAGTTGCGTTGCCAACCTAAAGGCCTAAGATGGAATACCTCAAGTGCCAGTAATTTCACCGGCTGTCTTTTGTTTGTTCCGTGTACCTTAATTTAAGAGCAGCTCGAATAGCTCGATAAAATATTGTGTTGTATTCTTAAAATGTATATTGTATTTTTTTTTATACCTATTCGTGGACTTAATAAATTGGACGTAGTTTAGCAAAAAGGATCCCTCAAAAATGTATTTTTTTAATTTTGGATCTACTTTCAATAGGAATAAAAGTGAATTTTAAAAATATCATGACAGTGCTTTGGATCCTTTTTGCTAAACTACGTTCAATTAATTTAAGTATTTACTGACGCATATACTTTATTGGGATAATAACAGAAGATACAACAATATGATAGGAAACAAAATAAATAAAACTATATAAATATACCCAACTATAAAAAGAAAACACCATCTAAGAGGCCCTCCTGCGGCATAGACCCCAACATTTACTTGTTATCAAAACTAAACAGTTTGAACATGAAGAGGCAACAAACGGACAGATAGAGTTACTTTTGCATTTATTAATATTGTCAATATTGATACAAAAAAATCTAATCTAGACTTGTTCGTTCAAAGATATTTTTTGGGGTCAAAATGAAAACTTAGTTCTTCAAGTAGAACGAAGGGCTCTTTTACATGTCACTTCTTCTTTATACTACCAGCGCTTTCGGAAAACCCATCATTGCCAAGAAGAATACTCCGCACGAAACTTGAAAGAAAGTAATTTTTTCAAAACAAAATATACATTACTATATCTTAAATATGAAAGAAAGCATAACCAAGTAAATTAAGGCGAAGGGTAAGGCTATAAACGTTTAGTGTGCTTTATTTTCTTCAAAAGTTTCGAGAGCACGGAAATACAAGCGGAGTTTCAGAGGCGACTCCGTAAATCCCAATATCAGATGGGAGCGCTGCGTAAAGTTACCAACTTGTTATCTGCACTTGGCGCCCGTCGCTTTGCTCTTCAGTTTTTAATAGTTTTCGATGTCCTATTCTGCCCTGTTTCCCACACAGTCACCTCTCCGATCGTTTTCAAGATAACAACAAATTTAATTATTTCTACCATCAAACTCACCTGGGAATGAAACGAGTTCACAACTGGAAATGAGATGGAAAATACCCTGAAGACCTGTACACTGATTTTTACAGTAGGCGGTAACACCACGTAAACAAAAGTTTAAGAGTTCTAGGCGTGCGGTTCTGTTGAAGCTTAAACTCGACTGAACCAATCAGGACTAAGCTGGATCTACTTATATGCCAAAGGGATTCCGATCCGGACGCATCAAAGAGGCGTGCATGCGCCTTTAAGAAGCATCTCGTATTTTATTGGCAGCCAATGAATAGGTCGTCACGTAGCTCTGGAGCTCCTGGTATGACTAAATGAGATTTAAAGAACTCAGAAATACTGCAAATAGGACCAGTTTTCTCTTTGATATTTAAGGCGACTGATATCTGTGATGCTGTCTCTGTTTGTTTTGTCCGAACAATTCATGTAATGTTATGTTACCCCTTTGCCGTGCATTTTAAGCATCAGCCTATGTAAACCGCGATTTGAAAATCTGGAAAGATCCTTCTATATTATAGTCAAACAAACCCAATCATCTGCTAAAAAAAATATGTGTATTGTATGGTTGGAGTTTTTCACTATTTTTGTACATAAACTGCAATCTACGGGTATTCTATTATTTACATTTAAATAATTCTGGAATGGGGTAAGCGAAGGCAATGTAGTCGCAATAATGTTTGGTTAGGTTCACCCTCTGCCGCGGTCGAGTTTATACGTACATGCTGGAAGTGAACAGTTTGGAAGTTTCCATTTCCTGATTAAATAATTTAATACAAAATTCCATTACTAATTAATTAATAGCATTCACTTTAAACTACTATTACATTGTTGTGCTTACATTTGACTTACCATAAGGTCGGAGTACTTTTAACCGATGGAGGGTAACTTTAGCCCATTTAAAAACTACACAAAATACTATACATAAAAGGGTCTAAAAAAACATGACACGTGGGCGGTGAGGTGAATTACCTACATCTGATTATAATGGAAATGTAAAAGAAAAAGAAAAGAATAAATTTATTTGCCAAAAAAATTGACACAACAAAAAAAAAACACAGTTAAAATAAGACAACCTTATAACATACTCTTAAATGATAATAAAAAATCGAAAAAGAAAAGACATTGTGCCGAAAGAAGCAAAAAATGTGCCATAATTTCAATGCAATAATAGAAACTGGACCGAGTCAATTCCAATAGCCAGTGTTAATAATGTACCCTTGATGGCCAAAAGTACCCCGACTTTACAGTACACCTAAAATATTCTCTACAAATCTCTGCGTACTTATAAACCTAAAGAAAAATAACTTTTTGTCGCTAGCTCAAAATCCTCAATTTTTAGTCACCCAAAAACTAATGTTCATTACATTTTACGAGTGTATGAGACTGTGCTCTTGGCCACAATATAAGAAGCGCTGGAGTATGTGGCCGATGTCAGTAATACGGCCTATCGACGATGTGTCGCTAATACATTATAGTCTGCACTACTCAGTCTTCCTCAATACATTACCGCGAACTACTAACTAACCTTCCTGAACAGATATCCTAAGCCTTAAATAATGGCGGCGGGAGCGTAATCCTCCCTGACTCCCCGAGACCTCTTCCGGCTCTAATCACCTCTGAGGCATTTGTTTCACTACGGTCTAATAAGTTTAAGTACTTTGCGTATACGAGCGCGTTCTATCGCATTTAAGAGCGTTTATACCTGCTGAGCTGGCAAGGTTGCATTTTTGTTAGTTTTTCTCGATTATTCCATAAAAATCCTAAAAATAAAGAAAGTGTGAAATCAAAGGCAACACATTTTTACCTCCCTTCTTCCAAACTACATCCAAGAGGTTCCGGGGCGTGTCGCTAAATATTGTTTTTATAAACCGTCCTCTGGAATCACTCTACGTATTAATGGAAACCGCATTAGAAATTTACCCTTATAGTCTTATTGAAAAAATCTTAGCGTAGGTACATACATACAGAGGAATAGAGGACGGGAAGTGACTTTTTCTATAAGAAATAACCTTACCATAAAAATTTCATTTTAAATACAAGCTTTTTTTGCTAACTGTACTTTTTGTTGACTGTACTTGCATTGTCACCCAAACTACATTTGCATACCAAATTTCAAGTCGACGCTATTAACCATTGAAGAGTTCCGTCCTGCAGAGACGATCCTGGCTGGATGTCACTGCTAGATTATTGTACTGTCACGCGATTTACATAAGTTCCAATTTAACTTGCAAGATTTGATTACAGACAGACAAACAAAAACAGACAGACAGACAACGGGACAGGTGAAACTAAATAAAAGCTTGTAAAAATAAAGAAGTTAGAGATAAGTATCTATGTCGGCGGCCGATCGTAAAATCAGCCAGATCACGAAATTCCTAGGCACATCATGAAATGGCGCCATTTCATGATATGCCTAAAAGTTGTCCAGGCATATCACGATGTGCCTGAGAAACAATACGGCAGATAGATTAGAGCAACGCATTTGTCGATATTCCTAAGTTTATACCGGGCATATCGTGATAGGCAGAAAAAAGAAAAAAAATAGGTACGACGAGCGAAGCGAGGAGTGGTTAGTATGAATTGTGACCACTACGCACGAGCCGAGCGAGCGAAGCGAGCGTGCCGCGGCAGCGGCCGGCGAAGTGCCAGAAACGATATGGCGGCGTTTCATGATATGCCTAGGAATTTCATGATCTGCCTAAACTAGCCAAATCATGAAATGGCGGCGTTTCATGATATTCCTAGGAATTTCATGATCTGCCTAAACGTCACTAGGCATATCGTCAAACGGTGTGTTTTGAACGATATGGCGGATGTCCCTTAGCCAATTCATGAAATGGCGCCATTTCACGATATGCCTAGGAATTTCGTGATCTGGCGGATTTTACGATCGGCCGCCGACATCTACATATCTGCATGTCAACATTTCGTTTTTAACCCCTGATTTGAGTAAACATTTTTTTGTGATTTGTATGCTACTTTTTAAAAGTTATCGAGTGAATAAAGCGGTAATACATATTTCATTACAATTCGTAAAAATAGAACCATGAAAGGATAATGAGAAATTTTAAATTCACATTACGTACATCAGTGGAAACAACCTTTTTCCACCTCATTTAGAGAAAGGGTACAGAAACTGATCCACTCCGCTGACTTTCAATGCATCGAAGCAAAAAGTAAGAAAGTATCCGATACAGTCAAATATACATTCCGATTTTTTATGAAACGAAAAGAGTAAACAATCTACACACAGCGCTTTTAATAAATAAATTGTTGTTTTATAAATCTTCAGAAAGACTACCTTCATAATTCTCCGCGTGTTGACTATAAATATTTAATAGTCACTAGTTATCTGATTTTTTTGGCTACTGTTGTTACTAGGTACAACATTTTTTTTTATGAAATAAGGTTGCACCTGATGGAAAGTAAAAACTACGATGGAAGATTATATGGACACATACAACAGAGGGCTTTAAAGCAGGCACCGTCTTCGTGAGAGAGGTCTTGACCCTCGCTCTGGGTCGTATCTGGTGCAAAGGTTATCCATTGCGGTTCAACGGAGCAACGTGGTCCATAACTAAGGGTATTGGGCCCCTTTGCGCCTAGTATGATGTGGGGAGGTTTATCTGACTAAACGTATACTGTATATTTTGTATTATATTTATCTGAACTATTTGTATTCAATGAAATAAAATGGAAAAAGAAAAACTAGAGTGCTATAAAAGATAGAATACCTCATGTGCTTATAATTTCATTCAGCTGTCTTATTCTGTAGTGCGTAATACAACAGCGGAATCACTGCTGCTTCGTTACAAGCTAATGATAGCGGTCCGGACGGACCTTTCACGAAATCATACCATCCGTAGTAAATAGGTCAACTGGGTACTGATGTTACAATGTACTAGTATCTACAAAGTGTAGTAAAGTTAATAGAACAGTTCTAAGACAGCCACATCCATCTTGTTCTGCGCCCCGGGGAGTAGCTTCTGATCTTACTTGATTGAACCTTTAACGATGTCAACGCAACAATGTATTTGCATCGATATTCATGTTATGGTCTCATCATCATCATTCCAGCCTACATATACATATGTCCCATTGCTGGGTACAGGCCTCCTCTCGAAATGAGAGGTCTTAAGCCGTAGTTTCCTCGCGAGCCTAGTGCGGATTAAGAACTTCATACGCACTATTCAAATTCTTCGCAAGTTCGTCACGATGTTTGCCTTAACACCGTAAAGCTCGTGGGAAATTTCACACCAGAATTTCGAAAAAGAAAATTTTTAACAAAAACTTGAACCGACTCCAAAAAAATAACAAAAAATGGAACCGACTACAAAACCCTTTTGTATTTTTTCGTCTGTTAATTAACAATGATCATACATATTTTATAAAGTCGTAGAACAAAAGTAGTTCAGTTATTCGCATAACCGTAGAGTTAAACCTTGGGTTAAACAAAAAAAAACATGAAAACTAAGTAATTTACTAAATAGAAAATCATAATGCATTGTTTGTATGCCGGTAGCAAAACCAATTAGTGTACTGTAGGCACTCTCAGTTATAATATACACAAAAGAAACTCGTATCACGATGAATACAACGAGTGTTCGCGAATTCGATCAAATTGATTACGACGTAGACGTATTACACACAAATCTGAACACATGGCGACAGCGAACGTGGCCAAATAACAACAAACAATTTCCGGGCCTACATAACTCAAGGAAAAATTCGTAATAGGCCATTAGTTATGCGAGAGAACGTACGCTTGCTCTGGAGTTAAGTTTTGAGCGGATGGCATTTGGAATTGATGCAAATTGAAAAAAAAAACGTAATTCAAAATTGATTCTGCCGTAGATGAGACTAGGGTTAAACTTTAATGCTTATAAATAAGTAAATATATACATTATATAACCTACTTCTATATTGGTACCTACCACTATAGCATGTACTCGTAATTTTATAATTTATTCTTAAAAAAATACGTTGCTTGTTGCGGATATTATTTCATCATCCCATTAAAACCTAAATGTTGTTGTTGTTGTTGTTGATGTACGACAAAAGAAGTGAGATCTGAATGGATGTCAAGTTCAGGTCAGTCCTGAAATTTATTTATAAGAATTAGAAATATTTTATAACAACTGAAAATAACATTTCATCGTATAACTTAGGATAATATATTGAAGCCTAAGGTTTGACTTGGCAGTTCTCATATACGAATTATTATTAAGTACCTACATACTAAAACAGTCATGGAAGATTCCTATGTTCAATGGCTAGTTTTTAAAACCAAGTCAAATTTTCGGAAGAATATAATAAAAAAAACCATAACATTGTACACACATAAATATGGCAATATTATATATACGTTTGAATAATATACAGATTTGGAAACTACGTGTATAAGTAATGAGACTTAAAAGTTACGAGAATCCAAAGAACACACTTTAAGCACTGGGGCACTTAGGCTGCCAAAAAAAATCAACCAACCGCCAAACCAAACCATGAACCATAATACCATGTTTATTGTTCCCCAAAGAAAACTTCTTGCCGCTTCTTACTCGTACCCAAGAATCGAATGACAAAGGCATCGTACAAACTGCGTAGCCTCCACGGGTAAAAACATTGTTATTTTTCTTCCTGCACTTTATTTCCTTTATTAATTACTAGCTTTTGCCCGCGACTTCGTCTGCGTGGATTTCGATATTTACAAAATACTCCATAGTACAGGGGAACCTTTAGTCGAACCCAAAGGTCGAACCATTTGAGTTCCGGGTACTGCCTTTTCGCAACTTTTCATTTCGCAACTCTACATACTACACAACTGTAAATATTTCAGGATTTATTTCAGGCCATCGTGTAGATTACTTTTATAAAAATCATGAAATATTTACAGTTTCAGAAATTCAGAAATATTAAACAGTTGGGAAATGAAAAGTGGTCAAATGAACCAGGTTGCCAAACGTTTTTCGCCGAAACATTAGTAAACAACAAAGTTGTGTAGTTTCTGGTGTACAATAAAGAGCATTTGTATTGTATTGTATTGTAAACCTTTGAGTCCGGACGCAAAGTTGAATTTTATCAAAGAGTCATAATAAATTCCCTTGTAAAACAATGCGATGTCACTATGACTTTTTCCACGAAAAGGCTTCACAGTGGGTTACGATACAGTTGGGTCGAGAGTACCTAATCAGATTTTCTCACAAACTTCAATGTTCCACATTTTCCGATTCATAAGGATTTTCGAAAACTTTTTTCAAACTGCGGATAAATATCAACTGAAAAACCTGTTCACTAAGTTTCACATTCACATCTGAAGACCCTGTTTTACAGCTCAGAATCATGGACTGAGTCTACATCCCAAAATTTGTTGAAATCGGAGAGATAAACTCAGGGTACAGCAGTAGATTGAGTGTACTGCCTTTTCGGCGAAATATGTTTCGCCAAATTTCACTTAGCAACAATAAGCAACCAATCTTTCGCCGAAGTTTCATTTGGAAAACCAATCGTTGGCATAACTATACTTCGCATTTTTCTTATTTCGCAACATTTTTATATTGCAAAATTTTACTTCGTCACACTTTTATGTGGCAAATAATTATGTAGCAAATGATTGGCTTAGACAAATAACAAATTGTTAAGTAAATAACATTTTACCAATTTTTATGTTACAAAGTATCAGCTCAAAATTTGTGCGAGCGAGCGAAGCGAGCGAGCAAGTCGGTTCGGAGCAGAAGCGACTTGGATAGTTTATGTTCAGAAGGCTAAGGCGGGAGCGAAGCGGAGCGGAGCGTAGCTCCCACCTTAGCCTTCGATGTTAGGTTTTTTTATAGCAGCCAGTATAACCTGTCAGTAGGAAAGTAGGTCTAATGAGATTCAACATGTTGCTAAGTTAAGGTATGCCAATCAATACATTTTGACCAAAATATTAATGACATCTTAAAAAAATCCCAGGTAATAATTTGCATAATAATAATTTATCAAATGATTAGTTGGGAAATGATATCAGTGCGAAATGTTGAGTTGGGAAATAACATTTCGCCTAAATAAAAATATGGGATAAATAGTTTGGGAGCTAATAATTTGCTAAATAATTTTCGCCGAAATAATAGTAAACCGGTAGATTGAAATGCCCATAATATGTATCATAATACTCAAGGAATACAATTTTACATACTTAAAGGCGAGCCCCAAATCGTTTGACATTTACTCCGCAAATGACAAAGATTTTTTCAAAATACCCACCCTCCAGAGCCATTATTAAGTGCTTAAAATATATGATATAATTACGATTAGGTATAATTCATGACATAGTGAATTCATAATTTTGTATTATATCGTAATAAAATAATATTAAATAATTATGCAATTATATGTGTCGATATTACATTATGTAGTAACTATGTAAACCCATTTATTCTTCATTACTTAATGTTTACTCAGTTCTCCAAAAGATGACACTGCAATGTGTGGCAATTAATTTAATATCGTTTAATTTTGTTCATTATCATTTAAAATATTCAATTAAATTTTTTGATATCCGTACCCCCTCTTTTAAATTTCTTAATTTGGCAAAATCCTTACTCAGCGATTAATCATGTCACAACGTTATTAATTTCAGCGCCATCTGTTAGTATAGCGGGGTACTCGATAATCATAGCACGTACATATTTGAAAACTTGAAGGTGCAAACTCAATCGACCTTCCCTTTTAGGGTTGAATTTTTATAGTGTAAGGGTTGAATTTTGATAGCCTATAATTTGGCCGGGGATTTTCTCGACAGATTAGTAAAGTTTGCACCAAAATCCGTTCAGCCGTTCTCACGTGATGCCCGTACAAAAAAACGACAAACAGATAAACAGATAAACAGACAAACAGATAAACAGACAAACAGACAAAAATTCTAAAAACTATTGGAACGTGTTCTGTTATCGATTCTAAGTATCCCCAGCTAACTTTTTTTCAAATATCTTCCATGTACAGACTTTCGACCCTCTTCAGCTTTATTATATGTATAGATGTATAGAAGTAAGTGAAGATTTCAGGGACAAATTTGGACTGAAAATACAATAAAGTGTATAATGTAGCTTATAATGTGTATGTATGTACATTACTAGTTATCTGTTTATTTTATTGGCGACCGTGATTAAAAACCAGAAAAGTGCGAGTCGGGTTCGCGCGCCGAGAGTTCCATTCAAATTTTAAAGCAATTCAAATACATTTAATTTCATAGTACCTATTAATAGAAACGAAGCCCTTGTCGAATATTTTTTGTGGGTTAGTTATCTTTTAGTCTTTTTCCTTTAATTTGTTTTATAAGGCCTAAGTTCTAACTTAGGATTGCCTGCCAGATGATAAATTTTTGGAATTATTCGATTTATACGAAAATTATACAATGCGTATTTATAAATGCGCAGAAAAGACACTTTTTCCCTAAAACGTTCTAGTGAAAAAACCAGATGTCAATAAAGTCGTTATTATCGGTCTAAAATGCTATACTATTTGTGTCAACATAGCCCATGAACAACCCACCAGAGACAAAACTAGGGACAGATACAAACGTTTATGATACTTACGAGTAGTTTGACTCTGGCGGGAATCGAGAATCTAAGAACAGTTTGCCCGCGAAAATACAAGAACTTTCGTGGATTGCCTTAACTAATTCACCTATATTACTATCCATTACATAAGTCTTATTTTGTTTAGCCACAAGTGCTTGCTAAAATAAAACAAAACAATTTTTGTAGAAGAAAAATAGTTTTTAGAGATGTGCCAATCATGACTTTGGCCGACTAGCCGACTAGCCGATTGGTCGGTTGTAAGGAAGCCGACTAATCGGCCGATTAGTCGGCCAAGCCGATCACAGTTTCCGGGATTTCTATGACGCTTCCTTAACCAGCTGATTCGCGCGCAAGTTGCAACCAACACCCCTGTAAGTTACTTATCAAAGCGGTGTTTTTGTTTATTTATTTTACCTACTCTTATTATTCATTAAAGTAACTTTAAAGTTTTTCTTTAATTTCAGAAATAAAGTTAAACAAAAAATAGTTAAACAATGATTCCCATAAAATCAAATGCCAAAAATATTGAATATACAATGAAAAAAAAAGATGTACAATGGTCACGTGAAAGTTGCTTTGCTTTACATTTAAAAACTAATAAGAATGATTATAAAATTCAAATATTAATAAATAATCAAGGCTCTGCATATACATGAAAATGTATATTTTATTGAAAAATACATACAAAGTAAGAGGCCGGATAGTCGGCGCTTTTTGCCGACTATTCGCCGACTAGTCGCCGACTACGATAGTGGCCGATTAGTCGGCTTTACCGACTAGTCGGCGACTAGTCGGCACATCTCTAATAGTTTTATTTGAATTTGTTAAAAATAACTCTTAAGAGCCGCAAAAATAACAAAACCTTATTAAATAAAAAGAAATATTGTAAAAGCTTTTATTCTATTAAAATACCCTATAAATAATGTAATGAAATAACAAATAAAATTAGCAGAATCGACAATACTGATAAATTTTCAATATGTATACTCGTAAATTGTAAAAGGAATAATAACTTCACTACCCACCGCACCATATTGCCTTAAAATCCATAAAAAGGAATTTAATTAGTAGTTTCTTCATAAAAAGAATAAGCAAGTACCCAGTATTACCTACTGAAAATGCATATTAAATTGGTTCTATATAAAGTTCAACATCTATTCTCGTACACAATCCTTTATAAGGTAATGTTGAACAAAAGTCACCATATCTCAGTTCAAAGCTCACGTAATCGTGACCTCTAGGAACTTCCCGATCCTTGAGCGAAAGCCGATTGACTCGCAGCCGAGTGTGTCCATATGTGCATGATAGCGAGCGGACCGCACCAGCTGGTAATGGATCTGGGGCACGGCAGTGCCCCGCCAAGTTAAGCGCAAGGCGAATCGGTATTTGGGCCAATCAACTATTTTACCGACACTTTGGGCGTCTTCTGCGTTACCAAAATTGTCTCTGGCATTACCAAAAAATCGTACTTCCAACAAGATATTTCACGGTTTAATAGCTTAAACTTACGTAGGATGGCATGTATTCATGTACACCGTCTATTAAATTACAGAAAAAACATGTGTACTTATATACAAAAATCTGCAATTGTTTGAAAAATGTCGCGGACAGATTAGTGTCGGTGAAAAAGTTGAATTGCCCATTTACACATTATTGTTATTATCTATTATATAAGAAACCATTACGTAAAATTTGTAATTATAACGGCACAAGTCATAATAAATTCCACAACGGGGTAAATATTAGACAAAATTACTCATTTTCTTAATATCCATCTCCTAGGCTTGGCTGCATGTGAGATTTCATAACTTTTTATGAAAAAAGTCCTAAATAAAGATACTTTCAAAATGTAAAGGGCAGATTGTGCAGATTTTATAAAATCTCATGATTTATGTCAATCGATACTTGGAACATTTTTTACAGATGGTTATTGTTCAGATACCTTCTATCCCATTACGGTTTCCTTTGAGATTTTATATAATCTGCACAATCTGCCCTTTGCATTTTGAAGGTATCTTTATTTATTGTCTTTAGTTCAATATTTTATGAACCGTTATTAAAGGCAAGAATACACGTGCCTTTAGGTTGCATATTTTCTTGCTTGTGTCTTGAATGTGAAAGTATACGCATATGTACTACCGGTATTAGTTTATACAACGTGTTACAAAAGAACCCGCAAAATATCATCATCATCCCAGCCTATATACATCCCACTGCTGGGCACAGGCATCCTATCAGAATAAGAGGGCTTGGGCCGTAGTTTCCACACAGGCCCAGTGTGAATCGGGAACTTCATACAGAGCATTGAATTGCTTCGCAAGTTTCAAATGTAATTTTGCACATGAATTTTCTTAAAACTCAGAGGTGCAAAGCTAGGGCGTAAAATATAAATACTTTATGAAAACGAAAACTATTTGTCAACCCTAGTAAGCTCTCATGTCACACAGCCGAACGAAGTTAGCAAAGATTATTTAACAGAGGGCTAATACGGGTTTACCTACTAAACTCTTTCTGAAGTCTTACAGGGATACTATAGTTTCCAAATATCGTAAATGGACACTTTATAATGAAAAGGAACCATCTGACCTCCTTTCTGCTTTAAAGGTATATTTGTATATTATGGGATCCTTTCGACTGCCATAAGTTTTTAAGTCATAATGTAATGTTTTTTTATAATTATTGTTAGTCTTAATTTTTTCCCCGCTGAAACGATACATTTTTCATACATGAAAGGTCACCTGTAGAACTCTATAGGTTAGGTTAGGTTTGTTTCATAACAATTCTGAAAATAAATTATTTCAGAGAAAAAAAGAGTTACCTATATCAAACACTAGCTTATGCTCGCGACTTCGTAGCGGATCTAGGTAGCGCCCTCTACCGGAATAAAAGGTATCCTATGTTGATCCTTGGGGTTCAAACTACCTATAAGTATACCAAATTTCATCAAAATCGGTTCAGTGGTTTCGACGTGAAAGCGTAACAGACAGACAGACAGAGTTACTTTCGCATTTATAATATTAGTAGGGATGACTTACGAGCATGACTAATAATTTTTGAGCAGTCGATATAGACCCGTATATTATTTCCTATTGCTCTTTTTGAGGCATTTTATTTTATAATATTTTTAAAGTGTTATATTTATACTTTACATGATTTTACCCAGTACCTAAACACACGGAAACTAACGTCAAAATCTGCTTGATTAATTTTCTTAAAATTACTGTTCACGAAATACATTAGCAATTTGTCATGCCAGCAATTCATCATTTGCAAGCTCGATGGTTATTTTCTTTTGTGGCGGGGTTGGAACGTAGCGTTTTTATTGTTACAATTTGTAAGAGTTTCATATTACTTTGCACGTCAAATGGAAGATTCCGCCTCAGAGTTGGCAACTCATTACATGTCTCTCTGCAAGAAAAAACGCGGGGCTTATAAAGCGTAAATTAAGTGCAAGTTTGGGAAACTTTTCCGACAACCATGCGACATCCCACTTAATACTATAAATGGGAAAGTCTTTTTGTTTATTTGTTTGTTAGTTCATCTCGTCTAAACCACTGAACTAATTTAGATTAAATTCGCTATAAAGATGGTATGAGTCCAGGCGAAGGATATAGGATAGTTTTTATCCCGGGAAATTGCATGTTCCCGCGGGATAGCGATAAACGAATTCTACGCGGACGGAGTCGCGGGTAAAGACTAATCTTTCATGTACTAGTATATTTATAAATATGAAAATTTGTGAAGATGTTTGGATGTTTGACTCAATCACGTCTAAACCGCTGAACCTATTTGGATGATATTCGGTATACAGATAGTCTGAGCCCCGGGGGACATAGGATAGTTTTTACTCCGGAAAATTGCATTGTTCCCGCGGGATAGCGATAACCGAATTCTACGCGGACAGAGTCGTGGGTAAAGGCTAATCTTTCATGAAATTCGTAGGACGGTAGTACACACTGAAGCAGCCATTTGTGAAAGTTTAACTCGATCCTATGCTACCGAAGCCTGGGTTTCGGAGTGCCGTCGTTCCTGGAAATCGTAGGTAACAAAGTAAAGAGCGGACTCGCATCCTTTTTACTACGATTTCATTTAGGACCTATGTTGATAAGAGTAGTTTAAATCATGAATATTTGAGCATATTCGGGTCGGGACATGGCCCTTAATTACATTACGGTACCGTATACAGTAGCATATGTAATGTAATCAACCGTGAATTATTAAAAACTGTTCGGGGATATTTACTTAATTATTTGTATTGTTAACCGATTTCAAAAAAAAAGGAGGAGGTTATCAATTCAGTTGTATTTTTTTTAATATCATTATTATTATTTTATGTTTGTTACCTCAGAACTCCGTCATTTGTGAACCGATTTGAATTTATTTTTTATTTCGTTTGTACAGAAATACCTTTAATTAGGCCCCGTAAGCACCAAACCACGTAAGGATATGGTGATTGGATCCTAAGGAAATAGAGTCCTGCTGGCTCATGCTGAGATACCGACTTCAGACTGATAGAAAATTATTTTCATGGTTTTTGTAGTCGGTTCAATTTATTGTATTACTTAATTTTTTTTGTTTCAAGAATCACAGTAATTAAACAAATCATCAATTTGCGGATTGCATTCTATATTATTATTTCCATATATTTTGGGGAAGCCCTGGTGACAAAAAGCTGAAAAAGTTAATGTATAAGGGCAGTGGCGCAGCTATCGTTTGGCCAGGACCCTGGAGTTCAGAGCCCTATAACCAAAGCTTTAAAAAAAAGGAGCACAAAAGAAAAAAAAAATAGATTCGAACCATTTTTTAAATGTTTTTAGAGGCCAATATAAGTTCAAGTTACGTGGAAAGTGGGAGTGAGGGCCCAATTCTTTCTCTATGCACCGGGGCCCTTTTCCACCCACACTGAATAAAGGAGCGTAACTTCGGTGCGGGTGACGTCATTATGTGAAGTCGCATATAGAATGTTTTTAAAACAAAATTACGACACGCAATGATGCTAATGGCTCTTTAATTTAGTGGTGATGTAAATTTAAAATAGCATGGTGAATAAAATATTTTACTGGGTAATCTAATCGTAACAAAAAATATTCTGTTATGTTTTAAAATTGATTTTTATTTTTATTTAAAACAAGTGACTAAAATATAATGTAGTATATTTTTTTGAATCGGCTTAGGAAACCCTTTCATTAGATACCACACACGATAGGTTTCAGAACTTTCAGAACAAAAAATTCAGAACAAAACTTCTCTCCTTTTTCGTTATTTTTTTAGTGCTACAGGTCAAATTGATTCTTATGGCCTAAAGATCAATCGTTCCGATTTTCATGCTTTTAGCACCATGAGCAGCATTTTTTGGCGTACCTACTTACCGCTAGCACTAGAAATCTCTGTCGTCAAAGTTAACGATCAGCTGTTTTATTTGCGAGTCTTTCACAAGCTTTTATTTTATTCATTGCGACAGTCGTTCTAGAGAGATGCACTTGAAATTGAAAATGTTCCTTCAGTGATTTATGAATGGCTTCGTATTCATTTGGATTCGCGTTTTTCCGGGCTCGATGATCTAAGGCGCTGAAAATGAAACCTTATTGTTAAAGACGAAGAGTTTATTTATATTAATAGCAATCAATTATGTAACGTAGAACCTTTGTCAAGTGAGGCAGTGATTTATCAAGAGGTTTGAAGTGACTCTCAACGTGTAATGGAAATGAACCCACAATGATTAGTGCAAAAAGTGACAGTAAGATACTTGAGTTCACAATTTTCCAGGTAACAATTTAAATTTTAAACAAGAATAAATCCAGTATTATTCACTTAATAAAAAACATGATCTGGAAAAACATCGTACATTCTAAACTTTAGAACAATAATACTAAAGAAAATCCTGCCGTAAAGCAGCAGTGCTTGTTGTGTTTCGTTGTGTTTCGGCGTGGAGAGTAAGATAGCCGGTGAAATTACTGGCACTTGAGCTATCCCATCTTAGGCCTCTAGTGTTGCTGATGTTTATGGGCGGTGGTGATCTCTTACCATCATCTCTTACACTCTCACTTGCTCGTTTGCCATCCAGTCGAATAAAAAAAAAGCCGTTAGTATGATTTGGTAAAAAAACAAAGTATCAAAGTGTCGTATACTTTTTTCATTTGACAATACCAGAACCGAAAACATAATACAAAAAATTTATCACTTAAAGCTTTTTATTTTTATTTTCAGTCCTTAAATTTTTAATCTATTCTAAAAGTATAATACCAGTCTAAATTTTATCTTCTTGTCACCTGCCGACGCCGGTAATATATCAAAGCTCTTTTCATTTTGTGTTTACATGGTACCTACAACGTAACATAATAAATAATTCGCTAACTCACTGTGATAAAGTTCTTAGTTCCGTTCTTATATCACCCAAAAACGAACCTTGTACGCACAACGCAGAGTAAAAAGTTAGTGGCTCTAAATATGAAATATGGTACGGTTGTAATTGTCAGTAATAGCGTAAAGTAACGCTGAGTAACACGGCGCCCATCAAAGCGTATAATAGGTAATTTCCTTCCCCATAAAGGTTTCACCTTCAGTGCTGCGTTTGCGCGTAAAAACGTCAATTTTTGAACACAATGTTTAGTAATGCTGGGCGGGGCTGAGTGATGAGTTCATGCCGGTCACGTTTTTGTCCTGGAAAAAGGGAAACAAACGCAACGGAAATTGGTCGCGACGGGGACACAATACACATACATTTATATATGTATATACTTTATACAAGAGAAGCTGTTCGGTAAGAATAGTGGGCGTAAAGTGTTCGCTTTTAGGACTTAAGTTTTGCAGCACATCGGAAAATAGAGTTTGCTGATTCAAGACCTTTTTTTCTCATTAGAGAAGAAAAAAGTTTTTGTTTTTTGCAGTGAGTACGCTGTGATCATAGTATGTTATACATGAAAAGTCAACAATAAAAGCAAACAGAAACACGTCTGATATTAGTAAAGTTTCTCAAGTGTGATATAAAATGAGGAATAAATATGACTTGGACAAGTTCGTACGAAAGTCATGAATAAATCTTAATGTTGAAGAATATTAAGGAGATGCACTCGCAACATGCGCTTGAAGCAACATTTACTTTGAGTTTGACTTGCAAAGGCTCTGTTGCTCTGGCATTTATCTTGGACTTAAATCATCCCTTTCACATATGCCAACTAGTTAGAGAGAGACGTATGCCTTCGACGCGTTCATACTTATGTACATCTAAATATGTGTATAGTACCTACCTATGTAGGTAAATTTGAAGAAGCAAAATTGCTACAGGCTCATATTAAATGTGACCTATTTCGCTGGTAATAAAAATAAATAAATAAATATGAGCCCATGATCCTCTGTTAGAGAGACCATAGGTCAAGCCATTAGCCACCAAAACCCCCAGGGGTTTGGTTAGTTACCAAAGCTTTTTACAAGTTTTTTTTTCTTACAATTTAACTCCTATTTTTGTGAATCAATAAAAATTACCATGCATCTAGACACTAGGTTACATAAAAAAATACGAAGTCCAGATCAAAAAACATCATTAAGCTTCCAAAATAAGCTCCGGCCCCGTATCTCCGGGTGAAACGGAAACTTACAGAACGCGACCCTAAGCCAGGATTAGCATCCCGGAACCCTGATTAAATATCTATTCGTTGGTTCCCGGAATTTTTCCCACTCGGAAATTACTCTCATTTCGTTTTCTCTCACGCTTAGGCTAAGTAAACACTATGCGGCTAACCATTGAGCGCACGATCCCTTTCTCAAGCGTTACTTTGAAGAGGGATGGCACGCTTAAACCGAGCGGCTAACCGAATAACCGTGTTACCATTTAAACTTAGACATCCGTTAAACGGTTATCACATGTCCGTGCATAGAGAACTGTGCCATAATCAGCCTGTCCTAAAAATCTTTAATTCTTTATGGTATGGCCGGTACCTAATCCAACAAATATTAAAAATGCGAAATTTCGTGAATGTTATACGTTTTATCACTTCTCGCTAGGCGGCCCCTAAACGGTCAATTATATTGTGCAATATCGCGAATTGTGCAATATTATTGACCGTTTAGGGTTAATATTGAAGATTGCACAATGATTGACCAAAAGTTTGAGCGAGTTTAATTTTTATTGCACCATATTTTTATATTGCATCTTGTAGGGTCAGTATTGCACAATATTTAATACTATACTGAACACGAAAACATTGCGCAGTTCGTATTATTGTGCAATACAATTGCTTGTTTGGATTCAGAGCGCCTTTCAATCTTATTGTGCAATAAAAAGTATTGTACAATGTTATTGTAGGTCTAGGGGCCGCCTAAGACAACTGGACGGATTCAGTCGTAGAGTAAATTTATTATGTAGGTAGCTGGCTCTCGAGGATATAACACTGTGCGTAGAGACAGGGATGTTAGAAGTTTGACACTAAAATCTGTCTCTGTCTGTGGCATCCCTCAAACGGATGAACCCAATGCGATTTTTTTACGCGAAGGCGAGTTTCCACGCGATAGTTTTAGCTATATTAAATAAAATTTGGTTCAACCGTTTTTGACATATATTTTGAAATGACGATTGGCGTTTTCAATTTTTCTAAGGCAGTTGGGTATTTCTTCTTTACGTCAAAATAGATAAACAAATCGATGCGATTTTTGCAGTTGTTTACCCTTGTTCAATATAGCGCAATTAACTGGCTGGGCAACAAATAACAGTCTATAAATACTAATCTATTTTCCGCCTACGACGTTAACTGGAAACCACTGTTTGTGATAAATCGCGGCGTAATAAATAACTTTCCAGCCATTATCGATTTTATTAGCCCAAGCGATGCCGATGCTCGATAAGCGATATTTAATTACGTTTTGTTAGCAAGCATTTAAGAAAATTAGTCTTGTTTATTAATATGCCAGCAGTGGCGTGGAATGAATATGTCCGTTAGGCATCCTCGAGTAGAAAAGTGAGTAAACTATGTGTCCATAGACATACCTAACGCGCTTGCAGTGTTGCATCCACTATGGAACATCTCGCAATAAGTGTCCATGAGCTTTGCCGCACTTGTCATTTTTTTTTAATTAATTTATATAATAATATATTAAATAACATGCTTATTTGCTTGTTTGCTTAATTACTGACGTCAGGTAAAAAATTAGGCAACTTTGAATTAGGCGCGTTTCTTTGCGGAGGTCGATCTCAATAAACTAAAACAATTACTTTGCTCACCTGCGACGTTAGGATAGCTATGTTTATTTCTTTTGCATAAATTGTTTTAGTTAAATAAAAAAAAGGCAACACTGTAGGAATCAAGTTGTTATGGTACCACGCTATTGTAGGCGAGTCAGGTGATATATTATTGCAAACTAAGTCTCATTTGGCCGAATATAACGCTCAATGTAATAAAATCAAAAACTACAATCCTATAACAGACGTACCTACAGATAGCGAAACCTTAATAGGGTCTCTTTGGGTATGGAACTTTAAAATTTTCCGTGCATAGTTACAAAATGTAAATCAATAGGTACAACCAGGTGGTGGAGCATTAATATTTGCAACATCGGAACGTGCAAAAATATCTAGTACAACCTACCGGCTGGAAATTGAGTCGTAATTTTGGTGCTGGTGACTGTATACAGCTAAGTACATGTAGGATAGGTAAATAGGTATAGGTAGAATTTATAGGAAACCTTCTCCTGTTTCCAGAAACTTTTCTGTCGTCACGCTACCCTCTTATATCCACGCGTAGGTATGTCGAAAGTTCTGGAAGTTACACTTAACCCTTTGTACAATATTTAATAATACACGTCCAATAAAATAGACTTCAACAAAAGGTTAACTCGAGACCCGGTGAAGACGGTGAAGTTAACTCACTATTCTCGTGAAATTAAACGTTCGTGTACACTTGAGAACTCTATTAATATCTCAACCACCCTGAACTAAGGCTGTGATTGTTGCGTGTTTCTTAGTACAATGTTGTTATTTTTTGACCAAACTATAGTAAGCTATAGAGTGAAAATTTATCCACGACTTTATGTCTTAAAGTCTTAAAATACTACTTGTAGAAAAGACTATGATTTGAATAATGTAATATTTTGTTTTTTTTCTTGTGCTTTGTATTCGTTTTAAGTTAAACAATTATTCACTACACATCTCTAGATGGTACATCGCAGAGCATTTCATTTTATTACCCGACTGCAAACATAGGTAATGTTATTCGCGCGTTATATACCTTGTAAGTTCAAAAATATTCCCTTCTACCGCATACCTTTCAAACCGCTGAACAAATTTATACGAGGTATACTCTACGTATCAGTTAGATTCGTCCCATCAACTCTAGTTTACTTACGAGTAGATAAGTGACATTAAAAGAACCGGTCAAGAGCGTGTCGCATACGCCCAAAATGGAGATCCGTAGCCATTACGAAAAATCAAGTAATATTTTTTTAAGGATTTCGTACTGTGTACGGAATCTTCCAAGATTAGGTATATTGTATTTTGTACCTTAGGCTGCTATTTACTCTTAAACGTGCTTAAACTACTAATAATTCTCAAGCAATCTTAGCCGTTACAATTTTCCTTGTAAATTTAATGTACTTGCTACCATCCAGATTTTTTACAAATTTTTCCATCCAAGAGCTTAGATTTTAGAGGGGGGGCGCACGATGTTAATGAAAATTTGCATTTTAAAGTTGAATATTTCGCAAACAGATTACTGAATCGAAAAATGTCCAGGCAACCGCCGGACAGACAGACAGACAGACGGACAGACATGGCGAAACTAGAAGGGTTCCTAGTTGACTACAGAACTCTAAAAACATGACAGCTGTAAGATGCTCCGCTGTCTTGCTCTGCTGCAGTGGACGGACGCCAGCCTAATAAACCCACACTATTTAATACTATTACTACTTTTTAACTATAATACGAACGGTAGCCAATATTACAGCTCACGTGCTTAGAGCTTGGCGTTATACATTATGGAAATCATTGCTGGTAAAATATGGCCGCCATCAATCTCCATAACAATACTTTACTGTGACTAGGCCCGGAGTTCCACGCGGTATAGCGTCATGTTAAATTCACATCAGAATTCATAATATTATGGATAAGCATTGAAATTGCTATACGGATGAAAAATTACAATACCAACTACCAATAAAGATTGATAAATCTCACGATTTCATACAGCTGTAAAATTATAACAACTTTAAAAGCAATACTGACTGACGATCCAATGCTGTACATTATATGTACCTACTATATACTACGTAAAAATATTAGTAACTCATGTACTCCCCACATGTGACCCACTCATGTGTACCTACACTCCACTCATGTATGTCTGTACCTACCCACGTAATGTGTGCCTACTGCTTACCTTGTAATTTTCTTTGTGTACCTGTTTTCTGTATCGCTTTCTATTTCTGGTGTAGAATTAAGAGTACTTGTATTGTATTAATAATAATAATAATAGATTTATTTCGACCAAGTGTTTTGTACTCTATTAGTATAGTCATCTAGATACATTAAACTTTTTGAAAAAGGTCTACTTTTGAGCTAAGGTACAGATTTCGGGTAATCGTGAAATTTTTAAAGTAAGTTTACTACAATAATATATTCCTTGAACTTTAAATTATGTGGCATGACAATTTAGCTTTTTAATCCATACTTCCATACTAATATTATAAATGCGAAAGTAACTCTGTCTGTCTGTCTGTCTGTCTGTCTGTCTGTCTGTCTGTCTGTCTGTTACGCTTTCACGCCAAAACCGCTGAACCGATTTGGATGAAATTTGGTACAGAGATAGAATAGACCTTGGGAAAGGACATAGGCTACTTTTTATCCCGATATTCCCACGGGATAGGGATAAAACCTCGAAATAAGAACCTCTGAGCTTAGAGTCATGAAATTTGGTATGTAGGTAGTTGGACGTATGGAATAACACATAGGTGACTTTTTGACCCGATATTCCCACGGGATAACTAGGGATAAGATCTCGAAATAACAACCGCTGGGCTTAGAGCCATAAAATTTAGTATGTAGGTAGCTGGACCTCTGGAATAACACGAAGGCTACTTTTTATCCTGATATTCCCACGGGATAGGGATAAAATTTTGAAATAAAAACCTCTGGGCTTAGAGTCATGAAATTTGGTATGTAGGTAGTTGGACGTATGGAATAACACATAGGTGACTTTTTGACCCAATATTCCCACGGGATAACTAGGGATAAGATCGCGAAATAACAACCGCTGGGCTTAGAGCCATAAAATTTAGTATGTAGGTATCTGGACCTCTGGAATAATACGAAGGCTACTTTTTATCCTGATATTCCCACGGGATAGGGATAAAATTTTGAAATAAGAACCTCTGGGCTTAGAGTCATGAAATTTGGTACGTAGGTAGTTGGACGTATGGAATAACACATAGGTGACTTTTTGACCCAATATTCCCACGGGATAACTAGGGATAAGATCGCGAAATAACAACCGCTGGGCTTAGAGCCATAAAATTTAGTATGTAGGTATCTGGACCTCTGGAATAACACGAAGGCTACTTTTTATCCTGATATTCCCACGGGATTGGGATAAAATTTCGAAATAAGAACCTCTGGGCTTAGAATCATGAAATTTGGTATGTAGTAGTTGGATGTATAGAATAACACATAGGTGACTTTTTGACCCAATATTCCCACGGGATAACTAGGGATAAGATCTCCAAATAACAACCGCTGGGCTTAGAGCTATAAAATTTAGTATGTAGGTAGCTGGACCTCTGGAATAACACGAAGGCTACTTTTTATCCTGATATTCCCACGGGATAGGGATAAAATTTCGAAATAAGAACCTCTGGGCTTAGAGTCATGAAATTTGGTATGTAGGTAGTTGGACGTATGGAATAACACATAGGTGACTTTTTGACCCAATATTCCCACGGGATAACTAGGGATAAGATCTCGAAATAACAACCGCTGGGCTTAGAACTATAAAATTTAGTATGTAGGTAGCTGGACCTCTGGAATAACACGAAGGCTACTTTTTATCCTGATATTCCCACGGGATAGGGATAAAATTTCGAAATAATAACCGCTGGGCTTAGAGTCATGAAATTTAGTATATAGGTTGTTGGACGTATGGAATAACACATAGGTGACTTTTTGACCCAATATTCCCACGGGATAACTAGGGATAAGATCTCGAAATAACAACCGCTGGGCTTAGAGCCATAAAATTTAGTATATAGGTAGCTGGACCTCTGGAATAACACGAAGGCTACTTTTTGACCCGAAATTCCCACGGGATGTCAAAGGATAAAATCTCGAAGTAACAACCACTGGGCTTAGAGCCATGAAATTTGGTGTGTAGGTAGCTGAACCTCTGGAATATCACATAGGCTATTTTTACCCCGATATTCCCACGGGATAGGAATAAAATTTTGAAATAATAACCGCTGGGCTAAAAAGTCATGAAATTTGGTATGTAGGTAGCTGCACGTCTGGAATAACACATACGCTATTTTTTATCCCTATAATCCCACGGGATATTTCAATTGCCACTACCAGACCGATTAGTTTACGCGTGCGAAGCCGCGGGTAAAAGCTAGTAAGATATAAGAGATAAGAAATATTTATTTGTTTGTTTTGTGTGACTTTCGGTAATTTTACTCTTGTGTGGCCCGGCGGAAGACCAGTGCTGGTTTTCAACCAGCGATATGCTGAGCCGGGACCTTTTTATAGCGGCAACACTTCTGTTGTTTATTTTTTCTAACCTGCTGTATGTACATTGCTGTTATAAATAAATTATTTTCTTTCTTTCTTTCTTTCTTTCTTTCTTTCTTTCTTTCTTTCTTTCTATTGTTAAAATCGTTTACAGTTCTGATAATAATTTATTATTGAGAAAGTTCCAACAGTTAGTTTATTTCAGACGTACGTATAATATAAATCAGGTACATTAATTCTACATTGATTTTAACTAATATTCTTCCAGTTCAAATAGGTGAGTCTCTTTTTCAGTATGTCTAAGGAGGAGAATATCAATTCGGTTGATTTTTTTAAACTTATTCCCTAAAATATCACTCTACTATTATTTTATTATATTGCCAGCATCATACTCGTGTAGTTATTATTTTAACATGATATTTTCCCCCAGAAAGTATTAAATATACGTGGAACACCATGACAGTTCGCAATAACCGAAGGAAATGTTTTCCTTACTTTCTCCGCGTATTATTTTTACTTAGTATGTAAGGAGTATATGATTTTATCGTTACATAAAGCTAGCGCATGGACGCAGTAGTAATATGAGGCGTAACATGCCACGCTATATTACACTAGTTGCTCTGTGACAGGAATCTAAATAAGGTCAGGTAAAAAACAGAACCTGTGCTTCGGGGATCTGACGATTCAAGAACTAATTTGCTGCGAATCATTTCTATTATTATACTTAATATTGCATGACCACAATTATTATTATTACTATTATTATTTTTAATTATTCTTTTCTATTTTTAAGGGTTCCGGAGCCAAAATGGCAAAAACGGAATCCTTATAGTTTCGCCATGTCTGTCTGTCTGTCTGTCTGTTTGTCTGTCCGTCCGCGGCTTTGGTCAGGGACTATCAACGCTAGAAAGCTGTAATTTTGCACGGATATATAGGTAAACCATGCCGATAAAATAGTACAATTAAAAATTCAAAAATAATTTTTTTTACGGTACCTCCCATAGACGTAAAGTGGCGGTGATTTTTTTTTCTCATCCAACCCTATAATGTGGGGTATCGTTGGATAAGTATTTTAAAACCATTAGGGGTTTGCTAAAACGATTTTTCGATTCAGTAATTTGTTTGCGAAATATTCAGCTTTAAAGTGCAAATTTTCATTAAAATCAAGCGTCCCCCCCCCCCCTCTAAAATCTAAACCGGTGGGTGGAAAAATTTCAAAAAATTCAGGATGGTAGTCAGTATATCAAACTTACAAGGAAAACTATAACGGCTAAGTTTGCTTGAGAATTATTAGTAGTTTATGAGTAAATAGCAGCGTAAGGTTTTATAAAATGTACCTAAATTTGGAAGATCCGTATAAAATACGAAATCCTTAGAAAAATATTACTTTTTTTTTATACGACTTGAAGACAAACGAGCAAGTGGGTCTCCTGGTGGTAATTTTTTCGTAATGGCTACGGAACCCTATTTTGGGCGTGTCCGACACGCTCTTGGCCGGTTTTAAAGACCTCAGTCCGCGGTGCCACTATTTAAATTTACTCTCATTCGTAATTCCTTCTACCGCTCTTATAAATTAACTACGATGTCAGAGTTTTAGAACTAAATATCAGTTTTCTGCACAAACCTTTGGTTGTGTACTTTTTGCTAAAATACTATAAAGAATCCCCTTTCAATTACAAAGCGGATGGCGCACATCAAAAAGCTTTTCGGATGCGGTATCTATGCATTAAATCGAAGCCTTGTCGCATAGGTACTTTATCTTATCACGTTACGATTAAATAGGGGTTTTGTACAAGAACTTCCCTTTTGTTTGTATATGCTTCGAACGTGTGTGTCAAAATTGAATGGTCTATAATTACCATTAAGTTCCTTAATTTAAAAAAAAACCTACATTAGAAAATTTCGTCTTTTTCGGTCGTAATGTGTGGATATAAAACTTTTTTAATCGGTTACGCTGGTTTAGCGTCGGTAGGTCTGGAGAGGCTGGATTTATTTTGGGTAGGTTACGTGGTGCCTAATCTACCTGCACAATCTACATAGAAAGAAACATTTTTTTTTTTTGATTTAGTAAATTCGTTAATTTATTTCACGTTCTTTTTTTGCGCCATGTTTAAAACCTTAACATCAGGCGCGTGCTCTTTTCCCAAAATAACATAAAACAAACCTGGTTAACTCTGAAACCCATGAAATTTGGAAACGGTAACTCATTACGAAGATAAACGCGCGATGCTCAAGCACACGTTCAGTCTTTAATGAGATTCCATTTTGCCCGTACGTACTCGGGGCAAAAGGAAAAATAAATTAAGTCGCTTAAGGGTATTCGCGGGGAGGCTTGATCCCGTAATTGTTTTTATCACCGGATTCATCCGTTCGCGGCATTTTTAAATGGAATCGGAAAAGGCTTTCCGATTGTTGTGGCCTTTTAACGAAACGAGTGTTCAAGCCGACGTAAATTTATCTCCGAAATTGTATTATCGTTTTGGTGTAGGTTATAGATTTATCGGATCTTAAAAAACGTTTTCAACGGCTGTGTTAAAGCTTAATAAAGGTGTTTTTTAAACTTAATCGTGATTTAAATTATCCTGCAGAGTTTATGATAAAAGGCTAGTCATACTGAATCCTTTTGGCGTCTCTATCTCTCTAAACTAATAAGTAGGTATCGCTTTTTTTTATTTATTTATGTTATACAAAAAACAAATTACAATTATACTTCGCCAAACTGCAAAACAGTTTGTTGACTAAGCTTGCCATTGGCTGTGACGTTGTACCTTTTGTGCAAAATGTCACAGTTGGTATTGTTAGATTTATTTAGATTTAAAGCTCCTGGTTTTAATTTCATTTTATAATTTTGTCATCTTCTGTATAAATAAAAATAGTGGAATATTTAAAAGCATAAAATATTTATTTCACTGCAAACAGCTGAAAAAAAGCCCCTGCGGCTTGTTTAACGGTTATTCTGCTCTAATTAAAGCCAAACAGAACAATAAATAAAAGCAGTGTTGCCGACAACATTCAAGTATATTTCATTTTTACCAAGAACCTGTTAAATTATAAATTATAACATGCGAAAGAGCCTTTTAAACCGTGGCAGCGCCGTGAACTGCGGCCGAAGTAGCTCCACAACCAAATATGTAACTCACTTCCTTAATTCCTTTAATTAAACATAATTAACTTTCAGCCATTTTACCGTTTCAACCTTTTACTTTGTAAATTTTCCGAGGTTTCCGTGAATTAGTAAGACAAAAGGCGAAACCTAATTTACTCGCAAAGCCTTGTCGGTACGAAATACCCAGGCACAAGTACTATTGTAAAAAAAAATGAAAAAGTGCCACGTTACGCAACATGAAATATATCACTTCACATTACGTTATTCTACGTCATTTACTATCACCGCGTCATCACAATTTCGAGGCTATAAAGAACCTGTAACCCTTTTAAGGAAAATATAGGGATTTGAGTCATATTTCACTCTTTTTGTGAACGTTTGCATTTTCTTTTAGTATATAACCCAGTTATCTGAGACTTGTAATTGCTAATGCTTTCAATTTGTTAATAAGTCTTTCATTTAGAGAATATTCCTTAAGCGTCTTTAATTTAAGAGAAATTAATTCGTAATGACTTTCGGAGTTTTTTATTTTCACTCGAGATTCCTTCGCCACCGGCCGGATTTTACCTGTTCTAGTGAACTTAGCTCAACTCCTTACAATTTGCTAACATTTCAGAGATACTAATTTACTCAGGGACTTTGTTTAATAACTAAGATCGTTTACCCAAGGGAACGTACCAAGTTATACATGACACATCCATTTGCAAACTTATCACGGTTAATGTAGCAAGAGGATCTGCCTCCAGGAGGGCTTCCACGTCGTTTGAGGATTTCACGTTCTCACTGAGCTCGACTGTTTACATTATATTAGTTACCATATAAGCTATTATCCTTTATGCCTTTACTGAAACTCGATATGCTATAAGTGGATTGAATTTGTAGTTTACAGGCGCTTGTTCCGCGCCCATTATCAAAGACTTGCTTAGACGTGAGTGCATTGCGGTAGTCAAACAAAGATTATTGATTGTGGCGGCAGCAATTAGTTTTCAAGTTTAGAAACAAGTCTCTTTAGGCCTATTAAACAGTAATGTGGAACTTTTATTTATTAGTAACAGTAATCTTAATAAGCTAAAATTAGTAACAATGTTAAAATTATATAAAATAAGATAAAATTAAAACGAGGGAAACTAGAATCACCGAACGAAGACACGCACCGGTTCGTGTCCAGTGTTGCATTATCGGGGAATCCACCCGTTCAGCGAGTGCGCTCAGAATGGTGTAATGACGACTATCGATATACAAGGTAGGACAGGATAGGATATCGATATTCAAATAACTGAAACCTCAGACACCCCAAAAATATTTTTATATTTTAAGTTAGTTGATTGCATTTATTTTTGAATAGGTACCTTAAATACCTATTTTAAAAGATTTTCGTATGTTTTGCTAAGACAGTAATTCTGCTTCATTTATAACTCTACACTCATAATTTGTATTTTGTCAGTTGCGTTTTGATCTGTCTAGAAGGAAACGAAGTGAAAAAGTTATATATAAAAGTATGTATAAAAGTTTGTAAGTATGTTTGTTTATTTGTTACCTTATCACGTCTAACCCGCTGAACCGATTTATATGAAACTAGCTTTACGCCCGCGACTTCGTCAGCGCGGATCAAGGTTATCGCGCGGTGGCGCCCTCTACCGGAATAAAAAGTATCCTATGTTGATCCTTGGGGTTCAAACTACCTATATACCAAATTTTATCAAAATCGGTCACGTGGTTTCGACGTGAAAGCATAACAGACAGACAGACAGACAGACAGTTACTTTCGCATTTATAATATTAGTAGGGATTAGGTATAGAATACAAATAGTTTGAGTCCCAGGGACATATACAATATAATGCAATACAATACAATACAAATATTCTTTTTTGCACACCATAAATCAGTACAAAAACTTATAATATAAACACTTAGATTCAGGGTAGACAATAGGGTTGTCTTATCGCTTAAAAGCGATCTCTTCCAGACAACCATTAATAATAATATATAATAGTTTTTATGCCAGAAAATTACATAGTTCCCGCATTAAGTATAGTGATAAACGAATTCTACGCGGACAGTCACGAGCTGTTGCTAGTTCATAATAATTTTTCAATCAATAATGATTTGAACTTATTGCTATACTTACAATTTTGATTTATCACCGACCATACCAAATACAATTTGGAATGAAATACGATTCATCACATACTGACAGCGCTACTCAGAAAACCGTTACTCTGGAATTGTTTCGAGATATATCTAATAAGATACTTGAAACTTTCCATTATTGAATCATTTTCAATATATCATAGAACTAGCTTTAGCCCGTGGCCTGTCCGCGTGGAATTCGGTTATCGCGCGCTGTTCCTTCGGCAACTGTGCAATTTTCCGTGATAAAACTAACCTCTGTCCTTACTCGGTACTCTGTCTGTGTACCTACTGAATTTGTCTAAAACGATTCAGCGGTTTAGACGTGAACAGGTAACAAACAAACAGACCTAAAAACTTTCATATTTATCATATTAGTGGAATTGAACAAAGTTAAGACTTACCCATAGAATATTATCAACTAATAATCCATTAATTTGTGAGGTACTCAATAGCATAATTTATAGAGGAAATCGTTCAGCAGTTAGAAGTTTCACGTGTGAAATTAATTAAACACTATGAAGTATAAATAAAATGAAAAGTCTTTTATCCAGGCAGAAATAAAAGGCTTAGCTTCTATTTTCATCTTACACGACGTGTAATCTATTTACAACATGGTTGCTACGTGGCTTAGCGTTCGCAATATACAAGTTCTACAGGATCAGAAGTAGGTCAAGACAAGGTAATAAACTGTTGGACAGAAGTTTCTGGAACCCAATTAAAAAAACTGTACAGATCATTGTTAAGTCACGATCGAGAGTCCTTGTTGGCGAGGGAATATGAACAACTTTTATAACAGTGCTTCCCTGGAGTTTTGCAGGATAACACGTTTCTTGGACTTATATTGCAGTACGTGAATGACTGCGGCTAAACGTGTCATCAAAAGGGACAAAAATATTTGTACCTAAACTATCCCCTACCCGCGGCTTCGCTTGCGTACCTAAACTATTTCGTCTGGCAATTGACATTGGTCTCAAAAAACAATGTTTATTATTATTTTATTTTTTCATAAAATAAGCGAATTTAAGACACTTGAAGGATTTTGGTTTTAGTTGGGTTTCAATCTTTAATCCTATTTATAAGTTATCGGAATTAAAGCTAACCATAATTGCAATGGCGTTAAAAACTGCTCGTCACAATTATTAAAAAAAACGTAGTGTCTTCTGTCACCTGGCAGTGTTAGGATTAGCCGGCTTAGTACATAACTTTTATTTACGATGAAGGTCAAACAAAGGTCAAACGTTATTTTGCAAATATACACACGATTATTAAGTATTTTTAAACTAAAATGTTATAAAATAATTTAATAAACCTATTCCTCGAAATATTTTTGGACCACATTGTTAAAAAGTGGTCAATGCCAATTGAATTGAAATTCTGAGAATTTTCTGAATCCCCACGTGCATCGTAATCCATCACGACGCTTCATCTCGATCCTTAAATCAACGTCGTGGCCACGGCCTCTTCAATGACGTCAAAATGTGGAAATACTTAATTTAAGAAAAGGGCATATACTTTCTTAAAAAACAAGCAACAGACCAATGACTCTCCTTCAGTAGTTGGCACTCAAAGACGATACTGATAATTTCCCATCAGTTGACTCGCAAGCTCGTTGGCCACCCTTTCAAAATAACAAAAAAAAGTTAAACCTCAAATGCGGTATAATTATGTTATGAGTGAAAATTCCGAGAGACATTATAATATAATACAGATAAACTTGGCACTAGCCTATAATTTTGATTGTTAATAGTCGTGAATTTCTAAACTTTTGTATTTAATTACTAGATCGATTGCTATTCCTCACAATAAGTAGTAAATTAAAGCATTGTCTTCGAAGTGTTTTCACTTAAAACTTGATTAAAGTCGGCAAATTGAGAAATAACAATTTTCGACAGCGAAAACAAGTCTTAATTGTGTTTTGGCTTTGACATGAATATTTCTCGCTCGAAAACTGTAGCTAAGTATTTCTATTTCTCGTCAGTAATTAACATTTTTTTTTCTTTAATCGGTACAAATTATAATGACTGCTACATTAGATCGGAATATTTAGTATATACAATTCATAGACCAAGTGAAAGACGATGAAGAATATAAAAAATATATATATATTTAATCCTTGAAAGTATTTATGCTAACACTTTCATACAAAGAGAGAATGACTAACATTGTGTCCATTATATAGTCATATAACCTCGTTGTAAGATTATTCTTAAATGTAAATTGAACTGATATACATTAGCGACTTGCGTTTCAATCATTACATGACTTTATTTTTGTTCCACTAAATCTAAATAAAAATAATTATTCCAAATTATGACGGAAACAAAAGCATTTCAAATGCAAAAAGCATATGAAAAGCATAACGTTCAACTAGCACTCTATCCACAGACAAAAAACAACTCTTCAACTGCCGACTGCACTTGAATATTTTTGCATAAATATGCAGTGAAATCTCGGGAGCTCTTCCACCAAAATACCATCGTGCTCTGTACTTCATAACAGGTTATTTGCACAGCAACGAGATTTTTTTATTAGCACTGTAGACATACCAGCATGCCGAATCTCTATGATTTACTAGTACGATAGATACCAGCTTAGATGAGAGAGAGATAGACTCATTTCATGAAAATCTCCTTGAAGGATGTCATTATTTTCCTTTTGGCCCGAGACATAATTCGTCTTGGCATGGGCACTACCTTGTTCCCAGCGGTAATATTTAGTTTTTACTTGTAAGCGCGCAAAATTAAATCTGTTGAATTATTGAACTTGTCGGAAATACGTGTGGAGTGAGATTTAGAATTCACTTTGAGTTTTTCCAGGAAGTAAATATTGTGAGCTAATGTAGGTAGATACAGCACAGTTGCCAAACAATAATGTCACAAATACCTGAAACGTTGGGAATGTGGCGTAATCCCATTTCGCATAGTGCGCAAGCTTGATATCCAAAAATGAGACGTAAAAACAGGATATTTTTCATACTATCGCTATTATTCTTTGGTTTTAATTTTGTTTTGTTTGATTTATAACGCAAAGATGTAGAGCCAGATACAGTTAGAAACAAGCATAGGTATCTTTATGCAAGCGTTTCTTTTTATTTAATGATGAGAAACCTCCTCTGCTTCATTCCACCTAACCGTTATTACGTATCACGTTTACGTTCCAAGAATCCGAATCCCCGAATGTCCTAACATATGCCTACGGAACTACGACTCATTATTTTAATAAAATGTTACGCCAAAATACAGACGCACATAATGAGTACATTTACATCTAGATAATGATGTTATCATGTTATACGCGCCTTAATTAAGGTAAGGTACTCGTTAATGTCCCTGCGAGAACATTCCTACAGTGGTAGAAAATATATAGGTATACTGGTAGACAGTTATTTTGGGTCTATCTATTCCAGGAACTTTGTCTGAAAGACTTTCGCGGAATTTATGGAAATGTAGATAATGTCTTGAGAAATTAGGTAGTACTTTGTAAGGATTATTACTGAAACCGTTTTTCGCCTGAAAGCTGTGGAGTGTTGTATATTATGTACTATCAGCCAAATATGTGGTCTACCCAAAGTAGATCGTTTGCATGTCATAAAACAATAATGCTAATAGACGTGTCTGTCAACTAGAAAGTTTAACTTTAGCGACAAACTCGTATTCATTTGATAGGAACTTGTTTAAAAATTGATAGACCACTTATTTGACTGATGGTACCTACAGTCACTAGCACCAATATCTGACATAGCAAAACGTGCTTATATATCTCATACCTGCTTCTAGGACACCGGTAGAAGGTGTCATATATTCTTGCACGCTCCGCTGTGGTACATATGAATGCAGGTGACTGTACCTGATTTGGTATACTTAGTCGAAAAGGCTTTTTAAACAGGGTAACAACACCAGCACAGTTCCTCTAAAGGCAAATGTAACCCCTTAATTGCAGGAAAACTCAGAGGCTTCATTTCGTTTTCCGATACATACATACCTTCCGCCGCCTAATTTTGCCTAGAAGTTCATCGCCACGACTAGTACCACAAAAACTATAAAGGTATAATTCCAATAATTGAATAGGCACTATACCGTTAAGCGATTCGAACACAATCCGGGAGTAAAGTAAAGACGTCGCATAAAAATGTATCTCAAAAATACGTCAAAAGTGTAAAGTAAACTGTAAAGTATTAAGTACTTAATGAACTTTTAGGCAGATTTATATGGCGCGTGGTTTAAGCATCCACAGTTTTTTTGTATGTGATATGTTTTGGAACAATTACCATTTTAACGTTTACTTATTTTTCTCATGACAGAGCAATGTAAAAGGAGCCTGTTAGTCTTTACCATTTAATAATGTCAAAGGGTGCTTCGCTCTAGCGATGTTACGTAACTAGGCAACCAATATTTTTTTATAATAAGTTGTCTCCCGAAACACAATTTAGGGATGTCGAATAAATATCGATACATCGATATATCGATATTTTCAATTCAATGTATCGATATTTTTGGGCGATATAGTTCGTAATGATATATCGATATATCGATAGAAAATATCCAGTATTGAAAATTGTATCGAAAACGATATTTTTTTAATTCTTATGGCACTGAAGTCGCTGAAATCTGAAACTGTAGAAGATAGGAACGAACGAAAAAAAAAAACTATATTGTCTATGACTGTAGAAGATAGCCTTTTAGTTCTTGATATTTTTGTAATTTCGTCTAATAAAAGGGAATACTGGTAATAATAATAAATACTTTAGTGAGTGTTTATTGAGATTTAATGGATATATCTATATTTTTCCTTTGATATATCGACGCTTATATTGATATTTTAATAAATATCGATATATCGATATTTATTTTCATTTTCGACATCCCTAACACAATTATCCTCAATTTATTTTTCCCGAAGAAAATATCTTAGCTCGTTAGACATTTTTAAATATTGCATCTGAATCTGAACCTTCCGCTCTACAGCTTTTACCGTAGAACCGTCGAGGCATCTGGAGGCAGGTCACGAAGCAACCGTCGTCACCCCCCGTCTGAACTGTCAAGTGCCTATGAAATAAAGCGGGGGCAATATTCACAGAATACCAAAGTGATTGCAAATTTATTATCCATGAATATCAATACGGTCAACGTGGAAAACATAATTGAAAGTTTCGACCGAGCAAGAAAATTAGAGTGGCAACGTAGACCGAGGTTTTATGAAACTTGTAAGTTCTGAGAAATTCATATCGGCTGCGAGACCTAAGAAAGTTTCAAAGTTAAATTTAAGTTAAAGACGCTTCAAAGTGTTTGACGATGTTCACCTATTTAATTGCTTGATAATACGACAACTTCAGCCAACTACAACAAACTTTATCCAATAGATAAGATTAGATAGATATTTAGATATTATTTATTACCTTCTTAAAAATATATATTAACACAACTCAGGTAGGTAAATTTTTTTTATTCGACTGGATGGCAAACGAGCAAACAAGTGGGTCTTGAAATTATAAGAAACATACAAAAGAATCGTCAAAAATAATGTCATTATCATGATGATCCCAACCTGTATACGTCCCACTGCTGGACACAGGCCTCGTCGCACAATGAAAGGGGGAAGAAAATAAAAATAATCAGAATACAATATATATATGAAGAAGAGTGTATTTAGTGGTTATGTAATATAGTAGTTTATTTTTTATGAGTTTATGTATTATAATTGTTTATCTACTCTCGCATCGTAATATTCGAATTATAAAATTCAAAACGAGTTTATATTTACATACTTTTTAAACACAATACCGAAATATTAAAAAAAAATACTTTATAACACTTCTCTTCTAACGAAATAATGTTATAATATAATTTTTTAAACCATTACGATACAGGGCAAATCCAAAAAGTTTATATCAAAAAGTTTTGATTCCAATATTCACTTGTCTGTGGCAGTGCCTGCTTTAGCGCATGCGCGCACATCCCGCACATGCGCAGTGATGTACTGGTTTTACCGCCATTCCGTTCATAGGTTGTCATTCTGTTGTACGAATTTTCGTGAGAAAATTTTGTTTTTGCCTAAAAAATGTCTGATATCAGTGAATGCGAAGAAGATTTGACTCCGCCCGATATTTTAGATTCGGCGAAGGAATGACTCATAATTTACCAGCAAAGTGAAGGTCCTAGTATAAGTTCTGGTTGCAATGCAGGTAATTAATTCTCAATGTTTCTTGAACACATGATAGAGGATTTAATATATGAACGTAGATAAAATATTGTATGCAACTGTACGCAATTAGGCCTTATAACACTCGTGTGACCCTTTTATGAAACTCGGCTACGCCTCGTTTCATGAAACCACACTCGTGTTAAAAGGACCCCTATTGCGATACAGTTGCATAAATAGCTATTAAAGCACTGTATTGTAGCTTCCACTATTTTTGACTCTTAAACTCACCCTTAGTGACCCTAACTGATAGCTCCTCTCCTCCACTCAAAAGTTGGCTGGTAGAGATCCCTTAAAGGGATAAGTGCGCCTTTGTACTCTCAAAGTTTTTCAATTGATTTTATTCTTTTCTTTTGTACAATAATGAGTTTACATTACATACAATAATATGTCAGCTAACAATAAAACTACAACATCAATTTAATTAAATTTAAGAATAATAATAACAATAATAAACAGGAAAATTATAACATGTCAAAGTATTAATATATTACAATAAACACAATTTTTACGTTGCACTAGACATACACGGAATAAAATTTACAGAAACAATTTTAGAGTACCAATTCGTCGATCATATTATTCTATAATTGGCACTCGTCGTTGTATTACATTCAAATGAAATCAGCAATTGACTATTACATAGGCGAACGTTTGAGAACGAGCGACAATTTTACACCTGAAGTAGAATATTAAATGCACTGTCATATTGTGATCAAATTCAGTTACGGAATATAAAATCCAATTGAACAGTTACTGCGACGTTGAAAGACAAAAGAGTTACTTTACGACATTGACGACATTTGCACGTTCTCCCGCGTCATGTCTTGGAACGATAAAACTTCTAAGAAAATAGTATGCAAAATACATGAAGAATGAGAAGACATTTCTAGCATCTCTCTGTAAATGTGTATAAAGCAAGAAACGGCTTAAAGACTGACTGACATGTGATAGAACCCAAAACTACGAGTATTGGCACTACAAAATTAAAATTTTGCACGGACATTATTTTTCTCGAGTGATTTTTTAGTGCTACACGGGCAAGCAGTTAGGACAAGTTTTTGAAAATTCATTTCCTGACTAAAAGGAGGTGAAGATTTGTACAGAGATTTACAAGCCAAGATTATAAGATTAATAAGTGGAAATGAGGATCAACAGTTAATGGTTTTTACAGTTATATTTGGAGCGATTGGCAGTAACAGAGACAATTTTTGGTCCGAAAAGAGTTTAGTGTCCAAAGAAGTGACGTCCAACGAATCATGACCACTAGTCTTTCTAATAATTGAAAAAATTTCTAGATAAAATCGGGTCAATACTTACGCACTAGTTTAAGTAGGTACAAAACATGGCTAAATTACCAAAAAAAAAGTGGCAATTCAGCAGTGCTTTAATTATTTACTTAAAACCCATAACTTGTTTAAAGATTGATGTAAAACACGTTATATATTTTTCAAATAATATGCTAACATTTTCATTTGACATATTTTGATATGCTTAACAGGGTATAAATTAACCCCATTAAGCTTATTTAGTGCTACATTTAATTTTGCTGTACTCGAATTGGCAAGTGCTCGGTTTTGAGTAGGAGAGACAAGGTGTTTGAATCGGAACTCAGGCTTCGTGTTGAATATTCGATGAGTTTATACGTATATAGGTACCTACCTATATTTGCACATTTGCATAGTCTCGGCTGTAACTCTCGTCTGGAGCTAAACTCGGACAGAAACTTAGTTATATTTGCATTTCGCTTAACTAAAAAAATAACCTTCTACGTTGGAAGCTTGTTAAGGATATCTTTAAAAGCATTGTTGTGTTCATATGCATCGGGCCATGCACGTTCAGTAAATTTTGCGATGAAAATGTAGCAGTTCGTAAACAAATTAAGGTCTTCGTTGATCTTCATTGAACTTTATAATTCCGCTTTTGTACGAGAGAATTAAATATAAAAACCGGCCAAGAGCGTGTCGGACACGCCCAAAATAGGGTTCCGTAGCCATTACGAAAAAATTAAGTAATATTTTTCTAAGGATTTCGTATTTTATACGAAATCTTCCAAGTTTAGGTATATTTTATACCTTACGCTGCTATTTACTCATAAACTACTAATAATTCTCAAGTAAACATAGCCGTTATAGTTTTCCTTGAAAGTTTGATATACTGACTACCATCCTGAATTTTTTCAAATTTTTCCACCCACCGGTTTAGATTTTAGAGGGGGGGGGACGCTCGATTTTAATGAAAATTTGCACTTTAAAGTTGAATATTTCGCAAACGCTTTACTTAATCGAAAAATCGTTTTAGCAAACCCCTAATGGTTTTAAAATACCTATCCAACGATACCCCACACTATAGGGTTGGATGAGAAAAAAAAAATCACCCCCACTTAACGTCTATGGGAGGTACCCTAAAAAAAATAGTTTTTGAATTTTTAATTGTACTGTTTTGTCGGCATAGTTTACTTATATATCCGTGCAAAATAACAGCTTTCTAGCATTGATAGTCCCTGAGCAAAGCCGCGGACGGACAGACAGACAGACAGACAGACGGACAGACAGACAGACAGACAGACAGACAGACAGACAGACAGACAGACAGACATGGCGAAACTATAAGGGTTCCGTTTTTGCCATTTTGGCTCCGGAACCCTAAAAATATGTCATGCACTATGATAAAATTAAAATGTCGAAATTAAAAACATATTTATTCAATTTAGACTGTAACAAGTACTATTATTATGAATGTAAAAAAAACTACCACTGGTTGAACTGTTTCGGGAAACCTTTGGTGAGAGGAATTAAGCAAGAAGCTCAACGAGGTGTATTTTTTGTATAATTATGAAAATACAAATCATACATCAGAAACTATTAGTACTTAGTTGTTAGACAGTATTTTCTATTTATGTCGCAAAACACATTTTGATTTCCAAATTATTTTAAGTTTAAATTTTAAGATATTTAAATAATATATATACATAATATAATATACTTATACACATAACTTTCTAGCCTATTGACCTAGTTATTAAAAGAACAAAAGCTCAGATCTGGTAGGTACTTCAATCCCACAAAAATTCTCTCAAGAAAAATCACTTCAGACAATTTCTTCTTGACAAAAGTTTCATTTCATAAAAATTCTAGTAGATTTTGTACACTCTTACTTTGCTGGCGTTTTATTATTTACGGTTGCTATTCTTTCAAGTTTGGATAAGTTCTACGTACGTGTAAGAAACGATAGGTATTGTCTTGTAGAAATTCACGTATCACGTACAAATTTACCTTCTGTGTAACCATATTACGTGCCTAAAATATAATTTCATCAGCAACGTATGTAGATTTAGGAGGTTTAGGTTTCTACCTAATCACTAGAATACACTTCTCTGTTTACCTATGTACTTGAATATAGTTTTGTCTGTCTCTGCTCGATATTCTATTTTTTTTTTAATTTCAAATACAATTTTACATATTAATTCAGCTCATCGATGCAAGTCCGAGCTCGAGCTCGAACCCATCCCTTTGCTAAAGATATCATATATAGGTCAAACCACGAAGTTACCACGTCTATAATAATAATAAAAATAATCTAACACAGATCTAATAAATGAACTAAAAGAATTTCCTTGCTCACCCGCGACCTTACGATAGCTAAGCTTATGCAAAGTATGCGTAATTCTTTTAGTTCATTGATATGGACCTCCCCAAAGTAACGCCTGATTTAATAGATTATAGGTCAAATATTATATATAGACACAAGCACAAGGGACGAAGGACTTCGAATCCGAGTAGAAAACGTGGTAGGAGCTTATGGATCCATTGGACGATAACAGATCAAACATTACTTACGTCCACCTGAAGTTCATTATTGAAGGCCTGCCTAACAAAAGGAGGAGCAATAAAAAGGTATATAAACTTTCCTTTCCGGATTTGCTTAAGTCGGCATACATCTAATGACGCAGGGACCCATCCGTACGGCGGCTCGCTAAAACGCGCGGTGGGCTCAACTAGGTCGCTCCTGAATATGGGATGAGCCTGCAAATCTTTTCCTTTTCACTGACAATTCTATTTACCGGCGCCCTTGCTTTTGTTTTGTGTTTTAGGCTTATAATCAACTAGCTTTTGCCCGCTACGTCTGCCAACAATTTCGTCTATCCCTATCCCGCGAGAAATACGTATACCTACAATTTTCAGAAATAAAAGCTAACCTATATGTCTTTCTCAACAGCTCAAACTATCTCCTTACTACACCGTATTTCATCTAAATCGATTAAATGGTATAAAGGTTAAGAATTAAGAGACAGATAGAGATACTTTTGCATTTATAATATCGAAACGGACTTGAAACAGATGGTTAAAGGACAAGCACAGAATACGAAAAATAACACCCTGATGTAGATATACCTATGTATATAAACAAACAACGCACGAGTTTTACAGTTCTATACTCGAAGTCAATAATTATGGAACTAGATAGGTAGACTATGGCCGCTATATTTGTGAAATATCTGTGATATAGCTACATGATTATTTGCTTCCCTCCGCTTTCCAACACGAGCAAGGCAACATTGGCGAAATACAAAAGACAAACACTTCTCAAGTTTACTTTATGCCTACGCTTGGGTCACGTAGTATCCCGCCCTTTACCTGGCCCTCAAATGGCTGGCCTATATAAATAATGTAATAATAACAACCCTAATTACTAGTATAATTACAAGTTCAATAACGACTTAATTAGCTTAAATTGCTCTTTTATCTTGTTCAGCAAAAACTTTTCTAATAAAATTGACGAAGACTTTAAGCACTTACATATATTTAATTGTTTTCTAATTTAATCTTCTGTGTATTCTAAGGTCCGCCCGGATTGCTACCAACATCTTGCTCGCAAATCCTACCGTGAAGAAGCAGTGCTTGCACTGTTACGTTTCGGCGAGGAGAGTAAGACAGCCGGTGAAATTACTGGCACTTGAGGAGTCCCATCTTAGGCCTCTAGGTTGGCAACGCATCTGCAATACCCCTGGTGTTGCAGATGTTTATGGGCGGTGGTGATCTCTTACCATCAGGAGACCCAATTGCTCGTTTGCTATCCAGTAGAACAAAAAAAAAATTGAAAATTTCAGTAAAATTCTCGTAACTTTGACATGTAATTTTACACTGAATTTATTCATTCAGTATAAAATTATTAGATTCTAATCTAATCATAATCCATTGATGACATTCCCTCCAGTTTACATGAACCTATTCGAAAATTCGATGTCACATTATGAATGAGTCCGGTGAGCCTTTCTTTTTTACACCTGAGGGATGAGAAAGTAACAAAGCATGGCTAAATTTAGGTTGAGGGTATAAACCGTCCAAATATAACCCAGTCGGAACTGAAGCAAGTTAGATATTCATATTGAAACGAGCACTGCGCCTATCCTAACTTATGCAAGAAACTTAGAAGCTAGCTAGTACGTCTTGTGAAAGTTTATTCCGGTATTAATATACAGTTTTAATGAATTTCGGAATAGTTTAATGAGTGGACGGATTAATTAGACTATAACTACCCCCACCACTTATGTGGCGTCTAGTCAGCTCAGAGGTGCATATCTGTGTGACTGGCTAACTCAATGCCCAGTCTTACTAATATTATGAATGCAAAAGTTTGTGTATTTTTGCATTGAAGTGAAGGCACACAAAGACATGATTTTTTTTGGAAATTCCATGAAATTTAGTTTAATTAGCCCTATTGATTCACGCGAGCAAAGCCTCAGGCGAAGGCTACTCTATAATAACACTGTACTGTAACACTAACTTTTTTTTTTTTTTATTTGACTGGAAGGCAAACGAGCAATTGGGTCTCCTGATGATGATGATGGTCTGTCTGATGATGAACTTAACCCTAACTAACTTCAGTATCCGGTATCATCAACAATTAAAGCATCACGGGGACGCGGCCCACGAAACCGGAAACGCAAACATTTAACGACGTGGTGCAACTTCGCTCGATATTGTATTACCTGGCCGGTAAAGCTTTTAATAAAATACCAGCGGCTTTCGTAGTTGCTGGGATATTGTATCAATTAAGGCACTGTTCCGTGATAAAATACAAGCAAATTGGCTTAATTAATTTTAATACAAAATCGATAATGCTGCTTAACTTATACATCCCTACTAATATTATAAATGCGAAAGTAACTCTGTCTGTCTGTCTGTCTGTTACGCTTTCACGTCGAAACTGCTGAACCGATTGTGATGAAATTTGGTATATAGAGATAGTTTAAGCCCCGAGGATCAACATAGGCTACTTTTTATTCCGGTAGAGGGCGCCACCGCGCGATAACCTAGGTCCGCGCAGACGAAGTCGCGGGCATAAGCTAGTTATATAATATTTATTATGCAACAGAGCAAAGCATGACATTTGTGATCATGAGATGTCATGATTAGGATTCGCGTGCATTTATATAAAACTTATTCTTTGATTCCGACAAGCTGACAGTCTCTTTTTTAAGTAGGCTAAACAGAAATTTTCAGTACCTGCAAAAAGAAACGTGTTTATGGTCTATCTTATTAACGACAAGGCTTTTCGGTGAATGCAACCCACCGTGTGCACAGTTACTCCATCATACATTTTTTGATTTTTTATCCTTACTTCACGGTCGATTTTACAGGATATCATGTAAGTAGTACGAAAAACTTAAATGACCATAAAAAAAAAATAATTAAATTTTTTCTCGCAAATAATGGTGAGACTGTTATTATTATAAGTAGCTATTTGTGCAACAAGAGAGCAAAGTTGTTTTTTGCTGCAAATATTGGTTTTGAATCCCGAGTAAGCGAAGGATATATTTTAATAGATAACGAGTGTAGCGAGTGATTCTAGATTAGAATCTTGAGAGCAGCAAGGGATTCAAAGACACCAGATGTAAAAAACCTTGATCTCGTGTGAACTCTTCATTTCAGCAGCGAGAAAATAATTTAAAAGTTCAAATAAAACCATATTTGCAAAACAAACAATATAAAAAGTATAATCCAATTATTAAAAAACAAATACTCATAGTAATCACATTAAAAAAAACTCGAAAATTATACGTACAATCGCCATCACATTATTAAAAAGTCGCAAAAAAGTTAAGGATCATCCAAAGACTAATAAACCAATGATCAAAAGTCGCCGGTAAGTAGAGATCGAGATTTTGAATTCGGAACGAAAAAGTGCCCAGTAGGCGCGATACAAATACTATACCTACTCATAATATTTATTGTAATTTGAACTTAGGACTCCTTGTAAAATATGCCATATTATTTTTTAATACTGCAAAAACCTCTTTGGTTCATTAAAACAGTTGAACAATAAACTTGTAATTTATAATATGGCGCTGTTTCTCTATTTGTTTTGTTCGAATAGACGGAGACGGCATCACATTTTACCGTCAGTTAACACTAATCAATGGATTGTGAAGTTAAGTTTCGATCCTTTAAGTTTGTTATATACTACTTATGTAAAATACAAGTAACACATTACCAACAAGAGATAAATGTTTTTATTCTATCCCATATCACTTTATCTCCAACACGGTAGTAAGTAACGCGGTTGAATTGATTACAATACATTATTCAAAGCAGTCTAATGGACGTCTAAAATCCATCCCGGTCGGTAATTTGCGATCCATAGTTACCTATAACATAAAGAAGTCTACTTTGCAGGGCGAGGTTAATTGAAGGGTTCATCATTTGATTTTATTAGATCGAAAGCAAGGGTCGGACGCCATGATTTAGGCCAAAGGGTAAGCTTGTATCGGAAAGAAAATAAAACATACCTTTGAATTTAACGCATTGATTTATTATACTCTCGAAAGGTTTAGGAAATAAAATGGTGAACGATGTTTTTAATGTTGTCGAGTTAATTTTTTGTAGTACACATTGATAACGGTTGTGTTTATTTAATGAAAGCAATCTTCATTCAAAGTACAAATTGTACTTCATCTACAACCTATAATATATCATCTCTAAATAAGAATGTAAGGTACCTAATGACCTCTTAATATTTCGATATTCTCTTGCTTTAACATAAAACGATTCGAAACGTATGATATGTTTCATGAAAACTGCGGCTTTTAGCTATTATCGTTGTTCCTGACAACCAACTACCTGTTGTCGCCACTAAGCAATATTTATCCTTGTTTTGTGCAAACAAGCCCTGTAAATCAACATTTAGGTACGGAATGAACATTAATGGAAACTGAACTTTCTAGTCTGTGCGCTTCGTTTTATAAATGCTTTAGTTACAATACTAACTACAATGGGAAGAACTGTACATTCCTTTTACAGCAAATGTGAAGGCATGCGTGCTTGCTTGCGTGCTGGCTTAATTGCTTGCTTCTTTGAACTGTTTTTGGTTCACGCGAGCGAAACTGCGGGTAAAAGCTAGTAAATAAGTAAATTTTAAACATTAACGCGAAATAATGACTGACTCCGGTGCTCTGCAGACAAAGGATGCAGACAGAGAATAGCTACAGCTAATACTCGTAAGGCGTGCTTAGCAAGGAAAATTTACTTTAGATACCAAATATAGTTTTGTTTTGAAAAAAAAATACCTTGTTGAATTACGTTAACAGGTTCTTCTCAACAGTTTTTCTAAACCCAAGGTAAATTTTTTTAACAGTCATCTATATATATATATATATATATATATAAAAGGCAAACCTGACTCACTGGGCTATATATCAACGCACAGCCCAAACCGCTGGGCCTAGAAACTTGAAATTTTTGGAAATTCGTCCCCTAAGGGGGTGAAAATAGGGGGGTGAAGTTTATATGCAATTTTCTCATTTATGGACTTAGAAGTATGAAAATAGGTGTATAAGTTTTTGATCGCAATTGGAAATGATCTGTCTAGGTGAAATGGATAAAATACCCCTCTAAAGGGGTGAAATGGGGGGGTAAATTTTGTATGGAATTTTTCTTATTTCTGGACTTAGAACTATGAAAATAGGTGTATGAGTTCTCGATTACAATTAAAAATTATCTGTGTAAGTGAAATGGATAAAATTGCTCCCTATAGGGGTAAAATGGGGGGGTAACGTTAGCATTTAACGAGGGTTAATTAAAACATATGCCCTGATAACTAAAGTAACGCGGACGAAGTCGCGGGCAAAAGCTAGTCTAAGTATAATTATCGAACGCCTGCGACGAGTACGTACTACCCGTAATCTCAATAGTCTCTTGCTTGCCGCTGTGAGCAGAACAGCAATAAATACAATGATGCCGAGAAATAATCAATTATTAATAACCACGCGACCATGTTTCGCAATCATGTTGGTACGAGTAAACCAAGTCACCTTAAATATGAGCCTCTTATTGGATTTGCACTGCGTACCGGAAGGTAACATTGGTAGTCATTGGAGAAGGCTTATGGCTACCAAGGGACGTCTTCTGGCAAATATGATAAAAATAATGAAAACATATAGTTATGTTGCAGATGTTTATGGGCGGTGGTGATCTCTTACCATCAGGAGACCCACTTGCTCGTTTGCCTTCCAGTGGAATAAAAAAAAATAAGAAAAATATTGCTGCAAATCTTCGAATTAATGTTATTATGACATGACATCAAGTTTACACAAGGCGTTCGGAGCGAGAGTTCTTTATGTTATTTCATAAACGACTAATCGAAAAGACTTTTGAAGCCGACTTCATATGTTTCCAGCTCGACCAAGTCACATAATTCAGCCGCTCCATGCTAATTTAACTTGGTGCGACAGCAAGATAAATCAAACAGACTTTTTAGAAGCTTTTATTTAAATTGTGACACGTTATGTAAGTAGGTATGTAGGTATATAAGTTGTGGTTTCGAGAAATTGATGTTTCTACTATTTCCTGATGTATATCCGATTGCGCAGAATTTTTTAACTTATGTGAGTTTATCCAAATCTTAATTGCATCGTCTTGAATCTTAGAATAAAAACGTATTTAAATATTTAAGAACGAGTACTGTTAACGTTAATTGTATTAGCATTAATTCAGTTAAAGAGGAATTGTACACGCGTATTTTTAAGCTGCCCTAAACTACTTGTATGCTTGTAATATTTCGCAAAGTAACTTCGATCATTTACACTAGCGCGTTATTTTAGAACATTGTCAAGAACAAAACGCATTAAAAGGTTTATTCCAGTAAATGTATTCGGCACAGTCAAATAAAACCCATTCTTGTTAGTTAGCAGCAACAGATAATCGTAAATTGCCGCAATTTGCCGCTTAATGACATTGTTGCGCTTCAAAAAGACCATTTATTCCCCGTTCAGTGCTCTCTCAGTCCGTATAAGCAAACAATTCCAAGCAGAACATTCCTTTGTAAACTTAGGAACATTTTAATCCTTAATGCGGAAATGTAACGACTACACAATCTCTTAACACGTTAACTGCGGGGCCATTTTCAATGAACTCTCAGCCAGTGCGTTGGACACCTATAAGAACTCGTAACCAAGCTTTAGTTCAGTGCGTATGAGACCCAATCAGACTCCTAAAAAATAGATTTCGAAAATAACGTAGATCTCGCTCAAAAAGCTATGTATCGATATGTTTTTTGTTTATAGATAAAGACAATCCATTGCTCTATCTTTAGACGAGTTCGCATGCAGTTTTGACATAAATATACAGAGTAAATACAAAACAAATATAGGGTATCGAATGTATCTCAAGCCGCAACTGAAGTAAGTTCAATTTGTGTACGAACTAGTGATGGGATTGAAATAAAACATGAATAGTCGATAACTATTTTATATTCAAAGAATTTTAACAAGGAAAGTATTTTTCGTTAAAACATGGTATGGAGGGCATATTTGAACGTTTTCTAAAATTTTTATGTTACTTGTCGATGGAGTAACACATTTTGGCATTTCAATAACTTTCTCACATTTTAACTTTTTTTTTTATTCGACTAGATGGCAAACGAGCAAATGGGTCTCCTGATGGTAAGAGATCACCACTGCCCATAGACACCTGCAACACCAGGGGGATCTAATTAATTAATTAGCTCTGGATTATTTTTTTTATTTGTAATTATAAGTTTTGTAAGATTTTGGTTTGTTTGAATATATGTTTATTACTCCGGATCTAATTAATTTATTGGATCTAAGCCAAAACAAATTGATTTTTTTCATTTTTATGGCACTCATACACAACTGTTTTATAAACACTTTATTCTTAAAAAGATTTTTTCCTAAACAACGCGTGGCCTTTCACTTCGATACTTGAACAGCACTAAAACAATTTGGTGCGGCGCACGCGCCACTCGCTCTCCTCTCCTTGCGGCTACGAGGCCTGCGATTCAGGAGACTCAAAAGGTCGCGTAACGCACCAAATGAATAAAGTTATTTCTCAGTGCGTTAGGGACCTAAACGATCTCCAATTTTTATTAATACACAGGTGAATTTAATTTTTAGCAGGAAGCAAGTTTCTATATTTGTCTCCGTCATATTTGTAGTAATTCAGCTGCTATTGCCTCCCGCACAGAGGTGAGAAATACGAAATCGGGTGCCGCACTGAATGAAAGTCTCATACGAGATGTTTTAGATCTCATAACGCAGTGAACGTGTTAAAGAACATTAACAGAACAGCAATTTAACGTGGAAACTTGAAATTAATTACGTACGGCTAGGGGTTCTCGTACGTAACTAATGTTTTAGAAGGTTTTCAGAGGTGACATTCGATTTTTGCCAATTCTTAAAGCTACGTAGTCCTTTAAGAAAACCTTGTAATTTCGCCTTGCTCGTCCGTCCATCTGCAGTTTAGTTTGAAGGCTGTAATGTTTTATTTTACAATTTTTTCTCCAAAAGTATTTAAATGCGTACTACAAAGTTTTCAAGAATTATAGCAAAAACTGATTAAATCAGGTCTATATCAAGGGAAACTAATGTAACAGGTGAGATAGTATGCGTTTGGTTTAGCAACGGATATTTGTTCAAGTGATTGATAACTAAGCTTGGATAATGAACCCATAGTGATGAATGCGGAGCTAGCGTTGGATTAAATTGGAGTACCTCGTTTTATAGGTGAAGTTTGCAGTTGATTGTTAAATGCGTGTAAGCAATGCCCTGCAATTTCGAGTATAATCGCCATGTAGCCACGCCACATAGTTTTATCGCTATTTTCTATAGCCAGTAAAAACTACAATATTTATGCATCGTGCTAGCTAAACAGGGAGCGGTGCAGTGATGCGGGAAGGCGGCTCGATTGCCGCCGTCGTCCAATTTACCCGCTCCCAACACTCCTACCAATCTCGCCCTACATGTGCTTTAGAGTAGATCTAGGTTATATGTTAATTTTCTGCATAGCCCAAGATACGAGTACCTTGAAGTTGTGAGCCCTAATGGAATAAAAAATCAGGAGGGATTTGTTTTAACTGATGTTGTAGGTAGATACTATAGTAAATGAAATTAAAAATTAAATTAAATTCTTTATTTGCATTGAACATCATGTCAAGGTAGTAGAGTAGAGTAGTAGAATGTGAATTAGGCTGTCATATCTAATTAGAAGATTCGTTATGTTTAAAGATTATCTATTTATTTGTCTATTTATGTGGTCTTATGTAGTAAATGGTGTGTAGTATGTCTTTACAACGGTCCGAGGATTGCCGACGGTGCTGGCTGAAAATCAGCGCTGGGGTGTTTTTAATGCTACAGCATTATGCTGAGCCAGTGTCCGATTCACAACCGCAATGACACATACCTTTGTGTTGTTCAATTGTACCTAATACTATTGTTGTCTTGTGTTGTGAATAAATGTATTTTCTTTCTTTCTTTCTTTCTTTCTTTCTTTCTAAAGATATGAAACATTTTATTAATAGATAGGCTAGGCGCAGGCAGCAGTAGCAGGCAAGATAGGTGTAGAATATTTTGATGTCCGAAAATTATATAGTTAACTACATCATTCTAAGGGATAAAAACCATTCGTTAAAGGGTTCATGGTCTCAAACTATCCCCATATTAAAATTCATCACGATTGGCTGAGTAGTTCAGGTGTAACAGCGTTGAATTTCCTTTGCCCGCCGCAAAGATTGAGTCTTTGTCTACGTCCAGATAGAAGCTTTATTTAGCCGATAGCCTATTACGCGTTACGCCGACACGTGAGCGCCGCACGCACGTAATCAAGTCATTATTTGCAAAAACTGAGGGCTTTTTATCTACTAGGTATGCCGCAGAGAGACGGCTGGCAGAGATTCCAACGGGGATCAACGAACATCAACAAATACCACAATACTATCACTACACATTAGTATTTAATATTAGTGTGTTGTAATTAATTAGTTACAACACACTAATATTAATTAACTACATTACACGAGTATTAATTAATTAATACGCGTTTCGAACTCGACCAAGCTCATCTTCAGAGCAACACAACCGTAAACCATGGTACTAGAATCTATGTTACTAAAAGCAAAAAAAAAAGCAAGCAACAAGTTAAGTCGGGTGAGCAAAGAAATTCTTTTAGTTCATTGTGGTCTTTGTTGATGTTCGTTGATCCCTGCAGGAAACCCTGCCAGTCGTCTGTCTGTCTGTATGATAGTCGTGTTTAAGTCCCATGTGATACCTATCTATTAAGATGCTGACTACGCCTTGTGTATATATTTCAGGTGTAATTTTTTTTTTGGTTTATTTGTGAAAATTTTGCTGTATATCTTCTGTGTTAGTAAATAAATGTCTTCTTTCTTTCTTTCGTACACCTACATAAGTAAATTGACTTGACTTAATCAGTTACCAAACTAAAACCACTTTATATAAGGCAAAACGAAAAAATATACATTAATATTCATTACACTTATTGTCTTACTCATATTTTACTATGTATACAAAGGAATGAATTATAAATATTTCAAACTAAAAACCACACGTGTACCTACGTGAATACGTGAATATCGAAAAATCCAAATACTTAAAACTGAACTCGAGCAATTTATTGTACCTATTAATCGAAATTATTAATTTATGAGCAGTACCTAATTTTTAACACTGAACAAACAAAATATTTACGTCAAACAAAATGTTTTATGCCCAGCAATTACAAACCTATTTAAAATCATCCCAAACACCCATTAGTTACGATTAACAAAAGTAATCAACAAGCAACGTTCACCTTTAACTAACCACTTACTTACTTCAACTTAGTTCGTAGTAAACCGACCTTACTTGATCTTACTAAAAGCTGAAACATTTTCAATCATAACTTTACAAAGCCAGCATCTCGATTCACTTTGTAACTCGCATCCGTAAATCAAACTGAAAGACTAGAGTGCATTCAACTACGAAAGTTTCCCGCCGTAATGGACTAAGCGCGCTAATCTCATAATCTGCTGTGCTGCTCAGAAATGCCAACACAACGCATAACATTTGTCAGGGCTAATGTATTAGTTCGTATGACACGTGACTGTATGACATGATGTGTGTGTATATTAACACTACACGTGCACACGTCATCTGGAACGTGTCTTTGTGAATTATTCGTTGCATGGTACGTAATTGTACACATGAACTATATGGTTATTGGTGAGTGTTTTCTGTAATTTGTTTACTTGGAATGAATAACAGCCGTGCTGAGAGATGTCAATTTACTTTAATTGTTGCTAAGATCGTTCAGTAGGTACCCTTAGTGTAAGTTTTCGGTTACAAAATACGTCTCGATCGCGTTCACGTTAAAATCTCAATTTGTATGGAAACGCGAACATCGCAAACGTTCCGCTAGACGCGCTCTTCGTGTTTCTATATAAATTGTAATTTTAACGCGAACGCGATCGAGACTTATTTTGTAACTTTCTTACACTAAGGGTACTGTTTTATGAGATTTTCAACAATTAGTTGAAAGCTGAAAGTACTGCCGTCTTATAACTTATTATAAATAATAAGTGGAATGTGTCTGCAACCTGTACAGCGCCTAGTTTAGTGCTAAAAGCAACCGCGTCCCAATTCCCAGTAGACATGTTCTGGTCTAGCTGAACATGTTTCTTCGTCAAATATTTACGGCGCTTGAGTGGCAAGGAACCTGCCATCCTTTTTCTTCATGTTTTGTTCGTAAAAGCAACATTGTTCTTGTTTAATGGGGAAATGCAAATGTGTGATGGATTATGCTGTCACAGCTTAAGGATTATGTCCCAGAATTGGGTACAGCAACGGTTAATATTTGCCTTTTGGATGGGCATTAGTGATTAAAGAAGGGTCCGCGGCGCTTAGCGTGTTGTAAACTGTATTACGAGCACATATATTAAAATCGTGCGACGAGCCTGTACTAACAAGTTTCTGCCCATGCCTTTGCACGAGCGAAATAACTTTTTCCTTAAATCCACTGGAAGTTTCCTTTATCCAGGATAAACTTTTTCTTATTTTTGCGATTTTCTATTCAACTCTGATACCTACTATGTTATTTTCCTGCTAAAAATATTTTGTTGTTTTATTGCTCATAGGATTTTCGACTGTCAGGATTTCTAACTCAGTTCGCTTTTAAAATTTTATAATCCGTCCGCAAATGTTTCAGCAAACAAAAACATAAAAATTCATGCATGTTATCTCAACACCATCTGGCTCCACTCAGCACTACGTAAATCTCCGCCCTCAGCCGTCGAGAGAGCGTGTTTAGTCTGGTTAAAAAGGTTGGTTTATCTAAAAATGTGAGCTCTTGGACACTTTTATATTGTGCATCCACGAAAGTACCGCTGGTGTCCACGGCAACACTGATTCTACATGGCTGTCACATCAAATACTAAGTGAATGTCGTACGTACACACTATAAGAATTACGTAGCGCTGACAAACAGTAAGATAGTAGAGGTTTAGTAATAGGGTTCAGTTTTGCATCTTAAAGCATTATGATTACAACCTGACCTAGTGAAGGTCGCAGAAGTCTGATGGATGCGAGCAAGGCACTACCGTTCCACGTGGCGTTCATAAGAAAAGACCTATGCCAGCTGTAGATGTCTTGATTGACTATAATTTCCCATGAGCTTCTTCCAGCAGTCGTGTAAAAAAGGGAAGATAAAAATCTATTGACTCGCTTTAATTACGAGTAGGTACCCTTTTAAACTTTGCTTCGGCTAGCTTTGGCTCTTTGAATAAACTTTATAAAGCTTCGCCCGCGTGGAATTCGGCTATCGCGCGTTGTACCCTCGGGAACTAAGCATTTTCCAGGATGAAAAATAGCCTATGTCACTCTCTGGCCCAAAAACTATGTCTATGCCAAAAATCACGTAAATCCGTTGCTCCGTTTTGACGTGAAAGACGAAAAAATATACAAACACACACACTTTCTCATTTATAACATTAAGTATGGATTGATCCGGCTCATATGTGTAAAGTTTCCAAGGGTAAGACAATGCGGTAGCGGCAGCGTTTGTCTTGGTCTGGACTCGGCAAGCTAATGTTGACTTATTGTTCGAGACCGTCTTAAACTGTGAGCAATGGTCAAAGCTCTATACAAACGAACTTAGAGTTGCAAACCCGGTTCATTTTAACATTCTCCTCTTACCTAAATTTGCAACTAATTAACTAACAAGTGCAGGTAAGAGAAGAATTTTATTCATTTCTTAATTTATTCATATAAGAATATAGAATCCATTTGGAGAAAAGTTTTTTTTTAATATAAGCTAAGGTAATTGTTTATACTCGTAGTAAAGGAACGCCCGATTCAATCAATCATTTAACCTAAGCTAGATAACTTTCATATTTCTACACAATTTTAATATTACATCAGTTAAAGAATATTTTCTATTAGGTAGATAAAGATTTTTCTAAAGATTCTCAGGAACAATCGGTTCCTACGACAATGGGTACGACCTTCACCGCTATGTCTTCGATTATAATATATAAGCCATTTGACGTTTTGCTTACAAAAGATACATTTTTGCTTATAAAAGATACAATATATAGGAAGGGACGTGACATACAACGGCACTAAATCCTAATAGTTTTATTATAAAACACTACGGCAGCTGGATGAAACCATCACTGATTAGACACTAAGTACGCTTTTCCAGCTTAAGTACCTAAAGAACGCGGAAAGGTTTTTATGAAACACAATATCTACAAGCTGAAAGAGAATGTTCCATCTCATTAGCATTGTGTAGGCAACGATTGTTGCCGACAAGGTAATTTGAATTTTAAATGGGGCCCAGCTATATTATAGGCACCGAAATATGCCATTAAGGATGTTAAATCCTGCAGGCAATTACAGCGGACGTCAGGCACAAGTGTGATGGTCTCTGATGTAATAAATGAAACAATAGGCGGTGACAGGGCTTTTGGTAGGGTAGAGCCTTACTACAACCGCTTGCTGCATGCAGTAGGTACGAATGTGCCGGCTCGACCGGGTTAGTATCACACTCCCACAGAATACCGGCGTAAAATAGTAGTTTTGCTACTGTGTTTCGTACGGTGAGTGGGAGATCCGGAGGCCCAACTCCCCTCCTTCCTCCCCCCCCCCTCCTCCCTCTATACTCCCCCTTTATCCCCTCTTTTAGGTCAGCAACGTACCCGCAGCACTAATAATGCTGTAGGTGTCCATGGGCGGCAGTGATCACTTACCATCAGGTGACCCGCATGCTCGTTTGCCAGCTATTTGAAATAAAAAAAATAGGGCAGCCAAAAGTTTAGAATATTCTGGATTTTAAGTTGTAGAGAGAAAAGCTGTAAGTAAAGTAAAAAAATAGTATTTTATTTTAAGTGTGATTGATTGACTAGCTAGAAAAATTAGCTTTTAATGTGTTGACTTTTTAACTGAAGCGTTATATGTTGTAATCAAAGCGTGTCAATGTTATTTAAAGTGTTCGTTACACCAATTGATAAAATATATTTCGGAATTTATAGAGGTCTTATGGACACTGAATATTCAAATATATATTTTACGACACCTCAGTTAGTTCATCAGTTAAGTCCGCATTAGAAAACAAATAACTTATCGCAACATTGAATTCAGAGACTTTATGTGTAACAAATTCCGTGTAGAAAATATATTCCGTAGACAAACGCTACGTGATTGCTACGGGTTACGATATCGTCTTCATACGTAGCACTATCGTAGCAATAGAGCACAGCGAAATATTATTTTCAATCTAGTAAGTGAATTTTTTACGAGCTTTTATATATTCATTGAGATTATGTTGAATTGAAACTGATGCGATCTTCTTTATCTACAATCTGGAATAACTTAACCCCATGCCATATCTGGCAAAAATATTCACGCTGATTTTGGCCCAAAATAAACGCCTTTCATATGACCGGGTACGACCGTGGTTTGAAATTCATCCAAGCCAATAATAATTATAATAATCCCGTCTATATTCGTTCTACTGCTGGATGCAGAACACACCTCCTAGAATGGCACTATAGCGTGCTATTGGCCAATACATGGACCGTATAGCCCAGTCTCTATACTCGCTATAGTATGTATACTGAACGATAACACGCTAAAGTATTGAATTGTATAACATCAGATCCGTAAATAGATGTAAGTAATTTCTCTTTTTATAAGATTTTATTCTCTCTTTTCAAACTTCACCTTATACTTGTTTGTTTGTTTCAAATGTTACAAGCTTAACATTAACCTTGATCTACTTCCAATTTCCGGATTGTCTTTAAATTTCAATACAAGTTGGATGACATTGTAAGAACAGTCAATAAATAGCACAGTCAGCCTTAAAGCTTGCAGGTATTAAAAAATGTTTTTTTGGTTTCGTATCCAAAATGGCAAAATTGAACCCTTACAGTTTCGCCATGTCTATCTGTCTGTCCGTCCGCGGCTCTGCTCAGAGACTATCAGTGCTAGAACGCTGTAATTTTGCACGGATATTAAATAAATAAATATCATGGGACACTTGACACCAATTGACCTAGTCCCAAACTAAGCAAAGCTTGTACTATGGACACTAGGGAACGGATAAACATACTTATATAGATGAATAAATACTTAAATACATATTAAACATCCAAGATCCGAGAACAAACATTCGTATTATTCATACAAATATCTGCCCCGGCCGGGATTCGAACCCAGGACCTTAAGCTTCGTAGTCAGGTTCTCTAACCACTTATTCATCCGGTTGTCAATATTATATAGCATTTTTCTCCCCCAACGGTTATAATGTATTGAACTTTTCTTAAAGTCGTGGGCTTTTGAAGGTTAACAAAAAAATGGCGACTTAAAATAAGCATGCGATGCGACGTAGTTTCGAGAACACTAACCAAAATTGATCGTTACCGGTACCTACGCAAATATTTGTTGATAGCATAAAAAAGGCTTTTATGAAATTGAACGTCGGATTCCATCCCTCTTTATCATATTCTATTATATTGATGAGAAGGTTCTAAGATTATTGATAGCTATCGATAAATCTTTGTTAGGAGAGCTTTACAAATCGTGTGTAGAAACTTTCATATTGCACGGTTGTAAAGATGAAAGGATATTGTTTGAATAAAAAACTTGATGACTTGAAAAGTAAATCAGAGATAAATTAAAACACTTTTTGACCCCCGACTCAAAAGAGGGTTACAATTTTGACGCCAATGTCTGTCTGTGGCATTATAGCTGTCGGACGGATGGATCGATTTTGACACGGTTTTCGTTACGTAAAAGCGAGTTTTGCGGTGGTTGTTAGCGATGTTTGATGAAAATCGGTTCAACTTTTCTAAATCGGTTAGGTTAGGTTGCACAAGCAATCTTATTCACCTGTCTGCGTCGTCATCATCATCATGCCAGCCTATATACGTCCCACAGGTGGGCACAGGCCTTGTCTCAGAATGAGAGAGCTTGGGCCGTATTTTCTACGCGGGCCCAGTGCGGATTAAGAACTTCACACACACCATTGAATTGCTTCGCAGATTCGTGCAGGTTACCTCACGATGATTTCCTACACCGTAAAGCTCGTGGTAAATTTTCTCTGCTTGAGAGGCCATATAGGTTAAACCACTCTGCCACCACGGCTATCTCCGTATGTGTCTTATCTTGTCTTGGCGATTGAATTTGACACACTTCCAGCGATCGAATAGATTTAAGAATTTGGTATTATGCGTATGTTACGATGAAAATGCAAGTAGACACGTCTGTGTTGACTAACAAGAAGTATAATCAAGAAAAAAGCTTCTGTTGAAAATTATTTTCTTACAAACTAGCTGATACCCGTGACTTCGTCTACAGACAGAGAATTTGTTCATCGTACCACCGCGGGAAAGTTTTATACTATATCTCTGTACTAAATGTCGGCACGATCGGTTTGATTATCGTTACAAAGAAATAAACTATATTACGTTATTTATGTTAATATTCTGGTTAAAGACATTTATTTTTCTCAAAAGAACAAAAGTTCACTTACAGAGAAAACAATACATAAGCTGTGCAGCGCAGCGTACGTTAAACCTTAAAGTTAAACATATTTGTTAGTAAAACCTAATACTAATTGTTAATAACTATATATTAATTAAAGACAAATTCCATTACCTATATTTGCACTTACTTTTACTTACAAAGCGGGTAACTATAGCCCCTCACTCGAAACACACGATAACAGCGCACAAAAGATACAAAATTAAAGCACTTAGCGTATTAGTAGTTAGGTACTATTAATGTTAAAACAAAACGAAAACAAAACAAAAGAAAAGAGCATTGTGAATCCGTACAAAATTCATCACTGTTGTAATGATATTTATTTTTCTATGTGGGTAGACAAATGAAGCATCAGTTGGTCGATGTAACGCAATACAGTCTTAGATAATATAGACTATATTATAGACTATATATATAGATTATATATAGTCTTAGATAATATAGTCTATATTATCTAAGAATACAGTAGAACCATAGTGGTCAAGCAAATACAGTGGAACCGAAAAATATTATACTACTTCACTAAATTACTATTATTGGTAACGTATTTCCTCAATTTATTTTTAAAAATATTTAACGAGTTTGCGTTTTTTATTTCTTTTGGAAGACTATTATATAGTTGTACTCCCGCAAAACTCACCATCCTTCTGCCATGGGCGGTGCGTATTTTAGGTAAAACAATGTGGTCTTTTCTTCGACTGTTACGGTTAAGTACCTGATGAACTTTGGTGAATATCATTTCGGTGTGGATGGTTTTTTTAAGGATTTTCCTAATTAATATGCAGGTGTGGTACATGTGTAATTGTTTAAGATTCATAATTTTTGTTTCATTATAAATTTTAACTGTCGGTGTAAGGTAATTATAGTGAAATAATAATTTGACTATTTTATTTTGGGCGATTTGTAGGTTTTTGAGATTTGTTTTTGGTGCATTTCCCCAGATCTCAATGAGGTATGTTAAATGAGGCTTTACCAATGAATTGTATATAGTTTGTCTCACCTGGCGCGGAAGGCATCGAACCATGCCTCGCAGTGAACCCAAAAGGCATGAAAGTTTCGATTTAACATGTTCTATATGCACATTCCAATTTAAACAACTATCCAATCTAAGACCAAGATATTTCTCTTCATATTTTTGTGTTATTATTTCTCCATCGAGTTCAAGAGGGTGATGTGTAGGAATTTTTTTATTTTTTATTTTTAAATATAATATAACACGTTTTTGAAGCATTTATAGTCAGAAGATTAAAACGAAACCATGAGTGCAATCTATTTAAATCATCTTGTGCCTGAGCGACTAGGTCATTTATTGACGTTCCGAAGTAGAAAATACATGTATCATCTGCATATAGTGACAGGTGGCCGTGCAGATTTAAATTTTTAATATCATTGACATAAATTAAAAATAGCAAAGGGCCAATTATTGAGCCTTGTGGGATGCCAAAAGTTATATTTGAAGGTGTACTCTGGTTTTCACCTATTTTTACCACTTGCCGACGATTTGTAAGGTAAGATTCAAAAATTTTGTGTGCAGTTCCTGATATTCCTATGCGGTTTAGTTTTTGAAGTAAAATGGAGTGGCTCACTGTGTCAAAAGCTTTCTTTAAATCTATGAATACGCCTAGAGCCACCTGTTTCTGGGCAATATTTGTTTTAATTTTTGTGATAAGGTCGACTGTAGCGGACATTGTGTTTGATTGTTATCTGAAGCCATATTGTCGCTCCAAAAGGAAATTTATTGAAGTTAAATATTGGTCTAGGCGTGAATACAGAACTCGCTCGAATACCTTGGATGGTATTGGAAGAACTGATATAGGGCGATAGTTTCCGGTCTTTAATATTATTGTTACGTATGTTATTACTAAAACATAAAACGGGAATACAAAGAGAGGCCTTGTTTAAACCGCAACTCACGCAGTTAACTAATGGTTTACTTCAAAACTTAATATCATTAACGCGCTAAAAATTAAGCGATGTGAACCGAACCTCCACTTTGTCAAAACACTTTTCCAGGGTTCCTTCTTTTGCTAATATGTATAAATTTACATCACTTTAGTTACAGAGTTTTAAGAAAGTGTCATAAATTAAAAACCTTTTACTTACACTGTTTAACTTAGCTTAGTTAAAATCTTGATTATTTTTTAATGTGTAAGAGTTAAGCCAGTAGGGTCTTAGAGAAATTAACTTCAGTAGGCCTATTAAATTGTTTCCTTCAAGTTAAATATATGTATATCAATTACAACGCGTTGCATCAGAAACCATTTAAAAAACGGCTTCGTAAATTTTATGGCTAACGTTGTTATGACAAATTAAATGGTTATAAGTTATAAGAGAGATTATGATAAACAAACTGATTTGGCTTACTATTAGGCACTGTCAAGTGTAAAAATAAGTATATATTTGAACCACTCAAAGATATGTTACTACGGCCTTATTACGTCGAAATAAAATTATGTGGTACATATTTTTGAAACTTTGAATAAGTAGGTACTTAATTTAACACTTGACTGTACCTTGCACATTTTCCTTTATTATCTAATTAAAAACAAAGGATTTCCCAAGTTATTGTGATATTATGTAAATTTCTTTTTTTAATCTCGTCCACCCGTCCCGGACGCGGCTCGGATGCGGCAATAAAAGTAAGGTAACTAGATTAAGTCTTTTGAATAATCGTTGAATATGATAAGAATGCCATCATTTTTGTTTAAAATCCACCACAAAGTTTTAATTCATCGGTCTTAAGTAAACATTCACCTGAATGCCATCGATGGTTTGGATGGGCCAAAAAGTTTGGCCTGCAAGTTAATACTGCAAAGACGTATGCTATACTTATTATTGGCAGTGCTTTATTGAGACTGTTGGAAATGATAATTCTCAAAATTATATTTGGTAGCAGCATCCTGTAGTCATTCAAGATGACGCGTGTCGTGGTTCTTATTTCAATGTCATTAATGTCTAATTTAGACAAAATCACGCGTCATCATGGATGGCACTATGTATATCAGATACTGTTGAAAATTTGGGTATTATGATGGATTTTCCTTGAACGGGATCCTAGTTTTTCGGCGAAAATATTTTTCCTAAATGATTAAATTTCCAAGTGGTTCTATGAACGAACGATTGTTTTCTGAAAATATAAAGTAGGAAATTGTCAGGTTAGATTAATTTTATAAAAATCCTGAAGCAGTTTACTGTTTAAAAAAATTGTTCATCCATATGAAACAGTTGGGATATGAATCATTTGGAAAAAATACTTTCAGCGGAAATTAAAGAACCTTCTCGAACTTCTCATATAAATGAGTCGTAAGCTTTTTGCACCACTTCACTCCTCGAGACGTCTGCAAAACTTCTTTCTCTTTCAAACTAAACTAACCCTCACTCGTTTTCTACTCATCCCTCTCCTTAAATATGGTGATATTGCTTTTCTTGGTCTGAGGAAGGAGCTATTTGACAGACGTAAGTACTCCGCAAACAGCTTCATTAGCTGCCTATTCATAGTCGCAGAGACTTTCATACCCCATGTATTCTTTTTAATGTCCAGTGTAATCCTGCTTCTTCCATTAACTTTTCTGAAGATTTAGTTACATGGCCACTATTGGCTACTGACAGCAGGCTCCATTTGTGATCGAGCTCCAATCTTACGCTTGCCTTCTCGCCTAACAGCTCGCGTTTTTATGCTCAATCTTTTACTACCATCTACTTTGTCAATCTTGGGAATGAAAAACCCTTGTCAATCTCCTCTTATGGCCGTATTCAGAAAAAGGCTGAAGAAATTGTGGCTTGGCACTGACACCTGAGGCGAGGCTGTTTCTGTTTTTTTGTCATGTTTTAGAACTTTTATTTTTTTGTTAAGTACTTACTATTTTTTTCTTTTTACCGCACTTAATTTTGACTATTTGACTATATTTGTAATTTTTCATCTCTTAATTAGATTACCTGGAAGAGATCCCTTAATAGGGATAAGTTCGTCTTTGTATTTTTTTCTGTTTATCCGTACTTTTATTTTTAATAGGTATCTATTAACAATTATGCATTATGAGTTCGTATTTACGAGTATAATATTTTGAAAAAGGTAAGTTAAAAACTAAGTCAACTTTCACATCCGACCATCGATGAACCGATCTTTATCCTATCTCAAGATCTCAAATTACGTCAATTTCTTGAAATTTCCAAAAAGTCTTTAAATTTTTCTGTTGAAATTGCTATCAATTTAAAATTACTTTGATCTAAATCAGGTTAGCTTTAGATGCTTCTTCTGTACACTTTGTCATAGGTAATAATTTCCCTATGAGACTAAAATTTTATAGAAATTTGATCACATCAACCTTCACAGTACAAATTTCGACACCCCTGCATGTGAAAGCACTGTTGATTAAATTCATAAATTGACTCCCATTACGACCGTGTTAGGAGACCGTTACGGTGCGCTCCGGCCATTCGGTTTGATGTTCTCTTCCATTGATTACCCTGTGAAATAACGTTCGTCCATCGCCCTTAATTACTATCCATGTCTAAACGGTTGGCGAAATATGTTTCGTTTTCCCGAACTTTGTTCAGGAAAATATTACCGCGCCGGCAGTATTTTAATACGCCAAAGTTGAATTACCAGGCTTCGGCTCTTCACAAAATTCCTTAACACAGTTACGCGAATGAATATCAATTTAAATATTAAAAAGTATAATAAAAAGAAGAAGTGCTCACCAAAATTATCGATGAGGCCACAAAGGCGCGGCCTTGGAAGTTATACGAAGTCGCAGGAGGGTACGGCGGGAGCGACGCAACAGGCGACTGACGCGAGGATGCACAGAACTAAGTAACGAGCATTATTTCACACAGATTTTTGTCACTGTTTGGATAGTTTACCGGTTTTTCAGTGAGGAGTTACGTTGTCGCCGGAGAGGGATCGCGCGGCGTTCGCCCGCCACAGTCGCGTGCTTGACTCTGCGCCCTGCCTCCCGCGTCCTCCCCCGCCCGCCCCCACACCCCTGGCACCCTAACCCGCGCAAAGCCTCTGTTCGTTTAGTATGAAATTCGCACCCTTGTGACATTTCAAACCATTGTTCACATAACAGCTATTTGAACAGACAATTTACAGTCAACAAATGTGTGGGATCACCTCACAGCGTTTTATTTTGATTGTATCGTCTTCGTCCTGAAACCGGAGTCTAATATGAATGCTGTCATCATTATTCAGTATATTTTCAGTGAGCCGCAATTTCCAACAAGGAATAATAGGGCTACATTTCAACTCATTTACCCCACGTTAACGAAAGCTCCATTTCTCGCGAATAAGGAATATTGACAACAATGTACACGTTAAATATATTTCAGTGAACAAACAATTCAGCTGAAAGGAGTGTCCAAATTAATTTGAGTTTTTTTGTTGATATTCAAGAAACACGAGTACTTACATCGAATGTTAAAGTCCCTGCAGCTCATTCTAAATTGCTGGATCATACCATATCATAATTAGTCGTTGTAGATATAGTTGCTGCAAAATAGTAGAAGGAAGCTTGTCAAACAATGATTGTATACTGGGTGATTTCGGGGTCATGAGCAGGAGTGAAAGGGGTAATGGAGACATTCACACTGAGCAACTTTTACTATGGGACCAGCCACAAAATGGCAAAAAAAAACTACTATTCATTACATTTCGGATAGTTGGCGATCGATTATTTCTTGATCAGTTGGTTTTTTTTTCTCGATTTCGGGGCTGGTCCCATAACTAGTAAAAGTTGCTCAGTGTGAAATTCCCCATCACCTCTTTCATTCCTGCTCATGACCCCGAAATCACCCAGTACTGTATAATGTACTCCTATAAAATATGTACTCCTCGCACCAACTTTATTTTATCCTGTAAATAATAAATAAAATAATGAAAACGAAGGAGAATCACGGAAAACGTAGAATTTTATTCTGTATTACAAACCACCTGCTTCCTCTATTACTAGCAACATGACCGGACGTAGCCTGACAAATTCGGTCTATTTATAGTGCACATGTTACATAAATCTGGTTGGCTGTTTATTCTGGACGCAAGCATCCGTACCGGACAATAATCAAATTCGTTTCGCATTGCTGCCGGCACGTCCGACTAGCGCATAAAGCCTTCAGATCTGACAAACGGCCAGTGTGCATAGGTCTCAACCTATTCTTAGTTGATATATGAAATGTACAGTCGATTATACTAATCTAGAACCTTTTCGCTGCAGAAGGAGGCTGAGTTGATATCTTATCTTATCTTATTAAAAAAAACGTCGCGTAATTCAAATGTGTAACTTATTGTCGATTATGATGATAGCAGTGTGTGAGAGTCTGTGGGTGAATTCAAAAAAAGACAGTGATTCTTATATTTTTTAAAACTAAATGGACGCATCAATATATCGAGGTAGCTTTCCTTTATAAGTTTTACTTTGTGTTTTTTACGAAATAATGTAATAAATTATCCGTCCTGACATCACCGAGTGAACGTATGCGCAAGGGAAATTAAAGGTTTCAAGCAACCCTAGTACCTATCTGTGTTTATTGCTAAACAATTATTTCTAACTAGCTTTTGCCCGCGACTTCGTCTGCGTAGATTTCGATATTTACAAAATACTCCATAGTACAGGGGAACCTTTAGTCGAACCCAAAGGTCGAACCATTTGAGTTCCGGGTACTGCCTTTTCGCAACTTTTCATTTCACAACTCTACATACTACACAACTGTAAATATTTCAGGATTTATTTCAGGGCCATCGTGTAGATTAGTTTTATAAAAATCATGAAATATTTACAGTTTCAGAAATTCAGAAATATTAAACAGTTGGGAAATGAAAAGTGGTCAAATGAACCAGGTTGCCAAACGTTTTTCGCCGAAACATTAGTAAACAACAAAGTTGTGTAGTTTCTGGTGTACAATAAAGAGCATTTGTATTGTATTGTATTGTAAACCTTTGAGTCCGGACGCAAAGTTGAATTTTATCAAAGAGTCATAATAAATTCCCTTGTAAAACAATGCGATGTCACTATGACTTTTTCCACGAAAAGGCTTCACAGTGGGTTACGATACAGTTGGGTCGAGAGTACCTAATCAGATTTTCTCACAAACTTCAATGTTCCACATTTTCCGATTCATAAGGATTTTCGAAAACTTTTTTCAAACTGCGGATAAATATCAACTGAAAAACCTGTTCACTAAGTTTCACATTCACATCTGAAGACCCTGTTTTACAGCTCAGAATCATGGACTGAGTCTAAATCCCAAAATTTGTTGAAATCGGAGAGATAAACTCAGGGTACAGCAGTAGATTGGGTGTACTGCCTTTTCGGCGAAATATGTTTCGCCAAATTTCACTTAGCAACAATAAGCAACCAATCTTTCGCCGAAGTTTCATTTGGAAAACCAATCGTTGGCATAACTATACTTCGCATTTTTCTTATTTCGCAACATTTTTATATTGCAAAATTTTACTTCGTCACACTTTTATGTGGCAAATAATTATGTAGCAAATGATTGGCTTAGACAAATAACAAATTGTTAAGTAAATAACATTTTACCAATTTTTATGTTACAAAGTATTAGCTCAAAATTTGTGCGAGCGAGCGAAGCGAGCGAGCAAGTCGGTTCGGAGCAGAAGCGACTTGGATAGTTTATGTTCAGAAGGCTAAGGCGGGAGCGAAGCGGAGCGGAGCGTAGCTCCCACCTTAGCCTTCGATGTTAGGTTGTTTTATAGCAGCCAGTATAACCTGTCAGTAGGAAAGTAGGTTTAATGAGATTCAACATGTTGCTAAGTTAAGGTATGCCAATCAATACATTTTGACCAAAATATTAATGACATCTTAAAAAAATCCCAGGTAATAATTTGCATAATAATAATTTATCAAATGATTAGTTGGGAAATGATATCAGTGCGAAATGTTGAGTTGGGAAATAACATTTCGCCTAAATAAAAATATGGGATAAATAGTTTGGGAGCTAATAATTTGCTAAATAATTTTCGCCGAAACAATAGTAAACCGGTAGATTGAAATGCCCATAATATGTATCATATACTCAAGGAATAAAATTTTACATACTTTTTTTTTTTTTTATACGACTGGAAGGCAAGGCGAGCCCCAAATCGTTTGACATTTACTCCGCAAATGACAAAGATTTTTTTTTTTTTCAAAATACCCACCCTCCAGAGCCATTATTAAGTGCTTAAAATATATGATATAATAACGATTAGGTATAATTCATGACATAGTGAATTCATAATTTTGTATTATATCGTAATAAAATAATATTAAATAATTATGCAATTATATGTGTCGATATTACATTATGTAACTATGTAAACCCATTTATTCTTCATTACTTAATGTTTACTCAGTTCTCCAAAAGATGGCACTGCAATGTGTGGCAATTAATTTACTACCGTTTAATTTTGTTCATTATCATTTAATATTCAATTAAATTTTTTGATATCCGTACCCCCTCTTTTAAATTTCTTAATTTGGCAAAATCCTTACTCAGCGACTTAATCATGTCACAACGTTATTAATTTCAGCGCCATCTGTTAGTATAGCGGGGTACTCGATAATCATAGCACGTATTTGAAAACTTGAAGGTGCAAACTCAATCGAGTTTAGTGTCTACCTTCCCTTTTAAGGGTTGAATTTTTATAGTGTAAGGGTTGAATTTTGATAGCCTATAATTTGGCCGGGGATTTTCTCGACAGATTAGTAAAGTTTGCACCAAAATCCGTTCAGCCGTTCTCACGTGATGCCCGCACAAAAAAACGACAAACAGATAAACAGATAAACAGACAAACAGACAAAAATTCTAAAAACTATTGGAACGTGTTCTGTTATCGATTCTAAGTATCCCCAGCTAACTTTTTTTCAAATATCTTCCATGTACAGACTTTCGACCCTCTTCAGCTTTATTATATGTATAGAAGAGTAAAATAGGGAACTGGATATTATCACTCATCATCATCATCATCAGCCGGAAGACGTCCACTGCTGAACAAAGGCCTCCCCCTTTGAACGCCACAATGAACGACAACTCTCCACTTGCATCCACCGGTTTCCCGCCACTGTTACCTATTTTAATATAGCCCTTACTTAGAAAATAAATTAATTTCATTCCTTCATTCATACTTAAATTTAGTATGCAACGACAACATTTATCGCAAGACCAAATACCAGCGATTAGGTATGTACGACGCGCGACCTGAGCCCTGAAATATAAATAAGTATGTCCCTCAAAGCCCGAAGGCTTTCTTATCAAAGGCACCTACACTACAGAAACGTTCGGCGGCAATGTTAAATAGGTATCAGTCTAGCCAATCACAAAAGAGATCATTCCTTTCTAATATCCAACATTAAGGCCGTTCCTTTTGTAGAGAGATCAAACCTGCCAAACTTAATTTACAAAACCCTCATACATACACTCCAAAAATATTTGTTCATTTCTAAGTAACTTTATTACATTTACTTTCCAATTCCAATAAAAAATGTTCCTGTGTTTTGCTAAGTCAGGAATCCTAATTGATTTCTGACTCTACACTCATAACGGTATTTGTCAGTTGCGCTTCGGCGTTTTAGAAGAAAACCCCGTTGGAGATACTGACAGCAAAACGGCCATTATTCTGGCAAATAAATAAATGAATTTAAATTTGAAATTTGTATTTATTAATTTATCTGTATAGTATGCAACTTCACTAAAATATTGCAGTTGAGACAGACGTGTCTAAAACGTGCGCTAACGCATAACTAGTTATCTAGACCCCTGCCTAGTAGATTCTACTCTCGACTGAGCAAATCACATTCTACTTTTCAGTTATTCAATTAACACCTTGTAAATAACCTTGTAGACGATGACTGGTAAACAATTTATTAGGCTTTGTTTGTATTTATTCGTAAAACAATTAGTAATGGCAGCCGAGGCTGTGTAAACAAAATAAGTGTTTTGTTTTTTACAATCTTTTATTGAACTTGCCCTGTTTTTGTTATTGTTTTGTGTCAAATCTTGCAAGTTCATTTTGTTTTCCAGTGGTGGGATTAGTTTGAAATTTACACTATACATATAAAAGTTGGATGATTGCCATCGAAAATACAGTCAACAAAGAATACAGTCAGCAAAAGTCTTGTATTAAAAATGAAATATATTGAATCTTTTAGGTATATCTATTGGTATGTTTGTATGTGTTATGTATTTATTTATATCCAATTTTGAAGTCGAATTTTGCCCACTAAGAAAATAAGGCATAGATGCCAATAACATATAGAGCAGAGACAAAAATAATTTAACTAATGTCATTTTACCGCGCTACCAGTGCGGCAAATATATGCCATAATGTGCATCGTTAAAATGCATGCGTGTCGTACAGACGTAGAAATGGCTGCATAATAATAAGTCAAAAGGTTTTATTAATTGATATGGACCTCCACAAAGTAACGCCTGAATGTTTCTTGATTCAGGCGTTACTTTGTGGAGGTCCATATCAATTAATAACGTACGTAATTTTTCACGTAATTTTTTACGTTCATGTGAACGTAGTAACAAAAATTTCATTATACATTACACAGGTTTGGTAAGAACGACATAGAAAAGAAAATGACAAAAATAAATAAGGCGGGGGAAACGGAACCGTACCTTCCACGGTCTGTTTATACAGTTAGCATCACATCTCGCCAATAACATTCGGTGCTCGTAAGGGCGCCAGTGCGGGCGAGCACTTATTTTGCTGTGCAATCAGTAATTTTGATGTGAATTCGGATTTTATTTGGATAAAAAAAGATTTTTTCGATATGTGTTTAATAAATACTACTCTGCAAGAAATATCCTAGAATTTGCATTACATGTATGTATGTATGTATGTAAACTCTTTATTGTACAAAATAAGTAAAATACAGTTGACAAAAAAAACAAATATGTACAAAGGCGAACTTATCCCTTAAAGGAACATGTGGTAGCGCTCTCGATAGGTCAAACGCACGTTACGGTCTCGTAATGTTATTCAGCTTGCATGACTTCTTTTCTTACATGTCTATGGGCTTAAAAGTGAAATCGATTTTCAGAACGCCGGACGCGATCTGAACCCGTGCTATCTCCGATTTGATCCGATCCAATTATTGGCGTATGCAAGCGGTTGATTGGAATGGTTTCTCGGTGGTTTGTTAGTGTAAGGTAGTAAGGACACGTCAAAATTCCCGTCACAATCCAAAAGTTGTTTTCATTTTTAATTTATGACTGAATTTGACCCGTAGAAGACTTGAACAATGCAAAAAACATTTTATTAATAATAAAATGTCCATCCCAGCCTATATACGTCCCACTGCTGGGTATAGGCCTCCTCTCAAAACAAGAGGGCTTGGGCCATAATTCCCACGCGGGCCCAGTGCGGATTAGGAACTCCACACTTCACACGCCCCATTGAATTGCTTCGCAGGTTTGTGTGTTCAAATGTAATTCTGCACATGAATTTCGAAAAACTCAGAGGTGTGAACAGTCTGTTAGAGAGGCGATAGGTCAAACCATTAGGCCACCACGGCTTAAAATAAAATAAAATTTATATAACATAAAAATTAACCGACTGCAAAAATCACGTATTGTTCTACCAGTTTTGAAGTCAGTGCCTCAGCACGAGCCAGCAAGAGTAAAAGAAATCCAATAAATAGTACTCGTAAGTATGTAAGTATTTAGGTAAGATAGACGACTATACATAGATCCACTCCTGCTGACTGATGCTGAAACACCAACTTCAAATTATGAGAAAATTATTTCATGATTTTTTGTACTCGGTAAAATTTTATGCTAACAGTTTTTTTTCGATGTTGAAATTTTAATTGTTGAGAAGTCCTCCTGATGATTCACCATCTGATCTGTTCCAGTTCACCACATTGTCTCGAGCTTAAATTACCTAGCAGCTGTGGATTCAGAAAATTAAAAACAAATAATTATCTTATTGTTCCAGTCGCCGCCGGCACTGGCGCGTTCCCACTTGCGTGTGCCCCGAAACAGGTTAACTCCCTTACAAAACTTCCCGTAATTACATTAATGTTTACGTTCCATAAAGATTATATTTGCCGTGTAGAACTGAGAGCTTGAAACCGAGTACTCGACCACGGGCAGTTTGAGCCGCTTTTGAAAATCATGACTCAATCCAAAGAATCGATGACATAGGGGAAAAAATGTTGACGCATTGTCTTCGGAAATAAGAAAAGGATAATAATATTTATTTATATCTACACTGACGTATACAGTCGCGGATTAAAGTTAGTACAGTCACCGGCACCGATATCTGATACAACAAAGCGTTCGTTAATAACTAATACGTCTCTAATTCTAAGGTCGGTAGAACGTGTCAGATATTTTTGTACGCACCACTGTGGCAGATATAAATGAAGGTAAATATGTAATGCACCCAGCCATACATCATTCGGGTCCCGTAATACACACGGTTGTCCTTAACGGTAATATCACGGTCCATATCCCATAGCAAATATGTGTAAAGTAATTATTCAATCAACCGTGAATCAATATAATGTCACTTATTACTGACACAAAGAAATGAAACAATTTACTATGCTGTGCAGTAAACAGTAGTTGCTAATTCCCTATAACCACGTTGATAATCCCTAGGGACCCAGTTGATTCTATTCAGTGCGTAATCCTGGATTAACGCGCTATTCCGATTAGCTCGATTCTCTATTGGCTGAATGGAAAAAGCGGCAAATTCAATCAGTACTACAGCTACACAAATATCCCAATGCAGACAGTTTTAAACTGACCCATGAAAAAAAACACGTGACGTCCTTTTACAATGCTAATTTTGATTAAGGGTAGGTATTGCAGATGCGTTGCCAACCTAGAGGTTTAAGATGGGATACCTCAAGTGCCCGTAATTTCACCGGCAGTCTTGCTCTCCACGCCGAAACACAACAGTGCAAGCACTGCTGCTTCACGGCAAGATTAGCGAGCAAGATGGTGGTAGTAATCCGGGCGGACCTTGCACAAGGTCCTACCTCCTACGCCAAATGTGGTTATGTTCAACGAATTAGATTTTTTTACTAAACAGGAACTCTGGAGTTTGTGAAAATTAATTGGGATACGAACGCTGATTATAATCTTATCTGCAGCTGATGAAATAGGAAGAGATGTAGAAGGGACGTCAGAAGTTTCATTCCTAATGCTTTAGGGTTAGAATGTTTTATAAATGACTGTCCACCTAAAGTATGTCCAAACTAACCAAAGATCATTTAATTGGGCCGTGCTCACCCCAAGATGTTGGGCTACCGATTCGAAATTCTATAATACTGATATTTTCAGACAAAAATCCATTCCAGGCCCCCTTTATAATCAATGATTTCCTACACCCGCAAAGCTAACTTACCCGAACCAGGCTAAGCTTGTTAACTCGCTAACCTGGGGTTAACTGGACATGGACACTTGTAACCGACCAAAGTCAATTAATCTTCAAGTTAGCCAGTGAACCCTCTCAGGCTAGCTGACACAACAGGGCGTTACTTGGTTTCCTGTGCTTATGTTACTTAACTAACAATTTGCAGCTCAACTTTAGATAGGTAATAACAACTAAGTCGTACGTATAGGCATCCATAACTACATCATGCAAAATTAATTATAGCATGAACTACGTAGAAGGCGGGTAAATAAAATTCCATTAGCAAATTCAACGGTTGCCAACGGTTCGCCCCCTAATGTGTTTGTTTTTATCATACTTTCCTATCAAAAATAACTCTTGCAATTCCGACCACCTTCAACTTCCTGTAGATACTGTTTCTTTTTTTCGCTTCCAAATATGTTTACAGAACATCGTTTTTCGCACAAAACAATTACGCATTTTGTCACGCAAACTGCCTGTTGATGGATGGACGGTGTGAACATAAACTAAAAAAAAGACAACAAACAATTTTACCGACTCCAAAAAATATTAAAATAATTTACTACCAGTGAACTTTGAAGTCGTTGCCTCAGCATAAGCCAGCTGAAGTGAAAGATGCTCAATAAATAATAAATATTCGTAAGGTAGACTTCTGCTAACTCTTGCCGAGGTACCGACTTCAAACTACATAGTGGAAAATTACTGTGATATTTTTTTCAGCCAGTTAATTTTTTACTATATATTTTTTTCTCATTTGTTGTGTATAAAGCGCTCAGTTGTTTTATACGACAAACGCTGCGTTAAGTGCAATGCGTTTGACGAACATCTAATCTAACCAATCACAATGCACGCACACTTCAAAGTTCAATGTTTCAAAAACGGCTAAGCGATGAAACATATCTAAAAACCATTGCTAGAAAACCTGCTTTTTATTTGAAAAAATCCGCATTCAAATCGGTTCATCCGTTTAAGCGCTACGGTGCCACAGACAGACACACAGACGCACATAGCGGTTAAACTCACCACCACCACCACCATCTTGCTCGCTAATCCTGCCGTGAAGCAGCAGTGCTTGCACTGTTGTGTTTCGGCGTGGAGAGTAAAAAAAATAGAGCCGGTGAAATTACTGGCACTTGAGGTATTCCATCTTAGGCCTCTAGGTTGGCAACGCATCTGCAATATCCCTGGGGTTGCAGATGTTTACGGGCGGTGGTGATCTCTTACCACCAGGAGACCCACTTGCTCGTTTACCTTACAGTCAAATAAAAAAAAAACTTACAACACTCCTCTTTTTACTTCGGGGGTTAAAAATACCAAATAAATAAATAAAGAAAATAAATAAATGTGTGCCAGGTATTCAAGTCTTTATGATGAGTTTAAAAGTCAAAGCTAACTGTTTATTTAGTCAAAAAGTAAGTAACTTCTTGAAACAAAAAGTAAATTAGTTTTATCTAGGTATTGATTATTTACAAATGCCTGATTAAATTAACAAAGCAATATCATGAATCATCACTGTTGAATGGCTATGTCAAGTTTGTAGGCGCAATAATAGCATTTGGAAGGTAAAGTCTCCTCCACTAGATAATATCTGCCACAACGAAGCGTGGCAGATATTATCGTGAAAAATATCTGACACATCGTACCGGCCCTAGAAATAGAGTCATAATATCTATTATGACTCTATATATTACGATGTGTCAGATATTTACGAACTCTTTTATTTAAACTATTTCATTCTCAATAGTTTTCAACTAACTGCACTAGCTAGGTACCTATCGTACATGTGTGTGGTAGGTAGCGGAAGAACAAGTACGTAGTTTATTAAATAGAAAAGAAAAAAAAAATCAAAGGAAGATTTATAACGTTAACAAAGACAGTCAATATTAAATTAGTATCAGGTACGTATCGTGCAAGAATATAAAGCGGCCTCGCCGCTGACGCCTGTTCGTGATGAACTGGATAGATAAAAGACGGTAAAGCGTGGTTTAAATAACACAACACCGCGACTTTATTGGCTCCAACTTCGTTGGCGGAGCGCCAAATGATGTTTTTAACAATTCGATTTTCTTACTCGGTGCGTCACCTTAATGAGGTTGTTAAAAAGGACGCACATGTCACCTTAGCTTGGCATGGCAATTTTACCAGTTGGAATGAGTAAAAAATTGATCGTCGTTGCTCATCGTGGACGGCGTAACTCTTCTCTGAGAACTTTTCACAAGTTTCCGTTAGGCGTCTACTATACTCATGACCCGGTAGCATTACATTGTGCGTATTTGTGGCATCATTTATTGACATGAAAAAAATGACGAAATACCAATCTCTTCTACATGAAAAATATGAAATTGGCCTTCTACCGAGAACTCTTAATTTTTACTGATAATTTTACTTTCTAGATATGATTCAAATGCCACCAAAATGCTGCAATGTTATTAATAATTCATACCTACATACAATACAATACAATACAATACTCTTTATTGTACACCAGAAATAGTAAGCGATACAGAAAACATAGCTAGCCATGTGTAGTCACAATCACAACACATATCTACTTAGGTTAAGGATCTTTAAAAAACGAGCCTATCAGTCTTTTTTTTTTATTCGACTGGAAGGCAAACGAGCAAGTGGGTCTCCTGGTTGTAAGAGATCACCACCGCCCATAAACATCTGCAACACCAGGGGTATTGCAGATGCGTTGCCAACCTAGTGGCCTAAGTTGGAATACCTCAAGTGCCAGTAATTTCAACGGCTGTCTTACTCTCCGCGCCGAAACACAACAGTGCAAGCACTGCTGCTTCACGGCGGGATTAGCAAGCAAGATAGTGGTAGCAATCCGGGCGGACCTTGCACAAGGTCCTACCACCTGCAGTCTCTTAAAGGGTCGGCAACGCACCCGTGATACCCCTAGTGTTGGCAGGTGTAAATGGGCGGCGGTGATTGCTTCCAATCAGGTGACCTGCATGCTCGTTTCCCTCTTTTATATAGAAATTATATTCTTGGAAATGTTTCTGGGAATACAGTACCCAATTCACCTGTAACCCGATTCGCATCAGAGACTTTGTTACCCTAACCTGCAGGTTAGGTATACAGCGTCCGCAATTAGAATCATATTTCCGACGGCGCGCCGCACGCCTGTATTCCCGGCAGGTAATAAAAAAGAAATAATAGGGAAAAGGAAACTACAGCTGCATTTTCTTTCTTAATTAGTGAAAATATTGCTTCTTCAAGGGTTCAGGGCTCTTTTGTCCCTCTTGTTATTAATTTACTTTGAGAATGCTTTTATTAAAGAATTTCCCTACAAACTCTTCATTGTACAACATAAGTAAACAAATAAAATTGACAAACAATATAACATAGAAAGAATTTTAAAGAATTTTATTCTTGCTTCCGATACGTTTGTTTATTTATTTAGAAACGAATATGTCGATTCGAGATTATAAATTTTTCAAGGCATAGAAAATTTACGCAATGACACTTGGATTTCAATGTCAACATCTTTCTGTAATTCGCGAACGCTTTATCGCTGAAGTTTCAACTACTTTTCTAACCTTCTAACAACACAGTTTCCGACTTAGATTACACTGGTTATCTTTAATATACTGAACGGTTGCCGAAGCCGACCCATTTAACCGGTCCAAGGACAAACGACACAGTTGCGTGTGTCCAATGACTGCAGGGTCATCCATTACTGGCGTTTCGTCACGGGGGACAGTTGTAAAAAGCACTAACACGATAGTTCATAATTAAACGAATTCGTGTTTTTTAAAGACAGGGGGAAAACTAGTAGGCGGGTCAACTGATGGAAAACAATCAGAACCGCACGTGGACACCCATAACATAATTTGAATCACGGATGCGGTAACGGCCCTTTGAAAGAGTAGACTCGTTTTTAGGTTTCCGTAGCCAAAGTGGCAAAAACGGAACACTTACAGGTTCGCCTTGTCGGTCTGTTTGTTCGTCCGTCTGTAGATTTGCTAAAAGACTATTTTTTAGTGTTACTTGTCGTGGACGTAAAGTGGGGTGATTTTTTTTTTGTCTAAACAATTATAACTTTGCTAAAACCATTTCTCGATTCTGTATGCAAAATATTATGCTTTATATATTCCTGCTGATGTCGTTACGTACTTTTGATTGCTTTATACACGATGCCTTGAAGCGCTACGATGTGCTTTTAAGTGCATAAAGTGTATTAAGTTTTGAAAGTTGTTCAACAAAAAGAATGAGACGAACTGCGAAAACAGTTTACTGAAATTGAATGAAGTTCTGCTGAAATTAAGTTTGAAACTTTTGAGCACGATAACTTCCTCTTTCAGGAACTTGCAGTTACATTTGCATCTCTGTGTTAAAACACTTCACCTAATTACGAGTGAGTGCGATAATTAATTAACAGTTAAATATGTCCATACTAATATTATAAATGCGAAAGTGTGATTGTATGTTTGTGTGTTTATCCATCTTTCGACGTTTTTTTTGGCATAGAGATAGTTTATGGGCCCTAGAGTGACATAGGCTACTTTGTATCCTGGCAAAATGCACAGTTCCCGAGGGAACAGCGCGTGATAACCGAATACCACGCGGGCGGAGCCGCCAGCAAAAGCTAGTATAATTATAAAGAAAAAACAAGTTCATTACGAGAAGTTGGTCAATAACATGCGTTGGCTTAATTAAATTTAATTCACCTTTCACTTTACCACCAAATTTTTGTATTACGCTTTTACTAAAAGTGCCCAGGAAACTAGTAGCCCCAAACTAATCTAGTAGTAGTAGTAATAGAATATTAAATGGTACATTCGCATTATCGGACATTTAAAATCCAGTTGTTTTTAAAGCTCTTAATTTTTGTGCTCTACATAATTTTATAACCGTGCAAATGTGTTGTATTCACGTTTTGTTTAATTAAGGTCTCTTGTGAATAATGTAATCTAAAATCTTTTAGATGTAGGCTTAGACTTGACAGTATGAAAGCTGTAATTTATAAGATAGGTACTTAAGTTACATAAGCCTATATCAGTCTAGAAATTCTAGAAAATTCAACGATTTGAATTATTCTAATGTGCTACTAAAATAAATTATGTAATTTTTTAAATAATATATTAGGCTAATTCATTTTATTATATTCAGTCTAATTACCTTTAATAAACAACAATTAATGTACGCGACTAAGAAATGAAACCTTCATTACGCTTGTATATTCACACAGCATCAAGTACTCGGGTTCAGTGGCAATGTGCGGTAAAGGTATAATATGTTAAAAAAGGAAATTTTTGATATACCTAAGCTTTTTTGGCTGACCCTACTTTTGTTGTATGTACTTGTATTGTCATCAAAACTACTTTTACCGTACCACATTTCAAGCCGATTTCATCAACAGTTAAGGTGTTCCGTCCTGCAGGGAGAATCCTGACCAGACTACCTGGATGTCACTGCCAGATTATTGTATTTGTTACCAGATTTACATATTTAAGTATGCCAAATTTCAAGGCAATCTGACTACAGGAAGTCAGTCAAATTTATCTTCGAAGATTTGACCCAAATAAATAAACAAACAGGACAAGCTTTTAGCTTGTGAAAACTGGTTTTCATCGTACAAAAATCTGTTTAATATTCCTTCAATTATAATATATGTGTATATAGTACATAAACGGTCCCACAGCAGTCACGTTACCTTGTTTAATTATGCATAGCCGTCCGCCGCCGCGATCTCTAATGGATCTTCCAGATTATCCCAGATTATTGTTTGGATTTTATGAAGCTTTTCTGTTTGTGATACGTTTGAAACATTTGTTAAGATCCTTAGCTGAAACATATATTTCCATTGCCGGAATATTGAACCATCTCGAAGTATAACTGCAGCAAACTGACGAAAACAAGATCTATCATTATTATTTAGTCGTCATTGTAATGATTGATGATCATCAAAACAGCTACGATAGCCGCAGCTGATTCAGAAATAGTACCTACCTAACTCAAGTATTACTCTTGCTCTGCTATTAACCTGTGTCAGACTGCACAGTTGATGCAGTTGCTTGTCAATGTAAGTACGTACATCATTTCAGACTAAAGAAGTTTCAAGTCAGCCAACGTTTTACATCATAAAAATTATCCACGCATCGTAAAACTTCGTTATTTTTATATTTTAAATTTACATCAAATTGCAATAATTTTAGCAGATATTCGTATGTTGGAATAATTAGCTTAGCATTATAGGTAGACAACTCGAAAAAAGTGACAATCAGGGGAAGCTACACGCAATTCGAAAATAGAAGTTCGTAGCGTTTTGCTGACGTAAATATTATTTAATACGAGAGTGAGAGGGATTTTAGGTACGATACGAATTTCAATTTTAGAATTTTGTTGTAGCCCCTTCATTGGCGACTAACCATTATTTTATTTAGTTGCTTTCTTAGCGTCTTTCTTTTGCCGAGCTGTGAAGTGTTTAGATACAAAATAATTTCATTTTTTGCATTTTTTCCTCTCGCAATGTGATGAAAATCATTGTTTGTATCACGGGCCGTAAGAGGATTACAAACTCAAGTCATTAAGAGCCCTTCGCCTCCGGCGTCGTGCTTCTAATAAATAGACGCTCGTTTTGATCCCCTTCTTACGCCCCTCAATGCACAATGTACTATTATTTCCCGTGTCAAAAATTTTCACAAAATCTTAAACTAAACAAAACATGTTTCTATGTATAGGTACAGTGGTTTGGCTTCATAATAACTCGTTTCCCACCGAGTTGTCCAGATTTTCACCGCTTGCCCACATCTCCCATTCGCCCCTTCTTCACAGTAGAGCCTTTTCTGCCCTGAGTTATCTACCAAAGATCCACGCCACTGCACTGCACATTACTTATATAATAGAATTTGCTAATAATTGATTAATGTCGTACCTGTCCAAAATAAATGACAATCATTATTTGTAACCTCCCATATGGCAAGAGAAATCATCAAAATTCGAACCTGCTTGCCGTCTGTATTAGAAAGTTAAAATAACATTGTCTAATCACGGGTGCGATATGTTCAGTGATTTTTCTGGCGATGACCGCACTCGACTCGACACAATTATGACGTTGGATTTTGTTATTAAATTGAATTTTCCTTTCTTTTCAGCATTTCCGGGAAGAAAGTTGAAAATACAACAGGACGACAGGAATCACTTCCTTTGTGTCACACGAGAGGCTGTCTGCACCCTCGTCAAAAGGACCTCGCCTGTTATCGAGCACAGAACATATCCGGACAGCAGGTACGTCGGAAATTATTCGAAAATTAGCTGTTTTTACCAACTTTTGTGTAACTTACAATGATCGAGTGTTTGACGATAACTTATTATCTTTCACCAACTTTATTTCACCTTATTTCAGTGATGAAATATGGTGTGAATAAATGTGCCTATACCAACGGAAGTATAATCAGGTATTTTTTACGAAAAATATTTTTTAAAGTACATAAATGGGTTTTGTTTAAAATATGGCTTAATTCTTTATTTATTAAGTTTTTTTATTAAACCAAATCCATACTAATATTATAAATGGGAAAGTTTGTATGTTTGTATGTTGTTTGTCCGTTTTTAACGTCGAAACAGAGAGACGGATTGACGTGATTTTTTGACATAGGTAGTGATAGTTTATTTATGGGCCAGAGAGTGACATAGGCCACTTTTTATCCCGGAAAAATGCACAGTTACCGAGGGAACAGCGCGCGATACCCGAACTCCGAAGCCGCGGACAAAAGCTAGTAATAAAAAATATTTGAAACAGTAAAAAAAAAAAATTGAATCAGGCGTTACTTTGCGGAGGTTCATATCAATGAACTAAAAGAATTTCTGGGGTGAATTTTTGCGGGTGAGCAAAGAAATTCTTTTAGTTCAGTAAAAAAAAAGAAATGGTACTTCTGGTAGCAATGATAACTCTGCGCTTTTCAGTTTCAAAAGCGCTTCGTAACTTTTAAAGAAACTTTTACAATTCACACTGGGCTCCTCTTGTAACATTACTTGTTTCTTTTCTTTGATGATACACCTAATAAGCGAAAAATATTGTTAGAGGCTTCGTTGCCTACTTGAATTTTTTATGAAAACTGCACAATACAGTGCGAGACGCGAAAATACGAACGGCATTTCATTTTTTTTTTATTTTTACTAAGTTACTATAACTTCCGCTAGTATAACTTTGACAGTTCCATACACTTGCACTGTCACACTGCTAAACTGAGCTTAACACTAAATCGAGATTTACTTAATTCTTTCCCGCAGTTTTCAGTGGCCATTAGACAAGCAGTCAGCCGTCAAAAATATTAAAATGTTAATCAGCTCGGTGTTCTAAATATTTTAGAAATAGAAATCATTGAATTTGTGACAAAGTAGCGTAGCATAACAAAAAGATATTAAAAAGGTGGCTGGTGCCAAAAGTAACACTTAGGTATAATTAGTATAATGCTAGCTATCTCGTTACTTGTAATTATCCTCATATTAAATGTATTGTATATGTCGGCTGCCGATCGTAAAATCCACCAGATCACGAAATTCCTAGGCACATCATGAAATGGCGCCATTTCATGATATGCCTAAATGTTGGCCAGGCATATCACGATGTGCCTGAGAAATAATACGGCAGATCGATTAGAGCAACGCATTCTTCGATATTCCTAGCTTTATACCGGGCATATCGTGATATGTTGAAAAAAGGAAAAAATTAGGCACGACGAGCGAAGCGAGGAGTGGTTAATATGAATTGTGACCAAGTGCCAAGTGCTGGCGAAGTGCCAGAAACGACATGGCGGCGTTTCATGATATGCCTAGGAATTTCATGATCTGCCTAAACTAGGCAAACCATGAAATGGCGGCGTTTCATGGTATGCCTAGGAATTTCATGATCTGCCTAAACTAGGCAAATCATGAAATGACGGCGTTTCATGATATGCCTAATAATTTCATGATCTGCCTAAACGTCACTAGGCAAATCGTCAAACGGTGAGTTTTGAACGATATGGTGGATGTCCCTTAGCCAATTCATGAAATGACGCCATTTCACGATATGCCTAGGAATTTCGTGATCTGGCGGATTTTGCGATCGGCCGCCGACATATATACTAACTCAGTACTAGACAGTATTTTATCAACTGTATTGTCCTGCTGGAAAACGGGGAGTTGTAATATGTTACAAGCCTCCTTGAACTCTATTAAAAAAGGTGAATTTAGTAGGTAAAGAACTAAAGTTACAAACAGAGCACAGTAATTTACTCACTCAAAGTGTCAGTCCTTGTCCATCGTTTCAGAGTAGTGAGCACATACGGAAAGCGACGTATATGGATGACCTCTTGCTCGGTGGATGAGCAATCTGTTAAAGACCGCGGGAAGCAATTGACTGTAGGTAGCAGAAAACCGGTGGTCGTGGAGATGCTAGCAGTTGACGTCTTCCAAATAACAGATTGAGAAAGTAAATGCGACGTGGCTTTAAACAAAAGATACCTACATTTTACGAAAGTAGCCGAGGTATATTAGTAAGTCATCAAGTATCTGCAACACAATGTTCATCCTAAATATGGATAGCGTGACTTTCAGTTTAGCTATAAAACCTACTCATTACTATGACAGCGCAGCGATAGCTCCCACAAAGGCTATTGCACCATTAAACTGTCTTTTGTTTTATTGAAATACCACTTGTGCAAGTTACTTGAATACTATACATACCAATAATGGAAAATTAAGCTAGAAACTGAGCGCCAAGAAAGAGTAACAAAATTACTTTACATTAATGTTTTCACTAATTCCGGTTCTCTCTGTCCCTAATAACTGGGTATAGGTAGGTATACGAGTATTATATCTATTTTTATATTTATTTTCTGTATTTTTTTGTTTACTTTGGAGATCTCGAAAAGGTTTTCTACGATTTCGAGAATATTTGCAGGTGGTAGGACCTTGTGCAAGGTCCACCCGGATTGCTACCACCATCTTGCTCGCTAATCCTGCCTTGAAGGAGCAGTGCTTGCACTGTTGTGTTTCGGCGCGGAGAGTAAGACAGCCGGTGAAATTACTGGCACTTGAGGTATTCCAACTTAGGCCTCTAGGTTGGCAACGCATCTGCAATACCCTTGATGTTGCAGATGTTTATGGGCGGTGGTGATCTCTTACCACCAGGAGACCCACTTGCTCGTTTGCCTTCCAGTAGAATTAAAAAAAAAAATTTTGGTATCGATCGAACAATCGATCTTGCTTGGTCGTATCTCTGTAGAAACGCGTGATTTTGAGCATTAGCTCAACCGAAGCTCAGTCGCGCAGATACCTATCATTAAGTAGCATAATTTTGTTTTAAATCTGTTCCTTCTATTATTATTGTGTGTCTTCATATCGTAGTAGTATAACAATAATAACAAAGAAATGCTCAACGTAACATAACTTCGATTATTTAATTCATTCAAAAATAATTGGCTGGTTGTAAAGTTGACATTAGTAACAAGAAATTTCGTCGGTCGATATCGAAATCTTTTATGTAATTGGGAATTTCCTAGCGATTAAGAACCAAGATGTTTTTAATCGATTTGTGTAACAACTAGCTTAGGTAATATAGTGGTCCAATGGTAATAAGACCAATGAAATTAGCATTTACCTGCCCCCCCCCCCTCCTCTTAAAGACTCAAAGATTTGAAAATGATTTATTGTAAGACCACAGGTACTAAAATAAGGTAAGGCGCATAGTTTACCAATAAAACTGAACTGGCTGGCAATAAATACATGTCGAAGAAAGTTAAGACACGAAGACAAACCATAGCTAGTAGGAAAGGAGTAACGTAACCCGGGGCTATTGTAGCTGGGGGGATGTTGTATTTGAACCGTCTTATGCCGTCCTTACGACCCATGTTCGCCATGTTCATGGGTGTTGTGAGAAGACAGTCTTCTAACGAACACAACGTGAAAAGGCCGAGAATGGTCGTAAGAACGCCATCAACCGGCTCCGATACAATATCCCCCCAGCTACAATAGCCCTGGGTCACCTTACACCAAATTTACTAATGTTTTTTTTTTCACAGTTAACTACTATACTTATAGATAACGCCATAAGGTAATCTGGTTGCGAAGCTCTTCACTGTTGGACTTAGATAAATTTCGTAGCTTCATATTTTTCATAGCTTTTTGACCGCTACAGTTGACATGTAAAATCTAACTCCCACTTTATAACAAACCACCAGATTAAAATATGTAGCATAATCGTTGCACGACGAAAGTTATACTTACTCTCATATATGCATGCGTACGAGTAGGATGTTGCTCGCTTCGTAGGTATATGTAGTGATTTCTCCAATAATTATGACCCAGACTCTACGATTTGACGACGAACATTTTCACAGGTACTTAACCAATAAATCCTCTTTACTAAAGTAGCTTAGTAGATTCCTAACATTTGCCCGAATATCATAATGCACTAATCTCACATGCCCTAATTCATGAGCCATAACTTTATATTCCTTTAGTTGATTATGGCATAAGATATTAGGCATATTGAGCATTACGGCACTTGTGTATTATGGCAGTACTTACTTTATTAGGCTCTCACAATATTTATTTATTTATGAATTGTTCATATGTATTTTGATAGATATCATTACTACAACCCAATCGACCAAGTTCAAGAATGTAACATTTCTTAACATGCACATCATCGGCAGAAAATAAAGAACGTTACTTGCATCATAAATGCATGCGCCATTATTTCAAACTTTCTAATTAATATTGGCAGATAAATTAATCGTCTATTCTATTCTCTTTTAATACTGTAATAAAAATCTATGTGTGTATACCAATACGAGGGTCAAACTGAAAGTTCTTAGAAAATCAAAAACTGAGCAAACTAGCAAGTTATTAGTTTTATTATATCTTTTCAAAATAGTGTCCATTCACATCAATACACCGCTGCATCCGATGGAACCACTGAGAAAAGCACTTAGCCCAGTCGTACTTAGGGGTCTCTTCGACGGCCTTTTGAAACGCACCCACTGCTTCCTCGGTGTTCATAAAAAGTTTTCCTCGAAGTTTTTCTTTTATTTTCGGGAATAAATAAAAATCGCAAGGTGCGAGGTCGGGGCTATACGGCGGGTGACCCAGTAATTCCACGTCTGACGTCACTAAATAGTCGATCGTTCGCCTGGCGGTGTGCGACGAGGCGTTGTCGTGGTGAAGAAGGATCCTACTTCGAGGTCGCTTCTCCCGAACTTTTTCCAATACAAGTGGCAAACAATTGTTAGTGTACCACTCTGCAGTAACTGTTTTTTGATTCTCTAAAGCAATTGTCGCATAGTGACCTGTCCTTCCGAAGAACGAGGCCACCATCTTTTTTCCCACGCTTCGACCTCTCTTCACTTTAGTTGGCAACTCCTCGAAAGGAAACACCCATTGAGCAGACTGTCTCTTGGTTTCTGGATCATAACAGTAAACCCAGCTTTCGTCACCCGTAAGTATGTCGAAAACAGCATTTGAGTCACCTCCGTTAAATCTTTCAATCATTTCACGGCACCAATCAACCCGACGGAGTTTTTGGGCCTCGGTCAAATTATGAGGTATCCACCTCGCACAAAGCTTCCTGACCGCTAAATGTTCATGGAGGATTTTATGCACTTGACTCATACCGATGCCTAAGGTTGTCCGAATCTGCTGATACGTCACTCTTTTGTCAGTCTCTATCATACGCTGCACAACACTGATGTTATTTTCAGTCGTCGCCGTAGAAGGCCGTCCCTCACGCAGATCGTCGGTGAGATTAGTGCGACCACGTTTAAACTCATTAAACCAGTTGTAAATGGTCGCACGAGATGGAGCTTCATCATGAAAGGCCAATCGAAGTCTATCATAGCTTTCTTGTTGACTTAAATGACATCGAAAGTCATAAAAAATCATTGCACGAAAATTTTCGCGAGTTAAATTCATGTTGACGTGACACAGACAATTTTCAATTTGCCGCCAAATCGTAAAACTAATGACAAATGAATGAAATACATACTCAATAATATTGGCAAAGAGTTCCATTTTCAAAATTTAAACTTACTTTTTTATTATATTGTTTACAAGTGGCCAGTTCTAAAAACTTTCAGTGTCGCCCTCGTAGTCTTAGAGCTCATAATTTACGTCTATACGCTAACTAAATGAAAAACCGGCCAAGAGCGTGTCGGATACACCCGAAATAGGGTTCCGTAGCTATTACGAAAAAAATAAGTGATACTAGCTTTTCCCGCGGCTCCGCCCGCGTGGTATTCGGTTATCGCGGGCTGTTCCCTCCGGAACTGTGCATTTTTCCGGGATAAAAAGTAGCCTATGTCACTCTCGGGCCCATAAACTATCTCTATACCGAAAATCACATCGATCCGTCGCCCCGTTACGGCGTGAAAGGCGGACAAACATACAAACACACAAACATTAGGTATAGTTTTCCCGGTAAGTTTGACTTACTACTATCCTGAAAGTTTTCCACCCACTGGTTTAGATTTTAGAGGGGGGGACGCTAAAATTTAATAAAAATTTGCACTTTAAAGTTGAATATTTTGCAAAAAAATCTCTGAATCGTTTTAGCAACCCCCTAATGGTTTTTTCCGTTCTTGCCATTTTTGCTAAGGAACCCTAAAAAAGCTATATTTAAAGACTCATAATTATAAAGACACGCAGCGTTTTTATTGATCCGAGCTTCGTCAAAAGTGAAAGGCACCCAAATGGCCAGAACAAGTTCCGTTTTGGCGGTGCCCAATGGACCTACTTACTCCCACAATATTATTCGCCGCCGCCGACTCTGAGATAGATGTGCATATTAAATAAACGGTAGCCGCCATTGTCAAAAATAATCGTTCTTTTAGACGCGTCATTAGGGACACGAAAGTTACTGTAAATTATCACTGCGTAGAGACCATTGTTTTCAAAACCTAAAGAATATTTTAAGCTTTTAAAAACGAGTAGGTAAATTACTGTTCCCTTTCATCGTCACTATTGTTCGGGTTTACGTTCCGTAAATTACCGTCTAATTTGAGAGTAAATATTGTGGCATTCTGTCATTAAACGATTATATATTGCCTGACATGGATTTAACAATGTGTTTGCCACAATTTGATTTCAATTTGATTAATTCCACGCGATGTTACACCGTGGAGCAGGAACCGCGTCATAGACAATGCTCAAATTACTAATTGCAATCGCTTTGATAGCTCATAATGAACGGTAATCTGCTAGCACATTAAATGTATAATACAAGAGGTTATATAAAATGATATTTGACTCTGCTACGACCTGAGACGACGGTCCGATGTTTAATGCTTTCACTATTTGGACAGTTACCAAAATCGATGTTTCCGACCGAGCTTTTTATATTTTATTTCACCTAGAATCGAGTCAATGGCCATTCTCCGGCACTCTGACACTTTAAACGTAACGAGGAAAAAATGTTATATTGAAGTGCGATTTTTTCCCAACCGGCTGAATGATGCCTTTGAACGAGAGGGTAAAGAATTAAAAACATGATTGAAATTGGTTCGAATGTTGTGTTGTTGGGTTTAAATTGAAATTTGATATAAAAGGTCAAAAATTTACCTTTGTTTTGACTGGAGCCTAAGGTGTACAGATGACGATTTAACGCATTTATCTGTGCTTTATCTCTTACTTGATCAATAAGTGATGTGTGTTATATAATAAAGTCAAATAATAATACTCCTTTTAGTCATTGGTTTTATTCAAAAAAACGATTTGAATATTCAACAATTTTTCATCGCATTTTACAACCACATCGCACCTATTTTCATAATGGTTCCCAAGTTTTTGAAAATAATAAGATTCACTAAACATTACGTATGTATTTACAGCTTATAACAATTATTCTTAAATACAATAACAAACTTACAATAATTAGTATTCAACTGGTTCCATAATTATCCTAATGGCAAGCCATTTCGAGTCACCAATCAAATTAGCGCTTCACTAGATCGTTTCTAGAAGATTTTATGTACTTTATATACTTCAAAGTTTTAATCTGATTATTTAGAAGCAGATTGAACATAATGCTTGCATGGATTGTCGCTAACTATAGCCTCTATCTAGCAGTTGCTTCCCTCTATCTATCTTTCTGTTACATATTAAATAAATAAATTGAGCAATCTCAACTAGGACTTACTGGTAACTTTGCCTTACTGTATAAATAAGTCTTTTAGATCAGAAAATACTCCGGGCCGACGTAAGACCCGCACTTAGGGAAGTCAGGAGGGGCTTGCACAAAATCTCCTTCTTTGCCTACTTTTAGTATGAAGTCTAATCCTCTCGTCCAATGTGTGGACCTTTCGTCCCTCATTAACCAAAATCCTGGGTTATCAGCCTTGAAACGGAGCGCCACGACACCAAACTTGGGAATAGTGATAGTGTCTTTGATGACTGGATCCTTGAGGTTCTGTGATGTGAACAATGTGCCTTCTTCGTTCATCTTCATCACGGTTTCTTTGTCCAAACTGCTGTTGAACTCTTGTATGCCGACCACGTAGAAACTGTAGCCATGTAGATGGAAGATGTGATCGGATTCACCTCCTGTAAAAAAGAGGCATTTCAATTATGTGTAACCTGACCTTTATTATTTTTGTACACTTTATTATTAAGTTAAAATTAAATTTACTATAACAGTAGTTGGGTTAATAATTAATACAGTATCCTTTTGTTATTTAGACGATGAAACTGAAAACTAATTGCTCTCTGGTAGTAATAAAGTCAACATCAATACCACTATCGTGAACAAACATTAGTCTGCACAATCCCCTACTGAGTGATAATTTAAGCTTTATTAGATGCTGACATTGCCAACGCAGCACAATTGAAATGAATGTTGTGTACGTGACTAACTCGCAGCCTGCTGTACCGCAGTATTTATGAAACATCAGGAATTAAAAACGGCAAAAATAGATGAGGTAGACGTCCGAATATTGATCATTGTCCCAGTGGTTGCCGTCATTAATTAAAATCAAAACGTTTTATATGTACTTTTATGCTACAAGCGCTTTCATAAATACTAACATTGCCAAAAAGGATGTGGCTGAAAAAACAGCAAAAATCTTTTTTTTAATATAAAATCATGTTGCTGTTTTCCTTGCATGTACAAGCAAAACAAAACAAATGAAATGAACAAAATCTTAAATAAAAACTAATTAAAAAAAATCCAATTAAAAATCTGTTAAGTAGCTTAAAGTACAACAGTCGGAACCCAGTAATAGCTACCGTCTGGCACCTAACACTGATGTAATAAAAATATTGAAAATTTAACATAATTTATAAATTAACCTAACAAATATCAAATTATCAATATCTTGAGAAAGTAACGGAAGTACTAACTTGGCGATTGTTTTCTCGGGCTTAATAAAAATGATTTTTACATATTGGAGTCGAACGTGAGAGATTGGATATACGCTACATCACTAGTACCTACTGACTCATATATTGCACGTTGAGATCCAGAAGTAATTGCTAACATTCACAAAACTAGACCCATCGATTTGTCAGACGAACCACACGCTCGGCCGTAGACCGAAGATAAAACTCAGCTCAATGAAAAGGCTGGACATTTTACCTGGTAAATCTATCCCTATCAGTTTTAAAGCAAGTATGTCTTCCTCACTTCTACTTCAAAAAAAACATTGTTTAATGACAAAAAAATAATTCAACAAAATTGCTAAACATTAGTATTTAAAATGGAGGTAATGGAGGTAAGTGGAAGTGGGCTGGACACATATGTCGCAGGAGTGATAGAAGATGGGGAAGGCCGTAATGGAGTGGAGACCCAGAACCGGGCGAAGAAACGTTGGTAGACAGGAGATGAGGTGGACCGACGACCTGGTCAAAGTAGCGGAAAGGTGCTAGATGAAGAGAGCACTGAACCGAGATGAGCGGCGAGCAATGCAGCATGCCTACACTCAGCATTGGGCAATCTCTCTGAAGAACCTTGGGGTGGGGTATTTTATTTATTTATTTAATTGGTAATTATTTACATTCACAGGCTTATAGCTTGCACCAAGGCGCCTATAATGGTAGGATGATCTATCTATACATATAATAAAGCTGAAGAGGGTCGAAAGTCTGTACATGGAAGATATTTGAAAAAAAGTTAGCTGGGGATACTTAGAATCGATAACAGAACACGTTCCAATAGTTTTTAGAATTTTTGTCTGTTTGTCTGTTTATCTGTTTATCTGTTTGTCGTTTTTTTGTGCGGGCATCACGTGAGAACGGCTGAACGGATTTTGGTGCAAACTTTACTAATCTGTCGAGAAAATCCCCGGCCAAATTATAGGCTATCAAAATTCAACCCTTACACTATAAAAATTCAACCCTTAAAAGGGAAGGTAGACACTAAACTCGATTGAGTTTGCACCTTCAAGTTTTCAAATACGTGCTATGATTATCGAGTACCCCGCTATACTAACAGATGGCGCTGAAATTAATAACGTTGTGACATGATTAAGTCGCTGAGTAAGGATTTTGCCAAATTAAGAAATTTAAAAGAGGGGGTACGGATATCAAAAAATTTAATTGAATATTAAATGATAATGAACAAAATTAAACGGTAGTAAATTAATTGCCACACATTGCAGTGCCATCTTTTGGAGAACTGAGTAAACATTAAGTAATGAAGAATAAATGGGTTTACATAGTTACATAATGTAATATCGACACATATAATTGCATAATTATTTAATATTATTTTATTACGATATAATACAAAATTATGAATTCACTATGTCATGAATTATACCTAATCGTTATTATATCATATATTTTAAGCACTTAATAATGGCTCTGGAGGGTGGGTATTTTGAAAAAAAAAAAAAAACTTTGTCATTTGCGGAGTAAATGTCAAACGATTTGGGGCTCGCCTTGCCTTCCAGTCGTATAAAAAAAAAAAAAAGTATGTAAAATTTTATTCCTTGAGTATATGATACATATTATGGGCATTTCAATCTACCGGTTTACTATTGTTTCGGCGAAAATTATTTAGCAAATTATTAGCTCCCAAACTATTTATCCCATATTTTTATTTAGGCGAAATGTTATTTCCCAACTCAACATTTCGCACTGATATCATTTCCCAACTAATCATTTGATAAATTATTATTATGCAAATTATTACCTGGGATTTTTTTAAGATGTCATTAATATTTTGGTCAAAATGTATTGATTGGCATACCTTAACTTAGCAACATGTTGAATCTCATTAAACCTACTTTCCTACTGACAGGTTATACTGGCTGCTATAAAACAACCTAACATCGAAGGCTAAGGTGGGAGCTACGCTCCGCTCCGCTTCGCTCCCGCCTTAGCCTTCTGAACATAAACTATCCAAGTCGCTTCTGCTCCGAACCGACTTGCTCGCTCGCTTCGCTCGCTCGCACAAATTTTGAGCTAATACTTTGTAACATAAAAATTGGTAAAATGTTATTTACTTAACAATTTGTTATTTGTCTAAGCCAATCACTTGCTACATAATTATTTGCCACATAAAAGTGTGACGAAGTAAAATTTTGCAATATAAAAATGTTGCGAAATAAGAAAAATGCGAAGTATAGTTATGCCAACGATTGGTTTTCCAAATGAAACTTCGGCGAAAGATTGGTTGCTTATTGTTGCTAAGTGAAATTTGGCGAAACATATTTCGCCGAAAAGTCAGTACACCCAATCTACTGCTGTACCCTGAGTTTATCTCTCCGATTTCAACAAATTTTGGGATGTAGACTCAGTCCATGATTCTGAGCTGTAAAACAGGGTCTTCAGATGTGAATGTGAAACTTAGTGAACAGGTTTTTCAGTTGATATTTATCCGCAGTTTGAAAAAAGTTTTCGAAAATCCTTATGAATCGGAAAATGTGGAACATTGAAGTTTGTGAGAAAATCTGATTAGGTACTCTCGACCCAACTGTATCGTAACCCACTGTGAAGCCTTTTCGTGGAAAAAGTCATAGTGACATCGCATTGTTTTACAAGGGAATTTATTATGACTCTTTGATAAAATTCAACTTTGCGTCCGGACTCAAAGGTTTACAATACAATACAATACAAATGCTCTTTATTGTACACCAGAAACTACACAACTTTGTTGTTTACTAATGTTTCGGCGAAAAACGTTTGGCAACCTGGTTCATTTGACCACTTTTCATTTCCCAACTGTTTAATATTTCTGAATTTCTGAAACTGTAAATATTTCATGATTTTTATAAAACTAATCTACACGATGGCCCTGAAATAAATCCTGAAATATTTACAGTTGTGTAGTATGTAGAGTTGTGAAATGAAAAGTTGCGAAAAGGCAGTACCCGGAACTCAAATGGTTCGACCTTTGGGTTCGACTAAAGGTTCCCCTGTACTATGGAGTATTTTGTAAATATCGAAATCTACGCAGACGAAGTCGCGGGCAAAAGCTAGTACATAAATAATTTCAAAACAATAGGTATATTATTCTAAGTAAACGCTTAAAGCTCCTCATGTGGCGCATACGAGAATGCAAGTAAGCTAGTGATAAGAATACAAATTGACGACTAAAATGCGAAAAGCCCTTGACATACGCCGAAAGCCTCTGCTAGTTCGTAAAGTGAAGGTCTACAGGATCCCGTCGTAAATAAATCAACCGTGCTTGCGGCATCGGTCCGAAAGCTGAATCATTCATTCCCTTTGACAAGCGAGCTTCGGCTTAATATATTAGAGCAAAACACACTTCATCGCTTATTTAATACATCCAGGGTCTATGTAATATGAGCTGATTTCAGATGCCTATGTTGTTATCTATCTATATAATATCTTTAAACGAAATGAGATTTTTTTATAAATCTATTCCTGAACTGTTAGCCGTAATTCCATCTGCGAAGAATTCGTTTATCACTATCACGCAGGATCCACGGTTGTTGCATCTAATTCGGTTCAACAGTTTGCTGTAAGGGAGAACAATCAGTCTAACTTGGCTTTATCTCTGCAAAAATGCGTGTTTTCGAGTTTTAGCAAAAAAAAAGCTCCGAGTAAAGGTCGGTCAACCAGGTAGGTACTGCTATGTTATCCATACTTCGATATACTAATAGTAATATACTAATAATATTGTAATGCGAAAGTATGTGTATTTGTATGTTTGTCCGCCTTTCACGTGGAATGGGAGCGACGGATCGACGTGATTTTTGGCATGGGGATACTCGTAGTTTATGGGCCAGAGAGTGACATAGGGTAGGTACTTTTTGTCCCGGAAAAATGCCCAGTTTCCGAGAGAACAGCGCGCGATAGCCGAATTCCACGCGGACAAAGTCGCGGGCAAAGCTAGTTTAATATATAAGTAATCTTATTGCGATAAACTTATGAAGATTTTTCCATAAAAGGAGCAACGTAGCATATGTTGGACGCAGTATTACAAAACTGCGTCGAAACACTCTTGCGGTTATTGAGGAAATAAGCGTTTATTCCATTCGATTACGCTAACTGGTTAGAAAATGTTGAATAAGCATAGCCGACTGAACCTCTCGCTTAATAAAAAAAAACCAGTCAAGTGCGAGTCGGACTCGCGCACCGAGGGTCTCGCACAAATTTGTATGTATGTAAATAACCGTTAATGGAGTCTGGAGGATTTTTCCCGTTTTATCCGATTGATTTTTTTCCTCTGAAATATAAAATAGAAAATGTTTGACACGATATCTTAAATATAAAATATCAAATGAATCTGACACTAGTTGCTAGAGAGCAATGCATGAGTAATTCGATATCTGCCCGGGTATTGAATTATCATAACAAGAAGTAATTGCTTGTTACGTTGTTTCCAGATGTCAATGATCTATTTACTAACTTAAATGTAAAGTGATATTCTTTGTTTACTCATTTTAAAGGTATACAAAGTATTTGTAGTCTTTTTTATGTGCTTCGAGGCAGGTGATCTCTTATGTTTGTTCACGTTGTTTCGGTCTCTCTGATGGCACCAAGAATTTATGTTTGTTTCGTGGAATTGGCATTGGTCTCAAAAAACAATTTTAATTTTAATTTAAGACATCTATATCAAGGATTTTGTTTTAGTTGGGTTTTTAATTGTTTATCTCATTTATACCTAAGTTACCAGAATTATATAGCTAACCATAGTCGCAATGGCGGTAAAAGCTGTACTTCGTTTTTTTAGCATTAGAAAAAGGGTAAAAAATCTTGACGAGTCTTTTTATTTAAAAATGTTATTAAAAAAACAGTAATTATTGCTGTGACTTATTTTTCAAAAGTGTTTTTCAATAAAATGACATGTCATGATCGCGTACATACCTTCTTGTAATGAAAAAAAAAACTAAGTGCGTTTATCTTTGCCCGTCACAATTATTTAAAACAACGTAGGTAGTATCATTTGTCAACTGTCAGTGTTAGGATTAGGCAGTTTAGTTACATAACGTTTATTTACGAGGAACAAAGGTCAAATGTTATTTTGAAAATAAACACATGATCATTTATTATTTTTTTAGTAAAATGAGATAAAATGATTTAATAAACGAAGCTATTCCTCGAAATGGTTTCGGAATTAGACCACATTGTAAAAAAGAAATCAATGCCATTGGCATTACCAATTTTACGCGCCACGTGATAACATGACTAATTAAAATTGATCAAAAAAAAAAAATATCCTTTGAAAGCAACGTTAACAACCACTTTACGCTCATTAAAACAGCAGCAGCGTGCTGCTACCTTTCAATGAATGCTGTAATACTTAGATGGTGGAATATTCCGTAGCCCACAACCGAGTCTATCTTCAACAAAAAAAAAAAGTAGAAGACACTCAAATATTCTTGTCACACAAAAACTCATAGACTTGCGGCGAAGTATCGAGGGTGTTACAAGAATTACTAAATCTTATTCTCGTGAACTCTATAAAATGTTTCCTCTTTTTTCATAAAAATGTAGATCACCAATTTAATTCATACTATTATACTTTAATTCGCTGCAGGTTCATCCGATAGCGCCGTGGCGGTGGTTTTAGAGAAAGTGTCGACCAAGTTCGTCATTAACAACTTTGACACAAATTTCTGCGTTAATAACATGTAGCGTTATGGAAACTGCCTTGACTATCAAACGTCAACAACAATATATTGCAGCCTTAGAGACGCTTTGTTAACCCTGCAGGGCAAGCTAACTATCACGTAGGAAGACAGCACAATGTATATTTGGCTGGGGTTGTCTGCAGGATGGCGGATCCCTACCCTAGCAGCTCTATTTCAAGCCCAATATACTTAGGAAAGTATCCCACATTATATCAAATATCGTACAGCTCTAATGTCAAGCTCCAAGGACTGCTTTCCAGTCGCGTGGCCCCGTAACAACTAAACTCCTGCCGAGTTGCCTAGATTGTCCCACTTGCCCACAGATCTCATTCGCCTTTTATTCAAATGCTGTTTCAAAGTGGTATCTTTTTTACTGAGGATTTATACCGAAAAATTATGAAGTCCTTGGCTGCCTCGTAACATTTGACTGTGCTTCACTTTTGTAATATCAACTCTGCAGCAGGGCTACTACGAAACTCGAAACTCGAAGTCCGTGTCGTATCGTCCCTCTCGCCCTCGTATTAAATAGTATAAGTGTCAGAAGGACCGCATGACACGAACTTCGAGGTTCGAGTGTCGTAGAAGCCCTGCTGACCTCAAACGCGTTGCAACTGGGAACAATTATTTTTTTATGGTATAGGGCCCAAACGAGCAGACGGATCGCCTGATGGCGAGCGATTACCGTCGCCCATTGACACCTTCAGTACCAGAAGAGTCACAAGTGCGTTGCCGGCCTTTAAGGGTAGAAGTACGCTCTAGTCTAATTTAATGCACCATTCAAGAAGCTGTTCCTATTTCTAGATTTTTTTTAACAAAAACTTAGGTACAATCAAAACTAGTATACATCAAATTGTCACCATCCTAAGAAGAAAGCGAAGAAAGTACTTATCTAAATCGAAAGTTGATTAAATCAACTCTTCATAAATAGTTAAGTATCGATACTTATCATGACTTTTTATACTTCACTGCAGGGAAAGGTAAAGTTTAAGAAGGTCAAAGCCTCTTATTTAAGTAACGTTTTCTATACGTTTGCTTGTCACTTGCATAACGCACCATTGTATTGGCGAATATTGACACGTTGAAAGATATTCTCTGTTTATGCTAACATGGTAACACCCATGTGCTTAACAAGTAACGTTTTGAGATTTCTACAAAGATATTAAAGCCTTAAATGGCTGACTGGCTGATGTTAGTGAACCTAATATTTACGGTTTGTTTGCCTTGCTCATTTCCTTTGAGACGTGTATTAACGTTTATGTTTATACGTTTTTTGCTTTCCGTACCATTACTTCGTGCTGTCGTCCGTTAATTCCCACAACAATTTTGTCATATCCTAATTACCTCTCCTACTTAGTTATAAGATCCTCCTCTAACTAGCTATCCTCTCCTAATTTTGACAATGATGCCAGTCATAAAAAATACGAAACTGTGCGGTTTTCAAGATTATTGGAAGCGGCATCTTAAGAAAGCCGTAGGTTAGGCGACGTTTTAGTGTAAGAGTAACAACAATTTTTAAAATAAAAATGTTTTAGATATTAAACTCTTTATGACAAACGATAATTCGAAAAAAATATTTTATGGTTATCTGTATAGATCCTATCATAAAAGTTTGTTTGAAAGAAATGGTGTTTTTTTAAATTTTTACTACCACTTATAAGCATTTGAATAGACTTCTTGTTTGAAACCAATTTGAACGCATACAATTCTGTGAAACAGGTACTAAACTGCAACAAAGCTAAATAATGACCGCTTATCCGTTACTATGTATTAATTAAGTAGATGCCAGACGAAAATGATCCAGAACCGCACCTGCATTTGATGAAGTTAATTAAACGCAACGTAATCACACCTACGTGTTGCTTTTGTTTTTGAATTCCATCATCCGCTTCATCCCATTGTTATAATTTTCTCACCTGCCGAAAGATACAACGATTGCCGTTTTATTTAATTTCAATAATCCCATTACCTTCCTTTCGAATCTCATGCCACGAATAATCACAGTAATTATAATGCTGCGTTTTTTGCTTTAAATAACAAACGTTACGTGTGTGTACAAAGTCGAGGGAAAGTTAAGATTGCGTTCCAACCCAAAAATTAGTTTACAATTGAAAACTAGATACAAATGCGTGAGCGAGAATGTCAGGTCAGAGTTCCGTATAAAAGGTATGAACTAAGAGGGATACTAACCAAACAAACAATCCGAAGATTTTCGGTTAGCAAAAAACTCTACCGACTATCATAATACGTTTAGCAGAGTGATCTGTTCTTAGGCTTGTTATGTTGCAGAGTAATATTATGATCATATTTATGTAGATTATTCTGGTTCAGCTAGCCTAAGTTTTATGTAATTATGTTGAAATAAGTGGACATTCTATTTGTATATAATAATAATATCAGTAAGAGATTTTGTTCATGATGTCAAGTAAAAATAAATATTCGGTCGTACCTACACTACTGCAATGAAATTAAAACCGTTTTAAAGTACTTACCTAACGTTGTTTACATAATATTATTTGACGAAAAATACTTAAACAATACAACCATTTACTCTTTATTGACGTAGATACTCGTTATTTTGTATTTCAACATTTACGTAAAACTTAGTACGAGTAGATACCCTAAAAAAACGTTGGTACGTTCGTGTCCGTTACAGATCAAGAAGTAAATTGGTCAGTAGACGCGGCAACTTGCTACGTGGAGGTAAGTATACAATTATTTTTGGAACGGACACTCACCAACAGGGCCAGTGTAGTGAAATACACAACAAGTTACAATAGTTTACTTAGATGCGGTATTTTTGTCTGAAGTAAGCCATTTCAAAGTACTAAATAGTCAGTAAATGGGTGAAGACCAAAAAGTTGCACACGGAGTGCAACTTTTTTTTTTTCTTCACCCAATGACGATATTCCTATGAACAAGATGATGCGTGCAGCTGCGTTAAAATATCACAAGTCCATTAAAGATACTTCATAACGGTGTACATCCCGTAACAAATGCATCTAACACATTTAATTGGTATATAATTGCTGTCGCACTTAATAATATTGTTGTCTTGTGTAGTGTTGTCTATTGTTGTGTTGTAAATAAATGTATTTCTTTCTCTCTTTCTTTCACATAAAAATACAAATTCACAGAGAGGAGAACAAAGGCGAGCTTATCTCCCTACTTTCTAAGTTACCTTGGTCGAACATGACGAGTTCCACGGTAGAGTGGAGAGGCACATCCTTCACGTGGACACACTCTTCTCCCTCCCCTGGTCCATCCTGGCACAGCGAGTCTGCCGTCACGTCTGCCCCTTGCGTGAGCAGGGGAGACGCGGGGTAGGTGAAGCGGTGGCCGTCGGTTTGACCCCAGCTCTCTGCGGAACAAAAGAAAAACAAATTGAAAATAGCATTTACAGAATGAATATGTGTCTTGTTTGTGAAAGAAAATCAGCTTGGCTTTGAATAACGATACGAACACTAAGGGGCTGTTTCACCATCCATTGATTAGTGTTAACTGACGGTTAAATGTGATGCCGTCTCCGTCTATTCGAACAAAACAAATAGACCGACGACAAACGACCAATTAGATCGACGTTAACATTTCGAGAGGTTCAAACAAACTAACTCAACAATCTGCTGAAATATACGGGATCAATTTTAAATGACTTACTTGTATACTGATTTAAGGTAATTCTCTAAGTTAGAAACTTAATTGTATTACAATAACGAATACTCTATGAAAAACATCAACATTTCGTACGAAATACTTGACAAGCAAATCACACTAGCACTTAGAAAGGTTTTTAGTGGACTTCATACAAAAAATAATGGAAGCCAGCAGGCTACTCCGAAACTTGAAACTGGAAGTTCGTGTCGTGCGGTCCCTCTGACACTTATACTATTTAATACGAGAGCGAAAGGGACCGCACTGTATTAGACGCGGGTTTTGGGAGTTTATATTTAAATGATTGGAGGATGCAGTAAAACAACCATTTTCTGTAGACGGTAGATCAAGTCATGATTTATTTATTTGAACGCTGCTTTATAAACGAAACGCAGGTGACCATAGACTATACAACATGCCCTTTCTTTAAAAAATAAATAAATCTGACACTTGACATTTCGACACATTGACAGTTGACAGCTAACAATATACATTTATTGAATAATAGCATGCCTTAAAATTATTAATTAATTAATCAGATTATACAAAACAACAATAAATAATTACAATAAAAATTTCAAAATGTCGAATACATAATAATACAATACAATTAATTTCCAATTTATTTACAATTATATGCTATGTCTAAATATGTAATTTTACAATAATAAATTATTTACAAGTCCAATCTATTTGTTTTCTTCAGCAATCTACCTCTAGAACTGTATCTTATTTCAGGTGTATTGCTACCAATTGCAATGTCTAACATTTCTGGTAAGTTTTGAACATTATTACTTGATTCTGACTGACTATCGGACTGACACATGACTATTTGATTTTCATTCAAGAATTCTGTATCTTGATTGTTCTCATTCATTTCAACAAACAATGGAGACAATATGATATCCCCATCATTACATAAACTTGACATAGGACTTACAATATCTGAAATATTTGACATATTATTTTCATTGTTCTTATTTTGTGATACATTGCTTTTATTATATGGACTATCTGCACTTGACCGACTTGACTCCATTGACATAAATGTTTCATTTATGGAGTTTGTTTTTGAACTATTTTGACTACAATTGTTACAACTTGACACTTGGTTTTGAGCATTCACAATATACTCTGGAATGTAATAATATTTCATTGCATCATCCTCTTTTAGACATTTTTGATTTTTATTTGGACTTTGACCTTTCGACTTTTCAGTAAAACTTGACTTGTTATTTTTGTTTGTAACTACTTGGCTTGACTGATTGGAATATGGCTTGTGACTATTAAGGTTTGACATATTTGACACATTTGACTTAAACAATTTAATATGTTGAGAATTTCTTCTGTATGTTACACCATTTTCATTTTTTACTATATATGACCTAGGAAATTTAGTCTTAGACACAATATAACCTTTAGACCATGTCAGATCTTTGGGGTTTTTCTTAAAATATACTTCATCATTAAGCTGAAAATCATGACACTTTTTAGCATTTTTATTATAGTAAGACTTACTTTTTTCTATCATTTCAGTCTTATTTTTGAAATGATCAGAAAATTTTACTATTTTAGGTTTTAACTGACTAGTTTTTATGGGTAATTTTGTTCTTAACTTTCTTGACATGAGTAATTCAGATGGTGACTTTAAATTACCTCTAGGTGTTGTCCTATACTGTAGCAAACCTGTATAAATATCTGTGCCTGAATGTTCACATTTTTTTAATATGTTTTTTATTATTTTCACAGAAATTTCTGCGAGTCCGTTCGACCTTGACAAATGAGGACTAGACATTATGTGTTCAATATCCCAGTCCTTCATGAAATTATGAAATTCATTGGAACTGTATGGTGGACCTCCGTCGCTTACCAATTGTACTGGAATTCCATGACGGGCAAAAATAGACTTCAATTGTGTTATTATTGTTTGACTTCTACTATCTGTATTTAACTGAGCTATTTCAATGTAGTTAGAATAATAATCAACGACTAGCAAATATTTTTTATTATTGTATTCAAATAAATCTGTTGCTACCTTTTGCCATGGCAATACTGGTTGTTCATGAGTTAATAAAGTTTCCTTCGTTTTATTTGCACTGTGTGTCATACAAGTCTCACATTGTCTGATTTTCATCTCTATGTCATTATAAATATTAGGCCAAAATACAATACCACGGGCTAAATTTTTAGTTTTTTCCATGCCCATATGACCCTCGTGTAACTGCTGTAATATTTCTGACCGCATTGACTTTGGAATGATTACTGATTGGTTTTTGAAGACTATTTCATCAACTACATGAATTTCATCTCGAATATTCCAATATGGCAGGGTTAAAGGATCACAATGTTGTTTACTATTAGGCCATCCTATTTTATGATATTCTTTTAATTTTTGTAAGATTTTATCTGACTTTGTATGAGACACAATTTGCTGTAACCTACCCTCACTTATTGCCAAATTTGAAGTCAACAACCTTACCTGACAAACAATATTGTTTTCAAATTCATCCAAATCTAATTTCTCTACCTCGGTATTAATGACAGGCGCTCTAGACAAAGTATCTGAGATATACATTTCAGTTCCTTTTGTATATGAGACAATTAGGTCATATGATTGTAACGTGATCATCATTCTTTGAAGTCTTGCTGGCACATCTGAAAGTGGCTTTTTAAACAGTGTGATCAAAGGTTGATGATCCGTTTCGACCTGTATTGTTTTGCCATAGATATATTGATGAAATTTTTTACATCCGAAAACAATTGCATACAATTCTTTCTCTATTTGCGCGTAATTTTCTTGAGTTTTTGTTAAAGACTTTGATGAATAAGCTATGGGGTTTTTCCCATGGAAAATGACTGCCCCAACTGCTTTCTGACTTGCATCGACTGACATTCTAACTGGCTTATTTACATCATAGTGGACCAAGACAGGTGACTGACAAATTAATTTCTTCAAATTTACAAATTGCTTATCATGGTTTAGTGTCCACTGCCAAATATTTTGTTTTTTAAGTAGATCTCTCAGTAAACTTGTTTCATGAGCCAAATTAGGAATATATGAACCTAAGTAATTTACCATACCGAGAAATCGTTGGAGATCTTTGACATTCTCCGGCTTCGGCATTTTCATTATAGCTTCTATTTTTGAAGAATCTGCCGATATGCCATTTTTATTAAAAATATGCCCTACATAAGAAACTTCGGTCTTATTAAATTTACATTTTGACTTATTGAATTTTAAATTAATTTCTCTAGCCTTTTTAAGAACATTTTCTAACCTAGCGTCGTGTTCTGCTTGGTTTGAGCCATAAACTAGTATGTCATCTACGAAAATTAAAACACCAGGTAATTCACCAAATAAATCTGTCATGACTCGATGAAAAATTTCACCACTCGAGTTTATGCCATAAGGTAGACGTAGAAATTTGTACCTACCAAATTGAGTATTGAATGTACATAGGTCACTACTCTCTGAATCAAGTTTAATCATCCAATAGCCTGAATTCGCATCTAATTTTGAAAATATTGCAGCACCAGCAACCTTTGAGCGTAAATCATCTAAAGTAGGATATGGAAAATGAGGTCTTTTAATAGCTTTATTTAAATTTCTTGGGTCTAAACAAATGCGTAATTGACCGTTAGGTTTTTCTACAGGAACTATAGCGTTAACCCAATTAGTTGGTTTAGTTACCTTTTGAATGACTTGCAATTTTTCCATTCTGTCTAGCTCTGACTTTAGTTTTGGGTGCAATGCGTATGGAATTCGGCGAACTGGGCAGACTTTTGGAGTGATGCTATTATCTATCTCTAAATGCGCTTCGAATGGTAAACATCCTAACCCTTCGAAAGTATCTGAATAATTTTCGATAATTGTTTGTACTGACCTTTGGTTCTGGTTAATAATCGGTGTGTTCGTTAATTTAAACATTCTTTTCACGATGCCACATTCCTCACAAGTCTTCCAGCCTAATATAGTAGCACATTTACAAATTACCACTATAAAATTAATATTCACTTTTTGACCGTTATCAAAAGTACATGCTAATGCGACACTACCCACATTTTCTATAAGTTGACCTGAAAATGTAAATATTCTATCTTTTGTCTTTTTTATAGGAATTTTAATGTTACAATTGTTCTCTAAATGATATAATGTTTCCAAAGAAATTACATTGATGTCAGCTCCAGTGTCAATTTGACAGTTAATTTTATGGTCAAAGAAATTAATATTTATTTTCCAATTAGATGAATTACAATTATTTTGGCTATTATTATTTATTGAATTAATTACAAAATCATTAGAAAAATTATCATTATCAGAAATGTCGGTTAAATTTAAAATGTCAGTTTCATTCAAATTCAAATTACTGGTATTTATAGAACTTACATTTTTATTGTTTTTGTTTCTGTCGCTGAAGTAACAATATGCCGCGAAGTGGTTTGGTTTCTTGCAGATGGAACATATTTTTCCTTGAGCTGGACATTTTATTCTGTGTTGCTGACCACATCTTTTACAGACTGTTTTATTGCCTCGTGAACTACTGTTTGACCTGAAATTGCCTGAAAAGAAATTGTTGGTTCTTCTTTCTTGACTTTGACTATTGTTTCTATATTTGCGCTGGCTGTCGAAATTATGTCTTGATTTATGTCTCGTCGGTGTTGAGCTTCTACTAATATGACTTCTTTTGGAAATGGCTTGTACTTGAAGATCATTTTCTTTATTTCCAAGCTTTTTTGATCTCTGGCATGATAATTCGATTGTTTTAGCTGCTTCGACTGCTTCGTTAACATCTTTAAATTCTTTTTGAAGAAGTTTTTCTTTTATTTGACTGTCTTTAATGCCAATTATGAACATATCTTTGACTAGAGACTCTTTTAATGTTTCGAATTTGCAACTTGACGACAAATTATTTAAATAAGTCACATATTCATCTAGAGACTCGTTTTGTTCTTGGTAACGGGTGAAAAAATTGTATCTTTCGACCGTTACATTTTTATATTCGTTAAATTTTAAATCAAATTTTTTCAAAATGGACGTTAACGTTTCATCTTTGGACTCGACATTGAAAGAGTTAAATATTTGCAGACCTTCATCGCCTATTGCATTAAGGAATATAGCGATTTGTTTTGACTCTGGTACTTTTTCTATGTCATTTGCTTCGAAATAAATTAGGAATTTTTGTTTCCACAGCTTCCATTTTTCGGAATTAGCACAGTCTTTTCCTCCATTATCTTTAGATAAGCATAGAGGTTTCAGATTATTAGCTAAAATAACATTATGTACCTTTTCTCCCATTTTGACTGTGTTTTTTCTTTCTTGACTTCTTCAATTTTTCTTCAGACTTGTAATATTTCTTGACTTCAGACTATTTCTCCGCACTCTGACAACATGGGTTACTTTTAACACCATGGGCCACTTCTGACACCATGTATTAGACGCGGGTTTAGGGAGTTTATATTTAAATGATTGGAGGATGCAGTAAAACAACCATTTGCTGTAGATGGTAGATCAAGTAATGATTTATTTATTTGAACGCTGCTTTATAAACGAAACGCAGGTGACCATAGACTATACAACACGCACGACACGAACTTCGAGTTTCGAGTTTCGAAGTAGCCCTGCAGCCACTAAATGGCCCGCCATTAAAATCAAATGACATGACAATACAGTGGTTTTGGCCTCTCGCCCATAACATAACGGTATGCGTATAATTTAGTATTGGGCACGCACAAAACGTAAGATTTTACAAGTTTCTACCATAAATAATAATATTTACAACACCCAGTTCTTGATAATGGAATAACAGTCATAAAATACAACAGAAACTATATAACTGAACTAGAAATAGTTCTAAGAATAATGTGTTTTCTTAAGTAGCATGGAATTATAAATTGAACTAGAATAGTTACCTCAGTAAAAAAAGCTTCAAAAACTTCAATAATGACTAGTTATTGATATTAATTTACGCAAATGAAAGTAAGATTTTTATGTATACAACATAGAGCCGTCCTTCCAAATGGACGGTATCATGACAGTCAAACATTTACGAGTTAGTCCAGTAGTTAAAATAAAGTAGTTTTCTGACCGTGTGTTATTGAAACAAATGATGAAAGTAACATACCTATATTGTCTTTGAAATTTTATAGTTACGATTAAGTACATGTACAATTTGTGTGCGATGTTAGAATTTGAAATAAACGGGTATTTGGTATGAATATACACAATTGTTGATTATTTGAAAAATGAAAATATTTTGCCAATTTTAAGGTACATTACGTAAGAATTTACATAGCTAATTAACTTAAAGGTAGGAACTAAGGTTTAAATAACAGCGGTTCTCACACTAGGTCGGGCCTGTACCGTGAGAAGTATGTAGCTAAATATTGCAAGAACAATAATTTTGATTGTAATTTTAACTATTTTAGTACGCCTTTTTACATTTCTTTCTCTTGTTCATTTTAATTTTCATATGTTTTATATACAATAAAGAGTTACATTACAATACAATTTTAACACAAAAAAAATTGTTCAAATTAACATGGGACCAAACGAAAAATTATCCTCCCAAACCAATAATATGTCTTCAAATCAGTTTATAAATCCTAATACTTAGTTTTTGTCAATAATTTCACGTTTAATTCAAAAAGCTAATTTTTTATTGTAGTTGCATTGCTATCTAAACTACACATATCAGTACCAAATTTCAAGTCCATGCCATTAACCTTTTAAATAATAGTTCTGTCCTACGGAAACTACCTTGGCTGTTCTACTAGAATTACTTAGACAACAAAACCAGATTATTGTATTGTCACCAGACTTACAGAAGTACTTACACCTAATTTCAGCTCTATCAGATACCAAGAAATGGTAGAAAAATTGTTTGCAAATTTCCTAGATAAACATGTAAAGTTAGATAAAAGCTTATAAAAAAATTAAAGGCTTTAAAAACCTTCATTCCTCTCTTTTGAAGTAAGTTAAAATGGAATGAACTAGAATCCATTCCCGGATTTATAAAGGTATATCTACATTAATATTGCATTATGTTTAGCAGCTTTAGATCGAGCAGCTGCATTTTATTGTGCTTGCAAGCGAGTCGATAAAATTTACTGGTTCCTTAGTACCAATTCCAATCGAGCTAAGTATCTATTGGGAACGTGATCTGATTCCAATGGCTATCGTGCGTCCATAAAGTTTTATACAAATGTATCATTCAGCACCGTCTCTGTGGCGAGCGTCTTTATTTTTATTAACCCCCGACGCAAAAATAGGGGTGTTATAAGTTTGACCGCTATATGTGCCTGTATGTCTATCTGAGCGTTCGTCTGATTTGAATGCGATTTTTTATTAGATCACGTTTTTCACGATGGTTCCTAGATATGTTTCATCAAAATCGGTTCAGCTGTTGCTATTTACTTCTCCCGTGAAATTTTTACAAGATCTCTTGTTAGATTTATAATACGCACTCAATATAATGAAAACTCACATACTTATATTAGGTATAGGTATGTCAAATTCTTTATAAATAGGTGAAAAACTTAAGTAAAAGCCGTCATTTACATCTATAGCTCTCTACATAGCTCCAATGATTTAGGCTGTGTGTTATCAATCATTCAATTACTTAGTCAGTCGCATGAGGGTACTGTCCATTGTGGCGTCACTGTCGTGAACGAATTCCTATCCCTACGGAATTAAATTAATCTACATAACAAAAGGAACCTCTATGAAAAATATTAATTTTCAAAGCTAAGGGTTTGTATTGGCGTTGATTACAAAGTCAATGAAGACTGGCGTGTTTTTGCATAATTAAAAGAAAACGTTTTATAGTTTTTAAGATCCGCTTCTCTCCCGTGTCAAAAGATTAGGTACGCAATATGATAAACCTAAGAATTGTTGCAATATTACTTCAAAGCACCAAAACCAGCGTCTGATTACTATTTGTATAAACATGCTGCTCTGCCGGCTGCTCTACCGATACCTAAGTATGATCATAAATTAATAAAATAATCCCCAAAATGATGACTACATAATACCAACCCTTACTTTTGGCGCTGCCTACGGCATTACTAGACTCTGGCCAGCGAAACCTATCCCAGAAAAACCGCGGCAAATAAAAAAAAAAAGGCTGACAACACTTGTTCTACACTGATTGAACGATCTTGATAAATAGATATTTATTAAAATTTTCCAGATATTAAATTATACTCGAGACTTCAAGCTGCAACAACATTCATTATAGTAACGTGTGAAAGTTGATGATACACTTGATGATCCCTTGGTAAATTTTACGTCCTTTGTCAGTGCCCATTTACGAAGAGTCATTGATTATATCTTCTAACATTTTAATTCTAACATAATCTTATAACATTTTCCATTTTGAGGATGGTAGGAGGTTGAATAAACAAAACATAATCAATTTATTTCTTAAAGCAGAAATATCAAAATTATGTAAGCCGGGTTGGGTTAGAATGACAACAATTTTGAAAGTCTCAAAAATGATACCAGATTAAAGTTTCGTAAAAAATGCCTAGACAGCTTTCGCTGGCCAGTCTATACATAAATGCTATTACATATACTTAAACCTAGTAAAAGTTGCTGTTCAACGCTAGACAAACTGAATGAGAAACAATAAAACGAATACAATTCATCTGCATTGCAATAAGTATTAAAAGTTGAAACTATGTAGTTGTTTGTGAAAATTAGAAATTACCTTGTAAATTATTCACTTTTGCTAGCACTATGTGAATCATAAACACTTTAGTTATTTATTGACTTATGGAAATGTGAAGCATTTAAAACCTTTTCAGTGTTTTACTGCAATTACTTTTTTACCTTAGGCACTATTGCTTGGCACTACCAGTAGTTTTACTTTTCCATGACACTACTGGTAAAAACGAATTTCCTGTGACACTACAGTGGCCTTTAACTATCATAGTTCTTGGTTGTCTTTTAAACAATAAAAGTTAAGCTACTGATGTTTGGCCTGTTGAATGGTCCTATAAAATTAACGGAAATTGAAAATAACAGAACATGATTATAATTATGAAAATAACACAACGCATATATCTACTAAGTATATGTCTTTATACGTACTAGGTAAGTGGTTTGACATATCGATCGCACGATGATAAATACGACAGGTTGTGTTGTTACTATACTATCGATACTGATATACATACAACCTCATTCCAGTTATGGATTACCTTACGTACTTAAGAAGTCAGGCTCGTGAAAAAAGGCATTTTATAGTTCTGTGGTCAAAATGACAAAGACGGAACCCTTATATATGATTCCGTTATTTTGACTTTGAACTCTTAAAAAAGCAAGCTTCATTTAGAGCATATGTAGGTATAGTCAACAGCAGAAGTAAATTAGCGGTTACGGTGCTCAAAATTATCTACACACGACTCTACTGCTAAGGAAACAAAAGAGTGTTCAGATGATTTTGAGCGCCACGACCACTCATTTACCTTTGCTGCTGACTGTATTAAGTAAATATCTAGTTAATATACACGCAAAACAATGTCTCAAACCTTAGTGAATTAATTTCGAAGGCTGTACCTACTAGGAAACTAAATTATTTAATCGGGCGGGCTATATTCTTAATTTATTAATTTTATTATATTATACTTCGGGAAGCTCGGCTACCAGATGTGTCTTTGTTTATCTTCATAAAAACCCTTTCTCCTTGTTCATATATAGTACATTATTGTAAAAGCTAGAAAGTGAGCAATACGAAAGAAAGATGAACGAATTAGTTTGAATTTAGATTATCTATGGCCACATTTTCAAGTCGTGAATAAACTTTTGTTTAACTAATTTTAGTAGTTAGTGGTGGGGGCGACCCCGAAAACTTTTTTTAACTTATTTTTATATTAGTTATAAAAAAGTAATGGCGTAGTCTAAGCATTGAAACGCGCACATCGCACGAAAGTAGGTATACGTAGGTGCTTAAATGTTGACCTGGGGGTCGACTCTACGTCTACTTGCGACATGCAACGTGATTGGTGGTTGTTTACTGATTTCGCTTCGATTTGCCAATCATCATTACGTCTACGGTATGGGTAGGTATACGTTATATGTATATATTCACCAAGAAATTATAAAATAATACACAGTCACTAAAATTAACCCGCGGCTTCGCACGCCTAAATCATTAGATACCTACCTACAGCAGTTGAATTTTAATTCCGGGATTCTTAAAAATTCCCGTGTGAATTCCCGAAAATTACATCGTGGTTTGAATTGACATTGCATTAAAAGCCACTGTGCCAAATTTCGTGACTTCAAGCCCAACTATTGTTATTTCGATATTTCATCCCTATCCCGTGCGAATGTCGGGATTCCGTAGAAAATTTGTCTAAACCTTGGGCTGTGGCTCTTTATACTTTTGGTTTAAACTGGTTAATGGTGATCTTTAAAATAACTCAGGCCCTATTCGTATACTACGAAGTACAAGATTCGAACATCGAATCTTGCCGCCCCGCCGACGCTAATGTTATTAAATACGAGAGCGAGAGGAATCGTACGATAGGAACTTCGATTTCGAGTTTGTTGTAGCCCCCCTGGTTTTCAGTATGAACAAATGAAAGAACTTGACAGATGCAGTAAAGATTTCAATTGATCGAGACACGCTGCATTGTGTCATCTTAACTTTAAATAAACCGAGCTACACTGCTGTTGATAAACTAAATATGTCCTGTAAAATAAACAAAGAAAACGTCGATGGTGTTAAAGTGATTATGTAAACATAAGTATTATATTTATTTCGTTCGACAAATTAGTAGGTAAGAGCAAAACGAGTTTTTAAGCTGCAGCGGATTTCTTGACTTTGTAATGATAGCTTCTTTCTCACTTATCATGAATGTTTGTAGGTACGTTATTACGTAATATTTCCGGTTCGTAATAATATATTAATGTAATTTATGCGAAGAAATTATACAGATGGCACGATTATGATTACTTTTTAAACAGATACCTACTCGCTAAAATAATCAATACTACACCCAGTTTGATTAATCTGTATTACTATTTCAATCAACATAATCTTCAATTTAATAACTTATTAGAAATAATTAGAAAATGTCTTAACTGACTATGAAAAAAATGTTATTAGGTATTAATCATTTGGGCCTGTCTTCTGTGTTGTTTACAATGTGGCGTTCATTATAGAGTCATTGTATAGTATTTTCGTAGCTAATACGGTGAAAAAGTTCTTCCTATTAAACCAAATAGGTCCCTATTGTCTGTTAAATGAGTCAGGTAATGATGTGCAAAAAAACGAGTGTTTTTAATTCGTATTGACAAGTGATTTATCTTCAGCGAGTGGTGAAAGAGGTGTGGTCGATAGTAATTAATAGTATGATAAGTACATCCTCATTGTGAAGTTATTAATTTGATCGGTGTATTCAATACTTTTGCCGTCGACGCTTTATTGAAATGAAATATGAAATGAAATAATTTATTCTGCTTTAGACATGGTAACAAGTTTACTGCCTTTTATAAATAGTGCATATGTGCAGTGACACGTCTCATCAAATTATATTGGCACGCAAACTTTATTTTTATTTTATATGTATAACGGTTATAATATGTATAACGTGAATTATTTAAAACTATCAATACTCACCATTTTACAATTAAATAACATACAAAAGTTTTTTTCATAGGTAAATGCCCTCGTCTACTCACAATACACGAGTAAAGTTACTATTCCTACTTTGCCTACTTATATTATAAATGCGAAAGTTTGTCTGTGTGTGTGTGTGTGTGTGTGTGTTTGTTACTCTTTCAAGCTAAAACAATCAGAGGTCGTATTGCCTAACGTTTCTGACACTAGCAATCGCAATAAAATGACAGTTTTTGTATGCGAAATCTGTCATTTAATTGCGATCGCGAGTGTCAGAAACGTTAGGCAATAAGGCTTCTGGTATGTGGAGATAGCTGGACGTCTGGAATAACATATAGTCTCTTTTTTTATGCCGCGGGTTTAGATTATTTGGATTTTGGACAGTTGTTCTTAACACAACCTCAATGAAGACCACGATCTAAATTTAGGGAATTCCTAGGGGAATTTTGTAAAATCCCGGAATTTTCAATTGTAACTACCAGATCGAATAGTTTAAGCGTGCAAAGCCGCGGGTAAACTGTAGTATTTTATAATATTCTCTTTATAGAGAGAACTCGTGATAATTACCTGATGATAGATTGGTTGTTGATAGACTCATCACCGTTGCATACTGACAAGTAAAGCAAGAAACATAATATATAGATAAAATAAAATATAGGCTTGTTTCCAGCGATAGCGGAGATAATATGTTGAAAGTTTGCGTGGATATCTCGTATACTGGCACACAATCAAAAATAATCACACCACTTCACTTGATTACCTAATTCAGGCGAGTAGGCATTTTTTTTTAAAGTTTGATTTAAACGAGCTACAGTATTTTTACTTTGCATCTCCGCTACTAATTAGGCACAGAAAACCAGTGTTACTGCGCATAATGTGCGGCATCACAAGCTGAGTGGAGATCCTTTTTGGTATCCTGTCGTGTCACCATGTAACTTTGTTTTAGTGCTAGTTTTAGTCTTATCTATTTTATTATTATCTATTTTATTTTATTAGCATTTTCTTTTGTGTGTTATTTTTTTTTTGTACCTATTTCCTTTTTGTACAATAAAGAGTTTAAACAAACAAACAAACAAACATTATTCTAAGATGGTTGGTGATGGATGGTGACTTAAGAATATGGAGCCAAAATAAATCTTTTTTCTTTCTTTCTTTTTTCTTTGTTTCTAATCGTGCAACCCGTTCTCCTCTTCTTCACGTAAAACAATACATAATCACACAAGCCCAACTATCACAAATGCCACACAAACTGTTAACGCGTTGCGAACTCTCCATGAATTCATTGTCTACGCTACAAACATCCGAGCATACATCCACTGCCAAACAAAACTAATGTCGTTAACCAAATAACTATTCGGCAACCAAACTATTTAAGTATTCGCAGTCAACAACTCTAAATTGGGGACAGACACTTGTATAATGATCCACTTCCGGTGTTTAATTTCTCGTTTTGCTCTGATATTTTTGAAGACAGAACTTAGGTCGCTCCAGCGCAGCTCATAATAATAGTTACTGCGTAACAGATCTGATGGGTGCGTAGCATAATTTTGGAAATCAAAATTCAAATACGGTATTTCTAAGGACAAAATTAAAATGAAATTTATAATTTACGAAATTTCTAAAGGTGCGGTCCTAATGTATATACTCTAAATCAAAATATCTTCTTTTCGAAATCAATTTCCTTTATAATAAATACCTATACTTTAATAATATATTGTACTTTAAAACTCAGCAAAGTTACTTAATACAAAAAGCCCACATAATTCAGTAAATGTACCAAACTCTCACAACTCAGTAAGTTTATCTATACTAAAAAAGTCATACCGCTGTATTTACGTGAAGCAAACACTTTTTTTAATTAACATTAGCACATTATTATCAAGGTTATAATATTTACCTACTGAAATCTCAAATGAGGTAAAAACTCTAAACAAAAGAACACAACTCTCATTAATTAGCTACAACTACGAAACGCTAGCCTAGGTACATACATTAACTGTATTGGTTGTTTGGCTGATTGGTGTGATCCTGATCAAGTTTCCAGATTCATGATTCAGATAATCATGATGATGATGGATGTGACTTTAAAGAGTTTTGCAAGGAGGCATACGCAACTGCGCAATCACGCCGTATTATTTGTGGTCGCTGGCGTGATTATAGCTTATAACTTCACTTTCATCGTTTATGTTCAATTCGCGTTGCATACATTCTAATAGGTTTAATATTCAAGAAAAACCTAATTTACTATTTTTAGTTTTTTTTTTTATAGGAATAGATGTAAAATTTTGTAAAAATATTTTCTTAAGAAACATTTATTATAATGACATTACAAAAAATAAAATAAACAAATTAAGTTACGTATCACGGTTACGAAATGGTTTCAAATCAGCTTAAATAGAAGCGTGAACGGATTAATTTCCTATTATTACTACAACTACTTTCCTATTATTACTACTACAACTATGATTAACTACATATAATTTGTATACGTGAATACTACTTAACTTTGAATCTAATTATATTCACTCATCCATCATTATTAAATATAGAAATACTTACCTATACGAAATCAAGTATCAAATCTTGTTTACCGAAAAACGAAGGCACTTCAACCTATGACTATGACGTTTGTTTCTGCCTACCTATCAGTGATGAAGATATAGAATCCTGCAAAATCGTAAATTAACACATTGTACGAGCGTACAATGTTTTAATTCGGAGCCGATATTTACATACCTACTGCAGAAATGACTGCAATCAGTATTGGCAGGTCAACCAAGACGCGACTTGCTCAATTGAAGTGCCTACGCTATCATACTTTCCTATGTAGAATTAATTAATAGAGCGAAAATATTAGTCAGTTTGCGTCAGATATAATGAACGTGAACAAATCAGTGTACATCGCTTACGAGCACAGTTACCTACCTACTTAGTTGGTTAAGAATAAAAAAGTGTTTACAAAAATAAAATGTAACTGTCCCTCATGTAACTGTAGATATCTGCAACTTATGAATTAATATTTTGTACGTAAGGTAAATATGTCTAACGATTTCGATGCAATTTGCTTTAGGGTTCTTTGCATGCAAAACAATATGTAGGCTAGTTTTATTGATCTCTGAGAAATCATAGAATTGAGAAACAACGAGCTAACTCCTGTTGCCCGAGTACTAAATACAATTAAACACTCGACTCGAATAACTGTCACGACCGACTTGATCTATCTGTGATCTGTGACTGTCACTTTAAACTTCCGCTTAAATCAGGTAACAGTTCCCACGTAACACCAAGTACCTACAGCCTATAAAAAAGCCTTCACTGGGCACTCTATTTTTACATAGTTATGTCGTGCAGGTTGCGCAATAATTACCGACCTACTAACACACAAAGTCTTGCAAAATTATGTAACGAGAAACTAAATGCACACGATATGACGCGATGTCTCGGGCAAACTTGAAGTGCGGGTTTCGCCAAAAAAACAAACAGAATAGAGAAGTTTGCGAAAAAGCCGTGTTAACTCATTATCCCTCGGATTTGGGGTCGTTAATTCGTAATGACTGCCGTGTGGGAAAAAATATACGAACGTAGAATACATTAACTAACTTTCTTGTTCTATTTTGTGGTACCAAAAACACAGTGATTTTAATTGTACTGGAGTAAGTACGGACGATTAGTTTATTCCAAAAAGGAAATCATGGCCAAGAATACGATTTATTTAAACCACATCTATGATAATATTACCTTTTATTATTTATTATTACCTGTCGAAAGTGGTAAGGATGTGTTGAATCGAAAATACCTAATATGCGTAGAATCAAAGAAAATCACAGATTTAGGTTACCTATCTATTTTATCGGTGAACTGTTCGATTGTACATTTCTATTCAAAAATCTTAAGAAAATAAGAAAGTATTGTATCGAAAATACAAACTGAGATATGGATGCACAAGTACTTAAGTAACTAAATAAGAAACAAACAAGCTGAGATATGTGGTGCATAAGAGAAATTCGTGTCTATACTCCTGTTGAATTTGAATTTGAATTTGAATTTGCTGAGGACCTGGGCTCGATTCCCAGCGCTGGTCTCTTTTTCTAGATTTTCTGTGCATCCAGTCTCAGTTTGTATTTTCGATATGGATTTTAGGGGATGACCGTAAGAGTCACAAAATTTGAAGTTGAAATAAAAAATACAAAAAGACTCCAAAAACCAATCCTAACTAAGTAAGTGTAGTGCTAATGTGTATAGTTCCAAAAAAAGAGCAATTCAAAATAATCTATATTAACCTTTCAAAGCTATTGCTTCGTTCGGACTATGTTTCACAAATGTAAACTAAGACGCATTCGAAACTGCGGAAACCATCAATTTTAAACCGTTGCTGTTCAAAGCTTTTGTTGGATATTTCTTCTTTAATCGATAAAAATCGATAAGTTTCGGTTTTACCCAATCATGTCTACAAATTACACGCGTCTTCAAAATTGAGGTCAAACGATGCAACGACTCCAATCCATTAAAATGTTTTGCTTGGAACGCTCGCTCTTACAAAGAAACCACATTGTTCAGCCCTATGAATATTCATTTTAAGCGAATTAAGTACATTTCCTCGCTACCGCTGGCTTTATGACCAGAAAATAAATAAAAAGACGACCTTGGTACTGTCCTACATAAGTTAATGGCAAGTGTCAATGTGTCGCCGACGATTCTTTTTGTTCGAATGTTGTAAGAGGCGTGAATGCCCTCTGAGACTAGGATTTGGACACGGCTACATAATGTAATGTGGTGACGCTCCAGTGCGTCGCTTATACCAACTTATATTCAAGTTTTTATGCTTTTTTTTTCCGTTTCGTTTTTAATTTAATGGTATTGCGCGAACTATTATTAAGCGAATTAATGAAGTATCTAACTTCTTAAAGTATTTAAGCTACAAACTTGTACCAATAGTTAATTGATTCAGGCTGTATTTTGCAGGAATTCGTATCAATCGAATAGATAAGTAAGTATTATTACAACCTTATTACCTTTTTCAGGTAAAAGGGTTCTAGTTCATTAAATACTCACACATACATACATCTAACATTCATCGTTATATCTAACTAAACATTTTATACAAGAGAAATATCCATCAGACTCCAAACTAGGCTGCATCTTCGAGTACGATTAACTGACTAAATGTACCTCTACCAAGTTTGTTAGATTAGTAATTTATTGAATCAGGGGGATTCTTTTTATTCATTGCTAGACAAGCTAAGATGTATTTGTTTGATATTTTAAGAAGTCTATTCAAGATAAATTATAACAGATTTCTTTCCACTTCCCATCTAGTTTCTTTAACACAAGCTAAAATTAACAAAAATACCTACACTTTGCACCAAACGTTTAAGAAACGAAACTTGAATAACCAGTAACAGAATGCATAATGTTGAAAGAGCGAAATTTATTTCTGCTTATGTTTGCATCTACTTTCGAAAAGCATAAAATTAAAAGCATATTGTTATTATACATACCAACTCGCTTTGCTGAAATCCGTCGAGTGGAATAATTGAAGGGCACATAAATTGTCTTCTCAATGACTCCTGCCAACTCTGCTGGAAGTTTATCCGCCGCATGTAACTCGTTCAAACACAACACACTGTCGTGAGTACATCGAGCACTGTTCACAGTCGAAAACTCGCGGACCACTTCGGAAACAATCTCCTTGTCCTGTTTATGTAGCACTTTGTTCCCTTTATTCACATATACTAACTCAGCCAAACCTTCCAAGTTTGCTTGACATTGTTCATCTGCAACCACTTTGACTTGATACACTCCTGGTACTCTATTTGCGTCTAAAACGAAATCGGCACGCTCCCCTCTTCCCATTTCAATGGACGCTACGTACACTGGTTCGACTCGATGGCCATCTAAAGCGATAAGACTCATGATATGGCCATCAATCGATAACTTCACGGAGCAGCTTTTAGCTCCTCCAGCATAAGCTAAGCGAAACCGGTACTTTTTTCCATACTCGACGTAGAACTTTGATATTGGGGCATCACTTGAATCTGGTAAGTTCCCTTTACCATTAATCAGTAAAGATTCCGCGTTACGAATCTTTGACGTTAAATCAGCTAGCGGTCCCATTGAATGCCCCCATTCCGCAACAAAGATTGTGTGTTTGGAATCTTCAACATCGTATAATTTTCTTAAAGGATCTAATCTTGGTGATTGGCGGACGATGAAAGCTCCGGCGAGCCCGTCGGCCGCGTCTGCAGCTGAGTGTGCGTGGTACATATGCGTTCCAACTTCAGATGCCCTAAATTTGTACTGGAAAGTGGTGTACGCTGGCTGAGGGCACTGGGTGAGCATAGGAGCTCCGTCCATAAAAGGGGTTTCCTTCTGCGACTGACCTCGCCAGTGCATAGCGAGTGCGTGCGCGGGTGCACGGTGAACGACGTCCACAACTAAAATGTCATTATGACAAACATGTAATGTTGGAGATGGCAGTTCCCTATTTATCGTCAGGACCCCCCTCTCTCGACCATCTGCTGAGATACACATGGCAGGGCATTCTTCTTCGTTATTTTCTGTACAACTGCCGCAAGATCTGGAGAAGAAGGAAAAGAAATATGTTCAAATGCTTTCTGAACTACATAATATTTGAAAACGCTAACTTTACGAAGCTAACTTCAAAGCTCCCCATGTACCTACGTAACTCTATGATAATGTATGTCCCTGTTGATGTGATTATAATCTAAAAGGAATCAAAAAAGAATAATATTTAGTTACATCACCAAAACCAAGACCTGCAACCCTGTGTTCATATTAGTTGGCTGGAAGTGTTTACAGGATTATCAGATTCTATTGAAATGAAGTTCAAAACAGTCATAAAACGTTATAGTCATGCGAAAACAATAAAATGTTTTTGTCGAAATTTACATTTTTAATACGAACTTTTTTACTGACGGATATACCCGTGAATGAACCAACTTTCGAGTGAGTTGACCGCAAACAAGTAGATAGTCACAGTTGAGTTCATAAACTTGTGAGCAAAAATTTGATCAAAAATATCTGAACACGACTCTATTGTTAATGGTGTAGGAGCGTGTTCAGATATTTTTGATAAAATTTATGCTCACAATTTTATAAACCCGACTGAACTTATACGAAACGAAGTTAATGAACGCGTGAGAAAAAGTTTACTACAATCTAAAGATAAAATTGGTATAAGATTTTTTTGGCCAGTGCCCATTTACAAAGCCAGGCTGTCTTTATCATGGTAACTAAAGTGTCTTTTAGTGGCTGCTCTATTATGATCATAAACACTTACTTGCTGAGAGTTTTGTAGACTTCGATAACAAGCTTAACGCGGCAAATCATCGGCCAGTCGAGCTCGTGACACTCTCGGTCGCAATCTTCAAAATACTCTTCTGTAACGTAAACAATTTAATGATTAAAAAAATATTACATGTCAGAGGAAAAGTTTACTTTGTAAACAGATTGTGAGTTTCCTCAAACCGTCTTAGTCAGTTTTAGTCAAAAACAACAAAGAACATTGTGTTAATCGCGGGAGCTGAAAAATCAAGATGAAGTTCGTGGAACGAGTTCGATAAACTTGCTCTTTTTCCGTAGAGTCAACACCGTAACTCCAAAAGTTTCCGCCCTTTATGGGGTACCTTCCTTTCTATCTGATCAGATATTTTTCATGCTACTTATCGATAATTACATAAGGGGGCTGTTTCACCATCCGTTGATTAGTGTTAGCTGACGGTTAAATATGATGCCGTCTCTATTTGTTTTGTTCGAATAGACGGAGACGGCATCACAGTTATCCGTCAGTTAACACTAATCAATGGATGGTGAAACAGCCCCTAAGATTTAGATCGTAAGCAGAGCTAACGCGTCATAGTGGTCCTACTAAAATGTACAATATGGACTAATACATCTAGATTTTGAAAAGAATCTAAATATTTTAGGCTCTACATCCGCACATGACGAAAAAAACATACACTGAGGGTTCCGTACAGTCCGACGCAAAAATACCTACTATGTTCATTACGCATACACAATAAAATTAAAAAAATATACTAATTTAAAGAAGTAGAGACAATAGAAATGCGTGTTATGTTATACTTATGTAAACTTGAGCTGTTTATCTATTACGGTTCTCCTGATACAGCACTGGGACAGACAGACAAACAGACAGCGAGCCGGCAGTAATACATAATAGTATCCTTCCTAGCGTGGAATAGAACAATATAAGTCCTATATATGTAGCCACGGTAGTTAAGTGGTAACGCTATGTATTTCCGCGCATGATATACTCTATGTCAACAAAGGTACACAAGGACGATCCTTGCGAGATTTGCGCGCTTATGCTTACTAAGATCAATGCAAACAAAACACTGCTGTTTGTTTGTAGACACTCACCTGGCATGGGTGTGTAATACACAACCACCACAACGCACGCAATGATAAAACTCAACGCGAATATCCTCTGAAGGGACATTAACATATAATTAGGCTTTACCATGGGCGCACTGCACGCGTCAATCATCTTCTTTTCCGACTCCATTTTTAAACTTTTTAAATCAAAACCTACACTTGAACTCAAAATTAGTCTGATTCCATTTACATGTTTAGACGCGTCAGAAAATAAAGAACGGTTGTTTTTAAATTTAAATCAAGCCGCCACTCCGTGCGACCTCGCGAGGCGACCAGCGAATGGTGACTGGTAACCAGTTGCTTGCAACACCGAAGAGCTGGCGCGAGGTGCAGTTCCAATTCGGAAGTAAGTTGCCCACTGAGAGTAAACTCTCACTGCTATTATGTAACAAATTGTGTAACCTTTATTAAATCGGTATGCAGAACTACAATGCTGAGATGTCAGGTTTTAAGCGGTATCTAATAACTTAGTCATACATCGATATTATACGAATGTATTAGCGGCGTGGCGCTGCAATAATCTGATTCCCAGAACAGAGACCGTATTGTCTAGCGTTTCTGACGCTCGCAATCGCAATCAAATGACAGATTTCGCATACAAAAACTGTCATTTAATTGCGTTCGCGAGCTTCAAAAACGTTAGACATTCAGGTTTTCCAGCGATAATGTTCACTCCATGCTAGTGATAGGTATATTTATCTATACAATATTAAGTATGTAGTAAGTAACTAATGCTTTTCAATATTATTCTATCTACAAGTACTTATGTTTTCCACAGTTTACTCTCTATTACTAATCAGGTAAACTTTGTTCTTTTTTGCATAAAAAGTCATTCTTCCACTGTTAAGACAACTGCACTAATCCAGATTAGATACTTAAGTATACTTACTTATTTTAACGAGAGACGCTCAACGTGCGCTCAACCATTGGTACCTATACCGCCTATACCACATTTAGCACGCGTTTAAGACCTAATGAAGGTATTAAACGATTTCCAGCTTGCTGGAAATTAATTCCTCAAAACACTTTTTAAGGATTCAATTCTATTGCCGTATTACATGGTAGGTATTACTTAGCCGAGCGAGCGCAGTCAGCGTTATATTTTAAAAGCAGTTCTTAACAACCTCATTAAAATAGTATTTTTAATAATAGATTACTGTCGTGCCATGGAAGTAGGCAATTGCTGGCTGAGTATGAATATTAACGGACGAGCTTGCAAGTCCGTTTAATTAACCAATACAAAGCCAGCAATTCCTATTCCAGCCGAGACTAATATGCTAATATACTTAAAGCTTTTCTCAAAATATAAAGACATAATTTTATTCCAATAAAATTTAATGCTTTCCCGCCTTTTTCATATTTCATTTTCATATAAAAAAAATGTAGGAGTATTTTTCGCTAGGTCTAGGCCAAAATGGCAAAAACGGAACCCTTATAGTTTCGCCATGTCTGTCTATCTGTGCGTCTGCGGCTTTGCTCAAGGACTATCAATGCACGACAGCTGTAATTTTGCTCGAATATATATTATGTAAAATGGTACAATAAAAAATTTAAAAAAAAAATTTAGGGTACCTGGGTCTGGCCGCCAAAAGTTGTACTTTTCGTTTGAAGCTCGCACTTTAACCCTCATAAAAAAATAATACAAAGGTATAATGACAAACAACTTAGGACATTACGTTCTAAAACGTTTTTCCCATACGACACAATAATTAAATATTACAAAACAGTATTGATTAAGCACCAAAAACCTGACGAAACACTAAAAAGTTGGCAAAAAACGTGAATTTTAGTGTTACCTTGCAGAACTTGAACACCTACAATTTTTTAACGGAAATAAGTATACAAATAAAACCAGGCTCAGCAAACTTGGTAAGAAATTGCCCTTAAACTAGTTAAGCTAACAATCTATTATCTGAATATTTCAGGATGTTAAATGTGTTTAAGTACGTGTTCCCGAAAATGGTTCCAAACGTAACACACACTTTTTATATGCATGGGAAATTTTTGTTTCTTATTGTAGCAACAATGTCTCAGGTTTTTAAAGACGGCCAATACTATTAGTATGCTGGTAGAAATTTTGAATCAGGTGACGTATCATTTGTCTACACAATTCTAGGTTTTTGTTACAGGGACAGGTGAAATTTGGAACGATAAAACATTTAGTGGAACTTTTTCGCGAGATTATGTATTGAAACTAATCGTAATTATTGTTCTATTCGAAGTATGGATTGTTTTCCCTTATTTATTATGAAGACTCGCGGCAGTAGCTTCAAAAATATTAGCTGTAGAGCGATTTATATTTTTTCCATTTAGTGTGTTACGGTTTGTGCATTACGTGTGTTATGTTGTGTGGTATGTGTGTTACGCTGTGCGTTATGTCTGTTACGCTGTGCGTTGCGTGTGTTATTTTGGAACATTGTAAAGGCAAATTCACAACGCTTTATTATTTAAATATATTATGCAGCAAGAAAAAATTCAAATTTATAAAAGTGAATCTTACTTAATCAACAAAGACATGTTAGTGGCTAGATAAACTGAGTTAATAGGCGTCATAATTATTTTAGGGTCGCCGTAATCAAAACCGACGAGGAGAATTATATATACTGAGATAAACTATTTGTTATTAATAATTAAACCAATTTTTGCCACAAGCATTTCAGTGAAGGCAAATATCACGAGGAAACCTGCACATAAACAACGCATATATATAGTGAGTCAAAGTTTCGTAAAATGGCATTGAACAAATTAAAAAAAGTTACAGACAAATTACCGAGCTGTCGGTAGGCCTCTGACAAGATGGAGCGACGAGTTGGTTAAGATCGCGGGATCGCGGTGGATGCGAAAAGCACAAGACCGTTCTGAGTGTAGAGCCTTGGGGGAGGCATATGTCCAGCGCAGCAGTGGACGTCTTTCGGCTTTTTTTTATTCGACTAGATGGAAAACGAGCAAGTGGGTCTCCTCATGATAAGAGATCACCACCGCCCATAAACATCTGCAACACCAGGGGTATCGCAGATGCGTTGCCAACCTAGAGGCCTAAGTTAGAATACCTCAAGTGCCAGTAATTTCACCGGCTATCTTACTCTCCACGCCGAAACACAACAGTGCAAGCACTGCTGCTTCACGGCAGGATTAGCGAGCAAGATGGTGGAAGCAATTCGGGCGGACTTTGCACAAGGTCCTACCACCTGTAATGGCTGACATGATGATGATGATCATGATGATGATGATGATGATGAACTGACAAATTTGAGTCGGTTAAAAAATCACATGTGAACGTACTATAGGTACGTACGTGGTATGTACTGCTCCTGAGGCGGTAGGTAAGTATCGTCGTATGGAAAGTTAACACACTACGCTTTTGTACACTATAGTTTATTTATTATGGAAAGGTTACAAACACAGCACAAGCACAGGCAACAGTCTGATAGATGAGAGAATGAAGTAGGAAAACGGAAGCACAATAAGCAAAGGCAATCGAGAGTAGTAGTTAGCGAGCGAGCGCGGCGAGCGGGTAGCGTGCATTCGGAACGCGGGTAGCTGGCGACTGACTAGGCGGCCGGCGGGTGCGCAGAGTGTGCCGCGCGGGACGATGCGAGCCGTTTCTACTACACGATTCTCGCGGCGACTGCCTTACGACGACTCAACGACATCATCATCATCATCGTGAGTATTATTTTACTTTACAGTATTATTTTAATTATTTTCTGATTTTCAGGTGGTGCAGCGTATTATGCCGAACATACATGCCACATGGGTCCCCTCCAGAGACCGTCAAGGGCGATAGTAATTCGGGTATCGCACTTTTCTACCCGATCGTGTTGTTCTTACGACTTCTTTCTTTTCTGATGGTGGAGGTTTCTGTGCTCTTTCTTCAGTATTTGGGCTGTTCTCGTCTGTAAGTATGAATGCCGGTTTGAGTCTATCTATTGTGACTGTTGTTGGTTTACCTTTTATAAGTAGCGTATAGACTTTTTCATTTCTTTTCAGCACTTCATACGGGCCTTTGTAGGCTGGTTGCAGCGCTCCTTTGACGGCGTCTTCCCTGAGGTAAACATGAGTTGTATGAGCCAGTTCTTTGAAAACGAATATTGTTTTATTGCAGTGACGTGAAGCTGGTTGTGGTTGCATTCTCTGGGTGATTGATCGTAGTCGCGCTACAAAGTTCGTTATGTCAATGTTATTGTTTGTGGAGGGATGCAGTAGTTCGCCGGGTAGTCTTAGAGGTTCTCCATATAAGAGTTCTGCTGATGAGGTTTGTATATCTTCCTTAAAAGCGCTGCGAATGCCGAGCAAGACCAATGGGAGTGCTTCCGTCCAGTTTGTCTGAGCGTGACAGACTATGGCGGCTTTAAGTTGTCTGTGTAGTCTTTCCACCATTCCATTACTTGCTGGGTGGTAGGCAGTTGTGTGTCTGTGTTGAAATCCCACCATTTCAGAAAGGTATTTAAAAAGTGATGATTCAAATTGTCTCCCTCTGTCAGTTACTATATCTGTAGGGCAACCAAAACGTGCTATCCAGTTAGATATTAGGGCTTTAGCCACTGTTTCTGCTGTAGCGTCCGGTATTGGTACTGCTTCAGGCCAGCGTGTAAACCGATCGATAGCGGTTAGACAATATCGGTAACCTTCTGACACCGGCAATGGTCCTATCAAATCGATGTGCACAAACGTGAATCTGGCATGAGGAAGTCGGAATGTGCTCAGTGGTGAAGATACGTGCCGCGTTACCTTTGATCGCTGACAGGCGTGGCAACACTTTGCCCACTCTCTGCAGTCCTTTTTTATGCCTGGCCAAACGAAACGTTGAGTAACTAGCTTTATAGATGCATTGGCGCCTGGATGGCTTAGGGAATGTAAACTTTCGAATATTTGTTTCCTCATTGGTTTAGGGGCGTACGGTCTTAAGTTTTGGCCATTGAAGTCGCAGTATAACTCCATGTTCGTGCCTGGGAGTGCTACTTTTCTTAGGTCCAGAGAAGTTTCGCCGTTTATAAGTTCCTCCAGTTCGAGGTCAGTGGTTTGTGATTTTGCTAGCGTTTCCAAATTTACCGGTTGTACCAGCTCTTCCACTCGTGACAATGTGTCAGCCACGACATTTTCTTTTCCGGATATGTGTTGTATATCGGTCGTGAACTGGCTGATATAATCCAAGTGCCGGTATTGCCTTGGTGAACATTTGTCTTTTCGTGTGTTAAATGCGAAAGAGATTGGCTTGTGATCGGTGTACACTGTAAAGTGCCTAGCTTCCAGCATGTGTCTGAAGTATCGTATCGCTTCATAAATCGCTAAGAGCTCCCTATCATATGGGGAGTATTTCTGTTGCGATGGACTGAGCTTTCGGCTGAAGAAGGCAAGTGGTTCCCAGTTCCCAGCTTTGTACTGTTGGAGGGCTGCGCCAATAGCTATATCTGACGCATCTGTGACGAGTGCTATTTTTGCATCTAGGTCTGGATGTGCCAGGAGTGTGGCTTGACATAAACTTTCTTTTGATTTTTCAAAGGCTAAAAGGGCATCCCCTTCGATTCTTACGGGGTGTGAGCCTTTTACAGAATCCGTCAACAGCGCGTTAAGTGGGGCTTGAATCCTTGCAGTGTCGGGAATAAACCTTCTGTAAAAATTCAGCATTCCCAGAAATCGCCTTAGTTCTTTTACTGTCTTCGGCAGTGGAAATTGTTTAATGGCTTCTACTTTGTCATTTAATGGTTTGATTCCGGCGGCTGACACGCTGTATCCCAAAAAATTCACTGTCGGCGCTCCGAAAACGCATTTGGATACGTTTATTACCATCCCGTACTCTCGAAGTCTCGTAAGAAGTTGACGAAGGTGATTTTCGTGCGCCTGTTCATCCTGTGAGAATATTAGGAAATCGTCTAGGTATGCGTAACAGAAGTCTAGTCCCCGGGTGAGTTCGTCTACAAATCGTTGAAACGTTTGGCCGGCGTTGCGCAGACCAAATGTCATAAAGGGAAATTCGTAGAGGCCGAATGGTGTAGTGATTGCTGTTTTAGGTATGTCGTTTTCATTGACTGGTATTTGGTTGTACGCTTTTACCAAATCAATCGTCGAGAACACGTGACAGCCGGAAATATTATGAGTAAAATCTTGAATGTGGCGAATGGGATAGCGATCTGGTACCGTACGGGCGTTCAACATTCTGTAGTCCCCGCACGGCCGCCATCCGTTATCCTTTTTTGGGGCGAGGTGAAGTGGCGACGACCATGCACTTTCTGAGGGTCTTGCGGTGCCGTTTCTTAACATATCCTCGAACTCTTTTTTAGCTATCATCAACTTGTCCGGTGCTAGTCTCCGCGGAGCGCAGCTGACTGGAGGTCCTGACGTAGTCCTAATATGGTGAACCGTGTTGTGTTGCAATGTGGTGCGAATTCCAGCTGGGCGTGTTATTTCCGGGAAACTACGCAGCAGCTCGTGATATTTGGAGGTACCGATTGTAGTCTTGACTGAAGAAATGGCATGTGACTGTGAAACCGGGATAGCTTTTGTTGCTGTTGCTGTTGTACTGTCTATGAGCCGTTTATTTCGACAGTCGACTACTAGACCGTAGAAGGACAGGAAGTCGACGCCGATGATGGCCTTTGTGACGTCTGCAACGGTGAAGCACCAAGTAAATTCTCGCTTTAAGCCTAGGTTGAGTTTAAGTTGCGTGGATCCATATGTATAAATGGGGGATCCATTTGCAGCGTAAAGTTGGTAAGAGCTTTTAGGTCGACGCTCTTGAAGGGCAGTGCGAGGAAAGACACAAAGATCACTGCCAGTATCTACTAGGAATTGCATCTTGCTGTCGAAATCCGTTACAAACAGGCGACCGGAAGTATATAGACAGTCGTTTGTCGCCATTACTGACTGTCTTGGGAGTTTCCCTGTTTAAAGTCGCAGGGTTTCATGCATTTTGTAGCTTTTTTCCCGAACTTGAAGTGGAACCAGCAGGTTGGGTATCTTCTGTAATTGGACTCTGATCTTCTGGCGTTGTTGCCGTGGTTGCCGCTGTATTTGGATCGCGAACTGCGGCCACGTGTTGAGAGTGCTTCGACCTGCTGGGTCAGAGCTTCTATTTGCTTGGCCATCACTTCCAGGGCAGGTGTGGGTGCTTGAGCTGCAGCTACTTGCGGTGTTGCTGGTACTATGTCGAACACCCTATCTGCCAAGTCTGCTAAATCTTGTAGGCTTAAATGAGGCTGTGAAGCGATCACCGTTTGTATATTGCTCGGCAGACGGCTTGTCCACATTGCGAGGATGAATTCTTCCGGTACTTTAGGCCCTGCTAAGTGCTGCAAGTGTCTTAAAAATTGTCCTGGGCGTCGATCGCCCATTTCTTCGGTTAGCATTAATTGTTTAACTTCTTTTTCCCTCGTTACAGATAAGCGCTTTATTAACTCGCTTTTGATTTTCTCGTATTTGCCCTTCGCCGGTGGGGAAATGATAATGTCTTTTACTTCAGCCGCGTATCTGTGTTCTAAATTTGATTGGACGTAATAGTATTTGGTGTCATCGTCCTTGATTCCAGCGAGGGCAAAGTTGCCTTCCAGTTGCGCAAACCACACGGCAGGTTCTTCGGGCCAAAACGGGGGCGGGCGCACGGCGACACGGCAGATGTCGTGAGGTGTAAATGTCTCATTTGATCTACCTGCACTGTTTTCGTCGTTCTTCTTGGAATTTTCTGCGTCAGACATTATTAATCGGTTTGCTGTTGGTGTTCTTCGGGGTCACCAGTATAGGTACGTACGTGGTATGTACTGCTCCTGAGGCGGTAGGTAAGTATCGTCGTATGGAAAGTTAACACACTACGCTTTTGTACACTATAGTTTATTTATTATGGAAAGGTTACAAACACAGCACAAGCACAGGCAACAGTCTGATAGATGAGAGAATGAAGTAGGAAAACGGAAGCACAATAAGCAAAGGCAATCGAGAGTAGTAGTTAGCGAGCGAGCGCGGCGAGCGGGTAGCGTGCATTCGGAACGCGGGTAGCTGGCGACTGACTAGGCGGCCGGCGGGTGCGCAGAGTGTGCCGCGCGGGACGATGCGAGCCGTTTCTACTACACGATTCTCGCGGCGACTGCCTTACGACGACTCAACGACATCATCATCATCATCGTGAGTATTATTTTACTTTACAGTATTATTTTAATTATTTTCTGATTTTCAGGTGGTGCAGCGTATTATGCCGAACATACATGCCACAGTACCTTATGTGTGTTCGTGTGTTATGTGTGTTATTTTTTCTAGTGTGTTAAGGTACAACTTTTGGCGGCCAGACCCACCTCCCATAGACGTGCATTAGGGGTGATTTTTTTTCTCATCCAACCTTGTAGTGTGGGGTATTGTTGGATAGGTCTGTTAAAACCATTAGGGGGTTGCCAAAACGATTAATCGATTCAGTACTTAAATACTTATTACTTAATTTTTTGGAATGACTACGGAACCCTATTTCGGGCCAGTCCGACCCGCTCTTGGTTTTTTTTTTTACTTTTTAATTTTTCGCTGACCATAAACTATGCACTTCACCAGACTTCACCTTCTGATATGCTAAAGAATTTTGAGAAAATATTAATAAGTATTATTTGCCCTGTCATCTATAATGTCGCAACAGTCGAGTCGATTTGCTCCCGTCTTCTACCTACAGCGAAATATAAAGTACCCTCACAGAGCACATTATTATAACTGACCCTACTACGCTATGCCCTTTCCCGCCCATTCCAGCATCAGTGGTTTTAAATTACGATGTCATCATTATTTTGATGATTAGCTTAGCCTGCTTAGCATACAAATACATACACCCTACCTAAGTGACCTAAGTCATTCGTAAAACGGAACGCTTTTTTGATAAAAAAATATAGACGCTTCTTCAATAAATGCTGCTTGTTTTGAAAACAAATAATTAATAGTATTGCGTACAAAAGGCGTACAACTATTTCGATGTTACCAAACGTAAAACCTGCGGTCTACTACAAAACTCTCAACTCGAAGTTCGTGTCGTGCGGTCCCTCTCGCTCTCGTATAAACAGTATAAGTGTCAGAGAACAGCACGACACGAACTTTTAGTTACGAGTTTCGTAGTAGCCCTGCAGTAAAGCAACAGCCTTCATTACACGCCTTCATTAGTATAAAAAAATACAAAATTGTATTCTTGCCTTTAAGTGCACAGAACAATGAACATATTACAAATCATTATGGCAGACACTTTAAAACGTAAAAATATCTTCCAGGTGACTTTTGTTTTTCTTCCACTTCAGCTGTCACCTTTCGGAACGTTCTGTCCGTTTCCCAAAACACCCGTTCCCAAAACATCCGTTCCCGTCACCACCTTTTCCCAGCTAATCCGTTTCCCGAAATAAGTGTTTCCCAAAATGTTCGTCTCTCAAAACATACGTTTGGCTTGATATCCGTTTCCCAAAAATACCTAATCCCAAAACATCCGTTCCCGTCACTACCTTTTCCTAAATAATTCGTTTCCCAAAACACCCGTTTCTAATATGGCAATCCAGTAGAATTGGTCTTACAAAACTAATGTTAGTCGATTTATTATTATTATTGTTTAAGACTAGTAAATTTCGGAATCTAAATTGAATTAAATTAAATCATTAAATTAAATTTAAATTAAACTATAATAAACGGGTCTTTTGGCATACGGATGCTATGAAAACGGGTGTTTTGACGTTCTGATGCGATGAGAAACGGGTCTTTTGGCATACGGTCGATTAAGGAAACTGTTATTTTGGAACGGGTGTTTTGGGAAAGGGTATTTTGGGAAACGGACAGAACGTTCCGAAAGGAGCTGTCAATGTCACGTTTACCTTTGACGTTTACCTACGTTTATTTCTAAAAACTCACGCAGTTTTAGCATATTTTTTACGAATTTTATATTTCAACGATTGGAAAGAATAATAACAGATAATTTTTAATCGGACTGCAGCACAAAGGCGTGAATAATATAATTCGAACATGGAAATAACAAGGCAAAACTTTGCAGAGCAATTCGACAACATAACCAAGAACTTGAAAAAATCTTGTTTCATAGGTTTTGATGCGGAATTTACGGCAATATTATCGGGAGAATGCTTTAAACATCGGTAATACTCTCCACAATATATTTAAAGAACTGAAAGTTTTTTTTTGTTGTTTTTTCATTGTTTCCTTACTACGTAGTTCAGGCCAATGTAGGTTCACAAATAGATCGTAGTGATTGTTAGTTTGGCGTTATGAAAAAAAAAATTGTAACAAAAGCTGTATAAAATCTTATGCTTGAAACTTACCACACTTGGTTGCAATAAGCTTGGCAGTAATGTACTCACACACCAAACTAAAATTATTAACCATTTTCTTATAATATAAATCCACAGACATATTGTTGAGTATATTTCTATAAACCACCTGCATACTTGTTATTAACCCTTTGCATTACAGATTGTTTGATACAAATGAAGACAGGTACAACAGGATCAAGACGGAAGTGAGTAAAATGATCATGACACAAGTGGGATTGACAATGTTCCAGTATGATCGGGACCATGATACATATGTGGCCACCGGGTACACATTCCACTTGTGTCCCCAAATATTTGGAGATGTCGACCAGTCATTCATATTCCAGGCGTCCACGCTTAAGTTCCTTTGTCGCCACAACTTTAATTTTAACAAGGTAAATATATTTTGTACAAAACAAAAACATGCTTGAAATAAACTGTCTAATTATGTCAGCTTGTGGCATGTAAGTCTCGTAGTGACATACCCTCTTATTCATAAAACTTAACAAGCCTATGTTAACTAACAAATGCTTTGTCCCTTTCTAACAAATACAAATGTCGAAGTGACAGATAAGGACAAACGAATTTTAGCGGAATTTTAACTAAAATAGGTTTGATTGTCGTTTATGAATAAGGGGGTTAATGTGCAGAATTACTAATCATGGTTTTGGGCGAGGGGCAGATGGATAGATAGATAGATAGATTTATTTATTACCTTATGAAAAAATACATTATAAACACATGTCAGTTGATTACAAGAAATTCACAAAAGGATCGTCAAAAGTATGCAAAAAATAAATCTTATTACAATAAAATAGTCAACCAAAAAAATAAAAAATAGAATTTAGAATGTCAAATTAGAGTTCAATTCTATAAAACTTAAAACTAAAAGCAAAACAAGAATACACTTAAAATCTAAGTCAAATTCATGCAATAAGAACAATCAATCAAACGAACATAAAATAATGAAAATGTCAAAATTAATAAAATTAAACATAAAATTAAAATTCACTTCACAAAACTATGAAAAATGTCAATAAAACAAAAACAAGAGTACAAAACAAGGTACATAAAAAATAAAAATGAAACACCACATAAAACACCACACAACAAAAAATTTCACTGTACTCTTTTAAAGAGTACAATGACTTGTCTAAAAGAAGTTTCTTTAGTGTGCGTCCAAATGTCTCATCCGAACATTCATTTTTTATGTCCGCGGGTAGTTGTTCATAAAGCCTAGGGCCTAAGACGCGCGGGTTTTTGTCAAGCAGCGCCAACCGCCGCGGCACTGCTTGCAATTGCCCGGTCTGGCGGGTTATTCTGGAGGGGCAAGTGTAAGCGCTGATTTACAATTTCATGCTTACTGCAGATACATGTCTAGGTATGCTTTGTCTGACATATGCTTAGCAGATTTTTACCAGCTATTTAGTTTCACCTGTCCCTGTGACAACATACAGTATTTAAACTACAAAATATGTTATTTATAGGAGGCCATTTAAAGTTTTACACATTAATTCGCTTATCAATGGCACAATAATAAAAAAACGGAAATTGCAGATTCGGTACTGTATGTATGGTGCGACAGTTGAAATCTTGTGAGGCTAATTTCTGATAGGTATTTGCTTGTAGAGACTAAATCTTGTTATAAATACTATTCCAGTTCACATATGAAGGTCTTCCATACCTTAGCAAAGAGGAAGAAGTCAGGGTGCGACAACACTTAAAAGATAACCAGATGTTCAAGAACCTGACCCGAATGCTGGACATGGATGAAGAGAAACTACTACAGCATTACTGCTCTGAGGTCTCTAAGTAAGTGTTTATCTATCCTAAAATTAAAGGAAAACTAGCTTTCGGCTGCCACTTTGTCTGCCAAGAATTTATTTAGCACTATCCCGCTGTAACTATGCAATTTTCCTAGACAGAAACTATCCTAATATGTTCTTCCCAGGGTCCCAAACTATTGTTATGCCAATATCATTTCAATCAGTTCAGCAGTTGAAGAAGCAGAAGTAACAGATAGATTTAATAAAATTAGTATGAAAGTATGGATAACTATGTGAATCTGTATCTTTGTCTTTTAATTGTGAAGAGTGATGCAAAAATAAATCAGGAATCCACAGATATCATGGCATGAGCTCATGTTGATCTAATTTATTAATGTCTTATTAGTAAGATGAAGTCAACAGACAAAGTTCTTTTTCTAAATGCCATGTTTTTGGAGGTTTAGCATAAAATTTAAGTGTCACATCAGTTTACCTATTTTTTCTACTTATCTTTCTTGGAACTTCTTAACAAATCTATGTGATCAGCTCAACAACTACTTGGGTTGTGTGATCATGATTAAAGCTGAAATAATTGAGTAGATGAAAGCTGAACACAATGTGAAATGTTTTTTATATTCAGAATCCATGTAAAATGACAACTAGACTTATCGGCTTTGACCACCCAACCCTTGCTTGAAATATTTTTTACCTACCTATAAAAAAATATTATCTATTAAAAAATCTTAAGAAAAAAGTTATAGAGGAATTTAAACATAAATTCTATTGGTTCCCCACTTTTCTAATTTAGTTAGGCTTAAGGTACTTTATTTACGCCCCGTTTCACCATCCATGGATAAAATTTATTTGATATACAAATATGATGCCGTCTCTGTTTGTTTTGTTCGAGTAGGATGGAGACGGCATCACATTTATCTGTCAAATAAAATTTATCAAAAGTTGGTGAAACAGACCCTTAACCTTTTAAAATTAAAAGCGTAAGTTGACTAAGCTTTTAGTACTTATTTCCAGATGGCTTGCCAGCAAAGAGGAGGATACAATGTACATAGACATAGACAGTCCCGTGCTGCGTTACGTCGTCCACAACGAAATCAGGTTACGCTTTCCCGAGGTTCTAACCACAGATAGCCTAGGTAATAGTAACAAGGTAATTTTTAAGCTTGTAGTTTTACCAAATTAGAATTTACTGGCTGTGTCGCTGGATTTGGATAGCTTTTTATAGATTCTCATTTTTACAGCTCTGTTTAGGCCAGTAGACAAATTTAGAATGAAAAAATGGTTTTTTGTTTTGTTACACTTTTGGAAACATAAGTTGGACCCTGGAGGGAAACTACCTAAAATCCTTAAGTTGGCTCATTGTACTTAAAGGAGACATTCCTTTATGTTTAAAAAGAAACTCCGTACTTGCAGGTGGTAGGACCTTGTGCAAGGTCCGCCCGCATTGCTACCACCATCTTGCTCGCTAATCCTGCCGTGAAGCAGCAGTGCTTGCACTGTTGTGTTTCGGCGTGGAGAGTAAGACAGCCGCGTAGCCGGTGAAATTACTGGCACATGAGATATCCCATCTTAGGCTTTTGGTTGGCAACGCGTCTGCAATACCCCAGGTGTTGCAGATATTTATAGGCGGTGGTGATCTCTTACCATCAGGAGACCGACTTGCTCGTTTTCCATCCAATCGAATAAAAAAAAATTTAACCTTAACTAAATCCGATAGGTAAAGTCCTATTCACGTCTCCCAAATCACCCTTATTTCATTTTACCGCCCGGCTGTGCCTTTTTATGCTGGCCTGCATAAGCATAATACACATAAGTATAGTAATGTTCACTCATTTTCATAGATAATAATCTTATGGCTACTATTCTATTCTGTGTTCCTAGCATGGACTTGAACTTTTATCTTACTGACAATTTTATCACTGGCAATAATTATTGTTTGTTTTCATTGCAGGTTTTATTGTACAAAGATAAATATGTGGACGGTGCAAACAGCGCACCAATGGCTATTCTCGAAGAAAATCTAATGAGCCACTTACTGGGTTTCTCACAAATCATATCCCTCCTAGAAACGTACAAAAAGCCTATAATGGGACACAATATTTTCCTAGACACGGTGCTTCTACATAATCAGTTTATAGGACCATTGCCCAAGAAGTATTCGACGTTCAAAAAGAATATCAACAACATGTTTCCAAATATTTATGACACAAAGTATATTTCACACGTTATGGCGAAAAAGTTGTCGTTCGATGAAGTTTGGAAATCAAACGCGTTACAAGAGTAAGTATAAAATTCATACTTTCATAAATGAAAGTAGTAAACTAAAGTAACTCTGTCTTTCTATTTGTGTGTATGTTAACTCTACACTATTTCACCACTTGTCGACTAATTTTAAGTGACGGATATCAGTGATGCTGTCTCTGTCTGTTTTGTCCAAATAAATAAAGACGGCATTACTTTTATCTGATACTTAAAGTTCTGTTAGTTGACAAGTGGTGAAATAGGCCCTTACACTGCTGAACCTGTGCTTTAGATGCAATTTGGTATAGAGTGGAGATAGTTTTCATATTCCCTAAAACTACTTAACACTAGTTTGCAGCACTAGAACTAATATCAATTTGTTTTGAATTTCCAGTTTGTACGAATTCTTTTCGGAGGCGAAATGTAGGAAATTACAAAATGGCGTCAACCTAATAAAGTTGAGTACGCCGTTTGACGTTAAGCAGTCTTACCACGAAGCGGGATGGGACTCCTTCTGCACCGGTAAGTGCAAACTTCAGCAAGGGTGAAAGCAATAAAAAAAAAGTGGAAACTTCAAAAATCCTTCGTCATCATCATAACATCAGCCGTAGGTCGTCACCCCATAGACTTCCAGTGGCTTTGGTTGGAAGCGGCCGTCATCCACTGTGAACCCGCGGCTATAACCAGGTCAACCATCCGTCTCGTTAGTGGATGTCTTACGCAGCACTTGCCTCAGTATGCTAGTGCATGGAGTAGTTTGTTTGTTTGTTTATTGTTTGTTTAAACTCTTTATTTTACAAAAAGGAAATTGGTACAAAAAATAACACACAAAAGAAAGTGCTAAGTACAAAGGCGGACTTATCCCTGAAGGGATCTCTGCCAGTCAACCTTTGAGTGGTAGAGAAAAGCAATTGAAAAAAGATAGTAGTCTCCATAAGCACTCAAATTAACTTGCAACTATCAACTTCACACTACTACTAACTGAACTAAGGTTACTGACATAGCCCGAAGAATTGCGAAACTGAAGTGGTAGTGGGCGGGGCACATTGCACGCAGGACTGATGGCCGATGGGATCAGAAGGTTCTCGAATGGCATCCGTGGACCGGGAGACGAGCTGTCGGTAGGCCTCCAACAAGATGGAGCGACGACCTGGCTTAGATAGTCTATTATTGTCTAAGCGACCTGGTCAAGATCGCGGGATCGCGGTGGATGCGAAAAGCGCAAGATCGGTATGAGTGGAGAGCCTTGGGGGAGACCTATGTTCAGCAGTGGACGTTTTTCGGCTGACATGATGATGATAATGATGAATCAACTTTACAGGAGTTCAGTGGAAGTACTTCAATGTTGTATACAAATGTCTAGGGTCGGTCAAGCAAGAAACCAATTGGGATCAACAAAAAATACTCACTCAAGCACCCCGAAGTAAAGCCTAACGTGAGAATGCACGCTCCTCTCCTGGCTTTCCAGTAAATGACTGAAGCAAGACTGTTGCTAGATAAGAAACCCCTCCAACCCTCTACCCAGGATTTTTTTTTTGATACTCGTACTCGGCCGAATAACGCGGTTCCATTGACGAGTATACTCGGTGTAAATAAAATTATTATTTAAGAAGAATCATAATAGGTATGTATTATAATAAAACAGGCTGGTTTAAAAATGTTATAAAGAGTATTTATTAATAAAAAACACAAAAATGAGAATTATCAATTGTAAATATTTAAGCAATTAATGCGTGGACCGAATGCGATTTTCTTTAAAACAACTGAATATTTTGCGGGGAGAAGGCGGGGATTCCCGCAACGTTTGCTCGCGGTGGCTGGTAGCGCCGCGCGAACCTGTCTAAACCTGTTTTCTCGTCCCAAAACTTAACCGAGTAACTCGACCGAGCACTCTGTTTGAGAAACTTTGAACCGGGTATACTCGGTTACTCGGTAAAAGTTGTACTCGTCGCATCTCTAATTGTTACTGCTTCACAGGGTACTGCTTCATAAGGCTTGGCCATTGGGCGGCGTGCGAGAACAGCGGCAACTACCGCCCGGTCGGCCCGACGGAAGTGCTTTCTGCGCTGGCGCCCTTCCGCAGCAAAGTTAACATCATTCGTGGTGCTATTTTGTACATGGTAAGAGAACCAGCGGCACATTGATCGTCTCTGTACCGAAACGCACTGTGCAATGTTAGCATTGAGAATGAACTCGCGGAGTTCGAAACGGGTTAGCATTTTTTGTGGTGTTTGTATCAATAACACATTTACCGATAATTCGTGTCTTGACTAGACGTCTATTACTTTTTTCACCAAAATTCACTTAATTTCCATATGAAAATTGTTAGTAAAAATCTGACATTATTTCTTGAATGAAACATGGGTATAATCTGTAGTACCATAGACTAGCGTAGAGATCATGGAAAATTGGACATTTAAAAATCGATTAATTTTCGATTTAATAAGCGATTTTTATTTACTTACCTTAAAATTAAAAAATAGTTACTGTTTTTATAATTTTTGTCATCCCCTTCTTTTTTTCATCGAAATCGTTGGCACCGTCTCCGAGATTCTGATTATGTAATATACATCCTACTGCTTTCGTTTCCTTTAATTGTATAAATGTAGGCTGAGATAATGAAAATACGATTGCGACAGCGCGTACATTTTGACGACCAGATGGCCAAGTGGTAGAGAATCTGACTACGACGCTTGAGGTCCCGGGTTCGATTCCCGGCCGGGGCAGATATTTGTATGAATAATACAAATGTTTGTTCTCGGGTCTTGATTGTTTAATATGTATTTTTCTATATAATATAAGTTGTATATTTATCATTTGCCTCGTATCCATAGTACAAGCTTTGCTTAGTTTGGGACTAGGTCATTTGGTGTCAAGTGTCCCATGATATATTTATTTACCCGCGGCTTCGCACACGTAAATTGTTGAATTGAAATTCCGGGACTTTTAAAAATTCCCGTGGGAATTCCTGAAAATTAAATCGTTGCTTTCATTGACGTTACATTAAAAAAAATTGTCAAAATCCCTATCCCGTGGGAATATGGGAATAAAAATTAGGCTATGCTTTATTCCAGATGTCCAGCTATCTACATACTAAAGTTCAATACTCTAAGCACAGCGGTAATTAATTAGAGATTTTATCCCTATCCCTCAAGAATATTGGAATGAAAAGTACCCTCCTATGTTTTAATCCACGTTATAAACTAACTTTTTGCCAAATTTCATCCAAATCCGTCCAACCATTACGGTGTGAAGAAGTAATAAACATACTCACTCACTCACTCACAATATTTATTTATTTACATGAGATAAATCGACCCTTCCTGGTCAAGATCGCGGGATCGCGGTGGATGCGAAAAGCACAAGACCGGTCTGAGTGGAGAGCCTAGTGGACGTCTTTCGGCTGACATGATGATGATGATATATCTTGTTATCGTTTTGCGCTGTTTGAGTAGCGGTTTAACGCAGTGTTTTATTTCAGGATCTTGCCGACGAGGACCCTCCGCGCCAACGGCCGGAGTTACTGCACGTCAGGTCACTGCAGGATCGCGTGCTTAACGTTGAAAAGGTACTGAATACACTCACATAACTACACGTACAGTTGCGAACAGGCAAGACCAAGTGGTCTCCTGGTGGTAAGAGATCACCACCGACCATAAACATCTACAACACCAGGGGTATTGCAGACGCGTTGCCAACCTAGAGGCCTAAGATGGGATACCTCACGTCCCAGTAATTTCACCGGCTGTCTTACTCTCCGCGCCGAAACAACAGTGCAAGCACTGCTGCTTCACGGCAGGATTAGCGAGCAAGATGGTGGTAGTAGGGCTACCAGATGAAAAAAAGATCATGCCTTTTGCCGTACGTCAACTACAAAAAAATCGTAATCCAAGGAAATTTTGAAATAAAATGATCGTACAACTTAGAAGTTCAAAGTTTTTATTTAAAATGACAATAACATGTTCAGAATTAGAAAAATAATGCAATAAAACTATTTATTAGACTTATACAAATTTTCTGAGGTCATATTTTTTAACATTTCTGTTGTTGGCTTAAACTTGGTGCAATTTCCGTTTCTTCGTATTAATTGCTTAGCTAATAATGTTCCCTTCAGTGTTTCATTAGATAAACTATTTCTAAGTTTTGTTTTAATTAAATTCGGAGGAACACATTCGTTTCATTACGAAATGTTGCCAGGTGCAGGAAAATCGTACACTTTCCGTACGATCGTCGTCTAGCGATCGTACATGAGTAGAAATGCCAAAAAATCGTAGGAGTACGATTTAAATCGTACATCTGGCAGCCCTGGGTGGTAGCAATCCGGGCGGACCTTGCACAAGGTCCTACCACCTGCAAATTATGAACGATACGATCCCTCACCTCAAGTGCCAGTCATTTCACCGGCAATCTGTAGCAAAAATCTGTTTTTATTAACCAATAAACCAACCAAAAAACGCTTCATTTACCTCGCCTCGCATAGCACAACTCTAGTGGAAACACCTGAGCGGAGCGAAGCGAGATAAACGAAGCATTTCTATTGGTTAATGAGTAACACATTCCTCGCACATTATTAGCAAAAAAAATCCACTCATGTATATGTTTATAGGTATTTTATAATTCTCATAATATATATAATATAATATTTAAATATAATTTCTTTTTTTCCTGCAATAATTACGCGTTCAGTTACATGGGTGCACACTCACCGGGGTTCAGCTGAGAACCAGCGCTGCAAGCAGCTCTGGTTACAGGGCTACGGCACATGCTGAGCTGAGTCCTTTTGGCATCACACTACAGCACAACGTCTCAAATTGTTCTCTCTTCTCCTATTTATGTTTTTATTGTTTTTGCTGTGATGTAGTGTGTTTTTTATTGTCAATAAATATTGTGAGTTTGAGTTTGTATTAATGGAAACGCTGCTTGACGCGCGGGCTCGCTCATCATCGCTTTCACCATCTCTTTCTGTCACCGTCTTACACCATTAGACAGAAAGAAATTTGAATGCGATAGCAAGCGTCGCGCGTTAGACAATACGGCCTCAGGGATCGTTGTGCCATTTCATACTTTTCGTAATATAGTCATGTACCTAATGCTATTCTGCTTCATTAAAGATAACACTAGAGAACTTGCTAAAATAAATAAGATTGAAAAAGAATAATGGACGAAATACATAATAATCAAATCATATTTTTCTGTGAAACTATTAATTATACAACTATTATGATCGTGGAAATAAAACAAATGTTTATGATCTCAATGATGCCAATGTGTGCACGAACAGACAGTAATAGTTAGTACTTATATCTAAGCAGCACGGTAGTCTTATATCAAAGAACAAAGATAATATTTAGTATTGGCAATAACATCGTCATATTTGTGCAGAAATCTGGCTTTGCTTATACATTGCATAACGAGCTAAACACAATGCTATTTCGGTCCAAATCGTAAACACGCGGCCCATCCGCGTTGTCTCGCTCGGGGCCAGATTTAGACGCCACATGCTACGGAACACTGTTATGGTACTAATTGTCATCTCAAAGGTTTACGAGAAATAATTGTCACTTACAAAGTGACAATAATTTGTTCCTGGACTGTATTTCTGGACATTGAATTGGGCAGCTTTTACTCGTTATGTTTTGTCTGAAAACTTGAAAATAATAAGGGGCGTCTGTTGCTGGTTTTTGGTAAATACGAATATAACCTATAGCTGTTGCCTGCGGCTTCGCCCCCGTTGAGAAATTTTCTTACATAAAAACCTTCTGACAATAGCGAACAGAACAAAAAAAGAATTACCGAAATCGGTCCAGCCGTTTCCGAATGCTGTGTGCAACACATTTTACGATTCATTTTTATTTATATAGAAGATTACGGAGTTAGGGCCACTTTGAAGCGAACATACCGGGTGTGGCCTGTAATACGAGCAAAAAATTAAAACAGATCGTCCTCGTTAAACTGAACAACATTAGTTGAGCGACTTTTAAAAATAATGGAGTCTTTGAATTTTCCTTTTTTCATACAAATTAAATACTGCCATCAATGTACGCCATCCTAGAACACAACTGACGTCGCCTGTCACGCTACAAACATCAAGCATTTTGCTTTACATTGCTTCTGCGAATTAACTTAAAAGTGTAATAAAAAATAAAAAACTAATTATTTTTAAAATTCGCTGAACTAATGTTGTTCAGTTTGAGGAATATGATCTATGTTTTAATTTTTTGCTTATATTACAGGCCACACCCGGTATAAATCCCATTTTATTCCCCATCCCGTGAGAATTTTTTTAAATCCTGAAAATTGTTTTTAGCTGTTAATTACCTACTTGCATGCCAAATTTGAAGTTTTTAATAATTATAGTTACAGAAATAGAGCCATTTCGAAGTGAAAATATAAATCCCATTAATTCCGTATCCCTTGAGAATTTCGGAAAATCCTTTCTTGGTGCGTGTCTACACTTATTAGGGACATAATATATTCCAAATTTCAAGTTTCTAGACCCAGCGGTTTGGGCTGTGCGTTGATCTATAAGTCAGTCAGTCAGTTTCTTCTTTTATATATATATATATATAGATTTCTTTTTTTATCACCAAAGCAAATGATCGATAAAATAGAATGGCACGAAGCCTACTATTTGTTTAAGGTGTTCTTTGTAGAACCTTTTTGATATGTTTTGTTTGGCCTGTCCATTATTTCATTAATATGCTCCCTATGAACTTGTCACACGGTATGTGTCCCGCATCCTCTGACTAATCCAGTCAGCTCTTAGATTTTCATTTTGTTTTTTTGTGCTTATTCGACAATTACTTACGATCTGCACAACTCCTCGCTTGTCTGCTTTCCGAGCATCTCCATTGCATATGCAACGTAAAAGAACCGTTACATTATTACGCCCTGCATCCATTTCGGACTTTAAGCGCAAACATAAATAGCACTAGTCGCACCTGTTCTTTGTACACGCTAAGAACATCGAAACCCTGTGTTTGTGACACAGCAGTCAGGTAAAGTGGCTTTTGGCGGGGCGCCAGCACACAAGCGCCCACACGCACACGCGCGCACGCGTATCCTCGGTCGCCAGTTAAAACTGATTGATAATGACCAACTGTCAGAAGCGGAAAACTTTATTTTCGCCTGCGGACACTTTTTTTAATCAGCCACTCGGTGTTTGATTTCTCAAATGTACGGGGAGTCATTTTTCATGCCACTGTCAAGGTTGATTTAAGGTTAGGATATAAATACGATTTCATCCAAGAGCGAGTGTCGCCCGGCGCTATATATCACTGCGCGATAGTCGTTTATGTCAGGGCGGGCTATAGATAGAAATTACAATAGCTTTATTATGCCAGTTGCTATTGCACCATCACGAGGCTCATGCTCTGTACTTTAGTAACACTAAACTCGTAGAGATGTTATGACTTCCCGTTCGATGATTGATGTGCAGATTTATGCCAATGCTGACAGTAATAGATAATAACGGCAACGTGTTGACAAACGTTTAATGTGATCTTACATTTATTCCTTACTGCACGGTCCACACAAGTGACAAAAATGCGAAGACAACAAAGTAGTTACAACGTACCTACAAAGGCGACCTTGTCACGCAAAGAGATTTATTTTTTCCTGTGGGTGTTTTGAACCCTTTGTTTGACTCGAAAACCGCAAAACGTCAAAAATTTTAGAGTTATTTAAACACTGTCTTGTCACATTCAATTAGTTAAATTTCAATAAAAGGTAGTCCCAAATTGTTCAAAATGCACTCTACCTTACGATCGCTTCTTAATGTATGTATGTTTGTCACAATGTTTCGTGTTCCGGCAGTTTGTATACATACATTTCCTACTACCGTTAAACCATATAAACACCGGATTCAAATATACAGCCTGATCGTATATGGGTAATTTCGTAAACAGCGGTGATTACGTCAAAAATACCCAAGTCGTTCATGTAGCCGCCCGAGCCGAAGGGTAGATAGACACTTCGAGGGGAAAATGGGCTTAATGCTCGAGTTTTACACTCTACTTTTCACTTAGATTGCATTGAAATGAAATAGCAACAGTAGAAACAATTGTTCACTTTCTATGTACCTTTTATTTTTCATGCAATATAGAGGTATTATTATTATTTTTCATTGTATATTTTTAGTTTTATAGATTTCTTTTGATTGACTTCATTGATTTTAGGATTTATATAAATTGTTTGTGGCTGTTGACACTTGATTGCCGATCTTAGACGAAGTTTTTACTTTGTGAACTAGAGCATAAAAAGTCATTTAAGTCGCTTAGATCCAGCAATAAACACGAACTTTGCGCGCATGACAAGTGAAAAGGTAATTTTGCCAACACCTAAACATATGTTCAAGATATAGTTTACTTATTGCTCTCAGACAAATCAGTTAATCACCTTAACCACCACTAAACAAGAAGTAATGACCGTAAAAACGTAGTACTGATGATTTCACAGCGTCAGTCGACTACTTTGTCCGTAACCCAATGGGTAAGGTTAGACTTCAAAGTATCGCACAGAGAGCTAATCTATGTAATGGACTTTATTATGTTACTAGCTTATGCCCGCGACTAAGTCTGCGCGGATCTAGGTTATCGCGCGGTGGCGTCCTCTACAGCAATAAAAGGTATCCTATGTTGATCCTTGGGGTTCAAACTACCTATATACCAAATTTCATCAAAATCTGTTCAGTGGTTTCGACTTGAAAGCGTAACAGACAGACAGAAAGACAGATAGACAGTCAAACAGTTTTTAGGGATTAAATGTATAAACTTTGATGGAGCATTGCGTTTGGATTACTCACAGTAGTTTCTTTAGTTAATTTGTCTTCATACAAGAAAATTTGCAAAAAGGAACTACTGCGAAAAGTCCTTGCGTTCGTAATATCAGGGGGCACGACTGTGCCCCTCCCAGCACTTAAAACCCGCCTGTTAGTGACGTAACAAATGTCCTAATTCTATACTTCATATAATTATTTATTGGATTTTTTTGGATTTTTTCAGTCAACTTCGAGTTTAAAGCAATTTCTGACCATTATGACTACAGATGTGCTAGTTGCAGAAAGTTTCCAAAAAGTTGGGAAAGTTCTCAGAAATTTCTGGAAATTTTCACAAGAAATATAACAAATTTAAATTTAAGAAACGGAAAGTTTCAATCCCCATACAAAATTGTAAAAAGTTTCCGAAATTTTCCTGTATGAATAATTCCGCAATTTTGGAGAGTTTCCTTTGGCACATCAGTAATTATGACTCGATGTCGTGTCAAGATACAATAAATTTATTACGGTTAGCTTAAAAATATTTTTAACTTTCAATACCAATTACAATCGCAAAATATTCACTCAATCGAATACAGATATTTGTACATCACTATCCCCAGTACTTCTTTTTCTAAATAGTTATCAGTTTATACTGAACCTTTTCCAATGTCGCAATTCTCTTGTGTCAGATCGCTTCAGTGCTAGCGGGGCTCGGTTCCATCGATGTCAAGCCGTACGACAGCCGGTCGGCTCTCGTGGCTGTTGGCACGCAACACACGTAAGTTTAACAAAGGAAATGTGGTACTCAAGAGTCGCTTTTTTGTCCATGTGTTAAATCTCTTTCTTTTCTTTTATAAATTCATGTAGTTTTATATGTACAGTTGTACAGTATGTACAGTGTGTAGTATGTTTTTATAGCGGTCAGAGGGTCACCGACGGTGCTGGCTGAAAATCAGCGCTGGGGCGTTCTTAACGTCTCAGCATCATGCTGAGCCAGTGTCCGATTCACAACCGCAATGACAATATCTTACTACCTATATATGCTGTCGCACTTAATAATATTGTTATGTCTTGTGTAGGGTTGTCTATTGCTGTGTTGTGAATAAATGTATTTCTTTCTTTCTTTCCTAATTACAATTAGTTTAATACTTAACTCGGCGCTCTAGGCAGGGCAACTTCGCAGTGCGGTGTGAGGCGTGAAGTCCATCCAACCGATAGTAAACGCCGGAACTAGGCTACTAACGAAAAGCTTTTTCATAAACCAGTAGAAGTATCAAGTTAAAATAAACATCAAGTTCATACAGTACCTTCGCTCTCAATAAAGTTTTTATCGAAAACAATAGACAAAACAATATAGCTTAAGATTAATGTTTCACCATCCATTGATTAGTGTTAACTGACGGTTAAATGTGATGCCTTCTCTATTTGTTTCGTTAGAATAGACGGAGACGGCATCACATTTAACCGTCAGTTAACACTAATCAATGGATGGTGAAACAGCCCCTCAATAACCTTACTAGGTAATCGAACTCTACGTTTTAAAAAATGTTTTGTCTTCCAGGGTTGACAAGATCCTGAAGCAGTATCGAGACAGCAGAGAGTATAAGATATCAATGTACAACGTGTATAGACATTCCATGCAGGCTCGGATGGCGGTGTGGTAAGTTCATCATCCAGAAACAAAGCTCATTCAAGGAAGGGCTTTTTAATTATCCTCCTAACGTCTAGAGACCTTTATAAAGGACTTATTGTATTTTTAAATTGAACTCTATCACAACTTTGATGTTCATAAATCAAAAAATTGACTTGGGCGTTAGGAGATTATTCATCATCATCCTATCAGCCTTAGGACGTCCGCTGTTGGACATAGGTTCCCCATTATACCCTCAGTTGCTTCGGTTGGAAGTGGCCCGCGTACACCGTGAACTCGTGGTTTTAACATCTCGTAATCTCCATCCATCCATCTCTCTCGCTCGTTAATTATTCAAATTGAAATAACTTCGTTATCAAAGCTTGGCTCGATATTTCCTTTAGTTTATTTATCAGTATGAAGCGTGTAAAGCGCTACAAAGAGGGCGCAACCACAGATGCTCCCTCAAAAGACATGTGAAAGTGGCGCATAAATTGAATTAAAGATACCTAGCGCTGTCTGAATGTTAGTGAGAGCGTCGAATAAATTAATGCTGGAATCCTTTTCAAATTCAAATTATTTATTTCAGATGGAATCCATAAGGTAAGCTAGGTAATAAAATCTTACACAACTATTGTTAAAACACCGGATTATTAATAGATTTTTATTGTTACATTATACAATTTTACTTTATGAACTTATAAATGCTGCCCCTGGAAGGCAAATGAATGGAATTCCAGTGCTTACTCATGCAGCAGGTTTTTCTTCGCCCAAAGACTGAGCCTCGTAGTACAGCGGGGCAACGCCGCCAGCGTCTTGGGTACAATGCCCCGCGCTGCGCTACCTTTGGAAGGGGAAGCCCGTTTTAGTTAATTTTATGTGTTTTTATTTTTATGTAAAAACTCAAATGTACAATAAAAAATACCAAGTGATATCTAAAAATCACTTTTCGTTCTTCTGATAATGTTCTTTTTTTTCTCAGGGGCAGTGCGATTATTACTGGCAGTCTGCTGCTGTATGTCCTGCATAGAAGCGTCAAGTGATAAGTCTACCTCAAGTATTAAATAAAAGTTTCTTATATCAGTTCAAATTAAGTGTAATTAAATTTTACTTTACTTTATACCTGGCTATTGAGCGTACTGACTTTGCCAGATATTTGTTATTTAGTTGATAAGACTAATTTGATCAAAGAGCATAATAAACGCATTTGTTTAAACTTAACGTTTGCTTCAACCCTTAACTTGACAAAATTTCATTATTCCTCATCAGAGCCCTTCTCACTTATCCACTTCCGATATTAAATAACGATATATCGATACACAACATGTTAAAAAAGATTATAGTAGAGGTCAACAATAGACGGTTTTATCGTTAACCCTTTACCAGGCCCCGAAGAACCAGCGTGTTTTAATACGTACATTATATGCTGTTGCAACCGTATTGAACGCCTTGTAAAAAATGTATTTATGAAAGTCGGAGATCTTCCTTTAAACCAGAAATAAAAATGTGGGTTACGGTTATCCCATCGCCTGTCTAAGTAATGAACTGTCATACTAGATTTTGTCTTATTATATTCTTGATCAGGCCAAGGGATATATTCCACCCACATCTTATATCGGTTATAACAGTCAGGTTTAACTCCAAATTTCCTACGAAACATTATATCAATCGCTGAAAACATTATTTTATGATTTTCATTCATGACACGCTTTTAAATCCAATAATATATCTTTAGCAACACAATTATTCAATTTTATGATACTATCTACAAGAAGAAATTCTTCAGGGAAAGTCTTTATAAGGAGATTTCATAGCTAGGTACATGAATTCGCTCTAGGTTGAACACAAAAACTGTTTTATTACTTACGTGAGTTTTTATGACATGACAAGACAATTTACCGGGCCATGGGAAAAATAGCTCCCACACAGTTAAACTCTAATAAGGCCATGGGATAATGTCAACCCACATCCTAATTCTGGTCATACACAATAATGCATGAATATTTAGCAATGTTTACGATTAGCTTTCAATACTCAAAATCTACAAAATATCAAAAAATTGTTCGACCTATGTACTTACTTCTGTTTCATAGAAATTATGGAAAGTGTGCGAATTTCTCCGTAGTTTACTGAAATTAGCGTTCAAGTGAATTTAAATGGCTGCCAAGGATATATTACGCAATTTAGAAGCGTGTTGTGAATGAAGATCATAAAATAATATTTTCAGGGATTGACAAAATATTTTGTAGGTGGTTCGGAGTTAAAACCTGACTACGGTAACCGATATAAGATGTGGGTGGAATATATCCCTAGGCCTGGTAAAGGGTTAAAAAGCGATCTCTCCCAATAGGGAATATTACGCAAAGCTCTGCGCTGGGGGCGCCACCAGCACAAACCACCTTGATAACGTTATCAAAGTCTGTTACAATGCTAGTAAATGTGCATTTATTTATTTATTTAGTGAAATTGCACAGTACATACACGTTACAGTAGTACAACCCAGTAAGGGTGTTGCAATTATAACAATGTTTAGGCAATTTCTTAAATCTAATTTACAAACATTGGTTATCTTTAAGTATTTTCTAAAACTTAACTAATGGCTATATAATTTATTTACCTTAGGTAATAGTTTACACTCGCTATCACAAAACAAATTATACTTATGTAAGTATATCAGATCATTACTTTGGTAGGTACCTTATTACTCTATTTATTTCCTCAATTATCATATTTACTGTATTGACTAATTACATATAACATAAGTGCTAGTATTTTATTCTATCGTTTAAATAATCTTCAACTGTATCTTAACTAATAAACAATCTTTTAGTTTTATTCTAAATACGGATTCTTTTAGTTCATTTTTAATTTTATCTGGTATTTATTGTAAACATTTATAGATCTGTAATAGGGACTGTACTTATACATACTAATTTCATTTGTACACATAATATAATTTGTATACAATGTGGTACATTGGTATACCTAGTGCCATCCACGAAGACGCGTGATTTTGTCAAAATGAGACATTAATGACATTGTAATAAGAAGCATGGCACGCGTCATCGCGAATGACTCTACCTATAGAGTCGATAAGTTAGGAGTACTTACAAGTCACTGTGTGTGACAGACCAAAAATTCGAGGCTCTGTTCCTCATCAACACTCTGTCCTAAAAACTGTTTTAAAGACTAGTCTTAAATTATATGTATTTTAGTGCCTATTGCCAATTTAAAAGGCAAACAATGATATAGCTACCATAGAGGACAATGTTTTTGAATGAAATAGGCGCCTGAAGTAAAATTCAGAGCAATGAGGAATTTCCATTGTACGAAAAAATTGGCATGTTTGTATTCCACTCCCATTATACTTCAGCACTCTTGCGAATAGACTAAACATTCATTATCGAAGTTATGATGCGTTCGGGAGTGTTTCACCTAATTAATGACTTTGAAGCTGTTTATTGTGTTCGAGAACTTCCGTAGTACGTTTACAGTAGACGTAAGTCGGCAGCGATGTAACTATTGATACTTCAATACAGCATACCGATAACAGTTATAAGAAATCATTTATGGTAGTACTTATATATAATGAAATTATGGTGCAGAATATAACACATTGACGGCGCATCGCATTTTAGAATTTAATCTACGATTTCAAAGGAAAGGCAACTTAACTTTACATTCTTCTGAAGTACCTACAAGTCTTTAAAAAACGGCCAAGTGTGAGTTGAACTCGCGCACCAAGGGTTCAGTGCAAATTTTATTTAGGTAAGTATTAAATATGTCGAAAAAATACTCAATAAAAATTAAAGAACACATAAAGAAACATACAATCGAATGGAGAACCTCCTCCCTTTTTGAAGTCGGTTGAAAAGCAAGTCTAGTAGTCGTGACCTTTGTTAAATACGTAATAGAATACTAAGTTTCAAATTCAGGACCCATTACTATAATAATTAATAACGATAAGTGCGATATCTTCGGAACAAGATGTTGTAAAAATTAAAAACCTGACATCGTAAAAAAACTCAAAACAGTCCCTTTATTCAATATTGTTTAAACAAAAAACACAGTATTTATCTACTCATTAATTCTAAACAACGATAAGTACCCCAATCGATGAGGAGGTCAACATTTTTTTTCGCCCCTTTTCAAATTTCAAAAATATTTTTTGAAAATTTGTATGGCTTTGGGTGAACATTTTAAGACTGTAGCTCCAACTTTTACGCTTTAAAACGGACGGACTGACGGACACAAACGACAGCAATAGGGTTCCATTTGCTTCAGAAACAAAACTTTTAAAAGATTGATAAATTTTCTCATATCAGTCTTAAATTACCTACAAAAAACTAAAACTGCCATCGGTATTGATTGAAGAACAATGACTCGCGCATTACGCAGGCATATGTATACGTATTTGTATACATGCTGCTAATGTACGGGGCTATTTTAAAAAATCACGATTACGTGCGCTGTCGTTCTGTATTCCAGGAAATGAGGAAATTGTGATGTTTTGTACAAGTCCGATGTAAATCAGTATAACTCACGCATGTCAAAATGTTTGTCCGGCCAGCGCGAAAGCCCAGCGCTGCTAAACGTTAGCTGTTAATGTGCGGGGTTAGTTCGCGTTTGCGACATAAATTGCATTTACTGCACGCGTACGGGTTAAATGCGGATCTGGCTTGAAAATTAATTAATATACCTATTAAATTGTATTTGTTTATTTCTCCTCAGTGTACGTGCTGCACGTAGGTACAGTCGGGGTCAAAGGATCTTTATTACACTTTAGTAGTAGTTTTATCGCTGTCACTTCATGTTTGAACTTTTGATCAAAATTGTCAGAAGGCTTACAGTGACAATTAAAGGTCAAGATGGCTGTGACCTCGACTGTTTCTACTTACACGTTTGTACCTATAATGTTGGTACGTTTCATTGTACCGTTTTAATGAGGGTTTTTCGACAGGCGAAATATCGCTAGATGGCGGTAGTATCGTTAGGTCCGTTTGACATTTCTGTCACGCTTGTGTTGGATAAACATCTAAATGAGTGAATCGCAAGCAAGACTAACGTCAAACAGACCTCACTATACTAACGCCATCTAGTGATATTTCGTCTGTCGAAAAACCCGCATTGGAATTTAGATAGGTGACAGTCTTTACCGACATGTAAATACCGGCCCTGTTTTTTGTGTACACGCCCATACAAACTGACAGGAGCTTCTATGGGCGAGTACACGAAAAACAGGGCCGGTATTTCCATGTCGGTATTATCCGGGCCAGTAATGCATTACACCCATTTAGATCACTGCTGCGGAAAAAAAGAGAATTATATAGGGTTAGAAGCCGGATTCATAGTATCCTAGTAGTTTGCCCCATGACCTCCCAAGCAGTAGATCGTAGGTTCATACCGGGCTTGCACCTATGATTTTTTCCAAATTCAAGTGTCAAATGAAATTTGAAATTTACCACGAGGTTTACAGTGAAGGAAAACAATGCGAGGAAACCTGCGAAACAATTCAATGGTATTTGTGAAGTTTCTAGTCCATGCTGGGCCTGAGCTACGGCCCGAAACCTCCTATTCTTTCTGAGACCTTGTCTCAGCCGTGGGATGTAGCTATACATATAAGCTGGGATGATAAGGTTAGAAAGTTCATATAACTATTTCGTTCATTCATTGAAGTCGAGTTAAATCGTAAATACAACACAAGAGGAGGAAGCAATCAGCCGAAATTAATGCAGTACAAAAACATGCCTAAAATTGCGGATCTGTTATATTATAAATTATAACAGTATGAAATGCTCAGGTTTGTCATGGCGTGACACGTTTACGTTTCTTCGGCACTCGAAAATGTACCTACTTTGTAACTGCTACTTACACCGTCGGAGGTGGACAAATAGCGTTTGTTGACCGCGAGTGTCTGATCTGGTGCCTTTGGGTAACTAATGTGTCGTAATCTGCTATAATCACTTCATTTCTGTGTGTAACTCTGTGTTCGAGTAACGGTCCTACGGACGGCTACACTTGAGTATGGTGCAGCTGTTTTGAAACGCTTTTGCGAACCGTACGCAATAAATTACACAGGTCATTAAAAACTTTGTAATTGAGTGAGACCGCGCGGAGTCCACAACAATGTGTGCTTATTTATTCCTTCATTAAGCATAATTTTAAAGCTCGCCCACGATACCTAAGGTTTACAGTTTGCGATGGAGATTGCCCAGATTCCCGACCCTGACCCGAGGAAGTGGGTGAACTTCGGATAAAACAGAGCACTGTGTTTACCCATTTATTAATATTAGATCCGTTGTTATTAAATTAATATATAATATGTTATTGTTGACCTATCTTAACCGGCCATGTTCTGACATCGTGAATGGGGATGCCGTGCTTCGACTCCATGAAAATGTGATGTTTTCTTATCTTCAGAGAGATGAAGTATTTTGAAAATGTTTACTCGAAAATTGTTCAGTTAAGTTTATCCCACCTTGTATGTATGCATAGGGGCACCAACAGAGTTAGGTATTTTCAGCTGGGTACACTGCATTTTGCACCCGTGCCGTGATGTAGATCTTCTTCTGTCCTTATAGTTGTAGATTTTAAATCTGTATCTTGGCCTCGTTTTAAGTATTTACCCTTATGTCAGAGGGGTGCAAGTATACCCGCCTGCACCCTCATTCTGGTGTCTGTGGCTTTTTAAAACCAAGTTACCTGGCTACTTACTGCATGCTCTGCAGGAAAAATGAACATTTGGTATAAAACGCCGCGAAATAGTAATGTCAGTATTTTTAGTCCACGGATATGGACTACTGCGAAGAACATTTTGATTCAATAAATTTATTTATCTCACCTGAACCTTTATAACCACCTGCACCTAGTAGGTACATTATTCTTATTAACCAACGTATAAACAATCTAACGCCAAACTAAACCGAAACAGTTCGTCGGATAAAAATCGTATTTAAAAAATCGAAACCCTGGGGGTTGCTTAAGCGTTTAGAGTATATGTTTACTTTTTTTACGTATATGTTTGCCTTTGCCAGACGCAGATAAAACATACTATACGATTATAAGTAAGTTAAGTAAGGTAAGATTATAAGTAAGGTAAGTTTTTATGAATAACAGTGCTTTTTTTAGTTTGCCACCGTAATAGTAACGCCACCTTACCACCGTAGTAGGTAACGTACATAGGAAGTTGCACGTAGGCATTTAAAAAAATCATAACCATTGTGACAGGATAGGCTAATAATAAATAAATAAATGAATAATAACCAGTAAGGCATGTCTTGAGCACGTGCCCCAATAATTAGGTAGGTCTGACACGGCTTTCAGAAAGCGACCGATGAATGGTTACCTCAGTTGTCGCCTCGTTTTTGCATCAGAAGTTCATTTGTAGAGGATAGCACTTGTAGATCGTTGAGTGTTGGGTAATTAAAGCGCGTTGACATGGTTTACTAGGTTACTATTCATTTACAACAGGTCCGTCTGGATCGCTACTTAAGCTCGGTATAAACGAAAGAACTGTTGCGCAGTGAAGTATTAACCTTGGAATAACGACATATATTTTGCAAAGAGCTTTTTGCGGGCTACATACAGAATAACGACTTTTGCACGTCTGCTCTGCCTCAATGAAAGAGCAGCCTAACTCCCCGGTCTCAGTCGACGTAGGTACGGCGAGAATTTTTGTATTCATTACGGGAAAAACACTCGCTCCATTGTGATTGCCTGGCAGTAGGTACATGCAATGAACAGAGAACACGACGCCGGTCGTGCCTAGTCATAGATAAGCTCGAGTCGAGAGCCCAGCGTTCTAAACTAAACGCCGCGCACCGCCTGCGCCTGTCCTTCCCTTGTAACCAAGACCTATTGTTCGCCACACGTCTATCCGACTGAAAAATCTACTCTATTTAATTTCTTTGGCAGCTGCCCCGTCAAGTATATTTTCATTTGGTCCCGCGTGGGCCGCACCGCTCCGATAGCAGGTGACTGACGTTGATTTTTATTGCGTGCACGATCCAATATCGTATTGTTTTATTGGCATTTGGCATGTAAAATAGAATTTCTTAACCGTTACGCGGCCTGTCAGATGCCATTGGAAAGATTTAGAATCTTTAAAAGCTTAAAACAATGGGCTGTCTAGCGCGCGCGGTTTGAAGTTACTAAGCCGGGTTGAGCTCTATGATGAGATTCTGTTCTTAGTCTAGTATCGTTACTGGGTTTACGGCTATTTAGAGGAGCGATACGACAGCTTGACTGTTTAATGCATTCCACGGACCGCTCTGCATTAAATAGGTGCAAAGCAACATGCAGTCACAGAAGATGTGTAGCATAGTTAGGAACATACACATCACAGTTGTTCTTTAACTATGTGGCATTATTACAGAAATGATACCATTTTAATTCTTCGCACCTCACGATTTGAAAGTTCAAACGAAAATTCTGAGATTTTAATAATTTTCTGAATATGGTTAAAACGCGCTGCTCTACGCCTCGTGGATGCATGCGCATTCCAAATAAATAGACCGCATCGCACGGCCTCGAACTCTCGAAACAGCGTCATTGCAAGTAATTTACATAAGCCATACGTAACGATCGATCTTATGGAAAACTCGTAATATAAATGTGACGCAGGCGCAGGCGAGCGGGCGCTCGCTGGTATTTGCGGCGTCCACGCAGCCGCGCGTGTCAGCCGCGCTTCCGACCGTCGCTACGTCGCCGACGCTGATGTAAAGACATAAATCAACTACGTTACACTAACATCTAGCTAGAATCTAGAAAAGTAGAGTGAATATTTTAAGAGTTACCTACGAATTTGTTTATATGTATAACGGCTTGTTGAATGAGCTTTTGTTATTTTTCAGAGGAACTTACAAACAATAGAATACTTGTGTAACATACACAATTATTACATTCTATAATATCTCTACGAGAATATTTGTCGCCGTAGGACGAGTAGCCGAAAAGAAGACTAACAAGAAATCCTTCACCTCTGCCCTACATTATTGGAATGATTTGGCGATGGTCCTACATTATCAGACGACCCCGTCTTTTCCTGTCTAAGTCTAAATCGGGCCTTAGTTTCGACGAGGGCCGATAGCGAAGGTTAGGATAGGACAGTGGCAGCCAAAATCCTGTATTGAAATGAATCTCATCAATTCACGTGTAATAGCGATCTGTTGGTGATATTTTCCGCGTTGTTGCTGCCAAACAATGAGAGAACATTTCACGAAACCAGCATGCGTCCGTTGCGACAACTTCAAGAGACGCTCCGAAATATATAGCTGCCAGGTGCCGTTGTGGACTTTCAGGGACAATGCTGGCATAAAATAGCGACATGTATCATAAAATACCACCAGTCAATCTTGTCTGACTTGGGATTAAAAATACTGCTGGCTAGGCCGGTTGACAATCCGGAGTGGTGATGACGTCAAAACCCTAGAATCTCGGGCGTAAATACACGAAAACAAAAACAAAAAAATTCACGCGCAATATCTTCATCGTGAGACAGTCAAAATATTCAAACTACAAAACTTAAATTTTCAATTAAAATGCCTGTGAGTCGAAACAAATTAGTAATATGGTCACAATAAATTTTGCCGTTTCAAATTGGAGGATTAGTAGAGAAGTAGCTGTAGGCCAATATTTTCGCTTTCTTTTAAGCCGCTTAGATGTACAGTTGATCAAGAAATTCCTTTACTACTCGTAGGTACTCTAAGATTAAATGTCGGTTAAAACATAGGTAGGTATTTATGTACCTCGGCTTTTTCGGGATAAAAGGTATCCTATTATTTAGCCTGGGTTTCTGACATGTATGCAAAATTTCATCGCAATCGGCAAAATTAAAAAGTTAGGTTAAAACATGAAAGCAGACCAAACAAATAAACTCACTTTCGCATTTATATCATTGGTAGGTAAGGAAATTTTATATTTACAGTCGGTGCCTAACGTATGTGTCCACTTTTCTATGCAACTAGTATGAAAAAGTAGATAGATAAGGGAAACGACCGTACATATATGAAATTCCTACTAAGTCTCACACCACATCAGTAGATATCTACCCAGCAGTTAATGAACAATTTGGGTTTTACGAAGAAAGTGATGCTCTCATTACTTAATTTCTAGTGTCTACCAGTAGCGTGGTGAAACAGCCCCTAAGTAAGTGTTACAAATATTATTGCATCCGAAGACATACGTACCTAACTCACGCTTCTCTTACTCCCCTGAGGCCTTATTGTCTACCACACTTGGAAGTTGGAACCACAATCATCTTCACTAAAGAGAGTAGAAAGAGATGATTGGTAGCGGCTTCAGGGTAGGACGCGGTGGGGCGACCGCCCAGGGCGCCAGACTGAAAGGTGCACCTCTAGGCGCCACGCGTCCCTTTTTTTAACCCCCGACGCAAAAAGAGGGGTGTTATAAGTTTGACCGCTATGTGTGTCTGTGTGTCTGTATGTCTGTGTGTCTGTGTGTCTGTCTGTGTGTCTGTCTGTGGCACCGTAGCTCTTAAGCGGGTGGACCGATTTGAATGCGGTTTTTTTTATTTGAAAGCTGGTTTTCTAGCGATGGTTCTTAGATATGTTTTATCAAAATCGGTTCAGCCGTTTCAAGATCATCAGCTATTTTGTTCGCTGCGGTAGGAATCTTAGACGAATTATGGGTATTTACTTTACATTCAAGTATTAGATGGCAACCCAGAAGATGACTGCAAACTGGCTTGACATGGAGGCGCGTTCCAGTGGGGCGGAGGTTATAAAAGGCAGAGCAGCTGTCATTCGTCCTCTTTTTCACCGGAGTGCTCGGAAGGGATAGCTAGGTTTTATAGGTCATACTGCTAGGCTTTAGAATAATAGAATTAAGTGTACATTTGTAAATAATCAATAAATAAATCCTGATTTTTATTTGGTTTTAAAAGTTGTTTCAATAATAGTTAAAATCATAAGTGGGACAAATTCACGTCGATTAGACTTTTCGTCATCCTGATATTAAAATACTTTTCGAGAATGTCTGACTCCAGTAGTAAAGAACCTAGTAAACGTCGTAGGCACAAATTACGTGAACACGCACCCGACCCAGCGCTCCAGCTCTGTTTACAGGAAATTTTGGGGCTCTTGACGGCGCTGGAAGAAACGTCACAACTCCCGGCGGGTGCTGCGCTTCCGCCAGCCACGGCAGACGCGGATGGGGACGCGCCCGTGCTCGCGGCCAGCGTCGCGGCGTCTCCTAAGCTGCCGGTGCCTCGGCCGAGGACGGTGAGGTCTGCTTCGACCACCAGCAGCGCGGGCACAAGTGACATTAGCGAAAAACTTTTAAGTGCCTTGAACGCACTTAATCCGGTGAGATCTAATCATGTATTTATCTCAAATTTTGACCCGAGTGTTAATGATTTTGATTTGTGGTGTAGTGAAGTTGATCACGTGCGACCTCTATAGGTATAGGTGGACGAACGGGAATCTTTTTCAGGGATAGGCAACTGTCTAAAAGGCGATGCACTTGTTTGGCTTAACGAATGAGTCACTAATGATCGCAGTTGGACCAATTTCAAAACTGATTTTCAGGCCCTTTGTTCGCGGCATATTGATATAGCTTCAATTCTATTCGAAGTCATGAAAACAGATTTGAACATGTACCCTACCTACGCCGAGTACGCCAGGCGTTCATTATTACGTTTGTCAATTGTCAAAGGGTTAAGCAATGATCTGGTTGTAGCAATAGTCTAACGCAGTATTACTGATCCCCAGCTACGTGCAGTACCAACGCGAAATTAACACCAAAATGATCTGGTCAATTTTCTGTCAATACTTATACGTTAAACCAATCTGTGATAAAACCATTTGTAGATTGTCCAGTGTAAATAAAAACGATGTCAAACGATTATTCCCGTAAACGAACCTTTGTGAATCATGAACCCACAAAAAGATGCTTTTCGTGTGGGTATTGGTCACAAAAGTAACAATTGTTTTAAGCGGCCAAAATTTACTACTGCTACAACTAGTACACCTGTGAAACCCCGTGACACACCCGCCATACAAATCATTGCGCCATCTTCAAGCAGTAGCACTGTTAAGTCAGAACCATGTTCGTATTGTAAAAAACTAGGGCACAAGATAGATGATTTGTTTTGCTAAGCAACGTACTGAGTCTCTGGGCAAGCCTAATTTAAATTTTTGTCGAGAATATGAAAACGATTATAGAATGAATGACATTACATTACGGGTGCCGTCATTTAAGGAACTCCGGTAGATATTTTAATTGTCAGCGGCTCAACTATTTCACTTATATCGGACGCACTCTTAAAACATTTTCACTGCAAGCGAGTAGGTACCCTCACTTCGTATTTTACGCGGGATCGGTAGTCAAGAATTACAAACTACTTGTTTTAATACCCTAACTGTCGAATTACCGAAAATAACATTAGAAGTTGATTTCTTTGTAATACCCGCTTTATGTATGAGCACACCTGTTATTATCGGTACCGACGTGTTGAACCGAGAAGGTGTCACTTATATTTGTAACAAAGGTAAACAAATACTTAAAAGACTAGATCGAGTGTGTAGTGTTGAGTCAAATGAGCATCTGTCAATTAATACGCTTTAGTAGGTAAACAGAAGGAAGAGTTGACGTCGATTAATAATGAATTTTCTCAAAATTTTATTACTGGCACTGCAACTAGTACTGTTACTACCGGATCAATGCATATTAAACTTAATAATGAAACTCCGATTGTGTATAGACCGTACAAGCTTTCTCATGCGGAAAAATTACGTGTTCGGGAGATAATTAGTGATTTACTTGATAAAAAAAATTATCCGAGAGTCAGAGTCCGAATATTCGAGTCCTATACTTTTAGTTAGGATGGAAGCGATCCGTATGTGCGTTGATTTTCGTGCCCTCAATGCTGTCAGTGTAGGACCGCTATCCATTGCCTCTGATTGAGGACCATATTGACCGTCTTGGTAAGAGCAAATATTTTACGAGTCTAGACATGGCGACGGGTTTCCGTCAGATTGTAATGGATAGTGATTCGATTCGTAAAACTGGCTTTGTAACACCCGGAGGGCATTACGAGTATTTGAAAATGCCTTACGGACTTTCAAATGCTCCGGTCGTCTACCGGCGCATCATATCGAACACTCTTCGTCCTTATATCGAATCTGGGAAAATTTTAGTCTACATGAATGATATTTTAATGCTTACCATGACCATTGACGAAAGTTCAAATACTCTTCGTGACGTACTGCGAACTTTGACTAACGCTGGATTTTCGATAAATTTAAAAAGTTTTCTTTTCTTACTACTCAAATTGATTATTTGGGTAGAACAATTAGTAACGGTCAGGCAAGGCCGAGTGACCACAAAGTTGACGCGTTAGTTCAAGCACCAGTACCTGAAAACGTTCAAGTCAGGTAGTTCTTTGGGTTAGCCGGTTACTTTCGACGCTATATAGCCAATTACTCGATTAAAACTGCTTGTACTGCTAATCTATTACGCAAAGGCGTCATATTCAAATGGGGCGACGAACAAGAACATGTTAGTAAAGAAATCATTGAGCATTTAACAAGCGAACCCATTCTTGCTATATTATTATTATTATTATTTGACCTATCGTCGCCTACTGAGGTCCATACAGATGCTTCATCAGCAGGGTCCGAAAAAAAAAAAACGATTGAGTTTCCTGGATTAAGGAATTTTGTTCGAAATTACATTCAACATTGCATTGTATGCCTTGCTCACAAAAGAGTTCCACGTCAGCCATTGCAGCCCATAGTCTTGGACGAAACCTAATATACCTTTTGAAACTGTGCATACAGGTGTTTTGGGGCCACTTCCTGAATCAAATTGATTTAAATTCATTATCATTGTGGTAGATGCATTTACTTTTTATTTTTTGCCTTTTATACGCAATTTACAAACAGGATTCAAATGAATTAAAACGGGCTTTTGAAAATGTAATTTCTCTTTTTGGAACTCCTAAGTTAACTGTCGCTAATCATGGTAGAATGTATCAAAGTTCACACTTTGATACAAACATTTGAACATTACTTTATAAAAAAAAAAATTTATTCAGTGTTCTCCTTTAAATTTGTTGGTTGGCAGTGACGCATCAACACCAGTCATCCGAGCACTCATGCGTGATATCGCGCTCCAAGGAACCAGCCCCAATCGAGAGTCTTTGCGAGAGCTTTCACGGCAATGCTCCTCTGAGCGCCTAAGAAGTAATCAAGCTCGTCAAGATGCCAGAATTGACGAAAAGCCATTTCAACTGCACGACATCGTGTTTGTCCATAAAAATGCCTAAGCGACTGGCAAATTGTGTTCCGGTATGCGTGGACCTTACAAAGTGGTTAAGGTGCTACCTCATCATCGCTGTGAGCTAAATTAATCGCAGGAGCCTACGGGAAAATAACTCAAGCCGCTGCCGAGTATCTAACTCTGGTGTGGCGAATGGACCCCGGAAGTGTGCACCGCTTTCTTTGAAAGCGAATTATTTTTATTATTTATTCGCTAGACCGAACAGGTTCGCCTGAGGGGTAACTGGCCACTACCCCTAGGTCATAGAATAAATAATAAGGACATGCTGAGGCCTCTGTCACTGAGCACGTCGAGACCTCTGCTCAGCTGTTGCTACTCCTAAAGGTGAATCCAAAAGGAGTATTTTTGCTACACTTTTCTTGGACATGCTGAGGCCTCTGTCACCATTGCTTGGAAACTTATAACTCTGTCCTGTCTCTTATTCTATCTATTTTTGCTACACTTTTCTTGGACATGCTGAGGCCTCTGTCACCATTGCTTGGAAACTTATAACTCTGCCCTGTCTCTTATTCTATCTTTCTAATTTTCGTTTTAGATAAAATATCTAAACCAATTCTAAAAATTTATTCTTTCTTAAAATTAAATTTAATACGCCCTTAATTGTAACCACATAGCTCTATTAAGTTGTATGCAAAAGCAGATAAGTAGTTTTGTTTTATCATGAAGCTTGCAAATTAGTACAAAAAAAAATAATAAACATTTCTGCAGGTCTCTGCCATCACAATTTATTCACAAGACCAATCCTGATAATAATTGTGGTGCATAGACATATTTGCTAATGTAAACAATTCTCTTTTTAGCTGAAGATGACGAATCACAAGGTGGTGCCTCTGGGTCTTTGGGCAGAGAAGAGACTGAGAAGACTGCGGGCGAGGACGCACCGACGTCAGGAGAGGCCGTATTAGATGGCAACCCAGAAGATGACTGCAAACTGGCTTGACATGGAGGCGCGTTCCAGTGGGGCGGAGGTTATAAAAGGCAGAGCAGCTGTCATTCGTCCTCTTTTTCACCGGAGTGCTCGGAAGGGATAGCTAGGTTTTATAGGTCATACTGCTAGGCTTTAGAATAATAGAATTAAGTGTACATTTGTAAATAATCAATAAATAAATCCTGATTTTTATTTGGTTTTAAAAGTTGTTTCAATAATAGTTAAAACAAGCATATTTGGGGCCTAAAATTTGAAACACCGATGTATGCTATATAACTATGCAAGATTATGCAGTTCTCGGCCTGATGCTGCAGCCAGGATATCCAGAACACTAGTAGATACACTCTTGATAAAACCATAGCAGATATATCGTGTTTGGATTCGTTTAAATCAGTATTTGATTTTACATACAATGCAATGTTGGCAACAGGATGAGCTGATGCTGCAGCCAGGACATCCAGCAGATTAGTACCTACACTACAAAAAATTATAGCACATATGGCGTGTTTGGATTCGTTTTGATCAGTAATTGATTCTACATACAATGCAGTGGTGACAACACGAAGAGCTGTTTAAAAAACATGAAATAAAAAAACTTAAATTAAAAATTTTAAAAACCCCCGACAAAAAAAGCCGCCAAAAAAGGACAACTAAAAAGTAAAAAATAATTATGCACTACCTAGCTGTTGCCCGCGACTTCATCTGCGAACAATTCGTTTATCCCTATCCCGCTGGGACTATGCTGATTTCCCGCAAAATTAGCCTAAGTTAATTTAGTATAAGTACCTAGTAATATTTTTTTTATCTAAGCGTCGTCGATGTCGGGGGGCCGCTAAGGTTAATACTTTAAAAAATACAACATAATGTACTTTAGTTTCCTGTTAACCATAGCGGTCCCCCGACACCGACGACGCTTAGATAAAAAAAATATTACTAGGTACTTATACTAAATTAACTTAGGCTAATTTTGCGGGAAATCAGCATAGTCCCAGCGGGATAGGGATAAACGAATTGTTCGCAGATGAAGTCGCGGGCAACAGCTAGGTAGTGCATAATTATTTTTTACTTTTTAGTTGTCCTTTTTTGGCGGCTTTTTTTGTCGGGGGTTTTTAAAATTTTTAATTTTCCTCTCGCTCATTGAGCCAAGCCTCCAGGGGGAGAGGCGTGCAAATATCGCCCAGGGCGCTGGAAGTGCTAAAACCGGCACTGGAGATTGTGAGTGCGATCGCCAATGTCAGAGCGTTAGGTTGCGGCTGCACTGAGGCGGAGACGAGCGGACCAGAGAGGAGACGTGTAGGGATCAACCAATCCCCACTCGTCTGATGATATTGAGGCGGAAACGAGATGCGGATTCAACTAATATGATTGGTCGATCCCTACACGTCTCTCCGCTCCGCTCGTCTCCGCTTCAGAGGAGCCGCCAGCCTTAGACAATACATACAGTCAGTGGCGTCTTTACCTATACCTAATGCAGGGTGTGTGTTGCATATGGGCGCAGTGGTGTTAGGGGCCATTTTGACCGCGCGTTTCCTAGATAGCGCTAAATTCCTAATTGCACACGAGCGCTACATGGGCTAAAGCCGTATCTGCATACAGCCACAGGTTGCCTAACAAAAATGTCGACTTCGCGCTACTGCTGTCCACTGTACTTGACTGGCAAAAGGGCGCGTACGCATGTTCTAAGCCCACACTTGTCGCTAATGACATATTCCCGGCGATGACGCGCCGCGTCAAGGCCACAGCAGCGCCTCTATTTCCACGCCGGCTATTCCTGAAAGCTAACATTGTTTTATTTCAGTCCCAGCACTGTCCACCGGTACCGGGAAGTGCGTGTCTATTAGCGGCCTTACATGTTTGGAGCGAGTTTATGGAGGTAAAAATAAGCAGCTCGCATTTAGAACGGCGGGACTGGAAACTACGACGGAGTGTGTAGACGCGTAAGCGCTGTCACTGTTGCATTGACGCAATTTTAAATACCTTACATAATTTAATTCATCACGCCAAGTAGGCCCGAGCCTAGGAGAACAATAGGTACAGTCACCAGCACCAATATCTGACACAACAAGCGTGCATAAATATCTGACATGACTATTTCTAGGCCGGAACTATGTGTCAGATATTTTTGCACGCTTCGCTGTGGCAGATATTAATGCTGGTGACTGTACGTACAGTCAACCAATGTCATTCCTGCTGGGCCACCAAGGAAAATTGTCATAGTAAATAATTTTATTTTTCTACAGCAATTTGTATATCGATTGACGAATGTCAGCTTTACGACTACGACACGATTCTGTGATGGCTTAGGAATCAAATTGGCTGTCTGTACATGGTGATATTTTTTTCAGGAGCCCGTCGTATCGCCTTTAGTCGTTTGTCATAATGATCGATTGTCCTAACACCTGAAACTGAAAATATTTCAGAACACACCGCATGCGTTGGTTACTTAGAATACATTAGGTTAGTTTTATTTTATAAATTTCCTGAAAAGAAGGTGGTTTTAGTGTAATTGACAAATTAAGACATTCGACAATAGAACAAACATTACATTAGGAGAAACAATCATATTCGACGATACGATATAAACCCATTTTTAAGGTTCCTTAACCAAAATGGCAAAACGGAACCTTTATAGATTTGCCATGTCTGTCTGTTTGTCGTCTGTCTGTCCGTCCGTTTGCGGCTTAGGGACTATCATATATGGGGTCTCATTTCTAGTTCTGATGCCTCGTAACACTAGTATTGTTCGAATTATTTCAAACAAATTCTGTTATGAGTTTAACACGGGCAAGTGTTGATTGCTGGCCTCAAGATCGGGAGCGATTCGGTGTAGTAATGAAGGCAATAAATCCCCCATTGAGAGTGCATGCTATATTAATAGCCAGGTGGCGGTCACCTAGGACCTTGGCGGTGGGTGCCAGACCGCCGAGACGTTTATACGACGCGGCTACGACACCTAAAGTCATTAAAATCTTTTTTTTTTCAATAATTAATCTTTCGCATGCGGACGGTCTAAAGAAAGAAAGGAAACTCAGACCTTTCAGTCCAAAAGTTAAGGCTATCTTTTTGTATTATTATCCTAATCCGCGTTATTAATATTATTTAAAATAAAACAGACTAGAACGCAGGTTTTTTCACATTACGCGTTCGAAAGGCTAAGATGTGAATAGGTACAAAAAAAATCTGATTTTTCTGCGCATCTATGTTTCAGTTTGTATTTTCGATATGGATTTTACGGGATGACCGTAAAAGTAACAAAATTTAGAGTTGAAATAAAAAATACAAAAAGACTCCAAAACCAATCTTAAAAGATAGCCTTAAATTTTGCACTGATCAGTACCTACAAACGCATATGAAAAGCCAACGAATGAATTGAGAATAGGTATTTGATCGATTCGGGCTTTACGTTTTGAAGGAAATATCAATGTTCTATATTACATATTATAAGTATTTTAAAAGCAAGGTAAAATTGAGCTCAGGTCGACTTTGATGTAAATCCAAATTTAATTTCCCAACCCAAACGCGACTTTCCCTAATCTTACAATACCACTTCCTACCTACTCTTTCCATTTTCTAGAAAACAAATAATCTGATATAAGCAACTTAAATTAATCATAGTAATTGCTAGACAAAAATCTTGATTTACACTATCAAAACACTACCTAGTCACTACAACAAAGCACAAAGAGAAATGAAACGAATGGAATATATCACGATAAAGCTATTGAAAATCCCGAATTGTTTACGGTTAAACTATTTAGTAAACTAATTAATAATCACTCATAGGGCGTTAGAGCGAACCGACGATGACTTATAAATGATGTTGTCATTAATTCATCGCCTATAGTTTTTTTTTATATCAGTCACCATTTACCTATGCTCTTGCAGACTGACGGCAAGACATAATAAGTATCAAAAAATAAGCCCGTCGAAAAAGTACTTACAAACAGTTCTCTCTAACCTCGTCTTCATAGTTTGCAATAAAAAGTCATTGCGAAAACATGTCAGCGTCAAAGAGTTAAACCTTAATTGATCAGTCGTTGAGTGTAAATATATTCCCAAGAATTAATGACTACGAATACTGGGACAACGCGAGCCGGGCAGAATGCAATCGACTCTTGCTTTACGATGAACGTCCGCTTACAATATTTATAATGGCTGATCGCATAAATCACGGAGCACTAGGTACTTACGAGTACATGAAATTAACAGTATAATTAAACCGCTGTAATTTTTAAGCTGATTGAGTCAAATATTTATTTTTTATTTTTAGACAAACAGTCACATACATATATAGATATAAACATAGCATTTAAGACGTGCTAAGGTGTACGTAGATGAAATGCCATAATGATGATAAAATGCATCGGTAAATGTGGCAAGACCAAAAAGTTGCACACCAACTCGTGCCTACATCTCAGAATTACCTAGTAGTTAGAATTACCATTAACTTTTTCCATTGTTAAGTATGTAGTCTTTTTACATTTGTATGGATAATTTTCGTTTCAAAATAGAAAAAAAAATAGTAATTTTAACTACCTTCATGCAACTTTTTGGTCTTCAGCCACAATATACGTAACTTCAGCCAAATACAGTACGGTAGATAACATTACAAGTGAATTAGAAACATACAATAATTATCACTATCTATACAAAAAAAAAGTTTTAATGGAGTAAAAGTAGCAATTGGAAAATTGTTCAGAAATGCGTGTGATTTTTCAGCATTAGGTATGACAAATAACACGGTTTTTCAAATGAAGATCGTTTCTATGAGCTATAATATCAAATGTGAAATCTTTGTTGTGATAATTAAAAGAACGGTTTAAATAAGAGCATAATATTTTGTGATAGATAAAACATACCTAAATTAGATTTAGTTTCGTCTCGAATGGGTGTGCAATGGTAAAACAGGACTTCCCAAGCAAGGGGGCACGCAAGATCTAAACAAAATTATGGCAGATATTTTGAAGCAAATCTCCTTCCTATTTTAGTTCCGCTGACAAATTTACGGCGTAAGTCATCTGTTTGTCAATACTTTGTATCATTAGTACCATTCACAATAAAATATTGCACCGCTTCCCTGCTAAAGGCGATTATTATAAGAACACATTGTAAATTTATATTTTATTAGTTGTTGATATATCGTATGTTATTTTATATCGGTGCGATAACAAATGAAAGGTTACTTTTTGTCACTCAAACAATATAGGTAAATTAAAAACGAAATTGTGACGAAACGGTCGTCAGTTTTGGGTGAAGCCTAAGCAGAGATTGGGGCATTGGACATGGATGAAAAGGAGTCTTATAGTAAAATGACACCTTAACAGACTAGCCAAGAAAATAGTACCAGGCTAGTGCCCACCACCTATAGTATAACCTAAAGTACCTACATATTTGTTACGGCAGAGTTATCAAATAATGGCTACGGCTTTCTCAAGTGAAGCTAACCATTCATTCATAATTAAGCTTAGGGATTAAAATTCTGAGTTTAGCGAGATTATTGGTCATATTTATTCTAAAACTATAGGTTCTTATTTTTGTTTACTAAAAAAATCCATGGGTCCTTCTAGGATTTCAATCTTTTTATTTTAGCTTAACAATTTTATAAATAACTAATTTAATATAGGTTTCATGTAGGTACTTAAACTGAGCGAACATTATGTAGGTACGAGTAGGTACTACCTAACCTACAAAATCTGTCTGCACTTCCTTACCAATGCTGACAAACTGAATAAATATACACCGCAAGCACGCATCTCATGTAAAATGTTTTAGCAATCTAATTTTATGCCCAAGGCAACCGTATATAATGTAATATCTGCATAATATTCGGTTATTTCTGCATTATATGAGCTGCAGCCAGGGATTGGCGGCGATTACTCGTACGCGGCGCTCCGAGCCAAGGTGGAGGGTACAATTCTCATAAACCTGTGCAGTCATTATATAGGTAGGAATAAAGCTCTATTCCTACATATATTCTAGCCGAATATATATTCTACACTTATCAACATCAATATTTACATTAAATATTAACGATGGTATTGATACGGAAGCTCTTGATAGTCGTTCTGTTTTTACGACCGTCATAATTAGCTGACATTGTGAGTTTAACAGCGCGGTTTTCACAGACTATTTTGCAAAGACAATCATTTTAAAAGCGTGCTCAGAAGTTTTTTCTTTTTGCGATTTACCAGCGGAAAAGGCATGCAATGTTTTTTTATTACTACTATCAAAATTGAGTAATTAACTTTCTATATTATGGACGTGTATGCCCATGAGATATGGTGTCCATTTGATTAGAACAAATGTTTTTTAGCCAATGAGACAATGCGGGGCGTAGACGAGGCAATGTTGTTACACTGTTTTCTAACATAGTAATCAATTTATTAACTACGTCTACAAGACTTCCTCTACCTACACCAAGATTTATATTTTCCGTTTAGCGATATTAATCAGCACATATAAACAAACATAAGCCAGGAAATTATTAATTAGTAAAGTTTTCAGTTTAGCAAATCAAACGAATATAAAACTGACGCACGTTAATCATTTTAAAATAAGGCCGCTGGTTGAAATGAACCCTGGATCTATATTTAACTCTTTGCCTAGCTCAATCCAAACCTATCATCATGAAACGAAACGCTCCTATTAATTTACTATTGGCTTTTAAGCAACTTTTTTTATTATGCTATTTTGTCAAATAAACAACGAAAATAATAGTAACCGGCAATTTGGAAATATCCGAATATCGCAGCTAGCGCAAACCACTCGTGTAATTTTTTTAATTTTCTGTAACTAACCGTGTTCGTCCAATTATCATTTATACCTTATCCGGCTCTAGTAGGAAACAATTCGAACAATTCTTAAAAATAATAGTGTCCAGAAGTCGGTAGTAAATGATGGTATGGGAATACGAAACGCTTCCTAAGTGCCCGCGCGGCTCGCCGCCCGCTGTGCGTCGTCACAAAGAATTTTTCGATGGACAACTGCCAGCTCTCTTCTTTTCATATTAATTATTATTTTACGCGCTTCTAAAGCATACCTACTAATATAACAACACATACGCCGCGAGTGGGAGCTATTCTCGGTCCTGAAAATTTACAACCGTTTGATTTGCCCTCTTAATCTTAGACAAGGCGAAACAAAACCGTGGTCATCTGTTTTATGGATTCTTAAATGTTTTATGTGTTTAGTTATAATAAGACGTTAAATATATTTATTGGTTTCTAATACATTGTCGGCACCTATTTCAAGTTTGACATTCCCACGATTTTCTTAACAAAGAGCACATTGTTTATGCGCAAGAAAAAAGCAAATGATATCGTTTGTTACACGAGATAATGCCAGCAAATTAGTAGTTCCGTTGTTTTCAACTTGACATGTGTTACCATGAGCCGTGATGTTTGGAAGCGAACCGGCTGTATACCCAGGCTGCCATAGCACAAGGCCCCCTGTCTAAATTTGATGTAACACTGTAAACAGACCAATATAAAACATCACCGATTTAATCGAACAATCGTTTAAACTTCGTGCAACTACAAAATTAGAAATGATGTAGTCCATCCATTTGATTTATATTAAAAAATAAATTCGACTTGATTTACTTTCAATGTCGTCACCATTAATATTTCACCGAACCTCGTTCGTCATGGTTTCCGCATATATTTTCCCAGCGTCCGAGGCTCTTCTAAGCCGCTGTTCGAAACTGAATGAAACACTCCCAACACATGCCTGCAGCGCTTCTCGCTTGTGGATAATGAAAATGTATTTTATCATTTCAATCACATCACTCGTAACATCAAAGGCGGACTTATGAGTTCCAATCTCCACCCATGAAGCAAAATGAGCTCTGTTACGTACGTTCTGAATATTTTTTAATAACAAACGTTGCTATTTAATACTCCGTGCAATGATAAATCAGGTGGTGTCAGGTAGGTAGCCTTGATTAGTTCATTTGGTGACCAACAAAATAAGTTTCAAATTGAAACTCGTCCGTCACACGGTCGGCGGCGCGCGGCGGCGGGCAGCGTTACACAAAAGATATTCAAATTAGTTTTCAAGTCGCGTTTCAGCTAGATTTATCTGTACCAAGATATCTATCTCACTTTTCTGATAACAAAAAATAAATTTGTTACTCACATTCTTGGGCAATTAATTTAAATTAACCTCTGTTTTAATTTGAAATTATTTTGCTAGCGGCTGCCGGTGAAGCCTGCTGTCCGCGACAGTTAATCGATCAGATTAAAGAGGTTTGGTACGATTATTTTACGTAAGTGCTTACCTCGTCCAGCGAATTTAAATAAGGACCTGAGGCCGACTCGTCGGATAGATGTCCCGTTTTTACACAACTCTCTCATTCCGAACCAATCAATCAACAGCATGTTTTTGCTGCTGAGTGATTGGGTCCTAACGACATTCCTTAGTTGTTCTTCATTAATGGTATGTACAGCAAAAAATAACAGGAAAATGGGAAAAGTGAAGTAATTCCTTAGCATATCTTACAAAGATGTATGGCACGTGTTAAGACCGTGCTTGTGTTGGCCAACGCTCAAACGTTTTTTGTATGAAAACTAAATATTATTCATAATTTACTTTTCAAATATATTTCAACTTGCAATGTGAAATAGATACGTAATATATACGCTTTTCTACCCTTAAATAAAATACATTATATGTAAAAATACATTATCATTATAGTCAGCCAAAAGACGTACACTTAGCAGTGTACTTTGGCCTCCCCCAAGGCTCTCCACTCCACTCAGACCGATCTTGTGCTTTCCGCATCCACCGCGACCCCGCGATATTTTCATATATCATAACCCTGTCATTTCATAAGCTGACCCTGTGATAGACAACGCGACAAAATTAAAATATGTACGTAGCTTGCTCACGGCAGATGGCCCCTAAAGATTTGGACAGCAATTTCAAGATTTGTTAAAAAATAACGCAAATAAAACCTAAGTATCAATGTTATACAGTTCTATTTGGTTTACGTTTGCCCGGACTAGTAGACCACTGCGCGTGGGCTGCTAAACTTGGCTTGCCTCCAGGAATCACCTGTCGACCCCTGTATAATGATAAAAGCTTCATATTATTTACAGCTACATCTTGAGCTACCACTTATTGTTATTAGAGCATTTTTAGCTCTTTTTAACAGTCTTATTTATGTGATTGAAATACTCAGGTCTCGACTGGAACGCTACATACCTATACTACATCGAATAGGTAGGTATCATCTCCCATGATGACCTGTGCTATGATGCTAAGGAATACTATGAACCGGATTTTCAACATTATCATAGCAATATGCAAGAATTTCCACCTAATTACAAACCTATTCTACACCTTACCTACACCTAACTAGTACCTAATAAAAGAGAAAAGATTTGACTGCGTGTTTGTTTGTATCAAACACACATCATCACACATCAGCGAATTATACAGGCTATATTTTATCCCGGAAAATGTAAACATCCCACGGGACTCAAATAAAATTGCGAGCAACAGCTAAGTATTTAGATATAAATATAATCTTCATATAACACACTGTTTTATACAGGTTTTATAACAAAAAAAATTACCAACTACAAAATAACATAAAAACAGTTTTTCATCAGTTTGAATTTGGTCAGCACGAGGCAATAGATAATAGATACTACGAGTAAGCAGGTAAGGTACAAATATAAAAAACGAACTGGTTGAAGTGCAAAATTCGAACTTCATATCTTGCCGTCCCGGTGACGCTTATACATATTACGTAGTACGAGAGTGAGAGAGGCGGTACGATACGAACTACGATTTTCGAAATTCGTTGTAGCCCCCCCCCTATCCAAGTTAAATAAATCCATGTAAGAATATCTGCAGATCATTTTGAACTCCACAACCCGCGATCTTCCTGTCCCTGCTGATACACTATGCACTTTACAATGGATTTCGCCTGGTTTTTGTGCCAAGCTTCTCTATTGTCTATTCGAAGCTACGTTTTTATACTTCCGTGCACCTAAAGCTCTAAATATGGACCGTATTATTGCTAAGCCTGATGTTTGTCCTGAGCTTGTAGTTTAGATTAGCTCTTGTTCCATACTTAAAGCAACAGCTAGCTGCAGAAGCAACTAGTTAATATAACATTGACATACTCGTATAACCGGTAAGCAAAATAATTGCAACCGACAAACTTTTCCAACGTCAAGGGTGTGATTCTATAAAAAAAAATGTTCGCGGAAAGTACAAAACTACAATACTTAGCATGGGTAATAACTAATAACTCTGCACTTTTGTCACTGGCATGCTTTTCTTTTTGAATCAGGTGACATGTTTTCTCACCCCTATAAGAGCAAAAACTTTCATAAACAGCTAACTGAACCGATGAAAAAAAATCTGTATAAAATTGTCAGATTTGTATCACAGCCATCGCCCGGCCAGATGTCTTACATGTTTTGCTCATTCCTGAATTCTATAGGCTCAAAAATTCTCAGATCACGAGCATTACGCAACGCTATTAAAGATGGAGCAATAAAGAAGACTTCTAAACGACTGGAGGCGAACAGTTTATAGTATTCGCGACAACAACTCCGTGACGAGCGCCTGGCGACATTTTGCGTTGAAAATATCACCGACATTCACATTTTTTAGTTGGGATAAGAGAACGTCTCGTTTTTTGTCGACGCCAATTTCTGCGAGCTATTTTTAGGGTGGTTGTTCACTTGTGCAATTTTTAGAAATAGTTGCTGGCTGAAAATAATAGGTGACATTAGAAAAAAATACTGGCGATGAAAGAAACTTATTTTTTATGCAGTAGTAGCATTCCTGAAACTCAGGGTTTGGTGGTAGTATTTAATTACTTAAACGAGATGGATTAGTTTCACTCAACTACCCCGTCAATTTTTTCTTGACTTTTTTATTGTTGTTTCTAATGTTTCTATACATTGATCGATGATTAAAGTCCACCGCGCTAAAGGCGTGACTACACTTTAAGTGAAAAACTCCACTGAAAAACTTTTACAGGGACGTGCAGTCAAACTAACCCAATAACATTAATTAGTTAATATATTTTTAAATAAAACTTATATCAAATGGTTTAATAATAATCACAAATAATATATTAATAGAACAAACGTAAATTTAAACTACTTACAATAAAACTACCCTAAACAAAAACTAAAGAAAATAAATACTAAAACAAATTACTATTAATGAAATTGTTATTTTACACGTAAGGTATGTAGAGTAAAAGGATGGGAAGAATAAAAATACAATAATTTTGTTCATGTTTACATAACTTACTTACCTCTACGCAGTTAAAAAATTCTATTAATTACTAGCTTTTGCCCGCGACTTCGTCTGCGTAGATTTCGATATTTACAAAATACTCCATAGTACAGGGAACCTTTAGTCGAACCCAAAGGTCGAACCATTTGAGTTCCGGGTACTGCCTTTCCGCAACTTTTCATTTCGCAACTCTACATACTACACAACTGTAAATATTTCAGGATTTATTTCAGGGCCATAGTGTAGATTAGTTTTATAAAAATCATGAAATATTTACAGTTTCAGAAATTCAGAAATATTAAACAGTTGGGAAATGAAAAGTGGTCAAATGAACCAGGTTGCCAAACGTTTTTCGCCGAAACATTAGTAAACAACAAAGTTGTGTAGTTTCTGGTGTACAATAAAGAGCATTTGTATTGTATTGTATTGTAAACCTTTGAGTCCGGACGCAAAGTTGAATTTTATCAAAGAGTCATAATAAATTCCCTTGTAAAACAATGCGATGTCACTATAACTTTTTCCACGAAAAGGCAAAGGCAAAAGCAGTGGGTTACGATACGATACAGTTGGGTCGAGAGTACCTAATGATTTTCTCACAAACTTCAATGTTCCACATTTTCCGATTCATAAGGATTTTCGAAAACTTTTTTCAAACTGCGGATAAATATCAACTGAAAAACCTGTTCACTAAGTTTCACATTCACATCTGAAGACCCTGTTTTACAGCTCAGAATCATGGACAGAGTCTACATCCCAAAATTTGTTGAAATCGGAGAGATAAACTCAGGGTACAGCAGTAGATTGGGTGTACTGCCTTTTCGGCGAAATATGTTTCGCCAAATTTCACTTAGCAACAATAAGCAACCAATCTTTCGCCGAAGTTTCATTTGGAAAACCAATCGTTGGCATAACTATACTTCGCATTTTTCTTATTTCGCAACATTTTATATTGCAAAATTTTACTTCGTCACACTTTTATGTGGCAAATAATTGGCTTAGACAAATAACAAACTGTTAAGTAAATAATATTTTACCAATTTTTATGTTACAAAGTATTACTTCAAAATTTGTGCGAGCGAGCGAAGCGAGCGAGCAAGTCGGTTCGGAGCAGAAGCGACTTGGGTAGTTTATGTTCAGAAGGCTAAGGCAGGAGCGAAGCGGAGCGGAGCTTAGCTCCTACCTTAACACCTTCGATGTTAGGTTTTTTATAGCAGCCAGTATAACCTGTCAGTAGGAAAGTAGGTTTAATGAGATTCAACATGTTGCTAAGTTAAGGTATGCCAATCAATACATTTTGACCAAAATATTAATGACATCTTAAAAAAATCCCAGGTAATAATTTGCATAATAATAATTTATCAAATGATTAGTTGGGAAATGATATCAGTGCGAAATGTTGAGTTGGGAAATGACATTTCGCCTAAATAAAAATATGGGATAAATAGTTTGGGAGCTAATAATTTGCTAAATAATTTCCGCCGAAACAATAGTAAACCGGTAGATTGAAATGCCCATAATATGTATCATATCTCAAGGAATAAAATTTTACATACCTACTTATTTTATTCTCCTCAATGGCGGCCTTTAAGGCTTGGGCCAATGTCAGTTATATAAAGATAAATATATTCTTCTTCACGTAGTACGGTGATTGTAGTTTTTGCAACTTGATAGCAAAATTCCAAAAACCACGCGGAGACAACTTGCGCATTAAAAAATGTCAGACACGAGAGCAATATCAAATTTTGTGATCACTGTTCACTGTTAAGGTTAATCGCCGCATAAAACACTATCAAAATTATACTTCAACTAGCCAAAGAAGCAGAAATACCAAAATTAGACATGTTCCACATCTGCCATTGTCGAATGCCACAAATCGAATCCCTACATACCTACTTAAAGGCGAGCCCCAAATCGTTTGACATTGATGACAAAGATTTTTTTTTTTTCAAAATACCCAAACTCCAGAGCCATTATTAAGTGCTTAAAATATATGATATAATTACGATTAGGTATAATTCATGATATAGTGAGATCATAATTTTGTATTATATCGTAATAAAATAATATTAAATAAGTACGCAATTATATGTGTGTTGATATACATTACGTAACTATGTAAACTCATTCATTCTTCATTACTACTCATTACTATGTTTACAAAGTTCTCCAAAAGATGGCGCTGCAATGTGTGGCAATTAATTTAACTATCGTTTAATTTTGTTCATCATCATTTAAAATATTCAATTAAATGTGTTGGTATCCGTAAATTAAGAAATTTAGAAGCCTTCTTCTAAATTTCTTAATTTAGCAAAATCCTTACGGATACCAACATTAATTTTGAATATTAAATTTTGAATTGAATATTAAATCCTTACTCAGCGGCTTAATCATGTCACAACGTTATTAATTTCAGCGCCATCTGTTAGTATAGCGGGGTACTCGATAGTCATAGCACGAATAAAGGGTTGAATTTTTATAGTCTAAGGGTTAAATTTTGATTTTGCCTGTAATATGGCCGGGGATTTTCTCGACAGATTGATAAGGTTTGCACCAAAATCCGTTCAGCCGTTCTCACGTGATGCGCGTTGAAATAAACAACAAACAGATAAACAGACAAACAGACCAAAATTCTAAAAACTGTTGGAACGTGTTCTGTTATCGATTCTAAGTATCCCCAGCTAATTTTTTTTCAAATATCTTCCATGTTCAGACTTTCGACCCTCTTCAGCTTTATTATATGTATAGATAGATAGATTAACTACCTAAATGCCAAGTTTCATGATTTTATATTTAAAAATGACGAACTTCCCTATAAACTTTCATCCCCTATTTCAACCCCTTCAAGCCTTTTTTTCGGAATAAGAGGTAGCCTATGTTCTTTCCCAAGGTCTAATCTATCTCTGTACCAAATTTCATCAAAATCGGTTCCGCGGTTTTGGCGTGAAAGCGTAACAGACAGACAGACAGACAGACAGAGTTACTTTCGCATTTATAATATTAGTATGGATATGGATAGTATGGATTGGTTACGATACAGTTGGTTCGAGAGTACCTAATCAGATTTTCTCACAAACTTCAGTGTCCCACATTTTTCGATTCCATGGGATTTTCGAAAAATTCTTTCAAACTGCGGATAAATAATCAACTGAAAAACCTGTTCACTAAGTTTCTCATCTATGGGCATTTCTTTCTATCTACTATTCACATCCACATCTGGAGACTCTGTTTTACAGCTCAGAATCATGGACTGAGTACCTCCCAAAATTTGTTGAAATCGGAGAGATACAGGGTACAGCGGTAGATTGAAATGCCTATAGGTATGTATCATACTCAAAGAATAAAATTTTACATACAGAAAGGCAAAGTAACGCGTATAAAAAAGGCGAGCACCAAATCGTTTGACATTTACTCCGCAAATGATTTTTTTTTTCTAAGTACCTACCCACCCTCCATAGCCATTATTATGTAAAACTACAATCACCTTACAACGTTGCCTCTCAATGAGAATACTTAGACACTGGCGAATTCGTCCTATTAATTAGGACAGAAAAGCCATATTTTAAAAGAGAAGTGCTTAAAATATATAATTATATGAATGCGATATAATTACGATTAGGTATAATTCATGACAGAGTGAATTCATAATTTTGTATTATATCGTAATAAAATGAAATCAAATAATTATGCAATTATATGTGTCGATATTACATTATGTAACTATGTAAACCCATTTATTCTTCATTACTTAATGTTTACTCAGTTCTCCAAAAGATGGCACTGCAATGTGTGGCAATTAATTTACTATCATTTAAAATATTCAATTACATTTTTTGATATCCGTACCCCCTCTTTTAAATTTCTTAATTTGGCAAAATCCTTACTCAGCGACTTAATCAATCATGTCACAACGTTATTAATTTCAGCGCCATCTGTTAGTATAGCGGGGTACTCGATAATCATAGCACGTATTTGAAAACTTGAAGGTGCAAACTCAATCGAGTTTAGTGTCTACCTTCCCTTTTAAGGGTTGAATTTTTATAGTCTAAGGGTTGAATTTTGATAGCCTATAATTTGGCCGGGGATTTTCTCGACAGATTAGTAAAGTTTGCACCAAAATCCGTTCAGCCGTTCTCACGTGATGCCCGTACAAAAAAACGACAAACAGATAAACAGATAAACAGATAAACAGACAAACAGACAAAAATTCTAAAAATTATTGGAACGTGTTCTGTTATCGATTCTAAGTATCCCCAGCTAACTTTTTTTCAAATATCTTCCATGTACAGACTTTCGACCCTCTTCAGCTTTATTATATGTAATAGATAAACACTGTAATACATGGCGATAAACGTGTAGTAATAAGTAGTTTAAAATATGCCTTATAAAACACAGTGCAATGTACAACATGTAATATTGCTATGCACCTTGTAAAATCTTTTATTCGTGATATTAAAATCATGGGCAAAGTTAAGGGTATATTTAAGTGTACTTACTTCTATAAATTTCACACGAAAACACAAGCCGAAACATGAATGCACAGAAAAACCAGAAAAAATAGACCAGCGCTGGGAATCGAACCCAGGTCCTCAGCATTCCGTGCTGCGTGCTATTCCCCTACACCACCACTGGACAGGAGACTAGACACGAATTTTTCCTATGCACCCATATCTCAACTTGGATTCTTTTTCTATTAGTCACTTTAGCAGCGACACTAACGCCATCTATGATCTACGTTCTCAACGAGAAACATTTTTCACTCCCATCGAAACTATACTACGTAAAAGAAACAAAAATTTGGAGTTGAAATAAAAAAAATACAAAAAGACTCCAAATCGTAATCTTGTACTTACTTCTTGTTTGGGCAAAGACACAGCTGGCGCCGAGGTCTCGTAGCAATGTCGTAGCGCTCTTTTTCTCGTAGCTCTTGAGTGGTTTTAGTAAACCTCTACGTGTATGGGGTACTTTATAAGTACTGTGGTTATTTTTAAAGCTTCGTGACTAATAATTGTTTATTTATTGATACAAGATCTTTTTGATTTGATTTTATTGACGGAGCGAGCACGAAGTGCGAGTGAAGCAGATTTAGCTTGGGTTAAAACCAATGATGTTATATGTCAAGTATGTAGTCATGTATGTAGAAGCTCATTGGTTAAAACGCTTTTGTATGTCCAGCGGCTGTCCTCCTCTACCGATCGCGTTCCTCGTCCGATTCTTGCGAAATTTTCGGAGCAGGTTAATTTTCTTTTTATTTCACTTCAGTTTTCTATTTATTTTTTATTCTAGGTGAAGAGTATTAAAGAAGCATCGATAAATCAATTTATCTATATAAGTACAAACTCTGTACTTGCTCCGAAAATTTCGATGTCTGCATCTTCCTTGTGCTGTAAATTATTGCTTCATTGAAATGACAACTTACAAGCACTCAGATGCTCAATTATGCAAAGAAAACAAATGGTTGCCAAACGACATTCTCTAGTATTCAGCCGCAGAAGCAAACACAGATTAGTGTGTAACGATGCGCAACTGAATTCATTTTATCGTGTGTCATTCATGTGTCGTTGATTGATATTCTGTTATTTACGATATACTGCATTCCACGCTTCGGGGGACCCAAGAGCTGGCGCGTACTTATCCCAGCGAATCGCACTTGCGCGGCGGTTCCAAGGGATCATGCCAATTAGTAATCGCTATTACTTTGCGCGCTGTAGTTATACTGTAAGTCTATAAATAAACAAATGACACCAGTATAAACGCAGAACGCAGCCACATGCAGATCTTATTTTTATAATTTTATTGTTAAATATTTGGTTAAGATCTGGGTTAGTTCGTTTGTTTTATTTTTGTCATTTCGAATAGTGCATCCATAGAATGAATAATTTTATTTGGCATAATTCGGCACAGCAAAAAAAATCACAATCCATACTAATATTATAAATGTGAAAGTGTGTTTGTGTGTTTGTATGTTTGTCCCTCTTTCACGCCGTAACGGAGCGACGGATCGACGTGATTTTTGGCGTAGAGATAGTTTATGGGCCCGAGAGTGCCGTAGGCTACTTTTTATCCCGGAAAAATGCACAGTTCCCGAGGGAACAGCGCGCGATAACCGAATACCACGCGGGCGGAGCCGCGGGCAAAAACTAGTTAAAAATAAGACAATCTTATTACATACTTTTACATACTAAAAAAGAAATAATTAATAATCCATAGAATTAATTTATTGCGTTCAATTAATCAATTCAATGCTATTTCCAACCCTAAATTTGGAATTTGGTTAATGGTGGTTTCTTGGCAGAATAAATATCGCTAGATGGCGTTAGTTTCGTGAAGTCTGTTTGACGGTACAGTCTCGCTTGTGATTGGCTCATAAGCAATCAGAAACGTGACACAAATGTCAAAGTTACTAGCGCCGTCTAGCCTGTCACGGAAACCCTCATTCATTTGTGCTAGGTCTTGTGAATCGAGCTATACCACAGCTAATGGTTCACTCGAGCAAAGCCGTGGGTAAAAGCTAGTGATATAACCTCTACAGAGAATGAATAATGTTTGACCATCGTATTTTGTCGGAAAAGTTGGTGTTTATCTTGCTTTCTCAATTACTTTTATATTTGTAGTATAAATAACGACACGGTGACAAAAAAAAACGTTCATTACAGGACCGTGACGTGTCACAAATATCATGCAGTGACACTAGTAACAGGCGTGACAAAGGCACGGTGACTTTTCACTGTGACTTTTTTCATATCAAAATGCAATGTCAAAATGTAACACGCTTTTCCCCGTGTCTACGACAAAATATGATAGCAAAACATTACTCAATAGATCTGTATAATCATATCACCTTGTCCGTGGTCTAACTTAAACGTGCATGTATAGGTAGCGCTGGTTGTGAAGTGGATATAAAGTTATGCGGAGGACGCGAGACGCAGCATAGTTTAGCGTCCACGCGTCCACTCTGCACTGCAGAATGTTAACTATCTGCCTGAGTGGAGCTATGCCTTCATTGATGCTAGGTTATGCCTACGGCTTTATTAGTACAGGATCCGTTATGACGTGAAACGATAAAGTAATCGAACGCTAACTTAAAAAATACCTGCCAAGTGCGTGTCGGACGGCGCCGTCGTCGTCGGAAGGTCCCGTAAATATTTGGGTCGGGTCCCGTTGGCCTTACTTGCATTTAGCCTTTGCGAACAGAGCACCTTAGTTGTATTTTGTCCCGGTAGCAAAATGCCTTGGTCTGTAAAACGCCCTCATTGCTATAAGGCATAGTAGACGGAATGACTTGGCTGTAAAACGACTTAATGTCATAATGTTTTAGTAAGTAAATGGTCTGGTTTGGTCTCGTAAAACTATTTTATACAATCAAGACCTTACGCAACTGAGTCATTCTGCCTACTTGTGCATTTCACGACCTAGACGTTTTGCTAAGTAAGTCTTTTTAAAACTTAGACAACTTTGTAATCATGGCATTATATAACCAAGTCATTTTGCATACTTGGTCAGTGTACTACTGAGCCGTTTTGCTCGCCAAGGCAACGTGCAAGTAAGGCCAACGGGACTCGACCCAAATATTTGTAGGTATCTTCGAATATCAACGGTTAGCAGAGCCCTACGCCTAAGAAAAACGGACGCAGAGTGCTCATACATTTCAATCGCAGCAAGGGTGCAGTTTGCGTGCAGATATGCCGACTGCGATGGAACTGCAATAGGCTAGACGACTAAAAAAAACTGTTTAGTCCGTCACGTGGATAATTTAAAAATATTGTGCACATATTTTTTATTTTGTTTGACAAACAAAAAATTACGAGAATAAAGTGCTTAGAAGTTTTGAGTGACGTCACTATATGGTAGGAATTTTACCTTATAATGACGTCACAAGCCCCCACTTCGGAAATTTGATGATCTATACCTTTATCGATTTTTAATAAATAGATAAACCAAAAAATACGTGTCCCATATTTTTCCATAATCTAACTGTCGGACTAAATAGAATAATATATTTTAAACCCAGTCGTAATCCCTATTAAATCATTTACAGGCAGCGACGTTGCAGTTAAGATGCAGTACGTCTGTACTGGCCCTAAGCTACCACCAACTTACCTTACCCTTACTTAACCTACTTAATGTTGTAGAATATAGAACGAGCATCCTTGCCTGATAGCCTCGCTTTAATCTCGTAGCGCTACGCCGTAGACCCCGCTACGGGGATCCAGCTAGGGCGTGTAATGTCACGGCAACCGCTATAACACAGTTTATTACTATACTAAGTACAGTTTGTGTAGCGTCAAAAAACTTACATTACTTACTCGCTTTTGCCCGCGGCTCCGCCCGTGTGGTATTCGGTTATCGCGCGCTGTTCCGTCGGGAACTGTGTGTTTTTCCGGGATAAAAAGTAACCTATGTCACTCTCGGGACCATAAACTATCTCTATGCCAAAAATCACGTCGATCCGAATCACGTAACGGAGCGCCGTTACGACGTGAACGACGGACAAACACACAAACATACAAACACACAAACATACTAACACACACTTTCGCATTTATAATATTTGTATGGGTTATGTAAAATTCAAAACGTAATGTTAATGTTACGTTTTGAATTTAAAGTGCGGTATTTTATCGACATTCGCATATTTTGCTAAAACGATACTTATATACATGGAACTTAATTAAATTATGCGTATGTAAACTTTGTGCTCAAAAATAAAGAAATAAAATACAGTAAAATGGAGAGATTGCATAAACAAATGGTAATTTCATACATTTTTAATTTTGAGAGGACAAAGCAGTTAATTTTATGAACAAGCAAGCATAGATCATCATCATATCTATCCATCTATATTTATATTTACCTGTAATATAAAATAATATATGAAAGAGGTTAACTTTCTTCGTTCGTACCTATGTAAGAGATATTAGTGAACTAAACCGATATTAAGAATTCTTTCACCAACGAAAGCTACACTATCCCAGTAAAATAGGCTACGTACTTTTCGTAACGAGTATATGAAAAATTCCCGCGGGACACAAAAGTTTTGAGCAAGTTAGTAGATTTAAATAGATATTCAAGGTCTCTTAAACTCATGATCTTAATCCTTTCCCATTTATGTACAGAAATGAGTCTCAACTCCTAAAAACCTTGTTAAGAGGCTTTAAAATTGTTAACAAGCTTATTCACATAATAAAGCGCTTTTAGACTTAGTTTATCATTCTCTTAGTCCTTTTGGATACTTATCAAATTATTATGGTCATAACGACGGAAAACAAATACAAGACCTTATAAAATTAATCCAGAATATGGAAAACATTGTATATCATAATTGAAAAACAGCGAATAACGTCTGCTCAAAATATTCTGGTGAATTTTAGGGCACAGTTTATAATGAATGATCAATAGGTAAACATAATATTTATGTGCTTTACCTACCTAAGATATTGTCTACTTTACGGGATTGTCATACATACTCGTATAATGATCTGAACTTATTTGTAAATTACACGGCCACAAAGTTTGTCCGATTAATAGTGTTACAAAAACTGATACTATGTCAATGTCAATTACATATTTTGAAGATTCTTTTCACCAATCTTAATATATTTGGAGCCAAATCGACGCGGATATTACCGCTCGTGTAAGATTTCTTCAGACATCATCGCGTCTAAATTAAACTTGACATCCTTGAGAGCCAGATAAGTGTGCGAACATGTTTTTCGCTCGTATATTGTTCGATCAAGTTCTTGAATTTAATAGTCTGTTTGCTGACAGTTGCCAAAAAATATAAAAATCAGAGTTTCTTAACGGAGCATGCTAATTATTTTTAATACTAACCGTTTAAAACGTTAACACCCAAACGAGTCATTGAAACCCCTTTCTGGAACTTAATGGCAAGGTTACCCTTGTTAACGCATATTTTTTATGTCATAATTTTATTTTGCATAATCTGTTCACGCATAATATTGTGCCGAAACTATTTTCGCATAACAGTTTACGCAGAATTCTCTTACGCATAACCAATGTAAACCGAATGGGCTTTACGTGAATGAGAATGGGTTGCGATAGTCATCATAATACTTATCAACTCTGAGCAAATAGATAGACTGTAGGAGATACCAACACAGGTGAAAAATCTTGGCGAGCCGAATACGCCAAATTACTCGTACGTCTTTTTCACCCATTCCATTTAGAAGGCAGAGAATTACCGTAAATACTTTACGCTATTGAAGATGCCCTTGATGATAGTGGTGAAAGAAAAGATGGAAACTAGTTGAACCGTTTGTGACTTGTAATTTATAATCATGAATTAAATAAATAAATATCATGGGACACTTGACACCAATTGACCTAGTCCCAAACTAAGCAAAGCTTGTACTATGGGTACTAGGCAACGGATAAACATACTTATATAGATAAATAAATACTTAAATACATATTAAACATCCAAGACCCGAGAACAAACATTCGTATTATTCATACAAATATCTGCCCCGGCCGGGATTCGAACCCGGGACCTCAAACTTCGCAGTCAGGTTCTCTAACCACTTAGCCATCCGGTCGTCAATTGAATCGTTTAATTTTGTAGTGTAATAAATCATGTGTCATGAGATCTTAAGTAACTTATCAGATGTTTTATTTGATTTATGTACTGCATTCAGTACAAATAGAAACTCGTCCGCATGAATTTGACTATTTTGGTCCGACCAAAATGAATACCGTCCAAACAGAATATCGTCAAAATATATTTGTGCTGAAAAATATTCAGAACCAATTTTATTTTCATTGTAAACTAAGCCCGGATTGAATTTTACCTGTTTTAAATAAGAAACAAAGTGAATAAAGTCAAATGACCAAAACGCAATTTATAGGATCAAGACGAATTGTTTTAGGCAGAAAATATTTACAAATGGTAATGTTTCTGTATGTATGTAAGTGCTACAAATGATTATTATTGACATTTTCAATTTGACAAGGGACAAGATTCTATTTTTGACGATATTAAGAATGGACCGTTTTCCCGGTTGGTGTATTTAAAATTGGCCTTTTTACTGCGTGAACGTATAATTTCGAGTTATCCATTTTAATTAAATTAAATAAAAAATTAATTGATTTATTTCAGATCACATAGAAGGATCCTTATTGTCCGTAGCCAATGACAATAAATCTTTCATTTAATGCTTAAATTCTCACGATCGGAACTATTACATATAAATAAGATGGTGATTTAATCACTTTAGTCTGTGAGTCAGCGGAAATGCCGGCCTCTTCCGAGTACCCTGTGGTTCCGAGATTGATGCTCAGTATCGATGAGTTACATCCGTTATCGACAAATTACTGAAGATCAGTGGTTGGAGATTAAATAATGTTTTCACTAAAAGTTGCGGGCAATAGCTAATTTCTACAGAACCTACATATTTCAACCCTATTTGCAATCTAATCTTAACGACTGCCCCAATTGCCCCATTGACTTCTTATGTTTCTTTCAGTCAAAAGAAGCTGTTATACATCTGCAATTAAAGCTACACGATAGCGACAAAATATTGAAATATTTGTTGTTTAAAAAGACCTATTCTCGCTGAATTTTCTCCTAAAAAGCGCTCTATCTTAATTGATAATACGAATACGCTTACTTTTATATTTTAGAACCACTATTGGAGCTATGGTATGCATTTATATTTAAAAAAATAAGTAGACTGGACCATTTTCAAATTTCGTTTTCACATAAAAACCTTTCCGTCTTTGACTTGTTGCTTGTTTTGCAACGGTCGTTGACTTTAAAGTTTTTCTAAGCTCTCACGGCCACTTATAATGGCCCATTAATTCACGGAAAGATATATACGTTATGAACCATTTTATACGCGTCGATACATTTAGTGCGCACGGGAAGATTTAACTATTAAAAAAAATAACCATAATCTTTTTAAAAGCACTGTTTTACGTCAGCAACCTTACGTTTGTTTATAGAATTGTAAGAAACTTCATTACTTAAAATGTTTGTAAGTTAACAGCCTTATACTGCACTGGATAGTTAATGATGTGCATTTTACTTGTAATAATTTGTAAATTAAAGGTAACGTCAAGCGGTGTCAGAAGGCAAAATTAGATTTGCGGATAATAGGTGAACATTTTGAGTATTTTGGTTCTTGTTTAGCTGTGTTAGGGTTGAGAGAGAAGTTGTTGAGGTGTTTGAGTAGGCGTGTTTCGCGGCCGGCGCGCCTCAGCTGGCAGGCGGCCCGCTGCCCACCACAGAACTTATAAAAGAGGGCGGCTATCTGTTCCCGCGCCCGGCGCGCCGCATTCCCGTCGCTCCCCTCATGGCGCGCGCTAACCTAACACGATAGTACCTACACTAAAAAAGAAAGTTTCTTTCTCTATAATTGGATGTATGTACAAAAACAAGTGATTGGGACCAAGTGATAGTGAGGGTAAGTCTGTTTCAAATGTGTCAGTGCTACCAACCCCGGACTGTGCTGTGAGTGAGACTGTAAAGTGTTGCCAGCGTGGCGATTCGTGCCGGCTCGTTTCAGGATAAAAACGGATTGTAGTGCCTTCTACGTGAATGTTAGATGCGGAAAATGCAGAAACGTGTGATTTAAAACGTGTTGAATCAGTGTTGCCAGAAGTAAAAAATTGATTTTGTAACAGTCAAAGTCGTGTGGTCACCGTTATGTAATTGTAACAAAATATAAGAGACAAACTATTTGTAACTTCTGGAAATACCGTTTCTACTGAGATAAAACTCATAAGGGACCGTCTCAATCCTTCTATTTGTAATTCGATGTGATTACAAAATAAATAACTACTGTAACTGTCATCAATACTTATCTATTTTTGATAACTAATTAAGTTGTTACAGAAAAGATTAAAGAAACATTTTGTTAATGGACGAGCATCATGTAAATAATCAATTTACCAATGTACAAAAGTCTTCAAATTTAGAGCTTAGAGTTTAATGTTGCCAACATTAAGAACCAGCTTTTAAAAAGTAGCTCATAGATAGATAGTCAAAGACAGTTAATACCTCTTTAAAGAGATTTTATAGTCAGTATTTCCAACTGCTGAGCATATTTGCTATTAATAATAATAATAATAATTTACAGTTGAGTCCCAAAACAATAATATTGTTTTGGGACTCAACTGTAAATTATTATTAATAAATATTATTCATATTATGAAGTTGACTGACTCTACTTATTTAGCAATATACATCAAAATGACGTTCTTAAAATGACAATCACCAGTGTACAATTACAAAAACGAATCATTCTATCAAATACTAGCTGACCCGGAAAACTTCGTACCGCCTCATTTTTTTTTTTCATATTTACTCACCTTTTAAACCTTCCCTGGACTTCCTCATATAATTCAAAACATAAATTAGCCAAATCGGTCCACCCCTTCGCGAATTTTAGCGAGACTAACGAACAGCAATTGATTTATATATATATACTCGTAGATAAATAGATGTTACACTATTGAAAACAATACCTACCTATATCTTTATTATCGCCCGCAAGCAAAAAGTTTCAATCATATTAGCTGGAATAGAGGACGGTCACTATCCAAAATTCTTCCTAACGCCCACTCTTGAGTTACCTACCTATCCGAATTTTAGTCTTTTTCCTGCGTCACGCTGTCAATTTAAACACGGCTTTATATCCCAACAATTGAATAATATATAACTATGTAGATCATACAATATAACCAATGAAAAGAAAATCATCCATCAAATAGCTTATGTTAATATAATAATGATGCCGACGTGTTGATTTCAAACCGACTCTATTATAAACAGAGCGCAGACTTTATTTGCGCTCACAATAAACAAAACCCTTTGATGAAAACAGATATTCCCTCGATCATTTTATTCAGCTTTTGTAATAAAACATGATAAGACCGAGTTGTTGTGAAATTAATGTGTTTTCGGGCTAAGGCCTAACCTTACCGCTCGTTCCAAATCCCTTTTAGCCTAGGCCAAGCTCGGACCTGCCAAAGCAGATGGTCTGTTACGACACACTCAAGTACGATATTCTATTTCGATTATTACCTTCGCCCGTTTATTTGTAGATGACGAATAGCTTTACAAATACACTGGTAGGTGCCGTGATAGCCGGGCCTGCGTACGCCGATGCTCGTTACATTATCTCGGAATTTTAAAAGCTTGTTTTATATTTATGTACTCCGCACCTGCTAGGAAAGCGGCGATCGCGACTTGTTGATTTACGGACTAACTGCGCTCCACGCTTTTCCTCGGTTTTACGTCAAATTTGAGAAGGCGGAGTAACTCAACAGAAACTTTATTTATTCTTTGGCTCAAAGCATAAAATGTGACTATACTCCAATAACTTACGAGTAGAACGCGATTACCTTTAAAAATCCCGATATTTCAGAGCAACTATGTACTAGTCGTCACGATCACAGTAGGTAGACGCAGTCTACAACCGGTCCCGTAAAAATATATGTAATTTTATTAGGTAGATATTCCAATATTAGCAATATTTTAGAATGGAAGGATCTGGAAAAAATACATCGGAGTGAGAAAAAGTAATTTCTCGGATAAAATTCAACCCAATACAGAACACGCCAACACATGAAAAAACTCAGGTTAAGTATCTTATAAAATAGAAAATTAGTGGCAATCTTATTTGCAAAAAATGATTTCTTTTATGAAGGGATTAAAAGCTGTTAATTAAATAAACACAGAATTATTATGTTCTGATATAATTAAAAGAACGTCGTAGCGATTATGTCTGCTGCAACTAATCAAAATTAAAAAGCCGTGGTTGCCTAGTAATAAAGTAGACGGATCGAAAAATTACATTGCAATTTCTGCCATGAGCTTTTCTGTGAAGGTAAACATCGTCAAGATCCATCTGTGAAGTAATCCAACGGTGTGTTAAGTTCCCAATACGTACTAATATCTCTTAGGAACTATAGCCGAAGCTTCCTCTAAGAGTGGGAGCAATCTGTGAGGAGGCATATGTCCAGCACTGGCGGGACTTAAGTAAGCCACAGATGATGATGAATCAAAATTAAAATCAAACAGTCTTGTTTAACACCGTAACACGTTTCATTGTTTTGCTTTTTCAATCAAACGCCAACGTAAACGCGGAAGCAAAGACGTCGAGATGTAATTCTAACACGTCCATTAATGGGCCATAAACCACCATTACTACTCCCTTGTCTAACAGTAATTCAATCGACCGGAAATGTTTTATTGCCAGTCTTCATTCTGCCTGCAGGTTCAAAATGCTGTTGCATAAAGAAAACATGTTAATCTAGCAAGATTGGCCAAAGCTCGACTTTTCATACACACTACCTACTACTGTTATAACAACTACATGCGTCAATACTCATCGTTATTCAATATTTTTCTATATCCAGTTCGCATGGTCACCATTCTTAGACAATGAATTCTTCTACGAACTCTACATACTCGTAGTAACCTCATCTCCTCACGTGACACATTTCAGGTCTTTATTACCCTCAGCCACGGAATACATCATTTAATTAATTAGTAAAGATATACCACAATCAAAATCTAAAATAAAATGCACCTTGTTTTATAAACGAGCACATAAATTTTAGTTAAATCTGTTATTCCAGCGCAAAGCCAAGAACTCCGTTCACGTAACGCTTATAAAATGTCCTCTCTGTAATACATTTTATTTCGTCTGCCGAAATAAACGTTCATAGCATTGGCATTCAGCTGTTTTCCTGTAATTTTCTATTTCGACTCTCTAAATTTATTTAAAGTGCCGAAGACAAGGTTGTCAGTGTGCTGAGGTCGTCCGGGCGACTGCGTCGTAAATTGATTTCGAAACTAATTACACGAAAGGAGGAGATCGGCGTTATGACTACACAAAAGTGTTTTAATTAAAATAATTATTTAATATAATAATTTACACTACTTTTATTCACAGTAATCACTAACTTTTTGACATTAACTAGCTTTATCCCGCGGCTTCGTTGCCATGGATTAGCTAGCTTTCTTTCCCATAAGAGTTTGAATCCCTTCTTAGTGCACCTGTATGTTTTTCTAGAATACGTCTATCTAAAATCCTAGTGTTTGGCTCCTGTGGTCCTTAGACTTATCGTTCGCTGTCTGTAAATCGCTAGCAATACTCGAGGTGTGCTTTGATGCGGTACATTTTGAACATTAATCAATATATTGTATAGAAACATTAGTAAACTACAATTAAAAAGTCCCAAAAAATACAGGGCGGTGTTCACTCAAACGAACGAACCCAACCACCTGTTGTTACATTCTATATATTGTTGACAATAAATACAGGTCAATCTCAATAAAAAACAATAATGAGTGAGTATGTACTCATAAGGAATTAACCAAAAAGAACTACTCTACTTTATGTTTATAAAAATGTCAGAATGAATAAAGATTGATTCACGTTATAAAACAGACTAAAACAGTTCCTCTAAAACTGTATCGAAAGAAGTTTGCATTGGTATGCGTATCTTAATCAGTCCCATAACCAATTCTTAGTTGTCGAACAATAAAATTCTTCTATGAAAGAGCTAGTTCAACAGAACTCAGTAATATGCCATGTTTTTACATAAGTAGGTACCTAATGTTTTTCGTTCCAAAACAAATTTAAACTAGTTTATTTTTTCAATTACCGCTTGAATATTTTATTAGGTGGTATCTCTAATACCTAACTTATATCTGGCGCTTCAATCAAGTTACTCAGAAATCCAATATTGAGTTAAAATTGACAGAGACATCTACAAAGCCTTATCGGAAAACCATGAAAGGTCAAAATAACCAATACCTACGAAACGTGTACAAGAAATCTATCGTCATTTTAGACTTGACAGAAAAAGCAATAATATTGATATACCCTGTGGATATACCTACCAAGAAACATTAAATATTACAACAAACAAAACAAAGTAGAGTCCTTTCAAACCTCTTTTACCACTAACCAACGACAATTTTGACACTGTAATCGTAGTATAAATATATGTATAGTACAAAGATTACATAAATTGTTTCTGTCACCTACTTTTAGTTGCTTGAGCAGTAACATGCAAATCAAAAAGTACGATGTTACACTAATAGTACCACTAGGTACTATACTAACTAATACTAACCTAAACGGATGAGATGGAAATGAAAATGCTACATACCTACGAGTTTTTTGCTACATTCAAGTATTTGCAACAAAATTGTGACAGGACACAGGAATAGTAAAAATGGCGCCTTAATTTTTTTCTTAATTCATCCGTTTGGCCAGACTAAGCTCCGGGACCATATCATCTGATCATCACTTAATTTGTACAAGTAACTTTGATGCTATAATAATTGAAAAATCGGATTTCGACTAGCTTCAAAAAGTAATAAATCCTCAACCGTGTAGTTAATTAATAATTATATCTTGCCTACCCAACATCTACCAATAAGCTTCACACACACGCTTTGTTTTCTCCAACGGAATCACTATATAACAATTTTAAAAAAATTGTTTTCCTTTTTTTTTTGTTTTTTTTTTTAATCTGCATTTTTCACATGCAATATACAGCTGTTATATTTAACTACATGTATAATTAGAGGAGCGACAATTTGAGGCTGAAGTTAACTCTACAATTTGAAAACAAGAATCTTTAACTTTAAATGTTCTAGAGAAAGTAACAAAAACAAAGCCGGGCAAGTGCGAGTCTGATTCGTACACGTACATATCGGTATAAAACGTCCTAAAGGCAATTCTGCGCTACGCAGTTAACATAAAGTTTGTTCTAATAGAGAAATAGGGGATTGGGAGTAATTTTTAAAGAAAAATTCTAATTTATCAATACATTGGTATTTGTTAAATAGTAAAACGAACTCAAAAGTAAACATTATCTCTCATCGAGTTTCAAGTTCATGTGGGAAGTGCGGTACAAAATCAAAAACTCACTTTGGAGGCTTGCCATTCTTTTGTTTTCCAATATGCTGCCTCGGCTGGAAAGAGCTAATACTCGTAGCAGCCCCGGCTTTAAGCCTTGATCAAGGTAGAGCAAGATTGTCCACACCGTTTCCGCGACTTTAAAAAGGCACGTAGGTGCCTTCATAATTTAATTTTGCACTGTAAAATGGTAAATGACACCCGTTGTCATCTGTAGAGCGACCGCTTCTCTTTCTTTACTCCAGAGCCGTCTGCAGAGCTACTACGAAACTCGTAACTCGAAGTTCGTGTCGTGCAGTCCCTCTGACACTTATACTGTTTAATACGAAGCGAGAGGGACCGCACGACACGAACTTCGAGTTTCGAATTTCGTAGTAGCCCTGTTGGCTGGTAGAAGCTACGCAAAATCAAGACCAGTGGAAAACTGCTGCGATGGCATGACTCTATTGAATTAACGAGAACACATCATCATAATCATTATCTAATGATTTCGTGACATAGCTCTAATGAAAAACTAATTAAAAACCCGTAAAACCACTTTCAAGTTTTAGGTGTTATTCTACGGGACAGGCCCATGCCTAGTGTAGGTGATACGGACAAACATTATATGCTAGAAATCATGTACAGTGAAACAGTTTTGTTAAAAACTCAACTTCAAAATCTCATGTTACGTTACTAATTTATGAAATGCTTAAAGCCAACAAATGTAGGTAATCTCTGTATTTTCACTGTCTCAATAAATTTTATTTTATTTTATATTATTTTATTTAAAGTAGTAAGTGGTTATAAGTGGCTTTGAGATAAATAAGTAGTTTGTCAGTTGAATTGGCTAGTTAGTTGTCCCACCCAGGTCATTATTATCATGCAAAATCTACGGGGAACTTCGTTTTGACAATTCAAAAAAATATGTCCGTAGATAGGTTGTGCCAATGAACTAGCAATCAACCCTATTGTTCATCATCATCATCATCCCAGCCTGTGTACATATCCGCTCCAGGCACAGGCCTTTTTTCAAAACAAGATGACTTGGACCGTAGTTCCCACACGGGCCCAATGTGGATTGGAAACTTCACCCAACATTGATTTGCTTCGCTGAGCGTAATTTCGCACATGAACTTCGAAAAACTACTTAAGTACCCACTTTTTACTTGTTGCTTTTGGAAGAAAAATAAACAGTTTCTACACGGCGACCATACGGCTCAACGGGTGATAACATGTCCGGTGGTCTATACCATGATGCCAGAATATACCTAACTTCCTGGTGCAAAGTTAGTATGCGAAACTCGAAGTTCGTGTCGTGCGGTCCCTCTCGCTCTCGTATCAAATATTATAAGTGTCAGAGGGACCGCACGACACGAACTTCGAGTTTCGAGTTTCAGAGTAGCCCTGCTGAAACTGGCCGACAGCCTTGGCCGTTCCAATCTTAGCCGACCATGACAGCTAAATGGAAAATTCAGTGTCCTCGTGGTGACTTTTACTATATGATATTTACTTTTTTTTTAAAGCGAGACTTATCTCGTGTGTTCTTAAACAAATATTTACAAATGTATAAGAATTTCGATGTTCGTTGATTAATAATAATAATAAGAATCACACGCTTACACAATTTTTCAAAAAGCCGCAACACTTAAAACATGCAGAATAGTGAGAAAGTTCATACAACAGACTTTGAAAATAGCCCCCCGCAATCTTCTTAAAAATATTTATTTTTAACTCTTGCTACATTTATTTGGTGGATAACCCGTAAATGTAGTTAATACCAGCCTAGAGCTGAGAAAAACCAATCCCATGAAAATAGTAATAATTCATTTATTTAGCGGATTAATAGGTACTTTACCATACCAAATGGATAGGATTTGACTTGGTGACAATGGGACCACCTCAGAAAGTGCTCTATCGAATAAAAAAAAATTTTGATAGTCGGTCCACAATTGCCTGAGTAATCGGTGAAGACATACAAAAAATACAAACATTGGAACATAGAACCTCCTCCATTTTTGAAGTCGGTTAATGAATCTAAATTTAAATCTTTTGTCTTTTTAATTTTAAATTTTTGTTAAAGTACGACATTATTAAAACTGATTTTTACTTTCTTTCTTACAATTTTTATAAGCTTACAGCTTCGATGGCAGTACAAGTACCTTCAACTTCAAGATGTAGGTACCTATATAGTACCACTGAGTAAGGTACCTACTACGTTCAGTCGATATTGCTTGATACAGTAACAAACATCCTCTTCACAAACTTTCTCATCTATAATATTAGTAGTCTAGGATATCTAGGATACAATACAATACAATACAAATATTCTTTATTGATTACCAAAAACAGTACAGAGTCATCACAAAAGTAAAAAAATCAGGTAGACAATAGGCGGTCTTATCGCTAAAAAGCGATCTCTTCCAGACAACCAATTTCAGTGAAATTAATAAATAGGTACGAAAAGGCTAATGACTAAGACTAAGACTAGGATATGCCATTTACTTGAAGAAATCCGTAATATTTCTTGGTCTCATCTCTCATTCTGTTATTTTTGCCAAATCAAATCTAAAGGCGGCGCTCTACATGTGGATATGGTTCTGAAGAACTATATCCACATGCAGGGCGCCGCTGAGTTCCGTATGGATCTTTTAACAGTATGATGACTAGAAGTTTCTTTTTAGGGTTTCGTAGACTTCATATTATCAAGGAACCCTTTTTTGCCATGTTCGTCAGTCTACCAGTTCTGTCTGGCTGTCCGCCCACCTGCAACTTTGCTTTTGAGACTGTTAGTGCTATAAAACTGCAATTTTGTATCCTTATGTCAATCAGAGAAAAGGGTTAAATAAAACTTTTAAAAAATAATGTTGGTACCTGTAAGACCATTTTACTATACACAGGAATTCGGTTGCGGATATTACAGCCTGGTCATTCTACAGTTTTTTTGGAAATAATTCGATATCAGGCTAATTTTTGGTACTTATACGGCTTTTATGTGTAATTTGCAGATGGTAGGTCCTTGTGCAAGATCCGCCCGGATTGCTACTACCATCTTGCTCGCTAATCCTGCCGTGAAGCAGCAATGCTTGCACTGTTGTGGTTCGGCGTGGAGAGTAAGACAGGCCGGTGAAATTACTGGCACTTGAGGTTTCCGTCTTAAGCCTCTAGGTTGGCAACGCATCTCCAATACCCCTGGTGTTGCAGATGTTTATGGACGGTGGTCATCTCTTACCATCAGGAGACCCACTTGCCCGTTCGTCATCCAGTCGAATAAAAAAAAATTAAGAACTTATATTTTCTAATCCACCAAAATTTAGTTCCGGATAACGTAAAAAATTGTACCTTGAAATTTTTTTTTTGAGCAAGAATGTTATCAGCAAATTTACTGTCAAAATATGTTTGAATAATTCAGTTTTCAGACGCGCAAGCTGAATCCACCAATATATCCAACAGAAAATTAGAAAAAAAAAACGCTTACCTAAGTGATTATTTCTAGAGATGTGCCGATCATGACTTTGGCCGACTAACCGACTAGCCGATTAGTCGGTTGTAAGGAAGCCGACTAATCGGCCGACTAGTCGGCCAAGCCGATCACAGTTTTCGGGATTTCTATGACGCTTCTTAAACCAGCTGATTCGCGCGCAAGTCGCAACCGACAAGCCTGTAAGTTACCTACCTATCAAAGCGGTATTTTTGTTTCAAAATATTTTACCTACTCTTAACTACTCTCTTACTCTTTTAATGAATAATCATTAAAGTGACTTTAAGTTTTTTTTTATTTAAAAAATAATTAAACAATGATTCCCATAAAATCAAATGCCAAAAAATATTGAATATACAATGAAAAAATAATTATGTCCAATGGTCACGTGAAAGTTGCTTTGCTTTACATTTAAAATTAATAAGAATGATTATAAAATTCAAATATTAATAAATAATCAAGGCTCTGCATATACATGAAAATGTATATTTTATTGAAAAATACATACAAAGTAAGAGGCCGGATAGTCGGCGATTTTTGCCGACTATTCGCCGACTAGTCGCCGACTACGATAGTGGCCCATTAGTCGGCTTTACCGACTAGTCGGCGACTAGTCGGCACATCTCTAATTATTTCTAATATGTCTTATTTCTATTAGGAGAAAATAAAATAGATTTTTTAAGTCACATATTATCAAGAAATTGGATTTTCAATAATTATCATTTAAAATCCAACAATAAATATGATTTGAAATTACACGGAACTTAGGAATGAAATCATCAAATTAGGTATTTTGTTAAACCGATATAACATTAACAGTACAAAAAATAAGTAGAAAAAGTCTCAACTCAAATCACGTTAAAAAGACATACCTACCTAAACCTTAACTTTACTAACCTTTTATGCCACTAACGTATTAATTTTTAATTTTAAAAATATGAATCCTGTTCTTAACTTCCTTTAAAAAAAATAAGTGGATTTTTCATGTGTTACAAAAATAACATAAATAAAACTAGCAATTTATGAAGTAAATAGGCTTATAGCAATTCGCCATATTTTTACAGAATATTAAAGATTATATTTTATAAAATTTTACTGTCGTGGTGATAAATGTTGGTGGATTATTATTAGCAAAAAAATTGTGACTGACAAAAAAAATATTTTTTTCGACGAAAAGTTATTTATTAGTGCCATGTCTTAGGACTGCTTAATGGTGTCAAATATAAAGAGACTAGCTTTTGCTCGCGGCTCCGCCCGCGTGGTATTCGGTTATCGCGCGCCGTTCCCTCCTATGTCACTCTTGGGCCCACAAACTATCTCTATGCCAAAAATCACGTCGATCCGTCGCTGCGTTACGGCGTGAAAGACGGACAAATACACAAACATACAAACACACTTTCGCATTTATAATATTAGTATGGAAGTAAGGATGTGTTAGTGTATCATATCAAGGTCTTTTTCATCACACTTGCTCATATACAGTGTCGTAACATGCAGGCTACCTTGCTTACAACCCTCCAAATAAAACCCTTGACCTTAATGTGCTTGGCATGAAACCCGTGGTCGGTAAATGAGCTGCCCGTACTACTTTTCTTGTCATGAAGCCCAAGGTCGGTAAATGAGTCATTGCCCGTACTGATACTGCTTTGCGCGCTGCTGCTGCACAAGCGCGCATGTGAGCACAGGCTGCGGAGGGGGAGGGCGGCGGGGAGCTGGCACTGTCAAGAATGCAGTCAGCGTTATCGGCAATTTTTGAAAAATATTCGTTTTTCTTTGACAAATATACAATTTTACGCGCAAATGTGTTGAAAAACAAGGGCGGTAGGTACTAAAATTACAAACATCGACTCATTAAAGCCCTCAGTCTTCGACTTCGGGCTTCTAATAGACTCTCGTTCGTAATTCCTTATTTACCGCCCGTAAGATTCAATGTGCTATAATTGTTGAGCACAGATGGACATTGTCATATTTAGATTATTACTTACAAGAGTGTTTATTTACAATCAATATACACGTTGCTAGAGATTCGCAATGGCAAATGTCAGACGGGCAGAGTTTGAGAAACCACTTTGTTTGCATATAAACACAAGTAAATTTACACTCAAAGAAAGAAAATAAGAATCGGTTTCAGAAACAAACAAAGCTAGTAAGCAAAGGTGCGGGTGAGCAAAGTTATTGTTTCAGTTCATTGATATGGACCTCCGCAAAGTAACGCCTGATTCAATAAACAAAGTTATTTATTGAACGAGCGTAAGTATTGAAAATTTCAGCATGAAATGAGATGAATCAACTCTTGTACCTATTGAAATTTCTATTTAAAGTTTTATTTTTTATAATTTGGTTTTTGTTTTTATTCAGAACTAGCTGCTGCCCGCGGCTTCGCCCCCGTTGTATTTTTATGTATTTTCTTCCATAAAAACCTTCTCCTGACAGTAACAAACACAATAAAAAAAGAATTAGCGAAATCGGACCAGTCGTTCCCGAGTTATGCGCTTACCAACACATTTTGCGATTCATTTTTATATTATAAAAAGAAGATTATTAGCATTATGGACGATACTTAAAGAAAAATTATTCTCCGATTTCCCTTTTTTTTCGTAAGTATGTATTTGTTTTGTGACGAGTCATATAAATTTCGCTAAGAAATTTCACAAAACGTACTTTGCTATGTAAAAATTAATAATACCTATTTGTGATTCCTTGTACACTCCGTGAGCTCTTAAAAAACCTTCGGATTTTAGAAGCAATGCTTCGGGTATTGACGGTGACATGCGATCGTGATAATGCTGTTCTGCTCTGTTATCAACTTGCAAAACCTTTCAAAGTTACCGTAAAAAGTTGTGTAAAGAATAACCATCAGTATCATCATCTCAGCCTATATACGTCCCACTGCTGGGCACAGGCCTCCTCTCGGAATGAGAGGGCTTGGGCCATAGTTCCCACGTGGGCCCAGTGCGGATTGGGAACTTCACACGCACCATTGAATTGCTTCGCAGGTTTGTGCAGGTTTCCTCACGATGTTTTCCTTCACCGCAAAGCTCGTGGTAAATTGCGCACATGAATTTCGAAAAACTCAGAGGTGTGAGCCGGGATTTGAACCCACGACCCTCTGCTTGAGAGGCGATAGGTCAAACCACTAGGCCACCACGGCTTCTCAAGGCTTTTCGGCTTCAGTATACCTAATGTAAAACTTACTGTAATAATTATTACGTTTCTTTATCTTTTTACCCGACTGCAAGGAGAGGTATTGTTTTTATAGTTTTACCACAATATGAGTTTTTGTCATAATACAAATAAAACAAAATCAGCATTTTGGAATCCTGCCATCGTTAATTTAAATAGAGAATACCCCGCCTCAACATACCTACTACTTTTATTTGGAAGTATATAGAGCTGTTGTTACTGTACTGTTAGTGTACTGTACGTCTCTTGGGTATGTCAAATGATTTTTTTTTGTTTACTTTCGTTTAATATTTTTTAATGTAAGTACTTTTCGAAATTCCTGTTGCTTCAATAACTCGGTCTTAAACCTTATTAAAAATTTACGAACAACAATTTTCTTGAAACTTTGAGCTTCTTTACAAATTATTTAATTACATTGTAAAGAATTTCCCGTGATTGCCCATTTACAGAAATACCCTGTTTAAATTGACTCCCCGTGGAAAACAGTTTCCGAAAAATAACAAACTAAATAAATAAGTAAGTTGTGGCTTTAACTGCTCTATATAAATCAATGAAAAGACAATTGAAAGTCAAAAAGACAATTATCATTTTCTACTAACGAATCCTTCCGATTTCCCCCGAAACCTGAAGGTTTTTCTAAGAACTCACGGATTGTACGTTGGTTATCTTATCGATCACTTTTGAATGCCATTGTAATATCTAATTTCCTAATTCCGTATTAAAAAAAAAAAAAAAACAAATTTAAAAGAAAATGCCCGTTCGATGGTAGGAAAGTGGTGGTAAGAGAAATAAAAAAATTAAAGTTCGAACATCAGCCAAAGTTTTCCATTGACAAAAGGTCGTGAATGTGGTGTGGCGGTGGTGTGTGTCAATATACTAGCTTTTGCCCGCGGCTCCGCCGGCGTGGTATTCGACTATCGCGCGCTGTTCCCTCGGGAACTGTGTATTTTTCCGGGATAAAAAGTAGCCTATATCACTCTCGGGCCCATAAACTACGAGTATCTCTATGCCAAAAATCACGTCGATCCGTCGCTCCATTACGGCGTGAAAGACGGACAAACATACAAACACACTTTCGCATTTATAATATTACTATGGAAGTATGGATGATAGAGCCAATAACAGTACTGTTCCCCACAGTACACTTGAGAACCCTAAGCTGTTACCACATCATATCGAAAGGTAGGAAGAATAGGGTAGGCTACAATTTTTGCTGCCGCCGTAAATTTTAATGCAGAAATTAAGCAGTGGGTAACAAGGTAGCTTCTCTTATTTAACGTATACCTAGTGCCATTAACGAAGACGCGTGATTTTGTCAAAATTAGCCATTAATGACATTGTAATAAGAATCATGGCACGCGTCATCGTGAATGACTCTACCTATATCAATGGCATAAGGCACGGTACACCCTGTGGGTACACCTTCACAAACGCCCGAACAAAATATTTGAACTCGTATATCAATGCCGTCCAACTTTGTCTTTGCCAACAATAAACAACCAGTGTCGATCTGTCAGTTATGCCCCAATTATTACCTTAAGAATTATAGCTAAAATTTCATCATCATCATCACCATCTCGGCCTATAAACGACCCACTGCATAACACAGGCGTCCTCTCAGAATGCATGGGCTTAGGCAGTAGGTCCGACGCGGGCCCAATGCGGATTGGAACTTCACAGACATAATTGAATCTCTTTGCAAGTGTTTGCTGGTTTCCTCACAATGTTTTCCTTTACCGCAATGCTCATGGTAAATTTCAAAGGCAAAGAAATCAGAACTGTACAAATCTTTGTTTGTTATTTACGACAGATAGTATAATAATACATATGGATTTGGTTAAAATTTGATAGATACGGATTACTGGGTTTTTGAACGCTTAACATACCTAATTAAATAAATAGTTTTTATCCTGATATTCTCACAAGGTCGAAATATACGCAAAAATCCCTGTCTCTACTACTACGTCTAGAGACGAACTTTTGCACGTGTATTGTTCATACAACAAATATTTTTTGAGAATTTCCGTGAAAATAGAACCTAACATCCCGTAATTTCTTTTTAACTTAAAGATCTTTTGGTTCAAGCATGCAAAAAACGGCTAAAAGCCTGCTATTAATAAGAATTTATCTACTTTTCCTTATTCTAAATTATAAGTTTGCCCTGTTAGAGTAGGGTAACTAATTAGTTAATTGGGCTTTAATTACCAAACATTTTGTATTTATTGAGTTCCACGTTCACCACGCCAGTTTAGTCTTAGGCCCCGAACCGTAGGCTGACAACGCTTGCGATGCGGTTCATCCAGGTATTTTATTTTCCTTGTAAACATTTTAACAGGCCGGAATTTTAATTAATGTCAACTATTAAGATATTTTATCGCGTAGAGAATGGTGGTGTAAACTGAAAAGCTTTATAATAGTCGTAAACACAAGCCACATATTGGTCAGGCAAGGACCGGGAGCTCGACCCGGGTAGCGCCCGCTATAAAAAGATCATCACAGGACGGTCGCGACGCCGCGCGACAAGCAACCCTGGAAAGCGAGTCGGCTCTGCCATCGAGTACTGTTGCCAAAATAATTAAAGAAATCTCCGACGATGTCCCTCCGCCGCGCCCGCGCCGCTCTAAAACCGTCGCTCTTCGCCCGGGAGTCGCTACTCGAGGCGCGGCGGGAAAACACCTCCCGCGCCACTCTTATTTCTTCTTTCCTTCCCGACGCTGTCGAAAAGTATTTCAGTAAGTTCCAAATACCACCCCATAAAACGCATTCCTGGGAATGGAAAAGTCATCAAGTGATCATTAAGTGCAACGACAACGAATAACAAAAGTTTGTGACTTTATTAACAGTGATAAAAGTGTATTACATAACGCAAAGGAATTACGTTCACGTTTCTGCATTTTAAAAATACCGCATTTTGTAGGCGCCTATTGAACGAAAATAGCATTCCGTCACGTGGTACAAAACCGGCCTATAGAATCGCTCCACATTTATCCATAAAATGTATTAGTTCTTATTGATTTAGAGATCCACGGCTACTCAAATATTTATTTATTTGTTTTATAGAGTGTTTCTCACGGTGTTTGATTTTTTATTTAGGCTTAAACGCTGAAACAGAATAATAGGACTATCGTTTGATTCACTGGTTTAACACTTTCATGATAGGTGGCGTCGCGGCCCTCCACTTTTACAACGTCACATTAGACGTCAGTTTAGGAAAAAATGACGGCTGCTTTGGATACGTGTTCTTCTGGTTTATGATATTTACGAGAAAAGTATTAGATTAGTACAAATACAATAGTTGTTACGTTGTAAATTAAGACTCACGCACTTTCCTAAATTAAGTGAAACATTGTTTATGACAGTCATTTCTCATGAATAAGAAAAGTTCTTGGTGAGTGGTGCAAACAGTAAAACGGTGCCTGCGATGCAGGAAATCGCTAGTTATAGTTTCGGTTTCTTGTCCTATTTACTAGAAATATTGTAATAATAATAAGGAAAATAACTATGTTAGGACTTCTACCTAATGGCATTGATATGTGAATTTATTAGAACGCAATTTTAATGACCCTCTTGGAGTTGTACTTGGACGTTCCATTTACTGGATTGTTTAAAAAAATACTGCGTACTGACACTAAGAATGCACATCTATGAAAAATGTATGTAAATCGTCTTTTGAACTTAGTAGCTCCTCCAGTGAATGTTAACATAACCTCAATTCTTCTTTAGGGTGATGATGACTAGTCATTTATAACCTAAATTCTTTTTCTTTCTAGAACTGACGACACGGTAGAAATTCACCATGGAGGACGCGCATTCGAAATCCGTGGACGAAGTCCTAGGATACTTTGGCACGGACCCTGACAAAGGTCTAAGCCCAGACCAAATCAAAAGAAACCAAGAAAAATATGGCCCCAATGGTAAGTACCTTTATTATAACTTCTGCCTTTCTTAATTCATTCATAAACCAGCCAGAGCCGGGATGTAATGTAAACGAATTGTACATCTGACTAAAATTTTATTCAATCATTCACTGAAAAAATAACAGTATTAAGACACGACTTTTAAGGTTACCAGAGTGCGACTCGTAGTAGAGTTACTTATCGGACTTGCTTGGTTACTCTACTTTGCCTCATACTCTGCAGTTGTTTACCTTGGTTCAGAGGTTGCGGTCACACTACTCAGCTGGTGCGGTTGCACAAAGGACGTTAGAAGTAAACTATCATAAAACTAAATACTTTCAAGAATTTCTAGACTTTCCAATATCTTCTTAACTTGTCAATAATAATTGCCCATTCATGAAGTTAATACAAGACCGGTTAGTTAAAGCAATTGTAATGATGAATAATGCTACGTAATATACATGTATTATGTACTACGGGAACCTTAAATAAATCCCACTTTTTATCAGAAGAATAATTAGATAATATTGTTCAGTGAAGCTGAACACTTATCATCTTTGATTGATGAGGATTATTTATTATTATAACTCTAGAAGTAAACTGGCGCTGTTGAAAAATATTGTCTCTCAATTTTCTACCTACACTGAAACAACAATGCACTTTTTAGCAAATACTAAAGTGAAACAGTTAAAGTATAATATCTATTATAACTTATTTAGCATTATTTCATCATCGGAATGAGAAGGCTTGGACCTTAGTTCCCATTACAGGTCCAGTGTGGATTGGGAACTTGGGTCTATCTTAATTCTTTTACTGTAGCAGGCAATGCCCAAGTTAGCATAAGTTTATTTAAATGTTGTCAAGTATGCTCATTGTTTAGCTATGACGCTTCTGTCCTTCCACTTTTACCTTTGATGGCAGCTATGTATAAATTATACTGTTAATATGTAAATGACTTAGTCATTTATTGTTAATAGATTAGATCTTTTCAAATTTTAATTAAGTCATTATTGTGTATGCATACTTTCGTTTTTGATTGGAATGTGTTTAAATTAGATGACCGAATGGCCAAGTGGTTAGAGAATCTGACAACGAAGCTGGAGGTCCCAGTTTCAATTCCCCACCATGGCAGGTATTTGTATGAATAATACAAATGTTTGTTCTCGGGTCTTGGATGTTAATATCTATATAAGTATGTTTATACATTGCCTAGTATCAATAGTACAAGCTTTGCTTAGTTTGGGACTAGGTCAATTGGTGTCAGGTGTCCCATGATAGTTGATATTTTATAACTTTGACCATTGACTTCCACTTTCTTTTTTCTTGCTTTTGTTGACGCTTTGAACACTCCAGATGATCATGTTGGCTTTGTGGATGCTATCTCAGTTCCCTACACAAGGGACTGACTTACACTTCAACCTAAATGAATATCTGTGACTTATATTATATCAGGTATCCATAAATAAATATACAATTTGTCTAATAATATCTACCTTTGCTTTTTTTCTATTTTTTTTTTGAGACTTAAGTGCACCTGTGTGACTATGCCAGCCTCATTGAAAAACTCAATGGCCACATTTATCAAACACTGCTATTGCGATGTCCAGATTATCTGGCTGCAAAGGAGTACTTGATGAACCTGTAAATTTGTGCTGCATCTTCCGATACTGAACAACTCAAAATAATATTCACTGCACCATTGGTCCAAATCACTCAAATACCTCATTATAAAGGTAATCATTCAAATTTGAAACTGATCTGTTCTCAGTCTTTATAAAGTTAGCCTGCTTTATATTTATTTTTGAAGCAGCTGGTCTTTTTATATGAAACTGACCGTGATTGACCCTTCTTGCCTGATATTAAGTGTAATTGAAGTCCTCCACAAATAAGAGGCCCCAACAAAAGACACTTCCAAGAGACCTCTAAATCGAGCCCTGATTTTAAAAAGTATGGATATGAGACTAAACATTCGAATACTCCGAACAATTGCTATATGGATCTCAGATCTATAATTTATGCTTCACATTAATTTTGGTTTATAAAAGTAGTATATAGGGTAATTTACAATTAAATAGTATATTAGTTGAATTGGATGAAAGTACTGTGTGTGTACCCTTCGTATACAGGGGCCTCCTAATATCTTGTATATAAGTACTTAATACTTTTTATAACACAATTATTGCTTATTGAATCAACCTGTATTTAATTGTTTTGTGATGCACCCATGCCATTCAATTAATTTATTTATTTGTGCCAGCTTTTCTGAATTTACTACATACCATTATACTTGGTTTGGCTAGGTTTATAACTAAATGTAAACAAACTTCGGCTGCCAAATTTGGTACAATCAAGGATTCTATACATTTTACTTATCTATCATTGTAATACAAACTAGACTAATGTATTTCAATACGGAAATGTTTAGATAGTTCAATGGAAGAATCTCAATATTTATGACTCAATTTGATGTTGTTTTGTTTACATTTAGTTAAATACCTATCCAAACCAAGTATAGGTAGAACTTCTGTGAAGAAGTTTGATATCACAACCTTGAAGTGGGGTTTTAAAGAAAGCATGGTGCAAAACTGTTACTTGGACAACAGTTCTATTAAAAAATCTGTTCATTTGGCATCTAGCTGCATTGCTCATCTATCAGTCAGGGTTACTTGATGCTCTGCCAACTCCACAAATGTAAATGTGAATCAACCAGCATTGACAACCATTTTAAAAATAAAAATAAATCCCAGAATGGCTTTGGGACAATATTCTATACACCATGTTTTAATTGATTTCCGTTGACTTCATTGATAGGAACTATCTTGTACCTTGTAATTAACTTCATGGTCAAAAAAATAAAATAAAATAAAGTTTTTTTTTTATTAGATTTTTTATACACAATGATATTTTCACAGTCATTGTTAAAGGTCAGATTATACCATTTACAAACTAGACAAATGGCATTGACGTGCCACATAAAGAGACATTTTTTTTAGTAGGTATGTCTGAATGATGCAATTAAATCCATGTTTACAGAACAACAACTTAGGTTGATTGTGTTTGGATTAGACGTGATAATGAATTGATAAAAGGTTGCATACTTTTGTTTATTAATATTGTACAATTTTTGAACCCTTTCAGGGTTCCATACTTAAAGGGAAGCATAGGCGTGTATTGGGTCTATTCCGGAGTAGGCAGAGCTGTGTGTCAATAGGCCGTATAGGCCGCGGCCTAAGGGAGGCAGCGTCCTATGGACGGCAGATTTCAGAGGACGCTCACTCGATTTCAGAGAATAAAAGCCAAACAAGTTCATAGGGCGGCAGAAACATAAAGTGGCCTACACTCACAAGAAAATATAAATGCGACTCTGGCTGGGGGGCTGGCGGCACACACCAGCGAGCGGCGCGAGTTAGAATGCCTACCCTGGAATTGACCCAATCCACGCCTCTTAGGGAAGGGTCTAAACAGGCTTTATACTTCGAAGTGCAAAATTCGAAGTTCGTATCGTGCCGTCCCGCTGACGCTTATATTATTTAATTAATACGAGAGTGAGAGCGATGGTACGGTACGTACTTCGATTTTCGAATTTCATAGTAACCCCTCTGAGCTTGTCCACAGGTTGTACCTACAACCAAAGTGCAATGGAGCTACGGTATACAATTTTTCACTGTTTAAACATCTTGACCCAAAGCCATACATGCCATACAATTTTTAAAATATTTTGACATGTTTTGAAAAAGGCTATATAGCAAAAAGCGTGATAAGAAGGGAAGGGTGAAAGCTTAATTTTACCTTACTGGTCGAATTCTGCTTGTCTTTGCTCTGCTTCGGATCAATGAACCCCCCCATCCATCTAAAAGCCTATAAAATTATACCTATTGTTAAAAAAAAACTTTGTCTTGATTTGATATATACTGAGCGGCAAATAATCTATCTGGCCCTCATTTGTATGCAGAATCGGTAATTTTGTATGAAGGGTGAGCCAAATTTTTGCCGCTGAGTATATATTGTACCTAATGATGTTTTTTTTTGTCAACTTACTTTTCTCCCAATTATTGTTCATCGTTATCACGTGGAAACGCATTTTTCAAGGATAAAACTATCCTACCTACATATGTATTCCCAGGATTTCAAACTAACTTTACACCAAATTTCTTCTCTAAATCGGTTTAGTGGTCCAAGCGTGAAGAAGTGACACAGATACCTAGAGTTTTTTTTTAACAAATGGCGTGTGTCCGTCCAGTGGGACAATTTTGCCAGCGTCAAGGTTGAGAGCTACAAATGATTCTGAGTCACAAATAGAGTTACATACTTTTGCATTTATATTGATAAAGTTTTAGGTACCTTTTAATTATGCAGTTCAGAAAGTTAATACAAACTGGTTTCAAGTAAATTGTCCAATCTAATTGCCTTAACATTGATTTTAAAGCAGTCTAATAATGATCATATCGATCGGCAGAAAAAGCAATTGGTGTCATTATCTAACCTTGCCTGAGAATATTTTTTGCGTTAGTATGAAACATTCATTGTATGGTAGCAACGTTAACTAAAAATTCCATTGTCTCTAGCGCCTTGCTACGCTAATTGTAACATAGACCATTATGTTTGCTGACGTGATGTTAGTAGAATCGGGCAGCAGCACACGTTTCGGAAAATATTACTATCCATTCCTACTAAATACTAGGAATTTAGTAACTTAATGCCCACCTTCCACTGCGAGTAGAGCGGACTCGGTGCGGAGTGCGGAGTAGGTAAGGTTAACTCGCGAAGGCGAAATATGGCGATGTGTTTCCATGGCTTCCATTGAACAAGAATTCATAAGCTGTCACTCCGGTTCGTTCAGTCCGTTACCTCCGTTTCCGCTCGTTACCCTTTTGTAGAGTTCCGTAGTTTAGTAGAAGGCGGCCATTACATAGAGTTAGTATTGCGCGTTATAATTTTTTACACAACGCTATTTTGCACGTAAGTAGGTAGGTAGTGGACATTTATAGTATAGCGAGATATGGATCGACTAATTCCTTTTTTAAGGAGACAACTTCAATACAGCTATAATAGAGCTAAATACGGAACACAAATGGCGTGCTTGGAACATAGCACATCGACACCTTAATGATACCTAATGTAACAGAAATTCCTAAGTACTTGAAAATTTTGATGTCTGAATGGCGAAATAAAACATATGTTTTGTTCGTCAATTCGCGAATACAAACCAGACACTTTCATCACACGGTAGTTATTCGCACTCTCGAGTTCCATTTTACCTTCAGTTGACTCACAACGCATATAAATAGAAAATAGTTACAAGATCTCTCCGCTATCACAATTAATCCTCCTGTAAAACATCAGGCGAGTTCATTGCGCACGTTGCACGCAAACTGTATTTATCGTACGTAATTGCAACACCGAAATATTTGCATTAATTAAAGCCTTGTCTTTGTTTTTACTCCTTCAGTTTCATTCATCAGTTTATCTTCAGTAAATAAGACTCACGTTTATTCGGTTCGATTATCCTTCGCGCTGTTTGACAACCTACATCCTACGACGTCCTACGTTGAAGTGGTAATAAATCGATAATTTATCTAAACACGGTGAATGCGCTAGTTAGAGGTGATAGACGCGAAGCAAGCTTGGTAGCAATAGAGTTGCAGACTGGCACGTCAGTTTTTATAAATAGGCTGCAGAGTGGTTGATGAGGGCACAGTCGCCAGTGGTGCGTGTGGGGCACCGAGGCACGAAGCCGGTGCCTTCAGGCGTAGCCCATCGACCCTCGCCCTCACACCTATTAATAAAGAGGGGGTCGTTTATCGTGACACACTTCCCCAATAAAATCATGTCAAAAAAACTTCGCTTAGGTACTCAATAGGTTTAAAAAAAAATGGCCTTATTAATATTTCGTTGTATATAAAAAAAATTAAAACTTTCGAAGTGCCTAATTTCCACGAAACAACGCTAGGAAACCACCTCATTTAATTGACTAGGGATTGTATTGCAATCTAGCCTTAAAGCCACAAACAAACCCACTAAAATATACTACTCAAAAGAATATAAGGGCCACTTGAATTTCAACGGCAAAATGAAATTAAAAATATGTTTTCTTTTTTAATTGAATACATTCATTTGAGTGAAAAGCATTTGTACTGTGTATGTTCTATTAATAAAACATATTTTAGACAACGAATGTTATGAAGAATTATATTTATTAGTATTTTCGTTTCACCCATAAAATTCACGCGGCTCTTATTTTCTTTTGAGCAGTATAGGTATATAAAGCCTAGTTCTCGATTGACTACTTCAAAGTCATTCCCTTAACGACCTCGCAATGTAATACAATCTGCACCATTTTCTTTCAAGTCTAAACTGGCCTTACCCCTCTTGAAACTAATAAAATTGAGATAATACTTATGTAAATTAAATTGGTAAACTTCAAGTTTCTGTGTCTTACTTTTGTATAAACACGTAAAATATTCACCGCGCACTTAGCTGGCGCTCGGCAAATGATTCTCAAAGAGCTTGTTTATTTACCCGCGTCTGCCATCGTACAGCCAGCACGCAGATTATTTTTCTTCTGACCACACAGCATAAACTACGCGTCACTCCACTTGAAGTTCCGTCACAATACGGAAAATGTTAACCGAGAATAGAATTTGACGCAAATCTAATACTAGTTAATATATTACACTGCGAAGTGTTAAATGTAATGCACAATTTGCGTTACGCTGATTTAATAACGCTAGAGTACCTAACTAGTGGAAGGCTCATTAATTTTGAGTGAGCATTTAATGTATGTACCTAACGCTTTACTTGACTGTAGTTTCAAGGACTTACAAAGTTATTGGAGAGCATAATAATACAGTATGAATTATGTTTTTTTTTTTTTTTTTATTCGACTGGAAGGCAAACGAGCAAGTGGGTCTGGGTGATGTCATGAAAGATTAAGAAAAATATATACTTTTCATATATGTCTTCCCACAAAATTTTATTTGCTTTGCTAATTAACAATTTTAACTAAATACGAAATAAGTTTCGTCCTTGCTGCGTTATCTTTACGTGCGAACTTCCACTGTTCAATGGCGTTGTTAGCTGTTTTCTATTCGGCGACACATATCCGTGTAATCTAGATTATCATATCACTAAAGTGTATTCTTATGTCTCGGAACTCATTGACTACACTTATGAGATACTACCGTATCATCCATCCATTCATCATTTTACCGAAAATTGTTACATCGATTATCATTTCCCATAGCACTATTCGCAGAATTTTCTAATCACTTCATACAATTGCTCGAATTACCTGTTACATAAGAATCAACTTATCGAATTTTACTTTATCATTTTAGTTGTATGTCGACAGTCGTTCATCGAAAACGCATTTACTATAATATTGGTTCATCATAACTTCATAAGTTTCAGTTCCTAAAATTTTTATAACACAGAAAATCGTTTCACTACTATACTATACTTGATAATACGTTTCTATGACAATACATTTAATCAAAACACTCTAATTTAATATGAGATGGTAATAATATCATGCGTGTCAAATGCAAAAAACCATTTGATCTGTGCGAGCGAGCGAGCAAGACGGTTCGGAGCAGAAGCGACTGATAGGTTAGGTTCTGAAGGCTAAGGCGGGAGCAAAGCGGAGCGTACCTAGCTACGCTCCACTTGTCCACTTCGCTTTCGATGTTACATATTTTTTTATAGCATCCCGGATAATATTGCTCTACGAATGATCTTTGCTGTTGGATTCTTAAATAGTGGGTAGTAGTGTATTAACTTACGACTGACCGCAATATATTTTCTAAACGTGCTGCAATAATAACAAATGCAACGTTCAATGAAACGTGACTGCGATGAAACATTGTTCGTGGCAATAATAAAATAATATATTCCTATAAATCGTCTGTAAATCTGGTTCGATAACTTGATACTATTAATAACTGATAATTCTATGACAGGTAAATTCGATGAATCGTTACGCTACGATTTGAGACAGATTCGAAACGATTTACGATGAAAAGTTGTTCGATTGTAGTGAATTTAAGTTTATGTGATTAGAAAAAAAAGTAATGGTATTAAAATTCGTGGAATAGTTTTCGATGAAATGAAAATTGACGTAACATAATTCGATATAATGATAGCTACCCGTTCCTACGTCTCATTGTAGTGTTATTCCCAACATTATTATCAACTTATATGATAAACTGATAAAGACTTTGAATTACCTAGGGCTGTATATGGAAATCTATATAAATAAAACATCCTGTAACGTCATCCTAACCCATGTTGAGATAAGACAAACTCGACCTCGCAACACTAAACGCAGTGCATGCTTCTACATATGTATGCCTTTCAGCAAATCCACACCGTAATTTAAATTTTTATGTATTGCTGCAACGCTCCATAAACATATATTAAACATCGACAGTCCGTTCGTAAATTATCAACGACAAAACCATCAAGATCAAACCCGCTTTATTATCACTAAAACTAACGTAACAAATGACTAGACTGCACGACTTGTTAACCAAAAGCGAGCGAGTGTCATTTGCTTGGAAATGGAAAATTACGATATAATGCGCACGGAATTTGCATAATATGAAATGGGAAAGCATCAGAATATTACTCCTCAAAGATGCGGTATCTTGCCTCGAGAGTGCCTAGACTGAAATATTATAAACGTGCAGCGGGCGGTTTATTTTGGACAGTACGTTGGCGGGTGGCGTCTACGATCTTCAGCTGACGCGCGAACCACGAGCCCGGTCCATAGTTCGATCTTACATATATCATACAATACTCCGATATGAACTTCTTTATTTATAGAGTAAACTATCCTTGTAGTTAATTTTTCATTTCTTAATTTTTTCGCTTCGAATATTCGCAAAGAAATGTTTATGATTCATTCAGCGGCTGTGCTAATTAGGTCAGTAAATCTAATTTGCTACACTATTCATGCTCTAGCGTCAGGAGTTTTGTCGCCTATACGACACGTTATCAAATCATACATAGGTAATGTAATGGCTTGTACGTATCAACTACATCAAGCTTTTCATTTTACGATTACTTATTTGGTGTCTACGCTAAAACTTTTTTGTACCGTTGTGAAGCACTTTCACCTTTTTTTACACAAGATAACGGCTACGTGATTGTTAAACATCGGAACTGCCTGTGAATGCTGAAGCTTTCACATTCTTATACAAGACGGACGCACTATTTGCAAGTTAATCCCAAAGGCCTTCTGTAACACCTTGAATTGAAGTAAACTACCTAATTAAAAAAATAAGTACACGTTTTCCTTACCGGTAAAAAACAGTATTATGAAGAGCTTTGTTTATAGTTTGTTTACTAAAGGCTAGTCTACAACTAGAGCAACAAGGTTGGATTGTTTTGTCTTCACCCGCTACGTCATATTAGAGCTCATTTCCATCGCGTCTCTTTACTTTGTTAATGTTTATGTAATCATCACACGAATTCTATCTTCCCGTAGAGATTTTAACACGTAGGTTTGCTCTGTCGTTGTCTTTATATACCGACATAATCCTTTTTATTGTCCATGTATTCGAATTTAAAAGCAAACCAATTAAACCCCTTTCCGCTAGATTGATCAATCGGAGTGCAGGTCTGCCGCCTGTTGCACGTTCAGCTACCGACAACTTCAATTGGATCGAAGGTCGGCACGGCACGCGCCACCTGTGGCATGTCGCTAAGCAGAGCGCCTTTTCCATCACCATCACGCTATCGTATAATTTCAATGCTCATGTTGAATTCTCCGCATAACTGCATAAAATAGATAACAAAGAGAATCAAGACAAAGATGAAGACAGTGACCTAGTCTTTGTTGTAGCGTGCGTGGCACACCCAAAGACTAATGGTTTTCGTTTCCCTCACCGAAACAACGAATAGCTATACGTACACATAAAGGCTAACAGGGTAGTTTATTATGCGACCCGCTCGCCTGTTCCAAATTTATCATGTAGCTAAAATCTGCCGCGCAACCTCAACTCGGTGATCATTAAATCCGAGAAAGAACAAGTTTCAAAAACAAGTTAACGACCTATACGGTACTTATATTTATTAATATTTATTTTCATATGCTAGATTATGGAGCGGCCTTAATAGTGGATAGTTAAATTGCGCTATTGTATATTGGTCTCGTTGGATCGATAAATCGTTAAGCAAGGCACGTGCCCGATTCGACCATAGCCTTTAGGAAGCGTAAAGTCTCCGTTGTCTGTCTAGCTATTGTGACATCGCGCCACTTTTATCGGTCGTTCGCGAATGTCTAGATACTAGCTCTGTGTTATCGACGTGTTGACTAATTGCTTACATTAGTCTCGGCGCGGTGCTGCCATAGCGGCTCGGGCGGCCAGCGAGCTCTGCGTACGCAAATAGAGCCCACGATTGACTTAGCACACATTGCCCGATTGAGCAGCACGATAACATCGCTTGAGATTAACACGTATGTGTCGCAAAAGTAATTTGTATTCATACGCGACCTTGCGAATACTATAACGCGCAAATTCAGCGATACTATTTTGATTAGCTACGTCTTACGTTTACGGGGCATCCAAAAAAACGTCACACAATTCATGTTGTAATTCATTAGGTTGTGGACTAAATTAGATTCAAAACATATCGTGATGACGTTGAAGTTTACGTAACGAGGTCAGCGCACAGGTCACTGGCCTTAGATCTCACATACTGTAATAATGTCAATCCCACCAAAGAAACAATAGCTAAGTGGTGTTAACTCGGTGCAAACGGGCTAAACCTGCATTCGAATTCCATTTCCTAAATAAATTCAGTTGCTGTCCAAGAAATGTCAGTCGGCACGACCTTTTTAGCGAATCTGGCACGTGCGTTTTATTTATTTAGCGAATCAGCGATACCTGCGTAGTTTAGTATCGCATTAGTAACCTGTTTGGGTTAGCTGATACGGAGGCGGGGAGCGTGCTATCAGCGCGACCGGCTGCGAGCGCGGCGTGCAGGCATTGACGTCACGGCCACTACACTACACCATGCCCATCAGCCATCGATAGAGCGGCTTTGCCACCGGCCGCGGTGCCGCCGCTAGCTATGCGTACCTCTACCCAAATGTATTTATGTACGATCGTAACTACCGAGATAGATCGCATGCCTGCTCTGACTGGTTTATCGTCTGTTAAATTTACTCCTTTGATGTTATATTCAAAGCTCTAATTATGTTCTTTTCCTCTTTTCAGAACTGCCCACCGAGGAAGGTAAGCACGGGACAACTCAAACAAAACATGTACTTTAGTTTAGACGCTCTTAAAGGAACGTTACTCGACGTGAATATTCAACGACACGCGACGCGACCCATTATTTGTAGTACAAATATAGTAGAGACTCAAATTGTTTACTATAATACTGAACTTAGGTAGTAAGACGCTTAAGTTGTAATTCATATTAACTGACTTCATGCAAAAGTGTGTCAAGGGCGTGGAGACAAATTTTGTTTACCTCAAAACCTTCAAACCTCATTAGGAACGTAATATACACTGCCCTGCCGCTTAGCTGGAATACAAACGCAGATCAAGAGCGAGGTGCTTCGAGTTATCGCATTTGCAAAAATACATCTAATGACGCTGCTCGTACTAGAAAAGTCGGAAATTATTAATAAGCGAAGAGCTCAACTGATTCACTCGTTTTATAGGCACTAAAAATGAAATTACAGTAGCTGATCATAGATTCTGATGTAAAAATCAATAAATGATCTGCTAAAAACATCCCAATCTTTCGTGTTGAATCGAGCTTGATGCGAGAATGAGAAACAAGGACCGTCGTTGTTTGGAGATTTCCGTAACCCAATCCCAATAGCATATCGAAATAACCTAACCTAGTCAACAAAAAGTTGGAAAACCCCCGGCTTTGTCACTTCGAAGTTCAATATCTCAAAAATGGCTGAACCGACTTTGATGAAACATGTCTAAGAACTATCGCTGGAAAACTTGCTTTCAGATAAAAACCCACATTCAAATTGATCCACCCGTTTAAGAGCTACGGCGCCGCAGACAGACACACATAGCGGTCAAACTTATAACACCCCTCTTTTTGCGTCAGGGGTTAAAAAATATTTCTCACTGAAAACACTAGAGTATTTTACAACTATTACGAATCTTGACCTCGTTCCATTTTGCCGATGGCACATAGTCCACTAGTGTCCACTCTATCCATTGATTAGTGTTAACTGACGGTTAAATGTGATGCCGTCTCTATTTGTTTTGTTCAAATAGACGAAGACGGCATCACATTTAACCGTCAGTTAACACTAATCAATGGATGGTAAAACAGCCCCTAAAACTCTTTTGCTGTCTCGAAGTATCAGGAAAAAAACCCTACCTATATTGTCACTACATATTTTGAAAAAGCTCGTATCTTAAATCGTTGTGAAAACTAAACTGCACCTTGAAGCACAGTTAATAACGTGCTCTTTAACATCATCGATTTTAAGATATGCTTAGATTTTTTTTATTTAAAGTTCAGTTATTCGCAAAAAGTTAAATAATTTATGGTTCTAAATTTCTTGAATGTTTTATTTTACAGGCAAAAGTATATGGCAGTTAGTCCTGGAACAATTCGATGATCTGTTAGTCAAGATTTTGTTGTTAGCTGCTATTATTTCCTTCGTAAGTATTAATTAATAAAAAAAAATAATGAATCGTTATTTTCAAGATATGTCCCAACAACTTACCGATTTATGTTATTATTTCCAGGTCTTAGCTTTATTTGAAGAACACGAAGATGCTTTTACAGCCTTCGTGGAACCATTCGTTATTTTACTTATTCTTATTGCGAACGCTATAGTAGGAGTATGGCAGGAAAGAAATGCAGAATCTGCCATCGAAGCGCTAAAAGAATACGAACCCGAGATGGGTAAAGTAGTCAGAGGGGACAAATCAGGCGTACAAAAGGTACGAGCGAGAGAAATCGTTCCCGGCGACATTGTTGAGGTGTCCGTCGGCGACAAGATCCCCGCTGACATCCGCCTGATCAAGATCTACTCGACCACAATCCGTATCGATCAGTCCATCCTGACCGGTGAGTCTGTCTCCGTCATCAAACACACAGACTCCATCCCCGACCCTCGCGCCGTCAACCAGGACAAGAAGAACATTCTCTTCTCCGGCACCAATGTCGCCGCTGGCAAAGCCCGTGGTATTGTCATCGGAACCGGCCTCAACACTGCCATCGGTAAAATCAGAACCGAAATGTCCGAGACTGAGGAGATCAAGACCCCCCTGCAGCAAAAACTCGACGAATTCGGTGAACAGCTGTCTAAGGTCATCTCCGTCATTTGCGTTGCCGTCTGGGCCATTAACATCGGTCACTTCAACGACCCCGCTCACGGTGGAAGCTGGATCAAGGGTGCCGTCTACTATTTCAAGATTGCCGTCGCTCTGGCCGTCGCTGCCATCCCCGAGGGTTTGCCCGCCGTCATCACCACCTGTCTCGCTCTGGGCACCAGGCGCATGGCTAAGAAGAACGCTATCGTCAGGTCTCTGCCCTCCGTGGAGACCCTTGGTTGCACATCCGTCATCTGCTCCGACAAGACCGGTACCCTGACCACCAACCAAATGTCTGTTTCTCGCATGTTCATCTTCGAAAAGATCGAGGGTAACGACAGCAACTTCCTTGAGTTCGAGATTACCGGCTCCACCTACGAACCCATCGGCGACGTCTACCTGAAGGGCCAGAAGATCAAGGCTTCCGAGTTCGACGCTCTCCACGAGATCGGAACCATCTGCGTCATGTGCAACGACTCCGCCATTGACTTCAACGAGTTCAAGCAGGCCTTCGAGAAGGTCGGCGAAGCCACCGAGACCGCCCTCATCGTACTCGCCGAAAAGATGAACCCCTTCAACGTGTCCAAGACCGGCCTCGACCGCCGCTCCACCGCCATCGTCGTCCGCCAGGAGATCGAGACCAAGTGGAAGAAGGAGTTCACCCTGGAGTTCTCTCGTGACAGGAAATCTATGTCCTCGTACTGCACCCCGCTCAAGCCCTCTCGTCTCGGAAACGGTCCCAAGCTGTTCGTGAAGGGCGCGCCCGAGGGTGTGCTTGAACGTTGCACGCACGCTCGTGTCGGTACCGCCAAGGTTCCCCTGAACGCGACTCTGAAGAACCGCATCCTGGAGCTGACCCGCACCTACGGTACCGGCCGCGACACGCTGCGTTGCCTGGCCCTCGCTACCTCTGACAGCCCGATGAAGCCCGAAGACATGGACCTCGGCGACTCCACCAAGTTCTACACCTACGAAGTCAATCTTACTTTCGTCGGCGTCGTGGGCATGCTTGACCCTCCCCGTAAGGAAGTGTTCGACTCCATCGTGCGTTGCCGCGCCGCCGGCATCCGTGTCATTGTCATCACTGGCGACAACAAGGCTACCGCTGAGGCTATCTGCAGGTGGGTTACATGTTCTATCGTCAATTACTATGGAGCCCCAAAACTTTTCGAACTTACTAAAACTACATGTTAACTTTCCAGGCGTATTGGCGTGTTCACTGAGGACGAGGACACCACCGGCAAATCCTACTCCGGTCGCGAGTTCGACGACCTGCCCCTGTCTGAGCAGCGCGCCGCTGTGGCCCGCGCCCGCCTGTTCTCCCGCGTGGAGCCCGCCCACAAGTCCAAGATCGTTGAATTCCTGCAGAGCATGAACGAAATCTCCGCTATGGTGAGTTCATGAACATCTCGATTTCGTATTTTGTTTTCTTGAATGCGTCTTCTTACGTCCTTACATCTAGTTAATCGTACTAATGTGACGTGAATATTTTCTCAGACTGGTGACGGTGTGAACGACGCCCCTGCGCTCAAGAAGGCCGAGATTGGTATCGCCATGGGTTCCGGAACCGCCGTCGCTAAGTCCGCCGCCGAGATGGTGCTCGCCGACGACAACTTCTCATCCATCGTCGCCGCTGTTGAGGAAGGTAAATATCCAAATACCCACAGACCACTTCTTCCACCAAACGTGAATCAACAGCTAATCATTTTGAATGAAATATCAGCTCAAATTAATAAGTTATTGTAGTATTCAAATGCAACTACTAAAATATTGAATTCAACTTTTAAAGCGGACGCTTTGTCTAAAATGTTGATTAAATCTTTCAACTAGTTTTAAAATCAGTTCAAATTCTTTTACCAGTTCTATCCTCAAGATATATCTGCTTTTGACACAATAAACAAACAGTTCAACCACTTTTATTTATGAATGATGAAAGGACGGAGGTTACTTTTTAATGGACTTTTTACTTACCAGCTTATAAACTCTGAACCTATAAAAATGCACTTTACAGCTTTTTGTTCAAAAACTCTAAATTATATCTTAATTACTAGCTGAATTAGGTTTTTCTTTAGAAAAGTTAGAGATGTAGTTTTTATTGACACTAAACCAGAGCTCGTTGTAACCTTTGATGTGGAAACAACAAAGAAATTCCGCAAAGTGCAGTCAGCTAGATACCTACATCAAAGAGATTTTGTAGTGGAGTGCTTGAGCACCTCGTTAAACACCAACACAACTGTCGGCAGAAGCATTTGATCAAGTTTTGATAGATTACTAGAATGTTTCTTCTCCTTTCCGAACCGAAGAAGTCCGATGTTGACGGACTAAAAAATCTATTTATTCAGTATCCAACTCTTCAATATTTTACTGACAATCTAAAAAATCTTTTTTTGTATTTTCTATTAAACAACACTTCAGGATCCATCAAAATACTCTAACCGAAATTTATTAAATGTAAAACTATATCATTCCCCAGGTCGCGCCATCTACAACAACATGAAACAGTTCATCCGTTACCTGATCTCATCCAACGTCGGTGAAGTCGTCTCAATCTTCTTGACCGCCGCTCTGGGTCTCCCCGAGGCTCTCATCCCCGTCCAGCTTCTCTGGGTCAACCTGGTCACTGACGGTCTGCCCGCCACTGCCCTCGGCTTCAACCCCCCTGACCTCGACATTATGGACAAGCCCCCCCGCAAGGCTGATGAGGGTCTCATCTCTGGATGGCTGTTCTTCAGGTGAGCTGACCATAGACATTGATTTTTTTTTATCTAACACCTAGCATTTATATCCTTTTGGGAATATAGTTCACGAGAACGTTCGTGACACATGTGGTTGTGAAACGTGAACACGTTTTTGCGCGCGAAAATTTACGGGATTTATGGGTCATCATATCAGCTATGGGACGTCCACTGTTGGATGTAGGCCTCCCCTATATGAACCTTATGTATATTCCCGCCCAATAATTAATGTGACTTAGAAAAAAATACACCCAAGTTTTGAATAATTAGGCGTGACTTAGAAAAAAATACACGCAAGTTTTGTTGCCTTATCCCTGTTACGAAATCCGCCCTTGTAAATGCCAATGCATTGCACTGTATTGTTGGAATCGTAATACAATGTCTAGGCGACCAAGATCGCAATAATTTGAAACTGAACGCTTTAAGAGTGAGGTATTTCGGCTCAAAGGGTGCCGAAAAATTTAAGTGTATTCTCTATGTTGCTGACTCAAACATATTGTAACAGGTACATGGCTATCGGTGGTTACGTCGGTGCTGCGACCGTTGGTGCTGCCTCCTGGTGGTTCATGTACTCTCCCTTCGGACCTCAGATGACCTACTGGCAGCTTACCCACCATCTGCAGTGCCTTGGTGGCGGTGAAGACTTCAAGGTACATACATTTAAGCTCTTTTGAATACAATAAGATTGTAATTTTCTTTTTATCGAAAAGGTAATTTTAATTGTTCAATAAACGACTCTCTAGTTTTCCCCTATACTTTGCTTTTTTAAGCAATAAAAATTAATGACCAACTAAACGATCGTGTCAGGTATTTTTAAAGAAAAATATGTTTGTAAAATAACTACTTTACTAGCAAGTAAAAATTAAATCATGTTGTGAAATTGGTTCATATTGTTATGGTTTCATATATAGCAATATTTATTTTAACAAAGCTTTTTTTTTTAAGTATACAGGTCGTGATTGTTAACCCATTTGTATTGCTAAAAAAAAAAACAAAGTGTAGGCTGTGTACAGACACACAAAAAGGGAACCGCTTCGAGCGGCCAGTAACTATTTTATGTCATGACAACCTAATTCTTTTTAATTAAATTATCACTCGTATTCTCTTTTTGTCCAGGGCATCGACTGCAAGATCTTCACGGACCCCCATCCCATGACGATGGCCCTGTCCGTGCTTGTCACCATCGAGATGTTGAACGCCATGAACTCTCTGTCCGAGAACCAGTCGCTGATCACGATGCCCCCGTGGTCCAACATGTGGCTCGTCGGCTCCATGGCTCTTTCCTTCACACTCCATTTCGTCATCCTTTACGTTGACGTTCTTTCGGTGAGTACCCAATACTTGGCTGAGCTACAACGAACATCGAAGTTCGTATCGTACCATACCTCTCACTCTCGTAAGAAATAATATTAGCGTCAGCAGGACAGTATGATACGAAGTTCGAGTTTTGCTCTTCGTAGTACCTACAATTCTGGTTAAACAAAATTTGTAGTTAAAATAAGTTAAGTAGTTAAGATTAAGTTACACATAAAAAGTGCGTCCCTAGATAAATTGTTTTTATTGCGAAAGAGAAAACACCTGTGATCCCTGTTATGAAAAGGGAAATGTTCTTAGTTATATGAAACACTTTGTAGTTCATATAAAATACAAACAGAATTTAAAATTGACATAGCTAAAAAAAATACCAATCATCTTAATTTGTTTTAGTAACTCAGTCATCGAACATTATATGTAACTTTCTGAAACTTGTATCTACTTGAATTGTATACAGCAAATCAACACTATCGCACTTGACATAAAGATTCTAAAGCAATTCAATGTGGCCAGATACAAGGTTGAGAAAGTAAGCGGTCGATTTTGAACCCGTAATCCTTGGCGTGTACTAATGGTGGCGCCTGTGTGGCGGCCATGTTCCAGGCCGTGTTCCAAGTGACGCCGCTGTCCATGGAGGAGTGGGTGACTGTGATGAAGTTCTCGGTGCCGGTCGTGCTGCTGGACGAAGTGCTCAAGTTCATGGCGCGCAAAGTGTCGGACGGTGAGGGCTCGTGGCTCGACGGCCTGCAGTGGATTGTGCTCATGTGGGCCGTCTTCTTCGGAGTTATCATTTACGGCCCGCTATAAGGCCCCGTGTGCCGTGTGCCGTGCCCTTTAGCACCAGTAACCCTTCGGAATCCTGCGCCACCCACTGTTCTACCGATACGGAAGCGAGCGTCTCGACGCGCATCGCGTCCGCCTCGCAACCGATTATCATTGTGTTATTATGATGATAAAATTAAATGTACCGGTTACCGGTCCTTAAGTAATTGCTAGCGATAAATTATGATTGGCGATAGTTTAGTATTAAAGTGGGTAGCGCATCGGAGTGCCTCTGCGGAACCCATGGACGCTGAGCTCGGCTCACCGCAGCACCCGTTCTAACCTCGGCCTCGGTTTGACTGAATGCTAATCCGCACGAGTGAAGTGGTCCCAGTGCACGCAAGCGCGCCAGCGCCTTGCTTAGTGTAGGCCGTAGCCGCCCCGCGGGCGCGATTACGCATTTTATACGTGCGAGACAATAACATTTGGAGCTCATATACACGTAGGTTCAACTATATTACTTTCCTCCCCTCTTAAGTAGTGAAGTGGCTGTGAACATCTTCATTGTAAATGTAAACGTTAACACCAAAAATTGGGTTACTGATTTTTTGAGTTACGATTTTTTAGCATTTTAATACTAGAGTGTATAATAAATTGATAATGATTGATACTGTTTAAGGAAGCTCCTTTTTGAAAATTACTTATGAACTCGCACACGGCTCAGTACCTTGTCCTTGTGGACTGCAGACATATTATAAACCTTACTATAATATAGTAATGTGCATTGTTAGCTTAGTGTAATTTATTGTAAGTTTAGTTTTAGGGACATGGTTAAATTTTATGTGCTCCAGGGGAAAGTATATTCGTGCAAAGAAATCTCTCTGTCCTTTTACCTGTACTGGCTTGTTAACATTCATTAATGCATTTATTCTTATTTCCTGATTTTCCAGAAAGCATTTTGTCGCTGATGTTGTAACCCTGTTAACGAGAATGTGTAATGTTCCATTTAACCTAACTGTCCTAGGAGAGATAACACGATGACAAGAACTGCTACATTTGTCTCGCTCTGTAACAGAGATATCTCAATATGAGTGCTGGTTCCACTCTTCCATTGCATGTCAGAGCAAAAGACAAGTGACGACAATTTTCATCCAGTTATCACCCCAAGATAAACAAGCTGACGTTATTATTTGATATCCTAATTTGTGATAACTTAGGCCGCTTGTAGACATCCGTTATTTTCACCGGAGAACGGACCGTTTTTTTTGCTCGACTTGCGGTATTGTATGACTTACAATTAATGTATGTACATGCACCGGACTCTTGTTCGGCGATTTAGTCATAAAACACCGCAAAACCGGCAAAAAACGGTTTGTTATCCGGTGAAACAACGGACGTCTACAAGCGGCCTTATTTGATTCATTTTTGAAAGATTTTTTTTAATGATAACGTGTTACGTGTCCAACCTCGATATATTTATGACGGAGTTATTACAAATTAATATTGAATAAAAAATAAAGCAATGTAGTCAATGTATGTACGAACATTTGATGCTAAGGTAGTTCAATTTGGTACTTTATATTTTACGTTTATACAATGAATGTAACTTTAAGTTTTTTTTTTTTATATATATATAATTCGATTTCTTGCAAGACATAATACTACTTTAAGTTGTTCAAAGAAGAATCAAAATTTATGTTATGGTACAAGGTCCGTACGTACATAAATATATTTATACATTCTACTAGAATAATCAAATATTGCATGTGTGTACATTGCATGGTATATATACGAATTAAACGAGTGCAGTTTGGTGTGAAATTATAACTACTACTGATATGATATTGTTACTGAAGTAATTCAACACTTTATGATTATGAGGTAAGAGACCAACAACCAACCATTGAATTTGATACACATACTGTACACTGCACCGAAGGCATGCCCCTGCCTGCCTGCAAACTGCCCCAACCACCAACAGTTCCACAAACTAAATAACTTATTAACTTAAATGTACAGTCGTTTATACATATTTTACATTGATTAAAAATTGTCGAGAATTAAATTTTGAATTATTTTCCTCTTAGATTGTCATCCCTTATAATTTTATTCCTTGTGATATTCTCTGAGTAAACCCGACTTGAACAATAGAGAACACCAACCCTTAACATCACTACAAATAACTTATGTTGTGTTTGTTATCCGTCTAACCTGTGTTTTAATTACTAAAAGTTTTGCAAAGCGTGTGAAAATTGCTTATTGGCTCAAAAGGTTTATTCAAAAATCAATTGGCATTTTTAGTATTCCAACAAGCACATCAAAGAGCAGTAACGGGACGTCACATCATTTCAAGTCGCCGTTTTGTTTCACAAACGTTTGATGCCACATGTTGAGCAAGCTTCGACAAAAACACAGGACGCAGGCATATAATAGAATAAGACAAGAGAAACCCGCCTGCTTATTTTTTATATATACAGCCTAGTCCTGTGCGTTTGCAGGCGTTGTCAAACGTATGAGCCTCAATGATTGTCTAATTACGATTGTCTAGCCAAACTGCGAATAAATGGTAGCACGTCCTAACAATTGCTCTTCAGTGTTTCTCTTTTTAAAAATGTATTGAACATTATAGCTACTTGTGTTACCTATTCAATCTTTCAAAAAGACTAATTCTTTCAATTTCCCTCAAGGCCGATGGAAAAATCAGAGCTTGTATTCACTTTGAGTACACGATGATCGTGGTTCCTTGTGCCTATGTGTGGGTAGAATTGCAAAACTTTTAGGCGCGCGGGAGAGGGTGATGCCCGCGCGCCGTGTTGTGTCGTCCCTGTCCCGTCTGCACCCCGCATGCACTAACGTCGTGTTGTCTGCCCCCAGCCCAGCCACAGTGGAAGATGTAAGCGCCCTGACGCCGCCGCAGCACCACTGCACGCACAAATTCCATGAACACTCATTGTTTGTTGTGATCCCGCAGTGAAACTACACATTTAAAGTTAAATTCAACACGGTTGTGATCTCTGCATTAAAACCTTAAGTCACGTAAGTTCGGACGCCGTCCCTCGTCCGAGCGCACACTAAACTAACGCTAACGTTGTTTTGCAGTGAACGAGCAAGTCGTTGACAAGTGGTAAACGCCACCAATTCAAAATACCTCACCCGCTTCTCTCTGCCACTTCTACCGCTCTCGTCTCCCGATGTAATAACAGATTGGCTTTTAGATGTGTGTAAGTGGTCGTCGCTAGGCGTGACATTCGGCCACTCTGCTACCGGCGATGCTAGGCTAGGTAGAGTAGGGACGACGGCGGACGGCGAGCGGCCAGCGGGCGTGCGGTGGACACATCACGTCACCAGTGCGATCTACTTCATCAGAGAGGACTTATGTTGTTCATAATGTGTATATACTATACAGTATGCTTAGGAGGTTTATTCAATTTGTTAAATTACGTCGTTCTATAATTAAAGACCACATAGTGCCCGTCGACAACAGCAGTGTGATAGACGATGTGTACTTAAGTTGACAGCATTCTCATTATTAATTTATTGTTATATTTTTATTATCTTTTAACCTAGTTTGCTTATCTAGAGCCAAGTCTATGTTCGTCTATTAGTGCTGGGAGCTCGACGAGCAATATGCTGTCTGGGAAGGGTTATACATTTGTCCAGTGTTTGATGGACGTAATCAAGTCCAAAATTTAAACATACCTGTACATTTTAATGTATTATTGTTTTGTACAATAAATCGTTATAAAACCAATTTGTGTTTTATTAAATGTCTTTCCATAGATACTGTCAAATGATCGTATTTACCCATTGGGCCTGTTTTCCTGTAAACATCTCAATATTCTGGCTCGATAAAGGTCTTCGTACAATTATCAATTCCGCACCACTATGCAGGTAGTAGGACCTTGTGCAAGGGCCACCCGGATTGCTACTACTTACTCGCTAATCCTGCCGTAAAGCATCAGTGCTTGCACTGTTGATTCGGCGTGGAGAGTAAGACAGCCGGTGAAATTACTAGCACATGAGGTATCCCATCTTAGACCTCTAGGTTGGCAACGCATCTGCAATACCTCTGGTGTTGCAGATGTTTATGAGCGGTGGTGATCTCTCACCATCAGGAGACCCACTTGCTCGTTTTCCATCCAGTGGAATAAAAAAAAAGGAGCGATGGCAGACTGACATTTTGGAGGGGGTTAATAACAATAATACACCGCGGATATTTAAGGGCAGAAAATTGCATTTTTTCTTGTAAAGTTTTACATTTTTTCAATTTAACGTGTATAACTTTGGGGGGGTTATGCCCCCTGTAACACCCCCCCCCCCCTTCGGATCGTGCCTGCCACTACGACGCCAACTCAAACTTTCGGTTGAACGGACAACGTGGTGTCAACGAATGGCCACTCCTTCCGTAGTCAACTGCAGGGCTACCACGAAACTCGCAACTCGAAGTTCGTATCGTACCGTCTCTCTCGCTCTCGTATTAAATAGTATAAGTGTCAGTGGGACCGCACGACACGAACTTCGAGTTTCGGAGTAGCCCTGCTGGGTCAGCTCGTCTTCTAATACATAGTGCTACTAGCTTATGCCCGCAACTTCGTCTGCGCGGATCTATGTTATCGCGCGGTGGCGCCCTCTACCGGATCCTTGGGGTTCAAACTACCTGTATACCAAATTTCATCAAAATCGGTTCAGTGGTTTCGACGTGAAAGCGTAACAGACTGACAGATAGAGTTACTTTCGCATTTATAATATTAGCCATATTTAAATTTTTAATAGCAATGGCGCAGCCATTCAAGTGGCAGTTGAGTTGTTATACTGTGTGAACGTAACGCAACGCTGCTCCGTAAATAGATAGTGTACAGTCAGCAGCAGTAGTAGATGAGCAGTTGTGCTATTATCTAAACACATTATTACCTGGGCAGAATCCGTACTTGTAATTGCGAACTATATTATGCTTCCTCTGATTAATAATTCATACACCTTTTTCTGTGGAGGCTGGTATTAGAAGTAGATATTAAATGTAGAGAAGAGTTATTTTATATAAAAAAATCTATACATACATACATACAATAGTAGTACAATCGAGTTCATAAACTTGTGACCAAAAAATATATCTGAACACGCCTCTGCGTTAACAATAGAGTGGTTTCAGTTATTTTTGAATAAATGTTTGCTCACAAGATCGATGCTCACAAGTTTATGAACTCGATTGTACATTGTATGTTAAGGGCGCTAAATTAGGAATTACGAACTAGTCTATTAGAAGCCCGAAGTCAAAGACAGCTTAGAGGAGAATAGGATTAGTTTAGTCAGTGTCTGTTAGTGTATGTATTATAATGTCCGTTAGTCTATGTATGTTCGTTGGCGCGTGCTGGAGATCCAAAGCGTGGCGGAAACATTGGCGCGTACACACCGGCCCAACGAACGAAACCCATTCGTTGGGCCGGTGTGTACGCACTGTTACTTTAAACTTAGATAAAGTACTTGAACTTCTTGTCTTAAGTATGGACCACTTATCTTGTATCATCGTTTCTCTATCAAGAATTAAAAAAAAAATCTGTCAGTGTCATTGCTATGTCAAGTCATCTGTCAGTCAAGCAAGTCAACCGATCAAGAAAGCAAAAAAAGTCAAACGCTCTTTCAAAACGAACGAAACTAATTTTGATTCTATACATAATTAATCTAGAGTGATTGAAGAACAAACGTAGTGGTTTTGTAAACTGTATTACATTCATATTATAAGAGCTAAATAATGAGTTAACTTGTGTTAGAAGATATTGATTTTAATTGTTCAATTTAGCATAGGCTTCGTTGGACATGGAACCATCAAGGTTGGTATCGCAAAGCATGTTTTATTTAAAGAAGTCAGTTTCGTAGGAGAGTACTTTTAAGTTTAAAATTGTACATGGTTTACAGAGCAGATAGTGAACTGCCTAACGAAATGGCAAAGCTGGATATTATGGAGGTAGACGAAGAACAAGGTACGCGGGAAAGACCAGTATCCGCATCTCGAGTATTAAGGAAAAGGAAATCATTGGCTCCTGAAATAACCAAACCTTCTAATAGACGAGTAAGCATGCGACCACGTAAATATAATATCATAACTGAAAATCCAAACCCTAAACAAATTGAAGCTCTTTATCTTAATAAGAAGGTCAAAACTCTCTCGCAAACCTTAGAGACTATTTACGAGGAACCTAAGCTGAACAATGAGACTGACACCTATATAGGTGGAAGGAAAGTGAAAAGACTGTTAACATTCCAACTGGGAAACCAGTACACTAAAGATAAAATAAAGAAGCGTAGAGCCAAGATCAAAAAGATGCTTGGAAACAAGTCATTTTTAAATAGAAAGAAAATACCAATGAAGGTTTTCTTGGAGACAATAGAAGGCCTGGAGTTGGATGAAGTAATACAAACTGAATCTGTAATATCTTGTACTAATGTTATTTCATAAGTTGTATTTGTTACCTTTGGTATAATCTCATTTAAGCTGTATTTAATTGTAATATAAAGAATCAGCATTGTCTTACTGCCATTAAAATTACCTGGAAATGTGTGTAGTAGTTATTACTCACTAGCATTATTAAAATAGAAATAAATTAGTAATTATTTCCCCCATTAGTGTGAATGTTTTCATACTAATGGGGTTTACTCAATTTAACTTTAGGTCATTAGTGGTTAGTTTAAGCCAGTAATGGGCAAGTACTGCTACTGCCACCTAAACTGGCTATCAACCTGCAGCTTTATGGAATTCTGTATCTCAAAAGAAAAAATGGAACCATATACTAATAGTTTACTAGATTTTCTGTTCTACAGGGATATTCTTATCTAAAACACATAATCACAGTTGTCACATGGTATTGGATGAAGGTAGTAAGAGTAAAGTGGGAAGATTACATTCACACCACATGGTGAAAGTTATCATGAAAATTAAGTATTTACATCGCAGGTGAGCAAGGGAATTCTTTTAGTTTATTGATATGGACCTCCGCAAAGTAACCCCTGATTCAATAAATTATTTAGAGCTTGTTCACACTAGCGTTTTGCTGGTTTTCCACCGAAAAATCACTGCCAAAAAAAAATGCTAGTGTGAACGAGCTGTAACAATAGTCTCAGGCCATAATTAAATATACACATTTGTTACACTAGGCACTGTAAGAACAAGTGGTACACTGTAGACAGTGACAGCGCAGGACTTATATTTTATCTTAGCAAGATATACTCTACAAGTCCCTTTGATGAACATTATAAAATTGATGAATTTTTAATAGAGCAAACAAAAATTTATAACTTTAAGGCGCTCCTCAGGCTGGAAGGCTGTAGATTCCATCACCAGGTAGGTATGATTGTGGTAACCCATAAATTAATTAGAAATAAATTAAAACAACCATGTAAAAATAAAAGATTTAATTTGAGATTCTATAAAATAATACTATTCAATAAATTATCACCTTCTCTTATAGACAAATATTATGGAATGTTTCCTTATTTAATTTTTTTTTGTGTATTTATTATTATGATGATTTAATATAGCATGTAGATGCTGTTTCCTGACAGTTTTCATAAGTCTTCAAGAGTGATGAGGGCTTGTCGTCGGGATTGATACACACACAGCGGGGCTGCCCACCTCCAGGACTGTAGAGTTGTCGAGGGACTCCAACCCAGCTCCTGATCACTCCACCGCTGTAGATGAGAACATTTCCTAGTTAAATCCATACCAATATTATAAATACGAAAGTGTGTGTGTTTGTCCGTCTTGCACGCCGTAACGGAGCGACGACGGATCAACGTGATTTTTGGCATAGAGATAGTTTATGGGCCTGAGAGTGACATAGGCTACTTTTTATCCCAGAAAAATGCACAGTTCCCGAGGGAACAGCGCGCGATAACCGAATACCACGCGGGCGGAGCCACAGGCAAAAGCCAGTATTTAATTAATATGCAGTGAAATTAGGGATTCAAGACTTAAGGTACCCTGCAGATTCTACCCACATGTTACTTATAAGTGTATAACATAGAATATTATTTTGGCCAGCTTTGTTTTTTCATTGATATAATTTTTTGTGTTAGTACTATGGTAGAATGTATATCTACAGTTTTAGGCATAATACCTTTTTATTAATTGAAACTATGACCATTGTATAGTTCCAATCCAGACTTGATTTTGGTCTGGTCATGCTCAAGGTTTGTCTAGATTTTTTTTACACAACATCAAAAATGGTTTAATCTCATCTATAATAGCAGATTATTCTTGTTATAATTTTATATTATAATCTAGAGCAGGCTTTCCCAACCTTTATTTCGCCAAGCCTTCCCAAGCCAAAAATAATATTTTCATGCCTCCCTTAGGTAAATTCACTTATATTTGAATCACATGCATATTCTTTATTTACCTACTCGTTAATTATTTTTTTTGGAAATGTAATCTTAAATATTACGTACGACGCCCCCCCTAACATTTCTCTACGCCTCCCTAGGGTGGCGTGCCCCACTGGTTGGGAAGTCCTGATCTAGAGATTGTATTGTCTAACATACTGATGTCAGTGATCGCATTTACCATCTTTGTCTACCCTCATTTCATGCCATATGACAGAACAGAAAGAAGTGGTGGAAATTATTGTCAGACAATAAGGCCTAAGGTTGAGTTTAAATTAATCCCTAGTGAAATCAAACTATTTAAAAGAGCCAACTCTATTGTTTAGTGTAGTGATAGTGAGGAATCCTGAAATATATTCAAGCAAATTACTTTTGCTCTAGACAAGTTATCTAGATATATCACTCAATATGGACTGTTTTATCCTTTTGCTAAGTAGACAAATTATTACCTAGCCTTTGTACACCATACTCTAGTGCCTTTTTCAGAAATCCACTCCATGTTACATGGTGGTAGCTTTGCCTCCTCTTGCTTGGCAATTTCTTTTTCTAATGAACATTGTTTCATCTTCTCAGCAAACAATTTTGAATATTCTGTATCTTCACCATTTTCATCATAAAATCTGCCAATCAACAGTCCTAAAATGTACAAGTAATGTCAGAAAAAATCTCTCATTATTAGAACAAAATTTTGGAGTATAGTAAAAAATAGCAACAGAGACAGAAATATATAGAGAAAGGTCATACAAGATGAAGAGATGCAGAAGGAAAGGGAAGGGGATCGCAAGAGTAGCAACCTTCAATACTGAGGAAACAACGCAAGGAGGAAGAGGAACAAGTAAATTTAAATAATTCAGTAAGTATAATGATAATGATGGTAATTTACTATAGACTGAAAATAAGTAGTCTCGTACAGTACCCGGCCATAAGGTTGCACATCGGTCTTTGGAAAGAGACTGATAATTTCGGCCTCATAGAGCATTGTCACACACTACTTATGCGACGTTTGTCAGTCGTTGTACAGGCGCAATAGAGTATGGACGCATTTGAAAATAATATAATAAAGAGTTGTTGAAACCCCCAAAAACTTCAAACTGTAGTATGGATTCTTAGGAAAAAAGAGGGAACTATCCTTTTTCTAGTAGTTGCAACAGTTCTCTATAGATATCCCAAGATTTACAAGTCATTAATTTGATTTAAACTAATTAAGTCCATAAAGGTGCAGTATTTATTTGATATAAATCATCACTTAATAAATATGATGATTGATAGATGGTCACCACTGTTTGGAAATCGTTGTGAACAACCAATTGTCTTTTTCTGAAGACCAATGTGCAATCTTTATCGCCAGGGACTGTACCTCTCCTCAATACAAACCAATAAATGTCCCCAGAAAGATTAAACCGCAACGACGATAGCTTATAATATAATATTGTAATGTCTATATTGATAAGAATCTATCTGAAAATTCATAGAAAGCTGATTCAGTCAATGTCTGACTAGATACGTTCAAAGGAATACATACCTACAGATCCATATTTTTCTTTAAGAGTATTTTTCCAATTAATCAAATTGATTGATTCATCACAAGACAAAGTCAAAACATTATCTCGGTCTTCACTCTCGTCCTGGAAGTCACCTGTTATAAAAGCACGAGAACCATCCTTCCCTGGTAGAAAAGAAAAATATTTTGAAGGGTAGAAAAATAAAATTTCGATTAAAAGCTCCTCTTGAGCTATGTTGCTAAGTATACAATTTAATTTACTACTTTAGAGGATGACTACTATTATTTTAGAGGATTCACTACTAAATTATGTATATTCGACTTACCAACAAAGTAATGATATGGAGCATCTCTGCTGTAGTGCCGACTACCCTCTGTGACATCGTATACGACACCTAATAAAGCTAAATACAATTTTTCTTTATTTACGCCGTTATATTCTGCTAACTGAGTTGGAGAAAATAAGCCGTCAACATCGTTCTCATTTTGGGAAAGTAAAGTTTTATAACTTTCAAATAATGCCTCCAAACGAGTTCGAAATACAAGAGCTGCGATAAGAACAGCGATAGCTATTAATTTTTTTTTGTCAAGCATTGTTAAATTTAGAGTAAATAGTTTATCACAGTAATCTCACTGAAATTTATTTTGTAAAAGGTAACTGAATTGATGTAGTGTTATTTTTTACGGTAGTGAAAGGTGAACGACCACCGGTGACCGCAAAAGTGACAAAATCAAATCCGATGTACTCGAGCAATTGCTTAAAACGTCAGTAGTGTAAGTAATTCCACGTAATGCGTCTATTCGGGTGTATCGAACATAGTAAGGCCAGTTACTCACTTGAAACACAAATAAAGCTAAAATACATAAAAACACCGTTCTACCAACAAAACAATATAAATAATAAATACATGATAGATAACGGATAACCGTACATTGCTTGCCTAACACCACAGAATATATAATAAACACTGTTTGAGTTTGAAGTTGTCAAATTTTAGGACGAATTATTCAAAACAATAATAGGATGAGGATAAAGTTAATTCAATCAATAAGAAATTATGCGAGTTTACCGACGAGAAGAAGAGTTGTGGTAACCGGATTAGGCGTAGTCAGCCCTTTGGGCTCAGGAACGGAATTAGTATGGCATAACCTTTTAAAAGGTCACAGTGGAATTGTTGCACTTCAGGGAGAAGAATATTCTAAATTACCATGTAAAGTTGCAGGACTAATTCCAGTCCAGCAAGGAGATGGCGTTAGTAAAGCGTTATCAAAGTCTAATTTGAAATCAATGGCTCCAGCCACATGTTTAGCCCTCCTCGCTACATCTGAGGCGTTAGCGGATGCCAAGTGGATCCCAGATTCGAGCGAAAACAGAGAAGCCACTGGAGTTGCGTTAGGGATGGGAATGATAGACCTTAGAGATGTCTGTGATACAAATGATGCTTTAAAACAAGGATATAATAAAGTCAGTCCATTCTTTGTACCCAGAATCTTACCTAATATGGCTGCTGGCCATATCAGCATTAAATACGGCTTCAGAGGTCCGAACCATGCTGTGTCCACAGCTTGTGCAACAGGGGCACATTCAATTGGGGATGCTTTTCGTTTTATAAGGAATGGAGATGCTGATGTGATGGTATGTGGAGGAGCAGAATCCTGTATCAGTCCACTAGCCATAGCTGGTTTTTGTCGGCTGCGAGCTTTGAGCACATCATTCAATGATAAACCTGATCTTGCATCAAGACCATTTGATAAAAAGCGAGATGGATTTGTGATGGGTGAAGGAGCTGCAGTCTTAGTTCTAGAGGAATATGAGCATGCCCTGAGACGGGAGGCCAAAATGTATGCTGAAATACTAGGTTATGGTTTGTCAGGAGATGCTTCACATATCACAACTCCGAGGGAGGATGGAAGCGGGGCAGTATTGTCAATGAGTAGAGCTTTGCGGGATAGTAACCTTGGCAAAGAGCAAGTAACGCATATTAATGCCCATGCCACATCTACTCCTGTTGGTGATGGGATAGAATCAACAGCAATCAAAACATTGTTCCAGGAACATAGCAGAAATATAAGTATTTCATCTACTAAAGGAGCTCATGGACATTTATTGGGTGCAGCTGGAAACTTAGAAGCTGTCTTTACTGTACTTGCTTGCCACCATGGAATGTTGCCGCCAACACTAAATCTAGATGATGCAGTTGATGATTTAAACTATGTTGCAAAGGTATCCAAAGAGTGGAAGGCCGAGAGAAGAATAGCATTGAAGAACTCTTTTGGTTTTGGTGGCACCAATGCTACACTTTGCATAGGACAGTTATGATCTGTTAGAAATAAGTATTGTTTCATACAAAGTTGCATTTAATTTATAGGCTTAATTCAAAAATCTATTTTTATTTTGATTTCCCTCACCTATTCCATTAAGTCCCGCTATTCCTATATTTTAAAAATCAAGTATATTTCCACAATCATATTATGAAAATTGGTTTTTGGAGTCTTTTTTGTATTTTTTATTTCAACTCCGAATTTTGCTACTTTTACAACTCCAAAAACCAATATTAATTTGATCGCTTAATAGCGACATCTCTTCTCTGGGTGAACGGTTAGTTCCAATTGAGTGTTTCTCGATGAGGGCTAAAACATAGATGTCGCTAGTGTCGCTGCTTAAGGCACTTGTCCCACCGCCGACGATGAGCGAGTAGCGAGTAGAACGAGTAACTAGAACCGAGTGGGCGAGCAGCGAGAAGAGAGTGTAGTTTTGTCGCTCGGCTGCAAGCGAGTGTTCGAGTGCGACGGGCGATTACTCGCTCCACTCGCTCGAGGGGTGCAGCCGCCAAGCTAACATCGCTGAGCTAGTTTTATAGTTCAGGGAGTTTTATAGCTCTTGTCACGGCGACAACCTTGTAGAGCGAGTGCTCTCGCCGGCAGTGTGAACAGACAGCGATGAACTGTTTTTAACAGGATCCTTATATTTTGTTCGTTTCTTGGGCGAGAAAATCGCCGATAGCTAATCACTTACTTGCTCTTTGTGGGACAAGTGCCTCAGTGACTAAATATGAAACAAACAACCTTCTTTAAAAATGTGGTGCTTAGGAGAAATTGGTAGTGTAGCATGTGTAGTGTAGCTGTCCAGTGGTAGTGTAGCATGGAATGCTGAGGACCTGGGTTGAATTCACAATGCTGGTCTCTTTTTCTGTTTTTTTTGTGCATCTATCTTTCAGTTTGTATTTTCGATAATCATATTATGACTCAGGTTACATTGAATCAAACTACAAGTTTCTTGCATTACAATAGATATATTTAAAACTGAGTTACAAATTTCTGATTTCATAACAGTGACAAAACTGCCAAGGTAAAATCCTGAACTCGTGCTTACCATTAGCTTTTTGATAACGAGCAATATTTTATTCATCATGTACCACATAACATTGAGTTACATAAAGCAATTGAAAATAAAATAGTTTGATCAAAAAATGCTACTTTAAATATTTCTAAGCGCTCTAATATTTTAAATAGTAATTATTTTTAAATGCTGGGCATTATCCAGTTTATTCAAGATTATTGTAATGGTTGAAGTGTTAACATGATTTTATTACACTTTCCAATAATTATAACAACCAATCGTCATGCAAACAAAATCAAAGTGGCGCTCAACACCACACTGTATTTGTCTTGTTTATATTTAGGGATATTCTTCAGGTCTTACAATCAGAATCGTTGAGGTTGAGCACCCAAAGGAGGTATCAGGGTTCAGGGCGCATGTCGAAAGAGTATAACCCCATGGTGTTCGGACGCTTTCTTCTAATCTATAAGAACATGATTGTCAGAAGGCAAAAGTTTAACATAAGAATAAAAAGTTACAGCTTTCTATTGTTTGGAATAAAATCATAGCTACGTAATCAATAGCCATTTTACCGACTGGAGGAGCAGTCTAATTATCAAATAACTCGATATTGATACACATGCAAGACTTTTTGTTAAGTAGACGATAAAGCGGGTATATGTAGGTTGTGCCTTTGAAGGGTAAAATGACTATGATATTTTACGATTCGGCAGGAGAGTGCGCAGTCAGGCGGCGCGGTGCGCGGGCGCGGGCGGCGCGGGCGCCGGCGGGTTGACGCAGAGCTGCGCAAACTTTTGTCGCAGGTTCTGCCGCAACTCCTGTCTTTTCTCCGTTATGTTTCGACGTGACTTAAATTCCAGCACCTCTTCTATAGGAATATAACTGGTGTTTTGCTCCTCATCTGAAGAGCATGTCTCCTGTGAATAATTTGAGTTTGGTTAACAACATATAAAATTAAAAACAGCTGCGCATCGATGGCGTTGTTTATTATAAATTTCCAAGTTTTTTTTTTTTCATACAGTAAATATTTAATGTATCATGACATGAATCGTGAAGCACATACCTAAAATAATTTATTATTAAATTAATTAAACAATGGACTGCCTTTTTTAACTCCCAAGTTCGTACACTCACAGCCTCTATTTAGATCAAAGTCTGTGAGAGATACCATGTGGTGAGCTAGGCTGGCATGATAGTGCCTACAGCCTAATCACGCAAAATAGGCGCACTTAGACGTCGAGTTGCGGAAAATAGCCCGCCAATACCTATATCTATACCTACCATGTGGTGAATGAAACTTAAAAAAAAAAGATTTGATTATAATAAAAAAAAAACTATTCTGCAGTTTCTGATGTTAAATAGAATTGAAATAGAGTCTTCCAATGTGGCTGGTATACAGGTGCCTCGAAACTAAAAAATAGAAACAAAAAGTAGATTGAAGTATCATACCATTAACATTTCTTGTAGTGACAGTGGAAAACCGGAGCATGAAGTCTTATCGTTCTTATTGATATCTAAGCAGTCGCCTCTTTCGTGGTTACAAAATCCCTCCGAGCAGGCCACCTCGGAGCCTTCGGGGGAGCTCATGAGCGACGAGGACCCTGATATAGTCTCGCAACAACCCCCGTTGTTCCCAGACGAGTAACCGCAGTCGTGAGTATGTTCGTTGGGGGAGAGGTTGCCGTTTTTGCCCCGTTTCTTGCTGGATTTGGCGGGAGAGCGGCGCTTGGTGTCGTCTTGGCACGATTGGCAACTGTCGCCGGCCTCGAAGCAAGGCGTGTAGTCGCGCGGTGTGAGCAGGTCAGTCGGTGTGTCCAGTTCCTCCAGAAGGCACTCTTCGCATTGACACTTTTCTTCAGGTTCCTCTGAATCAGCCTCCTTTGCAGAAAAACAAATACAGCTTGATAAATTCTTCTAATCTTTCTTCAGACAGAATACAAATACAGTAATATAAATATATCATGAATGAAAGGCTACTGTTAAGTTTGACATTAGTGAGAAGTTTAGGATACTAATTATTTTATTTATTACAAAATATCATTAATCAAATAACAAAATAAATTTTCCTACTTAGTCGCAGAAAGATATTAAGTTTATAAAAAACAATTAGTTCTATATAATATCTACTGTTGCCCTAGCCCCAGGCCAGGGCCCTCCCCCCTGAATCATCCCTCAACAAAAAGTCTACATTAATTATTATTTATAATGCACAGGCACCTTATAACTGATGCATATCACTTCTGTGATTATCTTTCAGCTTTTTTGTTAAGATTGGTATAACTAGAAAATTACCTTGCATTTGCTCTCGACAGCCTGTCTCTCCTTCTTCTTGCGCCGCTTGAGTTTCTTCTGTTCCTTGCGCTGCTGCCTCGTGAGCTCCTCCTGGGTTATTTCATCGTACAGCAGCTGCAGCTTGGACACGCCGCTCTTGTGTTCCACGGCGGTCTCAAACTTGCGGTACAACGCCTCGACGGCCACGGCGGCTAGCGTCTGGCACGTGCCTTCTTCCTCGCGCAACCGCAGCGATATGCGCTGGAGACGCTCGTAGATGCATATTCCGAGACAGATTAGGACCTGTGCGAACAGATGTACATAATATAATGTAGTATCAGCTGCTAGCTTTATGTATACGATACGCTTTATGTATGTATACATAACTATTGATCCTCATTAAAAGTCAGTTCTATAATTCTATCCTAATTGCTACTCAAAAAGGGTTTAAAATAATCGTCGTTTTGTCACTGACCTCATTGTATGCACTCACAACTAAAATGAGTGGTCGTTTTACCACCATTTGGTAATCTAATTAGTGTAATTATATAAGACAAACGGGGTCAAAAGGTTCTCGAATGGCGTCCGCGGACCGGGAGACGAGCTGTCGGTAGGCCTCCAACAAGATGGAGCGACGACCTGGTTAAGATCGCGGGATCGCGGTGGATGCGAAAAGCACAAGACCGGTCTGAGGGGAGAGCCTTGGGGGAGGCCTATGTCCAGTAGTTTACGTCTACGTCTTTCGGCTGACATGATGATGATGATAAGACAAACTTTTAAAACATGAAATCAATTGAATAAGCTGCAACTGCAAGTTATATACCTCTTCTTGGGCTATCTCGAGCGTCTTGGCGTGCCTCTCGCGGTGGTTGCCAAGCAGTTCGGGTTCCGCGCGGGCGATGAGGTGCGCGATGTAGTCAGTCTTGGACTGCAGATGCAGGTGTTTGTCCAACAGGCAGCGCTTGATGCCCCCATACAAAGCACCAACATAACCCTTCTCTTTCTGAGGCTCCTTCTCTTCTACCAACAGCTGATACGCTCTTAAAACCTAAAAACATTGCATCATTTTAGAAACAAGAATGCCACTGTTCCAGTTTTCAAAGATAAGGAATGCAGTAATGTTAGATTTGTACTTGTAAGGAAGTTTTTTTGATAAGTCCACATGTCTGCTTATCGAAATGATAAATGGCGATGACGCAACACGCCGCAGACATGGTTTTACATAAACCACAATAAACATAGCGCCATCACGTATTCATAATGACACCAGCAAAATATAAAGGTTACATAACAAAATATAGTCTTTTATCATAAATGTACCAAATTGCAACAAAAAAAAAACACCCTACAGTTGAAAAGCATTAAATTGTCAATGAAATAATAGTAGATTGATAACCAAGGGTGGAAAGTGACCCATTTCACCCGAGGTATTTCTGGCGCTCAAACGAAGTGAGAGCGCCAATAGTTCGAGGGGAAATGGGTTATTTCACCCGAGTTAGACACTCCACTTTTCATTTCGACTGTGAGGAAACTAAAATACTACAAAAAAACGAGAATAATAATAAATTGAATTTAGCTATACCTATCCAACCTCCAACGGTACCTTTTCGACTAGCCACTTGCCATGGCCGACTATAAAAAAAAAACGAGTTGGTCACGACGTGCATCTAGATGTCCATGCCGAAACGTGAAAAAAAAAGTCATTGACGTAACTCAATTATCTTCGATGTCGTGGCTAGTCGAAAAATTTAAAAAAAATTACTTTCCACCCTAAAGGAGAAAACGCAATTTTCCACCCGGCTATCTACCCATGAAAATTAAACTTTCCGAACAGGAGAGATGAAAAAATTATTAACACACAGGGTCTCCTTTAACCTAATGGAATCCCAGGCACTTTAGCCACAAAGCTTACTCCAAAAATATTGTTCAGTCTCATGCGGTTCATTATTCAGAAGGCCGGGACCCTGTAACTCCTTGATATAAAACCAAGCAACCAACCTTAGTCTTACAGTCTGCACAGAAGCGGTGTTTCCTCAGATAGTTATGTAGGGTGTCGTGTAAAGTATTAAAATGCACGAGGGTGACGTGGTCTCTCGCGGGGGCTCGCATGGCGTCCCAGGCGGCGCGCCAGGCCGCGCGGCCGCCCCAGCCCCACGCGCTGGCCCAGCCCCAGCCGCACGAGCCCCCGCCCCAGCCGCGCGCCCCGCCCGCCTCCAGCGAGTGGAGCGTGCAGCGCTGAGACTTCTTCCACCGGGGCTGGCTCAGGATGAGGCACTCTATACCGCTACTGTAAATGGATTCACAAATATATGTAAAAAATAATACTCAGCTTACGACGTGAAGAAATAAATATTAGATAGATAGATAAAACGTTTATGTTACTGCAAACACACAATCAAAATTACATAAATTAAAATAAGAATAGTCCTAACGTAAAAGTAAACAATTTCAATTGTTTTTGTAATAATTTACTTAACCTCAAGAAGTCCCAAGGAATTGACAACATTAGCCGACTTACCTATGGCCATTTAGTAAGGTGGCGAGAGATTGTGCATGAGCTATCTTCTCCTCTTTGATAGTGATTATTTCATCAGATCCAAGAACCAGTGGGTCTAATGTAGGATGGCCTGATTTAGCTAACTGGTAAAAGAGGCGTTCCACACTGAAAGAAAATGTTAAAGAGATTATGTAGGTACCAAGAATTAACTTAAAACGAATTCTTGCAAAACAAGTGATGTGCAAAATGGCAAAAACGGAACGCTCATATTTTCGCCATGTCTGTCTGTCTGTCCGTCCGTCCGTGGCTTTGCTCAGTGACTATCAATACTAGAAAGCTGTAATTTCTGTACGAATATATATGCAAACTATGCCGACAAAATGGGACAATAAAAAATTAAAAAAAAAATTTTTTTTCAGAGTACCTTCCATAGACGTAAAGTGGGGGTGATTTTTTTTCTCATCCAACCATTTAGTGTGGGGTATCGTATCTACAGTCATTTTTCGATTCAGTGATTTGTTTGCATTTGCAAAATATTCAACTCTCCTTCTTCTTGAGAATTATTAGTAGTTTAAGAGTAAATAGCAGTCTAAGGTAAAAAATATAGAGTCCGACCGAAATTTCGGTTTCGGTTTCGGCCGAGTTTCGGCCAAAAATCAAGCTTGGGCGGCAGATTCGGTTTCGGCTAAAATTGCCCGAAACTTTTGCCGAAACCGAAACTGATTTCGGAACTTGTCTTGCTCGCCTAACTTCGTTTCTCGCGGCAACGCTTTGGCGGACGCTAGCGGCCCTGTTCGGGAATTGTCGTGCGCCGTTCGGATAGCTCTGTAGCAACACAACTTAGTCAGTGCGTTACCGCCCGACGCAAACATTCTTTAGATCTTTTGATGGAACATTACATGTAAGTTTTTGTTTCGATTCTATACTTGAATGATTTATATAGTTAAATATTGAGTCAGTAACTTTGTTTTGTTGTTATTAACAAATCAAGTGACCATGTGAGTTTCGGTTTCGGTTTCGGCAGGAAAACCAGTTTCGGTCGGACTCTAAAAAAATATACCAAAAGTTAGAATATTCCGTACAATACGAAATCCTTAGAAAAATATTACTTAATTTTTTCGTAATGGCTACGGAGCCTTATTTCGGGCGTGTCCAACACGCTCTTTGCCGGTTTTTTAAGTAAAAGCCTACAATTGGGCATGCGGTTCACATATGATGTTAAGTAATTACCAACACCTGTGGGCACTGAAGTAAGTTACCATTTAAAAATTTGGTGATAGTATTATGTGCCAGTGGTGTGTGATAGTAGATAGTGATAGTGTGATTAGCCAATTTTTATGCATAATCATGACATTTACCTACTTAAGTAACATTTTTACATTAAGTAAAAACACTGGAGTAATGAATAAGCCAGACAAAGTCTCTTAAAGAGATAAGTTGCTTTTGTATACCTATCACAATGTTTGTCAACTGTTTGTTTGAATCATTATTTCTGTAAATCAACTAAGTACTAAAAGATCAATACGGTCAAAGTTACAAAAATATGTATGTATAACTATAATGGCTTCATTATTTATTATGGTTGTGTGTACATATTTATGTAACATTATCAATATCTTTGTAGTTGAATGTACAATAATGAGTTTACATACAAACATAATATGGAAATTTTATGTGCACTGGCAATTTGAAGTTTATACCATGACATATCTGGCAATTGGCATTTGTACTCAGATTTGATTTGACTAGGTACAATCAACAGCAGAAGTGGATCAGTGGTTGGAGTGCTCAAAATTGTCTAAGCACTCTCTTATTAACTGGCCAAGTTGTATGTAGAACATTTTGAGTACTGTAACTGCTCATCTACTCCCGCTGCTGACTGTACTAACTAGACCTATTAGAGCAGTCTCAAGACTGTCTTGCTAGCCTAATAAACAGAACCAGTAACTGATATTTGTACAACTCGTATTGTAGACAGCGTGGGAGGGAGTAGAACCAAAAATCTTATTTCCCTCTCACTTGTTTGAGATAAATATAAGCAAGCAATAGAGTAATACGATTATGACTTCTACTTTCATACCGTTTACTATGTATCTGAGGGCACTGTCTAACCATTTGACTCCTGAATAGTTGTGGATAACGCTCATTTCGAGGCTTAAAGACTCAAACTCTTAAGTTTCCGGAGTCTTAAAGACTCAACTATTTTTAAGAATTAAATTAGCTTATTTTATGCGTATGGATGCAAGAAACCACCTTTGTGGCCTTTGAGTTGTTAAGCCTCGAGGGCTTGAAATGAGCGTTTTTCACAACACTACTCCTGACCTACCACAGAATATTCAGTGTCATAATCATTTTCGTTGTCAGTATGGAGGGTAGAGTTTAAGCAGATGAGCATGAGCAATTATTATTATTATTATTATTATAGCTTTTTCTCCACACTAATGGTCCCCAAGAGTAAAAGCCTCCTCCATCTTTTTCCATTTTTTTTCCATTTCGGAAGGCAGAGAAAAAGATGGAGCATGAGCAATAGCAAGAGGCAAACGAAGCACTCAATATCAGTGGTATATCAAATAACTACTAAATAAAATAGTTTCAATATAAATACATGAAAAATTAATTATTTTTGACAATAATTGCAAATATATAACCACTATACTAAATTAACTTCATTCACTCCCTAGCACCACTCTGGAGGGATTTCGGAGTGTTATTCACAGTTGGATAGTTTTGTAACTGTTCACTCATATGAGTTTATTCTACTTATCCTCTACCCTCCATTGTCAAATAATGCAATGTCACTATGACATTTTCTGTAAAAAGGTTCCATAGTGAATCGTGATGCAGTTGGTCTGATAGTAGGAAGTAATTTTTTCATTTTACGAACTTTTCACACTGAAAACAAATTTCAACCTTGATTGCCGCACAGAATTATGAGAAACAAAAGTCTTCCTATTCAAAATACCCCGAGGATGATTTACGCCAATTTGAAATGAAAAGTTTGGTTATGATTACAAATAACCAACTATGTTACCCCAAATAGTTGTCATACAGTCAAAACGATGTGGACAAAAGCAAGTATTTAAAAAAGGCTTATTCCTTATATTACTAAAAATGTGTTTTAGAATAAGTCACAAATTAGATATCTACATATTATCGCTTCTAGAACAATACCACGCAAGTAAAAAATTGGCTTAAATCTTAAACCTACCAAATGGTATATAAAACATCACATTGGCAATTTTTTACTGACACAGCATTTGTTATATATAATGATGATATAGGAAAATTTTAATACCATTGAGACCCACAAAACTCTAAAGCATATTAGGAGGGGACAATATACTCTATTGAAATCATTAACAGGGTATCAGAATCTGCATAGCATGTGGGCATTTCCTGAAAGTATTTAACCAATTATAAACAAACAATGTGTTTCTTAACAGTTAAGCGAGTGATCTTCTAGAATAGATTCCTTTAGTCTAGAATTTTACCTTTAGTTTAGAAATAGTAATTGAACAGCCTAATCTTAACAGTCTGGGGGATAGTACATTATTATAATTATTATGTTATTAATGTTCAAGTTCCTACCTTCTCCGACAGCCAACACAAGGAATGCTTTGATTTAACACGTTAAATATATCTGAGGCATCAACTCTGAGAGCTACTTTCAGTTCATCTGTGGTTAGGACTTTATACTTGCGCATGAAATCGTCATATTCGCGGCCTTTCACTTGAGGGTTGTCGCAAATCAGGCCCATTGTGTTCAAGTCCATAATCATCTGAAAATACAACAACAGACAATAGTAACGTTCTACAAACGAATTAAATCTTAATAAGGTCAACTATGAAATGTCATGCTTCTTTTGGTAGAAATCAATGATTTCCTTGCGACAAGAAATGATTACGATCCTAAATTAAATCAATGATGCACCGACAAAATCCGTTGTGTTTATAGATATTCGTAGTTAAGACGCAGAGCATTCTTTTTGTTTTTACATCCAATGACTAATTTATTATAAATCTATCAAGGTACTACTGTCAAAGTATAAACTGCTTACCGTGAGATTATCATAAATAGTAAGCGGTAACTGTCGTCGCTTAATCACAGGATCTTTTTCGCTGTTGTATATATCAACCAATTTCGCCATTTTATGATGAATCACATAAAACTGCCGACAAAACACACAAATATACTCAAAATGACGGCCTTCACTAATCAAGGAATACACGTCGTGTTGCGTCTGTCTGACAATTTAAATACAGATAATTAATCTTAGGATCTCTTCCGGCATGAGCAATGAAACTAAATTCAACTCTATGGAATTAAATGCAAATAGGAACCACTTTATCCAACATTACAAAATACAAAGAATTTCTTAAATTTCCACAGATAGAAATAAGCTGCCAGGTGGTCATTCCGTTACTCAATAACTTTTTGTTTACTTTGTCTACATGTGTTTTTTTTCTTTTCGTGGAGACAGTTCGTTGAACTTGTTTTTGCGAAGTCGGACGTGAAAATGTTCTAATTTTTTGTATTGCATTGGGATTGGAAGAGTCGTCATTTCCTATAGTGTCCGATTGATCACTTTACTACGTTGTCAATTAATTTTAGCATTCTTGTGTTGCTGTAAACTAATGAAATCAAGATGTCAAAAATATTCACACCCACTAACCAAATTCGACTGACGAATGTTGCGATAGTAAGGTTAAAGAAAGGTGGCAAAAGATTTGAAATAGCATGTTATAAAAACAAAGTCATTTCATGGAGAAATAAAGTGTACGGTATTACTTAGATGAAATGTTGAATACTCTAAATGGGGTGTAATGCTTCTTGATTCATATCCATTTCTTTACTTTCAGAGAGAAGGATATTGATGAAGTTCTACAAACGAACACAGTGTTTACAAACGTTTCCAAAGGGCAAGTAGCGAAGAAAGAGGACTTGGTAAAGATATTTTCTAAGGAAGATTTAACTGAAATATGTAAAGAAATATTGGAAAAGGGTGAGCTTCAAGTATCAGACAAAGAAAGACATTCTCAAATAGACTCTTTGTTCAAAGATATTGCTACGACCGTAGCTGATAAATGCATTAATCCAGAGACCAAGAGGCCATACCCTGTTTCTATTATAGAGAAGGCTATGAAAGATATTCATTTTTCAGTAAATGTCAATAAAAATGCAAAGCAACAAGCCCTTGATGTCATTCAATTACTGAAAAAAGAAATTCCTCTTGAAAGAGCACAAATGAGAGTCAGAATTCTTCTGACTGGTAAGGATGCACGGAAAACTAAGGAAAAGGTAGTCAAGTTAACCACCAGTGTTGAAGAAGAAAGCTGGGACTCCGGGAATGCTAATATTATTTGCCTAATTGACCCTGGAAATTTTAGAAGTCTAGATGAACTTGTTAGAACCGAAACCAAAGGCAGCGGTCAGTTTGAATTACTAAATTTAAAGGAGATGGTTGAAGGAGAACAATCATTGTAAAAATACTGTCTAAGTAAAAACCGAACTATGTACCGAGTTGAATTGTAATAATTTATATTGTTGAGTTTTTGGTCAGAGATAATAAAATATTAACCATGATTATTGTTTTACTTAGAAAATTCCTTTTGTTTAACAAATTTCCCAAAAAATAACTTGTAGAATCAAAAATGATGGTACCTACATTTACAGAAAATTGTAAATAGTAGCATGTAATTGCACACCATTGAATTGCTTCACAGGTTTGCGCAAAATTCCTCATGTAATTTCGAAAACTCAGAAGTGCGATCCCGGATTAGAACCCACGATCCATTGCTTGAGAGTCCAGTCAAATGATTAGCCGCCGTCTTCGGTTTTTGTTTTAATTTAAAATCACATAAAAATAATCGGCTTTAAGTAGGTAATACACAGGGTAAGTATGAAATTCGAGTATCGAAGTTCGTATCGTGCCGTCCCTTTCACTCTCGTGTTAAAAAATATTGGCATCAGCGAGATGGCATGGCAGTTACTGTCCTCCTCGTTCTACTCCATGACATATTGTACTGGTATACTGTTATTGGTCACTCACTCTAAGCGAGTGTGAGAGAGATAAAAGTAAAACAATAATTTTCCACTTTTGATAAACGTAAAATTTAACTAAAATTATTTTTAGATTTATTATGAAAATTAACATAATTATCTAAAGAAGTAAACGTAGAATTTTTAATTCATTGAAATCGTGCGTACAACGGAATCCAAATTTTAAGGCGTGATTACACCATGTTAGCTTTCAAAATGATTGTCAATTTAAAAAATTTAGATTTTTTTTTTTCAAGTTGTGCATCATTTTCCTGTTGTAAATTACTCATTACGTTGATGCTTAAATCGATTTAAAAACCATAAATTAGGACTAATTATAGAAATTCATAATAGCATTAGCGCGTTATCGGGTATTTATAATAATCTTGTATCGTCATGGTTAGTGTGAATCGGAACGTTAAAGTGAATGTACTCAGCTAGGTACTCAAATGACAAATTAAAAAGTTTTATTTTTCTTATATTGGTACGAGATTTTATTGATTGTTTTCTTTCATAAGATTTTCGGGCAGACGGCGACTGAAATTGCAAGTTACTGTGATATATTTATTTTCAATATTTTACAATTCTTATAAAAGAATTAAATGAGCAGGGATAACGAGTTATGTCTATAAGTAATGGAAGGTACAGAACTGGGTGGCGACCAGCAATTCTGTTTGAGATGGAACAATTTTCAAGCGAATATAACTTCACAATTCGAGGCGCTGCGCGATGATGAGGACTTCGTGGATGTCACCCTGGCGTGCGAGGGACACAGGCTGGAGGCCCACAAAGTGGTTCTTTCGGCCTGTAGTCCTTATTTCAAGGAATTATTTAAAGTAAGTCGATCTTTCACTCCCCACACTTTGATGTGTCACCATTACAATGACTCTAGTGAAAGTTGTTATGTATAAAACACTTGATCTACTTACAAATGCCATGTCTGGCGTTCCGGTTAAGTACTCGTGATTTCATTTATTTGCACCTATTTTAAAATTTTACTTGACATTTTCTAATCAGCTCATTAGCATTGTGATAGTCTATGGGTTAATGTCCTTTGTGAGGCTGTAGGAGGCTGGCACGGCGCCTTTGCTTTAATTAATGCATATTTTCACATTAGAAATCTCTCAGTTGGTGCATTTTTGTTGTTTTATAATTGCAAGGAATGCAATGCACTGAACAGGTTTCATGTGGCAAAGTAAAGTTGTGGAGCATGATTTGAAATTCAAACCACCTATTTTACTGTCTCCACTTTCATGATTTGTACATTGTTAAAGCATTGATTATAATAAAATTAACCACTTTAGTGAATTACTCACTAATTATTCCAATTGTAATATTAGCTTTTACTGGGGGCCTTGCAAGGCTACCTCACTGTCTAAATTTGTGTCATTCAGCATATAGAAAATGTATTTATTCAGCAAAATAGCTTTTTTAAATATTGAAATGGGTGAGGTGTTGATTATCAATCTGTCATTGTCATGAGATACAACTCCACACAACTCAGAAATTAGCCTGCAGTAAAGACAGTTCTTAAAATTATTACTATCTCAATTAAATTAGCAATTATTTTGCTACTCTAATTAAGATGGTTGCTTCAGCTTCCTTTCTAAATGTAAAAATCCTCTATAAGAAAACAAGCCATGAGGATACTTCATGATGTCATTTTTATTCTGAGTCTAATTGAACTTGTTATTGTATCAACAGTGAATGAAAACATGAAAACACTTGTTTTTGTTTTGACAGATAAGATTATGCCTAATTTGACAGTTTGCTTCAATTAAATTGATAAATTTATGGAACCTTAGTACACTAAGGATATACCTTTGCTGTTATCTCTTGTCAAACTTTTTATGCATCATATCAAAGATAAGCTTCCGTTTGACTACAATTACACCTGGCAAGAGACCATTTATCTTTAAATTCAATAACACCAGCATTCAATTCAAACAGACAGACACCATGGTCTGCTTTATAAATGCTGTAAACAGCAGCTGTAATAGTCAAGCATTTTAACTACCTTTAAATTAGGGTATTCCATGCTCAAATCATCTTCCTAAACCAAATACTGGATACTATATATAAAGTGGATATGTGTATGTGTGCTTAACCAGCAAAATTTCAATTTTGATTTGGGTGCAATTTCAGTAGTAAAGCCGAGTGTAGACTTGCAAGAAAAATCGTGCAAGTTGCATTACATTGCGAAGCCGTAAAGCCATCAAGTTTGCAGTGGTAATGTAATGCAACTTGTATGATTTTTCTTGCAAGTTTAAACACGGCTTAAGAAAAATGAAGTCGAAGAGTAACATGACAGTGCTGTGGATCTTTCTTGTTAAAATATCATAAATTGAAATATCATAAATGAGTAACAACATTTGAACATTAATATACTCTTAACTATCACTTATCAAAGGTGATTAACCTAATTATGGTTCCCATTGATTTAGTAATGTCCACGGCCAGTTGCAAAGTGCAGAGTGCATTAATATCAACTTATTTGCATTAAACTTTATTATGTGGAAACGTTTTGTGGCTTAGTAATGGAAATTGAATTGAAAAGAATGTAAATTGATTGTTTAATTATCTTATCTTTTACTAAATTGTCTGCAGCAATTGTTTCAAGGATAAGCAACCACTTGGTTTGTTTTAATGATTGTTGGCGGTTTCCCCTGTTATTGTCAGATGCTTGGGGTTTTGCCAATATTTTGTTACAAATAATGTGATTCATTAAATTTTATGTTTTAGGGAAAATCTTATGATAATGTGTTGTTTAAAAGTGTTTTAAAGTACATTTCTTGAACTACAATTCTTATATAATACTTGCTTATGCCCGCGACTTCGTCTGCGCGGACCTAGGTTATCGCGCGGTGGCGCTCTCTACCGGAATAAAAAGTATCCTATGTTGATCTCTGGGACTTAAACTATCTCTATACCAAATTTCATCAAAATCGGTTCAGCGGTTTCGACGTGAAAGCGTAACAGACAGACAGACAGAGTTACTTTCAAATTTATAGTATTAATAGCATGGATTGATTTTTGTGACTGCATCATTTTATTACTATCTTAAAAGTGTTTGTTGGTGCAGTAATAGTATACCCAAGTTGCTGGCAAACAATTTGGTCAACACAATAAATAATTTAACATCAACAAAAACAAATTGGCTCGAGCATTAATCATACCACAGCTGCATAAGTAGACTAAATTCCATCATACAGGCATGCTCTTATTAAAAAAGTCAACATTACAAGTCTGTAACTGTAGTAACATTTGTTTAACAACAAATATACGCGAAATGAAGGGGAAGGCCATGGTGCTGTTGACCCTATAAGATAAACTAACTAAATATTATGTCAATACAAACACCATCAATAAAATAGTTTATGTGATACAATCAAAGAAAGGGGGTCTGGCCCCAGATTAAGTAACAAAATAAAACATACATTGTTATCTACTATTAGTTACATTGTAATATAAAACACTACTAAATCAGGGTTTGAAATTCTTTTTTATAACTAGCAATTCTGCTAGAAATTTTGTATTGTATATTTTATTACTTTATTTGTTTACTTTCACTGTTTTTAATGAACAATTCTTAAATTTGTTCTTGATCCATTTCTAATTAAATGGTATGAGAGGACCACTCAATAGTTCACTGGTAGAGATTCCTTGAAGGGATTAGTTTGGTGTTGTATACATGTAGATACCTTAGTGTTTGTCAATTGTGCTTATCCATTTATTTTTTTAAAACATTATTGATATACATGCATGATACATATTTCAAATATTTCCATGGTCTTTAGGTAGATATGTTACAAAGTTTTTTAATATGCTAAAATATTTCCTACATGTCTATACACATTAGATAAACCTGAATTGTATGGCCACTTAATGTTCTTTTACAAACAGACTTGACTGGTAGGTTAAGCAAAAATATATGGTTATCTCTTACACCATATTTGCGAACTTGCTTTGTTTGTATTACGTTGTGCAATAATTAATGGGTTTGAGTGGTTTAGTTTCGCTATATTAAAAACTCGTATAAAGATACGCAAAAACGAGATACGATAAAGATCGTAAAAAAGGAGTTCCTATAATTGCCTTATCTTATCTTATCTTAGTTTAGGGGTCCTTGCGGATACACTTCGACCCGTAGGGATCTTTTGTGTAATTACCCCTCCTTCGCACTTACTCCATTGCTTTTATCACCTCATCCATGAATTGGATGATTTGACGTAGCGGTAGTGCCTTAAAGTCTCCTGGCGCGGGGTATCCGACGCCAAAGAGTCTCATTCTTAATCTGGCGAGAGCGTCACATTCACACATAATGTGTTCCATTGTTTCGTCTTCCTCACCACATATTCTACAATCTTCATTGTCCTGTAGTCCCATCTTTACTAGTATGTGTTTAGTATCGAAGTGACCTGTGAATGCCCCGACGATTTGTCGGAGTTGTTTCCTACTGAGTGTCCAGAGTTTTTTAGTCCAGCTAGTGCTGACGTTTTCGATAAACCGTTTTGAGTGCTTTAGACCTTCCAGTGTTTTCCACTCTTGTTGGTGTTTAAATCTGGTGTGGTCGTTTATAGCATTCTTTATGGTACCCTGTGAGAGTCCCACATACGGTTCGGGCCCTATGTTTTTGTTCATTGACCCTTCCCTTGCTAGCTCATCTGCTTTTTCATTGCCGATGAAGCCTCTGTGTCCTGGGATCCAAACCAGTCTCACTTTGTTGCGTCTGCCAAGCTTGTTTAATGCTTGTACTCCATTATAGATCAGTCTTGAGTCAACCTTTGGCGATGTGAGTGCCTTTAGAGCTGCTTGACTGTCACTGAGTATATAGATGGTTTGTTCTTTTACCTTCCTATCTATATTCTCCTGTGCACAAGAGATAATTGCATACGTCTCCGCTTGAAAGACGGTTGCATAATTACCCATGCTTACACTACTATTAAAGTCCTTGGCGTGAATGCCGGCTCCTGTACCGGATTTCATTTTAGATCCATCCGTGTACCATGAATTTTCACTGCCTTCGGGCAGTGTCAATCCTTCCGTCCATTCTGCCCTTGTAGGAACATGTACCTTGAAGTTCCTTCGGAATATGTACTTTGGTTGCATTTTGTCGCAACCCATCGCCGTTATACTATCAAGGTATTTGTTCTGTTCCATTTTGGTGTGCTTTGTCCTCGGAGCGGAATCGTTCCACAGGCCGTATATTTTCATTCTGTGCAACGACTTACGCGCTTCAGATTCTATAGCAATATGCAGTGGTGGTAGGTCCAGTAGGACTTCCATTGCTGCTGTCGGCGTTGTTTTGAACGCCCCTGTGATAGCCATGCAGGCCGTTCTCTGGATCTTGGCCAGTAGATTCCTACATGTGCTTAATTGTGTCCTAGGCCACCAGGCGAGGCACCCATACAGTATGATAGGTCTCACCATTATGGTGTAGATCCATTTCAGTACTTTCGGGTTGAGTCCCCATGTTTTAAAATAATTGCCTTAATTAATACCTTAAAATGAACGACATTGTGTATACAAGCGTTTATACCGAGGTCGACATAATAATATAACGATACCCCACAATACGAGGTTGGATGAGAAAAAAAAAATCACCCCCACTTAACGTATATGGGAGGTAGTGAAAAAAAAAAAAAATTTTTTTTGAATTTTTTGTTGCAAATACTGTTTGTATATTTTACATATGTATATATATCCGTGCAAAATTACAACTTTCTAGCATTGATAGTCCCTGAGCAAGCCCTGAGCAAAGCCGCGGACGGACAGACAGTCATGGTGAAACTGTAAGGGTTCCGTTTTTGCCATTTTAGCTACGGAACCCTAAAAAGTCACGCGGTTAAAAACCACGCTGGTTTAGCTGTAGTACGGCCTCGGCCTTTGTGTTACGGAGTCACAAACCTATGCTGTGTCTTGACGGTGACTGTAAGAAGGGCTTATAGGGCTTACGTAAAGATAACAACTACAATGCAATAATACCTTCATAACGACAGAATATCATTGACGTGTTATGGGTAAGCTATCTTATCAGGCATGAAATTATCAGCATTACAGATCAGCTTGTTTTTATGCCCATAATGATTAAAAATGACTACAAACTATTAAGCACAGATACCACGATTAATTCTTTATTACATAATTAACGAAAATCAGTATATCCGGTTGATATTTAATAGGAATCAGTATCGAATGTGATAAACAATGGCAAGTACACTTGCAAAACTAACATTTCAGTGGAGTTAGTCATACAGATCCTATGAAAACAAATGAAAACATTTTTAATTGTGATCCAATCTGTACATTTCATTGACACATTTTTTTTTAACTGTACATGAATTCACATAAAACTTAAAAAAAGGGGTGAATAAATAAGGTCTATAATCAAAGCCACTTCACAGTTTTCGCCTATCACCTTTTCCCCAAAACTATATCTGGGCACAGAGAACATGGGCAAAGCAGGCAGTGTCCCTAGTTATATAGGAACGTTCTGCGAAAAAATATCCAACTTATGGTGAAAACCGCATTTATAGCCGGTATACCTAAGCCCTGAAAACCAGATTAATTTTCGATTTACTGTAAAATAAGATTTTTTGTTGCTTTAAAACAAATAAATAATTAGTTAATTGAGTTGGCGAACAAATAGCGACTTATGACGTCATAAGTCGCTATGCCATTGAAACTATGGGAGAATTGTGTTTTGACAGCTCCTAAAATGTACGTCAGTTGATTGGTGGTGTCGACATCCCTATTGACCTAATGCATGCCTATGACCCAGACGCGTATTTACCATCGGCCAAATATCTACTACCCTAAAGTTGATAATCGTTTGCATGTCATAAAACAATAATGCCAATAGGCGTGTCTGTCAACTTGAAAGTTCGACTTTAGTGACTTTTTTTATCTTTTTTTTTTATTCGACTGGATGGCAAACGAGCAAGTGGGTCTCCTGATGGTGAGAGATCACCACCGCCCATAGACACCTGCAACACCAGGGGGATTGCACATACTGGACATATTTATTTGATAGGAACTTGTTTAAAAACTGATTCACTTATTTGGTAGATGGCACCTCTAGACGTAGTAATGATTGTTGCAGAACAACCCATGCCCGCACCCCATAATATTCATGCGCGACTGCGAAGTGTCGCACGTGCGCGCGCTTCTCCAGTTCATGTACGCGGGGCAGGTCAACATCGCGCAGGCGCAGCTCAGTGCCTTCCTGAGGACTGCTGACGCGCTGCAAATCCGCGGCTTGACCGACTGCTCGCAGCACAACGACAAGGTAACACCTACAGTCCTGGTAGGGCGAATATTCAGCGTTTTTGCAGCGTTTTTTTTTTGTCATTGGTGGCTTCGCAGGCGTTATTAAAAGGGGTGATGCCCAGTGTTGTTTTTTTATGAAAAATTGAAACAACACCGATACTGATTTTAGCGTGATTAAAATTCTTGTGACTTGTCTTTCCGTTGTGCTATATAATATTTGCCCAGTGGCGTAGCTAGGTAAACAAAGGCGCTGGAGCAAAAAATAAACTAGGGCCCGGACTAAACTACATCAAATCTTTCGTTCCGTATTCGTCGTGTTCGTCCTATTCTCAGACCCACCGAATGAATATACACAAAAGATTTCATAAAAATCGGTCAAGTCGTTTCGGAGGAGTTTCGTCACATACACTATGACATGAGAATTTTGTATATTTCACTAGCTTTATGAGTGCACGATGAATCTGCGATCGAACTTCGTTTCGATAATCACACCTCCAAGTAGCTAATGTAATTAATACCCTCTACGCGGCAGGTGGAGTCTATACACTGCCTTTCTTGACTTCAATAGGAGAGTCCTGACTTTTAAATCGGAATGGTAAAGTGCATAGGTATGGACACTTGCACCAACAAAGAGTCACCATAAATTCATGAATCATGTATTATTTTAAACTTCTGCTGCGTGGGTGATCGTACCTACGCTCAGCCATTCGGACAAGTGCATTATTTGTTACTCGAATCTGTCTCGTCTTAGACTTGTTTCATGTTGATATTTTGTTTACAGAAAGTGAATCGAAAATCTCCTCCTTCCCAACTACGTAATTTGCTCAGCGCCAAGCCGCCACAGTCTACCTCCTCCTCCAAAGCCGCAAGCCAAAATGTCGAGTCGACCTCCACCGACGACCAAGAGAAGAGCGCGAGTCGGCGCTCCACAATTAATTCTCCCGATGTTGCCAGAAATAATCTCACTGAAGAAGCTCCTTTTCAAACGTCTAGTCAAATGAGGCCTAATAATGATGACTATAACGAAACGTGCAACTACCCGACCATACGGGTGAAAACTGATCTCGAAGCTCCGGACGTGAAGACCGAAGAGAACGACGTCCTGATGGACCCCGGAGGCTCGGAGCGGGCCGACAAGTGTCAAGATTTCAACGCGTCCGACCTTTTAGAACCAAAAATGGAAGTCATGGAACAAGAAGCCAGCGACGAGGAGCGCTCCAGCTTTCCGCAAATCTATTACAACGAGAACAACGCGCTCGCCAACCCCTTCGCCGCTCTGCAAGGTCAGTCGTCTCGCCGAACACCCTCTAGATTCATACACTCGTAACTCCCTCGCAGCCTCGCATTAATCATATCTGTCTCTTTCCGCAGGAAACATGGATCTCATGTCCGGAATGAACGCCGAGCTCCGGGACGAGAACGCGGAAGGTAAATATCCTCACTCTCTCTTATCACTATCACGTTATTATCACACGCACACGTCGACTCGGACAGCCGCGCCCCCGGCGAACCCTCTTTTGGCACATTGTGTTTCGAGTAGAAGAGAGCGCGCGCGAACCCGCTCGGTGGTCGGTGGCTAGGCGCGCGGGTGTCGGGTGTCGCGCGAGCTGCGCCCCTGCCCGCGGCGGGCGAGGGCGCAGTGCGAACGTGGTGTTGTTGGCAGCGGGCGGCGCGGCCGGCGGGGTGCGCTGCGCGCGCTGCGGCCGCCGGTACAGCAACGCGTCCAACCTGCGCCAGCACGTGCGGCTCATCCACGAGGCGCAGCCCGTCGCCTGCGCCACGTGCGGCCGCTGCTTCAAGACGCCGCTGTACCTGCGCCGCCACACGCTGGCGCAGCACCTGGGCCGGCTGCAGCCCGCCGCCGGCAAGTCGCCGCCGCCGCCGCCGCTCCCCGCGCTCCAGCCCGCCCGCCCGCGCCAGTAGCGGCCGCGGCGCTCTCTCCTAACGACGACGGAGAGATGCGACACCCGCCCGACCTCGCCTCCCCGCGTTATTCTCACTAGCCATCCGCCCGCCTCGCATTCGTATTTCACAGGTGTCACTTTAAATTTTGATGCACGGATTGAAATCTCTGTTCGTGCGATCTCGGTACGGCTGGATCGCGACCGCCACACCTGACAGCCTCTGGAGGAGGGTATCGCATCTCTCGGTCCGGGGACATTGTGTATATGTGACCTGTGAGGTCGTAATGAAGACTGTCAGTAGATGTATCTAGTCTGTGATCGGAGTGTCGCCGGGGGCCTATCTGCCGTCACACCTTTCCGCTTATTGCGTGCCTTTCGATAAATATACCGAGTGCCAGATGTAGACCGTTTTGACGAGTCCCCGTCGGGATCGGTTGAGACCTGTTTGATTTCGTTTACCACGGAAAATCCTTGCTGCGATCATTACATTGTTTACTCGGGAAGTACCTAGTTGTAGGAACAATGAGTCTCACTGAGTCACGGTGTAGGGTTCCCGCCATATGACTAACGGGGCCTCGTCAAAGGGAGTACACGAGTACCTTCCTTTCTGACAATAGACTGATTGTTGTTAAAGCATTTGTTGCGACCGGTGCTGATTTTACATGAACATAGGTTATTTACAGGTTACAATGTACATACATGACATTTACATACACGTTATCCACAAATTGTCCGCCGCTCTCCGTCGCCCTCCTAGAAGTAAATGATTAAGGTGTATTTTCATATAGAGTGTAATTTTTTGTACCGCGTCCGCGGCGGAGAGCGGCGAGCGAGTCCGTTTCATTTGTCGACCGCGCGAAGTTGTAGTTCTCCGGAAGTATATATTCGCAACAGCAATAGTAATATTTTTATACACAATAGATTTTATCTTTACACGATGTTATTGTTGAGTGATTGGACGGCTCCCGGTTAATAGTTTGTAAAGTGTCAGATGAAATGATCATTAATAAATGTCTTCAAATTCATATATTGTCTAGAAAAAACATAATATTACTTATTTAATATTAGTTATCGTTTATAGTGGAACAGATAATTTGCCATAGTTCCCGTGCAAGCATTGTGCACGCACTGAACACACATAGTTTACAAAGACGACCAGTGAGGAGACGAGTAGTTTTAAAATTTTATACAATTATTTTTGTATTAAGCTTTTATTAATTTTGATTAATTAATTTACTTTGTAATTGCGTTTTGAGTGATAAAAGTTTGCCATGATATCACATCTAGTCATTTCCCAGCAAAAGCATTTAGAAGGGACGTTAATTGGAGATATCTATTATTAGGGTTGTGAACTACAATATTAATTTATCCTTTAAAAATTAAATGAAACCATGTGACGGTGTGATCTCAAGTTACTGTTTCTTACCGTGATCTCTAAATTTTCTCTTTGCATTTAATTTAAATAATATTTAATCTTAAAAGTAAAACTGAAAGTCTAATGATTCCAAAAGGTAATACTAGATTATATAAATTGCAATAATAATAAATTATTCTTGGAATTAATCGCTTATATTAATCTATTAGTAAGGTATTTTGGAAAAAAAGCACTTTCGAATTTTAATAATTTTAATCCAATTACTAAGTTAAGATGCAGTGCAGCTTTCATAATCAAAACGAAATACTATTCAAAATATGTAATGTTTAGAAAAAATCGAATCGAATCTCTTTCGCACTTGCTGAGTTTGAATAGTAATTTTTGAACTAGGAGTTTTATCAATATGATGTTTATGAATGTAAATTAAAATAATATAATTACAGTCGGAATACCATTAAATATAAATTATCGGAAATTGTTTTATCATTAGTTGTTTACATTGTTCTGCTTCAACCCATAGTCGTTGAAACCTACTTACAATATTTCATTTAAGAGCCAGCACTATAAAATGACTCGGTTATTTGTTATACAAGTTACAATTTTAATCTTACACACAGCAAGAAAGTTTTAGTTAAATATATACAACAATCTTTTTTCATGGAACTGTTAATTTTAGGTTGTATATATCGTTCATCTTTATGTACATAAATTATTGTAATTTTTTACTAAATATCAGAAAATAAAGTCCTGCAAAGACCTACCTTTTGAGTTGTCAAATTTCTAATGTAATCTAATTTATTACTTTTAAATAAACATTCCGACGTCATAGGTATGTAGATTTCCTTATGTTTTGTTAGATTTAAAGGTGCTGCAGTTGATCAAATCCAATACAATTATTTGATGGAATGATCATCTATGGCGCTGAATGATTATGGCATGCTAGCAATCATTGTTCTCATAATCCTTACATTTATGAAAATTCGTTAGAAACAATATTTTCCTCTTATTGCTATTGTTACTCATTCGTGTTTAAATTAACGGTGTTGAGTGTTTAGTTTTCTCCAATGAATTGCGCGCGGCAATAAATCAAAGGATTATGAGACGAATGGCGTGTCATGAAAATATTTTATTTGCCTACCGATTTCGTCAACTAATCAAATAATATTTTTTTATTTTACTTACTAGTGACAGTAGTTATGAGTTTTTAGTGCCTTGAGCTGCGGTGGTGCGCTAAAGCTACCTATCTACTTAATATTTAACGATTATTCGATGAAGAGTTTACAGTTTTCTTTTAACTGTTAAAGCGTAGCTTTTGAATCCGTCGTGCCCACTATTTATTTATGATTCGAACAGCAGAAGAAATTTTGTGTAGAAGTATTTCGTGTTAGCGGAAGACACTCAGTTGGCTATATCACACGATGTGTAATGGCTAGAAAATTCTGACTAGACGATTTCATGTACAATCAAGTGTAAAAATATGAACTTATTCAAAGTTTCAAAAATAAGTACCACAGACTCTTATTCCGACGCAATAAGGCCGTAGTTACATATTTTTGAGTGGTTCGAATAGATACTTATTTTTGCACTTGACTGTACCTACTGAGTAGACCATATAGCTTCCACCGCAGTTTTATAACCGTGACGGTTTACACGTAGTAAAATCCGAAAGTGAAATAATTATGTCTATATTGTAACCCCCTTATTCATAAACGATAATCAAACCTATTTTAGTTAAAATGCCGCTAAAATTCGTTTGTCCTTATCTGTCACTTCGACATTTGTATTTGTTAGAAAGGGACAAAGCATTTGTTAGTTAACATAGGCTTGTTAAGTTTTATGAATAAGGGGGTTGATCCGCGCTCTTACGAGCGACGTGGGACAGTGGTTTATCCCGGGGCTGTAGTTTGGTTTCTGTGGCAGCGGGTCGTTGGGACGGGCGGCGCAACCGGCCGGTGCCTGACGCCGTGTGGCTCGAGCAGCATCGCCGCGCGCTGCCGTTCGTGCTCAAGAGGGAGAACGAGAGAGGCGCCGTCGCACCACGCTTGGTAAGAACTTTTAATCTTACAAAGTCAGAAATAACCAGCATTCTGGTATTGTTTTTAAATTATAAGATTTAACATGAAAAATAAATGCTAAAAAATGTACAACGTCTATTCAAATTCAAAACATTTAATTCAGACCGTGTCCATAAGTGTTAGTTTACAATACCTTATTCTATATTAGTTAACTCTAGATTTACATTATGTTGTATACAGAGCCTATGCCAGAGATGGGGAATTTTTATTGATGTATGAGCCATTTTTCATGAAAGCAATAATCTGGTTATGGATGCCAACAAAGATTCATAACTCGGTGATTGCATGGAGGAAAATAAGACATCAATGATGGTTAGTGACATTCGTTCACTATCCCTGGCCTGTGCTGTTCTGTGCTACACTTCTATTCTTTGTTTGTGTTGAAAGCTTTGTAAAATATAACCAAAGGTAGGATTAGCGTTTGTTCTAACAAATGTCTAGAAGCATTAAATTCAGAGATTGATCTATGGGTATCGGATGTGAAAATTTCTTTAATTTTACTACGAACTAGACCACGCCCATTCGATGGGTATATGGCATTATATATTAGGTGGCATTATATACTAAGTATGTAAAATGACTACCGTTTCAAGGTTAGAGTCTCTAACCTTAGGTTAGGCTTAGGTTAAAGGAGCATGGAGTGTTGATAATAAAATACAAATATCAGTTGTATGCATATTTGCTCTCATGAGATATGGGAGCATGAATCTAGCTAGTGCTTAATGGGTGGGAAACGAAGGACAAAGTTCTATCCCTATTCTTATCTGTTTCTAAATAATAGCACAGATAAACAGCAGCACAAGCAGTGCGCGATATACTGACATTTATCTTTTATGGTGTTTGTTATAAAAATAGTTGTTATGTAATTGAGTGGCGAAACACGTTCGCGGCCGCGAATTGATCATGATCAGTTTAATTGTCATTTACTTGCTAATATCTTGGTCACCGATAATAGTCACGTGTCAAGTCAATTTAACCTTCGAAAATTATTTATGCTTCGAAAATATAGGGGATACCCGCGTTTCCTTGCTGACTGTAGCAAAATAGTTCTAACTTTAGTCATCTCAACCCACTCATTTTCGTCAAAATCGTTGTAATTTTAACCCTATAGTAATTTCAAAGCTTTTTCTGTCGTTTCTTGTATTGCCTTGCAGGTAAAAAAAACTTTAACAGAAATATGAACCGGTTGGGCAAAGACCTCCCCTTGTTTCCACCATTCGTCCTGTCAAGAGCATGCTCCTGCCACTCTATTGAACCTATGTTTAGTATTTTTTCGACCAGGCTCCATATACAAAACTTTACATTGCGCATTTTTACCTAGCACAATGTATAGTATTATGCTTGGATGACATTTTCATTGACATTTCAGAATTAGTTTTTTGCCCAAAAACAAAATTAGGGGAGAGTCGGGTAGCCCCGGACGGCGGGTAGCCCCGGTCTCTGTCGATTCTAGCCAACCACGCACACAGATAAATAGTGCATACCTTAAAATGTTAAGCAGCAGCGCCATTTTAAGGTGTGCACTATTTATCTATGAGTGCGTGATTGCCTAGAATCAACAGTGACCGGGGTTACCCGCCGTCCGGGGCTACCCGACTCTCCCTTACATAGCATAACATCACTGCTCGTTTACAAACAGCAGCGTAAACCAATTTACGCCAGCACGTTGTTAAAAATGTTCGCTATCGCCAATTTATCCTATCACGGCAGAGGGTTATCTCGGCGCGGGTAGCGATGGTCGATAACTCATGCGTGTCGTCGACAGATAAAGCTCGGCGAGGGCGTGGAGATTCGCGAGGAGCTGCTGCGGGGCGTGAAGTGGGGGGATTACAGGAAGGTGACGAGGGGTCTGGCGGCGGCGCTGTTCTCGCCGATAGAACTGGCGACTTGTTCGGTCACGGGCCAGCGCTGGTCGCGCGCTGGCCAAGAGTCCCGGCCGACCAAGCCCCCGCTGGACCGGCGCCGTGTCCACGCGCTCATATCCTACGTGAGCCGCCATTTCCCCGACGTCGAGGTCAGCCGCATCAAGCAAGTCCTCGCCTACAAATGCAAGGAGAACTGCGCCGCGCTCCGGATGCGGACCGCCAGGTAATTTTGATGCATCTACTGCTTAACAATTTTTATAGCCTTGGAATTCTGACGTTTTCCGGGTAATAATCCGGTATAAAAAAATCCTTAGGTGTGGTAAAAATACTGTAGAAAAATAAGTGCAGAACATGGATATTTTAATTGAAAACGTAAAATTTACATTAACTTTAACTGTCAATTATTGGTTAAAACAGCTACTTGGTTCAAGGTTTAATCACAGAATTGCGACAACAATGTTCTTTTTCTGGGGAAACATTTTTTTGGCACCTATTATTATGATCATTATCATAACATGTGTTAAACTAAGTACCAACCTTCGGGCTAACTTTATGGCTATTAAATTTACATTTAATCAAACAGATAATTATTACAGAAATTTAAATTCCATTATTAAGTCTTAGAAACCGCAAAACGTCAGCAGTCCAACTATGCAAAATTTTTGTAAGTAATGTTGGAATCGGAAACCTCCCTCATCATGAGAGCCTCAAGTACTTTAGTGTTACGGTTCCCTCTTGGTAAAAGACCTTACATGCGAATGTGGTGCCCATGATCGGCAGCGATTCCGAGACTCCTTCAGTGACAGCAGCACGAATATGCCTTGCCGGCAGTAACTGTGTAGGTATTGCGCTGCGCAAGTTCTCAAACTTTTTCAGTTTGCGACACTCTTACAGGCTCAGTATTTCACAACGTCCTTGCAGCTAGAAAAACTTAAAAGTTTAAATAGGGCACAATAGCTGAGATGGCGTTGTGACGTAACAACTCGATTTCCACCAGTATTCCACCATAAATGAGGAATAAATTTTTCTAAAACTTCTAATTATGACAGGTTTTACAATCCTACAGGATTAAAAATTGAGGTATAGCATAGCATGATTTATCTTGTCGCTATCGTAAAGAATTCTCTTATTTCTGCAGTTTGAGCGCTTTTGAAGTGAAGGGATACATTCGCCTTGGTACTTACATATCTATGTGTATTTGTTTCACTCGTTATCTGGTAATTTATGTGTTTTATGTACAACTAGCTTTTACCCGCGCATTCGCTCACGTAAACCACTAGAACTAGCGATTGAATTGAAAGTACGGTATTTCACAAAAATTCCCGTGGGAGTTTCCTAAAATTATTCGTGAATTTCGTCAAGACTCCATAACAATCCCTCACCGAATTTTATGCTTCGTTCTCAAGTTATGGCGCGACCAAGAGAAATAGGGATTTTTTTATATGTACTATACATGCATACATACATGAACTAAAAGCGAACTCGACTAAAGCCTATTGTCGTGCCGGCCCTGCTGAAGTTTGTGCAAAAGACGGAAGATTGAGTCTGCAATAGCCACGGTATACCTAATGCCTACCTTTGCTAGAAATTTGTAACTATATTATGACATCTATGTAGTTCGCTACTTTTGTACAAGTCGGTATTCAACAGCCTTAAAGCCCGCGTTAAAGACAAGGCAATAGATATTAATTTCTATGATCTAACGGATGTCATTATATTTCTGGTTAGGTTTTGGACTAGTATCAATAAGGATGTATGTACTGAAGTCCAAGATCCATACCTTCGTAGCGTGACCGTGACGCTCACCGGAATGCATGACTTGCGTTCAATGAGTTATTAATTTATTATCACTGTGGAAAAACCATTAGCCATCCATTGGAAAACGTACTACTAATTTTATTGACTTTCATGCGACTGTGCTTTACGACTACTTTCTTAACGTGGTCTTATAATTATAAAATAGATATTTTATGTGTTTTTACTTTATTTATACTCGGGGAAGTGTCAACTCATTATACATTCTTACTGCGAGACAATCTATCAAAACAACCTTATCTCATTCACATTGTAATAAATCCCATACATTAAGGAAAATAATGGACGTCACTATTTTAATCTGTTTTGAAGGCAAACATGTTTTTATAGAATATCTACCATGAGCATTATTGGTAAACAATACGATAACAATAGCTATCTGAAACAATTTTATACCTCTGGCTTTGGCATGGAATATGTAGTGCCTAACGAGATGGCAAAAATATTCGTCGACTGTCCAAGTAAGTGGTCTGCATGTGTTATCGTGACCTGGGAGCGTGAGGCCGCTATGTAACTCATATTATCTTTGCGTGTTGAATGAGAACACTACATTCGTGGTGAACGACGCCTAATCGCCATAACATAATAATAAACAATTGTTATTACTCGTTATCTGTTTGCCCTCATACTTTTACCATTTACGCGGCGGAATTTGTGAAATTGGAACTTGGACTAATGGTAATCCTGGCTCTCGTAAACATGGAGTTGGAGGTTATCGGTCACCATAAATACCATGCTTATCACATGAGTCAGGCCCCAGCGGACGACTCCGTCTCGGGGTCTGTATCGGCGGTGATATCAACCCATGCCGAGTTCAAGTTCAAGCGGCGCTCGTCATATTTAATGTTAAACAAATTCACGCTTGTGCTGTATTTATAATGTACGAATATTTCAACCGAGTAATGGTACACGGGAGATTGAGTTCAGTCTATTAAAGGAAACTTGCGTGAATTCGAGGTGTGCATTGGAACTAATATCGTACTCTATGCCAATAAAGAAAGTATCTGAAAATTACATTTCCTCCACATGCTCACTCGCTCACACGCTGTCGTTGTTCCATCTATATTCACTAACACTTGGACCAAATTTATAAGTATCCATCCACACCATCCTCAAATTTTTTTCACTTGTTAATATTGTCCCTTTGTCCTAGAAACATTTTGATTTCCACACCTTATCGTTCAAATGCAAATTTCCTATGTATGTATGTGCAAAATAATATATAGGTAAATTAGTAAATTTAATCTCATTGATAAACGTGACTACAATGCATGCTGCATGCAGCGGTTCTGAGGAGAACTTGATGAGATGTATGATATACAGTTTCTTACTAAATGTATTCAAAGCTGTTTTTGTTTAAACTACGTGGTACTGGCAGGCAGTACATTGACACTGGATACAGTATTCAAACTGGAGTTATTCCTACGCCTCGACAGCATCTTTCCAAACAGATTTTTATGTTGAACTAATAATAATAATTTTCTTCTATAAATAACATTAAATTATGACGTCACAGTTCAGAATTATTATAATTTTAAAGATATGGGAAAATCCCGTTTTGACAATTAAAAAAGTATGACATTTAATTGGTTCTGTCAAATAGCCTATTCGGAAACTTAAAATTGCTAATCCAAAACTAATCAGAATATCCTATGTTACTTAACCAAAATCTGTTTTTTTTTTTTAAATCATGTAGTGTAGATATTATTACTCAAGTAGTCATTGGGGCTACAAAATGTACCTACATACATTCGCTTTCTGAAAAACCTTTTTTGACCAGCAGGTGGTAGGACCTTGTGCAAGGTCCGCCCGGATTGCTACCACCATCTTGCTCGCTAATCCTACCGTGAAGCAGCAGTGCTTGCACTGTTGTGTTTCGGCGCGGAGAGTAAGACAGCCGGTGAAATTACTGGCACTTGAGGTATTCCAACTTAGGCCTCTAGGTTGGCAGCGCATCTGCAATACCCCTGGTGTTGCAGATGTTTATGGGCGGTGGTGATCTCTTACCACCAGGAGACCCACTTGCTCGTTTGCCTTCCAGTCGAATAAAAAAAAAAAAAAAAACCATTTTATAAAACTTTCACATGATTTGGCAATTTTTTTCCTTACATTTAGCCAGAAGGCAGAAACTAATTGTCTGACGCCAAACTAGCTTCTTTTAAATCGAGGAGTATTTCTTCTTTTAAATTCCTTTTTTTTTTTAATGAAAATTATTTAGATTGGCGCCTTTTTTTGGACAATGTGGTTTGGGAGTTTTTTTTGCTAAGCCACACACCCAAAGCTGTTGCAGACAGATAAAAACGTTGTACTAACTTTGTTTTTAATTTGTTGTATATAGTCTTGTGAAAAAAAAAAATGAAAATGAAAAATGTTTATTTCACTAAAAAACATAGTGACATAAATTAAGGGTTGGGACTTCCTATTAAGTAAACATCACCTATTAAGTAACTACAGGAGTGAGCTACATTACATCTACTATCGATAAAAAATATAATATGCACCATCCTAGAAAACTTAAGATAGCCAATTTTAGAAAGCTATTAATTAGGTAACAATTGAATTTGTATGCAACATTCCTAGAGAGTTAAGCGCTCCAGCGCTGTTTTTTTTTTTCAAACTTAAGATTGCCCGTCAATAAAGCGCTTCTGTTATATGCTTAGTTTGTTAACAATGACGACTTTTACGGACATTTTCGAGAAAAAACGCTTGTCGCGCGACCGGTCGCGCGGTGACTTCGCCGCGCCGTTATGCTGTATTATAATTAGCTTAAGATGGCAGCGAAGCGTTTCGTTCCCGTATGCGCCACTCGAGACAGTAATACAATTTGAAGTAGGCTGTCGAATTGTTTCAGCGAGTCGACCAACTACATGTTGTCAGCGGCGACGCGGCCGCCGCCCTGTGATCTGGACGCCCCCCCTGGCCCTCCCGCTACTCGCCCCTACCACTAGTAAGTGATGTTGCATCTATTAGTTGGTAGCCTAACTTAAAACTCACACCGCTAGTGATGGACGTTGCAAAGACGAACCGTTTTAAACGACCGTTTTGTGTTCCGCGACGATAGGACCGTTTTACGTTTCGTTCTAAAGCAGTCTTCGTCGCGCAACTAGTTCTCGCATTGTTTGACGCGAATTTGTACTTAAAGTCTATATCCATAGAGCCTAGAACGTAATGAGATCATTGCGACGTCGTCGCTCGTTCGTTTCGTTTTGGTCTTTGATTTAATAAAATAATCTTTATTTTTACTAAAATATAGTCGAATATCGTGTAAGACAACTTATTTTTTGGTGTTTCGTTCGTCTCGCAACCGTTTCTTCCGCAACCATTCCACTTCACTCGTCTTCGAGACGAACGTCGACGAGATGAGTTTACGTTCCTCCCGTTCGATCGTCCTGTGCGTCGTCTTCCGTTGCCCGTCCCCATACAATGAAACCAGTTGCGAACGAGGACCGTTTCGAGGACTAGTTTTCATTCTAGAGAAAACGGTTGCGTTTCGTTGTCAAATAATTCGACAACGACCCACGACTACACACCGCCTTCTTTGAGATTTTTTTTCTACAACCTCCACCCTTTTTACTTACTAAGTAACACTCAATGTTTTCTGAGCGTTCTACTTCCATTGCCAGATGTGACTTTACGACATGTTCTTAAAGTTATGTTTGTACCATTGGATTTTCGATGCGAGCTTTTTTTTCCAAGTACTAATGGGTGACACCCTTTCCCGGCCCGGATAACACCGACATGTAAATACGGGTCCTGTTTTTTATGTAGGTACTGTAGGGATTAGGCTGTATACCGCTGGCAGGTGGTAAAAATGACCGCCTAGCAGGCTAGACTGAATGTATTTTGTATAATTATAGTATTTTTGTATTTTATAATTCTGGAATTCGATTTAAAAAATAGGATTGACAGCGGTATACATGCCGGAGCACAGATTGCTCCCGACGGCCTGAAAGGCTTGTCCTATGTTTGTAAAAGTATATCTATAAGTTCTACATCTATAAATACAAGAAGCGAGTACTGAAGAAGCATCGTTTTATTTGAATTGAGTTTAGCATCACGCGCGTAGATCCCCTATACCTAAGCTCTACCAGCTACAGTCCCCACAGTACACGCCCATAGAAACTGACAGGAGCTTTTATGGGCGAGTACACGAAAAACAGGGTCGGTATTTCCATGTCGGTGTTATCCGGGCCGGGAAAGAGTGTCACCCGTAGTAACCATGTATTGTAGCGTTATTGTTTAGCATTGATAGCTAATTTACTTTGACTAGCTCATGCTTACTACTAAGTGCCTAAATATACCTGTGTGTGTAATTGTGTATAATCAAATGACAACAAACACAACTTATTGACATAAATATTTGTCTAGGTACAACTAGAAAGTTTGATGTATATGATAGTGACGCAGATGTGTATATTACCAAAATGTGATTAGATCATCTTTGATCTACACAAGGATTGTATGTATTCTCGTTTGTTGCTACGTGATATACTTAGTTACGAATAATCGAATTTTAATGATTGATTACCCATACAGATACACAATTTACTAATATAAAAAGGCAGTGACTGAATGTGTTGTAGTCATGGGGCCGCATGCATATGCACATGCAATTTAACCCTTAATTAGGCCCCATTTATTGGAACATACTACCACAGAATCAAAATCAGGTATCAAATACATACCTACCTGACATAAAATATTTTGAAGGTTTTCAATAATTACAATGGAAATTGTGACGTATTAAGAAACAAATAAGGTTCAGTTTCGAACTCAATGCATGTGGTCACTAAATCGCCTCTACCTTTTTAAGGGCTAATGCTATACTATACTATACTATTTTAACAAACATTTAGTAGAACGAAATTTAAGTCCATTTCAAGTAAATCTTGATGCTCGTCATTTGAATTGTTCTAGTGATGACAATAATAAATCTACCTATCTGTCTATCATCACAGTGCACTCTGTGCGTAAATTTTTGTAGATTGCGTTTATAGTGCTAGCTTTTTTTTGTTGGCTGTATAATGTTGGTATTATCAGCCAACCTTAATACTCGTATAATATCAAGTCTAGGTTCCCAAAAGCCAAGCCAAGTTCCAGAAGGGCTACTCCGAAACACAAAATTCGAAGTTCGTGTCGTGCGATCCCTCTCGCTCTCGTATTAAATAGTGTAAGTGTCAGAGGGACCGCACGACACGAACTTCGAATTTTGTGTTTCGGAGTAGCCTTCCAGGTTTTTCCTCATCTCACCAAAAATCATCATCTAAATTAAACCTCTTTTGTTTTGCTCAAATTTCTTGTAGCACTTACTCCAGTCACTTGTAACAGGCTTTAAATGGTAGATGACACCACAATACAATAATTCCTAGACGCATGTCTTTTTAACAAAAAAAAAATCAGTGAAAATTCGTTTTTAGAAAAAGTGACGTCATAGGTAGTTATTGTAATACAAAATCTATGAGCGAATCGTGTTTTGCTAGCTCATAACAAGTACGGCAGTGGATTGGTGGTATCATCATGTCTATTGAGTCGCTAGTTTGTGAGATAATGGTATCCAATGAGATGTAGAAAAATCAAGGCTTTTTCCCGTATCTTTCTGTGTATGATGAAACACGCATTTGACTCACCTATCGATTGTGGTCTGGCCGTGGAGTCCGCGATTTGAGTAATCGTTATGAAAATAATGAAATGATAAGATTAAGATTACCTGTCCGGAATTAATTAAATATATAAACTGCCTTTTGCGAGGACAACAGCACCAAATAGAATACTTTTATCATATCTTTTCGCTTTAAGACATCGCGTGGTTGATTGTGATTACACAATATTACTACTTATGGTTTTAATTCATTTATATAACAGCATAGGTACGTTAATTATCATATACCTATCTACTAATCTATAGTTTTTCAGAATTGCAAATCTAATACCTTTAAACGAGCAATTCTTGTATATATATACGTATATAAATGTTCGAGACCTCGAAAACGGCTCCACCGATTTCGATGAAATTTGGTATGTAGGGGTTTTCGGGGATGAAAAATCGATCTAACTTGGTCTAATCTCTGGGAAAACTATTTTTACCGAGTTTTAGCCCGAGCAAAGCTATTTTGTTTAAATTAACATGAGCTATTTCTTATTCTCAGAAAATACAAAATCCTCGCGAGATGAAAACGAAGTAGCGGATTTCAACTAGTATTTAATGTAGTAGGAGTAGTGTCATTCACATATACCTTGTATGCATTGTACCTTGGCCTCAAAACTAGAAAGACGTAGCGTCTCAAAATACATCTCCAGAATCCCATCAGAACTAAATATTTGCCAAAATTCTTACGTAGCGATAGCGCATTGACCTCGGCACGCTATTTAATCGCATGAAACGTACTACAAGCCGCGCTCCGCCCAAGAAACTAGTATGTACTTATGGCTGTACTTGCTTGCTACAAAGTATCATAAATGAAATAAATGTAAATAATTAACTGTCCAGAAAAACTCGTTTAAAACTAGAAAATTTATATTAGTGATGTACTTAGAAGCTATAAATGATATACAAATCGTTTATTTCAGACTTTGAATCATTAGTGTTGTATGCGATAGTCAAACGTTCATTTTGAATTTTTTTTGGACAGTATAACGTGGTACAACATTACTGTACAACATTATTTTTATGAGTTTCATCCTTCTTAGTTTTAAGCCGCGGCCGATAACCTATATTATTGACCTAAAAGTTCCCTGAAATGTCCGCTTTATTATGGCCACCCACAGCATTATTAGACTTTGACCATTGGGCTCTTCACAAGTAAATGGGGCAATCAACTAAACTATTTTACCGACACTTTGGGCGCCTCCTGTATTACGAAAATTGTCTCTGGCGTTACCAAAATATCGTACTTCCAACAAGATATTTCACGGTTTAATAATAGGTTGAACTTACGTAGGATGGCAAGTGTTCATGTACACCATCTATTTAATTACTTACAGAAAAAACATGTTTACTTACAAAAATCTGCAATTGTTTGGAAAATTACGCGGACAGATTAGTGTCGGTAAAAAAGTTGATTGGCCCAGGTACGCGTTTATTTAGTTTCACCTCTCCCGAAAACTATGTCTGTCTTCAAATACAGCAAGTCTGTTATCATATCTAGAGAATCTAATTGGACGCACTTCTAGTGGTTCCGACTTGAAACTTGGCATACATAATTTTTAGTTTGATTGATAATACAACTAGTGAACAAAAATACAGTCGGCAAAAAACACCTGCATTAAAAAAAGACAAGCTTGTTTGTTCTGAATATATCGCAATAGCGATTTCCAACGTAACTCCTCACAAAGTAACTACCAATTAATTATAACCTACTATTCTCTGATTGCATACCGATGTGAACCATTTTGCTCGCCTCTATGATGCCATGTATACATAAACAAACAGATAGATATAATTTGTAGTTCAATCTTATTACCCCTTCCGCTCTAATTTTTCTGTAGTGATAAAATAATCGACACAGTCTATTACTTAAGCCATTTCCGGGTTAAACGTGTTAAAAAGATATAAAATAACAGTACAATCGCCATCATAAACATAAAAGATTTGTAGTTGTTTAAAAATAATTACTTCGTATGTCAGGTGATCACAAAACAATCGAAAAACATGGTTCGAACGCACCAGTAGCATACTTATGTCCTTTTAATCCCGTTAATACAAGCACACGCTTGTCATTTTCTTCGACGTTGCTTGAGGCTAGAGACTTCAATTTGGTGCCATTTTTATGCCTGATATTCGGTAGGCTAATAATATTTATATCTCTTTTAAAGCCGAGTCTAGACTTGCAATAAAAATCGTGCAATTTGCATTACATTGCGAGGCCGTAAAGCCAACGAGTTTGTAGTGGCCCATCGAGCCGCAATATAATACAACTTGAACGATTTTTCTTGCAAGTCTAAACAGGGCTTTATACGCTTTATACGCGGTTGCCTTTGACTTGGGGATATAAATGCTCGATTCGATTCTACTCTCATAACTGAGCTACCTTTGTTTTGTAAAATTTTCAAATAAATAGAATACTTATCTGTAATTTATTGATCCTCGAATTTTAATATAATATCACTTTTTTTAAGTTTTGAACTGGACCGTATTTCTAGCCCAAGTTGTTTTCAGATATTTTTGAGCACCTAGACAACTTCGATGTTTTTAACAGCGACTGTACATAGCATTGTGCTAGCCTTGCTGATTGATACTATCTCAATGATGTATTTTTTATGTTGTGTGTTTCTTTGATTGATTGTTTGCGCTTTATAAGTAAGCGATAATCAATTGATACACGGCTTACATGGGCAACATACGCTTAGTTAATGATTTAATGATTTCTGTTCCTATTTTGAGACTTTGTTCGCCGTCCAATAGGAGACAAAGACAGTAAATCGGCTTATAATATCTAGGTAACGCGAAAAGTGATTCAACCGCCATATGTACTGCGTTAACAAAATCGATGAACATTATTCAGTAACCAAAACTAATAACTGCTAAGTATACAGACAGTCATAATACACCTGTAGCGAAATTGGTTTTAATTCTTGGAAATACAAGTCGATTTTGGTAGTGTTAAAGATGCAGCCGAAACAGTTTGCAGATTTACCCATCTATGTTTAATTTTATTAATCTTACTAATATTATTAATGTGAAAATCCGTCTCCTTTACCTCTTCACGCTTAAACCCTTAAACCACTATCCCATTTAGATAAAAGATGTCAGATCCCCGGGATAACAGAGTACTTTTCATCCCAAAAAATTGCACAGTTCCCGCGGAATAAATATAAACGAATTCTTTTGTGGTAGGAATGGCAGGCAACAGTTATTTTTGCTATAATTTTGTCATAATCAACAAGTCAAAATGATTTAAGCATACGTTTTTCGGACATAATATTTCTGATTCAATTCGCCCTGTTTTTTCTATGTATTAATTTGTGGTATTGTGTTTCCAGTGAGGCGCCGAAGAGCCCCGGCGCGGGCGAGTGCTCGCGCGCGACGCCGGGCGCGGCGGGGGCGGCGGGCCCGCCCGCGACGGCGGGCTGCGCCGGCGACGCCGCGCAGTGATGCCGCTCCGACACTTGCATATCAATTTCATAATCTTGTTATTTTTTACCAAAAAGAGAAATTCTAACGATACTCGTCGCCCGCCCCTCGGCGCCGCCTCACGCGCTCGCGGAGCCGCGACCCTCCGACGTCGACAGATTATATTTTGGCGACGAACGGCGGTGAGGAGGCCGCCTCAAATATTCATATTTATTTAGGTGATATTTTTCTATTGGCTACTGATAAGATTTTATCTGTCGTTATGTATCGCCGGCCACGCCGGGGTGCATTGTCGTTGTAAGGAGGGAGAGTCGTGCCCGAAGCTCTAGCAATAATTTATCAGGTTCCTAAGACATGTTTCGTAGTTAGGTTCTATTGCACGAATTTTCGCGAACACTGCCGCTTGATATCTAAATTTTAATTTCACGGATATTAGTCATTTAATTGCTTCCTTTATTTTATAAAAAAAAGTCATTTTCATTGTTACGTTAAAATTTGTATATGAAGCATTTAAGTGCTGTACGAGGGACCGTTGCAATTGCAAAGTAAATATATTAAAATGGCATAATGTTTAGAACTAACATAGATTTATATTATAGTCATTTCGTTTTATAGGTGTAAATGATAAAGAATTTATTTTGGAGCGTCTGGTTTGGATATTGTAAAGTTTTCGGAGAGCTGTGATCGAGATGGATATAAAGCAGTCATATTTTTAAATAAAGTTTAGGAGTTACTACGTAATTATTGCCAGGTATACAGCATATTGTATGGTGTGTGGTGTACATAGTGGTACGCACGGTCGGTCGTGTTATTAATAATAATCATATCAAAAAAAGCAATAACGATTATTTGATAGAGACGAATTTTTAATTTTTAAATACTGTTTTAACCAAGTTGTTATTAAAGTAGCTAGAAAATTAATTATTCTCTTTAAAAGTCCACAGCCGTTAGTTCTTTTGAACGTCGAGTAATGTCGTAACGCGTCTCACAGTTGAATCATATCAGTAACGTCTTAGTTTTTCACGGTGAACATTTTGTACGGTCGTTGTAAGCGTTATGTAGCCTGCCGCGGCGGCGGCGGCAGTGCCCTACGGATAAGTTACAGTTACCACGGTTAGGATAATGTAGTCGCCGCGCTACCTAGTAGGCACTCACTACACTACTAGCTATGGTCTACGATGCCAATTCAGTCTTAATGCTCAATTTTGCCAAATTTTACTTGCCGAGAACGTCTTGTCTGATTCCGCGACCAACGAGGTCCACAGTCGCGCTCGCTCCGAGGAGCGCCATTTTGCTCAATAGTACGGAATATTACTTTTGCCACTTTCTCTTAGAATTAAAAATTTTTGGCCCAAGAGAAAATATATCATTAGAAATTTAAATTGAACGAAAATTTTATAGTAATTTAAATAAGACAAGTTAGCATTAACAGAGTGATGTTTGCGAGTATAAATACTTCGTGGAGTATGATCGAGTCGAGTCGAATGCAATATGTTTATTTAGTGCCAAATGATAAGTTAACTCGTAGCAATATATCGTATCCTAATGCTCTTGTGTAACTCACGTTGTGTATCGACCTAAGAGGTTTCGAACGTTTCTTTAACAAGACTATACAGGGAAAGTGTTAGGTATTGTTGTCGGATTAAGAGGTGTTGTTGAGATAAAATACTCATGTGGCAGGGTGTAAAAATAAACGTACCTACTCTATTACCGATATATCGGAAATGCATTTTGGTATGCCCTCGGCCGCAGACAGCAAAATGTGATCGAGTAGGCGCTCTAAGCGCTTATTTCTAACCTAGTCTAGTTTTGATAATAAAATAATAACGTGTAAAAAATTTAACAAATTGCAAAACGCCAAAAACTTTGAAGGTATACCTCCACTCGTCTACAGGGTAACGTGCTCCGCTCGGACACGCATGCGCGAACTCGCGCTCTTCGCTGACATACTCTTATTTTTACACTCTGTTTTATAGCGGTGATGGTGAGAGAGCAAGGAACAAGAGAATTTATTTACTCAAATAAGTTTTATTATTTATGATATTTTAACTAAATTGTAATGAATAAACATTTTTTTTTGCATTTTAATATTGTAATGGCAGCTGTCCATATAACGGTGAACGATCGAATCTGTCACTGGTGTGCGTAGGGTTTCATAAATAGATTTAAAGCGATACATCGAACATGACACATTGGGCACAAATATTGTTAAAAATATGCTTGTTTTCTTCTATGCTTCGCTATATAATAATCGAAATAATTGTTGTACGTAATGTTCCTCATACTAGTAATTGAAGTAACGTTTTTGGAGCCCTTGTGTCGGAAGCGTACACGGCGACTCTGCCGACGTCGTCTAAGTATATGCGGCGCGCCGCCCGCGCCGGGACAACATCGAAGCCGCTGCGCCCGCGCAGCGTTGTGCCAAAATTACGTGCTAGTCTTTTAAAACAAATGTTGTTATCAATTTTCAGATTTTATTTAGTCCAGAATATGTTTATTCCTGTGCTGTGAAAATAATTACTTCGATCAAATCAACACTAGTTGGTGGTGTGATGCTGATGCACAATGTAGCCGTTTGAATGTTTTATTTAGATAGAATCTTGCCTTTTCAAATACATATTATTACTCAAATTATTAATTTACTCATGTTCTAGTTAATTTTAATTCCTTAACCGGCTACATTGTGATCAACTTTTAAATCTTAAAGAATATTGGTTGCGCTCGATAACAGTAAGCGAGCTGAGTTGAAGCATCCGTGGCTCCTCTGGTAGAGGCTAGGGTTTACCTTACCGGTCTTAGGCGAACTCAACGATGGATCTCAATGTATCTATAACAATAGTACATGTGTTTTGAGGCTAACATCATATTCCGAGAACGGGGATACCTTGCCTTCGCGCTTACTGCGATCGCGTTATTGGGAAGTGTCATTAACAATTATACTATAAGTGATGAAGTGTGTAGCCTTTGGAAAGCCGTGTTGGTTTGTTACTACATTTATAGTGGATATATAATAAAAATGCACATCTTTGTTTAGCTACAAGCTTGTGCAATATAATTCCAAATTTTTATAGATAAAAACCTTTTTTATTTCTAAATTGTTACAATGTATTCATATTTTTGTAAACGTAAAAGACAAAGGCAACCTAAATTATATTTATGTTGTGCATTTATTCTCAGATTTTATTATGTAAAGTAGCACATACTCGTCGAGACTGTCGGCATCAGAACGGAGAATATTATACAGTAATTTTTTTGTATTGCTAATATTGTGAGTCAATTCTAGTAATGTTAATGTTCCGTTTTATTTAGAGTTATTTACTATAATAAACAAATTAATTAAGATTGCTCAACCGGACGCAATGCTAACTGCAATTTAGATGTACGAATAATTTTATATTATGTCCTTTTTATATTATTGTTTATATCTGATATTTTATCAGTTTTATTATTTCGTGAGATATGGCAGCGCATGTTAGTCTATGTTTATTCTTTATGAGAGGCCAAATGTTGACTTGCTAATGTGAGACTGTTTTGCCAAGAATCAGAAAGTATATTACCTACATTGTTTTAAAATAAATGCTTTTATATAAATATGCTTGTATTTTTTCTTTACCTCTTGCCTTACTCTTATGATGAATATGGATCTTTGATCATCTATCTATAGAACAAAACCTTCTCAGTTTGTACCAAATGATGATAGCACATTTCCTACGGGACACAGACGAGCGATTATCTCTAGTGGAAATATGTCCAACGTTCATTAACCATAAATTATTTTATTTCATGAACCCTTCCGATAGAAAATTTTACTAGCATTTCTAAGCAAAATAAGTTTTGAAGCTTCTCATAAAGAAAAGTGTTAGTACTCTAGCAGTGGAGATTAAGGGGCTGTTTCACCATCCATTGATTAGTGTTAGCTGGCAGTTAAATGTGATGCCGTCTCCGTCTATTCGAACAAAACAAATAGAGACTGCGTCACATTTAACCCTCAGTTATAGGTAGAGTCATTTACGATGACGCGTGCCGTGGTTCTTTCTTGCTTAATGGCTAATTTTGACAAAATCACGCGTCTTCGTGGATTGCACTAGGTATAACACTAATCAATGGATGGTGAAACAGCCCCTAATTTTCCCGTTTTACTATGGTTCTATAAACTAGATTCCTATTTTAAATTGTTGTTTTTAAGACTTGGCAGTATGGTTCTGAACCTTTTGTATTTATCCTAGCGGATAGAATAAAAAAAATCTTACGACATGTCAATTTTCAATAGTGACATCCAATCTGCCAATTCTATCATAAAAAACTAACCTACTCAATTTCTTAGATGGAGATACTAAAATGACAGTCTGAAATGTCAAATGTAAAAATAATGTGGCCAGCATAAAACGAACAGTGCGGCTCCATGATTCCAGTTTCGTAAATAACCGATAAAAATGTATATTTTACGATAGCAAAAATAACATTAAAGTATTCAATAATATACTACTTCCCATTTTAAAAATATAAATACACTTTTACGATAAAGTGATAAAATCTAAGCACAGGTACAAAAAAGGTAAAATACAGTGTTCATCACTTAGTGCCAACGTAAAAGAATATAATACAGAGGAGCTTAGATTATATACAACCTTAGAGTATACATAAGCAAGCTTGCTTATGTATACTCTAAGTATACAACACAATAGATTATATATAGTCTAAGCTTTTGGCATTTCCACTAGTTTTTTCTGTTCCGTGATTTTACCGAACGAACAGAATTTGTAATAAATAAATGGATATATGAATGAATGAAATGGAAATAATTCTACAATTTGATTAGTTTGATAATAAATTAAATGAGATTACTTATAAAATTCATTGAATAGTTTTTCTATTAAATATGTTCCATTCAAGTTAATAGTCGTTAAAACAATAATATTCCAAGTAAACATACGAAGAGCAAATATTATATGAAATATTTTCTGCGAAACGAAATTCTACGAAAATTCTGTCTGTGAAAGAAGGGAACACCTATAAAGTGTATTTTCAGCTTCTTATGGTAAGCATTGAGGCTGATCTTACTTAGAATTTAATTGAAACTTAAACATCAACATCTATAAAAAGTCGAAATATCTCCAAAACTGTAGCATTTTTATTAGACCTATTTTGCCTTTTCTAGAATGTCCTATGTGTCCTACATGTTAGTACATCACGGTTCCGTTCATATCTTAATATTTTACGACATACATATATTGGTACACAGGTACCTACAAAATCTTTCGGTGATTACCGGTTGCGGTACATCACTATTTATGAGACGCAAAAAACAGGTAACACTAACTAGGGATGATCATGAAAAAAATATATCGATATTTTTTCGATATAATATATCGTAATGTAATATCGATAGTTTGCGATATATCGAACAAATATATCGATATTTGTAAGTAATTACTTGTATTTAACTAGTCTATAATATTAAATAGGGATCGGGTTAATTATGAGTAAAAACACTTTAGTGAGTAAGTGACCATAGATACCACAGCTTATAAAAGTTTTGCTACTAGTGCTGCCCTCACGGAGAGTACCTCATGTCTGCGTTTCGTTATTGCAAAGGCTAGTTTTCTATAATTCGGGGATTTTAATTTTAATTTTACTCAAATTGTCAATTTTGTAGATTTAAAGGAATAGAGAGTCTTAGAGAATTTAAGTAGATATAAAGAAAAAAATTGAATGTGACAAGATAATATCGTAATGACGATATTTTATATATCGGATAAAATATATCGATATGACATTCGATACTTGATGGTTCGATAGTATCGGATTGATTCGATATATTGCGTACATGTATCGATATTTTTTGAAATATTGATATATATCGCCCACTACTAACACATGAAACGTCATTTTATTTTAGTATCTCTCGAGTTATGGGACAGACCATACCTGCTTCATAATTTAGCTAATTTATTAATGTTTGAAGTAATGGAAGATTAGATGTTTTTGTTAATTTACTAACCTCATTCAAATAATTATGTTCTAATTTAACTGTTTCATCAAGACTTTATGCAATTTTCTTATTCTAAAGCTAATATTAGATGGCGTTTCCTCAGCCCAATGCTCAAAGAGGTATGTAATTAAATAAATTAAGAATCCTCAAGTTGTCTTCCATTAGTATTATATTGTTAGCTAAAATGATCTAAATGTTGTCTTAGCTAACTGACTATTTTCTTTTCAGAATTGACAAATAGGAAGATATTGGAAGAGCTTCAGTTGAAGAAACAAATGCTTCTGAAACAAGGCGCTGTGGCTCCGCTCACCGCGACTACCATCAGTCTGACGCAGCCCAGCCCTGCTGGCTCGCTGCCTATGTGCTCAATTCCACCAGTTTCAGCTATTGCTGTAAGTTTCATTTGTAAAATTTATTTACCTGTTATGAAAGCAAAAAAATACGTTTATTCATTAGTTTGTTCAGTATTCAGTATTTATTTATTGCAACACCTTTTACAAGAAATATAAAAAATGATGCCCTGTTGGGGCGTAGCAATTATAGAATTAATTACATTAATTAACTTACATTAATTAACTTGTTTACTACTCTAAGGCAGCTTAATGACATTGGAATGCTACATTAATTAACTTACATTAATAAACTTGTTTACTACTCTAAGGCAGCTTAATGACATTGGAATGCCACAAACCATTAATATTGTACCTAAATAACTCACCTTATGCTGGAAAACAAATGCTGCTTTTCAGTCACCCTCTAAAACACAACAATTTATATTGATGCATGCATTCACTCACACAAATGCACATGGGTGGAAATATCATTAAATTTACTATAGTAAATTAGCAATGAAAATGAAAATGATTATAAGACCAGTTCAGGGTCAAGATAAGGGTTCAGTTTTGTTTAACACATTCACAGCCACCAACACATATGCGTTTTTGGAACTTCCCCCCGGTGCCCCTGTCATAATTATTCATACATTTTGAACGCACATGTGCATCGGTGGCACCTGTGCTCAGTCAAGTCAGGTGGCAGTGCATGCATTAAATTTTCTTAGTTTTGTTACAACTTCACTTCCAATTTTGTTATGGTGGTAAATCTATTTTAATACGTAAGGTACATAAATAGTGTAATGATTTCAGGATTTTCCACAACTCCCAGAAGCGATCGTAGTGAACACAAGCCACCGGGCAGCTTTGCAACACGCCAACGCAACATCTTGTGGTTTCTTTGTTTCTCAAGACTCTTCATTTGGCAACCAAATCCTTCCCGTACTACCGAGAAGTGACACCTGTTACCATGTCAGCTGTCATGAAGCTGAAAGTTTTACAGGGCCACTTGCAGGACCTGAGTGGCTTTGAAAAACCGAAGGTTCAGTTGGAACAGTATGAGACCCCACCCCATATAGCTGCAGTTGCCTTATACACAATGCAGGTGGGTTCATAGCACTTAACATTATTTATGCTTTGCACAGATCTCTGTAAAATTTAAGATCTTTTTCTATTTTTATTTGTAAAGCTCTATCCTTATTATTTCACTATTTTACCAAGCTTCTCTACAAAAACTCACTTTGTTTGTTGTTTTTCTGTAGCAGAAAAGCAAGGTAAAATATTATAGTTTTGATTTTTGTTTTAATGTCGATGCTACTTAATGTCTGATTGAATCATTTATTTCAAGTCATTTTATTGTAGACACAATTTGAAGCGCTAGAAGGCAAGCTAGTGCTGGATGCGGGCTGCGGGCCGGGCGCGCTGGCCGTCGGAGCGGCGCTGCTCGGCGCGGGCGCTGTGGCCGCGCTCGACCTGGACGGGGACGCGCTCGCAGTGCTAAGGGACAAACATGACACATTGGGCACAAATATTGTTAAAAATATGCTTGTTTTCTTCTATGCTTCGCTATATAATAATCGAAATAATTGTTGTACGTAATGTTCCTCATACTAGTAATTGGAGTAACGTTTTTGGAGCCCTTGTATCGGAAGCGTACACGGCGACTCTGCCGACGTCGTCTAAGTATATGCGGCGCGCCGCCCGCGCCGGGACAACATCGAAGCCGCTGCGCCCGCGCAGCGTTGTGCCAAAATTACGTGCTAGTCTTTTAAAATAAATGTTGTTATCAATTTTCAGATTTTATTTAGTCCAGAATATGTTTATTCCTGTGCTGTGAAAATAATTACTTCGATCAAATCAACACTAGTTGGTGGTGTGATGCTGATGCACAATGTAGCCGTTTGAATGTTTTATTTAGATAGAATCTTGCCTTTTCAAATACATATTATTACTCAAATTATTAATTTACTCATGTTCTAGTTAATTTTACTTTCTTAACCGGCTACATTGTGATCAACTTTTAAATCTTGAAGAATATTGGTTGCACTCGATAACAGTAAGCGAGCTGAGTTGAAGCATCCGTGGCTCCTCTGGTAGAGGCTAGGGTTTACCTTACCGGTCTTAGGCGAACTCAACGATGGATCTCAATGTATCTATAACAATAGTACATGTGTTTTGAGGCTAACATCATATTCCGAGAACGGGGATACCTTGCCTTCGCGCTTACTGCGATCGCGTTATTGGGAAGTGTCATTAACAATTATACTATAAGTGATGAAGTGTGTAGCCTTTGGAAAGCCGTGTTGGTTTGTTACTACATTTATAGTGGATATATAATAAAAATGCACATCTTTGTTTAGCTACAAGCTTGTGCAATATAATTCCAAATTTTTATAGATAAAAACCTTTTTTATTTCTAAATTGTTACAATGTATTCATATTTTTGTAAACGTAAAAGACAAAGGCAACCTAAATTATATTTATGTTGTGCATTTATTCTCAGATTTTATTATGTAAAGTAGCACATACTCGTCGAGACTGTCGGCATCAGAACGGAGAATATTATACAGTAATTTTTTTGTATTGCTAATATTGTGAGTCAATTCTAGTAATGTTAATGTTCCGTTTTATTTAGAGTTATTTACTATAATAAACAAATTAATTAAGATTGCTCAACCGGACGCAATGCTAACTGCAATTTAGATGTACGAATAATTTTATATTATGTCCTTTTTATATTATTGTTTATATCTGATATTTTATCAGTTTTATTATTTCGTGAGATATGGCAGCGCATGTTAGTCTATGTTTATTCTTTATGAGAGGCCAAATGTTGACTTGCTAATGTGAGACTGTTTTGCCAAGAATCAGAAAGTATATTACCTACATTGTTTTAAAATAAATGCTTTTATATAAATATGCTTGTATTTTTTCTTTACCTCTTGCCTTACTCTTATGATGAATATGGATCTTTGATCATCTATCTATAGAACAAAACCTTCTCAGTTTGTACCAAATGATGATAGCACATTTCCTACGGGACACAGACGAGCGATTATCTCTAGTGGAAATATGTCCAACGTACATTAACCATAAATTATTTTATTACATGAACCCTTCCGATAGAAAATTTTACTAGCATTTCTAAGCAAAATAAGTTTTGAAGCTTCTCATAAAGAAAAGTGTTAGTACTCTAGCAGTGGAGATTAAGGGGCTGTTTCACCATCCATTGATTAGTGTTAGCTGGCAGTTAAATGTGATGCCGTCTCCGTCTATTCGAACAAAACAAATAGAGACTGCGTCACATTTAACCCTCAGTTATAGGTAGAGTCATTTACGATGACGCGTGCCGTGGTTCTTTCTTGCTTAATGGCTAATTTTGACAAAATCACGCGTCTTCGTGGATTGCACTAGGTATAACACTAATCAATGGATGGTGAAACAGCCCCTAATTTTCCCGTTTTACTATGGTTCTATAAACTAGATTCCTATTTTAAATTGTTGTTTTTAAGACTTGGCAGTATGGTTCTGAACCTTTTGTATTTATCCTAGCGGATAGAATAAAAAAAATCTTACGACATGTCAATTTTCAATAGTGACATCCAATCTGCCAATTCTATCATAATTATAAAACTAACCTACTCAATTTCTTAGATGGAGATACTAAAATGACAGTCTGAAATGTCAAATGTAAAAATAATGTGGCCAGCATAAAACGAACAGTGCGGCTCCATGATTCCAGTTTCGTAAATAACCGATAAAAATGTATATTTTACGATAGCAAAAATAACATTAAAGTATTCAATAATATACTACTTCCCATTTTAAAAATATAAATACACTTTTACGATAAAGTGATAAAATCTAAGCACAGGTACAAAAAAGGTAAAATACAGTGTTCATCACTTAGTGCCAACGTAAAAGAATATAATACAGAGGAGCTTAGATTATATACAACCTTAGAGTATACATAAGCAAGCTTCCTTATGTATACTCTAAGTATACAACACAATAGATTATATATAGTCTAAGCTTTTGGCATTTCCACTAGTTTTTTCTGTTCCGTGATTTTACCGAACGAACAGAATTTGTAATAAATAAATGGATATATGAATGAATGAAATGGAAATAATTCTACAATTTGATTAGTTTGATAATAAATTAAATGAGATTACTTATAAAATTCATTGAATAGTTTTTCTATTAAATATGTTCCATTCAAGTTAATAGTCGTTAAAACAATAATATTCCAAGTAAACATACGAAGAGCAAATATTATATGAAATATTTTCTGCGAAACGAAATTCTACGAAAATTCTGTCTGTGAAAGAAGGGAACACCTATAAAGTGTATTTTCAGCTTCTTATGGTAAGCATTGAGGCTGATCTTACTTAGAATTTAATTGAAACTTAAACATCAACATCTATAAAAAGTCGAAATATCTCCAAAACTGTAGCATTTTTATTAGACCTATTTTGCCTTTTCTAGAATGTCCTATGTGTCCTACATGTTAGTACATCACGGTTCCGTTCATATCTTAATATTTTACGACATACATATATTGGTACACAGGTACCTACAAAATCTTTCGGTGATTACCGGTTGCGGTACATCACTATTTATGAGACGCAAAAAACAGGTAACACTAACTAGGGATGATCATGAAAAAAATATATCGATATTTTTTCGATATAATATATCGTAATGTAATATCGATAGTTTGCGATATATCGAACAAATATATCGATATTTGTAAGTAATTACTTGTATTTAACTAGTCTATAATATTAAATAGGGATCGGGTTAATTATGAGTAAAAACACTTTAGTGAGTAAGTGACCATAGATACCACAGCTTATAAAAGTTTTGCTACTAGTGCTGCCCTCACGGAGAGTACCTCATGTCTGCGTTTCGTTATTGCAAAGGCTAGTTTTCTATAATTCGGGGATTTTAATTTTAATTTTACTCAAATTGTCAATTTTGTAGATTTAAAGGAATAGAGAGTCTTAGAGAATTTAAGTAGATATAAAGAAAAAAATTGAATGTGACAAGATAATATCGTAATGACGATATTTTATATATCGGATAAAATATATCGATATGACATTCGATACTTGATGGTTCGATAGTATCGGATTGATTCGATATATTGCGTACATGTATCGATATTTTTTGAAATATTGATATATATCGCCCACTACTAACACATGAAACGTCATTTTATTTTAGTATCTCTCGAGTTATGGGACAGACCATACCTGCTTCATAATTTAGCTAATTTATTAATGTTTGAAGTAATGGAAGATTAGATGTTTTTGTTAATTTACTAACCTCATTCAAATAATTATGTTCTAATTTAACTGTTTCATCAAGACTTTATGCAATTTTCTTATTCTAAAGCTAATATTAGATGGCGTTTCCTCAGCCCAATGCTCAAAGAGGTATGTAATTAAATAAATTAAGAATCCTCAAGTTGTCTTCCATTAGTATTATATTGTTAGCTAAAATGATCTAAATGTTGTCTTAGCTAACTGACTATTTTCTTTTCAGAATTGACAAATAGGAAGATATTGGAAGAGCTTCAGTTGAAGAAACAAATGCTTCTGAAACAAGGCGCTGTGGCTCCGCTCACCGCGACTACCATCAGTCTGACGCAGCCCAGCCCTGCTGGCTCGCTGCCTATGTGCTCAATTCCACCAGTTTCAGCTATTGCTGTAAGTTTCATTTGTAAAATTTATTTACCTGTTATGAAAGCAAAAAAATACGTTTATTCATTAGTTTGTTCAGTATTCAGTATTTATTTATTGCAACACCTTTTACAAGAAATATAAAAAATGATGCCCTGTTGGGGCGTAGCAATTATAGAATTAATTACATTAATTAACTTACATTAATTAACTTGTTTACTACTCTAAGGCAGCTTAATGACATTGGAATGCTACATTAATTAACTTACATTAATAAACTTGTTTACTACTCTAAGGCAGCTTAATGACATTGGAATGCCACAAACCATTAATATTGTACCTAAATAACTCACCTTATGCTGGAAAACAAATGCTGCTTTTCAGTCACCCTCTAAAACACAACAATTTATATTGATGCATGCATTCACTCACACAAATGCACATGGGTGGAAATATCATTAAATTTACTATAGTAAATTAGCAATGAAAATGAAAATGATTATAAGACCAGTTCAGGGTCAAGATAAGGGTTCAGTTTTGTTTAACACATTCACAGCCACCAACACATATGCGTTTTTGGAACTTCCCCCCAGTGCCCCTGTCATAATTATTCATACATTTTGAACGCACATGTGCATCGGTGGCACCTGTGCTCAGTCAAGTCAGGTGGCAGTGCATGCATTAAATTTTCTTAGTTTTGTTACAACTTCACTTCCAATTTTGTTATGGTGGTAAATCTATTTTAATACGTAAGGTACATAAATAGTGTAATGATTTCAGGATTTTCCACAACTCCCAGAAGCGATCGTAGTGAACACAAGCCACCGGGCAGCTTTGCAACACGCCAACGCAACATCTTGTGGTTTCTTTGTTTCTCAAGACTCTTCATTTGGCAACCAAATCCTTCCCGTACTACCGAGAAGTGACACCTGTTACCATGTCAGCTGTCATGAAGCTGAAAGTTTTACAGGGCCACTTGCAGGACCTGAGTGGCTTTGAAAAACCGAAGGTTCAGTTGGAACAGTATGAGACCCCACCCCATATAGCTGCAGTTGCCTTATACACAATGCAGGTGGGTTCATAGCACTTAACATTATTTATGCTTTGCACAGATCTCTGTAAAATTTAAGATCTTTTTCTATTTTTATTTGTAAAGCTCTATCCTTATTATTTCACTATTTTACCAAGCTTCTCTACAAAAACTCACTTTGTTTGTTGTTTTTCTGTAGCAGAAAAGCAAGGTAAAATATTATAGTTTTGATTTTTGTTTTAATGTCGATGCTACTTAATGTCTGATTGAATCATTTATTTCAAGTCATTTTATTGTAGACACAATTTGAAGCGCTAGAAGGCAAGCTAGTGCTGGATGCGGGCTGCGGGCCGGGCGCGCTGGCCGTCGGAGCGGCGCTGCTCGGCGCGGGCGCTGTGGCCGCGCTCGACCTGGACGGGGACGCGCTCGCAGTGCTAAGGGACAAACATGACACATTGGGCACAAATATTGTTAAAAATATGCTTGTTTTCTTCTATGCTTCGCTATATAATAATCGAAATAATTGTTGTACGTAATGTTCCTCATACTAGTAATTGGAGTAACGTTTGTGCCCTAAGTAATTGGAGCCCTTGTGTCGGAAGCGTACACGGCGACTCTGCCGACGTCGTCTAAGTATATGCGGCGCGCCGCCCGCGCCGGGACAACATCGAAGCCGCTGCGCCCGCGCAGCGTTGTGCCAAAATTACGTGCTAGTCTTTTAAAATAAATGTTGTTATCAATTTTCAGATTTTATTTAGTCCAGAATATGTTTATTCCTGTGCTGTGAAAATAATTACTTCGATCAAATCAACACTAGTTGGTGGTGTGATGCTGATGCACAATGTAGCCGTTTGAATGTTTTATTTAGATAGAATCTTGCCTTTTCAAATACATATTATTACTCAAATTATTAATTTACTCATGTTCTAGTTAATTTTACTTTCTTAACCGGCTACATTGTGATCAACTTTTAAATCTTAAAGAATATTGGTTGCGCTCGATAACAGTAAGCGAGCTGAGTTGAAGCATCCGTGGCTCCTCTGGTAGAGGCTAGGGTTTACCTTACCGGTCTTAGGCGAACTCAACGATGGATCTCAATGTATCTATAACAATAGTACATGTGTTTTGAGGCTAACATCATATTCTGAGAACGGGGATACCTTGCCTTCGCGCTTACTGCGATCGCGTTATTGGGAAGTGTCATTAACAATTACACTATAAGTGATGAAGTGTGTAGCCTTTGGAAAGCCGTGTTGGTTTGTTACTACATTTATAGTGGATATATAATAAAAATGCACATCTTTGTTTAGCTACAAGCTTGTGCAATATAATTCCAAATTTTTATAGATAAAACCTTTTTTATTTCTAAATTGTTACAATGTATTCATATTTTTGTAAACGTAAAAGACAAAGGCAACCTAAATTATATTTATGTTGTGCATTTATTCTCAGATTTATTATGTAAAGTAGCACATACTCGTCGAGACTGTCGGCATCAGAACGGAGAATATTATACAGTAATTTTTTTGTATTGCTAATATTGTGAGTCAATTCTAGTAATGTTAATGTTCCGTTTTATTTAGAGTTATTTACTATAATAAACAAATTAATTAAGATTGCTCAACCGGACGCAATGCTAACTGCAATTTAGATGTACGAATAATTTTATATTATGTCCTTTTTATATTATTGTTTATATCTGATATTTTATCAGTTTTATTATTTCGTGAGATATGGCAGCGCATGTTAGTCTATGTTTATTCTTTATGAGAGGCCAAATGTTGACTTGCTAATGTGAGACTGTTTTGCCAAGAATCAGAAAGTATATTACCTACATTGTTTTAAAATAAATGCTTTTATATAAATATGCTTGTATTTTTTCTTTACCTCTTGCCTTACTCTTATGATGAATATGGATCTTTGATCATCTATCTATAGAACAAAACCTTCTCAGTTTGTACCAAATGATGATAGCACATTTCCTACGGGACACAGACGAGCGATTATCTCTAGTGGAAATATGTCCAACGTACATTAACCATAAATTATTTTATTACATGAACCCTTCCGATAGAAAATTTTACTAGCATTTCTAAGCAAAATAAGTTTTGAAGCTTCTCATAAAGAAAAGTGTTAGTACTCTAGCAGTGGAGATTAAGGGGCTGTTTCACCATCCATTGATTAGTGTTAGCTGGCAGTTAAATGTGATGCCGTCTCCGTCTATTCGAACAAAACAAATAGAGACTGCGTCACATTTAACCCTCAGTTATAGGTAGAGTCATTTACGATGACGCGTGCCGTGGTTCTTTCTTGCTTTCTTAATGGCTAATTTTGACAAAATCACGCGTCTTCGTGGATTGCACTAGGTATAACACTAATGAATGGATGGTGAAACAGCCCCTAATTTTCCCGTTTTACTATGGTTCTATAAACTAGATTCCTATTTTAAATTGTTGTTTTTAAGACTTGGCAGTATGGTTCTGAACCTTTTGTATTTATCCTAGCGGATAGAATAAAAAAAATCTTACGACATGTCAATTTTCAATAGTGACATCCAATCTGCCAATTCTATCAAAATTATAAAACTAACCTACTCAATTTCTTAGATCGAGATACTAAAATGACAGTCTGAAATGTCAAATGTAAAAATAATGTGGCCAGCATAAAACGAACAGTGCGGCTCCATGATTCCAGTTTCGTAAATAACCGATAAAAATGTATATTTTACGATAGCAAAAATAACATTAAAGTATTCAATAATATACTACTTCCCATTTTAAAAATATAAATACACTTTTACGATAAAGTGATAAAATCTAAGCACAGGTACAAAAAAGGTAAAATACAGTGTTCATCACTTAGTGCCAACGTAAAAGAATATAATACAGAGGAGCTTAGATTATATACAACCTTAGAGTATACATAAGCAAGCTTGTTTATGTATACTCTAAGTATACAACACAATAGATTATATATAGTCTAAGCTTTTGGCATTTCCACTAGTTTTTTCTGTTCCGTGATTTTACCGAACGAACAGAATTTGTAATAAATAAATGGATATATGAATGAATGAAATGGAAATAATTCTACAATTTGATTAGTTTGACAATAAATTAAATGAGATTACTTATAAAATTCATTGAATAGTTTTTCTATTAAATATGTTCCATTCAAGTTAATAGTCGTTAAAACAATAATATTCCAAGTAAACATACGAAGAGCAAATATTATATGAAATATTTTCTGCGAAACGAAATTCTACGAAAATTCTGTCTGTGAAAGAAGGGAACACCTATAAAGTGTATTTTCAGCTTCTTATGGTAAGCATTGAGGCTGATCTTACTTAGAATTTAATTGAAACTTAAACATCAACATCTATAAAAAGTCGAAATATCTCCAAAACTGTCGCATTTTTATTAGACCTATTTTGCCCTTTCTAGAATGTCCTATGTGTCCTACATGTTAGTACATCACGGTTCCGTTCATATCTTAATATTTTACGACATACATATATTGGTACACAGGTACCTACAAAATCTTTCGGTGATTACCGGTTGCGGTACATCACTATTTATGAGACGCAAAAAACAGGTAGCACTAACTAGGGATGATCATGAAAAAAATATATCGATATTTTTTCGATATAATATATCGTAATGTAATATCGATAGTTTGCGATATATCGAACAAATATATCGATATTTGTAAGTAATTACTTGTATTTAACTAGTCTATAATATTAAATAGGGATCAGGTTAATTATGAGTAAAAACACTTTAGTGAGTAAGTGACCATAGATACCACAGCTTATAAAAGTTTTGCTACTAGTGCTGCCCTCACGGAGAGTACCTCATGTCTGCGTTTCTTTATTGCAAAGGCTAGTTTTCTATAATCCGGGGATTTTAATTTTAATTTTACTCAAATTGTCAATTTTGTAGATTTAAAGGAATAGAGAGTCTTAGAGAATTTAAGTAGATATAAAGAAAAAAATTGAATGTGACAAGATAATATCGTAATGACGATATTTTATATATCGGATAAAATATATCGATATGACATTCGATACTTGATGGTTCGATAGTATCGGATTGATTCGATATATTGCGTAGTACATGTATCGATATTTTTTGAAATATTGATATATATATCGCCCACTACTAACACATGAAACGTCATTTTAGATTTTAGTATCTCTCGAGTTATGGGACAGACCGTACCTATTTCATAATTTAGCTAATTTATTAATGTTTGAAGTAATGGAAGATTAGATGTTTTTGTTAATTTACTAACCTCATTCAAATAATTATGTTCTAATTTAACTGTTTCATCAAGACTTTATGCAATCTTCTTATTCTAAAGCTAATATTAGATGGCGTTTCCTCAGCCCAATGCTCAAAGAGGTATGTAATTAAATAAATTAAGAATCCTCAAGTTGTCTTCCATTAGTATTATATTGTTAGCTAAAATGATCTAAATGTTGTCTTAGCTAACTGACTATTTTCTTTTCAGAATTGACAAATAGGAAGATATTGGAAGAGCTTCAGTTGAAGAAACAAATGCTTCTGAAACAAGGCGCTGTGGCTCCGCTCACCGCGACTACCATCAGTCTGACGCAGCCCAGCCCTGCTGGCTCGCTGCCTATGTGCTCAATTCCACCAGTTTCAGCTACTGCTGTAAGTTTCATTTGTAAAATTTATTTACCCAATATGAACGCTAAAAAATACGTTTATTCATTAGTTTGTCCAGTATTCAGTATTTATTTATTGCAACACCTTTTACAAGAAATATAAAAAATGATGCCCTGTTGGGGCGTAGCAATTATAGAATCAATTACATTAATTAACATTCGATTTGTGGCATTCGAACGTGGCGGATGTGGACTGTGTAGAATTCTGCTATTTCTGTTTCTTTGGCTGGTTGAAGTATAATTTTGATAGTGTTTTATGCGGCGATTAACCTTAACAGTGAACAGTGATCACAAAATTCTATACTGCCCTCGTGTCTGACATTTTTTAATGCGCAAGTTGTTTCCACGTGGTTTCTGGAATTTTACTATCGGGTTGCAGAAGCTACAATCACTGTACAACGTTGCCTCTCGAAAGAGAATACATAGACACTGGCGAAATTGTCTTATTAATTAGGACAGAAGCCATATTTTTAAGAAGAATAAGAATACATTAATTAACTTGTTTACTACTCTAAGGCAGCTTAATGACATTGGAATGCCACAAACCATTAATATTGTACCTAAATAACTCACCTTATGCTGGCAAACAAATGCTGCTTTTCAGTCACCCTCTAAAACACTACAATTTATATTGATGCATGCATTCACTCACACAAATGCATATGGGTGGAAATATCATTAAATTTACTATAGTAAATTAGCAATGAAAATGAAAATTATTATAAGACCAGTTCAGGGTCAATTTAAGGGTTCAGTTTTGTTTAACACATTCACAGCCACCAACACATATGCGTTTTTGGAACTTCCCCCCAGTGCCCCTGTCATAATTATTCATACATTTTGAACGCACATGTACGTTGGTGGCACCTGTGGTCAGTCAAGTCAGTGGCAGCAAATGCATAAAATTTTCTTAGTTTTGTTTCAATGTCACTCTCAATTTTGTTATGGTGGTAAATCTATTTTAATATGTAAGGTACATAAATAGTGTAATAATTTCAGGGTTTTCCACAACTCCCAGAAGCGAACGTAGTGAACACAAGCCACCGGGCAGCTTTGCAACACGCCAACGCAACATCTTGTGGTTTCTTTGTTTCTCAAGACTCTTCATTTGGCAACCAAATCCTTCCCGTACTACCGAGATTTGACAGCAAGTGACACCTGTAACCATGTCAGCTGTCATGAAGCTGAAAGTTTTACAGAGCCACTTGCAGGATCTGAGTGGCTTTGAGAAACCGAAGGTTCAGTTGGAACAGTATGAGACCCCACCCCATATAGCTGCTGTTGCCTTATACACAATGCAGGTGGGTTCATAGCACTTAACATTATTTATGCTTTGCTCAGATCTCTGTAAAATTTAAGATTATATTTTTCTATTTTTATTTGTAAAGCTCTATTCTTGTTATTTCACTATTTTACCATGCTTCTCCTCTACGAAAACTCACTTTGTTTCTTGTTTTTTTGAAGCAGAAAAGCAAGTTAAAATGTTGTAGTTTGATTTTTGTTTTGATGTGGATGCTGCTTAATGCCTGATTCAATCATTTTATTGTAGACACAATTTGAAGCGCTAGAAGGCAAGCTAGTGCTGGATGCGGGCTGCGGCCCGGGCGCGCTGGCCGTCGGAGCGGCGCTGCTCGGCGCGGGCGCTGTGGCCGCGCTCGACCTGGACGGGGACGCGCTCGCGGTGCTAAAGGACAATCTCGATCACTGTGAGGTTGCTAGTGTTGATCCGTTGCAGTGCGACTTCTTGGGAGCAGCTGCTATGAGGTACTTGGTTAAAAATTTGATTGAAGCTTTTGTGCTGACTGTACTATTTGTTGACTATACTTGCATTGTCACCCAAACTACATATATTTCCATATAAAATGTCAATTCAATGGATGATAAATGATTGTTGTGAGATAAATCTAACCTGACTCGATCCTGTAACCTACGATCTCAAAAATTTAACCTATTAATATGTTCACCTAATCCACCAACTGAAAGTTATATTATATCAAATTATTACTATGACTTCATCCATTATTCTTTTTAAATTTTATGTATGTTGAGAGATGTGCTCAAAACATTTAAAGACTAGGGCTGACATTGTCTGTGTCGTAAAGGTTAATTTTAAATGAATTATTATTATAAATAATAGTTTATACTAATCAATTTTAACCAAAAAGTGTGCTGTGTTCTTTTTCAGATGGGAAAATTATTTTGATACAGTCATAATGAATCCTCCATTCGGCACAAAGAACAATTCTGGTATTGACATGAAATTCCTTCGCATGGGGCTCGACCTCAGCTGTGATAGTGTTTACTCTCTGCACAAGTCTTCAACAAGGTAATTAATTTCGTTAAAATCTCAACATCATGATCATTAATTGTAAGCAAGTAAAACTTTCGCATGCCATTTCAACATAATCAAGTGAACAAATAATTTTGCGAATCACTTGGTGCCTGCCTGCGTGCATCTCGGATTAACAAATAACCGGGTTTGATTCTTGGTACAAGCCATACTTTTATATTTTTTAGAAATATAATATTTCATTCAGTATAATTTGGAAAAAAAAAATGGAAAATCCATAGAAATTTATACAAAAGTCCTTAATAGAAATTTCTAGAATGATGGTGATATATTTTTTTATAGATTACACATCCAAAAGAAGGTAAAGGAGTGGGGCCTGAAGGGAAGCGTGATCGCGGAACTGCGTTACGATTTACCCGCCACATACAAATTCCATAAGCAGCAGTCACGCGATATTGCCGTCGACTTGTGGAGGGTGCACCATAGTTAATTATTTATTTAATATAAAGTATACTCAACTATGCGTACATAGATGTAATATGAATAGCTAAGTACTTACTAGGTATAGAAATGGGGCAACTTCTTTGGGACTGTAAATGTGTTCATTTTATATCAGATCAACTATTTGGTTATATTTTTTTTACTTTTTCAAACATTAACGTTATTTTGTGAGTAACTACATGAGACCTAATAATAGTTTTTCAACATCAATTTCTTTTAGTGTTTTTACCTTTCTAATTGTTGCATGAAAATCAGATTGATAAACGTAAGATCTGATGATAATAGATGAATTTAAAGATGTAAAATGGATTTTTATAATGCATATTTAAGGTAAATAAAAAATAGCTATAAAAAATATACTTTTATTTCTAAAACACATCACTTTCAGTCTTAAATTTAATAAAGGCTTACCTATGCCTAATCATTACTTGTCTTCATGACAGAGGGGCATACACACTCCAGTACTATAAAATATAGTATCCAGTACATTTCTTTTTACCATTTGTATAGAGAGAACATACTGTACAAAATGTCCTAAAACAGTAATTTTTTTCCTTTTTCATGGAGCGACCTCATTCGGACGAAAAAATATATTTGACAACTCATAGCTTACTTCCACTTTTAGTACTTCGTATTTTCGCTGTAATACAAATACTGGATAAGAATAGCATACTATTGAAGTAAGTATTTTAAAGTAAATGCGCCCTATCTAAAAAGGTTATGGGCCCCTCAATGGTCGCAAACCCCAGGAAGATAAAACACTGTTAAATACGCTTTACAAATCAAAAAGGTTCTAGTCATCGCCAAACTTGATGTTCTGTGCCAGCTTAATGGCCCCGGAGTAATTGATGGTAACGGTGGAGCGACGCATGTAGTTCTTCCACGAGTCAGAGCCGCACTCCCGGCCTCCGCCGGTGGCCTTCTCACCTCCAAAGGCGCCTCCGACCTCCGCTCCGTTAGTCGGGATGTTTATGTTGACGATGCCACAGTCCGAGCCGTGCGGGCCGATCCACTGTAATTAATTTATTTTTTTCAAGTTATGACGTTTAATTAACTTATATATTAAGAACAGTTTTTTGAATTTTCATTAATTTTTTTATGGAACAATCGAGAAAAAATAACAAAAATGCCAGCTCAACCAGTATAAACGCTCTTAAGCTAACCAAAAAACGCTTTATATCCAGGCAATAAGAGCGAAAAAGTCGTCTCCCCGCCGGTAAAGTCGTTTCGCGTCGACCGAGCCAATCGACTTCGTTCGTTTTAACTCTTATTGTGTTGACATAAAGAGTTTTTTGATCGGCTTAGCCATTAAATTGACAAATGTAAAAAACAGCTCATGATTTAAGCATCGTAGGTGCTTTATAGTCCAAAAAATTCTACATTAAAAAAAATCAAAAAAAAAAAAAGATAGTCTCGTGTGGTACACTGCCAATTTAAGGGTTAAGCAGATTTCGCGTCGATAGATGTGGTGAGACCCTATGACCTCCAAACTGAGGATCGTGAGTTCCTACCCAGACTAGCACTTCGGCAAAATTACACGTCAAAGCTGCGACGCAAAACAATGGTGTGTTTAAAGTTCCCAACATCGCGCCAAAGGTGGGTTGCCCCGAAAAATACTTAAGACATCATTCTAAAGCCCTACTGGAAACATTTAGCGCCACCAACCTAATGTGCACAAAACATACTCAATTCCTACTTATATTATAAATGCGAAAGTAACTCTTGTCTGTCTGTCTGTCTGTCTGTTACGCTTTCACCTCGAAACCGCTGAACCGATTTTGATGAAATTTGGTATAGAGATAGTTTAAGCCCCAAGGATGAACATAGGGTACTTTTTATTCCGGTAGAGGGCGCCACCGCGCGATAACCTAGGTCCGTGCAGACGAAGTCGCGGGCATAAGCTAGTTACAATATAAATAATTACTTTCATTAGTAATTTCGATGATTTGGTCGATTTGCTATTAGTTATTTTATTTACCTTGAATATATCGCCCAAGCTCTCAGTAAACAGACTGGACGACAGCCCCTGTTCGACTTCATTGTTGTACGCGATGCCAGTCTTCAGATCAGGAATCTCGATACAGTAGACGATGGGCGCGAAGCATTCAGTCTGGACGAGGGGCGAGTCGTGGGGCAGGCCTGTGATGATGGTCGGCTCCACGAAGAAACCTTCGCGCTCGATCACCTGAGACAAGGGGAAAATGATTAAAATAAAAGTATTGCAGATAATAGTAGGTTATGTGACTGTGACATGAGTATGGGTTTACGAAACGAGCCGATAGGCGAGTTGTGGAAGTCTTTGGGGAGGTCTTCAGTGGCAGTCTTTCGACTGTCATGATGAAGGCATAAGTTCTCATCTTTATTGTGCCCACCGACGCTTTTAGAGATTTTCTCTGTTTTACTTTTTTTTGTAATTCCCCCTGAGTCTTCTAAAAGGGGCCTTATCATTATCACGCACGTTGAGAACTTATGCTCTGGGGGAGCACCTGTCCCGCCCGCCATGGAAGCCCTTGGTTACATCCTTGATTTGCTATTTGTTTGGCTTAGGTAGGTACCTATTTAATAGCCGTGGTCACCCGTGGTTAAGCAGAAGATCATAGGCTCAAACTCAGGCTAGTACCATTGAGTTTTTCAACATTTGAATAAGTAAATATATACATCCCACTGGACTTCTGGGCTGGGATGATTACCGGCTTACCTTTCCTCCGAACTCGATCTTTCCGCCCTGCTTGACAGCTTCGGCCACGGTCTTCTTGAACGCCTCCACTGCCGCGGGAGTATGCAGCGGCCCGATAAGTGTCTCCGGCAGCAGCGGGTCTCCGATCTTGCTGACCACTCCGGCGAAGGCCTTCGTCAGACGGGACACTACTTGGCTGTATACCTGAGAAGACGAGCCGTGACATGAACTACATATGGGTAAAGACCAAAAAGTTGCACACCGTTAAAGCTGCATTAGCAGGTAGTTATAATTTCCATTAAGTTTTTCCATTTTGACACGATAGATACATGGGTGAAGAATTTTCAAAGTCAAAGTGAAAATAAATCGCACAATAAACAATATTAATAATTTAAACCTAGACTACGTACCTAAACCAATAATTTGTTAAATGCTATTTTTATTTACTGCAAATTACAGTTACGGATTTAGAAGACTCAGACATGAGTTCTTTTTGGCAAGACTCAAGACTTTTTTCAAAAGACTCCAAATTCTTATAAGGACTTGTGCTCTAAGTTTTATAAGACTCGAGTCTTCAAAAATAGCTCAAACTTATTAAATGACTTCAAGACTCGATTTTCTTGCAACACTAGATCAGTTCCCCCCCCTTGATGACATGACGCCCTTGTCGAAAATTCCCATCAGTATCCTAAAATCCCTGTCTCGATGAGATACGATACCTTCTTATGCAGCAGCAGTCGCCTCGTGGTGGTACAGCGCTGGCCCGCCGTGCCGGCGCAGGCGAACAAAGCCGCGGACAACAGCAAGTCCAAGTTGGCGTCCTCGTTAACGATGATGGCATTGTTGCCGCCCAACTCCAGGAGGTGGCGGCCGAAGCGCTTCTGAACTTCTACGCCCACCTGTGAAGGGTTGCGATTTATAGGTGGGGTAGGGTTTTGTTTTGGTTGAGTCGTCTTTTGTTTACCTAAGTATTTTTTGTCAGGTGCTTTTATAGGAGATGGGGGCGTGCACAGAGATGTCTGCACCTATCGTGCAGGGTGTGCGGTGTTAGGGGCGCCGGCCGCGGCATTTTGTACTTATTCCATTTTGAAGGCGAGCTTCCTAGATGGCGCTAAAGTTATAATTGCACACGACGACTATGGGCGAAAAAATCCATTATGGACGACTGGGGATGGACTTTTGTGTAATGGACTGTTTTGGTAATGGTTTTGTACAGTATTGTTGTACTTATTCGCTAAGATGCATATAAATTAGGTAAAAGTCAATATAGTGCCTGCGATTATTAACGGTTACGTATTTAAGTTCAATTGGCTTATACGCCACACCAAGAAATGGCTAAAGAATATTAAAGTTAACCACCATCAAGTAGATATTTGATCAACTAATAATTCCACAGAGCAGAGGTCTTCAGAGTCTTAGTTGTAAGTTGGTAGGTACCAATAATATTTAACTACACTACAGATCCTTCGGACTACTTCCAACCATACATATCTTGTAACAGAGAAAGAAACAAAAGACTCATTTGCAATATCTCAAGTTACCTGTTGGCCTACAGCTGTGCTTCCAGTGAACGACACAAGCTTCATCCTAGGATCCTTGACCAGCTGTTGCCCCACGTCTTTCCCGCCCACGCACAACGCCGCCACGGCCCCGGGAATGTTGTTCTTGGCCAATACGCCTTCCACGATCTTGGTAACTGCTACTGCGATCAGCGGTGTCGTGTCAGACGGTTTCCATACGCTCACGTCGCCGCATACCTGGATATTTAAAGAGCTTAAGATAATTAGTTCTTATATTTAGGGCAAACCTAGGGTTTTAGTAATAAACGTGCAATGGAATCTGGAATATATTCGCCGAAGAAGTAAAGCCCAACTAACAATTTGGCGATAAGATAAGCTCTATAACCGCCGTATATTAGTTCTTTTAAACTCCTTTAGCTCTAGCACGACCTAAAAATTAGCGATATAGCACGCTCTAACTCTCTTATAACTCTCTTATAGTCCGATTTTGGCACAGACCTTATCACTTCAAGTGGTATAATAGTTCTACAGCAGCGACGCATATTACCAAAGGAGATAATAAAGAGCCACAACAGCCGTAAGTTGCACCAAGGGTTCTATAAAACCTGTAGAATGTTTTCTTATATCACCTAAAGCGCTACAAAAGAGCTACAGTGGTGAAAATAAACTCTCCGCGAATAAAGGTGATAATAAAGAGCTACAATAGCCGTAACTTGCGCTAAGGGTTCTATAAAACCTGTAGAATGTTTTCTTATATCACTTAAAGCGCTACAAAAGAGCTACAGTGGTGAAAATAAACTCTTTGCGTGATACACCAGCTCTTAGTGTACACTATTGTATTCATTATAGATATATTTCTATTTGGAAATTAACATGTGTCATTTTTAATAATAAAACGCGAACAGTGCTAATATTATTGTAATGGCGACGGGAAAGACGGAAAACGGTAAGTGCATTATTTTAATATCAGTTATTTTTACGTAGATACGTGAAAAACTATTGCGGTTGTAAGTTTTCTGTTATTATATATGATATTTTACATCTCAATTTTCAAGCGCCTTAGAAATATATACGTTTCGATTAAAATTTTAGACGATAAAATACTACGGTGCATTTTTTTTTTTCGAAAAGTTAATTTAACGGGTTAGGTTTGCAAATGGGTGTAGTAAAGTAACTAGATCTTATATTTTTGAAGACTGTACAGTAAATTATACTTAATTTTCATGATTATGTTTGCCATTTTAAGGTTATTATTTGTAAACGAAAATGGCGTTGTTGTCTGTAACTCTTAAACATTCCGATATCTCTATACTATCACTTCGGAGCGCAAGCCTAACTAAAAAAGTCATATTTATTACTACTGTAGAACTGATAACTCTAAAATAGAGTTATTACATATCTTATTACCACTTAAAGCTCTTAAAGAGCTATACCTAACTCCGTTATATCACTCACTCATTGAGAGTTATTAGAATTGCCACTATAACCTTTATACAGCTTTAAGATTTTCCTACAGCTTATTTAACACTAAAGGCTACATTTAGCACTAAAAGGTAAACATAACACTCTTACAGAGCGACAGCATTAAGACGCGTTAATAGACACTCCAAAAGAGCTTTCAGTGATAAAATCACCCTACAGCTGCAACTATAAGCTATAACGTGGTAGCTTATAGCTCCACTATGCAGCTTAAAGTTATTATATTTTTCTAATTTCTATTAAATCACTTTACTATCGCCAGCTGACTAATGTATCCAATTAGATCCATAGTATCACCAAAAGCTATAAATGTAGACCTTGTAAAGCTACTCTACCACTCAAAGCTACAATACGGTCTATTCTTATCGCCAAATTGTTTGTTGGGAGAAGTCGTCGATATAGCTCGAAGAATATGCAAGTTGATGTGACAATGGACGGGGCCACACCGTTATCAGAACAGATGACCGTTGGGGGGGAAAAGTCCGACAAAGAAGTCGTGAAAAGACGAGATAAGTTGTAGCTTAACATGTTACCGGTTGTCTTTGCATTAAAACTTAGCTTAAAACATAAAACCGTGCACCATAAAACAACTATGGCTCCGCCGCCATTTTGAAAAAATCTAAAAACTTAATTGATAAAACAAAGTTCATATTATTAACGGATTTGCTCAAAAAGTTACAAGAATAGCGGTTGAGAATGGATGATGATGTCCTCCACGACGTATCCGTCTACGGCGAACCCTTCTACGAATTAAATCGGTTTGCTCCGCTCATGTGACCGAATGTGACTCGCGAACCCACACTTTATGCTAAATGTGCGGTCACAAGCACGTGGATGTGCGGTTTGGGTTTAGCTTTTAACTGGCGCTTGTCGTGAAGATCTGAATGAATGAACGAAAATTACATAAAAGCATTTTTACCCAAGCAAGGGTCTGCTAAAATTTGTTACTACGTTACTAGGCTTGATGCTGAACTGGGAATAGAAACTATCGGATACACTAGAGGGAGGTAGGTATGGATAAAATTGATTTCAGAACATATTTTATACTTACCTAGATTTATATCTTCAATATCTACAGGAATTTTTTATTATTATTAGGTACATAAGTCAGTATATTTTGTAAATAGAATCAAAATGATAATTGATGTAGGAGGTAAACTGATAATATATTGTTGCCTCCGGTGACTGATAACGTGACTTAGTTTCTTCAAGGTTAAGTAACATAATAGGTGTGATCAAGCCAATCATTGATAAGATTTTGTAGTAAAATCAACGACGATTGCGAATGGAAACCACATGGTAGAGCTGTTACTACCTACCTGCTGTGAGCACAAAGGTATTAAAGGCATAAGTTCGCCTTTGTACATGTAAATCAACTCAACGTCTGTAAATAAATTTTATAACTCTTCATTGTACATAAAACACATGAAAATAACAGTTAACAAGAGAAAGAGAGATAATAAGTACAAGGCGAACTTATCCCTTAAAACGAATTGTTTGTCTCTCATTTTTTATTCAATAAAGATTTTACTTAGATACATGCACCCCATGTTCTTTAACAAGTCAAAACCGAACAATATCACGTGTCCAACAACAATTTGTTACGTACCATGGCAATAGCACTATTCCATCCAAACACGGCGACAGGGAAGTTGAAGGCGGTGATGATGCCCACGGCCCCCAGGGGGTTCCATTTCTCGAGTAACACGTGTCCCGGACGTTCTGAGGGGAAGATGGTCCCCGGAAGCGACCGCGACAGCCCCAGGGCCAGGTCGCACACGTGGATGTATTCTACCACCTCACCAATGGCTTCTGGGAGGATTTTACCTGGATGGAAACAAATGACGATGTTAGAGAAATGAAATCATAGGGTGGTGTCTCTAAACTTATATCTATACCACTCGCGCGTTTAATACTATCGGTAAGTTTGACAAGGACTGTGTGCACCGGCAGGATTATTTTCAGGAGGGTGCGTCGCATAGGGTTTCTTCTAAGAGTTTATTACCAGCATAGAACTGTATCAAGATTACGAATGAGTAGGTAGTTATATTGCTTACTGTGTCACTCGTTCAGTGTACTTTCTTACACTCCTTTGCAAATTGACCATCTCGGCGTCCGTGATGCCTTTGATTGAATCTTTTATGGCGACTTTCTTCCTCAGTGTAGGTACCTACCTATCCTTAATTTGCCACACAACATTATACAAGTAGGTACGCCTGTTTAGTCACGCATATTATGATGTCTTGTACTGTAGACTTTACTGAATAATGTCCTGTCAAATGTTTTGAAGCCCACTTTAAACTTGTAGGAAATATCGTGCAAGTTGTAGCAAGAGGTAATCTGTGTACAGTCAAGGGCAAAGATATCGACACGGCCAAAGTTACAAAAATATGTATACACGACTTTATGCACTTAACATTAAGGCCATGTATACATATTTTTGCATCTTTGGCCGTGTCGATATCTTTGCCCTTGACTGCACGGTGCCCTAGCCCTACACTTCTAACTCGCTCGCTTTACATCCTCGTACGTAATGTAAAGCAACTTGCGCGATTTTTCTTGCAAATCTAAACTGGCCTGAAGTAAGAAGTAAAGCGAACACAATATTAGAATGATCATGATGGTCAGATCAGAACATAAACTGACCACAAAAATACAAAGGGCTGTACTCCACTGGGAGTAGCTCCCTATTCATACGCCACTGACACGACATCTGCTTATAGCCATTAGGGCTGATCGCATGATTTTATTAAAAACTAAAAAAAAAAACAATATTAGAACACCCACCCATTTCAAGAGACACCAGCTGCCCCAACGGTTGCAGTTTCTCCCTCAGGGCGTCTCCGATCTGCCTGACGACCTCTCCCCGCGCGGGCGCCGGCAGCTCCGCCCACTCATGCCAAGCCTGCTGGGCCGCCGCCGCGCAAGCTTCATAATCTGATGGACTCGCTGCTTGTACCTCTGCTATGATTTTCCCGTTAGCCGGACTATATGATTGGATTACCTGGAGATTGAAAGAAAGAAAGAAAGAAAGAAAGAAAGAAAATACATTTATTTAACGCCATAAAACAAACATAGACCAAATAAAGACATAGTACATGACGCTAAATAGGTCCCCATTCAGCATAATGCCACGGCAAGCCGTGGCGCTGATTTTCAGTGAGGACCTTATCTAAAAACTAACTTAAAAATAAAATGAGATTGGTCAATAATTTAAGCGAGTCCTTCGTTGTACGATTTTATTTTACTAATGCGTGGTTTCGAATTTCTAATGATGGCTAGATATCCGAGTATCTGTCTATATTAGTGAAAATAAATATTTTCGAAAAATTTTTTTTTATAGGTTATGGGCCCAGGTCGTGTACTGTATTTCATATTTGAAATAGTGCTCCTAAATTGTTGTAATCAGGGTCAGATAACCTAAAATTGAAATTTATGGTTCCAAGGACAGCAAAAACGCCCATCCTAACCTTAATGTTAAGTGACGGGTCCGACGTTAGGTATTCGGACATAAAAACTGGGTTCGATTCCCTATCAAAACTAGGTGTTAAAAACATTATTATAGGTGCGTTTCCCTATTCTGCTTCTCTAAACAAATCCAACAATAAATTATATCGTTTAAACAAATTATTGTTTAAGATGACGAGCCGTCATAGTGACGTTTTATTTTTTGACACTAATAATGTTATTAGTGACTACCGACTGACCCCCGACAAGCTTGCTAAATCCTTAGCATGTTTTATTAATTCCGTATTCGGAAATCACTCCCCCTCCCCCAGCCCCGTTAGGACGACACATTCAAGCGCGAATGTGTCTTTAAACCTACCTACACCGACAATAGAGAAGCAAAGTAGTCTATCATTCCTACATCAAAATATAAATCGCTTCACTGGCAAAATATTAGATTTAGAATTACTCTGTGAAAAGTTAAACTTAGATATTATCTGCTTAACAGAAACCTGGCTAAAAAAAGATTCAATGCAATTTAATGTAAATAATTATGCAATAGCTAGCGCCTTCTGCAGAGAATCTGCAGCAGGTGGCGGGTCTATCATATTAGTGAAAAATGGTTTAAAGTTCAAAGAACGCAAAGACCTGTCCAGCCTTTCTGTTGAACGTGTATGCGAGATCGCTTCTGCGGAAACGGAACAGTATTTAATTTTATGTATATATAGACCACCAAACTCGAATATTACTTTGTTTATAAATACTATGGAAGATGTTCTAAGGAAATCAGTAAAACGTAATAAAGCGCTGGTGGTTTGCGGGGACTTTAATATCGATATTTTATCACAATCCGTTGAAAAAGACCAGTTTATTTCTGTTTTAAAATCTTTTAATTTAAATTTCTTATTTAATGAACCCACCAGAGTCACAACCACTTCGACCACATGTATAGACAACATTTGCTTAACTTGTAAGTATTTAGAAAAAGCTGTAATCAGTGGAGTACGGTCGGATCACAAAGCTCAAACAGTGAAGTTACCTCGGGCTAGGGGCGGTGTTAATCAAACCATAGAAATTAGGCCGTTGAACAAACAAAGACTTGACCGTCTCAAAACAAACATCGCGCAAAAAGTAAACAATTTAAAAGTATGCACTAAAAACCCAAACGAAAATTTCAAAATATTGTTAAATACTGTATGCGAAGAATACGATAAAACGTGTAGTAAAAAACGTATTAAAATAGGAAACAAACTGTCATTCAATGAATGGGCTACGCCTGGAATACGTAGGAGTAGGGACGTCTTATATGATCTTTATGATAAGAAATCATGTACTACTGATGAACGTTTCCACCAGTATGTTAGGGATTATTCAAAATTATTCAAAATTATATGTAATAAAGTAAAAGCAGCCCATGTAACTAATAAAATTAAGTCCTCTAATGATAAAATTAAAACAGTTTGGAAAATTATAAATACTGAAACCGGTCGACGTAAGAACGCGGAATCCTCTATATCACTAAAGATTAACAACGTATTAGAAACGGACGCGGTTAAAGTAGCTAACGAGTTTAATACCTACTTCTCTAAAATCCCCATCGAAACGACAAAATGTCTCGCGTCTTCCTCAAAGCTAGCTGAATCGCTCTTAAAAGAAAATGTATCTATTCCAAACATAAGTAACTTTAAATTCACGCATGTCTCTCCCGGTGACATCATTAGGACTTTTAAATTATTGAAAGTAAAAAAAACGGAAGACTTGTGGGGCGTCTCAGTTAAGGTTCTACAGTCTATTTTAGATGTCGTTGCTCCAACTTTAGCTTTTATTTTCAATAGCTGCATAGATGAAGGTGTATTTCCAGATTTGATGAAATATAGTAAAGTAGTTCCTATTTTTAAATCAGGTGATAAAGATAATCCCTCTGATTATCGTCCGGTGTCCATCCTATCAGCGTTTAGCAAAATATTCGAAAAAATAATGCTGACGCAAATGATCTCGCATTTTAATACTCATAAAATCATGCATCCACAGCAGTTCGGATTCACAAAAGGCAGGTCTACTACAGACGCGGGTCATAGTTTAGTTAAATTCATTTTGCAAGCTTGGGAGGAATCACATGACGCTATAGGTGTATTCTGCGACCTCTCGAAAGCTTTTGATTGTGTGGATCATGATACTTTAATTTGTAAGTTAAATTTTTATGGCATTCGTGGCCTCGCTTTAGAACTCATTAAATCTTACCTCACACAAAGAAAGCAAAAGGTAGCGATTAACGGAGCGGTATCGGAGGAATCTGTGGTCGAAATGGGAGTGCCTCAAGGATCCATTCTTGCCCCATTCCTGTATCTTATTTATGTAAATGACCTAACTTATATGGTAAGCCAAAAGTCGGGTATCGTTATGTTTGCTGACGACACGTCTTTACTGTTCAAGGTTAGTAGAAAAGATACCGACTTCACTGAACCCAATGAAACCCTGTCCGTGATATCCGCATGGTTCGCTGCCAATAATTTGTTACTAAATCCTAAGAAAACCAAATGTATTAAATTCTCATTGATAAATTCATCTAACTCGAATTCAATTTCTAATATAAAGTTAAATGGGCAAACTATTGAATTTATAAAATCAACAGTATTTTTAGGAATAACACTCGATTCTAAACTGCAGTGGGGACCTCATGTCACTGCAATCGCGGGTAGATTGAGCTCTGCTGCTTTTGCAGTTTGGAAAATACGGCAGCTAACCGATGTGGCGACGGCACGGTTGGTGTATTTTGCGTACTTTAATAGCATTATGTCGTACGGGCTTATTTTATGGCATTGATGTATATGTACTTACTAGATGCGCACGTTCATGTCAACAATATGTTCAAATATCGGACTGTCACAAGACGTCAACGCTATATAGATTATACACCGCAGACGTGACACAGCTATTTTACCTACGAAACGTAATCATTTTGCATCTGGCAAAATAGATATTTTCGAAAAAAAAACAAACTTTTTAACTGCATTTTTTTAATCAATTGAAAGAAATTATCTTAATAAATAGGCAGATAGTGAATGAGGTTTTGAAAAAAAGCTGAAGCACTAAAAATGTGATTGAAACCTGTAATTCAACGGTTCTTAAGCCTTTATCGCAATGGAACCCCTTATTGGAAATTTAAAATTTGCCGGAGCCCCAAAATAGTCAAAAATGGTGTACTGAGTAATATTATATTATTATTTTTTTTTGTTTTTTAGTAGCAATGTATGCTTGCTCAACGAAATTTCAGATTTTTTAAAAGCGAAAAAGATTTTCGGAATGCCGGAGGGGATTTGAATGTTATTAGTTACTGTTTCCGAACGTAACCTGTGTTTTGGGCGCGCTGTCACTGTCACTATATAGATATATGTATTCATGTAGACAAATGAGAAGTAAAAAGCATGTTCTAATAAATTACTGTTTTATTCTTAAATATATCCAGAAAAAGTTACTAAAATGCGTATCGCGTGACATATTGACGTTCATAAAAATTAGTACATGGAAACAGAATGACAGGTATAAATAAAGCAATTAAACGAATTGTCATGCATGTTCAGTCACAATTTTTTACCTACAACCAATTCTGAATGGGATCGTCTGCACGTTTTAGTCTATGATTGTAAGATGGCGTAATGTCAACGACTTTATAACCTTCGATGCGTTACGTCTTATTTTAAAAATTTTTTTTATTGTGGTATTACAATATTATTAGTTGCTTAATCACTTGTACAAGATGTAATTTTACTTACTTGAGTAGTGAATTGTTACTTACGTGCAGGTTCACGCCTATATTCGGAGTCTCAATCAAAAACTAGTTCGTCCGCCGCTCATGAATGTCAAAGTCATACTAAAGTCCTTTGCAGTGTTGCCACCTTGCCCAAAGAAAAAGTAGCTAAACATACGGTAAAAAGTAGCTAGTTTCGTAAAAAAATACTGTGTTAAAAGTAGCTAAAAGTAGCTAAAAAAAAAGGCAACATGAGATATTTATGTCTTTAATTTTTATATTTCTTTCTATAAATAATAATAATTTATTTATTTATAATAATTTATTTATAGAAAAATATCTTCAAAATCGATGTCATCTTGTGTTGTTAAACTTGTTGAAGGTCCGGCGCAAATTACAACGCAGTCCAACACTCTCGAAATGCACGCAACGCAAGAAAGTGACAACGAACCGAACCAACTGATATTTTAATTAGAAGGGGATTTCCGGATTTCCGGGCGAAAAAGAAATCAAAGTATCCGACACGACAAAAGACGGCCTACTCCGAAATTCGAAAAGTGAGGTTCGTATCGTACCGTCTTTCTCAGTCTCGTATTAAATAGTATAAGTGTCAGAGGGACGGTACGGTACGCACTTCGATTTTCGAATTTCGGAGTAGCCCCGCGAAGACCATAGACATATTTGGGGTTGCCACCTCATAACTCAAAAATTCACCAGAACATTAGTTGCTTTCTGACTGAATGTGCCTAAGTAAGTTTTACATTACAAATTGAAATTGATTGCAACAGCGGTAACTTACTTTAGTAGTAACAGTATTGAAAGTAGCTAAAAAGTGTAGCTAAAAAATTTGGCAACTAAAATTTTTTTTTGTAGCTAACTATTACGTAAAAGTAGCTAGATCTAGCTAAAAAGTAGCTAAAGTGGCAACACTGGTCCTTTGCACAGTGCAAGGTGCAAAGCAGTGGAACACAATGAGTGTTCGGATGGCGTAATCTAGTAAGTACATATACATCAATGTTTTATGGGGATCTGCTGCAGACATCGAATCAATTTTTATCTTGCAAAAGAGAGCAGTTAGAGCAATTTATAATTTGAAGACGCGTGAATCTTTAAGATCATTTTTTAAGGAAACTGGTATCCTAACCCTGCCGTCGCTTTATGTTTTTGAAATAATCATGTACGTTAGGAAGAACATATGTGATTTTCCCACTAACGTCGATAAGCCAAAGGCTACTAGAAACACAGGGAAGCTTAAAGTACCATCTTACAGACTGGCTAAAACCAAAAAGTCGTTTTTGGGAAGTTGCATACGTTTTTATAATAAAATTCCAAAAAATATTACTGAAGAAACTGATACAAAATTTAAATCTACTGTCAAAAAGACATTAATATCTAAGGCTTATTATAAAGTTAACGATTATATCATGGACAGGGATATTTGGAAATAATTCCGATCCGCACTAGCGATCCCTTCAAATAGTGAACCTACTGTGTTAAAAATAAAATTGTGTTAAATACTTGTAATGTATAGTACATAGATGTCATTTATAAATATTGTGAATCTGTTTTTAAAAAAAAAAAAAAAATACCTCGTTGAGTTTCTTGCCGGATTCTTCTCAACAGAGGTTTTTTTCCGAACCGGTGGTAGATTAAAAAAATGACGTGTAAAAGTGCCCATTGCGGCCTATTTGCTGAATAAATGATTTGACTTTGACTTTGACTTTTGACTAGGGAGAGACTCGTTTTGAAATTGATCTAGTAATGCGACTGCCATCATAGAAAAGTGACAAAGAAAAAATTAATATTTAATTCATGGGAATTAAACTTTGTTTGTTTTATGTTCTTGAAATACGGAAATCTTAGAAGTAATTGGTCTTTCGATTCAGACTTTAACGCCAATAGGTACTTCGGTGAAGCTATGTGTAAGTAAATGAAATGAATAATTAGGTACTTAGGTACTTTAGAGAAGTTTATAGAGTTAAAAATAATGCCTGACGACATGCAAGACTGTTTACTAAGGTTAAATGTTATACAACAGGATGATAACGAGAGCACGTAGTCTTATCAGCGCAAGCTAATGGCCTAGGACAATGGAATAGGTGTTTGTTGAACATACTATATTTGCAGTGTGTTTACTGATTTATTACCAACATACTGGTTTCAAGTAATTAATAGCTTGATTTACACGTATAGTCATCAAATCTTGCGAGTTTCACTAGCTTCTTAGGTATTACGGAGATGTCAGTCGGCAAAAAATTGCATTAACAAACACTAATTTGTTTTTGTCACTTTACTAAACCAAAGATCTGGCCTATGTCTTCTAAGTGCTTACTACATTTGAGAGAAAAATCTAATCGAACAGTAATTTTACTACTACAAGTTTGAAGTATTCAGATACAATAGGACTTATTCAAATCAGTAGTAAATCGACTTACCTGCCCATTAGCCTGCCATTTTCCATTGAACACTCCGACATTCTTCTTTTCCAAGCCCAATTCCTTCAAGAAGGAGTATTTAGGGTCCTCGATGAGGAAGCTGGACGAATTACGAGCCATCGGGACGACTAAACGCAGTGAAAACACTTTCCGGCACAACACACGACTCATCAGTGCGTCTTTCACCCGCGCCCGTATCAAAATACTTGTTTACTAAGTATTAACTCGATATGTCATTATCTTATTTGTGAACAATTATAAATGAACGTCTTATCGGACCGATAAAACGGTTGCTGGGTCAAGCTATAAGCTGTAGGTATTTCGTGTAACTATTTCGTAAGAAAAAAGTTTTGCACATATTTTTATGGAAAATTTGGCTTAGTTCTATTTTTGCAATTTTATTAACATCCATATCTCTCAACACAAAACAGTGTACTTATTACCTACCTAATTAGTTTGGATGAATCTTAAATGTACCTATCTGTTGTAAGTAGGGAGAGTAAATAGTAGGTAAAGCTAGTTTTTTTCCATGTTTTCATGAATCACTCGAATGACTATGAGCATATTGCTATATATTTATATTATTTATGTTATAGATTTATGGTTATTTATACGTGTGGTTGAGTATCTTTTTCTTTTTGGTAAATTATATAATTATACCAACGAAAATATAAGTGTCAAAGTATTTACTACCATTGTGTTGTAATCTTCAAAATACCTACATAATTATAAAACCTTCAAGGAGAAATTTTAATTGTGATACATAACTAGTTTTTCACTTCTCATGCTCGTAAAGTTCGTGTTTATGTTGGATCTAAGTACCTAACATAAAATTAATTTTTATGCTGTAGTGAGTGCATAAAGTAAAATCATCGTTTAAGACCAAGGCAATCAGATGTAAACAGCCACAAACAAAAAGTTAACACTAAAAATCAATCAAAATTGATCAATAAAACTAAAAATTAGTAATTTTAACAGTAATGCGAGGTAATGCGTGAACAATAAAAGGTACATAGTAAGTGGACAATTGTTTCCACTGTTGCTATTTCATTTCCTCGCCATCGAAGTGAAAAGCAGAGTGTAAAACTCGAGAATTAAACCCATTTTCCCTCGACGTGTCTATCCAATCTCGCCGCACCGGCTCTGGCTGTATTGAACGTCTTGGGTAAAATGGCTTGTTTTATGATATTGTTGTACAATCTACTATTTATGGCTCGATTGTTAAAATTAGTCTGATGAAATTTTGGATTTTCATACTTTGTTGAAATTAAAACTATCCAGCATGTGGTAACTTAGCTAGTCACTAATTTTGCATCAACTTGTATAAAGATAGTACCTTATTTTATACTTTGTATTACTATAATAGGTGTATAAAATTATTCATAAAATTAAGTAAAAACAAATAACCAATAAACAATTCACCTATGTTATGCTATATTTTATAAATATTATCCCTAATTTGAACGATTATCACATTATAGCACAGGACCAATCACTGCTATTTTCTTTTAACGTCCCCTCTCTATATTCCTTTGCTTTATGATCAAGGTACGTGTTTTCGTTTCTCTTTTGCATCCACTCTGGCAGGGGTTTGTCCCAATCAGGTGGAGGACTGCTGCGTTTCTTCCAAATGTCATTCTTGTAGTGTGCCTTTAGCCTTTCCATACGGCGAGCTTTTTCACTTTCTATCACAGCTTTCTGAAAATTATATAATGGTTAAAAAAAATTTTTTTTTTGATTTCACTGTCGCACATTTTAGGATATTTTCTCAATTTTCAATGAAACAAGAGCTTACAAAAAATAACAGAAAAAAAATTTGGTGGTACATGATTTACCAATTATACCTACTATACTCCATTTATTTTAACATTTGAAACTTAACAGTAAAATTTGCATATGCTTTTAAATTAAACAATGAAACTATTTAAAATTGTGTTAACTTCTATAGTAAAAACATAATAAATACTGCTTATAAATGCACATGTAGTAATTTTTAGTTCATTTATGTTCGAAATACCGAGAAACGCGCGTGTTACATTTTGATTGTAAATAATTCAAATCTAAAATTAAATCCATACTAATATTATAAATGCGAAAGTAACTCTGTCTGTCTGTCTGTCTGTCTGTCTGTTACGCTTTCACGCCAAAACCGCTTAACCGATTTGGATGAAATTTGGTACAGAGATAGAATAGACCTTGAGAAAGGACATAGGCTATCTTTTATCGCGAAAAAGAGGCTTTAAGGGGTTAAAATAGGGGGTGAAAGTTTATATGGTGGAAGTTCGTCGCTGTCGAAGATAAAACTATGAAACTTGGCATTTAGGCATTTAATATACTATCCATATCTATACTAATATTATAAATGTCAAAGTGTGTTTGTATGTATGTCCGTCTTCCCGAGGGAACAGCGCGCGATAACCGAATACCACGCGGGCGGAGCCGCGGGCAAAAGCTAGTGGAAAATATGTCCATTAACTTAAGCAATAAGTATGAACACATCTTTAAACCATGTGAGAGACTTCAGTTAAAATTTATTGAAATTAAGGGTCAATACAGACGGACTGAATTCCAACTGCAACATAACCGCTGCTACAGATTGAACATACAATTTTTCATTTCAATTTGTTTAAATTATTAATTGCAAATTAAAAACTCATACTAACAGCTGCCTTTGTGTCTTTATCTGACTCCCATTTGCAGCAGTTGTCATAGTCCTTTTTCCACTGATTGCAATTTAGGGTTTCTCCGAATATGAAGTACTGGTGAAACCGCCCCCTAAAGCTTGTGCACTCCTTGTATTCATCCTTGTAGATTTCGCAGTCTCTGATCTGGAAGAAAAAGAGACTTAATGTTTAAAAACTTTTTAATTTTTCATTAACCTGGAGAGTACATACCAGTTAAAGTTACCAGTCAAAAATTCATACTTTCATACTAATATTATAAACGCGAAAGAATGTTTATATGGTTGTCCATCTTCCACATCGAAATGGAGAGACGGATCGATGTGATATTTGGCATAAAGATAGTATATGGGACCGAGAGTGACATAGGCTGCTTTTTATCCCGGACAAATGCATAGTACTCAAGGAAACAGCGCACAATAACCGAATTTTATGTGAGCGAAGCCGCCGGCAAAAACGATATTGATCTAAATTACCAATATTAGAATATAGTGGTAGTGTCAGACTCTTTTCATAATATTTTACTCAATATAAAATCATTTACTTAACGTCAAAATTATGAATATGTATGGCCTGGCTCACCTTTACTTACAGATGGACAAACATAAAAACACACACACTTTTGCACTGATAATATTAGTGTGAATCATATTTAGCCTATAACTGTGTCCCACTGCTGGGACTGCCTCCCCTCTTGACTTCCATATCTCCCTAATAGTTTTATCATCATCATCATCATCAGCCCACAGCAGTCCACTGCTGGACATAGGCCTCTTCCATTGCGCGCCACAAGACTAGTCTTCAGCCCCTCGCTTCCATCTGCCGCCAGCGACCCTCCTAAGGTCGTCCGTTCGGTAATCGTTTTATTAATTATAATTTCAGTAAGAAGTAAATATTTTTCTGCTTTTAAAAAGTTACTAAACTTCTATTAAAAAAAATAGTACTTTACGTACCAACCACTTTTCTCCTTCAAAATCACTCGAGTCGTTGGTAGTTTCTTCAACAGGCTTTGGTTCTTTTACTTCGCTACTTGTCGGTGCCATTTTCCAGGAGTTGTTAGGAAATTACAGATGATGAAATCGAAATCGCAGCCCGCAAAAAATTAACCTAAAAAATATTTCATTACATAATGTTCATGGTTATTCCGGTAGCAATTTTATAAATGAAGTAATGCAATACTGATAAAATATATGACATATGAATACTGGTATTTACCATGGCACATTTCATTCACAAAACTCGTAAATAAAATATAAATAATAATTTGAAATTTGACAGTGACTATACACACTCTCATCTATGACAGTGACAGATCTCTTACTTAACAGACTAAACAATCATAGACTAGAAGGCTAGAATAAAGACAATGAAATAAATGAAAGGAAAATCATGTTAACCAACATCAAAAACATGTTAATTTAAAGTTCGTTGTACACTGTAGGTGGTTACAAGAATCCACGCGAAAACTACCAACTGAAACTATTTAAGCTACATAATAAAATGCTCGAAAAATTTAATAACGTGTCATTTCGTTTCGTTGTCACATCATGACAAATTGAGGAGTAAAAGAGATGGATGCGTAGTAGAAAAGAAGAAATTATTTTATTGCACTTTGTTCCTTAGATAAAGAAAAACTCGGCATTTGTTTAAATAAATTAACCATTAAATGTTCTAGATAATTCAGTGGCATTCGAACTGACCAAACGATATAGTAGTGGTATTTCTTGATTTGTTTTCATTTGTGACATTTGGATAAGTTAAACATGTCTCTAAATAAGCTTGTTGGTGGAGATTGTGGCGGTAATAATTCCCTGGTCCAGTTATCTAATATTGTTGGTCGAGATGCAGCAATCACACAACAGATGTCCCAATCGGACAGATTCGTCAACGAATTCATGGCTCAAAATTCTCAAGCGCCACAAACTTTTAACATGAATGCACTTCTCAAAAACATGCCCGAAGTTGAAAAAGGTGGCAGTCATCAGAAAACTTCCACAATTAAATCAAATTTGATGCCAAATATGACCTCACAAATGATGCCTCCATGGATGGCTGGCCCCTCATCATCATATATGCCACCCCAACACATGTTAAGGCCCATGTACATGCCCCCGCAGCCAATGATGCATCAACAAAATAAGTCAAATCTTCAAATTCAATATATGGAAGAATCTGATATTCAAAAACTTGAAAACAGTGATGTTAAAGCAAAGGCACAAGAGTATGTAGACACTGTGAAGAATGATGATGAACTGGCATATAATCAATTTATGTCATTTATGAAGAGAATAAGCGCAGGGGAGCTTAACCTGGGAGACCCAACAGAGACCAGTCAAAGAAAAAGTAGAGATGAAATAATTGATGAAATGGCAGAGAAGTACAAGGATGAATGGGCTAAGTTAAGCGATGTCACCGACTACTGGAACACAGAAGCTGCAAATGGAATCTCCCAGGATTATGCATTTACAGAAGGCAATATTATGCTAGAAAATAAAAGTGCCCTTGAAATAGGCAAGGAGAAATTAAAAATGGGAGACATTCCTGGTGCAGTGCTATGTTTTGAAGCAGCTGCTCAACAACAACCTGACTCCGCTGAGGCATGGTTCTTGCTGGGAACAACTCAAGCTGAGAATGAGCAAGACCCTCTAGCTATTACTGCATTGAAAAAATCACTAGAAATCGACCCTAGACAACTTGAGGCATATATTACTCTAGCAGCTGCATACACAAATGAAAACATGCCGAAGTATGCTTTCATGGCACTGATTGACTGGCTGAGGGCTAGTCCCAAATACAGTGATCTATTACCTCAGGATATTGATCCAAAGAGTTTAGATTTGAAAAGTCTAGAAGCTCATGTTAAATCATTATATTTAAAGGCTGCCCAACTAAACCCCTCTTTGATAGACCCTGATGTTCAAAATGCTTTGGGAGTGGTCTTCAATATTAGTCAAGAATATGATAAAGCTGTAGATTGTTTCAAAACAGCTTTGATGGTTGCAAGCACAGACTCAAAACTGTGGAATAGGCTGGGAGCAACATTAGCTAATAGTGAGAGGTCTGAAGAGGCAGTTGAGGCTTATCATGAAGCCTTGAACTTAGAACCTGGGTTTATCAGAGCTAGATATAATGTTGGCATTACATGTATGAATTTAGGTGCTCACAAGCAGGCAGCAGAACATTTCTTAGTAGCTCTGAACCAGCAATACAAAGCTAAAAGTATGTTTCCAGAATCTACATCTGGAGATGTTGGTTCCTCCACAATCTGGACAACTCTTAGGATGGTGTGCTCTTTCATGGGAGAACATGATGTTGCAAAATTAGTAGATGATAGAAAATTACCTGAACTGAATACTTTCTTTCAAATTGAGTAGTTAATGGTCTGGCTTTTAACGCTTTACATTATCAGAAAAAAATGGTTATCTTTTGATTATCTTATTGCATAATAACTAGCACATGTCACTGTCACTGATAAGTGGTAACAGATATAACATTCTTAAAATATGTTCATTCTTATTTGGGGTTCCTGTTTTGGATGGTTTTAGGGAAATTAGTTTAATATTGGGACTAGAATATGGAATTTAGGTATACTTATTAAGCTCGTATAAAATTGATGCAATAATTATTAAAGCTAGAAAAGTTTTTATATCAATTGTTAAAAAAAAGTGGCCATGAAATATAATATATTTTAATATTTTTGTTCTTTTAACTCTTAGCATGTAAAAAACTGCACTTGTTGTCTGATAAAGGACAGCCCTGTGGATGGTGATTGTAAAACCAGCAAGGCTTACACTGTACTTTGATATTCATAGACTTTGATTTATTCTTTTTATATTGACTATCCCTCTCTACTTCTTCAATTGTTTTTGGATACCTCAACTGCACCTTACCACTCTGTACTTTGAAGATATGGTGGTTGTTTTTCAATAGGGTTTGAAGGCCTCCACACTCTGACTTCAAAGCCTTCAGCTGGTCTTGTGGTATTAGTTGTGCCAATTCATTTATGTCAGCAGTTTTACCTGGAGACCAGATAGTTGACAACATACACCCTTCTAGTAAATAGTCAGTTATGTGCCCAACAATCAACTGAATAATGTTTTTGTCTATTTGAGTACAATTTTTGACTTTTTCAACTGGATCTCGAGATTTAAATTCATCAATCCAAACATTTTCACAATTCTGATCTTTCTTGTTAATGATATTCTGTATGTAATTACACTGTTCTGCAAATTCTTTATCAGTATAAGTTCTGCTTCTGCCAACAAGGCATATTCTTTTAGTGCTGGGTATTTTCAGCCTGTCTGTATCGGTTCTGAACCCAACATCTTCACACAACTGCTTAATGTATTCCAAATATTCCATGTACTGACTCTTGGATGAATTTTTGCGCTGATATTTGGTGCCATCAAAGTTGTAGGCACAGCATGGGAGAAGAAAAAAGTTACATTTGTAGGAACTTCTTGCAGCAATTACTGGGATCCATGGGGTGAGTTCATCTGAGTGATTGCCTATAATCCAATCAGTTTCAGGAAAAAGGTGCACATCTGAAGGTGTTATCGTTTTCTCCTGCAAAGAAATATATTTATTTGACCTGAACTATTTACACTAATATGTAGGCTTCCTACTTGGAGTAGCTTAGGTTTTATTTAGAATCAATAATGTTTCCATTGATTTGAAAGGCCTTACTTACTTCTAGTTTGACGTCACCACCAAACATGTCCCATATTTGTCTCTTTCTAACATCAATTCCAACTCCAGGGTGGCCTTCTTTTGCCAGAATATAGACTAGTAAGCCATTGCCACAACCCAAGTCCACAAAGCTTTGCAGTTCATTAAGACCATGAAGGGATCTTTCTTCTTCCCAAAGCAGAAGTAGGTATGTAGCTATAGCTACATCTTCATAAACAAACTTTGATGGGTCTGTGCATTCAGGCCATATCTGTGAAACAAAGTAGTTTTAAAAAAACTTAGTTTTAATGATATCTTAAGTAAACTTTCAGGCAGTAGCCTTGTGAACAACCTACAGTGCCTTGATGTGTTACCTTAACCATTTCCTTTCCGTATTTGATTTTGAGGTCATTGTATTTCCTGTAATACTTATCAGTTGACACCAGGGCCAGAGATTCATTGCAAAAGCGTAGGTTAGCCTTTTCATTTAAACACTCTTCACCCCACTTAATAAATTGAGGCAGTACTGTTTCCGAGAGCCATTTGAATGACTTTGAGTTAGAATCTAAAACAAACATTACAAGTAGGTCTCAAAAGAAGAAGAATATAATTAGCTACTATTAAAGCTTTAATTTAAAAATTACCATCACTGACCACAATCCGCTTTTAGTACAACTTGACTGCCAGTTAATTGCAAAGTATAAGAGAAAGTTGGACATAAAATCTGCTTATTATTTTCAGGCGTAACATCATAAAACGTGACCTGATCTTTATCTTTTAGCAAGCAGATAAGTTGGACAGCATGGTCGTCGCAGTAGTTTTTAGGTAAAAGCTCTGAAAACGTAACATGAATAAAACTATCGGAATCCGATATATCGGATTGTTGAAGCAGCAAAACTTTTTGCAAATAGACAATATAACTTTCTGCGTTTTTTATAGTTTGAAGTTTTTCACATTGGTCGGGTAAACACCACTGTGATGATACTGGTTTGCAATTACATTCGTACAGTACTTTACTTCCCCATACTCTTTTATTAACTACATGGGATTTATGTTTTAAAATTTGGACAGATTGCCAAAATGATTCTCTAGTCATACTGGTTTTCGTTGTTATTTCATTTTTCATGTTTATTACGCACGAGAATCAACTTTATACAAATCAGAAACAGAACAGCAGGCAGGTCGACCCAAAGAAAGAAAGAGTCACAAACTAATAAGAGGTACTATTGGAGATACAGAGATACTACGTAAAAGAGTGAATGTGCGTGACACGATGATGATGATAGTGACACTGACATTGATGTGACAAGTGACAATGACATTTGACATCGCATGCAAACTATTCAAGCTATTGTTAAATATGCCAAAATAAAGTCAAAATAGCTACGAATAAAAATTTGAAAATTTTGAAAGGAAAATGTAATCATTTGCCGGCAGTTGCTTTTCACATATTTATAGTATAGTTAGACCACTTTCAACTATTTATTATACTTTTAGGACAATTAATAAAGTTCCTCCAGATTAAAAGAGTTTACAGAATTTATGAAAGGCAGCATTTGTAAACACATCTGGTAAAACACGACTGACGTCAGCTGTCTTATACCAACCAGCTACGAAATATACTTGATTATTTTTACTTTTAGAAAATCAATTTTACTACGTAATTTTTAATGTATTTGTATGTCTAATCGTAATATTTTCAATTTTATCTTAATCCCATGATATCTATGTATGTAGGTAATGTCATACACTGAGCTTGAACATGGCTATCAAGGGCTGCGGCAAGCTACACAACATCCCCAGTTTTATGTCGGTGATGATGGGAATCTCGTACCAATAAGATCTCCTGTAAGTAGCAGTATGTAGGCATAATAATATTAAGTGTACATTATTTAAGCGGAGCTCTCTCGCAAGTATATTTACTGCTTTAAATTAGATCCGAAAGATAAGAAAAAATATTTGAACTTTTTATTAAATATGCTTGAAATAATTTATTACGCTGCTCACTTATAATAAATAACAATAATTTTGATAACGTTTAATTTTGTCTCTGAATTTTCATTTCTTTGTGTGTCTATAAATTTGGCATGTTTCCATGATAATATAATAAACAATAATAAATATCATGGGACACTTGACATCAATTGACCTAGGCCCAAATTAAGCAAAGCCTGTACTATGGATACTGGGCAACAGATAAACATACTTATTTTTATAGATAAATACATACTTAAATACCTTATTACATTTAAGACCTGAGAACAAACATTAGTATTATTCATACAAATATCTACTCCTGCTGGGAATCAAACCTGGAACCTCAAGTTTCATAGTCAGTTTCTCTAAAATGGCCATCCGGTCATCTGAATATGCCATTGAGAATGTTTTCCTTCCATGCTTCTATAAGTAAAAAGTAAAATAAGTAAACAATCTTTTCCTGCTATAATATATGAGAATCAGTGAGACAAATAATAGCCAAGTTGTTTTAATGAAAAAAATATAAAGCAGCACTTAGCTTCCTATATATAAGCTACAGATATTATAAATAAATAAAATAGTACTGCATGCAATTTCATCTAAAACATTTACATAAAATTATAAGTTAATATGAATGAAGAATAGAGTTGGTAGTTAGTTTTAAATTATTATCCAAGATTTTAAGTATCCTAAAACTCGCCAATATCCCTGTGCTGTGTCCAACCTATGTACAAAAGTTTACAACTTAAAGACACCAATCACAAAACTATAATAAACAAAACAACTTTATCTTTAACACCTTGTTAATCAATGCAAATGATAAATCATGTATACCTATTAAAAGATTTTGTGGCAAACCACCTTAATCCACATTATTACACAACATCAAGGCTACTAACTGGTTACAAAAGTATAAAGTACATAATCTTTATCTTATATTAAATACAAACATTGCTAAGATTTACGGATTAACACAGATAACCATTGTACATAGATTTAATAATAAACTACTGCAATTTCCCATAAAATTGCTGTGTCTATTGAGCACAGCAGTGCATGTCCACACTAACTAGACACACATGATACACGTATGTACACTTATTATTATGGAACACTGTTATACAATGCATATTTTATAGTCCGTGCTATTCTAGTGACAATGTCAAGTGAGGTAATGCAGTATGTTAATTTGTGTCAAGTTTATCATAGTTATCTAGTGTGTGTCATGATAACCAACCATTGACAAGGCTTGTTTGTGTTATCTTTAGTTCTGCTTGAAATATTCACTGGACTGCATGTGAAGTGAAGTGATGGAATGGCAGTGGCTAAAAGACTGGTGGAGGTTAAAACGATGGAGGAATAGAAAGAAGAAAGAACAAAATGATGATGATTTCTGTTACTGTGATGATTGTTTGCCTGATGTGAGCTTTGATTGACAAAATTTATGTTGATTGTTGATAATGATTACGTTTGTTGTTATAATTGTGTTTGTTTTTAGAAGATAAGAGGATAGATAGATATTTTATGTAACTTCTGTTACTCAAAAAGTTTGTAGTAAATATTCCAGTGTAAATGCTTATAATTTGCGTCACATTCTCACATTATATTTAAAAATAACTTGCTCACTATATATATCAGGCACTGCTTTTATAACAAAGAAAATGAGTCTTTATGTTCTGAGTGTTAATATTTAATTTCATTTGTGGAAGCTAGATCAACAAGAAAGAAACTAATATATTCTTTTGTGATAACTCCATACTCATGGCCTCATATTTGCTTTGCGATTTGAAACAGATGAGCATATATTTTGTAGTTTTTTCTCTATTTATATTTTGCAAAACTACTAGGTAATATTTCATTTTATTAAAACAAGTTATATTAAATAAATAGAGTGAAACTTTATGCTATGTTATAGCTAGCTTTTATGCTTTATATCAGAAGTTAGAGGAGTCTGACCATCCATTCCTTTCAGGCTAAAATATGCTAATAAATAAATAATAAATAAATATCATGGGACACTTGACACCAATTGATCTAGTCCCAAACTAAGCTCTAATAGTGATAATAATAATTAAAAAAACTTCTCACAGAACCCTTCTGTGGGTTTTCACATAACTCAATCCTTTTATTCATAAATAAATGATTATTGGTCCCATGTAGAGAAGCAGGCGCGTATTAGAGTCCTCAATAAAACAAGTGGAATTTACTTTCCGATTTCCTTATAAAGTAGGATAAACAACTAGTCTTGTTATTATCTTTGTTTACCGGGTAAATTTATAAAGCTAATATACAAAGGTCTGGACATGAGTGGGTCATTTGAAGTTGTTTGTATAGTTACACTAGCTTTTGCCGGCGGCTTCGCCCGCGTGGGATTCGGTTATCGCGCGCTGTTCCCTCAGGAACTGTGCATTTTTGTGGGATAAAAAGTTGCCTTTGTCACTCTCTGGCCCTTAACTATCTCTATGCCAAAAACCACGACGCTCCGTCGCTGTTTCGACGTGAAAGACGGACAAACATACAAATACACATACTTTCGCATTTATAATAGTATGGATGAAAGTATGGATTGTATAATTTTAAAGTAGCATTAAATATTTTTCTAGCGTACCTAGGAGTAGGTGGCGCGCAAATTTTGTTGAATTTAAAACGTTGGCAAATAAAAATTGCTTGCCATCAAGTGAAACACTTGTCCATGTGCCGCTTAGGGAGAAATCAGGGGGCTACTACGAAATCCGAAGATCGTATCGTACCGTCCCTCTCACCCTAGTGTTAAATAATATTACCTTCTGCAGGACGGCAAGATACGAAGTTGGAATTTTGCACTTCGTAGTAAGCTAAATGCTTCAATATAATTTTTCCCACCATGAAGACCTATTGTTTCCAAGAGTGCATACCTACTGCATAGATGTCATATACTTCACATGACTCGTGTTCAACTAATTTAACGTAATTTTTCGCTAGTTGTTGGACACAATAGTTTAGGTACTTACGTGATTTTTAATGGCCAGATAGTTTTTATAGTGCATATTGTTACTGTGCAATTGCTCTACTTACCTACCTACAAAGATCTCGAAACATAGTATAGGATCTAAAATTATTTTCATCCAAAATGTTTTAATAAATAAATTATGGTCAAGTGTGAGTTGGACTCGCGCACAGAGGGTTCTCTACGAATTTGTACATATGTCAGAACTAGCCTTAACCCGCGGCTTCGCCCATATTAGAAATAGCTTTATGCCGTATTAACTCAACTGTAAATTATGCCCGTACAATTTTTGGAAATATACTTCTTTCTACCATGATTTTTGTTACCATGCCAAAGTAATAAATAAATGACTTAAAGTTTGGCTTGAAAAAAGGTTTCAGTAATAATTTAAAAGGACAACGCTCGCTCGCACAAGGCCATCTATTGATTGTAAACGAAGTTAACACGTCATCTTGAAGGCCAGGCGAGGTACGTTACGTCACCGTTCTTGGACAGTGCCCTCTACAGTGGCGGACTGACAGGGGGGCGGAAGGGGCGGCCCGCCCCGGGCCTCCAGTCTTGGGGGAGGCCTCCAAATGCCTCCGCGTTCCCCTGATTAAATCCTAAACAAGACTTTAAAATTGTGCTTAGTACCTAATTTTTATTTAAACTACATTTTTGGCCACATAAACCACTGGCCCTCTATCCTTGTTTAAGCTTAAAATATTATCCCACGGGAACGCATTACCGGGATACCAAGTATCTATGTCTCATTGCAGATCTTTGTGTATCTGTACGCCAAGTTTCATGTAAATCCGTTCAGCTGTTATTGCGTGATTGAGTAACAAACATCCAAACTTCCAAACATCTTCACATATTTTCACATTTATAATTAGTAGGAAAGGATATTAATTAGTAGGTAGCTACGCTATTGGCCGTAGATATCTACAACAATCCAGTTAGCAGAGCCCTGCCTTTAAGCAATATCTACGCAGTGTGAGATTATTTTATACTAGTTTTTGCCCGCGGCTCCGCCCGCGTGGTATTCGACTATCGCGCGCTGTTCCGTCGGGAAATGTGCATTTTTCCGGGATAAAAAGTAGCCTATGTCACTCTCGGGCCCATAAAATATCTATGCCAAAAATCACGTCGATCCGTCGCTCCGTTACGGCGTGAAAGACGGACAAACACACAAACATACAAACACACACACTTTCGCATTTATAATATTAATATGGATTGGTTGGTTGGGACCCTCCTTTATTTTATAAAAATTTCAATTGCCTATCAATTAAGGTTCTTAAGATACAGCACTATGACACACTCAGACACATAGACAGTGTAGCGACAAATAGTACCCTAAAAATCTTTTATTAAGCTTAGGACACTTACAGCCAAGTTAATGGAGAAAAGGAAAACCTCTGGAAAATTTAACTTATAGCCCAGCCAATAAACTGGTTACTGGAGTGGACAGGAGTCTTAATTTAATTCCGCAACCTAAGCCCGGTTTAGACATAAAAGAATAATCGGGCAAGTTAAGTACATTGCGAGGCCGTAAAGCCAACGAGTTTGAAGCGATCAATCTAGCACCGCAATGTAATGCAATTTTTTTCTTTATAATTTTAATCTATCATTACAGGTATATCCCAATGCAATGGACAAGTCAAATATGTCGAAATTCTAGCCTTACAATTAATTTTAACATAAAATTGTGACTAGTAAGATCAATAAATTAATGATATTAAAATAAAATTCTACAGTAATAAAATTAAAAAAAAAAACACATTAAGATATTAATTTTAAACCATAATGTTTACACGATTTAGGGCTGTTTCATCATCCATTTATTAGTGTTACCTGGCGGTTAAATGTGATGCCGTCTCTATTTGTTTTGTTCGAATAGACGGAGACGGCATCACATTTTACCGTTAGTTAACGCTAATCAATGGATGGTGAAACAGCCCCTTATTTTTACTTAGATAGTTTTTGAGATATTTTTTTTTTCATAGGGCGAGTTGGACCTGTGCGATTCCCTGGACCCTCACTACGATGGCGGCGGGAAGAAAGTTGTGGTGGGGGTGTGCGCCATGGCCAAGAAGTCGCAGTCGAAGCCCATGAAGGAGATCCTGACGCGGCTCGACGAATTCGAGTATATCAAGATGCTCGTCTTCCCTGAGGAGGTTATCTTGAAGGTTCTCCTCATACTCTAACCTATTAGTGGAACAAAATATTCGGGGTATGCTAGCAGTATCCGTCCCTTTCGTGCTGCGCTAGTTGGAATGAGACAATGCGGGAAGAAAAATATTGAATTGAATTGTAATATAACGTTTTAAACTTTCGTGTTTCTCACTCATAGTCAAAATACCACAAACGGGAATTATCACGCTAACACACACAAGTAATATTTACCTCGACGTTTCGGTCTGCTGCAACGTTGCCGAAACGTCGGAAGTAAATATTAATTGCGTGTGTTAGCGTGATAAGTCCCGTTTGTGGTATTTTGACTTTGAATTGTAATTTTTAGTTCTCACGATGCGTGACTTTGTCTCTTTTGTTCTCTTCCTATGAACAATCTGCTTTTGTTAATATACACATATATCTCATGCGTACCTACATATATAGTTGTGTGAAGTCACGTACCATTTAAACTAAACGGTCAGCGTAGTATGGTTTCTTTACGTGTCTGGTAATCTTTCGTCCCAGTCTCTATTGTCAGCAAAGGACGGAAACTTAAACCTGTGATTGGTACCACTACCGCATTAGCTAAATATTAGTACCGATAATTTTGTGTAATTTTTTTATGTTTATTTTGTTTCACTAGATATATTTGGAATTATATCGTTAGTTTATCTTGGTAACATTATTCCTTCAATTTCTCTTTATACCTATAGACTATTTGCATGTAGTTTCCTAGTAGTTAAGACATTGTTGAATGTTTGCATTGATCGGCTTACACACCCTTTGTCCGAGGTGTCGGGTTGCGCGTCGGTTATGACGCATTCACACTGCCTTACACCTTGCAATGTGCAACGATGCATGTATGTGTATCTTGTAAAAAAACGCCAAGTTCTTTTTAATTTGAACCACGTAATGGACTATAGAAGAGGTCATTTGCAAAAAATAATTGTAGTTTACTATTACTTGATCACTTATTTTAAATGTAGACTTATGTGTTATTCCAGTCCAGTCGTCCAGCTGTCTACATAGGTACCAAATTTTATCCAAATCGGTCGAGCCGTTTTAGCGCGAAGAAGTAACAATAACAAACACACACACACACACTTGCAAAGTTTCGCATTTATAATATTAAACATATGTTTGAACAAGAGCCTTAACTTAATAGAGTCTATTAAAGAGATGGTCTTATTTTAAAAATCTCAGTGCAAATCTAAAATGCTTAGAACATTGATCCATCCATCGCATCCACAGTAATATTTCATTTGAAATAAGGCTTAGAACTGAGAAATTCCATCCTGCCACGTATAAAAGGGTACTTATTTAAATTCAATTCAACGCAGTATGTAGTGAAACTTAACGTAGTTTCTGGATTCAATTTGAAAAGAACTTGGCCAGGCCACTACCGTGCCCATTCGATCGCCGCTAGTGTGGCGGCGAGCTTCTTCATTGTTGAACTGATTCGCGGACATTTCACTCGGCCGTTAGAGAATAACATTTCCTATTTCAATTCGCAGAGCCCCGTCGAGGAGTGGCCCATCTGTGATTGTTTGATCTCTTTCCATTCAAAAGGCTTCCCGCTGGACAAGGCCATTCAATACGAGAAATTACGCAAGCCTTATGTTATAAACAATCTGCATATGCAGTACGACATTCAGGTATTCGCTTCTGTATTTTTCTTATGTATACATTTGAAATTGACACCATTATTGTACAAGACAGTTATTAGTCGCATATCGAATTAATTGCTTAATATCGAATTGTACTGAAAGTTTCCAGGAATTCCATAAGTGGTTTCACTGAATTCATGAATAACGCCAAATGGAAGAAGACAGGTTACAGGCATTACAGCCGAGTTCTTATAATTTTGGGCAAAAAAATTTAAAAAAATATGTGAACACCACTCTATTGTCAGCGGAGTAGAATCGTGTTCAGACATGGATTGAATTTTTACTCAGAAATATAAGAACGCGACTGTAAATGGATTGTAATTCGTTTTGTATCAATTTTATTCACGATTGAATTTAGTATCTATCCTATCTTATTATTTATCAAAACATACTGTGCTGTGTAAATAGATATTTGTGCTCTTTCGCTAACTCACGATCGGATTACAGGATCGCAGGAAAGTATACGCTATATTAGAAGGCGAGGGCATCGAGATACCTAGATACGCTGTTTTGGATCGAGACTCTCCAGACCCCAAGCGTAAGTCTGGAAGCATTTTTCCAAATATTTTCAAGATTTTAACTAAGTTAAAAAAACTTTTAATAACACTTATATGGCAGTAGTGACAGTAGTGTGACTGCTTTAGCACAACAAATTTAAAGTTTCAACTCACAGTTGGGGTCAAATAATTATGTTTACGCTTTACTACCGTGTCGCTTTCACAGCGACAAAGTAAAGGTAAGGTGCTAATCAAAATGTAAAGATACGTATATTTGGGTACTTGGCCCCTCATCACTTCCATCCATGTTCGCTATTAACTTACTAATAACTCTCTCGAAGCCCAGAAAGTTACTGTTTCTGACGGTTTTAGAGTTTAATTCATAATCAGATTTTAATGTCTCAGTTATTTTAAACACGTAATTTTCATACTTAGATCATGAGCTGGTGGAATCCGAGGATCATGTGGAAGTGAACGGGGTTGTGTTCAACAAGCCGTTCGTGGAGAAGCCAGTGTCCGCCGAAGACCACAACATCTACATATATTACCCCACCTCCGCGGGGGGAGGGAGTCAACGGCTGTTTAGAAAGGTATCATTTGAACGGGAGCGCCAAAGTTCGCATACTCTTCGCTAGTCATACCGTAATTTTTGTCCGAATCATCGTTTGTCCGAATTCTTTTCGCACTGAAACATATTTTTCTAAAAATTTGAAATGGTCATCATATATATAGAAACCTATAGGTTAGGTTAGGTTTATTTTATAAGAATTCTAAACAATCCAATCCAAAACAAGAGAGAAAAGAGTGATGACAAACGATAATTGTGACAAAAATTACATAATTAGTATGCGAGCCGATATGGACCCCGTTTTGAACTATTTATTGCGATATAATCACGTAATTTGCAGACTAATACCATTGGATTTGAACCTGGGGGTTATTATCCCCAAATGAATACAAATTTGATTAATTCGATGAGTGTATTGTGTGTGGGAGTCGAAAAACTTAAATTCTGTTAATCAAACGTATTGCTAATTAAAACAAATAATATGGGTAGTGTGTTTCGTGAGGGTTTACCAGGAAGATGCCATAAAACAGTGGGTGCTAATGAGACTGAATAGTTACCTACGCTATAAATTTTAAGAAGTACATAAGTCAACTTTGCTCAGAGGTGCTGCTTTAAAAAATCTACTTAATCAAATTATACGTCTTTTTGCTTGGAACCTGTTTCGTGAAACTATTTATTGGTCTTTTGATAAGAGTATTTTTCCTCTAACTAATTGACCCTAAAGTTGCTGAATATTAAACTTTTCAGATAGGAAGCCGTAGCAGTATTTATTCACCCGAATCTAGAGTGAGGAAGACTGGATCGTTTATTTATGAAGATTTTATGCCGACTGATGGTATGTATGAGTTTTATCGGAAAATTTGAAGTAATCGCACTATTTCTGACGTGACGTGATGTTATCTCAAGTGCTTTTGAATATTAATGTGTCTTTTCTTACGAAATATACCGTGAATTTAGAATGATTTATGACGAATTTGTTTTTTTGGTCGCGCCGAAATCTGCATGCCTATAACGATGTAGCGATTTCATTTTGCTTTGTTGCGTCCTTTTCTTGTGAATTAGATCCTTATCCTCGCGCGGCCCCATGTGCAATAGAATGTACACAATACAATAAGTTCAAGGGAACTGGGAATCTATGACAATGTTTAAAAATTCTTTTGTTTTTTTATTGTTTTGCACCATAGCAGTTTGACGGAAGTTTGACTTTATTCTCAAAACAATTAGATTCTAATTGCTTTGTAATTTTTTTTCAAAATATTATGGTGGGCTTCAAGAGGGTAAAATGTCTCCGAAATTTTCATTTAAAATATATTGGGAATATTAGTTGAGCACGACGGATGTTTTACGCACGCACGGCGAATCACGGGGGGTACCATACCATTACCTGAGAGGCACAGCCTATTGTTCATAAAAACACACGTTTTGTGGTCCATACTGTTGTTTGAAGTCTCTGAGGACGTCTTTGTCGAGCAATGTCTTTACCTAGTACACTTACGTAAAGATAGTTGATATTTACAGCGTCATTGTATGAAGTCATATTTATTTCCAGGCACTGACGTAAAAGTATACACAGTGGGGCCAGATTACGCCCACGCGGAGGCGCGTAAAAGCCCCGCCCTTGACGGGAAAGTCGAAAGGGACTCTGAAGGCAAGGAGATCAGATATCCTGTTATATTATCCAACCAGGAGAAACTGATATCTAGGAAAGTTTGTTTGGCCTTCAAACAGACAGTTTGTGGTTTTGATTTGCTAAGGTACATTATCTTTGCCTATACTTTATTATTGGCTCCCGATGCAAAAAGAGGCTTTGACTCTAATGTCTGTTTGTGGCATTGTAGCTCTCAAACATATGTACCGATTTCGATGCGGTTTTTTTATGTGAAAGCCAGTTTCCTTGCGGTGATTCTCAGCTATGTTTGATAAAAAGATTTTAATTTATTTCGATTTCAGTTCGACTTTTCTAAGTTGGTTAGGTTTTTTTACAATTCCTTTCACTCCTTTTCACACTGCAAATTCGTACAAATATAAACTAAGGGACTATTAGAAGACGAATCTTCTAAAATGAATAGCAAACTTGAAATAAGCTGAAATTTTGGTCCTCCAAGCCGGATCCCTAACACAAACTTTAAAATAATTATTTCCAGAGCGAACGGAAAATCATTCGTGTGCGACGTAAACGGGTTTTCGTTCGTGAAAAACTCCAACAAATATTACGATGACTGCGCCAAGATACTGGGCAACATGATTCTACGCGAGTTGGCTCCAACGCTGCACATCCCTTGGTCTGTGCCCTTTCAGCTCGATGACCCCCCCATAGTGCCTACTACTTTCGGAAAGATGATGGAGTTGAGGTGCGTGGTGGCGGTCATAAGGCACGGGGACAGGACCCCCAAGCAGAAGATGAAAGTTGAAGTGCGACATCCAAGGTTAGTCGGGGTTTGTTAGGATACTGAAACGGGGGGGAGCAGGAGAGAGAAGCTGCCCCTGAAATTGTGTGCTTTACATTATGACAAGCGCGGGAGATCCAACTTAAAAAAATGTGATCACCATGTATATTCTCAACTATTTTTTTTTTGCGTTAATTTTTTTTAAATAAAATATTTAAAATAATATTACATCATAATTTACTGAAATGTCAAGTTCTGACAATTTATATTGATGCCGTTAAAGGTAGTATAAATAATATTAATAATAATCATATAAAAATAAAATACTAAGTATGCTGCATGTCTATATTTTCATAATAATATATCTATACTATAGATTCTACAGGATATGGCAAAGCCAGCAGCTTTCGAATACGGTATTGCGGCGTTGTTATTCGACAAGTACAATTTCCTTTAGATTACGATTAAAATACAGTAAATTCTGCGTCTATTTATGAGATCTAAACGACGATTAGATTAGAGACAACTTCTGTCACGTAGATGTCTGATTTCGTATCAATATATTGTCTGTCACTATGGCGAAATTGGGTTTTTCTATTTGCCTAAAGGAAAGTCATATGTATGGTATCAACAGCTGAACTAAATACATATGGCTGTCGCATAATTGTCATCACGTGTCTAGACTAAAGGTATAATGAGAAACTAAACATTTAATAAGTACTTCTTTAAACTTTATTTCTTACCGATCGACTAATTGAAAATTAGTCTTTTTTTTTTCAAAGCTAATAAAGTGTTTATGGGCATTTTCAATGAAACATGTACAGTCAAGGGCATAAATAAATATACGTTCCCAAGCAATCAAAAATACAGTATAGTTGATTAGCCAGAAATATCAGTACGGTAATCCGGCCAAAAATATCAAAAAGATCTAGACATTTACATGGCCATAAATATATGTACAATGTCAGTCAAATATATGTAGGCAAAATACATGTATTAGCTCTATAGGACATTGGTATGTAATTATTGTAATTAATAAGAGTACATTGACAGTTCATAATTTAAAACTTATTTTTGCTTATACATACTAACAGAGTTATAGCCTCATGCTCCTATAAGAAGCTGCATTAATATCTGCCATAGTGGAGCATGCAAAAATATCCGACTCGCTCTTGTAAAAAAAAAAAATGGCTGACCCTAGAAATAACAGTTGGGTGCCCTCTATTTCGCATACTTTTTAATGTCCGAAACTGATTACGCATAACAGGTTTCGCATAATTTATTTACGCCGAATCTTAAGCTTGCCGAAATATTAGTTCGGCATAATTCTGTATAAGCCGAATAATGGTTTACCCGAATTTATTTTAGCATAATATTAACATGGCCGACTTCGCCTCAGAGTCGTTAAATTCATATGAATATTTGCTTTCCAGACATAAAATTGGTGGTAACCATATTCAAAGTTAATTAAGTATGCGAAAGTAACTTGGTGGGTACGTAATTTTCTGCCTAAACAATATTCGGAATTCACAAATTATGCGTAATCCCCATTCGGCTTACATTAGTTATGCGTAAGAGAGCTCTGCGTAAACTGTTACGCGAAAACAGTTTCGGGATAAATACTATTATGTGTAATCAGCTAATGCAAAATAGAAAAAAATATGCGTAAACAACGGGAACCTTATCAGATATTTATACACGCTTTGTTGTGTCAGATGTTGGTACTAGTGACTATACAGGACAGGTGGCCAGTACACATTTTGACATTGACATAGGCTACATAGTTACTCATGTATCCTATTTTAAAATATAATTGTACTTTACAGATTCTTCGAAATATTTGAAAAATACGAGGGTTTCAAGCGCGGGCACGTCAAGTTGAAGAAGCCCAAGCAACTGCAAGAGATCTTGGACATTGCGCGGGCGCTGCTAGCCGATATACACACGCGGCACGCCGACCCCGAAATAGAGGAGAAACAGGGCAAGCTGGAGCAACTCAAGAGTGTGCTTGAGATGTGAGTATGAGAAATGGACGAATGCGTGTGGAGCACAAAAATAATTTTAAACCTCGTGCGGCACAATGTGCAATAGAATGTACACAATAAGTTCAAGGGAATTAGGAATCTATGAGAATGCTACAAAGTAAAAATTCTTTTGTTTTTCTATTGTTCTGCACCATGGTAGGTTGACGGCAGTTTGACTTTACTCTCGAAACAATTAGATTCCAAGAGCTTTGTCATTTTTTTTTCAAAATATTTATATGGTTGGCTTCAGGAGGCTAACAAAATAAAAACGGCTTCAGAGATCTAGAAACTTATTGCCATTAGTCACTAAGCATCTTACAAAACATCATTTAATAATACTACAGTTTATAAAATGTAATATTTCAGGTATGGCCACTTCTCAGGCATAAATCGCAAGGTGCAGATGAAATACCAGCCCCGCGGGCGGCCGCGCGGCTCGAGCTCCGACGACGGTAACGCGCCCCCGCCGCACGGTCTGCCTCGCATTATTACACCGCTTCTTATTGGCCGGTCGTTCGTGCGTGACGTGATGCGAGCAAAATTCTGCGCGCTGATTGGTCGACATTGCCACGTACCGACGACATATTAATTAAAATGTTTCGTTCATTGCACTAATGATTTTATGAGGGTGGCGGGAAATTTTACAGTGGTTTAGATAAGATGGAATCTGATTGGTGGATTTTGGTCGCATTCACGTCACGTAGCTAATTATTATTACGTTTGGGACACCTAAGAATGTTAATACACCTACGCGTTGTTTGTCTGCCACATCTATAGAATAGCTCTTAGTTATATATCAATATGCGACTGATCGATTAAATCACCAGGTATCGATTAAAGATCGCGTAGGTATATTGACATATAGAACGACTGGTTTTGTTGTTTTGTTTTGCTAATGGCGCTGGATTTATGAAATTTTAATAAGAAACGTTTGGTTCTGAAATAGTAAATACTAGCACTAAGCAAACAACTATAAATGCCGGCGGCCATGTTTTTCTCGGCAACATATATGTTAAAGGCTGTGTCATTTCGGGTCCTACTACTGCACCTGCAAATATCGGGTTGAATAAAGAACTATTTTTGGTTATCATCCCTTCATTAACTTAGTTACACTTTTATTAATAAGAAGATGCTGAACTGTTAAAAAAAATGTCCTCGTTTGACATAAGCAAATGTCAAAGTGACAGATAAAGACAAACGAATGTTAAGTTGACAGAATCATAGTAAGCCTTTGTGGATCAAGGATAAAACTATAAGAACTCACTGATTTCTTTGGGTCGAAGTCATTGAAGAGCCCAAAGACCCTCACTGTTTGTAAATAAATGCAAAATTAATGTTTTTTTTTGGCAGAGTGAGCTTTAAATAAGCACAAATTTCAAAGCAACTACGCAATATGGCAACACTTTTAGTTTGAAACATAATTTGCGCTTTGGCTATTATAATGAAAGTCGAGTTACCGGCAGCGCATAATAGAACTGATTTATATTTAGTCTCTAGAAAAGTTAGTATCTCATCACGAATGATTTGAATTAAACTTGGTTATTATACCTATAAGGTGTTTTTAGTCACCATCGTAATTTCGATATGTGGTCAGTGTCGATAAAATACCATGTTGAAGTATTTTTAATTTGATTTTTTTTATTAAAATATCTTCATAGAATAACATAAAATGTTAAATGTAAAAACAAAATGAAATTGATGACACTATACTATATGATATCGAAATTTGGATGGTGTTAAAAAAATCAACTTTTATAATATCAATACACCTAGATATTCAAATGCATGATATTCAAGAGTACCAAATACACTCATCCCATTGTAATAGTTCCTAAGCTTCTTCCAACGTTGTTAATTACTAAACTAATAAGATTTTTCTTAAAAAGAAAGATATTTGTTAACAAACTTTTTTTGCTGACAGTTCTTAAGTGTTATTACATTTTTCACAGTAAGTACTCGAGTCCATACCAAATTTCTAATCAATCCACTCTTAGAAGTGGCTCAAATTGCACTTGCATTGGACAACTTATATGCGTACACTGCAAGACAAAAGCTTGTAAAAATCGTCGCTCGTACATCCATGCTAATATTATAAATGCGAAAGTGTGTGTTTGTAACTTTGTGTGTGTTTGTCCGTCTTTCACGCTGTAACGGAGCGAGGGATCGACGTGATTTTTGGCATAAAGATAGTCTATGGGCCCGAGAGTGATATTAGCTACTTTTTATCCCGGAAAAATGCAGTTCCCAAGGGAACAGCGCGCGATAACCGAATACCACGCGGGCGGAGCCGCGGGCAAAAGCTAGTAATTAAATATTAATTAGTAAAAAAAAAAAGGTTTATTAAAAATAATGGTTATAAATAGTTTACAATTTCATTTTTGGATTTACAACATCAGCATGCTGAGATGACTAAAATTATTTAGTCTAGGGACTGATTGCAAGATGAAGAATAAGTAAAAAAAAAAAAAACTTTAAAATAACCCGAAACCGTAAGTGAAGGGTCCACGGAAAGAACATGTCTAGTCACATAAGCAACTTTTTGAGTTATAGCGGTTTGAAAGTTAGTCATCATGAACAATTACTATGGTTACTATTTCTTTAAAAGTAAAAAAAAATACAATTTATAATGTTTTCAGATTATTTAATTCAATGGTAAGTCATAGTACTTTGGGAGCTCTACATTTCGAGATTAAAATCTCAATTTCAAAAAAAAGTGACTAGACATGTTCTTTCCGTGGACCCTTCAAGTTCGTTGCACTGGTAATATCAATCGACTAAATCTCCGGGTACCACAGTAGAGGGCGCCGGGGAGCCGTCGCTAGTGCTGATACTGAAGTGGGGCGGCGAGCTGACCCCGGCCGGCCGCATCCAAGCCGAGGAGCTGGGCCGGATGTTCCGATGCATGTACCCCGGGGGACAGGGGCGCCACATCCCTGGTTAGTCAACTGTCATAGCTAAAGTACAATTCAATAGATTCTGACATTTTCTACACATTTAACACACCTTAACGTGGGCACGCTTGATTATATATGTCCCTGTTGTTGCAATGAGGGCTATCGCGAATGAATTTTCCGCTAGAGGCGCTAGTGTAGCGTGAGGTCAACGAAATGTCAAATCTCATAGTTTTTGGGTGAGCTACGCGGGTTTATTTATAATTAGAACAATTTTGTGAATATTTTGCATTACCTGAAATTAATTATGGCAATTATGCGATAAGGGGCAATGAAAGTCTGTAATTTGAGACAGTTTTGTCTTTCGAAAACTTTTGTCCTCCCTTTTTTCCGAACAAAACGGGATTACGCAATACCGTGGTTGCTCGATATTTTTATGGTACTGTTTTAAGATATATTAAATATGATTTTAATCTAAAATTTGTTTTCACGCCCGATAAAACAGACTTAAAAACCTCACGCAACAGTGGCGCCATCTAGTGAGATAAAAAACGATAGCCCTCATTATCATCTAAAAGGAATCAAAAAATAATAATAGTCACATCACAAAGCCTTAGGCAGCCCGGTGTTCATATTACTAGGCTGGAAATGTCTACAGGATTGTCAGATTCTATTGAATTGGAGTATACGCTTAATCGTTGTTTATTTACTATCGTCTGCTAACGTTAGGTATCAAATCCCAATTGTTTTACTGTAAAAATTGGCAGCGGAGAAATCCCCCTTCTTCCCTATCTCCTGGAAATATTTAGAAATCCCTTCTTAATACACCTTCGTAACCCTCAAAGAAAATTTGTGTCAAATTTTAAATATTTCTCCAATAGTTGGGCTTTGCGTTATCTGTGTCAGTTAAGTAGTATAAAAAATCATATATACGCTAAACTCGACTGTGCTTTCTTTTCAAATATTTTAAAATACTAGAATGTAGAAGACGGGTCGTGGTTCTTTTTTTTTAAATCAGTAAGACACAATCGCACGTCTCTTGACCAGCCTATACCTGCCAGTAACTTGATAGATGATTCGATCTCTTTGGTCATGACACGGAACACCAATAATTCATGTTCCGAATTCAACTCACATTTCTACCCTCTGTGAAAATCTCTCCTAGAAAAGTATTTTTACTCCTTATTGACGAACCAAAATCGTCAGATTTCGAATAAATTAGATAAAAAAACAGCTCTACTCAAATTATGTCAATCGTTACATTCTACATTCATTTACAACCCCAAAAACCAACCTATACAAAACTAGAAAATGCCAATGCCATATGATTCATGTATTGACAAACAAGCCTATGTACTAGTAAAAGTGCTGAACTATTTTCTTTACTTTATTTTTCTTTATTTGTTTGTTTCACTAACACTACAGTATGATCGTATATTTAACTAACACCATGTACCTAACATATTTATAAGTAATACTAACAACTGATGGATCCTAGTTATCTGAATAAATAAATTTTATTATTATCATTATTAATGCTAAATATCCGTTGTTCCTTACAAGGCGAAGGCGGCACTCAGGGTTTGGGTCTACTCCGCCTCCACTCCACGTTCCGCCACGACCTCAAAATATACGCGTCTGACGAGGGACGCGTCCAGATGACCGCAGCGGCCTTCGCCAAAGGCCTACTGGCCTTGGAAGGGGAACTCACCCCGATACTAGTGCAGATGGTCAAGTCCGCTAACACCAATGGGCTGCTGGATAACGACTGTGATTCCTCGAAGGTGCAGAACATGTGAGTTTTTTTTATAAAACGTAAAGTGAATAAACACCAAATCTGCCTGTCTGAGATTTGAACCATAGACCTCCAGGTTGCTAGCCCAATACTATACCGCTAAAGCATCACGCTGATGTCAAAGCTATCGAAATTACCGATGGCTGATCTAATGCATGAGAGATAAGGGATGATAGAATAGATTCAACCTCAAGGAAAATGCGCAAAAACTTGAAAACACTTGTTTTTTCCTCAAGATAAGACCAAGCTAGATCGATTGTTCGTCCCCGAAAACTCTCACAGGTACCAAATTTCATCAAAATCGTTACACAGCTCATGTAAAAATCAATCCTAATAAGCCTTTACTTGAATTTCCTCGATTGATTTGAATATTATCTCATGAAGGAATATTGTGTCCAACAGTCCAACCAACCCACAAAATAAGATAATTTTGGACAGTTAAAAGTTGTTACAAGACGAATTCTCCAGACATATTGAGAAACAATGTACCGAGCACTAACCTCACCGTCCAGGGCTAAGGCGCGTCTCCACGAAGCCATGCAAGTGGACCGCGAGTTCACGGAAGAAGACCGCGCCCGCATCAACCCGTGCGACTCGCTCAGTATCGCGGCGGCCATGGACTTTGTCAAGAACCCGGTGCGGTGCTGCGCGCACGTGCACACGCTCATACAACAGCTGGTGCATATCGTGCTTGTGAAGAAAGATGACCCTAAGACTAAAGGTAAAATAATTAAAAAAGTGTAAAATATTACAGCTGATCCTGTGTTGCCTAAATCCCAGTGTTTTCTGCATACTGCTTGCTATTATATATTGCTTGGTAATTTTTTTAGAATATAAGCGCTGCAGGCGTCTAACGCCTCAGCATTATGCTGAGTCAGCGGCCGTTTCACTTTTGCGGGGACACACAAAATCGTGTATTTTTATTTTGATATTTCCTTTTTGTTTTGTTTGTGTTTGTTGTCTATTGTTTTTTTTTGTTGTATTTGTATGTCTTTGTGAATTTGAATAAATGTCTTTCTTCTTCTTCTTCTTCTTCTTCTTCTTCTTCTATACGCTATCCTCCTAGTATTGATAGGTCAAATAAATCAGACGTCACTAATTATATTAGCTAAACTTTTATAGAACATCATTTAAATCGAAAACCTAAAGGGTAAATATTCAAACGACATAGCTAGCCTTTGGTAGGCGACTCGGTCGCCTTAGCAACGGCTAATAACGCCTAGCAATCAAAAAACGCTAAAAAAAGACACGTTTCTTGTATGGCGACCCCCCTTCATTTGTAACTTTATTTTATTTTTAGTATTTGTTGTTATAGCGGCCACAGTAATACATAATCTGTGAAAATTTCAAGTGTCTAACTATTACGGCTTAAGAGATAGAGCTCTGTGACAGACGGACGGACAGACAGACAGACAGACAGACAGACAGACAGCGGAGTCTCAGTAATAGGGTCCCGTTGGCACCCGTTGGGTACGAAACCCTAAAAACTAAGAGCAACGCTCAATGACGCGCAAATTATTAATCAATGGCTGCTCCATCGTTTACTGGCACAAACGCACTGCCATATAGTTCGCTAAAATGTTTTCGCGCCTTAGAACATGCTTGCTGTATAAGTAGATCGTTTTAGCTTATATTTCAATCATCATCATCATATCAGCCGTAGGACGTCCACTGTTGGGCTTAGTCATTGGACTTCCAGTTTCGCTCCCTGGCAATCACAATAAAATGACTGTTTTCGCATACAAAAACTATCATTTGATTGTGATCGCGTGTGTCAGAAACGTTACGCAATAGACCCTCAGGTCATCCTTCCATCTGGTTGGTGGACGTCCTATGCTGCGCTCACTTAACCTATATTTTTGTGGTACTATAATTACATTGTCACCATCCAGATACAATCCTCTATCACGGCGAGACGTGGGAGCTGATGGGTCGGCGATGGGGCAAGATAGAAAAGGACTTCTGCACAAAGAACCACAACTATGACATCTCCAAGATCCCAGACATCTACGACTGCATCAAATACGATTTGCAGCATAACCAACACGCGCTGCAATTTGACTTGGCCGAAGAGCTGTATATGTACGCCAAGTATTTGGCTGATATTGTTATACCACAGGTGAGCTATTGTAGCAGATAGAAAGAAAGAAAAATTTATTAAAAAAAAAATATTTTTTAATTTAGGCTTCAAAACAACGCAATATCCACAACAGGCTTCGTCAACAGAATAATTTATTTTGGCGATTTATTTTGGCTCCATAAGTACCACCTAAGACTAAGACTAAAACTAGCACTAAAACTGTATTAAGTACTTGGTAACACGACAGGATCCCAAAAATGGTCTCCACTCAGCATGTGTTGCCGCACATTATGTGCAGCAACGCTGGTTTTTTTGTGAAGATAGAGTTTTGTGTGAGTGCGCTTTCGAATCGGGGGTATTTTTTACAATTACATCACTCAATTGTTAATTTGAAGGTTATGAAAAGTTTCATTATATTTGAAGTAAGGGTAGTAGTAGAAAATTAATGTTTTGGTTCTTATCTTAGCTATATGTTTGATAAAAATCGGTTCCGCCGTTTTTGAGATATTGAACTTTGAAATGACAAATAGGATATTCATAATATCAGATAACAATGATCTATTACAATATGTTAATAAAAAAAATCCATCAACACATGTTACTTCATTAAAATTAAAAAGAAAACGGCCCAATGCGAGTCGGACTCGCGCACGAAGGGTTCCGTACTATTTATACAACATTCATTATACATTAGCAAAAAACGGCAAAAAATCACGTTTGCTGTATGGCAGCCCCCCTTAAATATTTATTTTATTCTGTTTTTAGTGTTTGTTGTAATAGCGGCCACAGTTATACATAAACTGTGTAACTATTACAGTTCATGAGATACAGCAGCCCGGTGACAAACATACAGACAGCAAAGTAATAGGGTTTCCGTTTTTATCCTTGGATACGGAACCCTAAAAAATTAAAATTAACAATATTGGGGGCTTTCCACTTTTCTAAGTTGGTTAAGTCACTACAATATTGAAATTCAAACATTGATTAATTATTTTTTTATTTTATTTAGGAATACGGTCTGACAATGCAAGAGAAGCTGACGATCGGACAAGGCATATGCACGCCGCTGCTCAAAAAAATACGCGCCGACCTGCAGAGAAACATCGAGGAGTCCGGCGAAGAGACTGTCAATAGACTCAACCCAAGGTACTAAATGAACTAAAAACGTTTACTTTTCTCATTCGAGACCTTAGGATAGCAACGTCTATGCAACAAATGTGTGTTCCTGCAACAAATCACACACAAACATTTTTCTCTGAGGATGAATTCTGGTTGAGTTCGGAACGCGTCGTAGTACGGTGTTGATGATAATTGGATTTGTGTATTCTTACTGTGGAGGTAGGAGGAGCTGTATGAATACACATTTGTTGCTATCATAAGGTCTAAAGTAATTGTTTTTAGTTTATTGATATGGACCTCCGCAAAGTAAATGGAATCTCCAAAAATGATACCGTGGATTTTGCCCCGATCCTGTTTGAATGTCGGCATAAGACGGCCTATGTTATTCGGGTTATTCCAGATATCCTGACATACATACCAACTCGTAACCTTTCACATTCCGTCATTACTTTGAAAAAATCTTGTATTTTAAAATCAATGTGTCAACAAAATCGAACCTTGGTGTCATAAAGATCACTCAAAAAAATTATCAATTTTGAGGTACAAGTTTTTTTTAAGTAGTGACAATTTATAATATTAAGATGTGGCAGTTAAAATACATTATACATTATTTATGTAATAACTGAAGTGTTATTGGTCGTGCTAGGTACAGTCACGGCGTGTCGTCGCCGGGGCGGCACGTGCGCACGCGCCTGTACTTCACGAGCGAAAGCCACGTGCACTCGCTGCTGACTGTACTGCGGTGCGGCTCGCTGCTTGACGTACGTATTGTTTTGTGTACTTATCTTATATATATATTCTAGGTTACTGTGATTTTTATGAGATTTTAAAGAGGATGAGGTTGTCTATTGAGTTGTATTTTTTATTCTTGTCGTTGTTTTTTTTTAACTGAACAGGGATTGACCTGTATCATCTGATGATAGTGCCGACGAGGCTAATGATGTAACTGAATAATGAAGTAACAATGTATTTAATTTGAACTTGTAATAAAAGTTATTTATCCGAAAAACGAGCCTGGAAGTTATAAACTACTTTTGACGTTATGAATAAGCTTTCAACAAGTGACGTAGTGTAACAATCGCCATAAAAATGTAACGCAATTTATCTTAAAGAGACAACCAAGACGGCCTTACTGTCACTATTTAAAAAAAAAGCTAGTAGGTACAGTCAAGGGCAAAAATATGTATGCACTTTAGTACCTTGTCTATTTTCGTCATATTTGAACTGCCATATACTGTCACAGTGCTTAAACTGACAAGGTACTGCATAGGTGTTTACATATTGCAAGGTGCATTTTATTAAGGTGCATACATATTTTTGTCCTTCACTGTACCTCAATATCGGTATTTTTTCTGAGTGACTAGCTTTTTTAAAAGTAGTGACATGATGACACGGCATAGTAAATATAATTTCTCAGGTGGTGAAGGACGAGCAATGGCGGCGTGCGATGGAATATGTATCCATGGTGTCTGAACTCAACTACATGTCCCAAATCGTCGTCATGCTGTACGAGGATCCTACTAAGGATCCCTGCTCCGAGGAGAGGTAACGTAATACGGCTGATACCTCTACGCGTGCCTGAGAAAAAAAGGTCGTGATAGACACAACAAAGTGATCCTGTAATATGGGTTCCGTTTTTAGGGTTCCGTAGCCAGAATGGCAAAAAGGGAACCCTTATAGTTTCGCCATGTCTGCCTGTCTGTCTGTCCGACCGCGGCTTTGCTCACAGACTATCAATGCTAGAAAGCTGTAATTTTGCACGAATATATATGTAAACCATGCCGACAAAGCAGTACAATAAAAAATTAAATTACTGGCACTTGAGGTATTCTACTTAGGCCTCTAGGTTGGCAACGCATCTGCAATACCCCTGGTGTTGCAGATTTTTATGGGCGGTGGTGATCTCTTACCACCAGGAGACCCACTTGCTCGTTTGCCTTCCAGTCGAATAAAAAAATAAATTAAAAAAGTCACACGGACTAAATTAAAAAATTAATTACTTTTACTCCCTAGGGACTAAAGTACTCACATCAATCCCACCTCGTAAGGCTATATTGACCTACTTTTAAAGCATGAGAAGTGAAAAATGAGTAAAATTAAGCTCGTCTTGCTTCGCCCTTATGCACTATACGTCTCTACTTAGTAGCCCCTCTGACTTCAGGTTCCACGTGGAGCTCCACTTCAGCCCGGGCGTGAACTGCTGCGTGCAGAAGAACCTGCCGCCCGGCCCCGGCTTCCGGCCGCACAGCCGGAACCACTCCACCACCAACAACTCGGTGAGTTCGCACGATAATTATGGTGGCATTGTAAATTTGGGTGCCCAAAATGTGAGACGCTCTGTTTTTTAATACTGCTAGTCAAAATACCACAAACGGGACTTAACACGCTAACACACACAAGTAAAATTTACCTCGACGTTTTGGCAACGTTGCAGTTGCTGTGGTCACGAGTAGACTGAAGTGAGGGGGGGGTCTGCCTAGAAAAATACTGCTGTCAAAATGTGGAAGGACACATCTAACATTTTGTTAAACTCGAGAATATAAATGTTGAAAGATTTTTTGTTTTTTGTAACAAAATAAATAAAGTAAAAAAATAGTCTAAATATGGAAGTTGCAGGCGAAGAGTCCAAAAACCCGATGAAATGGAATTTATTTAATAAAGATATAAAAATTACATTAAGATGTTCTTAAGCCTAACTTAACCTAAGAGCCTGAGCCAATGCGATGTTAGCAATTGACTGACACTTGGAGGCTGCGTCCGCCGCTGGCGCGCGGTGCTTGGTCAGCGCCTCGTGCTTCGTGCTCACGCGGCGCCCGGCATGATCGCTTCGTCAGCTAACGCAGCTCGGTTGCGATGTCACTAGATTAGCGATCCGTAGGCACGTAGCGTACATAACACCTCCCCTCTCAGACCAGCAACTATTTTGGAACGCTAGGAGAAAATGTTGCTGGATGGTGATCCTCGGCAGGTCTTTTGCAGGTCAAGAGGATACTGTAGTGGTTGTGTAGTTGCTGCTGGCTTCTGCTGTTTCGTCGAAGTTCTTCCAGAGCAGTTCCTCATGCGATTTCTGTTCACAGCGATAATGAGCGCGATAACGCTAAGCACGATCGTGTAGAAGGAGATCGTGGGATGGTATATTGTTGTGTCTTCCTTCAGGCTGGTCAGTTGTGAATGCAGTAGGAGCTGATTTGATGGTAGATGTTCTGACCTTCGGGCTTTCTGCCTCTATGTACATATGAATCGCTGTCAGTTGCTATTAATGGATTTGGGTGTGGGTATCAATTAATAGAGGATGGACTTTGGACTATATAGATAATCTAATTGAAAAGTAAAACGGAAAAGTGAAAGTAAGTAAAATGGGAAATCATTAATGGTGGGGGTTTGTGAGGGGATAATAAGGAGAATCTGAATGACTACTAATAAAAATATAAAACTCAAAGTTCTAAGTCTATACCATACAAGTTTTATTTTTTAACCTATTTAATATTGTATTCAATACACGCGAACTCATCATTTAATGATAATTATAGTAAGCATGTAGGTATGCAATTTTTTTAATACTATTATTTAAGCAAAGACTTGGCAGATTTTTGCCAGAAACTATGCTTAAAAATGTTGACACTAATATTGGTCAACGCGTTTTAAAATAAAGTTACTTAATATTTTATAGCTAACGAGTCTGCTCGATGCAGATTCGCTAGGCCCTAAATTCCGAGAACGGATTAATTTTTTGGGCAGGGAGTGACTTATTTTGCTAAGGAAAGGAAGCAACACGAGATCGATTCAAGTGTACTTACATAAATTCCATGTCCTTGGTGTTCTTGGTGAATCGATGTCTGGATTCCTCTTCCACTCTGCAGACTCCAGGTTCTTTTTATCCTCGAATAGGGCGTTGAAAGCCGGCTGCCCGCGATCGCAGGCGCACGATTGCGAAAAGACGATCACGACGCGGACTAGCTTCGAGGATCCTACGACTGCGCCAAATATGGAAGTTGCAGGCGAAGAGTCCAAAAACCCGATGAAATGGAATTTATTTAATAAAGATATAAAAATTACATTAAGATGTTCTTAAGCCTAACTTAACCTAAGAGCCTGAGCCAATGCGATGTTAGCAATTGACTGACACTTGGAGGCTGCGTCCGCCGCTGGCGCGCGGTGCTTGGTCAGCGCCTCGTGCTTCGTGCTCACGCGGCGCCCGGCATGATCGCTTCGTCAGCTAACGCAGCTCGGTTGCGATGTCACTAGATTAGCGATCCGTAGGCACGTAGCGTACATAACAGTCTTGCAATGTTAGGAAAAATAGGCATATTTTATGTTATGCCTTTCCATTTTAATATTCAACATCATTTAACATTAAAAATTAAGCACATTTAGCCTACCTTTTTACCCGACTGCAAGGAGAGGTAACTAAGCATTTAACCATAGCGAAATATGCCTCTGCTTTAATAAATCTAGTAGTAAATCTATCTCAGGCATTTGTGCCCTTTGGGGTAATGGTATCTCCGACAGTATTTCTCCAAGAAATGTACAAAAAAAGTCAGACAGATGCGCCTCTTTTTCCTGATTATGAATATGTATTTAACTCAATTTCACAAAAAATGTTACTTGTGCCCCTTTTTCTTATGACGGCAGAATATATTTTTAAGACAATACTAACAATCTGTTTCACTCCTTTGTTAAGTTCCTGTTATGTATGAGACACAGATTTATGATGCCGTCTCTGTTTAGTCGAATAAAATAAACAGAGATAGTATAATAAGCAGAGGATGAAACAAGGATGACAATGAAATTTATCCATTACATTGCAAAAAAGAAACAATACATGTTTGTTTTACAGCAGAGTTCGTCAGAAGACGTCAAATGCATTGAAGAGGAGGTCGAGGATGATCAGATGGCCAGCCAGGAAACATTGCAGCCGGTAAAGTATGACCAACCAACCGCAACCGGGAACAGGGATGATGACGCTTTATTTTAGCCCTGAAAACCAGATTAATTTTCGATTTACTTACTAGAAAATCTGCTATCAAATAAAAAAAACTGCATTAAAATCGGTTCACTCGTTTAAGAGCTACGGTGCCACAGACAGACACACACATAGCTGTCAAACTTATAACAGCCCTCTTTTTGCGTCGGGGGTTAAAAAGTACTGATAGTTTAAAGGTCTTAAAAATAAAATTAAAACGCTCGCACTGCCGCTAGCACAAAATCTACAATGAGGTTGTGCATTATAACCAAAGCCCAGATGACGGGAGCAATATGTGTTGACGTCTCAATAGTGCGAGGACACACATTTTTATAAGTCGATAAAAAGCACGATGTACTGGACCACCGACCGTTACGAAATTCAGAAAAATTATGGGTAGTTGTAAACAAAATTAAAATGAGCTGCTTGTATTTTTTTGACATTGATTATTTTGAGTCAATATCAGATAGCGGTTATTCATAACTGCGATAAGCAAATATGATATGAAATAGGTTTGTAAGTTATGATGAAAGTAGAAAGTAGGTTGGCAACGCATCTGCAATACCCCTGGTGTTGCAGATGTTTATGGGCCGTGGTGATCTCTTACCATCAGGAGACCCACTTGCGCGTTTGCCATCCAGTCGAATAAAAAAAACCCGTGACCAGTAATATTGATAATAATTATAGTATGTAATTAGTTAATTGTAGTAATAAGGTTACCTAGGTACCTGATGTACTTAATATTTTCGTAGTTCGTATGGATGTCGATAGAATAGTCGATATTTAATTAAGCACTAGTGAAAAGTGCATTTTTGCTCCCATCGCCCGGGCTTTGATTATAACAATACATTTGTTTAGAGTTATACCTATAACTTGAAACTAAATTTATTTTATATTTTTCCAGGACAATTTGGACGAGTTAGACAATACGTTTTCACCGAAACGAACGTCGAATTCAAAACTAAGGCCTTCGGATCCTATACCTATTTGGTAAGTAAATTTATAAAGTAGAAGAAAAATGTCACATGTGTCTTTCTTCTGTCTTGTCATTTAAACCTTCTTTGCATGGTGATGGAAATTTCCATCATAACATTGTCCTTTTAATTAAAGGTAGTTTTGCGGGTGATTGTTATTTATTTTTAAGACTGTCAAGTTTCAACAACAGTTCAGCATGAAATGGAACATAGTTGTTAAAAAAACAAATAAACAGAATTTTGACTACAGATATAGATTACACTAGATAACGCAAACACGTAAGTAAGTATATATACTATCAGCATCCTTAAAAGATGAGCCATGAAAGAATTGCCTTAAAACTGTCATAACTAACTTTTAGTCGATTTGTACCCCATAACATCAAACTTTTAATAAGTAACTCAGGAGACGTTACCATGGCAACAGGTACACTAAAAAGTTGACCCAAAGAACGCTTTGTATTCTGATGGCGTAACTTTGTTTCCAGTAATCTGCACTACACTGTGAGCGGGCACGAAGCGTCGTCGCTCGCGGCGCGTCTCAACGCGGAGCTGCGCTCGCGCACCGCGCATCCCGCGCAACGGGAGGAGGTGACACATACACACACACATCAACTTAACAAGACCAAAACTGAACAAATATTTTGATAGGGTGCCCTCTATTTGGCATACTTTTTAATGTCCGAAACGAGTATGCGAAAGTAACTTTCTGCGTAACAAATTTATGCGTAAGAGAATTCTGCGTTAACTGTTATGCGAAAACAGTTTCGGGATAAATACTATTATGCGTTAACAGATTCGGCAGTAATATTATTATGCGTAAACAGATTATGCAAAATAGAATTATGACATAAAATCATATGCGTAAACAAGGGGAACCATTGATATTCCTCTTCTGAAAGTGCCACTCCATTACTGGAGGTCGACCGTTAGCTACGAAAATCTTTCCCTATCTTGAGCCATCCGGAACTGTTGCTCAGCACTGCTGATCCCGGTCGATTCTCAAATTTTTCGCAGCCATGATTTCTTCCGCCTTACAGAGCGCCGCTTTCCTTGTATTTTGCCCATCGATATTAGTTGCAGCAGCTGGTATTGTCCAGTCTTGGCGCAACACATAATAATAAATATTTTAATATAAACTTGATTCTTGATGCAAGCCTTTTTTTGCTAGCTGTGCTTTTTTCTGACTGTACGTCACCACTTATAGAGACCAGGATTAGAGTAGACCCATGTCGTCACGACACTTTAGCACGGCGTGACGTCACCGGCGCATATTGGTCCGGTTTTAAAGCGTATATCGAAAACTATTAGTTAATATTACTAAATACGGTACTAAAGACTAAGATAGACTATTTAGCCTACCGTAGTTAAGAAAAATCTCTTCTATTACTTTCAGAACGAAGAAAACACAGAACAAAAGGACACAGAAGACCGACAGCCGCGGGCGCGAAGCTACGACCAGCACAAACAGACCCACGAGAGCGGTAAGTATGCATGCCGCCGCGGATCTGCGTTTACTGGCTAACTCGCGTTCACTAACAGCTCGTTTGTGATAGAAGGCGGATCCAACAATCAGTTTAGAAGGACCCGAGGCCGTATCATCTATCGCGTTCTTTCTACCCTCGTCTTATACTGTGTAATAGAAAAAAGTGGTGAAAGGATTGTGATTCCAAGTGTGTTAGAAAAGTCTCTGTACTCCCGCAAAAAAAATAGCTTATGATATTTAGATGTCTCAGTCGTTTGGGACTGGCTGAAAATATAACACCGCTATACTTCGTTTTTTTTTTAGCATAGAAGGTAAGCGATCTTGACGTGTCTTTTTATTGACAAAAACTTTTGAAAAATTAGTCACAGCTATAGGTAAGATTTTATGATCATTTACATGCTTTTGTTGGTACCATAAGTAATAGTTATAGTTTTTTTTAAACGTTTTTCAATAAAAAGATTTCAAGATTGTTAACACTTTTTCTGATGCTAAAAAAACGAAGAACTATTAATGATTGTACTGGTACTATTTTGGATCCGTCTTAGGTGTGAATAGAAATCGCAGAAAAAATGTACAAATGACTGTAGTGAGTGAGTTTTTGTTTTTTATGATGCAAGTAATAACTAAAAGTACGGAGCCCTTCAATGAAGTCTTCGAATGTGTTCAGCGTAAAGTAGGCAGCTCGGGGATTACGGAAATGGAAAAGTTATACAGAATTATTGGCTTAGAAGCATGAAGGGTTACAAAACAGAAAATAGTTTTGCGACCAGGGAATTTTAACATTTTAAACCCCTGTCGTGTCGTTCACTAGATATTGTAATTGTGAAAATTTATACTAGTCTTTTTCTTTCTAATGGACGACAAGACAGGTGGAACTCATAAGTACTCATAACTGTCTTGACATTGAATTATGATATTTTGTCATTTCCAATTATGATTATTTGCTAGATGATTTTGATTTTTCCATGATCAAACACCGTAGGCTCGACCTGTGCAACTTAAGGCCTTTCTCTGCTTGTGAACTACGCAAATTGCAGTAAAAGATGTGGTGTAGGTCTTCCAATATTCTTCTATCTTGGGTACTTAAGTATTTATCAATTTATTGCTTATAATTGTTTCTTTCTAAGTATATGTCCGATTTGACTGGTTGAGTTTGTAATAAGAAACTGGCAAAAATTAGTCAGGTTTAAAATAAACATATTTCACTGCAATATAATGTGTCGTGAAATCAATGTTTATTTGTATTTACACGTTCACAGACCAAAGACCGTACCAAAAAGACTGCACAATGTAAAATGGTGATGAAGATGAATAATATTTATTAGTAGGCACTAGAGACCACGAGTCACTTGGTTTTCCCTAATTTCTGAATTACTTAGTAACAGCTGATTGGCCATTGGTCAGTCCTAAGCAGCTTTGTCTCTGATTGGCCGGTGAACGTGTCATTTAGTTCAGGCCAGTCATGTTTTACTGCAATATGTTGTATTGTCCGGTGTATCGCGTCAGACGATCGCGCGGAGTTGGCTGCGGCCGGCGGCCTCCGCTACCAGAGTTGGCAGAGCGTCGACAACCAAGGTGATGCCATACCCGACAATGCCCGACCGTTTAGCAGGACAATCGAACAAATTGATACACTATACTGCTTTTGATCTGGTAAAACGGGGCTTTACCTTGATTCGATCAGTTCTTTGACCTCAAGTTTCCATCAAGAGCAAACCAATTTCAATTTCAGTTCAATCTTCAATTGTTTCATTCAGTAGCCGCCGCCGTCCGAATTGGCGCGCTTGCGAAGCTACTCTTAAATAACTGTAATTCTTTATCTGAGCAATCCACTCTACATGAAAGTGCAGTGGAGTTGTACGCGTCAGGTATAAGTACTGGTACCAACTAAACGGTTGGGTGTTGTATACTTGCACAGCCAACACTTGATATGGTGAAATAATAGTAAAAGTACGTAAGCAAGTGCATAAGCATTTTTGAAATATGTATTCTTTTATCACTGTATCTGATGTTGACTGTTGCGTGATGAAATGTCACCAGTTATTAGATAGGTATTAATATTTTTCAAAGTCTAACTGCGCCAAAACATACCTATGGCGCGTTCGTTAAAATTAGGCTAAATTCCTAAAAATCTGTACAAACGTACGTGTCCAATAATTATATTTATATTTTACTCGACTATCCTATTGTCCATCTTCCTGCTAAAACTTGAAAATTCGACTGGAAACCATCTTGAACGTCACTGAACTAAACTTTCCGTGGACATGATGTAATTTAGTAGAAATATGAAGTGAGCAAAATTTCATTTTAATTGATTGGTTGATTTAAGTCGGCGATTGATCCAAGATACTTGTAATATCTGTAATAATATAGTTTAATTGCAATTTCCTGGATATAAATAGAGGTGTGGTGGCATTCCCACGTTTGCTGTTCCTCGTCTCTTTATAAATATTCCGGTACACCAGACAACATCTAGCCATCTAGAACCTTAGCATTTCCTTTGTTGGAGGTAAGCCAGCATGATTTTTTTAAACCGTTTCATACTGCATCGAGCCTTAATCGACTTTTGTATATTTGTTTAATGAGTTTTTCTATAGTGATCAGTTCTAGAGTTTCTCGGGTGGTAAGCTCAGCTGGTCGGCGATCTTGTGTGTGTTTGCGTATTCTTGCTCCTCGCGTGTGTGTGCGTTTGATTATTGTGGTGCCCTGCATGGTGTTGTTAACTCTAACCTAGCGCTAAGATTAGAGTAAGATAGATCTACAGTTGTACTGTACTGTGCTCAATGCCGCGGACGCAGGCTTCGGTCCCGGGTGTCCTCCGCGACCACGGCGTGGGCGCCGGAGGAGGCCGGGAAGCGAGCCCGCGGCCGCGCAGGCCGCTACAATCCTCAAACGACACGAGTCGGTTGCGGGTCCTAGTGTGATGTCTCTCGCGTACACATAGCAATCTCTCACGGGCACGCTTTCAAGCACAATTATATCTACAGTTTATTTACTATTACTATTTTATTCCTTTGCAATATACTAATTTATTTTCTTTCTATCACTCCCTTCTAACGTCATTCGCGTATCATGTAACCGCACGCCCCCCGCCCGCTAACCGCAGTCCTCCCTCTGCTAACACTGACGACGCCGTCGGGGCGGACCTCGGCGCCCATGACGCCCGAGTTCGACCTGGCCGGCGTCGAGTCCAGCACTAACGAGCTGCCGCTGTCCGCGATCACATTCGGTAGTAGGGTGCGGGGGGTCCGCGTGGCCTCGTGGCCGCGGCTCGAGGACTCAGTGTGGCGCGACGCAGGGCGGCGCCAGCGGCACAGTATCGCCGGCCAGATGAGCTACCTCAAGATGCTGGGGCTGGCGCGCGGCAACAAGCCCGGCGGCTCCGGCCTCTTCAGCACGGCCGTCATCTCGGGCTCCAGCTCCGCGCCCAACCTGAGGGTCATGATCCCCGCCGCCTCCGCAAACAACAGTGAGTACCCACACACACATACCTACTACTCGAAAAAAATAGGGAACTCTTAAAGCCCGTGCGTGCTACACGGTTTAAAACAGTGCTTTTAAACATTGTAGACAGTGGTTTTAAACCAAATTTCGTGGCCTTTAAACGCACTTGGGTAACAAGCGTGCGTTTCAAACCTCTGGCAGAACTTTCGGGTATGTTATAAACCGTGTAGGCAGCAGCGCGTAACCCTCCTACCAGGATCACCTCGGTCTTTATAGATGCTGTGGTATTAAACCGTCAAGAATTTTAACCTGAAGGGGTTGTTTAAGCTCCTGTGATTTGCGCGAGGCGCGAGCACAGTATGAGAAATGAGAAAATCTCTAACAGGGTCAGGGGATTATATTTTTATTATCATGAGGGGGAAGTAAAGAGCATGCGGGTCATATGGTTGTAAGGGCCGGCGTGGTGTCGCTAACTTGGGCGAGCTCAGTACCATGCGTTCAGCTCGATACCAGTGCACTACCATGAGTTTACAGTGAGCGTACTCGATAGGGACGGCGTTAATTATTTGTATGGAGAATTGTACAGCGCCTCTACAAATAATTTACGACTCAGTGTAATTGCCGCTTACAGCAAAATGTTTGATCTTTGGAGCGCGAAAGGTAACGTCAGATCGGTTCTAGGATGGTGTCTCATGCCTTACATTGATAACAGTAGGTATTTAATTCGTATAAAAAAAGGAAAGTCTAAAGTCTCCATTATTTTTAAAAGTCGCTGAACTAATGTTGTTCAGTTTGACGAGTACTATCTATGTTTTAATTAATTACTCGTACCCATCACAGGCCACACACCCGGTATTATTACAATTTGTTCATTCACACTCGCACTAATCAAAGTGTATATTACCCCTTAAACGAGCTAATTCGCACTTTTGATTTATACATACGGCAAACAGCGTTGCTTCGCGCTTAGTTTATTGACTTGAGCAGAACAGTAGTTAATGTTAATGTCTCACTTATATGACTTGTCTAACCTTGATAAAGTGATCGGGAGCCCTTTGTTTACTCAATTATCTTTCCACGTACATATCACTCGTGGTTTGAAAAATATTTGACATATTTGGAATAAGAAAATAATTAAAAAATAGATTCCAAACATACCTTTAATATTTGGACTCTACGTGCAGTATCATATTTTTACATTTTTACATTAAAGTGGTGATTGGTTCCTTGAAGTAAAGAACAAAGGAATTAATTATTTGAATGGATCGATTCAAGTGAATTGCATATCGTCACTACTTTTAAAAGAACTCAATACTTGTCGATCATTTTTCTCAGCGAACTTTATGAATTTTCATCCGTTCATACCTATTTATTGGCATTGATTTGATACGAGATTTTCCAAAGTAGCGACGAGTGAGGATTTTGAATTGATGTCAAAGTGGCAATAACTTCTGGTATTGACCGCTTTGTTTACTAAACAGGTAAGTGAATTGGTACATTCAAAATTGTAGGTATAGGTACTACCTATATTTTTTGCCTACTCAAAGTATCACATTGATTTTTCTGCTTAATATTGGATTTTAATTACTGAAGGTACCCATCGATAATTAGTACCTGAGCTCTAACTCTAATTTGCATTATTAATTTTACGCTCTTTTTTCATATCTTCATCAACTAGCTAGATATTAATAAAGAAATAAATTAATGCTCAACAATACGTAAATTAAACTTTTATCAATATCAATGAATTACATACCTATTACAGCATTGCAGTAACAACCATGCGCTGTAAAATTCAAAATAATAAGATCCACAATAGGTAATATTAATAGTATTTACTTAGATATTTCATCTTCGCTTCCCTAAAATGACATTAGTACTGGGTAGAGTACCAATGACAGCAATGAAAATTCCCTAAACACTGGCTGGAAGTCGTCGCTTTGACTTCAATTATCTACTAGTCGCTTCTGGCCGAAGCAACTGGAAGCCTATGTCCAACAGTGGACGTCCTACGGCTGATATGATGTGCTACTAATACAAACGTATGTGGTACGCAGCAGCTCTGGAGGGCTTCGGCGGCGTACCGGCCATCCGGCCTTTGGAGACTCTGCACAACGCGCTGTCCCTGAGACAGCTGGACGCGTTCCTAGAGCGAGTGACCGCGGCGCCCGTGCTGCTGGGGACTCCGCCCGCGCCCGCGGCCAAGCGGCCCTCGCCCACTAACAGTAAGTCCCGAGACAGTGAATAGTGACGTAATAATTGCCATATCAATGAACTTGCTCCTACGCTGATTTTCGCTCACTCGCAAGCGCTTTGTAGCGGAGAAGCGAGATAAAAAGTTGTAGTTCAGTGAAATATCAGGTCTGGGAACTAAACACGCTGGACGTATTGCAACCACTTTCACGCTTACAATTGGATAATGGTTAAAATAATATCTTTGCTGTGTCGTAGTGTAGAATACTAAATTTTTCGCTAACAATGGATTCTAAACTTTAAGAAGTTGTAAACATTTTGGAAAATATGACAGAATCAATTCCAAATTAAAGTTTGTTTCTGTACTGTAGCAAAATATGTATTTAATATCGAATTTATTTTTGATAACCTTTCTTGTGTTTCTCAATTGGATTCCAGTTTAATTTCCTCTGAAGTTTAGGCTCGAAATCATATATTTTCACCACTCGCTCGTACTCATCTCCCGAGCCATTTGTGTAGCGCACTCAGCAACAATAGTTTTCACATGTGTGTCTGTCATAGAGTACAGGATGAGGTTAGTAAGAGCGATCGCAAAAGGCCCGCGCTTTAGACAATAGGTACCTCAGGTTATCGGAGAAGTTTCATTTATTTCATTTCCATCAGGTGTGGGCTGGAGCGGTCCCTCGTCGCTCATGTCGTCATCCGGCGAGTTACCGAGTGGTCTATCCTCCGCCGGACCTTCTTCCCCCAACTCTAACTACGCCTCAGAACTCAAGAACAACTCGGACAGGTATACTGAATTGAATTACCGATCCTGCTTCACTTTGTACATAGGCTCAAATTTCATTAACGCTCTGTGTCCTTTTAATTTGCTAATGTTTTGCCAGAACTCGAGGAATTCGAAATTAACTCTATTCTGTGTTTTAACTATCATTTTTTCGTGCCGTAGGTATTTTAAATTTTACCTTTAGTATCGTTTACGCACGGGTATGTGTTTGGAAAAACATTTTAACGGTACTAAAGAGTTAAATTTACATAATGTTAGATAACTAGTGATTTTTTTACCTCTTAATGATGAATGTACAGTCGCGAATAAAGATTGTTCAGGCACTTAATGCTATTCGTTTATTAATGACATTTATCTACTTAATAAAGTTTTAATAAGAAATAAAGATTCTTTAGACCGATATTGCTCATCGATTTCACCGATTATTAGAAAACATCACAATAGGCAAAAAAAACACTATATTTATATACGCCTTTCTCGTTCTTCCTCGTTAGTGGCCGAGCACGTTCCTAAAGACGATCTGTCGACATAATAGTCAGCACGTTAAAATTACACTCACTGCCGACACCGCATGCGTAGGTAAGTAAGAGTGCAATTTTACGTAAATAAACAGCTAGGGGAGATAGACTGGTAAAAGTTTTTAGAAGCATACTGAGTGCTCACCAATACAAATGTATATATTTTGGTGTGAATTTAGTATTTTTCTATATACTTACTAGTAATTATCGTATTCATGCACTAATTACCTATGTTAATTGTCAAACGCACATATGCATTTTTGCAACACGGTTGCAACTCAAACGCACATGTGCGTTTGCGGCGGCAGGAGCTCTTGAGGCAGCGAACGCGTTAAATATTTCCAAATTGCTGATTCCAGTAGCAATTGGAGTAAAAATATCCCGAAGCTCCCCCAGTGGGACGGCGACACGGCCCCTCTGTGCGCGCTGGACGCGCTGCGGCCGCTCGCCACGCACGCCCCCTTAGCAGGTACACTACGACACTACACGTGCACAATCACGCACATATGCGTCGCATCATCTCAAAAAGGAGAGAGAGAAGTGTGTAAAAAGAAAGGTCTATAATTGAATGGCATAAAGCGCCAATGACCTAGCAGAGTAAGGAAAATAGGTTTGTGATAGATTTTTAGTAAAATCATGCTATGTGGCGGCGTTGTGGATAGGGACAGATTATACAGTCGATGGTGATTTAACGCATGCATTCACTGCTACCTGACTTACACAGAAGGGCTACTCCGAAACACAACGTTCGAAGTTCGTGTCATGCGATCCTTCTCGCTCTCGTATTAAATAGTATAAGTGTGAGAGGGACCGCACGACACGAACTTCGAACGTTGTGTTTCGGAGTAGCCCTTCTGGTGCCACCGACGCACATGTGCGTTCAAAATGTATGAATTATGACAACGGCACTGAGCGAAGTTCCGAAAACCCATACGCATAATGTGCGTCGGTGGCAGCGAATGCGTTAATAATTAAGGTGTGTTAACTGTACCGTCGACCTCTATCCAAGACGCGCTCTCTTTTCTAGTATGTAAATAACGTAACGTATGTTTGTGTAGGAATTTTAAAGAGTATAAATTAACAAAAACACTTAGAATCCAAGAGTGTTTATTTATATTAGCAAATGTAACAAAACTGTAGAAATTTTAGTGCTTCCTCGAAGCTCTAGGATACGTACAATTACAAATTGGGACATCAAGTACATTCCTTCAATCATATCGTAAAATATTAGCACTTACAACACTTTAAAATTCAAAATAGCTGCACTAGTGCTATACTAAAGCTACCACATATAACCAGTGGCGTAACTAGGATGGCAGGGCTGGCAAAATGCCACGGGCCCCCGACCCAAGAGGCCGCGAGCTCAGAAATCATTTTTTAACATTGTACCCGAGTATTTTATTTTACTTGGAACGAAACTAAGTACAACCTGACGATTTTTACTGATAGGGCCCCATCAAAAGAATTCGCCACGGGCCCCAGATGGTATAGTTACGCCACTGCACATAACCTGTGCTGCTACTAGTTTAATTTATAAACGTGCAAGCTAACTCTTAAATATTTGGAAATATATCTAGACCCGAAATGTCGACATACTCGTATCATTTCTGCATGCATAGTGTCATTTGGTTTAGCACTTGGAAGAATTAGGTGGCATGCAGTGATGTGTCATTTTGTAGATATTCAATTATACCATCCCTCGTTTGTCGATCGGGTCACACTAACACCACTAAGGCCTTGTTTACATTAATCCAGTAGCATGACACTGCGGTGCTAGCTAGATCGATCTCTTGCAACTTGTTAGCATCACAGCCCCACAATGTCATTCCAGTATTATAGATTAGTGTAAACTGGGCCGGGTCGTAACCTACATAAGTTAATTTTATATCAACTTGGTGTCATTAGCAAATTGCATATATGTGGCCTTATAAAATTGCAGATACCAGCTTTTAATTTAAGCGAGGGGAGTTTCATAAAACAAAGTGTGCATAGGACCCTGTTGCGATAGTGTTAGGTTTCATTAAAGCATGTTTAGAATTGTTTGATTGTAATACTAAAAGCTCAACGCATGACAACATTGTACATATACAAATACTAGGCTAGTTATTTAATTATAATGGGTTTTAATAACATCTTAATACTGCTGAAATCTGTCATTAAAATATAAGGCTAGGTAGGGGTTCCTTGGGATAGCGTACCTACTTGTAACATCCTCAATACAACTGTTAATCTCTTGCGCGAAATACATTTTGCCTGTTTGCAATGCAAGTTTCCCTGTCATGTTGGTATCTACGACAAATAAAAATCACTGATGCCTTTGTCATATAATCAGCAAAAGGAAAATGAACAGAGCTCAAATAACGAATCTTATTTTAGGCTTCTGGTTGCCTTTAATCGTACGATACGGTAGAGAAAGAAGGCTTGGGTTTGGGTGCTAGCATTATTTTAAACTAATCGACTTTTATTTGGTGTGAAGGTTCTTCTGTTAGCGGTGACGTGACACCGGTGTCGATCGCGTCTGAATTGGAGTTCAACAGCAACGAGGCGACCGCTGGCTCCATCACTGACCACGATCTTATGGTGAGAGGACTGCTTGGTAAATCAAATTTTGCCACAAGGCGAAAAAGGATAGCCTCTTTATTGAACCGAGTGCATGGTAGCGGCAACGGCCTGCTGAGTGTATTGGCTTGGCAGAGCGCCTCGATTGTCCGCTCGTAAAGTATTGGGTGGGGGTTGTGATTGGAGGGGACAAATAGGAAATTACATACTTGATACCTACGTCTCAGATATTCTTCCAATACTATTGAACTCTAATACCTTAATAATAAGGTGCATGTTCCGATATTTTTGACCACCTTGGTCGCTCCGAAATATCTGATGGCGACTGTACAATTTGTAGATAGCTATGAATGTTAGCGGAGCCCCTCTCCTAAGCAAAATGTACTCGGTGTGGGGTAATTTTAGATGGTTACTGCATGACAGACAGAGACAAAAAATTACGATTTTCAAGCTTTTCTTTTTGGTTCTGCTATATCTACTATATTATGGTATACAATTTCAAGTTTCTAGAACAACCGAAAGTACTCTATGGGTTTTTCGCCTATGGCATATTGTAAGGAAGGTTCTTTTGATTGAATTTACTTAGAATTTTGATCTTTTCACTCTTTTGATTGATTTGTAATGTTGTACTTTGCAGAGTGCAGAGGGTGAAGATGATGAAGAAACTCTGTCGATGGACCCTTACTGCAGCTCTCCGCTCCGAGTCATTAGAAACGATCTGACTTCACAAGTAGTCACACACAAAATTGATAATTGCTTAGCCTCGACTAGCTACACACCAGTAGATACTTATGCACCAGACTTACAAAAGTGTAAGGAAAACGTTAATAGCATCAATTTAAACATAGATAGCGAAAAAAATAACAAATATACTAAAGTAGACCCTTCTCACTACTTAAGCAACTTGGACTCGTTGAATGATTTATTGAAAGACGGCGGCAAGAATAAAAATAAGAAGAACGAATTACTGAATAATGGTAGCCGAAGATACAGCGATAGTGGCGCTCAGAAGAACAGCCTCGCTGCGCAAGGATCCGTGGCGGGTAGTAGGTTCACTACGACATTGGTTGCCGAGGATTTACTGAGACCGGGGACATCCACAGAGAGTAAGTCCAACAACAACGTGCCTAACGCCTCCCCAAGCGAATCCGCCGTACAGTCTGGGCCCTCAGTCACGAAAGCTAACAATGCTGCAGTCAAACCAGGCTTTACCGTCTCTGACGAATAAAATATAGTATATGCCAGTGGACAAATATAATTTAACACAGCACATGACCACACCCACTGATAATGCAAGCTTTGCCACAAACTATGTTACTAGAGTTAAGATAAATTGTGATATATATTAGGCTGGACTTTATAAAGCTCCATAAGTGCTATAAGTCACGTCAGTTTCACCTTTAACGAAGTTATTTTTTGACTTTCTGATCTGGTTTAAATATTTGGGAATGAGAAGAGAGTGAGAGTGTTATTGAAATTGTGCTTTGCTAGCCAGAAGGGCTATTATTATCAGGGTGAAGACCAAAAAGTTCACACCGTTAAAGCTGCGTTAGCAGGTAGTTATAATTTCCATTAACTTTCTCCATTGTGACACGAAAATTAATCATACTGTATGGATAATTTTCGTGTCACAATGGAAAAAGTTAATGGAAATTATAGCTACCTGCTAGCGCAGTTTTAACGGTGTGCAACTTTTTCGTCTTCACCCGTAAGCTTTTTATCTCGACCACTACAATTTACTCCATTATAAAATAGATGTCGAATTATTTGATTATTTTGTTAGAAAAGTACAACATGAAACTGTTTTTGCATGCGTACATTCGGATAAATAAAGCAAAACATAATAACTTACATAAATCAAAGTGTAATTAAATGCATTAATATTCAGAACATTTTTTTTTAAATAGTGACATGTTTTCAGATAGTGAACAGCTTCTAGAATCAACACAGGCCAGATTGAATAGAGAATTGTAATGGAAACATCATTTGTCCACATAGATTTACCATCCATTTAGTTAAATGTATGTTAGAAAAGAAATCACATTATAATAACTAAACTTAGTGAAACTAATAGAATATTAAGCCTTTTATGAGAAATATATTAACTTCTATACAAACAATGAGGAGTTTATTTAATACTTCCCAATACTCGTAACCATAACAATAACAACTAAACTTTGCCTTAACATTTAAACCAAATTATCACACTGCAACCATATACTAAAATTTAAAGCTCGAATTGAATAAGCTAAGCTTAAACTTAAAATAGTAATGACCAGATACATCACACTGCGTTAAAAGCTACAAATATTTCTGTTGTTTATTCTGGTTTTAAGGACTTTGGTTTGGGCGCCATGTTGATCATGGCGAGAAGGGTGTTCAAGATGCCACGGTGCTGGATCCCCGGCCACAGGAGCATCGCCACAGACGCCACGTACAGCAGGAATATGTTGTTGACAACAGAAGACACCCAAGCCAATGTGCACAGCATACTGATAGTTATTATGTAGTACTGAAATAAAAAACAAAATGTATTATTAAAAAAAAAAAACCTCACCATAAAAATTTCATTTTTATAAACGCTTTTTTTTTGCTGAAAGTACTTGCATTGTCATGCAATCTACATTTGCATATCAAATTTCAAGTCGGTGCCATTAACCGTTGAAGAGTTCTGTCCTGCGGAGACAATCCTTGCTGGACTACCAGGATGTCACTACTAGATTACTGTATTGTCACACGAATTGCATACTTATGTAATTACTTATTTCAAATTTCAAGTCAATCTGACTACTGGAAGTTGGTCAAATTGAACTTGCATGATTTGATTACAGACAGACAGACAGGCAGACAATGGGACAAGTGAAACTAAATAAAAGCTTGTAACAAGTTGAACATAATCCACAGCCACAGATCCACACAAAATAGGCGCACTAAGACAATGAGTTGTGGAAAACAGCTTGCTACAACCTATACCTATACATACAGCCACAGGTGTGTGCATGTAGCCATGTGTAGGACACAGCACAGGTTCAGTTCATTGTTTTCAATGAAGGTGTAGATCTATGCAGCTGAGAACCCTATTAACCTCTTCACCAAAACAAAACAAATGAAGTGACATGCTCTGTATGCCACAGAAAAATCAGCAACAAATCAACTTGAGTTTTAAAAGTTAATGACTTATCTAGGAGCTGTTTTACCATCCACTGATTAGTGTTCACTGATGGTTAAATGTCATGTGGTCTCCTCTACTCAAACAAAACAAATAGAGATGGCATCACATTTCACTGTCAGTTAACACAAAACAACCTCTTAGTATCACAGTCATATTTCATTTGATTTGGACTAGAAACAAATCTTATCTGGCATCCTGTTCTGCCAGCATGTCTTTAGTTAATACCAGCTAATATCCATTTTAAGCTATCCTTCAGGAAATTGCTTTTTTTCCTAATACAAAGAAGCTATGTCCTTGCCAAATTTATCGAAATTAGTTTTAGTAAAAAAAGATTTGCTTTCATATTTACATCCAGTACAGTCACCAGCAGCAGTATCTGACACAACAAAGCATGCATAATTGTCTAATAGAACTCTACTTTTAGGGACAAAAGGATGTGCATTTTTGCATGCTGCACTGTGGCAGCTTTTAGTTGTGCATATGGTAGGACCTTGTGCAAGGTCTGCCTGGATTGCTACCACCATCTTGCTTGCTAATCCTGCCATGAAGCAGCAGTACTTGCACTGTTGTGTTTCGGCATGAAGAGTATAAGTGAGCTGGTGAAATTTCTGGCATTTGAGGTATCCCAACTTAGGCCTCTAGATTGGCAACGCATCTGCAATACCCCTGGTGTTGCAGATGTTTAAGGGCAGTGGTGATCTCTTACCATCAGGAGACCCACTTGCTTGTTTGCCATCCAGTCAAATAAAAAAAAAGGTATGAATGCAAGTCACTACAGTTTTCCTGAAGTTTCATCCATAGAATAATTAATAAATAGTTGGTTAATTTATTACTGGCATTGGTCAATTTAAATATTGAGCAATGTACTGAATACCTTGCCTACCCGCATTAAAAAGATTTTTTTGAGGGTACTTACCATACAGGGGCTTGTCTCCCTCAGTGAAGTGAAACTGCCAATCTGGTCCACTATTTTATTGTAATGAACAACAATGCTCCTGCAAATGTCTTCAAACATTTTCTCCTTCTGCCCAGTCCAGTAGCTTGGTCCATATAGAGAAGTGCAAATGATGGGAATAATAAAATCCACGAAGTTAAGGATTATCCCCACCATAGCAAATGTAGTCAAGAAGTTGGAGTCCATGAGCCAAATGAATGTGTAAAGGAAGGTGAGCGCACCAACTATAGCTGCAGGGTACCACTGTTGTTCCCAGAGAATTATTGATCTCATAGGGATAAGTGCCAACCGCCATCCCTCTAACAATCTTTTAACTTTCTTCACCTGCTGCTCCTATAATAGGAAAAAAAAACTTTTTTTTTTTTCGAACTATACCTGCCTATACTAAAAAAACGTAGAAAGCTTTCCATAGTAATTCTTTGTTTGTTATAGAGTTTTAAAACAAGCAAGCTATTCATATCAATTACAACATTAAAATATCAGTTTGATTTTTTGTATATTTCGTTGTAGATTTAATTTAATTACGTATATTAGCTTTACGTACTTGATCTTGAGAATGAACGTCTACCATTTTCACAGCGCTGTTTCACTACAGTACCAGTATTTAAAATGGAATAGAACTTATAAAATCAGGTTTTCTTGAGACGATTACAGCAAATCGAACAAAGAAATAGAAATTAGACTGCCAGCCGTGTCCGTTTCGATTCGCAGATATAATACACTATTTCTGTTTTGTCATTTAAAACAATGACATGAATGAACTGAACATGACAATGACAAATGCACTAACTCTTGGCACTAATCTTATCTGTGGACTGGAAATACAAATACCCTACCCTACCCTAATAAATTATATGAAAAGATAAAATCGATTGCTTGTCACTGCACCTTAACACATTTATATAAAAACCATGTCTAAAGCAAAATAAATTATTTCATTTCATTGAAAAAAAACCTTTAGGCACTAAAATGTAGGGAGGCGAAAAAAAAATCAAAGATTTAAAGATCTGCTTGATTAAGTTGGCTAACCTTAAGTTAATTTTTTTTTTACATAACCATATCGTAATAATACCTTATCTATGCTGTATGTTGCCATCTTCAGAAAAATCCCAGTAATGCAAGGCTTTATATTGTTAAGGTTTTGTTGTTTATGTCCAGTAAAGAAAAATAATATTGTCATGATTGACATACCTTTTGTGATGTACTTCAAGATGTGTTATCATATATTAGGTATCAAAAATAATTTAACTATAAACAATAGAATAAAACGAACAAAGTGTAATTTTATACACATTTATTAATTTATTAGCATAATATTTGCAGATATAAAAATAAAAATTAAACTTCGTTAACAAAATTAATCATTAACAGTAATTAATCTCTCGATAATATGATATTTCAAGGAAGTACTTTAAACTTCGTTAATCAAACTACCGAGCTACCCTTCCCCCACATAAGTATCAAAAAATATTTTAACAAATAAGTGTGATTCTTTTGCATTACATCTAAAATTATATAAAAAAATGGAATCTTAGCTTAAATGCCTCTGTTTCCTAACAATCAAAGATTTAAACCATGACACAGCCAATATTCATAATATGATAGACAGTGAGCTTATAAGCTACAACTTAAAAGTCTAAGGGGCTGTTTCACTATCCATTGATTAGTGTTAACTGGCGGTTAAATGTGATAAATGTGTGTTAAATGTGTGTCCTTCTATTCGAACAAAATAAATAGAGACGGCATCACACACATTTAACCGTCAGTTATCACTATTCAATGGATCACAGTATTTCAATCTGTAAAAATCGATCGAAACGAACACACTTACACAGACGCGCGCTCTATACGGCCTCTGAGGGGGTCTCGCAACTGCAGTACCGAGGCCGTGTAGAACGCGCGTCTGTGTGAGTGTGTTCGTTTCAATCGATTTGTTCGTAGCTTCCCTACTGCTTCAGTTTATATATATATATATATATATATATATATATATATATATATATATATACTGTGAATGGATGGTGAAACAGCCTCTAAATGTTTATGTATGTTCGTTTTCCGGGCCATTATCAGCATCGTGTTTTTAAGTTGATTAAATTGCACTTTAATTTATTCTTTTAAAATACCTCTTTCCTGGCTTAGTAACAGTTTCATGCGTAAGAGTCTGAAACAAAGTAAAAATGTTAATCATATGGGCATTAATTACGAACATGAATCACCTCTTTATTTATCTATTTGAAGTTCGTTTATAAACTGATAAAGTTAATAATCAGGTGAAATCGTGCGCTAACGAGCTCACGTAATTTGATTGAAGCTAGCGTGCATAATTGCAATGCCTACACTTGTCCAAATAATTAAAATGATTCGAATAATTATTTGGTTAGATTTTTTAATTGCATTATAATAAATTAAAAATTATGAATTTAGAACAACATCTGTTTTCTTGGCTTTACATTTATAATTATATATTTTAAACAATGTCATTTTTAGATTAATACTTATATAATAACTAGCTTTTGCCCGCGGCTCCGCCTGTATGGTATCCGGTTATCGCGCGCTGTTCCCTCAGGAACTATGCATTTTTCCGGGATAAAAAGTAGCCTATGTTACTCTCGGGCCCACAAACTATCTCTATGCCAAAAATTACGTCGATATGTCGCTGCTTTAAGGCGTAAAAGACTGACAAACACACAAACACACTTTCGCATATATAATATTAGTATGAATAATAATAATAGTCTTTCTTTTCCGAACATTTACATAGGTTGTGTTAATTCTTTACTTCGGAAGTATAAAATATCTCGTAGTTCGGTCTGCCTTTTGGCATAGGCCTCCTCCAACTGTTTCCATCGGACTCTGTCCGCTGTCACCCTTGTCCAATAAGGTCCCAGTGTCAGACGAATATACGAATATCGTCTTTCCATCTTCTCGTTGGGTGTCCCTTTTTCCTAACACCATCCCTTGGGTACTATAGAGAGTTACTGGCTTACTCCATTTGTTTGTCTTGCAACGAAACATATGACCTGTCCTGTCCAACCCCATTTGAGCTGGTCAATGCGAGTGAGTAAGTCAGTGACTTCGGCTTTGTCTCTGATTTCTGCGTTACTAATTTTGTCTCTGAGCCTTATCCCTAACATACTCCTCTCCATTACCCTTTGGTACCTTGATAGTTTCTCTCTGTGTGGTATTGAGTAAGGGACCATGTCTTACATCCACATGTTATGCAGGGAAGGATAAAAATATGTAAAATTTTCCTTTTGATATAAGTACTCATTTCCTTGTTCTTCATAATCTCCTTTAACGTCCAATACTTCCTCCAGCCACTGGCAATCCTTTTATTTACTTCTTTAGACATCATTGTGAGCGATAATTATAATTACATATTTTAAATAACAACATTTTTAGATTAATACTTACTACAGTGCATCCTTCATCAGTAAATTCATAATGGCGTCCGCATTTCACTCCTGTTTCTGGGATCACAGAGTTGGTCACCATTTCATGATCATTCACTATAGTGGTTGTACTCTACAACAATAAAACAACATTAAGATATAAAACACAGATATAATTAGATCCATTTTTAACCAACTTCAAAAAAAGAGGTTATCAATTCAGTTGTATTTTATCAGTATCAAGTATGCTAAAAACTTTTCATGATGGAAAGACATGGTAGTGGGGTCCTAGATTCGGTAAAGGAAAACATGGATAGAAAAATAATTTAATAAGGCAATTTAATGCTTTTTATAATGTTTGTCTAATCAGAGAAAGAACCATATCTAGTGTTGGCTCTTATTTAGTTCAGAAAAGACAAAAACAGCAACTATGATTTGACAGGCTGGGGAATCATCTCAAAAGTGATTAAATATTTGTTAGAGGAAACATCTCCGATGTGAATATTCTTAATAATAGTAATATTCTTTTACTTAATAAAAATATTTGTAATAATCTTTAAAATAGGGCAACAACGTAACTTCAAGTGAGTCAATAATAATAATGAGTGTGTGTTTTACCTTAATTGTTGTGTTAGGCATTGCTTCATCATATTCTTCCCCCAATTTAAAAGTCCATTCCACTGTTCTGATCATAGAGGAATTCTTGATGGACATTTTGTCACCATCAATTGATATTTCCATCACAGGCGATGACATAGACATCATTTTCCGGCCAATATATGGGACACCTGGACAATTTGTTTGTAAATAAAAACATTGACAAAATTCTAAGATTAATAAGTCCTATTTGATTAGAATATTACATGAATATCTCAGTAGTAGTGACCATGCTTATTGGCAGTAAGGTCACATTACAAGATTCACAGGTTCAAAAATATGAAACATCAATGGAAATTTTATTTGACCTCACAATACATTTATAATTTACAAAAATACTTTCAAATAGATAATACTATTTTTTGTCTTTTATACAGGCTATCTCTGAACGTATTCCTTCAAACCAGATTAAAGTATCAAAAAATACACATACCAGGTTCATGTATAAAAAGTTCATAACACTATATGTGTAAATAAACATATAATTTATTAATCCATAATGTGCTTGCTTTATTATTCCATGATATCCTTGGTAATATAAAGCAAAATCATAGCCTGTGAACATTTACTTAGATAGCAACAAGATACTTATTTGTTTTGACACTTATCATAATTATTTCATGAATATTTTACTAACCAACAGCGACAAAATAGTCTTCTACGTCTTCATTTTTGTAGTGCTGGTACTTTCCTGCGATTGATGGCATTTTTGTGTTAGTTGTTAGTAAGGTTTTTTACGACCGAGAAGTGAAAACACAAGTAGATAGGATTGTTCATTCGATGAGAGTTTAGTGATTGATAAACACAGTCCGGCCCGGCACAACTTTATGCGAAGATTGACAAACAAAGAGTACTAGGAAATTGATCTTTATTGTAATAATATTGACATCGACAGGTTGTATTTGCTTCGGCGCGTAAACGTCAAAAGTTGTGTTGCCAGATCTATTTAGTAAAAACCCTACAAAATTGATACAACGGACTCACGGCCAAGATTTAACAAAATAAAATTATGTGCCTATGAAAATTAGAATTCCAGAATTGTTTTTGCTTTTGTCACTTTTGTCACATTTTCATGAAAACTTTACATAGATTTACATTACTTATTATGAAAATGATTTCAGGTTTAGGTAGATAAATGTAAATTAAGCGACCATTTCTTATCCTCTTAATCTTATCTAAGCATCACCAGCCAAGGTGAGGCGAGTCATGATTAATAGGGTCGTTTGAAATTTCTGTGAATAAATTATCTGATTTATAAGTTATACCTAAATTATACAACAGACATCAACATCTAATCTACACTATTAGGTTAAATACTATCAAACCAAAACAACCGATTAGCGACAGAGTATCAATTTAAGGCAACCAACCAACAGCGGTAACAAAGGTACAGTCAACATCATACACTACACACCACATCAGAGCTGTGTGCTTTAATTAAAATATCTGAACACAACTATACACCGTTTAATTTAAGGTTTGAATTAACGGTCAAATTGTAACACGCCGTTTCTCATTAGTACTATTATATATTCTGTGGTTTCTCGGTATTTCGAACAATAATGGACTAAAAATACGTACTTACAAGTACATTTATTAGCTGTATTTATTATGTTTTTATCATAGAAATTAACACAATTTTTTATAGTTTCCTTGTTTCATTTAAAAATTGTTAAAAAAGTTTAAATGTCCGTTAAGTTTCAAATGTTAAAATACGTACGTGTTCAGATAGTTTTGAACATTTAGGTTGAAGATTAACAATGAACAGCATGTTCATTTCATTATACAGCGACGTGGAATTAATGTTTTCGATAGGCAAGCCGGGAAGAGAGAGAAGCCCGAGTTAGGTAGGTAAGTCTTCGAATGCATCACCCATCTCGCAAAATAGTGTAGGTATATAATTTTTGTCGTACTTGTCATTGCTGAAGTAACGTCAACAATTTAGGTAATCTAGTAATAATATAATCAAGTTGTTACAGCGCCATACCACTGTACAGTAATTACACATATGAAGTAGGTAAAGTGCTTTTCTAAATCCACTAATAGTATATTTAATTTTTGCACTAAAGTGCAAAAAAAAGCCAAAGACTAACACAACCAACACTGATTAAATGAAACACGATATTGAAATGAATTTGTACATTTATAAACAAAAAAAGGTAAAGCCTCATATTTATTTTACTCTGCGAAAATATCTTCTTCCGTCCTTTGCTTTTTCATGGGAGAAAGTCTGCAATGAAAAATAATAAAATGTTATAGGTGTATATCTGGAGAAAAGGTCAGTTAAACCTTTCTTCGATTATTAGCATTGCTGGCTAACGATGGAGAAGGAAGGAATCTATATAATATAATGTCAATGAACTGAAACAATTATTTTGCTCATCCGCGACCTTATGATAGCTACGTTTATACAAGAAATGTGTGTTCTTATAGTGTGGAGATGGAGGAACTGTATGAACACACATTTCATGCGTAAACGTAGCTATATACATAAGCTTGCGGGTGAGCAAACCAAAGTAACTGTTTCAGTTCATTGATAAGGACCTCCACCAATTAACGCCTGATTTAATAAATTAATATACAATACAATACAAATACTCTTTATTGTACACCAGAAAATAACACAGTACACAGGTGTACAGTCACTGTCATAAATAAGTGATCATTTCTGTAGCTTGTAAGTTGGCTCATCGGTTTCGATGACGCCGATGACGGCAACCCCACAACTATCCTCTATGAATTAAGACGCCTATTACTTATGGGCTCTAAGATGGCTGACTAGGCCGAATTTACTTTTAAATACTTTCCTACACGCGTTGCCCAACTGAGTTGTATGTATACGTGTAGAAGGACTTAGGTCAAACCAGTGGCGTCCCTAGCTAGGAGGACAAGGGCCCCGGTGCATAGAGAAAGAATCGGGCCCTCGCGCCCTCTTTCCACGTAGCATGAAGTTATATTGGCCTTCAAAAACAATTCAAAACATTTTTAAAAATGGCTCGAGCCTGCTCACAAGATTTTTTTTTCAAAGTTTAGGTTAAAGGGTCCCCTGAGCTTCGGGGCCCTGGTATACTCCACCCCCTGACCATACGATAGCTACGCCACTGGGTCAAACAGAGAACCTCCTTTTTTTAAATCTGTTAAAAATGTTTCATACTTACTACAACGCACTCGTCTTCAGTGAAGTGGTAGTGCCGTGCGCATTTGTCCCCAGTATCCGGTATCACCGATTTGGTTATAATTTCATGGTCATTGATCATGGTTGTTACGCTCTAAAAATTAATACGTGTGATCATCATTTTCAGATCATAAAGTAATAGATAACATTAGAACTAGCTCTTGCTCACAACTTAGAGGCTGTTTCACCATCCATTAATTAGTGTTAACTGACGGTTAAATATGATGCCGTCTCCGTCTATTCGAACAAAACAAATAGAGATGGCATTATATTTAACCGCTAGTTAATACTAATCAACGGATGGTGAAACAGCCAGTTAATCTGCAAAGATTTAATTTAGTGATCATCATCATCTTCAGCCGGGAGACGTCCACTGCTGAACAAAGGCATCCCCCTTAGAACGTCACAATCATGCCACAATGAACGACAACTCGTCACTTGCATTCACCGGTTTGGTTTCTTTACAAACTTTAGTGTTTATTATATTAATAATATTATGAATTAGTTTTGTATGAATAAACGTACGTAAATGCATGACTAGAATGGGTACCTTTATAATCTTTCTGGGCATTTGCTCATCATACTCCTGGCCTAGTTTGAAAGTATTTTCTGAAGTAAATATTAATGCAGATTCTTTGATAGTCATCATGTCGCCGTCTAATGTAATTTCTATGGATGGAGATGCAGCGTTTATCATTTTTCTACCAATATATGGTACACCTGTAACATACATAAGCTATGTATATATATAATATTCTATAGTAAGTACTCCGTAATTATTCAGTAAAGCTTATAATAAAACACTCAATATATCACAAAAACAACTTTAATTTTCGGCCCCGACTATACATAGCAGAGTGGCGCCATCTGTTAACAGGACAAACAAAAGAAACAAATAATTTTTTGTCTCGTTCATTAACTGACGCTTTTGTACCTATTAATAGTAGTTACTATAATGTTACTTACCTACAGCTGCAAAATAGTCTTCGATGTCTTCATTTTTATAGTGTTGATATTTTCCAACTATTAATGTCATGTCACAAGCCGAATATTAACTACGTAAACAATAACAAATAAATAACTAAAGTAGGTCCGGTCCGTCTAACAAGTGGACTTAATCTGATGTGTATCGTATCGTGATCATGCCTTGTATATGTATAACTGAGTTAGTGTCTGATAATTTACAAAAAATATTCTTGTGTATTGGACGATGTGATGTACGACCTTGGAATTCACCAAATTCCTAACATGACATCATAAACATTCATGAACTAGCAAGAAGCCGCATTCTTAGTTAAGACAGCCAGATTTAAATAATAAAGTCCATAATAATTATTTAAAGTCATAATCCATAGTAATTATTTAAAGCGATTAGTTGTCTCACCTTTTAAACTTATGCAAGGTAAGACAGTTTTTAATCGCAAATTTAATGTGGACCACAGACTACTAACTAAGAGATACTATGTATGTGGACGCTAACCTTTATTGTAACAGATAGTATAACAATGCATATTGATGTTGATGCTGTGTTGTGGTACACCTGTGTTTTCTTATGACGTGACATGCGTGATGAGAGTTGAAAAACGCCTTAGTAGTTGGGTGTTTACGAAGCGGTCAGCGGACAGACAGAAATGAAATTGAAAATTGATGTGAATTGTGACGGGATGTGACCAAATTAAATGTTTTGATTTTAACAGAGACTTGTACAAAAATAATTACATCTCAATGTTTTTTGCGCCATTTAGACATAAGCGAAACAGTGTTTACAGTGGTTCATAGTTAAGTTTCTTTTTGCTGAATGTTAAGAACGTTTTGTTGATCGATTGTGTGATAATAGTTTATTCTGTTGACCTAATTCGTTTTTTCAAAATGAGTGATAAAGAGGACTATATGACGACGTACCGAGTGTTCTTTGAGAACTTTGCAGCTACTGTGAACCCTGAAGACCAGTTGCCCGTGAATATTGCGGGCTACTCTATCACAGAGAGCGAACTGCCGGGTGAAGTACTTTATTGGACCACCCAGTATTTATCAGAGAAGTAAGCATTTATCATACTCCTCGTATACAGGCATTATATGTTTTTTATTAAACTCCATTTATAATTCAAATTTACCCTCCATCAAACTAAAAAGTTGAGTGTCCTGAAACTCCCTAAACCCTTTCTGGATAACCCTTAGATTTTGATAAAAATGGCTAAGAACCAACCAACCAACCTAGGCAAGTTATCTTCATAACCATACAAACATAGCTCTATAAGTCCAATTGGACCCATTGATGATTACAATATGACAAAAAACAAATGTTGCTTGCAAATTTAAATACAACAAACCTTTTTATTCTACAAATTTGTATGGCAAATTTTATCTTCTTAAGCTTCTTAAGCAAGCCTGGTAGTAACATGTTACTGCAAATTAAAAAACTTTGAATTTGCAGCTCGGTTTGTAGAACTGTATGGTAAAAAAAGTCAGGACTTATGAGGATATCTAATACTGTTCTAATCTGATTACTGTTCTAATCTATCTGCCTATGTTACACTTGCCTTTATTAAATTCAAATTAAAATCATTTATTCAGTAAATAGGCTGCAATGGGCATTTTACACATCATTTTAGACGACCAGATGGCTAAGTGGTTAGAGACCCTGATTACGAAGCTTGAGGTCCCGGGTTCGAATCCTGGCCGGGGCAGATATTTGTATGAATAATACAAATGTTTGTTCTCTGGTCTTGGATGTTTAATATGTATTTAAGTATTTATTTATCTATATTTAAGTATGTTTATCCATTGCCTAGTATCCATAGTAAAAGCTTTGCTTAGTTTGGGACTAGGTCAATTGGTGTCAAGTGTCCCATGATATTTATTTGATATTTATTTATTTTTTAACCTACCAGCGCTTTCAGAAATACCATCATTGCCAAGAAGAATCATTGTTTTCAAAATAAAATAATTACAAATAAAATACTTAAAAACTAAAGTATACACCGTGGGCCCGAATAACCCGAGGGATTTTAACAGGGTATTTCTGATGATAATACGAGTAAAAAATGTTATATGAACATAGGTTCAATTATGTACTTTAATTAAAATTATTTTTTAGAACAAAATAATTCAATTAAGCTTAGCACGGCCTTGTGAACAAGTCTTTAGTTAAGAGAGTGAGTAAGAGGAACCAATCTTTAGTAGAGAAACAGAGTAAGCGAACATGACACTTAACACCGACCGTGATTTGATCTGACGTGACAATCAGTAATCATTTTTAACGTTGACATTTAGTAACATCATTTCATGATATCGGCCAGTTATTATAGCATAGGTAAATACAAATAGTTTGCACTCTCGCAACTCGCGATTCCTATCGCGATAGAAACAATCTTAAGTTTTAGCGATAAGTGAGGAGTACTAATTGTGATTAAGTCAAGAAAAAGATATTATAATTACACGGCTATGCAGCAGTCTGTTACTCAACTCAGTTTTAAGTCGCATCTTCAATATCGGTAGAAATAACCATGATAATGAAACCTACTTGTAGTTGGATATCAAACTTAAATACTGCCAACTGGCCAGAAAGCATGCCATTAGTATGTCTGCGTTTTAAAATATTAAGTGGTTAAACATACTACGTCACATACTTAGGGTGTATTACACTTGAGATTTTTCTACTTATGATTTTTCTTAAATAACGATTATCTCAAAAACGGGTTGTTATAGGACTACATGTTATACTACTTTATATACTCCAATTGGGCTCTAAAATCGATGGTTAAAATCCCTCGGGTTATTCGGGCCCACGGTGTATAATCAAAGAAAAAATTGCAAATAATAATAATAATAATAATACAGGGATGTATGGGGTCCCTTAGTTACAAAACTAAATTAAGATTGAGATTGACAAAAAACATAACAAAAGATACAGTTTTACTTCGGGATCCCCCTAATTTTAACCTCTTTTTTTTACAATATAAGGAAATACAAATAGTTTTCATCTTAAAGCATTTCTATGACTAAGCATGGATCTGTGCAAAATTTAAATATTAAAATCAAAATAGAAAATCTCAAGATAGATCTTAAGGTAGATTAAATCTTGAGATTTACTTTTTCTGTTTTAATTTTGCATGCTTGTGCAGAAAAAAAACGAAAATGCACACTACATATCTAGTCTCATGCTTTAGGTTTTGAGTCCCCATGCCAGATTTAATTTTGAATCTATTAGGCTGTTAAAATACAAAACATTTATGAAGTACCTATAATACATGCATGCCAATGAGCAATGAACTTTTCAAGGGTCATTAACCTTGTAGGCTTTGAAGGGCTTGCAAGCCTTCTATTGTTAAAGGAATGTAAATATTTGTACAAGTGTTTTAACATTAGACTTCTAATACTTTAACCACAACTGAAACACTCTCTTTTGTTTGACTTGAAAACCAAAGTCATATGTTTAAACACCAACCTATAGGTATGTTTATAAATATAGGTGTTTGGCAGTTAGATGTAGCTGTTTTAAGGGTTGATTTAACCATCACTCTGAACATTTTACACCACACTTACTATTATGCTGAGTTTCATGGTTTTTGAGATATTGCCTTTTTTTTATCACTCCCTTTGCCTGTCTTTTTTAAGTATTTAACATTCTGTATAGCCTGTATTGAGTTAATTTATTTTTTTAAATATGTAATTTGTTTTGCCTTCACAATACAAGGTTCTTCAAAATAATACTACTGCTAGACTGACAAGCTCTTTTGACATGATGATAAAAAACAACTCAAGATATTTTTGTAACTTTGCGTGACTACAAAAAAAAACTAACAGCGATTTAGGCATTCAAATTGCTTCAAAACTTCCTTGATTTAAAAGCTTTCTAATCATGAGCCACATAAAAAAGAAAACTAATAAATGAAAGAAAAAATTAAGGTATTTCATGGATATTTCCAAAAAAGGCCTCATCTCCGTATGCACTGTATAGTGCGATTGTGTGCTAAATCTATGTCTAAAAAAAATTTTAACTTTTCATAATAGTAAATGTGGTCAATAATGTTCAGAATCACTACCTATCATCCCTTAAAAACCCTACACCTGACTGCCAAACATCCTGTATAAACACAACATGGTTTTTTTTTTTATGAAATGGGGTCAGCATAAATAAAAGGTCACATAACTATTATGTCAGCGACTCAGCAATCTCAGCATATTTGTTTTAGCACTAAATGCAAAATAAAACTACTTACTATAGACAGTAATGTAATGATGAAGTAGTAAGAAAATATATCGATATTTTTTTTTTCACATTGCCTGCTCTGTTGGGGTATTTATTTCTACAATTGTCAATATTTGGTGTGTATGTATTATCATATGGTAGGTAGGTATAGTTGTACAGTCACAAGCAGCACCAATATCTGACACAACAAAGCATGCATAAATATCTGATACAACGCTATTTCTAGAGCCAGTAGGATGCGTCCGATATTTTTGCATGCTCTGTTGTGGCAGATATGAATGCAGGTGTCTGTACAGTAGATGCTGCCAGCAGCTTTGTTTATTTTTATCAGGGATAGAGCAATAATATTTTTTTAAATTGCTGTCGTAATTTCACAGAATAGCCCCCTAAACAGAAATAAACAAATATAAAGTTCACTGATGTTCTTTTGGACTAAACATACATTCTATCACAGGCAGGGCGGCCACGCCGTACAAAATACGCGTTCTTGAATCTACATAGGCACGACGATGTCTGTACACGTGGCAATGTGTGCGTGAGATACACTAAAATAATTAATTCAGTACCCTGACAGCTTGCTTCCTTGCTGCCAAGGTTGCGTTTCAGATTTGTGCATAAGCCATGCCTACAGGTGTTACCAATGACATTTAAAAGTACTTACTTATATGTAGGCATGGCTTATGCACAAATCTGAAACGCAACCTTAGCAGCAAGGAAGGAAGCTGTCAGGGTACTGAATTAAATATTTACAGAAGTTTAGAGTAGCATATAAAAGCAACTTCACATGGTATACCCAGCATAAGTTGTATCTGCAATCCCCCTGGTGTTGCAGGTGTCTATGGGCGGTGGTGATCTCTCACCATCAGGAGACCCACTTGCTCGTGTGCCATCCAGTCGAATAAAAAAAAAGTAGTTTTGGTTAATTTGGTGCGATCCACCATATGTATAAACGGTAGTTTATACAGTTGGGCTAAATACTAAAACAGCTTGAAAGGCTAGCAAAACGTGATAATGCCATTTTTTGAAGTTCCAAACCAACCAATGTGAACTCTATCAGAACTGCGTAACAACCATGGTTCAAGTGTAGACCATGGTCTTAGAGTTTTGCGTCTATATTGATTCGCCTAAGTAGACAGACAGCCTAAGTAGTAAAGTACAAAACACACTCCTTCACTCCTTTGTTCCTGCAACTTGTCACCATTCAAGCTGCGTATCGTGTGTTGGATTATATGTACGATTCTGAGTACGATTGCTAAGTCGCCATCAGATATAACTGAGCGGACAGTGTGCTAAGTGAAGTGTAGGTAGCAAACCGGGAGCGCAATGAAAGAGACGTGTGTACGGCAAGACGATTTATTCCGGACTGACGTCACATGATCGTTCTTAAACTACCTTATATCTAAGCAATAATAAAGTAACGTACCCACTTATACTACACTAAGAATGGATGTGTGTGAACCTAGCATATCAATTTCTAGAATCTCAAAATGTAATTGCTGTTCTAGTAGCATCCCGAATAGTTCTAGAGTTCTGGATATTTTTTTTTATAGTTCAGCTCAATTTTTTTTTTAAATCGATTTTATAAAAATGAGATGCTAACTTCGCGTGCACAAGTCAGCATCTCAGCAGTTCTCGGTTTCTAGACCACAAATACGTAAGAAAATGCATAGTTCTACAGTTCTAGATGCATTTCATAGATAGTTCTGCCAAGTTTTAAAAAAAAAACTTAAAATAAAAAATGAGATGCTAACTTCACGTGCACATGTCAGCATCTCAGCAGTTCTCGGTTTCTAGACCACAAATACGTAAGAAAATGCATAGTTCTACAGTTCTAGATGCATTTCATAGATAGTTCTGCTAAGTTTAAAAAAAAAACTAAAAAAAATATGAGATGCTATCTTCACGTGCACGTGTCAGCATCTCAGCAGTTCTCGGTTGCTAGACCACAAATACGTACGCAAATGCACAGTTCTAGAGTTCTAGATAATTTTTATACATAGTTCTGCAAAGTAGTCGGAAAAAAAAACAACATATAGTGATATGATATGACTCTGTGCAGAGTTCTAGTCGGCATCTCAGCAGTTCTCGCCCGTAGCACTACCAATACGAATGAAAACGTAGAGTTGGTCTATCTAGATGCAAAATTACAACAGTTCTGGGCACAAAACCATAACATACAACATATAGTAATATGATATGACTCTGTGCAGAGTTCTAGTTAGCATCTCAGCAGTTATCGGCGGCAAGACTACCATAACAAATGAAAACGTAGAGTTCCTCCATCTAGATGAAAAACAGCAATAGTTCTTGGCCCAAAACCAAAACATATAGTGATATGATATGACTCTGTGCAGAGTTCTGGTCGGCATGTCAGCATTTATCGGCTGTAGCACTACCAATACGAATGAAAACGTAAAGTTCTTCTATCTAGATGCAAAACAGCAACAGTTCTAGGCACCAAACTAAAATATACAACATATAGTGATATGATATGACTCTGTGCAGAGTTCTGGTTAGCATCTCAGCAGTTATCGGCAGCAAGACTACCATAACGAACGAAAACGTAGAGTTCCTCCATCTAGATGCAAAACAGCAATAGTTCTTGGCACACAAGCAAAACATATAGTGATATGATATGACTCTGTGCAGAGTTCTGCTCGGCATCACAGCATTCATCGGCTGTAGCACTACCAATACGAATAAAAACGTAGTTGGTCTATCTAGATGCAAAATAGCAACAGTTCTAGGCACGAAACCAAAACATACCACATATAGTGATATGATATGACTCTGTGCAGAGTTCTGGTTAGCATCTCAGCAGTTATCGGCGGCAAGACTACCATAACGAATCAAAACGTAGAGTTCTTTCATCTAGATGCAAAACAACAATAGTTCTTGGCACAAAACCAAAACATAAAGTGATATAATATGACTCTGCAGAGTTCTGGTCGGCATCTCAGCATTTATTGGCTGTAGCACTACCAATACGAATGAAAACGTAGAGATCCTCTATCTAGATGCAAAATTGCAACAGTTCTAGGCACAAAACCGAAACATACAACATACAGTGATATGATATGACTCTGTGCAGAGTTCTGGTCGGCATCTCGGCAGTTATCACCCGTAGCACTACCAATACGAATAAAAACGTAGAGTTGGTCTATCTAGATGCAAAATAGCAACAGTTCTAGGCACGAAACCGAAACATACAACACATAGTGATATGATATGACCATATATGACTCTGTGCAGAGTTCTGGTCGGCATCTCAGCAGTTATCGGCTGTAGCACTACCATTACGAATGAAAACGTAGAGATCCTCTATCTAGATGCAAAATAGCAACAGTTCTAGTCACAAAACCAAAACATACAACATAGTGTTATATTATATAACACTGTGCAGAGTTCTGGTCGGCATCTCAGCATTTATTGGCTTTAGCACTACCAATACGAATGAAAACGTACAGATCCTCTATCTAGATGCAAAATTGCAACAGTTCTAGGCACAAAACCGAAACATACAACATATAGTGATATGATATGACTCTGTGGTGAGTTCCGGTTAGCATTTCAACAGTTATCGGCGGCAAGACTACCATAACGAATTAAAACGTAGAGTTCCTCCATCGAGATGCAAAACAACAATAGTTCTTGGCACAAAACCAAAACATAAAGTGATATAATATGACTCTGCAGAGTTCTGGTCGGCATCTCAGCATTTATTGGCTGTAGCACTACCAATACGAATGAAAACGTAGAGATCCTCTATCTAGATGCAAAATTGCAACAGTTCTAGGCACGAAACCAAAACATACAACATATAGTGATATGATATGACTCTGTGCAGAATTCTGGTTAGCATCTCAGCAGTTATCGGCGGCAAGACTACCATAACGAATGAAAACGTAGAGATCCTCTATCTAAATGCAAAATTGCAACAGTTCTAGGCACAAAACCGAAACATAAAGTGATATAATATGACTCTGCAGAGTTCTGGTCGGCATCTCAGCATTTATTGGCTGTAGCACTAACAATACGAATGAAAACGTAGAGATCCTCTATCTAGATGCAAAATTGCAACAGTTCTAGGCACGAAACCGAAACATACAACATATAGTTATATGATATGACTCTGTGCAGTTCTGGTCGGCATCTCGGCAGTTATCGCCCGTAGCACTACCAATACGAACGAAAACGTAGAGTTGGTCTATCGAGATGCAAAATAGCAACAGTTCTAGGCACGAAACCGAAACATACGACATATTGTTATATGATATGACTTTGTGCAGAGTTCTGGTGAGCATCTCAGCAGTTATCGGCAGCAAGACTACCAAAACGAACGAAAAAGTAGAGTTGCTCCATCTAGATGCAAAATTGCAACAGTTCTAGGCACGAAACCAAAACATACAACATACAGTGATATGATATATGACTCTGTGCAGCGTTCTGGTTAGCATCTCAACAGTACTCGGCGGCAAGACTACCATAACGAATTAAAACGTAGAGTTATTCCATCTAGATGCAGAACAACAATAGTTCTTGGCACAAAACCAAAACATATAGTGATATGATATGACTCTGTGCAGAGTTCTGGTCGGCATCTCAGCATTAATCGGCTGTAGCACTACCAATACGAAGGAAAACGTAGAGATCAGCTCAATTTTATTTTTTAATCGATTTTATAAAAATGAGATGCTAACTTCGCGTGCACAAGTCAGCATCTCAGCAGTTCTCGATTTCTAGACCACAAATACGTAAGAAAATGCAGTTCTACAGTTCTAAATGCATTTTATAGATAGTTCTGCTAAGTTTAAAAAAAAAAAAACAAAGTAAAAAATGAAAGAAAGAAATAATTTATTTGAGATGCTATCTTCACGTGCACGTGTCAGCATCTCAGCAGTTCTCCGTTACTAAACCACAAATACGTACGTAAATGCACAGTTCTAGAGTTCTAAATAATTTTTATACATAGTTCTGCAAAGTTGTCGGAAAAAAAAAACAAAATACAACATATGATATGACTCTGTGCAGAGTTCTGGTCGGCATCTCAGCAGTTATCGCCCGTAGCACTACCATAACAAATGAAAACGTAGAGTTCCTCCATCGAGATTCAAAACAACAATAGTTCTTGGCTCAAAACAAAAAAATATAGTGATATGATATCTGTGCAGAGTTCTGGTCGGCATCTCAGCATTTATTGGCTGTAGCACTACCAATATGAATGAAAACGTAGAGATCCTCTATCTAGATGCAAAATTGCAACAGTTCTAGGCACAAAACCGAAACATACAACATATAGGGATATATAATGACTGTGTGTTCTGGTTGTCATCTCGGCAGTTATCGCCCGTAGCACTACCAGTACGAATGAAAACGTAGAGTTGGTCTATTTAGATGCAAAATAGCAACAGTTCTAGGCACAAAACCAAAACATACAACATAGTGTTATATTATATAACTCTGTGCAGAGTTCTGGTCGGCATCTCAGCATTTATCGGCTGTAGCACTACCAATACGAAGGAAAACGTAGAGTTGGTCTATCTAGATGCAAAATAGCAACAGTTCTAGGCACGAAACCAAAACATACAACATATAGTGATATGATATGTCTCTGTGCAGAGTTCTGGTTAGCATCTCAGCAGTTATCGGCGGCAAGACTACCATAACGAATTAAAACGTAGAGTTCTTTCATCTAGATGCAAAACAACAATAGTTCTTGGCACAAAACCAAAACATAAAGTGATATAATATGACTCTGCAGAGTTCTGGTCGGCATCTCAGTATTTATCGGCTGTAGCACTACCAATACGAATGAAAACATAGAGATCCTCTATCTAGATGCAAAATAGCAACAGTTCTAGGCACGAAACCAAAACATACAACATATAGTTATATGATATGACTCTGTGCAGAGTTCTGGTTAGCATCTCAGCAGTTATTTGTGGCAAGACTACCATAACGAATTACAACGTAGAGTTCTTCCATCTAGATGCAAAACAACAATAGTTCTTGGCACGAAACCAAAACATATAGTGATATAATATGACTCTGCAGAGTTCTGGTCGGCATCTCAGCATTTATCGGCTGTAGCACTACCAATACGAATTAAAATGTAGAGATCCTCTATCTAGATGCAAAATAGCAACAGTTCTAGGCACGAAACCGAAACATACAACATATAGTTATATGATATGACTTTGTGCAGAGTTCTGGTGAGCATTTCAGCAGTTATCGGCAGCAAGACTACCAAAATGAACGAAAAAGTAGAGTTGCTCCATCTAGATGCAAAACAGCAATAGCTCTTTGCACAAAACCAAAACATATAGTGATATGATATGACTCTGTGCAGAGTTCTGGTCGGCATCTCAGCATTTATCGGCTGTAGCACTACCAATATGAATGAAAACATAGAGTTGGTCTATTTGGATGCAAAATAGCAACAGTTCTAGGCACGAAACCAAAACATACAACATGTAGTGATATGATATGACTGTGCAGAGTTCTGGTCGGCATCTCAGCAGTTATCGGCTATAGCACTACCAATACGAATGAAAACGTAGTGATCCTATACCTAGATGCAAAACAGCAACAGTTCTAGGAACCAGGTCACGTGATCCTATTTTGAATTTCTCGCTATTTCTTATTTTTATTTGACTGGTGGCAAACGAGCAAGTGAGTTTCCTGATAGTAATAGATCACCACCGGCCAGAGACACCTACAACACCAGGGGGATTGCAGTAGGATTAAAAAAATATCGTCAAGTCGCCGTATCGAACAGCAGCGTCTACATGGCTGCTTGGAAAAAAATACAGTGTTTTTTTGGAAATTGACGATCACACATTTAGATGAATAAATGCCGATAAATGCTGAGATGCCGACCAGAACTCTGCACAGAGTCATATCATATCACTATATGTTGTATGTTTCGGTTTTGTGCCTAGAACTGTTGCAATTTTGCATCTAGATAGAGGATCTCTACGTTTTCATTCGTATCGTATCGTATCGGTAATCGTAACGGATGGTCCCAAAGGAAGAACAGCGCCGCTCGCAAGAACGGCAATTTTTGCTGATTTGGGACCATTTCGTGACAACAATTTCGTTCTTTTCAATATCTTTTTCTTTTGTAATGCTTTGTATATACTTTTGTCACGAATAAATGATTTCTTTCTTTCTTTCTTTCTTTATTGGTAGTGCTACAGCCGATGACTGCTGAGATGCCGACCAGAACTCTGCACAAAGTCATATCATATTACTATATGTTGTATGTTTTGGTTTCGTGCCTAGAACTTTTGCTATTTTGCATCTAGATAGACGAACTCTACGTTTTCATTCGTATTGGTAGTGCTACAGCCGATAAATGCTGAGATGCCGACCAGAACTCTGCACAGTCATATCATATCACTATATGTTGTATATTTCGATTTTGTGCTTAGAACTGTTGCAATTTTGCATCTAGAAAGAGGATCTCTACGTTTTCATTCGTATTGGTAGTGCTACAGCCGATAACTGCCGAGACGCCGACCAGAACTCTGCACAGAGTCATATCATATCACTATATGTTGTATATTTTGGTTTTGTGCCTAGAACTATTGCTATTTTGCATCTAGATAGACCAACTCTATGTTTTCATTCATATTGGTAGTGCTACAGCCGATAAATGCTGAGATGCCGACCAGAACTCTGCACAGAGTCATATCATATCACTATATGTTTTGGTTTTGTGCCAAGAACTATTGCTGTTTTGCATCTAGATGGAGGACCTTTACGTTTTCATTCGTTATGGTAGTCTTGCTGCAGATAACTGCTGAGATGCCGTAAAGAACTCTGCATAGAGTCATATCATATCACTATATGTTGTATATTTTGGTTTGGCGGTTTTGCATCTAGATAGAGGAAATTTAGATGAATTAATGCCGATAAATGCTGTGATGCCGACCAGAACTCTGCACAGTCATATCATATCACTATATGATTTGGTTTCGTGCCTAGAACTGTTGCTATTTTGCATCTAGATAGACCAACTCTATGTTTTCATTCATATTGGTAGTGCTACAGCCGATAAATGCTGAGATGCCGACCAGAACTCTGCACAGAGTCATATCATATCACTATATGTTTTGGTTTTGTGCCAAGAACTATTGCTGTTTTGCATCTAGATGGAGGAACTCTACGTTTTCGTTCGTTATGGTAGTCTTGCTGCAGATAACTACTGAGATGCCGTAAAGAACTCTGCATAGAGTCATATCATATCACTATATGTTGTATATTTTGGTTTGGTGCTTAGAACTGTTGCGGTTTTCCCTCTAGATAGAGGAAATTTAGATGAATAAATGCCGATAATGCTGTGATGCTGACCAGAACTCTGCACAGAGTCATATCATATCACTATATGATTTGGTTTTGTGCCAAGAACTATTGCTGTTTTGCATCTAGATGGAGGAACTCAAGTTTTCAATGGTTATGGTAGTCTTGCCGCCGATAACTGCTGAGATGCTAATCAGAACTCTGCACAGATTCATATCATATCACTATATGTGGTATATTTTGATTTCGTGCCTAGAACTGTTGCTATTTTGCTTCTAGATAGACCAACTGTACGTTTTTATTCGTATTGGTGGTGCTACAGCCGATGAATGCTGTGATGCCGAGCAGAACTCTCCACAGAGTCATATCATATCACTATATGTTTTGCTTTTGTATCAATAACTATTGCTGTTTTGCATCTAGATGGAGAAACTCTACGTTTTCGTTCGTTATGGTAGGTAGTCTTGCTGCCGATAACTGCTGAGATGCCAACCAGACCTCTGCACAGAGTCATATCATATCACTATATGTTGTATGTTTTAGTTTGGTGCCTAGAACTGTTGCTGTTTTGCGTCTAGATAGAAGAACTTTACGTTTTCATTCGTATTGGTAGTGCTACAGCCGATAAATGCTGAGATGCCGACCAGAACTTTGTACAGAGTCATTACATATCCCTATATGTTGTATATTTCGGTTTGGTGCCTAGAACTGTTGCAATTTTGCATCTAGATAGAGGATTTCTACGTTTTCATTCGTATTGGTAGTGCTACAGCAAATAAATGCTGAGATGCCGACCAGAACTCTGCACAGAGTCATATCATATCACTATATGTTTTGGTTTTGAGCCAAGAACTATTGCTGTTTTGAATCTAGATGGAGGAACTCTACGTTTTCATTTGTTATGGTAGTGCTACGTGCGATAACTGCTGAGATGCCGACCAGAGGCCGTATTGCCTAACGTTTCTGACAGTCGCGATCGCAATCAAATGACAGCTTTTGTATGCGAAATATGTCATTTGATTGCGATCGCGAGTGTCAGAAACATTAGGCAATACGGCGTCAGAACTCTGCACAGAGTCATATCATATGTTGTGTTTTGTTTTTTTTTCCGACAACTTTGCAGAACTATGTATAAAAAATATCTAGAACTCTAGAACTGTGCATTTACGTACGTATTTGTGGTCTAGCTACCGAGAACTGCTGAGATGCTGACATGTGCACATGAAGTTAGCAACTCATTTTTAATTTTAAGTATTTTTTTTAATCTTAACAGAACTATCTGTAAAATGTATCTAGAACTGTTGAACTATGCATTTTCTTTCGTATTAGTGGTTTAGTAACGGAGAACTGCTGAGATGCTGACACGTGCACGTGAAGATAGCATCTCAAATAAATTATTTCATTCTTTCATTTTTTACTTTAAGTTTTTTTTTTTACTTAGCAGAACTATCTATGAAATGCCTCTAGAACTGTAGAACTATGCATTTTATTACGTATTAGTGTTCTAGTAACCGAGAACTGCTGAGATGCTGACATGTGCACGTGAAGTTAGCATCTCATTTTTTATTTTAAGTTTTTTTTTTAAACTTAGCAGAACTATCTATGAAATGCATTTAGAACTGTAGAACTATGCATTTTCTTACGTATTTGTGGTCTTGAAACCGAGAACTGCTGAGATGCTGACATTTGCACGTGAAGTTAGCATCTCATTTTTTATTTTAAGTTTTTTTTTTTAAAACTTAGCAGAACTATCTATGAAATGCATCTAGAACTGTAGAACTATCCATTTTCTTACGTATTTGTGGTCTAGAAACCGAGAACTGCTGAGATGCTGACTGGTGCACGCGAAGTTAGCATCTCATTTTTATAAAATCGATTTGAAAAAAAAAATGAGCTGAACTATAAAAAAAAAATATCCAGAACTGTAGAACTATTCGGGATGCTACTAGAACAGCAATTACATTTTGAGATTCTAGAAATTGATATGCTAGGTTCACACACATTAAGAATGGGCTATTTCCAGTTGTACTACAAAAAAAAAGAAAACGAAAAATCCTAGTACCTAAGTACGTACTTGTTGCCGGAAGTGCGGCCTATTGGGAATGCGAAATACTGGGATTTATAATCTAAGTCCCATTGTGAACAACTGAAAAATAAGGGTTCCTAGTTAAACTACGGAACCCTAAAAACCTATCAATTATGCACCGATTGTTCAGTACAATTTAGGTATAGGTGTCTAAAGCAAGATGTACGCAGTATGGGGTCATTCTAGATGGTTGTTACGAATAAGATTTTTAGGCTATTCTTATTGGTTGTGCTAAAAAAAGCTACCATAATTCATACCAAATTTCAAGTTTCTAGGACAACCGGAAATACCCTATAGGTTCATCGGTTACGACTATTTTTATGGAAACGCCTTGTTTAGTGACTGTAACTTTTGATTGCGTGGACACATTATATAAATTTACTAGCTTTTGCCCGCGACTTCGTCCGCGTTACTTTAGTTATCAGGGCATAGGGGATGAATTTCCAAAAATCCTTTCTTAGTGCTCACTTACATCATAAAAGGAACCCCTGTACCAAATTTCAAGTTTCTAGGCCCAGCGGTTTGGGCTGTGTGTTGATATATAACCCAGTGAGTCAGGTTTGCCTTTTATATATATAGATATACTGTGGCGTGGATTTAAGTTAGGAGTTTGATTTTTTTAGCGGATTAGCAGACCTCTTCAGTATTTGATATTAATTTCAGCTTGATACATCTATGCATTCCTGAGAAAAATGGCTTATTGGTTTAGCAGACGGACTCACAACAAAGTGGTGCTTTGCAATCAAATCGCAATAGTTCGCAGCGCGTACAAAACGGTGCGGGTGGACAACGCGAAATAACTTCTAAAAATCTAATAACCGCTGGTCCACTGCCCAAACATTGAAACGATGTCAAACAGAGGCTTTGCAGCGTTTTAGTTATCATATCTTTACGTTAGCGCCTTATCCACTCTGAAAATTTAAATTTCCTTTGTAAGACCGAAAGCATAGCAGATTTATGCGCATAATAAAACACTTGTCTAATTCCTTAGTGCGTTGCTCTTATGGAACATTTACTTATACAATTATAAATTAATCTAAAAGGGCTTATGTTTAGCTAGATAACGCGTGGATACGCCTTATTGGTTTTAGAATAGTTTTTATGGACGGTAGTGCGGGACAAACGCGGGTTATTCAATTGGCCGGCGGTCAATCGGCGGCCGGCGGGTTTTGTAAAGGCCACTAGTACAACGAATGACGTATTGTATTATTGCTACGCATTATTAAAGGGAAAACTACGCCATAATTACTACCTATGCGGAATGCTAGGTACTATGTGATGTGGCATTGTCATACGAATTCTACATTGCCACTAGATCATACCGTTTTCAATTGCGTAAAAAATTGTATACCTAGTTCTTTAGAGGTAATGTAAATAAATACCTACTTATTTACGCACCGTCAGCAGCAGCAAACTCGCTGATTGATCACCTTGGCAGTAGAGTAGTGTGTAGATAATTTTAAGTACCGTCACCACTCATCCACTTCTGCTGCTGACTGTACCTATGTAGCCATAATGATTAGACTAGATATGACTAGATCTGATGAAGATGAAGATAAATAGGACTAGCTAATTTCTTTAATTTACGGATAGTTAAAGACATTATCATCACTATCTCGGCCTAAATAGGTACGTCTGAAAGGGCGTGGCTGGGTCATAATTCTCGGGTCCATATCACATAGGTACTTATCGTAAGTCCGAATGTTTGTCAGTCAGAATGATAGTTTGTCATAAATCTTTTTTAGTATTCTAAGTAAATTTTATGGTTTCAATAGCAAAAAAAATTATGACTAACGATGATTCGACAAAAATTACGGTATGATTTTTGAAGAGTATGCGAACTTTAGCGCTCTCATTTCTCACGCAGGCCAAGTGCAGATTGGGAACTTTACGTGTAAGTATTATTGAATTTCTTTGCAGGTGTGAGTAGGTTTCTCATGATGTTTTCCTTCACCGTAAAGCTCATGGTAAACTTTAAATATATTTCGTTCGTGAATCCCGAAAAATTCAGGCCTTGCACCACGTTTTTCTGCTTTAGAGGCCATAGGTCAAACCGGTAGGCTACCACACGGCTAAATGCATATGTAAGTATATACCACAGAATAGATAATAGTACTGTATATACTCCTAACTGTCGGTAAAGACGAATCCTTATCGAACAGAAAGACTAAAACACCAAATATGCAAATTATAATTATAATTAATTATTATTATTATTATTATTATTATATTATTGACGCATAAGTTAATATCAGCATAAAATGATTAACTGACCGCTATTTGTCATCTTTTGATGCCTAATATCTACATGTACCTACGTACAGTCACCAGCATTAATATCTGCCTCTGCCACAGCGGAGAGTGCAAAAATATCTGACACGTCCTTCCGGCACTAGAAATAGAGTCGTATCAGATATTTATGCAAGCCTGTTGTGTTAGATATATATGTACTATCCTATGAGTCAGCACCGAGCCGAGCGGTACTGCAGGGCTACTACGAAACTCGAAACTTGAAGTTCGTATCGTACCGTCCCTCTCGCACTCGTATTAAATAGTATAACTGTCAGAAGGACCGCACGACACGAACTTCGAGTTTTGAGTTTCGTAATAGCCCTGCTGTTTGACGTTGTGGTTCTAGCATGCTTGCATAGCTGTCATTATCCAAGCATAATATCGGTATGCTCATTGCTCACACAAAACAAAACTGACATCATTGATCACTGATTTAGGTATTTCATTTTGTTACTTTCGGCATTTAATATTAAGATAGGCACGTAATTTTACTTGTTGCCGATCTTTTTTAGTTGAGTCTTCTAAAGGCCAAAGACAAAATTTTTGACTCAGAAGTGTAGTCACGCTTTTGATGGGGTACACTTTGAAAATCTGTCAATAATAGGTACATCGTACAAAAAATGAAGTCTAATAGATTCCAGGTAGACGATTAGCTAATTGCACGTGACTGTTCCTATATAATAATATGAAACTTAAAGCTGAAACAAGAAATTACAAAATCTTTTTCAGTTATCCTACCTAGAATAGCTTAGGTTCAATATTTATTTCACCAATAACATCAGCTTCACAGTAAAATAGCCATACGGTACTTGAAAATAATCACACGAAATACTAACTATGTTTAGACTCGAATTGAGTGAGTTTCAGTACTTATAGGTAGGTATAACACCATTGCGAAGGGGTGAGCCATTTGTCTTGGCAGCGCCTAGTTCTCCCGCGACCGGAGCTTCCGGGCTCGCAGATGTTGCACCCGGACGGATGCGTGCCACTGCCACCACCCAAATGACGCTTACGACAGTACATGCTGACTCGAGATTAAATTAACGCAAGTCTAACAATGTAGTAGGTAGTTTAATTTTCATTAAATGTCAAATTAGAATTTATGCTGAAATTGTCAAGTCACTTGCATTCATCTGCTACAGAGGAGCGGGCAAACGGCATGTCCTACCGGCACTAGAAACGAAAGAAAGTAGTATCACATTAGGTATTTATGCACGCTTTGTTGTTACCTTTTGATGCTGGACCCTCCAAAGGATACAAAAAATGCAAATGACGAATAGACATGGAAATAATTAAAAAAACACATGTATACTGCAGTTGGCTTACATCGCATTGGAATAGAGAAATAAATATTCCCTTCGACATAGGTATTAACTTGAAGGTGTTGCGTAAACTGTATTAAGAAAACCATAATTACTCTTTTCATATCGCTTATCTAATCGCTTTCATTAAACCTAACTAGACTGGAAAGATTTGATGATCAGACTCTTAAGTACACACAAGATGATAGAGTTACTTGTGTATACTTACTATGAATTCAAAAGTAGGTGCAGTCACCAGAAGGGTGAACATGACTCTCTTCTTCTCTTCTGGTGTTGCAGGTGTCCATGGGCGACGGTAATCGCTCACCATCAGGCGATCCGTCTGCTCGTTTGCCCCCTATACCATAAAAGAATAGGGCTACTCCGAAACACAAAATTCGAAGTTCGTGTCGTGCGATCCCTCTCGCTCTCGTATTAAATAGTATAAGTGTCAGAGGGACCGCACGACACGAACTTCGAATTTTGTGTTTCGGAGTAGCCCTTCAGCACCAATATCTGACACGACAAGCGTCCATAAATATCTGATACGACTCTATTTCTACGGCCGAAAAGACGTGTCAGATATTTTTGCACGCTTCGCTGTGGCAGGTATTAATGCTGGTGATTGTACCTATCTGTTGAAACGATTTAATGTTATACCGTTGATCTGGCTAGATTGAAAAGAAAAATTCACCGTAATAATAGTTTTGCCCACTGAGCTTCCATACGATATTCTATAATAATGTGTAATTTGCTAGACGCTCCATTTATTTCAGTTTATGCCGTAAGAGAGCGTAAATTGTATGTTACGATGCCGACGACCATCTGCCGAGTTGCATAACCGCCTAACGCTACATTGAATTGCATTTACAATACCAATTTGTTGGATTTATGCCGTGACGTTAATTTATTAACTGTCCTATTCGTATTAGGTTCTAGCAGGGCTCATATTATTTACCTACCTATCCCTTCGGAGAATTAGTATTCACGAAGAAAAATTAATTTAAAAAAGCAAGAGTTAGATGCGGATTTGGAACTAAGTGTTGTAATAGTAAACAATATATCTACAAGAACATTGGTATATCTGCCTATTGCTTACCGTGTAATTTTTTTCTCTGTGTATTTGTTTTCTGTATCACTTACTATTTCTGGTGTACAATAAAGAGTCTTTGTATTGTATTGTATATCTGTATAGCAAAGAGGTAAAATTTCTTTGCTTGTGTGTATGTAGAGTGTAAACTCGACCTAATGAGCCGATTTAGAGAAACATTTCTGTAAAAGGGGAAGCTACATTATTTCAAATTAATTGGGCGAGCGAAGCGAGCCCACAATATCCGACTGCCAGTACATTTTGTGGTACACTTTACGGAAAAACTATGAGACCTTTGGGTTTGGGCTTTAGCATAGTAATTTAAATAGATGTCTAGATGTGTTATCTAATATTAAAATCAAATTATAGAGAATAATTAAAAAAATTATTAACTTGAAAAATTACATACTACTAACGCCATCTATGAATTAAGATGTGCAACTGCAAGGGCAAACCTCTTTGGCGTAAACGAAGTAGTATCTTTACTTTAGTGTATTGTACCACGTCAAGAGTGTGTTTTTTATAACTTGTGGTGTATTATTGGTGTTACAAATTGAAGACTTGAAGTGATTAGAAATCAACATTCGGTAAGTTCCTATGACAGAAACGTAGGTAATAAAAATGAGTAGAATATATTGAAAATAGTCGTCAATTCAACTGAAACGTTATTGTTACTGTTACAGCAAGCTTCTTAGTAGTTTGTGCAGCAAGCTAAGCGGAGAAAACTACGAAATCGTTTAACGTTTAGACGTGAAGTTTATGGCAATTGAAGTAGAAATCAGTAAGTACCTACAAAAAGTATGTATGTTATCCGAATCAGGGTTGGGATGTACTGAGGGGGGTCGCTTTACGGGGATGAAAGGACAGGTAACAAACACATTTCCAGCAATTCTCTCCACCCAGAAACAATCCAGTGCACAGTTAGTTAGGTTACCTTGTGACCCCCTGCGGCAGAGTCCGACTGCTGTAGGCAACCCCTCCTTAATGCACCCTAACCCGAATCTGTTTTATATTTTTAGAGTTCCTTAACCAAAGGGTACAAAACAATTCTATTACTGAAACTTCGCTGTCCGTCTGTCTGTCTGTTTGTCTGTCCGTCTGTCTGTCTGCCTATCTGAATATTTAGTTATCTATACACTTCAAAAATAAATAAGTAAATCAAAATAAAATAAATATTTGAGGGGGCTCCCATACAAAAAATGTGATTTTTCGCCGTTTTTTCTAGATACTGGTATATAAAAATAGTGTTACGGAACCCTTCGTACGCGATTCCAACTCGCACTTGACCGGTTTTTTATATATAGAAAGTACTTGTAAAATAGTACTTGGTGAAAATGTGTCAACAATTTAACAGATTAAATTTATTTTATTTTATTGTTACAGTAGAATGCCGCGAAGACGTACGTTAACGGGCCGTAGAGAACGTGAACAAAACCGTACTTTAATGAATCAAGAAAGAGAACGTCGTCGGAAGAGAGCTCGAGAGGTGGCATTAGATTCTAATCGTGGTCATTCTCAATTTATGGAGTATGCCGTTAATTTTGAAACCGCACAGAAGAATTTGGAACTGAAACACTGTAACTTATGTCATCGTCGTTGGTTTGATTTAATTATTGAAGAAGATGGACTTTGTTCTCTTTGTCATAAATATCAAGTAAAAAATAGCATAAATTTATTTTCTGCAGACAATAATATGGATCCAGGACCACAACCTGATGTTTTAAAAAAATTAACATTTCTTGAAGAACAACTAATTGCTCAAGTTCACCCAGTTATTTCAGTATATCGTCTTAAAGGTGGTCAATTTGGATATAGTGGTCAAATCATCAATTTTCATCAAGACATCACAAACTTTACTATGTCTCTACCTCATTCAATTGATACCATATCGAAGTATGTTTTTGTTAGAAAAGATGAAGGTGAAGGATATAAAGATTTTATTGTAAATCGTGATAATGTTGAGGAAGCTTTGATATATCTTAAAAATAATAACCCTTGGTATCGTGATATCACAATCAATGAAAGCAATTTACAATCTTTACCTGATAATGAAAGTGTTTTCCAACAAATTTTAACAAGTCAAGAAAAACAGCACCTTTCATTTAATTTTAGTAGTGATGATCAGGATACATTATATGATAGTGTATATGTGTCTGGAGCTCCAACAGTGACTTTTCAATGTAATCGTAAAGCTGTAAATAGTGTACTTAGTATTCAGGAAGAAAATGATAGATCTTGTATTTTACCTTGGCCTAAATTGGATTCTGTACCAATCAATGAATTTACATGTGATGGGTATATTTGCAGAGCATTTCCAACTTTATTTCCTATTGGTAAAGGTGATCTTAGAGATACACGAATTTGTAAAGTTTCTAATAATGAATATTTTAAATTTCTTATGATGTATGAAGACGGCAGATTTGCAAAACATCCGAGATTTCGATTTTTTGCGTGTAATAGTATGATGCGTTGGATGGCCTTACAAAATGGAAGTATTTGTGTAAAAAAAAATTCACATTTATGTAATATTGAAACGATTGAACAGCTTCGAGAATTATTGCAGCAAAATCCAGTACTATATAAATCAATTTTGTCATATAATGCTAATATAAGGTCATCTAGCTCATATTGGTATGTAAGATCTAGAGAGTTAATGGATATGATTGAAGAATTAAGAAGCCCAACAATATTTATTACGTTAAGTGCAGCTGATTTGTATTGGCCAGAGCTATATCGTATATTGGACCCTGACTATAATTATGATAATATCAATCAAAACAGTGAATTTATTCGCAAATCTAAATTATTATATTCAAATCCTATGATTGTCTCTTATTTTTTTTATAAGCGATTAGATTTCTTTATGGAGCATTTTATCAAGAAATTCTTTAAAATCAAAGATTTTTGGTTCCGAATTGAATTCCAGCACCGGGGTAGTCCTCATATGCATGGTGTTTTCTGGTTAGAAAATGCTCCTGATCTTAAAAATCTCAATCTAGATGATATCACAAAAATGCAAGAAATTATAAACTATTTTGATGAATTAATATCTACATGGCATCCAGATCCATCTCAAACATATGACGTACACCCATCAAAAATACATTTCAGTGATGCACCTGATGAAGATGTTGATTACAATCATTTATTACGTGCGGTACAAATGCATAAATGTTCTAAAGCATATTGTCAAAGGAGAAAAAAAAATTCTTCAGAAACTGTTTGTCGTTTCAAATATCCAAAAGAATGTGTAAACGAAAGTAAGATTCAGTTTATTCAAGATAATGAATTAGAATATATTTCTAAGAGAAATAATCCATTTTTAAATAGCCACAACCCACAAATTTTGAAAATTTGGCGAGCAAATGTTGACTCCCAAGCAATTGTTTCTATTCATGCCGTTCTTAACTATATTGCTAAATATGCTAGCAAAGCTGAACCAAGATCAGATGGTATGAAAGATTTTATTAGACAAACAGTACAAGAGTCAAATAATAACAGCAATTGTCAGCAAATTATTCAAAAAATTTTAATAAAAATGTGTGCCGAACGTGACTACTCTGCCCAGGAAATATTTTGGATTATAATGGGTTGGCCTTTGTATCGATCTTCTCGACAATTTTGTTCAGTAAAGTTGGGTACGTCTGAAACATGGGAACATCTGAATTTAAATAGAGAAGATGGAAGCATTTCTTTTTTGAATGCTTTAGAGAAATATCAACGGCGGCCAGCGCAATTTGAACAAATGTCTTTAATTGATTTTTTCACGAAAACTTATAAAAGAGGCTCAACTTATAGTATAAGAAAAGTGCCTTATATTCTTAGAGTTACACCAAGAATTAAATTTGATCCTACTTGTATCGATAATGATAAGTTTTATGAACAGCAAGTTTTATTACATGTAGCTTGGCGAGAGTTAAGTGACCTAAATCCAAACAATTATGCTTGGAAGATTGTATATGAACGTCATTTTAAAAATAATAATGATATTCTCAGTTATGAATTGGATCATATATTACAGAATTTAGAGGACGAACAAGATTTTGAAGAAATTGATTCAACTGAAAGAGAACCACTACATGATTGGATGGAAATAGCTGCTGGACCAAGAACTATTCATCATGAAGGGGATTTAGGTAAAAGAGAAATCGATATACGATACGAATGGCATTCTATTTCAAATAAGGAACAATTAAATTCATTAGAAAAATTTATTGAAAATAAAAAGAGTGAAAAATGTCACAGAAACCCTATCATCCACAATCAAAGTTATACGTCAAACATTGTTTTTTCTGAGGAACAGAAAAAAATAGTTAATACATTTGAAAAACAACTTAGTTATCTCCAAGGTTACGAGAAAGAACAGCCTATTAAAAGAATTGTTGTACAAGGAAAAGCTGGTTCTGGAAAAAGTACATTGATCAATTATTTTACTGTTCGATTGAATCACACGTTGGGATCCTCATGTTATCAATTGCTTGCTCCAACTGGTGCTGCTGCTGTGAATATTAATGGTTCAACAATTCATTCTAAACTTTTACTAGGAATAAATAAAACTTTGAAAAATCTCAGCTTACATTCCATTGTACAACTTCAAGAAGAATTATATGAGTGTAAATTTTTATTTATTGATGAGTTAAGCATGATTGGATGTAGTCTTTTAAGGAAAATTGATCTACGATTACGAACAATTTTCCCTTCAAGACAAGATGAACCGTTTGGTGGGTTATTTGTATATTTTTTTGGAGATATTAATCAGTTGCCACCTGTAAATGATAGGCCACTTTACAGTGAGAAAACTGAAGGAAGTGAATTTCTTTTAGAAGGAAAATTGCTATTTACATCAAGTATCCAAAAATATTTCTTTCTATCGTCATCATTTAGACAAAATGAATCTCAACAAGTTTTCCGCGATATACTTGATCGGATTAGTAACGGTGACAGTACACTTGAAGATTATGAAAAATTAATGACACGAAGTATACATGTATTACCACCAAATGAACGTATTTTTTTCAACGATGCCATCAGACTATTTGCAACAAATAAAGAAGTCAAGGAGTTTAATTATCAAAAATTAAATGAATTGCGTCAACCAGTAGCTTATATTCCAGCATACTATAATTGCTCCAAGGCAATATCAGCAGATGCAGAAATGACATGTGGCCTTGAACCATATATTATTTTATCAATCGGGTCAAAAGTTATGTTACGTTCAAATTTGTGGGTTGAAAATGGATTGGTGAACGGGGCTTTAGGTTATGTCGAAGACATAATTTATGAAGAAAATCATAGTCCTCCTGATCAAATGCCACGAGTGATAATGGTTCGTTTTGAAAATAATCCTGATTTAACGTATGACAATAGCGGCTGCATTCCAATACCACCTATAACTAAATTTTGGAAAAGTGGAAATACCAATTGTTCTCGAAAACAATTTCCATTACAACTAGCTTTCGCAATCACAATCCATAAGTCACAAGGCTTAACCTTAGATAAAGCTGTTGTAGACATCGGCGAAAAAGAAACTTATATAGGTTTATCATACGTGGCATTTTCACGAGTAAAAACATTAGAAGGATTAGCTTTGTATAGAAAATTCCCCTTTGATAGATTAAGTACTATTAAGGACTCATATATGTTAAAATGTAAAAAAAAAGAAGAAATGCGTATGAGAAATTTGAAGTGAAATAAAAACATGTCAAAAATGATTTATTGCGTAAAGTAAAATTATTTGTAAAAACTCCACCCTTATTAATAATATAGGTATTGATCTACAAAAAAAAAATATAAGAAATATTTACACAGGCTTAAAAAATCTCGCGAGCCCTTATAAAGCTGCGCTTTTTGCTAGTATAGCCTACTTTTTATCCCGGGAAAGTGCGAAATTTCCGCGGGACACAGACGGCAACAGGTACTTGCCCAGTACCGTACCGTGTGAATAACCCTGTGGATGTGGCGCTAACGTTTACAAACTCTAAATGCAATGGTGTGAAATTTTAAACTAACTGCACATACAATTTGTACTAGATCAACGCACATTTTATAGTAATACGATCTGTAGAACGTCAGTCAGCATCTAATTAGGGATGCGAAACTTGGCAATACGTATCAAAGGTTGTCTGACATCATCAATGAGTGTTTGTCTTACCGAAGCACAAGCTGAAGTAGCAAGTAGCAATGTTGCTAGATAGCAATGTTGCAATTAGCTTTCTTCGTTAGAATTGTTAGGCAGTAAGGTAACACGTCAAGCTTTTTTTAACGCTTTCTCTATTGAACGTGGGTTGAGGTCGTAGGTTGTTCCGATGCACAAATTGGCACAGAGCAGCGTGGGCTGGCGGATGAGATAGTACCGCGGAGCGAAGTCAACGCACCGGCGGCTCTGCCGCCTGCCCTTCTCAGTCAACGTTAATCAGCCAAATTACGGTCATGCAGCTCAAACTGTTGACACTTAGATCTTTTATGACTTTGTAATCCTGTACGCCCCCGTTTCTCGAATAAAGATACCCACGCCTCAGTGTCTTGTGTTTGTGGACCATGTAGACACGCTTATAAGTATGTTAACTAATTCTAATTCCCATGTTTGAAACAAACGAAGTGTAATCAACAAACTTCCGGCCGGAACAGAAAATCTAATATCCGGTGCCAGAAACCAGGACGCTTTAGGAGCGCAGAGGCGAAAGTTATGTAGGTAGTACATAGCTGTAATAGCTATAGGGTACCACTTGAAGAAACTCAATTGATTTACTTGTAAGCGGTAAGAATTAACTCCAATTTGTGATGTCACGTCACGTCAGCATTGAGATGGACCGTCTATTCCAATTTATTGGGTAGTACACAGCCGCAGGAGCACTGACCTCTTTATGTACTATACAGACAGACGTACTTCCGCATTTTATTTTATAACTACACCTACACCTGCCTGCTAGAAAACGGGGGAACTAACGCACGGCACGGGCCGAATAAAGAACGAGTGAATGCCCGTGTGGTTTATTTATCCTAGGCTATTCTTTCGTCTGATATAAATAGTTTACGTACAAGTCTCTCAATAATTTAATCCTGTTCACCCATACAGTGCAAAATAGTACAAGGTGTTTACCCGTATCTGGTACAAACAATACAAGTAAGGGAAATGTGAAGTTTGCAATGTTCTTTAGATACGGTCGCGATAACGGTATCATTAGACGCACCTTTCAATGTTCTTATCTTGAGATAGCTTGTGTCATTGTCTATACATATAATAAAGCTGAAGAGGGTCGAAAGTCTGTACATGGAAGATATTTGAAAAAAAGTTAGCTGGGGATACTTAGAATCGATAACAGAACACGTTCCAACAGTTTTTAGAATTTTTGTCTGTTTGTCTGTTTATCTGTTTATCTGTTTATCTGTTTGTCGTTTTTTTGTACGGGCATCACGTGAGAACGGCTGAACGGATTTTGGTGCAAACTTTACTAATCTGTCGAGAAAATCCCCGGCCAAATTATAGGCTATCAAAATTCAACCCTTAGACTATAAAAATTCATCCCTTAAAAGGGAAGGTAGACACTAAACTCGATTGAGTTTGCACCTTCAAGTTTTCAAATACGTGCTATGATTATCGAGTACCCCGCTATACTAACAGATGGCGCTGAAATTAATAACGTTGTGACATGATTGATTAAGTCGCTGAGTAAGGATTTTGCCAAATTAAGAAATTTAAAAGAGGGGGTACGGATATCAAAAAATGTAATTGAATATTTTAAATGATAGTAAATTAATTGCCACACATTGCAGTGCCATCTTTTGGAGAACTGAGTAAACATTAAGTAATGAAGAATAAATGGGTTTACATAGTTACATAATGTAATATCGACACATATAATTGCATAATTATTTGATTTCATTTTATTACGATATAATACAAAATTATGAATTCACTCTGTCATGAATTATACCTAATCGTAATTATATCGCATTCATATAATTATATATTTTAAGCACTTCTCTTTTAAAATATGGCTTTTCTGTCCTAATTAATAGGACGAATTCGCCAGTGTCTAAGTATTCTCATTGAGAGGCAACGTTGTAAGGTGATTGTAGTTTTACATAATAATGGCTATGGAGGGTGGGTAGGTACTTAGAAAAAAAAAATCATTTGCGGAGTAAATGTCAAACGATTTGGTGCTCGCCTTTTTTATACGCGTTACTTTGCCTTTCTGTATGTAAAATTTTATTCTTTGAGTATGATACATACCTATAGGCATTTCAATCTACCGCTGTACCCTGTATCTCTCCGATTTCAACAAATTTTGGGAGGTAGACTCAGTCCATGATTCTGAGCTGTAAAACAGAGTCTCCAGATGTGGATGTGAATAGTAGATAGAAAGAAATGCCCATAGATGAGAAACTTAGTGAACAGGTTTTTCAGTTGATTATTTATCCGCAGTTTGAAAGAATTTTTCGAAAATCCCATGGAATCGAAAAATGTGGGACACTGAAGTTTGTGAGAAAATCTGATTAGGTACTCTCGAACCAACTGTATCGTAACCAATCCATACTATCCATATCCATACTAATATTATAAATGCGAAAGTAACTCTGTCTGTCTGTCTGTCTGTCTGTTACGCTTTCACGCCAAAACCGCGGAACCGATTTTGATGAAATTTGGTACAGAGATAGATTAGACCTTGGGAAAGAACATAGGCTACCTCTTATTCCGAAAAAAAGGCTTGAAGGGGTTGAAATAGGGGATGAAAGTTTATAGGGAAGTTCGTCATTTTTAAATATAAAATCATGAAACTTGGCATTTAGGTAGTTAATCTATCTATCTATACATATAATAAAGCTGAAGAGGGTCGAAAGTCTGAACATGGAAGATATTTGAAAAAAAATTAGCTGGGGATACTTAGAATCGATAACAGAACACGTTCCAACAGTTTTTAGAATTTTGGTCTGTTTGTCTGTTTATCTGTTTGTTGTTTATTTCAACGCGCATCACGTGAGAACGGCTGAACGGATTTTGGTGCAAACCTTATCAATCTGTCGAGAAAATCCCCGGCCATATTACAGGCAAAATCAAAATTTAACCCTTAGACTATAAAAATTCAACCCTTTATTCGTGCTATGACTATCGAGTACCCCGCTATACTAACAGATGGCGCTGAAATTAATAACGTTGTGACATGATTAAGCCGCTGAGTAAGGATTTAATATTCAATTCAAAATTTAATATTCAAAATTAATGTTGGTATCCGTAAGGATTTTGCTAAATTAAGAAATTTAGAAGAAGGCTTCTAAATTTCTTAATTTACGGATACCAACACATTTAATTGAATATTTTAAATGATGATGAACAAAATTAAACGATAGTTAAATTAATTGCCACACATTGCAGCGCCATCTTTTGGAGAACTTTGTAAACATTAAGTAATGAAGAATGAATGAGTTTACATAGTTACGTAATGTATATCAACACACATATAATTGCGTACTTATTTAATATTATTTTATTACGATATAATACAAAATTATGATCTCACTATATCATGAATTATACCTAATCGTAATTATATCATATATTTTAAGCACTTAATAATGGCTCTGGAGTTTGGGTATTTTGAAAAAAAAAAAAATCTTTGTCATCAATGTCAAACGATTTGGGGCTCGCCTTTAAGTAGGTATGTAAAATTTTATTCCTTGAGATATGATACATATTATGGGCATTTCAATCTACCGGTTTACTATTGTTTCGGCGGAAATTATTTAGCAAATTATTAGCTCCCAAACTATTTATCCCATATTTTTATTTAGGCGAAATGTCATTTCCCAACTCAACATTTCGCACTGATATCATTTCCCAACTAATCATTTGATAAATTATTATTATGCAAATTATTACCTGGGATTTTTTTAAGATGTCATTAATATTTTGGTCAAAATGTATTGATTGGCATACCTTAACTTAGCAGTGGCGTGCCTAGGGTATCAGACTATGGCAAGCCGAGAGATATGTTTTAGTATTTTTTATCATTTAATGTAGGTAAATCCATCTTGTTGCCGCTTTACTCTTCAATCTTTACTAGTCTGTGAAATACACAAGTCAGAAGTCAGCTTTTGGGACGGAATTATATCTTTCTTTTCAATAAAACTTAATGTATTTACCCTTCCACCGATTATTAATTCTTTTATACACTTGTAGTCACACAAGGGACAATTTGTTCCGTTTCCGAACTCATTCTCTCTTACAGGCACCGCACTTTACACCGCACTAAAACCACAGAATATATAATAGTACTGACGTACTGCTAAAACCAGAATACCTAAGTACCTACTTATTTATTTTTTGAAATGATTGCATCAAATCACAACTCTACGCTACGGCCCACGGTTCGAAATAAACATGAAGTTTAATAGAAGTCATCTCGCGCCCGCGCACTCGCTTTCCAAACCAAACGCAACAAACTTCACACCGTAAGCCAGCTTCAAAATTGCAAAGAAAGTTCTATACATGCAGCTATACATAGATATTTGCAACACTAATGTTTCCCTAAGTAAGAAGAGAGCAAACGCTTCCAAACGTAAGCCCCGTAAAAGCCCACGAGAGCGAGCGAGATGTCATGCTATTTACAACGTCGCAACTATCGCCGCGTTGTATGGACTCGCCGCGCAGCCATTTGGCGCCACTGGCCATGCAGCGGATTACTTAAGCAATTCTTATTATTATTTTACGTAAAATAAAGCGCGCATTTTTTTCGTTTGGACATTGTTCGATTTATAAGGCAAGCCCGGCTTTTGGGCTTCTATGTAAGGATCGCCACTGTAACTTAGCAACATGTTGAATCTCATTAAACCTACTTTCCTACTGACAGGTTATACTGGCTGCTATAAAAAACCTAACATCGAAGGTGTTAAGGTAGGAGCTAAGCTCCGCTCCGCTTCGCTCCTGCCTTAGCCTTCTGAACATAAACTACCCAAGTCGCTTCTGCTCCGAACCGACTTGCTCGCTCGCTTCGCTCGCTCGCACAAATTTTAAAGTAATACTTTGTAACATAAAAATTGGTAAAATGTTATTTACTTAACAGTTTGTTATTTGTCTAAGCCAATTATTTGCCACATAAAAGTGTGACGAAGTAAAATTTTGCAATATAAAATGTTGCGAAATAAGAAAAATGCGAAGTATAGTTATGCCAACGATTGGTTTTCCAAATGAAACTTCGGCGAAAGATTGGTTGCTTATTGTTGCTAAGTGAAATTTGGCGAAACATATTTCGCCGAAAAGGCAGTACACCCAATCTACTGCTGTACCCTGAGTTTATCTCTCCGATTTCAACAAATTTTGGGATGTAGACTCTGTCCATGATTCTGAGCTGTAAAACAGGGTCTTCAGATGTGAATGTGAAACTTAGTGAACAGGTTTTTCAGTTGATATTTATCCGCAGTTTGAAAAAAGTTTTCGAAAATCCTTATGAATCGGAAAATGTGGAACATTGAAGTTTGTGAGAAAATCATTAGGTACTCTCGACCCAACTGTATCGTATCGTAACCCACTGCTTTTGCCTTTGCCTTTTCGTGGAAAAAGTTATAGTGACATCGCATTGTTTTACAAGGGAATTTATTATGACTCTTTGATAAAATTCAACTTTGCGTCCGGACTCAAAGGTTTACAATACAATACAATACAAATGCTCTTTATTGTACACCAGAAACTACACAACTTTGTTGTTTACCAATGTTTCGGCGAAAAACGTTTGGCAACCTGGTTCATTTGACCACTTTTCATTTCCCAACTGTTTAATATTTATGAATTTCTGAAACTGTAAATATTTCATGATTTTTATAAAACTAATCTACACTATGGCCCTGAAATAAATCCTGAAATATTTACAGTTGTGTAGTATGTAGAGTTGCGAAATGAAAAGTTGCGGAAAGGCAGTACCCGGAACTCAAATGGTTCGACCTTTGGGTTCGACTAAAGGTTCCCTGTACTATGGAGTATTTTGTAAATATCGAAATCTACGCAGACGAAGTCGCGGGCAAAAGCTAGTTACAGAATAACTCTTTTGTTTATCGATGTTTGTTTTGTTGTTTTCTTTTGCAAATCGGATGTTGTACGTTTTCTGAAATTTCATGCGGCCGGGTTACTACGAAACTCGAAAGTCGAAGTTTGTGTCGTGCGGTCCCTCTGACACTTATACAAAAGTGAGAGGGACGGAAGGTACGATACGAACTTCGAGTTTCGTAGTAGCCCACCTGCTTTTCAAGCATAAGGAATAACAATCTGTGTTCTAATTAAGTATGTTATGTATGATAATGATAAGTATGAATTCGTTAACTAGGAAATGCTAGGTGCAATCAAATGTTGTGTAACGGAGCGGGTTTAGAACGAGCACGTGTGCGCGTTGTAATTACAATAATCGGCTGCTGATTTCAACGCCTGCTTTAAATAGACGCCGGAACCATGCTAGGCGTTTCGGTTTTTAAAGTGGAAGTTTATGCCGGAAGTGCCATGAAAACAGAATAAGCCGTAGATTCTTTTTTACAAGCTTTTCATTAGCGTGCTCTGTTTGTTTGTTTGTTTATTTATTTGTTTGGGTCAAATCTTGGAAAAAAAAATTGACCCACCTCCAGGTGGTCCGATTGATTTGAAAGTTGACACACATATGTAAATCTGGTGACAATATAATAGTTTGGTAGTGACATCTGGTAGTCCGGCCAGGATCGTCTCCGCAGAAAGGAACTCCTCAACGGTCATCGACTTGAAATTTGGTAGTTTGTCTAAGCTGAGATGACGCGTGCCTCACGCATACCTATCAGTTCATTTTGAATAATTATTAGACAGTAAATATTTGGAAATGTAGTTAGGATGACAATGCAAGTACAGTCAACAAAAAGTACAGTCACCAAAAAAGGTTTTTTTTTTAACAAAATCATTCATTTTAAAATAAAACATATATATGTATGTATATAATCTTTAAAAAGCCATGGTGGCCTAGTGGTTTGACCTAGCCTCTCAAGCAGAGGATCGTGGGTTCAAACTCGGGGTCGCATCTCTTGTGGTTTTCCAAATTTATGTGCGAAATTACATCTGAATTTTTACCACGAGATTTACGGTAAAGGAAAATATCGCGAGGAAAGATTTGTACAAATCTGCAAAGAAATTTAATGGTGTTTCTGAAGTTCTCAATCTGTACTCGGCCCGCTTGGGAATTACCGCCCTCTTGTTCTGAGAGGAGGCCTGTGCCCAGCAGTGGAATGTGTAGGTAAAGGCTGGTACGAAACTTGTATATATTTTAAAACACAATCACACAAATAGTACACAATCCATACTAATATTATAAATGCAAAAATGTGTTTTGGATCGACGTGATTTTTGGCATAGAAACTAACCAGAAAGTCATTTGTTTGTAAGAATACACTGAAATAGTAAAGAAAAAAATTACATAAAAAATATAGGGATGTATTGAGTTCCTTAGTTAAGAAACTAAAACTAGGTAAACATCTTAACTATTTATATCCATGTCCGGTGGAAATGTAGAATGCTTCTACCGTCAAGAAAAAAACGAAATGTCAGTAAGTTTCTTTATTATTTTCCAGACAATGTCCGTCGACACTGTTGACCCCGCTATTGCGGATTATCCTCGAAGAGGTCCGCGTGGCATCCAAGAAACAACCCACCGAGTTCGGCTACAAATCCGACGAGTCAGGTGAGTCACTCGACCTACCTGCGATAAAATGTTATTCACACCTGTCCAGATAACCAGCAGTTTGTAGACGTTATTCATGGCTATAAAAACGTAATATATGAGCCTATTTTCACTGGTTTGGCTTCTCTGAATTAGATAGTGAAGTCATTCAAGGAATGTCCTACTGCGCAGATGAGATGAGATAACCATCGTTTAAATGTAGGTTTGCATTAGCGAGGAGAATGAATGACGTTGTATGCTATAGTTCTTGGTACAGTCGCCATCAGATATTTCGGAGCGGCCAAGGTGGTCAAAAATATTGGCACATGCACTCCACTATTAAGGTATTACCCCCTTATTCATAAAACTTAACAAGCCTATGTTAACTAACAAATGCTTTGTCCCTTTCTAACAAATATAAATGTCGAAGTGACAGATAAGGACAAACGAATTTTAGCGGCATTCTAACTAAAATAGGTTTGATTGTCGTTTATGAATAAGGGGGTGAGAGTTCATGTATCGATATTTACATGATTAAATTAGAACAGTGCCTAAAATGTTGTTGTAAAGTCCCGAAGGGACGTTGCAAGAATGACAAGTTATATGTTTTATTTTTTCTGAAGCTCTTCGCTTGCGGGCATTAAGCAAAGCAGAAAAAAACTAGTTACTTTTTGCCCTACTAGGAGTACGATGTAAGTGAAAAACAGCGTCGTTTGATTGCTCTATGCTAAAGTAGTAGGACGTCAAACAAACAGATGTATACTAATTCATAATACTTATTTTACTAACAAAACAGATGCATCAGGAGACCCACTTGCTTGTTTGCCATCCAGTCGAATAAAAAAAAACATCAAAAACACCGAGGTTTATGTGATTTCTTGAAACTTTTTAGAAATCGTGAAAAACGTGAGCATATGGCGGTCCGCCCTATACATCACATAAAACGGAAGTTAATGAAACATTAATTATATTTGAATTATTCTTCACATCAACACATACTCTTGCTAAACCCGAATCATGCACTTGACCATCAATATTCGCTCGTTCTAAATATAGATCTGGAGAAAATCAATACTTTAGTGCAAGTTGAAATTGCACCGGACGGGAGAGCAGATGACGTGCGGGACGTGCCCCGCGGCTCAACAGGCTGTAGTTCCGCTCAGAGATGCATCTGCGTTGTGTTCGGTGTTCAGTTGTACCGTTGGTTTTCATTGTTTACTAGCACAGTGTTTTCTGGGCTACAGTTTGGAACTTTGCGTTGTTCACAATCGTTTCTGAAGCTGTATCATAATAGAGGCAGTTAGTGAAACTAGGACAGTATGTTTTTCTTAATGGCATTGTAACTGACGATAGAAATGTTACGTTTAAATTTGAAAATAGACTTCTCTATTAAATAAATAACGCACAAAGATTAAGCTTAAATTGAACTTATTTTGAGATAGTCCAAAATAGACTATGTATGAACAAATGAGATACATAAAGGTAGCAAGTTCGTAGCGGACTACACGAAGCGGCAGCAGCAGTAGCTTTGACGCTATTAGTTGCAATGTATTTCTATGAAAAATCTTCCGTTGCTAGCGAAATCACGCCTGCGATGCTGCGTGTAGTCGCCTACGGAACTTGTAACTACAATCACCACCACCAATATCTGACAGCAAAGCGTGCATAAATATCTGATGCGGTTCTATTTCTAGGGCCGGTAGGAGACTTGTCAGATATTTTTGTACGCTCCGCTGTGTGTGGCAGATATCAATGCAGCCGACTGTACCTTAATGATGCCCAGCCCTTATGTTAAGTACGACGATACTTACAAGACCACATCTTGCTACTTGGACGATTTCTTTAAAGTTAGTTAACTTACAATTGTTCCCTAATTTTCCAGCATACGTAGCCCTACGGCTGATGCAAGCGGTCACGGCCCGCGTCAACGCCGTCTGCCTCCGTTACTTGGACAACTCGCGTCTGGACACGCTGCCGCCGCCGCCGCCGGCGCACCTCCAAGAGCTCAAGACGGTGTCAGCGGCTACCAAGAACTCCAGGCGGGTCATGGAGGACAGACATGTTGAGATCGGGAATTTGGAATCCTTATTTGGCATCGAGGTTGGTGTATGTTTGTATTGTTTAAGTATGAAATTGTCGATTGATCACTTACTGGGGAAAATTTCACTGGTGAAAATCAGAGTTACGTTGAAGTAGTCAGGATTCCGAGGTTTATTGTAGGTAGGTACATCTTTAATCACATAGTAATTTTATGCATTGTCTAGATCTCCATTTAGGTATTCAGTTGCCAGTTTTTGTCTAACAACGACGTAGTACGTCTTGTTGCAAATGACTATTCTACGTCACGTTTTTGTGGTTGCCAGCGCATACACACATTTTATTGTCGAGCACGTTTTCCTCCTCCGCCTGTATAAATCATGCATCGCTCTTTTACATATTTAAACTGGGCTGAACGAATTCGCTGTCCAAACGCTATCATGAAATGCTTAAGTTATATAGAATAAACGTCGTTAAAAGTAAAACTCTAGTTAACTACCGTTTACTCGTATAATCTTGAACTAAAATGAGGTACGCGTAATAAAAAACGGAATCATTTTATGATAGTACTAAATAATTATCTTAATATCCTATCCTTATTGTTTTCCGATACTTGTATTGGGGTGCACTTAACGTTCTTAATACGGAACGACGGGATATAACTGTGAATGGCTGATTTATTCCCTGCGGGAGGACACTCGGCTAGTTGGCTTGAGCGTAGTTTACCTATATTGCTTCCATTCGTTATTGCGTATTATGTAAATGTTAGACTAGCTTTTAGTACTTTCAAAGTCAGTATTCAATGCTTCTAACAATTTCTACGTTATTTCTTCTATATGTTATCCTAATAAAAACATGTAAAAATGGCGGCCAAGACTCTCACAAGCTCGCTTTCGCTGTAAAAAGTTATCAGATCCAAGGAAAACCAAGCCTCTTAACTTTCGCCTTACCAATACACCTTTGTTTTTAAGTGCGACCGGGCAGTTTCATAGCTGTATTGCATATTATAAAATTGAAGATCTGTGAAATATTTTTTCTACCGTAGATAAAGTCTGTCGGACCGACAAGAAATTAAGCAAGACAAGATAAAATATTCAGTTTGTCTTCATATTGAGAGAGAGAGAGAGAGAGAGAGAGAGAGAAACATTTATTTATACATATTCGATAGACACAAAAAATACATTAGATGGAAAGAATTAAAAATTACACGAACAGTATAAAGTGGGCCCCACTCAGCATGATGTTACGGCAAGCCGCAACGCTGTTTTTCAGTGGGACCCATTTATAAAAACTAAAACATAATAAATACAACACAATACAATACAATATGACGACACGAACGCCAGCGGAAGGAAGTTCGCAAGTAAACTAACTAACTTAACTAACTTAACGTAACGTAACGTTACTTAACGTAACTTTCGCTCCGGTAGCATATATGGCAATATTGTGATAATATATTATTTATTAATCTTAATTTTTTACAATATCGGCCAGACAGTCAGATGTTATGTACGGTACCCGGATTATATGTATTATTTACATATTTAGTTATATTAGGGAGTTTTGGAAACAAAATTTGCTACGTTGGGCGGAACAATCGATTTGGCTTGGTCTTATCTCTGCCCAAACGCATGTTTTAAAAATATCGTGTTGAAAAGGTCTATTCCGACTTTTTTTCTTAGTTATAGTTACATTCAACGAAGAGGGTAGTCAACTAGTTCCATCAATGGAACTAATAATGGAACTAGTCGGAATAGACCGTTGAAACTGAGTAGTATCTGTCTGTCTTAACTAACTGCTGTAGCCAGCTGAAAATCTGAATGCCCTAATATTAAAAGCATCTCTCTCCTCTTTCAGACATCGAAGCCGACAAGTTTCTACGCAGTGTACGACGGGCACGCGGGCTCCGCGGCGGCGACGTACTGTGCGGCGCACTTACACCAGTACGTTGTGGAGAGTCCCCACTTCGCCACAGACCTCAGGAAGGCGCTGCGGGACGCCTTCTTACGCACCGACAATGAGTTTATTAGAAAAAGTAATCAAGAGGTACGTTGGATGCTCTGGTGACATAGAAAGGGTCAACATCAAACTAAGCCCTTCCTTCCCCGTCGTTCATAATGGATTTTTCCCGGCTGCACGGCCCCATCTCGGGTTCACTTATGTTTCGCAACTAACGTTTGGTAACCTGATTTATTTCGCAACTGTTACTCTATCATGCGTTAAACGACGTCAATAAGACGTTGTCCAGGAAACCACGCCGTAAGTTTCCATGGACAATGTTTTAATGACGCCATTTAATGTTTTATGAATTATGACAACCACGGTTACAAGGAAACCACGGTTTTAGAGCGATTACGTACTATAATGATCCGAATTAGATCCGAATCTGTGAAAATACGGACCGGAGTAGCCGTAGAACTATTTGTTTGGTGCTCTTAGAGTACGAAAGATCCTGTAATCTAGCGGTAAAAAAGTAAACGTGCTTTAGCCATATGCCAGTTCAGTTTATGGACCTGTAAATTACGAAATGGAAAATATGTATTTCTAAAATAATTATCTATTAGTCTATCTATACCTATGCAAATATAAATGTTATTCCAGCGCGCGTGCGGCGGCAGCACGGCGGTGGCGGTGGCGGTGCGAGGGCGGCAGCTGCACGCCGCGTGGGCGGGCGACTCGCTGGCGTTGCTCGCCAAGCGCATGCGGCTCATGCAGCTCGTGCGCCCGCACAAGCCCAGCCGGCAGGTACGGGCCAGGGGACGACCCGCCACAGTCACAGTCACAGCGCGCCGGCAGCTGCACGCCGCGTGGGCGGGCGACTCGCTGGCGCTGCTCGCCAAGCGCATGCGGCTCATGCAGCTCGTGCGCCCGCACAAGCCCAGCCGGCAGGTACGGGCCAGGGGCGACCCGCCACAGTCACAGTCACAGCGCGCCGGCAGCTGCACGCCGCGTGGGCGGGCGACTCGCTGGCGCTGCTCGCCAAGCGCATGCGGCTCATGCAGCTCGTGCGCCCGCACAAGCCCAGCCGGCAGGTACGGGCCAGGGGCGACCCGCCACAGTCACAGTCACAGCGCGCCGGCAGCTGCACGCCGCGTGGGCGGGCGACTCGCTGGCGCTGCTCGCCAAGCGCATGCGGCTCATGCAGCTCGTGCGCCCGCACAAGCCCAGCCGGCAGGTACGGGCCAGGGGCGACCCGCCACAGTCACAGTCACAGCGCGCCGGCGGCAGCTGTACGGGCCAGGCGGCCAGGGGACGACCCGCCACAGTCACAGTCACAGCGCGCCGGCGGCAGCTGTACGGGCCAGGGGACGACCCGCCACAGTCACAGTCACAGCGCGCCGGCGGCAGCTGTACGGGCCAGGTGCCCAGGCGGCCAGGGGACGACCCACCGGGTCCATATCGGCTCGCATACTTCTTGAAAGCCCGAATGTAATGTTTGTCAGAATGATCGTTTGTCATAACTCTTTTTTCTTTGAATCCAAATAATTGTTCAGAGTTGTTATAAAACAAACCTAACCTAACCTATAGTTTTGTAAAGGTGACCATTTAAAATTATCAGAAAATTTAAGGTTTCAGTGGGTAAAAAATGATGACAAACGATGATTCGGACAAAAATTACGGTATGACTAGCGAAGAGTATGCGAACTTTGACGCTCCCCGACCCGCCACAGTTGAGCTCACGCACACAACATGTCGTGTAATGACAGCGGGATTATAACATTCACTCATTCGTAATTAATGAGGGCTATCGTTTTTTCTCTCACTAGTTGGCGCCACTGTTGCGTGAGGTTTTTAAAAGTCTGTTATAACGGCCGTGAAAACAAAGTTTAGATTAAAATCATATTTAATACATCGTAAAACAGTACCATAAACATATCGAGCAACCACAGTATTGCATAATCCCGTTTTGTTCGGAGAAAAGGGAAGACAAAAGTTTTCGAACGACAAAACTGTCTCAAATTACAGACGTTCATTGCCCCTTATCGCTTAATTGCCATAATTAATTTCAGATAATGCAAAATACTCACAAAATTATTATAATTATAAATAAACTCGCGTAGCTCACCCAAAAACTATGAGATTTGACATTTCGTTGACCTCACGCTACACTAGCGCCTCTAGCGGAAAATTCATTCGCGATAGCCCCCATTGAATCAGGTGCTACTTTGCAGAGGTCCATATCAATGAACTGAAACAATTAAGGTGCGGCCACACCGCTGCTTAAAAAATGGTGAAGATACGGAATCACAGTGACGCATCGTACGCGCACCGTTTTTATTGCATGCTTTTCACACCATTGCTTAAAATACGCAGAAGTTGTGGAATCGCAGTGACGTCAGTGTCAGGACTTACCGCATGCTCTCCACAAAAAGTCGTGACATTTATTTTAAGCAGCGGTGTGGAGAGCATGGGATAAAAATGGTGCGCATACGATGCGCCACTGCAATTCCGTAACATCACCGTTTTTTAAGCAGCGGTATGACCGTTCCTTTACTTTGCTAACCCGCGACCTTATGATGACGCTGGTAGAACTGCATGAACACAAATTTCTTGCATAAATGTAGCTATCATAAGGGCGCGGGTAAGCAAAATAATTGTTTCAGTTCATTCAATCATTCATTTCGTTCATTCATCATTCAATTCAACTCTCGTGGCACCAGCTATAGAAGAGGTGGATGAGCGGAACGGTGCTCAAAATCTACACACGACTCATGCCAGGTAAAAGAGAGAGCAGATTACTTTGAGTACCGTAACCGCTTATCCACTTCTGCTGCTGACTGTACGTGACGCCGCCCCGGCGCCTCGCTGGCTCTGCTCGCCAAAATATTGAGTTCTACAGAGCGTCTAATAGTTGGTTAGGCGACATAGAGGTAATCTAAGGGGCTGTTTCACCATCTATTGATTAGTGTTAACTGACGGTTAAATGTGATGCTGTCTCCGTCTATTCTAACAAAACAAACAGAGACGGCATCACATTTAACCGTCAGTTAACAATAATCAATGGATGGTGAAACAGCCCCTAAATATTGCGTACTAGACTTTGCCCGTGTCTTTGCTCCCGTGAAACATTTGTTTGTTTGTTTCTAGTTTTTTAGTTGAAATTTCAGCTAACTATCCCCGTGAGAATTTGCAAAAAATTCATCTTGGTCTTGTCTTAATTTATGTTGATTGAAGAAATATTGTGCAAATTTCATGTTTTATTTGTAAGATAGTTTATCGTTGCTACAACATGTCGTCAATATCGTTGCTACAATCATTTGCGCTTTATCACTGCCACAACAATCAAGTTAACTTAGTTGCAATCCCTAAATAAAACCCTCGGGCCTTTTCTCTTGCGTTACAGCTCAAGGGCTATAATTTTTTATTTTATTTGTGGCACCACACCACATAGTTCTTGGCATAGAATAGGTTCAATTTCAAGCAAAGAGGTTACTCACTTCAACTCGACTTAACATTACTTTGCTTTAAACCTCTTTTAAATATTCAAAAAATTTATTGCAATTAAACTTTATTTGTCTTCAAAAAGAAATTTATAATTTTTAGTTACAAATTTAAAGATTTTATTTCAGAATTGGAATCAGTGAAAGACCTCAATGCCCGACTTCGAGCCTCTAACGTAGTCTCGGTCGAAATTCTTAAGACATAATGTACTATAATGACTATTTTCATTTTCTTTCTACTCGAATTGTACTAAATCTCCGGTTAATCAACCAACTGGTTTGCTATCGTTCTCTTCAAACATCGATTGAAAATGCTCCTTTGATCACAGGACGAAAAGGATCGTATAATAGCTGGCGGCGGTACGGTCATGTATTGGGGCACATGGCGAGTCAACGGTCAGCTTGCAGTGTCCAGAGCTATTGGTAAGTGCCTACATTTAGTTCAATTACGGGAGACCCATTATATCTTTTAGTTTCCTCACTCAACAGATAATTGGCTAAGTAAAGTTTTTTAAAGAGGTGCTAATTATATTTTTTTCGACAGTCGACGTCTTACTAATCGAGGAACTGCAGCTCTTTTATTTTTATTTCTTATTATTAATTTGAAATATTTTTTCAAGTAGTCGGTATGACGTTTGTGAGATTTAAATGACAGAACCGTTTAGGGCTCAGTACTTTGTAGAAAGAGTAAAAGAAATAAAAAAAAAAAAAATTCCTATTAAAACTGAAAATGTTTGAATTGAGTTGTTTCGCTTTATTTTGTGATTTTCCTGAAGCGTCTATGATTTCAGTATAATTTGCTAATACAATCCAATCATATACGAAACAAGTACGAAACAATCATTTGACCAAATAAAACAGTACTGTTGTTCTCAGAATTTTATTACTAACACTCACTATCAATAACATATCTTATAAAAGTTATAAATTACATGTCTAGATGTAGGCATACCTTTTTAACGGCAAGAGGAAGTAGTGAGCAGTAGAAGCACAATAAAATCTTACACGAGGTCGTAAAGGTTCATACAATAAAATAGTGATAATTACTAATTGCAGTTATACCAAGAAAACTTTACTAAAATTCCCACGAGTATTATAAGTTGTATGATTCGAATGACTAGTTGAAAATTCATCGGAATGATAATTTAATTTACTACCCGTTTACAAGCTTTTTTTATAACTTCTCTTATATTTTTGTTTCCTTAAAATCTTGCAAGTTAATTTTGATCCTATGATTGGATTGGCTTGAAATCTAGTGTTTACGTATGTAGGTTAGATGGAAATGCAAGTAGTATTAAGTAGTCAGCAAAAAGTACTTCTAGTAAAAATATGTTTTTGTTATTATAACACCAGTAAAGCTGTCAAACTCCAAATTTTTCGATTAAATTTTTTTCAACCGTCTAACTGACACCAGCCTGTCCTTTATTTCTCCGCAATGATTATTAATCAAATTTGCATATCATTGTCAATTTTTGGAAGCCATTCATAAACATACTGCACAAAAAGCTCATAATGGGCGTTCAAAAGGGGTAGGCGGCGACACGGTGGGTGCGAACAGAGTTAATCGTTCGTTTTATTGTTATTGCGTCACTTCTTGTATACTGGTATAGCTTCCAGTGACTCGTTTTTCCACCGCCTTTATTGCCTATGAATTACAGTTGATAATAGAATCGACATTAATTTATTTAGTTCTGTGTTACACCGTTCATTTTTCACAATGAATTGCGGTCATTATGGTCGCGCGGCAAGCATTAGGCTGTTAGTGACTAGGGGATGATCTGAGTTTCGTATTATGCAGTCAATGACGCAGTGAATGTGATTCTCAAGATGTATTTTCGCTAATTCTGGGGGCGACGGAGGGGTGCGGTTGACTTTTATTTTGATGATATCTGAGTTAAGTAGTTTTGATAACATGATCTGTTTTGCTGGGGAAGTGATTCAAAGCAAAGCAAGATATAGATAAATCAAAAGTAAACTATCTTATAAATATACACGGAAACTGGAACTATAAAAGGAATTATATATTCATAACTTGAGTAATAAATATCCCGTTTGCATTAGCCTGTAATTACTATAAAAATACTTGTGCGAGCTGTCCTGTTAGAAAAAAGTTATTCGGGTAAGAAAAAGAGCGGGAAAGCCACTTTGGTAGGTACGCTTTTACTAGTTAATATTACACCATCTAACGAAAATAATGGAACTTCCCACACAACATAAAGTGCTCATCAGTATATTATGTACCTATTCTTTCAATATTACATACGTACATGGTACACATATGTTTGTTTTTTAATTGACGAAAACAATATTTGACGGTACTAAATGTCCGTTTATTTAATGAGATTGGAGCCAGTTTCCAGTAATTATCTCAGAGCATTGATAACTAAAACTTATTAAATGAGAAACCGTTGTTTTTGTTATTGACTTTTCAAACGACATAGTTTTCGATCCACTAATTATTGTTGTTATCAATATTATAAATTTAATAGGCTAATGCTATTAAAAAATAATCACGGTCCTTAATAGATTAATTATTACAAAAAAAACTAACTTTAATAATAATTGATCGTTATTCATATTCATATCATATCAAAGCACTCCAATAACAATTTCCACCCACGTGCGTGATTTTTCCAAACAATGGGGCTGCTGCATTAATTTACAACTCAATTGAGGTTCGAGTTTTTTTTTTAATTTTAAATTTATACTCAATGGAATGCACTTAGAGTCTAAAATACCAACGGGTGTGGTCGTGAAAAAAAAAAGTTAAAGTGGTTTGGTGGTGCGCGCGCCGGGCGCCGTAAAGTCGTGGCGACCCCTAGGTTCTTCGCGACCCCATCACCCCCATGCAACTACGTGTATATCGATCACTCGGACACCGTGCACCTAGCACTAGGGGTACCTTGTCGGTGCTAACACTTGCGGAGGGCACGGCTGAATTCAATTACTGTGCACGGCAACCATGACATGCCGCGTCTGTCATTTGTTTTGTAGAATGCTATAAACAAAATGCGGGGTGATAAAGTTTTATTATGTACTAGCTGCACTGGGTTCACCTTTTTTTGCAAAAGCTTTTACGTATAATTCCCGGTTGTTAAAGGGCTCAAGAGAACAGTCTTAAATGTTGGGTCGAGGCTTTTGACAAGAGTTTTATTCCCATTTCAATTTTCTTACTCTTGGACTTGGTGTCGTGTGGTGATTCAGTGTTGTTAGTTACGATAAATCTTTTAAAGACGTAAAGTAGAAGGCGAGTCACCTTTTAAAATAACACTGACATGTTCTTTACGACATGTACGACTAAACAAATACTTATTTATATTTTACGTGCGTGTGTATTTTCCCCTTCGTTATATTCGAAGTTTACTTTGTCGATGTTTTGTTGAGAATCCATCACTACCACGATATTTTTTATTTTAGCAGCATTGGAAACTATCCTGCAAAATTAAACACATTGAAATAAAATACTTTTTCACTTCTCCTGCTCGTAAAGTTCGTGTTTATGCTGGATGTAGGCGACATAAAATAACTTTTTTTGGTCTAGTGCATAAAGTAAAATCTTCGTCTAAGACCAAGGCAATTAGGTGTTAGCCACAAACAACGAAGTGTCTAGTCTACATATTTTTTTTTATTAATTTTAATTTATATAAAACTAAAAATCCATCAAAATAGATCAATCAAACTAATAAAACTAAGAAAAATATTATTATAATAGTATGTATGTATGTATGTATGTATGTAAACTCTTTATTGTACAAAATAGGTAAAATACAGTTGACAAAAAAAAAACAAATATGTACAAAGGCGAACTTATCCCTTAAAGGGATCTCTTCCAGTCAACCTTTGAGTGGACGAGAGGAGCATTCAGTCAGGGACAGACAAAAATTTAGTATATAATTAACATAGTTACATAGTGGAAGCTACAATACATTGCGTAGTAATGCGTGAACAATAAAAGGTAAGTACATAAATAAATATAAACATCGCGGGACAATTCACACCAATTGACCTAGTCCCAAATTAAGCTTAGCAAAGCTTGTGTTATGGGTACTAAGCAACGGATAAATATAATTATATAGATAGGTACATTCTTAAATACATAGTAAGTAAACAATTGTTTCCACTGTTGCTATTTCATTTCCTCGCCATAGAAGTGTAATGCAGAATGTAAAACTCGAGAATTAAACCCATTTTCCCCTCAACGTGGCTATTTGAACGTCTCGGGTATGGCTCGTTTAATGCCGTTGCTGTATAATATACTATTTCCAATTAAAAAAAATATTGATTTTCATTATTTATGTAGCTTCCGGTGTTTTTTGGTAACTGCGCTTGAACTTGTCTATTCAAAATATTATTGTTTACACCAAATTTCAAGGCAATCCGACTGTTGGAAGAGGGTGATACTCAACTTAAAATATTAGTTTCAAACACATGTAATAATTAGCAAATTATAAGGTTCAGTTAAATTAAGAGGCTTTTAAAATATTTTCTAGGTCATTGAAAAATTGTAATCGATTCATTATTTTCTTTACAGTAAAAACTGTTGATATAAAGTTTCATATAAAAATCTCCCCCATTTCCAAGGCTTGATGCAATCTACGGCGACGTAGGACATAAAAATAGTGTTGACATTATTCCCGACATTGCGACGTGTTCGGCTTCCCCCCACATGTCGAGGACGGAGAACTAAAACTCATCGATTTCGCGTTCCACGGGAGATTAAGTTCGGAAACGTTTACTCGAGCCCCCTTAGACGCTGAAAGTTATCCGGAAAGTTTCATGCAAGATTAGTTCGCTATGTCCTCCACGATGCGTATTAATTGCGGACTCATTGGTTTCCAACGATTTACCTAATAGTTTGTTCACGTAACCCATCTAGTTTTATACATACACGATTCATATTAAATAAATATGTATTTAATTTCCATGGACTTTCAGACATTAGCACTTGGCCTTCCTCTTACTCATGCTGTTTAACTTTTTAATCATAGCGTTGAATGCTTTTTATAACAACGCACCCGGTTCATTACAATAGAAAGGTCACCAAACAAATATGGGCGTACTCTCATTCAAACTAATCACATTACGAAAGAGTGCGACAGCTGCAGTTTCTTTGTTGATCTCTTAGACAAATAAGGGCAAGTTGTCACTTGCGAGGAACGACTGGGTCAACTTTCAGACTATATAAAAGAAAGACGCGTTTTTAGGTCACGTTTGATTAGGTATAAGCAAAAACTGTAGATTCAGTCTGGCCTGGATTGTCGTAAATCCAAGCCAGATGACTTCAAGAACACAAAGTGCGTCACATCCACTAATTTATTGCACGTTTAAAGTTTTTAGACTGCGTCGTATTAAGACAGATGGCAAGTTTAGACCCTATGTTTTACTTATCAACCAATCCTTGCTACGTACAGTCGGGTAGGTAGTAGGTAGGCACAGTTCAAAAATGATCCACCACACTTCAAGACTATAGATATGTATATGATGTATTTCCGATCGTTCGCGTGTCAGCGGGGCTACTATTAAATTCGAAAATCGAAGTTTGTGTCCTTCCGCCCCTGTGCACTTATACTATTTAATACGAGAGTGAGCGGAAGGGTACGATAGGAACTTCTCTATTTTCTAATATCGGAGTAGGCCCTCAGTACATAGATTATTTTGAAAACTAAAACTGCTCAGTCACTTTTGTCGACACGATGAAAAACAGAGTGGTGAAACTCAATGTTTTAAAGACCCTTAAAAAGCACTTGTATACAAACATGTTTCGTTTCGTTTGAATTAGAGAGTACTGAGAGTGAAGGTGGATTGAACTCAATCTAGCTCAATAATTAAGTTTTATATTAAATTGAATTTGCTGTAAAAATCTAATGATATTTGAGGAAATCTACTAGCTATCGCAAAAAGTTAATCAGTTAACATTGCAAGGCTAAATACGTTTTTGACTTTGTTTACGAAATGTCGATTCTGCTAACAGATTTGTTTTGGTCGTAGGCGACGCCATGTACAAGCCGTACGTGACTGCGCGGCCGGAGTTGGCGACCGTTGACTTGGACGGCGATGAAGACTTCGTGGTGGTGGCCTGTGATGGACTTTGGGACTTCGTCAGCGAGGACGACGTCGCGCTGGCCGTGTATCGGCAGCTGGCGGCAGACCCAGGTCAGTCACAGTTTACAGGTTCTTGATGGTGGAGCTTTGACAATGTTTTTATTTGCCATTCACAACCGTGAAATATAGGATGTTCACAGAGAAATTGCTGCGGACGGCCACTAAATTAAAATAGTTTCCACATCTATTTATCTATCTATATTTACAAAAATTATTCTCTATTTATTTTGACCAAGCCATAATTTGAGAGGGACTTTCCCGATTTCATCCATACGCGGTTTACGCGTATGAAACCGGGGAAAAGGTTTAATACGTTTTGCTTTTAACTAGTATAAGAGAATAAGCTTCTATAGACAGTGCCACTACCTAAAGAAAGCACACTGAATCAAGCTTTAAAAATTCTAGATAAGATCGAAATGTAGGTACCTAAAAAAAGACAAACATTGGAACATAGAACCTCCTCCTTTTTTTGAAGTCGGTTAAAAACAAAACTTAACCTAAAAAAATGTTTTAGGTACCTATATCGAAAAATCTAAAAAAAATCTTAATTTTTGTTATTCTATGTCATTGTGCAAATCGTACCTATTCACTTATTTTTTAAATCTACTTATGTCCTGTACGAAGAATGAATCATTAGTCCGACTCCTATTTTCGTCACTAGGTGTATGTACCCAGTCGGTAAACGATGTCTGCTAAATTGCATTTGTTGGCCTTGAATGCTTGTATATGACTGGCCACGAAGCGATGCCGCGGTATTTTTAGCTTATATTGCAAACCAAGGTAAAACTGAAAAATATTTTCAGCAAAAAAATTTGAAAAACAAAAATTGGGATTAAAAATGATCAAATCCCTTGAATCTATGCCAATACAATACAATTCTAATTTAGCGTAAAGTAATTGTCTACTTAGACTGTGTGACGGAATTGGCCTTATAACACAATTTGGCGATCGACATTGATTGGCACGCCTCTCAAGTACGCTCTTTGTTGTACAGGGTGGGTCACATGATTCTGACGCGACGAGTGTTTGCTTGTAAAATCTGAGTGCTTTCGATCTAAACATCACCAGTCTAAAAGACCTGTGACTGATTCTAAACTTCGTGTCGGGGTTCCCATGTTTGAAGGATTGGGAGGTCTTGTTACATTTGATGATACAGTAGCATTGGTGCCCTCAAGTCTACTCTAAAGTGCCTTTAATGGATCGCTACGCTCTGGGCGATAAGAGCCTTGATATTGTTCAACAAAAAAAAGTTGTTTTGTGAATGTTAGCGGCTTCTGTTGCGGGGCCCACAAAAAAGGGTTGCGTCAAAACGCGTTAAAGACGGCAGCTTTCAAGCTGTTTTTGTTATAATTGCATTTTGCGTAAACGTACCTCTAACGACGTGAGATTTGTCGCATAGTAGAAACAAAAATAAAAGTTACCCCTTTTCGAAATTATCATTGTGGGTTAGACGTTCATAATAAAGGCCGAATATGTTATCTGACGTGTTGACATGTTACATAAAGAAAATGTGAGGGAGCTAGCCCTTTTTTGGTGTCCATCACTATTACGACAGCTTGACAGTTGAATCAAGATATTTGTGATTTATGTCCCGTGGTTTACTGGATCAAATTACTGTCAATTAGCTAATGTGTCTCTTAGCGAAATCAATGCAGCGTTCATGTACCATTCAACAGTCACGCAGCGGTGGCTACTGTTACAAAAAACAATGAATACCTGTACCTTTATGCCGGTTTCATTCAGTTCAGTACTCGGGCACAGGTTTCTTTGTTTCAATAGGTCTTGCGAAAAACCTAAGGAGAACAATAAAACAGTACTTTATGTTCCGTAACGAGATTGCAGCGGAGCCTAGATTTCAGCCGGGCTGCGGTCAGGCCGCCGCAGCCCCACGATATTGTGTAGTAATTGCGTCGGAAGTGGGGAAGTGGAGAAATTGGATACTTTGTTTTCGCTTCGCCCCTTGTCGCAGCCCTCGGCCCGCTGCCGTCGCCCTCGCGTCGTGCCGAAGCCTTTCTAATTATTAGCTTTGCACTCTTTGTAAACACAATATCGTGGAGATGGCTGATAGATGGATTAGCTCTGAACGTATTGTGCAACAATAGTAACGTTATTTATCATTCATTTTCATTTGGGTACGTCTTTTCGATCAAAAGTTAGCGTCATTAAAGAGGTGTTGTTGTGAATGCGGTAATCGAAGTGTGAATGATTTTGACTCCTAAAAATACCTCCGATTTTACTAAAATAACCTTTATGACAAATAGCTTTGGCTAGTAACTTCGTCTGCGTCTCACGGGAATAAAAATTCTGAATAAAAAGTAGCCTATGTTAATTTGGGATAGTGTAGCTTTCCATTAGTGAAAGATGTTTTTTTAATCAAAACAGTACCTACATTGCATAGTTTCCTATATTACACACACATACTTATTCTCTCAAAATTTAACACTTAATACATATAATATTATGTATTAGTAGATTACTAAGTCACCCCTACTTAACCTACTTTGGTTTAATATTTCCAGTCGATTTTATGGCATATCCCTGCTCCGCCTTTTAGCCTCACGCCTGACTGGACATCCGCGCCTGTCCGTCTTTTGGATTATGCGATTTAGCCGTTTACGTCGTTCGTGAGTTCGTATTCAAACAGGGGAGGCAGCTGTCACTAATACGCCCGGGGGCTCGTCGGGCTCGTTATCCATTCTGTGCACTTGGCTTCTCTCTTATTGCAAAACTACACAGACCAAACTTCATCTGGCTAAATCTCTTGCTGAAATTTGCTGACCCGTTTAGGATTATGTCGTCGGTGTCTTACCTCGCATGTCACTTTCCGAACTGTGATCATTCGGATGTTTCCCTCAAAGCCGTTTGATGTTACATTTGTAGAAAGGATTGTGAGCAAACGCGTGTGCCTTCTATCCAATTTAGTTTGAATTACCATTTATCCATTTAAATTAGATAATTTACAAGGGTGACTATTGATATTTTCGTGTTACGTAGGCGGCGGTTTTAGAGCACTTGTTAACTGGAATGATTGGTTAGTGAGATAAGTTGCATCAGCATGCATTGATGTCAAATTGCGTTCAGATAGTGACGCCCACCGGTGTGGCATTCCGTCGAGCACAAAAGCACGGGGCGGCGGGAGCCGGCCCGCGCGCTGCGGTCCTAGGCCCGCGACCGATCGCCGCTGATAACATTGTGCCCGCTGATAGATCGATTTCTGATTACTCACGAGTACGCTCATACCCCGTATAGTCGTAAATGTTACAATTCAATCCAACGCCACGTGCAGTTGTAACACTCACTTAAAGCAAGATCAAGTTTCTTCTTTAATATCCCTGTAGTAAATAAACCGAGGAATTGGAGCTCATTTCGACGCGGTGCTGCTATTTGGCACAAACACGCCACAAAATGTCATTCTTGACCTTGACACTGTTGGAAACATACGCGTTATCTGCCAACTTTCATTCACTGGTTAACGTGTTACGCTATGAATACAATAATAGAAACAATTGGAATGATCATTCAGATCCACTGCCTACTCATTCGCAGGGCATTGTTTAGCTTTTGTATATCCTGTGATAGTGCATTTGACTGTGAAATGAGATTATATTAGAATAATGAATAAGAAAAACTTAACGTAGCCAAAGTCTCTGAAAATATTTTTCATCGATTTTTTTTAACATATTTGTGTACCTATGTACTTACTTATTAGTTGTATGCAGGATGCAACGCTTAAGGATTGCAAGTAGAACAAGCAAATAGCTTAATTGTGTATTTATGAGATGAACCGGAATAAACTGCTATAGCAATTACATGTCGTTTATTTTAAACTGAGTAATAACGCTCTGACTTCTGGGCTAACGGATAATAAGTTTAATTGTCCCCTTTGACAATTACTCTCAGCTTACGACGGCGGCTGGCGTGTAAAATTGTTTGGCGATTACGGAAAGTAATTTCAAAAACAGTTGGCCGTTTAAAAGAAAAGTTTGTATTGATTAATGAGGTAGCTCTAGTTGCTAAACAAGCCGTGGACTATGCGGGCTCATTAGCATCCGCAGCCCACGAGTATCGTGGCCCTTTCTTCTGTGATCTGTTAAGGTAATTTGATCTACAAACAAATGTAAGTAGCTATATACCCTTTGACTTAGATATTCTCAAAATTATTCGCAAAAGTCGCCATACGATGTATGACATACATTATTATTATTTATGTATGTCATACATTATAACTATATCTATCTAATAATCTATACCCATATCATATTTAATTAAATATCTTACAATCAAGTGTCATTAAATTATTCATTCATAGAATTTCTTCAAGTTACAATAGTAAATAGCTTTATCATGTATTTGTAGGTACTTAGTTTAATGGTCTGTTTTTTAGAATATTTTCTGTAAAAACTTGAAAGTTTAAAGTATGACAAAACGTCGTGACGTGAAATACCAGAAATTCTTTGCAGGTCAGACGGGTTTACCTACATGAATTTTAATGAAGGTTCATTTTACATTCTCGCACAGCTTTTTATCTGTACGAAAATACCTGTAAAATTTATGTAAGTAAATGAAATATACGAAGATTTTGCAGAATTCTTCGTCACGTGATTGTGGTTGTCGAAAGTAACTTGCGTACATGATTTGTTTCCTATGAAAGTGTACGCGGACGCGGAGTCGCGCTCCACATGACATGTCGGGCGCGGAGGCGGCGCGGGCGGTGCTAGATGAATTTGCATTATAAACAGGCGGACCGGCGCGGCTGAAACGATTTGCTGTCTCACAGCCATTACGCTCCTATTGTCTTAATCATTCAGCTATCACACTGTCATACAATTACGACTCATTCATCAGAAGCAATTGTTGAGCTATTGAGGTTAGCTTGTCACTACAGAGACGGCTTAAAAAGATCAGGGGAATTAATTAAACAGCCTCAACCCACTCTGTTTACAAAACGATCCGTTTCTGTAGTGATTATATTTCCAGTCGAGTGGTCTCGCTGTCGCGAGGGGGTGCGGCTTTATAAAAGAATGTGTAGGGGCGGAGGGCACCCGCGCGCTCGTTACAGCCGCGGCCCTCTCACTTTGACATCATTACATTTATTGTGCCACCCCTATCTCCTAGCCACAAAACCTCCACCGCCAAATGAAGCCATATTCTTCCGCCTTAGAGTTTGGCATACTGTTCGTGGCGTCAAATTTAGATCACCCTTATCAAAATTTGTCATCTATTCCGGCTGGCAGTGGTTGTTCTTATTCAAATTCGAATGAGTCGAGATTGTTAAAAGTTCGTGTAGCTAGGCGGCTGCTCTTTTGTAGAAGTTAGCTCGTGCCTGAAGGGCAATAATTCTCGTATTGTTGCGTTATTCTGCTGTAATTTTATTATTGTCAGAAGTTTCACATGAGTTATGTGAGTTAAGTGTAATATTTATTTGCGGAAGGAAGATTACTGAAAATAAATTGATTTATTATTGTTATTAAGTAGTTACAGTGCTGCAGTGGTCATAATAATATTATGTTTTCAACATAATATGTGTTTGTGATTAGTTAAACACGTCATTGTATTTTATTGTTACTGAAGGACAGCATACACACACAGTCACACGCACACACATACTTTGTTTACTTACAATTCTTTTTATTTGTATATTTAGCTATCGTTTTCGCACGAACATCAAAAAGTATGAAATAACAGCGGCATAAAATTTGGCCCACTCTACATACAAAAAACCTATTTCTGCATACATTTGAGGGCCTGATTTTTTGCCGCTCAGTTATTTAAAAAAAGGTAAAAAAAATCATACTTCTTTATAATTTCTACTAGATTTTGCCCGCGGCTTCGCCCGCGTGGAATTCGTTATCGCGCGCTGCATTTTTCCGGGATAAAAAGTAACCTTTGTCACTCTGGGTCATAAACTATCTCTATTCCAAAAATCACGTCGATCCGTCGCTCCGTTTCGACGGGAAAGCCGGACAAATATACAAACACACACTTTCACATTTATAATATTAGTATGGATAAATACTTAAATAAAAAAATAATAAAAAAGGAAAAACAACTTTAGTAGTTCAGAACTCTGTGAACTTAATTCTAAACAGAGTTCTAGACTACCAGACTCTTGTTTTTACAAGCTTTTCCTTAGCTTCCCCTAATAGCTAGAAGCTAAATTTGACCCACTTCCTGTAGTCGCATTGACTTGAAATTTGGCATACTTATGTAAATCTGGAGACAATACAATAATCTGACAGTGGCATCCTGATAATCCGGCCAGGATTGTCTGCAAGACGGAACTCCTCAACAGTTAATGGTAGCGACTTGAAAGTTGGTACGGAAATGTAGTTCGGTTCGGATGACAATCCAAGTACAGTCAGCAAAAAAGCTTGTGTTAAAAATATAATGTTACCAAAAACTTATTAACTTTTTTAGTTATTTATTATTCAAGGATTTTTAAAGCAGACTTTTTTTTTTGTTATTTTCATCTCTTGCTTGATTTTCCTTAACGTTAGATACCAACCTAATCTCAGGTGTTCTCTGCAGGGAAAAATGTACTCACCAATATACCGATGACGTGCAACGCGTGGCCACGTAGTGCATATTTTTATGCGTTGTGAGGTTGGCGCGTGTCCAGGAATTTTCACACAGTCACGGACGCTCGGTTCCGGGCCACGTGGGTGGACTGGACGCCCTCTATTTTGCAGTGTAACAAAGTTTACAACAGGAATGTTATGCTAATATAAAAATACTCCAATAATACTGAAAATTTGTTAACCTCGACGGTAATACCACGAAGCTGTTCAAGTACTCAGCTCGAACCGCAGATATTTTTAACCGCACGGCATGTTAATTTAAGGAGATGACACATGACACATATAACTCACACCCTCGTGATTTGAATCACCAAAGTTGCTGCAGTACTTTTAATGTGTTTTGCAGTACCAGCTTTAGGAATATGTTACCACGTAGGTATGTGACTAATACGAATAAAAAAGGCTGCAGACTTATTGAGACGAAAGCGTTAGATTGCTAAAATTATCTCTCGTATAATCCCCTAATACATGTTGAAAGCGGCTTGTGGTCGTGTAGTGTTATCCCCTTCGGTATAAATAATTCATTGCGATCAGATAGGGCAGCCGGGGCACGCGCATCGGACCTGCGACTACGACCTCGCGCTGCCCGCCGTCCTAAGCTCCCGCTAGTGTCAGGTGGTTTGACTTAGCTTTATCTATGATGTATAGTGTTGCATCGTCCATCAATATTAATAAACTGATTATTTCTTCTCGCACGATAACTCTCTACGCTTGACAAATGACTGGGAGGAGCAAAATCCAAAGGGAAGGCACTGGATTTTGATTAGAGTTTGGTTTTTACAAAAAATGTACAAAGATATTTTTAATTTTCCGTTTAGTCTAACAGCAGCCGCTCGCAGCGGACTATCGCCGCTTTATATAGAGAGGTTATTGACATAGACTGAAACGTATGCTCCGTTTATGAGTTGCAAGTCGCAAGGCGGGCGTTGCCGGGGCGCAGGCGACGGGCGGGTTACGCTAACGCCGCGTGGACAAGCGACGTTATCTCGCGTCAATTCGTCTTTGCTAATTAATCCCTCGGTTCCTCTATGAAATTTGCATCACGTACTACCCACGGAGACGCCAAGCGAAACTATCTAATCGAATTCACACATGAACACTGCTGCAGAATGCATCGCGGCCATTCTTCTCCGGTCGAGCGGTCGTCTGCATTCACGTCTCCCATTCACATGCTCATTATGCTGATAGATTAATTGCTATAGATAAATCCACCGATGTGCATTAATATAAGTGTTCTGTGCATGTCAAGATTTGTTATTATTAGAAATTTTTAGAAAATATATATATAGTAGTGATTGCAATTGTAGATAAAGCGCGATAACGGTAAATTACTATATGTGGGAAGGTTTTATTGTCCCGACAACCCGTAAAAGACAGACGTGGAGTGGTAGTGCTAAAGGAATGCCGTCATGCAGTCAGCTATGTCAAATTACTGATCGACCATTTACAAGAATGCTATCGGTGGACCATGTACAGCCAGCGGTTAAAGCAAAGTCTCGAGCCTTCACCATATCGGGACGTATATTCGAGTTTCATTGCCGTCGCGGGATATTTTTTGCTGAATATATTTGCATGGAGCGGAATTGAGGATGGCGAGACAGCCTGCAATGTTTGTCGAGCACTCTGTTTGGTTAGTCGATCCTTGTTTGCGCTGTGCCATTGTATTGCCATCGCGATAACTGGTTCTTGAATCGTATAAACGGACAATTCGCTGGGTGGCGGTCAAGACAATCATTTATGCTTTAAATCAATGGTTCCTAACCTTTTTCAGCCGCGGACCCTCAAGGAAATCAAACATAATGCCTAGGACCCCTGATGAAAAAAAGGTGCAATTTTCGGACAATATTATTTTTGTTAATGCTCTAAGTAAGATAGATGCGTATGGGGCCGCGGACCCCCAAACATATGCTCGCGGACCCCCAGGGGTCCGCGGACCACAGGTTAGGAAACAATGCTTTAAATTGTTATCCTGTAATTTAGACCCATTTAAAGTTGTATTTATACAACGCGTTATTTTTTGGTTAACTTTTTTTTTGAGTTCACAAAAATGATAATTACCAGGTAGTTACTATCAATATCAAAGATGTGTTAAATACTCGTGATGTATATACATATCATTTAATAATATTGTGTATCTGTTTTTAAAAAAAATATACCTCGTTGAGTTTCTTGCCGGATTCTTCTCAACAGAGGTTTTTCCGAACCGGTGGTGGATTTTTGACATTCATAAGTGCTTATTATAGCCTAAATTGAATAAAGATATTTTGACTTTGACTTTGACAATGAACTGAGCCATCTGATGAAGTTAACGGAAATCTTGAAAAAAAAAACACGGTGTGAAAAGCTCGAAGCCCTCGAAGCCTTAAGCGCTCGGTTGGTTTATGCAGTAAACGCTGTGTTAAGCGCAATGCGTTTGACGCAAATCAATTTTGAATCAGTTGGTCTACCAAACATTATCTTATGCGTCAAGTGAGCGCAGCGGCAAGCACATAGATTATTTCCGCAATATTTTTGACGCACATCAGATAATCCATGCGCTTGCCGCTGCGCTGACCGCGTAAGACAATGTTTGGTAATTAGAATATCTGATGAAAATCGATGTGCGTCAAGCGCATTGCGTTTAACGTAGCGTTTATCGCATAATACAACCGAGCGCATTACAGTAAGTATCGAAATTTTGTCTAGTATCGGCGTCTGTCAAATGATTGCCAGATTACCACAGCCGGCGACGGAAGGACCCCGGCACGTGTACGCAGCCGATGCGACTCGGCTTCGGCTTACTTCGTGCAACGCACTTCCACAATAGACTGTTGTTTTTGTGAACGCAAGTTCATTGACCGCGCACTTTTCGTACACCCGTCCGCCAAATTATTAAGAAGAAAAAAAAGTCCTCAAGCGGGTCGTCAGGCAGTACACATAAAATAATTTAAACCCCACTCGGCTATAATTTTCTAAACCCACTCGGATGAGACATTCAAACTACATTCTATGTTACTGGTCGGTTTATCGACCATGTATCTTACAAGTGGTAAATTAATTATAATGATACATCGATAATGGATTTTCGGCTTGTTACCACCTTAATAAGATATTAGCCACAGCGCGGGATAAAGGAGTTTATTCTACAGTAGAAATCGTAACCTATTATTAAGTAGGTACTTAAACAATTATAGTGTCTTTAATTTATAAATATCACACGCATGAGTAATGGACCTTAATTGGCGACAGAGGCTATCACCGTGGAATACCTAAGGATCGTGACATCCGCCGGCTAACTGTAAAATGTTATCAATAGTTACGCGTTCGTTTCTCTAAGTATGTAATGTTGTTATCGTTTCAAATGTTAAATATTAAATCCGGTATGTGTTGTGTGGTTTACTTTTTTTTCAACTTAACAGACAAAGACATAATTTCTGTGATGTAAAAATAATACTGAAGAATCTAAGGGTAAACAAAATGTTGTAAAGGTGTACTGATTAGATTTCACCTTACGTATAGGTAGTGCCACGAGAGTTGAAGTGAATGATTACACACACAGCTACAGCATGTCGTATGATGACAGCAGGATTTTGACATTTACGTACTTATCCACTTCATTCATTCTCCTTTTGTGCAATCAGTTCTTTTTGTAGCTGTGTCTGTAATCATTCACTGCAACTCTCGTGGTTCTATCTATACATTTCTCATTTTATTGTATTATCTACGACGGAGTTATTGATGATTTTTATTTTTCATGCAAAAATAGGCTTGCGTTTAATACCTACCATACGCCTGATGCATCTGACACAGTTGCTCTGAAGATGGTTAGATTGTAATGTTCTGGTAACATAACGCAGGCAGGGATTATATGTGTGACATTCGATATTAAGCAACACTATAAAGTTCAAGTAAGTTTGTTCGAATATTATCATAATAATTGCCCATCTATCTGTTGCGCAATGGCTCCATGATCATTTTTTGGTTTTTGCAAGCATGACGATGAGTCACGCCGACTCATAATAGCTCGGACTAACATTAAGAGGCGTTAGACATCAGCATAGGCTAGTGTTGGTGTTCGCCTCATTCAGATTCAGCCGGGCACGGAGTGATCCAACCTGCGCCATATCGGGCCCACCAATAATGTCTCTATTGTTCACAGAACTGACTAGTCCATGCCAATTTTGTCTACTGTATCAATCGGCAAGCGGCATTTCTACATCCTTTTCTACCTACAATGACTTGATTATGCAATTTAATGAATATTCAACTAGGTAAATGTGAATTGTCTGTAAAAGAGAAGTTTTTGTAATTTGTTCCCCGTTTTCGGTGAAAGCAATGTCATACTAGAAAGGCTAATTACTCCTCGTGAATTGTAATGCAGGCTTCGCACGACACATCGTCATTTGAAACAGCAATTGAGAGAATTGATTGAAATGCAGTTTGCATGAAGCTGGAACAGAAAGTAGATTTTTATTTCACTTAATGTTTTTAGGGGGCTTTTAGCCTTGCAATATATGGAGCAAATAAAAGAAAAAATAAATGTTTCGTTATATAAAGATGTGAAGGAAAGAGCGGAAAGAAGTATAAGCTGGAAATTACTCCACCGACAAGAGAATAGCTCTTAAATATATGATGTTGGGCCTTGCAATGTCTTAGTGCGATTTGACGGTTTTCAGACAGGGATGCAATAATGTTGAACGAAAGAGAAACTGATATAGGCTTTTTACGGCTCGGGGAATTACTGAAGTGGAAGGATTTCGGCGAAAAAACTTTTTGTCGTGTTGTGGGATAGCGAAAGACGCTTTGTTTTACATTTTTTGCAATTGTTTTGCTATCAACAGTGTAGTTCTGAGTTGCGTCAGTTTGCGGTAATTTCACGGCTATCGCGCTTGTGCACTGTTCCTAGTGGAAAAGTGAAGTGCGAAGTTTCGGAGAGGCGGCCCGCGGCGCGGCGGAGCGTGGCCGGCGAGGTCGTCGCCCGTCGGCGCGCCGGAGCCTGCAACTCTATGTGCATGCCGCGGAGGGATCAATATCGTGCTGCATCTGCAATTAACAACATTTCGATATTAATCGTCTTCTAAATCCTCCACGATTTAACCTCAAATCCGCGAGGTGCTGTGAAAAACCCGTGCGAACTAAAATCAAGGGTCATGTTAATTGCTTGGGAGTCTGGTTACCATGTGGCTCCAAACTGAAAGATGTTTTATTATATCAAGATTGAAAAAAAAAAACATTCTTGGTGTTGACGATTATCAACGTCATCATATTCTGGAGGTTTCCACGGCGGCAACATCTGGAGGGCGGGTTGCGCGGGCGTCGGGGGGCTGAGCGCGGGGCGTCGGGCTCCGCGGCGCGCCAGTCCCCGAGACACCGGCCGCGCGAACGGCCACCGCGAACCGTGCAGCAGTACAGTGCAGTGAGTGGCACCGGAGCTTCCTTGGCCGGCTGCAGACATGTGAGTCACCACGGCTAGGAACGCTCACGCTTCATTATGCTTTGTTGATTTGTTGTTTCGCCGCGATGCGCCTGTGCCGGCGACGCCGGCCGGCTTTCTACATAACCTCTACGCTCTCTTACGATCTGTCACAGCGACATCCATATAGGTGGAAGATGAGTGAAGAACAAAGAAAAACTTATGATTGCTATTACTCCTGGGATTTATGAATGAAAATTACGAAAGTTACATATTATATAAAAAAATATTTTACTGAATTTTCACTGTAAAGGAGATCAAGTGTAAAAAATTGAAGTTTAATTTTAAGCTTAAAATTTTGTAGTAGGTCTAAGGCTAAGGTGGATTGGATGAAGCAATCACACTTTTTACCCGACTACGGCAAAGCCAAGGGAAGGGTAATGATTTTAGCAGTCTATGTATTTAAAACATGTCGAATATTTTAAACTCTTCATGAGTTACTAAATACTTAAATCACTAAATACTTACCTCAACAGTATATTAGTGTGCAATGCACCAACGCTAACAACGTACCTACATGAAACAACTGTTTCACGTCAGTAAAACTCCTTGCCGACCGGCGTGGCTCGGAATATTTATTGCAGCCTCTTAACTGTAAAAAATACTTTTAGGTAATTATCGCGGTACCCGTGATAACAGGGTGCATTTTCCACGAGCTGTAACAAATAATGGTGGTGGTCGTTCAATTAGTTGATTAATTAACGCGATCCCGAGTGGCTGGCTATGCGCCACGATCACGCGAGCCGTCTATCGCCAATCTACTCTTCGTTAACATCCAGCTTGACCACTGATAGGGTTATCACTTAGGTTTAGCTTCGAAGCGATACTTTTATTGACATTCCTCTCGATCATCGGCGGTCTTAAACTAAAGTCGATTGTAAGCTGTTTTTGGTAAAAATCTTTTATGGTTATGGAAGGAATACATGTCGACTTTGCAACAATGTAACTTTTCAACGAATTCTTCTCATACTCATAATCATGAAGGATGAAAAGTAACAGCAAGTTTTGTTATTTTGCGAGAAACAAAATTAGATTTTCTAGCTAAGTTAATACTGAAAAATAATTCATAACTCAATTGTTGATATACATAAGCATGATAAAATTTGGGCTGTTAATATTTCGTTAGAAGTAAACACAAACACAAAAACATAGTATGAACGCCATAGTATTAAATACGAATACTACTTAAAAAAAAAGTTACTCTGCATAATATTATTTTGTCTAGCTAATGCTAGAGCTAGTCCTTCTTACTAGGTAGGTAGTTACTTTTGTATCACGTAGAACATTTCACCATGTTAGTACTATACCTAAACTGAGCTACATTAAATTGCCTGCAGGGCTTATGCTCATTTCTAATTATGACCCCTTAACAGATATTAAAGGTTTTTAATAGTTGTTGGAGCAGTTCAGTCTAATCATAACAATGTTGCCGGCCGGCAACTCCTGTTAACCGTTGACGATATGCATTTACCAATGAATACTTTTCAGAATATTAGTATAGTCCTAATTTCAATCCTAAATATGGCTACCGAAGCGAAGTAACCCCTTGTTCATAAAAAAACTAATATACCTACTTGTTGATGCCAAATTATGTTTGGTCTATGTCTAGCCAAGCCATACATCAAGTGGCGTATGAAGATACAAAAAATTTGGAGTCAAGTTAAATTAACAAAAGCTCAGCAAGCAATGATAATAAAAAAGTATTAGAACACCTGAAAAGGAAAACATCGATTCAATAATAATCTTACATGTTGTCAAAATGTTATCGTAAACAAAACAAACAAGAAAATCTATGCCAATATAATGTATTATTTATTAGTAATTGTATTTAGGGGTAATCTCTAAAACAAAGTATTGAACTGCCTAGATTTTATTATTTCGTAAAATATATATTTACTCACTTAAAACGGGACTATCCTTGATTAACATACTAGAGTGACATTAACATATAAGAATACTGACCACTGAGCGATTAAATCGCTGAAATTACTTTTCACATAGCCTTGGCTAAACATATTAGAAAGAAAGAAAGAAAGTACATTTATTACGGGAAATATTTAATTATTGTTGTAATAATGTAAGATCCTAAGCTACCATATGTTTCTGTGAATACACTAATCATTACTTCATTCATTCAATTAGTTAATTTATTAGGTACCTTCTAATAAGATTTATTTTGAGCATGCTATATTTTCTTCCTACATAACACTTCTGAGACCAGTTATTAATTCAAGCTTACTTTTGTAGACATTACTTAGGTACTATGTATATCTAATCCAAAACGTCCTCTTGGCAGAGGCTCAGTTTAATTATGTAAAAAAAAGACAATCAAGCTCAGCGATCAAGATTTTCCGAATCCATTCATCTGGTAACCCTAGAACCGAGTGGGGTCTACGAACCTCAACCGTGGAAATGGGATTATTACACGATGGCCTTAGACGCTATTTTGCACTCGTCCAACTCGGTAATAATTCGCTGTGGATAGGATACCGACCCACTAGACGCGTCTGTGAATTCCTTTTACGGTTTCCTCGGACCATTTTATATTTTTATCATTGCTGGAAGCTCCAGCTTTTTCATTCACTAGCTGAGGCTTCTATTCACACGGTTTGTTTCTGGACCAGTTTTAATCGTTCATTTAATTTTAGTCTTGAATGTTACTAATTATGTAGGGTACACAATAGTTATCTGGAAAGCGTTTCTCTTGCAGACTCAATCGCGTGAGAGATTCTTGCATATAATGTAGGTAACGTGTGCTAATTATATTTTCATGAATTTATGCGAGCACGCTATAGCGGAAGGTATAGACTTGTTACGACAATGATTAAATAATTACTTACGATTTTAGGTGCATCGATGCCTGTATTGATTATTTAGTTACATAAGTTTCCTGTCGGATATCGGTCGAGTTATCTGGTTAATCTTTATTTTTTTTACACTGTAATAAACAGCTCAATTGTTTTTTAGATAACTCCTTTCTCTTGCTCTGCAATGCAACACGTTGTTAGATACTTGTTTGGAAAGTCAAAATCATTAATTGGAATAGTTTTCTATTTGTATAAATGAGGCACGGGTTGATGCAATGGCCCCCATTGTGACAGATCTGATGCTCGATAGACGACTAGACAAGACAGATGTCTGTTCCATTGAGCTGTCGCGACACAAAGCAACCACCTGAGCGATCGCAGCGCTGATGTCGTCGTTAGTGCTTGCCCTGCGCTGGTCGACACAAATCCGCGCTGTTTGCAGACACATCCGACTGTTACCAATCACTCATTGTGTTTATTGCTTTTTGTCTATTTGCGGAACAGGCGTTTGCCTGTAATATATGGCGTTTTAATTACTGAAACCACAATTTTATTATGCATCTGTCTTATCCCGTGTCGGTCGTTCGCGTCTATGGCCGGCCATGGTATCTTCGAGCTTATAGTATCTATAGTATCTATATTATCTAAATTATCTTGTTTTCAAGTCTAAGCGCACTGCAATGTTTGCTCTTAGTGCAAATTCGTAGATATATTGATATCTTCATTGAAATTATGATAGAAGAATTCAATTTGCGTCACACTCTAAAAGAGTTTCAATTCAGAGTAACAAGATGAATCCACAACACACATTAACTCTAATTCCCGAGATGGGTCATAGCATAGTCTTGTCAGGCGGTAGGTATAGTACGATGTATGGTGCCACAAAAACAGCCGCTTAGTCAGGCATGAGTCAAACTGATCTTGAGCGTAATTTATTTGAGGGGCTACTCAGAAATGCCAATAAAAACATCAGTCATGAGAACAGCTTTCAGTGTAACTTTTTTGCAATATGTGTATTGTTCAGCGTTCTATTTGCGTATTAAGTATGTAATATCGTTGCCGCCATTGTTTCGGCTATCCGTGCCGATCTGCAAGCGCCGGCATGTTAAATGCGTCGTTTGCGAGCTGTTCCCAGACTATCACCGTGCGCGTCATTATAAAACAGTTGCAAGTGAAATATGTTGAGGTATTTGAGAGTATAATTTGGAGTGTGACGGCGGCTGATGGGCCCGATGTCTGCGGGCGCGATGAGAAATCATGGCGATCCCGCTAGTCACAGCTACGGTACTTTGGCTCGCTATTGCTCTCTTCTTAATGCGTTTAGTTTTACTCAACTGGCCAATTAATCATTTCTAAGTATATTCTCAGTATTGTGCGGCACGCTCTGCTGTCGTGTTAAAGTCGGTGGTGGCTTTAAATTCGGTTTTCGGTGATGAATCTGGTTCTGTCAAGAAGCTTTATGTAGACGATTTAAATTTCTTGGTGTAGAAAGACGTAATTAAGGAGCATTTAGAAAACTTCAAACATTGATAAATATTGTTATGTAGAACATGCATTGTTATGTAGAAAAAGTTTTAATTATTCAAGTTGTTTTGTTTTCCTAACCCAGTTTATCTGAAACTGAAGAAGGCATTGAGCTAAGGTCAAGTTTATTTTAACAGCTGCCTTAAATGGTAACGTTCTCATAATATACCTACTAGCATCCGTCAATCTACTCCAAACAACGAATTTACCACATAATATCAAATGTTATTATCACAAGCACTAACATGTGGTAACTAACTCGTTTTGTATTGTTTGAAGGTTGAATCTTAAGTGTCAGTCGGTAGGGTGGGTAATGGTTTGTTGTGGAGCCACAGAGGGCGGGCGCTGTGGTGACGTCAGCGGCGGACAGCTGTAGGGCGGGTGACGTCACGCGGCGAGGTCATTGACCCGCGCGCCACTACCCCTGCCCGCCCTTGCCGCGCGCTCGCTGTCTATTGCACCTACCTGCCTATCATAAATAACAGAATACCTATGTACTCTATGTGCATACGTAAACCTGCATACGCTTGCGACGGCCGACCTGGGGCAACCTGCCCTCGAATTACAGAAAATAAAATTACATCCGTTTTTGCGCCTACCTACCTAGCCTGACTGAATGAGGGAAGTTCTTTCACCTCTCTCCAGGCATTCGTTTTTTGTTTTTATAATAAAATCATTTCATGAACTATTCCACGCTCTTTCGCAATGTTTATACTGAATCTTCCTTTATATTCTCCTACGCGTAAAAAATATCCAAGTATCTTTTTTCGTTCTCGCCCGTGTCTATGGTTAGACGCGATCTGATGCTTATTTATGTTACGTCTTCTCGCCCCTTTCCTTCTCTGTTTTAGTTGCAGTTTATGGAATTACGTGGATTGTAAGTTTACTCAGTCGGCTGCGTTCCTGCCGTGTAATATCACGACCCCTGCTCGCCACCCCACCTGAATTGTGGATTTCTCGTGGGACTTGTAGTGCCGTTAATAAGTGCGAAACGGAATCCCTTCCGTCCGCACGAGCCGCCTGCGCAGGAAATGTGCTTTTTGCTTTGCAGACATATCATAACATAACATAGCAACTCTAGAAATCTCGTCGCACTCTGTTTTATTACAGCCGCGAACATATAATGCTGCTTTCACAGTTATTGCAAAGCACAATTTGAATTAATCTAAGTGCGTGCTGCTTTAAACTTTAATGGATGCATTTAGGTTTCAGTCGCTATACTCGTATGTTATCGTTATATTGCATTCTGTTCTGTCTTAATTATTTTTTAACACACTTCTTATGTTTTTTTTTTCTCTTATTGAATACTTACCGCTGCATACCTAAATGAGCAGCCATACTATTATCTTTATGGCATTCTTTATTTATCCTTCAAGCTACTGCTTATTTAACGTGGCCGCGTGGGTAAGAAGAAAGTATTAAGTACTTAGTTATAATTAGCGACTTTCGTTTCTAAACTATATACGAGTATAAAATATTACTCGCAATAAGTCACTTTCCTTTGTTATAATTTTATGTAAAGTTCTGACGAAAGCGAACACAGCATACTTTTTTTATTTATTTCATAATATAAGCATCATTTTAAGTTTCTAAGAAGTATAGCTTTCTTAAATTTCTTACGCTTAATTATTCAGGTAGTTATGAATGTGAAGCATGTTGTTCGGTAACATATTAACTAAAATTTCAGTTTAAGTTACAAAAATACTTACATAATATCGTAATGTTCCAATCTGATTTGGATAAGAACTGCTTCTGTTTAAGACGGTAGTTGATGCAAACCGGGTTTTATTGATTTTATAGTAACACTGGAATCGAATGGTCGCCCTCGGCGCGTTTTGTGGATTGCGTGCACGTCCTGTTCCCTGAACGAGGGCTGCCAATCGACCGGCTACGTGAGGAAATGTTCCCACAGACTTATACTATCCGATTGACCGCGTTGGTACTTCACAACTATCGCGATATAATATAAACATACTTCTGTAATGAGCATGACTGGACACTACATCATCGCAATGAAATATACTCTCACCGTGATGTGGACCACTCGTTGCTAAGTAACACTACGTCTAAATAACCGCTCTCGAGTCACGCTAAGTGTATGCGGTATCGATAAACAATAAACAAAGTGACTTGCTTTCGAATTACATTCGAAAAAGTGGAAAGTAGGTATGTTTACGCTATTGCCGTTTTACATTAATTAGGTTTATGCTTCTAACGGTACCGGTCGTTGCGGAAGTCTCGAGGGGGCAACTGAACGACTCATTTGTGTTCTGAAGTGGACCACAAAAAATGTAATTGCCGCTACGGTGTGTTCGTCCTTCAGAAAATAGCGTTCTAATTGAAAATAACCCCTAGATTTCGTAAGGCTTTATTGACTCAGATGTTATTGGATTGACCCTGTAACTGTTATTGTGTGGCAACTGGCACCAGCCCGTTGCATCCGTGCCAAATAGTGCTTGCAATCATAAAGAAGACTTTCATTTCAGCATTTACCAAACTAATATGATTTATCTTTAGATCTAGCCTAGCTACTTTTCACGAAACTGTATCAGTGCCTCAATAAATACCCTGCATATTTATAATACACCACAATCACATCAGATATGAATGGCCATTTGTTTGCGTGGCTTCGTCGCTCTATTAAAAACCCTTGTATACCTAGTGTATTGCTTTCTTCTATTATTAGATTGACTGGACGAGGACTGTTTAGTTTAAGGTTTGCAGCAGCGTGAGTGTGACTAATGGGCCGTGGACGATCGCAGTCGTGACTGCAGGAGTCCAGGATAGCTAGCAATAAATAAGATTTACTGCTCCTTTAACTTCATCTGTATCTGGTTGATATGTTTTCTACAATTTTATGAACATAACCGTAATAGAAACATAAAAGCATCAGCGAGTAATAAAATTTGAACATAGTTTTTACTGATATTTTATTTAATTATCATAACTTAATTACAAAAATGATGTTAAATCTAGATATGTACATGTTTTTGTGTATTCTCTGTGTTCTTTTTATAACATATGCTTTATCTAGATTATAATCTTTATACACGTTGTTATTTTAAACGTAAAACATGTTATGGAAATGTCATTTTTCCTTTTCAAACATGGAACCTGATACACTTAATATTTTCTAGTACCTACTAATTACCTTTTTTGAAACTATATAAACTAGTAATTAATAACTGAATCTAGGTTAGCCACGGGAAGCGTAATAAACTAGCTTTAATTATGTAGACATGCGTGTTCAAAGTTTACATGTTGCAACTTAGCGCACAGTAGCATAATTAATATAAATATTCATGTGTCCCGTTTATTAACATCGTTGGAGGTGTCGCAGTGTAGGGCGTGCTCGCTCATACTCATACCATACAAACGGCATACCTGGATGTATTTACATTTCGTGCGCGGGAGCGGCTTGATTTACGGAGCCCCTCCGAACCGGGCGGGGAACTTAAATTAGTGTGCTGTCGTATGTCACACGATATTTTATTTTACTTGCTTTGCTCGCTCCTCTGCGTGTATATTTCGCTTAAACCTCCATTCTTGCGCCGTCACGGGCTATTTATAAGTGTTCCTTATTTAGAGAAGCGCTGTATAGTCCGAGTTTTATATCGCTGCTTCTTCTTCACTGCCGACTAACATAACACAACACACTTTCTGTGATTTGTTTTGAATAAAATATAAAACACCAGTGAAGTGAAGCAGCTCTAATGCACCGTTTACTGCATTACCGTTAAAGGATTAATAATACATCTTGATTATATTTTTGTCTTATTTCTCATGACAATGAATATAGCATTAGGAAGACCTATAAAAGTAAACAATCTCATTAAGATAATATTTATTTGTTCCACTATCCACTTACTTACCCATGGTTATTTTGTAACAAATGTAATCAATCAAAAACATGTAGTAATAACGTGGTACCTACCTAATGATAACGATGCTCTCTGATTGTATATGCAACCTAAGTTTAACAATTGGTTGAAGATCAAATTGTAAGCAAATAAAGTACCGTGTTCGTGTACCGTAACGAAGTGAAGTATTGCTAATCTTTAAAAGACCACAATCAGCCCGCAGGGCTGGGCTGGTTTTGGAACTTAGCTGAATAACTTATGTGCGAAGAATAGAGCGAATAATTTATCGCTGAAACCCAAACGTGGCTAATGGCTTAGATAGCTAAATTGACTGTATAACTCACGGGACATGTGAAACTTCGTTAGAAACAAGAGAGGATGACAAGATTAATAAATCTGTAGCGGTCAGTGTAGGTGTGGGGCACTTCAAAAGAGTAGGGTGATTGATTCGCCCGAGGCCGCAATCCCCTGACGAGACGCAGACACTAACTGAATCTAAGTCCGTTCACCAAAGCCAATTTACTCCTGCAACGGGATTGGCACTGTCATTGACTAATCGAATCCAAGTTCATTTCACTAAGTATGTATTTGAACAGATTTATCTGTTGAAGACGTTGACCGTTTTAAGATCGCCATGAAATCGCGTGCTTGATCAAAGATTATTACGCTTGTATATAGTCCATTTGTAGCAAACAGACTGACGGCTTGATGATAAACGCATGCGGTCACTGGCATCACACGGTTTCGCAGAATGCTATTGTCGAAATGTCGAGACAAATTTCCTTTGAGGAAATCAACAAATATGCATAAATACCTCTATTTTGCTTTTGTTATTAATATTCTACGAGTATATTTAAGCAAGTTAAACATAACCAAAAGTTAAAATAAACTTAATTCTTGACAAAATGTTTTGAACGCAATTTTTCCTCATTGAATTGTTGCTGTTATTAAAGACACTTTTCCAAATTAGTTCGATTGAATTAATTTAATAGGTTGCGGGACAATAGCAATGGCTGAGCACGTAGGAAGGTGATGTAAGCGTCGATTTCCTGCGGGTTCCTTGGTGTCGGTGGTGGGTGCGCGTGCGTTTGCTTGATAATTAGCGCGGTGACGTCACTCGCGAGGAGCTCAGCTTGACGCCATTACCGGACGCCTTCGCGTGGAAACGACAACGACCGCCGCTTTCTATAGCGTGCAACAGCATCGCGCTGCGACCCGTTGCCAGATTCTTCCAGGTCAATTTATTTTACCCAAAAATTTCTTCAACTTCTTTAAGAAACCCTCAGGATAAAAGAACAGAGAAGCTAATGTAAATTACAAACATGCGGCTCGCCTGTTGGAAAAGGCAGACTTTCTAAGCAAGTAATACTGACGCGGTGTCGGTGTTGCTATGCTCGATAGGAGTTCCATACATTTGCATGCGTTTCATCTGCTGCTCTGTCTCAGCGACACTGATACCACTGATGCTTGAAAAGTTATCATTAAACTATCACCTCAACCTTTCCTCGCTGGTGTCAAGTTGCCAACCCTGCAAATAACTTGTATACCCCTTTAGAGATCTCAGCATTTTGTACTGAGATAACCAGTTCGTGCAGAAGCTGTATGCTGCTGAACAAAGAATTATGGAATCCACTGATCGCGATTGTTAAGACAGGCGGGGCGCGGGCGCGTCGCTAAGCGTGACTCATCTTAATGGCTGCAATTATGGTGGCGAGAAGCGCGGCCACCGCCGGCGCGGCGAAAGAAACTTGCCACGTGCCACTTGAAACTTCTCACATAACATCAACACGGAATAGTTGCTTAAATAAATTAAATCTAAAGGTCACAAGTCACTACAAGCTAGACAGTTCCACGCTCCGCTGCCCTTGTCCAATTGACCACTAAATACGTGCAAGTCGAATAAGCCTTCCTCGAACTTTCCGAGCGGATGCGATATCGGTGTCTCTATCGACGTCTTAATTCAACTTGCAACAATTGAAGGTCGATGCGGATTGTCTTTTCGTTGCAGTTAGTTACACGTCTAGACTCACGGTTGAGGAAATCGGTTTTTCCACCATTTGGCTAATCTGTTTGAGGTCGGACGCTGCTGTAAAAAGAGGAATAAAAACAGTTCCAACCTGCCAGTCTAACCGCTAATTGCTTGAAAATTCTAGATTTTCTTTGTTTACGAACTTTCAGTTCTTATTGATTGCCACATTTCCTTGAAAAACTCTTAGTTGATAAGATGGATATTGTGAATAACAAATAACAATTTATATCGATGATGTATCAAAATGATCACAAGTAACACGTTATAATTAACTTATTTTTTGAAAATTTAGTACTTAAAAACTTAGCCTGTATCTTTAGAGGCATTACCCATGTGCGACTATAATTTAGTAAGGCGTCAACGAGTCATGGCCGTTTTGCTGCCCGATAACTTTTTAGGGTTCCGTACCCGAAAGGTGATAAATGGAGACCATAGGTACAAAAAATTCATTAATGATGTACCTATCATTTTTGCTTTAGTTCTATCTTTATAACGTTCAAATATACAAACCTTACACTCAACATAATAACAGAGAAAAATATAAGAAAATAACGATTATCCAAAAAATAATAAAAACTTGTCAAGCGTGAGACGGTCTTCAGGAAAAAATAATAATTTTGTAGTTTGTCTGTCAGGTTAGGAGCTGTAGATACTTTATGAAATTAAACTGGTAGTCCGACTGCCATTTTTTTTATCTGGCCACTTAATTTGTTGTCTGAAAACTGGTCTTTTCTGTGTTCATGGTCACCAATCCAGAACAGCTCTGCACCATGTAGGTTAGATTTTCTTTGTACGATGCTTCCTGATTTGTTGGTTTCCTGCTTTGCTCTTTCCTTTGGGCAACGTTGAGCCATTAGACCATAGCTTTCGTTATTACCCAAGTTTTTGCTCAATAAGTGAAAATTGGCACGAACGCACGATAGATTCGCTGATGGTCCATTAAGACACCATTCTTATTTTGGACATACATATTCTCATAATTACAATATATTTTTAAGCGACTAAAAGAGGAGGTTCCACGTTCCATTCCAATTTTTCCGTATTTTTTTATGTATGTATGTATGTTCAGTCAGTTGTGGACTGATTTTCAAAGTTATTTTTTTATCCAAAAGAGTATTCTTTGAGGTGGTTCCATTGTCACCAAGTCAAGATCTGATGATGGGATCCTAAGGATTTTTGCATTATTGGCATTAAGATAAGTATTATATTTTGTAAACTGGACCTGATGAAGCGAAGACCGTAAATGGTCAATGGAACACGTCAAAGCTAAGTAATTCTCGCGCGTCTATAAATAATCATGATTAATATACCTAGATAGATTAGCGACTAAGAAGAAGCTTTGAGTTCATGATTCTTTCGAACTGATCTGATGCTGAAACCTGAAGGTAGGCAACGGAACTCTGTTATAAAACAATGTATGTAACTAAGCCGTGATTGGGCTTAGGTAATGGAATCGTTGTGTGATATACTTTGGCTAAGAATCACTAAAAAATGAGAGATAAAGAAAATTTTTGACAATAAAGTAAAACCGACTCCAAAAAAATAAAAAAATATCAAAAAATGGAATCTACTACAAACACCTTGAAAATGTTTTCTAGGTACCTACTAGCACGAAGTAGGTGACTCAGCACGACCCAGCAGGAGGGATTGAAACACTAGTGTGTAGGTGAGGTAGACGACTATTGTACCACTCCTGCTGGCTCGTCCTGAGTCACCGACTTCGAGCTAGTAGGTACCTAGAAAATATTTTCAAGGTTTTTGTAGTCGGTTCAATTGTTTATTTTTTTGGAGTCTTACTTTTTTTTTACTTCAAATTTTCTTCGTACTTTCATTAAATGTTATCTCTTATAGCTATTCTGCCATTTAGATTTTTAGTCAGCTCAATACACAAATCTTTTCTACAAAGTTGTTCATTGTCGAGATTGCGTCAGATTAATTTCTTAGGAACCCTGCTGTGATTCAGTGCAGCACAGTATATAACCATTCATGTTTGGTGCTGCCCCTGAACAATTCTGTGAATGTTATCGTGCTAAGGCTAGCTGGTATGACACTATCATTGTTAAAATGGATCATGATTCTAAAAAGTTCATGATCAGTACCTACTTTGTTTTTTATGGAATGTCTCTGTGTTTTTTACGATGCCAGGCGCAGGCTAATTTAACATTACGTGTCATAATGATAGTTTATCGTTATCAATGGATACGATGACATCATAAAACAATAATTCCAAGACGCGACTCAAATAAAAAAAAAACTTTATTTTACTCCTGAAAACCACCTGCAGAATTAAAATTTTAGTTGCTTCACATATTTATTTTCTTAGGTATTCATTTTAGGTATTTATTGGAAACCATGCAGGGTCATAATCACAAGGTATTCTTTGGCATTAATTTTAATTTGACAAAAACTTTACTGCACCTGATGTTAGTTGCAAAATATTGACAGCCACAAATATTTAAACAGTTTTGCATTTGGAGAATACAGAATATCCGTAGATCGTGTTGCGAGTGATTTTTAAATGTCACGCGCCCCGCTTTGTGAAAGGGCCTGTACTTCGAGCACTAAATGCCATCACGATTTCGTTTTGAATTGTTATAAAAACTGGGAGCCCATCGTCTCTCGGGCGTTTTCAAACAGTGGTTTTTACAGCTGTTTTGTTGATTGTTTTCATTGGGTTTCCACGAGGCACCGTCTCGGTGAGTCAGCTGACTGACGTCACTGTGGAGAGGTGCTCGCCGCTCTGCCTTTGCGCCCCATTTCCTACTTTCTACTCTGCGAATTACTGCCTGCACTGTCGCTTCACCACCGCAACACCCATTACTCGAAACCCACGCACATTATTATTATATTCACTAACTGCTTGCGGCTGGCGATGACTTTTTAGCCACGCCAGTCGTTTTAGAAAATTATATGTCCCGGCGCAGCTTAAGATCATTTTACCTAGCTAGCAGATTGTACGCACCCACAACAAGTGCAAAAAACACACCATTTAATGGGGATGTCTAAGAAGATGTAGACATGTACTCATAGTCGAGGGTAAAATGAGTTTTGTATAGTAATAAGTTATAAACTCTGCTTTTTCACTTCGATTCCAAGGAAATGATGATTATGATGTAATTTTATACTGAATGAATAAATAATTAAATCTAATCTAATCTAATTAAACAGCAATAGGGAAAATAAATGATCGCAAGCAAACTTTTATTCCTCATGAATTGCTTATTTCTATAAGAACTAGTTAATTTATTAAAACATGGATTATAGAGGTAAAACGAAAAAATATAAAACCATAAATTTTTAATTTACCTATTATTATTTATCGTTCCCGTGGCCTTTAGCGCGTTCATCTTAGGTGAAGATTTTACTTTATGCGCTAGAGCATAAAAAAAAAGTTATTTCGTGCAACTTACATCCAGCCAGCATAAATACGAAGTTTACGAGCATGTGAAGTGAAAATATAATCATAATAAATAAGCAAGCTGAACAAGCACAGCGCGGCAACCGCAATAGGACGAGACAAATGATAACTTTTGTACGAGATTTTGTTTGAGCCTTACATAATTTTGACCGATTGATTGAAACTGTAGTTCAAAAGTGCACCCGTAAGTGCATCTGAATAAATACTAACGGGTCATTAGTACTGAATTTTTAAAGTTTTAAGGATCGATAACGGGTTCCTGTCGTATTTGGTGTAGGTTATGACGCCCTCGATTCTTCCGTCGATTGCCGTTTCGATTTCGAAACAGCACAACAATATAATTGTATGAAACAATGGTCTGCTAAATAACGTTCTTTGTTCAACGAAATGGAACCAGATTTCAGAATGTATCAATTTAAGTGCTCCTACGTGTTAAGTTCCAATTGCGCTGCAGCCCACGTAGAGTTTAGAAATATTTAGTCTGTCAAACGGTTGACAGTTTACCGAATGTTTCACATTAGCATTGGCTAATGACGGTTTGGTTTATTAGCGATTTGATTGTAATGGGTATCGGTAAGGAGTGGTATCGGCGGTGTAATCGTGTCGGTCGTTACCGCGAGTGGCGCAGCCCCCGGTGGTAACTCACGGCGTCCGCCCACGCGCGCGACGATAAAGCTTGTAGTTGCTCTCTGAAGCCTGCTTTACTGCTACTCCTGCAGTGAGCTTGTTAATTATATTACCTGTTATGTTAGCCCTTCCCCGTGCTGCGACTTCGTCTGCAAAGTTGTTTATCGCTATACCACGGGTACTATGCCAGTTTTCTTGATAAAAGCATCTTTTATCCTTTCCCGGGACTTTAATTCCAAGGGTACCATAATTCATCTAATTAAATCGGTTCAGAGGTTAATGTATGATCGGGTAATTATGTCCACAAGCTTTCTACTTATGATACCTATTAGTAGGAGAGGATATATGTATCAATATTAAGATAAGGTTAAAAGCTTATTACTAACAATGGATAGCCTCTAATAAGACTTCAAAAAGACTGTAATTAGTGGAATTTGTGGCGTGTGGTGATAATCTAAACTTGAGACTATTTTATTATTGGGATATGGATGGATATGGTTAGCTCATAATTATATATTTTGTACTTGTGTTTTACAATCTTTTAATATACGTCGCAACATAAATAGAATTTTAGCCCATAAACAGCCTAAGGCCATCCTGTCTATAGGCCGGTACGTGTAGACGATTGCAGAAACTGTGCGGTTATAAATAGAAGGGTATGAGTTGCATGACCCAAACAGGTTCCCCTGTGCAAGTAAGGTGCCCACGCACTGCATTCCCGTGACCCTGCACTACCCTCTGACTCATTTCTAATACCTAGCTGTTTATTATGGCTATACCAATAAATTAGTAATCAGTTGGCTTTTTCTTTATAGCCATAATCTGCTTTATTCCAATGAATTACCTTTAACTTAGGGTCACTTCTAATAGAATTTGCGTGCTTTAGTAAAGCTTCTGTATTAACCGCAATTTCAAGCAATTTGTAAAGTGATATAATTCAAATGTAGCATTATCTTAGTACAAGCAATTACATGACAAACCGGTGTATGTTAATGTTCGCATAAATTTTAGCATGCCTTCAATTTAAGCCGAGCGCGCACCCCGGCGTAGCCTCCCACTGGAATACTCCTATAACTATATAAAGCCGTGACATCACTTTCCGCGAATTGACGGCTGCAATAACATAGAAAACAAAAATATTTTCGATCAAATAGGATAGGATGCGACGCGACAGCCGACATATTGATAATTGCAATTCGTCATTGTCTTTCTTTAACAACAAAGGAATAATAGAACTTAACAGCAAGTTGGAAGTGCCATAAGATGACTTTTAAGTGTTTTGTAGTGGCTTCTGCTGTAATCTGCATGCGACAGGCGTCCCCGAGGCGCGCGGCTGGCGGCTCAGTCGTCCGTGCGTCTTGCGGTCTTTTTGCATTGTCCGTATTTATACACGAGTGGAAGCAAGAAATGAGGCACGCTCCACTTGCGTCACCCTCCCCTGCAGGTAGCACTATTTATGTACACACACGGTATCCAAACATCACATCCGTAGTATAATAGGTACACGTATGTTCCAATTGTAACCCGTTTCCTCTGTTAAGGTTTCCGAGTATAAGATTGATGTCCCATGATGGGTTCCGTGTAAGAGATTGATAGGCAGGCTTGTTGATTCCCAAGAAGGCGTCGATTTCTCGGTTTTAGCATGACCAGTTGGGCAGCTTTCGGCAGAAAGTTTTTGCGCGGAACATTACAGCCGGTTTCGTAATGCACCGCTGGTATATCTACTGTACGCGTTATTTGTTGTTGCAATTGCTTCCTCTTGATTTATGGATGGCGAAAAAGTTATCGAGTTTATCTTATTTGGGAACAAGACATTCGGATTGATGTACCTAAAAAAAACTAGTTTCTGTAGACATTATTAATTTCAGACAGAAATTTGCTGGGAAATTAAATACTAGCGCAATTTATTAACAGTTAAGACTTGATTTTTTTTGGGTCCATGAAACTTCTATTCAGCTTCAAAAGTTATTAAACTAACGTGTTTCCTAGAAAGCAGTTCCTCTTCTCACATTGCTTAAGATTTAGGTGTGATATGAATGCAACAATAAGAACAAGTTTATGGACTCATGAAACGTTTACAGCTGTTAATTCTACATGTTTATTGAAGCAGTAAACCCTCGCTTTGATGTCCTCTCTTAGAGAGATTTCAGAGTTTCCATTTGGTTTATCTATTCGTGTTAGTAATTTACGGTAACAATATATCCGTCTTCCTATAATTTGTTGTATTCCACTTGTGTATTACGTTAACATACATTAACGAACATTAAAATTGGTCGAGTTATTGAGCAAACACGTCGGAGATTATTATCAAAGTCGTTATGTACGAGTGCAGAAATAAAGATACTGTTGATATCTAAATTGAAGCAGGAGCATTGGCCGGCGTCGATGGCGCTGCGTCTGCGCAAGTTATGCCGGCCATAATCTCGCGGACGCTAACTACTCTTGCGAAACATCCAAAAATAACTTCCCCACACCGCGACGATTTCGATAATTCTGTCAGTGCACTTCCAATGCACTTCGCAGCTGGAGATGTAAATGCTATTTTATCATACCATTTTAAACCGGCTCCACACTCGATATTGCGCGTCGAATCTGCGCTGACAATATGTTGGCGATAAACGGATTATTTCTGTCTACCCGTATGAAGTATGACGTGATGACTTTCTTTTGTAATCCAATCGTTATGAGCCGTATCAAGTTACAATAAACTTTCAATAGAGTTAGACCATGCAACACAATATCTTTATCTTCTATCGAGTTTATCTAATGGAAAATTATCGACGGAATAATAGTGAAAATAAAAAATCAAAATTCAAATTCAAATCATTTATTCACCATATGAATTATTTAATTAAACTGCTTACCAACTGCGTTAAAGTAATTGAAATTGGACCCGTGAAGTACTTGTTAAATCGCTCCATTGGTCAAATTTGGTCTTCATCATCCTCCTTTTTTTGAAGTTGGTTAAAAATAGTCGGATACCGTATTCTCAGCGCGCAAATTAACGAGCAATGCGTTGCGTTGCATTGAGATCCTGAAGGGTTAGTTAGGACAGAGATCCCATGTAAAGCTTAGTCTGCTGAGTTTCATGAACTTGACAACTTTATAATATTTTAATGATAATTTTATTTGAATTGATTTTAATTTTTGCGTTCATTTAGTAATTTTGGGTCAACAATGATGAAAAATTCGGCATTATTTCCATGGGGTTCGACGAATTATGGTGATCGATCATTTATTTTTGGTGATAAGAAGTACTTTTGATGTAAATGTTTATTATATCTGCTGATCAGTTATAATAATAGAATTTAAGTTTCAATTTAAAATTAAACATTTATTTACTTAATTGTAACTTCTGCCCTTTTATAGAGCATAAATTTTCTCAGTTCGTTTTAAATTCTTTTATAAAAACTTTTTCCTGTAAAATCAAACTCAAACATGCTATTTGGATAGCTAACCTATTAATTCCCTAACAACTCGTACTCGTTGTTTTTTGCCTTTGGCTTTACATTGACCTAAATAACGTAATGTGAAGGTGTTTATTTTGATTTCTTTAAACCTCGACCTCGAACACGCATTAAGTTAAGTATCGTGCATCACGCAGTTGAATTGGACCTTATAAATTGTGCCGAACAAAACATTGCAATTGAAATTAAATTCAGCTATCACTGTTATACCTAATCCTCAAGCAGTATTATCAAAACATTCGCGAAGTCTCACGCCTCAATTTACATTTTGCAATAGTTAGACTACAGTTAAATAGCAAACTCTTAAAGTTAAAGCATTCCGTTATTTTAGAAAATAATTGCACGTTTGAATGCAGGACAGTAGTAGGTACAATTTTTATATCCAATATTTGAAGTAAATGTTTCATAATAACATTGTAAAATACTATTTAGGTACTTAAATAGATTCTAAAAATAAATATCATATGAAGCATTTACTTCAAATATCTTTTATAGTTAAAAGCTGATACGTTTCTTTATTGAAGTAGGTCTCTGCGTCTGATTACTTGTGCCTTCTTATTCTGTGCTCTAATTCAATGTTTCTTAGTGAAACTAGCTGTAAGTAAATATAACTCGAGTTCAGAGGTTGTAAAATGTAGTTAAAGAAAATAATTTGTATCCAGAAAATTAGGTTCTGCATGTATTCATTAATAGACACAATATAATTTTTATGCATTTGAATTCAGATCATCCTATTTGCATAATGACAATAATAGCGATCACACCCACATGTTTGATTCCAACATAAGATTTGTATCTTCAGTGTCGAAATGTAAAACGTGAATCATCTCTGGCTAAGAAACATTAATAATTGCCTTCGGCTATAGGTTGTTGCTCGATTTCGTGTAAGTGCCCTAAGTGTAATAAAGTTATATCGTTACGGTTCATTATACATGAAAGATTCATTGATCCGTGAATAAGTTTATTGATGCGGTTAAAATCAGACATTGATTAACCTGTCTTAATTATACATATAACTAGGAACTCCTTACAATTAATCTAAATAAGCGTGGGAGCAGACAATTAATGATAACCCCCGTAATCACCGAAATGTTGTTTGCATATGTTGGGGCCATTTCCGTTTCATAGGTCTTCAAACAATGCGTAGTCAAAGTAATGGTGTGAAACTAGCTTGCAGTAGTGTTATTAATCGTGTCGATTGTAAACAAGCCCGTATGTGCATGTGCCGCTGCCGCCTGCCGCCTAGTGAGTCAGACAATCGCGATGTGGGCCGCGGCGCGGGCATTGTGCGGAGGCCGGGAGGCGCTATAGGCTGCGGGGCGCTGCATTGTATGATTGTATGTAAAGAAGGCTCTGGCGCAGGCGCAGGCGCCGCCCGCCGACGCTCTCAATATCCTTGAGAAAGCGCCGCGAAACCGTTGCCCGGCTCTGACCGACTTACCAAATCCAATGAGCCCGCTGCGTTTCACAATTATAAGATTTATTTCAGCCACTTGAATCTGCCATGACGTTCTACACGACCTGAAGCGAAATAAGCACAAACAAAACATTATTACTGCCACAAAAACTAATTGTTGCTGCCTTACTTACTCCGTCTCCTACTCTCACGATTGTCGTGATGAAGAGTTCTTGTTTGAAAAGATTCACGACCTGATAACATGACTATTACGTGAGCAGATTTTGATTAATGATTACTTCTGCAAAATCTTCATCCTTTCTCATGCTCTTTGTCGACAATTTTTTCACTACCTCTATTCCTATACTGCTTATTCACAAATTACCCCAACATATTGTTAAACCATTAGCAGTTTACTTTAAAGTCGTGACGGTTCAGGTCCAACGGCATAATGTGGCAAAGAACCACGAATAATAATGGTCCAAATTCTCACCACATCTAATGTTCAGTGCGAACCAGCATGCACCATAATACCCTTGACCCGCCGTGGGAGGGAGTCGCAGACGTATTTTTAACTCCACAGGTCATCAACCGCGAATCTGACGCAGTCTTGCAAGTTGTGTTGTGATTCAATACGACCGCGAACAACTATAATGATAAAAGACAATACTAATGATAATAATAACATCAGCGCTCATCAGTTTCAGCACAAACGTGGAACTATTTGCAAACTCCTGTTATTCTGATTGCGTCCGATCTGCAATTCAAATTTGATCTCGTTGTTTACGCAGCTGACGACTGCTTTTATATTGTACATTTTGTGTAATTTTGAGTTTAGCGGGCATCTACCTACTTGTTTTGATATTAAAAACCGAGGGATTTCCGCTTCGCGCAAATGCCATCCTTAAGCTGAACTGTAAGAATAAGACTATATCTGTACAGGTTTAGAGTTAAAAATTCATAAATGCATAAATATTAATGATGTACATCCCTTTTCGTAATTATTTATTTACGTTCGGCAACTGTTTTGTGTACATCATCAAGGTGGTTTTTTTAGGAATGTACCTTCATGTAGTTATGCGTTGTTGCCGATGTATTGTAGATAGATTTCTTAGCTTATTTTTACCAGACTACGGTAAAACAAAAGGAAGTTTATCGCTTGAGGCATACATTTAGGAACATATAAAACATATAAATATTTAACCATTATTATTCCCAGATTTTTACGACTTTAACAAATCGTCAAAAATATCTTATCAAAGGATGAAACATCTGAGCAATCATCTAACTCGATAAATAACCGTAGGTAGCGTATTCGGAAATTGCGATTGATTGCATTGCCGTGAGGACAGGACGGTGCAAATGAAGTGTCAAGCGGATTGGAAACACGCCGATGATGTCGATGCAATTACCGGCCTGGCTCGCGCAGCCCGCTCGCGGCGATAACGCGTTGATTTTCAGAAGGAAATAGCTAAATTTGCATAAACCGATTAGAGAGTCTTCTAGTAGAACTATTTAGAAAAAGACCTATTTCCGTAGTAAAGTGCAACTGTGGCCTAAGATCTGATATTCAATTAATACTTTCTTTCTAATCTCTTAAGTCCATCAACCAGCCCATATGCACCGATTTACGCTAGTGGTACAAATTCGTTGTATTCGAGTGAATTAGGCAGGTACAGAACTGTTTTATCATGCAAAATAACATTTAAAAGCGAAGTCATTATTACTGACCATGACCATGTACTCTGGCAGTTTTACTAAATATTCTGCAACTAGTCACCTGGCTCGCGTCCGCCACCCTCACGAAATAAAATATTTTCGCCGCCCACTCTCGACACGGGTTTTGCATTAGCAACCGGTAACTCGCTACATTTATTGCACTGCGCTCTGTCAATATCCCCAGGCTAACCTGGTATCAGGACCTCGTTCAGCCTACGTATCCAGTTTCCAGTTCATTAAGTGTATTACAATATCCTTGCTTTAAAGCGGATTCAATTATTATTCATTGAATGAAGAAAAGACGTGAGTGTTCGTTAGAATGTGCAATTCACACTGGCGGACTCAGGATGAATCATGTATGACATTGTGATGATAGACACGGCAACGGTGTTGTTAGGTATAATTATCGTATTGTGTGTAGTTTAGGATCGTCTGGCGGGCGAGATGAGGTCTGTGGCCTGTGCTCGTGATTCTTCTTTAGGTACAAAACTATATTTTCAGTCCAATCGGTTTCACCACGAATTATAGATTAATTGTATGTTTTGTTTTTGACTGAAATAATCGACTTTAGGAAAAATATTAAAGGGACGTATTATCGATCCTTACACTTAGTTTGATAAGATAAGACCAAAATAAAGTTGCATGTAAGTATTGAAGGTACGTATGTTGTATGTGCATTTACTGTACTTACATATAATAATAAAAGATATTATGGCATGACTCGTTCTGCAACAAGTTTAATATAGATAACGGCTGATAATGCCTCAACAAACTCAATTTCTCCCCCAGTTTCGACGAAAACTGCGCCTTTTTATCGCGACATTTATGGCTCTGTATTTATACTCTGATAATCAAGTGAAATGGTAATGTCTCTTTCCCTTCTTTGCGATGCACATTAGGCATTCGAGTTAAATGTATGTATGACTGTTTAGTTCTGTAGTCGTTGCAATTTATCAATGTGAGACAAAGTTGCCTGTTCTGTTCTCTATCTTGTTCGGCGATGCCTAGAACGGCAAATGGCACTTGTTGCGTGGGATCCAGACTTTTGCATATCAATGCGACGTGCGCGCGTGGTTTGCCGCACGAAGCAAAGCTATGCTAAAGTCAACTCGCTTATAAATGAAAAATCACGAAGAAATTATTCAAAAGGGTATAGCCGTGTAAGGATGGCGAAACTGCCTTTGACGAGAAAGTGGTTTTCCTTTGGCTCGGATAATTGTCTTTACATACGTTGTAATTTGACCAAATTTTAGCCCCAAAATGGGCGTGGTTTTTGAGATAATTAAAAAAAAAGGAAAATCGTTTTTATTTTTTATTTACCAAACTAGTGGCCCGATTTTCACGAAATTTTTATATATTGTGTAGAAAATTAAGAGCGTTTTTTTCTAAAAAAAAAATCCAAATAATTTTATATTTAAGTAAAAAAAAATCATTTTTTTAATATTCATATTTTTTTTTTTTTTACTTGCGAGGTGGCGACACCTACCAATATCAGATATATTATGACCCATTTAATACTCTAAAACATATATTTTTTTCAAAAACATTCATTTGGATCATCAGGTTAAAATAAGCGAATTTGTAACATCTCATACAATACATAGCCTTCCCTTTACTACGTACATGGGCGTTTTCAAAAAAAGTTGTTGAAATGACTTTTTTTTAGAAGTGGATGAAATTTGGTATTCCTGCTCAGAATCAGGAGCACTTTCGATTATAATAGGAGAAAAAAAATGTCTCAATATTTTTTATTCCATTACGTTACCGTTTTCATACGCGTATCTGTGGCGGTAGTGTACCTAATGGATAACACATAATTATATGAAAAACCTGGGACACTTTTTTTTCCTATTGCAATCGAAAGTGCTCCTGATTCTGATTAGGAATACCAAATTTCATCCACATCTGACAAAAAAGTCATTTCAACATCTTTTTTTTTAAAAAGCCCACCTACGTAACATAGGATTCAATAGTAGGGTGGGTTGAAAAAAATTTTTTTTTTATTTTCTTAGCATGGGGGTAGAATTTGTACCTTATGAAAAAAGAAAAATTTTCAAAAAAAAAATTTTACTTAATATTTTGAGGTGGCCCACTCCCTTTTAAAATTAATAATCTATTAAATGAAGTAGTACCAAAAAAAAAATATGAAAGGTGTTCTAGAACCTGTAGGGTCTCCCCTCGAAAGCCAATTGGAAATCAAAAGTAAAAAAAAAAAATTTTCTATTATTTTTGTAATTAATGTAAAAAATCAAAAAATGACTTCTTTCTTTTGTATTAAAATGAAAGTTATAAGTAAAAAAAAATCACAATCGACAATTTTTAGACGTCTTCCACGATGTTTGACCGAAAAAAATTTTTTTTGTTGGAACTACCTCATTTGATAAATTATTAATTTTAAAAGAGAGTGGGCCACCTCAAAATATTAAGTAAAATTTTTTTTTTGAAAATTTTTCTTTTTTCATAAGGTACAAATTCTACCCCCATGCTAAGAAAATAAAAAAAAAAATTTTTTCAACCCACCCTACTATTGAATCCTATGTTACGTAGGTGGGCTTTTTAAAAAAAAAGATGTTGAAATGACTTTTTTGTCAGATGTGGATGAAATTTGGTATTCCTAATCAGAATCAGGAGCACTTTCGATTGCAATAGGAAAAAAAAGTGACCCAGGTTTTTCATATAATTATGTGTTATCCATTAGGTACACTACCGCCACAGATACGCGTATGAAAACGGTAACGTAATGGAATAAAAAATATTGAGACATTTTTTTTCTCCTATTATAATCGAAAGTGCTCCTGATTCTGAGCAGGAATACCAAATTTCATCCACTTCTAAAAAAAAGTCATTTCAACAACTTTTTTTGAAAACGCCCATGTACGTAGTAAAGGGAAGGCTATGTATTGTATGAGATGTTACAAATTCGCTTATTTTAACCTGATGATCCAAATGAATGTTTTTGAAAAAAATATATGTATTAGAGTATTAAATGGGTCATAATATATCTGATATTGGTAGGTGTCGCCACCTCGCAAGTAAAAAAAAAAAATTTATGAACATTAAAAAAATGATTTTTTTTTACTTAAATATAAAATTATTTGGATTTTTTTTTTAGAAAAAAACGCTCTTAATTTTCTACACAATATATAAAAATTTCGTGAAAATCGGGCCACTAGTTTGGTAAATAAAAAATAAAAACGATTTTCCTTTTTTTTTAATTATCTCAAAAACCACGCCCATTTTGGGGCTAAAATTTGGTCAAATTACAACGTATGTAAAGACAATTATCCGAGCCAAAGGAAAACCACTTTCTCGTCAAAGGCAGTTTCGCCATCCTTACACGGCTATACCCTTTGCTGATGTTTGACAATTTGACAGGTTGCATAATTAGTCTGTTGGCTTTCTAAAATAAAACATTTTTGTGGAAGTATCAACAGATTAACTAAAGCTATTTTATTTTCTATTTAAAAGTTTTAATGTTATTGACTTATTCAAATATCTTTTTTATTTTACTTAGGCACGTATAATTTACGGTGTCATTACCAGGGGACTGTGATTTGTTCGGAGTTCCATTTTACACACTTACAGAGATAAGACCAAACTAGATCGATTGTTCGCCCTCGATAACTCCCACGTCGCAAATTTCATCGAAATCGTTAGAGTCATTTCTGAGATCCCCGTAATAAACATTCAAGTACACAACACTTGTACAGCTGTTACACAATTTTGCTAAAATTTAGGTCACTTGCGTGTAAATGGAGGAAGTTGATTCATGTTCCTCCTGTAAAGGACATACATATGCAGTCAGACACATTAGTAGATATATTGTGTACGCTTATTTAGTATTAATCCTTCACTGTACATGTACCGGCCAAAAATAGGTAAAAAAACGTAAAGGTTATATAAATTTGTGGCCGGTACAGTACGTAATGAACAGCTAGGAACCTGTTAGATTATTTCTAAAGATTGCATTCAATTGCTGTCAAGACGTATACACCTACACTGAAAAGAATACTGATGCAGTGCTGATATTTAATTCAATTATACCGGTGTCGATGATAATTTACGGCGTTGACTTGCCACTTTTACAGTAAAAATGTAACTTGGCTGCGCGACTGCGCATGGATAACATGGACAGTCGAACAGGCAGTCTTCCAATTACGGAACCAATAGAATCGGGCGAGTACAGCCAGCGTTAATTAGAGGGACTCCCGGCGGTGCACGGCTGCGTTAACTCTTTCGAGCCGTGCTCGCGCTCGCTGCTCGCAAACCAATTACCAAGTTCCCGACTGATGAATGCCGAGCACAAAAGTTCACACACAATTTAATTATACTTCGTGCTCGGCTTGCTAAGCTGGACAACTAACTAAGATATGAATGAAGGATCAATCTTAAAGTACCTATAGATTTTTGAGATCAGTAGTAGTCCTCACTTGTAGGCTTTGTTACTTAGATGGTGTATTGTTTATTTTGGTGTTGCTTTGCTGGTTGTTTACTATATTTCATTGTCGGCCTTTGAAACTCATGTGGATCTTAATTTAATTTTCTTCATTACGACTTAAGTAAACAACATGCTATTTTCGTGACACGAACGTGTTATCTGATCTATTTAAGTGTTTTGTGATGTTTGTCGTCCGTACTCCTTATGGCTTGATGTTTTTGACTCGTGGCATCTGCCGAGATACTCTTTTATTTTTGACTTGTTTATAAAATAAGTTTGGATTCTGTCGCTAATGGAAGTTCAAGCGACATTAGTTTGTCTCCACCATATCACGGCTCAGTGAAAAGCTTCGATTATAGATAACTTTAATTAACACTTCAACGTTTAAGTGGAGATAGCAATGGATTCTGCATATCGGCGGCCCGTTATAACGTTTATTAAATGGGCATGATGCATCGGTTTTGCAGCTGTTACACTATAGGATTAATATCTTGTACCTATACCTAAATATGTATAACTAGAATAGTTTGCTGCAGTAGTTTGTTATTGGGACTTATAGAATATAGATGGTCTGTCTGACATCGCGGTACAGTTAGACCGCAGCCGCGGTGTCGGGTGTGATTCCCTTGCACAATGCACGCACATTCCATACGCGGAGCACGCATGCTTCCATTCCATTATAAGGCGGACGCAATGGAATTTCATAATCTGATCTAATCAAATTCAACGGTAACGTAAATCCATCTAATAGCTGTTACTGTTACAGCAGTAACAGAGGTGGTTCTGCTAAAATTGATCGTATTATGAGAGAAAGCTACAAATAACATTGTAAAACTGTTTTATTTATTTAAAATTTTCAATCTCAACCACTGTTACATTTTCACGGCATTTTGTGAGATATTCGATTCCCCAAATCAAAATTGATAGAGCTATCGGAGAGGCGAACGGCCACTGTACATTTACATTTTGCCGTTTTACGTTTTACGACGAACCCTAAAAAATGAATGTTACAGTGTTTTGCGTTGTCTAGTCGGCTGTTTAATATTCCAGTCGTGGTTCGTAATAAGGGCCGTTTCCCTCCTGACTTGATCGATTTTTTGCTGACCGCCTTCAGTGAGCGAACTTTGCTGTTTCTTACTGCAATCTTCCGAACCAATCCAGTTTGAATGGTTTGTTGATACGGGACTGAGCTATTGTTTCATTCACTAACTAAACAATATTAAGACTCTATTTTGTATATATTGATGATCTATTGATACCACAGCGCTCTGAATGATCTTGTTAAAAGTTTTACACAATCATCCTAGTGTAGTAGATAGATATGGTGTAGCATGATATCAAATTAAAAGTGCTTTGCCTAGTCCAAGGGCTTAGCGAGCGTCTATCCTGCAATGGCGGCTGGGGTGGGTCGCCCCCTTCCAACTAACAAGTCGACCAAGTTAAAGCTCGTCAGAAATTTTATAGAAAACTAGCCTTTGCCAGCGGCTTCGTCTGCCAAGAATTCGTTTATTGCTGTCCCGCGGGAATTATGAAATATTTCGGGATAAAAATCGGGATGGCCCAGGGTCACGAATTATCTCCATATCAAATTTTATTTTAATCGGTTCAGCGGTTTTAGCGTGAAAGGTTATGAAGAACAGACAAAGATAATTTCGCATTTATAATATTAGTACGGAAAGCATAGGAAAATAAAATGTTAAGCTTATTACACTTCTAACTATTCTGTGTAATTACGAAGACAAATCGTCACGAAAGTCTGACTAAAGACTGGGGTATGTAGGATCTCTACTATTTAGTGACTGTATTACATATTTCTTTGCTATAGTCCTAAAATGTACACTTATTTACTTTCTAAAAGTGAGATGTTAACTGATTGGATTCGAAACTTGTCTTATTCATTCGACAAAAAACACCATCTTGTTTATTGCCTATTATCCCACGTAGTAGCGTGACCGTTGATAATACAGCTTCATGAAGATAAGCTATTGCTATTGTCGCTACCTAAATTATTTTTAATAGGAATACCATTTACAGTAAGTAGTGCTGATTAACCGTAAGTATTTATCTATCTTCTACCAAATATAGCTTTTTCCATCACTGAAAATGTCGTGTCAAATGTAACATTACTATAGTAGATCACTAATACCAGTCACCACAACTAAGGTAGTATTTACGATTCTACTCTTGATTTTTTTCTAAAATAATAATTTTCTGTACTCGGAATATAAGGGATAATGCTGCAAGCATGCACGTTGCACCGAGCCCGGCGGAAAATTGCACTTAATCCTATGCGCCTCAGCTGCCTCCCGATGTCTGCCTGCTTCACAGGCCTGCCTCCTCCTCTTCGGGGCTACTACGAAATACGAAAATCGAGGTTCACGTCGTTCCTTCCCTCTAACACTTATACAATTTAATGCGAGAGTGAAAAGGACGGTACGATACGAACTTCGATTTTCGGATTTCGGAGTAAGCCCTCTGATACGATTTCCGTCCTACTACAATTAGTGCCTACCTATTTCCCCTTTATTATGCAGTCCGACGTACTACTATTTGTCGTATTCTGCATTCTGCCGACTAAATTTCAATTTAAAAGCGAATCAGATTTTAGCAGTAGTTGGCAATTCCAGAAACATACATATAGACTGCTAAAATCATTAGGTACCCTTCCTTGGCTTTGCCGTAGTCGGGTAAAAAAGGACTGATTGATTCTCATGAATATTAATTTACTCGAGAAACACAATGTACTTAATAAATATAGAGCAGTGTTTTTTGAACTTTTTACAATCTTGGATTCAGAATTTGTTGTGATTGCGTGGACTGTTTGTCTGAGCAACTGTAGACTTCTGGCACACATACTACGTTCTCAAAGACTAAGAAATCCATATGGATTCCACTTTATGAAACCCAGTGTAGGTCAAACGCTATCGAGTTTAACAGTTGCTTCATAAATGAGCAGTTTGTTTGTTCGTATTAGAAACAAGTGCACCCCAAGTCCTAAGTAACAAACAGTCGTTTACAAATATTCGTCTTTTTAACTATCACGTTAGTTTAGACCTAGATTTTATTACAGTGTATCTCCCACAAGTCACAAAACCTGAGATAACAATCTTTTTTTTTTACATTTACCTAGGCTGAAATAATTTTTAAAAATAAATAATTATTAATTTTTTAAATAATTATGCGTCAAAGATTTTGGCAAATAAATATAACCTTTCTTTCGTTCAAACTATATTTTGTGTACACTCGTCGGCCGGATAGTTCAGCGTCTTATAGTAGGCAATAGAGACAGACCTAGGCAGGGCCGAGCAGGTGCAGTGGACGTCGATGCGCGGCTTTTTGCTGGAGGCTGGAACAATGCCCGCCGCATTCCGCGCCGTTAGCCGCCGGCGCGGTAATCGCCGCGATCATAACCGCGGACAGCGCTGCGCTACTCATAGATCGACTAAAGGTCTAGCTATCTAGATTAATTCAAATGATTTCAAATCTTCTCTTCCGCTTCTGCGAGGAATAAAAAAAGGACTCAATTTTCTACTTTTTCAATCACGGACACAGGTTTTGTACCTTTAACCACATTTTGTACCTTAGGTAATGAAATTACACCACACTGGGGAATCAAAATCTTAAAGAGTTCTTCCAGTTCTCCTTGAAACATGAAATTTGGTGTGGAGGTTGCTTTATAATATAACAGAAGAATAGCTGAAAATCTTAATTTTTATGATTGCCTATTTCAGTAACTAGGTAATATTTAGGTGCAGGGCTTTGCTAACACTGTATGTATATTCATACATGTCAAAAAATTTGTACGCAACTCTTTAGCATGAGTCCGACTCACACTTGGCCGGTTTTTTATTGTTTTTAATAAAAACTTGACATTTATGTAACTTATGTTATGATTTGAACGACTTGTGTGACTTTCTACCGAGTTCGCTCAGCGGTTAAACCCGTCGAGTAAGAGCATAGCAGACAGGGCGCGGTTGGCTGTGAGCCAGACCAAACAGGGTAAAAAGCAAGGGCGGCGGCCACCGCGCCCCGAAATAGCGAGCAAAGTCAAGGCGTGTTGGACTGGACACTAGCTACACGCGCGCTGCGATGCTTCAGTGTACTACGAACACCATTTTTAAAATGGCTAGGTATTATCTAAAGTTATGATTTGGCATGTAGATTGAAATCAAGATGTGGGCTTCAAATCAAATACCGCCCTCCAGGCGTATGTTACAACTTTGATGGAAATTGTAAGCAACGTCAAGGCAGAAACCTACAGTGCTCACTAATAATAAACAACAGTCGGGGTAGTCTGCTATTTCATAAAATTACACCACACATTTGATACTTTTACCATTTTTATTCAATAAATAATGCATGACTGTATTCATGGATAAGTATTAATAATTCGACCAATGTAAATGTAATAACTGGTCGCTAGACACACCCTGCAGGGCTGGGCGTGCCTGTAGGAGTAGGTCATGCGACAAGAGCCAATTAAACCAATAATAATTTTCAGCGCACCTCTAGTTAGCGCCATTAGAAATGACGCGCATTCTCCAACGCATGAATTACGTGTGAATTTCACGCAACGGCTGATGAATTTATAACAAAAGTAACCTCTGGAATGTGTCTGGCTGGTGTTCCCAATTGGGTTTCGTCGCTAGTAAACAGCGCTATGCCTTGCGAATTCATCTCACATCTTTAGGTTGAAGATCAATTACAGTGGCAATTCTTTCTAAAAATTGCTTTTCGTATTCGAAGGTCAGGTCGTTCGTGTGTTTTCTGTGACATTAGGGTACAGCAGAAACCAAATAAAAGGAGATCTACTTATTTGTAAAATTTATGGGATTGCTATACTTGTTATGTTTACAATTGATTCTGGATTTAAATCTCTGATTGGTTTAAGTGCTTTTGTTGTACTTTATTCTAGTTTGCATTTAGCCCATTTTCCATTTCGAAAAATATTCGTTTCGCAAACTTGTTTCGCAGATCTATTGTTCAAAGTGGACTTCTGCAATATCTGCGCTCAGTCATTTTGTTCCTATTTTATAATGATGCACGAGTCGAGTAACCTTTAGAAATGAAACGACGTTGTTTTCATCTTCCAACATAGCATTCGCTGACTGAAAAAGATGTTGAGGACAATACTATTGTCTAAGATCTAACTAAAAGGTTAAGATTCAACCGACTGTAGTTCCATTGTAAAATAACGGTCACGGCTTTAAATATCTAGGTACGAGTGCGAAAATTATATAAACGAGGATAACGGCTTCAGTTCACCCAAGGCGCATCACGTACCTAGTAATGGGGCGCAATAGCGGTGCCGCTGACTCATGCCGGCTCTTAGACAGAACAAGGACATCCTCGCTTGTAAACAGGCCTGCGACCAATCGAAACATAAACAACGTTACTCCATATCCGTCCAGGCTATTCGCCATTGTGCCGCAACAAATTGCGAGCATAAAAGACTTTGCAACACCTTCGCCGTTCGCGCTAGATGACACATTGATGTTTTAGGCATGATAATAGGCTTGAGAAATTCTGACGGACGCCTCGCGATGTGTGTGTGCTGCAATTGTTTCTGAATTATTGAGAGCGTGTTGTAGTCGTTGCAGCCCATCCTCATAATTAGTGTTATGGATAATTGTTTATTTTATTCCTATCCTATCATATCTTAACTACCTACATCAATGATTATATTTTATTACTCCACATAATTTTGAGTGTAACCTGTACTCAACGAGCGTTATTGTCTCCAGATGACTTGAAAGCGGTGACAAAGCGTCTGATAGTGCAGGCCAAGCGGCAGGGCTCCTGTGATAATATCTCCATTATTGTGGTGTTCCTGAAGGACCCCCGGGACATCGCCGCCGATAACCGCCCGCCCATGGATCTTGGGTAAGTTAAACCAGCACAATAAACAGTTATGATCGATGAGCCTATAGTTACTAATCGAACGATCAAACTTTTTCGTAATGCATATTTTCTACTGGATTTCGGAATTCAAGAGACTGAAGAATAATATTAAAATTTGCATTATGAACTCAATTATAAAGAATGCAAAATGAAACGAAAAATATCCGGTTTTAAGGAGGCAAGCAAATTTGACATTATGCCAGTGTGAAATTACCAAAACTAGACGACCTTGAAATATTTGGTTGCCTACCTAACTTCTGAATTAAAACGTTTGTCCACGATTGACTCTAAAATATATGTATTTATTACACGTCGGGCGACGAGCTGTTTGACTTAATACTGAGAATGAGTCATCGCGTTTCGCGTTCCCAGCATGCCGGTGACCATTGATACTGTCAGGATAACAGAGAAGCTCTGTTAGGTACCTGGTTGAAACTGTAGGTTGTTTGTTAGGTAGGTATATCATATTTTAACCGACTCCCACAAATGGTGGCATTAGTGACAAATATACTTACATAAATAATTGGCCACTTGCGCAATGTATCTATTCCAAGTTCTAAATCCTGTCAGGCTGGACAACGCGTTGGTGAACGCGTCGCTGCCGCCTTTCGCTGTGGAGGCGGCGGAGGCGTGCAAGCGGCAAATGGAGGCCGCGGAGGTGCCACTCGACCTCGCGGACAACGGCGTCGACAACTCCGACAGCGACAGCGAAGACCTGGGCCCAGAGACCGCTGTGGACGTAGACGACTTGGACAATGAAGCCAGGAACCACGTCGAGCCGACCACGCCGCCGGCTCATGCAGGTTTGGAGAAAATGCTAAAATCTTAGGTGCGCCGAGATTCCATCAGCAGTTCGACTATGACATCTTTTGACAATCTTACATTTTTTCCATGTAATGCCAAAAGTCTTAAAAAGTCTTGAAAATATTCTGATCTCTCAAAGAAAAGTGTCATCAAGGCAATGATAACGTGCTAGCCTAACTAGCTGCTTCCGAATAATTATTAATACCTAAATTAATACATTACATATAAATAACATCATCATCATCACATTACATATAATGATGTTTCAACGGAGATTAAGATTTGATATTAAAAAATGTAGTTTTTTTTTTTTTACCGACTACAAAAAACCATGAACATAATTCTCAACCAGTCTGAAGTCGGTGCCTCAGCACGAGCCAGTAGGAGTGGGCCAATAGTCACCTACCTCACCTACATGCTTATACGAGTATATTGGGCTTGAATCATTGAAGAGTTCCCTCGAATTTCTTGGGATCCAATCATCAGATCCTGATTTGGTGCTTATGGGACCTAATTGAAAGCATACCTAGACGAACGAAAGATTTTTTTTTTCAAATCGTTTCATAAATCACGGAGTTCTGAGGTAACAAACATAAAAAAACAACCAAATTGATAACCTCCGTTTTTTGAAGTCGGCAAAAAAAATTGTTGCGTAGATTGGCGTTGATTGTTGATTCTTCCGACTTTAGACCGTGCGTGCCTTAGTTTAAGTAATTTTATTTCTCATCTTGTGGCTCCTGTCGGGTCCTAACCATAGGAAATGGGTCAGTGTTCCCACCTTAGTGTAATTTACCCTAAATTTAGGGTATTTTTACGCGTTTAGGGTATTTTTTGAGGTAAAAGTTTTCGAATAAAATGTACGATTTCTAGAAAAAAATACTGCAGCTGACATAGAAGCCAAGACTATTATGAATGCATTCCAAGAATGTTTCAAAACGGTTTAGTAGTTTAGTGATTAGTATATTAATAAATTGCATTTATATTCTTTGTTTTTATTTTAAAAAATTTTAGGTTAAAACTTAAATAAAAGTGCCTAATTTAGGCTAATTTAGCGTAGCGTTAGGGTAAAAAAAATATCTGAGGTGGCAACACTGAATTAGGTCTTACCCGCTAATCCTGCTGTCAAATAGCAGTGTAGGACTTTCTTTTTTTAATTTTTTTTTTGGGGTACTTGCACTATTAACTTGGAAACTTACTTCTGGTGTGCAGAGTAAAATATCTGGGGAAATTACTGGCTGGCTAATCATCATCATGTCAGTCGAAAGACGTCCATGGCTGGACATAGGCCTCCCCCAAACTGGCTATTTAACCCGATTTATTTTCAATTTAAGTAAATAGGTAGCTATTTCCCGCCTCTTCGTCTGCGAAAGCCGAGTTTAGACATGCTGGAAAAATCGTGCAATTTGCATTAATTGCATTATACTCTAATTTTTTTGGCCGTAGAATTCTGACAACTGTTATAATTTGACGTTTCAGGAGTAAGGAACCTTTTTCTCTGGACTTGTGACTGGCAGACTGACCTATCATTTAATCAAACTTGTTGTTAGGTCGTTGTTGGCTAACCACGTAAAACCTTAAACTGGATAATTAGCCCTCTAGGCTGCCAACACATTTCTGCAACCCTTTTGGCATAGTTAAAGTAAAAGTGAACACTATGCAGTGCAGGCAGTGTTGCCACCTCAGATATTTTTTTTACCCTAACGATACGCGAAATTACCCTAAATTAGACACTAAATTTTTTTGAAATAAAAACTGATCAAATAAATGCAATTTATTAATAAATTAATAGCTGAACTACTACACCGTTTCAAAACATTCTTGGAATGCATCCATAATATCTGTCTTATCTTCTGTCATCTGTAATATTTTTTTTCTTGAAATCGTACATTTCATTCGAAAACTTTTACTCTAAAAAATACCCTAGACTTGTAATAATACCCTAAATTTAGGGTAAAATACCCTAAGGTGGGGACACGAAGGGCAGGCGTCTATGGGCGGACGTACTTGCTTATCATCAGCTGATTCACTTAATAATTAACGAAGTACCTAAAAGTAAAATTAAACTAACTTCGATGAATAATTTAATGAATATTGAGAAACAGCGCGACCAAAATGATTGTCGCTAAATTGTCGTAATAAATAAATACACAGAACCTTACAAATATAAAGTCCCTAGTATTATTATTTATTACGGATTGATACGGCATCCCCGTCCCTGGAGCACGGCCCCCCGCGGCCCGCGCCGCGGCGCGCCGGCCGCGTGCTGGCGCCCTGCCGCCCGCCTCGCCTGCTCCCTTCTCGCCCGCCGTCAGTCGCTCATTGAACGCGCGTTGGGTCTGTGTTGTTCGACAGCCGCTCGCCCATTGTTACCGGCTTTTGTGCATACATTCTTACTCGCTCTCGGCTCGAATATTACGCCGACAGTGAAGTGAAGATAGTAATCTGTGCAGTGAAATTACCGTTTACGGTACGTGATTTTTGTAAATTGTTAATTACTTTCACATACCAATCCGTTTGTGAAAGGTTATTTCTGTGTTGATTCATGCGGAGCGGTGTTCTGGAAATAGATTGGTTCGCGCGAAGGCGCATCCCTCCGTCGTTTCTACCAGGATTCTTGTAGGTTCCTTCGCGTCTTTAAAATTTACACTAGGATTTCGGGCGTGTCTCACAGGCCGTGCTCGAAATGGCGTCCGCGAATGTCGTTCGTTTGAATTTTGTGACCGGTAAAATGTTGTGGCGGCCTTCATAATGTTACGTTATCCGACGTTCGCAAGCTTGTTTATTATAGACGCGTCGTTATTCCTTTGTTAAAATATATAAATAAAACGTCCGCGACAAGCCTCAGTCGAGTCGAGGGTGTGTCACCTGTTGATGATTTGGAGAGGGGTGGATTACTTAAAGCATGTGTTTTTGCGATGCGCAGTGGAGGCGAGCCACATTGACGGTTCTCTGGCGGATAATGTAGCTGAGAGCGGCGAGGAGTCCGAAGACGAGTGGAACTACTTCAAGGGCGAGGGTTCCGAACAGCAACCCGCCGAGCCCGGCGACCCCGACGACCGCGACGAGCCGCCGCGCTCTGAGACACCCTGCCAGGATAACGTGAGTCCAACTACAATCAGACAAACATAACCTAATAAGTACCCTTTGATCTTGAAGTATCCTTTTGATCTGACCAAACCTAATTACGTATTTTGATGCTAAATATTGGCAACAAAACGAACGATGTTGAAAAGTTTCCTGCACTGGAATTTGTCTGCACGTAATAACTTGCTGTTTTTCCGCGTTAACTACTCAAATTGACTGTGCTAAATTGTATTCTAATCTCACTAGATTGTGCACAGAATATCTGCATACACAAACATACAAACACGCTGATAAGATTTCGTATTTATTATAAATATGTTGTATTGTAATCCTACCTATATAAGTGAGAGTGAAAATAATAGTTAAATTTAAGAAGTCAATAATACGTTATGAAATCTGACTTGAATATCTGGTTTTGTAACATGCTACATTGCTCATGAAACTTGTTTCTTGTTGCAAAATAAATACCTAAATTATACATGAAATTAGAACTTTTTTGTACTTTTGTTTTTGTAAATGTAATTATTTTACTATCTACCTTCAATTCATGATTTGATGTGCTAATTAGAAATTTTATATTCACTATGAAAGTCTCAAGTGATCAGCTGTTAGTCATCTGTGTACTTTATGCTTGATAACTGTATCCAGTTGTTTGCATTCTTACATTCCATTTAAATTTTAAAGATAACATTGTATTGTTTAACAATCAACCAATGTTCTTGCAAAACTCAATTAGGTTTTATTGAAAAAAAAAAAAACATTAGAGAAATTATCAACTATGACTACAGCTTTAATTCTTTTGCGTTTCAGTCTGCTTGGGAAACTAGCTCAGTAGACATGAACAGTTCACCGCTCAACCCCGATGCCCCCGTGTTCATACCCGGGACAGCAGCCGGCTCTGACATCCTGCTGGCCGAGTCCCCGAGGAAACCACAACAGATGGATGACATTGAGCTCCCAGATGTGGCGCAGTTCGAGACAGAGGCCATTAGAAGGCCTGCAGAACTGCTTGACTTGGATAACTGCGATCAGTTGAATGGACATCATGTAAGATTGTTATGTAAACTGTGAATTAAGTTTCAAAATAACGGTTGTTCATTTTGCCTACTCAAATGGACTTTAATCTAACAATTGTTTTCTTAGTAATCCAGACAGCTAGTTTCAAGATTTGTTCTATGTTTATGCATCTTCAGAAGTCTAAATATCTAATGAATTGCTTGTACATTATAAAGAAAATTCTAAAGGAAAAAAAAACAAGAGGAATATGACTGGAATGTTAGTATGCAGTGCAGCTTACTCATTGTTTCACTTCTCATTATAAACTACAGGAAAAGTTTGAAGTGGCTCATACATAATATTGCTCATTTGTTTTAGTTTTTCCACACTGTTGTACAGTATGTTAATTAATTGAGAATTAGATTTTATTTAGTCCTCTCAATTCAGTCATTGTAGAATGTGTGTAGTGTAGGGATAATTTAGTTACATAAGTTACACAGATCTTTGTAGGGTTCCATACCTGAAGGGACCAATTGGAGCCCTATGGTTGTCACTCACATGTGTTTCCATTTGTCGATCCATCCATATGTTGTCTGTTGCACAAGTTTTACAGAGTTATGGTGTTTAAAGTTTTCTTCATAGTATAAAGCATCATGTTAGCCTAAACTCGTACAAATTGACCAAAAATATTTTGAAGGGGGATTTAGAGGAGCAGCTAAAAGGGGCGCAAAAAAAATGTTGTCCTACCTCATCAATTCGAATACCGTTTTTAAGAGCTCATTGAATAAATAACAACTGTATTTTACCAAATTTTATTTTTTCTCCAAAATTTTATACCACAGAAATCTTTTATTGACCTCACTACATTGTTTTTTTTTAATTCAACTGAATGGAAAAAGAGCACAAGCAAGTGGGTCTTCTGATGGTAAGAGATCACCACCGCCCATAAACATCTGCAACACCAGAGGTATTGCAGATGCATTGCCAACCTAGGCCTATTTAGACTGGATATTTAAGATACAACTGTTTTATCATATGGTCAAGGACTTCATGAGCAACCATGGAACCATTTCACAGAAATCATCATAGTGACATCGCATTAATTAACAATGAAAATCGTAATGACTTTACTTTTGAAAAGGTTCCATGGTGGCTCAAGAATCAAGTCTTTGACCATACTATATTTACCTAAAAATGTATAAATCAGTATGCAAGTCCAAATCGCATCTTGCCTTTTTTATATTAATTTGTTGGTTATGAAAGATGTATTTAAAGTTTTATGTCATGTAATATTTCAGAATGTATCGTTTGATGGGGTCACAGAGCAGTTAAATGGGAATGAGAAATCAAACCTGGACAGCCTGGGCTTTGGCTTCAGTGTGGGCGAGGAAACCGACAAGGTCAAAGATAACTCTCACATTGAAGATTTTGAGAGAATACAGAAGGACACAACTGATTTTTGTAACATACAGGTTTGTTCACTATTGTTTAAAAAAAATATAAACCAAAGAAAAAAAATTATAAGACTCATCATAATTTAATTTTAGTCCTTAGAATTTGAAACTCAATGTCAACAGTTTACATTTGTTTAGCATGCTGGCTGGCAGGGCATCTGACGAGGCTAAAATGATTGACTCACCTTAGTAAGATTTTACTGCTGATAGTGTTTATTGTCTTTAGCCAAGAACTTTCTTATTTATGAAACACTCCAGTTTAATTTTTACTCAAGTAAGTTATTTTGCTGAAGATCCTTTAACATTTTCTTTTATCTGTACCTACATAATGCCTCATTGTTTTAGAAAGTTTTGCTTGTTCTTTATTTTAGATAGGTATTGTTTAGATTTAATAAAAATCAAATAAGTAAATGACCATTAACGTCATTTGATTTAACCCCAAAGTAAGCAAAGCTTGGGTTATGGGTGTAATGGGCTTTCGATTGCAAGCATAGTTACGTCATCGAGTACCGGGACAGTTGTCAATTGCTTAGGGTGATGTGAATTGGTGTCATCTGTTATTAGTGCTATTTTAATTATTATTATAGTAGATAACCACAGTTGGAAACATTGGAGATATTAATGAAGAGAAATGATACGTCATATATTATTTATAAATATTTTTATTGATTTCTGTAAACTTTTACAGACAGCTCAGTTCATTGATAGAAACTAGCTGATAATTAACTTTTTGGCCAGATCGAAAAAACAAAATATTCATGCATAATGTAAGTTCACTCAGTCATTGTTAAAAGTCTAATTGGGAAATCACTAACTTGACGAGTGACGTTGACGTCACACATAAGACAGTCATTTTTTTTTTTTTACAGTTTGCCAAAAGAGCATCAGAGTTAGGAACTTTTTACATTGTTTTATCTTTTCAACAGTAAGAGATAGACCAAGAAATAGTGTATAGTAGAAATAAACCTCCTTTGATATGTTTAAAACATTCCTTTATAGTTGAAATTAAATTCGAAAATTACACATTGTGTACTTAGCAAAAGTAAGAGGTCAGATGTTGTGTATTTATGGAAAGTGATCAGTTGTATATTTTGCTCCTCGGTGTAGTTTTGAATAAATAGAGTATTATACGGTTTTATTCTTCAATACAATGTCATATTATTTCTATTATAAACTTATTCATACTGTTGCCTTTCAATATTTGTGTTTTGGGTGTTCTTTTAATAATCATATCACACAGAGTTTTCATTTTCCTTCACACATTCACATTAGCTTTATAAGAGTGTTATTTGTTTTCACAGCACCTTTCCTATTGCAGGTATTCCAAGCGCACACTGAAACGAATCCCTTCGCTTCCGACGATAACGAGGAGCTCCTCGAGCGTCTGAAGAACAAGGAGCGCGACCCCATGAGCATGAGCTTCTACCAGGAGAAGGACGACGACTCCTGCGAGCGAGACGTCGACCTCAACGCCGTGCAGCCGCTGCCCGACAGCGACGACGAGGACTCCCCGACCTCGCCCGCCTCCCCCGATGCTGACAAGGAAAACGTTAGCCCCCTCAAGCTCGCAGACGTCCCCGGCCCCGAACCCAACAATGATATCATCACGCTCGACGACCGGACACAGAACTTCTCCAACGACCCCTTCTCAGAAGGCAACAACTTCATGGACTTCGTCAACGATACGAACAACCTGCAAAACTTCCCCAACATGAACCTCCAGACTGACCGTCATCCACAAGAAAACGTTATGCAGACTGACACGCCCGAATCTCACAAGCTATTATTTGAACAGATCCCTGAAATTCCGGACGGCAAGAGCTCAGAGCTAGGATTTAACTATGAGGACAATCAGGACCCCTCGGACCGCGCGATAACTCCGCAAGAGGAGACTTCCCAGGATGTCGATATGGAATGCAAGCCCGAGTCGCCGTGCATCGAGTCGGCGTCCCAGCCGTCTCAAGAATCACAGGATAGCAAAATAGTCGATTCCGAACGAGTGCCGGAAGATCTCTCACACCACATCGAAATTGCAGATAGTCAGATTACCAGTGAATCACATACGGTCGAGACGAACGAACGACATTCCAGTGATCGTGTCTCTCTGTCTCCAGAACCGGTGCGGGACGACCGCTGCGCCGAGGCGACCACACCTGAACCTGCGCACGAATTACAAGAAAACATTAAGGCTGAAATCCACAATTACGACAGAGTCGACGACCAATTCGATAACGAGATTCGCGACGCGCAGACGCCACACAATTTAGAAGAAGACGTCGATTTGCTATCGGCTGACGTCCCGACCCAAGAGTGTTTGCCGACGACTGCTTCGCCAGTGCCCAGCGACGCAGTGTCGCCCGCGCCCGCCTTGTCGCCGGCGCCCGTCTTATCCCCTGAGCCCGTGTTATCGCCTGTGCCTGTATCGTCGGAGCCTGCTGAGTCTCCGGCACCTCCAGCGGTGCAAGAGGAAGTGCAAGAGGACCTGCTCGCCGCCTCTGAAGCTCCAGTTTCAGCGAAATCTCCCACACCCAGTCCGGTTCCCGAGGTTGTGGAGACACTGGCTCCGGCGGAGTCCCCTCTCCCGCCAAAGTCCCCAGTGCCCGAGGCGCTCGCGGCTGCGGAGTCTCCGCTGCCCACTGAGTCTCCGTTGATGGCGCAGTCGCCGCTCCCGCACGAGGAACTGGCCGCTCACTCGCCGCTGCCTGCGGAGGTACCGCTCCCCGACGAGTCGTCAGTACCGTCCGAATCTCCCCTCCCGGCATCATCACCATTACCCGTCGAATCAGCTCTGCTTGTCGAGTCTTCGATTCCGAGGGAGTCCCCGATGCCAGCCGATGTGGAACTGCCGAGTGAGTCGCCGCTGCCCGCGAAGTCGCCTCTGCCCGTGGCCTCTCCGCTGCCCGCACAGTCCCCGCTGCCCGCAGAGTCGCCAATGCCAACGGAACCCGAGCTTCGACCGGAGACCGCATCGCCCCTCGCCGCTGCGGTCCCACTCTCACCGTCTCCCGCGCCGGAGACCGCTCGCCTCACACCCGAGGTTCCGGCCGAGGAACCGGCTCGCCTCACACCCGGGGTTCCGACTGAGGAGCCGGCGCGCCTCACACCTGAGGTTCCTGTCGAGGTACCCGCTCCAGAAGTATCTCAAGAACAGGCGCAGATACCTGAAGCTTCGGGCCCCACCCCCGACATCGTACCTGAAGAGCGAACCGAGCAATCCCATAGAGAAATCGTGACCGACATCGACATCGGAATTCCCGAGTCGCACGCTCAAGAGATTTGCGTTCCGGTCACAAACGAAATCGAGGATGAAGGCGTGCATCTCGCAGCCGGCACGCCGCCGCCCACGCCCGCCGTGGAGCCCGCGCCCGCCGCCGACGCGCTCATAGGCGAGCCCGCGTCCGCCGCCGCGCCCCTAGCCGCCGTCGCCGCCGCGGGAGTGGCCGCCGCCGCCGCCGTCGCCGCGACCGCCGCGGTCGCCAAATCAAAAACTCCAGCGAAAAAACCAGGCACGACGCCCACCACGAAGACTAGTGCGACCGCCAAATCGGCGACAAAAGCTAGCTCCACGCCCGCGTCTGCCGCCAAGAAGCCCGCCACTACTCCGACGGCCGCGCGGCCCGCCGCGGCGCGGACGTCGCTCGCAGCCAAGACGCCCGTCTCGGCTAGCAAACCGAAACCCGCATCGACCGCAGCTGCCGCCAAACCCTCTCCCAAGCCTGCGGCGAGGACGTCGCCCGCGCCCGCGAAAGAGCCCACGGCGACTGCAAAGACGTCGACCGCCGCTCGGGCCGCGCCGGCCCCGCGGCCCGCCCCCAAGGCCGCCGCCCCCCGGCCCGCCGCCGCCGCCGCGGCGCCCAAGACTGCTCCCGCACGGCCGGCCGCCGCGCGCCCCGCCGCGCCCGCCGCCCGCCCCGCGAGCGCGCCCGCGCCCAAGCCCGCGGCCGCGCGCCCCGCCCCCGCCGCCAGAGCGGCGACGCGCCCCACGCCAGCGGCCGCGCCCGCTAAGCCCAAAGAAACGAAGGCTCCCGAGAAGAAGCCCCTGATCAACGGCGACGCGAAGGCGCCCGCGCCCATCAAGAAGGCGCCGCTGCCCGCGCGGCCCGCGCCCCGCCCGGCGCCGCGTCCCGCCACCGCGCCCGCTGCCAAGTGAGTATAGCAGTTTGCCCTTTGACCCTCTAGTCAATCTGTTCTGTGGTTTACCAAAGTAAAACTGCACCTGGCTTATAATCATAGGTTTCTTATGTATGTGCATTTTTGTGTCTCATTAAGAAATGTGGTTTTAATAAATATTTAAACCTGCTTAAAAAGAAGAAAAAAAAACTATTAACTTGTACAAAAGCAAGAACCCTTAGGGCCCTTAAGGTGACTGAACCCAAAAAAAAAACTGCTAAAAACTGGCAACTTTATCAGTCTTATTACACACTAGCTTATGCCCGCGACTTCGTCTGCGCGGACCTAGGTTATCGCGCGATGGCGCCCTCTACCGGAATAAAAAGTATCCTATGTTGATCCTTGGGGCTTAAATTATCTCTATACCAAGTTTCATCAAAATCGATTCTGCGGTTTCGACGTGAAAGCGTAACAGACAGACAGACAGAGTTACTTTCGCATTTATAATATTAATATTAGTAAGGATTTTCGGATTTGAATGAACCTCATTTACTATAACGTGCCGTGTTTGTGGCAGGCCCTCGGCGCCGAAGCCGGCCGCGCCGCGCGCCGCGCTCGACAAGCAGACTAAGGACCTCGCCAACAAACGCATCACCGCCAAAGCGGCGCCGCCAAGGACCGCTGCTACCAAGGTAAGTCTCGTCCTCTCACAATCGCATCATACACATTTAGAACTAACTGTCCATCACTCTATTTGCTGTTTCACTCGCCATTAGAGCTTGTCTACGCTAAAATGACGCGTCCCTCACTCTACTAAATCAATTAATAATAAATGAGTAGTTAGACAGCAAATCTTACAATAACCGCCTGAGTCTAATGGGGATGTCGCCCCTTTGATGCTTCCATACATGTCATACATATATATTCCTGGGGTGCTAATGGTATACAGCAATAATAAGGCGACAAATATTGCTGAAGTGTGTAAGGGCAAGTTCTTATTTTGGCTTCACAAGATATGTGATAACAGTGATTCCTAAATCGGTGTGGCTGTGCCACGTTCCTATCACAAGCTAGGCTTAGGTAGCGTGCTTAGCTTACGGTCGATTTACTCCGGTCTAGGCACAGCGCTATGCCCGGGTGCCTCAGTGCTTAGGTAGAAAGATCCTGGGCCTACCAGTAATCTTCTGACCAATCCCGACCGATCAATAGGCTCCTGGCCGGTTCAGTTTGCCCGTGATCTGGCCTGGCACCCGCCGGACGTGGGGGCTTTGCCCCCACGAGGACCTCCACCATCCCCATAGTCCTGACCTCGGTTGCTCCATCATCTTACGACCGTTATTGCTGGGCAAGAGATACTCGCTCCATGTCTAGTTTATGCGCTCCGCTGTCTATGACATTACCAAGTGTACATTGTACTCTAGCGCTTACTAGACCCATATACGGAATCTACCCTGTATTGAATTGCGGACGTCCTTACACACTTCTTGATCATGGCAATTAACATTATATAGCAAAACACTCACCTTAGGTATCAGCCGAGTTTCAGGAAGGAACTAAACTCTCTATTCTAGGGCATCAGCTTAGTTCTTATCCATGGTTAATTCATTTGTAACGCCATTACTCTATACGGTAGTACCAACACACAAAATTAGACAAATAAGGAAAGGCAATGTGACCACATTACATATGTATTACATATAATTAGGACTGTGACACTTACCGAGTTTTATATGGCAAATCGCGCTGTGCGCGACACTCCCAAGGGGAAGAGACTTTCACTCTAGCATGGTTAACAGGTTCCGTGACAACTCCAGAATTTTCTCTCTGGCTCTTACAGCCGCGGCACGTCTTTCTTTGCCTGCAACAAAGTCTTGTCCAATGATATCCAAAGAACCCGTCCTTTCCATTGGGGTTTCGTCATCTCTCCCCAGTGCACTTTCTTCAACGTCTGGATCTGTTGGTTCCACAGGGTCCACAGTTTCTGATTCCTGAGGGTTTAATCGTGGCGATGTGACCGAACCATGTGTTGACTCATCGAAGGTTGTTTCGTGGTCCTTATTCGCTACCCTTTCTGGAGTATCAGTTTCAGGTATGGGATCGCTTTCGACCTCTAGAGGATAGAGATGTCCTATGGAACGTGGCAAAATGGAGTTGTCCACTTTAACCTCGGCTACTCTGCATTTTCCGTCGGTACTTTCCCTCATATCCACAATTTTGCCAACTTTCCAGTTAATTCTGTTTTTACTATCGTCCTTGATCTGTACTAGATCACCAATTTCTGGTGTTTTGTGTGATATTACTCTAGGTTGCTTGGGCTCAGACCGGAATCTCTCTCTTAGGCTTAGAAGATATTGTCCTATGAACATTTGTTTAATTTCTTCTAGGATCTTGAGCCCTCTTTTCCAACTAGTGATCAGGTCTATTTTTGCCTTTGTACCTACTGATGGCAGTTCTGCGTGTGACTCTTCCGTTGTAAGGCAAGTACCTAGACTTAAAAATTCAGCTGGTCGTAATATGTGTTCAACGTCAGATCCAATTTTTGTAAGTGGTCTTGAATTTACCACTGCTTCTACTTCCTTGATTATTGTATGGAGTTGACTGTCATTAATCAAGTGTTTATCGAGCGTTCGCTTAAGGCAGTGCTTTACTAGCGCCACAAGACGTTCATAAAACCCGCCATGCCATGGAGCCAGTTGCGGTATGAATTTCCATGAAATTTTGTTCTTGACACAAAATGGCTTCTCTATTATTTCACTTGTTAATTTGAAGTAGGTAGCATTATCTGAGTATATCTTCTTGGGAGTATTTCTAGTTGCTGAAAACCGCCTAATTGCCAGAAGGCATTCTTCTGCAGTCAGGTCGTTGACGACTTCTAAATGAATTGCTCTTACTGTCAGGCATGTGAATAATGCAATCCACCTTTTGACCTTTCCACTTGGGGTGCTGACAAACAGTGGACCGAAGTAATCAACACCAGTATAAGAAAATGGAGTCGTATACGTCACTCTTTCTGCTGGTAGAGCCGGTGTTGGTGGTAATTTGTAAGGCCCACCTCCATGTTTGATACATACTGAACACCTTCGAATAACTTTCTGTACTTGAGCCTTGCCTTGCGGTATCCAGTATTTCTTTCTTATTATGCCGAGGGTATGGGAAGCTCCAACGTGATAATTACTTTCATGGGTTTCTTTAATTATGTTGTTTGTAAATTCTGATTCTTTAGGTAGGAGGATTGGATACTTCATTTCATAACTCCATGATGTATTTGCCATTCGTCCTCGTGACCTCAACAGACCATTTTCATCCATAAATAGATCTAAGTTCCTTGTCAGGTGTGTTTTCTTTCCTGATAATTCCTCGGGAAAGTGTTCCTTTTGAATCCTTTTTATCTCAACAATGGTTTCATCCACTGGGCCCATCTCTATATCTTGAGATGTTGACTCTAGCTCGTCAAGCTCCATAATTTGATCTGAGAATTGGGCTGTGTCAGATATCTCTTTTGTGCCCAATGGATCTTCACCTGGAACACCTGGATTCTGATCCGGGTCCTCCCCAACTGAGAGAACAGTGTTGTGATGGTTCTCGTAGTGTCGAGATTCAGGCCACTTTGTTTCATCATATTTAAGAAATTCGGGTCCGTTGAACCACAGCTCCCTTTTTTCTTGCCAGGTTTCGGGTCTAGTTGCTACGTCGGCTGGGTTGACCTTCGTGTGAATGTAATACATTTTTGCTTCTGGTACATTTTCTTTAATTTCTTTGACTCTGTTGGTCACAAATGGAGGCAGAAGTTTATTAGATCGCATCCATCCGAGAATGACTAGACTATCCGTCCACAGGTACTCTCTTCTGATTGGTAGGTCTATGTTTGATCTTACATATTTAACTAACCTGCTTGTGATTAGAAAACCAAGTAATTCCTGCCTCGGGATATTAATATTTTCTTTATCTTTGCTCTGTGTTACATGAGACTTACCCATTACAAATGATACGGATGTTCCCTGTGTACCTGACATTCTGATGAATACTATTGAAGCGAAGGCAGACTTTGATGCGTCAGCAAATCCGTGAAGCTCATATTCAGTGTCAGAATCTGATGTCATTTTTCCAAGTTGTCTTGGGATTTCCACTTTAATAGAAGTCTTCCAGTTCTCAAGAATACCTTTCAGGGTTTGAAGAACTTCAACAGGTAACACGGTATCCCATTTCAATTTTTGATTGCAAATGTCTTGAAATAGAAGTTTCATGGGTAAGATTAGTGGACATACAAACCCACAAGGGTCATATATCCTTGCCAGTGTTCGAAGAAGTTTTCGTTTTGTATCAACAGGAGAAACTGGATTCAAATGATGATCTGTTATATTTAGGGTTAATGTATCTCTGTTTACATTCCACAACAACCCAAGAACTTTAACTTCATTGGTTTGATTTGCTTGAAGTTGCTTCGGGATGGAGTCCATGAATTCTTGATTATTTGAGACCCAGTCTCTAATGTTCATTGACATCTCCTGAAAGGCCATTCTAGTTTTACTGAAGATGTCTTGTGCTTCCTGTATTGAATCAGCTCCAATAACTAAATTATCAACATAGCACTTCTCGGCTATTGATCTCATTTGCTCATCTTTAGATTGGTTCATATGGTGTTTAATGGTAGCTGTTAGAAGAAAAGGACTTGCTATCACTCCAAAGGGAACTCTGCAGAATCGAAGACATAACAAATTATCGTCTCTAACTTCTTGATTAATATCTTTTAACCATAGGAAGCGTGTGACGTCTCGGTCTTCTTCTTGCAACCCCACTTGCAAGAAGGCCTTTTCTACATCTGCTGTCATGGCTATACTCTTAGTCCTGAATTTAATCAAAAGAGAAGTTAGGCTCTCTAGCATGTATGGTCCACTGTAGAGACATTCGTTGAGACTCTTGTTTCCTGATGTCTTGGCTGAAGCGTCGTACACAATTCTGCCCTTTTTTCCTATTTGTTTAACCATATGGTGCGGGAGGTAGTGAATTGGATGATCAGGTTCTGTATTGGTTTGTGACTCTACTATTTCTATAATACCCAACTCTAGTTGTTCTTTCAGAATCTCGTTGTATTCATTTAGTGACTCTTTATCTAATCTCCTCATAAGTGATTTTAATCTTCCCAAAGCCAATCCAAAGTTAGATACTAACTCCGGTGGGTGTTGTATCCATGGCCACTTTACCTCATATCTATTCTGTTCATATTGTACTGAGGTGTTGAACTGGTGTACTGCTTCCTCCTGCCGGGTGGTCTTTGGAGAGTCTGTTATACCCAAGTTTTCTAAGGACCATAGAAATTTAATATCCACATATCTTAATGGCAAATCTGGCTCTGAGAAGTATGGACAGCCTTGCGTATGACACTGGCAGTATGTAGTTACAGACAGTACCTCATCATTGTCTTCAATGTAAACATTGCCAGAAAGAATGTATCCAAAATCAGTATCAATAAGGTACAAATTATTAGAGATCTCAATTTTATCATTACGCATGAATGAACAGTAGAAATCATTTCCGATGAGCAAATCAATCTTTTCACCAACTGAGTCATCATCTGCGTGTATATCAACTTGCGAGCAATCGAGTTTTGCTATCGGTACTCTATCTGTGATATGTGGTACAATGTTTACTTGTATAGTGCTTCTAATGCCACGTTTGGTAAGTATTGTCACTGTAGTGCAAGGACTAGTTGTTTCTTGAGGAGACGGGGATCCGAAGGTGTAAATGATTAGCTGATCCATAGATATTATTGGTAAGCTAAGAGCATCAGCCAGTTCTTTTGTTATATAGCTTCGTTGACTGCCGCTATCCAAAAGAATTCTACTATCCTTGAGTTTATTACTGACTTGAGGATTTTGTAACTGCACCACCGCCGTCTGTAAAAAGGTAAGTCCATGAGTCATATTACATATAATTTTTGGAGTTTCAGTCTTCTCCTCATCTTCCTCACCTTTGACCTTAATGCAGAGCCACTGGACATGCCCTTTCTCTCCGCAGCGGAAGCAAGTTACATTTTTTCGGCATTCCTCAGTTTTGTGGTTTTTTCCTAGACAATTGAGGCAGCGCCCATGAAGTTGAGTCTTGCGAGCTTCTACTGTACTGAACTTTCTACAATCTTTGCTTGCATGGTTGCTTAATCCACAAAAAATACATGAGCGTCTGGGTTTTTTAGCTACCGGAGCAGTAGATACCGGTTCCAATTTTCGTTTTCGTTCAGGTCTCCGTTGTGTGTGCTGGAACCGTTTAAAATTTCCCTTTTGGGTCCTGATGTGAAGTGCTTCTGCTGTGGCCACAACAGGTCCAGCCTTGAATGATGATGCATCCGTGTCAGTAATCATAGAAGATGACTTTTCCATTGCTGTTATTATCTTGTTAAGGTTCTTCCTTATTGCTGTCAGTGTAGTACCCTCGGTAGCCTCGGATAGGTGGTGTTCATGCACCACTTTGTCAGGAAATTTTCTTAACACCATAGCACGGAAGTAGTTTCCATTCACTGGCTCTCCTAAATTTTCCAGGATTCTTAAATGCCTCTCAATTTCATTTAGTGTGCTCCTACAACTTGTACTGTTGTACTCTGCTCGTTGTAGATTATTCAGTTGAGTGTAGTGTGCATCTATCAGAGCATCCTTTGATCCGAAGCGATTTTTGAGAGTATCTATTGCAATCATATAGTTGTCGTCGGTGACACCTAAACCTGATACAGACTCCTTAGCTAGTCCACTGAGACTCCCCAGTAAGTAAGCCATTTTTTCTGAGTCTGCAATGTTTCTCTCATGGATGCTAGCTCTGAACCTGTCCCAGAACTCTGTCCACTTTAAACAATCTCCACTGTAGGATGGCAGTTCAAGCTTTGGCAGTCTTGTTGTAGCGGAGGCAGCTCCTTTCTCTTCTACTGCATGTTGTACGGAACTCAGTGAATCCTCAATCTCAGAACATAAGCTTTCTGCCTGTAATTGGATAGCCAGAGCTGGACTTACTATATCCAGTTTTGGAGTTGGTAGCTTCATAGTATATTCCTTTATTTCTACATCCAATTTATTTACCAAATCCGATAATTGTCTTACTAATCTTTTAGCCCTATCATATTCCATCTGGTTGCTTTCATATTCCTGTTTTGCTGAAGCTATGAGTGTCTCCAGGCTAAGTTTTCTCAACTCTATCCGTTTCTCTAGAATTTCTTCCATTTTGTTATGATTGATCTCCTTTTGGGTGCTGTAAATACGTAATTGCCATCACTTAATAGTGTCATTTAAACATGGGCAAAGCTTATTTTGTTTTAGGAAATTGATTCTTATTAGATTGCTTTATTGTTACATATTTACTTAAGAATTTGACATAAAACTTCTTAGAGATTGTCCACACTAACCTGTGGCACCCCATGTAAAAATATCATCCTTAATTGCGTTTTTTATTTGTATTCTGTTTATATCTTGTTATTCATTTACTTAATTACGAGTATTCACACTCATTTTCAATTTTAATGTTTTAATTTTACATACGTGGGACAAGACCGGACAAGTTAGTAAGGACGATCTTTACTTTATTTACATAATTCGAGTAACGAATTGTTTTAAGATTACGCGGCATTGATGGATATAATTAAATAGTAAATGTTCGGTTTACAAATTATGAATTTACTTACTTGTATTAATTTTCTTTCAAAGTAAAGTACTACGAGAGTAATGGCGGCTACCATAATAAGAGCGCGCCAAGTTCTTATAAGTACTTGTCTTGCTTTTAATACAATTTCTTGCGCTTCTTTGACTAGAACAATACAAATAACGATGCTTCAACAATGTAATAAATCGAACGACAACTAAATAAGTTTCAACAAGGCTTTCTTTTGAATTATTTTGTTTATACTGTAAGTAGGTATTTTCTCAACTTATCGAAATACCAAGACGTGCTTCACTTACCATTGGATGTCCATGTAAGAATTGCCGGAAAACACTTAACTATCACTTTTCTTAGCAAATTTCGTACTCACTCACGATACACAAGCCTGAAACGCAGTTTTCTTACAATATTTTCATTTTTCACACAAACTTTGAACTACTCGCCGCTGAATTGCAATACAGATAAGGATAACATCTACAAGTCGTCGCCATGCCACAGAGTAAGAAATTATTGCTCCAGTCCAGTTTGGTACAATATACCAACATAACAACCATTCCAAGAAATCGTGTTTACAATTTAGTTTTAATACTTAAATTATATTGATATCATTATTTCGCTTAATATTAGGTAAATATCCGACATATAATTTCTTCATTTTATAATTTACTAATAATTTATTACTAAATAAGGTAAATAAAACGATAACGGATGTTGACACCTCTCCTCTCAAAGGTACAACACTAAAACCATAAACAACGATACTATTCTTTTTAATAGGACATAAGGCAAAGGAACCTGACTCACGCAGCCCTGTTGTACAGTACCTTTCGATGGATAAGGAAGAAAGGAAAATAATAAGAATACTCATAAGGACCGTCGTAGAATTTTAATAAGAAATGATGACCTTCAATGTTATCATTAGTCATATTTAATAGTAATTTTCTGTCAACGTATAGGATTCGGATATTAGCGATGTTGACAAAATTCTTTGCTTCGCGTACGAGAATAAAAGAGGGTTGACAAAGAAATAGCCAGAACTAATCGGGCTACTCTCTATCAAATATCCCAGCATTCTCCACCATTTTTGTCGCCCCTTTGATGCTTCCATACATGTCATACATATATATTCCTGGGGTGCTAATGGTATACAGCAATAATAAGGCGACAAATATTGCTGAAGTGTGTAAGGGCAAGTTCTTATTTTGGCTTCACAAGATATGTGATAACAGTGATTCCTAAATCGGTGTGGCTGTGCCACGTTCCTATCACAAGCTAGGCTTAGGTAGCGTGCTTAGCTTACGGTCGATTTACTCCGGTCTAGGCACAGCGCTATGCCCGGGTGCCTCAGTGCTTAGGTAGAAAGATCCTGGGCCTACCAGTAATCTTCTGACCAATCCCGACCGATCAATAGGCTCCTGGCCGGTTCAGTTTGCCCGTGATCTGGCCTGGCACCCGCCGGACGTGGGGGCTTTGCCCCCACGAGGACCTCCACCATCCCCATAGTCCTGACCTCGGTTGCTCCATCATCTTACGACCGTTATTGCTGGGCAAGAGATACTCGCTCCATGTCTAGTTTATGCGCTCCGCTGTCTATGACATTACCAAGTGTACATTGTACTCTAGCGCTTACTAGACCCATATACGGAATCTACCCTGTATTGAATTGCGGACGTCCTTACACACTTCTTGATCATGGCAATTAACATTATATAGCAAAACACTCACCTTAGGTATCAGCCGAGTTTCAGGAAGGAACTAAACTCTCTATTCTAGGGCATCAGCTTAGTTCTTATCCATGGTTAATTCATTTGTAACGCCATTACTCTATACGGTAGTACCAACACACAAAATTAGACAAATAAGGAAAGGCAATGTGACCACATTACATATGTATTACATATAATTAGGACTGTGACACTTACCGAGTTTTATATGGCAAATCGCGCTGTGCGCGACAGGGGATTTTGTTTTGCGTAGATTCAGGCGGTTATTATTAAGATTTGCTGTCTGAGCTAGGGAAGCGTCATTTTAGCAAGCTTTACTTTAAAGTCCGAGATTTTGCACAAATCCCAGTGGGAATTTAAAAAATTACAGAGTGATAGTGTTGCATAAAACACTCGTGCTGAATTGTTCCTAAACTCAGCGGTTGAGATATTGAAAATTTATTTTGACCCGTGGGAATATTGGGATAATAAATAGCCTAAGTAAGTATATGTTCTTTTACAAATCCAGCTATCTACACTGCATACCAAATTTCATCTAAATCCGTCTAGTCGTTTTAGTTTGAAAGAGTTATTATAGATTAAGAAGAATAATACACATCTCTTTGTATCTGAACAACAAGACCACAGCTAACAAGAGATAATATGCATAAATACTGTCTTTGCTAAATATTGTGAGGCAATCTGCTCAGTGCTTCAAGCGGTGATCTAATACGCAAATATGTATGTTTGTTTGAGAAATAACATTTCATGATATCATGAAAGTTGAAACATCATGGATTCATAGTAAATTTTTAATTGCAAAGATAAGTGGCATACATCATCGTAATCATCCTTCATAAAAGTTAGCAGTTCTGTCAAATCTGTTACCTAATAACATCTTAAAGTGAATAATTTTAAAAGAACGAAATCTGGTTCACTGCATTATGAATTAGTGAAAAAAATCGTCGGATGCGATATGGTATCTTCAGCAATGAACAGGTCGTTGCTAACCTTACCTACTCATGTGGAGCTCGCATAAGCCGACGGTATATAATTCTGGCACCCCAGTGAAAAAGGGGTTAAGTCGCAGAAATTACTCAGCTATTTTCTATTTTATGTGTATAGGGGTTTATCAGCAGTTCAACTTTGCAGAATTAACCCCTTTTTCACTAGGACCCCAGATTATGAAATTGGTGTTTTGTCAAACTTCCAACTTTGAGCCGGTATAGATGGACAGTATTCGAACTGCAACTTAGCTGCAAAATGGCACTAAAACGTCAGCTACGTTTGATTAGGAATTCCAAATTGAACGAATATGAAGGTTGATATTTGATAGTTATTTTTTTGTATCCAGGCGGCTCCTATAAGCAAAACAAACTCAGTGCCCAAGAGCGTCCCGAAGAAGCCTATCGAGAAGCAGACGAACGGTCTCGTGAACGGCGGCGGCGACGGCGCGGGCGACGCGCTCAAGCCGCCGCCGTCGCCGCCCGCCGACAACGCGCTGCTGCCCGACGTGATCGCGTGAGGCCCGCGCGGCGCCCGCCTGTTCTAAACTGACGGCGACTCAGGTTACCGCGCTCGCGGCCCGAGCCTCGCGCCCCTCGGAAGCCCCAGTGATCGATTCCGATTCCTATTATTTCCGCTTGAATTTTGTGATTTTCTATAAGTGTATGATAGTTTAACGCCGCTCGTGGCGGCAGACGTTAGGTGCGGGAGTGAGCTCCCAGTTTTATATTATAGAGTCGCTTTTTATAGACGTGTATGTTGCCGATTCGTTACGAGCGGGCGCGCCCGCCTTTAAACGGTTATTATTCATTATTATGATATGAGTCTGTTTTAGAATTTTATATTACCAACGAATGATTGATTTAAAATCTGGCTTTTAATTTATTATCTTTGTATAACCGTATTATTTAAAATAAAAAAGTTAGAAGGACTGAGACATTGTTTTATTTATGAAAATTCTAGTGATGCGGTTACATTACGCAAGGCTTAAAATTAGATGTTGTTTGTTTACTTGCTACTGTACTTACATAATATGTAAACTTAAATAATCATGGTGTTACAAAGAAATAACTAAAAATAGAACATTTTATTCAAATAAATCATTATACACCCTCTTCCTGATTTTTTATTTTATCTTCTATTTACAAGATTATTTTCTACCTTGACGATTGCAGCTTACTTCTTAGAATACACATAGTTCAATTAACTAAATACTAAAATGGGGGAATCGGAAGTCAGTGTCTTGAAGGTTGTCGGCGATCCATCTTTCTGCCTGCAGCGTCATTTCCTCATCGAAGTAGTCGCGCCAGCCGCCCGCCTTACCTGCACGTGTCAATCAAGTATGCTAAATATAAACGTAATAAATTGCTCGGAAACGATTATGGCACTAACATCACCTGTTAGTCAGATTATAAAATGCTTCGATATAAGACGACGACGACGGTGATCGCTCTCCATCAGGTGACCCGTCTGCTCGTTTTCCCCCTCTTATATATAAAAAATATATAAGTATCTCATTATTTTTTCCTACAAAACAGTAAATGTTGCACGGATTTTGATCAAATTTAAATGGGACCTCTGTGACATTAATGTAATCGAAGAAAGAAATTATATCGACGAACATTAGGTACCTACATTATACACAAAAACAACCAATCCCTTTGAGCAAGGACGATTAATATCCTTGCTTTGAGGAACAATAAATACACCACAAACTTCTAGTAAACGGTACAGAAAATGGATATACAGAAAATTACAAGTACTAACTTCTTTTTAACCCCCGACGCAAAAAGAGGGGTGTTATAAGTTTGACCGCTATGTGTGTCTGTGTGTCTGTCTGTGGCACAGTAGCTCTTAAACGAGTGGACTGATTTGAATGCGGTTTTTTTTATTTGATAGCAGGTTTTCTAGCGATGGTTCTTAGACATGTTTCATCAAAATTGGTTCAGCCGTTTTTGAGATATTGAACTTTAAAGTGACAAAGTCGGGGGTTTTCCAACTTTTTGTTGGTTAGGTTAGGTTATTATCAAATCTGTTATAACATAAAAAAACTATTATGTTGTTAGATAATTATGTGAAGGGTCTGGCGTTGGTTATCCTTGCTAAGCGAGGTCAATCCGGCCGGCGTAGCATCACCGCACTTGAGATTTCGGTGTTGTGCGCATTTATTATGTTACTGTCTATCTGTCTTAATATCCGTGAATACGATGTACATCAGTACATTTGAAAACTTACATGCTAAACCGTCATTAATTGTTGGTTAACTCGGTTTTAAGTGATGCAGAATTTTAAATGAACACCAGGGGCGAATTTTAAAATCTTTGTGTGAAATTACTATTCGAAGGTGGAGAAAAACTCTAATTTTAAATAAGAGGTAGATTTACGACAGATGTTTTATATTATAGTTTCAAATCTCTACCAACTGGTTAAAAATGTAATACTTGGAGTACCTAGCCCAAGAATGCTGCTACAACTTGGGATCTTCAAAAAAACCCACAAATGCAATAAATTAATTATGAACGTGCCTATTAATTTCTCAAAAAGCCGGCAACACATCCGTAACTCGGCCTATGTTATGGATGTCCATGGGCGGCGGTGATCGCTTTCCATCAGGTGACCCGCCTACTTGCTTTCCCCTATCATTATTTTTTGACTCTGCCTCTTTGACGTTAGCTCGAATATTACAACCGGTACGCCTCCGCGCCGCGCCGCACCGCTTCGCCATTGGTCTCTGTGTTTCAAGCTTTATTGAAATAACCTTACCCTTTCGAATGAACCCTTGTTCTCCAGGAATAAGTATCCCTAGTTCCTTCATCACGTCGTAGTTGACAGACTTATTGTTCTTGAAATTGTTGATGCTGAGGTGGTCGCACAGGCGCGCAATCTCTTCATCCGAATACCGCTTGTCCAAGAACTTGGCAACACGTTTTATGGCACTTGGTAGATCCTGAAAGTTGAGTCACAGTATATACATAAGCTAAAGCAGTATGGAAACTACGAACAAATCGATCGAAACGAACACACTCACACAGACGCGCGCTCTTCACGGCCTCTAAGGGGACTCCCGATACTGCAGTACCGCGAGAACCCCTTGGAGGCCGTGTAGAGCGCGCGTCTGTGTGAGTGTGTTCGTTTCGATCGTAGCTTCGTAGCTTCCGTACTGCTTGAGCTTATATGTATAAACTGTGGTTGAGTCGTCCATCAGCAATCGTGAAATTAATCATGGACTATACTGAGCGGCAAAAAATCTGGCCCTCAAATGTATGCAATAACAGGTAATTTTGTATGGAGAGTGGGTCAAATTTTGTGCCGCTGAGTAGGTATGCTAAGCACGGTAGTACCGTAATAAACAACAAGGATTCAATGTCTTATAGCTCATCAATATTCCTGAACTTTACTATACTAGGTTTGGATAGGTAGGTACTTATTTAACTAAATGTAAACAATCTTCAGCTACCAGATTTGGTACAGTCGCCACCAGATAGTTCGGAGCGGCCAATGTGATCAAAAATATCGTCCGAATCAACATACTTCAACGGGGTAAATAAAGCAGTGCAATTAGAATATAACCTGACCTTAGTAAGTTCCTCATAGAACAAAAAGAGCAATCTAGGATGATCTCTCATTTCCCAGGCTTCTTTTAGATGCTCGAAATACGGCGTCCAGTGATCTGCAAAGAAATAATGTAAGTACCTAATTTATGTTTTATTTGACCACTAAGAGCCCGTTCTCACTTTGTTGGGTGTCGTATCCGTTTCATGTCGGATGTCGGCCATTTGTATAGAAAATCGTGTCGGGCAAGTGTGAATAGCTTCATATAAAATGTTCTGCCACTGGAATATCCGATTAAAATTCGTTGCCCGACACCTGATAAGTGAGAACCAGCTCTTAGGTTCTGCAAATTGCAGGTTGCAATATTTCAAGAGTTCCCTCGATTACCTTAGGACCCACTTAACAGATCCTGAATTTGTTGCAATGGGACCTAGTTGGAAGTAGGTAAGTAGGTACTTACCTATTCCCATTGCAACGGAAAATATTTCATAAATCGGTTCATAAATGACGGAGTTCCGAGATAACATTTATAATATAAATACATAAAAAACATTTAATATACAGAAACCTAAAATTTAATACACTTACATAAAAAATATAAGAAAACAACCGAACTGATAACCTCCTTTTTTTGAAGTCTGTTAAAAATAAAACCCGGTAGGAACACTTGGAGAAATACCAACTGGGTTTTAAAAGTTGATTTTGCTTTCGTTTTGTTTCGTTTCTTAGCGATACAATAAATAACTCAATGTCATATACCTACATACATATACCTAACAAATGGCATTAAGTACTTGGTGTTTCAGACAGAGAAAACAAAAATACTACTTCCTCGTTCAGATAATTAAACAGCATTCTAGACATGATTTTATTATTATGAACCTTGACTTGTGAAAGGCTGGTCATGGAAGCAAGCTTTATGACGGGAGATGGTAAGAATTGTGAACATCCCCTTTGCTCCTCCTTCTACCAAAAAATTAAACAGACAATGACAATGGGCGCACAGTATATGTGTTTGATGTCTCCGACCTTTAGGGATAGCACTTTAGGAATGTTTGTTCGCAGGTAAGTGAAACACCCTAATTGATAGTGTATAGAAGAAGAAGAAGAAAAATTTATTTACAAAATCATATATATACAAAACAGATAAGGCACAACTAGTGCGAGTTCCCCGGAGGACAGAAAAGGGGCGTCGGGTCGCCGCGCTCTCGCTCTAAATGAGCGAGAGGATGTGTGAGCTACGCAACGCTCGGATCTCTCGCTCGCGTCTCTACAAAACTCGGCGCGGCATCGCCTTCGTCCTTTTCTGCGCGCGGCCGTCGAGGAGTGAACATGTCGTTGTAGCTCCGATGTACTTCGATTGCGACGTGTGTCTCCGCTCTCTGGAGTACGACGACGAAGGTTCCTCGAGGCTTGAAGATGGACATATACTGCGGCGAACTTGCACGAAGAAAACAAACAAACTGTTCTTCTCAGGACATAAACAAAACTGTCCTTCTGAGGACACACTCGATCTTATGATCGTGGTTTCTCTGCAACGTCTCTCTCTTCTATAACGACGTCAATCACCTACAGGGTTCCCCTTCAAGCGAAGCGTACCGGCAGGCGGATAGTGCGGCCTCGGCGAGTGGTTTTGCTTGCGGTTGTTGTAGGTGTTCGGTTGTCGTTTCCTGGGTTTTGTTGCAGGTTCTGGTTTTGTTGTTTCAGGTCGTTTGTTGTTTTGGTAGTTTGTTTGTCGCTCGTACTTTGTTTGTTGCAGATAGTCGGTGTTGTTGTTGTAGCTGTAGGTAAATCTTGCTCGGCGATAGTGTAGGCAGGTTTGAGTCGGTCTATAGAGATGTTAGTTTGCCGGTTAGGTAATTGCAGGGTAAATATCTTGCTATCTCGTTTCAGCACGCGGTAGGGTCCGTCGTAAGGTGCTTGTAGCGGCTTCTTTACGGCGTCTATGCGTACGTATACGTATTCACACGTTTGCAGGTCACGGTGTACGAATATCGGTTTCGTGTTGCTGTGTGGTTGTTTCGGCATCGGTGTTAGGTTGCGAATTGAGTCGCGCAGCTGATCGACGTAGGTGGAGTCTAGTGTGACGTCATCGCGGGTCGGTGATAAGAAATCACCGGGTAAGCGTACGTTGCATCCGTAGGTGAGTTGGGCTGCGCTTACACCGGTGTCACTTCGCATCGCGGCGCGTACTCCGAGTAGGACTGTAGGTAGCTCGTCGATCCAGCTTCTTGCGGTCTGCAGTCTTGCTTTTAACGCGGCTTTTAAAAATCTGTGCCAGCGTTCAATGATCCCGTTACACTGGGCATGGTATGGCGTTGTGCGCGTTTTTTCGATGCCGAGTAAGCGAGAGAGAGATGCGAATACTCGGCTTTCGAATTGGCGTCCTTGGTCGGTTGTTATTGTTGCTGGGCAGCCGAAGCGGGAGATCCAGCCTTCGTAGACGGCTTTGGCGACGTCTTCAGCTGAGATTTCGCACAGTGGGAATGCTTCGGGCCATCTTGTTGCACGATCGATCATTGTCACGAGGTAGCGATGACCGCTGGCCGCGGTAGGTAGCGGGCCAACGATATCGACGTGTACGTGCTCGAATCGCTCGGTTGGCGGGAAAATCGATGGTCGACTCGTTGTATGGCGCTGCACTTTAGCGCGTTGGCACTGTACGCATACTTTTGCCCACTTGCCGATATCTGCGTTCATGGAGGGCCAAAAGTAGCGTTGCGCGATTAATTTTCTTGTTGTGTTGATTCCGGGATGACTGATGTTATGTACTGCGTTGAATGCGATGCGACGGTGTTCTTCGGGTAGGTATGGACGTATATGTGGAGTTGAGGTTTCGCAAAATAATTTGATGTTCGACGCGGGCAGGGTGACTTGCTTGACGGATAGGTTGCTCTGTAGAGTGAGTGCTCGTATGGTATCGCTGTCTCGCTCTTGAGCTTCTGCAAGTTGCTTGTAGTCGATTGGTGATGGACAAGTGATAGCTTCGACGCGTGATAAGGCGTCCGCGGCAGCGTTTTGCGACCCACTGACGTGACGAATGTCGGTGGTAAATTCGCTTATGAATAAAAGCTGGCGGGTGCGTCTCGGCGATTCGCTGTTTGTACTTGTCTTCGTGTAGGCGAATGTCAGCGGCTTGTGGTCGGTGAAAATTATTATTTCGCGTCCTTCGAACATCTTGCGGAAATGCTTGACAGCCATGTAGATAGCGAGTAGCTCTCGGTCGTAGGTACTGTAGCGTGTCTGAGCGTCGGTAAATTTCTTCGAAAAATATCCGAGTGGTTGCCACGAGTTGTTGACGTACTGATTGAGAGCGGCTCCGGCTGTTTTGTCGCTGGCATCGCAGAATATTGCAAGTGTCGCATGGTGAGACGGATGAGCGAGTAAAGCGGCGGTTTTTATGCTGTCTTTACACGCTTCATACGCTTGCGTTGCTTCGGCGGTCCAGTCGATCTGCGTTTTGTCGCGTTTCTTGACATTGTGCAGGTATTTATTTAGCGGCGCTTGAATGGTGGCGGCGTCTTTGATGTTTTCGCGGTAAAAGTTAATCATACCGAGAAAACGTCGCAGTTCTTCAACGGTTTGCGGCTTCGGAAAATCGGTTATCGGTTGTACCTTGTCTTGAGGTGGTTGTATTCCTTCCGCCGAGACTTGATGACCGAGGAATTTAACGGTAGGCTGGCCGAAAACACACTTGGACGGGTTGATGGTGATGCCGTATTCTTCAAGTCGCTGTAGTACGATGCGTAGGTGTTTTCGGTGCTCTTCCTCGTTGTTTGATGCCACAAGTAGGTCGTCGACGAAAGGAAATACGAAGTCAAGTTCGCGTAGTACTTCGTGAATGAAACGTTGGAACGTCTGGCCGGCGTTCTTGAGACCTGGGCACATACGCGGAAATTCGAAGAGGCCAAATGGGGTGATGATGGCGGTCTTCTCCACGTCTTGTTCGCTGACTGGCAGTTGCTGGTATGCGCGATTGAGGTCGAGAGTGGAGAAAATTTGCTTCCCGGCGAGTTGGTAGGTGAAATCGCGTATGCGCGGTATGGGGTACCGATCAGGCTTGGTAATGGCGTTGAGCCTTCGGTAATCGCCACACACGCGTAAGTCACCATTTCTCTTCGGCACGACGTGAAGAGGTGATGCCCAAGGGCTTTTGCTGGGTCTGCACAGGCCTTGTTGTATCATATTCTGAAATTCTTTTTTCACGAGTTCGTAACGATGCGGTGCAATGGGGCGTGGCCTACAGTGAAGCGGTGGGCCAGTGGTTTCGATGAAATGTTCGACTGGATGTTTCGGCGATAATTTCATCGATGTTAGTCGAGTGGCTCCAGGAAATTCGGCGAGGATGTTGTGGTACGCATCTTGCACGTCTATGCTGCGAACGGTAGGTATTTGCTCAGCGCAGATCTGTGCGTTTGTTGCGAGATGCGTCTTGCCGTCGATGAGTCTGCGGTGTTTAATGTCGACTATTAACTCGTGGAATTTCAGGAAATCGGCACCCAAAATCGGCTTCGATACGTCGGCGATGATAAATTTCCATCGGAACGATCTACGGAGGCTGAGGTCGAGATCGAGTGTCTTCTCACCGTATGTAGGTATAACGGTGTTGTTGGCGGCGTAGAGTTGAAACGGCAGTGGTTGTTCACGTGAGCCTTTTCTTTTAGGTAGCACGGAGATGTTGGCTCCTGTGTCGACCAAAAAAGTGAGTTTCGTTTTCCTGTCGGTCACGAAGAGGCGGTGTGATGAGTCGAAAATGCCAGATTCGGCCGCAGCCAACGTTGCTGTTAGGTTTTCCGACGGCTTAGGTATGGGCTTGAAGCTGCAAGGTGGTGTGCAGTTCTTCGCGGACATGCCATCGCGATGATGATATTGGCAGTATGACATGGGCGTGTGCTTGCTTCTTCGGTTTTTCGTCCGGCGGCGAGGGCGACTGCTGTGACTGCTGTCGGTTTCGGAGCGTAGCTCGACGATTTCTCGCTGGATTCTTCTTAACTCGTCGATGAGAAACTGCGTGTCGACGATTGATGGATGTGGATGAGCTGGTGGCGGAGCTTGAAGCTTCTGTACGCCGGCTTCAGCTGCGGTGTGAGTCATCTTCACAAGGTTGATGTTCTTCACGGGTCACCACTTTAGGGTATCTACTTTAGGAATGTTTGTTCGCAGGTAAGTGAAACACCCTAATTGATAGTGTATAGAAGAAGAAGAAGAAAAATTTATTTACAAAATCATATATATACAAAACAGATAAGGCACAACTAGTGCGAGTTCCCCGGAGGACAGAAAAGGGGCGTCGGGTCGCCGCGCTCTCGCTCTAAATGAGCGAGAGGATGTGTGAGCTACGCAACGCTCGGATCTCTCGCTCGCGTCTCTACAAAACTCGGCGCGGCATCGCCTTCGTCCTTTTCTGCGCGCGGCCGTCGAGGAGTGAACATGTCGTTGTAGCTCCGATGTACTTCGATTGCGACGTGTGTCTCCGCTCTCTGGAGTACGACGACGAAGGTTCCTCGAGGCTTGAAGATGGACATATACTGCGGCGAACTTGCACGAAGAAAACAAACAAACTGTTCTTCTCAGGACATAAACAAAACTGTCCTTCTGAGGACACACTCGATCTTATGATCGTGGTTTCTCTGCAACGTCTCTCTCTTCTATAACGACGTCAATCACCTACAGACCTTTCTCCGACAAAAACCAGTACATATTTACGCAACCGAAATCGGAACCGAGTTTCGGTTTTTGTGTGTCCGTTTCGGCCGAAATTGAGACTTTATTTCATGTGCTATTCTGGTTATAAAGTTAAAAAATTTGCATTTTTAAGTTTTATAAATATCTATTTGTGTTAATCGAAGCAATTATTCGAGAAATTTGTTTGATAACTCTAAAAAAAGGGTCTAGAGATCTACCTAGATCATTTGACATGAAATAAAAAAATAGGCGATTACCCCGATTTTCGTATTAGTCTCATCTGAAAAGTTGTTCAGTTTGACTGTCCTTATCGCTTTTTAAGCGACTTTAAAAAATGGAGGAGGTTATTTTCATGGTTTTTTGTAGTCGGTTAAATTTTTTGTTATACAATTTTTTTGTGCAATGTGCCCCGCCCATTGCCACTTTGCGGCCGGGGCACATTGCACGCAGGACTGATATCCGATGGGGTCAGAAGGTTCTCGAATGGCGTCCGCGGACCGGGAGACGAGCTGTCGGTAGGCCTCCAACAAGATGGAGCGACGACCTGGCTAAGATCGCGGGATCGCGGTGGATGCAAAAAGCGCAGTACCGGTCTGAGTGGAGAGCCTTGGGGGAGGCCTATGTCCAGCAGTGGACGTCTTTCGGCTGACATGATGATGACGATGAATTTTTTTGTTATTCGTGATCACCGATAATAAATCACCCTGTATAGGTAGATACTTAAATTACTTATAGATATTTACTCACGCAAGTCATTAATAAAGAAGTTCCAATAAGTTTTGAAGTCCCCGTTATATCCTTGCGTCCTGATCAGCCGGTTGAGGTGGTAGAAGGACACTGCGACGTCTCTAGGGTCCCGCGCCACGTACACCATCCTGCCTTTCTCCAGGAGTGAGGGTGGCAGCAGCGACAACGGTAAATGTGTTTTGATAAAGCGCTGAGAGGTGGCGGCTGCCAGCTGCTCGTTGCCCGGCTGTGATACCATCTCCAGTAGTTTTAGCTTCTCTGCACTGTGGCTGTTTTCTTCGTGGAACCGTGCTTTCATTATAGGATGAACGAATACTGAGAATCTGGGAAATAAATAGTATTGTGTCATGGTAGGCTTTTAAAATAATTGTTAACTTTGCCCATAGGAGAAACCAAATACCTACACCTAGAGGTGCATTTAATTTTAGATAGTGCGCAATTCTAGCAATGACCTATTTCCAGGTAAAACCGAAACGCGTGCCAGGGTAGACTTTTTCACAATCAATTTCGTGATTTTTTTCTTTGGCAAATATATCAAATGCTAACATGATATTTGCAGCGAAATGGTTTCATCCTGCCCTGGTATGAATTTTAGTGGCTTCGATTGTAGGTAAGTACGAGTATATCTTTGAACATGTTGCTTTTAGAAGAGAGCTTCATAAAAATTATAGGCGCTTACTCTAAAAACGGATATCGCTCGGTTAGTGGCGTTGCGTCCGATTTAGCGTAGTCCAAGTCGTTCGCCACCATCCAGACCAACTCTTGAGTCCATGTCGTTCCTATAAGATTTTAGTTGTTAAGTAATGCTAGAAAACATAATAAAATGTGACTGAAGAAAATATTACATAACAGCAGTGGTCCCATACGGCTAATGTAATCACAGACAGGTATTTTAAGTTGAGAATAAATCCCAAAGTTGTCCGAATTTATTAGGTATGCCCACTTTTGAGTTTTTTTCCTAAAGCTCCCATTTTCATTTACTTAGTAAGTTACACCACATTTAATTTTTCTCTGCGCGTTCCATGCCCCATGAGCGGTAGCGGCGTTAGGGAAGGGCGCGGTGAGGCGACCGCCCAGGGCACCGGACTTAAAGGGCCGCCTGAAGCCTAAACCTTCTAGAAAATTCCCAAAAGTTGGGGACGCCGTGGAAATCTCACCCAGGGCGCTGGAAGTGCTAAAACCGGCACTGCCCATGACTCTTAACGCACTGGACACAGCGCTACCCACGTTGAGAACTATGACTTAGAATGAAGGGAGAGTCCACGGAAAGAACATGTCTAGTCACCTAAGCAACTTTTTGAGTTATAGTGGTTTGAAAGTTAGTCATCACGAACAATTAGGTTGGTTACTATGGTTACCATTTTTCTTTAAAAGTTAAAAAATACAATTTATAATGTTTTCAGATTATTTAATTCAATGGTAAGTCATAGTACTTTGTGAGCTCTACATTTGAGATTAAAATTACAATTTAAAAATCTATATTATTGGTATCTGTTGAAAGAAAATAAAGAAACTGACAACTTAAAAAAAATACATATATTAAACAACCAAGATTTAAAAAAAAGTGACTAGACATGTTCTTTCCGTGGACCCTTCAATTATTAAATGTTTTTTTTTTTACGGTCACTGTCTATAGGTACTATATAATCTATAGTGACCATTGGAAAGAGACCTAGCATCATACTTAACCTGATCGTGGGTAACTGGCCACGAAGATGTCGCTGGGCCGGACTTCCATCGTGAAGATGTTCAGCGCCTGTTCCTTGTATTTGTCAGGGAGGAAGTAGCCCCTGGGACCAACTCGCACGAAGCCGGTGTGCTCGCCTTGGGAGAATAGTTGATGATTAAATACTGAATGGAATTGCAGATTTGAGTGGGAAAATATCTGACACGTCTTACCAGCTCTACAAATAGAGTCGTACCTATCAGATATTTATGCACGTTTTGCTGTGTCAGATATTGGTATTGGTGACTGTACTTTGCCTAATGATCAAAGCAATACTACTACCATGAGTTTACAGTGACCGTACTCGATAGCGACGGCGTAAATTATTTGTATGGAGAATTGTACAGCGCCTCTACAAATAATTTACACCGTCGCTATCGAGTACGGTCACTGCAAACTCAAGATAGTGGTACAGGAGTCATCATTACAGCTTCACCGTCTTACTCTCTGAATGAGAGGGCTTGGGCCATAGTTCCCACGCGAGCCCAGCGCGGATTGAGAATTTCACTCACACACACATTTGTCTTGCTTTTTTGGTTGTGCAGGTTTCCTAACGATAGTTTTCTTCACCGTAAAGCTCGTGGTAAACTTTCAATGCAATTTCGCACATGAATTTTGGCAAAATCATAGAAGCAGGCTGGGGTTTGAATCCACGATCCTCTGCCTGAGAGGCCATAGGTCAAACCACTATGAAAATAAAGCAAAATCAAAGCAAGATCATTAAGTAGATGATAAGTTAGGCAGGAATTCTAACAGTAGTACCTTGTATAAAATACTCGTCCGTAAAACGCGCTAAATCAATATTTTTTCCCTTGTTAAATAATACGAATGTTTGCTCTCGGGTCTTGGATGTTAAATATGTTTTTAAGTATGTATTTATCTATATAAGTATGTTTATCCGTTGCATAGTGTCCATAGTACAAGCTTTGCTTAGTTCGGGACTAGGTCAATTGGTGTCAAGTGTCCCATGATATTTATTTATTTAGACTATAATCTAATCAGGTGGGTTGCTCGAGGTTGAGGTTTGGCAAGGCACAGCCACTGCTCTGTCTACCCTTAGTAAGGCAGCACATCAGCTCTCTTGAGTCTTTTAATCGGATTTGGCTGCAAAAGTACACTGGATTAACGGGTTTGGGTGAATCATCAAGCGGTCCCTTGTAGTTGGCTGAGAAATCAATAAATTAGAAAAGTAATAGGTACGACTTATTTTATGGCATTATATTTCTACTTTCTAAAATTGTTATAATATAATCTATGCTTTTGCTTTTATTTCCGCTTGTTAAGTTATTATTAGATACCTGTGCAAATAAACATACCCATAATAGTACATAATATGCTGGGTATTTATGTAAGTATACCTAGTAATTATACTGTGAATAAGTACTGATAAAAAATAGTAAGATCGCTGAGGAATTGCATCACTTGCAATCTGCATCAATAAATATCAATAAAAGCTAATAAACTCATAAGGAAATGCAACTGTTTATTAATTACTTTAATTAAATAGTTCGTTGACACTTACTTTTGTATCTTAGCATATAGGTTTATCTAGTTGTAGTACTATCATAATAATAGTGCAATGTTTTCTGTTATCTATAGTTACATCGGTACATTGCTCTACATTTCGTTATCATTTGATACAATCATCTAACAATAAGGACAACAATTGTACCCACTCTCTACCGCTGCTTTGTTTATTTACTCTGAGTCTGCTACCGGCATCTCAGTAGTTTTAGTAAACTTCGCCTTGAATAAATAACTTAATAATCGAACCAATTGATTGCTAGTTCTATAGCCTTGATAAGAACCTGCCTGCATTGTAAGAATGCACCTTTACAATCAATCGTGCGTGTTATTTGGAGGCTGCATTTGGGTTGGTAGAGTATGGAAAATTACAATAATAACTTGTTATGCTTTGATTTTAAATAAATGGTGGATTAAATGGTGGAATTAGGCCACGGATATCAACTTACAGTGGACTGGGCCTCTCGGTAGAGTACCTAATTACGAATCAAGAAGTAGATCATCGGAACGAAACCAATGGCAATGATTAGATAATGATATGTAGAATGGGGCTGTGGGGCAGGACGCGTGTCGCTCGCAGGTAGGGTTACCAGACGTCATTGATTTTCCTGCCGTGTCAGGAATTTTGGCTATTTGTCAGAAATGTGGCCGGAATACGAAAATATCAGGGTTTTAAGATTTATACAAAATTAAATAAAAATCTTCGTTCTATTATGTTTTTTGTAACAATTACGCGAGTATATAAAATTCTTTATTTTTTAAATATTCATTATTCAAAATGTCAATAAAATGTTTAAAAAAATATTAAAGAAAAATAATACAGTTTATTATAGTGTGGAATGATCAATGATAAATAACAAATAAATTAGAAATGTCCCAAAATAAAAATTATAACTAAAATTAAAATAAAATATATTTTATAGTTATGCTTATGATATACTACAAATTAAGAATGTGTTGCAGTATGGGGTACCCAGCACGTATCATGTTAAAAACGTTAGTTAGTTGACGTTAGTAGGTAACCTTTTGTAACGACTTATTTACTGTAGGTTGTATTGATAAAGGGCCAATGACTTTGGTGTCATATTATCTAAGCTTTGATGGCTTGTAAAATACCTACGACACACTTACTAACGTGTACCGGGCAATAGAATGGAATAGACGATTCGCAGTATTAAATTAAAAGTGTGCCAACTGATAAGAAAGTATTGGATATTATCAAAAGCTGAGTTCCACCGACTAATAACAACTTCAACATCATCATCATCATATCAGCCGTAGGATGTCTACTGTTGGACATTTTGTGCCCTCTATAGACCTTTGCTTCGGCTGGAATCGGCCTGCATCCACCAGGTGGATTCCACCTTAAAACCCGCGGCTTTTGCCAGCGCAGCGCTTGCCGATCCGCGGGCTCCATTTGAAATTTGGTATAGAGATAGTTTAAGCCCAAGGATCAACATAGGATACTTTTTATTTCGGTAGAGGGCGCCACCGCGCGATGACCTAGGTCCGCGCAGACGAAGTCGCGGGCATAAGCTAGTTAAATAATAAAAAATAAAAAAAATAAAATAATTTCAGTAAATTATTATATCGATATACATTTTGGAAAAATTAATTAATTTTGTTTCCATATGTTTTTTAATAAACTGAAGATTCTTTAATTATTTCCTCCTTTAAGTATACGTTACACTAATTTTGACCTTTTTTTGCCCCTTCCCCCCAGGTCACACGTATTCCTATAAAAATTGCAATTATTTCCCGCACCGCATTCTAAAACAATTACTTAATCAAGACATTTTTCATATAATAAACATTTATTTATGTAATTTTTTTTTTCAAGGTTTATAAATTAATAATAATGTTTTTGCGCTTAGTATTTATAAAACTGTCGTCCTTATTCTAACACAAACTACCAACTTACCAGTAAAAAACTTCATCAGCTCCCCCGCTAACTTGGGCTCTACATCCCGAATCTCCAACGGGAACTCGTTGTTATTTTGTATATCCATTGCGATTTTCTACACCACTTTCTGTTATTATAATGCAACGTTTTGTTTAAAATACTGACACAATTTAAATGCGAGAAAGTGAGGGAAAGTGCGCGCGCGCTGCCGCCAGTCCGAGTAGGTACGCAGTGCGGCGCCCACGGCTTGCGATTGATATTAAAGGTTCCAGTTCCACCTCTCGGAACAATCGCTCATGTATCTCCCTGTATAAATGATCAAACGAGTCATCACACTGCGCTGGTTCACGTCAATCACGTCGCCTTGAAGATATATGCAACTGGCGGTATATCCGTATTTTTTTCTGAATTAAACAAGAACTAATATTAAAAGCGAAAGTTTAGGTCGCGGGTGAGCAAAGTAATTGTTTCAGATCATCGTGATAGCTTGTAAGTCTGTTACCTTTTCACATCTAAACCGATGAAATTCGGTATAATAGAGATAGTTTGAGTCCCGGGGAAGGACATAGGACCATTTTTTTCCCAGAAAATTGCATAGTTTCCAGTAGTATAAAACGAGCCATTTTACCCGAGGCGTTCATATAGCCACCGAGCCGATACGACGATATTGGATAGACACATCGAGGGGAAAATGGGTTTAGTGCTCGAGTTTTACACTCTGCTTTTCACTTGGTTTCCGTTGCCGATATTTATTTTTGTTGATATTTTTTATGTCTTAATTCTATTTTGCATAATCTGTTTACGAATAATAGTATTTATGCTGAAACTGTTTTCGCATAACAGTTTACGCAGAATTCTCTTACGCATAACCAATGTAAGCCGAATGGGCTTTACGAATAATTTGTGAATTTGGAATATTGTTTAGGCAGAAAATTATTTACGTATAAATTGGTTACGCAGAAAGTTACTTTCGCATACTTAATGTAACTTTTAACGACTTATTTAACGACTCTGAGGCGAAATCAACGAAGTTCCGATTTGCGGAGCTGCCTAGTTAAGGCGCTTCGTGCCTTGACAAAATACTAACCTAATATAACCTATAGTTGAGTAATCACGTTACCTGAATTTTCTTTACTGCGGGGGGCTCCGTCCCCCGGCCCCCCATTACTATTTCGCCTATCCAAGCATCAAATATTATTTTTTTTTCGAAGACCTTCGTTTGTTTTATGTTTGTTTTTACATGCGGGGAGCTTGGCCCCCCGTCCCCCTTCTTTATGCCCTTGCCTCTTTTACTGGTGGCTGTTCGTTCCAATACAAATACAATTCGAACCTTAATAACCTATTTTTCCAGTCATCAATAGTAATTAGGTAATTTATTTTCGGACATAGATTTGGACAGGATTTCGGCCTATAAAAATTCGGCTAAATTACACATATGCTTTTGGAGTCTTTTGCAATGATACACACACGCACCAAGTTAAGACGTTTATTCCATTTCAGTTACAGACAATTTACAGTTCGGATCAGGACTGAGTGTACCTATTTTACTTTACAACAAACAACGTGCCACGGCCGCGAGTCGTAGAGGAAGAGGAAGCGGCAGAGAAAAATCTTCAGTCTTTTAGGCCATCTTGTCGTAGCCGGCCAATCAACGTCGAACAAGATTATGCATAATGAAATTCGGCCATGTTAATATTATGCTGAAATAAATTCGGGTAAACCATTATTCGGCTTACCTTTATAGAATTATGCCGAACAAAATTTCGGCATGTTTAAGATTCGACGTAAATAAATTATACGAAACCTGTTATGCGTTAATCAGTTTCGTTTGATTCATTGGACTGATTTTTAGTTTTAGTACATAAAATAAAAATTGTTAAAAAATATGTAAAAAAAATTTTGTTTGTGACTGTTTACATCACACCTTGGTCTTAGACGAAGATTTTACTTTATGCACTAGAGCATAAAGAGTAATTTTTATGTCGCCTAGATCAAGCAACAACAACAATTTTACGAGCATGAGAAGTGAAAAAAATATTAACAGGCGTCTAAAATTAGTATACTTACCTTTTGCATTATTGCTATGCTATTTAGGAATGGCAGGCGCCTTTATAATAATTGACTAGAAATAAATAAATAATGGAATGAAAAAGTAGACATGCGTCGATTTTCATATCCTTTTTAGGGTTCCGTAAGGAACCCTTATAGTTTCGCTATGTCTGTCCGTCCGTCCGCGGCTTTGCTCAAGGAAAACTATAACGGTTAAGTTTTCTTGACAATTATTAGTATTTTAAGAGTAAATAGCAGCCTAAGGTGCAAAATATACCTAAACTTGGAATATTCCGTATAAAATACGACATCCTTAGACAAATATTACTTTATTTTTTCGTAATGGCTATGGAACCCTATTTTGGGCGTGTCCGACACGCTCTTGGCTGGTTTTTTGCTATTTTAATTAGCTATGTTGTTCTCATGAGATGTTTTTCTCTTTTATTTCACTCTACCATCCGCCTTCATCGTCTGTGCCAGTCTGTAGTGATATTTCGTGAGGAAAAGACTGAAAATCGTCTCGCTCATGCTGGTATTCATATATACTTACATTTAAACATTATTTGCCTATATACATGTTAGGTGATGTCTATTATCACTTATTGTTCCACAGAACAGGAACTCGTAGGTACTAGTTCTAGCTAATTGTTAAAACGGTGGTTTGACGGTTGGAATGTAACAATTATTGATTGATGCAAGCGCTACTTAGTGGCGGTACACAAGTATTGAAATGCTACATATATAAACCACACATCAAGACATAAGACAAAAGAGCTGGAACAGTGAATGAATTTTTTTTTGCAGGTGGTAGGACCTTGTGCAAGGTCCGCCCGGATTGCTACCACCATCTTGCTCGCTAATCCTGCCGTGAAGCAGCAATGCTTGCACTGTTGTGTTTCGGCGCGGAGAGTAAGACAGCCAGTGATATAACTGGCACTTGAGGTATTCCAACTTAGGGCCTCTAGGTTGGCAACGCATCTGCAATACCCCTTGTGTTGCAGCTGTTTATGGGCGGTGGTGATCTCTTACCACCAGGAGACCCACTTGCTCGTTTGCCTTCCAGTCGAATAAAAAAAAGAAAGAATTTCACAATGAGTGAACGAAATTATCTGTGTGTTACCTATTTGAATACAATAAACTTCACACAAACATGAAAATACTTAATATAGAACAGTCATTTTCCTACAAAATGTCTTAGTGATACTATGAATAAATAGTATATAGTTCGAAGAAGTGATATTACTTTCGTTCAATCCATTCGTGCCAATTCTTGTGAATCGATACCGTCTGTTCGACTTAAGTAGGTATAGAAGTGTAATACCTGTAGGTCTACTACGAAAACCAAAGTTCGTATCGTACCGTCCCTCTCACTCTCGTGTTAAATAATTTAAGCGTCGGTGAGACGGTACGATACGAACTTCAATTTTTGAATATTGTATTATTGGCCTTGCTGGGCCAGGGTCGGCTTTAACCATACTGGGCGCCCCAGCCAGAATCGTCTCCGCAGGACAGAACTCCTTCAATTAAACGGTTAATAGCATCAAATTCAAATTTGGTATTCAAATACAATCAACAAAAAGTACAGTCAGCAAAGAAAAAAGTAATAAAAACACATTTTTAGCAAAAAAAAATATTTATTTATAGTATTTTCGATGCGAATTTAGTAACGGTTTCCACTCGATATAGCTAAGTCGGTGAGATAGCCAATTCCGTTATGTGTATTTTTCATACAGATATTATTTTTTTAAATTAAATGCTAAAACGTAATTTTCAATCTCACTAACGTAATGCAAGGCAAGCGTAAGGCGTAAGGTAGCTTTGTTTCATCGCAACGTCGGTGCTTTAAGACTTCATCTTAAGAAATGGTTTCATGTCTGCGGGAACCGCAAGTCGGTGTCACTCAGGTGGCGCTGCATCCACCGCTCCGCTTGCTCCAGCATTTCTTCGTCGAAGTTCTTGCGCCACCCACCACTTCCACCTGAGATAGAAAGCTCCTCGTTCATTTAGAACTATCAAGCAATGATTCTAACTTTAATTTATTACATCAGGCGTCACTACGCAGCAGTGCCCCCTCCTCACCTTAGGTATTTTACCCAAAATTTAGGATATTTTACGCGTTTAGTTAAAATTATTTAGGGTATTTTTTAGGGTTATAAGTTTTCGAATATAATGTACAATTTTAAAAAAAATACCGCAGATGATATAGAAGCCAAGACTATTATGGATGCATTCCAAGAATTTTTCGAAACGGTGTAGTAGTTTAGCTATTAGTTTATTAATAAATCACATTTATTTGTTTTGGTTTTATTTTATTAAAAATTAGCGTAAAAAATTAATAAAAGTGCCTAGTTTTTGGGTAATTTCGCATAGCGTTAGGGTCAAAAAAATATCTGAGGTGGCAACACTGCTTCGTAGGTTTTATGTACATATTTAGTTGATAATCAAGTAGAGGATGAGGTGTATGTGTGTTTGTATGTTTGTTCGTCTTTCACGTCGAAATGGAGCGACGAATCGACGTGATTTTTGTCATACAGATAATTTATAGGCCAAAGATTGACATAGGGGCGCGATAACAAAATTCCACGCGGGCAAAACCGCGGGCAAAAGCTAGTTATTCTGAGGTTGCTTTGGAACAAATAGAAAGTCGATTGAGTTGGCAAATAAGCCAATTGATGTCATAAATACAATTCGCTGGGATATCTGGTCAAAATTAACGTACTTATTACAATATCAATCACAATTTTACTTTTAGTCAAATTGCCAAAGCTAAGCGAATTGTTCGCTCCGTGCAACCGCGCCAGTTTGCGTTAGGCCCTTAGTATTTTTCAATCTCAGTGGAAAATTCTTGAATAGCTTCTTTAAGGCTAGAAACTTCCACAACCAACCACGCTGAGATAATCCGAATTCATTCTGCAATTATTTCTTTTAATATATAAGCTAAACTAACCTTTGCGTATAAAACCTTCAGCTTCCGTATTTACCATCTCGGGTGTATTCAAGTCCGGTGGATTAATAGACTCATTATTTCTAAAATTGTCAATACTGATATGGTTGCTGAGTTTCTGAATCTCGTCCTCAGAATATTTATTTCCAAAAAACTTCGAAACTTCACGAATAGCTGCAGGCTTATCCTGAAAATATAATTAAGGGCTGTTTCACCATCCATCGATTAGTGTTAACTGACGGTTATAAATGTGATGTCGGCTCCGTCTATTTGGACAAATAAATAGAGACGGCATCACATTTTACCGTCAGTTAACGCTAATCAATGGACGGTGAAACAGCCTCTTGAGGATACATTGCATTGGAATGATACTGAACAAACTGGAACGTTACTACGAGTAGGTACTAATAATTTTGATTATTAAATTTGACGTTTCAGACTACCTATCCCTAAGGGACTTCAAAAGGGCACATTCGAGTTAGCTCCATTGCTATCATCACCACCATCACACCACCAGCTTGATCTTGTTTGGAACTCGGGATACTACTATAGCTGTAATTGGGTCGATCAACTATTCCTTGCTGTTATTCTGTCCCGTCAGCCAGGTGAAAAAGTAGTACAGTTTAATAGAAGAAATGTTGTGTCACATTATATTAACATGCTTATTAGATGACCAGTACTAGAAGGGGCTTAAAACGACCACAAAAATGCAAGTTAGGTAAATTTAAATCTTACGGTTTAAAGAGTGACTCAGGAGACCGTAACTATAGCAACGACTGGCAAGAAAAAGTTGATCGACCCAATTGCCATCAGGGCTTTATGCTGATTGGGAAGTGCACACGGGGAGTGATTAAATGCTTTCCAAAATACCTTTATTATGTCTTCATAGAACATGAACAACATGTTTGGGTGGTTTCGCTGCGCCCACGCCTCTTTCAAGTGGCTGAAGAACGGAGTGTACGGCGCTGAAATTACATATTTATTTAAAAAAACCGGCCAAGAGCGTGTGCAATTTCTACAGTGACTTTGTAGGGAACGGTTTTCCATAAAGTTACGGTGTTATACACAGCACCATCTATCTACTGTCAACCAATTGATTGATAATGTTGGTACAAAAATTATAGTTTAAAAAACTAAAAAAACACGCTTTTAAAAGTAATTGAACTAAAAAGTCAAAAATAAAACTGTAATAATCAATTGAAAAATTCATATTATTGTACAAAAAGCGTGGGGTGCTTGTCATAATAACTACGGATATAATAAACTATATATAAAATATTTGCAACAATCAAAATCAAGCCCCCCGCTCAAGCTCAATCAAGCCCGCTTTTTGAACAATAATATGAATTTTTCAATTGATTATTACAGTTTTATTTTTGACTTTTTAGTTCAATTACTTTTAAAAGCGTGTTTTTTTAGTTTTTTAAACTATAATTTATTTTATACTTTTTAGTTTGAATGGGAAACTGTTATGAAATTATTGCATTGTCATCGGTCCTTGATACGTATGCAAAGTTTCAAATTAATCAGACTTCTGAAAACTGGTGAAAATTAAGTTCACAGATTCCGTTACATACATAGTTAGTTACAACCCAAGCTAATAAAAGCATGTTAAAAATGCGATATGCCTAATTACAATTTTAATGTCGTCCCGAATTAGAAACAAAAGATCAGTTTTCTTTTTATTTCTCATTGGAATCTTTAGGATAACGAAGAAAACCGACGAGTCACGAACATTCTAATTGTACGCACCTGCATCTTGGATAAATAAGTTCCAAAAAGTTTTGAAGTCTCCGACGTAGTCGTGAAGCTTAATGCGTCTAGTAAGGTGGTAGTAGGAGACGGCGACATCTCTGGGGTCGCGGGCCACGTAAAGTATCTTGCTGGTTTCGAGTAGAGCCGGCGGCAGCAGCGACAGCGGCAGGTGGCTCTTGAAGAACCGCGGGCTGGCAGCTGTCTCCGCACTCTGGTAATCTGGTGGACTCGGATCTTCGAGTTGTTCTTGCACAAAAAACTCTATCCTGAAACGTGATTGGTGCTTTTATTACGGTGGGTAAGGTTCACGAGCATTTCGCCCGCCTGTTCCAGTGTGTTATGTTATTGATGTATACGATAATTATTGGCGTCAACTTCTGATACAAGTAGTTTCTCTTTGAAGTGAAGTATTCATCCTTATATTGGTAGAAACGGGCCATCGTTCGTATGCACCAATATTCGTAGCACACTGGAACGGGCGGACAAAACGCGCGTGAGCCTTACTCAGGTACATACATTACAATGACTCTTTAATAAACACCGTATAATAAACGATTCGTTAAACGTTAATTAGGTATAAGCTTTTAACTTGACTTGTACATTTATTTGTGTGTATTATTTACTCATAGGTATGTTAGCGCTGCCAATGTAAATAGTAAGATACCAATATACATACTCAAGAAAAGTAAACCGCTCGAGTAAGGGGATGCTGCGGGCCGCTTCATAATCTAAGTTATTTTCCAGTAACCACACCATTTCTTGAATCAACGTTGTTCCTGAAAAAAAAAACTGTTTCGGTAAGCAATTTCATGAATATAATAAAATAATAAGTTATTCACAGGCGGAGTTAATAACAGCTAGTTAAATTATTTGGGTAGGTAATCCTATCCTATTCATTTTATAAAGGCAAAAGTTTGTGACTACGTCTTGTGTGTGAATGTTTGCTATTCTTTCACACTAAAATGGAATGACATGCATGGATGTAATTTGAAACGTACGAGATAGATGAACGCTACATACACTGAAAAAAAAAAGATTTGCTGGACAAAAAAAATTGTTGCTTGTAACCATTAAGTAGCCAAACTAGTTCAACTATCCTTTTTTTTTTCAGTGTAAAGCGAAGTGCGGAGAGTGCACGTGTAACTAGGTACATAATATATTTGACGCGATGGCTGTATCGATATTTATACCCATGACTGTAGGTACCCTAAATTTCCTTTGCTTGGAGGCTGTATAGTGTATACACACCTGATCGCGGGTACGTGACAACCCAAACGTCGTCGTGTCGCAGCGGCATGCGGCGCAGCGCGTCGGCGTGTGCCGCATAGCTCGTCGGCAGCACGTAGCCGCCGGGACCGAATCGGAGGAACCCTTCCGAATGACCTGGAAACCATGACATTTTTTTATGTGAATTTTTTACTTGTTATCTCGGTTGATTAACGCTTCTCCCTAGAAGCTGCAGCAGCAGAATCCCAAGAGCTGGCGCGTACTTATCTCTCCCAGTGGCCGATTAGGCATATAGCAAGAGTAGCAAATGCTACGGGCTCCGCGCATCTAAGGGCCCCGCTAACCAATGCTTTCTGATTGTAAAAAACGTCAATTCAGATAGAAGCATGTTTTTTTTCTAAATTAATGTAAATAGAACAAAACCAACACAAAACACCGCCAAAGAAAGAGATGGTATCAATATGATCGACTTAAATATAATATTTTACTTATACTATAAACTTGAAGCAAATCAAGGGCCCCATGATAAAATTTGCTACAGGCCCCGCGCTGACTTAATCCGGCTCTGATCTCTCCGCAGATCGCACAGCTTTCTTTCTTTCTTTCTTTTATGCGAACACTGCCACGGGTAGGTCGATTTTTTGAACGGTACAAAAAATCTTTAAAAAAAAGTCAATAATTGTTTACATTTTTTAGGTCTGTCTACAAACTGCGGTGCCAGATAGCTTGCTGCGAAACCGTCGTACCTAGAGGCCAAAATGACTCTATGTAGAAAACCGATAGCTTTTGTCGACACTCTAGCTACAAATCAGGGCCCAATTGCATAATAAAGTACAAGGTAAATAATATTAGTGAATTTAAATATAAAATCGCTAATACTATTAGCAAGCATTTTATGCCCGAGACTCTGTCCCCGTAGAATTAATTTATCTCTATCCTGCATAACGAATTTCATCTAAATCGGTTCAGCGGTTTAAACGTGCAGAAAGAGGTGACAAACAAAGAAACAGACTTCAAAGCAACTTTCGCATTTTTAATCTTTTCACATCGCCACAAAACAAATAAAGTGATGTGCCCTGTACTGTACGCCGCAGAAAAACCAGCGACAAATCAACTCGATTTTTAATTCCATTGCAGAAGCATTAATTTCTAGTTGAATGTTGGTCATGTAGGTATATAGATGACTGTGGTGTGTGTGTGGCATTCCATTGGCTGTCACGACTGGATGACTCTGGCAGTGAAGAGGTTAATATTAGTAGGAAAATATGGTATTTAACATATGAAGGATCCACGAAAAGAACATGTCTAGTCACTTAAGCAACTTTTTGAGTTATAACGGTTTGAAAGTTAGTTATAACGAACAATTACTATGGTTGCCATTTCTTCAAAAGTGAAAAAAAAAACTCTTTTCAGATATCCGTATTTAATTTAATGGTAAGTCATAGTACTATGCCAGCTCTACATTTTGCGATTGAAATCTCAATATGAAAAAAGGTGACTATAGACACGTTCTTTCCGTGGACCCTTCATATATGTAAAGCTAATATATCATGATGAAACCGGAAGCCAGCCACTGGAACTCCAAGACAGCACAGGGGGCCTACCACGATCTTTCCTAAACGATCCAAACGCAGAGCAGTTCAATTTAGGCACCTAAACTGAATCGTAGAAATTGGTACCACGACCACAGAGAACATAATATCCACGACCTTTATTTCTCAGAGCTGAATCTCAATCGCTTACAAGTGAATGAAAGCGATATTGTCTCTGATATATGTATCGCTATCGCTGAACCTCACTTGAAATGAATCGCAAAAGTAACGTCGTAGTACGAAATAGCGATGCAGTTCAGTTTAGAGCTTAAACTGAATCGTATTAAGAGAGCGTGGTACGAGGGCAGTATAACATAGCTGCGTTTGAGCTTGTTAGAATAGTTTTAGGGTCTACTTTGACCAAGAATGGTATCCAGGGTCTGATGATCGAGCAGTCAGGCAACTTTACCATTTGGTTAGGCCCCGTGAAAGCGTTTTTAGTTTTATCATTAATTTGATTGTCACTTATCCAGGGTCCCTCTGAACCAAGACTTAGGGTGAAATTAAATAACACAATATTTGCAAGATTTTAAAATTATGTCGTAGCTATCATAGTTATAGTGCAGTCGTATTAGTGTAAGTACTTGTTTAAAAATGTTCTACATTGATTTTATGAAGTTACTTTCGTGCCGATAGGTGCCTCATTGGTGTGCGTGCAAAAAAATCGAGGTCAAGCTTACCACGTCAGAGTCAGAGATAATTAACTTTGAATGTTAGTTAGATGATATTTAACTTCTATACAATCAGGTGTAATACAGGGCATTTATTTTGTAAATGCTTGAAAAAATAAAAAGTTAGGGTTGAAATGTTCCGTTTTTTAGGGTTCCGTATCCAAAAAGGCCAAAACGGAACCCTTATAGTTTCGCCATGTCTGTCTGTCTGTCTTTCTATCTGTCTGTCTGTCCGTCTGCGGCTTTGCTTAGGGACTGTCAATGCTAGAAATACGAATAGATATATACGTAAACTATGCCGACAAAATGGTACAATAAAAAAAAAACACACGGCATACACATACGGCAACATTATTGGTGGCAACGTTCTTAAGACTTAAACAAACAGTATAACAGAAGCAGAAGGAATATTACAACCGTGTTTTTTTATTATTCAAAGTCAAAGTCAAAATATCTTTATTCAATTTAGGCTATAACAACCACTTATGAATGTCAAAAATCTACCACCGGTTCAGAAAAAACCTCTGTTAAGAAGAATCCGGCAAAAACAGTTTTATAATATTAATAAATGATATCTATATATTATTCATCACAAGTATTTAACACAACTTTATTTTTAACACAGTAGGTTCGCTATTTAAAGGGGTCGCTAATGCGGATCGGAATTATTTCCAAATATCCCTGATGATGATATAATCATTGACTTTATAATAAGACTTAGATATTAACGTCTTCTTGACAATAGATTAGGTATTATTAGGTTGCGATTCACACATAATAAAAAACCAATCTAAAAACATAGATAACTAACTAGTTTTTTTATTACATCACCCACAGATGCTCAGCATATATAAAGGACAATAATCGGGCATCGATTTAAAAAGTTTTTAAAATGTGAATTGTTTCAGAAACGACAGCGAAAGGTATAGGTAAATCGATGATACTGAATCACGTACCTTTTCATAATCAATTTGGATTCTAATATATGTTTAAATCTTTATTATATCTACTTTATAAGTTGTTCAGTTTGACGAGGACGATCTATGTTTTTTAATTTTTTTGCTCGTATTACAGGCCACACCTGTATACGGTTAAGTTTAATTCATGGTTTGTAGTGTTATGCTACTTACGTATCATTTTTTCACTGTTTTAAACTCATTTTTACATCTGTTTTGGTTCTCCGTCATTCACCTCAAAATTGGATATTTTACATCACCTTCATTTCTGTAGGACCCTGCAACGTTTTTAAAGCATAAGAACACAATAACAAACCATTTTCACCTCGTATTTTCACGTTTTAAGCACTTTTTAAATCGATCTTGATGTAGTCTACCTTTTTCGGTCTTTTATTTAGGTCTCCGAAACTCTACAACTTCGGGCTTCGCGCGCGCTTACGCGCGTCCTTTTTTCCTCCATCAATAATACTTTTATTTCCACTTAAATCTTGCCGTTTCCCTGTTAGGAGCTTAAAACCAAAATTTGACATGTTTTGACATCGTTGTTTATCTGGTTGTCATGGCGTTTTTTATTCAAATTTTTTACCGGTCTGATGTTTTTCGATTAATACTTGTACAAAAATACTCTTTTCGTCTTGGCCATCCACAAAAATTTATTTTTAATTCAAAATTTTTTATGTTCTCATCCGAGATCTGCCGTCGAGCGCGGAGCTCCGTCAGAAACCTATAAAAGCGGAACAATTGCCATTTAAAAGTCAGTCTTTCTTCAGTTTTCGAAACGGAAACGTCTCTTAAAAGGCCTTATCCCGGGGCCGCCTAGCCCCGGGATCCTGCAAGCCTACGCGCTCCAAAATAATTAACTACTAAAGTCGTCTCCATCGCCTCCGTCTCCATCGCCTCCGCCTCCAACGCACATCATCGTCCAGTGCCTGCGCCGTTGCCCGGAGTGCCCTCTTTTTCTCCGGGCGCTGCATGTGCATTCTCCGGGCGCTGCAAGTGCCATATCTGGGCGCTGCAAACGCCTTCTCTGGGCACTGCATGTGCCATCTCCGAGCGGTGTGAGCGCCGTCTCCAGGCGTGTACAGCGCCGTCTCCAGGCGTGTACAGCGCCGTCTCCAGGCGTGTACAGCGCCGTCTCCAGGCGTGTACAGCGCCGTCTCCAGGCGTGTACAGCGCCGTCTCCAGGCGTGTACAGCGCCGTCTCCAGGCGTGTACAGCGCCGTCTCCAGGCGTGTACAGCGCCATCTCCAGGCGCGTAGAGCGCCACCTCCAGGCGCACAGGGCGCTACCCCAGGCGCGTCCACGGGTTTCCTCCACCGAGCGCCGGGTTCCTGGAAATTCATTCGTCATCGTTCGTCGCTGCCCGGTCCACGTCCATCCATCTTCATATTCATTCTCATCCGCATACATCACCACTTCACATTTTTTTTTACTTGATACTGAAATTGTTGTAAATATTTTATTTTTTTATTTTAAATAAATTGTTCTATTATTTTATTCTGTTGTTGTTTGGTTTCTGATAGGTTAGGTTCTATTCTGTTTTAAATTGTCGCTTCACGACAGGTTTCAAGTCAGTCAAGTTTAACATTCATCTTAGTAGAAATGTGTATTCTTAGTTAAGATCAACAAAACGCAAATCTACTTTTGATATCATTTTGCCGACGAAATTCATGGGGCCCTTTTTTGCCTTTAGGCGTGCCAGGACAGATTCGTATTAAATCAGTTGAGTTTTAGGCCAGAATCTTAGTAAGTACGACTCTAATGTTGCCAGTTTCAATTTAACTCGGATTCTGAGAAGGTTCTATTATGAATAGGGCATTTTCTAAGTTATCCAAGTTCCTAAGGTGTCAGATTCTTCAGATCCCAAATTCAGTTTCTCATAATGCCGGATTCTGAGTAGGTCAGAAAATCACATATCCAGAATCTTAGTATGTGTAATTCCGAGTACGACCGATTCGATGTTGATTGGATTCTGTTTAGTCTTTATTCTGAGAAGGTCAGATAATGTCAGTCAATTTCTGGGTACATCAGGCGAATGTACAGTCAAAGGGAAAATAAATAATAATAAGCATATAACAAACGTTGAGAAATTAGATAAAATAAAAAACAGTCGAATTGTAGCCTTCGTCCAGAATCTCTTAGACCAACTTGCAGGTAAAAATAAATCTAGATTTAGTTGTTAAACCTGGCTTAAGCTTGACAGTTCCATACATTTTGACACTACTAAACGAAGCTTAACGCTAACTCGAGATTTATGTTTCCAGCAAGTGGCCATACAGTACAGACATTAATGTGACATTGTCATTAAGAACTACCTATTAATTATTTTATCATGTTTAATCTTAAAGTGGCCAGTAGTATTTTTTACTTGTACCTGGCCTTTTCGAAATAAAATATACATAGAATCTGACCTAATAAGAAAACGTTATTTCCAGAATTCATCATTAAAAGAATCTGTTCAATTCCTTTATCGAATCGTTGCTAATTGCATGAGATAAGAAACTGCATAAATCCGAATCCAACTTATTACCAATCCGACGTAGTACTGTCATGTCACGGGACCTTATACGAATCTGACCTACTCAGAAATTGGTTTAAAAAGAAAGTGACTACCATATCATATGTCGTATGTCGAATCTGTTTTATTCAGAAACAGACCGATGGCAAATCTGACCTCAACAGAGTCGTATTTACTCAGATTCTAGCCTAAAACTCAACTGATTCAATACGAATCTGTCCTGGCACGCCTAAAGGCTTTTTTGACTAGTAATTAACCTTGACGACATTATAAAAAGATAAAAGTAGGAGATTAACTCAACCCAAGCAAGTAGGTACACTGGTTATCCAAATACTGAAATAAAGTATGTTTGAACAGATGTGCTGTACGGTTACACAATACGGCATTAAGCGAATTAATTCTTTTCGTAAAGTATTGAATACTACAAAAAACGAGAGGAGATAAACAGAGAGCCTACTCCGAAGTTCGTATCGTACCGTCCCTCTCGCTCTCGTATTCAATAGTATAAGTGTCAGAGGGACCGCACGACACGAACTTCGAGTTTCGAGTTTCGTAGTAGCCCTGCAGCGCTGACTCTATTAAGCTCAATCTATCATTAGTCTAGAGAGTTCTAGAGGCAGAGCGAGATTCTCTACACGCTTCTACTCTCAAAAGACGCCATCATAATTTTATTTTGCACTGGAAACTGGAAAATGGCGGCCCTTGCTATGTGACTTCTAGAGCGACCGCTCCCGCCGGGCTACTACGAAACTCGAAGTTTGTATCGTACCGTCCCTCTCGCTCTCGTATTACCGCACGACATAAAGAGCAGTAGCAGAGCAGTGGTAGAGCACTACCACAGGGTTGACGTCGCAGTTGTTGACTCCTCAACAGTACGTGCGGCGTGCTCATACACACCAAACTAACTCGCAGCTATGGATGGTGTATCTGTTCCAGACGACAGGGCCGGAGCCACGTCGGGGCCTCTAGCAATACCATTCTTGGGGTCACTTTTCAGCCATTTGAAGATCATTAGTTCTTATCAAGTCACCTTCACCTAAAAGCGTGAGGCGCTTATGTGTCTATATTAAGCCGTAACTTTATTTATCCAGCAATGTCTGTAACGAAAAGATTTGTAAAGATTTGTAAAGATTGTTTTTTTGGAATCTTTTTGTATTTTTTATTTCAATTCCAAGTTTTTACTTTTACGGAAGAAAAGAAAAACAAAAACAGACTGAGATATGTGATGCATAGGGAAAAAATTCGTGTTTGTGCCGTTGACCAGCAGTGGTGTAGCGGTATAGCACGCGGCACGGAATGCCGAGGACCTGGATTCGATTCCCAGTGTTGGTCTTATTTTTCTGGTTTTTCTGCGCATCTGTGTTTCAGTTTGTATTTTCAATTTAATTGCTCTAAACAATATTAATTTCTTGATATGTTCATCTAATAATTGGTCTGGGTAAGTAATGAAAGATATAAGAACTTATACTATAATATTCAGATTATATACGCTCATATTGTATAAGCTTGTTTTGTATACTGTTCAAGGTGTATAACGAACGTTTGATATAATATCAAAATATCTATTTTTGTTAAGCATAACGTTTTTTAAGTATAATATCAATGTATATAACCATCGTTATGTATAACGTTCATAATATCTCAAATTTATAATGTATACTATACAATACATCTAACACCATAATGCATAATGCTCGTATAAAATAACCGCCTGAAATTATTTTAATTTGCGGTTTCCTCGCTGCTATAAAAAAAAACCTAAGACCGAAGGCTAAGGCGGGAGCTACGCTCCGCTTCGCTCCCGCCTTAGCCTTCTGAACCTAACCTATCCGAGTCGCTTCTGCTCCGAACCGTCTTGCTCGCTCGCTTCGCTCGCTCGCATAAATTTATTTTGTATATCATACGCTATTATATTTTATAATCATTATACTAAAAGATAGTATAAACTATGATCGATATACGTTATGCATGTTATATAAACTGAATTTAGAGTATTTGAATGTTATATAAAAAAACTTTATACAAAATGAGTATTAGTTTAATTAAGTGTTATTCCTAATAAAAATATTGATTTTGATGTTATAGCAAACGTTCATTATATCTTGTGAACGTTATTAATATGAAATTATATATTATGTAGTTATATCTCGTGAGACGCACCCAATTGGTCTTATTCATCAATGGTCAATTACTCGTAAAAAAGTTTGTACCTAATTTATTTATGTAGAATAATCAATTAAAAAATAAGTAAATCTTATAGTAATCCTGAAATAACTTATTCAGCGTAATCAGCAAAGCCTCGTGACCTCATCACGACAGGTGACTCGACTTTACGAAGCCCTATTATGTAGGTACCTAACTAAAACGAGTGTATAAAAAAACTGTACAATTTTTTTATAGAACCTGTTCTTTATGCTGTGACTTCAGTGCGTCCTTGACGTTCATTGTGAATGACTGTGCCTACCTACAGTCATTCACAATGAACGCTATATAGCTTTAATTTAAATTTATTTACGACAAGTTAAAAAGAATGATTGGTCCATATAATCAATACAAATCTCATGTATGTACAACGTGAAAGCTAGTTACACAAATTTGATTTTCTAATACGGGGATAAACGTCAAAAACCCCAGAGAAGAGAGTTATCAGCCTTCAAATATACACACACACACACACACACAACGTTTATTACTACACTAAATAGCTGTGCCCCGCATTCGTTGCAATGCTATTTCCCGTATATCCGACTCACGCTTGACCGTTTTTCTCCCAGCCTTCACAGTCAGTCTAATCGTCATATTAACAATTACAGCAAATAGCGGGATCAATAAGCCTATACCATACGTTCTAATTCTATTGGTGATTGGGCTGGGTTCATACCATAGGTAAATTTTTGCCATCATCCTTTATTACTTCTTATTTTTTATTTCGTTATTTTTTTTTTGTTATTTCTTCGGTATTATTTTTTATTTCGCTCTTAAGCGATAAGGCCGCCTATTGCTTACCTTGTAATTTTTTATCTGTGTATCTGTTTTCTGTATCACTTACTATTTCTGATGTACAATAAAGAATCTTTGTATTGTATTGTATTTTGTTACTGACCTTTAAATAGTCGCACCAGTGAGTCTTCGGTATCCGATGGTAACTTTTGTATTTTGACTGATTCTGCTGACATGGTATAAATCACTAACGCGCAAGTTGCCGTCCGCTCAGCTGCCAGAACTAGTTAATAATAACAATCAGAGGTTGGATTATATCAGGGGGCATGGTAGATGGTAGTGCCCCGCCAAGTCGAGCACAAGACAAACTGTCGTGCCATCTTTATCTCCGTCTGGCATGACGGAGGTGTAAACACACGCTGACCCAAGGACGAAAAGATTTTTAATCATGGAAACGTGAAACGTTTTGAGCGATAAAATTATAACATAGGTAGGTATAGAAAAAAGGTTTCCAACTAACGAAATAGTAACTAAAAATTGTAACGATGGCTCCTATACAATATTTTCATCGGCTTGTGCCAATCATAAAGATAAATGGTTAGATTTTAGCCAAAATTATGTACTTTTTCTTTAAATCCATCTTCTAGGCTTGACACTATTTATTATTGGCAAATTATCAAGCAAGACTTGGCACGTTTGTTACCTACAGCATTGTTTTGTTGGGATAAGAATCGTAAAAAATTCGGTAGGTTTTTAGAGTTGGTATTTGAGGCAACGCAAAAACTGGTAAGTTTGTATATACCTATACAATCCGTGAGCTCTTAGAAAAACCTTCGAGTTTCGGAGGAAAGTTGCCTGTCAACGTTCTAATTTTGTTAATGAATAGAGTTCAACTCAAAATTCAAAGCATTTGAGTGGTTAGTAGAAAATGACAATGTCTTTTTGACTTAGTAAAAAAATCCATCACGCGAACAGTGCACTTGTTGTGTTTTGATTGATTTATATAGAGCAGTTAAACCACCACTTACATATTTATTTAGTTTATTTTTCGGAAATTTATTATTTATTTATTTAATATCGAGTCAACTTAAACAGAGCATTTTTGTAAATAGCCAATCACGGGAAATTGTTTATAATATACAGGGTGGCCCATTTATATCGGTCATTTATACGAAAATTTCTTCTTAGGAACCATGACATCGATTTTAATAATAAGAAAAACTGCATTCATGTATTTAAAAAAAACCTGTACTCAGCTCGGGAATCGAACCCGGTTGTTTTGAAAAAAAAAACTTACACTATTTCTATTTAGATATCGATTGTGTACGTCTTAAGCAGTAAATGTCTCCATGAAACATTATGTCTAAAATGAATAAAATGCATTGTTTTCATATACTTTAATTTATTTTAGTAGGTGTTCAAAGTGTCCACCGTTACAATATTCAACAAATTATGGCATGTAAAATTGTCTCTATGGTTGTTTGTACCTCTTTGCTGGTAAAATCGATGTCATGGTTCCTAAGAAGAAATTTTCGTATGTCGTATAGTTTCAGACTTTCCCATACTGACCGATATAAATGGGCCACCCTGTATATAAATATTTTGTAAAGAAGCTGAAAGTTTTAAGAGAAGTGTTGATCGTAAATATTTTAATAAGGTTCAAGACCGAGTCATAGAAGCAACGGGGATTTCAAAAAGTATACCCTGCGCGCTATAAATCAGCTCAGCGGAGCAGCGGTTTATACTATCATAGTAAAAGTGTTTACACTTTACTATGATACTATGGCTGCGGCGCGACTAGTAGGTAAGTACTTCATTGCTTGCTTGCTTCGCTCGGGTAGCGAAGGTCGGCATCGCAATCAGGGCGCCGCCAGTCTACCACCTCTCTGTGGCTACTTTTGAGATGGCTCACTCTTCTCTCTCTCAAATGAATCTGGTCCGCATATTCTATTCATCGAATACAAAATCTTAATTTGATTAGTTCGCTTGTAGGCATTATACGGAGGTGTCTCAACGTTGGTCTGTAATGTGGGGCGTTAGGAGACAAGTAAATACTACGAGTTCCGAGTAAATACTACTTTTATTCCATAACCTTACGACTATATTATATATGATACATAACGGGTGAGTGTGTGTGTGGCGCAGCTCACACTACAGGTCGTGTAGTGATCAAAATCGAAACGCTGGTTCCGCATGATGCTTACCAGTAAACAGGACAAGTTATATACCTACGAATTTAGCACTGAATCCGCAGAAGACGTTTGTTATTTAGAGAATAAATAACACCCCGGCTTGCAACGACGCCGAGTAGCACGGCGTTTCGCTCACTCGTCACTCGCTTGACTCACTTCGTTCGGGAAGCGAAGGTCAGTGTCGGCGAGGTTGTGCCGCAGCCAACGTGATGCTTGCTCTCGCATGCCTACATCGAAAGATTCATACCAACTGCCCGCTACTCCTGCGCAACACAAAGTCAATTTTGAACTTCTTACCTTCATAGTTATTGGTTAGTGCAGTAGATATGAAAATTGGTGAACGTGCAATGAAATCATTTCATTTCTATACTCATCATGTGTAAACTACATTGATGTAAGTTACTATTGCTTATTCTGTGATAACGTTACAACACAATATTATAATGATTTTTACAATAATCCAAATATAACTTCCTTATACACAACATTTCATTAAACTTGCAGAGAATTTAGTCGTTTTAACCCCCCGTCCCTAGTAGGGTACAGACTCATCTCTAACTGCAGGTTACTTGTTGTTATTGTTTTTTTTTTTTAAATATGGCTTCTGTCCATTGAAAAACAATTTTACCAGTGTCTTTTTTTGTCAGTTTAGTGTCAGGTTTTGCCGTTGTACGGTAAAAAAATAGAAAATAGAAACGAAATATGAGAAGTAAGTAATGTTCGATGACAACGCGAAAAAGGCGAGCTAAATTAATTGAAGTGCTTGTCATAATTGACATAATATGTCATTTTAATCGATTTACTTAGCTCGCACTTTACGATCCCTGCTTACTTATTTACATACGAACACGAACCTTTGCGAATAAACGGCTCTGCGTCATTGTTCCGTATGGCGGCAAATTTAGCCGAAGCAAAGTTAACCGAATCATTGGTTTTAAAATTACTGATATCAAGATGTTCACTGAGTTTCATCACTTCATCTTCGGAGTATTCTCTTCCGAAAAAGTTGGAAACGCGACGAATAGCAGCTTGTTTGTCCTGGCAACAAAATATAAATATTAACCGATACCTTTACTTACTTAAATGTTTTAAAAAAAAATCAAGAAACCCGACTATCTTAAAAATACTAAAAATAAGAAAGCAAGTCTTGTGGTCTAGAACTCTGTTAAGTAGCTAACTTAAAGTTCAACAGTCGGTCGGGACCCAATAGGTAGACACTAAGAATTTTTGAGCTGGTCAATTAGAATACTTATAATACATATTTATAAATAATATACCTTTATAATGTCTTCATAGAACATGAACAGCATGTTCGGGTGGTCGCGCTGCGCCCACGCCTCTTTGACGTGACTGAAGAACGGAGCGTAAGGCACTGGAAAATAAGGTGTCGAAAAGATAAACTTACTTTATAACCTTACTAGTTTTTGCCCGCGACTTCGCTCGCGTTAAATTTAGGATAACATAAATTTTAATTGTATGTTTTTTTTTTCGTGTTTAGATTGATTTTTCGGAGGATTACCTACATGGAAATACAAATAAAGATAGTGCATATTTTCGTAAACTCCTGTGCCCTTAGTGTAAGTTTTCGGTTGCAAAATACGTCTCGATCGCGTTCGCGTTAAAATCTCAATTTGTATTGAAACACGAACATTGCAAACGTTCCGCTAGAGGCGCTGTTGGTATTTCCATTTAAATTGAGATTTTAACGCGAACGCGATCGAGACGTATTTTATAACCGAAAAGTTACACTAAGGCACAGAGAACATAATATACAGAGACACCACCTAGTACTAGCAAACGGTATCACCCTAATACTGGCTATACGACTGGCTATTTTTCTTTTCTTTATTTTACAATAGAAGGCACCACTGAGAACACAAATAACACGATACCTATATGCCATCTAGCGAGACACTAATGATACGGGTGTCGCTTGTTAGCCCAATATATAGCTTGACTAGGACATGACAGGGTTGGTAGATGGCGCTACGTTATATAACCTACTCACGGCCGCTGGTCAGTGCGTAAGCAATCGAGGTTTCGTAGATCCAAACCTTTTCGTAATCTGCTGAAAACGCTGTCAGCCATATTAGTTTATAGATTATCTACAGCTTAGGGCTATACCATAGTAAAAGTGTATAAAGTACGCGCACTCCATTTTGTTGACATATTGATTTTAGGTATTTTAGGTACGAGATTTTTTTCAAAGTAGTGACGATCATCATCATCATCATCATGTCAGCCGAAAGATGTCCGCTGCTGGACATAGGCCATAGCATTGGTTGGGCATAGTAGTGACGATAATGTAGTTTTTTTTTTTTATTAGACTGGAAGGCAAACGAGCAAGTGGGTCTCCTGGTGGTAAGAGATCACCGACGCCCGTAAACATTTGCAACATCAGGGGTATTACAGATGCGTTGCCAACCAGGCCTAAGTTGGAATACCTCAAGTGCCAGTAATTTCACCGGCTGTCTTACTCTCCGCGCCGAAACACAACAGTGCAAGCACTGCTGCTTCACGGCAGGATTAGCGAGCAAGATGGTGGTAGCAATCCGGGCGGACCTTGCACAAGGTCCTACCACCTGCTATTATGCGATTATGCAATTATAGTATATAAGTGTTGTGTAGTGTATATACTTGGTTTGGTGTTTTTCAAAATCCTCTAATATCTCAGAAACGGTGCGTCCTAGCTCAAAAATAGCCAAATTTTCAACCCCCCTCCCAAGCCCACCCCTCTACGAGACTACCCCGGACCCAACCCAATAATTGCATAATCGAATAATAGCAGGTGGTAGGACCTTGTGCAAGGTCCGCCCGGATTGCTACCACCATCTTGCTCGCTAATCCTGCCGTGAAGCAGCAGTGCTTGCACTGTTGTGTTTCGGCGCGGAGAGTAAGACAGCCGGTGAAATTACTGGCACTTGAGGTATTCCAACTTAGGCCTGGTTGGCAACGCATCTGCAATACCCCTGATGTTGCAGATGTTTACGGGCGTCGGTGATCTCTTACCACCAGGAGACCCACTTGCTCGTTTGCATTCCAGTTGAATAAAAAAAAAATTAAAACTACATATCGTCACTACTATGCCCAACCAATGCTATGGCCTATGTCCAGCAGCGGACATCTTTCGGCTGACATGATGATGATGATGATGATCGTCACTACTTTGAAAAAAAATCTCGTACCTAAAATACCTAAAATCAATATGTCAACAAAATTGAACCTTGATTACTGTCTATAAAATTCACTCAGAAAAATTATCTATTTCGAGCTACGAGTTTTTTTTAAAGTAGTGACGATATTTATTTATTTACCTAACACAAAAATAAAACGACTACGACTACGCGAACGTGAAGAGAGCGCGAGACGAGCAGAACGACGTGCGGCGTGCAGTCTTCATTACAAAGTAGAATTATCTACTGTCTATCTATATTATCTGATGTCTTCAAGAATACAACATTATGGATTATGTTAAGATATTTGTTTATAACCTCAAAAGTCCACGTATCAAATCCATTGCGTCATACATAAATGTCAAGTCAAGTCAAGTCACAGCCAGCACAGCAGGCAGGCTACTTCGAAAATCTAAACTCGAAGTTCGTGTCGTGCGGTCCCTCTGATACTTATACTATTTATTACGAGAGCGAAAGAGACCGCACGACACGAACTTCGTGTTTCGAATTTCATAGTAGCCCGCTGCAAGAGCATACCGGTTTTATGCCATCTAGCGTTACCTTTGCAAACTACTACGAAAACCTCATAGCTGAAACGTAGTCACATGTAGCCTATACTTTCGTATTCTCAATTTATTATTTATGATGTTTCTTATCTTCAAATTAAGGAGTTGAAATAAAGTTGATGTGAAGTTGTGTTTATAAAATATGCTATTCTTTATTTTAATATCAATATTTCTACTTAATTCGGCTTATTTACATTTTATAATTTACAGATGTTAATGGTAGTGCCATCTATTGCGGTTTTTTAGTACTAAATATATCTTGTATGAGTTGGTAGCCCATGACTAAGGGCACTGTACCCTTAGTATAAGTTTTCGGTTACAAAATATGTCTCGATCGCATTCCCGATAAAATCTCAATTTGTATGAAAACACGAACATCGCAAACATTCCGCTAGAGGCGCTGTTCGTGTTTCCGTACAAATTGAGATTTTAATGCGAACGCGATCGAGACGTATTTTGTGACCGAAAACTTACACTAAGGATACTGTTTTAAATATTCAGGAGTAGTAGGTAGTAGTAGAGAGCGAGGGTAAAATTTTTACAGTAAGTTGGTACTTACTGTAAAAATTTCAGCACGCACTACGCGTGCATTGTGCGAATGACTTCAGATATAATGTTTGTGGTCTCGATTATAGGTAGGTATGCTATTTCAAACAGAGGCTTGCATAACAATTTCTCTATTTTGGCATCCGCTCTTCCAAGGTATTTTACTAAAGCATTGCATAGGTATACGGGGGGGGGGGGGGGGGGGCGTTTGTATAGCAGAAGCTTATGGGCTACATTACGTAGTCTAACTAGAACGATAGTTCCGTGTTTATAGTCACAATTTTTTTTTACATAATGTTTGCCGTTTAAATTAGTCATACCTGCGTCTTCAACAAACACGTCCCAAAAAGATTTGAAGTCTCCAACATAATCGTGGAACTTCATAAGTCTACTAAGGTGGTAGTGTGAGACGGCGACATCTCTGGGGTCGCGCGTTATGTAAATTAACTTGCAGGTGTCGAGCAGCGCCGGCGGCAGCAACGAGAGTGGCAGATGGGACTTCAAGAACCGTGGGGAGGCAGCCGTCTCCGCTGACTTGTAACCTGGTCGTGCTAGTTTCTCAATAATTTCGCTATTTAAGTTAAGCAGATCGGGATTCTGTATTTGTTCATGCCGAAAAGAAAATACCCTGAAATGTGAGACATTGAGGAGAAATTTAATAAAGAAAATGCTAACTAAAGTATAGCGACCCTTAAATTCATATAAATGATATTGGAACGAATAACTCCCGTCATAAATTGAGTTTAGCTCGATATATTTTAGGGTATTTCGAAGCCACTCTTCATAGGTGTACGCGACTCGGCAGCTGCCGCAACACGTACCTACAGCGCACTCCTATGAAGAACGGCTATATGAAATAGCTCGAAACATATCGAGCTAAACTCGATTTAAGACGTGAGTTATCCGTAACAATATCATTTACGAGTGAGTCTCACGCTAGTTTCATGTTCAAAAAGTTAGTAAGAACATATAATATGTACTTACTAGCTTTTGCCCGCGGCTCCGACTGCGTGGTATTCGGTTATCGCGAGCTGTTCACTCCGGAACTGTACATTTTTCCGGGATAAAAAGTAGCCTATGTCACTCTCGGACCTATAAACTATCTCTATATCCAAAATCACGTCGATCCGTCGCTCCGTTACGGCGTGAAAGACGGACAAACACACTTTCGCATTTACAATATTAGTCAGTAAGTATGGATGGATGGATATCATTTCGGAGAAGTGAAAAAGATGATAGAGATGACCTAATTCTCCGTAGACGGATTCAGGGCGGGCAACAGTTAGTTTAACTAAATTACAATTTGAAATTGACTTTGGCACGGAACAAATAATGAGCTACTGGTATAATTCTTAACACGTTGTATAATTAGCTACGTAATATTCTTCGTATGGCCATGAGCATAAAGCATACGAAAATATGGATTCTCCTGGGGGTTTATTATTATTAATTTATTAAGTACCTCAGTAATAGGGCTATGCTGTGAGCATCACCGGGGGAATAAACTTGTACTAAATTTGTATTTGGCGTAATAGTTTAGGTGAAGTGCGCTGGGCAGCCAATGTGTGAATACTTAGGACGTGCTTAAATCTTGCCACTCTTTTACCGCACTGTCTCATTATGTCAGCAGACACGATTGTAATGGTTAGGTTCTTTGATGGGGTGCGCTACTGCTAGCAAGGTAAGGTCAAGAGTACTCACTCAATAAAATTGTAGCGGTCATGTAAAGCGGTTCGGCGAGCCGTGTCATAGTCCAGGTTATTTTTCAATAACCAAACCATTTCCTGAACGAGGGTTGTTCCTTTAAATTAAAATTTAAAATTGGTTAATTTTTGTCTCTACAAATAACCATACGTCGGCCATTCTCATTTTATTGTGCACCTGTTTAATAAACGATTCATTTCCGGAATTAGATATATTTAACCTTTCTCTTAACAGGTTTAAAGCGGCACTGTTAAAACATTAGTTTCGTTTTGTTCAACTAAATTATTGTTTAATTGGTCATTTTTGTTCTTTGTACGTGTTACTCTACTGTGTAAATTAATAGTGGCATATTTGCTGGTCTATGTTTCGTTTAAGTCTTATTTTCTTAAGTTTTTTTCTATATTGTACCGTTTTTTGCCCAAATAAACATTAAACATTAACGTACCGCTTATTTCCGACACTAGTGACACGGTAAATTAGACTTGAGTGCACGAGCACAGATAAATGTAAATGGCAGCCTTCCTTTTTCTAGATTATGCACTCAGTCTCAGTGCCGTGTCGCTTTTGCCTGACAAAAAAGCGGTACGGCAATTAGACTTACTTCACAATAGTATGAGAATGGCCGACGTAACGATTATGCGACGTATTACAAGTTGTTCCCAATTCGCATCCTGATCAGTGTCGGATGTATATTTTTTATGAGTGTAGGCCATTTTATATTTCCGCCGCCCCATGTACTTGTTGGACTTTATCTTCTGAAATCGAGTGAGCGTCCTCTGAAACTTGCCGCCCTAGGACGCTGCCGCCCCTAGGCCGTGGCCTAAGTATATGGCCTATTGACAAATCCAGGACTGATCCTGATGTTATAATAAAAAACCTCTCGGGTTTTAGGACTGTAAAATAGTGAAACAATAAAGTTCAAAGTTTATTTCTCTCAAATTATCATGTCATGCTTATCGAACAAAGTCGATGTACTCAATATTCTTGAAAAGGCTTCGATTTGTCGTGGGCTGATGGATTGAATTGAGTATACCTGAGCGCGGGCAGGTGACGATCCACATATCGTCTTGTCGCAGCGGCATGCGGCGCAGCGCGTCGGCGTGTGCCGCATAGTTCGCCGGCAGCACGTAGCCGCCGGGACCGAACCGGAGGAACCCCTCCGAATGACCTGGAAACCGGGACGTGATCAGGACATGTCACAAATGCGGAGTGATGAGATGGGGTAACCAGAAAAACCCGAGTATTCATATCGAAAATACAAACTTTATATTGATAAAAGAAACTAAATAATATACAAACTGAATATTAAACATAACTTTCTAACAATAACTTAAAAATAAAATAAGGATTTTACCTAAAACTAAAAGAAATTGTCCAAAGAGTACCCCTTAGGCAAGGTCCCGAAGATGCTGGCAGTGTTTCCTCTTTGAATAGCTAGGCTAATTCTTTGTCCGAGGAAGCTGCCAGCTCTTCGGTCACCTGGGACGTCTACTAACCTTTTAGAAATTTCCTTAAAAAGTTTTAATGCACTAGGACTCCACGGACCAAGGGCCTCGACACCGAATACAAACTGAAATATAGATGCACAGAAAAACCAGAAAAATAAGACCAGCGCTGAGAATCAAACCCAGGTCCTCGGCATTCGGTGCCGCGTGCTATACCGATACACCTATACGCCTACACGATGGACAACGCTACAGACACGAATTTCTCCTATGCACCACATATCTCAGCTTGTTTGTTTCTTTATTAAGCCACTTAAGCAGCGACACTAGCGAAATCTATGCCGTAGCCCTCATCGAGGAACTTTTCGGCACTCCATCGGAACTAACCGCTCACCCGGACAAGATATATCGTTATTAAGCAATCAAATTAAGATTGTTTTTTTGCAATTGAAATAAAAAATACAAAAAGATTCCAAAAAAGCAATCGGAGTATTTATTTCTACCTGTCTCGGTTGGACAAGAAGACGACGGTGGATTGTGCAGCTATACCTACAATCCACCCGCTCGACTCTCATAGGGCTAACAATTTTAGTTCGTTTTGATTCGAAGTGCCTGCCAAACACCAGCAGATTACCGTACCGTAGAACGAGATGTAGGTAGTGAAGAATAACATAGTATGTAGGTACTTACAGTGAATCAAGCTTATGTATAGCCATTAAAAAGTACACAAAAATCTCGGATAACCCCTAAAAATTACCTTTAAATAATGTTCGCAGCAAATCCACAGTGTCCGATGATAAGTTACGAATTTCTACTTCGGAAGTGGCCATGGCAAAAAAAAACTTTCTCAGAACAAATTACGATTCAACTAATCACTTGATTTCACTATCCACTTGGTGTCACCTGACGATTGCACTCCCAAAGCCCACCCTTACATAATAATACTTCTAGGCCAGGGGTTCCTAACCTTTTTAATATTGTTACTTGTTTTTAATGCGCGATGCGGGATGCGATGTATTTCAAGCGAAATAAAGTTACCTATTTGTATTTGCGGTTAATGTACGCCCCAGTAAAAAAATAACCAAAATGTACGATAACAACGCAAGCAAACAGCTAAGATAAAAATACTTACGTACCTACGCAGCAGGGTTATTATACTTATAATAGCGATATCGCAATATGGATGTCGGCGACCGATCGCAAAATCCGCCAGATCACGAAATTATTATTAAGCATATCGTGAAATGGCGCCATTTCATGAATTGGCTAAGGGACATCTGCCATATCATTTAAAACTCACCGTTTAACGTTTAGTGACGTTTAGGCAGATCATGAAATTCCTAAGCATACCCATGATACGTATATAAATATGATTTGGTCAGTTTAGGCAAATCATGAAATTACTACATAGTATCATGAAGCGCCGCCATATTGGTTCTGGCACTTCGCCGGCTGATGACATGGCACGCTCGCTTCGCTCGCTCGGCTAGTGCCTTGTGGTCATAATTCATACTAACAACTCCTCGCTTCGCTCGTCGTACCAAATTTTTTTTTTGCACGATGTGCCCGGTATAGAGCTAAAAATATCGACAATGCGTTGCTCTAATCGATCTGCCGTATTGTTTTTCGGGCACATTGTGATATGCCTGGCCAACTTTTAAGCATATCCTGAAATGGCGCCATTTCACGATATGCTTGGAATTTCATAATCTGGCGGATTTTACGGTCTGCCGCCGACATGCCTACACAGCAATATTTGTATCTACCAGTGTTAGATAGATAGATAGAAACGTTTATTTCTGTTAAAAGTTACATTTTTAAATTACATTTGTTGTGCCAAACTACAGAGCAGTTTGTCGGCACTTTAGCTCTTGGTTTATAAAATTACAAATTACAAGTAACGCTTAACATAGTATAGTTAGTATTAAGACTTGCTATGGTATGGTTAGTGTTATTTTATGACTTATTTTTATACTAATAGAAAAACCAGACATTTTAATTACAAAGCATGCCATTATACCACGACTTATTATTAAATAATTAGTATTTTAATTATCTATAAGGAATTTTTTCAATTTTAACTTAAATATATGTTTTTTTGTTTTTTCCATATCTCTAATGAGTTCACTCGGTAGTTCATTGTAAATTTGAGGAATCAGGTAACTACTAGTTCTACGACCATAATAGTTGGTGACGCTCGGCGTAACATATGGTTTAATCATTTTAGGACGACTTGAGTAGGTACGGGTCCTTTTCAACACAACATCTGATTTCTCAAAGTACTCCGTTGCCAGAATATATTTAATTTTCTTATCAATAGGCATTATTCTACAAACTTTATATAATGTATCATATTCTCCGTGGCAATCATTTTTCTGTTTTTCGGTCGCAAGACATTTTAGGAATCTTGTTTGCAATCGTTTTATTTCATTTAAGTGGGTAGGAAACGATCTCCCGTAGCTACTCAGGCCGTAACTGAACACAGGCTCCACCAATGCATGATACACACAAAACAAAACTGACCTACTTACACTGTACTTGAGGTTATTAAATTGGGTTAACAATATTCGAAGCTTTGCACATACATTTTTTATGTGAGATTTCCAGTTCATGTCTTGGTCAATAGATAAACCCAAGTACTTTACACACGCAACTTTTTCTATTTGTACACATTTACAGTTTTGACTCTGCTGATGCAAGCAATCATACGTATGACCCACTATACAGACTGGGATGTCTTTAGCTTTACTCATTGGCGACCTAATATGTACATACTTAGTTTTAGTTAAATTCAATATAATGCCATTATCGTGCGACCAGCGTACGATATTGTCAAAATCGTCCTGAATACATTGCTGGATTTGAACTGGGTCGATTCCCGAAAATACAAGGCACGTGTCGTCCGCATACATATATGTTGTACAGTTTTTTACTACATTAGTGACACTATTTACATGCATTATATATCCAACCGGCCCGTATACGGAGCCAGTTGGCACGCCAAGAGATACCCGTTTCTCGGTGCTGATTACATTGTTAACTTTGACTTTTATTTTTCTGTCTGATAAGTATGCTTCGAACCATCGATTAACGGGCCCCCTTATTCCGCACTCTGACATGGCTCTAAGCAATGTGTCATGATCTAGAGTTTCAAAGGCTTTCTTAAAATCTATAAACAAAGCAATTACATGTTGTTTTTTATCGAGTTCCGTATTTATTTTATCCGTAAATTCAAGGAGTGCCGTGTGAGTGCCTTTACCGCATTGAAAACCATGCTGGGCCGGGTTGATTACATCGGCCTGCGATAGGAATTTGGACACCTGCGCAATAACTACCTTCTCCACCAGTTTATTAATGCTCGATAGAATGGCTATTGGTCTATAGTTGGTGTATTCCAAATGGCTGGATTGTTTATATAGTGGTCTGATTAAAGATATTTTTAATTTATCTGGATAACACCCTTTTTTAACACATAAGTTTATGAGATGAGCTATTATAGGGCTAATTTCAGCCTTAAAATCCTTAATATCCTTAACTCTTATTCCATCTATGCCCGGTGATTTTTTTTCATTCATTTGATTTATAACTTTAATTACGTCTAGTGCACTAACTGTTCTAAAAAGTATAGACTTATTCAATTCCCGTATATAGGTTGATCTTTCTAAGAATTTAATGTTACATTTATGTTTTATTTTTTCAATTTCTTGAGTAAAAGTATCGGCAAAATTATTACAAATGTTTTGAAGTTCTGCTGTTTTTCCTAAATATTTTGTTATTGTTTCATCGAGGCCACTCTTCTTCCTTCCTAGCCAATTATTGACGTTTTCCCATATTTTCCTAAAGTCCCCTTTACAGTCTTCTATTTTTTTCTTTCTAAAATTATTTTTAGTACTAATTATCATTTTATTCGTTTTATTCCTCCATTTTGTATACTCCAACCTAAGGCAATTATTGCGCGGGTTACCTTTCCATCTTCTAAATAACTCATCTTTTTTGTCTAACATTTTTGACAGGGTCCTATTCATCCAGTCCTGTGACCTATCGCTTTTCTTAACTATTGTTATAATACTAGTATTATAAATATTACTAAACACCTCACATAGTGCAGAATATAGTTCAATAGGACACTGAATATCCACAAGCTTGTGCCAATCAAACTGACTTAGCTTATCGTAAACCTGTTTATTGCTCAGCACAGTTACTGTCGATTGTTCCTTATCACGCACTGCTCCTAGTCCAGAGAACGACGCGCCAGTTAGGTAATGATCTGATATTTTGCATGTAAACAAAAACGCACTAACACTCTCACAATTAACACGCGCAAACATATGATCAATGCAGGTTTGCGATAACCTGCCCTTCACTATCTCCTCTCGTGTGAACTCCCGAATGCCGCACTGCAGCCCATATTTACACAGGACATCCTCGTACTTTCGTGCAGTAGAACATATACCCTTGCTTCTTATATCTATATTTATATCACCTATATATATAATACTATCCTGATGTGAAATATTTCGGAGTACCTCTTCCAGTTCCCTCAAGTAGGTTATTTCGTGGCACTTATGTATTCTATATATACCCAGTATGTGCGTCACCCTTCCTAAGGATTTCAATTTGCAGTGTATCATTTCGTAGCTATATCCTGTAAATGAATTACATTCATAGCTATATATATCCTTTACATACATAATGACGCCTCCACCTCTTTGATTTACTCTTAAATTTGTGTACATATCAAAGCCAGGAATCCTAAATAAATCAGCTGATTCCTCTCCGACGCTCACATCAGTCAGTATTATTACAGCTGTGCTTTGCAGTACACTGCTTATTAAAGTTATGAACTCATCAAATCCTTTTTTTATAGACCTTATATTCAAGTGTATAACGTTAAAATCATTCTTGTTGTTCAATATTGTGTTCTTAAATTGTGTGGGTTCTGTAAACTTGGTAAATTCTATGTCTGTATCTTTTAGAAATGATAAAGGGAAGTTTATATCGGCGCCTTATTTAAATTATGTTCTATATAGGTAAGAACCTACCTTATGTTGCCTTCGGAACGTACAGTTCGATGTCCTGCACTGACCTGACACAATGAGTTTTTTTCTCGTTCTTTATGAGTACTTTACCATTCTTTACCCATATATATTTGAAGCTACTCCGGAGACGATCCTTCACCGCCTTCAGCAGGTCACGGGTTTTTTTGGTCAGGTTCTCGTTGATGTAAATGGGGGCACCTTTGTCCCCCCCATATACGTCATTGTTATGGACAGGCATTTTTCTGGCAGCGAGCCACCGGTCCCGAGCAGGTCTCGAAATCATTTTTACGACCACGGGCCGCGCCCCGATCTTTTTCTGCTGTTTACCCTCAGTATCTCTTTTTATACCTCCTCCAACTCTCCATGCCGACTCGATTTCTTCTTTTTGCAACCCATAAATTAAGCCCAATTTGGGAACAATCTCCTCAAGTTTCTCTCCCTCGACTTCCCTAAGACCAATTACTTCTATATAATTTTCCTTTCCTTTCATTTCAATAGCATCAATGCGCTCTTCTAGCGCCAGGTTACATTTTTCCAAGTAGATATTTTTATTCTGCACCTCTCTGATCTTATCCCCCATTTTTTTCATTCTTCCGGTGTATTCTTCCTTAAACTGAACCAATTCTTGATACTTTTCTGCATAGAAGTCGACTGTCGACTTGATTTCCTCTAACTGTTGGTGGATGGATGCAACGATCTCCAACTTGCCATAAACCGCCTCCAATTTGCCGTTAACTTCTTGTAACAGCTGTTCCACAGTCACTGTACCCGGATTGACGTCAATTTTTGACAGCCTTTTCGGCGGTGTACGCCGGACGCATTCTTCACATGCCTCGTCTTTTAAAAAACGCTGAAGGTCCTTTACGCAATGTTTATGGAACGTCCCGGCACACGCCCCTTTGCATTTGACATGATCCGCCTTTCCGAGCGACATAAACAACTTGCATTTCCTACACTGCACCATGTTACCGATTTACCGTTATGCGCACTCGCAACGCAACAAGTATTATCGACCGCACGCCAAGAGCGTCGCGCGATGACGCGAAAAAGCGCCTACCCAGTGAGTCTGAATTGTGCACTGAGTTCCGTACATAAAAACCAGCAGAAATAATTTTGTACCTACTTTAAATATTTTCATGAAAAACAAAATCATACTTCTTGTCCATTTTCACAATTAAAATCACAATGGGATGTAAACCCATAGATTTTAATTCTCCTTATGAAACCACACTTTCAAAAGGTTCAGCTGTTTTACCTTTTGGTCGCATGAGTATGCTATTAGAGCCTTAGTTTTTCACAGATGCAAGAGATGGCAGATCTGAGTAGGTACCTGTTGGACTCCATTTTTCCAATTGAGGTACGGAATCCTAAAAAAACATGTTACTTAGGATTGATAAGCGATGACTAAATTAAATTGTCAGTCGTCGAAATCATACTTACTCGTATTATAAGTTTGTACGATAAATTAAATGAAAGTACATTAGGTACCACTACCATGAGTTTACAGTGACCGTACTCGATAGCGACGGCGTAAATTATTTGTAGAGGCGCTCTACAATTTTCCATACAAATAATTTACTTGCTCTCTCAATTAGCTTCAGTGAACTGTTTGAGAAAGAAAGATAAATACGATTTTTTCCGACAAAATACGACGGAAAAGCATTATTCATTTTAACTGTAGTTCTTTGGAATGCAATAATTTATTCCGAAGTGTCGATGGGTATAAGTATCGTGGTTCATTTGGCTCAAGAAAAAAATTGTAACTAAGTAGAGTCACGTAGAGTGCCCCATGGCACAGTTCTTTTTTTTATGTAATAGCAGACAAACGAGCAGACGGTTCACCTGATGTTAAGTGATCACCGTCGCCCATAGACATCCGCAGCACCATCAGGACTGCAGATGCGTTGCCGGCCTTGCAAGAAATGGTACATTCGCTTTTTGAAGATAGCCATATCGTAATGAGTCGGAAAAACCTCGGCCGCCAAAGTTCACGAGAGAGTGGCTTAGCTAGAGCTTGTTCAAGTAGTTACAACAACAGATAATTTGTGTTGTATAGTTTTTGAAACTTGTGTGTGATTTACCTATGAGCTTTCGAAATAAGGGTTGATTTCGACAATGACAGTAGACAGGGGGCTACGATTATTCCAACATCAATACCAGCAGAGAGAAAACATACGTATCTTATAACTCTTTTTGTATGTAATTAACAGATTTAATGAGAAAAAGATATTTACTGAGGCGAACTTATGTCTTAAATAGATCTCTTTTACGTAATAGATTGCTAAAAAAGGAAGAAATTTTTAGTAACAGTATTTAAAGAATAAATTACAGCATAATATCAAGAAGCATTCCTTATTTCCCAGGAATTCGATCGCCTAAATTAGCGAAATGGCAACATTGCTCACCGTCAATTAAAAAATCTAAGCGCCTGATGGATTAAAAATTCTTTATTGCTTTTACTGTGTGCGTAAACTATTAATTTTACCTAACTGGCAGGCAAACGAAACGTATTTTTTTTAATATATCTTGCTGGATCTTTAAATTCTGAAAAATACTCTCCAACAGACCAAAGTTTTATAAAGGTCTCCTACGCCGTCGCTTCGACGAAACAGTGTAGCTAAGCTAACTATAATAATACCAATGTAAATTATGTATTATGACATGACTGAGTTTGGGCGGTCGGCTACTACTGTGTCATAATACCATCTTTTTTATGCTACTGATACTCTTTGTATCATTATCTTTAGCTTAGTGAGCAGGCATTTTTCCTAGTTTTAAGAAGTAGTACTTATTCATTCCATCCATCCATTATAGGGAAGTAAGAATTTATTAATATTATTATTTGAACTTGATATACCTAGGTATCTGTAACCTTTCATTAGAAAATGGTTTTGATAGACAGACAGACGCACGCACGCATGGACGGTCAACGAAGTGATACTTTAAAGGATGTTGTTTTTCTTTTTGAGGTGCGGAACCTTAAAAATATGAATTAAACCAAAAAAAATTTAGTTTTGCGACGTTTTTTTCATACATTCAGTACCTATGGGCGTCACAAAACTGACTTTATGAGTCAGTTTTGTCATGCAATTTTGGATAAAAAACTGGGAACATTTTTTTAAACGATCGGAATCGATTGTGCTTTTAATTCCGAGTAGGAAAAACCATATTTATTTCAAAATTTCGAAAAAAACGGTAATGGTACACTTTTTTTGAAAACGCTCATTTATGCTGTTAGATTTTAGTCTGATGTGACGATTTTGCTTTCAAAGTTAATGCTTTTAAATGTTATAAGTACTTAAAAATTATGCTAAAAGATGATTAGGTATATCGATTTTTCGGCTAAAAAAATTATGCTTAGCAATAATGTACATATTATGTAATATTCATTTTATGCATTCCAATAGTGAACCCTTCCTTCGGACTTGTCCCCAAGCATAACACCTGCCTGGAGAGAGCTCTCTCTTTTGGAGCCTCCCCCACAAACCGTTTTTTTTTTTAAATCCACCGCTCTTTGATTTTTCATCTCTCTTGCCGTGTTCGTTCGTGCGCAGCTCCAGCATTTGGTAATATAATAAAGGTATCACAACAAAAAAAAAACTCATAAAATTATATTTCACATGGGATATATTATAAGTAGGCATGCTTGTCAGGCGTGATGCTTATGTTTGGGGGAAGCGTAGATCCGTGTCCCGCAGATGCCGCGCGATCCACTCCTGCGCTTGCCGCCGCATGTCCTCGTCGAAATGCCCGGCCCAGCCGCCCGCCTTGCCTACACAACACACAGACAAATTACATTCATAGTTATATTTCGAGTAATAGGCCTTCCATCCCAGCCTATATAATGTCCTCTCAGAACAAGAGGGTTTAGGTCATAGTTCCCACGCGGGCCCAGTGCGGATTGGGAACTTCACACGCACCATTGAATTGCTTCGCTGGTTTGTGCAGGTTTCTTCACGATATTTTCTTCCACAGTAAAGCCCGTGGTAAATTTCAAATGTGATTCCGCATATGAATTTCGACAAACTCAGAGGTGCGAGCCGGGGTTTGAACCCACGACCCTATGGTTGAGAGGCGATAGGTCAAACCACTAGGCCACCACGACTAAAAGGCCCTATACTTCATTTAATTTAGAATTAGAAACCACAGCAATATTATATTGCGGCTCGTGAACTGTAATCTCTTCACAATTTGTACTAGAATAACAATTGACGACACGCAAATAAAGTGGCATTAAAACAATTTTATTTTGCGGCTCCCAGACTATTGTACTGGACTATTTGCTAGATAAAAAATAGTTGGCCAGAGGCAATATAATGTTATTGTAGTTTCTAATTCTAAATTAAATGAAGTATAATGAAATTTAATTATCGCAAGAGTATCCGAGATTTCATGATCGTGTATTTGTCGGTCTGGAATCTGTATCAAATAAACTGTAGGGGTGTTCACCAGTTTCGTCAGCAGTAGTTTGAATATCATCTCATCCCCTGTTTCATTACAGGTTATGGGCCCAGAACTAATCACCATTCTAGCTTTACCTACATTCTTAAATTTAGTTCAACGTACCTTGACGTACAAAAGCTTCAGAGCCCTCATTGACAATCGCCGGGTGATTCATTGTTTCAAAATTAACGGATGAATTATTTTTGAAATTTTTGATGTCCAAGTGTTCACATAGTGTCCGTATCTGCTGTTCGGAATATGTTTTACCAAAGAATTTTGCCACTCGTTTGATGGCTGCCGGGAGGTCCTAAGGAAATCATAAAAAGACAATAAATTACTTAGGTATATTACCACATTGGTTCGTCAAGGTTATACAAAGAAAACTTGTTGATACAGTCACCACTGTCACCAGCACCAATATCTGACACAACAAGCGTGCATAAATATCTGATACGACTTTATTTCTAGTGCCAGAAGGACGTGTCAGATATTTTTGCACGCTCCGCTGTGGCAGATATTAATGCTGGTGACTGTACATAATCATTTCAGAAAAACTGCCTGCAGGGCTACGAAACCCGAAACTCGAAGTTCGTATCGTACCGTCCCTTTCGCTCTCGTATTACATAGTATAAGTGTCAGAGGGACCGCACGACACGAACTTCAAGTTTCGAGTTTCATAGTAGCCCTGCTGATACGAACAATAAATTCGGTCTCATTGCATTTTACGAGTGGTAAGTCCGAGAGGTATGAGGTCCAATATTATAAATATGAAATGTAACAAACCTTCAGCATGTCTTCGTAGAACATGAACAGCATGTTGGGGTGGTGTCGCTGCGCCCACGCCTCCTTCACGTGCGCCCAGAACGGCGACCACGGAACTGAAATTGTTTTAAGTATTAGGTAGAGCGTATTAAGTACATTGAAAAACCTGACTATAGGTAATAGGTATTTGCCAATAATAATACTGACGCCGACCGATTTAGACTTTTTGTAGAATGGTATTTGAATAAAAATAACTAATATTTTGATACATTGTGTCTCTATGTATTAAAAGACTATATGTTCTATTATAAAATATTATTATTTATTTATCGTGTGGAATACGTGTCACTGCAAAACTGTGCAAGAAATACAAATAAAAACTAAACATTAAAATATTAAAGTTTCATCTTCTGTGGTGGGTTATAATGGAAATATTTCGTATGAAAGACACCCCTGACGCGTATTTTTGTAAAACCCCACCAACAAAATAATTTGGTAAAAAAAAATCGCTGATGGAAATAAATTGAAATCACCGTTATGCATCATAGTAAGAGTTTATCCATGCGTGACATTAGTTTTTCCCAATAAAATGTAATCATTTAGACCTTAATAAGGCTTTTGAAAAACCTCAAAACCACTGAATGCCCAACTTTTTGTTTGCACGCTCTTAATAATAACTAGTTAGTGAAATTTACTAAATTAAGAAGAAGAAAAAGACTTTTGCCTGTAAGAGATCGCTCTTAAGCAATAAGGCCGCCTATTGCTTACCTTGTGATCCTTATCTCTATATGTGTACCTATTTCTGTATCGCTTATTATTTATGGTGTACAGCTAGAGAATCATTGTATTATAGTATTGTATTGTAAAGCTACAGTCCGTATGTAAACTTACTTAAATCTTTCTGAAACAGATCCCAGTAACTTTTAAAGTCACCGACATAGTCGTGACCCTTGAATCGTTTGTTGTGGTAGTAGAAGGAAACAGCGGCATCTCTCGGGTCCCGCGCCACGTAGACCACCTTTGAGGTGTCAAGCAAGTTTGGGGACAACAAAGACATTGGTAGATGAGTTTTTATGAACCGCGGAGACGGCATCTTCTCCGCCATTAAGTATCCTGGGGTCGTCAAAACTGCAGCAATACCACTGTCTAAACCCAAAGCGTCGATTACTGGCAGCTGTTCGTGCAGGAACGTAAACAATCTGTAAGTATTGACATAATCTATTACATGATTTTATTTGTGTCAAATCTATACCATATTATTAACTACATTGCACTTACTCTATGAACATATATCTTTCAAGCAAACTTATTTCAGCAGCTTTCTTGTAATCTAAATTGTTTTGCACGAGCCATACCAACTCTTGAGTCCATGTCGTTCCTAAAAATGACAAGTATACAGCAGATCAAAATCAAGCAATAATTCAAAAAAACAGGAAACAAAAATACGTAAATATTTAGAACGAGAATTTAATAATTCCGTAAGGTAAACGTACGAGCCCTCGTCGCTGCCCCAGTAGTTGGAATGTTTAATCTTATGTCATTAGAAATAAAGATGACAGCAGGGAGTCGTCTATTGGGCATTAGCGTGTCGAACACTCGGACGTTAACCTTACCTATAAATCGTGTACATCAGTAGCCCTAGGTCTATATAACTAAAATCATTTCCCCGTCGTATAAATATGTATGTGTTAAACAGTGATCCGTCTGATAGTCCGATTTTAAGACCAATCTTTGCAATTTTTTTTTATCGAGCCGATTTTGTCCAATTATGTATCGAGTTCGTCCACAGTCTTTGAAATATGATGAATATTAACATGTATTTTTTTTGATGCGCTAGAACAAATAGTTTTTCTTAAAAAACTGCTTAAATAACATCAATTTCAACCAAATTAGGTCTTGTGAGCCTCTTAAACATTAGTGTACCTATTGGAGCCCCGGGGAACAGTTATCCAGCCAGGCTTATGATCAGTAAGTCTTCAAGCATCTACGCTTAAGGCGTCTAGTGCAAGCCTTACGGTCGCTACGATAATGTGCAAAAAGCTCAAAGCCAGCGTTTTCCAAATACCTGCGTCTGTAGTCGAGGTCTGAGATATATTTACACTTTACTACCTTGTAAGCCATCTGATAATTTTATAGAGTAGTTCAAACATGAAGAGACAGCGACAAGGTAACAAAGTTTTAAAGATACATTTTAGCTTGACACTACGCTGATTTTTAACCACAGCGCAGCAAGCGCCCTGACCATGCAATAATGAAATCGCTCACCGCGCTACCAATCGTGCAAAGTCTTCATCAGTCTTGGCCTTGGCCGGTTCGATAGGCGTACGGGTAAAGATATCAGAATCAAAGTTATCGTATTTCTGAGTTTGTCTATGTTTATTTCTTACCGCATCGCGGGAAGGTGGCCACCCAGACGTCGTCGGGGCGCAGCGGCATGGCGCGCATGGGCGCCGCGTGCTCCCGGTAGCTCGTCGGGAGCACGAACCGCCCCGCGCCGAACTGGAGGAACCCTTCGGAATGACCTGTTCACCAATGTCGTCAATTTTAACGTTGAACTCGCGTATCGTTTTCAAAAAAAGGAAAAACAGTAAGTAGTCGCAATAATTAGACCTAGAGTAACGTTAGTAGGGGAAGAAGGGGGAATGCCAGTCACCGGGTAATGGCGCTCACGCGAATAAACTTAACAAAACGAATACTTAGAACAAAATCACGTGACTCGCGGGGAGGGGGGAACGGTGCTTGAGCCAGTGGCGACAAGTAGCGGCAGTCTACGCGAAGTGTGTACAAGTGAGGTGCGTGTGTACGTTTGCAGCAATTTCGATGTAAATTTTAGCTGGATGTTTCGATCGGTAAGTTTCGTACATTAACTTTTTTCTATTGCGTAGATTATTACTTTTATTGTTTGACAACTATATTTTTTTACTATGTAGATATAACTTCGCAATTTTGTTTCATTTTTTTTAAATCAAATTTTAAAACTAAACGGTCCGTTTTGGGGTAATACCGTTATAGTGAACGGCATTGGCCAGTGTGAACGTTATTACCCATCTATATTTCTTTGACAGATATGATCAGAAATCGACAGAGGGCTACCGCCAAAACAATATGGCGCGAAGAAGATCTACAATATGCTTGGTGACCTAATGGAGAAGCACAAGTTTCTTTCTCATAATATATATAGGTAATGCTAACTGACGATACTGGGTTACAACAGTTGAAAATCCAGGGAAAGTTCTTGCAGAGAATGGCCAGCAACGAGCAGGAGCAGTTACCAGAGGCGAATGAAGCAGAAACATAACAGCCATGTGCGCCATGAGTGCAGCTGGAAACTTTATACCGCAAATGTTCGTCTATTTCCGACAAAGAATGACACCATTGTTATAAAAGAGCAAGATTAAGAGCACTATGATTATTATTATTATTTTTAGTTTTTAAGAGTCGATTTATTGAAGACTTGGTTTTTATAAGTGGAATTTGATCTTATTTACCTCACATAATTTCGAACGTCTTTACCCCATTGTCTGAGTGGCATTACCCTTATGCATGGGCAATGGCGCTCAAAAGTGTTTTTCGGAAAAAAAATTTTTTCTTAATGTGTGTAAGATTTTGAAATGTTTTGTGATCATATTCTAAGCGACGATTAGTTTAACTTTGTTACTAGTTTAAATATTTTAAATAAAAGTAAAGGATTAAGAAAGTATGTATGTTTTTCCTTAAGTGAACGCAATTCCCCCGTCCTCCCCTAGGCCGTTCAATAATTATCATTAAATTTAATATCCCATTCAAAAACTCTTACCTATTCTTTCTGAAAAATAAAGGAAGAATAATAGGATACTTTCCTACTAAGTACTTAATATTATAAACATACGAAAGTGAGCATAGTTGTTTGTTTGTTTATTAAGTACCTACGCTTTTAAGTACCCAACCGATCGTGATTAATACTTAAATGGGCCAATAAACTTTTTTACCGATACTACATAATCTGTCCGCGACATTTTTCAAACAATTGCAGATTTTTGTAAGTAAACATGTTTTTCCTGTAATTTAATAGATGTTGTACATGAACACATGTCATACTACGTAAATTCTACCTATTAAACCGTGAAATATCTTGTTGGAAGTACGATTTTTTGGTAACGCCAGAGACAATTTTGGTAACGCAGGAGACGCGAAAAGTGTCGGTAAAATAGTTGGTTGGCCCAAATACCATAAACGGGACGACGCTAAACCACGAGTAATATTTACCTTGACGTTTCGACCACATTCCAGTGGGCATCACATGACAATTAAAACATTACACGAACCCGTCGTGGATTCAAGTGCTGTGTACCGACATTAAAATAAATTGTTTTTTCGAGCAGCAATGAAATGCATGCAATAATTTGATACGAGAGAGAAGCGTTCTGTGACAGGTGTTACGTCAACAAGTGTCGCATTCTGAATAAAAACAGTAGTATCACCACAGTATCACATAGTAATACATTCTGTGCTAATTTACTTATTTTATATGTAAAATATTGAGTCTCAATTTTTTTATTAAAACATAATAAGTATGCATAAAGGAACTGGGTTAAAATATACAGTTTTTTGGGATAAAATTTGCCCCAAGTCCCTCTCAGGCTCCCAAACTATTTTTGATACAACCTCAAACTTTAAAGTTAATGAAGGCCCTGCTAATCACACTTTATTATGTTTTATTAAAAAATTTAGACTTAATGCTCGTATTTTTTTCGTTTTCGAATATTAAAAAAAAGGTAGTATCTACATACTATCGACTACCTACGTAGATAAAACTAGATAGAAACACAAATTTTAAACTGACAAGTAACAATGACAAGAGTTTACTGTTTCTGTTTTTTTTTTTCCATGACGTCATAGATATTTAAGTTGATTCAGTATCTACTTCACCTTACATTGGGTGTTTAAGTGTTTAATAAAGCAAAATTCCATAATAAATAATACTGAATAATCTCTAGATAATAATATTAAGTATATTTCAAAGTTTGGTCGTACCTACGATTGTGAACACGAAATTTTCCATTACTTAGGTTTACTGTGACGAAATTAATGAATCCCCTGTTGTACGGTCGGTTCCCTAACTTATGTATCCACTTTTTCATACTAGTTGTATAGAAAAGTGGATACATAAGTTAGGGAACCGACTGTACTTACAATAATAACACCTTATATTAGGTAGTATAGTTTTTAAACCTAAACAACGGGGCTGCAAAATTTTCTTCCGCCCCGGGCGGCTGATACTCATTATATATTCTGTGCCCACGTTACGCCACTGTTAAACACCAACATCTACAATAAGTCGAAATATCTCCTAAACCCTAAATGCTCTGGCAACTCTTTATCTTTTTTAGAATATCCTAATTGCCCTACGTGTGTTAGTATTTCACAGATCCGTTCATATCTTAGTTTTATACTTTACAAATAAGTAAATGAAATTATTTTTTCTTTTAAAAACCTTAACATTTATGGCACACGTACTAATCAAATTAATATAAAATATTTTGTCAGAAAAAGAATAAATACTAATTTAAAAATATTTTTTTATTTTGCTGATTGTGTTTATAGACTTGATGAAAGCAACCCAACGATTGCATTCGCAATCAAATGACAGATTTCGAATACAAAAACTATACATCATTTGATTGCGATCACGAGCGTCAGAAACGTTAGGTAATACGGTCTCTGAGACCATATTGTCTAACGCACTTGGAATCGCAAGTGTTTTCACAACTTCTTTCCGTCAAACGGCTTAGAACATAACGGAAAGAAAGAGATGGTAAATGCGTTCGCAAGGTGCGCCTTAGATAATACGGTCTCACTTTTCAGTGATTTAAAATTAAAAATTTACAGTCAAAATACCACCAACGGGATTTATCACGCTAACACGCACGAGTAATATTTACCTCGACGCAGACTTGAACCCCCACACTTCAGTCTACTCGTGACCACTGCCACTGTAATGTTGCCAAAACGTCGAGGTAAATATGACTCGTGTGTTTTAGCAAGATGTCCCGTTGGTGATATTTTGACTATGAATGAAAATCACGAAAGTTTAAAAAATTATAAAAAAATATATTTATAAACACGTAGTAGGTACTGTAGGTAAGTGGGCCTACCTTTGTAGAGCTTCCGCAGCAACTCATCGGTTTCATTCGTTAATTCTGTGATTTGCACGGACGTCATTTCGTAATTCTTGTGATTGAATACAGTTTGTTTTATAGCGGATTTTCCACCACTTTTCTGAAAAATAATTTGCGCAAGCAACACCACGAGCGGTGTTTAATAACCATCTACAAGTAATATTGATCTGCATTACCTACGACTGGTGATAAAAAAATAGATACACATACATTATAGATAAAAGAAGTTCTTATCTATTGTACAATAAAAAATAAATAAAAGTAGTTTTTGCACGTTGCACATACGTTAAGTTGATAATTTCAGTTTGATACTAATAATATTATTCTTTGCATATACATGTTCGTATACTTTTATTTATATTTTATTTTATGAAGGAATTCGGTTATCGCGCGCCGTTCCCTCGGGAACTGCGATTTTTCCGGGATAAAAAGTAGCCTGTCTCTGGCCCATAAATTATCTGTATGCCGAATAGCACGTCGATCTGTCGCTCCGCTTCGACGTGAAAGACGGACAAACATACAAACACACTTTCGCATTTATAATAATTGGTATGGATTATTTTATTCATAATAGTATCTGTTTAAAATAGGTAAATCTTGGTCTTCCTCTACCTCGTTTTCCTTCTATTTTGCCTTCCGTAGGTTAAGAAAGAAATTGTCGTGTCGTATCAAGTGTCCTAAGATATTTCCCCTTATTATGTTTGTTTTTGTTTATTTTAACCAGGCGAAGGAAAGGGTGGGTGTCGTGTCGTATCAGGAAGTCAAACAGCTGGCCGAAGACCGTGCGGAGTGGCGATTACTCCACCGACAAGAGCATAGCTCATAAATTTAAGAAGAAGAGAATATTTTTCAGACACTTGGTATGGGTAAGTAATGTAGTTGAAATAAAACAAAACTTACATTTTGTGAGCCGGTTTTCGGTTTATTGGTTCAAACCAACGATCCTTTGCGGGAGACAAAAAAACTTTACATCAAAATCATGTAATATTAGATTGATAACCAAGGGTTGAAAGTGACCTACTTCACCTTCATTTCTCTTATCTTAATTTCATATAGGATAAGTAGGCATGCTATGTCAGGCGTGATCATTATGTTTGGGGGAAGCGTAGATCCGTGTCCTGCAGATGCCGCGCGACCCACTCCTGCGCCTGCCTCCGCATGTCCTCGTCGAAGTGCCCGGCCCAGCCGCCCGCCTTGCCTGTATACACAGTATACAGATATAGAATATTTTGTAATCTATATGTATAAGTACCTAAATTACTCAGAACCCTCACTTAAACTTAAGATACGAGGACCCAGAACGTGAAGCATGCAGAAAACCGTATTAAAATAAATAAACTATCTCAAGAACATTAAAGATTTTACGATTGTACGTTACTTTATGTATACATCATCCATTGTTTCATTGCAACAGGTTATGGGCCCAGTATTCTACAGCTTTAGCTATTCGAATAGCGATAATTTTTTAATGAATTTAACGTACCTTGACGCACAAAAGCTTCAGAGTTCTCATTAACGATCGCTGGGTGAGTTATTGTTTCAAAATTAACCGATAAATTATTTTTAAAATTCTTGAAGTCCAAGTGCTCACACAGCTTTTGTATTTGCTGTTCAGAATATGTTTTCCCAAAAAAATCTGAGACGCGTTTGACAGCTGCTGGAAGATCCTAAAAACAAAAATAAGATAGATAGTAAGACATCCAGGAAAAGTATTAATCGATCTGCGTGATATTCGCATTAACCAACAAAGTCTATCTGTTTTATATGTGATGTGTGCATGAGGTTAGTGAAACAATACTCTGGGACCAATTTAGACGAACGCAAAAAAAGTTAGCATGACGCATACTATTATAATCCATTTATTTCAAACACAAGTCCATAGATGGTTAGTAATATTAAATCTTACAACTATGTTAGTAGATTTACAAATTCCAAAACATTCAATACATTAAATACAATGCTTAATGCTGGTCCACAAAAAATAGAAAAAAAGAAACAAAAAAAATGTTCCCCTTTTTTTGCGTTCCTCTAATTTTGTCCCTGAGTGTATTACAAACCTTAAGCATGTCTTCATAGAACATGAAAAGCATGTTGGGATGGTGTCGCTGCGCCCACGCCTCCTTCACATGCATCCAGAACGGTGTACATGGAACTAAAAATCATGGGATTACAGTCGTCAATCTGTCACGGACGTTAAATTATTATGTTTTTTTCTCGAGTACATAGAAGTACCTATCATTAAGGTACATATTTACATGCAGAATATAAATATTAGGATGCTTTGTAGAACGAAACTCGCCTATTTAGTAACAAGTGACATTAACTCTACCTACTATCGTTCAATTTATTCGTATCAGCTCTTATACGAATCGTCCTGCCAAAATGTACAGCATTGTTATAGGTAAAAAAAAACTATTTTAGGTATGTAGTATAGTGCACAGGACTGCAGGGCTACCACGAAACTCTAAACACGAAGTTCGTTTCGTGCGGTCACTCTGACTGGTTCCTTTGTTGCCATTTTGGCTACTGACACAAAAAGACCATGTATAAGGTTTTTTTTGCTACCGCGACAGTTAAATTTAAAGCTATTCTCAGTAGTAAGGAAGCCTACGATGCTAAATCGGGACTTTAAATCCCGAAATCCACGCTTGAGCTCCCCTACTACGGTACACTTACTTAAATCTTTCTGAAACAGATCCCAATAATTTTTGAAGTCACCGACATAGTCGTGAACCTTGAATCGTTTATTGTGGTAGTAGAAGGAGACGGCGACATCTCTCGGGTCCCGCGCCACGTATACCACCTTTGAGGTGTCAAGCAAGTTTGGGGACAACAAAGACATTGGTAGATGAGTTTTAATGAACCGCGGAGACGGCATCTTCTCCGCCATTATGTATCCTGGGGTCTTCATAACTTCAACTATACCACCGTCTAAATCCAAAGCATCGATTATTGGCAGCTGTTCGTGCACGAACGAAAACCATCTGTAAAATTGACAAAGCCCGTTGTATGGTTTTTTTTTCGTAGTATGGATGTATTAAAATCGGATACTCTTAAATTGTGTTGTTGTACTTACTCTATAAAATTATATCTTTCAAGTAATGTAATTTCAGCAGCTTTCTTGTAATCTAAATTGTTTTGCACGAGCCATACCAACTCTTGCGTCCAAGTTGTACCTAAAAATATCAAATAAGTACAGATACTTACACTAACACCAGTAAATAATAATTAAAATTATAAATCGAGGACGATTGCCGCCGACGTAAAGTTACAGTAGATTGTTCAACAATGGAGGAAAAGCACTTTATCACACGAGATATCGAGATATAGTTCTTTATCCAACAGAGGGAGTGAGGAATCCACATAGTTTTTTAATCTAATACGCCCTTCTCGATTTTTCGTAAATGCAATCGTAAATGAAATTATACGTTATTTTACCTTCAGTCATTCTGATACAAAGCCTCTGGGCTACAAAGGCTTAAGAGGTAAGACGTACTCATTATTTTTCAAATGGGTCGTAGGTCGAGTACCTACCTATAGCAGCTTTAATTAAACATAAAAGAGCCTACAGAACACTTACAGACCTATTTATAATACTACTAGATTTTGCCTGCGGTTATCGCGCGCTGTTCCCTCGGGAACTGTGCATTTTTCGTGATAAAAGTAGCCTATGTTATTCTCGGGTCCATAAACTATCATTATGCCAAAAATCACGTCGATCCGCCGCTCCGTTTCGACGTGAAAGACGGTCAAACATGCACACAAACATACAAACACACACACTTTCGCATTTTTATAATATTAGTATGGACTTAAAGGGTAGCATTCTTACCGCAGAATCAAAGTTATCGTATTTCTACGTTTGTCCATACCTATTTAAGTATTTCTTACCGCATCGCGGGAAGGTGGCCACCCAGACGTCGCCGGGGCGCAGCGGCATGGCGCGCATGGGCGCCGCGTGCTCCCGGTAGCTCGTCGGGAGCACGAACCGCCCCGCGCCGAACTGGAGGAATCCTTCCGAATGACCTGTTCACCAATGTCGTCAATTTTACAGTTAAAGCCTCATATCTTTTTCCGGAAAAACTGTGATATGAATATAAAAATATTTGGACTGATCTTTTTACTAGCCGAACTGGTCTTTTTACTAGCTTTCATTTGATACCCATATTGCTACGGTAAGAAAAAAATTCAACTCCCCCCCCCCCCTCAAGCGGGCGCCATTTTGAAAATCTATATAGCCTGTATCACTACTATAATTTAGACAAATCCAACGACACCTCATATGTCAAAAACCGTCCAGCCGTTTGGGCTGTAGGGCGTGCGAAAGAAATGGACATACACTCGAAAAACATAACCCTCCTTCTGTCGCAGTCGGGTAAAAAAGTTTTTACTGCGATTTAAACACGACCGCTATCAATTGTTGAATTAGGAAAATGGATCAGCGATTGAAAATTATCGTGTAGGTAGAGACTCGTACTCAACTCGTAATTACCTACCTTTATACAGCTTCCTTAGCAACTCATCTGCCTCCTTTGGTAACTCCGTGATTTGCACAGACGTCATTTTGTAAGTCTATTAAACTAGTTGCTAACCATATATGCAAGCGGTTTTATTCAGATATGATTTCAATAAATAATTTACGCAAGCAGCATGCGGACTGTGTTTAGTTACAAGCTACAATTACTTATCATTGTTTTGCAATACGTACCTGTGATGATTTTTATATGAGATAACAATATAACACCAAAAAGCGCATATAGCGCTAGTAGATAAAAGGTGTTTTTATCTTTACGAATTTCAAGATATTTTGATTTGATAGATTAATACATAACTATAGTTTTTACAGATACTTCTGAACATTTTGATAAATTATGTGTCTTATTCCGTTTGCGAAAAATCTGTCTATAGCTATTCTGTGTGACTTAGGTACATATGTAATTCCCTGGGAAAAAAGTATATCTCATCCTTCTCAGAGTCTCAAACTATCTTCATCCCAAATTTAATCTGAATCGCTGCGTGAAAATGAAACAAACTAACATTCGCATTTATTGTTAATGTCGCAAATACTCTACAGTGATTATTTGTACACTTTATCAAATGAAATAAAGTAAGCCCGACAAAGAAGGAAAATTTTACACATTTATCTAAGATAATAAGTGACTTCAGATCAGCCGTTGCGTAATAGATTACCACCTGGAGTTTTATCGACTATATTTAAGTCTGATAGCATTTTATCAAAATATTATCACCTCATTGGGACTGGTACCTTATCGGTTTTCAGCTTCTAATCCTACTAATAACGAGAGAAAGTTTGTGAAGATGTTTGTCAGCCGATCATGCAATTATGTCTGAACTGATTTAGATGAAGGTTGGTGTAGAGATAGTTTAAGTCCCAGTTGGGCATGGACATAGGATAATTTATATTCCGAAAAATTGTATAAGGGAATACAGTGTGTTATCAGTAGCCAGGTTATTTTTAAAGGAGGTTAAAGTTGTTAATTTAATTAATAAACTAAAATTCAGATTATCTTAACTTTCTACCAAATTATAATTGCCAGCAATGTACAATAAAGTAAATTGACAGTTTATAATACGTGTTGCAACAGCCGCCGAGTCGCGTTGCTCCCAGAGGAAGGGTTACGGATTAGCTCGAAACATGTTCAGCTAAACTCGATTTCAGTTCATACGTGAGTTATCCGTTGTGTTGCCTTTTAAAATTACTTTGCTGTACAATTGTTGAAAAGTTAACAAAGTCTGAATTTTAGTTTATTAATTAAATAAATGTCATGGTTAAGTTACAGAAATACGTTAGTTTAACCTCCCTTTAAAAAAACTGTCTGCGGTAACACACCGTATACATTTTTGAGATTAAAGTTATCCTATGTCCTTCTCAAGGTCTCAAACTATATCCATACCAAATTTAATTATGATAAACCTATCATAATGAAATTTAGTTTAAGGGTGAAAACATGGCAAATAAAAAAAACACACAGTTACATTTATAATAGGTATCAGTAAGGATTTGTTCAATAATGTGGCAGTGAATTGACAAATTTAAATTAATAATCATTTCTCTGTCACAGTGTAAAATTAACCTTTTCAAAATAAATTGGTAGTACCCGAATAACATTTATTTAATCAACATCTTTATCTCAACATATTTATCTTTGATACAACGTAATGAATACAAAATAGGGATGTTGACACCACCAATCAACTGACGTACTTTTTATGAGCTGTCAAAACCCAATTCTCCCATCGAGTTTCAATGGCAATAGCGAACTATGACGTTATTATCCGTCAACTCCATCAACTAACTATTTATTTGTTTTAAAGCAACAAAAAATCTAATTTTACAGTAAATCGAAAATCAATCTGGTTTTCAGGGCTAAAATAAAGCGTTTTTTTACTGGAGTTATGCCTTCAAATTATTTTTTATGGCGTCATCATCCCTAGTCTCCAATAAATGGAATAAATGGTATGAACACTTAATATGTAGGAAAACAATAATTCATAACAACTACGAATATTTTTAAACATATTTTGGACGTTTTACGTTGAAGCTAAGCCGCGAATTAAGGCCTTTATGACTTGACATCAGGAAACCGCATGTCAGTGTCAGCAAGTCCCTGGGCCATCCAGACGTCAGCCTCTCGTATCATTTCCTCGTCGAAGTGGTCACGCCATCCACCGGACTTTCCTGGATGAAAAGAGCAATGAAAAATGTATTATTGGCAACATTAGCATGGTGTTATTTTCAGTGCACCCAAAAAAACGTATCCGTTTGATGACACATAATTTAAGTAATTGGTTAGCGCGTTAAAAAAACGATACGTATTTTAAGTAGGTAATAAACCAATAATTAAACAAATAGCTGGGCGAAAACTCGCCTTTTGTCATTTAAATAAGACTATCCAAGACTATTGATTGGCCCCTAAACTTCGACTTCGGTCAGAAAGGATTAATCAATTTTGCTATGATTCCTCTAGTAAATTAAATGTATGGGATGTCAACGTGACATTAGTATACTGCCCTCCTAAGCCAAAAGGCGCTATCTAAAAAAACACTTTTGAGTTATTAATACTATTGTATAGCTTAAAACATTCTGCATCATATGGTGTAAATGACAGATTTTTTTTTTCGATAGCGCCTTTTGGCTAAGGAGGGCAGTGTAGTAACACAATGGTTCCACCATGGTACGTAATCTTCAGTTTTCTTAACCGTACAGAAAAGGATACCTTTGCGCACGAAGGATTCTGACGTAGGATTAACAAATGGCGAACTTTTGATCCAGGACGGGTTCGTAGACTCGTTGTTTTTAAATGTATTGAAGTCCAGATGAGCACATAGTTTCTTGATTTCTTCATCGGAATATTCCTTTCCTAAGAAAGTGGACACACGCCTCACGACGCTAGGGAGATCCTGAAAATTATTTTACTCTTGCTTTAACCTTTTCGCCGTCACGTCAAATACATTGTAATATCTAAAATTGAGCCTAAATGCAATTGAACGAAGGTTGCTTTTGCATTGAAGTAGGTAATAGACGTTTATATAGGTCGTTGGCGTGGAACCTGCGGTGCGTATAAGAGTCGTTGGCGTCGAAAAGGTTAATGTATTTAAAATTAGCCGTTCGCCCTGGCTATACACAGACTTCAGGACTTTATTGATGGTATGTATGGCTTCACACAGGTATAGGTATAGTTAACTACAAAGATATTAATACGGCCAAAGTAACAAAAATATGTATCATCCATCATCGATGTCGTCAGTCCACCTAGTGGGCTAAACACGATCTTAATGTTAAGTCAATAAAGTGCTGTATACCATACTACATATTTTTGTAATTCCCTTATTGATATCTCTTTCTAGTTGACTGTACATACTACCCCGTAAGCTTCTTCTGTCTCAGTCGCTCAGTTTGTATATGAACATTTTTAAATCTAATTATTTTCCTTTTAACATTATCTGTCATATAAATAGTCTCCCGAAAACCCGATAATAACAAATACTACAAAATAATACTTAATAGGTGCAGCCGTTCTAAAGCGATGCGCATTATATATTTCTTTCATTGATTTTTATTTATATAACTACATAAAGCCTTTACGTTATAAATTAGCACAGCTTATTTCCACGGCATTTTTGTTGTCATAGTGACTTCTTACTTATCGATTTCCGATATTCAGTATCAAAATATCGATACGCATCATGTTAAAAAAAAATAAAAGTAGAGTAGTAAGTACAAAAGTAGTAGATCAATAATAGACGGTTTTATCGCTAAAGAGCGATCTCTTCCTAACCTTTCCTTTCGAAAATGTGAAATAGACAAATATGCAGTATGCAATGAAAACAATGAATAGTTAACAACTTCTAATTTAATAATTGAATTTCATATTTTAAGTCTGCTGTACTGCAAATAAGTGTATTATACTATTATTAGTGCCTTTATAAAATATATTCATCATCAACATCATCTCAGCCGTAGGACGTCCACTGCTGGACATAGGCCTCCCCTATAGACCTCCAGTTGCTTCGGTTGGCAGCGGCCTGCATCCACCGTGAACCCGCGGCTTTAACCAGGTCATCCTTCCATTTCGTTATTAGGATTATTATTTTATGATTGTAATTATCAATATCATTTAGGTAGAGTCGATAAGTGAGAAATCACTATGACAGATCAAAAACGCTGCGAAAATCCCGGGCTCTGTAAATTAGGTACCCCGCACTAGACGGCCACGACCATGAGAAGTGGCCGCAACGATCAGTGGCCTTATTGTCCAACGTCTGAGAGCGCTCACCTGTACCACTACCATGAGTTTACAGTGACCGTACTCGATAGCAACGGCGTAAATTATTTGTAGAGGCGCTGGACAATTCTCCATACAAATAATTTACGCCGTCGCTATCTAGTACGGTCACTGTAAACTCATGGTAATGGTACTGTCTGCAGAAAGAAGTAGGTACCTAGTGTAATCGAATGTGATTGTTAAGCGCGTTAGACCATAAGGCCTCAGATTCAAGTTCTCTCGTGCGCTCTCGGCGGGCGAACGTGTGTTTGGCTTAACTTATGCTATTGCGACAAAACTGTGCGTTACAAACGAACAAGTACAAAAGTGAAGAATGCCTCAATGCAAAAAGTGTAAGCAATTCCTGGCTTCCAATAAAGACGAGGTCAAGTGTAAGGGTGGCTGTGATGGTGTGTATCATAAAAAATGTGCCCGTTCAATTGGGTTTGAAAATGATTTTTGTGAGGAGTGCGGTCGTCGCGGCGGAAGCCCGAAAAACCCTTTGAAGTGTGAAACTTCATTGTCTTCTAATGATGCTGTACTTGAGGAGTTAAACAAAAAACTAGAAATTGTTTACGGTATGCAAAAGACATTAAAGAGCTTAGTCGAGACTGTTGAAATGTACGAAGAGAAGTATCAAGAGTTGTTGGAGTTCAAGGAAAAGGCAGAGAAAAAAATGAGTGCACTTGAACAAAAGAATATTTACTTGGAAAAGTGTAACATGTCCCTTGAGCGACGGGTAACCGTGTTGGAAAGTAGAGGAAAGGAAAAAAATATAGTGATCAATGGTTTGAAAAAATTTGAGGAAGAGGATACCAAAAATGTGGTTAAAGTTATAGCCGAAAAATTATTGTTAAACAAGGAACTCATTGTTGAAGCGCGGCGAGTGGGTGTACAGAGCAATGTCGCTGAGAAAAACAGAACATTGCCGGTAGTCGTAACGCTCGCGACCCGTGCGGCTCGCGACGAGTGGATGCGAAAGCGTAAGAATCGTATTACAAACGCAGATGTTTACAACAATAACAGTAATGCGCCGATTTACATCAATGAAGATCTGTCTAGAGTGACTCGTCATCTCTTATGGCGTGCGAGAAGTGAGCTGAAGCCGACATATGCATTTGTATGGACAGATAATGGCAGAATCCTAGCGCGCAAAGATGATAATGAGGGTGGAGATAGAAAAATACACAGCATCCGCTCTGAGAGCGATATACTAAAATTGAAAATTGCTATAGAGCGAACAACTTCTGAATCACATAGCGAGTGATTTTCCTAAATTATATTGTTTTCTTTTCGTTCACGATATAGTTTATGCAATATACCTAATTAGTACTAAAACACCCCTAAACACTTTAGTTTTATTTAAAATATAAACACATAACGTTATTCGAGCTGGATCCTTTTGCTTCAATTGAACCAGAAATCGAATACAAAAAGTACAAAAATGTAACTACGTGGACCCAATGTCTAACGTCACAGTCAAAAAATACAGATATCATTCACTTAAATATACGTTCTATACGAAAGAACTTCAATGAGCTACTTGTACTTATACACCAAAGCAAAGGAAAAATCGGGGTAATAATATTGAGTGAAATTAATGTCAAAGAGGATGAATTAAATTTATATACAATAACCGGATATGATATGCACTGGATAACTAGGCAAAATAGACGTGGTGGTGGAATATTAATATATTCAAAAAAAGAATTGCAATTTAAAGCTAGCGTCGTAAACAGTGACTGTGCGGAAATCATGCAAGCCCAACTAATTACTAAAAATAGCAGGAAAATACATATTTTAGCTGTATACAGACCACCGAACCAGAATGAAAGGAATTTTATAGAGCAATTGTATAATTTAGTTAAGAAAATACCAGCTGACTGTGATGTGATAATTATGGGAGATATGAATATCAACCTCAATAACGCCTCTAATCTGAATGTGCAAAGGTACACAGCAAAAATGTCTGAATGCGGTTTGATATCTACTATTAACGAAAACACTCGAGAACAAATACTGGACGGGAAATTGGTGACTTCATGCATCGATCACTTGTGGGTGCGCTGGCGCAACATGCGGCGTAAAGGACCTCCTCCTGTGGCATACTTACTTGAATGTGCTATTTCTGACCATTATCTGATAGGCATACGTGTAGCCACTGGTGAGGACAGAGTAAGTGATATCGATAGTGACATTAAGGTTACAAGACTGGACAATGTGTTAGTTAATAAATACCTGAGTGAAGTAGAGTGGAATGATATCTTAAGTATAAACTGCCCATTACTGTTGTATACTACCTTGGTGAAAGTATTCCAAAATGTGTACGAAAAATCTAAGTGTAATAATAATAATAGTATAAATAAATGTAAACGAGTTTCACAGCCATGGATTACAGCAGAGATAAATAATATGGTGAGTAAAAGAGATGACTTATTTAGGAGGTGGAAATCAAATCCGCATAATATGACCCATAGATTGGAATATACAAAATATAGAAATATGGTGAATAAGTATATTATTATTGCAAAAAATAAGTATCGACAAAATGAATTAAAAAAGTGTAAATTTGACAGCAGGAAGATTTGGGCTAATATCAACAATTGGATAGGTAATGTCAGTGTAGGTATAGATGATGTAATAATTAAACATCTGGGGAAAACAGATAGCATTCAGAATATCTGTGATAATTTCTCAAAGACCTTTACAGAGGAAATAACGCTTATTAAACATGAATGTGACGTGAAATTTTTGAATCGATCCGACTATGTTAAAGAAAGTATGGTAACTTTGAGATACATCAAAACAACTGCTTGCGAAGTGGAGCGAACCATTGACATGTTATCGGTGAAAAAATCGCCGGGTTCGGATGATATCAGGGTCGCGGATGTCAAACGCTTTAAAAAACAGTTAAGTCCTATAATTGCGAAATTTATTAATATGTGTATAGAACACGGTGTATATCCAGATGATCTGAAACTGGCTCAAATCAGACCTATTTTTAAACAGGGAAATCACTTGGAATACTCGAATTATCGCCCTATTGCCATATTGTCCGTAATAAATAAGGTGACAGAGAAAATTATAGTGCGACAAATAACACAATTTTTGGACAAACATAATATAGTATCTAACGCGCAGCACGGGTTTCGCTGCGGTCGTAGCACTGCGACCGCGTTAGCCGAATTTACAGATTATATTAATGAGTGTCTTAACAATAAACAACAGATTGTAGCAGTTTTTATAGACTTTAAAAAGGCGTTTGACACCCTAGACCATGAACAGCTGACCCAGGCTATGCACGAGTGTGGCGTGCGGGGCCCGCTGCTGGCCTGGCTGCGCGCCTACCTGGCGCGGCGCACGCTGAGCACGGCGGTGCGCGGCCGGGCCAGCGCGCCGGCGCCGGTGCGCTACGGCGTGCCTACCGGCTCTGTGTACGGACCAGTGGGCTACATCATGCATGTCAACAGCATGTGTAATGTGGTTAAACAGTGTAAAATGTTCATGTACGCTGATGACACTTGTATTTTGTATGCCGATAAAGACCTAAATGTTGTTCAGGATAAGGTTCAAAATGATCTGCTGAATATTATTAAATGGGCGCATGACAACGGAATTATTATAAATGTAAAGAAAACGAAATGTATACATATCCGATCCCCGTATTGTCATAAAATGATTGACGTTGATTTGAAAATAATTGGTCACGATTATGAGTGTTTACATAGAAAGGAGAAAAATTGTAGCTGCCATGAGATTGAATTTGTTGAAAGTTATAAATATCTTGGAGTGACGGTAGATAGCCATTTTAATTGGAAATTGCATGTAAACAATGTATGCGCCAAATTAAGAACTGTGTTAGGTAAATTTTATCACTTGCGTAATATAGTTAACAGGGCCACCCTGTACATGCTGTACCATGCACTTGTCGATTCTATATTATCGTATGGTCTTAGTAGCTATGGAAGAACATTTAAAACTTATCTTGACCAAATTAAAAACTTGCAAATCAGATTCTTGAAGTTCCTAGTTGACAAAAATACAAAGACAGGTTGTAATCATAACTATGATAAACTGTTTTCACGTTGTAGAATATTGCCTGTTCACGAAAAAACTAGCCTATTATTAGCATTAGAACAGTACCAGTGTGATACCTACAAGAACCCAGTCAATCATTCGTATAGAACTAGAAGTGTTGCTAAGGATTTATTAAAGCGGAAATTAATTGTACCTAAAGTATATAATTATTATGGAAAGCGTACCAGAAAATACTTAATACCTACACTCCTGAATAGACTTCCAAGCGACATAAGGTCATGTCACGGTATTTCGAAACTTGTTTACAAACGAAGATTGAAAAAGGCATTAATGGATGGCTTCGGTCGCAGGTAGTGAATCGAATCATGGTGGTGGAATCGAATATTCCGAGTGTGGGTTGAAGGTACGAATGGTAGTAGTATTTCCAATTAAATATGCAGGCATGGCTGTGCGCAGCGCACGATGTATAGTATCTACCTATAACTATAATTTTGTAATATACTTAGCAGCCGGTGTCGATGCGCACGGCGCGATGCGCAGTGTAATCGTAATGCCGTAAATCCACCTTCAAGTTAAAAAATAAATAAATATGTCAGCAAGGTCCGCGGCGTGCCGCGCCTGCGCAGCCGGCATCGGGTAAACAATAGTGATTAAGTGTTGAAAATAGTGAATGAGAGTTCTACACTTTCTGCCAACAAACTGCTATGCAGTTTGGCAGAAGTTTATATTTTTAAGTATTTTTGTACTTGTTTTCTTTTATTTGAGTAAATAAAATAAAAAAAAAAAAAAAGATTTTAAATTCAAATTCAAATTCAAATTCAAATCATTTATTCAGTAAATAGGCCGCAATGGGCACTTTTACACGTCATTTTTTTTTAAACTACCAGCGCTTTCGGAAAGACCATCATTGCCAAGAAGAATGCGCCGCAAGAAACTTGGCAGAAAGTCATTTTTTCAAAATAAAATAATTACAAATGAAATACTTAAAAACTACAGTAAACAATTAAACAAAAAATCACAAAAAAAAAAATTAAAATAATAATACAGGGATGTATGGGGTCCCTTAGTTACAAAATTAAACACTAACTATATCTACGTTAAGTGGAAGTGTAGAATGCTTCCACCGTCATAAAAATGAAAAAAAATAAAATAAAACAATAATAAAAAAAAACTGAAATATGCATTTCAGGTCAAGTAACCATTAAGCTTTTGGATTCCGATGGCAAGCTCACGTCTGCCGCCCCCAAAGTTAGCTCACACGCACTCATGTCATGCTCTGAAAGCAGAGCAGTACCGAGGGCATGGTATTGCTTCCGTTCCCATAAGCTCTATGGGATCGTCTTGGGAACTTCGACGTAGCGAGCCTGTGACTAGAATTATTAAACTAAAAATATACAAGTTTAAAATCCATAAGCTTAACAATATACAATATAACTATAGCAAGGGGATGTATAAAGTCCCTGAGTTAATAATATAAATCCTAATCTAAATAATTCAGAGATGTATATAGTCTCTAAATGTCAAAGTAAACTACTTAATTACACTAATTAAATTATACAATCATCAGAGCTGTAAAAAGCCTCCAAGGTCAAAAATCAATAATAATAATTAAAATAAAGAGATGGAGATGTATAAGGTCTCCAAATGTCAAACTAATGCATGTTTTTAAATTAAATTCTGCAATGCGGACAACGGCAACAGAACCAGAAACTAGACACGAAATGCGCCGGGACACTGCCAAGTCACAATTCACAACACTACACAATACAAATACACCGACATAAACACACACTCACACACACACACACACACACACACACACACACACCAACACGAGTACATCACACATCAACACCCTCATCGCACATCAATCTTCATCGGCTTTCAGTTTTGGCCATGTCGCATTATCACATAAGTACTCCTCAACTTTATAGTAAGCTTTCTTCAGGAGTGCACTCTTTATGTATTCCTTAAAAGAGTTGTGTGGCAATTTCCATGCTTCTACGGGAACTTTATTGTAAAATCTCACGCAGTTTCCCACAAAAGATTTGCTTACTTTCCGTAGACGAAATTTAGGAACGGCAAGCTTATGCTTATTACGAGTATTGATATCATGTACGTCTGACACTTTCTTAAAGGACTCGATATTCTTGTGTGTATACAATATCACATCATGTATGTACTGTGAAGCTACTGTGAGGATGTTTATCTCCTTAAAGCGTTCTCTTAGTGAATCTCGGGAGCCAAGGTTGTAGATAGACCGGACTGCCCTCTTCTGTAGAATGAAGATAGTTTCTATGTCGGCTGCCTTGCCCCAAATCAGCATACCGTAGGACATTATGCTGTGAAAATAACTGAAATAAACTAGCCGGGCAGTTTCTACGTTGGTAAATTGCCTGATTCTTCGTACAGCATAGGCGGCAGAACTCAATCTAGCAGCAAGACCAGAAATATGCGGGCTCCATTGTAAATTACGATCTAACTTAAGACCAAGAAAAACAGTCTCATGCACAAGTTTCAGCTTCTCTCCGTTTAAGGAAATAATTGTTTCAAACTGTCTTACATTAGGCAACGAAAATTTTATACATTTAGTTTTAGCTGCATTTAGTAACAAATTGTTAGCAGTGAACCAGTTTAGCGCCTCTGCTAAAGTCTCATTGATGTGTGTTGGATCTTCTTGTTGCCTGTTTACTTTGAATATCAAAGAAGTATCATCTGCAAACAATACTATGTTGCATTTCTGTTCTAGCAAGTGGGGCAGGTCATTTATATATACCAGAAAGAGAAATGGACCCAAAATGGATCCTTGTGGAACTCCAAGCTTCACCGCTGAGCCAGCTGACTGCGTTCTATTTATGTCCACTTTTTGAACTCTTTGGCTGAGATAAGACTTAACAAGGTTCAATGCTTTGGCTGAAAGTCCATAGTGTTGTAGTTTGCGGATAAGCGTCTCATGCTCCACGCAATCGAAAGCCTTGGACAGGTCGCAAAATATTCCTATGGCATCTTGCGAATTTTCCCATGCATCATAAATGTACTTCATGAGACTTGCGGCTGCATCTGTTGTCGAACGGCCCTTTGTGAAACCGAATTGCTGACTGTGTAGCAAGTTATTTAGATTAAAGTGACGAAGCAGCTGATTAAGCATAATCTTTTCAAACACTTTACTCAGCACAGGCAGCACAGATATTGGACGAAAGTTGCCAGGATCAGATGAGCACCCAGCTTTAAATAATGGAATCACTTTGCTATATTTCATTAAGTCCGGGAACACACCATCATCAATGCACTTATTAAATATGACGGCTAGGTACGGTGCCACAATATGGATAACAGATTGCATAACTCGAACAGAAATACCCCAAAGATCCTCCGTATTCTTCAGTTAAAAAGTAAAGAAACCATAATGAAGTCGCGCTTTTGGGTGAAACGGCTAAATGGCCCTTATTTAGTCAATGTGGCCACTAGTCGAGGTAGTGGCCGTCTAGTGCACGAGGTGCCTTAATAAAATATGATTCGAAGAAGGAATACCTTGATCATGTCTTCGTAGAATATGAAAAGTAGATTAGGGTGGTGACGGAGCTTCCACGCTTCTTTCAGGTGATCCATGAAGGGAGTCCAAGCAACTGAGAAATATTTCAGAAAAAAAACATTCATAATGATTTATGTAAAATTTACTACATGTAAGGAAAACGTGCACAAACCTGCGAAGCAATTCAATAAGTGGCGAGTTCCCAATCCGCACTAGCCCTGCGTGGGAACGACGGGCCAAATCCTCTCATTCTAAGAGGAGGCCTGTGCCTAGCAGTTATAGGCTGGGATGATGTTAATGACGATGTATGTCTTAGGACGAATTGATAAATCGGTCCTTTTTCATAATGCCCGGGCATTATGAATAACGACCAATACGAGATGGCAATTTGATTGTAACTATTTTTGAAATAAAATCCCTTCGTTTAGATGCATTCTGTATAAAATTCAATATCTATCAAAATCTGCAAAGTAAGTTATGTATATATACGAGTACGTCCCACGCAGGGAACAGGCTTCCTCTCAGAATGAGAGGGTTGGGGTCCTAGTTCCCACGCAGACCCAGTGCGAATTGGGAACTTCACACACACACCATTGAATCTCAGGTGTGTCCCGGTTTCCTCACGATGATTCCTACACCGTAAAGCTCATGATAAATTTCAAAATGTAATTTCGCACATACTTTTTGAAAAACTCTGCGGTGCTAGCCCAGGGGATTGCTGATTATATGTAGGTACGACGATCAAATTAGAAATATTTGAACAATATAAGTGTTTATTTTGTTATGGATGATAATATCTCGAAATATCTTGATAATGGCTCTTAAATAACGCACTGGCAACAATAAAATTATCAATGATATGGATAACATAATCCAGTATTATGTCATTCGTCATAGATATGTTCATTGTTACAGAATGATAAAACCAACGTACAAGTAGTTACGAGATACCACCGGTTTTTTATTATATTCCTTTTTCGCAATACAGATTTTTGTGTTGTACTTAATACATTGGTATAAGTATGTATTTTACATCGTGGACAAATCGTGGACGGCAAAATTTCGGAAGTACTACTAGAAATTTGAGACCAAAAAAAAAAGAAGGCTTTCTGCCTAAGTTTATTAAATACGGCGCACTCTTCTTAGAATTGATGGTATTTCAGAAAGTCAAAAATGCTGTTAAACCATGTTAAACTAAATAATATGAGGTAATAATATATTATTTAAGTTTTGATTAACTATTATCAGTACTATTTTTGTAAAAAAATTACTAAAAAAATATCTTCGCTCACCCGCGACGTATGATAACTAAGTTTATGTAAAATATGCGTGTTTACATATTTTTGATAAAATTTTTGCTCAGCAGCTTAAAAACTTGACTGACCCAATTTTTTTTCAAGATTTTATTTTAATGTTTTGTCCACATGGCTCATATACACGGATGAACGAACGGAAGGACAGGCATGGCGAAATTACACATAGGGGTACGAAAATCTGAAATAACCAGCAAATATACAGCTAACAAGCTGTCTATTTGCATAATAAACTTTTGAATATAGTAACCACGTTTAGTTTTTAGGGTTTCCTAGCCAAAATGGCAAAAACGGAACCCTTACAGTTTCGCCATGTTTGTCTAGAAAGGCTAGAAATCTGTAATTTTGCACGAATATGTGTGCAAACTAGCCGACAAAATGGTACAATAAAATATTTAAAAAAAAAAATTTTTTAGAGTACCATAGAAAAAATTCAGGACGGTAGTATTAAGTATATCAAATTTACAAGAAAAACTGTAACAGGTAAGTTTTCTTGAGAATTATTAGTAGTTTAAGAGTGAAAATCAGCCAAGGTGTAAAATATACTACCTAAACTTGGAAATACGCCGTACAAAATACGAAATCCTTAGAAAATCCTTAAAATATTTTTTTTCAAAATGGCTACGGAACCCTATTTCGGGCGTGTTCAGCACGCTTTTAGCCGGTTTATTTTATTTAGTGCTGCCCCCGCCAAGACGAAATTTATAGTCATCTTCCTTGAAATTTTCAATAGAAATTAGCATAAAACAAACATCACTCACGCAAATCCTCCATGAACAGTTTCCAATAAGTCTTGAAGTCACCCACGTAGTCGTGGAACTTGATGAGCCTGTTGTGGTGGTAGTAAGAGACGGCGACATCTCGGGGGTCCCGCGCTACGTACACCACCTACGCCATGGGTATAGTTTTAAATAGGTACTAGTAGTTTTCCAACCAAGAATTATATAAGTATTTATTTATAAGTAATAAACATATATTCAAACAAACCAAAATCTTACAAAACTTATAATTACAAATAAAAAATGCCCTGGAGATTGCTCACTTGGGGCATAGTCCCCAGGACGGAGGCCGCATTGCCTCTCTGCACCGCCAAACTTAGGCGCTGGGCAAAGAAGCTACCGGTCCTACGGTCCCCTGAGACGCCGAAGAGCTTGTCCGACACTTCTTTAACAAACTTAACTTTATTATATAAGTGTTGATCTTACTAATACTCGTATTATAAACGCGAAAGTTTGTGTGGATCGATGTTTGGATGTTTGTTACTCTTGCACGTAAAAACTACAGAACGGAATTGCATGAAATTTGGAATACAGGTAGTAGATACCCTGGATTAACATATAGACTACCTTTTATCGCGAAATAATGTATGGTGCCTGTGGGATCAAAAGAGTTTTAAACTACATACTAATTCTGCGCGAGCGAAGTCGCGGACAAAAGCTAGTATCACCTAAATGTTCAAAAACAAAATACATAAGTACTCATGACGGTAACATAAAAATTACGCGTGTCTCGGAAATACGACGAAATAATCTTCGACATCGACAAAACAAACGATTTATCTTTAGACTTTTTTGCTCTATCTTAAAGACGGTGGTAGAGAAAAATACTTCGCGTGCGAATATGAGCTCATTTTATTAAGATCGTATTCGAATTGTATTGTCTAGTACTTACATATTAACACGTTCACTGCGTTATGAGATCGAAAACATCTCGTGTGAGTCTTTCATTCAGTGCGGCACCCGATTTCGTGTTTCGCACCTCTGTGCGGGAGGCAATAGCAGCTGAATTACTACAAATATGACGGAGACAAATACAGAAACTTGTTTCTTGCTAAAAATTAAATTCACCAGTGTATTAATAAAAATTGGAGATCGTTTAGGTCCCTAACGCACTGAGTAATAACTTTATTCATTTGGTGCGTTACGCGATCTTTTGAGTCTCCTGAATCGCAGGCCTCGTAGCCGCAAGGAGAGGAGAGCGAGTGGCGCGTGCGCCACACCATTTTGTTTTAGTGCTGTTCAAGTATCGAAGTGAAAAGCCGCGCGTTATTTAGGAAAAAATCTCGTTAAGAATAAATTGTTTATGAAGCAGTTATGAGTGCCATAAAAAGAAAAAAAATCATTTGTTTTGGCTTTGATCCAATAAATTAATTAGGTCCGGAGTTCATTAATTTAATTCATTTATTCACTTATTAGATCCCCCTGGTGTTACAGGTATAAAAAAAGTTAAAATGTAAGAAAGTTATCGAAATACCAAATTGTGTTACTCCATCGACAAGTGACATAAAAATTTTAGAAAACTTACAAATATGCCCTCCATACCATGTTTTAACGAAAAACACTTTCCTTGATAAAATTCTTTGAATAAAAATAGTTATCGACTATTCATGTTTTATTTCAATCCCATCACTAGTTCGTACACAAATTGAACTTACTTCAGTTGCGGCTTGAGATACATTCGATACCCTATGTTTGTTTTGTATTTACTCTGTATATTTATGTCAAAAGTGCATGCGAACTCGTCTAAAGATAGAGCAGTGAATTATCTTTAATTATAAACAAAAAACATATCGATACATAGCTTTTTGAGCGAGATTTACGTTATTTTCGAAATCTATTTTTTAGGAGTCTGATTGGGTCTCATACGCACTGAATTAAAGCTTGGTTACGAGTTCTTATAGGTCTCCAACGCACTGGCTGAGAGTTCATTGAAAATGGCCCCGCAGTTAACGTGTTAATTAAGTTCTCGTACCTATCATCAGTAGCTAGTAATTGTTACTAAAAAGGATCTATTATTAGTCTAGACAGACAAGACCCTATAGTACTCCATCATTATTGAGTATGGGTATTAAGTATTTTTTATCTGAACGTAATAGAATTGTCGAATAATTTCAACTCTGCGTAGCAGTCTACTACTAAAGTTAACATATGAATTAAAAGTATAGTACCAAATTTTAATACTAAACCCCCTTGCAAAAAAATAGGGCACCTATGGTTTTTCAGATTTTTAGGCATTGAAGCTTAGAAAGTAACAAAAACCATAGGTGCCGGTTTTTTTGCAAGGGGGTTTATAACGGTTATAAATGATACACGGTTAACGATTAAATCCGGTTAGTTAAACTTGTCGAATAATTTCGACTCTAGTTATTTCTGCTACTGACTATACTAAACAAACACATAAATTAAATGTGTACTTTCAATGTTATAACGGTTTTTAATCATCAATGATTAATGTACCGGTACCTGTTTGTAGCGGGATGTAACTACCTTAAAATAAGCTCCCGACATTTTTCCATTTTCTGATCAAGAAGCTAGTAAATGTTCAAATTAATCACCGTCCTTATTCCGCTGAAAGGTGTTTAACTTTAATTTTAGCCATATTATTTACTAGCTTTTGCGCGCGGCTTCGCCCGCGTGGAATTCAGTTATCGCGCGCTGTTCCCTCGGAAACTATGCATTTTTCCGGAATAAAAAGTAGTCTAATGTCCATAAAGTAATCCATGTCAAAAAACACGTCGATCCGTCGCTCCGTTTCGACGTGTAAGACGGACAAACAAACACACAAACATTCAAACTCACACACTTTCGCATTTATAATATTAGTATATTATATAGTATATGGATTACCTTAGTTGTCTCTAGCGTAGTTTCCGGTAACAGTGACATCGGTAGATGGGTCTTGAAGTACCGCGGTGAGGGCGTGCAGCCCGCTATCGCGCACCCGTCCTGCATGAACGCTCCGATAGCTTTCTTTTCGTTCTCATCTTTAATCTTATGCAGATCTTGCAGTTGCTCGTGAACGAAAGAAAAGATGCTAAAAAAATATGTATTTTTTAACATAGGCACCTATATTTTGAGCTAAGTTTGCTTATCCGTCTGGTGATAATTCGTTTATATCACGATTCCGCGGTAACTTTGCAATTTTCCGGAATAGAAAACATTCTATGTCCTTTCTACGGTCTCAAACTTCATCACAATTGGTTCCGCGGTTCAGCGTTAAAGTAACACACAGGCAGAAAGACAAACAGTTACTTTCTCATTAATGTTAGATATTAGTAAGGATTAGGCGTTCCCCATCCATCCATCCAATAATCCATTCATCGTTATGGGAAACCTTCAGGGTCAGTCAGTAACTTAATTAAATAAATTACCCTATTTAATTAACTTAACTTATTTAATTAACTGGGTGATACTGGTAGTGTTACTGTTTTAATATTGTTTCAATAGTTAACTTACTCTATAAAGATGTATCTCTCCATCAGAGCCTTCTTTGCGCCTTCGTAATCTAAGTTGTTTTTTAGCAGCCATACCATTTCTTGGGTCCAGGTCGTACCTTTTTATCAAAAGAAATTAATTCATATATATTTTTCAACTTTTTTATAACAGAAGGTATTTAAATTATTTATTTATTTATTGAAACTTGTGAGTTTCGAGCCTCTTGCAATAATCAGACGACTTCAAATTTGGTACATTTATTATGTACATTGAAATATCTATAACAATAAATAACGTTAAAAAGGTAGTACTTAGAACAATTTTAGCAAGAACTTAATATTACAAATAATGAATAACAATAGACTTAAATAAACAATAGAATTAAAATGTCCTGCCCAGAAATTACCGAAGAATAAATATTTCCTAAGTCATGTTAAATTTCGTTATTAGTGAAAAAAGTTAGGTATGTAAGTAAGTAGGTGCTATATAAAACCGACCTAGTTTCCTTGGATACAACTTTATAAATCTTTGGATCAAAACATATAGGAATCACATGCATAATAGTCTAAATACATAATATGTATACATACCACATCGAGGAAATGTAGCCACCCAGATATCGTCGTTACGAAGTGGCATAGTTCTGATGGTGTCGGCATGGTCCTTATAACTCATGGGCATGAGATAACCGACATCACCGAAGCGACAGAAACCTTCCGAGTGCCCTGGACGAACATTTCAAATTCTAAGCGTGAGTTGCAACAAGTTACTGTAATTTGGCAAACCTCTGTGGTGCAAAAATGGCCGCTTACAGAAGAACAAAATTCAACATTCCAAATTATTATTTCTCTTTTGTTTAGTTTCCTGTCATTCGCTCAATTACTTGGCAAGGCGTAAGTCGAAATTTAGTTTCTTTTGGATTTACTATTTCGCTGTGCTGCCGTGCTACTTAGTTGTGACGGTAATGGCTGCTATTAGGTAATACAGCTAGTGTCTGACCTTTGTACATAATTATTTTCTTTCCGTGCATGTTTTATTTTATTCTTGCATATGCTTTGTAAAACCTAATCCTAGCCTGACCTGGACACTAAAAAGAGCCTTGGATGGACCTAATTAAGCAAACAGTAAAGCAGGGTACCGCTCAGCTGCCTCGGAGCAGATCGCCGGAAGACTTAACCTCTGCTGGACGCTCCGAGACTTTCTAATATCCTGCTCTGTTTACCTACTTAAACCAACAACAAGTCTCAAGCCAGTGTTTTTTGTTTATATTCAAGAACTAGCTGTTGCCCACGTCTCCGTCCGCGTAGAATTCGTTTATCGCTATCCCACGGAACCTATGCGATGTTCCGGGATAAAAACTATCCTATATCCGGGACTTAAACTGTGAGTGTATACCGAGTTTCAACTAAATCGGATCAGTGGTTTAAACGTGATAAGGTAACAAACAAACAGACTTACAAACTTTCGCATTTATAATATTAGTGAAATAGTGCTGACTGAATAAATTTGTATGGAAGTATTTTCTTTGGAAATGGTAAGATTTCGATGATAACCAGAAAACTATTTAAAAAAAAAACATGTCCCTCACGCCATTTTTCATTACTAAAAGAAATTAAATATCATTCGTCAATTGACACCAAAATAAATAAGCAATACTTGCACTAGGATAAATCCGTTATAATTGTACATCAAAAACTCGAAAGCAAACATTCAGTTTTTTGATTCTTAATAACAGCCCCAACCGGCCGTATTGTCCAGCGCTCGCGATCGCAATCACCCTCTTTGAACACCATCTTTTACCGTGTGATAGAAAGAAGTGGTGAAAACGATTGTGGTTCCGAGTGTGTTACATAATAAAGCCTCGTGGATCGAATCCGTGACCTCGAGCTTCATAGTTAGGCTTTTAACCATTATCCTAACTGATCATCAAATAAATATATCTATGAGAAATAGTAATACTCATACCTTTAAATAGCCCTTTTAGGAAATCATTGGTGTGTGCTGGTAGTTCCTTTACTTTAACAGGTTCGGCCATTGCTCGCTTTAAACGAAGTGTTTCTCGAAACAAAATTGGTGCACTGCTTAGAGAGTTGTAGTTTTGTTTTGAATTTATTTTGATGATACCTTATCATGTTTGATAATTTAAGATTATATTGCTGTTTGAAAACACTTGACGTAGGTATCGGAACCGCTGAGAGGTCGTTACGACCAATTTAGAACTGATAAGACAACAAGGTTTCTTCGTGGTTCTCGAACAGAAACACCAGCACTATAAAAAATGCTTGTATATGGGTTGTAAGTATATAGGTAAGGGACCAAGCTCAAACTGCAGCGGAAAGTTACTATTTAGGATGGACTTGCATATACCACAAGCACAATTTTATACCTAACCCCGAGATAAGTCCTAGGATTAAGTAGTGTCTAAAGGTATAAAAGTAATTCCAAATCCAGAGTCAGGTCACAGGTTCTATTTGTTAACTCTTGGCAATACAAGCGGTCCTAACAGCTACACCCCAGAATCCTCGATTCGCCGACATTATGTCGTCGACATAGTTGTCAATTTGCCGTGTAGGTAAAGTATTTCAGTGCCATACTTACACTTCTTTTAAAATTCCATTCACTGGCATTTATTTACCTAGTACAGGTAAAATTGCTAATAAAGTAATACATTACATGAGGTATTCGAAAATCACAGTACCAAAGTGGCTCTACCTCTAATTCTATAAAAAAAATCAGTGCTGCGATTAGAAACATGTAAACATTCGCTCCTCGGAAAATGTTTATCTAACGGAAATTTTAATAAACCATGTAGGTAGAGCTTAAGTAAACAACTATAGAGTTAATAAAAATACATAAAAATAGTAAACAATTTTACTACAACGACACTCACAATGGCTTTAAAAGTAGGTAATAAATAACTTAATAATAAGGGTCTATGGCGGAGATCAATGGTTAAACGGAGACAACTGCGGGCTCGGTTTTCTCGTGTTCTTCAGGCTTTTGAGGTTCATTGGGCTGCACGGGCGAAGGTTCTGGCTCGGGCGCGCGCGGCCGGCACGCCAGCGTGACGGGGTCGCGCTCGCCCTCCGGGCCGCACTGCTCCAATGCCCCCAATAACTTGTACTCCTCCTTTTCGCCATCCGACTCCACCGTTGGCTCTGCTTCTAGCCTTCGCCGGCCCGCGATCACCACTTCCACGTTTCTACCATCGCTGTCGGCGTACCTCTCACTATCCGACCCGATATCCACCTTATATGGCGTGTTGGGTTCAACAAACGCCTCTGTTATCCTCACATCCGCTCTCTCCTGGAATCCATACTCTTTGTTTGCATTCTTGAACGAATCAAATAATTCGCTGATGGGGACCTTCATTTTGGAAGGGTAAGCGACGACGAGGACTACATTTTGGACGTCGGCGCGGACGTTGAAGTCGCCGTCCTGGCGTTGGTCGTAGGTGGCGGGCGCGGCGGCGGCGGCGGCCAGCAGGCAGCAGGCTAGTATGTGGAACATCGCGTGCGCTAGAGTGACCTCCCGGGCGCTGACTGCGCGGCCCGTGCTCCCGCGCCGCTTTTACCGGCACCCGCGAACCAGTCGCCGGACGAAACGGGCACACGGTAACGGTTAACACGGTACCAAAGCGGCCCTCGTTCTTGCGGATCCCGTCGGCAATCAAAATGTAAAATTTACACGGTCATTAAGACTTGCACCGTTGCAAGGTTTACTAAAGACTGCGCCTGGAAAATAACATTGAGATATAACTAGGCTTACCCCAAACAATAGTTCGCAAACATGGCCGCGTGGGAAGGCTATTAATTGTTTACATTTGCGGCGCTATATAAAGTCTATTGTTTAGATAGCCGTTGTCATAATAAAAATCTTGTAACACTTTCATTCAGCACGCAGCACCCATAGTTAGAAGCTGGCTACAGCGATAAGTAGTTACCTACTGTGTCATATTTCAGGCTATTTATTACCCCTAGCATTTTAATTAAATTTCAATCTTTCACATAAACATGGTCCTATCTTCAAATGGGAAACAATACGGATTACGAACATATGCTTAAAGTTAACTTGTGAATAACTCCATATTTTTTGTAGCGGTAACGTGGTAGGTAACTTTTGTTTCTTAATAGAAATATACACAGATTTCAAATATTGGCACTTATGACTGCAGGGTCGATTATATTGTACCTAGAGCCATTGATAGGCCTTTCGTCTTTGTCCTTTGGGCTTGGTCTTTTTCTATTGCTAGTAATGCTGAATAATGTCAGTATTGCGTATTTTACAGTAAAGTAGGTACCATATTGTACTAATTAAATTACTTAATAATAAGTTAAGAAGATGCATGATTATGGTCTTGCCACAAAAACGTAGACACGACTTAACCTACCTAAAATGTCAGTTTTTTGTGAACTGTAAACTGTGAACTTATCCAAGTACTTGTGGTAACACGGGTATGCGCTGGTCTAACTCGTGCCGTCAAAGATGTTGGTAACGCGCCGTGTGACAGTGACCGCGGGTCATCGATACGATAACCGAGTTTCCTGCGCCCGCGCATTACATTTATCTCTGTCACTTCGCGAGCTTTTGCGTATTAGGTTAACTCTTCGAATGTCCTGGACCGATCTCGTCTGCACCATGACCTGATTTTATAGACCACTAGAATATAGCTAACGATAATTCTTATAAAAACAGGCTACAGCTAGGCTGATAGATCCTTTAATACGATTTGAGTTGCGGTCCATAAAAAGCAGCATTCGTTTTTATTATTTTTCACAACATTTAGCTGTTCTGCCCTTTCAATTTTGCACCTACCGATTTCTAAATGTATCTATCGACTCTAGGAATATTGGCTCTACTACATAGATACCTTCAATGTGTATAGTTTAATACAGAACGTTTATAGCACGCTATAAAGCTTTCACTATTTGCACCTTAGGTACTTAAGCTAGGTAAGTACATTTTCTCTAAAGCAAATCTCACGACTCAAACGAACGAACTATGCCGTATCTACCATCTCGAAATTACCAAAACACTTGGAAGAAAAGGAAGAATATTTACATAAAAATTTGACGACCGGATAGCCAAGTGGTTAGAGAACTTGACTACGCTACGAAGCTTGAGGTCCCGGGCTCGATTCCTGGCCGGGGCAGATATTTCTATGAATAACACAAATGTATTTTTTTTCTGACTCACTTAATTCCGAATTTGATCGTTAATAAACTTAATATTCCGATTCTATGAACTGGCTACGAAACGCAGCTCGTACTACGCGGCGCTACGCATGGTGATAAACAGTATTCATTGGCAACGCGTTTAACATAGCGGTATAGCGTCAAACTTTATGCAAATTTGGTTCGGTGCTATGGTTTGGTTTTAAGTAGCTTAAATATTTCGCTACATCTAACTTAGATCTAAATTTCTAAATGTCTCTATGCTCTATCTAAGTATCGAGTCTCACACGCTTTCCCGTTAAGCTTGTTAGAACTTGCAAAAAAAACGGGCACCTATGGTTTTTGTATTTTATGTGCATGAAAGCTTACTTTCTAAGCTTCAATGCCTAAAAATCTGAAAAACCATAGGTGCCCGTTTTTTTTGCAAGGGGGTATACCTATTTTATATCGCTTTTTTAGTTGTATAGTGTTACAAATATTTACAAAAGAAGCACTTCGATTTTAAGTGAAAATATTGCATTTTATGTTATTTTGTACCGAAATTCATTCAATAAATTTATTATTATTATTTATTATTTATTTACTTCAGAAGAGTTTCTTTTTCGACTCTCTTAAAAATTATTATTTTTTGAGTTGTGACGCTATCCACGTAAAACAGCGATATTTTTGGACGTACTAATCCATACTATACTAATATTATAAATGCGAAAGTAACTCTGTCTGTCTGTCTGTCTGTCTGTCTGTTACGCTTTCACGCCAAAACCGCTGAACCGATTTGGATGAAATTTGGTACAGAGATAGAATAGACTTTGGGAAAGGACATAGGCTATCTTTTATCGCGGAAAAGAGGCTTTAAGGGGTTAAAATAGGGGGTGAAAGTTTATATGGTGGAAGTTCGTCGCTGTCGAAGATAAAACTATGAAACTTGGCATTTAGGCATTTAATATACTATCCATATCCATACTAATATTATAAATGTCAAAGTGTGTTTCTATGTTTGTCCGTCTTTCACGCCGTAACGGAGCGACAGATCGACGTGATTTTTGGCATAGAGATAGTTTATGGGCCCGAGAGTGATATAGGCTACTTTTTATCCCGGAAAAATGCACAGATCTCGAGGGAACAGCGCGCGATAACCGAATACCACGCGAGCGGAGCCGCGGGCAAAAGCTAGTGCTGTTTATAATTCTGTCAATATAAACAACAACTACTATACCTAGGTATTTATTACAAATAACTTAAGGTTTAGTTTGTTGCGTGTTCTGTTCGCTAGAATTATAAAGTGTACCTAAGGAATGGTGAAATGTATAGCACATTTTGGCAATGGGTATGCTCTGTGCAGTAAATCTGGGGGCACGGTAGTGCCCCCGCCAAGTCGAGCTAACTATTGACAAGGACAGATGCAACTGATATTTTAAATTGTAAATATAGTCAAGGTATAGTCGAAGACACGGAATCGCGTACCAGAGTGGACCTTTTCATAATCAATTTCGCTATGATTGTCAGATGTATGGAATGTCGATATAACATAGCATAAAGGTTCTAACTTGGTACGCGATTTAGTTTCTTCGACTGTACAAATGCGTAGGTATACTGATTTGTTGGCAAGTTAAACAAGTAAGGGCTCAAAGAAACATTGTTTTAGGGATTTTTCAATAAGAATTTTCATTTATTTTCAACAAAACGATATTACAATCTAACTTAATAACTAGCTTAAATTAAAATATATACCTATAAATGCATTACAATATCACTCATGGCTAAATCTTACAAGTAAGTACTTAAGTACTTAATGGGCAGTCAACGCACAAAGTGCCAAACATTTATCAACAGGCGATTTAAGTTTCATTTTAAATTATTAGTTAATCGGCTAAGTATTGTTATTTTATTACGCATAGCTGTCATGGGGATGCTCAGGTTGGTGGTGATCAGTGATGACGGGTTTTCCTCAACAGAGGCAGCAGGAACTGGGCGAGGCGATTTTTTAATCTGCGAACAAGATAATTTGCACTATGTTAGAATCGATCAAGTCATGCGAAACTAAACAGCAGAGCAATGAACCCCTACTCCTTTTTGCGGCCTTAGTTACCGCTAGCACGTATTTATGAAAGAAAATGGACTTGGGAAAATGACAAAAACCGATTGACTTTACGATTTATTTTTCTAAATTAATCGTTGGAACACAAGACTAACATGCCAAACACCTTTACGGTATAAGGGACGCGAACCTATGTAACGCATTGTAAGAAAAGTGTCAAAAACGATCTAACTGGTAGGTAATGTTTCTTTTCTTCCTATCTTTTTACTCGAACTTAATACATATCGAGGGACATCAAAAAAAATCGTACCTCGAAATAGATAATTTTTCTAAGTGAACTTTGTTGACATACTATTGATTTTAAATGCGAAATTTTTCAAAGTAGTAACGATATACATACGAGTAGAAGGTTGTCCCATTGGTTCGAGTTTTATTGAATTTTTCTTACGGTGCAGAATTTTAGCAAATAACATTTTATGTAAGTATTCATGGTATTAAAAAAAGTTAGTCAACTAATTCAGTGCTTTGAAATTTTCAGAAAAAATAATGCCATCTAATCCATATACTTAGACAGTAAATAAAAACAGCCGTCGTTTTAAGCTGAAAGTACGATTTAAAGTGATAAAGAAATTTCATGATCGATGTACAATAGAATTTGGTTTATGTGATCAAAATCAAAAATTTTACCTATTGTACTCTGTTATGTAGGTAATTAATTTTCAGCCAATAATCGACACTACGAATTATATTTACCTACCTTTGTGCCTTCTCCTGTTTGCGATTAAAGGCTTCCTTTTTCTGCGGCTTGGCGGTGTTCTGGCTGACATCGAGTGTGGACAGGTCAGAAGGCTTCTCGCCCTCGGGCTTGGCTTCGGAGGGCTTGGAGTCCTGGGGCTTGCTGTCCTCCGGCTTCGGCTCCAGAGGCGACGCGGAAGAGTGCTCGGGGTAGTCAGTCAAGTCTAGGAGGTCGCTCAGGTCGATTTCAGACGCAGCAGCGAGGAGAGAGTCCGCTGGTGCGACGGCGATGACGACGCCATCGATGTTGAGCCGGTAGTTCTCGGAGCCGTTCTGTCGCTGGTCGTAGTGGCAGTCGGGGCCGGGCGGCGCGGGCGCGGCGCCGGCGACCGCGACCAGAGCCGCGACCAGCGCCACCTCGCACACGACGCGCTTGTAGTTGACCATCGCCGCTGCTGGTTGGCTGCGCACTGCCGGCTCCGCTCGCAGGGCCCGCTATGTATCCAGTCTCCGATGCATTTTTTATTTATTTGCGGAGATAGCGGTACTCTCCGGCTCTCTGCGACCTACCACGCGGGTACAACTATTCTGGAATTGCAGTTGTTAATACGCTATCAAATCGCATTAATAATGTATTGAGTGGTTCGATTAATGTATTTCAAATAGTCTTGCTTTGAACTTTTTACTCACACTACACTACATAAAGTGGTACTAGCGCGTGCTCGTGCATATCAAAAACAGTTAGTTAGCGAGTGGTTGTTGCGGAGTATGGTTTGTTTTTATAACAAGTTTGTAAATAAAAGATGGCGGAGAGCGCAACGCCCTGCCGACCCAATGACCCGTTAACTTTACCTTCATTTGAAGTCTTAGCCGGCACGATATTAATCTAGTACCTAAGTACTTACATAATTAAACGTCTTGTGCGTTGTAACCATGTACGTTACGCTGACAAAAATATCTTTAAACTTGTATGCCAGTAACTAACAATATAAGCTCTATATAATATGTACTAAATACCTATTTTATAAAGTTGCCATTATTACATAAAAAAAATTATACCTAAACTAGCAAAGTAAGTAGATCCAGGTTCCATTTAAAGGACATGTTAGAAAGTAGGTAAGTACAGAAGTTTTGCAAATCAATTCTTTACCAATGTCAAGAGGAATTGGATCGTAAAGTCAGTCAAAGTAACATAAACTTTTAAGAAGAAGAAGAAGAATAAATTTATTATTATTTGCCAAAATTCGACACAGCAAAAAAAAATAAAATAAACACAGTTAAAAATAAGACAACCTTATTACATAATCTTAAATAATAATAAAAATCATTCATTTCGTAACTATTTTTACGTGCTCCGAATTGATTCATCATCAGCTTTTAAAAAAATCCAAACATGTTTCAAAACCCTATTGTTGAGTTAGCGAACAGATGTAATACGAAACAACAGACACAAAGCCCGAGAGCGCATTCTCTTCATCTTGTTCAACCAGCGCCCGCGAAGCTTCTATGAGTAGCCCGCTTGGCGTAGATTTATCATTTTGACTTTTTATCTACACCTATATAGTAAATCCTCTATTATGCGTTCAAAAACTATTGATAATGACCAGTACGACACTGAATTCTATTATGAATACGGCTGTATCGTAATGGTCATTACGATAATCTGTATCGTAATGAGATTTATAATACACCGGTGCAGTACTGTAATAGGCGTTGAGAAGCAGCAGGGTTACTACGAAACTCGAAGTTCGTGTCGTGCGTTTCCTCTAACACTTATACCTACTATTTAATAAAGACGCGTGATTTTGTCAAAATTAGCCATTAAGGACATTGCAATAAGAACCACGGCACGCGTCATCGTGAATGACTCTACCTATACATATCGGTGGTCCTGCGCTATTATTAGCTGATAGAACAAGTAAGAATAATAGAAATGTCACGAGAGCTTAAAATACCGCGCATAATATGGCTAAAAAACCATATACATACGTAACTATGTTAATTTCCCCCGCTCAGCCTGTAATAAAGATTCAATAAGTTTCTTTAAAAAAAAAAATTAAAGCCTTTTTGCTGACTGCACTTTTTGTTGACACTACTTGTACTGTCATCCAACTTAGATAATGTAGATATTACGTACCAATTTTAAGTCAATCCGAACACTACAAGTAGGTCAAAATCAACTTACACAATTAGACACAAAATCAACAACAAACAGGATAAATTAATAAAAATTAAATAAAAGCTTGTAAAATACGGCTGAACTGATTTTGATAAAACATCTCTAAAACTAAACTTTAAGAGCTAACCCGTTTAAAAGCTGCGGTACCACAGACAGACACACATAGCGGTCTAACTTATAACAGCCGTCTTATTGCGTCGGTAGTTAAAATGGTTTATTACTGAAATGGAAGGTAGTTCAAAAAGACATTTCATTGAGACTAGGTACCTACCTACCTATCTACCCTGATAAACCTAAGAAACGAAAAAAAAGTTGTGCTCACTGACAGCGGAAAAAGCTGAAAACTGCCATCATCGATTGTGGCAGGACATACTCAGCTACACAACACAATTGGGCCAATCAACTTTTTTACCGACACTAATCTGTCCGCGACATTTTTCAAACAATTGCAGATTTTTGTACCTAAGTAAAAATGGTTTTTCTGTAATTTAATAGATGGTGTACGTACATTAATACATGCCATCCTACGTGAGTTCAACCTATTAAACGGTGAAATATCTTGTTGGAAGTATAGGTAAAAAACTTAAGTAAAGGACCTGTTGTATGTAGTGGTACACAGAATTGATATGGAGCTTAAGTCATTTTGCGAATTTGGAACGTCAATTTGTTTATATGGACAAGTTACTACTACATACAACAAGTCATTTACTTAAGTTTTTCACCTATATGATTTTTTGGTAACGCAGGAGACGCCCAAAGTGTCGGTAAAATAGTTGATTGGCCCAATTAACATTACGATTCCTGCCAGTGGCGGATTAGGCATATAGCAAGAGTAGCAAATGCTACGGGCCCCGCGCATCTAGGGGCCCCGCTGACCAATGCCTTCTGATCGTAAAAAACGTCAATTCAGATAGAAGCATGTTTTTTTTCTAAATTAATGTAAATAGAACAAAACCAACACAAAACACCGCCAAAGAAAGAGATGGTATCAATATGATCGACTTAAATATAATATTTTACTTATACTATAAACTTGAAGCAAATCAAGGGCCCCATGATAAAATTTGCTACAGGCCCCGCGCTGGCTTAATCCGGCTCTGATTCCTGCTAACAGTGTTCTGTGATTTAGCCGAGCGAACGCCAAAGCTCCGGCGCGATAGCATCTCGGCCGGCTGGCACAGATTACCGGCAACCTGTCGCGATGCTCAGGCGCAGCTTTCGCCTAACTGTACCGATAAACGGGACTAAGTCACCGATCCGTTTATTTGCCCTAAGATTACTGTCAACCACCTAATAACCACGTCCTGCATGGTCGTGCCTTCCAAATCGTAACTGTAAAGTGATTATGCAGCTTTGAGGAAGGTACTTAACTAACTGCTCTTGACTTTAGAGCGTAGGGTGATGTTGCTATCCGGGAACCTGCTCATGCCTTACAGTAAACTTGGTTTACTATGTTTTTTTTGTGTACTTTGGTAAAAGTAATACTTTAAAAAAATGGGTACCTAGCATTTAAACTATGCAGTGCCTGTGTCTTAAATGCCAGTCTCTTTGATTTTGTGATAAGAATTCTAGAACGAACCATTAAAGTGTAAAAATAACAAACAATCATTATCATCTCGTTTCGCCCACGTACTCGTATTTACTTGAGCATCTAAATACAGATTTATATCGTCTAAGGTATCCTTTACCACTTTGAAAAATCTCGTAAGTATCGCAAGTCAATACGCCAGCAAAATTGACCCCTGATGATCATAAAGTTCATTCAGAGAAATTATCAATTTTGATGTAAGTAGTTATAGTCGAGTTCATAAACTTGTGAGCAAAAATTTCATCTAAAATATCTGAACAAGACTACTTTTAACGGCTAAGGGCCCGTTGTTTGATCAGCAGTAGTTAAAGTTACTAATAGTCAAATTTCCATTGAAATGTGTTAAGTATTGTTATTTTTGCCATACATTTTTACTATTAATTTGTTTAACTAATGATCAAACAACAGGCCCTTAGAAGCGTTTTCACATATTTTTGACCAAATTTTTGCTCACAAGTTTATGAACTCGACTGTACGAGCTTTTTCAAAACTAGCGACATTATATCTCACCACTGGAATAAAGGCTACATAGTCTAAAGCGCGAGCGCTAGCGATCGCATCCATCATCTCTTTCAATCCTCATCTTATACCGTGTGACAGAAAGAAGTGACGAAAAAGATTGTGATTCTGAGTGCGTTGACAATAATCTCGTGTCTCTGTTTCATAAACGTAACATTTATTGATGTAGTTTATAATAATAAAGCTCAATTTAATGGTGCCTGGCCTCCACCCACCATGAGAGGGCTTGGACTTTAGCTAGCCCTCGATGGAACAAGACGGAATAGAAAGTCTAGGTACAATCAAGTGCAAAAATAAGTATCTATTCGAACCACTCAAAAATATGTTACTACGGCCTTATTGCGTCGGAATAAGAGTCTGTAGTACTTATTCTTGAAACTTTAATTTTTATACTTGACTGTACCTAAGAGTAGGTACCTATGAACAACACTATTAAATATTACCGCCCTTTCACCAATCAGTCTCATGTAGAGGTGAACTCAGTTTGGTAACTAACCTAACCAACAAAAAGTTGGAAAACCCCCGATTTTGTCGCTTCAATATCTCAAAAATGGCTGAACCGACTTTGATGAAACATGTCTAAGAACCATCGCTAGAAAACCAGCTTTCAAATAAAAAAAACCGCATTCAGATCGGTCCACCCGCTTAAGAGCTACAGTGCCACAGACAGACACACAGACAGACAGACACACAGCCAGACACACATAGCGGTCAAACTTATAACACCCCTTTTTTCGCGTCGGGGGTTAAAAAAAAAGAGTTTGCCTGCTTGAAATCAAATAATTTTAATTATTATTGCTAATTTACAGAAAATCTGGAGATTTATGTTATTAGTTATAGGAACGCCTACACAATCAAATAAAAGCGAAGGACATTTGATTGAAAACTATTTAAAATGGTGGTGGTAAATTTCGTCTTGTTTTGTTTATGGAGGCAAAGTAGAGTTCTTAAACTTATGAGCAAAATTTAAAAAAAATATCTGAACACGCTTCTACACGCCATTAACAATAGAGTCGTGTTCAGATATTTTTGATAAATTTTTTGCTCACAAATTTATGAACTTGAGGTACCTACATATTTCTTTTAGGTACTTATCTGATGGATTATTTCAAATTTTGTAAGTTAATATTGACTCCCTTCGGCAGGAACAAAAGGTGTAGGTTTCCAGGTGGTAGGACCTCGTGCTAGGTCCGCCCGGATCGCTACCACCATCTTGCTCGCTAATCCTGCCGTGAAGCAGCAGTGCTTGCACTGTTGTGTTTCGGCGTGGAGAGTAAGACAACCGGTGAAATCACTGGCACTTGAGGTATCACATCTTGGGCCTCTAGGTTGGCAACGCATCTGCAATCCCCCTGGTATAGGTATTGGCGGGCTATTTTCCGCAACTTGACGTCTTAGTGCGCCTTTTTTGCGTGATTAAATCTGGTATTGCAGGTGTCTATGGGCGGTGGTGATCTCTCACCATCAGGAGACCCACTTGCTCGTTTTCCATCCAGTCGAATAAAAAAAAGGATTGACTTGAAATTTGGTACTGTCAGTAAAAGTGCTTGTGATAAAGAATAGTAGATTGATAACCAAGGGTGGAAAGTGACCCATTTCACCGAGATATTTCTGGCGCTCGAACGAAGTGAGAGCGCCAATAGTTCGAGGGGAAATGGGTTATTTCACCCGAGTTAGACACTCTACTTTTCATTTCGACTGTGAGGAAACTAAAATACTACAAAAAAACGAGAATAATAATAAATTGAATTTACTTAAACCTATCCAACCTCCAGCGGTACCTTTTCCACTGGCCACTTGCCATGGCAGACTATAAAAAAAAATCGAGTTGGTAACGACATGCATCTAGATGGCCATGCCGAAACGTGAAAAAAAAAACTCATTGACGTAACTCAATTATCTTCCATGTCGTGGCTAGTATAAATAAATGTACAAAATTATATAAGATATAATTACGATATAAATTAACAAGATATAAATAAATTAAATTTATTTATATCCAACCTCCAACCTTTTCATACATTACTTTACTCTTTGCATACTGGCCACTTGCCGCGGCCACTAGAAAAAAAAAAATCGAGTTGGCCACGACATGACCAAAGAGCTTATAATTATACAAAACTGGAGGTTGCACGCCGAAAAAAGAAGTTTGACTTTTATTACGGATGTTCGACGTTCAACCTCCAGTGTTGTATATAATGTTCTTGGTCACGACTTACATCTAGATGGCCATGCCGAAACGTCAAAAAAAAAGCCTATCATGGCATTATGGCGGGCAGCAGAATAGAGGAAAAATTTTAAATGTTGATATTTTGTAATTTCGAAAAAAATAGACCAATTGTAGAATGTTTTTAATGTGAACCTATTAAGATCGTAATAAACATGTCGTTTAATGTATAGCTGAATTTAGATTACTGAAAAGCTTTTATTTTAATAATATGACGTAACTCAATTATCTTCGATGTCGTGGCTAGCCGAAAAATTAAAAAAAAATTACTTTCCACCCTAGAGGAGAAAACGCAATTTTCCACCCGTCTATCTACCCATGAAAATTAAACTTTCCGAACAGGAGAGATGAAAAAATTTTATATGGCACAAATCGTTAACGCAAGGTTGCCGGTCCGTCGGCTCAGCAGAGCTACTTTGCTACGGTGCCACAAACAGACAGACACATAGCGGTCAAACTTATAACACTCTCTTTGCGTCGAGGTTTAAAAACTAGATGTTTTCTATTTCGTATACATGTTACATTTTCAAATTATGTATTTTTTTAGTAAGAAATAACTAGCGCATTCTAACCAAGCTATCTTGAGCCGCCATACTTCGCCCTTCACCCCCCTTCCCCCATATCTACATTGATTAGCGGTAAACTCGGTGGCCCGTAGCCCCTTAACCCTTTCGTTCCGGATGACGAGTTAACTCGTCTTGTGCGATGTGCTCTCAGATCCGGTAGACGAGTAAACTCGTCTTAAAAAAATTTACGTTACATCCTAGATTAGGGCAATCGACATCGACAGTCACTTGCACAACCGGACATATTGCTTCCTGTACTCTTAGTCTTGAGCCATATTTATTTGCTGCAGTTATGCAGTTAGTAATGTTGCCAACTAGTGAATAAACTTATTAGTCTACCCCAAGAATATTTGTTACACATTTGTGTCTAAATACGTTTTGAACAAAAAACATGGAGAAAAATAACTGTACCAAGCCAACGAGTTATCTCGTCTACCGGCTCTGAAAAGTGTTTTACGCAGCCGAGTTAAGTCGTCTTTCGGACGTAAGAGCATCATTTCTGTGAACGAGTTAACTCGCCTACAGGACTGAGGAGCAGGTATCAATTCACTGAATATGGAAAACTGGGTAGATTTTGTGTATGGCTTTGCCGGAACGAAAGGGTTAACAGTAATAAAAACAAAGGTAGAACGTATACATATTTTTATTAGAGTAAAAATATAATACTTTATATTTATTATTTTCTATAATCTGTGTCATAATATGTGTCATACGTAGTAAGGAAGACTTCAGTATTGTCAAATACTGCTCGACATAAGTACTATACAAACTTTATAACTTTTGCGACAAAACAATATAATCTTGGTGCATAAAACATAAAAGTGCTGGATTTTGCAAACAAAAATATAACATGATACTTATGTTATGTAAAACTAAAAAACACTAGAACAACTTCAACAAATTAAAGACACAAAGTAAATATCGATCTAAGGCACTTAGGTAGGAAGCTGTCAAGTTTCACATTTAAGGCACTCTCTAGTTACAAATAATATCATTTTCAGTTAGGAAGACACTTGGGTACTTCTATTTATCTATATAACCTAGTTTCTTAAAAATACACATCGCTTACATTTACCTACTTTTTTACTGATTCAGTCAAACACATAATATTGCATTTTAGGCAAAGCTCTGCGCAGGGGGCGACACTAGCGCAAACCCATAACAACGTCCTTGCAACGTCAGTTCTCTTTATATTTTGTTGCCATTACAGATCATGACCAAAGAGTATGTAATACCTTTAAAAATCATCATATTTATTAGTAACAAAATAACATGATATTAACATCGATAGTAATGATAGAGCTATATTTAAAAAAAAAATGAAATAAAATGATATTATGGCATTTAAGATACTCAAAAAAACATCAGGGCTACTACGAAACTCGAAACTCGAAGTTCGTGTCGTGCGGTCCCTCTGACACTTATACTATTTAATACGAGAGCAAGAGGGACGGTACGATACGAACTTCGAGTTTCGGAGTAGGCCTTCTGTTTACGGTATTGTGCTAGTGCTGCACCCTGACGGCAGAAAATTGCAGCCAAGTGCTTAGAAAATCGACACTGTTGATGACAGATTTTTGCACTATGTCAGTGATTGGAATGAGGACTAAATAACTACATATTTATTCTATCGCCCTTTTCTAAGATTGTACCAACCCAAAATAATCCACAATTTCAAATTAGACCTTCCAGAAACTAAATGAAATTTAAATTAAAAAAGAGTAGGTACTAACTATTATTTTGAGTTGATACGTTTTTGATCTTTGCATAAAATGTACTTGTCATAAGAGACATTTCGTATAAGACTCATTTAGCATAATTTTGCATAACGAAGCCATTGCCCTATTTTCACAACCTCACACCTAATATAAAAGTAGCTTAGGTTAGGTTGGAACTGTGACCTTACAAAGAAGAAAATGCGTACCTATCAGCAAATTAAGTTCTTTAGGTTAGGTCAGAACCGCGACTTGAACTCACACCATACAAGGTAAGGCCAAGTAAAATTATCGTACACATAGGGAAAAGTCGGAAGAGTGTAATTTTTTGAGCTGTGAGTCGCGCATTTTTGTCGCATAATTTTGGTTTCATTTCATACAACGCGTACAACTAATTTTGGCCACCGAGTGGCATAAACTGGACTTTTGAAACATTTAAAATTGAATAGAGCAGATATTACGTGACCGAAAATACACGACTCGCAACTCAATGAGAGCTATCGCGTTTGGATTCGCCGCTAGAGGCGCTAGTGTAGCGTGAGGTCTCCGAAATGTCAAATCTCATAGTTTTTGCGTGAGCTACGCGGGTTTATTTATGATTAGAATATTTTTGTGATTATTTTGCATATATGTGATAAGGGGCAATGAATGTCGTGTTATGAGAGAGTTTTGTTTTTCGAAAACTTTTGTCCTCCCTTTTTTTTCCGAACAAAACCGGACTACGCAAGACTGTGGTTGCTCGATATTTTTATGGTACGGGTTTAAGATGTATTAAATATATTATGATTTTAATCTAACTTTGTTTTCAAGCCCGTATAGTAATAGACTTTGAAAGCCACTTAAAAACCTCACGCAGCAGTGGCGCCATCTAGTAAGACAAAAAACGATAGCCGTCATTACGCTCGTCTGGCTTCACTCATCATAAGGTTCTGCAGGGGCGGATCTACTTAAAAGGCTTTTTGGGCTGCAGCCCAGGACCCCGTGGATACAGAGGGCCCCCAACCTGAACTGAAAACGATAGACGATATTGTCAATAATAAAAATTATCTAGAATTTAAAAAAATCCGACCATGAGGTTTGAATAATTAGGTAGGGCCCCTGAGCAGTATTAGCCCAGGGCCCACAAATTTAAGATCCGCCCCTGAGGTTCTGCAATATGAATTTCGGTGATATGATAATTATGCCAAACGATAATTATGCGATCTGAGATTATGCTAAAAAAGCTAAGTCACGTGGTCGGCAGTGTCTGCAGCCAGCAATCGCAGCGCCGCTTGGAACAGGGCGGGGCGCGCGCGGAACAGCGCCGCGCCGAGGTAGCGCTGCGCTGCGCCCGCGCACAGCGAGCGGGACGCCGCGCACAGCGACACCGCGCGACGCCAGATGCGGGATGATACTGGAATATCAATATCATCAACCACCATCGTAAGATGTCTACTGTTCATCATCATCATCTCAGCCGTAGAACATCCACTGTTAGACAAAGGCTTCCCCTGTAGAACTCCAGTCGCTTCAGTTGACAACGGCTTGCGTCCACCGTTAACCCGCGGCTTTTACCAGATCATCCGTCCATCTCGTTGGTGATCATCCGCACTCACACTTTTTTTTTAACGTTGTCATGAATGTTTTTTTAGCAAGGCATAGTATAGACGAAGCCAGTAAGGCATAGTATAGATAAACGAAGTCAGTAAAGTCGGGCAGGACAGTAAGACAGTGGAAGGGTAGTGGCGTTCAAATGTAGAGCGAAAGAGTAGGACAGTCCGAGTGAAATCGCGATGGAAAGTTCGCTGTCCTGCCGTTTGCACTGCACTGCCCTCGCGTTCACACAAGTCCAGCCACAAGACAAACGAGCGAGAAAGGCGATGGAGAAAGCAAACAGCCTCGAAAAAATAGACCGGCGAGCTATTAACTGTTCTGCCGAGGATACTGTCAAGACAGTACTGTTCTGTCTCGCCGTGTGCATTCAAATTGTAGCATTATGCCGATTTCACACGAGGGCAGAATAGTGAGGCAGAACAGTAGGCAGCACAGTACTGCTACAATTTGAACGCACACGCCGAGACAGAACAGTACTGCCTTGACAGTAACCAAGGCAGAATAGTTAATAGCCCGCCGGTCTATTTTTTCGGGGCAGTTTGCTTCCCCACCAGTTTTCTCGCTCGTCTGTCTTGTGGCTGGACTCTTGTGAACGCGAGTGCAGTGCAGTGCAAAGAGCAGGACAGCGAGCGTGCGCACGTCCCGACATCTTTTGCAAGTGGCGTGGTTTGCTAAATATTTTTTTCCTATTTATTTCACTGTCTACAATTTCAATTAGCTCATCCAGAGCTATTTTTGCAGCAATTTTTAGTAAGTGGCGTTAATGTTGCCGTTAACGCCGTCGACGCTCCATTGCTATTTCACTAGGACTGTCCTGCTATTTCGCCCTACATTTGAACGCCACTGTCCTCCCAAACTGTTCTGTCCTAACTGTTCTGCCCTCGTGTGAAATCGGCATTACTGTGCTGCCTACTGTTCTGCCCTCGTGTGAAATCGGCACAAGATGAGGCCAATGAGGGCTATCGTTTTTTCTCTCACTAGTTGGCGCCACTGTTGCGTGAGGTTTTTAAAAGTCTGTTTTAACGGCCATGAAAACAAAGTTTAGATTAAAATCATATTTAATACATCGTAAAACAGTACCATACGCATATCGAGCAACCACAGTATTGCATAATCCCGTTTTGTTCGGAAAAAAGGGAGGACAAAAGTTTTCGAACGACAAAACTGTCTCAAATTACAGACGTTCATTGCCCCTTATCGCATAATTGCCATAATTAATTTCAGATAATGCAAAATACTCACAAAATTATTCTAATTATGAATAAACCCGCGTAGCTCACCCAAAAACTATGAGATTTGACATTTCGTTGACCTCACGCTACACTAGCGCCTCTAGCGGAAAATTCATTCGCGATAGCCCCCATTGAATTCGTTTCAAACCTGGATTATTCTTTTGCACACGCGCTTGCGAGGCACGCGGGCGTAGGTCACAGGCTTCGTCTGAAACCTAGCATTTCTTTCTTTATATCCCGTAGCAAATGTCCAGGGTGGATACTCACGGAACTGCTGCATCTCGTGGTCGCAGTGCTGGAACAGATGCTGCGTGGAGGTGGCGCCGCCCAGCACGGGGACGCCCCAGCCGCCCACCAGCAGAGAATCAGGGAGGGTCATCTCGTTCACCACCTCCTCTATCTGAGCTTTTAGATGCTGCAAGGAAAATTAAGGTTCTTTTTACAAGCTTCTATTTAGAATGAATCTATGAATCTGTTTAAAAAAAAACTTCGTTAAGTTTCTTGCCAGATTCTCAACAGAGGTTTTTTCCGAACCAGTGGTAGATTTTTTTTGACGTTCATACAAGTACTTGTTACAGCCTAAATTGACAAGATTTCATTTTCTCAACACCTGTAAATTACTACAGGAATCGAAAGAGTTTTGCCTCCTGAACATGGCAAAATATTTATTATAATTTATTTCTCCATATTTAAAAAAATACAAAAAATAAAAAATGTATCTGAATTTGCCAATACTACGACAGAATAGATTTATGTTTCCTTTGCCTTTTTCACCAGAAAAAGGAGCGGTCAGAATTTTGACAACGTCTACTTCAGATTTACGCATGATTTACGTGATCTTTTTTTTTAATAGAGACTAGACAAAAGTAATGGATCTATTATATCGTAGTTTTGGAGTTAAGCCCTTTTAGAATAAGCACATCTTAAAAAAATTGTAATAAATTAATTAATACAAGTAGCGGCACGAGAGTTTAGCGCTGAGTGAACCGTGGAAGGGATAGCTGCGCTTGGGGGCATGGGCGCGGGGGACGTAATGCGACTGGAAAGCCAATCGGCGCTACGCACGCCCGCCCTTCCCCGTGTGATACCTTACTTTTGACTTCTGCGCAATAACCGTCAGCGCTAAACTCTCGTGCCGCTACTTGTAATCGTAGCGAAATTTAAAAAATACCAGCGTCTTTCTATTTCCAAGCAGAATACAGAGAACGAATCAAATTATAGTCTTAGAAATATGAAATCTTGTCAATTGAATAAAGATATTTTGACTTTGATTTAGTTTCGCCTGTCCCGTTGTCTGTCTGTCTGTAACCAAATCTTGAAAGTGGATCGACTTAAAATTTGGTATACTCATGTAAATTGCGTGACAATACAATAATCTGGTAGTGACATCCTGGTAGTCCGGCCAGGATCGTCTCTACAGGATGGAATTCGTCCACGGTTAATGGCATCGACTTGAAATTTGGTATGCAAACGAAGTTTCAATGATGATCTAACGATAATACAAGTAAAGTCAACAAAAAGTACAGTTAGCAAAAAACGCTGGTATTAAAACTTATTGTTTGAACTACGACATTTGAATATTGAAAATAATTAGCAAAACCGAATTGGGCAAGATATAGGTTTCACTTACAGTTTGTTCTGGCTCTTTTCCTCAGTCCTTGGGACACATTTAAGACACAATCACAGCACTTTCAGAGTTTTTATGAATAATTTAAAAGAGCGCGCGCCGGCCGGCATTCATTTCGAGCTGTCAAATTTGCGCAACTGACTGGTGGCGCCGCCGTGCGGGAGAAAGCGGAAAGTTCATTCAGCCAGTATGTTTTTGATATGTGCAGGAGGTTTTAATGCACATATTACTAATTATATCTGCCCAATGTAACGTACATAAACCCCCCACCGGGAATCTACCCCAGATTCCCCAGTTTACAAACCAAACCAGGGATGGTATTGAATAAGGTAAGTGGACTGTATAGTGTAAGTATTTGTTGACTTAGTGAACTAAACACGTGTAGCTGTAAATTGAGTAAAATAAATGACTTATTTCGAACCTAAAATTGTCATAAATTTGACACCTTCTTGCGTCAAATTCATGCAAAGAAACAAAGAAAAATAAAAATTATGCTGAATCCAATTCCATGGGAAGTGGACTAAGCTTTACAACGGGTCGCGTGTATTCGCCATTCTGGGTTTTTACTTTTACCACCCGTACAACTCCATCAGCTCCTGGATAAAGTTCCGTCACGCGACCGAGAGGCCATTGAAGCGGAGGAGCGTCAGCATGAATAAGAACGAGTTCGCCAACTTGAATATTACGACTATTCCTATGCCATTTTTGTCGCTGCTGCAGCGTGTGCAGATAATCATTTCGCCACAATTTCCAAAATTGTTGGGAACTTTGTTGTACTAGCTGCCAGCGAGTTAGTCCGTAAGTTGGTTCGTCTAAGAGATCATACTCTGGAACGGCTAATAGAGAACGACCGACTAAGAAATGGCCGGGCGTGAGCGCCTCGAACTCGGACGGGTCGCTCGACGCACTTGTTAAGGGGCGAGAGTTCAGCACTGCTTCGACACGAGCAAAGAGAGTGCTTAACTCTTCGAACGACAGCGATCGCGTACCCACGACGCGCTTTAGAAGGAGCTTGGCCCCTTTTATGGCACTTTCATACATCCCACCGAAATGGCTTCCAGTAGGCGGATTGTAAGTCCATTTAACACTACGATTATTGAAACCGGTTAAAACATCTTCAGTACTTTGGTTAAAAAAGTTAGTGATTTCCGCGAGTTGCCTACCAGCGGACACGAAGTTTTTTCCGTTGTCGGATACAACGGTTTGACATAAACCACGTCTAGCAGTGAAACGATCGAAAGCTGCGAAAAAACATTCAGTTGAAAGTGCACTGAGAACCTCAGTGTGCACCGCGCGAGTTGAAAAGCAGACGAAAATTAAAAGATAGGACTTTGATATTTTCGCATTACGTCTGTTACTCTCTTTCGTATAGAAGGGACCGCCTATGTCAACACCGACAGTGTGAAAAGCATGGATACCTTCAATGCGGAATTTCGGTAAGTTGCCCATGATAGGCTGTATGTGTGAAGGATTGACTTTAAAACACCTAATACATTTCCTAAAACGAGATCTTACAACGCATTTTCCGGAAATAATCCAGTATTTCTGACTGATTACACTGTGCAATGTACGCGGACCGATATGTAAATAAATTTTATGAAAATAGTCGATAAGAATATTTGTAAAGTTGCACTTTTTGGGAAGCAATAATGGATACTTCTTTTGATACGGTAGTTCGGCGAGAGACAACCTACCCCCCACCCTGAGAAAACCGAGGGGGTCGACATAAGGTGCTAACCTTTTGAGTGATGAACTACAGCTGTAACCGTTTGAAATTGCTTCGAGATCAGCTGCAAAATGCTCTCGCTGAACTGATTTGATGAGCACATCGTGTGCGTTCTTTAAATCTGATAGAGACGAAGGACCCGTGTTCCTATTAGACTTCGTCGATCTACAATTGTTGATAAACTGAAAACAACGAGCTAAGACCTTTTGAAGTTTGCTAAAACTCGAATATTTTTCAGTTAAATCATAAACAAGATTTGAGTCACGTGTTGTGTTTTGCACGCTAGTTTGAGCCAAAGTCGCGCATGGAATTTTGAGTTCTGGCACATTTGCCGATTTAAATTGATCAATTGATTTTACTGGCCAATTCTCTCTTGGTGCGTCTAGCCAGCTCGGTCCTCCGAGCCACTCCGCTGTCGATAACAGCACGGAAGGTAGCGCTCCGCGCGAGCACACGTCAGCGGGGTTGGACGCGCCGCTCACGTGAAACCAACAATCGCTTTGCACGGTCTCCAAAATTTTGGAAACACGCGAAGCCACAAAGGTTTTGAGATTATAACTGGGTGTATTCAACCAACTCAGCACCACAGAGGAATCGGTAAACAAGAGTATTTCATGAACAGGAATTCGTTCAGACAATATTGACTTCGTATATTTGACTAACTTGACTAACAAATGCGCAGCCATTAGCTCGAGACGTGGAATGGTCACTGTCTTCAAGGGTGCAACCTTGGATTTTGCAATGACTAGACTGACCTTCGAATTACCTTGATTGTTAAAACTACGCAAATAGATGACCGCAGCTATTCCTTGAACTGAAGCATCGCAGAATCCTAGTATCTGGTAGTAGCTGTGCTGTTTGACAGTAACCTGGCGCTCGTGGCTAAAATTCGACAACAGCGGGAGCTCTGACATGTAGGTGAGCCACTCCTTTTCCAGTTCCGGAGGCAGCCGCTCATCCCAACCCAGCTGTTGGAGCCAGAGTTTCTGCATGAAGCATTTCGCGTAGAATATGCAAGGAGCCACGAAACCTAAGGGATCATACTGACGACCAATCTGTGACAAAACACTACGCTTGGTGATCGCCTGTGAAGCTGGAAGTGGATGGAATACGAAGGAAAACACATCTTCGGCGGGTCGCCACTGCAGACCTAAAACTTTTATGGATAGGTCCTTGTCATCCTCGAATGCAATGGGCGTTTCGCGGTGATCAGCTGGAACCCGAGCCAGTACCTGGGGACAGTTGCTGGCCCACTTACGAAGCAGAAATCCTCCTCCACTCAGCAACTCTAACAGTTCATCCTGTAGCCTAGCTGCTTCATCATAGCTGCTCACTGACCACAGAAGGTCATCGACGAAGAAACCCTTTTTTAGAACCTTGCTCGCTAAAGGATACTTCTCGCAGTCGTCGTCAGCCAGTTGATGCAGGACTCGGATCGCTAGGTACGGACTGCTAGCAACGCCGTATGTGATCGTGTTTAACTCATACACCTTTAAAGGTTGATCAGGTTGAAACCTCCACAAGATGTGTTGGTAATTGCGTTGAGATTTTTCGATCAAGGTCATTCGAAACATTTTACAAATGTCACTTGACAAGCAAATTTCATGTATACGAAAATTTATTAAAATCTCATTAATATCTGCTTGAAGCTTAGGACCGGCGTAAACGACTGAATTTAAAGAATTATTATTTGTCGTTTTGCATGAGGCGTCAAAAACTACTCGGAGTTTTGTCGTGGTACTTGACGGTCGGAGAATACAAAAGTGAGGAATTATGTACTTAGAATCCACAGTACCAAAATCACCTACGCAAGTCATGTGACCAAGGCTTTCATATTCGGACATGAATTTATTATATTCTTCCTTAAGTTCCGGAAGACGATTCAGCTTTGTTTCTAAATTGTTGAAACGACGTAACGCTTGTGGAGTCGAATCGCCGAGATCAAAACTGGGTTTGAACGGGTACTTCACTGTATAACGTCCCGTAGTATCGCGACTGTGTTCGTTTTGGAACAATTGTTCGACATACAAATCTTCTGGTTTTTTAGTGACGTCATACGGCACGTTTTCAGTCTCCCAGAAAGAGTTCATGATTTTATCGATACTACTAGTTTTATTAGCAGAGAACAAGTTGAGCGAGGCTGTATTTGACTCACAATCGTCACTCAGTACTGTCTGACCAGTAATGACATATCCGAATATGGAATGCATCGCGACGGGCAAACCCGGGTCACGTGGTAGTATATTTTGACCGTCATAAATGTAGGGAAATAAGTCACCTGCGATCAACAAGTCAACTGGAGCCGCCGAAAAGTAGTTCGGGTCAGCTAACTCTAGATTTTTGAAATTATTGATAACTTTGTTTGATAAGGTTACTGTAGGTAAGTTGCTAGTTATATTACTTACGACAACAGTATCAGTGCTAAGCACCGGACCAAATGAGTTTCGTGGTTTAATTGAACATGTAACCAGACCGAAATCTTGCACTGGCGCACCTCCCAGACCCATGGGTTCAAACTGACACTTGCGTCGAGACAAACCCAGGCGCTGGGCACACTCTTTTGTCATATAACCGGACATGGCACCGCTGTCAATGACTGCACGTACGGCGTGGTAAGTTCCCCATCGATCTGCGACGTGCACCATGGCAGTGCCTAACAGCACGGTTGAATTTGACGAACAAGTCAAGCCGACGTTTGGCATTGACCTTTGACTTTGATTTTGACCATTTGAAACGTTTTGAATACTTGAAATGTTTTGACTATTTGAACCGTTTTGATTAATTGATGAATTTTGAACAGTTGGAACTGTATCTAAGTGAATACTGTGATGGTGCGGTTGTTTACACAGCACACAACGCACTTTTGACGTACACTCGGACAACGAATGCTGACGAAAGCAATTTTCGCATAATTGAAGCTGTTTCACTTTGTCAAGACGCTGCACCGGTGTTAAATCAAAAAACTCGAAACATCGATAAGTTGAATGCGGTTTGTCGCAAAATAGACATCTATTTGATCGTTCGCTATTATTCTTACTCACAGCTGACAAGCACGGCTTTTGGAACTGCTTCGGTGCACTACTGTAATTAGCAGCATTATTATTATTTGTTCGAACAAAATTCGGCTTTGCAGAGGTGTTAGGAACACTCTTAGGCGTAAACTGAATTTTTGATGTACTAATTTTAACCTCAGACATTTCCAAAACACGCGCCTGTTTCTCCACGAAATTAATCAGCTGTTCGTAAGTAGGTATATCGGTTTGATCTACAGATTGTTCGAATTCGCGCCTAGTGACGGGGTCTAAATTTCGCAATCCCATATAAAACAGTATGAAACTCGATAGGTTACTGATTTTCAAAAGTTTCAATGCTTTAACACACTCTTGATACGTTTGTAAAAATGTGTTTAGACCAGTAGCCGACTCAGTTGACAAAGGCTTAAATTGAAACAGCCGATCTAAATAGCTCGTAGCTAAGGCACGAGTGTTCTCAAATTTTTTGACTAGCAAAGCCCATACTATCGGATAATTATCGGCCGTCACTGGCATCCCTTTGACCACAGTCAATGCCGAACCGCTGACTGCGGAGAGCAGGTAATAAAACTTCTCAATGTTCGTAATATCATTGTTGTTATGAATTAAACTCGTAAACGTGTCATAGAATGTTTGCCAGTTTTCTAATTTGCTATCGAAATGGAACAATTCTAGTTTAGGCAGCCGCGGCTTAGCCGACCGCGAGTCTGGCCCGGCAGCGCCCGGGCCGCGGCCCGCGGAGCGCGACGAAGGTCCGCTACCGCTGCCGTCACACGATTGCCAAGTGTCGCTATTAGCCTCCGCTACACTCAGAATACGGAAATACATGTCGTCAAAGGTTTGAATTTCTTGATAATTTGGTTTAAATTTCGGGTTTTGTTTCTTATTATAAGAATTTAACTCGAATATGCATTGTTCGAAACATTCCCGAGTCGAATGAAGTTCTTTAAGTCGCAAATTAAATTCGGTTAAACGCTCTGGTGGAGTTGATTTGGATAGTTCAAATAACGTTTGACATCGTATAAAAAGCAGTTCTTTTTTGTTGATAAGTTGTTCGACATCGAATTCTTTTTCGTCCATTTCGAATTAAAAAACAAAAGACGCGCGCGACGCGTTGCAAAGAACGAAAATTGAAAACGTTTATTTTATACGTATTATTCTAGGTAAATAACTTAGATTAGAAATAAGCCTGTTACCTTAAAACTGCGTGAAATGTGTGTTTTATGTGTATGAATGTGTATTTAGTTTGCAAACTGAGGATGCGGTTCGATTGACCAAAATGTTTGAACTACGACATTTGAATATTGAAAATAATTAGCAAAACCGAATTGGGCAAGATATAGGTTTCACTTACAGTTTGTTCTGGCTCTTTTCCTCAGTCCTTGGGACACATTTAAGACACAATCACAGCACTTTCAGAGTTTTTATGAATAATTTAAAAGAGCGCGCGCCGGCCGGCATTCATTTCGAGCTGTCAAATTTGCGCAACTGACTGGTGGCGCCGCCGTGCGGGAGAAAGCGGAAAGTTCATTCAGCCAGTATGTTTTTGATATGTGCAGGAGGTTTTAATGCACATATTACTAATTATATCTGCCCAATGTAACGTACACTTATTTTATTATATTACAAACTTGCTCTCACAGCAGACGTCATAATAATTCCCTTGTAAAACAATGCGATGTCACTATGACTTTTTTCTACGAAAAGGTTCCACAGTGGGTCACTGTTCAATTGGTTCGATAGTAGAGCCTATGCCCTCAGCTTTACTTACCTAAAAATCTAATTTCCTATTCAGTGTGAATTTAAATCAAATTCAATTACAATGTCAAATTTTTCAGCACAATAATGATAACTTTCAGTATTCAGGCAATGTTCCCATTTGCCGAATGTTACATGGTTCTTGGTTTTAAATTGCGAATTTCGATACTAGGTTATGGAAATTGTTATGATACAGTACAATCATCTGTATCAATACCTGCCACAGCAGAGATGAAAAAATATCTGACACGTTCTATCGGCCCTAGAAGGTCGTATAAGATATTTAAGCACGATTTTTTGTGTCAGATATCGGTGCCGTCAACTGTACCTACTAGTTCTATCACTTACCTCATGGTCCATAGGGCTATAAGCAGGTGTCTTCTTGTTGTCATCTTTTATCACGTGCAACCAATAGTGTGTTGGAACATGCTGTAAAATAAAGTAATTTGTATGATTTTATTTAGACGACCAGATGGCCCTGTGGTTAGAGACCCTGACTAAAAAGCTTGAGGTCCCGGGTTCGATTCCCGTGTCGGGGCAGATATTTGTATGAAAAATACGAATGTTTGTTCTCGGGTCTTGGGTGTTTAATATGTATTTAAGTATGTATCTATCTATAATTATGTTTATCCGTTGCTTAGTACCCATAACACAAGCTTCGCTAAGCTTACTTTGGGACTAGGTCAATTGGTGTGAATTGTCCCGTGATATTTATTATTACCTATTAATATTTATTATTATTCGAGATCTATTTGTATTTATTTCTTTAATCAGTAATATTATTCCTTCCGGTCACTCTTTTTACACACATAAAACGAGGCGGGCTAGTTAGATCAATTTACTAGAATAGCTTTTTCCTAGTGGGAAATTTTAATTTGCTTTTTTATTCCAAATACTTTTTCCCCATTGTTGTTTTTACTAAAGCTTATTTTAAGATTGTTTTTTTTGGAATCTTTTTGTATTTTTTATTTCAATTCCAAATTTCCTATGTACATCTATGTTTCGGTTTGTATTTTCAATTTAAAGCTTATTTTCACAATCGCGTTTATTCCCCATTTTCAACCGACTTCAAAAAAAGCAGGAGGTTCTCAATTTATCTGAAGGTACCTATGTTGTTTTTTAATCAACACAGAAATAGTATCGACGGAAATATATTAAATGGGAGTATATTTATAAACTGTGGGGAAACCCTGCTGCAGGGGTACTACGAAACTCGAAACTCGAAGTTGGTGTCGTGCGGTCCCTCTGACACTTATTTATACTATTTAATTAGAGAGCGAGAGGGACGGTAACACACGAACTTTGAGTTTCGTAGTAGCACCTACAGTGTTGCCAGTCGGTACACTCACGTTGGTATCGGCGAGCATGAGCACCGAGTGTTTGTGGGGCTGCGCGGTGGTGTCCGGAGACAGGCGCTCCACGCAGGCGGGGTACAGCGCGGCCAGCACCACGCTGCCAGGCCCTCCCAGGCGGCGCGAGCTCTGCTCCGCAGCGGCTAGCTCGTCCAACTTGTTGTATATTAGGTTCACCACTCGCGGTTTCACACCTGTTTTGGAAGTTATAGGAGTGAGATAAAAAAAGATTCGTAAAAAAAAATCAAAAGTGTTTTATTTGTGAAACACAAATGATGGCTGCATAAATATAGAGATGTTAAATTTTTTCGTTTTGCACTATGTTTTGCCAGCTGGCGTACAAAAACATTGGCTATTAAGCCAGATATTAACCTAGTATACTTATATTTTGAACATTACATTGGATAGGTATACGAGAAAAAAAACAAATCAAATTAGACAGAAATAATTACAAACCATTTAGGTCATCATTTAAATAATCTAGAACAGAATAATAGCATTTATTCGTAAGTAGGGTTAGTAATTTACGTCTCAGAAGTGGCACTGGTAATAGTTTAAATTAGATTAAAAGACTTGCCAAAGTTCGTTCATGTTTTATTAGAATTATAAGTAAGGTCAGTAAGTTGTTTATTGCTCTCTCTTATATCGCAGGTGGTAGGACCTTGTGCAAGGTCCGCCCGGATTACTACCACCATCTTGCTCGCTAATCCTGCCGTGAAGCACCAGTGCTTGCACTGTTGTGTTTCGACGCGGAGAATAAGACAGCCGGTGAAACTACTGACACTTGAGGTATTCCAACTTAGGCCTCTAGGTTGGCAACGCATCTGCAATACCCCTGGTGTTGCAGATGTTTATGGGCGGTGGTGATCTCTTACCACCAGGAGACTCACTTGCTCGTTTGCCTTCCAGTCGAATAAAAAAAAAAGCTCATTCACGATGTTGCGTGCCGTGGTTCTTATTACAATGTCATTTCATTAATGTCTCATTTTGTCAAAGTCACGCGTCTTCGTGGATGGCACTAGGTATAAGTATAACTAGGTTACGTATAAACAATTATAACGTGTAATTATCATGTTCTGGCCACATAAAAAGCAATCATACTTACCATGTCTGTTCAAATGTTGGCATGAAACATTAATTTTGATTATTGGTAGTGTACATCTCTTTTAGCGCAAGATTCAATTTCGCATTATTAGCTGTAGATGCTGAATGCATTATGTTTAAATAATACTTGTAAGCATAATCCTACTTTTTTTTTAAATTCCTGCTGCCATATACTTTTCCAATAACAGATATGAGAAAAGTGAGTAATCCATTTTGTTCAATAATGAGCTTAATTAAAAGTAAAAAAGATTCTAAAAAAAATAGTACTAAAATAGGCAGCAAACATTCATAAACTGAAATCTCAAACAGAATGTATATTAAATATATTGACCCGGATAACTCACGTCTTATATAGAGTTTAGCCCGACATGTTTCGGGCAGAGCGATGTTCTTAGTGTTGCGTGATACCCTACATTTGACAGTTATGATGAAAATAACGATGAAAACGCGGGTAGTTGTGCGCCGGTGTCAGTTTCGTCGGGTAGTCGCGCGACCAGAGTGGCGGCGCGCAGTGCGCGTGTTGCAGAAGCCGAGTCGCGTGACTCCTAAGAGGAAGGGCTACGGATTAGCCCGAAACATATCGGGCTAAGCTCGATTTAAGACGTAAGTTATCCGGGTCAATATATTTAATATGAGTGAGTCTCACAGTACTTTCATGTTCAGAATGTATATTTAACACGATCATACCAAAATGTTCAGCAACAAGCGCGCAGTCGGCATCCTCGCTCCACGCCAGTATAACCTGCAGCGCCTGCAGTAAAGAGCACTGCAGCTTTTGGAATAAGGAGCCCTGACGCACCGACTGACGGGACCCGCAGCCAGAACACACCCATTGAACCCTTGAATTGAAACAAACAAAATATTATGTTTAATGTTGTTGCCTGTAGCTTTGTGGGCATTCCTGCAGGAGCAAAAGGGAGGCCAAATGTAGCCTATATTAATCAGGGTCTAACATCTGCTAGTTGAGTTGCTCTGAAGATGAGCTCTGGTTGAGTTTGAAACACGTAAGTTTAGGGTGGTGGTGGTGGTCACCTCAGTGACAGATGGGTTTGTGATTTGCGTGTGGTCTTACAGTGTGGAGGTGGAAGAACTGTATGTATGAGCACACATACACACACATAGAGCTATAGTAAGATCCCGGGTGAGCAAAGTCATTGCTTTAGTTCATCAAAATTCTCATATTAAAAAAAAAACTATACATAATTATCTAGTCAAAGAACAACATAAACTTAAACAATTTTCACTTATTAGAGCATTTTGGAAAGCAAATTGATACAAAGAAACAACACTCAAATCATTGGCTAAAGTGTCAGACCTCGTAACTCCATCAGATCAAACTTTACAGAAGGCACAAAAACTTCAACACCAAAAATGTTGTATGAAGGTTTGCTTTGGTTTTAATATATTAATACAATTATTAAAATTCTTAGGAATAATATTCCAAAGAAAAAAATTATAAAAAAAGTTATAATAATTGTATAAAATGAAGTTACAAGATTTTCTTGAAATGACTTACAAAGTTAGGAGTTATGCGGTCTGACACTTTAGACAACGAAATGTATAATCTCACACAGATCTGTACTGTCATAAGAGAAAGTAAATAAATGAATTTGGCTTCTACTTAGAAGAAAAGTGTAAAGATGCGTTATTTTTACCTGTCAATAACTCTAGCTTTTTTGCACTCAACCTTGCACTCTGGTTTTCCTGTAGGACAGTTGACTGTTTTCTGCAGAAGACCATGAGACTGTAGTTTCTCCACTATCTGCTTTTCTAGACTAGTGTCATCAGTCAAAGTAGTGAAGCTATCATACAGTTGATGATTTCTGAAAAAGTTAGGAGACAGCATAAAGCATAATACAGTGTACTCACTCTGACCTTCAACTTTTAGCTATAAGGCTAGCATGACTGATAGACTTCTGTTGGTGCTATATGCATCTTTTTTCAAGATTCTGTATATCTGAGTAAAAACACAGAACAATAAATTAATTTATTTATTCAACAAGCACTTTATAACATTACAAACATGAATCCAACATCGCAAAATACAAATTATTATAACAATGAGCTAGTCAAATAACTCGCCCCTTGCTATTCCTGGTGCAAAGGTGCCTATAATGCTCGCGGCATTTCCACGTTGGATAGCTAAGAACAGCCTTTGCACCAATAAATTGTCACTTATGTGATTATTTTAACCCCTGATATGTGAACGTGAATAAGGGCTACATTTGCATGAGGCTGCATTAAATATTAGCTTTATGTTATAAGTCAATGTTATGGACAATGAGGATATCTATTCTTTATGTGGTCTGAAATAAATCATTTTTATTTTTTTTTTATTTTTTTTATAAGTAATTAAATCTCAAAATACAAACTAAAAATAAACCATGAATAAAAAATACAAACAGTATGACACAGTAAAAAGTGGGTCTATTCCGACTAGTTCCATTGATGAAACTAGTTGGACTTTTACCCTCTTTGTTAAATTTAACTACTGAGAAAAAAAAGTCCAACTAGTTCCATCAATGGAACTAGTCGGGATAGACCAAAAAGTGAAGTTTTACATGATAGCCACATTAATTTCGACGGGTGAAAGGCTATTTGTATTAAGCGACAACATATTCCTATGTCGCTTAAAACAAATAGCCCGGAAACCGTCGATTTGATTTTTGCCACATTCATTAAGATTCTTATCACATAATACAGCTGACTATTCATCATGTAGCAGAGTAAGGGCATCGCCAAGGGTGGGCAGAAAGAGACAGCTGTGACGAGTACTAGATAATGACTGCTTTTGTTTGTCCTTATGTTTCTTACCATTCCCATAATCGATACATCAATTTTGCCCCCTCTTTACTATCAGTTAGTGACACTTTTGTAGCTAACGTCTGGAATACTAGTCTAATTCCACACTACCGAAAGGCTCTTTTTTTGGTAAAGATGATGAAAAACACCTTAGCTTTACTTACTCTGGGCCTACGATGAACGGAAATCGTGTCTCACATGATGCCTCTTTTGGACTAGTATCGAAGGTAGTAGAATCCGCTTCCATTTTCGTAGTAAATATGAAGTTAATGCAGTTATTTTACTAGTCTAGCAAAGGATTGCATTGCTAATGATAAACAGAACAGCTGCTGTATAAAGCGTAGACGCGTAGAGAGCTGCAGTTGACAGTTACTTTTTGCAATGTTTATTAATGTTTAATACTTCCTTCAGAAGTAATATTCAATTCAAAAATAATAATAAATGTGCCCGTATGCGTGCGTTCTGCCTGTTTAGCTTTTGATTGACATTGACAATTTGACAAACCATGACAGCTGTCAAAATATACATATATGTATTTTTTAATTCATTCTATAAGGGTTAAAGGCGATGGGATAGACAAAAGTTGCTGTGGACAGAAGCGCCGTGCAGTGAGTCTGTTCAATTTTTAGGTTATATTTCCTTTAGAATAATTTTCCTTCCTAATTAACTCTCTGGTGGTGGTTTAATTAGTATATAATATTGTGCTAACTCATTAATCCATCTGTCCGGTTGGCCAAAGGCCAAAGTTATGGAGGGGAACGAGGAGCCCCCGGATCCGGGCGGCGGTAGCTCCATGAACTCGATGGAGATGGATACGCAAACTATTACACGAAAGCGTAGCCTTAATTTCTTGGAACAATCGCCGTCCGTTACTTCTGAACCGAAAGGAAAAAAAGTGATGCAGGGAACGGATGCCGACAATGCATCTATAGCAAGCTTTTATAAACACCCTGACTTAGACGAGGACTCCCGCAAATACGGCATTAATGATAGTGGCCCATTTGTCGTTCACATCTCCCGAGACGCAGAGTCTAGCAACTCGGGTATCTCATTACAACCTATAAAGGTTGGCCTCGCTTTTGCCAGAGATAATATACAAAACATAAAAAAAGATGGTATTAAGTCTGTAGGCAGAAACCGTGTCTCGGTAGAATTTAAGACCGCTGTTGATGCAAATAACATTCTAGAAAACCCCTGCTTATCCAAACATAAATACAAAGCCCACATCCCAACATACAACGTTTCCCGTATGGGTTTGATTCGTGGTGTACCAGTCGACTGGTCGATGGAAGAATTTGTTGACGCGACTGACCTTAAAGACGGACATGGCAAAATCCTCAAAGCCAGACGCCTCCAACGGAAAGTAATCAATGACGGAGGTCCTCCATCCTGGGTCCCAACTCAAACTGTTGTGGTGACCTTCGAAGGTCAAAAACTCCCTGAGAAAGTCTTTGCTTTCTATACATCGCTGAAGGTCGAAGTATACGTGCTCCCAACAATCCAATGTCGAAAATGCCTGAGGTTTGGTCACATTCAGGCCCAGTGCCGTTCCGATGCCCGTTGTTTCAAGTGCGCACAAAAACACCCTGGTGAAGGATGCAACATCGCTCCTGAGCAAGTGACTTGCCTCTACTGTTCAGGCCACCATTACGCGACAGACCAACGCTGCCCTGAATACTGTAGGCAAAAATCCATCAAATTGGCTATGTCAGAGCACAGCATCTCCTACCAAGAAGCTTCCTCTCGCTTCCCTGCTGTACGCCGCCCTTACGCAGACGTGGCAAAGGTTATGTTTGACCCAGATCCTAGTCCTCCTTGGCAATCTCCCCCCTCTGGTTCCACTCCCTTTCCTCCCCAATCACCCCTTTCGACTTCATACCGTAAGACAGTCTATCGTAAAGCTAGAGCACGAACCCCCCTGTCTCCCGGTTATGATCGGCAAGCCCATAAAAATATCGTCTCGACCCCACAATCTCAACTTCCAAATGGTTACGCCCTATCGTCACGGCCGACTCCAGTTGAGACGCCCAATGACGACCTTATGGAACTTTTATTTAAACTCCTTACAAATATAATCGCCAAATGGAGCGATTGTTTACCGCCCGACGTTGCCCCCTTAATGATTTCACTTGCCGAGATGTTATCCTTCTCCAATGGCCCCCCAGGCCAATTTTCTTCAGTGGAATTGTCGTAGCGTTATTCCTAAAAAACCTGATTTGATCAATATCGTTAACGTGCACTCCATTTCAGTAGCGGCCATCTCGGAGACATGGTTGAGACCGGACTCCCGCTTTAGGATCCCGGGATTCTCATGCCTCCGGGAGGACCGCCCTGATGGTCGTGCTGGTTGTGCGTTGTTGATCAAAAGAGGTTACTCTTTCTCCCAAATACCCCTCCCTCCTCATTCACATGAAATTAACGCAGTCGCGGCTAATGTCATGGGAATCAACTTTGTATCCATCTATATCCCGCATCCTAATATTAATTTAATACCTGATCTCTCCACCATCCTGTTCTCGGTCCCTCCCCCTCTCCTCATCCTAGGGGATTTCAACAGCCACAACACCTCTTGGGGTTCTTCACACTCAGATGCATTCTCCGCTTTTCTCTTGGACCTATTTGATGACATTAATGTCTCAGTTATTAACGACGGTTCTCCCACTCACCGGGTATACCCCGGACAAAATCCCAACTCAGTCCTGGATTTGTCTGCTTGCTCTCCCAACCTCTCGTGTCTTCTATCGTACCGGGTACTGAGACAATCTCACGGAAGCGATCATTTCCCTATTATCATCTCCCAACCATCCTCTGTTCAACCTTCCCCCGCCCCCCAACCCCTCCTTAAATATAGAGTGGATAAAGCAGATTGGCCAAACTTTTCTTTTTATGTAGAAAAAAGGTTAAAAGAGCTTGACTCCAACCTGTTAAACCCCCTTGGACTCTACAACCACTTCCAATCCGTTCTGATAGAAGCTGCAGATAAATACATCCCAAAGAAAAAAATTGGTAGTAGCAAGATCCCTTCCCCTCCTTGGTGGGATGCGGAATGCACGGCGGCGATAAAAGAAAGAAAGAACGCCGAACGTAAATATAATGATTCCGGTCTCTCTGAAGATTTTATTGAATTCCAAAAAATCTCTGCTCGCACTAAACGCCTCCTAAAAAAAGCAAAGAAGAAAGGATGGAAGGGATTTTGCGAAAGCCTCAATCCAAGAACCCCCCCATCGATGGTATGGAAAAATATAAAAAAATTCAGAGGCTCCTTTGATCCCGATCGTCCATCCCCCCATAATCCTCCTTCCTGGTTGGCAGAGTTTGCAGACAAATTAGCCCCTCCATCAGTTCCTCAGGAGTCCTGCATAGACCCATCTCCCCCCTCTACTGGGCTAGCCCCTCTCGACGGCCCCTTCACATTCCAGGAACTTGAGCTGGCTCTTGACGGGCTCCGTAACAGTTCTCCAGGAGAGGATGGCATTCCGTATATCTTCATCCGTAAACTAAGTCGCTTTTCAAAAGACCACCTTCTAAATCTATTTAATCTGTTCTTTGTGTCTGGTGAAATCCCCGAGGCATGGAAGACCCAAATTGTAATCCCAATCCTCAAATCATGTAAAAACCCTCAAGAAGCAAACTCCTATCGCCCAATTGCCCTTTCCGCGACGATAGGTAAAATATTGGAGCATCTAGTTAAAAATAGGTTGGAGTGGTTTGTAGAAAAAAATAATTTACTCGCCAACACTCAATTCGGATTCCGTAAGGGGAAAAGTACCATGGACAACCTAAGCATACTGACTTCGGACATTAGACTAGCCCTCTCCAAAAAACACCATGTTGTAGGGTGCTTCTTGGATGTCTCCGCTGCTTATGACAATGTCATTCTTCCTGTGCTCAGAGCAAAAATGCTTCAGCTGAGCATCCCTGTGAGGATAGTACATTTTATCTGCAAGTTGTTCATGGGAAGAATAATTAAAATCCGAACTGGCAATAGCTTCTACACTCCTCTTACCCTATGGCAGGGACTCCCCCAAGGCTCAGTTCTCTCCCCCCTCCTTTATAATTTATATACGTATGATATTGAGCAATCTGTCTCCCCCTTCTGTAATATACTCCAATATGCAGATGACTTAGTGTTATATACTGTTACACAGACTTTTACCGAGGCCTCCTTAAAATTAAATGAGGCACTCAGATATCTGAAGGTCTGGCTAGATGAACATGGGCTATCTTTGTCACCATCTAAAAGCTGTACTGTAACTTTCTCGCGTAACAGATCCATCCCGAACATAGATCTTAATTATGAGTATGAGGTTATTCCCTGCAAGGATTCTGTTAAATTTCTTGGTGTTTTTCTGGATTCCAAAATGACTGGTGTACCCCATTTGGAGCATATAACCGGAAAATGTGAAAAGGGTATTAATGTTCTCCGGGCTCTCTCTGGAGTCTGGTGGGGCGCTCACCCATATTGCCAAAAACTTTTATACAATGCAATAATTCGTAGCCAGATCGATTATGCTTCACTCGCGGTGGAACCCTGCAATAAAAATGCACTTAAAAAATTGGACCTGATACAAGCTAAGTGTCTACGTATTGCTCTGGGAGCAATGAAATCCTCACCCAAAAATGCTATGCAAGTGGAATGCCTGGATCCTCCCCTCTCCCTCCGTAGACAGTACTTGGCAGACCGTTTCCTTTTTAGAGCATGTTCCATGTCCAACCATCCTCTTATACCCCGACTAGAGGCACTCTCCTTGGAAGTGTCTGAGAACACATATTGGTCACATAAAGAAGCGCCAAGATACATTGTGTCGTATTCCAAATTAAAAAACCTTACGTCCCCGTTATATACCACTTACATGAACCCCATATTTGAGGCCGACTATGAGTCTTTAATATATTCCCCCAAAGTTATCCTTGATTTTGGCATTGACAAGGATAGTCCAGCGGCCAACAACATATTTAATAAAAAAATAGAAAAATGGCAGGACTGGCTACTCATCTTCACAGACGCCTCTAAAATAGATCCCAATGCCTCTGTAGGTTCAGCAGTATGGATTCCCAAATATCAAATTGCTTTGACTCAAAAAGGCCCAGCCCAGTCTTCTGTTTTCACTGGGGAATCCATCGCAATATTGGAGGCTATTAAATTCTTGGAAACACACAGCGTTCCTAAAAGTTTAATTTTTTCTGACGCTAAAAGCTGTCTACAAACAATAGTAGGAAACCATTTTAAAATGAAAACTAAACTCCCAATAATTTTGAAAATCAAAGAGGCACTACACCGATGCGAAAAAAAGGGACTAGAAGTTACTCTTGCGTGGATTCCGGGCCATTGTGGTATCATGGGAAATGAAAGAGCGGACATGTGGGCAAAAGAGGCCATCACAATTGGTTGTCAGGATTATAAAACTATCTTACCTTCAGACCTAATGATGTCCGCTCGAAATGATTTAAGGGTCTCCTGGCAGAACATGTGGAACCTCTCCAGACACCAGAAAGGCCGACACTACGGGAACATCCAACCCTTAATTCCTCGTAAACCTTGGTTTTATCACTTCCGCTCTGCTAGTAAATGGGTCACTTCTACCATCTGTCGACTTCGTCTAGGTCATGTCTGCACTCCGGTGTTTTTATCAAAAATTAGAGTACGGGATAACTCTCTTTGCGAATGCGGTCTTGATGAGGGTACCCTGGATCACATTTTTTTCAATTGTGGTAAACATACTTATTCCTTGTACGATGCGTTGCCGAAGGAAGTTCCGCGCCCTATGAATTTTCTGACACTTCTTACTATACTAGATTCTCCTCTTATAAAAATTTTGATAAAATTTATACACTGCCACAACATTAAATTATAGCAACTGCAGCATGCTTATTATATATTTCATACTTCCTCTTCAATTTATCCTTTTTCGTTAGCATGCTTAACTGTCTGCCATTCCCCTCCGTTAATGAAAAAAAAAAAAAAAATCGTTTCGTCTGTTTTCGTCTTGTTATTGTCATTGTACCGTCCATAACCATTGGTATTTGTTTTAGGTTTCCAGTCTGTTCCTCCCCCAGAAATCAAAATTATTCAAACCGAACAGTCTCCTCATGTGTGTAATGTCTCCACATCGACATTGGCAAAATACATCTTGCTAAAAAAGCAAGGGTGAAAGCCACAAAAAAAAAAAAAAAAAAAAAAGGCGATGGGCCTATACATGTGAAAGACTAGTATTAAATCGTATTAAGTCATGTTACACTCATATAGTCATCTTTCTTTACATAAAGCAACCGTGTAAAGTACTGCTTCAATGGCTGATTGCTGATTCAAATGTGAGACTCTTGGAGTATTTTCCCTTCATCGAATAGTCATTAGAGCATCGAAATAGTAAGTACTCTGGAATGAACACTCCAAAAACTGACGAGCAAAAACCGACCTAAAAGACATAGACATAAGAACTAATGGGCTCCGGTCCGGGTGAAATAGCAAGCACGGAGTCAGTGTGTCCCTCTCTAACTATTGCCAGGAAATAAATAAAAAAGAATTAGTAAATTTTAGTTTCGTGACTGTTGTCTTTTAAAAATATTGAATAAAATGTATACATTTATAATAAGCAATAATTACACGATTTAATATTTTTTTAATGAAATAAGCTTTAGATCTTTTTTCACGAGCTAATTTTAACTTGATGGTAGGTTTTATTAATTTCTCAATGGCCACACCAAACAGTAAGATAGTAGCTTCGTTATTGAGACTAGGGTGACAATCTTTTCACAATGTATCCAAATGGCTAATATGTAATATTTATTATTTATTATAATATAATATTTTATACCCATCAGACGTATTGTCTAATACGAATGATACATACATGCATAACATAATAATTCTACTACATTATATTATATTATATTATTATTATAAACTAGCTTTTACCCGCGGCTTCGCACGCGTAAACTAATCGGTCTGGCAGTGGCAATTGAAATATCCCGTGGGAGTATAGGGATAAAAAATAGCGTATGTGTAGCGTACGTGCAGCTACCTACATACCAAATTTCATGACTTTTAGCCCAGCGGTTATTATTTCAAAATTTTATCCCTATCCCGTGGGAATATCAGGATAAAAAGTAGCCTTCGTGTTATTCCAGAGGTCCAGCTACCTATATACTAAATTTTATGGCTCTAAGCCCAGCGGTTGTTATTTCGAGATCTTATCCCTAGTTATCCCGTGGGAATATTGGGTCAAAAAGTCACCTATGTGTTATTCCATACGTCCAACTACCTACATACCAAATTTCATGACTCTAAGCCCAGAGGTTCTTATTTCGAAATTTTATCCCTATCCCGTGGGAATATCAGGATAAAAAGTAGCTTTTGTGTTATTCCAGAGGTCCAGCTACCTACATACTAAATTTTATGGCTCTAAGCCCAGCGGTTGTTATTTCGAGATCTTATCCCTAGTTATCCCGTGGGAATATCGGGTCAAAAAGTCACCTATGTGTTATTTCATACGTCCAACTATCTACATACCAAATTTCATGACTCTAAGCCCAGAGGTTCTTATTTCGAAATTTTATCCCTATCCCGTGGGAATATCGGGATAAAAAGTATCCTATGTCCGTCTCCTGGCTCTAAGCTACCTCCCTACCAATTTTCAGCCAAATCTGTTCTGCCGTTCTTGAGTTATAAGTGGTGTAACTAACACGACTTTCTTTTATATATATATATATATAATATATAATATATAGATTTAGAAAATTTCCAGGGGAATTTGGAAAAATCCCGAAAATTTCAATTATAACTACCAGATCGATTCAGTTTACGCATGCGAAGACGCTGGTAAAAGTTAATAAATAATGAATAAGTAAATAATAGTGTTATATATATGTATTGTCACTTAGTCTTAATTCATTTATTAACCTAAATGATAGAGCATCTAATATCGGACGTTTTTTGCAATATCGGTATTTTTTCAATACCGAAAATTCAAATATCGATATTCCGGTATTTTGGTATTTTTTCGATATTCGTATTACTAAAGTAAAATGAATGAGTTTCGCACTTCCAAAACCTTTCCGGTTCCGACAATCTTAAGTACGTGTAGGTAGCTAAGATTATTTCAAAAATGTCTAAGATTATATTAATGAAATAAGTATTCATGCATTTGTGACTTGCAACTTTTGAATGTTGCGACTCTATTTAATAACAAAATAATTGGTATTTAGAGATCAATATCGATATACGGGTATTACACAATGTCAATACCGGTTTTGCCAATATCATAAGTTTTACATATAGAAAAGTGAATACTTATGTTACTAGCACCGACGTACAAACCTAAAATTTATTTGCTCTAGTCTCTACCAGCCGTATCATAAGGACTTGGTATACAAGTAATAAAAATTCTGGTTATTGCTACTTAGTATATTTTTCTGACAAAGAAGTACAAGGAGGAAGGAATGTCTCATTCATCATCATCATCATCTCAGCCGCATGACGTCCACTGCTGGACATAGGCCTCCCCCATAGACCTCCAGTTGCTTCGGTTGGCAGCGGCCTGCATCCATCGTGAACCCGCGGCTTTAACCAGGTCATCCGTCCATCTCGTTGGTGGACGTCCTACGCTGCGCTTGCCGATCCGTGGCCTCCACTCGACAGGCAGCAGCAGGTCTGCTGCGGCAGGCTGCGGCAGGTCATACAGAAGACCGAAGAGTATAACTTGCCGCTGTGTCTAGCGTTTGTGGACTACGAGAAAGCCTTTGATTCGGTCGAAACGTGGGCGGTGCTGGAGTCCCTCCAACGATGCCGTATTGACTATCGATATATAGAGGTGCTGAAGTGTTTGTACAAAAACGCCACTATGTCGGTCCGAGTACAGGAAGAGAGTTCGAAGGCGATTCCCTTGAAAAGAGGCGTAAGACAGGGAGATGTCATATCTCCGAAACTGTTTACTGCCGCTTTGGAAGACGCCTTCAAGCTTCTGGAATGGAAAGGACTAGGCATCAATATCAACGGCGAATACATCACTCACCTTCGGTTTGCCGACGATATCGTGGTCATGGCAAATTCGATGGAGGAACTCAGCACGATGCTCGAAGGCCTCAATCGAGTCTCCCAACGGGTGGGCCTCAAAATGAACAAAATGAAAATGAATGTCTCATTAATTGCATAAAATTATGGTCATACTAATAGAGTGAGATAAAATAACCCTGTGGTAGCTATCTCTATCGGCAAAATAACGGACCGTGATTCCTGCACAGTGCACCTTCCAGGTACTTACTATTTCGATGCATTAGAGTCATTATATATTAAACGTGGTAAATGGGGATAATCTTAATTTTTGGCAACACTGTCATATTCCATAGATACGCTAAGGATACACTCGAAATATGATGTTGGTATTTTGCATTTTAGTAACAGATTGACAGATTTTTACCAAGCTTCTCTTTCTTTACTTTCATTCCTAATTTTTTTTGTTTGTCTTATCTGTTTAGCGTTCGATGCGTCTTGCGGTTGTGGTTGGTTTTATTTTTTTGGTGTTAATTTTTGTGTTTTCGGCATTAAATCAGACTTTTAATTGAGATCAAATAGTCCAGTTATTAATTACACTGTTCAATAAATGTCATAGTTGACTTATTATTTTGAACCAAAATTTTCGGACTCAAAAGCTCAAACTTCGATTTTGATGGTAACAGGTATGTGATTTTATATTTTTGTAATAATTCCATAATTACGTCTATTATGTTGAATTAAAATGCTAAAAGTGGGATTACGCTGTGCCCTTACAGCCGTTTCCTAGTTTTTTTTTTATTAATTAACACTTTTACAGTAAAAGTCGGCATGGTTATAAAAATATTTGTTTTATGTAAGTTTTTTGCTCTTACATTGTAATAATTGATAGAAACATTGTTTGCTTGTGTGGTAGTTTTAATCATTGTTATGTATCGAATTCTTGTAAATGATCAATCTACGCTAATATTACAAGTTTTAGTAGTAAATTCTAAATTTAAGAACTTTGGATACCTTTTTGTACAATAAAGAGTATAAACAAGCAAACAAAGTGATAATAAAAATACTATCTCATTAACATAGACAACTTTGCATCTTAGCAACATACAAAGTTCCCATGAGACAAAGAAATATGGCAAATATGATTTGATTATATTGATTGATTGACACATAATAAGTAACAGTAAATTCTGCTAAACAGTGTTTTTTGAATGGTTACTACTTGACACTTGACACATGCCCTGCAGCCCCAGTGACACAATGTCTATGACTTTAGTTCCCCTTCCCTTTCTAGTTTGAGTTCCTGGGCCGAATGTGTTGATTGGTACTTGAAAAAAAAAAAACATTGTGTTCAATGACTTTAAAATTGTTGCTGTATTCAAGTAGGATTTATTAGATTTCATACTAAAATTACTTTGGGTTAGGTATTTATTTATCTTGTTCCTAATTTGATAAGGGTTGTGTTTCCTTCCTTTGAGCTAATCTGTGACTAAACCATTGTCAAAAGTATGAAATGAATGTTTGGATACCTCTCTAAAAGAACTGTTATTGAAAGTGTCACAGCTTGCGTCTGAGGACATGTTCGAGCTACGTACACAGACTGGTCTTACCGATATGTTTATACCTACAATTATAAAGTGGAGGGGCATGCCTTTGTGAGTGGCTGTACCGAGTTATTGACAATTGAGCTTGAGAGTGGTGTTTAGTTGGCAATACTAATAAACCTTTTTTTTACATAGCAACACCTACTGCTTCAAAAAGCTCTAATTGCTTCTTCGAACAGAGCCATTACTTCTTATAATTAAATAATTCCCCAGACAATTGGCAGTTTTCAGTTCCTAGTAAGAACCTATTGCTAATTATTCCATCAAGTCTAATTCAATAATTAACTGATTAGCAATTTTTTGTTGCAACTCATGTTGTCTCGCACCAATTGTTTCATGCAACTATTTATTTGATGTCTGAACTATGTTTCTAATTAGTGAATTATGTACTTTTTAGTACTATTACTTAATACCTTACCAATTAACTAAGCCATGTAGCAAATGATTATGTAGATAGATACATAGGTCCTTCCTTATTTGACAGTGTCTCGTTGAAATTATATCTCCACCGCACCATGCATTCACTTCCCATTCGCATCACCTATTATCACTCATGAGGTCCATTATGCAACAAGACAATGGCATAATGTATCCAAAAGCTCAGATATGTCTATAAATGTACTTACTACTATCTTTCGACCTGAGACCGGACCGACCTAATGCACAGGAGCGCGCAATCGAATTCAGTCACTATTTGTACCTTTAAGGTAGGGCGCGGTGGGGCGACCGCCCAGGGCGCCGGAGTTAAAGGGGCGCCTGTACCTTCTGGAAAATTCCTAAGTTTGGAGCGCCGGTTAAATCTCGCCCAGGGCGCTGGAAGTGCTAAAACCGGCACTGTGTCCCACCCTCACATGGTACCGTTACACCTAAAGAAATTGTGAAGGTGATTGTAATTCTGAGTTCGTTAGACAATATGGTGCTATTTCGTAACACGAGAATAGTGTACTACTTAGATTACCCCCCTCTTGTCAAGACAAGACGTGACAAAGCTCGGTAGGTCAGCGGCGGTCCGCAGCAGGTGGCGGACAAATACAATTAATTGTACACAATTTACACAAAGAGCTTTGGATTTGTGAGTCTCGGAAGAGATTTGAGATGACTGGATTGATTGTACATTAAATTTCGATGAAATTTGGTATTCAGACAGCTGGATCTCTAAGATAACACATAGGATACTTTTTATCACAATATTCCCTCGGGATATATCCCAAAACCTCAATCGCAACTGAAATGTAATTTTTGATAATTCCCGTACGAATTCTGTAAGATCCCGAAATTATAATTCAACCGTCAGATCCTATGATTTACAAGTGCGAAGCCACAGCTAAAAGTTGTTAGTTAAGTATGAGTAATAAGTTAGTTTAAACAAATGTTTCAGTTTGATATCCGCGTCGCGTGCGCGATTAACGGCAACAGTTAGATGACGCAACGAGCTTATTTTCGGCATAAAACCTATTTCTACCATAACGGCCGTCCGCGCTGAAATGCGAACTACCTTTTAATGGTCGAGACAGTTAAATTTGATTTACGCTCCCGACTTATTAATTGGTTTCATTAATTGTCACGTGCGACCGTTAAGGAATGGGAAAAGAAACAGTAACTCGTATTGGTACAAAGGACGAATTAATCCACAAATTAACGAGGTACGAAACTAAGCCGTGGCACTTGAAGATTATTAGGTGGTCTGTGCACAATCCAATTCCTCCTATTGACTTTAGAAGTTTCCAACTAAAACCGGAGTTTGTGAGTGAAGAGGGGCTTATAAATTCGAAAATCCGAACGTTAACCTTACTTTAGCCCGTACGCCTTCTTCTAAATCTATAATCTTCCGCAGATGATTTGAACTCTGCTATTGCAGAATTCGTTTTTATCGCTAAACCATAATGCCAGAATGCCACGTTTACACGCACAGCATTCACAACAATATTATTAAAACTGGAAAACTAATTATAGAGCTTCAGTCAAATTAAGTTTGGTCGTGAACTTGAGGTTCATCCACTGCATAGTTCTATGCACGTTTATCTATCTATAAAATAGTGAATGCGTTGTGCTAGATGTTAATGTTAAAGGCAACGATATTGTTCCTGATGCAATCTTCAAAACAAAGCGTTGCGTCTGTTATTGCGCCAACTGTACGTACAGTCAGTTACTTGTACTATTTTATTTTCTATGCCTGAGCACAGAGAATATAATATGCCTGAGTGAAGCTTTAATAAAACCTTTGGTGACTACAACCCTTGTACCCTACGATTAGCGCTTCCACTTTTGAATAGAATTGTAAAATCTGACATTGCCTGTCTATTAGGGATGGGCCGAAATTCGTTTTACATTCGGTTAAACCGAACTTCGGCAGGTTTTACCGAACTTCGGCATTCGGCCGAAATTCGGTTTATAATGCCGAACTTCGGCCGAAATTCGTCACTTCATCATCATACTACCTGACTGGGCGAGTCAAAAGAATAAAATGTAGAAACTATTTTTTACTTTTACATTTCTTTCGGAGTCAGAATAAAGTAAATAAAAAGTCAGGAATAGGAATGTAATAGAAATCGTTTATTTATTTTTAATCATAACACCGGTCAACACGAATTTTGTTTCTGAGTTCCGTACATTTGATTTTGATTACTTATGCCTGACTAATTACAAATTTATTTATTTTTTCTAAAAAAGTTTTCTTTTGTAGCTATAAGAACGAAATATTTTTTTAAGAAAAATCTAATGAAAATCTTCCTATCTACCCGATTGTCTACTTTTAAGATACAAAAAAACTAATTTAAAATAAATATAAATATTTTAATTGAATAAAGATTGATTTGCGACAGTGAAGACTGATAATGTGATTTAAAATTGTTTTTATCAACTTTTATTTATTTACACAGACGATATTTATAAAACTCACAATACAGAAAAAAATACAAAAATGCTTTAAAAGTGAAAATTTTTGGCATTTCTTTTGTCTAAGCTAGAACTTTCTCGTATCAGCCCCCAAATATAGTCACCCATCATGTTCTCATTATATTGTCTCCGATACTTTTGTTCAAAGTTCATTATTATAAGCTTCACACAGTTTTATATTAATGGACATGTTAAATTTTTTAGCCATTACTTTAATAAATTCGTCGCAAATGAAACAAAAAGAGTCTAAGTAATTTTTTATACTTTTTGGCGTCATTTTTAGGCCTCACGAGACACAAAATACGTTATTCCTTGGCAAAACGCTCACACATACACACACACACTTCCGTGACAGACTGCTCGTCACTGCCAGCTGTATGTTTCCCTCTCCCTTCCCGCTCTAGCATTTTAAAGGCAAAGGCTTCTCGAAAATTCTGCCAAAATATCATATATTTATTTTTTGTTATATAATGTACAAAAGCAATTTTTTTTTATTATGAAAGGTGTTTTTGGATAATTTTCGAAATAGAAAATCAGAAAATAATCATTAAATAACAGAAAGAGAAAACAATTTTTTTTTTGTTGACCGGTGTAATCAGTTCTTTTCTTTATAATTAGCATAAGAATAAGAAATATAAAAAATTGGAGAGAAGCGGGGGCGCGCGGGTAGCGGGCGGCAAGGCCATAACAATAAATTGCAAGTGATCGCGTAAACAAGTCATGACCTGCCGCTTTGGAGAAAAGCGCGGGAATGTCAACCGAAGTTCGGCCGAACTCGTATTCGGTGTTGTTTAATACCGAATGTTCGAATTCGGTCCATTCTACATTCGGCCCATCACTACTGTCTATCTATAATAGTATTTTATGCAATAGTTGTATAATAGAGGTCAAAAAAGATAGAGACGCCACGACATTTTTTTACTTAACGTTGTATACTATATTTTTTCTACGGCTTTGTCGGTACTTATTAAGTAAAATACAAAGTTAGAGAAAAAAGTAAACTTAAACTTTTTAATACCTACTTCGGTACCTATAAAGTAAGGCAAACGTAAATGTAAAATAAACAACAACAAATGAGTGGGAAATATCAAAATTACAAAATTTGTCCAAATGGTTGCAGTACCATTTTAGCAACATTACGATACAGTTCTATTATGGGGAATAGACAGTACCTATAGATTTTTCCAGAATCATGTTATAATGTATGTTCTTCGGTATATTACTGTTCATGTAAAAAACAGATACTAGAGTACTTAGAAAAAATATTATCAAAGTTCTTTACTAATGCAATTACTATTTCGTAACGCAGAGAATACGCGCGACTTCCAAAAGTTAGGGTTGGTTTTTGTTCCGTAGTTATGATGCCATTTCCATTACTCATCGTACTAAAATTTGACATCGTCTTATATGTGCACGACTATTTTGAACCCATTAGAACAATTAGGACAAGTAACCAGGTCAAATTTGACTATGTTCATTTTGCTTTCATAACGTCGGCCGGCCAACGCTACCCGTGACAATTTCAATTTGCGTTCACTTTGTTTACATCAGTTTTGTTCAATGCAACGGTACCCTCTCAGCAAACAGCTTGTTCAGCCGTTAAAAACGAAATGTGTTCCCATAAAATGTACATAGCAAAGAGTTTTAAATTGAGCGATTAAATAAATAGATAGTCTGAGAAAGAAGACACTGTAACGTGGTATATTCCTTACAAATTTTAACTCATGTTTGCATTGAAAATAACAGAAAAATGTTTAGAAGTCGCGTGCGACGGGGAATTACACGCAACATTAGATGCGGCAGTGACAATCTACTGATTACTGACGTAAGAAACGGTGGTGCTGTGATGCAAATGCGACTGCGGTAATTACGACTTGAAACATGTAAATGTTGTTTAAACTTCAACCACAAAACTGTCTAACCACGTTAAGCTAATTGGCATTTCCTAGTCCACGTTTCGTTTAAATAAATGTTCAACATGGGCAAGAAAATAAGATTCGAATGTGGGAATATCTGTATATTGATCAAAGTTGACGAGATTGGTTTCTATTATACTCTATCCGTGTTAACAATTTCAGCGAAAATATTCACCACTGTTGATTGTTTTCGAGTGATATGTGATCTAAAAAATCACTTACCAGGTATTCAGTTCTCAGACCAGCGGTTTCAATTTTAGCATCTCTGATATGAATAGTCATGTCATTGCCAGATCTTCCGAAAGTTCTATTACAAATAAGTACTCCGATTTTACTAACTTGTTCAAAGTAATAACGAGGCGTGTCTCGGGAGACAGTTTTCTCTCGTCTGAACAATACTTCTCAGTGTCTGCAATTGTTTCTCGGTTTGGTATAATTGCTAGTAGCGTGTGGGCTCATTGTATATTGCAATTGTCGTTGTTTCTTAAGGTAATGGCGCCATAGTGACAGACTTAGTTTTAACATGGTACATTTACTAAATTGACTCTTTTGTAACTTTATTTTCGTAAACGAGTTTTGTTCATGAGGTCATTTTGTTTTAAATATCAAGTTAAAACACTGATCTTGACAATTATAACTTGTTTTTGTTACCTTGCTCTTTAAAAATTATTTTATAATCAGATTTTGATAGGCATAATTCAGCCAACTACAGAGACCGACTGATGATTCACCCAAACCCGTTATCCAGTGTACTCTTGCAGCCAAACCCGATTAAAAGACTCAAGAGAGCTGATGTGCTGCTTTTCTAAGGCGAGACAGAGCAGTGGCTCTGCCTTGCCAAACTTCAACCTCTAGCAACCCACCTGATTATAGTCTAAAAGACTGATTGCAGGTTTAAACAAGTGGAAAAAAAAAAAAAAAGATTTTGATAGGTTTACAAAAAAAACCATTTAATACCAACCTAAATTATTTTCATTATCTTCTCTTTACTGATCAGTGATCGTTCACAACATGATCTGTTTGTAATTTTACTACAACATTTTGACGCTTCATCCCCCCTAAAGCTTAATGTTTTTCATTGTTCGTTCACCTTTACAAGGAAGTGAACATTAACCTTTATAGCCTCAACCTTTCCTGTTTGCAAACTTGCCCCCATCGCAGGGTTATTAAGCTAGGCTGACCTGGATTTATGTCTCACTAAGTCATGCCTTTAAGCGCGCTCGCAAGAACGCTTCATTCAATGCGTAGTTCAATGAATAATCATAATCAGAACTTGTACTTACTCGTACGTCGCACATACATTCAACGTTTTTTTAACACCGAAAGCCAATAAACCGACAACATATATGAGCATATCTGGCATATCTAAAATAACTTGTCAAATAGAGGCAGATGTGCATTGCACTTATTTCTATAGCTGTAGTCTTTTTTTTTATAGGGCAATGGCTTTACGTAGGTAACTGACGTCAGCCTATGACATTCACGAAATAAGGTCGTACCATTCACGATAATCGCGAATATGTATAGAATCAGATAACGCAACATTCGACTTTCACGAGTTTCTTTGAAATTACAACCTAAAATCCAACTAAATCAGGGTTGCACAGACTTATTAGGACCAGGGCCCCCCGGACAGGTTATGAGCTAAAGGTGGACCGCAGCGAATAAAAACAACTGATATTGTCGTGATTTCGCCAGGTTTTCACTATTTTTGTTAGGTCGCTGGCTGGCCGCGTGTACATTACGGCGGGCCGTGTGTCGCCCGCGGGCCGCAGTCTGTGCATCCCTGAACATTAACAAATGGGTACCTACCTTGATCCGACCGCTAAGACCGAGTGTGGCAGGTGCAGCTGCATGGTAGAGCCATCGTTTATTGTAACTGCAGCTTGATACATTACTACATTAGAAATGGGCATACATATATGTATAAGTACACGACTTTTTTACTGATTGCCTTTTGGTTAACTGCTATTTTAAACGCTCAGAACATATAATTCTTTTACCATTATTGTAATCCTTACTAATAACTATTTTAATACGAAAGTGAGTTTTTTTTTATTGGGATCTATGTCGGGTGGCATAAAATTGTTAGTCCTAATATTTTGTCGCGTAACAACAAAGTTTACGCCGAATAACGTATGATATAAACTTTGGCGTGCCTTTTTGTGCCGAAATTGTTGTTCCTGATTACCGTTTATCCTAAAAAATTCTTAACTTGCTTTATACTGGTATTTATAGCAGTTCGTTTCTGTGGGGGGTCGCAATTCTAACCTAACCTACTTTGCTGGTAACATTACGTTTCTGTGGGAGGTCGCAGTTCTAACCTATAACCTAACATATTTTATTCAGTTATAATTATGAATTTGCAAGTGCCGAAGTAATCGTTAATTTATACAAAATAAGTGCGTTTCACAAGAGTAGAAATTTAGGGTTAAAAAAGATGCTGTAATTGTTGTCATTTTAATGATGTACAAAATAATTATTATAACAATTAATACTAGCAATATTACGTTTTAAGAATATTTTAGATAATTCGATGTTCGAGTTACCAGTAGGTATTAGTACAAAATATGTTGTAGGCCTTTTACCTAAGTGTGTGCGTAAAAATAAACGGGATAAACGATAGGCCATTCACCATTATGGCCAAACATACTGGGCCAAAAAATTTTAGGCCAATCAACGTTATACGATAAGACAGGCAGTTTGTGTTCCGCTTTCACGCCTTACTGCACCGATTAATATAACCTTTTATTTATTCAAGTCTTCTAATATGATATATGCAAAATTATAATTAATACCACAATCGGAACTTATTTTCACGCTTACAAATACAAAATTAATGAAAACACAAAACTGTAAACAAATATATTATAAAAGGCCAGTAATTATCAAGATTGAATCAGCAAAACACTGCTTCCTGCAAGCCGCGAGATTTAATTCAAAACGTGCTAATAATTAAGATAGCCTTGTGGCAGTTAGCACTTAAGTTTCATTCTACTAACTAGCTAAGCAACGGCAGTTTTCAATCACGCATTGTTTAATTACCTATTTTTTTATTTCGCACACATTTAATATTCGTTAAGATAACTTTGAAGATGTTACGTACGGTGTGGATGTAGGAAGTCCAGAGAAACTTACTTGAAAGCGATTACAAATAGATACAGTGTAACTGTTTAGCCTTAAGCTGAGATAAAAACGATCCGTCAATACTTAAACTATAGTAATGGATCGTAATGGCCATCGTTTCTTAAGTAATGGGCTGTTATGTTAAGCAATTGGTCGAAGCATTCGTGCTCATTAAAGAGCATGTCTATTTTAGGGAATGGCATAAAGAAGTGCTGGGTATCTGCAAGTAAACGGCAAAGACGGAAATAGCAGCGTTTGTTGATGCGTTGAGGCGACGCGGCAGTGCGGTGGTGTCGCTGAAAATGCAGTTATGCGTGGAACGCGGAGTCGACGGCGAGACTATTAATAGCTGCTGTCCTTTGTACACCCGAAGATATCTCTGCCGCTGTTCCTAGAACACCTTCTGGATTAAGCCATCTATCAACAGTACCTTGGCGTGGCCATCCAAAACACGCGTTTTCCCGTAAACAATACCAAGCTAGATCGATGGTACATCCTCGAAAACTCCTACATACCAAATTTCATCTGAGATTCCCGAAATATATAAATAAATATACAAGAATTACTCGTTTAAAGATAAAAGATCACAGCTGAATATAGGTACTATAAGCAACGCCAGATTTCATAGCTGAAGCAATACGTCACCATTATTAAAAAGAATATCGTACAACTTACATACTCGTAGGTATGCTGGATAACTTCAGTTGACGTTCGTGTTTCCGAGTATCCGTAGAAAGTCGTCAGCATTCCAGTTTTTGAGTATAAGGCAACAATAATAATTGAAAATCACTTTCGCTTTTATTTTAACGTAATAAACATCTATATATGAAGGTAAGAGGTGAGGCATGACCAAAAACCATGTTAATTCGATTGCACTTTCTTTTTATAAATTCACCTTTTAAGTTTCTTACCAAGTTATCATCTGATTAATCTGAAGATAATACCGAACGTTCAAGTATCCTACCAATGTAAATCTGTACAACAAATAACGTATTAAGTTTGTTCTATAACGAGCATCATGTTTATAATATTTAGTGAACGTGCTAGACAATAAACAAACGTGAGTCAGAAGTAAACCGGCGGGACGTTACCGTCTGAAATGCATTTCCTTAATGGAGGGAGGATGCGCACGCGCTGACAGACAGCGTGTAAGTATATCCGCACTTGTTAATTGTTCTGCAATCCGCTGAGTGCCCGAGTTGGTTGCGCATCGAATCAAATTGCTAGAGAAAGTATGGCAAAATCATTTAAACTAATCTATGACTTGCTATACACGATTAATTACTACTGGCGCAATGGCCGAAGACACGACCTATTAAATTGATCGCAGCCGTTGATTTAATGATTCTTTAAACAACCTTTCGATGCTCCACGAATTGATACTTGGATGAGAGTATTTTTATGAATTTGAGTAGAATTTTTATTGTTCTACTTGTGTCTTTATAGCCAATAAACTGGCTCTTACGCTGCAAAACGAGAGCTTGCTTGTGTAAGTAAATGAAGATAGCACTTGCATGTTTCGACACCTTATTACGACATGTAAGTGTGATTGCAATTGCAAAGTACAAAGTTATAGTTTTAATTATCTCGACAAAACCTGAGAATTCTTTTTATATGAACTTTCACCTACACACAATAGACACGGCGTACTACAGTATCGATAAATATTTCCTTGGCGTGAGAATAATCAACTGTGTCATCTAACCACTATTACATGCACATGTAACGCATTTTTTCTTTTACGCGGAATAAATATCGTATGGGAATTCAGTTATCGACAATCGACATAACGCTATTCTATTTTTACTTTTTCCATTGTCTTTGCTGAGAAGAAAGTTTTTCGTGTGGACCGGTTGCGTGTTCTAGTGACATTAACGGTAGATTTTGATTCATCGGTAAAACTAATATTTCAATGTTTCTATACGTTGTAAATTGTTTCTCGTTTTCGTGTCACGGCTGCATAGTGCGTGTAAAACAGGCTGACCTCTCGTTGCGGTGTACGCAGGCTCCGCCGCAGACTTCGGATCTGGGTCACGCGAGCGGCGCCACCCGAACCGAAAAGTGCCACTCAAATTTTAATCCAGGATATTTCCACCCAAATCCTAACTTATTCGTCGCACTAATACTTGTGCAATTTCCTGACTGGCACGTGTGCGTTAGTCACTAACTAAACCGCATATTTTATTAATAAACAATCGATTTAGCGACTTCTGTTTGTAGAAAGGCTCTGTTTTTGCTGCAAATTTGAAATTAGGATTACTTTATATGCCAAGGAGCATGTCTATAAGTATTTTAAGAACGTGCAAAATAAATCGTTAGCGTTTACCCCTGCTCCAGATTACGGATGTCCAATCAAGATATGGCTCGTCAAACGTCAAGTTAAAATTAGCCAGACTGGGAGCTTGGTCGTTTTTTGATTTATTGATTTAAAGCGCGTGCAGTCGAACAAATTGAACCATGTATACCAGTGAGGAACCTTTTAGTAATCAATTTCACTATGATTTCCTTCAGTTAACAACTTAACACTAATCAATGGATGGTGAAACAGCCCCTATGTCGTTGATTCATTTTAAAAATTACTTCAAGGGTCTTGATGATATTCGGCAACGTTTAGTCCGCATTGCACTCGCCTCACTCTCAGTTCTCCGGTCGCCGGATCACTCCTTCAGTCACGTCCACCCCCGCGTAAGCGCTGGCCGCGTATAGTGCTACTTACCTTATTGTACCTGTTGTTGACCACTTTTTAAGTGCTCTTAAAGAACTAAAACTTTAACACACATAACATATCTCTTGTGACTCGATCTTGAAACTTCATTGGATTTTTTGAATACAGCTGCAACTGATGTTTTACTGTCCAAATGTAAGTAAAGTATTGTTATTTTTAAAGTGATTAACTTTTAAAGTGACACTTTTAAAGTGATTAATCCATATTAAATAGGTAAGTACAAAGTAACTTGTTATTGCGTACAGATCACACCTCAGTCTCAGGAACTAAGTCTAGACCGGTTGGAAAGCGAGGGTTTTGTCTCATAAAACCAGATCTGTGATTTATGTTCCGGCCTTGTTAATGTATTCAGATATTGAGAGTTGAGACAGTAAAACAGTTTTCCGACTCCGATAAAAGGAGCTTATAATAAACTGGCGGTAAAACGTTGTATCGTAAAGTTAAAAGTTTATTACGACTTCCCTTATTTTGCCACACAGTAAAATAACAAGAGGAACTAGATGAACTTTGTCATTCACAACATAAATACAATGAAAATACCACTTAACTCTAATGCGGTCGGTCTCAACTGACCACACAACGTCTTTGTCGTGTTTATGAGAAAATTGCCGCCTTAATAGACCTCAACTCAACCATGCCATGATCACCTTGCTTTACTCGGGTCATGTGTTCCAATTATTTCATTGTAACTTCGTGATCTTGGCATTCACAACTAGCTTAGTTTATTAAAGCCCAACCATTTGATGGTGAGATCATCAGAACCATTTTTAAAATCTTTAAAAGCCTGTTTCTATACAATAGGAAACATAAATTGAGTTTTAGTTTAATTTCGTATAAGTAATACCTAGTTGTTTTAAGTTTTTATGCTGCACAGCATCGGGCGTCGAACCCGTTAGATCGTTTTTAGAGCGACGACCTTGCAATGTCTGAGACAGGAATTTTAGAACAGAAATTAAAATGCATTAGGTATACGCGAAACTTTCCTACTGTATTGAAAATTTTATATTTAGTGTTATGATTATATTTCCCACTCGAATTGTAATAAAACCGGCCAAGAGCGTGTCGGACACGCCCGAAATACGGTTCCGTAGCCATTACTCTCATAATTCTCAAGAAAACTTAACCTTTATAGTTTTCCTTGTAAGTTTGATATGCTACTATTTTATTATTATTATGATTTTCTAATTTCTAACAATATCTCTCTTAAGAGGTGAAATATCGCACGGGCCTAAGCCAAGTGCTTTTTATATAATGTTTAAACTATGACATGGATAAGAATTTACGTACTATGCGGTATGTATTGAGGATGATGATTATTATTATTATTAAGGGTTCCGTTTTTGCCATTTTGGCTACAGAACCCTAAAAACCGGAATACATTTAGGTATTTCGTCTGACTACATCAGGATGACGCAAGTTGATTTAAACTTTTTTAGCTTATCTGGTCTTTAGCCTGGCACCTACGCTTCACGTTGGACCTAAATGGCAACAAACCGGATCTTACGAAAACATTTTTTTTTTTTTTTTTTAAATACTACTGGAAGGCAAACGAGCAAGTGACATCCATGCTGACTGCATCATTATAAAACATTTATCTTGATCTAGAAAAACATATTTTCATTTTCCCAACATCTTTTACTCACGAGTGTTTCTTCACACAATTTTCTTCAACGAACGTTTTTCTCACGGTTCTCCTTTGCTCGCCCTATTTTTCTTTCCAAGTGTTGTCGCCGGCCTGCAAAAGCGATTGTCGTCCGAGTGAAACCCACGCTCGTTCGCTTTTATTCCCTTAATTTTTCAGACGTTGTTTTTTCGAATCTTAAGTCTTCTTGGCAGTAAAATAACTGAAGGGATCCTCGTTACAATTATGATAATTGTTTCAACTTAGCTGATTTAAAACTGGATATTTTGTCTATTTTAAAACACATAGCTCAGCCTCCGCGCGACCCATTGCCCTACGTTCAAGCACGTGTATATGGTTTCGTTTTACCGTTATTTTTATGATAATTTATTAAGATATGCAGGTGTTCTCATTCTTTGTTCTTGTGTAAGTTTCTTATATTGTATTGTATATATGAATAAAGCAATATCGCCATTTGTCATAATTTGTGGTGTTAAAATGGAAGAAAATCGTTGATTATGGTAATGAAACATCCACATTTAATGGATCGGCCTATTTCATAGTCTGCTTTGGATTCTTGCCAATGTTAAATGTATTGGACCTGCTTTTGCATAGCGACCTCCCGGAGGAAAACGAGCGATGCATTTTAATAACGAGAGGCCGCTGCAATATTGGCAATAATAACGCTAAATCTGCTAGGAATTCGAGATGTATCGGTATCCTAAGTATTAGAAGTTATCATTCTGGTAACAATCTTGTCTTTCCTGAGGTTTTTGTTTATTTGTCGATGGGTATTTCTGTCTGGCTGGCATCTTGTTTTACTGGCTACGGACATGTTTATCGTCTAGCAATAGGGGCGCTCGTAAAACGATGCCGGGTACGGTTTAAACTGTGGCGTGTTTAGTTTCAGCGCCTAAACCGTTTACGGAACAGCAACTTAATTTTAGACCATGCTGTAAACAGTCATTGCAAATAAATTTGCAATTTAATCTCAACATGATTAGCAAAACCGTTTTTCCTTTTCCATTGTCCCGGTTCTACGGTAATTTGGAAGTTCTTCAGAGATCTGTGTTGGCTTTAGTCGATTGGCACTATCCATTAGTCGCTCACACTTCAACAGTTTCTGACAATATCTGTCTTCAGCTGCGGCGCCGGATTGTCGCGACTGTGGTAGTTTATTGCGAAAACTCGCCCCACCTCGATATAGGTTATTGTTGCACGACCTTTTACGATAAATCTTTTAGCATTTACTTTGGGTAGACCTTCACTTGTTCTACCACATAAATTCCACGACAATCGTTTATTTGCTACAAAGATTTATGACCTCATCGAATTTACGTTTATTTTAGAACGCGACTGAAGATGTAACGATACGTACATTTTCTCTTTTAGAGTGTAGCGATTAAGTTTCAGTTCACTTCGCCTACATTCGATATCAATCACTGTATTGTTCCTTTACAAATAGAGGTGATTCGTGCGATATAACGTGATTGATAGAGAACGGGTCGATTGAAATCGCTTACCCGCAACTTTCCCGGATGTTGTCGACGAATTTGCGACTTTAGCACGTCCATTGTATGCAGTCCTCGTAACCAGCAATCACCGTGATCGGCGATGATGTAACATTTAACGAGCCAAGGTGACTGGAGGCAAATACAAAATTTTGTCAATTTAACGGTCAGTAAAAATAAAGCTCGCCTGCGCTCGAAATTGCTTGTAAGTGACCAATTAGACGGATCGAATTGGAGCTGAAAGCAACAAAAGTACACTGGTGTACCTAGTGAAAATAGAAGAGTATAACGATCAATATGCAGACGCTGTCGTCTGGTACAATGCAAAACAATCACGGTGCAACGAACTTGGAAGGAAGGGTCCTTGCCTTAAAATGTCTATAGAACCATAACAGTATGAGCAAAGTACCTACTTATTGACGGAAAGTGAATCACGAATATTCCATTCGAAGCATGACTTCCGAGCTGGACGAACCTGGACTGGTAAACGAATAAGCCTTTGTGTCAGCATGTGGCGTTTGTTTTTACTGAAAACGGACAGCCTAATTTGTTTACTTTCAAATAAATACAAAAGAATTGGAATCGACTGCAGTGACAAATAGGGGCCGCGTTAGTCGTCTCTTACATGTCGTATCTTCTTCAGTTGAACACGTGCAGCGTCCGTCTGTGTACAAACACACGTGTTCTTGACACAGCTGACGGGCTGCCTCGTCGAATGGCCCTAGAGAAAGCGACAAAAATATTTTTTAACGGTCGTAACTTTGAATTCCTATTTACGTTAGGTACCTATGTAAATATAACAATGAACGCGCAAATCTGTATCGCCCGTCGTTTCCTGTTTTACAGTTTTCCTGTTATTATTGTAATTCGTATTAAAATACTACATTTTATCCTCAAACTACGCGCATTAAAAATGTTTAATTGTAGCTATCCAGTTTCAGACGACACCGTAGTTTTATTTGACAGCACAACACGATTGGTACGGTCAAGGTTTGCGAATGCAGTGGTGTGTTTTGCTTATTTCAACTCGTACATTCACATTTGTTGGAATATTTGCGCTAAGTGTTCGCATAACACCAATAATAGAATTCGCGTGCGGTCCCATGTGCGTTTGCGCATCGGCGACTGTCGCTGCGGAAGTCGGTTGTTTAGCGCCGCCGGTGAGATTATCGTGTCCAACGTTCGCGAGCGCACTGGGAGACCGGCCTTCACCCTAAGTGCGACCAATTCTAACCATCCTGTTCTATTATGTTCTATTTCCGAGATTTTATTGTGTATGTATGACATACATATTCTAACAACACAATTCAAATGCTAACGCGGTAGGTAGAATAACAAGCAGAGTATTTGGTCACAGTTTGACAGCAATTTACCTTTTCATTTTGTATTTGTTTTGGGTTTGGGTTGCGTACGTTCTGAAAAGTGACAGCTCTACCAAAGTCTGTCTTAAGTACTATACGTATTAAGTTAGTAAGTATACCAACAATTTAATTTAGTTTACGAGGAACGAGCATCTTCCACGACAGCACCAATCCTTTATTACTAAGGGCATATGCCCACTGTTTATCAGTCAAGCGGAAATAACGACAGGCACCGTTCCCGTTATAAAATCAAAGGATACAAGCTTCTTATAGTAAATAGCGGTTATGTTAACACAAGCTGTAAATCATTATTAACCGCGACGCCTTTATTTTCGATAGAGCTATGCGGAAATGAAGTGGTGGCTGAACACTTCTCAAGTCCAGTCCAAACAAGTCGAAATGAAATATGGGTCGGAAACTCGGAACGTAATCTTCGGAGCATCCGACGATTGCCACAATTCCTTTCATATTTTCACTCGTTTGACTGATAAAAATACTAAAACCATATAATGTGTACAATATAAAATTTAAAAAAAAATCTCAATTTTATACTAAAAACTACTTTGTTTGCTTCGTATTTTTCTTATTTTAACTGCATAAAGTAAGTGGCACAGGTCCTCGACAGGAACGCTAGGCACGCGACGGGTGAGGGGATAAAATTAGACGTCTCATGTAGTCCAGCCCCTCCGAATAAATTTGTCTGAAAACACTAAACATAGCCACGTTCATAATTTACCACATAAAGGAATGCCATTTTTTGTTTTCTAAAACGATCATTCTTAGTTTTTGCTGCTTGTCTCGTTAAGACACGATCGTAGCTAGCATAATAAATTAAAATAATCATATATGTACTTCATCTTCTATATACATATATAAAAGGCAAAACTGATTCGCTGTCCAAACTGCTAGGCCTAAAAACGTGAAATTTGGTACAGGGGTTCCTTTTATGATTTACGTGAGCACTAAGAAAGGATTTTTCGAAATTCCCAAGGAATAGGGAATAAATGGGATTTATATTTTCTTTTCAAAATGGCCCTATTTCTGTAACTATAATTATAAGAAAATTCAAATTTGGTATGCAAGTAGGTAATACTAACAGCTAAAAACAATTTTCAGGATTCATCCAAATTCCCACGGGATAGGGAATACACGGGGTTTATATTTTCGTTTCAAAGTGGTCCTAACTCAGTAATTATAAATATAAGAGACTTCAAATTTGGCATGCAGGTAGATAATATAAAAAAACGGTTTCAAAATTCCTAATTGATCAAAAATCCTGGTTACAGGGCTACGGCACATGCTGAGCTGAGTCCTTTTGGCATCACACTACAGCACAACGTCTCTAATTTTTCTCTCTTCTCCTATTTATGTTTCTACTGTTTTTTTGTTATGATGTAGTGTGTTTTTGTTGTCAATAAATGTTGTGAGTTTAAGTTTGAAATCGCGGGTAAAAGAAACGCGTAGTACTTACCTTCTTTAACGTTTTCTAAAATTCCACCTGTGAATCAGTGAAACAGTGTTTCAAAGTCGGTACGAATTAATTTAGGTAATTACGTATGTAGGTTGATTTTTGAATTCCATAATTTGCCTCATCTGCCTAAAACAACGTGTGTTTTTATTTGTATTTCCATGTAATCATCCCAAAAATCAACCAAAACACGAAAAAAGATTCGCAGAAAAAAAAATGTACGTTACCCCAAATTTAGCGCGAGCGAAGCCGCGGGCAAAAGCTGGTTTTATATAAACTATGAAAATATTTTTTTTGCTGTGGCACGTGGTACGGTGTGTACACAAATGTAAGCATTAATAACAAGAAATGTGTTTTTGTTTAATTATCAAGGTTGGTTGTATGTACATTGATCTCGATTTAGAGTTGGTTATATCGGTAGTATGGTTATAGTAGGATTGCAACGCAATTGCTGTATTAAAATGTAAACGATCGCATGTAAAGATAGCCGTGGATCACTGAATCTGGGTGAATCTCACGTAAATGCCATTGTTGAGCTGTACTGACGTTAATCGAAACCGATACTCGTGGTGATCGTTCCGGCCGCGTGCGCCGAGGATCTGATTGCAGCCACCGGACAGCCGACCGTGGCGTCCGTGGCAGCCGGGTCGGGTCAACCGGCGCCGGCGCAATGATGCGGATGCAATCTCACTCTAAATAGTGCCGCCCCGCACTCTTGTATGTTAAATCACTTAAACTTTTAACCTTTTTAACATGCATAAACCATACTGGTCACGGATGCTATAAACATTCATTACATGAACGAGCTGTTCATTTAACTAATACGTTGATAATAACTTAGCCAGTTAATTTACGCAATTGTAGTAAAAAGTCCTAGAGTCATTAGCAGGTTAGCAGCTATGAATGTTTATAAGATGTCAAACCACGTTTTGATGTTGTTAAAAATTCAACATCGGGGCTTCTAGAAAAAATGCTCCATTGACACAGATGTTCAGCATTAATTATGTAAGGTTGAAGCAGATAATTACTTTTGTAATATCAGTTATTTTTGTACTGACGCCACCTTGCGTCAGAAGTTTACGTTTCTTGCCTAGCAGTCCCGTGGTTTTTCCTTGTTAGTATGTTCGCTTCTTTACTGAGTAAGCCATATTTGTAGTTCATTTTAACAATTTTCGTGCAAGGCTGTATCGAATGGTCACGAGCATTGCCCCTTATACGGCAGTGGTCTCGTCATTCCAGATTTGATTCTCAATGCTCGCTCAGCACCATATGGCTGCTGCTACACCGGTCAAGGCCGAGTGCCAGTCTTTCTGGGTCGACACTTGAGAAGTGCAAAGGAAAATGTTTGTGTTTGCAAACCTTGTAAATGCTTCGAGTACCTCGTTTTACTACATTTTGTGGTGTCATTACTTAGTAAAACAGTGTCAAAAAATATGCGACCTTAAAAAATATGTGTCCTGAGAATTCTTTTTCTGATAATTACGACCGAGCATTCTTGTCGTTGACTGTGGTAGTTGAACTTGCCACTTCGAAACAGTCGCTAATAGAGTTGTCAAGCTCGAGCGAAGACAATTGGAAAGTCATTGATTTCAACCGGGGACAGCCGTTTTCGACCCTGTTATTTGATTTTCCGCTGATTAAGTGAATTATCAAAGTCTTTACTTTCGCCATGGAACAAATTGCAACTATGTTCGTTATTACAAGCAATGCTACGTACGTAATACAGCGTGAAAGGTAAAGAAAATTTAAATTTCCTGTCTGATCGACGTTGAGTGGACAGGATATTACTGTCTGCGAAAATTGATCAGGTTCCAATCAAACGTAGAGGGAATATGGTGTGATTTTCAATATTTTGCTACAACATTCTTAATATTGTTTACCTATCATTATCGTAAGTTTCGACCCGTACAAATTTACGTCATAGGGATTTTCCAACTGCTTTCTTCATTATTGGAGTGTTAATTAAATATTGACGAACGGTTAGAAGACAATTAACTCCACAAGTGTGTATTGTCAAAAGATAAGGGTTACTTAATACATGTATTGAAACCATATGCCTACTTTGTCAATTTTCTCTGTGTGTATAACTTTTCAATATTGCTTATTATTATGTGTTGAATAAAGAGCCATTGCATTGTGTTTCGTTAGCCCCCATTGCACGTTGGTTAAAACTTAGGACAGCAGGGGATTTCACACAATAACAGGGTTATCAAACTTTCCATCCGCAATTGCTTATTCTTTGCAATGAATGTCTAACACAATTGGACTTAAATTCTTTTCCTAAGTACCTACTCTGGTTTCAACTAAAATTACATTCCTATATAGCCGTAATTCCCACGCGCATGGTTTTATTCGACCATTATCTACGTAAGGCGTATAACTTAGTGTGTCAGTTTCATTAACGTCAATCTTTATTATTATTAAACTACATTGTTAAACATGTTAGAAGTATGTAATTAGGTAACTTATCATAAATCAAGGCCGTTGTACAACATTTTAGAAAATTGTTCTAGACAGTCGAATAGGATTTCCGGATTGATGAACTAACTACAAAGTTTCTTCCTAATATGTTTGATTACTATTGACAGTATGTCGCTAAACGGTAAAGCATACAACATGTATTGACGATTTTGACTACTAACTTAAGCGTGCTAAAATATGAATGTTTGCTTGAACACTTATTTGATCAATAGTTGAACTCAACGAACCAGAAAATGTGATAATTTCCAACATCTGATATGCAAATGAAATGCCTAGCGGCAAATCTGTTATTGCGAATACATCCAGCCTAGATCATGAATGAAGATGAAACCCTGAATCTGCGTCGATCAGCCTTCGGTTATTGCACGCGATTGAATCTCCCAAGCGAAACGTGTAGCCAATTTGCAGGTCATCATAGATTGAATTATAGATCCAATCTAGTACTTTGATACAGCCCCTGCATGAACAAGTTAAATAGAATGCTGCGTTTTACTGTTACTTTTTATAAATTTCCTGTCTAACGTCTTTTAAACGAACATACGCCGACCACTTTAGCTTGCAAGCTCATTCTGATCTAGATAGCATTCGTTGTTTTTTTGTCTTGAACATCTGCAGCTGCGGGGTTGATTACTGGCTCGCCATAACCTTGCCAATTTATGTTGACATGTGTTTGTATGAAATTGGTAATAGGGACAGACGCATTCGAGTTGTTGGGTTGATAGTTTGGCTACCATCGTTAGCTACACATGGTGACGCCCCTCCCCTGCCATCGGTTTTATTTAGTTAGTATGATCCGCGCCGGTCTTGAACATTGACGCGCGTGCGGACAATCGGCAAATGACGAGATAATCTCATTTAAGACGTTTACTTACCGAAACTGTGAAAGTGTCTTATTGGAAAGTTTAATAGGATTATGTGCATTGTTATTAAAGAGCTCTACAAATGTTTTTCATACGAAGGTAAACCTTTTTTATATTTAGGTTCTTTTTCTCAAAAAGGATGGAAAGTAACAATGTCGATTTAGTAGTTGAGCTTGGCCTGATCAAAATATGATTATTGCTAACTTCTTAATTCAATCGAACTGTTAATATATTGGACAAGAACCATTTAGAGGTATTATTATAATGATAGTGCTCAGGGACCTTAACTACTTATAGTGTTATTCAGCTGCAGCTCTGGGAAATAAAGTAGGTATATTTTTACGCTATAAAATTTAATAAATTATACAAAAGTACATAATTTGATTACAGTATCTATCTATTATAATATCTGTAATTGGTAACTACAATTTTATTGCGATTGTTATGTGCGCGTTTCGTATATAAATAATCAAATAATTATCCTATCACACCATTCAATCTTAAATTTTATCTTTATAATCTCATAAAAGTTCATTTGAATCGAAATGGTGCAATCGAAGTATTTATTCTTTGCTATAAGTATTGTTATTTATAAGTACTTAATTTATAAAGGTTCAAAGCCAAAGTTATATGCGTATGTAACTTACACTTCTCTATAACAGCGTATTTAGAGCGTAAGAACTTAGTCTTTTTGATTTTGACAGATATAGTCAAGATGTTACCGTTCATTCCAATGCTATATAATCTTATCTTCATTTTATTTATGTCCATAATCTCTTCAGTATTCTCGCTACTGAGTTTTGAAACAGGCAAAATCCTTGAAAATATGTTTCTAAATTTATGTTAAACGACAACGTGGAGAGTATACTGTTATTTGAGATATCGATTGTTTTGGTCACTCCCGCTCCACTGTATTTATCGTTTGAGGGCAAGTTCATTCTCGTTTCCCAAAAATCAATGGTGGTAATTGGACATTCACATCTCGCAGTAAAGCAATAGCGAGGGTGTTCATTGTAGGGGACTCTGTTTGCTCCGACAATAAAACTGTTGGCTGTGACAACACGCTCAATAAGCAAACACGCGAACTTCGAAATGAATGATTTATCTAATATTTCACCTTGCCAAAGCCGGAGTCAAGTTCGGTATAAAATCGATGGCCCATTTATTTGCATAGCCGACTAAATCATTAATCGTGTCAGTGTTGCGAAATTCGATTTGTTGAAATGTCGCCGGGTCGTAAAGGCGGGGATACTCTGAAACACATTACGGGGAAGGTTGGCAAATAATGCGGGGCATGCGTGTCGTGTACCTACTCCCAATTTTTCTAACGCGTTGCGTGATATGGGAAGTGAATTATGAGAAGTATATACAGCTACGTATTATATGCACGCCCGTGCTTCATACGGCGATTATAATTTATTACACTGAAATGAGAGTATAAGTGGGAATAATACTTGTTCTCTTCCGGTTGAGTGCGCCGATACTTATGGAACTAGGCTTGTTATACATATTTGTAGTTATATCACCTTTAATGAACATAATAATGGCCGTGTCATCATCATTTTGTTCGATATTCAAATCTTTAAAATATTTAAAGCAAAATTCTTCACATAAAAATAACTTTCACATACAGCTACTTAATTTAAAGCATAATTGCCTTCTATTAATAAAATGAATAATTAATGAAACATTTCATCGCACACTAAAGTTAATTTATAAAAAATGGAAAATGTCTTGTGTAACAGGTTTATACTACACATGCCTAATAAAATAAACATTAAACGGCACATTGTTGACCTTTAAACTTAAACACCGTTTAACTTAAACAAACAAACTTAAAGACGTTGTAAATTAATGACAACGCAAGAAAGGAACATCGACGGGGGATACCGTTATCGACAAAAATTGCCCGTTTTCCAATACATTAGAAATGAGAACCAGTTATTTAAGTTTTTCTCCTTTAGCTACTTTAGGTACTTACCCATATAAAAATATACCTACTTTCAAAAAGTATTTTTATTCGTACATAGTATGTAGTAGAAAAATGTACAGCTCCAAAATACCATAACACTAAGACTATGGCTATAGGCTTGCATAGCATATATGACTTTACCCGTTCTATTGAGGTAAGAACTCTAAGAATATTTTTTATTTAAGCGCTAATTTAGCAGTTTATGTCATGAGCTACTTTATGCAATGAATCCGTTGGTCCTCGCATATAATTTTGTGCATTGGACATAACCTGACTTAATAAGTACAAGCTTACGTGTTTTGCAAAATGTCCCGTATATAATTGACACGCCAGTCTTTATTGCACCGAGCCCTCCGCATCCGGTCCCGCCCTGTCTACCCGCTAATGGCAAAAGCAAGGGGTTATACACAATTCCACATGCGACGGCCAAATACATTGTACTATGAAACACAATGCATTGTAATACCACTTGTCTCCTGACAGCTTTACGATGGAGGGCACAGGTTCAACTTTAAATAGATTAGAGTGCACTGTGCATTGACGATTGTAAAACTTATAGATGGCATAACGGACAATATAGAAGACATAGTTTTTTTTTTTTTCATGATACAGAGACGAAAACACATAATCGCTCACAAAGTATAACTTTTGTGAGTCGAATAGACACTTGGTTCTTCTTTTCCGTCATCAGGAAATTTATTTCAATAATACGCTGTAGATTCAAATCGAAGTTTTGAATCACTTAAAATATCTGCTTCCAAGCTGTCATTTTAAAAGAGCATTTGATAGCTTGGGTTTTGTGTAAGATCCGTCAGAAAAAAATTTGGTAGAGTCGTAAATTTAAAGGTTCTCATACCTAAATAATGCGCTTACTGGGTAGTAAATTCATCTTGATAGAATGTGTGTTGTATTTGTATCCTTTAAAATGTATGGGTTGTTTCACCATCCACTGATTAGTCTTTAACTCACGGTTAAATGTGATGCCGTCTCGGTCTATTCGAACAAAACAAATAGAGACGGCATCACATTTAACCGTCAGTTAACACTAATCAATGGATGGTGAAACAGCCCCTTAATGTCGGGTTATCGAACAGCTCGTGATAACGGTAGCGACCCTTGCCTTGTTCGAAATTCGTGCCGGCACCTCGGGGATGTCTCAATGGAGCTCTGTGCCCTGTTGCACGGCCTCATAACTTTTAATGTGAAGCGTTTTTTCTCACACAGTTAATTAAAAATAATTAACACGAAAACATTTATGTAAAGCCGTCGTCTACTTCTTTGGCGGTAAGCTTATTCTGTTACAACTATGGGTGGGAAATGTTTAAAATATCATGCTGTGTTATAGCTAAATCATTGTAAACGCTTGTGTAAATATTATGTTATGATCATCGTATTTGCTATAACTTTACCGGGCTTTAACCTCCTTGGTCATCGTAACAAATTTACAGGATGCTATTTATCCACCAGATTCGATAAACAGTTTGCCAAAAACATGGCCTCGCCTGTCGAACTTCTCAGCGTTATGGTGCAACGACCTTGTGTGATATAAACATGCTAATTTTAAAAGTTAACATTGGGAATACCGAATTCAAGTGTGCTTTTATATGTAACTAAAAAATTAATAGACTTTTCGTGTTAGATAGAAGTTGGGGTCTTGTAGCGTGACCGATTAATTGCAGGAATGCTCTGCAGTAACCTAATAATAGTAATGTCGAGTTACAAGATCAGTCAGCGAAAAAACTTGAACGCTAAAAGTTTTTGCGAACTAACGATGTTGTTATAGATAAGCATTCTATTCTAGTCTGGAATGAATCTTCTAGCTTTTTGCTTCTTGCGTTGTTGCTGGTTTTTATAGTCATCTATCTGCTAAAACTAAGTAACTTTTCTTGTTGATTATCAATGTATCCTCCATCTTGAGTGATTAGGTATATGTAGTTCTAAAAAGATTATGTTTCGTTTTCGTGTTCTCACTGCGCAATATCGAGTTTTTGTTATAACATTCCTACCAAATTATAGGGGTTTACGGCTAAGAGCACTTTAATTATTGTTTACAAAACGAGTCTGGTCGTAATCACGTTATAAAGGTAGTTTCTGTAGGTACTTTAGCATCAGACGGGATCGTATCCTCTTCGAACGAAGCTGTCAGATGTCGGTATGTCACCAAAAGCCATTAAGGCTGTTTGTTTAGTCTTGAGATTGCGTCATAATCCTAATATTGTCTCTATCCAATTCTTAGCTAGTGTATTTACGTTAGTAAATCAACTACAGTTTGCTTTATTAACGCGTGTTAGCCACTTTTTTTTATTCTACTGAATGGCGAACGAGCAAGTGGGTCTCCTGATGGTAAGAGATTACCACCGCCCATAAACATCTGCAACTCCAGGGGTATTGCACATGCGTTACCAACCTAGAGGCCTAAGATGGTATAAGTACCTCAAGGGCCAGTAATCTCACCGGCTGTCTTACTCTCCACGGCGAAACACAACAGTGCAAGCACTTCTACTTCACGGCAGGATTAGCGAGCAAGGTAGCAATCCGGACGTACCTTGCACAAGGTCCTACCACCTGCAAACCACTGTTGTATTAATAATCAACGCTTACAATCAGTGGACAGAGAGCAGTGGAAGTACTGGGGGTTGCCTTTGCTCAGCAGTGGGACAGAATAGGCTGATAATAATACAAGTTATTCCCCTATTTGTACAAATATGAAACAGCAAGGTACAGGTACAGCCGAGTTAATAAACTTGTGAGCAAAAATTTTATCAAAAATATCAGTATGATTGGTTTTTGGAATCTTTTTGTATTTTTTATTTCAATTCCAAATTTTTACTTTTACGGTCATCCCGTAAAACCTAAATTGAATTGATTTGCTTAAGTTACAAAGTAAAGTAAAAACAAGCTGAGATATGTGATGCATAGGGAAATTCGTGTCTGTGCCATTGACCAGCAGCGGTATAGCACGCGGCACGGAATGCCGAGGACCTGGGTTCGATTCCCAGTGTTGGTCTTATTTTTCTGGTTTTTCTGTGCATCTATGTTTCGGTTTGTATTTTCAAAAATATCAGTGTTCAATGTTCAGATATTTGTGATCAAATTTTTGCTCACAAGTTTATGAACTCGGCCGTACATACCAAATAAAACAGGAGCACTTATTTGCTTCTAGATATAATTATTTGTTTTTCTGTAGAACTCCTTTGATACAATTTTATGTGAACAGGTGAATTACTATGAATGAATCCTATTTGCTAGATTTAATTAGAAATTCAGGGAGCTATTTAAAGAGACTGGTACGTATATATGGTATCGATTCTACGACCTTTGTCTGAAAAAGGCGCTTTAAATATTAATTTCTAAGAATGCACGCATTTTACTTAACGTCGTTAAAAGGGTGGTGTGGGTAACGCGTATTTAATTCGGAATATAATAATTCGAAGTTTATGTGACTAAATTGCTTGCGACTAAAGAGTTTCAGATGCAAATTGTTGTTTTATTTACGTACGAATGTAAGCAATTGAACGTTAACCTACATGCGTGGCGTAATAGTTAACGTTACTCGAAATCCGATGGCGACATGGAAACTCGCCAAGTAGTTACTTAGAAGGTATGTGATCCAAATTTTCAACATGCAGGCAGCAGCTTTCTTTTGTTCGTCCACTTGTATTGCCCAAGGCAACGATAAAATCGTGTCATGTCGATTAGATTGCGATAATTTCTACAAACAAAACAATATCAGCGACTCAATGATTCAGTGTAAAAAAAAAATGTACGTGCTTATTCCGTTTCTACTTCATGTTTAATATGCCTAACAATGACCATTTTCCCTGAGAATTGCAGGCTGTATACACGACGTGTCTTGATTATTTTAGCTGGCAAATGCAATCCAGCTTTATTCAGAATACAAAAGAGGAACAAAAGCCTTATTTAAAATTACCCATGCGATTTTTACTTTAAGAAAGTTAAATTGAATTAGAAATCACAGTGGTGGTCCGCATATTAGTTATCGGATCGAATGAAAGCTCTCAGCATTGAAGTATCTATCTAGTAAACCACAATGGATAACCGCTAGAATACACAACTATCTATTTATCTGCATGTTATTTGAAATATCTTAGAAGTATTTGGTGTGGAGGGTTAGATGTTAGAGGTACGATAAGTAGTAGACTTTTTGAAGCATTTATTAAGTCACGTGAACTGTGTACTGTGTGCTCCTCTTCAAACTGCGTTAAAATTTCTATTTCCGTCCAACTTGATGAGTTTTTCGTGAAGCATGACCAGTGCCGGTGGCGTTGACTTGAGACCTTCGCCGTGGCCTTTCTAGCTCGCTTAATTAATGACCGCCACAACACAAGCGTTTTAACGCTGGTAAAAATAACCATATGATTAATACCATGTGGGTGCGCAGACGGCTCGTCGGCGATCGCAACCATGACGAATTGAATAGTAGACCTCCGAGCGGGAGTTGCTAGCATTAAGCTTATGTTTGAATAGGCAGGTTATTACGCCCGCGAACAGATTGCGGTGCGATGACCTGACCCCCCTAAGCCCTCAATACTAGCTAGAATGTTTATTTCTTTACGTCTCGTCAATTATAACTACAGTTGCTGAGAAAGCTTTGGCTTATAGCAAACGGTTTGTCCGAAAAGTTTTCAAATCGTAACTTAGATATAAGAGCTTTCCGACAATGGCCATTATCTGTTTGTTTTAAATTATACCTAGAGATTAAATTGGATAATTGACTTGTTGACGTAAAACGTAGGTGTTTATTGCTCAATTGCACTACAGTTTTTTTATGATATTTTGTATGTAACGACAGCTTTAATTATGGGAATATATTTCATGTAAATAAGCAAAACATTGTGGTAACATGGCGGCTTGAATAGTCTGCGAGGCCGCTCGGGCAGCCTCCAGCCATGGGAACGTATTGTGTCGCTTCCACTCGTAGAGAAACGCTTTGCAATACGTCGATAGGTTTTGCGCTTTGTTACTAGTTTCACCACTTGACATTCTAAAGAACTAACTTTTTAATGCCGTATACGAACAATCAAGGTGCCTGTGTTTTTACTTACAGCTGAGTTGGCTATTGACTGCTGTTATTGTTTGTGAATTCTCCATTCTCTTTTGGACAACTTTGGTATCTGCATACATGCACTCTCATAGTAATGTGTTTATCGGGCTGAGTATAACGTAACTGTAATAATACACTTAGCACCCTTGGCTGTCGTCCAAATTTACAAGATAAGATAATCCATCAGATTTAGAGGTATTACGTGAAAGGAGGTACAAGTTTTTCTTATATATCTCAGTAAATAAGTTTCCCACTTTCTTTGCTCGGAAAAGTAGTGCATTACTGCATTTTATTTACTGAACGGGAACAACTAGGAAACGTGAAACGATATGATGATGATGAGTTACGTACTAAAGTAGGCGTAAGAAGAATTATAAGATTATAACTGGTCGAACAGGTAGGTAGGTACATGCCTATCTACCTAAGTGTGCTGCGATGATATTATAGAAGGAAGCCATAACGCGGCGTTGTAAACAAGAGTGCCATTGGCTGGAAATAAGTAAATGTAGTACTTAATACATTTATTATTTTTAAATAAGTTAGTCGTCAGTCACGCGAAATTAATTATTATGAAAATGATGACAGCTTCGTAACAGTACACAGCGCTAGATTGAATCGCAAGTGAGTGGCGGGACAATAGCAGTCGGTAGTGTGTCCCTCGAGGTTGACCACGGCATCGCGTTAAGACCGCAGGCGCTCTCAAACAATGCACCAGCTCGCTGCTCGTTACTGATTGCGCGCCACCGAACGTCTTTTGTTAACATTTCTTTGTTTTGTTACAGATCATGTGATTTAGTAGTAGAGATGGAAGAAGGAGGCACAACATGCGCTAGTGAAGACCGCGATCCACCCTTGGTCGAAATCGTGCCTAATGAAGACGTCTCCGATCGTTGCGACGCGTCAACCGACAGCGAAGGACTCGCGACCAGTGGCAATACCATCATCACTAATAACGAAAGTGGAGTCGTTTTAGATTCCGCTGACGAGAGCAACAAGAATGTTACGGTCGAATCCATAGTAGAGCACGGACCGTGCGAGGTGACCGATGACGCGCAATCGCTGTGTGATTTAGACAGCTTGCCTGCCGGAGACGAGCAGGTGTTAGGCGCTGCAGGCAGCGACAGTGGGGTGGAAGGTTGCGGACGAGCGCTGAGCAGCGGCGGCGGCTCACGTTCATGTGCGTCAAGTGTTGTGTCGTGCGGATCCGGTTGCGGCTCCGAGAGTTCGTCCGTAGCTGGAGCGCCTCCGCGTCCGCGCCGTCGCGCTACCGTCACTGTTACCGAGCCCAAGCGCAGCTCTCCACTCGGTTCTTCCACGCCCCGCCCTGTCACCGCACCCCGCGGACCAAACCTGGCCACAAGGGAACGCGCTAGAAGTAGAGAGAAACCGACTCCGCCCGAAAAACCGCGGCCGCTCACGCCGAAGCCGCGGATCCGTCCCACCGGTGAACTGCCGAACCTTATCCGCGAAAGTCCAGCGCTGCGAGCGAAACCCACCAAGACGTCCACGGCTCGATGTAGAACGCCTAATTCGCCCAGCGAGGAAAAAAGATGGCCTTCGAACGGGCCTCGGCTGACGACCCCTACAGACGCCAGCGCTGCCCGTATAGCGGCCGATAAATATGGCACGCTTCCGCGACGAAGGCGAGAAAACGGCGAAGCTGACAGTTCACCCAAACATGAAGCCACGCCCCCGATCTCGAGGCGACCCACTATCACGCGCTCAGTGTCCACACGTTCGACGACAAAGACGCGAGTAAGGATCTATGCTGAAAAAATATCCCAGACGGTGCTATTAGGAACAGACGTGGAATCAGCTTTAGCTGGCGTTACACCTAACATTGAAAAGTAAGTAAGGAGTTTATTTTATGCTCAAATTACTCAATATCTACTAATATCACGCTAAGTAATGAAATGAGAGATCACACTTTGAATGCAATCTTCGTATGAATATATGTCAGTTGGCTTTAAATCTTACAAGTCGAATTTCAACCAATCCTAAGGCTGCGTTTCCACCAAAGATGTGGTGTTCATTAACCAATAGAAACGCTTAATTTTCACCACGTATACGCTGAGCATTTAATACAGATTTACACTTCTGGTGCTGTCATATTTGGATTAAGATCTCACTTATCCCGATGGCAATAGTTATTTATGCCACTGTATCGTAATAGGGGTCCTTAAACACGAGTGACCATCATGACCATTACGATACAGCCGAGTTCATATATCATAATAGAATCCAATGTCGTAATGCTGGTCATTATCTATGATCAAAATACCACAAGGGACTTATCACGCTAACACACTCCACTCTACTCGTGACCACGGCAACTGCAACGTTGCCGAAGCGTCGAGGTAAATATTACTTGTGTGTGTTAGCGTGATAAGTCCTGTTTGTGATATTTTGACTGAGTGAGAATCACGAAAGTTTAAAACGTTATATTGTCTAAGGTTTTTAAACGCATAATGAAGGTTTTTTTTTAATTATTTACTATATAGGTGTAGATAAAAGATTGTTGACTACATGTGTATTGAATTGTCAGTAGTCGGGAGGTGTCCCGCTGCCACCGCGGCGTGCAGGCGTCGTCGCGCGACGCGGAGCTGGCGCGGCTGGCGGCGGCGGCGGCGGCGGGCGAGGCGGCGGCCGCGGACGAGCGCGCGCGCCGCCACCACGCCGAGGCGCAGCTGGCCGCCGAGCGCGCCGCGCGCCTCGCCGCCATCGCAGACCTGGACCGCAACTCGCAGAGGCTGCTCGAGCTCGCCGGCGCTGGTGAGTAACCATAGTCAAATACCTTTACGGGACTTATCACGCTATTTGATACAATTATTATTTACCTCGACGTTTCGGCAACATTTCAGCTGCCGTGGTCACGAGTAGACTGAAGTGTAGGGTGTCAAGTCCGCCTAGCAGCGCGAGTTCTTCGAACTATCCGCACTTGATCACAAATATCACTAACTACCCGCACTTGGTCATTTTCTTGGTCATTTGGGTATTTGACTATGAGTGAGAATCACGAAAGTTTGAAACGTGGTGAGTAACCAGTCTGGTGCAGTGATTCCCAAACATTGTTCTGCCATGGCCCGGTAATTTTCACACTGCCCCTTCGTGACGCACTTCATACTTTTATGAATATTTACTAGCTTTTGCCCGCGGCTCCGCCCGCGTGGTATTCGGTTATCGCGCGCTGTTCCCCCGGGAACTGTGCATTTTTCCAGGATAAAAAGTAGCCCATGCACTCTCGGGCCCATAACTATATGCCTAAAATCACAACGATCCGTCGCTCCGTTACGGCGTGAAAGACGGACAAATACACAAACATACAAACATACTATCGCATTTATAATATTAGTATGGATTTGCGATGCGTCGATCGATAGTAGGTATTACTTTTATTTAATTTAACCCGGTATTTTATTTTGATGGCCCCGTACCGGGTCGCAAATGGGAAACGGTGCACTAAAGCATAATTTCCACCAAACGGCTCGCATCGAATCGGATCGGATCGGAAAGAGTTTTACAATCTTTAAACAATACTAGCTGATAGAGACGAGTACAAAAAGCTAATGACCAAACTTCAGGATTGAAGAGGCACTGAAAGAAGAAGAAACAATACTATATCATGTATACAGTATTTAAAGTGTATATGACTAAGACCCCGTACGCACTACGCGGCTAGCCGCGCGGTTTTAGCGTGCCGTCCTTCTTCAAAATATCGCTTGAGAAAGAGACGGTGCGCTAAAACTGCGCGGTTCGCCGCATAGTGCGTACTCGGCCTAAGGCGCACGCAGCAGCTTCAACGCGAGCGTATCCCGCGACACGCGCTCTTAGCCGAGAGGCTCCGTTCGCCTGTCGTCGTTCAATCGTATCCTTTCGGCTATCATCGCATCCGACGGCCGTGTCTGAGCCACAACTACAGTGCGCGATACCATTTCTTTCTTTGTGGGTATATATTGTTTTATTAATGGGACAACATCGCCAAGCCTCGTCCGACGCACCTTGGAGAAATTAGGCTACCACGACAATTCTACTAACACCAAGAAATAGTTCCAGTAAATCTAAAACTTAACGCACAACGCTCCCTAATGCTTAGTATTCTCTTGATTACTAGACCTACTTACGTTTATATGATGTTTTGCGACACTATGATGCCCTCCCATAGTTCCGAGAATGAAGTGTCCTCTGTCATTTGTCATTATTCGTTACGGTGTGGTAGCTGTTATAATGTCTTAAAGCATAAAAAGGTTTTGTTGCCTGGTCGTGTCAAACATACTTTGAAATCTTTTCCAATCTAGGAACGTCGCATTCGCATACAGCTTCTATAACTTTAGTTGTTGTGCGTTCAAGCAGATACTGCATCGATTATCTTAAATCGTGACACGGTTCGTTTCCAAATGGTTTGGCATCGATTCAGTGAAAGGAGATATATGTGACTTGAGTGCGTGGCATCTTGCAATTGTTACAAGGTTTAACGAGAAGTCGTGGTTGTAAATATAGAATGCGATGATCATCCATCAGCTGTTGCGAAGAAATGATTACGTACAGTCAAGGGCTTAAATATTTATACGTTACCAAGACGTCAAACCATAAGGTCGATGTATACATAAATTTAACGCTATGGCTGTACAGATATTTATACCCTCGACTGTACATAACGTTTATTGAGAAAACTAAAGGGCTTTAAAGACTGTCGAGAAGACATTACACAAAAGTTAGCTAAATAGCTGTTATCAACAACGAAATTTAAAAGAAAAATTTGTAAACTAATTTCAGCAGGTAATTTCAGTAAAAAGCGTGTCCTTTAATATTGGCCGGGTACTGTCAAGGGCAAAGATATCGACACGGCCAAAGTACAAAAATATGTATACACGACTTTATGCACTTAACATTAAGACCGTGTATACATATTTTTGCAACTTTGGCCGTGTCGTCCGCCGTGCCGTTTTTGCCCTTGACTGTACCTGACCAATAATATTACAGGACACGTTTTTAGTAGCAAACGAGTCACACGATAGCCCAGAGATCATATACTGTACTATTTTTACGCAGGTTGAGGGCTCTAGACAAATCACCAAACGAGTAAACGCTAATCGCCGCTTTGGTGAAACTTCACCCCTCATACGCTCAAACCTTACGCGTGGGATAGTTCCGTTCGAGTCGTCCAATTACGTTGGCAACTTGTCTCAGAGTACAGGACTATAATGGAATTTTGTTTTAAGGTGCTGGCGCGGGCGCAGACGGGTGCTTGCGAGCGCTGGAAGAGCAGTTGCGAGCGGCGCGAGAGTTGGCGGCCAAGCAACGCGGGGACATTGACTCGCTAAGGGAGCACTGCGATCGGCTACACCATGTGAGTTCACCTACCTAGTTGCCACTTTTAGGTCATTAAGCTACTGTCATTAAGGAATAAGACGAGAGGAGTTGAGATGTGTTACTTTTGTAAATGCGAATATTTTTTTCGATGACACATTATAACTTTGCTCGTTGTGTTACTATCTAAACCTCATTGGGAATATTGCCTCATTGAATTACTAAATGGGGTACAAAAGATCTTCAAGTCGGTCTCTAAATACTGCTAGAACAAGACATTAAACGGAACAAAGAATACTTGACCACAGAACATCTAGATACAGGCAGTAAGGCACCTATCAGTTGTTTGTCTCTGATTGTCTACCTACAGCTACAGGACTCAGACCAGTGTGTTAATTGAAGTACAAGCTTTTTCCATAGTATCTAAGTGACTACCATAAATTTAGTTTAAATGTGAGAAAAAATACTACTTTAAATGTGAGACCAAAAGAAGTTCTACGGAAACAAAATTAGCATACTTTCAATCAAGGTAGTGTATATGTTGATACTAATTTCCTAATCTAGGTCGAGGATAGTTTTAGGGTGTTATTTATAGACAGAATAGTTCAATCATACGGCTAAGGTCAAGTTTACTTTTTGTTTAGACGTACCTAGCACGCAACGTGACTAGCGCTATAAAAATAAACATCTATTACCTAAGATTTGCTTTAGCCTGATACTAAGGCTTGGTATGCCAGACCGGGTGTCGCTTACAGGAAATGGCTTTAGATAAATGTAATTTGAATAATACCTTTGACAGTGATAAGTTTGTAATACGACGGAGGATTATATGAGATAAGACGTACTAACGGGATTTAGGACTGTTTTCTTTAAATACTTACGTAGTAATAACTTTGTAAGATGAGGCCCCGATTACAATACGTACATGTTACGTACTACGTTTGTAATTTTTCTTGTTTCTTTATTTTTGTACAGTAAAAAGTTTACACACACATATAATACGATACGGAAACGCCAGGTACAGTCAGCTGCAGAGAAAAAGTACCCCCCTGTAATGGCGGTATCCATACTACCGCCATTACAGGGGGGTACCCTTTCTCTGCAGCTGACTGTACATTCAAGTGTAAAAATATGAACTTGTTCTAAGTCATAGTCAAAAAACGTTATCTTATTCAAAGACCACACCTTATTCCGACCACCACACCCGGGCACCACAGACTCATATTCCGACGCAATAAGGCCGTAGTAACATATTTTTGAGTGGTTGGAATACATACTTGTTTTTGCACTTGACTATACATACAAGTCGGATATTTTATGATTTTAATAGCTGTTGGTCATCCTGTGGTTTAGAAGTGATTATCATAAGACAACACCTACTTAGCACGGTTACTTTGTTTAACGTGCCCGCAAAAATGTAAATTATTGTTTGTAATGCCACCGAACTAAGATTCTGAATCCGACGGGTTTTTTCCGCGCGTCTCAGTACAATTTTTAATGCTATCCCAATAATGCTGAGTTGCCCCAAAACAGATAACGTGCAATAGAAAAGACGAATATGTGTGTTCACTCAATGTATGGAAAGGCAATAGGAGCGTGCACGACATAAGGAATACGTAAAAATCAATAGAGTCATCTAGTTTTCATATATCAATGAGTGTATAAGTAAAAAGTAAAAACTGTTATAACAAAGCACAAGAAAACTATTAAGTAACTACTGTAGCTTTCCCATTTCCTGCTATTGTGTTGTGCTAAATACTTAGCTATTCCACTTTATAGTTGCTATTACCATTTTTATGACATGGTAAATAACAAACAGGCTACTCCATGGAAACCGTTTCCTTTGTAACGCGCTATAAAACAGAGATTTGCCCTAGGAATAGACTTCGCGGGAATTGTTGGAAAACGTAGTTGTAACTTCCGCGACTTTTTACTAGCCCGGTAGTACGCAAATATAGTTTGAGATTTAAGTTGTTTTTACGCGATTGGGAAATTTTCTGACCGTACAGGAAAGAAAAGTTTTGATTGTTGTTCTGTGTATGACCGAAAACTAAAAAAAATCTGCTAAAGGAGAGAAACTATTAGATAATTTTACATTTTATCAAAATAGTTGGAACAGTGGAGCACATTTCTACTCTCGTATGTCTTTTACGTATATAACGCGGGAATGGGTAGAGCCAGGACAGGGGAGTAAATACCTCGAAGTCTTTATTCTGAGTGAGTGAGTCTTGATTCGAAGTTTTTAGTCTGATTTGGTCTCTCTCTCAGCTGAATAAACGGATCAAATTATTCTATTCGTTAAAGTAAGCTTACACTTCTTTATTTTCTACTTGTTCCACTTTGAGTTCATACGCGCGAACGGGACGCGTGATAAAACCTCGTAGTGGTCCTTCTTTCGACAATAACACTTCAAATTCGAAACTTGCTGCCATAAAAACACCTTGTTTACCTTTTCAGCAGTATCACGTTGCCTTGCATATGCTATAAATTTTAAACAGGTTCTAGCGGTCAAAACGCTTTACCACAAAGGTCATCAGCAAGATCATGTTCGTAACAACAAAAAATGAACGGAATAATTAACATTTAGCAACTCACTAATCTGGTTTTTGTTAGGGTTCCGTAGGTCCTACAAGGCACCCTACCAGGTTCGCCATGTCCGTCCGTCCATGGCTGAATTTAGAGATTCTTAGTAATAGTAGGTACTATAAAGCTGTTTGATACCTGGGCGACTCTTAAACTACTATAAATATGTACAAGAAGCAAAATTTAATTTCTTAATAAAATTTATTCCTTTTTTTAACACATTCGCTGCCGCATTCGGTACGCGCTACGCTCGTAGCAGCGTTTTTCCCAGGGCCGGATTTAGGGGAGGGCAAAGGGGGCAACTGCCCGGGGCCTCCACAAAATAGGGGCCCCCACAATAGAGACATCTGAAAAAAAAAACTTTCAAATTCCGACAAGTAAATACTGGGAAACAACAATTCGTATATTTCTTCACTTCAATAAGGTAATCAGTAAAATATCAAAAGGCCCTCATTGGCCTCCACTCCTTTGTTGTCCCAAGGCCTCCACACCTCTAAATTCGGCCCTGGTTTTTCCGCTCTGTAGCGAAAACTGCCTACGAACAGAGAAAGTATCCGCCGCTGCACCGTATTTATAATAGTGTCATAGGTGACTGGCGTTGGTAAATATTTGAAAAGAAATAACTTACGGGTAGTTCTACTAGCGTTTCAAGCGCTGCCGACAGTTTCCTGTCGCATAGTTCCTAGTTCATTCCTAAGCACCCTGTTTCGTTTTACTAAAAAATCCGCTCATTTCTTCAATACCTGTGTATGACGGGATACTGAAAGCGGATGAGACGCTAGTAGAACGGTTCTCTGCCTTTTCGCAGAATTATTTTTCAACTGTTTGTCATTTGCCAAATGTTTTATTTTCCAAATCAGGAATTTATCTGAAACCGTATTTTTTTCGCAACTTTCATAAAATAATCTACGGTGTTCTTTAAAATCATTAGAAAATACACTGAGTTTTTTTTTTGTTTCGGAGAAATTAGAGTTGGGAAATAAAACAGTTCGCAAATGAAACATTGGGCAAAAAAAATTCTGCGAAAAGGCAGGGTATCTAGTAGAACTACCATTACTTATTATTATGTATGGTACAGGAGGCGTGCAGCGCGCGCGAGTCAGCCCGGGTGCTGCAGGCGCGGCTGACGGAAGCGGAGCGCGAGGCGGCCGAGATGCAGGATTTTTTGGCGGCCGAGACCGGCGCGCTCGGGGACTCGTTGCGCGACGCGGAGGCCGAGCTGGCGCGCGCCAACAAAGACCTCGAGCGGAGGTGAGAACACGAGGGCTTAACATACCGGCACTCTTTACTCTCGTATTAACCTTTTCGCCGCCACGTCAAAAACAAAAGACATCACCCATACGCCTGGCTTCTATATTGCAATGTCCAAAATTGAACCTTAAAGCAATTGAACGAAGGTTGCTTTTGTATTGAACTAAGGTATTGAAGCAATGGACGTTTATAGAGGTCGTTGGCGTCCAAAAGGTTAAATAATAAAAGTGTAAGCGGGACGGCAAGATAGGAAGTTGGAGTTTTGCACTTCGTAGTAGGTGTAGGGCCTGGTATCCAAAATGAACTTTAATAATCAGGAGCTTTATTTGAAAGAATATTGGAAGGTCGTACAAATGTAAATACAGGTGTACAATTGTTATATTTATTTAGCCTAAATAGATGTATCGTAATATTATGCATTAAAATTGTGTTTTTAGCTGTTGGTTCTCCTTAAATAAAATAAATAAATAAATACAAACAATGTATTTAAGTAAGTACAATCAGTAGCCATTTTTATTAAAAGCTGTACTTTTCTGTGCAGCTGACTGTACTATGGATACTAGGCAACGGATAAAAACATACCCATACATATTAAACATCCAAGATTTGAGAACAAACATTCGTATTATTCTTACAAATATCCGCCCCGGCCGGGAATCGAACCCACGAAATCAAGCTTCAAAAGCTTTTTCACTTCTCATGCTCGTAAAGTTCGTGTTTATGCTGGATCTAGGCGACATAAAATGAGTTTTTATGCACTAGTACATAAAATAAAATCTTCGTTTAAGACCAAGGTAATCAGGTGTCAACAGCCACAAACAAAGAAGTTTATGTGTATTTTTTTTTCATTTATTTATTTAATCGTATGGCGTAAAACATTAAACAATTACACTAAAGAAAGAAACTACAAACTAGCTATAAATTCACGTCCACATTTTTTTTCATAATTTATATAAAATTAAAATCAATCAAATCAATCAAAATAAATCAATAAAACTAAAAAAATATAATTATACATATAGTAATACATGAAAAATAAAATGTACATAGTAAGAGAACAATTGTTTCCACTGTTGCTATTTCGTTTCCTCGCCATCGAAGTGAAAAGCAGAGTAAAACTCAAGCATTAAACCCATTTTCCCCTCGACGTATCTATCCACCCTCGCCATACCGGCTCGGGTGGCTATATGAACGCCTCGGGTAAAATGGCTCGTCTTATTGTACAATCTACTATTAAAATGTGTGTTACATTTTTGTCAGGCGCGCGGAGTGCCGGCAGCTGGTGCGCATGTGCGAACAGCGGCGACAAGAGGCGCTGGCGGCGGCGGCGCGCGCGCGCTCGGGGGGCGGCGCCGCGCACGCGCTGGACGCGCTCGCCCGCCGCCTGCGCGCGCTCACCGACGGCGTCGCGCGCGCCTACGCGCTGCCGCGCCACCAGCTCGAGCCCAGCGTCTACCACAACGACGTCTACAGGTAACTGACACGACGCCATCTACAAGAAACTACCACAGCGACGTCTACAGGTAACTACTACAGCGACGTCTACAGGTAACTACCACTACAACGTCTACAGATAACTTCCACAACGACGTCTACAGGTAACTGACACTACGACGTCTACAGATAACTTCCACAACGACGTCTACAGGTAACTACCACAGCGACGTCTACAGATAACTGCCACAACGACGTCTACAGGTAACTACCACTACAACGTCTACAGATAACTTCCACAACGACGTCTACAGGTAACTACCACTACAACGTCTACAGATAATTTCCACAACGACGTCTACAGGTAACTACCACAACGACGTCTACAGATAACTGCCACAACGACGTCCACAGGTAACTGACACTGCGACGTCTACAAGTAACTACCACAGCGACGTCTACAGGTAACTGACACGACGCCATCTACAAGACACTACCACAGCGACGTCTACAGGTAACTACCGCAGCGACGTCTACAGGTAACTACCACAGCGACGTCTACAGGTATCTACCACAACGACGTCTACCGGTAACTGACACTACGACGTCTACAGGTAACTGACACTACGACGTCTGCAGGTAACTGACACTACGACGTCTACAGGTAACTTCCACAACGACGTCTACAGGTAACTGACACTACGACGTCTACAGGTAACTGACACTACAACGTCTACAAATAACTTCCACAACGACGTCTACAGGTAACTGACACTACAACGTCTACAGGTAACTGCCACAGCGACGTCTACAGGTAACTGCCACAGCGACGTCTACAGACTACCACAACGACGTCTACAGAACTTGAAACCTTTGCTGTCATTAACGTATAAGCAGTCAAGGTCGGCAATGAACCAACGACTCCTTGAGTATGTGGTACTCATGGTTTCCCATCAGATGACCCGCTTGCTCGTTCCCTCCCTCTCACAATAAACATAAAAATTAACACATTAAACCATTATCTATTTTTCAGCCGCAGCGACAGTGGCGAAGCTCTCTCTCCCGACGAAGAACGCGGCGGCCTCCTCACGGCGGTGGCCCGCGCCCTGCGAGCGACCCCCGCCGCCGCCGCGACCCCCGCCGCCGCTGCGACCCCCGCAGCCCCCGCCCAAGACGACGACCGCTCGCGCATATCCGACGACAACGATAATTCGGCTGATCTGCTGGACTCGGAGACTGAGCCGTGTCTTGTCACTGATCCTGGTAAGTAATGGGTTGTATGCGAATAACATTTTTATTTTTAACTCTCCGACGCAAAAAGGGGGGTGTTATAAGTTTGACCGCTATGTGTGTCTGTCTGTGGCACCGTAGATCTTAAACGGGTGGACCGATTCAAATGTGGTTTTTTTCTTGCGTTGCGGTTTTCTTGCGTTGGTCCTTAGACATATTTCATCAAAGTTTGAAGTGACAAAGTCGGGGGGTTTTCAACTTTTTGTTTATTAAGTAATATAGATACTCACATACTGAAATATTAAACACCCAAGACTCGAGAACAAACAGTGATATTTTCATACATATTATCTGCTCCCACCGGGGTCCGATCTCTGGACATCAAGATTCACAGTCAGGTTCCCTTACCACTGTCTTCCATTTCTATTTGTTTCGACCATAGCTGCCTGATACCATCACGAACCAAAATTGTTTAGCCACTCGTCAATGTTCTTAATTTAGCCCTATTATACATTACTCGTAGTATATATTTTCATTAATAAAGCAGAATAATAGAAACCGTGTAATGACACGGCTAAATTACGAACAGAAGCAAGTGGCTCAACATTTCCTGGGGGCTAATACGAAATTTGAAAATTGAAGTTCTAGTTCTAGTATCTTATCATCCTTCTCACTCTATAGTACAAACTAGAGATGGGCCGGGCAGTTTTTTTGATACTCGTACTCGGCCGAATAACTCGGTTCCATTGACGAGTATACTCGGTTTAAATAAAATTATTATTTAAGAGGAATCATATGTATTATATCAAATCAGGCTGGTTTAAAAATGTTATTAAGAGTAGGTATTTATTAATTAAAAACACAAAAATGAAAATTATCTATTGTAAATATTTAAGCAATTAATTAATTAATTAATTTTCATTAGCGCGGACCGACTGCGATTTTATTTAAAACAACAACTGAATAATTTGCGGGGGAGAAGGTGGGGATTTCTGTGACGTTCGCTTGCGGTGGCTGGTAGCGCCGCGCGAACCTGTCTAAACCTATTTTCTCGCCCCAAAACTTTTTTTTTGACAAACTTTGAACCGAGTTTACTCGTTACTCGGTTACTCGGTAAAAGTTGTACTCAGCGCATCTCTAGTACAGTCAGTTGCAGAGAAAAGGTCATCATCATCATCATCCCAGCCTATATACGTCCCACTGCTGGGCACAGGCCTCCTCTCAGAACGAGAGGGCTTGGGCCATAGTTCCCACGCGGGCGTGGACCTGTTCTCTGCAGCGGACTGTACAAACTTCTGCGGGACGGCAAGATACGAACTTCGAATTGTGCACTTCGCGACTGTACCTAACGATATCCATGGTCCCAGAATGCGCAGAGGAATGGTGGTCCGGCGCGGAAGCGGGCGGCGCGTGGAGCGGCGAAGAACTCTCCCCCGAGCGCGAGTCCTGCGGCGACGCCGAATCCACCTCCGAGCGGGACTCGCTCCGCAACCTGTCCGCGGCGATCGCTCACCGCCACCGTTCTGAAGCGGAGGACGCGGAGCGCGGCTCGCTGCTCGAGCGCGTGTTGGCGCTCGACAACCGTCTGTCCGAGCTGCTGAGAGCTCTGCGGCTCGCGGCCGCGGCCGCTGCTGTCACTGACGACGCTGACTCCATGCGGCTCGCCACTGCCTTGAAGTAAGTTTTTTTTAAATAAACCTTCTTGCAAAAAAAACCGGGCACTGAAAAAGTAAACTTTCATGCACATAAAATAGAAAACCATAGGTGCCCGTTTTTTTTGCAAAGGGGTTTAATTTATTGAATCCGACGTTACTTTGCTGGGGTTTATATCAATGAACTAAAATAATTTCTTGGCTCACCCGCGATCTTATGATAGATAAGTTTATGCAAGATATGCGTGTTCACACAGTTCCTCCACCTACACACTCACCTACACACACAAATCACACAAACCCATCTATCACCACCACCACACTACACTGACGCGTTTCGAACTCAACCAGAGCTCATCTTCAGAGCAACAAAACCGTACACCAGATGTTTAATATTCTACCATTTTCGGTTGCCTCCGGTTTTATATTCAAACACTCAAATTATTTCTTTGATTAATGTGTACCTAATAATTGCTTAACGATCCGGTCTGATCACGCACGCTCCTAAAGCTGGTTTTCTTACATTTCACACGCCAATATTATTTACGCCTATTGCGTGAAAAACGCGATCTCACGGTCCTTAACCACATGTAATAATTTATTAATTTGTTTGGAGGCTTACTTTACGAAAACAAAACGGCGCGCAGAGAACAACGTTCGCGAGCCTCTACAAATACAACAAGCTAACATCTTGAATGGTATTTTGTTGTTAACTCAGTATGTCCCTGTGTATGTTGAAGCATAGAAGATTAAAAGTGAACAAGTCTAAAAACAGTCAAATTCAATATCTTTGAAGAACTAAGAAATTCACTTTTATTTGTTTATGACTTGGTAGCTCTGCCGATAGATTGTTCGCCTCGAGTTGCCCATTTGCTAGCTCAGTGTATAATTAACCCTTAATAAGGTAGAGGCGATTTAGCGGCCACTTGCATTGAGTTGGAAACTGAACCTTATTAATTTCAGAATAAGTCACAATTTCCATTGTTTTTATTGAAAATACCACTATCTTTAAAAATATTCTGTGTCAGGTATGTATTCGATAGCTGCTTTTCATTCTGTGGTAGTATGCATGCTCCAGTAAATGGGGCCTTATTAAAGGTTAAAATAGAATTACATTGAGGTACGATACTTCAATTTTAGCTATATCTCGATGCACAGTGTCGTATTTCTAGCCTATCCTTATTATTGAAGCAAGCCCTGTACCCCCGTACATATTTTAGACCCTCCCCAGTATGTCCCGTGCTAAACGTATTACATCGCTAATTCCAGAGACAAAATAGACATAACAGAAAAGAATGTAGCTGACGTGGTAGTGAAGAAATTAGCAGAACTCGACGCCAGCAAGAATATGATGGAGCAGTACCGGCAGACTGTGGAAGTGAGTACAACAATTATTCTGAGATAATTAATTTAATAAAGTAATTTCGTTGGTCGTGCTAATATCAAACGGGACCACGAATCACGATTATCTAGTTGTGATATTATTTACGAGTGAGATCGCAAAGATTTCCAACATAGCGTATTATTTAAATGGTGTCTCCAAAGCTGTGACCGGTAAAAGCTGATTATAATTTAATTTAATGCAAAAAATGTTAGGATAATGAGATATGTTAACTTTATGTTCAGATTCCGCATCTTACCGGATACGAAATGAACGGATATTGCTACCTAGTAATTACTTTTTAATGAGACCTTACGCTTATTTTATAAACGGGACATGTGATACAGTTAATCCGATCTAAATAAATAATTTTCGTAGCAAATATGACACCAGATTTGATAACTCTTCAAGTAAGCAATTTTTTTTAATTTTTTTTTCACGTTTATGAAATAGGGCGTGGCTGTCGTTTAATGTAAGTAGTAACTACATTCGATGATCACGAGGTTGGCCTAACAACCGCAATATTCACTAACAGTTGAATGAAGCTATAAAATGTAACTATTTCCTTTTTCAGATGTTGCGTTTTCCTCCCAGGAACATGACTGTATTAAGCTATTTAGATTATCTTTAATTCACAACCATAAACTTAAAAGCAATAACCGACCACGATTAGAATATAACAGTTATCTTAGTACTGTTAACTGGTTTAATGTGAAACAGGTATTTACACCATTCAGGCCCTGCTTGGTGATCTCGAGTCAAGAATAAGACGCGCAGGTTAATATAATTCATACGCTGGCTCGGCCTTCTCACCGCTTATAGAAGCACTCAGTACTATGTCACTTTGTTCTATCCTTATTCGCGGTGTGATCGCTTGCGAAAAAATGATGCCTGATTAAAAACCTAAAGATTTGTACGCCGACAAGTTTGAGTAAAAATTTACCAAGTGAAAGTCAAACTCGCGTGCCGAGGGTACCGTACATCTCTATTGGGCTCCACAGAAAACCAGCGTTACTGCACATAATGTGCGGCAACACATGCTGAGTGGAGACCCTTTTTGGTATCCTGTCGTGTCACCAAGTAATATAGTTTTAGTGCTAATTTTAGTCTTAGGTGGTACTTATGGAGCCAAAATAAATCTTTCTTTCTTGCTAAATAAGCTGTCTAAATGGCAGTTCAGTGCTACGCATTTAGCAGCAAAATTAAGTTGGTTGTAGAATGATTTAAAAAAAATAAAAAATTTAATTACAAAAAGTACAAAAGAGTAACGGACTTATTTAGACTATACTTTATTGATAGGCTATAAAAAGGTGTTTAGGCATTTCATATTACATCATTATCGTTTAAATTTTAGATAAAGAGCCAAAGATAAGAGCCAATTAATGTGATAAATACATATTTTATCGCTGAAAATAATAACACATTAATTGGCTATTTCTGCAAGCGATCATACTGTGAAACATTTACACAAAATTCACTTTTTATTCTATTTTCCGATTGTTATTTTCATTCAGACTGTTGTATAAAATATTGAATCTTAGGTTTTCACGCCTATCCAATATAAACATGTTTCAAGGGAAAAAGGCACTTTGGGTTATTTATATTAAAATTTATACCTAGTACCATCGTGTAGCTGAAGACATTCTGCATTAGATAGCATTATATAACTGAAAAAAAAATGTTTTTTTTTTTTAAATACCGTCTATTGCATTACTATAATATGATAAACAATACCGTAGATTATTGTTAAAATCCTACTAACACCTTTGAATCACTACATTTTAACTAGGTAGGTAGAAACCTACCTACAGAACACTACACCCTAGTACAGAAGTACTAGACCTGTAAAAACTTATTCAGGATAGAACATAGTGACTTCACTCGAGCTTCAAACGCTTTGCCGCGTTGACTCGACGAACGCACGTATTGTATAACACTAAATTACTGTAAATAAACATGTCAAACGGCAAAATTACTTGTGGAGTATTGGTGAATAACAGGGTTCTAAACGTGTTTAATGTAAATAATATCTAGCTATAGCTTATAGCTCTTCCGCAAATGCAATTAGCAGCATTCATTATGCTGCGTGCGTAATCATTATTTCTGTTTAACCAATTGTTATACGACACCGGTCGGCATGGCTTCCAAACAGAGAAGCGATTTACTCAAAAATGCTTCTTAGAGACAACTTTTAATCTACAATATAAAATGCTAACTGTTAAGGCAAAATTTATCCTTTTGAACGCCAGTGACTTTTAAAGCTGTCAAAAGCTGTAACTCCATTGACCCATATCGTCATTCGAATTACAACGTGCAAATGAACGCATGTCGTGTGTATGATGATATGCTACAGTGACGTTCCAAGGGTTAAAGTGCTTTCATTTAGTATTCAGGTGTAGCATTTTGTTTATTAATTTTGATCTTTGTATACGTAAATTGTCAGTAGCCATATCGACTGGTCGAATTTTATACGTACTCGTACCTGCTTTATTAATGGGTTACGTTTTACAGGCACTCAAAAGACAGTTGCAACAAACCGGTGAAGATGATGACTTGGAATATGTTGAAGAAGTAAGCATTTACAATTTTTTTATGGGACTCTTATCACCAATTTACCTAGTCCCAAACTAAGCAAAGCTTGTACTATGAATACTAGGCAACGGCTAAACATACTTATATAGATAAATACTTAAATACATATTGAACATCCAAGACCTGCCTTGTAAATTAACAAAGCTTGTTTTCGATACAAATATCGACTAGTTTCGATTGCCACCAATCGCAATCTGCAAGTTTAAGATTATTTGGTATAGTTCCGAAAATCCGATTTGGAATTCCGTAAATACATCACACATGTACGTTTATTTCAATATCCAACGCACAGGCCACCGTGCGAATTCCGAAAAGTTCGAACGAAAAACTACCCTCTGTGTGTGGTAGGTCTATATTTGTATGTATTTACTGCGTTCGAAATCCCGAATGGGATTTTTTCCGAGTGTATGTGGCCGGCCGTAAGGCGGATGCTATACGCTAGAAATCCAGCGATCCGTATCACGATACGTGATACGCCTAAGGCGGATGCTACAAGCTCGATATTTATCGTGATATTTGGATCCAGAATCACGATGTTTATCGAGTGTGTAGTATAGGCGTATCCACGTATCGTGATACGGATTGCTGCATTTCTAGAAATCTAAAAATCTACGATCTGTATCAACGATCCAAATACCACGATAAATATCAATACAATAAAGAGTATTTAATTAATAAATAATAAATAATAAATATCATGGGACACTTGACACCAATTGACCTAGTTCCAAACTAAGCAAAGCTTGTACTATGGATACTAGGCAACGGATAAACATACTTAAATATAGAGAAATAAATACTTAAATACATATTAAACATCCAAGACCCGAGAACAAACATTCGTATTATTCATACAAATATCTGCCCCGGCCGGGATTCGAATCCGGGACCTCAAGCATCGTAGTCAGGGTCTCTAACCACTTAGCCATTTGTATTGTATTGTATCGAGCGTGTAGCATCCGCCTAAGTAGTGTCGTTTGTTGTCAGGAGCTGTCGATGTGCTCGGAGGCGGACCGGCGGCAGCGCTACGAGGCGCTGGACGCGGCGGCGGGCGCGCTGGCGGCGCGCCAGCACAGCGTGCGCGCGTGGCCGCGCCTCGCCGCGCTGCAGCGCCGCCTCGAGCGGCTCGCCTTCGCCGCCGCGCAGCCGCCCGCGCTGCCCGCCGCCGCCCCCGCCCCCGCCCCGCTACACACCACCGCCTGAACACAACACTATGACCAAATAAGGGTCAAATCCTCGAGCGGCTACAAACCCCTTATCGACTCCTTTCAAATCTCAGTCACAGAGGAGTTACTGACTCTGACCAACGTATTTATGGAATCCGGCGTTACTTTGCGGAGGTCCGTATCGATGACCTTACTCCCGCCGCACCCGCCCCCGCCCCGCTCCACACCACCGCCTGAACACAACACTATGACCAAATACGGGTCAGATCCTCGAGCGGATACACCCCTTATCGACTCCTTTCAAATCTCAGTCACAGAGGAGTTACCGACCCTGACCAACCTATTTATTGAATCCGGCGTTACTTTGCGGAGGTTCGGATCGATGAACTTATTTCGCTCACCCGCGACTTTGGTCCTAGGTAGGTCGGTAAGTGACTAGGTCGCGGGTGAGGAAAACAACTTTTTAAGTTCTGACCGACCTTATTGTATCGAGCGGCCTGCGATTGGCGATTCAGCTTTCGTTCGATCACATCGGATTTGAAGGGGCGCTGAGCCGGTATACTTACGGTAGGCGTTGTCCACTCCTGCTCTACTAAACTACGACCTGCGAAGACATTATTAAGGAAAGCTGGAACACTGTCCATATCTCCAGCAATATTTTTGCGGTCGCAGGATAGCGCATCAAACTTGCCACTGATACAGCCGAGAGTCGCTTGTAGCTGTGGGACTTCCAACTTCGATAGTCGAATGCGCAGAATATCTCAAATCTATGAGTCACTGCTAACGACCACTGCTATACGAATTTACATATAAAAACTGACGTTAAATTGAAGGCTTGGTGATTATTCAATTCAGCCATCAATGTAGCGTCGATATGTGTAGTTAGAATTCTAATATTACATGGATCCATTTAAATAATAAGAGACGTCAAAGTGCCAAACGATTTACGATTCGCGCATAAATTGTGTAGTTTTCGATAAGAAAATGAAATTGTAATCGCGTCAATTTTATAAGCAATCCATGGTACTAACAACTTAAAATGTCGTTTAATACATATTTTGAAATGCGTTTATGCTGGTCATAAACGTGATTTATCCCACTTTAATGTATCGATAGGTATACGATAAAATAATTGAGGAACTAGCTACTCCTAACTATGTCTCCATTTTTGTATTTAAGAGCACAAAATAAATTATTCTAGTTGCCTGTTTGTGTTACAAGGTTCCGAGTAATGTTGCATGAAATGATTAGTATAGAATGTCAGATACCTAGATAGAATGCAGTCGAGCTTAGAAGTTTAGCTTCGAAATGTGTGCTTGTATCAGTAACGGCGTTCAAATACATGAATTCCAACTTGAAACGGGCTGCTCTTGAGAGTTGACATTTACACGGTGTTGCATCTAGCTAGACTCAGACCACTCGCTACAGGAACTGAAGTTATGTTTTATTTTTTTTGTCAGGCTGACACCAAATGTAATGCAAACTTATTATTTTAAAAAAATAGAGAAACCAACACAAATTAACACACTGAGCTACATTCAAAGGCAAACTTATCCAAACGGATCTCATTCAGTTGGGATCGACAAAGAGTGCGTTAAGTCAAAAATATAAATAATGCATAAACTCTTTAAAATAAATCTATCACAAAAATAAATTATTATACTATACAAATAGATAAAAGGCGTGATTGCGCCGACCGCCCAAACATAGTTTGGTACTCGATCTGTGTGTGTGTACTGCATGAGTATCTTTGCAATGGTACAAGTGACATGCCGCAAGTACAAGTAGATATATAACATGTTTACCAACTATCAGTGTAGCATTGGTTTGAGTTGTGGGTTAACGTATAACAGATCGAAGCGTGTACACACTACAGTGGCACATTACAGTCACAAAATTAAAAATAATTTATAGGAGGTTGTGTCGCTCTCGTGATAAAGTGATGGAAATGAATTTATGTATTGAATAAATAGATTATGAACCTAAAAATCTATGAGTCTATGAATCAAAGGGAATGTATAACATAAATTGTATTTAGTGTAATAAAGAAGCATGCTATATTATATCATATACGATAAAACAATAAATCCATGTCAAATTAAATGATTAAGAATTATTGTGTAAATGATGAAAATTGTACGATATATTGAAACAGGAAGAAATGATCATATTCGATTGATCTCAATTATGGGTGTTCTACGGTCAGTGCCCTATTTCACGAAAGTACAAATTACAATTTACAAGCGGTAGTCTTTGTTTAACATTATGCATTGAAAAGAGACTACCGCTTGTAAAATGTAACCTGTAGTTTCGTAAAATAAGGCCCAGGTATTGTATTATTGTAATAAATAATTGTTGTATTCTCTAACTGCTAAGTGAAAAATCATTATAAACTAATATTTTTCTGCTTAATCCTATAATTTGTATTAGTAGTAAATACTAATAATTTTTCATTCCTGAAAGCATTTAAATTTATCTTTTCATAAATTGGTTCATCGGTTTAACTATTTTTGAAATCAATGTTTTGAAGGGTATCAGAATTTTATTGTAATGTATTAAAATATAAGTGCCATTAGCGCTAGGACATATAGAACAAGTGTTGGTATTTTAAGTTCGCTCACGTAAGAACCAGCGAATATTACTAAACAAATTCGTAATTTGCTAGATAAACTTTATATATAATATTTAAATATGGGTGGTGCACTCTAGTTAAATATAATTTAGTCTAGTCAGTATTGTGTTTAATCAATCTGCATTGATATACAAAAAACGTTTAGAGATCAATCGCGTATGACGGTCCAAACTTGGTCCAAACGTGATTGATCTCGAGACACTGAGGGCTACGTTAGCTGACGCGATCGCATACCTGTGGGCACGGGTACAGGAAAAATCCGTCGCATGCAACAGTCAGTTAGCGCTGCTCATGCAATTTTCAATAGGCTTCCACCCGTTCCGTGCAAACTTCGTCAGCTATCGCAGGCCCTGATGTGTACAGCTACGTCTTGTCTCAATTTATGACGTCCTATTTAAAGGGGCTCTAAGGGTAACGGCGATTTCGCGGTTTCATTGAAAATTATTTGTGACATAAGGTTCTGTTATACCGAGGACGTCATATTTTATTTTGTCTTGCAGCGTACAAAATAGTTGTAACAAAAATAAACCAGTGTTGTCTAATGTATTTATTCATCCTTGCCGCCTAAAATATAAAACAAGCTCTTACAAAAAACACTAAAACAGCATACTTTATTTTTAGTAACGTACACTGCATGAATGCCTAAAATGACTATTAGTTTAATCTTACGATTGCCACTCTGAAATAAGAGATATTATTTTGAAATTTGTTAGTGTGGCCTTATAACTCTTATAAGCGTTCCACTGATAATTTTGAGGTTATTCTATTCAAAATTGAGTAACGATACTTTTTATAAAGTAGACTAAATGTTTGCAAGCTGACAGCAGTGCAGCACAATGAGACTGATAATTGTATTTATGTTATTGTTCAAGTTTGGAATATTGAGCGTAATTTATTCAACGCATTAGTCTCCCGAAGCCGCATCGGCCACTTTCTCTTCTTGTTAATGTATTTTAGCGGATAATTTCGCAATTTGTATTATCAATTGGCTTTTGGTAAACAAGGAGACGGTACAAAAGCTTTATAAAAGCTGTAAACAGTCAGAAAACGCTAGCTGAACTACAAGTTGGAATTGCTTTGTCCATCCGCGCAGCTTTGCTTTAGGTGCTAAGTATCACTTTACAATAGACCTGCAGAATTGTAATGCCCAGTTTTTTATCCGTAAATAGTATTTCTATTAAGAATCAAATCGTCAAATCATGTGATGTAAATAATGTGTAAATAAAATATTGAGAAATGTACCTTTTGCTTTTCATTTCTGATTAAAGTGTGAGAATGTATTCATTATTGTAAAGAAACAAATTGTTTTCGTTTGAGACATTTATTCGACATATCAATTAACATAATATTAAAAGTTTAATTTTTACAAAATTTTTACTATCCATTTCGTATTTTGATGATTTCTCAGCCTTTCTAAAAGACAAATTATAACACGTAAGCTTACCTACACGAATTGCACGAAGTCAAAAAATTCGACTGTTTTACCGGTTCTGTGAAATAAATATTTTTTTTTCTGTAAGCACGCCAGAGATCAATAAAATTCGAATCCTTTCAGTTGTTCCTAATGAATGTTGGTTTTAGGTTATTGGTTAGCTAAGGCTCGCTAACATCACCTCATGTTATCTGACGCCGCCTATGTACGATACATCGAATTTTGAAAAAACAATATAAGACTGAGTATCGGATTAAAATATAAAAATATCGATCTTGAAATTGTAAAATGATTTTATTGCGACAAGAATAAAATAACCTCTACATAACCCTTTTTTATAATTATAGTGCAAATAAATATTTAGGTTACATTGTTAGATGATTACTCGTATTCATTACATACAGAAGAATCACACTTTTCGAATAAAACTTTTCTACTTATAATTTGAGTTATTTTTTAAAGGATTAGTCAGATGAAAAAAATCCTGAAACGTTTTTTACTGAAAGTTAACGTCTTTCGAGTTAAGAAAATACTGAAAAAGAAAAATACAAAACAATGAAAAGTTCTACCTATTAAAAAAATGATTTGCTAGCTATAACCAATTAAAACGTGATTACAGTTGGGCTGTGCGCCCAACCACAACTTTAATCCTACAAGTATATTACAGATACGTCAGTCAGCGGGCAGCAGATTACAGAATTTTATGATTACACGTTTTAAGTATCTCCTATCTAAATTCAAGTCGATATACTATCGCTCTTCCTTCCCCAAACTCCTCATCTCATTAACTATACAATATAATTATTAAATACATCTTCAAAACAGTAAAATCAAAATTTACTTGTTCGATTTCATGACATGATACACCTAATATACACCATCAATAAACACTTTTCGTGTGCTAACTAAGTGCACGATTGCGAAATGCATTTGATTATATTATAATTTGCCTGCATCTTGCAATTCATATATTGAAATGGAAAGTTATTAATTAATTATAAATTAAGGAATGAAACATTAAATCAGCGTGAGTTATTAAAGAAATGTTGGTAAGTCATGTTTGGCTTTTGCTACAAATTGTAAACCTTAACACACTAAAAGTTAATTATTTCCCAGCTCAGGTAAATGTAAACGTTGCCTTCTATACTAGACTGGCGACGTATCACAGGGTTAGATCTAGTCAAATGAAGATAAATTAACATAATCCAGAACAAAAAAAAAACTACATAAATTTACACAAAACCTAAGCCACTATAGAGCAGACACTACCTAGTTTCAAAGTCTCTGCCTAAAGGTAGGTTTACTTGCTTGCCCTGGCGATATATCAGAGAATGCCCTAATACTTTACGCTAACACTTCACTCTACGGCAATAATTCTCATCACAGGTCTTAATATACTAATTATCCAATCAAACCTCGTACGATTTTTACCACTTTAAACAAATACTACATATCTTACCGTTAGTACCTTCTTATCGTCAAGGGAAATTCGATTTAAATGATATTCTACTATTCATGTTAAAGGAAAAGATAGTTCTAGGGTATTACAGTCGGTCAATTAGCGGCAAGCCCCTTTAAAACCTTTTCATAATGAGAACGGCAATAGCTTCCCACAGTTAACGTATTAGTAATGTTAGAGTCATCGCACATCGCATTTTTTAACCGATGACAAATCACAGCAAGTATTTTCCTTTACTCACAATTCAAACACATCGAGATGAGACATGGAGTCAGCATTATTAGAACTCGGGGAAAGCGATTACTTACTTACTATTTTGCCTAATTATCGTCCAGTAGTATCAAATTTCAAACAATATGTGTTATCGTGTAAGCGTTCGAATGATACCAAAGGTCTTATTATTCATATAAGTAAGAATGCATTCCTTCCCCTATTACGTTCTTACTACAAATTAGGGCAATTGTTGGATAATTATCCAGTTACACCACCCTAAAACATACCAAAAATAACTTGGTATTGAAATTGGCTCTATTTAACTTAGCTATATACAAACGTACAGACCACGTGTTCAAGTCGTACTAAAGCCATATTACTTACTTTTAAATATTCCCGACCATCTCTGTAAGTATAACAGGATAAATATTGTAAATCGATGGTCGTATTACTTTTCGATCAGTATTCGGTCTACTGTGACTAACAATTCACGTAAACCCGCAGCAATAACTGATTTATCAAAATGTCAAATTTATTCCTCATACTAATTGAAAAAGAAAATATACAATTAATTGATACAGGAAGTAAGGAGTAAATTGAGTAAACAAAAAAAAATACAAGACAATTACAGTAGGATAGCATTGAGTGCCACTTTGGTGGTTGTCACAAACGTTCGTTTTGTCTTTTATACTATACATCTTCACATAATTTTTAAAGTCTTTACAAATAATGAGTTATTCCAACTAAAAACTGAACTCGGTATCCCTTACATGAATAGAATAAATTAAAGTTATTTTATTTGACATAAAACACTCCAAATTTTATGTCAAATCAAGTACAACTTAGGTGTATGTATAGTATACCCTCCGTATTATTTAATGATGTATTTTTAACAGCAAATAAATATAATATTGATTACTTGACAGCTCTTTATAAAATGGAAAAGGTTGATAAGAACTGTTCTAAAGTAGGTACACAGAAAGCAAAATATAACAGATGTAAAATTAGATTGTATTTAATTTTAGTTTGATTTAGATAAAAAGTATGACTCGTTATAGTTTATGTTGATCTTCACCTTTACGTGAGGTATGATGAAAGTTTCGAGTTATGGAGCCTTTTAACACCTAGAATGATGTAGTTGGAATTGTCACTTTTGTTTTTGTTCTACGTTCGTTATCTAATAACGAAAAAGATACCCGAGATCAATGAAATTCAAAATACTGTCGCCAATTTTGTTTTAATACCTCACAACTACTACATGCAATCTCTATCAGAGAAGGCGTTGATGTTTCACCAGATTATTTCTATTGCCGAGCTGTATGTAATTTCGAACATTATACATTTTAAGTCTGTGTCATCAGGCTTGAGATTTTGGAGCGTTATGTGTAGTAATTTTAGGTGTAAACACATACTTGACAAAGTACAACCTCGCGAAGTAGCCGCGTCTTGAATACACTAGATCTATGTCAGTTGATGTAAGTCAATTACATTGCCTGTCCGCCACGTCGAGCACGGCTACCCTTTAAAAACAATTAAGAGTCAAAATGGACTAGTTTATACTGATAGCGACAGTTCATATTCAATGTCAGCCCTGCCGATGCTTAATTTAACAACGCTCAATCCAGTGAGCGGGGCGCTCTACAAATTACATTATACAGGTGGTGAAGCCACTAGTCAATAGCGATATGCCTTCAAGATTACGATTTGGAGTCTTTTTGTATTTTTTATTGCAACTCCAAATTTTTTGTTTCTTTTACGGTTATCCCGTGAAAGTTTAATATTAAACACACACAGCACGCAATGCTGAGGACCTGGGTTCGATTCCCAGCGCTGGTCTATTTTTCTGGTTTTTCTGTGCATTCATGTTTCGGCTTGTGTTTTCGTGTGAAATATTAGCGATATGCCTTGTCAATTAGCACCAGTATATCCAATTGTACACATACTTTAAACAAGTACTTACATTGATACGGATACTGGCACTATACTACGAAGTGCAAAATTCGAACTTCGTATCTTGCCGTCCCGCTTACGCTTACGTTATTTAATACGAGATTGAGACGGACGATACGATACGAAATTCGATTTTCGAATGTCGTAGTAGCCCCCTTGGCCGGTAGGTTTTTTTCTGTCGTACATTCGTGGAGCCACCGGCTGTCGCCGTTTACGTGGAGAGGTAGAGGCGGTGGTAGTCGTTGGCGCCGAACGCGGCGTTGCACTTGGGACACTTGCGCTGGCGCGTCTCGTAACGTGTACGCAGACAGTCCCAACAGAACACGTGGAAGCATTTCGTGAGCACCGCGTCCTTGCGCTTCACCTGGAAAACGTAAACTGGCGTGAGTAAGGGTGTAAGGGACATTACCCTAAAGTGACAAGGCATTGTATTAGGGCGAATATTCAGCGCTTTTGCAGCGTTTTTTTGCATTGGTGTCTTCGCAGGCGTTATTAAAAGGGGTGATGCTCAGTATTGTTTTTTTATGTATTTTTGACATTTACTTTGGCAATTAACAGTTTTTTTTAAATTTAAGTACATTAAGTATTTTGATTGCCTTTCATAACTGCTTTAGCGCAAAATATAAAATTACCTTGCAGGAAGGACACGTGAGCGTCTCCTTGTATTCTCTTATCTCTTCGAGCAGCACCTCGTCCATACTGCTGCCGGCCTGTTCCATTTTCTTCATGCGCTCAGCCTTTCGCCGCAACACCGCCAGCTCTTCCTGCCAACCGACAACACCGTTTAAGATCTCTACCCGTTACAACGTATACCATGACCGTAACAGCAACGTCATCATCATCATGTCAGCCGAAAGACGTCCACTGCTGGACATAATCCTCCCCCAAGGCTCTCCACTCAGGCCCGTCTTGTGCTTTTCGCATCCACCGCGATCCTGCGATATTAACCAGGTCGTCGCTCCTTCTTGTTGGAGGTCTACCTACTCGTATCCCGGTCCGCGGACGCCATTCGAGAACCTTTTGAGCTCATTGGCCATCTGTCCTGAGAGCAATGTGCCCCGCCCACTGCCACTTCAGTTTCGCAATTCTTCGGGCTATGTCAATAACCTTAGTTCTACGGCGGATATCATCATTTCTGATTCTATCCCGCAAAGAAACCCCGAGCACAGCAACGTGTCGGGCAGAAATATATTATTTGTATCGAAAAGTATGAGACTATGCCCACTAGCACGTTCCGTAACCAACCGTCGCCGTTGCGTGTCATGTATGCGTTTGACATTCTGTTCCTGACACGTTCTTATTACGGTCATGGCACGATACGGTGTAGTGAATACCTATGCTACGGGTTCCGTACACATTACATTCCAAAAAAATAATAAAATGAATTGATATTTTTTCTAGACAATCCCAATTGGACCCGTAATACTTACGTGAAGTCTTTTTGTCTTGTACGCTTCGGCTTCTAAAGCGCTCGTCTTTTCTGCGACCACCTGTTGCGCTTCCTTCATTTGTGCATGATATTTTTCTGTAATGAACAAATAAAAATAAATGTAGTTTCAAGTCAATACGACCACTATTCCTAGTTATTCCATATGTCCACCTATCTACATACCAGATTTCATCCAAATCTTTCCAGCTGTTTTAAGCGTAAAGATGTAACACACGGGATCGCCAAACTTCGCATACTCTTCGTTAGTCATACCGTAATTTTTTGGTCCGATTCATCGTTTGTCCGAATTTTTTTCCCACTGAAACCTTATATTTTTCTAAAAATCTTAAATGGTCATCCTATAGAAAACTATAGGTTACGTTAGATTTATTTTACAGGAATTCTAAACAATCACTGGATTCAGAGAAAAAAAGATTTATGACAAACGATCGTTCTGACAAAAATTACATTCGGACTTTCGATAAGTATGCGAGCCGATATAGACCCGTAACACACACACACACACACACACACACACACACACACACACAAACTTATTACCCTTACCGAGATGCAACTTGAGGTCGGCGGCGGACTGCGCCGACTCGATGGCCTTCCGCTTATGCATTTCCATAGCCTGTTGCCGTAGCAACAGTTCCTTCTCAACAGCGGAGAGCGTGGTCTGTAAGAGACGCTCTTTCTCCTCCAGCCGGCGAGCCACCGCGCCCATCGAGTCTATCTGCTGGTCCCGCGTTACCACCTGAGGACAGAGCTTTCGGTAATTCGCAACAAGCTAGATAAGAAGATAAGTTTTAACCTCGAGCCGCCCAAGTGTGCAATAGAATGTACACAATAAGTTAAAAGAAATTAAAGATCTACTGGGCGACCTTAGCCTCTGGACAAATACGAATGCTACTGGCTTAGCAAGATATTTAAAACCAAACTGCAAAGTATCATAACAATCGGTCCAATATTTACCGAAAAAACTAACGGTTTCCAATGTATCACTTTGGAGCAGCCTGTGTATTTGGATGATCTGATTTCATAGATTTTTTTTCTTGTCTAATTAAGCAAATAACTATTTTAAGATATCGCTAAGTATCAGTCTTATCCATGGTTTAATTGACAACATTTCATATTTCTAAGACTATAATTTGATTCGTTCTCTGTATTCTGCTTGGAAATAGAAAGACGCTGATATTTTTAAAATTTCGCTACGATTATTAATTAATTTATTACAAATTTTTTAACATGTGCTTATTCGAAAAGGGCTTAACTCCAAAACTACGATATAATAGATCCATTACTTTTGTCTAGTCTCTATTAAAAAAAAGATCACGTAAATCATGCGTAAATCTGAAGTAGACGTTGTCAAAATTATGACAGCTTCTTTTTCTGGTGCAAAAGGCAAAGGAAACATTCTATTCTGTCGTAGTATTGGCAAATTCAGATACATTTTTTAATTATTTTGTATTTTTTTAAATATGGAGAAATAAATTATAATAAATATTTTGCCATATTCAGGAGGCAAAACTCTTTCGATTCCTGTAGTAATTTACAGGTGTTGAAAAAATGAAATCTTGTCAATTATTTGTCCAGAGGCTAAGGTCACCTTGTATGACAGTGTAACAAAGTAAGAATTCTTTTGTTTTTCTATGGTTTTACACCATGCTAGATCGACTTTATTCCTGAAACAAATAGAGTCAAATTGCTTTGACATTATTTCTTTTATTATTATGGTGGGCCTAAGGAGAATAAATTCAAACCAAACCACGGATAAAATCCGCTCCGTATAGCACGAGTGGACATAATTTTAGCTGCATAAATATTTACTAAAACCAAATTAATTAACTTTCACTTTTCACTTTGTATACAGAACGCAAATTATATTTTATAAAAAAGAAAAACATTTTTAACACCTACAAGCTTTTTTTGTTCAATTTACTTTTTATTGACTGTACTAGCATTGTCATCCGATCTACATGTGTATACCAAAAAATGTAAGTCAGTCAACCATTAGAAGTGGTTTTATCCACGTTAGTCACATTTTCAAAAAATACCGGATACATATTCCTTCTTTAAACAACCAAAAAAAAAATTACCAAGAAAGCGCGTCAAAGTTAGTGCCCGTAACGTCACGACTAAGTAAAACATGAAGACAAATGTACTAACATCTTATTATTTTTTGTTTGATCGACGGATCCGGCGCACTAATCATATCGTCACTACTTTTGAAAAAGCTGGTATCTCAAAATCGATTATCTTTCCGAGTGAACTTAATGAACATTGTTTTAAGAATCAAATTTGTTGACGTATTGATTTGAGATACGAGATTTTTTCAAAGTAGTGACGATATTGCAAAGAAAATTTTAAACTAGGTGGATAGAGATAGCATTACCTTCTCCTGTAGTAGCTGCTTTTCCTCTCGCAGCAGTTTGTGCAGCGAGTTAGCCTTTATACGCTCAGACATGAGCTTGAAGTTAGCGTCATCTTTCTCTCGCAGCTGCTGGATGAGGCGGGAGTTCTGCTCTTGCATGTCTTCGAACGCCTGCCCCGTCACCTCCATTTCATTTAGGAGCGCTTCTTCCTCCTGGAAAAATATCAATATATAAAGTAGGAACTTGCCTGACGAGGTGGTTTGCGAACCGAGCATAGCGAGTGTTGCAAAGGTGCGACGGAGAAAACCTTAAATAAATATGTATAAATAAAACTTATCTAATGGAATAAACAAAATGACTTTTTCATAAAAAAAATTCGATCACGCATTATAAACCGATTTTACCGTCTTATTCGTACGCACTGCGATGAAGAACAGGGGTATATTTAGTTACTTTAAAAGTAAAAATAAGTAAATAATATAAACTCCGAGGAATTTTATAGTAGCGTTTTTACTTTCTTTGTGGTAGGTGATGCCTGAAAAAGGGTTAAAACTGTTACAGATTGTGTGATCAGTGTGTTACTAACCTGTGAGCCCGCAAAGGGTCTAGAGAAGGCATGCAGCGGGTCGGCATTGGGCCGCGCGCACGACAGCTGTTTCTGCAGCTCGTATTTCTGCTCTTCCAACTGTTTGATTTTTCGCAGCGCGTCTTCGTCGGCTAGCCGTCGCTCGCGTTTGCTTTCCTGAAGAATTTAGAAAAAAAAAACATTATTACTAAAATGTAACCGACCTGACACGACCCAGTACAGACCGACCTGGCAGTTGTTAGAGCCTATCCCAAATTAATGAAAAGGAGCCAGGCAGAAGATGAAGATAGATAAGTTGGAAAACCCCCGACTTTGTCACTTATAGTTCAATATCTTAAAAACGGCTAAACCGATTTTGACGAAACATGTCTAAGAACCATCTCTAAGTCATGCCATGTCTAATTCCAATCGGTCCACCCGTTTAAGAGCAACGGTGCCACAGACAGACACGCATAGAGGAGAGAGAGAGAGACATAAACACATATCAGTCAAACTTATAACACTACTTATAACACCCCTCTTTAGTTGTCGAACCACGTCGATTTTTATTAAAGTCTGTGGACGGAATGTCCGTGAAAGTGTTAAGACAGGTCGTGAGCTGACCTGCATCATCTTGGCCTTTTGTCGGTGGTCGTCGAGCTCCTGGCGCGCCTTGCGCTCGGCCGCCATCAATTGCACCTTGTCTCGCTGCTCCTTGCTGACGCCCTTGTACATGTCTAGTAGAAGCTTCAGTTCCTTCTGCTCGTTCACAGCTTTTCTGGAATATTACATACATTCAAGCAAGGTTCCAGCATCCCGCACTTCTTTCACTTCAAAAAATTTACCGTAGACCGTTACAACACGTAACACGTCAAATTTCACTACATTGCGGTATTTGTTTAATCAATTGAATTCATTGCCCCGCAATAGTCCTTATCTATGCCTGTGGTTTTTCTCTCAAGATTCGACAAAAAAAGATGTCATTTGCACGAGAATTACAGATTATTAAAGCATTTTTACAAAAATCGAAAAAACCACAGGCATAGAAAATATAATGAAGATCTTGATTGCAAAATATCATTGATTTCTGTGCTCTACTTTTCGAATAATATGAGGACAACGAAACCCAAAACTCAACCGTCCAAATCTTGAAAAACCTACAGCTATCTCGATATACATTAGCGGGAAGCGGAGAAGCGTGAGGGGATGTGCTCGGGAGGGACGGCTGCGATCGCTTATGTCACGAGCGATAAAGACACCAATATCCCAAACGAATACCTAACGCGGCCGCGCGGCCGGCAGGGAAACTTCTGGGTATTTTCACGAGCGTCCCAACTGCTGTCAGTCCCTTGCCTGAGATTTTAAGAATTGGAAGGCAGATTGTTTTTTAATTATGACGTAAATAGCTTCTGTACTCAGGCCAGGATCTATTTCAAAAATCAATGCATATTGAATTATTTACTTCTTAGTATAAACAGCAAGGGACTGACAGCGGTTGACACGCACGTGGATTCACCCTTCTCTTAAGGGCACGACATCGGTACTAACTTGAGCTGCTGCTTGAGCTCCTTGATAGCCTGGTCCTGTTCCTGCAGCTTCCGGCTGTGGTCCTTGGCGGCGAGCGCCTTGGCGTCCGCGCCGCCCGCCGCGCCCGCGCCCGCGCCCGCGCCCGCCGCCACGCCCGCGCCCGCGCCGCTCGCACCCTCCTCGCCCTGCAATAACAATATCAATAAGTACAATCCGTGAGCTTTTAGAAAAACCTTCGGGTTTCGGGGGAAATCGGGAGGATTCGTTAGTAGAAAATGACAATTGTCTTTTTGACTTAGTAGCAATCCAGCACGCGGAGAGTGCACTCGTTGTGTTTTCATTGATTTATATAGAGCAGTTAAAACCACCACTAAATTATTTAATCAGTTTGTTATTTTTCGAAAATTGATTTCCATGGGGAGTCAACTTAAACAGGATATTTCTGTAAATAGCCAATCACGGAAATTGTTTATAATGTAAAATAAATCTTTTTTTTAAAGAAGCTGAATGTTTCAAGAAAAGAGTTGAATGTAAATATTTTAATAAGGTTCGAGACCGAGTCATACAAGCAACGGGGATTTTACAAAGTACATTAAAAAATATTAAACGAAGCAGACCAAAAAAATTCATTTGACATACCCAAGAGAAGTAAACACGTTATAACAACTTTATGATACTTCCAAACAAAATCACTGTGTTAAGTCGGGATGTTCTCTATTTAAATTAACGATGGAAGAATTCGAAAATGTTGATTTTGTTTTCTTTGTATCATGACAAAAAGTCATATTGTATTAATATTAGAAAAACATAAACAAGCTTAATGTAATCACAATAAGGCTTATTTTGTACTGATGGTTATTCTTTACATAACTTTTTACGGTAACTTCAAAAAGTTTTGCAAGTTGATAACAGAACAGAACCGCGTATCACGATCGCGTGTCATCGTCTAATGACGATCCGAAGTATGCTTCTAAAATACGAAGGTTTTTTTAAGATCTCACGGAGTGTACACATCTTTAGCAGGTTCTTTTTCTCAAACATGTCCGTAAAAGTTGACATTATCCATACTTCCATACTAATATTATAAATGCGAAAGTGTGTTATAAACTATGCACTTCACCTTCTGATATATAAAGAACTAGCTTTTGCCCGCGGCTCCGCCCGCGTGGTATTCGGTTGTCGCGCGCTGTTCCCTCGGGCACTGTGCGTTTTTCCGAGATAAAAAGTAGCCTATGTCACTCTCGGGCGCATAACTATCTGTATGCCAAAAATCATGTCGATTCGTCACTCCGTTACGGCGTGAAAGACAGACAAATATACAAACAGACACTTTCGCATTTATGATATTAGTATGAATTCAAATCGGACAGTCCATTCAAAAGATATTACGAATTAAAAAATATCAATCTATAAGAAAATGTCCTTTATAAATGTCCTTTTAAAATTTTGCTTGTGCGAAGCCGGGGCCGGGGCGGATCGCTAATTATTTATAAAGATGACAACAAATGACTAAATTGTTTTCGATTCTAGTAATTAATTTGAATACTAGTGAGTATTTGCATGGACGAAGTATAGTATGGACGTGCAGTCTCCATACATAAGATAGTTCCTCGTTGCTTAGTACGATAAAACGAACTAGATGTCGCCAGATGTATTGAACCGGCATAATACATAATTTTAGTGGCGACATTGCTCTATTTAGCATGGTGGCAATAATGTTCAACTTTTTAAAGTACCTCTGTGAGCTTACTAAACTTCGTTATGTTGTAGAAGGCATATCTAGATGGCGTTATATTCATTCAAGCGCCAAGTTTTGAATTTTTTTCGCAGCAATTACAGAATTGTTCACGATTTACGTGTGAACTAAACTATGGAGTTTGATTTGAATCCGCAATCTGACATATTACGAGGGCTGTTTGAAAAGTACCCGGTTATGGAAAGAAAACAATTTTTTTTTTGTATCTATGCATTTATTTTTCAACGTAGTCACCTTTTAGCTCTATACATTTGTTCCACCTATACTCAAGCTTCATTAAACCATCTAAAAAGTATGATTTTGGAAAGGCATTAAAATAGGCCTCTGCATGTGGCGGTAATGACATCGTCATTTGATCCAAATCGCTTACCACCGAGCCATTTTTTTAGGTTGGGAAGCAAAAAGAAATCGCATGGGGCCAAATCTGGAGAATACGGGGGTAACTGTGCTAATTTAGCCGTCACAACTCTGGACGAATGAGCCGGGGCGTTGTCGTGATGAAACAGTACTTTTTTCTTTTTTAAATGGGGTCGTTTGTCCTTCAACACGGCGACAAATTCAGCCAATAAATTGGCATAGTACTGCCCTCTTATCGTTTTCACCTTTTCCAAGTAGGTAGTCAATATGTATAATAACCTGCGAATCCCAAAAAACAGTCGCCATGACCTTTCCAGCCGATGGGACGGTTTTTGCTTTCTTTGGAGCAGGTTCACCCGGTAAAATCCACTGCTTCGACTGCTCTTTCATTTCCGGGGTGTAGTGGTTTCGTCCACGGTCACAAAACGACGCAGAAACTCCTTCGGGTTACGTTTGAACACGACCAAACACTGCTCCGATAGTCAGTCGGTTCCGTTTTGGCTCCGTCCAACTCGCAATCATGGACTGAGTCTATCTTTCAAATTTTGTTCAAATCGGAGAGGTAAAACTCATGGTGCAACGGTAGATAGAAATGCCCATTAGGGCATTTACCGTATTATTATTTATTTAGAGTATTAATGCTACAGCTAGAGATGCATCTGTCAAATTATTGAAGAGAAAAATGTGAGACAGATGTATGTGATGACAATACTGTACTGTTTTCGATGATTGTCACATCGCTGACCTGAAATTAGCATAGCTATTTTTTAAATCAATGTTCAACCTATTTTTCTATGTTGTTCAGATTTATTTGATGTGTTGACCTCTTTGGTTGATGTTTAGATAAAAATGGTTTTTTGACAGCTAAAGTATTTACGTGAATAGTGCCATCTAGATATAATGTCGGAAAAATCTCAGCTCCGTTTCCCTGGATTAAATGCGTTATTATTTTGCGTTTAGTGCCATCTAGATATAATGTAGTAAAAGTCTCAGCGCCATCTAGCATTAATACTGGATTTTGGCTTTGTTCCGGTGAACGTTTTTTAGTATGGAGAATAACAATCCATACTCTATTTCATCCATGGTATTTGTAGATACAGAAAAAAATAAGCTAAGCAATACCTCAGGATCTGGCTCCTCCTTCTTGACAGCGAGCGGCTTCTCGTCGGGCGCGTCTCCCCCCGCCGCCGCGCCGCGTCCCCCCGCCTCCTCCAACTCCTTACGAACCTACAAAGAACAAACATGTAAATATAGTAAAAATAACCTAACAAACTTAGAAAAGAGGAAAAAACCACCCACGTTGTCATTTCAAAGTTCAATCCCTACTAATATTACAAATGCGAAAGTAGCGCTGTGTCTGTCTGTTACGCTTTCACGCCAAAACCGCTGAACCGATTTTGATGAAATTTGGTACAAAGATAGAATAGACCTTGGAAAAGAACATATGCTATCTTTTATCGCGAAAAAGAGGCTTTAAGGAGTTGAAATAGGGGGTGAAAGTTTCAATGGTGGAAGTTCGTTACTGTCGAAAATAAAACCATGAAACTTGGCATTGAAGCACTTAATAACAAATAAGTCGGTTTTTTCAACATAGGATACTTTTTATTCCGGTAGATCCGCGCAGACGAAGTCGCGGGCATAAGCTAGTATCTTATATACAGTTGAACAGATTTTAATGCGACTTAGCTAAGAAAGAACCATGTCGTTTGAATGAAACCGCATCAACATCAGTCCATTTGTATGGGAGCTATGAAGGCACAGAGACACACACACATAGCGGTCAAATATATAAAACACTTCTCTTTTTGAGTCCGAGTTTAAAAAACAACACTCAAAAATTTTTTTGGTCAGTAAATCACCTTGCACCCAAGCATTATTTATCACACTCAAAAATTACAATAGAAAAATGTCACTCACTTTATTTAATTCTTGACTAGTATCCTTATATTTCCTTTTGTATCTATGCACCTCTCCTTTCAACTGTTGGTTGTGATTCTGCAGCGACGTGATCAGGTGCCTCATCTCCCTGTTGATCGGTCCTGTCTGCTCGTTTGCCGCCAAGTTCTGCTCAAATTCTATACGCAACATTTCATATTCCTTCCGCAGTTGCCCTAGAACGTCTTCCAGTTGGATCATTTCTGCTCGGAGAGCTTTTTGTCGAGCTAGTTCTTCACTCTGAAAAGGTAAGGTGCACATATAAATGTAAGTATAGATGCCTGTTATGGTAGTCGTCTTCAGTCTATAAGGCTTACAGATTAAGTCTCGTGTATTTTTCATTCTTAATTATTATTGCGTATTTAAAAGAAAATTTTGTAAGGCTCATTATTTATTACGAAACAATCAACGCTGCAAAATTTAAACACTAAAAGGAGTAGGTTCGAAGTTTCGTTAAAAAAAACGCATATTTTACACTTTAAATATCGGCTTCCATACTGTGCCCGGATGCAAAAATATTTCATGTTATACTTTTCCTTCCTCATTGCAAAAGCACACAGAGAATAAAAAAAAATTAAAAATACACCTATTCCAAACTAAAGATATCTGTTTGTTACGGTAAGTAATGTCAACTATAACGATATCAGCGGAAAGATTCTCAAATACCAAAATAACTAGGTGTGGGAAAGGTGCTTTCCTCATTGAATTCCGATCCGCATTAGCGATCCCTTCAAATATTGAACCTACTGTGTTAAAAATAAAATTGTGTTAAATACTTTTAATGTATAGTATATAGATATCATTTATAAATATTGTGAATGTTTTAAAAAAAAAAAATACCTCGTTGAGTTTCTGGCCGGATTCTTCTCAACAGAGGTTTTTTCCGAACCGGTGGTAGATTTTTTGACGTTTATAAGTGCTTGTCATAGCCTAAATTGAATAAAGAGATTTTGACTTTGACTTTGAATATACACTCGCGGTCAAATAATACGGGTCAGTGACGAAAACCTTAAAATTTTGAAAATGAAAAGGTTTACTTATACGAAACTGACTCTATATTAAAGAGAATTTAATATCGTATTAAATACAACCTTCAAATGTTTTACATGGCTGCTGGAAAAAGTTAAAATTTAAAAAAACTCTAATTAGTGTCTAAATTAAAATTGCACTTGTTTTACTTTTGCCTGTTTTCTCACTTTTATTTTCAATCTGTCAAAGCATAATGATAAAAGGCATTCATTGTTGCCTTTCTGGATCATTCTTGATTTACTATCATGTGGCTGATACCAGAAGAATGTACACGTATCGTCACTATGTTAGAAGAAAGCGGAATTCAGAGAAGAACAGCGAGAACTGTTGGCATGTCACTTTCTACCGTGCAGAGAGTCGTCCAACGTTTCCGAGAAACTGGGCAGAACATTAGAAGACCAGGAACCAGCAGACCGAGGTGTACTGCAGCTCGAGAAGATCAATTTATTGTTACAACTATGCTCCGAAATCGGCACCTCACCGCTGTTGAAGTCCAAAATCAACTTCGAGAGACTCGAAAAGATGACATAAGCGAGTGGACTGTCAGGCGGCGGCTACAAGAAGCTAATTTGACCCCACGTAGACCGGCAAATGGCCCAAAACTTGAAAAGGGGCAGCGAACAGCAAGATTGATTTACGCCCGCGAACACAGATGGTGGGCAGACCAAGAATTGGCAAGAAATATGTTTTCTGATGAATCCAGATTTATGCTCTATGCACATTATGGGCGGCGAAGAGCTTACAAACGGCCCGGTGAACGTTTTACTCGAGCTTATTTTGAGGAAAAAGTGTCGTTTGACGGTGGGTGTATTGTGGCCTGAGCTGTAATCTCTTCAGAGACTCACATGGAGTAAGTCTTCATAAAAAATGGTACGCTAACTAGTGCAAGATATGTAGAAGAGACTCTTAATGAGCATGACGGTCCATACTTAATTAATATGGATGAAAATCCCATATTCATGCATGAAAACGCCAGGCCATACACAGCTCAGATTGTAAATGGTTACTTTGGCGACGTTGGTATTATTTTTATGAACTGACCCTCGAGAATTCCGGACTTAAATCCGATCGAGCATGTATGGGACGAGCTTGGAAGGCATGTAAGAAATCGAAACTCCGCTCTAGTTACACTTAGAGACCTGAAACATGCGTTAGTGAAAGGATGAATCAATATCCCGCAAAATCGCATAAGAAACCTAATGAAGAGCATGCCCAATCATCTGGAAGCTTTAAAAAGAGCCCGTGAAGGCAATACGAAGAATTAGTTTGGTTTAAAGTTAGTTTTTTCTGTTATAATGTGCCTACCAAGTATTAATTTTTCTACGTAAAATTTGTAAAAATTTTGTTTTGTACGTAATTAGAATAAACAAGTGAATAACTTTCACACCTATCATGTCGTTTAATTAATTATAGAATTATCTACAATATACAGTTTAATTCATGCTCTTAGCTCTATTATTTTAGGACATATTCTAGTTTTTCGTACCGACCCGTTTTCTTTGACCGCGAGTGTACTAATCTCACCTCCATCATCTCGATCTGTCGCATGTGTAAATTCTTGGCATTCTGCAACTGAAGGCGGGTGTCATCAAGCGCAGTTTTCATCTGCATGGACTCGTTGTATAGAACCGAGAACTGGCTCTGCAGGCACTTGTACTCCGTCGTCTCCACAATCACTGACTCTGGCAGCTGACGGATCTGATAACACCAGTAATGTCAAATGTCAGTTTCATGTTTGCAATACATAGGTAACTATATTGGTTGACTGTGAATATAATTGTGAGCAGTGTTCACCTATGTTTACAATCTTGCGATATAGATTATAATTTAACAGCATTCAATCAAAAATACATTTTCAAGGAATAGATTATACAGGGTGGAAAGTTGAGATGGAGCAGCAAGGGTAGCTACTAGTTCCCTCGCTGCTACGCGAAAATGCTGTTAGGAGAGACATTCACAAATTTTTGATGAAATGTACAGTCAGCGAGAAAAACTACAGATTTGACTTTCTTTATTTTTAATGCCAATCGGTCCTATTTCTACTAAGGATTAAAACATTTAAAACACTCTTTGAGACCAACTAAGGTTAGAGTACTAGAAAACCCACAAATCAAAGCAAACTTTTTCCATACAGTTTCTAGGGTACTAATTTGCCAAGTGAAACTTTCGTATGTTGTTTTTTTACGAATATGAATTCTTTGATGCTTAAAGAAAAATAAATATTTAGACAACTAAAACCTGATCATTTTAACTAAAGTTAGTGTCTTAACCCAGTATTGCTGCCCCATCTCAACTTTCCACCCTGTAGAGCCTTTGCACATTGCGTTTTTTAAACACACCATCAACGCGCGTGACAGCGCGTTTTTCTTTGCATAGAGTATCCATACAACTCTCATGCGTATCGCGTTTATATCGATAAAAACTCACATCAACAGCGCATTTAAAAACCGCAATATGCAATGGCCCTCAGAAGAATGCCTATCTGCCGGCAGCGAGAACACAAAAGCAACTCACATCCATCTTCAACTTCTCAACCTCCTTGAGAGCGTCGCGGTGTTGCCTGTGCAAGCGGTCCAACTCCGCCAGCCTGTTATTGGCCAGCTCCCTTTGCTCCTCTAGCTCCGCCGCGATGTCTTCGAGCTTGGCGGCCGCGACGGCGGAGTGCGCCGGCACCGCGGCCACGGCCGACGTGGTGGCACCAGACTGGTGGTAACTCTTTAATTTCTCTATAGCCTCCGCCAAGTGGTTTTCCAGCTTGTCGTTGCGAGATCGGACCTGTGGAATATTTTGGAATATTTAGCTCATGGATCTGTATTTAGTACCAACCTTTTGCGTTATAATTTTTCTTAGGTGGGGTTTGCATAAAGAAGTCTGTTTTAAAAATTGTCACCTATTGCACATTTAACAGAAGCGAAAACGTGAATATTTGTAATTTCAATAACGCCGATAAAATGTAGACATTTTCGACTGAAAAGTAACATGATCACGAATAGTATCAATTTACCTACTTGGAAAATTCCATACAAAATTGTTAGAAAAATATAAGTTGTTTTTTTCGTAACGAACCTAATCCTGGAAGTGTCTGACACGCCCTTAGCTCATAGTGCCCAGTGGAAAAGAGGGGAAACGAAGAAACTGACAGGACCTTCTATGGGCGTGTACACGAAAAACAGGGTCGGTATTTACATGTCGGTGTTATCCGGGCCGGGAAAGAGTGTCACCCTTCCTGTGCATTCCCTGTAGGTACCTTCATCATTATCATCATCATCATGTCAGCCAAGGCTCTCCACTCAGACCGGTCTTGTGCTTTTCGCATCCACCGCGATCCCGCGATCTTAACCAGGTAGTCGCTCCATCTTGTTGGAGGCCTACCGACAGCTCGTCTCCCGGTGGACGCCATTCGAGAACCTTTCGACCCCAATCGGTCATCAGTCCCGCCCCGCCCACTGGCACTTCAGTTTCGCAATAGGGATGATGACACCACCAATCAACGGACGTACTTTTTATGAGCTGTCGAAACACAATTCTACCATAGAGTTTCAATGGCAACAGCGAATTATGACGTCACTATCTGGCAACTTCTTATCAACTATTTATTTGTTTTAAAGCAACAAAAAAATCTAATTTTACAGTAAATCGAAAATTAATCTGTTTTTCAGGGCTAAAATAAAGCTGTTTTACTGGAGTTGTGCTTTCGAATTATTTTTTAATGTTGTCATTATCCCTATTCTTCGGTACCGTCGTTCGGTCGTAGGTACCTTAAGCAGCTCGTACTGCAAGTCGTCGATCTGATTCTTCAGCTCGGCGTTCTCCGTGTCGCGGCTGTTGACGGCGTCCTGCAGCTGTGCGCCGCGCAGCGTGATGGCGTGGTGCTTGTCGTGAAGGGCGGTGCACAGCGCTTGTAGCCGCCGGTTCTCCGCGGTCACCTCGGCGTTGGTGGCGCGAACCACTTCGTCCAGCGACGGCGCCGGCAGACCCTCTAACACACGATAATAATACGGTAATTGCCACTATAAAACAATATTTTATCTACACGCATATAGTAAATACTCCATTATGCGTCAAAAACCATAGATAATGACCAGCATTACGATATTGGATTCTATTATGAATACGGTTGTATCGTAAGGGGCCATCTATAAAGTACATCACACTATACCTTGTGCGTTTTAAATCTGGATAAAAGTTCATTGACACCTGCCTACCAATGTACACCATTTCCCCGAACGATACGATACAAAATCTAAGACAATTATCGCAAATACGCCTCGCCTCGCGTATCGTAGTAGAAGGCGGGGTGAGCGCATGATCTTGCAGACGTGACAAACATTTTTACGCTCGTTACTTTTTTAATGATTTATTTTATTTTTATTTTTTTTTGAATGGGTGTGTTTTTTGTTACGTTTTTGCGCTGTTTTAATTGTATCATAGCTGATAGCGTACAGCTGTTTTTATTAAAAGCTTTTTATTAACTTGCAATGTATGTTTAACATGTGTGCGCGGGTCAAATCTTGCAATTTAAAGTTGACCCCCTTTTATTAGTTGGATTATCTTGAAATTTGGCATACTTATGTAAATTGCGTGACAATACAATAACATGGTAGTAACATCCTGGTAGTTCTGCCAAGATCGTCTCCGCAGGACGGAACTCTTCAACGGTTAATGGCATCTACTTGAAATTTGGTATGCAAATGTAGTTTGGGTGACAATGCAAGTACAGTTAACAAAAAATACAGTCAGCCAAAAACTTTACCAAAAACTTATTACTTAGTAACTTAGTAACTTTTAAATTTTACCAAAAACTTATTACTTAGTAACTTTGTTTTTTATAAAATTTGTTTTAGGTGAAAAAGTTTATTTAAAAAAGGAAACAGTAATTAAAGAAAATATTTTTATTTATAGATCACATACATATTTTTAATCTGATATATCACTCTCACTGTCTTCACTCTCTGTACTTTCGTCTCCAGATACATTTATTATAAAGGAATCTGCTGTTCTATCTACTATACTGTCCAATCCTCTCATCTTAACTTCTTCTTTTTTAATGTGTTCGACACAGTTTTTCCACTTTTCAGCTGTGATTTTGGCCAAGCCCTCATTCAACAAGTTTTTCACGTCAGCCAGTTTAAAAGTAGTATTATTTCTAGCGACGTGGCCTTTCACATCCGCCCATATGAGTTCGATGGGATTCAGCTCGCAATGGTAGGGCGGCAATCTTAATACTTGAATGCCTCGTGATTTTGCCATCTCATCCGCCACATAGCTTTGAAACTGGCTCTTAATCAATTTCACTTTTTCTATTAAGTGTGCTTTTGTGTCGCTGCCTACTACTGGGATATTTTTCGATACTAACCAATCGATAATTTGCTGCTTCCTCCATGCCAGGGTAGGAATTTTTTCTAGTCGTCTGAAAAATAATACGTAAATTGAAAATGTGTGAATAATCCTTTCTATATTACAAATGTGAAAGTTTGTGAAGATGTTTGGAGGTTTGGGTGTTTGTTACTCAATTACGTTTAAACCGCTGAACTGATTTAGATGAAATGGTGTACAGATAGTTTTAAAAGATTTGTCAAGCATAGACTGCTTAATGTTTACATACCGAGAGTGGTAGCTCGCGTTATCCATGACGATGACGTCGTTTCTTTGCATTTTGTCGAGGACTTTTTCAAACCATTCCTCAAAATGTCGGGCGTCCATACTTTCATGGTAGTCACCTGTTTTTGAACATTCGAACACCCACTGGCAACCGCCTATAAATCCTAGTTCATTCCCCACATGAACTACTATTAACCTCTTACCCTTGCCAGTGGGATTCTTTGGACCAGTACTTAGTCCTTCTACAAATGCCTGGTGGCTGGACGTTACTGTTGAGTCAATCCACGCTTTTGATACCGTGTAACCTGAAATAATAAATATCTAAATAATAAATATCCTGAAATAAAAATAAATTCTCAAATTTAGAAGTTTCGCGTTATGGAAAAATATTGATGAAGTACTTATTAAAAATTTCAAATAAAATACCTGCGTTGACCCACGTTTCGTCGAGATAAAATATGCGACAGTTCTCATTACGAAATTTTTCAATTTGGCTTAAATATTTTGTCCGCCATATAACGATTTCCGGTCGATCTATGAGATGACTTTTTCGATCTCTTCTAATATATTTGAATTTTAATTTTTTAAGTACAAGCCGTAGCGTTGTCTTGCCGAAGTTGGGCAGCATATCGTCATCATTTATAGCTTGTAAAATCTTGTTTAAGTTTGGTAATTGCCCATCTAAAAAGAAAGCGTGAATTTTACGCCTTATGGCTGATTTTGTGAAATTATCTAGCTTATCCCAAGTTGAATTTTTTTTCTTAGTAGATCCCTTAGGCTTAATTTCATGCGTTTCTCTATACTCCTTCCAGACTGTATATATAGAGCTCTTGCTCACACCTGTCATCTCTGCGGTTTTGGCTACCATTTCCGGATTCGAGCGGTATTTGTCTTCAGGCCATGTTTGTTGTACATACTTTAAAACATTTATAATAATGCTTTGCTCTCCAATGCTTAATGTAGTTGGTTTTCGCTTCTTGATTGGTGAACAGATACCTCTCTGCTGAAGTGGACCTGTTGAAGATGTAACTGGTAAAAAAATAATTCGACTATAATCACTCACAAAATTATGAAGATTAGGTAATTGTTAAACTTATAAAAATATAAGGAATATCTAACTTTAAAGCCCCTGCTCTCTCTTTTATAATTTAATTATAATTTAATACGGTATGTTTTTTTGTACTGTTGATTGTGAGCTAAGCAAGCTTGTTTTACATAGGTACTGCTTACACATAAAGTAACAGTAGCTTTATTTACTAAAGCTGCAAAAAAAAGACGTTACGACCAACCTGAAAGTTCAATTGACAAGATTTCATTTTTTCAACACCTGTAAATTACTACCGGAATCGAAAGAGTTTTGCCTCCTGAACATGGCAAAATATTTATTATAATTTATTTCTCCATATTTAAAAAAATACAAAATAATTAAAAATGTATCTGAATTTCCCGTTACTACGACAGAATAGATATGTTTCCTTTGCCTTTTGCACCAGAAAAAGGAGCTGTCATAATTTTGACAACGTCTACTTCAGATTTACGCATGATTTACGTGATCTTTTTTTTTAATAGAGACTAGACAAAAGTAATGGATCTATTATATCGTAGTTTTGGAGTTAAGCCCTTTTCGAATAAGCATATCTTAAAAAATTTGTAATAAGTTAATTAATAATCGTAGCGAAATTTTAAAAATATCAGCGTCTTTCTATTTCCAAGCAGAATACAGAGAACGAATCAAATTATAGTCTTAGAAATATGAAATGTTGTCAATTGACTATAGACTCTATCTCCATGAGCATCAAATTACCTACGATAATAGAACAATGGCATTCGAGATGCCTTTGTATTTGTATCATTCACAGGTGTTCAAGTAAACGCAGTGGCGGCGCAAAACCTTTTGATGTAGGCTAGATATTTATTGTGAGGCTTTTTGTTCACTGCACCTGGCCTAAGTGGAGAGATTTTTGTCAGGTGAAAAATAATAGAAATTACTCGAAGCTTGAGGCCCTTCAGACGGCAAGACTACTTCCTCGATAACCACTCTGTCGATTCGATACCTACTTATATGAAAACCGCATGAAGATCCATTCAGTAGTTTTTGAAATTATTGTGAACCCAGACAGACAGAATTGGAAATCAGACATAATATTTAAGTAATAATCACAACGCAGGATTGCTACTGGGGATTCATCAAATTGCAAAAGAGAGAGACAGGAATATTTTAGCAATTTGCGATCGCATTTACTTATAAAACACCTTAATAAAGTCACAAATACTATATAATAAATACCTAGCTATATTTAGTATTGTGTGGGGAAAAATGTGGGTATATACTCACCTGCCTGAGGTTCAATAATCCTTCGACGCCGAGGTTTATTTTTCTTATCCGCCTCCATTATCGCTCAACCAATAAGCTCAATCAAATAAAATAATAAATAAAATAACTAACAAAACAAAGTAATAGCAAAAACAAATAACAACAATTAACAATTTAAAATTTTAACAATAACAAAGTGAAACTTTCCCAAGTACGTATAACGCAAGCGCTTACCGAACACGGAATGAAATGAAAACGAACAAATGCAACAGGCGCGCCGGGTTGCGCGCCCCTGCCACAAGGCGCTTGCGAACATGTGCGCGTAGTGGGGTCGACGAACTTTTATCCAGATTTAAAACGCACAAACTATAGTTCCTTTTAGAACCCCCCCCCCCACTTGTCACACGTATTGCTATGAAATTTGCAATTATTTTGTTCCTGTGTCACAAGCCGTGACCCCTCCCCCCCCCTTAATGTGTGACGTACTTTATGAGATTTCATACATCATTACAGCACCGGGCGCAGCTCGTGGGGCACCTAGTTATTGTCAATGCAGGTCATTCTCAATGGTTCTTGTACACATAATAATAGATGTCTATAAAATATTGTATGCAACTGCACATACTTAATTAGGTCTTAAAACACTCATGTGACCCTATTATGAAACTCGGCTATGCCTCGTTTCATAAAACCACACTCGTGTTTTAAGGACATTACGATACAGTTGCATAAAATACTATTATCGGCTCTCGTATCGTAATATTCGAATTATAAAATTCAAAACCAGTTTATATTTACTTACTTTTTAAACACAATACCAAAATATAAAAAAAAAACACTTACTTATTATCATATAATTATCAAAATTATCAAACCATCAGTCAATATTTATAATAAATAATGAACATGAAAATAGAGAACCCACCTTCACCTTCGCCTTTGATAGCCCTCCATATCTTATCATTCCGCTGCTGCAACCGATCGAATGCCTGCAACACTTTGGCCACAGCGCGCTTGCTGACTTGCACTCTGTTAGCCAGCTGCGCGTCCAGTTCCTCCTTATCCCATGTTGATAACTGCATGAGGAACGACGTTGTAGCTTCATTCTCATCTGTAATGTATTATACACAATTATTTATAATTTTTTTCTTTTTTTTAATCTTATATTTTAACGAGGCTTTAGTACACTAAATGTGACTATGCCAGCCTCATGGGAGGCCTCAGATACATGTTACACTCTCTTGTGCCGAAACCTAGTCTCTGGATGCAAAGACCCGTCTGATGAACCTGTAAATCTGCATCGCTTCCTCTGAAAGTGGATGACTCAGAATCACATTTACACCTCCATTAAACAGATCAATACCATCCAGATACCTGCCTCTGGCGTCCTTAATCTGATCACATTTCAGAAGAAAATGAAGGAGGTCTTCAGTCTTATTACAACCTAAACACAATTTATAATTTGCTAAGTGAAATAATTACTATACACCATGTTTTTTTTGACTATTGTTAACTTTAAGAAAACATTCAACAGGTCAAGTGACATTTTCTCCAAGACACTAGTGGCCTAATAATTAAGAATAAAGATAATTACTTATGCGCAGCAAAACAGAGTGAAGGTTAAATATAAAGATAACAATGCTCAATGCCCATACATCATTTTTAGGGTTTTTTGTGAATTGACCTGTTGGTTTATTCAACACCGATCTCCATTGTGTAAAATTTCTGAAATGTTAAAATAAAATTCCACAGTTCCCACATTCCAAGTGAAAATCACGAAATCTGTCAGGGTTGAGGAAAACAGGAAATAAAGAGTACTACAACACAGGAGGAAAAATAAACAAACACTTGTTTCCGATGGCACTTGATTACTGCATTTGACTACAGCATGTTTCAAGTATTTAGAGCGAGTTACCATAACCAATGTCAAATCAGCAGTTAAATCCCTTTGGTTTAATGCCAATTTCATATTGGTTAGTTTTTTTTTTTCCTGTTTTTGTTGAGGCTTTGAATACTCCAGGTGATCATGTCAGGTTCATGGGTGCTCGCTCATTTTCCCTACACAAGGGACATATTAAAAGAATGGTATATGAGGGCTTTGTCAGATGCTGGCTCTGAGAGCCAACAACTGACCTGGCCATTGTGCATGGGACCCAAACACACAATAAGTCTGAGTTCCGAGCACATTCCAACAACAAATGGGACAAGTCTTCTACCTCCTGCCAAATCTCACACAGAGGTGATGTTTTGACCCACATCATGTGTAAGAATTTATTTGTTGGGATGTGTCTGGAACATACCCTCAAAACAGATATAAGCACTTTGCTTGTAAGGTTGGCAGAGTCAAACCAACAAGGGAATAGAATTCAAATAATTTATTTGCAAGAATGCGGTTAGTTACAGGATACAGAATACGGGATAGTTAGGTTATTGGATGGGATGGTTATAGTTACATACCATTGTTGGCTCAACTCACGTCAAATTTGGAAGTTTAAACTAACATACTATGAAGGGTCCACAAAAAGAAAACGTCAATTTTTTTTTACTCAACTATGGCAAAGTCAATAAGTAATGATTTTAGCAGTCTATGTATTTTTAAATTAAGATTTTAATCTCAAAATGTAGAGCTTCAAAGTACTATGAGTTACCATTGAATAAACTGAAAACAATATAAACTATATTCTCTTAACTTTTGAAGAAATTTTAACTATAGTAAGTAATTGTTCATGATGACTAACTTTCAAACCACTATAACTCAAAAAAGTTGCTTAGGTGACCAGATATGTTCTTTCCGGAGACCTTTCATTATATATAACAAAATTGTCCCATTTGTTGTTGGAATGTGATTGGTCTGAACTCAACTTATGAAGAACTTTGAGGGGTTTGGATTCCATGCACAACTGCCAAGTCAAATGTTGGCTCTGAAGCCAACATCTGATAAGCCTGTATTTACCACTTCATTGATCTGTGTCTTCTGTAGGAAAATGAGCAAGCATCCATGAGGTTGACATGATCACCTGGAGTGTTCAAAGCCTTCATTTTTTTTTTCTTAGCCTATATTTAATTTTGTGTTTCACTGCTGAGCAACGGCCTCTCCTCTTGACCTCCACATGGAACTGAACGAGTGGTCAGATGTAGCTCTGGAGATGTGGAGGTCAACAAAAATAAGAATAAAAGAAATACATATATAAACATAAATTATAACAGCAATCGCATTGGTGTGCATTGGGTCCATTACAGGGTAGGCAGTTGATAGTTCAGGCCATAGCACCACACACTAGTGCTGGCAACCCTGGTGCCTACCTATGCACACCATAGAGCAATCTCAAGGCTTAATCTGTTACGAAGTACTCACTTTTGTTCTCTGACTCATCAGCAGTCTCAGCATCAAATCTCTGCAGCAGCACCCTAATATCCTCATTCAGCAAATTCCAGTAGCGATTCACAACACACAACACGGCATCATCCTGAGTCTGGCGCTTCTCTAGCTGCTCAATCCTTGCCCGTAACTCTGCTTCACACCTATGGCGTTGTTCTATTCTCTGGGGATATAAAATTAAGTTCAAGACATATTCCATAAATTAAAAAAATAATGCACAGCCTATGTAGACCACTGTAGCCTAGGGACTAGAAATTGACAGACATATTTTCTTTAAGGATCATAAAAGTGTTCTAAGATAAGAAGGCATTTTTTTTAACTTTACGCAGGATACGGAGCAATTTTTCTGTTTTTGGTTATTACGGGCATAAACCTCATATATGGTAGTAAAATAATAAAGTTTAATCTATTACTGAGACTAAATAAGATATAAGAAATAAGGATTTTAAGATTGACCAGTGAACAAATTGGAACTAGAAGTGCTAGATATGGTGACATTCAGAAGTGCTTGTTATAGCCTAAATTTAATGTAGATTTTGTCTTTGAGTTTTTCAGTCTATGTCATGAAATTAGGATTTCTGTTCATACTGTAATATACAGTAACTATCATACTATGTTTCAGTCAATACAGATTAGAAAAATAAAATGGTTATTATGCTTTTTATACTGTAAATATAAATAAAATTCATCCAAAGGCAATAAGGAAAATTCATACAAGGGAATGCCAAATACACACAGAAAACCAAATGTGTAAGTAAGTACTAGTATTACTATCTTTCTGAAATTTACCAATAAAACTATTTGAAAGCCTAAGGCTACTGAGCCGAGGGATAAGTGTTTAGGTTAATAAGACAACTCCGTTTAAAGACACTTGGCAAGTTATGTTGTTTTGAATTGATGTTAAATATTGTGAGATAATAGTCAAACAAGATAATTATCTTGTATAGGTTTATATTGTTTTAGGTTGTATAGGTGTTCTCAAAGCATAACTGTAGTACAACATAATGCCAGTAGGGATCTTTAACTGCACATGGCGAAGTAGGTGCCACAAACAGGATATTGTGTAGCTTAGCATAAAAATCATTTCTTATAATTGAATATAAAACATAAGTTTATATCATAAACATTTGATTTGTCGTTTTATTGCAACAACTGTTACTTAGAACAACAATCTCAAACAGCTGATTGTGACATTCTTACAAACGATTAGTAAACAGCTACCTATTTTTAACTTAATGAATGTCAATTTAATCATAAGATTACCTGAGCCAACTTTTTATTCTGGAACTGAAGGACTTTGATGTCCATTTCCTCCAGAGTAGATACTGGCCCGATAAGGTGCGGTTCAAAGTGAACCTTCTTGATCGGAGGCTGGTTGCTGCCATTGCCCCCATCATCTGCTCCGCGCTTAGACATCCTACACAGAAAACATAATGAAATTATCCTAACAAAATTGTTTAATTACGAAAGTTTAGCATCAAACTATTGATTTGTGCTATCCAACCAAATTATTGTTGCAGCTATTCCCTCTAAACGATAGAAAGCTACATGTTAACGTAATTTGACCGGGTTATGCATACCTGCTTGTCAATATTGACAGTCCGGAATATTAAGTTTTTAATTGGAGAGTTCTTTATTGCAGGATACTAAAAGTGGAATAATTACTGAAAAACTAATCATCGTGAATAATATTATGTTGATTATGTTTATTTCAAGTACAAAAATCTATATTTCCGTCTGCAGCCACCTCTTCGCCCAAACGAAGACGTTTATATGGAACGTTGCCAGAGTAAAAAAAATTAAGTCTGAGTTCTGAAAGGCTACTCCGAAACACAACGTTCGAAGTTCGTGTCGTGCCGTCCCTCTCACACTTATATTATTTAATACGAGAGCGAGAGGGATCGCACGACACGAACTTCGAACGTTGTGTTTCGGAGTAGCCCTTCTGACTCTTGACTTTTACTGACACGAGGTTCGGTTTGAGTAATACCAAACAAAATATATTGTAAAAAAAAATATATAATAATAACTTATTTAATAAATACTAATTTTTGCTTCATTTAAATCACAAAAGTTGTTCCGTTTTTTTCCTAACTTCAACAGTAACATATTAATTTAATAGACTGCAGGTTGGCCAATATATAACGCACGCAGCCGTCTGTCCCAGACTGTACAATACACTGATAAATAGCTCTCGTTAAAATGAAATAAAAATTCTAAAACAGCTTTCTTTACTAACGGTATTGAAAAAAAAATACGTTAATTGTCATCTTGTCACCCAACTCTTGTAATGTATTCCGAGAGGAAGTAAATATATGTAGGTATCTGTAATAATACGGAAATAAACCTTTTACATAAAGCTAGGCTTTATTCAATTAGAAATTATACATGACACAACTTGACAGTTTGACATAATTCATAGAGGTAATAATAAAGTACATAGAGTTAAGCGATGTGCATAAGGACTCTTTGAATCAGCAAAGAGCCGATATCATATCATTCTCCGCGGCTCTGAGAAGTTTCCTCCACAGTTACCACAACAGCACACGCTCATGCTGTAATCCTTGAGATAGTGCGGCGTTTTTCGAGCCCTGATAGATCTCCTCAACGTTTCTGGCTCTGGCAGTGGAGCCACTTCAGACTGTGTCTGTTCAACATCTCGAGGAGGTGTAAAGCTGTCTTTTCCGGACACAGATTGGTGCTCGGAGCTGATATCTTGGGTAATTATTGGGGATTCTCGCGTATTAGAGTCAGGTTCTGTTTCTCGGGCAATAATTTCTCCCTGACCTCCAATCGGGGCTAGGTGCCTATTTGACACAGTTGCTTCACGGCCATCAGGGAGCCGGATATATGAATAATCTGCGTTTGCTTCTAGCAGATCCACTTCTTCCACTAGGGGCTGATATTTGCTGGCTCGGTCACAGCGGCGTAGAAGAACCTGCCCTGTTCCAGTCAACCATGTAGGCATCGAGGTTCCGTTAGGAGAGCGTCTGCTGTGCCGGAACATCCTCTCGTGTGGTGAACAATTAATTGCCGTACACAGCAGTGAGCGTATGGAATGTAGAGCGAATGGAAGTACTTTCTCCCACTCTTCCTTCGGCAAATTGTGGGTCCGTAGAGCCAATTGAACTGTTTTCCATAGTGTTGAATTTAATTTTTCCACCTGGCCATTCCCTTGGGGGTTGTAGGCGGTAGTGCGGCTCGTAGCGATACCTCGTGAGTGAAGAAATTCTTTAACTTCTGAGGACATAAACGACGATCCCCGGTCGGAGTGTATATACGCCGGCATACCAAATATCATGAAAAGCGAATTCAGATGCATAGTTACAGTCCTCGCACTTACATCAGTACATGGAAAGGCAAATGGAAAACGTGAATATTCGTCGATGACAGTAAGTATAAACCGATTCTTGGTATTTGTTGGGACCGGGCCCTTAAAATCTATACTAAGACGCTCAAAAGGTGATGTGGCCTTTATAAGCTCAGGGAGCGGGTCTTGATTTCTGAAAAAGTTTGGCTTAATCTCTGCGCAAGTTCGGCAATTGCTTGTCATAGTCCTTATCTCTTCGATCGTATAAACCAGATTTTTAGTTTTGAGCCAATGATGCATTCTTGTCACACCGGGGTGGCAGAGATGATCGTGCAATTCCTTTAGTTTAAGACTTCGTGATTGTAGACTCATGCTAGCAGAGACTCTGGATAGTGCATCAGCGACGTGGTTTTCTCGCCCAGGCCTGTAAATTATGTCGTACTTGAACGGAGCCAGTTCAAGTCGCCATCTCTGAATTTTCTCATTCTTTATCTTGCTCGGCAGCTTAGCATTGAACATGAAACTGACAGACCTTTGATCGGTAATAAGATTGAAAGATTTTCCGATCAGGAAATGTCGCCATTTTTTTAAAGACTCAACGATGGCGTAGGCCTCTTTTTCTATGGCAGAGTGTTTTTGTTCGCAGTGGTTTAATGTTCTGGAATAGAAAGCAACTGGCCTAGAGTTTTGAGATAGAGTAGCCGCGATCGAATGTTCAGAGGCGTCTGTTTCCACTGTGAAGCCCACGTTGTTATCAATAGTGTTTACGGAAGACTTAGCGATTATCGATTTCAAGATTTCAAAAGCTTTTACCGCTTCTTCGCTTAAAGGAAACTGCGAGGTGTGAGCTAGAGCATGAATTCTCTCAGAAAAATTGGGAATCCATTTGGAGTAATGTGCGAACATTCCCAAAGTTCTGCGGAGTGATGCAATATCATTGGGCGGAGGTAAGTCGAGCAGAGGTTGCAATCTATTGTTATCAGGCTTGATAATATGGTTGTCAATAGAGTATCCCAATATGTTGATCGATTTGAGGCTGAACTTACTTTTCTCCTTATTTATTGTAAGCCCGTACTTATTGAGTGCATTGAGAGACTTTTCGAGATTTACATCATGGTCTTCCTGTGTTTTACCGCAAACGGTAATATCGTCGAGGTAGGCGTACGTCCCTGTTAATCCTTCTTTCCGGATCACCCAGTCAATAGTTCTTTGAAACGCAGATACGCCGTTTGTGACGCCGAAAGGAATTCTAGTAAATTGGTAAAGATTTCCTGCAGCTTCGAATGCAGTGTAGATTTTCTCCTGAGGAAGTATCGGCACTTGGTGATAAGCACTTTGAAGATCGATAGCACTGAATATATTGTAATTAGAGATCTTAGTAACAGTTTCTTCTATATTTGGCAGAGGGTAAGCGTCTAACTGTGTATATCGATTAATAGTCTGCGAGTAATCAATCACCATCCTTTTCTTGTGATTGGCGTTCTTAGTAATCAAGACCTGCGCTCTCCACGGCGATTGGCTCTCTTCGATTATACCGTCTCGTAACAATTTCTCAACTTCGGACGTGATAAACTGTTGATCTTCAGATGAGTACTTGCGAGATCTTATGGCGATCGGCTTGCAGTCTAGAGTAAGGTTCGGAAACAACGGCACCGCAGGTACGGTTGCTTCAGCTACAGAGCAAACTTTGAGCGCTTGCTTCGATCCACCAAATTCAAACTCCAGGGTCGAGTGCAGCTTCAATATGTCGTGGCCGATAATCATGTCAGCGCACAAATCCTTTACGATTAGGAGTTCAATATTTTCGTAAGAGTACTTCCCTATGCGAATAGTTTGGCGGGTAAGGCCATTTACTTGTGATGTCAAAGATAGTGAAGCCATCGTCACTGTTTGTTGACAGTTAAGCTTTCTTAGCTTTAGTAGATTTGCGAATTCTTCGTTTATGAAACTTATGCTGCTTCCCGTGTCAATTAAAGCGTCAGCACGAACACCTTTGATGTAAGCTTCAGCCATAGCTTTTTGAAGTGAAGTAGGTGAAGCAGCTGTTATGCAAGCGGTGCAGTGCTTACAGCCATCATCAGTACTTGAGGTGGCGGCACTGTTTTGACCTTTGCTACGACAAACAGTCGAAAAATGACCCTTTTTACCACAAGCATGGCATTCAACATCAACTGCCGGGCAGGTTTTGCGAGCATGAAGAGGGCCGCCACAGAAAAAGCACTTGCGTCGATAAGTTTTTGTTTCCGTGGATCTAGGCGCTGCAGCTACTGTTTCAAGAGATCTAGAAGTAGATGGAGTGGTAGTTTCATTGATTTTTGAAGAATGAGACATAGAGTTGACAATTGGAGATTGGCTATTAAATAGCACCGAGTTAGCTTCAGCCGTTTCCATAGATAGTGCTAGATTGTAGGCTTGCTCCAGGGTCAGCGTCAAATTTTCTAACAGTCTCTGACGAATGTTAGATGAATTTATCCCGGCTATAAAAGCTCCACGTATGCTATCACTTCTATTCGTTTCAGCGTCCACGGAATTAAATTGGCATTCTTTAGATAGTTGTCTGAGTGCCTGAAGATATGTGTCGATAGATTCTCCTGACTGCTGGCGCCTCGTCGCGAGTACATGTCTAGCGTATATTATATTCTTAGGTTTTACATACAAGGCATCCAGGATGGCGATGGCATCGGCATACGTTGTGCAATCACTGATGTATGCAAAAACTCGCGGCGAAACATAGTTCACTAGCAGTTGTAACTTGACGGCGTCAAGAAGACGAGCAGGAGCAGCAGGTGCGCCAGCATCCGTTGCAGCGGGGGCGGACGCGGCTTCACGAGCGGTCAAAAAGTTAGCGAAGGTCCGCTTCCAGTGTTCCCACTCAGGCGCGGTAGTATTTAATGATGGGTCACCATCAAAACGTTCGGGTCGTAAGAATCTATCCATTTTACTAATTGAATAAATTGTAATAATACGGAAATAAACCTTTTACATAAAGCTAGGCTTTATTCAATTAGAAATTATACATGACACAACTTGACAGTTTGACATAATTCATAGAGGTAATAATAAAGTACATAGAGTTAAGCGATGTGCATAAGGACTCTTTGAATCAGCAAAGAGCCGATATCATATCAGTATCGTAGACAGAGAATAGTGTATTATAAGTCTATGGTAGGTATAGGTCCACGGAATAGAATGTTCCGTGTATAGGTCTATGCATTTTTTTTTAAATTTATTTCGTGACCGTGGATTCGGAGTCCTTCAGTCGGAGGTCTATGCATGTATTGTTAGTGTTGCCAATTTAGCAACTTCGTCGCTAGAACTAACGCTTTAACTTAAGTATTAGCGACCAAAAAAAGTTTCGATGACAAAAATGGTTTAGCGACTTATCTGGCGACTTTTGGAATACAAATTTAAACAGTTCTAGAACCAATAATAGATAATTTTTTTGTCAACTCGACACAGAAATTATATAGTGCCAATGCCAAGAGATCTATATGGAAAAAACGCGCTTGCGCACCAAATTCAAACTTTATTAGTTCATGCTCTTTCTATGATTTCAAGACCATTCGTCCGACCACTGGAAGTAGGTTAGGTAGATTAATCCAACTACTAGTTGATGTTAAATAGAAACTGGTTATTAAACAGGTTTTGTTGCAATTTATTGAAAAATTGTAAAAAATATAGATTCACTATAAACTCTAATAAATAAACATAAACCTATTAAAATCTTCTTAGGGACTAATTCATCAACGATCTGTATACAAGTTGATCTTGGAACATTTTTAAGAATACACTGTACTTCTTATCATGAAATGGTTTGATATTTACATTAGGCCTTATTACTTCAGCTGATCCTCCCATATTTTTAATAGCTTGCTCCATATTTTTGAAGTGCCCTGAGGCGCAAGCTCCTAATATAGCAGAGCCAACTAGAACGGATTCCTTCTCATGAGGTTTCATGATTGGTAATCCAGTAGTGTCAGCCTGTATTTGTACAAACAATGGGTCTTTTGCAATGCCCCCACAAATAAGCAAGGACTTGAATGTGTTATATCCCGCCAACACTAAAGCATCAATTATGTGTCTGGTGCCATACTGAAAAAGAAAAAAAAAATTAAGACCTAATAAAATTCACAAATGGCAGCAGTGCTTGCACTGTTTTGTTTCGGCGTGGAGAGTAAGACAACTGGTGAAATTACTGGCACTTGAGGTATCCCATCTTAGGCCTCTAGGTTGGCGATGCATCTGCAATCCCCCTGGTTTTCCAGGTGTCTATGGCTGGTGGTGATCTCTCATCATCAGGAGACCCTCTTGTTCGTTTGACATCTAGTCGAATAAAAAAAATATATAATAAAAAAATACAGAGCTTCTTATATTTACTTACTGACAATCCCTGTAGAGTGGCAAGATACAACACAGCTAAGTTCTCTTCACTATTATTAATAGAAAGGCCACTTATCATGCCCTTCATCAAGGAGTCTGCAAGCGGCGATCTGTTTCCATGGTAGTCTGGCCAAACATGGAAGTCTTTTGTGAGCAGACTGATATCTGGAAGACCTTGCCTGGTCGCAATTTTAGTCAGCAAATCTCTTAAATGGATTCGTATTCTGAAACATAAATTACAGTTAAGTTAAGATTAACTTGATCTGCAGGTGTATGAACTTAATTTTTATTTATGATTACATTTGTTTCTTTTTATTTTAAATAAAATTCTTATCTAGGTGGTTATTACTAATAATACAATACTTACTCTCCAGTACTGTGCCTTTTCAGCATCTCTATGCCAGCTGGGTGACTTGAAATAACGTGATCCAACAGCATCCCTGATGCACTTTGCCCGGCTTCATTCAGCCACATGTTGGGCACCATCGCACTGAAGTAAGGGCCCCACACTCCATTCACCATAATTGGTTTCTTGTTCACAGCCATATGACATGTGGAAGTACCACAAATAAGACTTAGTCGGGTTGCCATGTCCTTTTCAATATCTTCTCCATCAGTTCCAATCATGCCGAGACCTCCAGCATGAGCATCAATAATTGATGCAGCCACAGGTGTGTTCGGCATCAAGCCTAAATTACTAGCAACTTCAATGGAGAGGCCACCACAGTGCTCCCCCGGCATTAGCACCTGGCAACCAATCTTTTTAAAGTTATCTTCAGTCAAATCGGACAATCCAATCGTTTTGAGGTAATCAATATTCCAACCCTTTTTGCCATCAGTGGAACATTCATAGTTCCATTTGCAAACTAGAGAGCAAAGAGATCTACTCAGAGACCCTGTAGCTTTCCAGGTTAGGAAATCTGGTAAATCAAAGAAATTGCCATACTCAGACCATTTCTTCGGAAGATGTTTCTTTAACCAAAGAAGTTTCGGCATTTCCATTTCCAAGCTCACCTTTCCCCCAACATATTTTAATATTTCATGATTGGTGCTGTTTATGAAGTCAGCTTCGGCCTGGGCTCTATGGTCCATCCACATGATTATATTCTGTTCATTGTTGTTTGATTCATTCACAGCCAATGGTTTGAAATCTTTATCCAGAGCCACTAATGAGCAGGTAGCATCAAATCCAATGCCCTTAATGCTCTTAGGATCAACTCCTTGAATGACATTCTGAAATCATAGAATGAGCAAACAAAATGAGAAAAGCTTGATTGCTGAAGTCTAAAAAAATCATAATGTGAAATTAAATTTAGTTTAATAAATTATTTAGTGAAAAATAAATAAATAAGTAAGTCTTACCTTTATAACATACTCGCATGAATTCCAAATATCATCGGATGATTGTTCATAGAAGTCGATCTTGGGCTTCCAGATTAGGCTTTCCTTTACTGATGTAGAGCAAACATGACCTCTTTCATCAACTAGGGCTGCCCGAACACTACCCGAGCCCACGTCGACGCCAATGAAGTAAACTTTCTCCATCTCAGATGACGTTATTTTTTTAATGTTTAAGTGAATATAGAAATTAATTATAAAACGAAAAACAAAATGCTCGGCGAACAGGGAAGGCACAGAATTAACGAAAATAGAAAATATATTAATCACTTTTAATATGTAAATAAATATTTTAATATGTATAATTATTATAATAGGCGGAGAGCACGATAGTGACTTTCAATTAATAGAAAGAAAAAGAACAGTATATAACGTTCAGATACCAATTATATTATAATCCTTGGCCTTGATGTTAGATAACACGTTTACAACTAATAACAAAAACTTGATCCCTTCAGATAACCTTGTTTGATATTCGCTCACCCAGTAATAAATAATCTTAGCACTAGCAATTCATTTATTCTTAATAATTAAAATACCACTGTCGTTATTATTTATGATGTGATTGTTGCTTAATGTACTCGTATAAAAATAAAATTAAATGAAAAGTTTAAAATTTTGGCGCCGAGCAAGCAAAATAAAAAAATGACAGGTCTGCCAGCTGTTGTTGTGTTGCAGTTGCAGTGTGGTTTGCTTGCACTGGCTACTACGAAACTCGAAGTTGGTATCGTGTCGTTCCTCTCGCTCTCGTATTAAACAGAATAAGTGTCAGAGAGATCGCACGACACGAAGTTCGAATTTCGAAATTCGTAGTAGCCCTGCAGAGTAAGGTGTACATAGTTTCGCGTATCGCTAGGGTAAAAAAATATCTGAGGTGGCAGCACTGTCTATAGTCCTCAGGGGCTACTACAAAGCTCCAAGTTCGTGTCGTTCGATCTCTCTGACACTTATGCCATTTAATACGATGACGAGAGAGACGGTACGAAGCGAACTACGAATTTCTAGTTTCGTAGTAGCTTTTTTGCTGTGGAAGTGTGGAGTCCGACTGAAGAACTTCGAATCCACGGTCATGAAATAAAATAAAAAAAATGTGGAGTGGACCGGCCTTGGAGAGACGTCAAAAATGCCAAAAAAAAACAATAACCTAAAACGCAAGGTTTTGTTTTGTTTGCTAGTTTCTTGTAAAAGTCTCTTTAACTAACATTTTCCCTACATAATAAATTTAAAATTATTTCATTATTACCATGGTCCGGTTCAAAAACAGGTACCAAGTAGTTTTAATTTTCTTTATACTTTTTTTTTAAATGTGCTATATTTATTATTAACTTTTTATTTGGTCTGATCTGAGCTATATAGCTAGCTGTTTCATGAGAATTCGTTTTCAGGTACGTTACTGTTGAGATATCGAGCCCTATGATTCCAGAGACTAGACCATTGAGCTTAAAATCGAAAATATTCCATGAAACTGTGATGACTAAAATACAACAATTACATGGAGATTTTGGCGTAGCCGCAGTACGAACGGGATTCCTGACTAAGTATTGCAATGAGAATACAAGAATAGCTATAATAAAAGTAAGACATGGCCCACACAAGTTTGTAACAAGTTGCATACCTTTTATAACAAAAATTGGTAACCTAGATGTAAGTTTGAGAACACTTCATGTGGGAGCTACTCTCAAACATTGTTTCAAATTCATCCAAAAACATCAAAGAGCATACCTAAATTCTGTATGGATGTCTTTAAAATCTGATGATGAAAGGAAAAGACTGGAGGCAGCAGTAATGGATTTTACAAAAACAGATGTAGCAATAAATATAGGCAATATAACATAGATAAGGTTTTTATTAAGAAATAAAATATTTATAAACAAACCCCATTGCTTAATCATTGAACACTCTTATATCCAGCAGGACTTGGCAAAAACAACTTCTTTGTCAAAGTTGTCTGACAAATAGGAACTTGGTCACGATTTTTAGAAACACAAAGAGCAATGACATCATTTCTAACTTTTGTAAATAATTCTTCCAGATGTTCAGTTTCAATATATTTGTCAATTGTTCCACATAATATCTGAATGAATAGAGATCCATGTTTTGGATTCCTGTATGCTTCAAGCTCTGGTGCAGTCGCCCAACATACCAGAAAGTCAGATTTACGTGGAAAATACTGAGGTCCATCAGCTGCTAATCCTTGAGGCTCCTCTTCACCATCAACTTGGCATGCTTGCAGAATCAACACCTTTGGTATTCCTCGTAACAACAAAACATCATCCAGCATATTCTGTATATAATCAACTTTGATTGCCACTGAATCTGCGGTGTATACATGGCCCTTGATCCCATGGGATAGTATGCAGAGCACAAACACACTGTCATCCTCAGTTACTTTTTTCCGTAAAACCTCTTGTATGAAAGCTAACATTTCTTTTCTGTTTAAGTTTTCTTTGGTGATAACATCAAAATTTAATGAACGCATAGTCTTTTCCAACATGACTTTGTCTTTTGTGGAGCCAGTCCTGGTCTCCAAAGGCTTCTTGGCACAGTTGCGCTCGATGCTGTCCTTGGACGGGTGAAACACTTCTTGATTGATGATGCAGCAAATACCCACTCTCTCCTTGTTTTTAATAGGATAACTGTCTTTACGCATGGTCTTTCTGTCTGATTTCAGATCTATGGGCAAGTCATCAATGTGTAATTCTGTGATCATTTTATATATATCATTGTACTCATCAGGTTTAGTAAAACTGTTGTCCTTTGTTTTGACATTACTTTTTGCATCAGGAGACGGTGTACTGGTTGATGCTGTCTCTAAACTTTGATTCAATTGTGATTCCATATTTTTCAACATGGTGGCATAGTGACTCATTTCAGGGAACCTGTCAATAATCTTTGTAATATTTTCCACTTTACACTCTTGGCCGACGGCTCCTTTTTCATAACTAGAATGGTTCACAGTAATGAATTTCCGACACATAAGTTCTAAAAACACTAGTTCACATGTGTCATACTGCATCACATTTAAATCAAATGAATCCAATGACTTTTTCAAATTGTTAAATGTGTAAGAAGTCATATTTTCGCATAGTTGATACAGTGCTATCTTTATTGGGTTGATGTAAGAATTGATAGGAGGCGCATTAGATGAATAACGCTCCTTAATTGAAGGAACATGGCAGCCCATTTTCTTTAGGATGCTGTACAACTGGCATACGGCTAGCGCTTCCAAGAATTGCTGTCTCCAAGTGCCTCCCATTTTTTGAGCATGCAACGCCCACTCATTTAGCAAATCGAGATGATACCCTTCAATGTCCTTGGAAACTCGTTGCAGGACAATAAGGCGTTGCAGCGCTGTGTCGGGCACATCATAGAGGAGAAACACAAGGGAAATTACATCGCAAGTCTCCAACTCTTTCTGTATTTCAGAGATTACCTCAAGAGTTATTGTGTTTATTATGATATCACTAAATACGTTGACGTCAGCGGGAACGCAGGCATCGGAACACAACATCTTGATATTAATTTTGGACGATAGGTTTTAAGTATTTCACTTGAGTCAAGTTGAGTCTTCACTGTGTAACTATAAATATAAAAATAAACTAATATTTCTCGTACTGCGGGAATTCCCGTAAACTCTGCCTCTACGTCTACTACTAAGTACTAAAACTATTTGTCAGCAGTGTTGCCACCTTGCCCAAAGAAAAAGTAGCTAGACGTATGGTAAAAAGTGGCTAGTTTTGAAAAAAAAATACTCTGTTAAGGGCGCTCCACGCTTAGTCCGCGAATCACGGCGCGATTTCGCGGAGCGAACTTGCCGCGAATTTAACAACGACTACACTCGCCCGCGTCTCGTACTACGTCGCGTTCGCGCTTCGCGCTCCCTTTGACGCGGGACAAAAACCGACCAAACTTGGGGAACAAAGCGCGAAACCGCGAAGAATATGCGAAACGGCTCTACACTTAGCGTTCGCGCCCCTTCGCAGCCATTGCGCGCGATCCGCGGGCTAAGTGTGGAGCGGGCTTTAGAAGTAGCTAAAAGTGGCTAAACAAAAAAAGGCAACAGATAACTTATAAGTCTTAAATTTTTATATTTCTTTCTCTTACATTATTATTTACGGAAATTTTTTTTATCCAAAATTTATGTCATCTTGTGATGTTGGAGGTCCGGCTTCTTCATTTTTTTCGGGTTTCTTAGTTTTCCTACTTGTTTCTTGAAAGATATTCTCAAGAATTACGTAGGTAGCGCACGGAAATACGTTTTACATTACAAATTAAATTGATTGAAACAGTGGTTACTTAGTTGCTGAAAGTAGCTAGAAAGTGTGGCTAAAAAAGTTGGCCACTAAAATTTTTTTTGGTAGCTAACTATTTCGTAAATGTGGCTAGATCTAGCTAAAAGTGGCTAAAGTGGCAACACTGTTTGTCAGAATATTCATATTTTAACTTCATATCGTGCCATTTCGCTCACGCCAATAGTGTTTGACCCGTAGAAAACGTAGTGTATTATAAGTCTATGGTTTGACCTAACAGTAAGAGAGATAATACGTATAATACCATACCATCGAAATAGTAAGTACCTGGAATGAACACTCCAAAAACAGACGAGCGAAAACCGACCCAAAGCCATTGACATAAGAACTAAGGGCCTCCGGTCCGGGTGAAATAGCAAGCACGGAGTCAGTGTGTCCCTCTCTAACTATTGCCAGGAAATAAATAATAAATAATTAGTAAATTTTAGTTTCGTGAGCGTTGTCTTTTAAAAACATTGAATAAAATGTATACATTTATAATAATCAATAATTACACAATATATATTTTTTTAATGGAATAAGCTTTATATCTTTTTATATAAGCTAATTTTCACTTGATGGTAGGTTTTATTAATTTCTCAATGGCCACACCAAACAGTAAGATGGCGCCTTCGTTATTGAGACTAGGGTGACAATCTTTTCACGATGTATTGAAATGGCTAATATGTAATATTTATTATAATATAATATTTTATACCCATCATACGTATTGTCTAATACGAATGATACATACATGCATAAAATAATAGTCCTACTACATTATATTATATTTTTATTATAAATTTTGAAAATTTCCAAGGGAATTCGGAAACATCCTGAAAATTTCAATTAAAACTACCGGACTGATTCAGTTTACGCGTTTGAACCCGCTGGTAAAAGCTAGTAAATAAATAATGAATAAGTATATAATTAAGTAACAACAGTAAGTGAGTCATTTTAATTGTTTGATTTAAATTAGTTTTCTTTAATATTAATTTTTTAATTTTTATTTCATCGTTGTAATTTGTAATCATCATCATCATCATCCCAGCCTATATACGTCCCGCTGCTGGGCACAGGCCTCCTCTCAGAATGTGATTGTGGTTTAATTTAATAAATGTTTTTTTCTGTAGTGACAAATTAGTCTTCATTCATTTATTAAACTAAATTAACTGACTTATGTATCCACTTTTTCATACTAGTTGTACCTATAGAAAAGTGAATACCTCTGTTACTAGCACCGACGTACATAGGTACCTAAAATGTATTTGCTCTAATCTCTACCAGCCGTATCATAAGGACTTGGTATACAAGTAATAAAGAATCTGGTTATTGCTCCTTAGTATATTTTTCTGACAAAGAAGTACTAGGAGGAAGGAATGTCTCATTAATCGCATAAAATTATGGCCATACTAATAGAGTGAGATAAAATAACCCTGTGGTAGCTATCTTTATCGCCAAGAAATCGGCTCGCTATTCCTGCACAGTGCACATTCCAGGTACTTACTATTTCGATGTACCATACCAACTTAGAATTTCATAGTAGCCCCCCCCTGCATGGCTAAGGGAAACTCGAAGTTCGTGTCGTATCGTCTCTCTCGCTCTAGTATTAAATAGTACAAGTGCTAGAAGGACAGCACGACTCGAACTTCGAGTTTCGTAGTAGCCCTGCTGCTGCAAGGCTACCACGAAATTCGAAAATTGAAGTTAGTATCGTACCGTCCCGCCTACGCTTATGTCTTTTAATACGAGAGCGAGAGGGACGGCACGATACGAACTTCGAATTTAGTGTTTCGGAGTAGCCCTTTCCTCTGAGGTATGACTACAGCATATGTTCGATACACTGAGATTACCGTAGTGAATGATAAACCTATATAGTCAGGATTTATGTATAAGTCTTCTTTTACTATGGCTGTATGGATGTCACTTCTTTCTTTTTTTACTATATTCTATGAATTAAAAAAAATTGTGACAGTTAGGGCAGCAGGGCTACTACGATACTCATAGCTCGAAGTTTGTATTGTACGGTCCCTCTGACACTTATACTATTTAATAGGAGAGCGAGAGGGACAGCACGACACGAACTTCGAGTTTCATGTTTCATAGTAGCCCTGCAGGAGAGGACCTCAGAGGCAGAATTTAAATTTGTAATTTTTTCAGTATCTTTCGTCGTTTTACAAATTGTTATATTATTACAATAAGTAAATTAGGTGGCGAATTAATCTCATACATGATTAAATTTTTACCGAAAAGTGAAAACTATGTCTATAACGTGTTCGGAAGTCCTGAGACTTTATAAGAATCTAGTTTTATATTCGAAGTCTTTAACCTTAACAGATCCTGTTTACTTTAAACGTAAAATATCATCAGAGTTCAAACGCAACAAATCACTAACTGATCCTAAAGACATCACATTTGCGTATAAGGTAAATATTATGAGTATATTTTTAGGTTAGGTACAATGGATACTAGGGGTGCTAGTCCGAAATTCAGTTTGCATGTCGTTCTTCTTATTCTACTAGTATATTAAATACTATGAGAGTGAGCGGGATGGGATGGTACTAAGTTTCGAACTTCGTAGTAAAAGACTTGTATCTAAAGCCCTATAACTACAAAGTGAACTTTGTTATCTGGTCATCCCGCTGACGTTAATCTTATTTAAGTAATACGAGAGTAAGAGAGACGGTACAATACGAGCTTCGATAGTCGAATTTCGGAGTAGTTAGTTCCCAGTATTAATTACCATTGCTGGGGACTGATTTCTGAAAACATCATTAAAAAATAAAATTTGAGGAACGTAAATCATTTGTTGTATTTTAAATGAAACTAGTCTAGAGCAGTGAATAACTGCAGCTCTAGTAAATTTTGTCAACTAGTTGAACATTTATTATTTTTACCAACCAGATACTGATTTACTAATATGCCATACTTATTTGTATTTTTAAATTGTAATTAATTATGTAGAAAATAAAGGTTTCCAATTATTTCGCATGGACCCACTTCCGTTGGAAAGTTTGCCCTAAAATTTGGTATGTGTTAGTATTGCAGTGACATAATCAGCAAAAAGAATGTAGTGATTTTGTTTACCAGAAGTTTTTACTTCTGCAAATGAAATTAAAGTTTTTATTTTATTACCAAGTGTCAGAAAAATGCCCATCATTTTGAAAACATAACCCTGTTCCGTACAGTAGACTTCCTTATATTAATAAAAAATATTATTAGGTATTTAATTTTTATAAATTTACTATACTTATCAAAATTTATTTATATAAATTTCACACGAAAACACAAGCCGAAACATGAATGCACAGAAAAACCAGAAAAAATAGACCAGCGCTGGGAATCGAACCCAGGTCCTCAGCATTCCGTGCTGCGTGCTATTCCCCTACACCACCACTGGACCAGTCCACTGCACTGGACCAGTGGTGGTGTAGGGGAATAGCACGCAGCACGGAATGCTGAGGACCTGGGTTCGATTCCCAGCGCTGGTCTATTTTTTCTGGTTTTTCTGTGCATTCATGTTTCGGCTTGTGTTTTCGTGTGAAATTTATATAAACTTTCACGGGATGACCGTAAAAGAAACAAAAATTTGGAGTTGAAATAAAAAATACAAAAAGACTCCAAATCGTAATCTCAAAATTTATTTGTCTTTACTGTACGGAACAGGGTTATGTTTTCAAAATGACGGACGTTTTCCAGACCCTTGTTTATTACTTGCGAATGACTGGTAATAATATGGCTATAATGAGTTCTTTTTTATCATCTATTACAGGTTTTACCTATTAAGTTTTAAAGATTGCTGTTTATGATGTTTCTGTGGCTTGAATAAATAATTTAAATAAATATTACGCTGCTGTGTACTTTCCTTGAAATGAAAATTATTTACCACTAGCTGTTGCCCGGGGCTTCACCCCTGTTGTAATTTTCTAAAGTTTTCTTCCATAAAAACCTTCTCCTGACAATGACGAACACAATAAAATAAAAATAAACAAAATCAGTCCAGTCGTTAGTGAGTTGCACTTAGCAACACATTTGACAATTAATTTTTATTTACATAGATTTTATTTCATCTTTCAGAAAGGAGAAGCATTGCTGCATCGTGGATCAGTAGTTTAACATGCAGAAGTCTATTTCTATTTTCAATACTGCTCGACTACTCACCCAAGTACCATTGGCCTTTAAACATACTGCTATAGATTATTCAAAAGTGCCAAAATTGAATGAAACTGATCTGTCTGAGAGATTTGTTAGGGGAGGGGGTCCGGGAGGATCAGCGGTTAATAAGAATGCAAATTGTGTAGTCCTTACACATATTCCAACAGGTATTAAATACTTATATTTTCACACTAAATATCCAGAAGGAAAGAAATCATACTGTCCCCATAGAGCGAAAAGTCACTAAATCGTATTTTGCTGTTTTGAGATTATAACTTTTCATAACTTTAAACCTCCGTATCTCAAAACAGTAAAATACGACTTAGTGACTTCACGCTCTATGGGGACAATACATATTATTGTAAATTAGTCTTGTACATTGAGCATCTGTGGGACATTTTGATATCCTTATTTTCTTATTCTCATGTTATGACAATGACTTTCATCTAAACTAGATATCAGCAAACTTTTGGAATACTAAAACTAAAATGCCAAAAAGCCGAAAAAGCCAAAATTACTTACCATATTTGCCCAGCAACAAATATTTTAATATTTGCTGCTCAGATCAAATGAAAATAAGTTATAAATACTTTTTATTTGATCTGAGATTTGCTGATATAAATTTTGATTCTTTGGTTAAAAAATGGCTAAAGGATAAAAACATTAATAGTTATTCACAACATAGTTATGAATTTTTACAAAACATATTTAATTTGCAATTCCAGGTATAGTAGCTAAGTGTCACAGCAGTAGATGCCAAGATGAAAACAGAAAGATAGCACGAGAGATGATAGTTGCAAAGTTGGATGCAGAATTAAATGGAGAAGACAGTGTGGCTGCTCAGAAGAGGAGAATAGAAGAAAAGAAATCGAAAAGGTCCGAGTACAAGAAGAAGAAGGTAGCACAGATGAAAATTGAATGGAAAAAACGTGAAGGGTTGTTATAGTTAACATCAATGAAATGATTAAGTATAAAAGTAGGTAGATAAAATTATTATAATTTTTTTGAGTTTTTATGTATTTTTTATTTCAACTCCAAATTTGTTACTTTTACGGGGTATCCTATGAAACCATATTGAAAATACGAACTGAGATATGGATGCACAAAAAAAAATTATAATTTGATTGCTTAGTAGCGACATCTCTTGTATGGGTGAGCGGTTAGTTCCGAAAGAATGTGACGTTTCTCGATGAGAGCGGAACATAGATGTCGCTAGTGCTGCTGCATAAGTAGCATAGTAGAAATAAGCTGAGATATATATGCATAGGAAGAATTCGTGTCTGGCCCATAAACTATCTCTATGCCAAAAATCATGTCGATCCGTCGCTCCGTTTCGACGTGAAAGACAGACATATATTAATATGGATACAACATAGATTGACCAAAGTCATATTAGTAGCTATAGTTTGTCAAGCTATCCTGTAAAAGTTTTTTAGTTTTACAGTAAAACTAAAGTGGAATATGTAGATTAATAACTAATAGATATTTATGACAAGGAGTATTTTGTTTTATTTAAATGCATAATAATAATATTATATTTATGAAAGTCCAAGAGTTATAGGTTCCAGCCTTTTTCGGAATTTATGTGCGAAATTACATTTAAAACTTATCATGAGCTTTAAATTGAAGGAGATCACCGCGAGGAAACCACGCGTGCGGAGAAATTGGTGTGTGTAGTTTCCCATCCACATATTGGGCGTGGGAGCTACGGCCCAAGTCGAGAAGAGTCCTATATTGATCGAGATGACGATGATCACAGTAAAGTCGTGCCTGTATTCGATAGTTAAAGTTTTCCGTTCAACTCGAAGATATTGGCTGCATCTTCCCTGCTGATTCTTATGAAAAATGCAGAATTTTACTTTAAATGAGTTCGTCCGTCGTCTCTCATCATTAGCCGGAAGACGTCCACTGCTGAACAAAGGGCTCCACCTTAGAACGCCTTTGAACGACAAGTCGCCGCTTGCATCCAACGGTTGCCCACAACACAACTGCTGTCTATTAAAACTATATTTGATTTTGATTACATAATAAGATGAATAAACAAGTAACTTCCTGGATCCCCCGCTCCTCACTTGACGACATAAAAAAAAATTAACTTTACTCGATTGATTTTGGGTTTAAATTGTGAAAACAGAAATTTTACGTCGGGCCCCAGGAGGTCATGTACAGTCAATGGCAAAAATATGAGTAAGTACACTTTGGTACTTCGTCTATTTTCGTCATATTTGAACCGTCACAGTGGTTAAAGTGACAAGGTACTAAAGTGTATACATATTTTTGCCCTTGACTTTACTTAGTAACTTTTGGCGGTCCAAGATCCCAGTTGAGCCAGACCTTTGTCATAGTATGTTGCGGCGTTTACACTAGCGCCTGTTGCAAATACGCCGCAACACATGAAACTTTGCTAATAAAAACAAGCAGGAAAAATTAGAAATGTCAAAATCGCTATAGTCGTGCTGTTAAAATTCGAGGGTTGTCCTCGATTTCTCTAAGATCCCACCATCAGATCCTGACTTGGTAACGAGGGGACCACCTCGGAAGTATGTCATTTAAAACAAAAAAAGAATTTTGAAATTCGGCCTACAATTGGCGGAGTTATCGCGTACTTAACAAACATACAATCCGTGAGCTTTTAGAAAACCCTTCGGTTTTCGGGGGAAATCGGAAGAATTCGTTAGTAAAAAATGACAATTGTCTTTTTGACTCAGTAGCAAAGAGTATTAGTACCTATAGTGAATCCATCACGCGTAGAGTGCACTCGTTGTGTTTTCATTGATGTATATAGAGCAGTTAAAACCACCAATTGCATATATTTATTTAGGTAGTTTGTTATTTTTCGGAAATTGATTTCCATGGCTAGTCAATTTAAGCAGGGTATGTCTGTAAATAGCCAATCACTGGAAATTGATTACAATATATTTATAAATATTTTGTATATAAGTTGAATTTTTTAAGAAAAAAGTGGTCGTTAATATTTTAATAAGGTACTAGACCGTGTTATAGAAGCAACGGGGATTTCGAAAAGTGCATTAAAAAAATATAAAACGAAAGCAGACCAAAAGAATTCATTTGACGTACCCAAGAGAAGTAGCTACAGTAAAACAACAGCTCTATATAATTCCAAACAAAAGTACTGTGTTGAGGCGGGGTGTTCTTAATTTAAATTGACGATGGAAGAATTCGAAAATGCTGATTTTGTTTTATTTGTATCATGACAAAAAGTCATATTGTATTAAAATTAGAAAAAGATAAAGAAGCGTAATATTATTATAGTAAGGTTCATTTTGTACTGATGGTTATCCTTTACATAACTTTTTACGGTAACTTTGAAAAGTTTTGCAAGTTGATAACAGAACAGAACCGAGTATCACGATCGCGTGTCATCGTCAATACCCGAAGCATGCTTCTAAAATCCGAAGGTTTTTTTAAGATCTCACGGACTGTACCTAGGTGATTCAGTTTTTGACTGTATGTACATACTACGTGTTCTACGAAAACTTTGATACCTAATGTCAGTTCACAGAAAACTGGGTACCTAGTTCTAGGCTTCTTTAATACGTAAGTAGGTAATTGAAGTCTTTTTGGTAAGATTATAAAGAAATGTTTGGAGAAACTAAATTTATTCCCTTTTATTCTTACAACTCAAGCTCTAATTAAGTTGTCTTGTAGGTAAGCAAATTAACTCTCTAAGACAGGGTTTCTCAAAGCTTGCTGAAATAACTGTGGAGAACTAGGATTTTTCCAAATTTATACCAGTTTTATTTACATGTTCATAAAGTTTGACGTGATACGTTGTGGGCCCTAACAAAACCTCACTCGTTGGCATTGACTTATATTCTACGTTAGTACATATATATCAATCCTCGTTCGGTAGGTATTTATGGGAAAATAAATAGAGTAAGTACCTAAAACAACTAATAAGTTAGGATTGTTTTTTTGGAGTGTATTTGTATTTTTTTTTTATTTCAACTCCAAATATTTGTTAATAAGTTATCTAAAATTGGTTCGTTCATACATTTTGTCCTTATTTACTAATAATATAAGCGTCGGCGGCACGATGCGAAACGAACTTCGATTTTCGAATTTCGTAATAGCCCCACCCTTTGGGAACCGATGCTATATTTAAGTCAAGGCACATTCATACTACCCTGAGAGCGAGATTAATTTTATTAATTCCGACAAAGTAACTACGAGCGGAGTTTAATTAAAAGTATTCGAAATTTAAGATCTATTAATTTTTACGGTTTCTATGTTATTCGACTCGGATAACTTAATAAACGAGTAAATTTTCGTGTTGCTTTGCAAATAACAACAACAACTAAGTACCTAGCGCTCTATCCCGCACTTCTGTAATTTACCCACTGGGATTGAGAAAAATTATTGATTAGGTACCTACCATATTGGTTCATTGCATATTATAGGGTTAAAGATAAAGAGAAGATAAAGCCGGACATAGTTAGGCTTTTTAGGATTCCGGAGCCAAAATGGCAAAAACGGAACCCTTATAGTTTCACCATGTCTGTCTGTCTGTCCGTCCGCGGCTTTTGCTCAGGGACTATCAATGCTAGAAAGCTGTAATTTTGCACGAATATATAAGTAAACTATGCCGACAAAATAGTACAATTAAAAATTCAAAAACATTTTTTTTTAGGGTACCTCCCATAGATGTAAAGTGGCGGTGATTTTTTTTTTCTCATCCAACCCTATAGTGTGGGGTGTCGTTGGATAGGTATTTTAAAACCATTAGGGGTTTGCAAAACGATTTTTCGATTCAGTAATTTGTTTGCGAAATATTCAACTTTAAAGTGCAAATTTTCATTATAATCGAGCGTCCCCCCCCTCTAAAATCTAAACCGGTGGGTGGAAAAATTTGAAAAAATTCAGGATGGTAGTCAGTCAGTATATCAAACTTCCAAGGAAAACTATAACGGCTAAGTTTGCTTAAGACTTATTAGTAATTTATGAGTAAATAGCAGCGTAAGGTATAAAATATACCTAAACTTGGAAGATTCCGTATAAAATACGAAATCCTTAGAAATATATTCCTTAATTTTTTCGTAATGGCTACGGGACCCTATTTTGGGCGTGTCCGACACGCTCTTGGCCGGTTTTTTTTTTAAATGCTTATGCGGCCAAATTAAACGGTGTCTGGCCTGTCCGGCTTTTGTTAGGCTCTACACGGCCTCTAAGGGTGTCTTGCGACTGCAGTGGCGCGAGACCCCCTTAGAGGCCTTGTAGAGCGCGCGTCTGTGTGAGTGTGTTCGTTTCGATCGATTTGTTCGTAGCTTCCCTACTACTTTAGCTTATATATACCTCTATACTGTGACATAGTGTAGTTCACTTATCATACTCGTAAAGTTCGTGTTTATGCTGGGTCTAGGCGACATAAAATGATTTTTTATGCTCTAGTGCATGAAGTAAAATCTTCGTGTAAGACCAAAGCAATCAGGTGTAAACAGCCACAAACAAAGAAGTTCTTACATATTTTTTTTAATAATTTTTAATTTATATAAAACTAAAATAAAAATCAATCCAAATAGTTCTTTAAACTTTTAATAAAAAAAAATTACTTTTCACTTTTTTAGTTTAATAGTTAATTAAACTTTTGTGCTTTTTTATTTTAACCGCTTCATGCACCATTATTGAGTAGAAATGAAGTTTACGGAGAGAAGTTTGGAGCGTCAACCGGGACCATGGATGTAAGTTTTCATCTAAAGTCGGTTCAAAGGTGAAGTACATACATGAGATTGATTTCTGAACCTTTCTGTTTTGTGGCTTAGCCAAAGTTTGCACACAATGCCAGTTTAGCGCCTTTAATACCACGAATTCAGCTCATTATAACCAAACCATTACGTTCACGTAGGCTGGCATAGCTCCAAGTCGCATAACTGCGCTTAAAATTTGTCTAAGGTATTTTCATAATTTGTAGTTCGTCTTTTGAAATGATATCGGCTGGAAAATCCTTTGAAGCATGTTTTAAACTATAAAATTCCGTTTAGTCTGTTCTGTAGAGTTCAAGAGACTTTAGTTTCTTTGTGTGGCAGTTTCTATTTGTATGGCGTCCTGTCTGATCTTTCACTGCTCTCTAGAAATATAATATCACGTTCCATAATATAAGTAGGTACAATATTACTTTGTCCTGAGTCCTGATTGCGCATTGTTTGTCGTACTTCTCCAATAATTTGTCTTTATGTGAGTATTTAATGAAAAATGCATTTTAAGGTAGGTAGATATTAATTACCGAAAAAAGTTTACGGCTTGAAAAAAGGTGATGATTGCACGAAACTTGCATTTAATAACACAGTTCTACAGATAAAAAATTATTTGTATTAGATAAAAAAGGTTCGAAAATTAATTTATTGAATCAGGCGTCACTATGGTGTTTGCTCTGAAGATGAGCTCTGGCTGAGTTCGAAACGCGTCAGTGTAGTGTGGTGTTGGAGGAACTGCATGAACATAGACTTCTTGCATAAACGTAGCTATCATATACCTTATTAAGGTCGCGGGTGAACAAGTAATTGTTTCAGCTTAACGAAAATTAATCAATTAAGTAATTGAGGAAAGTTGAATATAAACCACGGCTTGAAAACAGTACAAAAGGGAGCAGTATACGTTCTTGGCAGCGTCCTTGATATAATTACCTACGCCGGTTCGGTATACAATCGCGCGATAACTCTACTAACTGTCTGTGAAAAGTTATGTATTCGATTTGATAATATCACATGAAATTTTAAGTAGGTAGGGAAAGGATTAGTAGAGATTTAAAAATAGACTAAGTAAGTAGTGTTTAACAAAAATGCATTTTACGTTATTTGGCTTCATCACTACGTATTTTGTTACCTATAAATTAGCTACAGAGAAGTATTTTCTACTCTTCTGAGATGTGTGAAAAGCTTTATTGTTGAATTTAAGAGTGTAAAAAATTCGCATTCTGTATAACTTCAATAGATACGTTTTTATTGTATTATATTAGATCAATTTAAACATCCGTACACCGAACAATACTGTTTATATCGTTGTGAAATATTAAGGTACGTAATAAATGCGCTTGAGTCGTACAGTCACGTCTAAAAATATGTATACAAAAACAAGGTTGCATAAATATGTAGTCATACATTGTATCAAAAATATTTATCTATTACTGACACCAAAAAATTGTATTCATTAAACTTTTTCAGTATTATGTAATCACAAAATGCTTCAGAAAGTTGCATACATAAATAAATTCCATTTAAATGTATCCACCTCGTAGGCAAAAATAAGTATACATGAATGGGTTCCATATACATATAACCACACCAATTTGGCAAATATTTGTATACGCCGTTTGATTCATAAATATGTAAACACGATTTGATATTTTGATTCGTTTTGAAGAATTACATGTCTGTCTCTTTCGTAACCTGCATGCGGGCAGGGACATACATACATACTAAGAATCCATACTCCATTAAAATAATATTATATACTGGTGACCCGTTCCGGCACAACACGGTTACGGTATACATAGACACCGTGAATCACACTATTTATTTGTGAAAACCGCATCAAAATCCGTTGCGTAGTTTGAAAGATCTAAGCGTACAGACAAAAAAAGCGACTTTGTTTTATACTATGGAGTGATGAATTGAAAGTAACTCTGTCTGTTCCAGTATCACGTCGAAACTGACTGGTTTCGACTGTCAGGGGGCTGAACATAGCGTCCGGATCTCTCACTCATCGTACGAAACACAGTAGCAGGACTAGCCAGCTCCTGCTTCACGTCGATATTCTGTGAGAGTGTGGTACTACCCCGGTCGAGCCCGCCCATTCGTACTGCAAACCAAGAACTGGCTACAGTGCGGCTCTACCACTAACAATTAACAATATAATTAAAATAAAAACAAAAAAATGCTTAGTGCACCTTTCTGAGAATGACCCTAAACTGAAATACTCAATATTTACAAGTCAATTCAATCTAAGGACTGTCAAGTGCGTCATAGAATAATCGTGAGATAGACGTATGCAGTGACAAGTCCGCACTGTTTTCGTGAATTGTCAAATCAGTTAAATATACAACTTACGATTCTATGCCAGTCAGACAAGGTTTGTTGTTGCAGTCTGGATACATATTTATGAATCAAACGGCGTATACAAATATTTGCCAAATTGGTGTGGTTATATGTATATGGAACCCATTCATGTATACTTATTTTTGCCTACGAGGTGGATACATTTAAATGGAATTTATTTAAGTATGCAACTTTCTGAAGCATTTTGTGATTACATAATAGGTACTGAAACAGTTTAATGAATACAATTTTTTGGTGTCAGTAATAGATACATATTTATGATGAAAATGTGTGGCTACATATTTTTCAAATTTTTTTGTGTATACATACTTTTAGACGTGACTGTACGTAGGTAACAAAAAAAAAAAGAATTCGTGGCGCGTAGGTATAACTCGCGTTCCCGCCGTTTGTCAAGATAGGAAGACTGTGTACTGCTCCTTTTTTGTACTGTGGCTTGAATCACTTGAATATACCTGGTTGGCAAATTGATTAATTAAAAGTTACGAGTATATATATATGTGTATGCATTGTGACATCCCATCACCGCGTCGGCGCGAAGTACGAAAGATGTTTGTTACATTCGTATATTGTAGGTTGGTTCGGGAACTGGAAAGCAAGAAATCAGGTAATAAGTACTTATTTGTTACAAGTTTTTATGGTAAATGTGTGGGCGGGGTCAGGTTTGTCCAGTGTTAGTTTGCGACCGGTCGCCAACTGGATTGGGTCTGTCCCTATATTAATTGCCTGTCCGGCAGTTAACTTGGCGAATGGTCTGGGGTGGAGCTCACAGTTGCAATGACATCCCGGGCAAGACTGTTTGGACTCCTTCCCGTGGTTGCCGCCCGTTAACTGCCTGATTCTGCCGTAGGAAGCAGGTAGAACCGAAACAAACAGTCGTATCCTGGAACATCAGTTACCTTCCCATCCTACTCATCCCGTACAATCAGCTGCAGGCGATGGCGTGGCATGTCGCCGCGGGCTTCGTATCCAAAATAATAGGATATGAAGCGGTAGAATGCCACCCGCGTGTTTGTGCCGTGCGCGGGGACCCGTACGGATGGAGAACGAGATCCTGGTAGGTTGAGCTGGACGGGGGTCGTGTCGCCCTCAGAAAGCAACACGCCACTTTGGCTCGGGATTCATCTCACACGGGCGGTCGGGACCTAGCCAGTCACGATCAATCGGCTGTCGTATCCAATAGGCTGGTTACGGGCGAGGGTTTTGGGGTGTGGAGGTCGGTAGTCGGCGGGGCACAAACCCAATGCAGTCCACAACAACCTGCAGCGGGGGAGGCAACGTGCGGACTCATCGGCAGCCTACTTTGGAACCCTATATCCTGCTGGTAGCCCTGGTGGGTCAAACCATCCCCAGTTGAGGGCTCCGTGGAGGGTGGGGAGCCAGCAGGACGAAAAACAACTGAGGATCCATGGACTCCAAAAGTTGTTGTACGACGAGTAGGGAGGCCGGACCCGTAGGGGATGAGGCAAAAAAGGACTGTGGGAAGGTGCGACGTGTCCCTGTCACTGACAGAGACGCGGGAGCCGGACCCAGTTCCAAAAAAGGACCCGTTGGGTTCTCTAAAGCGCGTGGCACTGGTGTCAAGGCGCATCGAACGAAGGGCGAAAAGTGCGGTGGCGCTGCTCCCCCGAAAGGTACAGCCCGACCTCTTCCCCAAGGGTCGAAGAGAGGGCGCACAGTTCCCCCTGCAAAGGGGTCGACCTGTGTTAATGCCGGTAAGGGGAAAAGTGTAGCTGCGCCTAGTAGCCGAAAGGCGGTGGTCCCACCACAACCAAATCCGGTTCGTCAGAACCCGGCCCCGGAGGGGGGTGCGCAAACACCTACGGGTACGAGCGCGCCTTCATACGAGGGTTGGACGAAGATGAGCAGGAGGAGGAAGAGGAGGGCGAAGGAAATCCTGAGAGCGTTGGGACCCCTGGAAGACAGCTCGTCTGAAGGCGGAACCCCGGCAGCGACCTCGGGAAATCCTGCACCGCAAAAAAGACCACTGGTGACAACTGACGGACCTTCTCAATCTGCCAGAGACTCCAAAAGGACGAAGGTGGCGGAGTCGTATGCGGAGATTTTGGCGGGTGAGAGGGCTGCCATTGTGCCGGTGGACTTTCCTGCCGAACGAGTCCTGATGGGGCATGTCGGGGCCATACAGGAGGCTGTGATCACACGCCTGCTGGATGCCCCCGACCCGCTTCCACAGTTCACTTTCGGCAACATCGTGGGAGGAGCACTGCATGTTGGCTGCAGTAATGCAGAGTCCTTCGCATGGCTCAGCTCAGCAATTGGGGAGGGAGAAATTGCTGGGATGAGCCTGAAAGTCGTGTACGCCAGGGATCTTCCGAAGCCGGTCAAAATGGCATGGAAGACGAAGATCGTTGGAGTACAGGACAGCAGGACGCTGCTGCGGCTGCTGCAGCGCTTCAACCCGAGGCTGCATACGGAGCAGTGGAAAGTGGTTGACACCATAGTGGCGGAGGCCAGCGCCCGGCGCATCATATTGATGGATCGGGAGTCGGCTGAAGTCATTAAGGACGCCGGCTACTCTCTACACTCTGGCATCGACGTCAGCTCCTTCAAGCTTCTTGAGGACGCGGAGAAGACGCTTGGAGGGGGTGGCGACGATCAGGGTCCTGCTCGCGGCAACGCCAAAGCTAACCCTGGTATAGCTGGGGCTGCTGCCGGTGGTGTTGAGGTGAAACCTGTGCACGCCAAGGAAGCTCCCGGTGATGCCAAAGTGGCTCCCGGTGACACCGAGGCTAGTTCAGGTGTAGCCGAAAACCATGCGGGTGGCGCCCAGGCGGTGCCGGGCGAAGCTGAGGCGGGGACGGCGGTGGTGATGGAGGTAGAGGATGTGGGGTCGGACAGTGGGGCTGATGGGGTGCGTGGGGTCGGGGGGTCTTCTGAGATTTCCCTGGCTGACTTGCGCGCCCTATCGGAGCTATATCTGGACGGCCCCACATCCCCTGCATCCCAGGAGGAGCCGCAGGAAGGGGCTGCTGACCTCAGCATGCCCAAAAACTAAGAGCCCAAAATGGACGGTCTAAGGTGCGTACAAATTAATTTACAACACAATAAAGCTGCTACTGCAATTTTAGCAAAACAGTTAAAAAGCGAGAAATTCGATATCGCCTTGATACAAGAACCTTATGTTTATAAAGGAGAAATTAGAGGCTTAGGCGGAACGGGAGGCATATTATTTCACTCCTGTTCCGAAAATAACGAAATGAGGACGTGCATATTTGTCAGAAATGGCATCAATGCCATGCCCTTGAATGCTTTCTGTTCCAGGGATCTTACGACCATCAAGATCCTGGGGAGGGGGGAGGGTAAGGCCCTTATATTCTCATCTGCCTACCTTCCCTATGAAGCGACGGACCCGATCACACCACTACTCCGGAGTCTCGTCGTGAACAACAGCAAGGCGAACACCGGCCTAATCATTGGCTGTGACGCCAATGCTCACCATGTCATCTGGGGGAGCTCGGACGTCAACAAAAGGGGAGAGAAGTTACTGGATTTTCTGGTGAGCTCTTCTTTACAAATTATGAATAAAGGCAATGACCCAACATTTGTTAACGCAAAAAGAGGTGAGGTTATTGATGTGACGTTAGCTACTAACAATATATGTAGGAATATCACGAAATGGCATGTATCCAATGAAACAACTTTATCAGACCACAGGTATATATGCTTTAGGTACAGAACTAACGAACCAGTAAAAACTGTGCTTAAAAGGAATCCTAGGAACACGGACTGGTTGTCTTTTAAGACAGATCTAAAAGTGGAACTAGGCGACCCTAAAGGTAAGCTCAATTCTATAATAGATATCGAGTTTGAAGCGGACAACATAGTCCGAGCCATCAATAACGCTTGGACCAAAAACTGCCCGGAGAAAAAGACTGGACCAAAGAAAGTCCCATGGTGGAACCCTGATATTGCGAGACTCAGGAAAGAAACCAGGGCGACCTTCAATGATGCAAAGGCTTCAAAAAACTTTGAGACCTACGCAAAGAAGCTCACAGAATACAATAAAGCTGTGAGAAAAGCAAAAAGGAAAGCATGGAAAGACCACTGCGACCAAATAGGTTCAATACCAGAAGGTATGAGACTCACGAAGGCTCTAGCCACAACCAGATCAGTCCCATTAACTACCATAAAGGGTAAAGACGGGAACATGACTGAGACAGGCATAGAGACACTAAAGATAATGTATGAGACGCATTTCCCAGGCTCTATTATACATCAGAGCACAACAGAAAGTAACTCAATCAGTATTGCCGAACAAGTGGGTACTACCACAAGGCACAATTGGGATACTGCCAAAAAGGTAGTAGATCACGATAAGATAAAGTGGGCTTTATCCACCTTTCGCCCTTATAAAACACCAGGGCCAGACGGCGTTTATCCAGTTCTACTACAAGAAGGCGCTAATGTACTCATACCACACCTTAGTAGATTGTACAGAGCATGCCTAGCCTTCGGACACGTACCGCGTGTGTGGAGACAAGTTAAGGTAATCTACCTTCCAAAACCTGGTAAGGCAGATTATAACGATGCCAAATCATATAGGCCAATAAGCCTGTCATCATTCTTCCTGAAAACATTGGAAAAATTGGTTGACAGATACATAAGAGATGGACCACTTAAACGGCACCCACTGCATAAAATGCAATGCGCCTACCAACCGGGTAAGTCGACAGAATCAGCGATACACCTGGTAGTGAACAGAGCGGAACAGGCATTAGAGAGTAAAGAACTCTGCCTGGCTGCGTTTCTGGACGTGGAAGGTGCATTTGATCGTACAACGTATCATGCCATCAAAACTGCTGCGGACAGACATGGAATCGAACCCACTATCTGCAGATGGATGGATAAAATGCTCAACAGCAGACTGATAACTTCAACCTTATTAGGAGAAGAATTATCAGCCACAGCCACAAAAGGATGCCCTCAAGGAGGAGTTCTGTCGCCTACGCTATGGAGCTTGGTGATAAACTCGCTACTAGAGGATCTCAACACAGGCCCAGTACAAACAGTGGGTTATGCAGATGACCTGGTAATACTTGTCAATGGGAAATTCCCAAACACAGTATCCGGAATCATGAATGCAGCTCTCAAAAAAGTGGAGAAATGGTGTAATGAATATCACCTCTCCATAAATCCGAGCAAAACGGTGGTAATACCATTTACCAGAAAAAGGGACCTAAAAGACATACAGACTTTAAAAATGTATGACAGGGAACTAAGACTTTCCAATGAGGTGAAATATCTTGGAATAATCCTTGATAAAGGACTTAACTGGAAAAAACAGGTAGAATACATTATGACCAAAGCAACGAGAGTATTTGGCATGTGTAGATCCACATATGGAAAAACATGGGGACTCAACCCGAAAGTACTGAAATGGATCTACACCATAATGGTGAGACCTATCATACTGTATGGGTGCCTCGCCTGGTGGCCTAGGACACAACTAAGCACATGTAGGAATCTACTGGCCAAGATCCAGAGAACGGCCTGCATGGCTATCACAGGGGCGTTCAAAACAACGCCGACAGCAGCAATGGAAGTCCTACTGGACCTACCACCACTGCATATTGCTATAGAATCTGAAGCGCGTAAGTCGTTGCACAGAATGAAAATATACGGCCTGTGGAACGATTCCGCTCCGAGGACAAAGCACACCAAAATGGAACAGAACAAATACCTTGATAGTATAACGGCGATGGGTTGCGACAAAATGCAACCAAAGTACATATTCCGAAGGAACTTCAAGGTACATGTTCCTACAAGGGCAGAATGGACGGAAGGATTGACACTGCCCGAAGGCAGTGAAAATTCATGGTACACGGATGGATCTAAAATGAAATCCGGTACAGGAGCCGGCATTCACGCCAAGGACTTCAATAGTAGTGTAAGCATGGGAAATTATGCAACCGTCTTTCAAGCAGAGACGTATGCAATTATCTCCTGTGCACAGGAGAATATAGATAGGAAGGTAAAAGAACAAACCATCTATATACTCAGTGACAGTCAAGCAGCTCTAAAGGCACTCACATCGCCAAAGGTTGACTCAAGACTGATCTATAATGGAGTACAAGCATTAAACAAGCTTGGCAGACGCAACAAAGTGAGACTGGTTTGGATCCCAGGACACAGAGGCTTCATCGGCAATGAAAAAGCAGATGAGCTAGCAAGGGAAGGGTCAATGAACAAAAACATAGGGCCCGAACCGTATGTGGGACTCTCACAGGGTACCATAAAGAATGCTATAAACGACCACACCAGATTTAAACACCAACAAGAGTGGAAAACACTGGAAGGTCTAAAGCACTCAAAACGATTTATCGAAAACGTCAGCACTAGCTGGACTAAAAAACTCTGGACACTCAGTAGGAAACAGCTCCGACAAATCGTCGGGGCATTCACAGGTCACTTCGATACTAAACACATACTAGTAAAGATGGGACTACAGGATAATGAAGATTGTAGAATATGTGGTGAGGAAGACGAAACAATGGAACACATTATGTGTGAATGTGACGCTCTCGCCAGATTAAGAATGAGACTCTTTGGCGTCGGATACCCCGCGCCAGGAGACTTTAAGGCACTACCGCTACGTCAAATCATCCAATTCATGGATGAGGTGATAAAAGCAATGGAGTAAGTGCGAAGGAGGGGTAATTACACAAAAGATCCCTACGGGTCGAAGTGTATCCGCAAGGACCCCTAAAACTAAGATAAGATAAGATAAGATGGTAAATGTGTAGTCGGTTTCAAATCTCGCGAGTACAATCTCATCCCCTACTTCCAGTGGTCAGGTTGGCTCTCGAGCAGGAATGACTTTAAATGGTATAAAAATTGGTTAAGTAATAATGAAATACGATCAACACAATCAATCGTTACATAATCTGACTATAGATAAACCCCCTTGCAAAAAAAACGGGCACCTACGGTTTTTGTATTTTATGTGCATGAAAGCTACTTTCTAAGCTTCAATGCCTAAAAATTTGAAAAACTATAGTTGCCCGTTTTTTTGCAGGAGGTTTTTATACTTGCATACATTTAGGTATATACTTATATATCACGGGGGCCATTTCAAGATTAAATTTCGTTATTTAATTTCTTCTTTGTTTACTTATTTTTAGATTCAACTCCTTGAATACAACAGCGAGCGACGCGTCAGCCACATTCAAACAGGAATATTAAATTTGGAGTATGTTTAGACTTGATTACATCCAATTTGTAAGTTAATATGTTACACACTTACCAAACTCGGGTTTACTGATATGGGTGCCCGTACAGTACGCGTACCATAAAATGGGGTAGAGTAGGGATTGCGGGGGCAGTAGGGATGCGAATCTAGTCTTTTTTTCAGTAGCTGCTATTTTCAGGCTCAGGTTTTTTTTTTAATTTTTGTACATCGTGGAAGTTGCATTACATTCGGCGCTCGAATGACCACTACAAACTACGGCTTTATGGTCTCGCCACAGTATATATATATGTATATATAAGCTAAAGCTTAGCTTATATATACTCGTATACTGTGGCCTCGCAATGTGATGCAACTTGCACGATTTTTCTTGCAGGTTAAACCGGGCTTAAAGCTGTAGTTTGGGTAAGCTGCTCAATAAACTCTCTAAATGTCACTCTCAAGTAGCCACAAGTATTGTAATACCGCAGCAGCCGGTAAAGCGGATAACTTTGTCACGGCTGTGTACTTGACTACTGTCACTTCGTCGAGGACGCTTCATGTAGACTGGATGAGGAACATGCATGATTCTCAACCATGACGCTGGCAAAATTGACAGAAGCCATAAAAAAAAACATGCATGATGAAGTAATATTTGTAAAGCGTCAAATTGTTTACGTTGGTACAAAATGAGCATTAAAAATTTCACTTGACTTACCTATTTTAAATTGTCCAGCATTATCTGAGCTAGAATTGTTAATTTTATATCAAATAAGGCGCGGTATCGTATGAGTGGATGCGAACTACATAAACTACACAAACTACATTAATGCCTATACTCATGCCTATACAAATCACAATTCACAAAAACAACACAACTCACGAGTACACCTATACACCTATAAAACAGACTATGGATAGCACACCATAATACAGGATTTGACAGATATAACAAGATTTAAGGATTTAATGATTAAAATCTCACAAACCGAAATATGCATTTTTTATTTTTTACCGAAATATGTATTTTTTATTTTATTTTTTGTCTATTCTTGCGTTCAATATGGTTGCGGCCACCCTTGCCAGACGGGCCGGGCTGAAAATCAGCGCTGAATTTATCTTCAGCATATGCTGAGTCCGGTACCTACCTATTGCCAAGTTTTTTGTTTTTTGATTCTCTTTTTTTCTGTAAAGTAACTAGAATGGCAATAAAGTCTTTTTTATTTTTATTTATTTTATTTTAAATAATTTTTTTTTTTGTAAAAAGCATGTTTAAACTGAGGGCTACAATAAAGCAGACGTTTATCAATAAAATTGTATTTACTATGTAAATGCAACGCCCTGTTTTTGTATTGTCTTTACTATATGTAATGACGATAAATAATAAAGATTGAAGGTCTTCCAACTTCAAAAACAAAAATAAGGAGCGACTCGCAAAAAATATTTATAGAAAAATGTACAGTTTCTGCCTTTGATTATACAGCATTTCTGTAATTTTAAGCTCGTTCTAATCCTGGGCGGGTTGCTAGTTTATTTATGAATTTATTTTTGGCCAATTAATCCTTATTTTTGATGGATAAATTTTTCCTAAACATCTGTTTGAGTTTAAGCAGATAAACTTATTTATGGATTTCCTAGAACAGAATAAAAAAATAAAATAGACATAATTCATGGAAAAATTTGCAATGAAACATCGCTATATATACTGTAGTCTTTGCATCGCTTAATCTTACTAACCTATTAAGTAATATCTACCGACTACTTAATACACAATATAACATTCTAATCCAAATGGATTTAAAACACCCTACCACAAGAGAGTTTGATTTTGGAAATAATACGTAGGCTACTTTTTATTCCGATATTTCGACGGGATGGATAGAAAAAAATCACGAAATCACTAGGTATATAAGTTCGGCACTAGCTTTTTACTCAACCATCACGAAGGCCAATGTTGTAATTTTTGGGATTTCGCACGTAAATTTAGAGAAAATCCTAGCGCTTTAAAAAATTTTAAGGAAATTTCTAACAGATTAGTAGACGTCACAGGTGACCGAAGAGCTGGCAGCTTCCTAGGACAAAGAATTAGCCTAGCTATTCAAAGAGGAACCGCTGCCAGCATCTTCGGGACCTTGCCTAAGGGGTACTCTTTAGATAATTTGTTTTAATTTTAAGTTAAATTTTTATTTCATATAATTTTATTTTATTTCATGTACCTAGGTAAGTTTAGTTAAGTTATTTTTAGGATATTTTTTAGATCTTATTGTACCTAATATCCTGTGAAATTAAATTAATGAGTAATTTAGAGAAATCTCGGAAATAAATAAGTTGGACCTGTTGAACCTAACACGCTCCAACTTGCTGCGCTCGTCGTCGCTACTGGCTACTGTTACACATGCTCGTTCGTAGCACGAGAGCATGCTGCTATCGAGCAAATGCTACCTACTAGCATGTGTGTACAGGACATGCTACTATCGATCATGCTTTTTAGTGGCATGCTCTCAATAACGCCCTGCTATTTTCGAGCATGTTAGTTGATGCGGGGGTGGAAGGGAGAAAGGTAATAAGCAAGTGTGAACGCGGTTTAACTTTCCAATTCAATAAATCATACTTCGGTTGCCTAAGAATCATTATACACCTACTCAGACAAAGTGATAAATAATGAAGTTTAAAAAATTAATCATACCTACAGCTTGTCATTGTCATTATTCATATTGCACGTTTACGTATATTGTTATACGTATGGTGTGTGGTGTGTGTATTTTTGGCGTCCCGTCGTGTCACCGCGTGTAACTTATGCTTTATTGTTAGTTTTAATTTTAGTCTTATTACTGTAGGGTAGTGGTACTTAGGTACTTATGGAACATTTTTTTCTTTCTTTCTTTTCTATTATCTGTACAATGTATGTACGTATCAATCCATATCCATACTAATATTATAAATGCCAACGTGTGTTTGTATGTTTGTGTGTTTTTCACGTAGTAACGGAGCTGCGGATCGACGTGATTTTTGGCATAGAGATAGTTTATGGACCCAAGAGTGACAATAGGCTACTTTTTATCCCGGAAAAATGCACTGTTCCTGAGGGAACAGCGCGCGATAAACGAATACCACGCGGGCGGAGCCGCGGGCAAAAGCTAGTAATCAAATATTCCAAAAATAACCTAGCCAAATAACCCGCCCCTTGCGCTATTCCGCGCAAAAGTGCCCAAAACGCTCGCGGCATTTCCATGTTTCGATAAAGGCTACGACAGCCTTTGCACCTGAAATGAATAAGATTTATAAATTAAAACTTATAAACCCGCAATGATAATGGAAATGCTGCAAGTTCCCGCTTGCAAAATGGCTGTGTTGTTACCCTTGACCCGGATACCCCAGCCGGGTGGTCGGGTGCTGTCGTTTACGACTTATATTTTAACGGTCCTTTAATATATATGGGCTTTTGGTTTCAAATGTTGCTATTATGCTGCGGTCAGTGGATGCTGTAATCGGTTTATAATATTGTTTTTCAAGTTACGCTGTTTTATGTTTGTATTTTTATTGCGGCTGTTGTTCATACGCTATTTACTTATATTTTATTACGTAAGTAATTGGGGCCCTCATTTTATTTTAAATATGTTGAAGTTACACACTTCATTTGTTTATTTTATTTTTATAATGTTCAAATGATTAGATTTTTTTCATAATTAAGCATATTGTTAGCATTTTTTGGCGTTTTTTCATTAAAAATATGAAAAGGTAGGTAAGCAAACATATAAGTTTATTAAAAGAGGAACTTATTGAATATTACTTTCCTCTTGAATCTTACTTATTTTACTTTTGATTACGTTTCGTTAAATACAAAAATACAATTTTAGGTAGGTATATTTTATACCTTAGACTGCTATTTACTTTTCCTTGTAATTTTGATATATTTGCTACCATCTTGAATTTTTCCAAATTTTTCCACCCACCGGTTTAGATTTTTACGAAAATTTGCACTTTAAGGTTTAATATTTTGCAAAAAAATCACTGAATTGAAAAATCATTTTAACAACCCCCTAATGGTTTTAAAATACCTATCTAACGATACCCCACACTACAAAGTTGGATCAGAAAAAAAATCACCGTCACTTTATGTCTAAGTATATCCAAAAACAATTTTTTTTTTTAAATATTTCATTTTTAATAAAAGATTTTTTTCAGACTACTTTTTGTTGACTGTACTTGCATTGTCATTTTGTCATCTGAATTATACCATTGAGGAGTTCCCTCCAGCAGAGACGATCCTAGCAGGACCACCAAGATGTCACTAGCATAGCAGATTATTGTATTGTCACCAAATTTACATATTAAGTATGCCAAATTTCAAGCGCACTCGCACCCACAAACTGTCATAGGTCATAGGTATTTATAAATAATTATTCAGCATGATTGTCATAGCCACTCGTCGCTTGACTTCATAAAACTATTTTACTAACTATTTTTGGCCTCTGTTACAACTTAGCGAATTTCGGCCTAACAGAATCAACCCTCCTAACACCCATGGGAGTAATCGAGCCTCTACTTAGGTAGTTGAAGGCTACATTACCCACTAATTGCATAAACTCCACTCCAGGCTGCCAGCAAATGCGAAAGGCGTGTTAACCCGCAGAATTCACTGCATAATGGAATTTCTACAAGAGAACAGTTTTATGAAATACTTACCTACTGCGCTCTATAGCTTAGATATTGGTTTGATACTTTAATTAGGTAGTATGGATACCGCCGTTACAGGGGGGTATACCTCTTCTCTGCAGCTGACTGTACTAAAGTAATAATGGCAAATGTATTTATTTGATCTCCTCGAAAACGTAACATGTAATACTTTGTAGCCTATTACTAAAATGGCTTTCTACCGGACACGTGGAATATTAAGGAAAAATATCTCAAATACTTCAGTTTATTTTGCTGTATAACAGCATTTATTTATTTTATTCGTAAAGTTACTTAATAGAGAAAACATCTCGAATTGAGAAGGATTATCATTCATTATTGATTTTGACTGAATGCGTTGATTAAGATTGTTTTGAAAAAAAAAAAAAACTACTTACCTACTACGTTATACTGCGCTCAAAGAGTAAATCAAATAAAGCCTTTGAACGAAATGTGACTCAATTAATTGGTTTCATGAGGAGCCCACCAACACCGCAAGTTGCCTAGTAAAATGTTGCGGCAAAATCTTCATATTTACTTTGCTTTAAAAAAGCATGCTGTCGTTGGTTTGACCGTTAAACTACCAACTAATCTTAAAAAAAGGACATTTAAATTGCAGGCGTTTCTATGGATACGACCCTGGTATTTATATGTAGTTACATCTTTTGACGAATTGCATACTTTCTACTAGTTACTTAAACAAATCAGATTCAATAAAACAACTACTAAAATATTTTATCTCACGGAATTTTTGTCCACGCGAGCTCAACTCGCACTTGCCCAATTTTTTTTTTTTACTTTATGGTGTCAATAAATAATATTTTAGTATGTCCTGTCGGTACTAAGCTAGCTTATACCTATATCTACTTGTAAGTACCAACTTTAATCTTAAACCTTTCAAGCTCCTTTATAATCATTTCATGAACAGTTTTTAAAGGATCCGACATAAAGCATATTGAGCCCCGAGGCTCGGAGCCAACCATTGTTCTCGAGGAAACTGGATTTCAATCGCGCCCAATACCATCTGATCCTTGAAAATAGGATCATGAAAATCTTTTGAAATAATAGACCTTTTTTATTATGAAAATTCCTTCCGAATGGCTCTGAATAGAATTTTAATGCAGAATGTGGAATTTGACCGAAGCGATCGAAGCAAAATGTTGGTCTTTGACCAAGATTTGCCACGATCGCTTCAGTTACCTTACTCAAAATTACTAGGTACCTAAGTAAAAATACAATACCACAAAAAACCAGCCTCGATTAATTAAACTCATATGGTGTGTTAATAAGCATGTACAAATTTCCTTTACCCTTCAGGGCAGGAACTAAAAAAAGTCCTAAAAAAAAGAAATCGATTTCTCGTCGATTTCTTTGTATCTCATATGCTTCAGTCAGTACTAAATTGATTCAGCAGGGTTCCTACGAAACTTGAAACTCGAAGTTCGTATCGTACCGTCCCTCTCGGTCTCTTATTAAATAGTATAAGTGCCAGAGGGACGGCACGACACGAACTTCGCGTTTCTAGTTTCGTAGTAGCCCTGCAGTTACTTGTTTTGCATATTACTTACTAATAGATAGATGAAAATGTAATGAAAGGCAGCAGCATTAACAAATGAAAATGAGGCTATGAAGTCATAATGCGTTTTTCACATAAAAAAAACTTTAGAAATGCCTGTAACCATTAACAGGCCGTAATTACCGAATCGGCCCTGAATAAACACAAAAATCATATTTCCCCACAGGATGTTCTGAAATGTTTTCCTTTGTCTCGGTAGAGCAAGTTTCGAACGTCATTAGCCAAATGCTTCAAGTTCTTACTGCAACTTTCCTTCGCTAATTACTTTGTGAAAGAATAGAAGTTAACCTTAACAGATGATTTCGGCGTATTTATGCTGTTATTAAAATTTGTTTACAAAACAATACCTACGCAGACAAAAGAAACTGCGGTGACGTTAAGATTGGATTGGCGTTTTCCACGAGAGATCGCTGCCACCCCGACTATAGCCGCTATGCCAAATGCCACAAGGCCTCTTTTTGCAAACTTCAAACTTTACAACGCTTCAAAATGTACAAATAAGTACACAATTTTTTAAACCAATTTTTGGTACATTACTCAATTGATGTGAAATTCGACGTATTTACGTAAATCTGGTGACTATTCAATAATCTATATATAATAGTGATTTTTTTTTGTAGCCCGACCGATCTCTATCGTAAGTGAAAACTCTCAAACTGTTCTGTCTTAACGCACTTGCTTGCTTGTGCAAATTGGAATTTGCGTAAGTATTGTATTGAGAGTGTAGCCGGACCCTTGTTTGACGTTGATTTAGAAGTAGGTAACTGTTGTAAGCTTGCCAAAAAAAATTGAAATTTTTACGAAATCGTATTTTTGTCTTTTTCAACATTTCGTTTCGACAACATTACTGTCTTAAGGCTATCTTTTTGTATTTTTTTAAATCAGATGAATTTGTGCTTAAATATTAAAAGACATGAGTCTGGAAATCGGTACTTATAAGTTCCCGCATACGAGGGGTTAAAGTTTCTATTAAAAATGCAATTTTCAAACAAGCTTTTTTTGCTCCGTCTCAACGGTAAATTCATCGACTTGAAATTTGGAACGGAAATGTAAATGACAATGCAAGTACAGCCAACAAAAGTCCGGCCGTCAAGTGTATGAATGAAGCGTTCCCTTAATAAAATTTCCGTAATCCATCTAATCATTATAATTGCCTTAGCTTGTTATGAACTTCAAATTTCAATCTATTTAGACCGGCCGGCACTTCCGTTTATTACCAACTGCGTCTACTCTGACTTTGACTTTGACTTTGAATTTAAACTTTGCTGCGCGTTACACGCCACATTATACCGTACCACGTTACAAGGTCGTGAACAAAGTTAAAACATTTATTAATTAAAACTGAATCTGAATGCTTTCAAATTTCGAATCAACTGAATTGTAACCGTCTGTGGAACCTTTTCGTAGAAAAAGTCGTAGTGACAACTGGTTCGACTGTAAGTACCTGAGGGGGACTTCAAATTTTGTATTAGCCCTCATAATACCCCATAATGCATAATGACGGGTAGGTAGTCATTATTTTATTCAGCTGTTCTCTTGCCAAGCTGTGAAGTGTTTAGACACAAAATACTAAATTTTTTTTTCACTGTGTGTATCACGGACAGTAGAGGATTCCAAACTCGTTAATAATCCCTATCTTACGGCCCTTAATGCACAATGTACTATTTTTGGTCGACTAGATACAGAGTTTTTTATTTGATCACTTAATAGCTAAGATCAGAGAGATATCCATTAGGTAAGAATTGTTAAGTTTGTGTCATTTATCATCAGCTCGACGATAATGTATTACATTTTGAGGCCCAATAGTTCCGTCTTTCTTACTCGTATATGAATGAAATGGATTGAAAGAGACAAAGAAACGTAAATTGATTAGATATTGATCACTAATGCTATATCCGGTACCTAAAGCTCACTTGGATAAGAGTCGTATGTACGTGTACGGTGAATTTTATAACAATTTCAATTTCTGTAAAAGCCTCGGACTTTCTAATAAGTTTAAAGAGGCTGTCCGATATTGACGTGGACTGGTCCACGTCATATGCTTATTAAATGGGGGAAATAAAATTGTTTCACGCAATAGTTACTGTAGAAAACATACTGTGTATTTATCGTAATTTTTCCTCGTTGCGAGGCTGCTGGAAATACTTGGCGTTGGCACGAGTGTTTCTTGTTTTTGTTGTATATCTTTCTTCGTTTTTAAATTTTGTCTATTCTACCTGCAGCATGGAAGAAGTATTGCTTTGTTACCTTCTTACTTGGCACGCTTCTTTGACAACTATTATTACTCTGGTAGCTGTCTTCGGAGGGATAGGATTCACCGACTCTTTCCAAGACTTGGCCACCAAAATTCAAAGTATACACAGATACTGCAGCAACAAGGATGCATACAAAAAATCTATAGACAATTTGACTATTGCAGTTGCTGTATGTTCAAGTGTATTTATTACAGCGTATTTAATTATATTGGTTCTTATATTAAGGCCACATTATACAATTCTCACACAAAGTAATGACATACGCGCTTACCTGGGCTTAGCGACGGCGCTAGTGTCTTATTGGAGGGAATTTCGCTTCAACGCTGAATTTTTTATATTTAACATTTTGATAAGAATAATGGCATCGTTGTTGAATCAGCTGGAACTTAATTTGGTGATGATTTTGGGACATCTTGATAATTCAGACGAAGGCATCGATGATATGACTTGTCGTCTCGTGAGGCAAGAACTAGAAGGTTGGGCTTCTGCTTACAACAGCATAGCGATGTGTAGCGGCCAACTTAAAAAATGTTACGGACTACAGGTAATAACAAAACTTTCTCTATTCCTATAACGTTATCTATGATTTACTTAATCACGGACACTGATATACACAAGAACACACATACATAACAAGATTCCGAAAAAGTCTATATATTGACACTGTGTTTTATATTTAGATATTTATTGTTTATTTTGTATGCGTCAATAAAAACTTTTCATTTCTTTTGATATTCATTTCATTATTGTCTATTCTCCAGTATTGTGTCGTAATGTTGCTAAAACGATCGATGCTGCAACCACTTAAGTACCTTATATTTGCGTTTGCAATAGTTTTTACTGAAGTATGTAAAAGTTTAATGCTTACTTTTTTCTCCAATTTTGTATTTTATTTAATAAGTACAGTCAGCATCAAAAGTACCTGGTTACTTTTTTACTCTGTCACATTATCAAATTTGTCAATCTTGTATGGCGCTAAGTACGTGGCTGTAAAACGACAAAGTATGAAAGTAACCAGCTACTTTCGATGCTGACTGTACCTAGTTGAAGTAAAAGTACCTATTGTATGCAACGTGGTATAAGTAAGTCAAAAAAACTCACATCGTAACTCGCGCCACTCACCTTTTTTGAGCCCTGTAGTACAAGCGTTGCAAAAAATACTATTACCTACATATTTTAGTATTATTACGTAATCATTTTTAATTTGTTGCAGATACTAGTCTCGTTGTTTATCTTAATATCATACCTCATCGTTATAACATATCATTGTGTTACTTTGATTGCAAAACCAGTAAGTTCTCTAAGTTAAGTTCCTAATCCGCACTGGGTCCGCGTGGGAATTATGGCCCAAGCCCTCCCTTCCCATTCTGAGAGGAGGCCTGTGCCTAGCTGTTGGACGTAAATGGGCTGCGATGATGTTGATGATGAAGTTCTCTTATAATGATCCGAAATATTTCGTCTAGTGGTTGAGCAAGTACGAATGGCCAGATTTTTACAAATTATAAAGATTTTTGTTGCAATATATTCAAGATGACACAACCTTGACGCTTCACATTCTCAAAATCGGTGAAACAGTGAAACATTTTAAAACATCATCAACTTAAATTGCATGTTAGAAGGTTTTGTGGTATAAAATATCTTGTATATCATAGTTCGTCTTGCCTAGGTATATGTAATAATCCTAAGTTATTATGAAACGACGTTTGGATAGTACAAAAATGTATATTGTAGTCATAAACAAACTGTTGTATGTCTAGACAAATCTACGTAAAAAATGCAAGATAATCCTGAGTTGTCGTTAACCTGATGCTTTCCTTTTAGGAACTCCAAAACATCGAGACAGTTCAACCAGCATTAATTCTTCTGGCACATTTCTTAATGGCTACTATTTTATTGCTTTACAACGGACAAGTGGTTAAAAGAAAATCAAACCGTTTGAAAGAGTGCATGACAAAACTACATAATAAGTTGATGTGGAGTAAGTATAACGGTACATAAGCGTTACTAACTTTCTTTGTACGGATTGGTTTGCACGTTTTTTGGCTTGTAGTGCCATGCCTGTAATTCTGATGATATCTACGGTCCACTTAGTGGGAGGCGCTTTTCGGTTTGTAGTCGCCACTCGAAAACCTTTCTCTCCTAAACATTAAGTACCTGTTCTTCGAGAGATACATAAAACGTTACCGCTTCGGAGCAATTTTAATTTTAGTTAAGGTGACGCATTGCTAAACAATTAATCGAAAACAGAGCGTTTGTACCCCGCAACCCGCTCACACCCCTCTACTTTTTACGCGGCCTGCGTGTCACAGTCGACCGTATGTTACACTGACAGCGCCTAGACAGCGCGCTAAAACAGACAGAGACGTCTTAGAGTTGCCCTTACAACTTTTTTTTACTTTTTTGTAAATAGTTGGTATATTGGTTGGTTGGTTGGTAATAGTTGGTAATGCTTACAAGTATTTCTAACCAACTTCAAAAAAAAAGGTGGAGGTTATCAATTCGGATGTATTTTCTTTTTTTTATGTTTGTTACCTCAGATCAGAACTCCATTATTTATGAACCGATTTTTAAAAATTTTTTTTGTTCGTCTAGGAATGCTCTCAATTAGGTCCCATAAGCACCAAATCAGGATCCGATGATTAGATTCTAAGGAAATCGAGGGAAGTATTCAAATATTGTAGGGACACGACATGGTAATTTCGATATATTTAGTAGTAACTTGTGCATTTGCTCTTGAAAATCATCATTTCATGAAATGGAACTGATGATGAAGACCACATTTGACCAACCGAGCTACTACTCAATAAGAAATACTTCACGGGTTGGACTTCAATTACTTTAACACAGTTGCTAAGCAATTTAAATTCATCGTAATGCATATAGTAAATTTTATTAACTTGCAGTGTTTGTATGTATGTTGGTGTAAAATCTTGCAAGTGAATTTTTACTCACTTCTAGTGGTCTGATTGACGTGAAATTTGGGATAGGTAATATGTCGGGTGGATGACAGTGCAAGTACTTTTGCAACACAGTCAGCAAAATAGATTGTATTACAAATTAAATTTATAGATTTCGCCTGCCACCATTATATTGTCCATTTGATAGTAAGTAGATTGAGACCCATTAGACATAAGAAATCTCAGGGCCGTAAATGTAGGGAAGTACTGCAGAGCGAAAAGTAAATAATACAAACATACTGTTTTACAGGTAATTTTTTATATTTATCTTTTTTAATATTAATATTTTACTTATTTACACTTTACGCAGTTATTTATTTACCAATTTACATAATTTATATTTTAAGTTTCACTTATTTATATTTAAAAAAATATTATTTAAACAATAATTATTAACAGATCACACAAGCATTTATAGCCGTTTGTTAAATTTATTTATTTAACGATTTACATAAGCAGGGCCATCTAATCAAACCTGATGGTACTACTTTCCTTTTAGATCTACGACGAGATCTGCGAATGGCTTTATTTAATCAATAAGTTCTATAAGCAACCCAAAGAGGGCGTTGTTAAACTAGTATACAAGATTGTCTCTTAGAAATAAAATACTTTTTTTTCGCCATCACCGCCGGCAACGGTCGGCACCAAAAAATGAATCTGTATTTTATTATTCCCAGAATTAATTATTATTATTTATTATTAATTACCCAAATTTAACACCGTTATTATTCGGAAACTGGCATAACATAATTTGAGTTGTCAACGTTAGCTACACACCGGTAACTCAGATTGCAATCATACTTTATTTTCAGAAACTAATTTCATTATAGCTAATCTGCAATCCTCAAACACTTATGCTGAGAAAGTTTTACAAGTTCCATTATAAAATGATTAAAAACAATTATTTGATGCTCCAAATCTTGATTTTTGGTCTCAATCTGCAACAAACGTTTATTTTACTCTAGATATTATAGGGGTCAACTTTGTATTTAAGGTTCAACTGTATAATTTGAGATAACAGATCAGTACGGTCAGCATCACAGTAAAAAAGGCAAACTAGAAAAAAAGCGGCCTATCTTTAAAACGAACCTTTTTAGAACCTATGTACAATACAATACTCTTAACTCTTTATTGTAAACCAAAGTATAAGAACATTAGTTCACTGGCTTTAAGTTAACACAAAACGTACTGATACTTGAGATACGTATTCTAATACTAAGTCGAGAGATGAGTTATTTTTCTCACATTCTTTTTCTATCCGAATTAAAAAAAAACATTTTTACAAGTTTCAATCCATAAAATAAGAACTTTATTTTTCAGCTCACGTAAAAATTGTCAATAAAAAAAAAATGCTTAAATTTGACTTAGATTTAAGTATACTCTTGTTTTGATTTAAATTATTATTATTGAATTGAACTCTAATTTGACATTTTCAATTCTATTTTTTTATTTTATTTGGCTGACAATTTATTGTAATAATATTTATTTTTTGTATACTTTTGACGATCCTTTTGTGAATTTCTTATAATTAACTGACATGTATTTATAATGTATTTTTTCAACAGGTAATAAATAAATCTATCCATCTAATCTATAAAAAAACGTAACAAAACTGACATTTGCTTCTGATTCTGAGTAGGAAAAACGATATTTTTTCCTAAATTGAAAAAAAAGAATGACTACACTTTTTTTGTGAAAACGCCCAGGTACATTTTGTAACTCTGCATACATTGATAAACTTTCTCGTTTTCTAGAGATAAAAACTAAAATGAAAAGATTTTAACTTAAAACATTACTGAGGAGTTGGATATTCAAAATAAGTTTAAATTATCTAATAGAAACTCTTCCATAAGACACAGTTGTAACAATAATTACTTATCAACAATTATGTAATAAGATTACATTATTTTATATTCTAATAGAGACTGTATCCTGCAGACAAACTGCAAACAGTTTTGCAGGGCTATGTACAAAAAAAAAGTATGTAAGATTGATGACAAATAAATAATTTCATTCGTTCAAGTAAATACCTAGATCTTTAAAATTAATACGGATACATACCTTTGCATAAAATCGATTGACATTGTTTCATTTCCACCTAAATCTGAAGACGGCTCCATGACTTTATTTTCAGAACTTTGTTCTAACGATAATTTAACTTCCTGAAAGATAACAATGTACTTTATTATTTGTGAACTGCTTATTGAAATGTGAATAGTTTTCTAAGTATAGTCAATGGCTTTTTGTAAAAACACTGAATTGCAATAATAATAAGTTAATGTTTCTGCGTACTTAGGTACTTGCAGTTCATTATTGGTTCAGTACGTGTATACTTTAGAGTATTTTTAACTATTAAGTACCTACCTACTTATCTATCTAAAAAGTAGGTTAGTACCTAGGTATCACACAATATTATAAAACTAGAAGCAAATAGGGATTATTACTGCAATGTTCTGCCGTCAGAATGCAGCACTAACACGAACCGTAATCGAATGCCTTTTAAAAGTCCGTAGGATGCCAAATATCACATTATATCAATAAAATTATTGGAAATAGGTATCGCTCTATCGTTACTTTCGATGTAAATATCATATTATTTTGCTAGTGTGTCATTATGTCATGACATGAACCGTCATGGCGACAAACAAGAACTGAAGTTGTCATGGCGGTTTGTTTACGGTTTGTGCCAGTGAACTGTAGAAATATAATGATTACTCACCTTTTCTGAGTCATAATCTTACATTGATCAATTAAACAAGCTTTCTTTTTTCCTTTTGGAAAATCCGACACTTATTTCCCATTTTTTGCTCGGTATTATTTTATATGCGATCGATAGTGCGTGGCAGTTCAACTAGCATAGGTCCGTCGCTGACAACGCCGGCGGCGGACTGAGCCTTGCGCTGAGGGGGGACTGATTTCATACAAAATACGAGCGCGCACTAGCTTATAATAAAATATCGTAAGCGACAAAACAGTTTTTCTTGCTTCAACTACAAATTACAATTAATAGAAAAATATCCAACCATCATGTTGAAGTATGGGTTAAAACTAATTTAATATGAAAATTTGGAATCTTAATTTGATCTAGGTTGCCTGTAACAAGCAAATCTCTGTCATACAAGAGGTATCTTTGATATTTTTTTCTATGCTATAAAGTTTTACTAATCGTGTTTCGGCAACCATGAAAATGAAGTCATTGAAATGAAGAATCAGGTTTTCAAATATCACTTCGATATGTTTTGTAATTGCTGAGAAAACTCTATTTCCCTGGGACCAAAATTCCCAATTCGTCGTCTTAATCAAGTTTGATAAAAACGGAATTATAGGTACAATAGCGACAAGTTGCTACCCTACGGTATACTTATATTTCTTACACAACTTCATGAACAGAAATAGGTTCTCAACTCAACTGGATTAGGTACTTGTTTTTTGCACATACATGGTCGTGCGGTATCTACGTCTGTTGAGAAGCAATTTCATTCAATAGTCAATGCTCAAGTTGGTTTTGCCTATAGTATAAATTGTATAAAATTTGGTTCGTTATTTGAATTTGTATCCAGTTCCAGGTTCCAACGTCGTGGAGTTGAAACGGAAAGTTAAGGATTTTCACCGGCAGATGGCAGTTCAGCCAGTCATGATCAAAATACTGACAACAGCGCCTATTGGGATGAGGCTTTTGCTGCTCATCCTATCCACAGCAGTTTCTTATACGATCATATTGTTGCAGTTTACTCACGTAGTGTAGTGTTCAATACAATCAGGTGAGACTACATAGCTTTGCACACGGTGTTTTCTAAATTTTGTTGCTCTTTGTATTCCCACTTACATCACTGCAGAAGCAGAAGTAGAATATTGAAGTTGTAACAAACTGCAAGTTTTACAAGTCCGTATCCTTCGTAACATGTTGTTTTATTTCTACACTATCACACCAAACCAAAAGTGTTAATTAAAATTATTTGTAACAATAGAGCGTGTCATGTCATTATTATAATACTACCTATTGAATATAATTTTGTGAAATAAAAAGTGCGAATGGAATATTTTATTTCTTTATTTTTCCCAAAACTCTTTTTAACATGAGATTTGGCTAGGGGGTGCTAAAATCCTCAATGGCATGTCAAACATTTTTCAGTTAAGTGGTACTGGTAATTCCTCTTCCAAGTGGAATATAAGAAAAGTGATCGTTAGTATTTAAAATTATGTTAAATACCAATCAAATTGCGCGTCGCTTACCGCTGCTCACTCCGCGTAAAACTCGGAGATGATGGATTTTTCGTCCAGTCTCATGAAAAGCAAGTCATCGCTATTTTCTGCACGACGTACCACCTCATTTTTCACAGAGATCTGTCGATATTTTCTAGATATTTTACGAGTAGGTACTTAGAAAGAGAAAACTTCTTTGTCAAATGATACTGTCACAGGAAGCCACCCTTACAGGAAACTTCGTGTATCGCCGGAAATATACGGCAACGCTCCGTAACGACTCGGCCACACTGCATGCGACTCGCAATGCAAAGGTGTTTTTTAACCCCCGACGCAAATAGAGGGGTGAGTTTGACCGCTATGTGCGTCTGTGTGTCTGTCTCTGGCACCGTAGCTCTTAAACGGGTGGACCGATTCTAATGGTTTTTTTATTATTTGATAGCAGGCGTTCTTAGACATGTTTCTTTAAAATCGGTTCAGCAGTTTTTGAGACTTTGAACTTTAAATTTACAAAGTCAGGGTTTTGCCAACTTTTTGTTGGTTATGTTAGGTTATTTTACTGTAGGTACGCTGCCAAGTATAACCTTCACGCGTATCAAATAGGCTAAATAATAAAACCCAAGTGTGGACTTACCGCAAAATTTACACTCCCAAAATATACCTATACTTTTCTAAATAGGACATTTTCTCGAAAATTACCCTTCACTTTACCATACAATACATGCACTTAGTTTAATAATATAACAATAAGGACAATATTTGAGACACGGCTGCATCCAGAATAAAAATTTTAACGTTAGGTATACAAAATATTTAAAGTTTACTTCAAGTTGGACAATATAACTCATTTGTCGAAAATAATGTGATATAATTAGATTTACCTTGTTGTACCAAGTGAAATCACGAACTACAGAAACCGCAAATTTAATCAGATTAAAGCGAATGCGGCCTTACGGCTTAAACAGCCTTCAATGTTTTTTTTTAAAAACGAAACCATATGAGAAACTGTGCATACTAAGAGAGTGACATTTCGGGAAAATGAGGTAAACGAGCCTAAGCCCAAGAGCAAACACGTGCCACGCCGCCGATTGCGCGTAGTCGTGGCCGGTCCTAAGGGATGCAGCCCCGCGACCTCACCCTGTGAACTTGACCTAATTTGGCCCCCTGAAATTCTAGGGGTTACGGGGAAAGCTTTGCTAGCTTATAAGATGTGCCGCTGCGTAATTTTAAAATTGCGCGCTTGTTTCTATACTCAATATAAAATCGATACTCGGAAGGTAAATCTATGCAGAGATTCGACTTAAAACTTATAAATAATAAAGTAATTTGGCAACGAAACCGACGGATTCGACTTTTTAATGGCTGTATGTATGTGGATGTTGTAGCAAACTCCTTGGAGTTTTCGTACTTTTTTAATGTATTTTTGTAATGTTCTTTTTTTGTATATTTTTCTATTTTTTAATTGTCATTATTGCTTATGTTTTGCGCTCGTTCGGTTGTGTTGGTTGTGTTTAATATATTTCAATTTCATCAATTATTCGCATTATTTTAATACAGTCCATTTCCCACGCTTCAGATGTAACTCGTTGAAGATAGACAACCTTTTTGTAGCCTTTCCGGCTTTTTTTATTGTCTATTTTTTGTACTTTTTGTTTTACTTTAAATTGTTTACCTACGTCAGTTTTGTGCGTTTAATGTCGTGTGTTCTTAATTAAAATGCTAAATAATAGTATTGGTAAGCACTTTTATTTTTCTTATACCGTAAATGTACCGTAATGTTGCTAAGCGTAACAGAACCCAATACATAGGTGTATTTACGAAGAATATTTTCACAAATAATATTTACTGCGAAATCGTGGATATCGCCAGTAATTGCAACCATTACGGTTGTTGCGCGAGAAAATATTATGAAGCAAGAATTTGATCGTATCAATTGCAATTATTAGATAAAATATGCTGAGAAATCGAGTACCTAAATTGGTTATTTTTCCGTACTTACTTTTTCCTTTATACCTTTTTGGTTAAAGAAATATTTATTTTGAGTACTTACCTATATTTTGAGTACGCACAACTTTGCGAATGTTCGGAACTTGAAACAAAGATCGGTTTTCTTTTTAATTCGAATCTTCAGGAAATCGAAGAAAACCAACGGGTCCGGAGCGACATTTTATTTTAAGATTCTGGCACAGAATAAGCACAGAATAGATAATGTTCAGGTTGTACCTATAAGTAGGTATAAAGATATAGCTCGAAAGTCGTCGAAAAGATGCAGTGCGGAATAGCATAACGAACTAAGAAAGAACTAAAATTGTAGGTACATACGAAACAGTTACTTTTGTTTTTTGACTTTTGAAATACCTAGTTGATATGATGAACTATAGCACGAGTGACAAGAAAAAGTTGATCGACCCGTTTACATTATTATTGTATTTGTTTGTCTTGTATGTTTGTTTCCGCCACCTAATTTGACGTATTTGTAGGTATTAGTTTCTTTCTATACTAGAAGATATTGCTTTTGAGCGATAAGACCGCTTATTGTTCACGCAGGATTTTATCTTTGCAGTTCTGTTACCTACCTAATTAGGAATTGTTCGATCAGAGATTTGAGCCGCCAATCCCGCACGACGCCTGAATTACCGAAGAATTATAGCCAACCAGCAATTAGGCTAGTCCCTCCGCCGGCATATAAACGACGGCATATAAATATAGCCTGTCCGCCCCTGATCAACGTTGTCGCTCTTGGATCGTATCTGAACCTTGTCTTGTCTCTAAATATACGAACGAGTCTCCAACTACAGCGCATGTAAGGAAGCCCAATTCGAAAATCGAACTTTGTATCGTACCGTACCTCTCATCCTCGTATTAAGTTATATAAGCGTCAGCGGGATGGCAAGTTCGAATTTTGCACTCCAGTCAACCAGCTGGATTTTGGGCCAGCTTCTGGACCTCCGATTCCTCCATACGACCGACCTCCGTGCCCTTAGTGTAAGTTTTCAGTTACAAAATACGTCTCGATCGCGTTCGCGTTATAATCTCAATTTATATGGAAACACGAACATCCTCAACGTTCCGCTAGAGGCGGTGTTCGTATCTCCATACAAATTGAGATTTTAACTCGAACGCGATCGAGACGTATTTTGTAACCGAAAACTTACACTAAGGGCACTGCATCCGAAACGAACTCTCGATATGGCCCGCTGTGGTTAGGAACAAGTAGTTGTACGATTGTGAATAGACGAAATGAAATACAGTCCCGACCGGCGAGTTTTCGCTACCTCGATCACTCTCCTCGACCCGGCAACACCAACCACGATCGAGAACACGAGGCTGTCTATTGCCGACCAGACCATTTTACTCAGAAACGCGGGGGGTCGAAGCATTAAGTTGAAATTAATATCAAATATCTACTCAAATTGCTACCCCTTGAGCAGTGAATATTCAAACTTCGAAGTCAATGCAATCGAAAGATACAATCATTGAATCGGGGAATAGACCCCATACTGTGTATGTGTGTGTGTTACCTACTATAAATAGGGGAATCTCGATGTTCTAGAATGCATGCGGAGAATATGGAGATTCTTACAGTGTGGAGGTGGAGGAACTGCATGAACACGCATATTTTACATAAGCCTGGCTATCATAAGATCCCGGGGGAGCAAGGAAATACTTTAGTTCATAAACTTAGCTATCATAAGGTCGCGGGTAAGCAAATTAGTTCTTAAATCTTATTAATGAACCTTTTGTTCTCCCTAAAAAATTGTACGGAACCTAAGAATTTGTTCGCGACTTCGACTTGCACTTGGCTGGTTTTTATGTCGTATTCTACCCTTCTTTCTTTTCAGGGTAGTCGGGTTTTAGTTAATTGATATTAACCCAGACAAGTAAACAATGAGTGTACGGCCATTAATCTTTCAAGAAAACCAGATCAGCGTTAATCTTATTAAGTACTAGCTTTTGCCCGCGACTTCGTCTGCGTGGATTTCGATATTTACAAAATACTCCATAGTACAGGGGAACCTTTAGTCGAACCCAAAGGTCGAACCATTTGAGTTCCGGGTACTGCCTTTTCGCAACTTTTCATTTCGCAACTCTACATACTACACAACTGTAAATATTTCAGGATTTATTTCAGGGCCATCGTGTAGATTACTTTTATAAAAATCATGAAATATTTACAGTTTCAGAAATTCAGAAATATTAAACAGTTGGGAAATGAAAAGTGGTCAAATGAACCAGGTTGCCAAACGTTTTTCGACGAAACATTAGTAAACAACAAAGTTGTGTAGTTTCTGGTGTACAATAAAGAGCATTTGTATTGTATTGCATTGTAAACCTTTGAGTCCGGACGCAAAGTTGAATTTTATCAAAGAGTCATAATAAATTCCCTTGTAAAACAATGCGATGTCACTATGACTTTTTCCACGAAAAGGCTTCACAGTGGGTTACGATACAGTTGGGTCGAGAGTACCTAATCAGATTTTCTCACAAACTTCAATGTTCCACATTTTCCGATTCATAAGGATTTTCGAAAACTTTTTTCAAACTGCGGATAAATATCAACTGAAAAACCTGTTCACTAAGTTTCACATTCACATCTGAAGACCCTGTTTTACAGCTCAGAATCATGGACTGAGTCTACATCCCAAAATTTGTTGAAATCGGAGAGATAAACTCAGGGTACAGCAGTAGATTGAGTGTACTGCCTTTTCGGCGAAATATGTTTCGCCAAATTTCACTTAGCAACAATAAGCAACCAATCTTTCGCCGAAGTTTCATTTGGAAAACCAATCGTTGGCATAACTATACTTCGCATTTTTCTTATTTCGCAACATTTTTATATTGCAAAATTTTACTTCGTCACACTTTTATGTGGCAAATAATTATGTAGCAAATGATTGGCTTAGACAAATAACAAATTGTTAAGTAAATAACATTTTACCAATTTTTATGTTACAAAGTATCAGCTCAAAATTTGTGCGAGCGAGCGAAGCGAGCGAGCAAGTCGGTTCGGAGCAGAAGCGACTTGGATAGTTTATGTTCAGAAGGCTAAGGCGGGAGCGAAGCGGAGCGGAGCGTAGCTCCCACCTTAGCCTTCGATGTTAGGTTTTTTTATAGCAGCCAGTATAACCTGTCAGTAGGAAAGTAGGTCTAATGAGATTCAACATGTTGCTAAGTTAAGGTATGCCAATCAATACATTTTGACCAAAATATTAATGACATCTTAAAAAAATCCCAGGTAATAATTTGCATAATAATAATTTATCAAATGATTAGTTGGGAAATGATATCAGTGCGAAATGTTGAGTTGGGAAATAACATTTCGCCTAAATAAAAATATGGGATAAATAGTTTGGGAGCTAATAATTTGCTAAATAATTTTCGCCGAAATAATAGTAAACCGGTAGATTGAAATGCCTATAATATGTATCATAATACTCAAGGAATACAATTTTACATACTTAAAGGCGAGCCCCAAATCGTTTGACATTTACTCCGCAAATGACAAAGATTTTTTCAAAATACCCACCCTCCAGAGCCATTATTAAGTGCTTAAAATATATGATATAATTACGATTAGGTATAATTCATGACATAGTGAATTCATAATTTTGTATTATATCGTAATAAAATAATATTAAATAATTATGCAATTATATGTGTCGATATTACATTATGTAGTAACTATGTAAACCCATTTATTCTTCATTACTTAATGTTTACTCAGTTCTCCAAAAGATGACACTGCAATGTGTGGCAATTAATTTAATATCGTTTAATTTTGTTCATTATCATTTAAAATATTCAATTAAATTTTTTGATATCCGTACCCCTCTTTTAAATTTCTTAATTTGGCAAAATCCTTACTCAGCGATTTAATCATGTCACAACGTTATTAATTTCAGCGCCATCTGTTAGTATAGCGGGGTACTCGATAATCATAGCACGTACATATTTGAAAACTTGAAGGTGCAAACTCAATCGACCTTCCCTTTTAGGGTTGAATTTTTATAGTGTAAGGGTTGAATTTTGATAGCCTATAATTTGGCCGGGGATTTTCTCGACAGATTAGTAAAGTTTGCACCAAAATCCGTTCAGCCGTTCTCACGTGATGCCCGTACAAAAAAACGACAAACAGATAAACAGATAAACAGACAAACAGATAAACAGACAAACAGACAAAAATTCTAAAAACTATTGGAACGTGTTCTGTTATCGATTCTAAGTATCCCCAGCTAACTTTTTTTCAAATATCTTCCATGTACAGACTTTCGACCCTCTTCAGCTTTATTATATGTATAGATAAAACTAATTGTAGTCCCGAAATAATCTCGTCTCAGATGGATTTATAATAATAACTATTCTGTTGTTTATTAACTATCTACTCTATAATTGACGGCTATAATTAATAGTATGTACTCATTTATATTATATTTAAAGAAATAAGCCCGGATAATGCATGTCTTAAATCGAGTTTAGCTCGACATTTTTCGGGATAATTCGTAGCCGTTCGTCTAAGAGCACGCGATACTGCACCCGCATGGTGCGATTTATTTATATAACTGCGTCGTGTAAGCATGACTTAATTAATTGGTAAGTTAGTTATTAGTTAGACTATTGCTTCCATCTTGCAGGTACCTACTCGTGTAGTATCTACCAAAATAATATAATAGTACTACGTGCTTAGAGGACGGTAATCGATTTTTTCTCGCCATCTTTCGAGGTAATCTGGGCGAAACCTCTATAACACGCGTTTTCCCAGAAATAAGACCAAGCTAGATCGATTGTTCTTCGTCGAGCACCCCCTACATACCAAATTTTATTGAAATCGTTAGAGGTGTTGCCAAAATCCTATTGCTCGTTTAAAGATATTCTTTCAAGGTAATTCAGCTATATGGCGAAAGATGACGTCTTAATCAAACACATCCATACTAATATTATAAATGCGAAAGTTTGTTTGTATGTTTGTGTGTTTGTATGCTTGTCCGTCTTTCACGCCGTAACGGAGCGACGGATCGACGTGATTTTTGGCATAAGAGATAGTTTATGGGCCCGAGAGTGACATAGGCTACTTTCTATCCCGGAAAAATGCACAGTTCCCGAGGGAATACCTCCTAGCCGGGCTACCACGCGGGCGGAGCCGCGGGCAAAAGCTAGTTAAAAATTAATAAATATCCGCCTTAAATGAATTTTCCCACATAAGTCAAATTCACGACCACTTTCCAAGAGCAAATGCACGAGTTACAACTTTATAACAGTATGTAGGTACCACTAGTCACCAGTATGTGTCCCTACACTATTTTAAAAGTTTCTTCAATTTCATCATCAGATCTTGACTTGTCGACAAAGAGATCACCTTTGAATATAAATATATTATATTGCTATTGCTTAACTTGTAATTTTCTCTGTGTACCTGTTTTCTGTATCGCTTACTATTTCTGGTGTACAATAAAGAGTATTTGTATTGTATTGTATTCTATATATTTTTTAAATTTGTCGAATTGTCTTTAATTAATCGGCAAAAAAATAAATACACTTAAACATAGAACCTCCTCCTTTCCTTAAAGTCTGTTAAAAACAATAGAAAAATAAACCTTTTTCTTGGTAAAGAGTATGAGTAGACATGTGTAAATGTCTAAGGAAAAAGCTTTCTTTCTTCTTTCTTTCTTTCAAATTTAATTTTTTCTTATTTTGATTTCATTACACCATTATCAAAATTTGACGCGGGGTCCACGTGGCTAAGATAAGCATTTCAAATGGAATCACATTTATACAAGAGCTACATATATTTGTACGTCAAACAGTACTCCGTAGGTCCCCGGGGAAACAATAACGAATTTAATCACGCTAAAGTGGGCAAAAAAAGCAATCCCGCTTTTAGCTCGTGAAATTTTGGCTATTTCGCTCCGCCGAGTTACTTTACATTCAATAACATACAAAGTCTACTTTATTCGTCTATGAATTTGCCAATTCTGAAATGAGATTTAAATTGAATGCTTTGTTTAATTAGTGGGAGAAAATAGGACAATTATCGTTTGATAAAAGCTGTTGAAAGCATTCGGTTGAGTACTAGTATTGAACTGTTGACTCTAATAGAGTTAGTTATTTTATAATGAGCTCTAGCAATGATAGCTCTTGTTTATGGAGTTTATTTGGCGCAGATTTTTTACAATCCAACATTACAATCACAAGGATCTTCGCAAAATGAACTAAGAAATCAAAATAAAAAAAATATTGGAAACACGAGAATGCCCTTTCATGTGGAGCCTTAATCATGTAGAAAATATTGATTGGTTCAGGCGTTAGGTACTTTGTAGTTCCGTATATCGATAAACTACAATACCTTTAATTGTTACCTTGCTTGATGGTAGATAATAATATGTAGTTCATCTGGAAAAGTGTACACAAAACAAAAGATGTACATCACTGTAAGGTACAAACTTGTTCCAAAAGAAGTTTGTTCAGAGTTGCCTGGCATTACGTACATACAATATGAACCGCACACCGCACCGACCGTTGATTATTTACGTGCTTCGTTCTCAGATACATATTTGCAAGTCTGCCAGAAGGCCTCTCAGAAATGTTATTGTTATGTGGCGTCGGAGAGTGCGAGAAAACTACCCCCAGGGGACAGCGTGAGCACTTCGGGACACGTAGTCTATAAGTATAGATTTGGATTTTTGTATTTTTGTATTTTTGAGTGTTTCTTACCTACGAATGAACTCAAAAAATAAGGAAGGCCCCTTCCTTACTAGAACGATTTTTAAAATTCTTTCACTATTAGAATGCTATATTATTACAAAGTGTCATAAGCTATGAGATGACTGTGAAAAATTCAAATATTTTATGCCAAAGTTGTTTTAAGTAGATGCTTTCATTTAATTTTTTTTAAATAGCCTATACAGTGTCCTATTGCTGGATAAATGGCTCCCCTTTCTTCTTCCACTCGTCTCTGGCTTCGGTAAAATGTTGCCAGTCCGGCTGAAATCGCTCCAAGCCGTCCCGCCACCTTCTTTTAGGCCTACCTCTGCTCCGGTGCCAATCGCTAGGAATCCAATCAGTGGTGATTTTGGTATATTTACTGTAGGTAAATATCATTTGTTTTTATCTTACCTATTAGTGACAAAATCGCGGTAAAAAGCACAAAAGAATAATCCTTGGCCCCTTTATCACAGATATTTATTGCTAAAGTTCATTGCTAATTTATCAAACATCTTTATTTTGTTCCCTGTTCTGTTTAAGTTAAACTTTGTTATCTTAGCGTTAATTTGTTTTACATCTCAAGTTACCTTTGTTCCTGCAAAATGGGTAACCAAGTTGAATTCATTAAGGTAAGTTAAAGTTCTCTTGTGATAGGGGTGAGGTTTGAATGGACGTTTTTATCCTTTATTGATATAGTCCGTGATACTTTGTACCTGCTCTCTTTTTAGATACGTTGCAGCTTCATTTATAAACGATTAAAAAAAAGAAGAAGTTTTATAGAGTCAATTATGCATTTTATTGTCCAGTGTGAACTAAATTTGAAACACTAATAATATCTATTGAATACACATTTCAAATTTCACTCTAAAGGTACGGTCAGCAACAACAACAACAACAGTTATACACTTACGCACTCTGTCGCTTTACAACCGCGTACGTAACGCTATCAAAGATTGAGAAATGTTTTAATGCGACAGAGTAAACAAATGATCCGCTACTTTTGACACTGACTGTAGAGAATAATACAGTCTTTTTCTAGAATTAAAATTAAATTCAGTCTACCCTTGATCATGGATAGGTACATGCAACTGCTATGCAAGCTCATGAAAGGTAATGAAAAGACGGTCGACCAACGGTCAACGCAACAAATATTATCAAGGTGTTACAAGGTGTTATACCAATAGAACTCCACTAACAATGCAATAATTAATCAAACACGGTCAGCAAAAACCTCTTTTTGTAAATTAAATATTAGTAAAAAAAACTTATTGGAGCAAAATAATGAACAGAGTTTCGTGTTCATGAATTATTCCTGAACTGCGAATTCTCAAATGGACAACATTAACAGCCCCCGAGATTTCTAAATAAAAGAAACGCCTGAATAAAGCCAATTACAGTCAATAAGGAAGCCTTTTTGTGGCTTTCAGGAATTTCCTAACTTATTTGCGTATCATAAAATTCAATGAATAAACTTTTCAACCACTTACAGGTCGTAAAACAAACTTGTACCAAAGAACTTGGAGTGTACACTGATTTTGAATTACATGAAATGAAATCAGGCTTTATGTTTACCTATACTATTTATGGTGCCTATTTCTATTTCTGATGGAATCCTGACAGACTTCTCCGAGAAATTTAATATCACCCAAATCAAAGTTCACTTCTCAATATTTTATTCATAAATGAAACCAATCTTAACATTGGAATGTTTGACTTTTTTTTGTCGAATTTTTTTTCAGTCTATAAAAATCGGTAAAGCGACAAACTTTCCTAAATTTTTTATAGAGTTTACCTTACTCTGGGCTCTGTCTGGGCACAGAAAACCAGTGCCTGCTGCACCCATTTTGTAGGGACATATGCAGAGCAGAGTTCTTTTTTTTATCAGATTTTTTTAAGTTCATTAAATTATAATAGTCTTTTTAGTGTGTCACACACAAAACAACCTGTAAAAATTCCATTAACATCGTAATACTTATCAGAATACCAAATTATGTTTAGTTTCTGTTTCAGACTATAAATAAAATACTTTTCTTGCTGAATATTAAAAACCGGCCAAGAACGTGTGGGAGGGTGTGGTGGGGCGTGTGTGATTCTGTAGTTGTTACGAAAAAATCAAGTACCTAATATTTTTCTCAGGATTTTGTATCGCGCACGGAATTTTCCAAGTAAATAGATATATTTTGTAAGTTAGGCTTAGCCGCTATCATGACAACTGTAAGGGTTCCGTTTTGCCATTTTGGCTGCGGACCCCCTAAAACAAAGGGAAACGCAGACTACATCACGTAGTAAGTAACCCTATAAGCCAGAATATGTTTACCCTGGTAATTTGTTAAAGGATGCTTGGCAACAATCTGCGTGATGTTTGTGTCAACATAACCAAGCGAAGCCTTAGGGAACGCTAACATTTTTACGACCTGACTTGCTACGGCCCTATGTTATTTTACGATGAACAATGCTCTGTTGCGAGTGAGAGAGTTTATCATAGTAAATTGGAAAAAAAAACGCTGTGTATGATATCCAATAAAATATTTAATGCTTATTGAGAGCAAGATAAGAATTCAGCGATTGAGACAAAACCGCTGGCGTAGGCAAGCTAGCATATAGCAAATCATGAATAATCTGAAACTGATTTATAAGAGTTTCAATTTATTTTCTTCCATCTATTATTTTTTCGCTGTAGTGAGGTGAAAAATAGCGCGTTTCGCTCGACTGTAAAGTTATTTAGCATCTCGTGCCTTTGAAACTCTCGCCTACGCTCGGGTTTCTTCTTATGAATCACTCGAGTTTTAATATAAACACTTGAATCAAACAGTAACTTTCCACCCTTGTATAATAAATAACTATGGGCGGGTATTAGGGCTCTGGCAATTAGGGGCAATATGATATCCCGTAGTACTCACACTATTTAACGCGTACTGCCTCTCGTTTTTCACCTGCCAGCTCTGGGTGGGGCAATGCAGAAAGTCATATTGCACCATCAGAGTGCAGTATAATGATATATTTCGTATTTTGATGAAGTTGCCGAGGTTCTGCAGTACCTCTACAATGATTGCTGAGGCGAGTGTTCCAGACTTTTTTGCGGTTATACGGGTTCGTGTTGCCTCTTTTTGGGAACAACTGAGCTGTTCCCGGAATAAGATTCTGGAGACCGTGTCTCGGGACTTTGGGAGTCCCATTTATCAATATTGGCTGTCTGCATCAAAACCGAAACATCGAAATTGATGCTGTTGTTGACGAGATGTATTGAACTGACGTTTAGTTACTGTAGTAATTTTTTTTGTACTGTTTTTTTCTTTTTCTATTTTTATATGTTGTTTTAATAACTTATGTACTATTGTACTTCATTAATATTACTTTCTTCTCTTTTGAAATTTATGGGTGTATTATGCCTGCAATAAACTGAATTATTATTAGTACCAAATTCTCAAAAACTGATAAAAAAGGCACATAAATGAAACGACTCACGTCAGAACATTAAAGAAAGTCAAAAATATCGATACCTACTTGGTCCTGTCAAAATCAGACGGCATTAAAGTGGAAGGTTGCTATCTGCCCCAGCATCGGTCGAGTAAGTACTTTATCTCGCCAAATGGGCAGATTTTTTCTGGTACATTAAGCGCCGCCATAACTTTGTCATTACCTCGGCGGACCGCTGACGATTCTATTTGCGGCATCCGCCCGCAGATCTGAGAAATTCAGATTTATTTCTTAAATAAAACCCTCTTAGGCCTTAAGTAATGGCATTTGTAGAAAATAAAATAAGCTCTAACAGCTACAAGTATGCGGGGAGATAAAGGAAAATTACTCAATGGTGTTGCCTGATTTTCTGTTCATAATATAATCAAAAATTTACTTTATTTTGGCACTTTCAGCAGATATTCGTAATTACCAGTGGCGTAGAGTGAACACACTTGGAATAGGCAATCCGGAGAGTGAGAGAAGTGTTGGTTGAGTATGTCTTCAGATGCAACACTTATTGTACCTACACAACCTTTTCCGCGTCAAAAATGTGGGCAACACGGTGGGAATCGAGTTGTTACAGCGTCACGCTACTACGAGTGATAACTATAGAGATAGAAGTAATTAAGTAACCCCATTTATAGAGTTGAAAAAGAAAATAATACGATTCCTAACCCAACAAGGTTAAGACTTTCGAATTTTAAATTAAGTGCAAAATGGAATTTAATTTTGAATTTTCTTCACATTTTTATTCATGCAATATGAACACGTCGCGTGTTGATTAGATTTGTTTCTAGCTCCGAGATGGAAAATAAAATATTCTCTTTCATATTTAGAAAATGCACTTAGTATTTTTGCAACCAAAATAATATACTTAGTGCCACAAAATTTGGCCCATTCTAAAAGAAGTTGGTTAATTAGGCACTTTAGGGGAAAAAAACTTCACTGAACTGACTCCTAACTCTTACTGAACTGAACTATACTACTCTTATTACAAGCTTATATACCTAATGTTAATCTATTACCTATGCTACTAATCTACGGAACGGAAACCTATCTGAATCAATGCGCGTGAGATCAATAACGCACTCCTATCGGCACGATTCAGATAAGTCTTGTGCCAGGCCAGCCATGGCACAGCACAGGCACTAAGTATTACAATACATACAAATCAATACAATACTGGTAGAAAACACTCTTTATTGAGCACCAACACATAAGTTCGCTTTGTACATCTCTTTCTCTTGTTAACTGTGTAATTTTCATATATTTTATGTACAATAAAGAGTTATGCAATAGGCGGCCTTATGGTTCCAGAGCGATCTCTTCCAGGCAAACTTCACAATGGAATGGATGGACAAGTAAGGAATATATTTTAGCAAGTGGTGCAATTTACAGTAGGTACCTAGTAGGTACATTACTGCAACATTTCAGGGTTAGATTAAAGTTCGATCCCAGCCTAAATACGTCATACAGCCACTGCTGGGCACAGGCCTCCTCTCAGAACAAGAGGGCTAGATTGGTAAAGGAGAAAGATTAAAGTTAAAGTGCTTTAAAATAAAAATAAAATAAAATGAAATCCGTCGCCGTCGCGATTTTTAAAGTTCTAAGCATACAATACATACAACGCGAACTTTATTGCACTATGGAAAGAAGATGTGTGTTACACACACACTCAATTACATCATTAGGATGTTTAAGTCGCTATTTAAATTAATTTACTAAAGAATTTAAAGTGTTCTTTTAAGCTTTGTAATTGCGTTAGTAATGGAATGCGAGGCTGCAGTGCCGGTGCCGCACCAACGGCTTCTAATCTGTTTAATCTTCCGTTTACTTACTTTATAGCACTTAACGGTCGTTCAAACGCTTTAAAAGAGACAATAATTCCCGAGCAGTTTACATTTAATTGCGCATTTTCTAGGGTTCCGTACATATACCGTTTGACGACCGGATGGCCAAGTGGTTAGAGAACTTGAAGGACGCTTGAGGTCCCGGATTCGATTCCCGGCCGGCAGACATTTGTATAAATTATATGAATGTTTTATCTCGGGTCTTGAATGTTTAATATATGTATTTAGGTATGTATCCATACTGATATTATAAATGCGAAAGTGGGTTTTGTATGTTTGACCGTCTTTCACGCCGTAACGGAGCGACGGATCAACGTGATTTTTGGCATAGATATAGTTTATGGGCCCGAAAGTAACATAGGCTACTTTTATCCCGAAAAAATGCATAGTTCCCGAGGGAACAGCGCGCGAATAGGTACTACGCGGGCGGAGCCGCGGGCAAAAGCTAGTTTATCTATGTAAGTATGTTTATCCGTTGCCTAGTATCCATATTGCAACTATTTACAAGCTTTGCTTACTTTGGGACTAGGTCAATTGATGTCAAGTGTTCCATGATATTTATTTATAGGATCAATTTGTTATCCGTCCGCCTGTATGTCTGTCCGTCTGTCAAGACCCTTTTTCTCAGAAACGTGCGGAAGTTGCTGGATCTAGGTGACATAAAATTGATATTCATGCTCTAGTGCATAAAGTAAAACCTTCGTAAGACCAAGGTAACGGTAACCAAAGTAAAGGTGCGGTGTCAACAGCCACAAACAAAGTTTCTATAATATGTATTTTTTTAATAATTTTAATTTTATGGGAAACCAGAAAACAATTAAATCAATCAAAATAAATAAATAAAACTATTTTTTTAATTCATTATTTAAGTTACATATAGCAATGCATCAAAAATAAAAGGTAAGTACTTCGTAAGAGTAGTAAGTGAACAATTGTTTCCAGAGTTGCTATTTAATTTCCTCTCAATCGAAGTGAAAAGCAGTGTAAAACCGAGCATAAAACCCATTTTCCCCTTGACGTCTCGATCCACACTCGCCGTACCGGCTCTGGTGGCTATATGAAGGTCTCGGGTAAAATGACTCGTTTTATCCTTTTTGTACTATTTTCGAGTTCAAATCTATCAATTTTTTAATAATCCTATCTTTTTACCCCAATTTGCTGGAATATAAATACCACATTACAATTTTATTCGGGCACGTATTCGAATATCGAAATTTAAAATATCTAAGGTCAAAATGTCGACGGTCAAAATATCGAAAATCAGAATGTCGAACGATTGATTATAAGGTCGAAATTCAAAATGTCGAAAGTATAAATTATCGAACGGCACAATTATCGAATGCTAAAATTTAGAAAATTCTAATATCGATGGTTAAATATCGAAAATTGAAATTACGAACGATTCTAAGGTCGAAATCCTAAATATCGAATGTCTATAATACCGAAGGGTACAATAGTCGATTACTGATATGAAATTTAACTTTGGCACTCGCCGGCCGCTGCCGCGGCACGCTCGCTTCGCTCGCTCGGCTCGCGCTTGTTTTGGCCACAGTTGAACCTAACACGCTCCTCCTCGCTACGCTCGTCGTCGCACCTAAACTTTGCGATTGAATTAATCAGACTTCAGTTTTAATCTGTAGGTACAATCTAATCTAAAAATTAGGTGCGACGACGAGCGCAGCGAGGTTCAACCGTGACCAAAACAAGCACGAGCCGAGCGAGCGAAGCGAGCGTGCCGCGGCAGCGGCCGGCGAGTGCCAGAATCGAGTTCTATGCATTTTTCTTGATATTAAGATACTTCGCTATTTCAATTTTCGATATTTTAATATTTGGTTTTTTGACGGTTGATATTTTGTGTTTCGATATTAACATACATATATCGATCATTCGATTGTAGATATTTTGAACTTTCGATATTTTAGCCGTTCGATATTTCGGTTTTAGGAATTCCAGACGTCGATATAATCATAGTAGATATTTAGATCATTCGATATTTTGATTTTCGATATTTTGACCGTCGACATTTTAACTTTCGATATTTTAAATTTCGATATTCAAATACGTGCCCTTTTATTCGCATACTTTTCTTATCTTATTGTTTATGATACCGTAAAGAAAATTGGCAAAAAATAGAATGTGAAAGCCTGGTCTGGTGTAATAGTAAAAAACACTTACCATAAATATAAATTCCATCAGTTCAGTCGTAAGTTGCAGCTGTATAGATTCGCCGAAGGACGGGTCATGTTGTAACAGGAAAAATAAAGGTCCCAACGGAACCGATTTCAAACCCATTAGGGCTTCGTGTGCATGACGCTCGCATTTATTCGATATTCATGATTCATTCGAACTCATCGAACACACTGTCTCCTTCTCTTTTAGCGGGATAGAGTGTGATAGACTGATAACTTCCTTTCTTATAGTTTGAAGATTATCTGTAATACAAGGTCGATGTAATCCCTACTCGTAAAGGTTCCGGTCGTACATTCGTGTCGGTTTGCTTCGGAAACGAGTGCTTTCCGATTGATCGCTGAAAAATGTATAGCAAGCAATGATATACCTAACTCAGGAGTCAGTTAACAACATTTTGAATATTTTTGTTTGTAACTATAGATTTTTTTTAATCCATGAAAAACAATGTTGATTTTTAGCAGAATTTATCATGGGAAATTTGTATAACTGTACGATTTGGTGAGGTAGGCACGTTGTAAAGTCAAAAGTTTATTTATATGCTTTTTTTATGCAACTGGAAGGCAAACGAGCAAGTGTGTCTCCTGGTGGTAAGAGATCACCGCCCATAAACATCTGCAACACCAGGGGTATTGCAGATGCGTTGCCAACCTAGAGGCCTAAGTTAGAATACCTCAAGTGCCAGTAATTTCACCGGCTGTCTTACTCTCCGCGCCGAAACACAACAATGCAAGCACTGCTGCTTCACGGCAGGATTAGCGAGCAAGATGGTGGTAGCAATCCGGGCGGACCTTGCACAAGGTCCTACCACCTGCTTTTAATAAACAAAAATAAATGCATGTAAATTGGATTTATTTTTATTATTATATCTGCTAAATATAGCAAAGTCAGTCGCAGCCAACAGTTAGTTTGATATAGATCTTTGTATAATAAATTCGTGACCATATGTCGATGTCGCTACGCGCCACGCTCATAACCAGTACAAGTGTTTTCAGCTTGGTAGCGAAACGAGAACGAGCGAGCTTTTAGCGAATTGCCTAGGAAGAGAGAACCCAAAATTCTAAAATCGAAGTCCGTATGGTACCGTCCCGCTGACGCTTGGGTATGTTATTTAATACGAGAGTGAAAGGGAAGGCAGGATACGAACTTCCATTTTCGAATTTCGTAGTAGCCTCACAGGTTTCGGCACTGAATGTGTATGTGATAAAATTTAAAAATCAAATGGAAATGTATATAATTCTGCTATAAAATAAATTACCGTACTAGTATGTATGTATGTAAACTTATTATTGTACAAAAGAAAAAAACCAAACACAATTGTCAAACTTTGAGATATTTGTACAACGGCGAACTTATTCCTTTTAAGGGCTCTCTACTAGTCAACCTTACCACGACTTTACCTTTTAACTTGTTCTGCTATTAGCGTACCCGGCGTAGCTGCTGCTGTAGCTTTGAAATGGTAGAATAGAATGAATTGATAGCGTAGTGGCTACGGCGTAGAGCTTGTTGTCATTCGTAGCAACCGCTACGACTTTGAACGGTTGGCTCTTGCCATTATTCGATCTTTTTCCATTATTCGAGTGTTCGATCGATCTTTTGTAACTCGTCTGGATTGTAACCCCGCAATGTATATATTTACTGGAATAATGTGAACCGGGCAAACCGGCCGCGCCGGCCGGTTGGCCAAATATAGCTCTGGATAGGGAGACGTGGAAGTTAAGAGGAGAGGCCTTTGCCCAGCAGTGGGACACAGTTATAGGCTAAATATAATAATAATAATAATAATGTGAATCGGGCATTATTTAAGAAACTGTTGCCAGTCGTCTTGTGACCAATCCTCGAGGTGAATAAACTCTGTGCGAAATAAATTTTACTTTTTTCATACCTGAAAATTATATTGTGTCGGTCGGGTGGGAAATTGAATCCAGATGAATCCTGACTGTAGCAGGGGTCGGAACTGCTGATGTGAAAATGATTATGAAACGCCCGATATAGTAATGGTACGTAGGTACTGTCACATTTTTTTGTTTTTACCCGGTTACCCGAAGGAGGGTTATGTTTTTTAAAAAAAATGTCCCTCATTGAGTTTCTTGCCAGATTCTTCTCAACAGAGCTTTTTCCGAACCAGTGGTAGATTCTTTTTGACATTCATAAGTTTTTGTTTTCATTCATGACTTTGACTTTGACTTTTATGCCAGTGCCATCCGCGAAGACGCGTGATTTTGTCAAAATTAGACATTAATGACATTTTAATAAGTACTACGGCACGCGTCGTCGTGAATGACTCTACATAAGTATCATTTTCACGTTTGTAAGTGGGCATGAAGCACGTGTTCACTTAAAACATTTATCTTAAGAAGTATTTACAATACTAACATAGAAAATATTAAGTAATACAACTAACCTAAGATAATTTATTGAATCAGGCGTTACTTTGCGGAGGATTCTTTTAGTTCACTAACCTAAGACTTTTATAAATGCTTGGATGTATTTCTTATTAGAACATCCATACTTCCATACTAATATTATAAATGCGAAAGTGTGTATGTTTGTTTGTATGTTTGTCCGTCTTTCACCTCGAAACGGAGCCACGGATCGACGTGATTTTTGGCATAGAGATAGTTTATGGGCCACAGAGTGACATAGGCTACTTTTTATTCCGGAAAAATGCAAAGTTCCCGAGGCAACAGCACGCGATAACCGGATTCCACGCGGGCAAAGCCGCGGCAAAGGCTAGTAGCTCTATAAATGTTCTAGGGAGGGGGTAAACAGTTGCAACACGGCTTATAACCAATGCAACTGGTTAAGAACATAGTTATACTTGATAAATGTTTTTTATGTTCAATAAAAATCTTTAAATCTTTAAAATTTTAATATGACATTATATGAATGAAGTGGATCCATTCATACATATTTATCTACATACTTACATTAGCAATAATGGTCTCGAGAGAAGCGACCTCTACCGCCAACACTGTAGGTATGCCCCGTGTTTGGCAACGCTCGGTTAAGTAAACTTTGTAATTTAAATTAATGACGTGTGACAGCATTAATTTTAAAGGCGAAATTAAAAACATTTAATAAACGGATTAGGGGTTTAACAAACGTAGGGACTTCATGGATCTACGTTAGTAAATTAACAAAGTTTTGATAAGTTGATTATACGAATTTGAATGTTTTAACTTCTCAACTTTAGTATTTATGGTTTTACCGTGTATTATAGTTAGGTGTGGGGGAGGCCTATGTCCAACTGGACGTCTTACGGCTGATATGATGATGATGATTATGATGAAGTGTGTTTTATAAAATAAAATAATTAATTAACCAAATGATTTTTGTGAAATGAGTAAGGCGTTCTAAATGTATGGCATGGTTTGAAGTTAATATTTGGGATATTTCTGTTTTTTTTTTAAGTAATTGATGTGATTTTACTGATTTTGTTAACGTAGGTACTTTCGATACCAGTTTAAACTTTTCAGAAATCAGTTATATTTACGGAAAAATCGCCTGGCTACACTAAACGATCACACCCTGTATGGGCTAGACTATTATAGGCCGAGATGTTGAATTGATAACCGCACTCCAGAATTTGAATCATGACTGTATTATTTATCCCTTGATAATAAATAGTAAATTACTTATTTTAATTAGGTACTCACGGGACATTGTCGCATAAAATAATAATATTTAAAATATAACATATAACAGGGAGGATTTCGACGAGAGACTTTTACGGAGATATTGCATTGTTTAAGTGATACACAGTTGATTTATAATGTTTAGAAGCTTAAACAAAGTAAAAAAAAAAAAACACAAAATTCACTCATTTTTAACTGTGGTGATAACCCTATAATTGCATCCGCACATAACGACACGATGGCTAGATTAAGGAGTCGTCGTCGGGAAAACTCGGGATATTACGTTTATTTCCGAGAGTTGTTGTCATCGTACTGATGTAAAAATGACACAATCAAATAAAATGCAAAAATACGGTTATCAGTTACTTTATTACAATTTTTACATACGGTGTTCAAATGTTCCTCCGTTATAAGGGTGAAGGCGGGCACGTTTAAGAACTTTTAGTACTGCGGTATGACTTATTTCGAAATGTCGACCAGCTGATCTCGAACTTTTTCTTGGATTCCGCTCAAAATACCTCAGTATTCTTTCTTCAAGTCTAGCCTCAAGACGAATAACGGGTCCTCCACGTTGATCGTTCTGAGCTGTTCTTGGTACAACGGGCTGATTGTTGGCGACACGATCAAAAGCACGTAAAATTGCCCTACGACCTGTTGGGTGTGGTGGTGGATATGTTTCCCTGTAACGTCGTAAAGCTTCAGCCGCATTATAATTGCAGCTCGCTTATAACATGAGAAAATTTAAATATCCACGTGCATCTGACAGACGCATTTTCATGTAAAGTAAATAAAATGAACTTAAATGTCAATTTCATTTCAAACATCACATTTATGATATGTTTATGATCGATTTTCAATCATGCAAAGAGTTTCGATAGTTGTAAAAAATTACTACAACTTTAGTGCAATATCCGTCAAATAATGTTAAGTGTATTAAATTTTTTGACGATAACCGAAATAAAAAAAGGACAGCCTATTGTATGAATTGCTGATCAACTGGGGAACAATTTCAATTCATTCGAAAATAATTTGCTGAAGCAAGTTAACGAACTAAAACCTTTTTATCATTTTAGGTAGGTAAACAGAGACATTTTATTTATGATGAAAGAGGTTACTATCTTCTTTAATTGTTTATGACGGTTGAGTACATTCAAGTGAATGTCAGTGCCATGTCATATCATGTGAGTTATTTGTTGTGGTTAGAATTATTAACTAAGAAATTACATAAATACTCTAGAGACAATCACCTCTGCAAATCCTGCAGCGATTTTTTTAGCGTTGCACGCAGACCTCTAAGAATGGACAAATGGCAAAATATTAATGTAATATCTTGACGTCTAAAGATTGTTTACAAGTAAGAACATTGACCCAGCCATCTGTTTAGGGTTGGCACAAAGTAGTTTTTGGTATGAATGTTTAAAAGGCTATAACTTGAAAACGGTAACATATATTTCCATAGTTTCTATGGGGGAAATATAGTGCTAAGGTTGAACTATCTGCCTGTTTCGTAAAGATCCCTCGTCAAAATCCAGGCTGTATAAATACAATCGTGAGATTTACTTAATAAGTTTTATCTTAAAGGTAAGTACTTTAAAAACGTCAGATTCCATAGCTATCCTGTGACAACCCGGTTTTGTAATAGGATAGGTCCTCTTTTCCCATGGATGTGATAAAAATCACTGCTAAGAGCTTTGTAACTTATGAATGAGACTTTAAATACGAATTTATTTTTCAAACCCCTTATACTACCCTAAAATGCCGGAACTCTTACCCTCCGCTAAAAGTTTAATTTAATTAAAAAACAGCCTTTGTGTAAAGTGAAATGGCTGAACGTTTGACTGAAGCTGAACTTGGTTGCGCTTCAGTTGTCCTTACATTAGGGATTCCTTCAGTATTATTCCGCGCTGCCGCGGGCTCCGACATAATCCCATTGTTTACCCGCCTTTGACAAACGCTGTAGCCACTTATTTCACTCTACTCTATAGTTCGTACTGTACGCAAAGGTTCTAAGGTCACAACGGAGGTGGTACGCAGCGGGACGAATGAGACCAGTGGCGGCGCTAGACCACATGTGGACCTCGGTGACATCAAGTTCGCGAGGCCCCTTTTACTTCGCAGTAAAAAAAAACGTTAAATCAAGTGCCTACCTAGTACCTAAGCCAGGATGATTGGCGAAATTTTGCGAAGCGTGAGGCCGTCGGCGGTGGCCGACGTCGCCGACGCCTAGCGCCGCCACTGAATGAGACAGCCGTCGTTTCGGATCCTGACAAACACTGATGACTTTAACCTCTTCAGTATTCCAGTCATCTAGTCGTGACAAGCAATGGAATGCCTCAACGCCACGATTATCTTAAAAAACATAAAAAATATTCAACTCGAAATTAATCCTTCTACAATGGAATTAAAAATTAAGCTGATTTTTAAATCCATTGTTTGTGTTTTGGCCGTGAAGAGATTAAGCTGTGTCACCCTTCACGTATACGATTGCTTTGCTTGGAAAAAAAATGTAAATAAAAATTGTCCTACCCCACTACTTCCTGCTGTCATACTTCCTACTACCTCATTGCTAAAATGCATGCTAAAATAAGACCCATTTAAATGAAGTTTAGTATGAAGATACTTAGAGTAAGTCTGAAGGAAGGACGTATAGGATAGTTTTTCTATCATACAAAATCGCATAGTTTCGCTGGATAACAATGAATGAATTTTTCGCGGGAAACATCTAGTTCATAATATCAATAACTGTTGTATTCAGGCCATAAAAGGATTGATTCGGCATTTCGTTATTATTTAGTTACACATTTAGTGTCAAGAACCCGCTAGGCGAGTTCTCGGTTCGTAGCTTGTAGGCAGTTTTCGCTATAAAGCGGAAAACACTGCTACAGGCTACGACCGTAGCGCGTAGCGTATGTGGTCGCGAATGTGTTAACCAGGCTCATTGCTGTAGCTAGCTTTAAAGTTTACCACAGTTTCAAAGTTAGGTACCCAGCATAATAAATAACTATTAATAATATGCTTGAAGCACAGACTTAGGTACATCAGTGTTCTATGCAGCCCAGAGTTTGATATTCGCTTAAAAGATGTCATATAATTTCACCGTCTAGCTAAATGCCTATCAAAGCGGTATCCGCTAACCGTGCTACTTATAATGCTGCCTTTGTCTAAATGTATTAGATACATTCTATTAAACTGGAGTATTTTAGCTATGATACGAGTATGTGACGACGGAACCCGCCACAAGCCAGGGAACGTGCGGCTACAACACTGCGCCAGGCTGGCACCACCGCTGCCGACGCCCGAGTTCTACCGGGAGCCAATACATGCGGCTACAACACTGCATCGCCGCCCCCGCCGCCGCCCGCGCTCCGCACCATACCCCGCGATGCTATATGACCACGCCGTACCGCCGAGAGCGGCAGTTGCCCGGCGTCCTCCGACGCGGCTAGACCGGAGCGGTGCGATTTCTCGCGCAGCCTGGCTGGACGTGTGGGGCCGTCGAGTGACGCCCCCCTCTGACTCCTCCTCTCCCCGCTAACCCCCTCCGACCGTAACGTCCTACTAATTGCCGCCCCGTCGCCGCGGTGCGATTCCTCGCGCAGTGGCACGTGGTGTGAGTAACCCCCGCTAGCCGTAACGTCCTACTAATTACCGCCTCGTCGCCGCGGTGCGATTCCTCGCGCAGTGGCACGTGGTGCGAATAACCGACCGTAACGTCCCTACTAAATACCGACCCGCCGCCGCGGTGCGATTACCTCGCGCAGTGGAGCGTGGCCGGAACCGCCGTCCGTCCCGTGCCCTACTAATTACCGCCTCGCCGCCGCGGTGTGATTCCTCGCGTAGTGGCGCGTGGCGTGAATAACCGACCGTAACGTCCCTACTAAATACCGACCCGCCGCCGCGGTGCGATATACCTCGCGCAGTGGAGCGTGGCCGGAACCGCCGTCCGTCCCGTGTCCTACTAATTACCGCCTCGCCGCCGCGGTGTGATTCCTCGCGCAGTGGCGCGTGGCGTGAATAACCGACCGTAGCGTCCCTACTAACTACCGCCTCGCCGCCGCGGTGCGATTCCTCGCGCAGTGGCGCGGGGTGCGAATAATCGTAGATTAAGTTCACCGTAGGTTAAGAAGTGAATTAGTATTTAAGTTGCATGACTATTCTTTATTAATAAACAGGCATAAAAGCCCTCAGTATTGTGTGTTAGAAATCCGGTGTTTCCATTATCTCCCTGACCTAGACCCCTGAGCTAGTCCGAGTAAAGAAAGCCTCCAGACCCTCAGTGCGCAGTCGCACCTGGATCGTAGGCTAATGTTAGCGCGGCGCGAAGGTGCCACGGTACGTTTTCAATATAACGTGGCAGTTAATCCCCTCGCCTGTCCCGTGGGAGACCGGGGTTCGACCCCCCGCCGAAGCGCCACGTTACATTTGGCGCCCAACTAAATAACTCACAGTTTTTCGCTCAGAGTCAGGAGAGACATTAGAGAAATACCGACAATTACGACAAACGGACATACCGACCGACAACACGCAGGGACTACTCGACTTAGTACGAGGCGTAATGCCCACATCCTGGATATATAACCTACCGAAAACAGAATTAATTAAAAAGTCACAAGAACAAGATTTACCGACCGACAATTTAACCGTAGAACAACTACGAAAACAACTAGCCGACCACATCCGAAGCCAAGAAGGCCACGAAACAGAAGACACGAAAGAGACCGCAACACCGAACGTAGAAGCAACCATGGGTACCGAAAAACCGGAGGTGGACATGATGAGTCTAACGAGAAGCTGGGGAGTAACTTTTGATGGAACCGGCGACCCGGTGGAAATCCTAGAAAGGATAGAAGAATTGATAACTTCAAAAAACATCAAAAAGGATCAAATGCTCCAAGCTCTACCACACGTGTTAAGGGGGAAAGCACTATGGTGGTACAGAAATAATAAAGACTCATGGGAAGACTGGGACGGTTTCGTAAAGCTTTACAAACTTTATTATTTTCCAAGTAATTACGAATCAGGACTGGAAGAAAAAGTAATTACGCGAAAGCAAAGGTTCGGTGAAAAATTCACAGATTACGTCACAGACTTACAGACAATAATGAGGAGACAAGCCAAATTGTCGGAAGAACAGAGGATAAACCGGATCTATGAAAACATGCACCCGAATTACAAAACGTACGTAAAGAAACAAGACTTTACAACCATAGGAGAACTCATACAGCTTACGACCGACTACGAAAATATACAGAAGGAAAAATTCAAGGAAAAAATCCGAATAGGACCGACACCGCAGCCAGAAACAAATTACCGACCGAAGACATTACCGACGGAGCACCCGCCAGGCACAACAAGCGGGCGAGGGAAAATACAACCCAACTACAACTCCGCAACATGCTGCTGGTCGTGCGGCAAACCAGGACACTCTACAAGAGAATGCCGAGGAAGGAGGCAAATATTCTGCAGCACATGCGGGAAAGTAGGTGTATTGAGCAAAAACTGCTGCAGATGGACAAAGGAAGGCGCCGGTGCAGCGAATGAAAAACAAAGGGAGGACAACCGGTACTTCAAGGAGGTATCTATAATGGGAGAAAAACAAAAATGCTTGATAGACACAGGCTCAACCAACACATACATAAATACCGATACGTACAAAAAATGCGTCGAAAGCAACGCAACCCAGAAGGATAGATGTAGAAAAATAATACTAGCAAACGGTAACGAGGTGGAAATAAATAAGGACGTCCTAGTCTCTATAGAGCTGAATGGAATCACATTCAAGCACTGGGTTAGAGTACTGCCAACAGCAACATGCACCATTATTGGGATGGATGTTTTGAGACGAGTGGGACTGACCCTTCAGTGGGGAAACACCCCAGCTAAGAAAGAAGACAGCGACGTCACAGAGGAAAACCAAGTGGAAGACAACAAGACAGGCCTAACACAGAAACAGAAAGAGGAACTGGAACAGACGTTGACCGCCGAGTTCGAGAAATGCGACAAGAGCCCGATAGGCAACACGTGGGTGGAACACCGGATCAAACTAAAACACAATGAACCAATAAAGCAAAAATACTACCCGAGGAACCCCCACCAGCAAAAGATGATTGATGAACACGTGAAAACCATGTTAGAACAAGGTGTAATAGAACCGTCCGAAAGCCCGTGTAGCTCACCAGTAGTATTAGTAAAGAAAGAGAGTGGTGACTACCGATTCTGTATAGACTTCCGTAAGATAAATGAAATCTCCGAAAAAGACGCATATCCGATACCACAAATAGATCACACGTTAGAAAAGCTGAGGAACGCGCAAATATTCTCAAAATTCGACCTCAAGAACGGGTACTGGAACGTCAAGCTAGAAGAAAAGAGCAAACAGGCAACCGCTTTTACAGTCCCCGGGAGAGGCCTGTATCAATTCAAAGTAATGCCATTCGGCCTACATTCCAGCGGAGTAACTTTCCAGAGATTATTGGATAGAATAATCGGCCCGGAACTAGAGCCACATGCTTACGTCTACCTCGACGATATCATAGTATGCAGTCCGAATTTTGAAACCCACATGAAACACCTGCAGGAAATATTTAAAAGAATCCGCGAAGCCGGCCTACAGATAAACAAGAAGAAATGTGAATTCGCGAAAACAGAGATAGAATATCGTCACTGTAAAGGCAAAATTACTGAAACGCCAAAATGACATTTCGAGAAAAACCCATTTAAAGTTTTTTTTTTCCGAAAAAAAAAGATATCTTTTCATCTAATCATCCGATTTTTATAAAAGAAGTTTTTATGAAAACCTATTTGATTTATCTATGTTTATCACTAGGCTCCATATTATTTTGTGTACTATTTTAGGAAATAAGTGGCGCTTGAGTAATAATAACTTCTTTTTTAGTAAGTCAAAATTTCTTAAGTACCATCAGCTTAAACTTTCTTTGTAGTTTGAAAGTACTGATAACACATACATGTAGATATAAAAGTACGTGAAAATTTCGTTTAATGTAGTATGGTTGCTGTCCAGGTGAAGTAAGATGACTGCAATTAAACGTGTTCCTTTTTCACACGTATGGTATTACTACTTAAAAGGCAAACACATAAATTAATAAGTGAGCCAAAAGTCATTTAAAGTAAGTTTGGCAAAATTATTTATACGAAGAAAATGACTCCAGCGATAAATTTTCCTTTTTATAAGTACAATAAAACTACTGATAACTTTGTTTGAATCAAAAAAAGGCCATGCATTATACTGAAGCAGTTAAAATCTAATCATCACATAAACAAAAAGTTGCGTAACAACTGCAACACAAATGAATGCTTCCAGTTTTTTAACTATGGTTAGTTTATTTGAAATTATCAGTTCTTAATACAAGGTTTTTAAATAAAAAATAGTCATCGTGAAGTAGGTATCTACTTCTAGTATGACTCAGTAAGAACGTTTTATTTCTTACACTTGTCATAATGATTGAAGAAGAAGTTATTTTGCAACAAATGAAACAAGAAAGTTTCATCTTTTTTTGAATATATTAACGAATTATCTCGATGTTTACCTACCATAGTATGGTATTCACATTATGTATCATAGTATGGTATTCATAACATTAATAGGAACGTTTTTTTTTTATAATAATGTTAATTATTGTTTATTGTAATTTATTTATTTCTTGTCGATTTACAATTGAATCAATTTTTATTTCTTAATTTTATTGACATGGATAAGTTTACCATGTTTGTGTATCATTCCATTATCACAGACGGTTCTGACAGAATATCAGCGCTGCAGGCCTCTGACGCCTCAGCATAATGCTGAGTCAGCGGCCGTTTTACTTTTGTGGGGACACACAAAATCGTGTTTTTTCATTTTCGTCTTTTTATTTATTTATTGTTTTATTTGTGTTTGCTATTTATTTTTATTATTTTTTGTACTTGTGTGTCTTTCTGAATGTTAATAAATGTCTCCTGTCTTTCTTTCTTTCTAAAATTGTGGCGCCAGATAAAGTTGAGTGGGTACCTATTATTATCAGTTGAGTACAAATTCTACTGAAAAAAAATTGAAATTTTTCGATTAAATATAAAATTAAATTTCCCCCGGAAAATTGACTTTTCTTTTTTCGTGTTTTAATTGCTTTTTTGGAGGAATATATTTGCAAAATTTTGAATTCACAAATAAACCTAAACAATCATAATTTTGTACAAAGTTTGAACCACTGTTTCACATCTTCATTCACATTTCAGCGTGTAGGAAAAAGTGAATTCCGTAGAAAACCACACTGTTGGCGATTGAATTGAAACAGGTTTCTATTATTCTGGGAATTGATTTTTCATAAATCTTTCACTAATAGTTGTTTTTTGATTAGCTCAGTTGTTTCAAAAGTTTAAAAAAAAAAAACATATAAAGTTTACATATTTCCCTATCCAACGGTTCCAAAAAACCAATATCCAATGGTATTGGTATCTAATGGTTCGAAACATCCTTCCCAAGGGCACCTCTATGATACTTTAGAATCTAAAGTTTAGATACATTATATTACATAACTAGCTTTTGCCTGCGGCTTCGCCCGCGTGGAATTCGGTTATCGCGCGCTTTTTTATCCCTTTAGAGGGAAATTTTATCCATTTCACCTACACAGGTACTTTTTAATTGTAACTTATTCACCTACTTTCATACTTCTAAGTCCAGCAATTAGAAAATTTCCATACAAACTTTACCCCCCCCATTTTACCCCTTTAGGGGAAAATTTTATCCATTTCACCTACACAGATAATTTTTTATGGTAATCGAGAACTTATACACCTATTTTCATACTTCTACGTCCAGAAATGAGAAAGTTCCATATAAGCTTCACCCCCCCATTTCACCCCCTTAGGGGATGAATTTCTAAAAATCCTTTCTTAGTGCTCACTTTCATCATAAAAGGAACCCCTGTACCAAATTTCAAGTTTCTAGGCCCAGCGGTTTGGGCTGTGCGTTGATATATAACCCAGTCAGGTTTGCCTTTTATATATATAGATGTATTGATTAATTTGGCGTAGGTATTTAATGTTTATTTTCGTTTTTTAGAACAAGCTAAAGTAATAGCTTTTTAAGTATATTTTAGTTTTTCATTAAGTTATCTGTAACATCAAAACTCAAGCTGCTGAAGTAGAGGGTGTTCTGGCAATGCTTGAGTAAAACTTCGATAAAAATTCGACTGAAAGTATTTATTTTTCAGAGGTTTACCAAACCAGTTGGTTTACAGAAGAAAATACCAAAAAAATTGACGGTTACAGAGCTTTATATTCAAGTGCGTGCGAAGCTGTAATTGGTTAAATAAAAATTTAACGTCATGCCCTCTGTATTGCGTTTAAATCTTGTGTACAGATTCAAAAGTAACACACATAACAAAATAAAAACAATTGCGTTTGCAACAATATGGTATCTGTGATATCAACTTTTGAGGAGTTCCTTTATGAGCAGAACACATGACTGAATACAGCATCAGGTGGTGTCTATTATATAAAAGCATTATCACTGAAATTGAACGATCGCGCAAAGTTTCTTGCATGTGCCATTAAAGTTTGAGGCGTTCCCTTCTACGGAGACGGCCATGGCCATACTACCAAGATATCACTGCCCATACCCATATTGACATTTCAGCCCCGTCGTACCCCAACAGGGGTTACGGTATTTCACATCCGCCACATTGGATTTTAAAATCGTTATTGTTTTCGTAATCATCGACCCGATAAACTATAGTAACCATACCCATGTTGATTTTCGGACTTTGTCACCACATTTCCCTCCTATAGGGGTTAAATCCTCAAAAAACCCGATACACGTGTTTATTCATTTATCGTTAGGAGTACTCCTATGAGGTTTAGAATAAAATTGTCTAACTAATCTTGTTTCCACATACAGACTTTGGGCCCCCATTTCACCCCCTTAGGGGATTAATTTCGAAAAAAATTCCTTAGTACGCGTCTACACCTATTAAGGAACATATATATTCCAAATTTCAAGTTTCTACTTAAGACCTATCAGCGGTCTTGGCTGTGCGTTGATCTATAAGTTACCTAGTCAGTCAGTTTCTTCTTTTATATTATGTACACATTACTTGGTGTTCTCCGACATAATCAGTTCTGTAAAATGGTTAACATCAATATCAGTAAATACAAACATGCATCTTGTTGTGGGCGTCAGGAATTACGATAAGATCAGAAAAATGTGTTTATATTACGTCAGTATTTAAAAAAAAATACTATAAAATAAATACTTTAATTAATACAAGTAATTTTCTTTAGACATTTAGTTATGGCATATTTAAGAGGATTTGCTCCCATGAAGATCTAAATATAAATGCTAAATATTTGAGCAGACTGACTTAACTGCTTGCGCCCGCGCATTTTCATTACGCGTAAACTATCTTAATAGCAAAACATATTCATTTAAATAATACTGATATGATGTTGTCAAGGATAGGATTATTTTTTAAAAACTGCTTTTAGTTCCCAAAATTAAAAATAACTGGATGGCTCAGTTACTTATACGTCATTCACTCGACAAAAACACGAAGGCAACTTTTCTTAGACGCCATGCTCGATCCGAATGAAAATAAAACAAAATTACTTTAATAGAGCTACTGTTATATTGTAAGAAAAGCACAAATACTGAAAGAGTTTTATTTATCACAAGATAAGAAGACAGTTTTACTTAAATTGCAGTTTTTGTATTTTTACGGTAAAGAGATATTACTTATGCGACACATGTGCAAAAAAGACCAAAAAGTATGGCTCTTCAGTAAACGAAAAAACAAAAGAACCGCCTTTTTACGGGTTACTGAAGCGCCACAAAAGTGCTCCGATAGCTACGTTACCCAGATAGATCGACGCAGAAAAATTCGCTGATTCCGAATATGTATATAACTCAATATGCCCAATTTGGCGGTTAAGTAATTTTGCCTTTCCAGTGACGATATCTAGGACATAAAGTAACCAAGGACGGCATAAAAATGAATGAAGAAAAGGTCAGAGCGATAAGGGAATTAAGAACACCAACCAACGTCAAACAGGTCCGAAGCTTCCTCGGAATGACGTCATGGTACAGGAAGTTCATTCCCAACTACGCGGAGATAACAGCACCACTGGTAGAACAGTTAAAGAAGAAGAAACCATTTCAATGGGGAGAAACACAAGAGCAAGCATTTAAGAAAATAAAAACCATATTGATGGAAGATCCGATCCTAAAGAGAGCCGACTTCACGAAACCATTTATTTTACAAACAGACGCAAGCGACATAGGGTTAGGCGCGATGTTAGTCCAGGAGGAAAACAAAATACCGAGAGTCATAATGTACGCAAGTAGAACCTTAAAACCGGCAGAGACAAGATACACAACCACGGAAAAAGAATGCTTGGCAGTAGTATGGGAAATAAGGAAGATGAGAGCATTCCTAGAAGGCTATCGATTTACAGTCATAACGGACCATCAAGCATTAAAATGGTTAAATACAATGAAAAACCCGTCCGGAAGATTAGCAAGATGGGCACTGGAACTCCAACAGTATGACTTCGACATAGAATACAGACCGAGTAAACCCAATCAAGTAGCGGATGAATTATCCAGAAACCCTGTATACGCATCACAACAACAACCCCGAGAATGGTACAACACAAAAATAAGAGAGGTAACCAGTAAAACACAAAAGGAAGACCAATACCGCATAGAAGGAGGAAGATTCTTTAAAAACATAACAAACCCAGCATACGGAACAAAACTAGACCCGAAGTCAGAGTGGAAAATGTGCGTGCAGCAAGAAAAAGAAACCGAAACCCGTCAAAAGAACCACGACACCGTAGGAGCAGGCCACATGGGCACGGCAAAGACCCTAAATAAAATAGCGCAACCGTACTACCCGCCAGAAACCCACAAGAAATATTTCGACCAACGACGGAGACAGTGGGAACCCCAGCCCGACAGTTACGTATTCAAAAAAAAATACCCATTGCCAGATTCGAATAAAAAAATTTGCGCGAAGATAAGCCCAAAATACACGGGACCATATAAGGTCATCGAAAGGAAGTCTCCAGTAATATACTTATTACGAGACGAAGCCAAGAGAAACCGAATAATAACCGCACATATAAAGGACATAAAACCCTTCGCAACACAGAATTAAAAAAAAAAAAAAAAAAAAAAAAACCCCACCGTCAATACAAGGTAATATCGGATTAACCGGTGATTTTTTTCCCGCAGGAAAAAAATCTTCGCAAGCAGGAGGGGGATGTGACGACGGAACCCGCCGCCACAAGCCAGGGAACGTGCGGCTACAACACTGCGCCAGGCTGGCACCACCGCTGTCGACGCCCGAGTTCTACCGGGAGCCAAACCATGCGGCTACAACACTGCATCGCCGCCCCCGCCGCCGCCCGCGCTCCGCACCATACCCCGCGATGCTATATGACCACGCCGTACCGCCGAGAGCGGCAGTTGCCCGGCGTCCTCCGACGCGGCTAGACCGGAGCGGTGCGATTTCTCGCGCAGCCTGGCTGGACGTGTGGGGCCGTCGAGTGACGCCCCCCTCTGACTCCTCCTCTCCCCGCTAACCCCCTCCGACCGTAACGTCCTACTAATTGCCGCCCCGTCGCCGCGGTGCGATTCCTCGCGCAGTGGCACGTGGTGTGAGTAACCCCCGCTAGCCGTAACGTCCTACTAATTACCGCCTCGTCGCCGCGGTGCGATTCCTCGCGCAGTGGCACGTGGTGCGAATAACCGACCGTAACGTCCCTACTAAATACCGACCCGCCGCCGCGGTGCGATTACCTCGCGCAGTGGAGCGTGGCCGGAACCGCCGTCCGTCCCGTGCCCTACTAATTACCGCCTCGCCGCCGCGGTGTGATTCCTCGCGTAGTGGCGCGTGGCGTGAATAACCGACCGTAACGTCCCTACTAAATACCGACCCGCCGCCGCGGTGCGATATACCTCGCGCAGTGGAGCGTGGCCGGAACCGCCGTCCGTCCCGTGTCCTACTAATTACCGCCTCGCCGCCGCGGTGTGATTCCTCGCGCAGTGGCGCGTGGCGTGAATAACCGACCGTAGCGTCCCTACTAACTACCGCCTCGCCGCCGCGGTGCGATTCCTCGCGCAGTGGCGCGGGGTGCGAATAATCGTAGATTAAGTTCACCGTAGGTTAAGAAGTGAATTAGTATTTAAGTTGCATGACTATTCTTTATTAATAAACAGGCATAAAAGCCCTCAGTATTGTGTGTTAGAAATCCGGTGTTTCCATTATCTCCCTGACCTAGACCCCTGAGCTAGTCCGAGTAAAGAAAGCCTCCAGACCCTCAGTGCGCAGTCGCACCTGGATCGTAGGCTAATGTTAGCGCGGCGCGAAGGTGCCACGGTACGTTTTCAATATAACGTGGCAGTTAATCCCCTCGCCTGTCCCGTGGGAGACCGGGGTTCGACCCCCCGCCGAAGCGCCACGTTACAAGTATGTTTGTGTTCTCTGTAAGCTTGAATTAACCTTTAAATTGGCAGTGTGCCACTCGAGAACCATCATTTAAGACTATCTTTTTGTATTTTTTTTAATGTTTCTGTAACTTGCTCGTTTTCCATCCAGTCGAATAAAAAAAAATTGGAATTTTTTGATCTATAAGGTACCGACGAGGCTTGAATCATTAACTTTTTACCCGACTGCAAAGAAGGAGGGTTATGTTTTTCGAGCGTATGTATGTGGGTATGTATGTCCATTTCTTATTATAAAATATGCGCTATCCTCGACGATTTGTTGAATGTTGATGAATTTGTTTCGGGTATGTTGGTAGATGAGTTTGTATGTTTGTTTTTGGATTGGAGTTCCTTTCTTGCGTTAGAAAAGGTAAATACATTTATATGTTATAATATTAATTTTCTGATTGCCAGGTATCAATAAACGCCTGACTGCAAAAAAAATTCGTCGTGACACATAAAATAAACATAATTAATTGGTTAATTTTCATGTAATAACGGAAAACTTTCATGGAGTGGCTAACTAATTTTTTTTTTAATTCGACCCAAATCTCAACGCTATTTTCTGCGTTATTTTTATGAGTCACTAGCTTTTGCCCGCGGCTCCGCCCGCGCGGTATTCGGTTATCGCGCGCTGTTCCCTCGGGAACTGTGCATTTTTCTTTTTAAATTTTTCCTGAATTTTCTTTGCTATAAACCTCACGGAGCCCGAGACCTTTCCAACGAATGCAAAACCTTTGAAATCTTTTCTTGCGTTCTGGAGTTATAGCGTCAGGAAGGAAAACCCGACTTATTTTTGTATAGTAGAATATCACCAAAATTGATTGCAGCCACTGAAATTATCGGTGAAAGAGATGCGCATTTTTCATACCACAAGCAAATTCTAGAGTTAGCCAAACGCTAACGGAGTCGATAATTCTCACTTACGGGACACCTTATAATAATAAATACCTCCACCGTAAACCCTGGATTATAATACCTCTCGAAGTGCGCTCACCAACCGATTTTAATTGCATAATCCAGGATTCCGGATAATCCTTTCCCGCAAACTGCGGACTTTCGATTTCACCATGTTTGTTGTTATTGGGATCAAATTTGAATATTGGGTCTTTATAACAATGGAACAGTGGAAAGCGTGTATGTGAACAAACAACAGAAGTAAAAAACTTACAAATGTAAATTAACGGGAATAAGAGAGGGTTTTGAGTTTGTGTTTTGGTGTACTTATGTCTGCATCAAAACGAAAGAAGTGGTTAAATATAGACGTGATACAAAAGACATTTGCGAAAAATACAGTGCCTTTTTGTACTCGTATGTAAAGTTGCCACCAGATTATGTTAGTTATTAATACATACCTCTATTTATTCTCATCGTCATCATCTTACGTCCAGTGTTGATGAAAGCACAACTCGCCATTGATTGCCCGCAACTCTCGCGACGTCGTCAGTCCACTTAGTGGTCAAATAAAGACTAAATACATATTCTTTATTTTAGTGATTTTATACGGTACCAGAGCTGATGGTAGATAGAATAGAACACTAATGAAACATCCCCATCCAACCCAGAAGTGGCGTGGTGCGTAGCAACTCGATTCCCAATATAATAGGTATAATGTATTTTTTTTACGTTTCGTCATTGATGACAATATTGGAAACACTGACTGCGAGGTATTGCATACGAAAATATACCGCAAAGAAATATCTAACTCGCTATTCTCTCTATTTTCGAGTTGTCTAACGAGAATACTCACTCCACGAGACTTATAACTCCTAACCTAAAAATGTATGCTCATTGTACGTGTGAATGTAAATTTAAGTTATATATAAATGTGAACCGGGATTTACTCATGCTTCAATATCACTTTATTACGCTGTCAATAGGCTTGGTTAACCACACAGTAATTAAGACGCTGGTCACACCTTAATTGGCTTTACTGGAGCATTTTTTTAACGAAAACCATTAACTAACTAGTACATTGTATACGGACTGGATTTATGTTGTTGTCATAATGACGTGCATGTTTCAGGGAAACCGGGTAGCCCACTGAACGCGTCATTTGTTAGACGGACATACATAGCCTCGGGCTGCTAGTAATGTTGATCAGGTAACGTTTGATGTTGCTAGCCGAAAATATTCTTGGCTTAACTTTTTTACTAACGTTTCTTGATCAAATAGGATTTTGTCTATAGATAGATAACTATGCCCTTGCTCTTTTATTTACCTGTTGGATTAAGAAATATATTACATGTGTGCAGTGCAGTACCTAATACATAGGTATTGGTATTTAGTTGGCCAAATTTTGTGCCGCTGAGTATAATGTAAAATGAAATTAAAAGGAGACCGTAATATTAATTCGTGTCAATTTTTGTCATAGGCCAATGTCCTCATCGAAAGTTATCGGATCCGATAGCAACATAGGATCCAGGGGGGGAGTCATGGAGGTAGTTGGATCGTACCGTCCCTCTCACTCTCGTATTAAGTAATAAGCGTCAGCAGGATGGCAAGATACGAAGTTCGAATTTTGCATTTCGTGCTATGGTCCCTGGGCTGGGTCTAGGACAGCAGCAGATATTTTTCTAAACTCATTGATTTATTTTGATATTATGTTATTGATTATTGTTGTTAAAAAAAATGATTTATTGGTAATTAAAAAAAAATAAGCTATTTGTTATTGTGACTGGATAATAATATAAAGCTAGATCCACCCTTATATTATTTTTGAAGCCAGCCTTGTGGGACTTTCACTTAAATACTCATTTGTACTTTTTATTGTCGCACTTTGTGTCCCCCGAGAGTCTGCGGCACGCTGCCATTCAAGAGCGTTTTACTATTCAGTCTCATCGGCCATTCATTGCGGGTCGCGGGAGGCGCAGCATTTGAATTGGTAATCTTACTTTGGTGGGTTTTACATCGTACGTACGTGTAGTATGTACTCGTAATCATATACTAAGAGCCCTGCCTCAACTTTTTTTAATGACTGTATCTTTAGATTGCATTGACTTAGAAGTTTGTTTTTTTTCACTGCTCCAAGAGGTTGCAGAATTGTGTATTTAATAATTATTTCAGACTAGAGCTTGCCTGTGACTCTGTCTGCGTCGAATCCGTTTATCGGGTTCATATCGGCTCGCATACTTATTGGAAGTCCTAATTTAATATTCGTCAGAACGATCGTTTGTAATAACTCTTTTTTCTCTGAATACAATATGGTCAGAATTGTTATAAAACAAACATAAACCTAATGTATAGTTTTCTATAGGATGACCATTTAAAAAATTCAGTCAAATGTAAGGTTTCAGTGGGAAAAAAATTATGGCAAACGATGATTCGGACAAAAAATATGATGACTAGCGAAGGGTAAGTATGCGAACTGTGGCGCTCCCCCGTTTATCGCTATCCCGCAGGAACTACGTAATTTTCTTGGATAAAAAATGTCTTATGTCCTTCCCCAGCGCTCAAACTATCTGTATACCGAATTTCAGCTTGATTCAGCGATTTAGACGTGAGGAGGTAACAAACAAATAAACAAGCAAACAGAGTTACAAACATTCCCATTTATGATATTGGAGGAATTGGCTTCAGGCGTTTCTGAGAAAAAGGGTCTTGACAGACGAACGGACAGAAGAACAACAACGACATCCTGTAAGGGTTCCGTTTTTGCTGACTGAGTTAGAGAACCCTAAAAAAGCAAAAGTTACATACATTTGATAAACTGGCAATATTACACCCAGAGAGCGAGTAAAGTCCTAATGTTAGTTGAATCGCACAGTAACTGGGCAATCGAGCTTTCTTCAAGTTTGTCCCCGAAATCATTCACATAGCAAATTAAATAGTAATCGTTAGAGCTGTTTCCGAGTTTCGGAAATAAATAATACAAGAATTTCCCGTCTAAGGTACGAGTACATAGATAAGACAAATAGATAGGTGGATAATACAAGGTTACTTCCGACTCTGGCCTGGTAATTACAATTTACGGCTTTGATTACACGTGAGACAGCGACCGATGGCGTACAGTGTCTTTCTAGTTTATTAGTTCTCGGGCCTGTAATCAAGGTATTACATAGTCGGTAGATATTAGGGCCCAATTGCGAATTGCAAATAGATGCAAGAATCGTAGAGCTATATTATATAATTTTAGAAAACAACTGGCTGTGCCCGCGACTTTGTCCGCGTGGACTTAGATTTATCTCAGTCAGGTATTGTTTTGACTGCCTAGCTTACAAAAGATACATGCCATCAAAATGTTCATTTCTTATTCATAATTAGTTACCGAATAAAGTACCTATGATTGTGGACTTATCCCGACCCGATTAGTTTATCTAGACGGGTGGCCTTTTTTTATTTTGCTTTTCTACTGCATAACATGTTGGTTGCTTTTCAATGACTTTATTGTTACCTATTATCATCATCTCCTAATTTGGTGCTTATGGGACCTAATTGAAAGCATTATTAGACGAACGCAAAAAAAGTTTTTTCAAATCGGTTGATAAATGACGGAGTTCTGAGGTAACAAACATAAAAAAAAAAACCAACCGAATAGATAACCTCCTCCTTTTTTTGAAGTCGGTTAAAAAACAGTCGATATTCATGGATAGGTACCTCCAAATTTGTATGGCCTCGGTGCGCGAGTCTGACTTGCATTTGGCCTCTTTTTAAACGACTTTAAAAAAAAGGAGGAGGTTATCTATTGGGTTGTATGCTTTTTTCAAGGACCTTTTGTCTGCGTGTTGTTCGAAGAACAACATTACATTACATATACTAAGCTACTTAGAACAGTAACTATTTAGTTGATATTTAAAAAAAAAACAACAGAAAAGGAGTAATTATTTAATAAATACTTTCTGCTTTCGTATTTACGTACAGTTCCACAAACAATAATTAAGAAGAAAAACAAATTAATGGCGAGCGCTGCGCCGACAATAGGGAACGAGAGCCAATCGTTAATTAAAATGAAAATCAAGAAACAAGAAATCAGAAACCGAAAACTTATTAATAATCTTCTTTTCATTAATTATGGGATCTTGCTTGTTCGTATACATTTATCAAATATGCATGAAAATTGAGAAATTTCCCAATTTTTCAGTACGTTCTGACGCTCGTGATCGCAATCAAATGACAGTTTTTGTATGCGAAATCTGTCATTTGATTGCGATCATAAGCGTCAGAAACGTTAGGCAAAACGGCCTCAGAAGTCGCAATCGCCGCTTACAGCGTGGATAATGATTCCAAGAAAAATTTTCAATGCCCGAACTGCTAAATAACAATATCGTGTCCGAAGAGACCGCGCCTACAGAGCTTCATTAGTGTCGCGGCGGTGTCAGTTTCACGTAACGAAGACCCAATAGAACGACAAAGATGAACGCGCCCTGGGGGGCTACTACGAAATTCGAAAATGGAAGTTCATATCGTACCGTCCCTGTTATTCTCGTATTAAATCATATTGGCGTCAGCGGGACGGCAAGATAAAAAGTTCGAATTTTGCACTTCGTATTTATACGGCCTGCTATCGAGCACAGATCCGTGACCTCTATTACTCATCGTTATGAGGCGTTATAAATTCTGTCGCCCGGGGTACTATTACTTCCGTATTGCTTTCCTGCTAACAACACAGTGCTTTTTTCTGCGATGTCAGAGGGATTGCGGTCTTATGTGTAGGGATCATAATAGATTTGTGGAACGCGTCAAGTTTACACTGGAGTTTTTGGATAACCGCGATTGTGTTGATCCCAGTTGTTCCTTTTAAATGTATTTTGTCTTTTTTAGCATAGCCTTATATACTCAGTGCCATCCACGAAGACGCGTGATTTTGTCAAAATTAGACATTAGTGACATTGTCCCCTGCCCTGGGCACAAAATTGGGTGCCCTGTGGGCGAGCTGCACGCGACGCTCCGTCAGCTCCCTGCGCGTCCAATACAATAACGCCTTCAGGGCGCTGCTAGGGCTGCTACGGTTCAGCAGCACGACCACTATGTTTGCCAAAGCGCGAGTAGATAGCTTTAATGCTGTAGTATGAAAAAAAAGGCATCGCTTCTGAAAAGAATACGTGGCAGCACTAACAGCTTCCTGAAGATGATAGCTGTAAGAGATGAGTGCTCTGTAATGCGAAATTTAATTAATACCACACTATCACTTGTCCAATATGTATACTAACATAGTTATAAGCAAATTACTAATACTGAATAAATAAATGAATTATTATTATTGTAAAAAGAGACACGGCATGCGTCATCGTGAATGACTCTACCTATACTCGTATTGCGTAAGAGGAACTTGATCAATTCAATTGTGGCTATTTATCACATTCAGAAGGTACCTAACATGTTATTTACTTTAGTATAGATACAAACATTATGTAATCAAAAAACAACTACTTTGCTCACCCGTGATCTTACGATAGCTATGTCTATGCAACAAATGTGTGTTCATGTAGCTCCTCCGCACAGCTGCAGCACAAATCCAACTATCACCACCACCACACGACATTGCACTGACCGTATCGAACTCAACCAGAATTCATCTTCAAAGCAACACAACTGTTCACCATGCTGCACTGGTGTTAGAGTTTGACGTCAGTTTTAGCAAAGTGATTGGTTTTAGTTCCCTGATAATAATATGGACCTCCGCAAACTAACGTCTGATTCAATAAATTATAGAACCCTAAAATTTACTTAAGTTCTCGTGAGACAAAATTACTAATAAACGGGTTATAATAAGACCCAGCCAGGAATTATAATCGTGAATTGAACCGTTATATAGTATTTTCAACCTATTTATTTAAGACAGCTATTTTAATGGCAGGAAACCGTCCCCTGACAACCCAAGAGTTAATTAAGTAAGCAAGCGCACCTCTGTTATTACATTTTAAATTCTAATCAAGCCTCAAACTTCAAACGTCCTTTCATGACAAATCTTGAAGTAAAAGTTATTTTTATTGTAATGCCGTGATTAATTTGGGAAGCTTTTTATTGTTTCCGTGTAGCTATAATTTTTGGACGTTTTTAGTAGTGATATGTCGAGTCGCTGTTTTGGTGAATCGAGTCGACTCGAGTCATTTTATGTGGTATTCGAATCCTGACTCGATTCCGCGACTCCAGTCAGTTAATATGGTATTCGAATCCTACTCGATTCTGCGATTCGAGTCCTGTGAATACCTACTCGAGTCTATCTATCGAGTCAAGAAATCCGAGTCAAAAAATCGAGTCCGTTACCAATTTTATAACAAAAAGGAAAAATCATAAAGGTGTATCTTCAAACAGCATATAAGTAGTATAGTATTGTGACAATGAATTCAAGCGAGTCAATCTGATTCGAATACTAGACTCGAGTCAGTTGTACTCGCATAATAAAATCGAGTCAGCGAGTAAGAAACCGATTCTCTCTGACTCGAGTACCGAATCAAGTCTGGCGTACTCGAATCAAAATATTTTGGTACTCGAGTCTGACTCGAGTCAAGCCGTACTCGGCACATCACTAGTTTTTAGGTACATGTATTTTATAACGGCTTGGATTTGTAGAGTCGATAACAAAATGAACAAGTAAGTACATATGTTTTTCATCTCATTACTTGAGAAAAGAATTTCATACTACATCAGCTTATTTTTGGGTCCGATAACTCTCGTTTTCAGATTGACTTATGTTTTTCATACTAGATTAAATAGACTTTCCTCGTGATTTATGGCTAACGAAGACATGACAGGTAAAGCTGATAAAGGTGTATTGTCGAAAATTTCGTATTGTCGAAAAGGCGTTAATAAATCCTATATATGTATACCCATCGCGTGTGAACATGTTTGTCTGGACCAAGTCTGGACATAATTTTTCTCGATTTTTGGTTACTGAATACATAGATCGGTGAAGCTGATAAAAAGTTTTTAAGTAGTTGTATTTTGGAATGTCCAAAAGTGTGAATAAATTTATATTTTCCATTCGTATTAAGTTTCATTTATCCATATCATCATTCTATTTGCAATCCTCTTTATAGATAATGCTGGATTTTTTGTTGCCATTAGGTACATTTGTCTTGTATCATTTTATGCAAGACAAATGTAAAGAATACGAAATATTCGGCAAAAATGTGGTATACTCGTCTTTTCCACTGAGAGCGCGATATACATTTTATCTACCTATAGGCAAAGTTACGAAATAAATATACCGAGCGGCAAAAAATCTGACCCTCAAATGTATGCAGAAATAGGTAATTTTGTATGTATAGTGGGCCAAATTTTGTGCCGCTAAGTATAGTTAGGCCCCTATCTGCTTGACGCCGCTGTTATCGGTTTCCTTCGTTGAGATATATATACAAAGTACTCTGACTCTATGACTCTAAAATTTCATGATGGTACCGGGGCGGCCAGCCAATTACTAATTAATTGGCCCGAAATCGAATAACCAATAATACTGCCAGATTTTAACGCAGCAAGAATTTGACTTTGCCATTGATAGATATAATTTCGTGCCCAATTAAAATTGTTCTACTGCGCAGATAGATACATCGGGAGAGCGCCAAATTTCTCATACTCTTCGCTAGTTTACACTATTTTTGTCCGAATCATCGTTTGTCATAATTTTATTGTTGTCCCACCGAAACCTTTAATTTTTAAATGGTCATCCTATAGAAAACTATAGGTTAGGTTAGGTTTATTTTATAAATAATTCTGAACAATAATAGGATTCAGAGAAAAAAGATTTATGTATGACAAACGATTCATTCTGACAAACATTACATTCGGATTTACATTAAGTACGCGAGCCGATATCGCCCCATACATCGAAGATAAAGAAAGCTACTTTCTTTCTATCTGACTTCTTTTTTTTAATAGCTTATCATTATAAGCTGTCTCACTGCTGGGCAAAAGCATCCCCTTTCTTATTCCACTCTCTACCCTTGGCCAGCTCTTGCCAATCTGACTGGATCTGAATCTGACTGGTTTCTTACTTATCATAGATAATTTAGGTATATATGAAGACTGCTAGTTAAAACGCGTAACTCATCGCTTCACTCGCGCAGTAGTGTACGCGTGTCAAAGGCTAGACTAAATTTTGAATTAAAAATTCGAATAAAAAGCCTTTACAGTGCTATTCGGCAACTATCAGCTGAAATTTTCCGGATTTTGTGTCACCTTTTGTAAATGACGCAACCATATCTTGACAAGTTCGTATATGGCATACGATAAGATCCTATCGGAGGGAGCAGTGCTGCTTTTATCAAGTTTTTTTTTTATAATTGAGGCAAATGTTGACTGCGACCGGGTACAGTCACCATCAGATATTTCAGAGCGGCCCAGGTGAACAAAAATATATCGAAACATGAACTCTAATACTTTAATAATAGAGCGCATATATCGATATTTTTGATCCCCTTTGCCGCTTCGTAATATCTGATGGCACCTGTAGGTACAGTCAGCATTAAAATTAGCTGGTTAATTTTGTACTTTGTCGTTTTACAGCCACATACTTAGCACCATACAAGATAGACAAATGCGTTAATGTGACAGAATAAAAAAGTAACCAGCTACTTTTGATGCTGACCGTACTACCGAGTGTCACATGTATACGAATTTGTCAAGGTATAAATCGTATCGCTTCTATATTTAACTTCAACTTCAACTTTTTGCTTAAGTGGCAACCAGTCGCTTTAGGTTCTATGTTCTTATTGACGCAATTTCTTTCTTAACGCGAACTCACGTCACCCTACAGAAACTAATATTACAACTCGTACGAGTGTAACCACCGCCCATCATAAAGGACTTAATCAACTTTTGTTTATGCCATTAGTGGCTCATAAATCTAAACGCCAGCCGTAAATCTTGTAATGACCGGTACTTCATCATGCCGGATTGACAGCTAGATCTATTAACGGAACCATTAAAGTGGACCGTCTGTTTTATGCCACTGTACAAATTAAACTACCTACCTAATGGCGCACCCCTAGACGGCAATTAAGTGTAATAGGTATTAACTAACAAACACCGACAGATGAATATTTCCTACTAGGTTAGATGGAAGAAATCCCTGATCAATCTAGGTTCTCATTTATACAACTTGTTGCGGTCTACTATTGTGTGATATATTTCTTGGTAGGTATGTGCAATAAGAAGTTAACATAATCCTCGTTATTAATATTGTATTGTCCATATTTATTGTAGGTTTTTGTAGGGGAGTTAGATACTACGGGGAAATCGTAGTTCGTAGCGTGGCCTTTTATGTCGCTCTTATGTTTTATATACTCGTACTAGTACTAAGGTAAAGGCGCCTATTACCGGGGGTATCAAAATCGGCGGCCATCACCGCGGCAATTTAAAATACGCATTTTATATTCAAACCGATCGATTTCTTAGAAAAAATAATATTTCACGATAAAAGCTTATTTAGTCAACTCACGGATCTATGAGCGCTAGTGTATGTGAATGAATCAAAGATCTCGCAATTCATGATTTTCCGAAACTGCACCGAAGGAAGAGGATTTGCCATACTAACGCGTGACACCACATACAAGCAGACTCTGATCTTATTTAGTGTTTTACATAATAGTTATGGCAATTGAACTAATGTTATGGTTCTTAAATGGATTTTTATAGTTTTTTGTTCGAGTTCTGAATATTTTTTGTATATTTTTTGACCTGGAAATACGATTAAAATGGAAAATAAAATACAGCGGCGATAGGCGCCATTTTTAACTGTTGATTGTAATGCCGTGGTATACCACGGTAATAGTTAAAGTGGTGATTTTGGTTCTTCATGCTTTATTTTTGGTATAAATGACCGTTTATATAATTTTTTACGGTTATTCCAATCTTGATCTATTCACGCTTTTAAAGAACTATTTACGAGGTATGAAAAGTATTAACAAACTCTTAATTTTTAACAAAAACTTCAATACTGAACTTGTAGTTTCTATAGAAACCGTTATTTTGCCAAGTTGTTTAAATATTGCGATACAATTTTATGTTTACTTCCCAGTTACGTAATTTTGGTTATATGCCAAGGTTGTAATAAGTATTTTTGATTTGTAATGCAAACACAACTCTATCCTATTGTTTTTATGGGTCGGAATTAGATTTTACAATACTCGAAATTAAGCCAATTAACGATGGTATGATCGCATAACCCTCGGTAATAGAATGTATGAGAATCTATTACCGACCCATTCCATTGTATTTGGGTCGGTGATAGGTTTTTAAAGAAGTATCTATTACCGAGTGACATTTTATTTTTCCGTTAAAATAATTCGCACTTAGGGTACCGTAAGCGCAGATTTTTTAAATAATATTGTGACTTTTACTCAGCATACATATATCATACTATTTATTGAGGCATAAGCTTAAAAAAATACAGTGGGGTGGAAACACTATTCGAATCATATTTAAGTTTTTTATTTAGTTTTCTCCAAAAACAACTTGGTGTGCAATATAATATACAGAACCAAAGCTATTACCTTTTTTAATTCCACGGTATTAAGTTCCAAATCATGAGTCGGGTTCCTTTTACCGATGGTAGAAAATTGCTGTTTTTTATACCCTCGGTAATAAAAGCTCAATTCGCGGTAATAGCATCACAGCCTGTCCATTACCACGGTAATAGAAGATTTGGGTATTTTGATTTCAATAATTATTTTATCAAATACTAATAACTAAAACGAGCCCAAAAAGTTACGTCACTGAAAGTTCAATAAACGCTCTTAACTAAAAAAAATATTCTCGTTTGTTAAGGAGCTTTGATACCCTTAATTTTTGGGACTCATCTGAAAACTTCCTTAACTACCACGGTAATAGGCGCCGTTACCTTAATTAAAAACAACAGAACAGCACGATAAAGTTTAAACAACGAACTTCATAGTAGACGTAGGTATAAGGTTTACCAATGTGATTAATCGCATTTGCATTTTTGTGCTCCGATTCAATCCGTACCTTACTGCCTCGATGGAATCGATGGAAAATTTTATTAGTTTTAACATAAATGTTACTTATGAAATTAATACTTCATATTTTATCCGCAACTATACTTCGTTTTTTTACCCGACTACGGCAAAGCCAAGGAAGGGTAATGATTTTAACAGTCTATGTATGTTTGTATTTACGTATGTTCCAGCGTAGCGTCTACACTACTCATCCGATTTTAATAAATTAGGTGTCAATCGATTCGTTATTACACTCCGGGTAACATAGGATACCTTTTAACATAAAAAAAAATGAGTCGGATTTTACATAAGAAAAACTGGGCAACAAAAAAAATTTTTTTGCGTAAGCTGGCGTGTGAGGCAGTTTTAGATAGGCCTTAAAAATTGATGTTGAGGTTTCTTAGTAGGTTTTAGGTTCAACGTAAGCGTTGAGGAGCTATTAGCTATGAAAGTCGTCAAAATTGTATAAAGATAGAAATATAAAGTTATCTCGTATGAATTTCAATTGAGCGGCAACATTACATTAATTTTGTAGCAATATAGAGGTGCAGTTTTAATAAACCGTTCCAATTCCAAACCAAATCCCAACAGAATTTACAATACAATAACTCCTTATTGCACACCAACACATAGAAAGCAGTACACAAAACACAGGTATATATAGAGATTTTCTAAGGTAAGCAATAGGCGGACTTATCGCTTCAGAGCGATCTCTTCCAGGTAACCTTTACAATCGACAGAAGTAAGGAATACATTTTAGCAGGTGGTGCAATACAGTAGATTAGAGCAATATAACACTAACTCATACAATACACATACACAACAAATCTAAATAGATAGATAGGTAGATATGGTATACCTTTACTTGCCCGAATTTCATTTTCCCGAATTTCATGTGCTATAATATACAACCGTCATAATGTTGTTTTCTATAAATTCATTATCACTACTCATTTTTACCATATTAATCAAATGACAGAATCTTTGTTTCCCATAATGTTAAATTTAATAATTTCATTTTTCATAATCATTGTAAGCCATAAGTATCACATGCCATAATATAATTTGGACGTCAAGAGGATATACTGATAAATCCCACATGTCGAACAAGCCTTTGAATCAGGTAAATTTTAATCACATAGATTAGGTTAGGTTAGAATTGCGACATTTGATTTGTGCGAGCGAGCGAAGCAAGCGAGCTAGACGGTTCGGAGCAGAAGCGACTTGGATAGGTTAGGTTCAGAAGGCTAAGGCGGGAGCGAAGCGCAGCGTAGCTCCCGCCTTAGCCTTCGATGTTAGGTTTTTTTTTATAACTGCCCGGATAATAAAGATAATAGATAGATTAGTAACAGAAAAAAGCAATTATTAAAATTATTAATATAGAGATTTTCTAAGGTAAGCAATAGGCGGACTTATCGCTTCAGAGCGATCTCTTCCAGGTAACCTTTACAATGGACAGAAGTAAGGAATACATTTTAGCAGGTGGTGCAATACAGTAGATTAGAGCAATATAACACTAACTCATACAATACACATACACAACAAATCTAAATAGATAGATAGGTAGATATGGTATACCTTTACTTGCCCGAATTTCATTTTCCCGAATTTCATGTGCTATAATATACAACCGTCATAATGTTGTTTTCTATAAATTCATTATCACTACTCATTTTTACCATATTAATCAAATGACAGAATCTTTGTTTCCCATAATGTTAAATTTAATAATTTCATTTTTCATAATCATTGTAAGCCATAAGTATCACATGCCATAATATAATTTGGACGTCAAGAGGATATACTGATAAATCCCACACGTCAAACAAGCCTTTGAATCAGGTAAATTTTAATCACATAGATTAGGTTAGGTTAGAATTGCGACATTTGATTTGTGCGAGCGAGCGAAGCAAGCGAGCTAGACGGTTCGGAGCAGAAGCGACTTGGATAGGTTAGGTTCAGAAGGCTAAGGCGGGATCGAAGCGCAGCGTAGCTCCCGCCTTAGCCTTCGATGTTAGGTTTTTTTTTATAACTGCCCGGATAATAAAGATAATAGATAGATTAGTAATAGAAAAAAGCAATTTTAATCAATCATTATCAAAATAAACACTATTTACTATGGTGTCTGAATATTCTATTAAATAATATTATTGCACTTAATAATATGGAAAACAATACGTATTGCATTCGTATCATTATCATGGCATCAAAGTTTCGGGAAAATAATAATATATCAAAAAAAAATCTAGTAAACGAAACATTCGAGCAAATGAAGTTTCGGGCATGTAAAGTTCGGGATAATGAAATTATGGCATGTAACTTTCGGTCAAACAATAGACAACCGGTAGATATATACATAACAACATATAATTTATTTATAATAATATATGCATACAGCTTTTACTTTACTAGTTCGCCAATAGATATCGCTCTCAGGTGCAATCCCCATCCTACATCGCGCTGTTAAGATTTTTCCTAACTTAATGGGGTAACCGAAGATACTCAACATTTTAACAACTCAACCTCTAATAATTGTAGAAAAGCGTCGAAATGAATCACCGGAAACGATAACCTCCTCCTTTTTTTTAAGTCGGTTAAAAAAACGGATTCGGTCACATAGGGCCCCTTACTCCAACGACCACCGACTAAATTTCTTGTTCGGCCATTTCCTATTAGGTGCTTTTCCTAGTTAGGCCATTCCTCGAATGACCTCTATGTGAATTCCTAATTGGGCCACTTCCCCAAATGACCACACTGTGTATTCCTAGTTCGGCCGTTTCTTCGAGTGACCACACTGTGTTTTCCTAGTTTGGTCATTTCCTTGAATGAGCACTATGATGGTGCAGTCGAGGTCAAAATATATTTACACTTTGGAACCTTAACGTCTTCGACGGGATCCCTTTGTTTCCCATACATTTTTGTTCCGAATTTTGATGGTCAGAAATTGATATCCATATAATTTATAAACATAAACATCAATAGTCATAATTTTTGTTCAGTATAATGCTTATTAGCTCTAATATTAATGGCACATAATATTAAATTCTATAATCACAAAAGTTTTTTAACTATAACTTTAAAAATGCTAATTCATTTAACTACGAATTCAGATAATATGACATTTCATTTGTGCGAGCGAGCGAAGCGAGCGAGCAAGACGGGTCGAAGCAGAAGCGACTCGGATAGGTTAGGTTCAGAAGGCTAAGGCGGGAGCGAAGCGGAGCGTAGCTCCCGCCTTAGCCTTCGATGTTAGGTTTTTTTTTATAACAGCCCGGATAATATTGCTATGCATGCATATTATTATGCATACAAACTTCAGGGATTTACCCGTAAAGAGAAATGTGCCATTTGAGGAAGTGGCCGTACAAAGAAGTCGCCACTATAGAAACGTGGTCATTTGGGGATTGAGCCGTTAGGGGAAATGTGATCGTAGCGTGGCCCTTTTAGCGTAGTGGCCGTTAGGAGAATTGGCCTTCAAAGGGAAAAGGCCGTTTAAGGAATGTGTAGGGGAAATGTGATCGTGGCCCTTTTAGCGAAGTGGCCGTTAGGGGAATAAGGCCATCTAAGGGAAAAGGCCGTTTAAGGAATGTGGCCCTAGGTGACCGAATTCAAAGCCTTACATAGACGTGGATCCTCTCAATCACGAGTGTCGAGACTATAACATAATATGAGAGCATTATTCTGCTGACGCGCGTGCTCGTTAGGATTCTCAATCCACAAAAAAAAGACTGCACTCAGCGGAGGTACGCTTCATAAGTTAGAGAAGCAGAGTGGTCGCAGTCACGGGAACTCAGACTCACCGCGATGAGAGACTATGCCTCAGAGATCAGACAGGCAGAGTCGCATCAATCACGGGAGCTCAGATTGACTAATATGAGACATGTTTGGCTTGGTTGTTTCCACTTATTTGGTTTGGGGTGTCACAGTGCAGAAAGGCTGTAGTTGACGTTGGTAAACGTACTTTTGCAAAGGGTCAAGTATACGTTGCTTTAAGCAGAGTAAGATCATTGGAGGGTTATATCAATTGATCTGAATCCGCGGAAACTTTTATGTAACCCTCATGATGCAGTGTCTTTGGAGGAGTTAGAGAGGCTAATAAATCTTTAAAGTAAAAGCCAATATTACGCAAGTAAAACATCAAAATAATTAACTAAAAAAAATAAGTTTAAAAAGCTGAAACCCGACTACGGAAAAAGCGCTCTAAAAATTATGAAACAAGAAAATGGTTAAGAATTACACACGATTAGGTAATTTGCTCCTCCGTGACCACTAATGTGAACCTTCCACAAAGTAACGCCTGATTAAATCAAGCAAGAAAATATTGTTTTCTGAAATTCTTATACTTACACAGACATCAAAGGAGAGCCGTGGTCGCATGCCACCTTGCCTTAAAGGGTTACTTAGCAATTCATTTCATGGTGGCATGTGACCACGGGTCTCCTTTGATGTCTGTGTAAATATAAGAATTTCAGAAAACAATATTTTCTTGCTTGATTTAATCAGGCGTTACTTTGTGGAAGGTTCACATTAGTGGTCACGGAGGAGCAAATTACCTAATCGTGTGTAATTCTTGACCATTTTCTTGTTTCATAATTTTTAGAGCGCTTTTTCCGTAGTCGGGTTTCAGTTTTTTAAACTTATTTTTTTAGTATTAGGAATAAGCTAAACAATCTACCTAGTCTTTTTATTGAAAAACTTAAAAAAAAACATTAACTTATGATACTAAAAGAATGTAAATGATCGTATGTCATCATCATGTGTAAATGTGGTGACAAAAACTTGTAAATATTGATTTACTAAATTGTCAAATGACAAGCTCTATTTTGGCAGAAGAACCATCAAAACTAAGAATGCAAAACTGAGCAAGGGCCCAACAGCTCATTCATAAAACAAACAGTAGAGACATCTGAAGTTTTGAAACGTTCCAATAAATACGGTTATTTCGACAATGGCCAAAAGTGTATCTAAAGTACCTTTGGGATTAACCTTCTTCGAACAACTCTTTATTAAAATCCCTTAACCCCTTGAGTCTGAGAATTTACTTGTTCCTCAGCTTCCCCAGGGCTATACTTGTTGGCTCAACGCTAATGGATTATAAATATGGAATATTATATTAGCAACTGATAAAATTCCTTTGAGATGTAACTATACCTTCCGCCGCCTAACTTTGCCTAAAAGTTCGTTGCCACGACAAGTACCACTAAAACTATAAAGGTATAATTCCAATAATTGAATAGGTGATTCGAACACAATCCGGAAGTAACGTAAAGACGTCGCATAAAAAATGTATCTCAAAAAAGCGTCAAAACTGAGTATTAAGTAATGATCTTTTAAGCAGGTTTATATGGCGCGTGGTAAAGTCTAACCCAATTATTTATTAAAATACTAGCTTTTGCCCACTTGGAATTCGTTTATCGCGTGTTGTTCCATCGAGAACTGTGCATTTTTTTTCGGGATAAAAAGTAGCGTATGTCACTCTACGGTCCATAAACTATCTCCATGCCAAAAATCATGGCGATCCGTCGCTCCGTTTTGACGTGAAAGACGGATAAACATACAATCAAACACACACGCTTTCGCATTTATAATATTAGTATTGATTACACAACTGCTTATAGCATAATATTGTATCTAGACGAAAACATAGTAAGGAGAAAACACAAATATATAGAGATTTTCCAAGGTTAACCCAAGCAAAGTAAAAAAGCAAGCAAGCAAGGCAAGTGATAAGGCTGCCTATTGCGTACCTTGTAATTTTTTCTCTGTGTATCTGTTTTCTGTATCGCTTACTATTTCTGTCGCATTTGGACGTCATGTTCAAGCAGTCGCCACAAACTTTTACGAACTAAATAGATTCGTTAATTTTTGTCAGTCCGTATTCTCAATTAATCTTTGCGATATAATTTTTTGACTTCTTTTATCATGTTTTTACCCTCAACGCAAAACAGGGGTGTTATAAGTTTGACACCGATGTCTCTGTTTGTCGGTCTGTGGTATCGTAGCTCTGAAACAGATTTCGATGCGGTATTTTTTACGTGAGAGCTACGAGTATGATTGATAAAAATCGTCGTTGCCGACACGAAAAACATTTAATTGAAGAAATTGAATCGTGTACCACTATGACAACAGTGAGCTGTATCTTTGCTATTATTTGCACTTACCATCAAGGTGAAATGCAAAGCAATAGTTTAACAGTTTTATTCAATAAACTTTTTAGGTTAGATACTGCAAATTTAATGATAATCTGCGAGTTGTTGCTTCATCTATTAATTACCTTACTTACGTGTAAATATTTCATTTTGATCCTCCACATTTTTTCATCTTTCGCTATTTTTCCTTTAATTGACGTCTAAGGACGCTCTAAATTAATTATTACTTGGCTTTTGAAGATTTTTATTAAATCAGAGCAAAGTTAATATTATGCCTTTGAAACGGAGTTAACGCTGACGAAGTTGTTGTGAAATGAGTCTGTATTCTTGCGCGAGTTTGCCAAAATGTTTTCTTTTGCAACTAAACAGTACGGAAATTACAACTCACTGTTTCTTGTGTATAATAAAGACTTAATATACATAAATTATGCGGTAAGTAGGGATGCATATACGAACCCCATTGTATATAATTTTATAATGTTTTGAACTTTCGTGATTTAAATATTACTCGTGTGTGTTCGCGTGATAAATCCCGTGCGTGGTGTAACATTTTATCTTGATCTAAATAAAATGTAATGAAAATATCTCATTTAGAGTTAAGCTTAATCAAATCAATTAACGAATAGTCATCAATTTAAATAAATTATCTAGGTCAGCCATACTCAACCTCAACTCAACATTGTGATTGGCCCACTTGGAATTTCAAAACTTTGACTAAGTTCTTGACAAAGTTTTGAAAAAGTGTTCACAGTATCAAAAATCTCATTAAAACAAGATGGTTTCATACGAAACAGCTTTGTTAAAACCTGAAGTCATTGTTAGTTTCAAAGTTAGCTCTTTCAAAATTTGGTCTATATTGCATGAGGCTTCATCATAACCTAATATTATAAAGGTTACAAAATCATGTATTGTACAGTTGGCTTTATTGTTACCACCTTAATAAACACATCGCCAATTTTGAATTATGTTTTTTTTAACACCTAAATATTTTTGCGGCCCGCGCTTCAAGATCGAAACGTGTTTGTGGCCCCATTAAAAAAAGGTTGAGTATAGCTGATCTAGGTAGTTTTTCCAAAACTACTCATAGCAATAGCTGTTCCCAAACAAAATGAACGACATGCATTAAGTGTCTGTCGCAGCAGTTGTATGAATTTGTTTTTATGCTCTGTGGATCATTAACTCTGTGGCGTAATATAGCTCTATATCGCATCGCGTGGCTTCACGGGCCATTAGGATGTGAAACGAGCTTTTATGTATTAAACGAGTTTGCTGTTTCATTTTAAAGCAGAATTTTTACGGCATTTCGCGAATGACGCTATACAAGTAAAGCTGTTTTAAAAAATATACCTAGCTGTTATAATACGAAAAGTTATTTTTCATCTCTCCTGTTCGGAAAGTTTAATTTTCATGGGTAGATAGCCGGGTGGAAAATTGCGTTTTCTCCTCTAGGGTGGAAAGTAATTTTTTTTTAATTTTTCGGCTAGCCACGACATCGAAGATAATTGAGTTACGTCATATTATTAAAATAAAAGCTTTTCAGTAATCTAAATTCAGCTATACATTAAACGACATGTTTATTACGATCTTAATAGGTTCACATTAAAAACATTCTACAATTGGTCTATTTTTTTCGAAAAAACAGAATATCAACATTTAAAATTTTTCCTCTATTCTGCTGCCCGCCATAATGCCATGATAGGCATTTTTTTTCACGTTTCGGCATGGCCATCTAGATGTAAGTCGTGACCAAGAACATTATATACAACACTGGAGGTTGAACGCCGAACATCCGTAATAAAAGTCAAACTTCTTGGTTCGGCGTGCAACCTCCAGTTTTGTATAATTATAAGCTCTTTGGTCATGTCGTGGCCAACTCGATTACAGTCTAGTCGGCCGCGGCAAGTGGCCAGTATGCAAAGAGTAAAGTAATGTATGAAAAGGTTGGAGGTTGGATATAAATAAATTTAATTTATTTATATCTTATTAATTTATATCGTAATTATAACTTATATAATTTTGTACATTTATTTATACTAGCCACGACATCGAAGATAATTGGGTTACGTCAATGAGTTTTTTTTTTCACGTTTCGGCATGGACTCGATTTTTTTTTATAGTCGGCCATGGCAAGTGGCCAGTCGAAAAGGTACCGCTGGAGGTTGGATAGGTTTAAGTAAATTCAATTTATTATTATTCTCGTTTTTTTGTAATATTTTAGTTTCCTCACAGTCGAAATGAAAAGTAGAGTGTCTAACTCGGGTGAAATAACCCATTTCACCTCGAACTATTGGCGCTCTCACTTCGTTCGAGCGCCAGAAATATCTCGGTGAAATGGGTCACTTTCCACCCTTGGTTATCAATCTACTATTTTGCCCGTGTCTAGCAAAGTCGTATGTCAAAGTACGGTAGTACTATTACTCTTTCTGTGGTCAAAGTGATCAGTAAATGGCAAAGATGAGAAAAAATCAGGCACCAAAAAGATATATTTTTTTCATGTTCAAAATTAAAAGATGAAATGCCACTGGGGAAATAATAATATGGGAACGCAATAATTGTTACGAAGAAAAATATATTTTCGAAAATTATGGGCCGCACTCGTGTCATCTACCTACTGGACTTCAGTGTCCTTAGTGTAAGTTTTCGGTTACAAAATACGTCTCGATCGCGTTCGCGTTGAAATCTCAATTTATACGGAAACACGAATAGGTATCGCAAACGTTCCGCTAGAGGCGCTGTTCGAGTTTCCATACAAATTGAATTGAGATCGCGATCGAGACGTATTTTGTAACCGAAAACTTAAATACTAAGAGCACGTCAAACACTAGGAAATTAATTTTGCTTCAATCGTATTAATTAAAATCGACTACCGAACGAAAATGTCTTGCAATGTGTATTTTCATAAATATGATTATACAAAGTACCTACTATGCGGTAGCTATGATGCTACGCGGCGTAGCTCGTAGCGAAAATCAAATCTCTGTCAGTCATGCGTCAGGAAGTGGTTCTCAACCTGTCAGTAAATAATAATAATAATCATAATAATAAAAAAAACTATCGTACAAAGAGGAATTACAGATATGTTACAAAATCAATCATACGAAACCAAATTGTTTGTCCTAAAGGTAGCGAACAAAACGTCAGCTAAAAATACCTTTCAAATGATTTAAATTGATACATTTTCAAGGACGATCGACAACTTTTTTAATATTATCCGTGGTGAAGGAGAAAAAGTTTGGGAGCCACTATGACAGTGGCATATGTACTATGCCGCCGGCAATGCGACGTTATATTAACCCGAGGCAGAGCTCAAAGGGTGTGCTATGGGGTCACATATGTACAGTATTATGAATATATAAGTCTATAATACCAAGGATATTACGGAGCTCCGGTTCCGTTTCCGTTAATTCAGAACTTCCATTTGGTTTTTCACACCTGGTTCGGTTCCAGTTCCGTTACTTTTGAAACTGGAGTTATATAATTTATTGAATCATACTTTGCGGCGATCCTTATCAATGAACTAAAAGAATTTCCTTGCTCACCCGCGACCTTAACCGCCTTTTTTGAAGGTCGCGGGTGAGCAAGGAAATTATTTTAGTGCACTGGAGTTATATCATGAGCGGCGTACATAAAAAAAATGCACGAGTTACTACTAAATAATATACTTATGAAAATTTCCATAGGTGTCCCTACAATATTTGAAGAGTTCCCTCGATTTCCTTAGGATCCAATCATCAGATCCTAATTTAGTGCTTATGGGATCTAATTGAAAGCATTCCTAGACGAACGCAAAAAAATAATTTCAAATCGTTTCATAAATGGCGGACACACTTTTAATTGTGTAAAAATTACACTTAACATTTTCAAAAAGTGTTTTGCGACACAAACATCCATTTCATACCAAGTATTCGTACGTAAATTCCAGGATCACACTTCCCCATTCTACCTTTATGAGTTATAACATACCATGTCATACGTCCAAAACATTACAAAATAAATAGATACCTCGGTACAAGGAAAACAAATTCAATTTACCTGTATTCATATATCAAAAAGACATTCATATGCCTGAATAGAGGGCAGTCTATACGCGAGTCATAACATTTTTATTGGGCGCAGTATAGTGGATGGTTCCATAAAAGTTCGTATACTTATTTATGGAAGTGTCTCCGGGGAAGTCATAACCATAGCAACTCTAGACCAGACTAGACTACGCGTATTGCTTTATTAAAACGATGTTTCTCGGTCTTTTCAGTGTCACGCTGCTATAAGCATCAACGCCTAAAGTTATAAAGGTGTTAATTAAATAGCTGAAAACCTCAGACACCTCAAAAATATATATTTTTTTTTTCATTTTAAGTTAGTTGATTATAAATATTTTTATTTTTGAATTCCGTCGTTATTTTAAAAAACATAAGAGCCGGTAAAAAACTTATTTAATTGTTTAGTTAAAAAGGCGTATGGCACTTATTCTGTGGTATTGCTTAATTCAAGAATATTTAAATTAAAAGTGGTAAATTTATATTATTATGTACTCGTATGTAAAAATGAATATTTAACTAAACATGCATGCCGTATTTATATTGACTACCTATATGTGTGTGCCTCATGGTGCAACATTATACATACATATAAGATCTGTACATGTATTTTCCTTTATTTTGACAATTTTTTTATACGACTGTATGGAAAACGAGCAAGTGGTTCTCCTGATGGTAAGAAATCACCACCACCCATAAACATCAGCAGCACCAGGGGTATCTGCAACATCTGCAACCTAGAGGAGGCCTAAGATTGCCAGTCATTTCACCGGCTGTCTCACTCTCCATACAGAAACATAACAGTGCAAGCACTGCTATTTCACGATAGGATTAGCGACCAAGGTGGTGGTAGCAATTCGGGCGGACCTTGCACAAGGTTCTACCATCTGCAAAAATGATTGATTGAATAATCGAATAATATGACAGCCTCCTTTCTAGTAACGGGTCAAGAGATCCCTTAGATCACTGAAGAGGCCCTGTCCTTTATCATCACTTCTATTGTCTAAGTCATCACTTACCTACTCTCACGAACAAAAAGCTTTCGGACAGCCTCCGACCTTAACTCACAATATTATAAAGTTTCACTTACGATTTTACAAATCTATCCATTCCGACGACCAAACGGTTGAGTATCTTCGACACGTACCTAATACACTAATACTGAACAGATATGGAGATTTTTGCAACAGAAAATGTAAGTTGGTGACCCTTTCTACGTAATACAAAAGGAAGGGAGCACTTAAAATATAATGGAACTCGCGTTACTAGACCTATAACATAATAGGTGCGTTTAATATAACGATTTACTTGTTTGATTATAAATAATTTACTTATCAATCTTTTTTTTATATTTTCGACCCCCATAAATAAACTCTAAAGTCACATCACTGACCACCGCTTAGAAATTTTTCCAGAAACAGAATTGATAAACAAAATCGTATATTTATCAAATCTGGTCACAAATTTTCACTAGCATCGGTTTGAGAACTATCACCTGCTGGACTACTACGAAATTCAAAAATCAAAGTTCTTAATGTACCGTCTCTCTCACTCTCATATTAAATACCATTAGCGTCAACGGGACGGCAAGATACGAAGTTCGAATTTTGCATTTGCCGGTGACCGTATTTTCTAACGCCCTCGCCTGACCACGCCTAACGCGATCGCGATCGCATTGACTATCTTATTCTAACTTCACCCTACACCGTGTGACAGAAAGACTTGGTGATAAAGATCGTGATTCCGAGTCCGTCAGTTAGACAAATAAAATCAAAGTACAAAGAGGTAAAATAAAACAAAAACGAAAAAAAATTTTTTGGGGTACCTCCCATAGATGTAAAGTGGGGGTGATTTTTTTTCTCGACGTACCCTACAGTGTGGAGTATCGTTGTATAGGTCTATTAAAACTATCGGGGGGTTGCTAGGATGATTTTTCAATTCTGTAATCTGTTTGAGAAATATTTAAAGTGCAAATTTTCATTAAACTCGAGCGTCCCCTCTACAATCCTGTTGGGTAAAAAAAAATTAATAAATTCAGAATAGTACCTAGTAAATACCTATATCAAATTTACAAGGAAAATTATAGCGGCTAAGATTACTTGAAAATTATTAGTAGTTAAGAGTAAATAGGAGACTGAGGTATAAAATATACCTTAACTTGGAATATTCCGTTCCATACAAAATACGAAATCCTTAGAATAATATTACTTATTTTTTTCGTAATGGCTACGGAACCCTATTTCGGGCGTGTCCGACGTGATCTTGGCCGGTGTTAAACGTTCCACCATCTCTACACTAGTCAATGCTACTACAGATTATACACATGTTTCAATCAAGAATCTTGCTCCATCTTGCTCGCTAATCCTGCCGTGAAGCAGCAGTGCTTGCACTGTTGTGTTTCGGCGCGGAGAGTAAGACAGCCGGTGAAATTACTGGCTCTTGAGGTATTCCAATTTAGGCCTCTAGGTTGGCAACGCATCTGCAATACCCCTGGTGTTGCAGATGTTTATGGGCGGTGGAGATTTCTTAACACCAGGAGACCCACTTGCTTGTTTGCCTTCCAGTCGTATAAAAAAAATAGAAATAACGTCAAATTTTGACGAAAATTTTTCAAATGAAAAAATAAAATTAATATTGAAATCAAGTGAATTTTTGTGAACAAAAGTGATTAGACGTCTAGTTTTGTAAAAGACACGAATTATAGTAAAATGTGTTATTGATTCGATCCATCGGTTTGTTTACACTTTTAATAAATTGGATAGGCATAACGTATAGAGAGACTATATGTGCATTACAATGACACTGAAATACCTTATCGGAAAATCTCTCACAGCGAACTCCTAGAGAGCTTAAGTAGAGAGAGACGCGCGATAAAATGTTTACCGAGAGTGAATGGATAAACACCAGTCCATTTACCGTACACCCCGACATATCTATTAACTGTTAACATCGCCCACGCTTCGCGTCAGTTGTTTTTCTTTATTAGATTTAGGAACAAATTGTACGCTCACTCGTTTACGCTATTCGTATGCAAAATAAATTGATTAGAAAATAAAGTAACAGTCACAAACTTTGCTGACTTTTTGAAGACAAATTAAAATTATTTTAGCGATTTACGTGGTTGTAATGTTATATTTACAGGGCTTTCCATGACGATGCTGCGGCCTTGCTGTCCATAGAATATGTAGTACTGAACTTACGTCAACTACTCAACTAAATAGATTGAATGTGTACTTAATTATGCCAAAGCAAAATTTAATACTTAGCTAGTACCTATTTGAGCGGGTATGCATCTGAATATCGAATGTTAAAATATCGAATATATTAAAATATCGAATGGGTCATAATATCGGAAGGTTTATTTTATGAAACTGAAAACTTTTCAGAATTGATTAAAACGGCATCGTGTAAAACCCCTTAGGTTAGGATAAGTTAGATTTATAACAATCTAAAAAATACAGTCTTAACAGAAATACCTTTTCGATATTATAACCCATTCGATATTTTAATTCATTCAGTATTTTAACATTCGATATTCAGATGCGTAACCTTTTGAGCATGTATTCAAGTAACGATGAAGCACGTCATGAAACGCCTCATGCTTAACTCGGTCATTGAAGAGACGACAGCTCTTTAGGGGCTGTTTCACCATCCATTGATTAGTGTTAACTGACGGTTAAATGTGATGCCGTCTGCGTCTATTCTAACAAAACAAATAAAGACGGCATCACGTTTAACCGTCAGTTAACACTAATCAATGGATGATGAAACAGCCCCTTAGCGTTACTTTTTAGTGATGAAAGCGTATTTTTAACTAGTTTTTAGATTTTTTTTATTACATAATTATGTTATATCCTGTTATCCTGTTCTTTTATTCTAAGCGATTTTAACAAGCAATTTGAAATAATCGTTCGTAATCATCGATTATCCCATGGCTTTGTCGTGCCGACGACCGAGGCTGGCCCTATCCTACTACGAAATGCAAAATTACGGACTTCTTGTCTTGTTGTCCCGCTGGCGCTTATATTAATTAATACGAGAGTGAGAGGGACGGTACAGTACGAAGTTCTATTTTCGAATTTCGTAGTAGCCCCCTGTTTAGCCTGTGTCAGCGACTTCACAGAGAACGTGCAGGAGTTACCAACTCCGCTTATCTCGAGGGCCGTTAGACCACAAAACAGGATAGGTACAGAAATCAATCTCATGTATATACTTCACTTTTCATACCTACGCTAGGCGGTCGCTCTAGGGTTGTCAACTATGGCTTATGCACAAAAAACTATTTTGGTAGTGCCACTCGTATAGTTGTTGGATTTATTGTTGAGAATGAAACGGGGATAATGGAAATATAAATTAATAATAACTAAAATATTTAAATATTAATGTAATTTATGTTACAAATTTGTCACAGAAATTATCAAAATTCAAATACGACAATTTCGACACTGGCGCGGCGAAAATCACGATTATTAATTATTATATTCTAAAGTGTAATAAATTAGCATTCTCCATTATTGAACGAAAAAGTTCACAGACTTGTAGCTCAAGCGGATGGCACTCCCGCTCGCACTGGTCCCAACCGGTCCGAGATATCGTGTCCGTGAGCAGTGTCTATGTGTGCGTTGCTAGAGCGCACTTTGTATGTATATTGAAATTCTGTATCTATCTGTTTTGTGGATAGACCACCGAACGTCTCTTCAGATTACCTCGTAATTTTGACGGAATAAAGTGAACTGAGCGATGGCTGTTCGAAATGTGTGTTCTTGATGCCGTTTAGTTGATAAACTGCTCAATAATGACAGCTTGCAACCAGACATAAGTACTTATTGTCGTTTTCTTTTTGTGTACCTAACCGTTTCGTTGAAGGTTTGTCACCGTCATAAAAAATATTATTTTCATGTTTTCTTTTTTATTAGATGTTTTTAATCATTAAAGATCGTTAGCACATTATTTATATGAATACAATATTATCAAGAAAGTCGCTAAAACGTTACTTTTTCTTTCTAAATATATTTAGCAAACGAAACTTAAATAAGTTTTTGGTGAAAAAAAAATACAAGATTTTTTTGCTGACTCTACATTTTTTTGGCTGTATTTGTGTTATCACCCAAACTACATTTGCTTGCATACCAAATTTCAAGTCGCCATTAACCGTTGAAGAGTTCCGTCCTGTGAAGACGATCCTGGCTGGACTACCAGGATAACACTACAAGATTGTCACGCAATTTACATAAGTATACCAAATTTCAAGTCAATCCAACTACTGGAAGTTTGTCGAATTCAACTTGCAAGATTATATTACATACAAACAGACAGGCAACGGGACAGATGAAACTAAATAAAAGCTTGTAATAAAAAGGGAGTTTTTTTAATGTTTTTTGTCAGTCACCAAAATATTGTGCAGTTTACAATTCGACCTTGGATAATGACTGTGAAGTTACCTATTATTCTATGACAAATTATATATTTTTGAAATAAAAAAATAAATTGGGTACAAAAGCTAATTACCGGGTAGGTACTTTCAATCAATTATGAACCGATCAGTCTGTCGCAATGAACGGAAATCATATATTATATTTCGGACTACAGGTATAGCTATAAGTACCCACTACATGTAGTTCGAAACTATATTTGTAGCTATGTACAAGTCGTGCATAGATAAATTCGATTAAACTTGACTACAAAAACGGCCAGCAAACAGTGTACAATACGAATTAGAAGCACAAGTCATTATCAAATCCAATCCAGTCAATATCCAATGTCAATTTTGTTTGCTTTCGAAATTCCAACCTAATGCTATATATTTCAAGGTTAAAACAAAAGTACTGATTCGCTGTACTAAAGCTATCTTGTATCTCCTTAGGTCTGAACTCCAACTATTCAGGCGATCCAGCCATGCGAGTGGATCCCAGGAACGAGGTAAATCTACATTCGGATTACAAAGACAGTCGATGTGAGGATCTATCTAAGCAGAGCTTAGACGTAATTGTTAACTACACCGTGCCATTGCACATCACTAAAAGTGACGTACAACCCTAGAGCGTGGGGTGGCAGTTTGACATTTCGATTCGGGGCGAAAATCGAGAGAACGCAAGAATAATGATACCATATTAAAACCGTAAATTTCATCTTTAATAGTGCCTATTGGAGGCCCAGGGTAAAGTATACCACTTCAATGCTAAATTGAGATCAATGAGGGCTATCGTTTTTTCTCTCACTAGTTGGCGCCACTGTTGCGTGAGGTTTTTAAAAGTCTGTTATAACGGCCGTGAAAACAAAGTTTAGATTAAAATCATATTTAATACACCGTAAAACAGTACCATAAACATATCGAGCAACCACAGTATTGCATAATCCCGTTTTGTTCGGAAAAAAGAGAGGACAAAAGATTTCGAACGACAAAACTGTCTCAAATACAGACGTTCATTGCCCCATATCGCATAATTGCCATAATTAATTTCAGATAATGCAAAATACTCACAAAATTATTCTAATTATAAATAAACCCGCGTAGCTCACCCAAAAACTATGAGATTTGACATTTCGTTGACCTCACGCTACACTAGCGCCTCTAGCGGAAAATTCATTCGCGATACCCATTAAGTCAAGTCAAGTCTTCTTCTTCTCTTTTATAAAATATGGCTTTCTGTCCTTATTAGGACAATTTCGCCAGTGTCAAAGTACTCTCTTTGAGAGGGATGTTGTTCAGTAGTTGTAGTTTTTGCAACTTGATAGTAAAATTCCAGAAACCACGAGGAGACAACTTGCGCATTAAAAAATGTCAGACACGAGAGCAATATAGAATTTTGTGATCACTGTTCACTGTTATGGTTAATCACCGCATAAAACATTATCAAAATTATACTTCAACTAGCCAAAGAAACAGAAATACCTAGCAAAATTATATATTGTCTACATCCACCATGTTCGAATGCCACAAATCGAATCCAAGTCAAGTCAAAATATCTTTATTCAATTTAGGCCATAACATCACTTATGAATGTCAAAAAAAAAAAATACCACCGCACCGGTTCGGAAAAACCCTGTTGAGAAGAATCCAAAAATAAACTCAATTATATACTTTTTTTTAAACATTTGACACAACTTCATTTTTAACACAGTAAATATTAGGACAAGCTTGATTCATATTGATCAAACCAGACTCTATACCTACTACGAAGCTTGTCGTCCCGCTGACGCTTATGATATTTAATACGAGAGTGAGAGGCATGGCACGATACGAACTACGATTTTCGAATTTTATAGTGGCTTCAGAGGGACTCCTCGGGAGACGAGCTGTCGGTAGGCCTCCAACAAGATGGGGCGACGACCTGGTTAAGATCGCGTCTGAAGAAGAAGAAGAAGAAGGTTTGAGTGGAGAGCCTTGGGGGAGGCCTATGTCCAGCAGTGGACGCCTTTCGGCTGACATGATGTACATTCAGCACTAGAAATAGATAAACTGTCGAAAAGAACAAAAAGATCTGCAGATTTATACGTTTATAGCACGGCTGTGGATTTTGAGCTCTACAATCGTTTATATATTTTTACTGCTGACAGTACATAAAAAATGATTGAATGTACGAAACCTTGCCTAGTAACTACAAGGAAGAATGTGGATAACCTATAATTCTTTTCTGTTTCGCAATACTAACATTCATCTATATTAATTAACCTTTGATTATTAAGATTAATTTTAGTAGCATTTTGATAAATAACTGGTAGAAGACGTGGAAATAATCTGCGAATAATCCATATGAAGGGTCCACGGAAAGAACATAATATGTCTCGCGTCACCTAGTTAAGCAACTTTTTGATACTTATTCTTTGCCACGTAACGCATATTTGGCATAATTAATTTCAGGTATTTAGATATTTAGATATTCACAATATTATTGTAATTATAAAGAAAACGCGTATCTCACCTGAAAACAGTGACATTCCACAGTCAGTCTTACAAAAAAGAAAAATAAATAGACCAAATTAGCACATTGAAGTGTTACAGCAGTCGTAGTAATAAGCAATAAGCATACACTATCAAAATAATGTGCCTACAAACCCTAAACAAAAACCTCCAACATTTTCTTTCCTTTCATTCATCCATTACCTACCTACTGGTCCCAGAATGGGCCCTTTGTGTGGATTAGGGCTTAGCAAGCTATTACTGGCGAAACGAATGGCTCCTGTCATAGCAGCATGCAGCCGGGCCACAGTATATATAGCTACCTATACAGTATGGCATCGCAATGACATTAGCACAGCACTACAACGTCAGCCATCTTGGAGGGTGAAAGGTCCAGTTGACTTATTAATACTTTCATTGTACTAAAATCAATAATCTGTGTTTACTGTATACAGCTGCATCAATCGCGACATAAACAACGCGTCTAAATTTCACACGTCCAAGGAAGTAGCCCTCTCTTCGACAAAGACCAGACTTCTGGGGTATATGGTGAATTCACAACAGAAGAAGTTACAACAATGTTGTTTTTGGTCTTATTTGCTATGGAACCTAGACCACGATTGAACTGTCTTGATTGGTCACTTTACTTCCAAAATTAAGAAATAGAGAAAATGTAGCACAATGTGAAAGTCGCAATTTCCTTAAGGATTTGATCAAATCTCCGAGCTATTTTAGGGAAAGATTAAAAGAACGATTCAATTACAATTCGGTAATAACAATGTAGAAAAACAACAGCAAATAAACAACTCAACTAAACAAATCTGGAGATATTGCACCTTTGAACAAACATAGAGACTCCGCACAGCGCAAAACTTGTGCGTTAAGGTAAGTGAAAGAAAATTCTATGCGATCCTTGTAGATTACTTACTGGGGTGTACTGTACCAGGGATTTACAGCTAAATGAATCCCGTTTGATTGATGGCCCTTGCCGATATGATTGTAATAGGAATTGTAATCTGCTTTGATTGAATCCGGATCGGGTTCATGACGTTTAGCCCTCAGATTATCGAACAGCTGGGAATGTGGAGAATTCAATAGACTCTTGAAATTTAAATTGGGCCTCTGGGGTACAACAGCTCCGATATGCAGATAGAGGTCATCTCGTAGAAGTTGGAACTTTAACAGCTTGTATTAGGTTCACGGAGTGCTTAGTTAACCTTATGAATTTTCTTCATGGATCTTTTTTCTGTGTTGTTAAGTAATGTATTATATAGCATCACTTACATTGTATTCGAGATGGGCTCGGTTTTGCCACGATTTCGTGCGGGTAGCATGTAGTGTTTTTAACCGTCTTCACAAAAAAGTAGAGGTTCTTAATTCGAATATTTTTTAAGCTTTTTATTTGAAATGTGGAAAAGTAGCTTCTGAGATATCCTTAATAATACGATACGAGCAATAAACATTAAGCTACTATAAGTTAGATTGGTTACTCAAAAGAGAGAAAAAAAATGTAACAAAAAAATAACAGACTCCTAAATACCTACCATGAAAATCGATACCCTAATACGAGCCAGCAGGAGTGATAGAAGTTCAATAGATAATATAATATGTAGGTAAGGTAGAGTAATATAGCTCCACTTCTGCTTTTTCTTTATCATTTTTTTCTACTAATTGTGTGGCCGAGACATTTGCCACTGTGGTATGGTAACCAGGTTAGCTCATTCTCATTCAATGAATGGAGGCATCAACGCGGGTGACATCTACTCGTATTTGGCATAATTTGTAATGTCTGAAACTTATTACGCATAACAGGTTTCGCATAATTTATTTAGGTACGCCGAATCTTAAACTTGCCGAATTTTGTTCGGCATAATTGTTTATAAGCCGAATGATTGTTTTCATCTCTTCTGTTCGGAAAGTTTAATTTTCATGGGTAGATAGCCGGGTGGAAAATTGCGTTTTCTCCTCTAGGGTGGAAAGTAAATTTTTTTTTTATTTTTCGGCTAGCCACGACGTCGAAGATAATTGAGTTACGTCATATTATTAAAATAAAAGCTTTTCAGTAATCTCAATTCAGCTATACATTAAACGACATGTTTATTACGATCTTAATATAGGTTCACATTAAAAACATTATACAATTAATCTATTTTTTTCGAAATTACAGAATATCAACATTTAAAATTTTTCCTCTATTTTGCTGCCCGCCATAATGCCATGATAGGCATTTTTTTCACGTTTCGGCATGGCCATATAGATGTAAGTCGTGACCAAGAACATTATATACAACACTGGAGGTTGAACGCCGAACATCCGCAATAAAAGTCAAACTTCTTGGTTCGGCGTGCAACCTCCAGTTTTGTATAATTATAAGCTCTTTGGTCATGTCGTGGCCAACTCGATTACAGTCTAGTCGGCCGCGGCAAGTGGCCAGTATGCAAAGAGTAAAGTAATGTATGAAAAGGTTGGAGGTTAATATAAATAAATTTAATTTATTTGTATCTTATTAATTTATATCGTAATTATAACTTATATAATTTTGTACATTTATTTATACTAGCAACGACATCGAAGATAATTGAGTTACGTCAATGAGTTTTTTTTCACGTTTCGGCATGGCCATCTAGATCCACGTGGTGACCAATTCGATTTTTTTTTATAGTCGGCCATAGCAAGTGGCCAGTCGAAAAGGTACCGCTGGAGGTTGGATAGGTTTAAGTAAATTCAATTTATTATTATTCTCGTTTTTTGTAGTATTTTAGTTTCCTCACAGTCGAAATAAAAAGTAGAGTGTCTAACTCGGGTGAAATAACCCATTTCCCCTCGAACTATTGGCGCTCTCACTTCGTTCGAGCGCCATAAATATCTCGGTGAAATGGGTCACTTTCCACCCTTGGTTATCAATCTACTATTGTTTACCCGTGTATTATTAGCATAATATTAACACACACAATATTAACATGGCCGAATTTTACTATGCATAATACTGTTTAGCAGATATGTAGTTTAGCCGAAAACAGTAAGTATATACCTATATCCTAAGATAAACGTTCTTATGTTTAATTTATTTGGCCGAATAACGTCGCGCCTCATAGATATTGTACCTAATTCATTAGGATTAAGTAAAGCTTTGTACTAAGCATTACTTTCTTCGTTTTGTTATTTTCTCACAATAGGCACCTACTTATTTTCTTATACATATGTATGTCGTTTTTTATAAAATTTATGCTTAAACTTAAAGAAAATGTAAATATAAAAACAACTTCCTATCAAAAACAGCTATAGGGCCTTTAAAGATTGTATACATTTCATTTTGATATTGATATTTCATTTCATTTCAATTAATTGGATTTCATATTCTTACAGAAAAAAATCTCGAAAGTTCAAACCGGTAATTTTCAAGCCCCGCCCCCAAGCCCCAAAAAAGGGTGCCATAAAATATTGCACGATTGTTTTTATGCAGTATCTAGGAATTTCTGTGATAGAAGAAGAAATTTCTAGGAGTTTCTTCTCATCTTTCAATCTAATGCCACGGGTAAAAGCTCGCTTACAGCGTCACACTCAAATATGTTTAACAAACAAACACCTTTACTATAAAGCTCTAACAGCCTCGAATCTCTACGACTACCCTATTAAAAATAATGAATGGAATAACAAAATATGCGTGGGTACGGTCGACACCTTTTTCTACGTAATACGTTGTAAATAAACATTTTCTCATTTATTTCTCGTCAGCTACGGCCCATTACAAGCGGGTAAGTCTTTCATACAATCTTTGTTGAGACCATGTATTGTTGTTTTGGGTAAACATCATTAGCAATTCAAAACACGGCTAAAGTTGAGGTAATTTAGTTCAGATAGCCCCTAGTCAGACTAACGCAGGATAACCAACTTACATATCGTTGAATGCATCTCTTTCCATCTAGTCCTTTGTGAAAGAGACACAATGGATGATACACGATAAATCGTTGGTAATATAACTTTTCAGGTACTTACATGTCGTGGGTCCAACAAACTCTGTGACAATGGGTAAAGGTAATTTGCTATGAAACTAACCCGGAGGTCGGCGAGGAATTACTTATCAGTAGTTAATTAGTTGGCAGATAAGTCTAATCCCGATAGGGTACAAACCAGATCGAACAATATATATACTCGTATATGTATCTACAAATACCTAAAAGACAAATAAATATCAATAATTTTTAGTTAAAATAAACTTAAACACACATTAATTAGACGGCGTGTAAAAATTATCATTTAAAAATACGCATTTTCGTTAAATTCTTCCGAAGCAAACCGATCAATAAAATAAGCAAAAACCGTCACTACTTTGAAAAAATATTGTATCTTAAATCAATACGTCAACAAAATTGACTCATGAAGTTCACTAACTAAAATGATAAATTTTGAGATTCGGGCTTTATTCAAAGTGACGAAATAGGTATTTAATTTCTGTCTACTTACATGTTTAAAAAAATCGAATAATGGAAAGAGGACTAATGGCTACTTGCTGGAAACACATAAATCTCGAGTTAGCGTTAAGCTCAGTTTAGCAGTGTCAAAATGTATTGAACTGTCAACCCTAAGCCAGGCTTAACTGCTAAATCTAGATTTTTTTTTCTGCAAGACGGCCTAAGCGTCTATCTACTCGTATACAATGTTCTAAATGGTCTAAATGCAAATGAACCACAGACAATTTAACTGGCTACGATCAGTCAGTACTGGATTTATTCAGATACACAATATACCTTATTATATTCGTTTGGATGTCTGGGATCCAATATAGAAAGTTTTCTTTGTGGCAGAGCAGACTGCTAAAATCCTTTGCTTTTTTGTACATATGCGAAATTAAATTGTAAGTTGGTTGACTCCTGCAACATATTCTTATGACTTTATAACTCAACAGTAATTTAAACTACTGAATGGAATTTATACTGAAACTGAATTTATACTGGAATTTAAAGTGAAATACACAAAAGATCAGATTTAATTATCACCCTAGGCATTTTAAGAAACGTAGAGCTATAACGTAGAGTCTTGGACGTGCTGACACCGCGATATTGTTTTTTTCCCGATATTACCTTGAAATCGGAATGAAATTCCAAATTAATAATAAATACCGGGTACCTTGCACAGCGCGAGCGACATCACAATAGAGAGATATCTCTTCAGGCGTCCGCTTGGATTAGGGACATGAAAAACAACGAAAACGAATGAACGATGAAACGAAAATGAATGGGAAGAGTATTTTATATAAAGCAACGTCATTTTTTTTGTAAAATCCTGGAACTTCAGTCCGATTGCCAGATCTAATAGTTCAAGCTTGCGAAGCCTCAAGTAATCATTATTTCTGAGTTTATACGGCCCACTGCTGGGCACAGCCCTCCTCTCGGAGTGAGAGGGCTTGGACCATAGTTCCTACAACATATAAGCACACATAACATAATACAAGCCGTAGTACAAATCAACGCACGTAAAAAGAGCTCCTGGTGATATACCTGCGCAGTGAGCGAAATACGGACCAAATTGGCGGCGGAGCAGTGGGGGACGCGGGAGGGGGCGTAGGAGCGCGCGCGCGCTCGTCACGCCATTGGCTTGTTTGTTGACAGATGCGCAAACCTATCCCCTATACTAGCCACCCAGAGCTCTTTTTACGTGCGTTGACTTGTGGCCAGGTTTGACCAATGATCTCTCAAACAAACGGTCATGGGAAGAAGGCTTGTATCTGTGATCTTTACTAAATTTACAAAATTACATTTGGAACTTACCACGAGCTTTACGGTAAAGGAAAATATCGTGTTGAAAGCACACGTATGTGACGGTGTGTGTGTAGTTCCCAATCGGCACAGGGCCAGCGTTGGAAAGTCTAGTAAATAAATAAGCAAATAAATAAGGAGATCACACCAAAGACGCTCTGGCGATCCGAGCCGCTTATTTACCGTAAGCGGATCGCCTGCGTGGGCAACCTTTTCTAGAATAGCATTATTCGGTCTTCCTAAGAAAAGATTTTCTTCTAAGTCTAGCATTTACTGTAAGTTGCAGAGCTGAGATGTGCCAGCTGTGTTACTCTCGACGCCAGAAAAAATTAGCACAACCACTGCTACTGGGCGACACGTTTAGCTAATAAGATGATGGTAGCGACCATGCACAATGTCCTACATACAACCAGCAAAATGTGTCAATCTGGTATTTGATACAAATAGGCCAGAATTCCAAGAAGAACTAAGAATAAGAATAAATTTATTTATAATACATTATTGGAAGTTCAGACAATGAGACATCTGGCGGACCCCGAACTAGGCAGGAGCCTAGTATAAATAAAAAAAAAATCATCCCACAATACCAGATCACGCTAACAAATAGGTAATAACTACTTACGTATTTTTTAATTCTGTGGTTAAACCAAGTTTGTTTAAGTAGATCACTAATTCGGTGATGTAAACTACGCAAATACTATCATGCGTTAACGGATAAACAATTAACTTTAACTTCTGTTAAATTTGCCGAAAATTGGTAACGCTCCAGCATTACCTGGGCCACCCTGGGCTAGAAAAACTAATTTACCTCGTTTAAAATATCACATAATTTAGACATTCAAGAAAAATCGTTAAAGTTGCATTACACTGCGGCGCTCGATCGACCACTACAAACTCGTTGGCTTTACGACGTCCCAATGTAATGCAACTAGCACGATTTTCCTTGCAAGTCTACGAGTAAACTCGGCTTTAGGGTAGTTGTGACGTCAGACGTCACATCACTTCTTGGTTGAGGCACCGCCCACTGGTATACGTAACGCAATCACTCATCATCAATGTAGGCGGCATGACGTAGCACATCCCATTCAATCACACTTCATTCTATTATTAACCATTCTTTGCCATTATCACCCTGAAAAATAAACTTTACCCTTTCAATTTATTTACTGAGTCTGTAATTTAATTAATATTAACTCGACGTTTCTCTTGTAACATTTTCTTTGTTAAACGGAGCTCATTCAGAAACTAGCAGTGTTTTTTGAAACAACTTGAAATACTGCTGTTGTAGTTCAAAGAAGATTTTGAGCCAAAATAAATATGAAACTGGTAAGTACTCCAATAGCAAACCTAATTTCTGCCAAACCGCGCTAGGTTTTGCTGGAGTCAAAATAAATTTACCTAGGTACTTAAGTAAATAGCTTTTTGAGCTTAAAAACGCGTTGAACCATGTTTGAAACGTGTAGCTGTGCTCTTAACATTTTTAATTTTTTTCTATTTTTTTTTTATCGTTTACGACCTGGCAAAACTTAGCTGCCGACAGGGGAAGTTGAAAATCCGAGGGAGAGGCCTTTGCCCAGCAGTGGGACATAGAAAATGGCTAATAAAAAAAAATAACAGCTGATTTCTTTTCATTCATACATATTTATGCTCCGCTTGTGTGCTCTTATTTAAATATTTGTATAAGTATATTAATCTCGATTTATGAATGTTGATATACTTATAGAAACAGGACAATTACGGATAATTAGTTTAGCTGTTTAGGTGTAGACATTTGACGATCGCGGAAGGACATGTAAAAATGTGGGTAAAAAATCGAAAAATGCGACATACAAAAATGTTACGGGAAAGGTCCGTTTATACCTACAGACAGCGTGCCAGACACGTGTCAATATAAATTATTTAAGAGTGTCTGTCGGCGTCTGTGCGCCTGTGTCACGAATATTGACACTGTATAGAATATTTTTTTGTCATGGCACGTGTCTGGCACGCTCGATGTCTGTAGATATAAACGGACCTTAAAACCCAATAAATTAATTTTACGATCACGATAAAATACTACGGTTGCAGAACGCAAACAAATCAAAATATTTTAATGTAGCATCGTAGCATCCAGTAGCTGGCAGCTTCCTCGCACAACGTTCAGCATTGCTACACAGCGAGGAAATGCTGCCAGCATCTTTGGGTCCGCACCGAGGGGGATAATTAAAAAAAAAATCTAGTTATAGTTTAGTTAATACTTTGTTTTACTTTTAGTAATATTCTAAAATTAGTCTAATTTTAATTATTGTGATACTAAAAATCTATTTGTACCTACTTAAATAGATATAATTTCTAACCTTATTTACTTTTACTGAACTACCTACAGATTCAGGCCAGCTAAATAGTCTGCGACTTAAGTAATTTTAATTAGTAATCTTAGCTTACCTTTAGTACAATTTTAATATTATGACTTTGTATGATAATAAAGATCATAGAAAAGCGTTGAATGGACGGTACTTCTCAGCGACCACACGAAATGAGTAGATCCTTTTTACATTTTAAGTCTCGGGATGACATTAAAGCGGACACTCGGCAAGCGGACTCATCAAAACAAAGAACCTCACTTATCTTTTAATTAACTTCTGGGCTAAATTAAGTCTCTGTAGGAAATACGAATTACGTATCAAGCCAGTTTTATATATTGACTGACTTTCACCTAATCAGGATTAAACATGAAAAAATAATTATACCATATAAAAGTTTAAGTTTTCAGAAATTTATAACAAAAAGTAGATTTTCAAAATTATATTGAAGCTGTTGCATTAAAAAAACCAGCCGGAAGAGCGTATCGGACATGTCCAAGAGAGGGTTCCGTAGCCATTACGAAAAAATCAAGTAATATTTTTCAAACGATTTCGTATTGTGTACGGAAATCTTCCAAGTTTAGGTACTTATATTTTATGCCTTAGGCTGCTATTTACACTTAAACTAGTAATAATTCTCAAGAAATCTTTAGCCGTTATACTTTTCCTTGTAAATTTGATACATTTTATTTACTACCTAATCGCAAATTTTTCAAAAATTTTCCTCCCAACTGTTTAGATGTTAACTGTTAACTGGATGGGACGCTCGATTTTATTAAAAATTTGCACTTTTAAGTTGAATATTTTACAAACGAAATCGAAGAATCGTCTTGGAAACTCCCAAATGGTTTTAAAAGACCTATCCGACGATACCCCACACTATAAGGTTAGTCGAGAAAGAAAAAATCATCACAAATTTACTGTCTCTGAGCTTAGCCGCGGACAGACAGACAGACGGACTGACAGACATGGCGAAACTATAAGGGTTCCTAGTTGACTATGGAACCCTAAAAACTAAGCTTAGGAAGGAAAATCTCGATTTTTTTAAATGACATATCGACATATTGAAAAATAAGCCAATTTACTAAACTTAAGATTAGTTAATTTGAGAAATATAATTTCTGCAATAGGACAACCTTATTAATTAATTTCAGTTATGTTTTTTTGTTTTTACCCACTTCCGGTGGTAGCAAAAAACCTTGCTAATTATTTTAGGAAAAGAATGTTTACCAAAAAGTTCTTGGGAATTTTACATTAATACTGAATAAATGAAACTTTTTGTTTTATACTCAGAAAAGTATTCCGAACCAGATGTTGAATTAATTGCTTTCGTTTTCTCTTTGTCCAGTAATTTGTGTAATAATAGAAATATTTTGAAGCATGTTCAAATGGTGGCAGCTTCATTTTATGTGAATTGTGTTTCAATTTAAGAATAATTTACCGCGTATGCCCAAAAAGATATTAAAACATAAGATGCCGTTCTTGCTGAACCCAAAATTTCATTTATGTAACATGTGAGAAATTTAATACGAGAAGTCAAATAATGTTAGGTAAAATTTGATTTGATATATGTATGTATGTAAATACTTTATTGCACATAAAACACAAAGTAATACAAAAAAAGAAAACAACAAACCAAAAGAGTACAAAGGCGAACTTATCCCTAAAAGGGATCTTTTCAAGCTAACCTAAACTAGAAAGGAAAACTCAAAGATAGGCGAACAGTAATTTATGTACAGTGAGAAGAAAGAAATATATAACATAAATAAATATACTGAATAAACAACAATTAGTATGACATATATCGTTGCGAGAACGGAGGTAATTTCCTTAAGGCCTTCGCTCCAGGGGGCTACTACGAAATTCTAAAATCGAAGTTCGTATTCTACCGTCCCTCTTACTCTTATATTAAAATGATATAAGCGTCAGCGGAACGGCAAGATACGAAGTTCGAATTTTGTACTCCGTAGATTAGGGACTGGTTTTTCGTTTATAAGAATCAACACAAATTACGAACATATGGGTATGCACTTAGATGAATACTTCGATATATATACAAGTCTGAAAGTTATTGTAACGGGTCCATATCGGCTCGCATACTTATTGGAAGTCCGAATATAATGTTTGTCAGAACGATCGTTTGTCATAACTCTTTTTTCTCTGAATCCAATAATTACTCAAAATTGTTATAAAACAAACCTAACCTACCGATAGTTTTCTACAGGATGACCATTTAATAATTTCAGAAAACTGTAAGCTTTCGGTGGGAAAAAAATTATGACAAACGATGATTCGGACAAAAGTTACGGTATGACTAGCGAATGGTATGCGAAATTTGGCGCTTCCTATTGTAACATTTACCAGAAGTAAACCGTTCAAACGAATCATGCCTGTTGTTACTGTTTCAAATATTCTGTATGCTTTTTGTGTATTCATACTTGTGCTTTATTTGATGTAATTATATATTCACAAGTTGCTTTATGTCTCTAGAAAGACTCTAGCCGAATACTATGCTACTTTGATCTTGTGAACCTACATTATGTTGGTTAGAGTTTTAAATTAGGCACTACGACGGACAAATAGGTACTACGAGCTCACAGACGGTCTCAGAGTAATTTCGAATTTTTGTCTCATAAAATACAATGTAGATAAGGTAACGGCGCCTATTACCGCGGTAGTTAAGGAAGTTTTCAGATGAGTCCCAAAAATTAAGGGTATCTAAGCTCCTTAACAAACGAGAATATTTTTTTTATTTAAGAGCGTTTATTGAACTTTCAGTGTCGTAACTTTTTGGGCTTGTTTTAGTTATTAGTATTTGATAAAATAATTATTGAAATCAAAATACCCAAATCTTCTATTACCGTGGTAATGGACAGGCTGTGATGCTATTACCGCGAATTGAGCTATTATTACCGAGGGTATAAAAAAACAGCAATTTTCTACCATCGGTAAAAGGAACCCGACCCATGATTTGGAACTTAATACCGAGGAATTAAAAAAGGTAATAGCTCTGGTTCTGTATATTATAATGCACACCAAGTTGTTTTTGGAGAAAACTAAATAAAAAACTAAAATATGATTCGAATAGTGTTTCCACCCTACTGTATTTTTTAAGCTTATGCCACAATAAATAGTGTGATATATATATGCTGAGTAAAATTCACCACATTATTAAAAAAATCTGCACTTACGGTACCCTAAATTTGAATTATTTTAACGGAAAAATAAAATGTCACTCGGTAATAGATACTTCTTTAAGAACTTATCATCGACCCAAATACAATGGAATGGGTCGGTAATAGATTCTCATACATTCTATTACCGAGGGTTATGCGATCATACCATCGTTAATTGGCTTAATTTGGAGTATTGTAAAATTTAATTCCGACCCATAAAAACAATAGGATAGAGTTGTGTTTGCATTACAAATCAAAAATACTTATTACAACCTTGGCATATAACCAAAATTACGTAACTGGTAAGTAAACATAAAATTGTATCACAATATTTAAACAACTTGGCAAAATAACGGTTTCTATAGAAACGACAAGTTCAGTATTGAAGTTTTTGTTAAAAATTAAGAGTTTGTTAATACTTTTCATACCACGGAAATAGTTCTTTAAAAGCGTGAATAGATCAAGATTGGAATAACCGTAACAAATTATATAAACGGTCATTTATACCAAAAATAAAGCATGAAGAACCAAAATCACCACTTTGACTATTACCGTAGTATACCACGGCATTACAATCAACAGTTAAAAATGGCGCCTATTGCCGCTGTATTTTATTTTCCATTTTAATCGTATTTCTAGGTCAAAAAATATACGAAAAATATTCAGAACTCGTACAAAAAACTATAAAAATCCATTTAAAAACCATAACATTAGTTAAATTGCCATAACTAATATGTAAAACACTAAATAAGATCAGAGTCTGCTTGTATGTGGTGTCACGCGTTTGTATGGCAAATCCTCTTCCTTCGGTGCAGTTTCGGAAAATCATGAATTGCGAGATCTTTGATTCATTCACGTACACTAGCGCTCATAGATCCGTGAGTTGACTAAATAAGCTTTTATCGTGAAATATGATTTTTTCTAAGAAATCGATCGGTTTGATTACAAAATACGTATTTTAAATTGCCGCGGTGATGGCCGCCGATTTTGATACCCCCGTTAATAGGCGCCTTTACCTTATAGCACCAATAAAACTCTGGATTTAAATATATTAAGCAACTTTACCAAGTCACCATCGAATCTTTTTTTTTTTTTTCGTAATTGGTTTTATGGAGTCTTTTTCTTTTTTCAGAGCCGCTTTTAGCAACTTTACGTTTCAAGTTTGACAAAAACGGTAACGTTTCGTGTGCTCTGCCTACCCCATTTGGGATTACAGGCGTGTTGTTTGTGTGTTTTATGTATGTGTTTCTCTTTTTTATTTCAACTCCAAATTTGTTACTTTTACGGTCATCCTATAAAACCGCATCAAAAATACAAACTGTGACATGGATGCACAGAAAAACCTATCAAATCGAAGCTAGGTCCTCAGCATTCCGTGCTGCGTGCTATAACCCCTATACCACCGCTGGGCTTTTTTTTAATTGGAACTTTCTTTATAAAACCAACAGCCACAAGTGCTTGAACAAAATGATCTCAGAGGCATTGTGACAACCGTAGACGACGTCATTTTTCACTCGGAGAGGGCTGGTATACTTACCTAAAAGGATATTGTTCAGCATGATGACAAAGGCTTTTCAAGGCAGACATGACCCCTAGGCAACGAAGGACATAATTTTAAGAGAGATAGAAATAAAATATATGTATTTAGGTGTTATTCCAGTAGTTAGTAGGTAATGTTTTCAGAAAAGTATTTTTAAGTGTATAGAAGTTTTACAGATTGTTTGGGGGTACACTGAGAAAACTAACAATTTTTTTGATTTTGAAGACCCTAATACATAAACATTAAAAAATGTTTTTATTCTTATTAGATTTTTTACACTTATCTCTGAAAAGGATAGTAGGTATGAAAAAGATAAAGAACATTATTTTTTATAAAATTCCATTGAAAAGTCCCCTAGTTTCGGTTTCTGTATCGGCCCGTTTCGGCCGAAAAATCATATTTCGGCCAAAGGTTCCGTTTCGGCCAAAAAAACAGCCGAACCTTTCGGACGCGCCGAAACTGCGCACTTTCGGGTGGCGTTCGTCTAACGTCGAATGCGCTCAGCAATAAAACCTACTCAGAAACATTCGCATTTATGGTATCTTTAAAGATGAAGATTACATGCATCTTGTCATTTATCAATAAAATTATTTTATATAAATTAAATAGGTACCAAATATATAGTTTAAATACGTACTAGCTCAGTTTGCAAAGTAGCACAGATTAGAAAATAGCACCCAATTACATGAAACTATATAGCGTAAAGATTCGCAATGGCTTTCGACCGCGGTGCTACGCGGCTACGGCGTAGCAGCTCGTAGCCGCTACGACCGCTACGAATTAACAACGATATTGGAATTCCTCGCTGTGAAATACGAGTTGGTTTATAGTTTCTTACATTTACCTACCGTAAGTTTAATCAGAAAGTATGTTTGTGGGTTGTTTATTTTATTATCTTTTTGTAGATTGCATGCATATAAACAAATGAAATTAACCATGAGATATTTATAAAGGCACTAGCCGCTATCCGCGACTCCGTCTACGTAAATTTCAGTTCCCACTATCCCGCAGGAATTTTTTGAGATGAAAACTATCCTATGTCCTTCCCCGGGACTCAAAATATCTGTATACCGAATTTCATCTAAAACGGTTTATACGCGATCAAGTAACAAACAAACAAACTAACAGACTTACAAAATTCTGCATTTCTTATATTGTTGGGATGGGAAGTAGGATACTTATCCCCTATAGTGTTTTCTACCAGTTGTTAACGATTAACAGGACAATAGAAATAAGAGTACACACGATATGAAAAGTAATAAGACCAAATGCACGAGTTAGTTACTATAGGTACTAAATTTAGCCAATTTTTTTTTCAGTGTCAAGGCGCACATAAAACATATATTTGAGGTTCGCGAACATATTCGCGTAAACTGCACACATTCGTACGTGCTAGAGCCACACACATCACGATAACGCGAACATTCGCTTTATCGCGATGTGCGTAACCGAATATTCGCGAATACTTCGGCACTTCGGGTGAAACCGGAGACACTTCACCCCTCTGTCAGTAAATTTGCGCACATCGAAGGATTTCTTTATCGATCGATATTTTTCTTTGTTTGCAATGTGTCCATGCCGTAGGCTGAAGATATAGATTTATCGCAATATTTTTTATTGCGATGTGTGTGGCCCTACCATTATATTAATACTCAAACCAATGACCGAATGCGTACGCGCATGTAAAGGTCCCAAGTTAAACATGTTCAAGTTTTTTGTGTTAGGGTTTGTGATGCCAATGACTGTAATTTTCTCAAGTTTAATAGTCACGCTGCGAAACTAGTCAAGCCAATCCAAATTTCAACGCTTGTTACTAAATCAAGTTGAAGTATTTCATCAATCCACGTCAAGTGGCAAGCTACACCGAACAAGGTCATTATTTTAGAGAGACATATCCTAACTCTAAGTGCCTCGGGAGAGGAGATGGGTGTGGAAACCAGAGTACTAGGGTTGCCATAATTTAATTATTTTATTGTAGGTACTTATGTACGGACTTAACCGTGAACTTAACAGTGAAGAAAAATATCACGAGAAAACCTGTACGCCAGTGTACGCGGCCTGCGAAGAAATTGAGGGGTGTGTAAGTGATTGAATGGTGTGTGTGGGCGTGTGTGTGTGTGTGTGTGTGCGCACTGGTTATAAGTATCACTAATTGTAGTTAGTACCAAATAATTACCTAGAAATAATATAAAATCTATACAATAAAGGTTTTTTTCTTTAGCAAATCCTTCAACCGAAACTATACGACAATTCGCAATAATTTTATATCCATAATATCCTTACTTCGCTCTTTCACTCTTTGCCGTATTTTTTCTTAAATCAACTTAAAAGCAATTTGATATAGATTTATCATATTTTCATTTATGTCGTGTTGTACCTACTAATATTTAGCATTATGCTATTGGTGCAACAATTAACCCACCTATGTGGCGTTTCAAATTAAAATTACGAGAAGAGATAAGCGGCTGGACTGCGGACAGGAATTTCGGGTCCCCTGAATTCCGGGTATGTGAATACGGGTGGATTGGAAACTTGCAGAGCAGGCTCAAGACACGCCACTTATTGAATTTACTGTAATATCCTCAGCAGCACAAAGTTTGGCCCACTCTACATACAAAATGACCTGTTACTGCATACATTTAAGGGCCAGATTTTTGCCGCTCAGTATATTTATTTCGTTTCTTTGTTATTTCATTAAACTTTACAATTTAATGCTCTTAGTTCTATGTATTTAAAGCATGATTATTGTTTAGTCTCATACGAAATGTAAAATTTGTTTTGAGTAAATGATGTTGAACCTGAATATTAGCGAATTTAAAGGTACGCAAGTCCATTCCTCATAAACAATAAGCACACTGGCCAGGTAGCAGCCCTAACCACGGGTATCATCTGGTCCGAACTAACGGCATTAATCTGAAAGTTTTCTTGTCCATTTGTAACCCAATCAAGTCCACCCTTTTAGTCAAATTAAAACAAACTTCACAGACTTCATGTAATATTTAACGTATTTACTGGCAATGCTTTTAATTTTGGATAAGTTTTTCTTTCGGGAACGATGGGGACACCTTCGTTTGCGGTCTGACGTAGTAGATGGATGAGCTCGAATACCCAGAATACGCCGTTTATCATAAGGTCCGAAAAAAGGTAAAAAAAACTGTCAAATTAGATCCGGGTAGTTTCGTCAAGATGTACGTATACTTCATTTAATTTAGAATTAGAAACCACAATTATATCATATTGCGTCTGGTCAACTACCTACTTCTTACCTAGCAAATAGTCCAGTACAATAGTTTGTTTGTTTGTTTATACTCTTTATTGTACAAAAGGGAAATACAAAAATATCACACAAAAAGAAGTTGTAAGTACAAAGGCGGACTTATCCCTGAAGGGATCTCTGCCAATAGTCTGGGAGCAACAAAATAAAATTGTTTTAATGCCAATTTATTTGCGTGTCGTCAATTGTTATTCTAGTACAAATTGTAAAGAGATTATAGTTCACGAGCCGCAATATAATGTTGCTGTGGTTTCTAATTCTAAATTAAATGAAGTATACCTAGGTATTTATGAAACTATGCAGTTGAGTAGTATTACGGTACATGAATGTAAATATTTTGTGTATTTTACGTGGTATACGGACGAGGTTGGCGCTTCTTATTAAACAAAGAGTATACTTGTATCAGGAGACACCGCTCCTCAATAACAATAAATGGTAGAATCATAATAAACTAGAACTAAACAATTCTTACAATAATAATAAAGCTAACCAGTTACTTTAAACGGCAGTACCTACTAATAGTTATTCTGTAGTATTATTGCGCAAATACTAGGTAGGTATGCATAATGGATGGTACCAATAGGTATGTATCAAAAGACGAATAGATACAGTCAAAGAAATTGAATTGCATACCCGGCTGGAACTTTTTCACAATCAATATATCGACATGTTCATTGACTGATGTACAAAATATCAACACGGCATTTGCAGTGAAAAAGGTTTCACACTGGTAAGAAAAGAGAACGAGCCTCAATTACGTAAGTGCTTCGTTTATTTCAGATTACTATTATATTCTAATATCATTTATCTTTATTTAAAGTAAGTCTACATAAAGGTAAGTATGCTGTAAATACTATAGTGAACATTTACGAATAAGTATGGACATTGTTCTCTTCTTCTCTTGGAAAAACAAAATATATGTATTCATAAGTGATGAGTCTGATCTCATTCTATTTGATCGCCCCATTCCAGGAATGTATTTGTCGCATATTTCGTTCCATTCGTAGAAAAGGAGTCATTTACCATTTACGATGTAATTATAGCTACGTCCCTGTAAAAGGCAAAGGTGTTTTGATGTGAACCTTAATTTATGTAATAACATTTTTTTTTTTTTTTTTTTAACAACATTTTGTAATAACATTACTTTTGATATAAATAGGTATGTATAGGTATCTGATATTTCGCTCGAATGAAAGTATTAAAGACGTGGTAGTAAAGAAGTGGCAGACATTTCGACATCGTTTTTACATATAGGTAGTTTTAGTTTACAGCCAATGCGTTTTCATTCGTACAAGCTCGTATCGCCACCTACACCGAAACTATTTGACGTTTTTTCTTATTTAAATATAGGACTACAACGATACTGGACGGGCTGGATATTGGGTGTCTTATATACCAGACTATGGCGGCCAAAAGGTTAAATTGTGGTTATCTCTTTACTTAAATAAAATGTGGAAAAATTTTCCATGGGTATACCTACTCGAAACTACTAGAATAAACTCGAAAATGTTCCCTTACCATATTTTCGGTGTCTTTTTTGCCCGACTACGGCAGAGCAAAAGAAGTTGTTTTGATCCGTCTTAAGTAGGTATTTAAGTATGTAGATACATACTATATAATTATAATTCCGTTGCTTAGTAGGTACCCATAACACAAGCATTGCTAAGCTTACTTTGGGACTAGGTCAATTGGTGTGAATTGTCCCGTAATATTTATTTATTATTATTATTTAAATATATTTGTCAATTCACTGATCCCTCCAATCTTAATTACGCTCCCGTGAGCTTGTAAAATAAACCGCTGTCAGCAAATAATGCATTTATCAACCACACGTTACTGCCATTAGCAACGGCTGGCTGCTTCGTTAAGTAAGTCGATGAACGATCTCCGTGACGCTGTGCGGAATAACGTTGAATTTATTGAAACGTTATTGACTTAGCTAATCACTTTTATCGTTTAAATAACGGTATACATACAGAATACCGGCTGTTAACGACTGATATAATGTCCGCGTTGAAGGGGACGCTGTCTGATTAGAGTGTTGGATAGGTGCAGTCGAAAAAACTGGATTAAGTACCAATGTGAAACCTTAATTTGTTCTGCTAATGTCATGTTGATATTCCATCATTGTCAAAGAAATCATGGTGAAATTGATTATGAAAGGGCTCCACCCTGTAACGGATTCATTTTCCACGACTACCAGAAAACTTTAATGGGAATGTTACAGTGTGTGTTATATTTTAGCATGATAAGTGCGGTGCGAGTGCTGTAATGGTTATCAGTTTAAGTAGTTAAGAAACCTGTGAACGTGGTGTAGAATCCTGAAAATTCTCAGCTCATGCTCAAACAAGCTTGCACTATACTATAGGTACCTACTTACGTACTATTTGAAAACTTTTTAACAAAAGATTAAAGCGTTAAAAACAATTAAGTAGCTTGTGCTGAAGGACAAGTGGCACAACAATGTTTCTTTTCTTTTTTCTTTTTAATCACACTTTATGAAAGACTAGCTTTTGCCCGCGGCTTCGCCCGCGTGGGATTCGGTTATCGCGCGGTGTTCCCTCGGGAACTGTGATTTTTTCGAGATTATAAGTAGCCTATGTCACTCTCGAGTCCATAAACTATCTCTATGCCAAAAATCACGTCGATCCGCCGCTCCGTTTCGACGTGAAAGACGGACAAACATACACACAAACACACTTTCGCATTTATAATATTACTAGCTTTTGCCCGCGGCTCCGCCCGCGCGGTATTCGGTTATCGCGCGCTGTTCCCTCGGGAACTTTACTGTGCATTTTTCCGGGATAAAAAGTCTGCCGCCATACGGAAAAAAGACACATCTGCCATTGAAAACAAATGGCGCATGCGTCTTTTTTCCGTATGGCGGCAGAAGTAGCCTATGTCACTCTCGGGCCCATAAACTATCTCTATGCCAAAAATGTGAAAGACGGACAACACACAAACATACAAAAACACACACTTTCGCATTTATAATATTATATAGTATAGATAATATTAATATGGATTTACTAAGGTGGTTCTATTATATTTGTGCTGAATTTGGCAAACAAAATTATTCATATTATTATTAACTAGATAATCAACAGTATACCCAGGTTTACCTAACGTTTTAATTTTTCAACTCTGGACGAGGAAGCGGCCCTTAGAGATTCATTTACGTCTTGTTTTTAAGCCAGTGGGAAATTTTAAAGCGACGACTAAAGTTAAAATGCAAACGAGCCCAATAGTTGAAGAAAATTAGATTGCAATGTATGGAAAAATAAGCAAAATTAAAGCAAGAGGTTTATCTATCAGGATATGTAGGTTATGGAGAAATAATAAATTTTACCCACTCTCCCCCCCCCCTCCGGGGGGAGCGTCACCCCCCCGCGCCCTCGAATATGTCCCGGATCGCGGTATTTTCCATTATAAAAGAAAACCGTACACGATACATAAAAAGTGTGTAGGAACGAAATAATCCTAGATAAATTTACTATAAACCTTTCATACATACAAAAGCGATACCACTTACAGTTTCAGCGCAATCTGGCACCAAATACGAACATTTTTAATAATTTATCCAGTTTTTTTTGTTAATTGTTTAGTTTTTTCAATTATTTCACACTTTACCGCCAAGATATGTATGACTAAAGTAAAGAACAGGATATCTTCTTTATAAAAAGGTATAATTAATTTCTAAACTCATTCATTTGACGCTGCTATGCTATTTTGAAAATTCACCATAATCAGCTACTGCGACATTAACTTAGGAAAAAGTACCAAAAAAAAAACTATTTAGTCCGTAAGTAAGATTATAATAAAATATTACACATTTTTTAGGGTTCCGTAGCCAAAATGGCAAAAGCGGAACCCTCATAGTTGCGCCATGTCTGTCTGTCTGTCTGTCTGTCCGTTCTCGGCTTTGCTCAGAGACTCAATGCTAGAAAGCTGTGATTTTGCACGAATATATATGTAAACTATGCCGACAAAACAGTGTAATAAAAAATTAAAAAAAAAAATTTTTTTTAGTACCTCCCATAGACGTAAAGTGGGGGTGTTTTTTTTTTCTCATTCAAGCTTGTAGTGTGGGGTATCGTTGGATAGGTTTTTTAAAATCATTAGGGGGTTGCTAAAACAATTTTTCCATTCAGTGATTCATTTGCAAAATATTAAACTTTAAAGCGCAAATTTTCATTAAATTCGGGCGTCCCCCCCTCTAAAATCTAAACCGGTGGGTAGAAAAAATTAAAAAAAATTCAGGACGATAGTAAGTATATCAAACTTGCAAGGAAAACTATAACGTTTAAGTTTTCTTGAGAATTATTAGTAGTTTAAGAATAAATTGCAGCCTAAGGTATAAATATACCTAAACCGTCCGTCTGTCATAGCCAATTTGATCCGAAACTACTAGACCGATTGAATTCAAATTTAGTTCACCTATGTAAATTGATGACCCAAACACGGACGTGTAAAGTAAATTAATTAATTTTAAACACGGGGGCCAGTTTGGGGGGATGGGGGGGGGGGGGGGGTAAATTAGAAAAAAAATGTAGAAACTATATCATGTGACATATCAAATGAAAGGGTACATTATGAAAATCTCAAATATATATTTTTCATTATTTTAAATTAATCCGTTTTGAAGTTATTTAAGAAAATAGGTGAAAATTAACCATTTCCCCGCCCCTATCTCCTAAAAGCCCAGCAGGGCCTACATTTTTTTTTTTAATACAGAAAATAGGTCCATACCTATAGCTTATAGGAAAACATATGAGAATCTAATGGTATGTAAAGTAACACCATTTAACCAGTATGAACCTTTATATTTCGCTGAATGGCCAAATGAACTAAATTAAAAAAATAGCATAGCAATGGTAAATGAAAGATTTTAGAAATTAATTATACCTTTTTATAAAGAAAATATTCTATTCTTTACTTCTGTCATACATATCTTGGCGGTAAAATGTGAAGTATTTGAGAAAACTAACCTTTTAGCCGAAAAAATAGATTAATTATAAAAAAAGTTAGTATTTGGTATCATATTGCGCTGGAACTATAAGTGATATCGCTTTTAAATGTATGAAAGGTTTATAGTAAATTTATCAAGGATTATTTCGTTCCTACACACTTTTTATGTATCGTGTACGGTTTTCTTTTATAATGGAAAATACCGCGATCCGGGACATATTCGAGGGCGCGGGGGGGTGACGCTCCCCCCGGAGGGGGGGGGAGAGTGGGTAAAATTTATTTTTTCTCTATAACCTACATATCCTGATAGATAAACCTCTTGCTTTAATTTTGCCAAATTTTGATCTAATTGTACTGAACTACAATATTAATGAACGCTATGCTTTTAATTGAAACAGTGCAATGAAATGGGGAAGAGCGGGACCTAATTCATAATTCAAAATGTACTTAAACCTACCTTGCCATGGGTTTTGCTACCTTTCGTATGTCATTAGTAATCCTTTCTGAATTATCCTTTGGTACTGATACATGCTAATATGTACTTACAAAATATATAGATACCTATGCGATAGTAGGTAGGTAACTCAGTCTGTCTTCTATCTATCTTCACGTTTAAATCCTTGAACCGATTTAGATTAAATTTGGTATGCTGATACTTTGAGATCTTGGGCAGGAAGGAGAGTTTTTATCCCGAAAAATGCACAATGTAGCGGAATAGTGATAAACAAATTCTTCGCAGACCAGAAGTCTTATTTCCTAACGTTTCTGACACTCGCGATCGCAATAAAATGACAGCTTTTGTATGCGAAATATGTCATTTGATTGCGATCGCGAGTGTCAAAAACATTAGGCAATACGGCCTCAGAGGTCTTATTTCCAAACGTTTCTGACACTCGCGATCGCAATAAAATGACAGCTTTTGTATGCGAAATATGTCATTTGATTGCGATCGCGAGTGTCAGAAACGTTAGGCAATAAGGCCTCCGATCGATGTTAGCACTAAATTTAAATATTGTTCTTCCAGGCGAATGGCCACCTCAATAAATAGAAGATTGTCCGAATAGGTATTACTATTAAATTTTTGAATTATATGTTCGGACTTCTATTAAAAACTGTTAAAACTCACAAGCTTTTAAAATAATAGGTACTCAGGCCGTAACATTTTCAAACATTCATGTCCAATAAATAAAATACCGATACTTTCATCGAAAGCGTCGCTCGGTGACTGAGGAAAAATTCGTTCTAGTTAGAGAGATACGTTTTCTAAGAAGATTGATTCAAACTTTTTCCATTACCGACCGTTTAAGACGAAGTTCAATCAACATATTCATCCTCTTCTTTCATTCTCGTAGCTAAAACCTGAAATTACACAATGTTATCCTAAGAGCTTGCTCGGAACTTTGTCTTCGATTATGCTTCTTAATTGATTCGAGGAATACTTGCGCAATACTAGGAATAATGTGACCGAAAATTGAGGAATAAATAAATATGTGCCTCATGGTCAGTGATGTAAATAATGCAGTTGTTCTTTTCATAAATAACTAATAAATTTTATTACGTTTTATATATTATATTATTTATATTCTTGAAAGACATTGGGGATATTACATTACTTTATAATTACTATGGGGACATGTCAAGAACGCTGCACATTGCTTCTGGACAAGGAACTTGTTAATTTAGTTATTTATATTTTCTCTTTCTTAAAGTGAATATACAACTAAATATCGAGCAAAAAAAATCACGTTTGTAATCGCGTTTGGTGACAGACAGGACAGACAGCCGGACAGTGGAGTCTTAGTAATAGGGTCCCGTTTTTATTCTTTGAGTACGAACCCTAAAAAGAAAATTTTACATTAGGTATACAAGTGGTATACCTACCAACTATCTCAATTTTTTTGTAATATTTTGGGGCTAGATGTCTTGGAGAAATTAACTTCATTCTTTTTCTTCAGAAGTTCCCTTAAAGTAATGGTAATCAAAAATAAAACGTAGGGATACAAAGGCTGAATATATTTTTATACATTTACGCTTAATATGCTTTCTTAACGTTATGTTACTGTAAAAGTTAACCTGGTATTTTATTTTACCCCTTTGCCATCTGAAATATTTATTGGCTAGAACCAAAATATATTTTTGCCAGCGAGAATTAAGACTAAAAGCACAAGAAATCGCTATGTGCGCTATACGTTAGGTACTGTAGCTAGTAAACAACATGTAGTTACCTAAAATCTAACTGAATTTACCTACTTTAGAAGTATTGGTAGAAAGAAATCTTACAGTTTATTGAAAGCGTACTTACCTAATAAATAAAACATGAGACAGCCGTCTTGAGATGTCCAAAATGATGAGGTCACTTCAAAGTGCCGGGACTGTCTATACTTTACTCCTATTAATCTAATTTCATTTTTAAAGAATCTTAAAAAATTACGTGACAAAAATTTGTTAATGATTCAGAGGGAGGTACTTAAAACATTAATAATTTTCTTAGGAAAGCTACTTGTTGAAAGAATGCAACGTTTTAAAGAATGATAACGCATTTCTACTTTTTGTCTGAACTCAAGGCCCTTATTAAGAGGCTTAGATTTTCTTTGTGGTCGCTCTAATTACTAGGGATGGGCTGAATATTCGTCTTATATTCGGTACTAGCTTTTGCCCGCGGCTCCGCCCACGCGGTATTCGGTTATCGCGCGCTGTTCCCTCGGGAACAGTGCATTTTTCCGGGATAAAAAGTAGCCTATGTCACTCTCGGGCCCATAAACTATCTCTATGCCAAAAATAACGTCGATCCGTCGCTCCGTTACGGCGTGAAAGAGGGACAAACATACAAACATACTTTCGCATTTATAATATTAGTATAGATTCGGCATATTCGGCAGTTTTACATGGTACAAGCTTTGCTTAGTTTGGGACTAGGTCAATTGGTGTCAAAGTGTCCCATGATATTCGTATTCGGGCGAATATTCGGCTAAATCATCGAATGTGGGGCAAAGTAGTACTCGAACTTTTTTTTACGTAAAGGAATCAACTATGCCGAATATTCGGTTCAGTAAGTTTTACCGAACATTCGGTCCAATATTCTTATTCGGTGAAACCTATGTTCGGCCCAACTCTACTAATTACTTACAATGAGATACTTCTTTGAGACAGTCTTTGTTTGTAGAAAATAATAAAGTTTAAATTGAATAAAAAAAAAATAGAAACAAGTCAAGTCGGATTAGAATTAAATTAAACCATGTTTACTTTCATTTGATTTATTTTCGTAATATTCAACTGTTGACCGACAACAAATTACCTTATCATATCCAATTTGTACATAATGACTTAAGAAAATATGGCAACACTCATATTTAACAATAAATACGTGATAGTTACTGGTGTCATTATTTTTTTGAGGTTGTATATAAACAGCCCTCTTTGCAGCGAGGGAATTAATAGCAAGGATTTCTAGCAGTATCTGATAAGATTTATTTAAATAGATTTAATATACATGACAGGCAGCCCTTGGAGACAAGTTTCTTTCACTTATTCGATGTAATTTTACTACTAAACGTCACAATAACCTCTTGTTTGTCGTTTCAAGTCAATCGAGTTTTACAATACACCTGAAAACACGCACATTGTTGCTCAATAAAATGACTGATTTAAACAACGACAAACTAAAAGTTTGTTCGATTACATTTATTAAAAACGTCCACATCTCTATCATTAAATATGTAGGTATTAAATTGCACAATCTGATTACATAATTATTGTGAGTGACAAAGATAAAATGAACAGCTACTTAACATCACAACATCATTGTATTTATTTCAAGTTAATATGAATTAATAGTTATTTGTTATGCAAGGCTGGAAAGTGACTGTTTGACGCGAGTGCATATATTGAAACCCGAGCAAGCGAAGGATTCTAGGATTGAACCACGAGCGAAGCGAGTGGTTCAAATGAAGAATCCTGAGCGCAGTCGAGGGTTTCAAAGGCACGAGATGCTAAACAACTTTACAGCCGAGCGAAACACACAATTTTTCACCTCACTACAGCGAGAAAATGGCAAATGGAAGAAAAACTGTGCAAGTAGTTTTTGATAAGTCGGTTTTATTATCCACTTATCAAATATGCAACTTGCAACTACTATGCAACTTTTTAGTAGTATAAAGGTATAATAGTATTTACAATCCAAATCGATATTTAACGGCATTACAGTGGGTACCGTACATACAGTTACTATTTTGAAAAGGATTGCATGGCATAAGTATCGAGGCGTACTAAAAATTAAAAAATAAACGTTTAGTAATAAGAATAAAATAACAAATTAATTAACAGATTTAAATATTAGGTACTTACTTCAACAAATGTATGACGAACTTTCTTTGTGAACACGTCGTCAATATTCAACGCTTTCTTTCTCAACCTCGCATCTACCCGAATTGTATACAACAAATAAACACTCTATCGTACTTAACATAAAGATGATTTAATGGCAATTTTGTGGCCAGATACGAGGTTGTGAAAGTAAGCGGTCGATGTATTTTCAAGGGGGCAGCCGTTCACGATAACGTTCGAATTTCAAAAACTCTTTTCAGCCTAGAGGATAAAAAGCTACTTTCCACGCAGATTTCGAAGGATAAAGAAAGCATTTTCGAGCTAGTGAGGTGAAAAATGTATTTAATGTTTGATTTTTGAATGATTGGTTACAAATGCTCTTAACGCGCAACAAACAACTTTAAGTCTTAGTAAGAGAGGGGCTCGCCGGCTCCCGCTAACAACATCTTATAGACATATAGAGTGTAACAACAGATAGACCCGCTACATGAGCTTACCTCACTTTGCCGCTGCTTCCCACAAACCTCCAAAACGACCATTCGTTGAAAAACTTGACACAAACTCCCAAACGCACGATCAACTAAATTTTTAAACATCCTATAAACATTTTCTTAAACACTTGATATGAATCCACTATTCTAAAATAGTGTTGTGCGCTAACATGCAAATACAAGGAAGACAATAATTATTAGAGAAACCATTTGAACAAGCAAGTTTTTCAACAAATACTTTCACCGTAGACAACGAGATAATACGATTTATTCGAAAGTAGACCATGATACAATCGACGAATAAAATAGTAGTGCTCGAAAGTCTGAATGGTGACATTTCAAATTACATTTAATTGAGATGCAAAAATATTTACACAATCTGCCAGTTCTGATAGATACTTATCGAATACTATATGTAGTGCCACTTGGGACATAAATTGAATTATTTATATAAATATGTAATCTCGACAATCGGGTGCTCAACAACGATACGTAAACGTAGCCTAATATGAACATTATTATTTAGCGTTCAATGCATTGGCACTGCTTGTTATAGTGTTGAAGTAATAAGAGTTCAAAACATTTAGGTAGTTGCTGTCTCGCAGTGCATGCAGTATTTAAATAATAATTATTCTGAGATTAGGATAAACTGTGTTAAACACCTCAAGTCCATGCGTAGGCAATGACAAAGCGCTATAGTTGTTTATAAATCCCCGAAACGTGTCAGTTGTTCGTGTGGTAATTGTGTCGTTTATTTGGTTGCGAATCCAATTCAGAGAACAAATAGAATACTCAGTTGAGATCCTCAATCAACTGTATAGTGTACGTTGTAATACTGCAGCAAACTTTCGCGTCGCCATGACACCCATTCATCGGTCTGTACCATCTCAATTAGCAACTGTACTATATGTTTAACGTTTATAAATTTCGGAAAGGCCTATCTAATATTCTAAAAGGTTTCTACACTTACATTTATATTATACTGTATCAACTTTTCAACATTCTGAACCAGTCATGTCGAATCTTACCCTCGTGTATACGTTGTATGTAAAATCTATTTTTTCTTAACATCACAAAAACGATCAGTTCTTCACTAGCTGACAGTCGAACGACAGCTTTGAGAAAACAAAAATGGAAATGTATCTTTAGCTTTTGACAAATACGTAGAGATAAAGCAGAGGCATAGAAGTTTTTTAACATTTGTTACTTACATTGTTATTTTATTATTGTACTTACCTTAAATTACAAATTAACAAAAATATGTTTTTGTCTAAATGGAAATAAAATAAAATTGTTTTCAAGATTTATCTTGTAGGAAAAGACATATAAGCAAAGGCAAATAGCTAGCTGACATATTTATTTGTATTGCATTTTTTTTTGATAGTTTAACAGCACTAACATATTATTGAATATTTTTTTTCGAATCCACGGAGACAAATGTCAGTGATATGCCCATAAAAAAACACCCGGTTTGTTCACGCTAAAATACTAATAGCAAACTAACAATTATGCCTACTAAAAGGTAACTCTATATGTATTATTTTGCGATATTTCCGCGCATTACAAATACAAACTTCAGCTAACTTATTTGACCGACGACATGCTCTAAAAATGTACTTTCCAGCTTTCTCCTTATTACTTTTAACCAGACCTTTATTTGCCAGACGACTGACTGATATTTTAAGAGTTTATTCGTATGGGTTTTCGATCAAATTAAAGAAAACCGTACGCCGTACGCGACATTTCGTTGAATGCTCTTTCATATCTCGTTTTGAACACTGTTAAATTTATGAAAATACAACTTTAATTTCTTACCAATAAACGTACTAACCGATCTCGCTTTATACAAGAATATCATTTCATTTGCCACACCACCCGTCCGCAAAGTAATTACGTGCGACAAATTCGACCAATTCTCTTAGAATGTTTATGAAAATCATTTCCGAGCTTCTTTTCCGTTACGATCTATCTTACAGTATAATACCGACTGAACCCGCCGACTCAATGAGAATTCTCACGTCCAATACTTAATAGATGTAGTACAGTAAAGTTATGTTTAAGTAGAGCCGCCGGTCGGAGCTAGCTTTGGTAGGCCGACGGCGCGTACTATAAGTTTGACGGTGTCAAACCACGTCGATTTCACCATATGCTTAATTAGACCTTTTGTCTGGGTCCGTTTGCAAACTCTTTGAGGTTAATTTCACTGTTACCTGGTCGTTAGTAATTTCTCGTTATAACCACTTGTAGTTTTAATCGAAGAGCTGATAAGATATCAGCTATGACGGTCGCCGTCGGACAATCTTGAACGTGCAATATACGTTGTCAAATAATGTACATACCTACTGATTATTTATTATCTGATAGCAAACATGCTTTAGATTGGATAGCGGACCGTTTTCAAACATGGGTTGCTAGAACATGGCAAAGAGCTCGCAAGTGGACGCCTTAGGTCTTGTGGGACAGTGGTTTAGTTCTGCGCCTACGCATCTTCGTTGAGTTGCTTGAACAGGAGCGTTTCCTCAAAGATGTATTTCTTGAGAGTCTCTTTGGGCAGGTCGTCCAGCTCCATTGCGAACCGGAACGGCTCCTCTGCCACTGGCTGCCGGGGAAATGAGCATAAATTATTTGCATTATATTTCAAACAACTTCGAGTTACGGTTTTTACAGTTTGCAAACGCGACTTTTATGGTTTCCATAGATTTCTAAAAAGTAGTAGGTAGTACGGTTTTTGATTGCAAGTTTGCTTACGTCATCGAGTACCACAATAAGGACATACTATAAGCCACACGAAAACACAAGCCGAAACATGAATGCACAGAAAAACCAGAAAAAATAGACCAGCGCTGGGAATCGAACCCAGGTCCTCAGCATTCTGTGCTGTGTGCTATTCCCCTACACCACCACTGGACAGTGGACTGGTCCAGTGGTGGTGTAGGGGAATAGCACGCAGCACGGAATGCTGAGGACCTGGGTTCGATTCCCAGCGCTGGTCTATTTTTTCTGGTTTTTCTGTGCATTCATGTTTCGGCTTGTGTTTTTGTGTGAAATTTATATAAACTTTCACGGGATGACCGTAAAAGAAACAAAAATTTGGAGTTGAAATAAAAAATACAAAAAGACTCCAAATCGTAATCTTGATACTATAAGCCATTAATCACACGTTACGTAAAAAAAAAACAAGGATGCCTTACTTCCATAAGTCGGGTTGATAGGTAGGTATTGTTTTGTGGTCAAAATTAAGAGTCAGATCTATAACTTGATTAAAGGACGTATAATTATCTCCATGTGGTACTCGATGACGTAGGTAAACTTGAAATCAGATCCAGTATTACAGTATTTTTGTTAATGGACAGTAGTATATACCGGTATATAAACACCTCATTGCCACAATTTGAATTCCCATTAGCAACGAAGTGAAATGTTATTAATGACGATGTTTGCCTGCAGAAATTGAAGGCGCCAAACCCCACGAGTCTGTACTGCTAATTTAATTTCCCGGCTGAGTGCCGTCAGGTCATCAACTAAGTTGATTACTCCACGCAATTTTAATTCAAATATTTATTTAGCTAACGTATAATTTAAGGTCCGTTTTCGGGACACTAATGACTTACAATTAAGTTAACGACACGGTGCCACAGACGTGGGCGGAGGAACGGACAAATATTGGGCTTACACGCGTAACATGAGCAGAGCTTAATTATCAATTAAAACCAAGAATACTTTTCAAACCAACGGCAATTTCAGAGAATATACCGACTTGCACTTGTCCGGTTTTATACGCATAAATGAATATTTTAACGAACAATAATAGACTGTGTACTGTCTTAGATGCAAATTATCTTCTGCTGGTAAAAATATGTTTATCATTACAGCCCTGAATAATTTAGAGCTCAGAAATCATTTCTATTATTACTCTGTTTTGCAAGAAAAGAAAGACATTTAGCAAAATATTTATTTAGTATAACGTTACAAATTAATTTCGTGCCTTGTTTAGTTAGAATAACTGCCGCTGGGCAGACAAAGACATTAAAAAGATCTGTTCAGACATTTACAAGTCTTGCTTACATAGTTTTGAGCTAAATAGTATGTTTAGTTTGGGTCAATTCTTATGAGCCGAATTTCGGTTACTTTCAGTGGTCGGATTAATTTGAAAATTAGTAAAATATATATAAACTACGCGATAATTTAAGTAAAATCAACAAAAACCAATAAAGCGCTTTAAAACGGCCCTCATCCTTGCTAGCTTACCTCATCATTGGGATCGTAGTATTGCTCCAAGTAGGGGTGTGCGAGGGACTCCTCGACGGTGATCCTCTTGTGAGGGTTGAACGTCAGCATACGGTGGAGCAGGTCCAGGGCGCGCGCGTCGGCGCCCGGGAATAGATCTACCCAGGGCACGCGCGGCTTGAACGGCAACGACTCCAAGTAACCGCGGGCCTGGGGAAAGATTACATTGTTCAATTCTCCATAATTTTGCTATTAACTAGATAAGAAATTGAGTAGAAAAAATAGACATTCAATTCAAAATAAATAGAAACGTTTATTCGTATGTAGGCCTCCAGCGCTTTCAGAGAGACCATCATTGCCAAGAAGAATACGCCGCAAGGAACTTTGCAATACCTTTCATCTTTTTTAAATAAAATATATAATTACAATTAACTTGACTACGAAAGCTAACAAAATAAAGTATAAATATATAAATTAAAAACTAAAATTACACCCCTTACTCACAGACTTCAGTATTCAGTAAGAGGAAATAAAAAGATAATTTAACGGGCATGCCAAGCAAGGTTGCCTTTTCGGCAAAATATGGTTCGCCAAATTTCACTTAGCAAGCAATCTTTCGCCGAAGTTTCATTAGGATAAATAGTTTAATTTTCGCCGGAACATTAGTAAACCCCTTCAAAAATACACTTTGCCACGCTGATGTGATGCCCATTGCGTGGTATTCTCGCCACATCGGTAGCAATTTAATATAAACCATGCTTTGTGCGTTTACGAATTGCTTAAACGACAGTCGACGGAAACCATTCAGGTTTTAAGCAATCTCTGGCTTAGACTATCTATTTGAAAGGATTGTAGGATTAATTGATCAACATCGTTTCGTCGCGTGTTTTCCATTAGCAGACCTGAATTTATTTAATTTCAACTTTATTCTGTTTCATTCGGCACTGAATGGAGACTGACGTCCGCATAGATTGGATCTATGCTATGGCTATGTTTTTGATACAAATTAATGGTAGCTATCATCCCATTCGTCAATATTTGATGAAGGGTAAGGCAGTTGATACGCCCGAATTAACACCCTCTGTTGATATAGCAAAACGGGATTCGATGTGTCATTTACGTCAACATTCAAGGTTTACGCTTGACGACGGACATTGCAATTATAGCCTCAAAGCCCTCAAAGCAGTGCTAAATGAAAATATGAACTTGATTATTACTTCTTCCATCCTCAATTTGATTATCACTATATCGTTCGAAGTGTCAAAGCAAATAAATTCACTTTATGCAAAATATACGAGATTGTTTGCAACAACTCTCACTGCCAATCAATTTTAGAAATTGGTTCGAATGAAATTCTTCACATGGCCGCACCTTGCGTAATAATGGCCTGTCAGCCTTTAATAAGTGTATAGTTGTCAAATAAAAATATATTCTCATCGTCTTGTAGGTTCGTTACTCCCATGTGAGAGCAATCGTATTCACGGATTCCTAGACTAACAGCACTTTAATTTATTTGCTAGAAGTTTCTCTCAGGTCCGTACCCGCAATAGCGTAAAAACAAACACAGCTAGCCGATCTGTCTATCCAATAAAAACAAAATACAACTCCGTGCATTCTAGTATTCCGAATGAATAACAATTTGCAAACATAAAGTTCGGAGGACAATGCAATAAAAGTTTGATCCGCGCTGTTTAATAATTCATTTATTCATCGACAGGGCACGTATTTTTATTTATATATCCCGGCTTGTACCGGGGGACACTCAGTCTTTATGCTTTGTACATATTTTTACACGACGTTTTAATCTTAAAAACTGACAGAGGACTGACGCGATTATTTATGAGTCAAATCAATAAGGAATTATTTCATCTTTCTACGAACAATAATTAAATGTACCTACAGCGATTTTAAAGATAGGCTTATAAAGTAGTTAGTAATATTTGTGAAACTGTAATTGACAATTATTTTAGCATCACGGTGGATGTGAATTCACGAAGTGAACATGCAATTTTAATTATACGACTAGCTTCTTGGTGTACATCTGAAGTTTGTTTTTACAACCAGAGTAATGTAAACATAACTTGAATTTGAATTTAACAGATGACTTTCGCGTAAAAGCCATAGAGACGACATAAATCACAAAGTAAAATGATGTCATCGGCAGCAACTCGCTACAAAGGGCATCACCCTGTGATTGATGAGTGCCGATGCTTTCACACCCTGTGAAAAGTGTCAGTAAACGTATTGAAAACAATTAATCGATACCTATTGTTCTTTGTTTAAATAACCTTTGGTGCTTTTGAGTTGCTTTAGTGAGAGGATCCCAATTATTAATTTTTTCTTCAAATTTAAAATACTCTGGCCAGCTAGTTATTCTACTAAGAGTAATCTTTGTAAACGTGAAAGTTTGATTATTTGTGGCTCAGTCACGTACAAAAGGTTGCACAGATCGGAACGACATTTTGTATATAAAATAGATCATAGCCAGGAGACGGACAAGGTATTTTTTCATCTCAAATAATTGCCGATCCAGTTGGGATATCAATGAATATGACATCTTCATTCTAAGCATCGTCGTAGGTCGTTCTAGGCATGTCTAGCAATTGTTGTTTACGACGAAGATTTTCTATTCGTATATGGTAGGTACACCCAATATTGATGTCTTTACGTGCAGATAGACTGTTTGCTATTGCACCAAATTCTTTGCTAGATACAACTGATTTTTAGGCTTACTTATTTCATTAAACATATAATGTCACCCGATAGGTTATCCCGTCAGCTGTCTAATCTAATCAATTTTTATCATAGAACATCTAGTGTACCTACATTGGCAAACTTGTTTGTCGCTTTCCAATCAGCCTAGTGCGAGAGAGATGCACTCGAGAGCCGTGGATTGATTCGCAATCAAAGAAGAGGATAAGGTCACCGTAGCAGCAAAGCAATCCATCAAACAGAACTAATCGGTCAGTGTGAGCTATCGCCTCGCAACTCGCGATGAAATTGGATACGTTATTTGCCGCGCAAACTTTCTCGCGTAGGTTGTTGAAGTTTCAGTTATATTTTCGCATTTCGATATTTATTTCGACGTAAACTGACACCTACTTGTTCAAGTTCGTGAGAGTCAGATTGGTTGATTCTTGTCGTTTTCGATATCATGCAAGACGAATGGAATATGGATATTAATGTTTTTGTTGAGTTTCTAACAGATTTCAAAGTTTTGTTTCAGCGTTTTCTACATTGGTTTCTGCAGTTTTAATCATGAAACTACCGTGAGACTCACTCATATTAAATGATATTGTAACGGATAACTCACGTCTTAAAACTTCTTTCTTTCTGTCTTCTTTTTCGTCTTAAGCTAAACTCGATTTAAGACGTGAGTTATCCGTTACAATATCATTTAATATGGTTTCTGTAGTTCCTAATTAAATTACACACATAGTTAAATATCATACACGGGACTTATCACGACACACGAAATTAAATTAATTACACTGTCCTTTTAGCGATCAAAATATTACCTACATCATAAAATGTTCGCCCTTTTTCAACCGACTTCAAAAAAGTTCTCAATTCGTCTGTATGTTTTTTAATGGCGCTACCACAAAAATTACGTAAGGAAGCTTCGTAGATTGATAGTTAAGAAAAATGGCAAAATCCATAAAAGGTTATTCACCTAGAACAGAGATTAATAACGAGTTTACTTATCTTGTCAAGTTTATCAGACCGGTGTTACCAGAGATATGGACAAAGTTTCTTCTTCAAGTTTATCTTTGTGTTCAAAAGTAATATATAATTCAGAAACAATAAACCGCTGTTCTTTTCGGTTCCAAGCGTACCTACCTACCTACATAAAGTCTCGAAACTTTAATTGCTTTAGGTTGAAGTATTTAAGAAATCTCTTTTGAGGTACCTACATACTTGGGCGACACTATTTACCGGCCGGGATAATACGGATTGTTTGACATGAGTTTATGTGGGCGTGTAGGTACACCAAATATCGGGTCGGTATTATCCGGGCCGGTAAATAGTGTCACCCACCTATTTCATTTACAGCAATTGAAGTTGGGCAACAAGAAGCTACTTAAACACATTCCAACATAAGTACTCGAATCGGAATTTAATTAACGACAAACTTCGTCTTCGTCTATTTATAAAAGGGTTTCAAGAGTCACTTATAAATAGGACGATTCGAAAACTTTGCTCTTTGACTATATCTACGTTCATGGTTACGAAAGATATTTTAAACAGGTAAGTAATGACATTTATAGTAATTATTCCTTTTCGCTATTTGTGTGTAGTACTGTGGAGGCTGCAGCTAAGTATGAGTATGAGCTTGGTACATGGAATCTATGCGCGTGGCTTTAAACTAAATAAAAAGGATATTTCTTCAGTATGTTTTTTTATTTCCGTTATAATAATACTTTACAAATATAGATCCTGCCCCTCAGGCAGCCATGAGCAATCTGCGCTCCGGCACGTATGCCGCTGACAATCATCTTTTAAAATCTAATTCTAGAATCACATAATATAAAATACCTACTATCATTATTCATAATAAAGTCAATCTAACCTGCCAGGTGGTCAGTTTTACCACCTGCCAGCGGTATACAGCCTAGTCCCTACAGTACCCATAAAAGAAACTACAGTCTGTACTTAACGGTAGAAAAGATGATGCAAGCGAAATTGTACTCTTTACCATCTTTACGCTTGAGGGGTGGAGCAGTTATATTGGTAGGCAATTTCTCAAGGACATCTGAAAACACTTCGAGCACAAATACCTTTTCGTTGATGATACAGTCCAGGTCATCCTGGCTCGGGGAACCGAGCACGCCCAGGATATGGTTGAGCTGGTCCAGGTAGTGTTTCCCGGGGAAGATCGGCCGGTTGGAGAGCATCTCGGCCAGGATGCAGCCCACGGACCAAATGTCTATGGATTTTGTGTAGCCCTGGACAAACGAAAATGTCTATGAACACAGCTCGAACATTTTGTTATTGGTCATTATTACCTTAAGGATGGACATTAGAAATATATTCTACGCGGTAGAGAACAGAACGAAGGAAGCTCAAGCTCATTTGTGGTAAGGGTTTACATCCCGTAGAATTTTTTTTAGGTAATAAAATTTATGTTTTGCTCCAGTGGGCTATTTAAAACTTGGCCAGGGACCATGAATGCGGATATAAACTTAACACTTGTCCGCTCGCAGGAATGACTTCGAAAAGTCAAGTTTCAGCATTTTTCCCCAATAAATTTTTGAATTTGCCGAGAGCGACAGATAGGTATTTTTGCGGGACAAAAAGAATGAATACACGATTTACAAACATCGTGTTACAGGTTTCTACTTTGACTTGTGTTTCGAAATAGCATAATCGGCACACTATTAAATAGAGAAACCTAAACACTACTCCTCCATGAAAGAACATCATTTCGTGCTCTTTTTGCTTGCTCCCTTGAGATGGAAGTCATCATTGTAGAGAGCATGTTGAATATTTTATATAAGGGATGAAGGGAGTAGGTACCTACAGCTACACTCTGCCTCGATTGAGCGGTCTAGCTACCTATGTTCTGAGTAATTGTTAATCTTTCCTAAAAGCCTTTTATGCAGTGATTTTTTTGGGTTGTTTCTTTGAAATCCAAGGTTCGGCTGAATTAAAATTGACTTGGAAAAATAAGTATGACTTTACTTAAGCTTATAATGCTTACCTAGAAACCAAAAAACAGATCGTTTGTCATTTTCATTTGCTATTATAAAAGGCCTTAGATTACCTACGTACTTTCAGCTTCTAAATTCTATCACAATATAATCAATCTGCTTAATTCACAGCATAACCGCAACTTTAGTTCTGTGGTGTACAAGTCTTCGACAAAACATTGAAACTGACCAATTTCTGACTTACCTTGGAGTTGAGCATAATCTCCGGCGCGCGGTACCAGCGCGTGGCGACGTACTCTGTGAGGAAGCCGGTGTGGTCGTGGTCGGGGTCCGCCACTCGCGCCAACCCGAAGTCGCAAATCTAAACAATCATGAGAAAATGACAGCTAGAGGCATATAGCTCCATACATCGTCATAATGACGAGGCCCAAGTTCGAAATATGAATCTGCCAATCTAGTCTGTTCATAACAATCCATTGTAACCTTTGTAGGGGATTAGTAAAACATTGCAGAGTATAGGATTGAACATTTAAACACAATTACTTATTACAAAATGTTTTGATTTATATCTGTGGTAGAAATTTTACGATGATCATAGTGCGGAATAGCGGATATCTTCGTTAAAAAGCATTATCAATTTTTGAAACTATTATAACAGCTATCATTAAAATTGTCATAGTCATAGTGATCATCACTACGAGAACTCTGGACATAAGATGCGATAAAGATCTTGAAAAAATTGAATGGTCTAGTTTGTGAGGCGAATCACTTATAGAGCTTTGTTCATCAAAAAAAAACTACTATTAGATGGATTCAGTTCAATTGCGCACATTATCATCTCATCCTTAAAACGCTGTCAACCTAATTGATGAAAGACTTGAGATATCTCGTGTGAACAATCCGCAAATTAAACCCTCGTTGAATCGCTTAAGATTCATCAAATCACAGAAAGACAGAACTAATTAGTCACGCCATGAAATAATCACATTAAGTATAAAAGAAGCTCACAATTCGCTGAGAGAACTCCTAATTTATCCCCAGAGATTAGAGGCCCTTTGACAAAGTGTTTCACTTTATAAAGCTGCCTCACTTAATATGACGAACGGGTATTCAACTATTTCAAAAGAAACGTAGGTACAACTCTAAGCGAAACAAGCAAAATAATATACTGCAGCAATATGAGTTAGAGTTAGAAACTCATTAGTCGGGGCAAGTAATAACAGTTTCTTTGCAAAACAACTTATGAAACGTTTGCTAATATATATTAATTTTAAGGATTAAATAAAAGTTTATAGTTTTTAGTTCTTTTTACAATTTGTAAATATATTTTGTAAACTTAACTATAAACTAACTACCTAACTTAAAAACTGAATACCTACTAAATTAAATCTTAACTTAAGTTTTATATGGTTGTTTTTTCTAAAATTCTTGTATTTCAAGTTAAATAAAATCCACATTTTGTAAACATTTTTGCTTATAATTCGTAGACATGACAAATACGAACTTCTCCAGGTGACTGATTGCAAGAAAAGCGAAAAAGTTTTTTTTCGTATATTATTATTATTAAAGGTTTTTACGACGCTTTCTTAAAACCCGCGGCTGAGTGTTTTTAAACCACATTTTATTCCTAGTATTTAGCAAAAGAAGGGTACAAAAGTGACTTTTTTATATCTCTCTTGAATGTGTCACGCCAGAATTTTACAATTTGTCCTTTAAAATTGACTGAATATTCAGTCAATTTCCGACATTTTTCGACATGTTTCGGGCTAATCTACGGATTCTTCTTCGGAGCAACGTTCGGCTGAGTTTATCCGGGTCAATATATTTAATATGAGTGACTCTCAGTTTCATGTTCAGTTATTTTTTAAAATTTATCATTAAATGTATATGAACGGTAACGGGCAAGGCCGTGGCATGGACGCCAGCAGGCAGCGGGAAGGGCAGGGGCACGGAGAGCATTTTCTCTGTTCAATGCATGTGCGTGTGTGTGTGAGAGAGACTTATTTACACATAAAAATACATTAGATGGAAAGAATAAAATTATGTCCTCCAATGTAACCACTTTACAGTAAGCGTCTCAACCGTGCTATGAACAGAGAACGCGCTCGCCGCTCCGCTGCTTGCTGGCGTCCATTCCCTGTCCTTAAAATGGTTAAACATTCTCGCATTATATACATTAAAGCATGTAAACGGTTACTTAGAACTCGCTAACACATTGCGATTGTCATGATTTTGCTAGCGTCAGTGAGTGCTAAGTTACGTTACCTTCAGGTCGCAGGTTGTGTTGAGTAGCAAGTTTGAGGGCTTAAGGTCCCTGTGTAGCACGTTAGCCGAGTGGATGTACTTCAACCCTCGCAGGATTTGGTATAGGAAATAGCAGATGTGGTCGTTACTTAATTTCTGGAACAAAATTGTGGAATTAGTCTGGTCCTGAAAGACCTTTTTGATCCCAGGGTTGAAGGCTGGCAAGAACTGGCTCAAGAAAGCATAGCGTAATCTGGTGTTGGAGGCCAAGAGCCACTTTGAGTCACTGCACTGCACCATAATAGTAGGTAAGTCCGGGTTTAATTAATTTAAATAGAAAAACCCCACTTCAAAATATAACTTCGATACTTAGATAGTTAGTTTTTTTTTTCAAAAATATCGTCTCCTTTACCTGATTTATCTTTTGTATATTCAAACATTGTAAGCTAGAAAGGTATTGTAGACTTAAACTACCTGTGTTTTTAACAATTTGTATAGGTCTGTTTCCATTAAACATTGCACGATGTACACATCCCTCATTTGGTCGATAGAGTCAGCTCTTAAAATATCTCGAATGTCGATTATCTGCAAAAGAAACATATCATGAACGGCGATATCAGTCAAAGACAAAATAATATTATTCAATTTAAATACAGTAGCTATACATTTTATTCCAGGAAAACGTTTGCGGTGTTTGCACAGCGAGTGAACCGAGTTAAACGATTCCAGTGGTGTGCGAAACACTCCAACGATTACAAAAGTATAAATTCCTGTGACGATATTGAGGTTTCATCGGTATAAATCGTTTAAAGCGGTCGTTATTGGATATTTATTAAACTATAGCGTTGGCCGTGAATGGCAGGATGAAAAAACGATTATTCCTTCTACAACAAGCTTTAAAAAACAATACATACTTTACAAATGTCTACGAATTACTAAATATTAAACGATATTTAGACCAAGCCAATCCACTGAAACTATCTTAGAAATACCAAAACAAAATTGCAATAAAACAAAAATAACTTACGTTTTCATGCTTAAACCGAGTTAGGATTTTAATCTCTCTGAGGGTTCTCTGACAATAGGTCTGGTGCTCGAACGGCGATATTTTCTTGATAGCGACTTTCGTCTTCTTTACATTGTCGAAGGCCGACCTGCGGAGCAATAAAACCGATAAATCATCCGAATGGCCTCGGAGCCCTATAATCGAATTATCATATGAACAAGAAAATATCCCATAATATCCGCGGAGGCATTACGAGATGGCAATACAACTTATTTCACACGTTGTCTCGCCACAGTCCTCGAATAAAGCTCACCTATTGAGTTATAGCATCGAGAGCCACTTGTTTTTAAAGCCTACTTCAATGGATGTTTATTTATGAGGAAAACGAGGGTTTTATTGCTAGCAGAAAATAATCACTAAAAGCAATTTTCCAGTTGAAAGTGGCCACCAACAAAACAATGATAAATCGGCTTTAAAATACAGCTTTCACGCGCCACCACAGGCACACGTACCACAATTCGATTAGATTACAATTCGATTCGAATACAATTCGATCTGCATAACTCACTCGTGAAATGTACAATTTTCTACAATGACGAGTAGGTATGTTGAATTTTGTCTTATTTTGGGACATCTCGAAACTAATTACGCAAGTACTTAAATTTCGCCAAAATCAAATCAGCACTTTCGAATATAATTTTCTTTGTAGAATCAAACATTAGGTACAGTGTGAAAACAAGAATAAGTCAAAGGCCTGGTGATCTTTCACCATGGGTTTGCGCCTAGCAGCGACACTTGCGTAGGCTGAATATGAAATAATAGTCGACCACCCAATAATTTCACGCAATTAAAAAAAGAGAAAAACACTTGAATATTTATGCTAAATAGGATTTCGGACTCACAGGGAGCGTTTCGATCTGTAGCACATTTCTTTTTTTCTGAAACTTTAGGGTCGTGAAGGTTCTTTTGTAAACGTCACATGTTATCTGGGACCATTCTGGAGCTCTGCCCTCGGCCGTGACAGCCGCCCCGCCTCCCATGGCGAAGAGTAATTTACGATCAACAACTTGAAAGCCTTAAGAGACGACGTTAGGCCTTTTATTACACACGGAAATAGTTTTATGTTATATGCGCTGTTTCATGTGAAAGTGCGGTTACAGTGGCAATGTTTAAGTTCGATAGATAAAGAATATATATACTTAGTAATTATATATCATCAGTAAAAATCCACGTACACACTAATAATTACATAATGTATCGTATAATATAAATATAAATGCCCGTATAAATGATACATAACTGATAACGATAAGTGTTGGTGAAGCAACTGGGATACGATACAACGGAAAGATGGAATAAATATTTTCCGATCCGATAATGGTGTAGAAGGCGATTCCAACATCTACTAGATGGATGAGTGAGGTAATACAGTGGATGTCAATTTCATTAACTCTTCCTACGCCTACAGCGTCCTCAATAAACAAACACCACGTAAATTTAAAACTTATAATTTAAGACGCACTATAGCGTCAATAACACTGAAAATTTCAATGTGACTTATTTAAATGATGAAGAAGTAAGAAACAAATGTACATACGAGGGCGACACTGAAAGTTTTTAGAACTGGCCACTTGTAAACAATATAATAAAAAAGTAAGTTTAAATTTTGAAAATGGAACTCTTTGCCAATATTATTGAGTATGTATTTCATTCGGCTGTCGGTAGGCCTCCAACAAGATGGAGCGACGACCTGGCTAAGATCGCGGGATCGCGGTGGATGCGAAAAGCACAAGACCGGTCTGAGTGGAGAGCCTTGGGGGAGGCCTATGTCCAGCAGTGGACGTCTTTCGGCTGACATGATGATGATGATGATGTATTTCATTCATTTGTCATTTGTTTTATGATTTGGCGGCAAATTGAAAATTGTCTGCTTCACGTCAACATGAATTTAACTCGCGAAAATTTTCGTGCAATGATTTTTTATGACTTTCGATGTCATTTAAGTCAACAAGAAAGCTATGATAGACTTCGATTGGCCTTTCATGATGAAGCCCCATCTCGTGCGACCATACAACTGGTTTAATGAGTTTAAACGTGGTCGCACTAATCTCACCGACGATCTGCGTGAGGGACGGCCTTCTACGGCGACGACTGAAAATAACATCAGTGTTGTGCAGCGTATGATAGAGACTGACAAAAGAGTGACGTATCAGCAGATTCGGACAAGCTTAGGCATCGGTATGAGTCAAGTGCATAAAATCCTCCATGAACATTTAGCGGTCAGGAAGCTTTGTGCGAGGTGGATACCTCATAATTTGACCGAGGCCCAAAAACTCCGTCGGGTTGATTGGTGCCGTGAAATGATTCAAAGATTTAACGGAGGTGACTCAAAGGCTGTTTTCGACATACTTACGGGTGACGAAAACTGGGTTTACTGTTATGATCCAGAAACCAAGAGACAGTCTGCTCAATGGGTGTTTCCTTTCGAGGAGTTGCCAACTAAAGTGAACAGAGGTCGAAGCGTGGGAAAAAAGATGGTGGCCTCGTTCTTCGGAAGGACAGGTCACTATGCGACAATTGTTTTAGAGGATCAAAAAACAGTTACTGCAGAGTGGTACACTAACAATTGTTTGCCACTTGTATTGGAAAAAGTTCGGGAGAAGCGACCTCGAAGTAGGATCCTTCTTCACCACGACAACGCCTCGTCGCACACCGCCAGGCGAACGATCGACTATTTAGTGACGTCAGACGTGGAATTACTGGGTCACCCGCTGTATAGCCCCGACCTCGCACCTTGCGATTTTTATTTATTCCCGAAAACAAAAGAAAAACTTCGAGGAAAACTTTTTATGAACACCGAGGAAGCAGTGGGTGCGTTTCAAAAGGCCGTCGAAGAGACCCCTAAGGACGAGTGGGCTAAGTGCTTTTCTCAGTGGTTCCATCGGATGCAGCGGTGTATTGATGTGAATGGACACTATTTTGAAAAGATATAATAAAACTAATAACTTGCTAGTTTGCTCAGTTTTTGATTTTCTAAGAACTTTCAGTTTGACCCTCGTACAACATAAAACCATTTACTCGATATAATTGAGAATAATATTCCCTTTTGCAAACAACCAACAAGATTTATAATTAAAGGGACATATACACACAATTATTTCGAGTTCAAACAAAGTTTCGCATACAATCCATTTTGAAACAACGCAAATACAACCTTTACGTTACCAATTTAACGTGATCCCGTCTTGAGGTACTTACCTGAAAATAAAGAAAGACATAATTAGATGGACGTAAGTTTGGTGTAAGTATAAATAGTGCATTAATAATTATAAAAAAACTTTTTTGGGCATGCAAGATTGCGATTTTATTATGGATAATTAACTCACTGAAAAACAAATCTTTACTTCGGTGTAAAGTGTACCCGTTTACAATTACATACGTATAAATTGACGTGTTAGCGATTTATTTTACTAGAGTGCACGAGTGTGTTCAATTGAATTCTCTAGTAATTTTGGCTCTACAATTGTAAAGAAAATACATAAAAATGATCAATCAATTAAAGTGGTTTAAAACTCATACAAACCATTCCATAGCACTACAGTTGGCATATTTATTGAATTGACCTTGGTATTATAAAACAACGCTTCTATATCAAATTCCTAATCATTTTCATTATTAGACGAATTTGACATCCTAAGGTGTGGCGGTTAAGTAAGATAGACAAGCGAGAAGGAAACGAAATTTCCCTGTTCAATTTATGCGTGCTATTAATTCCCAAGGCGACAAGGGGAATTTTACTTCGGAGAAATGAGACCTTTGTTTTTACAGGTACCATTTGAGTTTCAATTAAGCGAACCTCAATCAAAACGTTCCAGTGTGCTGTAATTACTAGCAAACAATGTTGTACCGTACGCCACAGATAATTAAAAAGACAAACATTGGACGGGTTTTTATACAACCAGTTAATTAAGCTTTTTTGGCACATCATTTTTTTGTAAATCTAAATTGAAGTGCCCACCATAAAAATTACAATTGATGATTAAACGCTCGCGGCTGCAGTATCTAATTAGCTATTACTTTATCTAACATTATCTAGCCGTGCTCTGCGACAACGTAAAGTGAAAAATTATAACTGTTTATTAGGAAAATCGGCAGCAAGTACTTTAAAGCCAAATATTCTATTCGATTTCTATTCACTGATTTAGGTTCTAGTGGCGTAGCACTGTAACTTGATATGATAACACTGGGACGCCTAATTTTTTTAGGTCACATCAGGGATGCAAAGTTTGTATATACTAAACTCACACTCCGGTTTGCCTTTCTAAGTTAAATATTCACCCTACATCACTGCAAGGTTACCCCTATGAAAAAATTTCAGCGAGTCACTGACATAATCATTGTTTTAATCAAGGTATGCATGTAACCATTTATTTACTTTTCAAACTTGTTGAGTAACAAATAACACAAACATAACTTAAAAGATAACAGGCCATTTCACTGTCCCGCGTGTTTAAACAGTAAACTTTTCTTTTAGTATCTAACTTAACGGCCAAGTTGGTCCGCAAAAACTTACGACCCCCGAGGCTAAAGTTATTACGGCGACCCGGGCCTCGAGGGCGGTGATAAGACAATAGAAAACTGCGTAAGTATATCACGCAAATGACAGTGAACGCGATTAGATTACGGGAAGATACTCGGACGACCCTCTCGTTTACGGTAATTTCTTGCTAAATGACTCCGCGTAACATGTTCGTCGTAGAGTAAAGGATTAAGATAAAAAGCAAAAATACATGACAGCGGCAAATATAAATACAGATGCCTTTTTACCAGTATTGTAACGAGTTTGATACTTAGTTTAAAAAAGTTAACAGGAAGAAAATCAGGAACACCCTTCGAGTTCGATGCTATTATTTATACTTAACTTAGTTCTGTTAACCAGGAAAATGTTTTCTTATTTCTGAAGGAATTTTGTACGTACCTATGTTGTTTTATTAACCTTGAACGGAGAATGTACAATTGAGTTCATAAACTTGTGAGCAAAATTTTGATCAAAAATATCTGATCACGACTCTATTCTTAACGGCGTTGAAGCGTGTTCAGATATTTTTGATCAAATTTTTGCTTACAAGTTTATGAACTCAACTGTACAGTCAAGTGCAAAAATAAGTATCTATTCGAAACACTCAAAAGTATGTTACCACGGCCTTATTGCGTCGGAATAAGAGTATGTGGTACTTATTTTTTAAACTTTGAATAAGTTCATATTTTTACACTTGGCTGTACATTTTTGGGGAAAGCCGAGTTTGTGTGTAAAAATTTCCATTTTTCTCGAGAGTATAGAACTGACAAATACGAAAGTTTCAATAAGTACGAAAATTTGCGGTTTATTAAAAAAGCTGTGTTTGGGCGTTTTCAAAAAAAGTTGTTGAAATGACTTTTTTTTAGATGTGGATGTAATTTGGTATTCCTACTCAGAATCAGGAGCACTTTCGATTATAATAGGAGAAAAAAAGTGTCTCAATATTTTTTACTCCATTACGTTACCGTTTTCATACGCGTGTCTGTGACGGTAGTGTAATGGATAACACTAAATTATATAAAAAAACCTGGGACACTTTTTTTTCCTATTGCAATCGAAAGTGCTCCTGATTCTGATTAGGAATACCAAATTTCATCCACATCTGACGACCGGATGGCTAAGTGGTTAGAGAACCTGACTACGAAGCTTGAGGTCCCGGGTTCGAATCCCGGCCGGGGCAGATATTTGTATGAATAATACGAATATTTGTTCTCGGGTCTTGGATGTTTAATATGTATTTAAGTATTTATTTATCTATATAAGTATGTTTATCCGTTGCCTAGTTACCCATAGTACAAGCTTAGCTTAGTTTGGGACTAGGTCAATTGGTGTCAAGTGTCCCATGATATTTATTTATTATTTATTTATCTGACAAAAAAGTCATTTCAACAACTTTTTTTGAAAACGCCCGTTTATGAATGTGGATTTTCGGTTTTATAGCCGACGAAAACATAGTTATATCTTTGAATAAAAACACAAAAATACTACGCTCTAAAATAGGTTTAGCCAGCGATGAACATAAATCACGTATGGTGACAAACAGTCAGAAAAAAGCTAGAAGGGTTCCGTTGTAATCATATTCGTTAAGATCCAAGAAATAAATTTCATGGGATACTGGACAACTAGTCCCAATGCAAGCGAAACTTGTGTGTTATGTGTATTAGGCAACGGATAAACATACTATAGACAGGTACATACTTGAATACATATTAGATCTCAATAATGGCAATAATCTACCCCGACCGAAGATCGAACCCGGGACTTCAAGCTTCGTAGTTAGTCAGTCTCTACATATGAATGAGTTACATTTACGAATTATTTACCTACGAATAATAGGTTATTTGACTTCCCATTTTCCTCTAGGGGTGAGCGTTCCATGATTTGTGCCGTGACCTGTGTAATACATTGTTTCACCAATATTCGTCGTAATATTTTAGGCCCCATATTTTATTCCGTGACTTATAGGGGCGACCCCACCCATTCATATCATATTGACAGACAAATCAAGTATGCAAATTGAAATAGTCTCTTCGCGAAATCTCATTCCGTAGGTTTACTCAGTACTCCATTGAGCTTTCAGAACTAATAATGGACTACGCCGTACTAAGAAAGTATTTGCCATCACCAAATTTGAGTAGGTTCGCAGTTATTTGCCTCCGAGAGCGAATTGGGCATGTAATTGTGAGGGAAATTTATTTCCGAGTATATCGGGCCAAGTGAACGTGCTTGTTAACATAAATTAGGCGAATCGAATTGCTAACCGTTCGCCCCTAAATCAAATTTACAGTGCTATTCGGAATGCAAGGAATTTCACATTCCTGGACTTGAGAAAAGTGTAACAAACGTTCGATATGCGGACTTTTTAGTGGTATGATTCCTGAAGCTTAAATGTAATCTTTTCCTATTCAAATTAAAAGCAAACACTGTTCTACTCCTGTTTTGGTCATCAATTTTTTTTACGTACTTATTGAGTCGCTACCCACCCTAACAAATCATAAAACTTAACCATACAATACTATGTACTATGTTTATTAAACCAAGATACTAAAGTGACAGTAGGCATAGCGACGCATAGCGATGTGCTCTGATTTCAGTTTTTGACATAATTGCAAATAATCGATAAAACATAGTATTTTATGGAAGCAAAAATAAGTTTAAAGTATTCAATATTCTACTTTCCATAAGCAGTGAGCTTTTAGGCAGAACTTGCTTAGAATCAAAATGAAATTTAAACATCAACATCTACAAACAGTCGAAATATCTTTTAACGGTGACATTTTCATTAGACCCATTTTACCTTTTTTAGAGTGTCTTAAGTGCCCTACGTGTACAGTCACGGGCACCAATATCTGATGCAACAAGCGTGCAAAAATATCTGACACGTCAATCCGGCCTTACAAATAAGAGTCATATCAGATATTTATGCACGCTTGTTGCATCAGATATTGGTGCCGGTGACTGTACCTAAGTATAATAATATAAAAAAAACTTTTCGGTGATTATCGGTTGTGGCATATCACTATTTACCTATAACATGCAAAAAAGTTGGTAGCACATGAAACGTCATTTAAGTATCTTGGTTTAATAAACAGAGAATGCATATTTATTATTACCCAAATACACATTAAAACATATGCCTGGTCCGAAGCATCTCGAGTTGCAAAATACTGGTGCAATATCTATAGAAGGGATGCCGAGGCGAGACGTTCAATTGTTCTATTGACATTTAATTTCCTTGCTCGACTTGCAACGATCTCTTGCTAGAGGCAGTTGGAGCGCTATGCAACTTCGAAGTGCTATTAAATGATAGAAGAAACTTTTTTTTCAACGTTACACATAATAATGCTAGGTTCCAAGAAAATAAATAACAATCTACGTTCGTAGCATAAATAACATAGAGTTTTGATTTTCCATAAATGGTTCGAGGTGAGCATGATGGTGCAACGAGCTCAGACGCAATGGAAGTCTTTCGCCTAAATATAAATAAGATTAAACATGTTTTTTCGGGAATTCTAGCCCAATCAGCGCGCGATTCCATTTCCCGATCCATTGGAGTTAATTAAGCAAGTATACGTATCTATGACGTACCAAACTAACTTCTTGTTACCTGGTAATATACCTGATAAGACAAAGCACTCAAAAATAGCAAACGTATCTCTATTGCTTAGACCCTGTCAGACGATGTTATTGCCAGTGACTGTATTGTTCATGAACATTAACATGGTGCATGCATAGTATGACGAGCAAGATTACGAACTGAATATTCCAATAAGACAGCGACGAGATACAAGGATACAAATAATTGAGCCCACCAAGTACATAATAGTTGTAACAAATATAATTGGGTATTTATACACGCAAAAGGAAACAGATAATCGCTTCATAATGAGACACGTTTGAGGATAAATCAGTGTTCTATTGCGAGTCCGCATTGCTATCACTGAATATAGAAACAAAAACAACTCGTTCAAAGGAAGCCCACAAGAATCTCGTCAATATGCTTACTATAATGAAAGGGGGTTATCTCTATTTAGTCCTATATTTTGTGGGAAAACTCGTTGCTTGCTAGCCTTAGTCGCACAGAGTTACTTTAATTCAATTCGTCACAAATAACTAAATACTATTTTATCAGTACTTTCACTTTTATTTTTATAAGGTTCTGTAGTCTTACAAGGAACAATAGTAGCGCCATGTCCGTCCGTCCGTCCGCGGTTTAGCTTAGAGAAATGGTCCGGAAGGGAGACTACTAGTATTTACTAGAAAGCTGTAATTTAGCATGAATATTATATTGTAGTGTTGTAGCTTCCATCAACATCATCTTGATGGGTGGCGGTCATCCACTGTGCGGTTTAAGCGTTCCTTTTCACCGCGCACGTGTCATTTATGGAACAGTTTGGCGGTCGAGGTTTTTCCGACTCATTACGATATGGCTACCTTCAAAAAGCGAGTGTACCATTTCTTGCAAGGCCGGCAACGCATCTGCAGTCCTGATGGTGCTGCGGATGTCCATGGGCGACGGTAATCAGGTTAACATCAGGTGAACCGTCTGCTCGTTTGTCAGCTATTACATAAAAAAAATATGTATTTTAACCACGCCAACAAAATGGTGAAATAATTTAAAAAAAACTAAGGTCTCCCCGACACGTTAAAGTGCGGATAATTTCTTTTTACAATACTTAACTGTTACATTAATTCTACTGAGAACTGCGACTTGAAATAATTATTTAAGATGGATCATTACGCTAAAATGTGGAACGGCCATACTGTTTGCATATAAAGCTGGGGTTTATGTCATGCGGAGTGGACGCGGGCAGTAAAAGCTTCCATCATGCTTGTATTACAGTCGTTCGTTATCCCTAATGAGAAGCGAACCAGACTCGACGACTAACTTATTTACTAGCTCAAGTCTACGTTGTGCCGTCACTATAACTCGTTTCAGTAAACCACGTCCTCCGTAAACTAGCGTAGCTTGTTTAAAAAACTTATCTAGCTTCTGAAGTAACAATGTATTCAGCAAATTTGCTGGCAGCTCGCAGTATTCCCTGGACGGTAAAGTTAGTCTGGAATGGAGAGATAGTCCGTGTTACTACTACCCTTATAAACGTTTCAATGGAAGCCGATGGACTAGAATCGTTCTAACAATTGGCTATTCAAAATACGGCTGTGCCAGCAAATCAATTTCAATTCAGACTGGTCGAAATTTTCGTTAGGCTCTTGAATTCAATGTCGATTTTAGTTCCACTTTCATTTTTATTTTCAACTAGCTTTTGCCCGCGACTTCGTCTGCGTAGATTTCGATATTTACAAAATACTCCATAGTACAGGGGAACCTTTAGTCGAACCATTTGAGTTCGGGTACTGCCTTTTCGCAACTTTTCATTTCGCAACTCTACATACTACACAATTGTAAATATTTCAGAATTTATTTCAGGGCCATCGTGTAGATAAGTTTTATAAAAATCATGAAATATTTACAGTTTCAGAAATTCAGAAATATTAAACAGTTGGGAAATTAAAGTGGTCAAATGAACCAGGTTGCCAAACGTTTTTCGCCGAAACATTAGTAAACAACAAAGTTGTGTAGTTTCTGGTGTATAATAAAGAGCATTTGTATTGTATTGTATTTTAAACCTTTGAGTCTGGACGCACAGTTGAATTTTATCAAAGAATCATAATAAATTCCCTTGTAAAACAATGCGATGTCACTATGACTTTTTCCACTAAAAGGCTTCACAGTGGGTTACGATACAGTTGGTTCGAGAGTACCTAATCAGATTTTCTCACAAACTTCAATGTTCCACATTTTCCGATTCATAAGGATTTTCGAAAACTTCTTTCAAACTGCGGATAAATATCAACTGAAAAACCTGTTCATTAAGTTTCACATTCACATCTAGAGACCCTGTTTTACAGCTCAGAATCATGGACTGAGTCTACATCCCAAAATTTGTTGAAATCGGAGAGATAAACTCAGGGTACAGCGGTAGATTGGGTCTACTGACTTTTCGGCGAAATTATGTGTTTCGCCAAATTTCACTTAGCAACCAATCTTTCGCCGAAGTTTCATTTGGAAAACCAATCGTTGGCATAACTATACTTCGCATTTTTCTTATTTCGCAACATTTTTATGTTGCAAAATTTTACTTCGTCTTTTATGTGGAAAATGATTGGCTTAGACAAATAACAAATTGTTAAGTAAATAACATTATATTACCAATTTTTATGTTACAAAGTATTACTTTAAAATTTGTGCGAGCGAGCGAAGCGAGCGAGCAAGACGATTCGGAGCAGAAGCGACTTGGATAGTTTATGTTCAGAAGGCTAAGGCGGGAGCGAAGCGGAGCGTAGCTCCCCCCTTAGCCTCCGATGTTAGGTTTTTTTATAGCAGCCAGTATAACCTGTCAGTAGGAAAGTAGGTTAAATGACATTTAATATGTTGCTAAGTTAAGGTATGCCAAACAATACATTTTGACCAAAATATTAATGACATGTTAAAAAAATCCCAGGTAATAATTTGCATAACAATAATTTATCAAATGATTAGTTGGGATATGATATCAGTGCGAAATGTTGAGTTGGGAAGTAACATTTCGCCTAAATAAAAATATGGGATAAATAGTTTGGGAGCTACGAATTTGCTAAATAATTTTCGCCGAAACATTAGTAAACCGGTAGATTGAAATGCCCATAATAGGTATCATATACTCAAGGAATAAAATTTCACATACTTAAAGGCGAGCCCCAAATCGTTTGACATTTACTCCGCAAATGACAAAGATTTTTTATTTCAAAATACCCACCCTCCAGAGCCGTTATTAAGTGCTTAAAATATATGATATAATTACGATTAGGTATAATTCATGACATAGTGAATTCATAATTTTGTATTATATCGTAATAAAATAATATTAAATAAGTACTAAATATGTGTGTTGATATACATTACGTAACTATGTAAACTCATTCATTCTTCATTACTTAATGTTTACAAAGTTCTCCAAAAGATGGCGCTGCAATGTGTGGCAATTAATTTAACTATCGTTTAATTTTGTTCATCATCATTGAAAACATTCAATTAAATGTGTTGATATCCGTACCCCCTCTTCTGAATTTCTTAATTTTGCAAAATCCTTACTCAGCGGCTTAATCATGTCACAACGTCATTAATTTCAGCGCCATCTGTTAGTATAGCGGGGTACTCGATAGTCATAGCACGTATTTGAAAACTTGAAGGTGCAAACTCAATCGAGTTTAGTGGCTACCTCCCCTTTTATTTTAAAGGTTGAATTTTTATAGTCTAAGGGTTGAATTTTGATAGCCTATAATTTGGCCGGGGATTTTCTCGACAGATTAGTAAAGTTTGCACCAAAATCCGTTCAGCCGTTCTCACGTGATGCGCGTACAAAAAAACGACAAACAGATAAACAGACAAACAGACAAAAATTCTAAAAACTATTGGAACGTGTTCTGTTATCGATTCTAAGTATCCCCAGCTAACTTTTTTTCAAATATCTTCCATGTACAGACTTTCGACCCTCTTCAGCTTTATTATATGTATAGAAGAATTTTTGGTTTCTTGGGGACAAGTTATGAATTATGACTGCCTCAGAGAATATGAAGTTGACATAAAGCATATCGCATGTGAACCATTTGTTGTGCCAGAATTAGCATTAGAGTAATCTTGTGCTGTTAGGGAAGGCGCGGCGCGGCACCTTATATGATCGATGGTAATATAAGCAACGCGGCGTAGGAAATATCATCAGTGTCGTGTGAAGGCGTAACTTGGCACAAATGAGGTGTTCAAATTGTTTATTACTGGTGCCTGTCTCCGCTAAATATCGGTAGGTAGAAGAATAAGATGGACTTAAGTTCCATTAAGGCACGAAGGATGATCGGGGCATTTAAAATAATATATCGTAGCTTTTCAAAACAATGTGCTCTACTGCGATAAAGCAAAGAAATTTCCAACGACTTCATAAAAGTTAGGTTTGTTAGCCCTAGTATACCAGACAGTGGGCTATATAATTAAGCGCCCGTAATAAAATTATTTTGTGAAATGTACCTACTCAACCCCAACCCAATTAAAACGAAAGCCGGGATAAAATTACTAATAATTATTCAAAGTTATGTTTCTAAAATTAAAATTCTAAAGAAACTCCTATGGCGACTTGCTGAAAATAAATCTCGATTTACTGATGCTCAGTTTAGTAATGTTAATATATATATATGGAATGGAACTATGTGTGGAAGATCCCTTTTAGGTATAAGTTCGCCTTTGTACTCTTTTGGTTTTGTTGTTTCCTTTTGGTATCATTTTGAGTTTTATGTGCAATAAAGTATTTACATACATACATACTGTCAGGCGTATAACCCAGTTTAATGGCCGTCTAGGTCTTTTTTTTTTTTCAGTAAAAATCTAGATAATTTTTTTTTCAAGTAGGTAAGTCGCCAAGTCGTGAAACATGTTGAAACTAATAACATAATATATTTATGTCTTATATTTCCAAAACTCAACTGTTAGTATTTAGTGTTTGGCAAATATAATACTTCGCGCACACAGTAGGTACCTGTCTATTGGCAATCCGGAACTACTAATTTATTTTTTGTAGGAGGATCGTGGCCAGACCACTTATATAATATTATATGTATAAATGTGATCTCGTTAAACCTTCTTGTATAAACAACGACGAAGCTTTTATGGATAAATATTGTAGCCTTAACAGATATTAATGTTGCCATTAAATATCGGATTATCTCTGCGGAACAGCTAACGATTTTTTACGGGCAACTAGTGCAGACAGTAAATGATAAATTATTCCGTAAACTCTCCCTCATAACTCATCTTTGTGCGAATTCCGAGCCAAGCCTACAAGCAATATCTAATCCAGCTCAACAAAAGCAATAAGCGGAAGGATGCTAGAATTTAAGTACGCCATTTGAACGAACCATACTGTCGGAATATTAATTAGACTACATTAATTCCTCTGTTCGCTATTAATGTTAAGGAAAAAGCAATTCAAGCTATTATTAGCATGATTTATTGTATTTTTCGAACAATTTAACCCTTGTTAGAAGAGAGAATAAATTTAAGGATCTTTAAATAATAGAGCGGTAAACATCTCGAGGGGTTCGGTTTGTGTCGCTTGTGAATAATTTATATGGATTGTACTAAACGTAAGCCGTCGAAAATTACCTTCTTCGGAGTGCGTCGGACGCGTGCGCACGCAAGTTAAGATAAAAATAAATCAGGCGCGTATTAAATAGATATACACATTTGTAACAAGTATCATTATCATGAGAATACTTAATTTTAATAATAATAATAAACTTTTATTGCAGACCAGGGTCCATAGATAAATTCGATTTATTGAGGAACAAATAATACATTTAGAAATGAATTAAACTATAAATACTTAATAATAATAATTAAAAACTAATATAACTCTAAAAAAGGCCCCTGTGGCATGGTTCCAATAATGCTGGCAGCATTTCCTCGCTGTATGGCGATGCTAATACGCTGTGCGAGGAAGCTGCCAGCCCTCTTGTCTCCGGTGGCGTCGACCAGTCTCTTAGCCAGTTGGCTGAAAAGATCCCTTGCGCCAGGGCCCCACGGACCGAGCGTCTCGACGCCGAAGGCAATGAAGTTGTATCCGGCGTCGAGACCACTATATTTTCGCTTTTTTTTTTTTTTTCTTTTTTCCATAGATTGTTATTGTTAGTAATACATAATCTTATTTTAATTATGTATAACAATATAAATAATTTATTGAACCAGGCGTTACTTGGCGGATGTCTAACGTCTTGTTGCTATGAAGATGAACTCTGGTTGAGTTCGAAAGAAGAACTTGTGGAGGTGGAAGAGCTGCATGAAAACACATTTCTTGCATAAACGTAGTAGAGCAAAGTAATTGTTTCAGTTCATTTATAAGTTACCTTGCACGTATCTTATTTTCTTTCTTGTTCTTTTTAACTTCATTATTTCATTTCAAGGCAATATAATTTATTATCACAGCATCTGAATCAAGTCAACAATTCATTTCAGTAAGATGTTTAAAACTCCGACACCAATACGTTTCAACATTGCAGCCAGGAACCTTTTGTGTATGAATCATTAATTTACTTACACACATCTCAATAATAATGGCCTATTAATAATTTTATGTTTGGGACCCACTTATTTAGCTCTGTCAGTCAGAATTGTCGCTGTCCCAATATTTACTTATACAGATAGAATGCTGAGACACAGCAGTGCCCTACATTCTGAGATTAGTAAACACATTAGTGCCATAATAAACAATGGAGATCGGAGCTCGGGCTAGGTAAAGGGTGTAACGGAGCGAACAATATTAGGAAGTCGCTGCTTACAAAGTAATATGGCTCTCATAAATAAACTCGGCGTATATTTTACTGGTTTAAATCGTATAAATAAACTGCCTTTGACGCGATGAACTTTGCATTTCACAAAGCCTATTGTTTTTTATTTAACAAAAAAGGAACCGGTAATTTACATTACCTACCGTACTTCCGACCTTGTGGATTTCCATGAAAAAAATATGAAAAAGAAAATATTTGGCCTTGTCCGAAGCTCTTCTTAGACTTGTTTATGTAAAAATGCTCAGTATCCTAAACCCGGTTCGTGCCAATGAGCTCTTTCTATCTCGTTATTGGATCATTTTTCACTAGCTCGTGCAAAGAAAAGCTTTTCTTCAGCTCTTCTTATGAAAGGTAGACTGTACGATTAATACTTGCGATCGGGTATAATGAAACTGGTTGCCTGAAATACAATAGCTTTATTTATTGAAATGATTTGACGCAGCAGTTACGCTTTACCTGCAGGTAGTCATGGCAAAATAGGGACTACATTTAATTGGAAACCAATATCGAGGCAGCTGACACGAAATACTTTGATTGAGGCGATTCACAGAGCGTCCATTTTGCAGAAGTTAAATTGGTTTTAGTAGATACTTTTAGTTAGTCGTAAATTAGGCAGCGTTAAGTAAATTGCAGATTGACAGGTTTTTTTTTACATAACCGTGATTGACTTGATGTAAACTGCAGATGAGGCCAAAGATGGAGAAGTATTCCTTCTTTTGCCGTATGGTCAAATCCCACAACTCGTGTTTTTCTTACACATTGATAATTTTACCTTCACACCTTTTTTTCAATTCATGAGATAATATTACTAACAGTTCTTTATCAAAGGCCAAGAGAAGGAGAGAAGGTTCATAACCTACGGTATCTATTAGGTACTTCTAAGAAGTTTCAAATAGGTACTATGTTTTTTTTTACTTTATAAATAAACTGATAAGTATACCTACGTACGAATTTTTACGCAAAAATAATGAACAGGCTTCCTGTAATCCGTGTTGGTATACGCCAATTTAGGAAATTGAATGCGAGAGAATTGAGTAAAGCTCTTATATTCGCATACGCACAGAATAATTTAATAATAAAGCCGCGGTTTTGTCAAATAGGTAATTCTGGATAATTATACCTGTTTCACCACTCTCATAAATATATATATATCAAGCTGGTGAAACGAACAGGGCTATAGGAGTCATTTTTTGTAAAAAACACAGGAATATTTCACAGATTAAATATAGACGAAATGTTTAAATGCATCTTTGTAGGATTGTACAACTAGAGCAGAACTTTGTTTTACAAGGATTAAAACAGAAGATTAATCTCTTTATATCTATAGGCAAAATGTTTGTTATGTAACCCCAATATTAAAATTGAGTCCCAAAACATCATATTAAAATTGCAAGCCTAACCTGTTAAAGGCAAATTAGACGAGGGAATGCGGCTAATGATTATTAAGAAATATTCTGACACATTAAACGTCCTCATTAAATAAGCCCAAATTACCATAACTAGACACATGAGGCGTAGTTCGTCTTCGCACCCGCATCAGACCCCTGTCTCGCGCTCAGTCGGACCACCCTGTATAATTACATATTTCTTGTATACAGGGAACTCGCACCAACAATATACGACTATACAATATACGTAGTAATATGCCTTGAGGCCTTATTATATTGTCTAACGCGATCACAATCGTTTTCACCACTTCTTTATGTCACACGGTATAAGACGAGTTAGACGAGGGTAGAAAGAGATGGTGAATTCGATCGCGAGCGTCAGCGCCTTAGACAATACGGTCTCTGTCCTCAGATAGTACATCCCGCGGCATGGGAGGCAACTCGTTGCGCAACTTGCTTGCTCGTTCAAGTAAACGATTTTTATAAGGACTTATTAAATTTAGACTTTACTAGCTGTTGCCCGCGACTCCGTCCGCGTAGTAGTATGAAAAATAGATGTTGGCCGATTCTCAGACCTACTCAATATGCTCACAAAATTTCATGAGAATCGGTCAAGCCGTTTCGGAGGAATACGGGAACGAACATTGTGACACGAGAATTTTATATATAAGATTAAGCGGACATGCTTAAACCTACTTAAACTTCGACTTTCACACTATTTTCATAAATAGTTACGTATGATTTTACCAATAGTCTGTCTGTCAATAGGTAGTTTTGTTATTTTCGTTAATTTGTAAAGAAAATCCTTGTTTGGTAGGCTATGCTCTTGTGCCCTAAAAACTATGTCTTTTTGCAACCGAAACTATTGATGGCGACATTAATAGAAAAAAAAAGAATGCATCCAAAAACGTTTGCTTTGCTTCCCGTTTATCGAAAGTATATCGAAAACGTTCCACCTTTGTTTTGGCCTGATCTAGCCAGTGCTCACTGTGCCGGTCAGACTACAGATCTATTAAATTCAAGGCATGGATTTATTTCGTTCAAAAAGAAAACAATCCACCAAATTGCTTAGATCTCCGCCCTATCGAATGCTAATGGGACTAGTAAAGTGACACTTAAGAAAGGACGGCAACTTTATTTAATCGTATGGCGTAAAACATTAAACAATTACACTAAAAAAAGAAAATACAAACTAGCTATAAATCCACATTCAGGACGGCAAAGAAGCTAAAACATTGGCGGAGTTCGAAAGAATGTGGTTTGCAGCTTGTCGAAAAGAGACGTGCAGGCACTTGTGCGTCGAGTTCGCCCAAAAGTCCGAAAATTTTGCCGTAATACCTAAAAAGTGTTTTTTTTTTCAACATAAATACCTAAATGTTTTATTTTGGTATTTCATCTCTCAGTAGCTTTGAATAGTGATAATAAAAAAATTAGTAGAGCTGTATTTTTACTGTCGGTTTAGTAAATTGAACGAACAGTCCTTAGAACATGTGACAACCTCGAGTACCTAGCTATACAAAAGTTAACATAAAAGTTTAAGTCAGTAGGTAGTTTAGTTTGAGCCAGCGGCCGTTTCACTTTTGCGTATTTCTTTTTTGTTTTGTTTGTGTTTCTGTCTATTGTTTTTTTTTTTGTTGCATTTGTGTGTCTATGTGAATGTGAATAAATGTCTTTCTTTCTTTATTTCTTAATACAAGAGACTCATAAGATTATTCAGGATCAATATAAATAGAATTACTTAGCTCTGGAGCACGCCTTGGGTATGTTCATCGTTCGAGGCACGTAGACTGCCATCCGCTAGTGCGGGTAGAAAAAAATGTTTGAGGAAAAACGCATTAAGATCCGCGATACTCGATGATGTAACGGTGCGGTACCTATTGTATCGCATGAGTCATTTCATTGCGCTAGCGCACGTCAGACAAGCTTCCGTAACAAGCCCTATATTACGAAGTGCGAAATCCAAACTTCGTGTCATGCCGTCCTGCTGACGCTAATGTTATTTAATACAAGAGTGAGAGGGACGGTGCGATACGAACTTCGATTTGAGAATTTCGTAGAAGCCCCCAGGCGAAACATTCGCAAGTTTGTTTTTAAGCGTGGCCCCAAACTTGACAGGTTATTATGACCCGTTATGGCTAAGTTGATTGTACACAATGTTCATGTTTTAAGTTTTTATTGTTGTTGAGAAAGGGAAAGTGACTTAAATTTTATACGTTAACCAGAATGGTCACCCATTACTTAAATATTTTATTTAAAGACCACACCTCTAGCTCTGCTGGCGCCACACATAGCACAAATATTTTAACACATATCTGATCACATGTGAAGCACCGGTATTTGCTTACCAAATACTTGGCAAATACCGGTGCTTCACATGTGATCAGATATGTATTCAAACATTTGTGCTGTGTGTGGCACCGGCATAAAGTAAATCTACAATGAATAAGTATGACGTATATTAAGAGGTTATTACATAAAGTAAATTGCTAAAAAACACAAACATTGAAACATGGAACGTACTCCTTTTTTGAAGTCGGTTAAAAATAAACCCACCAACATAACCCGGCGATAAAAATTGCACATCGGTCTTCGGAAAAAGACAATTGGCTGTTCACGAAAATTTCCCAACACTGGCGACCGTTCATCAATCATTCTATTCATCAAGTGACATTTTTAACCCCCGACGCAAAAAGAGGGGTGTTATAAGTTTGACCGCTATGTGTGTCTGTGTGTCTGTGTGTCTGTCTGTGTGTCTGTCTGTCTGTCTGTGTGTCTGTCTGTGGCACCGTAGCTCTTAAGCGGATGGACCGATTTGAATGCGGTTTTTTTTATTTGAAAGCTGGTTTTCTAGCGATGGTTCTTAGACATGTTTCATCAAAATCGGTTCAGCCGTTTCAAGATCATCAGCTCTTTTGTTCGCTGCGGTAGGAATCTTAGACGCATAATGGGTACTTTACTTTTAAGCATATTTGGGACCTAAAACTTGAAACACCCATGTATGCTATGTAACTATGTAAGATTATGCAGTTCTCGGCCTGATGCTGCAGCCAGGATATCCAGAACACTAGTAGATACACTCTTGATAAAACCATAGCAGATATATCGTGTTTGGATTCGTTTCGATCAGTATTTGATTCTACATACAATGTAAAAGTGGCAACAGGATGAGCTGATGCTGCAGCCAAGATATCCAGCACATTAATACACTATAAAAATAATAGCACATATGTCGTGTTTGGATTCGTTTTGATCAGTAATTGATTCTACATACAATGCAGTGGTAGCAACACGACGAGCTGTTTAAAAAACATGAAATAAAAAAAACTAAAATTAAAAATTTTAAAAACCCCCGACAAAAAAAGCCGCCAAACCTAGCTGTTGCCCGCGACTTCATCTGCGAACAATTCGTTTATCCCTATTCCGCTGGGACTATGCTGCTTTCCCGCAAAATTAGCCTAAGTTAATTTAGTATAAGTACCTAGTAATACCTATTCTTTTTATCTAAGCGTCGTCGATGTCGGGGGACCGCTAAGGTTAATACTTTAAAAAATACAACATATGTACTTTAGTTTCTGTTAACCTTAGCGGTCCCCCGACACCGACGACGCTTAGATAAAAAGAATATTACTAGGTACTTATACTAAATTAACTTAGGCTAATTTTGCGGGAAAGCAGCATAGTCCCAGCGGAATAGGGATAAACGAATTGTTCGCAGATTAAGTCGCGGGCAACAGCTAGGTTTGGCGGCTTTTTTTGTCGGGGGTTTTTATATATCAAATAAATAATGCACCTTTATGGACTTAATTAGTTTACGTCAAATTAATGACATGTAAACTTCGGATATCTAGAAAAAGGATAGTTACGTCTTCTTCCTAAATATGCCATCGTATAATTTAAAGTTTTGGCGGGTTTCAACAACTCTTTATTATATACTAGCTTTTACCCGCGGCTCCGCGAGCGTGGTAGGTATTCGGTTATAGCGCGCTGGTCCCTCGGGAACTGTGCATTTTCCCGGGATAAAAAGTAGCCTATGTCACTATCGGGCCCATAAACTATCTATATGCCAAAAATCACGTTGATCCGTCGCTCTGTTACGGCGTGAAAGACGGACAAACACACAAACAATACAAACACACTTTCGCATTTATAATATTAGTATGGATTTCATCTAAATTATAATTATAATTTGAAGACGCGTGAATCTTTAAGATCATTTTTTAAGGAAACTGGTATCCTAACCCTGCCGTCGCTTTATGTTTTTGAAATAATCATGTACGTTAGGAAGAACATATGTGATTTTCCCACTAACGTCGATAAGCCAAAGGCTACTAGAAACACAGGGAAGCTTAAAGTACCATCTTACAGACTGGCTAAAACCAAAAAGTCGTTTTTGGGAAGTTGCATACGTTTTTATAATAAAATTCCAAAAAATATTACTGAAGAAACTGATACAAAATTTAAATCTACTGTCAAAAAGACATTAATATCTAAGGCTTATTATAAAGTTAACGATTATATCATGGACAGGGATATTTGGAAATAATTCCGATCCGCACTAGCGATCCCTTCAAATAGTGAACCTACTGTGTTAAAAATAAAATTGTGTTAAATACTTGTAATGTATAGTACATAGATGTCATTTACAAATATTGTGAATCTGTTTTTAAAAAAAAATACCTCGTTGAGTTTCTTGCCGGATTCTTCTCAACAGAGGTTTTTTTCCGAACCGGTGGTAGATTAAAAAAATGACGTGTAAAAGTGCCCATTGCGGCCTATTTGCTGAATAAATGATTTGACTTTGACTTTGACTTTGAATGCGTCCGTAGTTCCGTACTCTATTGCACCTGTACAACGACTGGCAAACGTGTCACATAAGTAGTGTGTAACAACGCTCTACGAACCCGAAATTACCCGAGTCTCTTTCCGAAGTCCGATGTGCAATCTTTATGGCCGGGTTCTGTAAATAAATGATTTGCTCGATAAAATACGAATCGTACTTTTATGTCCTATTAAATCCATACAAGAAATGTATTATTTACGGCAGTAGCTACTTTACAAACTTAAATATTATTATACTGAGCAGCGAAAAATCTCGCCCTCAAAATGTATGCAGTAATAGTACCTAAGTATAGGTAATTTTGTATGAAGAGTGGACCAAATTTTGTGCCGCTGAGAATAGGTAACTACACCTGGTTAATTAGATTTTGCATTTATTTTTACCCTGTCATGCATAAGCTCGCACTTTTATCGTACGCCACGTTTTACATGACGTACGGTTAAAAGCAATGTCGTGTAAAACGGCCTTTGAACCGAAATGAACAAAACGTCGTTCTCCAATAGCATTTTTATTCAAACCATTGTTTTTATTATTAAAAAAAAGACTATACATGAAAGGCAGACAGCAATAACATATACCTACAGATTTTTTGCAGATGGCAATCAAATGCCAGTTTGATTACGGTCGCGCGGTCCCCGCTTTGGGCGCGTCAATTTCAGCCCGGACAAAGGCGGTCGCACTCGAAACGCATACGGCTTTCATGGGCTTAATAACGCCATTCAGCCGCTAATGGTACCCATTTGACGTCACTATGAGGTGAATGTTTCGCCAACATGACACGATAGTTTGATTAGACTTAATTAGAACAATTAGATCACAAGTCGCGGAATGAAGGACGTTGATTGTGCACAAATAAACGGCGGGTTACAGATGTTATTGGTTACGCACAACTGTGCTACTGTTAAGAGTACGACGATTGATAGGTTTCGACTTGTTGTAATACACAAACAACTGTTCATAATATTGTTTCGGAATGTTAAAAATACACTCATAATAATATTGGTTACCCCGACTCTGATACGAAAATAAACGCCGCATTACACTTACAAGGAAAGGTACCCAACTGTCCGGCTTCTGTTATGGTTAATTGCCGTCAGTGAAACAAAACGCTCTTAAAAATTGTATGACTGCGCTTTGATAATGCTTTTTATAGTTATAATAATAATAATTTAATGACCGCAAGAAAAACAACGGTTTTTGATACTTAAGTCTGGTGTTAAATAAAATATGCGATTGTTCTCCACTTCTTGATATTTTACGTTTTTCCTTTCCACGTCATGTCGAATTAATTTAGACCGAATGCAAATAATGTATTACAAAACATTTGTCAATTTCGTAGGCTTCCCAAAAATGTATTGATCTCATTTCTATAAATAAAAGAAACCATACCTATTGATTCGATAAAGTTCTTATGTGCATACATAACAATGAACGAAAATGAAACACAATACGTTGCGATTTCATAAGAATTCATCAATTCAGAAAGTGTTGATTGATCCATATACATTTTCATAGATTACAATAGCGCATAAGGTAGAACGCCTTAAAAATACGCACAAATGAACATAGCCAAGTTGGCTAACACAGGCAATCGTATTGTACTACTATCAATATTCAAAATTAGTCATCTAATCCTAATGACTTTTATTGAATTGAAAGAAAAGAGCGCATGCTATAACTATCACTTGCTACATGCCAAATGCAATTGCGTAGTGCAATAACAATAAGACAATTGACCCAATTCGCTTAGGCTATCCAGGTACACTTGGCTACACAGGCTCGACCTTCGCTCGTTGATCCCCCATCCCCCCTGGCCGCTAACCTTGATTGGAATTGCTCACTCTACCGTGAGACCCTAGCGAGCCTTGCGACCGCAACGCATCCGCCGAATCACCTAAGCCAAAGTTCACAAAGCACGTAAAAAACGTGAAGGTCGGCCATCCCTGTCGCAGTATCGGTAAAAATTAAAACAAAAGAAAGTCAAGTCATAAATTTGTAACGACACCGTTGTTCGAGTCGTCGCGTCGCCAAACTTACCTTCATTATTAAGAAGTCTGGCAAAGTTTATACATATTGTATTATTTATGCAAAAAACGCTGTTGTATGTAAACTCGGGGCCATAATTCGAGAGACAACTTTGACAATTCATTGTGCACAAGTGTTGCCACAGACAGGGTAGTGCTGTTCATGTCGATATTAAAAAATATCACGGCATTGGCTTCTATCAATATTTATCCATTATTTATGGTGACAATACCAAATTAGTTTAATAATTTACTTTGCAATGTAAGATCATTGAAAGAAGTGCAAATACAAACCAACGACAATTATTTCTTTTATTGTTTTGATTGGCCTCACCTTAAATCCGCTTTATTTATTTTATATAAACATGATATGATTGTTGTCACCAAGGGCGCTAACAAGTAATAATTTCATCATTACCTTCACAAGAGGCGCCATTTTGTCAACGATAATGTAGCGATTGGCGGGGGCAGGGGGACTACTACGAAATTCGAAGTTTTTATCGTACCGTCCCTCTCACTTTCATTTTAAATAATATTAACGCCAGCAGGATAGCAAGATACGGAGTTCGAATTTTACACTTCGTAGTATATAGGGCCAAGGGCGGGGGCCGGTGCGGGGCATTCGTCGATTTTTCACTTTGAATCGTAATGGATCGTAAACCTCAGCAGGGCTACTATGAAACTCAAAACTCGAAGTTCGTGTCGTGCGGTCCCTCTTACCCTTTTGTACTATTTAATACGAGAGTGAGAGGGACGGTACGATATGAACTGCGATTTTCGAACTTCGGAGTAGGCCCTCTGAAACGATTCACGGATCAGATCGTATGCTCTTGAATCCTTCTCACAAAAATCGTATCAAAAATTTATTTGAAATTTGTATTTATTTTGACAATTTGAATATTACATCTGACCACACATTGGATTTAATCGTTAGAGCCATCGCTTTAATCACAATAAAATGAAATTATTATTCACACAGGACGATACTTACAGCATCATCATCATCATCATCATCATCATCCCAGCCTATATACGTCCCACTGCTGGGCACAGGCCTTCTTACAGCATAAAGAATGTAAAATAAATACAATTTAGCTGTGTATGACTTTTTTTAACTATCCGCATCCTGTTTCATTATTTTTATGTATCTATTTGCTTCGGTTAGTAACATAAGCAATGCGGACTAGTAATGCGACTTTATTGCAGCATCCGTTTATAATCGATTTGTCTTCATTAAGATGGTAAATATTCAATACTTACTTATTAATATCATAACAAATTAATAAATTGTCTGTTAATACGATTTAAAGGATAAGATTCACTTTATTTCCGAATCGAATCGGTTGAAGATTATATTGAAATGAATACATTAAAAAATCGCTACATAGTATCCATCGCTAAATCAATCTTCATAAAAATCGAATCGTAACGTGCATCCCTAATTCTTGTAACAAACTTTTGTAACCCATTCGGCTTCCATTTCCCGGAGTGTTTGAATGTGTTTCGTGGTTTTCTGCATCTCTCGCTCACTATGCGCATTTTATCTGTTACGTTTTTGTTTTGTTTGGTTAAATTTTCGTTGTGTTATATCTTTGTTACTTTGAATTGGTACAAAAAAATCCCTCTTAGCAAACCATTTAGTCGAATCGACAATGAATATCGATATCGGCTACATCACTATTTAATTTCGTCGAACCCTGGTAACCCTTTACCTGTCATTGACTTGTCAAAGTTGTCTCTCGAATTATGGCCCCGAGTATAAACAATATTTTACGAAGAAACAGATTTATCTATTGCTTAAAGATTGTTAAATGCTAAACCTTCTCTTTTTCGCGTATCCATAAGTACCCAAATTTTTAATGTGATTTGTTTTACGCCTGCTCAACAAAAACTAACTTAAAAAAATAGATTTTCGTAGCGCACCTGCGCTATCATATGATCCAAATTAGTTAGAAAGGCGTAAGTAATGACATAAGACTCGCATCATGGCATTTTTTTTAGTTTAAATTAGAATAATAATGGCACTGTAAGTCATAATAGAACTGTCCCAGACTATTTTGTCGTCAACGAATGCGTATGAAAATATGGGAAATCACCGGAAAAACTATGTTTGTTTTATTATTCACATTCTGTCTTCGCTCGTTACGTACCTAGGTTTATCTTGTTTACATTTGCTATGTACATATTTTCACTAAATTCCAATTCACTCGAGATATAAACCTGCGAATGTCTCTACCTACCCCGTTGGAAAAGAGGCGTGATTTTGTCAGTTCGTTTATTTAAACACTAGGATTAAGTACGTTAACCACTAATTTTGATCATGAAACTACCGTAAGACTCACTCATATTAAATGATATTGATCGGATTACTCACGTCTTAAATCGAGTTTAGCTCGACATGTTTCGGGTTATTTCGAAACCCTTCATCACTGGAGCACGCGACTCGGCGGCTGCCGCAACACGCGCACTACGCGCCACCGCTCTGATCGCGCGACTGTCCGACGAAACTAACTCAGCCGAAACATGTCGAGCTAAACTCGATTTAAGACGTGAGTAATCCAATCAATATCATTTAATATAACCACTAATTTATTTAAATATACAAGAAATTTATATTGGAGGAGACCGGGTACAGAAGTAACATTTGGTACTTTCCCTTAGTATCAGGTTAATTTTTATGAAATTAATGTAGCCAGTCATACATGAATTCCATTCAATATCTTCTAATTAATATCCTTATTTACATAGTACCTACCTAAATTATTAATAGTTTTGTATGAATAATAATTTCTTAAAAACGAATGACGTAAAAATCATCAATACCAATGTGTTGAAAAATAAGCAAGATAAAGCGATTTAAGTTTGTAATCCATCTATTTCTAGAAAAAAACAATTTAGTATGGGCCTTCTAATCTTGTTGTGTTAGGCTGCCACCAAAGATGTGCGGCGATGTGTTGCGAGGAATCTGTTTTTCATGAAACAATAGAAACGCTAGTTTTGTCAAACAAAAACTATGGTTAAAATGATAATTCAATGTATAAGTATAATACATACATAAAGGAGCTCAATCCTCTATTGTTGCTCAAAGCAATTTCGATAACCAAACAAAGCTAATACGAAGTTACGCTAAGCTAACAATATAGTACATTGTTATCTATTAGCCTTGATATAACCAATAACAACATGATTTACACTAAATGTTAATTGCTTTAACCAAGCTTTAACTTAAAAGTAAGCACTGGTTCACATGAGCGAACCCAAGGGTAGCAGCTGCAATCTCATGCCAGCAAAAACAAATGGCTCGGCTGTCCACGTACAACTATGATCTAGCCGCTAGTCTTTAGCGTTTCCCAAGGAATGCAGAAATACAGTTAAACGTCAGCATTGGACCGACACGAGCAATAATGTCAGCACATCGCAAACGTTTGAACTTCTTTGACCCAATACTAGCTTACAAATAAAACAAGGTTGTTTGAGAAATATGACTCGAACGAAATATAGATAGACATGAAGCGGAGTGTGGAAAAGTACTCTTCAAGATCAAGAGAAAAAGTAAATTGTCCATGCCATTGCAGATTGAAAACGGGCTTTAGGGAAATATAGTTGTATCCCATCCGTAAAGAAAGATGTTATTTATTGATACGCGTACGACGTACGTATAACGATGAAGTATGCAAGTTTTGTTCTTCGGACAAACTGTTTACAAGATAGAGGGAGGGGGGGGGGACACAAGTTTTGCTAGTTTGGGAGCGATTATTTCCGGAAATCTTCACTTAAACAAAAAAGTTTTTTGAGAAACCTTACTATCTTTTCAAAAAAGCTGTCAAACTATGTGCCGTTTTTTCGTGTATGGAGTGCCCCCCCCCCCTCCTATAAATATTTATTTTTATAATTTAACTACAAAACTAAATAGCGGCTTTGGTAAGACATCTGTACTGCTAATACGGACGGACGGACAGACAGACGGACTTGACGAAACTATAAGGGTTCTGTTTTTGCCATTTTCGCTCCGGAACCCTAAAAACCGTGTCAGTAACATTTTGCGCAGTACACTGTATCACGCGCATACTAACTTCCAAAGCATAAAATTTGCGACTCGCGAGTAAGCCCTCCGCCATTAAACTTGATGGTTCCACTAGTGGCGTGACAAAATAATGGCTTGATGCCTACGTAGTAATTTTCGAGTACAGCTCGCTTAGCATTATAGGATGCCTTGCCTGGCCTGAGGTTGAGCGTGACAAGGGAGGCCATTGGAGTGGAAAAACGGGTGTGCGTCGAGTCGAAAAGCAATAGGAAGGTGGAGACCACAAGGGCTACTCCGAAACACAAAATTCGAAGTTCGTATCGTACCATCCCTCTCACTCTCGTATTAAATAACATAAGCGTAGGCGGAACGGTACGATACGAACTTCGATTTTCGTGGTAGCCTTGCTGACTATACAGTCAATACGGGTAACGTTGACTCTCAATGTAACTTAGAATGGAATGACTAAAGTATGTTATTATTTTTTACGCAAATATTGTAATAATTTGAGACAAGCTAAATAAATGTTGTTTTGATCAAACGTAATGGTACGAATATAATTCTCGTTTCACTGTTTATTATTGATGAATCATGAAGCAGTCTAAATCAAACGTTTTTAGATAACATTCAACTAGATTAGACATTAGGAGTTTAAGATCCTATGAAAAACAACATCAATAATATGCTTACATATGATATCTTTTTTCTAATATATATAAAATTTTCGTGCCAGTGTTTGTAACCAAACTCCTCCGAAATGGCTTGACCGATTTTTATTTATTTATTATATACGGCCTACCGTCTGAGAATAGGACGTAAACTATAAAAATTCCAAATTACCCAATTTATACGACACTTAAATTATATTTTGAGCGTTGCTCTGGCTAAAACTTATTAATAAGCGTTTTCCCAGAGATAAGGCCAATCTAGATCGATTTTTCATCCCCGAAGAAACCATTACATACCAAATTTCAACTAAATCGTTGGAGCAGTTTCCGACATTGTGATTAATTGCTCGTTTAAGGTATTATATTACTATGTTTATTAAACCGAGATACGTACTTTCATGTGTTACCTGTGGGTGACACTATTTACCGGCCGTACAATAGGTACTGATATGGAAAAATACCGACCTGATATTTCGTGTACACGCCCATAGAAACTCTTGTCAATTTGACATCAGTTGTGACTGACGTAGCCGTCAAAATAGGCCCTAGATTAATTAGTCCAAAGTACATCCCAATAGGAATCGAAAAATCACCTCTTGTAAAAGTATTAAAATAAGGATACGCTCGATATGGATACGCCAACATAACTCTGTCTCCCACAACACGGTATGACGTTTCTCATAATCCCAATATGTCGCCCAGAGCGTCCTTATCCAACTCCTTTTATAAGAAAGAGCTGCACTGACTTGCTAGCTCGCGAACTATTCAAGTGTAACGAACCCCTTGGATGGGAAGGATTACTCGAGTACGCAATTTTTTTTTTAACCCCAGACCATACAAGCGGCCTTTATAATATTGGTCTAAGCATGTCACTACCTACCTACGGAGCATTAGATAGGGGTAAACAAACTTGAATTTTATTTTTATTGAAAAACATTTTAAGAAAATAGTACTAGGTACCTACTTATAAAACTAAAATAATGTAAATGACCAATAATGTCCTTGCTCTAATAATTGTTACTTAGGTATTTGCTGCGACTTATTTTTTTTAATGTTTCTCAATATACACTTGAAGATCGCTTAACTTCTTTCTGAACCTAAAACAAGCGAAGTGTAATATCCAGCTAAAACACGACTTTCACAACTTTCACGTTTTCGTAATATCGAGTTGACATTTGAAAATATTTGCAATTTGGTGAAAATTACTGGAATCAGAGTTCGTAAGAATTGTGAATAATTAAACTTTGTGAATTCAAAGACAAACTTTACAGGCGTCACCGTCACTTTCACGGTTTACTTATGTTTATTATTGTTTATAAACATTATCGAGGGTAGGTAGCACTTACCTAAATTCAGGGTCAGGTTGTTAAAATCAAAAACAAGACGAGTTTAAGTTATCCTGATAATCCTATTAGTACTAGAAATGTCGTAATTTGTGGGTTTGTGTGTATGTGTATGTGCGTGAAAGAGATAACTGTACTTATCCCAGGAATAACACAAAGGCTTCCTTTTATTCCTTTATTTCCACAGGACCGGGCTCAGAAATACGGCCAATACGGGTACTTTTCGGGAAAACGCATTGAAATTTTTGAGTACATAATTTCCACGGGAATTCTGAAGAATCCCGGAATTCAATTCAAATCCTAGATGCCAATTATGAGCTCATGTCCACTACCGCGAAAATTCAGGGATTTTTTAAGCGATTGCTGTTAGCGATGACAGCGCATCAGGTGCCCATGGTTCTCGTGAGCGGACAGCGACAGAGTTTTAATCAAAAATCCCTTTATCCTTTGTCAGCTGCCAGTTTTATGTACTAGAGTCATTTGGGGTAAACGTACCTACGCAGTATGGGTAAGTGTAAGTGTACACAATCCTATACATTTCAGCCCGAAATAAAACTGGCAGCTGACAAAGGATAAAGGGATCTTCGATTAAAACTCTGTCGCTGACCGTTCACTGGAACCATAGCATCCTATGCTGCCGTCGCTAACGGCAGTTGCTTAAAAATTCCCCGAATTTCATTTCAGTCCGAATTGTGTGTGATTGCGTATACTTACCCACTACCACATTTACCCCACACGATCCTACACTGAGTGATACAGCCGCCAACGAAACCAAAACATTTTCCTTTCAGAATTGCAAATGAGAAGCAAGTCACGCCAAACTTAAAGCCTCGCGTAAAACTCGCGTGATATCATTTAACAGCATTTTTATAACTTCAAAGGTTTTTTTATGAAAATATGTAAAAAAATATGAAGCCCCATTACGTTGCGAAAGGAAACCGTGCGAGGTTTTATAAGGCACTAAATTATAAAGGTATATAAAGCTGTCTTATCTCGCTGAACTCTCGTGTTCAGGTTATTAAATAACTATATTTTATCCGCGGCTTCACCCGCATCAACCATTAAATCTGGCGTTTGAATCGAAATTCCAGTAGTTTGCAAAAAATCCCGTAGGAATTCCCGAAAATAATATCGTGGTCTTTATTAACATGTTATTTATTAAGGAAAGCGATCGAAGTTTTAGGATTTTAATCGGATTCCGTGAGAATCTCGGGATAAAAAGTAGCCTATGTGTTATTCCAGAGCTCCAGCTAATTGCGTAGGTACAAAATTTCCTCCAAATCCGTCCAGACGTTTTACACATTTATAGAAATTTACACAAAATTTCATATTTATACACTAATATTCTATGATATTAGGCCGATAATATAACTGAAATAGCTACGAGAATATTTTATTAACGTACTAACACTGTTGTGGCTGTAAAGATTTTTCCCGGATAAACACTATCTAATGTCCTTCTCAAAGCTTCTCGAGTTCTCAAATTAGCTCTAAGTATATCAATTATCATCCAAATCGGATTAGCGGTTTAAGCGTAAATTACTTACATACATACGAACATTACAAGTTACATAGATAATTAAAAACTTGTAAAAAGTAACGGACAGATATTAGTCAAGATAGCCTCATCCATCTCTAGCCTCTAAGCTCTATCCAATGTGACTATTTGCATTAGAGCAACAAATTTCCCAACGTCACAATTTGGAGAGTACCATCATCCAAATAAGTGGTGTATCAATTTTAAACAAGTTCCTAACTATCAAATGAATATGTCGCTAAAGTCTAACTTTCAAGTTGACAGACACGTCTATTTTCATTATTGTTTTATGACATGCAAACGATTATCAACTTTAAGGTGGTAGACCACTTATTTGATGGTAGTACATGTACTTAACAGGTAACGAAAGAGCCTTTTGCAATATAATTTCCAAGTTTATTCATAATTAATCTAATTAAGATCGGTACCGAAACTTCTTCAGCACCAAGCCGCATAAACTTGAACATTAACAACAGGTATTTGGTTGAGCGTTAATACATAATTATTTGACGTTCCTTCAGCTAACGTATTATCGATTCATAGCTCTTAAGCTTAGTTAGGTCATGTAAAGTCGACGAAATAAAGAAGCAGGGTGGAACCTTTTCGTAATCAGTTTCGTCATGATTTCTTTAGCAGATATGAAATGTAAATATGACATTAGTAGCACCAAAGATTCCACCCTGGCACGTGATTTAACTTCCTTGACTGTATGTATAATATCATAACATAGTCGAACTAGAACTATTTATTTCCCAGTGCAACGTAACATGCTTGAAATCACGGCGCTTTTCCGTACCGTCAAATGAAAATGTTCTTATCGCTGCTTTTGACTGGTCAGTATCGAAATGGGGAACACCCAAATACTCCGAAATATTTAATTCCGAATTTGCTAATTCCGATTTTCAAGACTCCGAATTTCACAATTCCTAAGACTAATAATTCCGATTAATCAAAAATACGAAATTTATTTAACCAAATTTCAAAATTCCGATTGTTTTTATATCCGATTTTTATAACTCCGAAGAATAAAAAGTACGAAGTATTATAAGCCCGAAAAACAGTATTCCGACTATAAATTTTCCGAAATTTCATTGCTGATTCGGAATTTTGACATTCGGTGAAATAAATTTCGTATTTTTGATTAATCGGAACTATATGTCTTAGGAATTGTGAAATTCGGAATTTTGAAAATCGGAATACTAAAAAAATTTTTCAGACTATTTGGGTGTTCCTAAAATTATTCTGAACTAGCTTTTACCCGCAGCTTCGCACGCGTAAACTAATCGGTCTGGTAGTGGCAATTGAAATATCCCGTGGGAGTATAGGGATAAAAAATAGCGTATGTGTTATTCCAGACGTGCAGCTACCTACATACCAAATTTCATGAATTTTAGCCCAGCGGTTATTATTTCAAAATTTTATTCCTATCCCGTGGGAATATCGAGGTAAAAAATAGCCTATGTGTTATTCCAGAGGTTCAGCTACCTACAAACCAAATTTCATGGCTCTAAGCCCAGTGGTTGTTACTTCGAGATTTTATCCTTTGATGTCCCGTGGGAATTTCGGGTCAAAAAGTCGCTTATGTAATATTTCAGATGTGCAGCTCCCTACATATCAAATTTCATGACTCTAAGCCCAGAGGTTCTTCTTTCGAAATTTTATCCCTATCCCGTGGGAATATCAGAATAAAAAGTAGCCTTCGTGTTATTCCAGAGGTCCAGATACCTACATACTACATTTTAAGGCTCTAAGCCCAGCGGTTGTTATTTCGAGATCTTATCCCTAGTTATCCCGTGGGAATATCGGGTCAAAAAGTCACCTATGTGTTATTCCATACGTCCAACTACCTATATACCAAATTTCATGACTCTAAGCCCAGAGGTTCTTATTTCGAAATTTTATCCCTATCCCGTGGGAATATTAGGATAAAAGTAGCCTTCGTGTTATTCCAGAGGTCCAGCTACCTACATACTAAATTTTATGGCTCTAAGCCCAGCGGTTGTTATTTCGAGATCTTATCCCTAGTTATCCCGTGGGAATATTGGGTCAAAAAGTCACTTATGTGTTATTCCATACGTTCAACTACCTACATACCAAATTTCATGACTTTTAGCCCAGCGGTTATTATTTAAAAAAATTATCCCTATCCCGTGGGAATATCGGGGTAAAAAATAGCCTATGTGTTATTCCGAGGTTCAGCTACCTACACACCAAATTTCATGGCTCTAAGCCCAGTGGTTGTTACTTCGAGATTTTATCCTTTGATATCCCGTGGGAATTTCGGGTCAAAAAGTCGCTTATGTAATATTTCAGATGTGCAGCTCCCTACATATCAAATTTCATGACTCTAAGCCCAGCGGTTATTATTTTGAAATTTTATCCCTATCCCGTGGGAATATCAAGATAAAAAGTAGCCTTCGTGTTATTCTAGAGGTCTATATACTAAATTTTATGGCTCTAAGCCCAGCGGTTGTTATTTCGAGATCTTATCCCTAGTTATCCCGTGGGAATATTGGGTCAAAAAGTCACTTATGTGTTATTCCATACGTCCAACTACCTATATACCAAATTTCATGACTAAGCCCAGAGGTTCTTATTTCGAAATTTTATCCCTATCCCGTGGGAATATCAGGATAAAAAGTAGCCTTCGTGTTATTCCAGAGGTCCAGCTACCTATATACTAAATTTTATGGCTCTAAGCCCAGCGGTTGTTATTTCGAGATCTTATCCCTAGTTATCCCGTGGGAATATTGGGTCAAAAAGTCACCTATGTGTTATTCCATACGTCCAACTACCTATATACCAAATTTCATGACTCTAAGCACAGAGGTTCTTATTTCGAGATTTTATCCCTATCCCGTGGGAATATCGGGATAAAAAGTAGCCTATGTTCTTTCCCAAGGTCTATTCTATCTCTGTACCAAATTTCATCCAAATCGGTTCAGCGGTTTTGGCGTGAAAGCGTAACAGACAGACAGACAGACAGACAGACAGACAGACAGACAGACAGAGTTACTTTCGCATTTATAATATTAGTATGGATTGCTACATTCATGACAATTAATAACAATATCTACTTTTTTAGGTCAGTCTAACCTGTTTAGGTTAGGTTAGGTTAGAATTGTGTCAAGGCGCTTCAGCGCCTTAACTACGCGGAATAGGAGCTCCGCGAAGCGGAGCTCCGTCGAATTTGCCTTAGAATCGTAAAATTTTTGGTAAAAGAACTTATGTATAACTATGCACACCATGTAATTGATGCATTTTAAATTCGGGTTTTAGGTAGCTGCGGTAGGGATCTTAAACTTTGGGGGGAGGGGGGTTTAAATTATTGATTTATTAGTTATAAGTAACAGTAATTCGTAATTCTGAATTTTCTGAATTTCGAAAATCAGTGTTTTAGTAATCGGAATTCGTATTTTTGATATTTGGATTATTATTTATTCGGACTTCTTATTGTTCGGACTTCGGAGTATTGAAATTCGGAATTTTGAAAATCGGTATTTTGGTATTCGGAATTCGTATTTTTGACATTTCGGATTACTATTGAGTAGGGAATGCAAACCGGTTAACCGGTTAACCGGTTAACCGGTAAATCTGCATGTTTAATGGGCCGGTAAATTACCGGTAAATCAAACCTAAAACCGGTTTTTTACCGAAATAATAATATATCAAAAATCCATTGAAATATGTCGATTTTTCACACCCCTGTCTACAAATACACCTTACACATATAAATAAATAAATAATGAAACATAAATACACCTTAAAATGGCCCATAAAGAGCTTAAGAACAACAAGGTGCCAGGAGAGGTCGTTACCTAATCACGTCAGAGCTTTTGAAGGCGAGTGGTTTACCGGTTCTTAAAGTCCGATAGAGGCTCTTCAAGTCCATCTTCCTTGAAGGTACAACGCCAAAAGCATGGAACTAGTGCGTGGTGGGTGCTTTCAATAAGGGGATAACATAGACCATATACTGTAGACCAAATGCATACACAGCGGCTAAGTCATAGAACAGAAATCGGAAGAATATGTATAACCTGCCGCTAAGCCTAGCACTGTGGACGAAGAGAAAACCTTTGATTCGGTCGAAACATGAGCGGTGCTTGAGTCTCTCCTGCGATTCCGTAGCGTCAAGCCCTATACTACGAAGTACAAAATTCGAACCTCGTATCTTGCCGTCCCGCTGAAGCTTATATTATTTAATACAAGAGTGAGAGACACGGTCCGATACGAACTTTGATTTTCGAACTTTGTAGTCGAAATGAAGGCTGGAGAGCCTGTAGCACAGCCCAAGTCTCGATCGAATCGAAGGCTTTTTCGTAGTCCACAAATGCAAGGCAAAGGGGGAGGTTATACTCTTCGGTCTTCTGTATAACCTGCCGCAACGCATGTATGTGGTCTACGGTACTATAACCTTTTCGGAAGCCGGCTTGTTCGGGAGGCTGGAACTCGTCAAACCTGCGTGCGAGACGATTCGCGATGACCCTGGAAAACAGCTTTTATACATGGCTAAGAAGTGAGATGGGTCTATAGTTCTTCAGCAAGGTTTTATCACCTTTTTTGAAGAAGAGCACCACCACACTTCTGTTCCATGCTTTCGGCGTTCTCCCTTGGTGGAGGACGGTTCTGAAGGCCCTTAAGGACTGGTTTACCACCCGCCTTCAGGAGTTCGGCTGTAATTCTGTCGTCACCTGGGGCTTTGCCATTCTTGAGCTGTTTGAGGGCCATACTAATCTCGTACAGGCTGACGTACGGGATGTCTTCGGTATAGTGTAATTAATACCTAACTGATAAAAGAATCTTACTGGTTGGAAACCATAAATTGCAGAAGGGGAAATATGATATGACACCTGTACGACACAACCATTTCTTTTTAAACCTGCTGGAAGGAAAAGTAGAAGGAAGACGAGGCAGAGGAAGACCAAGATTTATTTTGACCAGGTGAAGGAGAAACTGGGTGTTGTCTCATATCAGGATGTCAAACAGCTGGCCGAAGACCGTGCAGAGAGGCGATTACTTCATCGACAAGAACGTAGTTCTTATATTTAAGAAGAAGAATTAATAACTACATAGAATTAACACTTTCTCACACTCACAACTTTGAGCGAGTTTAGTGTGATTTTGATTATGTTAGTCTTGTAACTTTTAAATTTTTCACTATTTTTCAAATTATTCTTCATAGAATTGATGAGCTTAGCATAGTCTTAGCATATCACTTAAAAATATACACAATTTTACAATATTTACAAGTTTTAGAATCAATAAACCTAAAACCGGTAATTTACCGGTTAACCGGTACTGGCCTAACTGTAGTCGGTAATTTACCGGTAATGAGATTTGGCCGGTAATTGCATTCCCTACTATTTAGTCGGACTTTCTATGGTTCGGTTTTTTTAAACTTCGGAATTTTGAAAATCGTACTTTTAAACATTAGGTATTTTAATTTTCGGAATTATAAAAATCGGATTTATGAACGATCGGAATAGTCATATTAGAAGTTTTAAAGCATTCGGAATTATAAAAATCGGTATTTTGAAGTTCGTGATACCGACTTTCGGAATTTCGTTTTTCGTATTTATGTAGTGTACCCATCGAAATGTGCTCAGTAGCGCCACAGTATATAGGTATATAAGCTTATTTATATACTGCGGTAGCGCTTATACGAGTACATATCATGGCGTCGGAAATGAGCGAAGTTTTGCAGCAAAGCTATAAAGCTGTAGCGTATGTGTTCAGCGACGTCACAGCGACATTCATAGCGATTTTTCGCAACCGTAGGTATAGACTACATCGCGAATACATTTATATACAAACATATAACGTCGTTAGCGTATGCTGAAGGCTTAATGAGGATGTTTTTTCAATTTCTGGTATACATACTCGATCTTTTATTGCCACTTTGAATTTGAATTGATTAACAATGCTGTGTTATGTGTATCGAATATGTGTAAATAAATGTTGTCTCTCTCTCTGATAGCAAGGATCGTAGGTTCGCACTCGCACATGGGCTCGCATCTCTAAGCTTTTGGGAGCTTCCTTTATGCGTGAAATTACATTCGGAAAATTTACCATGAGACTTTCTGTAAAGGCAAAAGCAGCTGCGACTACGAACTAATTCAATGGTATGTATGAAGTTCCCAATCAGCATTAGGCCCGTGTGAGATACTGAGATGCGAGAGATGGTCGGGGATGATGACGATTATTAAAAAAATGCATAACATAAAGCGTCGCATTCCAGCGCTGTCTCGTTAGACCACTCCAGGTAATTATTCGTCTCTACTCAGTATAGCATGGTTCATTGATATTCAAATATAATGGAACGTGACATACAACAGAATTATGAAGATGATTTGTGCTATTACGCAAACAATAGATTTCGGTATACAACTATGATTATGTGGAGACTGGAGACGTCTATTACGTGACCGGCATAAATTTGCCCGGAGTCCTTTCGCCACACTCGAAGGGAATACATATGGCTGCATCCGACCTACGTTTACACATCCGTATTCAATATCCGAGAATATTCTTAACAATTTGTTCATTTCTGCGGACTCTGAAATGTATTGGAGTCTGATTTATTTTGTATAAGTAAGTAGGTATTTTATTTCTGTCTGTCCGGGGCAAATTCTGTTATTAGGAAGTGCCGGCCGAGTTTGTTTAGTCCAACGCCTCCGCAATCCTTTAAGGGCGTCTAATTCTGGTTCATTATTATCGTCTTATCTCCGGCGTGTTTACATCGCACTGCTGGGCACAGGCTTTCTCTCGGATTGAGAGGGCTTTGGTTGTAGCTTCCAGGCAGGTCAAGTGCGGCTTAGGAACATTACAATTACTTCATAAGTTATGCAGGTATCCTCAAAATGTTTGTCATCACCGCAAATCTCACCGTTTTCAAATATACCTATATTTCATTATCAACTAATATGCCTATATTTATTCGTCTATATTTTTACTTTGTTATACCTTATCCGTGTACACACGTTATCTGATCGAGCCGTCAGTAATCCAGGAGCGGGCTGCGAGGAGTCGGTGACTGAGTTAGTTTTATTTCCTCATACACATACCTTTCTTACAGAATAGTTTCATAACCACTTAGGTGACAAGTGAAATTTTTTCCGATAGAATGGAAAAAAAAACTGTCCCCGTTTTCTCAGGGCTAACGGACACTAGACACGAATGTCTGCAAACTAAAGTCAGATGCCGCAGAATGAGTTGGCAAAACCTTTTCAAACACGGAATCTCATAAATATAACCTAGACGTGGCGCTAGCAGATTATTTGGGGTAAAGGCAATTTTGCTCCACTTCGGACACTAGAAAATGCCAGGGGCATATTTGCTGAAGCGAAAAAGGTTAAAGCAAGGAGGTTAAATGTCGGTTCAGCGGATACACTTGAATTATGCATGTGGGTTGCGTTATGTTATGGCTTACTAACTGAACTAGCTATTTTTCGTCTACAGGGGAATGGGGTGACGAGGCTGTTAACATTGTGAACAAATCGGAAACGAGATGTACCTACATACAACTTATAATTGAATCGCAAGTCTTCTTACTTCGTTAATTCGAAAATACTAAATTAACACAGCAAGAAACATACGACATATCGTTTCTCAAGTCCGTCTTTAATCTATCGGGGGCACTGCATACTGTAGGGTAGTGTTTTTCTACCTTTTTCATGCCACGACCCCTTTATTATGAAGAAATACGTCGCGACCTCCCTACCTGTTGCTTTTTTTTATTTTATTTTGTGACAAATAGTAACATTAGTTAACATTTTCATAATGAATATTTTTAGGCAAATTGTTTTTTTTTACTGAGTAATTTTTCCAGCAACTAATAGGGGCTTCGCGACCCACCTGAAGAGGCATCGGGGGTCACGACCATATCTAAAAACACTGCTTTAGGGCAAGGGTGGCCAATAGTTTTCCTAGAGGTTTTTCGAGGCGACGCCAGGCCACTACTACCTTTAGAAGTTAGGTACCTCACCACTAAAATTAATCGCTGTTTTGGTCAGCTGGCCGATTAACGCGTTGACGGGCAAATTAAAATGCCTTGGCGGGCAATTTAGTGGCCCACGGGCCTGCTGGGTGTGGACAGGAATGGGCACTACCAATGAGTGAATATGAGCGTAAAGTAGAGGCACTATCGTTATCCTTCACCGACTTACCTAAAAATTCAGAGTGAAGATCGCTTCAACAATAGATAGCACAGTAAAAATACTGGAACCTACAAAAGTGAAAATAGTGTTAATTTTAGCTTACGTGCGCACTGTTGTAGATGGTTGTAGTAATTGTGCATTTGCATTTTAAATTGCAATGCGTTAGTGCGGAAAGTAACCTAGCTGATATTGAAACAGCGTCGACGCGGCACCGTAAGCTTTTCAGCGTAGTGTAGGGCCCCAGGTCCCACTGAAAAACAGCGTTGCGGCTTGCCGTAACATTATGCTGAGTGGGGCCCACTTTATACTATTCGATGTTATTTTTATTCTTTCCATCTAATGTATTTTTATGTGTATCGAATATGTGTAAATAAATGTTTCTCTCTCTCTCTCTCTCTCTAGATATAATATTTCTCTGTGAGAGATATTTTTCAGTACCTCAGTCGGCAAGAAATCCTTATAGGATCACTTTGTTGATGTCCATCCGTCTATCACGCAAAACCCTTTTTCTTAGAAACGCGTGGAGGTATCGAACTGAAATTATTAATATCAAATCATTATCAAATGCTCAGCTCTGCTACCCTTTTTTCGAACGACTGTTGCTGCTGCTGCTTGGAACTATAAATCAACGCGGTCAAAAGATACTGTCATTAAAAATAGAGTTTCGATACAAATTGCCTAGTTTCGATGCAAATAGGGTAGGTCAGTTGTCCCCGAAACTTAAGACATATAGCCAATAATCGCTACTTATAGCGATTACGTCACTTTACACTGGCCGCTTTCTATGTACCTGTCACAGGTTTAACATCAAAAAGTTTAGTTCCTTCTTCATGTGTTATCTACTTACTCTTCGTTGTAAACACGTTGTAAATGGAGAGGTTTTCTTGGAAGCTGTTGTAAAACGAGCTTTTGCTTCATTTCATTATTGTGCTATAGTAGTAAATATTAACGTATTTTGTTTAATCTCTGACGTAATTAGAAAACACCTACTCAGTAGATAACGTAATTAGCCAACATTAACGTTTTAGTTCGAGAGCTGACACCAATTAAAAATTTCAAAGTTGCCTCAATTAAATATTTTAGGTAAGTATATTTATTGAAAAATATTTTTGCATGCGCCTGGCAATGTTAAAGTCCCGACTAAATCGTCTGGCTTATTTTTTTTTAATTCTTTAAACATTTAACTATGTAGGTGCAACATACAAAAATTGGATATTGCCTCAAACATATTTTTGGGAATAAAAAAAATATATTTTTAAAAATTTACATTAGGTATGTGACAATTTTCAGCTAGCCACAAGTACCTTCGTACCCAAAAATTGGTGCCAGCTCTGCTACTATCAGGGGCGGATCTACTTAAAGGCTTTTTGGGCTGCAGCCCAGGGCTCCGTAGATACAGAGGGCCCCCAACCTAAACTGAAAACAATAGACGATATTGTCAATAGTAAAAATTGTCTAGAATTTTAAAAAACCGATCTATAGATTTGACTAATTAGGTAGGGCCCCTAGGCAGGGCCTCATAAATTCAAGATCCGCCTCTGGCTACTTCTTATATTTGCGGTAATTTTTAACTTTTTCCAGAAGCATTGAAAGTTTCTACTCACGCCTACCAGGATTACCTGCTCATGCTGCTTAATTAATGCTCAAAACTAGTTTTCTTTTACATTAATGCACATTTTATTTGACGACGCGCCCACACATCGGTCTATTTCGATAACAGAATATTTAAATTTGATTATTACAAAACTAATTCACAATAGTGTACTCTGTGTCTCTTACTAGTAAGGTTTTCAAATAAAGTAAGTAGATACCTAGATATAAAAACAAAATGTACCCTGCGTATCGAAGTATTAATAACAAGCAATAAAAAAAACCGGCAAAGAGCGTGTCGGACACGCCCAAAATAGGGTTCCGTAGCCATTACGAAAAATTTAAGTAATATTTTTCAAAGGATTTCGTATTTTATAAGGAATCTGCCAAGTTTAGGTATATTTTATACCTTACGCTGCTATTTACTCATAAACTACTAATATTTCTCAAGCAAACTTAGCCGTTATAGTTTTCCTTGGAAGTTTGATATACTGCCTACCATCTTGAATTTTTTCAAATTTTTCCACCCACCGGTTTAGATTTTAGAGGGGGGGGGACGCTCGATTTTAATGAAAATTTGCACTTTAAAGTTGAATATTTCGCAAACAAATGACTGAATCGAAAAATCGTGTTCGCAAACCCCTAATGGTTTTAAGATACCTATCCAACGATACCCCACACTATAGGGTTGGATGAGAAAAAAAAAATCACCGCCACTTTACGTCTATGGGAGGTACCCTAAAAAAAATTGTTTTTGAATTTTTAATTGTACTGTTTTGTCGGCATAGTTTACCTTTATATCCGTGCAAAATTACAGCTTTCTAGCATTGATAGTCCCTGAGCAAAGCCGCGGACGGACAGACAGACAGACAGACAGACAGACGGACAGACAGACAGACATGGCGAAACTATAAGGGTTCCGTTTTTGCCATTTTGGCTCCGGAACCCTAAAAACGAATCCAAGTGTTGCCAACTCTAAAAGTCGAAATTATCGGATTCGTAAGGGAAAATTAACTTTTCGACCGTCATGTCCTTATTAGAACGTTTGTGCGATTCCTTTACAAATATCTCCAATCTCCATACATTAATTACATTGAAAAATGTAACACAAAGTCAGTTAATGTAACACAAACCCAAACGTCTGCTAAAACATTCTAGACTAGATGAATATAAAAACACCTTATTATTAATAGGTTTACACCTATGCCACAACGATACATGACGATACCGCATCATCCTAGGGGTAGCAGATACACTTCCACTGGACAAACGTAAATTTTATTTGTAATTATTTTATTTTGTTTCGAAAAAACAAGTTTCTTGCGGCGCATTCTTCTTGGCATTTAATTTATTTATTTGTAGCTGTTTATCTCACTGCCAATATTTATTATTTTAGACGCATATATACATATTTACGATATAATAATGTATTTGTAGATTTTAATTTTCTGATCTACTTTTGATTCACCAGCTGCTGTAAACTAGTCCTTCCTTTTTTCTGTATAAAAGGTTGCCTGGAAGAGATTGCTTACCTTGTAATTTTCTCTCTGTGTATTGTTTTCTGTATCGCTTACTATTTCTGGTGTATAATAAAGAGTCATTGTATTGTATAGGAATCATAGCAACTGCTTATTGTTACTTATTTAGTAAAAATATATTCCAATAAAAATAAATGTTAGTTGTTTAAATTTTTAACAAAGCAATAAAATATCAACCTATTGTAAAACCATGATACAAATCAATATTTTTTTCTCCACAAGAAGCCCCATTTAAGCATTTTTATGTTTCAAATAGAAAGTTTTAAAAGATACAACCTATCACTATTAATATTTTATATCATATATAGCAGAATATAGTGGTTGTCTGTTTTCTTGCAAAACATTTTCCTCATTGTTTGTCACAAAGTACCCATGTCATCCACGGAAATAAACACATTTCTCTATAATTATCTATCAATTGGTCATCGCAGCTGTTTTTACACTGCACTCCATTTCCAATGACTCATTATTATGGTGCGTAATCATGAGTTTCACACCTCTGTGTGATAAGACTATATCTGAAGATTGCTTATATTCTGATAGTAGATCTTGATGTGTTGAGTTAAGGACAGTAATCATTTAATTTAAACAAACAAATTCAGTACTTTGAAGTAAGCATATGGTGATAAAAACGGTCATAATAGTCTGAAAATTCAATTTAGGACAATTCAAGGCCAACATGATGTGGGCTGTAGGAACCAGTAAGCTGCATCTTCAGGATCATCTGTGCTTAGCATTAAGTTAAATAGAGGTTAATTCAAAAGAAAGAAAAACATGTATTTGTAACATTTAAGGTTCTTTAAATAGAGGAAAACGGAATCAGGGACAAATAACATGATGTTGGCATTGAATTCCTGTTTAGCTAACAAAAACATGCAACATAACACAATGACATCTAATCTTCAGTTTCAGTGATAACCATATCAAAATGAAAAAAGAAATTTTTTATATTGCATACCACAAACCACTGCATTACAACAGGCAAAATAAATATAGACTGCTTCTCTACAAGGCACCATTTAATAAAGTTTTCCGTGGATTCCTATGAGGCTGACATAGTCATATTTTGTGCACTCAAGCCTGTTAAAATATTAGAAAAAAGAAAGAATTCAATTACAAAAATATCTATGGATGGATTAATAGCCTCACAAGCACTGGATTGTGAGAAATATCCAGTCATGTAGGTACCTGTTTTTTGGAGTTTACAGCACAAATTACATTTATAATTTACCATAACCTCATGAAAAAATTCATCACTATCTGATCTCTGGCTTGAATATAAACCAAAGATATGATACAATAATAATTTTATATAATAAGCCCCTTTATTCTGAATTGGGTGCAATTCAGTTTGCCTCTTGGCAAGGGTCTCCTCCAGCTCCTGGGCTCGAGGGTGGTGGTCATTGTCTCCCTCGGTGACGGGCCATGGTGGGAGAGGTTTTGTTGATTTGTTTTATACTTTGTGTTACTATTGTCATATTTTGTCCATAATATTTTTTTGTTTTTATTTTGTGTTTTGTATTTATTTGACAAAGTATCAATTTCTTGTTCAATCATTTGCCAGAGATCAGATAGTGATTATGAAATAGAATTTGAAAATGATGATCAAGATGAAATTTAATATGACATGATGTGATATATCAATCCCCAAGTTAAGGGCAGGTCTTCTCTTTTTTGCTGAGCAAGTCCCATTATTTCCAAAATGTTTTTTAATAATATCCTAAAAACAGTTTAAGAATTCTTTATCAAGATCACATTTAATACTGTACTCAAATGTTTTTTTTTTTACATTTAGAAGGAACAGTACTAATAATTAAAAATTCATTAGCTTGGCATCGTTTGAGGAAAAATAAACACTATGCCATATCAAGACTAATTTAATTCTAAGCTTGTTCCAATTAGGAATTTCATATTTCACTGCAGTGTTCTTTAAATGATTTGACAGTTAGATATTGCTGGTAACAATATCAACGTAATGTTTTATTTTTATGCATTGTAAGGCATGAGAGCCAATTATATTAGGGCTAAAAAGGTTATATCATAGGCAGAATGTTATGAATATTATGGTGTTTGAGGAGATACTTACACAACCATTCCATAGGCTCCTTCGCCGATGTACTGCAGGTTCACGTATCGAGGCCCCACTTCGAACACCTGGCCCCGCACGATCTCCGCATTGGGATTGGTACTGGTCGCGCTTGCAGCCTCAGCCATCGCTAATCGCTCGGTAAGCGGGAACTCAAACTGTTTACTTTAAAGTACCTCACACGCACAGTACTGCTGACTTCAGCCTCTTTAAATGAGGCCACGCACCAATTAAGTCTCAGGGTTTTATTTTACATCAAGCACTTAATAATTTACCAAAACAAACTGCCGTATCCGACCTACATTATCCACTATGCAACGGAACCAAACCATACAGCATACACTTGTCACAGTCACTCGCTTATCATTCTGGTTTGCAAGACTTCATGGACACTCCCGCACGTACCGTTACCGTTCCACAAATGAGTACACGCGTAAGAGCATCTCTTTCGCACTTAGGCTAATTGTAATTTATCGTTTCCTTTCATTCGCGCGTGATGTGCAGCACTTGGCGTGCTTCATAATACCGGTTTTTCATTGTTACAAAAACAATGAGCTAGTTTAGATTCTTTAGAATTTTTAAAGAAATTATTATGAAAATAAATGAAATACCCTAAAAACGTTTACAAAATAAAACATTTTTGTTGTTTTTTTATTTTACAACTCTGTGTTGCCATAAGAAAATGATTTTGACAGATTTAAGGTGTCTTTCAAATAATTTAAGTTCTGTCAAAAAGAAAAAAAACGGTTTGAGGGTTTAACTAAAATTTATTTGGCGTCTATAAAATAGAAAACTTTATTATAGGTACAACAAGAAACTATTACTATCAAAACGTAATATCTTAACCTTTTATTTTATATGATTAAACTCCTTGTTATTCAATGAAGTTTGTTCATGATACGTGAAAACGCCTTTGTTTTGACGTTTGTTTGACATACGTGTATTATTCAAGGATTCGCTTAAAAATTGTTTTATTTTATTTATTTAATGTCAAAGCACAATAATAAAATAACCCGCATTTACTTATTTTCTAAATCATACTTTAATTTCATTTAAAGTTTGTAGCTGAGGAGCAATGAAGTAATAAATAGAACTTACAAATAGTGACCTCGTCGCATCGTATAGAAGGACTGTCGTGCAATTTGTTTAGGTATGTCGGTTTGGTCAGGAAGTACCAGTCGTTTCGGTCAGTCTAATAGCTGGTGTCCAAAACTGAGCAAGGTATGATGTTTCCCTTCATGTATTCGTATCGCACACTAAACCTCTTTTGCATTGTGCGCAGTGTTTACTTGCAGACTCGCACTATTACACGATTTCTCACGCATTATTATGCAGTCTCTTGCGTGGCTCTCTATTGTGAAGTTGTGTCGCAAAGTAGCCGTTTATTTTAATTTTTTGAGCACTAAATGAAACCAAGTGACTAGTCTGTTTCAATTTGGTTATTGGTATCATTTATAAAACTCAAGTGTGAGACTAATTTTAATTACAAATACTTACAAAAGTTATAGTTTTCTAAATAAGCACAATCGGTTTGATTTAATTTATTTTTATTTTTTCCTAGTGAGATTGATGTCAGATTTACAAAGCCTTTAAATTTGGTTTTGTGGTTCTCGGAAGCTGCAACTGAATACCTGTTCCTCTCTAATAAAGAGTGAGTTAACCATTTGTAAAGGTTGGGAGAGGGCTTGCCTTGCTCTTTTAGTATTCCTCCTCACTTGTCCTCCTGTCCTGGTGTAAATGTTGCCATTGTAGAAATGTCCCACTTTCATAAATACTTGTTAACCTTTTCATAATTTTAAGCATAAAAAGGTTAAATATTATTTGTAATTTTGTGGTGCTTTGTTCTAACAATTTTTCTGCTTTAAAGCTAACATAATGGTTGTTGCTTAAGTATTATGTTTTTGTTAAATTTTATTTGATTAAATGTTTTAGGAATGCAAGATAAAATTCTAACATAGCAAATAAGGGCATCATTGGTAAATTGGGTAATATTAATGCTTGTTAATTTATGCCGTCCCATATGGGTTAATAGGTTCAAATATGGTCTAATCATTGGTTATGTTTGTTCATTAAAGATTTTGATTAATGGAATGTTAATCCAATGTTGGGCCAAAATATGTGTTAGTAGTAATTAAATTCTGTCCTAAAATCTACTAGCTTTATCTTAATTATAGATTGTGTAAATACAAGGTATACCTTGTAATACAAGGTAAACCTTGTATTTACACACAAAATATTAATTAATTAATTAAGCATAAGTTCTTTTATACTAAATACCTTCTAATATTATGAATGTAAAAATTACTCTTCTTGCACCTGTCTATTTGCTTTTTCTTCATAACAAAACCACTAAGTCATTATTAATAAATAACTTGCTACTAGAAGATAGTTACAAATTGAGGCTGAGCATTTGCTACTTTGATTTAATAGTGACACCACTTAAAATTGTAGGCCATTGCCATTACATTTCAAAATATGTCACTATTAATTCAATCAAAGTTCAATTTTAACACCTTTTTAGGGCAATGGCAAAAACGGAACCCTTATAGTTATAGTTTCGCCATGTCTGTCTGTGTGTTTGTCTGTCTGTCTGACCGAATGCGACTTTGCTCAGGGACTATCAATGCTAGAAAGCTGTATTTTTGCATGAATATATATATATATATATGTACTTTATGTACATTATGCTGACAAAATGTTACAATAAAAAATTCAAAAAAATTTTTTTTAGAGTATCTCCCATAGACGTAAAGAGAGGGTGATTGTGTCCAACCTTTTAGTGTGGGGTATCGTTTGGATAGGTCTTTTAAAACTATTAGGGGGTTGCTAAGACGATTTTTCGATTCAGTGATTTAGTGTTTGCAAAATATTCAACAAGTTTGAAGTAGTCAATCGAGCGCAGCAATGTACGATATTTGTACGATTTTTCTTGTAGGTCTAAATTTGGCTTTAGATGCTGAGGTGAGGGTGCAAGCTTAGTGAACTACATCTTGGTACTCCCATCACTTATGGACTTGTAGTCAGGGATTAGCATAGTACCTACCTAACACCTGAATTAATCAATGCTCAAGCCAAGGCTCGGATACCGGTTAAATTTCCAAACCGTTATCATGTACTTGGCGTAAAACCTTTTCATTTTGGTTTTGTTCGCGAAACCGTTATTTTTAAACCGGTTTTTAAGGCAATGTTTCCATAAAGATCTTGTCAGATTAACCGGTTTAGAACAATAAAAGCCGGTTATTCCGGCGCAGGATAAACGTCGCCGCCCGCCGCCGGCCGGCCAGCTGTCACTCGTCGAATAAACCGGTTTATTTAGGTTATAGTTAAGTTCTTAAAAACGTTCGGGTTCTTATGAAAGTTCGGAGTTAAACCGAAATAAACCGGTATTTACCGGTATTTATTTGCTATTTTATAAACCGGTTCCGAGGCTTGGCTCAAGCTGTTTGTAAATAAGCAACTAAATTTTTAAGTGCCCCAATATGCTTCATTTAATGTGCTGTAACTACAATCGTCTTACCTTATGTGGCACAGGTTAGTGCTTCGCATTTCATTCAATACTTATGGAGCATTCACTTGTTAAGAAAACAATGATATCATATTCAATATGCTTGCCTAAACCATACATCATTATAATTCTAACTTACTGAGATCATGCTAAGGCTTTATATCAATTAATTTGAAGGCTAAGTGATCTTCTATTCTAACCATATTGTGTATGTTTATTTTATATTGCTAGTCACATCAAGGTCCTTAATAGGTACGTAGTGTTCTTGCAAATCGTGAATGGCATATGAACACATGTGGTTACAGTTAATGTCGGACTTTATAAAGTTCAGGAATTTATAAAGTAAACATTCTATTATAATACGAGTACGTGTATTTATAATCCCACTAATATTAAATGCGAAAGTTTGTAAGTCTGTTTGTTTGTTTGTTACTACATCACGTCTAATCCGTTGAACCGATTTTAGTCTGAGTCCAGGGGAAGGACATAGGATAGTTTTTATCCCGGAAAATTGCATAGTTCGTGCGGGATAGTGTTAACTGAATTCTACGCGGACGGAGTCGCGGGTATCGGCTAGTAAAAAGATAAGATTTATTTTTATATTACTGTGTAGGTATGGCCAATGGGTGACCATTACCAATAACATTGAGAAACTTTTCTTATTGGCATTAAACTGTTCGCGAAAATGGAAAGCTAGCCAAATTTCCATGTGTACCTAGGTCAGACAGCGGTGCCAGATTTTTTTCGGCTAAAACCGGATTTTTAATCCGTTTGAGTAAAAAGAGCGGGATTATTTTAACAAAAGCAGGAAACAGTAAAAAACTAACGATATACAACGTATAACCACCAACAGTTTTTAAATACCTACTTATTATTTTATTTGAGTTTCAAGTTAAACAATCCCCTAAAAGCGGGATTTAACCTGTATGTAGCGCGCAAGACATTTAGTTTTGGGCTAAAAATAGAGACACCCCGCCAAAGTAAGATGTCTGGCAACACTGACCTCTGATTAAATAAAAAGTACAGACAAAAAATCTACGCCTATCTTTGCATATAAATGCTCCATTTCAGGCGTGTGCGAATAAATAAGTAGGCATATATACACACAACGACGCCTAGTTATCCGCCATCACCATGTTCGCAGAATTCTATCTTCGATTGTTATTCGGTCTAAGGCGTACAATTATAAATTGGAGCAGTGCACCACTAAACTCAACAGAACTAACTAACTCAATAGAGTCTGACAATTTTCTACACATTTAAGACACCCTAATATATGTCCCTGTTGTTGTGATTATCATGTAAAAGGAATCAAAAAACAATAATAGTCACATCACAAAGCCCTAGGCAGCCCGGTGTTCATATTAGTAGTCTGGAAGTGTCTACAGGATTGTCAGATTCTATTGAAATGAAGATACGTATTCCATTATGATTATCTATTCATTATATCTTTTGTATCTAATTTTTTCACTGAAATTTCCGCTTGGGTATACATACTTTTAAAACCTTCAAAACGGCGTGATTGATCCTAAAATCCTAATTTATACGTCGACAAAACAAAGTTACTCTGTAGCTCGACTATTGACATCCTTTCCTTTCTTATAAAATGTTCTCTAAGTATAACATAAATAAGCTAAGTAAGTTTCAGCCAAATTTTTAGGGTTTTGTAAGTTTAGATTCTTCTCACTTAGCACTACCTACTTCATTCACCCATGCACTCATTATTTTGCTATACATATTATGTATAAGTATAAGGTTGTTTAAAAACTAATAATCAACATCAGTGACTGACAACTTTGCAAAGAGACAATCCTTCGCGGCATCGTTTATGTAATAATAAAATAATTAAATTAATTTATTCAAGTAATATTACTCATTTTGTTAAACAATTTATTTGTTAGTAGAAAATTGCAATACATAACTAAGTAAATTAAATTAAAAATAAATTGATAAACTGATTTAGAATACAAAAGAATGAAGTAGATATCAGATAAAATAAGTTGATAGTAATTATGAAACGAACAAAGTAACTATACTATAACTATATCTTTGTCTACACTCCTTACCAAACATGCATGCATGTTTCCGGAAAATAGTTGGTACTGTGTTTAGGGCCTACGCTAGCTGACGCGGTTTGCACGGAGCGGGTGGAGGCCTATCGAACAATAGTATGAGCAGCGCTAACTGCGCGCGGCGCGTGCGACGGATTTTACATGTACCCGACCCGCAGGCGTGGGCACGCTGCGTGCACCCGCGCTAGCTAGCGTAGGCCCTTAGAACGTTATCCACTATTGAGACATTCAGTCTTACATCTAACTGAAGCCCAACTGTTGTGTACTTGAGTCGAGTAACTTGACAAAGTACATAGGACTTTTGAACGTAGAGAACACTACAACACTAATTTAACTACATGAAATTAAGAAACTTTGATATTATGTACTTAATGAACTTAGAACTTAATAGATGGGATAAGTATGAGGCACGGGGTAAGGGTTAAAGTTGATACAAGATTATCAACAAGTTTGACCTCCCTGCACCTCTTTACCCAAGCTCTCTCGGTTAAGGAGGGCACAGTATCTATAGACTTGTGAAAAGTAACGAGCAGTGTAACAAACTCTCATCATCGGCGGAATGTTCCTACGTCTCACGCGTACGTTACGATGTTACATTAGTTGTTGCCTGTTACGCCTATCGTTGCCATCGATAATTGGATATTTTCCGGTGTAAAACCACAAAGTAGATAATGTAAAACAAATTTTATTCTATTTAGGCTGAGTCTGTTGATAACATAAACAAAAATTGATACATATTTCCATCTTTTGTCAATCAAACCGTTTAATTTGATTTGATTCAAACATAAAATGAGTTAAATGACAAAGATAAGACGCATCAAAATTTGTAAGCGGGGATTCGTGACGTGACGCCGTGTGACACTTTTTAGCATGGCGTGGACGTCAAGTCCCCACCCCCAAACTTTGAAGCGCTCCTCTTTATATTCCCGCGGAACTGGAACTGGCATCATATCATCATTATTATTTGTTTAATTGACAAAAGAAAATGCGGTTCCAATATTTTCTAATAATCAAACTGACGTGTTAATTAGGTTTGTTAGGAAACCAGCCCCTTAAGAAGGGCTTTGAGATTTTGTACGTCAGCATCGTCTTAACTTTTGTTTTCTTTGTAGCATAAGTGTGTGATGTCGGGGGAGGCGCCGATACAGTCGGACGATGGGTTCCACACGCCGGCTTACCTGTCATGGCGGAAGCTTCAGCTGAGTCGCGCCAAACTTAAGGCTTCTAGTAAGACATCGGCTCTGCTTTCGGGATTCGCTATGGTAAGTAAAAAAATAAAGATCAACCCATTTCATTCATAAATAGTTTGAACCCAACTGAACCCAACCCCAGCGGGCGGCAGCGTCCTAGGGGCGGCAGATTTTAGAGGACGAGAAAAAAAATCTTTTTTTTTTTAATTACCATCCGCCAAATATGTAAGTGGTCTATTAATTTCTAAACAAGTTCCTATCAAATGAATATGTCGCTTAAGTCGAACTTGTGTGGCAGAAGGAAGTAGTCAAACGATTTGGATTCAGAGTGCATCCTTAGCCTTACTAATAGCTATTACAAATGTGAAAGTAACTCTGCCTGTCTGTCTGTTATACTTCACGTTTAAACCGCTGAACCGTTTTAGATGAAATGTATGAAGATATGGCTTAGTTTTACCCCGAAAAAATTGCGTAGTTCCTGCGGGATAGCGACTTAGTATAAACGAATTAAGTATAGGTATAAGAAGTTGCGATCTAAACCTAGTTTCAGCCGTATAATGAACCGCTCGCGAGCCGCCTGTGGCTCGTATTCGTAACCGTACCCTAAGAACTATGTTCCACTATCTCGAATGCGATTAAATCAAATTATAAAGTAAAATTTATAATGAGAAAAGATTTCGTGGGAGCCGTACCCAAAGCAATTGTATTCGACTCTAAACTCGCTAAAACAATAGAATCGTAATCAGCCACAAGACAATTGATAACCAAAACTGTGATAACAGGCGCTAGGTCATTTTTTTCTACCTACTCTTGCTTGCGTGTTTGTTCCATAAACGTTTTCTCATTTCTATTGCTCGTAAAGTTCATGTTTATGCTAGATCTAGGCCACATAAAATGACTTTTTAAGCACTAGTGCATAAAGTAAAATCTTCGTCTAAGACCAAGGTAATCAGGTGTCAACAGCCACAAACAAAAAAGTTTCTACATATCTTTTAAAATAAATTCTAATTTATTTAAAACTAAAAATAGATCAATAAAACTAAAAAATGTAAGTATATAATAATGCATGAAAAAAAAAGATACATAAAATAGAAAGTGAACAATTGTTTCCACTGTTACTATTTAATTTCCTCGCAATCTAAGTGATAAGCAGAGTGTAAAACTCGAGCATTAAACCCATTTCCCCCTCGACGACATGTCTATCCACCCTCGCCGTCCCGGCTTGGGTGGCTATATTAACGTCTTGGATAAAATGGCTAGTTTTATGCTCTTATCTACTATTGTTCACAGGTAGCTATGGTTGAAGTGCAGCTTAACCCTCCAGATAACACCAAAGTGCCTACATCGATGCTCGTCGCCTTCACGGTATGCACGACTCTACTCGTCGCCGTCCACATGTTAGCGCTAATGATCAGCACCTGCATCCTTCCCAACATAGAAGCGGTCGGCAACCTCCACAGCATAGCTCTAGTCCATGAATCCCCACACGAAAGACTCCACTGGTACATCGAAATAGCTTGGGCCTTCTCGACCCTCCTGGGATTAATATTGTTCCTAGTTGAAATAGCAATCCTTTGCTGGGTTAAGTTCTACGATCTAAGTGAGACAGCGGCGTGGTCTGCTTGCGTTGTACTAATACCCGTTATGATTGTGTTCCTAGCGTTCGCAATACATTTTTACATGTCCCTAGCCACGCATAAATACGAAGTTACTGCCACAGGCATTAAAGAGTTAGAACTGCTCAAAGAACAAATTGAAATGGGTGACCACGACGCCAGGATGAACAATCTCACTCTGCTTGACCAAGGACGAGTGGTCTAAATTTATACTGCTTAATCCTATTTTCCATATCCGTTTTTGGGATGTTATTTATTACCTTTTTGACCCGTATTTATGTTAACGGTTAATATATAGACTAAGTACTTATTGATATTTGAGAAATCGTACTTAAATAAGTGCCAATTGATTTGCAATAATTTTGGTATTGGTGAATATTGGGCTCTAGAAAGATTCGTGAGCAATTACATACCGTAATAAAATAGAAATAAATGAGTTATTTCACAAGCTAAGGCTCATTTTATAGCTTCTGGAGTAACTATACAATTTATCTACTATCCATGTAGTAAATAAATAGGTATTAAGTATTTTCTTAAAAAAAACCATGTATACCTGGGTTTGTGTTCCCTGAACGCTATAACTTGGCAATCTTCAGATCAACGGTGAATCGACATTTACTAGAAAAGCGCGCCCCTCTTAGGTCACATCTTTGTTTACCATCAAGCGTGATCGCGGCAAACGCAAGCCTAACAAAGTTAATGTAACTCCGTCGGAAATATTTGGCCCAGCTGGTCTTTTTGTCAAATTTGTTTTTGGCTATCAATCTATGTCTGAAACTGTATTATATTTCCCGTGAATTACTAAGCTTTCTCTTGCTGACTCTCGATTTTATTTGCCTACAAATAATCAGATGCACAGATATTTCCGACTGATTTTAACTGAGAGAATTTTCATCATCCGGAAACATTCTCAAAGTCTCAAAATAAGAAAATAAAACGATCGCTGTAATTTAAATTTAAAATGTAATTAACTAATGAGGGCTATCGTTTTTTCTCTCACTAGATGGCGCCACTGTTGCGTGAGGTTTTTAAAAGTCTGTTATAACGGCCGCGAAAACAAAGTTTAGATTAAAATCATATTTAATACATTGTAAAACAGTGCGATAAACATATCGAGCAACCACAGTATTGCATAATCCCGTTTTGTTCGGAAAAAAGGGAGGACAAAAGTTTTCGAAAGACAAAACTGTCTCAAATTACAGACGTTCATTGCCCCTTATCGCATAATTGCCATAATTAATTTCAGATAATGCAAAATATTCACTAAATTATTCTAATTCTAAATAAACCCGCGTAGCTCACCCAAAAACTATGAGATTTGACATTTCGTTGACCTCACGCTACACTAGCGCCTCTAGCGGAAAATTCATTCGCGATAGCCCCCATTGGGACTAAAGTTGAATGCAATCCAAGGAAAGGAAATGTTTGACATGTGTTTCAGGGGCTGTTGCATGACATACGAATCTCCCAATCATGTTAATTTTACAATTTACGTTTAGTTTTGTTTACGATATCATAAATTAAGGTACCTTAATACACTGTAGTTCTGACCAGGCAAAAAAATAGACTACCCTAGTATTCAAGTAGCAATTATCTACATAAAAAGTGTACCTCTTACTTTGTCCATTGCTTTGACACATTATAAAAACGGAAATAATGAAAAGATCTCAAATGAGTGCAATGGAATGAGAACAAAATCACGTAAGATAGCAATAAATAGGTACTTAGAAGTTTTTTTTATATAAATTTCATAATGTTTTAAAATTTACAGGGTTAAGTAAGGTGATGGCACCAATCATGGACAAGAACTTAAGAAACGAGCACCTACTTTTTTAACTAATAGAACTAATGTTTAGATAACAGATGATCTTAACTAGTAAATTTCATGAATGGTGAGCTATGAGGCATTGAATCCTTGTTATCAATACTGTGGACTAAGTTATAGTATTAAATAGTAGGAAACATGAGTAGTATGTTCATAGTCGCCATCACCACTTCGATGAATTTGTAAAAAATATTTTTAAATTTAGTGTAATAATAATAGAGCGGCAAAGAATCTTGTTTCTCTAGACAAAGATATTAGACAATTTCAATTTAACTTTCATACTAAAACTATTTGTCGGTAGGTAATTAATTAATCAAAAATAGACATCGACAACCCTAAGCGTCCGCGCCGGAGTAGGCATACTTGTTCTATTTTACTATGGTACCTACTACTGTGCTTAAATGTCCATGATTGGTACCGTCACCCCATACAACTTTCGTTATTAGGTAGTTTAATATTCATATATTTTATACGTGTTCAATATTGTTCATAAAAAAAATATTTAGTTACAAAGAGCGCTAAAAATGATTACACACGTATCTATACCGGAATAATGCCGATAATTCTACGTCCAACGCACATTTCGTAATCCGTCATCCGTATTTCCATGGAATAAAGACCAATGTAGAGTATGAAACTAGCTTTTGTACCGAAAATTAGATTAATTGACGGGGGAATGTAGTACGGGCCAGTTAATAACAAATGACAGTTAATAAACAGAAGAGGAGAGGTACTTACTGTACAGTCTGGTGATCTTAATTGACCACATTTGGGCTACAGTTTTGACGTACGTACTATGAAATCCAGACAGTGCTCAATTCTTTTGAGGAGGCCTTTTACTATAAGAGGTTCGAAGTTCCTGTCGTGCTGCTCACGCAAGTACCGTAAGCAAGGTATAATACGAACTACGAATTTCGGAGTACCCCTCTAACTTAACATATTGTGAATATTGATTACAAACTATTACAAAATCTTGACAGTCGTTGGAGGTGTAGTTAAAACTTGTCAGTTCATAGAAAACTGACATTTTATTTAGGTACTCGTATGTCGTTTAATACCACGTACAGTTACCAGAACCAATATCTGACACAACAAGCGTGCATAAATATCTGATACGAAGATACGACTCTATTTTTAGGGCTGAAAGGACGTGACAGATATTTTGCACGCTCCGCTGTGGCAGATATTAATGCTGGTGACTGTACACACTATGCGATGCGGCTAACTGCGCCGTCTCTTTCTCAAACAATATTTTGAAGAGGGATAAGACCTAAGGTTTTGGTTTCCTAGGATCAGCGGTTCTGTCATATAGCGGCCGCAATAAAGCGGTGAATGACGTCACTAGAACGTTGTCTATTTAAACAAAATAGCGCGGTTTCCTAGAGAGCGGTGTCAATCACCGTTCTCTAGGAGGAGGTAGAGCGGTGTCAATTACGGCCAATGACGTCATGCCAATCCGCTGATCGTAGCAAAACAAAGCTTAAGACCGCGCGGTTAGCCGCATAAGCAGCCGTGGCCTTTTTTTTTTATTCCACTGCACTGGAAGGCAAACGAGCAAGTGGGTCTCCTGGTGGTGAGAGATCACCACCGCCCATAAATATCTGCAACACCAGGGGTATTGCAGATGCGTTGCCAACCTAGAGGCCTGAGATGGGATACCTCAAGTGCCAGTAATTTCACCGGCTGTCTTACTCTCCACGCCGAAACACAACAGTGCAAGCACTGCTGCTTCACGGCAGGTTTAGCGAGCAAGATGGTGGTAGCTATCCGGCCTAAGATGTGTTTAACATTGTTGTAGTAAGGCCTAGGCCCAAGACGATCTACAATGTTTGCGAGCAGGGGGGCTACTACGAAATTCGAAAATCGAAGTTCGTATCGTATCGTCCTTCTCACACTTGTATTCAAATTGACTCTGAAATGAAATAGGTTCAAAACACGACGTTTTATTTCTTTTATTAGCTTTTACCCGCGGCTTTGCTCGCGTGAACCAAGCATGAGCAAGCATGAAGCATGCAGGCAAGCATGCAAGTACGCATTCAAAAATCATGTAAGTAATTATAACAATCAAAGTAAAGATATCTTGATAAAGATACGTTGTCACTGTACCTATGCTTTGTGACAGTTTAATTGAAAAGACAATTATTATTCGTAGCTAAAGACAATTTAAGACTACAAGGTAGAAAAGTGTACCTAGACCATATAAACATTTTCGACCTCGACCATAGCACAATGTAATTTATTTATTTATTAATCAAGTGTATTTTGTTTCTATTATGTGTACTTTTTGTTTTGTCAATGAGTCATGTTACTTGAAATAAATGAATGTTTTATAGCTATTCGAGAGGAAACTTTGAACTAAACTTGAAACTAATTTTTAAAATAAGAAATGTGACAGTCCAGACTTGTAGACGTAGCGCGTAGTACTTAGTGCGCGTTGTATATAGCCCGGAGGTGGAATATAAAGGCGCTATAGGCATACTAGACATGCATATCCTATAGCAGCCGTATGTATTTGGGCGTAGGTACTAATCTGATTACGAAAGCACAGAATATATAATAGTATAAGGCAATAAAACATTAATTTTAAATATTTACTTAATATAATAATTATTTAACCCTCCCGTGTGCAAATGGGGTTTGTAAATCCTCTGTGATAATGTTTACTTCTAAATAATGACATTGAATATTGAATCTGTCAATGTAGGTACTTTATTACTTTAGTATAAGGGTTTTAAGTGCATTGAATTAACCATCATAATTGTGTTAGCATCGAAGCGTGGAATGTTTTAAAGATAAGTGATAAAATTACGAATAAAACGTCCGAATTGTTCACCCATGCAATAATAAAATTGTGTTAGTTAAGTATATTTACAATCAAAAGATCTGTTATGGTTTCTTGCAATAAAATCACCACATTTGGTCAATACAATGTTGTAGTTTTTTGTCGATGTCTCCTATTTTCATTTCCAGCCACAACTGGCTCTCCTCGAGGATATTTTTGGCGTCGGCTAATTCTTCCTGAAAAAGACGACATGAATCGTAACTAAATAAATAAATCTTCTAATCTGCCATTGGCATGGTGTTGTGGTAGGTAACCACTTCCACTTACTATGGCGCTGGTTTAGTAGCGATTTTTTTTTTAATTACACGTGAAATTGGTAAGGGAAATATCATTAAAATATATGATTTTTTGTTAAATCTGTAATTAAATTTTCGAGTAGATCGGTACTTGAGAATGAACAAACAGTTAATAGATTACGATCCTATGTACCTAAGTATGTATTTAATTGTGATGAGCAACATTTGTGCCCACAACAACTCAAGGGGGGAGGCGCCTGCCTATTTACTCGGATTACCTACCCGGAATGAACAACAAAAAAGTACCTACCTACAAATTCGAAATAAAAGGCAGGAATTATTAGATCGTACCTTCATTATCGTTTGTTTAGGGTCGACATTTACAGGTCGTACTTACAGTAACCCTTAGGCTTCTTAAGTTGAATAGGTATTTTAGTTGGGTAGGACAAACGAGCGACGCAGCATTATTTTAAAAGTTCTATCTAATTAAATGATTATATATGTCGGTACTTACTTCAAAAAAAACTTAATTACATATACTTACTACTACATGCCACATATATAGGTAGGTATGCTTAAAATTTCTGGTGTACAATAAAGAGTCTTGTATTGTATTGTACTACCCACGTCAAAGATCTCGATATAGTTATGAGAGATAATAATCCTGCTACAGATTGTTTGATATTGAACCGTACCTAATCAATATAATAAGGCGTAATCTAGCTTATTAATTAGATAATATTACCTATACCTACACAGCGGCATATTTTTATCGATTTCCGTTAACTTCGACTAGTACTTTATTGAAATGAGGGCTACTCCGCTACTTGACAGACTATAGTGATATTTCCACTAGATGGCGTTGGTATCTTAAATTCGTGAGGTCCGTTTGACGTAAGGTCTTGCTACTACCACCATCTAGCGATAATTTTACTTAAAGTTAACGGATATATAAAAATAACACCGCATGTGCCGGGTGTTAGGTAATTGTACATTGATCGAACTTTCAGCTCTCATGGGGAAAAAAATACACTAACATCTAGTTGCCACTAAGCTTCAAAACATTCTAATTCAGAGGAAATTTAAAAATACTAACCATTCTCTTATAAAACTCAAGGTACGATGCCTAATTTAGTTAACGTTATTTTTTATCATTAGAGGTGACAGCAGGGTGTTATCTATTGGATATTTCGGATACTTGTATAATATATCAGTTGATCACTGGCATCTTACTGGCATAATTACCTTAGGTACCTGTTAATGTAAGACCCGGTTTAGACTTGCAAGAAAAATCAGGCAAGTTGTATAACATTGCAAGGCTGAGAACATGGCTTTACCAACGAATTTGCAGCGGCTAACCGTAATGTAAAATGTCATGCAACTTACACGATTTTTCTTGCAGATCTAAATTGGGCTTGGAAAACTCACAGCAGGAATTGGATACTGTGTCGCCAAGTCGCAGAACTGTCTTATAATGATGTCGGACATTTTGGATTTGACGCAGAGGTTGTCAACCCAGCAGCCTTCCTGGAGCTGACCGGTGTGCAGGTGGTAGAATCTTCCGAGGCCGCTCTTGATGTCGTTCTCCCAGTGACCCTCATAGCGGTTGCCGTTTTCTATAATATTTTAAATAATTTATTATATTACTTAAAACTGCATAAAAATACTTAAAAACACGAGTTTCGAGCCTAAAGATGGTAAAGTTTATAGCGACTTCTAGCGCCACCTACTGGGCAAATTTAGAAACTCCATCATCCTGAACTGCGCCATCGAAGTTTCTCGACCCGGACGCATACATAGCTGGGCACCGTTAATCAAAAGGTTAACTTCGTTAATCGCTAATCCGCTACTAAGAAAGTTAACTTCGTTAAACGTTAAAGCGTTATATTTCGGAAGATTTAACGCAAGTTAACGTTAATCGTTAATCCGTTAACATTTGATAAAAAATGAATCCCAGTATCAGTTTTCATTAGAGATACTCTAAACTGTATGATCTACCAATTACATACTTATTGAAATCTTAAATGAAACCGCATAGTTCAGTTTTTATATTTTTTGCGTTGCCAAAATTGACTGGACTATAGTCGCGATCGACCGGTTGGCCATCCCTGCTATAAACACATTTAAAACCGTATTTTTTATCAAAAAATCTAGGGATTAATGAATGACTGAATGTACGAACGATTGAATGCTCGACATTCTCATCGATATGGCCCAAGCCCTAACTGATTTTACGTTATTATCTACGTACAAATGTCATGTCCAGAGAAGAAGTTTTTTACTGTGATAATGAAAATTACTGCTGTGTTTAGAAATCGGGTCGGTTTGTATGCGTGTGTACGAACATTTTGCATTTTTCATTATCTTGTAGATTGCATGATGTGGGAGTGCATCGCCCCTCCCCCCGCGAGTTTAGACAAAAAAAATATATTAGCAGTCCGTGAGCGATACCATCTTCTTTTAGTTGAATACTCAAAGGACACGGCGCGTGCGTGCGGTATCTCTTTGATAAATAGTAGGTACCAAATTAACGATTAACGGTTTTAAGGACATTTAACGGAAGTTAACGAGTCCGTTAACATTTTTTGAAGTTAACTTAAAAGTTAATCCGTTAGTCAAAATGTTAACTTCGTCAATTAACGATTAACGGATTAACGAGTTAATGCCCAGCTATGGACGCATATATACATATATGTATTTATATACACAACAACCGACGCTCTTCCCAACCCAAAGACTTAGACCTCAGTCAGGCGTAATATCTGCCTAAAGAGGGATCTATCGTAAATATCGTAACCCCCATTTGATGCACGGTCGCTTAACTAGCACGTTAAGCCAAAATGAGGTAGGTAAGCCATACAAGCACATGGTTTTTTTTGTCTTATTTACCATTCTTTCGTTCTCTCTTGTGTGAATGGGTAATGGGATGGGTGGAATGACACCGAATCATACCATGACCGTAACAGCAACGTATCAGGCAAAAAAATATATTATTCGACTAGCCTGCGCGTTTCGTAACCAACGGTCGCCATCGCGTGTCAAGTATGCGTTTGACATTCGTTCCTGACACGTTCTTATTACGGTCATGACTTCAATAGCGCAGGATGTTGAAGTTCTATATTTGCTCACTAGATGGCGCCAGAAGTCGCTGCAATAGTTATTATTTACCTTGTACAAACATGCCCAAGCCTTCTTTCTTGCTCCTGACCCAATACCCGACATAGAACGTGCCATTTTTGTACCACATCTTCCCAAAACCGTGTCGATGTCCTCTCTTCCAGTAGCCGAAATAGACATCCCCGTTTTCGTAGTACCACCAACCTACGCCCTCTGGCTTGCCTCGCACCCATTGCCCTCTGTAGTCGAGACGGAAGGTGCCATTTTGGAGGCGGTGGCTGAGTGAACCGAAGCCGTGTCTGTATGTATCGTAACAGTTCTTTTTTATTTCAAGTCTATCCGGTAGATGTCAGAAGAAGCCTATTGTCGTATGTAAAGCCGAACCATTTGATTCCCGACCCACCGTAGAAAGTTCTCACAGTACTTAGGTGACACCATGGATTCCCTAGTCAAGCAATGCGGTGTCACTATGAGTTTTTCTACGAAAAGGTTCCACAGTGGATCACGATTCATTTGGTTCGATCGATAGTACCTCGTAATTTGCCTGTTATTTACTAGATGGCGTTACACGCGCATAAATCGAGGAAATTGGAACATGCAAGTCAGTCAAATAGGGACATCTTTAAGTTTTTTAGAGAAAAGTGTGTGCACACGACGGGTTTTTTAAGTGTAGACAACGCGCTTGACTTTTGTGTGCACGCAGAAGCTACCTATACCTTATCTTATCTGTCCCTATTTGTCCCTACACACACATGTACTAACGTACTTAATATATCGGTAGAATATATGTCAATGGTCCAAAGGTATGTGGGGAGAGGCTACAATAGAGATCTCTCTCTCTCTAAGCAGATTTTATGCATGGGGAAAGAAGATCGACGGAAAAGCGTTTCACACAATCAAAGTTTGAATTGAGAAATTACGATGGCGCAAGACGACGCAAGCAAGATGTTGGAGGTTCTATATTTGCTCACTAGATGGTGCTAGGAGTAAAGAGGAGGAGGAACACTTGTTTTTTTCTCTTCCGTGTTGATTGTATTTTTGGATAATACAGTGGAGGAAATTGAATCACCTACCTGAAGCCATTGTACCAATCCCCTTCATACAGCTTTCCAGTGATTGTGAGGAAGGATCCTTTGCCTGCAAAAAGGGTTGAAACCGAGAACTATGTGAAAAATCTAAATCTATGACAGTCACATTATTTATACAGTTACATGTGTAATTGTTGATCAAAGTATTAAATAGTATTAAGTGTCAGAGGGATCGCACGACACGAACTTCGAGTTTCGTAGTAGCCCTGCAGGTGACTGTAGGTACAGGGTAGGTATATTGGCTGTTTGTTACCTTCCTTTAAGTCTGAATTCCAATCGCCCTTAAATTTATCGAATCTAGAAGTAAATATGGCATGGTGCAAGCCTCTCTTAATAGATTTCTTCTCAGCGGTTACGGAGAGTACTGTGAAGTTGCGAGGATGCCTATAAAAAGGCATTTCTGTAATTTAAAAATACCTAATAAATAATAATCTCCTGGCAAATATTTACATTGAAAACTGACGTTGAAATTGTCTTTTTGACATCATACCACGACAACCACGACTGCATGTTTACAGACCTTTTTGTATTTAATAATGATAATAATAAACCCTGGCAACACGGCCCTGTATGTATAAATACCTTAAAGACTAACATACTGGTTTGGTTTCTTTTATGTACTGCTTTATGGCGTGCAATAAAGAATATTTGTATTTGTATTTGTACTCGTAACATCTAAAGTTTATCATTATTTTTTTTTCAAATTGAACTAACAGATAGCCTAAACCATTCCTTGCCTATTATGTACAGAAGGCCGTTATTTCAGAGGCCGACGATTCAGAGGCTCTGCTTGCTTTACAACACACACACAAAATACCCGAATAGGAGGATTTTCCGACAGGTGAAACATCGCTAGATGGCGTTGGTATCGTGAGGTTCGTTTGACATTAGCTTGGCATTAGCGTCATGTTTGATTGGGCCAATCGCAAGCAAAACTAAAACTCACGAAACTAGCGCCATCTAGCGATGGGAGCGTCAAAGTTTGCACACTCTTCGCTAATCATACCGTAATTTTTGTCCGAATCGTCGTGGTCGTGTTATAATTCTTTTCCCACTGAAATCTTACATTTTTCTGAAATTTTTAAATGGTTACTTATAGAAAACTATAGATTAGGTCAGGTTTGTTTTATAACAATTCTGAACAATTATTGGATTCAGAGATAAAAGAATTATGACAAACGATCATTCTGACAAACATTACATTCGTGCTTCCAATAAGTACGCGAGCCGATATAATGGACCCTCTAGCCATATCTCGTATGTCGGAAAACCCTCAATCCTCAACGGCAATAATGCGATGCAAGATGGAGTAGTTGTTCTATGTGACGACTAGGTGGCGCTAGGGTTAGCTAGTTTACTACTGTAATAAATAAAATATAGGTAGTCAGTCATTCACGATGACGATGCCGTGGTTCTTATTACAATAACATTAATGTCTAATTTTGACAAAATCACGCGTCTTCGTGGATGGCACTTCTAGGCATAGATCGGAACTACTCATCTACTTGTGCTGCTGACTGTACCGACAGACGCTAGGTACTCTATAGGAATAGAATAGAAGAGGAGCAACCACGAAGTGTTATGTTTTAAACTTTTGCGATTCTTATTCAAAACATATTTAGTGACTTAACCACAACTACTGTACTTATTATTAACATTACCTCGACATTTTGATCACATTGGAGCGGACGTAGTCATGAGTCGGTCAATAAGTATAGCAGTCGTGTTAAGTTTCTAAATATCCATACTAATGTTATAAATGCCAAAGTGTGTGTTTGTGTGTTTGTCCGTCTTTCACGCCGTAACGGAGCGACGGATCGACGTGATTTTTGGCATAGAGATAGTTTATGGGCCCGAGAGTGACATAGGCTACTTTTTATCCCGGAAAAAGGCACAGTTCCCGAGGGAACAGCGCGCGATAACCAAATACCACGCGGGCGGAGCCGCTGGCAAAATCTAGTATTTTATATAAGTGTATTATGAGTTATAATCTTAATTCACTCATTAAACTTTCGCGAAAATAAAACAAACAACTTTACTTAACTAAACTTTATTAAACTATCAAAAATCTACATTCAAACTTTCCCGTGTGCTATTTTGAGGCCCCGACTCAACTCCACTAGTTGCTGATAATCTTCTCTGAACCCTTGCAAGGCCAGTTCTTGCTGACTTTTCATGGCAGAATTGGCAGTGATATATTTCTGTACACATTCAATGCAGCTGTTGTCTAATAGAATATCCTCTTCGGAGAGCTGTTCTTGCTTTTTTAACTGCACTGGCGTTGGCAGGATCTGAAAAAAAAAAGTTATTGGTAAAAAAAAAAAAAAACAAATGTGGCCAAGCTTTATCTCATGAACCGTGATAGCTAGACAGTTGAAATTTTCACTGATGATGTATTTCTGTTGCTGCTATAACAACAAATACTAAAAACAGAATAAAATAAATAAATACAACCAACGTGTATTTTTGCAGTTTTTTGCTTTTGTCTAATGTTGTATAGATAATTTGGCTTAGGGACCCAAAGAGGAGGAGGGACGGACTCCGAAACGAGAGCATGCCATCTGTCCCGATCTGTTTTTGTAATGAAACAAAACATTACAAAAATTAAGCGAATAAAAATGGGAGTGCACATGCAGGTCCGCGATTGAAAATCTAATATTGACAGACTAATTATATTTTTAGGAATCCAGCCAATTTTATTGAATGATGATGACATTCTGTACTCCCTCGGCAGGGATAGGGTTCGCAGTATTTATGTTACGATTCTGTGCAGCTTTGCCAAGGTCTCTTATGTCAATTCCCATGGTCCAATGGGCCACATGGCCCACATGTCCACATGCAGTAGAAACAAGACCGCTGTTTAGGCATGAAATACATATCATATGGACACAGATGGAACTGATACAAAATATGACACATCAATTGATTTCTGCACAAGAAGGATAAGCAGAGTTTTTTAACACATTACAAACCTGTTTAGCCAGTTTCTGTGCTAAATCTCCATTAGACATGTCTCCGTGTATTGCTTGTCTCGTGGCAATTAACAGGACAGCTTCTCTGACTGAACCAAACTGGAGAAGATCCAACATAAGGCTGTCAATGCTTTGGTGCCAAGTCAGGTAAAACACCAGCGGGCCAAAGTGCCTTGTGGATCTGAAATAACATTAAATTGCCCTTTACTCCGTCTCCGCAACCAGCTGTGAAATAGTAAAGTCAAAAGCCATAGCTCATAAAATTATTGTATAAAAAAATTACCAGTGCAAAGTTAGGTCGAAATCAGACAATAAATGTTTGACAAAAGTGATGTATTGTTGATAAATAGTAAATGTCATGTTACGAGGGTCAAACTGAAAGTTCTTAGAAAATCAAAAACTGAGCAAACTAGCAAGTTATTAGTTTTATTACATCTTTTCAAAATAGTGTCCATTCACATCAATACACCGCTGCATCCGATGGAACCACTGAGAAAAGCACTTAGCCCAGTCGTCCTTAGGGGTCTCTTCGACGGCCTTTTGAAACGCACCCACTGCTTCCTCGGTGTTCATAAAAAGTTTTCCTCGAAGTTTTTCTTTTATTTTCGGGAATAAATAAAAATCGCAAGGTGCGAGGTCGGGGCTATACGGCGGGTGACCCAGTAATTCCACGTTTGACGTCACTAAATAGTCGATCGTTCGCCTGGCGGTGTGCGACGAGGCGTTGTCGTGGTGAAGAAGGATCCTACTTCGAGGTCGCTTGTCCCGAACTTTTTCCAATACAAGTGGCAAACAATTGTTAGTGTACCACTCTGCAGTAACTGTTTTTTGATCCTCTAAAGCAATTGTCGCATAGTGACCTGTCCTTCCGAAGAACGAGGCCACCATCTTTTTTCCCACGCTTCGACCTCTCTTCACTTTAGTTGGCAACTCCTCGAAAGGAAACACCCATTGAGCAGACTGTCTCTTGGTTTCTGGATCATAACAGTAAACCCAGCTTTCGTCACCCGTAAGTATGTCGAAAACAGCATTTGAGTCACCTCCGTTAAATCTTTCAATCATTTCACGGCACCAATCAACCCGACGGAGTTTTTGGGCCTCGGTCAAATTATGAGGTATCCACCTCGCACAAAGCTTCCTGACCGCTAAATGTTCATGGAGGATTTTATGCACTTGACTCATACCGATGCCTAAGCTTGTCCGAATCTGCTGATACGTCACTCTTTTGTCAGACTCTATCATACGCTGCACAACACTGATGTTATTTTCAGTCGTCGCCGTAGAAGGCCGTCCCTCACGCAGATCGTCGGTGAGATTAGTGCGACCACGTTTAAACTCATTAAACCAGTTGTAAATGGTCGCACGAGATGGAGCTTCATCGTGAAAGGCCAATCGAAGTCTATCATAGCTTTCTTGTTGACTTAAATGACATCGAAAGTCATAAAAAATCATTGCACGAAAATTTTCGCGAGTTAAATTCATGTTGACGTGACACAGACAATTTTCAATCTGCCGCCAAATCGTAAAACTAATGACAAATGAATGAAATACATACTCAATAATATTGGCAAAGAGTTCCATTTTCAAAATTTAAACTTACTTTTTTATTATATTGTTTACAAGTGGCCAGTTCTAAAAACTTTCAGTGTCGCCCTCGTACAGAATTTATTCTCAGAAATATAAAAATATTTTTTTATATAGCTGTGGTGGCTCAGAGGTTCGACCTATGACCCCTCTCAAGCAGAGGGTTGAAATCCAGAATCGCCCGTGATGGGCCCTGTAGCGACTGGGATGATGATGATGGTGAATAAAAAAAAGATTGTTTCAGTCTAAGTATGAACTTTGCTACTGACCTTAGTAAATCATATTTACTCCGGGAATCAACATGCTGGTATGCAATACTGGTGACTCTCTGGTACGAGGGTTCATCTGGCTCGTATTGGATGCATGCTCGGTCCAAGACAAACTCATACTGGTCTCGGTCCAACAAACTGTTGAAGTTTTCATCATCCGTAAACATTAAGGGTTCTCGTATCTTGCGTCCTTTAATTGGGAAATATATCTGAAAGTGACGTAGAACTTTGTTACATTTATCTTTCACTGTTGAGTGATGGATGAATCATTTACATTTTAAAAGTTAGCAAAACTGAAGTGAAGAGTCAAGATAAAAATAAAATAATAAATCGACTGTACAATAAACAACAACAACAAATAACTGTTGATTTTGATGAAATTGATGAATAAATTTGGGAGCAAACAATCTACAAGTAGCGGCACGAGAGTTTAGCGCTGACCGTTATTGCGCAGAAGTCAAAAGTAAGGTATCACAGGGGGAAGGGCTGGCGTGCGTAGCGCCGATTGGCTTTCCAGTCGCATTACGTCCCCCGCGCCCATGCCCCCATGCGCAGCTATCCCTTCCAAGGTTCACTCAGCGCTAGACTCTCGTGCCGCTACTTGTAGCTTAGCTTGGTCTTGTCTCTGGATAAGCAAGTGTTTACGAGTTTAGGCTGAAAGACATGGTACTAAGGAAGTTTAGAGACAAGATACTTAAATAAATAACTGAACACACCTGATTTAACCTTTTTCTGATGTCATGGTCGCAACTTTGGAGCGTCCCATCAGGTTGTCTAAAAATTAATTAAACATGCTATTAATGATATACACAAAATTTTTATTGAATCGTTGACACTGATACCAACAATAGTTCTGAAAAGCAGATTAATTTTCAATTAACAGTTTTTTTCCAATTTGCTATAAAATAAATGTATAGTTATTAATTGAGTTGGCAAATAAGTCACATCATAGCTTGGTATTGCTATTCAAATGCTCATAAGTACAGTCGAGAAAACTGAATCACGTAGGCCAGGCCAGGGTGGAAACTTTTCATAATCAATTTCGCTATGATTTCTTTGGCAAATGTAAGGATGTCAACATGATATAGCACAAAGGTTCTACCCTGGTCTGTGATTCAGTTTTCTCCACTGTAGGTCAATTGATAATGTCAACTAAGTACCAAATTAAAATAACCAAAATCGATTTTTTTTACCTCTCCACTATAATTCTGTGCTCATTGTCCACTCCAAAACTGATGTCTGTGAAAATGTATTTAGATGTGTCATAACCAATTAGGGCAGGATCTTGGGACAGGACGTCATGGATAGGCTGCTGGACCTGAAAATATCAAGGATTATTTTACAATTATGTAAGTAAGTATTAAAAATGTTTTGTACAGTGAAATATTTACTTTTACAACTGGGGGCATCTGTAGAAGCGTTTCTGCCCTTTCATTAGCTTTTGCAACTTCTATTTCAAGTTCCTCAGTTGTTAAAAATTTGTATTTGGGAGTACGAAGGACAGGAAGACCACTGCTGGTCCTCTTGCGGAAAACCTTCGCCAAGTCTGGCCTCGTCAATCTTTTCAGTAATGCCTGGATGTCCGGTGAGAAAAACTTTGGCGCAGGATCTTTCTCCCCATCTACAACACGTACATTATGTATTGTAAAAAGGATTTTTAATAATTAGGTACCCAAAAAATTTATTACCGCTTACCGTACAATGATGGCACTAAACTTAATTTTCTTGAATAAATAAGAAATTTTTGTGAATCATTATTTCGCAAAATTACAGTTTTAGCACTGGTCCGTGCAAATTTCTTTAATAATATAGACATTTCTATTAAATAAACAATATTTTGAGAAACCTAACCTATAAGTTGTCTTTTTTTTTTAATTTTAGTTACTAGTGAAGTCCATCCAAGATAAAAACCGATAAAGTAATACGGAAACCATGAAGGTGCGGCCACACGCAGTCGCTCGTTAAATATAAATAAATCTTGTCACGTGACCTTATTTTGAATTTCCCGCGACTCAAAACAGTAGCGTCAAGATTAAGATGGCTGCTTGTAGAAATGATCTTATCTTCGTATTGGAGGCTGATTTGTTAATTTACTTTCTTTAGTGGTAAGTAGTCTTCACAGTAGTAAAAATAAAAGAAATTGGAGTGAATTAAAACCAAATAACTTTTTTCTTCAAAATTAAAGAGTTTTTTTTTCCTGCGATAAAATAAAGCTCAACATTTTCAGCTTTGTCGTTACATGTCACGTGACCATATTTGACGCTGGAAACGAGCGTCAAGCGGTTGCATGTGACCGCACCTCTATAAAAACAGACTGACAGTTATTTGGATATGGCAACATTTTTGATTAGTTGTCATGCTGTTTGACTGACTCGACTCTGCACTTGCATGCTTGCTTATTATTGTCTCTGTCTAGTCTATTCTATTGGATTGGTCAAATCAAATTCTTTACGCGCTTCGTTCTATTTTAATAGGATTTTGCCAATATTTTGATAATCCAACTCGAATAATTTATATTTTGTGGAAGGTTTAATGAATCGCAGTCGCTACAATGTCCAAAAGGAAGGCCGGAGTGAACGATATCATTTATGAATTGGACAATGATGATATCGAACTTAGTAGTGAAGATGAAGGTAAACAACCTAAAATTAATCGAAAGGAGCTGAAACTTGACTCTGAAGCCACTCGCGAACACACAATTGATGAACAAACTGACTCAGAATGCATCATTGTTGACTGTCCTGTTGATACAATCGTGATAGAAGCTTCACCTGTTAAAGACAATAATGGAGGGAAAAGTAGCACCAACGTTATTGAAATTGACGTTAAAGACGAACCACCAGTGAATATTGAGGCCGATACTAACGACAAACAGAATACCGGTGACTCAAAAATGACAATATTAGATGAGGATATTGTAGTAGATTCCCCTCCATCAAATACAGACTTAGGTGTTGTTGGATGTGAAAACAGGACGCCTCTGTTCACAGTGCGCTTTAAGGACAAGAAAGTGGCTAAATTTTACAAAGACAAAATAAAAGCTTTTATGTTAAAACTTATACGAATTCATGACGAAGAAGCTCTTGAGGGTTCTGAGAATGAGACTGACTTGGAGCTGGATATATGGCCAGAAGACTTGCAAGAAGCTGATATTGAAGTGGCACAGACTCCAAAGCCAGAACCACAGGAGCCAGAGGAGCAAGACAATTTCTTCTTTATAGATACTGACCCATCGGCGCAAGAAGCTACTGACATACCTAGATATAGACAGGTAAGAGAAATTTGCATGCAAATTTATGGGGTTCTGCATGCAAAAGTAACTTTTTCATCTATTATTTATTTCAGTATGAACACACAGACTACATTCTGACTGAATAGAACATATACTTACATAGATATATCATCCCTGTAGAGTGTAAAGTCACTAAAGTTGTATTTTGCTGTTTTGAGATACGGAGGTTTAAAGTTATGAACATAAAGTTATAATCCCATAACAGCAAAATATGATTTAGTGACTTTTCACTCTACTCTGATATGCTGTATTTTTTAAAGTAGACTTTTTTAATTGTTTCAGTCTTCTACCTTAATATGTAATTCTCCTGAGAAAGAGGCCACCACCTCTCCTACCGTGTTCCGCCGAGGCCCCACCTGTTTCAACTGTGATGGAGCTCACTCTTTGAGAGACTGCACTCAGCCTCGAGACCATAATAGGATTGCTGATAAACGAAAAATGATGGTGAAAGTTGGGTGAGTTGCAAATCTACCCTCTTATTTAATTCTTTTTAAATAATTTTGGATAAAAAAAAATATTTTGTTTATGTATAAGAGATTACAGTCAAAATTGTTTACTTATAGCAACACCTGTTTTATTGACATCAGATAGGTATAACAACCAAAAAAAAATCTCAACATGATCTTATATGCCAAAGTAACACTGGTTATAAAGGCCAAATATTGCTGTCCCTTCAATGTTAAAACCGTTTATACCTGCTGAACTGGCAATGTTGCATTTTTGTTACTTTTCTAGATTTTTCCATAAAAATTGAATGAAAATTAAAAATGTTGTCTGATAGAACACGTCTTAATATATAAATTAATGTGTCTACTCCAATAATTATTTGTGATCTTCCATCTTTTTTTTTTATTCCAATAGATGGGAAACACGCAAATGGTTTTTTGCCACTTATTGGAATGATGTTTCAAAGATCTCTAAAATAAATAAATACACAAGGATTGCTTATTTGAATGTAGAGAATATTAATTGTAGATTTGTAATTGTGAAACAATGTGAAACAATTTTTTTCCCCAATATTCATTGGGACTGCTGGGAGCTACGGCCTCTCATTCTGAGTGGAGGCCTATGCCTTGAAAGTGGGATGATGATGAAACTATTTTTGTTACATGTGACAATCCACAAGTGTTACTTTGCACTCACTATATCATAGAATTCATTTTAAACAAATGAATATTTTCTTTTTCAGACGGTATCATGTGGAAGATGAACAGAAATATGGCCACCTGGTCCCAGGCAGGATATCTGGCAACCTCAGGCATGCGCTTGGGCTCAAGAGGAATGAATTACCGCTGTATATTTACCGCATGCGGGTGCTGGGATATCCGCCCGGCTGGCTGGAGGAGGCCAGGATATCACACTCCGGGATCACCATGTTTGATAGCAATGTAATAGGATTTTTAGTCTTATTGATTAACATATTCGCTGCCACCGCATGCATTAATAGATTGAATGATATTGTTTTGCAGATTTTTTAAAATTAGTTTAGATAAGTCCAAAACTTCATGTATGTCATCATAGTCTTATTTCTGGGTTAGATAGTTTTATTTCTATTACATATTTAAGTGTTATAATAACATGCATGACCATTACCATTTTCTCATTAGTTGCTAAGTGTGTCCTTAACCTGTGTCAGTCAGGCAGGGCCCTACTAGTAGCCCTGTTGCGACATTCAAAGTTCGTGTAGTGCCGTCTCTCTTTTTTCTGTTACTGTACTATTAGCGTAAATAGAATGGCACTATATAAAGTTATCGCTAAAATATGGCTAATAAATAATATAATATCGCTAGATGGCGTTAGTATCGTGAGGTTTTTTTGACGTTACGGTCTTGAATCGAAAATACAAACTGAAATATAGATGCAAAGAAAAACCAGAAAAATAAGACCAGCGCTCGGCTGGGAATCGAACCCAGGTCCTCGGCATTCCGTGCCGCGTGCTATACCGCTAGACCACCGCTGGACAACGGTGCAGACACGAATTTCTCCTATGCACCACTTATCTCAGCTTTTGTTTCTTTATTTAGCCACTTAAGCAGCGACACTAGCGACATACGGTCTTGGAGCTATATGAGCCATTGAGGGCTATCGCGAATAAATTCGCCGCTAGAGGCGCTAGTGTAGCGTGAGGTGAACGAAATGTCAAATCTCATAGTCTTTGGGTGAGCTACGCGGGTTTATTTATAATTAGAATAATTTTGTGAATATTTTGCATTACCTGAAATTAATTATGGCAATAATGCGATAAGGGGCAATGAACGTCTGTAATTTGAGACAGTTTTGTCTTTCGAAAACTTTTGTCCTCCCTTTTTTCCGAACAAAATGGGATTACGCAATACTGTGGTTGCTCGATATTTTTATGGTACTGTTTTAAGATGTATTAAATATGATTTTAATCTAAACTTTGGTTTCACGCCCGTTATAACAGACTTTTAAAACCTCACGCAACAGTGGCGCCATATAGTGAGGTAAAAAACGATAGCCCTCAAGCAAGACAGTAACATCAAAAAAACCTCACGTTACTAACGCCATCTAGTGATATCTCGCCTGTCTAATCAATGAGTTTACAAAAATATCTTTGTTGTCCTAAACCCAGGGCGGGTCTTTGGGGTTATGATCCCCCCTGGATCCGCCCTTGGCTTTTGGCCGAAGCCCAAGGGTACTCACGGCTTCCCGCTGTCTGGGAGCCCCTGGATTAACCTCTTCACCGCCAGAGTGATCCAGTCGCGACAGCCAATGGAATGGCTCAAGTCACGGTCAGCATTAAGTACATGACCAACATTCAACTCGAAATTAATCCAATGGGATTAAAAATCAAGTTGATTCTTTCTTGGTTTTGTGTGGCGTATAGAGCACGTCACTTCGTTTGTTTTGTGGCGGTGAAGAGGTGAATGGAATTTCAGTGTTGACTAATTTTTGGCATCATAATTATTATTTGATACCAAAAATTTAATGATGATATCCGCAGTAGAACTAAGGTTACTGACATAGCCCCAAGAATTGCGAAACTGAAGTGGCAGTGGGCGGGGCACATTGCTCGCAGGACTGATGGCCGATGGGGTCAAAAGGTTCTCGAATGGGGTCCGCGGACCGGGAGACGAGCTGTAGGTAGGCCTCCAACAAGATGGAGCGACGACCTGGTTAAGATCGCGGGATCGCGGTGGATGCGAAAAGCACAAGACCGGTCTGAGTGGAGAGCCTTGGGGGAGGCCTATGTCCAGCAGTGGACGTCTTTCGGCTGACATGATGATGATGATGAATTATTATTTATTTCCAGGGAAGTGCAATAAGGGACCCAGAAGAGGAGGAGGGGGAGGTGAGCGAGCCTGGCTCCAAGGACAAGTTTGATATTAAGAAGATACTCGACTTTCCTGGGTTCAATGTGCCCGCTAGCTCGCGATACAGAGAGGTATTGTTTCGAACATTGATTCAGGTTGAGTTTACCTAAAAATGTCGCGTATAAAAAAATTGTGACTTGTGTCACATCACGATAATTTTGTGATTACTACAATAGAAAAATTACATGCAATTTTGAGTTAGGTTACGTTAGAGATTAATTTTGAGAGTTAGGTACTATAAAATATAAATAGGAAAAAACATAATTATTTGTAGTGTATGTACTATACTTCGTTTTTTTTTGCATTTGAAAGAAGGTAAGCGATCTTGATGCGTCTTTTTATTGAAAAACATAAAAAAAATAAGTCAGAGCATATCGTCCACTGTAGGTTCAATTAAGGTAAGGGACATTGCGCGCAATGTCCCTTACCTTAATTGAACCTACGGTCGACGATAATGTAGGATACAAACCTCTATAGGTTAAAAAGGACGACATAATTATGGCTATAATTGACAACTGATTTTTGCATGTACAGGATAACCTGGCTTTTTTTCAACCACACATGCTTTTGGCAACTCTAGTTGCCTGTCAACGCTCTTATTTTGTTAACAAATAGAGTTCAACTCTAAATTCAAAGAATGTGAATGGTTATGAAACCTTCAGATTATGCCTTTTTTAATTTCAGGAAGCTCACATACTGGGCCTGCCTCCATTGTCAGAGCAGGACAGCAAGATAGCCATGCTACAGATGTTGGTGCCTAACGCAATGAAGGCGTACAAGCGAAAGAAGCTCACTTTCTTCCCTTCAGCCGGGAAAGTGACTAATCAGGATGGGCAGGCTGAGATGGAGTTAGACAGTGGCGATGGTACAGTTTAGACTCAACTACATTAAAATAGGAATCATATTTTAGAGTCTAGTTGCATAATATCTGATCGAATTTCATACTAAGTTAAGCTAAGACAGATAGTCCTCCACCGGTATCGTTTTCCGCTGCCTTGCAAGTTGCAGACAATGATTGAGTGTTTAAAAACCAGGCTTTTTTGTCTTAAATCCACCGAAAAATGGTCACCTATCCTAATTTAATTAGGTACTGTTATTTTGTATTAAAACTAACCCGAATATTGTTTATTAATTTACAGAAATAGTAGAGTTCCCATCAGTACCGCCACTGCCAGACGACGCGCCCCCACCACCGCCGCCTCCTCCTGAAACACCCCCACCCCCTCCAAAGTCACCTCCACCTCCTCCAAAGTCACCTCCACCCCCTCCAAAATCACCGCCACCCCCACCCCCAAAGTCCCCACCTCCTAAATCAACTCCTTCACATATGACATCCCCAGGAATACCTCAACCTGACAACCCTAATACAGTTAAGAAAGACGAATCTGACTACGCTGAAGATGATTTAGAAATAGTAGAAGTGACTGAACTGAAAGATATACCACTGCCTGAGGATACTTCACATATCACTATTGAAGATGATGAAATTGTAAGTAAATCTTTTCTTTATAATTTGTTTTTAACGGGATCCTGGCTTTTTGCCGATAATATTTTCCCCACATGATTTATTTCCCAACTCTGTTTCATTGGACGTATGTTTTTTTTTCTGAAACTTGACTAAGTATTCAGAATATATTTCAGGACGATCCTTTAGAACCCTATAAGTTAGGTTAGATTTATAAACATTCTGATTACTTTTAGTTTAAAAACAATCGTAGGTCCACAATATGAAACAGTTGGTAAATCAATCATCTGGGAAAAATATTTTCGACGAAAAATTTGAGAAACGTTCAATCTAACCTTTACAAGCGGTCACTATTTCACCGAAATATAATTTTATGTTTGCTTATACATAAGTAAAGCTTGTAAATCAAAATGACTGTTTCATTTCACTTAGTCAAATTAATACCATGTCCCATCTTTTTTTTAATTGCAGAATAAGTCTGAACTAATTAGCGATCGAGGTAGTCCGTCTTTAGACGACTTAGAGGAGAAAAAGCGGCTTTTGCTCAATGCTCTAGAGAGCGATGTAACGTTACCCAACTCACCGAACGTATCAATAGCAGAGAATATAAGTGACGATGCTCAAAGCGATGCTGTAAGTCGAGATACTAAAATGGAATCCGACTTAGAAGTCGTAACTGACTCTGAAGCTAAAGAAGATGAAGCAGTTAAAACCGATGATGATGTGGTTATGTCTGATGATGCAAAGACTAAAGATGTCGAGTCTGATGACCCTACACCAATTGAAAAAGATGATACAAATGAGTCTAACAAAGACATAGAAAGTACAAGTAGAAGAAATTCACAAGCAAATGGTAACAGAACGCCTACCACAGATGCCAAGAGGATAGTCAAGACAACTTTGTACGGAACGCCTGTCATGAATATAGCTAGCCCTTACGTCAAGTTACCGAGTGACGATAAGTTCGCGAAGGACATTTGTGACGTCATAAACTTCGAGAACCTTCCCAACTCGACCGGCAAGTACAAGAAAATATGTAGTCTGTTGAAAAAAGTTAAAAGCGAAGTTGACAGGATACAAGACTCGTGATTGGAGGCGATCGCCTCACTGGCGGCTAGTGTTCATCAAGTACATAGTAGGTTATAGCACATACTGGTAAGAAAAATATAGTCAGTCCAAACTTACTTAGGTTCTAGACAAGATTTAGCAGAGGAGCCCGAAAGGCTAAATGGGGATTTGCTCGAGGGTCCGGGGGCCTGTTACGATTCGAAGTTAGATGGAATAAAGAAAGGTTATGTTATATATACCTACTCACGTTTATCGGTGGCAGGAGCGTCTGCAATGCAGTCTGCATACACACTCGGCACACGCATGCATGATTGATTCAGTGATCGTACTTTTTCCAGCATTCTTGGTGCAATGACGTGAAATGACACACGACAGCGACCTAGGGTTGTAGACGTGTATAATATGATTGACGTTTATAATTATGTAATATTATGTTGTCTTTTTGTGTTTCTTCGCAAGAATATGTTTTTCGATATTACATTTTTTTTTTAATTTTATAAAGGTATCACAGGTTCTACAGTACAATTTATCGTCTATTATTTCCAAATCTACGTTAACAAAGCATGTGAAAGAGCAGAATAATTATTAGAGTTCTCAATATGGGTGCGGGTTTTCATATGCCTCGTCACATGTTTCGATTGTGTCATTTTTTTAGCACAATAGGAACAAAATATTGAATAACCTTTCCTTATTAAAAAACTATGCTCACTTAACAGTTTCTCCATTGTGTTTAATCAGTTAATAATTATTGCTTATTTTCACACACAAAATCAACGCAACTGTTCTTAGCACTTGGCGGGACGTCAGTGAAGAAACAAAATGACTTCTATATTTATGCACCTACGTATTATACTGTCTATGTTAATATATAGTTAGTATATCAATTCCTAATCATAAATATGAACTATCACCTCAGATAAGGATTTATTGCAACTGTGTTACATTTTCTCATATACTCGTAGTAAATTAACCCTTCATTTCATTATGCATATTGGGTTTACATGTTCTGATAATATTTTCTGTATTTCCGATTTGTTTAATACGCTACCTATTTTATTTTTATTTGATTCTTGGTTCAAACAATTTAATATTGGGCACTACCGACAACCCTAGCACTGCACCAAAAATGCTGGAAAAAGTACGATCACTGTGATGATACATAATGGACTCCCCTTCACGTGCGGCATAGGAGACTTCGATTTGGTAGTGGCACTCAACAGGGTCCAAGGTATCCCATATGTTAAACCGCGCTTAAAGCTACATATTCAGTAAAACGAATGATTATTTATAGTGAATCCGTGAGATTATATCCCTAAATCCCCTCTTAGGCCTCTTAATTGTTATGTTTTCTTGATATTGCTGTAATGTAATGTAAATTCACCACCTGCTTAAATTTATTCCTCACTTCTCCATTCCAATGTAAAGGTTGCCTGGAAGAGATCGCTCTGAAGCGATAAGGCCGCCTATTGCTTACCTCAGAAAGTCTTTGTGTGTATACCTGTTTTCTGTAATTTTTTTGCTATATTTTGGTGCGCAATAAAGAGTTATTGTATTGTATTGTATTGTAGGCTTCCCTACAATAGCTTTAAATTTTGTCTTTTGCAACCCAAATAGTAATAATTACTTGCAATAATTGAAGGCTGGAAATCGTGGATATCGATTTCGAAGTCGTAGCTTTAAATTGATTTATTTTTCTAATTAACAATTATGGTGGTACTACAAGATAAAATTTTAGATTAAAATCTCTTTTACAACTCAAGTAAGTTAAAAAGTGGGTCGGTTAGTTTGAATCAAATTTAATCTAAAACTAGAGGCAATGCAAAACAATTGCCCTTTTATATTTCTAGTCAGGCTTTATAGGTACCGCATCGAGGGTTAAGATGACGGCAAAGGCTATTTCTCACTGAAGTCTTGAAGAGAAAAGCCAAGACAAGTGTCGTCTGGTCGTGAGACCTTTACTAAAGCAATAATGGTGCAATGCAAAGCTTGGCACAATTGGGCTCACTACATTTAGATTTTATCTGAATGGAAAACTTAGAAGCTTAGACCAGACTAAAAAAATATGGCTATCCTTTATGAAGTCCACAGATAGGAAAACCGCTGTCCACGTTTAAACATTTTTTCAGGGTGAAACTCATCGGCTCGACTGATAGTAATTTTCTTATTTCTTATGTTTGCTACCAACTTAACGACAAAACTAGTAGGCTCTAGTAACTAGAGTCTAGTTAGTGATCTATTAACGTTACCGCCAGTTAACCGTGCCGTGGCTATAAACTTGAACTACGTCACTATTATAAACGTCTATGAAAACAAAATGCCGTCGTTTCCTAGACAGCTTTTTGGACACGTAACATCAACACAGCATCGCTTAACTTCCTAAAAGTTTGTATTTATCATAAATTATAATGCGTGTGCGCTATAAAAGATATAGCTCAAAATGCAGTACCAATTTTAATTATATGCACCGAAACAAATAAATGGTGCCGCTCTTTTCTAGACAGGCAGATTGCTATTGAAGCCTGAAAAATGTAGTACATAACAAAAAGGTCATGTTAAAAAAAACTGATTTTGTTGACATAACTTTCATTGTAACCTAATTTAATATCCATACCATATTTTAAGTAAATCCGACCACTAGAATTGACACACCGATCGACTGGGGCAAAGGATGCCTAAATAAAAACTTTATTTTTAAAGGAAACGATATTTACGTGTATAAAATTAAGAGTCTAAAATTTATTCCACCCATACGAGTTGGTATAAATAAGTAAATCACGATAATAAATCATTAGGAGGGATTTGCGTGATTTAGAGGTAGTTATGAATTGTGTTTCGAAAGATAACATTTAAGTAGGACTCCACATACCGGTGATGTCGCCCAAGTTACGTAGACCCCCTTAGGATTTTCATGTCCTGATATAGCTTTCTAAAAAAAAAACAATAATGACGAGTTAATTCTAAGAATTCGAACTATTTTTATACCGTTTACGACACCAAATAAGTCTGTTTATCAACCATAATTTTTGAATTACTTAACTACAACTTTAAATGCATTTAAAATGAAGTTTTATTCGGCTAGATGTTCAATTTGATTAGTTGTACGTGTAAATAAAGAGTAAATTTTTTATCGATTTATTTTTAGTTTCATTTAGTGTCTACACTGTCCGTCGACACTGGACTTAACAGAAATGTTCACGTTCCGATGACGCACTTTGGATAGAGTTAAAAAATATTTGATGCAGTCGAATGTGCTTTATATATCAACTATTTGGCGTCATCATAATTATAATATAAGGAAAAAACAAGGAACCGACAGCGTATGTTCATGAAATGTATGATGTATATGGCAAATGAAACAGATTCATTGTCACAGTCGTTTTTATTTTTTTTTCATAATAACAATAAAAATCTCCATTGGTGTCTTGACATTATTAAAATTAGTGAATAAACCCCGCCCCACAAAACAATGAAACTAATACTAATAAAATATTAATTAATTATGCATAATTAAAATAACATAGTGCTTTTCTTTCGAATTAAATTTGATTAAATATTATCTGAATACAGATACAATCACTTAAATATTTTTAAACATACATAGATCATTTTATGCCTTACACATCTACTTACAAGTCAGACCTGAATAAAATTTACAACGTCTGTTATTTTATAGACAATTGCACTTAATCTTTGCGACGAGACGAACAATTTATGATCTAAAAAGTTTGAGATTAAAACCAATACGAACATCGAAGTGTCGTTGAGAAAGCCTCCGCGACACTTTCTGGCAAGTTCTAACATTTACTAATGCAGCGTAGTCCATAGTTGACAGTTACCAATCAATCCAGTATGTCAAAAATTAAGATCTACTCTTGGTGGCGGCTCGTAAATATTCTCAATTTTCTTGCAACGTTGAGAACCTTCTTGAGTGGTGTTCTGAACATTTGGCACCTGGATATTTCAGTATTTATAATTTCGTGCCTACACTGCTAATAGGCAAATAATTAAAAAGTAACGAGTGTAAGTATTGCATGCATAACTATTATTGCGCAGCCTCTGCCGCAAACTGCATTTTGCATTCGAAAATAATGGAAGATCACAATAGAAAATGTTTGCGTAAAAGCATGAAATTCTATAATAAATACCTATCATGGAATGAAACAGTTGAAAGTTTTTAGTAAAACTCAAAGCCTTACCATTGCATTGAAAATTAACTTCCTAAACAGATGTTATATTGGCGTTTTATCGATCCATATATTGGTCGAGTGGCGCCATCTTTTGTAAATCAAGTTAAAAGTTAGAAAACTTTAATACATATACACAGGGGTTTTCTTTGTGTTATTTATTTCTGTTGCCTCGACTCTTTAGGAAAAAGATTTGTAGCTTTGTGTCTGAAGGCAGAATCCAGAACTAAATTCTAGGCGGAGTTGGAGGAGCTCCATCGTGATCCTAGAACAAAAGAAACAAAATTTAGGGTGAAGCCAAACTAGCGGAATTTTTGAGTCGTGAGCCGCGTATTTACTGTCGCATAATTTCTGCTGCATTCGGTTTTTACCTATACAAAACTTGTTTGTGCCACACGGCGACTGAAAATGAGTTGACTCAGCGTCGTGCCTTGTGGCACGAAATGGACTTTTTGTATAAACCCGAATGTAGCAGAAATTACCCGATCGAAAATACGCGGGTCACGACTAAAAAAAATACGCTCGTCTGGCTTCATTCTTAAGGTGATTTATATCCTGCTATTCCTGCTTAATTATAAATGAGGATGTGTGCGTGCGTTTCTTACTCTTTCATGTTTAAATGGCTAGAAGGCTTTGAATATAATAATTTCAAACCTGTGGCTGTATTGCCCAACGCTCTGGCGCTCGTGCTTGCATTCACCGTCTCTTTCTACACTCATCCTATACCGTGTGACAGAAAGAAGCGGTAAAATCGATCGCCATTCCAAATGTTATACAATAATGCCTTTGGTTACGTGTGCGAAGCGGTGTACTGCCGTTTCGCCAAAATATTTTTCGCCAAATTTCACTTCCCAAAAAACTTATCGCACTAGTTTCATTTTCCAAAGGAATCTTTGGCATATTTACATTTCGCATTTTATTCATTTGGTCAAATTATCATTTGGCATAATTTTACTTTGTCAAATTTTATTACGACAAACGTTTATTAAGCAAACGTTTTATACTGACTAATATTGTATCCCAAAAAAAATTTTGTTCAAAATGACATTTCGCACAAATCAACCACAGAAACGAACTGCTATCAGAAAAGTAGATGAGGTTAGACTGCGTCCCCCACAGAAACGGACTGCTACCAGAAAAGTAGGTTAGGTTATAGGTTAAAACTGCGTCCCCCGCAAAAACGAACTGCTATCAAAAAAGTAGGTTAGGTTAGGTTAGAACTGCGCCCCTCCACAGAAACAAACTGTTCCCAGAAAAGTAGGTTATTATGTCATGCGATATTTTGGGAAGAGCACGTTATGCCAAACGATACATTTTACCAAATATTACTTGGCAATATGAAACATGACTAAGTAATTATTTGCGAAACAATAATTTGCCAAATAAAAATTTATTAACTGTAAATTTGCGATAAGTTTTTTTGCCAAATGATAATTTGGGTAAAATTTTTTGGGATGTGATACTTTGGGAAAAGTTTTTTGGCCATACATTAGTAATCCGTGCGAAGCATACAGTACAGAATAAACCAGGTGTATTATATTACGTCTGGTATTAATTCTCGAATTCAAAATACGTCATCATATATCCATATCCATCCACAGCCTTTTGGCAGTGCTACAGCTTAACGACCCGATCAGAGAAGTGGAGGGTATTTTGCACACATTTTTGGTTTATTTCTGTGGACAAATGTACCCCACACATTTTGCATGCAGATACTCACTCAGCTTTTGTCTAATTCAATGTCCTAAGGACCTAAGGTAGGCGTTTTCAACCTTTCGGTTTTAACGGTACACTTTTCGTTCATAAAAGTTTAACGGCACACCACTAAGAAATAGCAGAGTGCAAGTCGGACTGGCGCGTAGAGTACCTAAAGGGTTCCGTATAGTATACCAATAATAACATAGCGAACAGCGGATGCTTATTAATAGGGTCTCGCTGACACCTTTTGTACGAATCTCATACACTTCACGGCGATTGCGGCACACCTGAAAATATACGCGGCACACCGGTTGAAAACCTCTGACCTAAGGTAAGTTGTCGTCAGAAGGAAGTAATTATAATGATTGTACGAGTAAATATATTAGGTATTCCTTGGCATTGGCAATACTAGTTTCACGTAACATATTTATTACGTATACAGTACAACTGCTGTTCTCTATTCTATGTAAATAAGTGGCCATGAATGCAGTGGACAGCTAACAATTGTCGCAGTAGGACCGTAAATAGCGGTATTACTGGATTTTAATTTTTTTCAAAGGGACTGCTGTTTGTGCCTTTAACGTATAAATAAATAATTGATTGATTTTGATGTAAGTGCTTTTGCGTGTGGCAGTACTACCCGTACACTTAAACTATTAGTTTGCTTTGCTAATGTCGTTCGGAAGTCGAAACAAAAGATAGATTTTCTTTTTCTTCAGTCCTGAGCGAGTTAACATTCTGATTGACTGTAAGTGGACCCGAATAAACAATAATGTACGATTAGATAATCAGAGATGGGACATTTTCAAAATACTAGTATTTAAAATACAAAATACAAAATACAAAATACGTATTTCCATTTTGTATTTAAATACTTTTTTTAGAAAAGCATTTTGTATTTTATTTGAAATACATTTAAGGACATATTTTGTATTTACAAAATACAAAATACTTTTTAATAAGTTTAATTCTTACTATGGCAACACTGAACTATATCTTGTTTTCTGGCCACTATAATAAAAAATTAGTTTGTATAAATAAATAAGTAATGAATCGTCCCTGACTAATTGTGTGTGTTTGTGTTCTATCTAATTTCCTCTCACATCTCTGATGGAAGCAGCCTAATCCGCTTGGCTGATTTTGGTGAATAGGACATACGCTACTTTTATGCTGGAATTATGAAAATAGTCCGCGTAGAAGTATGACAAATAGTTTACTTACGTCCATTCTCAGACCTACCGAATATAATGTACTAGTCACCAGCACCAATATCTGATGCAACAAGCGTGCAAAAATATCTGACACGTCAATCCGGCCTTACAAATAAGTCATATCAGATATTTATGCACGCTTGTTGCATCAGATAATGGTGCTGGTGACTGTACAAAAAAAAAACCGGCCAAGAGCGTGTCGGACACGCCCAAAATAGGGTTCCGTAGCCATTTCGACAAAATTAAGTAATATTTTCTAAGGATTTCGTATTTTATACGGAATCTTCCAAGTTTAGGTATATTTTATACCTTACGCTGCTATTTACTCATAAACTACTCATAATTCTCAAGCAAACTTAGCCGTTATAGTTTTCCTTGGAAGTGTGATATACTGACTACCATCCTGAATTTTTTAAAATTTTTCCACCCACCGGTTTAGATTTTAGAGGGGGGGACGCTCGATTTTAACGAAAATTTGCACTTTAAAGTTGAATATTTCGCAAACAAATTACTGAATCGAAAAATCGTTTTAGCAAACCCCTAATGGTTTTAAAATACCTATCCAACGATACCCCACACTATAGGGTTGGATGAGAAAAAGAAATCACCGCCACTTTACGTCTATGGGAGGTACCCTAAAAAAAATTATTTATTTATTTATTGAACTAAAAGAATTTCTTTGCTCACCCGCGACCTTTAAGGTTGAAGGTCGCGGGTGAGCAAAGAAATTCTTTTAGTTCATTGATATGGACCTCCGCAAAGTAACGCCTGATTCAATAAATTATTTATTTATTGTCAAGTCATGTTCATTACAATAAGATGTCACTTAGTAGTTTTTAGTAGTTTTTTTAGTATTTTTTTTTGAATTTTTAATTGTACTGTTTTGTCGGCATAGTTTACTTATATATCTGGGCAAAATTGCAGCTTTCTAGCATTGATAGTCCCTGAGCAAAGCCGCGGACGGACAGACAGACGGACAGACAGACAGACAGACATGGCGAAACTATAAGAGTTCTGTTTTTGCCATTTTGGCTCCGGAACTCTAAAAACAAGCCGTCTTGGACGAGTTTGGTCACAAACACTGTCACGAGAATTTCATATAAGTATTAGGTAGAAGATTGTGTTTCGCGCAAACAAATAGTTCAACGCCGACGAAGTCGCGGACGGAAAGCTAGTAAATAATCAATAAAGAACTTACCCTACTAATATTATATATGCTATTATGAAATTTGGTACGGTTGTTTTTAAATGCAACGTCTATGAAAAACACGATGTAATTTTCGGAAATTCCCACGGAAAATTTTGTTTTATACTTCTTCACGCCAGAATGACTAGACGGATTTGGATGAAATTTGGTATGTTGGTAGCTGGATGTCTGGAATAACACATTGGCTACTTTTTACTCTGATATTCTCACGGGATAAGGATAAAATCTAATAATTTCAACCGCTGGGTAAACCCAAAGATCAGTCATTAAATTTTGGATAGGTTGTTCTTGTTACAACGTCAATGAAGATCATGATAAAAATTTTGGGAATAGGGAATATTACTGCAATTTTCTGCCGTCAGAGTGCAGCACTAGCACAAAACCGTAAACAGTTTTTCGAGTATTTTGTACGAAGGATGCCATAAGCCATAAATATCATAATTATTTCAATTAAATTTTTGGACATATAGCTCTATCGTGACAAACGATGTAAATTTCATGTTATTTTGCTACTAATAAATGAATGAAGACCAAAGAATTGCACGCCGTTAAAGCTGCGTCAGCAGGTATTTATAATTACAATTTTTTTTTCCATTGTGACACGAAAATTAATCATACATTTGAAAAAGTTAATGGAAATTTAAACTACCTGCTAACGCAGCTTTAACGGTGTGCCACTTTTTGGTTTTCACCTAAGTACCTATGTCATAATTTCTATAGGTATTAATACTCTTTTGTCTGTCGCAGAGCTTTGCCTTATATGCCCTATTCCCAGAGAAATTTTGTAAAATCCCGGAATTTCAATTGCAACACTAACTACCAGATCGAATAGTTTACGCGTGCTAAGTCGCGCGCAAAATCTTGTTTCACATAAAAGTATTTTATTTGAATAAAGTATTTTGAAAATACCTATTTTGTATTTTGTATTTTAAATACTTAAAGCAAAAATATTTTGTATTTTGCATTTCAAATACCAAAATTAGAAAAGTATTTGCATTTTGTATTTAAATACTTTTTTAAAAGTATTTTGCACATCTCTGTAGATAATATGTGTTCTTATGGTAAATATGATGCTACAGCGTGCTGGTATGACCCGAAAAATATTGCATACCGTCTAAAGCGCTGAACCGATTTTTATGAAATTCGGTATAGGTACAGATAGTTTGCGTCCCCGAGAAGGGTTTGGATAGTTTTTATCCTGGAAAATTACATAGTTCCCGCGGGATAGTGAAAATCGAATTCTACGCGGACAGAGTAACGGCTAGTACTTTAATAAATGATTGAGCGCGTGAACAATTTTTCTATACGTTGACTCATCGGCGTGTAAACAAAATCAAAATAATTTAAATCTAGACTTCGGGGTTAAGTTAAAACAATCAATACTAACATTATTACGTTAGTATAGATTAGACTAGCTTTTGCCCGCGGTTTCGCCCCCGTGGAATTCGGTTATCGCGCGGTGTTCCCTCGGAAATTCTGCATTTTTTTTTCGGGATAAAATGTGTCATTCTCTGGCCCATAAACTATCTTTATAGGTAGAGTCATTCACTTGGTTCTTATTACAATGTCATTAAAGTCTAATTTTGATAAAATCACGCGTCTTCGTGGGGCACTAGGTATGCCAATAATCACGTTGATCCGTCGCTCCGTTTCGACGTGAAAGTCGGACAAACATGTAACTGCATACCTGTTATATATGATAAATTTAAATACATGTAGGTATTACAAACAATTCAGTCATTCGCGTTTCCATCGATAGTTTTCCTATTAGTAAAAAAATATAGTCATCGTTTAAAATTAAAGCAAAAAATATGTGACCGAAAAAAAAACTAATATTTTCACCGATCGTAATAGTTATTATCATTAGAAGAGGTACGCACGCATACCTTATTCCTCCACAGTATACACGTGTAGAACTGCGATAGGTACTCAACAATTATAACAATTTCGTTGATAAGACCGAATGTTTGCATATTTGTGTAAAAAATGTATACCAGCGCAGCAACAAAGCGCGTAGAATGAACCACATTTATTTTAAGGATAAAATATATTCCTGTTATTATTGAGTCATGTGATGTAAGTTAGTCATTTCGAGTCTGAACCTGTATGCCTACAGCAGACAACAACAAAAACGGTACATTGCGTGCGATCCTGCCTGATAACAACAGTAGTATGTCTAAAAAGTGTGGGTTCGTTTCGAATTTACCGTAATCATTATTGACATCACATCACTTAGGTACCTAAATGCATGGCCATATCTTACTGATATTATAACCACATTTTAAGAGGATGGATGGACAAACGAATGTTTGTTATTCTATCAGAAAAAGAAAACTATTGAACGGATTTGCATAAAATTTCTCACACGGACAGTTTATTTTAACCTGGAATAACAAAGGCAGAATAATTTGTATCCCAGGAAAACTTCTTAGTTTTCGCAGGCATGGTCGATGTTAGCAAAAAGTTCACCATAACTATTTAGGACAAAAGGTGTGAATGCCTATTGACCAATTTTCATTCTTGAATTTATGGAATTGAGTGGTAAGTACATGAGTATAAGTTCACACGTATCTGCTTGAGAAAGGCAAGGAATTCAGCAAAATCCATAATAAGTATGCACGTCTTCAAAAAACTTAACTTACAAGGAAGGGTACCCAACTGTCCGACTCGGATTTGATTCATTTTAATATATGTTATAGAGTAGTCTAAAATAACGGACACGTATTTTTTTTTAGCTGCCCAAACTCAACCTGTTTGGAGAAAATGTCCTTCAAAGTACTGAAAATTGACCAAACCTTCTAGTTTCTGTTGAGTTGACGTGTTTTTTTTTAAATATAAAATATGAGTTTGTGGTGAAATGACAAAACACGCCTCCATTCTTTTTTCATGTTCTCCAACATATAATGAAACCAGTAATTAATTACCAATTTTCTTGAACAAATCTCTCAACAGAAATTAGAAGGTTTGGTAAATTTTCAGTACTTTGAAGGACATTTTCTCCAAGCAGGTTGAGTTTGGGCAGCTAAAAAAAAATACGTGTCCGTTATTTTAGACTACTCTATAACATATATTAAAATAAATCAAATCCGAGTCGGACAGTTGGGTACCCTTCCTTGTTAGCCAATTGTAGTAAAGAAAATAAACCTGCGAGTTGCGCTCCGGTTTGGCTGCATCCTGTATCTGTTGGCGGCGCGGACGCATCATGTACATGGCCACGGCGAGGGCCATCATCAGGAACATTACCAGGAAGCTGTTCCCGGCGGACTCGGCCCGCGGCAGCCCCGGCAGCTCGTCCACGCATTCCGTGTCTGTGCAGTACGACTGCCCGTGCCGCAGCTGGAGAAAGAAAATAACGTTATCTTAAATAAATGCTTTTTTTAGTTAAAGAAGCATCTTTTTAGTGTAAGAAAACGACTAAAATCTCTAATGTTCAAGTGTATGTCTCCATTTACTCAATTACTATGGGCAATTTTCAGAGCCTCTCATCAATAGCACGGCCTGAAGACCACTCAGAGCCAAAAAAGACTACCCTTAAGGGGATCCCATGCCCAAATGACCTTCGATCTGAATTCCTTAGTTTTCTAATGTTTTTTTCTAGCTTATTATATTAACAACAACGGCTTTAAGCAATATAGTATCCCATGTTTACTTCAAAGTTCATTGTCTTCGAGATATTTGGCATTAAAGTTGAACAATTTTAGGCCAAAAAAACTGATTTTCTGGCCATAACTTTTGTGTTAATTAATTTCAAATGAAAATCCTTGACACTTTTTAGAGACGTCAAAGACAAAGCCAAATACATATGTAGGTTTCGTATATGTTAGATCTTTCACGTAAATAGAGATACGAAATAAGTGTTTTTTTAGACAATATGTTTAAAAAAATTATACAAAATTAAGTATTAACTTTTTAAAATCTGGCAGACAAAAATGGAGACAAAAGATTGAAGAATCAATAGCCGTTTGACTGTAGTGCAAAAGTAATGTAATGCAAGTGTAATTCAAAACTTGTCAAAAGTCGATGAAAACCTCGGGTAGCCCCTTAAAGTGGCAAAGGGCAAAATGAAAGTTGTTAAGAGTGTGCTGAAAATTTTGACAACCTGGCATTACAAAACAATGTCACACCACTGTCTGGTTTCTCATAGTAACAGACACTTTAATTAACGCAAATGGATTAGCATTTGATACGTTAGGTGCGATAAAAAACTGGTAGTAGTTAGTAGGATAGGTAAAAAAAAAAATCAGAAAATCAAAAACCTGACAATCTAACTAAACACATTAAATAAAAACTTAAAAAAAAGTGTAGCAATGTGGAAACAGTCAGGACCCATTAAAAATCGTAACCAGCTCTATCTATGTCTTTGTGTGATGGGTCCCGTTATGTATATTGGACTTTATGTTACTTAACAGAGTTCTAGACAACTAGTGCTTAGCAAATAAACTTAAATGTACTGAAACAGCAGGAAGTAAACAGTTTTACAGTTCAGACTACTTATTTTAAACATAATAAAACTATAACATACATATTACAACTTCAGCATGATTCAATTTGCAATAACTGCTTTAGGAAGGAAACAACTCAGCTTATATAACAAACGTTTCATCCACCCAGTCATAATTGCAAGCCAGAAGCTATTGGTTTAGCTGGTGATAAGGCTTGTTTAATTTTAACCTTTGTTAGAGTATGGCTGTGACCAATGAGGGCTATCGTTTTTTCTCTCACTAGATGGCGCCACTGTTGCGTGAGGTTTATAAAAGTCTGTTATAACGGGCGTGAAAACAAAGTTTAGATTAAAATCATATTTAATACATCTTAAAACAGTACCATAAAAATATCGAGCAACCACAGTATTGCGTAATCCCGTTTTGTTCGGAAAAAAGGGAGGACAAAAGTTTTCGAAAGACAAAACTGTCTCAAATTACAGATGTTCATTGCCCCTTATCGCATAATTGCCATAATTAATTTCAGGTAATGCAAAATATTCACAAAATTGTTCTAATTATAAATAAACCCGCGTAGCTCACCCAAAAACTATGAGATTTGACATTTCGTTGACCTCACGCTACACTAGCGCCTCTAGCGGAAAATCCATTCGCGATAGCCCTCATTGTGAGCTCTTACACTGGCATAATGTAGCTAGTAAATAATATTTCTTAATATTATTCTTCCATTCTAAGGGGTTATCCGATAATTGTATATGACTTCCCGCTTCACTCTTGTGGAAGAATATAAATTAGCTAGCACTGTGTCCTATGGAAGTTCTGAAAACCTTTTTTAGGAGCACCTCTGTGATGCTGTCTGTCAGTCAATCATATTATTCTTATTTATGTATAAGACAGGTTTCAATTTATTATATGATGATAGTTACATTTAGTACCTATCTGCATGGAAATTACTTAAATACTTAAAATAATACACACTCAAAAATATTGGATTGCTTTTTTTAACCCCCTATGCAAAAATAAGTGTTATAAGTTTGACTGTTATATGTGTCTGTGTGTGTGTCGCACTGTAGCTCTTAAATGGGTGGACCGATTTGAATGTGTTTTTTCTTACTTGAAACAAGGTTTTCTAGCAAAGGTTCTTAGACATGTTTCATCAAAATCGGTTTAGCTGTTTTTGAGATATTGAATTTTGAAGTGACAAAGTCGGGGGTTTCCTACTTTTTGTTGGTAAGGTTATTAGTCAATGGTACAATGATTGTATTACATCTAAGCCTTTTGAGGTCATAGTTTTTATTTCATTAATATTCAATACAACTGTAGTCAGTCAGTTTGTGGTTATCAGTCTGAACTCAATGATTGTGTTTTGTACCACTATATATTATAAGTACAATAATAGATAAAACATAAAATTTAAAGTGATGTCAACACATTATTGACAACAACAGTGGCTTTCAGGGACACACTATGTTACTGGTTAAAGAGTAGAACTGTTTACAAATAGGTACTTCAGTTTTTTTAACAGTAGAAATATGATAAACAATCTTGACCTGTATTTTTACAGAAAAACACTTTTACAAATAAATAAGATCAAGTTATTTAATTACCATTAAAATACGATGTACAGTCAGTGCTCTAACATAAGTATCCACTTTTCTATACAACTAGTATGAAAAAGTGGATACATAAATACACAATTAGAATGATATTAAAACAATTCAAAATATACAATTTTCCAAAATAAGCTTTGTATCAAACAAATTTTTTTTTTATTTTTAAAATAAGAATATTTCAGATTGTTTCAGTTTCATTGTAAATGTGTAGGGAACCGACCATACTATGTAGTGATACATTGCTATAGTCTCATATAGGGTTTGCCAAGTCTTAAAACTAACATGCAGACAGACCATAAAAAGTAAAACAAGACTATCATAGAAATCAAAAGTTGTGAAAGCCATACTCCTGGTAATGCTAGTTTCATAGTGTACCAATAATAAAAATCAGTGTTTAAGAACACCTAATAAAAGTTTTTCCTCGTTTCTATGACTAAAAATAAACTTAAGTGTATGTAGGAGTTGAGAAGGAACAAAATAAGATATACATTGACACTACCTTCAATTAAAAACAGTTGAATTCTAGCAAAGTGGCAGAGATTTTGCAAAATTTTTGCTTACACAAGTCTGTTGATTATGTAGGCCGTAAATTGGCACTTATCTGTAATTGTAGTGGCGTATCGTTTCACCATTACAGGCACAAGGTCACTAGATAATACTCACCAGAGAGATCAGCCGCCGCATCGCCAGCTCGTGGTTCCAGATACATTCGCACGGGTCCATTTCGTCACCCATTTCTGCATAAAAGGACACGCTAAAATATTTTCAAGAGAAAGGCGAACACTTGCAATGTAGGGATAGTTAGATTCTCAATCAAAACGCTTAAAAACAATGCAACAAAGTTATTCGCGACTAGAAGGATCCCCAATCGACGAGCGAGTTGATTACATGAACAGCTTTTGCAAGATTATCAATGTTTTGTTTTTATTTACAAATATTGTTCTAAAATTCTGTGCTCAGCTGTCACGGGGGTGGGTAATGTTAGGTGAAAGTGAAGACTTACGTTGATACTTTATTTCTGAAGGTAAAACAACAACAAAACAATTGGGAATTGAATACTATTTATGCGAGTGATCAGTCGTCACCGTCTTGTGCAAAACAAAAAGGAAAATTCAATTAAAGTCAAAAGATGGTGACGACTCCCGACGTCATTTTTTCAATAGATGTCTGGGTGTTTTCCTATTGGCCAATCGTTGACTGACGGGTTTTAGAGAGGGGGGATCGGATTGACAGTTCAGTGGCCAGTTCGAGTAGACTTCGTGAGTCTGATTTACAAGTGCTCGATACTAAGCAATCGATAAAACGAAAAGAAAAAATCGGTTATTTCTTATCTGTAAGTAACTAAAAACATTTAGGCTAAATTAACAAATACCTTACTAATATTATTATTAGTTAACTGACGTAATTTGCATTGACAAATATTTTCAGGTGTAGGTAACCTACAATATAAGTATAAGAAACTTGTTTTAACAATGTGACTTCGTCTGTTCTAATCGGTTTCCAAGTAGAGCGAGCTACGTCATCAGTATGGCTATTATTTGGTACAAGTGGTGGTATGGAGTATGTATGGAGATTTACGAAGATGAGGAAGCACAAACTATATACCTATTAGAGAACTGACGTTAATGGCAGCACAGATGTTTTATTTACCTACTGCTTAAAAATGCTGGCCGGTTGGATTTTTTTGTTTATTTGTAAATTATCCAGATTTTTAAACATTAGAAGAAATTTAACATCTACCTAATTAGAATAGTCTATCGTTTTTTTATTAAAATTAACTCAAGAATAGGTACATTAAAAAATTGGGCGTTTTATTACATTGGGGCTGTTTAACCATCCATTGATTAGTGTTAACTGTCGTATAAATGTGACGCCGTCTATATTATTTTGTTCGAATATTATGGAGACGGCATCACATTTTAACCGTCAGTTAAGTTAAGACTAATCAATGGGTGGTGAAACAGCCCCTAAATCTGAACTAGAGCCTACCAAAATTAAGTAAGAGACTTGATTATGCGTTTCATTATCAGAAACTACTGAATTGATCTGAATAAATCTCTCACATGTATCCAATCTATATAGTAGGTATCAAGCTTTAATATTAATTTATTAGTCATTCACGATGACGCGTGCCGTTGTTCTTATTCCAATGTCATTAATGGCATTGTATTTAATCATTTACTTCAACTCTCGTGGCACTATGTCCATATTTTATCTCTGTGGCTCTTCTTTCGGACTTCTTTCTTCTTTGGTATGCCATGGCTGGCACATGACTTATCTGAATCGTGCCGATAGGAGTGCGTTATTGATCTCACGCGCATTGATTCAGATAGGTTTCCGTAGATTAGTAGCATAGGTAATAGATTAACATTAGGTATATAAGTTTGTAATAAGAGTTCAGTATCAGTTCAGTAAGAGTTAGGGTTACAGTTCAGTGAAGTTCTGTTCCCCTAAATAATGTTCACCTAGCCTAGGTGTAAGTTTTCAACTGACTTCAATAAAGGAGGAGGTTCTCAATTCGTCTGTATATTTTATTTTGTTTGTATCAAGTAACTTCGCCAATTATGTTATGGCCCCATTTCCAAAATTCTTTTTTTGTTCTACAGAGCATACTTCTAAGTTAGTCCCATTGTCACCAAGTCAGGATCTGAGAACGGGATCCTAGAGAAATTGAGGGCAACTCTTAAGTTTTATAATCACATCTATTAACACCAACTTAAGCATTTACAATCAGAAAGTATTTATTTTGGTGAACTGGACATGATGAAGAAGATCGCAGATGGCCAACGGAACTCGTGAATGCTAAGTAGGTAGGTATCTAATACTCACACGGCTATAAAGGATCTAATCTGAACTGATTTGATGCTGAAGGTGGAAGGTAGGCACTTGGAACTCTGTTATAAAACATTGTACCGTGTTTGGCTTAATGGAATCGTTGTAAGATGAACCTTGGCTACAAATCACTAAAAAAAGTGAGAAATATGTAAAGAAAAAATTAACAAAAAAATTAAACTGACTTCAAAAAAATATTCTTGACAAAAAATGTAACCAACTACAATATATAGTGTATGTAATGTAGGGACTATAGACCCACTCCTGCTGGCTCGTGCTGCGGCACCGACTTCAAACTAGTAGAAAAATATTTTTAAAGTCTTTGTAATCGGTTATATGTTATGTTAAAAAAATATATAATGTGCGATGTTTCGCTCAGTTTAATCGACTGAGAGAGCGCGAAGCACGAGCGAAGCGTTTCCGTCACAGCTTGGGCAAAACTGCTTCCGTAATCCTATCTGTCCGGCGGACGTCCAGCTGTTCTCTTTTACAAGTATTTTCTCAACTGATTCTCGCTAAATTATATGGCATAAAGATCAGGGTAATAAGTCATACTAAGAAACAGCTCAAATAATCATAAAGACAGAAATCGTGATATCAACAATAAAACATTTTATATCTTTATATGTCACTTAGCAATCAGGACTTTTCGTAAGAGCTTTACGCTAAGCTTCTGAGTGCTATGGGCGGGGCTTCTTGGGGGCGTATCCATTCGGACCACGCCCACCACTTGTCGCGCCCGCCTTTGTATAAATTGAACATTTGGAAATATTGGTTTTCATTTTCATAGTGGAGAATAAAAATTTATGTAATTGGAGAAAATGGAGTGGCTCAAGTGGTTTTATTTTAAAGTCCTGAATGTAGAGCCTTTTTAGCTGCGTTCTTTCTTTCTTTTCGAACAAAATATAAATTAGGAAAAGGATGTTATTATTACTGATGTCTGTTCTTATAACCATTTTATTAACTTCTCCTGTTACAAATCAGATGAATTACGTAACAATGAATATACAGGCCAGGAAACTATGTAAAACGTGCATCGGTGTCATACCTTTTCGCAGTCAATTTCATCATGACTTCTTTGGCAGATGTAGGAACCTTTTGTAGTGTTAACATGATATTTGCATTAAAAAGGTACCATTCTGATAAACAATTCAGTTTCTTCGACTGTACCTATATTTAACTGCCTACTTAGGCTGATTTTGCAAATAGAATTTCACCCGTTTTCGATTGATTGATTTATTTAAAATATCCAGCATAAATTTGAATTAGCTATAAACACTAATTTTCTTGTATGTTTAAAATTTCACCGTGAGTCCTAGCGTAGCTACTTTATTCTATTTACATTTTTTTTTAAACTGCCGAATTTGTACTTTAAAAAATGCAAATTATTCTATGAACAAAAACTTCAAATATGCTTAACTATTTTCCAAAATTACAAAACTTAATTCTCTCATCTACGTCTTATGCACTACGTCAGTTAGAAAAAGTCAATATCGTTTTCAATGTACCATCAGCCAAATATGTGGTCTACCACCTTAAAGTTGATAATCGTTTGCATGTCATAAAACAATAATACCAATACCTAGACGTGAAAATTCGACTTTAGCGACATATTTATTTGATAGGAACTTGTTTAAAAATTGATAGACCACTTATTTGAGTTATTTGGCTGGTGGTAGAGCTTATATTTTAGCCTAGACAAAGGTTTTCTAATAATCAAAGGAGTTCAATACAGCTCTCGTACGGCACGTGTTAACCGACTATGTACTTAAGTACTTAATTTCTTCGAAATCAAAACACACAAGTGTAAATAACCCTCATCCGGGCAGACGGGTAAAAACCGAACCATGATTTACGAAAAATTCACTAGCAACACTCATCATGGAAAACGCCAAGCGCTCTTCGCCTTTTCACTTATGACTCTCCAGTTTATATGTATGTATCTGGGGTGGCGCCCGGCGCCCGAGGGCGGTGCCGGCGCCCGGCCGGCGCCTGCGGGCCCCGCGGCACTCGGCACTCGGCAGCGCGCCGTGCGGACATGGCGCGACCACTACGCCCGCCGACCCGCACGTAAGTAACTCTACTTTCTTTACACGAGTACGTGGGCCAATCAATACAATACAATACAAAGACTCTTTATTGTACACCAAAAATAGTAAGTGATACAGAAAACAAATACACAGAGAAAAAAAAATTACACGGATTATTATTACAATCAACTATTTTATCGACACTTTGGGCGTCTTCTGCGTTACCGAAATTGTCTCCGGCGTTACCGAAAAATCGTACTTCCAACAAGATATTTCACGGTTTCATAGGTTGAACTTATGTAGGATGGCATGTATTCGTGTACACCATTTCTTAAATTACAGAAATAACATGTTTACTTACATAAATCTGCAATTGTTTGAAAAATGTCGCGGATAGATTAGTGTCGGTAAAAAAGTCGATTGGCCCACGTACGATTAGTATCCAAACTTTTAGATACCATCAGCCAAATATGTGGTATACCACCCTAAAGTTGATAATCGCTTGCACGTCATAAAACTAAAATGCGAATAGACGTGTCTGTCAACTTAAAAGTTCGACTTTAGCGACATATTCTTTGACAGGAACTTGTTTAAAAATTTATAGACCAATTATTTGGCTGATGTTACATAAGTAGTTAACTATTAAGCTTTTATCTGCAAGTATTTACTTTCGCGTAGGTATAGTAAATTAAGTTTTTGTAGTATAATATCTACTTGATACTATTATTTTTTTACACGGAATTAACCACCAACTTTAATAAAACAAACTGGCAAAGTGCAAATCGGGTGGTATCGTGCCAGAGCACTTGAAACAAAAAAAAATTAAATCCCTTTTATTTTACTTACCGTAGGAAAATCTCTTTTTTTTAGTGCAACTGTGCGCTCCTCAAGGAAATCTATCTGTCAAATTTTAGGTTCCTTAGTTCAAGCTTGGTTCAAGTGGTGAAAGGCTGGCCGTTACCTAGTCATTCAGTAACGTTACCTCTTTTAGGTATGAATCGTCCAAGTATTTTAAAATTACTTTATATGAAATATTTTAACAGACGAGTGGGCGTAATAATTTTCCAGGGAGTAAAGGTTTTTTATTCAAAATTAGGCATGTACTGTAATACATATTTAGTTAACATAATTTTTTAATAATAACGAATTTAAAAAGTTACAAAAGCATTTTATATGAGTCAAACTAGACCACCATCTACTAAAATACTCTGGATTGATTTTAAAATATTTTTAATTCCAGTATAATATTTGCCCAAATTTATTTATCCAAATAAAATCAAGAAGAAGTAATTCGATTTTTTTTTAAATACCTTTGCTACTCATACTTAAAAGGAATTTTCTTACGTAAATTTTCTTTAACTGTAAGGAGAGTTATGTCATTACGCTTATTCCTATAAACGTAATGTAACAGTTTTTTTGACAAGTATTTAATTTAACCGTTATGAAAATTTATTTTGGTATAAACCAGTTTTTTTGCTACGGCCTGGTTTTATTTCAAATGGAAACTAAAACTTCGTAATTAGGTAATTCCTACCTACTACGGTTTTTTAGATATCAAACTCATTTGCTTCGAGAAAGAGATTTTATAAAAAGATAATTTAAATACGTTGTAAGTTTTATAAAAAAGTCGTCGTTTATCGGCTTTATCGCTTTAGTCTAAGCATGGTGTCGTTATCGTTACCTATTCGAAACGGTTTTCTTCGCTAAAAACTAACCTCTTGAAAGTTAAGTGTTACTCTTTAGTAAAAGCTTTATTTACTTTTTAGTAAAAGATCTACTGCTTTACTGTTTAGTAAAAGCTCCGAATAAGTAGGCATCTCAATTAATTTGTTTTATTTCCAGGTATTGTATTCAAATTCAATTTTTTCCCATAATGTATATTCAGTAATTAGGCCGCAAGGGCACTTTCATGCTTTTTTTTAAACTGGGTACTTAGCGCTTTCTGAAAGATAATCATTGCCAAGAAGAATGCGCCAGAAGTAACTAGGCAGGAAGTCCTTTTTTTTAAAGTAAAATAATTTAAAATACTTCAAAACTACAATATAAAATTAAAGAAAAAATTACGTGAAAAGAACACAATAATTTATTGAATCAGGCGTTACTTTGCGGAGTTAAAAGAATTTCCTTGCTCACCCGCGACACAAAACTAAAACTAAACATGTAGTGTGAATTATTCAAGAGAAAATTAGTTTTTCATGTATCCGTTACGGTACAATCTAACTCACCAGTGAAATAAATATTATAATTATCCTTTTAGAAATACAATCGCTGCGATAAATATATATTTTTTTTAACATTCGACTCGAGTAGGTTGAGAAAACAAAAATCTATCTAGCGTTATAGCTCTATACAACCCTCTAAAAAAAGCGGATGGTATCTAAAAAAAAAAAAACAAAATGCATTTTTTATTTTTTTTATTTACTTACTACCAACTGATACAGAACGTCCTCAAAAGTGTTAATTTCGAGATGGCACCGTGCCCCAAGAGGTGAGGAAACAAAAATAATTTTAGCATACATTTTTTCACTATAAAAATGAAATGACAGTTTTGTGAGGACTGACATACATATATTAATCTCATGTTCAACGAGTGTTTAAGTTTTGTGGCAACTCGGGACATGGCTAATATATAGAATAGAATAAATGTTGTAATTGGTTGATTAGTTCTTAAACAAGCCCATAGATGTCACTGTCAGATGACGTCCAATGAGGGCTATAGTTTTTTCTCTCACTAGATGGCGCCACTGTTGCGTGAGGTTTTTAAAAGTCTGTTATAACGGCCGTGAAAACAAAGTTTAGACTAAAATCATATTTAATACATTGTAAAACAGTGCCATAAACATATCGAGCAACCACAGTTTAGCATAATCCCGTTTTGTACGGAAAAAAGGGAGGACAAAAGTTATTGAAAGACAAAATGTCTCAAATTACAGACGTTCATTGCCCCTTATCGCATAATTGCCATAATTAATTTCAGATAATGCAAAATATTCACAAAATTATCCTAATCATAAATAAACCCGCGTATCTCACCCAAAAACTATGAGATTTGACATTTCGTTGACCTCACGCTACACTAGCGCCTCTAGCGGAAAATTCATTCGCGATAGCCCCCATTCCTACATCGCGCTCTTAAGATTTTTTCTGCAACAGTGAACCTTTTTGTGAAATGTACTGAAGTAATACTTACCTGGTATAAAAGACACCGTGATCAACTAGGCAGGGTGAGACTCATCCATTGCACTACAGTTGGGTTGACCCTTGCGATTATCCCTAAAGTGGATAGCTCGGATGTGTAATTTTTGATAGCGACTACTGCGTACGCGCCGTCCGATCGTCGTATGTAATCATCGCGATTTCGCTTCATTTCAATATAAATGCCATAAGTTGTAAAATTTAGTATACTCATCACTCTTAATGGTACTCTAACCACCTGTTTCACCATCCAGTAATTAAATTTATTTGACGTATTAATGTGATGCCGTCTTTGTTTTTTATGTTCGAATAGACGGAGAGGATTCATAATCCGTCAAATAACATTAATCAATAGGTGATGAAACAGCCCCTAAATCTGTTGTTCGGTAATTTAACTATTTTATTATTATACTTAGCGGCATAAAATTTGGCCCACTCTACATACAAAATTATCTATCGCTGTATAGGTAGATTTAGATTTTTTGCCTCAGTATAATTTTGATTCACTGCAGGAAATCATACTGAAATTGATAGTTAAAAGGTTCCGCCCTACTACATATATCAGTTTGTTCGTCTGTTCATGAATAATCGTTATGGTGTTCTACTTAGGACTCGCTGATTCGCAATTGACAATTGCCTATCATAATATGTTTTTTAGATGACTATATGCATAGTTATCTTTTATTTATTTATTTGATAAGAAGCAGTTTTATACCGAGTTATAAACAGACTTGAATGAACTCAATATAAGAAACCTAGTTTCCTTAAGGTTTATGTTGCCAGAAAACGTGGCCAGTTATTACACAGAAAGAAGTAATAGTAATAGAATTATGATAATATCTAGTACAAATATAAAAAGAAAACAAATGTAGATTTGCTGTAAAGTAATATATATTTCTGCTGCTCCAGCTCGAATTTCTTGATGATAGAAAAAAGCCATGCCCTAATTGTTTGTGTAGAGCTAAATTTGAATCTCATACTTACGTGTTCCAATAAAGCTGTAATTACTACGGCCTCATATGTTTATCACATTTTTATCAACGTGTTTACAAAAAAAAATCTACTTCGAAAAAGCTCTACTAGATGTCACTATCATATTCTATCTGCGTTCTAAATCGCGCTGTTAAGATTTTTCTTGCAACTATGATGTTCTCATCGCTAGATTTGACTTAAACGATCTCTTACTAGGAACAACGTTAATATAACTTTACGTATGTTCCGGGGTGGAACTTTTCCATTGCACTACGGACGAGTTGCGCTCTAACTATTACGATTACGGATAAGGTTCACAATTTTTGGAAGAGGGCGGCTTCGTGGCGCCAACCCCTCAAATAAAACATGAATGGAAGGAAGCAGCAGGCCTACTACTAAACTCGAAACTCGAAGTTCGTGTCGTGCGGTCCCTCTGACACTTACACTATTTGCATACGAGAGCGGAGAGGGACCGCACGACACGAACTTCGAGTTTCGAGTTTCGGAGTAGCCCTGCAGTTCAAACTATTGCACGAAAGCCAGCCCAGGTATACGAGTAGGTAGAGTCATTCATGATGACGTGTGCCGTGGTTCTTATTACAATGTTATTAATGGCTAATTTTGACAAAGTCACGCCTCGTCATGGATGGCGCTAGGTATATTAATTAAATCTCTGTTTTGACATTATGTATGTAATCTAAGTCAAGAATGTTTTAAATATCGTGTCGTGTCCGACCGAAACTAGTATTTGTAACCGAAAATTTATACGCGTGATGATTACTCTAAGGTTTAATTTTTAAATTTTCTGTCAGTTTAGCTTTTGTAAATTATCTATTATGAGAACAAATTATTCAATAAATTGATAGTTTGGTAAAGCTGTAAAAATTATTACCTATCTGTTTAAAAAAATTGCAGTGGCACTGTCCAGTATCAGTAATAGTTTCAATGAAAACTACACCAAAACTCCAATTTAACACAAAACTCACTAAAACCGAATGTTCGATCGGGCACTACATGTTCATGCTCAAAATGAGGGCTATCGTTTTTTATCTCACTAGATGGCGCCACTATTGCGTCTGGTTTTAAAGTTCTGTTATAACGGCCGTGAAAACAAAGTTTAGATTAAAATCATATTTAATACATCTTAAAACAGTACATACCATAAAAATATCGAGCAACCACAGTATTGCGTAATCCCGTTTTGCTCGGAAAAAAGGGAGGACAAAAGTTTTCGAAAGACAAATCTGTCTCAAATTACAGAACATTCATTGCCCCTTATCGCATAATTGCCATACCTAACTAATTTCAGGTAATGCAAAATATTCACAAAATTATTCTAATTATAAATAAACCCGCGTAGCTCACCCACAAACTATGAGATTTGATTTGATGCGATTCTATATTTGGCTAAGATCTTTTCTACAATAATAACTTTCCTGGTATGTTCTATAAGTACGGAAAAGAGTTGTCTCGTCAAATGACATACATATATGGCAGAAAGTATGAGTATTTATGTATGTATTTCAACTCTTTAATGTACAGAAATAGAGAATCAAACACAATCGACAAAAGAAGACGGCAAATATGTGTTAATTTTGGTTTAGATATTCCGAATTGCTTTAAATTATGTGGGTCACGTTTACCGAGTGCCTAATCATAGCCTAGGATTTTTTACATTCAACAGCAGCTACTGTGTCTCTATATTTTTAACCGTTTTGGGCGTAGTAATCTTTTTTTAACTCTCCCTATTATTGTATTTCTTATAAATAGGTACTCCTGACTTTTTGATGTTATGTTTTTAGTGATTCCGAGCGCCATCTATTTTCACTTATTGTAGATTTTAAAAGCATGTGTTTATACTTCACTCTCTAGGCTGCTTGCCTACCTGGAAAAACATCTTTCTGCCATTGTTATCACCACCCGTATTGTTGTACCCCTGTGCTCTCGGGTTAGAATTACACCTCTCCATTCCTTCCGTGGATGTCGTAAGCGGCGACTGAGGATATAGGTTAAAGTATACCTACCATAGGCGACAGGCTAGCGACCTGTCACAATTGTACCGTTTTTGCAAACTTAAAACCTAGAATTGCTAAAAGTGGATCCAAAATGGTAGAGTTTAGTGTGCTCTGCCTACCTCATTTGGGAATACAGGCGTGATGTTTGTGTGTGTTATTACCACGTGTTAATATTATGTTTTATTCAATGCTTTAAGCCAATCAATTCACTAAAACACATCGTGCTCTACATTTTACAATTTGCAATGGATTGAATTGTAGATCGATAAAGATTATAATAAACACCATACCAAAAATTAAAAAAAAACGCGTTCTATCTCGCAAAACTACACTGCATGTTTTATTCGTACTTTTTAGTGAGTGTTTTGAGATTAAGACCCAAAAAAATTAGCTTTAATAAGTATTGAGCGTGAAATAATAATTGAGCGTGAGAACTCACAAACAAATTCGATATAAGGGTCGACTTACTATGGAATTCCATCCAACTATGGCTTTTTGTTCGATTTCTGATAAACAGATGTCGCTGTCCGATTCCATCCGGTCCCTGCATCGCGTTGTTAAGATTTTTCCTGCAACAGTGTCGTTTCTGCACTCACACAGTGCTAGACAAATCAATGGCAACTTATCCATTGCACTTCGGATGAGTTGTACATTGTATAAAGTTACATCCCACTAAATTATACTTAAGATAGTCCAAAGATAGTCTAACTTAAAGCTATAACACAATTTTTGGAAGAGAGGACTACTGGCCTACGTGCCATCCCCTCCATTAAAGCTCTTTGGTAATGCAATCTATATTAATAAGCGGTCATTTAAATAAAATTTTAGGAAATATTAACTACACCATCTTTTTGATCACGTAGTGAGCGTTAAATAGATTGGTTTAGGTGAAGTTAGATTTATTTCATTTCATAAATTTTCTGTGAAGTTGACAATTTAGGAAATTGCATTATAACCATTATGAATTTTATCCATTTTCCTTTTCAAATTTATTTATTTTGAGTGACAATTTTGTGCGTAAGTTAACTTTTTTTCCCGGAGAATTAGATGACGATGCGAGGTTCGAGTCTCGTCGAGTCAGAATTTAAGTTTTCCATCAAAGATCCAGTCATCCAACAAAGCTCATAACATAATTAAGTAGTACCTGTGCTCGGGCTAAACCTCGATAGTAAGCGTTTTCCCAGAGATAAGACCACGCTAGATCGATTTTTGATCCCCGAAAACCCCTACATTCCAAATTTCATCGAAACCGTTGGAGCCGTTTCCGAGATCTCTGAAATATATATACAAGAATAGATTGTTTAAAGGTATTAGATACCTGAAAATGACATTTTATAAACTACTGTAATCCCGAAAATGGTTGTAGAAATGACATTTTGTTTTATTCCCGTTAGATAGATGTCGTTGTTAGATTCTATTCGATTCCTACATCGCGCTATTAAGATTTTTCTTGCGACAAAGACGCTTCTCGTACCTGTAAAACTGTAGCAATTCAGCACAATGGGCAACTCTACCATTGCACTTCGGATGAGCTGTCCATTATAGTACTTAATGATCTCCTGAGTTTATTAATGAACATCAGTTTACAATCCTAAGTAATTTTTGGAAGAGGGGATAACCAGCCTATGCGCTGCCCGCTCTTATATAATAATGTAATAATAATTCGTACAGATTAATTTTAGCCAAATTGCATGTGACGTTCGTTTCATTAATAATAACTATTCATCAAACTAAGCCTTTACCTAATCCAAATTCTGGGATTTTACTAAATTCTTACAATTATTCCTGTAACTGATCTGTACTTTGTTTACGTTTTAATTAAAAAGGAATACTATATACATACATGTAAAATTTCATGTCTCTTAACTTAGCGGTTAACATTTTGGGATTTTACATAGATCTCTTAAGAATATTCTGGTAAAAAATCCATCTAGCCCTTTCAGCGTGAAGTAGTATAGTTTTAACTTTTTGAACTCATTCACTTAACATGGCCCTTATTTTCTTTTGAGTAGTATTGGCTCTGTGCACGACATCAGCGCCACCTAGCGTCAGAAAGTTTGTCGGCTCTGAGGTTGTAACGTTTTAAAATTTCATTGCGATATTGTGACAAAAATCAAAACTATCATTAATTTATCATTCAAAATGACTATGATACCATGATTTGGGTGGACAAACGGCTGTGAATTCATTTTTGGACTGTGAATTTAGTCAAAAAGTGTTTTTTATTTTGGATATGTCAGGTTTTGTTTACTTCATGTTTAGTCGTACTTTTATTGTAAAACAAAAAGATAAAGCTACTTTAATAGTTTCTCTAAATAATAGTAAACATATAGGTATAATTTTGATGACCGGTTTTATGATTACTCAATATAAAATTTCAACCACAAAACGTTTCAAAAGGAAAATTGTTGGTATCTGCTGGACATGTCCAGGATGTAGAGGAATTAAGAACAGAACAGGGACTGTGTTCAATTCAAGAAGACAAACATCTATTACTATAATTAGTCAGTTAAGTCTACACAAATTGCTTTGTTAATGACAGATTCATATGAGTATGACAGAACCTACATTATTTCTACTTTTGGCCACTATTAGCGCTGCGATAGATTTCATTACCCAGTATTTTGCACCCAGCGAATATGTTCTTTTTTTCTAATAATGTTTACGAGTAATTTTCAAGCAATTTAACAATTTGGTAACTCGTTATGGAGAGGACGGCGCGTACGCAGTCCTCACTACCAAAAATAACACATCCGAGTTATCCACATTAGGGATAATCGCAAGGGTCAACCCAACCGCAGTGCAATGGATGAGTCTCGCCCTGGGGGAACCGCCTATTTGATCACGGTGTCCCCTATGCCAGGTAAGTATGACTTCAGTACATTTCACCAAAAGGGTCACTGTTGCAGAAAAAATCTTAACAGCGCGATGTAGAAATCGGACGCCATCTAACAGTGACATCTAACGGCATATTTGGGAACTACAGAAATATATGTGCGGCGATCGTGGTAGAGTCTGTTTAAAAAGTAAACTTCTTAGACGTGGGTACTTAAAATGACAACTTTTTACGAACTGGCATATTTTATTGTGTCAAATGTAGGTATGTCAGTGTGAAACAGATTTATTTTAATTAGCGCCATGAAAGGTATCAATTCAACGGTAGAATTACAATCCTGAGAGTTCTCTATCTCATGAAACTCCGTGAGACTCACTCATATTAAATGATATTGTAACGGATAACGTTCACGTCTTAAATCGACTTTAGCTTGACATGTTTCGGGCTATTTCGAAACCCTTCTCCAGTTCTCTATCATTTGCCCGAATTTCATATGCCGCAATGTATCGTTTTCCATAATTTTCATTTTCCATAAAGTAATTTATATCTGAAATAGTATTTTCTTCAGAGTTGAAATTAATCTAGCCTAACTTAACTGCACTCTATAAGATTAAATTTAAAAAATATATATATTTTATGGAAAACGTTGGTATGCAAATGCAAGTGAAATTCGGGCAAGTAAAGGTGTACGAATCCTGAATATTATCACTTTATACGAATGTGACTAATAATTAGTAACGAAAAAATACTGTTAAAAATATGAACTTATCAATAATAAAACTTGAATAAAACCTTTTATTATCACATAAGTAATTTGCGCACCAAATGTGACTTTTTTGTCATAAAGACCCCAAAATAGTGGAAAAATTAATAATAAGAATTTAAGCCCGGTTGAGAAGTCACGTAACAATTGTAGGAAATTGTCTCGAGACATCTGCAACACTTACAAAATGGTGTTCACAAATGTCTCTATTTTAGGCACTAAAAGTAGGTAGGCCTGTCAGCGCTCGTGGGCTCGATGTCGGGCTTCACGCTGACATTCAATTTTCCCACGACTGTAGTGCCGACTGTTTTTCGGCGATGCTGCGCCTGACGCGTGACGCACTCGAGCTTTCCGCGGTCAGGGTTGCCGAATGACGGACATGATAAATGTTAGATATTACAAATATACAGCCGAACCAACTGAGGGTCCATTGCGTAACGTTTCTGCCACTCGCGATCTCAATCAAATAACAGTTTTCTCACGCGACTCTCTGATTCTTGTAAGTTTTGTGCTAGTGTCATGTCGACATCCAAACTTTTGTCAAGGAAATCGTAGTAAAATTGACCCTAGTGCGAGAATCAGTTTGTTCGACAGTAGATACGTGTAAAATCTACATGTCTCAAATTAACTTTATTTTGCTAGGTTTCATAGTTAAGAGATTGTAATATAAGTAATTTTTGTTTAGAAATAAATTTGGTTAAAAAATTTAGTTTTATGTTGACTATAGGTATGTACTTGAATTCCATTAAATCTACACTACTCCAAATTACAGTCAATCCGACCACTGGAGGTAAATTGAAAATAACTTACAAAGATTTGAAAAAAAGAAACAAATCGTCAAGTTACACAAAGATAAAATTGACTGTTTTTGACGGTCTTGTATACTCACTAATCTGAGCAAGCAGAATATTCGGTGAAATTTGTCTAGATGTGTGCTAGAAACAGTTATTTTTCTAATTAATTACTTTGCGACTTTTTGCCAACCGTAAAAAATCCCACTAATTCGTAGGTACAGTCAGCTGCAGAGAAAAGGTACCCCCCTGTAACGGCGGTATCCATACTACTGCCATTACAGGGGGGTACCCTTTCTCTGCAGCAGACTGTACTAATATTATAAAGGTGAAAGTGTGTGTGTGTTTGTATGTTTGTGTGTACGTTTGTCCGTCTTGCACGTCGAAACGGAGCGGCAGATGGAAGTGATTTTTGGCATAAAGATAGTTTATGGAACCGACAGTGACATATATGCTACTTTTTATCCCGAAAAAACGCAGAGTTCCCGAGAGAACAGCGCGCGATAACCGAATTCCACGCGGGCGAGCCCGCGGGCAAAAGCTATTAATATAACAAATGCGAAAGTTTGTAAGTCTGTTTTTTTGTTACTTTATCGCGCCTAAACCGCTAAACCAATTCAAACAGATAGTTATATCTGGACAAACCGCCAGCCCTAACCCCGGTCACTCGAGGGCTCTCCGTCCGTGCTAACATTTGTCACTCGACGCACTCGTTAATAGAGAGTCCTGATATTTGCGTCCCAGTAAAGACCCGTATTCGCCCGGAGAGTTGGTTATCCGGGTATCAAGTAATTAGCGGTCAAAGGTCAAGGACTAAGGCTTTTGAAAAGGGTTCGTCAATTGTTTTAGAACGTCTTGTCGGTATTTTTAATCCTGCCTGACGCAAAATAGGGGTTTTAACCCTATACCCTCTAGCTGCTAGAGGGTATAGGGTTAAAACCCCAACTGGTTCCCAACCTTCTCTTGACGAGGGACCACTTTGATTTCTTTGTTGTTGGTAGGGACCACTACTTACAAGAAACATAAAGTGAATCAATCCGAAAATAATCTTTAATCAATGGGCTGCAAAATTTTAAAGCGTTTGCGGACCATATTTTGGTTTCTGCGGACCACTGGTGGTCCACGGATCATTGGTTGGGAACCACTGCTCTAGCAGAATAGTAGAGACTTCAGTGCGTTGAAGAGTTTCTTCTTCCCACAGGGTGGGGCGGCATCCGTGCCAGCACTGATGTCCCTCAAGACGCCGACGCCGGGCGCCGGCGAGCGCGAAACCTGGGGCAAGAAGGTAGACTTCCTGCTGTCCGTCATCGGGTTCGCCGTCGACCTGGCCAACGTGTGGCGCTTCCCCTACCTCTGCTACAAAAATGGAGGGGGTAAGTAATAGTAATAAAAAACAACTATTTAACTATTTGGCGGATAAGGCCTACTATTCAATGAAGGAGTTTATGCGTGATAGTTAGGCAACTTTTTAGACTTTATTTAGTTTACTGCATGACTGAATGTGCTTAACTATAAGACATTTATATTTATATGCCCTTGGGCGCAGCAAGTCTATGATTAATGTGCTTACCAACTATTTTAACCTATGTTTGACAAATAAATTATTTGTATTTGTATTTGTAATAATCATCATCATTTGGACGACCTGATAGTCTAGTAGTTAGAAACACGACTACGATGCTTGAGGTCCCGGGATCGATCCCCGGACGGGACAGATATTTGTATGAAATAACTTTTTGGTAAAAAAATCATTTTTAATTCAATATTTTTCTGCCGACTGTACTTTTTTTGACTGTACTTACATTTGCATACCAAATTTCAAGTCGATGCCATTAAACCATTGAAGAGTTTCGTCTTGCGGAAACGATCCTGGCCGAACTGCGACGGTGACTGCCTGCGAGATTATCTGGGGGCACGGCAGTGCCCACGCCAAGTCGAGCAAAAAAAAACAAAGGCACGGCCGTACCATACTTTTCTCGAAGCCATTCAGGCTATTTTCAACACCCTGTATTTTTGTTATGGCTAAAGCTAGAACCCTGAATTTTCAGTTACCTATAGGGCCTAATGGGACTTAGATATATTATCAATTACATTCAGTTCGAACACGTAGATTAAGAACTATCACATGTTAAAGTTCCTCAGTTTTGTCACTGACATACCTATATACTGACTTTTGATCATCATAATTCTAAGGTACTTCTAGCAGACCCACAAGCTCCAAATTTTAAACATAATTAGTTTTTAGCCTACATGGTCACAAAAAAATCCAAAATGTTGCAATTTCAGTCACGTTTCAAAGTTATATAAACTGCACAAGTAAGTTTGTAATCCCATATAAATACTAGCGATTACAAAGTTACACAGCAATGACTTTATTGAACGTAGTCGTATTGTGTACGTATTAATGTTGAGTCTTAATACCTGAGTATTAAGGGTTAAAATGAAATTGTTTATCTTACTAATGTAATAAGTACCAAAGTTCGTTTGTTTGTGAATGTGTGTGCGATGCGAGTGGACGCGAGGATGGACGATGGAAATTGGAATATGGATGATGGACAATGGATAATGGTCGATGGACGATGGGTAGAAAAGAAAATGGACGTTGGACGATGGAGTGTGGACGATGGACGATGGGCGACGGACGATGGATCATCATCATCATCATCATCATCCCAGCCTATATGCGTCCCACTGCTGGGCACAAGCCTCCTCTCAGAATAAGAGGGCTTGGGCCTTAGTTCCCACGCGAGCCCAGTGCGGACGATGGATGGTGGAGGATGAACGACGGACGACGACGGACGACAGAAAACGACGGACGACGATGGATGACGGAAGTTAGACGGGCGAAAGACGAACGACCGACGAAAAACGATGGATGACGACGCAAGTTCGACGACGGACGACAGACGATGACTGACGAGGGAAGTTCGACGACGGACGATGATGGACAACGGACGATCACAGACGACGGACGACGACAGAAGACGAACGCCGACAGACGACGGACAACGAACGATAGACGATGGCGACGACGGACAAAAGACAACGACCGACGACGGACAAGACAACGGACGACGGATGACGGACGATGACCGACGATCGACGACGGATGATGGAGGGTGGACGATGGACGATGTACGATGGACGACAGACGGTAGACGGACGACGGAAGTTCAACGATGGGCGACGGATGACGACCGACGATCGACGACGACGACGACGACGACGACAGTCGGTACGGACGATGGACTGTAGACGATGAACGAGGATGGACGATGGACGATAACCGAGGATAGACGATGGACGGTGGACGATAGACGAGAATGGATGATGGATAGTGGACGAGGATAGACGATGGATGGCACACGATGGACAAGGATGAACGATGGATGATAGTGGACGATGGACGATGAACGATGAACGAGAATGGACGATGGACGAGAATGGACGATAGACGATAGACGAGGATGGACGATGGACGATGGACAAGGAAGGATAAACAAATGAAGATAGTAGTGCGTTATTACAAGAAGTAGTACCCGAAAAAAAAAGAACTGCCTACAAAAAGTGATGAGATCCCACCAAAAACATTACATGTAAAAAGCTGCAAGTCTCGCAACGCAATGCAGTTCTTGTAATGCTAAAAAGGTTTGAGATGCAATGTTATACCAAGTCGGTTATTTTTGTCAGTACCGGGGGGTTTCCATAGAACTCGATTTTCACCAACTTGCTTATTTTAAAACCATAAAAAAATACAGTTTATAGTTCTCAAATAAAGAGTAAACCAAATTATTTTTTAAACACATAATGACTTGGCCATCGCACTCAACCTTTAGTCATTCTCGTATTATGTGTATCACTCAAACTGCAAGGCTGGGGCTAGCGCTATCTTTAATTATAATTACTTGAAATAGCTGACGTTGATGATTATAATTCTTATGTCATTATGTAGCCTTGCGATGGCCAAGTCATTTATGTGTTTAAAAATAATTTGGTTTACTCTTTATTTGAGAACTATAAACTGTATTTTTTTATGGTTTTAAAATAAGCAAGTTGGTGAAAATCGAGTTCTATGGAAACCCCCCGGTACTGACAAAAATAACCGACTTGGTATAACATTGCATCTCAAACCTTTTTAGCATTACAAGAACTGCATTGCGTTGCGAGACTTGCAGCTTTTTACATGTAATGTTTTTGGTGGGATTGTATTGTCACGCATCTTATCATCTTACGATGCGATCGCAGTGGCGATTTCGTACCGTCATCGTTTTTTAACCAGCGGTGAGCCGCTTCTTTAAAAAGCTGCCGCGCGTTGATTCAGCCACAATAGGATGTGCAGATTTCTGCTAAGTACATTATCTTAAAGCAAAAGAGAAGAAAAATAAAAGAAAAGTAGAGAAGAGAAAGGAAAGAAAAGTCCTCGAGTGGCGACCACGAACCGGAAGACGAAGCGTTGGCAGGCCTCCCACCAGGTGGACTGAAGACATCGTGAGAGTTGGAAACCGGTGGATGCAAGTGGCGTGCTGGCGTTCATTGTGGCGTTCTAAGGGGGAGGCCTTTGTCCAGCAGTGGACGTCTTCCGGCTGATGATGATAATGATAACATTATCTTAAGATAGTCTCCGACTCGGCTTATTTTACTTCCAAAACGTAAATTTCTTTCTCCAAAACTCAGTTAAGATGTTCTTAATCTCCATAATCACTCATAATGCGTTGCATCACGTCCGCGCGCTATCCGAAGTGTCAAGTGGGCGAGTGCGGTGAATGGAGCTAAGTGCCACTTGCGCCACTAATTGTTCCAGCGAGTACCTTGTCTGTGCTGTACTACTCTACTGTTCGTCTGGGTTGTTCAATGTGGAGCTTACGTAGATTTTTCAGGTTCACGCTTGAGCAATTTCGAAGAATGAGTTTTGAGAATTTTCCAAGCTGGTTAAACGCACTGACTGACATGTTTATTTTGTCATCCTAATGTACTGTTTTGGGCCTGAAACTTGAAGTTTTACAAAAAGCTTATAATCTATAGTGCTTTAGCAGCAGTTAGGTAAGGACGGCTATACTCCATTTAAGTAATTTAAGTTTTGAATTAACCGTCAATGTAACACACGTTTCTCGGTGTTTCGAACACAAATGGACTAAAAATACATACTTGTACATTTATTCGCGGTCATTATTATGTTTTTATTACTTAAAGAAGTTAAAACAATTCTAAATAGTTTCGTTGTTTTATTTAAAAACGTGTGCAAATTTTGCCGTTAAGTTTCAAATGTTAAAATGAGTAAGTAATTGACGATTTTTGCACTACTTTTTATTTTGATTCTAAAACAGTTGCGTATATCAGAGCGGCATTATTTACTTATTCAGAAAAATTTGATCCCACCAAAAACATTACATGTAAAAAGCTGCAAGTCTCGCAACGCAATGCAGTTCTTGTAATGCTAAAAAGGTTTGAGATGCAATGTTATACCAAGTCGGTTATTTTTGTCAATACCGGGGGGTTTCCATAGAACTCGATTTTCACCAACTTGCTTATTTTAAAACCATAAAAAAATACAGTTTATAGTTCTCAAATAAAGAGTAAACCAAATTATTTTTAAACACATAAATGACTTGGCCATCGCAAGGCTACATAATGACATAAGAATTATAATCATCAACGTCAGCTATTTCAAGTAATTATAATTAAAGATAGCGCTAGCCCCAGCCTTGCAGTTTGAGTGATACACATAATACGAGAATGACTAAAGGTTGAGTGCGATGGCCAAGTCATTATGTGTTTAAAAAATAATTTGGTTTACTCTTTATTTGAGAACTATAAACTGTATTTTTTTATGGTTTTAAAATAAGCAAGTTGGTGAAAATCGAGTTCTATGGAAACCCCCCGGTACTGACAAAAATAACCGACTTGGTATAACATTGCATCTCAAACCTTTTTAGCATTACAAGAACTGCATTGCGTTGCGAGACTTGCAGCTTTTTACATGTAATGTTTTTGGTGGGATCTCATCACTTTTTGTAGGCAGTTCTTTTTTTTTCGGGTACTACTTCTTGTAATAACGCACTACTATCTTCATTTGTTTATCCTTCCTTGTCCATCGTCCATCGTCCATCCTCGTCTATCGTCTATCGTCCATTCTCGTCCATCGTCCATTCTCGTTCATCGTTCATCGTCCATCGTCCACTATCATCCATCGTTCATCCTTGTCCATCGTGTGCCATCCATCGTCTATCCTCGTCCACTATCCATCATCCATTCTCGTCTATCGTCCACCGTCCATCGTCTATCCTCGGTTATCGTCCATCGTCCATCCTCGTTCATCGTCTACAGTCCATCGTCCGTACCGACTGTCGTCGTCGTCGTCGTCGTCGTCGATCGTCGGTCGTCATCCGTCGTCCATCGTCGCCCATCGTTGAACTTCCGTCGTCCGTCTACCGTCTGTCGTCCATCGTACATCGTCCATCGTCCACCCTCCATCATCCGTCGTCGATCGTCGGTCATCGTCCGTCATCCGTCGTCCGTTGTCTTGTCCGTCGTCGGTCGTTGTCTTTTGTCCGTCGTCGCCATCGTCTATCGTTCGTTGTCCGTCGTCTGTCGGCGTTCGTCTTCTGTCGTCGTCCGTCGTCTGTGATCGTCCGTTGTCCATCATCGTCCGTCGTCGAACTTCCCTCGTCAGTCATCGTCTGTCGTCCGTCGTCGAACTTCCGTCGTCATCCATCGTTTTTCGTCGGTCGTTCGTCTTTCGCCCGTCTAACTTCCGTCATCCATCGTCGTCCGTCGTTTTCTGTCGTCCGTCGTCGTCCGTCGTTCATCCTCCACCATCCATCGTCCGCACTGGGCTCGCGTGGGAACTAAGGCCCAAGCCCTCTTATTCTGAGAGGAGGCTTGTGCCCAGCAGTGGGACGCATATAGGCTGGGATGATGATGATGATGATGATGATCCATCGTCCGTCGCCCATCGTCCATCGTCCACACTCCATCGTCCAACGTCCATTTTCTTTTCTACCCATCGTCCATCGACCATTATCCATTGTCCATCATCCATATTCCAATTTCCATCGTCCATCCTCGCGTCCACTCGCATCGCACACACATTCACAAACAAACGAACTTTGGTACTTATTACATTAGTAAGATAAACAATTTCATTTTAACCCTTAATACTCAGGTATTAAGACTCAACATTAATACGTACACAATACGACTACGTTCAATAAAGTCATTGCTGTGTAACTTTGTAATCGCTAGTATTTATATGGGATTACAAACTTACTTGTGCAGTTTATATAACTTTGAAACGTGACTGAAATTGCAACATTTTGGATTTTTTTGTGACCATGTAGGCTAAAAACTAATTATGTTTAAAATTTGGAGCTTGTGGGTCTGCTAGAAGTACCTTAGAATTATGATGATCAAAAGTCAGTGTATAGGTATGTCAGTGACAAAACTGAGGAACTTTAACATGTGATAGTTCTTAATCTACGTGTTCGAACTGAATGTAATTGATAATATATCTAAGTCCCATTAGGCCCTATAGGTAACTGAAAATTCAGGGTTCTAGCTTTAGCCATAACAAAAATACAGGGTGTTGAAAATAGCCTGAATGGCTTCGAGAAAAGTATGGTACGGCCGTGCCTTTGTTTTTTTTTGCTCGACTTGGCGGGGGCACTGCCGTGCCCCCAGATGGAAGCTGTTCAATTAGTGCAAGTACTTTAGGACGTTCATTTTAAAAGTCGTGTACAAAATATGGTGTAACTGTGAAATAATTACTTTTTACCTAGATAAAAAAATCTGTTTATTTCATAACAATTTTTACAATTAATTATATGATTTACCTAGAGCTAATCTTTAATCCTAGATAAGTAGGTACTTAAATTTATTTCTTTATAAAAGTCACATGTATCACAAAAAGATCAAAATAAAAACAAAATCTATTATTTAAAACAACAACAAAGATATATGTTAATGAGTAAAATTAATTAAATACTGTCAACAATAAACTAGTACAAAATACATAAATTTACATACACGTACATAGTTAAATCAAACCTCAATTAATTAAAAAAATATTACATTGAGATATTTGATACAAATACATCAACTGCTGTTTGATACTTGTATACATATCATATCACCATGATGACGTAGAATAGAGACACTTTACTGAAATCTACGCAGCCTGCCCCATGTAGGTACTCAAACTTCTGTAAGGTGGATTCGAGCACTCCACGCTGGAATTCATTAGGGCTGCCTCTGGCTTTGATTGCTAGAGGCTAGGGTTGCCAATTGTCAGCAATAAAAAAAAACTTGAATCATCTTTTATCCACGCAGTTTAGTAACTAACTCTCACACAAAAAAAACAATAAAACCCAAAAAATCGAGCAGTTTTTAGCCGCTTTGAAATAAATAAATAGTTAATCAATAATTTGGCTAAGGGCCTATGGACACGACGTATTTTTTAGGCATCGATGTCGCGCAGTTAACCCGTGTTAAAATGCTTCGAACGATATTCAGTTCCTTTTACAGTAGTGTTATCTTTTTGAGACGTTCGGCGCCGTGAACCCGTGCGCTCACAAAATGAGCATAAGCCCTAACATGTGACGTCATAGTTCAGTATTACCATAAAAAACCTAAGAGGGAATCACATGTTAACGAGTCCTAAAAGGTATGTCAATTGATTGCTGTAACTTGCTAGTGTCATCAATGCTCATTGTAAAACAAGAATGACCTAAGGGATGCCATTTACTGCCACTGTAAAACCTATGTCAGATTGCAGGTCCAAATTTTGTAAAAAATTAATAATTCAATAATTTGCAGGACAAGACTTAAAAAATATCTCGCAAAGGTTTTCGATAAAATAATAATAATAAGCCATTTATTTCGGATAGAATCCATAGAGGTTAGTTACAACGAAAATAAAAATTACTACATATGTATATACTTACTACATTGTAAATAAATAGATAACCTTAATTTCGCTGGCTCGGTAAAAAGGTAAAGAGCAAAGTTTAAGCTAGTATCGGTTTCACTTTGATAACCCTATGCGCCGTCTGCATAATAGCCGGTTAACAACCAGCGCCTTGTCGTGGTCTCGAGCTCTACAGGAGCCCCGGGAGCCTCTAATTCACGTAAGAGCGCTGCAACAGTTCTAGATCGCGTTTTACGAGTATGGTGAGGGTGTAGTGTGTAACGTAGGCGTAAAAGTCTATGTTGCCACGTCTAAATAGCTATCTAGGTATACATATCGGTATAAATAAAAATTAAATGGATCGCAGAAATGTATGAATACGTATAATGTAGTGGGCATTTCTGTTTACCGTTCTACATACCCTGAGTTTAACTCTCGGGATTTCAAAAAAATTGGAAGGTAGACTCAGTCCATGATTCCTAGCTGTAAAAAACAGGGTCTCCAGATGTGTCCCCAAAACATTGTACGGGTGTGTCCGTTTTGTTTGTAACAAAATGGACACATCCATGCAATATTTTGGGGACACATCTGGAGACCCTGTTTTTCCAGCTCGCAATCATGACTTATCCCTTTAACCTCTACCGGTCAACCTTTGAGTAGATAAGAGTAACCAGTAATCTATCTATACTTACATCATAAACACCACGAGGTCTCGAACGAAGTAAATGTAGGTACACACACGCATTGTCTTTGTATGGCAAGTGACAAAACGTTCATCTCAACGGAAATGAGCACTCCGACGCAGCGCGGTCGTCCGGAACCGACCCTAATGGGATTTGTTTGTGGACTTCTTTGCATGGCCGGCCCTCGGTAACATGCCAATTTAATGCTATCCGAAAACTTTAACCGTCAAATGTCCAATCATCAGTATCATCACCATCATCATATCAGCCGCAGGCCGCCACTGATGGACGTAGGCCTCCCCCATAGACCTCCAGATAGAAGTGGCCTGTATCCAATCCACCGTGAACCGACGGCTTTAAGCAGGTCATCGTCAATCTCGTCGGACGGGGTCTATTAATTCGCATAAATTAATTGTCCTAATTAAAATTGGCATAACATTATTTCGCATAATTATTAATTCGCATAACGTTTATTCGCGTACCTAACTAAATACGTGGATTGGCATAACGGTAAGTTGACAAATTTAATTAGCATAACGTCATTACTTTAGGTATATAAAGTTTTAAATTAAGTGAAAAATCTTCTTTTACTATATAAAAATAAGTCAGGTTTTTCTTCCTGACGCTATAACTCCAGAACGCAAGAAAAGATTTCAAAGGTTTTGCATTCGTTGGAAATGTCTCGGGCTCCGTGAGGTTTATAGCAAAGAAAATTCCGAATACCGCGCGGGCGGAGCCGCGGGCAAAAGCTAGTCGTTGCTAAAAGTAAAATGATTATTGTTTTATTTACTCAATTAGATCGAAGAAGTGAACTACTATGTGAAAATATCTATTATTGGGCTATTATAAAAAATACCTAACATCGCAAGCTCAGCCGGGAGCTACGCTACGCTGCCCTAAAAATACTACGAGTTACGCAAAAAAAATTTCAAATCGGTTCAGCACGAGCCAGCGGGAGTGATAGAAGCCCAATGTAATAAATAGTATTTAGGTGAGGTAGACAACTAAAGGTCCACTCCTGCTGACTCGTGCTGAGGCACCGACTTCAGACTGGTAGAAAATTATTTTCATGGTTTTTTGTAGTCAGTTCAATTTTTTGTTATATATTTTTTTAGTTTCAGTGTTATCTTAAAAATTACACTATAAGATTTTAAAACTTTGTTTGATTTGGCGAGCTGACACATTTCGTTTAGTGACTGTTTAAGGTACAGTCAGCAAAAAAACTCGAATTAAAAATTAAATATTTCGCTTACATTATTTCATTTCCAATTATAATTTACATACATTTTTCGTTTGCGAGTGAATTTTGAACGACTTTTTGACTGAATGAGCCTATAGATAATTATGAGTATTGGCAGAAATAGTACAGTAGGTAATGTAGATAAGTAATTTATTTCAAAAGTATATCATATAGTCGTAACAAATTAAAATACAGTAGCTAAAATAGTGTCTAATAACTTGAACACAATTAAAATCACAAAAATTAGGATAAAAGTTAGCTCAAAAATAAGGTACAATGTAATAAAAATAAAGTTAAATAAATTATAGAAAATTAGGTATGATTATTAATACACATTGTTATAAAAAATAGAGCTAAATAAATTTAAAATCAGGCATATTATATGTATAAAAAATTATGAAACTATCGATACAGATCATTTGCCTTTTTTTCCTTTTTTGCCTTTTGTTTCTGGTTCTGGTGGCGGCGGCGGCGGGGGCTCCGGCTCAGGTTCGGGCGGCGGCGTCGGAGGCGCCTTTCTGTCCGGCCACATGCGTCGCACGTAGTCCTCTATCGCCTGCAAACTCACTATCGGAGGCTTACCAGGCCGGTGCGCGAACGTTACCCCCAACTCGTTCATTAAATCATCGCTCAAATCCACTTCTCTAATCGAAAACTCATCAATCAACCGCGAAAGCGGCATCGCCGGCTCAGGAATTTCTTTCCGTAACTGCAGGAAGAACGACCCGATATCTATTTTGTTCTTTTTCCTGTTCCTCATCATCACAAAGTCGATTCTGTTGAGAAGCAGTGGCCGCGGATCAGGCCCTTGAATAGTGTAGTTTTCCAAAACTCCACCGTAGACAATTTTAAAGTTCTTACGGAACGTCTTGCTCTTAACCGTCTCGAGGGTTCTGATAAATTTTTTGCTCACCCAAATGCCATCCATCAATAAATTTTGCACTTTTACTCTAGGACGGAGCATGCATTCGATGACATATAGAGAATCCTGGGGAGTCAAAGGGTTGAATGATAAATTTAAAGTCGTTAATTTCTTACATTTAACTAAACTATCAATCAGCGGTGGTATATCGTCTTTGCAGAATCTGTTGTTACTCAGATCTAGGACTTTGAGGGGATCAACGTTTGCCATTAACGTCTGGATAGCTTCTGCTATGCGAGTTCCCTGTAAGCCATTCCAAGACAGGTCCAGTTCCTGTAGAACGGTACTCGTTCCGAGTTCCTCCAGCATTTTGTTTGCTCCTGGTACGTTGAGCATGTTACCCGAAAGGTTCAAGTGCGTCATTTTATTTCTGTAAGATAAACTGTCCCAGAGAGCTAAGACTGCTTGCTTACCTAACTTATTTCTGCTCAAATTTACGCGTGGAATAATGCAACCTTTTACTATGTGATCTGCGAAAAATTGCCCTCCTTCTTCGCCGAGCTCGTTCCTGGAAACGTTGAGCATCTTCAATGTAGTATTGACAATCATCCCGCTACCTAGTCGCAGCATGCCTGATGCTCTGATGCGACATCCGCTAAGATCTAGTTCTTGCAGAGTTGTATTTGTCACTAACATCTGTCCCAAATGGTATGCTGCATCGTCGTTGAGGAAATTATCAGTCAGTGTGAAGCGTTTAACTGATTTGTTGTACTGGAGTGCCATAGCCATAGCCCGGACTCCCATCGGATTGACGCCGTAGTAGCTTAAATTGATCTCGTCGTTGGACAATTGTTTGTAGAACAATCCAACGGGGCACTGGTTCATTTCCTTGCAGACGGCTAAGTAGAGTTTCTCGCCGTCGTCGGGATATATGATTGGTTGCTCGGGGGCATTTAGGGCCTGTCTGATTCCAGGGTCCGCAACTGGGGGGTAGTTGTAGTAGTGGTGTCGAAAGACTTCGCTGTCTGATTGAGCGATGTACTTGGCGCATAATTCCTCGCTACTCGGTTTGTACAGGCCTTGTAAAAAGAGCAGTTTCTTCTTGTTTTCCGTCGGTGCGTTTTCGTCAAGCGACGACCATTCGCTCATCGGCACCTCCACACTCTCTTCTTCCACATGCTCATACGCCAGGATCTCCTCGACGGTCTCCTCGCTGTTGCTTTCTGACATGGTGTTCGGTATTTAGGGATAGTTTTAACGAAATCAAAAAAATACGTATAAAAATACAAATAAATTACAAAAGTTATGAAACATATTATGAAAAAATTCAAAATGTCATTCTTGTTGTTGTTGTTTTTTTAAAAAAATATGGCTGTCCATTGGAGGACAATTTTGCCAGTTTTGCCGTTGTATGGATAAAAAATTCTAGAAAATGTAATATAATATGAGAGCTAACCGACGAACGTTGACAGCACGAATTCCAAAAAACAATGACAAGAGTGGGTACAAGAGTAATCGTGTAAACGTCAAAAATATTTTTTTCTTTAAAGAATTGAGATGAGAGGTTTACAAAACCTACAAAGAGGAAAAAAAACATTATTAAATCTTCATTTCCGTCTCTATGCCTGGTTCACATTATTTCGTTACGATATTCTAGTAACATACCGGGTGTGGTCTGTAATACGAGTAAAAAATTAAAACATAGATAGTCCTCGTCAGACTAATCAACATTGGTTCAGCGACGTTTAAAAATCATGGAGTCTTTGAATTTCCCTTTTTTCATACAAATTAAATACTGCTATCAATGTACGCCATCGAAGAATCCAACTGACGTTGCCTGTCACCCTACAAACATCAAGCATTTTGCTTTACATTGCCTCTTCGAATAAACTTGAAAGTGTAATAAAAATTAAAAAACGAATTATTTTTAAAAGTCACTGAACTAATGTTGTTCAGTTTGAGGAGTATGATCTATGTTTTAATTATTTGCTTATTATTACAGGCCACATCCGGTATAATATCATTTATTTCAGTAAAACCGTTCCAGTAGCATGACACTGCGGTGCTTGATCAATCTGTGTACTTAACTCGTTTGGATTGTGACCCCGCAATGTATCGCTACTGGCACGATTTTACTGGAACAATGTGAACCGGGCATTATACAGGTGAAATTGGGAACGTGATACCAAATCAGCGTTCCAAGCTCAGTTAATGCTGGTCGGCGTAATGTACTAAGTTATTTGTTGAAATTAGATTAGTCTGATAAAATTGCCCCCCGTACAACGCACTCAGATTTTACTATTTTATTATCTACTCTATTTAGAACACTATTCAAATTAATTTGGTCTGCAGTCATCAGCTGCACCGCACACAATTTTTGTTCACCGCTCGCCCCCACACAAAGTTTCCTAACACTTAATTGCATCCTGGTCTTTGGTCGCAGCCCTTTGCCGTCCACCGGTAATTGACAATCAAAACGCCCTTTAAGCGCCACGAGAACTTCGTTAGCGTCTCGATGTAGGAAAATTATCGTAATAATGGGAGGGGTAATAAGATAATGTACCGAGTAAGGTCATCCCGGCGCGATCGCCGGCTCCGGTAACCTGATTAAACGGCAATCGTGACTGTTGAAACGTCTTTTGACGTTTGAAGCGAGATTGCCTGGGGAAATGTATTTAGTGTCGCTGCGAGCTAAAGTGACGGCAAGTAATTGAATAGCTGCCGAGGCGCGAACGAACTCGATATGTGGATGTTTTAATTATTAAAAAGTTAAGTACGGACGATTTACTATAGACCCACTCTTAATTTTTTATTTATTTTAAGTAAGAAAAGCATACCTAATGATTGCAATCCATTTATCGATTTCTTATTTTGTACTTAAGAGAAACTAAAACAGAATTTGCAAGCTTCACTAATAAATTAAAAAACACATAGGTACATACGTACAACTACTTCATTTCGTTTCGTTTATAAGCCGAACAAACATTTTCTTTCTTTATACTACCTATTTCTAAAAGTCTTATCTCGTTGGTATGTAAATGACGATTATTTTCAAAACATTTCTATTTTGTGTCTAGATAAGTTTGTTTTATTGCAAATCACTTACACCGACCAAAACTCGCAGCCGTCCTTAATTGGCGCTAGCCGGGGCCCAGTTGTGATTCCCTCTATAATTGATTGGGGGCACTTCATCACGGGTGCCATTCATCACACGTGACATATTATAGCTGTTATGCCATCCGTATAGCTTAAATTGACTTATATCGCTTAATAGATGTTGCCACTGCTTTGTAGAATATATTATGTTCGCATTTTGGTGCAACTATGCACAAAGAACTGAGGCCGTATTGCCTAATGTTTCTGACGTTCGTTATCGCAATCAAATGACAGATTTCGCATACAAAAACTGTCATTTGATTGCGATCACGACTGTCAGAAACGTTAGGCAATAAGGCCTCTGGTAGGTAATGTCTCGGATAAAACAAATATACTGAACTAGCTTTTGCCCGCGGCTCCGCCCGCGTGGTATTCTGTTATCGCGCGCTGTTCCCTCGGGAACTGTGCATTTTTCCGGGATAAAAAGTAGCCTATGTCACTCTCGTGCCCACAAACTATCTCTATGATAAAAATAACGTCAATCCGTCGCTCCGTCTGGGCGTGGAAGACGGACAAACACATAAACTCACTTTCGCATTTATTATATTAGTTGGATGTTGTTATTAGACGAAATTGGAAAAGTAGGACTTTGAAGTTTCTTATTCATTACACTTGTTTCTAACGTAGGTAGACAACGCGCCGTATTTGCTAGTGTGTGTTTGAGAGTACAGTATAAGCACAGAATAAGTAATAGTACTACCGTACAGAAGGGACTCTTTCGAACAAAAGTCAGGTTTAGGTATAAATCGTTACGTACTCTTACGACTTGCACGCGACATTGAAACTTATCATGTTACGACAGCGTTCATATTCCTTTGGACACCGTTGACACGAAACCGGTTTGGCGGGATGAGCACAGGGTTCCCACTCGTCGATGAATAAAGATAACAGTGGGTATTAATATGAACTCAATAAACTACATTTAATACACAAGGAAATATTCCTTAACACACCTATATAACAACAAAACATGACAATGATAACCTAACTACACCTTCGCCTACTACAGATTTCCGAGTTGGCGAAACCATGTCTTAATATTATTTGTGATCATCCAATTACAGAATTTTATCAGTAGATAATTAGAAACATACGAAATTATTACTAGGCAGCAGGGCTACTACGAAACTCGAAGTTCGTGTCGTGCGGTCACTCTCTCTTTCGTATTAAATAGTATAAGTGTCAGAGGGCCGGAACGACACAAACTTCGAGTTTCGAGTTTCGTAGTAGCCCTGCAGGGACTTAGGAAATTAGAGAAGTAAAGAGAACGACCTTTCAACATCTTTCGGAATGTTGAAAAATGGTATTCCGATTCCTTTTTCTTCTTTTTAATTATACATCCGTAAACAGTAACAGTATAACTCAGACGGATTATTTATATCGTTTCGAAGTCATTGTCAAAATAAAATAAGTAGATACACTCCGTGAGCTCTTAAAAAGACCTTCGGATTTTAGAAGCATGCTTCGGGTGTAGACGATGACACGCGATCGTGATATGCGGTTCTGTTCTCTTATCAACTTGCAAAACTTTTCAAAGTTACCGTAAAAAGTTATGTAAAGAATAACCATCAGCACAAAATAAACCTTACTGTAATAATATTACGCATCTTTATCTTTTTCTGATTTTAATACAATATGACTTTTTGTCATGATACAAATAAAACAAAATCAGCATTTTCGAATTCTTCCATCGTCAATTTAAATTGAGAACATCCCGTCTCAACACACTACTTTTGTTTGGAAGTATATAGAGCTGTTGTTATACTGTATCTACTTTTCTTGGGTATGTCAAATGAATTTTTTTGGTCTGCTTTCCTTTTATATATTTTTTAATCTACTTTTCGAAATTCCCGTTGCTTCTATAACTCGGTCTTGTACCTTATTAAAATATTTACGACCAGCTTTTTTCTTAAAAATTTCCACTTATATACTTAATGTTTATAAATACACTGTAAACAATTTCCAGTGATTGGCTGTTTACAGAAATACCCTGCTTAAGTTGACTCGCCATGGAAATCAATTTCCGAAAAATAACAAACTACCTAAATAAATATTATGTAAGTGGTGGTTTTAACTGCTCTATATAAATCAATGAAAACAAAACGAGTGCACTCTACGCGTGATGAATTGCTACTGAGTCAAAAAGACAGTTGTCATTTTTTACCAACGAATCCTTCCGATTTCCCCCGAAACCCGAAGGGAAGCGTGCGAGCTAAGCGGCAACCCACTACCGTGAACCCAATGGTTAGGTCGCCGGCCGAACGTACCTAAACTTCGGAGTGTCCAACCCCTGCCCTGGTATAAGTAATCGTATCGGTGGGAAAAAAAAGTAACGTGCCCGTACCTATACCGGGTGTGACCTGTAATACAAGCAAAAAATTAAAACATAGATCGTCCTCGTTAAAGTGAACAACATTAGTTGAGCGACTTTTAAAAATAATGGAGTCTTTGAATTTTCCTTTTTTCATACAAATTAAATACTGTCATCAATGTACGCCATCCTAGAACACAACTGACGTCGCCTGTCACGCTACAAACATCTAGCATTTTGCTTTACATTGCTTCTGCGAACAAACTTAAAAGTGTAATAAAAAATAAAAAAAACTAATTATTTTTAAAATTCGCTGAACTAATGTTGTTCGGTTTGAGGAGTATGATCTATGCTTTAATATTTTTTGCTTATATTACAGGCCACACCTGGTAGATAAGGCAACGATCTACATTGGGAAATTGACAATTGTGTCATAATAATTCTGTGTACACATGCATACCTTAATTTATTTCTACCATTTTCAAGATGAATGATGTATTTTATTAAAAAAAATATAGAGCAAGTAACAATGCTGCTTTCTGCAAATCAGAAAATAATAAATCGAGATTAGAGAGAAAGTGAAACGGCCGCTGACTCAGCACACACATACATTACATTACATTTTGTATACATTATTCTAGTGTTGTTAATTCATTTTTACATTACTTTTTGAACTGTTTTCGATACTTATGTAGTTATCACACGTCACTCTGGTCAAGTAGCAACAGACTGGCGGTTGAAAAGCTTAAACTACGGTTGTGAAGTTATGACGGGGAAACTGAAGAAGTTTGAAATTAAGTTACCTAGTAGTAGTCGTAGGACCGTTTAGGCACAGAATAAGTAATAGTACTACCGTAGTTTAGGTTAGTAAGTACAGAACAAAGTCAAAATATCACAACGGGACTTATCACGTTATTTTACACAAGTAATATTTACCTCGACGTTTCGGCAACATTACAGTTGCCGTGGTCACGAGTAGACTACCTACTTGTGTAAAATAGCGTGATAAGTCCCGTTGTGGTATTTTGACTATGAGTGAGAATCACGAAAGTTTAAAACGTTATAAGTACGGAACAAGTTTTTGATACAGATACTAAATACTAATTAGTAATTGTCGTAAGTGCTTCCGGTTGATTTACTAATAAAGTGCTTCTACGGGTAGAGATATGAAATGAGACACCATTTTAATAATTAGGTAGGGGAGGGGGGCCCAAAGTGAGCACCTTTAGAGGAACTGAGAAAAAAGTATGAAGAAAATATCAGTATCACTTAACTTTAAATGCTATTTAAAGCTGAAGTTATCGTAGTTTAATTATACATACTTCAATATCCTGCAAAGTTTATAAAAACTAATAAAAATAACAAATTACGAAAACTTTACTTTTGCTCGCTTTGCCCGAGGCGGAGCCCAAAGCGGGCACCGCTTTTGGGCAATGCGAGCACCCTTCATTAATGCAATAACTATAAAATATTTATTTGGAGATAAGGATAAAAACTACGTCGATCACATCAATAAAACTCCAGTGATTAGATGTAGACTTTAATCAGAGTCAAAACATAACAAATTTAACAAATAATGGTAGCCATTGCTTTTGACATTGACTCTTCATCTCTAGCACCTTGTTCAGTTTTTCTTTTATAATTATTGATTATCTAAAACAAATAAAGCAATGAAAAAAAGCAAGTTAAGCGTTTTATAACCACAAAGACAAATAAATCGCTTTAATATGCCTAACGGGCAAAGTAGGCACATGCTCACTTTGCCCTGCCCGCTTTGCCTTTTCGACCAAATCCACATTGTACTCGAGCCTATCTTCAAATATTTCGCGCACATTCAAGAACATTTTATCAAAGCAAAGCTAAATAACTGTCAATACATATTACAATTAACGTTTTTCAACAACGTCCTCACAAATCCGCAAAACACTCGATACATACCTTGTATTTTTCATATCTGGACTGATCAAATCGTATTTTTTGTCACTACACGCGCACGGTCGCTAACAGCGGCGGTGGGCGCCTGCGGCAGGTGGAGCGGGGCGGGGTGGATATCGCCACGCAGTCACGCCGCCATTGACCTTATATTTTCAAAATGAGCGCCAATGCTCGCTTTGGGCACTATGCTCGCTTTGGGCCCCCCTCCCCTACTTACTAATATACTAATATTAACAATAAGGATAACTTAAGTCATTAAAATTTCTTTTTGAATTATTAAATACATAGTAGGTAGTATTCCTAACTTCTTAGTCGAGATGTTTGCATAATTCGTGATAAAAAGCTTCTTGTCCATCATGAAAAATAAAAAAAATACGTTGACAATATTTTGACATGATTGTCACAGAAAAAACATTTCAGATGTCGTAAGAACATAATTAAATTTTTATTTGTATTTTTATATTTTATATGCATTTTCAGTTAGTCCTTAAATAACTAGCATGTCACAGAACTCAGATGAAAGCGAGGCAGAGGCGACAATTCTATTTGATTACGTAGAAAAAGATTCAATCGAAGATTCGCGAAGTGAATGGTCGTCGCTATTAATAGAAAAGCCAGAAGAGAATCAAAAGAAACTATTACATGCTAAGGGTCTATACTCCCCGGGTAGTGGTGAAGTTTGTGGCAAATACATAGCCCTTTCGGATAGCGAAGTTCTACGCCATTGCCATTATAACTACCCTGTTGTTGCTGACCCTGGAATAGAAGACGCACTTTTCAACCCTGAGAAACCCACAGTGTATCCTGAGAATGGACAAGCTCGATATCTCGCTCTCTGCGCAGAAATGAACCAATGTCCAGTTGATATTTTCTACAAAGGTTTGCTAACTGATGAAATCGATCTCAGCTACTATGGCGTCCAACCTATGGGAGTCCAAGCAATGACCAAAGCGTTGGCGTACAACACCAATGTTAAACGCTTCTCTCTGGCTGATAATTTTCTAAACGACGATGCGTGTTTCCATCTCGGTGAGCTTTTGAATATTAACTGGACAATAACTGAACTGAATCTAGCAGGATGCCGTATTAAACCAAGCGGGGTACGCAATTTAGTCGCTGGCTTACCCGCAAACCGTACTCTGGTCAAACTGGATCTCACTGGAAATGAATTAGGAGAAAAGGGTGGTGAAAACTTTGCCGAACTTATACTTCAAGGATCCTCTATTTCACAAATAAATCTGAGTAAAAATAAATTAGGCCAACAGGCCGCTCAAGCTTTAGCTGAAGCGATATACGTAACGAATAATCTAACACACTTGAATTTGTCATGGAACTTCCTTAATACACCAAATGTTACAAAAATTCTAGACGAGCTTAGCAATAACAGTGTTTTAAATGAACTTAATTTATCGTGGAATAGTTTGGAAGGTGTCGGCATAGCCAAAGCTATTCAGAATCTTATAAAAGTAGCTCCTCTAACCATTTTAAATCTCAGTAACAACAGGTTTTGCAATGACGCCACTTCATTGTTGGTATCACAATTAAACAAATGTAAGACACTTGTAACATTAGATCTATCCAATAATCCTTTGACTACTGTGGACGCTAATGTTGTCATCGAGAAGATGCTTCAAAACACTGTCAAAGTGCAAAATGTTTTAATGAAAAACGTTTATGTTGATAAGTCATTTATAAAAACTCTCGAGAAGGTTAAAGAAATGGATTCACGGGATAACTTTACTGTTGTTTATGATCGGGTGTTACAGAATTATGACATAAAAGGACCTGATATGCGAGAGTTGTTGCTGAAAAGAGCAGCCTTTCTTAGTAGAAGTCATAAAAAGCACAGATTTGATATTGGACTGGTGTTTTTGCAACTGAGGAAGGAACATCCGACATCATTTATTTCCTTTAGCGAATTGTTGCAATATTTTAAAAGACGTGGTGTTGCTTCGAATGGAGATTTGGTGGCGGGGTTAGGGGAAGCTTTTCCAGGGCCTAAGGGTAAACAGCCTACCTTAGACTTGGCAGCTATTGTTGATTTCGTGCAACGCCTGTGGCCGGAGAAGAAGCTGCCACCTACACCACCACCGGAGCCCGAGACGGAACCAGAGCCACTGCCGGAGTCACGTACAAAAAAGAAAAAAGAAAATACTTTAGAGAAATTAAGGAAAAAAGAGAAACGTAAAAAGAAAATCAAACGTTCTTAATTTTTTTGTACGAACTTTTGAGTTTAGGTTTACTACTTAATACTTTTTTTAACTTTACCGGTTTAGTTTTAAGTGTAAATTTATTTTAATTTTTGTATTTTTTATGGCTAACAATAAGTAATCAACCGGTATAATTTCAGTACGTAATCATAATTATTTTTGCTGTCTTTATTATTTATAGGGTACATATAAATAAATGAATATATTTTGTGGAAACATAAACTTTTCTTGGATATTAATTCAAATAATCAACAGATAACTATCTTAAAGAAAATAGAAATTAAAAAAATAAAATTGCAGTACCTTTGACATTGAATAAGTATGCTAAAGCAATTAAAGCGCTTAAAGTACATAAATATAAGCGCAAAATAGATAAGTACTGCGATATTATATTTATACTTCTACACTTAATAGAATAACTTACATAAAGGACCGTACGAGTCAATAATTTTGATCCTTGTTTCGACTAAAATTTATTTAGGTTAGGTTAGTGAAAGCAATTATTTAAAAATATATAGTTTTACTAAATGATATTGAACGGATAACTCACGTCTTAAATCGAGTTTAGCTCGACATCGCGCGATCAGAGCGGTGGCACGTAGTGCGCGTGTTGCGGCAGCCGCCGAGTCGCGTGCTCCAGTGATGAACGTGTCGAGGTAAACTCGATTTAAGACGTGAGTTATCCTTTCAATATCATTTAGTATGTGTGAGTCTCACGGTAGTTTCATGTTCAAAATATAGAGTTTTAGTAATACTGACATACTTCCAGTGACGTATCTAGGTGTGGACAAGGGCTCCAGTGCATAGAGAAGGAATCGGGTCCTCACCCTCTCTTTCCACGTAGCTTGAATTTATATTGGCCTTCAAAATTATACATAGGAATAAGAATGAAAGAGCCTGCTCACAAGTTTTTTTCTCTCTTTTTTTCTTTTATGCTCCTCTCTTTTCAAAGCTTGGCTAGAGGGCCCCCTGAGCTCCAGGGCCCCGGCCTGACCCTACTATAGCTACGCCACTGCATACTTCGTAATATAAGTAGTTTATGGAGGAGGCCTAAGTGCAACATTGGACGTCCTACGGCTGTTATGATGATGATGATGATGAGTATGATACTTCTTATACCCAACACAGTCCAGCACTGTCCTATAATAGCTACATTTCCGTTGGCGTCGAGACAATTCCGATAAAGACCCGAATGATTTAATACCGGTGGAAATCTCATAACACCCAATCATCCGGCGTCCACCGGGATACCGGATAATGCCCCGGGTATAGACGATTCGATTACACTCACCTCGGCCCGTCTTGAGTCGGTAGGGTCACTTCAGTTTGAATTTGATTTAAGGTGCTGAAGGCTGATAAACTTGAGGATTCACTTGTATCAGAACATCGAGCATACGCCGACCGTTTTCGATGTGTTTTTTTTTACGTGAAAGCGAGATTCCTTACGGTGGTTCAGCCGTTTTTGAAATATTGAACTTTGAAACAACAATGTTGTGGATTTTACTGCAGTTATAAGTTGTCTAAAGTAAGTTGGTATAAGTTGTAAACATCGTGCAGAAACCTGTACAAACCTGCGGAGCAATGCAATGGTGCGTGTGAAGCTCCCAATAAGCGTGGGAACTATGGCCGAAGCCCTTTTGTTCTGAGAGGAGGCCTGTGCCCAGCTGTGGGACGTATATAGGCTGGAATGGACTGCCTACCCTAGAATCAACCAAACGCACACCAACTGATATTCAAACCAAAAATTGACTATTCATATTAAAATAAAAACGTGTTCGAAACTTCTAAAATAGTTCAAGAAAATAGCTCCCAAGGAGCGCAACTCGGGTCTTAAAGCCCCATTATCCGCTAAGTGTACTAAAAGTCCCCAAGTCACTCGGCCGACTTTCAGCGAGTTCCTTTACAATGCCTCCCTTTATCCGGACCTGTTGCATCCGGCAATAAAGTAAATCCACCCCGGCCTCCCCTTCGCTGGGCGCATAATGCGAGGAGGTCGGGGATTGTTTGAATAATCATTTCGATAGTGCAGTATAATACGGTTATGGGCTTCTTTTGTCGTGTTGCGTTTGAAATTTTTGATCGTGATCGACCAAGACGGTTCTGACAGAAAACCAGCGCTGCAGGCGTTTGACACAAAACAAAGAAAAAGAAAGAAAGCACAAGACCGGTCTGAGTGGAGAGCCTTGGGGGAGGCCTGTGTCCAGCAGTGGACGTCTTTCGTCTGACATGATGATGATGATGATGATGATTTTCATTATTTCTGTTATACAAAGAAAAAATAATTATAAATTATTATCAGGCACTTTACGCCATTAGACAGAGTATAATTCACAAGAATACGTCTCATATCTTGAACGGAAACGTCTTGTTCACCGATTGGGCGGTTTATTAGTCTTACACCCACACGTTACTTGGAAACTGGTAATGATTACTGTGTTGACTTGATAATTTAACCCTACATTATATCAGTGGAAAAAAAGTGTTGTTTTTGGGATGTAGTCATTTATTACTTTATTAGCTTTTGCTAGCGGCTTCGCCCGCGTGAAGTTCGGTTATCGCACGCTGTTCCATCAGGAATTGTGCATTTTTTCGGGATAAAAAGTAGCCTATGTCTCTCTCGGATCCATAAACTATCTCTATGTCAAAAATTTCGACGTGAAATACAGACAAACATACACACAAACATACAAACACACACACTTTCACATTTATAATATTAAGTATGGACTACTAGCTGTTTCCTTGTGACTCAATCTGCGAAAAATTCGTTTATTGCTTTTCTGGGAAAACTTTTTGAGACAAAACTATTCTATGTCCTTTCTGGGAACAGTTTTAATCTAAATCAGTGCGATACCGAAACGGTATTTTACCATGAAAGGTTTTTAACTAAAACAAAAAACAAAATTCAGAGCTGAAGCTAAAATATAACTAATCAATTCACGTTTCGAGTAGAATTCCACTGCGAAATAAAATTGCGAGCGTCTTAAAAGGGCAATTACTGACAATTTGCCGCTCCGTCTCGCGATATGGAATATTGGTCCTGGAGAGAAAATCGGCGTTTTTTATACTTTAAGAGGATTAGAGGCGCAATTGTGGAAACAATAAGTGGCTAGAGCCGGCTAAGACCGAATAGTGAGTTAATTAAAAAAGGGGGACGGGGATATTATAAAAATCTCAATGTTAGATAAAATTGTACAAGAAAAAGGTACATACTTAAAATTTTGTCTCGACAGTCTTGATAATTTAGTGGTTAAATTCACTTTTTTTGCGAATTTTCTTGTAACAGGTTCCGTCACTACGAATATGGTATGATCATACTATATTAAGATTAAATTCTGATTTTATTCTTTTGACAGTTAAATATAATTTTGCTAAAAGTTTTTTTATGAGAGACTAACAAAGGAATCGCAGTGTCATTATGGCCTCAAATTAGGACCACGGCCATCTTTAAAAATTGAAATATGATATTTCTTTTTTTATAGAGTTCTTTGTAAAGATTAGGCTACTTTTATAAAGTTCTATCATGTTCTATCCAGCAGTGTTAATTTCAATATTTTAATTTAGGTGCTAATTTTTTCGAAATTGTTAAGTTTCTGTAGAATTTTCATAATCAACGTTCACTTTTTTAGCAAGAACGTTCTTAACTGCGCTTTCACAGAAAAAAGGGAGGGAGAAAATAAAGAATGGACTATAGTATCGCATACTTCGTTCGGGTTGCCAACACTATTTATATTTCTTTTAGAGTCTGACTGTTTTCTCTTTACAGGAGCGTTCCTGGTGCCATACTGCATCATGCTGGTGGTGGGCGGCATCCCGCTCTTCTACATGGAGCTGGCATTGGGCCAGTTCCATCGGAAGGGAGCCATCACCTGCTGGGGCCGGCTCGTGCCGCTCTTCAAAGGTAATCAGCCTTCTTCCACTAGTGGGGCGCTGTTATTTCACTCTACGTGCAGGGGAGGCAGCTTAGGTAACCTAAAAAAAAATATTTCAATGTATAAATTTTACTTTGTTCACGTCGCGTGCAAAGTTAAAGCTTCCAAGCTTCCGCGGACGGACAGACGGACCGACAGAGAGACAGGCAGATATATGAACGGACATGTTGAATAAAATGGGTTCCTTGTTAGGACTATAGATAAGATAAGATAAGATAATTTATTCAATAATTTGCAGTACAAAAAAAACAATAAATACAATGTTTAACAAAATTCTATGAAACACGTTTGCCTGCACTAGAGTTACTAGAAAACTCTGTGTCGCAGGCTTAAAGCGCTAGCATAAACTAAAATTAAAAATAATTTATCTAAGCTTAACAGTACAAATAGTTATTATGAAATTATACGCACTTAAAAAGGTAAAAATTACAATAGTATTCATAAATAAATCAATTGAATTTATGTAAAGTGTTATGATCTAAATAAGCCACACCGTCAGTGCAATTTTTAACTGTGTCAAATCTGATTCGAAGTTTGCTGACTAAGATAATACGTGCCTAATGTGAAAAAAAAATTGCAACTGGGCTTAACTTAAGTGAAAATTTACAATTTATGTTATTAGGTCAACAATCCGGCCATTGACTACTTTACATTGTATACTAGAAAATTAACAATATGTAACATACTAAAATGAAGTTTCAGTTACGATTCTGAAAATTTATTGTGACACAGATTGTGGTTATAAGTTGCCTTCGTAATCAATTGTACTGATATATCTTTTTTCAGCCATAATTTTTGCCGGACAGACAGCATCACCTGTGATATGGTTGCTTGGTTTTTTAAAACGCAAGCAAGTAGCGCATTTGGCGTCGTCTGTCTTTTTTTGACATTCTTTGATGGTGTGGCCTTGTTCACCACAGTGGCCGCAGGTGACCGTTGACTCCCGGCAAAACTTGGCAGCATGACCATATTGTTGACACTTATAACATCTAGTTACTAAAGTAAAGTCTCTAACAGGGCAAGATGACCAATTAATAAACACTTTGTCTTTAATAATTAGGGCTTTACGTATAGCAGCAGGCACTTCTATAATATAATTACAAGTTTCCGAGTCCTTTTTTCCTGACTTGTGGCTCATCTTAATTGTGTCGGAAAATGTATCGAAACTCTCACATTGAGGATTATCGGCTAAGTTTTGGTGGTACAAACAGGAAATGACTTCGATTTCAGGCATGGACGTGGGCACTCCTATAACTACTATTCTAGGCCTACGTTTCTGCGTTTCATCGATCGTAAGGCCTGAGTTTTTTATCTGGGCGGATTGTTTTAATTTCTCGATATCCTCCTTTGTTTCTGTGCTAATTACGACGCCACCATTCCGAGTCTTGCGCAAACCTTTGACGTGCAGCTTCATTTGTTCGGGGTTAATCAGTTTTTGGACAAGAGATTTCGTCTCATCGCTGGATTTCAGTTTGTCGTTGGGATAGATGGTCACAGAATTATCACGTTCCGGCTGGATGAAATTATTAGGACTTTTTTTAACCATATCAGCAAAAGAAGTCCCCTTCGTGGATGGTTTTGCTGACTCTTGAATACTCAGCTTGAGGTCCTGGAGTTCCTGTGAAAGTTTAAGGCCTTCCTGTAAGGTCTGGACAGAAGAATAAGCTTGAACAGCTTTCTGCTTAAGGGACTGGTACGCCACTGCCATTTGAGATGTTCCATGACCTACTTTTCGACATAAATTGCTAATGCGCAATTTCTGTTCTGTGTTCAGTTTTCCTGTTTCTGAAATGGCGCACACCTCATTTAGGCAGTCTTCTATAGTCTTCATCCAGTGTTGTATTTCTGGAGTAGAAATAACATCAGGCCTTTCATCGTCTTCCTGGTGAGGCGTCGGCGCTGCGGGGCGGGGCGGGGGCGCGGGCGCGGGCGGCGGGGAGCGAGCGATCCTGCTGCTCCGGTTAAACGGGCTATTTTCCATGTTTACACTTAAAACACCGCAACACTTAACACATACCTAAACGCATGACATGATTACGTTTTCAATGGACTTAGTAAAACAAGGTCACGACTCAGCATGTGATTATTTAATTATTTTTACAACTAATCGACACGTCTGTTCTTAACGAAGATCGAACAATCATCGATCACTATGGAATCTTAATAACTACTTACATAAATATACATCACGTTCACATGGCGTTTTCCCATTCAAAAACCGCTTCGCCATTATGGTTCATTACAAGAAAGTGTAAAAGCCAAAGCATATCATAAACTTTTCGCACTCCATTTCACTGCCTGTGAACTTGTAGATCGCGTAATTTGGCCACTGGGATGGAGTCATACAATCTTGAATTATTACGCTCTTAGCTTTAGGGTGGAACCCTACGGGAACAATGCCAGAGGCTCGACAGATACTAGTTTACGAGATGTGGAGTCGAATATTGCGTCAGTAAATTGAAATTGATCAAGATTTGATTGCGTAAGACAAAATGTAGCTAGGTAACAAAACAATATTGCATCGCCAATGCATCGCACTTTATGTTTATGAAAGCTGAAATGAACACTGACTCTACTTTCTTATTTATTAGTTACCCACGAATAAGTCATAATATTTACTAATGGAGAATGATATGTCGGTGATATGAAAAAAGAAAACTTTTACAACCTTATAATTTAAAAGGTATTATTTGTTAGCATAAAAAAACACGAAGCTAAATTTTTTTAATCAGATAATTCCGTACTTGTAAATATAGATTTTTAGGATTAGAGTAAGTTACTTTTACTTCTATTTTTATTTATTTTTTGTTAATTATTGTATATCTATTGCGTGTTATTTATTAAATAAAGGATAATTCCATAATTTTATGAAACATTTGCTTATGCATTTTTATACCTCAAATGTTAAAACAAGCTACGTAAATAATAATAAACCTGGGCGGTCATGCTTCTCTTAGGAAAAATCGTCAAAATAAACAGATGTATAAGAATTGCTCTTAAACGTATAAGAAATAGGTAGGTATACTTATATCCAATTCTGATCCACACCAATATTCCGCCGCTAAAACATCAGCATTCGAAAACTGAATTCCAACGAAAGAACTCGCATCACCGGAGTTGATAATACCCCGGCACTTACCCATAATTGACACCATTCGCCCCTAAGTGCCTCCGTATGGCCTAAAAGGGACGAAGATTTGCGAGGCTTACGGCCTGGTCACGACTGTGTGCTGTCGGCGGCGCGGCGAGCGCTGTCTCAGTACATTGCACAGCCGAGACTCTCGTTGCACAACGGTTAACTCGCAACGTACGCAATGTACTGAAAAGTTATTTGTTTCGCCGCAGCTCGTGCATAGTAGCATAATGGTATGGCCTAGTCCTTACGCCCTGATTTCATTTGAGGCAGTCGGCACGTCGCGTGTAAAGTGACTCCCTGATTTTTTAAGGGAAATAAAATTGGTAATGGAGTGGAAAGGTTTATGGAGAAAGTGGTGACCGGGAATTTTGTAGCGGTTTGATTGTGCGCTGAGTTTTTAAGCAACTAGGATGGGGTGTGTTCCCAGTAGTTCCATTGAGTTCCAGTAGTATGTACCGAGAAAGGGTGTTTAAGAAATACTTAGTATCTTACTTATACAAGTTGGTATAATCTAGAAACTTAACTGCCTACATAACTTTGGAATATTAACGTTTCTTGTGCGTTATAAAAAAAATTACGCCACTTTGATGAAAAGTAGTCTAAATGCTGAAGATAGTAAAATTTACTGAAAGGAAACATTTAATTATTCTAAAAAAGCAACAAAAGTGACCAAATCCGGACTATAAAATGTTTCTTCTCAAGGGTACAGTTCTAAAATCTCGAACAAGGCGCATAAAAGGCCATATACATTATGCGGTAATTCTCCAGTAAAGATTAATTAATCAATTAATTTCTATTTACGTTCCTATTCTCAAGATTTTTTTGCGTCTTTACATATTTTTGAGCACCTTGATTGACGTGATATTTGAATTTGAATCCATTGCAGCGGTAGGTAGTAAAGAGACAAATAACAATTCATTCAGAAATATACCTTACACGTATATATCTTACTTGACCCACAGACCTTGACTGCTTGTAGTCGATATGATAATAAAACCATTGTATCCCACTTGTCCAGCTAAATTTTATTGTGTCCATTGTCCCCTCCACCAAATGTAGACTAGCTTTTGCCCGCGGCTTTACCCTCGTGGAATTCGGTCATCGTGCATTGTTCCCTAGGGAACTGTGCATTTTAGCATATGTCACTCTCAGGCCCATAAACTATCTCTATGCCAAAAATCACGTCGATCCGTCGGTCCGTTCCGACTGTGTTTGCTCGATATTTTTATGGTACGGTTTTAAGATGTATTTTATATGATTTTAATCTAAACTTTGTATTCACGCCGGAATAGACGGAGACGGCATCACATTTAACCGTCAGTTAACACTAATCATTAGATGGTGAAACAGCCCCTTAAAATCCTCACGCAACAGTGGCGCCACCTAGTAGGTAAGACAAAAAACGATAGCCCTCATTCTCACGATGTCGTAAGTCCGCCTAGTGAGAGGTCTGCCTGGTGGTTTTCTAGTAACAAATAAACCGATTACAGGCATCGGTTACGCGGTGGTGCTGATAGCGTTCTACGTGGACTTCTACTACAACGTGATCATCGCGTGGGCGCTGCGCTTCTTCTTCGCCTCCTTCACCACCATGCTGCCCTGGACCAACTGCGACAACGAATGGAACACGCCCGCCTGCAAACCGGTAACAGAGTCATACCACAATAAACAATCAAACAATACAAACATACAATCCATCCCATATACGTCCCACTACTGGGCACAGGCCTCCTCTCAGAAGAAGCGGGCTTGGGCCATATTATAGTTCCCACGCGGGCCCAGTGCGCTTCGCAGGTACGATGTTTTCCTTCACCGCAAAGCTCGTGGTAAATTACAAATGTAATTCCGCACATGATGTAAATTACGTAATATACCTACGCAATTTTTGTAAGAACGTTTTGTACCTACAAGGTGTTAATTAAATAACTGAAAAACAGATGGTAGTTTGCTCAGAATCAAGATTAAAATCCATTACACTATGTTTTAAATCAGGTAATATTTTTGTGGTTTTAAATTCCTTTTTTTATTGTGCCCGGTCTAAAAGTTACGAACGCAACGTGCACCAATTAGATGTTTTAGCGAGATTGGATACTATTTATTTATTATTTAATACGAGAGTGGGGAAGGTACGATACAAACTTATAAAGTTTGAAAAAATTAATGAACAGGCAGGTACTACGTATGTAGGTATGATTATTTGTGTAGTGTACGTTTTATATCTATTATATTATGTCAATCGTGATGCGACTTAAACTTTTATAATGCAACTGTGGTGCAACTCAGGAAAGAAAAATGTAAAATTGTGTTTTATGCAGGGCCGGATTTAGGGGAGGGCAGAGGGGGTGGAATGAAAGACAAAACCTGGATTCAGGTTTTAATGCACTAAATGACAATGACAAATAAAAACAAATTCTAAAAGCATAGACAATTCAGCACATTCATCCCCCCCACAGGTAGTCCAGTAGGTACTTTGGAGTAGAGCGCATCCTGCTGGATCTACGTGGCTCTGGAGGCGCTGGTTCCGTCGCGGCAGGAGTCTCAGGCTCGGCGATCGCGGGCTCGTTGTTCACTCTGCGCTGCGGAGTCTGAGGGCTGCCTTGGTCTGGCACATTCTGCGTCATCTGTTGGGATGATGGTGATGATGATGATGATGGTGATGGTATAGGTGGCAATGGCGGCGACAGTGATAGTTCAGATTGTTGATTATTATTATCAAGTTCATAGTCGGTGAAAGTGTCGTTCTGTTCTCTGATCTCTTCGCCGTTTTGGCCCAAGGGCGCTAGGTGCCGATTTGAGATAGTGGTTTCCCGTCCATCTTGAAGGCAGACATGGGAATATGTGGGGTTTGTATGAAGTACTTCAACCTCCTCCACGATGGGCTGGTATTTATTATTGCGATTAAATCGCCTCATAAGAACGTGACCAGAGCTCGTTAACCATGTTGGTATGGAATCACCATTTGCCGATCTTCTAGAGTATGCAAACATTCGTTCATGAGGCGTACAGTTTGTACTTGTGCATAAAAGAGAGCGTATCGAATGTAACGACTGGGGTAGGACATCTTCCCAGTTTTCTACTGGTAGGTTCTTTGTTTTCAAAGCTAATTGTACCGTTCGCCAAAGCGTAGAGTTCAGTTTCTCCACCTGGCCATTACCCTGAGGGTTATAGGGCGTCGTGTGGCTTGTAGCTATGCCTCTATTATGTAAAAAGTCTGTGACTTCTGATGACAAAAATGATGTTCCACGATCTGAATGCACATATGCTGGCATCCCAAATATGGTGAAAAGATTGTTTAGATGCTTAACAACAGTCCTCGCACTCAAATCAGAGCATGGAAAAGCAAATGGGAATCGTGAATACTCGTCAATTACTGTGAGGATATATTTGTTATTTGTTTTTGAGGGAACTGGCCCTTTAAAATCGATGCTAAGTCGTTCGAACGGAGCTGTTGCTTTGATGAGTTTATTTTGCGTGCTGGTTTTAAAAAACTTCGGCTTTATTTCTGCACAAGCACGACAGGCTTTAGTCATGTTTCTGATATCTTCTACTGAATAAGGTAAGTTTTTCGATCGAATCCAGTGGGCCATCCTTGTCACACCTGGGTGACATAGGGATTCGTGTAGAGATAGTAGTCTGGTTCTTTAACGATTCTACAATCGCGTATGCTTCTTTTTTAATTGCAGAATGGTTTTGTTCGCATTTGTTGAGTGTTCTTGAATAGAAAGCGACAGGTCTGCCCGCTTGTGATAAGGTAGCAGCTATAGAGTGCTCCGATGCATCAGTTTCAACTGTAAACGGTATTTTATCATCTATGGCATGAATACAAGATTTTAGTACGTCAGACTTTAGATTATTAAAATCTTGAATTAAATGATCATCCAATGGGAATTTTGTAGAATTTGCGAGCTTGTGGATTTTTTCTGAGAAGCTTGGAATCCATTTGGAATAGTGGGCGAACATGCCTAGTACTCTTCGCATGCTAGGAAGGTCGTGTGGCGGTGGCAGGTCTAAAAGAGGCTTAAGTCTGTCGCTGTCTGGTTTGATTGTGTTGTTACTGATGGAATAACCCAAGATATTAATAGAATTTTGTTTAAATATAGACTTTGATTCGTTTAGGGGTAGATTCTATTTTCTTGCTGCTGCTATGAATTTTCGTAAATTATCATCATGTTCTTCGTGTGTCTTTCCGCAGATGGTAATATCATCAAGATATGCGAATGTACCTGATAATTGCTCTTTTCGAATAAGCCAGTCAATCGTTCTTTGGAAGCTAGAAACTCCGTTTGTGACCCCAAATGGGATACGACGAAATTGGTATAGGTTTCCAGCAGCCTCGAAGGCAGTATACTGTCTCTCTTCTGCTAAAATTGGGACTTGATGGTACGCGCTTTTTAAGTCGATAGCGCTAAAGACAGAATATTTGGATACCTTCGATACCAGTTCTTCTATGTTTGGTAATGGATACGCGTCCAGTTCTGTATATCTATTTATAGTTTGTGAGTAGTCAATTGTGATGTTGGGCGTTGAAGGAGACAACTGTTTAGGTTGAAAGCTCGGTTTATTCTGAATGTAAGCGAGGATACAATGAATATTATATACTTAACTACTAGGATACATAGGTGAGAGTGTAAGTATGGCGTAGCACACTACACCTCCACCGTTAATGAAAAAAAAATGAAAAAAAAATCATTTTTTTTAAAACTTATTTTTTGACAACTTCAAAACATTAAGTGGATGGAAAGGTTTTATTATTAAATCTACATATTTTCCAACAAAATTACGATTAAAAAATTAAACACATTAAAGATAAAAATAAACAAAAGCATAAAAATGAATAATTAATTATTGATTTATAAAAAACATATATGGATGTAGCTACGCAGCTGTGCTGCACATAATTAGCTTCTTATGTCTAATTATTTAATACAATATTCTAAATACTGTCCTAGGTACCTAGTATTCTTTTTCATGTCTTATTTTTATAGCGCTCTTGTTCCTTGTCACAACTCTACTTTGAATATATCTATTGTCGATATTTCTTTTATTTCCTTTTAGCATGCAGCTCTGGCATTACTTTTTCTCTCTCTCGCAAGGTACACAACACATAATATTTACTTGTGGTCGGCCGACCTTAATTCTTTACTTATTTATTGTTCAGGATACAGGTTTTTTATTTATTTATTTAAGTGCGCGCACATACATTAAACCTTTTATAACATATTTAATACACATACAGGCAGTTCATTTAACACTTCCTTACTTCTTTTGCATACCGTGTGCCCAAGTCTCTTCAAGATTGATGCTCGATCGAATCATGATCAGAGAACAAGGGTTTCCTACCTGCCCTGTATCCTGGTGTACCTTGCTGTGCTACTTAACCTAAACACATCGCTCAACAGCGCAACTTGGGCTACTGTTGATAACGAAAGGCATCCTATACCTACATATAATCGTACATACTTGAAATATTTGTATAAAACCCACTAAATACTTTTAAAATCAAATAATTTCATTCCTATTCTTAACTTCAGCTTGTAAAATATTTTTATAAGTTGTTTAATTTAGTCACTCGGCGATGCATTTAACTGTCATGTATTTATTTAATTTGTAAAATTTTGTATACCATGTACTAATAATTTGAAATGGTGGCTAGATGATCAGTCCAGCAACAATAACAAATTATTTTTAAGTATCCTTTTTATTCATCTGCAGCAGAATAAAGGGGATGATTGGGTATAGTAGTATCAAAATACATATTGCACACAATGTATAAAAAAGTAAAAGGAAATAAATATTATACTCTGACTGACAGCAAGTCTGACCATAATACCAAAGACATACCTTAGATGCGCTAAAAAGTACTGTTTACTTCTTAACAGTATTTCCATTGTACTTATAAAAGTATTATAAAATATTTTAAACATTACCTAATCCATAAGTTTACTTACATTAATATGGCGAAGCCTTACATTGCATAAAATATGATCTACTGAATGCATTCCGCGAATCCACGCGCAACCCGAGCTGTAATAACAGACACTGGTTGGCGCTCCTTTTATGGATGATCTGTATTAGATCACTGTCGATATGACATATTTTTAATTAGATTTAATACTGTTTTTTAACTTGAAATGTTTAATTATTTATTGGAATGACGAAAAAAGATTTCTAACACACTATTTAGCTACACACGTACGCTTGCGTACAAAGTATTAATTAAATTATTTATTTGCTTTGTAATAACTACTAGTTTACTGCCAATTTACACTTTAATATGGTTAAAGAAAAATATATATGTATATTATATAACTCGTAGTTACGTTTAAAATATTTAGTTAATTTTCTGTAATGGTTTTATTATTTATTCATTGCAAAAAAGCAATAAACTATTTAACACAATAAAATTATTTTAATAAAAACAGAGACAAACTCATATAATATTACTTTGCATTGATATTTTCACAAAGTGAATCAAACTTAGGTACTTTTTGTTTAGTTTTAATATGGACATTTCAGTAAAATAAAATAATAACTATCAAGACAACATACCATGTAAATATTTAATTTTTTCTTGCTCATTCATTTTTTTTCTTAAAACCCAAAATTTGCGTTACCTACGTCCTTGATCATCACGTTTAGTCCTTCTTCAGCAGCACCCAGCGACACGAACAGTTTACCGGCAATACCAATCTTCTTTTATATTTTCTTGTCACCGAACTTCGCCCTTTGCCTTGTCTCGAACAAGTTCTCGGCAGCAACCAAATTTAGTTTTTTAATAATATAATATTTTTAAAATCTTCCTTTCTTCCATTTTCTTTTCTTCTTAATTAATTTCAGGTGGTTTGTTACGTCAGATATATAGTTCAATTCTCAATTTTCTTCGATTTTCTTTCTTGATTTCTTTGACTGGATTTTCTTTACTTCATTCAGACTATTTCTTATTTTTTTTTCTTTTCTGCAACTTTTTTTTTTCTGTTGTTGTATTTTTCTTCCTCTGCATTGATGTTAGATTTCGTAGGTTTTTGTATTTGACTCTGTTTCTGCTTTAAATACTTAGCCCATTTTTCTTCATATTTCCTTTTATTGTCACGAAGAAGTCTATTAAACACTTAATCGTAGATTTCACTTAAGAATTAAAACTATAGTTCAAATATTTATTAAATTACGTATAGATAGTGTCAATTGTCACTTAACTTTTCTTAGTCTTTTTTTTTTCACTTTATTTTCACTCAATGAGAGTGTAAGTATGGCGTAGCACACTACACAATAACAAGACGTTTCTTGTGGTTTGTGTTTTTCGTAATAAGAACCTGAGCTCGCCATGGTGATCGACTCTCTTCAATAATGTTTTGATTCAGGAGATTTTTTATTTCCTCTTCGATAAAGCGGCGATCGTCTTCGCTATGTCTTCGTGACTTGACGGCGATTGGCTTGCATTGAGGAGTAACATTGGCAAACAATTTCACGGCAGGGACCGCTGCTTCGGCAACATTGCATACAACAAGCGGCTCTTTTGTACCTCCGAATGCGAACTCAAGCGTAGAATGTTTCGTAAGGACGTCGTGCCCTATGATGATGTCGGCACAAAGATTTATCATGACTAATAAGTCAACATTATCATAAATGTTTTTGCCAAGGGTGATTGTCTGACACGTTTGCCCTTCAATTTGTGTAGTATGATTCAGTGATGCCATGTATACAGTTTTTGACTTGGCCGTTTCTTTAGATTACAAAGCCGAAAGAAATCATAATTGATAAAGCTCGAGGAGCTACCTGTGTCGAGAAGCGCCTCAGCTTTAATACCTTTTAGGTAGACAGGGACGGTGGCTTTCTTTAACGACGAAGGCGACGCAGCGATAATACAGGCGTTGATACTGTCCTGGTTGTCGGTAGCAGCACTGGTCGGCGTCTTGCTTCGGCAGACACTGGCGAAGTGTCCCTTCTTGTTGCAGAGTTGGCAAGTCACGTCGAACGCTGGACACGTCTTACGTGGGTGGACGCGGCCACCGCAGAAAAAACATTTGCGTCTTTGGAAGGTAGAGGTAGCCGCGGAATCATGTCCACTGGGAACAGGGTCGCGTGAGTTAGATTCTTTATTTTCAGTAAGGGCATTGATAGGGACAAAATTGTAGTTTTGAGTATTAATTTCAGCCATTTCTAGCGATCGCGCCTTATTGTGAGCCTCGTCTAATGTTAAAGAAAGGTTCTCGAGAAGTCTTTCCCTTATTTTGTTAGATGAGATGCCGGAAATAAATGCGTCTCGAATATTGTCGTCTCGGTTGGTCTCACTATCCACGCTTGCAAAATTGCAGTCTTTGGCTAAATGCTTTAGGGCTTGCATGTACGTGTCTACAGTTTCGTTGCTATTTTGCTTACGAATAGCGAGCGCGTGACGTGCGTATAGAATATTTGTAGGTTTTATGTAAAGACTGTTTAAGAGGTTCAGGGCTTGATCGTACGTAGTACATTCACTTATGTGAGAATATACGTTGGGCGATAATTTATGAGTAACGTAAGTTTGACCTGATCAGTTGCGGGCGGCGCTTGGGACGCAAGAAAATTTGAAAAAGTTCTCCTCCAATGTTCCCATTCTTTCGAGCTATTCTGCGACGGGTCCACGTCGAACCTCTCTGGACGTAAATATTTGTCCATTTTATATATTTAGTACATTAAATTGGAATGAAAGACAAAACCTGGATTCAGGTTTTAATGCACTAAATGACAATGACAAATAAAAACAAATTCTAAAAGCATAGACAATTCAGCACAGGGGGCAACTGCCCGGGGCCTCCACAAAATAGGGGCCCCCACAATAGAGACATCTGAAAAAACAATCTTCAAATTCCGACGTGTAAATACTAGGAAACAACAATTTGTATATTTCTTCACTTCAATAAGGCAATCAGTAAAATATCAAAAGGCCCTCATTGGTCTCCACTGGTTTGTTGCCCCAAGGCCTCCACACCTCTAAATGCGGCCCTGGTTTTATGGTTTCCTGTATTATAACAGTTCGAAGCGTTTCTACAAGCCAACGCCAACAACTCGGGCGCGCACAACGACTCGGTTGCGCTCGCGCACGCGCCCACCACCCCCTTCACCTCCGCCGCTTCTGAGTACTTCAAGTGAGTTAAATTTACAATACATTCGTATCAATCACGTGACCCCTCGCAGGAACTAAAAAAGTACTGAATTCTTGTCTCATCTGTTTTAATGAGCACAAATTCTGCTGATTAAAGAAATGTACAAAAAGATAGCCTTAAATTTGATACGGATCCGTATAGTGTCTTAAGCATACGAGGGGTTATTAAATCGATGCCATTAGCTGTTGAAGAGTTATGTCCTCTGGAGTCTATCCTCGCCTGACCACCAGAATTTAATTACCGATTATTTTCACCAAACCTACATAAGTTTCATGCCAAATTTCAGCCCAATCCAACCAGTAAGGGCAGTAAGTACTTCGCTCAAAACTTTAGTCCGATTCCTTGTTAAAGATACTGATCATACCATACCGTGTCACGGTTATCCAGAGGCCATATTGTATACGCGCTGACGTTCGTGATCGCATTCGCTATCTCTTTCTACCCTCGTTTTATACCGTTTGACGTAAAAGAGTGGTAAAAACGATTGTCCTTCCAAATGTGCCAAGGCCTCAAGTTTGCTAGAGAAGGTGTCCTCATCATTGGTTTTCGTTGCAGCCGAGCAATACTGGAACTGCACGACAGCCAAGGTCTGCACGACCTGGGTGCCGTCAAGTGGGACATGGCGCTCTGTCTCCTCGCGGTCTACGTCATCTGCTACTTCTCGCTGTGGAAGGGCATCAGCACTTCTGGAAAGGTCATCTCAACCATATGCCTCAAGGCATTGATAGGCCTCCTCGCGGAATGAGCAGGCTTAGGTTGTAGTCCCCACGTAAGCCCAAGGCGGATTGGGTTTTCATACACACCATTGATTTTCTCGGGATGTTTTCCTTCACCGTAAATAAATGAGCAGATAAATTAAGGAATAATAAATGTTCTCTTTCTTCCTTGATTTATTGATCGATCGATATATAGTGGCTATTGATCGATCATAAACGGCAAAGACTGCAGCTATATAAATTGAATTAAACGTTGGCTGATTTTATTGGTTTGAACTTCTGAATTCCTAACCACCGATTAAAAATCATCACGTAGAGTCAGGTCAAAAGTCAATAATGTTTTTGATGAAGATTTACATAGGTGCTTTCTCATGAAGATGACGTTACCATAGCAGCTATGGTAGATGTGTCTTTTTCCGTATGACGGCAGCAGCTATAGTATCTTGTTTCCTCTGCTTCATCTCCACTTCTCGCAGGTGGTCTGGTTCACGGCGCTGTTCCCTTACGCGGTGCTGCTGATCCTACTGGTGCGAGGAATCACGCTGCCCGGCTCGGCCACTGGCATCCAGTACTACCTCAGCCCCAACTTCGAGGCTATCACTCAACCTCAGGTAAAACCAATACTTCACCATGACGGCCGGTCCGTGAATTTGTGGAGCCCTGGGCTTATATAAACTTGGGGGCTTGAGGGCCTAACTAATTATCCAACTTATAGGATAATCTTTATTTAAACTGATTCTTTAGGGTCGTTATAAGTGATAGATTGTCTTTTCTTGCAATATTACTCCGTTTGTTGCTTATACGGGCACGTGCCAGTTTGAAGTGACGGGCAAGAGACTGAGACACAGACTGTATAGCAAGCTGAGCAATCCTGTGTCGATACTGGTCGATATACTAATTACCATTTTGTCAAAAACTATCTGAGATTATGATAATAGATGTAGGTCTCCAGGAGGGGCATTTTATATCCACGGGGCCTTGGCCCTGGCCTGCAGCCAAAAAGGCCTTACTTACATAGATCCATTCTAATCACCATAGAAAGTTTCCTATCGCTCGGCTATCGTTAAGTTGACATTTCAATGCCAGTTCAATTTGTCATTAAACCTTATCACAAACGCTCGTTTGGTCACGGAGCAGCAAGATTGGTTTTAGTTCACAGATATGCACAATTGGCTCTTGTAATAGGTATGGGTGGACGCGGCGACTCAAGTTTTCTTCTCCCTCGGTCCCGGATTCGGTGTTCTCTTGGCCTACGCGTCGTACAACAAGTACCATAATAATGTCTACAAGTAAGTTTGCAACCACTTCAATATGTTCAATGTTTTATTTTTAAAAATCTGAATAATATTGGATGATCTACTCACATCATGATACATAAATATAGGTGCACTTCATGGGTCCAACTAAATTTTCCGTAAATGATCTTTCAAAATTCAAATTCAAATCATTTATTCAGCAAATAGGCCGCAATGGGCACTTTTACACGTAATTTTTTTAAACTACCAGCGCTTTCGGAAAGACCATCATTGCCAAGAAGAATGCGCCGCAAGAAACTTGGCAGAAAGTCATTTTTTCAAAATAAAATAATTACAAATGAAATACTTAAAAACTACAGTATACAATTAAAGAAAAAATTACAATAATAATAATACAGGGATGGGGTCCCTTAGTTACAAAACTGAAAACTGAATCTAGTATAGATAGATCTATTGTATGTATCTAATTCGCTCTGCGGGTAGATTTTAAATTCGTGCTATACCTTTCGCCGCCTAACTTTGTCTAAAAGTTCACTGTCACGACTAGTACCACATAAACTATAAAGGTATATTTCCAATAATTGAAGAGACCTATACCGTTAAGCGATTCGAACACAATCCGGGAGTAACTTAAAGACGTCGTATAAAAAATGTATCTCAAAAATGTATCAAAACTGAATATTGGGTAATGAACTTTTAGGCAGATTTATATGGCGCGTGGTATACCACAACACGACTTGAACCATTTATCATATTGATTGCAATTAAGTGGACAAGAATTTAAATTTTCAAAGAGGATATAAGTGTCACGTAATTTATGGATAGCTCTATTCGCCCGTTGCGTTAATGACGTTAATTTCGGAATGTACTTAGGATTTAATTTAACCTCACTCACCGAAACAACTTCAACAGGGACGCGATTCTCACCAGTGTGATCAACTCCTGCACCTCATTCATCGCCGGCTTCGTGATCTTCAGCGTGCTGGGCTACATGGCTCACGCGTCCGGCCGCCACATCCAGGACGTGGCCACGGAAGGCCCGGGCCTCGTGTTCGTGGTGTACCCGGCTGCTATAGCCACCATGCCCGGGTCGACCTTCTGGGCGCTCATATTCTTTATGATGCTGCTGACACTCGGCTTAGATAGTTCTGTGAGTATACTCTGCTGTTCCATGGCAGCACAAGGTGCACTGAAGACGGGGCCAAGGAAGGACAAGGATAGTTCGTGGTGTAACTGACTCTTAATAGCCACCATGCTCTGGTCAAACTTCTGGTCTTTCATGTTTTTTTTGTTGCTCTTGGTACTGGATTGATTGCGGGAATGTTTATAGTTGACAATCCTTTTGCTAGCGTAGAATATGCCAGTAGAATATGGCGTGTTGTCCATTTAATTAGATTTTTCATCCGCATACCATTCGCAAAAAATTGTGCTAAAATGCCTGTTACCAGTCCAATGACTAATGATCATTCAGAGAGTTAAGAATTATGACGGATCTAATGCATGTTCTTTGCAACCTTTATTATACTCACTCTTTAAACTTCTTCAACACATTTTGTGTACTTCTAAACTTTCCAGTTCGGTGGTTCCGAAGCCATCATAACAGCTCTTAGCGACGAGTACCCGCCGATCGGTCGCCACCGCGAAATCTTTGTGGCGTGCCTCTTCACGCTGTACTTCTTCGTGGGCCTGACCTCCTGCACCAAGGGCGGCTTCTACTTCTTCCAACTCCTGGACCGATATGCGGCTGGTTATTCCATGCTGGTCGCTGTGTTTTTTGAGGCAATAGCTGTTTCGTGGATCTATGGTGAGTTGAAATTGACTGATATAACTGATTTCAGATTATATGACGTTAAATTGCTGCCCGCGACTCTGTCTGCGTAAAATTTGTTTATCGCTATCCCGTGGCAATTACGCAGTTTTCCGGGATAAAAACTATGCTAGCTATGTTCGCCGGGACTATCTGTATACCTAATTTCGTCTAAATCGGTTCAGCGCCTTAGGCTTGAAGAGGGTAACAAACAAACAGACTTACAAATGTTCGCTTCTATAATATTAGGGGAAGTACGACAGATGTAAGATTTGTGATCGCACACTTAAATTAATAATGCTCTATCTACAATACAATACAATAAATTTTATATTTTATCATTTAGTCATCATGATGAATATGAGATTACCTTCGATGCTTGTAGAAAAGAGAAAGGTGGATGGAACTATTCCCCGTAAACGGACTCTAATATGGATTTTAGAGGATGCTCTCAGAATAAATTCAAGATCCTTGAAAAACAAATGTCATCTTGGATTTTACGCCAACAGGCACAGAGCGTTTCTGCGAGGACATTCGCGACATGATCGGCTTTCGGCCCGGCCTGTACTGGCGGGTCTGCTGGCGCTTCGCCGCTCCTGCCTTTCTACTCTTCATCACGGTTTGTACCTACTGTTTGTAGACATAGTGTTCGTAGGACACAGTGTAGTGATCATCTATCATCATCTCTACTAATGCGCACACAATCACTATTTAACACTCTAGAACCGTGGTCCCACTGCGATGTCCCACTGATGGGACAAAACAAGATCCACCAAACACACACTTGGCCGTTTTGTTACGCCGAATTGAAGGAATGCCATATGGTAAACCCAGATTACAAACAAGTTTTTGTTGTTCTGTGTTATTATACAAGGTACGTAGGTATCGTTCAAAACTCACCGTTCAACGATTTGCCTGGTGAGAGTGACGTTCAGGCAGATCATGAAATACCTAGGCATATCATATGAAACGTCGCCATTTCATGACTTGGCCAGCTTAGGCAAATCATGAAATTCCTAGGCATGTAATGAAACGCCACCATATCGGTTCTGGCACTTCGCTGGCCGCTGCTGCGGCACCCTCGCTTCGCTCGCTCGGCTCGTGCGCTGTGGTCACAATTCATACTAACCACTATCGCTTCGCTCGTCGTACTACCAAAATTTGCGGTAAAATAAATGATGCAATTAATTTTAATTTAATTGCCTTTTAATTATTACTATTTAATCTCGTTTACTTATTATGTTATTTTGTTTCAAGAAAGTAGCGACTATTACATACCACATTGTAACAAAACGGTCAAGTGTGTGTTTGCTGGGACCACGATAAAGTTTTGTCCCAATTGTTCCCTTGGATAATAAATACGAGTGGGACATCGAAGTGGGACCACAAATTCAAATTCAAATTCAAATATTTTTATTTGCATAAACAACGGCTCCGTCACTAAATTTAATAAGTCTCATATGTCACACTGGCGACTGATATGGTTTTTTAGCATGCGTAACACTTCTGTTCCCATAATTATTAAGTCATTTTGTGGTTTCTATCGTAATACCGTCAATGACTGTTTGATTTCACTCTGAATTTAAACTTTTTGAATCCTGCAGGTGTACGGGCTCCTTGACTACGAGCCGCTACAATACGAAGGATACGTATATCCTGGCTGGGCCAACGCCCTGGGCTGGGCAATCGCAGGTTCCAGCGTACTGTGCATTCCAACTGTCGCCATCTACAAGCTTCTCACCACTAAGGGCACCTTCTTTGAGGTTTGATACTTATTCTGAAGACGTGATCAGAGGCCTTAATATTATTGTTGTACACACTTGGAATCACAATAGTTTTCACCGCTTCTTTCTGTCACATGGTATAAGACGAGGGTAACAAGAGATGGTAAATGAAATCGCAAACGACATCGCGTATAAACAATTTTTAACCCCCGACGCAAAAAAGAGGGGTGTTATAAGTTTAACCGCTGTGTGTCTGTGGCGCCATAGCTCTTATATGGGTGAACCGATTTGAATGCGGTTTTTTTTTATTTGAAAGTAGGTTTTCTAAAGATAGTTCTTAGATAATGACTGTTTCATCAAAATCAGTTATTTTTGAGATTCACGCGGGTTCACGGTGGATGCAGACCGCTGCCAACCGAAGCAACTGGAGGTCTAAGGGGGAGGCCTATGTCCAACAGTGGACGTCCTACGGCTAAGATGATGATGATTTTTGAGATATTAAACTTTCAAATGACAATGTCGTGGGTTTTTCAACTTTTAAGTTGGTTCGGTTATTTCCAGATAAATTTGGCTTTTGCTTATAATTTAGTAAGTAACTCAGAGCTTTATTGAAAACTGTTTTAGCGCCTCCGAATCCTCACGACACCTTACGCCGACTCCGAAGCAAGTCGCATCGCCCACAACGGTATGGTGGTCTCTGAAAGTGGCGGGGTCCGCCTCGCGTCCGCAGTCCACACTCCGACCACGCCACCCGCCACCTCGCCCAGCCTGGCCTCGGGCCCCAACCCAGGCCTGGCCACTGGCCCAGCGCTGGTCTGAGCGCAGCTCTCCTTTGACGTCTACTACGTGTAGGACACTTGATCAATACGGCGGCATAATTTGTGCTATAAAATACGGGGTGATGTCAAATGATTGGATTTCGACCATCAACTATTATTTTGAATTAAAATTTTTGTTTTTATCAATTATGTCGACGATTTATATATTTTTTTATTCTAGTTAATAAAATGATACTGCTTAAATCGAGTTACAACGAGTGGTAGTTACCTGATTTGTTGGTCGAAATTTTTGATTGCTTTTACTCTTTTAGTTTCATTTAGGATTGTATTTTATTCGCTATTTACAAATACTCTTAGAGAAATATTGTGCTGTGAAAGATGATATTATTATGGATATTTTTTATGTAGAGACGTAGGTTATTAAGAAATGTTTTGTAGTATCCTATCTCTAAGTTTGTATTATCTTTAGAAGTTATCTGTGTTAGGTGACGTCAAAGCTTTGGTATTTTGCCTGGTTAATAATATTTTTTGTATCTAATCAAGGCATAAATGAAATAATTTTGAGCTTTAATATGTTTAATTTAACTTTTAAGAGCTTAAAAATATCAAATGTTTTATGTGTAGAGTTTAAGATGATATAAGTGTAGATAGAATAAAAACAAAGGAATAATACCATTTCTAGTAACCTAAGTAGTAACCTGTAAATAATATCTCAATCGGGATGTTTGCGTGAGTGAAAAGTTTTGTGAGTTAAAGTTTATTCTTTGTAAATAAGTAGTTGCTTCCACGAAGAGAGAATACCGATATAGATCACCAAATTCTCTCAGATTAAAATATTCGAGATATTTATTAACTCTAGGTAGGTGTACAACAGAATAATTCAGCAAACCGTCGATGTGTTAGCAGTAGTTAATTTTATAAACAGATTATTAATAACGTGAAAGCGCAAAGGTTGAAGCTGGAACAAATACATGTACTGACACAAAACCCCCCTTGCATTGTGCGTAGGTAGTTGACTTCCAGTAACATGAATTTCATTTATTTTGTGAATTGTTACGAATCTATTTTTTATTCATACTGTCGTACTAGATAAGGGTTGTAAATTTAAACAAGAAACGTGTATTGATGCATTAATATTTAGTAGAGATACCTAACTAACAGTTACTTAGAAAATGTTGACTCGGATAATAAAAATAAGATGAATATTTATCAAAAATTATGATAATATTGTACAATAAAAATTTGTGTTTAAAGTAGGTATCTATTAGTTATTTGAATGCTTATAAATCATGGTATAATCATGGTGTGCATGAACAAATATTATTCGTAAATTTATTATACTTGTAGGGGACAAAGTAGGGTCTCTATCAAAATAGCAATTTAATTTTTAAATTCAATGACACTTTTTATTATCTTTAAAAAAATACGGATATTAAGCTTTGTTTGTATTTTTAAGGTAATTATTAAGGAAGAAAATAAAATGCTGTGTAGATAATAGAAACACTAGACTTATTGAATTATAAATTGGTGTGATAAAAGAGTTCATATACCCACGTATAAGATACTAAAATGTTAGTAATCAATGTATAAGTAGAAATAACGTAGACATCTTTGTGGTTGTATTCATGTCATAAAAATATTCAATGACAAGAACGCATGGAAAAATTCGTCGATTTATTCGCGGGTAAACATAGCTTAGGTAATCGATAGAACGTATGAAATAACCTATGGATCTACCAATCGGGGTATCGAGGTATGGGGGAAGCTTAAATTGTGGCCAACAGTTGATGTCATGATGATAAGATTACCTACCAAGGTTGCTGGATCTCACCTTTTTAACGGATATTTCTTTGCGTTGTCATTGTACGCTATAAACATAATCTTTGAAACTCTATATGTCGTAATAGTTTAGTTCGATGTTGTGTAACGGTGCTCCATTTTTTAAGTTTTATGTTTTATTAAATCTATACTTTTGGTTACTATTCGTCACTCCGTCCTGGGCAATGCGGACTGTTGAATAGTGCAAATAATTAGATTTTTAAAACTTTTTTTTTAATTTTATCATTTGAGTATGTTGTTGTATTGATTATGACTAAAGTATGTTATTTGGAATGTTTTAGTAATGAATGAGTCATACTCCACACATGCGTAACAAAAGGAACATTTTATCATAGTGACATTGTTTTAAAGTCATTTTACGTTAATTTTTGTAGCAGTATGACAATGTAGCGCATGTAGGTAAATCTGTGTCAAAAAAAACTTGGCAACTATTAACGTTACTCTATTTATATAAAAGAACTGTCATACATAAGCGAGTATCATAGTACTCGTAGAATTGCGTTCATCGTAAAATGACTCTACCTTAGACTATATACAACACTTGTGTATGTGTTGTATATAATCTAAGGACTCTACCAAAGTCACAAATATTTATCTACTTCATTTATTTATTTACTCATACATTCGACTGTTTATGTCCAAAATACTATTTGCTTAAAATAATTTTATTTACGTTTCACCTAGATGAGTTTCCATTCAAGATTATCACTGTTCAAGATGTCACCAACTTTAATAAAAGTTGCTTTATGATAATTTGTTCCTTGCCTTATTTATCGGTGTCTATATATACCTAGCCTCTATGACAGGTAATTTCAAGCTGCATTATACCTTAGTAAATATATTACTATATTCCTTAATATTTCTGGGTAGTTATTAGTAGTGTAGTATATTGCGATATTCAAAAATATCTCGACTAGAATTAGTTCTGTTTTTGATGTTAGACAATTTGACGTAGGTACATACTTACATATATGATCTGTGTTACCGTATAGCTATTGATGTTATTCCGCGGATCCGTAGTCATACCAGCCATTATGACTATTGATTATTAGAATAAATCTGTTTATACTTACTGTATACCTTCAGTGTTTTTCATTTAACTCCCTAATGTAGCAATACAAAGTTGAACGTACCTACTTACTTACTAAAAGGAACTTACCTAGTATACCTACATATAGGTACAAGGTGTTAATTAAATAACTGAAAATCCTCAAACACCTTAAAAATAGTTTTTCATTTTAAGTTAGATGAAAAAAAAAAGAAAATTTTATTTTTTTGTTCATCATCATCATCATCATCTCAGCCGTAGGACGTCCACTGCTGGACATAGGCCTCCCCCATAGACCTCCAGTTGCTTCGGTTGGCAGCGGCCTGCATCCACCGTGAACCCGCGGCTTTAACCAGGTCATCCGTCCATCTCGTTGGTGGACGTCCTACGCTGCGCTTGCCGATCCGCGGCCTCCACTCGAGAACTTTTCGGCCCCAACGGCCATCTGCTCTCCGTGCTATATGGCCCGCCCATTGCCACTTCAACGAGCTAATCCGCTTGGCTATGTCGGTGACCCTTGTTCTTCTACGTATCTCCTCATTTCTGATTCGATCCCGTAGAGAAACCCCAAGCATAGCTCTCTCCATAGCTCGCTGAGCAACTCTGAGCCTATTCATAAGGCCTACAGTAAAGCACCATGTCTCGGATTTTTTTGTTATTAATGTGTAAACACAAAAAATATTGTATTTTTATTATTATATACAAAAAATAAATAAAAATATTATTATAGAGTGGACCCCAAACTATGCTGAGACCGTATTTTGGGGCCCGAGATTTGATTGTACTATTTATTTTTGAATATTTACCTTCGTTATTTCAAAATATATTCATGAGTGTTGCTAAGTCAGTACTTACTTACTTCAATTTCATTCAAATTTAGGAGAAAGTATCTCCATCATTTTTTTTAAAGTATACTTAATTTATAACTCTACACTCATACCTGCATAATCATGATTATTGTTTGTTAATTACGCGTCGACGTTTATAGAAGAAAACTAAACTGATAGAAAAACGGCCAGTATTAATTAATTAACAGTGTGGGGGATGCTGATAAAAGAGAACCAGGCAGAAGTTAAGAACCGGAGTCAGAACGAACACCTTTGGAACACCAATGTTCCTACATACTTCATACATGTATAGGTATGTATGAAGTATGTAGGTATGTCTCCGCTTCACTGTGCGTCGAAGCACAGAGTAGAGTCAAAGGAAATGCATCTTTAAAACAAGGACACTATCCTGTTTACGTTTACATTAGGAACCAGCTCTACCTTGTAAACCTACTTCAGACCTCTTGGTTGGTAGTAGTATTCAAAACACCTAGATTGGAAGTGGAAGTCAGTAGTAACCCTAAATGGCATTATCCATGGCAGTTGGCATAAGCAATTACATTATAACGTCAGTTGAATTAATGTTTATACCTACTTACATATTTTTGTGTTTTACATTTTCTGTAAACTTGAATACCTAGGTACCTATGGGTCAGGAATAGTTACAACAATAATTAATAAGTATTACGACAATTACGGAAGCAAATCTTGGTATAACAGGTACAGCTTATAATGTTTTACTGTCATATTTGACAAACAGGACTCAGATAGTAAAAATAGGTGATTATAAGAGCGATCCGATAGGAATTAATTGCGGAATACCACAGGGATCTATTTTAGGACCCTTGCTGTTTTTAATTTATGTAAACAACGTTAGTAATATCGGTTTATCAGCACAAATAACTTTATACGCAGACGATACCTGTTTGTTCTATTTTGGGCGTAGTCTTTTAGATCTGACAAATGAAGCACAGACTGATTTACACAAATTTAACACCTGGTGCCAAAGCAATCTCTTAACAATAAATACAAATAAAACCTCTTATATGATATTTGCAGCTAAAAATAAAAAAATCGGACAGCATCCCACCTTAGTGATTAATAATAAAAGCATACACCGATCTAGTCAAGAAAAATACCTTGGATTGTTGTTGGACGACAAACTCAACTGGAAAAGTCATATCCAGAAAGTAAAGTCTAAGATATCTTCTTTGACTGGAGCAGTAAAAAACTGTGTGGGCTGCATACCGTACAAAGCGCGTCTAATGATATATAACTCACTAGCAAAATCTCACTTAGATTATTTGATTGAAGTATGGGGCTGTGCTGCAAAAACAAATCTTAAATGTCTGCAAACATCTCAAAATAAACTAATAAAGACCTTATTCAAATATAGTCGCTTAACAAGAACACGATCACTGTATACGAAAACCAAGCTATTCAATGTAAAACAGATTTATATGTTTTCAACTTGCATGCTCATTAAAAAAATATTGAAGAAGGAAATACATTCACAATTAACATTTACGAAAAGAACATTTAAGCATAATTTGAGGAACACAAACAAAATAAAAGTATTTAGGCATAGAACTGGCTACGGTAAGCGGAGTATTTTATCAGAGGGAGCACAAATGTACAATAACCTGCCAAAAGATATTAAAGAATGTGAATCTTTAAGTTTGTTTAAAGCTAAGTTAAAAAAATACATTTATGATTATATATGTTAAGATCATGGTGGAGTTTATTATAGTTTTTAAGAATATTTTTGTATCTCATAGAAGTGAACTGTATGTTCTTATGGGAATAACTGTCTTTAAACCGAACCGATTTAACTGTAATCGCGGGATAATTTTTGAAATTATTATTTTTACAAAAATCTATGATTTTTTTTAAATGTAGTTTAGGTAAGTACAAGTTTATCAAAAATTACAGGTGTAATTAACAAAGTGTCGTTAGGTACCCTACTGGCCTTTGGAAACGAGCTTTCAATGTGAATCTCGATTTGATTCGATTCAAATAAAATCGAGTGTTATGGTTGAATCTGTGTTTGGTATTTAGTTTGTACACATTACTTGTACTGCGAAAAAGTAACATTTTTATTCCTTCAAAACAGTTAATTTTATGCAGTTATTTATGTTGTTGAAATCATAAAAATAATCAAAATACACAAGAAACAAAAAGTAGTCACCTTGAACTTGTATTTCGTGATGTATTCAGAGGTAAGCATGCTAAAATACGCCTCTTTGCCGAGATTCTTGACATTGACAACTGCTTTGTTTGACAGTGATATATACTTGCTTGCTTTGAGGTTGCTTGCTGGTTCATCCTAATCGTTTCCAATTGATTGATTTTCTGACTAAATAAAAGAATAATCGCCATGGAACAGAAAAGCGAGGATAATTCTGTTGAGAAAACCATTTTCGATGCCATCGCTCAAGGGGACTTAGATTTGTTCAAGAATATTCTGGCCCAACATAAAAGCAACGTTGATTTCTTCGACGAAAATGGCATGACCGCGCTTCAACACGCCGCTTATAAGGGTAACAAGGATATGGTGCAATTACTGCTCGATAGGGTATGTAATATTAATTGTCTATTAACTTTTTATTCGTATACGAATCTCACAAATCGATTTTTTAATTTTCGCATTGTATATTGCAGGGCGCGGACGTCAACTCAGGAAAACATGAGTACAATTACACTGCGCTCCACTTTGGCGCTTTGTCCGGGAATTCTGACGTTTGCAAGCTTCTCCTGGACGCGGGCGCCCAGCCCACCGCCACTAACTCCGTGGGGCGAACGGCCTCGCAAATGGCTGCCTTTGTCGGGAACCATCACACCGTCGCAACTATCAATAACTTCCTACCTCGCGCTGAGGTCTCCTACTATTCAGTGCCTCAAGGACAACAAACTGAAGCCTATCTTCCTTCATTTCTGGTAGATCCTCTGCACAAGTTTGTCTTGGGTGTCAACATCCACCCTGTAAGACTAGCACTCAACTTGCAGCATATACCTGGTCTATTGGAAAATGCGGACAAAATTAGTAAAGTCCTCGAAATGTTGTGCAAAAAAGAAATGACTCGGGGAAGTGACACCAATGAAGTCATGGCATTCAAGTATCATTATCTCTCATATATTGTCCGAGAGATACATAATATCAGGGACAAGCAGAAACCATCGAGCGAAGAGAAAAAGCATGACATTGTTGAAGTGTTTGCCAAGAAACTCTTGAAACCCGGAAAAGATGGAATTTCCCTGGACTTAATGGATACATTCCTAAAAGATTGTGTCAGGGAATTCCCTTACAGAGAATGTACTACTTTTCACCAAATGGTGACCTCTTTGACAAGCAAAGACCCTCCTCCAGCCCTATCAGTCATAAATTGTACTATAAACGGGCAACGGGGCTTCGTTGATGCAATCCCTTACTGCAGCACTTGCGGAGAAGAAAAGCCAGCAAAGAAATGTTCCAAGTGCAAATCGGTGCAGTACTGTGACCGAGAGTGCCAACGCCTCCACTGGTTTATTCATAAAAAGGCTTGCAACAGAGAATCCAGTGCGCCTGCAACCGCATCTAATGCAAAAGCCAACATTGACGCTGGGGAACTCAGTGCAGAGCTTAAAAACCTTGTGGCCGGATAAAATTAACAATAGCTGTAGCAAATTAATGTATGCACCAAGTCAAGTGATTCCAATTGATCAATAAATGTACTTTCAACTGTTAGGTAATGTAATGAGTAACGACAACTTCTTTTATGATTATTACATTTTGAAACTAAGCTTGCAATTCTCTTTTTTGTTGTATGTATTTAAATGTCTCTGAAAGTGATGTGTGGTTAATAAAAAAAATATTTAAACATCATTATTTTGTGTCCTACTTATTTGTATGCAACCTAAAAGTATGATTTATATACCTATCCCATTACTTAATTGTTTTAGTGCGATTGATCGACCGGTTGGCTAGAAGGTCAAGGATCTAAAGATCTCACCAGCGCCATCTACACGCAGCTGCGGTAACCTCAACCTACCTACGATAAGTACGCCGTAACTGCCTGGCATGGGGCTCTTATTCTTTTGACTCGGTCCCAGATGGCGCTAGTTGGAGTTGGAGTATGATAATGTTTGACCACCTGACTGAATGGGCCAATCAGAGACGTGCAAAATACTTTTACTTAAAAAAAAAATTGAACCGACTTCAAAAACTCTTGAAAATAATTTTCTAGCAGTCTGAAGTTGGTCGGTGCCTCAGCACGAGCCAGCAGGAGTGATTGAAGCCCAATATTAAGTGCGTAGGTGAGGTAGATACTACTATACTATAGGCCCACTCCTGCTGGCTCGTGCTTGAGGCACCTACCGACTTCAGACTGGTCGAAAATTATTTTCATGGTTTTTTGAAGTTGGTTCAATTTTTTGTTATACATTTTTGTTTTGCACCCTTTTTAGTGTAAATAATCTAAGCTTCAGACATGTGAACTGCTCGTCACCTTTTACAAAAGATTGCTTTTTCCGATGCATAGAGTTTCTTTATTGAGGAGTTCTGGTGCTTCACCCATTCCATTTCACCATATGCATTACGAGGAGCATAAATTGCTTAGCGACTGTGTTAAAGTAACAACCCATGAAATATTTGTTATTGAGTAGTAGGTACCTCCGATGGTCACCTGTGTTCTTCATCGTTAGTTCCACTTCATCAAATGATGATTTTTACGAGCAAATGCACGAGTTACTACTAAATATATCGAAACTAGCTTATGCCCGCGGGTCCGCCCTCGTGGTATTCGGTTATCGCGTGCGGATAAAAAGTAGCCTATGTCACTCTCGGGCCCATAAACTATCTCTAAGTATGCCAAAAATCAAGTCGATCCGTCGCTCCGTTACGGCGTAAAAGACGGAGAAACACACAAACATACAAACACAATTTCGTATTAATAATATTAGTATGGATTACCATAGGTGTCCCTACGACATTCGAAGAATACCCTCGATTTCCTTAGGATCCAATCATTAGTCCCTGATTTGGTGCTTATGGGACCTAATGAAAAGCGGAGGAGTGGGAGCTAATTAAAGCTAAAATTTAAATCGGTTCATAAATGACGGAGTTATGAGGTAACAAACAAAGAAAAAATACAACCGATAGATAACCTCCTCCTTTTTTTGAAGTCGGTTAAAAATTATTTAAATACAAAATGCAAATACTTCTCTAATTTTGCTATTTTAAATGCAAAATATAAAATACTTTTGCTTTTAATATTTTAAAAATACTTTATTCAAGTAAAATAATTTTATATGAAACTAAAGTTTGCGCGCGACTTAGCACGCGTAAACTATTCGATCTGGTAGATTGAAATTCCGGGATTTTACAAAATATATCTGGGAATGGGATTATTTTTTCATAGGTAGAATACATTATTATAAGTGTACTAATTATTTCTTGAACAATATACAATGTGAGTAGGTACCTACGTATGCATAGGTACGCAAACTATTTTCACAAGTACATTCCGCATTATGCTAATCGATGACTGGTCCCATTTAGCGTTTTACTTATACTTACATTACTTAGGTATGTAGGTAGATAAGTCAGTTTAGTTAGTAAGTACTTATAAAAAACTAGCTTATTCCCGCAACTTCGTCTGCGCGGATCTAGGTTATCGCACAGTGGCGCCCTCTACCGGAATAAAAGTTGATCCTTGTGGCTCAAATAATCTTCATTAAAATCGGTTCAGTGCAGACAGTTACTTTCGCATTTATAATATTAGTAGGTACGGATGTTTGATTTGTCATTTGATTCGAGAAACAGGGAATCGAACGTCGTATAAGTTAGTATGTCTAGGTATTAAATGATATTGTACCGGATAACTCACGTCTTAGGTAAATCGAGTTTAGCTCGATATGTTTGTTTCGGTTAGCATTCGTAGCCCTTCTTAGGAGCAACGCGACTCGGTGACTGCCACAACACGCGCACTGCATGCCACCGCTCTGCTCGCGCTACAACCCGACGAAACTAACACTAGCGAGCATTAATATGAGTGAGTCTCACGGTAGTTTTATGTCTAGGTATTTGTGTAGGCGAAGGATAACAAAGGCTGAACTTATGTTTGCCCAAAACAAATAATTAAAAAATAATCTTGATACTTCCAAGTGCAGATGTTGGGCTCGCAAACGAAGGGTTTCGTCCTTTCATTACCAGCATAAATCGTTGTGTCAAAATTCTAGACTTTTGTCTACGCTAAAAGATTTTTCTTGTGTCTTCGATCTGTCGTCATTTATCAAATAGGTATATTTTTTTATTTTAACTTCAAATATAGCTATACAATTTTAATTTGAAATATTCTTCAAGTGCTTCCACACGTGTAGATGACAGGTGGCGTTTGTCCTGTTTGCGCCTTTGGAGTATCTAACCTATAAGTATAGAACCAAATGTTATCTACTTAAAAAATAATTCAGAATACCTTCTCTTACAAGTATAATTAAGTTAGTTTGACTGAGTATACCTACCTACTCACTGTAAATGTTTTTCATGATTTTTACGTAAGTACCTACTACATATTACCTGTTCTATCACTAAGTTTTGATTTATTTTTTCAAATAAGTAACACTACCTACATTTATGTTAATTTCAACTTATTTTCAATATTTTTTAAAACATCAGTACCTACATTAAACAGATTTCTTGAGTGAAGAGTAACTTACAGGTTGCAATTGCCATGCCCCAGGTTTCTAGGGCTATTCTTATATTGCAATTATAATAAAATGTGTTGCGATCTAATTGTATATCTGTAGCGCAGTGGAAACCAAGGGTGGTAGGTTAAGGTAGAAAGGTAGAGAAAGATAAAAATATTTATCTTGCAGTGCCGCCGCTCATTGTTATTTACTTAATACCTACAGCTACGGTTAGTTTAGGCATGTTTAGGTATCGAACAAAAAGGTATCTGAAAAGGAATATTCCAGTAATTAAAATAAAACAAAACGTTACTTAAATTGTACAATTATATTTATAATAGGATACCTATAAAAGTATAAGTAGAACGTTTACCTCTATAATAGAATCTCTTAATTATGTACAAATTATATCTAACGCACAATTTTAACTCAAGTACAATTTATATGCGTATTAAATTTAAATTCTCATATTTTCAGTAACAATATATTTTTATACTGGTTATGACAGTGTAATTTTAACCTTTCAGTCGGTTTAGTGTCTGTCTAATTATATCTCTACCTACCTCCAATCGTCAATTCAAATGATCTGAGCTGGCAACGTTGTATTTATATTAGTTTTTCTCGATTATTCCATAAAAATTTAATGACAATTAAAAATGTTGTCTGATAGAACAATTCTTAATATAAACGTTAATGTGTCTACTCCGATAATTATTCGTGATAGAGTTTTATATTATTTCAAAACGAATTAATGTTTATAAACGGTTTTTAAAGAAAATAAAAGTCTATAACGAATAATGATTGGAGTAGACACATCAACTTATATATTAGGATGTGTTCTATCAGACAACATTTTTAATTTACATTAAATTTTTATGAAATAATCGAGATAAACTAACAAAAATGCAACGTTAGCAGCTTAGCAGGTATAAATTTAAATTGTATTATATCTACGTACAGTTTAAAAGAAAACTTTAGTAGGTATTTGATCTCTTCTGTGATCGCAACTCAAGTGCCGATTTCACCAAAAATAATATAATTTGTTAATCAACTGATTAAAAATTTACCGCATGTTTAATTGTTGGTGGAATCAACATTAATTCGGAAGATAGGAAGATACTTATTTAAGTTACATTTATACAATGCTCTAATAATATTATTCGACGCAGATCTCTATTAACTATACCTAAATAATTATTTAATAATTAATTTTTACAAGGCACTGTTATCACAATAAAATATATCTCAAGTATCCTACGAGGTAATTCTGAACTCACATATTATAAAAATATCAACAATATTTACATTTTTAAGTATCTATTGCGAATAATGCCCGTCGAGCTTGCAGCCTTACTTTAAGTCTAGCATACTTTGAAATACGAAATTCGAATTAAGAAAGAAAAAGAAATAGAAGAAAAAGAAAGAATTTAATGTAGGTATACAGAGAGAAAAATTCACAATTTGGAATATTCGAATTTCTTTATTTTTAGAACGCAGAGCTTAGGATTATGAGCGGTAAGATGTATGTACCTACTCGTAGGTTGGCACCTAGCAATCGCACGCTAGCTACTTGAAAAGTACAAATCCAGATTCAGGACAAAGAAAGGCTCATTTTGGTGAGCCGCGACCAACTCATTGACTATTATATCACACTGAAAGTGATCGTCACCTTAAAGAAACAATTTGAATACCTTTATACTTACGAGTAATATAGGCTTTTAGATATAGGCACCATTTCAAATTGCAACTTAATTTTATACAATTATAGATAGTCAACTTTAAACTTCTCATACAATTTGTCACTGGGGCTTCCAATTGATGTACCTAATTGAATAAAACATGCCAATATTAAAACGGCATTTTAAGTCCATCCTTAACACAATTCGTTTAAATGCTTACGAGCAAACTCAAATCAACCTTCACCTAAGAGCGCGCTTATGGTGAAACTTTTTAGTCGGCGGCATGGCGCCGGCGCTGGCCCCGGCGGGGAAGGCACGGCCGGCGGGGGAGGGGGCAGGGCTGGTGCCCAGCCAAATCCGGCCATAGACCCAGGCCAAAGGCCTAACGGCAACGGCATATGTAAATGGCTTAAATATGGAAGCTCAGGGGGGCAGAATGGGGGTGGCGTGACGTGGCCAGGTGGTGCGACGATCGGAGTCGGCGAGTCCACAAGCGGCGGTGATCGTGGCGAGGAAGAGCGTAAACTACCCTCTTCCGAACACGAGGAAGCTGCGTCCGAGCAGGCTCGCTTGGGCTCGGAAGCCTCTGTCGACTCAGTGTTGGTGTCGCTGTCAACGTTCTTCCGTTTACATTTTGACTGCCCGCACGCGCGGAATCCTTTTGCGAAGGGGTTGTTATCGATCTTTAACTTCGTGATGCGGTCGTTCTGTGGACAAGGAGAAAAAAATTAGTAACAAGCTACAGAAAACTCAAATTGAAGACTAACTTGAAAACCTATTTCGAAAAGCTTGGTTTTCCTACATAAATGTAAGTAGGGGAAATCTCTGGAACTTCCGAGCCAATTTAAACAAAATCTACGGCCACACGACCCTCTGAGAGGCGATAGGTCAAACGACAAGCTCACCACGGCTTAGTAACTACTTAAAATATGGTATTGTCAATGATCTGACACAGGGGTGTGGCTCGAGATATAATAACATTTGATAAAATGTTAAATTTGATAATTATATTCGATTTCGACTCAAGAAGTAAACTTTGTAAAAATAGTATTTATTCTATTTGATAAGGTAATAAGGTATTTGGTAAGGTATAAGGTTAGGTTTAATTTTTTTTGTAAATCAATCATAATATGACTTAAGCCAGAAACAAATTTAACAAAGTACATATTAAAATAGCTTCTGTCTGTATTTATCGTTTAATAATGCCATGTTAAATATCAACCCAATACAATTATCATGACGCTAAATGCTGGCAAATAGAGAAAGTTACATTACAATTCGATTAAACAGTGTGGTAATTAGCGTCTATCGATCTCTAATATCCTCTTAGCCGTTAACCTCAACGACCTAATACTTTTAATTCCAAAGTCAATTAGAATCTTTCTTAAGATATTTACACGCAATTCACGAGACACACTTTACAAATAGTGGGTATTCAGAGATTCAATTAAATCTTGCTAGATTAAGGGGCTGTTTAACCACCCATTGATTAATTTTATTTGACGGATAAATTTTATCAAAGGATGGTGAAACAGGGGGTAAGTCTGTCAATTTGACATCACTACTCAATGAAAGCTTAATTTATTTTAATTTAATTTAATAACCTATTGCGATTCGATTTGTGGCATTCGAACATGGGGATGTAGACAGTATCTAATTTTGCTATTTCTGTTTCTTTGGCTTGTTAAAGTATAATTTTGATAGTGTTTTATGCGGCGATTAACCTTAACTGTGAACAGTGATCACAAAATTCTATATTGCTCTCGTGTCTGACATTTTTTAATGCGCAAGTTGTCTCCACGTGGTTCCTGGAGTTTTACTATCAACTTACAAAAACTACAATCACCGTATAACGTTGCCTCTCGAAAGAGAATACTTAGACACTGGCGAAACTGTCCTATTAATTAGGACAGAACCCATATTTTAAAAGAGAAGAAGTAGACTTATTCCATTCTCAAGTTACTTTCTACCTATCATATTTGTATATCCGTACGTGTTACTGCCTTTAAACCGGATTATACCCCACCAAAGTTCGTCTTAGGTTCCAACGGCTACAGTTTTAACGCACGGAAACTTCTTATCTCGTTCGAGAATGCAATTTAAACATCCGTTTCCGCATACATCCCTAATAGCTTGTAAGGGATAATTGTCACATGTGGCGTGGCGACAGGCCAATTAGTGGGGCGCATGCGCGGCGCCGGCGCCGACCAACCACAGCTAGTGCGAAATTTGATACTCGGAAGCTATACTCTGGGTACAAACTACATAATATATACGTAACAAATCCGATACTCGCGTGAAACCCGGCATACCGCCACTGGCGGGTGTAAGTAACTGTCACAGTGCATTCTAAGAGCCTAACTCGCTAGGCTTTATCGCGATTAGGTAGAGCAAGTAGGTAGCCCGTTCCAATGGTAAGCATGTTTGAAAGAGATAATTGCTACTTGCTTTTGAGGCTGCTCAGTTTACTGTTGTTGAGTTGTAATTCTTGGATTTACTAAATTCCGATCGGAGTTTCCGAAATTTTAATAAACTGAAACAATAGGTACGAGTAAATTTGTTTTTCGTATATAGTGAAACATAGAAATGTCCAGTAATTAACTTAGGTAGGTAAGTGCCCAGTAGGGGATACCGAGGAGAATTGTGACCAAGGAGAGTAGTGATAACGTCGATTTTTAGGTACTTGTGAACTACTGGCGGGCTCGCAATAGCGCGCGTTTTGATAGCTCCACACTTGAACTGAAAAACGCGCGCTATTGCGAGTTCGCTATCATTTAATAAGTTCTGAAAAATCGACGCTGTCACTACTCTCCTCTGTCACAACTTTCCTCGGTCTCCCCTACTTACCTACATCATTTTGTTTTAATGCAGTGACTCGATTATTTATGAAAGACTTTACAAATCCCTATTTTCCAATGTGACTCAAACGTTTATGCTCGAGCCAACCAGGCAAACCCTTCAGCGACCGAGCCTTTTTAACGCACCCAGTTATCTGGCTAAATCCTGACCGCAAACAGTCATCACGGTATGCGAAAGTCACTTGTAAATGATGTTTACCGGGCTTGATAAGCTGGCGCCGACTGCGATAAGAGAACACCCGTCGGGATAAAAAAGAGTGCTAAAAGCATGGAGCAGTACCGCTAAAGCGTGCTTCTCGAGCTGGGCGATTGGCGGCGCCGCCCCCGGCCCGCCCTGTCGCCCGTGACGTCACGCAACCCCTGCGTTTTCACTTTTTGCGTGACCGTAACACATATTGGCGACTGTCGCCAGTTTTTTATATGTATAATTAGGTGGCTATGCACTGTTTAAACATTAACCTAACAAGGGTCCAGGGCGGCCAACAGATTACCGCACCGTATCTTTTTTTGGGCATTACTTGTTCACTACTCATGATTGAAGCGGTGTGCCACCTAGTTACGCTCGGCGTCGGCTACTACAAAAGACAGTTTCTAATTCGTTGGTAATTCGCAACAATACTTTAGCCGGCGGGCGTCCGTCTGTCCGCGGTTAATGCGCAATGATACGCCGCTGGCATTGTCCGGTACCGTTACTGGGATAATCCCACAAAGTCGCCGATGTAAATGGACGTTCGCGCCTCGCTGCAGTCAGCATGAAAGGCGCCGCGGGAGCAAAGATGCCGCGACCTAATTATACTGCAGTCCGGGGATTATGCAAGAGCGTCCGCCATTGTACTCATAACAAACAACGGGGGGCTCCTGTAACGGCGTATGTAGGTAACAAGCCAAGTACGTTTATAATTGAAGTATCGAATAAATCGGATTAAAAACAACCGCACACGCGTATTAAGTTAATGTTATGTAAATATTTCTTGTTAACGTTGGATTGTCAGCAGTCATTTTAATATCAATATGTATACTCGTAAACATTAAACGCACCGGGCCCTTAAAGGTCTTGTCATAAATAATCCATTCCTTAAAAGCAAAAGTTACTTAGAAGTAGACTGCCAGGACTAAATAATTATAAGTAACCAAAACATTTCAAGCAAGTATTATACAAAAGACCGGTATGTAATCTCAAGTAAAAATTCATAGAAATAACAGTTTCCATGCTAGAACGCGCATAATTTAACTTTAACACAAAACGGCCTGACAAAGTGAAACAGTTGAAAAGTAAATTAACTGTCTTTTGTTTTCTTAAGTATACAATGACCACTCGAGTCGCAATCGGCACCGTGTTTTTATCTGTGTTTTTTTTTCTGGCACCACAGTAAAAGCATTGGCGCCTTCGGCCGAAAAAAAATTGGTCATAAGTGCGAATCATCGCTTGTTCCAGGAATTTGAATTCGTTTTCGAGGAAGCCTAGTGTGATGATATCACTAGGAATTCCCGAGTTCTGATTGAAATTGATTATAGTTAGCCTACACACAGGCATGGAAAATATGAAAAAACAACATCTAATACTTTTATAGAGACATTAAGATACAGTTGTTAACATTACAACAGAAGAATTTCAACACTAAAAATGAAAAACAAAAACGGAATTGAAATTATTAAATTAGAAATTGTTATCAATTCATTGTTAATTGCATAAGTATCTCTATTTCACTATATATTGTATTTTTATTTTATTTTTTGTTTATTTTCTGTATCTCAATCCGAGAGGAGGCCTGTGCCCAGCAGTGGGACGTATATAGGCTGAGATGATGATGAACTGCTCGAAAGTTAGGTAATTGGAAGAAAATACTCTTTAACTTAAGGCGGCCTATTCTTTACTTACTACTCTTCTTTAGTACCTATGTTGTGTAAGAATCGATATCGATATATTGTACCTATGTATGTATAACGGAAGTCGATAAGTGAGAAGTCACTATGACAGGTCAAAAAATGCCATGAAAATTCCGCTCTCTGATGATGATGATGATGATGATGATAGTATAAGTGTAATGCGTGGAAGTGTTGTGCTAACCTGGTAGGCAGTTACAGCGATAAATTCTGTCTCTGGGAAGGAGAATGCCGCGTGCGGGGCGCCCCACGCCAGGGCGGCCGCGTCCCGGGCCCGCACCACCACCACTCGAGGGCGGTATTTGTGCATCGACGTTAGCACCATCTGGAACAAAACAAAACTGTATTTATACATGAATAACTTTCTGTTCCCAATGCGCACTGGGCCCGCGTGAGAACTACGGTTGAAGCCCTCTCATTCTGAGAGGAGGCCTGTGCCCAGCTGTGGGAAATTTATAGGCTGGGTTTTTTTTTGCTGACCGAACTTGTTGTAGCTATACTTTCGTACTTTGTAGTTTTAGAGCTACGTATGTATAAACGCCACGCAAGATTGTCAATGAGACAGAGTAAATAAGTCATCCAACTTACTTAAAGTATACCAAATTTCAACTCTATCCGACCACTCTGGAAGATTTGACCTAACAATAACAACAGAAGGCAAATTAAATGAAAGCTAGTAAATATACCTACTTACAAAAATTTATGAACATAAGTAAAAATAATTTGCATTTGAGCATTTAAATGCATTTAATTCTCTATTAAACGTACTTATTTAATTTGGCCATATATTTACCCAAATATCCTGTCACTAATTTTAAAATATAGAACAACTAGACATAAAACAGTTATTAAACTAACACTCGGCTAAATCAAAATTACTTACCAGTGGTCAGCGTTAAATAATCCTAACAACTAAACAAACCAACCCAAATATGTATACAGCAAACAGACATAAAGTTCGATACATATTGGCGACGACTGTCGCGACAGCAACTCGTGACTCGTTGTGTGCACAAGCCCTTATGGCACTTGACAATTCGCTACCTGCGGTGCGCGGGCGCCGCTCGAGTGCTTTCGAGAGCGTAAAAGGGTTTCGGTTATTGTTTTAAATTGTTTCGGGTTTAAGCTTCTTGTTTTTGAAAGTAGTGTTTGAAGTGTCTTTGGTGGTTTACAAAAAGTTTGATGATGAGAGGCAGCATACTCTTAACTTCTGTTACTGTTAAAATAGTAGAGTTAAAAAGAAGGATCAAAACATTGTCCTAAATATTTACATACGGAAGTTAAGGAAGCATTTTTGTAGTAATATCATAATGTGAGTAACACAGTCGATGAAAGATCTAACAGAGATCAACTCACTCTATCATCTACCTGTCATAAGTGTCAGACCCATAGTTACCTATCTTAGACTGTATACCAGTGGCGCTGCGTGCGTCCATAGAACCCTATTCTAACCGGCTTACCCAATGTTTACAAAATAGAACGACAAGACATACAGAATTCATAAAAGATGTAAGTAAACGATCATTGCTTCGGTTTTACCACGAAATTATCTGACGCCACGCTACTGCTGTATACACAAACGTCAAAACTAATACAATTGGTGATCTCTAACCATGAGGACACCAACTTGCTCGTTTGCCATCCAGTCGGATAAAAAAAAGTAGCCAGAATTCAATCAAAGGATCTTTTCACTGAGACAATTCATCAAACCACGACTCTGCAAATAAGTCAAATCTGAAAAACCCTCCGTTACGCAAACACATGTCACGCTCGCAGATCGCAGATAAACCTGTCTAGACACTAGCTAATTGCTGCCGGCGTTTTTGCGTCACAAGTGTGTGCACAGCTTTACGCGACGCCTACGCTTGAAAAAATTGACGCCCACTGTCTATGGGACATTGTTTATGCTAAAGATATAAATTGTCGATTGCATCAATAAATTACGGTATTCCGTGGTGATAAAAATGTAGAGCTTTCTAAAATTTATAAGCTTCCTTACTAGTTTATGCCGTAAAAATTCGTCCGTTGGTTTGCTTTACTTTATTTACCTATATAGTTTTTTTTTTTTTTTATACGACTGGAAGGCAAACGAGCAAGTGGTTCTCCTGGTGGTAAGAGATCACCACCGCCCATAGACATCTGCAACACCAGGGGTATTGCAGATGCGTTGCCAACCTAGAGGCCTAAGTTGGAATACCTCAAGTGCTAGCAATTTCACCGGCTGTCTTACTCTCCGCGCCGAAACACAACAGTGCAAGCACTGCTGCTTCACGGCAGGATTAGCGAGCAAGATGGTGGTAGCAATCCGGGCGGACCTTGCACAAGGTCCTACCACCTGCATAGTTTTAGGTTATGTTTAAATAAAAGTAACGGAATTTAAAAACGACTCATTTAGGTATGTCATGCCATTCCATTAAGTTTCATAGCTGTTTCAAACGTCTCGTACCTAACACTTTCGTCTTATTTGAGACGGACATTCGATAACAATATGTAGCAACAAAGTAACTCACGGTCACTAGGGCTATCCGAGGATATAAAAAGCCAGCGTCCGATTTTACGAATCCCCGTCGAGTATAATTGCTGTTGTAATTTCACGTATTGATACATGCCATCACAACTTAGAAACACTACAAAAAAGACATATCAATGTTTGCTTTGAAGTTATGTCATTTATATTTAGTCCATCGTAGGTATATGGACGGGAAAAAATAGAAAGCATTGCAAGCGACCACTCACATTTTCGGTCTATTCCGACTAGTTCCATTATTAGTTCCAATGATGGAACTAGTTGGACTTTATTTTCTCAGTAGTTACATTCAACGAAGAGGGTACCCTACTGAGAGTAGGGGAGCCTACTGTAGGCTCGAGACTTCTTAGCAGCAAACGCGCATAGGCGTTCAAGTTTGCAGCATTAGGACAGCCGTAGCCCTAACTCCTCACTGCTCGTGAAATTGAACTCGGCCGTCCAACTCGGTCAGTAGGTACCTACTTCAGTCAACTTTTCCGAATAGGTACTTCGTCGAGAACTTCGCAAGTAGTGGTGAAGCTAGGGTAATATTGTGACGCCATTATTGGCGGGACATTCCAAAATTCGAAGTTTGTATTATATCATAAACTTCCTTTCACTCTCCTATTAAATACTATTAGCACGAGACGAACAGCACGATACGTTGTTCGAATTTTGTACTTTGTAGATAGATCGTAATGGGCAAAAATCGCGGGCGAAAAGTATAAGTATTTTCATTTATAATTTCCACCAAAGAGAATTTCTTTATTATAAGGATTCGCAGTCCATTGTTAGTGGTTTCAACCCCACGAACAATCATCACGATACAACATAGTTTTAAAATAGGATCGACAAAAAGTCTATGAGAATAATTCGATCGAAGAATTTCAAAAAACAAGAGATTCATCCGTATCAAACTGAATGATTTGGGACTTTGTGACGCTATCGATGACGTCAATCGGTTTGATTGAAGACGTATCCGCGTGATGGACGAGCTACCGGACGCGGCGAAACTTTGTATGTCTGTCTGTCAATCCATGCAAGAACGACGTGAAATGGACAGACGTAGTTTAGTTCAATTAAACTTTTATCCGAGCAGCTTCCTTAGCTTTTTTGCTAGAGAGAAAGTAATGTCTGTCTTCGTACTGGTTGTTCAGCTATCAATATATTTTTTATGTAAAAGTACCTACTTATCTACAATTTGTTTAGGTTAGAATATGAAGCAGCAAACAGATAAAGCAGCCCTCGGATCGATTCTTAGTATTCACTTTGCGATACTTTATATCAATCTATCTATAACGAGCAATTCTTGTAGTAATATTTCGGGGATCTCGGAAACGGCTCCAAAGATCACTATAAAATTTGGTTCGTAGGGGTTTTCGCGGATGAAAAATCGATTTAGCTTTGGTCTTATCTCTGGGAAAACTTGTTACCTATCAAGTATTAACCCGAGCTCGGTCGCCCAGGAACTTTAGGTATTAAGTACCTTCCCCTCTTAAATTTTGTTCGATTGTAAATTTTTCAAGACAAAGTTTCATATTTCTCTTTTTTTTAATTAAAGAAAAAAAACGCGGCGAAGGCCACATGAAGTGTCACCTTTGCAGTAAACAAACGTTTTCTTTCGCAAAAAAAACATTCAGTGGCGCCGTTTGAGGCATCAGATAAAACGCCACATATACACGTGTTAACAAAATGAGGCTTAATGCTGCGTCTTTATGCGACAAGATAACCCTGTACGCACGGTCGCATCTACATCGTACAAGATTATTAAGATAAGGGTGAACCGGAAATCGGTATCAGAACGCGGAGGCGAAAGACCCGCTGATTTGTTTTAAAAAGTGCCTACATATTTCCCTGGTACCTTATTATTATTATAACACCCTTTAACATACCATTCATAAATTGGAAAAATTGTGCTTAAGTAATTTCAAATATTGAGTAGGTACTTAATAAAAATTAGAAACTGATTATTTTTGTGATAGACTAGAAAATAATTTCAATTGCAGATTTGTAGCAATACAAAGATTTTAATAGAAGTTGTGAGAGTTTTGCACGTTCATCCATTTCAATAATTGCTATTCAATAAGCTTTTGAATCCTTTTGTTCTGAGACTCCTGTGCCCAGCAGTGGGATGTATCTAGGCTGGGATTATTTCTCTCTTTTTCATGTTTGAAATTAACTCGTAGGTTATAGAGCGATTTATTTCGATCAAATAGATACGCTCAAAAAATTACAATAAACCCAAAAAAAACTAATTCCAAAGATAGCCCGAAGGTGTGGTCTTTCGTCGCTTTAGGGAAGCAAGCAAGCAAGCAAGGCGAGCTTTTCCTGTTCAGGTTTATTTTTTACTAGGTTTTGCCCGCGGCTCCGCCCGCGTGGTATTCGGTTTTCACGCGCTGTTCCCTCGGGAACTGCGCATTTTTCCGGGATAAAAAGTAGCCTATGTCACTCTCGGGCCCATAAATGAACTCTATGCGAAAAATCACGTCAAAATTAAATAATAAATTAAATACAGTAATGTACCTAATTCAGTTTAGTAGTTAAATAAAAGATAGCCATGCACACTTCTTCAAAAAGTACCCTTTTCTTTGTCTGTACTTTTTATTTCACGCGTAGGTGTCAAATTCATAGAATTACGAAGTCGGTCTTTTGTGACGTAACGTTAGACCCTCAGTGATGCCGCATTCTTCATTAAGTATCTGGGCGACCGAGCTCCGCTCGAACTAAAACTCGGCACTAAGCGTTTTTCCAGAGATAAGACCGAGCTAGATCGATTTTTCATCCCCAAAAACCCCTACATACCAAATTTCATCGAAATCGTTGGAGCCATTTCTGAGATATATAATATATCAACTCGAATTGCTCGTTTAAAGGTATAAATAGATACATTTGCCGTAATCTTTGACGAACACGGCAACTCAACTTTTGCCGACTCCGAAAGAAATTTAACAGGTAGTTATGTAAAGTATTCTAACACAAAGCACAATTAGTTAAAGTTAGTCTTCTCATTTACTAATCCTGAGGGTTATTAGTTAATCCCTTCGTAGTAATTGCCTTTAGTTAAGCGAGATTAGGTGTAACTAATCCTTTTTATCATTAGGCATTGTTAAGAAAAATTATAAAGTACTTAACAACTTCTGAACGCTTCTAAGTAGGTCTTATGAAGTGTGATAATCATTTATAATGTGATGTGACTCATACGAGTAAAAAATATGATGATAGTTTTTGTAACATTTTTAACATAACAATATCTAAACAAATGAAAAGCTCATTATAGCAACAATTGGAACGCAATGAAAATTCCACGATTTTTTCCAAATAATTATAACATTAAACTGAAAATAAAACTAGACTAGTATGACAAAAAAGCGTAAGTAACAAGGGCAGTAAAAATACATTTTCACCTCACTAGCTCGAAAATGCTTTCTTTATCCTTCGAAATCTGCGTGGAAAGTGGCTTTTTATCCTCTAGGCTGGAAAGAGTTTTTGAAATTCGAACGTTATCGTGAACGGCTGCCCCCTTGAAAATACATCGACCGCTTACTTTCACAACCTCGTATCTGGACACAAAATTGCTATAGAATCATCTTTATGTTAAGTACAATAGAGTGTTTATTTGTTGTATATAATTCGGTTATATACGAGGTTGAGGAAGAAAGCGTTGAATATTGACGTGTTAACAAAGAAAGTTCCATTTGCCATTTTCTCGCTGTAGTGAGGTGAAAAATTGTGTGTTTCGCACGGCTGTAAAGTTGTTTAGCGTCTCGTGCCTTTGAAACCCTCGACTGCGCTCAGGATTCTTCATTTGAACCACTCGCTTCGCTCGTGGTTCAACCTTAGAATCCTTCGCTTGCTCAGGTTTCAATATATGCACTCGCGCCAAACAGTCACTTTCCAGCCTTGCATAACAAATAACTATTTCTGCTCTTATTCCTTTGTAATAAAATGAAAATGAATATTAAAAACATCAAACGAGCTCAAAAAGGTATTTAGAACCCCGCTGACTCCAAGTCATATTCCCACCAAACACTGGACTATCACACTGGTCCCAACACAGCGGCTTATCCTTTGAGGTTTTAAAAAATGGGCAAAAAGGGTAAACAATACACAGGAGCATTATCGCAGGTGGCGAATCCTCAAGTGCACAGTCAGCCAGGCGAGCGGAGTTTCCACACCAACAACCTCCAAGCTACACGGATACAATAGGACATTATACTACTCCTTCTTTCACCATTGCATATGGGACACAGTAGTTTGTACCCTAACTTTTAGTTATAGGGACGTTTGATGTTGAATTTGCGAGGTGCAAAGAACTACAAAGAAGCCGCCTGAAGATTATTGTTTACACGTAATTATATATTATTATGGATTGTTGAGGCCGAAATTATCGCAAGTAGGGTTACTTTTGTGTGGTACCGGTTCGACTTTGTAATTATTAATATTTTGTGTCAACAATATAGAGAGCTATTCTATCATATCTTATACCACTGATATTTGTATTATAATAACAGTGACAGAAAATGTTCGGATGTTTATTAGGTACAGTCGAGCAAATTTAATCATGACCCATGGTGGAATCTTTGTGCTACTAATGTCATGTTGTCGTCTCATACTTTTGTCAAGGAATCATAATTAAATTATTAATTAAAAGGTCAGGTGGGCCATGATTCAGTTTGTTTGAGTTTACTCAACACAATCTTTCGATGAAGTTAGAACCGATTTAAATTAAATTTTAGTTCCCAATCCGCACTGGGCCCGCGTGGGAACTATGGCCCAAGCCCTCTCATTCCGAGAGGAGGCCTGTGCCCAGCAGTGGGACGTATATAGGCTGAGATGATGATGATGATGGTAGGGATATAGTAAGTCCCTGAAGAAGGGAATAACAGTTTAATCCTGGAAATTAAATAGTTCCCGGTGGCGATCGATAAACGTGTTATTTGTAAACGAAGTCGATGTTCCTTAATTAACACTTGAGGTCTTATAGTCTTTTTGTCTAACACACTTGGAATCACAATCTTTTTCGCAACTTCGTTATGTCAAACGGTTTGGGATGAGGGTAGAAAGAGACAATGAATGCGGTCGCTAGCGCTATTCATTAGGCAATGCGGTCTCTAATATTTTGTAGTAGGTATAGGGAACAACTGAATGATTAGGTACATTTCTTGAAAACTTTCTCGCTCTAATTTCTACCTATGGATTAGTTATACTCGTAATTACTGATTGCTGTTCTGTATATTCAGCTCTACAATATTAATAAATATACGGCATAAACACAGTGTGAGCACCTTATTAATATAACATCGGAGCGCGTTACACGAAAGGCTGCGCTCGGATCGACGCGGGCGCATCCGAGCGTCATACCCCGTGTTGTGTCGTGATTGTTTTGATGTGTGTCGGTATTTTTCAATATCACTACCTATGATATAGGTCAGTCTAAAAAAAATGTTTTTTTGGTTTTGGAAAAAAAAGAGTACCTAAGCTTACCTATTATGGATTCCTTTAGTAGGTAAAGTAAATATAGTTAAATTATTGACAATATGGAATCGAGACACAGCGTCAGTTAGAGTAATATAAGGCTTTATAAATTCAGTGTGAAATATTTCTAAGCTTATTTTAATGAAATCCCTACAGTTGTTTAATTGTTTAAAAAATCAGGGGGAGGTTCTTAGAGTTTTAATTAATTGTGTGGCTTTGTCTAAATGGTAGAGCTAGGTAATTAACACATTCGCGACCACATACCACTACGCGCTACGCTTGTAATTAGCGTTTTCTCTTGGTAGCAAAAACTACCTACGAACGGAGAACCCGTTTATCCAATTATTGGCACTGAACGTGCTAAATATTAGTGTAAAGTTTTTACTTCATAAGAATTGAGATTTGAAAAAATTAAGAACATATTTTACAGCCCTTGTGTTTAGAGTTATCTTTTCTCACAATTCCTTCAGCAAACAAGTTATAAAAGGTATTGTTGAGACACAGCATCATTAATCGAGGCATTCGAGGCGTGAACCGCTCTGTTCAAACACTGCGCCCGCGCACACAAGCCTAACAAAGCCTTTCAGCGCGCTGGTTGGCTGACGAAATACTAAAGCTCAGGCTACAGTGAAGACTTTATGAAGGGTCCACGGAAAGAACATGTCTAGTCACTTTTTTTTAAATTTAGATTTTAATCTCGAAATGTAGAGCTCACAAAGTACTATGACTTACCATTGAATTAAATAATCGGAAAACATTATAAAATGTATTGTTTTAACTTTTAAAGAAATGGTAACCATAGTAATTGTTCGTGATGACTAACGTGTGACTAACTTACTCAAAAAGTTGCTTAGGTGACTATAGACATGTTCTTTCCGTGGACCCTTCATATTATATACTAAGGCTGCGCAAATTTTTTTATCAGACGGGACAAATTTTTGACGCTAATTCTGTTTAATACGAGAGTAAAAGGGACGGTATGATAAGAACTTCGTTTTTTTAATTATATAGTAGCCTCCCAGGAATCAGATAGATTGACCTGTAGACACTAAGATTGGTAGGTATTAATGGACTCTACGGCCGGCCGGCTGTGTGTAAGAACATCCCTGTTATTTTTTTTCGTATTCTAATATTTTTAGTTCACTTTGTTATGCTAGCCTTCATATTTAAAATAGTTGTAATTATATATTACATTATGAAAAAAAAACTTTCTGCTAAGTTTCTTGTCAAGAATGCGTATTCTAGCCCTTTGCGGTCTACTTGCAGAATAAACATTTAGATTTTTGTTTTTCAAATGTTAATACTCTTTTATTTTATTTTATTATTTACTTTGATATGTATCATATTTTTGAGTATCTATCAAAGCTTTTACTGTAACTAAGCCATCTGTGGTGTGGCGTTAGCCTAACGCTTCTTTGTACAAAAGACTCCTGCGGTGATTTTAAACCTCATACAAATTTAAACTTTATAGTCAATACTTTGAGTTGCTTTTGCCAGCTAACCTCAAAAGGTAACCTTATCCGCCCACGTTGCGTAAACGTCGCATCGCAGGAAGATTGTTGTTGCAAACTGGATTCTGAGCACGTGTAATACAGTTCTGAGTTGATCGAGTATTGCGTGTAGTTACGTCATGTTGTTACAAGACAGGGTATGGGAGGCGTTGCCTTTGAAATTTATGTAGAGGTAGTGTGCAGTCACGACTGGTCTCGATGTAAGATTCGATGCTTGTCTATTGATTTCTTTTGTATTTGTTTGTGATTCTAGTGGTCTATCTTAAGTTCGACTTTATTAAGCACTCGAATGGAATCAATCTTTGAATCGATTTCGGTGCGGAAATAACCTTTGATGCCTTGGGTTGGAATTAGATGAAGTGTATAGATAGCTGCCCAATAACTGATATAACATATTCCACGACTTCACGTTTAAATGTTTTAATGGAGTGTAGATAGCAATTTAAGGCGATGGCATGGAAGAATAGTAAAGTCACCGATGTAAAAGGTATACCTACGATAGCACAAAACTCTCAAGACCGTGGTTTATCGTTCTATCGGCTATACAAATTGAATTAAGTTTAAACGTTTTATGTTACATATTTTTATGTTCATGTAAAAAAAGGTTAAGGTAGGTACGAAAAATACCTCGTTGAGTTTCTTGCCGGATTCTTCTCAACAGAGGTTTTTTCCGAACCAGTGGTAGATTTTTGACGTTCATAAGTGCCTAAATTGAATAAAGTGATTTTGACTTTGACTTTGACTTTGAAACACTGGTCTTCCTACGAAGCTTTGAAAATAAATAAGGTAAGTATAGCAAAAGTTATAACCTAACACTTTTTCTCAAGTATTTAAGCAATGTTAAAACGACCGGATGGCCAAGTGGTTAGAGAACCCGACTACGAAGCTTGAAGTCCCGAGTTCGATTCCCGGCCGGGGCAGATATTTGTATGAATAAATAAATAAAATAAATAAATAAATATTACGGGACAATTCACACCAATTGACCTAGCCCCAAAGTAAGCTTAGCAAAGCTTGTGTTATGGGTACTAAGCAACGGATAAACATACTTATATAGAGAAATACATACTTGAAAGAAAGAAAGAAAGAAATCATTTATTGCCACAAAAAATAATTATTAAAAAAATATATAAACATTTTAAAAAGAAAAAACATACCTACATATTAAACCTAATCAGAAATAAACAGTTTTTTTGTGGCAAAAGGACCAATACATATTAAACATCCATAATAATAATAGGTACGAATGTTTGTTCTCGGGTCTTGGATGTTTAATGTTTAACATGAATTTAAGTATGTATTTAAGTATTTACATAAGTATGTTTATCCGTTGCCTAGTATTCGTAGTAGGTACAAGCTTTTCTTAGTTTGGGACTAGATCAGTGGTGTCAAGTGTCCCATGATATTTATTTATTTATTTACTAGCTTTTGCCCGCGGCTTCGCGTGGAATTCGGTTATCGCGCGCTGTTCCCTCGGGAACTGTGCATTTTTCCGGGATAAAAAGTAGCCTGTGTCACTCTATGGCCCATAAACTATCTCTGTGCCAAAAATCGCGTCAACCAACACGTCAACGACACGTCAAAGACGGATCGACAAACATACCTACACACTTTCACATTTATAATATTAGTATGGATGTTCGTTCGTTCGACCAGTAACATCAACGTTCTAAAAAGTCTTACAAGTCGAGTAGATACCTATGTACATTATGTTGTTGGAAATGAGTAAAGATTAAGGATGAGTCAGCGAAGCAAATCTAAGAGCTAATTTTTTATTGAAATGACAATAAGTAGCTAAGTTTCAATAAGTACTCGTAAACCTGTTAGCCGCTTATCAGCGAGACGCAGAACAATTACCAAGACAATAGCAGCGATTACCAATATCCGGGACATTCTTCGTGGCGCAAATCATTAATCTTATCTGCGAGAGCTTATGACGTATCTTTGGTACTTTTGGTCAAGTCAAAGGTCGTAAAATGTGGCTCCCAGTGTTTTAACTACTCTTTGTTTTGATAAAAAGGCAGATTATAGAAATATAATGGCCCTACGATAACACAGAAGTAACGTGCTTTAGATTCTTGTAGAGATTTGCATTATCGGCGACCAGGTGGCTAAGAACTCTACATTATGCTGACAAATTAAATGTACCTATCCTACCTAGTTAGTACGTTAGTACCTATGTCCTTCTCTTCATACTATGAAATCAAGGTTTTAATTTGCAAACAAAATAAGTAGCATTAGGTACGGCTAAAATTGGTTGTGACGGCCTACATGCCTAAAGTAGGTAAGTACAGTTGCGAATACGCTATTATACTTCGTGCAATGCCGAAACTTACTGGTCAGATTCTCTAAGTATATTTGATGAAGTAAAATGCGATTAGAATAACCCAAATATTCAATATTTGTTTATCGTAATACTAATCCACTTCATAAGACATCGACAAAAATGTGTGAAAATTTGCAAGCGTATTAGCAGTTTATTGGCAACTTGACCAAAGCTTTTCGTCCATTTAATTCTAGCCAATATGTTAATTCAATTTCCAAGCATTATTAAACTTGGCTAACAACTATTAGGTATAAAAACATATCTAACGACTCAAAGAACAAGACAATATTGCACGTAGATAGGCTTACCTCACTCACATACTGGTAAAACTCATGACTAAGAAGTAAAAAAAAAAACTAGATAAGATTACAGTCTTTTTTTAAAACTTCGTAGACTATGTATATACATAGTCTACGAAGTAGATTATATAATCTTGATTAGATTATATCATCTAAACAAATACGAAAGGATTTCAAAAAGTGCTTGCGACTTCGTGCTAGTAAGAATGACAGATCTCAATGCATGCAGAGGAAGTCGCCTCTATTGATTGCGTCATTGGTAATTTTTATATAATAGTATCATCATCATCATCATCATCGGCCTATCTTAATCCACTGCTGGAGATAGGCCTCTCCAATTGCACGCCACTGAGCACGATCCTTGGCCACTCTCATCCACTTACTGCCAGCTACTTTGCGAAGATCATCGCTCCATCTAGTCTGAGGGCGTCCCACAGCACGCTTACCGATTCGCAGTCTCTACTCAAGAACTCGTTTACCCCAGCGGTTATCGGTTCTTCGGCTGATATGGCCGGCCCTCTGCCGCTTCAGTTTGCTTATCCGTTATGTCGATGACTTTAGTTCTCAGTTGGATATAATAATATAAGATGATAAAATAATGACTGGCATAAGTGGGTAACGTATATGATGATGATGATATACTATGAATCTGACAGTTCGGGTATGAGGAGGATTTATGTGTACGTACCATAAGCCATTTTAAGACTTTGTAGGCACCTTAACAATTTTACAGAATAGTAAGTAATAAGTGTTGACGAACTAATTTTCAGAAAAATTATATCGCACTTTAACCGGTAAGTACGTAAAGTCATATTAATATTAAACACCAAACAAATAAACTGTTCCAATGAAATGAAAAACAACAAACACATATTTCCAAGAACAAGTTCCGCTTTAGTTTCTGTTAAATATCAAACTGAAAGTCGAAATAATAATGAACAGCAGGTAAATAATCTACTTACATGTCCCTGCGCATCCATCGTGTTATTCGTGAGCTTGAGCTTGCTAAATGAAACAGGATTGGCGGTCCAGTGGTGCCCCGGCGCCGGCGAGTCAGGGTGCAGCATGAGGCGGCGGGGGGACTGGGGCTCCGCGCCCCCCGCGGCCGCCCACGCGCCGCCCGCCCAGCGCCAGCGCCGCCGCCCCACCAGCGTCAGCTCCAGGAGTACGCAGTACTCCTCTCGGGGATCCAGACCGGATAGTGAGATGCGGAGGGAGGGGAACATGCGGCTGTAACAAAAGAGATGGTGTCATATTAATTCCTTGTTATATTATATTTAACAATCAATCTGAAATCTGAATTATTAGAAATAAAATTACAGACTGAACATTTATCACTCTACAGTTACGAATTTACCTAAGTACTTAGATGGAATACACAACCACAATTGAAAATTAGGAAAAAATATTCAGTGTCAATCTAATTCACCTGCAGAAATATTCCATATTATTATTAATTTTAAAACGCCTTGTATATGTATAGGTAGTTATCTAACTTAATATACTATCTATGTATAGATAGTATTTACATATTCTTTATATTTATCAAGCAAGCCCCTACACGAGCCTCTTGAAACGGTAAACACAGACATTAGTGTCAAATTTATAACATCTTTATTCTGTCAACTTGAAATCGTGTAGGTTTTGTCACAAAGTCCTCAAAAGGGGAATTGACAGTACGCAATCAAAGTGCCTACTCCGAAGCGTGCCCGCGTGGGAGGCATGTTTGTCCGTTGACAAAGCCTTCGTCAAAGCCGACTTAACACTATTCAATAGACAACGGAGGCAACAGACAGCTCTAAACTTACTTAATTCCCGAACAAAAGTCCATAAATTCCAATTCACGAAACAAAGGTGATAAACAAACATTTCTATTCGACAATGGGGTTAGCATTTTATCGTGATTGTAAAGTGTGTGATAGAGTAAAAGTGTTGGTCAACGAGGACCTTTTGGCACCCGTTTGTTCGGTCATAAAACGACAGTGTCATAAAGTCGGATGCATCTGGCGCCTGCGTTATCGAGAGACCGCCCAGCGACTGATTGCCGGTACACCGAATTACCGATACTTTGGGCGTAAATACGGTGGACGGAAAATTGATGCGGATTTCCAAACTAATTAGCCTTTTTTTAATTGCATGTTGTAAAATTTTGTGAGTTTCGGTAGTTAAGTAATTTGTGTTTATGACTTGTTGGCTAGAGTGGGTCCGAGTAGAGTTAAAAAAGTAAGAAGTGTCAAGAACTGAACCAAGCTGTTTTAGGTGTAGAAATCACATTTCTTGAATTATTTGTGGAATTATTAGCTTGCCTTTCATTAATTGCATGGAATCAGCTACTTTGGAACAATTTCGTTTGTCACAAAATACAATTAAATTAATCCTTTTAACTTACTATGTATATTTTTGGTATCAAATTTCAAAGCAATTCAACAGCTAGTGGGCGAAATTCAACATGAAACTTACAATTTACATATTTACCTACTACCAGTAGGTACCATACCTACTTATAATATTTATGTTTATAAACTTTTTGTTGCGAGTTAAATAAATACATTAAAAAACGGCTCCTATATTCTCAAAATGGTTACACCAACGCGTAAAATTGACTTATTAACTAACAACAAAACCTCGATAACTTCAATAACCGATAATCTACTCGTACAACTCCCACTTTTTCACGCATTCCATTAAAAAGCCGTACGGCCATCAGTCATAACAGCCTTATCAGTCTCCGGGAGGTCGCTAATGCAGTGGCCTGATAATACACCGACAGAGGGTCAATTAACAGAATCAGAATTAGCCGCCATTAAATGTTAACGATGCCCGCTACCGCCTTACGTATCGCGGCGGCAGAGGATTGGAATATGGAGCACTTTACTGATAAAGCGGAGTGAAAAATCATGCCAGTGTCGGTAAGATGAGGTGACAAATGAATACATATAAGTTATTTGATATGTGTGAATCGCAATTTCACAAAATAATATTATGTGAATTTTAAATTTTAATGCTGATACTGATGCTGAACCCATCTCCAAATTATATCATACCAACCATATTATTATAATTTTTCGCCGTTTTATCACCTAATTATTTTTAAGTATTATTAATTATAAATATGTATGTTAGTCTGTAAGGTATTTATCGTATGGGCCAAGTTGCCTGAAATAAATGAATTTATTATTATTATTTAGACCTCCCTTCACCTCCTAAATTTGTGTAGTAATTCATAGATGTTTCCCTACCCATTTGTGAGTATTTTATAACTCTCATATACCGGGTAAGGGCCTATAATATGAGCAAATAACTGAAAAACATTAGTCAGCTACTTTTAAAAATAATTTAATATACTTTTAAGTTTATTTGAAGAAGCAATGTAAAGCAAAATGCTTGATGTTTATAGCGTGACAGGCGACGTTAGTCCAGTTGTGTTCTAGGATGGCGTACATTGATAGCAGTATTTAATTTGTATGAAAAAAGGAAAATTCAGAGACTCCATTATTTTCGAAAGTAGCTGAACTAATGTTGTTCAGTTTCACGAGGATGATCTACGTTTTAATTTTTTGCTCGTATTACAGGCCACACCCGGTATGTTAGTGCTATATCGTACTTTTGACATGTGAATTGCATTTAATAAATAAATTCTCGTGGCACAGTGTTTGTACATACCTAAGCAAACTCTTCCGAAACGGCTTGACCGAATTTTTTTTGTGTATATTCGGTAATCCCGAGAATAGGACGTAAACTATTTCTCATACTTCTACGCGGACGAAGTCGCGGGCAACAGCTAGTATCCTAATATAAATGTATCAACTACCTATACTACCAACAGGACTAGGCTACGGAAATTTGGTAGCAGCCACCATATAATGTTGGTCCTTCGAGCTCGAGCCGGATTAACTTCAAAAAGATGAATTAGTTCGTCAACCTTTATGTTCTTAACGTTTTTTAATTTTTATTTAAGGTAGCATTGAAACCACTCAACACTCAAGACAACGAAAATTTCTGCACTAAATCATAAAAATGTTTCATTTTAAACGTTAAAAAACGTAACTTCATCCCAAATGCGTCAAATCAGTAAAAAAACTTGTCTCCCAAACACAGACAATGTTTACTGAACCCCTCCAAACATGTCATACGGTTTACAAATACGTTCAATACTGAAGTGTGTGCGCCGACGCCTCTTCTGTTGACCGTACATTGACAAATCTGTGCTTGCTACTGTAGCTATGCACTATCTCTACAGATAGCGCGACTGTGAAGTCTTTGAAGTCGCCGGCGCAGTCGATACTGCAGAATGTGTATTGATATACCTATTTAGTACTTTATAGGCTTGTGCTATCCTTTGCTGATAACTATGTCTGCGGTAGGCTTTAAGTTTTTTTTATTTAGATACCTAAGTACAGCGAAACGAAAACGATGGTATCCCTTTTTCTTTATTGTAAGTGGACCACCAAAGTAACTTCAAATGATCTTTGAAATTAAATGAAATCTCTTGTTTTAAAGTCTTTATTTATATGATGACATGCAAATGTAATAAAGATACTATAAAACCCGAACTATATAAAAAGGGCTCTCAACTTCAAAATGATTTAGTAGAAGCGCTTGATTTAAAACGCTTCTTAAAAATATACCTATCGATTGAGCATTGTCTCTCTCTCACTTATCGCTTAAGTGAAGAGTTGGAAAAAGATAGAAATAGTGAAGGTATTCCTTCATTGTAATATGAAATTGAATGGGCTGACCTGCCGTCGCGGGCGGCAGGCACAGCTTAAGCACAAACAATGGGACCACCAGAACGTTTGAATAAACTTTAGAGTGGGTCGTAAATCGGTAACAACCCGCCAATTGCCGCACAGAGGCGCGAACAACCCTAGCCGAAACGGTCACATCCGCTCTAACATCCGCACTCGAAAACATTCGGCAAAAACCGATTGACACAGCACTAGCCGCGGATGTCGCTCAAATTTATTGAAGCCGAAACGGAAAAGATTAGTTTGCTCAAAAGCTGATAATTGCTGATATGAAACAGGTTGTGTCCGTAAATTAAGTCTTGCTCAAGTTCATTAAACTTTGAAGTAACAACATGAGTCTGTTAATTAACATGTCAAGATTCTATGCATCAAGTAAGACTTAAATAAATTGATTACCTCCTTATCTACTAATCCAGTAACTTTGTCGCCTGAAAGTATGGGGGCAGTATGCGTCAAATCCGGTAGTTCTGAAATTTTGCAGACTTGTTTATGATGTTGGCCTAATGAATAATCCAAGTTTGTGACCTCGAGCGCCGAACGCAACTTTGTCAAAAATCGAAAAAAACCGCGAAAAAATCGATATTTTTTTCAAATTTTGGCGATTATAACCCTAAAGGACTAGTGTTCGAAAAAACTTTCTTAGAACGTTTTAAAGAAGACTAAATTTGCTACAACATGATACTAGAATTGTCTCTGTGGACCCAATAGTTTCTAAGATTAAGCCTTTCAAAGTTTATCATTTTTTCGAACTTCGCAATTTAGGCAACCACAACACCTATAACCTTGACGAGCTGCGGTACCGACTATTCACTAGGGCTGCGACGAAAACCAGCTTCAATCTAGCCAGGTTACCTCCCACAAGAGACTCTGCTCGATTTCACTCCTTGCGGACATACCATCAGATAAAAATTTGTCCTTGCATCAGTAATTCACATACATATCATTCATCATTTTCTATTCTCATGTACAATCTTCTTACAGGTACAGGCGTGGTTGGGAGTCACACTTAACCCTGGGGGTGACTATATACACACCACAAAGCCTCAATCCCAAAACGATGACCAGAAATGCAGCCCCACAACACCTCTTGCAGATGATTACTTGCGGCTGCACGAAGGGTTGTGGAATCGCGTGCAGCTGCAGGAAGACAGGATTAAAATACTCATCAGTCTGTAGGCACTGCAGCGAGGCCTCTTGTGACAATATACCTGATGTTGCAGTAGTAAAATCCTAGAAGGCGACGATCTGTCCGATGTCGAAATGGAGGATGACTTGACGGCACAAAACGTCGACGATTCATTACCATCCCCTGATGGGGATATGCCATCCCAATACGTCGATCCAGATACGGACGAACCTCAACCGGGACCTTCCAAAAGGGCCAAATTAATTTGATTTTTTGATTTTGAATATTACTCAATTTCCTAACAAATAAACTTATTAACTTCTGTTGTACTTTTCTTTTTTATTTACTTCATTATTCGTAGCTTAGCTTTAACATCATCGTTCACACTCCTCTTTATCTTTTTTAACATCCTATCATAAAGTACAGGGCTTCGATAGTATAATCAGGGTCAAAATTCATTCAGAACGACAGAATCGCAAAAAATTGCGAAGTTCGTAAAAATGATAAACTTTGAAAGGCTTAATCTTGGAAACTATTGGGTCCACAGAGACAATTCTTGTATCATATTGTAGCAAATTTAGTCTTCTTTAAAACGTTTTAAGAAAGTTTTTTCAAACACTAGTTCTTTAGTGTTATAATCGCCAAAAAATACGTTTTTTTCGCGGTTTTTTCGATTTTTGACAAAGTTGCGTTCGGCGCTCGAGGTCACAAACTTGGATTATTCATTAGGACAACATCATAAACAAGTGTGCAAAAATTCAGAACTACCGGATTTGACGCATACTGCCGATGTATAAAGTTACTGGACTATACCGTCAGAGAAACGTTGTTCTCTATAAATCTGTGGTAAAATTTACGAGACGTTCACAAGTAGTAACAGATTAGTCGGGAGCCGTATTGCCCGCGTTACTCGTCGCCCTCTCCTTCACCCTAACCTATCCTACGCTACTGTTATCTTTACTGCTAATTTCATGGTCTTTTTATCGCCCAAGTTCAATGTTAAGCAGCAAGGCGTCGTTAACGTGACAACCCCGTCGTTGTCCCACGACATCTGCTTCATTTACACTGCGGGTTGTAACTTTAAAGATAAACAAACTCTCCGATTCTCGAGAGCCAAAACATAAGAATGCATATATCCAGTCTAACCCGCGCTCATTAGCGCACACACGAGAGGTCCGGCCAGTTTTTTCCGTCCGCCCAGATGTGAGGCTGAGCAAACAATCCTCCATAACCTGGCTGGTAAAAAATCGGACACCTGGAAGTGTCAAATTGTTCACTAACCCTGTGAGAGCGGCCGTGTGAATCGCCGACCGACGTGTTAATCCCACGGCTCGACCCTTCCACGCTTTTTGTCTCTGCTACGAAGCTATAAGAAGCGGCTTCAGGTACTTATCAATTATTATCGCATGACATTGAATCGTAGACACGAACTTCTAATGTCAACAAATAATACTGGTTTTTGTCTGGGATGTTCATCAAAAAAAGTTGTGTGATCACATGTGTTAATTGTAGCTTTGCGTGCAGCTATCGTGATGGGCGCGGGGCAGCGTGCGCGCCGCACACCCCGCGCATGACAATGGCGGTATTGCGCGGCGCCGGGCGCGCGGACGCAACCACAAATTGATATCGCCCGCGGCTGAGGCAGGCCCCGTCATTGTTGTTTTAGTTAAGTGGGTTGTTAGCCAGAACGGAACTGTTGTCGATGAATCAGCAACTAATACCGATCACAATGCTCTCCGCTACATATCAGGGGCGTTTCCGATCCGCTATAAGTACTATGTTTATTCTCGCTGACAAATATCCAGTTGTGACACGGATGTCAAAATTTAAAGTCAATAAATTCGCGCAGAAAAAAATAACAGTTTTTAAAATGCTTTCATAAGGCTTTGTGTTTGTAATATCCCAAAAACGAGCGCTCCATATGCAGTTCAGGCGCGCCTCCGCAAACCAAACAAACTACACTTCTAAAGCAATACACTCGTAACCAAAACAAATAAACCAATTTAGGGCCGGCCACAAAAAAGTCTCGGAATCGTCTCGAGCGGTGCAACGCCGTATTAGCATATTGATGGGCATCGTCTATCTGTCGTCCTTTGTCTAAAATCAGCGACACCACCTTCAATCATAACGATCGCGACAGAAAAAAATATTTTATTATATTTTTTATCGCCGGTGTTTTGCCGGTTTTTGCAGACAGGTGGTGAACAAAAACAGGTAAATGCGTCAGAGTGAATTCTAATGCGCGTTAAAGTATCATGTTGGAAGGTAATTGTGAGAGACGAGTTTACCCGTTAGTGTAGTTTGTCGGGAGGTTAGCGCGCGGCGGGAGCGCGGGCGGGCGTGAGCGGGTCTCCCGGGACAAAGCTCGCCCGCAGAGAGCACCTGTGACATGTTTATGTGCTACTCGTCGCCAAATTTACAGCCTCCCGGACACCGCCGTAGGAGAAATTGGAAATTTTTAATCACCGCGCCGGCGCCCCTTGTATGAGCCCGACAAGGTTGCGTTTAATTGCAACGAGATTGCATTACGGCTGCAAATTATAAAGCGTCAGCCTTTACCGCTGCTAATTAACTTTTGATGTTATCCCATTGATTTTGCCGAATCGATATCGGCAATCAGTGTGATGGCTTTAAACATTAAGATTGGTTTGATTTCAGCTGGGTTTTAATAATGTTTAATCTTGAGTCTTAATCCGCAAGGATGTGGTTCTTAAATTGATTGATTACAAAGTGCTACTTTATTTCGAGTGCGAAATTGATTACGTGCATACAAGAGGCGCCGGCGCCGGCGCTGCTCGTAAATTGCGAGGGCAAGGGCCGCGCGTAAATCAGTTGACAGCGCCGCCAAAGCGCAGGCGCTTATCGACGGTCCATCTATAGCGTATTATGCGCCTTTTGACGCCGCTCGGACAACGGCCGTTTAGATACCATAGCTATTTTACGGGGTAATTGATTAAGTACCGTTAGGTATATTGACGATATGATAGTAGGTACTTGTGTCTCGAGTATAACGCAAAGTAGCGAAATTAGCTGCTTGCTATTATATTTGTATCATAAACGAGTAGTACCCAAACAATCGTGTCTGTGAAAAACACTTAAGACTTTCCGATGGATTTTCTAATGGCTCTAGTCTAATACAAAACGCAAACGAGAAGGAGCAGACATGGAACTCTCCGATTTAAAAAAAGAACAAATTGTCTAATTCAAATGAATCCCAAAAATTGATCTGTAACGTGGTCATAATCATGCGTGAAGTTGTATTGATCATGAGTTCGGGAGTAGGGTTGCCATGTTTTAAAACCGGAAAGCTGGACTGACCAGAGAGTTTAGTCGGATTTTTTGGTAAAAAAAGTTTGGAATGCGAAGGAAAAGTGCTAGTCCGCTCGCTGTCTCGCTTGTGCTAACGATATACAAAGTGAGACGTGTTTTTTTTTATTCGTCTGGAAGGAAAACGAGCAAGTGGGTCTCCTGGTGCTAAGAGATCACCACCGCCCATAAACATCTGCAACACCAGGGGTATTGCAGATGCGTTGCCAACCTAGAGGCCTAAGATGGAATACCTCAAGTGCCAGTAATTTCACCGGCTGTCTTACTCTCCACGCCGAAACACAGCAGTGCAAGCACTGCTGCTTCACGGCAGGATTAGCGAGCAAGATGGTGGTAGCAATCCGGGCGGACCTTGCACAAGGTCCTACCACCTGCAAAACAGTGTTGAACAGTGTTGAACAGAAACAAACAGGCGACGTAAAAAAATATCAAATAAAAAAGCTTTATACAAGTCTAATTTGGCTGCGCACGCAATAAAAAGCCTGACTGTGTCCGGCTTTATCCGGACGCCTGGCAACACTACTCGGGACCAGTGGCGATCGCTCGTTAGCTCCCGACCCCAAATAAATCACTGTTTTATGAGAACACCATTTTTTAACCTCAAACTTAATGAAATGCGAGCGCAGTATGGGACCCGACTAGTGACATTAAAAACGACAAACCATAAGGACGGACAGTTTCTAATTATAATCCTGTCAAAGCTGCGATATAAGGAAGAATTGATGATCACCTCAAACAAGAGATTTTATCTGAGATAGCGATCGGCGAGATAGTAGCTGTTGAATCGTAATAGCTTATCGTGTTTTTCTAAGTTCGGCTAAATACAAATGAATGTTGCGATGGCCTTGTGGATTTGGGACAGCATTAAAAAGGGCCGCCTCGACAATATTTGTTAAAAGTAGCAATAAAGACGACACTTAGTTATCCCTTGCCATTCTGACGACACATTAAACCCAGGAGATAGCGGTAGGTCAGTCAATCACCGGTGATATGGAAACGAAGAACATGACAGAAAAAAGGTATTTACGACTCTTCCCAAAAAATTTAACACAAATTAAGTAGGTTATATTTCTTCTTTCTTTCTTATTGCTTTCTAAATTCAATTTGAATATGTGTAAATATTTCATCAAAAAACTTATTTGCAGGTGGTAGGACCTTGCGCAAGGTCTGCCCGGATCGCTACCACCCTCTTGCTCTCTAATCCTGCCGTGAAGCAGCAGTGCTTGCACTGTTGTGTTTCGGCGTGGAGCGTCAGACAGCCGGTGAAATAACTGGCACTTGAGGTATCCCATCTTGGGCCTCTAGGTTGGCAACGCATCTGCAATACCCCTGATATTGCAGATGTTTATGGGCGATGGTGATCTCTTACCATCAGGAGATCCACTAGCTCGTTTGCCATCCAGTCGCATAATAAAAAAATCAAAAATTCTTACTCTTTAGCTATCGGTGCCATTAGGGTATTGGGTTCATATACCTAGTTAGACGCCTTAATGTAAAATAAGAATAATTGTTTTTTTTTATCCATTACTCTACACCTCTCGATATATCTATGAAGTAATAGTTATTTGTGAAGAACAATTGCCTACACATGCATAAGTAAGTGTAATCAGTTATTTATGCAGACCTGTCAGCAACACGCGGAACCGCTCGCAAACCAGAACAAACGACTATCAATCAGGCACAGGATCTGCGCTCGTCCTACCGTGATGCCGCGATCCCTAGAACTGCTACTGTCTTAGCTTACGGAGTTAATCAGAGACATATGTCTGGGTGGTACGATCCATTTTGGTTCAAGGGGGCGAATGAATGGCGCCAGTATTTTAGGATTTTCGAAGAAGAGAGAGATACGGCGCGGATTAAAGCGCACACGCACTCAGTGACGCCGACAAAGAGGCCGCCGCACGCGAGTCTGCGCCGATTCACAATTAAGCCAGTGTGTGTTAATTGGTATTAATTTGGTGTGTGTGGCCTAAGTAAGATTGGGCAGCGAGTTACGTGGCCTAGAAATGTAAGTCTAGGTCTCGAAGCTGAAAACCTATGAGGGTCCAATTTAAAACATTTCCTAACATAACCTAACCTAACTGTTAAAGGCAAAAAGAATAAAGTTAACCTATAGAAAAGAGAAAAATAAAATAAAGTAATTAAATTGATAAAATTGAATAACTATGCTGTGCTGAAAAGGCTGTTAAAACAATCGCAATATGTGTGACGTCGTGGTTTCCTTTTTTTTTCAAATGTGCAATTTTTATTCTATTTATGTACTGAATTCCTCTGGCTCTCTTTCTTTCTCTACATATAAAGATACTATCGGAATCACGTACGTGTACATTTCAAAACGAATGACAGAAATCCCTATGTGGGGGCATCTCATTGAAAGGTAAAGCTTTAACGGAACACACACGAAGTCCGCGACTTCTTGTCATTGGCTTCTGATTGCATGATCCATTCACTTGAAGAACTAAATGACAGGTAATTCATTAATCATCTGAAATCATCTGGCTGGACAGTAGCCGTAGGTATACTTTAAGACATGGGACATAGCACAGCTGCAACTATTAATCTTGTTTCTCATGTAGGTAGTCATGTACGAGACATGAAATATTTCATTCATTGTACATCTCATCGTTCTCACCATGCAATTCTTCGCAAACATATACAGTAAAGTTAAATAGGTAGCTAATTTTTTGCACATAAAATAGATTGGTGATTAAATTAGCTTCTTAACGCGGAGCTCCGTCGACATTGTTTCTGTGTTCATTAATATTAGGTAAAAGTGAGATTGTGAAAATAAGCTTCAGTAGTATGCTTTTTTACTTAAGTGGTTATTGTAATTGTAACTGTCACAATACAAGTCAAGCAAACCTTATTTTATTACAAACTAGCTGACCCGGCAAACTTAGTACCGCCTCATTTTTTTTTTTCATATTTACCTACTCACCTTTTAAACCTTCCCTGGACTTCCACAAATAATTCAAAACATAAATTAGCCAAATCGGTCCAGCCGTTCTCGAGTTTTAGCGAGACTAACGAACAGCAATTCATTTTTATATATAATTAATTAATCTGTTAATCCCTTAAGAAAATACATCCTATTCGACCATAAAAGGGCGATTATTAGAGCGTTTCAACCGCCTCGTTATTCTCATCATATTTTTTACTGAATGATCTGAAGATGATTTCGCGACGCCGATTTTCAGTGAGGCCTGTTACAGTTACACAGGTTGCTGTCACCAGGGACACATCCCAGAACTGACTTATGTTACGAATTTACTACTTTATACAAAACGAGGATTACAAGACGAAACATTCAGTTATGTACAGTTTACTTAAAGTGAAATCATATGAGTTGATTATAATAAACTAGCGTTTACCAGCGGCTTCGCACGCGTAAGTTATTACAGAAGTTGAATTGGAATTCCGGGATTTTATTATATTCTCGTAGGAATTCTCTAAAATTACATTGTGGTTTTCATTGACGTTAAATTAAAACACCCATGCCAAATTTAATGGATCTAAACCCAACGATTGCCATTCTGAGATTTTATCCATATAGGTACCATGGGAACATCGGGATAAAAAGTAGCCTATGTGATATTCTAGACGTCCAGCTACCTACATACCAAATTTCATGACTTGAAAGCCGAGCGGAAGGTATTCAGAGATTGAATCCCTATCCCGTGGGAAAATCGGGATAAAAAGTATTCTATGTTTTAGTCTACGCACGGAACAAATTACCTACTATATATTTTCTCTGTAAGTGAATTTGTATATTCTTAAGAGAAAATAAATATCTTAAACCTAACCTAACCTAATCCAGGTTACAAGCTAACTTTTTGCCGAATTTTATCCGAATTCGTCAAGTCGTTTCAGCGTGAAAACGTAACAAACATACTCACTCACTGACAAATTTTCACATTTATAATATTAACTAGCATTTGCCCGCGACTTCGCCCGCGTGGTATTCATCGGTTATCGCGCGCTGCTCCCTCAGGAATAGTGCATTTTTCCGGGATAAAAATTACTTTATGTCACTCTCAGGGCTAGAAACTATCTCTATGCCAAAAATCACGTCGATCCGTCGCTCCGTTACGGCGTGAAAGCGTAACAAACAAACTCACTTTCCCCTTTATAATAGTAAGGATATTTATAAGGAAGGATTTAAACCCTTCCCGCTTCCTCCGCCCCCATAGCCCGCAGTACCGCGAATCGCGCCAAGGCTGGCCTGATGTGTGGAGTTCAAACGCGCCGCGTCGCAGCAATTAGTGGATGGATTGCGACATCCCACTTCGTGCTATTGACATTGAACACTTGTTACACATTTCACGGAAACCGCTGGTGTCTCGGCTAATTTGTCGACGCGTGAATTACATTGTAGTGTGGATGTTTGCTTATGAACGGTAGATTTGTTAGTTTATTTGCTGACTGGCTTTTAGAAGCTTAGTTTGTGCGTCTAAGCAACGATTTTTTCTTAAAATTGGGACGGTTACGGCAAATCTTTTCCTATGTAGTGATTGAATCCTTTCTTCTTAAATTTAATCCATAAGCGATCGATTGCCGGAATCGCTTTATTTAAACATGAAGAGGTATGTGGTTTTTATCAGTTTTGAAAATTTTACTCCTAGCAAATTTCCTTCTAGAGCTTCTTGATGACTAACAGATAGAAATTAAGAAAGTAAGTACATAAAAAATATCTGTTTATTTCACTAAGTTACAAAATAATCTGCCACTTAGATTCTTATCTTAGTTTTTAAAGATGTACAACCATGCAGAGCCTTTAGATTCTAGAGTGGTATTTCAAACGACTTTAAAAAAGGAGCAGGTCCTCAATTCGTCTGTATGTTGTGTTTTAGTTGCTATGTCATTACATGTCTTTGAATAGGTAGACGTCTGAATATCGAATGTTAAAATATTGAACGGGTCATAATATCTGAAACCGAAAACTTTTCAGGATTAATTAAAACGGCATCGTATAGAACCCCTTGGTTTAGGTTAGATTAGATTTATAACAATCTAAAAAAAATACAGTCTTTACAGAAATTTATACCTTTTCGATATTATGACCCACTCGATATTTTAACATTCGATATATATTAACGTAACCCTTTGAATAGGTAAAAAGTAATAAAGCAGACGACTCACGAAAACCAAGAAATTCCTCCGCACCGTTTCTCCCACGTCTACCTAGAACCCTTAAACTTCGTATTCATCAAAAGGCTCCATCAGGACCCGGCATGACACCACGACGGGTTTATGCGGGAATCGTGGGTCCCCACCCACCCGCTATCGCACGGTAGCCGGCGATATCATCGCGATGCGCGAGCGATGCTATCTGCCTCACGACTCTACCGACACGCGATCATCGAGCGACATTCACGTTCATTGCATGATTAAGGCGCTCACCGCGAGTGTGTTTACTGATAATACGCGCAATGTATTGTTTATACCCTTGACGAGCCGCCAGTCGCGCGTAGTCGCGGTGGTGGCTTTTATAGGCGCGGGAGCACGAACCGCGGGTGGCACACCCTTGGGTCAGTCCTCGTATACAAGCTACATAAATGGGAAAGAAAGTTTGTATGTATGTAACCGTTTCGGCTAAGGATAGTAAAGCGCACTTTCCCGAAATGAATACTTTAATATTTTAATCAATAGGTATGTACAATGTACACTGGCAGAACATGTTTACATTTGCTCATTCAGGAGGTACAATTCTTTTCCCTAAATACATTGCATAAACAAGTTTTCTTATAATTTGATGCTGGTGTTCCTTTGCAGAGATCCATATCAATTTTACATATTAGGTATGTTACAAGGGCGGGGTTGATCGTGTTAACAAATGTGTCGCAGAGACTTAGCTGTCGCTCGTGACAGCAAAACGGAGAGATAATAATATTTACATTTTTCCTTATAGGCAGTAAAAAGTGTTAATGCTTTGTTGATTGAATATTAAATAGTTCTTGGAATCCATAATTTTATAAAGGTATAAATATAAGCGCAATAAAGGCCAATAATTATCATTAGTACAGAAGCAACAACTTGTCATATTTTTACACATCTAATTGCCCAGTAGGTATTTAAGCACGTTTAATTTTTAATAGACTAACTTATTAAAAATGTGAATTTTTCTATTAGAAAGTGTTTTACAATCCAAAGCCATTGTATTAGTAATGATAAACATAAACATGCGTAATTGAAAAAATAGTTAGCACTTCATTAAAATCGGAATTCTTGGAAATAAATCGTTTGTGGTGAATATCAATAATGGACCTTTTAGATCGATAAATGACTCTCACAATATAAAAGGATCTTTCCTCGTTTTCACTGGTTACATGGCGATATAAAATCAAAACGTTTATTCTGTAATTATATGGGAAAAGAGTCTTTTAAATGTTGCTATCTTTAAACTAACTGAGCTTACGGATTCACCATCACGATTATCAAAAAGAATACATCGTAAGCGTTTCAGAAAAACTTTAAAAAAAGTTGTCGGCCAGCAAAATAAGCTACGTGAAAAAATATATAAAACTAGCTGCTGCCCGCGACTTTCTATTGTTCATTCCTCCTGCCTGCTACCTTTTTTTCGTCTGCTTTTCCAAACAGAAAATTTATAAAGGCCTCTATAAATCGTAGGTATACTTCGATTGATTGTGCTTGCAATACATATTGATTTTTAGACATAATATCCTGAGACATGCGCGCGCGCATGGCGCCAGCGCCACATTTACATGCGCGGACGACACGCCCGCGTCTGATTTTATCGCGTCCTCAGGGAGCGCTTCGGGATGAAGATCGAGCCGTAAGGCGAGCTACTGATGATTATTTGGAATAAAATATGTTCAGCTATGTGTATGCCTACCGTAACCTCTCTAATGATCTTGCGTGAAATGTAACAAATTCAAAGATGTAAGTATAGTATGTCAGATACGACGGGTCGTACGTGACGCGCTTTTTACGGCTGTTATGATTGACGACGCACCCTGTATACACTCATACACATAACAGCTTCTTGGAGACAAGAAATGTTCCACTTAGCACCGTCAGGTTAGGACCCTTACACATTAACACGATACGATGTCGCGTTGTACTACGACGCGGCATTGTTTCTCGATGCAGTGTCGTGTCGTATAGTGTTTGTATGTAAGAACCTTTAAGTTAATTTTACTTTAGTTTTGTATCTACGAGTACTGTTATGATTAAGAAATCTGTAAATATAAAACGGTATAAAATGTTATTAAGAATCTGCTAACGACCACCCACGGACATTTAATTATGGGTAAAAACAAATAAAATAATTATTAGATATGTACCTACTTAATTTATTTCCTTTATCTAACTTTAGATTTAAGTATCTATAGTTTGTATAGGTTATCACGATTGAACATTAAAAAAAAGTCAATACAATTTTGACAAAACAAAACAAAACAAAACTGACAAAAAAATAGAGACTTATTCCTTCAATCGAATAAAAAAAAATCAGAAATACCTAAATCCGTAAAAAATAAGTAAAGGGTGCTTACATTTAAAATTAAAAATTACCATGAATGGCACAGATTCCCGTAAAGAGTGGTGTAGAGAAAGAAAGAGTTTTTATTCAAAAACAGATAGTACTAAGGCGAGCACACCCCTCGTTATGAGCACGTAGAGCCCTACACGTGCACGTGAGGGCCTGTCGGGTGCTGGTAATCCTCAGACGCCACGGTAGCCGCGTTGCCCACTTCACGTCACCACAAGTACCAAGGGTGGGCGTGATTAGTGACTCGAAGTACCAAACAAAGACTCTTGCTTTTAATAATATATTTTTTTATCGAGGGACTAAAATAAGCTAATATGTACTCGAGGTGCATATAGCCACCCGAGCTTTAGCGAGGGTGTCTATTTATCCTAGGGTTCATATATTGACTTTTAGTCTCGAGGTGAAATGAGAAGTGAAAAGATTGTGCCAGTTCAAAAAATTTGAATTCCGATTTTAGAAACCTGCCCTTCCCTTGGGAGATATAAAAAGTGACTAAGGAACTTAATGTTAGAGTGAGCTGCAGCTCTTTCTATTGCCAATTACGAACTCCGGCTGGACTCTAGCTCTGCGATGTGGATGACATGGGGAAACCACCACTCTACATTCCCAAAGAAGTTGTCATGAAGGTTCACTAGCGACTTAAGAGAAGGTATTTCATGACAAAAATTGACTACCTGAAAAAGCTTTTAAAAACCAAAGTGGTGTCTTGTAGACATTCTTGCGTAATGCCCGTTGCGCGCTCGCAATGACGTCATCTTTCGAGGTAAAGTAATAAACAAATGAAATGTTGTCATTTGTTTCTTCCAAAAAATACCAGTTGACGCTTTAAATGAATGCTGAATTGTTAATCAAGCCCACTTTATTAGTGGAATTCGGCACCCCAGATGCCTCCGCCGCGCGCATTAAAATTTGTTAGCGAACGTTTGTGGCCGTGAGAATTATCCCCGAGTTCCACGTAACATGGGTTAAATGCTTGTATCGGGAGATACCGATCTAACCCGAGCTGCTCGTTGGCGCCATAAAAACAAAACATCTTCAACACGACCACTTTCTTCCCTAAATTATTCGAGGAATTTACGACGTTTCGGCCAACAAAAATGTTATAACCTAATGAGAAATTATCATCAGCCCGCTGTCGTCCGGCAAAAAACAAATCAAGCGCCCGAACGCTGGAACGCGTATTTTTTACATTCTAAATTCGAATTATAGTTTTCGTGTTTGTTTTTTCACGAATCGTCGATTGTTTTAGACCGTGGCGGCAAGGTGCGGGAGCCGGCGATGACTGCGCCGAGACGCGTGTTGGATCTGCGGTCGTGTGCACGCTACATCGCTACGCGGCTGTAGACTTGCCTTTGATGGCCGCAATGGAAAGAGTCCTGTGACAAATGACGCGCGCCGGCAGTTCCCTGGAGATATGACAGGTCGCGATATGATCGCTCGGCGCGTGCTTCGGATGCCGGGCCCACGTTTGCTCCTCTTAGCCGGAATTACCCATTACATTCAATGACGTTACGCTTTTGTCCAATGACAAAATGTCCCGTGATTTCATGTAAGCCATCATTATAGTAAACGTTTTCAATCAATTTAAAAGGTGTACAAACAACCTCATTGTAGATAGGTATTAAGGTGTTTAGAGCAATTTACAGCTTCGTAGACTTTAGCACTCAGCGGCGCACCTTCTGCTGGATTACACAGTATGTCAGTGGGTATGTAATTGACGTTGCTCGCACGACTGCCTATTGCGTTTACAGAACGTTTTCAATCACTCCTCAAATCAGATAAAGTCATAGTCAAAAATTATGAAGCATTATGTCAGTTTAGTATTCGAGTAGCGCTAAGCGAGCCGCCGCGCCGACAATCAATATGTTTGATCTGAGCCGTTGGCAGGTCTATGCGGAGTCTGGTGTCGTCTGCTGGAGCGGGCGCTGGTGGATGCGGCATGCGGCTGTCATAATCTGATTATTAGTGCTGCGTGCGCTGGGCGGGGCGCGCGGCGGGCGGCCGGCGGCGCGGCAGGCGGTCGGCGCCCGCGCACGTCCCGCTCGGGCGCGCGCGCGCCGCGCCCCGTGCGACAGGGACCGCGCTATGCCGCGCAGCGCACAGGCGACAAACGACCCGTGGTAAAACAAAAGGAATGTCGGCGGCGACGCTTTGAGGCGCCCGGCGCCGGGCCCCGCGCCCTAATCACCCATTTTAATTACGACACAGATCGAATCAATTAATCGGTATTTCTGTTAAAACAAGCGCCGGAATGAGCTTAGCCCGCCGTAATACGAAATCGTGGAGACGAGATCCGAGGCGCGATACGTCTTTCACTCATAAACGTTTCATAGAATGATGATAAGATTCGTATGATTTACCGCGAGCGCGACACCGCTCGAGTTCAGTTCAGCCGCGATCACTGACCATGGTAGCTACACCATGGAGATGCATTGATGCATCCTCAAACATTTTTAATTATAACTTATGATTTTTTCAAGCGAATTCGGGTTCGCCCTTCCCCTCGAATAACACGAGAATAAATAACGAGTTTTTGTGTTGTATGTTTGTTTTAAAATGGCGGGAGGTCCGCGCGACGACACGCGAGCGAGCTGCGCGGCGCGGGCGCGCCCATTTGTCATATTTCGGTTTGGAGAAAAAACAAATAGAACAAGTTAAGTCTATTCTAACCAGTGTTTGTTTGTAGGACGGTTATTGAGGGTCGAGTATTATCCGCCGCGGACAGATGGACTGTGTCAGATTTGTCCAATTTACGTTACGTTTTGTGTTTTTGCTAGACCCAAAGCGACGAGAAACTTATGGCGTGTCCTAATGTAAACAGAAGAGGATAAAGATTTACAAGCATAAACTAATGCACCATTACTGAATGCTATTAAATAATTAACTGTTATCGATCAGTCTATGATTGCTGGTCCGCCTGGCAGGAGGGTAAAAATATTGTACCATCTTTAATGTTTGATACCAGTATTAGAGCATGTTTTAGGACACTATAAGGTACTAATAATGATATCGTGTTAAATATATCACTTGTATTGATTGGTTAACTCGTATAATTCCTACAGTCAGCATCAAAAGTATCGGATCCCTTTTTTCAATTGCCTGATTGACACCTTGACAATCTTTCATGGTGATTAGTACGTGGCTGTAAAACAACAAGGTATGAAAGTTTATAGCTACTTTTAATAGTTTTAGTGCTGACTGTACCTAGTTGAGAAAGTGACTTACATTATTACTTAAGTAGTTATCACTGTATAGTGGAGCGTTGTCGACTAATTAGGAGTAGATTGCGCTCTAGGGCAAAACTATGGGCATCCCTGATCGACCTGTCTGATTGGTTTGTATTGAACAAGCTAGCTAACAATTATTAAGTCGAATCTAATGTATAAATTTCTCGGGTCAAAAATGTTTGTGACCAAACTCCTTCCAAACGACTTGACCGATTTTTATGATTTTTTGCTACAGCTAGTAAAAACATAAAAAAACGCAGATGTGTCGTAGGGCTACAAACATAGCCACGTCCCCGACGCCCTTCGACGCCTATTCGTCGACACAGGTAGAAAGGTTGTTAGCTTCGAAAATTCAAAATTTAAACACATAGAGCAAGATGGCAGCCGCGCAGGTGTTAACTCCGCCGCAGCCAGCCTGCACAAACGAACCGCCCAAATCCCCGTGTTTGCGTTACCAATTCACCGACCGGCCCACTCGCGAACCTCGCCTAATCAACGTAGGAACCGCTTCAGCTGTTTGAACAACCACTAAAAGCACTCAGACTTAGTTCGTAGTTCTTATGCTTCGTTATTTGTATGGACGCGGTTTCAATAACTTAATTACGTCTAGGACTCAATACGAGGAATAAATGAAATATTTTTGAGCCATTTCGGGTCGCATGGCGCCAGGGCCGGCGCCGGCGCGCCCCCGGCCGCTCTCACGCGGGATCATTAATACAAAACAAACAAAAGTGACCTCTAGACGGGCGCGCAGCTAACGAGATTCACCAAACGGTCGGATAAAGCGGTAAATTATTGGAATGCTAACCGCTCGGTGGTCGTCCGTTCACGAAAAAAACGTGTTAAGGAGATGACAAGAGCACGGATGAGCTGGGCTAATTATCCGCGGCGCAAAAAGAGCGGCGACACGGCGCAGGCGCGCGGGACACCGCCCGGGCATGCGCTGAGCCGAACAACGCCAGTTTTTGCGGCGATATTTAATAACAGCGACGCTGGCGACGCGACGTGTCTTAGCTTTCGAACTGTAATTATACGCCATTAATTACAGTGCTTTTTTTATTATTCTGGTGCCGACGGCGGCGACATTCGTTATCGATCAAACTTTCTTCTGCGCACGGAGGAAGGGGGCTACTATGAAATTCGAAAATCGAAGCTCGTATCGTACCGTCCCTCTCACTCTTATATTACCTAAAATAAGCGTCAGCAGGACGGCAAGATCGAAGTAAGAATTTTGCTCTTCGTAAATAGGGCCAGGGCTGCGAGCGTCGCTAATGAGGAAGTGCTCGGAGGCTGCTGCGCGGGCGACCGCCGCAGCGCGACCCACGACGTCCGACCTATATAATTTCTTCACTCGCTACACATTATCGATCCCGTAAAAAACATAATTGTGGGGGTACCATCCTAAAGCAAACAAGCTTATAATAAGCTGTAATTTGTGCTCGGCCATTTAGAGAAATGCACAAATTGCCGAGGCAGCTGTTTGTTTTGTCTATGACGGAGGTCCGGGCTCCCAAATTATCCGTTAACAAGCCCCGCGTCAGATTCGGCAGCCCTAATGGGTTTTCGTTAAGTTTTTGTTGTACCTTTTTGAATTTATGACGAGTAATATGTTTTCTTATATTTGATTCTGGAATTGCGACAGCTGCATCGCTTAATTGACTAGATGGTTAGTCGGAGTGAGATAATTATTATTATTATTATCTCTCAAACCGAGCCGTTCCCTACCGCGCTGCAATGCACAGCGCTAAGTAATTCATGGAAATACTTATTAAGAAAACTCACTTACCAATTAAAGCAGCTACTTCTAAACTAGGAGTTGCACACAACTGCTTCCCAGTGCTCTACATGCATAAATATTCTACCGCGAAACAAAAAATAAGCAATTTTTAATAAGTTGTTTTGCTGGTGGACCTTGTGTAAGGTCCACCCGGATTGCTACCACCATCTTGCTCGCTAATCGTGCCGTGAAATAGCAGTGCTTGCACTGTTGTGTTTCGGCGTGGAGAGTAAGACATCCGGTGAAATTACTGACACTTGAGGTATCCCATCTTAGACCTTTAGGTTGGCAACGCATCTGCATTCCCCCTGGTGATGTAGATATCTATGGGAGGTAGTGAACTCTTACCATCAGGAAACCCAATTGCTCGTTTTCCATCCAGTCGAATAAAAAAAAAACACCGCTGCACTATTTTAACGACATGATTTGATCAATTCAAATTCAAACCCAAGCTTTATTATGGTGTCATCAGTATCTACTCCGAATGACGTGTATCAGGCATCGAAACATGTTAGATTCAGTCATAACTAATTAGGCATTTAGATTGAAATCTGTACATAATTATAGCCAGTTAGGAATATTCGCCATGGTCGGTAGAACATGGCGGGCATTAATAGCTACATTAATTGCCGTTGTATTACTAATTAATGGTTATAATTCCTAGTAATTGGTTAAATGCGGAACCTTGTGATGCGTACGTTACCGGTGAATTGACGTCTGAATTTTACCGACTCGTAAACACAAGGATAATCTTAACTTAAGAGTAGGCAAAGCACATACCTATTTATAACAAGTCTAGCTTGAGAAATTTAAAAATATTCGTTAATGTTATCTGTATCCCACTAATACTGCAAATTCTAATGTAAAAACAGATACCTACTTTGGAAGAGACGGTGCCTCTTAGCACAGGTATCACGGATATTTAAAAAGAGGCACCAACCTAATGTACAATGTATTTTTAAGCAAACGAATAAACGATTATTATAATCCTCTATAACATGGCTATCCTGCCTTTTCCCAACTAACGATTCCCAAGTATAGCGATAGCTAAACGTTTCATTTCCCACCTTAAGATTTTTTTATAACTAAAAAATAATCTTAGTGTATTTTGTTATGGTTTTATAGAACACGGTAGGTTAGGGTATGTTTGTTTTATGAAAGTTCAGAAAATAAACATGGTCCCATAGAAAATCGTGAATTGCCAAATTAAACATTTGGGAATTGTGTGAGAAAAGGTAGAGAACCAAGTAAGTAAAACTATCTTAAAGAAAATCTATCTTAAAGAAAATATAATGTTAATGGTACTTACCGTCCCCCTTTGGTTATTATCATTTCAGTGCCGATGTCATGGAAGCGCCTCCAGAGGTCTCCGTTGAGGAGTCGCGCCTCGCAAGCCGGCGGCTCGGCCTCCGCGCCCAAACGGTGTTCTGCAACAAACGTACAAGTCAATTAGAGTTCTTCGCTAAATAGTTACTTTAATAAAGAGTTCCTTGACCGATTTCAGGATTCCGACGGTTTTGCTGGCAGGTGGCACCTAGTATAAAGTTTTTGGTAACAAATTGGATTTTTAATACAAGCTTTTTTGCTGACTGTACTTGTATCGTCACCCAAACTAGATTGCATAGCTAATTTCAAGTCGATGCCGTTAACTCTTGAAGAGTTCCGTTCTGTGGAGACGACCCTGGCCGGACTGCCAGGATGTCACTACCAGGTTATTGTATTGTCACGCAATTAACATTATGTATACCACATTTCAAGACAATCCAACTACTGGATGTTGGTCGAATTTAACTTGCAAGATTCAAATCTAACAAAGACAGACAACGGGATAGATGAAAATAAATAAAAGCTTGTGAAAAAATACATAATGTTTTTAATTTTTTCTTGCTTTTTTTAACCTGTTTTCCTATCTTTTGTGATGTGGTGTGTCCAAGATGTAGTTCTACACCTTACCTTTGTATAATTATTACCATAATTAGGCATACAAATAGGTAATAATCTATTGTTCTCATGATAAAATATATATAATGGATTTATTGCTATTCCTACTGCCTTTTATTCCTTTATATTGTTAACTGACAACTGCAAAAGAAAATTGAATCACTAAACATATTTTTATATGTAGCTTCAGCCAAATAAGTGGTCTATCAATTAAAAAAAATTCCATCTAAAGAATATGTCAGTAACTTGGACTTTCAAATTGACATGCAGACACGTCTATTGCCATGATTATTAACTTTAGGGTGGAAGGTATGTATACCACATATTTGGCTGATATTACATCCATATATCGATACACAACATAGGTACTAAAGAAGATTAAAAGTAGAGGTAAACAATAGGCAGCCTTAAGTTAAAAAGCGATCTCTTCCAATTAACTTTCGAGAAGTTAAAAACGTGAAATAGACGTAATAATATGCAACAATGGATGGATAACAATTTCTAATTTAATAAGTTGAGTTTAATTTTTTTTTTCAATTTCACGTTGTAATTTTTCTGTTATAGGTAATGTTAACAAGTGTTCCATTAATGTCTCTATAAAAGAAATAAGTAGGTAGATGATTTTTTTCATATTTTCCGGTTTTAAACTATTCAGTTCTTTTACAGTCAAATTCAAATATTCATTTGTATGCGGAAAAAGAATGCTCTACATAACATGATAAGTTTACGATAGTCTAATATATCGACATCTTTTAGGTAGAGTCGATAAGTGAGAAGTCACTCATCATCATCATCCCAGCCTATATACGTCCCGCTGCTGGGCACAGGCCTCCTCTCAGGATAAGAGGGCTTGGGCCGTAGTTCCCATGCGGGCCCAGTGCGGATTGGGAACTTCACACGCACCATTGAATAGCTTCGCAGGCTCGTGCAGGTTTCTTCACGATGTTTCCTTCACCGCAAAGCTCGTGGTAAATTTCAAATGTAATTCCGCACATGGATTTCGAAAAACTCAGAGGTGCGAGCCGGGGTCACTACGACAGGTCAAAACATGCCATGAAAATTCCGCTCTCTGCTAATATTATAATCTATTCATGCCCTTATAGCTTTCTAGTATTAACGGTCTCTGAGCTTAGCCGCGAATAGACAGACAGCAGACAGATAGACAGAAGGACAGACGTGGTGAAACTACGAGTACCTATAAGGGTTGTTACGGAACCCTAAAAAGCTAGGAAAAAGTAAAAGAATGGGGAAAGGAAACGAACGGGAAGGCTTTTTTTACAAAAATAGTCTTGCGTCGGACTACAATCACGTTAACGTTAACGAGTTGTAACGTTATAACGTCGTTAAACGTCAACTCCCAAGTTATCATAACGCAGCTTATTTACGACTTCCGACGATTCCTCGCGACGTCGCGTCGGACTTCAAACGCGCCCGCGGCTTCGATATCATTAATATTTTGATAGGCAGATAAATTTTATTTATCATGTCATATGTTATTGGCATTGAGATTAATTAGGTATATTTAAATTTTATACATAAGGCGTATGCTGTTTAAAAACCGGCCAAGAGCGAGACTCGCGCACCGATGGCTGCGTACAATTTGAAGGTGGTTATGAATATTCAGTGTCTGCAGAACCCCTCTCAAAGCAAATGGACGACCGGATGGCCAAGTGGTTAGAGAACCTGACTACGAAGCTTGAGGGTTCAATTTGTATGAATATAAGGGTAGATATTTGTATGAATAATACGAATGTTTGTTCTTGGGTCTTGGATGTTTAATATGTATTTAAGTATGTATCTATCTATCCCTACTAATATTATAAATTAATGTGAAAGTAATTCTGTCTGTCTGTCTGTCGGTTACGCTTTCAAGTCGAAACCACTGAACCGATTTTGATTAAATTTGGTATGGGCACAGGCCTCCTCACATAACAAAAGGTAAATTTCAAATGTACCTAATTGCGCACATGAATTTCGAAAAACTCAGGTGGGAGCCGGGGTTTGAACCCATGACCCTCTGTTTGAAAAGCGATAGGCCAAACCACTAGGCCACCACAGCTTCATTTATTTATTTATTATTATTTATTTATTTTCCTACCCTCGCTACGCTCAGTTTTTTCCACTAGAGAGATATGCTATGCGAGGATAGGTAAATGATGCGTTTCTATTGGTTCATGAAAAACACATTCCTCGCAACACATTATCGCACATCTTTAGTGGAAACGCAGTTTAAACTATTGAACACTAAAAACGGTATAAAATAATAACGTAACCGTTTTTGTGGTTTACTCTATTGGCACGAAATTTTATTTCCGTGTAGGTCATTATTTAAAGTTTTTTGGTTATAGGCATGCATTGAGCATGTAAGGTCGTACGTAGTTAATGATGAACACGGTTCCTTAATTAGATGTTTAAAGTTAATAATATGTGTACAGTCAGCACCAAAAGACTTTTGTACCTTTTTAAGAAAATAAAGAAAATGAGAAAATGCCCATTGGCCGTTCTTACTTTCATGGGGAACACACTATGTTCATGTGTTATTTTGTGCACTGCAACAATTTTTAGGGTTCCCTACCCAAAGGATGCCAACAGAACCCTATTATTGATCTTGAGCTGTAATAGACACTTGAAATTTTCACAGATTTTGTATTACTGTAGTCGCAATAACAACAAATGCTAAAAACAAGCTAAAAATAACACAAAATAAATATTTAAGGGGGCTCCCACATAACAAACGTCATTTTTTGCCGTTTTTCGCCAAGTAATGTCTAATGTTGTATAATAGATCATACGGAACCCTTCGTACGCACTTGACCGGTTTTTTTTGTTTTGCAGTCGTGTGTTTAAAGTCTTAAAAGATAGAAAATTATACCGAATCCGCCGCGCAGTGTGCGCCAGTGTGCGTATGATTCGACACTATTGCCAAACCGACTACGCCTATAGGGGTAATGGTTTATCTGGCCGCTACAGTCTTATGTGCCATCCTACTAGGTATGTACTTAGATTAAGAATAAGACTCTTTGGCGTCGGATACCCTGAGCCAGGAGACTTTAAGGCAACCGCTACGTCAAACCATCCAATTTATGGAAGAGGTGATAAAAGCAATGGAGTAAGTGCGAAGGAGGTGTAATTAAACAAAAGATCCCTACGGGTCGAAGTGTATCCACAAAAACCCCTAAATGTAAGATAAGATAAGATAAGGTATGTACTTGTTATTTTTTAGGCTAAGGCTAAGGCCTAAGGCTTTGCTGTCCGTCCGTCTGTCACCTGGCTGTATCTCATGAACCGTGATAGTTAAATAGTTGAAGTTTTCACAGATTATGTCTAACTGTAGTCGCCAAAACGTACTAAAAACAGAATAAAACAGATTTTTAAGAGGGAGCCCCCATACAACAATTGTGATTTTTTTGCCGTTTTTTGCTAATGTCTAATGAATGTTGTATAGATGGCATGGAACCCTTCGTGCGCAAGTCCAACTCGCACTTGGCCGGTTTTTTGATTTATTTATAATGTGCCTATAAAGTGCTTGTCTAGGCTAATAAGTAATTTATCTAATTAGAATTAAATCTTAAGCCGAGTTTAGACTTACAAAAAAATCGTGCAAGTAGAGTTACACTGCGGCGCTCGATTGACCGCTACAAACTCGTTGGCTTCACGGCCTCGCAATGTATTACAACTTGCACCATTTTTCTTGCAAGTCTAAACTCGGCATAAGAAATTGTCCATAGGCCGTTCTTACTTTCTTAAGGGGAAGACACTATGTTCCTGTGTTCTTTTGTGCACTGCAACAATTTTTAGGGTTCCCTACCCAAAGGGTGCTAACGGAACCCTATTACTGAGACTCCGATATCTGCCTGTCTATCCGTCGGTCTGCCACAGGGCTCTACCTCTTGAGTCGTAATAGTTAGACACTTGAAATTTTCACAGATTAAGTATTACTGTGGTCGCCATAATAACAAAATTACTAAAAATGGAATGAAATAAATATTTAAGTGGAAGAAGAAACGTAATTATTTTGCCGTTTTTTGCGTGATAGACGCTTTGAAATATTCACAGAATCTTTAGTTGTATAATTACTTTAAAAATAAATATTAAAATTGGAATAAAACAAATATTGAAGGGGCTCCCATATAACAAACTTGACTTTTTTGCAGTTTTTTTTTCCTAATGTCTAACTAAGCCCTCTTTTTCTGAGACGAGGCCTGTGCCCAGCTGTGGGACGTCCATATATAGGCTGGGATGATGATGATGATGAATGGTCGGGAACTTTATTTCGTTTTTACGCTTATTAAGGCGCGAACGAACATATATTTTGATAATATTATGATGTGAACAAGTTACAACTTCAATGAGCGCGTTGATGTCTTTTCTATGAATAGCGAATTTCGCATATTCATTCGAAAAAATTAGAATAGATGCACGTATTTATCTTATGATTCGCCTATTTTGATCATCTTTTACAAGATGTATCTATGTGAAAACGAACTATTTGAGATCATGATGAAGAAGAAATTTAAAATTGTTACAACCATCCCTTCCTCTAGGGCACGTTATAACAACGCTAGGAGATGGTTGTAACACTGTAAATAAAAACTAAACTTATCATAATAATCAATATTTTTTGTATTTTGCCTTTTTGATTTTATGCTAGTATCGTATAACTGTTCAAATAATGCAAATCATTATCATTAATTAAATTATTATCATTTTTATAATTAAGTGATCTTTTTTTTTTAAATAATTTGCATGCTACTGTGTAGTTAAATAGTTGTGTCATTATTATTCCTGTTCACCATCTTATTGTACACTATTTTCTGCGAATAAATGACTTACTTACTTACTTACTTACTTACTTACATTTTATATAATCTAGAAATCAAATATTTTTTATACACCTACTTAATCAATTATCAAAATTTGTTAGGTACCTACAAACTTTTGTTTTCATTTAACCTATGATTTAACCTTCATTTTGAAGGACTCGTTGAACCTTCTTCAACCATTTTTTTTTCAAGCCTACTAATATCTGCCTATTTACTTATGTAATGTTTACTACTCGTACCTAATAGGATTTTTTTAAAGTTTTTTCTCGAAATGAAGCTCAAATAATTACTTATATAAAACAATTTTATTGTTAGATTTTACCGAAAAAAAATTACAGATTTTTGTCTACCTGTAGCGATTATTTTCAACAAAACAAATTAAAATGCCCATATTTTTAAATCTTTACTACTTTCTTTCACGCATGGAAAAACTTCAAGCTGTCATGTTTGTTCCAAAGTTATAAAAATACACTAAATATAAAAAAAGGCATACAGCAAAAGCTACAAAAATAAACACTTTACTTTTTCAATCTATCTTAATGTCTGAAGCCATTATTAATAAAGAAAATATTTGTTACGGGTTTAAAAACTATACATATATGTAATAATTTTTATATTTATTTTTGGGATAGAAAAATAAAAATTTAAAAATGATATACCTCATAATAGGCACAGTCAATATTCATAATTAGCCGATCCGATACAGTTTTCGTTTATAATTTTATGATCTTAATGTTCGGAATATGGATTTTAATGATTAGAACAGTGATACAATAATATCAACTTACGCAGCCCACTGAGCGACGCAGCCTGCATCATCTGATGCCTCAGCAAGTACTCCCCGAAATGAGTCTGATCCATCATCATTGTGTCCACTCAAGTCTACCACTTCACAATAGCATAACTAAAAAACAGTCAAAATTATCCAAAAACAAATAAACACTCGCGACAAAATTGCCAAGTTACAACGTGTCGACGGCACGGCAGCTACGTTAAAACTGGAGCCGTTTCGTAGACACAGGCGGCGCGTGCGCACGGCCACGCCCCCCGCTCGGTTTGGTGGGATTCTGACCAATAGGAGTGGGGCATAGAGCCTTCGTAGCATTGGAGAGCGCTTTCCTGGGTCTTGCCGCCTTAAGTTAGAGTTGTGATTGACATTCGGTTCGATTCGATGCGTAGGCGACGAAATGCTTTTGTTCCCTATTTTTAAGTTTTTTTAGATCAATTTTCTTACTTATGCTTTCATTGCTATTAAGTTATCATTATCACGATTGGCAAAATAACTGTTTGATTACCTATGCATATTTAACTCTTTCCAATGCTTAGAATTTCAATGTGAAATAATCCATACTAATATTATAAATGCGAAAGTGTTTTTGTATGTTTGTGTGTTTGTCCGTCTTTTACACCGTAACGGAGCGACAGGTCGACGTGATTTTTGGCATAGAAATATTTTATGGGTCCGAGAGTGAAATAGGCTACTTTTTATCCCGGAAAAATGCACAGTTCCCGAGGGAACAGCGCACTATAACCGAATACCACACGGGCGGAGCCGCGGGCAAAAGCTAGTAATAGCATAAATGTTTTACATTTAGGTACTGTAGATATTAGAACCTACTTAATTCGGTCACGTAAATTTCGTAGGTATTTATACTGGATGTCGAAAAAATATAATTACCTATCTTTTATGCTCTAGCTCATAAAGTAAAATCTTCGTCTAAGACCGAGACAATCAGGGGGGCTACTACGAAATTCGAAAATCGAGTTTCGAATCGAACCGTGCCTCTCACTCTCGTTAAATTATACTAACGTCAGCGGGACGGTAAGATAATCAAGTACTCATTTTTGATCGAAGGATACGAAGTTCGAATTTTGCACAGCATAGTAGACGGGTACATACCTAGATATAGATAGAGCTTGGTGCCAACAGCCATGAAAAATAAAAATGTATAATTTTTTTTTATTTGTAATCCTGTTTCGTACCTACTCGTATTTAATAAATTGGTAAAACTTAGAAATGTTCAAATTCTTCATTTTTTGAAGGTTCGTTACCTACCATAGGTAAGTATCTTCAGTAGATTCCCAAGCAGGTAAGCAGTTATGTCAGATATTTCAAAAACAAAAACCTTATCTGTCTATGTCAATGAACATTAAAAATCATCCCACACACTATATTTCGCTTAGAAGAAGAGCTCTGCTAACACTGGGTAGATAGGTATACATTCATATTATGTAGATACCTACCCCCTTATTCATAAATGACAATCAAACCTATTTTAGTTAAAATGCCATACTACAAATTTGTCCAAAACCTTCGATGCACGAGTCCAACAGACATTTGGCCTGTTTTATTTAAATATGAAAAATAGTTACATCCTATTTTCCGACCTACTGAATATACACAAAAAGAATCATTTAAATCGGTGAAGCCGTTTCGAAGGGCATTTTTGACGCGAAATTTTTTTATAAGTAGGTATTAGATGAATAAATGGGAAATCACTTTTTAATTAAAATCATTGTTTTTCTACACATGGTTAAGTCCAAATATGAGCCTAAAACTTCTTTGATAAGTCAGTTTCTTAATCTTAATTCTTTTTTAAAATATGGCTTCTGTCCTAATTAATAAGACAATTGCGCCAGTGTCTATGTATTCTCTTTCGAGAGGCAACGTTGTACGGTGATTGTAGTTTTTGTAACTTGATAGTAAAATTCCAGAAACCACGTGGAAACAACTTGCGCATTAAAAAATGTCAGACACGAGAGCAGTATAGAATTTTTTGATCACTGTTCACTGTTAAGGTTAATCGCCGCATAAAACACTATCAAAATTATACTTCAACTAGCCAAAGAAACAGAAATAGCAAAATTATATATTGTCTACATCCGCCATGTTCGAATGCCACAAATCGAATCCCAGTTTCTTAATCAAAGTTTGACTTCCCCCCCAAATTCCCCACCAAAGCATTCACACTTGACTAAACTCATAATTTAACTTCAACAAAATTTGTTTAATAAAGGCAAGATATCCATGCATTGGTTGGATGGAGGAACTTTAGACAATAACTTAGTTTTAGTTCAACTTAATTAATTTGGACCTCATCTATTAAATTAGATTTTGTCTAGGGATTATGAAATGAAATGATTTTATTTTGCTGGAACAACACAGGTGTTACTTGTACATGTTAGGTGGGTGCAGTTACATGAATGTATGCTCCGCTATGATATGGCACGCAAAGTCTTAGTCTAAATAATATGTCTATAGCTAATGTCAATTATTTCGCATAAATTTCAATAAAATAATTACAAATTATATCAATTAAGCAAAATAAAATTAAACTAAGCAATGTCAAATGAAATAAAATTATTACGTAAAATTACAAATTAAAAATAATACTCGTCTATTCATTTAATTTATCAAAATATTCTTTGAGACTGTAAAATGGTCGTATAAATAAAATATATTTTAATTTCGCAGAAAATTCACTCACATTGATACATTGCTTTGTCTTAATTAATATTTTCACTCCAGATCACTGATTAAAAATCACCGTGTATTGTTAATATTCCGATCATTCTGACACTGCTTTAGGTTTCATATTTAATTATTACACTGTACTTACCTAGCTGTTGCGACTCCATTCGTAAATAATTCATTTAGGTACGTATAGCGATCCCTCGGGAACTAGGTATATAATTATATTATCTATGCAATTTTTTGAAGTAAAAACTAGCGTACTTAGTCTTTCGATGTCAAACTATAACTGACCAAATTACAACTCAAAGCAAAATTGCGGCATTGAAAAATTATCCCAATTACCTACTAATCGTTGTCTAATGACTTTGATGTCACCCGACATTCCTCGTAATAACTAGTTTTCACTAACTGATATTTACCGCGATAATTGCCGATGGATACCTAATTAACCTAACGCCTTTCTGGCTACAAAACCATTCTCGTTTTTAAAGTCTGTATGAATCGCCGCTTGAGATAATTTCTCAAAAAATTAGTTCGATATTGAAGCGGTTGTACCTAACTAAAAAATAACATTTTACCTACTAATGAATGAGTATCTAACCTATTTTTAGGTACAAGGACTTCGACTAGCTTCTTTACAGTTTCCTTCACCTAGATCCCACGGAGACCATGGACCAAGGGTCTCGACACCTAGATACATGTAGGGTAAAACCGTGATTCGAGGTGAAAGTACTCTAGGTACCCATTATGACTGTTTTGGGTAAATAGGTACCTACATTTTATTTTACATATTTTAGCGTAGTAGGCAAGTCAAGTCAAAGACTTGGGACCTAGGTTTGGTTCCTTAACATTTGGCAACTTTTTAAAATCTTTAGGGGGGGGGGGCAGGTGCACCACCCTGCCCCCCTTAACGACGCCCTTGAATCTAATAAAAGAAAGCATTGCTAGAAAGTAGCTGGGAAGTTTCTTCTGCAGTTCATTACATTTAATTACCTAACTAATTGTATAACATGTTACATGTTGCTCTAAAAAAAAGTAAAAACCTAATGACAGTAGTAATCACTAATCAATAACCTATATAATTGACTTTGGTGTCGGCCGTCATTCCTTTAATTAATGACGAACTAGTTTTCAATAATAGTAATTGATATTTGCCGCGAAGTAGCGCCTCTTTGGCCACAAAGTCGTGCGTTAATTTTCCCGGCTTTGCGGTTTAGGTATAACGAATGGCCGCTCGAGATAATTGCTCAAATTAATTATTAGTAAATACAAACAGAGACATGGATGCATAGAAATACCAGAAAAAGAGACCAGCGCTGGGAGTGGAACCCAAGTCCTCAGCGTTCCGTACTGCGTGCTAACCCCTATACCACCGCTGGGCAGGACTTTATACACAAATTTCTCCTATGCATGCACACGTATATTTGGTTGCTTTTTTTCTATTACGCTACTTAAGCAGCAGCATTTAATTATAAGTTAGAATAGCTTTTGCCCGCGGCTCCGCCCGCGTAGATTTCGTTTATCGATTCCGCGGCAACTATGCAATTTTACGGGAATGGAACTATCCTTATCCTTCCCCGGAACTCAATCTATCTGTGTACCTACCGAATTTCATCTGAATCGGTTCAGTAGATGCAGAGATTGCCCCCTACAACCTTACAAACATTAGCTCTTTATAATCAAAATGTTCTGGTCCTTACCTTCTCAAATTTCGAACTCTACGTCTGATGAGGCCGTATCCTAAAATTGCATAACTTCTCAAAAGCTTAGAAATCTTCAAATCCAGTATTAATACCGGGTGTGGCCTGTACCTAATACGAGCAAAAAATTAAAACATAGATCGTCCTCGTTAAACTGAACAACATTAGTTGAGCGACTTTTAAAAATAATGGAGTTTTTGATATTTCCTTTTTTCATACAAGTTAAATACTGCCATCAATGTACGCCATCCTAGAATACAACTGACGTCGCCTGTCACGCTACAAACATCAAGCATTTTGCTTTACATTGCTTCTGCGAATAAACTTAAAAGTGTAATAAAAAATAAAAAACTAATTATTTTTAAAATTCGCTGAACTAATGTTGTTCGGTTTGAGGAGTATGATCTATGTTTTAATTTTTTGCTTATATTACAGGCCACACCCGGTATACCTAGTGCCATCCACGAAGACGCGTGATTTTATCAAAATTAGACATTAATGACATTGTAATAAGAACCAATCACGGCACGTTGTCATCGTGAATGACTCTACCTATGATTTCAGAGAGTATTTTCATTGCTCCAAGCTTTTATGTTAGTTCAACCTTTTTTGAATAAAATCTGATTGAGTTTTCACACTGTGTCAAAACAAATTGTAATTTATGTAATTTAAATCAAAAGCACCCTTAGTTGATATCAACTTCTAAGCAAATCATCCCTAAAATAACTTTCCACCCCCTTTGAAGGGGTGAGGTTTGAGGGGGTGAATTTCAATAAAATTAAAACTACTTCGTATTCGTAGCCGTGTTTGTAATCATTCACTTCAATACTAGTGGCACTACCTATGCTCTGAATTGCTCTGCTTCTTAAACCAAATAACTAAAAGAAAACTATAGTAAAAAATTTAACCGACACAAAAAAACATGAAAATGATTTTCTACCAGTCTGAAGTAGGTAGGCGCCACACTACGAGCCAGCAGAAGTGGACCTATAGTCGTCTACCTCACCTATATACTCGTACTTTTAATATATTGGGCTTCAATCACTCTTGCTGGCTCGTGCTGAGGCACCGACTTCAGACTGGTAGAAAATCATTTTCATGGTTTTTTTGTAGTAGTCGGGTAATTTTTTTGTTATAGTTTTTTTTCACGCTTTTTAGTGTAAATAATCTAATATACAATAGTTTAATGTCAGCTGCTAGTCACCTTTTTTTTTTAATAGCTTATAATGTGTCCCACTGCAGGGCAAAAGCCTCCCCTTTCTTATTCCACTCGTCTCTACTTTTGGCCAGCTCTTGCCAATCTGACTGGATTCGCTCCAAGTCATCCCGCCATCTCCTCCTAGGTCTGCCTCTGCTCCGGTGCCCGTCGCATGGAACTCAATCGGCCACCTTCACCTTTTAACGAAAGATTATTTTTCCCGATGCAGAGACGTTCGTTATTGAGGAGTCCTGGTGCTCTACCACCCGTTCCATTTCATTTAACCCTAAAAATGGACCACCGGATTGGCAACATTCAAAATCATAATTTGCTAGCTTTTCTGAGTTCAAAAGCATTTACAGAATGCGTTCCTCATACTGTTCAACTTCCCTTGGCGCCTGCCCTATGAGCAACGCTTGAGACAATGTCGTTATTCCAAAACTGGCATCTCGTAGCTTCCTGCGATAACCCGTGAGTAATGCGCAACAATACGCAACTGGTTATCATTCGTTATCGGTGTTAGTCAGCGCATAGGCTTACATAGGCGCCGGAATGGGTGTGCAAGGGGGTGGGCAAATATTCGAGCGTTTTGACGGCGCGGTCAAACGTCATTAGCGTCCCACGTTTATATAGCACATCGGAAAGACAAGTCACAAGAATTTCAATCACGCTAAATTCAGTATCGGTGTTGTTTTAATCCCTACTAAAATTATAGATGCGAAAGTGTCTGTCTATACGTCTGTTACGCTTTCACGTCGAAACCACTGAACCGATTTTGATGAAATTTGTTATATAGGTAGTTTGAACCCCAAGGATGAACATAGGATACCTTTTATTCGGTAGAGGGCTCCACCGCGCGATAACCTAGATCCGCGCAGACGAAGTCGCGGGCATAAGCTTTTTCATAAAAAAACAACCCTGGACTGATCACCCATTTTAATAACGCCTGCGAAGATAACACCAATGACAAAAAAAACGCCGCAAAAACGCTGAATATTCGCCCGGGTGCGCTTGCACCTCCTGGCGTATAAGAAAATGCTTAGAACAAAACTGAAACCTATAAGTGCACCCATCTGAAAATAATCCAACCACGTTTAGGGTGTTAGAGAAAAAAAAACATTTTTGAACATGAAACTACCGTGACTCTTTGGCGGCTGCGAAAACCGCGCAAGCCAGCAAAAAAAAAAAACTACCGTGACCTGACTCATATTAAATGAAAGTTGAGCACTAGCACTTGAGGTAGGTATCCCATCTTAGGCCTCTAGGTTGGCAACGCATCTGTGATATCCCTGGTGTTGCAAATGTTTATGGGCGGTGGTGATCTCTTACCATCAGGAGACCCAGTTGCTCATTTGCCATCCAGTCGAATAAAAAAAGAAGTTAATCCGGACAACTCAAATCTTATATCGAGTTTAGCCCGACATTTTTCGGACTAATCCGTAGCCCCTCCTCTTAGGAGCAATGCGACTCGGCGGCTGCTGCAACACGCGCACTGCGTGCCACCACTGTGCTCGCGCGACTACCTGACTAATTAGCCCGAAACATGTCGAGCTAAACTCAATTTAAGATGTGAGCTATCCCGATTAACTTTCATTTAATCCATGCAATAAATATTATAAATGCGAAAGTGTGTGTGTTTGTATGTATGCTTGTCCGTCTTTCATGTCGAAACGGAGTGACGGATCGACGTGATTTTTAGCGTAGAGATAGTTTATGGGCCAGAAAGTGACATAGGATACTTTTTATTCCGAAAAAATGCACAGTTCCCGGGGGTGCAGCGCGCGATAACCGAATTCCACACGGGCGAAGCCGTGGGCAAAACCTACTTTTAATAAAAAAAATAGCTGTATTTTTTAGCCAGACATAAGTCAGGACGAGTTGAAAATCGAAGGGAGAGGTCTTTGTCCAACAATGGGATAGTACCAACAGGCCTAAAAAAGAAAAAAATACATAAAAAAATATTAATGTTAAAAAGGTTATTTAGCCGGATTAGTCGGTATAAAGCTGGGGTCCTAGTGAAAAAGGGGTTCATTCTACAGAAGTTGAACAGCTGATTTCGACTTAAACCCCGATACACATAAAATAGAAAATAGCTGTGTAATTTCTGCAGACTTAACCCCTTTTTCACTAGGACCCCTGGGTATTAGATAAAACGATAGATTTTGAGGAGCAAATCAAATATGTATCTTTAACTAGCACCGACGTCGCCAAAAATAAATAAATAAATATCATGGGACACTTGACACCAATTGACCTAGTCTCAAACACTTACCCTATACCTATTTGGTCCCGCCATTTTATTCATCATCATCATCATCCCAGCCTAGGTATATATGTCTCACTGCTGGGCGATTTCGAAATGGCTTGGGTCGTAGTTCCCACGCGGGCCCGTGCGGATTGAGAACGTCACACACACCATCGAATTGTTTCACAGGTATGTACAAGTTTCTTCACGATGTAAAGATTGTAGGTAAATTTCAAATGTACTTATTTTAGAAAAACTTAGAAAATTACTAAATTATTTTGTTACTAACAAGTCAATGTTATGGGCAATGAAGGATACCTAGAGTCTGGCAAATGAAAGATGAGAATGAGTTTTCTTAAGAACTTTTTACATGGCAACAAAAAAGTCGATTGTCAACCCACGTCAAAGGTCATTTATTCGTCTTGATACTGAAGCTTGCTTGCGGTATTTGCTACGTTTTTAAGTGTTTATCATGAAAAAAAAAAGCGTAAACTGCTGTTTACTATGATATGTAAATTAAACAATAAACTGACTTTTATTTTACCATCCCATATTTTATGTATGTATATTGACGCCGGAACGACAAATTGACTACGTGTATTTTGCAATCTTTCCAGCACAGCGATTTAACGTTAACAATTTCAGAAAAAACACATATCTTCTTTCCTATTTATTATTTTCAAAAGTGAAGTACTGCTAAGTAGAATATAATGTAATTAATGTACTTAATTATTCATAAAACAGTGATAGTTATGTTTTACGAATATGTTTGTTCTTTGTTGAAACTTTCCGATATTATTTATTTCATAGTAGATACAGGTAGGGTTTCGTAGTACAATAATTACAGGAGGACCTAATAAAAGCCTTTAGAATATTGTATTACATAATATATCACAAGTAACAAAACTATTTTTAGGACTATACATCAGGGATACCATACATTGATTTTTGAATTTGCCGCCAATTTTTCATTCTCATCTTTCATTTGCCAGACTCTATCCTATATGTGGTCTGAAATAAATCGTTTTTTTATTTTTTTTATTTTAGAGCTGCGAACCTGGGTTTGAATCAGGGATGTAACGGATGTGGTTTTATCGGACCCGAAAGCGGAACTAGACGTTTTTAATTTAGTCATATCTGGGGGCACGGTAGTGCCCCCGCCAAGTCGAGCAAAAAAAAACAAAGGCACGGCCGTACCATACTTTTCTCGAAGCCATTCAGGCTATTTTCAACACCCTGTATTTTTGTTATGGCTAAAGCTAGAACCCTGAATTTTCAGTTACCTATAGGGCCTAATGGGACTTAGATATATTATCAATAACATCCAGTTCGAACACGTAGATTAAGAACTATCACATGTTAAAGTTCCTCAGTTTTGTCACTGACATACCTACACACTGACTTTTGATCATCATAATTCTAAGGTACTTCTAGCAGACCCACAAGCCCCAAATTTTAAACATAGTTAGTTTTTAGCCTACATGGTCACAGAAAAATCCAAAATGTTGCAATTTCAGTCACGTTTCAAAGTTATATAAACTGCACAAGTAAGTTTGTAATCCCATATAAATACTAGCGATTACAAAGTTACACAGCAATGACTTTATTGAACGTAGTCGTATTGTATACGTATTAATGTTGAGTCTTAATACCTGAGTATTAAGGGTTAAAATGAAATTGATTATCTAACTAATGTAATAAGTACCAAAGTTCGTTTGTTTGTGAATGTGTGTGCGATGCGAGTGGACGCGAGGATGGACGATGGAAATTGGAATATGGATGATGGACAATGGATAATGGTCGATGGACGATGGGTAGAAAATGGACGTTGGACGATGGAGTGTGGACGATGGACGATGGGCGACGGACGATGGATCATCATCATCATCATCATCATCATCCCAGCCTATATGCGTCCCACTGCTGGGCACAAGCCTCCTCTCAGAATAAGAGGGCTTGGGCCTTAGTTCCCACGCGAGCCCAGTGCGGACGATGGATGGTGGAGGATGAACGACGGACGACGACGGACGACAGAAAACGACGGACGACGACGGATGACGGAAGTTAGACGGGCGAAAGACGAACGACCGACGAAAGACGATGGATGACGACGGAAGTTCGACGACGGAGGACAGACGATGACTGACGAGGGAAGTTCGACGACGGACGATGACGGACAACGGACGATGACAGACGACGGACGACGACAGAAGACGAACGCCGACAGACGACGGACAACGAACGATAGACGATGGCGACGACGGACAAAAGACAACGACCGACGACGGACAAGACAGCGGACGACGGATGACGGACGATGACCGACGATCGACGACGGATGATGGAGGGTGGACGATGGACGATGTACGATGGACGACAGACGGTAGACGGACGACGGAAGTTCAAAGATCGGTGACGATAGACGACGGATGACGACCGACGACCGACGACCGACGACGACGACGACGACGACGACGACGACGACGACGACGACAGTCGGTACGGACGATGGACTGTAGACGATGAACGAGGATGGACGATGGACGATAACCGAGGATAGACGATGGACGGTGGACGATAGACGAGAATGGATGATGGATAGTGGACGAGGATAGACGATGGATGGCACACGATGGACAAGGATGAACGATGGATGATAGTGGACGATGGACGATGAACGATGAACGAGAATGGACGATGGACGAGAATGGACGATAGACGATAGACGAGGATGGACGATGGACGATGGACAAGGAAGGATAAACAAATGAAGATAGTAGTGCGTTATTACAAGAAGTAGTACCCGAAAAAAAAAGAACTGCCTACAAAAAGTGATGAGATCCCACCAAAAACATTACATGTAAAAAGCTGCAAGTCTCGCAACGCAATGCAGTTCTTGTAATGCTAAAAAGGTTTGAGATGCAATGTAGAACTATAGAACTCGATTTTCACCAACTTGCTTATTTTAAAACCATAGAAAAATACAGTTTATAGTTCTCAAATAAAGAGTAAACCAAATTATTTTTTAAACACATAATGACTTGGCCATCGCTCTCAACCTTTAGTCATTCTCGTATTATGTGTATCACTCAAACTGCAAGGCTGGGGCTAGCGCTATCTTTAATTATAATTACTTGAAATAGCTGACGTTGATGATTATAATTCTTATGTCATTATGTAGCCTTGCGATGGCCAAGTCATTTATGTGTTTAAAAATAATTTGGTTTACTCTTTATTTGAGAACTATAAACTGTATTTTTCTATGGTTTTAAAATAAGCAAGTTGGTGAAAATCGAGTTCTATAGTTCTACATTGCATCTCAAACCTTTTTAGTAGAGATGTGCCGATCATGACTTTGGCCGACTAGCCGACTAGCCGATTAGTCGGTTGTAAAGAAGCCGACTAATCGGCCGACTAGTCGGCCAAGCCGATCACAGTTTCCGGGATTACTATGATGCTTCTTTAACCAGCTGATTCGCGCGCAAGTCGCAACCGACGCGTGTAAGTTACCTATCAAAGCGCTGTTTTTGTTTAAAAATATTTTATCTACTCTTATTATTCATTAAAGTGACTTTGATGTTTTTTTTTTAATTTCATAAAGGAAGTTAGAACAAAAACAATTAAACAATGATTCCCATAAAATTAAATGCTAAAAAATATTGAATGTACAATGAAAACAAAAAATTGATGTAGGTGCAGTGGTCTAAAATTCAAAAATTAATAAAATAATCAAGGCTCTGCTTTTACATGAAAATGTATATTTTATTGAAAATAACATACAAAGTAAGAAGCCGGATAGTCGGCGCTTTTTGCCGACTATTCGCCGACTAGTCGCCGACTACGATAGTGGCCGATTAGTCGGCTTTACCGACTAGTCGGCGACTAGTCGGCACATCTCTACTTTTTAGCATTACAAGAACTGCATTGCGTTGCGAGACTTGCAGCTTTTTACATGTAATGTTTTTGGTGGGATTTAGTTTATCGGAACCATTAACGGAATCGGAACCGGAACTAGAACAGGAGCCCGAGTGATAGGTGGACGAGATGTTAGTGTAGTGAGTGGCAAGTGGAGCGATGAGCGAATGACTGGTAAATCTGTTTGTTTTTGATGTACCTACACCGTTCAAGTTCGGCCGCTGCACTAAGCATTGGCATCCGATATAAATTCTATTTCAAAAGTAACGGTACCGGAACCGAAACGGATGCTCCGCAACACCCTGCAGGGCTACTCTGAAACTCGAAACTCAAAGTTCGTGTCCTGCTGTCCCTCTCGCTCTCGTATGAAATAGTATAAGTGTCAGAGGGACCGCAGGACACGAACTTCGAGTTTCGAGTTTTGGAGTAGCCATGCTGGTTTGAACTCACTATCCTCTGCTTGAGAGGCCATAGGTCACTAGAGAACCACGGCTAGCATCCATTGGATACAAGGATTTAGGGAAGTAGGTATTTATTTATTTGAGTCCAATCATGAAAGCTCAAATCGATCCACTTCTTGTGGTCGGATTGCCTTAAAATTCGGCAACTGAGGTGTGTAAATCTAGTGACAATACAATAAGGCAGTGACACCCTTAGTCCGGCCAAAATCGTCTCCACACGATGGAACTCCTCAATGGTTTACGGCATCGACCTGAAATTTGTTACGTAAGTGAAGTTTCTATGACAAAGCAAGTACAGTCAACAAAAAGTACCAATAATAAATCCTGTAATAAAAATGACATAAATGTCATTTAGGTAGGTAAACTAAAAAAATATTTTTCAGAACACATTTTTTGTTGAATTATTAAATTAAACTAATCTAGCTTGATTGAAACTATTGTCGATTAGAACGATATTACTTAAAGTGATTTAGGTCGGTAAATATTTGTTTGATAATTGATCATTAACAGACAAGAAAGTCACCGACGTATTACGGAACAATTGCAATCGAATTGATAATTTAATAAATATTATGATACCAAGCCTAATTTTCAAACCTAAGTACTAATGAGTAATAGGTTCTGATAGTGTCTAGATGATTTTGTGAATAAAAACATGTTTTGGGGAAATTTTAAAAATATTTATAAATATGGTTTTCCGGGTCCAAAGTTCCAGTGGTCAGATTGACTTGAAATTTGGTATAATTATGACAATACCGGTGACATCCCGGTGGTCCGTCCAGGATCGCTGCTCAGGACGGAACTTCTCAATGGCATAAACTTGAAATTTGGTTCAAAAATGTAGTTTAAATGACAATGCAAGTCCAGTCAGCAAAAAAGCAGGTATTAAAAATGATATTTACGACAAAAATGTGTAAATCTTATATTATAAGATTTACACATTTTTATTATTAATTATATTTTTATTATTATTATTAATATTAGTTAGGACGTGAAAATTTGCAAGTATCTCTATCATTATGCGCAAGAGTGTGTGTGCTTGCTATTCTTTCATGTTAACACGGCGGAAATTTGACATTTAGAATTCTGGAACACGGTAGTAACAATAATAACAAATTGGCTAGTTTATACCTAGATATTTCCATTATATCCTGATCTATGCATCTTAAATCCCGAAATATCAAACATTAAGTGAAGGGACGTGACACGTTCATTCTTCGTGCAACATAAATGAAAGACCGCGTACCTAATTATTTTGGGAATTCCGTAAGTCATTAGTAAAAATGCTAGAATCTCAACTCAACTGCCAGACATATAATAGTTTACGCGTGCGAAACCACGGGCAAAGGTTAGTCACTTGTATCTAATCTCAAACAAAAGAAGATTACATTTTTAAATTGTTTGAGTAGTTTTTTTTAGGAGTGAAAGGTTACCTGACACAAAAGACTTCTGGTTACTGACATAATATGCCATTATCGCTAAAGAAAGGATTATAGGTGTGCGAGGAAATGAAGACAAAAGGGTCGTGACATTACTCACTAATCTATGTTCCAACTTTTTAGGAGATCCTATCCTCAAGAAGTTAGTTGAGTAAACACTTGTTATGAATTTGAAGCCATAATTACTAAATAGTTATGTAGGTATTGCAAACAGGTTTATTTTACTATATAATTTAACTTCGTAAAAACATTTTAAATCGATACGAACGTATTGTGTTAGGTTGAGAAGCCGAATATAGCTATACACCTACCTACTTTGATGAACAATACCTTGTCATTGCCTACCTACTTAATAATTTATATGGCTCTTGATTTCTAAGGGACCGAATTCCGATCGTAAAAACTGAACATGTACTGAAAAGGTCTGAAAACTGGTTTAGGAGTCGCCTTCACTTCACCACTAGCTTTTAAAATTTGCTAATATTTTGTAAAATCCTACTAATATTATAAATGCGAAAGTTTGTATGTGTGTGTGAGTGGCATCTAGATAGACATCTGGAATAACACAAAGGCTACTTTTTATCCTGATATTCCCACGGGATAGGGATAAAATCTTGAATTTTCAACCGCTGGGTTTAGAGTTGAAATTTTGGACAGCGCGATATACATTTTGGGATATTTAATCCATTTTTTTTAAATTAAATTGTCATTTCTAATGAAATGGCATTATGAATCGTGTCGTGTACTTTAAAAATAAAAAAAACAAGTACTTATAGCAAAATTTTAAAACCGTGCCCAAGCATTTTAATTAAATATTTTAACAATTTTGCTTTACTAACTTGCATTATTGGAGAAAAGCACTATACATGCCTCAGCAGAAATGGCGATTCGTGGATTCGTATTTATTGACGGACTCAGCTACGCTTCGTCCGTTAAACTTTACCGGTCCACAAATTGCTTTTTCCCCGCCTCGGCAGTAATGTTCTATTAAGGTTCATCTCATAACGATTCCATTAAGCGCAAACACGGCATAGTTTACACAAATTTTTTTCTAACAGATTTCGGTCCAGTGCATATTTTCAGCGTCAGCATCAGACCAGTTCGAAAAAAACATTATCTTAAAGCTTCTTCTTAGTCGTTTCCTTTGACGAGTTCCGTTAGCCATCTGCGGTCTTTTTCATCAGGTCCAGTTCACCAAATGATTCTGAATGTACATAAGTAAATGCGTGACTTGGTGTTAAATTGCCAAACAATGGGACCAACTCTGAAGTATGTTCTCTTGCACAAATTATAATTTTGAAAATCTTTACACAATTGGTGGACTTTTCGAGTCACAAACACACTTCACATTTTTTGAAGTCGGTTCAAAATTGCATGGAAATGCACAGCGCGGTACTACTGCCATCTAGTCAGCTGCAAGTAACATAATTAGGCATAGAAAGAGAAAGGTCAGTTAGTCAGACCTTTTAGTATTTTAACTATCTGCAAGATGGCGCTTTTAAATGATTTCAATTGCCAGTGACAAAAAATAAAGTAGTGCGTCGTTATTTTAAGTAATAAATTTGATTTATATGATTATTGTCACTTGGTGTCATTAAGAATTACTTTGATTGGAAATCTAGTTATTTGTTTAGGACTATATTTACAGTTTTATTGTTTCTTATCCTATTTTCATCGACAAGATAAATAATTACCTTACCACAGGCAACATTTACTGCCAAAACGTCAAAATAAATTTTCTCTCTCCGGTCGCTGCTGGTTATCGCTGTTAATTTAATAAAATTATCGCTTATTCGAACAATAATGCTTTAGGAGAGTGCAAACAAAATAAATCCAAAGTGCTAGTTTTGTGAAAATGACAGTTTTTCCGGGGTAAATCGACGTATTTAGAGTCGGGGCGCCATGTCCTGACACCCGAAATCGGGAAGGAGAGTGCAATAATAACAAAGCACTAGTTTGTGTTTACTGGTTCAAAGAGGTTGAAGATGTTCACTAAATCAATGACGAGTAAAGACACGTTTTTGGAGCAAACCAAGGCGGCGCGAGAGGAGCGGGCTTTGGAAAAGAAAAGAGAGCAGTCTGCTGTAAAGATACAGGCCTATGTGAGGGGATGGCTTGCGAGAAGGAGATTCTTACGCATGATACTGTAAGAACTACTTTATTTATTTAGCTATAATTAAATTGAACCTTTTTCTAATCGAACAAGAATACAAATAAAACAAGTGGATCCAGTATTTTCTGCTACTAATGTTTCATGAACTGAATAAACAAAGCATTTATATTTGTGATCACTTCAATAATTTTGACTTAACACTGATTTGGAATGGATATGGCTAAATCCATTGGTAATAAAAGCTAGCTTTTTTTGCTGACTGTACTTTTTGTTGACTGTATTTGCATTGTCACCCAAATTAATTTTGCATACAAAATTTCAAGTCGGTGCTATTAACCGTTGAGGAGTTCCATGCTGTGGAAACGATTCTGGCTGGACTACCAGGATGTCACTACTAGATTATTGTATTGTCACATGATTTACATAATTATTCCAAATTTCAAGTCAATCTGACAACTGGAAGTTGATCAAATTTAACTTGCAAGATTTGACTACAGACAGACAGACAATGGGACAGGTGAAACTAAATAAAAGCTTTTAAAAACTTAGAGTTTATTGCCAGGTTCTCAATGGAGTTAGACCACTTGGTAGTTTTTTTTGACTAAAGGTTGTGCTAGGTGTAGCCGATGTGGACCATATTGGGGCCTAAGGGGCCTTGGACCTGGAAAGTGTTTTCAGAAAACAAATCTTTATTTATAAACAAACAAACAATACAATACAATGATTAACAGAAATAAATAAAAAAAAAGAACTAAAAGTAACTTACTCTAAACCTAAAAATCTATATTTACAAATATCACCCAAGTCGTTGCTATTGTTGTTGCTAAGTGTTTTGTTATTTTAGCTAATTAAAAAATCCATCATCTAACATGTGACTTGTCATCATAGGGCCTTGTAAAATTTATCATGCCTATTAATTTAGGACTTGTTTGACATAGGTGCTTGTCATAGCCTAAACTTTGAATGACTATATAAAACTTGGCTCAGAATTATTTATAGCTCTCAACCTTGACACTGGTAAAATTGTCTCATTGGACAGAAGCCATTTATTAAAAAAAAAAGTTGTATATCACAAGAGAAATTTTATTTCAAGAGCCAAAGGTTGACTTTTTATGATTAAAGAACATCTTTCATACCAAGGATAGCACTGGCCCCTGGGCCTGTATTATAATAAATAATAATAAAATTTATTTATTCAGATAACTAGGATCCAGAATTTATTTATTCAGATAAACTAGGGTATTATGAAGTGCAAAATTCGAACTCTCCGAATCCGAATCTCTCTTCAAATTCGATCTTGCTGTCCAACTAATGCTAATATTAGTTAACATGAGAGTGAGAGGGATGGTCTGATACAAACTTTGATTTTCGAATATCGTAGTAGCCTCCATGAGAGAGAAGACCCCTCAGTGTATTCGTCTGTATCCATGTCACGATTTTAGTCCTAAAGCAATTCCATCCAGAACATAAAATTCCATTTCAGAAATGAGTTTGATCAGCATTTTCCTGATGAAAAAACTTCCCAAGAAGATGCGCCGCAACCTCCAGAGCTAATCCCAGCTCTGGACGTCTACAAAGCTACCAGCCAGCTATTCCTAGTGTTCAAGAAAGAGAGAGATAGAAAGCGATTTGAGAAACTCTGCAAATACATAGTACAAAGCCTGCATTCGGAGTCCGTTAAGCTCTCTTATGTGGGAGTGTTTTTGAATAAAGAATACAGGTATTGTATCAAGTTTTATTTACTTTGTGCACTGTGTGGCCAAGGATATTAATTCATTAGCCACCATGGAACCTTTTCAAAGAAAAGTCATTACGATTTTCATTGTTAATTAATGCAATATCACTATGATATTTACTGTGAAATGGTTCATGGTGGTGAATTAAAGGCCTTAATCGTACCATGTTTGGGTGAATGAGGGTCCAGTGTATAAAAAAAAACTTTCATATTCTCAAATTACTAGCATAAAAAAATTTATTCTAATTTAGTATTCTATATGACATTTTCCTGTTTACCATTATGAGTCATATTGGGAAAATTATGATTCTATTGTTATGTGTTGTTATGTAAAAGATCTATTAGCATATGTGTTATAAAAACAATATCGGTTGGATAATGTTTACTTAAAAAAGACTGACAGGTGGTATTCAAATAACTTTGTTTCATAAAAATATCAGTAGGGCTTTAAAAAAGATGCCACATTCTCACAGTTAAAAGGATAGAAACATAATGTTACACTAAAATTCACACAATGATTTTGCCTTTTGCTATAATGATTTATTGTTACCATGTTGTACCTCACCTAATTATCACTTGCTAAATATATTTTTTTTCTGAGTGAACTATACGAACATTATTTCAAGGGTCTATTTTATTGGGGTATTGATTTGAGATACAAGATTTTTCAAAGTAGTGACTAATTGCAACAAATTACAACATACCCCTTCACTTCCAGTCTTCGATGGATAGCCCACATCAAGGATCTCCTGTTCAAATGCTGCATGTACTTAGAAGAACTAAAGCCGGAGTCTCCAGTTGATATGCAGAGTATCCTCATATACCTTCACACCCTAGTCGCCTTCACGGCCACCAACACTTGGGCTCTGACCAGACTGAAGAACTTTGAGAAGCTCCGAGGTGGCATGATGCAGTTATGTGCCAATGTCATGGGATCCTTGTTCCATAAAGGATATTATTTGACATTGAAGGTATGTATCGTTTTTCAGGGTCCCATAACATAAGAGGCTTAGTAATGGGGTCCCATGGGGTACCCCCAATGGCACCCTATTACTAAGCCTCTGCTATCTGTCAGTCGGTCACAGCTGCGTATCTTTTAACCGACATAAGGTGAACGCACATAAAATATTCACAGAGTGCCAGGGTTACACAGGCAGGATATTGGGTAGTTTCTTGGATAATAAGAAAAAATATTCTACTAAGTTTTATTTGACGGATAAATGTGATGCCGTCTCCGTCTATCCATGAGTCGGCACCACATTTATCCATCATATAAATTTTATCAATGGAAGTTGAGACAGAGGGTTAGTCTGTCAGACAGACCATCTTATCAAAAAATATTGATCACGCATTTTTCCTTTTGTCAATCAAGTGGTGTAAATGGTGGAGGTGCTGGGATGTACATCAAGTATTAGTTTTGTATTCAAAATGCACATTGTATCTTAGTCGCCAATTATTCGTACAGACAAAATGATATCTAAGTAGCTATTCCTCGCGACTTCATCTGTGTAGAATTTATTTATCGCGCGCTAACTACATAATTTTCCGAAATAAAAAATATCATATGTCCTTTTCACTCTCAAACTACACCCGTAAGTACTTAATGTCTGTTGCCTGCGAATTCATCTGTCAAGAATTCGTTTATCGCATGCCTTCGGGAACTTTACAATTTTCCGGGATATAACTAACAGCGCTGGGAATCGAACCCAGGTCCTCAGCATTCCGTGCTGCATACTGTAGTGGACAGACGGCCCACAATCCTAAAAAGCCCTATTTAAAATAAAACAATGCATTCTCACTGTTATATTGTATTTTCAATTTTCGTTGGCGGCTCGCGTACAAGTCTCTCGAACTCCATTGCGCCCGTTCGCTGTTATAATATTCAAAAATAGAACTAGGTTGCCAGTTCTAAATGAACGAGGACCAAGGAGTTTTACACAGTACAGTACCTCTACACCACCAGGAGTCTAGACACAAGTTTCTCCCATGCACCACACATTCCAGCCTGCTTTTTTCTTAGTCACTAAAGCAAAAAAAAAATATGTAAAAGTAACAAATATGGAGTTGCAATAAAAAATACAAAAAAGTCCAAAAACCAATTTTAAAACTATTCTGTCTTTTTTGGGGCAGGGTCTCAAATTTTATCACGATCAATTGTTTAACCGTGAAAGTGTAACAAACAACACAAATAAACATATATTCGCATTTTTTTTAGTGTTATTATTAGTAAGGATTACCAAACAGTGAACAGAAAGCATTTAGTGAAGTACCAACTTCATTATGGCATAGACGATTTTGTAATAATGTAATGTAACACGTATCAGAGCGTTGCGTGACGCGTTAGAACGCATTAAATAGATAGTAAACAGGAACAAATTATGAGGTCAAACCAGTGAACTGTTTTATCTTTATTTTATTACAACAAAGTGCAATCCTAGCAATGATAGTGTTATTGAATTAATGTAATAGGGATGTTGACACCACCAATCAACTGACGTACTTTTTATGAGCTGTCAAAACACAATTGGGCCAATCAACTTTTTTACCGACGCTAATCTGTCCGCGAAAATTTTCAAACAATTGCAGATTTTTGTAAGTAAACATGTTTTTTCTGTAATTTAATAGACGGGTGTACATGGATACATGCCATGCTACGTAAGTTTAACCTATTAACCCGTGAAATATGTTGTTGGAAGTACGATTTTTTGGTAACGCCAGAAACAATTTTGGTAACGCAGGAGACGCCCAAAGTGTCGGTAAAAAAGTTGAATGGCCCAATTTTCCCATAGAGTTTCAATGGCAATAGCGATTTATGACGTCATTATCCACCAACTCAGTCAAGTAACTATTTATTTGTTTTAAAGCAACAAAAAATCTAATTTTACAGTAAGTCGAAAATTAATCTGGTTTCCAGGGCTAAAATAAAGCGTTTTTTACTTGAGTTGTGCCTTCGAATTATTTTTAATGGTATCAACATCCCTATTGTCCCTGTTGTGTAATGCTGCATGTGTACTGTGGAATAAGTAAATGATCAAACATGGAATTTCAAATTTGATATGACGATAGTTTATGACCTTGGGAAGGACATAGGATAGTTTTTGTCCTGGGAAGGACATAGGATAATTTTTGTCCTGGGAAAATTTATAGTTAATACGAGATAAAGGAATTTTTCACAGGCTCTAGTTTATTTAATGTAACTAAGTTTGGTGCAACTGACGCAAATGGCACAATGTTAATTGGCGTATGGTAACACCTTCCAATTACGAGTAGGTATGTAATGAGTTTCATATTATTGTTATCATGCAGTGTAGACGACAAGATCCCAAGGGAGAGTAACTGTGCCAAGTTAATTATAATAAGTACTCAAGTGGTTAGAACTAAGTAAGTCTATATAATATCTACTCAGCAGCGTTATTACTTTTACCATATAATTTGTCATACATAGGTTTTAGACAGAATATTATTATTTGAATCAGCCCAAACAAAGTAGGTGCATTACCAGTTCCTGTTTCTTTTAACTTTGCTGGACAAGCTACCGCATGTCTAGATTTAGCTAAGTATCTATATAAGTATGTATGTATGTATGTAAACTCTTTATTGCACATAAAAATAAAAATACATAAACACAGAGAGTAGAGTATGTTTATCTGTTGACTACCAAGTACCTGTAGTACTTAGTTTGGGACCTAGTTAATTGGTGTTAATTGCCCCTTAAAACGTCTTAATATAAAGACCCGCCGGAGACCTACACTTGGGTCAATAAACTTTTCCCTGTACGGCGTTGTCATGGTTACGTCCCCTGGACAACTCTTTAAATCCATGAGTTTCTCCATGTTTTCTGTGGAATTCATAGAGCGTACATTTTTGTCATAGTTACAAGCCCATTATTTAATGGACAATCTCATAAGCACATTAGTAGCATAATATCATCACATTTGCAGGTGGTAGGACCTTGTGCAAGGTCCGCCCGGTTTGCTACCACCATCTTGCTCGCTAATCCTGCCGTGAAGCAGCAGTTCTTGCACTGCTGTGTTTCGGCGTGGAGAGTAAGACAGCCGGTGAAATTACTGTCACTTGAGGTATCCCATCTTAGGCCTCTAGGTTGGCAACGCATCTGCAATCCCCCTGGTGTTGCAGGTGTCTATGGGCGGTGGTGATCTCTCTCTATCCAGTCGAATAAAAAAAAAATTTTTTTTTTTTAAACTGTCGCTGTTTTCTCTTGGACAACGGGGCAGAATAACACACACGAAAAAGTTGATCAACCCACTTACACATACAATGGTAGCGGTCAATTACATTGCGCGCTCTGTAATAGGACCTCTAAGAGTAAAACAAAGTTTGACTTCGCCAGCCATATTCCTGCACATAATAAACAGGCCTGACGGTCATTATCATCAATAGGGATGACGACTGGGTTAAAAATATATCATTCTATTTAGTCCGACAGTTAGATTATGGAAAAATATGGGACACGTATTTTTTGGTTTATCTATTTATTATTATTAGGACCGGGCAAAGTGGCGTGAAAATGAAGAGGCCTTTACCCAGCAGTGGGTGGATGTGGGCTAATTTGATTGATTGATTTATTAAAAATTGACAAAGGTATAAATCATCAAACTTCCGGAGTGGGGGCTTGTGACGTCACACTATAAGGTAAAAATCGTACCATATACCTAGTGACGTCACTCGAAACTTCTAAGCACTGTATCCTCGTCATTTTTTGTTTGTATTAAATTTAATTTAAATTATGTAACTAGAGGACTAAACAGTTTTTTTTAGTCATCTAGCCTATTGGCCCACAATTTTTTTTTATTTACAGTCCCTCCTGCTCCGTGGCCTATGTCGCGAGAAAGTATGCCTCAAGAACGTGGCTCTGACAGCCGTGGTGACGCTCTCGCTCCGTCCCCTGGTCTCGTCCCAGTTCTCTGAGAAACTGCTTACGATGTACATCATTCAGATACTCTCCGTGCCCACACTGGTGTTCCACATGCAGCAGATTTCGCCAGAAGTAAGTTGAAAAGCGGTGCCATGTAATCGTTGAAGTACCTAAGTGCATGACTATTTTTAATGACGGGTCCTACATCGGGATAAAAATAATAAGGCTGATTGTCACTTGCCTTGTTTCAAACCATACAATAAATTATATTCTTAAAAAAGCTTTTCTTGGCTGACCTTCCGAGTGTGTCAAATACAATTACACCGCAGTGTCACTGACCCACCTACTCAAATAACTTGATCAATAAGTTGATAACTTAAACACGCCAATAGTGATGTGTGGCGCCATCTATCGAAATTGTTACGAACTATAATGTTGCAAATTGCGATTTTTTCATGTTTTTAGTTGACCAAACGTTCTGAAAATGAATAAACAAGAAACGTTTGGCATTATTTCAATTATTGAGCGGAATATTACTTTTTTTCCTGTTTTCTTACATAGATGCATAGTCCAACAAGGTTGCATGCTCTTTTAACTAAGTACCTAGTATTAAGTAAGTGTGTGTGTCTTTAAACGCTTTTGATAAGAATAAGAATAATAAATCTTTATTTCGCATAAGTACATCGATACTTGTACGGGATACAATGATAATTAATCTAATGATAAATTCTACTAATAAATAAATATACAAATGTACATTAATTATGAAGAAAATAGATTACTTATGTCATGCAACATAGTATGTATGAAATTATGATGTTATAGCAGAGGTGACCCTTTCGTTTTGTTATTGCAATTAACATGTCATGTTTATATTTTTAAATACAGTACCAGTTGATAATTATATTCTATATGACTCACTTTGAACACAAGTGTCTATTCTGTAATTTGTGAATAAAATCGTTTTAAAAACTGATAATTCTGAAATTGGAATGTTTCTGAACAATAAGTGGATTGTGTATGATGGGTCAGGAGAAGTTGGTCTTTCTATCATTAATATTATAATATTTTTTATTGCTTATAACTGTGTCGTTTACACTATTAACCTTATATCACCAAAGGTTCTTTAAACGACGCATAGGTAAAATAATGTATGTTCTTGTAGTAGTTTTTTAAATAGCACATTATTTAAGAAATGCTTCTCAGTCTTAATAAATAATAGATAATTAATGTTAATTTAATGTATAGTCGAAGAAAGTGAATTGTATGTCAGGGTGAACCCTTTCCATAATCAATTGTGCTATAATTTTTTTACTAGATGTATGAAATGATAATATGTCATCAGTGGCGCACAGGTTGCACCCTGGCACGCGATTCAGTTTCTTTGACTGTATGTCTTCAATCGAGCATAAATTGTATCAAAAATGGCAATCACAGGTCTAATTTTAAATGTTTATAGACCACACTATTTCCCCTGGTTTTATTATACATATTACTAGCTGGTGCCCGCGGCTTCGCCCCCGGTGTAGTTTTTTTATTTTATTTTGCTAAATATTCTTTTACAATATGATTATGCGTTTAAGATTAATATGCGTTTTTTTATCATTTTCTGACAAGTTTTCGAAGTAACGTAACTGTTGTTTTCCTGTTTTGCCACAGTCAATAACCGTCTTTCGGACACACGCAATGTTCGACAAATGCTTGGAGTTTCTGAGCACAGATCAGAACATGCGCATAGTGTTCAACACGCTCGAAGGCAACTACGCTTTGTGTTTGCTCGCTAACCTCGTGCAGTTGGCGCATTTGGAGCGCGAACATGCGATGGCGGAGAGTTACTATCCTACGTTTGTGGTGAGTAACGTTTTTGAGAATTTCTTAGCACTGATCAGTACTATGAACTATTTTATTTTGTATTTTCGTTCATTTTAAACTGAGGATTATATATACAGTTGAGGGCACAATAGAATGCAATGGCTTTGTTCGAAAGGTTGGCTGTTAACGAAATCGGGACATCTCATAAAACTCCTAACTGCTTCCATGAAACGTGGGTGCTCTAGAGTTCATAACCATTTTCGCGTTGATTTTCCATCATAATGTCCAGATCGTGTCTAAGCCATATTTCTCTACTCAACAGCTAGTGGTATCCCGCTTCCTAGACTCCTGCCAGCAGTACGTCGTCTGCAAGAAAGGCAATCTCAGCAACTGGCATCCAGTCCTGGGATGGTTCTCGCAAAGCTTCGACGCGTACCTCCCCCCTGCTATGGGGAATCTTCGCACCCAACTGTCGTTGCTTTGGGGGGCTCCTTTGTTGAAGAAGATGTTGGCGGCGCCGCTGAAGGAGATGGTGGATTCGGGGGTGCATGGGGAAGAAGGGGCGGGGCCGTCGCAGCCGTCGACGCCCGTGCAGAGCAATAATCCCGCGGCCATCATTAGAAGGGCTTTTGAGGCGAGAACTAACAGGTAAACAATACTGAGATAACTAGGTACATTGTGTTACTGATATTATGAATTTGGGTGAATCAACTTATTTTACCGACAATTTGGGCATCTCCTTCGTCACCAAAATTGTCTCTGGCGTTACCAAAAAATCGTACATCCAACAAGATATTTCACGGTTTAATAGGTTGAACTTACGTAGGATGGATGGAAATTACAGAAAAAAAAGTAAACTTACAAAAATCTGCAATTGTTTGAAAAATGTCGCGGACAGATTAGTGTCGGTAAAAACGTTGATTGGCCCATTTGAGAATGTGTGTAGACTTTTTATTTATTTTATTTAATTAAATTGAATTTGGAGAGGATTTGGTATATACAAAAGCCCATCCAAATTCAAGATAGATAACTGCACTAGACCCATGGCTTAGTTCCTATGATTTTAGTGCCTTTCCTATGGTTTTCGGAAGTAAAATAGACTTGTTGTTTTATAATTTACATAAGACTTGATTCTTATTTGCTTTTCAGAGCAAACGCCAACAAGAATTACAGAAAACTGGGTTCTCCCGATTGTACCAAAGCAGCTTTAATATGTTCGATGTACCACACGGCATTGCAGACGATGACGCAAGTGAAACTAGACATTTTGACAGGTAAGAATAAGGGATAAATGCCAGGTAAAATGAATAAGATCATGATGTGAAGATTCTTCGCATTTGCATTCTCTTGTTGACCCGGTTATTCGAAAGGTATTCCTGGGGCTGAAGATATGGTGAAAAGGCTTTTGGTATGTACTCGTACCATAAAAGTAAGATGGGCGTAACTAGAGAATAACTATCTGTCTGGTAATGTGTTATTTTAATCATAAACCGTGACAAAAACTTGTCTTTTCTAGGTCTTTGTAATCAAGACGAAATATTGTATTCTCTGTGGCAATTCCTATGCACATTGGGACCAAATTGTGGACTGAAATCATTTCTCGATCTCCTAGCTGTTAATACGAAGACTTCGGCGCCGGAGTTTCAAATGCTGATACTCTTCGCAGATTGTATGACGCATTACGTTACGTGAGTTTTTTTTTTACTTGAGCTGTGCTGATAGAGTACAGTTTAGAAACTATCACGTACCAGTGTGGAAACCTTTTCATAATTAATTTCGCTGTGATTACTTTGGCAAATTAATGGGATGGCAACATGACATTAGTAGCACAAAGGTTCCAGCCTGGTACGTTATCCAGTTACCTTGAGTCTTATTCTTATATGTGTAAAGACGAGTAATTCTGCAGGTGGTAGGGCCTTGTGCAAGGTCCGCCCGGATTGCTACCACCATGTTGCTCGCTAATCCTGCCGTGGGGAGTAAGACAGCTGGTGAAATTACTGGTACTTGAGGTATCCCATCTTAGGCCTCTAGGTTGGCAACGCATCTGTAATACCCCTGGTGTTGCAGATGTTTATGGGTGGTGATCTCTTACCATCAGGAGACCCACTTGCTCGTTTGCCATCCAGTCGAATAAAAAAAAAGGAGAGAGAGAGAGACAAGTTTACAATATTTATTAAGATACCTGATATTGTAATAATTTAGCCCAGACTAGATAATAGCCCCGTGTTTAGAGAACCTGACTATGAAGCTTGATGTCCTGGGTTCTATCCCCGGGGCAGACTTTTGTATGAAAAATATTGAAGTTTATTGTTCTCGAGTTAAATATGTATTTAATTATGTGTATCCGTTGCACAGTACTCATTACACGACATTTGCTAACTTTGGGACTAGGTCAATTGGTGTCGATTGTTCCCTGATATTCATTTAAATCCACAGGTCTCAGACTCAACCTTATTATGAAATTTTACAAATAAATTATTGGATTTAGTAAAATTCCGTATAAAAAATCGAGTCTAAAGTCCGACGATGTGAATCACTAGTATTAAATAAATGTTTTTGTTGATTTTTTCAGGATTTTAGATGATATGGAAATGTATGAACAACAGGAGCCGTTCAAGCTACAAGACTTTGTAAATATGTCGCAGTTCCTCAATATGTTTGTTTATAAGTCTATAATGAACCAATTGTTTGGTGAGTATCCGTGCGATATACAAAAATGTAGCGTAATAAAAATCTGCCATTTTAATAACGCCTAACATGTACTTAACTATTATGTAATCTATGGGCAATACTAAAAGCCAAAGTCAAACAAAATAAGTTTATGGTAAAAATTTCATTTATAATACAAGATTTTTTGCTCACTGTACTTTTACGACAATTACTGTTCTTGATTAGTGGCTTAGCAAGATATTTAAAACCAAACTGAAAAGTATCATAACGATCAGTCCAATATTTACCGAAAAACTAACGGTTTTCAATGTATCACTTTTTAGCAACCTGTGTATTTGGATGATTTGATTTCATAGATTTTTTTTCTTATCTAGAAATAAGCTAAGCCAACTAAGGCCTCTAGATTGGCAACGCATCTGCAATATCCCTTGTGTTGCAGATGTTTATGGGCGGTGGTGATCTCTTACCACCAGGAGACCCACTTGCTCGTTTGCCATCCAGTCGTATAAAAAAAATCTAAATTAGCAAATAAGCATTTTAAGATATTGCTAAGTATCAGTCTTATATGGTTTCATTATTTGTCCAGAGGCTAAGGTCACTTAGTATAATAAGCATTTATGGGCAGATCTCAAGAACATCCAAAGCAACGAGCTGTTCGCGTCTCTCCATACGCTGCTGCTGGTGTTGTACCGCCGCGACTGCCGCCGCTCGTACACGCCCAACAACCACTGGCTGGTCCGGGAGATACGCGAGGGACAGTTCATGGCTGACCTCGAAAAGGGGAAGAAGCCGCAACAGGTAAAACACGACTGCAGATGTGCAAGTTGAGGAAAGTATCAAAGAGTTCTCGGAAATTTCTTGAAATTTTCACAAGATAATATTCTAATTTCCAAAAAAAACTTTGTGCTAAACAAAATCTGGTTTGGTTTTAAAACGAGAATATTTCGGATTGTGTCAGTTTCATTCTAAGCGTGTCTCAATACAAAGTTGTGTTTGGAACGTTTAATACTAACCCTGGCGTTAAATGATCAGATAGCCCAATGCTTAAAGAACCTGACTACGAATCTTGAGGCTCCGGGTTCGATTCTCGGTACCGGCAGATATTATGCATTGAGTAACCTTACCAAACTTAAAAAAGTTGACAAACAGCCAAAATTGTCATGTCAAAGTCCAAACACTCCACGAGCTAAATACCACGGCAAGGAAATGAGGGCTACAGTTTTCACACTCACCAGTTGGCGCCACTGTAGACAAAGGTCCTGCCTGAGGTATAGTGGTTAGTTTGTTGTTACGGGCGTGAAAACAAAATTTACATTTAAATCATATTTTTTAATGCCTTAAAATCATTGAGCAGAGTACCATAAAAATATCGAGCATGTCACAGTTTTGCCTGGTCCCGTTTTGTTCGAAAAAAAAGAGAGGACTAAGATTTCCGAAAGACAAAACTGTCTCAAAACACAGACATTCATTGCCCTGCAACGCTTATTTGCCTTAATTAATTTCAGGAATTGCAAGATATTCAAGAAATTATTCTAATTATAAATAAACCCGCGTAGCTCGCCCAACAACAGTGACATTTGACATTTCAGAGACCTCTCGCTGCACTAGCGCCTCTAGTGGCGAATTCATACGCAATAGCCCTCATTTACTTACTGCGTCAGGGTTCGTTGTCTAGTCTTTGGTGTTTAGTTTCTATTTAGGTCGAAGTTTATCCGAAAGGTCTTCTGGTTAAAGGGTAACTTGATTTTTGTGCAGGTTCTGGTGCAGAAAACCCCACACATGATAGCACACGGCGAGAGAGTCAGACTCTTTAGACGTGCTGTTGCAGACGAAAAGGTAAGTGAACGGTAGTTGAGAGAGCATGATAAATCAAGGTGTTTACTTTCTGGAAAGTCAGGAAAATCAGGAAAGTCAGGGAAGCTCAAGGTGGTCAAGGAAAGTAGCAGTAAAAAAAAAACATATAACCTGTTTTGAAATGTACATGTATGGTTGTTCAGGGAAATTTAGAAATGTGGTCAGGGAAAAGTCATGGATGTTTTTTTAGGATTTGCACTGTTTTTATTCTGTATAAAGAGAACTTGTCTTATTTCAAATCTAGAAAGTATATTTTTATCTACTTCTAGTGATCGAAATATTGTTGATATTTAGTAGAGATAGAGATAATTAATAAGATGATGCAAGTACAGTCGACAAAAATTTAGTTGCCAAAAAAGTTTTTGGTGGTACTGCAATATCGCGTAACTAGCATTCTCCATAAGGTCTAATTTTAACTGTCAGAACAGTACAATGTTAGTACTGTTAGTGCAATGGAAATTATACTTTATGGAAAACTTACTTATAGGATTTGTAGTGAACACCCTGTAAGTACAAACTTTTCCGATAAAATTCGATGTAAAACCATTACCCCCTTATTCATAAACGACAATCAAACCTATTTTAGTTAAAATGCCGCTAAAATTCGTTTGTCCTTATCTGTCAGTTCGACATTTGTATTTGTTAGAAAGGGACAAAGCATTTATTAGTTAACATAGGCTTGTTAAGTTTTATGAATCAGGGGGTTAGTGTCTATTTCTCAGGTGGTGTTAGGTCTGACGGAGCGCGCGTGCGGCGGGCGCTCGACGCTGGTGACGGTGCGGCGCGCGCGGCTCGTGGAGGACGGCTACCGGCAGCTGGCCGCGCTGCCGAGCCGCGGGCTCAAGGGCTGCGTGCGCGTGCGGTTCATCAACGAGCAGGGGCTGGACGAGGCCGGCATCGACCAGGACGGGGTCTTCAAAGGTTAGCGCGTAACATTCTGCTTCTCTTTTAAAATATGGCTTTTCTGTCCTAATTAATAGGACAATTTCGCCAGTGTCTAAGTATTCTCATTGAGAGGCAACGTTGTACGGTGATTGTAGTTTTTGTAACTTGATAGTAAAATTCCAGAAACCACGTGGAGACAACTTGCGCATTAGAAAATGCCAGACACGAGAACAATATAGAATTTTGTGATCACTGTTCACTGTCAAGGTTAATCGCCGCATAAAACACTATCAAAATTATACTTCAACTAGCCAAAGAAACAGAAATAGCAAAATTAGATATTGTCGACATCCGCCATGTTCGAATGCCACAAATCGAATTTACACTCACATTGTAACTTTAATTCAATTCAATTCAAATTCAAATCATTTATTCAGCAAATAGGCCGCAATGGGCACTTTTACACGTCATTTTTTTAATCTACCACCGGTTCGGAAAAAAACCTCTGTTGAGAAGAATCCGGCAAGAAACTCAACGAGGTATTTTTTTTTTAAAAACAGATTCACAATATTTGTAACTGATATCTATGTACTATACATTACAAGTATTTAACACAATTTTATTTTTAACACAGTAGGTTCACTATTTGAAGGGATCGCTAGTGCGGATCGGAATTATTTCCAAATATCCCTGTCCATGATATAATCGTTAACTTTATAATAAGCCTTAGATATTAATGTCTTTTTGACAGTAGATTTAAATTTTGTATCAGTTTCTTCAGTAATATTTTTTGGAATTTTATTATAAAAACGTATGCAACTTCCCAAAAACGACTTTTTGGTTTTAGCCAGTCTGTAAGATGGTACTTTAAGCTTCCCTGTGTTTCTAGTAGCCTTTGGCTTATCGACGTTAGTGGGAAAATCACATATGTTCTTCCTAACGTACATGATTATTTCAAAAACATAAAGCGACGGCAGGGTTAGGATACCAGTTTCCTTAAAAAATGATCTTAAAGATTCACGCGTCTTCAAATTATAAATTGCTCTAACTGCTCTCTTTTGCAAGATAAAAATTGATTCGATGTCTGCAGCAGATCCCCATAAAATAAGCCCGTACGACATAATGCTATTAAAGTACGCAAAATACACCAACCGTGCCGTCGCCACATCGGTTAGCTGCCGTATTTTCCAAACTGCAAAAGCAGCAGAGCTCAGTCTACCCGCGATTAGTAGGGATGATGACACCACCAATCAACTGACGTACTTTTATGAGCTGTCAAAACACAATTCTCCCATAGAGTTTCAATTGCAATAGCGATTTATGACGTCACTATCCGGCAACTCAATCAACTAACTATTTATTTGTTTTAAAGCAACAAAAAATCTAATTTTACAGTAAATCGAGAATTAATCTGGTTTTCAGGGCTAAAATAAAGCGTTTTTTACTGGAGTTGTGCCTTCGAATTACTTTTTAATGGCGTCATCATCCCTATTATGGCTTAGTATACATATGACGACCGGATGGCTAAGTGGTTAGAGAACCTGACTACGAAGCTTGAGGTCCCGGGTTCAAATCCCGGCCGGGGCAGATATTTGTATGAATAATACGAATGTTTGTTCTCGGGTCTTGGATGTTAAATATGTATTTAAGTATTTATTTATCTATATTTAAGTATGTTTATCCGTTGCCTAGTCTCCATAGTACAAGCTTTGCTTAGTTTGGGACTAGGTCAATTGGTGTCTAGTGTCCCATGATATTTATTTATTTATTTATAATTTTGTCCCAAATCATCATCACCCCAAATTGCCACCTTCGCGGCCTCGAGAGCACCCAGGGGAGTGCCGGACTTCGAAAGTGCATTCAGACGAGCTTAAAATGAACCCCCAATAAATGTATCATGTTGACCACTGGCCTATTTATTAATCTCCAGTAGCTACAGGTCACAAGCGACAGACTTGGGTAGTGCTCTAAAAAAGAAGTAATTAGTCCATCAGTAACTCAAAAAATAATTTAATCTTTATTTGTCTTTTGTCAATTAAAGTAAAAATGATGGAGATATAGCCAATTAAAGTTCTGCGTGACAAAAACACCATTACCCTACTTTTCTTTGTGCTGGCTTTAGTTTTCTTCTACAGCTTTCTAGCGACTTCCTAAGTCATCCGATCTTCTACGACCTGAGCGGCCCCCTGACGACATCCTGGACTTTTCTCTTTCACACCACTTTGACCCATTACTATATTACTTTCAAAGTCTGCAGTGGTTCATATACCATCCCCTCTCTTACAGAGTTCCTAGAGGAAACGATAAAACGCGTGTTCGACCCATCGCTGAATCTTTTCCGCGCGACGAGCGAGGAGCGTCTGTACCCAGCGCCTACTTCTTGCCTGCAAGACAATCATCTGCAACTCTTCGAGTTCATTGGCCGCATGCTAGGGAAGGCTGTTTACGAGGTTGGTGCTTGATTCATTTACAGTGTGACTTTTAGCGAGAGCGTGTCGCGGAGTGAAGTACTGGGTAGTATAATGTTGTAGGGATATCATGATCATAATGCTGCTCTCGGGAAAAAAGCGGTAAAATAGTAATCGACTAGGAAGTCGAATAGTTTTTTTTTTATTCCACTAGAAGGCACACGAGCAAGTGGGTCTCCTGGTGGTAAGAGAACACCACCGCCCATAAACATCTGCAACACCAGGGAGATTGCAGATGCGTTGCCAACCTAGAGGCCTGAGATAGAATACCTCAAGTGCCAGTAATTTCATCGGCTGTCTTACTCTCCAGGCCGAAACACAACAGTGCAAGCACTGCTGCTTCACAGCAGGATTAGCGAGTAAGATGGTTGTAGCAATCCGGGTGGACCTTGCACAAGGTCCTACCACCTGCAGGACCACCTACACCTACAGGAGTGTAACCCCGGCTCGAGGGTGACGAACGGCAGTCGCTTTTTGGGCGTCGGATGGGGAACCCGTGCCACTCGACACGACGCGCACGCAATTATTCTTAGAATACAATATTAAATACTAACCTAACACAATAAACACTAACCTAGTCAAATAATTCGCCCCTTGCCATTCCCGGCGCAAAGGTGCCCATAACGCTCGCGGCATTACCACGTTGGATAGCTATGGACAGCCTTTGCATCAGAAATGACTCGGAGCGAGGGTCCTCCCCTTTTCTTGCCCCCTTCCCCCCCCCCCTTCTTTCCCCCTTTTTTTTTTTTTTTTTTTTTTTCTTTTCTTAGAATTGAACCTGTGACTTTGACTCTTAAGTAAAGTTATTGGGGACGGCCTAGGAATGCAGTTCTACTGTGTTATATCTCTTTATAGGGCATCGTGGTCGACGTGCCTTTCGCCTCGTTTTTCCTGAGCCAGGTGCTCGGACAGACCAACCAGGCTCTGTACAGCTGGATCGACGAACTGCCGTCGTTGGACCGTGACTTGTACCGCAGTCTCACCTACATCAAACATTTTCAGGTAATCATTTATCGACTTAGTCCAAGAACGCGAAGACAACCGTACTCAAAGACGTCATTTGACTTTAAATATTTGAGAAGAACAATGTTTTAATGACACTCTTGCCTTCAGCTCGTGACAAAAATACCTGCGTGTCACACACACACACACACACACACACACGCACACGCACGCACATCACGCTTGTATTCCCAAATGGGGTAGGCAGAGCGGTACAATAGTGACAAGTTGCTAGCCTGTCGCCTACGGTATACCTTAACCTATATTCTTTGCCGCCTCTTACGACATCCACGGAAAAAATGGAGAGGTGTAATTGTAACCCGACACCACACGGGTCTTGGGACGAGCTTTGGGATAATCCGGTATAAATTAAATAGGGTAATCCCTGTTTAATTGCCAAAAGTGGCTCCGATGCCGTAACGTTTCGTGTGCTCTGCCTACCCCATTTGGGAATACAGGTGTGATGTTAAAGATAAAAAATAGGGATTACTATTTAATTTATGCAGGAAAAAACAAAAACTTAATACCATCCGAAGTGTGAAATGTATCATTAATTGACAAATACTTATACAGGGAGACATCTCAACGTTAGAGCTTACGTTCTCTGTGGACGAAGAGAGACTCGGCGAAATCGTCACTCACGAGTTGGTGCCGGGCGGGAAAGCTATACCTGTCACAAACGAAAACAAGTCAGTACCTATTTTCCACTGCGAAATACAGTCAAAGAAACGTTGTGCTACTGATTTCATATTGATGTTCCATATTTCTGCCAAATAAATCATAGCTATATTGATAATTGACAACCTTTCATATTTCTAAGACTATAATTTGATTCGTTCTCTGTATTCTGCTTGGAAATAGAAAGACGCTGATATTTATAAAATTTCGCAACGATTATTAATTTATTTATTACAATTTTTTTAAGATGTGCTTATTCGAAAAGGGCTTAACTCCAAAACTACGATATAATAGATCCATTACTTTTGTCTAGTCTCTATTAAAAAAAAGATCACGTAAATCATGCGTAAATCTGAAGTAGACGTTGTCAAAATTATGACAGCTCCTTTTTCTAGTGCAAAAGGCAAAGGAAACATATCTATTCTGTCGTAGTATTGGCAAATTCAGATACATTTTTTAATTATTTTGTATTTTTTTAAATATGGAGAAATAAATTGTAATAAATATTTTGCCATGTTCAGGAGGCAAAACTCTTTCGATTCCTGTAGTAATTTACAGGTGTTGAAAAAATGAAATCTTGTCAATTAAAAGGTTCCATTCTGGTAAGCGAACCAATTTCGTCGAATGTGTACTTTACCGGTAAAATGAAATCAAAAATATGTTTTCGTTTGTAATTTAATACATTTAACTGAATGAAAAGTATTTGTACTGTGTTATGTTGTATTAATAAAACCAATTTTAGACAAGGAATGTTATAAATAATTACATTTATTGGTACCTATATACCACCCATAAAAAAAAATTGCCCATAAAATTCATGTGGCCCTTTTTTTCTTTTGAGCAGTATATGTCATCGCATTTGCGTTCCGTTCAGTCAGTCAAAGAGCTCGTCGTGTATTCAAAAGATTACACGCTCGGCTCTCTTACATTTAACCGTACAATTATATCCTCCACTTCAATTTAACGTGGCAATAGTTGCTAGCCCACACAAAGTTATATTTTTTGTCCTTTTCTCTCACAGAAACCGCGACAGATCGCCTGTAAAATATAAACAGAAAATTAATTTCTTGTGTTATAATATAAATCACTTTATTTCATCTGTTATTTACTTACAGAATAAACTACATACATTTGATGGCACACTTCCGTATGCACACGCAAATAAAGGACCAAACCAACGCTTTCATCAAAGGGTTTAGGACTATCATCAATCCAGAATGGCTGTCGCTGTTTTCTACGCCTGAGGTAAGACATTTCACTACTATTAACTGTGTTTTAGTGGCCAGACTGTGTTAATGACAGTTTTTTACTTGAATATAAATAATGTACATCAAAATTTGTATTGTGGCAACATCATTGCCCTATGTCATGTTTAAGCAGTGTCCATGCTTGTGCAGCATTTACACACGTGGCTTGTAACTTTACACTTACTGTAGGTTGCCTGAAATTGACAGAGAAACTGATACCACGGCAGTGCCGTTTTGCAAGAAATCAGAAAATTGATGAATTATAAGGAAGAAATATTATTCATTATTCATCTATAATATGAATTGTCATTTTTTTGCGTATGAGAGTGATGTGTTTTTATTATGAATCAATGATACCTCGGATACGAGAATAAAGACTTATAATATTAAAACTACTTAAAGAAGACTTCAATTTTTTTTTATCGAATCGATTTCTCCGATTCCTGTATTCAAAACAACTAAGGAGCTATTGTTGCTCGGGGATATTGTATTTGAGCCGTCTGACGGTGTCCTTACGACGCCATGTTCTTCTCGACCATTTTACGTTGTGTTCGCCAGAAGACTGTCTTCATATAACAAACATGAACATGGCGAACATGGCGTGGTAAGGATGCCATCAGACGGCACAGATAAAATATCCCCCCAGCTACTATTCGTATTTACGTTCATGTAAGGTGGACTATAGCCCCGGGTCCACCTTACATGAACGTATATATTACGAATATTGACACATTTTTTTCGCTTTGCCAAATCAAGTGGTTTTTGTTAAAAAAAAACTGCTGAAGTGAAGTCAATTTAGGTGTGGCCAGCGCCTTAATAAAACATAACATTCTACAGCTTCAACGGCTCATAAGCGGCGACAACGTGCCCCTAGATTTGCGCGACCTGCGACGCCACACGCAGTACTACGGCGGCTTCCACGACTCGCACCGCGTCGTGTGCTGGCTCTGGGACGTGCTCCAGCGGGACTTTACCGAGAACGAGCGCGCCATGTTCCTAAAGGTGTGTTATATTGTGTCCAGCAGCGAATAAAATGCGAGTAAAATTCATTAAATCGTAACTACTTTGAAAAAATCTCGTATCTAAAATCAATATGTCAACAAAATTGAACCTTGATGTGTCTATAAAGTTCACTCAGAAAAAATATCTATTTTGAGCTACGACTTTTTTTTTAATAGTGACTAAATGTTGGTTGTCATAATTGTTATACGTCATTTCGATCGATCTGGATTACTCTTTGGCTGGTCCTTTGAAGGAACTATTGCGGTTTTTTTTGCACTAGTTCCTTCACAAGAGATGACAGTATCTGCGTTTATTATTAACCGACTTCAAAAAAGGAGGAGGTTCTATGTTCCAATGTTTTTTTTTTATGTATGTTAACCAATTACTCAGTCAATTGTGGACAGATTTTCAAAATTCTTTGTTTATTTGAAAGAGTACTCTTCTGAGGTAGTCCCAGTGTCAACAAGAAAAATCTGATGATGGGATCCTAGGGAAATCGAGGGAAAATCTCAAATTTTATAGGCACACCTATGCCGATTTTGGCATTCTTAGCATTAAGATAAGCATTTACATTCAGAAAGTATCATTTGGTAAACTGGACCTGGTGAAGAAGACCATAGATGACCAATGTAACTCGTCAAAGCTTAGTAATGCTCGCTCGTCATGAGACGAACCGAAATCATTATATATAATTAATATACCTAGATAAGCGACTAAGAAGAAGATGATTCTTTCGAACTGATTTGATGCTGAAGCCGGAAGGTAGGCAACGGAACTCTGTTATAAAACAACGTAACTAAGCCGTGTTTGGGCTTAACGGAATCCTTGTGATTGTGAGATGTGCTTTGGCTAGGAATCACTAAAAAGTGAGAAATAAAGAATAAAGAAAAAAAGTAAAACCGACTCCAAAAAAATAACAAAAAACAGAACCGATTACAAAACCCTTGAAAATATTCTCCTACGTACCTAAGTGCTAGTAAGCTCAAAGTTGGTGACTCAGCACGACCCAGCAGGAGAGATAGAAACCCAATATATATATTTTTTTCAGTTTGTGACGTCATGTTCGAAACCCCCAGTGCTCGGGTTTGCACACCTCAAGCCTCCATTCTCGATTCGATGCGTTGAAGTTGGCGACGACGAAGATACTGGCGACACTATAGGTACGAATAGTATGGCATATAAAGAGGTCCATTTTGAGGGGTAGCTTTCAAGTTATTTATGCGCGATTCAATGACGTGAGAGACGTTTTAAAGTGAGATTCTCAAAATAATCATCTCATTTATAAAGAGGGAATATCGCAAGTGTGTTCCTGTAAAAAAATCTCTTGTCAATAAATCCACATTACCCATCATTTTTTTTTTTTTTACTTTCTGATTTTTGTGATTTGTGTTTAGTGTTCCCATTAGGGGTCGTCCACAATGTATGTACGAAAAATTGCAGTTATTTTGTTCTTCTGTCACAAACCGCTAGACCCAAAATGTGTGTGGGTCTAGCGGTTTGTGACAGAAGAACAAAATAACTGCAATTTTCATGGCAATTCTTGTGACAGGGGGCGGGGTCTAGAAATGGTCAAAATAGGTGTGACGTACAATTTATGGATGACTCCTAAGGAGAAACTCACTTTAAACAACCGGAACTAAAAGCAAGGACCTAGTGTCTTTAGCCCTTAGGTGATTCAAGCAAAAACTTTCAACTACCATCTCGAGAAAACATTTAGACATTTCAATACGCACGCCTTAGTTCCGTTTGATATATACTCATCATTAAATGATCCCCGGATCCAACCGCTTTCCTGATTTTTTACAATGTGTTCTGGTTTTTTTACAGGAAGCGTCATCCGAGGCTTCTTCACGATACGCAAGAAAGACCCCCTGAACCGTCTTCCCACGTCGTCCACTTGCTTCAACCTGCTCAAGCTGCCAAACTATCAGAAGCGGAGCACCCTCCGGGACAAATTACGCTATGCTGTCAACAGCAACACTGGGTTTGAACTGTCCTAAACTTTAGTCCTCGCCACTTTATAGGTATGTTGAAGGTGCACACATGAAATCTGATCGTTTAAGGTAGCATTCTGATGTTGGCGACCGCGACCCACGACCGCGACTGAGTCGCGTGACGCTGCTTAGTATAAATTAATATTAATATAATAAATAAATAAATTAAACACTAACGGATGCAAGCGACTGCGTCGTGCTAATTTTATACTATACAGTTCAACCTTGCCATTTTCCGTGATAAAGACTATCCTACAAATGGTCTCAAATTATCTCCGTACCAAACTTCAGTTAAATCGGTTCAGAGGTTTTTATATAACATATAATAGAGCCCTTTGTGGCCTGCTTGCTGAATAAACGTTTTAGTTTTAATAATGATATGTCTGCAGGTTTTCTTGTCACTGAAATCGATGACATAATATGACATTACGGTTCCTAAGAACAGATTTGAATGTATGTTGTTAATTTCAGATTTGCCCATACAGACCATTCTAAATGTGCCACCCTGTATAACTTTGAAGATTTTTATTTTATGTTCCGAACACAACCGAAGGCTGCTCGTTTTGTACAGTCAAATGTATAAATATCTATAGATATTGCTTCCACGAGCGTCTCAACCGCCTGTCAGTCCCTTGCCTGAGATTTTAAGAATTGGAAAGCAGATTGTTTTTTAATTATGACGTAAATAGCTTCTGTACTCAGGCCAGGATCAATGCATATGAATTATTTACTTCTTAATATAAACAGCTAGGGACTGACAGCGATTGAGACGCTCGTGGATTCATCCCTATACAGCCATAACGTCAACCTTATGTTTAGTGGCATAAAGGTGTATAGATGTTTTTGATGTCTTGCTGAAGATATATTTTATGCTCTTGACTATACAATCATAAATGCACTCGACCAACCATCGTGAACTTTATAAATTATAACTTGATAAGGTACACAACTGGTCAATTAGGTGTTTGAGATTGTACTGGATAAATAAAACCAACATTTCATTTTACTATTGTAATTTTATAAGGTTTTCGACGATTGATGCCTATAAATAATGACGTAATATTGGCCTCAAAATATATTGTGTACTCAATGTTATGTTAAGTTTCATGTACTCAAAGATAAGGTTGTTTTTGGGTATATTCCATTACTTGCTTTGATTTTATAATAGGGATGATGACGTCATTAAAAAATAATTCTAAGGCACAACTCCAGTAAAAAAAAACGCTTTGTTTTAGCGCTGAAAACCAGATTAATTTTCGATTTACTGTAAAATTAGATTTTTGGTTGCTTTAAGACAATTAAATAGTTAGTTGATTGAGTTGCCGGATAATGACGTCATAAGTCGCTATTGCCATTGAAACTATGGGAGAATTGTGTTTCGACAGCTCATAAAAAGTACGTCAGTTGATTGGTGGTGTCAACATCCCTATTATAATGGCCACCACATACATTCGGAATTCCGTTTCGTTATTTTGATTCGGAATTCCGAAAGCACTGAATCCATACAAACCTGTGGAGCTACTACGTACAAACTGTAGTTTTCCGTCCGAAGTTTTCTCCGATTCGGAATTCCGGTGGCCTGTGCATGCAGAATTAAAATAAACAATTATGTGTGATGTACTTACGGAATTTCGGAATTCCGAATATATGTGGCGGCCCTAAGTCAGTTCACTGCAATTACAATTTTTGAGAAGAAACGAAATTATTACCCACTTATACCTAATTTCTTAGATCGAGATACTAAAATTACAGTCTGAAATGTCAAACGTAAAAATAATGTGGCCAGCATAAAACGAAAAGTGCGGCTCCATGATTCCGGTTTCGTAAATAACCGATAAAAATGTATATTTTACGATAGCAAAAATAACATTAAAGTATTCAATATACTACTCCCCATTTTAAAAATTTAAATACACTTTTACGATAAAGTGATACAATCTAAGCACATGTACAAAACGGATAAAATACAGTGTTCATCACTTAGTGCCAACGTAAAAAAATATAATACAGAGGGGCTACTACAAAATTAGAAAAACGAAGTCCGTATGGCAGCGTCCCTTTTACTCGAGTATTGAATGAGAAAAGCGTCAGCGGGACGGCAACATACGAAGTTCGATCTTTGCAATTCGTAGTTAGGGCCAGAAGAGCTACTCCGAAACACAAAATTCGAAGTTCGTGTCGTGCGCTCCCTCTCGCTCTCGTATTAAATTGTATAGTGTCAGAGGGACCGCACGACACGAACTTCGAATTTTGTGTTTCGGAGTAGCCCTTCAGCAGGGCTACTACGAAGTAAGGATGTTGACGCCATGAAAAATAATTCGAAGGCGCAACTCCAGTAAAAAAAACGTTTTATTTTAGCCCTGAAAACCAGATTAAATTTCTATTTACTGTAAAATTAGATTTTATGTTGCTTTAAAACAAATAAATAGTTGATTGAGTTGACCATTGAAACTCTACGGGAGAATTGTGTTTTGACAGCTCATAAAAAGTAAGTCAGCTGATTTGTGGTGTCAACATCCCGAAATCGAAGTTCGTATCGTTCCGTCCCTCTGACACTATACTATTTAATACGAGAGTGAGAGGGACGGCATAGTACGAAATTCGAATTTCGGAGTAGGCCCTTAGATTAATATCACACAACATTGTTCATGTTTTTCGACTGTCTGTGAAAGAAGGGAACACCTATTAAGTGTATTTTCAGCTTCATATGGTAAGCATTGAGGCTGATCTTACTTAGAATTTAATTGAAACTTAAACATCAACATCTATAAAAAGTTGAAATATCTCCAAAACTGTCGCATTTTTATTAGACCTATTTTGCCTTTTCTAGAATGCCCTAAGTGTCCTACATGTTAGTACATCACGGATCCGTTCATATCTTAATATTTTACGACATACATATATTGGTACACAGGTACCTACAAAATCTTTCGGTGATTACCGGTTGCGGCACATCACTATTTATGAGACGCAAAAAACAGGTAACACATGAAACGTCATTTTAGTATCTCGAATTATGGGACAGACCATAAGCACATCGAATGCCTAGGCTCTTGATCTTTTCACTGACTATCAGGACCATTAGTTCCTTATTTCTCTCAATATTAGACAAAACAATATTTTTTAAATCCTGAGACCACAAGTTCAGAGAATTGACCTGCTGATAGTCACATAATTGTTTTTATTTACTGAAAAACTGAGGCTCGCTGTAACTGTTCCATAGTTCATTGATATATTTCTTATTAATTTATAAGGGTATGACTAAATTGAAACATACTGTATATTTTTAAAAGCCTCAAAATTATTGATACGAATTATTTATACTATATTTGTTAAGAATGTTAGTTCTTACTTAATGTTAGATTACTGTCACGGATTAGTTGGTTATTACATAATCGGTGTGCGTGTGAGTGTTAAAATTAATGTATATTTAAAATACGAAATTGTCCCGTCTGTATAATGCCCGGTTTACACTCGCGCGAAAAAGTTGCGAACGCATTCTAGTGTCTATTCATACGCAAAATGTCCGTTAATAAAAAAAAAACGCTTTAAAATAAGGATTGTATCTAACAGTAATCTTTTGAGCATTGCCAACAATTAAGATAATTTTCATAATTTATAAAAAAAATGCAAACTGGTACATACATGGCAGCTCCCAAACCTAGCAGATCAAAATTAAAAAATATATATCCTTGTTTCCCGGGGGGCTACTCCGAAATGTGGGCACGGTATGAAGTTTGAAATTCGAACATTATATAAAGCCTGATACGTTCGTTCGTCCGTGAGTGTGGCTGGCTCCTAAAATATCTGGATCAACCTTCACGCTCTATTGTGTTTGTATCGCAATTCTTACTCACTGGACCGGATGACGTAATGAAATATTGTTCAATTAAATAGGGAATATTACTGCAATTTTCTGACGTCAGTGCAGCACTAGCACAAAGCCGTAAATAGTTTTTTGAGTTCGCATTATTTTTAAGCGCGAGTGTAAAGGGTACATAACCTGTGTACATAGACAATAAAGTCATTTTAGCAACTCGTTATAAACTTGAGTTCTCTATGGTATGCAATTAGTTCTAATGGCATGTTTTTAAAATTATTATAGGTCATAGTGCAGTTCATTATAAATTAACGAAATTACAAGTATAAGTTAGACGGTTACGTTAATTTAAGTGGTTTTAGAGCACTTTGTTTCTACCTATACATATACAATTGAATCCTACTTTTTAAAAATAGGGTCTGAAATAAATATATATTTTTGTTTGTTATATAAACGTGAAAATTATTTTCATGCCATATTTTATAGTTCTGAATCTGAGTTGCTAGCGCGCTGTTTATTATCACTGAAAAACCAATAACTCGGTTGCTGTTGGTAATAGTTTACAAGATTGTAAAAGCGGCATTAGCTTTATAATGATGTTTTTTCGGCAGGTGCAATATCGATACAATGGAATTAGTATCGTGTGATCTGTTTGACATTTTTGTCGTGTCGGGATTGGTTTATAACAAATGATGTTATTCTGACACACGGAATATCGCTAGATGGCGTTAGTGTCGAGAGGCTGGTTTGACGTTATAGTCTTAGTTGAAATTGGCTCATTTTAATTATTTATATAATCACAAATGTGATAAAAATGTAAAGTTGTCAAACGGACCTCACGGTACTATACTTCGTTTTTTTAGCATTAGAAAGAAGGTAAGCGATCTTAACGTGTCTTTTTATTGAAAAACACTTTTGAAAGAACAACAATTAGCAAGGACCATATTATGATCATTTACCTACATGTTTTTGTATCATAAGTAACAGTTACTGTTTTTTTTAACTTTTTTCTATAAAAAGACTCTTCAAGGTTGTTTACCCTTTTTCTAAAGCTAAAAAAACGAAGTATAGCGCCAACTACTCTTTCACAGAATCCCTCATTGTAGCCAATCTCAAGCAAGACTGTAAAGTCAAATAGATGTCTCGACGGCGCCATCTAGCGTTACCCTTCATTTACTAACGTGACGCGACAAGTGGCTATTACTCGTTAAAACGGACTTCACATTGACTACGAGATTTATATCGAATAGGGCGTAACAAAAAAAATAAAAAAAACATTTAATTTCAGCCTAGAAAATCACATTAATTTTCAATTACTTTAAAATTTGATGTTTAGTAGCTTTGAAAAAAAAATGCAATTAAATAGCTGAGTTGAGTCGCAGTTTATTCAGCTCATTATTATCTCAGCTCAGTATTAAGTTAATTTTTGGTGTCAAATTCTATTCTAGTGTAACCTGACGCCTCTCACGATTGTCAAATAAGGTCAAGAAGAAAATCTAAAGCGCATAATCACTACTTTAAAAAAAGCTCGTACCTCATAATCGATAATTTTTCTGAGTGAACTTTATGAACATTATTTTCAGAGTAAATTTTGTTGACGTATCGATTTGGGATACGGAGTTTTTTTTACAAAGTATTGACGATGTGCGTTGACAGCAGTGTATACGTTAAAAAATAAATCGCATGCTAGCACTAGAAGTACGTTAAGTTGAGCGCTCGGTTGTTTTATGCGATAAACGCTGCGACAAACGCTGCGTTAAACGCAATGCATTGACGCACATCAATTTGTATCAGATAATCTTATTAAAGTTGAAGTGAAATAGTAGATTGATAACCAAGGGTGGAAAGTGACCCATTTCACCCGAGATGTGAGAGCGCCAATAGTTCGAGAGGAAATAGGTAATTTCACCCGAGTTAGACTCTACTTTTCATTTCGACTGTGAGGAAAGTAAAATACTACAAAAAAAATGAGAATATTAATAAATTGAATTTATTTATATCCAACCTCCAATGGTACCTTTTCGACCTGGCAACTTGCCACGGCCGACTATTAAAAAAAAACGAGTTGGTCACGACGTGCATCTAGATGGCCATGCCGAAACGTGAAAAAAAAGTACAATTTATCCTCGACTCTGTGGCGAATTGAAAAATAAAAAAAAAAACTACTTTCCACCCTAGCTTCAAATTAAACTTTCCGAACAGGAGAGATGAAATAGTAGATTGATAACCAAGAGTGGAAGGAAAGTGACCCATTTCACCCGAGATATTTCTGACGCTCGAACGAAGTGAGAGCGCCAATAGTTCGAGGGGAAATGGGTTATTTCACCCGAGTTAGACACTCTACTTTTCATTTCGACTGTGAGGAAACTGAAAAACTCCAAAAAAACGAGAATAATAATATTAATAATAAATTGAATTTACTTGTACCTATCCAACCTCCATCGGTACCTTTTCGACTGGCCACTTGCCATGCCGAAACGTGAAAAAAAGTCGTTGACGTTAACTCAATTTATCTTCGATGTTATGGCTAGCCGAAAAATTAAAAAAAAAAATTACTTTCCACCCTAGAGGAGGAAAAGCAATTTTCCACCCGGCTATCTACCCATGAAAATTAAACTTTCCGAACAGGAGAGATGAAAAAAGTTTTTCCATGCCAAAGTCTTTATGACATTGCATTGACTACTATACCAAACATGCGCTCACCGCGTAAGACAACGTTTGACAATTAGATTATCTGATGCAAATTGATGTGCGTCAAACGCATTGCGTTTAACGCAGCGTATCTCATAAATCAATCGAGCGCGTTAGATTTAATCTAACTCTGAACAAAGATCATATTTTGTAGTGGTGTTTCCATTTTCATTTGTAATTTTTAGGTATTTACTAACTATACATGAACTTAAAACATGAATCATAAGGAAAATTTTTGTACTAGCCACGTAAATATGTTGTATTACACAATGTGATTCTCTGTGATAATATAGTTGATATTTATTATGATTGACTGTTATTTAATACCAAGTCCTAACTACCCTCATGCGAGTCTTTCATTAAGAAGAATAGTTAGCGGAAATGGAGACGACAGACTGAGCAGACCCGGGTAACAAGCTCATGGCTTCTTATGCAGTCCACCTGTCGGGAGGTCTACCGTCACTTCGCCTTTCTAAAGGTCTCTCACAGTATCATACATGACACATGACCGTTATCAATGTGTCAGGCAAAAATATATTCCTTGTAGGTATCGAAAAGTATGACTACCCACTATTTAGCACGTTTTGTAACTCGCCGTCGCGTGTCATGTATGCGCTTGATATTCCGCTCCTATGCCTAAGCCACGAATAAATTATAAAGTACTAATTAAATAAATCATCATCATCCCAGCCTATATACGTCCTACTGCTGGGCACAGGCTTCCTCTCAGAATGAGAGGGCTTGGGCCATAGTTCCCACGCGGGCCCAGTGCGGATTCGGAACTTCACACGCACCATTGAATTGCTTCGCAGGTTTGTGCAGGTTTCCTCACGATGTTTTCCTTAACCGCAAAGCTCGTGGTAAATTTCAAATGTAATTCCGCACATAAATTTTGAAAAACTCAGAGGTGCGAGCCGGGGTTTGAACCCACGACCCTCTGCTTGAGAGGCGATAGGTCAAACCACTAGGCCACCACGGATTTTTTAAAGGTATAAATGCGGGTAGTAAATGAAGCACCGTCGCGTACCTACATTGCGGCACCGAATATTTGCGGAGAAATTCGCAGTGTGAAGTATCGCCATCCTCGTGCGACCCACATCGCAATAGAATGTCCACAATAAATTCAAGGGCATTCTACGAGTCTATGACAATGTAAGAAAGAAAAAATTCTTTTTTTTTTTATTATTTTTCACCATGGCAGTTTGCCATGCCACCACGCAAGGTTGACTTTATTCTCGAAACAATTAGATTCTGATTGCTTTGTAAATATTTTTCAAAATATTTTCATGGTGAGCTTCAGGCTACCATAAGTTTTACAGTGATCGTACTAGATAGCGACGGCGTAAATTATTTGTATGGAGAATTGTACAGCGCCTCTACATAGTAGATTGATAACCAAGGGTGGAAAGTGACCCATTTCACCCAAGATATTCTTAATAGTTCGAGGGGAAATGGGTACTTTCATCCGAGTTAGACACTCTACTTTTCATTTAGAATGTGAGGAAAGTAAAATGCTACAAAAAAAATGACAATATTAATAAATTGAATTTACTGGTATTCAACCTCCAACGGTAGGTACCTTTTCGACCTGGCCACTTGCCACGGCCGACTATAAAAAAAATCGAGTTGGTCACGACGTGCATCTAGATGGCCATGCCGAAACGTGAAATAGTAGATTGATAACCAAGGGTGGAAAGTGACCCATTTCACCCGAGATATTTCTGGCGCTCGAACGAAGTGAGAGCGCCAATAGTTCGAGGGGAAATAGGTTATTTCACCCAAGTTAGACACTACTTTTCATTTCGACTGTGAGGAAACTAAAATACTACAAAAAAACGAGAATAATATTAAATTGAATTTACTTTTACCTATCCAACCTCCAACGGTACCTTTTCGACTGGCCAGTTGCCACGGCCGACTATAAAAAAAATCGAGTTGGTCACGACGTGTATAGATCTAGATGGCTGGCCGAAAAATAAAAATAATAACTTTCCACCCTAGAGGAGAAAACGCAATTTTCCACCCGGCTATCAACCCATGAAAATTAAACTTTCCGAACAGGAGAGATGGAAAAAAAAATGTCATTGACGTAACTCAATGGGGGCTATCGCGAATGAATTTTCCGCTAGAGGCGCTAGTGTAGCGTGAGGTCAACGAAATGTCAAATCTCATAGTTTTTGGGTGAGCTACGCGGGTTTATTTATAATTAGAACAATTTTGTGAATATTTTGCATTACCTGAAATTAATTATGGCAATTATGCGATAAGGGGCAATGAACATCTGTAATTTGAGACAGTTTTGTCTTTCGAAAACTTTTGTCCTCCCTTTTTTCCGAACAAAACGGGATTATGCAATACTGTGGTTGCTCGATATGTTTATGGTACTGTTTTACGATGTATTAAATATGATTTTAATCTAAACTTTGTTTTCACGCCCGTTATAACAGACTTTTAAAAACCTCACGCAACAGAGGCGCCATCTAGTGAGAGAAAAAACGATAGCCCTCATTATCTTCGATGTCGTGGCTAGCCGAAAAATTAAAAAAAAAATACTTTCCACCCTAGAGGAGAAAACGCAATTTTCCACCCTGCTATCTACCCATGAAAATTAAACTTTCCGAACAGGAGAGATGAAAAATAATTTACACCGTCGCTATCGAGTACGGTTACTGTTAACTCATGGCTGTAAACACGGGCCTCGCGCTCTTCCAAAAGTTCTCGGGTTTTCCTCAATTACAAATTTCGAGGGCCTCGCAAAATATATCTTGCCCACTGTCCAAACAATAATATTTCGATCCGACGCCGCCACATTGAAATTTTCAGGTGAGAATAGCATTGTTACTAATAATAATAATAATAATAATATATTTATTGAATGAATTTCGGTACAAAATAACATAAAATGCAATATTTTACTTAAAATCTATGTAACACTTGTGCCTGAACTAGGATAATTCCTGTATCTCAGGCTAAACGAGCTAACATTTACATACTAAAATACCTAATCACCAAGGAAAAACAAAGTCTGGTGTATAAATATGTAGTATCTACGTAGGAGTTATACTAAATCAAAAAACAAAATTATACTATATCTAGGTACTTAAAATGTATTACCAGGTCAAACATAAATACTTTACGTCAGTGGATTTTTACTGGGTTACAAAAATAGCTGATAAAGACATCTTATGCGTACGAGTATGTCATGTTATAATTTGACCTAAAAATTGTGCGATTGATTCTAAGTGTTAGTAAAATGTGCTTAATGATTGTTAGGATTATAATTACGGTAATGTTAATAAAAACAGATGAAACTTACAGAACTAAAGATATGTAACTAAAACTAAATCATGTTAAGTGCCTTCATAATCTACAGTGCTGATGTATCTTTTTTCAGCTATCATTTTTGCAGGACAGTCAGCGGCTCCTGTTGTGTGATTGCTCGGTTTTTTAAAGCGCAAGCAAGTGGCACATTTAGGTAAATCTAACGTGTTTTTGCATTCTTTAACCGAATGACCCAGATTACCACAGTGGCCGCAGGTGTGGGCTGTCTCCCGGCACGACTTCGCCGCATGTCCATATTGCTGACATTTGTAGCAATATTTTTAACTGCTTTACATAGATTGCTTCACTTTTCCATTTTTCCATTCATTGTAAAATTCGAATTCAGCGCGGAATGCTAACCATCGTAGTCATGGCAACGCTACCAGCAAAATTAATTGTAAAGTTTCCGCTAGGTGGCGCTCTATTCTAAGTACGTTAGAGCTATGCGCCGATAGATAATTTGTAGATGCTAATGATACTGGCAACTTGTATTTTTTGTTTTTCTTGACCTAACTATAACGCAAATAACGTCGAAATAGAAATAAGAGGGGCTAAATTCTAAAATCGAAGTTCGTATTGTGCCGCCCTCTCACTCTCGTATTAAAAATTTAAGCATCAATTTTGTACTTACTTCGTACCTAGTCGTACTATATAGCACAACTAGCACAAGGTAGGTTTTTCTTTAATGCAACCGGGTTCGATTTCTGAACTAAGTACTTATGTAAGTTTTTTAAGCGTTCCCTTTATCTTGTATAAATAAATAAAATGGGACCCTTGACACCAATTCCAATTTAATATCGATTCTCCGAAATACACTTCGCATAACAGGTATCTCATATTTTTTTTAGCTGAATAATAAGTACTTTTGCATAATCATAATTTTCCGTAATTGGGCCAATCAACTTTTTTACAGACACTAATTTGTCCGCGACATTTTTCAAACAATTGACAAGATTTCATTTTTTCAACCGCTGTAAATTACTACAGGAATCGTAAGAGTTTTGCCTCCTGGACATGGGAAAATATTTATGATAATTTATTTCTCCATGTTTAAAAAAATAAAAAAAAATTAAAAAATGTATCTGAATTTGCCAAAACTACGACATGTTATATGCCAAAACTATGACAGATATGTTTCCTTTGCCTTTTTCGCCAGAAAAAGAAGCTTTCATAATTTTGACAACGTCTACGTCAGATTTACGCATGATTTAGGTACGTGATCTTTTTTTAATAGAGACTAGACAAAAGTAAGTAATGGATCTATTGTATCGTAGCGTAGTTTTGGAGTTATGCCCTTTTAGAATAAGCACATCTTTAAAAATTTGTAATAAATTAATTAATAATCGTAGCGAAATTTTAAAAATATCAGCGTCTTTCTCTTTCCAAACAGAATACAGAAAACGAATCAAATTATAGTCTTATAAATATGAAATCTTATCAATTGCAAATTTTTGTAAGTAAACATGTTTTTTCTGTAATTTAATTGATGGTGTACATGGATACTTAACATCCTACGTAAGTTCAAAGTATTAAACCATGAAATATCTTGTTGGAAGTACGATTTTTTGGTAACGCCAGAGACAATTTTGGTAATGCAGGAGACGGTCAAAGTGTCGTTAAAATAGTTGATTGGCCCAATTATCAGTTCGAATAATAGTCATTTCTCAGAATTTAAATAGCAGAACACTCTTACAGCTGAATATACTGCAGAATGTTAAATTAAAATAGCAGAACATTAGTATCATCGATTTTTATAAGGCATAGCAAAATACTGCGCTGACTTTAACATAGCGTAATGACATAGTTAAAGGAACTAGCAGCTACCATAAGAATGGGTAAAGGTTAAAGTAAGGCCAGCAAAGTAAGCGTGCTGTAACAGCAGCAGGCAAACCGCCAGAACAGAAACGCAGCTACATAGTAGGTTGGGTTAGGTTAGAACTGCGACCACGACAGCGCGCGAGCCGAGCGAGCGAAGCGAGCGTGCGGTGTCAGCGGCCGGCGAAGTGCCAGACAGAATCTTACTGCTGCCAGTAAAGGTTAGGTTAATATAGAAGTACATACAATTAATGTCATTGCAAGGAATGTTTAGTAAAGCTTTATTCTGCTTTTTATTATCCTTATGCAAAATAATTTTATGAGAAGTACCTATGTCTTTCTGCGTAGCAACTATTCGAACATATAAATATTATTCTCATTTGTCTGCCAATGGTGTCTGGGCTGCCCCTTAGCGTGGGACGTCACCTGTGTAGATACATTGGCTCCGTCCCACGTTAACGGTTCTGCACGGAAGCCTGGGTCCGCCGCAGAGCAGGCCCAAACTATTAAGTGTCGCAAATATGCATTTCTGTCCAACAATTACATATTTGCGGCACTTGCAATTGAAACTTTGGGCCCATGGTCGTCCGACACCAAAAAGTTTGTTAAAGAAGTGTCGGACAAGCTCTTCGGCGTCTCAGGGGACCGTAGGGCCGGTAGCTTCCTTGCCCAGCGCCTAAGTTTGGCTGTGCAAAGAGGCAATGCGGCCTCAGTCCTGGGGACAATGCCCCAAGTGGGCGATCTACAGGGCTTTTTCTATTTGTAATTTATAAGTTTTGTAAGTAATTTCTTTGGTAATTTTATAGTCTTATTGATTGATGTTAATATTCTGCTTTACAAAATTATGAGAAATGATAGCATGGGAAAATATATGCGAAAAGTAATTCTGTGATAGTGATGGATGATTCTGCTCAAGGTTGTTATGAGAGCCCCTTATTAGAACGCCACAGTTAGTCAGAGTCAAAGTCAAAGTCAAAATATCTTTAGTCAATTTAGGCTATACCAAGCACTTATGAATGTCAAAAAAATCTACCACCGCTTCGAAAAAACCTCTGTTGACTATTTGTGTGAACTGAACAGTGAAGTGAACGACAGCGCGCCACTTGCATCCACCGGTTGCCCGTAATTCTTAATGTCCAACAAATCACAATAAAATTAAAATTAGAACGCCAAAAGCAAAAAGAGGTTAGTAAAGTTCAAGAAAACATTTTCAAAATAGGTTATCATATTTGTAGATTTTCATTTTTATCAACGGCTTGGTTCGGCGCAGTGCTCTATTTCATTCAGCGGACGAATCCAAGCCAAGCGAAGCAGCTGTTTATCGCGTCGTCGCCATTGTTGTATGCCCTCTCGTTCTCGCAATCCCTTCCTTCCAGTCTCGCTCGATTCTCGTGGCGCGTGGACGTTTGCGTAGCGCCGAGAGAAACATCACGGTATCCTTCTTTGTCCAGAAATTTGGATCTGGAATAGAAGAGGCAAACGCTGGTTTGCATACACTTTCGTTTAAAGTCGCGTGCGTGAACAACTGGTGAATTTGGTGTATCCCTCCGAGCTTGTGTGTGCGTTCAGTGTTTCCCGCATAGTCGTTCGAGCATGAATAATAAAGAAGCAGCCGGTAAAGTCGCGTGGATTTCGGGAAGGAGCTGGTGACCGGAGCGGTGTGTGAGTTTCGAGGGTCTGTGATGAGCCTGCGGTGACGGCTCGCCGCGGAGCGGTTGGATGGCGGCAGTGAGCGGCCCTGCGCGGCACTCTCGCGTGTCAATGAGTGTGTCCATGTCGCTCATGCAGGGAACGCCGACGGCGTCGCAGGGCGCCATCCTGGCGGCGGCGGCGCCCTACTACCAGACGCCGGCCATCCCCACAGACGTGCAGCCCGACCGGCCCATCGGCTACGGCGCTTTTGGTGTCGTATGGTGAGTCACGTCTCCTTATCTAAATCCTAGAGCCTACTTCGTAAATTTCCGCAAATTAAACGAGCGAGATGCTTGTCTGATTGAGTTTCCAATTTTGAAATAGGTAGAACTGCGGATCGAAGAATTGATTAAAACTTGGCCTGTTCATGGTCTGTAGCCAAATTTATTCCTTGATCGACAGTAAGCAAAAGTTATGAATGTTCCCTTATAGAAAAAAGTCTTTTAACTTGGTACTAACTACCCTACCTACATGTAGTAATAAATTGTTTAACATTGTTCATCGGAACACAAATAAAAAAGTCTTTTGTAAAACTTTTGTCCTTTCAAATAAAAAGAATAACATTTGATACAGTTTTAAATGCAGAAAAGTTAAGCAACAAACATAGAAACTTTATTTATGACTGCGATTTCAACATTTTAAGGGCATGAAGGCACATTTGATTTCATTCTGCTAGAGAAGCATCTTCGCATGGTGTATCAGGCAGAAGATCTCTTTAAATCAACTGTATGGAATGATTCATAAACCTTGAAATATTGTTACATAGTACCTAACTACCTACAGATGCTAATAGTAATGAATGACCTTGAATATCCAGAAGTGTAAACTCTTCTCAGGTCAAAGTACCATCAGGCAAATATATGGTCTACTACCCTAAAGTTGATAATTGTTTGCATATCATAAAACAATAATGCCAATAGATGTGTCTATCTACTTGAAAGTTCGACTTTAGCAACATATTCATTTGATAGGAACTTGTTTAAAAATTGATAGACGACTTATTTAGCTGATGATACATGAGTTGACTTACCCTCACCATGTCAGCAATTCTCATCTTGCATCTGTACAGTCGAACAAACTGAATTATGTCCAGGATGGAACCTTTGTGCTACTAATGTCATGTTTAGATCCCATACTTTTGTCAAGGAAGTCATAGTGAATTTAATTATTAATAGGTTTCACCCTGGCACATGGTGCTGAATCAGTTTGACTGTCCATGCATCCTAGCCTATTATACCTCCTGCTGCTAATAAAAATGTGCTTGGTGATGACACATTAGAACAAATGAAAATTTCAAAAATATTTTTTTCTATAAAATGTGAGCATATATGCAGTGAAAAGAGTACACAGGTGAGCAAAGATCAACCTTATGGCGGGCGCTATCTATTTCACTATGAAGAAGTCGACTTCACATTTTTTGTGAATCAGAAAAAAATTATGGAATTGTACACTTGTTAAAAAAAAATTACTACCTGTAGTGACGAGAAAACAGTGATTAATATTTTACTTTCTGTTGGGCGCTACTTATCTATTTCACTATGAAGCTGTCGATTTTTCAAATTTCTTGTAAATCAGAAAAAATTTACGATATTGTACGCTAATTAAAGCCGAATAAAAAAAAAGGTACTACACGTAGAAAAAAGAAACTCGTTACAAAATCTGAACATACACTTTTTTCGTACATTTCTCGTAAATTTTTTCAGAAACAAGAAATTTGAAAATTCGACTGCTTCATAGTGAAATAGATAGCGCCCGCCAGAAAGTATTCTCCCTGGTACAATTAGTACAAATTCTCCTGGTACAAATAGTAATTTTTGTTAATTAACGTACAATTTAGTAAATTTTTCGTACGTTTTTTTGATGTGAGTTTGAATTCCATGCGACACCATGTCAGCGCCAGGAAGTAGGATAACACGATAATTTTCCTATTTAGGTACTGATAGGTACTGAGGTAAGTACTTCTTGCTATTAGTTTAGCTTCATTGAAATGTGATGTACAGTCAAGTGTAAAAATATGAACTTATTCAGTTTCAAAAATAAGTATGTACCACACTCTTATTCCAACGCAATAAGGCCGTAGTAACATATTTCTGAGTGGTTCGAATAGATAGGTACTTATTTTTGCACTTGACTGTACTACAATCATGTTAAAAAACAAACTGCAAACAGACAATAAAATATATAGAAAATGTTCTGTAAAATAAAACAAATGATGTGAAAATCATCAATAACTGTTGAAAAATAAGGACCCTATAATATGTGAATGAAGTTTGCGTGCCATATCATTATAGAAATATTAAATTTAGTACCTACGGACTTTCTGTGGTCATCGTGTCATTATGACGTCATATGACAAATGGGATATCTCTGTCTAATTGACGATTTAAATACGATTTAAATACAATTGTTCCGCAACTGAGTTTGTTAATACATAATCAAAAACCCTAATATAATAAATAAAATCTACTTTAAATAAAAAACTTACTAATTTGGCTCCGGGACACAAAGAGGGTCTTGGCCTCCGAAACAAGAGCAAGCCATCTGTCCCGATTGTAGGCTGCCTCTTGCCAGTCGTCGACTTGAAGACGTCGCATATCCGCCTGGACACTGTCCTCCCAGCGGTACCTGGGTCGCCCAACTTTAAACAAACAAATGAAAACCAATTAAACTACATTGTTCCTTGGCAACTAACTGCAACCCGTGCTATAAAAATGAAAGGTTCAACATTGGTACCTGCAACTTTTACGCTTATCTCTTTAAACTAAACCTAGAATTGCATTTTTCAAAAGATAGAATCTCCTGTAGCTGTACCCGTACACGCTCGAGCGCTCGCCATCCACCTTCCCTTTCTACCCTCATCTTTTACCGTGTGACAGAAAGAAACGGTGATAAAGATTGTGACTCCTAGTGCGTTAGACGATAAGGTCTCTGCTGACTTTAGTAAACCTAGTGCATCTAATGGTCGCTGGATTCAGGGCGGCACGGCAAGTCGCATCACAGACAGTTGCATTGACAATGGGCGAGACTGCTGGCCATTATAATATCTTCGGGGCTTGCGGAGCTGCCCATTGTCGTGTTACACAATGCGAGGAAAGCGTATTCACCACATTTAAACTCGATTACCGTATTACTTTTACAATTTATCTTGGAATGAAAATAAATTGCTTTAGGAAGTATTGAGACGTTTTTTCCAAGCAATTTTTGGAGTAGCATGATTAAAAGGTTTAAAAAAAATCTCCCCATTTCATTTGTGAATGTTTTTTTTATGAAGTTCGACGGATCTTGTATATATGTATTATTAGACGCAACCGACACACGTCTGCTCCGGTGAAAATTCTCCAAAAGATTACAAAAGTGGCTGAATCCATACTAAAATTATAAATGCGATAGTGTGTAGGTATATATTTACGTAAACTCTTTATTGCAGATAAAAATAAAAATACAAATACACAGAGAAGAACAAAAGCGAGCTTATCCCTAATAAAACTGGATCTCTTTCAGCTATCCTAGTTAAGAGAAGACATTTTGTTGTTTGTCCGTTTTTCACGTCGAAACGGAGCGACGGATCAACGTGATTTTTGGTACAGACGGAGATAGTTTATGGGCCAGAGAGTGACATAGGCTACTTTTTATCCCAGAAAAATGCACTGTTCCGGAGGGAACAGCGCGCTATAACCGAATTCCATGCGAGCAAAGCCGCGGGCAAAAGCTAATCGTGTTCATATGATGCTCTTACCATTTACTTGCATGCTTTACGTGTATTAGCGGTTATGAAATGTAGCTCAAGTAGTCGAAACGGTCATTTCACGCTGCAGTCGTGATGCATTGCCTAAAACAATGTCGCGTTTGAATCGAGCGTCACGCGCCAGTATGACCGGGAAAGGCAGTTGATCATGTGGTCGCTTTGAAAGCCACAGAGACAATTTGAGTTGATAGCTCGAAAGGCACGTGGTACCAGTTAAAACTATGAGAGTAGTATTCAGCATCTATCAGAAAAAATAGTGAGAGGAGTAAAAATTCGAGCGAGCTGAAAAATATGACTGCACAATATATGGCTTCGAAACCATATCGTTCATCCAATAGAAAGATGGCATATTATGTCGGCGGCCGATCGTAAAATTCGCCAGATCACGAAATTCCTAGGCATATAGTGAAATGGCGCCATCTATATATATAAAATTCAAAGTCCTGACTGACTGACTGACTGACTGATATATCAACGCAAAGCCCAAACCACTGGACCTAGAGACTTGAAATTTTGCACATAGATACCTTATACAATGTAGGCATCCACTAAGGAAGGATTTTTGGAAATTCCCACGGGAACGGGAAAAAATCGGGATTTATATATTCGATTCTGAGTGACCCTATCTCAGTAACTATAATAACTAAACTCTTCAAATTTGATACAAAAATAGGTATTACAATAATTAAAACATAAATTTGAGGATTTTTGGAAATTCCCACGGGATAAGGAAAAAACGGTATTTATATTTTCAGTTCAACGGAATCCCATGAACAATAATTACTAGACACTTCAAATTTGGCATAGAAGTAGGTGATTGTAATAGTAAAAAATCATTTTAAGGATTTTTGGAAATTCCGACGGGATAAGGAAAAAACGGGATTTTTATTTAGTTCAACGGGATGGAATCTTCGTTTTACTGGTCGTAGAAAATTTTAATTTAGCATTTAGGTTCCTTTGGGGGGGCGTAGGGGAGCACTAACTACAAAATAATTTCCCGAAATTTTGACGGGAGCGAGAAAAAACGGGATTTTTCGTTTTTCTGGTCGTAGAAAGATGAAATTTGGCAGGTAGGTTGCTTGAGGAGTGTAGGAAAGCATTAGATAATTTCCCGAAATTCCCACGGGAAAGGGAAAAAACGGGATTATTCGCTTAACGGCATGTAGATTGCTTGGGGTGTCTAGAAGAGCATTGAGAGTGGAGTTTACAAAACTCCCACGGGAACGGGAAAAAACGGAATATTTCGTTTTACTGGTCATAGAAAACTGAAAATTGGCATGTAAGTTATTTGAGGAGTGTAAGGGAGCACTACAAAAGAATATCCCGAAATTCGACGGGAACGGGAAAAAACGGGATTTTTTATTTGACTGGACGCAGAATGCTGAAAATCGGCATGTAGATTACTTAGGGAGTGTGTAGAGGAGCATTGAGAGAGGAGTTTAGAAAATTCCCAAGGGAACGGGGAAAATGGGATTTTTCGTTTTACTGGTCGTAGAAAGCTGAAATTTGGCAAGTGGGTTCTTTGGGGAGTGCAGGGAAGCGTTGAGAGAGAATTTCTCGAAAATTATTACAAGAACGGGAAAATCGGGATTTTACTTTTTCTTTCTTATTTATTTAAAAAAAGATTTTTTTATTCGGAAGAGTCCCGTGAGATAGCCCACGGGAATCCTATGTCGCAAAGGTATGAAGTCACGTGCAAAAAAAAAACAAGTAGGTTTTCTAAAATTACACCCCTGACCTGAAGATGTGAAACAGGGTTTCAAAATCGATTTTTAAATTCGAAAATTTACAAATGTAATCCTCCGAAAAATCAATTAAAACACGAAAATAAAGATCGTAGAAAGTAAATCTGTGTCACCCCAAATTTAACGCGAGCGAAGCCGCGGGCAAAAGCTAGTTTCATAATATGCCTAAAAGTTGGCCAGGCATATCACGATGTGCCTGAGAAACAATACGGCAGATCGATTAGAGTAACGCATTCGTCGATATTCTTAGCTTCATACCGGGCACATCGTGATAAGCTGAAAAAACGAAAAATTTAGGTACGACGAGTGAAGCGAGGAGAGGTTATGAATTGTGACCACTACGCACGAGCCGAGCGAAGCGAGCGGGCCACGGCAGTGGCCGGCGAAGTGCCCGAAACGATATGGCGGCGTTTCATGATATGCCTAGGAATTTCATGATTCCCTAAAATCCATACAACATCCATTTTATTCTGTTTTTAATATTTGCTTAAAAATGGCAACAATTTCGTTTCTACATATTTTAATTTACTTTCAGCCATACTTTGCGTACGACCCTACTAAGAAGTGATACAAATCACCTCACCACTCCACGAATCAGAATTAGGTAATCCGTCGAACTAACAATGTCTTATCGTTACCTACAATGGTTTTCTGCAATGAGCATAAACTGCAAATAAGTACGTACAAGAAGTAATGGTGTTGGTTGATGCTATGGAACGGAGGAATTGTGCTAAGCTAAGTAAGGCACAACCACATGCGGTACTTAATATACTTTCTGATAGATATCTGTCTCGTTAAAAAGAAAATACAACGTAAGATTTTGCACGAAATGGTTCCTGTTAAGTTAATGTACTTATTACACAGTCAATAAATTAAATTCTGTTCTTCCTGAAATAATTGTGCCCATTGTTAACTGGTTGACCTTTCGCAGTACCAGTTTTACAACATATGGACAGGAACAACTCGATAAGATGCGAGGAAAGCTATCATCGCTTCTGATTGCTCGCTATAACTCGTGAGTCGTGACATCAAATTATGGCTTGAACTCTTCAGTGTAAAAATAAACAGCTAACGTTGTATTGTTAACACGTGCTTCAAACTAACTTTCCAAGCGATAGCAACGTAGTTCACAGGCTGTAATCCGCATTGCTCTCTGTAAACACGTGGTGTTTGTGTCGGTCGTTGACGTGTATTTGATCTACTGTGAACGACATAAGAGCGGTTTTCAATATTCATGTTTCACGCAATCGAATGCACATTGCGCGTACCTAGCGACCGCAGCCGTCTTCAATTGATTCTACACTTTGTTCCTCTACATTACGTTTCTAGTTTATACGCTCGCGCGTTCTGTTATCGGTATTAATGCAACGCCTGCGTGTTCCCAGTCTGTTCGAATTTCAACTCTATGTTTGGGTTTTAGGACTTGCTTTGTACAGACTGGTTTGGTCGTTGTTTGTCGGTGGAGCAGTGCAGCGGGGGTTGTTAGGTGGGTATGGGTGGATGCTTTGTGTTGAGTCGTCGTGCGTAGGTAGGGCTCCGACGGCGCTTCGCGCGTCGATTGTGTGTGAACGACCGCGACGAGGGGTTGCGCGCCTGATTAAAGCGAGACCAAGTCGATCGCCCGGTCGAGGGCTCTAAAACCAGACCCGGACAGAGTCTACCCGAGCGCCGCTCTCCCGGTCCCCAGCACTTTACTCGTTCGTTGAATTTAAATAAGGACTTCTTTTAACATAAACATTATGGTTATGTTCTTTGCATTGGGCACTTTAATTTATTCGAACATGCCTTCTTTGCATTTCGTGCTTTTGTATGTAGTAGGTAGCAACACTAAGAGAATGGAGGACGATTTGGGTCGCGCATAACGCGTTAGTGGTTCCTATGTTCATCGTTCCTTGCAATAGATGGTTTCGTCACCGCGTGCCAGTGACCGTCAGTATGATGGCCACATTACAGTCTGATTGTTGTCATAATTGCAAACACATGTCTTACATGTTTGTTACCGCTCGCTGTTAGTAACTGAAGTCTACGCTATGATCACTATGAACGATTGCACTGACTTGACAATATAAGTAAAAGAATATTAATTGTGCGGCTGTCGAGGCCGGCTGGCATTTGGGGGAATCGATCATCCCGGGCTGCGTAGGTGTTATTGATTGAACCAAGGCTGCTAATGCTTCTGGCATGAATACACAAAAACCCATAGCAGCCTGGGATGTAAAAAGGTCACAAGGCTTTAAAATGTCATTGCTTATATTACACCAAACGCTCTTGAACAAAATCGATGTGCACTGAAGTGGAGAGATGATTCTTTTACGCTTTTTATATCGCATGCGGCGCAAAAACTTCATGTAGTCCACCTTTAAATGTTGCGGAGAACCTGGAGGCGGCAAGTTGGTGACAAAAAATGTGTGAGTGTGTTTGGATCTTAAAACGAACGCTCTTTATGAATATGTAATCCAAAACGAATACATTTCATAAAATTTCGATAAAGTGAGTTAGTGTTTTAGATAGCTTGATAATTCCCTTTTGTGGTATTTTGACTAAAAGTGAGTATTATAGGATTCTGAATCTGCACAAAACATTCCTTTCCCTGGCTTCTTTAATCTGATTAGCGGCCACATCATGTTATGTAGCTGTGGTTTCCTTACCAGATCAAACTGATTGTCCCGGCCAATAGTATTAGGTATCTAACTAAATTAATTACCGTAGGGGCTCGGTTTGATTGATCGGCGGTCGCGGGCGCCGCCTGGCCTAGTCGTAACCGTGAGTTTTATTGAAGCCTGGCCCTATACTATGATGTGCTGAATTCGAACTTCGTCTCTTGCCGTCCTGCTGACGCTTTCACACCTATATTATTTAATACGAGAGTGAGAGGGACAGTACGATACGAACTTTGATTTTCGACTTTCGTTAGCCTGCCTGCCCTGAGAACCTTCGACAACTTTGAAGCTGCCGCTCACTGGTTTCAATTATCAAAACTAATTTACAACGTATGCGACGACCAGCCATAAGTTTTGTCTTGTGATTGTGACTAACATCTTTATGATTATAACTAGTGAAAACGCTACAAATTACTTAGGCTTATTGCTTCTGAGCCAAACTGCCTATAGATACCCCAAATACCTGTTACATAGATAAATATAGGTATTCCAGTCCCATAGTCAGCCAGTACGAGTAATGATGATTGATGAGAAAAATTCCGAATTCAAAAATCAGGTAAGTATTAAATAAATAAGAATAGAAAGGAAATCGTTATTATGCAAGACATAATATAGTTTTGACATCATGGAATTTTAGACGCAAGGCGGGTTTGCTTGTTTTAGGGGCTGTTTCACCATCCATTGATTAGTGTTAACTGACGGTTAAATGTGATGACGTCTCCGTCTATTCGAACAAACAAATGACCGAAAAAACATTTGACCGTCAGTTAACACTAATCAATGGATGGTGAAATGCCCCTTAGGATTAACTATATAACTCGAAGTAACCTAACTGCTGCCCCATGGTGAAGTGGTGTCAAAGGGGGTCTATCTTAATTCGCATAAATTAATTGTCCTAATTGAAATTTGCATTATGTTATTGCGCATAATTATATTAATTATTAATTCGCTTAATGTAAATGCGCATAATGTGGATTAATAATATCTAACGGTAACAATAAGTTGATATGTTGGATAACTGTAAGTTGGCATAAATTTAATTACATAACATTACTTTTCATAAGTATAAAATAGTGAAAACATAAAATGATTACTTTAATGAAATTGAACATTTTATTTGTCAAACATTATATAAAGTGAACAAAGTAAAATGATTATTGAAATTCTTTTAGTTCATTGATATGGACCTCCGCCAAGTAACGCCTGATTCAATAAATTATTTAAAATGTTTATTGTTTTATTTTACTCAATTCAGTTAGATCTGAAAAGTAAACTACTATGTGAAGATATCTATTAAGTATTGGGCTATTATAAAAAAAATATTAGGTATACTCGGTTAGGTTAGGTTTAGAAGGCTAAGGCGGGAGCGAAGCGTAGCGCCCTTATAATTTTGAGAGCTAAATACATATGTCTGCTTCTCCTTTCTCTAATATGCTAGTAATTACAGTTTGCTTTCGACTGCGACCTTTGTTTATAAATTCGAATATATTACATCTTGTTCATTTCCGACAGCGCGTACGCCAATTTCCATTGTCGTGTTTTATATATTCCTTAGATGCCAGTTCCATATCAGCAAATCAACAAGCAGAAACATAAAGGAAAGGGACTTCATTGTGTCGCAGTTAATAATAGAAATATTTGTATTTACTTATGTAAGCTAGGTTCTTTCAGTATGTGACTGAAGGTCGGCCCTTCCTCGCAGTTTGACCGGCAAAACGTTTTATGTTACAGGTAAAAATAATTTCGTATTTCTACCTGCCCGCACGCTGCTTCAACTTGCTTCCACGCAATTTATTTTGTTCTTTATATGTTATTCTACTTATTTCGTCACTTATTTATGGCATGCCTATAAGAGCTGTGACGTATTTAAGTCTTACCGATAACACGTAGGTCAACGTAGCCTAGGTCATGAAATCTTTACGCCGATATAGTGTGTCATAATTCATATATTTCCGTTAACACGTTTGATTATATAAGTTCTCTTATATGTATAATTATAATTTCTTACTTTGTCAGCTATTTACAATTTCACTTCAATGATCTAATGTGATTAAAACAGAATTTTTGCTTGAGTTAGGCGTGTGACGAATTAACAAGTGTATGATAATTAAACTACATCCAGTTAGATAAATTATTATGGCCATATGATCATGGCCAGGTCCATGTCGTCCAGCCAATATAATCATTATTATTCTTAAGAGCATTTATATCTGCTAATCTCCATGAAACATTCCATAAAACTTGAATGAAATTTAAAAATCTGGTCCGATAGAACACTTCTTAATATATAAGATAATGTCTCTACTCTAAAATGATTATTCATTATACTTTTACATTCTTTAGAAACGAACAAATGTTGCAGAGCAATTTTGTTTTTTTTTTGTCACATATCTCGTTAGTGACGTGATTTAATTTTGTGACTTTCTTCTGAAGCAAGTTAGCGGCTCTGTCTAATCTTATATTTCCAAAATAAGTCTCTTTCCTTGGCATTTTTATGAAATGGATAATCCAGGAAGATAGCCGTAAGCAAAGAATAATAAGCAATCTTGACGCTTATCTACAAAGTCCGATTTCGCAACCCGTTCCTTTGTTTACCATTTGATAACTGGTTAAGGATAACCGTACCTACCTTAGTCCTACCTACATCTAGTTCGTTTGACGGCGTCACTGTTTATATAATGACATCTGACCTAATTTGATATCAAATTTATTGGTGTCGTCAGCTGAACTGGTTTTGCTCGCACGCATGTCTGTCTAGTTCGTACGCAATAAACGTCACAATGAATGTAAAACCTGTATGCAGTTTATTGTATTTAATCCCCAGAGCCACGTTTTAAGGATGAGTGGAAACTGCTAACTGATAAAGTTTTTCACATATCGCCCGCCGTACTCCCGGATTAATAATGTATGGGCAAAAAACTTTTCCCAAATTATCACATCCCAAAATATTTTACTTAAATTATCATTTGGCAAAAAATCATTTGCTTTATCACAATTTTACTGTTAGTAAATATTTTTTTTAGCAAATTATTGTTTCAAAAATAATTACTTAGTCAATTTTCATGTTACCAAGTATTATTTGGTCAAATGTATTGTTTGGCATAAATCTCTCTTCAAAATAGTGCATGGCATACCCAACTAGCAAATTAAGCCGTATAAGCTTCTCTCTTACAACCTTAAGTCGAAAGACACTCGTGTGAAAGATCTGTCATTATCAAAAAGCCGTTTAAAAGCAACTCTCTGGATTGTTTAGCATCGAATGCTTTTTTGCTGCATAAACTTGTCGAGTAAACGTGCTCTCGACAAACTCATATCGCATTTACTCGATAGCTGTATAAAGATATCTCTCGATCACCTTCTTGTGACCGTATGTCTTATGACGGTTGTATAAATGTAACCAAATTGCTAATTTGTTGTCAAACTAACTTTTATAGCACCATATTTCGACATTCAATTATTACAGCACAATTGCTGAGTAAAAGTGGTTTATTCGACAAAATAGCATTTTAGTTACTTTTATAGCACTTAATGTCATATAATAGCTGTCTGCAAGATTTTCTTTCGACGTGAATATTGAAGTTGAGAAAACGCTTTAAATTAATCTATTACAGGGCCCAAGGTCGTGTAAACATTATTTAACGGCTATCACTCAGCGTAATAATGGGATAAACGTTATTTGAAATCTTTTACAGCACGTAACAATAAAAACCGCTTTGCTTTACTTTAATTTAAAATGTATTATAGCAAATGGAAAAAAAATAAAAGAAGTGGTGGTTTCCGACGGAAAATTAATAAATTGTACACTCCTAGGATTCATCGTACAATTGCTACATCGGGTTCAGCTACGGGTGAAGTGCCATCAAATAATTTTAACGAGGGTTCAGTATTAGAAAATATTCACGATTCTACTGAACATGACATTTTTGAAGCATCTCTTTCCAAGGCCATTTCGATTCCATAAGCTGCTTTAAATCACTTTATTTAAGAATTTGTCCACATCCAAGTGAACTACCATTTTACTATCACCTATAAAAGATAAAATGATAATGGTTTAACATTCACCACTAAAGACCCCTAAACTAATACAAAATGCCGCTGCTAAAGTCGTAAAAAGGAATTCTCAATTCTATTTTTTCACTAAAAAGCCGAGTGAATGCTTTAGGATGACGAGTGAGATGATATAATGGCGAATTAATTTTAACTTTTAAATTAATATGATTTCTTACTAATTTTCTACTGAAAAATATTGCGGCCCATGAAAATATTAACGAAAATTTAAGAAATGTACACGAAAAATTTTATTCCGCACATGAAAGTAAGACCTACGATCTAGTGTCAAGAGTTACCTAAAAATCATTATGGGTGGTATAAAATATAACATCAATGAGCAAAATACTTTTACTTATATTTTCTGTTGCTCCAATAAATTAATTTGTCGTTTGCTTGCGCTCTCACGACCAAAAAGTCGAGTGATTGCAACCGCGCTGCTATTTTACGATAAATAAGTCGAATGAAAGAGATAATACCGGCTTGTATAAGGCTTTTTGTGTGGAATAATGGCAAACTGATGTCTATCATAGAACTATATAGCATCCGAGTTGTGATTACTCTATATTCTTTCAATTATTTGGCTATTCATACGATACTCTTACGATATTTACAGCACTTAAAAGCTGAAAGAAGTGTGCCCAAATCGCGTTGAGAGAACGTGCATAGACCTTTCTTTCGACATTTTACAGATCTATCTTACGACCAATAGCTGAAATAGAAACGTAATGTTGACTTTTTTACGACATGATTTGCTAGTTGGGTAATAACCTACTTTTCTGGTAGCAGTTGGTTTCTGTGTTTGGTTCGTGTGTGAAGTGCCATTTTAAACAAACATTTTTTTGGAATATAATATTAGCCAAAAGAAAACGTTTGTCATAATAATACTTGACAATGTAAAATTATGCCAAATGATAATTTGACCAAATGAATAAAATGCGAAAGGTTAATATTAATATGCTAAAGATTCGCTTGGGAAATGAAACTACTGCGATATGTTTTTTGAAAAGTTAAATTTTGTGAAAAATATTTTGCCGGAACGGCAATACACCTCATCTCCCTCATATCAACTTGGTTAGGAATGTTAGTTAGAATGATATCCCTATACTACAGCGACAAAGCGAGTCATTCTTGAGCTTGTTCTAGCTGTCTTGTTGATGCGATAGTAGTCAACCTTCAGTCCTTTAACGTACCAGCTTTTAGATCAAGTTAACCTAAACGGTATCTATTAAGTCTCGAGATAGCTAATTAGATCGTTGAATTTCAAAGATTCTGTGCCGAGAGTTACATGGAGTATTGTATCAAAGCAGTTTTTCTGAAGGACTGGCTTAGTGTTAATGGGCCCTGCTGTTATCTTGATTGAAGGTAATCACGATGATAAATATTCTGTGCTTTAGCACAGGCTTGTAATATTACGAGGCACTGTTAAGATTTAATTACCAACGAGTTCAGTATTGTTCTTATGGGGACATTTCTGATGCTAGTGAGATTTTTAGAGCATTTTGTTTCTCCGTGTCTAAGGGTGATTAGTGACGGATGGAAAGGAAAAAGGAACGTCTTTTTCTAAGACGGCTTAGGCACATAAAAGGGTGATATTTTGAGTAACTTGCAAATGAGTAAAGTTATAGGGTCCCACAAAAAAGTGTTTCCATATTCAGGCATTTTAAGACAAAAATTTGGCAGTTACGAAAAAAAATTACATCCTCATTTCATTTACTTAATTTGTTGTGGTAATTTAAATAACCTGAGTACATTTAAACCACACACCAATTGTACCCGAGTGTCACGTTCCCTGTCTCCATACAAAATGATATGACGACGTCAGACTTCCAAGTCTGCTTCCACTTTGGGGACATGGAGTTATCAACGTAAATTGGTGTGGCCCCAGATTGGAAGCACGGACTTGTCGATATGAATATTGTTTTTCTTACTAACGTTACGATTTGTCGAAAGATCGTAAAACTATATTTGATGAAATTTGATGAAATAAAATAAAGTTTAATAAGAATTAATTGTATACTCAGCGGCACAAAATTTGGCCCGCTCCACATACAAAATTACATTTGAGGGCCACATTTTTTGCCGCTCAGTATATTTTGAAACTAAAATGACAAATTCAAATGTGATCCCAATGAGGAGACACGGTCTTGTGATCTCTAACGTCGTGGCCCCATGCGGGGCCATTTGAAGTTGTGAACCCATAGTGGAAGCACGGACTCCTGAAAAAAGCTTCAAGGCCCCACATTGGGGGCATCCGGACAGTGAACGTGTTAACAGCTCGATTGAGATCTAGTTCCAAGCCGTCTTTTAATCACCTTTGCTTTTCGCGGCACGCCTTGTTTTAGTGGCGTGGGAAAGGGCATGCAATCGCGTTAACTCAATGAGTATCTTATAGATAAAATCGCAAGATTGTTATCTTGAAGTTACTCCATCATAAACTGGTTCAATCGGGCCCTTTTAAGCCTCTAAGCGATGTTAGCATTTTTTATATTTGCAACAGATATGAAAATTTAGTACCTAACCTACATTTATAATAAGATAAGCATAGTTTGAACAATGTCCTTCCCTTAATGTGCTAAAGAAGACCAGAGTATATCGCAAATTATACAGACTCAATTCGATATATCGTCTTCTCGATGGTAAACTTTGTATCAAAAGTCCAAACAACCAGGTATAGTTTTAAAATGAGATTATGTCGAATTAGTAGAATATAAAAATTCTACAAAAAACCTGGGAGTCTTACCTACCTCCTTAAGACCACTTGCACAGTTCAGAGTTAAAAAAATTAAGTCGTTAAGTTAACCCTTGGTTATGGACTGCAGTTCCATACATTTTGACACTACTTAACCCTGGGTTAGCACTTAACTCGGATTTATGTAACTTTGGTTCGTGGAAGTTCGCCTATAACCGCTTGCCAAGCTTCTGCAAGTTCATTACTGTTTGTCACTTTCATTGCTTTGCCACACAAACAAAATGTAATTTAGCTGTACCTACCTAATGATTTGGAACGAAAAAGTTCACTTGAGAGTTCAGCTTCATTCTTTTTTATTAGATTGTTAAAGTGTCCCACTGCTGTCATGGGTGTCAGGTTCATTAACTCATAAAAGATGAGTAAGGACTTTGATGAACAATACCTGAGTAAGGAGGTTAGAATAGCATACTATCTTAAACATTGCCCGTGACTTCGTTCGCGCAAACCATTGGTTCTGGGCTTCTGGCAGTCGAATAGAAATTTCGGGATCTTACTTTATTCCCGTCCGAATTCCTCAAAAAAACAACCTGGTTTACATGTTCATTGCAAGATTAACGACCGTCCAAAATATCATCTCATTCATGTCTCTGGACTTAGCGGTTCAAAATTTAAGATTTTACACGGATCCCACTTATTGTTATTCAGAAGTTTAGCTGTCTACATACCAGTCTGTCCGTTTTCGCTAAGGAGTAACAAACCGTTTACCTTTACTTGACCGAATTTCATTTGCCCGAATTTAACTTGCCATACCAACGTTTGCCATAAAATATATACAGTGCTATTTTCAGGATTTTTTTAAATGTCATCGTATCGTATATAATGCAGTAGGTTAGGTTAGGTTACTTTAATATCAACTCTGAAGAAATGACTATTTCAGAAATAAATAACTTTATGGCAAATGAAAATTCTAGAAAACGATAGAGAACCGTAACAAACACACGCACGCATATACTCACAAAATTTCGTATTTGTAATATTAGTGGGATTAGTAGAATTTTGGTTTTGCAAAGCTTAGCGTAACCACAGTGATGACAGAAGGCCAGTACGTGTTTGCATATCGCGTTTACGTTTGTTTTAGTAATCTGCACTACAGTGGACGCCGGTCGCCACCGCGCGATAACGGCTCGTCGCCTATTTAGAACGATTTATACGGCCCCAAGCGATTATTGACGATTAGATCCAAACTATGAATGCTGATAACAAGGTTCTTGGTAATTGTTCAGTTAAAGACTCGATGTGGTGTAAGATAAGAGTCGAGAAAACTGAACCTACAAGGGTTAGACCTTTTCATGTCAATTTCGCTATGATTTCTTCGGCAGATGTATGTGATGTCAATATGACATCAGTAGTGCAAAGATTTCATCCTGGAATGCGATTCAGTTTCTCAGACTTGTCCCTGTGGACAGATTTTTGTAGTTCTTGTTTTAGATTAGGTACCGCTGTTCTGTTAGTGTCTGATGTCTTTTATAGTTTACTGGAGGGAGAGCTGACGGGCCACTCGGCAAGGGGAGCTTCACTTAGAACATGTTTGCAGTTTTCTTGAAATTTCTGTTTTACCTTATATACACATCTAATCTTTTGACTAAGAGCTGGGTAGCGCGGTGATATTCTTGTCATCAAGTTTTAATTGGGATAATATGGCCGTGGATTTAAAAAAAAATTGAATATCAAAGGTGCAAAGTAGTGGTAGACATCCAAAGATTAGTTTCGCGATCATAACATAAATGCCTTGAAAGTTAATTAAACCCACATTATTATGTAAAAAGCATGTGCAGTTAAAATAATTAAAGTGAGAGGTATATAATGTACATACAAACGGACCTTTGGTTTTATTTAATCCTGGCATGCTGCTGCAGTTAATTTTGTGTAAACAAACAAACTGTTATGTCGCTAATCCTTTTAATACCCCGGCAGATGAGATGACGACCAGCATTGGTCCCCGTTTATCTCCAACGCCAAAAATAGGTTCGGATTGGTTGCGTAATTTACTCGTCGTAAATAAACGGTATAATTTATAAATGGTTTTCCTGAAAAGCAGCCTCTGGGTGGGAAAAATGGAAAAATATTAAAATAACAGCTCGCAAAGGCAATCTTAGCCGGGCCTGGCTCTTGACTTGCATCCGAGCAGCCTGTAGCGTACATGTGCAAAAATAGTATGACCTAATCTGAACGCTATCCGCCTGCTAGCTTCGTTTAGTTACTGTACATTTTCCTGGAAACAATTTTTTTTCCCCGACACATATCTATGCGAAAATGTACTACTCAACCTTCATGTCCTTCCACTTGACTAAGCCGGCTTTAATGAGTAAATGTTATCTCTATTTAATTAATAAAGTAGCCTAATACTAACACTTCTGAGTTGAATTTATCTTAACTTTGAGATGAAACATTGGCGAAAGTGCCTCCCGTTTACTTACTTATTTCTTGTTTCCTCGAAACCAAATCTGATTTACTGCCTTCGACAAACGGAAGACTTCTTCACGGAGATTTCAACGCCGGCATTTCGGTAAACCACATGGCGTCACGACGAAATCCTTGCTTAATTTATATACCGACTTAAGTAAAGCATTGAGAATTCACAATTTCGTTTAGACCTAAAATTGCTTCGGTTTAGACTTAGTATTAGAAACACAACAAAGATAGAAAAGTTATTTTTGTTATTGTTTAGCCTACTGTTGTGTCCCATTGCAGCGCAGAGGCCTATCCTCTTGACCCATACATCTTCCTATCCAGAGCTGTATAAGGTAGGCTTAAAAACTTATCTTGATTCATCAACAGTGCAGAAACATATTTTGTTTCTTACCAAAAGTATAGCCGTCATGATTTTTTATATCCTAAGATAACTTAAGAAACGATTGATTCCCCGTATGAACTTTTACCCCTTATTTGTGTTTAGTTTTCTCTATAGAAAGTAGGTAGCCTATGTTTTTACCTATTTATCCAAATTAGTTTAGATATATTAGTTTTCACTTAGATTAAGTTTGAAAATAAGTTATTCGCATTTAGGTGTACCACTATACAACCTGTAGTAACCAGATTCCAGCCTCGGCTATTTCTTTAATGGTTAAAAAAGTACCTAGTCTTGCTACGAATGCAATTTGAATTTCATAGATCGAAATATTCCAGCTGAGCAGAAAGCACTCGTGCACCGGCCCCCGAGAGTCTACATCTCGTTAAATTGATTACGAAGAGCGAGAGTAGTGAAACTTATGCGTATAGTTAATGTCATTATAGTTTCAATTCATCGCTTGAAACGCGTAAGTGATCCATTCAGCGGCGGTTTATCGTAACTGCGTACAGTCCCGGCGGGCATCAGTTTAGAAACCGTCGCGCGGGATCCCACACCTCACGCACCTATCAGGTTCAATCAACTACACAATTTTGTTTATCGCCCCGTATTATTCTAAGTTATTAATATATCCATATCGCAACGTTCGTGTGCGCCGCTCGTTTCGCGAGCCATTGACATTGGCAGATTCTAGGCAGTTTCGAAATAGCACGCGCTAAAAATCATTTTATGCGTTTACCTATCCCGTAGGTTATTGGCATCGCAGGAGTTTAACCAGGCGGCGTTAACCTCTTTCTTGTGTACTTTGTAATGGTTATATTTGGCAACACGGATTTGAATATTGAATGAAGGCGCTGCCCTGTATTTTATATCGCGAATGTTCAATGTTACTGGTCATCTACTATTACCGGCGGTTTAGATACGAAATATAACAAGCACTAATTAATGTAAATGGCAAGATGTAGTGCACAAATCTCACAAGGACTAGCCAATAATGGAACTATTTTTAACTATCTCTCCGGCCTATAGACATACGTCCCACTGCTGTATAACCCATCCCTTTGAATGAAAGGACTTAGGCTGAGAGTTCCACGCGAGCTCAGAGCAGATTGAGAACTTAAATGAATTGCATCGCAATTTCGTATTCAAGTTTTCTTGTGATATTTTCCTTCAGCGAAAAGCTGGTGATAAAGGGTATAACCGGGTAAGGATGGCGAAACTGCCTTTGACGAGAAAGTGGTTTTCCTTTGGCTCGGATAATTGTCTTTACATACGTTGTAATTTGACCAAATTTTAGCCCCAAAATGGGCGTGGTTTTTGAGATAATTAAAAAAAAAGGAAAATCGTTTTATTTTTTATTTACCAAACTAGTGGCCCGATTTTCACGAAATTTTTATATATTATGTAGAAAATTAAGAGCGTTTTTTTTCTAAAAAAAAAAATCCAATTAATTTTATATTTAAGTAAAAAAAAATCATTTTTTTAATATTCATTTTTTTTTTTTACTTGCGAGGTGGCGACACCTACCAATATCAGATATATTATGACCCATTTAATACTCTAATACATATATTTTTTTCAAAAACATTCATTTGGATCATCAGGTTAAAATAAGCGAATTTGAAAACATCTCATACATAGCCTTCCCTTTACTACGTACATGGGCGTTTTCAAAAAAAGTTGTTGAAATGACTTTTTTTTTTAGAAGTGGATGAAATTTGGTATTCCTACTCAGAATCAGGAGCACTTTCGATTATAATAGGAGAAAAAAAATGTCTCAATATTTTTTATTCCATTACGTTACCGTTTTCATACGCGTATCTTATACATAATATATATTTTTCATAAGGTACAAATTCTACCCCCATGCTAAGAAAATAAAAAAAAAATTTTTTTTTGAACCCACCCTACATACTTACATAGGTGGGCGTTTTCAAAAAAAAGATGTTGAAATGACTTTTTTGTCAGATGTGGATGAAATTTGGTATTCCTAATCAGAATCAGGAGCACTTTCGATTGCAATGGCAAAAAAAAGTGTCCCAGGTTTTTCATATAATTTTGTGTTATCCATTACACTACCGCCACAGATACGCGTATGAAAACGGTAACGTAATGGAATAAAAAATATTAAGACATTTTTTTTCTCCTATTATAATCGAAAGTGCTCCTGATTCTGAGTAGGAATACCAAATTTCATCCACTTCTAAAAAAAAAGTCATTTCAACAACTTTTTTTGAAAACGCCCATGTACGTAGTAAAGGGAAGGCTATGTATGAGATGTTACAAATTCGCTTATTTTAACCTGATGATCCAAATGAATGTTTTTGAAAAAAATGTATGTATTAGAGTATTAAATGGGTCATAATATATTTGATATTGGTAGGTGTCGCCACCTCGCAAGTAAAAAAAAAAAATTATGAATATTAAAAAAATGATTTTTTTTTACTTTAATATAAAATTAATTGGATTTTTTTTTTAGAAAAAAACGCTCTTAATTTTCTAAATAATATATAAAAATTTCGTGAAAATCGGGCTACTAGTTTGGTAAATAAAAAATAAAAACGATTTTCCTTTTTTTTTAATTATCTCAAAAACCACGCCCATTTGGGGCTAAAATTTGGTCAAATTACAACGTATGTAAAGACAATTATTCGAGCCAAAGGAAAACCACTTTCTCGTCAAAGGCAGTTTCGCCATCCTTACAGGGTTATACCCTTTAAAATAGTAGTTCGCTCTACTTACATGACATGTCAAGATAAACATAGCTAAGAACCGTCGCAAGGAAACTCACGTAAAAAGAACACAGACAGACAGACAGGTATTTTACTTTGGGGGTTCAAAAAGGAGTAGTAAGTCTCTGCCACTGTCAATCAACTAAAAAATAAAACTAAATTATACCAAACATCAAAGTCTTTGTCGTATTTTAATTGAAAACATAATAATGTATTATTTGTATGTAATCTTATAATATTTAATTAGTTTACGTGTATTGGCTGTTAAATTTATCAATTCAATAATAAAAACAGTTTACAATGCACCAGACAGACGGTCAATGATTAATAAACAAATTAAAAATCAATTTGGAATTCCACCAAAATAATCTTGCTGACCACGACAGTCATTAGAGTTATAACATGTTGTAAGAAACGTATCCATTCTTCCATTTCTTATTCTTATAAGGGCTAATAAATAATGGACCTTTAAAATTTTAGCAACTGTACGAGTACATTTAACTTCCTATGTCGTGTGTTCTATTTTAGATAGTTAGATTTATTTATTACCTTTTGAAAAAATACATTATAAACACATGTCAACTACTTATAAAAGAATCACAAAAGGATCGTCAAATGTATAGAAAAAAATATTAATTTACAATGTCAAATTAGGGTTAAATTGAATAATAATAATTAAAGGTAAAAACAAGAACTAATTTTTGAAATAGGAACAATCAATTAAACAAACAATAAAATAGTTAAAATGTCTATATATATTCATATACCTATTTCGTGAAATATAAAGTTCCTTCAAATTAAGACCTTAATACATTACTTCGTTACAAGGTGGTTTAAATTCAAGGAAATACAATTAAAATTCGTTTCATTTGCTCACCGGCTTTCCTAAATTACCTTCTGCGTCGAGGGTAGGTTTGAGTGGGCGGAGCGGTCCCTCGCCGAGGGGGTCGCACGCAGCCATAATTTTTGTTTCCAGTCACATTCCGGGGCTTAGTCCGTGGTTTCTAAGCGTCGGGTACCTTGCTTAACCTTAGATATCCTTGGGACTAAACCAGGTTTTCCATAATTTAAATTTATTCGGAAATAATGTTAAACAATTTTCAAATGGTTCTTAACCACTGTTAACTTCAATGAGGAATGATTCCCTAAGCTCTCAGTTTAGCTCAAGATAATAATGTTCTTTTGTATATCAATACGAAAACCTTTTCGTCCTAGTTTAGTTTAGTACATTACCTAATTAGCCTCAATAACAACGCGGTTATGTAAATTGTTTTGTGAAAAGGTCAACTGTGTAATTATTTAAAACCGCAGTAGGTATGTTGGTATAACAAGCCAGCTACGCTAGGTAGGTAGTTATGTCCCTTTGGCATAGCAGAGGAATGAATATAGCCCTCTGGAAAAAAATTTGGACTCTTGAATTGTAATTTTCATACAATTAAACTCAATTTTCTAATAGGTTTTCCACTTCTTATTTTAATCTAATAGTGTGGTCCTACAATTCGCAATTCTTTTATATTACTTTCAAACACTTAAACGACATGATGTCTGATACGATTTTGTTGATTCAATCGCCACTTCGAAATGGCACGTGAACGGCATTAAGAGAATACATCCAGGAAATTACAGTAGCGATAATGTGGTAAAGGTGTATGCTTGACAAATATCTATTGCAATACTGAATAGGTAATATGCAAACTAGTGTATTAACGCAAAACCTGGCTGACCTTCACAGTATACTTAGATACAGTGTGTCAAGGAGACCCGAGGTGTGTGTTGTGAAGCGCACATAAGTACCTACGCAAAGGTAGAATCTTTTTTTACCTTCCATCCAACCAGTACTTGCTAGTCTTTAGCTAGATGTACTTTAAAACAGCTAAATTATCTATAAAACCCACCTAAGGCATCTTTAAAAGCTGTCCGTTAAGTAACGAGACCAATCTTCAGAAGTAAGATGAAACATTTTTACATTTACTCTGAAGAGTTCTCTAAAGAATTTCTCCGCCCCGAAATAAGGTGCACGCAGCTTCGGTACATTTTATCGCGTTCATAAAAAAGTACTTTTAGTTTCCATACAATCTCCCTGTCTGTCTAATCTGTCTAAATGTAGGTACATACGTCTAGTATAGTATTGATCACGTGGAGCGTTACCCGCACGTTGCCAGAGTAGTCCCCCCGAGGCGGAGTGCGTCAATGACGTAGAGGCCGGGGACCGCACACGGCGTGCGTTCCCAGTGCCCTCCCGTTCTTCGATTGCTACCATCAATCACTTCCTAATCATATTTATGAACATTTGATCACCGCTTGTTGTGCTAAACAACCGAATGTCGTTGTATTTCAGGTAAACAACCGGACAGGACGTCGAATAGTCGTTATGCCTCTGAATCATGTTATAGCTTCGAAATTGATCCAGATGCAACGTTTTGACATGCGTCTTCAAATGCATGAGATCCCGCTATGTTTTATTCATCTACATTTTAGAAACAACATTTGCCAAGGTTGCTTTAAATAGGTCGTATTATACAGAAAATGTGAACTTTTTTCAGTAAACGGTACTTTTTTAATATGCTGGCTTTTGTAATTCTTTATCGTTTGACGCACTAAAGATTATTATCTCGGGAGAAAGTAAACAGGAAACGCGGTCCGTGATCGCGCCGGTTTCCCAATTTGCGTGTTTTGTGATCGCAAAGCGTAACAATTGACTTTGCTCTTGGTTAATTACGATTACCTACGAATATTTAATAAAATAGTATAATACATTTATCGGTGTATTCTGGGTTTATATCGCACAAAACGTGTTAATATGTGGAACCACACGTCTGTGATTGAAACCTTCCCAGACCTGCTAATGAATTACAATGGGTTTAATTACCTCTGACTACCTACTGAGAAAATCGGAGAAGCTAATCGCTTTATGCTCCGATATATTCAGTATTTTGTTTGGGTCTTATGTAAATGAACTAAAAAAAATCCTTGCTCACCCGCGACCTTATAATAGTTAAGCTTATGAAAAATATGCGTGTTCTGTTCATGCAATTCCTCCACCTCCACACTGTAAGAACACACATAAATCGCACAAATCCTCAACCACTCAACTAGAGGTCAGAGCAACACAACCGCACACCACGCGTTGTTAGACTAGGTATTTCTTATGTTTTATGATTTCCTGATTGTTTGCATGTATTATGGTATGATTGTGTTTAGACTTGTTCATCGTTAAAATGTCAACGTACTAATTAATAAGGCCCTTTTTATTTCGGTACAAAAGGCAATAGGTAGGTACACAGAAATTAATAGCACAGATAGCTATGTCGAGTCCCCGTGCACCAACATTTTAAATTCTGTGGTTAACGACTACAGTGCTTTGTATGCAAGCGGCGTGACCCACGTTTCCGTTTTCGGGTCCATGTGAAAACGTTTACACAATGTCAAATTGCCTACCTGCCGTTGCAAAATTCGACCTTCCTGCTTGCCCGGTCATTGTTGATGAGGACTATGCAAGAATAACTGTTTAATTCTCATTGGCGTGAATATTTGACTAGTTTTTAAAAGCTTTTATTTAGTTTCTCCTGTCCCGTTGTTTATCTGTATGTAATCAAATTGCTTGATACCTGCGTGACACACTTGCGTGACAATACAATAATCAGGTGGTGACATCCTGATCCTGGTAGTCCGGCTAGGAACGTCTCCACAGGACGGAACTCTTCAACGGTTAATGCCATCAACTTGAAATTTTGTATGCAAATGTAGTTTGGGTGACAGTAAGTACAACTGCAGTCAACTCAAAATACAGTCAGCAAAAATGCTTGTATTATTTTTTATTTTTTTCCAAAAACTTATTTATTTTAAAAATTTAACAAAACTGCCCAAGACTCTCTCCTCAAACTCTTAGTTTTAAGCAATGAAATCTAAATTGTAAGGTAATAGAGTTGATTACAACAAGGAATATGGTACAGGGTCGTTTCGTTTCACATAAGCTGGTTAATTAAACCAGAATTTTAAATAAAACTGACTATTGCGTGTTTACTTTGGTTCCTCTACTGTTTCAAATTTGTGTTATAATAATCGTTTTCAAATTACCACCCGCATAGGTATTATTTTCATTACGCTAATAAACCGTACTTAGTTACCATTCAGACCCCGTCGAACGGACCGGAACCTCTTGGTCATTGCTTCGCTCAAATATGGAATGACATCACGGACATTTCATCCAATTATAGTCATTAGGCCATTGACCCACATTGCAGACCACTACACGTGTGTGCTCCATCACATACAATACGACTGTACGGGATCATAACCGCAAGCCCGTAATCCCACGAGGGTGGAGTTTGAAGATAGTGTTACCGAAATATTTTATTACTTTACTCCTTGGCAACGGTAAAAGCACCGCCAGGAGAACATAATATTTTTGACAGCGTCTGTTCCTTTCGCGCTGGGGCAGAGTATAGTGAGCCTTTTTTTTGCCTTTTGGCAGGATCGCCATGTGATGTGTGCGGGGCAGCGGTGGGAGATGTCGAGTGAAACAACTGAACTGGTAGACTGTCGTTTATTGACTGACTCCCCTAACTAATGCTGCATACATTGTAATAACCTATATATCTACGCGCTACACACTACAGGCGAGTACGCACTAGATGTGGCTCTTTTCACAGGTTTTCTATTATTCATATTATTATTAGCCGTTAAAGTTGAGCAAGTGACCTAATTTACACATTGAAAAACAAGATCGGTTGGAATATAACTTTTAAGACGTAACGTAGTCGCAAATTATAGTAAATCACGGATTTTTAGGGTTCCGGAGCCAAAATGGCAAAAACGGAACCCTTATAGTTTCGCCATGTCTGTCTGTCTGTCTGTCCGTCTGTCTGTCTGTCTGTCTGTCCGTCCGCGGCTTTGCTCAGAGACTATCAATGCTAGAAAGCTGTAATTTTGCTCGGATATATAGGTAAACCATGCCGACAAAACAGTACAATTAAAAATTCAAAAACAATTTTTTTTAGGGTACCTTCCATAGACGTAAAGTGGTGGTGATTTTTTTTTTGTCATCCAACCCTATAGTGTGGGGTATCGTTGGATAGGTATTTTAAAACCATTAGGGGTTTGCTAAAACGATTTTTCGATTCGGTCATTTGTTTGCGAAATATTCAACTTTAAAGTGCAAATTTTCATTAAAATCGAGCGTCCCCCCCACCCCTCTAAAATCTAAACCGGTGGATGGAAAAATTTGAAAAAATTCAGGATGGTGGTCAGTATATCAAACTTCCAAGGAAAACTATAACGGCTAAGTTTTCTTGAGAATTATTAGTAGTTTATGAGTAAATAGCAGCTTAAGGTATAAAATATACCTAAACTTGGAAGATTCCGTATAAAATACGAAATACTTAGAAAAATATTGCTTAATTTTTTCGTAATGGCTACGGAACCCTATTCTGGGCGTGTCCGACACGCTCTTGGCCGGTTTTTTAACTTACTATGTATGCATCACGCCACGCGGTACCCGATTGTCGTGACGAACACTTGCGAACACCATCGGTGTTTCCATTGTCACTCTAGCTTTGTTTAGCTTTGTATATTTGTGTATTTGGATTTGCATTATTTTACGACGGATATGAAAGCTAGTGCCAGTGACAAAGCGATTACTGGTAGAGTGATGGCTGTCGATTCAATTCCTTCTACACAACACCATTGCACAATACTACCCATTTTTGTCAACTGGCGTTTATATATCAGAAAAGGATAGCAATATTATCGTATGATATGTACATACGAACAAGTCGACTCGTGTGAAATGGTCGGGCTTGTCGCGTCGACGTATTCGGGAAAGTCTCTAGAACTCTTGTGAGCCAAGCTTTGCGCTGATTGAATATTCCGAACGCGACACTGCTCTCTTTCCTCTTTGCAGCGACCAACTATAAAAGTCTACCTTTATCTGGAACTTTATGGCGGCTTCATGGAACTTGGATATCTTTTGCTCTGTGAAATACGTTTTCTTATTGGTTTAATACTTTTAAACCTAATAAATCTGGAACGAAAAAGGATTATCATGACTACTTCTTTAATCCTTTTTAAACTCTTCATATAATGTTTTATGCCAACGTGTTGAATGTGTTATAGTCTTTAGAACGTTACGGTGAAACCGAGAAGAGCCTAGAACAATAATAGTAATGTGGTTACTTCAGACTTAATGACTTACGAAAATTAACATAGAAATAACATCAGCTTCCAAGGCTTCCGCATACAAAGTAGTCATGGCGAGACTCAAAATCGTATTGCAAGTTATTGTAATTAGAAACGTTGGTTACAATTAAAATAAATACTATTCAACGCTATCAAATATCTGTGAAACCGTTGTAACAACATTTGCGTGCCCAAAATCTCGGCTTCCACTTGCGGCAAGTCCGGAGCGGATTATGCACAATCTTGCAATACAAGCTACACTCTGAAATATGGACTTTTGTTATGGTCTGAAATAAAGTATTTTTATTTTATTTATTTATTTAATAGAATTTATGAATGAGTTCTCTCGCTATCGACGGACGCTAACCAGTCGTTGCTTGTAAAATTTTCATGCGCGCAAAGAGCATCGCGTAGTCACGTAGCTACCTATACGTTCGGAATCCTTAATTTAACTCCGGCCTTGGTGCCGTAGCCGGAGATGCACCCGGGATGAGCTTCCTGGCTATGATTGCGTTCGCACCCGCTCCGTGACTTTAAATTAATGTCGCATCTTACCCCACTCCCTCCCTGCTTATGAACTCGCACTAAGTATGTCTAGCTTAGACTGCCTAGCTAGCTACTTCGAATTGTGCAGATGAGATGTTTGGTCACCGTACGTACCTACGTAGCGCCATTTATCAGATTGCATTATCTCATTTACGCAATAGGTAGAAGGTTATTTCCCTGTGCGAGAAAGTGTGAAAAAATAATAACCATTAATTATGCTCAAACTGCCAGCTTACGTGTAGCTGTTATCGTTGGCTAAATTATAATTACTTGTCAGCGTAATATTTATTAGGTGAAGCAATTTTTCTCAGCAATGTTATAATTTCTTTTTTCGTATTGTTCCAGGTAAGCGATCGCAGTGAAACCAATTTGTAAGGCTCACGATGAGTAAGTTATCTAATATAAAAGTCATTTATAACGTCTAGGAAATTATATATCTTGAAACGCTGATTATATTTAAACGATAATAGCGGACCAAGCAGGTGCTTAATTAATTGTTCTCACCTCCAACGCTCGGCGCCCTGTAATTACACCAGGGATCCAGTCGAACGGGATAGCGAGGAGAATGTTCTAGACCTTAGAGAGCGATAGGGAACCGGCTTGACAGTTCCTGATCTAACAGGGTTTCAAGTTACGAGGGTGTAAAGTTTCGGCGACACTGCGGCGCTGAAGACGCCTACACAATACAAACGCGGTTGAGCTCGGATGGCCTCGGCTCTGGCTCGCAATCTGGTTCCACTAGTTGTAATGAATACTCGATGCGTGCTCGGAAAAATTCACAGCGCCAAGGAGCGCTCCTATTTACCGACGCCATTCGTGACTTTACACCGCCAACCAGCGAAGTTTAATGTTTCATTTGGAGCTTATTAACAGTGTTGCTGATTACGACTGTAACACAGAAACTCAACATTATAATATAATGAAGCCTTGTAAGATTTGACGGTCGTATTTTAGCTAATGTGAAAGCATTATGATATGCGCCCTTATTGTTAGATTGTTTCTGAAAGCTAATTCTAAACTCAAAAGTTGTTATCTCATATTGCGACAAACTCATCTCCTTGCTTACGACTTGTATTACGAGCAAAGTTTTGCCCTTAAACCTCGAAGTAAGTTCTTTAACACTATTAATGAAATGCTTCGAATCTCAATGTTAACTTCGCTATCAATTATTTAACCTGAAATCTTCTTATGTAGCATTAGCTAACAATCTGTTGACTGATTCACTTGTCGATAACAAAAGGCGGTCAAGTGCGGCCTTGTCGGTGCGATTACCTGTGTTTCAAACTTGCCACATGACGCGCCGTTGGCAACAATTCGACTCCATTACCGCTCTATTCTACTCTACGGCCGCGGAACACTAAAAGTAAAAATTATAATAACCGTCGACTATTGTTCTCTTCTTTTTATACTCGCGCTAATAAAGGATCCTGCATCGCCGGGCCCGTCACGGAATTAGTGCGGTTACCGCACAGTATACTAGTTGTGAACAGCATGTTAACCAGAATTCAAAGCGTATCTGTTGAAAGGGGAATTATCTCTTATTTTCGAGTCTAGTTTCCCAGCTAACTTGTAAAATATTCACACAGTATGTATTCCTGAATATTAACTAAAAATAGATAGATATAGTTAATATAGATTTAGGAGGAGAATCTGTGTATTGTGTGCCGGCGTGAGAAGCGATGGTCATTAATAATAGAGTGACCCGGGCCGCGACCGCAGCGTCTGTGATTGATCGGTGCAGCTTCACTATGCCGTGCCGTGAGGCCTAGATCACTGCTTGCTGTTCAGTCTTACACGTTTCTTGAACGTTAGACCTAAATACACTTAGGTACAAGTACTTTGAAACACCATCTAGACTCTTACACTCACAACGGAAATTGTTAACATGCATGTTTGGTAAGTAAACAGAAATAAGTAATAGAAGAAGCGAGAAGTAATAATTGCAGCTTCCTAATTGGAATTTTATAAATCGCACATCAAGTGTAGACGTTTACTATTCTATCACCTATCTACTACTGTAAAATTCCCGGACGGGTATGAATACCTAACAGCGTCCACTAGCGGGGACGTGCAATATTGTTTATTATTCACTAACTGAAAATTGAAAAACATGCAATGACCGGCGCGGCGCGCCCGTTTGACAAAATGCCTCCCGAACCCCGAGCGACGAATGCAACCGGCAGTTACGTACACCTTCACTTTTTCCAATTTTTGTGACAACGCAACCTCTAGATTTTTTCACAGTAGCAATGTGTTACGATATTACTTTCGTCAAAAGCAGAGTCGCAATAAACGAAAAATGTTCAAGTTTTTAAACAAAAATGCCGCGTCGCGCTCCTATATCCGTGTCTTCATAAATTTATTTTGTTTGTTTATGACCGGAATCGCGATCGTGTTTTCCTATTTGTTCATGCTAATTCAGTTATTGCGACTGCTTATTGGCCATCGTAAAAACAGAGTACGTTTGCGACAAAACTTGTGGATATATTTAACTTAATTACTGGACCAAATTTTCAGTTTCCATCTGAACTAACAGTCAGTATAGGCAGGTTTAGTTAAGGGCTATTGTCGCGTGGCGCGGCGACAGATGCGGAGCGGGGTCACCGCACTCGGCGGGCGCAGCTGGGAGCCCAGCGCTCTACCCGGGACGCTTTTTGTGCTCTCGAGCCGGACTCCCGGGATCGAATTTTTTTTTAACCATTGCACAGCGATAATGCGATGGGATCGGCACTTTGATTGATATTTATGTCGTAAATCAATGGCCTGAATAATACTCAATCCTCAAACTGAGGGTTGATTCAGTCATTTAACTTGTGAAGACTTTCAGAAATGTTCATCGTACAAAAATTATGTAGAGTTCAAAATGTACCTCTACTTTATCACCTTGTATAAATTACTATAATATAAATTCAGCGGCACAAAATTTGGGCCATTTTTCATACAAAATTAATTACCTGTTATTGCATACATTTGAGGGCCAGATTTTTAGCCGCTCAGATTTTTGTATTAGACAGTACCTAATCCTCTTTTGTCTGCCTTATTTTTGTAAGAGAATTACGCAAAGTTCATTTTACATCCTACCCATGACATGTCGATATCACAGTACAAAATGATACCAGACGCTATTTTTCTGTCTGCATTTCCAGCAACGACTCTATGACTTGGCCCATCCATTTGGTCGCTGGCGTGGCGTAATTTTCTCATTTCGAGTGGTCATTAGTTCCACAGGGACAGGACTCGACTGTCGCACGACCATTAACTTAACACGCATACCTGCTCGCTTCAAATGGTTTGAAAACTTCTCCTTTATGACTCTACAGAAGGCACTCTGAATACTTAGAATGAGAATAGGATGCGACTCCACATCTAAATGAAGAGATTTCAAAATCTGAACTCATTCGTTCGGTCTGTCAAAGGTTTCTAATGACCCAACGATCCGAATGATGATTGCTGATGTTTGAAGTACATATTTTCTTACCACAAATGACATAATAAAATCGTTATTAAACATACTATTAATGAATAATGTAATTTTTATGTCGTTGCTTTTGTTAGCCTATTCTGCCTCACTGCTGACCAAAGGCCTCCCCTGATACTTCCAAAATTTATGTAAAATATAAAAATCATAAAAGTAGTCCAAATTCAATTTCTTTTTAAGACCACTGTTTTGGTTTGGAAGGTCGTTGCAGATGTAATGAATTCATTTATTAAAATAATTGGCTATTTAAATGCAAAATGCAAAAAATAAGACGCCAGTTAGAGTCTGTAGGCAGTCTAATCAAGCTTTATTGCTGAGGCAGATACTTTATCATTAGATTTTGAGAGGGGCTCCGCGAGGGTACCTCGTGCGCCCGTCGCCTGCTCGGAGTTTGGGGTGCGTTCACCGCACGCGATCGATGCCGGCCCCAGGCCAAGTATGAAGACCCACCTACCAACGACTTGTTTTCATTTAATCATTGAACGCAACGCAAGGGGTGCCTTCTGTTCCGATCGTGACTGTGCACTTACCCTCTCATTATGAGACCCTATTCAATGTAGTGGTCTGAACCTATACTTTTTATAACTATCAACATTAACGCACTTGCCCGAAATTGTTTCCGCACCTTTTCGAGTGGTATGCGGGGAATTGGTACCGCTTAACAGTTTCCCACAGTCTCCATTGCTACGCGGCATTACTCTCGATCAAAACGTGGTAACAGCTTGCCATCTACGTCGCTCCATCACACTACGGATTTCATCAATAACTACCTACTACGCCGTCGTTACACACGTTGCGTGCGGCGAACGACGCCGAAACAAGCTTACTCATCGAAACGTGCCGATACTAGATCGCCGGGGCGGAGGTGTGAACAAATCCGAGTACATTCATTATGTGAGATTAGCCATCGATTCACGTTGCTTTAGACAAAAAAAATACACGAAGGTATTACAAAATCTTACTACCATATTCCAGTATAATTATACAAACTAGCTGCCCGCTCCTGCTTCATACGAGACAATATTTAAAAAATCTAACATTTCTAACTTTTTCTGACAATTACGTACGAGTACAATTACAAGAAAAGATAAATAGTTGCAGCCGTTTTAAAGTGCTTATACATTAAATTTGATAATTGCTTTTTGTTTATGTGTGTAGTATAAGTAGATAATAATGAATTACACAAAATCACTGTCTAATATCATTAATGATAAGCATAAGTAGGTATACCTCAGCAGAACTTTGCAGGAATTCTTTTCGTTAATCTCATTAAGCGTCATCGCATCACGAACGGACATGCCTACCAAGATAAAAGGATGACTGCCAAGAGCTTCTACGAACGGACCGCAGCCTCCAAACTGGTTTGCTGCAGGTACTCGGCTAAAATTATACGTAGACAAAACGGACGGTCTCCGGCGAACACGAATTTCGGCACCGCGCCGTAGGCCGGGACGGGTCTTTGACAAAGACGCATTCCGATCGCGTATCGCCCTACACAAAGGTACCCGGCCTAAATATTGAAGTGCTATTGTACCCACCCTATACCGTCGAGCTTACGACGAGATATTAGCGTGAAACTCCTAAACATGGACAGTCCCTGGGATACCTTTATCGCTTTACTTCGCCTTGATGTTTAGCATCCCCTCTTGGGCCATTGTTACTTTTTCTGCTTACTTTTACGCGAGTTCTTGTATATTGGATTTTGCAGGTTGTCAAGTTAGTTAATGTGTTATTTCACCGCGCCGCGAAGTCTTATTCGAAGCCACGCTCAGTATTCGACAAGCGATTTGCACATAATAGGTACCTACTTATAATGCCGATGACCATTCCCCTTCGCTGCTATTGGGAATCGATATCGCTTCTATCGTGTCCCACGGGCCACGCTTCGCTGACTCGCTTTATTCTTCTAGAAAATAAGCTTCGCTTTTCATTTTTCTTTTATGTCGGTTGGTACTGGCTGATGAAAATTTCTTTGTTCAACTCACTTTGCTACTAACAAAGCGAACCTTCTACTCTCTCGGGAGCTTCAATGCGGCCAAAAATAACCAATGTCAAACACGATACGATGACTAATATTGGCCGACTTAAGTTAACTGTTTATTATACACACCTCGGGTCGCTGGTACATTTTATTTTAGAACGGCTCGCTGTTACCATAAAACTTGCCTATCGCTTCTATCATGACTATAGTTTGTGTAGCATCCTTTGAAGCCAGCTCATAAATCGTTTCCCACGAGTTGCTCACGTCGATTTTAACTGTCCCTATACCAGTAAACGTCGATGACTATGAACGTAAGAGTATTAAGTTTTACTGGAGCGTATTTCACCTCAAGTTCATTAGCTTCGGTATAATGAACGCCTACGCTTTCATGGCGAATTAAAAATATAGTTTTATTTACGAAGCTTAACTAAAGCTGGTCGGAGTTAATATTAGACCAAAGGTCTTGTCGATTCGGAAGATTCTTGACTTGATACTGTTAGTGTGTGTGGATATAAGTCTTGGTCCCATGGGCAGGGCGGAATGCCGGCCGGAAACCGCATCAGGTAGAGCAGCGTTGAACCCGGGACGCAGCGCCACGGTCACTGGACAGGGTTACCAGCTACGTACCAGTTTATAACTCGACTCGAATGTGATTTAACATCTCGGGAGGATGTTAAGAAGGGCTCAAGAGTCATTCTTATAACTGTGTCTCATAATCTATTCAAGTATTAGACTGAGCGGCAAAAAAATCTAGCCCTCAAATGTATGCAGAATCGATAATTTTGCGTAAAGGGTGGGCCAAATTTTGAGGCGCTGGGTATATATATTGTTAACAAGGTAAAACTAGGAAAATGTTGAATCCTCGACCAGGATAGGGTAGACTCGACGAGTCACGAGATACTGGTAATAATTTGGCACTTTATTTTATTTATAAGCCACACAAAGGTGTCGTATTCAAGATCTACGTTTGTTTGTCAATAGATGCTATTTACGAATACAACAAAAAACATCTTAATTGAATGCAAGACCGAAACCTAATTCTAACAGCCCTAGGGCCAATGTTCACGACCGATTCAGAACATTAGCCTTAGTTTTGCGGAATTAGACACAGAATAAATTATCCCATCACGATGACGCACCGAAGCATCCGGTCCGGGTTCAAAGAATGAATTACTATAATTACAATACATTTTGACATTTTAAAAACAAAAGAATATTGAATTTTAATAAATGGCCCATGTCGAATATCAGAATTAGATGAACATTTCTTAATTAAAACTTGCAAAAATTTCATTGAGCAGCCGACAAGCATATCTTGATTAACGTTTGGGGTTGTTGATCTGGGGTGTACCACCCCTGCGCCCGCCCCGGCCGAGCCTAGCCTTATTCATCGTCAACAGCGCCCTTCGTAAGTTCGCGACCTTTACCTGAGAATGGATGAGAACTCAGATGTTTATTGAACGTGAAAGAGCCATATATGAGTCAGTCTTTGTACCCATAGTTTTTGCCTGATGACTCACATTTCATACCTTTAAAACATCCGTCCTTCTAACTTGACTGGTCGCGATAACTACGTTATTGTCACGGAATATAACGTGATGCACTTTCCTATATCATGAGTATTTTTTGTTCTATCACGCTTGGGCCACCCCCACCCGTAATCAACGTTGCTAGTCGAAACACTCTGATTCATAATTTATTCATTCATCGAAAAAGTGTTTGACGTTGTATTGTATTTCTACAATTTAAAGGTGAAACTTTATAAATACAAACTGTATGTACTTTAAATGTTCTTCTTTTAAGTTACTAGAAAGATATAAACAAGGTAAGATAGATTGTAATCTCAAACTACTTTTACTTGGCACACGAATCATTAGTCAGAACTTTTAATTAAATATGATGAAGAATCAGTTTCGACGGATCAAATAAATTAGTGGTTTGTACAACGTTACACTTCACTTTTAAACGGTATTCAATGTATATAGAACTTTACGAATATAAATTTATTGACAGTGTATCAACGATTCGAAGACCTGCTAGAGTGGAATCTTAGTTACTTAGTGCATAATCGATTGTCCACAGCTGGTTCCGCCGTGCATGGTGAGATTACGATGGTATCGATTTAGACTCGATTAACTAATAAAATCGTTTGATAGTCGGCGCATGTGAACACGCGATAGCTTACCGTCAGCTTGGGAAGGCATCGTCGTATATTACACAACATAATAAGTTGATAACATCATTATGTAGTCGCTTTTCTGCGTCTCTATGTAGATGACTTAAGGACATTTTGAGTTTTTAAGTCAACGCAACAGTGCTAACAATCATAACATCAACTTGCACATCGTTTTCTAAAATTGATTCTCATCTCGTTCCATCCACATTCATATTGTATTTTAGAATTCATTGCCTTAAAATGAATTTCCACGAATCTCCTTTCATAATACCGCTCCGAGTAATGAACCGGAGAGCCGATATTAAGGTAGACACGGACAACTGTGGATATTAATTTCAGTTATGTAAATAGGCTCGTGTTTACGAGTAGGCCTATGGTGCGGCATCTTACTTTGTCTTTTTTTATTGCGCAGGTAACACATCTTCGCGTTCAGGCTATAAACGTACCAACATAAACTATATACACTATGCGTCTTCAATTTCATTCGTTTACACTGTTAGCTACTCTACTAAGGATGTGAGAACCGAGAACCCGCCAAGTAGGTACATAATATGAATCACGCTTATAAGTTTAAGTATGTATTTCTATTTTTCATGTATCATAAAATTGAACTTGATTTTTCTATTTTTTTAATTCGAATTCTTGATTAAATTGAAAGTTACAATAAAATGAACATAAACGTAAAAGTATCAATTCATTTAACGGTTATCAAAGTTGCTTTTTTATTACTAAATGATTTTAACAATAAAATAAATACTTACTGCAAAATGTTTCTCTAATTTAAACGTGTAATGTTCCAATAAAACCCTCGAGGTCCTTGTGGTGAGTGTTCGTTAAGTATTATCTTGAAAGGTTTTTTCTTCAACAAATCAGGTTTATTTATTGAATGTTCTTTATTTCTATTTCAATTGAAATAAAGAAGGCTACTTAAAATGTGTAGCTAAACTAACCGGTGCGTGAGATAATTTTAATGGAATTCTACGAAGACGAAGTTACGGGCAAAGGCTATCGTTTATACCTGTATATTGTAGCCCAAATAAAATTAGAGCTTATATTTTACCCCAAAAATGAAGTGTTCCCTTGGGTATCCTATAAGCTTGAATATATGATATTGCCCCAACGACCCAAGCCGAGACGCACTGGCTAATTAAAAATAATCTAAAGGTCACCTAATCTCTTATTCTGGCGTCCCAATATTTGGCGCCGCATGCGTAAGTATTAAACTGTAACTTAACCCTACGTACCTCGTTAGCAGAGTACCCGTTTAATTATTAAACAGTTTCACACTTATTGTTTATGGTTCCGGAGGAATACTGCGTATTAGGCGCTAATTAAAATTTATATACTTACTAGCTTTTACCCGCGGCTTCGCACGCGTAAACTAATCGGTCTAGTAGTGGCAATTGAAATATCCCGTGGGAGTATAGGGATAAAAAATAGCGTATGTGTTATTCCAGACGTGCAGCTACCTACATACCAAATTTCATGACTTTTAGCCCAGCGGTTATTATTTCAAAATTTTATTCCTATCCCGTGGGAATATCGGGGTAAAAAATAGCCTATGTGTTATTCCAGAGGTTCAGCTACCTACACACCAAATTTCATGGCTCTAAGCCCAGTGGTTGTTACTTCGAGATTTTATCCTTTGATATCCCGTGGGAATTTCGGGTCAAAAAGTAGCTTGTGTATTATTTCAGACGTGCAGCTCCCTACATATCAAATTTCATGACTAAGCCCAGCGGTTATTATTTCGAAATTTTATCCCTATCCCGTGGGAATATCAGGATAAAAAGAGCCTCCGTGTTATTCCAGAGGTCCAGCTACCTATATACTAAATTTTATGGCTCTAAGCCCAGCGGTTGTTATTTCGAGATCTAATCCCTAGTTATCCCGTGGGAATATTGAGTCAAAAAGTCACCTATGTGTTATTCCATACGTTCAACTACCTATATACCAAATTTCATGACTCTAAGCCCAGAGGTTCTTATTTCAAAATTTTATCCCTATCCCGTGGGAATATCAGGATAAAAAGTAGCCTTCGTGTTATTCCAGAGGTCCAGCTACCTACATACTAAATTTTATGGCTCTAAGCCCAGCGGTTGTTATTTCGAGATCTTATCCCTAGTTATCCCGTGGGAATATTGGGTCAAAAAGTCACCTATGTGTTATTCCATACGTCCAACTACCTACATACCAAATTTCATGACTCTAAGTCCAGAGGTTCTTATTTCGAAATTTTATCCCTATCCCGTGGGAATATCAGGATAAAAAGTAGCCTTCGTGTTATTCCAGAGGTCCAGATACCTACATACTAAATTTTATGGCTCTAAGCTCAGCGGTTGTTATTTCGAGATCTTATCCCTAGTTATCCCGTGGGAATATCGGGTCAAAAAGTCACCTATGTGTTATTCCATACGTCCAACTACCTACATACCAAATTTCATGACTCTAAGCCCAGAGGTTCTTATTTCGAGATTTTATCCCTATCCCGTGGGAATATCGGGATAAAAAGTAGCCTATGTCCTTTCCCAAGGTCTATTCTATCTCTGTACCAAATTTCATCCAAATCGGTTCAGCGGTTTTGGCGTGAAAGCGTAACAGACAGACAGACAGACAGACAGACAGACAGACAGACAGACAGACAGACAGAGTTACTTTCGCATTTATAATATTAGTATGGATTTATCTTTATCTCTGCACTTGGTTAGTCATATGGTCTCACAGCCGTGCAGACTTGTTAATTAGATAATTATTGATTAGACTGAATCAGTAACGTGACGATAAATTCGGTTTGTGTTATAAGACAGAAATATAATTAACGTTAATTGCTAAATTTTTCCTATCCTCTGAATACTTGAAACGAAAGCTTAAAGTAAAGAGAAAAATCGTATCTTTTTCAATCGAGCATTAATTTTACAGCCCATTGCACTTAAGTTCACTCGGTTACATCGTAACGTACCTAATGATAAAAATTATCTGTACGAAATACGGATACAAGTGTTACGAGGGCGACACTGAAAGTTTTTAGAACTGGCCACTTGTAAACAATATAATAAAAAAGTAAGTTTAAATTTTGAAAATGGAACTCTTTGCCAATATTATTGAGTATGTATTTCATTCATTTGTCATTAGTTTTACGATTTGGCGGCAAATTGAAAATTGTCTGTGTCACGTCAACATGAATTTAACTCGCGAAAATTTTCGTGTAATGATTTTTTATGACTTTCGATGTCATTTAAGTCAACAAGAAAGCTATGATAGACTTCGATTGACCTTTCATGATGAAGCTCCATCTCGTGCGACCGTTTACAACTGGTTTAATGAGTTTAAACGTGGTCGCACTAATCTCACCGACGATCTGCGTGAGGGACGGCCTTCTACGGCGACGACTGAAAATAACATCAGTGTTGTGCAGCGTATGATAGAGACTGACAAAAGAGTGACGTATCAGCAGATTCGGACAAGCTTAGGCATCGGTATGAGTCAAGTGCATAAAATCCTCCATGAACATTTAGCGGTCAGGAAGCTTTGTGCGAGGTGGATACCTCATAATTTGACCGAGGCCCAAAAACTCCGTCGGGTTGATTGGTGCCGTGAAATGATTGAAAGATTTAACGGAGGTGACTCAAATGCTGTTTTCGACATACTTACGGGTGACGAAAGCTGGGTTTACTGTTATGATCCAGAAACCAAGAGACAGTCTGCTCAATGGGTGTTTCCTTTCGAGGAGTTGCCAACTAAAGTGAAGAGAGGTCGAAGCGTGGGAAAAAAGATGGTGGCCTCGTTCTTCGGAAGGACAGGTCACTATGCGACAATTGCTTTAGAGGATCAAAAAACAGTTACTGCAGAGTGGTACACTAACAATTGTTTGCCACTTGTATTGGAAAAAGTTCGGGAGAAGCGACCTCGAAGTAGGATCCTTCTTCACCACGACAACGCCTCGTCGCACACCGCCAGGCGAACGATCGACTATTTAGTGACGTCAAACGTGGAATTACTGGGTCACCCGCCGTATAGCCCCGACCTCGCACCTTGCGATTTTTATTTATTCCCGAAAATAAAAGAAAAACTTCGAGGAAAACTTTTTATGAACACCGAGGAAGCAGTGGGTGCGTTTCAAAAGGCCGTCGAAGAGACCCCTAAGAACGACTGGGCTAAGTGCTTTTCTCAGTGGTTCCATCGGATGCAGCGGTGTATTGATGTGAATGGACACTATTTTGAAAAGATATAATAAAACTAATAACTTGCTAGTTTGCTCAGTTTTTGATTTTCTAAGAACTTTCAGTTTGACCCTCGTAATAATAAGTAACAATGGTTGTCTTTTTTCATTAAGGCTCTAGTAAGTCTAGTAGCTAAGGATACAGTTAAATAATAGTTTTTGGAGCTTTATTTCTTTCCGATACTAAACTTTTTGCCTAAAAACAACCGCAATGAAAAATTACTTGTTAAATAGACGTAAACGTAGATAACCTATGTAAATTCACGGAGATCCTTCCATTTTGAGTTCCACATTAGTATCAATGCTTTCGAACACTGTGAACCAAAATGTCGCACTTATTGAGCACTGAGGTCCGGTCGGATCCCGTAAGTAGGTCGCGGCGCCGGGCGTAGGTGCCAACTGGTCGGCACCGCTAGCGCCGCTCAGCTGATCGCGATACCACATGCAAAGGTCTCTGGGTTAATTTTGCCACCGTTACATATTGTAATACGCTCCTTATCACTAACGACAAAAACGCAAAATGACTATAGCGTAGGAAACAGATGACAATGATCAATATTTGCTAAAGTTTCGTTTTTCATCGGCAACATAAAAAGGGTCGGTACTAGGAGCTAAAATAATCTACTGTGCTCGAATTTTCCTAAACATTCGAAGGGCTCGTCATTTACAAACCTTATCCAGATTTCAGATCGGATAAGGCCAGGGTTATCAATTATGTGACCAGTTGAATTACATATTTAAAATGCTCTATGTACAGGAACACATAACGTACCTTAGCCATACGGTAAAGCATAACCTTATTACTTTTAACGGTTATTGTAAACGTTTGAATAATACTTGAAACTAATTCTCATCCTTATTTAAACGTTTGTAGGTGCGAATTTATATGGTAACGCTTGATTCCTTTATTGTTATAAAAAAACTTTATTTACATCAGTGCTAATCTGCAGTAAAATCAACCCTTTTTTGGGTCGTTTACCGGTATAAAGATTGCCATAAAAAGAAACGCTCGACTAATAGCAATTTAGCTAATTAAATTATAAGGGCGCGTGGATACTCTGTTAAATATTAAACTCGGCAAATATTTTTCGGTGCACATGTCATGTCTTAATATTGCGGCGATTGCGATAATTGACAACATCACGTTCGTGCCATGCCTAATCGATCTATCTATATAGGTACTTACTTATAATTTATATTAAATATTAAATATCACGGGACAATTCACACCAATTGACTTAGTCCCAAAGTACCTAAGCTTGTGGTAGGGGTATTTATATGTCTTATAGTTTTTTGTTCTCTGACGACCATTCATGAGTTAAAAACAAATCCCGTTAAATTTCGTATTTTTGATATTATCTTTATTTTCGCCGTAGCTTGTTACTTCTTTCTGCAAATGTTTCGCTCCGTAGGGATGGATAAAACGTAACCGGATTCAAACAAGTGAATACCTATTTATATTCAGTATCAAGACTCAATTATTATTTGTAGAAATAAAGCCCGGGTGATGTGGAAATATCGGCCGGGTGAAACGCAGCTCGGCCCGGGGTGCGCCTTATGATGATTGATAAGATGTTACTTATAGAAACTGTAGCTACCGCTAAATAGAATAAAGTCCTATCTTAATATCTTGTGAGTGCGAAAATTATTTGATCGATACCTGTTTTTGGATTCTTAGATTGCATTAGCGAGGTTGAAATACTTTTACTTACTTGTATCTTGTCTGTTATGCATGGATACAAGAAAAAGAGAGAAAAAGCACCCACCTTCACCAGTTCACCACTTTCAGCAGTCGACCTTTTAGCTACTTGTTATAATATATAAAACGGTGAATATGTAGAGTAATTACGAATAGTTTGGTATGAAATAGATAGATTAATTTACAAACATCATCCTCTAAATAATGGTAAAGTAAAAGTTCCCACAAATATTCCGCTAAAGCCTTTACTACCCACAAAAGTCCGCGTCCTGATCCCAGATAAATGTAGAGAAAGATTTCGCCCGCATTTCATTTGGGGTTTGTCAGGTTGGTTCGGAACAAAGAATGTTATCTTCGGACGCGTTGACGTGCTGAGTAAGTAGGTACACGTACCTGCTCCGATAATTCTGTCGTTTATATTGATGATTTTATACACTGGAGGAAACTGCCTGTCATTTATCAATATTATTGTTTATATATTTGCTTGGTGTTTCACTTGTATGAGTGTACTGTTACATGATGTAGGTACTGTTGGATGAATATTATTTAAATTTGGGTCAATACTGTTTAGTTTAATAATTGTCTACTAGAGATGCTGTGATTATAGGTTTAATGTAGTTGTTTCGCATAGGTTGTGCACCGGACGACATGACGCTCGCGAAAGCCTAAGTCCACGGCGGTTGTTTACGACAAATTGGCTCCATTTGGCGGTTGTTTGCATAAATCTGTCTTGGCGAGAGTGGCTTTGGCTTATTCTAGCTAGACCTTGTTTTTGTAAGTGAATCTTCTACACGAGAAAGTTTGTGAGATTGGATGGAAGTATGGATGTTTGTTACTCTTTTACTCAAAATCTACTGAACGTATTTTTATCAGATTTGGCACTCAGATACTTTACAACTTATTAACATAAGATACTTATTTATTTACCTCGTCAAATTACAGTTCCCGCGCAAAAACGTTGAATGAATTCTTCGAAGGGAAGTCGCAAGCAGCAACTAGTTTACAGTAAAGTCTAGTGAATGCTATGAGTTGTTCATAATTAATTTATAATTATAGTATTAACTAGCTTTTACCCGCGGCTTCGCACGCGTCAACTAATCGGTCTGTTAGTTGCAAATGAATTTTTCGGGATTTAACGAAATTCCCCTGGAAATTTCCAAAATTTATATCGTGGTCTTCCTTTATTGAGGTTGTGTTGTGAATAGCTGTACAAAATTCAAGACTCTAAACCCAGTGTTGAAACTTCAAAATTTTTCCCTATCCAAATTCAAATCATTTATTCAGTAAATAGGCCGCAATGGGCACTTTTACACCTCATTTTTAAATTACCAACGCTTTCGGAAAGACCATCATTGACAAGAAGAATGCGCCGCAAGAAACTTAACAGAAAGTCATTTTACAGGGATGTATGCTGTCCCTTAGTTACAAAACTATCCCGTGGGAATATCCGGCTTAACAGTAGCTTATGTGTTATTCTAGACATGCAGCTACCTTCATACCAAATTTCATATCTCTGAGCCTAGCGATTATTATTTCAAGATTTTATCCCTATCCCGTGGGAATATCGAGATGAAAAATAGCCTATGTTTTATTCCAGAAATCCAGCTACCTACATACCAAATTTCATGGCTCTAAGCCCAGTGGTTGTTATTTCGAGATTTTATCCCTAGGTGTCCCGTGGGAATATCGGGTCAAAAAGTCGCTTGTGTGTTATTCCAGACGTCCAGCTACCTACATACCAAAATTCATGACTCTTAAGCCCAGGGGTTGTTATTTCAAGATTTTATCCCTATCTCGTGGGGATATCGGGATAAAAAGTATTCTATGTTTTAATCCAGGTTATAAACTAACTTTTTGCCAAATTTCATCCAAATCCGTCGAGCCGTTTTAGCGTGAAGAAGTAACAAACATACTTACTCACTCACATCCTCACTCACTCACTCATAAACTTTCACATTTATAATATTAGTAGGATTAATCTAAGCTGTGTGATACCCATCAACTAAATGCAAAGGTGCTCCGAATACTTAAGGAGCTTAAATTCCTCTTGAAGGGATATGAAAATCGTCGATTAATACCAATGCATTTTTTTACTTCTGAATCCTATCTATGTTTTGTTATTGCAACTCACCTCTATCTATCTCGAATATTTCACAGGCACGGAATGTCAATGTATCATAAAGACGTACTAATTATTTCTCAATGTAATTATTTATTACTATCATAATGTTCCTGCGGTATCGGTAGCGTATCTTTACGACTTGCGCCTGGACCCACAATTAATGGATTGCAATGAATGAATATTAAATGCTAGTCGTGTCGTGGGCATCGAACAGCTATCAGTAATTCAATGTTATTAGTATTACGTTGTGGTTTCCATTGTGGTTGTACTATAGATGAGCCTCTTATGAAATGTCTTTGCACGCAATAAATTTTCTGTAATATTGTGGCTGTGGATATGAAGTGCTAATGCTTAGATAAGCAATTAATAATTTATATATTAGAATAATTTAAGAAACATGACATGTAATAATTATTACCAATAAATGAGTATGAGTATGAGTATGAGTAAGTCTATGAATCACGAATAATATTGTGACCTTTGTGGTAATTGATTCTAAAATTAAAGTGTGAAATTAGTATGAAATATTTTTAATTATGTAGTAACAAGATTTTAAGCGTTGTCTGGTCAAAATATGTGGAACCCTTTGCCTAGCTGTAGGTACCCTTATCCGGGCTAAATAACAATAAATTGTCTTTTCTCAAACATGCTCGTAAATGTATGCGTTAATGTCACGAAATAGAGACATGAAGTTTCTCATTTATGGCTCCCTACCACCTCCCTACATAATTGCTTGGCCAAGTATGTATGAAAATCCATTATTGCCCGCTGCTCTAACTTTTTAAATTTGCTTACTAACATTAAACTGACAAAGGAAAAATTACAACCAGCCAACGACCACTACTCTGTAAGCATTTGCGATATTGCGATGCGATGCGACGCGATGCATGGATGCATGGTAGATGCATGGATGGATGAAATATTTCCTCACATTGTTTGAGAAAAGCACTATACAAACCTCAGCTAGAACAGGGATTGCTGGACTAGTGTTATCCGTCTACCTCGAACTCTTCCATCAATCCCTTACTTCATGGCCTCTGCAGTAATGTATTTTTATTTTGAATCTGCACTTTGGTTACTGAATTGTTCCAATCTTTAAAGTCGTTTAGTTTGCCTATCATTTCACTTGTGTTGTGTAGGAAAGATCTGTGCTTATGGACAAAGAATGACTCATCTTAAAGTCGGAGCTGATACCGAGACAGGAAAGAAGCGATCAAGGAACAAGTCGTCACTCTTCAGAATCAGACGGTTAATGCTTTGCAAAAAAACAAATTGCGTGGCTGACGGGAGCCATTTGTAAATTAATATGTTTCAATTAAACTTTTCTAGGCCATCCGACCGTGTTAGACAACAGGACGTCCGTCAGTAATAATAGAAGTTCAATTTAGAGGAAGTTTGTACTTGTTTCATTTCAGTAAAAGGGTTCTGTGTTCGGTGGATCGTCTCGTTCGCCCTGTGCGCGTTTCCACCGCGGTGCGTTGACCCGCGCTCGCCCGCCTCGGACCAGCCCCATTATTGCACCTCTTTATACCCAATTAACGGACACAAACATGCGATTCTCTGATAAGAGAACGTTTACTGCACATTCGAATACATTATGAGACGTTTTTAAAACGCCTACTAAGTCTCGGTCCGACTTCAATTGCGTCTCAAACATTAAGTGACGTCAGAGGCGTTTCGTCGCCAATAATATGCACTGGAGTGTTGGCGCTAGATGTGATTGAACTATTACATTGATGGGATTTAATGGCTTCCTCAAACTTGCTGGTAACTAGGATTTGAGTTTGAAAGCAATTCAGATCAAAACTAAGTTCGTCATCTGTTTGATGACAGATAACAACTTTGTAAAACACATGGGGACTTATTCTCATAAAACGTATACTTACTTATAGCATGATTTAAAAATTAGAGTGTTGTGAAGTGTCGATACGCGACTTGAGTAGGTATTTCCGAAATTGCTATCTGTTTAATTGCGCGCTGGCTCCCTCCTGGCGTCAACAAGACCAACACAACATGCACAAATTCTCACGCACACTGCGTATTTTGTCGGAAGATTTCTGAATTCAAATATAAACCCCCTTGAAAAAAAATAGGGCACCTATGTTTTTTCAGATTTTTAGGCATTGAAGCTTAGAAAGTAGGCTTTCATGCACATAAAATACAAAAACCATAGGTGCCTGTTTTTTTTTTGCAAGGGGGTTTATATATTTTTCTTGCGAAACATTAATTATTGGTAAATATGGCAACATTGTTGCGCTTTCGAGGATTGGCTAAAAGGCACAGGTGTCAGTGGGAGTAGACAACGCCGTGACAGCTGGCGCGCGGCACACCTGTCCATCTGCCACTGACTCTGGGGATATTATTGACTTCCTGCGCACAGACAGTACTGTATCCCATTATATATAGTGATATATTTGACACAATTTACTAGGTATCACTTCGATTATACACCTTTCTGTAACTATTTATTATTTTATCAATATGAAAGCTACATAATTCTCGATTAAAATGACTTATTTTTAAATCCCGGGAAAGTGCAAGTTCCTGTGTGTTGCAAAGTTGCAAACACCAGCTACATGATTACTTGAAAGGTCAATATCGCAAAAACGGCTGAACTGATTTTGATAAAACATATCTAAAAACCATCGGTATAAAATCTGCTTTCAAATACAAAAACCGCATTCAAATTGGTCCATCTATTGAGTTACGGTGCCACAGACAGACAGACTTACACAGACACACATAGCGCTATATATTATAACACCCGTTTTTTTTTCGTCGGGAGTTAAAAATTGTTGGCAGCAGCGATAAGAACCCGGTTCTTGAATAAGTGTTATACCAAATAAGGCCATATCGAATTATCTATTATAGTCCAAATTTAAATATCTATACTTCTCTGTGTCTATACCCAGCTAGTAGGTAATTAAGTACTACTATTTACCAGCCTACGAAATATAGGTCTCTACGGTACTTACTTAGTTAAGTACATATAAACAAAAAACTCGCTCCCTAAACACATAGTTTCCTGCTTACTAATGCATTCCGAGCGTACGCTCGTTAAACTGATATTGCTGAAAAATGCTATCCCGTAACAATTTTACACTCTTTTGCACTCAGCGTGGAATTCAATTATCGGTTAGTTTCGAATATTATCACAATATTCAACTTTGGATGTCACATTTTCGTGTTAAATTATCTTAAATGTTGTTTGTTTGTACATAATATTATGCTCGTTTCTACTTCAGATAAGAGTACTTGTTTATGTAGACCATTTAGACCTGGAAAGGTAGCTTTTAAACACTAGTCTTTCATTTTGCTGCGGATGTCACACGTCCGTGGGTTCGGAAAAATAATATTGCATTTCCTCGGCAACCGGTTCGCTCTCGAACACCTAACGTTAGGTACTCCGCTTAACGGCAACCGTTTCCCCTGAGCTCCGCCTCAGATCTATCCGATAACAATAATATTTCCTTAATTCCATACCTCGGTGTTCCCACAAGCCACGTTCCAATATCAATGTTAACAATTGGCTAGGCGATCGGGCACGGTGTTTCTCAAGCGGTCGCTGCGCGGATTTTGAAACGGTAATTTCGCAACGCTCAGTAACTGAAGCTTCAAGTATCAGTATGTTGAGGTTCTCACGGCGCCTCGTTCGCGCCTGCCCACGCGGCAATCGGGATTATTGGCGTGTAAGCACAGATTATGATACCTTAATCTACCTTGTTACAACCACGAGCGAGCCGTTTCCTAAATTATCTATTCCCAATTTATCACAGATTGAAATTGCGTGTGCAGCTGCTACACCATAGCCGATATCGAAAACGAAAGCATTCTGTATCCGATAAGTTTCATCGACGAAAAATTATGATAACTACGGTTTGGCGTGTCGAGGGGGAATTCTGCAATATATCGCGTCTGTCGATGACTTGCGAAATTAACGTTTTCACCCTATCTCGTATCGGTGTTGGATTTTTACGATCGAAAATTTGAAAATGGTGACTTTGCGAGGCGTATGATCGATTTTATTCGTAGCTATCGTGAAATGCAATGCAATCTACGGTCGGTGCCACGTCGCCCGCGGCACCGCCATCCCGATAGTGTCTGTCTGGCGGGTGAGTCATGCTGAACTCTAACACCGAAACTTTGACGTGCACCATCTAATATCTATCAAGATTACTCGTACCTCATCCAGTCGAATATGACTTCACACCTACAAACTCTTTCTCTTTTCTGTTAAAAAAAATGCAGAAACTTTATGAACACATCACGTCTTAGACCTACGTATTTTTTCAAGCGAACACAAATAATTAAAGTCCATTTCACCTTGTTAAACTCCTTGATCAATAACAGTAATGTTAAGTGCAAGTTATTTTAAGTGCCCTGACTTAGTTATGACGTCATACGTAACTTAGCGACTTCTCTGGTATTCAATGTATTTATTAAAAAATGCAACGTGGTTGCTGTGTCTAACTTAGTTTCTTACGGTACCAAATCGATGTCTCTGGGACACTAAACGGATTTGTAGAAATTTGTGACTAATCGAAGTCCCCTGCTGGCTCAGTTTTTATTGCTTGCGGCGTTAAGGCCGCGCCGTCACGTCCTCATGTAGACTTTGGCAGTGTTGCCACTTTAGCTAATTTTTAGCTAGATCTAGCCACTTTTACGAAATAGTTAGCTACCAAAAAAAATTTTGGTAGCCAAATTTTTTAGCTACACTTTCTAGCTACTTACAACAACTGAGTAACCACTGTTTCAATCAATTTAATTTGTAATGTAAAACGTGCTTCCGTGCGCTTCCTACGAAAATATTGAGAAGATCCTTTAAGAAATAAGTAGGAAAAACTAAGAAACCCGAAAAAAATGAAGAAGCTGGACCTTCAACATCACAAGATTACATAAATTTTGAATATTTTTTTCCGTATTAATAATGTAAGAGAAAGAAATATAAAAGTTTAAGACTTAAAAGTCCCATATTGCCTTTTTTTTTGTTTAGCTACTTTTAGCAACTTCTAATAGAGGTTTTTTTTTCAAAACTAGCTACTTTTTGCCATATGTTTAGCTACTTTATCTTTGGGTAAGGTGGCAACACTGGACTTTGGATGAATAAACCGATTTTGATAAAACATATCTGAGAACCATCGCTGGAAAACCTGATTTAAAAAAACGCATTCAAATCGGTCCACCCGTTTAAGGGCTACGATGACAGATACACAGACACACATAGTGATCAAACTTATAATACCCCTCTTTTTGCGCCGGGGGTTAAAAAATGTTTTAATCCAAATGTGCTACTAACTTGTAGCGTCTATCGTATGGCCTCAACAAGTGGCCTCCTGTTACAGGGCCCATCTTACATACGTACAAAGTAAATCTTACTTGGTTGGTTATGAATTTTCGCTTTTTAATCTTGTTTTCGGTGTATGTGGAAATCTCCAGAAAAAGGCATGCATAACAAAGTAGAGGTCGTCGTCTGAACTTTCGTCTTAATTAACGCGACCACGAATAATTCGCCCTTGCATATTTTTGTTCTTGTCCTCGTTCATAAAATTAAAGATTAAAGTGTTACCATGTTTTTTTCCGCTGTTTTGTAGCTGTGATTTCCATTGATGGAAATATTTTTCATGGATTTTTCATAATTCGTTTAAATTTTTCATAGATACAATTGGACTTCGCACACAAAAAGTAAAAATCCTGTTAAAGCCCTTAAATTGTACCAAAGCTTTATCTTTCGCCTATGGTCGTTTTCCTAAAAAAAATCCTCGTATTACCTTACACCGCTATGAACAAGCTCATATTATTCCGCAAGTCGCAATTTTTGAACGGTTTTCTCGGTCGTTATAGTTGATAGTTGTTTGGTGAAATATCACGTCGCGGCAATCCCCTTTGCCTCCCCCTCCTACGTGTTCTGCTGGTAACTCGACTCCTCCAGCCTTGTATAGCCCCGCATGGTGCACTAAACTCTTATAGTTTCCAGTTTCCCTCACGACGCTATTGGCGGCGTTGTCGTAAACTCTTCAGAATGGTGCTGCGTTCGAGGTCGTTAAATTTGAAACGCTGCTCTTTGATAGGCTCTCTGTCATATCAACGTCGTGTTTTGCGTGATTATTGTTAATAAACGTGCAAGGCGACCTTAGAAAGCCTTACCTACTAAGGATCAGTATCTATAAATTATTTACGTATGAGATGTCATTATTTGTAAACAGTTTGACTGGGAAAACAAATTAGCTACTTTCTTACTTAATGCGTGTCGCATGTCTTTCTACACTAAGAGAACAAAGTGTTCCAGAGGGCCAGAACAGAAGTCGTCCAAACTCTAATATGTATTCCCAAAATAGGGTGCGACGTGAAATACGTCCGTCACATCACTGTACATCTTTTTGTGTACAATTCCCACCCTTGGGAAATACAGTTGGCTGTTTGTTTCAAGGTTCGTAGGAAGAATCTATATATTTATAAAATTAAAAAGCGTATTTGTAGAGGCATTGATGTTTTGGAAAGGATTCGGTTATCATGGATGTGCGACATGTGCGTACCTGTATTTACACACAATGGCGGCGTGAGCCAGTCTGCGTGAGCGAACGATGAAATATTAGTAGCGGGTGGACCAGCATTCGTCGAATAACGACCCGAGCCTGCGCATGCCCTGCACTCGGCTTCTCATTTGGCTCGATACCAATAAACCGTTTTAATTTTAATCAAAGAACAGCCTTTTCAGGTTGGGCAGTCTTTACACATAGAAATCCCAAGTCAGTGCCCTGCTCGCTTTTTTCCACACCCTGGTTGAGTTCTATCTCTGAAGCCCACAAGTTTACGGATAACCAAAATGAAATCAAGTAGGTACTTTCCTTTGTCATTCATCTAAAAACATAAGCTCTTCTAGCCGGCGTTAAAATTACGCTCACGCCAAGGGGCATCAATTTGTCATGGCCTCTCTTTGTCCGAATAATAATTATTTATCAGCCAGATTCGCACCGTCTACAGATTCCAAAAATCAATTCATATTTAATGAAGACATTGTGCTTCGTCTTACAGTTTTTGCGTCAAAAGGGATCCACGATCTTCATTATAACTGAAAGCGGTATAAAGTTTACGATTTTGAACTTTAACCGAACCTGGTATCCTTACATAGGGCCACAGACGTATCCGATAAACGCTTATCTTTAAAACATTGCCAAGATTTTAGTTCTGTCGTTTTTTTTTAAATTATATGAAGTGTGATTAAAAAACTTAAACTAATTAAGAAACAAAGGTAACGGTAATGATGTTAGTGACGTTAGTGTTTTGTTGCGCGGGGCGAGCTGAGGGGCGTTTATATGGTCGATTCGGTCGGGTTGCTTATCGCGACGTGCAATTTCTTTGTTTGCCTTGTACGCAATTTCCCAAAGAGTGCCGCCCGCGCGCCGGGCCGGGTGGGACGAGATAAACCTCGCAAGGCTCGGCGCCTGGAGATGCCAGATATCTCGGCTGCGTAGTTTGCCGCCGTACCTTCGCGCTGCCATATTTCTTCCTCTAGGCGTGTCTCCTCGCCTCTCCCGGACGCCACAGCCGCCTTCCGCCTCTGAAATATGATTTTGATTATGAAATACGTCCGGGAAATTCTCTGGATAGGCGTTCGCACAATTTATTCACCCGCTTTGCCTAAAATGCGGCGTGAAATTGTGTTGCTACCCTGCGAGGTTGATATTTCTAGGATCGCGATAATTCTCGTATTTACAAGTCTGACAGCGTCCTGGCAAGATTGCTCATAGTTGTATCGATGGAATGTTCTTTTTTCCCATGAATTATAAGGCTAAGCTTGCAGGTGTCTCGGAGACGAGTCGAGCCGACCAGAACGGCAGGTGTGCCGCGGCGCTGCTTGAACAATGTCTTTCATACCTACTTAAATTTCAATCACGAGATACAGCCACTTAAAATGTATTTTTATTTAATTTTGGCTTCTAAATATTTTGCAGAACCGTTACATACCTACTAATTTTGTGTAAATTCTGACGAGTCATTAAGTAAAGAATATATGTAAATTGCTAATGCATCAAGTCAATTAAATTATGCCCGCTCGTCGACTCGTTTGTCAACTGTAGCTCAAATACTTGAAATAATTTGTTGTTTCATCGAGCAATTGAGCTGTAAATGCGTCTAACTGTAAAACATGCTGTACGGTACTATTCAATCAAATTATGATTTGTGAATTGACACAAATGCGGTAAACCAGGCTTTAAAAAGCATTATATACGAACTTAATACATGCGTTTGCCACATATGGCACGTAATCGTTGGTAATAGCGTGTCGGTTATATGCAAATGTGATGCCTGCGGTCCGTGCCCCCGTTAATAGACAATTTTGCCGATACTGCGCTATGGCATGCCGGCCGCGTGGCTGGCGGCTCGCTGCGCTCCTTGGCGACGCCTTGCATTACTCGAGTTCTCTAGTCGGGTCGAGACGCAGTGTACAATATTGTTTGCGACCATTAAGTCTATTATTATCACATTGCTCCCGTCTACCTGTAAAAAGTTCCCTGCATGCTGATAGTGATAACTCCTTTAATAATTTTTCTACTGCCCAGGTTTGCGATATAAAATACCGTTCTTTAAGATACCGTTAAATCATATTTTATGATGCGTGCAATTAAACGCAGATTCTCGTTAACAAGGGCGTGGGAATCGAAGACGCACGTTATACAAACAGGATATATCTGCATAAGCCTATAAATCCGCGAGTGCCACATGCGGAGCAGCTGTTGAGCCGAAGTGTGTCGAAGCAGCCGATATCTACCGGTACCCGCCGCCGACACGCAATTGACCTGCTTAAATGACGCCATTTTGGCAGAACCAATTAAACTGAAGGTTTTAAATTGCAAGTTAATAATAATAGTAAAAACCGTCTTGCCTATATAGAAAAATAATGTAGGCATGTTTGGCCGTCCGGGGAAGGCATATCATTATGTAAATTTAGTGTGTATGACGTTAGGATTGGCTTTCCGTTCGAATTATCTGTGATGTGATGTGATGAGGAACCACTGACTATTAGGTAATGCGTGGGATCTTATTTTAATGATTATGTCTGTGCCTTACTGTAATTTTAATCCAAAGATAGTTACGACGAAGAAGAATTTATATTTTTTCATTTGCGAGCATACGGGCATTATTTTCTAAAAGCTGCAGACCAAAGTGGACCGTATAGCGTATTGTTGGCACAAGTGCATTTTAACTATGTATTTAACAAAGTTATAATTAATTCGTTTAGAGAACACCCAATATATAGCCAAGGCATATAGTGTTGCCTATTACACGTAACTGTATAAAACCAATAACTAGTAGCGATTCCCAGAGCGCAACAGCGAGCGTGGGAGTCTACTATGATTTGTTTACACCGGTAGGTGCGATCAGCTGGCGGTGACGCGCCGCGGGCGTGCGCCGGCGTCACAGTGACGTGCGCGTCTCGCCCACTCCGGCTGAGGACTGTCGCGATTCGTGATTAGAGAATAGCCAACGTTGTAACGCTTGTGGTCCGTGCCGTGGTCGCTCACAGTCGTATTCCACAAACTAAGTTAAGAACGAGCTGCCAGACTGTTAACTGTTACTACGGCTTATCATATGAGCGCCTGCGCACAATAGCAAAGATCATTGTCACTTCATCATTGACTGTTAAAAGCTATACATACGTAATAATTATTTAGTGACTTTCTACGGATTAGCCTAGTATTTTTATCTGCGGTCGGCGTACAGTACACAAAAGCTTTATTTTAACACTCAAATGAACCAGAATTCTGTCGTCACAGTTGTAGGCCGTGGCCTTTGTTATCCGACTACAAATATTTTCGCTGCGTAATTCTCCTTGACTTTTTCACCACTCAATTAGGGTCAATTGTAATTGAACCCTAGGACCCTGAGGCCCTTAGCTGGCCATTAGTGTCCGGTTACACCCGGGTTATTTATTAGCATTCATTTTTACATATTTCATTTGCGTGGTCAGTAAGTAAGCTTGTAACAATAACAATCAACTACAATAATCATAAATACTTAACCGGGGGCGCTCACATGAACATTTTTTTTTACGTAAAAACCGACTTGTGATTAACCCCTATCCCACCTGATGTAAAGTGCTGATGAGGCCAAAGGTGTATCTCACTGGTCCTCAACATCCTTTTGATCCCTTACTATTCCTTATCCTTACGAACACTTTACACAGCCCTAAGACACAGCCTTACATTCCGTGATCGATGATTGAATGATATAATCTTTAAATGAGCAGATCGAACATTTACCGGACCTGTACAATGTAAGTATACATCCTACAAATTTTCTAATCCGATATAATTTATGAAAACAAAGTCCTGCTTATGATACTTTGGTTGGCTGTCGTAACCGAACACCCCTTGTCAGCCTTGGTCTCACATGTCTTGTTCTAATGTATTACAGGCGTAGCGAAACATTGTGTGTGACAAAGTCGATGTACTGGCGTGTGCGGGTTTTATATAGATGACTCGTTTGAGCACGAAGCCCTGCGAAACGAGGGCATGCGAAGAAGACCTGAAATGGCTTGTATTTTCATTGCTAAGTACAGCTAGGTTCAGGTGAATTCTAATACAATGAACTACAATCTTTTATCTTGCTATTCCACAACCGACATAAAGGTAAGGTAAACCTTCGCAAAATACGCCTGCCGATACCAATCAAGTTAATATATAATACATTCTTAAATAAGACTGTTTCTAAGGCATATTTTGTGCAGTGAAATAGTTTGATTATCGTGCATTGTGTAAAACAGTATTTGCCAAAATGCCTGCTGCCTGTCTCTACGGGCTCTCATATCCGCTACTACATATTCCATGAGGCAACGCACAATTATTTATGGGTAGCTCAATTACTTTCCAGCAACCTACATATTCGCTTTTAGTGGGTCAAGCACTGGTGATCTAACGACTTCCTGGCGCAAGGTTTGAGTGCGCTAAATATAAGATTCTGTTAGTCATACCCGTATACTAACAACTAAAATAGACACAGGCTCAGCACGTCGCAAAGGGCCGCACCGTGACATTTCTCGTGTGACGTTATTCTTTTTTCTTCCCACTGTACTTGCTTTGTGACCTTTTCGACATTCGTTTGTCCCTAAGGAAGGGTCGGGCTCATTTTGATTTTCTGTCTTGTTAACACTGTCAAAAAAAGATGAAAGAATAATTTTTAGGACAAAATATCTTATAGGTAAGCAATCCGTTAAGAATAGAGCGAAACGTCATAAGAAAACTAAAAGCAATTACCACAACTTTGAGTCCGCTCCACACATCAATCGCGTACTTTTCGTATTTGCATACTCCGAATACTGCGACATTGGCGAGTCATTCACGAAAAGCGTGTAAAAAGCCCAAAACGCTGACATTGACACACTTGCCCATGTAGGCTTCCTGCCCGCCGCCTATGTTCTCCATTTGTTTTAGTTATCTACTCGAATCCGCTTCACTTTCCAACAGATTTTCAATTGTTCTTTGCGGAATTTTTCCTCCCGTTCAATAACACGCTATTTATTTGTTGTTGTTCTTTTCATCGCTTTATGTTTCCTTCCGTTGTTGTTTGAAGTATTCTGTTTTTATAGGAACGAGTGAATCAAGTATGATTGTTGTTTTTATTTCACGCGACTTCGTCGTGATTCAATCAATGTTGAGTTGCGGAAGGTAATTACAATTTACCAACCAATTTCGGATGAATTCAATATTTTGTATAGAATCACTAAAAAGAATGTATAGGTCCTTCAGTTTTATAGAGTGGAGATAACTATCTACGCGGCACATTAGCGGTCTAATCCAATTTTCGAACTCCGCTAATCGTTGGGAAGTCACAGAGTCGTGTCAGGCGGCTGAACGACCGGATTATGCTAAACGGGAAGTATGGTTACGAAAAAATGTTTGTTAAAAAGTGTCGAAGTTAATAATGCGATATGAACTAAGAATAAATAACTAACCTAACTTGAATTCAAAAAGTTTCGTTTGTGTGGGTTGCAGTACCTTTCCCATTTTAGCAGCCTATTGTACGGTGTTATTTCACTCGCAGAAGTTCCTCCTGACACTGGCCTTTATTTATACCTCCTTCCTTACGCTCAGATACGCAAAGATAAAAGATTCGCCGTAACTTCTTATTGCGGATTCACAATCCGTTTACTTTGTATATGCGAAAACTTCTACTTGGTTAATGTTAAGAAAAGTTAACACATAAAGGTTAAAATCACCTAATATAGCTTCGTCGGCAGCTTGTTTATATTTTGGTACTAAGTTCTAATTATACTCTGCTGCCTGTACTTTGTGTATCTAAGTAAACGCAGAACAGTCGTAATGTAACGATTTTACAAAAAAAATTAAAAGGTACATTTCACTAAATAATTGTTTAATATCCTGGGTCTCTGACTACCGGCTCAACGCAGATGAGTTAATGCAAGTAAATCTCGTCAACGCGGAATGCTCTCCCGGTACGATTGTTCTTAATCGCATTAACCGAGAACACTTAAGAGGAAATGACAACATTGTACCGTAGACTACAGAGTTAAAGCCTCGGTGTACTTACATTTCCATTTTATGCCAACGACAAATCCAACTTTATAAGGAATGCGTATTATAATGTTTTTGAATATTAGTACAAAAAATAATCACAAATGTGTACAGTTACCTGGATTAATATCTGCCACAGCTGAGCGTGTAAAAATATCTAACAAGTCGTACCGGCCCTAGAAATAGGGTCGTATGAGATATTTGTGCACACTTTGTCATGTTAGATATTGGTACTGGTGACTGTACCGTTAAATTCATGAATTAGATTTCGACTCAATCGTTAATCTAATAATCAGTACCTAAAAATTTAGCTCGAATCCATTTTATTTGTATTAAATTTAACATTGTGATCACGGTTCGTTAGCATCTTAAAATTGGTTTCTGTAATACATTTGCGAAAAACTTTATATATCAAGCTCGGTGAAGGAGAGGGAAGCAAATCCTCGTGGATTTACTTCGGGCGCGCCGGCGTCCGAAAACCCGGCCCATTTGATATGTTATACGGACGAAATGAACCTGCCTGTTCTTCTAAATACCTACGTATATATTTGTGAACTTACTAATAAAACTTCTTTAATAGTAATGAATAAATCAAAATAAAATAAATAAATAAAATAACAAATTCAAAGGAATACTGACTTCAATCTCTGTTGTGCAAAGGCATGGAGTTTTTGTCAATCTGAATGTTTACTGAGACGTAATAATAAAATAAAAATCCATATCCATACTAATATGTATTATAAATGCGAAAGAGTGTGTGTTTGTCCGTCTTTCACGTCGTAACGGAGTGACGGATCGACCTGATTTTTGGCATAGAGATAGTTTAGGGGCCCGAGAGTGACATAGGCTACTTTCTATGCCGGAAAAATGCACAGTTCCCGAGGGACCACGCGGGCGCAGCCTCAGGCAAAACCTATTATAGATATAATACTAGGTAATTGAATAATATTTTTCGTTCTTCCTTATCTTAGTAGCATTCCATAATCTAACAGTGCTGTAAAGCAGTATTCCCACGATAGGTACCTATAATATGGATAAAACTAGTCGTGTAGTTCAGTAAAGGTATGGCAAAAGCAACAACTTTATTTGTCTATCTATGACAACGCTTATCGAATGACTTAAACGTCATTTTGACAAAGGTTCTGTAGTGGCTTAGAGCCCAGATTAGAATCAAATTGGTTGACTATACTTGCAGTAAGACTTTATTTATGTCTATGTTTATTTAGTCAGAGATGAGATGATCCAGGATGCTCCGCACCCCGCGGAGGCTTGATTACAAACTCAAACTCAAACTCACAATATTTATTGACAACAAAAACACACTACATCACAGCAAAAACAGTAAAAAACATAAATAGGAGAAGAGAGAACAATTAGAGACGTTGTGCTGTAGTGTGATGCCAAAAGGACTCAGCTCAGCATGTGCGATGCGAGTATAAGTGTGAGAGAGATCGCACGATACGAACTTCGAACGTCGTGTTTCGGAGTAGCCCCGTTCCGGAGCTATAGGCCCTGGAAGTTTTTGCTACCCTTGGATCAGGGGTCTGGTTAGGCTGGTCAATGTGCTAAAAGTGGGGGGGGGGATGAAATTTTGGGGTTGGGTCCGGGGTAGTCCCGTAGGGGGTGGGCTTGGGAGGGGGTTGAAAATTTGGCTATTTTTGAGCTAGGACGCACCGTTTCTGAGATATTAGAGGATTTTGAAAAACACCAAACCAAGTATATACACTACACAACACTTATATTTATATACTATAATTGCATAATCGCATAATAGCAGGTGGTAGGACCTTGTGCAAGGTCCGCCCGGATTGCTACCACCATCTTGCTCGCTAATCCTGCCGGGAAGCAGCAGTGCTTGCACTGTTGTGTTTCGGCGCGGAGAGTAAGACAGCCGGTAAAATTACTGGCACTTGAGGTATTCCAACTTAGGCCTCTAGGTTGGCAACGCATCTGCAATACCCCTGATGTTGCAGATGTTTACGGGCGTCGGTGATCTCTTACCACCAGGAGACCCACTTGCTCGTTTGCCTTCCAGTCGAATAAAAAAAAAAATTAAAACTACATATCGTCACTACTCTACTACGAAACTTGAAGTTCGTGTCGTGCGATCCCTCTCGCTCACGTATTAAATAGTATAAGTGTGAGAGAGATCGCACGATACGAACTTCGAACGTCGTGTTTCGGAGTAGCCCTTCAGCACATAGGCAGGCTACTCTGAAAATCGAAACTCGAAGTTCGTGTCGTGCGGTCCCTCTGACACTTATACTATTTATTACGAGAGCGAAAGAGACCGCACGACACGAACTTCGTGTTTCGAATTACATAGTAGCCCGCTGCATGCGCATACCGGTTTTACGCCATCTAGCGTTACTTTTGCAAACTACTACGAAAACCTCATAGCTGAAACGTAGTCACATGTAGCCTATACTTTCGTATTCTCAATTTATTATTTATGATGTTTCTTATCTTCAAATTAAGGAGTTGAAATAAAGTTGATGTGAAGTTGTGTTTATAAAATATGCTATTCTTTATTTTAATATCAATATTTCTACTTAATTCGGCTTATTTACATTTTATACTTTACAGATGTTAATGGTAGTGCCATCTATTGCCGTTTTTTAGTACTAAATATATCTTGTATGAGTTGGTAGCCCATGGTACATACTTACATATTTGTACGGAACGGAACACTCGGTGCGAGAGTCCGACACACACTTCGTCGGTTTTTTTTTAAATTACAGTTTTTTCGTTTCTTAGCGAGCAAAATCGATTCGCCTTTTCATCTACATTTCCTATGGGTCTCAAAAATTTTTTTTTTTCTTTGATGATCCAACAATGTACACATATTAGTCAAACATATGGTCATAGCCACTGCGTAAACACGCCTAGTTTTAAACTAATTTATTCTTATTGTCCCTGGTATTTTGTTCCCCGGCTCGCTCATGTCGTCCTGTGTTATCTCGAAATACGGCCATCCATTTAGTATGTTTGCTCGGGCAGGTGTTTCGTGGCTGTGAATATAAAGTTCTACATTTGGCCCTTTATTTGAAGACGCGTCACGGCCACTCTACTGGCGCCATAAACATGCTCCTTTAGTTCTTACACACTTTGAAACGGTCTCTTAAGCACATTCTTACCTTTATGTTGACAATGTTCTCATAAACATGCGGCATTATCCCTAGCGTTATTTACTTACTTAATACATAAGAGATGCTAACTTCAACTTTTCATTATTTCATTTCATTGCCTACAAAAAACTTCGACGTAAGCAGAGTTAGAGTAAAATATGTATAATCTTAATAATACCTTGCGATTGCGACCCACCATTGTCTCGGAAACAGATACGATTGTGTAAGTAGAAATTAATAGGCCGTCCCACAGTTTCATAATTACAGCTAGCACAGCTGATATTCGCACATGTTACCGTTTACTTTATTACCTACTTAGGTCAATGCCGTTTCCATAGTTCGATATCGATTTGATACGGAAACAGTAAATAGCTTTAAACTATTATCAACAGTACCTACGAAGCGTTTTAGTCGCCGGATACCGCACTTTAGTCAAGTCACGCTACTGCATAAAACCTCCATTATAATTTCCCAAAAAACAATGCTTTATTCACTGAACGTATCGCTGCCAAAACTTTGCCCATGCGTGAGTTAGTTTAAATATCTTTTTTATCACACTTGCTTTTCAATGACGTTATTCCAGGCCTTTATTCCTACTAAAGGACTTATTTTATTTAATTTTAAAGGATTTTACGTATAGTTTTCTTCCCTAAGGGAGCTATGACTTTAGTTTTAAAAAGTTAGTACGTCATGTCAGACTAAAGAGGTTTCAAGTCAGCCAACGTTTTATTTACATCTTTAAAAGTTAGCTATAGCCTAATTTTATACCATAAAAATTTACCACGCTTCATGAAACTTCGTTATTTTTATATTTTTAATTTATATCAAATTGTTTTGCAATAATTTTAGTAAATATTTTAGCATATAGCATGTTGTAATAATCTGGCCGTAAGACCATTCGAATTCTAAAGTAAACACGGTTCTTAGTATTACGAGTATCTATGGTAGAGGACTCGAACAACGTGACAATCAGGGGGGCTACCACGAAATTCGAAAATCGAAGTTCATATCGTTTTCCTGAGATTTTCAAATTATGTAGTAGCCCCCTGCATTGGCGGGTATATTTAATTCAGTTATTTTCTTAGCGTCTTGCTTTTGCTGAGCTGTGAAGTGTTTGGACACAAAATAATTTAATTATTTGCATTTTTTTCCTCGCAATATGATGAAAATCATTTTGTGTATCACGGGCCGTAAGGGGATTACAAACTTGGGTCATTAAAAGCCCTCCACCTCCGGGGTCGGGTTTCTAATAAACTCTCGTTAGTAATTCCCTTCTTACGCCATTTAATGCACAATGTACTATTTTATTGCCCGCATTCAGTGATGAGTGGGAACTAGCGGCTCCCTGTGGAGTCGATGGCATTCTTCAGCGTTACACACACGAGAGCGCAATAGGCAGCCAGGTGGGGTCTGAGTGTGAGCAATGTGCACTGCACAGCGTCACGGTCCATTTCCATCGCGTGGCTAAGGGCACGTTAAATACCCACAATCGGCTGCAACTTCCTACCACTAATTGTATGTCGTGTAATAATGTAATAACATGCCAGGGTCGAAACTATTTTTAATTGAACGTTGTTTATACTCATCACTACAAATCTACATCAAGCCTATTATTAATATATAGCAATTATAGCACCCCAATGGTTTTTTTCTCTACATTGGATTATTTTTGAAAATTTTAACGTTGCGTCTAATTCTAGAACAAGTGCTGAACCAATGAGTTAAACTGTACATAAACTTATTAAAGCTCATTTGATACTATTGAGAACGTTTCCTGCTATTGTTCGCGCTATATGGACATGGCAAATGCCGAATCGAACACGTCAATCCACATGTTTGCGGCAGGTGTTTCTTTTATGGTGACATTCCGGGCATCTACAATTGCAACCCAGACTTGTGTTATAGGTACGTCAGTTTTTATTCAAACTAGTTAAACAACATCTTTGGAATACCTTCTCATAAGGCTAAGTATTTTACGCGTTTCACTAACAATATAATTAAACAATTCAAAAGCATTTATACATAATCTATTGACACGTAAACTAGTTTATATAGTGTGTACGAACGGTGTCTGCTTTACAAAATAAGGTAGGCAGTATTTACTTTTATGTCGATCAATTTTTTAAAAGATTTCGTAAAGCGATAACTATCAAAGGAATCAATTTTTCTGACCAATCTATACATATAATAAAGCTGAAGAGGGTCGAAAGTCTGTACATGGAAGATATTTGAAAAAAAGTTAGCTGGGGATACTTAGAATCGATAACAGAACACGTTCCAATAGTTTTTAGAATTTTTGTCTGTTTATCTGTTTGTCTGTTTATCTGTTTATCTGTTTGTCGTTTTTTTGTACGGGCATCACGTGAGAACGGCTGAACGGATTTTGGTGCAAACTTTACTAATCTGTCGAGAAAATCCCCGGCCAAATTATAGGCTATCAAAATTCAACCCTTACACTATAAAAATTCAACCCTAAAAGGGAAGGTCGATTGAGTTTGCACCTTCAAGTTTTCAAATATGTACGTGCTATGATTATCGAGTACCCCGCTATACTAACAGATGGCGCTGAAATTAATAACGTTGTGACATGATTAAATCGCTGAGTAAGGATTTTGCCAAATTAAGAAATTTAAAAGAGGGGGTACGGATATCAAAAAATTTAATTGAATATTTTAAATGATAATGAACAAAATTAAACGATATTAAATTAATTGCCACACATTGCAGTGTCATCTTTTGGAGAACTGAGTAAACATTAAGTAATGAAGAATAAATGGGTTTACATAGTTACTACATAATGTAATATCGACACATATAATTGCATAATTATTTAATATTATTTTATTACGATATAATACAAAATTATGAATTCACTATGTCATGAATTATACCTAATCGTAATTATATCATATATTTTAAGCACTTAATAATGGCTCTGGAGGGTGGGTATTTTGAAAAAATCTTTGTCATTTGCGGAGTAAATGTCAAACGATTTGGGGCTCGCCTTTAAGTATGTAAAATTGTATTCCTTGAGTATTATGATACATATTATAGGCATTTCAATCTACCGGTTTACTATTATTTCGGCGAAAATTATTTAGCAAATTATTAGCTCCCAAACTATTTATCCCATATTTTTATTTAGGCGAAATGTTATTTCCCAACTCAACATTTCGCACTGATATCATTTCCCAACTAATCATTTGATAAATTATTATTATGCAAATTATTACCTGGGATTTTTTTAAGATGTCATTAATATTTTGGTCAAAATGTATTGATTGGCATACCTTAACTTAGCAACATGTTGAATCTCATTAGACCTACTTTCCTACTGACAGGTTATACTGGCTGCTATAAAAAAACCTAACATCGAAGGCTAAGGTGGGAGCTACGCTCCGCTCCGCTTCGCTCCCGCCTTAGCCTTCTGAACATAAACTATCCAAGTCGCTTCTGCTCCGAACCGACTTGCTCGCTCGCTTCGCTCGCTCGCACAAATTTTGAGCTGATACTTTGTAACATAAAAATTGGTAAAATGTTATTTACTTAACAATTTGTTATTTGTCTAAGCCAATCATTTGCTACATAATTATTTGCCACATAAAAGTGTGACGAAGTAAAATTTTGCAATATAAAAATGTTGCGAAATAAGAAAAATGCGAAGTATAGTTATGCCAACGATTGGTTTTCCAAATGAAACTTCGGCGAAAGATTGGTTGCTTATTGTTGCTAAGTGAAATTTGGCGAAACATATTTCGCCGAAAAGGCAGTACACTCAATCTACTGCTGTACCCTGAGTTTATCTCTCCGATTTCAACAAATTTTGGGATGTAGACTCAGTCCATGATTCTGAGCTGTAAAACAGGGTCTTCAGATGTGAATGTGAAACTTAGTGAACAGGTTTTTCAGTTGATATTTATCCGCAGTTTGAAAAAAGTTTTCGAAAATCCTTATGAATCGGAAAATGTGGAACATTGAAGTTTGTGAGAAAATCTGATTAGGTACTCTCGACCCAACTGTATCGTAACCCACTGTGAAGCCTTTTCGTGGAAAAAGTCATAGTGACATCGCATTGTTTTACAAGGGAATTTATTATGACTCTTTGATAAAATTCAACTTTGCGTCCGGACTCAAAGGTTTACAATACAATACAATACAAATGCTCTTTATTGTACACCAGAAACTACACAACTTTGTTGTTTACTAATGTTTCGGCGAAAAACGTTTGGCAACCTGGTTCATTTGACCACTTTTCATTTCCCAACTGTTTAATATTTCTGAATTTCTGAAACTGTAAATATTTCATGATTTTTATAAAAGTAATCTACACGATGGCCCTGAAATAAATCCTGAAATATTTACAGTTGTGTAGTATGTAGAGTTGCGAAATGAAAAGTTGCGAAAAGGCAGTACCCGGAACTCAAATGGTTCGACCTTTGGGTTCGACTAAAGGTTCCCCTGTACTATGGAGTATTTTGTAAATATCGAAATCCACGCAGACGAAGTCGCGGGCAAAAGCTAGTCATCTATAATACTTATATCCAGACTAATCCAAAGAGTCGCTAGTTCTGCTTTGTATTTATAAGTTAGTACCTAATATAATCATCATCATCATCATCTCAGCCTATATACGTCCCACTGCTGGGCACAGGCCTCCTCTCGGAATGAGAGGGCTTGGGCCATAGTTCCCACGCGGGCCCAGTGCGGATTGGGAACTTTACACGCACCATTGAATTGCTTCGCAGGTTTGTGCAGGTTTCCTCACGATGTTTTCCTTCACCGCAAAGCTCGTGGTAAATATAATATAATACCTAATACATTTAGCCAACACGTATTTTTGTATATATGTATTCATTTTATAATGATAATGTTCACTATTTTGTTAACTTAACACCCGCGTTTAGACCAAACGAATAAACGAGCACGTACGATTGTGCTTGTAATAGTTGTAATTATGAACAAACGAATGTTCTGAGCACAATCTGTTGTTTTTACAAGTTTTTATTTAGACCTGTCCCGTTGTCCGTCTGTGACGTAGTCAAATCTTGCATGTTAAATTTGATCAACTTCCACTAGTTAGATTGACTTGCAATTTGGAGTACTCATGTAAATTATATGACAGTACAATAATCTGGTAGTGAGATCCTGGTAGTCCGGCCAGGATCGTCTCCGCAGGAGGGAACTCTTCAACTGTCAATGGCATTGACTTGAAATTTGGTATGCAAACGGAGTTTGGGTGATAGTGCAAGTAAAGTCGACAAAAAGTACAGTCAGCAAAAAAAGCTTGTACCTATTTTTTTTTTTACCAATAACTTGCAAGTGAAATTTGATCCCCTTGCCGGTTTCTGATTAAGCTGAAATTTTGCATGCAGTAAATCGGTTGATAAAGCAATATTATTTAATCGTCATTTTGCGTTAAATAGAGAAGAACATGCTCTAGTCTAGATCATCTTTTCATCATTGAGCGGTTATTGTTTTTTTGTTCCTGCTTTTAGTCCACTCTTTTGGCACAAATTAAATTAGAATATTGATGATTAGGTAAATAAAAAAAAATTTGAACGAACCCTCTGGATACTTGGTTTCTCTTCGTTTTGATCCAAATACACCTTTAACGCACTGCGAATGTATGTGAAATTGTCTATTTATTTATTCAGCATGCTCTTTATTTATTTTTGCTAATCAATCTGTGGCGGGTAGGTAGGTATGTTATAATTCCAAACATAATATAAGTATTATAAACTAACCTATACCCGCGGCTTTGTTAGCGTAAAAGATTAGATCTAGCAGTTGAATTGAAATTCCGAGATTCGGCAAAAAAAATCCTAAGGGAATTCATAGTTCATTCATAGTATAAATTACATTGTTGATTTAACGTTTTTATTAACGTCGCATAAAACAATCGCGCCAAATTTCATATTTAATAATACTCTTTGAAATTTTGGGATTTTATCCCGATCCCGTGAGGACATCGAGATCAAAATAGCCTATGTGTTATTCCAGCCGTCAAGCTAGCTACAAATCAAATTTCATCCTAATCCGTCCAGCCGTTTTAGTATGACCGAGTAACAAACACAACTTTTGCGTTTGTAATAAATATTAGTAGGATTACAATGAGTTTTTCGACAGGCAGGTCATTTCTGTCACGCTTGTAAATTCTATCAAGGGTATAGGGGTAGGGGTATTTCTGCAATACCCCTGGTATTGCAGATGTTTATGGGCGGTGGTGATCTCTTACCACCAGGAGACCCACTTGCTCGTTTGCCTTCCAGTCGAATAAAAAAAAAAAATATCTAAATGAGCCAATTGCAAGCAAGACTGAAACGTCAAACGGACCTCACGATACTAACGCCATCTATATAGCAATATTTCGCCTGTCGAAAACCCCTCATCAAAAAACGTCACTTGAAAACTCTCTCGCAGTATTCAATTATTAACTCGGGTTTACGTAAACATTCAAACAATTAAAGAACTTTTAATAATCTACGACGTGAAAATCGCGGAGTAATTAAATAATTTATTATAAATATGTTGTTTTAAACAACACTATAAAATACTATTTGTTATGGGCATGGCATTTAATAAAATGCATTAATGGACCGATGATAATAGTAACTAAGCTCTTGATTGAGACGTTTGCTTGTTTTTGGTTTTGTAAAGGTTAACATGTTTTCACAAGCTTATTTAACTTGCGGTACTTGTTTGTAGGTATGTTTATTAAGGTCAAATCTTGCAAGTCGAATTTCACCCGTTTCTTGTATACGCAGCTTGAATGGCAAGTACCTATGTAACTATACAGTTAGCAAAGAGGACTTTATTTAGTAAAAGTGATTTTTTACATCTGCTTCGGTTAATAATGGGTGTAGCTTTCAGTAAGATTGCTGGGAATATTTTCTGGTTTTATACAAATTTTTACTTGTAAATATTCAAGGGTAAAGAACAAAAAAATAATGTGCTAGGCTTGGAAATATTTCTTCTATTTTGACAGTACAGTACTTAGAGTTCTTGTTCCTATTGGATCTGATTGTGGCGGTAGGTCGCGCGCCCGGGGTCGATTTGCATTCGTTCGTCGGATCTTATCGCAGTATAAACCGTTTCAAGCCTTTTGTGCTCCGTAAACTACAAATATTTTAATTTACTATTAAACTTTCTTTTAATTTTTTTAGTGAGTTTAATTAAACCGATATCGAGACTGATACTTCATAAAACTAACATTAAATGAACATGTCAATCATTGTGACTGTGACGTTGTGAGCGATGGGAGTTCAGAACAATGTTGGTATTTCCGGAGTTCCCGACTTCCCTAGGGAATTCGCTACCGTTAAAAATGTATCTAACCGGCAATCGTAACGCGTAAACAACTGGTTGTATCCGAGATAGCTTTCAATTCTGTCTCCCGATATGAATAAAAAAATTATAAAGTTATCCAACTGCAAAAAATCCAACTAGGCTACTGTGCGTTTTGCTAACGGTAAAAATATGCTAATTTGTTTTTAAATACAATTCCCAAGTTCTGAGCTAACGTAGCTTGAGCGGACTGATATCAATAAATCTCGAATGCTTAAACTTTTAAAGAAACTCAGTTTGAATTTAGTTCTTATTAACGTTTTCTGAAATATTGATGGTAGGTAATGTTATTTATTCGAAACTAAGCTTTTCTATTGTTTAAACACAATAGGCTCGTATGTTAGTTACAAGAAACTTTGCACGTGCTAAACTATTAAGTTGTTAAAGCCCTCCGTGGCCACTTGCTTACTACTATTAAACGCGGAACATAACTCACTTGTCGCCTTTGTAGTCACGTGTAGATTTATTATAATAGTATTTACACTTGAAAATTTTATTGCAATATTGTTAACAAACAAGGCGTGCTTAAAATACTGGAATAGTTTGTGCAACTGCGAAAGATTAAGTACGAAGTAAATTTTATTCGAATTCCATATTCATTTTTTACTACGCTTGTGTCAAATTGAGTTCGTTTGGATTTTGCATGCGAATTTTTAAATACTTTCTTTCGACTAAGGCCATCCCTCCCTCCGCACTCATTACTGTAAAAATCAATTATTTTGATCGTGTGACTCTAACGCGAGACTCCTTGTACCCCCCCTCTAAAAGTGTGACGTAATTTATGAACGCCCCCAACTTACTATCGAACAACGGCTAAGAACCGATAGGTATATAGTAAGTATCTTTTCCAACCTCGACATTGGCGGAATCATCGCTACTATAGATGGAGCTATACTGTCAAGAATTGAATTGAACTTATCACTTTAAAGTATGATTGAATTGCTATGATCTTTAAACATGTAACTGTTTATTCCACTGGATGGCAAACGAGCAAGTGGGTCTCCTGATGTAAGAGATCACCACCGCCACCAGGGGGATTGCAGATGCGTTGCCAACCTAGAGGCCTAAGATGGGATACTTCAAGAGCCAGTAATTTCACCATGCGTTGCGTTGCGATGCATTTTTTTCATGCGAAACTATAAGAATTTTGAGTATTTATTTGTTTATTAACTGTGTGTTTACAGTCATATTTTAACGGACAGAAACAACAATCTCGCGTTTCAAAGAAGTCTTGGTCTGGCGATGTTCGATATTAATCGACATTGTTTTTGTTAGTCCACTTTTATATGATTTGCACAGAGTTATAAAGATAGTAAGAACAGACTCCGAGACAGCAACGACCGTTACCTACTGTTTGAACAATAATAAATTACCTAACATTTTTTTCCTTCTGTTTTTTGCCCTGTTGAACTTATTGTGTGTTTGTTCGCAGGGCGGTGACGGATCCGCGCGATGGCCGGCGCGTGGCCCTCAAGAAGCTACCCAACGTTTTCCAGTCACTCGTCTCCTCCAAACGCGTCTTCCGCGAGCTCAAGATGCTTTGCTTCTTCAAACATGAAAATGTAAGTACTATCATAAGAATTTTTTTTATATTAATTTTACCCATAATAGCTTCGATTACGAGGATTAAGAGTATAACCCCATTCTTCGTCTAAGAATAACTATGTATTGTATGTATTATCAAACAACTGGTCAAGTGCGTGTCGGAATCTTAAGCAAAATGTACACACAGAAATGTACAGACTTAAAAAAAAGATTTTCGGATTTTTCTTATTGGTTGAAATCTTTTTTTTTATATTTAATAGCTACCTTCATACCAAATTTCATGTTTCTAGAGCAACTGGAGGTACTTACCTCAGAAGTTTTGATTCTCAAGCAATTTGCATGGAAACACCTTTTTTCATTACCTACAGTATGATTGCGATAACTTAAAAGTTTGATTACTTCACAACTCCGAGTGGTAGCCGATCTAAATATTTGATATTAATTTCAGCTTGATATTTACACCCGTACCTGAGAAAAAGGGTCTTGACAAGCAGACGGACGGACATTTAGACAGACATTTAGATAAGGGTTCTGTTTTTGCCAACCCTAAAAAGTCAGTTTACTTAAGTTACATCAGCATCCTAACGGCATAACTTTGAGAGTAAATATTTGAAATGTGAGTTAAAGTTCCAACAAGAAGAGAAGAAAGTTTAGATTATAATTCGATATCCATTGATGCAGTGTGTGACGTCAAAATACAATTGGATATTATCCAGAAACGCGTACACGGTCGGCTTTGTTGGGCTTTTCCGTTGAAATTCACGCATTGTTTATTTTCGAACAACATTCATTAAAGAAATTCAATAAATTTCAAATAGCATTGCAATTACATTGCAAGCGTGCTGATAATTTATTCATTGTCAATGAGTTTTATCGACCAGCGTTGTTTGCGGCGCATGCATTTGTCGTCGCGCACAAACATGGGATTTGCATTCAAATGGGGGAATTGGATCCGATAGCGAGCATTATGTCCATATCGCGAGTGTGACGGACGCTAATAACATGTCACACCCGGGCGTCGCTCGCGCCGGCTTAACCCGCATAAACAAACTGGATTTAACCAGTACAATAACAAATTTTCAAAATTAATCAAGTCCTGATAACACGACAGAAAACCTGCTCACGTTAAAAACTGGCGTCTCATTTAGGTTCAGCCAATTTATTCCAAATTGTGTTGTGAAATGTATTTAAACCGCGTATTCAATCCTAAATTAAATTAAGAAAACTCACTGGTTCATTCTTAAATTAATTTATATTCTAAGTGTAAACGAAGCTTTGAAACAAATCTCATAAAAAGAATTTGGGGCGAACTCCTAAATTGATTTATGAAAATATTCCTGAATTCCCAAAAGTAATATTGCCCGTATTATTTTGCTGACTGAACGATTTCTTCGCAGGTATTATCAGCGTTAGACATCCTCCAGCCGCCGACCCTAGACTTCTTCCAAGAAATGTATCCTTTTCAAAGTAGAACAGTCCTTGAACGGGCCCTGGCATTTGCAGGGCTGGTTTTCTGCGGCCAACGGGTAAGGCGCGTTGAAGATACGTGAGTGATTAATGATTATTGCAGTGTCAACAAAAAAACACAATTCTTAAACGATTTATTTTTACCTTTGCTGTTACCTAAAACGCTAAAAGTGGGTCCGAAGCCGTAACGTTACGTATGCTCTGCCTACTCATTTGGGAATATAGGCGTGATGTTTGTGTGTGCTGTGCCATTGTAAAACAATTCCTCAAGTCTTTATGAAAATGCTTTATATGCTTTGGTTCTAGGTTAGTAATCTCAGGAGCTACTGTTTCACATTTAGAAAGCTTCATTATCTGATATTAACATAGGCTATACTTTTTACCTGTGTAAAGTTTCCATGGGATGCGGACTGAATTGCGGAAGCACCAGCTATTGTATATAACATGACCTTAGGGCCACACAGTATTTACTTACGTTAGCGTGTAGGCACAAAATAATAATTTTAAATAGGCGTTCGCTAACTTAATTTCCTATTTAAGAAACTAATATTGTTCGCCAACCCATCTAGATAATATTATTCAGACCGCCGCCCTGTGGGCACACAGAAGTTTTCGAGTGTCGCTCATTGCGAATTCTTGTACCATGAAATACCTAATTAAAACTTTTACACTAGGTTGTGTACATCGGCTACAACCGTGTTTACTATGTTTTCACTCACGCTTAACATTATATGGTTTCTAAATGGTAGAAACTAATTACGAACTTGATTGTGTATACATCATTCAGCATGTTAGGTATGTTCGTTGTTTAAAAGTTTGTAGCCGAGTCCGTGTTCGCTACGAGTACCGAGAAAGGAATTGTTTTAGTTGAATTGAAATTGTCTGTACCTAAACAGTCGAATTCGTTAAATATGTACCTACCTATTAAGGTATGTTCCTAATACGCCGAAAATATCAACATATCTTTATGTCGTCGATGAATCAGGGGCCATGGTAGTGCCGCCTTCAAGACGGCGGACTATACTTATCTACCTCTCTCGAACCGTTGCGTGTCATTCTGACTATCTTGAACTCAAATAACCATAGAGCTCAAATTCACAGGATATAAGATGTAGGTACATAGTTAGTATAATTTTCGCAACATAATCTATTTTAGCAAATATAATTTAAATTGCGCTAATTGACAAGCTCAAACATTACTATTGAACTGAAATTATATTTTCGCTTCAAAATTTACGATCCTACAGATATCGTACAATTTGCTGAGATTAATGATTTAAAAGCCCGGTCAGAATATCCAAGTCCTATTTCACGCTGTCAAATCAAATGGCTATAACGGTTAGACGTGCTCAAGTTTCTGACGTCGATTTTCACCTGGTCTCGGGTTTCGACCAATTTCGTCATACTCCGACACCGCTGCGATTTATCTCCTTGAGCGTAGGGCATCCGATATCCGCTAAAAATTATTTAAAGATTTACGGCTTGTAACATATTTTTGTTTTATACCAAGTTTTTGCTAGTAAAATTAACAAGCTTTTCTTGCTGACTGTACTTTTTGTTGACTATAATTGCTTTTAACCTATATCTATGTATGTATGTATACCAAAATTTGCACACATAACTACAAACGAACACACATGAAGCAAACGTGGCAAAGTTAAAAAAATGACAGGCCGTTTTTTTGCTGATATGGAACCCCACCTATATTGTTCGTCCATACGAGCTTTGCTTTACCTACTTCAATTAATAATCGTAATTATTTGGCTTTCTCCGGCACCCGCCACAGAGGCGGCACGGCGTCAGCTGGTGCCGAAACACAATATCTCGCTGCCCCTCGCCCGGGAATTTATTCCCCTGCAACTTTTATTGAAATTCGAATAGCACTCTTTCCACTCCTAGTCGCTTTCGACGTAAAACGAGACCAACGACAAAGGCGCTGCTCGAGACTAGGATCCTAAGAAATTCATAGAATTGAATATTTATTGAGAGACCTTTATGAGTAATGGTGGAGCTTTTGGTGAAGTATTCCCCGGCGAGTACACTATGGACGTGTATTTTGATCCCATGAAATTTCAAAGTGCGCAAAGAAAAAAATATAGTTAAGTTGAAATCAACAATTGTTTTGTCAAATAGTGTTACTCGTATTGTATCTATAAGTTGACGATTGATCACGTTGACATTGCACTTATAGAAACCTGTTAACAATAAAACACAATGGCAATTATAAACTTGCGTAGTTACTACGTGAGTTAAAGATAAATGGTCATAAAAAGTAATTAAAGTCCGTTCCATTAATTCGTTTGCAATCTCGATCTCAAATTGTAATAAGTAATGACTTACCATTTTCTGCGCTCCATGTTTTTTTTCTAGATTAGCAATCGATTTCTAGATTGAATTGTATGCCCTCGTTCCTCCATAATCTAATGCCAGAAGTGAAAACTTGATGTATTAAATGAGGTACAAATTTCAATTAGATATGTTTTAGCTTTATTTGATTACTTGTTTGCGAAATTCACACTTAAATTCTTCAAAACAATTCTAGAAGGAAAGATCGACGGGAAGAGTGGAAGTGGTCGACCTAGGCGCAGCTACATCGATCAGATAAGGGAGAAAGTCGGCGTCGCGTCGTATCATGTTGTACCAAGAGGTCAAGAGGATGGCTCAAAGGAGGGTTGTGTGGAAGATACTCCACCGACAAGAGTATAAAGTCTTAAGTTAAAGAGGAAGACAGTTAAATTTCTTATACTTTGGAAAAAAAAAACTTACTTTCCTAGACATCAAGAAAATTTTCTATTTTGATCAAAATATTAACTTCTGAGAGGATTCGAGCCCCGTGCCCTGCAGTGCGCTAAAATGACATAACAATGACTTTGAATACTACATACTACAGACAGATTTTCCTCTAATTTACCTATACGTATTTACACTTCTGTCTTTGGATCACCAACGTATACGAGTTGTGTACCAATTTTCAATTCAACCGGTTTAGTAGTTTCCGACCAAATTGGCTGTGACAGATGGACAGACATACAGCTGAGTGATAATATAAAATTTCAATTTTTTATTTTAATATAGGTACTAAACTCTAAAAACGAATAAAAACAATTACGAAAGTTCAACAAGAGCCCAACCAAATTGAATTTTTCATAACAGCTTTGACGGTAGAATCATCTGCGGGACGAACAGGTGAAAGAAAAACACCGCCAGTTATCTGGAGGCTAGGAAGAAGGGACGCGGAAAGTTTACCGAAGCGGGGAGGTTACCGGATCTTCAACAAATCTCTTGTACACATATAGAATTACTTACGTCCTCTCATATATTACCACTGAAGAATATAAAGTAGGATAGGTTTCTAAATTTAAATAGGTACTGACTTTATTGTAAATGCTGACAAAGATAAAATCACAGCAACTCTTTTTAAAACAAGACCGTAATGAAGTGAATTAGCTAAGTAATTACAATTCTAATCATCGCAGATGCGTGGATCATCATCCTGCGAATGGATTCGCAGGTAGTAATAAACCGCTTGAATGGTTCAGTGATTTGTTTACATTCGTTGTTTGACCCATCCAGCGTCGTTAACTGAAATAGAATTAAGTGCTTCCGCTATATAAAATGCAGTAGCATTCCCCCTTTGTGCCACATTATTTTCTGACGTTTGCAATGATTCACACTCTTGGGTTGTCGCAAAATGAAATAAATGCTGTACATCGTTTAAAAGGATTGTTGTCTGGCACGTGTACAGATAATTTGCAAGTTTTTAGTCGGGATTGAAACTTTTAAAGGATTTCTCGCCTTTTCTCGGTTGCCAGGAGCTATCTTTTTAGCAAGAAAGATTGTATTATATTTAAATATAAAGTTAGTTTAGCAAATAAGCTGCAGAGAGTAGTTTTTACGTTTTTCTGGGGTTATGTACCGCCGTACCACAGAATAACTAATAGGACGTACAGGAGATCTTTGTTGTCTGTCAAAATCCTTTTTCTCAGGAAGGCGTGTATGTACCAAGCTGTTAATATCAAATACCTGCTACCCCTTCGAATTGAAAAAAACCAAACTTGTGATTCACCGCGATCGAACACAACGCAAAAAACTTATCAGAAAGTTTTATTTTTCTAAATTGAAGTTAAGTATAATTTTTATTTGTATTAAAAGGCATATTGATTATTATGGTAGTACTCGTAAATGAAATTGAAATAATGTAAAAAAAAAAACAACAAAGCAATGTCACATTTTCTAACTTAACTAAGCTTCTAGCTCTGTAGCAGCGGTTTTGAAGCCTTAGATAATGAGCTTTGATAGTAACCAAACAGATATGCAACACATAACATAGGTGCGTACATAATACATGTTGATGTATGGCTGGCGTTACGCGTAAATTGGATGACAGTTAAAGCGGCGACAAGTTGAAAGAAGGGATTTGTAATGAATGCCACATTCTTTCCGTAATAATGCACGAGTTGGCAAACAAAGGAAGGAAAAGGGAAATTGGCAACTGGAATGGACTTACTCTCGAGGCGAAGGCGATGACGCGAAATCGACCAAGGACTTCTAACGTGCTCGTCTTTTTTTCTGAGTCTTGTATTATTTATCTATCTTTTCTATTTGGTAATATTTTCGTCTTTCTTTGACTACTAACTGGGCCAAGTCAATGTTAAAATCCTATTGCAAAGCACCCACCCTTTTATATTAGTCCAGAGACCCGCGTGCCAAGCGATAAGTTACAAGTGCTCGCCTTTGTTGTATAGTAATGTTACATTCTTGGAAACTTTTATGCTAGCAACCGCTTACTTACGCACTTCCGTGGCCACTAAAGTGCAGTGTAAGAGTAATCATTGGCATTCGTTTGTTCTCTCGCGCGTCAGACTCCGTAACAAAACATAATTCCACACAACACGCCTTTGTCTTTCTAAACAACGCCATACTGCTCGCGTTTCTGCTTTTGTTTCTTGGTCATTTGTTTTGTTTCATTGCGCGTTCCTTTTGTTTCGCGCGTGTCGTGTCTTTGTTCCAGCGGTTGGGCTAGTCGTTTGCGCATCGTGCGCGGTGCAGCGCCCTTGCGCGTGCGCTTCCTAATTAGCGGGCGGCGTGGGCTGGCTGGGTTGGCCCGATTTAACCTCGCTGCGTCACGGCCTGAGCTCTCCGATACCGACCGATGCAGTAACTACCGCAGCACTTGATTGTGTTTGCAAACAATTACGAGATCTCTCCAACAGATCGCTCTTACATGTAAACGTACATAAACTATCTAGTTCTAAACTAACTTTTAGCAAGGAACTTGGGTCATTACTATAATTGTTTGCATTCTAATGACGTCCTTGTTGAAACCTTGTCATCGATTATTCAGTTAATTTCACACGATTTGTTCTTTCACAAAAACCGAGTCATAAGCACGCAACCAGCAGACCTGTACGAGGTAGCTTTCAGCGGGAGGAAAAGTTGCACACTAGGATTACGCTTAGCACAAGCTCAGCAGTAATTTTTTCCTCGCACACAGCTTAGTTCAAACAACTCTGGTGTATGCAGACAGAGCCTTAAGGTGGCGCGTGGAATGACTTTGCCATGACCGGAGCGACCGACACGCGACACTCAGCTTATATGATTCCAACAAACGTGATTTTGGCAAATTTGAACAAACGCGTTCTATCCAAGAAATTAATTTGGAGAAAATTACAAGATGTTTCTGTTTACGCCATAGTTCTATTGACAGACTCAAATTCAACGAAAGAAATTCAATGGCATGAAGTTCCCAATCCGCACTAGGCCCGCGTGGGAACTACGGTCCATACGCTGTCATAATGAGAGAAGGCATTTGCCATGGTAGTGGGACGTACTTATAGGTCGAGATGATTATGAATCACCCACTGCTATCTCAATCCGGTAAAAAGTGGACTTTTAAATTGTTTTCCACTGTGATTCAAATGCGTCTACTCTAGTACAAGTGCGCTCAAAGACGTAGGTAGGTCACGCGTTTGACCTCACGTCTAAAACGAAGTAATAATACCGTCCTTACGCGACCTTCTGAGCGCGATGAAACTATTCCTTTGTGACAAACGAACCAGCGACCTTGTCATCTCCAGAGTATAATTTGTAGCGCCGGAATGCCCTCTCTTTACCGAAAAACATTATGCAGCGTGGCGGGTGGGCGTGAATCATCGCCACGTTCACAATGTCTTTATGATGGACGTCGTACGATGGCCGCGGTGTAAAATGCTTACAAATAAAAATTACGACCGATGTTCATGGCTCTTTGTTTGGATCACAAGCAATTTACGTTTAATTTATACGCTTATAGGGCGTTAATCATATTTAGAGCCTAAGAAGGAATTACTTGATGTTATAAAACGCGTCACTCTTATAAGCGGCGATTTACTACATAATGGACAAGGGATTGTAAAAAAGTTCATTGTTCACCATTCCGAACGGCATTGTAAGATCTTGTCAATTGTAGGCCTAGTCAACAATACAAAATAAAATGCTAACTCCGCTAAATTGCACTTTGTTCACTTTTAGAATTGTCTCGTTTTGCATTCGCACTACCACATTTGTTGTAAAAACCGCAGGAACTAGTCTAAACGTGGCTAGCGGCATTGCTAACAATTGCCTCTTATTTTGACAGCGACAACGTGCGATTGCGCTTCAGACTCCATGACTTTGTTCCCTCCTATTCACGCTTTTACATCAGATGGGACGTTGAACACTTCATTTGATTATTTAGTTGATACATCGGATCTGTTGTTTGGTATTGGGTCATTTCATTCAACGATTGACACTTGAGGTATTCCAACTTAGGCCTCTAGGTTGGCAACGCATCTGCAATACCCCTGGTGTTGCAGATATTTATGGGCGGTGGTGATCTCTTACCACCAAGAGACCCACTTGCTCGTTTGTCTTCCAGTCTAATAAAAAAAAAAACATTATTTTGTGTTAAACCCATTATCTGTCTGTGCATGCCATTGCTAGCACGAAGGTGGGTTAACCAATTTTGCTTATTTTTTTTATTTAAATACGCCATTTCAAAGACAATGTTTTGATCCTGCGATATTATTTACTTACTTCATATACGGGCCATTAATTTTTGCAAGATTCATTTGATCATAGCGTGCTTTTTATGACTTGGGTTTTTACAGCACCGCATCGCATTTCTTGCCTGTGCGAATGACTTGATTTATGTTGCTCTACTGTTATTTTATTTTGTACTAACCTCCGTTTTAGTTATAAATCGTATAGAAAATCCTCAGTATCGATTCGATACAATACTGAAAGTACTACACCCATACAAAGCTAATCAAATTTCTTCCTATTGCTAAAAGTTCCACAAAGTTGTGAGAGATTTTGTTGGCCACAAACTTCGATAGTAAAATTGCACACTTTCGCACATCTTCGGTGGATGTGCAGCCTAAATGCCATAAATGGTAAATTGATCCAAAATCATTGTCATACCTAATTGCCTATCTAATTCTAATACGCATCGGGTGCAGTGTTTTGTTATGTTGCAAATATCACGTAGTAGCTTGTGGATGGTGTATTTATTGCTCGCATGAGATCCGTTTATGCGATGCCACCGACCCCGGGCCGCCGTTAAGTGCGCCTGGTGCGCTTTAATTACTGCCCTGCTCTGCCCGCTGCCCGGTGTATTGTGCTGATGTGCTCAAATGTTTTTGCCTATGCATTATGAGTATTTCTGAAAAAGTTGTTCCATCATGACAAGAAATCAGTTTTGTTGAGAAATTATTAACACTAAGGACGAGATGATAAAACATAAACTGCATAAACGTCAGGAAAACGTCAGGAAATCTTGTGAGGAAAAAAAAATATTTTTTTACTAACTACATGGAAACTTTCTGTTGGATCCAACAACAAAAATTATCTAACTTTTTATCACCTTTACCACAAGGTTTTGTATATATGTAAACACAATATGTATCACTTATTTTTTGTGTTGAAATAGCGTCAGGAAATATTTTTTTATAAGTGGAAAACTGATAATGGACAACTTTTTGAGAAATAGTCTTATACGTCTAATGTACTTTAATTTTGAGTAGGGATGCTAGTCAAAATTGTCTAGGTTGTGATTTTAGCGCCAGCGTTACATTGGGTCTGAATAAAATGCTAGAGAGATAAACAATCAAATGACATTATTTTCACTAACGGATCTTTATAGCGAAACTCAAAGAGAAATTAAGATTAGGTGCTTTTCTTCTTTGGTCGTAAATTTTGTTTCGTTATTATTTCAGACACATTTATTTATTACTTTTTTTAATAAAGCATAGAATATTTATTTTAACGATAATGACTACGAATAGATAATAACTACATATAATAAGTCAGGAATTGAAAACTGCGTTAGAAAAAAAAATAAAAAAATAACGAAAAATGGAACCGACTACAAAACCCTTGAAAATATTTTTCTAGGTACCTACAAGCTCGAAGTCGGTGACTCAGCACGACCCAGCAGGAGTGGAGCAATAGGCGTCTATTTCACCTACATACAATAGGTTTCAATCACTCCTGCTGGGTCGTGCTGAGTCACCGACTTCGAGTTAGTAGGTACCTAGAAAAATATTTTCAAGGGTTTTGTAGTCGGTTCCATTTTTCGTTATTTTTTTATTTTTTTGGAGTCGGTTTTACTTTTTTGTTAAAAAAAAATTATTTCTCACTTTTTAGTTATTCGTTGCCAAAGTGCATCTCACAACGATTCCATTAAGCCCAAACACGACTAAGTTACGTTATTTTATAACTGAGTTCCGTTGCCTACCTTCTGGCTTCAGCATCAGATCAGTTCGAAAGAATCATTAACTTAAAGCCTTTTCTTACTCGCTTATCTAGGTATGTTAATCATGATCGTTTATAGACGTGCGAGCATTACTTAGCTTCGATGAGTTCCATTGGTCACCTATGGTCTTCTTCATCAGGTCCAGGTTACCAAATTATACTTTCTGAATGTAAATGCTCATCTTAACACTAAAAATGCCAAAATCGCCATAGGTGTGCCTATAAAATTTGAGGTTTGCCCTCGATTTCCCTAGGATCCCATCATCAGATCTTGACTTGGTGACAATGGGACCACCTCAGAAGAATACCCTATCGAATAAAAAAAGAATTTTGAAAATCGGTCCACAATTGACAGAGTAATCGGTGAACATACATAAAAAAAAAAAAAAAAAAAAATACAAACATTGGAACATAGAACCTCCTCCTTTTTTTGAAGTCGGTTAAAAATGGCCTTGCGTGTCCTAGTAGGCGGGGCTTAAAAACCGTGTTCTGCGTGCCATTTGTCGTGCATCTGACATTGCATTTGCATTACACGCGCAAACCAATCCCTGCTTTGTTTATTTATTTATTTATTAATTTTAACTAATCAACAAGCACGTCTTTTGCAACCTCGAAAATGATTCGTAATTGAATCACAAATAAGTCGTTTTGGTTTATAGTATGGCCACTTTTTGTGTGGAATTTGTTCTTTATTATTTATCCGGACTAATCCGGAGATACCCCTCAACTCTGAAACATAGTTAATGAGGAAGAGATCTGCCAATGGACTTCTCATTCCAAACGCTATAGTACATGCAACAGATTTGCTTATGGTTTAATGTACCGATTGCAGATGTTACTAAAACAAATCCATCCATACTAATATTATAAATGCGAAAGTGTGTTTGTGTGTTTGTATGTTTGTGTGTTTGTGTGTTTGTATGTTTGTCCCTCTTTCACGCCGTAACGGAGCGACGGATCGACGTGATTTTTGGCATAGAGATAGTTTATGGGCCCGAGAGTGCCTTAGGCTACTTTTTATCCCGGAAAAATGCACAGTTACCGAGGGAACAGCGCGCGATAACCGAATACCACGCGGGCGGAGCCGCGGGCAAAAGCTAGTACCTATATATATTCGTAGGATAACTACCTAAAACTTTCATGGTTAAATTTAAATCGATGATTTTCTCTATCATTGATACGTTATCAACATAATCGTGATTAAGTCCTTATTTACCTACACACACAGCGACTTTAGATTTTTAGCCGTAGTAGTTTTCATAGCTAATATAGTACCTATAAATACTAGTTGAAATTAATGAAATACCAGTAGCTTCCTTATTCTAATCCAGTAATAGTCTAGTACGGCGACCGCCACCATAAAGCCTTTTATGGTGATTCTACACTTCATGTGTCTTTGCGGGATCGCTTTACGATTTGTCATTACATGACATTCTTCACCCGTCGCTATAGATGGGAAGCCGGTTTTTAACGTTTTTAACCGTCGGGTTTTTAACGGATTTTTTGGTTAAAAACGGTTAATAACCATTTTGAGCGGGTTACTTTGGTACATTACGGAAATTTTTGTACTGTGTTTATACTTAATTAAAATAAACTAAGTAATTATTTAATTTTATTGATAAAAAATATTAAATTTATTAGGTGATTGCGGTGATTGTTAGTATTGCATAGTGGCGTTTATGACTTTGTTTGAATGACGTTTATGAAATTAAGTATTTATAGTAGGTACCAGTGCCATATCATAGGTAGGTATGCATCTCAAATTAGTTCCGCCCGAGTCCGATTTATGGATTATGTACCTAAACAATCTAAAATAAATGTCAAACACTAACAAAAAAACAGAAAAAGCTATCCACTTACCACCAAGCTCAATACGACCTGCGGTTAAATAACCATAGTTAACCGGTTAAGTATTGGTAGCTAACGACAAATTTTGTTAAATAACCGTAGTCTACCGTTAGTTTCCATCTATACCCGTCGCCCGACCAATTGTTTTATTACCAACATGCCACAACTTGACACATCGTCAGTCATGTCGTGGCTTACTCGCAATGCTGGCTGGTAGTTGGTGATAAGTCGATGACTGCTTAAAGATCCAGGTTCAATCGATAAAAAATGCGCATTCTCTCTCTAGGTTCATAAACTTGTGAGCAAAAATATTTGAACACGACTATTGTTAACAACATAGAAGCGGGTTCAGATATTTTTGATCGAATTTTTGCTCACGAGTTTATGAACTCGACTAAACAGCTAATGCTAACACAAAAGAGACGGCACTTACTATAGCAGTGATTTTTTTCTAAAACATACGAACTCGTAGCAAGTGCCTTTTTTAAAATGTATTTCATTTGTAGCTTCTACCAGCTCAATTTTCTTGGGGCCTAAAATAGGTACCTATGGTTATTTGTTCGTTGTTGTTGTTATTGAAAGGCAAAATTCAGAAAACTCAAAACTTTTGGGGAAATTTCTAACAGAACTACTTGCTGTACGCATTCAAGTCACGAATATTTATGTATGCCCGAATGTATTTTTACAAACTTTGGCAGTGCTGTGTTTTGGTTTCGGTGTCATAGTAATCCAGGCATAAAAGCACAGAATATATAACAATATCTATATAATTATTATGACATCTGCCAAGATCCGTAGAAATAATAATTTATTCAAAGAAATTTGATGTCTTCCCATACCTTTATTCAATTTTCGAAATAAATGCAAAGATAGTTTCTACAGATATATCAGACGTAAGTCGAGTATCTACAGGTCAAGTCGTAAAAGGAATACACGTTTTATGTTTATGATCCATCGCCGTATCGTTATTTATGTAGCTCTGGTACTTTTTATTATGGTTTTATATGAAACAGCCTCTCGAGCTGTATAATACGGGTCAAAGACGAACCTTTCAATGATTCATCTACCCTCACTGGACAAAATTTGTTAAATAATGTTGCCAGAGACATTAAAAAGGTTGTAAAACGCTGCTGAGGCCAATAAAACCTGAACGCAGTAAATAATACTATATCTGCGATACACGTGTTCACTGTCTAATACAGATTCCCATCTCAGATACCTTTGCAATGCGTGTATTATATTTTACGGCTGGAACCTTTATAGTTCGAAGTCACTAGCTTTTAACATGCTACGAGGTATACATATACGAGTTCGTATAAGTATAACTTCGAACATAAAACTACAGTGAGACTCACTCATTAAATATACTAATATTGACCGGGATAACGTCTTAAATCGAGTTTAGCTCGACTGTTTCGGGCTAATCCGTAGCTATTCCTCCTCGGAGCAACGCGACTTTTAAGACCTGAGTTAACCGGGTCAATACATTTAATATACCTAAGTATAACTTCTATCAACCAAGGAAACGAAACGGTTAATGAATGAGATCCTCTTGACGCGATAAGCGTTATAATATGGCTTTGCTGGAAATTTGGCACAAGATAATTTAAGCCAACGTAATATCCTACTAAAAGTTCATCTAACAATGCAAATCACCAAGAAAACATGCGAAAAATGACGTTATATTATGTTCTTAACGTAATGGTATGGCCGTTGGGGAACATTAAGCCTTGGTTTTTATTTTCCACGTCGACGTTTAAGGTAAAAGAATCACATCGTAAATAAGCCCTTTATGTTATTCCACGACTTCATTACGTTCTTTCAATAATTTAATTTCGAGAGTTATAGAATGCTTTTATCAATTTAAATTAATTCAGATTTACGTTTCCATATGACGTAGCTGGCCCAATCAGCTCTGCACCAAGCATACGTGACTTGTTTGTCGAATTGTCGATCGATTTGTGAATTCCAATGAAAAAAAAAACTGTATGTGACTAATTTGCCATTCAGTGAGAGATTAGGCCGTAGCTTACGGTGCAGGCTGTTGAGATAGGGCGGCGAGCGGCACGGCGACCCTTTCCGTTAATGTATTCTGGCAATTTCGCTAACGCTCGCGCCCGAGCTGCCTCCCGGGAACTTGAGCCCTGCCTAAATCCTAGATTAAATTTGTACCCTTCTGTTTATCATTACTTTTTTTGTTGCTTATCCAACCGACTCGTCCGCTACATCTACCGGTAAAGTTTTACCGAGTTAGTCCCCAATCGCTCCGCGATTATCCTATTTTACTCCCTTTGAAGTAATACTTCTCTTGTGCGCCAAATTTGTTTATTTATACATAAAGTTACACGGTAACTTTTTAACGATAGACGCTGTGTTATAAATGATTTTAGAGTCATTCGAGTTTTCAAATAAAGTTATAACAATCAGTCGCTACGCATGATAGATATTCGAGGCGCGCTGTCAGAGTTTGTTTATTTAATGTCGAACTCAATGCGTCTACGTTATATTGACCTCTGTTCCCAGTGGGGTGAGCCGACCCTCCCTTCTCTCGCGTTACAGACGCAGCGCGTTTAATAGCCGCTGTGCCCGCGCCGACCCCTGCGTCTATGGCGCCCTACAACGCGCATCCCATAACAGATGCAACGCATAAACCAACGATGTTTGAATGCATCTTTTAAACATTGAGGTTTCAACTCAAAACTCCTGGACTAACTGGGTGATCTTATAGTAGAGAATGAAATTATAAAGATGATACATTATATCAGCCTTAGTTTTAATTACTTATAATCGATATCGTAATTGTAATGTACAAAAAGTAATTGGGCCAAGTACAAAACTCTTGCATGCCAATTGTTTAAGATACTAAGAACTAATAATCCGTGACTTGGTGCCTCGCAAGACGCCAAAGAGTTCATTATGCCAAGGTTCCTCTTAAGGGCATTACCGTTTTTCACGTCCGCTTCATTGAGTAGTGTATTAAACACATCACGCCACTTTATTTATGCTTGAATATTGTTGTACTTTAATTACAGCCCTGAAAATATTTCCACGTAATCGCAACGAGGCTAGCATAAACATAAACGCCATCCAGTGCCGTCGCTTCGCGAATATAAATCACATTTGAATATTCTGTCATAATTTTAGATGGGAAGTCGTAAGCAGGGTTTAGACGATGCCTCGCAGGCTCTTGGCACTGGGCGGGCGAGAGGCTTCTTGGCGCGGGCCGGCTCGAGAGATCAGTGCTGGCGTGGCCCCTTGCGCTGTCTCGATGACATCTTGGAAGGGTGCCCGCAGCGCGCTAGACTTTAGATAAACGCTACCGTATTGCGGCTACCATCGACATCGCTTTAAAAATATTTTTTTTTTACACGAGTCCAGCTCCACATAGATACTGCGGCGATTTTACAGTTATTCACTGCGCAAACCACTCAAAGACAAAGGAAGTACATCCACTTTCTTGCGTTCAAATCTGACATTTGGTGCTTTCTTTGTTAATCTTTTAAGTATCATGCTCATCTTTGATATAGGTAATTACTTTTGTCTATTGACTTAAAAAGACAAATACTATTCGTGCGTTCGTGTTATATTTAACTTTATATGCTGGAATTAGTAGTCATCTGATGAATCAACTCTTAATTACTCAAAAATACAATTCGTCAACATTCACATGTTCTCATTTGCATATTACATGTGGTTAATGTTTCGTTTATTTGCCAGAGTAATTAAACGTGATGTGGTGATCTTTTTGTCGTATTGCAAATATGTATATACCTACTGTCGAAATTAAATTTCACCCTTGTCGAAATGACAACGCTCGGTACATATAATAATTATTTTAATTGATAACATCCAGTGAAAGTAAAGCCTGTTCGCGTTTGAACAGTCGCGTGTATAAATATGGACATATCCAATCCTTCAAAAATATGTATCATCAGCCAAATAATTGGTCTAACAAGTTCCTATCTAATGAATATGTTGCTAAAGTCGAACTTTCAAGTTGACAGACACGTCTATTGGCAATAATTGTTTTAAACTATTATCAACTTTAGACTACGTATTTGGCTGATGGTACCTACCACAGACTTTTATTCCGACCTAATATGGCCGTGGTAACATATTTTTGAGTGGTTCGAATAGATACATATTTTTGCACTTGACAGAACCTTTTCAATTACTCAGCAATGTTTTTACCTACCGAAGAGTAGCTCATTTAATTGGCTCTTTAAAAATCTCGTGACAAAATAAACAAGCTCAAGAGTTTTCTCATAACATAACGCTCGTAGTTTTTAAACAGTAATTTGACTAACCGACTTAAATTTCAAGGGTTCCGAGTAATCGGAATGGAATCTTGATCTCAGAATTCGTGAGTTGCTCGCATTCTGTTTCGTAATATCTCACAATTCTGTTTACGACATGAGATTACCACGATTTACTCCAATAATTCTGTTCAATTTGAAACGTAAAGTTATCTCTGTAGAGTGTCAGCCGCCATGGTCTATTGTTTTTTCCTTCGTCCCTCGTTGATTAAGTTAGCGTCCTGCATAAAGATAAAGCAGCGGGGAGCAGACAGACGCGGACGGAAATTTGTTCCCTTGCCCGACCGGCGCCGCCGCTCGCCGCAAATGGCTGAAAATCTATGTGGAAATTAAATGTCGAATGTTTTCCAAATTATTTAATAACGAATTCCAATAAAAGATAGATTTTGCATTTGTTTATGTATAATGTATGAGCTGATAGTAGCTTTCGTATTACTTCTGCCAAGAAAACACATATATCTATCTAAATTATACTAGCTGTAGTAGCTGTTGCCTGCTACAATAAGTACAGTCAGCAAATAAAGCTTGAATTAAAATTGATTTTAAGAAAAAAAAAAACAAGATGCGTTATACGCTAATTATGGACAGCCACATTTAATGATTTAAAAAAGTTAATGATTTACATTGGTATTAGTTTAGAAACTAAAATGAAATGGTATTAGTTTAGTTAAGGGATAAACGAAATAGCTAATGAGTTGAGAATATCGTGAGAAATACTACTTATGACATGTACCTACTTTAGTATTTAATTTTGTGTGAATAAAGGGACCGATTATTAAGTACAATAGGTTTCCTAACTTATATATCCACTTTTGTATACAAGTTGCATAAAAAAGTGGAACTTTTGTTAGGGTACCAACTACCAATGGTCCTGCGTGCTGTGCTGTGATAATATGATACGATATGCTTTAGGAACTATCAAGATATTCCTCATAGTCTAAATTAACCTTTATCCGTAAAATTCTTATATCACGTTATAATATAACCCCACTTTGGCACAGTGAAATATAATTTTAAACCAATATTTAATCTCAAATAAAAGTCTGTCTACTTCACGTAGAATGTCCTTAAATCACGTCAAGGCATGCTACAATTTATATTCAAGTGCAAAAATTTGTATCTTACCTATTCGAACCACTCAAAAATATGTTACCACGGCCTTATTACGGCGGAGTAAGAGTCGGTATTACATAGTTTTTGAAACGTTGAACACTTGACTGTACATACATACGAGTGCACAAGCAGTAATTACACCGCCATCAAATAGGAATCATAAGCACTCCTGGTCATGTCTTTGAATTCCAGCGCGTAAAGAAGTCTCACATTACCCTGAACGTATTTACATTTCGTGCGGGTTTAATTTATTCCGAGATCGATTTCTTGTTCTTCGTGTCGCATTACCTTCCTGATTATTCCTACAGGATCACCTTTATTATATATGTAATAGACGGTATCTATGTATGATTAAATGTCAGTTATATAAATCATTAAAATAAAATTATAATTGTGATGAGACGGGTAAAAGAATACTTATTGGGTAATTAATATGAAAAAATAACAAAGTAAATACGTGAAATCATAATTACTAAAAAGCAAGAGCCTTTATTACAATTTGTAGAAGGTAGGCAGCTTAAATGTTCTTGACAATATTAAATGACGAAAAACCTACCTGAATAGAAATAATCAGTGACCATTATTGGCGCTCGATAAGTTTCCATTGCCTAATATTTCTTCTCTACATATGTCTCTGCAACCAAATCAAAAGCAGGGTTTATGTTGGCGCATGTATGTATTAGTAGAATTAAGACCTTTTGTACCACATAATTGCAGTAAACTAAGTATATGACTATGACTATGAAATATTCTAGAATAAACCTAACGTAAGTATAAGTTTGTAGTGAGGATCTCCACGAAGTGAGATACTTTGTCGAGGACGCGAGTCTTCCACCCGGCCGACTGCAAACCGCTATTCATCAAAGTCCGACCTCAGCTCGCCCTTACGTTTACTTGGCGTGTTTGCTTCAAACTCAGCGTACTTTAATATTCATAAAATTAGGCCGTCGCCAAATGGAATTACTTTTGCTTCACGACTTCCGTCGCCGGTAGGAAATGGTACCTTCATTTGATTGATTTTAACGCTTGATCACCGTTTTGTGTCTCGATTATTGTTATAACAAATCTATGAAAGTATAAATAAAACAACGTTAAAATATTTTAATTATTTTTGAGTGCTTTACCCTACAGAATTACTCACCAAATCAACTTATTGTATAGATTTAAGTAAATCAAGCCACTCACCTCATAAACAACGTTTCTGTTAGGCGGATTAGAGCTTAGCGCGACACAAAATAACTTATCGACTGGAATCCTATGAAATGCGGATACACGATACCCAACACTGCGAACCTAGCAACACAAAATAGCATAAAATATTGTGGACAATTTTCTCTTGTCCTTATTACAACTGTTTTTCTTTCCTTCCTCCGGGAATAATACAGCCACTACTATTCCAGTCATTGTAATCCCGGGCGTAAGCCAGTGGTTTATCTTTTACATTGACAAAAACAAAGTTTTGTATCCTGGAGATGTCTCCTATGAATTCGTTTTGTTTTCATGTTCAAAATGGCTAATAAACTGTATGTAAATTACAATCCTCAGCGCGTCTTTGCATATAACTGTTTTTTTGTCTTTAGAATAATCAATGAAAATTTTAGGTCTAATATAGTTAAAATATCTATAAAAATTCGCCCCTGTGTGGATTCTTACGGTGATTTTCACGCACAAAGGCTTCAAACTAACCCCTTTCGTCTTTCATACGTTAAAAACGTATCTTATTCGCTATCAGGTCAACGCGCATCAATAGCACATGTAATTACTGTGTGCTAACGTCCCGTCCGGGAGACGTTGATGGATCGCGAGGGAAAGAACGAGTCGGCGCGTGCAGCCTCCCCCGGATTACTCTCGCCGAGATGAATGGGCCGCCGTCTAGCTATTCAATGATAAAACCCTCTTTGGAATATATACTAAAAGACCAACTGTTAGCTAGGGCCTGTCTACCAGCGTCCAACTGATAATATAGTAGGGGCAGCGACGCGCAAACCTGCGTCTCGCTCTTTGACGTATTACGAAAGAGAATTTACACGAAGCCACGTTACTGTTATAATTTCCTTCAATGGTAGAAGTATAATTTACTTGGGTGGTACCGATGGTAGATTTTTTTTTGACAGTCATTAGTACTGTTATAGCTTATATTGAATAAAGATATTTAGATTTTGACTTTAAATGAGTTTCAAAAAAAGGCTCTGTAAATTCTCAACATAAAGTCAAAATAAAATACATTCATACGCTACGCTCGGAAAACATAACCCTCCTTCGGGCAGTCGGGTAAAAACTGAACTGAAGCCAACACCAACAATGTGTTTTTTCTAGTTTATTTTTTATTTCTTAAGCCACACATATATTACAACTGTATTTCAATTATATTTCTTCAACTTATTGAACACGAACATTGTTGGAATTCCTTACTGCCCCTGAGAACCACTTTTTTATCATCCGACACTTGAATGCACATAACTACAGAATTGTGAACATGCCACTTTTCACACTAAGCACATGATTAGAATTATTTATTAGTTACCTATATCATTTTTTTCATAAATATTGTACCTAATAATGAGTTTATAAACAACAGCCGTAGATAAAACCAATTAAAATATTTCCGAGGCGGAATCTCTTATTAGATGAACCATTCGCTGTCTATTATGCGGCTCATTCATGACTAGAAATGGTGGTCTCTTATGCATATTAGTTGTAAGACTTCTAAGCGAACAATAATGGAGGCACGCAAAAGTTTTTTTTCTCAACGGCTTCCATTGTTATGAAGTAACTGATGTGCATGATTCATCAATGTCGCCCTATTTACCTGTTCTTTCCTGTTATTGGAGAACATTCTTCAAAATCTTTCAATGCATGTCAAATGTAAAATACACGCATTCTAAAATTGCGACATCTATAACGCTACAGCTTATTCTATATAATATGCATAACCATGAGCTATGGAATATTCATGGACCGGTAGCCGTGCGTTTACAGCTAAGTGAGTATTGTTTAGGGCCTTGTCCTGCATCGTGCATTCTCAAACAATAGTAAGTATTTAAGACGTAGGAACCGAAGCATTATTGTCCAAAGCGACAAAAACAATAGACGTCCAAATTGCACATTAACTTTGTACTTAATGATAGCAAATATGTATTTACTCGTATAGTACGAGTAATACACACGTTTACAGAATTTATAAGTTAACTTGAACCAAATGCCTGCTGCCGGGACAAGCGACAGGCATGGGCCTCGGTGCAAATGGTTTATCGGTCAAAAACAAAGATAACGATAACCTATCGGTTTTATTGCAACCATTCGGCACACATCGGGAGCGTTTACGTTAACGTGTTAACGTTTTCAACGAAATTTTCGAAACTAATGGCGTGTAGTGAAGCCCCAGACTTTTTTGTTGGAACGCTTGTGGGCGAGTCGGGTGCACAGCTGCAGAACATCCGGTCTATTAACTAGAGAACATGGCTGTGTTTTACTGTTTCGAATGCTCAGCCCTAAACTTTACGAGAGCTGTCAATTCAAATCGGGATATTTATTCTCTCTCAGCTAGCCTTTACCGGTCTTCGCACGCGGAAACCATTAAGTCTAGCTATTGAATTGAAATTCCGGCATTTTGTAACAAATCCTGTGAGTGTTCCCGAAAATTCCATCGTGGATTTCATTAACGTTGCAAGAAATCAACCGCGTCAAATTTCATTTCTCTAATCCCAGCTGTTGTAATTTAGCCATCTTGTCCCGTCTCGTGTGAACATCGGAGTAAATATTACTCTACCTATTTATTATTTCAGACGTCCAGCTTAGCCCTTTTAGCGTGAAGTAGTAACAAACACACGCACGCACTTACTAACAACAAACTTTCGGAATTATAACATTAGTAGAATTCACTTCATCCTTGGCTTTTCTTACTGTACAAGCCTTGCAGATTTCTAAAGGATAAAATTTTATTTTGTTTACTTGTTCATTTCCGCATGAAGAAGTTTCGAAGTTTGAAACTCAAGAAATAACAAGCGGACGTTATTGATCAAGATAATAAAATGTAGTAAGAAGATGAACTTATAAAGCGCTGTATAAGCAGCTTCATTGTAATTTGAAGAAGGAAACGCAACCAATCAAATATGGGGCCAAATGCGTAGCAGGCGCGGAGTGAAAGCTGTAGGGTAGGGTTGTCAGCCGCGAGTTGCGGATTCATTTATAAGATGTTTGGATTCCCGCGAGCTTGTCACGCTAAACAAACAGACGTAAACCCAAGAACACGAGTGGCGGGAGAATGACAACGAACAAATTTCAGAGAAATGAGATGAAATACGTTCTGTTAACGGCGTTTGCTTTCGTCTTGTTTTGCGTTAATTTCGGAGGAGAAAAATGTTTTGTTTTATTTCGCACGAACATACATTTCTATTAAAACTATACCACATTTATATCTATGTACCTCTACAGTCGGAGAAACTGAATCACATATTAGGTTTAGAGTCTTAATGTTATTGTCATGTTGCCATCCCCGTACATCGACCAAAGAAATTATGAAAAGCTTCCATCATCACGTGCGTGACAAGTTTCCTCGTACTTTGTACATTTTGCTTTTAATTCATAAAATATGTTTATATTACCTAACATTGCATGAATTTTATTGTAAGTGTTTTATAACCCAGACGGCGATCCACTTCATTATTTATTATGAATTATATCGTGAAATTGACCCGACTACGTATTAATTTATGAATTGATTGTCTACTTTGAAAAAGTAGGTAGGTAATTAATTTACGAAAGACGTGATGTTAATAGAATATGTTAACGAGTCTTCAGTCTACAGCCCTAGCATGCTTCGTGCAGGGGCAAAATCTCAGCCCCTCTGTAAATAATTACCGCGTCGCACTTGGGGACGGCTGTGCTCGACGCCGGCGCATCCCGGCGGGGCGCTCCGCGCTTATCTCTGATGTTTGCTTTTATATCAACTAATAAAACAAGGTGCACTAAAATATTCTTCCACGAATATTTAAGCTCGATAGTTTCATGTTTTTTGACTTATGTTATGCCTGTCGTGTATTTTATTTTTTATTGGCTATTTATCATAAGTGCGATTGTTATTGTTATTAATTATCAGTGGATTATGTCTTGCACGATGACTGATTTCATTAAATCATTCAGTAATGATAATCTGTATCGTATTACGTATAGGTACGTATGTATATATGATTGTGCGTCTCTTGCGTAGCTTCAGGCGCAATCTTATGGCAGTCATCGAAATACTTTCACGTCGAGATTCAACTAGGCCTTTTATTACGCGTCTTCAGATAATGGTGGTTGATAAAATGTCATTACATCCCACATTGAATGGCCTCGCTTAGCTTAAGACTTCTCGCGGTCCGCCGACGTACCTATTGTGGTACAGTGGCGAGGCGACGCACCAGTAGACTTATTTTTCTATTGTGCAGTTGAGACACATTAAGCAGCGACCGCACCGCACTACGTGACCAAGCCCGCATTGCAATTTTTCTCTTTCTTATTATTTAGCTCTGTTTTTTTGTTCTTTTTGTGCTGATGAACTAAGCCCGCTTCATTGTTCTTTTATCTGCAGTTTCCAGTAATCATCTCCGTTTTTCTTATTTATTACTTTTATTTTATTCATGTATGGATCAGTAAACTGCTAATAGGTTTTTAATTGTTTTTATACACAAATTCCGCCCCGATGCGTAATAATCCGCGTCTTTTATGTTAAAAGTATCAAGCATAATCTCATTATCTAATCTAATAACATTACTCGGTTTCCCTATTCTCGGAATATTACGCATTAATTCCGCGGGTTAACTCTTGAAAGCTTCGTTAGTTACGCCATTGGCTAAGTTACGCGTGAACAGAAGTAACATCGCAGCACAATAACAAGTAATGAAGTGACAAGCGGCTGATTCTACTGCTACGAGGTCAACGCGAACTTGGACTCGATCTTACGTAAACTTCCACAGTTTAGTCACTATAGGACACTTGTTTATTACGCCTCCTGTGGGCAAAGAGTCGGTATTTAAAGTGCCTTGGAACTTTGAGCCTCGGGAAAGAGGATGGGTACTGTAGGGATTAGGCTGTATACCGCTGGCAGGTGGTAAAAATGACCGCCTGGCAGGCTAGACTGAATGTGTTTTGTATAATTATAGTATTTTTGTATTTTATAATTCTGGAATTCGATTTAAACAGATTGACAGCGGTATACATGCCGGAGCACAGATCGCTCCCGACAGCCTGAGAGGCTTGACCCATATCTGTAATGTGTATATCTAAGTTCCATGTCTGAATATATGAAGCCAATTGAAGATACATCCTTGTGTTTGAATTGAGTTTAGCATCACGCGCGTTAGATCCCCTTTACCTAAGCTCTACCAGCTACACAGTTCCCCACAGTACCTTAGGCGAGTTTAGATTTGCAAGAAAAATCGTGCAAGTTGCATTACATTGCGAGGCCCTTAAAGCCAACGAGTTTGTACTGTCAATCGAGAGCCGCAATGTTATGCAATTTGCACGATTTTTCTTGCAAGACTAAACTTGGCTTTATGACATTTGGATTTTGGGCATTTGTTAATATGCGGGCAGCTTTGAACGTGAGCGTCTTTACATGGTTTGTGTATTGAATAAGTTGCTAAACGAAATTTGGTACTTTCCTTATTTTTTGTCAAGAACATCCACTGCTGAATAAAGGCTTCCTCGGATAATGTCGGCCATGATAGGCCAGCAATGATACTAGGATACTACCAGACTACCAGCTTTCAACGGGTTACCGCGACATTTATATACACGATTGAGGTACTTACAATAATGATATGATCCAATCTGCATCAATAAAATAATGTCGGCACAATAATGTCAAGGGTATATAAGCACAAGGGGATATGGTGTGCCATATAGCCGTTTCTTTGTTGATGTTCTTTAAGATACCCACTTGAGGAAATTAGGTACTACACATTACCTACAATCGAGCACTCTTTCCTACCGAAACAGGAAAATAAGTTTAGATAGTGAGTCTAGTGATTATTTGAAAACGTGTTATGTTGTAGGTATGTTATTTTTTAATGTTTGTTTCGTTGATAATGAACGCAGTTTTAGCTGTACGATTTTGTGATTAACATTTGGGCCGCGGGCAGACATTCAGAAATAAAAATCATTTTTATAGCTCCCTTTTCAGACGTTCTATAATTTTCTTGTATTATTTCAGAATTTTATATCAAACGTATAGGTACTATATATGTGAGCTTGGCTCATATATCTAATTGTCTCAGCTATCACCATCTGGTCACTCTACAATTTGTCATGACCCGCCATACTAGCATCCTATTATCATCTAGCTATCGTCCTGCATTTAGCTGTGAGCATGTGGGGAGCCCGGGGTAGTTATAACTAAGCGAGCCCCAATTATATTCTGGCAGGGCTGTACTTTCCACATAGCGCGCTAATGCGTTGGTTGTGAACCTTTATAGCCGTTATTTAGAGGTCTCGCGTGCTCCGTGTAGCGTACGGTCGCTCCTGAGTGCTCGCGCCGACATCTGATCCCAGCAAGTGCTTATTGCCTCCTTACGCGGCATAACTCAATAACTTATTTTCCAACCCACGTCACGATCGCTGAATAAGATCGCATCCAAGTTCTATAAAAGTTATTCTGCAATTTGAGTCACTTGTTCTTCATCCGTAACGATATCAACTCCAATTTCCTTGCTTTGCCGCCGTGAACATTACCAGCAATTGAGTAATAATTTTCTCTCTGGTGAGCAATGCGAGTATTAAAAATAAACAAAACATGTAACTAGGTAGGTTACATGTTAAATTTTTCGAAAATCGGCTTCGAGTTAATAATGAAATTATACCCAGGAAGCCTAAGTATCTGAAAAGCGTTTTACCGATGAATATATACTATTAGCTGTGTAAACAAGTATTGCTATCTGCAGCGCTACAACCCGTGGCCACGCTACTGCAATACATTATTTAAACCGTAATGAACGGAGCGCCGCCGGATTACCATTCATGATACTTTCATGTTCGTTTTAATCACTACATCGCCGGCACTTACTTGATTGATAGATTTAAATGCGACGTGACTGTGAAACCCGTCCAGACCTAAATAATACAACGCGTTGTTTTTTTTATCAATGTCACTGTCGGCATCGTTTTGCGGTCGCGTATCGCAGTCCCGAATAGCCCTGGTGTAATTTTGATAATGGCCACGGGGGGCGAACAGATAAGCGAGATAACACAGTCGAGTCGAGACGGTGCGGTCCGGAGCGGCCCTACGGTCCTGCGAAGGGAGAAGGGAGGGCATTCCCGGTGCCCAGGCGCCGCCACCCTTCCGTGCGTGGGTGTTTAAATTGCGCTTTATGTTTGTCACGGATCGTAACGTTCAATACTTGATTTAGTACGGTATTGTCTTCCAGTACCGTTAACGGTGAAGCGGCGTGTTTAAATCTTTATTTACCTCCATATTGTGCTCAGGCTTTATTGGAAACCGGCGACCGTGACTTGGGTTCGCGAGGGTCAGGACGAATATCTTATTATAAAGTCCACTTTACCTTAACAACATTGCTGGTAACATTTTGTGCATTGCTAACTGTATTCTGATTACAGCTTACTGACTACAAATTAATCAACGGCTCATACTTATTTTGCAGTTTGCGAATATGTACAAAGTTTTTAATCTATTATTCGTATAACAACCACTGCATTTATCAATACCGCCTTAACCAAAGCACTCAGTTACGTGATCACGGAGCTGCTCCAAAGCGACCTTCACAAGATCATCGTCTCGCCGCAACACCTCTCCGCTGACCACATCAAAGTCTTCCTCTACCAAATACTCAGAGGTGAGTGTATACTTTACGTAAATATCCTTGATTTCTGTGATGTGTTTAGTCACCTTGGTTGTTTATAAATATGTATATTTTATATTGTGTTTTAACTAACTTTGCCACATGATTATTGAGGAACCATTTTTTGAGATTACAGGATTTGTTTTAAACAGAATCTAGACACGCGGTAGCGTGTCAAGCCAAGTTCAAGCTATCAGAGCTGGCGAGCAGCACCGTGTCATAATTTTACCCGAACCATTTGGAGCCACTTTTGATCGCCTCATATCTTTAAAACTATTTCACATAAGCATGTCAAATTTGGGTCATTTAGTGAGACTTGTAGGTAAGATGCATATTATTATGTGCTCCAAATTTCACAAACACACCTCAAACGATTATTTAGATATTACTCGTAACATCCAAAAATTGTCATTTTTGTCACTGACTCGCCTGTAGATCAAAACTCTAACCCAGCTTCAGATGTCCTAGAAAGTTCAAATTTGGCATCCAGATAGGTAGGTAGTTGGGTGAATAAAAAAGAAAAAATCAGAATTTTTTATCATTTTATTGCAATTTTTAAATTTAATTATTTCTGTACAAAAAGTAATGATATCTCATCAAAATATAAATGTAAAATGAGAGCCAAGTTCAATGTTATGATATAACTAGCTTTTGCCCGCGGCTCCGCCCGCGCGGTATTCGGTTATCGCGCGCTGTTCGCTCGGGAACTGTGCATTTTTCCGGGATAAAAAGTAGCCTATGTCACTCTCGGGCCCATAAACTATCTCTATGCCAAAAATCACGTCGATCCGTCACTCCGTTACGGCGTGAAAGAGGGACAAACATACAAACATACAAACATACAAACATACAAACATACAAACACACAAACACACTTTCGCATTTATAATATTAGAATGGATAGTTGGGTGAATAAAAAAGAAAAAAACAGAATTTTTTATAATTTTATTGCAATTTTTAAATTTAATTATTTCTGTACAAAAAGTAATGATATCTCATCAAAATATAAATGTAAAATGAGAGCCAAGTTCAATGTTATGATATAACTAGCTTTTGCCCTCGGCTCCGCCCGCGCGGTATTCGGTTATCGCGCGCTGTTCCCTCGGGAACTGTGCATTTTTCCGGGATAAAAAGTAGCCTATGTCACTCTCGGGCCCATAAACTATCTCTATGCCAAAAATCACGTCGATCCGTCACTCCGTTACGGCGTGAAAGAGGGACAAACATACAAACATACAAACATACAAACACACAAACACACTTTCGCATTTATAATATTAGAATGGATTGCCTTGATTGTTGATTTAACGACAAAAGTGAGATCTAAAAGGGTGCCAAGTTTAATGGTCAGTTCTGAAATTTAATTATTTATAACAATATAAGTTAAGTTTATTTATTTATTAAGGATCACCAACAGATAATGCATCATACCAAAACATAAATATCAAATAGAAAACATTCCAGGTAAAAGATGTTTGTCTAATTATAGGTAACCACAAATATTTTCTGTGTCATCGAACATGCAAATGTATTTCTATTCTATTCTATTTTATTCTATTCTTCAAAAAAGAAAAAAAATACATGTGCTTAAATGTGTGTAAGTTAAAATTTTTGGTGATCGTACTGTGTTTGTGACGGAAGCAGTTTAAATTAAACACTATAAATAAATATTGAAAAAAATATTGAGCTAAAAAAATATTGTAAAAGTGAGCTTTGATTAAATCTTGAAAAAAAAAATGCCGGTGTTGAAGCTTCAACTTATATTTTACTTTTATATTGAAACTTCTTTAACAGTGTAAGAAAACAGTTTCGGAACTGTGGGAAACTTTTCTCATTAGAACCAGCGCAATCCTCTTTTGTGAGCTCGTATCTCTATGTATACCTACTATAATAAACCATCACGCTTCGTGTTAATGATGGCTGGTATTATAAATAAAACACGCCATGGGGTAATGTTTATTAAGTAAAATCTCGGCAGCGAGAGGAGGGTCCGGCACCGTAAAACTTGGACCATTTGCCCAGCGGCTTTGTAAACAACGGCGAAGGTTGATTGCGGGCGGCGGGCGCGCCGCGCTCAGAGCGCCGCACCGATGTCCGCCGATAAATTCTCGTTTAGCACAAACACAACCCAGACCACAACGCACTTCTACTTGGAGGCGAGACAAATTCGAATCTAAAACCTCCGACGCTCTACTGCTCCTCCCAGTTAATCAATTAGCCACACGTTCCCAGAAGAACTAACTACTGCATTACGAGTACCTACCCTGCTCAGCATTAAGCTATCATCCGACTCGACTTTATGAAAACTAATTCCACCCCAACATTAAGCTCACTCTAACTTTAGATGATTACCGGCGTAAGCAAAGTGTATCCATTTGCAGAATGAAAAGAATCTCGCTGCCCCACCCTTGATGCTGTATTATAAATTTGCGCAATTATTCGTGCAGTCCAAAGAGATTTCCTGTGAGTAAAGCGCCAAGGGAATGTAGATATATGCGATCGTTAAGCCTCCGGTGCCTGCCTGCCGCGTTTAATTAAAAACTTTATAGTTGCACTGCCTTGATGGTCCCTGCCCTAACTTGTCACGTCGACAGCTCACAGTCTATGGGCTCTACAGAATTTTTCATTTCGGGACACACGAGATAGTTTGCTTCAGTGGATTTTTTTTCAAAGTACTTATACATAATGGCTCCCTTTGTTTCTTTTTAGCACAAAGAGATGTGAGACTTTGTTTAACTTTTGTTCGCGGATTACCTAATTGTAAGTTAGCGAGAAATAAAAATGGAGCCAATCCTTTCTTTAGCAAATTGGATGAAAAAGTTGTTCATGTTTCAACTGAAAAATAACATCATATTTTTAATTTTAAATTTGCACAATTTTATAAGTAATCCGTGAGGTGTGCACATCGGTAAAACAACCCGATTCCTGAATTTCGTTGCAGTGTTGCGTAAGGTGGAACACGCGGGATTATTTCGCTACAAAAACGTGATGCCTGCATGGTCCGTCTGTCCGCTACGAATTAATAATGTATGTTGTGCTACCGAGCGTGACTCGAACCAAGTCACTGCGCATTTGACATGCGAATGCATATACCCTGACAAAAGGAACCCCATGCAATTACTAATTCGTAATTCAAGTTTCATAATGGGATTGAACGGCTCGTTACTTCATTTTAATAATCCTGACGAATAACATGGTATTAGATCATTAAAAATTACATCAATTATTCTTAGTGCAGCAAGGAGGCGAACAGATTACATCGCAAGCCTGTGGGTATGGCGTCGTCTACGCGGTAACGAGCGGAATTATGGAAATGCAGCCGCGGTCCTCTCGGCGGCCGGTGCCGCGCCGGCTCGCCCGGCAATTTATATGCGAGCTTTTTCCTTCAGGAAATCGCCGCCGACTCCGACAGAGCACACCCGTAATGTAGGCTTGTTCCAGGGATTTAATCTGATTAATGTCAATCCCTTCTGTTACCTCCGAACCGGCGCCTTTAAAGTTCCATCGACTTAGACTAAAGCGGCATTTTAATGATTATTGCTTTCTTAACGCGATGATATAAAGTACAGTATCACCATAGATTCTATGGCGTAGACTATTCGGAGACGAAAATAACGACAAACTCATTAAAAAAAAAGAATGACGTAATTGACACAGCAGACGGATGAGAAGGGCAAGGGTGGAGACGTTAGCCGACGGAAAAACCGCTAAGTGGAAAGTGGCGTCCTGCCCGTCGTGCCGAGTCTATCCCTCTCACTAATGGAATTTGCTTCGAGACATGTCGCTCCCCGCAGGAAAGAGGGCGGTGCGTACAAACATACAGAATATAATCATTTCACATTTTCGTTACACGACAAGAGCCTAAGATATGAGCTATTTGTCTTTTTCTCAGACACTTTGATTGGCCTTCCGTCGCGCTGCTTCGCCCGCAGTTTACATTTTTCCTAAGATGCTCTGCGTACCTTCTGCTGGAAGTATGATATTTACTAATGGAACGACTTTTTAAGTTAAAACTCTGTGGCATGATTAAACCACGGTTAAAACTCACAAATTCAATTGGTTACAGAAATAGCATTCGACGTTTCGAGGTAATTTTTACAGGACAGGACACGATTATTCACGATCGATCACCAAATATTATCGTCTCATATTGCATTTGTTGACACGTGAGACTTTTAAATCCTTGCTCGCTAATTCTCGTCATGTCAAGTCAACCTTGTTATCCTTTAATTATACTGGAATTTGTCGCTCGACAGCTGCGGCATTTTATATCGTAACAGAGTGACATGCTAACCTTCCTCGGCCAGCTACAAAGCACTCATAATCTTATGATTATCTCTTCCCCTATAACTCTCTTCTCTCCGAACTAAAATTTCGTAGAATCTTTAATTTTTTTTTTTTGATTTTCATTTTTCCGTCATATTTATATTAGGTACTCTCCAGTTTGCTTGATAGGTAAGTAAGCTTAATTGCCCTCTAAAAGTAGTTGAACAGTCGACGTCACGGATATGTTTACAATTGAATCTTCCAAAAATATCTTTACGTTTAAGCATGTTGACATTCAAAGTGACAAATATTTGTTTACGAAACTCATGACAAGTTCATCTTTTCAATCAATGCTTCATATTTATGTTTACTACTTTTGTCTCATACAATACTTTCCGAACTTTGTGACAATATTGGTTTATACCACACTTTACATAATAATGTTTTCTGACAATGTGCTATAAATATATATACGTTAAAAGCTGCATTTCTAAGTTTACGTTCAAACGTGCATTTGTATGTTTACGGCTCTTGCTACATAAATATGTTTACATTGCTAATACGATCTTCTTTCTTCTGAATTTCATTATTTAAACTTAGGTCTGGCACAGAACAATATCTTTTTTATGAACCAACTTCAAGCTAGGTATGTATTTTTTTTACGATGTTTTGTTCTAATTTCAATCTCTCGAATAGATATTCATTTATCTTTTCGAGTATTGCTTTGTCAATATATGCAAGTGCAAGTCTTGAGATAGGTAAATAATTGATTTTACACGCAATTATATTTACTTTGAAATGGCGTATCGTATTGACGAACATACAAGGCATAGGATAATCACTATGCGAGAGAGTGGGGTAACGGTAACAGACATAGCCGACGAATTAGGAATTTCAGTAAGTTCATTTTTCAAGCTCCATTAAAATTTTGACCTTATTTTCTATTGAAAGAAAAAATATGATGTTTAACATTTTCATTACAGCGACCTACAGTTTACCTGTGGTGTAAAAGATGGCACGATGAGGGATCCGTAAAATGTCATACATCGAAGGGACCACAGAAGAAAACTTCTGCAGAAACCGACAGACTATTAGTTGAAAATGTATTGGTTCAGCGTTTCATAAGTGTCCCGACTTATGCAATAGAGTTAAATGTAAGTGCCAATACCATCCGAAGACGCCTTAAAAGTGCAGGAATCCGTCATAGAATTCCCGCGAGAAAACCTCAAATGAATGATCGCCACAAAAGATTGAGATTGAATTTCGCGAACTCTTATTTGGATTTCGATTTTGAAAAAGCTATTTTCGTAGACGAAAAAACATTTACAACTAATCAAGATGGGCGTGTTACCCTTTATCGGCCCGAAAACACCCGTTATGATGAAAGAAATGTTTTGGCAGACAAGAGGAGCGGCCGCCTGTCTTTGGGTTTTTGGGGGTGGATTTCATCTGCAGGGCCAGGGGAGCTCGTAGAAATATCAACTCGCATGAATGCAAGCAATTATATTGAAATACTCAGAGATGTTTTGCTACCAACAATTAGTAGTTCGTTTGGGGATGAAACCATATTTTTGGTCCAAGACAATTCATCAGTACACAACTCCCGTGTAGTTCAAGCTTGGATCAGAGATCAAGAAAATATCGAATTAATAAAGTTGCCTCCTAAATCACCAGACATAAACGTAATAGAGAACATGTGGGGCATAATGGTCCAGAACTGGGACACATCTAAAGTACGAAATGTCCATAATTTAAGGCAACACGTCCACGAGCTTTGGGAGCACTACCGAGGCTTGGACTATTGTGAGACCTTAGTGCGTTCAATGAGGCGACGCCTAGAAGACGTAACAGCAGCTGAAGGCAGTTACACAAAATATTAGTTTTTTTTTTCATTTACCTTTTTTTAAGTTATGTATAAGAGGAAAATAAATATATTTTGGTTCGTGTTTATATTTCTGATTTTAATCAAAATCAAAAATTCTTTATTCAATTTAGGCTTATTACAAGCACCTGGCGCAGGTGGTAGGACCTTGTGCAAGGTCCGCCCGGATTGCTAACACCATCTTGCTCGCTAATCCTGCCGTGAAGCAGCAGTGCTTGCACTGTTGTGTTTCGGCGCGGAGAGTAAGAGAGCCGGTGAAATTACTGGCACCTATTCCAACTCAGGCCTCTAGGTTGGCAACGCATCTGCAATACCCAGGGGTATGCAGATGTTTATGGGCGGTGGTGATCTCTTACCACCAGGAGACCCACTTGCTCGTTTGCCTTCCAGTCGAATAAAAAAAAACCTATGAACGTCATAAATACTACCGCTGGTTCGGAAAAGCCTTCGCTGACCAGCAAAATATTGTTCGACAATAATAGGGTAACGTTGTTGGTTAAATGATAATAAACATATTTATCTACTCTCGCATCGTAATATTCGAATTATAAAATTCAAAACGAGTTTAAATTTACATACTTTTTAAACACAATACCGAAATATTAAAAAAAATTACTTTATAACACTTCTCTTCTAACAAAATAATGTTATAATATAATTTTTTAAACCATTACGATACAGGGCAAATCCAAAAAGTTTATATCAAAAAGTTTTGATTCCAATATTCACTTGTCTGTGGCAGTGCCTGCTTTAGCGCATGCGCGCACATCCCGCACATGCGCAGTGATGTACTGGTTTTACCGCCATTCCGTTCATAGGTTGTCATTCTGTTGTACGAATTTTCGTGAGAAAATTTTGTTTTTGCTTAAAAATGTCTGATATCAGTGAATGCGAAGAAGATTTGACTCCGCCCGATATTTTAGATTCGGCGAAGGAATGACTCATAATTTACCAGCAAAGTGAAGGTCCTAGTATAAGTTCTGGTTGCAATGCAGGTAATTAATTCTCAATGTTTCTTGAACACATGATAGAGGATTTAATATATGAACGTAAATAAAATATTGTATGCAACTGTACGCAATTAGGCCTTATAACACTCGTGTGACCCTTTTATGAAACTCGGCTACGCCTCGTTTCATGAAACCACACTCGTATTAAAAGGACCCCTATTGCGATACAGTTGCATAAATAGCTATTATGTAGCAAGAGCCGTAAACATACAAATGCACGTTTGAACGTAAACTTAGAAATGCAGCTTTTAACGTATATATATTTATAGCACATTGTCAGAAAACATTATTATGTAAAGTGTAGTGTAAACCAATATTGTCACAAAGTTCGGAAAGTATTGTATGAGACAAAAGTAGTAAACATAAATATGAAGCATTGATTGAAAAGATGAACTTGTCACGAGTTTCGTAAACAAATATTTGTCACTTTGAATGTCAACATGCTTAAACGTAAATATATTTTTGGAAGATTCAATTGTAAACATATCCGTGACGTCGACTGAACAACCTACTCAGTGTTTATGAATTAAGTACTTTTGTAATGTCCGAGGACTTATACATAGATATACTACTACTTAATAAATTTATTTCTCGAACCATGGAAACAAAAAGAACAATGTTATCTTTACTAACTTAGTTTTTTTTTATCAAACCATTAAAACATTCAATACTTAACATACACCACTTAAAGTATTTGATTACATGATTACACTTCCCGGAACATGTCGAGCTTCTCGATGATGCCGACTTAATCTATCTTTGGGATCTGATGAAGCACAGGCGATCCCAAGGGCTTCCGTACTTGTTAATTTCTTGGAAGGCTTCCAGCGGATAGGCCGTTGTTATTAACGCGACGATCCTCTAACGGCGGGAGGCGTCAGGCCGTTAATTGTGAAAGCAGGTTCATGTGGCAGCAGCCGGGCGTGGGACCCGGTGTGTACGGTCCTGTTTGACTTGTCAAGGTTGCTGTGGGACACTGTACTTACTGTTATTCCCTATTTAAACGATCGAAAATATAATTGAGCCGTAAATAGCCTACCCTGATACAGATCAAGCTAAAGCAACTTTCACATATGTATGATCAAACTAGCACTGGTTCTACTGCAATATTTTCGATACGAAAATAGCTGCTTTAGCACTGTTTCTACACCAATGAATGTTCTTGGTCATGGCAAAATAAATTTTACAGATAACCTCACTATTTAAAGGAGAAGTTTTGACTGACTGACCAACTCCGTCCCGCCAACGCCCTTGAACCTGGAAAGATGATGTTTTGCACAGAGGGATAACTTTATGATGTAGAAAAGGACTTGGGACGATTTTTCTGAGATAGGAAATTCTTCCACCCTCCACGAGGGTAAGCCATGGACTTAAGCAAGCAAAATGAGCTTAACAAATGTAAGGTGTAAATATAGATACAAAAAACTAAATTTCTCTGAGCGGCTTGCACAGCAACGTTTTGTTTTGTCAGAAACTATTACTATAGAAACATCAATGACTCAAATTCTGTTAGAAAAAGTATATGTATTAGGCTGGTGTTTTAACGCTAAATGTGACCCTGTTTGGCCGGTGTCGGCGCTGCGCGTGAGCAAACATCACGGTGTGAAACGATTAACTGTTGCTCTTCATTGTGCCTCAGGGAATGTGATATCCGTGTGTTTTCAACAACGTATTCCGTACCGAAGTTACTGCATTCCGCTGGAACTCAACACCTGGTTCAATAAAGAATGTTTGAGTGTCGTTTTAACCAAAACGTTGCGCCATCCTACCGTAGACATTGTATGTGAAGTTTTGTTTAATTTAAATTTGATAAGGATTCTATTTGCCTATAAGTACTTGGCTCGTAGGTCTCTTGAGTGATTGACCGGGCGTGACTTCGAGTTTCTTACAATTAAGCGTATATATATTTCTTAAAGGCAGTCCTCAAATAGAGATTTAATTAGAACATTCGAAAACGGCTAACGAATTCGTTGAACCGCTTGAAATTCTTTTTTGTTATGGTTTTCATCTTGGCTTAGCTTCCGAAGAAGCCGAAGGTGATGCTCTTTGACACAATAAACCAGTTTTAACATGTTCGTGTGCTTTCAAATTAATCCCCTTGTTCAACGGAAAGCTTTCAACTGTCGACTGTTTCCCGAGTGAAATTGAAGCGTTAATGGGGTCTAAGGTGCATTGTCCCCGTTGGGCGCAGGAGCAAGGACTAGCGTCGCGGTCCGGCGCGCACGCCGGCCGACGACCCGCGGTGTGACGGACCTGGCCACTTTATACTGTAGTTTATATTAAAAGTTGGCAGTGTTATGTTTCAAACAAATGTATCGAAACTATACGTATAAATAAAATGAATGTATGGAATGTAGAGATGTGCCGACTAGTCGCCGACTAGTCGGTAAAGCCGACTAATCGGCCACTATCGTAGTCGGCGACTAGTCGGCGAATAGTCGGCAAAAAGCGCCGACTATCCGGCCTCTTACTTTGTATATATTTTTCAATAAAATATACATTTTCATGTATATGCAGAGCCTTGATTATTTATTAATAATTGAATTTTATAATCATTCTTATTAGTTTTTAAATGTAAAGCAAAGCACCTTTCACGTGACCATTGTACATCTTTTTTTTTTCATTGTTTAACTATTTTTTGTTTAACTTTCTTTTTAAAATTAAAGAAAAACATTAAAGTTACTTTAATGAATAATAGGAGCAGGTAAAATATTTTTAAACAAAAACACCGCTTTGATAAGTAACTTGGTTGCGACTTGCGCGCGAATCATCTGGTTAAGGAAGCGTCATAGAAATCCTGGAAACTGTGATCGGCTTGGCCGACTAATCGGCCGATTAGTCGGCTTCCTTACAACCGACTAATCGGCTAGTCGGCTAGTCGGCCAAAGTCATGATCGGCACATCTCTAATGGAATGTATTCTTGCGCATCACTCTAAACTAAAACGTTTGCACTTGCACGTTTGGAAAATTGCATGAAAGAGAAAAAAAAAAGAAATATCCGTACAAAAAGTGAGCGATTGAGTAAGACAGAAAAATGGATGACATTATGTAATGTAGGTAGATATAGTACAATGTATGAAGATCGAGCGTGTAACTTTTTTACTTCGCCTCATTTCAGTGGAAAATATCTACATTCGGTCAACCGCTTTTATTTGAATTACCTACTGTGATTCGCGCAATTGATCACTGACTGAGTGGTTTAGGCAAAGTCAACTTTAGTCTTTCAAGCTCATTGAATGCTGGACAATATAATGCACAAACTCAATGTAAGGAAACCCATAATCAAACTAATTTTAACAAATAAATAATGCACTGCCTAAGCTTGGAACACTATTTTCGTATCACGATTTCAATTTCACCCTTTCTTACGTGTGATATATATCCATATACTTACTAATATTATAAATGCGAAAGTGCGTGTGTTTGTTTGTATGTTTGTCAGTCTTTCACGTCGAAACGGAGTGACTGATCGACGTGATTTTTGGCATAAATTTATAGGCCAGAGAGTGACATAGGCTACTTTTTATCCCGAAAAATGCACTGTTCCCGAGGGAACAGCACGCGACAACCGAATTCTACGCGGGCGAAGCCGCGAGCAAAAGCTAGTCCTAAATATATTGTCCTGAAAAAAATATTCCATTAGCAAAGCGATTTTTGAAAATATTATCGAGGCTTTAGACTTTTTTTATTATTATTTGATAGTAATCAAAGCGCAAACATAATTTTTAAATGTACTTATTTTAATTTGTTGTCCTTTCTGTTTAAAAGCCGAATAGAGTAGGTAAGCTGGTGAAAACTGCGATCCGCTGGGAAATTAAACTGTACGCGACGAGTCGGTGTTAATTTGTTATGGCACTGTCGTCAGACAGAGTCGGACGTCGACGGTTTACTTTAAGACATACATTTCTGTCTTGCGAAGCACTATGGTTTGTCAAGACTGTGGAAGATCTCTTTATCAGGGCTAAGTAACTTGATGTTTTTATCTTAAACTGAAAAGTTGAAATGTCTTTGGTTCGAAACGTTGGTGTTTTATAAATTAGTAGCTTTTGCTTGCCACTTTATCCATCGTGAATTCGATCATCGCTATCACGCAGGAGTTGAAAAATTTTCCTGGATAGAAACTATCGTATGCCCTTCCCAGGATCGCAAACTTCAACGATTTAAGCGTGAGGAGGTATCAGAGGGATAGACAGAATTACTCTCACATTTATAATATTAGTAGGGACGGGTGATCGTGATCTTATCGGTCCATTGCATATCAGAGAAATCCAACTAAATATAATAATTATACCAAAGTTTGTAAGTCAGTTTGTTTGTTACCTCATCGTGTCCAAACCGCTGAACCGATTTAGATGAAATTCGGTATACAGAGAGTTTGAGTCCCGGGGAAGGACATAGGATAGTTTTTATTCCGGAAAATTTAATACCGTTACCGAGGGATAGTGAAAACCGAAACGTAACGGCAACGGTAACGGCTATAGTTAGTGAATAATTTAATTAATCTATGTAGTGAAGAATCAGAGCACTTATTTTCAGCCATTTTGCTAAACCTTATAGTGTTTTGTATTATTGATGATTATTATTTTAATCATCATGGTCTGCATTTCATAGAAAACTTATCAAAGTTTGCGTGAAACACGAACAACCTTATCGCTGAGCATTTACAATTACAACCGGCCTGCATTAATTGGCTAGTTTCAGGGCTTGGCTTAATGCTCCTTATTCCAAATTGAATTTGTATGGAAAAAAAAACTTGGTCTAGATAAGCAGAAATATTGTTTTCAGAACGATTTTAGTTTATTGATCAATGGCGCTATAATTACTATTTTAGTATTTTGAAATCTAGTAAGTGGGATTGCATTCTTTGAGCATTGCTGCTACCTACTTGAAATCAGTTGAGATTAGTATCACCATCATCCCAGCTTAATGTCCGACTGTTGGGCACAAGTTTCCTCTCAGAATGAGAGGGCTTGGGCCGTAGTTTGCAAGTGGACTCAGTGCGGATTGGGAATTTCACGCACACCATTGAGTTGCTTCGCTGGTTTGTGCAGGTTTCCTCAATTCATCGTAAAGCTCGTGATAAATTTCAAATTGAATTTCGCACATGAATTTCGAAAATCTCAGGAGGTGAGTGCCGGGGTTTGAAGCCATATGTCAAACCACTACGGTTTGTATATTTAATTTAAATATCTTTATGCGTTTACGAACAAGAATAAGGTTCTCGTCACGGCTCGTTTCAGACAAATCAACGAATCCCGAGCGCGCGTGAGTTTATACTTGAGGTCTTCAGGATTTTGTTCGCGACATCTAGCTCGTACTGGTTTACATAACAATTTCTAATGTTTTTGTGGCAATAAAACTATTAACACACTTTACAGCGGGTATTATTGTCACTACAATAGTCACTACAGTTCTCGCGAAAAGACGAATATGGCATTATAGGGTCAGCCTCCTTTTTTCCTTTTAAATCAAAGTTATGAATGTCAAAACAAACTACCAACTACCAACGGCTCGGAAAAACCTCTGTTGAGAAGAATCCGGCAAGAAACTCAACGAGGTATATTTTTTAAACAGATTTACAATATTTTTACCTAAATGATATCAATACACCACAAATATTTAACACAACTTTATTTTTAACACAGTAGGTAGGTTCGCTATTTGAAGGAATCGCCAATGCGGATCGGAATTATTTCCAAATATCCCTGTAATAAATATGTATGTAAATATGATTATAATCATTAACTTTATAATACGCCTTAGATATTAATGTATTCTTGACAATAGATCTGAATTTAGTGTTTTATTATCAAATATAATGTTACTATCGGTACATTACCGAAACGGGAAGGCGAAGACACAGTTTTATCATAATTTAGGCATCCTCAACAAGTTTCATGTTCGATAGTAAACAAATTATGTGAGTCAGGTGTTATTTTCAACGTCCAAATATCAATTATAACATAATTTAAATTCACAAATGTTATTTAATAGTTTTAAATTTGAAAATTCAATGCGAAAACCTCATGCGGAAACAATTTTAAGGTGTGTAACGTGTCACGGTGAGCTGAATGTAAAAACAACCACGTACGTACATTATTTTCAGTTCGCCTCAATCCCCCGGCGTGCCCTGGTTCTCTGGAGTCATTATTCAGGCTTCGTTAAAGCAAAGGGCTGGGGCGAGACACGTCATGTCTAATGAGCTATACTTACCTACTCCCTACGCATTTATTATGTAAAGACTAACGGATAGAATCTGGCACTCTCTCACGAAAGCAATTTACATTTGGAGCGCAACACGACTTGTTATTTATTGTTCTTGTTCAAAGAATGGTCGGGGACTCGTTAGTTGGTAACCTGGACCGGAGCCTCGAGCTCCTAATGTACTAATTCGCCAGAACATTCTAATGTTTAACATTAGTAAACATTTATGATTTACGACGGTTACATGGAGTAGGAAAATCTCATTAGAACGCGTATTAGGATATCAAAGGGAATTTATCCGCGTCAATTGTATCAAAAGGTCTTAACGGATGTGTATAAATTATAACAGCGTCATTAGGAATGGAGCAGTTTGGATAATGATTCATCAGCCATCATCAGTCATCATCCCGGCCTATATACGTCCCACTGCTGGGCATAGGCCCCCTCTCATAATGAAAGGGCTTGGTTGGTGGGCGTAGTTTCCATGCGGGCCCAGTGCGGATTGGGAACTTCAGACACTCCATTAAAATTGCTTTGCAGGTTTCATCATAATCATGCTTTCCTTCACCACTAAGCTCATGGTAAACTTATCAAAAGGAATTTCTAAAAACTCAGAGGTGTGAGCCCGGATTTGAACCCATGATTCTCGCTTGAGAGGCCATAGGTCAAACCTCTAGGCCAAGGCCACCACGGCCGCCATAATTATTCAGTAACAGTAAAACTCAATACTCATTATACGGCTAATCAATATAAAGTTATGATACGACTGTGATCGAAGCTTTATAATAATATAAACATTTTATTTGACGTGCATTATTTTCCTTCCGGGGTACGCAGGGACAGCAACGACTGAACTGAAGCAGTTAAAACCGGATTAACGTCCGAGCGACGCGACAAAATAGAATCTCGTGTCTAGTTCGCCGCTGCCCAAAAGTGGTTACTGGGTGTTGTGCTCTGAACTTACCTTGGCAGTTGATAACGTTTATACAATGTACATTAAATTGATTGGTCCATTAGCGGCGTATCAATTTTCAATGATGTAGCCCGCGATTTGGTCCGGGGACGGAATATTATCGTGCACCGTATAAAATTCCACTAATAACAAATATAGCTTTTAGTTTTATCGTTTTATTATATCGTTGCTAATTAGACAGTTGAAGTTATTCAATTTTATACAGATCGCATTAACTCTATGCGGTATTCCATAATTATTTATTACTATTCGAAAGATTTTACGATAGCCAATAAATTTAATTTTATGTTTTGTAATACAATGATGTGGATCGAAAATTCAGAGCTGTCGTATACTGACGCATTCTAACTTCGCATAATAATAATAATAATAAAGATACAGTCAACCAATTTGATTCCTAGGCCAGTATATAACCTTGCCATAGTAAAGTAGCAATGCTTATTGGATGACGTAAAATGTCACGATAACAAGGTTCTGTGGAAATTAGTTGGCTGAACATCAATGCTGAACATTAAAATATGAACATATACTACACAAAAAAGTACAATCATTAAAACAAAAACGCCAACACGCGCTGCACATAGGGGTATTTGTTCGATCTACGCGGCCATAAATAAGTTTCACAAAATGCACGACAGGCAAAAAAAAATAGTACTTGCGGAGTAAGTATAAAACAACTGTAATAAGGAGAGCCAAGTTCAATACAAAAATTATGCTTGGCTGTGGGCTTCGGCGCCTTTTTGACCTTCATATCTTTATAACCGTTTGAGCTAGCTTCATGAAATTTGGATGTCCTTAGGGACATAATTAAACACACTTAGTTTTATGTGTTTACGTTAAAAAGGTTTTGAGTTATAGAAGGTTCAAAAGTGGCACCAAGTGGTTTATGTAATATTACACTCGGCGCTGGCTAGCCAGTTCCTTTGCTTCAACTTGGCTTGACGCGCTGCCGCGTGTCTAGATAACTGAGTGATGCAACTTTTACCAAACACCTCGAAGAAGCTATCGCCGATCGTTGGGACAGATCCTTAAGTTTAGTAATAGGTTGGCTAAGATCACGCATTATTATTATTATTAATAATCCGTGCCACCAGCATGTGCATTCGTGGTACACGGCACCGATTTAAGCTACTAGCCAAATTATATGGCCTCGATGGCTTTTATAAGTTTTTTATTATTATTTTATTACCTATTTATAAATAATTTCACTGTATCCACAAGATAAAATAAAAACTGAATGAATCTATCTATGTGTTACTTATTTGATTACACTTCACACAAATATGAAAATGTCATGCATCTGTCATTTTCCAACAAAAATTTCTAAGTGACATTATTTTCATTCAATCCATTCGTGCCAGCTCTTGTTAATCGATCTGTCCGTATTATAAGTACGTTCTTCGGTATATGTACAGTCGAACCATTTGATTCCGGACCTACCAACTTTCTCACATTAAGTGTCATAATGAATTCCCTTGTCAAGATATGCGATGTCACTATGTCTATTTCTATGAAAAGGTTCCACAGCGGGTCACGATTCAGTTTGTTCGACCGTACATAGAAAACCTACTCTTTTAACGACAGAATTTATGAATTTTATCCAAAGCGTCCATTGGACACTGCAACAAATATACAGTGTTAACTTAACGCTTTCTTCCCCTCAGGTCTTAAGTATCTCCATTCGGCCCGCATTCTCCATCGGGACATCAAGCCAGGAAACCTACTGGTGAACAGCAATTGCGTGCTTAAGATATGCGACTTCGGGCTCGCGAGGGTTGAGGAGCCGGATGCCAGCAAGAATATGACGCAGGAGGTCGTCACGCAGTATTACAGGTGAGACACAGTGTCATTATTTGAAGCTTGAAGTGGTCATTAATAGATACTTGAGGAGCGATTCGATTTGTAGCATTCGAACATGGCGGATGTAGATAATATCTAATTTTGCTATTTATTTCTGTTTTTTTGGCTAGTTGAAGTATAATTTTGATAGTGTTTTATGCGGCGATTAACCTTAACAGTGAACAGTGATCACAAAATTCTATATTGCTCTCGTGTCTGACATTTTTTAATGCGCAAGTTGTCTCCACGTGGTTTCTGGAATTTTACTATCAAGTTGCAAAAACTACAACTACCGAACAACGTCCCTCTCAAAGAGAGTACTTTGACACTGGCGAAATTGTCCTAATAAGGACAGAAAGCCATATTATAAAAGAGAAGAAGAAGACTTGTGGAGCGCTAGCCATACCCGATAATTGTTTGGCGTTTGGCCCTGACACTTTAATGACCATTTAAACATTTTGGAAAGTTTTGAATTACTTATATGGATGTCGTTTTTTACTGCTGGAGGAGATGCATTAAAATACAGATACCTACCCACACATCAAACATATCACATAACTAAATCCAAAGTAAATCCTAAGTATCGTTCAATTTGTGCGGCTGTAAAACTAAACAGATATTAAAAGATGCCTAAGTGGAATTCGATATCAGAGTAAAAAGTAATCTGAGCGCTCTTAAGTGTCCTACGGCGTTAGACGGAGTGTATTTTCCGGTTTAAGACCGGGGGGTTTTATACAGCGGGAAGGAAAAAACCTGTAAGATGTTGTTCCTCCAAACACGTTTCATATTCATCAGCTCAAATCAGTTATAAAGCACCAAACAAGATTTCAGATATATAACCTAAAAGAGACGGACTCATAGTAGATACATAATTACGAGTAAATTAGCAATATTTCTTCTTGAGACAAGCCCATCTCTTAAGTACAAATGAATAGCCAGCGAGCTTTGAAATACAAATTAGTTTTACTCGTAACATTATAATGGTAACATTCCGGACGGCAACTTTCGCTTAATAGGTGTTTTTAACTATGATGTTTGAAATCACGAACATAATTCGATACCCGATCAATCAGCTGATCGATAAAAATTTCATGCAGGCCCTTTTCTGGCGAGTGAGCAGAACTTTACGAGAAAGTTGTTCAATTTATAACATAAAGTGGGATGGAGGTTGCTGATTTAATTAACCGCATTTCGTGCATGTCTGCATTGCAACTGCATGCTTAAATCAAAGGATATAATATTGAGGTGAAAAATGGAAATGAAGCTTGCCAAAATAGGTCCCTGTGTTGTCATTCCACGCTGCGCAGCGCAATTTTCGTATTTACTTTCCTGTGGATTGAATTGTTATATAATATTAATTGTATTTGAAATTATTTGCCGCAAAGCAATGCAAACTGGCACTAGATCAGTTTCGCTCACCACAGTAGAAATGGGTTCTAAAACAAAGTAATTCTTTAACGTTAAAATGTTCCAACGTTGGCTATCTCCAGGCTGATGCATCTTCATAGCCTATTTTGAATATTTGCCTGTAGTTACTTAACTCATAAGCGATGCCAAACCGAGACAATAGGTGCTAGCTAATTTTCTACCTATAGAACACACATAACCGTCGATTTGTTAGCTAGTTGTTCTTATGTTTGGGATGTAGTGACTTCATCCCTATAAAAAGGTAGCTAGGAGCATACCGTCAGCATGTCAGATACCCTAGTTTCTTACTCTTAACAGGTAAGGATTAACAATTCTAAAAGTAAGTAAACACTTACGTCAGCATCAAAAGTAGCGGATCAAATTTTAAGGGTGCCGGAGCCAAAATGGCAAAAACGGAACCCTTATAGTTTCGCCATGTCTGTCTGTCTGTCTGTCTGTCCGTCCGCGGCTTTGCTCAGGGACTATCAATGCTAGAAAGCTGTAATTTTGCACGGATATATAGGTAAACTATGCCGACAAAACAATACAATTAAAAATTCAAAAACAATTTTTTTAGGGTACCTCCCATAGACGTAAAGTGGCGGTGATTTTTTTTTCTCATCCAACCCTATAGTGTGGGGTATCGTTGGATAGGTATTTTAAAACCATTAGGGGTTTGCTAAAACGATTTTTGGATTCAGTAATTTTTTTGCGAAATATTCAACTCCCCCTCTAAAATCTAAACCGGTAGGTGGAAAAATTTGCAAAAATTCAGGACGGTAGTCAGTATATCAAACTTCCAAGGAAAACTATAGCGGCTAAGTTTCATCATCATCATCATCTCAGCCTATATACGTCCCACTGCTGGGCACAGGCCTCCTCTCGGAATGAGAGGGCTTGGGCCATAGTTCCCACGCGGGCCCAGTGCGGATTGGGAACTTAGTTTACTTAAGAATTATTAGTAGTTTATGAGTAAATAGCAGCGTAAGGTATAAAATATACCTAAACTCGAAAGATTCCGTATAAAATACGAAATCCTTAGAAAAATATTACTTAATTTTTTCGTAATGGCTACGGAACCCTATTTTGGGCGTGTCCGACACGCTCTTGGCCGGTTTTTATTCAGTCGCATTGACACATTGATAATTTTACGTGGCGTTTATTACATAGCTGTAAAACGACAAAGTACGAAAGTGTATAGCTACTTTTGATACTGACTGTATACAACAAGATACTCTGAAACGCAACTTCAAACTTCGCCACCGCCCGTCTGTCAAAGTCGGCAAACCCCATTATTTCACAAGTGTCACGTCACGTTGGTTTCCACTGAGAAATTGACTTGTTTTTGACGCGTCGTAAATTTCATGCCAACGTGTCGAAGTCTGCCAAGCGTGAGCTGCCGTGACTGAACAGAGGCCCCGCATAGCACCGTTTATTGTGCGCAATAAGCATCTGTCCCTTACGCTTACGCTTAATGGTTAGAAAGGAATGTTTGTTTTTTATCAGCGACAGAACCTATCGTGCTAAGTCCCCTCGTACGATTTGCATCGTGGAACGCGGCTTTTAAAAGTAGGGCACTCATCTCCCGCGCCGAATGAAAACGTCAAAATCTAAACTGTTTTTTATAACGCCGTGAGCCAGCAAGGCCGCCAAGCCTTAAAGTACGGTGTTAATTTTATCTTTAAATGTATGAGCTCGTCTACGTGTTGCTAGATACCCTCGCTACTATGATGTACTTTTGCAGTTATACATAGATATAGTGTCCCGTAACTTGCAAGACAAACTTAAGGGGAAGATAGGTCACCTAACAAATATAGAAAAACTAGCTTTTGCCCGCGGCTCCGCCCGCGCGGTATTCGGTTATCGCGCGCTGTTCCCTCGGGAACTGTGCATTTTTCCGGGATAAAAAGTAGCCTATGTCACTCTCGGGCCCATAAACTATCTCTATGCCAAAAATCACGTTGATCCGTCGCTTCGTTACGGCGTGAAAGAGGGACAAACATACAAACATACAAACACACAAACATACAAACACACAAACACACTTTCGCATTTATAATATTAGTATGGACAATGGATGAGCTTGCCAAGAGTGACACCAAGACTGACCGGACTAAGTTTTTCAGTTGTCTTCAGTTATTCCTCGGCGTGCAGCGGGATTGCCCAGGATAAAAGTCCCCGGTCTATATTTTAATCCGAAATAGTATATATTATGATGTAGCTGTCCATCTGTTGAACGAAATGTTTTAAGCCAGTTTATTTGTTTGAGTGATTATTTCTTTCCATACAAGCAAAACGTTACATACAAGCATATACGCACACACATGTTTTAAAATATTGTATTTTACCTCTTTATTGCACATAAAACATATGAAAATTAAAGTTCACAAGAGAAAGAGATGTACGAAGGCGACCATATCCCTTAAAGGGATCTCTTCCATTTAAACTTTGAACGATTGAAAGGACAAGAGAAACAAGATTAGACACTGCAATGGAAAGATAAAAGACCGAAAATTTAGTATAAGTATTGATAAACACCTAAATGAGACAGCGAGTGTCAAACTGCGCAATGGGTGCTGTTTATGACGTCACAGCTGTTCAGGTAGCGACCTCGGAGGGAAACCATATTATGTGGTTAGTTCGTTTGTGTCCTCTCAAACAAAATTGTTGACTTAAGTTAGGCGCCTAAATTTACATAAAAGAATCACATAATAATTTTGAGAAATTTACATGCATTAGCATCTGGTTAGTTTTGTATGCAAATTTTAAAACATTTTTTTCTTGACAGGTAATAATTTTTTGACAGTTTTTTCTTAAATTTCTTGCTTAATATTTTATGATATTTTGGTGCGGTATCGATTTAATCTTGATTTTTCCTGTTTCCAGGGCGCCTGAGATCCTAATGGGCGCGAACCACTACTCGGCGGCCGTGGATGTGTGGTCGGTGGGTTGCATATTCGGCGAACTGTTGGGCAGGAGGATCCTCTTCCAGGCCCAGAGTCCCGTGCAACAGGTGAGGTGACTTCTTGAGGTCTAGAAATGGTGGTTTAAGCCCAATGCGTTCAGCCATGTTTTAGCCCTTTAACCCTGACAGCCTTTATTATTTTACAGAGCAGTGTAGGTTAAGGAGTAGTTTATTAGGTAGCGCTAGCTCATCATCTCAGCCTATATACGTCCCACTGCTGGGCACAGGCCTCCTCTCGGAATGAGAGGGCTTGGGCCATAGTTCCCACGCGGGCCCAGTGCGGATTGGGAACTTCACACGCACCATTGAATTGCTTCGCAGGTTTGTGCAGGTTTCCTCACGATGTTTTCCTTCACCGCAAAGCTCGTGGTAAATTGCGCACATGAATTTCGAAAAACTCAGAGGTGCGAGCCGGGATTTGAACCCACGACCCTCAGCTTGAGAGGCGATAGGTCAAACCAGTAGGCCACTACGACTTCCAACGCCACGCACCACGGCTTAGCGCTAGCTCGCCGCTTGGATTTTGTCAGTTTTAAAACATAGAGATACATATCATCATCATCATCAGCCTACAGCAGTCCACTGCTGGATATAGGTCTTTTTAATGGCGTGCCACAACACTATCTTCAGCCCAAAAATTGTATGTAGTTATAATAAATTTGCACATAAGGACGTAAGTCTCTGAGTGTCTGCTTAAAATGCATATTTTGGAACAGGTACATCACCTGAATTTACTGTATTGTAATTGCAAAACGTGAATAATTTAGTTGGTTAACGGTAGCTTTTTTAAATATCTAACTATAGTAAGTGTTTGTAAATCGAGTAATAGTGTGATCATGAACGTGAATTTTACAATAAATAAATAAATCATTGATATCCCCAATCTAAAAGTACCTAAGAAGTATGTCAAAATGGTATGGATGACTGATACCTCAGTATCAGTTCATTTTTTAAAAGATGGCGGGTTGTGGGACCTTGTGCAAGGTCCGCCCGGAGTGCTACCACCATCTTGCTCGCTAATCTTGCCGTGTAGCAGCAGCGCTTGCACTGTTGTGTTTCGGCGTGGAGAGTAAGACAGCTGCTAAAATTACTGGCATTTGAGGTATCCCATCTTAGGCCTCTAGGCATCGGCAATCCTCCTGGTGTTGCAGGGCTTTGGTGATCTCTTACTATCAAGGTATCAAGGTCTCTTGGTCCTCCACATGCTCGTTTGCCATCCAGTGGAATAAAAACAAAGATGTCTCTTGCCCAAAAATGTTCGGGAATCCCTGTTCTAGAACACAGCACCGTTTGTTTCCAGCTGGAGCTAATAACGGAGCTGTTGGGCACCCCGTCGCTGGAGGATATGCGGCACGCGTGCGCCGGCGCCCGCGCGCACATGCTGCGCCGCGCGCCGCGCCCGCCCGCCCTCGCCGCGCTCTACACGCTCTCCGTGCAGGCCACGCACGAGGCTGTACATCTACTGGCGCAGGTATGTCATCATCTCCGGCTTACGTCCCAATGGTGGGCAATGGCCGCCTCTCAAGAGTAAGAGGGCTTGGGTTATTATGGAATGAGGACCATTGAACTGCTTCGTAGGTGTGGGCGTGCTTTCTCACGATGTTCTCCTTCAATGCGAATGTCAGGGTAAAATTTAAAATGTGATTTTGCCCATAAATTCCAAAAAAGTCAGGATGAGAGTCCGGGTTTGAATTTGAACCAACAACCTTCTTCTTGAGGAAGTTATCGAAGTCGTGGTAGCCTACTAAGGAAGAACTAATGCCTAATAACAAGAATAGAAATGGCACCCGACTCGATATAAAAACGCGGCCGCGCAGATGGCTAAAAAGCCATAGATACTCGTAGATTACATATATACTGAGCGGCAAAAAATCTGGACCTCAAATGTGTGCAATAATAGGTAATTTTGTATGGAGAGTGGGCCCAATTTTATGCCGCTGAGTATATTTTCCCAGCTCAGTCTATAACGAAGTAGGGAAACTAAAGTTTGGTCGCGGAACACGAAGAATTTCGTACAATGACCTTTCACTGTGTGTCTCTGTTGCTAGCGCGTAAATATTTGCCGTCGCGCTCGGACAGATGAATTTGTACGAATGCGACGTCAAATATTCACGTGCGAGTGACAGAGACAAGTAGTGGTCATTGCGCGAAATTCTTCGTGTTCCGCGTCCGTACTTTTATTCCGTTCCGGACTTTTATTCAAACTTCGACTTGACTTACTTTTTTCTATTGATCCAGACGTTACTACGTTAATTAATTAGTTCTAAATATTACTTTTCCTCTTAGTTACTGTTTCATTGGTGTTTTTTCCCATCCATATGACTTTCTCTGAACGTCTGTATTTGTTATTAGTCTAATGATTTTATCTTTAGTTTTTCCTTTTATGGTTTACATATTCCAACCCTTTTTAAACAAGTTTTTATATCAGATAGGTATCTACTTAAAAAGATGTGTTTTTATTGAAACAAAAATAGATATTTGAAACAATATAGTTTTTTTCCTGATATCACGCATGTTCTTTCTTTCGAAAGCTTTTATTTTAACTTAATCTGGTAATAACATCCTGGTAGTCCGGCCAGGATAGTCTCCGGAGGACGGAACTTTATAACGGTTAGTGGCATAGACTTGAAATTTGGTATGCAAATGTAGTTTGGGTGACAATGCAAGTACCTAAAGTCAACAAAAAGTACAGTCAGCCAAAAAAGCTTGTATTAAAAATGTTTTTTTTTTTTTACCAAAAACTTTTTGGCTTCTGATACGAGGGCGACACTGAAAGTTTTTAGAACTGGCCACTTGTAAACAATATAATAAAAAAGTAAGTTTAAATTTTTAAAATGGAACTCTTTGCCAATATTATTGAGTATATATTTCATTAATTTGTCATTAGTTTTACGATTTGGCGGCAAATTGAAAATTGTCTGTGTCACGTCAACATGAATTTAACTCGCGAAAATTTTCGTGCAATGATTTTTTATGACTTTCGATGTCATTTAAGTCAACAAGAAAGCTATGATAGACTTCGATTGGCCTTTCATGATGAAGCTCCATCTCGTGCGACCATTTACAACTGGTTTAATGAGTTTAAACGTGGTCGCACTAATCTCACCGACAATCTGCGTGAGGGACGGCCTTCTACGGCGACGACTGAAAATAACATCAGTGTTGTGCAGCGTATGATAGAGACTGACAAAAGAGTGACGTATCAGCAGATTTGGACAAGCTTAGGCATCGGTATGAGTCAAGTGCATAAAATCCTCCATGAACATTTAGCGGTCAGGAAGCTTTGTGCGAGGTGGATACCTCATAATTTGACCGAGGCCCAAAAACTCCGTCGGGTTGATTGGTGCCGTGAAATGATTGAAAGATTTAACGGAGGTGACTCAAATGCTGTTTTCGACATACTTACGGGTGACGAAAGCTGGGTTTACTGTTATGATCCAGAAACCAAGAGACAGTCTGCTCAATGGGTGTTTCCTTTCGAGGAGTTGCCAACTAAAGTGAAGAGAGGTCGAAGCGTGGGAAAAAAGATGGTGGCCTCGTTCTTCGGAAGGACAGGTCACTATGCAACAATTGCTTTAGAGGATCAAAAAACAGTTACTGCAGAGTGGTACACTAACAATTGTTTGCCACTTGTATTGGAAAAAGTTCGGGAGAAGCGACCTCGAAGTAGGATCCTTCTTCACCACGACAACGCCTCGTCGCACACCGCCAGGCGAACGATCGACTATTTAGTGACGTCAAACGTGGAATTACTGGGTCACCCGCCGTATAGCCCCGACCTCGCACCTTGCGATTTTTATTTATTCCCGAAAATAAAAGAAAAACTTCGAGGAAAACTTTTTATGAACACCGAGGAAGCAGTGGGTGCGTTTCAAAAGGCCGTCGAAGAGACCCCTAAGGACGACTGGGCTAAGTGCTTTTCTCAGTGGTTCCATCGGATGCAGCGGTGTATTGATGTGAATGGACACTATTTTGAAAAGATATAATAAAACTAATAACTTGCTAGTTTGCTCAGTTTTTGATTTTCTAAGAACTTTCAGTTTGACCCTCGTACAACGTGTTTCGACAACTCTTACATAGGCAATACGCTTGTCAAACGACCATTGAGTCTGATTCATCGTTTTCGCGACCTATTGTCGGATTTTTCTGTTGTAACAATTGTCACTTATTTTCGACCCCCGTGAATTCCAGATGCTAGTATTCGACCCGGCGAAACGCATCTCGGTCGTGGACGCGCTCGCACACCCATATCTGGAGGAAGGCCGGTTGCGTTATCACTCGTGCATGTGCAAATGCTGCTACAGCGCGCCTCCCGCCGCGCGCCACTACTCGCCCGACCTCGAGCCGGCGGCGCACCACGCGTTCCACGACGGCTGGGAGAGGAAGTTGACGTCTGTGCATCAGGTCAAAGGTGAGGGGAACTTGGGAACTTAGGTTTATGGGGAAAAGAAGCGAGCTTCTGTGCATCAGGTCTTAGGTAACGTAGGTTTATGAGGAAAGAAGCTTACTTATGTGCATCAGGTCAAAGGTGAGGGGAACTTGGGAACTTAGGTTTATGGGGAAAGGAAGCTTGCTTCTGTGCACCAGGTGAACAATGAGAGGAGTTTAGATAACTTTATCACTACATAGTACCTATAAAACAAAGTCGCTTTCTCTGTGCTTAAATCTTTAAAACTACGAAACGGATTTTGATGCGGTTTTTTTTAATACATAGTGATTGAAGAGGAAGATTTATATGTATAATAAAATCCATCATCATATTTAGTACCAGCATTGCACCCGTGCGAAGCCGGGGCGGGTCGCTAGTATTATATAAGAAAAGAAAGCTTACTTCTGTGCCGTTGGAAATTAGAGGAATTTAGGTAACTTAGGTTTATGGGGAAAAGAAGCTTGCTTCTTTACATCAGGTCAAAGGTGAGGGAGCCTTAGATAACGTAAGTTTATGAAGAAAGAAGCTTACTTTTGTGCATGAGGTTAAAGTTAATGGGGTGTTAGGTAACTTAGGGTTTATGGGGAAAGAAAACTTGCTTCGGAGTATCTGGTCAAAAGTGCGGGAGTTTAGGTAGTTTAGGTTTATGGGGAAAGGATGCTTGCTTCTGTGCATCAGGTCAAAGGTAAGGGGACCCTAGGTAACTTTGGTTTATGGGGAAAGAAAGTTTACCTATGTACTTGAGATGAAAGATGAGAGAATAATAGGTAAAATTATGCTCTTTTGGGCTCACTCAGGTGCCTGTAGCCGATGTGTGAAGACCGAGTAAATACACCCACAAATTTAATAGAGAGCCGCGATCACTTACGCAACTTGTGACTCGAACACTGACATTATAATGCTTTGTACCTGCTCGGAAGCCTTGGAAAAAATTTCGACACACGGTAGCGTGTCAAGTTAACAAATTGGCGAGCAGCACCGTTTGTAATTTTATCCGATTATGATTAGTGTAACACCTGTTAACTACGGTCACTACCGATGCCCAATGTAACCTTTAAGTCTCGCTTTCTCATTGAGAACAAAAAAATGATAATCACTAATTTTCTCCTTTACATATGCCGTTTTAACCATTCCGATTATGAATTCGCAGAGGAGATCCACAAGTTCATAGCAGAGCAGCTGCAAACGTCGCGCGTGCCGCTCTGCATCAATCCGCAGTCCGCGGCGTTCAAGAGCTTCGCAAGGTAAGGCGCCGCAACCGCAACCAACAACCAACCGCCAACCGCCACCAACCGACACTAGGTGATTTCTTTGCGATACATAACCTAACACGCTCAGCTATTTAGCGACCACCCGCACCCGATTGTGCCACGATTATTTATATCCGAGTCAAAAGGGATCTCTGCTTGTCTTATGATAAAAATTAAATTAATATTATTTAGTTCTTGACTCGTTGTCACTTTTGACTTGGGCCCGATAGTCCCCTCCGAGACGCACAGACAACACTGCTTAGAGTTAGTTTAATAATTTGTTATAACTTTGTGATGCACAGTTTTGTGTGGTTTCAACACGGTACTAACTTGTTTACGATCGATTTTACCATCAAAATGCGGGTAATGAAATGATTGATTTTGCAGTTTTTTTATTTTATTTTATTGAAAACTTTATGATTGACTGTATTGGTGTAACCGATTGTAAGTACGCCTTTGTTTGAAGGTTTGGTAAGTCAAGCTTTTGTTTTTAATCAATTGTAATACTCCAGTGTTGTCTATGCGGCCGCTTCAGATTTAACAAAGATATAAAAAGAGAAAGCAAACAGTCATCACAACTAAAATGCGTGGCACGGTGCGAGTCTGTAGAGCTGGTCAGCATCGTTGTACATACGCGGAGCCTCGGTCAGTCTCGTCCACAGCCCGGTGGTCGCACAGTGAAGCGCCTATGTCGTGTCCCGCCCGATCCCGTTCCAAACCCCTCCCGCCTTTCGTAGTGTTGATTGTAGGTTTGTGCTATTGTACAGTAATTCATCTACGGCCCTATTTTTGCCAAACCCCAACTTTTGCATGGGTTTATATTATTTTGTTTATCTATAATATTCTCAAAGCTTCCGACACGTCGTTGTAAATACCGACGCACAGAACCGCTGTTTTCAAGCTAAATCAACCCTCTTGAAATAGTGGGTGCCTCTCGCGCTTTACCATAGCACCGCTGTTGTTGAGTAGTTAATAACGTTCTGCTTTTTTTTTCTGTGTTCCTGCGACAGCTCTAGAGCGGGTTCGAAAGCAAAAGTTTGTTCCCCTTTCAAGACTGCGGCAAAAATACTACTGCTATCGCCCGTGATATTTCTGTGCGCCGCGTAGCCCCGGGCGTCCCAGTAAGCGCTTCCGCACGCTATGGCCTTGTGTTGTCCATCCACCGCGAGCAGGACGAAATACTGAACCGGCTCACATAGGCATTTAAAAAAAAATACATATTCCTTGACATATCGACACTATTTTGAAAAAATCTCGTATCTAAAATCAATATGTCAACAAAATTGAACCTTAATCAAATGTTCATAAAGTTCATTATGAAAAATTTACTAATTTTGTGATACGAGTTTTTATAAAGTAGTGACGATATATTCTCGCCTTGGAGCCGGGTGTATTTTGGCGATCTGCATTCGCACACGCCAAGGGGTAAGACAATGCTTCTGAACAATAACAAGTACAACATGCAAAATTTTGTGTCGTAATTTTATTTTGTTTACATGGGCTTGAATGTTGTGAATGGAAAAGCATTGCCTGACCTCACGGATGTCGTTTCGGTAATTTCAAAAGGGTTGATTGTTACCAATACTCGCTCCGTCGTTGCTCGTTCTGGTTGCATGCTGATCCCCCCATTTTCTTGCTTGTGATTAGTTAGATATTTTAATTAATTTGTTTCATATCTTTTGAAAAGAAAATAATGTGTGCAACGTTTTGACACACCATCCATAAAATATTTAATATACTGAAATAAGTTTGGAATCCAAATTCATTCATGAAAGTTAAATTCATAAAATATTGAACTAATCTCTCAAGCATAAAAATGTTTCCTTTAACTTTGATTCGATTTTCTCATCTAAAGACGGGCGAATCTAAAGTTCGCTTCTAATTTAAAGAATGACTGAGATTTAAGTCTGTTGTAGGTACGGATCGTAATGGCCAATGCTATCCTAAGTTCTCGATATTCAAAACTTAAAAAAAAAAACTCAAGTGCTAGTTTGATTCGCATACAGAAGGTTCTGTAGATACCATCGCTCATGTGCCTTAATTAATAGCAGACGATTGGGCAATTTGACTGAACAGCCCTGTAAATGTTTTTCTTTGGTTTTTATTTGCGTTTCAAAACTGTATTATGTTGATTGATCGACGTCCAAAGCGACATTTGGAATAAAAAAAAATCTGAAGAAAATTCATTACTTAGGTGTTCAGTCAACCTATCCTATCCATCTGCTGATATGTTACCACTTGTCAAGTGGGAGTGTTTGTTAGAATACCCCACGAAAGTTAATAAAATTCAGACTATCTGATTATGACTCAAGTGGTTGATTGCAGATTTAAGAAGCAAACAAAAAAAATAGTACCATTTAAAACTTCAAGCCCTGTGGCAGTGATTTGAGTTTGGCACCTTTTGGATACCGAACCCTAAGAAAAGAACCTGAAAGCAGCATCAATAAAGATTTTTTTTTCAAAAAACGCAACTGTTCTGTATCTCTCATATAGTTTAATGTTTAAACCACATGAGATGGAGAGTTTCTTTATTGGCGTGGCTTATCACGAAGTTTCTTTTTATGAGTTTTGAATAAAATTGAGACTAATGATGGCTTCGTAGTGCATGCGTAGAACCAGTGAGCACAGTGCCATGCACTTGGTTGTGGTGAATTTTTGACATATTATTATTATCCAGTAGCATTTTTTTCTTATTGGACGGTAGAATTGATTTGTGATGCAGTTTTGCTATTCAAATTCTCTTTTATTATCATAGTTTTGTGATGAAGAATCTGAATTACAATTGGAAATGCATGCTAAATCTCGGTAAGTTTGTTGGATTCGGGAATGTTATTTATTCATGAATAGTTTAATGATTATTAAGCAATAAAATGCAAAGTGGGTCACCACCCAAAAAGTCAGTCGACGCAACAAGTTATGACGTCTTTTGACATGGCCTTTGAGGGATAGGTATAAAACTAGAACAGAAAGTGAGGATTGTCCAAAGGAAACTTCTTCACTGCGATGATAGTGTAATTTGATTAGGTTTCCTTAGTCTTAGTGGTTTGACCTATGGCCTCTCAAGCAGAGAAAGAGTATCGTGGGCTCAAACCCCAGCTCGCACCTCCTGAGTTTTTCGAAATTCATGTGCGAAATTACATTTTGAATTTACCACCAGCTTTACGGTGAAGGAAACATCGTGAAAAAACTGCTGTTATTAGTAGTTATTAATATTATACTCGTACTAGCTTTTGCCCGCGACTTCGTCCGCGTATTCTTTAGTTTTCAGGGCATATGTTTTAACTAACCCCCGATATAATTGTGACATCTGTATATCTATGTGTAATCGATAACTTATATACCTATTTTCATAGTTCTTAGTCCAGAAATAAGAAAATTTCCATACAAACTTTACCCCCCCCCCCATTTTACCCTTTTAGGGGGGATTTTTATCTATTTCACCTATACAGATAATTTTTGATTGTAATCAAGAACTTGTATACCTATTTTCATACTTCTAAATTCAGAAATGAGAAAATTTCCATACAAACTTTACCCCCCCCATTTTACCCCTTTAGGGGGGAATGGTATCCATTTCACCTACATAGATATTTTTTTATTGTAATCGAGAACTTATACACCTATTTTCAGTCCAGAATTGAGAAAATTTCCATGCAAACTTTACCCCCCATTTCACCCCCTTAGGGGATGAATTTCTAAAAATCCTTTCTTAGTGCTCACTTACATCATAAAAAGAATATCTGTACCAAATTTCAAGTTTCTAGGCCCAGCGGTTTGGGCTGTGCGTTGATATATAACCCAGTCAGGTTTGCCTTTTATATATATAGATATCTAATGGGTTTTACACATAAAAATAATTCCGTGGGAATATTAGTGTAAAAAGTAGCCTGTGTTTTTCCCGAGAACCAGCTGGTAAATGATAAATTTCATTGAAACTCGTCGAGACATTTTGGCGTCTGACTCAAAAACTCTTCGCTTTTATAATTAGTAGGATTGAAATACTTCTCATGATAATTGCATCTCGAATCCAACATGCTCGCACGTGGCGCGGGTGCACCATTTGCCGCGGCTCGCTCTAACCGCCGGTCGGCATTGCAGCTCCACAGTGGCGCATCCCTCGGAGCTGCCGCCCTCGCCCCACCAGTGGGAATGACGCGAGACCCGGCGCGGCTTCGACAAGCGACGCGCTGTCTACACTGACACACGATAACCGACCACGCAACGGCGTCGCGTTCCGAACTTAGCTCTGCGCGGTGTTAGCTCACCGCGCGAGCCGATATCACGACACAGGAACAACAGATCATAGAAATGGAGATACATCTATTAGCGAGTGCGCAAAATCTATGGCTGATACGAGTACACCGAATACGGCTACAGTGGTGGAACTTGTAATTGTGATTACATGTATCTTTTTTGTATGATCTGAGTGGATTTAAGTATGTTTTGTTTTGTAAAATTACCACGGAAAGAGGTCCTTGTAACTATCAATAATTCCCCAGTTGTCTATGATGGGGAGAACGTTCTTTTCGTGGTTATTCTATGATGTCATTGGGTTTTCTGTATGTCTTGTGGGATAATGTTGATTAAGAAGATTAGAACGCGTCACAGTAACTCTTTGATGTCTATGGGGTTGTTTTGATCGGATTTCTATGCTGATCGATATATATACATCCTTTTATCGATGGATGATAAAGGCATACTTTGACATTTTATATAATAGTTAATTACTAAAAAAATCGATGAGCGCAGAAATTGTTTCTTCACTAGAATTTCGTTTGAGGATTCCGTTGATTTGCTTTCTTCTAAATTAAATCGATAGCGATTTGCAACTGAAAATGTAAAAAACCGCACCATACCTCATCGCGATAATAATAAGAAGAGCGCATATTCATGTTAGATTTAATCTTTTACTGTACCTATTCATCTGTATCACGGGCCGTATATAATAAGCATAAGAATATTTTTATTCGCTATTCGCAAACACATTCACATACAGAAAAAAATAAGAAAAAAACACTAATAACACTACAGAGAAACTTTAAGAGTATCGTAGCAAGAATATTTACTTAGCTAAAAAAAATTATAACATGCTGGTTTTGTTGCTGTTTTGTACGCAGAAAATTCCAAATGCGGCCACATCACAATCTGTACCGTATTTATTCAAAATACGCCCGTGTAAAATAGAAAGCAAAACACAGACCCTGTTGACGCTTCTTGTTACACTCTACCAAATATATTTTTTCCTATTTACTTATAGCGTAGTGTAGAGTTGTGGGTAGTTTAGCGTAGGTCGGTTCCTCGGAACAGAGGTCGAGCGAATCCGTCGCTGAGAGCGATATGATTTTATACAACGAAGTCTCCGCAACTATACGAATAAGTCATCAAAACGTGAAACAGGACACAGTGAAATGATTTGAAGTTGAAGTGATTTATTACGCGGCACAACCCGCGGCTTTGAATGGACTTTTAGGGCTTGTATTAAATTACTTACTGCGCTCTTGTCTGATATTACAAGCATTTAATTGTATAAAAAAACTATTGAAATATCAGATTAAGTGCAGTCGTTTAATACTAACCTGAGCGTAAGCAAAACGCTTGAGAAGTCGATCTCTTCTCTAACGAGAATCAGTTGGATAAGGCGTCACGATGGCGTTAGCGCCTTTAGTCTAGTTATGTTCATTAATTTAGCGATTCCATGTAATTATAGATTTGTATGTAATTATAACGTGTAGGTTTCATTGTGTGCCTCATTGTGTTTCGTATGGACATTGCTAGCAATAAACGTTGCAATATATCTAATTAAAATAATAAATGTGTTATAAACGTTCTGATCTTCATTTTGTATGACCGAATTATTGAATTATCGTTTTCTATGTGTTCCCTGTTTTAAATATTTAGCTAAGGGCGTTTACAGGCGCCGGCGTCGTACTTAATGTAGATTTCAGTTGTGTGCCAACGCGCGAATCTCCCGGCCGGCCGTCTGCACGCGCCCTTACTTTACTTATATCATAATTATTGTGTATCTTAAGCTTACTCCTAAACACCATTGTATGTAACATCGACTGAACATTTTTACGTAGTTAGGATAGATACAATTAGAAGTATTAAAACTACTAACCTACTCGGTACAGCAAGTATATAAATAGAAAAAGTACGAGTTCTAAGTACTATTAATGCGGTAGCGAGGCGCGTAGGGAATGTAAATGTAATGGATACATGTGTATTTCAAGCATTTATAGATTTAGAGGTTTGTAATAAATAAAATAAGTATACTGGAGTGTTAGTGCGCGTGTACAATGTAGTTAATTCTTCATTGGCAAATAATCGTATGAATATTCGTACTATAATTAGTTCAAAATTGATGTTTCTATTTGTGTTTTTGTAGTTCGCGCCCCTAACATGTGTATGATATTATAGTGACTCGGTGTGAGTGTCAAGAGACGTCGTAGCCTTAAAACTAGTTCAAAACTATATAAACGATAACAAAAAGAAAAAAATGTAAATAAATAAAGGTATAGTATTAATTTTAGACTCTAGTGTGGTTTGGGAGGTAAGCAGTAGTAAGCTCACACACGTTTGTAGGTTGACTTGCTTGTTGCAACCGCTGCATACACAATTAACGGCTAAAAAGCTAACTACAAATTCAATCTTCGAATGAAGCTAACTCATAACAATAATCGAATTTCACTTATCAAATTCATCATGATCACACATGCTGACTACCAAATGGGTCAATAATATTTTGAATTAGGTGTAACCTAAATGCTTTTTACTATGAAACACACGTTTAACATTTTGTTGGACCCATCATGACTGGTGATATTAGTTTCCGTTTTTACTACTCATCCACACGGTATAGGATGGGGATAGAAAAAGATGGCAATTCAACCGCGAGCCTCTGAACAATACAGCTTCTGTTGGAGCGATAATATAACTGAGCAATTACGAAGCAGCTTCAACTACTCATATTACCGTTATTGCACGCCACAGTCACAGTACAGTGCTGCTAATTGTCACGACAGACTGACCCTCTGCAGAAATAGCATTTTAATTTGCACATTTTCTTTCAAAGATCCCAGAATCTTTACAATGAGTTAACGCGGGTTACTTATGTTAGCGGTTGCAACATGCCGGTGTCGATGGTACAAAGGAGGCGAGGCCGGCATTCGGATGTAAATGTACAGGCCCGGCCCGCGACACCCACCTTGCCTTACTCAGTTAACTGTCACTGTGATCCGCTAGGCGTAATTATTGGAACGGGCCGCCACAAGCCCGTCATGTCTGACAACTTTTTGTGTTTACTGTACGTAATGTATTGTAGTTTTTTGGAAGCCAGAACAAAACCACGAACGACAAAGTCTGCTGTGAGCACATGTTAAAAACAACCCTCTTTCGCAGTCGGGTAATAACCCTGATTATACATTTTGGTGTTTTCGATCAAATATTATGTTGTTTTAATGTGTTATGTTTTTTGTAAAGAGATGCATAAAGAGCTTGTGGCAGTCCTAAACACACACCCGTATACAGTCACTACGTGCGACTATGTACATATAGAAAAGTGTTTTTTGCTCTTCTACTTATCGGTTTTTCGAAATTGCTTACCGATTGAGTCCCGCAAGCTAAGTGTATTCAGGTCCAGGGTTTTATCATTACAATGTTAACATACCTTACCTAGTTACATGAAACGTACTTCATTACATTACTTACTTACTTTTTTTTACTTGGCTTCAAATGCAAACAAAACCACTACAAAACATCACAACACTTTAAAATCGTGACTAAATTAGTTACGTACATACAATTTTATTTTGATTCTAAGTCTGGACTGGAATGCGCTTCAGCAATAATTTTAATGCCGATGATCGATTGGATGTATGTAAATAAGAATATAATAAGTAGACGCTTAGTGGTAATCGGCGTACGTAAAAGGTTAGACGCCCGCGCAGTACGGCAACTGTGGACACGCTTCTTATTTTATGCCTCGAGCACACTTTGACATGCGATCAACTGACGACTGCAAATAGAACTTGAAAATTGTTTTGTTTTACTATTATGGTAACGTTACTTGATGGTAATTTCATAAAATACCTATACTTTAGCCACAGAATTTTTTCTAGAAAGAAAACTGTGCAGTATAAAACGGCTGCGTTTCGCAGAGCATTTGCAAATACTTTCGAAAGTTGCACGTAATCTCGAGTTGTGTGCGTGTTGAAGTGTGTGGCTGGCTTTATGTTATGTACGTATCGCGTTTCCAGACTTTCAGAGATCTCGTATATTTTAAGTTTCGCGTACACGACTGTCTTCACACACAAGTGATCTTTAGTTCTAGGACGTATAATTTCCTCTTTTAGTAATGGTCAGTCAACGCTTTTATTCTATTATTATTATAATTTACTCGAATTATTAAACAGCAAGGGAGCATATCCCAATTTTTTTCATTTATGTAAATAATGATTGCAATGCTTAGGTTTACTTTCAATAACGATCTTAGTTTTATTTAATATCACCACAATTAAATTTTATATGTAATCCTGATTTATATTTAAAAACGAAAAAAAAAAAATACAAAAAATTATAAAATAACTATGTCGTTTGTGATTGTTTTTCTTATTTACCAGTCGTAATGTACATAGTAGGTATTTTGTGCACTGATAGTCGACTTTAAGTTACTCTAACTCTAGTTTATAATATCAAATGGCTGTATTAATTCTCGTTGTAACGCCCAAGACAAAATGTTCACTTATAAGACTTAGTAGTTGGAATGTTTGTTTTGCGATGGTGTCGTGACCTCTGTCGACGTTTCCTGTGTATAGTTGGTTTTAGTTTAATTTTGTAATGATGGACTTTGTAGTAACTTTAGTTCTGATGTGAGGGAGTGTAAGTGTAATTGTAAATATATGATACGTGTTTCTGTCGTGTACGGAATTAGTTGCATTTTACCATTGTTGCGACCTGCCAAAACTATTGTAATAATTTTTGTAGCGTATGCCCGCGCGGCCGGCGGCGTTACAGCGATGGGTCTCCCGCTGTCATTCACTTTGGTACTGTCACTTGGATCACTCTGGCTCTTGTACAAACTGTAACTTGTAAGGGTCGAAGTGACATTATTGGAGCTGAAAGGTTGTAACGCGGCGGCCGGCGGGCGTAGTTGGCGCGAGCTGCTAGCGATTGTGGCACCGGCCTCGCGATACTGTAACAATAAACTACTGCATAATTATCTTGCGTTTTTTTTAGCTCTCCTTTCACCATTAAATATTACAGCGCAGCTCCCTTATCACAAACGTTATAAGCGTTACAACTTTACATACTTCAGTAATTGGCTCCTTTTTATAGGTGGGTAAGGCTCACGAGCGCTCCGCCCGCCCGTTCCAGTGTGCTACGAATATTGATGCATACAATAACTATTTGCGTCAACTTCTGATACAAGTAGTTTCTCTTTGAAGTGAAGTATTCATTCTTATATTAGTAGAAACGGGCCATTGTTTATATGCATCAATATTCGTAGCACACTGGAAAGGGCAGCCAAAACGCTTGTGGGCCGTACCCAGGTATGAATAATTGTATAAGAGGAATTGTAACACTTGTAACTTTTGAGGCACAGGACCCAAGTCAGAAATCACTCCGCTAATAGTTACCCAACATAATTGTTGATTTGATATTTTTTCACACCGCGTTTTTTAAATCGCGGTGTGATAATATAGAAGCGCGTTTTTTGTAGAGTAGTGTAACTCGCGTGCGTATCGCGTTTGTATTAATACTATTGATACTCCTTGTATTGCTCTACAGCAACTACAAATGCAGTTTATTGTGTCTACTCTCGATCTATTGAGGTATTTTTTAAGTAGGTATATGAACATGGGCGCCGGAATGGAGGTGGAAATTTGTGAACATGCACCCCCCAAGCGTAAAAGAAAATGCAATGACAAAACTAAGATACAGAATGAAACCTATAAATGCACCTCTATATTCAAACACCCTTCTGAAAAGAATCCTACCGGGGCCCATGAATATGAACAAATTCAGTATAAATAGCATAAGGTGACCCAGAGCTATTTTAGTTGGGGGGGATATTTTATTGTCGTCCTTACGACGCCATGTTCGTTCATGTGTGTTGTGTGAAGACATTCTTCTGAAGAACACAACGTAAAATGGCCGAGAAGAACATGGCGTCGTAAGGACGCCATCAGACGGCTCAGATACAATATCCCCCCAAATCACGAAATAGTAAGAGGGTTTTTAGCAAGCATGACGTACAGATAACGCTCATAAATATTTTGTTGATCACAAATATGACTTTACGCGCCATCATGCGCTCTCTTTTCCACAGTGTGTTTATGAAAGTGTGTTGCACCGAGACGTACTAAAATTGACTTGTTCATTGTTGTTCTGAGGACGGATAGCCGTGCAGTGCTGCAGTATGGAGATATACGTTCTTATGGTATTGATGCTATTTTGTGGTAAGTAATTACATAGTTTTAACTATTTAAAAGTTGATGGATAGAAAAAAAAGTAGACGAAAAAGAAAGAAAGTGAGAGTGGATCTAAAGAAGAAGTGAATGGTTGGTTGATGGAAAGTTGATGGTCCCCACAGGTAGGTAGGTGGAAAAAATATCCATATACAAACAACATGATACAGTCAGCATCAAATATATCGTAGCAGCCAAAGTGTTCAAAAACTTCGGTACGCCATATTTTGTATCGCGTGCCGAACTATTTGACCAATATTTGACACCGACTGTACAAGTGGACAAATATTTCAATTCGAAAAAAATACTTAGGTAAAAGTTTTATATGGAAGTTGAACCACAAGAAGACTATTTGACCTAAGACTATCTCCCTCCATATTAATATTTATTTATGTTAGAATTTCATTGTTTTCCCCTTGTTTCGTATTAGTAATCCTTTGACATCATGTATCAATAACTGGCTCTGAATCATTTAAAATTTTGTAATAACTAGTAGTTATTTATATATTTGCGAAACAAAAACCTAGTCACATAGCCATTCGATAAATCTCAACGCTGCTACATATTTATCATTGCCTGCTTATCAGCTGGGCAGTGACCACTTAATTAGTATAATTATGTATTATTGTGTATCAATACAAAGTATACTAAATGTTTTAGAGTAAATATTCGGACCGACGGACGGACGGATAACAATGTGATCCTTTACGAGCTCCGTTTTTTCCTTTTTGTACGGAACCCTAAAAATTAGTAATCAATGAAATCTTAGCTTCCCCTCGCATTAAATTTTTAATTAACTCGTGCTTAATATCTATTTATTTACTTACATTTAAATGACAATGAAATCAATATATTTATAAAATAAAAAAATAACGAAATGAAGTATCTACCTATAACCAACCTATCTAAATATCGTCACTGCTTTAAAAAAAATTGTAGCTCAAAATAGATAATTTTTCTTAGTGAACTTTATGGACATTACATCAAGGTTCCATTTTGTTGACATATTGATTTTAGATACGAGATTTTTTCAAAGTGACGATATGTATAGTGGCGGAAACTGCATCTCTTTCCAGGGTGGAACCTTTGTGCTACTAATGTAATCTTGCTATCCTTTTATGGGTTTGCCAAAGAAATGAAATCATAGTGAAATTGGCTATGAAAAAGTTCCACCCGGTATGTGATTCAGTTTCCTTTTTTTTTATGCGACTGGAAGGCAAACGAGCTAGTGGGTCTCCTGGTGGGAAGAGATCACCACCGCCCATAAACATCTGCGACACAAGGGGTATTGCAGACGCGTTGCCAACCTAGAGGCCTAAGTTGGAATACCTCAAGTGCCAGTAATTTCACCGGTTGTCTTACTCTCCGCGCCGAAACACACCAGTGCAAGCACTGCTGCTTCACGGCAGGATTAGCGAGCACGATGGTGGTTCCTCGACTGTACCTAACAGTAAAACTATAAAAAGTCTGATCTTCAGAGATTTGTTCGTCTGATCAAATTCTAATCATCAATTTCCAGACTCAGCCAATCTCTCACCATTCACAACTAAGCAATATCGCACCGACTATGAATATAACGAACACTCCGATGCTTTTTACAAACTCCACATCGAAACGCGCTCGCAGGAGAGAGCGAAGCAGAGCTGCCAAGTCGAAGGCGCGGAGCTCATGCTGCCGAAGACACTGCGAGATATCCAGCAGGTTATAACTAGTTCTTGGTAAATATTAAAGTGTTGTGATCGCTCAGTTAACATCATTTCACGATTATTACCACAACGAGACTTAAGGGGCTCCTAGACGGGCCATATTTTCACGAAAATGTATAGCTGCAATAGTGTGGCTGGCAGCATCAGCCAGCATTTACGGCCAGACTATGCAACACTCGGCAATATTTTTAGTATGGCCGGGATATATTGTCACATATTTTTAGTGTGGCCGATGAATGTTTAGGGTTTCAGACATATTTCCGGAATAATCGCTTTGCAATCGAAAATACTGCAATATTTCTCAGCCACTTTTATTGTTGTCTCGCTATACGGCATAAGTGCGTCCCTTTCTTATGCTACGTGAAGTATGCTGCAATTCGTTTAAGCAGCATAGCATATGTTCGTGTTCGTTTCTGTTTAGTTTCGATGGCAGCAAAGTAAATACGGACATCTAAATTTTTTCAAAAATGCTTTTTTTTTACAAAAAAGTTCTTACTTCCAGACTTAAAATATCTAACGTATCACGCTTATTTAAATAAGGTCGAATCCACATTTTTCTTGTTTTTTCTGGTTCTGATTTTGCTTTTAAAACAATGTAAGCTGCTGCAACGCGTATGAGTTCGTCAGCCATACTAGCCATGTATGTAGCTCATGTAAAGCCAAAATAATGAGCCATATACTGCTGCAGAAATATTGCCGAGATATACATTTTCCAGCCATATGCTGCATTAAAATGTTTTTTGTATTGCCGGGATATAATCTGCAATGTTGTAGCCACATAATTCATCAAAAGTCCGCCCGTCTAGGAGCCCCTTTAGAGAAACTAGATACGAGTAGCATTGGTGCCCACTTCGTTCGTTTGTTTAAAAAGTTGACGAGCATCATCTTTTCTAATAATAATTTTTGCTAAGACGGAAGGAGGGGTGACGGTGATCATGGACATGTTAAGCACAGTAATATCAAGCAATGGACAGCAATGAGAATCCCATTGCAACACACGTTTATTTCCTCGCCAAGATTTGGTAATTGATAATTGTATTAATCTTTCAATACATTATTGGTTTTGATGAACCGTCAATCTAACGAACGACATACTTTTTATGAGCTATCAAAAAGTGATTCTCTCACTGACTTTGTAGGTATGTCTGTACTCGTAGTAAGCTACAACGTTAGGTACTCTTTTGCCAAATCAATTTACTAGTACCTAATTCATTTATATCAAGACAACTTAAGGTCTAATATTTATTTATGTTAGGAATAGGTACTTACCTATGTGAAATTTGTTTGTCTAAAGCTGATTTTTCTGAAAGCTTTGCCTTAGAATTTATTGCGACAATCATAAAGTGAATAGTATTTATTTTTAAGGAAGCTTTACCTAGTTCTAAAATTATACTTTAACATAAACGTTCAATCATTAGGTACATTTGTTCTCAAACTAAGTAAATATGTAGCCTGATATAAATTACCTATATATGTAAAAGTACAACGTTCTCTTCATAGGTTCACGGGATGTTGAAGAAATTTCCAGACCTCGGTGACATCGTGATGATCGCAAGCGACAAGCAGGAACACGATCCTGTGGACGAACCGGCGTTAGTTAACCGTTAGTTAGTTACTTGAAGCTTTAATCATTCGTTAGCCTTTTATCTGTGTATCTTATGGCCGTGACCCTAGTGATACTATGTTGTTTTTGTACCTACCTCGATATCTCAGCGAAGACTAATCACATTTTTTTTATACACGAGGGGGCAAACCTAACGTGACGGTCGCCTGACGGGAAGCAATCACCGATAATAATACATAAACATAACATCTAGCTAGTTACTACGTAGGAGATTCGAGGGTCGTGTTTGACAGTCGTTGTTTAATTCTGCACTAGGTATTCGTCCAATTCTCCGTTGAAAGGACCCCGGACCTAGAGTATAAAAAATGTGGTTTCAGTTAAATATCCTGAGATTTTGATATGTGATTTCAAAGCCCTGAACAAAAGTCTCTAAAGGTGCTACCTGTGTTTCCGGTTCCCTTTTAGAATTTAGTTTACTTAGTTTTTAGAGACTTTTGTTCAAGACTTTGAAATCTATAACATATCAAAATCTCAGGACATTTAACTGAAACCACATTTTCCATACTTTAAGTCAGGGGTCCTTTGGCCTTCTTATGTAAAACCTGAGGCCGTATTGTCTAATGTTTGTATACGAAAACTGTCATTTGATTGTCATCGCGAGTGTGTCAGATAACGTAGACTCTCTCAGGTGACAATACCAAATAATCTGATATTGACATCCCGGTGGTTCGGCCAGGATCGTCTCCGCAGGACGGAACTCCTCAACGATTGATAGGATCGACTTGAAATTTGGTATAGAAGTGTAGTTTGGAATCGGAAGACAATGCAAGTGTACAATACAGCCAACAAAAAGTACCTACAGTCAGCAAAAAAGCTTGTATTAAAAAAAAAACTTAACAACAGTTTATATTGTATCTTGTAATGGTCTTGTTCTATAGTGGAGCCGGAACCCAAGTCGTATGACTCTGGCTGTGAGGTGATCACGCGCGCCGGCGGTATCGCGGCGACCCCATGCTGGCGGTACGCGCCGTTCATCTGTAAGGTAGAAGCGCGCGCGGCGGTCTACGACGATCAATGCGGAGTTTTCGGGAAAGGTGAGCAGAGGGGATTACTCGCAGTAGCTCCTCTTGATCTTTCCTTTCATATTAATAATAAGTATTTTTAAATAATTATATGTGCATTAAAGAGTGTATAAATACGTACAAATTCCCTATATTTAACTGAACAACGTCAATTGGTGTCTTAAATATTGAAACTCTCCCATTAAACTGTCTAAACATTTACATTTCTTTATTTTAAGAGTTTTTACATTTAAGAGTACAATACAATACAATACAAAGACTCTTTATTGACCACCAGAAATAGTAAGCGATACAGAAAACAGATACAAAGAGAAAAAAAATTACAAGGTAAGCAATAGGCAGCCTTATCGCTTAAGAGCGATCTCTTCCAGGCAAACTTTTTTACAGAAATAAGGAAGTACTAGTTTACTTACAATAGGTAGGGCATCTAAAGTAAATGGCAGCCTAAGGTATAAAATACTTAAACTTTGAATATTCCGTACAAAATACGAAACCCTTAGAAAAATATTACTTAATTTTTTCATTATGGCTACGGAACTCTATTTTGGGCGTGTTCGACACGCTCTTGGCCGGTTTTTTACGTTTCAGATTACATATCCAGGATCTCAACGACTGGCAGCTGCTATAAGATTCCTTCCGTCAGCTTCACCTGGAACGAAGCGTTCGCGGAGTGCGCTGCGGAGGGAGCCCACCTCGTGGTGCTCAATTCTCAGGGAGAACATGAAGTGAGTGAGCCATCTCACTCGACCATAGCCGCGGCTTTGCCCGCGTAAATGTTTGTTTCTTATGGTACGGTTTCGTGAAAAAGTCCTCTGAATTGTCATACAAAATGACAATGTAAACAAGGAGGAACGAAGGATCACACTTGTGTGTACCTAGTCTTAATTATAATAAATGCGAAAATTTGTGCGTACGTGCGTGTGTGTGTGTGTGTGTGTGTGTGTGTGTGTGTGTGTGTGTGTGTGTGCGTGCATGCGTGCGTGCGTGCGTGCGTGCGTGCGTGCGTGCGGAATGCCGAATAACACATAATTACTTAGACTTTTTATATAAGTATGCCATCGCTGGGATTAGACATGAAATTTCACGGGAATATTTTATATTATTTGTGATATCTACGATGTAATTTTTAGGAATTCCCATGGGAAAATACCTAGTAAAATCCTGGAATATCAATTTCAATTGCCGCATCTAATGAACGAGAGCGAAGCCGCAGGCAAGCGCTAGAAAATTTATAATACGGGCCGACTCAGGTATACAAAACTTAGGGAACCAACTGTGAACTATCTTCATATTTTGTTCAGGTAGTACGGGATCTTCTCAACAGTGGCCAGCTGCCGGCTGGATTGGCCTCAAGCTACTTCTTCTTCGCTGGCATCAGGGCAGACCGCCCGAAAGACGGTGCAACTCGAGTCTTCAGAACTGTCCTAAGTATGTATCTGGTGCAAGAAATGACAATGAAATTAATAGGTACGGGTTAGGCTGCGTTTCCGCTAGAGATGTGCGAGGATGCGTTGTGAGGAATATGTTTCCCATAAACTGATAGAAAGGCTTCAAAGTTAAAGTCAAAGTCAAAATCTTTTAATTCAATTTAGGCTGTAACAATTTCATTTGCTATCCTCGCTTCGCTGAGGTGTTTCTGAACTCAAGTGTCAGCAATCGAAGCTCGCATTCATTAGAGATGTAGATTACCTACTTAATATAACCTTGTAATCATATATTCTAATTAATTCCAGATCAAACACTTGAAGAAGCTGGCTACACCGAGTGGTCAGAGAATGAGCCTAACAACTACAAAAATTCGGAATTCTGTGGGTCCATTTTCAAAACCGACGGGAAATATAACGATCTCGCTTGCGTTGACCGTTATGGTTTCATATGCGAGAAAGAGATGCGACCTGTATAAGTGTAGGACATATATTTTGTAGATTTTATATTTCATTATTATTAGTCATTTAAATAACATTATCACTAATATAATATAATAAAATAATATTATTTATTTGTTGTATTATTGTTATGGTACTTACCAAATCTATACATATAATAAAGCTGAAGAGGGTCGAAAGTCTGTACATGGAAGATATTTGAAGAAAAGTTAGCTGGGGATACTTAGAATCGATAACAGAACACGTTCCAATAGTTTTTAGAATTTTTGTCTGTTTATCTGTTTATCTGCTTGTCGTTTTTTTGTACGCGCATCACATGAGAACGGCTGAACGGATTTTGGTGCAAACTTTACTAATCTGTCGAGAAAATCCCCGGCCAAATTATAGGCTATCAAAATTCAACCCTTAGACTATAAAAATTCAACCCTTAAAAGAGGAGGTAGCCACTACACTCGATTGAGTTTGCACCTTCAGGTTTTCAAATACGTGCTATGACTATCGAGTACCCCGCTATACTAACAGATGGCGCTGAAATTAATAACGTTGTGACATGATTAAGTCGCTGAGTAAGGATTTTGCCAAATTAAGAAATTTAGAAGAGGGGGTACGGATATCAACAAATTTAATTGAATATTTTAAATGATAATGAACAAAATTAAACGATAGTAAATTAATTGCCACACATTGCGGTGCCATTTTTTGGAGAACTGAGTAAACATTAAGTAATGAAGAATAAATGGGTTTACATAATGTAATATCGACACACATATAATTGCATAATTATTTGATATCATTTTATTACGATATAATACAAAATTATGAATTCACGGTGTACTGCCTTTTCGGCGAAATATGTTTCTCCAAATTTCACTAAGCAACCAATCTTTCGCCGAAGTTTCATTTGGCAAACCAATCGTTGGCATAACTTTACTTCGCATTTTTCTTATTTCGCAACATTTTAATATTGCAAAATTTTACTTCGTCACACTTTTACGTGGCAAATAATTATGTAGCAAATGATTGGCTTAGACAAATAACAAATTGTCAAATAACATTTGACCAATTTATATGTTACAAAGATTTACTTCAAAATTTGTGCGAGCGAGCGAAGCGAGCGAGCAAGATGGTTCGGAGCAGAAGCGACTTGGATAGTTTTAGGTTCAGAAGGCTAAGGCGGGAGCGAAGCGGAGCGTAGCTCCCGCCTTAACCTTCGATGTTAATTTTTTTTATAGCAGCCAGTATAACCTGCCACTAGGAAAGTAGGTTGGATGCCATTCGACATGTTGCTAAGTTAAGGTATGCCAATCAATACATTTTGACCAAAACATAAATGACATCTTCAAAAAAATCCCAGGTAATAATATGCATAATAATAATTTATCGGATTATTAGTTGGGTAATGATATCAGTGCGAAATGTTGAGTTGGGAAATAACATTTCGCCTAAATAAAAATATGGGATAAATAGTTTGGGAGCTAGTAATTTGCTAAATAATTTTCGCCAAAACATTAGTAAACCAAAAATCATTTGCGGAGTAAATGTCAAACGATTTGGGGCTCGCCTTTTGTACGCGTTACTTTGCCTTTCTGTATGTACCTAAAATTTTATTCTTTGAGTATGATACATACCTATAGGCATTTCAATCTACCGCTGTACCCTCTATCTCTCCGATTTCAACAAATTTTGGGAGGTAGACTCAGTCCATGATTCTGAGCTGTAAAACAGAGTCTCCAGATGTGAATGTGAATAGTAGATAGAGAGAAATGCCCATAGATGAGAAACTTAGTGAACAGGTTTTTCAGTTGATATTTATCCGCAGTTTGAAAAAAATTTCGAAAATCCCATGGAATCGGAAAATGTGGGCACTGAAGTTTGTGAGAAAATCTGATTAGGTAGGTACTCTGGAACCAACTGTATCGTAACCAATGATATTATAATGTTACTATCGTAACGTATGTAGAAGCTCACTGATCGTAACCCACTGTGAAGCCTTTTCGTAGAAAAAGTCATAGTGACATCGCATTGCTTTACAAGGGAATTTATTGACACTGATAAAATTCAACTGTGCGTCAGGACCCAAAGGTTTACAATACAATACAATACAAATACTCTTTATTGTACACCAGAAACTACACAACTTTGTTGTTTACTAATGTTTCGGGGAAAAACGTTTGGCAACCTGATTCATTTCACCACTTTTCATTTCCCAACTGTTTAATATTTCTGAAACTGTAAATATTTCATGATTTTTAGGGTTCCGGAGCCAAAATGGCAAAAACGGAACCCTTATAGTTTCGCCATGTCTGTCTGTCTGTCCGTCCGCGGCTTAGAGCGTGTTGGACACGCCCAAAATAGGGTTCCGTAGCCATTACGAAAAAATTAAGTAATGTTTTTCTAAGGATTTCGTATTTAATACGGAATCTTCCAAGTTTAGGTATATTTTATACCTTACGCTGCTCATAAACTACTAATAATTCTCAAGCAAACTTAGCCGTTATAGTTTTTCATGGAAGTTTGATATACTGATTACCTATTCTACCTACCTATCCTGAATTTTTTCAAATTTTTCCACCCACCGGTTTAGATTTTGGAGGGGGGGGGGGACGCTCGATTTTAATGAAAATTGGCACTTTAAAGTTGAATATTTCGCAAACATTACTGAATCGAAAAATCGTTTTAGCAAACCCTTAATAGTTTTAAATCCTGAAAAAATTAAAGCGGCTGCGCCGCTTTATGTTATTTTGATAGTTAGGCTTTACACATGAGCGCCGCAGGCGCCCAATAGTCAAAGCGGCTACGCTGCTGTGAATTATATCCTCCTAAAGACTCTAATATGGGCGCCCCAGGCGCCCAATAATGAAAGCGGCTGCGCCGCTTTATATTACTTTGATAGTTAGGCTTTACACATGGGCACCGCAGGCGCCCAATATTGAAAGCGGCTGCGCCGCTTTATATTACTTTGATAGTTAGGCTTTACACATGGGCGCCGCAGGCGCCCAATATTGAAAGCGGCTGCGCCGCTTTATATTACTTTGATGGTTAGGCTTTACACATGGGCGCCGCAGGCGCCCAATATTGAAAGCGGCTGCGCCGCTTTATATTACTTTGATAGTTAGGCTTTACACATGGGCGCCGCAGGCGCCCAATATTGAAAGCGGCTGCGCCGCTTTATATTACTTTCATAGTTAAGCTTTACACATGGGCGCCGCAGGCGCCCAATATTGAAAGCGGCTGCGCCGCTTTATATTACTTTGATAGTTAGGCTTTACACATGGGCGCCGCAGGCGCCCAATACTGAAAGCGGCTGCGCCGCTTTATATTACTTTGATAGTTAGGCTTTACACATGGGCGCCGCAGGCGCCCAATACTGAAAGCGGCTGCGCCGCTTTATATTACTTTGATAGTTAGGCTTTACACATGGGCGCCGCAGGCGCCCAATACTGAAAGCGGCTGCGCCGCTTTATATTACTTTGATAGTTAGGCTTTACACATGGGCGCCGCAGGCGCCCAATATTTGAAAGCGGCTGCGCCGCTTTTTATTACTATGACAGTCCCGTGCTATTTCGAGGGCACATCAGGTGCCCATTGTTCAAAGCGGCTACGCCGCTTTGAATTAGTATCTCGTCACAGCTGCCATAAGATTTTAAATTACTAGGGGCCATTACTGCCGTCCTACCGAAGAAGGCGGCAAAGGGACTTTAGCGGCTTTTTAACTTTTTGATACGTGCATACTCAGAAAAAAATTCTGCGTCGAACGGTATTGACTTTTTTTTTCTATGACAGTTAGTTCTCGAGATACGCAGCAGTTAAACGACACATATTTTGATTTTTGTTAGGGTTTTATAATCTAAAAAGCCGTGATTGGTATTAAATAAGCTAAAAAGACGTTATGTATCATTAGCCGCCTTATATCATGCTTAAAATATAACACTTTTCTAAGCTAAAAAGCGCTTATCGATCATTCATACTTTAAAAAGCGGTTAAGTTCGTTTAACGAGGTTTTAATGAATTTGTCATAGCTGAATTTACATACTTGTTTATAGGCTTAAAAGCAGTATTCTTTAAATTAAACTCTATAATGACGTTAAGGGATCTTAGCCGCCTTTTTGCCTATAACACTTAAACACATTACGTAATACATTTAAATGTCAATAAAGCGGTGACCGCCTTTTTACTTCAGTGTCATGAGGTTGATATTTGTTCGATCATATTTTTAAAGCGGCTAAATAGCAATAATAAGTAAAAAAGCGGCTAGATTTTTGTCAATCCTTACTATTAAAAGGGGAAAGTGAGTTTGTTTGTTTGTTTGTTACGCTTTCACGCCGTAACGGAGCGACGGATTGTCGTGATTTTTGGCATAGAGATAGTTTATGGTCCCGAGAGTAACATAGGCTACTTTGAATCCCGGAAAAATGCACAGTTCCCATAGTTGCGATAACCGAACACCACGCGGGCGGAGCCGCAGGCAATAAAAGCTAGTGTTAAATAATATTAGTGCTTAATTATTTTATTAAAAATTAAAAAGAACTTAAGTATTTCGTTTTTGGTTAACGTCAATAACGTTACCTTAGTAGTTTTGTATCTAGATTTAAGCACAATTTAGGTTTTGGGTGAACTTTAGAAATCTTTTTTTTTACGTTATTTTGGTGGGAATTATTTTTTAATTTTTGGTGAAAATAATCACTCGTTGAAATGCTCTTCTGGATTAGGATTTCAATGATACAAGAAGCACCTACTCGTATTTAAATTCAAAAACTAAGTTAAAGCTATACGATATAGTGAAAAAACGTCGCTACCGAAATTACGATAGTGACAGTAAATTACGTTTTATTAATTACATAGGAAATTAGTTTCAAATTACTATAATTTATTTTATATACGTGTACATATCCGTGTATAACTTATGTTAATAAAGTAAAGAATTAAAGTTTTAAATTATTATTTTAAGTTAATCTTAGTTCCCAATACTTATTTGAATGTAGGTTCGATCAAAATAAATCGAATGTCAAATCGGTTCGCTTGACCTTTCAAAATTTATAATTTGCGAAGTCGCACTTGCACCTGCTGTAAAAGACAGACATATCTATACTAGCATGCTCATTCGCAGACGCGTTCATACTTGTTATCATCATTCGTCCTTCCTCCCCTACCTCAAGTAGTAGGTAGGTACACTCAAAGATAGTAGGGTGATATAGCCAGCATGGGCAGCATGCTACTAAAAAGCATACCTACTTTAAACATGTATTAAACATTTACGCTAGTATCACAGTAGTAATTGCTCATCAGATTTTGTGCTAGTAATGAGCATAATCTATCTGTACCTTTATATTTCACGTGAGCAAAACGCGAGTGAGCAAATCAGTTTCACGTGAAACTACCGTTAAATTCAGTCATAATGACCATAGTTAATAAAATATAAATATAAAATACCACCAGAATTACAGCACCGAATATTACGACAATAATGTATCTTTTGCGATTACTGCTAAACTGTATACATCAGTACTATTAGCTCTATTCTGTGAAATAAGAATCAAGACAACTAATAAGTAAAAATATAAACATTCAATTGAAATCATTGTACTCGTATATCGCACAACGGGAATCCACTGAAATTACTTTTAAGATGACTAAAACAAAACACATCGCGCGAAAGGCTTGTACCTACTTACTGATAGGCACACAAAATTCGGTAGTTGGAAGTTCATTCAGCGTGACAGCTAAAGCACAACTAATGTAATTTTCCATAAAAATGCGAACATAGTGATATGATCTTTCACCATTAAGATATTAGCAAGTATTTGTGCAAATTGATATTGGTAGCTAGACGATATTTAGAAAAGTGATCCACCTATCTTTTAAATGAAAATGTATTAGTATGAAAAAGTAAAAATAGAATGGGTTATTTAATTAGCTTCATTTTTATTTATGTTTATTAGGAAAATGACTCCTAGACACAAAGTTATGGTCAATTGATTCAACAAAACCGCGCGTGGGACAGGTTTCACAGACTTACTGCAGTTAGTGTTTCTAAGTCTGTGATATTTTTAATTCAGCTTTAATTGAAGTCAACAATGTTTATTATGTTAAAACTCCGCTAGCGTATATAAAATCGAATTGTGACGGCCAAACAAGTTGCTCTGAAAATTCACCCTTTTTTATATCTCATTTATAAACTTTAGAGAAGTAAATAATGAACACAGTTCAATAATCATAATGTTAATTGAAAGTAATAATTTAGAAGTTTTTTTATTTTTGAACAATAAATAGTTGATTTTTATATATTATGCCTTTTAATTTTTTGTCATTACCGCTTCTCACGCAGCATTACTCTTAATAATTGTAGTCCTATCATAACCTAAAATGCCGTTATTTACAGAGTGACTCACGTATTACGGCTTTTTAATGTATTGAGAGTAAACATTTCTGTTGCTTGATAATTTTGATTCAAAAGTTAAAAAAACATCTAAGCTTTAAAACGGTTAAGATACTTTAACTTCGTTTTTATTTATAACGCAACGTACATGTTCTACTAGCAATAATAGACAATACCGCGGCTATCCGTAGTAACGACCTTCTAGTGTATTAATCGCACCTAACTTTCATTTAAAATAACAACACTAAAAAAGTTATGTACAATACTAAGCTTAAAAGTCGCTAAGGTATAGCTAACGGCCTTTTAACTTATTATTCTTCGTCGAATAATATTCACAAATCCTAAGCTATAACATAAAAGCCTCCATAATTATTACTATTTATATTTTTTTTAAATGAAAATATATACATAAAAAGGCGTGATTTTTTATCTAAATTTTAATGTAATCAGAATTTTTGTAAGTCAATTTATGCCTGAGATACAGGTATTTAAAATTTTGAAAAGTTTTTGCCGTTTTTCTCGAAAGTTACTTTTGTCACTTTGCCGCCTTCTTCGGTAGGACGGCAGATTAGGTAAGTAAAGGCGGCTGCGCCGCCCTATCTCTGCTCTTAGATCTAGCTAAAGCTGCACTGTTGCCGTTCCCCCACCTCCCCGACCAACCTCCCTGCAAAATACTCGGGGTATATATAGCCTCGGTTAAAAATTTCGTTGGCGCGATGCAGAACTTCGAAATTCAAAATATCGGAACACAATTTTTTATGAACACTAGACTAAGTGGCCAGTATCATTGAACCACGTAGATTATAGTCCCAAATGCTGGTACTTACGTGCTCTGAATTTACCGCTGGCTGGTTAGATCGCTGATTCCCGACAAAGTAGTTTTAAATAATATAATGTAGGTATTCCTAATTGGTGTCAATACATTTTTAAAATTGATTTTCTATGGACGGCTTTTATCTAAATCAGTTATTTTGTTAATATGACGTATAGGTGTATGTTTACTTATATTTTTGTTTTATGTTTGTAAAATTCGTTCCGATCCGATCATCCGAGCCGTTTAGTGGAAGTGAAAGAAGAGAGAAGCAATGTTATTACGTCTACCTACTAATATTATAAATAGGAAAGTTTGTGACTGTGTGTGCGTGCGTGATTGCATGTGTGTATGAAAGAAAGATAAAACCGGCCAAGAGCGTGTCGGACACGCCCAAAATAGGGTTCCGTGGCCATTACGAAAAAATTAAGTAATATTTTTCTAAGGATTTCGTATTTTATACGGAATCTACCAAGTTTAGGTATATTTTATACCTTACGCTGCTATTTACTCATAAACTACTAATAATTCTCAAGCAAACATAGCCGTTATAGTTTTCCTTGAAAGTTTGATATACTGACTACCATCCTGAATTTTTTCAAATTTTTCCACCCACCGGTTTAGATTTTAGAGGGGGGGGACGCTCGATTTTAATGAAAATTTGCACTTTAAAGTTGAATATTTCGCAAACGCTTTACTGAATCGAAAAATCGTTTTAGCAAACCCCTAATGGTTTTGAAATACCTATCCAACGATACCCCATACTATAGGGTTGGATGAGAAAAAAAAATCACCGCCACTTTATGTCTATGGGAGGTACCTTAAAAAAAAATGTTTTTGAATTTTTAATTGTATTATTTTGTCGGCATAGTTTACCTATATATCCGTGCAAAATTACAGCTCTCTAGCATTGATAGTCCCTGAGCAAAGCCGCGGACGGACAGACAGACAGACAGACATGGCGAAACTATAAGGGTTCCGTTTTTGCCATTTTGGCTCCGGAACCCTAAAAACAATTTTTTGAGGGTACCTCCCATAGACGTAAAGTGGTGGTGATTTTTTTTTTCTCATCCAACCCTATAGCGTGGGCTATCGTTGGATAGGTATTTTAAAACCATTAGGGGTTTGCTAAAACGATTTTTCGATTCAGTAATTTGTTTGTGAAATATGCAACTTTAAAGTGCAAATTTTCATTAAAATCGAGCGTCCCCCCCCCCCCCCTCCAAAATCTAAACCGGTGGGTGGAAAAATTTGAAAAAATTCAGGATGGTATTCAGTATATCGAAACTTCCAAGGAAAACTATAACGGCTAAGTTTGCTTGAGAATTATTAGTATTTTATGAGTAGGTAAATAGCAGCGTAAGGTAAAAAATATACCTAAACTTGGAAGATTCCCTACAAAATACGAAATCCTTAGAAAAATATTACTTAATTTTTTCGTAATGGCTACGGAACTCTATTTTGGGCGTGTCCGACACGCTCTTGGCCGGTTTTATAAAACTAATCTACACGATGGCCCTGAAATAAGTCCTGAAATATTTACAGTTTTAGAGTTGCGAAATGAAAAGTTGCGAAAAGGCAGTACCCGGAACTCAAATGGTTCGACTAAAGGTTCCACTGTACTGTACTATGGAGTACTTTCTAAACATCGAAATCTACGCAGACGAAGTCGCGGGAAAAAGCTAGTTCTAAATAAATTAGGTTCTGGCGCTTCGCCGGCCGCTACCACGACGCGCTCGCTTTGCTCGCTCGGCTCGCTCGTTGTAGTCGGAATTATACCTAACACTCCTTTTCGCTCCGCTCGTCGTACCTTATTTTCCGGTGCCAAATTGACAATAAAAGATATTTTGCTATGAGAATGAGTATCATCTACACACGCTCTAGTTAATTTTCTGTGCAGTCAGTACTTTTGATGTAATTGTAGTATTTTGTACCTTGAAGATTTTATTCATTTCGCATTAAAGAAAAAAAATATGTCGTACTGATGTATATTTTCGAATTATCTGCAGTACTAGTTTTGCTAAACATTTAGTTTATTTGTATTGAAATGATTTAATTGATGTGCAAAAGTATATAAACGATGAGAATAAATTGATAGGCAATTATTGATTTGATGTGCAATTAATAATATTCCATGTGAAACTCCTACTCGGAATGCAGTAGATGTAAATATACCAAATGCATATCAATAAACAGTCTAAACCAGTCAAACATGAGTTTTTCTTAGGGAAAACATTTAACTTTGTTAATATAATAACAAAAAATAATTACGTTTCTTGTATAGACACTATTAAATCTTGGTTTTATTTTTATTGTAATTAATTTGTTGTTGTAGCCAGTGTCGGCTGAGGACCTGAATTAGGTGTAGGCGAGATGAATTTTGCGAGTCTCTATGCTTCGATCAAAAATTAGCACTAATTTTTGATCGAAGATAATGGCACACCACACATAAAGATGACGGATTTTTAAATCTAAAGATATACAATGGGCCCTGAAACAAGTGAAAATAATTAAACCACAGCTTCCTCATCTTGAGCTAATTTATTTCTACAACTTTTGAAAATAATTTATACCTACTGTGATTTTTATTATAGTTTAAAGTTTAATTGGACAAGCAATGTTTTGCGAAATTCGTCATTTTGTTACGTGACATGGGATGTCATTTAGGCTATTACATGCCGTACATTGAAAATACCATTTAATTTGTTTAGAATAATCATGATTGTTAAATAATTACGTGAATAAAATGTACATCTCCTTATTAGGATAAACATATATTTAGAATGACAATCCAAGTCATCAACAGCTGTAACTAGGAAACCATTCAAATCAAGTATGTGACACGCCTCCGCCGTGAATCAGAGGAGCAGGGAGTAGCTGGTCCAGGTGTCGGATCCACAGGAGTCCGCTGTCTGTCCTAATCTGGTAATGCACCTGTCCGAGACGGCGGACTACAGTGCCAAACTCCCATTTGGTTTTCGATACCGAGTAGTCTCTTGCTTGGACTCTGGCTCCGGGACTGAACTCTCTCCCGTCTGTACCGTGTCGAGGCTGTCTGGGGGGTGGTTTAGGGACTGCTCGGATCTTGGCAGCCAATCTTGTTCGTACTTCCCTTCCGAACATAATGACATATGGCGAGTCTCCTGAGGAAGTTGGTGTGGCTCGAAGTACATGTTTCACCAAACGAATTTTCTGTGAGATATCGCCACTCTCCCCCTCTAATTTATGCAGTGCTCGTTTGGCCGTCTGTACGAAACGTTCCGCTTGCCCGTTTGTAGCAGGGTGATAAGGGGCAATTGTTTTATGTGCAATACCAGAGGTATGTAAGAAATTTTCAAATTCTTGAGAGACAAATTGTCTACCGTTATCTGATACTACTGTATAGGGTAATCCAAAAATATCAAATAATCCATCTAATTTCTGAATACAGAACGAGCTTGTCATCGTTTTAGTAGGAATTATTTCCACCCATTTTGAAAAGGCGTCCACTACAATAAAAAGTTAATAGCCTGATATAGGTCCTGCAAAATCAATATGAATTCTTTGCCAAGGACCAGTTGGGTCTTCCCAATGATGTAGTGGGGCTTTAGGAGGTTCATTTTGGTGTAATCTGCAAGTTCGGCACGATTTCACTTTAGTTTCGATATCTTTATCAATATTTTTCCAATATACGAAGCTACGAGCAAGAAGTTTCATTTTTAAAATCCCAATATGGCCAATGTGAAGTTCGTCTAAAATTTGTTGTTGTAATTTTCGAGGAATTATTACTCTCGTACCCTTCAGAATACAGTCATTTTGCAGTGTCAATTCGTTGTCATTATATCCTGATTCTCTAAGTGAATTTCCCGATTGTAGCGTTTGAAACAAGTTCCGTAGTTCGGGGTCTTCTTTTGTTTCTTTGGAAATAATATCGGGCGAAATGTTTAATGTGTTTATCTGCCTTAATTGAAATATGCCATGTTGGTCAATATTACTGTCGTTAACTTTTTCAACGGGAAATCGTGAGAGGTAATCTGCATTGGAATGCTTTAAAGAACTTCTATATTCAATATTGTAGTCAAATCCAGATAGAAAATGTGCATAATGGAATAGCCTCATTGTACTCAATGTTGGTAAGGTTTGATGTGGATGGAAAATTGAAGTCAGTGGCTTGTGGTCTGTGATAAGGGTAAACTTGCGACCATAACAGTAGTGAAAGAATTTCTTTATTCCCCAGAAAATAGCAGTTGCTTCTTTGTCAATTTGACTGTATTTCTTTTCACTATTAGTTAGTGATCTAGAGGCAAATGCTATTGGGCGATCTGAGCCATCCGGTAGTCTATGGCTGAGTACTGCGCCCAGTCCTGTAGGTGACGCATCTGTTGCTATAATTAATGGTTTGTTCTGATCGAAGTGTAAAAGGACTCTTTCACTGATTATTTCTGTTTTGACATTCTTAAAGCTTTCTTCGCATTTGGAAGACCAAATAAATTTTGTACCTTTCTTCAGGAGTGCATTTAAAGGGCTAGTAATAGTTGCAAGGTTAGGTATAAATTTATTATAGTAATTTGCCATACCCAAAAAGGTTCGTAATTCGTTTACATTCGTTGGACGTTGCGCGTTGAAAATTGCTTTGACTTTATCTTGATTCTTATGTAATCCGTTTTTGTCAATTGTATGTCCCAAGTAATTTATACTTCTTTTGAAAAAGTGACATTTTTCCTTATTAAGTCGAAGGTTACTTTCTTTGAGTTTCTCCAAGACTTGTCTAAGTCTACGAAGTAGTTCTTCTTCTGTAGAGCCTTGTATAATAATATCATCGAAAAAGCATTTTACTCCATCTATGCCAAGTAATAATTGGTCCATAAACTTTTGCCAAAGGCTAGGGGCAACTTTAACTCCAAACATGAGTCGGTTTACCTTAAAAGTACCTTTATGTGTGCTTAAGGTTTGTAATAAGGCACTTTCTTCATCCATCACCATGTTCAAGTATGCTTGTGTGATGTCTAAGGTACAGAACAGTTGCCCGCCATTCATTTCCGCTAAAATATCTTCAATTATTGGAATTGGATATTGTTCGTCTTTTATAACTTTGTTTAATGTAATCTTATAGTCAGCACAAAGTCTGATGCTGCCGTTAGGTTTGACTATCGGAACGACAGGTGTGCCCCAGTCTGAGTGGTCTATCTTTGTAATAATCCCCAATTTTTCAAGGCGATTTATTTCGTCATCTACTTTGGTTCGTAATGCGTAAGGAATTCTGCGAGGTTTTATAAAGATCGGTTGTGAGTTTTCTGTAAGAGTGAGGTGGCCTCGAATGTTTGGAATTTCGCCCAAATTTGAATTAAATACAGTGGAATCGTACTCTTCTAGTAATTTTTCTAGTTTCGGTATGTTTTCACATTCTTGGACGGTTCTCATATCGGCAAGCGTGATGTTGAACTCTTTCATCCAACTTCGGCCGAGAATAGGGTCAACATTCTTGTCTATTATGTATAATTTTCCGTAGAAAGTCTGATTGCCATACATGCATTTGACATATACCACACCAGTGGGTTTAAATACTTCGCCTGTGTAAGTTCTTAGCTTCATGTTAGTAGTGAAAACTTTCTTTCTAATGTTGAGCTTTTTATAATCTTTTAATGATATAGTAGAAAGTGTAGCGCCAGTATCAAATTCCATATTGACTCTTGTACCTTCAATCTCAATCGGTATAATGAATTTGTCAGAGATTTCACTTTTTACTAAGTTGATCTCCGCTGTGCTATCGGCGCTGAGGCTGCTTGTAGAGTTATCCAGTAAGTTTGTATTATTACTTCTACGTCCTTGTAAGCAGACTCGAGCTAAGTGACCTTCTTTTTGGCACTTGCGACACGTGCTTTTTATGGCACCACATTCATTAGCTTTGTGATCGTGTTTACCACATCGATAACATTTGCCCTTCAGGTCTTTGATGGTTTGTGGATTTGAAGTATACTTTGGTGCTTTCGATACTTTATTCATATTGTCAAACGATGTTTGACGAATTGATACAGACATGGTTGAGTTTTCATTTTTTCCCTTTTCCATCAACGTGGCGGTATCCACTAAATTAGAAAACAGTGTCGTCTCCTTCTGTTGTAATATTTTTGTACGAATATCTCCATCTTTCAATCCCCGTATGAACTGTAGTGATAATAATGATTCAATTGTAGGTTTTTTGCAGTGAGTACATTTGAATTCGCAATTTAGAGATAACTTTTTCAATTCTGATGCGTAGATTGCAACTGTTTCATCGGTTTGTTGTAAACGTGATATAAAATTATGTTGCGACGCCCATACGCTTGGTTTCGGGTCAATAAATTTATCCAAAATATCTGTAAGTTCTTCAAAATTCTTATCGATCGGTTCTTCGGGAGAACACAGGTCATATAATCTTTCGTGGATATCTGGAGGTAAAGTAGACAGTAAGGTATAAACTTTCGTTTTAGGATCAGTAATGTTATTAAGTAGGATATAAACGGAAAGCCGCTTTATGAAATTTTTGAAAGTCTCTTTGGCTTGAAATGGTTGGAAATTAATTCTCGGTTGTGCTTCATGACGGGCATTCGAGACGGAGGTTACTTGAGTTATAGTAGGCATATTACTTTCATTTTTGTACAGATTTATCAATCGTAAAATTTTTGTGCGTAAGTTCGTATAAATCTCGTCAATTTCATACCTGTATGCCATTTCTGCCTCAAGATCCTCCTCTTCCGTCTCCTCTTCTATTCGTGATTGTATATTTTGTAAGCCATCGTAAGTATTTTGTAGTGTAAGAAGTCGGGTTTCTAGTTCTTCGTAAGTATGTAAATTTTGTTCATCTTGAAATGCATTGTTCGTTTTAGTTAGTACACCGCGTAGGGTGGCACGCGCACGTTTGCCTTTCTTCAAATCAAACGACATCGTCGCCAATTTGTTAAATAATTACGTGAATAAAATGTACATCTCCTTATTAGGATAAACATATATTTAGAATGACAATCCAAGTCATCAACAGCTGTAACTAGGAAACCATTCAAATCAAGTATGTGACAATGATGATGAAATTACTTAATTTTTGAAACCTTCTTCAACTTTCAAAAATTAAAGTAGTAGTAAGCCTACTAAAGTAGTTCCATTTGAGTAGCGGAACCTGTGTTTTGATTTTTTGCACCTGTTACAGGGCCCACCTGGTACACTAATCCATAACAATAGTGGAAAGTTTTTTTTTTCCATTTTTGGACGTTTGTTAATGTTAATACTTGTATTGTTAATACTTACTCGTAGGGGCTCGATTAGTGTTAACTGACAGTTGAATGTGATGCTGTCTCCGTCTATTCGAACAAAGCAAATAAAGACTGCATGACATTTAACTGTCAGTTAACACTAATCAATGGGTGGTGAAACAGCCCCGTAAACTCAAAATCTCTGGACCGATTTCAAACATTTTTTTACTAGTAGAAGATAAAAAGCTGTGGTGGCCTGGTGGGTTCAAACCCCGGCTCGCTCCTCTGAGTTTTTCGTAATTCATGTGCGAAATTATATTTGAAATTTACGACGAGCTTTACGGTGAAGGAAAATATCGTGAGGAAACCTGCACAAACCTGCAAAGAAATTCAATGTTGTGTGTGAAGTTCCCCATGCGCACTGGACCCGCGTGGGAACTACGGCCCAAGCCCTCTCATTCTGAGATTCTGAGGTTGCATTACATTGCTCGATTGACCACTTTAACCCGTCGCGCGACCAACGACTTTTTTGGGTAATTTTGGACTAGTACCCTATGTCAAAGGGTGATCGAAACTAGTAATAAAAATTGACTAATCACAAGTATTAGATACGCGCCACTGTGGCGCGCGGGGCGTTCGACGGGTTAAAGTCGTTCGCTTTATGGAATCTCAATGTAATCCAATTTGCACGATTTTTCTTGCTAAGTAAGGGTTTGCTTACGTAATAATTTAAATAGATTTTTCACTTCTCATGCTCGCAAACTTCGTGTTTATGCTGGATTTAGGCGACATAAAATGACTATTTACGCTCTAGACCATAAAGTAAAATCTTCGTCTAAGACAAAGGAAATCAGGTGTAAAAAGTCACAAACAAACAAGTTTCTACATGTATTTTTTTATGGTTTGTAATTTATATAAAACTAAAAAATAAATCAAACTAGATATATAAAACTAAAAACTTATAATTATAATATCTAGTAAGTAATGCGTGAACACCGCGCGAACACGCGTGAACACGTGGAGCGACGACCTGGTTAAGATCGCAGCATCGCGGTGGATGCGAAAAGCACAAGACCGGTCTGAGTGGAGAGCCTTGGGGGAGGCCTATGTCTAGCAGTGGACGTCTTTCGGCTGACATGATGATGATGATGATGAATGCGTGAACAATAAAAGGTGCATAGTAAGTGAACAATTGTTTCCACTGTTGCTATTTCATTTCCTCGCCATCGAAGTGAAAAGCAGAGTGTAAAACTTGAGCATCAAATCCATTTTCCCCTCGACGCTCTACATACCTGTGTCTAACAAATAAATGAGATTTTGATTTTGATTTTTGACGTGTCTATCCACCCTCGCCGTACCGGTTCGGGTAGCTATATGAACGTCTTAGTTCGTTTTATGCTATTGTTTTACAATCTACTATTTAAGCTTGATTACAGATATACAGGCTGGATTTTGACGAGGGATCTTTACGAAAGAGGCAGATAGTTCAACCTTAGCACTATATTTCCCCCATAGAAACTATGGAAATATTTGTTACCGTTTTCAAGTTATAGCCTTTTAAACATTCATACCAAAAACTACTTTGTGCCAACCATAAACAGATGGCTGGGTCAATGTTCTTACTTGTAAACAATCTTTAGACGTCAGGATATTACATTAATATTTTGCCATTTGTCCATTCTTAGAGGTCTGCGTGCAACGCTAAAAAAATCACTGCAGGATTTGCAGAGGTGATTGTCTCTAGAGTATTTATGTAATTTCTTAGTTAATAATTCTAACCACAACAAATAACTCACATGATATGACATGGCACTGACATTCACTTGAATGTACTCAACCGTCATAAACAATTAAAGAAGATAGTAACCTCTTTCATCATAAATAAAATGTCTCTGTTTACCTACCTAAAATGATAAAAAGGTTTTAGTTCGTTAACTTGCTTCAGCAAATTATTTTCGAATGAATTGAAATTGTTCCCCAGTTGATCAGCAATTCATACAATAGGCTGTCCTTTTTTTATTTCGGTTATCGTCAAAAAATTTAATACTTAACATTATTTGACGGATATTGCACTAAAGTTGTAGTAATTTTTTACAACTATCGAAACTCTTTGCATGATTGAAAATCGATCATAAACATATCATAAATGTGATGTTTGAAATGAAATTGACATTTAAGTTCATTTTATTTACTTTACATGAAAATGCGTCTGTCAGATGCACGTGGATATTTAAATTTTCTCATGTTATACGCGAGCTGCAATTATAATGCGGCTGAAGCTTTACGACGTTACAGGGAAACATATCCACCACCACACCCAACAGGTCGTAGGGCAATTTTACGTGCTTTTGATCGTGTCGCCAACAATCAGCCCGTTGTACCAAGAACAGCTCAGAACGATCAACGTGGAGGACCCGTTATTCGTCTTGAGGCTAGACTTGAAGAAAGAATACTGAGGTATTTTGAGCGGAATCCAAGAAAAAGTTCGAGATCAGCTGGTCGACATTTCGAAATAAGTCATACCGCAGTACTAAAAGTTCTTAAACGTGCCCGCCTTCACCCTTATAACGGAGGAACATTTGAACACCGTATGTAAAAATTGTAATAAAGTAACTGATAATCGTATTTTTGCATTTTATTTGATTTATTTGACTTTGTGTCATTTTTACATCAGTACGATGACAACAACTCTCGGAAATAAACGTAATATCCCGAGTTTTCCCGACGACGACTCCTTAATCTAGCCATCGTGTCGTTATGTGCGGATGCAATTATAGGGTTATCACCACAGTTAAAAATTAGTGAATTTTGTGTTTTTTTTTTTTACTTTGTTTAAGCTTCTAAACATTATAAATCAACTGTGTATCACTTAAACAATGCAATATCTCCGTAAAAGTCTCTCGTCGAAATCCTCCCTGTATACGAAAAAATCAAGGCAAGGTGCTTAATAAAGCATCGATTTATTTTTATCTTTTTTCATTCAACTTGTATGGTGAGTCACGAATGATTATAAACAGGTAAAACCGTTTATAAAAACGAGTTTGTTATTATTAGCAACATCAACCACCCTTGAACCCTAGAAGTCCTAGAACCCTTGCGATGCAATATCGTGCTGGGCAAGAAGAGTCAACCTACACATTTTGAGAGTTTAACAGAGGGCATTTTTGTGGAATCGAATGTAGAGTTTGACCTCTATGGAAGCGGAGGTGGTAAAAAGACTTAGTTAAAAAAAAGTTTCATTTATCACACTAAAATGGTTTTGTGTTTTTAGGTGATTTAAGGGTTTATAAATTAAAGTGTCTTCATACTTAATAAAATAATTACATTGCAGGTGGTAGGACCATGTGCAAGGTCCGCCCGGATTGCTACCATCATCTTGCTCGCTAACCCTGAAGCAGCAGTGCTTGCACTGTTGTGTTTCGGCCTGGAGAGTAAGGCAGCCGGTGAAATTACTGGCTCTTGAGGTACCTATTCCATCTTAGGCCTCTAGGTTGGCAACGCATCTGCAATAACCTTGGTGTTGTAGATATTTATGGGCGGTGGTATCTCTTACCACCAGGAGACCCATTTGCTCGTTTGCCTTCCAGTCGAATAAAAAATAAATAATAATAATATGTTTTTTGTTAATTAATATCTTTTATCAATTGGCAATATTCATTACAAATAAGAGTTTTGTAATAAGTATAGCAACTTAATAAAAACCATCGTAAACAATGTCAAAAAAATAAACATACCGTTCCACCTCCGTTAATATACGTAAAAGCGATAAGATTGCTTGCGGAAGAGGAAAATCCGCGTTTGGGCGATTACTCGTGCGTTTCGACCGCCTCATTTATCCGGACACTTTCCTGTATTTATAAATGACCAAATATTTTGAAAAAGTTTTTTAGTTAGCTAGTAGAAATACAGGAATCGAAAATGACATCAAAATCTATAGCCAATTCGTAAAAAATGTGACCAGATAAATGAGGCGGTTGAAACGCTTGAATAAACGCCCATTTGCGGATGCGAAGGTAAGGTTTCGTTGCAACCCATTTTGCGTTTTCCCATTTTGGCGTTTTTCGTTTCGCGTATTCCGCGTAGAATTCGTTTATCGCTATCCCGTGGGAACTATGCAATTTTTCAGGATAAAAACTATCCCGTGTTCTTTCCTGGAACTCATACTATGTGTACATCGATATTAATACCGAAGTTACTTCTAAATTGGTTCAGCAGTTTAGACGTGAGAAGGTAACAAACAAACAAACTTACTTACTGGGATAAGTATGCGCTCATAGAACTTTATATGTACCTATACTTGGTTTGGATAGCTATGTAACTAAATGTAAACAAACTTCAGCTGCCAGATTTGGTACATTCCAGGATTTTGAGCATTTTACTTATCTGTCATTGTAATACAAACTAGACTAGTATATTTAAATCCAAAAATGTAAATATTTAGATAGTTTAACAGGGGAATTTCAATGTAGACACCAATTGACGTTTTGTTTACATCTAGTTGTAATCAGTAACCGATGATAAGGGCAAAAAATAATAATCTCAACTCAATGCCGTGCGTATTATTGTTTTCTATCTCGGCCGTCTGCTCTGCTGGAAATACCGGCCCTGATTAATGTTTAGAGTAAATAGCTTCTAAGAACAAGTTTGCTGTTTAGCCACAAAACCTTGGAACTGGTAGACTTGAACAACTATACATGGAGCCAACAATATCGCTCTGAATGTTTACGTGATCATTCTACAAAGGTTCTATTAAATTGTGCTTTTATGGCGCTTTACTACTTACTTGGCCGGTTTTTAAATAATCATTGAACATGTTAACACGAAGTTAGTTTATAGAAAACTATCGTTAGGTTTGTGTAATACCGGTCGACTGGTCATTCACATGCGCGAATGCGTGCGGATGTGAGTGACCTTGTTAAAGTGCTCAAGTTTGTTGTGGTAAGACGGTAAATGATTCGAAATTCCATGTTTCACATTGGACATGTTTCGGGCTAATCCGTAGTCCTTCTTCCTCGGAGCAACGCGACTCGGCGGATGCTGCAACACGCGCACTGCGCCGCGCACGGATTAGCCCGAAACATATCGAGCTAAACTCGATTTAAGACGTGAGTTATCCGGAAAAATATATTTAATATGAGTGAGTCTTACGGTACTTTTATGTTCTAAATAGAAACAAGTATTACGTACCTATATCCGAAATCGCGAAGCGGTCCCAGCTCAGCGTACCTAGTGTAGGCCAACGTTGGTCTTCCGTCAGTAGGTACTCAATATATACAGTACCCGATATTTATTCGAACAATACTGTACTTAGCTTTTAATATTACGAATTAACCCGTTTTTTTACCGCACTGCGAAGGAATATGTATGTATGTATATGCCTATGTCCTCTCGTAACTACTCAACGGCTGAACCGATCTTGTTAAATGATACATCATTGGATTTGTCTTGATGACGCGAGTGACACTAGGTACATGAAATTCTCGAAAAATCAAAATGGCGGAATTTGGTGCCAAGTTGTAGGTTCAAAAAATGATTTTTTTTTTAATCCTATTGAATGGGGTTATCACATGAAACCCAATAACTAGGCCATTCTAAATGTATATCGGTTATAATAGTTTTAATCTACCATTTTCACAGAACTATTAAAAAATGTGAAATAAAACAATAAATTTAAAAAATCAAAAAACACGACTGCCTTAAAATATACTAAAAAGAAGAAAACAAGTCTTCTAGGGTTAGAACTTTGTTAAGAAGCTAAGTAGCCTGTAATATGTCCCACTGCTGGGCAAAGGCCTCCTCTTTCTTTCGCCTCTTTTCCCTATCATGAGCACGCACCTGCCAATCGAGCTGAAGCTGAAAAGCGCTCAGGTCGTACCGCCATCTCCTCTTGGGTCTGCCTCTGCTCATTGGTTTTTGATTTTTTAAATTTATTGTTTTTTAAAGTGCATATCTGATACATTGAAAAATTCCAAAATTAGGTGTCAATTTTATTTAAATTAAATATTTTTTTCGCTTGTTGACCGAACTGCAACGCGGTGAAAACGAAAAAATAATGCGAATCTGGCACACGCGTATCGCTTTTAAGACACTTTGATCTGTTTATGTCCATATGTATCAACTAAGTATAGCTACTTTCATGTTTTCTGGAAAACCCCAATAGCAAATTCCCGCATTGGTTGAGATCGTAAACAACCAGCGATATCAAAATCGTCATTATCAAGTAAGTATCGGCTCTGTGCACGACATCAGCGCCTCCTAGCGTCCGCAACTTTATTGGCTCTAAGGCTCTGACGTTTTGAAATTTCATCGCGACTTTGTAACAAAAATCAAAAATATCACGTATTAATTTATAATACAAAATTACTGTGATACTTACGGTGATTTGCGTGGTCAAAGGGTTGTGATTTTATTTTTGGTCATTAAAATTAAATGATAAAGTAAAATTTATAAAAAAGTGTGTTTTATTTTGGTTATGTCAGTTTGTTTAAGTACTTCATGTTTAGTTGTACTTTTACTGTAAAAGAAAAAGATAGAGCTACTTTAGTGGTTTCTTTAATTGGTTTCTTTAATTAATAGTAAACATATATAATTGTTCTTGTATCACTAGTAATAATTTAAAAATAAATTTTCAAATCGAAATGAGTATCATTTTAAGACCGGGTTAGTGAGTATCACTCCAATATAAAATTTCAACCACAAACCGTTTCAAAAGGAAAATTGTTGGTATCTGCTGGACATGTCCGGGATGTAGAGGAATTAAGAACTAAACAGGGACAGTGTTCAATAATTCAAGCTCGTATCATAAGACAAACATCTATTACTAAAATTAGGTAGTTAAGTCCAAATTGCTTTGTTAATGACAGATCTATAGTCGCATGACAGATGACAGCCCACATTATTAATACTTTTGGCCACTATGAGCGCTGCGATATATTTCATTACCCCCACCTAGCACTTCGCACCCGGCGAATATAAAAACTTTAACTCACCAGACTAGGTACGTTAGTTGTACTAAATTAGCATTCCGGGACAGTGCGGTATTTAGATCATAAGTTTTAGAATGGAACTGAGGATTTTAATTTTCGCATCGTTAGTGGGTGAGTGTTTTTTTCAAGATTGTCAAGGTCGAGCTTGTCAATGTTTTATAAACATTACGATAATATTATCGCGCTTTTTTGTAAGATCACATAACTTAGCTACCTTAACTAGCTATTATACTAAATCTGCGAAGAATTCGTTTATCGCTATCCCACGGGAATAATGTGATTTTCCAGGATAAAAACTATCGTGTGTCTTGTCTAATTTTTTTTATTCGTCTGGATGGCAAACGAGCAAGTGGGTCTCCTGATGGCAAGAGATCACCACCGCCCATAAACATCTGCAACACCAGGGGTATTGCGATGCGTTGCCAACCTAGAGGCCAAATATGGGATACCTCTAGTGCCAGTAATTTCACCGGCTGTCTTAGTCTCCACGCCGAAACACAACAGAGCAAGCACTGCTGCTTCACGGTAGGACTAGCTAGCAAGATGGTGGTAGCAATCCGGGCGGACCTTGCACAAGGTCCTACCACCTGTTAATCCATACTTACTAATTTTATAAATGCGAGTGTATATGTTTGTAGGTTTGTGTGTTTGTCCGTCTTTCACGCCGTAACGGAGCGACGGATCGCCGTGATTTTTGGCATAGAGATAGTTTATGGGCCCGAGAGTGACATAGGCTACTTTTTTCCCAGAAAATGCACAGTTCCCGAGGGAACAGCGCGAGATAACCGAATACCACGCGGGCGGAGCCGCGGGCAAAAGCTATAGTGTTCCCTATAAATCGTCTCGTCCTATGTATTTTCGAGTATACCATTTCAATCGATTCAGCAGACAATGTTACTTTCTGCAAAAAAAAAAATTGCCATTTCACGGTTTCGATTCCCGGTTCAGACAGGCGATTATTCAAAAATCTTTGAATTCAGTTAAAACTGTTTTTAAAATCAAAATGAAGTCTCTTTTCAGTAAAATTGTCTATCAACAATATTTAAGATACTTTCACCTTGCATGGTCTTGGCACAAAATACAGATAGTTCTGAAGTCAATCTCCTGTATGTACTTAAGGTGACGCATTGCTAAACAATTAATCGAAAACAGAGCGTTTGTACCCCGCAACCCGCTCACACCCCTCTACTTTTTACGCGGCCTGCGTGTCACACTCGACCGTATGTTACACTGACAGCGCCTAGACAGCGCGCTAAAACAGAGACGCCTTAGAGTTGCCCTTACAACTTTTTTTTACTTTTTTGAAAATAGTTGGTATATTGGTTGGTTGGTTGGTAATAGTTGGTAATGCTTACAAGTATTTCTACCAACTTCAAAAAAAAAGGTGGCGGTTATCAATTCGGTTTTATTTTCTTTTTTTTATGTTTGTTACCTCAGAACTCCATTATTTATGAACCGATTTTTAAAAAAAAATTCATTCGTCTAGGAATGCTTTCAATTAGGTCCCATAAGCACCAAATCAGGATCCGATGATTAGATCCTAAGGAAATCGAGGGAATTCTTCAAATATTGTAGGGACACCAATGGTACTTTCGATATATTTAGTAGTAACTTGTGCATTTGCTCTTGAAAATCATCATTTCATGAAATGGAACTGATGATGAAGACCACATTTGACCAACCGAGCTACTACTCAATAAGAAATACTTCACGGGTTGGACTTCAATTACTTTAACACAGTTGCTAAGCAATTTAAGTTCATCGTAATGCATATAGTGAAATAGAACGGGTGACAAAGCACCAGGACTCCTCAATAATGAGTCTCTGCATCGGAAAAAGCAATTTTTTGTAAAAGGTGACAAGCAATTGACTTTAAAGTATTGTATCTTATATGTTTTACACTGAAAAGCGTGAAAAAAAAATATAACAAAAAAATTTACCCGACTACAAAAAACCATCAAAATAATTTTCTACCATTCTGAAGTCGGTGCCTCAGCATGATCCAGCAAGAGTAATTAAAGCCCAATATACGCGCATAGTATGTAGGTGAGGTAGACGACTATATAATTATGTCCACTCCTGCTGGCTCGTGCTTAGGCACCGACTTCAGAATGGTAGAAAATTATTTTCATGGTTTTTTCGTAGTCGGTTCAATTTTTATATCTTATGGACCTATTTTACAAAATTTTATTAACTTGCAGTGTTTGTATGTATGTGTTGGTGTAAAATTTTGCAAGTGAATTTTTACTCACTTCTAGTGGTCTGATTGACGTGAAATTTGGGATAGGTACTTATGTGGGGTGGATGACAATGCAAGTACAAAAGCACAGTCGGCAAAATAGCTTGTATTATAAATTAAATTTATAGATTTCGCCTGCCATCATTATATTGTCCATTTGATAGTAAGTAGATTGAGACCCATTAGACATAAGAAATCTCAGGGCCGTAAATGTAGGGAAGTACTGCAGAGCGAAAAGTAAATAATACAAACGTACTGTTTACAGGTAATTTTTTAATATTAATATTTTACTTATTTACACTTTATGCAGTTATTTATTTACCAATTTACATATTTATATTTTAAGTTTCACTTATTTATATTTTAAAAATATTATTTATACAAACATTATTAACATATCACACAAGCATTTATAACCGTTTGTTAAATTTATTAATTTAACGATTTACATAAGCAGGGCCATCTAATCCAACCTGATAGTACTACTTTCCTTTTAGATCTACGACGAGATCTGCGAATGGCTGTATTTAATCAATAAGTTCTATAAGCAACCCAAAGAGGGCGTAGTTAAACTAGTATACAAGGATTGTCTCTTAGAAATTAAATACTTTTTTTCGCCATCACCGCCGGCAACGGTCGGCACCAAAAAATGAATCTGTATTTTATTCTTCCCAGAAGTACCCAAATTTAACACCGTTATTATTCGGAAACTAGCATAACATAATTTGAGTTGTCAACGTAAACTACGCACCCGAAACTCAGATTGCAATCATACTTTATTTTCAGAAACTAATTTCATTATAGCTAATCTGCAATCATCAAAAACTTATGCTATGAAAGTTTTACAAGTTCCATTATAAAATGATTAAAAACAATTATTTTGTGCTCCAAATCTTGATTTTTGGTCTCAATCTGCAACAAACGTTTATTTTACTCTAGATATTATAAGGGTCAACTTTGTATTTAAGGTTCAACTGTATAATTTGAGTACAAAACAATACAAATATTCGTAACACCACAGATCAGTACGGTCAGCATCACATTAAAAAAAGGCAAAGTAGAAAAAAAGAGATCTATCTTTAAAACGAACCTTTTTAGAACCTAAGTACTTGATGGCGCCACTATTGCGTGAGGTTTTTAAAAGTCTTTTATAACGGCCGTGAAAACAAAGTTTAGATTAAAATCATATTTAAGACATCGTAAAACAATACCATAAACATATTGAGCAACCACAGTATTGCATAATCCCGTTTTGTTCGGAAAAAAAGGAGGTCGAAAGTTTTCGAAAGACAAAACTGTCTCAAATTACAGACGTTCATTGCCCCTTATCGCATAATTGCCATAATTAATTTCAGGTAATGCAAAATATTCACAAAATTATTCTAATTATAAATAAATCCGCGTAGCTCACCCAAAAACTATGAGATTTGACATTTGGTTGACCTCACGCTACACTAGTGCCTCTAGCGGAAAATTCATTCGCGATAGCCCTCATTCTCTTGACTCTTTATTGTAAACCAAAGTATAAGTACATTAGTTCACTGGCTTTAAGTTAATACAAAACTTACTGATACTTCAGTTCTTCTAATACTATGTCGAGAGATGAGTTATTTTTCTCACATTCTTTTTCTATCTGAATTAAAAAAAAATACAAGTTTCAATCCATAAAATAAGAACTTTATTTTTCAGCTCACGTAAAAATTGACAGTAAAAAAAAAACTTACTGTAGCTGTAGACCTACATGGTTTCTTCAAGGAGGTCCTTATTATTCTTATCTGCAGTCCTAAAATAAATTTTCTTATTTATAAACTTGAATTTGTTATTAATTATACTATATAACTATGTAGGTAGGTAGGCGTTTTCAAAAAAACATATACCTTTTCTTTCAAAATGGATTTAATTTTTTCATATACATTTTATAACTCAGTTCTGTGACGCCCATACCGAGTGTATGAAAAAACTATATTTTTTTCTAAATTGAAAAAAAGAATGAGTACACTTTTTTTGTGAAAACGCCCAGGTAGGTTCTCGTCTTACGTGAGTAATACATTTTGTAACTCTGCATACATTGAGCAAATCCGAAGACGGCTCCATGACTTTATTTTCAGAACTTTGTTCTAATGATAATTTAACTTCCTGAAAGATAACAATGTATTTTATTATTTATGAACTGCTTATTGAAATGTGAATAGTTTTCTAAGTAAAGTCAATGGCTTTTTGTAAAAACACTGAATTGCAATAATAATAAGTTAATGTTTCCGCGTACTTAGGTAGGTACTTGCAGTTCATTATTGGTTCAGTATGTGTATACTTTAGATTATTTTTAACTATTAAATACCTAACTACTTACCTATCTAAAAAGTAGGTAAGTACTTAGGTATCACATAATATTATAAAACTAGAAGCAGATAGGGATTATTACTGCAATGTTCTGCCGTCAGAATGCAGCACTAACACGAACCGTAATCGAATGCCTTTTTCCGTAAGATGCCAAATATCATATTATATCAATAAAATTATTGGAAATAGGTAAGCTCTGTCGTTACTTTCGATGTAAATATCATATTTAATACTCTTTGTATCATATTATTTTGCTAGTGTGTCATATGTCATGACATGAACCGTCATGGCGACAAACTAAGAACTGACGTTGTCATGGCGGTTTATTTACGGTTTGTGCCAGTGAACCACAGTGAACTGTAGAAATATAATGATTACTTACCTTTTCTGAGTCATAATCTTACATTGATCAATTAAACAAGCTTTCTTTTTTCCTTTTGGAAAATCCGACACTGATTTCCCATTTTTTGCTCGGTATTATTTTATATGCGATCGATGGTGCATGGCAGTTCGACTAGCATAGGTCCGTCGCTGACAACGCCGGCGGCGGACTGAGGCATGCGCTGAGGAGGGACTGATTTCATACAAAATACGACCGCGCGCTAGCTTATAATAAAATATCGTAAGCGACAAAACAGTTATTTTCGTTTCAACTACAAATCACAATGAATAAAAAAAATATCCAACGATCATGTTGAAGTATGGGTTAAAACTAATTTAATGTGAAAATTTGGAATCTTAGTTTGATCTAGGTTGCCTGTAACAAGCAAATCCCTGTCATAAAAGAGGTATCTTTGATATTTTTTTCTATGCTATAAAGTTTTACTAATCGTGTTTCGGCAACCATCAAAATGAAGTCATTGAAATGAAGAATCAGGTTTTCAAATATCACTTTGATATGTTTTGTAATTGCTGAGAAAACTCTAGTTCCCTGGGACCAAAATACCCAATTCGTCGTCTTAAGTACTTCACTTTTCATACCTACGCTCGGCGGTCGCTCTAAGGTTGTCAAATATGGCTTATGCACCAAAAAACTATCGTGGTAGTGGCAATCTTATCTAGTTCTTTGATTTTTTGTTGAGAATGAAACGGGAAGAATGGAATTATAAATTAATAACTAAAATATTTTAATTTTAATGTCATTTTTATTTGTCAAGGAAAAATCTTGCGACGGTTTCGTTATTGGCAAAATTCACGATTATTTCATTTAAACAATCTTCCACTGAACAGTTATAATAACTGTTTTTTGTTGAACTGTTCCATTATTGCACAAAAAAGTTCACAGACGCGTGTCTCAAGCGCATGCTATTCGCGCTCGCACTCCTCCCAACCGAGCCGAGATATCGTGTCCGTGAACAGTGTCTATGTGTGCGTTGCTCGAGCGCACTTGTATGGAGATTGACTTCTGAACTATCTCTGTTTTGTGGTCTTGGGACACCCTGTATGGCCCTGTATGTAGAGAACTATGGAACACCACAGCTATGGAATCGTCCAAATTCCAATTACGATAAGCAATATAGCCTCAGGTGTTACATTACTAATTGCCAAACATTTTATTTACGAACTAGCTGTTGCCCTCGAATCCGTCCATGTGGAATTCGTTTATTGATATCCCGTGGGAACTATGCAATTTTCTGGGACAAAACTGACCTATGCCGTTTCCTGGGACTCAAACTATCTGTATACCGAATTTCATCTAAAGCAGTTCAGCGTCTTAGACGTGAAGATGAAGGTAAAAAAAACACACACAAACAGACTTACAAACTTTCGCATTTATAATAAATCGGTTCAGCGGCTTAGATGTGAAGGGTAACAAACAAACAAATAGACACAAAGTTTCGCATTCTACAACGTGTCCAATAAGTTCGAATACCTATACATCTTTTTGCACTGATCCTAATACACTACGAGTACAACCCAAGTGACACATCAATGCAGTATAACGGCCGGTTTACTGCATTTCTGTAGCGTTTGCGACTTTTGCGTTAGTTCTATAGTAGCATTATAAACGGTTATACGGCTACTGTAATGCTTATTTGGGCACAAATTATACGGCTTTAGATCCTAAATTGGTTCACTCACAATAGTTGGTTAAGTACATTACAGACGCATTATATTAGCATTAGCTTTTTCCCGCGGCTCCGCCCGCGTGGAATTCGGTTATCGCGCGCTGTTCCTTCGGGAACTGTGCATTTTTCCGGAATAAAAAGTAGCCTATGTCACTCTCGGGCCCATAAACTATCTTTATGCCAAAAATCGCGTCGATCCGTCGCTCCGTTACGGCGTGAAAGAGGGACAAACATACAAACATACAAACACACAAACATACAAACACACTTTCGGATTTATAATATTAGTATGGAAGTATGGATATGGATTAGTGTGGTCAAGGAAAATGTCAATCGCATTAAAGAATTAAGCATTATTATGGTCAATGAAGTTGCCAATCGCATTAAAGAAGCATTATTATGGTCAATAAAGTTGCCAATCGCATTAAAGAAGCATTATTATGGTCAATGAAGTTGTCCATCGTATTAAAGAAGCATTATTATGGTCAATGAAGTTGCCAATCGCATTAAAGAAGCATTATTATGGTCAATGTAGTTGTCAATCGTATTAAAGAAGCATTAATATGGTCAATGAAGTTGCCAATCGCATTAAAGAAGCATTAATACGGTCAATGTAGTTACCAGTCGCTAATGCGACTATAAGTATATATAATATTGCTAGTTCAATGCTTCTGTAATCAGAAGCATTAAAAATTAAAAAGACTTTAAAAAAGCCTTGGAATTAAACGTAATCTAGTTTACACCACAATCAAAAGGTAGAGAGACCTCCTCAGTGGAGGACAGGAAAAGTTTCCGTCGGTCACATTTGGCTACAACCGCTAGAGTAGTAAAAATTGTGACAGAGCGAGTTCGGCAGAAAAAAATCAGCGCTCTATTTATTCGAAAATTAGTTGCTGACCTGAAAATTTCAAGGGTATGGATGCACGTTTTGAGGATAGATTTTGGATGCCGTGCCTACAAAAAAACGCATAGTTTATAGCATTTCCGTAGCAACCACGAAAAAGAGAGATATTTATCGAATACCATGCTTTCTGGGCACTGTATCGTAATGTTGCTAAAGCAATTACTGCAACCACTTACTTTTTTTTCTTAATTCGTACGTTCGGATAGGCTAAGGTGCAGCCAGTTACAAATTATATATATATTTTTTTTATACAGAATAAAAACTTTCCAAACATAATCCATAGCCTGACAACATTTAAGTAACGCGTATGTTTATCATCGTCACATGCAAAGTAAACGTTAATCAAAAACAAAATTTAACTTAGGCAAATTTTGACATTTTCATATTTCTCACTTGTTTACTGTCGTTTACCTTCTCTTTGCGCTTACCGTAGGTACTTTTTACTAAAGTATGAAAACATTAAAATTTACTTTTTCTCTAATTTTGTATTTTAATTAATAAGTACCCAGTCGAAGAAAAAGTACTTATTGTATGCAACTTTGTATGTAAAAGTAAGTCAAAAAAAGGTTGTGGTGTCTTTTTCTTACGATGTTCGCTAAAGCTCACATCGTATCTCACGCCACTCACCTTTTTGAACCCTGTTATACAACTGTTGCATAAAATACTAAGTCTTAAAAAAAATGCGAAGTGCTAGTCGACATAAAACTTACGGGGAATTGTTTAAAGAAATCGAAAATCAAGATACCTATCCCACTAAATAATATTATATATACAAAGTTTGTAGGTAAATCTGTTTGTTTGATTGTTTGTTACTTCATTGAATCGCGTCTTAACCGCTAAACCGATTTAGATGAAATTCGGTATACAGATATTTTGCGTCCCGGGAAAGGACATAGGAGTTTTTATCCCGGAAAATTGCATAGTTCCTGCGGGATAGTGAAAACCGAATTCTACGCGGACAGTCGCGGGTAGCGGCTAGTATCAAATAATCAACATTTAAACGAATCAGTGTTAAACTGAAATAAGTATTAAAACACATTAACTGAGCTACCTTGACACTAGATATCTCTGTTTTCTAGATAAATACAGAACATAATTTACAAAACAGTGCATTACAGGCTAAAAGTTATCGTGATATATATATACCTAAATACAGAAAACAACAAATGAGGAATTGATAATTTTGCGTCTGCATACCTCTATTTAGCGACTTGTGTGACGTAATAAAATGATTTTATTTAACTTGCAATGTATCTTGTACTCGTATCTATATATGTGCGGGTCAAATCTTGCAAGTAAAATTTAACCCGCTTCTAGTAGTCGAATTGTCTTGAAATTTGGCACACTTATGTAAAATACGTGACAGTATAATAATCTGGTAGCGATATTCTAGTAGTTCAGCCAGAATCGTCTGCGCAGGACGGAACTCTTCAACGGTTAATATCATCGACTTGAAATTTGGTATACAAATGTAGTTTGGGTGGCAATGCAAGTACCTAACAGTCAACAAAAAGTATAGTCAGCAAAAACAGCTTTTATTAAAAATGAATGAAGGAAGTTGTTCAATTTTAACTTGTAAGATTTGATTACAGACAGACATAGGGACAGGTGAAACTAAATAAAAGCTTGTAATAACAGAAAATCCAGTCGTGCTATTTAAAGCTTTTGTAATAATTAGTATTTACTTTACCTTTAACTTTTCCGTGGATCCCAGGCTGCAAAGGATACCGTGCTATAGAGAACTGCTGTATACTCTTAGAGCGTTTTCTTTTCTTCAAACTCATCCGGATGATATTACTCAATTCTAACAACGGAACAATTTAAACTTATTCCTTTATTCCATACAGTGTGGGCAGTATCATCGCCGGTTCCATCCAAGCTGTACCGATCAGACTATGAGTATAACAAGAATACGAAAGCTTTCTACAAGCTGCACACAGAAGGCGCTGGCTTGGCGTATGCGTCTAACAAATGCATTGAAGAAGGGGGAGAACTTGTGAGGATCACGTCCGGTGAAGAGTTGGCGCAGGTCCGCGCCATGATGGACAAGTTTCCGGATCTACAGGACTCTGTGTTGGTCGGGTCCGAGGGTATGCATTAAATCCACAGGGCATTCGGAATTCCGCAAAAAATAAGCACCGCACACAATAAAAAAACACAAAAAAAAAACATTCAGATAATGCCTTCTTAAACAGATAGGGTGATGTCACCAGCTATGGACAAGAACCAATAACCAAGTTTTAAGAAACGGACGGAAAATGTACTATTAAACTCATAAGTCAAATAACACTAATGTTCAGATAACTAATGATCATAACTAGTAAAGTTCAATAAGGCATTGAATCCTTGTTTTCCATTACTGGGTACTACTGTGCTTAACAAGTCCATGATTGGTGCCGTCACAGCCATCACCCTATGTATTGCTTACTCATTATTTTTGATTTATTTCATAAAAACATGGTATGTACCATTGCAATTTTTGCAATATGCACGAGTTTGAATCTTGACGAATCAGCTAGAGTCATTGTTTTAGATACACACAATATTACAACTCGTACCAACTACTTACTACTCCTGCTGTCTCGCTAAAAACTGTCGCTACCAAAACAAAATAATTGAGCCCAGCTCACTTCTTATACGAGTACAAAGGTTATTCCTTTAGATGTTTGTTTCTGTTATGTTGCTTGTTTTTTTTTTCAATTTTATTCCAATCTTCTTTATTATTGCAAAGGGAATTTAGAAAAAAAAGCATATTTATTACATATAACTGACCCTGATTGATTGACTTCCCTATCTTACCTGATGAAAAGTTCAGCTGGCGCTAAAGTTTTAGGTATCTTACTAGTTCAGTAACAGCCATTTATATATTACAGCGGATTCTTACGATGACTTCGATGAAATATATGAGTGTAACGTGGTAAACCGGAATGGTGAAGTCGTTAAAGAAAGCTTCTTCCAAGAGAGACCCTATGTCTGCAAGGTGACAGCCGAAGACGTGCCGTATAACGAGGAATGCGGCGTTTACTCAAATGGTAACATTAATTGCTTATGATATTACTCGTAATAGAAACAGGCGTGAAAGAGAAATATACTAAGCTGCAAAAAATCTGGCCCTCAAACATATGCAGAAAATAGTACATTGATAACCAAGGGTGGAAAGTGACCCATTTCACCCGAGATATATCTGGCGCTCGAACGAAGTGAGAGCGCCAATAGTTCGAGGGGAAATGGGTTATTTCACCCGAGTTAGATACTCTACTTTTCATTTCGACTGTGAGGAAACTAAAATACTACAAAAAAACGAGAATAAGAATAAATTGAATTTACTTATACCTATCCAACCTCCAACGGTACCTTTTCAACTGGCCACTTGCCATGCCGAAACGTGAAAAAAAAATGTCATTGACGTAACTCAATTATCTTCGATGTCATGGCTAGCCGAAAAATTAAAAAAAAATTACTTTCCACCCTAGAGGAGAAAACGCAATTTTCCACCCGGCTATCTACCCATGAAAATGAATCTTTCCGAACAGGAGAGATGAAAAAGTAATTTTGTATGTAGAGGGGGCCAAATTTTGTGCCACTGAGTATATTTATCTGTTGTAAAATTAGAAACGCTACCGGCCGAGCTGTTCTTCGACTTTCTATAAAAAAAAAAATAGTTTCATTTATCTATTAATGTTTATCGCAATTACAAGTCGAACATGATTAATCCTTTTTTGTATACACAAGCCAAGTAATGTCTTTCGAAAATTTCAGGCTACGAATCAAGACTATCAACCACAGGCAGTTGCTACAGAATATCAACAACGGAAGCCACCTGGGACGAGGCACACGCAAACTGCCAAGCCGATGGGGCTCATCTGGTGATTCTGAACAATGATAAGGAACTCAACATTTTATTTAACATGTTGAAAGAGAAGCCACATAATTCCGAAACGCAATACTTTGCTGGGGTGAGGATGAGGACAGAGTCGACTACTGAGCCGCTAGTGTTTAAGACTGTATTGAGTAAGTCATGTTTTATTTTTTACCTAACTGCAGGCACTTTTTGGGTTAACCCGTTCCCTTCCACACCACACCCACATTTTTAGTCTTCAAATTATTTTATGTACATATTTTAATTGAACGATCCCCTAGTAGTGACATTATTATTGTAATTTTATTTTTATTTTTTATTCATACAACTATGACGATCCCGAGTGGAGAACCTGTTTCGAATTGTAATTGTTTTATTTCTTAATTTTATTCAATTGTAACATTTTGTGACATTTAATTGTTTTCTAATTTAATCTTTTGTGTAGTCTTGACAATTTCAGTATAAATTCTCGTAACTTTGACATGTACAAATTATGATGTAATTTTATATTGAATGAATGAATAATCTAATCTTCCTGTGACTTTTGTTTGTGCTGGTGACTGTACCTATGTAAGTATAACTATTTAGGAAATATAAGGGTTATCTGACCTATTTTTAACCCCCGACGATAAAAGAGGGGTGTCATAAGTTTGCCTGCTGTGTGTGTGTGTGCGTGTGCGTGTGTGTGTGCGTGTGCGTGTGCGTGTGCGTGTGCGTGTGCGTGTGCGTGTATGTGTGTGTGTGTGTGTGTGTGTGTGTGTCTGTGTCTGTTGTGATTCTGTTTGTGGCACCGTAGTTCTTAAACGGGTGAACCGATTTGATTGCGTTTTTTTTACTTGAAAGCAGGTATTCTAGCAATGGTTCTTAGGCATGTCTTATAAAAAATGGTTCAGCCATTTTTGAGATATTGATCTTTGAAGTAACAAAGTCGCGTGTTTTCCAACTTTTTGTTGGTTAAGTAATGACTCAAATGTTTACAGATCAAACACTAGAAGAGGTGGGATATGGGCCGTGGGAAGAAGGTGAACCGAACGACTATCATAATGAGGGCGAGAACTGCGTTGTCCTGGATACCCGCCGCCACGGCAAATACAACGATGTCGCGTGCCATCACAGGATGCCGTACGTCTGTGAGATCTCCAAGGCCCCACCAACTACCAGCACGCCCAAAAGTGACACAAAATGTGAGTTTACTTCTGGCACAAAAAAAATATCTGCATATTAGGTATTTAGAAAAAATACACATTGCATTAAACGGCTGTATGTCATAAACGGGTGTGTACTTAATGTTCGTCATAACAACGATTAACGAATTTTCATTTCTCATAACACAAATATCAGAATTTCAATCTCTCGAAATATTGAGCTCGTATAAAAACAATATGCATATAAACAAATTGCCGAATTTCTCAAATCATAATATCCATTCGCATAATTGTCTTGCGCATATTTAAGGTACAGCATAGTAATCATGTAGCATAATAATCAAAGTTCATATTAAACAATTTTTATACAAACATCGAGGATAATGCAAACACAACATTGATAACAGTAATATTATCCGAGCTGCTATAAAAAAAACCTAACATCGAAGGCTATGGTGGGAGCTACGCTCCGCTTCGCTCGCGCCTTAGCCTTCTAAACCTAATCTATCCGAGTCGCTTCTGCTCTGAATCGTCTTGCTCGCTCGCTTCGCTCACTCGCATAAATCTTTTTTTTTTGCATTTGTATATGTATGTGTGCAAAGTTATAGCTTTCTAGCATTGATAGTCCCTGAGCAAAGCCGCGGACGGACAGACAGACAGACATGGCGAAACTATAAGGCTTCCGTTTTTGCCATTTTGGCTCCGGAACCCTAAAAAACAATAGTTTCATTTATCTATTAATGTTAACTCGCAATTACAAGTCGAACATGATTAATCCTTTTTTTATACACAAGCCAAGAAATGTCTTTTGAAAATTTCAGGCTACGAATCAACCACAGGCAAATGCTACGGAATATCAACAACGGAAGCCACCTGGGATGAGGCGCAAGCGAACTGCCAGGCCGAGGGGGCTCATCTGGTGATTCTGAACAGTGATAAGGAACTCAACATTTTATTTAACATGTTGAAAGAGATGCCACATAATTCCGAAACGCAGTACTTTGCTGGGGTGAGGATGGAGTCGACTACTAAGCCGCGAGTGTTTAAGACTGTATTGAGTAAGTCATGTTTTATTTTTACTCAGCTGCACGCACGCACGCATTATTAGGAAGGTTTTCTTAAAAAAAAAAAATAGGTACATCCAAAGTCAACTCCCGGTCCTCATGCTTATTTTAGGATACAATACAGAATGCAGATGTTTACGTTTGCGGCTTCATCTGCATGAAAAAATGAATATCTTAAAAGGTCTTCTTTGTATAAAATATTTGTCTACATTGTTACGAGATTTTTTTTGGGTTAACCCGCTCCCTTCCTGTAACTTTCGTTAATTGTAAGTTTTAGTTCCAATCTTTCGATTACACTGTATTGTAGGTAATGTAACGTACGTAACGTACCTATGTAAGTTTAACTATTTGGGAAATGTAAGGGTAATCTGACCTATTTTTAACCCCTGATGCAAAGGCGTGTCATAAGTTTGACCGCTATGTGTGTCTGTGTGTGTGTGTCTGTCTCTGTTTCTGTTTGTACCACACCGTAGCTCTTAAACGGGTGAACCGATTTGAATTATTTGAAAGCAGGTTTTCTGGCAATGGTTCTTAGACATGTTTTATAAAAAACTGTTCAGCCATTTTTAAGATATTGAACTTTGAAGTAACAAAGTCGCGAGTTTTCCAAATTTTTGTTGGTTAAGTTATGACTCAAAATTTTACAGATCAAACACTAGAAGAGGTGGGATATGGGCCGTGGGAAGCAGGTGAACCGAACGACTATCATGGTGATGGTGAGAACTGCGTTGTCCTGGATACCCGCCGCCACGGCAAATACAACGATGTCCCGTGCCATCACAGGATGCCGTACGTCTGTGAGTTCTCCAGGGCCCCACCAACTACCAGCACGCCCAAAAGTGACACAAAATGTGAGTTTACTTCTGGCACAATAAAAAAATATCAGCATATTAGGTATTTAGAAAAAAAAAAACATTGCATTAAACGGCTGTGTGTCATAAACGGGTGTGTAATGTTCGTCATAACAACGATTTACGAATTTTCATTTCTCATAACTCAAATATCAGAATTTCAATCTGTCGAAATATTGAGCTCGTATAAAAACAATATGCATATAAACAAATTGCCGAATTTCTCAAATCATAATATCCATTCGCATAATTGTCTTGCGCATATTTAAGGTACAGCATAGTAATCATGTAGCATAATAATCAAAGTTCATATTAAACAATTTTTATACAAACATCGAGGATAATGCAAACACAACAATGATAACAGTAATATTATCCGAGCTGCTATAAAAAAAACCTAACATCAAAGGCTAAGGCGGGAGCTACGCTCCGCTTCGCTCGCGCCTTAGCCTTCTAAACCTAACCTATCCGAGTCGCTTCTGCTCTGAATCGTCTTGCTCGCTCGCTTCGCTCGCTCGCATAAATCTTTTTTTTTGCATTTGTATATGTGTATGTGCGCCAATCAACTTTTTTACCGACACTAATGTGTCCGCGACATTTTTCAAACAATTGCAGATTTTTGTAAGTAAACATGTATTTCTGTAATTTGATAGATGATGTACATGAATACATGTCATCCTACGTAAGTTCAACCTATTAAACCGGGAAATATCTTGTTGGAAGTAGGATTTTTTGGTAACGCCAGAGACAATTTTGGTAACGTAGGAGACGCCCAAAGTGTCGGTAAAATAGTTGATTGGCCCATGTGCAAAATTATAGCTTTCTAGCATTGATAGTCCCTGAGCAAAGCCGCGGACGGACAGACAGACACACATGGCGAAACTATAAGGGTTCCGTTTTTGCCATTTTGGCTCCGGAACCCTAAAAAACAATAGTTTCATTTATCTATTAATGTTTACTCGCAATTACAAGTCGAACATGATTAATCCTTTTTTGTATACACAAGCCAAGAAATGTCTTTTGAAAATTTCAGGCTACGAATCAACCACAGGCAAATGCTACGGAATATCAACAACGGAAGCCACCTGGGATGAGGCGCAAGCGAACTGCCAGGCCGAGGGGGCTCATCTGGTGATTCTGAACAGTGATAAGGAACTCAACATTTTATTTAACATGTTGAAAGAGATGCCACATAATTCCGAAACGCAGTACTTTGCTGGGGTGAGGATGGAGTCGACTACTAAGCCGCGAGTGTTTAAGACTGTATTGAGTAAGTCATGTTTTATTTTTTACTCAGCTGCACGCGCGCACGCATTACTAGGAAGGTTTTCTTTAAAAAAAAAATTAGGTACTTCCAAAGTCAACTCCCGGTCCTCATGCTTATTTTAGGATACAATACAGAATGCAGATGTTTATGTTTGCGGCTTCATCAGTATGAAAAAATGAATATCTTAAAAGGTCTTCTTTGTATAAAATATTTGTCTACATTGTTACGAGATTTTTTTTGGGTTAACCCGTTCCCTTCCTGTAACTTTCGTTAATTGTAAGTTTTAGTTCCAATCTTTCGATTACACTGTATTGTAGGTAATGTAACGTACGTAACGTACCTATGTAAGTTTAACTATTTGGGAAATGTAAGGGTAATCTGACCTATTTTTAACCCCCGATGCAAAGGGGTGTCATAAGATTGACCGCTATGTGTGTCTGTGTGTGTGCCTGTCTCTGTTTCTGTCTGTACAACACCGTAGCTCTTAAACGGGTGAACCGATTTGAATTATTTGACAGCAGGTTTTTCTGGCAATGGTTCTTAGACATGTTTTATAAAAAACTGTTCAGCCATTTTTGAGATATTGAACTTTGAAGTAACAAAGTCGCGAGTTTTCCAAATTTTTGTTGGTTAAGTTATGACTCAAAATTTTACAGATCAAACACTAGAAGAGGTGGGATATGGGCCGTGGGAAGCAGGTGAACCGAACGACTATCATGGTGATGGTGAGAACTGCGTTGTCCTGGATACCCGCCGCCACGGCAAATACAACGATGTCCCGTGCCATCACAGGATGCCGTACGTCTGTGAGTTCTCCAGGGCCCCACCAACTACCAGCACGCCCAAAAGTGACACCAAATGTGAGTTTACTTCTGGCATAATAAAAAATATCAGCATATTAGGTATTTAGAAAAAATACACATTGCATTAAACGGCTGTGTGTCATAAACGGGTGTGTAATGTTCGTCATAACAACGATTAACGAATTTTCATTTCTCGCAATTACAAGTCGAACATGATTAATCCTTTTTTGTATACACAAGCCAAGAAATGTCTTTTGAAAATTTCAGGCTACGAATCAACCACAGGCAAATGCTACAGAATATCAACAACGGAAGCCACCTGGGATGAGGCGCAAGCGAACTGCCAGGCCGAGGGGGCTCATCTGGTGATTCTGAACAGTGATAAGGAACTCAACATTTTATTTAACATGTTGAAAGAGATGCCACATAATTCCGAAACGCAGTACTTTGCTGGGGTGAGGATGGAGTCGACTACTAAGCCGCGAGTGTTTAAAACTGTATTGAGTAAGTCATGTTTTATTTTTTACTCAGCTGCACGCAAGCACGCATTATTAGGAAGGTTTTCTTAAAAAAAGAAATTAGGTACATCCAAAGTCAACTCCCGGTCCTCATGCTTATTTTAGGATACAATACAGAATGCAGATGTTTGTTTGCGGCTTCATCTGCATGAAAAAATGAATATCGTAAAAGGTCTTCTTTGTATAAAATATTTGTCTACATTGTTACGAGATTTTTTTTGGGTTAACCCGTTCCCTTCCTGTAACTTTCGTTAATTGTAAGTTTTAGTTCCAATCTTTCGATTACACTGTATTGTAGGTAATGTAACGTACGTAACGTACCTATGTAAGTTTAACTATTTGGGAAATAAAAGGGTAATCTGACCTATTTTTAACCCCCGATGCAAACGGGTGTCACAAGTTTGACCGCTATGTGTGTCTGTGTGTGTGTCTGTCCCTGTTTCTGTCTGTACCACACCGTAGCTCTTAAACGGGTGAACCGATTTGAATTATTTGAAAGCAGGTTTTCTGGCAATGGTTCTTAGACATGTTTTATAAAAAACTGTTCAGGCATTTTTGAGATATTGAACTCTGAAGTAACAAAGTCGCGAGTTTTCCAAATTTTTGTTGGTTAAGTTATGACTCAAAATTTTACAGATCAAACACTAGAAGAGGTGGGATATGGGCCGTGGGAAGAAGGTGAACCGAACGACTATCATGGTGATGGTGAGAACTGCGTTGTCCTGGATACCCGCCGCCACGGCAAATACAACGATGTCCCGTGCCATCACAGGATGCCGTACGTCTGTGAGTTCTCCAGGGCCCCACCAACTACCAGCACGCCCAAAAGTGACACAAAATGTGAGTTTACTTCTGGCACAATAAAAAAATATGAGCATGTTAGGTATATACATAGAAAAATACACATTGCATTAAACGGCGGTGTGTCATAAGCGTATACATTTTCGGAAGTGCACTTGTTGGGCAGGTGCAGCGATCAGGGAAAGCCTGATCGCTGGGTAGGTGCACAGTTTGGGTAAATGATAATATGAGCCTACGTGACGTGATATCATTCTGATTGAAATTTTCCGTTTAGAATTATTTGCATCGCTATTATACCTATTTAACTTGTTCAACCACTGGACGTCAGTCCGTCCAATCCCAATCCCTTGTAATTTAATAGTATCTTCATACCTTCATGTATTGTGAAGATGCCATAGAGAGATTTCTTTTTCAATAAATTACTTTGAAAGAATGATATGTACAGTCACCAGCAGCGATATCTGACAACAAAGCGTGCATAAATATCCAATACGACTCTATTTCTAGGGCCGGTAGTACGTGTCATATTCTTTTTCACGCTCCGCTGTGGCAGATATTAATGCAGGACACTGTTCGATCAATTAATCTTTATCTTCACTTCATAAAATGTCTGTTTACATTATTGCAATTTTTAAGAACAAAATTATAAATTATATTAAATTATATATAGTTTGTTGGTTGATTATAATTATAACTTTTTTCAGTAAAATAATTATATTAATATTATCAATATTTAAGATATTGACAAAATTTATCTCTTTGTCGCAGTGCCTGACGTGCCAGATTTACCCAAGCAGTACCGAGCAGGCTACGAGTATAACAAAAATACCGATGCCTTCTACAAGCTACACACAGAGGGCACTACCAAATATTATGCTTCCAAAAAATGCAAAGCAGAGGGTGCCGAACTTGTAAAGATCACATCAGACGAAGATCTAAAGCAAGTCCACGGGATGATGAAGAAGCTTTCGGATTTTGAGGATTATATTATGGTCATATCTGACGGTATGTCAGTTTTGTAGATAAACTTATTACAAATTATGAAATTACTCGACCGATCTTGTGTAACTCGTATAGCTACTGGCACGATTTTACTCGGAATAATGTGAACCGGACATAACTTTTCCATCAATTTTGACACTATCGCCATCTACATTAAAAGTTTTACACTACATTCAAAAAAGCTCGAAACCACTCAAAGACCAATGGCGCGAGCTTTGCTCGGTGTTTCCATGATCGAATCAGAAATGAGGAGATCTACAGGGAAATCTAAGTCACGAACTTAGCTCGGAGAACTGTTGGACCTAAGTGGCAGTAGGTAGCACATTGGAAGTAGAACCGATAACCGATGGGGAAGTAGGCTTTTAGAGTGGCGACTGCGAACCCGAAAACGTGTACGAAAAGACCTCCAAAAAGTGGACCGACAATCTGATAAAAGTCGCAGGAATCAGTTGGAAAGATTGGAAAGCTGGGACCGATAGTTTTGGAACTCTTTAAGGGAGGCCTTTGTCCTACAGAGGCTGTCTTTTCTGATGATGCAGGTGTCCTCTCCAAAGTAGCGATGTCCTCCTCCTTAGGAAAGTCGTCACTGTTAAGTGCTATTCCTGCCAACTGGTGTAAAATGTGTTCAGTGCATCCCGACATCTCATTTTCGTTCTGCCTTAGTTCATTTGATTAATTATACCTTTCAGTGGACTCTGATGAATCCCGCCTAAATTATAAAGGCAACGTGGTGAACCGCCGGGGTAAAATTGAAAAAACAACCGGGCGACAGCAGCTACCATTCGTTTGCAAGGTGGCAGCCAAAGACGCACCGTATAACAGGGAATGCGGCGTTTATTCTAATGGTAACTTCAATTATCTTCAATGAAGTAAAGCTTAAATAGTTATCGGCTATTTCCAGACATTTTTATTAATATAGGTAAAAAAATTTGTTAGATCCTTAACGATTATGAATATGTAAATTTCAGATTACGAATCAAAGATGTCAACCACAGGCAGTTGCTACAGAGTATCCACAACTGAAGCCACCTGGAATGAGGCAAACGCGAATTGCCAGGCCGAGGGGGCTCATCTGGTAATCCTAAGTAATGAAAAAGAGCTCGAAGTTCTATATAACATGTTGAAAGAGAAGCCGCATGATTCAGAAACGCAATACTTTGCGGGGGTGAGGGCGGACACGACTACTGAGTCACGATTGTTCAAGACTGTTTTGAGTAAGTTGCATTTTTTTTTTATAAAATACAAGTCATTTGTTTCTAAGAGAAAATCGCAAATTCAACCAATTCCGATCTACCTATAAATGACATTTCTGCGTAAAATAATAATGTATAGGTATCGACATAAGTACTTCAACTTAATCTATGGAAACACGGAATAGAGACAGTGTTAAATTTGATGACGATTCAGAAAGCTGTTTCGCCATCCATTGATTAGTCTTAACTGAAGGTTAAATGTGATGCCGTCTCTATTTGTTTTGTTCGAATAGACGGAGACGGCATCGCATTTAACCGTCAGTTAACACTAATCAATGGTTGTTGCAACAGCTCCTTAGTCTGTTTTAAATTTATGGTTCATATTGTCATAAAATGATTTATATATAACTAACACTACCTACCTACTATTACTATAAGTACTATATTTATTTATACGAGTAAGTAAGTAAAGATTTAAATCATGTTTAAAAAACTCAGTTTTTGTTCCTTTATTTAAAATACCAATCATATTTTCAAAACTGTAAAATATTTTCAAATGCTGCAGTGTACTTAAGTCCATTTATGACACATACTCATATTAAGAAATGACCGTTAAGTTTTATGTGTTTAGATCAAACACTAGAAGAGGTGGGATATGGGCCATGGGAAAAAGAGGAACCAAACGATTATGAAGGTGGTGAGAACTGCGTGGCTTTGGATACGCGCCGTAACGGCAAATACAACGACGTCTGGTGCCACGTCAGAATGCCGTACGTCTGTGAGAGCTCCGGGGTCCCACTGGAAATCAGCACAACTCCCAGCACGCCCAAGAGCGGTATTATTCAAATATAAATCATACTTTTCCTCTTCTTTCCCATTTTACTCTTAAGGAGTACTGCGTGCCTCGCATTATTGTCATATTAAACAAAAAGGTACTATTCGTACGTGTTAACTCTTATGTACGATGTGAATACGATTCAATATTACGTTTGCCGTTAAAGTGTATGTTGTTATCCCCCCAATCAAATTGACAGAATTTGAAGACGACCGGATGGCCAAGTGGTTAGAGAAACTGACTACGAATTTTAAGGTTCTGGGTTCGACTCCCGGCCGTGGCAGATATTTATATTAATAATAAGAATGTTTGTTCTCGGGTCTTGGATGTTTAATATGTATTTAAGTATGTATTTATCAATAAAATAAAATTAGTTTATTGAAAAAGTATCGCTTTACAAATTGCTTGACGTATATAATGTGCTTAAAGTATACTTAGATGATCGATTGTGTGCTTTAATTAATGAAAATTATATCGTCTTTACAGTGTCTACTGAACCACTCCCTTCAAAGCAGTATCGATCAGACTATGAATATAACAAGCACACAGATGCCTTCTACAAAGTGCACACACAGGACGCCAGCAAACATTCTGCTTCCGTGAAATGTACTGAGGAGGGAGCGGAACTTGCAAAGATCGAATCACACGAAGATTTTAAGCAAATTCAAGCCATGATAAACAAGTTTCCAGATCTGAAGGACCATGTTCTGTGGGTCTCGGTGGAATGTATGCAATTTTTACCTTTTACTATAATATCGTGTGTCTCATCTGCTCATACGCTACTCGCCCCTTGTATCGCTACCTTTTGTATTAAAATTATTCCGTCCTCTTCTTTAAACTCTAAACGCTCTCCTTCCCGCTGTTAAGCTCTAGTTCTTAGGTTAAGTTAGGTATGTAAATTCTTACAAATTCTTCCTAAATAAACGCAGCTCTTACTTCTGATGCCATCAAAGCAAAGTATTCAATATACTTTGTGTGAATTCTTTATAAATAATACTTGAACTTTCCAGGGAGCTCAGGCTATCAGACAAAATCAGGTTATAATGAAGCCAACGTGATGAATAGCAACGGAAATATTGAAGTAGCAAATATCTTCCGTTCGCTGCCGTTTGTCTGCAAGGTGGCCGCCAGGGATGTGGCGTACAACGAGGAATGCGACGTTTATTCAAATGGTAATCTCAATTAAGTATCATTCATTAAAGAAATATTGATCAACTTTAACCAATAAATTATTTTTATTTGAGTATAAAATTTCAAGGTATCTCTTATTATCTGGCACTTAAAAAATGTAATCATTTAAAGTACTACTAAATCTAACCCAACAACCCAACCAACTGGCTTGTCGAAGTTAACTTTTCTACTGTTTGCGTGTATGATCAAGCGCATAGTTGAATCTAGCAAAAAAGAGACGGCGAATACATAAGCACAATTCGTTAATGCCATTAGTGTATATTTTAATGATACCTAAGGGTTTGAAGTGTTGCACCATTGGTGCCAGTCACTGATAGTTTAATCTCCGAGTTTCTTTCTGATTGTTCTATGCATGTTTGTTGTTATAGTTAATGTATTCGGTAAGCACTTATCACGAAATGATGAAAATCTGAGCTCGATCCCCGGGGATCAAATATAAACCTAACATATCTATCCGGTTATCTATAGCATAAACCCAATAATTCGTCGGTTAGAATTATTGGGTTTATGTATGCTACCTTAGCCGAATTCTTATCAATATTAACGCTAGTCGTATTCCAGTAATCAAGAGCATATTGAAAATTCCAGGTTATGAATCAAGAATCTCAACCACAGGTAGTTGTTACCGAGTATCCACAGTTGAAGCCACCTGGTACGAGGCACACGCAAATTGCCAGGCCGAGGGGGCTCATCTGGTGATTCTGAACAATGATAAGGAACTCAACATTTTATTTAACATGTTGAAAGAGAAGCCACATAATTCCGAAACGCAGTACTTTGCTGGGCTGAGGACGGAGGCGACTACTGAGCCGCGAGTGTTTAAGACTGTGTTGAGTAAGTTATGTTTTATTTTTTCGCCTGACTTCCCGAAGGAGGATTATGTTTTTAAAAACATCGTTCAGATTAGATTTTTCTAGTTAAGAAAGTATTAATATCTTGCAAAAAATTACGATGTGAAGATCCACCAACTTACTTTGATGGCAATTAAGAAAGTAGAATATGCAGCCCAGGTTAGCAGGATATCACACCTATTATTTTTTTTTTGATTTTGCCAAGTGCTTTCGTTCTGCTCTTTCAGTACGGTCAAATTATTGAAAGATCGGCTGAATTTTTTTTGTGTAAGTTTATTTTAAACTCACGATTAAAAGTAAGTAAACTTAAATGTATATTTTTTCATATTAAGATCAAACACTAGAAGAGGTGGGGTACGGGCCGTGGGATGAAGATGAACCAAACGATTACGAAGGTGGCGAGAACTGCGTGGCTCTGGATACGCGCCGTCACGGCAAATACAACGACGTCTGGTGCCACGTCAAAATGCCATACGTCTGTGAGAAGGGTAAATTTTGAATTGGTGTTTATTATTAACTTTGAAATTATTAAATCCAAAAAGTTCAACGAACCATTTTCTTCTAATATTACGTTATGAACGTAATAATTAAAATTATTAGGAGCAGGAATAACGGGCGAGATTTTTAAAACAAATTTGTACAAGAGGTGTCCCGTCATACTAACTGGATTTCTTAAGGAAAAGTGTCACTCTTTCCTTTTCTATTAAATTGTCTGCCAAAAAAGTAACTTAAATAAACAAATGAAGAAGACAACACGTATACAATGCTCATTTTCTGATTCATAACAGTGTCTGTCGTGCCGGTTCCATCAAAACAGTACCGGCCAGACTACGAGTATAACAAGAATACTGACGCTTTCTACAAGCTGCACACAAAGGGCGTTTCTAAATATTATGCCTCTAAAAAATGCAAGGAAGAGGGAGCAGAACTAGTAAAGATCACAACAGACGAAGATGTCAAGCAAGTACACTCCATGATGAAGAAGCTTTCGGATCTGGAAGACTATGTGATGGTCGCGTCTGATGGTACGTCGTTTTGTCGGTCAATTAAATTTCAATGATAGTAGGTACATAATTAAACGAAAATATCACTTCGCATTTGCTGCCACTATATTAGAATATTAGTAAGACTAGTGTTCGTACTTCTGATGCTAGGTAATAGCAGAAGTAGCCAATAATAACCATTCCTTTCCTGTCCCTTTTAAAAAAAAAAAATTTTTATCTTACAGTGAACTCTGACGGATACAGCCCGAATTATGAATCTAAGGTGGTGAATCGCAAAGGTAAAATTGAAAAGACAACTTCCCGCCAGGAGTTACCATTCGTTTGCAAGGTGGCAGCCAAAAACGCACCGTATGACAAGGCATGCGGCGTTTATTCAAATGGTAAATTAAAATGTGCTAAAAAAATTGAATATTTATTTAATTAAAAAAAAAAAAAAAAAAAATAGTAGAAAAAATTTTTCTACTATATTTTCAGTTATTGTAAATGTACACATTTCTACAATTATTATTTAATTATTTAATAATAATAAAACATTAAAATTTCAGATTACGAATCAAGAATCTCAACCACAGGCAGTTGCTACAAAGTATCCACAGTTGAAGCCACCTGGAGCGAGGCTTACTCGAACTGCCAGGCTGAGGGGGCTCATCTGGTGATCCTGAGCAACGATGAAGAACTGAAAGTTCTGTACAATATGTTGAAAGAGAAGCCACACAATTCCGAAACGCAATACTTTGCGGGGGTGAGGGCGGATACAACTAGTATGCCTCGAGTGTTTAAGACTGTTTTGAGTGAGTCACATTTTTTTATTAAAAATAGAGTATTATTTTAGACGACCAGATGGCCTAGTGGTTGGAGAACTTGACTACGAAGCTAGAGGTCCTGGGTTCGATTCCCGTATCGGAGCAGATATTTGTATGAAAAATACGAATGTTTGTTCTTGGGCCTTGGGTGTTTAATATGTATTTAAGTATGTATCTATCTATATAATTACATTTATCCGTTACATAGTACCCATAACACAAGCTTTGATAAGCTTACTTTGGGACTAAGTCAATTGGTGTGAATGGTCCCGTGATATTCATTATTTTGTTTTATTTTTTATTTTAAACGTGCCAAAAACAAAAGATTGCTAATCAAATCGAAATGGTCATGAATGTATTTATTTTATTTACATGTATATAAAAGATAATCAACATAAGAAAGCGATGTTAATATTTAACGTCGAGATGGACGTGTCAACGTTCAAACATCAGAGTACTCGGTTATCCAGCTTCGCTTAATTCAAGTTCACAACTTTAGAGGCGGATGTTTTAAAAATGTATTTACTAAATGTATGTTTTTAGACCAAACACTAGAAGAGGTGGGATACGGGCCGTGGGAAAAAGAGGAACCAAACGATTATGAGGGTGGCGAGAACTGCGTGGCTCTGGATACGCGCCGCCACGCCAAATACAACGACGTCTGGTGCCACGTCAAAATGCCGTACGTCTGTGAGAGCTCCGGGGCTCCACTGGAAATTAACGCAATCCCTAGCACTACAAACAGCGGTATTGTACAAATTATCCTTGTATTTTATTTTTGTTAACTATGCATAATAAGTACGCGGAAATGAAACAGAAAAATATTTTTCTCATTTTTTTATTCTTATTAAGAAAGAACGCCTTAATTATTGCTTATATATAGCATTGTGCTGTTATACTAATCGAAACTTTCGCTTTTATGATACGAATACAATCAAATATACTACAAATCAAATAATTTTACTATATTATTCAAGTACCAATGACCAAAAACTATGAATGATTTTTTCACATATATGACAAAATAAATGAAGTGAAGAAAAGATTATTTTTAAATGCTGATTTTTATTGCAGTGCCCACCTTGCCGGTTTCATTGAAACAGTACCGACTAGGCTATGAGTATAACAAAAATACTGATGCTTTCTACAAGCTGCACGCAAAGGGCTCTTCAGAATATAATGCCGCCAAAAAATGCAAAACAGAGGGTGCCGAACTTGTTAAGATCACATCCGCCGAAGATTTAAAGCAAATTCGTGACATGATGAAGAAGCTTTTAGATCTGGAGGACTATGTTTTGGTCGCGTCTGACGGTACGTTTGTTGAATGTTGTAGAAAAATAGTATGTAGGTGGATATATAATTAAATGGTTAAAGTTTGTCACGAAAAAACTGCAATGCCTAAGCTGTCATCGGTTTCTCACGACACACGTTCCGCTATCTTCATTCAGTTTGCCTTAGTTCGCGCACCTGATTGGATTGTACTAGAAGTTATTTATACTTTTACCTTTTTTGTAACTAATATATTTCTAATTTGCAGTGGCCCCTAGTCCATACGGATGGAATCCTAAATGCAAAGTGGTGAACCGCAGGGGTAAAACTGAAATAACGACCTCTCGCCAGGAGCTGCCATTCGTGTGCAAAGTGGCAGCCAAAGACGCGCCTTACAATAAAGAATGCGGCGTTTATTCAAATGGTAACTTTTAATATTATTATTAATTTAGCCTAGAAACACTTTCCAATCTGATGATTTCACCAGCAGTGAAACAAGACAAACAAACAAAACACACAGGAGACACAGAAAGAAACACAAGAGACAAAAAAAGGTCTTTTGCCTCTCTTTGTATTTTCTCCATTCGTCATTATTTTGAGTGATGTTCAGCCGGTAGTTAAGGATCCCGTCTAGGTCATCCCGCCAGCGCCTACTGGGCCTACCATCGCCATCAATTTTTTGGTATCCAGTCCATGACTATTTTAGCCCATTGGATCCATGCGGCTGATGTGGCCTGCCCAGTCCTACTTCAGCTTGTCAGTCTTGGCACACATTGATAATGCGTGGTTTGGAGCGCAGTGTAGCGTTTTGGACCCGGTTCACTCGGAGTGTACTTGCATGTAGGCGTGTCATTGCTTTTTAACTTTTAAATACCTTGTTGAAAAGTTAAAAGTGTTAGTTTTGACGACCGGGCAGCCAAGTGGTTAGAGAACCTGGCTATGAAGCTAGAGGTTCCGGGTTTGATCCCTGGCCGGGGCAGATATTTGTGTGAATAATACAAATGTCTGTTCTCGGGTTTTGGATGTTTAATATGTATATATCTATACAAGTATGTTTACCCGTTGCTTAGTACCCATAACACAAGGTTTGCTTAGTTTGGGACTAGGACATTGGTGTTAAGTCTCCCATGATATTTATTTATTTATTTAATAGTGTTATATTTACAATTTTAATAAAACAAGAGACCAAAATTAGCCATACGTTGTTTTATCAATTTACTAAAAACATAATTAATAAAAAATAAATGTTTTAGTCTGGTATATATTTATTGACGAAATAATACTCCGGAATAGAATAAATATGGTTAACGGTTTAATGCAAAGAGAAAAAGATACAATGACTTTACAGGAAAAGGAACTGATACCGAGCAAAGACGGTGGCGCCACTAACGAGCAAAACGCGAACTATCTTGACTTAAGATATCTGTTCAGAAATTATGTTTATATTCTTCCAACATCCTCCCTTAAACATAATCCCATCTTAGATGAACAGAAAGCCAGTTTCGTATGTGACGTCGCCTTGGTAAGTGCATCTGCAATCATCTTGTCGGTCTGCACGTAACGCACCTCAACGACCCCTTCCAGAACCTTATTGCGGACATAGTGATGCCTCACATCAATATGTTTGGTCCTAGGATGATATCCGTCGGAACCTGAAAGTTTTATAGAACTTTGATTATCGCTATAGATCACCAAGGCCTCATTCTTCAACTGTGGCCAAAAACTTTCTTGAAACTGCTTTAGCCACATAGCTTCTTGTACACACGCCGACAGTGACATGTACTCGGCCTCAGTTGTGGAAAGTGCTACTGTAGGTTGTCGCCTGGAGTTCCAGCTAATTGTTCCTCCCTGGAACAAGAATGCATAACCCGTGCAGGAGCGTCGGTCATCTTCAGCGCTCGCCCAGTCTGCGTCACAGTATCCATGAGTCATTGTCTCTTCTAGATTTTTTTTATAACTCAATTTATAATCTTGAGTACCTTTCAAGTAACGCATGACGCGCTTAAGTGCAACCCAGTGTCGCATGTCAGGATTGTTGTTATATTTACTCAACATATTTATAACATAGCATATGTCTGGTCTGGTAATATTTGAAATATATAACAAGCAACCAATAATCTCTTGATAAGGTATATCATTTAAAATTTGATTCTCCCCAGATTTACTTTGTACCTTTGTATTCATATCTATAGGAGTATTAACAGTTTTACAATCTGACATTCCATATTTATTTAAAACTTCTTCAATGTACTTTCTTTGATCCAAATAAATAATGCCTCTTGGCTTGTCTCTCTCTACATGTATTCCAATACAATATTTTATATCTCCCAAATCCTTTATTTTTAATTGTTTATGTAATTCTTCTTGGATTTGTTGTTTAGATCCTTGATTATTTGTAAACAATACCAGGTCATCGACATAGACCGCTAGAAAAAACATATTCTCATTGTTGACAATTTTATAATAAATACAAGGATCCAATTTAGACCGTAACAGACCCATTTGCTTCAATGTAAAATCAAGTTTCTTATTCCATTGCCTGCTGGCTTGTTTTAATCCATACAGTGATTTTCTCAATCGACATACTTTATCACCACTGTCATACATAGGTGGCTGCATCATGTAAATTTCCTCTTCAATGTCACCTTGAAGAAACGCTGACACGGCGTCCATCTGACATATATCTAAATCGTATTTCACTGCCAGGGCAAACAGATACCTTAACGAAGCATGTCTTACTACCGGTGAAAAAACTTCGGTGTAGTCAATTCCAGGTTTTTGTGAACAACCTTTAATTACGAGACGTGCCTTGTATCTTACTACTTCTCTATTCTCATTGGTCTTTCTTTTGAAGACCCATTTACATGGTATAGGGCGCTTGTTAGCTGGTAGAGAAGACATTTCCCATGTATTATTTTCCAATAAGGACTGATACTCCTCATCCATCGCTTGTTTCCAATGTTGGGCATCAGGGCCCGACAAAGCTTCCTTGACAGTCAGTGGATCTGAAATCTGAACACACATGAAATTATTTTCTTGCTCACTACGTTTTTGATGTGATCTCAAAGTGATATTCCTCTCGAAACTATTATCACTGTCACTTGTGCTGGGATAATAAGTTTCATCATAATTTCTGTCCACACGGCTGTCAAAAAAAGTATCAGTACTTGATGTGACATCTTCAGTGTCAATGTCTGTTTGGGAGCTATCATCAACCTGTGTCACAGATATTTCATTGCTTTCTTGTGCACAATTCAAATTTGAACTCAGAGGTAATGTAATAAGCTGAGGCTCTAGGGTAGGTTTCTGTGTGACGTTATCTATAGAGTTTTCGATAAATATCACATCCCTGCTTATCACCGCCTTCTTACTATTAGGATTAATTAATCTGTACCCCTTTGTGTTCTCACAGTAGCCTACGAAAATCAATTCTTGTGATTTACGATCCCATTTTAAACGATTTTGCTTCGGAACATGTACCATGGCCTTAGAGCCAAAAATCCTTAAGTGTGAAATGTTTGGTTTCTTACCCGTCCATTTTTCATAAGGTGTTACCTCAGCCAGAACTCGTGATGGCGATCTATTGATGATATAAGCAGCAGCAGCGACTGCTTCGGCCCAATATATTTTCTGCAGTTTTGCCTCAAATAGCATGCATTTTGCTCGCTCCACCAGACTGCGGTTCATTTTTTCAGAGAGTTCATTTTGTTCAGGCGTGTAGGGAGCGCTGGTCTGGTGCTTGATGCCGGAAGCTGCTAGAAAATCAGAAAGATCTTTATTACAATATTCTTTCCCGTTGTCGCTTCGTAAGACTTTAATTTTCAACTCCAACTCATTTTCCACCTCGTTTTTAAATCTTTCAAACACAGATTTAATATCCATTTTATTCTTGAGAAAATACACATATACTTTGCGGGAATAATCATCTATGAAAGTTATGAAGTACCTCGCACCACCAACTGATGGTGTCTCCATCGGACCACATAGATCAGTATGTATTATTTCTAGTAAAGTGCTTGCTCTCGAACCAGATTGGGGAAACGGTAGTCGTGTTTGTTTTCCTTCACAACATGATTTACAAACTGCATCTTTTTCTTTATTGGTAATAGTTATACCATCTGCACATACCTCTAACCTCTTCACATCAGCTATATTCAAGTGTGCCAATCTCTTGTGCCATGTAACAATATCTGTCCTACTTTCAGATGAAACAGCATAAGCACTGCCTATAACAGTATTGAGTTTGTACATGTTATTGGTTAGTTGAGCAGTTGCTATGAGGACCTTGTTGGCATTGTATATGTTACAGCCCATATCAGTGAATTCTACTTTACAACCATTTTTTGTCAATTGACTGACCGATAACAGGTTTGCACTCAGCTCAGGAATAAATAAAACATTTCTCACCTGGATAGGGCAGTTTTCCTTGCATAGATTGGTTTGAATGTTTACATTACCCATACTTTGCACGGAGACGGAGTCACTATTCGCCACCATTATTTTTTGAATCGGAGGTGGTTGTAAATCATACATCCAATCGGAACATCTTGTCATGTGCATGGTAGCGCCTGAATCTACAAACCAATCGTCCTGATGAAGGGTGGTGTAGGCTGAAAAAACTGCTGAAAAACCGTTATGATTAGTAGTTTTCTTTACTGTGCACTGATTTTTAAAATGTCCATATTTGTTACAATTATAACATCGTGGGCCTTTTCCTTTTGGCTTTGAATTATTGTTAGAGGTATTTCTGTGCTTCGTAAAGAATGCAGTAGACTCGGAAGCTTTCACTTCCTGCAAAAGTTTTGTCTTAATAAAATCTGATGAAATAGTGATGCCGGAACTTTCCAGACCCATGATCATAGGTTTATAATTATCCGGTAAACCCGCCAGCATGAGTGTTCCAAGCCATTCGTCACCAACGTCGAAACCAATATTTCGTAATTTATGTGCGGTACTCATAATCTTATTCACGTAATCTTCGATACTGGAACAATTGTCTAGTGAAGTATTTATCAAATCTTTTAATAGGCCAACTTTTCTTGACAGCCCGGAGTCCTCGAATGCCTTCTGAAGGTTTAGCCATACTTCTTTTGATGTTTTTGCATTTTCGATATGGATGTAGTTAATAGGTTCTACCAACAAAATTATCTTTGACTTGGCTTTAATATCTTTTTTGGCATCGACATCACTGCCTGGATCAATACATTGCCATAATTCTTCGTGCTCTAAATATGATTTGACAGCAAATCTCCATGTCGAATAGTTTTCCCGGCCGGCTAATTTTTCAATTTGAAGGTTAGACGTAGCAATTTTATAACTGGATCGGATGAGTTTTATTGCCGCAATTACAACGAATTGGTTTATCTTTTTTCATTTATCTGCACTAAATTTAACTTCGGTTCTATTTTGAGTTTATGGGACGGCCCATAACCTGAGGAAATAATACTCCGGAATAGAATAAATATGGTTAACGGTTTAATGCAAAGAGAAAAAGATACAATGACTTTACAGGAAAAGGAACTGATACCGAGCAAAGACGGTGGCGCCACTAACGAGCAAAACGCGAACTATCTTGACTTAAGATATCTGTTCAGAAATTATGTTTATATTCTTCCAACATTTATTATTTACTATTGTTTGATCGTGTATACAATCACGTTGATCTTTTTCTGAGATAATGTACAGAACAAGAACCTATAAGACAAGTGTGTGTGTATTCAACATTGCAGATTACGAATCAAGAATCTCAACCACAGGCAGTTGCTACAAAGTATCCACAGTTGAAGCCACCTGGAGCGAGGCGTACGAAAACTGCCAGGCTGAGGGGGCTCATCTGGTGATCCTGAGCAACGATGAAGAACTGAAAGTTCTATACAACATGTTGAAAGAGAAGCCACACAATTCCGAAACGCAATACTTTGCGGGGGTGAGGGCGGATACGACTACTGAGCCTCGAGTGTTTAAGACTATATTGAGTGAGTAACATTTATTTAAAAAAAAAACAATATTAATAATTAATTTATTAATGAAATTCGAGCTTTTGTATAAATAATATATCTAGAGAGGACATCGAGTAAAACTATTGAGGTAGATTTTGAAAGTGAAATAAGATGGTTTTAAACATAAATATTTCAAAAATCAAAGTTCTCATAGGTTTCGCATAGTTTGGTGGCAACTTGATGGAGAAGTAAGGTACTGTGAATGGAGTTTCTGGATGCCATTTTGATTTGCTAAATATAGAAAATAAATAAAACTGGCTAAGTGAGTATCCGGCCACGCGCCGTGTAGGGTTTCGTACTAACTGGAAACATTATTCAATAATAACTTTCGATTGACACTACTTAAATTAACTTGTAAAATGCACAAGGTTGTGATAGTTTTCCTTTTGAATTGTTTTATATTCTAACATCATGTTTTTTTTTTGTGTTTTCAAGTTAATGATAACACATTGTTAAGTGTTGTTTAGCACTTTAAAGCCTTTTATTTTGCAAACGGATCCCTAAATTGAAAAACTATTGTAATAAGATTTTATTGTTTTTGACATATCTAACGATATTCCATACTATTAGTTTAGACAAAATAAAAATATATCCCTACTTCATTTCCAAAACAATTTATTTTTCTGTTTTTAACCGACTTCAAAAAAAGAAGGAGGTTCTATGTTCCAATGTTTGTATTGTGTTCACCGATTACTCCGGCAATTGTGGACCGATTTTCAAGATTCTTTTTTTATTCAAAAGGGTATTCTTCTGAGGTGGTCCCATTGTCACCAAATCAAGATCTGATGATGGAATCCTAGGGAAATCGAGGGCAAACCTCAAATTTTATAGGCACACCTATGGCGATTTTGGCATTTTTAAGATAAGCATTTACATTCAGAAAGTATCATTTGGTAACCTGGACCTGATGAAGAAGACCATAGGTGACCAATGGAACTCGTCGAAGCTAAGTAATACTCGCTCGTCTATAAACGATCATGATTAACATATCTAGATAAGCGAGTAAGAAGAAGCTTTAAGTTAGTGATTCTTTCGAAGTGATCTGATGCTGGAGCCAGAAGGTAGGCAACGGAACTCTGTTATAAAACAACGTAAGTTAGTCGTGTTTGGGCTTAATGGAATCGTTGTGAGACGTACTTTGGCTACGAATCACTAAAAAGTGTGAAATATATTTTTTTTGAACAAAAAAGTAAAACCGACTCCAAAAAAGGAAAAAAATAACAAAAAATGGAACCGACTACAAAACCCTTGAAAATATTTTTATAGGTACCTACTAACTCGAAGTCGGTGACTCAGCACGACCCAGCAGGAGTGATTGAAAAACCCATTGTATGTAGGTGAAATAGACGCCTATTGCTCCACTCCTGCTGGGTCGTGCTGAGGCACCGACTTCGAGTTAGTAGGTACCTATAAAAATATTTTCAAGGGTTTTGTAGTCGGTTCAATTTTTTGTTATTTTTTTCCTTTTTGGAGTCGGTTTTAATTTTTTGTTAAATTTTTTTTATATTTTATCTCATAATTTTCTTATTAAGTATCAACATATTTGTAAAACAGATAATATCGTTTTTTTAGACCAAACACTAGAAGAAGTTGGCTATGGGCCGTGGGAAATAGAGGAACCAAACGACTATGAAGGTGGTGAGAACTGCGTGGCTTTGGATACGCGCCGTCACGCCAAATACAACGACGTCTGGTGCCACGTCAGAATGCCGTATGTCTGTGAGAGCTCCGGGGCTCCACTGGAAATCAGCACAACTCCCAGCACGCCCAAGAGCGGTATAATTCAAATATAAATCAGTACTTTTTCTCTCTTTTCCTATTTTACTATTAAGGAGTACGGCGTGCCTCGCATATCGTCTTATTAAAGAAAAAAAAAACCGGCCAAGAGCGTGTCGGACACGCCCAAAATAGGGTTCCAGAGCCATTACGATAAAATTAAGTAATATTTTTCTAAGGATTTCGTACTTTATACGGAATCTTCGAAGTATAGGTATATTTTATACCTTACGCTGCTATTTACTCATAAACTACTAATAATTCTCAAGCAAACTTAGCAAACTCGTTTTAGCAAACCCCTAATGGTTTTAAAATACCTATCCAACGATACCCCACACTATAGGGTTGGATGAGAAAAAAAAAATCACCGCCACTTTACGTCTATGGGAGGTACCCTAAAAAAAATTGTTTTTGAATTTTTAATTGTACTGTTTTGTCGGCATAGTTTACTTATATATTCGTGCAAAATTACAGCTTTCTAACATTGATAGTCTCTGAGCAAAGCCGCGGACGGACAGACAGACAGACAGACGGACAGACAGACAGACATAGCGAAACTATAAGGGTTCCGTTTTTGCCATTTTGGCTCCGGAACCCTAAAAAAGGATTACCTGTGGGTACGCGTTAACTCTTACGAAAGATGTGAATACGATTCAATATCACGTTCGCCATTAAAGTGTATGTTGTTGTCCACCCAATCAATTTAACAGAATTTGAAGACGACCGGTTGGCCAAGTGGTTATAGAACTTGAGTACGAACCTTAAGGTCCTGGGTTCGATTCCCGGCTGGGGCAAATATTTATATGAATTATACTTTTATTTCATAATTTCTCGTCCTGTCTACTATTTAAAAAAAAAACAATTTCGCTAACAACATTTTCTCATTAGCTTTCTAAAAAATATACTTACCTACTCTCGCAAAACGAACACAATCCAATGATTTTATATATGTTTACAATAATTGCAAGTATTCACAATTATTGGATTATTCAGGTTAGGTATACTGTCGAACGAAATTCACGGGTGTACACTCCGTGAGATCTTAAAAAAACCTTCGGATTTTAGAAGCATGCTTCGGGTATTGACGATGACACGCGATCGTGATACGCGGTTCTGTTCTGTTATCAACTTGCAAAACTTTTTGAAGTTACTGTAAAAAGTTATGTAAAGAATAACCATCAGTACAAAATGAACCTTACTATAATAATATTACGCTTCTTTATCTTTTTCTAATTTTAATACAATATGACTTTTTGTCATGATACAAATAAAACAAAATCAGCATCTTCGAATTTTTCCATCGTCAATTTAAATTGAGAACACCCCGCCTCAACACAGTACTTTTGTTTGGAAGTATATAAAGCTGTTGTTATACTGTATCTACTTCTCTTGGGTACGTCAAATGAATTTTTTTGGTCTGCTTTCGTTTTATATATTTTTTAATGTGCTTTTCGAAATCCCCGTCGCTTCTATAACTAGTCTTGTGCTCTATTAAAATATTTACGACCACTTTTTTCTTAAAAAATTCAACTTATATACAAAATATTTATAAATATATTGTAATCAATTTCCAGTGATTGGCTATTTACAGTCATACCCTGCTTAAGTTGACTCGCCATGGAAATCAATTTCCGAAAAATAACAAACTACCTAAATAAATATATGCAATTGGTGGTTTTAACTGCTCTATATACATCAATGAAAACACAACGAGTGCACTCTACGCGTGATGGATTGCTTTGCTACTGAGTCAAAAAGACAATTGTCATTTTTTACTAACGAATTCCTCCGATTTTCCCCGAAACCCGAAGGGTTTTCTAAAAGCTCACGGATTGTAATCAAGTATTAACAGTATTCAAAATGGCTTATCTTTCAAGCACGTCTGACTATAAGTAGGTACACTATAAAGCAGATGTTCATGCTTTCTCAATTTCTATTGACTGATTCAAGAAAAACGAATACAAAAATAATTTTATTTCCTGTTTTTATTCTAGTGTCTGCCGAGCCGATTTCATCAAAACAGTATCGACCAGACTACGAGTATAACAAGAATACTGACGCTTTCTACAAGCTGCACACAGAGGGCGTTTCCAAATATATTGCAACCGGTAAATGCGAAGCAGAGGGCGCCGAACTTGTAAAAATCACATCCGACGAAGATTTAAAGCAGGTTCAGGCTCTGTTGAAGAAACTTCCAGATCTGGAAGACTATGTCATGGTCGCATCTGACGGTACGTCAGTTAAACGTTGTCATAAAATAGTATATTGTAATGCGACAAAGATCTTAATGAATGTGGGTGTCGTATGCAGTAGGTCATTTTATTGAATAGAAAATGATTATTATTAACTTTATGTTATTAGTGGTTAAGTCTCAAAATATAAAGTATTTCACTGTATTCATGGCAAGCTATAAAATGTAAAGTTTTGCAAGATAGCCGCAGCTTCATTTTTGTAGCAATGCAAACGAATGAGTTATTTCACGAACAATTCGAAACTTTTAGAACGATTTCTGTTATCGATTTGATCACTGCCATCATTAAAATATAGGCTAGAATTTCTTAAGTCGTCTTGACATACTTAATTGTGTCCATCATAGAGCGTATCGCTGATGCCATTATAGAGGTACTAATTTACATTGCTACCTTCTGTTTATATTAAATATTTGTACCTTACAGCGAATCAACACAGCTCAAATTATGAATGCAACGTGGTGAACCGCAAGGGTAAAATTGAAAAGACAACTGCCCGCCAGGAGCTGCCGTTTGTGTGCAAGGTGGCAGCCAAAGACGCGCCGTATAGCAAGGAATGCGGAGTCTATTCAAATGGTAACTTAAAATGTCCTTCAAATAAGTTTCAGCTAAAAAAGTAATAATAATACAAGATTTATTTTGTTAACTGCATTGACGTCCCACGTGGCGTGGATTAGACTTGTAAGATTTGAAATAAATAAATAATCAAATAACTATTAAGTACGAGGTGAAGTCAAGATAAATAAAAGTTTGTAAAAAGTGAAGAACAATAATTAACTTTACATGATTGAAACAAAATATAAAAGGAATGGTTTACATATTTATTATAAGGTATGTAATGTTTATTGACCAACAACAAGCATTAAACCTGTTTATTTAAATTTCAGATTACGAATCAAAAATCTCAACCACGGGCAGTTGCTACAGAGTATATACAGTTGAAGCTACCTGGAGAGAGGCGTATGAGCACTGTCAGGCCGAGGGGGCTCATCTGGTGATCCTAAGCAACGATAAAGAACTCGAAGTTCTGAATAATATTTTGAAAGATAAGCCTCACCATTCCGAAACGGTGTACTTTGCAGGAGTGAGGGCGGACACGACTACTGAGCCGCGAGTGTTTAAGACTGTATTGAGTAAGTTCATAACAAATTAATGCAGATATTAGATACTTAGCCTATGTTCATATTATTGAACTACAAACTTTAGCTTGATCCTCCACTACCACACGTGTATGACAAGTAGCGTGTATACGGCATATTCATGCGATTTCCATCTTCTTTTACTTCAACATAAATCAATGCCACGTACTAGGTGATTTTTAGTCACAATCCAATTTTGATATGTGGTTCGATATCTATTAAAGAAAAAGTTCAAGTACTTTCAACCGCAAGCTTCAGAAACTCTTCAACCTTTAGTCAGTTGGATTACCTAAATAATACATTTGCATTTGAAGATTTACTTAGGCCTGATCAGCTGCAGTGCAGTGCAGTTGGAAATGTACTTATTAAATAATGTTGTATGTTTTTTAGACCAAACACTGGAAGAGGTGGGATACGGTTCGTGGGAAAAAGAGGAACCAAACGATTATGAGGGTGGCGAGAACTGCGTGGCTCTAGATACGCGCCGCAACGGCAAATACAACGACGTCTGGTGCCACGTCAGAATGCCGTACGTCTGTGAGAGCCCCGGGGCCCCACTGGAAATCAGCACGACTCCTAGCTCGCCCAACAGTGGTATATACAAGCTATCGTTGTATTCCCTTTTCTTGAACTTTACATGATGTGATGAAACAATATAGTATTTCTTTCTTAACTGGGGGTTTCCGAGGGCGAACAATTCTGGCTTCTGGTTGTCTCAGGGAAAACATATGTTTTTAGTTTTAATTAAATTATACAGGCTGGATTTTGACGAGGGATCTTTACGAAAGAGGCAGATAGTTCAACCTTAGCACTATATTTCCCCCATAGAAACTATGGAAATATATGTTACCGTTTTCAAGTTATAGCCTTTTAAACATTCATACCAAAAACTACTTTGTGCCAACCCTAAACAGATGGCTGGGTCAATGTTCTTACTTGTAAACAATCTTTAGACGTCAGGATATTACATTAATATTTTGCCATTTGTCCATTCTTAGAGGTCTGCGTGCAACGCTAAAAAAATCACTGCAGGATTTGCAGAGGTGATTGTCTCTAGAGTATTTATGTAATTTCTTAGTTAATAATTCTAACCACAACAAATAACTCACATGATATGACATGGCACTGACATTCACTTGAATGTACTCAACCGTCATAAACAATTAAAGAAGATAGTAACCTCTTTCATCATAAATAAAATGTCTCTGTTTACCTACCTAAAATGATAAAAAGGTTTTAGTTCGTTAACTTGCTTCAGCAAATTATTTTCGAATGAATTGAAATTGTTCCCCAGTTGATCAGCAATTCATACAATAGGCTGTCCTTTTTTTATTTCGGTTATCGTCAAAAAATTTAATACTTAACATTGTCACAGGTGACGCCATCTGTGATATTTATTCCGAACTTCCCGTCCCAATAGCGGCGGATTTAAACCAAGACGATTCTATCAGATGGCGCCACTTGCGACACCCATGAATGCAAGATGGCGCATGTCATTTGTTCTCTTCTCCAATAAACCGAACACGAAACAAGATCGCTGCCTAATTATTCCCAAATTCCTCAACATATACAAAATAAGGGACCGAGATCCCAACATTGGTGACCCCGAAACGCTGCTGAACATCGAGAAAATAAAAATTTCGAGTTTCCGGCGGAATTGTGAAGACGCAAGCGGAGGCCGACACCACGTGCATCGACGACGTAAGTTTTTCAAGGCGGGGCCGAGTTCCTGTAGAAAAAACAACCGCGCGGCGCACGAAGACGATCGGCGTAATTGAAGAAACAACGAACGGCGTGGTTTTTCAAGGCGGGTCCGAGAATCTGTAGTAAAAACAACCGGTACGTACAACCAACCGCGTGGCACACAAAGAGGTGCGGCGGACTTAGAGAAGGAAGGCGGGGGCCGAGCAGCGATCGGCAACAAGAAATCACCCGCGCGGCACACCGAGAGGTGCGGCGGATTACCTAGAAAAGACCGGGCGGCGGCGCGCGGCAACAAACCAACCGCGCGGCACACCAAGCGGTGCGGCGGACATCAGAGGAGAGCGGCGGAGACCGGGCGGCGGCTCGCGGCAACAAACCAACCGCGCGGCACACCGAGAGGTGCGGCGGACAGAAAAGACTGGGCGGCGGCGCTCGCGCGGCAACATACCAACCGCGCGGCACACCAAGAGGTGCGGCGGACGACGGGCGACGCGCGGCGGCAACTACCAACCGCGCGGCACACCAAGAGGTGCGGCGGACGACGGGCGACGCGCGGCGGCAACTACCAACCGCGTGGCACTCCCAAGAGGTGCGGCGGAGGCCGGGCGACGCGCGGCGGCAACTACCAACCGCGTGGCACTCCCAAGAGGTGCGGCGGAGGCCGGGCGACGCGCGGCAGCAACTACCAACCGCGCGGCACATCAAGAGGTGCGGCGGACGACGGGCGGCGTGCGGCAGCAACGAAAACAACCGCGGGGCACTCCCAAGAGGTGCGGCGGAGGCCGGGCGACGCGCGGCAGCAACTACCAACCGCGCGGCACACCAAGAGGTGCGGCGGACGACGGGCGGCGTGCGGCAGCAACGAAACCAACCGCGGGGCACTCCAAGAGGTGCGGCGGACGACGGGCAGCGTGCGGCAGCAGCAATACCAACCGCGGGGCACTCCAAGAGGTGCCGCGGAGGCCGGGCGACGCGCGGCAGCAACGATACCAACCGCGCGGCACACCAAGAGGTGCGGCGGACGACGGGCGACGCGCGGCAGCAACAAAACCAACACTTCGAGCACCCGGGCGAGCGAGGACTTCAGCTACCTATAAGGCAAGTGGGCTGGCAATTACGACATTTACTAATCTTCTTAATCCTCAGTAGGTATTGGGCATAAAAATGACAGACAGCGAGTCCGAGACTACTATTATCGAACCGATTCATTTAAAAAATCTAATTAAAAAACGAGGTACAATAAAAAGTAAATTAACATTATTCAATAAATTCATGGAAAGGCTTAATAACCAACAGTTGTCCGGGGACGAGTTATTAGATTTAGAACTAAGAGTAGCGAGGTTAGCAAATGTACTTGATGAGTTTGAGAAGGTCCAGGATAAAATTGAAACAGTGAGCTCAGATGTGGAGGCTCAATTGTCTGAAAGGGAAGCCTTCGAGAATTCTTATTTCCAATTATTATCAAAAGCAAAAGGTCTATTAAAGGCCAATGCGTCTAGTACTAACCAACATACAGCGCCCCGAGACACTGAGCCTGCACAGACTGTCCATAACGAATCGGTTAAATATCCAGATATTGCTCTACCATCATTCGATGGAAATATAATAAATTGGATAGAATTTCGAGACACATTCGATGCCCTTGTTAACCAAACTTGCCTAAAATCTATTCAAAAATTTAAATACCTAAAAAGTTGCCTCCGGGGCAGTGCCTTAGAGGTAATTAGCTCACTTGAGTATGCTGAAGACAGCTATCCAATCGCCTGGCAGCTCTTATGTGAGCGATATAATAACCCAAGGGTGCTTGTGTATAACCATTTAAGGGCACTTTTAAATGTAGAAGTTATCCCATTCACAGCCCCAGCCCTCAGAATGCTAACTGACAATCTGTCAAAACATCTGAGAACGCTTCGGTCTTTAAATATACAGACCGAGGGCTGGGACATTTTACTAATATATTTCCTATGTAGTAAACTAGATAAACCTTTACAAAGAAAGTGGGAAGAGAAAAACTGCTCGCGTGAATTGCCTACATTACAGGATTTCAAGACATTCCTGAGAACTCAAGCGGACCTGCTGGAAACGCTGAGCCACAGCAGCAGCATGGTCGAGCACAGGCAACCCGGTGGCATGAGAAAGGCGCTGGTAATCACGTCCTCTCCATCCCAATCTAAGGTAATACCAAAACAATTTTATACCCAGCGTAACCAATGTTCGAATTGTGGGGAACAGCATTATATTAACCAATGTACCAAATTGTTGGCTCTGAACCCAGCGGCACGCATAAAGGTGATCAAAAGATTAGGTTTATGTATAAACTGTATGGGCTCAAACCATATACTACCAAATTGCCGTGCATCTAACTGTAGGTTGTGCAAAGGGAAACATCACACACTCTTACATATACCTACAGTCACTCAACCAACCTCGAAGTACTCTGGCAGCACTCAGTCAACGCTGCACGAGTGTGAGCCGACGCCGGGTGCACCCCAGTCGGTCAATCTATTGACTAACCAGTTTGCCACCTCTCCATCAGAAGTTAAGGTAATACAACCAAAGCAAATAATATTATCTACTGCCCAAATCAAGGTCATAGATAATTCTAACCAAGCTCACACAATGAGAGCATTACTCGATTCTGGCTCACAATCGAATTTCATTACAGAGAGTGCATTTAACCGATTAAACATGCCCTCTCAGGCCGTTGATTTAGAAGTCTTAGGATTCAATGAACGGGTTACCAAGTTGAATAAAACAAGCCAATTAAAAATAAAATCAACAAATGGCTTGTTCACCACCAATATGTCTTGTTTTATTGTACCAAGTATATGCAACTTACCAACACATGAAAAGGGGATTCAGTCATTAAAAATTCCCTCGCGTTTTCATCTAGCTGATGATACATTCTACCTAGGTGGTGAGATTGATCTCATAATAGGTGCAGAGCTGTTTTACGAACTTATGTGCAATGGTCGACATAGGCTAGGAGACGGACTGCCAGTTCTGCAAAAAACACTATTAGGCTGGCTGGTCACTGGTGCTTATACAATCCCAGCTTCACAACACCAAAAGGTGAGATGCAATTTTGCTCAAACCAAAGCGCTCCAAGCTTTTTGGAACGCTGATGAATGTCTTTCACCCGCTACAGTTCCACATGATGAGTATACTCTGTGTGAGAAGGTATTCGATGAACACAAGAGAACTGCTGATGGAAATTTTGTGGTAGGCATTCCCCTTAAAGAACCAGTGACAAGCTTGGGTCAGTCGAGACCTGTTGTTTATAAAAGATTTAAGGCTTTAGAGTCAAAATTTACCAAGGACCCACTGTATAAAGAAAATTATGTAAAATTCATTAACGATTTTAAATCTTCGGGTCATATGATTGAGCACAAAGGTAGCACAGAGTGTTGTAACTATTTACCACATCATGCAGTTTTAACTCCTCAAAAGCAAACCACCCCACTCCGAGTAGTGATTGATGCTTCATTCAAAACAAGCACAGGGAAGTCCCTAAATGATATACAACCAAAAGGTACAATGAACCAAGACGATTTATTTGACATATTGTTGCGATTTCGAAAAAACCGATTTGTAATAAACGCCGACATTGAGAAAATGTATAGAATGATTTATATAAACCCGAACCAACAAAATTTACAATGCATTCTATGGCGTGAAAATCCCACAGAGCCACTACTTACCTACAGACTGACAACTCTAAGCTTTGGTCTTAAAAGCGCGCCTTGTATTGCTACAAGGTGCCTTCAACAGCTATCGCAGGAGCATCAAATGCAGTATCCAGAGGCAGCTGCGGCTATATCTACCAACTTCTATATGGATGATCTGTTGCATGGAGGAGATAACGAGCAACAGGTAGCACAGGTAGCCTTACAGATAGAAAAAATCCTGCGCAGAGCTAATTTCAACCTTCGAAAATGGAAATCTAATTCACCAACCATACAAGGTATTGTAACCAAATCTCAAACCACAAACACCCATATGACACCTACACCCTTAGGACAAGATAAAGTTCTGGGACTGGCATGGGACAACACAACTGACAATTTAATGTACCAATTAAAAAGACAAGGGGTTCAAAGACCACTAACCAAGCGAAAGGTTTTGTCATTAGCATCAAGTATTTTTGACCCGTTGGGTCTGCTAGCTCCGGTGCTAATAATCTCTAAACGTTTTATCCAAAAATTGTGGAAAATTAAAGGCGACTGGGACGACAAACTCCCTCTCGACTTGTCTAATGAATGGGAAACATACTATAATGATATATTCACATTAAATTCATTGCTTGTACCACGTCATGTCACACTACCTAACTATAGCGAAATTGAAATACATGGGTTTGCGGATAGTTCATTGACAGCCTACGGTGCAGCAATCTATGTACGTTCCATAAACAAAGATGGGAAAATTTTGTCAAAATTGTTGTGCGCAAAAACAAGAGTAGCAAGAACTGAAACTATACCTAGACTTGAGCTACGCGCAGCACTATTACTAGCTACTCTGTACGCTAAGGTAAAAAAAGCACTCAAATCTAAATTTCAGAGTAAATATTTTTGGTCAGATTCCAATGTAGTTTTAGCGTGGATAAAATCTCAACAATCTGACAAACTTACCTGCTTTGTAAAAAACCAAGTAAATAAAATAAATTCGATGACCGAGTCAAAGGACTGGTATTGGGTAGCTTCTGGTGAAAACCCAGCCGATCTCTTGACTAGGGGGCTGCGTGCTGACAAGCTCGCCAGCTGTCCCTTGTGGTGGCAAGGACCCCTCTGGTTGCAAAAACCAAGCACAGAGTGGCCATCCAACCAAGTAAATATTACCAAGTCTATACTAGAGTCCAATGAGTCCCAAGAGTCCATTGAAACTCTAGTATAGACTTGGTAATATTTACTTGGTTGGATGGCCACTCTGTGCTTGGTTTTTGCAACCAGAGGGGTCCTTGCCACCACAAGAAATGCTAAGAAACCTAAAGAAATGCTGAGTGACAATGGTACTACGTTTCATGGCGCGAATAACGAATTAACCGAACTCTATAATTTCATAAACAATAACGATAACCTTAGTGTGTTAACAGACTCTTGCGCCAAGGAGGGGATCGTTTGGAAATTTTTACCACCATATTCAGCACATATGGCGGGCCTTCATGAGGCCGCTATAAAGAGTTGTAAGACTCACTTAAAAAAGGTACTTTCAAATGCATTGTTAACCTATGAAGAGTTGCCACAGTACTTACACAGATAGAGGGAATTTTAAATTCACGCCCACTGTGCCCAATACCTACATCAGATGATGATGATATATCTTGTCTAACGCCAGCCCACTTGCCTTATAGGTAGCTGAAGTCCTCGCTCGCCCGGGTGCTCGAAGTGTTGGTTTTGTTGCTGCCGCGCGTCGCCCGTCGTCTGAACTGAAGAAATTGAAATACATATATTCACATTAAATTCATTGCTTGTACCACGTCATGTCACACTACCTAACTATAGCGAAATTGAAATACATGGGTTTGCGGATAGTTCATTGACAGCCTACGGTGCAGCAATCTATGTACGTTCCATAAACAAAGATGGGAAAATTTTGTCAAAATTGTTGTGCGCAAAAACAAGAGTAGCAAGAACTGAAACTATACCTAGACTTGAGCTACGCGCAGCACTATTACTAGCTACTCTGTACGCTAAGGTAAAAAAAGCACTCAAATCTAAATTTCAGAGTAAATATTTTTGGTCAGATTCCAATGTAGTTTTAGCGTGGATAAAATCTCAACAATCTGACAAACTTACCTGCTTTGTAAAAAACCAAGTAAATAAAATAAATTCGATGACCGAGTCAAAGGACTGGTATTGGGTAGCTTCTGGTGAAAACCCAGCCGATCTCTTGACTAGGGGGCTGCGTGCTGACAAGCTCGCCAGCTGTCCCTTGTGGTGGCAAGGACCCCTCTGGTTGCAAAAACCAAGCACAGAGTGGCCATCCAACCAAGTAAATATTACCAAGTCTATACTAGAGTCCAATGAGTCCCAAGAGTCCATTGAAACTCATTGCAATGTATGTACAAATACATACAATAACCAATTTATGACTTTTTTATTCGAGAAATGGTCTAATGTCAATAAACTGACTAGATGTTTTGCATACATATTAAGATTTATTAAAAATTGTACCAACAAAATTGAGAAAAAATGTGGTTCACTGTCTGTCAATGAGCTAAACGATAGTCGAAATAAATTAATAAAATTTGCTCAAATTGAATCTTATCCAACCGAGTACCAATTACTGATGAAAGGTAAACCACTTCCAAAATCATCAAATTTAATTTGTTTAAATCCTTTTATGGAGGATGAACTCATAAAGGTAGGGGGGCGTTTAGACTTGTCAATTTACCCTAACCACAAAAAACACCCTATTGTCTTACCCCACAACCACAACCTAACTAAACTAATTTTACACAGCGAGCATCTACGATTGATGCACGCTGGACCGCAACTTCTACTGTCGTCAGTACGAGAACGATACTGGCCCATCAAGGGTAAGAGCACAGTAAAGAAAATTGTTCAGAAATGTGTGACCTGCTTCAGAGCCAACCCTAAGGTACATGTTCCTATCATGGGGAATTTACCAGCTGTACGAGTAACCCCAGCTCCCCCTTTTCAAAACACGAGCGTTGATTACGCTGGTCCCTTTACTATAAGGGACAGGAGGGGACGTGGTTACAAAACTAGTAAATGCTATATAGCAATGTTTGTGTGTCTTGTAACGAAGGCAGTTCACATCGAATTAGTTTCCAGTTTACACACTTCAGCATTTCTGTCAGCATTTAACCGATTCATAGCTCGTAGGGGCAAACCTAAAGAAATGCTGAGTGACAATGGTACTACGTTTCATGGCGCGAATAACGAATTAACCGAACTCTATAATTTCATAAACAATAACGATAACCTTAGTGTGTTAACAGACTCTTGCGCCAAGGAGGGGATCGTTTGGAAATTTTTACCACCATATTCAGCACATATGGCGGGCCTTCATGAGGCCGCTATAAAGAGTTGTAAGACTCACTTAAAAAAGGTACTTTCAAATGCATTGTTAACCTATGAAGAGTTTGCCACAGTACTTACACAGATAGAGGGAATTTTAAATTCACGCCCACTGTGCCCAATACCTACATCAGATGATGATGATATATCTTGTCTAACGCCAGCTCACTTCCTTATTGGTAGGACTCCTACTGCCATGCCCGACTACGACTACGAGGGCGTCCCAGTGAACCGACTAACACTATACCAACAGTTACAGCAATTGCAACAAAATTTCTGGCGCCGCTGGTCCAGAGACTATGTGGGTCTACTCCAAGAGCGCTCCAAGTGGCGCAGCTGCAAGGGCCGCCCCCTGGACGCGGGCACAGTCGTCCTGGTGCGTGACGAGCGCCTCCCGACGTGCCGCTGGCTTCTGGGTCGCGTCATCAGCTGTTTTCCCGGGAAGGACGGCGTCAACCGAGTCGCCGAACTGAAGACTTCGCGAGGCACCACCAAACGCGCTTTTAACAATATTTGCCCGTTACCATTAAGTTAGCATTAATGATACCTACTTACTTTCTTTTTGTTTTGCAATTTACTTTCTTTGCAACCAAACTCTATTTGCAATTTTGCTTTTTGAATGTATACCATTAAGTTAGCATTAATGATACCTACTTACTTTCTTTTTGTTTTGCAACTTACTTTCTTTGCAACCCAACTCTATTTGCAATTTTGATTTTTGAATGTATACCTACTTTCTCTTTGATTGCAATATCAATTTTATTTCCAATTTTTACTATAACTCCTATTTGCAATGTGAAATCCTTTGAATACTTATTACTAATAATTATCCTTGTTTGCAAGCTACATACTAAACTTGCTTTGCTTGTGTCAATGTAACCAATTTTATTTCCTCTCAAGCTTGTAAGGTTTTTATATGAACCAAAATTTAAACTATTTAGTGATAAGCTTTTTACACATGTATCGTGTTCCCGCTTATTTATTTTATTATCCCAAATATTTAATAAAGAATTCCTTGGTATGGTTTTCATTGTAAGGTAACCGATCCATTTCATTCATGTTAAGTGCAAGCGCACTTAATAACATGAATGAAATGGCGGACTTGTTTGTGAGATCTGATCAGAGATGACTCACAGATAAGGTTCGCTGTCCACTTATCAGCGAGGTTCGGTGCAACGCCACCTCGCGGATAGGTTGACAAACCAGGAGATTACCTGGTTATACCTAAATGCCATTTTGGGCAATTAAATTACCTTTATACTTACTTTAAGTAGAATTAGACCTTAGGCGGGAGCATGTCACAGGTGACGCCATCTGTGATATTTATTCCGAACTTCCCGTCCCAATAGCGGCGGATTTAAACCAAGACGATTCTATCAGATGGCGCCACTTGCGACACCCATGAATGCAAGATGGCGCATGTCATTTGTTCTCTTCTCCAATAAACCGAACACGAAACAAGATCGCTGCCTAATTATTCCCAAATTCCTCAACATATACAAAATAAGGGACCGAGATCCCAACAAACATTATTTGACGGATATTGCACTAAAGTTGTAGTAATTTTTTACAACAATCGAAACTCTTTGCATGATTGAAAATCGATCATAAACATATCATAAATGTGATGTTTGAAATGAAATTGACATTTAAGTTGGGATTCGATTTGTGGCATTCGAAAATGGCGGATGTAGCCAATATATAATTTTGCTATTTCTGTTATTTTGGCTGGTTGAAGTATAATTTTGATAGTGTTTTATGCGGCGATTAAGCTTAACAGTGAACAGTGATCATAAAATTCTATATTGCTCTCGTGTCTGACATTTTTTAATGTGCAAGTTGTCTCCACGTGGTTTCTGGAATTTTACTATCAAGATGCAAAAACTACGGCTACCGAACAACGTCCCTCTCAAAGAGAGTACCTTGACACTGGCGAAATTGTCCTAATAAGGACAGAAAGCCATTTTTTAAAAGAGAAGAAGAAATTTAAGTTCATTTTATTTACTTTACATGAAAATGCGTCTGTCAGATGCACGTGGATATTTAAATTTTCTCATGTTATACGCGAGCTGCAATTATAATGCGGCTGAAGCTTTACGACGTTACAGGGAAACATATCCACCACCACACCCAACAGGTCGTAGGGCAATTTTACGTGCTTTTGATCGTGTCGCCAACAATCAGCCCGTTGTACCAAGAACAGCTCAGAACGATCAACGTGGAGGACCCGTTATTCGTCTTGAGGCTAGACTTGAAGAAAGAATACTGAGGTATTTTGAGCGGAATCCAAGAAAAAGTTCGAGATCAGCTGGTCGACATTTCGAAATAAGTCATACCGCAGTACTAAAAGTTCTTAAACGTGCCCGCCTTCACCCTTATAACGGAGGAACATTTGAACACCGTATGTAAAAATTGTAATAAAGTAACTGATAATCGTATTTTTGCATTTTATTTGATTTATTTGACTTTGTGTCATTTTTACATCAGTACGATGACAACAACTCTCGGAAATAAACGTAATATCCCGAGTTTTCCCGACGACGACTCCTTAATCTAGCCATCGTGTCGTTATGTGCGGATGCAATTATAGGGTTATCACCACAGTTAAAAATTAGTGAATTTTGTGTTTTTTTTTTTTACTTTGTTTAAGCTTCTAAACATTATAAATCAACTGTGTATCACTTAAACAATGCAATATCTCCGTAAAAGTCTCTCGTCGAAATCCTCCCTGTATAAGCACAAACCACCTCGGGTATGTATTGGCTTATTTTAGATTCTCGATAAAAAATATACTATTGCATCCACGGTAGTAACATCCATAGAAGTGACTTTGTGCACAAAAATGAAAACAAACCGGGTACCATCCACATTGCTTCGTAAAAAAAGTTGATAAAAAGGATTATTGCATTCAGCTAAAAAATATCCGTCTTCTTTGCAGTACCCGCCGTACCTGTCCCATTGAAGAAGTACCGAACTGACTACGAATATAACCAGAACACCGATGCTTTCTATAAGGTGCACACAGAGAGCGACATGTTAGTCTTCGCTGTTGACAGTTGCAAAAAAGAGGGTGCAGAACTTGCACAAATCACGTCGAGGGAAGATTTTAAGCAAATTCAAGCTATGATAAAAAAGTTGCCGGATTCAAAGTACCCTTTCATGGTCGGCCCGAATGGTTCAGGTACGTTTCGTGAATATGAAGAGATGTAGTGAATAATTCGTTCCCATTGTGAAAACTCTAAACACACGCCTACTTTTGAATGCTGCCGACGTACCTGTGAAACGTTTATATTAAATAAATACTCATAGAGTACTTTATTTTCAGTGATAAATGTCAAACTACAAGTTTGAAGTATCACACTGAGAATTGAGATGTTATACCCCCACGATCTCATTATATGTATAGAGAATGTAGTGTAAATAAAAATCTCATTTTGTCAGGATGTCAGTTACTCTATATATGTTTTTAATCTCTCAATGCAAGCTTCCTCTACCTACGCTGTCTTGACACTGAGATTGAGTGAAGAAGCATCACAAATACGAAGATTTCCTAGGAAATAAGATGAGATAGGATTATTAATTAGTTACATCTATACAGGATAAAGACTTTCGTATCACTGTTGGAGCCTGGATCAGTGCAGTCTAGATGGAAGATATTGCCAACAAGATTTCTTGATGGATTGAAATTAAACTGGACACGTTTTTATTCAACGCTCTATATTATATCAGGATATAGTACACAAAGAATTTTACTTATTTAGGAGATTTAAATTGGTTAGTTATCAATACAGTCCTTCCAAGCACACGTACGATAGCGAGCAGCTCCGAAAGGGAAGAGAAGGTGGAAATGAAGTGCCAAGTTAATAAACAGTAAAATTTTACAGATTCTATCAAATGTAAAAGAAGCCAGTCATGCTTACCATCCTATATTTCCAATAATCACATCATGAGAAAACACCACTCGAACGTGATGAAAAAAGTATTACTAACAAACTATACTTAGTTCAAAATAAAATGTTTGACTGAGTACTTGATAACTTAATAGATTACAGCTGTAATTTTGTAATAATTATATATTTTTAATTTACAGGAACACCAATGTATAATTTTAATTTCGTCTACTTGTTGACCAGCGACGGTTTAATCGAAACGAAAGAGGCCACTCAAATGCTTCCGTTTGTGTGCAAGGTAGCAGCCAAAGACGCGCCATACAACGAGGAATGTGGAGTTTATTCAAAAGGTAACTCTAAATAAGTGGGTTTTTACAGAAATCTGAGTGAAAGTGAAAGCTAACTATGTTGTCCGACATTATAATGTTTTTGACTTGAAATTCTCAATTATTACTACCGAATACTTATCGGGACTTAATTACTAACTATTTATTGCTAAAATTACCTGGCTTCTAAAATATTACAGCGGCCGTAGTCACGAGTCAACTGAAGTGTAGGGTATCACGTTCTTTTAGGCACGCGAGCTATTAGAACTACCCGCATTGATTTTTTGTACATAAGTATTCGCCATTTTGATTAATTATCAAAAACAGAATCTACAGAATACTTAAATCGAACCTGCTCACAATATTTCAAGAGAAGCGGTTGAGAAATGCGACATGCAGATAGGAACAGAAGCCGTAAAGTATTAAAGATCGTGATCAGTTCTTAAATTTACGGTAAAGTTTGGTGCAGTCTGTTCGAAATTACTTAACAGATTTCTACTTTAGTAGACATTAATGGTTTCGGTAGGTAATTTTGACATCACCAAACAAGTTTTGTATGACGATAGTTAACAAGCTGTAGCGCCAGTTTTTTGTCAACTCAATTATTTGATTAAAATAACTATTCATCTGTTTCATAACAACTGAAAATCAAATTTAACGTTTTATTGAAACTTAATCTGATCGTCAAGAATTTTCGAGAGTGATCCTCTTGATCGACCTTGGTCTTAAACTCGTATCTAGGAAAAAGAGTGTTTTCGAGTTTTAGTCCAAGCCACGCTCAGCCGCGCAGCTACTTATTGTGTAATGGTGTCTGCAATCTTAATATTCAATAATTCGCATTGATTATGAGTTAGTCATGTTGTTACACACCAACCAGTAACTGTGCTCATAAAAATTTCAGATTACGAATCAAGAATCTCAACCACAGGCAGTTGCTATAAAGTATATACAGATGAAAAAACCTGGGATGAGGCGCAAGCGAACTGCCAGGTGGAAGGGGCTCGTCTGGTAGTCCTCACTAGCGACGAAGAGCTCAAAGTTCTATACGATCTGTTGAAAGACCAGCCACACGATTCCGAAACGCAGTACTTCGCAGGAGTGAGGACGTACTCGTCTACTGAGCCACGAGAGTTTAGGACTGTTGTATGCAGTAAGTCAAATGTTTTGTCTTAAAAAACATGCCATTTACCTACTTTGTAGAACGATCACAGCGTTCTGGTGTAGGTATGAGGACATACTATTAGTTTTTACCAACTGACGATAGTTGACTTTATTAAAAGCAACCTTAGGTTTTGTTGGAAATTACGTTTTAACTACTAACTTAAACATTGTGTGTTCTCAGATGAAACACTAGAAGAATACGGATACGGGCGGTGGGAAGAAGAGGAACCGAACGACTATCATGGTGGCGAGTACTGCGTGGCGCTGGATACACGCCGCCACGCCAAATACAACGACGTCTGGTGCCACGTCAAAATGCCGTACGTTTGTGAGAGCTCCGGGGCCCCACGAGAAATCTGCGCAGCTCCTAGCACGCCTAGCAATGGTATTATAGTAAACATATCCTTCTTTGTCAGTGTAGCGTCTAATCTACTTTTTCGCAAAGGTATCTAAACTTCTAAATCTTTGACATAAACCATCTTAGAGAGCGTCAGCGCCGTTATGATAAGGAGTTGAAGCGGTCCCCGTGAAACAAATTGGTCTGACGGATTCACTCATTAATTTATAATGGACTTTTCCTCTACTTTTCTATTTTTATTTATGGAAATATCACGTGCTTGTGAATAGCAAGATTGTCTCACTACAAGGTTTGTAGGTACAGTCAGCAACAAAGATATGAATACAGGGTTTTCATTACAGAGTCTGCCGTGCTAGTCCCGTCAAAGCAATACCGACCAGACTACGAGTATAATAAGAACACAGATGCCTTCTACAAGCTGCACACTACGGGCACTTCCAGATATGATGCCTCCGACAAATGCAGAGCAGAGGGTGCCCAACTTGTAAAGATCACATCAGAAGAAGATTTAAAACAGGTCTATGCCATGATGAAGAAGCTTTCGGATTTAGAGGACTTGGTGATGGTTGAATCTAATGGTAAGTTAGTTTATAACGAATTTCTGTAGGCAATTACATTTTTTTTAATAATATGCTATACCACTTGACGTCACGAATCAATTGACTTACTTACTCGTACTTTTTATAAGCTGTCAAAATGCTATTATAGCATAACATTTTTGCTGTAATGTACTGTACTCAACTGTACTGTAATCGTAATGTACTGTAAATTTGTACTGTAATGTATCAGGCAATATGGTATGGTATAAAAACCAAATTTTACAATTCATTGAATATGTGTCTGGTTTTCATGGTTAAAATTAAAAAGGTTTTTTTAGAGCTTTTGGAAGTAGTGATGAATGTTAGTTGTCAATTGATTACCCTTTATTAATTCAACTAATAATAAATAAATATTATGTCGCAAGGAAATTCCAACATCGCAATGCTTGTTATTTTATAAAAATATTTTGCAATCACTGTAAGAAAACGAAAGATAAGTAAACAAAAAGCTTAAGAAAAATACTAAAGCTACCAAGTGCCTCACTGTGAGCAACCTTTACTAAACTCGTCCCTGTAAGTGCAATTTCGTGCCAATATTTTTAAAACTTAAAAAAAAAAAAAAACTTTCACGTAATTCCATCATATTCTCCTTTTCAGTCTGCCTTGGTTTACATCTCTGACCCCAATGCAGTAGTGATAATTTACATGAATTCGAGTGTAAAAAATATTTGTGGTTTACAGAGGACGTTGGCAGCTCTAAGTACGAAGGTAATGTGGTGAATCGCCGGGGTAAAATCGAGAAGACCACTTACCGCCAGGAGCTACCTTTTGTCTGCAAGGTGGCAGCCAAAGACGCGCCTTACAACAAGGAATGCGGCGTTTATTCAAATGGTAACATCAATTTTGGGAACCTATTGAAAAAGGGGTTAAGTCTGCAGAAATTACACAGCTATTTTCTATTTTATGTGTAAAGGGGTTTAAGTCGAAATTAGCTGTTCAACTTCTGCAGAATTAAACTGTTGTTATGCCCAGTAACCAACAATTTCCTCTAAAAATTTCAGATTACGAATCAAGAATTTCAACCACAGGCAGTTGCTACAGGATATCTACAGTTGAAGCTACCTGGCAGGAGGCATACGCGAAATGTCAGGACGAGGGGGCTCATCTGGTAATCCTAAGCAACGATAAGGAGCTCGAAGTTCTGTATAATATGTTGAAAGATAAGCCTCATGATTCCGAAACGCAGTACTTTGCGGGAGTGAGGGTAGACACTACTGCTGAGGCGCGGACATTTAAGACTGTATTAAGTGAGTAACAACATTTTCTAAAAATAAAACAATGTTAATTTAAGGTTAATTTACATAAACAAGATAAAAGAATGGGGCAACAGTGGATCCTTCACCTGTTCTTAGTCTTTCTTTACTCGTATTAATAGTTGTTTTATTTGCATGATATCCTTATTATTTGAAAGTACATTTTTTTTTTATTCGAGTGGAAGGCAAACGAGCAAGTGGGTCTCCTGGTGGTAAGAGATCACCACCGCCCATAAACATCTGCAACACTAGGGGGGGGGGGGGGGGGATATTATATCAATATTCCTTTTCTTTTGTTTCTATCAGCCTTCTCATTTAGTATTTTTATATTAATTTCTACATTTACGTATAAGTAAGATTGCTTTGAACTTTAAAGCGATAAGGAAGCCCATTTCTGCCTTGTCTTGTTGTTTTCATAATTTGGCCTAATTTTATTATTACAAGGATTTCTTCAGCTTGCCCTGTTTGTTTATTTATTACTAGCTTTTGCCTGCGGCTTCGCCCGCGTGGGATTCGGTTATCGCGCGCTTTTTTATCCCTTTAGAAGGAAATTTTATCCATTTCACCTACACAGGTACTTTTTAATTGTAATCGAGAACTTATTCACCTACTTTCATACTTCTAATTCCAGCAATTAGAAAATTTCCATACAAACTTTACCCCCCCCCCATTTTATCCCTTTAGGGGAAAATTTTATCCATTTCACCTACACAGATAATTTTTAATGGTAATCGAGAACTTATACACCTATTTTCATACTTCTACGTCCAGAAATGAGAAAGTTCCATATAAGCTTCACTCCCCCATTTCACCCCCTTAGGGGATGAATTTCTAAAAATCCTTTCTTAGTGCTCACTTTCATCACAAAAAGAACCCCTGTACCAAATTTCAAGTTTCTAGGCCCAGCGGTTTGGGCTGTGCGTTGATATATAACCCAGTCAGGTTTGCCTTTTATATATATTTATTATTATTTGTTTGTTTGCGTCAAATCTTGGAAGCTAAATTTGACCCATTTCCTGTAGTCGGATTCATTTGAAATTTGGCATAACTATATAAGTCTGGTGAAATTACAATAATCTGACAGTAACACCCTGATTTTCCGGCCAGAATCGTCTCCGCAGGACGGAACTCCTCAATGGTTAATGGCAGCGACTTGAAATTTGGTACAGAAATGTAATTTGGAAGACAAACATTGTCAACAAAATGTACAGTCAGCAAAAAAGCTTGTATTTTTCTTACTGAAAACTTATTTAGGGTATGGTTTTCAATCTAGGTACTTAGTGTAAATGCATTTTAGTTAAGCAGAAATCAAAGCATTTCTCTCAAATATTTGCGTATGTCTTTCTATACAAATGTATGTTTTCAGATCAAACACTAGAAGAGGTAGGATACGGGCCGTGGGATGAAAATGAGCCGAACGACTATGAAGGTGGCGAGAACTGCGTGGCTTTAGATACGCGTCGCCACGGCAAATACAACGACGTCTGGTGCCACGTCAGAATGCCGTACGTCTGTGAGAGCGTCGTGAACCCACCGACAATAACTGACCAGCAATTGTCTTCTATCCCACCTGATGGTAAGTCCAAATAAGAACGAAGATGAACGAATGGATTGTAAAATGATCACGACTACAAAATAAAAAAAAAGGTAAAATAGTAAAATCTTCCATAATCCCATTTCGTCACCTTCTTAAATCGTCCACAGTGCCATGTCGTCAGCCCAAATTTCCTAAATCGTCACCTTCCTAACTCGTCCACTTTCTGATGTCGTCATCAATATCTCATTTTGCCTACATCCCTACATAGACCACAGTAGGTACTACTTGGTCAGCAGTGCCAACTTGTCCCCATTAACCAAACGTGTCAGTCAAATTGACAAGTGACAAACGATGCAATAATGTTGACGAGTTGGCACTGTTATAATCATTTATCGTCATCATCTCAGCCGTAGGACGTCCACTGTTGGACCTAGGCCTCCCCCATACTGTTATTTTTTAAATTTCAAATGGTAGTGTGTTAACTTATTTTGATTCAAATTATAATAGAAAACTTTTTGATAAAAAATGAACACATTAATCACCTTCAAGGCTTGGTCCTGGTTTAATTAAGTAGGTACTTGTATCTCGGAGTAACAGTAATTAACAAAACATAATTATGATTTGTGATTACCTATAGATAATTGTTAAAAAACTGTCCATTGCAGATCCTAAGCCACTTAAACCACTTAAGCCACTAGTTTTACCGGCTTGGCCCGTTCCGTACCGCCCAGATTATGAGTATAACGCGAATGCCGATGCTTTCTACAAGCTGCACACGGAGGGCGCATTCAAACGGGATGCCACCGCCAAATGCATCGAAGAGGATGCGGAACTACTGAAGGTCACGTCAGAGGAAGATTTGAACCAAGTCCGCGCCATGATGAAGCGGTTTCCGAATTTGAACGACTTTGTGATTATTGCATCAATAGGTATGCATAAAAACCCAAAAAGGGTATTCATAAATGCTTCTTCTCAGTTGTTATATTCTTGACAGGGTAGAGCGGTCGTTGGATGGCGATGGATTGCAAACTTCCATGGCATTTTTTTTGGGAAGATAGTGTGGTAGTTTATCCCTGCCTTCCATACCGCAGTGCTAGAGTACGCAGCTATTATTTAGCAATAGACAGGCCTCACAGATATAGATTACACTAGATAACGCAAACACCTCAATCCGTATGAAAACTGAAAACCAAACCTGTCCCTTTTTTATAATCTAATGTGACGTCTCAAGAGCTAATTAGCGATGTGAATTCCTCGATGTTTGCGCAAAATTGATTCAAATGCGCCGACCGCCCGCGCCGTTGGGCTCTAGTCAGTCACTAGTCATGATTAGTCAGTTTGCGGTCAGTCTTTGTACCCCGCCAAACCCGACGTTTGGTTGGGGTTCGGACGTTCGGACACTCGAAGTAGATGCATTTGCGTAATCTAGTGCAATCTATATCTGTGATAGGCCCTCACGTCAAGTCTCTGAACGTGATTTTCCACCGGCGACGCGAGACATGAATTCTCGCGCGCCCGCCGCGAGCCGCCGCAAGCGCCACCATATAAATTTCAATTCTCGTATCGCCTCACCGGTGGAAAATCACCTTCAGCCGACACGTTGTATTATATTTCTACCCACTTTTACAGAAACCTCTGAATCATCGCAAGTAGATTCTAGTTACAACGTGCTGAACCGCAATGGTGAAATCAAGGACGCAATTATGCATCAAAAGCTACCGTTTGTGTGCAAGGTGGCAACCAAAGATGTGCCGTACAACAAGGAATGCGACGTTTATTCAAATGGTAACTTCAATTTATGTTTATAAAAGAAAGAGGCTTAAAAGTTAAGTTTAGCTATTTACGCTATTATGTTGTCCACTCTCAGACACATTAACTAACATTGAATTTTTTTTTATTCGACTGGATGGCAAACGAGCAAGTGGGTCTCCTGATGGTGAGAGATCAACACCGCCCATAGACACCTGCAACACCAGGGGGATTGCAGATGTGTTGCCAACTTAGAGGCCTAAGATGAGATATCTCAATTTTGTGTATATTTGTCCAAAATAACTTTTCAAATTAGTTATTTATGAATATCCATTGATTTATTAAGAAAAGTATATAAAAATACTTAATCCTAAGATTTATGAACGCTAGTTAAACTTAAAATTCATTAGTCTAATACTTTTTAACTAAGGGTGTTGGTCTTAGTTTATGTGTTTTATGTCACCAACCACAAGTGTCTTTTGAAAATTTCAGATTATGTATCAAGAATCTCGACCACGGGCAGTTGCTACAGAGTATACACAGCTGAAGTCGACTGGCATGAAGCACAAGCCAACTGCAAGGCCCAGGGGGCTCATCTGGTGATCCTCAACAGCGATAAAGAGCTCGAAACTCTATACGCTATGTTGCAAGACAAGCCGCATAACTCAGAAACGCAGTACTTCGCTGGAGTGAGAGCGGACACGACTTCTGAGTCGCGAGTGTTTAAGACTGTATTGGGTAAGTCACATTTTTTTCTGAAATAAAAATAACTAAGATACTTACTGCTTATCTGACTTACGACAGTGTTGTATGTACAAGTCTGACATATATATCCAAATGGTGAGCTCATACTTTTTGTGTGGGAAGCGACCAGCGACATGGTAGACCAGAATAGCAGAAGCAAATTTAAACGTGAATTAGCACTGACCTGAAATTTATTCACGCTGAACTTCGCAGTTCAAGCAGAAAAGTAGCGAGACACTCCGAAGACTAAAAACAAATATGGTGAATTTGTATTTCAGGAGCCAAATCTTCGTACGGCCTATTGAAAAATTGAAAGTTTAGTTTACACACCATGTTAAAATGTTCTTTTTTTTCAGATCAAACGCTAGAAGAGGTAGGATACAGGCCATGGGAAGAGAATGAACCAAACGACTATGCTGGTGGCGAGAACTGCGTGGTTCTGGATACGCGCCGACACGGCAAATACAACGACGTTTGGTGCCACGTCAAAATGCCGTACGTCTGTGAGAAGACAATAAAAGAAATACAATCATCTTCCAAAGCAACTGATATTGCCAGAATACAAAGAGGTGTTGCATTGAGCGCCAACATAATGCAAACATTCAATTTCCTTTTTGGTCCGTTTAGTGCATTCCCCGATGACTACTACAGGAAGTAAGACAACGTGTCAAACGAATGTCAGAGACTTTTAAGAACCTCCATAATGAAACAAAACCTTTTGTTTATGTGCCAAATTAATATAATATGTCTTCTACTTTCTTAAAATGTTTAAGAGATACGCTACATGAATAGTAACGAATAAATCTAAACGAATTTTAAGTCTACGGCGTGTCTTATTATTGCTTTCATTAACCTGGTACTTCAGTTCAGTTTCAGTTTATTTATTCGAAAACAATTTACATTGTGTATGAATTAGTATTTAAATTACATTAGAATAAAATAATACTATTAAATAATTATGTCATCTACCTATAACAAAAAAAATGTAAAATACAGATTATAATACCTTAATAAAAAATAAACTTTTTAATGTTAGACCTATAAATATACATTAATCCTACTATCCTACTTCCTACTAATATTATAAATGTGAAAGTTTGTGAGTGAGTGAGGATGTGAGTGAGGATGTGAGTGAGTAAGTATGTTTGTTACTTCTTCACGCTAAAACGGCTGGACGGATTTGGATGAAATTGGGCAAAAAGTTAACAGAAGACAGAAGGTTAACAGAAACTAAAGTACATATGTTGTATTTTTTAAAGTATTAACCGTAGCGGTCCCCCGACATCGACGACGCTTAGATAAAAAAAATATTACTAGGTACTTATACTAAATTAACTTAGGCTAATTTTGCGGGAAATCAGCATAGTCCCAGCGGGATAGGGATAAACGAATTGTTCGCAGATGAAGTCGCGGGCAACAGCTAGGCAGTGTATCATTATTTTTTACTTTTTAGTTGTCGTTTTTTGGCGGCTTTTTTTGTCGGGGGTTTTTAAAATTTGTAATTTTAGTTTTTTTATTTCATGTTTTTTGAACAGCTCGTCGTGTTGCTACCACTGCATTGTATGTAGAATTAATTACTGATCAAAACGAATCCAAACACGACATATGTGCTATTATTTTTTATAGTGTACTAATGTGCTGGATATCCTGGCTGCAGCATCAGCTCATCCTGTTGCCACTTTTGCATTGTATGTAGAATCAAATAATGATCGAAACGAATCCAAACACGATATATCTGCTATGGTTTTATCAAGAGTGTATCTACTAGTGTTCTGGATATCCTGGCTGCAGCATCAGGCCGAGAACTGCATAATCTTGCATAGTTCCATAGCATACATGGGTGTTTCAAGTTTTAGGTCCCAAATATGCTTTAAAGTAAAGTAAATACCCATTATGCGTCTAAGATTCCTACCGCAGCGAACAAAAGAGCTGATGATCTTGAAACGGCTGAACCGATTTTGATAAAACATAACTAAGAACCATCGCTAGAAAACCAGCTTTCAAATAAAAAAAACCGCATTCAAATCGGTCCACCCGCTTAAGAGCTATGGTGCCACAGACAGACACACAGACAGACAGACAGACAGACAGACACACAGACACACAGACACACAGACACACATAGCGGTCAAACTTATAACACCCCTCTTTTTGCGTCGGGGGTTAAAAATTGATCGTCAACTATCTGAAATGTATGGAATGGAACAGCAGATTTTTTTGCCATTTCGTGGCTGGTCCCATAGTAAAAGTTGCTCAGTGTGAATCTCACCATCACCCCTTTCACTCTTGCTCACGTCATGACCCGTATCACCCAGTAGAACTCAGTGGCGAAGCGTTTGTAGAACCCAATTCCCACCGACTTGCCCAATACTTATTTACATTATAACACCCCTTTTTTTGCGTCGGGGGTTAAAAATAGGACTACAGGACATACAGGATTTTTGAAAGATTTAAGCGCTCTTTGCTTCGGCTTTAACACGGAAATATCTGACGCCACGCCACTGATAGACTTACCTACTTAATTCTGTGCAACGAATTTTTTTTATATATCTGGTCCAACAGATATACATATATTACACTAGATAACGGAAACACCTCAATCTGTATGAAAACCAACCGTGTCACTTTTTTATATCTACTGTGATATCTCAAGAGCGAATTAGCGATGTGAATTCCCCGATGTTCGTGCAAAATCGATTCAAATCGATTCGGACACGCGAATTAGATGCATTTGCGTAATCAAAAGTCAAAGTCAAAGTCAAAATCTCTTTATTCAATTTAGGCTATGACAAGCACTTATGAACGTCATAAAATCTACCACCGGTTCGGAAAAAACCTCTGTTGAGAAGAATCCGGCAAGAAACTCAACGAGGTTTTTTTTTTTAATCTTGTCTAATCTAGTGTAATTTATATTTGTGTCGGTCCTGTTCTGCGAGGGACAAAATTCGAGTTTCGTTTCTTGCCGTTCTACTGACGCTAATATAATTTAAAATCGAGACTGAGCGGAACGGGGCGGTGCAAATTTTCAAATTAATTACGAAGTATTTAAAAAAAAATTCAAAGTACGGACTGTTAGTGGTCACTCAAGACAAATAATACTTGTTTTATCATGTTTTAGAATGATATTGAGAGACAATGTATGCGACAGGTTACCCATAGTACAATTTTTTGCCTGCCGTAGAAACAAATAAGTAGGTATTCCATTGTGATGTGACTTCAAAGGCTTGTGGAGCATCAAGATTTTTTGACTTCGCAAATACATAATTGATTTATACTGTAATAGTCTTTTTTGTTGTCCCTATTAAATACCTACCTATATATTTAACCCGGTACAGTTAAAGTGAATAATGTTTTGTATCGTATTTTGTCGGAATTTTGTTTTTATCATTCTTTCTCAACTATTAGTGGAGTAAATAAAGGTAGTGGACCCAAAAGTAATTCCTCAGACCGAAAAACTTGACAGTATGATAAAGTATCAGTGGTATCAATAAATAAAGAGTATTGTATAAATATCCAAAAAATAAAAAATAAATGCTCCGTTCAAACTTTCTTCACCAAAGACATACTCATGTAACGTATTGGAACAATATATGAAATATAAAAAAAAATCCCAGCAGAAATGCTAATATAAAAAAAAAAAATTTATATATTATTATTGACATACTTACTATAGAGTAGGTATGTCAAGTAAATCATATAAACACTTCACATCTTCGGTAGTTGTTAGTTCTATTAAATTATTACTCCAGGACGGTACAGTAAATACAAAAAAATAATAATTATGAAATTGAAAATTCTTCTTCTTGTGTCGTTTGTGGGTAAGTCGGGTAGCCAAATAAATGTTTTTTTAAACAACTTCTCAACAAAATATTTATGCTGCTGCCTTGAATTTTATAATAGACTGACATCTCTTATCGGCATTATTGTTTTGTGACATGCAAACAATTAGCAACTGTATTTCTAGGACCCGTAGGATGTGTCAGATGATTTTTGTAATAAGTAGAAATTAACGCAAGGAACTCGCTAGAGGTGCCTACCTATTTCATTTCTGGGTCCGATTAGGTCCAAATATTGTTAATCTGCTTTAGGGTTCCGTAGCCAAAATGGCAAAAACGGAACCCTTTTAGTTTCGCCATGTCTGTCTGTCCGTCCGCGGCTTTGCTTAGGGACTATCAGTGCTAGAAAGCTATAATTTTGGACGAATATATATAATAATATTAATAATAATTTGTTTATTTTCAGACTGCATTGATCCATTCCTTTGTTAGTATTACATACTTACAAACTATGTTAGTATATATGTAAACTATGCCGACAAAATGAAAATTAAAAAAATATAACATATGTATAGTACCTTCCATAGACGTAAAGTGGGGTGATTTTTTTTTCTCATCCAGCCTTGTAGTGTGGAGTATCGTTGGCTAGGTCTTTTAAAACTATTAGGGGGTTTCTAAAACGTTTTTATGATTCAGACATTTGTTTGCAAAATATTCAACTTTCTATACTGCAAATTTTCATTAAAATCGAGCGGGGCACCCCTCTAAAATCTAAACTGGTGGGTGATAGTACGTATATCAAACTTACAAGGAAAACGATAACGGTTAAGTTTTCTTGAGAATTATAATTATTAATAGTTTGAGTAAATAGCAGCCTAAGGTATAAAATATACCTAAATTTGGAATATTCCTTAAAAAAATATGACTTAATTTTTTCGTAATGGCTACGGAACCCTATTTCGGGCGTGTCCGATACGCTCTTGGCCGGTTTTACAAGCTTTTATTTAACTGGGTCAAATTTTGTTGATTAATTTTGACCCGCTTCAAGTGCCACAATTGACATGAAATAATATAATAATAATAATAATATTCTTGATTGCACACACTAATCCCCTTATTCATAAACGACAATCAAACCTATTTTAGTTAAAATGCCGCTAAAATTCGTTTGTCCTTATCTGTCACTTCGACATTTGTATTTGTTAGAAAGGGACAAAGCATTTGTTAGTTAACATAGGCTTGTTAAGTTTTATGAATAAGGGGGTAAGTAATTAGGTAACAATACAATTACCTACAATGCAGAAATCGTGCACACCATGGTGTTAACAAGAATCAACAGGGACCCCCAAACTAGGCGGAGCCTGTCCCTTGGGCGGCCAGCTTAATTAAAAAAAAATATTTTACGAACTAATCACAAATTTTGTCACATACAACACAATGTACAACATAAGGCCGAAAATCACAAGTCACTGCTTGAGTATTCTGACAAATGAATTAAATTAAATTATGCCTTCAGCGTCGTAGTCTAGAATAGTAAACACTGTAACAAGTTGTTAGGCCAGTATAGAATTGTAAACCGAATAGTACCTGCATTAAAGTGGTACCTAGTGAAATTCCGGTGGTTCGACCAGGATCGCCTCCATAAGACGGAACTCCTCAACGGTTAATGGCATCGATATGCAAGTAATCTGTACTATCGTTACTATGTACCTACTATCAGAAAAAACATTATTTTTTTAACATAAAGTTATTATTACTATATGCTTGGCCTATAAGCCTGGCTGTTGATGAGATTTCACTACTTTTTAAAAGCACATTGGGATGATGATCAAGACTTGGCAGGTTTTTTACAGCACATTTTGGGATCAATTTGTTACAGTGCCACGCCACTGAACCCTAAGATCTTTGTAATATTGTAGATATGTAGGTAGACTGTAGATCGTTGTTTTATTTTTAAAATTAGTATCGCCTTTCATAGTTTGTTCAGCGATAACCTTTTAGCCTATAAACTTCGTAGATATTATTTCTGAGGCGGTATTTACGAGTACTTGAGTGGAGACCGCGGATCGGCAAACGTAGCGTAGGACGCCCTCAGACTCGGTGGTGCGATGATCTTCGCAGGGTGGCTGGCAAGAGCTGGATGAGAGTGGCCGAGGATCGTGCTCAGTGGCGTGCCATGGGAGAGGCCTATGTCCAGCAGTGGACGAACATAGGCTGATGATGATGATGATGATGATTTACGAGTAAGCTACTACTTACCATGGCGACCGAGATTCGCTCGGAATTTTTCCCTAAAATTCAAAAACGCGTTTTTCAAAATAAGAAAAAACAGTTGCCTGGAAGAGATCACACTATAGCGATAAGGCCTTCCTTCTTTACAGTGTCTGCCGTGTCGTCACCGGATACATCCAAGCAGTACCGATCAGATTACGAATATAACAAGAAAACCGATGCCTTCTACAAGCTGCACACAGAGATCGTTTACAAAATGCATGCCGCTACAAGATGCATCGATGAAGGAGCTGAACTCTTAAAGATTACATCAGATGGAGATTTGAAACAAATAAACCTCATGATGAAGAGGTTTCCTGATCTGGGCTATGTAATGATTGGCTCAGATGATTCGCATCATGAGTCGGTTGAGGAGGACGATGCTGTGCTTCAATGTAAATAAGTAGAAAGTAATATAACAAAAATATAAAGTGAATTCAAGAAATTGAAAATAATTTTCTTCCAATTTGAAGTGTGCCTCAGCACAATCCAGCAGGAGCACCTTACGTGTATTCTGCTCTGCTCTACTCTCTATTGAGCTTTTATCACTCCTGTGGGCTCAAAGTGGTAGAAAATTGTTTCCACAGTTTTTTGAACTTTTTTTTATATTCCCATTTCATGTTTCAAGCAAGTTAATCTAAATAAGGGTAATGTCAATTAGTCTTACTATTATTAAGAATAACTCAAAAAATACGAGTAAATGGTATTACTGGCAATTTTGTATTCAAATTGAGGTAATACATACATATCTACTATCACATATTATTAGTCCTCTAGTATTCTGATGAATACATGTTCCTGCCGTTTATTTAGCAAAGCGATTAAGTTATCTCGTTTTATTTCCGTATTGACTAGCTCGTGCTTCTCTGAAGAATATTTGATCTTTACAGTGAACTCGGATTATGGCAGCCCAATCAATCTGGTAAAATTGGGCGTGGTGAAACGGAACGGTGAAATCCTGGCCATAAATAGTGACGTCGAGATGCCGTTTGTATGCAAGGTGGCAGCCAGAGATGCGTCTTACAACAAGGAATGCGGCGTTTATTCAAATGGTAAAAGTTCCTGAACTAAAATAGCGCAGAATATTTCAAGATGTATCTGCACTGCTGCCAGTAACCCCTATAGACCAATAAACAAAGTTTATCTTGAATATTTCAGATTACGTTTCGGAAATATCGAGAACAGGCAGTTGTTATAGAGCTTCCAGTGTCCAGGTCACTTGGAATGAGGCGTTTGCAAGCTGCCAGGCCGAGGGGGCTCATCTGGTGATCCTGAATAATGCCAACGAACTTGAAGTTCTGTACAATATGTTGAAAAACAAGCTGCGTTATTCGGAAACTCAGTACTTTGCGGGGGTGAGGGCGGTGAAGACTACTGAGACACGAGTATTTAAAACTATATTTAGTGAGTCACATTTCTTGGCTAAAACAAAGTCCTTAATTTATGTGTTACGAATATAGTAAATTTACATTATGTATACCTACAGAGTGGTTCGGGAGGCGTGAGCAGAAGCCTTATTGTCTACCTTAACTCCAACCTTAGCTCTAACCTTAACTCTTAACTCCAGCCTTCCGAATAAATTTTTGATTTAAAGCTTTATTTCAATTTGGGCAACATAAGTTCACACATACCTAACAGTCTTAATCGGTCTTTATAGCATTTAGCAAACCAGTTTTTCGTTTTTCCCTACGAGTATATTACCTACCTACTCATAAGAATCAAATCCAAATTAGTACATATTTGTGTCTTGTAAATTGTGTGTTAATGCAAAGAAAAAGATGATTTTTAATATGAAACTACCGAGAGACTCACTCATATTATTTAAATGATATTGTACCGGATAACTCACGACTTAAATCAAGTTTAGTTCGACATGTTTCGGGCTGATCCGTAGCCTTTCTTCTCCTTCTTTTGTGCGCGTGTTGAAGCAGCCGCCGAGTCGTTTTGCTCCTATAAGAAGGGATTTGCTCCAAACATGTCGAGCTAACCTCAATTTAAGACATGAGTTATCCGGTACAATAAAAAAATATTTCTCTTCTCATGCTCGTAAAGTTCGTGTTTATACTGGATCTAGGCGACATAAAATTACTTTTTATGCTCTAGTGCATAAAGTAAAATCTTTGTCTAAGACCAAGGTAGTCAGATGTTTCTTCATTATGTTTTTTAATATTTATTAATTTATATAAATCTAAAATCCATCAAATCAATTAAAATAAATCAATAAAACTAAAAAAATATAATTATATAGGTAATAATGCATGAAAAATTTCATTTCCTCGCAATCTAAGTGAAAAGCAGAGTGTAAAACTTGAGCATTAAACTCCTCGACGTCTATCCACCCTCGCCGTACCGGCTCGGGTGGCCACAAGAACGTCTTGGGTAAAATGGCTCGTTTTATGCTCTTGTTGTACAATCTTTCAGATCAAACACTTGAGGAGGTGGGATACGGGCCGTGGGATGAAGGCGAACCGAACGACTATCATGGTGCCGAGGACTGTGTAGCCCTGGACACCCGCCGCCAAGCCAAGTACAACGACGTCTGGTGCTATGTCAGAATGAAGTATGTCTGTGAGAGCTCCGGAAGACCATAGGAAATTCGCGTCATATCTAGCCTGACCAATGTAGCTCCACCGACAGGGTTCCCAGTCACGCCAGTATAATGATGTTAATGTCTTCCCTTTTCATGTATTTTGTTTGATGCGATGAAACGAGCTTCTAACCTAAGTCCCCAGTTTGTCTAAGTGATAAAGTGCTTAAAACCTAGACGAGTCATAAGTTTAAGCATATTTAAAATTGAATACTTAATTTGTACTCAACAAAATACTTACTATTAAGTAGTAGTAAGTTTATGTTAGTAGTTTATGTATTGTACAAGTATTGTATTGTATTTATATAATTAAATAAATAAATAAATAAATAAATATTACGGGACAATTCACACCAATTGACCTAGTCCCAAAGTAAGCTTAGCAAAGCTTGTGTTATGGACACTAGGCAACGGATAAACATACTTATATAGATAAATACATACTTAAATACATATTAAACATCCAAGACCCGAGAACAAACATTCGTATTATTCATACAAATATCTGCCCCGGCCGGGATTCGAACCCGGGACCTCAAGCTTCGTAGTCAGGTGCTCTAACCACTGGGCCATCCGGTCGTCGACTAAATTAAATCATTTGTATTTTATTATTATTGATTTTTTGTTTGTTCTTGTTTTCTGTTTCTGTTTCTGCCACCTATTTTTGTTCGACATAAGTTCTTGTACCTAAATGGTTGTCTGGAAGAGATCGCTTTTAAGCGATAAGACCGCCTATTGTCTACCCTGAATCTAAGTATTTATATTATAAGTTTTATTGTACTGATTTACATTGTGCAATAAAGAATATTTGTATTGTATTTATATTGTACCTATACGTACAATAAATACTTAGTATACATATAGGCCTATAGTAAATTTGTTCTTTATAAAGTACAGTAGAAGAAACTAAACTTAAACGAAACTAAACGTACCAGGTACATTTGCCAAAGAAATCATAGCTAAATTGATTACGAATCCACATAGGTACTGATTTAATTTCCTCCACTGTACTACGGTAGTACTATTAGTTATTCTGCGACTGTACCTACATAATCTACAGTAAATAATTTTTCAGTTATTTTATACATTTTCATTTAGTGTACTTTGTTAATACTCGTAATAATCCAGTAACTTTGTCGCCTGAAAGTATGGGGGCAGTATGCGTCAAATCCGGTAGTTCTGAATTTTTGCAGACTTGTTTATGATGTTGGCCTAATGAATAATCCAAGTTTGTGACCTCGAGCGCCGAACGCAACTTTGTCAAAAATCGAAAAAACCGCGAAAAAATAGATATTTTTTTCAAATTTTGGCGATTATAACCCTAAAAGACTAGTGTTTGAAAAAACTTTTTTTGAACGTTTTAAAGAAAACTAAATTTGCTACAATATGATACTAAAATTGTCTCTGTGGACCCAATAGTTTCCAAGATTGAGCCTTTCAAAGTTTATCATTTTTTCGAACTTCGCAATTTAGGCAACCACAACACCTTTAACCTTGACGAGCTGCGGTACCGACTATTCGCCAGGGCTGCGACGAAAACCAGCTTCAATCTAGCCAGGTTACCTCCTACAAGAGACTCTGCTCGATTTCACTCCTTGCGGACATACCATCAGGTAAAAATTTGTCTTTGCATCAGTAATTCACATTACATATCATTCATCATTTTCTATTCTCATGTACAATCTTCTTACAGGTACAGGCGTGGTTGGGAGTCACACTTAACCCTGGGGGTGGATATATACACACCACAAAGCCTCAATCCCAAAACGATGGCCAGAGATGCAGCCCCACAACACCTCTTGCAGATGATTACTTGCGGCTGCACGAAGGGTTGTGGGATCGCGTGCAGCTGCAGGAAGACAGGATTAAAATACTCATCAGTCTGTAGGCACTGCAGCGAGGCCTCTTGTAACAATATACCTGATGTTGCAGTAGTAAAATCCTAGAAGGCGACGATCTGTCCGATGTCGAAATGGAGGATGACTTGACGGCACAAGACGTCGACGATTCATTACCATCCCCTGATGGGGATATGCCATCCCAATACGTCGATCCAGATACGGACGAACCTCAACCGGGACCTTCCAAGAGGGCCAAATTAATTTGATTTTTTGATTTTGAATATTACTCAATTTCCTAACAAATAAACTTATTAACTTCTGTTGTACTTTTCTTTTTTATTTACTTCATTATTCGTAGCTTAGGTTTAAGATCATCGTTCACACTCCTCATTATCTTTTTTAACATCCCATCATAAAAGTACAGGGCTTCGATAGTATAATCAGGGTCAAAATTCATTCAGAACGACTGAACCGCAACAAATTGCGAAGTTCGTAAATATGATAAACTCTGAAAGGCTTAATCTTGGAAACTATTAGGTCCACAGAGACAATTCTAGTATCATATTGTAGCAAATTTAGTCTTCTCTAAAACGTTTTAAGAAAGTTTTTTCAAACACTAGTTCTTTAGGGTTATAATCGCCAAAATTTAAAAAAAAATACGTTTTTTTCGCGGTTTTTTCGATTTTTGACAAAGTTGCGTTCGGCGCTCGAGGTCACAAACTTGGATTATTCATTAGGACAACATCATAAACAAGTGTGCAAAAATTCAGAACTACCGGATTTGACGCATACTGCCGATGTATAAAGTTACTGGACTATAAGTGAATATGTAGATATGTAGTGAACACTTACTTAAATTGAATGTGCTGTAAAAAATAAAATTTTAATGAACGAATAAATCAATGATTAAAAATGTAGATACATATTCTAAAATTTTTAAGAAGATTATAAATTTGTTATTAAGTAGGTATACTCGTATTATATCGATATCTTGACATTATCAATATAATTTAACAATATTGACGTAATCATTTTTAAATTATTTTACAACATTCTATATTTTAAATCTTATACAATACTAGCTTTTGCCCGCGGCTCCTACCGCGTGGTATTCGATTATCGCGCGCTGTTCCCTCGGGAACTGTGCATTTTTTCGGGATAAAAAGTAGCCTATGTCACTCGGCCCCATAAACTATCTCTATGCCAAAAATCATGTCGATCCGTCGCTCCGTTACGGCGTGAAAGACGGACAAACATACAAACACACAAACACACTTTCGCATTTGTAATATTAGTATGGATATGTAACATAAATAAAAAAAATGTATGCTAGGATCAGTTATGTACGCGATATTGTTCATGTTGTGTATCTTATTCATATACTTACTACTACATTATTTTATTTCATTTCAATACATATATCGGCACTCATATCGGCTGTGAGGAAACCTATACAAACCTGCGAAGCAATTCAATAGTGCGTGTGAAGTTCCCAATCCGCACCGGGAACTACGGCCCAAGCCCTTTTGTTCTGAAAGGAGGCCCGTGCCCAGCAGTGGGACGTATATAGGTTGGGATGATGATATCGGCACTCGGCAGTTTTGTTGCAGTTGGAACGCTAGTCATCTGTAAGGCTGCGTTTCCACAAGAGATGCGATGTGTAGCGAGGAATGTGGTTTTCATGAACCAATAGAAACGCTTCATTTACCCTATACTCGCTTCGCTCAGCCACAGTATACAGGATGGCCCATTTATATCGGTCAGTATGGGAAATTCTGAAACTATACGACATACGAAAATTTCTTCTTGGAACCATGACATCGATTTTACCAGCAAAGAGGTACAAACAACCATAAAGACAATTTTACATGCCAGAATTTGTAGAATATTGTAACGGTGGACACTTCGAACACCTACTAAAATAAATTAAAATATGTGAAAACAATGCATTTTATTCATTTTAGACATAATGTTTCATGGAGACATTTACTGCTTAAGACGTAAACAATCGATATCTAAATAGAAATAGTGTAAGTTTTTTTTTTCAAAACAACCGGATTCGATTCCCGAGCTGAGTACAGGTTTTTTTTAAAATACATGAATGCAGTTTTTCTTATTAAAATCGATCTCATAGTTCCTAAGAAGAAATTTTCGTATGTCGTATAGTTTAAGACTTTCCCATACTGACCGATATAAATGGGCCACCCTGTATAATGTGGCTCAGCTGTTTCCGCTAGAGATGGCGAGGCTCAAGACGGTGACTCAGCACGACCCAGCAGGAGTGATAAATACCCATAGTATGTAGGTGAGGTAGATGACTATTGTTCCACTCCTGCTGACTCGTGCTGAGACACCGACTTCGAGCTGCTATAGGTACCTATCTAAAAAAATATTTTCAAAAATATTTTAGTCGGTTCCATTTTTTACTTTTTTGTTACAAAAAATATTTATTTCAGAATTGTTATAAAACAAACCTAACCTAACCTATAGAGTTCTTCAGTGGGAAAAAATTATGACTAACAATAATTATGACAAACATTACAATTATGACTCAAAAGTTCCCATTGCGTTAACATTAGTTCTACACGTGCGATATAAAATATATGTATCATTGGCCGTGTCAAAGGTTAGGAATATCGTCAGCATACGGCATTGGGGTTGTCATGATATGGCAGTGATTGCGTGGAAAATAACAATTCAGTGCTTATTGGTAAATACTAGGTATTACTTATTTTTCTCAGAAGTACAAACGAGCATTCATAGGTTTGTCTGGTGCGGGTAAAGTACGACCTGTAATTGTCGAATTGGAATGAACGACAAAAATGTACGACCCTGATAATTCAAACCCTCGTGTAGTTGCCATAAGGACTAAGTTATCAGGTCGCGCATTAGTGTACGTCTATTCCCGGTCGGCTAATACGGGGTCGTACTATACTATTACTTATTCTATGGTCGTACGTTACGTACAAAAATAAGCGCCAAAGATAAGACCAAGAATTTATATATACGTAGTATATATATTTGTTATAAGAACTTGTTTACTAATTACTAGTTGATAACAAACATGCTACTGCGTTTTAATTAGGACTCTCGTACAGTTGAGTGTCATTCAAAATGGAATTTTGGATTAATCTTGTCGCATTATTTGTGGGTGAGTCAGATCTTGAGATTTATTTTTAATAAGTCCCTACACAATCTAAGACGCTTCTTAGCAGAATTATACCTTCAGCGTTAGTGCTAAATTGATGTTTCTAGTCAGGTTACTTAACCAAGAAACCCCCTAAATTCTTCTAAAATTCAGACATGTAACTCATTTTATTCTTATTTGTTATTGGTATATTTCTAATTAACATTTTATTTGGCGAGCTTTAATAATTAAGAGAATATAATAATTTCTATTTCAAATAAAATCACTTTCTACCAGTGACATAGCTAGGTAACCAAAGGCCCTGGAGCAAAAAATAAACCAGGGCCCCCACTAAACTATTTATAATCTTTCGTTCCGTATTCGTCGTGTTCCTAATTTGACGTACTCCAGATTTGTGATTTATAGTTTGTAAGTCAGAGTCCGAGAGGCCCCCTAAGCTTGGAGGCCCTGGGGTACTGCCCCGTTCAGCCCTCCGGTAGCTACGCCACTGGTTTCTACCAAGTTTCTTGTAGCGTATTCTACTTGGCAATGGTGGTCTTTCCGAAAACGCTGATGATATAAAAATTAACAAGTAAAAGAGCCCTTGACCTACCTACAGCATAAAAGTTTATTTTTAATTTGAAGTTAGCCATACCTAGTCTTAAAGACACATACATACTTTTATCATTATAGAATAGAATAGAATATAATATTTATTTGCTTAAACATGGTAAGTACAATGTAGGTGGTTATTATAACAATTATAATTGTTTGTTTCACATGTTTAACCGATAAGGGCATGCAAATTATACATAAATAATAATGTCAAAATGTTGTTAATTCAATAATCACTAATACAATATTATCATTTAGCATTAGTTGTATGCGATTATGGATACAAGAAAACAATGAATTTTGTTGATCCTTTTTTAATACTATAAACATGTGAATGTGTGCGCGCGCTGTCTCTCGCAGCTGTCAAGCAAGTAAGTGAAGCGACCGTCCCGAGCGGCGCGGCCGGCGATTGCTAGTCACGGAGACGGCGTCGACATCCTGGGGCCCGTTGGAAGCTGTAGCTGCTTCCAACCCATCTTCAGGGAGTAGCGGACAGACTTTGTTCAGTGCTCGTCGTTCCACGCCTCTGGACGTGATAAAATCAGCGACTCTGCTTATGCCGTCCTTTCCAGGATACAATTGGTGAACTCTTGCCATTTTCCATCTCATGGGAGGCAGATTTTCATCTTTGAAGACGACCATTGAGCCCTTCTTAAGATTTTCGTAGGGATATCGCCATTTAGTTCTTCTCTGCAACTCAGAAAGATACTCATTGTGCCATCTTTTCCAGAAACTGTCTCGCAATGTTTCAATCAGGTGGTATCTGTTTCTTATGTTTCTCTTCATAACAGGGGGAGGTGCTGGTAGTGACGTCAGCTGCCGCCCGATCAGGAAGTGCCCTGGGGTTAAAGGAGAAAGATCACTGGGATTACAAGATAATGGAGTTAGGGGACGGGAGTTGAGGACTGCTTCAACTTGTGCGCAAAGTGTGCTTAACTCCTCAAACGTTAAGCTGCTGTTTCCTACGACACGTTTTAAGTGAAATTTTGCACTTTTTATTCCCGCTTCCCACAAGCCACCGAAAGTAGGGGAATAGGGGGGGTTAAACTTAAACTTAATCCCTTCTTCAGCTGTGAAGTTATAAATACTATGTATGCCTGATTTCAATACTCGATTCAACTCATTGCATGCCCCCACATAATTACTCCCGTTATCGCAAGAAATTTGAGTAGGTTTTCCCCGTCGTGAAATAAATCTGCGAAGACAAGATATGAATGCATTGGTACTGAGATCACTGACAATCTCCAAATGAATGGCTTTAGTACAAAAGCAAATGAATAGACAGAGATAACATTTTGAAATCTTGTTTCCGCGGCCCTTCTTGCTTGAAATCGGAAACGGACCAGCAAAATCAGTACCACACATTTGGAAGGGATAACTCTGCGTGACTCGATCAGCTGGTAAATGACCCATCAATGGTTCCATGGTTTTGGCTGTAAAACGGACACATCTAACACATTGACGGACTATTTTACGTGCTAGCGTCCTCCCCCCGACAGGCCAAAACTGGTCCCTAAAACTCGAGAGCAGCAGTTGAGGTCCAGCATGCAATAAGCGCAGATGCTCGGCTCGCATTAACAGTTTTGTCAAGTGGTGCTTTCCGTGCAGAAGGGCTGGATGTTTCCGTCCCAAATTAAGGTTCGAGTTGTCAAGCCGACCACCCACCCTAAGCACACCGTTATCGAGATAAGGAGATAACTGCAACAAGGCGGATGAGGTAAGTTTTTTTTTGTTTTTAATTTGATGAATTTCTTTTTCAAATGCCTCTGATTGTGAAACCTTAACCAGATAATTAAGTGACTCTGTCAGTTCATCATCGCTGAAGGGGCCGAGGGTTTTATTATTTTTATTTTTGCAATTGTTTATGAATCTCCTTATGTATGCAATAACTCTTTTTAATTTAGATGCACTTGAATAATTTTTCATATCAATTAACGCTTCTTCTTTAATATCATTATTAATGTTACATTGTAAAACTTTTATTTCAGGTAAAGGGATGTTCAAATTTGGAATTTTGGGCCAAAGAGATTCGTCATCACTTCTTAAAAATTCTGGACCCTGCCACCACAGCGCTGAGTTTAACAGAACAGTTGGGTCTACACCTCTTGACGCCATGTCCGCAGGGTTTAAGTTTGTAGGTATATGGCGCCAAGAGTTTCTATTAGTTAATTCATGGATTTCGTTTATTCGGTTGCAAACGAATGTTTTAAGTGTCTTGGGTTGAGTTTTTATCCAACCCAAAGTTATTGTTGAGTCTGACCAAAAAATCGTCCTATTCAATTTGCAACGAAGGGCTTCGGTTACTTTGCTTACAAGGCGGGCTCCTAAAACCGCTGCTAATAGTTCAAGACGCGGTATGGTTATAGGTTTAAGAGGTGCAACCCGAGTCTTGGCACATAGAAGTTGCACGTGAATGCCACCCGCTTCATCTGTAGTGCGTAGGTATAAACATGATGCAAAGGCATCCTGGGAAGCATCCACGAAGCAGTGAATCTCTCGAGAAACGGGTGACCCGCATAGTACGTGTCGCGGCACCGATACCGAGGTCAGTGCTTGTAACTTATGATAAGATTTCAACCAATCTTTTTTTATATTGTCAGGAACCGATTCATCCCAGCTAATTTGAAGTTGCCACAATTTCTGTAGCAGTATTTTAAGTGTAATTGTGCAAGCACTGATAAGTCCAAGAGGATCAAATATTTTGCTAGTGTTGGATAGAATGGTTCGTTTTGTAATGCTTGTTATATTTTCTTCTATATTTATAGTAAAAGTCAATGTGTCAGTGTCAGGAGCCCACCGAACTCCTAGCACGCTAGACTGTTTACTTAAATCAAGCGACTCTGACGAAGTAGTATCAGTAAAGATTTCAGGGTAATTACTGCGCAACTTATGTAGTGGTAAGCAAGCAGAACTCAACACATTCATAACGCCGTTGCGTAAATGAGCTAATGAAGCTGCGCTGTCTGCTCCCGTTAATAGATCGTCCATATAGCAATCTTTCTGTAAGACTTCAGATATTACAGGGTCTGGGCATTCGCGAGCAAGTTGAAGCAAGCAGCGCGTACTCAAGTAAGGTGATGATGAAATACCGTACGTTACTGTATTAAGTTGTAAGACGCTTAAAGGTTTAGACTCCTCATCTCGCCACAATATTAATTGTAAATGACGTTGGCTTTTATCTATTAGGATTTGACGATAGCATTTTTTGATATCACCTGTGAAGACGTATTTATGTTGGCGGAATCTTATTAGAATATTAAACAAATCATCCTGAACAACAGGACCAACGTATTGTATATCGTTAAGTGATTTAGAAGACGCACTTTTTGCTGAACCATCAAACACAACTCTTAACTGGGTAGTTTCACTGCTTTCACGAATAACGGCATGGTGCGGCAAATAATACCCAAATGTAGGTTTACTTATTTCAGACAAATGGCCCATCGTTTTGTATTCGTTAATGAAATCACAATATTTTTGTTTAATGTCAGGTTTTTTATCAAGTTTCCTTTCTAAATTATAAAAACGTCTGGCTGCCATTTTATAAGAGTCACCTAATGACGTCTCCGGAGACTCCTTAAGCGGCATCATGACTGAAAATCTACCATTAGATAACCGACGAGTGTTTTGGGTAAAATGTTCTTCACAATATTCATGTTCCTCTGACAATGGTAACTTTGAAGGTGGGAGTTCCTCAAGACTCCAGAATTTGCTTAATTGTTCACTTATTTCTTTATTAAAATGGCAACGAAGTGACTGTGAAATTTTATTAGCATTTACGTTCAAAGGGCCGGCTATTATCCAGCCAAATTGAGTACCTTGCAAAATGGGCATATTAGGACCCAATAATATCCTTTCAGGACACAGAACATCAAAAAATAATTCTGCGCCTATTAACAGGTCAACGTCAGCAGGCTGGCAGAATTGTGGATCAGCCAGGTTAATATTAGGAGGTAAGTTTAATTGATTTATGTTCACAGGCATATTAGGCAAAGGACCTGTGATTTGTGGTACAATTAAACAATTCAGGTTTGTATTGTAAGAGTTAGTTAGAGAGCAAATGTTTACCTCGCATCTATCGGAAATAGGGACTTGGATATTATTAATGCCCGATATTATTATGGAATCGGAATCACGATTAACTATACCAATTTTGTCTTTCAGGGTTTTTGTCATGAAGGAGGACTGACTGCCAGCATCCAGCAAGACACGAGCGACGTAAGTAGTTTTATTTTTAGGGTTGGTGACCTTCACTAAAGCGGTACCCAGAAGCACTTGACCAGGAGATAGTACGGTAAGAGACCTACGAGGCGAATTTACCTCCGAGTTATGAGACGGCCCTGAATTAGGAGAACCGGAGTTGCAGTGGGTTTCGTTAGGTGTATGTAATAAGGTATTATGCTTCTGGTTACATAATCGACACGAGCCCAAACGACAGGTGCCAACATCATGTCCTCGCCGAAGACAATTCAGGCAAAGGTTTAAACGTGAGGCTTTATTTAATTTATCAGCAGGTGATAAGGATTTAAAATAGTCACAATCTATAATCCTATGTACTTGATCACAAACTGGACACGACGTTGACCCTGCGCGTTTTGAACCGGAAGTGATAAATGTTTTTGTAAATTTATTATTATGCGACGGAAATTTATTGTCATGCTTGTGAACTTGATTTTCTTTGGGAGGATACGAAACTTTTTCACTTCTATTACCCTGCATCGTCTCGAGAACGTTGGCTCTGTTTCGAAGAAAATCAATAAATTCACTTAAAAGCGGCAAGTCGGATAAATCGTTACGAAATTCCTCCCACTTGGCGCTTGTGCCCGAATCCAACTTGGATGACACCATAAAAATAACCAAAGTGTCCCATTGATCCACTGGTTGCCCAAGCGTGGACAATGCTCGCAGATTTTTTGTCACAAAATCAATTAAGTATCTAAGGGATCGGTGAGACTCCTTGGTGAGAGGTTCTATTTTGAACAACGCCTTTAGATGGTTGTTTATTAGTATTTTTTTATTATTGTACCTCTGACATAATAAATCCCAGGCTACTAGATAATTTTCAGACGTAAATTCAATACTTTTTATAACCAAGGCTGCGCTGCCCTCCAAGGAGGACCGTAGGTAATGGAATTTATTAATGTCAGGGACTGTCCTGTTATCATGAATTAATGATTCAAAAGTGTCGCGAAATTCCAACCACGAGAAATAGTTACCGTCAAAGGATGGTAGTTTAATAATAGGTAACTTAACGTTTAAGTTATCCGAGTGTGCACAAGCCGTGGGGTTGTTCCCCATGGTATTCGAGGGTAACAGTGCAATTAATGCTTGGGCGTCGGAAATGGATCCATAAAATTTTGTTTCAGTTACGTCCCTTTCTCGGATTTGTTCATCCAAAGTTGGGCATAAAAGTTCAATTTGAGTTTGACACTTTTCAAAGTCACTAAACAATGCTTCCATTTTCTTGACTCGCATATTTAATTCAGTTTTTGTAGCTTCACTAATTTTTGCAATGTTTAATTTCTTTAATTCACTTAGGTAACTTTCAAATAATGTTAAACGACCTCTAATAGTCCCGCGTTGTTTAATTAATTCCTTTAACTTGTTTTCAGCTTCATTCGTTTCTTCCAAGCCTTGCATTTTTATCATGTAATTATAATACTCAGAAAAACAAAACAAGTTAAAGAATAAGTAGGAGTAAATCAATGAGTTAAATAAGTTAATTGTGCATCAAACCAGGCATAAAAATACAACGTGTAGGTAGAACGGCAGCGAGCGATCAACACTAGCGGCCGGCGTGTAGTTGGCGCGAGGCGAGCGCGATGCTAGCTGGAGTAGATGTACTGAGTGTTCTAGCCTCACGTCACGATCGTTTTTTCTGGAAAATTCGACCGAAACTAAGTTCAATTTCACTATTAAGATAATTTAAGTTACTTAGGAGTTTACCTTAGGACTTTAGTTACTCATTTCTGACAGGGAGCAAAAAAAAGTAAAATAATAATAAAGTTAAATTAATGTATGTAGGTACTGGATGCTTGTATCAAGAAGCAAACGGAAAGATAAGTTTTTAAGTAGGAGGAAATAAACAAAATAAATGTAGGAATGTTACCGTATTACGGAACGAAGGTGTGAGAGAGATGGGTAGAGATGGGGGAAAGGGATAGGGATAGGAAATGGCGGTTGGCAGACGAATTTCACGAACTGTGCTGTACGGTGTGCTTCTTGTTGATTTTATTAAAATAAACGGGCTGTGTACAAAAAGCTGTGTTTCCTTCCTTTGCCAATATCCCACATTTGGGGGCTCGTCCGGGATTTGGCAAAGTTAGGAGAGAAAAGAGGGAAGAAACCACCTATGAGACGACGACAAAAATCTACCCTAACCTCAAAGAAGGTGTGCTCGCCGGAAAAGTGGTCTGACTGTGCACGTCGGATCTCCAGCAGCTTCGAGAAAACCAATTGTGACGACGAAAACGATAGTGAATATTACGACGAAGAAGACGTTATGACGGACAAGCAATCATTCAACCTTTTACTTCTCGACGACGCCATCCCGAAGTTCACCGGCACCGACAAAACGTACACAGCATCAAAATGGACACAGGACGTAGACGACAACGCAGAAATTTTTTGCCTCACTCCGCAACAGAAACTGCTAATTGCGAGACGATCTTTAACTGGCACTGCGGCCATGTGGTTACGTACAGAGAAGCCTTTCAAAACCTACGACGAGCTAAAGACCGCTATACTCAAGGAATTCCCAGATACGACGAACACGAAAGAGATACACGAACTGATGGCACGAAGAAAGAAGCGCAAAGACGAGACCTGCTACGCTTATATGCTAGAAATGAAAGAGTTGGGAAAGAGAGGAAGACTCGCCGACTACGTCGCGATACAATATATTATTGATGGTATAGTTGATCATGAAGCAAATAAAACCCTACTTTACGGCGCCACCACCTACACCGAACTTAAAGAAAAGTTCAAGCTGTACGAATCTTACAAGAATAATTTGAGAAAAAACCACAATGAACAGACTCGAAAGACACGATTTGACGCACCGTCGCAGTCGCATGCGCCAAATACGAGTACATCAAGTGGCGAGAGACATTATACGGCGAAGCGCTGTTTTAACTGTGGAGAAATGAATCATGTTTCATCAATGTGTCCGAAACAAGGCCGAAAATGTTTCAATTGTAATAATTTCGGCCATATTTCGATGGAGTGCCCAGAGAAGAAGATGGAGGGTGGATCGACATCCCGAATTATCCCGAAGTCTGACACGAGCAAGCCCGAAAGAACGCGATCATTGTCGTCGGGCCACATTCGGAACACATCGGCATCGACTTCGCACAGTTCCGGCAAGCAAGCTTTCTTCAACACGACCACACATGACGACGGCGGCGCCACCAGCAACGATGTTCAGAGCGACCAACTTCACGACGAAATTTTCTTCGTATCGAGCGACGTGAACAGCGCAGCGAATGTGTCTCACGAAGTTTGTGCGGCTGATTTCAAGGCATTGGTCTCGAGCGCGGTGATTGGCCCTAACGATGACAAGAGTGGAAAGATGGCGTGCGAAAGAACGAATGGCGGCCATACTTTCGACGTAAACAAAGATAACTTCAGTATGTACGAATGCGAAGCAAAATCAAAACATCACGATGTCGGCAATAGGAAACCGAAACCAGTGAAAAAAGTTAAAATGTACAACAAAACGACGGACGCATTAATCGATTCGGGAAGTGACGTGAACTTAGTTTCTGACGAGTTCTGTGATGAGTTCGGTACGCTACAGTGCGACAAAAACATGAACAATATAACCTTATGCGGCTTAGGCGGCGCGAAAGTGAAATCTATTGGGACAATAACGACTACGCTGTCAATTGATGAACGTATTTATGACGCGGTATTGTTTTACGTAGTTCCTAAAACATGTATGCCGTTTAAAATTATCCTAGGTAATGACTTTTTAAAGAATGTGACAATGTTTATGAGTGGAAGTACGGTATGGTTACGACCGCGAGACGACGAATGGTTGGATTGTATGTTGGGTGAGTATGATGGATTGAGTGTACCTTCTACAGATCACATCAAGGATCCAGCAATACGGGAGGAGGTAAAGCAACTGGTCGAGACTTATAAACCTCACCAGGTCAAACAAGCCCCAATAGAAATGAAGATAATTTTGAAGGATGATATTCCGGTGGTACAGCGTCCTAGAAGAATATCACTCAAGGAACAACGTGAGGTAGAAGAACAGGTAGCTGAATGGTTGGACAAAGGAATTATACGCGTGAGTACCTCAGAATACGCTAGCCCCTTAGTTCTAGTGCGTAAAAAAGATGGTTCTTTACGAGTATGTATAGACTATAGGAAATTGAACCAGAAAATACTCAAAGATGTTTTTCCTTTGCCACTAATAGATGACGGTATTGATAAATTGTGTGATGCTAAGACTTTCAGTGTTATTGACCTAAAGAATGGATTTTTCCATGTAAAAGTCAGCGAAGAGTCTATTAAATACACTTCATTTGTTACACATAATGGACAGTATGAATTTACAAAAGCACCAATGGGTCTTTCTATCTGCCCAAATTTATTTATGAGGTTCATTACGATCATATTCAGAGACCTATTGTCAGACGGTTCCATCATAATATTCATTGATGACATTTTAATTCCAGCAAAAGACGAGCAGGAGGGACTCATGAAACTGAAGAAAGTGTTGATCATTGCCTCTGAATATGGACTAGAAATAAATTGGAAAAAGGCGCACTTGATCACTTCGAGTATTGAATATCTGGGCCATGTCATCCAAGGGGGTGTGGTAACACCGTCGCCTGGGAAGACCGAGGCAGTTATGAAATTTCCCGAGCCTAGAAATCAGAAGCAACTACAAAGCTTTCTAGGATTGAGCTCATATTTCAGAAAATTTATTTTTAACTATGCCATGATTGCGCGCCCGTTAACAGATTTAATGAAGAAAGATTTAGAGAAGAAATTCACATTTAATAGTGAGCAACGAGCGGCTTTCAAGACGCTAAAGGAAAAATTGACCAGCACACCTGTGTTAAAAATCTATGAGCCACAGGCAGAGACAGAACTACACACAGATGCCTCCAAGGTAGCATATTCAGCCATATTAATGCAGAAGAGCAGCGATGGAGAATTCCATCCAGTATATTTTATGAGCAGAAAAACATCTGACGCTGAGAGCAGATACAGTAGCTACGAGCTTGAAGCATTAGCTGTGATAGAAGGGGTAAAAAAGTTTCGCCACTACCTACATGGTAAAAAATTCACTATTATTACTGACTGCCGAGCTTTCCAACTGACATTAAATAAAGAAGACTTAGCTATGTCTACGAGAGTAGCACGCTGGATTATGTTACTCCAGGATTACGACTTTCAAGTGCGACACCGCGAAGGATCGAAGATGAAGCATGCTGATGCACTCATAACAACCAGCCTACACGATGACATACGACGCGCTCAAGAAACTGACGAAGGTTTGAAAGCAATTAAAGATATTCTCATTAATGGACCGTATAAGGACTTCACTTTAAATCAAGGTTTAGTTTACAAAGGACTAGACCAACGCTTAGTTGTTCCCCAGAAGATGGAAATGGGAATAATTAGAAGAGCACACGAGAATGGCCATTTTGGTAGAAAGAAAACAATGGAGTTGGTGAGCAAGGATTTTTATATAGACAACCTAGCAAAGAAAGTCGACGAATATATAGCAACATGTGTGTCATGCCTGCTAGCAAACAGGAAGCTTGGAAAACAAGAAGGTTTCTTGCAGCCTATAGATAAAGGTGACACACCACTACATACGCTCCATTTAGACCACGTTGGACCATTAACTGCTACACAAAAACAGTATAATCACATACTGACCGTTGTTGACGCGTTTACAAAGTTCGTATGGCTGTTCCCGACAAAATCCACCTCTACAAGAGAAGTGTTGAACAAAATGGAAATCCTCCAACAGACTTTTGGTAACCCAGAGAGAATCATTACAGATAGAGGGACAGCTTTCACCAGTAATGAGTTCACAAAATACTGTGAAGACGAAGGCATACAACTATTACACATTACCACAGGCATACCAAGAGGTAATGGTCAGGTGGAAATCATTCACAAAAGCATCATTCTAATACTAACCAAGCTGTGCTTAGAAAACTCTACGCTTTGGTACAGACATGTGGGAAGAGTACAAAAAGTCCTTAATAGCACATTCCAGCGGAGTATAAACACTACTCCATTTGAGCTTTTAGTGGGAAAGAAAATGAAAATTAAGGAGGATATAGAAATTTATCAACTATTACAACAAGAGGAAAGAGATAGCTATACTCAGAATAGAGATGAGCTCAGAGAACGAGCTAAGCAGCAGATTAAGCAGATTCAAGAAGAAAACATTAGAATGTTTAATAAAAAACGTAAGCAAAGTAGAAAATACGCAGAAGGCGATCTGGTAGCGATACAGCGCACTCAGTTCGGCCCTGGCCTTAAACTGAAACCAAAATATCTAGGACCCTACGCAGTCATTAAGGTAAAACGCAATGATCGGTATGACGTTGAAAAAGTAGGTGACTATACAGAAGGCCCAAAGAAGACCAGTACTGCCGCTGATCATATGAAGCCGTGGCCGGATTCTGACTAGGTATTTACCTACTTCTATTATTATATTTTTTTTTTTTCCAGAGTTTAATTTTTGTTTTTTTTTAGTTTCACTTTTGAATGGATGGTGAATATGAATGAGATTCTGCACTCATAAATCTTGCCACATTCATATTACATGTATACTCATTATAATAAGTTATTTCATTTAATGCAAAGCTATCAAGTTAATTTTCACTCAGTTACAGATTTACTAAGTCTTTGTATTGTAAATCAGATAGCAATAGAAGAAAATGATACTTACTTTATTTTGTTTACCATAGTAGTTAGTTATTATTGTAGCTCAGCTGCACCCTTAGATTATTTTGTTTACTATAGTAGTTATGGTAGCTCAGCTACACTAAGATACTTGCCAATAAGTTCCTCGCATACCTACTGTTTTTTTTTTGTCAGGTTACTATTAACCTACCTAGTAATTTTAAGTTAGTTTCAACTTATAGTTACTGTGCACATGCCTGACACCTTGTATTAAATATTGATACTGTAATTATTGTTATTTCTCTCTCACAATTTTTTACATAGTAGTCCTATATAGTATAGGTACTTCTATCTATGTACACTTAAAAAAGAAAACTAGTAAATGTTATGTTTGTGCATATATTTCAATTGCTTTTTGTAAGTTCTTAACCATGGGTGTCCGAGGGCAGACACATGCTCAGGACGGCCGAGCTTGTAGGAATGTTACCGTATTACGGAACGAAGGTGTGAGAGAGATGGGTAGAGATGGGGGAAAGGGATAGGGATAGGAAATGGCGGTTGGCAGACGAATTTCACGAACTGTGCTGTACGGTGTGCTTCTTGTTGATTTTATTAAAATAAACGGGCTGTGTACAAAAAGCTGTGTTTCCTTCCTTTGCCAATATCCCACATAAATATTGCTTGTAAGTTACGACAATGCCGTGCTTATTTTAAGACGCACTGGAGTGGAGTATAAATTAAGATACAGTGGTAAGCGAGACTAAAAACATGCGAATGAATCTTTATAGTTATTATTAGGATGTTAAGTTCAACACTAGTATTTAATTCTCTTAATAGTAATAAACCCGTAGTGTGCGCAAGCACAATGAAGTGGGTAGGTATGTAGGAATCGTTAAGAAAAGTAAACAAAATTAAATTTAGTCGATACGAATAACTGTTTTGTTTACATTAAGTAATACTCAATATATTTAATTAATTAGGAACAGTTGAGATTTTACGGCAGCCGCAAAGCAACACTTTTAACACGAAATTGAAAAGGGACAAAAAAAGGAATTGAAGAAAGAGGGATTAAAAGGTAGGCACTCCCCTGATCTGATGCTCGCTGCGAAGTCACGGGTCCCGCAGGCTCCAAAGGTTTGCCCGGAATAAGCCTTCTTTCTTCACTTTTTGGCGATGAGTTTCTTGAATGTTCGATACCGTTACTCGTAGCTGCCGGGTTGTTATTTAAGTGTTCAACTTCGGTACAAGTGCTTCACGAAACTTGACGAATATCGTCTTGACACGGTCGCCACTTTCTTGTATGCGATTATGGATACAAGAAAACAATGAATTTTGTTGATCCTTTTTTAATACTATAAACATGTGAATGTGTGCGCGCGCTGTCTCTCGCAGCTGTCAAGCAAGTAAGTGAAGCGACCGTCCCGAGCGGCGCGGCCGGCGATTGCTAGTCACGGAGACGGCGTCGACATTAGTCATATATTATTTATTTAAATAGATCAAATAAATTACTGCATCAATTATTATTACTGTCTCAAATGATTATTTCTTATTTTCTAAAAACTCTTTTAACGTGTAGAAACATTTATTTATCAGCCATTTCTTTAATTTTGCCATCAATAAGCTATCGTGCAGTTGGCGCAGTTCTTGTGGTATTTTATTATAGACGATGATACTCATAACGTAACTGTTTTTTTTTTATGTAATGCAGAAGAGCATGGAGGCATTTTAAGCTTATATTTTGTCTCTTTCCCTAAGCCTTGGGTTCGATTTTAGCTGGGTAAATGAAGTAAAAGTTTTCCGCACATATGAAGCTACCTCAAGAATGTATAACCCAGTCAGTGTTGGCAATCCCTAGTTTCTATATATATAAATCTTCTTTTTGTTCGAACTGTGTTATAGCTAATTTATGGAATCAGGTGTTACTTTGCGGTGGTCCATATCAACGCACTGGAACAATTACTTTGCCCACCCGCGACATAGCCACAGTAAAAGTAATCTTAACAGTACTCCGACTCGGCCGTATTCTTGAAATTTATACCTACGGCTGCGCGGAGCGCTAGGGTTGACAACTACAAAAAGTAAAACAGATGTGTGTAGATTTTTATTGTATGTGTGTAGTTTTAGGTGTAGAAATAAAACGTATGTTAATTTTATGATTATTTTTTTATTAATTAATTATAAGTTGGTAACCGAAAATAACTTACGCTTATTAAGGCAAGTTCGAAACGACTTGTTGTTGAATTTTATGACGTAGAAAATTCTCATCCTTATGATAATTGGAATGGACGCATTAGCCCCGTAGGCGAAATAGCCCCGGTTGACCTTAAAGAAATAATAATGCATCCACTGCGGTGGGTTAAAAATCCTAATGTTGCAGTTTTTCAGTTAAACAGCGGACAGACATATAGACGGACGGATGGGCAGAACAGACAGACGCACAGATAAAATATATCTTATCTTATATTAAAAACAGCTGGACCGATTTTGATAAAACATGTCTAAGAATCATTGCTAAAAACGTGCTTTCAAATAAAAAACTGCAATGAAAGCGGTCCAAGCGCTTAAGCGCTACGGTGCCACAGACACAGACAGACAAACACACACAGACAGACACACACGCAGACAGAAACACACAGACAGACACGTTCATTTCCAAGTCAAAATGCAGAACTACAGATGGCCAAAATAAAAAAAAATTTAAACAACAAGACTGTTTTAAACTGAACACGTTTTTATTAAAAATGTGAATTAATATTAGTTCAAATTCATAAATTCGTTCGGATTTATATTTTGATAGAAGATGTAATTTGTAAATAGCGATTCGCATATTTTTTCAATGTAATTTTCTATAAATAGACACGTCATTATGGTTTACATTTTGTTGAGTAAGTACCTAGACAAATTTTAATGAACTAATAACAAAGTACCTACCTAATAGGTATTAATCTTACCTTTCAGCATCAGCAGGAAGTTGAAAAAATGACAATGTTGGTTTTATAATTGTCGTATTTAGGCACCCGTAAACACTGCAATACGCACAATCTCTTGACGCCGCCATTATTTTTAGCCACGATACGAGGCGAATAGAGCGGATGGCGCAGCGCAGCGAACGCGACCGACTTGCGCGACGCGCGGAGTGGCTCTGTGGCACTACGAACTTAACTGAGTTAGCTGCAGTGTAAAACGCGCCGCTGAGTCACGCTGAGTCCGGGCGTCGATTTTGGCCCTCTAGTATGAAGTCGGACTACTGGTTAGATTACTTCTATTGTGACATAGCGGTTGTTTCAGTTTAGTGAACTATATGTGAAAGAATCAGCGGGTAAAAGGGAGGTAGAGCTTAAAAGATTTGTGTGGTGGTGGTGATTGTTCAGTTTGTAGTGATTTGTGTTTGTGTGTGTTCATGCAGCGTGGAGGTGGAGGGATTGCGCTAACACAAATCCGTTGCGTAGACATAGCATAAGATCGCGGGTGATCAAATTAAATGTTTATGGTTTATTGGAGTCACCTGTGTGATGTCAGGTTAGAATCACACCTCTCCATTTCTTTCGTGGATGTCGTAAGAGGCGACTGAGGATATAGGTTACCGTAGGCGACAGGCTAGCAATCTGTCACAATAATAATTGTACCGTTTTTGTCAAACTTAAAAAAATTGCTAAAAGTGGCTCCGAAGCGGTAACAATAGGGATGATGACGCCATTAAAAATAATTCGAAGGCACAACTCCAGTAAAAAAACGCTTTATTATAGCCCTGAAAACCAGATTACTTTTAGATTAACCTACTGTAAAATTAGATTTTTTGTTGCTTTAAAACAAATAATTAGTAAGTTGATTGAGTTGCCGGATAGTGACGTCATAATTCGCTTATAAGAGGGAGATTGTGTTTTGCCAGCTCATAAAAAGTACGTCAGTTGATTGATGGTGTCATCATCCCTATTGGGAATACAATTTATTCGCAATACAGGCGTGATCTTTATGTGTGTGTTGTGTGGTTCATTGATATGGACTTCCGCCTCCGCAAAGCAACGCCTGGCCCCATACATGAAGTGCAAGATTCGAACTTCGTATCTTGCCGTCCCGCTGACGCTTAAACAATTAAATAAGAGAGTGACAGGGACGGTTTTGAATTTCGTAGTGGCCACCCTGATTCAATAAATTACGACTCTTGTTTCTCAGTGTCTGCAGCGACGAAGCCATTTATATCGAAGCAGTATCGACCAGACTACGAATATAACAGAAAAACTGACGCTTTCTACAAGCTGCACACTGATGCCGCTGCGAAGTGGAACGCAGTCAGAAAATGTACTGCAGAAGGGGCGACGCTTGTACAGGTCACGTCAGACGAAGACACTAAGCAAATTCACGCAATGTTCAAGAAGTATCCGGATTTGGGAAGCTATGTACTGATCGGAACAACTGGAGGAGAACACGAATCAATTGAAGATGAGAATCCAATGGTCAATTGTAAGTTTTGATACAAAGATAAGCTATTCCGTCCGTGAAGAATTCATTCAGCGCTATTCCGCGGGGACGGCAATTTTCCGGGATAAAAACTATCCTAGTCAAAATACCACCAACGGGACTTATCCTTATCACGCTAACAAACACAAGTAATATTTACCTCGACGTTTCCTGTTATTAATAAGTGTCGGCGTCGGGATGAATGTTCGGAGGGACGATCGGACGTAGTTAGTGTTGTGTGTCGGTGTAATAGGGTGACAAATAGAAATGACCAAATGCGGGTACTTCGTGATACGAGTGCCGGTACTATTAGTGATAAAGCGCGGTTAGTTCGAAAGACTCGCACTGCTAGGCAGACTTGACACCCCACACTTCAGTCTCGTGACCACGGCCACTGCAATGTTGCCGAAACGTCGAGGTAAATATTACTTGTGTGTGTTAGCGTGATAAGTCCCGTTGGTGGTATTTTGACTATGAGTGAGAATCACGAAAGTTTAAATCGTTATAAAAAACTATCCTACGTCCCTCCCCGGGTCTCAAACTATCTGTATGTTCAGCAGTTTAGACGTGAAAAGTTAACAAACGAACCGACTTACAAATTTTCGTATTTATAATTAAAACATTAGTAGTTAGCGGGATTAAATTTCCAGACAATTATGACATCGAGCCTTTTTTTCCAGAGGTTTTGTACAATTTTTAAAAGGCACATATTTCTCCTATGCACCACATATCTCAGCTTGTTTGTTTCTTATTTAGCCACTTAAGCAGCGACACTAGCGACATCTATGCTGTAGCCCTCATCGAGAAACTTTCAGCACCCCGTTGGAACTAACCGCTCACCCGGACAAGAGATATCTTTATTAAGCAATCAAATTAAGATTGGTTTTTGGAATATTTTTGTATTTTTTATTTCAACTCCAAATTTTTGATAAATTTTTGTTAGTAACAAAAATTTGGAGTTGAAATAAAAAATACAAAAATATTCCAAAAACCAATCTTAGCATCGTCCTATTACATTTATGCCTTGTTTTTCAGTGCAACCTGAAGACGGCAACATACGCAGCATGGTCCCAGAAAATGACGTGATGGACCGCAACGGCCAGATTGAGTCCTACCACGGTTACAGGGATCTGCCGTTCGTATGCAAAGTGGAAGCCAAGAGTGCGCCGTACAACGAGGAATGTGATGTTTATGCTAAAGGTAAAATGGTTCCCAGCATCCTCCAGCTTTCCCTGAGCAGTACAACTTAGAGATCTTTAAAAACCCAGGGAAGCGCGAGTCGGACTCGCGTAGCGAGGGTTCCATACACATTTATAGGTATGTAAGTAAACGGGAATTGTGTCTTGAAGGTATTTATCGCTTTTTCCGAGTGATTTAATACATCCAGTGCAGAGCCCTACTCTTAAACAAAATGTACGCAGTGTGGAGTCTGATTATATTGGTCATTGATATTTACAGATAGATATAAAAAATCAAGATTTTCAGACTTTTCTAGTTGCTTGTGTTAAATAAAATAGCTACCTTCATACCAAATCTTAAGATTCTGAGTTCACGGGATTACCCTGTAGGTTTTGATTCCCTTGCGAGTTTCGAAAATTTGCTAAAATTTGCAGCATAAACGGCTGCATCTTTTGATTGCGTTGGCTTAGAAGTTTTATTTTTTCACAGCTCCAAGGGACAGTAGACCTCGGTATTTAATATTAATTTCAGCTTGATACCTCCATACATTTCCGAGAAAAAGCGTAGTGACAGACAGACAGATAGACGGACAACAAAAACCGGCCAAGAGCGTGTCGGACACGCCCAAAATAGGGTTCCGTAGCCATTGGGGAAAAGTTAAGTAATATTTTTCTAAGGATTTCGTATTATAAACGGAATCTTCAAAGTTTAGGTATATTTTATACCTTACGCTGCTATTTACTCATAAACTACTAATAATTCTCAAGCAAACTTAGCCGTTATAGTTTTCCTTGGAAGTTTGATATACTGACTACCATCCTGAATTTTTTCAAATTTTTCCACCTACCGGTTTAGATTTTAGAGGGGGGGGACGCTCGATTTTAATGAAAATTTGCAATTTAAAGTTGAATATTTCGCAAACAAATGACTGAATCGAAAAATCGTATTAGCAAACCCCTAATGGTTTTAAAATACCTATCCAACGACACCCCACACTAAAGGGTTGGATGAGAAAAAAAAAACCACCGCCACTTTACGTCTATGGGAGGTACCCTAAAAAAAATTGTTTTTGAATTTTTAATTGTACTGTTTTGTCGGCATAGTTTACTTATATATCTGTGCAAAATTACAGCTTTCTAGCATTGATAGTCCCTGAGCAAAGCCGCGGACGGACAGACAGACGGACAGACAGACAGACAGACATGGCGAAACTATAAGGGTTCCGTTTTTGCCATTTTGGCTCCGGAACCCTAAAAAGTGATCCATTAGGGTTCAGTTTTCGACTCGTACATTTTCGACTGTACATAAATACGTATTAAGAAGACTGAAAGGCTAAAGAGAAAATTTTTTTTATCCAGGTATCTACCCAATTATAGTTCAGGGTTTTCGATACCTTTAGAATTTTAGATGGCTTACGAATTCACTAGCAAGACAATAGTTGAAGTAGTTTGTCGACTGGTGAAGCTAGCTAGCAATACTGCCGCCTTAAGGAGAAAAACCATTAGTGAATTTTTTTGCAAAAATTTCTTTTCACCAGCCTCGTACTCAGTATTTTTTCCTGAGTACGAGGCTGGTGAAAAGAAAATTTTGCAAAAAATGTCACTTATGGTTTTTCTCCTTAAGGCGGCAGAATACATTAAATAATTTTTATTTATGTATTTCAGATTACGTCTCAAAAATTTCGACCACTGGCAGCTGTTATAGAGTAGCCACCATTCAAGCCAAATGGGATGAAGCATACGCAAACTGTCAGTCCGAGGGGGCGCATCTGGCGATCATCAACAATGCTGGAGAACTAGAAGTTGTCAAGAATATGCTACAGAGTACACCAAGCTATATAGAAGGATGGCAGTTCTTTGTGGGCATCAGAGCGGAGAGGACTGAGCCGCGTGTGTTTAAGACTGTCTTAAGTAAGTTAAGGTTTTCAACTTAAATTCAGTCGTCAAAGTCATCATATCGTCAACATAAATGTTGCCGAAAGATGTTCGCTTCCGGACATGGTCTCCCCTTAAGAACGCCACAATGACCAGTCTTGTAGACACTAGAGTTATTAGTACATCTTATAGGGGGCTTACCTACGCTGAGTTCTCCGGTAAGATTCAAGAACACATTGACCCCAACGGCCCTCAATTCTTTGAGCAATAATTATTGTGTACTTTGTTTCCTCTGGGGATTAAATTAAACATCGAGAAATATTGTGACTAAATAACCTAACCATAAAAATTTCATGCCGAATAGATGACACTACGAGTATACCGGGACAGTGCCGGATACTCAGACTTTACTGCGTGTAATTTCAGTAATATCCGAGTTTTACAAGCGTATCCAGTTACTTCTGTCATCATCATTATGTCAGCCGTAGCAGGACGTCCACTGTTGAGTATAGACCTCCAGTTGCTTCAGTTGGAAGCGAACTGCATCCACTATGAAGCCGCAGCTTTAATCAGGGCATTCGTCCATCTCGTCGGTTGATGTCCATTCCAGAACTCCATTCGAGAACTTTTCAGCCCCAACGACCCAAGCTTTGTACAGTTTGATAATTGAACTTCTCACTTTCAGATCAAACGCTAGAAGAGGTGGGTTACCAGCCGTGGGACGACAACGAGCCAAACAACGAATTCGGTGTAGAGTACTGCGTGTCTATACTCCGGCGCAGCGGGAAATACAACGACACTGTTTGTGGGAACCGCTATTCGTACGTGTGCGAGAAAGAACGCCGCGTCTAAAGTAGTGGACCAATTGTGTCTTAATTACATTACAAATACAATAAAAAACTTATCTTACTTACCTTAATCCTGCCGTGAAGTAGCAGTGCTTGCACTGTTGTGTTTCGACGTGGAGAGTAAGACAGCCGGTGAAATTACTGGCACTTGAGATATCCCATCTTAGGCCTCTAGGTTGGCAACGCATGTACAATACGCCTGGTGTTGCAGATGTTTATGGGCGGTGGTAATCTTTTACTATTAGGAGACCCACTTGCTCGTTTGCTATACAGTCGAATAAAAAAAAAACCTACAATGACTGAAACATGAACATCATTTAGAGCGGTTACAGAGTAAGGGGCTGTTTCACCATCCACTGAATAGTGTTAACTGACGGTTAAATGTGATGCCGTCTCCGTCTATTCGAACAAAACAAATAGAGACGGCATCACCATTTAACCACTAGTTGACACTAATCAATGGATGGTGAAACAGCCCCTAAGCGTTTTTTACGCTACACACCAAAGAAACGCTAGTCTGGAACTGTCCTTAGGACAGAATTACAAAAAATACTACATTGGTAAATTACAAAAACGCAATTAGCGGCTTTATCACTACAGTGATCTCTTCAAAAGCACCTTTGGGAAGGCAAAGAAGAAAGGATCATATTAAAACAGGTGCACAGGCGGTGATAGGAATTAACTCGTAATTAATTAAATGATTACTAGCCGTGGTGGCCTAGTGATTTGATCTATCGCCTCTCAAGTAGAGGATAGTGGGTTCAAACCCCGGCTCGCACCTCTGAGTTTTTCGAAATTCATGTGCGGAATTACAATTGAAATTTACCACGAGCTTAGCGGTGAAGGAAAACATCGTGAGGAAACCTGCACAAACCTGCGAAGCAATTCAATAGTGCGTGTGAAGTTCTCAATTCGCACTGAGCTTGCGTGGGAACTATGGCCCAAGCTGTTCTGAGAGGTCTGTGCCCAGCAGTGGGACGTATATAGGCTGGGATGATGATGGTGAATTAGCGACACCATGGAGACACCATGATACAAACGCCATCTAGCGACATTTTACTTGCCAAGAAACTTTAGTTGGGATAGGATGCACATGAAGGGCCCGCGGAAAGAACGTGTCTTATCACCTTTTTTTTAATTGAGATTTTAACGAAAATACAAATTGAAACATGGATGCTCAGAAAAAAACCAGGAAAAGAGACCAGCGCTGGGAATAGAACCCAGGTTCTCAGCATTCCGGGTTGCGTGCCATACCCCTACACCACTACTGGACAGGAGTCGACACAAATTTCTCCCATGCACCACACATTTCAGCCTGCTTTTTTCTTAGTCACTAAGGAAGCAACACTAGCGACATCTATGTTTTAGCTCTCATCGAGAGACGTCAACATTCCTTCGGAACTAACCGCTTACCCGGAAAAGAGATGTCGCTATTAAGCAATCAGATTAAGATTGGTTTTTGGAGTATTTTTTTATTTTTTATCTCAACTCCAATTTGTTACTTTTACGATAATCCCGTGGAATCCAACAACCCAGAAAAAGAGAACAGCGCTGGGAATCGAACGCAGGTCCTCAGCATTTTAATCTCAAAACGTAGAGCTCACAAAATACTATACAAATATATATTTTTAATTTTAAATAAATGGTAACCGTGGTAATTGATCGTGATCGTGATGACTAACTTTCAAACCGCTATAATTCAAAAAGTTGCTGAGGTGACACCTTTCCGTGGACCCTTCATATGATGTAATAAAAGAGGAACACAGAAAAACACAAAGTTTAGATCTGATGAAAGTTTTCTCTTTAATGGCCACTTGCTGGAAACATAAATCTCGAGTTAGCGTTAAGCTTAGTTTAGTAGTGTCAAAATGTATGGAACTGTCAAGCTTAAGCCAGGCTTAACAACTAAATCTAGATTTATTTTTACCTGCAAGTGGGTCTAAGTAATTATAATGAAAATATACTTACTTTTAATTAAGTGATATAAATATAGTGATATAAAAAAACTACAACTAGGTAGATATGTACACATTGTCAAGTCGACAGTTAAATAAAATACATAAATTTGTACATCTGTCTGTAGCTAATATACATAATATACTCGTATGTTGTTATGTAGGTATATTATAATAAGTTTCCAACTAATTTTACTGAATAAGCAATCAAAAATGGTCCATGTAGGTAGTTATAAAGAGTGCCGACGATGGCTGCCACACTAGGAATTTTATTGCAATTAAACTTTCTTTAAAAATAAATTAATATTTTTTAGTAAAATATTCAGAGAAGTATTATTTTTTCAATTTTGCAATTATATTTTTTTATTTGAAATCCAGCTATGAGGCTGTGAGCAATCCTGCTGCTGCGCTGCCTTTAAGAGCGTTTATAGTACCTGCTGAGCTGGCAATGTTGCATTTTTGTTAGTTTTTCTCGATTATTCCATAAAAATTAATAATGTTGCCATCAGGCAGAATACTTGTTAATGTATATGTAAATATTTATGAAACTGATAGTTTTACACTCTTCAAGTACCGTCTTTATTAGCAATAGAAACTTTTTATTTCTGCAGCTGTTTCTTAAGCGAAACTTCGATTTGATTTTTTAAATCTGCATTTAGCTCATGTTGCCTATTCGAGGCAATTAGTCGGCAGGCCTCTTTGGCTTCGCTGACTTCTTGTACATCTTCGATCACTTCGGCCTCTTCGGCTTCTTTTACTTCGGCCTCGTCGAGCAGTTCTCTGTATGTCCGGTTAGCCAGCGCGGCGCGTGCGCTGTCTGACAACCGCATTGATCGTCTGTGCAAGATCTGGTGATAGATACAAACATGATTAGATATAGGTTAGGTACTTTATTTTTTATTACACGCTTATAACTAGAGACTGGATGATATGCAACTCAAAAAGCTTAAAAATGCGAGAATATTAACCCAGAAAAAGTTATGATATAAATAAAATTACACTTTGAAATGTGTTCACCAATTCATTTTCGGAAAAAAAACTTAATCATGATTAGAAAAAAAAAACATAATTTGTAAATTAAATTTCATCTTGAATATGCCGAGGCTGATTTTTGGGTGGACATTTTTTTTTACTCTGAGTGAAAGTCAAAATATTTTTATTCAATTTAGGCTAGCACTAATGAATATCAAAAAAAAATTACCACCGGTTAGGAAAAAGCTCTGTTGAGAAGAATCCGGCAAGAAGCTCAACGAGGTATGTATATATATTTTTTAAACAGATTAACAATATTATTAAATTGGCTATACATCACGAGTTTTTAACACAGTAGGTTCGCTATTTGAAGGGATCGCTAATGCGGATCAGAATTATTTCCAAATGTGCCTGCACTGCTACTACGAAACTCGAAACTCAAAGTTCGGATCGTGCGGTCCCTCTCGCTCTGGTATTAAATAGTTTAAGTGTCAGAGAGATCGCATGACACGAACTTCGAGTTTAGAGTTTTGTGGTACCTAGCCCTGCTGTCCTAGTCGGCGAAGGTCTTACTTCTAGAGTACTAAAATTATATATAAAAGGAGAAAGGCTGGTTGAGCAAAATCTTGACGGGCATATACAAATGCCTTGGCGGGCCTGGGTTAGGGAGCCTTGGTTTGACCTAAGGCCTTTCCTAAGGCTATCAAAATATTACCGAGAATGATCAGTAACGTAACACATACCATGCTTTTTCTCTTGACTTCTGTCTTCAAGTCTTTTAACTTTTGTTTATTTTTTCGACGCAAAAATCCACACTGTGAAATAAATGAAATTAGTATAAATGTTTCAATGTTTTTTAAAACAACACAGATTTTTAAAAACTAATCAGTTCTACGAATAATGCAACTCCAGCCCCCCAAAAACCGAGTTTAATAGGAGTGCATTATACTATTTATAATGTATGTTATGTTAAATGAAGGGTCCACGGAAAGAATATGTCTTGACTAGACTTTTTGAGTTATAGCGGTTTGAAAGTTAGTCAAAAAGAACAATTACTATGGTTATCATTTCTTTAAAGGTTAATAAATAACCTAACCTGACCAAGAAAAAGCTGGAAAACCCCCGACCTTGTCACTTCAAAGTTCAATATCCCAATAACTGGCAAAAACGGTAGAACCGATTTGACAAAACATGTCTAAGAACAATCGCTAGAAAAATTGCTTTTAAACAAAAAATCGCATTCAAATCGGTCCACCCGTTTCAGAGCTACGATGTTACAGAAAGACACACATAGCGGTCAAACTTATAACATCCCTCCCTTTTGCGTCGGGGTTAAAAAATATTTTGTATTGCTTTCAGATTATTTAATTCAATGGTAAGTCATAGTACATTTGATTGCGAGCTGTACGTTTTGGGATTAAAATCTAAATTAAAAAAAGGTGAATAGAGAATGTTCTTTCCGCGGATCCTTCAAATGTTATTATATCAAATGCCCGTTATATAAAGTGGTAATCCCTACTTCCCTACTTATATTATAAATGCGAAAGTAACTGTCTATCTGTCTGTCTGTCTGTCTGTTACGCTTTCACGTCGAAACCACTGAACCGATTTTGACAAAATTTGGTATATAGACAGTTTGAACCCCAAGGATTAACATATAGGATACCTTTTATTCCGGTAGACGGCGCCATCACGCGATAATTTAGATCCGCGCAGACGAAGTCGCGGGCATTAGCTAGTTATTTATATCATACGAAATTACATTAAATATTATTGCTGCTAAAATTATAGCAAATACATAGGTATATATTTTTATATTGATCGTTACGCACTCAAGGTTAACACCTAAGCCTAAGCCAACAATGTGTTGCAGCCGTTGTAGGTAGGTAGACGGGCGAATATTCGAGCGTTTTGACCGCGCGGTCAAACGTCATTACATTAGCGACCCACGTTTATTATAGAACAACGGAAAGACAAGTCACTAGAATTTTAATCACGCCAAATTCAGCATCGGCATTGTCTTAAATTTTCACAAAAAAATAACCCTGAGCATTAGCTCTTTTAATAACACCTGTGAAAACATTAGAATGACGAAAAAACGCTGCAAAAACGCTGAATATTCGCCCAGGCACTTGATACAAACCTCGTACAGCGCAAACGCCAGAAGGCCCAAAATAAACAGGCCCACAAGAACGGCCACCACAATGATCCAAATCGGCACAACGAGAACCTCTTGCAGCGTTAGAGTTGTGGTCACACTGCAAAAGTAAAATGCATCTTTAATCTTTATAGATTCGATTTGTGGCATTCGAGCATGCGGATGTAGACAATATATAATTTTGCTATTTCTGTTTCTTTGGCTAGTTGAAGTATAATTTTGATAGTGTTTTATGCGGCGATTAACCTTAACAGTGAACAGTGATCACAAAATTCTATACTGCTCTCGTGTCTGACATTTTTTAATGCGCAACTTGTTTCCACGTGGTTTCTGGAATTTTACTATCAAGTTACAAAAACTACAATCACCGTACAACGTTGCCTCTCGAAAGAGAATACTTAGACACTGGCGAAATTGTCTTATTAATTAGGACAGAAGCCATATTTTAAAAAATAATCAGAATTAATCTTTATAATGAAGCAATTAAGTACGTGAGATTATTAAATTTTTTACTAGGATTAAATTTATTAAAAACTTGTAAAATTCATTAATTAATAAAATACATACGATTTTCCCAAATCTTCGTTTTCAGAGTCAAAGTGCAGGCTTAGTTCAGTGTGGACGGTAATGTTTGAGGTCTCTGATATTATACCATCTGAAATAAAAAAAGCCTGTTTCTGACAAACATTTAATCCATCAGCTGCTCACTAATCAAAAAACCGTGCCACGCACCATATTGACATTCCAGGTGAAATATCCCTAGATGGTGTTAGTATCCTTAGGTCCGTTTAACGTTTCAGAGTTGCTCGCGATTGGCTCATTTAGTAATTTAACCAATCACGAGCCTCGCGTGCACTCACCCCCAAGCCTGTTTGTAGTTTGTACAAACTGACAAAAGACGACTACAAATCAACGCACGTAAAAAGAGCTCCTGATCCTGGCGATATACCTGCGCAGTACGAAATACTGACCAAATTGGCGGCGGAGCAGTGGGGGACGCGGGAGGGGGCGTAGGAGCGCGCGCGCGGCCGTCACGCCATTGGCTTGTTTGTTGACAGATGCGCAAACGTATTCGTTCCACTACTAGCCACCCAGAGCCCTTATTACGTGTGTTGACTTGTACTTACCTGCTTATTTACTTACTTTATGTACAGTCGGACTAAAAAAAGGTTCGTCACCCTAAGATCTATTTTCCTTTGCTCAGTATGAGCGCTAATCTGTTTTACCGATTGAGTACGACGTACTGCGTCAACCCGTCAATCTGCTAAACATCAGGTGACAGCGACCCTACAACTACACCTTGGCACTGACAAACACTGACAATTTGACTGACAATTAAATAGAACACTATTTGATTGAACCTTTTAAGAAGTTGTTATTAAAAAGGTTTTGTATTGATATGAAACTAGATATACATATGTTAGAGGTGTATACTATTTTGACCCTTGTTCTCGTGTCAAGTAAGTATAATTTGACATGCACTTGTCTACCAGTACTTTGGTTTCAAAATGTACTAAGAGTCTATGACTTTGTAAACGAATCAATTTAATAACTGACGAAGGTTTTCCTACTCCCACTGTACAGTAAAGAGTTACAATACAATATAATACAACACTTACCTAATTTCCCAGGCGGCACAAAGAACGGTATAACGACAGTGACACTGTCCTCCTTGAACAACTCCCCGATATCACAGTTGAGCTCGACTGCATCAGTGTCCCCTATCTGGTTGCGGACTTCGCACTTCTTGCTCAGAGCATCGTCTCGGTATACCTGTTACAAAACAAGAAACAACCAGTGTTAATTAGCCAGTTTTTAGGGTTCCGGAGTCAAAATGGCGAAAACGGAACCCTTATAGTTTCGCCATGTCTGTCTGTCTGTCTGTCTGTCTGTCTGTCTGTCTGTCCGTCCGCGGCTTTGCTCAGGGACTATCAATGCTAGAAATCTGTAATTTTGCACGGATATATATAGGTAAACTATGCCGACAAAACAGTACAATTAAAAATTCAAAAAACAATTTTTTTTAGGGTACCTCCAATAAACGTAAAGTGGCGGTGATATTTTTTTTCTCATCCAACCCTATAGTGTGGGATATCGTTGGATAGATATTTTAAAACCATTTTATTTAGGGGTTTGCTAAGACGATTTTTCGATTCAGTAATTTGTTTGCGAAATATTCAACTTTAAAGTGCAAATTTTCATTAAAATCGAGCGTCCCTCCCTCTACAATTTAAACCGGTGGGTGGAAAAACAAATTACTGAATCGAAAAATCGTTTTAGCAAAACCCCTAATGGTTTTAAAATACCTATCCAACAATAGCCCACACTATAGGGTTGGATGAGAAAAAAAAATCACCACCACTTTACGTCTATGGGAGGTACCCTAAAAAAATTGTTTTTAGGGTTCCGGAGCCAAAATGGCAAAAACGGGACCCTTATAGTTTCGCCATGTCTGTCTGTCTCTCTGTCTGTCTGTCCGTCCGCGGCTTTGCTCAGGGATTATCAATGCTAGAAAGCTGTAATTTTGCACGGATATATAGGTAAACTATGCCGAGAAAATAATACAATTAAAAATTCAAATGTCTGTATGTTTGTCCGTCTTTCACGCCGTAACGGAGCAACGGATCGACGTGATTTTTGGCATGGAGATAGATAGTTTATGGGCCCGAGAGTGATATAGGCTACTTTTTATCCCGGAAAAATGCACAGATCCCGAGGGAACAGCGCGCGATAACCGAATACCACGCGGGCGGAGCCGCGGGCAATATCATCATCATCATCTCAGCCCATATACATCCCACTGCTGGGCACAGGCCTCCTCTCGGAATGAGAGGGCTTGGGCCATAGTTCCCACGCGGGCCCAGTGCGGATTGGGAACTTCACACGCACCATTGAATTGCTTCGTAGGTTTGTGCAGGTTTCTTCACGATGTTTTCCTTTCGTGGTAAATTGCGCACATGAATTTCGAAAAACAGAGGTGCGAGCCGGGATTTGAACCCACGACCCTCTGCTTGAGAGGCGATAGGTCAAACCACTAGGCCACCACGGCTTCACGACAAAATAGTACAATTAAAAATTAAAACCGGCCAAGAGCGTGTCGGACACGCCCAAAATAGGGTTCCGGAGCCATTACGAAAAAATTAAGTAATATTTTTCTAAGGATTTCGTACTTTATACGGAATCTTCGAAGTATAGGTATATTTTATACCTTACGATGCTATTTACTCATAAACTACTAATAATTCTCAATCAAACTTAGCCGCTATAGTTTTCCTTGGAAGTTTAATATACTGACTACCATCCTGAATTTTTTCAAATTTTTCCATCCACCGGTTTAGATTTTAGAGGGGGGGGGGGACGCTCGATTTTAATGAAAATTTGCACTTTAAAGTTGAATATTTCGCAAAAAATGACTGAATCGAAAAATCATTTTAGCAAACCCCTAATGGTTTTAAAATACCTATCCAACGATACCTCACACTATAGGGTTGGATGAGAAAAAAAAAATCACCGCCACTTTACGTCTATGGGAGGTAACCTAAAAAAAATTGTTTTTGAATTTTTAATTGTACTGTTTTGTCGGCATAGTTTACCTATATATCCGTGCAAAATTACAGCTTTCTAGCATTGATAGTCCCTGAGCAAAGCCGCGGATGGACAGACAGACAGACAGACAGACGGACAGACAGACAGACATGGCGAAACTATAAGGGTTCCGTTTTTGCCATTTTGGCTCCGGAACCCTAAAAACCGGCCAAGAGCGTGTTGGACACGCCCAAAATAGGGTTCCGTAGCCATTACGAAAAAATTAAGTAATATTTTTCTAAGGATTTCGTATTTTATACGGAATCTTCCAAGTTTAGGTATATTAACCTTACGCTGCTATTTACTCATAAACTACTAATAATTCTCAAGCCACTTAGCCGTTATAGTTTTTCATGGAAGTTTGATATACTGACTACCTATCCTGATTTTTTTCAAATTTTTCCACCCACCGGTTTAGATTTTGGAGGGAGGGGGGGGGGGGGGGACGCTCGATTTTAATGAAAATTTGCACTTTAAAGTTGAATATTTTGCAAACACATTACTGAATCGAAAAATCGTTTTAGCAAACCCTTAATAGTTTTAAATCCTAAAAAAATGAAAGCGGCTGCGCCGCTTTATGTTATTTTGATAGTTAGGCTTTACACATGGGCTCCTTGTAGCGGAAAGGAAGGTCTTGCGTAAGATCCTGGGACCTGTCAAGAGAGACGACGGCAAGTGGAGGATCCGTAAGAACATAGAGATCCAGGAGCTAGTGGCTGAACCCAACATCATCAGCGTAACAAAATCGCAGAGACTTCGCTGGTTCGGCCACCTACTACGAATGGGAGAGGATCGGGCTGCCAAGAGAGCGTACGTGGGACGACCGACTGGTCGCCGCCCGGTTGGGCGACCCAGGTATCGCTGGGAGGACAGTGTCCAAGCGGATCTGCGACGCCTTGTAGTCGACGACTGGAAAGAGGCTGCGCACGATCGGGGCAGATGGCATGCTCTCGTTTCGGAGGCCGACCCTCTTTGGGTCGCTGTGCCAATTTAGTTAGTTTACATGGGCGCCGCAGGCGCCCAATAGTCAAAGTGGCTACGCTGCTGTGAATTATATCCTCCTAAAGACTCTAATATGGGCGCCGCAGGCGCCCAATATTGAAAGCGGCTGCGCCGCTTTATATTACATTGATAGTTAGGCTTTACACATGGGCGCCGCAGGCGCCCAATATTGAAAGCGGCTGCGCCGCTTTATATTACTTTGATAGTTAGGCTTTACACATGGGCGCCGCAGGCGCCCAATATTGAAAGCGGCTGCGCCGCTTTATATTACTTTGATAGTTAGGCTTTACACATGGGCGCCGCAGGCGCCCAATATTGAAAGCGGCTGCGCCGCTTTATATTACTTTGATAGTTAGGCTTTACACATGGGCGCCGCAGGCGCCCAATATTGAAAGCGGCTGCGCCGCTTTATATTACTTTCATAGTTAGGCTCTACATATGGGCGCCGCAGGCGCCCAATATTTGAAGGCGGCTGGGCCGCTTTATATTACAATGACAGTCCCGTGCTATTTCGAGGGCACATCAGGTGTCCATTGTTCAAAGCGGCTACGCCGCTTTGAATTAGTAGGTATCTCGTCACAGCTGCCATAAGATTTTAAATTACTAGGGGCCATTAGGTAAGTAAAGGCGGCTGCGCCGCCCTATCTCTGCTCCTAGATCTAGCTAAAGCTGCACTGTTGCCGTTCCCCCACCTCCCCGACCAACCTCCCTGCAAAATACTCGGGGTATATATAGCCTCGGTTAAAAATTTCGTTGGCGCGATGCAGAACTTCGAAATTCAAAATATCGGAACACAATTTTCTATGAACACTAGTGGCCAGTATCATTGAACCACGTAGATTATAGTCCCAAATGCTGGTACTTACGTGCTCTGAATTTACCACTGGCTGGTTAGATCGCTGAGTCCCGACAAAGTAGTTTTAAATAATATAATGTATTCCCAACTAGCTATTGCCCGTGTGAAGCCGTGGTGGCCTAGTGGTTTGACCTATCGCCTCTCAAGCAGAGGGTCGTGGGTTCAAATCCCGGCTCGCACCTCTGAGTTTTTCGAAAATTCATGTGCGCAATTTACCACGAGCTTTGCGGTGAAGGAAAACATCGTGAGGAAACCTGCACAAACCTGCGAAGCAATTCAATGGTGCGTGTGAAGTTCCCAATCCGCACTGGGCCCGCGTGGGAACCATGGCCCAAGCCCTCTCATTCCGAGAGGAGGCCTGTGCCCAGCAGTGGGATGTATATGGGCTGAGATGATGATGATGATATTGCCCGCGGCTCCGCCCGCGTGGTATTCGGTTATCGCGCGCTGTTCCCTCGGGATCTGTGCATTTTTCCGGGATAAAAAGTAGCCTATATCACTCTCGGGCCCATAAACTATCTATCTCCATGCCAAAAATCACGTTGATCCGTTGCTCCGTTACGGCGTGAAAGACGGACAAACATACAGACATTTGAATTTTTAATTGTATTATTTTCTCGGCATAGTTTACCTATATATCCGTGCAAAATTACAGCTTTCTAGCATTGATAATCCCTGAGCAAAGCCGCGGACGGACAGACAGACAGAGAGACAGACAGACATGGCGAAACTATAAGGGTCCCGTTTTTGCCATTTTGGCTCCGGAACCCTAAAAACAATTTTTTTAGGGTACCTCCCATAGACGTAAAGTGGTGGTGATTTTTTTTTTCTCATCCAACCCTATAGTGTGGGCTATCGTTGGATAGGTACCTATTTTAAAACCATTAGGGGTTTTGCTAAAACGATTTTTCGATTCAGTAATTTGTTTGTGAAATATTCAACTTTAAAGTGCAAATTTTCATTAAAATCGAGCGTCCCCCCCTCTACAATTTAAACCGGTGGGTGGAAAAATTTGAAAAAATTCAGGATGGTATTCAGTATATCAAACTTCCCAGGAAAACTATAACGGCTAAGTTTGCTTGAGAATTATTAGTATTTTATGAGTAAATAGCAGCGTAAGGTAAAAAATATACCTAAACTTGGAAGATTCCCTACAAAATACGAAATCCTTAGAAAAATATTACTTAATTTTTTCGTAATGGCTACGGAACTCTATTTTGGGCGTGTCCGACACGCTCTTGGCCGGTTTTATAAAACTAATCTACACGATGGCCCTGAAATAAGTCCTGAAATATTTACAGTTTTAGAGTTGCGAAATGAAAAGTTGCGAAAAGGCAGTACCCGGAACTCAAATGGTTCGACTAAAGGTTCCACTGTACTATGGAGTACTTTCTAAACATCGAAATCTACGCAGACGAAGTCGCGGGCAAAAGCTAGTAATGTAATTTATTTATTTATTTATTTATTTATTTATTCAAGGAGAACCAACAGCTAAAATCACAATATATGTAGTAATAATAGCAACACAGAGCCAATTACAGGATCCCACAGATAGCTACAGTTAACATGTTTAAGCTTAACTTAAACGAGGTGACGCGCACCAATCCGACGTCTCACCATGCGAAACAAAACACCATAGAACTTCAAATAGAGTTTCTACACTTCTCAACACATCGCACTTAATATTTTCTTTAAATAAATGTTACATCAAAAATCAAAAATTTACATTAGGTTAGCAATATAAATATTTTTTTCACTTCTCATGCTCGTAAAGTTCGTGTTTATGCTGTATCTAGGCGACATAAAATGACTTTTTATGCTCTAGTGCATTGTTTCCCAACCTGTGGTCCGCGGACCCCTGGGGGTCCGCGAGCATATGTTTGGGGGTCCGCGGTCCCATACGCATCTATCTTACATAGAGCATTAGCAAAAATAATATTTTCCGAAAATTGCACCCTTTTTTCACTCAGGGGTCCTTGGCATTATGCTTGATTTCTTAGGGGGTCCGCGGCTGAAAAAGGTTAGGAACCGCTGCTCTAGTGCATAAAATAAAATCTTCGTCTAATACCAACTAAAGACCAAGGTAATCAGGTGTCAACAGCCACAAACAAAAAAGTTTCCATATATTTTTTAAATAATTTTTAATTTATATAAAACTGAAAATCAGTCTAATCAATCATAATAAATCAGTAAAATTAAAATAATTGAATTATTATAATTAGAGACCGGATAGTATGCATTTGCATATTTGCATATGCATTTGCATATTTAAGCCATTTTCAGCGCTAATAGCATATTTTTCCTAAGATCTAGTGATGATGCATATTATCGCTATAATTTACAGTATTTTTCGAGCGCAGCGCACTCAGCAGCCGCGCGTCTTTTGTTTTGGTACGATAATAAAATTAAAGAGACAAATGATCGTCGTGCTCGCCTACCGCACTACTCCTTCCTCCCACCTATTATGCATGTTACTTTCATTGTTGACGCGCGTGCTCATTGATCTGGAGTTAAAGTTTTTAAGTAATAAAGTAAAACTTAAAACAAGTATTTACTAACAATAAACTTAAATCTTAAGGAATAATATTTACAAAACAAAAAAAAATTAGTCATTTAATGTTGCATATTATTGCATTTTCTGTCAGTTTTCGTGCATATTTCAAGCATTTTTCATGCATATTTGCATGCATATTTCAAGCTTTTTATGTTGCATATAATCCGGTCTCTAATTATAATCTATAATATAAAAATGAATCGCAAAATGTGTTGGTAAGCGCATAACTCGGGAACGACTGGTCCGATTTTGCTAATTCTTTTTTTGTTGTGTTCGCTACTGTCAGGAGAAGGTTTTCATGGAAGAAAAAAATACAACGGGGGCGAAGCCGCGGGCAACAGCTAGTCTATAATATAAAAATGAATCGCAAAATGTGTTGGTAAGCGCATAACTCGGGAACGACTGGTCCGATTTCGCTAATTTTTTTTTTGTTGTGTTCGCTACTGTCAGGAGAAGGTTTTCATAGAAGAAAAAAATACAACGGGGGCGAAGCCGCGGGCAACAGCTAGTAATGCATAAAAATAAAAGGTACATAGAAAGTGAATCATTGTTTCCACTGATGCTATTTCATTTCCTCGCCATCGAAGTGAAAAGCAGAGTGTAAAACCTCGCCGTGCCGGCTCGGGTGGCTATATGAACGCCTCGGGTAAAATGGCTCGTTTTATGCTCTTGTTGTACAATCTACTATATAAAGAAGCTGAATGATTCAAGAAAAGAGTTGATTGTAAATATTTTAATAAGGTTCGAGACCGAGTCACACAAGCAACGGGGATTTTGAAAAGTACATTAAAAAATATTAAACGAAGCAGACCAAAAAAGTTCATTTGACGTACCCAAGAGAAGTAAACACGGTATAACAACTCTATATACTTCCAAACAAAATCACTGTGTTAAGTCGGGGTGTTCTCTATTTAAATTAACGATGGAAGAATTCGAAAATGCTGATTTTGTTTTCTTTGTATCATGACAAAAAGTCATATTGTATTAATGTTAGAAAAACATTAACAAGCTTAATGTAATCAAAATAAGGTTTTTTTTGTACTGGTTGTTATTCTTTACATAACTTTTTACGGTAACTTCAAAAAGTTTTGCAAGTTGATAACAGAACAGAACCGCGTATCACGATCGCGTGTCATCGTCAATATCCGAAGTATGCTTCTAAAATACGAAGGTTTTTTTAAGATCTCACGGAGTGTAAATAGAAATAGCAATTTTGTACTGAAATTCGATAATACTATTAGCTTGTACTTTGTTATGAAATGGGGCCCTGAATTATCAAAAAAATATTGGACACTAATTTCATGAATGTGAAAGTTTGCGTAAGTCTGTTTGTTACTTCATTAAACCCATTTTCCCTCGACGTGTCTATCCACCCTCGCCGTACCGCTCGGGTGGCTATATGGATATCTAGGGTAAAATGACTCGTTTTATGCTCTTGTTGTACACTCTACTATTTGATTGACACGTTGCTATTACGCTCATGGTATGTTACGGTGTTATGTGTAGAGACTTTAGACCGGATACCTACTGGCAGACTGGCTAATATTGAAATTATATACCTGTATCGTGTCGAGCTGGAACTCAATGGAGGGATTCTTTTGCAGAAAGAGCGTGCAGTTGACCGATTTCCAGTTTGTTCCCTTCGTGTTGGTTATCTGAAATTATATATTATTTTAAAATTGCAACGTAGATTTAGGGCATTAGTACTTAGTTATTATTATTTATTTATAAAAGGAAGTAGGTAGGGTACCGTTACCATTTCGCTAAATTATTGCTCCCGAACTTATCGCGTTGCGAACCCTACTGCTTTCTTGCGGTTTTCCTGCAATCTGCGATCGAGGGGTAGGGTAGTAGCTTTGCTACCATAAATTGTAGTCGTTTCACAAGGAAGTTGTTTTATGATCTAGTTATTTTGCTATTAGGGCATTTTAAGATGTATACCTTCTGCGATGTGGTCTTTTTGCGAACTAGTAATTTTGATAGAAAGCTGTTCTGATGTTCAGACTTTATGCTTTGTGGTCATTTTACTAGAAAGTCATTACGAGATAAAGGCTTTTTGCAGATGTGGTCGTTTTGCGATCAAGTCTTTATGCGGTTCTGGTCGTTTTGAGAATCCAGTCGTTTTGATACCGACCCGTATGTTAGTACTGTTATATATTCTGTAACCATGCTTCAAACCGGAGACATGTCCATGACCATACTGTAGGGATACAGTTGAGCAGAGCTAGGTTAGGTAAAGCGTTTCTATTGGTTCAAGAGAACATTCTTCGCAACACATCCTTTCTTGTCTCTGGTGGTATAACACAGCCTTCAGGGTCATGAACCTCGAAGCGGGTACTTACGGTGTATGTGTGATGAATTGTTTTTCCAAATACGTTTACGTCGGATCGGGTGAGATTGACTATTTCGCTTTGGTCAGTTTTTCTGTAAGTGCAAAGTAACAGTTTTTAATAAATTAGGGCTTTATACTAGGTATCTATATTTATACTATCGACGCTTGAAAGGAGAAATTGACTAAGCGACATTTTTTTAAGGTAGTGAGTTATATGTATACATATTTTGAATCAGTAAAATTATAATAAAATACTTAACTCACTTCTTAAATCAAGTTTAGCTCGACATGTTTCTGGCTAATTTGTGCTCCTTCCTCCAAGAGCAACGCGACACGGCGGCAGCTGTAAAACGCGTTCGGTTTGCTCCTAGTCTCCTAGAGGCAGCGGCGGCCTTACCCATTGCGAGGCTCCGGGCGGTAGGTCTTTGCGAGGCCCTTTGTCCTTTGTGAAAAGTATGTCATGCAAAAATATAGTTTTTTTTTATTTGCTTGGGTTGTTGCGCGAGGCCCCTGCAAGAGCAAGGCTCCGGGCGATTGCCTGTTCGCCACGCCCTAAGGCCGCCGCTGCCTAGAGGAAGGTCTATGAATTATCCTGAGACATCTTGAGCTAAACTCGATTTAAGACGTGAGTTATTTCATTAAATTTGTTTTTACCCGTCAATCCTGATGTCAGTGTTATCATTCTTGAACCGTACGTTGATGATTTGAGGGTCTGCCGCCGGAACGCTGGTATCGCAGTGGTTGAACACGTCTACTTGCAAGCTCATGTTGCGGCTTTCGCTGTTCAGCGACGTCATGTCCAGTTCAAAGGCCGTTTCCGCGCCAATGTCCTGAAAATAGAGACTTCTGTTTTTAACCCCCGACGCAAAAAAAGGGGTGTTATAAGTTTGACCGCTATGTGTGTCTGTCTGTGGCACCGTAGCTCTTAAGCGGGTGGACCGATTTGAATGCGGTTTTTTTATGTAAAAGCTGGTTTTCTAGCGATGGTTTTTATACATGTTTTATCAAAATCGGTTTAGCCGTTTCAAGCTCATCAGCTCTTTTGTTCGCTGCGAAAAATTCGTTTAGCCCTATCCCGCGGGGACTATGCTGATTTCCCGCAAATTTAGCCTAAGTTAATATAGTATAAGTACCTAGTAATATTTTTTTTATCTAAGCGTCGTTTGTGTCGGGGGACCGCTAAGGTTAATACTTTAAAAAATACAACAATGTACTTTAGTTTCCTGTGTTAACCTTTGCGGTCCCCCGACACCGACGACGCTTAGATAAAAAAATATTACTAAGTACTTATACTATATTAACTTAGGCTAATTTTGCGGGAAATCAGCATAGTCCCCGCGGGATAGGGCTAAACGAATTTTTCGCAGATGAAGTCGCGGGCAACAGCTAGGTAGGTAGTGCATAATTATTTTTTACTTTTTAGTTGTCCTTCTTTTGCGCCTTTTTTTTTTCGTTTTTTTTTTTAATTTATTTCTTTACTATAGGCCACCATAATGGTGCTTCCACACTGGCTGATATAAGTGTTATATGACGTTATAAGATATTTGAAAATACGACAAAACAGTTCGAGAAAAGGTAGGTAGTGTTCCGCCTCCTTTTTTTCTTTTGTTGCCAAGACGAAAAAAAGACGCCGCGGGGCACTACCTACCTTTTCTCGAACCGTTTCGTCGTATTTTCAAATGTTTTAAAAAACTTATAACAGTCAGTGTGGGAGCACCATAATAGCTTAGCAGAGCGCAGGTTGAGTAGAGCTGGTCTAGAAATTATATAAGCTTCTTCTTGTCCCCATGTTCCCACGGGATCAGCAAAAAATCTTGACATTTCAACCACTAAAATTACACGGATGTTTTTTATGCAACGATAATAAAAATCACGACGTAATTTTATTGTAATCCCGGAATTTGAATTCAACTGCCAATTATTATTATAAAGGTTAAAAAAGTGTTTCTCAGTAGAACTAAACCGCACCCATTCGGAGTTGCTGGCGAGCGGGCCTTGCAGTTGGCACGTGCGCTGGCGCACGTTGTCAAACATGCAAACAGCTGCCGGAGACCGCAGCACTGTCACGTCGCCCTCCACCTACACACCAACCGACTTCATTATTTAAATGTTTTCCCACATCATAATAACTCAACAGCCACTCGACTCAAAATTAACCTTTTAACCGTCACGGTCGGCCACAGCCGACAATTTTTTATTCTGAAAATCGTTCCATATGCGCCACGAATGGCCACTATGGCACTTTTTTCTGCTGTCGTGTATTACCGACCGTGGCGGTCAAAGGGTTAAATGGAAATTTAATCCTCGTATTTTCTACAGTTGAATTTTCAAAATGTATGTAAAGGTTTCTCACGTTGTCGATATGTACCTATTAATGTTGCCAAGAAAAGCAAAGAAAAAAATACGCTTTGAAAAACGTAACCCTCGTTCGGGAAGTCGGGTAAGAATAACGCAACTAGATCATTAGACTTGCTAAACGAGACTACAAATGAGACCAAATTTTCAACATAAATAAATTAGGTAAAAAAATAATTAAGTAGGTTTTAGAATAATTTATGTAAGTAACCGATTATAACTATACTTAGGTACTTTGTTTCTGCACCTTTTTAAAAGAAAGGTACCCTATCTTTTTCTGAAATGTTGGAAAAATAGTTTTTTTTTCTACTCAGAAATCAAGAGCACAATCGATTTCGATAGTTAAATATTAGATAGTTAAATATGTCTCCACAAGAAATTCAATTTTGCGACGTTTTTTTTTTATACACTCAGTATGGGCGTGACAAAACTGACTGATAAAATTTTGTATGAACAAATGGGGACATTTTTTAAATGATCGGAATCGATTATACTTTGATCCTGAGTAGGAAAAACCATATTTATTTCGAAATTTCAAAAAGAAAAGAAAGGGTTACATTTTTTTTCCAAAACGCCCTTCTACGGCAAGCGAAATACTATATGGACAATCTTTCGCATGTATCTCTCAATGTCATTCAAAACATGATAAATACAAAAGTTACAAAGTATAAGTTCTAGAATTCCCTCCTTACGTCCTCGTAGATTGTTCATGTCAGTTTTGCTCGTACTAACTACACTAAACACACTTTTTTTCTGACGAGTTCCTCGGTTAATTAATGAACAATTGTATGATATTGAACCATTTGCGAGTTCGCTTGTTACTCTCAAGAAATTGGTCAGGCAACATTTTTGTATAGTGTTTTTATCGACATTTATTTTTCAAATAATTTATTGAATCAGGCGTTACTTTGCGGAGGTCCATATCAATGAACTAAAAGAATTTCTTTGCTCTTGCTTTGGGTTTGTGTAATTTGTGTGTGTTCTTACAGTGTGGAGGTGGAGGAACTGCATGAACACGCATAATTTGCATAGACTTAGCTATCTTCAGGTCGCGGGTGGACAACGAAATTCTTTTAGTTCATTTATTTTTCACCAAACCTAGTTTTTTGATTTTTAATTTATTAAAGTACCAACTCACATAAGTTTTAAATAACTTATAGTACCTATGAATATTTATGAACCTCGAGGTCATTATATGTTTTTGGTTCAGCTGTATACTAATTAATGTATGACTGTATGTGTTCTTAAAATAAATAAATAAACAAGTTTTATTATCTCAAGTAACCACTCACAGCCCGTATTATGAAAATTTGTAATAAAAAAATAAATATAAAGGTTTTAATTAAAAATTAGTATGTAATGTAATGACCGCGATAGTCTAAAATATTGTGTTGTTGGACCCTTACCCTAAGTCTTGCGCAAGGTCTGTACGCAGTGTCTCCGTCCCCGTTTCGGATCACCACACGCAGCGTTTCCGCTGCCGTCGATCCAATGAGATAAGTGTCGCTGGACATGAAACATAAGCGATTATTAAACATCGGATTATATGCACTATCAAAATGCCAATATATGCATGCAAATGTGCACTAAAAAGGGCGAAATATGCACAAAATATGCACAATCAAAAACCATTCATTATGAAGAATTTACATTATTTTCCCATAATAATTATATGTATACACATATTTTCTATCTCTGCTGCTAAATGGGAACATGTTGATCGATTTGATATTTTTTTGATGAATTTTGGTAATTTTGTTTTGTCCGAAATTCCATTAAAGTCAGGGTATTTTTTTACTGGTGGTATTATTTCAAGAAAAATAAGATTTTCGTAGATATACCGTTTCGACAGCATAATATAATGCGCTTAACACGTAAAACAACTGAAATATGCACTGTCAACGAAAAAGAACCGAAATATGCAATAACGCTCTAAAAATTTAATTATATGCATTTGCATATGCAAACATGCAAATGCATATGTATATTCCGATGTCTAGCGATTATATTGTATTCCAATCCAATTTATGACTAGCGTAAACATAGAACCTATAGCAAAATAATTAATCTGTTCAGTAAATCAATTATTTATTAAATTGAGTAGATCAAAGTATTTTTGTCTATTTTATTATTGACAATACTTGATTTCATTCCAAAGACTGTTTATTTAACTATAAAAGCAGTAACTTTTTTTTTACCCACGACGGAACGGAGAAGGTATATGCGTTTAGGGTGAGAGGTTGTTTGTTTTTAATTTTAAGTTAAATAAATAATAATCGCTCATTCAATCGAGTATTAATCGATTTTGAAAATGTAAAATTTTCCACCATACGAGTATCTACGCTACTCTATGCTACTACAGGTTATACACATGTTTCAATCAAGAAATAACGTCAGATTTTGACGAAGATTTTTCAAATAAAAAATAAATATTGAAAGGGATTCGATTTGTGGCATTCGAAGATGGCGGATGTAGACCATGTCTAATTTTGGTATTTCTGCTTCTTTGGCTAGTTGAAGTATAATTTTGATAGTGTTTTATGCGGCGATTAACCTTAACAGTGAACAATGATCACAAAATTGGATATTTTGCTCTCGTGTCTGACATTTTTTAATGCGCAAGTTGTCTCCGCGTGGTTTTTGGAATTTTGCTATCAAGTTGCAAAAATTACAATCACCGTACTACGTGAAGAAGAATATATTTATCTTTATATAACTGACATTGGCCCAAGCCTTAAAGGCCGCCATTGAGGAGAATAAATAAATAAATAAATATTGAAATCAAGTGAATTTTTGTGAAAAAAGTGATTAGACATCTAGTTAAAAGACACGAATTATAGATTAATGTGTTATTGATTCGATCCAGTGGGTTTTTATTTTTATACAAGAATTTTGATGAAATCGGTTTGTTTGCACTTTTAATAAATTGAATAGGCATAACGTATAGCTGGCTACCACACAGGGCCAGATTTAGAGGTGCCCAAACTATTTTCTGAATAAAATGAGGGTCATTTGACATTTTGATATTTTACTGATTGAAGTGAACGAATATTGAGTAGGCTGTTTAATAATGTGCACTCATCGGAATTTGAAAAAATAAAAAATCCGATGTCTCTATTGTGAGGACCCCTCTCTTGTGGAGGCCCCAGGGCTGTTGCCCCGTTTGCCCGCCCCTAAATCTGGCCCTGCTACCACTTCTATATTTAAATAAACATAGACACCAGACAAGCACAGCGTAGGTCCTCCACCGACGAGATGGACGGGTGACCTGGTTTAAGTCGCTAGTTCATGGTGGATGCAGGCCGCTTTCATCCGAAGCAACTGGATGTATATCTAGTCCCCTTTTCACCTACTCAGGGGATTATTTCCGGAACAATAAATATGTCCGTTCCAGGGTCTTCCACTCTATCATCAAATTTTGTCTAAGTAAATCGGTTCAGCGATTTAATCGTGAAGAACACAGAAGAAGAACAGAATAGACAGATAGGCATAGTTTCTTTCACATTTTTAATATTAATATCATCATCATCAGCCCACAGCAGTCCACTGCTGGACATAGGCCTCTTCCATGGTGCGCCACAACACTCTGTCTTCAGCCCCTCGCACCCATCCGCTGCCAGCGACCCTCTAAAAGTCGTCCATCCACCGTGCCTCAGGACGCCCTACACTACGTTTTCCCGTTCATGGCCTCCATTAGAGGACTCGTCTACTCCATGCCAGCCCAACGACACTTCAGCTCTGATTCAAGATTCAGAACTGATTCTCAGAGCAACCGACTCTTGTTCTTTGTCTGACAATGTGATTTCGGATTTTATCCTTCAAAGAAACCCCTAGCATTACTCTCTCCATAGCTCGCTGAGGGACCTTGAAATTGTGGATTAGCCCCGCAGTCAAGGGCCATGTATAATATGGATACTAGGTTTGCGTTTGTCTTTAATTACGTCTGATGGTGGATGGTTCGTCAGAGACGCCATTTACCGTAGCGCCTCGGTTCGAAAACTCACCCCTTGATCTGTCAGAGAGTATTGGAATCCTGGGTGTCAATATTTCGAGTTCTGTCCAATTCTGTGATCATTTGGTGAGCAAAGCCAAAATTGCTGCCAGAAAGTTGGGGGTCCTCAGCCGAGCGAGACGATACTTCACGCCGAGCCACTGTCTAAACTATACAAGGCTCAAATTCGGCCTCACATGGAGTATTGCTCTCATCTTTGATCTGGTGCCCCTCAATATCAGCTCCTCCCACTTGATCGTCTACAGCGTAGGGCGGCTCGTATTATCGGTGATCCGATACTCTCTGGGAAACTTGACTCTCTAGCTCTCCGCAGAGATGTTAGCTCTCTTTGCGTTTTCTATAGGGTCTACAACGGGGAGTGCTCTGATGAACTCTTCGGATTGATCCCGGCTGCTAAATTCCATCACCGCACGGCATAAAAGTAGCTTCCATCAACATCATCTTGATGGGTGGCGGTCATCCACTGTGCGGTTTAAGCGTTCCTTTTTACCGCGCACGTGTCATTTATGGAACAGTTTGGCGGCCGAGGTTTTTCTAACTCATTACGATATGGCTACCTTCAAAAAGCGAGTGTACCATTTCTTGCAAGGCCGGCAACGCATCTGCAGTCCTGATGGTGCTGCGGATGTCTATGGGCGACGGTAATCACTTAACATCAGGTGAACCGTCTGCTCGTTTGTCTGCTATTACACAAAAAAAAAAAAGAGACGAATTACCACGAAACTACTGGGTCCAAGGTACTACTTACCCCGCAGTAAACATCACGTCCAGACTTAGCTTCGGTTCACAACGTTCGTGCTTGCAGTCGGCAGCCCTTACTGACTGATTGAAGACCAGTATGCTGTGGTTGCTGACTGTAGCCTGGTTCGGGTCGAAGTGCTTGTTGAGAACGGGATCGTCTCTCAGTTGGGCGGTGATATCGAATTGGATGTCTTGTTCGTAGTCACCATTCTAGAACGTATTATTTGTTTTATAATAATCCATCGCAACTCGCACGCGATTATTCGCAGTTATAGCGCTGCTCATACTATTATTCAAAAGGCGCAAACCCGCTCCTTGCAAACCGCGCGTCAGCCAGCGTAGGCCTTACAGTTAATGACGATTATTATAATAATACATACATACACATACATAAAATTACACCTCTTTCCCAACGGGGTAGGCTTCCACTTGCTACGATTCTGGCATACAACTCTCGCTTCCTCTACATTCATCAATCTTTTCATGCATGCACGTTGGCTTAGACTTAGAGCACTCCTGACCCGACCTTTCTTTAGAAAATAATAATATAATAATGATAATAAATGTATTTATTCGTGCACCACAAAAGTAGACAGTAATTAAATTAAAAGTAGGTATACTTACATATTTATTACCTACAACCAACAAAACACTAGTACTAAGAAAAACAAGCTATCTAAAGCAGAGAAAAAGAAAACAATCGGTTACTTTAACTTTAAACTATGGATGAGGAATCAAAGAGCAGATTCCGTAGTGAATCCCTGTATCTCTGCAGCGATGATGTAAATATATCTACTTAAGTTCATAAGACTTTTGTTATATTCACGACAAGCCCGTCTGAAAAAAGCGTTACGCGCATATTTAGAACGACAAAAACTGACGTGAAAAGTGGAAAAATGACGAGTGGGGATACGACGAGGGGCCTGCAATTTAACCTTTACAAGAAGGGTAGATGAGTCGATGTGGTTATTTAGCAATTTTTTTACAGCAGCTCTTGTTTATGGGGTAGATTGATAGTTCAGCGTTTAGGTTGTTGTACAAGAAACCTCACAGAAAGCCAAATAATACAACTAAATAATAATACAACTTATCGTTTACCTCGGACGTTAGTACTTTGATGGGTCTGCAAATCTCCGTCTTTCCACTCTGCACTACTTCATCATAAGACTCATGGTCCTTGCTTTTATCGGACAGTGTCGCATTGGGGTGTGTTATCCTGACCGTCACCGTGAAGCCTGGAAAAAACTTGATAAATAAATAAATATCACGGGACACTTGACACCGCTTGACCTAGTCCCAAAGTAAGCAAAGCTTGCGCTATAGTAGACAACGAATACATATACTTAAATAGACATATTAAACATCCAAGACCGACGAATAGCCATTCGTATATTTTTCGTACGAAATATCTGACTCAGCCGGGGATCAAACCCAGGACCTCATGCTTCATAGTCAGGAGCTCGAATCACGGGCTACCCGGTCATAAAACATTGTAAAAAGTTCATAAAATCGTAAATAAGATTATTTGGATATTATTATCCACTATCTCCAGCCGGCTTGAGCTGTAGTCCTCACGCGGGTTCAGTGCTAATTGGTAATTTCATTGTCACCATTTAATTGTTTCTTAGATCGGTACAGGTTCCCTCACTATACACTAAGTGTGTCCTTTCAGCATAAAACTGGCGAATTTTCAAAAATAATTTTTAAAAGTTAGAGCTCGTGCCAGGGCCTTGAACTTAAAGACATCTGATAGCAGCGTCACACGAAATAATTTGTGTTTTGGTGTGGAGAGTAAAACAGCCGGTGAAACTGAACCGATGAACCGATGAAACTCGTTTTTCATCAAGTAGAATAAAAAAAAACTCTATTGTCATTGAGGATACAATTTTTCGAATAAAATGTTCACTCAAACATTTCCAATTTCTTCTTCAGCTCGCAATGTCTTCTGTCAGCTAGATGATGCGGGGCTCCTAGACAGTTGTCTTCTTTGCCTATGCCTATTATATAATGGCTAATCCAACCCTGGCTCGAACTATATACAGGATAGTAGTATAAGGTACATATAATTTAAAAAAAATGTGCTTAGTACATTATAATTAATTATACCCTATCAAGGTGTCATGCACCTATAACTTTATAATGTAACATATTTATTTATTACTAGCTTTTGCCCGCGGCTCCGCCCGCGTGGTATCCGGTTATCGCGCGCTGTTCCCTCGAGATCTGTGCATTTTTCCGGGATAAAAAGTAGCCTATATCACTCTCGGGCCCATAAACTATCTCCATGCAAAAAATCACGTCGATCCGTCGCTCCGTTATGGCGTGAAAGACGGACAAACATACAAACACACTTTGACATTTATAATATTAGTTTGGATATGGATAGTATATTAAATGCCTAAATGCCAAGTTTCATAGTTTTATCTTCGACAGCGACGAACTTCCACCATATAAACTTTCACCCCCTATTTTAACCCCTTAAAGCCTCTTTTTTGCGATAAAAGATAGCCTATGTCCTTTCCCAAGGTCTATTCTATCTCTGTACCAAATTTCATCCAAATCGGTTCAGCGGTTTTGGCGTGAAAGCGTAACAGACAGACAGACAGACAGACAGACAGAGTTACTTTCGCATTTATAATATTAGTATGGATTAAGCAAATGAACATTACATAAAAGTATAAAAAACAAATACTAAGGATTCTTTTACTTACGGGCTGTAACATTCTCTGGTTTTTTAGGATATGTGACCATTAGACAAGATTGGAATTCAAAACTAGTCTTATCCTTGCGAGTCTGAAAAAAAAGAATAAATACAAATAAACAAAAGAAAAAATAAGAAAGCAAATAAATATACATACATAAAATAGGGTAGTAGGCAGCGGGATAGGCAGAGACTACATCCTTCCACTTGCTACTACATGATTCTGGCATACAACTCCCGTTTCCTCTACATTCATCAATCTTTTCATGCATACACGTCGGTAAATAATAAAGTGATTAATAATAATACCGAATTATATCTATTAATAAAAAATATATACATATTATTTTTAATTGCGGGTAAATAAGGTAAAGTCAAGTGTGTAAATATCGACATGGTCAAAGTTACAAAAATATGTATACCTACACGATCTTAATGTTAAGTGCGCATAAAGTTGTATTTACATGTTTTTGTAACTTTAGCCGTGTGGACGGTAATATCGGGTAATAGTGGGCGGTAATATCTTTACAATTGACTGTGTATTTCAATAGGTAAGGCAGTTGAAACCATAAAACAATAATTCTTAAGAGACTATTTTAGTTAACTTTCAATTAACTGCAAAAATATATTTTTATTATAGTTGTTTTGAAACAAATAAATAGTTAGCCAAATGAGTGCCGTCATAGTTAGACATTGGATGGAAGCTCATACTCGTAAAGAGTACCTCCGTTGAATGGCGGAGTCAACCCTTTTAATTTTAACTGTTTTCAACAAAAGTCAATTCGCCAATAACTATTCATCGTAGTAGGTAATACGGGATTTTTTTTACTTTGAGTATACTTACTCTTTAATGTGTACTATTTGCGTTTCATACACAAAATATTACTAATATTTTTTTTTATATTAATGAGGAAATGAAGAAGCTTATAGTTTTTTATTTATAGACCAAATTAGTTTTATTTTTCTCGTAGTTGAACTTACATAATAACTCTAATTCATTTTTATTTTTCATTTGTTTTCCATTTTTTTCAGATTTTTATTTATTATTTTTTTATTTGAATATTTATTATGTTTTAATTATACATACATAGAATCTATATAAAACTAAAAATGTAAGAACATAAAACTAAATTTTTAAGACTGTATTTCCGTACCTGTAAATTGATGGGAAATCGTGCGTCAATGTGGACAGTAACGGAAGGTATACAGTGGTACACAGCTACTTTGTCGTTGCCAGGAGCGCCAATCGCCAAGTCTATAAACGAATTGAATACTTAGTAAAACTTAGAGGGAGTACACGTAATTTTAAATAGTAGATTGATAACCAAGGGTGGAAAGTGACCCATTTAACCCGAGATATATTTCTGGCGCTCGAACGAAGTGAGAGCGCCAATAGTTCGAGGGGAAATAGGTTATTTCACCCGAGTTAGACACTCTACTTTTCATTTCGACTGTGAGGAAACTAAAATACTACAAAAAACGAGAATAATAATAAATTGAATTTACTTATACCTATCCAACTTCCAACAGTACCTTTTCGACTGGCCACTTGCCATGGCCGACTATAAAAAAAAATCGAGTTGGTCACGACGTGCATCTAGATGGCCATGCCGAAACGTGAAAAAAAATGTCATTGACGTAACTCAATTATCTTCGATGTCGTGGCTAGCCGAAAAATTAAAAAAAAATACTTTCCACCCTCAAGGAGAAAACGCAATTTTCCACTCGGCTATCTACCCATGAAATGAAAATTAAACTTTCCGAACAGGAGAGACGAAAAGGAACTTGCGATGTATAAAATTCTTTCGTAACTCCATCAGTAACTAAATAAAGAAGTGGGGGCGGTAATATTTTTTAACATAATGCCTCAAGGAAAAAAGGTTGTATCGCGTTAAAATACGAATACCTATGCCAAAAAAGGCGACGAGAGTCGAGCGCAAGGCATTACGAAATTCGAAAATCGAAGTTGATTTAATTGCATCCTTCTGACACTTAAACTATACGAGAGTGAGAGGGACGGTATAAAACGAACTTCGATTATCGAATTTCGGAGTACCGTACTTAAGAGACTCGCTACTGTATGTACCTAAGAGCTACGAAATGCCGCCCTAGTTAAAGTTATTCAATCTAATGGGCCCTTTCTTTCTTAAGAGACTCCACCAAATAATCCATCAAAAAAAAAAAGATCAAACTAAATGAAAAAATAATAATAATGCGTATTCAAAACCAGAGCCTTAGTAATAAAAAAGTTATTTACAATAAATAACAAAGTAAAAAAGAAATGGATAAACCCTTTGACATCGTTATTTCAAAGTTCATATCTGAAAAACGGCTGAATCGAACCGACTGAAACATACGTAACTAAGAGCTACCGCAACTGTCCTTACTATTATAAAGGGGAAGGTGAGTTGAGTTTGTTTGTTTTCACGCCGTAACAGAGCGACGGATCGTCATGATTTTTGGCATAGAGATGGTTTATGGGCCCGAGAGTGACATAGGCTACTTTTTATCCCGGAAAAATGCAGTTCCCGAGGGAACAGCGCGCAATAACCGAATACCACGCGGGCGGAGCCGAGGGCAAAAGCTAGTAGTAAAATAAAATAAGTGCTTGCCATTGCATCCATTATCGGAGAAATGTAGAGCGGAGAGACTTAAACCAAAATTCATGAACTTTTCTGGTTGGAACCTCTGCAGCCAGGGTATGGGGTTGGAGTTACTCGCCAGCGCTGACCCAGTGAACAAGTACACCGCACCTCTGCCGTCGTTTTCATAAGGAGCTGCTATGACAATTTCTGAAAATAACTTCATAGGTAAGCTTAGAGAATACGCCTTAATTTTACTTCCACGAACAATGTCACCTAGATATAAAGTATCGTACGTACAAAACGTAATTTGAGATCGTTTTTTGTTACCTACTGTTTCACTGCACCCCAAAAACGCTGCTTTAATTGCAAATTTTGTTTAAGAATATTAATTTAATGGAATTAAAAAATCTCCCATTTGGGCCTCATCGTAAATCTGTATTTATTTTCAAAATGTTGCAAAATTAAGCTAAATGAATTCCTTGTGAGATGTAGTACAAACCCTTGCCAAATTCAAGCGTATGAAAATTCCCACTGACCTTTTGATTTTTTTTTGTTGTAGGATTAGGAGCTACGAGCTCAACACAAACTGCTTTTAGAGGTTAGAAGACCGACAAGGAGCCGTACGAATGGAATATTCTTTAATTTTGTTAGTTTGCGTTCGTTTTTCATTAAAAAAAACTAATATCAGAATCGCAACTATAATAATATTTTTTTCTATGACAAGTCTACTAAAAAGTGCGAGTACGAGTAAACAAGTACAACAACAGACAGTATTACAGTCGAGCTCATGAATACTTGTGAGCAAAAATATCTGAACACGCTTCTACGCCGTTAACAATAGAGTCGAGTTCAGATATTTTTGATCACATTTTTGCTCATAACTTTATGAACTCGACTGTACAACAGTTACCATCTAATTCGTCTTTGTCCATGTCGCCCACGTTGGCAATCGAGGCGCCAAAGAATCCTCCATCTTCAGGTCCATATATTGTTGCCTTGTGCTTCATCTGCAATAATTTCAACTATTAATAAATGAAAGTGAAAATACAAACTGAAATATAGATGCACAGAAAAACCAGAAAAATAAGACCAGCACTGGGAACCGAACCCAGGTCCTCGGCATTCCGTGCCGGGTGCTATACCGCTACACCCAGCAGTGGTGTCAGTTTGTATCAGTTTGTACCAGCAGTGGTATCAGGTTTCAGTTTGTACTTATTTTCAAGCAGCTGTTGCCCGCGGCTTCGCCCCCGTTGTTTTTATCTGTATTTTCTTCAATAAAAACCTTTTCCTGACAGTAAAAAACACAACAAAAAAAGAATTAGCGAAATCGGACCAGTCGTTCCCGAGTGTTGCGCTTACCAACACATTTTACGATTCATTTTTATTTATATAGATTTAGGTTTTACGGGATGACCGTAAAAGTAAAAAAAATTGGAATTGAAATAAAACATACAAAAAGATTCCAAAAAAACAATATTAATATTAATAAATGAAAGCACTAATTTGTTGGGTATAGGCTTATTGTCAAATGAATAACAGAGGCTTTCGCTTTTATAGGTTATGATAGTAAATACTTTGTCACTGTATGCCTTCTGACAATTTTATACAAAAGTTAAAACACGAAGTGACAGTGACAAGGTAGTAAAGTGTAAACAATCTATGACTTTCGACCGCACGTACACGCTAGGTTTTCTTCTCTTTTAAAATATGGCTTTTCTGTCCTAATTAACCCTTTGACCATTATTTTTTTAAAGCAATGAATCGAGAACTTTAACGATACGCACAGCATGAATGATTTTTTTTATGATTTTTGAGAAAAAGAAATGTATATATTATTGCAGGGTTTCCGAATTATAAGACGGCAATATGTTTGCCGCTATCAGCCAAGGGCATTAAGTGACAAGACCGTCATGTCAGTTTGCCGGGGGAACTACGGGTGGCACGACGTATCTAAAATAAATAAATTAAATTTTTTTGCGAGTTTTTTTTACTTCCGTTGTCATTTCTAACTAACACGGCTAATTCAGCAATAAAGGTAAAAGGCAAATTTTAAGTATTGAATTAAGCTATTGCTCCATATATAAATCAATAACAATTGTAGCCTAACCCACCCTTTCCTTTAATAAACACCAGACACTTAACGGATAGTGGCAAATATATTGCCGTCTTCATTTTTTTTAATTATCAAATAACAGATTTTTTTTCTTTAAACTTAATATCGCCAATCTTGTCTCTGAAAGTAGAGAATTGTGACTATCGGATAAATCCAGCAAACAAAATTTTATTTACAAACATTTTTGTTCAATTGTAAGGAATAGTTAAAAATTTAAGTTCAGGCCTAAGAATCATCATTTAACATGGGTTAGAATAACGTTTATCTGCTATTCTTTTTTTCGTAAATTAGTACGAGTATATTCTCTTATGCGAACCAAAAGTTATATTAACTAACAACACGTTCATTGAGAAAAAAAATAAAATATCTGAGTCGTATGACGGCAAATATCTTGCCGTTACCCACTAAAGGGTTAATAGGACAATTTCACCAGTGTCTAAGTATTCTATTTGAGAGGCAACGTTGTACGGCAACGGTGATTGTTAGTTTTTGTAACTTGATAGTAAAATTCCAGAAACCACGTGGAGTCTACTTGCGCATTAAAAAATGTCAGACACGAGAGCAATATAGAATTTTGTGATCACTGTTCACTGTTAAGGTTGATCGCCGCATAAAACACTATCAAAATTATACTTCAACTAGCCAAAGAAACAGAAATAGCAAAATTAGATATTGTCTACATCCGCCATTTTCGAATGCCACAAACACGCCGAAAAAATGCTACAAATACGCTAGGTCTAGGAGAACGTGCTGTTAACGTACGTATTTAGACGTTGGACTTGCAAGGATATGGCAATTAGGATGGCATAAATATTACGGTATTGGTTCAATAGAAGTCAGGTCTAATGTGGGTCTAATAGTACTTACTAGGGTTTGACTGTCTGGCAGATAAATAAGGACCATGCCGGTATGGTACCGGTGCTGGGCCGATGTCATATTAAAGAAAGCTGGTGCACCAATCAGGAGTGAGGTCATTTTATTATGGGTCAGTACCGCTGAGCAAAGAGCCGCTCCAAACATGGTACCTACTAGGTCACGATCGTCGTGGATGGTAGAATGGTTCATGTTGTATTCGTTAAAAAATATAACCTGAAATATCAAAGAGGTTATTAGACGTTACAAGAAACCGAGAGCTGGCAGCTTTCTCGAACAAAGAATTAGCCTAGCAATTCAAAGAGGGAACGCTGCTAGCATCTTCGGAACCATGCCGATACCTAATAGTACATGGAAATCGTACCGAAAAAGAAGTGTTGCCTTGCATCAAATGAGGTAGTTCTAATTTTTATATGAGTTGGTAGTGGTGGAGTGGGTCGTGACAAATTCAAGTTTTCCACCTCGAAAGCCTTCCGGGGATCATTGTTAAATACTTGAAAATTCAGTAAAATTTTGCAGTTTTTTCGGTTTTTGTAAATTTTTACCACCAAGGACTTACGTTACGGCAAAAGTCACTAAGGACTATTTTAAGAAGACTAAATTTCCAATCAAATGAGACTAATTTTATTTCGGTAATTCAAACAGTTTTTATGATACAGCTATTCAAAAGTTTGCGAAAATTCCAAAACATTTAATATTACAGTTTTTTTTAGTTTTCGACAATTTTCACCCCTAAAGAGTGGGCTTATGCGAAAAGTTACTGTGCAGGTATTAAAGTCCATTAAATTCCCAACAAAATGAGATCAATTACGTCAACTTACACCAGATAGTTCCTGAGACACAGTTGTTCAAAGTAGTTCAGATAAGTAAACAATTATGTTCTATAAGGGTTTACAAAATGAAGTATGCCCTGTTAGTGAAATAAGCAATATACATTATTTACCAATACATTTTCTTGAAAAATTAACTTTCAAAGGATGTATACATGGCTCCAAAAGGCGTGCCGTAGATTTAGAGGACGAACCTGGTCCATCAAAAATGCACAAAGAATACGTGTAATAACCATTTCCTTAACTGTGCTGTACATAAAATTATAATTACTTATATTGCTTATTTCACTGACAGGGAGGTGCTTCATTTTGCAAACCCTTCTATACTCCATTTAATTTAAGATTTGAATTAACGGTCAAAGTCTAACACGCGTTTCTCGGTATTTCAAACACAAATTAACTAAAAACACCTACATGTACATTTATTAGCGGTATTTATTATATTTTTATTATAGAAGTTAACAGAATTTTAAATACTTTGGTTGTTTCATTTAAAAACGTGTGCAAATTTCACCGTTAAGTTTCAAATGTTAAAATAAATGGAGTATAGTACATACTTTACATTTTGTTAATAATTTAGTGGACTTTAATAACTACAAAGTAACTTTTCGCATAAGCCCAAGCCCACTCTTTTAATGGTAATTTAATGGTAAAAATTGTTAAAAACTGAAAAAAAAACTGTAATATTTCCTTTATTTGGAAATTGCGCAAACTGTTCAATAGTATTATAGTGGTATTTATTACATGTTTAGTATAGAAGTTAACACAATTTTATGTAGTTTCATTGTTTTATTTAAAAACGTGTACAAATTTCACCGTTCAGTTTCAAATGTTGAAATAAATGGAGTACATATACGTACTTGTTTACTTACCACAACCACTTTGAACAGCTGTGTCTCAGGAACTCTCAGCTCTAAGTTGACAAAATTGGTCACATTTTGTTAATAATTTAGTAGACTTTAATAACTACAAAGTAACTTTTCGCATAAGCCCACTCTGTAGGGGTAAAAATGGTGAAAAACTGAAAAATCTGTAATATTAACTTTTTTGGGAAATTGCGCAAACTTTTCAATAGCCGTATCATAGAAACTATTTGACCTACCAAAACCAAATTAGTCTCATTTGATTGGAAATTTAGTCTACTTAAAATTGTCCTTAGTGACTTTGGCCGTAACGTAAACCCTTGGTGGTAAAAATTGACAAAAACGGAAAAAACTACTAAACTACTAAGTATTTGACAATGATCCGGAAGGCTTTCGAGGTGGAAAACTTGAATTTGACATAACCAATTTCACCACTACCAACTCATATAAAAATTAGAACTACCTCATTTGATGCAAGGTAAAAAGCACCAATTCCATGTACTATAAGGGGTTTGGTTTAAATCTTTTGTCTTAGTTTTATTTATTATTACTTACTACAATTTTTTATGTATTTTAAATTTAGTTTAGTTTTGTTTCAATTTAGTTGTTAAATAATGTTATTTTCTTTGACTGTAATTGAAATTTTATATCGGTAACATTAGGCATGTTCCAATGTAAAAAAATCTTTTGCCTAAATCCTTTGTAAACAATCCAGCCATGCAAGAGGAGAGAGAGATAGGCTGGGCATCAGCCTCCTCTTTTCTCGAGGACTTTGGTTCTCAGACTTTGAAGACTTTGGGTTACTTCATAATATTTTGCTTTATTATTTATTTATTTTATCAAGAATATCCTCACCTAATTTACAGTTTCCCAACACATTAGGCAAGTTATGAACTACAGTAAGTATATACTTATATTACACACATAATATATACCTACCTATTACTTTACCTCAAAATAAACAATAGTTATTTACGATACGAAATTATGAATTCAGTTGAGAAATAAATTAGTTAATAGCGACACAGCTAGGGTTCAATTGCTAAGTCTGCAAATCCGTTTACCTTTCCTCTCCCAAACTCGCCGAATGGTGTGCTGACCGCGATGTAAGTTCGATTAGCTTCGAAAAATTTTCCCGTTGCTATGCTGTAACCTGAAGTTTTCGAATTACTGTAGGTACCTTATACATAAAATCATTATCATCAGCCTTTGTTCGTCCACTGATGGACATGGGCCTCTCCCATGGCACGCCACTGAGCACGATCCTCGGCCACTCTCATCCAGCTCTTGCCAGCCGCCTTGCGAAGATCATCGCTCCATCGAGTCTGAGGACGTCTTACGCTACGTTTGCCGATCCGTGGTCTCCACTCAAGTACTCGTATACCCAACGGTTATCGGTTCTTCAGGTTATATGGCCGGCCCATCAGCGCGTTAATGAATTACATGTGTCGTAGCTATAGGTACTTGAAAGGTTTAGGTATTTAACTACTTAAGATGGAAACGAACTCCAGCTGCCAGATTTGGTACATTTAATGATTTTAGTTACGCCTCATGGTAGGCGAAATTGAGAACTAAGATGAAGCACGCTTGCCTAATCATTCATCCAGTCATAAATATCCATTCACCCTAGAGTTGAACACAGCCAGATCGTAGTGATCAAAGAACACTGACGCAGACAGGGCATTCCACTCCTCAGCAGTCCGAAGTTGCTAATTTTCCCCCGTAAATAAGTTTTTGGTAAGAATTTCATTGTGAATACAAGCTTTCTGCTGACTGTACTTTTTGTCGACTTTACTTGCATTGTCACCCAAACTACATTTGCATACCAAATTTCAAGGCGATGCAAGAGTTCCCTCCTGCGGAGGTGATCCTGGCCGGACTACCAGACTCTCACTACCAGATTATTGTATTGTCACGCTATTTACATAAGTAGGTATCTTAAATTACAAGTCAATTCGACTCCTGGAAGTTGCTAGAATTTAACTTGCAAGATTTGACTACAGACAGACAGCGGGACAGGTGAAACTAAATAAAAGCTTATGTAACCTCCTAAGTCCTGACATTTTTTAACAAACTTAGCGTTTAAGACGTAGACGTGGTTAACCTGCTTTGTTATTTTGGATTTTATTTCAAAACTCTTAGAATTCTTTATTCAATGAACAATTTGTACTTTATAAAATACATTCGACCGTTATTCTTGGTGTTAATTAGTCCTTTATAAAGTACGCGAGGACTTAGGAGGGTAATGAGTTTTAACGTCTAGTGTGACATCTACATTGGCATTGACATCTATATCAACATTGGCATTGGCGTGCAGTCAGCCGTGGAGTGGGTCAATTTTAGAGTAGAAGCAGCTGGTAATTTGCGCTTGCTGCATTGCATTGATGCACTCCATAGCCATCCTGGGGGTTAGTTCTCGATTCGCCGGATTCTTGTTTCGTCGGAATTTTTCGTTTAAACAAAACTATGGGAATGGCCTTAACCTCCTAACGCCCATGTAAAATTTTCGATTTATGAACATCAAACTTTGTCATTTATGATAGATTGATTTAAAATTAAAATAAGTCCTTTATAAAGGACTCAGGACGTTAGGAGGTTAATCATAATTATTGGTGCCTAAGGAGGTATTTTTCCTGGAAAATTATGCCATTACCTTAAAAATATGAATCTAACCGATTATTAGGCAACCGAAGTCATACAACAACAAACAAGCAAGAATCCGATGAAACAACAATCCGGCGAATCGAGAACTAGCTCATTTGAGGACATAAGGGCTGTTTCACCACCCGTTGATTAGTTTTATTTGACAGATAAATGCGATGCCGTCTCCGTCTATTCGAACAAAACAAACAGAGACGGCAACACCTTTATCCGTCAAATAAACTTAATCAATGGACGGTAAACAGGGGGGGTACCTATAAGTACGAATTCTTACCAAAGTTGAAGTTGACTTGTTCCTTGATATCATATCCGTTTAAAAGCTTGGGCGACTTGGCTGGGGAAGGACTGGAGTACGTCATCATTCGGCCTACAAGATGTTGGTAAAATATGTTGTAAATGTATAAATAAATGGAATATTTTATTGCCTACACGTAGGTATAATAATGGGATGGCGAGACGGAGTAGGAAGATTAATCAATCAAAATAAGTACTTTATTTTACATAAAAACATGGTTTACAAAATAGGTTATTCAAAACTTAATGAGATAAGGTTTCAGACGCTCTGTTGCTAGGATAACACAAGAAGAGGAATTTTGAAGCAAAGAAAATTAAAAATGTGGCCTGTTAGAACTGTTCTTACCATATATATAACTTAATGTGTCTTCTGTATTAATTCTTTGTGATATAATTATCTTATCTTCTGTTGTCTTTTATTTTCTTTACAAACCGTTACTAAATTTGTTCGTTTTTAAAGAATATAAAAGTCTATCACGGATAATTATTGGAGTAGGCACCATGAACTTATATTTAAGAACAGTTCTAACAGATCACATTTTTAATTTTCATTCAATTTTTAATAGAATAATCGAGAAAAACTAACAAAAATGCAACGTTGCCAGCTCAGGGGTTAAAAAATACGTGGCCAATATTTTCGGATTAAATGACGCACTAATTAGGTTTTTTTATCCAAGAAACTAGGTACCCATTCGCTTACCAACAGATATAGCTGGGCTACCCACTCGCACAGAATGATCTGCTGCTATATCTATGCTCCATCCAAAAGTGTCAGTCAAATTTTCTGTAAAAAAAATCATAAATACTCGTAAGTTAAAAATTAAAGTTATCCGTGCGGAGTGGTATTAATCCATCGACAAGAGCATAGCTCTTAAGAGCGGAGCGCTTATACCTGCCGAGGTGGCAATGTTGTTTTTGTTAGTTTTTCTCTATTATTCCATAAAAATTGAATGAAAATTAAAAATGTGGTCTGATAGAACTCTTCTTTATATATAAGTTAATGTGTCTACTCCAATTAATTATTCGTGATAGACTTTTATTTTCTTTAAAAACCGTTAAGAAACATTTGTTCGTTTTAAAATAATAATAATAAAAGTCTATCACGAATAATTATTGTAGTAGACACTTTAACTTATGTAATTATTATATCAAGAAGAGTTCTATCAGACCACATTTTTAATTTTCCTTCAATTTTTATGGAATAATCTAGAAAAACTAACAAAAATGCAACGTTGCCAGCTCAGCAGGTATAAACGCTCTTAAATTTAAGAAGACGAGAAAAAAAGGTATTAATGCTACGTGTTATGTTTAATTGATCATTGTATTCTAAGAGCCAATCGCGAGATTTTGCCCTTCTCTTTCTTTGATCAAAATGTGACATAAAAGGTTACGCATAAGTTCATACAACGCTGCAGCGTTAAATTCAAAATTCAAATCGTTTATTATGTACCGCAAAGGGTACTTTAACGCGTATTTTTTTAACTACCAGCGCTTTCTGAAAGACCATCATTGCCAAGAAGAATGGGCCGTAAGAAACTTGGCGCAGTAATTCTTAGATTTTTTTTATTACCCTGTAATATGAAATGTCTCACTGCTGGGCAAATAAAATACCCGTACAAATAAAATACCCCTACAAATAAAATACTTAAAAACGGTACCATAAAACTGGGTGAGAAAGGACTACGGGCGGATTATTTAGAGATGAAATTAATATTTTGTGTTTTTACTTAATACTTAAAATTTGATGACATACGGATCCGAGACGTGGGCGCTAACGATGGGCCTCATAAGGAAGCTCAAAGTCACTCAAAGGGCTATGGAGAGGGCTATGCTCGGGGTTTCTCTGCGGGATAGAATCAGAAATGATGATATCCGCAGTAGAACTAAGGTTACTGACATAGCCCGAAGAATTGCGAAACTGAAGTGGCAGTGGGCGGGGCACATTGCTCGCAGGACTGATGGCCGATGGGGTCAGAAGGTTCTCGAATGGCGTCCGCGGACCGGGAGACGGCTGTCGGTAGGCCTCCAACAAGATGGAGCGACGACCTGGCTAAGATCGCGGGATCGCGGTGGATGCGAAAAGCACAAGACCGGTCTGAGTGGAGAGCCTTGGGGGAGGCCTATGTCCAGCAGTGGACGTCTTTCGGCTGACATGATGATGATGATGATGACTTAAAATTCTGGCTCTGCTTGGTCTGAAAGTAGTTTATATATATTTTTAGATATTTTATCTCCTTTTTTCTGGAAATTTGCTATTGTCATTTTGTTATTTGTTCCAATCCCTTCTGACCCACTACGGGGTCAGCTGGGATTAATCTATATTTTAGTGTTTATTGTTCAAACTATGAAACTGAACGACAGATAATCATTATTAAACTAAAATTCATTCCACCGGAGCATTTTTTTTTCTGTGTTGCCACAAATGATAATTATTTTTATCGAGGTTTGAACTTCAATTTTGTCCCTACTCTCCCCGTTTTACGGCAGGTACGTAGCTAAATCCGACAAAGTCAATTTTGTTGTTGTTGTTCACTTACCATTGTGTGTGACTCTTAAAGCGCGGTCTTTATCTTTGATCGTCGGAAGACTATAAAACTTCTGCGGTTCACTTAATGACAAGTCCTTCACAAAACATCGCCCAGCGGTTTCAAATATAAAGTAATCTAAGAAAATAAAAACATGTTTTACATTTCCACATTAATAAAATATTTTTTTGCTACTCATCTTATTTTCTACTTACCTCTATACTTCCCTGTTGCGTTCAAAATGTCAGTGTGTCTCGGTGCGCACACCTTTAAAAAATATGTTAGTGTTAATGTTATTGAACACTACATTCCAAGGGAAATAAATATTAATTATTAAAGGGATCCTGTGGCCCAATGACCTTCGATCTGAATTTCTTAGTTTTCTAATGTTTTTTGTAGCTTATTATATTAACAACAACGGCTTTAAGCAATATAGTATCCTATATTTACTTCAAAGTTCACTGTCTTCGAAATATTTGGCTGAACAATTTTAGGCCCAAAAAGTTTCTGTTTAGTTCAGTTCAGTTTTCTGGCCATAACTTTTGTGTTATAATTAGTTTCAAATGAAAACCTTCGACCAGTTTTTAGAGACGTCAAAGACGAACCCAAATATGTAGATTTCGTATATATTAGATCTTTCACGTCAACAGAGATACGAAATAAGTGTTTTAAAATCATACAAAATTAAGTATTCATTTTTTTTTCAAAATCCGGTAGACAAAAATGGAAATAAAAGATTGGAGAACCGATAGCCGTCTGACTTATAATATTCTACCTGTAGTGCAAAAGTAGGAGATACGATTCAAAACTTGTCAAAAGTCGATGAAAACCTCGGGTAGCCCCTTAAACATGTATAGGCCTTTAATACGGTACCAATATCTGCCACAACAAAGCGTGCCGGTAGGACGTGAGATATTTTTGCTCGCTCTGTGGCAGATATTACCTAATGCAGTTGACTGTACCAATATAATATAATATAATATAAAAGATAGATGGGCGCAGCTATGATGAGCTATGCCTTACTACACCATTTACGATGTGGTAGCAAATAGTTCGTCAGCACTGCCAAAGCAATTCATTCAATTCATTCAATCATGGTGCGTGTGAATTTCCTAATCTGCACTGGGCCCTCGTGGGAACTATGGCCCAAGCCCACTCATTCTGAGAGAAGGCCTGTTTCCAGCAGTGGGACGTATATAGGCTGGGATGATTGCCAAAATATTGCCAGGCAGAAAACGACATGGAATGGGCTATGGAGTTGGGATGTTGTACTCAGAATTACCAGGCTTTGAGGCGAGATAACGGACATTTTACTATTTCTTCTCTCGCAAATTTCATTAAGTTGGCGGTGACTCGCCTTCCATTGAATGGGCCCCTTAAACTGTCACTAACATTAGTGTGTACGTACGGCTAAAGGGTGTGAAAGATGTTCCTGGGCTTTAAATTTCGAACTGCCAAATCGCCACTTACAGAAACACATCCACTCTGTGAGCGTTTAGACTTTTCTTATGCTACATTTACACCCTTTCCGAGGCTTAACAAGCGTCTACAAACTCGAAACGTTCAATGCCATTTACGAGTACACGCTTGCAAGCGCGTCAGTGTATTCCGGACAGGCAAGTATGGCAGACGTGGATCTCGAAGTTGCTTCGGCTCTTGTGTTGAGATTGACAAATTTTTATTTGAAGAAAAAGCATCAGGTCGTGATACTAAACACGAGCCAACGTGGAAACAAGTCCCAAGCGCTTGCCGCAAGTTCTTTTGATCTGTGTCTTTTCGAACAAACCGACACCGGCCCGGATCGGCGGCAAGCGCTGGCAAGCTCAAGCAAGCCTATCCAAACGGGCCGTTTAGGCGTTTACACGCTTGTATTTGTGAGAGCTTGGCAAAGCTTGGCAAGTGTGTAAATGTAGCATTACACTTCACTAGAGGCGGCCATCAAAGGCAAACTAGAGGTAAGGTTGGTGGGTGGTATAGGTATATCTGTATACCTGTTTGTGAGAGTGTGTATTCTGTATCCCTGTCCCCGGAGGTCTGATGTTCGTGGTGTCGCACAATACAACAATTCTTTGGAAAATATATATCAAAAAAAATTAAACTGTTTATTATAAATCAGAATAACATCCATATTAAAGAATGTTACTTACCAACAAACGTTTGGAGTCTGCTTTTACACTGGCCCCTAGCCAGAAATGATGATAATGTTCCTTTTTCTCTATGGGGTCATCTGTTAAAAATATTATACTAATGTATGTTTGCTTTCCTTCATTAACCAGATTTTTTTTTATTCTACTGGAAGGCAAACGAGCACGTGGGTCTCCTGATGGTAAGAGATCACCAACGCCCATAAATATCAGATGTGAGTTTGCAACATCAGATGTGAGTTTTATGAATTAAATTCGGGTTTTCGGCCACCAAAATCTAGAACGATCTGCCACCTCCTTTACGAGAACCCATGCCTCTCTTAAAGTTCAAACAACATGCATCCATAAGCATCTTATAATATCAGCACAAAAAAAATCCTGACACTCCCTCACGATAAGCATGCAGGCACGGACAAAACACATAGACACATCACACATACTCACAAATAATACACACGCTCACACGCACATACACATACGCTCCGCGAATTCCTTGTTGTTCGCGTCCGACCGAGGTCGGTCTAGGGCCCAGTCTGAAAATCAGCGCTGGATGTGCTGCGAGCATAGACAGAAAGAAACGCTTCATTTACCTCGCCTCGTACAGCACATCTCTGTTGGAAACAGCTGAGCGGAGCGAAGTGAGGTAAATGAAGCGTTTCTATTGGTTTATGAAAAACATTCCTGGCAACACGTCCTCGCACTTTATTGGTGGAAACGCAGCTTAATGTTTCTGGCTCTAAGCTTCAGCTATTAAAATCAGTCTACCTTTGGAGTGTCAACTTTATACGGCTATTCCTGCAGGGCTGCTGCGAAACTCGAAACTCGAAGTTTGTTTCGTGCGGTCCCTCTCGCTCTCGTATTAAATAGTATAGGTGTCAGAGAGACGGCACCACACGAGTTTCGTAGTAGCCCTACTGTTGATACTCACATCGATGTGTTTCATTATTTTTAGCCGGCATGACATCCAGTTTGGAGCACGTATTATTGGTAATATCACACGAGAACACCTGGCCTACCAGGTCAGCCCGTGGAGCTGTCACCACTACACTGAAAATTTACAGTAAAATTAATAAATTGGAGTCCCTCTACGTCCTAATCCACGCACCATGCGGTTAGCATGGTTTTAGCACGAGGTCTCTTTCTCAAGCGGTATTTTGAAGAGGGACGGCATGCTAAGACCGCGCGGTTAGCCGTATAGAGCATTGCAAAACAGTGACCTAAATATCTAGGCTGTGTAACAAATATCATCTGGATCCGTCAAACTGTTTTAGCATTAATGAGTAACACACACACTTGCGTGTTTTTGTGTGTGTATGTACCTAATAGGCAACGTCGCACCCATCCATCCATAATCCATACTTAATATTATAAATGTGAAAGTGTGTTTGTATGTTTGTGTGTTTGTCCATCTTTCACGCCGTAACGGAGCGACGGATCGACGTGATTTTTGGCATAGAGATAGTTTATGGGCGCGCGAGTGACATAGGCTACTTTTTATACCGGAAAAATGCACAGTTCCCGAGAGAACAGCGCGCTATAACCGAATACCATGCGGGCAGAGCCACGGGCAAAAGCTAGTTCATTATAAAAAAAAAAGCTTTAAAATTAGTCGTCTTTCTATGCGACCGGTACAACCACTATAAATTCAATTGAGGTCTCGATTATTTGCATATACTTTTAACTTAGTATTAAATCTGATAGCCACACTGCACGAGTTGCACGTGCGAAGGTTTTCGGTACTTGATTCCTTTTTATGCATCGTCTATTCTAGTCTGCAGTATTATAATCAGGTTAATTTAGAGTTGGTAGATTTACGTGAAGTAATCTCTATTGCTGTTTTAATTGGTACCGTAAACCTAAATTTGGTCAAATGTGGACAGTTTGATTTTTAAAAACTAATATACAGGGTGGATTCGACGAGGGACTTTTGCGGAACTGGCAGATTGTTCAACCTTAGCACTATATTTCCCCCATAGAAACTATGGAAATATATGTTACCGTTTTCAAGTTATAGCCTTTTAAACATTCATATCAAAAACTACTTTGTGCCAACCCTAAACAGGTAGGTGGCTGGGTCAATGTTCTTACTTGTAAACAATCTTTAGACGTCAGGATATTAGGTACGTTAGTATGTTACCATTTGTCCATTCTTAGGTCTGCGTGCAACGCTAAAAAAGTCGTTGCATGATTTGCAGAGGCGATTGTCACTGGAGTTATATGTAATTTCTTACCCCCTTATTCATAAAGACAATCAAACCTATTTTAGTTAAAATTCCGCTAAAATGCGTTTGTCCTTATCTGTCACTTCGATATTTGTATTTGTTAGAAAGGGAAAAAGCATTTGTTAGTAAACATAAGCTTGTTAAGTTTTATGAATAAGGGGGTTAGTTAATAATTCTAACCACAACAAATAACTCACATGACATGACATGACTGTTGAAAATGATGAAGAAGATGGTTATTTGTTAATTGAAATATATTATATTTTCACCACAATACGAACTAAGACACATATCGACAGACAGCTATTTAGACATATTCAAAACCATAGTTAAAGTGTTAGCGGCCAATATAAATCTACAAAGGTTTACAACCTCAACACGCCTCCTTAGATTTATATTTTAATATGGCAACGCTAATTAACATTGTTAAACATTGCAAGTATGGCAATATCAAATTAACTTATATTTAACATTTGCCTGAATTTAAAGAATTTTATGTTTCCTAACGCTTTAGTAAAAATATCTGCAACGTTATCTTCCGAATCAACCTTAACAATATCAATAGTTCCATTCTTAACATTCTCGTGAACATAATGATAATGCACTTCAATATGCTTTGAATTCTTTGTGAAATTACCATACTTAGCAATAGCTACAGCACCTGAATTATCTTCATAAATGTTTACAGGAGCATGAAGCGTTATAAAAACATCATCGAGTATACTACGTAGTAAGCTAATTTCAGTTACAGCTTCTGACAATGCTATGTATTCAGCAAAAGTTGAAGATTTTGTCACAGTTATTTGTTTCTTTGACTTCCAATACACAGCGTTACCAAATAATCGAATTACAAAACCAGTAGTAGATTTACGGTCTACGATATCTCCAGCCCAATCGGCATCTACGTAACAATCCATTATAGTCGCTTTTAAATTCTGATAATATGTGAGCTTAAGATTTTTAGTCAAGTACAGATATTTTAAAATACGCAATGCATATTTGAAATGAGTTTCACCATAGCAGTTCTGAAATCTGCTCAAGTAATTGACACAAAAGGCAACGTCTGGTCGAGTGCCAGAACTAATATATAACAAAGCTCCGATCAAGTTCCTGTATTTAATATCATCATTTAGTAATTCACATTTCTCAAGTTTAGCATTAATCTCCATAGGGGTTTTAAATAATTTAGAATTTTCAATTTCATATTTTTTGGCTAACGACTCTTATGTATTTTTCTTGGCTTAAGGTCAAAATATTAGCTTTTGCATAGTCATACTCTACATCAATACCTATGTAGTTCCTAACCTTTCCCATGTCCTTCATTCTAAAATGGTTACTTAATTTATTTTTAATCATAGCAACCGTGTGCTCATTTTTGCAAGCTATTAATAAGTCATCGACATACACTAAAATGTATACAGTATAGTTATCATCAGTTTTGACATAAAGACAATAATCATATCTGCTCCTTTGAAAGCCAATAGTTGTTACAAAATCATTAAAACATTCGTACCAAGCTCGCGGGCTTTCTTTTAAACCATAAAGAGATTTATACAGTTTATATACTTTGTCAGTACCGTCTTCATAACCAAGAGGCTGTTTAACATACACTTCTGATAAAACTTTACCGTTAAGAAAAGCAGTCTCTACATCCATTTGATGTACATGTAAATTAAATTGGCAGCAATACGATAGCAGTAATTTTAAAGTATGCATCCTAGCAACAGGTGAATATGTATCATCAACATTAGTGGTTTGTTGAAACCCTCTAACCACTAACCTGGCTTTATAAAGATCAGAGGACTTCTTTTTGTATACCCATTTTACATCTAGTACCTCTTTCTCCTGTGGTGCATTTACTAAAGTCCAAGTATCATTTTTTACTAGGCTGTTCATCAGAATCTCTCGATCCATAGCCTCTTTCCATTCTTCAGCCTCGTCACACGTAGTCGCCTCCTGAAAAGTATCTGGAATCATCGCATCACAATAATTAGCAGTTATACAATAGTAACCAAATTCTTCATCAAAACGGTGTGGTGCTTTAATTTGTCTCTTTGAGGTTCTCTTTTCATTATTTACGATCTCTTTACTGATGTTATTATTCGGTACTATGTCTTCTGTTTCAATTCTATCTAGAGAATCTTCCCACTTTTCTTCATCTATATTGTTTTCTTCTTCATTATCATCAAATGCAATAAGCTTAACATCTTCCTCAATTATATCCACGTGTCTTGCAATGACAACTCTATTGTTTATTAGTACTCTGTATCCAACATCTGTATATCCTAGTAAAGTTCCCATCTCTGCTTTCTTGTCCCATTTTGATACTCTTTTTTCTTCAGGTACTCTTACATAAACTTTACTACCGTACATTCTCAAATATTTTGCTGTTGGTTTTTCATGAAAAAATAATTCATATGGCGTCTTTCTTTCTGGGGTATTTGTCATTATACGGTTTCTTAAATAAGCAGCGGTCTTAATAGCTTCTGGCCAATAACATCTGTCAACCTTTGCTTCAGCTAAGAGGCATCGTGCCATATCCATTAATGATCTATTATATCTTTCTGCAGTACCGTTTAGCTCATGTACGTATGCTGGGCAAGGCTTAATCATTATTCCTTTTCCTCTTGCGAAATTAAATATTCTGCTATTTATGTATTCTTTCCCGTTATCACATCTTAGTTCTTTGATCATTTTTCCTGTAATATTTTGCATTTGATTAACATATTCTTCGAAGCATTCATACACTTGTTCCTTTGATTGAATACAATACACTCTCGCTATCTTACTATAGTCGTCTATGAATGTCAAGAAATATTTTTCTCCTCGATATCCAGTAGTTCTGTGTGGTCCATTAACATCCGTGTGTACAATATCTAATATATCTTCTGCCTTGGTTCTGTTATTGCTAAATGGCAAATTGTGCATTTTATTTTCAACGCATATAGCACACTTCATATAATCCGTTTCTATTTGCTTAGGCAATCCATCCAGTATTTGATTTTTACACATCATGTCAAGATAATTGAAGTTTATATGACCAAATGTTCGGTGCAGCTTTTCTTTCAATGTCATATTACAATTTGCTGCATTTACGCCTATTTCCTTACAGACAAAACTTGTTACTTTATAGAGTCTCTCATCTTTCTTCGCAATTGCAATCAATTCTCTATTCTTGTTATATATCTTCGTTAAATATCCCGTCGAAACAATTGTGTGGTTATCTGTTATCTTCGAATAGCTTAATAAATTAGCTTTCATCTCTTTTACGTAAAATACATTGTCTATTATTACTTTGTTTCTATTCTCGTAAACAGGAAAGTAAGTTTTAATGCTTCCAACCTTTGTCGCTTTCAATATTCTTCCATCACCAACCTTGACGTTTATTGGTTCTTTTAATGTTACAAATTTATCGAAGTATTCGTCGGTGTTTATTATGTGGTCTGTGCATCCACTGTCTAAAAGCCAATTTATTTGTCATGGCTTAAGAGGAGTATCTTCATTGATCGTTGAATTGTTCACAACGCATGTGTGAAAGCTCTTTTTATAATATTCCGTATTATAGTAACTTCCTCTGCCTCTGTTAGGTCCGAAATTATAGTGACCCCGTCCACGACCACGACTTCGAGCATAATGTCCACGACCACGACCTCGGTGTGCGTGCCAACAGTCTCTTTGTATATGCCCAACTTTTCCGCAGGTAAAACATGTTTGTTTGTTCTCAGATTCTACTTTTAAAGCGTTCGAGGTACCCGGCATTTCTTCATCTACACTTTGGATTTTCTTCATTCTTATTTTACTTTTTAAATATTCTACGGTTCTATCTTTTTCTGGCAAAACATCAATTAAATCTCCAATATAACTGTAATTTCCGGGCAACGCCTTTAACATATAATTTAATTTTTCATTTTCCGACATCATGGCGCCGGCCTTTTTCAAATCGTTGACAGATCGTTCGAATTCGTCGAAGAAAATGTTAATATCTGAATATTTCGCTAGCTTTATATTTTCTAAATTATTTCTGCATACAATTTGTAATGCTGTAGATTGCTTTAAATACATTTCGTCGAATTTTAATATAATTTTGTATGCTGACTCTAGCTCGCTAATGTATTCCAACTGTTGGTTGGTAATCGCACTGTATATATAATTTGTAGCTTGAATATCCATCTCAACCCACTTAGTGGCATCTTCTTGTTCAGTTTTTATCCTAATAGCTACTTCCTTACATTTCTTAAATTCAAGAAATTTCAATAGCCGAATTTTCCAATTGGCATAATCCGTTCCGTCAAAAATTGGTATTACGATATTATTACTCATGAACTAAAATAATTTCTTTGCTCACCCGCGACCTTAAGATAGCTAAGTCTATGCAAATTATGCGTGTTCATGCAGTTCCTCCACCTCCACACTGTACGAACACACACAAATTACACAAACCCATCTATCACCACCACCAGAACTCACTGACGCGTTTCGAACTCAACCAGAGCTCATCCTCAGAGTGACACAACCGTACACCATGCTACCAGTTGTTAGACTAACAAACCACCACCACTGTTTTAATTTGTCAAACAAAACAAAAAACTACCCGCAAAATATTAATAAATTTTAAATGTGATACAAAACTACCTTGATTTTTTAATTTTATTTATTTATTGTCAAGGCATGTTTAATAACTACCGTTGCTAAAATTAGACCCAAGCCATAGCAAGGGAGATGACACTAAATTTATTTGCTCATTAATAATAGACCCCATACTATTGTACCTAATTATCTCCATACATTCTAACACATCAAGACGAAACCCCTTGTCACAGTAATGTAACACTTCATACGAATCTGAGTCCGATATAGAATGATTTAATTCCAACAGATGCTTGGCAAAATTAGATCTATCAGGATGCCCGTTCCTATATGCCGATACATGCTCCTTAAACCTAGTATTAAAACTGCGCCCGGTCTGACCTACATATACTTTACTGCAGTCATTACAAGTGAGCTTGTATACACCCGATTTAGTTCCTTTATCCATCTTCTCTTTGTGGTTACAAAGTTTAGAGTACAAAGAGTTGTTAGTTTTAAAGGCTACATTAACATTGTTAGATTTTAAAATGTCATAAATTCTATCAGACAAACGACCAACATATGAAATACTACACCTATATTTGTTAGAAGACTGAGGAGGCAACCCGGCGTGAAGCATGCTATTCACTATTCGTGCTTGCTTCCTCCTAACCAAACCATCTACCATCGATTTCGTATAGCCATTTGACGTTGCTATCTGATAAATAGTATTTAACTCTGAATCAAAATTTACCCTAGAAAGAGGTACAGTTAATAATCTATGTACATAACAATGAAAGGCTGCTAACTTATGCTGCCACGGATGATTAGATGATGCTGGTATCACAGCATCTGTGTATGTGGTTTTACGATAAATTTTAAATTGTTGTTTATTGTTTGATCTAGTAATTGTTAAATCTAAAAAATTAAGCGAAAAATTTTCTTCTATTTCTTTTTTAAATTTTATTTTTACATGTTTGTTATTGATATTATCCACAAATAAATCAAGTTGCCTCCTACTTCCCCTCCAACACAGAATTAAATCATCAACATACCTATAATAATACACAATATTATTATTTCCTACAATATACTGAATTTCAGTATATACTGAATTTCAGAGAGTAATAATAAAAGGCGCGGTTGAATGGTGACCTAATCAGACTCGTTTTGTTATCCTTCCTTCCTGTGTTTATTTGTCTGTCCGGCAGCATTCAAAATAATACTGATAGGTCAAACTACAGGCCACCACGGCTTAATACGATTAGTTGTCACGAATAGCTAAAATAGCTACCAACATCCCTTACGCCTCGGAGAACTATAATTATAACTTTACCATGCACGACTGCATTATTTGTATGACTCCGTAAGCCAAAACGAAACCCTTACAGCCTTATTAATAAACGTGGACTAGAGTAGGTTTAACTTTAATTCGAGGTTGAACTTGAGATTAGTAAAAAACAGTATTAATAAACAAGAAGTAAGGACAGAGTAAGCTAATCCAAGCTTAGTCTCGGACTAAAACTTAATCCTTGGTGATGCCTCCTAGTTTAACGATGGAGTAATATTGGAGTAACCTAACTTTTCTGTTTGACGATTGTTGGTTGTAGTTTGCCTGTGGATTTATTTGAAATTCGTTGTAGTAACTACTATTTTTGAATGCATATAACATAGTATAGCATGGATTATTATGCCGAAGATTTGCATGTCATGCAAGAGTTTGAAGAACTCGAGGAATTAGAACAGGAGGTGGTTAGGCATGTAAAATTATACAAAGTTCCCAAAAATCCTTTCGAGCTTTTAGAACAGGCATTTAAAAATAAATACCGATTTAGTCGTGATACTGCCAATTTCATAGTTGATATGGTGAAAAATGAGTTAGCAGGTGATGCGAGAGGTGGTCACATACCGCCTCATATCAAAGTCTTAACTGCCATAAGAGTCAGGGGGCCGTGGAGAATTAAGTTAAAATTACTTTACTATCAACGTGATATCTTTGTTTTTACAAAATTATTTTTAACGTGTATTTACTTAACCCGTGAAGTCGTGGTGGCCTAGTGGTTTGACCTATCGCCTCTCAAGCAGAGGGTCGTGGGTTTAAACCCCAGGCGCGCACCACTGAGTTTTTCGAAATTCATCTGCGGAATTACATTTTAAATTTACCACGAGCTTTGCGGTGAAGGAAAACATCGTGAGGAAACCTGCACATACCTGCGAAGTAATTCAATGGTGCTCGTGAAGTTCCCAATAAGCACTGGGCCCCACGTGGGAACTTTGGCCCAAGCCCTTTTGTTCTGAGAGGAGGCCTGTGCCCAGCAGTGGGACGTATATAGGCTGGGATGGATTTACTTAACATGCGATCTTTATTCAACAGATTCAAGATTAACAGGATCCGCTTTTGACTCATTTTTTCAGTTTCAGCACAATACAATACACACAACTTTGTTACGTTTATTGTGGTTTCAGTATTATTCCCGTAATAACAAAAAATGATGTTGAAGTGACCGTTTTCAAAAGGCTGAAAATCTACGCTGACAATGCAAATAAATATGTATGTATACATATTCTGGTGGCCATCGTCAGAACTAATTACAACTACACTTACACTATTGTGACTATAACAAGAGTGAGCGAGATACACTACAAAACAGCGCCATGTTCGGTCGCATGTAAATTTGGTTACTTTCTTTTTTCTTCGGATGTGGGTTCATACCACAGATTAAAGAAATTTCTTGTTTTTTTCTATGGTTCATTCCTCGTTCACTCAATGACTCATTCTTTTATTTTTTTCTCACGCTGGGTTGCCATTGTTTACGTCATAGTCTAGGTTTAAGAAATGTTTAACTAATACCTCGCTAGTCCATGTTTATTAATTTAGTCAAGGAGTAACTAGTTCAAGTTTATGTTCGGATTAAATTCGAATTAGATGTTTTTTAACCGACTTCAAAAAAAGGAGGAGGTTATCAATTCGGTTGTATTTTTTTTTTAATGTTTGTTACCTTAGAACTCCGTCATTAAATTTATGAACCGATTTGAATTTTTTTTTTGCGTTCGTCTAGGAATGCTTTCAATTAGGTCCCATAAGCACCAAATCAGGATCTCTGATGATTGGATCTTAAGGAAATCGAGGGAACTCTTCAAATGTTGTAGGGCCACCTATGGTAGTTTTGATATATTTAGTAGTAACTCGAGCATTTGCTCTTGAAAATCATTATTTGGTGAATTGGAACTGATGATGAAGACCACAGATGACCATCGGAGTTACTACTCAATAATAAGTATTTCATGGGTTGAATTTCAATTGCTTTAACACAGTTGCTAAGCAATTTATGCTCCTCGGAACGGATATGGTGAAATGGAATGGGTGGTGAAGCACCAGGACTCCTCAATAATGAACGTCTCTGCATCGGAAAAAGCAATTTTTCGTAAAAGGTGACGAGCAGTTGACATTAAACTGTTGTATCTTAGATGTTTTACACTAAAAAGCGTGAAAAAAAATGTATAACAAAAAATAGAACCGACTACAAAAAAAAACATGAAAATATTTTTCTACCAGCCTGAAGTCGGTGCCTCAGCACGAGCCAGCAGGAGTGATTGAAGCCATTTACTCGTATAGTTGTAGGTGAGGTAGACGATTATAGGTCCACTCCTGCTGGCTCGTGCTGAGGCACCGACTTCAGGCTGGTAGAAAATTATTTTCATGGCTTTTTTGTAGTCGGTTCTATTTTTTGTTATAAAATTTTTTTTTAGTATTCGTTGTTCCTATCCCTATTCTGGGCGTGTCTGATACGCTTTCCGCCGAATTTTTATTACTTACTTTTTACTCTGACCATCATAGGTCATACTGTAGCCGAAGAAGGAGTCTTTGGCTAGTTCGAGCGGAGGCTGGAGTGTCGTCATCGACAGCTGGTGGTAGTAGGCTGCTGCATAGCAAGCCAGTATCCGCACCAGCACACAGTATCTTACAACTGTAACATTATAAGGACTAAATTTGTATATTTTAATTTATAACAATAAAAAATATTTTTTTTACATAAAAATAAAAATAAAAACACACATAACATAAATTAACTAAAACAGCTTCCTCTTCCAAAGGCGGCGCAGCGCGGGGCATTGTACCCAAGACGCTGGCGGCGTTGCCCCGCTGCACTGCGAGGCTCACTCTTTGGGCAAAGAAAAAGCCTGCTCTTTGGACGCCAAAGACGCCGATTAGTTTGTCCGACACTTCTTTCATAAACTTTTTTGTGTCGGACGGACGACCAAGGCCCAAAGGTTTCGACCGCAAGTGCCGCAAAAAAGCAATAATACACAATACATTGAACATTTAAAAATATGTCTATGTACAAAAAATATATACGAGCCCCAATGCAAAAGAGTTCGTCTACTAGTAAAACTGAAAGTAACGTTTGTTTAAAATTGAAATATAGATTAGTAATACTAGTTTAAGAATCTAATAAAAATATTAGGTAGACTATTACGTTCATAATCTTTATTTCCAATACAGTATTATATAATATAAAAACTTATTTTATTATTATAAAAATAATTCTTCCACCGATGTCCACGCATAAAAGTTCGGCTACCGTAGTATGTCCCGCAAAATAGTTTGTCTACCACTTAGTTGAATCTTCTTTACTACCTAAACTGCCTTAATTCTCAGCGGCATAGTAGCTATCAATTTTTCACATTCTTCTGGAGTTGTTGAAACCCAAACTGACAATTTTTTTTCTTTTAAATCTGCTTTTGATCTTGATAGAAACTTGCGTCACTTTTTCTTCATTTTCCACCACAGGGTTTCAATAGGGAGACAAGTCTGAACTGTTCCGTCGAATGGCCGTCGCTACTCCATCGTAGGGATTTTTTAGAGCTAAGCCAGGCCATCTTCTGCCTTTGCTGTGAGACAGGACGCACCATCTTGTTGAAAAGTGAAGGCATTTTGATGTTTCAAATTTGAAATGGATGGCAGTAGACTCATTTCCAAAATGTTTTGGTATTTCATCTCATAACAGTCCCTCCTACCTTAAGATTGCAATCAACACAGTATTTTTTTTATTAGGTTGGTGTTATGATTGATCTTGCGACTTAAAAAGAAAAAAAAAACTTAGAAAAAAGTAAAAGTAAAAGTAGCTTTTTTTCAGTAATAGCTGTCAAAACATACGTACAAGCAAAACATGCTCTTGCGATATTAATGTCTTTTGTGACGTGAACTTAAAAATACGAAAAAAATTTACAATACAAGTGAACTGTGTTTTCTTATTAACCTGTGTGAGTGTTATCTCAACGTGAAACTCATGAAAAGTGCGAAAATTATACAACTAAATAAGCGAGTGACATAAATAATATCCATAAAAATATAAAAGTACCCACAAAAAAAAAACTGTAATTAGTAACTGTCAGCAAATTGTCATCTGGCGATTGTAGTGTTACCATATACACCAGGAAAATTACCCCGGAAAAAAAAAAAAAAAATAAAAAAAATAAAAAAAAATTACCGAGAGCATGGCACCGGAAGTATGTGCTAAATGCAATAAAAGTCTGCGCGATAAAGAAGTACTAAAATGTTCGAAATGCAAACAGACATATGACTTGCCCTGTACAGGAAGATCATCAAAGCTCTTTCAGCTAATGACACCAGAACGCAAGAAAAAATGGAAATGTGTGTTGTGCCACTCCAAACAGAATACCTCAAGTCTGAATCAAACCGTTACCAAGAAACCAATCATCACAATCGCTCATACTGACGCTCAAAATGTAACATTAAGAAAGAAGAATACAAAAAAAGGAAAAATTGAACCTAACACTATCAATATGGTGCAAGAAGATGAAATTATTCCAGACACGTCTGCAGTCCATCTTAGCTCTTTAATTAGATCAGAGTCCACAGAATGTATACTGCAAAGTGTCAACTCCTGGCAAGGCGAAAAATGTGACAATAGTATAACTGGGGACCGACCATCATCAACACCTCTAGATGCTTCACCTAAAAATGTCTCATCCGAGAAATATGAAGTAAACATACAGACAGAAAACTCCTTTTCTGGGTTGTCGGAAGATGAAAATGACTCACTTAAGTCATCACCAGAACTTAACCGAAGTTATCGTGAACTACGTTCAAATGACAGCTACAAGCTAGAGGATATGGCAAATAAAGTACGGGAATTGACAGAAAAACTAGCATCTGCAGACTTGGAGATCGAACATTTGTCATCAGTTAACAACACACTTACTAAGAAAGTAGCAGAATGCGAGCTAAAAATTAAAAAATTAACACATGTTTGCACCTCGACTTCTACCAAAAAGAAAACGTCTAATAAGAAACCTAAAGACGTCACAAGAGCTACATTGGATTTCTCTTATGTAAATCCAGAACAAGAGTCACAGAATTTAGAGAAGCCTGTTTCCATGTCGCAAGTGTCACCTGACGGACCGTCACTGAAACAAACTCCAGCATCCTGTCGGACTGTCATCGATTTGAGTACCAATATTTCGGTTCCGTCAAATAATCAAACGACTCGCAATAATGTCAACACTTATGAAAAACTATTTCTAGATGACTTCCACGAGAGAACAATTACAGGCTTGGCTAAAAGAAAGCTTATCATACTATCTGATCAGCAAGGAAAACATTTGGGAGTTATACTAAATAAAATGTACGGAAATTATTTTGACATAAAATGCTATGCAAACCCCGGAGCAGACACAAAACATGTACTGAGTTCACTGTCCAGTAGTGCAACGTCACTGTGCAAGGATGACTTTTTAGGGTCTCTATTGTATTCCATAAAATTTAAACTCCGATTTTAACAATCCATAACGTTATTCGTCATAATTTTTGCAAGTCATATTATCTTAAGTCATAATTTTAAACAGTATAAAGTGGTATTCCGATTTTCGCAGGTCATAATTATTGTTAGTCATAAAATTGGTTGGTCAAAATATTTGATGTCCATATAGTATGCCATTCCATAATTTTAAAGGCAATAAACTATTTTAGTATAGTTGTTATAAGGTCTATTTTCACGGGTCATAATGATTTATAGCCTCCTGATAAGTTAGACATAACATTTTTAACGTCATAATTTTAAAGACAATAAACTATTTTAGTATAATTGTTATAAGGTCTATTTTCACAAGTCATAATGATTGACATAAGAAGGTATTGAATTATTCGTAACACTTTTCTGGTGCACGCGTCGTAGTTCTAAGCTAACTAAACCTATTTTGAGTTTTTTAATCCATAGCGTTTCCGGGCTGCTATAAAAAAAAACCTAACATCGAAGGCTAAGGCGGGAGCTGCGCTCCGCTTCGCTCCCGCCTTAGCCTTCTAAACCTTTCCGAGTCGCTTCTGCTCTGAAACGTCTTGCTCGCTCGCTTCGCTCGCTCGCACAAATCAAATTGTTCTCAACGTAATTTCTATTACTCATATTATCTAAAGTCGTAGATGAATTAGCACTTTCAAATGTTTTTTTTATATTCGACTGGATGGCAAACGAGCAAGTGGATCTCCTGATGGTAAGAGATTACCACCGCCCTTAAACATCTGCAACACCAGGGGTATTGCAGATGCGTTGCCATCCTAGAGGCTTAAGATGGGATACCTCACGTGCCAGTAATTTCAACGACTGTCTTACTCTCCACGCCGAAACACAACAGTGCAAGCACTGCTGCTTCACGGCAGGATTAGCGACCAAGATGGTGATAGCAAGCAATCAGGGCGAACCTTACACTAGGTCCTACCACCTGCAAAAATAAGACCAGCGCTGGGAATGTATGCCTAGAAATGTTTCTGAGTATTTATCTTTATGCCTATCAATATTAATGGATTTGGTTGATTAGACCTAGACACTTTAGGGATTAAAACGATATGAGTAATAACCATTAGTACGGTGAAATATATGGCTTAAGCTATTTCTGAATAATTATTGTTATTTCTTTCAACGTTATGATTAAAAATGTATGACTTTTGTGATTATAGAATTTAATATTATGTGCCATTAATATTAGAGCTAATAAGCATTATACTGAACAGAAATTATGACTAGTGATGTTTATGTTTATAAATTATATGGATATCAATTTCTGACCATCGAAATTCGGAACAAAAAATGTATGGAAAACAAAGGGATCCCTGACTTTTTATTTATTATTACTGGGGCCAATGACACAAACCCCAACAACGTATTCGCGAACTTGTATTGCCTAATTCAACAATTAAATCATGTCAATGTTTTCATAGCAGAAGTACCATATAGCCGACATCTAAACGAACGTCCGTTGAATGTTATGTTGCAACACATTGCTAGTCAATTTGAGCATTGTGATTTTATAAGCTGTGATCACGAACCAACCAGGAACCTAAGCAGAACCATAACTTCAAAGGCAATTAAAATCTTCCACCGAATTGCCTGCTCTCTCTACACCCCGCTTTATCAGCAGGAGCTGCTGAAACGTCATCTCGCCCAAAGTAAGAAAACATACTCAAACATCGAGAGTACCTCCGATACTGCTGCTACCATCCATGAAACTGAACGTCCTAATCACAACCTGGACCATACTATAATAGTAGGATCGCCGACTGAGGACAAGTTTTTTCGTAGCAACGCAAACTGACAACATTGGGATTCTACATCAAAATATATCAGGTTCACTAAACAAACAAGATTTAAGGTAACGGCGCCTATTACCGTGATAGTTAAGGAAGTTTTCAGATGAGCCCCAAAAATTAAGGGTATCAAAGCTCCTTAACAAACGAGAATATTTTTTTTATTTAAGAGCGTTTATTGAACTTTCAGTGTCGTAACTTTTTGGGCTCGTTTTAGTTATTACTATTTGATAAAATAATTATTGAAATCAAAATACCCAAATCTTCTATTACCGTGGTAATGGACAGGCTGTGATGCTATTACCGCGAATTGAGCTTTTATTACCGAGGGTATATAAAAACAGCAATTTTCTACCATCGGTAAAAGGAACACGATTCATGATTTGGAACTTAATACCGAGGAATTAAAAAAGGTAATAACTTTGGTTCTGTATATTATATTGCACACCAAGTTGTTTTTGGAGAAAACTAAATAAAAAACTAAAATATGATTCGAATAGTGTTTCCACCCCACTGTATTTTTTTAAGCTTATGCCACAATAAATAGTGTGATATAGGTATGTATGCTGAGTAAAAGACAACATTATTTAAAAAATCTGCGCTTACGGTACTCTAAATGTGAATTATTTTAACGGAAAAATATAATGTCACTCGGTAATAGATACTTCTTTTAGAACCTATAAACGACCCAAATACAATGGAATGGGTCGGTAATAGATTCTCGTACATTCTATTACCGAGGGTTATGCGATCATACCATCGTTAATTGGCTTAATTTGGAGTATTATAAAATCTAATTCCGACCCATAAAAACAATAGGATAGAGTTGTGTTTGCATTACAAATCAAAAATACTTATTACAGCCTTGGCATATAACCAAAATTACGTAACTGGTAAGTAAACATAAAATTGTATTGCAATATTTAAACAACTTGGCAAAATAACGGTTTCTATAGAAACTACAAGTTCAGTATTGAAGTTTTTGTTAAAAATTAAGAGTTTGTTAATACTTTTCATACCACGGAAATAGTTCTTTAAAAGCCTGAATAGATCAAGATTGGAATAACCGTAACAAATTATATAAACGATCATTTATACCAAAAATAAAGCATGAAGAACCAAAATCACCACTTTAACTATTACCGTGGTATACCACGGCATTACAATCAACAGTTAAAAATGGCGCCTATCGCCGCTGTATTTTATTTTCCATTTTAATCGTATTTCCAGGTCAAAAAATATACAAAAAATATTCAGAACTCCTACAAAAAACTATAAAAATCCATTTAAAAACCATAAAATTAGTTCAATTGCCATAACTATTATGTAAAACACTAAATAAGATCAGAGTCTGCTTGTATGTGGTGTCACGCGTTAGTATGGCAAATCCTCTTCCTTCGGTGCAGTCTCGGAAAATCACGAATTGCGAGATCTTTGGTTCATTTACATACACTAGCGCTCATAGATCCGTGAGTTGATTAAATAAGCTTTTATCGTGAAATACTATTTTTTCTAAGAAATCGATCGGTTTGATTATAAAATGCGTATTTTAAATTGCCGCGGTGATGGCCGCCGATTTTGATACCCCCGGTAATAGGCGCCTTTACCTTACTGAATTTCGCTTTAGCCGACTTGGAAAAAAAAGGTATCCAAATTGATATTGTATGTTTGAGCGAAACAAATATGATGCATGGTACAGACTGCAACTTAAAGTTGAACAACTTTCATGTCACCGCTAGTTTTTGCCGCAAACACTCAAAAAGGGGCGGGGTCACAATTTTAGTTCAAAAGAATATTTCTTATAAGATCGTGAAAGAAATCGAGATGATTTCGCAATCACACATCTTTGAATGCTGCGCGGTTACTGCTTCCCAATATAATTTAACAGTTATGTGTTTGTATACAAACAGAACTCCAACGTCACCGTCATCACTTTTCTTTCATAAACTAGACGAGATGTTGCGCATTGTTTGTCAAAATAAGAGAAGACTTTACGTCCTGTGTGGAGATTTCAATATCAACACCATGAAGGAGTCATTGGTATCTAAAGAATTTGTGCAGATCCTAGAGAATTATGGCCTACGTTTGACTATTAGTGATCCAACGAGAATTACTGCTCAATCAAAAACCTGTATTGATAACATAGCTACCAGTGTACAAGGAGCCGCAGCTAATATCCATGATCTGGGGCTGTCGGACCACACCGCTCAATCCTACCAATTACCTGTGAAGAAACGACTACCCCCCCCAGTAAAATGGTGGTATGAAACGAGAAGAGATTTTCATCCAGATAATATAACAAAATTTCTAAACTGTCTATCGTGTTTAAGTTTCAGTGAGGTTTTTAATGAGACTGATGCTTCGTGCGCATTCAATGTTTTTTACGATCTATTTATTCTCTTCTACAACCTATGTTTTCCAATATTCACAGTGAAAATCAGGAATCAGCTCCATTATTCAAAAAAATTAACAACAAGAATGCGTAACTGTTGCCATAAAAAAAGGGAATTATATCTGTTAAGTAGAAAATTAAGTTATTGTAAATTACGTTATAAAAAATACTCTCGTTTATTAAAAAGGTGCATTGTAGCTCATCAAAAGACTGCAAACCTAAACTATATTAATAAGAATAGCAATAAATGTAAAGCAGTATGGAATGTCATTAAGAAGTACACCACTTCTGACTGCAACAGTAGATCTGTAGAAAAACTATTGATAGGTAATAAGAGTATTGACGACCCAGCGGAAATCGCAGAATGTTTTAATAATTTCTTTATTAATATTGTCAGTGAAAATGTATCATCTGAATGTTACGATGATATCGACTATAATATTGCCAATAGTGATTCAACTATTTTTCTTAACCCTGTGTATCCATATGAATTAATTAACATTGTAAAAAAGCTTAAAAACACTAATTCTGTTGGCTATGATGAATTGAGAACAGATAAAATTAAAAAGAGTATATCTGTTATTGCAAACCCACTTACCTATGTCCTAAACTTATCACTTGCCCAAGGTAGTTTTCCCGACGTACTCAAGAAGTCTATAGTAAAACCTGTCTACAAAAAGGGGGATAAATTCGATATGGGAAATCATAGACCAATAACTCTTATTTCCATATTCTCGAAAATCTACGAAAAAGTAATGTATAATAGATTGATAAATTTCTTAGAAAAGAAGGAAATAATAATAGAGCAACAACATGGCTTTCGAAAATCTAAATCTACCTCTTTGGCAGCATTAAAATTAATTAAAAGTGTACTAAATGCCTTAGATAACAAGGTACCTGTTTCAGTCCTGTTTATGGATATGAGCAAGGCTTTCGACTTTGTGAGTCATAAGCGACTAATAGGAAAATTATTTAGGTATGGTATACGAGGCTTAGCACTTGATTGGATCAAGACATACCTTGAAAACCGAAGCCAATGTGTTGAAATCTTGAAATATAATTGTCAAACTAAATGTCTGCAGCCACACAGGTCATCTTATGTGCTTAATAAATACGGCGTCCCTCAGGGTAGTATATTAGGGCCATTGCTTTTCCTAATATACATTAACGATCTACCTAACTACTTATCAAATGAGTGTATTTTATTCGCAGATGACACATCGGTTGTTATACCATGTAAAAACTTAGCTACATATAATGACGATATTAATAGGACATTGACCCAAATTATTGATTGGCTAAAACAAAACAATTTAAAAGTGAATCTAAGCAAAACAAATTTTATTCAATTTCATACTGACCGGGGAAAGCCACAACACTTAAATATATGCTATGGTGATGAAATTATTGAAGAAGTTCTACATACAAAGTTTCTCGGTATAACAATTGATCGTCATTGCAACTGGCAGAAACATTCAGATGATATCTGTGCTAAAGTAAATAGTTTTATATTTGCATTAAGAAGGTTATCCCAAACTGTTTCAGTAAAAGCAGCTATTACTGCTTATAACGGTTATGTAAATTCTATTCTACGATATTGTGTAGTGTTATGGGGGAATTGCAAAGATAGAACCAAAATATTTCTTATCCAAAAGCGTTGTATTAGAGCCATATTTGGCATTGGTCGGACGGAGTCATGTCGTCAGTATTTTATGGATAACTGCATTCTAACATTTCCATGCATATACATTCTTGAAGTTGCTACATTTGTTCATAAAATTAAATATAAGAACCAATTTAATGAAGTACAGCAGCTAAGTTCTCGTAAAGTCCGATCTCAGTACAGGTACAAACTACACAAACCCCCTACACGACTAGCATTAACTTCAAAGAATTCATACAATATGTGCATCTCAGTCTACAATAAAATCCCTGATGTATTCAAATCTAAAAAGACAAATAATTTTAAACAATCTATTAAGATATGGCTTGCTAAAAAATGTTATTATAGTATTAATGATTTCTTTAATGATGAAAGTTGACATATATATTTTTACGTTATGGTATTGTATTAGCTATGATAACTTGAAATTTAGTCGTGTTAATAATTGGATAAATTGTAATGACTTTAAATTGTTAATAATATCCCAGCTAAAATGTATGTACACCTGTAAAGGTAGGGTCTGGTGATACTCTATTTTCATGTATTATAATCTGCAAATGTAACCCATGTCCCACATACATCGAATAAAATTATTATTATTATTATTATTATTATTATTATAAATAAGCGGGAATTTCGTTCATTACGTTCGTTACGAGCCACTTTGGAAATAATTCTTATTAATTGAATTTCTTATTAAGTAAAAATCTTATTCAGTGAATTGCCCATGTATGAGTTCTGATGATTCTGATATTGTATGGACGGCACACCTCCTGATATAAAAGCGGAGGCCGAATTAGCAAAAAACAACTTGCTGCTGCCCAAATCCAGAGAGATAAGTATAATAATAATAATATGAATTGTTATGAGAAATTTATCAATTTTTTGTTTTATTCACCTGGCGGTTCGGCCATCAAACTTCTACTCGTCCAGGATGGCTTACTTACTGGACTCTGCAGTAATGTACTATTACCGCACAAATTACTTTTGAACACCATATGGTATTGCGCAAAATATAAATAAAAATTGGCGCATTTGGCGTTTTAGAGCAAGAGCCCGGGCCGGCCAGACATACCTTTTATCATAAAAGCTGAAAGTTTGTCTATGTGTGCCTCTAGTACAGGTAAGAATGATCCCCACCCATGATACCTGGGTAGTGGTTCCTTTGGGAGGTATCAGGTAGCAAAGGTGTATAAAATTCCATCTTACTTTCGTTATTTTATAAAACTCAATTTTTTTTATATTTCATTCATAACAACATCAAAATTCACTTTACTCATTGCCAGACACTTAGTATGGTTCCAACCCCCTGCCAGACACCCCTAAACATATATATATATATATATATATATGTTATTATATATATATATATATATATATATGTTATGTTATGATATTTTGTAATTCAATTTACGTTATATTATAACAGCTAAATTTAATATATGTTTTTTGGGGAACTATTAAACGATGTTTCCTTAGCAGCCAGACATTATCGAGGGTTCTATCATCCTGCCAGACACATTGAATTGAGCAGAAGTTGCGAGAGCGCGGAGCATATGTAGTAACTGGTAAGAGTGAAACAAGAGCATTCGGTTTATTGCGTTCTTTTACTGCGCATCAGCTGCCGTTTATTTCGAACTAGCTTTTACCCGCGGCTTCGCACGCGTTAGCTATTCCGTCTGGTAGTTTCAATTGAGATTTTCAGGATTTTTCCGAATTCCCCTGGAAATTTTCAAAATTTATATCGTGGTTTTCATTGAGGTTGTGTTGTGAATAACTGCACAAAATTTAAGACTCTAAATCCAGTGCTGAAATTTAAAAAAAAAAAAAAAATCTCTGTCCGAATTCAAATTCAAATAATTTATTCAGTAAATAGGCCGCAATGGGCACTTTTACACGTCATTTTTAAAACTGCCGGCGCTTTCGGAAAGACCATCATTGCCAAGAAGAATGCGCCGCAAGAAACGCTACATATGCTCCGCGCTCTCGCAACTTCTGCTCAATTCAATGTGTCTGGCAGGATGATAGAACCCTCGAAAATGTCTGGCTGCTAAGGAAACATCGTTTAATAGTTCCCCAAAAAACATATATTAAATTTAGCTTTTATAATATAACGTAAATTGAATTACAAAATATTATAGTTTAGGGGTGTCTGGCAGGGGGTTGGAACCATACTAAGTGTCTGGCAATGAGTAAAGTGAATTTTGATGTTGTTACGAATGAAATATTAAAAAAATTGAGTTTTATAAAATAACGAAAGTAAGATGGAATTTTATACACCTTTGCTACCTGATACCTCCCAAAGGAACCACTACCCAGGTATCATGGGTGGGGATCATTCTTACCTGTACTAGAGGCACACATAGACAAACTTTCAGCTTTTATGATAAAAGGTATGTCTGGCCGGCCCGGGCTCTTGGACCATTTGTACAAGCCGTTTGCGCATGCAAGTCGCTACGTGTAACCGGGCCTTTAGCTCAAAATTGGCAAAATATATGGATTTCATTTATCTATGCTATGGGTCCGGGTCGCACCTTTGAGTTTTAAGGTTAACAGGAAATTAAAGTACATATGTAGTATTTTTTAAAGTATTAACCTTAGCAGTCCCCCGACACCGATGACGCTTAGATAAAAAAATATTACTAGGTTCTTATACTAAATTAACTTAGGCTAATTTTGCGGGAAATCAACATGGATAACCGAATTCTTCTCAGATGAATTCGCGGGCAACAACTAGGTAGTGCATAATTATTTTTTACTTTTTAGTTGTCTATTTTGGGCGGCGTTTTTTTTGTCGGCGTTTTTTATTCGGGCGTTTTACCTAACCACTGGCAGTTAATATTTATTCACCTTCAGCTACACTTAAGGTTTTTTGGAGTATTTTTTATTTCAACTCCAAATTTGTTACTTTTACGGTCATCTCGTGAAATCCAACCGTAATATAAACTGACATAACACAGAAAAAAAAACAGAATAACTAACCTAACCTAACCTAACCAACAAAAAGTTGGAAAACCCCGGCTTTATCACTTTAAAGTACAATATCTCAAAAACGGCAGAGCTGATTTTGATGAAACGTGTCTAAGAACCATCGCTAGAAAACCTGCTATCAAATAAAAAAAACTGCATTCAAATCGGTCTACCTGTTTAAGAGCTACGGTGCCACAGAAAGACACACATAGCGGTCACATTTATAACACCCCTCTTTTTGCGTCGGGGGTTAAAAAGAGACCACCGCTGGGAATCCCTCTGGTCGCTTCGCTGGGTGTTGTGTCTCTCGATGAGAGCTAAATCATATAGATATCGTTAGTGTCGCTGCTTAAGTTGTTAAAAAAACAGGCTGAAATTTGTGTTGCATGGGAGAAATACATATTTCGTATGTGTCTAGACTCCTGTTCAGTGGTGGTGTAGGGGTTATAGCACGCAGCACGGAATGTTGAGGAGCTGAGTTCAATTCCCAGCGCTGGTTCATTTCTCTGGTTTTTTTTTTCTGTGCATCCATGTTTCACTTTGTATTATCGTTCAGTTTTACTATAATTTTCATTAAACAACTTGTACTTTACCAAAGTGGCACAATCAGCATCAATAATATCCCTATAGCTTTATTTGCATCCACGTACAGTCGAGTTTTTATATTTGAGTAAAAAAATTCTCAATTATATGTGAACACGACTCTATTTATAAATATATAATTAATTATATAATTTGATTAAAGTTCCATCTTACAGACTGTCTAAAACCAAAAAGTCGTTTTTGGGAAATTGCATACGTTTTTATAATAAAATTCCAAAAAATATTACTAAAGAAACTGATACAAAATTTAAATCTACTGTCAAGAAGACGTTAATATCTAAGGCTTATTATAAAGTTAATGATTATATCATGGACAGGGATGTTTGGAAATAATTCCGATCCGCATTAGCGATCTCTTCAAATTGCGAACCTACTGTGTTAAAAATAAAATTGTGTTAAATAATAGTATATACATAGATATCATGTATAAATTTTGTGAATCTGTTTAAAAGAAAAAATACTCGTTGAGTTTCTTGCCGGATTCTTCTCAACGGAGGTTTTTTCCGAACCGGTGGTAAATTTTTTGACGTTCATAAGTGCTTATTGTAGCCTAAATTGAATAAAGAGATTTTGACTTTGACTTTGATTGAATTTTTACTAAAAAGTAAAATAACTTGACTGTACGTAACGCCATATACCTAACACTTAAAAAAGTTTTTGGTAAAAAAAAAACATTTTTAATGCAAGATTTTTTGCTGACTGTACTTTTTGTTGTCTGTATTTGTATTGTCACAAAAACTACATTTCCATACCAAATTTCAAGTCGATGCCATTAACCGTTGAAGAGTTCCTATAGACGATCCTAGGGAACTACCAGAATTTCACTACCAGATTATTGTATTGTCACGCAATTTACAAAAGTAGACCAAATTTCAAGTCAATCCAACTGCTGGAAGTTAGTCGAATTTAACTTGCACGATTTGATTACAGACCAGACAGATAGGCAGACGGACAGACAACGGGACAGGTGAAACTAGATAAAAGCTTGTAAAACGGTGATTCACTATTATTGCTGCCTATCCATCTCAGCCTATATACGTTCCACTACTGGGCACAGGACTCCATTCACAACAAGAGGGCTTGGGCCATAGTTCCCACGCGGGTCCAGTGCGGATTGGAAACTTCACACACTGACCTACCTGCTTTAAACTTATTTCAGTGTCGCCAGTCGATTCGACCTACTTTTCTGAATTGAAAGGTTTTGGATTAATTTGAAAAAAAAAAACACTGCCATGTCATAATCGGGAACTTCAAAAGCTCCATTCAATTTCTTCGCAGGTTTTTGCGGGTTTGGGTCCATATTACTTATAAAATTAGTATGCTGGGATGATGGTGATGCCATAATATAATATTAGACCTCATGTCAACAAACAATTAGTTTTCATCATCATCATTATCATGTCAGCCGAAAGACGTCCACTGCTGGACATAGGTAGGCCTCCCCCAAGGCTCTCCACTCAGACCGGTCTAGTGCTTTTCGCATCCACCGCGATCCCGCGCGATCTTAGCCAGGTCGTCGCTCCATCTTGTTGGAGGCCTACCGACAGCTCGACAATTAGTTTTAAATATTTAAAATTAAATTTTAATTAACCAATTTTAAAACTTACGTCGCATGATGTGTTTGCCTTCGGACAATTATAGTTGGACTAATCGATCACAGTATTAACGTACTCTATGACATGTTTGCCTAATGGCTCAAACAAATAACCCATGTAAGGGGTGTCCCTAGTATGAACCACAGCGGATGTCATTATTATACAATGCAATAATCAGAGTTTAACATTTAGGAATTATTATTTAAAATAGGTGCAACTCACGCTCAAGCTTTTCCTAGGCCTGGTATTTCATAAGGGTACATTTTTTCTTAAAATCCATGGTAGCCTAGTTGTGTGATTTATGTCCTCTCAAGCACAGGATCGTGGGTTCAAGTCCGAGCTTGCATCTCTGAGATTCTCGAAAGTCATGTGTGAAATTACATTTGAAATTAAAAAAAAAGTTATAAGATCAGTTTAAAGCAATAATAGATTATTATTTTTATAAAAAAAAACTTAATCCAACCTTCAAACTACAATCTATCTTTAAATTAGTGGGTCGAATTTAAATGGCTTTAAGTGTTCAAATTAATTTTGAAATTGGTATGAAGTTTGGATGACAAAGCAGGCAGGTATAGTCAAAAAAATGCCTATTTTATAACTAACTTGTTTATTAGAATGACGTAACGATCGGATAGCCAAGTGAACCTGACTATGAAGCTTGAAGGTCTGGGTTCGATTCACGGCCGGGGCAGATATTTGTATGAAAAATACGAATGTTTGCTCTCGGGTCTTGGACATTTTCGCTACCTCTAAGAAAAGAGCGTTTTAGCTACGTAACTTCTATTCGATGCTCTCAGAACTTTCTCCTTACCGTGCCTCTTTCTAACTACAAATTCTATGTCTATTCTTATACTGTCCAGGCTATTCGGCTGTGGAATTCCTTACCGATTGACTCACGACGGGCAAAATCTCTGTCACTTTTAAATCTATGCTTAAGGAGCACTATCTGTCATCGTGTAATAATTAGCTTATTCCTAGTTTATTTATTTATTTGTTTATTTATATGTGACTGTTTATCCCATTGCCTATATTTATTTTAGACGTGTATTATAGGTAAAATAATATGTAGGTGTAGATGTGTTTTTGTTGCTTTTTAATTTTCTGATCTACTGTTAATGCACCACCTGTTGTAAACTAGTCCATCCTAATTTTTGTAAAACAAAAAAGTTGCCTGGAAAAGATCGCTCTTAAGCGATAAGGCCGCCTATTGCTTACCTTGTAATTTTCTCTGTGTGCCTGTTTTCTGTATCGCTTGCTATTTCTGGTGTACAATAACGAGTATTTGTATTGTAAGAATGTTATCTACTCGTACATAAGTAACTAGGTTTATCCGTTGCCCAGTACCCGCAGTCCAAGCTTTGATTACTTGGGACTTGGTTAATGGTTGTCAATTGTCCCATGATATTATTTATTTATTCATGTAGCCAGGGACATCCTGTATAAGTATGCTTACGTGCAAGGATCATCGACTCACCTATATTGAGTGAGGAAAACTAAAAACCAATTTTTAATGGTTACAAATGCGCATAAAATGTTTTAAATTATTTATTCGTGATGTTTAGTTTATCCATATTCTTATTAAATACCCGTGGACCGCGAGACGAGCTGTCGGTAGGCCTCCAACAAGATGGAGCGACGACCTGGGCCCAATTGCATAATAAAGTACAAACGGGCTCTGGTTAAGATCGCGGGATCGCGCGCGGTGGATGTGAAAAGCACAAGACCGGTCTGAGTGGAGAGCCTTGGGGGAGGCGTATGTCCAGCTGGACGTCTTTCGGCTGACATGATGATGATGGTAATTATTAAATAATCTCAAATGTTCAGAGTTAGGATCTCCACTTGATAAACGCGTTCCGTTTTAAGTGCTGAAATTACAAGTTACAAGATAGGCCAAATTCGATAGGTAGTACGTAATTACACGCGAGGAGAATTGTTTACAATCGTAAAATTTTGAAAAATAGGTAGATTTGAGGCCAAGGGTGGTAGACAGGTACAACGGCTTTATAAGGCGCAGGTTCGCCCACATATGGAATACTACTCTCATCTGTGTGCAGGGGCTCCCCAGTACCAGCTTCTCCCTCTGGACCGCATACAACGGAGAGCGACTCGAATAGTCGGCTGCCAACAAGTTTCTGATCGACTTGACTCTTTGGCGCTGCGTAGAGATGTAGCTTCACTGTGCATCCTCTATCGCATGTACCACGAGGAGTGCTCCGAGGAGTTATTCGGGCTGATTCCTGCCGCATCGTTTCGCTACCGACCTACGCGACAACACTTCCATCCTCACCATTTAGATGGTTGGCGGTCCTCAACTGTGCGTTTCTCTAGAAATTTCTTGCCTCGCACATCAAAACTCTGGAATGAACTATCGCCTGCGGTATTCCCGGACCGATATAACCTTCAAGCTTTCAAGAAAAGACCATACTTCTACCTTAAAGGCCAGCAACGCACTTGTGACTCTTCTGGTGTTGCAGGTGTCCACGGGCGACGGTAATCGCTCACCATCAGGCGATCCGTCTGCTCGTTTGCCCCCTATATCACAAAAAAAACGGAGGCGAAATAGGTAGATCTGGCAAAAAGTTAGTAGATGTGACAACACTGCTGTCGAAGTCGCGGGTTAAAACTAGTAATGTAATAATATATTTTAACTACCTCTTAAAGATTTATTCTTATCTCTGTTTCGGTAATTTCCCTGCGACCCATTATAATTGTGTACCTTCCCCATTCAATAGTTCAATCATTCGTTCGTCAGTAGATGGCACTACGCGTTAAAAATTAATATATTATTTGCGTACTTGAAACTCGTTTTCCCATAGATGGGACCTAGCTAGATTGATCTTTCAACCCAACTATATCAAAATTGGTGCTATCGAGTGTTTTCGAGGTTTATAGGTTTATTACGGATGAATAAAAATATATATAGTAGTATATACATAGCGCACCCTTCGTGCAAGAAACGCGTAACAGACGAAGAAATACTACTTTTCAGGAGAGCAAAAAAACATCCTCACACTTTATTATCATACACAATATTGACCTGGACAAATGTATAGATAAAAAATCGCTTCTAGTAACAGGTATTACACTTTTTTATAAAATACATTCATTATGACAAGAAAATCGTCAACAACTCCGAAAGACTTTGATATGACGATTTTTGTCTTTTTTTTTGTCGACTAAGGTACTCCAACCGGACCCGCCGTAGATATTTACTGAAAAAAAATTGGATCGTATAATGATTCAATTTCAATGACCATGGTAGCGATTTGCTGTCATTGCCTAAGTAAAGATATAGTGAATAATGTATTTTCATCGTATTTTGTCGGATAAAGAAAGAAAGAAAAAAGCTAGTTGAGAAAAAAAGATAAATGCGAACTTAAATACTACCTATATGGACTAACTAGCTTTTGCCCGCGACTTTGTTCGCGTGGAATTCGGTTATCGCGCGCTGTTCCCTACGGGAACTGCATTTCTCCGGGATGAAAAGTAGCTTATGTCACTCTATGCCCCATAAAATATATCTCTACGCCAAAAATCACGTCAATCCCTCGCTCCGTTTCGACGTGAAAGACGGACAAACATACAAACACACACACTTTCACATTTATAATTTCACATAATATAGGTACCTGTATTTGAAATATTCAAAACTTCCCAGAGATAAATAATATCCCTAGGCACAAGTGATGAGTGACACGAGCAATTCTCATATACATATACTCGTAATCAGAATTTCGGAAACGGCTCTTAACTATTTGGATAAAATTTAGTACGTGGGGGTTTTCGGGGATGACAAATCGATCTAATCGATCGAATGGTCTTATCTGTGGGATAACGCTTATTATCGAGTTTTATTCCGAGAAAAGCTCGGTAGCCCAGGTACTTAGTAACTACTCGAGGATCCCGGGTTACCTAGCTACGCTACTGCGCTGAGAATCCAGATTCTAGACTAAGCGAAAGTAAGCACATTATCTTCAAATTATCAAGAAGCGATCCACCTACAGAATTTTTCCTTTTTCTTTTGCAATGTATATTCCAATCCGTAACTGTTGAGCTTTTGATCCTTCTCTTCGCTAGTTTAGTTGAAGTGTAGTTGCATTTGTTACCTATCACTCAATCTCATGCCTCTGCCTGCATTTCATATCATAGCATTCAATTTTCAAGGACTACCATGGACATGTTTAAATGAAGCCTTTTTCTGTTTGGTCTTGTATCGATTTCTTTCATTCAATTCTGTTAGCTAAAATTCTATTTTTTTTGTCTTGTTTTGATCTTTTCAGTTCATTTTTGAAGGCGGGTTTTTGATTTTTAAATTATTATTTTAATTCCAGAGGTTTTGTATAATTTTTAAAAGCTGGCAATTACAGCCCACTGACTCTCCTTGAGTTGTTGGTGTTCATTGACCGGTGGTGACCATTTTCCATCAGATGACCCGCTTGTTCGTTTATCTCCTCTTATAATAAAAATAATGTTACACTGCTGTAGTCCGAAACCATGTGATTATACACCGGATTACACAGTTAAATCTAATACACTACGCTATATCCAGGGTCTTAAAATGATTTGATTTTTATTATTTCTTTCAACCATTTGTTTTATTTACACAGCCATACGACATGATACGACCCAAGACAAAAGGATGCAACCCGGGTTCCAGCATTTCGTGATAACAGCGCCTAGAATATTCTAATTCATGCAAGCTTGGTACTATGGTCGGGGTCATAATTCGTGAGACAACTTTGACAAGTCAATGACAGTTAAAGGGTTACCAGGGTTCGACGAAATTAAATAGTGATGTAGCCGATATCGATATTCATTGTCATTTCGACTAAATGGTTTGCTAAGAGGGATTTTTTTGTACCAATTCGGGAATATTATTGTTGCCATTGTCATTTTCATGAAAGTTAAAAAAAGTATTTTACAATCTTTATGCTGTAAGTATCGTCCTGTGCGAATAATAATTTCATTTTATTGTGATTATAGCGATGGTTCTAACGATCAAATCCAATGTGTGGTCAGATCTAATATTCAAATTGTCAAAATAAATACAAATTTCAAATCAATTTTTGATACGATTTTTGTGAGAACGATTCGAGAGCACACGATCCGATCCGTGTATCGTTTTAGAGGGCCTACTCCGAAGTTCGAAAATCGAAGTTTGTATCGTACCGTCCCTCTCGCTCTCGTATCAAATAGTATAAAAGGGTCAGAGGGACCGCACGACACGAACTTCGAGTTTTGAGTTTCGTAGTAGCCCTGCTGAGGTTTATGATCCATTACGATTCAAAGTGAAAAATCGACGAATGACCCGCACCGGCCCCCGCCCCTGGCCCTATATACTACGAAGTGTAAAATTCGAACTTCGTATCTTGCCATCCTACTGGGGTTAATATCGTTTAAAATGAGAGTGAGAGGGACCGGTACGATAAAAACTTCGAATTTCGTAGTAGTCCCCCTGGCCCCGCCAATCGCTACATTATCGGTGACAAAGTGGCGTCTCTTATGAAGGTAATGATGAAATTATTACTTGTTAGCGCCCCTTGGTGACGACAATCATATCATGTGTATATAAAATAAATAAAGCGGATTTAAGGTGAGGCCAATCAAAACAATAAAAGAAATAATTGTCGTTGGTTTGTATTTGCACTTCTTTCAATGATTTTACATTGCAAAGTAAATTATTAAACTAATTTGGTATTGTCACCATACATATTGGATAAATACCACTAAAAGCCAATGCCGTGATATTTTTTAATATCGACACGAACAGCACTATCGTGACTGTGGCAACACTTGTGCACAATGAATTGTCAAACTTGTCTCACGAATTATGGCCCCGACCATAGTTCGATCCACAATCCAGCACTATATAGTTCCATTGAGATGTTCGATATGACATTATACTGTAGGTAACCCCAAGTTTTGAACGAATGAACTAAAATGATTTCTTTGCTCACCCGCGACCTTAAGATAGCTAAGTCTATGCAAATTATGCGTGTTCATGCAGTTCCTCCACCTCCACACTGTAAGAACACACACAAATTACACAAACCCATCTATCACCACCACCACAACACACTGACGCGTTTCGAACTCAACCAGAGCTCATCTTCAGAGTGACACAACCGTACACCATGCTACCAGTTGTTAGACTAACAAACCACCACCACTGTTTTAATTTGCCAAACAAAACAAAAAACTACCCGCAAAATATTAATATATTTTAACTATGCTACAAAACTACCTTGATTTTTTAATTTTTATTTATTTTTAGTCAAGGCATGTTTTACTAACTATCGTTGCTAAAATTAGACCCAAGCCGTAGCAAGGGAGATGACACTAAATTTATCTGCTCATTAATAATAGACCCCATACTATTGTACCTAATTATCTCCATACATTCTAACACGTCGAGACGAAACCCCTTATCACAGTAATGCAACACTTCATACGAATCTGAGTCTGATATTGAATGATTTAATTCTAACAGATGCTTGGCAAAATTAGATCTATCAGGATGTTCGTTCCTATATGCCGATACATGCTCTTTAAACCTAGTATTATACTAGGTTTAAAGAGCATGTATCGGCATATAGGAACGAACATCCTGATAGATCTAATTTTGCCAAGCATCTGTTAGAATTAAATCATTCAATATCAGACTCAGATTCGTATGAAGTGTTGCATTACTGTGATAAGGGGTTTCGTCTCGACGTGTTAGAATGTATGGAGATAATTAGGTACAATAGTATGGGGTCTATTATTAATGAGCAGATAAATTTAGTGTCATCTCCCTTGCTACGGCTTGGGTCTAATTTTAGCAACGATAGTTAGTAAAACATGCCTTGACTAAAAATAAATAAAAATTAAAAAATCAAGGTAGTTTTGTAGCATAGTTAAAATATATTAATATTTTGCGGGTAGTTTTTTGTTTTGTTTGGCAAATTAAAACAGTGGTGGTGGTTTGTTAGTCTAACAACTGGTAGCATGGTGTACGGTTGTGTCACTCTGAAGATGAGCTCTGGTTGAGTTCGAAACGCGTCAGTGTGTTGTGGTGGTGGTGATAGATGGGTTTGTGTAATTTGTGTGTGTTCTTACAGTGTGGAGGTGGAGGAACTGCATGAACACGCATAATTTGCATAGACTTAGCTATCTTAAGGTCGCGGGTGAGCAAAGAAATCATTTTAGTTCATTGATATGGACCTCCGCAAAGTAACGCCTGATTCAATAAATTTTGAACGAATGTTGAAACTTTCAAGCGCCATAAACTCAAATCAACGTTTTCAACTTTGCCGCGTTTTTTATAACATAACAGGGTCGCATAGTCACTTAAAATTGCGTAGTATCATCCTACAAACTGAAATATAGGTGCACAGAAAAACCAGAAAAATAAGACCAGCGCTGGGAATCGAACCCAGGTCCTTGACATTCCGTGCCGCGTGCTATACCTACCGCTACACAACCGCTGGACAACGATACAGGTATTTCTCTTATGCACCACATATCTCAGCTTGTTTGTTTCTTATTTAGTCACTTAAGCAGCGACACTAGCGACATCTATGCTGTAGCCCTGATCGAGAAACTTTCAGAACTCCGTTGGAACTAACCGCTCACCCGGACAAGAGATAGCAATCAAATTAAGATTGGTTTTTAAGATTCCATAAACCAATCTTAGTATCGGCCTATTACTTTTATTCCTTATTTTTCAGTGCAACCTGAAGACGGCAACATACGCAGCATGGTCCCAGAAAATGACGTGATGGATCGCAATGGCCAGATTGAGTCCTACCACGGTTACCGGGATCTGCCGTTCGTATGCAAAGTGGAAGCCAAGAGTGCGCCGTACAACGAGGAATGTGATGTTTATGCTAAAGGTAAAATGGTTCCCAGCATCCGCCAGCTTTCCCTGAGCAGTACAACTTAGAGTTCTTTAAAAACCCAGGCAAGTGCGAGTCGGACTCGCGCAACGGGGGTTCCGTACACATTATAGGTATGTAAGTAAACGGGAATCGTGGCTTGAAGGTATTTATCGCTTTTTCCGAGTGATTTAATACATCCAGTGTATGCAGAGCCCTACTCTTAAACAAAATGTACGCAGTGTGGGGTCAGCTTATATTGGCATTGATATTTACAGACGGACATAAAAAAAACCAAGATTTTCAGACTTTTCTAGTTGGTTATGTTAAAATACTTACTTTTATATCAAATTTCAAGATTCTGAGTTCACGGAAACTACCCTGTAGGTTATGATTCCCTTGCGAGTTTCGAAAATTTGCGGAAATTTGCAGCATAAACGGCTGCATCTTTTGATTGCGTTGGCTTAGAAGTTTGATTTTTTCACAGCTCCAAGGGACAGTAGACCTCGGTATTTAATATTAATTTCAGCTTGATACCTCCACGCGTTCCCAAGAAAAAGCGTCTTGACAGACAGACAGACGGTCAAAAAGTGATCCATAAGGATTCAGTTTTTTCCTTTTGAGGTACGGAACCCTAAAAACGAGCCTACCAGTCTCTCTAAGAGCCGGAAATATTGCTTCCCATCCCGTGACCAGCATGTTGGTTCCCCCTTCTTTTATGTGTAAAAATAATAAAATATATACACTATAAAGGCACGTCAAAATAGCTAAACACCTTCCTAAATACCAAAATACATAGACAATGGAATTTTTATACTTCTGACCAAAAATTCAATCAAAAAAAAATCTGAACACGCTTTACATCGTTAACCCTTTACCAGGCCCCGAAGAACCAGCGTGTTTTAATACGTACATTATATGCTGTTGCAACCGTATTGAACGCCTTGTAAAAAATGTATTTTTGAAAGTCGGAGATCTTCCTTTAAACCAGAAATCAAAATCTGGGTTACGGTTATCCCATCGCCTGTCTAAGTAATGAACTGTCATACTAGATTTTGTCTTATTATATTCTTGATCAGGCCAAGGGATATATTCCACCCACATCTTATATCGGTTATAACAGTCAAGGTTTAACTCCAAATTTCCTACGAAACATTATATCAATCGCTGAAAACATTATTTTATGATTTTCATTCATGACACGCTTTTAAACCCAATAATATATCTTTAGCAGCCGTTTAAATCCACTTGACCAGTGATGTTAGATGTGATCTACAAGAAGAAATTCTTCAGGGAAAGTCTTAATATAAGTTATAAGGAGATTTCATAGCTAGGTACATGAATTCGCTCTAGGTTGAACACAAAAACTGTTTTATTACTTACGTGAGTTTTTATGATATGACGACAATTTACCGGGCCATGGGAAAAATAGCTCCCACACAGTTAAACTCTAATAAGGCCATGGGATAATATCAATCCACATCCTAATTCTGGTCATACACAATAATGCATGAATATTTAGCAATGTTTACGATTACATTAGCTTTCAATACTCAAAATCTACAAAATATCAAAAAATTGTTCGACCTTTTACCTACCTCTGTACCTACCTACTTCTGTTTCATAGAAATTATGGAAAGTGTGCGAATTTCTCCGTAATTTACTGAAATTAGCGTTCAAGTGAATTTAAATGGCTGCCAAGGATATATTACGCAATTTAGAAGCGTGTTGTGAATGAAGATCATAAAATAATATTTTCAGGGATTGACAAAATATTTTGTAGGTGGTTCGGAGTTAAAACCTGACTACGGTAACCGATGTAAGATGTGGGTGGAATATATCCCTAGGCCTGGTAAAGGGTTAACAATAGAATCGTATACTCGTACATTATACATTAAGTATTCGACTGTACATAAATACGTATTAAAAAGACTGAAGGACTAAAGAGAACTTTTTTTTTATCCAGGTATCTACCCAATTATAGTTCAGGGTTTTTGATACCTTCAGAATTTTAGATGGCTTACGAATTCACTAGCAAGACAATAGTTGAATTAAAGACTCTAAAAGTTTGTAGAAAGGTGAAGCTGCGATACCTTTTAAATATAGAATCTTGGAGTACATTAAATAATTTTTATTTATGTATTTCAGATTACGTCTCAAAAATTTCGACCACTGGCAGCTGTTATAGAGTAGCCACCATTCAAGCCAAATGGGATGAAGCATACGCAAACTGTCAGTCCGAGGGGGCGCATCTGGCGATCATCAACAATGCTGGAGAACTAGAAGTTGTCAAGAATATGCTCCAGAGTACACCAAGCTATATAGAAGGATGGCAGTTCTTTGTGGGCATCAGAGCGGAGAGGACTGAGCTGCGTGTGTTTAAGACTGTCCTAAGTAAGTTATGGTTTTCAACTTAAATTCAGTCGTCAAAGTCAACATATCGTCAACATAAATGTTGCTGAAAGACGTTCGCTTCCGGACATGGTCTCCCCTTAAGAGCGCCACAATGACCAGTCTTGTAGGCACTAGAGTTATTAGTACATCTTATAGGGGGCTTACCTACGCTGAGTTCTCCAGTACGATTCAAGAACACTTTGACCCCAACGGCCCTCAATTCTTTGAGCAATAATTATTGTGTACTTTGTTTCCTCTGGGGATTAAATTAAACATCGAGAAATATTGTGACTAAATAACCTAACCATAAAAATTTCATGCCGAATAGATGACACTACGAGTATACTGGGACACTGCCGGACACTCAGACTTTACTGCGTGTAATTTCAGTAATATCCGAGTTTTACAAGCGTATCCAGTTACTTCTGTCATCATCATTATGTCAGCCGTAGCAGGACGTCCACTGTTGAGTATAGACCTCCAGTTGCTTCAGTTGGAAGCGAACTGCATCCACTATGAAGCCGCAGCTTTAATCAGGGCATTCGTCCATCTCGTCGGTTGATGTCCATTCCAGAACTCCATTCGAGAACTTTTCAGCCACAACGACCCAAGCTTCGTACAGTTTGATAATTGAACTTCCCACTTTCAGATCAAACGCTAGAAGAGGTGGGTTACCAGCCGTGGGACGACAACGAGCCGAACAACGAATTCGGCGTAGAGTACTGCGTGTCTATACTCCGGCGCAGCGGGAAATACAACGACACTGTTTGTGGGAACCGCTATTCGTACGTGTGCGAGAAAGAACGCCGCGTCTAAAGAAGTGGACTAATCGTCCATTAATTACATTACAAATACAATAAAAAATTTACCTACAATGACTCTTCTTGAACATCATTACAGCGGTTATAGACCAAGGGGCTGTTTCACCATCCACTGATTAGTTAACTGACGATTAAATGTGGTGCCGTCTCCGTCTATTCGAACAAAACAAATAGAGACGGCATCATCATTTAACCACCAGTTAACACTAATCCAGCACTATTACACAAAACTTCTTTTTTGTTTCGATTGTTAATTTCTTGTTTCCTTTTAACCCGGGTACCTAACGGTGTTGTATACTTGGCAAGTGGGTGAATAATAATAGTTATTATAATTACGTTTATGTACTAATGTTTTTCAAAGTCATAAAATATATAATATGTTTCATAGTTTACAAGTTATCTATTTATGTAGTCTTATGTAGGTATAGTAATAAAACTATAGTATATCTTTGTAGCGGTCCCAGGGTCACCAACGGTGCTGGCTGAAAATCAGCGCTGAGGTGTTTATTATTAACGCTTCAGCATTATGCTGAGCCAGTGTCCGATTTACAACCACAATGACGCATAATTTCCTATGTGTTGTCTATTTGTACTTAATGCCATTGTTGTGTCTTGTGTTGTGAATAAATGTATTTTCTTTCTTTCTTCTTTCTTTCTTCTAATCAATGGATGGTGAAACAGCCCCTAAGCGTTTTTTACGCTACACACCCAAAAAACGCTAGTCTGGAACCGTCCTTAGGACAGAATTACAAAAAAAAATACTACATTGGTAAGTTACAAAAACGCAATGAGCTGCTTTACCGCTACAGGGCGATCTCTTCAAAAGAACCTTTGGGAAGGTAAAGAAGGAAGGATCATATTAAAATAGGTGGTGTACAGGTGTTGATAGGAATTAACTCGTAATTAATTAAATGATTACTAGCCATGGTGGCCTAGTGATTTGACCTATCGCCTCTCAAGCTGAGGGTCGTGGGTTCAAACCCCGGCTCGCACCTCTGAGTTTTTTGAAAGTCATGTGCGGAATTACAATTGAAATTTACCACGAGCTTTGCGGTGAAGAAAAACATCGTGAGGAAACCTGCACAAACCTGCGAAGCAATTCAATGGTGCGTGTGAAATTCTCAATCCGCACTGAGCCCGCGTGGGAACTATGGCCCAAGCTGTTCTGAGAGGAGGTCTGTGCCCAGCAGTGGGACGTATATAGGCTGGGATGATGATGGTGAATTAGCGACACCATGGAGACACCATGATACAAACGCCATCTAGCGACATTTAACTTGCCAAGAAACTTTAGTTGGGATAGGATGCACATAAAGGGCCCACGGAAAGAACGTATCTTATCACCTTTTTTTTTTAATTGAGACTTTAACGAAAATACAAACTGAAACATGGATGCTCAGAAAAAAACCAGGAAAAGAGACCAGCGCTGGGAATAGAACCCAGGTTCTCAGCATTCCGGGTTGCGTGCCATACCCCTACACCACTATTGGACAGGAGTCGACACAAATTTCTCCTACGCACCACACATTTCAGCCTGCTTTTTCTTAGTCACAAAAAATACATTACATGGAAAGAAATATATATTATATTTTTAATTTTAAATAAATGGTAACCGTGGTAAGTGTTCGTGATGACTAACTTTCAAACCGCTATAACTCAAAAAGTTGCTAAGGTGACACCTTTCCGTGGACCCTTCATATGATGCAATAAAAGAAGAACACAGAAAAACACAAAGTTTAGATCTAATGAAAGTTTTCTCTTTAATGGCCACTTGCTGGAAACACATAAATCTCGAGTTAGCGTTAAGCTTAGTTTATTAGTGTCAAAATGTATGGAACTGTCAAGCTTAAGCCAGGCTTAACAACTAAATTTAGATTTATTTTTACCTGCAAGTGGGTCTAAGTAATTATAATGAAAATATACTTACTTTCAATTAAGTGATATAAATTATTAAAACTACAACTAGGTAGATATGTACACATTGTCAAGTCGACAGTTAAATAAAATACATAAATTTGTACATCTGTCTGTAGCTATACATAATATACTCGTATGTAGTTATGTAGGTATATTATAATAAGTTTCCAACTAATTTTACTGAATAAGCAATCAAAAATGGTCCATGTAGTTATAAAGAGTGCCGACGATGGCTGCCACACTAGGAATTTTATTGCAATTAAAGTTTCTTTAAAAATAAATTAATATTTTTTAGTAAAATATTCAGAGAAGTATTATTTTTTCAATTTTGCAATTATATTTTTTTATTTGAAATCCAGCTATGAGGCTGTGAGCAATCCTGCTGCTGCGCTGCCTTTAAGAGCGTTTATAGTACCTGCTGAGCTGGCAATGTTGCATTTTTGTTAGTTTTTCTCGATTATTCCATAAAAATTAATAATGTTGCCATCAGGCAGAATACTTGTTAATGTATATGTAAATATTTATGAAACTGATAGTTTTACACTCTTTAAGTACCGTCTTTATTAGCAATAGAAACTTTTTATTTCTGCAGCTGTTTCTTAAGCGAAACTTCGATTTGATTTTTTAAATCTGCATTTTGCTCATGTTGCCTATTCGAGGCAATTAGTCGGCAGGCCTCTTTGGCTTCGCTGACTTCTTGTACATCTTCGATCACTTCGGCCTCTTCGGCTTCTTTTACTTCGGCCTCGTCGAGCAGCTCTCTGTATGTCCGGTTAGCCAGCGCGGCGCGTTCGCTGTCTGACAACCGCATTGATCGTCTGTGCAAGATCTGGTGATAGATACAAACATGATTAGATATAGGTTAGGTACTTTATTTTTTATTACACGCTTATAACTAGAGACTGGATGATATGCAACGCAAAAAGCTTAAAAATGCGAGAATATTAACCCAGAAAAGTTATGACAGAAATAAAAGTACGCTTTGAAATGTGTTCACCAATTCATTTTCGGAAAAAAAAAATCTTAATCATGAGTAGAAAAAAAACATAATTTGTAAAGTAAATTTCTTTCTTTCTTTCTTTCTAAAATTATATACAAAAGGAGAAAGGCTGGTTAGCGAGCCTGGGTTATAGGGAGCCTTGGTTTGACCTATGGATACCAAAATATTACCGAGAGTGATCAGTAACGTAACACATACCATGCTTTTTCTCTTGACATCTGTCTTCAAGTCTTTTAACTTTTCTTTATTTTTTCGACGCAGAAATCCACACTGTGAAATAAAAGAAATGAGTATAAGTATTTTAATGTTTTTCAAAACAATTCCAGACCCCCAAAAACCTAGTTTAATAGGCGTGCTTTATACTATATCTATGTTATGTTAAATGAAGGGTCCACGGAAAGAACGTGTCTTGACTAGACTTTTTGAGGTATAGCGGTTTGAAAGTTAGTCAAGACGAACAATTACTATGGTTACCATTTCTTTAAAGGTTAATAAATAACCTAACCTAACCAAGAAAAAGTTGGAAAACCCCCGACTTTGTCACTTCAAAGTTCAATATCCCAAAAACGCTAGAACCGATTTTGACAAAACATGTCTAAGAACAATCGCTAGAAAAATTGCTTTTAAACAAAAAATCGTATTCAAATCGGTCCACCCGTTTCAGAGCTACGATGTTACAGAAAGACACAAATAGCGGTCAAATTTATAACATCCGTCTTTTTGCGTTGGGGTTAAAAAATGTATTTTGTATTGCTTTCAGTCATAATACTTCTAAGTCATAGTACTTTGCGAGCTCTACATTTTAAGATTAAAATCTCAATTTAAAAAAGGTGACTAGACATTCTCTTTCCGTGGACCCTTTAAATGTTGTTATATCAAATACCCGTTATATAAAGTGATAATCCCTACTTCTCTACTTTTAATATTATAAATGCGAAAGTAACTCTGTCTGTCTGTTACGTTTTCACGTCGAAACCACTGAACCGATTTTGATGAAATTTGGTAAGTAGGTAGTTTGAACCCCAAAGATTAACATACAATACCTTTTATTTCAGTAGAAGGCGCCACCACGCGATAACCTAGATCCGCGCAGACGAAGTCGCGGGCATTAGCTAGTTATTTATATCATACGAAATTACATTAAATATTATTGCTGCTAAAATTATAGCAAATACATAGGTATATATTTTTATATTGATCGTTACGCACTCAAGCTTAACACCTAAGCCTAAGCCAACAATGTGTTGCAGCCGTTGTAGGTAGGTAGACGGGCGAATATTCGAGCGTTTTGACCGCGCGGTCAAACGTTATTAGCGTCCCACGTTTATTATAGAGCAACGGAGTCACTAGAATTTTAATCACGCCAAATTCAGCATCGGCATTGTCTTAAATTTTCACAAAAAAATAACCCTGAGCATTAGCTCTTTTAATAACACCTGTGAAAACATTATAATGACGAAAAAACGCTGCAAAAACGTTGAATATTCGCCCAGGCACTTGATACAAACCTCGTACAGCGCAAACGCCAGAAGGCCCAAAATAAACAGGCCCACAAGAACGGCCACCACAATGATCCAAATCGGCACAACGAGAACCTCTTGCAGCGTTAGAGTTGTGGTCACACTGCAAAAGTAAAATGCATCTTTAATCTTTATAGATTCGATTTGTGGCATTCGAGCACGGCGGATGTAGACAATATATAATTTTGCTATTTCTGTTTCTTTGGCTAGTTGAAGTATAATTTTGATAATGTTTTATGCGGCGATTAACCTTAACAGTGAACAGTGATCACAAAATTCTATACTGCTCTCGTGTCTGACATTTTTTAATGCGCAAGTTGTTTCCACGTGGTTTCTGGAATTTTACTATCAAGTTACAAAAACTACAATCACCGTACAACGTTGCCTCTCGAAAGAGAATACTTAGACACTGGCGAAATTGTCTTATTAATTAGGACAGAAGCCATATTAAAAAAAAAAAAAATAGAATTAATCTTTATAATGAAGCAATTAAGTACGTGAGTGTATTGTTCTGGGCAAAAAAACTATATAGTCTAGTGGAAGAGATTATTAAATTTTTTACTAAGATGAAATTGATTAAAAACTTGTAAAATTCATTAATTAATAAAATACATACGATTTTCCCAAATCTTCGTTTTCAGAGTCAAAGTGCAGGCTTAGTTCAGTGTGGACGGTAATGTTTGAGGTCTCTGATATTATACCATCTGAAATAAAAAAAAGCATGTTTCTGACAAACATTTAATCCATCAGCTGCTCACTAATCAAAAAACCGTGCCACACACCATATTGACATTCCAGGTGAAATATCCCTAGATGATGTTAGTATCCTTAGGTCCGTTTAACGTTTCAGAGTTGCTTGCGATTGGCTCATTTAGTTATTTAACCAATCACGAGCCTCGCGTGCACTCACCCCCAAGCCTGCTTGTAGTTTGTACAAACTGACAAAAGACGACTACAAATCAACGCACGTAAAAGGAGCTTCTGGTCCTGGCGATATACCAGCGCAGTAAGCGAAATACGGACCAAATTGGCGGCGGAGCAGTGGGAGACGCGGGAGGGGGCGTATGAGCGCGCGCGCGACCGTCACGCCATTGGCTTGTTAGTTGACAGATGCGCAGACGTATCCGCTCCACTAGCCACCCAGACCTCTTATTACGTGTGTTGACTTGTACTTACCTGCTTATTTACTTACTTTATGTACAGTAAAGAGTTACAATACAATATAATACTTACCTAATTTACCAGGCGGCACAAAGAACGGTATAACGACAGTAACACTGTCCTCCTTGAACAACTCCCCGATGTCACAGGTGAGCTCGACTGCATCAGTGTCCCCTATCTGGTTGCGGACTTCGCACTTCTTGCTCAGAGCATCGTCTCGGTATACCTGTTACAAAACAAGTAACAACCGTGTTAATTAGCCAGTTTTTCGTTGTTAAATTTATACGCGTTAGTGTCAAATAAATAAATACTTACTATGAGAACAATAGGTACGCTAATATCCTAAAAAATATAATTAAACAATACTGGACCTGATTACATAACAAAGTACAAGCTAAATAGAAATAGCAATTTTGTACTGAAATTCGATAATACTATTAGCTTGTACTTTGTTATGAAATGGGGCCCTGAATTATCAAAAAAATATTGGACACTAATTTTATGAATGTGAAAGTTTGCGTAAGTCTGTTTGTTACTTCATTAAACCCATTTTTCCCTCGACGTGTCTATCCACCCTCGCCGTACCGCTCGGGTGGCTGTATGGATATCTAGGGTAAAATGACTCGTTTTATGCTCTTGTTGTACACTATTTGATTGACACATTCTTATTACGCTCATGGTATGTTACGGTGTAATGAGTAGAGCCTTTAGACCGGATATCTACTGGCTAATATTGAAATTATATACCTGTATCGTGTCGAGCTGGAACTCAATGGAGGGATTCTTTTGCAGGAAGAGCGTGCAGTTGACCGATTTCCAGTTTGTTCCCTTCGTGTTGGTTATCTGAAATTATATATTTTTTTAAACTTGCAACGTAGATCGCATTAGTTACTTAGTTATTATAACTTTTTTATTCTTTTACTCTCAATGTGACAAAATCAAATGTGGTAAAGGCAGGTGTGCTTTCGGAAAGACCATCTTTACCAAAAAGAATGTGCTGCAAGAAACTTGGCAGAAAATCATTTTTTCAAAACAAAATATAGTATATAGTAATTATATGTAATTACAATCATCGTAACTATGAAACTACGCTCACCACATTACTCTCTAAAAGAGCGTTTATACCTATTGAACTGGCAACGTTGCATTTTTGTTAGTTTTTCTCGATTATTCCATAAAAATTTAATGAAAATTCAAAATATGGTCTGATAGAACACTTCTTAATATTGTCTACTCCGAGACCAAGTCTACCAAGTCCGGCCTCCTGATAAATAACTAGGTATGATTTTATAACCGGGCGGGACATATTGCTTATATCGGCCTGTACAAAATACGCGTTCTTGAATCTACATAAACACGACGACGTCTGTACACGCGTCAATGTGTGCGTAAGATTTACAGGGCTGGCTTTCGCAATACCCTAGTACTATAAGTACGACCAATGATATTAACATTATAATTTATTTTAAAGGTACTTAACTATATTAAACATTTATTGTTATTATTTTATTTTTATATGTAGGTATGGCTTAGATATAATTGCTTAAATAAATGTAAACATTAATCTTACCTATTTATTTAAACCTACTTAAAATGTGTCTGTCTGTAAGCATTATTATTTTCAATTACAATAGATTTCCGATTGCAAACTTCAACGAATTATTCAGTGGGTAGTTATTTCATGTATAAATCGAGATAGTTTCAGAAATTATTATTTATTTATAAAAGGAAGTAGGTAGGTAGGGTACCGTTACCATTTCGCAAAATTATTGCTCTCGAACTTAGTGCCGAGCGGCCGACATAAATCGCTTTGCGCATCTACTGCTTTCCTGCGGTTTTTCTGTAATCTACGCTTGAGGGGTGGGGTAACTCGAATCGGTGCGGGGCGGAGCGTGGCCATCATTCTGTACGTTAGTACTGTTATATATTCGGTGACCATGCTTTAAATCGGAGACATGTCCATGACCCTACTGTAGTGGATACAGTTAAGCGGAGCGATGTTAGGAAACGCGTTTCTATTGGTTTATGAGAAACACATTCTTCGCAAAACATCCTCGCTCATCTATGGTGGTAACACACACAGCCTTTCGGGTCATGAACCTCGAAGCGGGTACTTACGGTGTATGTGTGATGAATTGTTTTTCCAAATACGTTTACTTCGGTTCGGGTGAGACTGACTATTTCGCCTTGGTCAGTTTTTCTGTAAGTGCAAAGTAACAGTTTTTAATAAATTACGGGTATTTATACAATCGACGCTTGAAAGGAGAAATTGACTAAGCGACATTTTTTTAAGGTAGCTAGTGAGTTATATGTATACATATTTTGAATCAGTAAAATTATAATCAAATAAATACAGATAACTCACTTCTTAAATCGAGTTTAGCTCGACATGTTCCTGGCTAATTTGTGGCCCTTCCTCCAAGAGCGACAATGCGACATGGCGGCTGCTGCAAAACGCGCTCGCTTTGCTCCTAGTTTCTTAGAGGAAGGTCTATGAATTAAGCTGAAACATGTCGAGCTAAACTCGATTTAAGACGTGAGTTATTTCATTAAATTTTTATTTACCCGTCAATCCTGATGCCACTGTTGTCATTCTTGAACCGTACGTTGATGATTTGAGGGTCTGCCGCCGGGACGCTGGTATCACAGTGGTTGAACACGTCTACTTGCAAGCTCATGTTGCGGCTTTCGCTGTTCAGCGACGTCATGTCCAGTTCAAAGGCCGTTTCCGCGCCAATGTCCTGAAAATAGAGACTTCTGTTTTACTATAGGCCACCATAATGGTGCTCCCACACTGGCTGTTATAAGTGTCATATAAGATATTTGAAAATACGACAAAACGGTTCGAGAAAAGGTAGATGTGTTCCGCATTCTTTTTTTCTTTTGTTGCCAAGACGAAAAAAAGACGCCGCGGGGCACTACTTACCTTTTCTCGAACCGTTTCGTCGTATTTTCAAATGTTTTATAATGGTTTTAAAATCTTATAACAGCCAGTGTGGGAGCACCATAATAGGTTAGCGGAACGCATGTTGAGTAAGTAGAGCTGGTGAAATTACATAGGCTTCTTCTTGTTCCCATGGGATCAGTAAAAAATTTCGACATTTCAACCACTAAAATTACACGGATGTTTTTTATGCAACGATAATAAAAATCACGACGTAATTTTATTATAATCCCGGAATTTGAATTCAACTAATTATTATTGTAAGGGTTAAAAGTGTTTTTCAGTAGAACTAAACCGCACCCATTCGGAGTTGCTGGCGAGCGGGCCTTGCAGTTGGCAAGTGCGCTGGCGCACGTTGTCGAACATGCAAATAGCTGCCGGAGACCGTAGCACTGTGACGTCGCCCTCCACCTACACACCAACCGACTTCATTATTTAAATGTCTTCCCACACCATAATAACTCAACAGCCACTCGATTCAAAATTAACCTTTTAACCGTCACGGTTTTTTTTCTGAAAATCGTTCCATATGCGCCACGAATGGCCACTATGGCACTTTTTTCAGCTGTCGTGTATTACCGACCGTGACGGTCAAAGGGTTAAATGGAAATTTAACCCCCTGTTTCACCATCCATTAATAAAATTTATTTGACGGATAAATGTGATGCCGTCTCTGTTTGTTTTGTTCGAATAGACGGAGACGGCATCACATTTATCCGTCAAATAAATTTTATCAATGGATTTTGAAACAGAGGGTAGGTAAGCCTCGTATTTTCTACAGTTCAATTTTCAAAATGTATGTAAAGGTTTGTCACGTTGTCTATTGTCGTTAAATGCTGCCAAGAAAACCAAAGAAAAAAAATACGCTTGAAAAACGTAACCCTCCTTCGGGAAGTCAGGTAAGAATAGGACGCAACTAGATCATTAGACTTGCTAAACGAGACTACAAATGAGACTAAATTTTCAACATAAATTAATTAAGGTTAAAAAATAATTACCTATGTAGGTTTTGGACGTTATAAAAGAAAAGGGGACCCTTTCTTTTTTCAAAAAAATTTGAAAAATGGGGGTTTTCCTACTCAGAATTAAGAGCACAATCGATTCGGATCGTTTAGAAATATGTTCCCAAAAAAAAAATTACAATTTTGGGGCGTTTTTTTTTCATACACTAAAAATGGTTTAAGGCAGCATCCATGGTGGACTAATCCATACTAATATTATAAATGCGAAAGTGTGTTTGTGTGTTTGTATGTTTGTGTGTTTGTATGTTTGTATGTTTGTATGTTTGTCCCTCTTTCACGCCGTAACGGAGCGACGGATCGACGTGATTTTTGGCATAGAGATAGTTTATGGGCCCGAGAGTGCCATAGGCTACTTTTTATCCCGGAAAAATGCACAGTTCCCGAGGGAACAGCGCGCGATAACCGAATACCGCGCGAGCGGAGCCGCGGGCAAAAGCTAGTATTAGTATAAATAGCGCAATAATATCATTCGTATAGATCAGTCAAAAATGGCAATAGTAATAAGTTTCTATTTTGTCCGGCTACTCCAGTAGAACTTCAACCTTGTTGAACCCCAATTTTAGGAATTAAATTCGGATTTGGTTCCGCGTACCCTTGATATTTCGGCACAGTTGCATGCGCCATGATCAAGAGACGACAACTGTACGCGTAAGGTACGCGGAACTAAACCCGAATTTAATTCATAAAATAAAAATACAATCCAATTAACACAAAAAAAAAATCAACTCAAATCTATACTAATTCTAAAATAAAAACTAAAACCTAACCTACAACCTAAAACCCATCATTCCGCGTCGTACCCGGCTTAAACCTACCCATAATGCCAGCCGCATTACCCCGCTGAATGGCCAGCGCTACCTGCTGAACCAGGAAGGCTACTCCGAAACACGAAATTCGAAGTTCGTATCGTACCGTCCCTCTCACTCTCGTATTAAATAACATAAGCGTAGGCAGGACGGTACGATGCGAACTTCGATTTTCGAATTTCGTGGTAGCCTTGCAGGTACGACCCGGAGCGGGGGTCGCAATACATAAAACTAGTAATGACCGCGATAGTCTAAAATATTGTGTTGTTGAACTCTTACCTTAATTCTTGCGCAAGGTCTGTACGCAGTGTCTCCGTCCCCGTTTCGGATCACCACACGCAGCGTTTCCGCTGCCGTCGATCCAATGAGATAAGTGTCGCTGGACATGAAACATAAGCGATTATATTGTATTCCAATCCAATTTATGAGAAGCGTAAACAAAGACTAGTTTCTTTCACATTTTTAATATCAATATCATCATCATCAGCCCACAGCAGTCCACTGCTGAACATAGCCCTCTTCCATGGCGCACCACAACGCTCTGTCTTCAGCCCCTCGCATCTATCCGCTGCCAGCGACCCTCCTAAGGTCGTCCGTCCACTTTGCCTCAGGACGCCCTACACTACGGTTTCCCGTCCATGGCCTCCATTCGAGGACTCGTCTACTCCACCGTTCAGACGTGGCCAGCCCAACGCCACTTCAGCGAACTGATTCTCTGAGCAACGTCGGCGACTTTCGCTCTTTGTATGATTATGTGATTTCGGATTTTATCCTTCAAAGAAAGCCCTAGCATTGCTCTCTCCATAGCTCGCTGAGTGACCTTAAATTTATGGATTAGCCCCGCACTCCCCGCAGTCAATGTCCACGTATAATATGGATACTAGGTTTGCGTTTGTCTTCAATTACATCTGATGGTGTACACAGACGAACTACCACGAAACTACTGGGTCCAAGGTACTTACCCCGCAGTAAACTTAACGTCCACGCTTAGCTTCGGTTCACAGCGTTCGTGCTTGCAGTCGGCAGCCCTTACTGATCGCTTGAAGACCAGTATGCTGTGGTTGCTGACTGTAGCCTGGTTCGGGTCGAAGTCCTTGTTGAAAACGGGATCGTCTTTCAGTTGGGCGGTTATATCGAATTGGATGTCTTGTTCGTAGTCACCATTCTGGAACGTATTATTTGTTTTAAATTATAATCCAACGCAACTCGCACGCGACGCGCGCAGTTATAGCGCTGCTCATACTATTTTTCAAAAGGCATCCACCCGCGCCTTGCAAACCGCGCGTCAGCCAGCGTAGGCCTCACGGTTAATGATGATTATTATAATAATACATACATACACATACATAAAATCACGCCTCTTTCCCAACGGGGTAGGCAGAGACTACATCCTTCCACTTGCTACGATTCTGGCATACAACTCTCGCTTCCTCTACTTTCATCAATCTTATCATGCATGCACGTCGGTTTAGAGTACTCCTGACCCAACCTTTTTTCACAAAATAATATAACAATAATAATAATAAATTTATTTATTAGTCCACCACAAAAGTAGACAGTAATTAAATTAAAAGTAGGTACATGTTTTCTTATACTATGTGTGGCGGAGACTGGTGCCCGAACTAGGAGGTACGTGTGTGACAAGTCACCAGGTCTAAGTGCGTGTGCATGTATTTCATGACAAAGATACAAAATCAGGAAACAGTCAACAGCGCAGTCCTTCAGTCGAGTCATAGTTGAGTCTTTGAAGCCATTTAGCTACAATTTTTTTACAGCAGCTCTTGTTTATGGGGTAGATTGATAGTTCTGTGTTTAGCTTGTTGCACAAGAAACCTCCCAGAAAGCCAAATAATACAACTAAATAATAATACAACTTATCGTTTACCTCGGACGTTAGTACTTTGATGGGCCTGCAAATCTCCTTCTTCCCACTCTGCACTACTTCATCATAAGACTCATGATCCTTGGTTTTATCGGACAGTGTCGCATTGGGGTGTGTTATCCTGACCGTCACTGTGAATCCTGGAAAAAACTTGATAAATAAATAAATATCACGGGACACTTGACACCGCTTGATCTAGTCCCAAAGTAAGCAAAGCTTGCGTTATAGTAGACAACGAATACACATACTTAAATAGACATAAATATCGAAGACCGACGAATAGCCATTCGTATATTTTTCGTACGAAATATCTGACTAAACTGGGGATCATAACCCAGGACCTCAAGCTTCGTAGTCAGGAGCTCGAACCACGGGCTACCCGGTCATATAACATTGTATAAAGTTCATGAAATCGTAAATAAGATTATTTGGATATTATTATCCACTATCTCCAGCCTACATGTGTCCCACTAGTGGGCTTGAGCTGTAGCCTCACGCGGGTTCAGTGTTAATTGGGAATTTCACTGTCACCATTTAATTGTTTCTTAGATAGGTACAGGTTCCCTCACTATACACTAAGTGTGTCCTTTCAGTATAAAACTCGTGGTGAATTTTCAAAAATAATTTCGCACTAACACAGGATTTCGTACTAAATCCAACCATGGCTCGAACTATATACAGGGTAGTAGTATAAGGTATTATAATACCCTATCAAGGTGTCATGCATCTACAACTTTATAATGTAACATCTATTTGTTATTAAGCAAATGAACATGACATAAAAGTATAAAAAACAAAATACTTAGGATTATTTTACTTACGGGCTGTAACTTTCTCTGGTTTTTCAGGATATTTGACCATTAGACAAGATTGGAATTCAAAACTAGTCTTATCCTTGCGAGTCTGAAAAAACGAATAAATACAAATAAACAAAAGAAAAAATAAGAAAGTAAATAAATATACATACATAAAATAGGGTAGTAGGCAGCGGGGTAGGCAGAGACTACATCCTTCTATGTATTTGCTACTACTTGATTCTGACATACAACTCCCGTTTCCTCTACATTCATCAATCTTTTCATACATGCACGTCGGTAAATAATAAAGTGATTAATAATAATATCGAATTATATCTATTAATAAAAAATATATACATTATTTTTAATTGCAGGTAAATAAGGTAAAGTATAAATATCGACATGGTCAAAATTACAAAAATATGTATACACGATCTTAATGTTAAGTGCGCATAAAATTGTGTTTACATATTTTTGTAACTTTGGCCGTGTGAATGTCTTTGCACTTGACTGTACATTTCAATGGGTAAGGCAGTTGAAACCATAAAACAATAATTATTAAGAGACTTTGTTTTAGTTAACTTTCAATTAACTGCAAAAATATATTTTTAGTTGTTTTGAAACAAATTAAAATAGTTAGTCAAATAAGTGACGTCATAGTTAGACATTGGAAGCTCATAAAGAGTAGGTACCTCCGTTGAATGGTGGAGTCAACTCTTTTGATTTTTAACTGTTTTCAACAAATAGTCAATAGTGTGCTTCATCCTCAAAATATTACTACTATTTTTTTAAATATTAAGTAAGGTGGGATAAAATGAGGAAATGAAGCACCCTATAGTTTTTTATTTATAGACCAAGTTAGTTTTACTTTTCTTGTAGTTGAACTTACATAATAACTCTAATTCATTTTTATTTTTCATTTATTTTCAGATTTTTATTTATTATTTTTTTATTTGAATATTTATTATGTTTTAATTATACATACATAGAATTTATATAAAACTAAAAATGTAAGAATATAAAACGAAATTTTTAAGACTGTATTTCCGTACCTGTAAATTGATGGGAAATCGTGCGTCAATGTGGACAGTAACGGAAGGTATACAGTGGTACACAGCTACTTTGTCGTTGCCAGGAGCGCCAATCGCCAAGTCTATAAACGAATTGAATACTTAGTAAAACTTAGAGGGAGTACACGTAATTTTAAAAGGAACTTGCGATGTATAAAATTCTTTCGTAACTCCATCAGTAACTTTATAAAGAAGTGGGGGCGGTAATATTTTTTAACATAATGCCTCAAGGAAAAAAGTTGTATCGCGTTAAATAAAATACGAATACCTATGCCAAAAAAGAAGCGACGAGAGAAAATCGAAGTTGATTTCGTTGCATCCCTCTGACACTTAAACTATTTAATACGAGAGTGAGAGGGACGGTATGAAACGAACTTCGATTATCGAATTTCGGAGTACCGTACTTAGGAGACTCGCTACTGTATGTACCTAAGAGCTACGAAATGCCGCCCTAGTTAAAGTTATTCAATCTAACTAGCTTTTGCCCGCGGCTCCGCCGGCATGGAGTTCGGTTATCGCGCGCTGTTCCCTCGGGAACTATGCATTTTTCCGGGATATAAAGTAGCCTATGTCACTCTCGGGCCCATAAACTATCTCTATGCCAAAAATCACGTCGATCCGTCGCTCCGTTACGGCGTGAAAGAGGGACAAACATACAAACATACAAACACACTTTCACATTTATAATATTAGTATGTATGTATATGGATGGATGGGCCCTTTCTAATAATCCACCAAATAATCCATCAAAAAAAAAAGATCAAACTAAATGAAAAAATAATAATAATGCGCACTCAAAACCAGAGCCTTGTAATAAAAAAGTTATTTACAATAAATAGAAAAGTAAAAAAGAAATGGGTAAACCCTTTGACATTTCAAAGTTCATATCTGAAAAACGACTGAATCGAACCGACTGAAACATACGTAACTAAGAACTACCGCAACTGTCATTACTATTATAAAGGGGAAGGTTAGTTGAGTTTGTTTGTTTGTTTGTTAGTTACGCTTTCACGCCGTAACAGAGCGACGGATCGTCGTGATTTTTGGCATAGAGATGGTTTATGGGCCCGAGAGTGACATAGGCTACTTTTTATCCCGGAAAAATGCAGTTCCTGAGGGAACAGCGCGCAATAACCGAATACCACGCGGGCGGAGCCGAGGGCAAAAGCTAGTAGTAAAATAAAATAAGTGCTTGCCATTGCATCCATTATCGGAGAAACGTAGGGCGGAGAGACTTAAACCAAAATTCATGAACTTTTCTGGTTGGAACCTTTGCAGCCAGGGTATGGGGTCGGAGTTACTCGCCAGCGCTGACCCAGTGTACAAGTACACCGCACCTCTGCCGTCGTTTTCATAAGGAGCTGCTATGACAATTTCTGAAAGTAATTTCATAGGTAAGCTTAATACGCATTAATTTTACTGCCACGAACAATGTCACCTAAATATAATCCTACGTGCAAAACGATATTTGAGTAGCTTTTTTTTACCTACTGTTTAACTGCACCCCAAAAACGCTGCTTTAATTGCAAACTTTGTTTAACAATATTAATTTAATGGAATTAAAAAATTCCCCTTTTGGCCTCCTTCATCGAGAAAAAAATCGAGAAAAACTAACAAAAATGCAACGTTGCCAGCTCAGCAGGTATAAATGCTCTTAAGGTAGAAAGGAAAGAGGTGTGCTAATTTTGTTCGTTTGCGTTCGTTTTTTCATTAAAAAAAAACTAATATCAGAATCGCAACTATTCGGTGAATAATTTTTTCTATGTCAACGTCTACTAAAAATACTTAAATACGAGTAAGCAAGTAAAACACACAGTATTACAGTCGAGCTCATGATTACTTGTGAGCAAAAATATCTGAACACGCTTCTACGTCGTTAACAATAGAGTCGAGTTCAGACATTTTTGATCAAATTTTTGCTCATAACTTTATGAACTCGACTGTACAACAGTTACCATCTAATTCGTCTTTGTCCATGTCGCCCACGTTGGCAATCGAGGCGCCAAAGAATCCTCCATCTTCAGGTCCATATATTGTTGCCTTGTGCTTCATCTGCAATAATTTCAACTATTAATAAATGAAAGTGAAAATACAAACTGAAATATAGATACAGAAAAATAAGACCAGCACTGGGAATCGAACCCAGGTCCTCGGCATTCCGTGCCGGGTGCTATACCGCTACACCCAGCAGTGGTGTCAGTTTGTATAAGTTTGTACCAGCAGTGGTGTCAGGTTTCAGTTTGTATTTTCAATTTAGGTTTTACGAGATGACCGTAAAAGTAAAAAAAAATTGAATTGAAATAAAACATACAAAAAGATTCCAAAAACCAATCTTAATATTAATAAATGAAAGCACTAATTTGTTGGGAATAGGCTTATTGCCAAATGAATAACAGAGGCTTTCGCTTTTACTCGTATGATAGTTAATACTTTGTCACTGTATGCCTTCTGACAATTTTATACAAAAGTTAAAACACGAAGTGACAGTGACATGGTAGTAAAGTGTAAACAATCTATGACTTTCGACCGTACTACACGCTAGGTCTAGGAGAACGTGCAGTTAATGTACTTATTTAGACGTTGCATTGCAAGGATATGGCAATTAGGATGGCATATATTAGGGTATTGGTTCAATAGAAGTTAGGTCTACTGAGGGTCTAATAGTACTTACTAGAGTGTGACTGTCTGGAAAATAAATAAGGACCATGCCGGTATGGTACCGGTGCTGGGCCGATGTCTTATTAAAGAAAGCTGGTGCACCAATCAGGAGTGAGGTCATATTATGGGTCAGTACCGCTGAGCAAAGAGCCGCTCCAAACATGGTACCTACTAGGTCACGATCGTCGTAGATGGTAGAATGGTACATGTTGTATTCGTCAAAAAATATAACCTGAAATATCAAAGAGGTTATTAAACTTCACAAGGAACCGAGAGCTGGTAGCTTTCTCAAACAAAGAAATAGCCTAATAATTCAAAGAGGGAACGCTGCTAGCATCTTCGGAACCATGTCGATGCCTAAGGGGTTTGGTTGAAATCTTTTGTCTTCGTTTTAATTAGTATTACTACTATTTTTTATGTATTTTAAGTTTATTTTAGTTTTGTTTCAATTTAGTTGTTAAATACATAATGTTATTTTCTTTGACTGTAATTGAAAATTTATGTCGGTAACATTGTAATGTAAAAAAAATCTTTCGCCAAAATCCTTTGTAAACAATCTAGCCATGCAAGAGGAGAGAGAGATATGCTGGGCATCAGCCTCCTCTTTTCTCAAGGACTGGTTCTCAGACTTTGAAGACTTTGGGTTACTTCATAATATTTTGCTTTCTTATTTATTTATTTTATCAAGAATATCCTCACCTAATTTACAGTTTCCCAACATATTATGCAATTTATGGACTACAGTATATTATACTTATATTACACACATAATATATACCTACCTATTACTTTACCTCAAAATAAGCAATAGTTATTTACGATACGAAATTATGAATTCAATTGAGAAATAAATTAGTTAATAGCGACACATCTAGGGTTCAATTGCTAAGTCTGCAAATCCAATTACCTTTCCTCTCCCAAACTCGCCGAATGGTGTGCTGACCGCGATGTAAGTTCGATCAGCTTCGAAAAATTTTCCCGTTGCTATGCTGTAACCTGAAATTTTCGAATTACTGTAGGTACCTTATACATTAAATCATTATCATCAGCCTATGTTCGTCCACTGATGGACATAGGCCTCTCCCATGGCACGCCACTGAGCGCGATCCTCGACCACTCTCATCCAGCTCTTGCCAGCCGCCTTGCGAAGATCATCGCTCCATCGAGTCTGAGGACGTCTTACGCTACGTTTGCCGATCCGTGATCTCCACTCAAGTACTCGTCTACCCAACGGTTATCGGTATTGCCACTTCAGCGCGTTAATGCATTACATGTGTCGTAGCTATACTTGAAAGATTTAGATAATTAACTAAAATGTAAACAAACTTCAGCTGGCAGATTTGGTACGTTCTATGATTTTAGTTACGCCGATGGCAGGCGAAATACTAAGATGAAGCACGCTTGCCTAAAAATTCATTCATTCATTAAGTCATAAATATCCATTCACCCTAGACTTGAAGACAGCCAGATCGTAGTGATCAGGGAACAATGACGAAGACAGGGCATTCCACTCCTCAGCTGTTCGAAGTTGCTAAGTTCTTAGTTTCCCCCGTAAATAAGTTTTTAGTAAGAATTTCATTGTGAATACAAGCTTTCTGCTGACTGTACTTTTTGTCGACTTTACTTTCATTGTCACCCAAATACATTTGCATACCAAATTTCAAGGTGATGCCATTAACCGTTGAAGAGAAATCCTGCGGAGATGATCCTGGCCGGACTGCCAGATTATTGTATTGTCACGCTATTTACATAAGTTTCAAGTTAAATTTCAAGTCAATTCGACTCCTGGAAGTTGCTAGAATTTAACTTGCAATATTTGACTACAGACGGACAACGGGACAGGTCATTTTTTACCAAACTTAGCGTTTAAGACCTAGATGTGGTTGACCTGCTTTGTTATTTTGGATTTTATTTCAAAACTCTTAGAATTCTTTATTCAATTAACAATTTGTACTTTATAAAATACATTCGACCGTTATTCTTGGTGTTAATTAGTCCTTTATAAAGTACGCGAGGACTTAGGAGGGTAATGAGTTTTAACGTCTACTGTGACATCTACATTGGCATTGACATCTATATCAAAATTGGCATTGGCGTGCAGTCAGCCGTGGAGTGGGTCAATTCTATAGTAGAGGCAGCTGGTAATTTGTGCTTGCTGCAGCAGCTCAACGCACTCCATAGCCATCTTGGGGGTTAGTTCTCGATTTGCCGAATTCTTGTTTCGTCGGAATTTTTCATTTAAACATAAGTATGGGAATGTCGTGGCTTTAACCTCCTAACGTACAAGTCAAATTTTCGATTTATGAACATCAAACTTTATGTCATTTATGATAGATTGATTTAAAAATACAATAAGTCCTTTATAAAGGACTCTGGGCGTTGTTAAGAGGTTAATCGTCTTATTGGTGCCTAAGGAGGTATTTTTCCTGGAAAATTATGCCATTACCTTAAAAATATGAATCTAACCGATTTTTAGGCAATCAAAGTCATGCAACAATAAACAAGCAAGAATCCGATAAAACAACAATCCGGCGAATCGAGAACTAGCTCATTTGAGGACATAGGGGCTGTTTCACCACCCGTTGATTAGTTTCATTTGACAAATAAATGTGATGCCGTCTCCGTCTATTCGAACAAAACAACACATTTATCCGTCAAATAAATTTCATCAATGGACGGTAAACAGGGGGGTATAAGTACGAATTCTTACCAAAGTTGAAGTTGACTTGTTCCTTGACACCATATCCGTTTAAAAGCTTAGGCGACTTGGCTGTGGAGGAACTGGCGTACGTCATCATTCGGCCTACAAGATGTTGGTAAAATATACTAATTGTAAATGTATAAATAAATAGAACATTTTATTGCCTACTTGTAGGTATAATAATGGGATGGCGAGACGGAGTAGTAAGATCAATCAATCAAAATAAGTCTTTATATTTTACATAAAAACATGGTATACAAAATACGAGTAGTTTATATAAATTTCACACTAAAACACAAGCCGAAACATGAATGCACAGAAAAACCAGAAAAAATAGACCAGCGCTGGGAATCGAACCCAGGTCCTCAGCATTCCGTGCTGCGTGCTATTCCCCTACACCACCACTGGACAGGAGACTAGACACGAATTTTTCCTATGCACCCATATTTCAACTTGGATTCTTATTAGTCACTTTAGCAGCGACACTAACGCCATCTATGATCTACGTTCTCAACGAGAAACATTTTTCACTCCCATCGAAACTATCCGTTCACCAGGGACAAGAGATGTCGCTATTAAGCAATCAAATCAAGATTACGATTTGGAGTCTTTTTGTATTTTTTATTTCAACTCCAAATTTTTGTTTCTTTTACGGTCATCCCGTGAAAGTTTATATAAATTTCACACGAAAACACAAGCCGAAACATGAATGCACAGAAAAACCAGAAAAAATAGACCAGCGCTGGGAATCGAACCCAGGTCCTCAGCATTCCGTGCTGCGTGCTATTCCCCTACACCACCACTGGACAGGAGACTAGACACGAATTTTTCCTATGCACCCATATTTCAACTTGTAAAAGAAACAAAAATTTGGAGTTGAAATAAAAAATACAAAAAGACTCCAAATCGTAATCATAAAATACGAGTAGGTCTTAACTTAATGAGATATAAGGTCTCAGACGCTCTGGTGCTGGGACAACACAAGAAGAGAAATTCTGAAGCAAAGAAAATTAAAAATATGGTCTGTTAGATCTGTTCTTACCTAACAGGTATATAACTTAATGTGTCTACTGCATTAATTATTTGTGATATAATTATCTTATCTTCTTTTATCTTTTATTTTCTTTATAAAAAAGATAAAAGTCTATCACGGATAATTATTGGAGTAGGCACCATGAACTTATATTTAAGAACAGTTCTAAATTTTTAATGGAATAATCGAGAAAAACTAACAAAAATGCAACGTTGCCAGCTCAGGGGTTAAAAAATTCGTGGCCAATATTTTCGGATTAAATGACGCACTAATTAGTTTTTTTTTCATCCAAGAAACTAGGTACCCATTCGCTTACCAACAGATATAGCCGGGCTACCCACTCGCATAGAATGATCTGCTGCTATATCTATGCTCCATCCAAAAGTGTCAGTCAAATTTTCTGTAAAAAAAATCATAAATACTCGTAAGTTAAAAATTAAAGTTATCCGTGCGGAGTGGTATTACTCCATCGACAAGAGCATAACTCTTAAGAGCGGAGCGCTTATACCTGCCGAGGTGGCAATGTTGTTTTTCTTAGTTTCTTTCTATTATTCCATAAAAATTGAATGAAAATTAAAAATATGGTCTGATAGAACTCTTCTTTATATATAAGTTAATGTGTCTACTCCAATTAATTATTCGTGATAGACTTTTATTTTCTTTAAAAACCGTTAAGAAACATTTGTTCGTTTTAAAATAATATAAAAGTATATCACGAATAATTATTGCAGTAGACACATTAACTTATATTTTATATTAAGAAGAGTTCTATGAGACCACATTTTTAATTTAAATAATCGAGAAAAACTAACAAAAATGCAACGTTGCCAGCTCAGCAGGTAAAAACGCTCTTAAATTTAAGAAGAAGAGAAAAAAAGGTATTAATGTCACGTATTATGTTTAATTGATCATTGTATTCTAAGAGCCAATCGCGATATTTTGCCCTTTCTCTTTCTTTGATCAAAATGTGACTTCAATAAAACGTTACGCATAAACGCTGCAGCATTAAACTCAAAATTCAAATCGTTTATTCTGTAAATAGCAACGGGTACTTTAACGCGTATTTTTTTTAACTACCAGCGCTTTCTGAAAGACCATGCCAAGAAGAAAGCGCCGCAAAAACTTTGGCACAAAGTCATTCTTGGATTTTTTTATTAGCCTGTAATATGAAATGTTTCACTGTTGGGCAAAGACCTCTACCCTATAAATAAAATACTTAAAAACGTTACCATACAACGGGGTGAGAAAGGACTACGGGGGGATTATATAGAGATAACTATTTTGTGTTTTTACTTAATACTTAAAATTTCTGTCTCTGCTTGCTCTGAAAGTAGTTTAGATATATTTTTAGACATTTTATAACTCCTTTTTATGATAATTTGCTATAGTCCTTTTGTTATTTGTTCCAATCCCTTCTGACCCACTACGGGGTCAGCTGGGATTTATCTATATTTTAGAGTTTATTGTTTAAACTATGAAACTAAACGACAGATAATCATTATTAAACTAAAATTCATACCACCGGAGCAATTTTTTTCTGTGTTGCCACACATGAAAATATGTTTATCGAGGTTTGAACTTCAATTTTGTCCCTACTCTCCCCATTTTACGGTACGTAGCAAAATCTGTCAGAGTCAATTTTGTTGTTCCTGTTCACTTACCATTGTGTGTGGCTCCTAAAGCGCGGTCTTTATCTTTGATCGTCTGAAGACTATCAAACTTCTGCGGTTCAATTAACGACAAGTCCTTCACAAAACATCGCCCAGCGGTTCCAAATGTAAAGTAATCTAAGAAAATAAGAATATGATTAACATTTCCACATTAACAAAATATTTTTTTGCTACTCATCTTATTTTCTACTTACCGTGGGGTTTCCCTTCATTATTCTTCCCTGTTACGTTCAAAATGTCAGTGTGTCTCGGTGCGCACACCTTTAAAAAATATATTAGTGTTAATGTTATTAAACTCTACATTCTAAGGGAAACGACATGGAATGGGCTATGGAGTTGGAATGATTTAGTCAGAATTATCAGTCTTTGGGGCGAGATAACGGACACTTTACTATTTAGTCTCTCGCAAATTTCATTAAGTTGGCGGTGACTCGCCATCCATTGAATGGGCCCCTTAAACTGTCACTAACATTAGTGTGACCATACAGCTAAAGGGTGAAGAGATGTTCCTGGGCTTTAAATTTCGAACTGCGAAATCGCCACTTACAGAAACACATCCACTCTGTGAGCATTTAGAATTTTCTTATGCTACATTTACACCCTTGCCGAGGCTTAACAAGCGTCTACAAACTCGAAACCTTGAATGCCATTTACACGCTTGCAAGCGCGTCAGTGTATTCCGCGGCGGACAGGCAAGTATGGCAGACGTGGATCTCGAAGTTGCTTCGGCTCTTGTGTTGAGCTTGACAAATTTTTATTTGAAGAAAAAGCATAAAGGTCGTGATACGGCGTGAGTTTCTGAGCGACACTAAACACGAGCCAAGGTGTAAACACGTCGCAAGCGCTTGCCGCAAGTTCTTTTGATCTGTGTCTTTTCAAACCGACACCGGCCCGGATCGGCGGCAAGCGCTGGCAAGCTCACGCAGGCCTATCCAAATGGGCCGTTTAGGCGTTTACACGCTAGTGTGTAAATGTAGCATTACACTTCACTAGAGGCGGCCATCAAAGGCAAACTAGAGGTAGGGTTGGTGGGTGGTATAGGTATACATGTATACCTGTTTGTGAGAGTTTGTATAAATCTGTATCCCTGCCCGCCCGGAGGTCTGATGTTCGTGGTGTCGCACAATACAACAATTCTTTGGATAAATGTATTAAAGAATGTTACTTACCAACAAACTTTTGGAGTCTGCTTTTACACTGGCCCCTAGCCAGAAATGATGATAATGTTCCTTTTGCCATACGGGGTCGTCTGTTAAATAAAAATATTATAATAATGTAGTACGTTTGCTTCCTACATTAAACAGATGTGAGTTTAATGAATTAAATTCGGGTTTTATTCCGCGTACCTTGTTTGACCTTTAAAGTGAGTTCGAGTTCCAGTAGTAGTGGGCAACTTGTTAGGAAGAGGGTAAATCGATTACGTCCGATTTGTTTTTCTGACTGACAGTTATACCAGCATACTCGCAATAGGGATGTTGACACCACAACTGACTTACTTTTTTATGAGCTGTCAAAACACAACTCTCCCATAGTTCTAATGGCAATAGCGACTTATGATGTCATAACTTCGCCAACTCAATCAACTAACTAGTTATTTATCTTCATGCGAGCGGGAGGGCTCATCTTTAATATTACCTACTATGTATTTCGGATAACCTGAAGCCTTGTTATTACGCTCATAGCTCACGATCGCATTTACCATCTCTTTCTACCCTCATCCCATACCGTGTGACAGAAAGAACTGGTGAAAACGAGCGTGATTCCGAGTGCGTTAGACAATAAAACTGCGTTTCTACCAATAATGTGCGAGGATGTGCTGCGAGCATAGACAGATAGAAACGCTTCATTTACCTCGCCTCGTACAGCACATCTCTGTTGGAATAGCTGAGCGGAGCGAAGTGAGGTAAATGAAGCGTTTCTATTGGTTAATGAAAAACATTCCTGGCAACACGTCCTCGCACTTTATTGGTGGAAACGCAGCTTAATGTTTCTGGCTCTAAGCTTCAGCTATTAAAATCAGTCTACCTTTGGAGTGTCAACTTTATACAGCTTTTCCTGCAGGGTTACTACGAAACTCGAAACTTGGAGTTCGTGTCGTGCGGTCCCTCTGACACCTATACTATGTAATACGAAAGCGAGAGGGACCGCACGAAACGAACTTCGAGTTTCGAGTTTCGTAGTAGCCCTACTGTTGATACTCACATCGATGTGTTTCATTATTTTTAGCCGGCATGACATCCAGTTTGGAGCACGTATTATTGGTAATATCACACGAGAACACCTGGCCTACCAGGTCAGCCCGTGGAGCTGTCACCACTACACTGAAAATTTACAGTAAAATTAATAAATTGGGGTCCCTCTACGTCCTCATGCACGCACCATGCAGTTAGCATGGTTTTAGCACGACGTCTCTTTCTCAAGCGGTATTTTGAAGAGGGACGGCATGCTAAGACCGCGGAATTAGTCGCTTAGTGCATCGGATACGTGTTCTAAGCAAAACAGCAACCTATCTAGGCTGTGTACCAAATATCATCTGGATCCCGTCAAACTGTTTTAGCATCAATGAGTGACGTAAAGTGGGGGCGATTTTTTTTTTCACATCCAACCTTGTAGTGTGGGGTATCGTTGAATAGGTCTTTTGAAATCATTATGGGGTTCCTAAAACGATTTTTCGATTCAGTGATTTGTTTGCAAATTTTCATTAAAATCGAGCGTCCCACCGCCCCCTCTAAAATGTAAAGAAACCAGTGGGTGGAAAAAATTTTAAAAATCAGGATGGTAGTAAGTATATCAAATTTACAAGGAAAACTATAACGGTTCAGTTTTCTTGAGAATTATTAGTAGATTAAGTACCTAAAAGTAAATAGCAGCCTAAGGTATAAAATATACCTAAACTTGCAATATTGCGTACAAATACGAAATCCGTAGGAAAAAGGACTTCATTTTTTCGTAATGGCTACGGAACCCTATCTCGGGCGTGCCCGACAAGCTCTTTCATACTTCTACGCGGACGGAGTCGCGGGCAACAGCTAGTATATTATAAAATTGATACACATTCTCCGCACGAGACAAATGTTTGACATGTAGACAAGGACAGATCGTTTAAAACATCCACTGTGAGTGGCAAAAGCGAATAAGAATAAGAATGTCTGTCAACAATAATTTTTAAAAGTCGCCCATCAGTTCAAAATGTCTACCGTTTACCGTTGCTATTTGATCTGAGGCAAAACTTAAACTAAAACTATACTTTAATGACGTGTAAATAACATAGAACTTAAATGCAACATATCGTCACTACTTTAAAAAAAAACTCTTATCTCAAATTGGATAATTTTTCTGAGTGCACTTTATGACTATTACGTCAAGGTTCAATTTTGATCGTATTGATTTGAGATACGAGATGTTTTCAAAGTAGTGACGATATATATGTATAGCTACAGGTTTTTTGCTGGACACTATTTATTCATAAATCTATTTAAGGCGCGGTTGAATGGTGACCTAATCAGACTCGTTTTGTTTTCCTTCCTTCCTGTGTTTATTTGTCTGTCCGGCAGCATTCAAAATAATACTATTCAACCCAGCCTATATACGTCCCATGCTGGGCACAGGCCTCCTCTCAGAACAAGAATGCTTGGGCCATAGTTCCCACGCGGGCCCAGTGCTGATTGGGAACTTCACACGCACCATTGAATTGCTTCACGGGTTTGTGCAGGTTTCCTCACGATGTTTTCCTTCACTGCAAAGCTCGTGGTAAGTTTCAAATGTAATTCCGCACGTGAATTTCGTTTTTTTTTTAAATATAGCTTCTATTTTTGCACATCAAATGTATAATTACCTATCAGATTTACGTATGTCAAAAACTTGCATGATTTGACGTATGTACATACATAAATACCTATAATACACCTACCTATATACATAAATTGTAAGTTAAATATTACCTATCAATTTATTTTCAGAATGTATATACTTTTTACATAACCAGCACTAGTAGGGGCCAAATTATTTCCTAAATAAATAAGGTTCTGCCGCTTCGCTGGCCGCTGCCGTGGCGCGCTCGCTTTGCTCACTCGGCTCGCGCGTTGTGGTCGCAATTGTATCTAATGCTCCTCCTCGCTCCGCTCGTCGTCGTACCTAATTTTCCAGTGTCAAATTGACAGTAAAAGTTATTTGGCTATGAGAATGAGTATCATCTACGCACGCTCTAGTTAATTTGCTGTGCATTCAGTATTTTTGATGTGATTGTAGTATTTTTGTATAGTTTGTGTTAATGTATATTTTAGAATTATCTGAAGTACTAAGTTTTGCTGTACAAAGGTATATAAATGATGAGAATAAATTTAAAGGAAATTATATATTTGATGTGCAATTAAAAATATACCGATTTTTTTTTGTAATGGCTACGGATGGATGGGCGTGTCCGACACGCTTTTCGCCGATTTTTTATTACTTACTTTTTTCTCTGACCATCATAGGTCATACTGTAGCCGAAGAAGGAGTCTGTGGCCAGTTCGAGCGGAGGCTGGAGTGTCGTCATCGACAGCTGGTGGTAGTAGGCTGCTGCATAGCAAACCAGTATCCGCACCAGCACACAGTATCTTACAACTGTAACATTATAAGGACTAAATTTGTATATTTTAATTTATAACAATAAGCAATAATACACAATACACTGAAAATTTAAAAATATGACTATGTACAAAAAATATAGAAGGTGACCTTAGCCTCTGTTCAAATAATGGAACCACGGATAAGACTGATACTTAGCAATATCTTAAAATAGTTATTTGCTTAATTAGACAAGAAAAAAAAATGTATGAAATCAGATCATTCAAATACACAGGCAGCTCCAAAGTAATATATTGAAAACCTTTAGTTTTTCGGTAAATATTGGACTGATTATTGTTATGATACTTTGCAGTTTGGTTTTAAATATCTTGCTAAGCCAGTAGTACCAGTAGCCAGTAGTAGTAGTGTATAACTATATTTTGTACCCGTTATCACAATAAATATATTATGATTATGATTATGATTAGTATTCGTATTTGTTCAGAGGCTAAGGTCACCCAGTATAGCTAGCCTAACCTATAAATAAAAAAAACCCTCCTAGATCACCGTCGCTGTTCATTGTGCCCAGAAGGCTGGCAGCATTCCCGCGTTGTATCGCAAGGCACCTTTGCCCAAAATAGCTGCCAGCCCCCTGGTCACCTGAAACATCAATGAGGCGCGCGGATATCTCTTTCGCGATATCGCGCGCGCCTGGCCTCCACGGCCCTAGGGTCTCAACACTAGGCCCTAGGGTCTAAAAAATTAGATGAAATAAGTACCCAGTTGAATCAAATTAGGGCTTAATCATACTTGCGAAATTCCAATTCCGGAGCCGATTTTGATGAAACATGTCTAAGAACCATCGCTAGAAAACCTGCTATCAAATAAAAAACCGCATTCAAATCGGTCCACCCGTTTAAGAGCTACAGTGTCACAGACAGACACACATAGGGGTCAAACTTATAACACCCCTCTTTTTGCGTTGGGGGTTAAAAAGAGACCACCGCTGGGAATCCCTCTGGTCGCTTCGCTGGGTGTTATGTCTCTCGATGAGAGCTAACTCATATGAGTTAGTGTCGCTGCATAAGTTGTTAAAAAAGACGCTAGCAAAAATAATAATGAAAAACCGGCCAAGAGCGTGTCGGACACGCCCAAAATAGGGTTCCGTAGCCATTATGAAAAAATTAAGTAATATTTTTCTAAGGATTTCGTATTTTATACGGAATCTTCCAAGTTTAGGTATATTTTATACCCTACGCTGCTATTTACTCATAAACTACTAATAGTTCTCAAGCAAACTTAGCCGTTATAGTTTTCCTTGTAAGTTTGATATACTGACTACCATTCTGAATTTTTTCAAATTTTTCGACCCACCGGTTTAGATTTTAGAGGGGGGGGACGCTCGATTTTTATGAAAATTTGAACTTTAAAGTTGAATATTTCGCAAACAAATGACTGAATCGAAAAATTGTTTTAGCAAACCCCTAATGGTTTTACAATACCTATTCAACGATACCCCACACCATAGGGTTGGATAAGAAAAAAAATTACCCCCACTTTACGTCTATGGGAGGTACCCTAAAAAAATTGTTTTTGAATTTTTAATTGTACTGTTTTGTCGGCATAATTTACCTATATATCCGTGCAAAATTACAGCTTTCTAGCATTGATAGTCTCTGAGCAAAGCCGCGGACGGACAGACAGACAGACAGACAGACGGACAGACAGACAGACAGACAGACAGACAGACATGGCGAAACTATAAGGGTTCCGTTTTTGCCATTTTGGCTCCGGAACTCTAAAAAAAAGGCGCCAAAAACACAGCTAAAAAGTAAAAAATAATTATGCACTACCTAGCTATTGCCCGTGACTTCATCTGCGAAGAATTCGTTTATTCCGCGGGGACTATGCTGATTTCCCGCAAATCGGTCCCACAGAGCTACGGTGCCACAGACAGACACACATAGCATAACACCCCTTTTTTGCGTTGGGGGTTAAAAAGCGGAAATGTGTGTTGCATTGAAGAAATATGTGTCTAGACTCCTGTCCAGTGGTGGTGTAGGGGTTATAGCACGCAGCACGGAATGCTGAGGAGCTAAGTTCTGCGCTGGTCCCTTTCTCTGTTCTTTTTCTCTGTTTCAGTTTGTATTATTGTTCAGTGTTGCTATAATTTTCATTAAACAACTTGTACTTTACCAAAGTGGCACAGTCAGCATCAATAATATACCCTGTCACTTTATTTTCATATACGTACAGTCGAGTTTTATATCTGAGCAAAAAGTTTTTCAAATATATGTGAACACGACTCTATTTATAAATATATAGTTAATTATATAATTTGATTGAATTTTTGTTAAAAGTAAATTAATTTGAACTGTACGTAACACTTAAAAGTTTTTGGTAAAAAAAAAAATTAAAACAATTTTTTTTTGCTGACTGTACTTTTTGTTGACTGTGCTTGTACCTATTGTCACCCAAACTACATTTGCATACCAAATTTTAAGTCGATGCCATTCAAGTCAAGTCAAATCATTTATTCAGCAAATAGGCCGCAATGGGCACTTTTACACGTCATTTTTTTAATCTACCACCGGTTCGGAAAAAAACCTCTGTTGAGAAGAATCCGGCAAGAAACTCAACGAGGTATTTTTTTTTTTTAAAACAGATTCACAATATTTATAAATGACATCTATGTACTATACATTACAAGTATTTAACACAATTTTATTTTTAACACAGTAGGTTCACTATTTGAAGGGATCGCTAGTGCGGATCGGAATTATTTCCAAATATCCCTGTCCATGATATAATCGTTTACTTTATAATAAGCCTTAGATATTAATGTCTTTTTGACAGTAGATTTAAATTTTGTATCAGTTTCTTCAGTAATATTTTTTGGAATTTTATTATAAAAACGTATGCAACTTCCCAAAAACGACTTTTTGGTTTTAGCCAGTCTGTAAGATGGTACTTTAAGCTTCCCTGTGTTTCTAGTAGCCTTTGGCTTATCGACGTTAGTGGGAAAATCACATATGTTCTTCCTAACGTACATGATTATTTCAAAAACATAAAGCGACGGCAGGGTTAGGATACCAGTTTCCTTAAAAAATGATCTTAAAGATTCACGCGTCTTCAAATTATAAATTGCTCTAACTGCTCTCTTTTGCAAGATAAAAATTGATTCGATGTCTGCAGCAGATCCCCATAAAATAAGCCCGTACGACATAATGCTATTAAAGTACGCAAAATACACCAACCGTGCCGTCGCCACATCGGTTAGCTGCCGTATTTTCCAAACTGCAAAAGCAGCAGAGCTCAATCTACCCGCGATTGCAGTGACATGAGGTCCCCACTGCAGTTTAGAATCGAGTGTTATTCCTAAAAATACTGTTGATTTTACAAATTCAATAGTTTGCCCATTTAACTTTATATTAGAAATTGAATTCGAGTTAGATGAATTTATCAATGAGAATTTAATACATTTGGTTTTCTTAGGATTTAGTAACAAATTATTGGCAGCGAACCATGCGGATATCACGGACAGGGTTTCATTGGGTTCAGTGAAGTCGGTATCTTTTCTACTAACCTTGAACAGTAAAGACGTGTCGTCAGCAAACATAACGATACCCGACTTTTGGCTTACCATATAAGTTAGGTCATTTACATAAATAAGATACAGGAATGGGGCAAGAATGGATCCTTGAGGCACTCCCATTTCGACCACAGATTCCTCCGATACCGCTCCGTTAATCGCTACCTTTTGCTTTCTTTGTGTGAGGTAAGATTTAATGAGTTCTAAAGCGAGGCCACGAATGCCATAAAAATTTAACTTACAAATTAAAGTATCATGATCCACACAATCAAAAGCTTTCGAGAGGTCGCAGAATACACCTATAGCGTCATGTGATTCCTCCCAAGCTTGCAAAATGAATTTAACTAAACTATGACCCGCGTCTGTAGTAGACCTGCCTTTTGTGAATCCGAACTGCTGTGGATGCATGATTTTATGAGTATTAAAATGCGAGATCATTTGCGTCAGCATTATTTTTTCGAATATTTTGCTAAACGCTGATAGGATGGACACCGGACGATAATCAGAGGGATTATCTTTATCACCTGATTTAAAAATAGGAACTACTTTACTATATTTCATCAAATCTGGAAAAACACCTTCATCTATGCAGCTATTGAAAATAAAAGCTAAAGTTGGAGCAACGACATCTAAAATAGACTGTAGAACCTTAACTGAGACGCCCCACAAGTCTTCCGTTTTTTTTACTTTCAATAATTTAAAAGTCCTAATGATGTCACCGGGAGAGACATGCGTGAATTTAAAGTTACTTATGTTTGGAATAGATACATTTTCTTTTAAGAGCGATTCAGCTAGCTTTGAGGAAGACGCGAGACATTTTGTCGTTTCGATGGGGATTTTAGAGAAGTAGGTATTAAACTCGTTAGCTACTTTAACCGCGTCCGTTTCTAATACGTTGTTAATCTTTAGTGATATAGAGGATTCCGCGTTCTTACGTCGACCGGTTTCAGTATTTATAATTTTCCAAACTGTTTTAATTTTATCATTAGAGGACTTAATTTTATTAGTTACATGGGCTGCTTTTACTTTATTACATATAATTTTGAATAATTTTGAATAATCCCTAACATACTGGTGGAAACGTTCATCAGTAGTACATGATTTCTTATCATAAAGATCATATAAGACGTCCCTACTCCTACGTATTCCAGGCGTAGCCCATTCATTGAATGACAGTTTGTTTCCTATTTTAATACGTTTTTTACTACACGTTTTATCGTATTCTTCGCATACAGTATTTAACAATATTTTGAAATTTTCGTTTGGGTTTTTAGTGCATACTTTTAAATTGTTTACTTTTTGCGCGATGTTTGTTTTGAGACGGTCAAGTCTTTGTTTGTTCATTAACCTTTGAAGAGCCTTTATACACGATCCTAGGGGAACTACCAGAATTTCACTACCAGATTATTGTATTATCACGCAATTTACAAAAGTAGACCAAATTTCAAGTCAATCCAACTACTGGAAGTTGGTCGAATTTAACTTGCACGATTTGATTACAGACCAGACAGACAAGCAGACGGACAGACAACGGGACAGGTGAAACTAGATAAAAGCTTGTAAAAAAGTGATTAATTATTAACGTTGACTATCCATCTCAGCCTATATACGTCCCACTGCTGGGCACAGGCCCCCTTTCAGAACGAGATTGCTTGGGCCATAGTTCCCACGCAGGTCCAGTGCGGATTGGGAATTTCACACACTGACTATACCTGCTTAAAACTTATTTCAGTGACGCCAACTTTTCGACCAACTTTTCTCAATTGATTTTGGACTAATTTGAAAAAAAAAAAAACTGCAATGTCATATCGGGAACTTCACAAGCACCATTCAATTGCTTCGCAGGTTTGTGCAGGTTTGGGTCCATATCACTCATAAAATTCTTAACTAAAAAAATTTATCAAGAATGATCGTTATGATGTTAACCTAACCAACAAAAAGTTGGAAAACCCCCGACTTTGTCACTTTAAAGTTCAATATCTCGAACCGATTTTGATGAACCATTGCTAGAAAACTTGCTATCAAATGAAAAAAAAAACGCATTGAAATCGGTCCACCCGTTTAAGAGCTATAGTGCCACAGACAGACACACATAGTGGTTAAACTCATAAGACCCCTCTTTTTGCGTCAGGGGTTAAAAATGGCATGAGAAACATTTTCGGACTTTCGATAATCGGACTTGAAATGTTATGTGAAAAATGCGCACCCGTTTTTCTTCACCGTAAAGCACTGGGCCCGCGCGGGAACTACGGCCCAAGCCCTCTCATTCTGAGAGGAGGCCTGTGCCCAGCAGTGGGACGTATGCTGGGATGATGGTGATGCCATAATATAATATTAGACCTAATGTCAACAAACAATTAGTTTTAAAATATTTAAAATTAAATTATAATTAACCAATTTCAAAACTTACGTCGCATGATGTGTTTGCCTTCGGACAATTATAGTTGAACTAATTGATCACTGTAATTAATGTACTCTATGACATGTTTGCCTAATGACTCAAACAAATAACCCATGTACGGGGTGTCCCTAGAATGAACCACATCGGATGTCATTATTATACAATGCAATAATCAGAGTTTAACATTTAATTTTAAATAGGTGCAACTCACGCTCAAGCTTTTCGTAGGCCTGGTATTTCATAAGCTACATTTTTCTTAAAAGCCATGGTAGCCTAGTGGTGTGATTTAAGTCCTCTCAAGCACAGAATCGTGGGTTCAAGTCCGGGCTTGCACCTCTCAGATTCTCGAAAGTCATGTATGAAATTACATTAGAAATTAAGAAAAAAATTTATAAGATCAGTTTAAAGCAATAAAAGATATAATTTATTTATTTATTTGTTGCTGTTTATCTTCCTGCCTATATTTATTTTAGACGTATATTCGTTCGTAGATGTATTTTTGTTATATTTTAATTTTCTGATCTACTGTTAATGCACCACCTGTAAACTAGTCCTTCCTTCTTTCTGTAAAAAGGTTGCCTGGAAGAGATCGCTCTTAAGCGATAAGGCCGCCTATAGCTTACCTTGTAATTTTCTCTGTGTACCTGTTTTCTGTATTGCTTACTATTTCTGGTGTACAATAACGAGTATTTGTTTTGTATTGTATTGTAAGAATGTTATCTACTCGTACATAAGTAACTAGGTTTATCCGTTGCCCAGTACCCACAGACCCACAGTACAAGCTTTGATTACTTGGGACTTGATTAATGGCTGTCAATTGTCCCATGATGTTATTTATTTATTCATGTAGCCAGGTACATCCTGTATAAGTATGCTTACGTACAAGGATCATCGACTCACCTATATTGAGTGAGGAAAACTAAAACCGGTGAGTAGCAAAAGGTCCTGTATGTCGAAGCCGCGAGTTAAAACTAGTAATGTAATAATATTATTATATGTATTATTACATGTAATAATATTATTTAAACCAAGTTTTCCCAATCTTTATTTCGTCGAGCCTCCCCGAGCCAAAAATAATATTTTCATGCCCCCCTTGGGTAAGTTTTAACAAAAATACAACAAACACAAAAAAATACTGTTACAGGTGTCTTTATTTAGCCAATAAGGCTCTAAAAAAATCACTTATATTTGAATCATTATGCATATTCTTTATTTACCTACTCGTTATTTTATTTTTGAAATGTAATCTTACATATTACGTACGACGCCCTCCCCTAGCATTTATCTACGCCTCCCTGAGGGGGGGGGGGGGGGGCGTGCCCCCTGGTTGGGAAATCCTGATTTAAAGTATATATTTAATTTATTCTTATCTCTGTTACGGTCATTTCCCTGCGACCCATTATAATTGTGTACCTTCCCCGTTTAATAGTTCAATCATTCGTCAGTAGATGGCACCACACGTTAAAAATTAATATATTATTTGCGTACTTGAAACTCGTTTTCCCATAGATGAGACCTAGCTAGATTGATCTTTCAACCCAACTATATCAAAATTGGTGCTATCGAGTGTTTTCGAGGTTTATAGGTTTATTACAGATGAATCAAAATATATTATATTAGTATCTACCTACATAGATGTACATAGTTTCCAACAGATATTGCCAATTTATTAGTAAGCAAAGGATATTATAAAACTAAAAAAAATGTACTTAATCATAATTTGAGCTGTTTTATAAATCATGCCTCACGAGAGCTTAAGTAATAATTATTGTCTAAAGGATTTAATTTATTTTCCTGCTACTTATTTATTATTAATTAGTACACTAACTATCCTTATTCGTGTGCGCATAGTTTATTTATCATTCGGTTGAAGTCAAGCATGGAAAACATTGCCATTAGCTGTTATATATAAGTGAATTTATTTAATATTGATAAGGTAAGTCGTCCCACTCATATTATAAATGAAAATTGTGCGTTTGTGTTATTCAAATAAGGTAAACGTCCGAGTGCCTGATGCCCTAATGCCCAATGGACGACACCCTGCTGTCATCTCTATTGCTAATGACAGATTAAAGATGCCAACTATTGGGACAGTGACGAGCACTCGTACGTTTACGTTACGAATATTTTTTTAATAAAAATTCCCATAATATTGTAAGTCAGTTTTTAGTTCGCATCTATAATCCTTAAATAATAAAAATACTGTCTGCCAAATTTAACGTCTTGCCAAATTTCGAGTCTTTAGCTCCAGTAATTTACAACTGCGCGTTATCTGTCAGTCTGTCACGATATACTTTAAGTAGAGACCGAACTGATTTTATTATTATTGCATAGCATAAGAACCAAGTCGTGTGATAGAGCTAGGTTAGGTAGGTATGTCACATTTATTAACTAAGTTAAAAGTCCAAGTGCTGTCCCAGAAGTTTCAATCTTTAATTTTATTAACCGACTCCAAAAAAGGAGGAGGTTCTATGTTCCAATTTTCCAATGTTATCCTGCTGGCTCGTGCTGAGGCACCGACTTCGAGCTAGCAGGTACCTAGCAAAATATTTTCAAGGGCTTTGTAGTCGGTTCAATTTTTTGTTATTTTTTTTATTTTTTTGGTGTAGGTTTTTGTTATTAGCGGGTGAATATTGAGCGTTTTATGGGATTTTTTCCTCATTATAGCTTGATCAAATATTTAAGAGATGATGCTCAGGGTTACCTATTGTTAACCCTAATAATAGCATCAATACTAAATCTAGTTTAATCAAATTTAATCGATTTGTCTTTCCATTGTCATATATAATGTTTTACCGAGCGGTCAAAATTATTCTATCAATAGATGTGACAGACGTGTCTCATCTATGAGGTATTGATAAGCAATCTAATTACAACTTGGCTAAAATATAAAAGTTACTATGATAGAACAACTAATGGCTTGAAATGCTATTTGTTAACCCCCGACGCAAAAAAAGGGGTGTTATAAGTTTGACCGCTATGTGTGTCTGTCTGTGTGTCTGTCTGTGTGTCTGTCTGTGGCACCGTAGCTCTTAAACGGGTGGACCGATTTGAATGCGGTTTTTTTTATATGAAAGCTGGTTTTCTAGCGATGGTTCTTAGACATGTTTTATCAAAATCGGTTTAGCCGTTTCAAGATCATCAGCTCTTTTGTTCGCTGCGGTAGGAATCTTAGACGCATAATGGGTATTTACTTTACTTTCAAACATATTTGGGACCTAAAATTTGAAACACCCATGTATGCTATCTAACTATGCAAGATTATGTAATTTTCGGCCTGATGCTGCAGCCAGGATATCCAGAACACTAGTCGGTACACTCTTGATAAAACCATAGCAGATATATCGTGTTTGGATTCGTTTTGATCAGTATTTGATTCTACATACAATGCAATGGTGGCAACAGGATGAGCTGATGCTGCAGCCAGGATATCCAGCACACTAGTACACTATAAAAAATGATAGCACATATGTCGTGTTTGGATTCGTTTTGATCAGTAATTGATTCTACATACAATGCTGTGGTGGCAACACGACGAGTTGATGCTGCAGCCAGGATATTCATCATACCAGTATACTCTTGAAAAAATAATAGCAGACATGTCGTGGTTGATTCCTTTTGATCAGTATTTGATTCTACATACAATGCAATGGTGGCAACGCGATGAGCTGATGCTGCAGCCAGGATATTCAAAACACTAGTACACTTCAAAAAAATATGCCAAAGTTTAAAAATCGTGAAATAAAAAAACTTAAATTAAAAATTTAAAAAACTCCCGACAAAAAAACGCCAGCAAAAAAGGCCGCCAAAAAAAGACAACTAAAAAGTAAAAAATAATTATGCACTACCTAGCTGTTGCCCGCGACTTCATCTGCGTACAATTCGTTTATCCTTATCCCGCTGGGACTATGCTGATTTCCCGCGAAATTAGCCTAAGTTAATTTAGTATAAATACCTAGTAATATTTTTTTATCTAAGCGTCGTCGGTGTCGGGGGACCGCTAAGGTTAATACTTTGAAAAATACAACATATGTACTTTGGTTTCCTGTTAAACCTTAGCGGTCCCCCGACACCGGCGACGCTTAGATAAAAAAATATTACTAGGTATTTATACTAAATTAACTTAGGCTAATTTCGCGGGAAATCAGCATAGTCCCAGCGGGATAAGGATAAACGAATTGTTCGCAGATGAAGTCGCGGGCAACAGCTAGGTAGTGCATAATTATTTTTTACTTTTTAGTTGTCTTTTTTTTAATTTTTGTCCTCTAATTTTTTAATTTCTTAAGCTTTCATTTATAAAGGTTTGTCGCATTGAGTAGTAAGGTAAAACATTTTGTTTGTTACTTGATATGTAAACCGTGTAGGTTATTTTATTAAAATGCTCTGTAACAGTCGCATTAACTATCTTAAGAACTATTATTAGTTATTAGCTATTAGTTATTATTTTTGACTTTGGAACAACTTGTATGAAAGAGCGAATTCCTCCTAATACAAGTGCTTAAAAGAAGGATTCAACACTAGTTTTAAAACAAAAGTTGAAAATAGATAATTTTGAATTTTTTGAATTGAGTACGTCAAACACTAGTGGCCACTTGCTGGAAACACATGAATCTCGAGTTAGCGTTAAGCTTCGTTTAGTAGTGTCATAATGTATGGAACTGTCAAGCTTTTGCTAACCGTAGGTACTATTTGTGTTTAGCCAACTAACCTTTTTTTTGTTTTGTTTCCCGTTCATGTTTTTTTTTTACTTACTTAAATGAATCAGTAAATGGTGGCAGCTTTATTGGTTTATGTTAAATGTAATTTCTCTATTTTTAAGAACCAGGTACCGTTTGTGCCCAAATAAACATTAAAACATTAAGCCAGGCTTAACAACTAAATCTAGATTTATTTTTACCTGCAAATGGGTCTAGGATGTTTAACTTATTAATATTGGTTTTGGCTTCTAGAGATGTGGCGCTTAACGTGTGTGCTCGTGCTGTCGGTGCATTTGGCACGTGCCTTGTTCTATCACGAGCCATCTCTAATTGAACTGGCGCCCGATGACGGGAAAGAGAACTCCGACTTTGGCTTCAGCTTGGGGTACCAAAACGGAAAACGACCCAATCTCGGTAAGTCAGAAAGACTCATTTATTCATAAACACAAAAGATGCAGCAATATAAACTTGGCACGGATGAGGAATTTTTGGGTATCCCACGTAAATTTTGGTGTAATCATGAAATTAAAATTCAAAAGCCAGATTTAATTTGAATATTAGAAGCTTTCGGTAGCGCGGGCAAAAATATATACAACATTATTATTACAAATAGATGACAGGAAGGATAAAGAGAGAATATGTCGTTGCAATTGCGAATTGGTCACTGGCCTCAGCATAACGCTCTAAAAGCGTTAATAAAAATGCAGCGCTGATTTTCAGCCACGTGATTTTCTGTCATTAAGTCAAAATGAAAAATCTGCATCTCGAAATTAAACGGCCAAGTAAGACCCAACCAGAAAAGACATGATAAGTAGATGAGAATGACAAAATAAATCAACAAGAAAAATTACCTATCATGAATATTTTCAAAAATGGTATATTTTTTTCATTGTGCAATTGACAAATTTGATATGGGCCGTAATCCATACTAATATTAGAAATGCGAAAGTGTATTTCTATTTGTGTGTGTGTAAGTGTGTTTGTATGTTTGCGTGTTTGTCCGTCTTTCACGCCGTAACGGAGCGACGGATTGACGTGTATTTTATGGGCCTGAGAGTGACATAGGCTATTTTTATCCAGGAAAAATGCACAGTTCCCGAGAGAACAGCGCGCGATAACCGAATACCACGCGGGCGGAGCCGCGGTCAAAAGCTAGTGTACAATAAATAATAACCATTAAGTATTTATGTAGACTAATAAATATATAACTATTAGATTAAGTTTTGGTACATTCACTTATTGCGTAAATATTTAATTTTGATATTAATTTATAGCAGACCAGACAATAACCATAAGGAATAAATTTATGTTGGATGTCTTAATTAAAATAAATTTGGTTCTAAATATTTTTCTACACAATTACCATTGAATTTATAAAGTCGTCGTATTAACTGTATTTTAATAGGGAAAAAATATGTTTTTATCCTCAAATTTTCATCGATGAGTTTACCTTCATGCGCCAATGGCTAAACCTGAAACATGACCTCATCAACTGTGTGATAATAAGCAGTTGAAAATACATATTTTTTTCATACCTGAGAGATACGCCTCCTTTTTTTCTCTAAACAGGTGGAATTTTAAACTTTTGAAATTTTGATAAAAAAATAGTCATTCCAGCTTCCAGTTAGGTAATGCTGGATTGTATAATGTATCAGGACGATAATATTCAGCGTTTTTGCAGCGTTTTTTTTTGTCAATAAAATTATAGGATATAACTTTCGGGCAAAAAATAGATAAAAATTGCATCCACCGTGACTTGGTGGTGTGATGGCCGTCCTATGCTGCGCTTATAACTCTTCTTTATAACTAGACAGTTAAATAGTTTTTTTTGCTTTTCCAGTGATTGGCGCACCACGCTACGATGAAACTGGCCGAGTTTACCAGCGCTCCATAGAGGATATTCTCCACGGCGAGAAATCTTGTGAACATATTGACATTGATTTTGATGACTTAAAAGTAACCTACAGTCGGAGTAAGTTATTTATATTTCTGGTTGATTAGGTTACTACTGTTTAATTTGCTTACAATTAACTGAAAATTGAGTGTATAGGTATTGTTCACAGAACCCATTTTACCACCGACTTAACTATCTACCCTTGCCTGAAGCTCGGGTGGATCTAAGTCTTCGGGTAAAATGGCGCATTTTATGTACTTGTTGTTACAACTTAATAATATTGTTTTTCAGATTTAAGTGCACATCAAAATTTTTACTTGGGCGCATCAATAGCTGCCACCGACAATTTTTTTCTGGTAGGTTTAAATATAACACTTTTTACAGATTTATCTACAATATACGTGTGCGTGTTTGTGTGTATGCGCAGATGTGATTGAGGATGTGTTTATACCCCCTCGTTACCAATTACTATGCGAATCTAAAAATCGCTACTAAGTAATTTATCCTTGTGCCATAAATCCCCACCGTCTCCCCCCCTCAACCTCCGAAATGAGTTGTGGCGTCTGCTGGGCTACTCCGAAACTCGAAAATCGAAATTCGTGTCGTGCGGTCCCTCTGACACTTATACGAGTACTCTTTAATACGAGAGCGAGAGCCACACGACAAGAACTTCGAATTTCGAGTTTCGGAGTAGCCCTGCTGATTAAGATTAACTTACTTTAATTTCATGATTCATTTTATACTTTTGGGCTCTAATCAGCATTAGAATCACAAAAAAAATACCTACTTACTTAAAATAAAAAAAATTGAACGAGCGGAGCGGGCTTTGGATATACCGCGTTCCAGATGGTTGTAAACCAGCGTCCCAACAGAGATGACCTTGGCTGGAACTTTGGTTTACAACCACTGATTGTGTTCCGGCTACACGGATTACAACCACGCGCCAACACGCTAGTGAATCAGTAGCAAGCCGTCTTCTGGCGTGAAATCACGTAGGTACTGTAAATCCATCTGCTGTCTACATAAATGGCAACAAGCAAGTCACCCCTGTTGGGACGCTGCTTTACAATCACCTGGAACGGGCTTTATATACCTCGTTCTATAATGATTTATTTTTCCTTCACAGACTTGTGCTCCACTACGGACCTGGGTTTTTGGGAAAAGGCTTGGCGCGTTCGGAGCCTGCTTCAACTACACTAGCGAAGAGAAGGCTCAAAAGCTCAACAGTTACGGATTGGAATACACACTGCAAAAGAAAAAGAAAAGACTCTGTAGGTGGATCGCTTCTTGATAATTTGAAGATAATGTCCTTATTTTCACTTAGTCTACAATCTGGATTCTCAGCGCAGTAGCGTAACTAGGTAACCCAGGATCCTCGTGTAGTTAGTAAGTACCTGGGTGACCGAGTTTTTCTCGGACTAAAACTCGATAATAAGCGTTATCCCACAGATTCCAAATTTTATCCAAATCGTTGGAGCTGTTTCCGAGATTCTGATTATATGAACATGAGAATTGCTCGTTTAAAGGTATTACTTACATTAGATAACACTCATCACTTGTGCCCAGTGGCGGACTAACAGGGGGGCGGAAGGGGCGGCCCGCCCCGGGCCTCCGGTCTTGGGGGGCCCCCAAATGCCTCCGCGTTCCCCTGATCAAAACCTACAAGACTAAAAATGTGCTTAGTACCCACATTTTTTTAAACTGCATTTTTTTAAAACTTGGGTCCTGATTCAGCTTTGCCGCCCCGGGCCTCTGACGGGCTTAGTCCGCCACTGCTTGTGCCTAGGGATATTATTTATCCCTGGGAAGTTTTGAACATTTCAAATACCTATATTACCTTCTACTGAGTCAAAACATCAAATTTCTCTATGGATAATGAGTACCTATCATAAGACTTTTGTGATGTATGTATTTTTTATATTGATTATTCCTTACGACTTGAGATAAACGTACCAGTGCTCGTCACTGTCCCAATAGTTGGCATCTTTAATCTTATGTCATTAGCAAAAGAGGGTGTCACCTATTGGATATGATTTAAGTAACCACAATGGACATAACCGACACACTTAATGCTAATAAAGTTGCACCCCTGCTCCGATAGGTATTTTATTTTCTTGTCAGAGGCCATACAGTGCTAATAGGACCGTGACGTCACGGACGGCGATACATCTATACACGGTCGTGTTATCGGAACGAAATTAATTTCATTGTTACGAAGATACGAGGTTTTTCGCGTCACGAGTGTGCCCCCTAGCGTCGGATAGCAAAGTGAGAGTGTTCGCAGACCACAATATAGTGCTACACAAATAAAATATACAATTTAAATTGATCACGTTTGTTTATTGTGCAAGTGGGTAGAACTATAAATAAAAACAAACAGTTTTTTATCAACATTCTTTTTATTTTTAAATTATAATAGTAGATATGGCAAAGTGTACCGTTTGTGGAAAGTTCCTCCCGACAACAGGTGTCGCTGCCTGTACGCTTTGCCAGTGTAAATACCACAAGGGATGCGTGGCGGTGCCTGATGGAATGGCTGTTGCGAGGGACTGGGCTTGCCCCGAATGTAAAGGCAAGCAGAGGAGGGCCGATAACAGCAGCACTCCGGGGAGAGGAGCCAGCGGGTCGCCGGCTGGGGCTCCGGCCGGGGCCCCCGCCCCCCCCTCGGGCGGGGAGACCGAGGTCGCGGCGCTGCGCAGGGAGATGGCGGAATATATCGCCGAGCAGCGCGAGTTCCGCGACGAGATTCGGGCCTCCCTCAAGAGTATGGGGGAGCGGATGGACGAGATCGAGCGGCGACTGGACGCGGTCGAGAGCAGGGAGGCGGAGGTGGCGCCGCGCGGCGGTGACGTGGAGCAGCTGCAGCGGACCGTGGAGCGCCTGCAGCTCGAGCTCAACGACCGCGACCAGGACGCGCTGCTGGCCGACCTCGACATCGGCCAGCTGCCGGAGGAGCCGGGAGAGAACGTCGTGCACACGGTCACCGTGCTCGCCGCCAAGCTGGGCGTGACCCTCGAGCCGCGCGACGTGGTGTTCGCGGAGCGAGTGGGCGCGCCGGCGGCGGCGGGGGCGGCGGCGGGCCGGGCGCGCCGCGTCGTGGTGCGCCTGACGCGCCGCCAGCTGCGGGACGACCTGCTGCGCGCGGCGCGCGTGCGCCGCAACGTCAGCTCAAAAAGTGGATAATAATGTCACAAAGTTGCATACTTTCTTGTCTTGTTTCAATCTGACGCAATTAATAACAACACCTACACATTTTACTGAGACCAGCCAGACACTGTTGGATGTGGTATGTACGGACTTGACAGCCAGGGACATAGTTGTTGAACATGTAGGAGGCTCCCTTCATGGGCACTGCCTTGTGGTATGTGAACTAAATATCCGCTACGAAAAGCCTAAGCCATACACTATAACTTACAGACCTTTAAAACATATAATCACAAATAGCTTTGACATGATTTTACAGAGTGAGGACTGGAATGTAGATGGCGATGTCAATGTTATGGTTAGCAGTCTGAGCCAGCGCACACTGGCATTATTTGATTGTTTTGCACCCGTGAGATCAGTAGTAGTCAGACATCAATCTTATCCCTGGATCACAGACACAGTAAAATTAATGATGGAGTTGCGAGACAAAGCCTTATCCGAGTATCACAAAATAAAAACTGACAGTAAAAAACAATATTATAAGTCCTTGAAATCCATGGTAAATAAAGCACTTTATACAGAAAAAATCGCTTATTTTAAGCAAGAAATTAATAGCAAAATATATGACCCTAAGACCCTTTGGAACAATCTCAAATCTACCTTATTACCAAAAAGTGACAATGAATTACCTCCCAATTTCAGTGACCCAGATGTGATAAACAATCACTTCCTTAAATTGCCATGTACTGGAGATGTGACTATTTCACAATTGACGTATTTTGAATTTTTTAGGTTTAGTGACACTATTTTTAAAATGGAAATTGTTAGTGTGGACCAAGTTGCACAAATTATTAGGAGTTTAAAAACAAATGCAGAAGGTTGTGATGGCATTACTTTAAATATGTTAATATTGACATTACCATACACACTTGACATAATTACAAAAATAATTAATAAATCAATCACTACATGTATAGTCCCAGATGTATGGAAGGTTGCAGCAGTGCGACCTTTGCCTAAGGTAACAAATCCTACAGAATTGAAGGATCTCAGACCTGTTAGTGTTTTGCCCTGCCTCTCTAAAATACTAGAAAAAGTTGTATGTAGGCAACTAACCAATTTTTTGGAGAAAAATGAAATCCTGCCAGAGCTCCAATCAGGTTTTAGAAAAGGCAGGAGTACTGTAACTGCGTTACTAGATGTTACTGATAACATTATCTGTGCACAGGATGAAGGGATGTGTACATTTCTGGTACTATTAGACTTTTCGAGGGCTTTCGATTCGCTAAATGTTAACCTATTATTGTCTAAATTAAGTTTCTACGGGTTTGACAGTAACTCACTGCGTTGGTTTGACAGCTACCTGAGCAATCGATGCCAGTATGTAAATATGACTCGAAATGATGGTTCCGCACAGATTTCTGAAAAAGAGGCAGTAAAAAGAGGCGTACCGCAAGGTTCGATCCTCGGCCCAATTCTTTTTATTCTGTATTTGGCAGATATAAAAACACAAATTAGGAATGCTAAGTACCATATATATGCTGACGACATACAGGTTTATATATCTTGCAAGCCCTCAGAGGCTGATTCCGCAATAAATAAACTAAATGAGGATCTCGATCGAATAACTACTTGGGCGTCTAATAATTCCCTGCTTCTCAACCCTACAAAGACCAAATATATGGTTATTGGAAGTAAGCAACAGTTGTCCACTTTGAAATATACAATGGATGTTAAAATACTAAATGAAAGTATAGAACGGGTGTATGAGGCACGTAATCTAGGTATTTTAATTGATAGTGAGTTGCGATATGAAAAACATATCGCAAACACAATAAGAAATTGCTTTTATAAGCTGAAAGTGCTGTATAGAGCTAGAGCATTCTTGAGTGAGAAGTTGAGAGTACAGCTGGTAGAGTCACTGGTGCTGTCAAAATTAAATTACATGGATGTAGTTTATGGACCGCGTTTGCTTGCAAAAACTAAAAGACTCGTCCAGAGAGTCCAAAATGCATGTTCACGCTTCTGTTTCGATATTCCGTTAAGGGCCCCCGTTACTCCTTTCCTAAATAAGCACATAATGCTCAAAATGCACCACCGGCGTAAACTTCATCTGGCTTGTTTACTTTTTGACGTACTTAAGCACAAAGGTCCAATGTATCTTGTAAACAAACTCACATTTTCGTCTTGCTTGAGGTCAAGTGCAGAGCGAAAGCGTGCCATACAACTGCGTATGCCTCGTCACAAAACAGCTGCTTTTCGTGGCAGTTTCAAGTATGCAGCCACGAAATGCTGGAACAATATTCCGCCCCCAATCCGAGACCTAAAATGCAAACAAAATTTTAAATTAAAGATTAAAAAGATGATGTTTGAACACCAAATGGCTCAAGAAATGCTGCGCAATGATACGAGTATAATTTAAGTGTTTTTATGCTGTCGAGATTAATGTTTTAAAATAGATGTAGTACATACCTCGAGTTTTTGTCCCACATGCATCGGAGCGGATGAAACTGTTTTCGCAATCATGAGCTTTTGAATGATGCCAGACGCAAACAATTAACGGCTTGTGACTCATATTTTTGGAGTTTGTTATAATTCATTTTGGTTTGTTTTGTGAATTAAATTGTATTATTGTATGTAGTTTAAGGTTATGCAGAGCATTCAGCAAACAGTGTCAAGTCAACCAATGTCTCAGTGAATGACAGTGACGTGACACTGACATTCGCCATGGGCCACAGACCGGGTATGACATGACAATCGATAGATTGTGCATGTCATATCGAGGTCGGTGGTCTATGGATGATGCAAGTTTGAGGTGGTTGTTGTATTTTGTTTTTATTATTATTATTATATTGTTTTTAATTATTTTTTTTTGTTGTCATTAGTTTTATATTTCGATTTTATTTCTTTTATTTGTTTAATTTTCGTCGCCTTCCGTGAAGTCGCCAAGCGGTCGCAGCGGAAGACCAGCGTTGGCTTACACGGCCAACACTATGCTGAGCTGTGACCGTTTCGTGCCTTCGCATATTGTATTTCTTTTTTGTTTTCATTTGCCCTGTTCTATTTTAAGTGCGAAGCCCGAATAAAAATATTTCTATTCTATTCTATTTCTATTCTATTCTAATAATAATATGGAGAGAAAATACACCAAACGTTTGCTAGTATGAGTTATGAATGAAATTAAATTCTGGAACATAGTTACCCAAATCCTTGGTATTGCTCCTAAAATAAATTTCTCACTCATATTAAAGCAACCAAGCAATCGTAGCAAGTGGAAGGATGTAGTCTCTGCCTACCCCGTTGGGAAAGAGGCGTGATTTTATGTATGTATGTATGTATGTATTAAAGCAACATTAAGACGTAATTTAAGCAATCCAGCATGATAGTAGGGGCACTTTACTTATATGAATATACCACAGCACCACAGCATAATAATTTTCAAAATAAAACAAAGATTACGAAATCTGGACCAAATACTAATATTACGTGAAATTATAAATGTAAAAGTGTGTGTGTTTGTATGTTTGTCCGTCTTTAACGGAGCGAGGGGTTGACGTGATTTTTGGCGTAGAAATATTTTATTGGCCATAGAGTGACATAAGCTACTTTTCATCCCGGAGAAATGCAGTTCCCGTAGGGAACAGCGTGCGATAACCGAATTCTACGCGAACGAAGTCGCGGGCAAAAGCTAGTTTGTCCATACAGGTAGTAAGTAATGCTTTGCCATTATATTTGTCGAAAAAGTTCGCATTTATCTTTTTTCTCAATTAGCTTTTTTCTTTCTTTCTTTATCCGGCAAAATACGATGAAAATACGTTATTCACTATATATTTACTTAGGCAATGACAGCAAATCGCTACCATGGTCATTGAAATTGAATCATTATACGATCCATTTTTTTTTCAGTAAATATCTACGGCGGGTCCGGTTGGAGTACCTTAGTCGACAAAAAAAACGACAAAATCCTCATATCAAAGTCCTTCGGAGTTGTTGACGTGCAAATGACAAATATTTCAAAAACCGACGACCATTTCTTGTCTCTGATACATACTATTAATCAGAAGAAAATTTCTGGCGATTTTGCAATATTCGGTAAGTTGAGTTTAACCATGTTTAACGTTTTAATTTCACTGTGTTCTTTTACAAAACCTTTTATTTTTATTGTTTTTAGACTGATAGTTTCTACTATAAAATAATTATCTCCATTTTTAACCATTTATTTTCAAAAATAAAAAGTGTTGCTCTCCGCAACTTCAACCGCTTTCAGTTTAAAATACAATAAGGTAAACGTCCGAGTGCTCGACCCGCTAAGTCCCAATAGACGACACCCTGCTGTCATCTCTATTACTAATGACATAAGATTAAGGATGACAACTACTGGGACAGTGACGAACACTCGTACATTTACAAAAAAAGTAAAACCTATTAATTTCAGACAGTTAAATCCATAATTTGTTACTAACAACGTTGACTTACAAAAATATGTTAATTCATCTAATCCTCATCAAAATTAATTCTTCTTCTCTTTTAAAATATGGCTTTCTGTCCTTATTAGGACAATTTCGCCAGTGTCAAAGTACTCTCTTTGAGAGGGACGTCGTTCGGTAGTTGTAGTTTTTGCAACTTGATAGTAAAATTCCAGAAACCACGTGGAGACAACTTGCGTATTAAAAAATGCCAGACACGAGAGCAATATAGAATTTTGTGATCACTGTTCACTGTTAAGGTTAATCGCCGCATAAAACACTCAAAATTATACTTCAACTAGCCAAAGAAACAGAAATAGCAAAATTATACATTGTCAACCTCCGCCATGTTCGAATGCCACAATTCGAATCCAACAAAATTAATTATAAATGCTATTTGTTCTAACATGATTCAAATGTCACATGCCAAACTGACGGAACTAGAGTCCCTCCTACTGTTACGCAAACTATCGGTACTTTTGCATGTGCCTAGTGCTAAAAGTAGCAATAGCATTGGTTTAAACGTTACGCTATTGAACTGAAAGTCATTTGAATGAAAAAAAATACAATTGTAAAAGTGGCTAAATAAGAAAACTGTTTGTTTGCTGACACTGAACAGCTGACATATGTGGTGCATAGGAGAAATTCGTGTCTGTACCGTTGTCCAGCGGTGGTGTAGCGGTATAGCACGCGGCATGGAATGCCGAGAACCTGGGTTCGATTCCCAGCGCTGGTCTTTCTGTGCATCTATATTTCAGTTTGTATTTTCGATACGCAGCTAGCGATTACGGGTTCGATCCCCGCGACGGGGAAATATTTGTATGATGAATACGAATGTACTTGAGTCTTTGATGTTCATATGAATTTTAGTATATAAATATGTATTTATCAATATATGGATGTCTATCCGTTGTCTAGCAGTCCTAGCACCCATAGTACAAGCTTTGCTTAGTTTGGGGCTAGGACAAAATTGGTGTAATTTGTCCCAAGATATTTATTTATTTAATGTTTATTTGTTACGTTTGTCTTCCAACCAGCGCAAGCGATGACCGTCGGGAACTACTTTGACGCAAAAAACTCTAACACCTCGTACTTAGCTGTGAGTGTGAAAGACTTGAACGCGATGGGTTCTGTGAGTAAGCAATTGTTATTTGTTTCAAACCAAAATATTATTTATTTTCCAGTTAAATACAGTGTTTTATAGAGCTTTAGGATGAAGCAAATACATTATTACAACCAACTTTATACAAACTTGTGAAGCAATTCAGTAGTATGTGTGAAGTTTTTTCTCCGCACTGAGTCCGTATGGGAATTATGGTTCAAGCCCTCACATTCTGGAAGTAGGCCTGCGCCCAGATGTGGGACGTAGGCACAGTATACATAATAAGCTAAAGCAGTAGGGAAGCTACGAACAGCGCGCGGTACTGCAATCGCGAAACCCCCTTAGAGGCCGTGTAGAGCGTGCGTCTGTGTGAGTGTGTTCATTTCGAGCGATTTGTTTGTAGCTTCAATACTGCTTTAGCTTATAATATACTGTGACGAAGGTATGTAGGTAGACCGATAGACCAGGACACAATTATGAGAGTTTTTGTTATTTCGATCATGAAATCCCTAAATTAAGAACAATACGGCTCGTTTTTGAGTTTGAATTTTTTGAACGACATGATCGCATGATTGGTTACCCTGCATTATGGCTCTGTATATAGTTATTGTACTGTTTTGTAATGTACATTAAAGATCATTTGTTGTATACTTAGTATTAAGAAATGTAATTTATTTGATGTATTTTGATTATTTTATTTTATTATTTTATTGTTAGCTGTAAGACATTCAAACACAATCATGTATTGTTTAATGAATAAATGATGTCTATGTCTAAAGCCTTCTGTAAACGGTAACCATATTCATGTTCCAGATTATGTTTTTCGATGCAAAAACATATGAGAAAACTACATGGAATTTGGATGACAAGTCGGTGAGTACACCTTCAATAAAGAATATTTGTATTGTATACTCATAAATTCAAGCTTTGATTGTAAACGAAATCTTTTTCTTTAATTTAACTCACGTACGAACTAGGACTAACTCTGTCTATAGGTAAACTATTGGTCCATGATAATTTATACTTTTCACCTCACTAACTCGAAAAAAACTTTCTTTATCAATACAATACAATACAAAGACTCTTTATTGTACACCAGAAATAGTAAGTGATACAGAAAACAAATCCTTCCTTCCTTCTTTTATCCTTCGAAATCTACGTAGAAAAACTCGTTTTCCCCTCGTAAGTGGAAAAGATTTATGAAATTCGAATGATTTTGAACCAGGCCTTTTACTACAAAGTTCAATATTCGATCTTCATATCGTAGCATTCGATCTTAAAATCGTAGCATCAACAATGAAATAAAATAAAACGGACTTATTATAGTTCTACTGTTTTTCTTCCTTCTACTATTTTTGTCGCTACAATGAGTGTAATTTACTTGTACGTAAATAGGCCAAATATCCGGCGGCCGGATATCCGGCTATCCAGCCGGATAGCCAACAGTCCCCCGAATATCCGGCATCCGGTATCCGGCCAAACCACTATCCGTTTCATCTCTAGTATTTGACTATAGGTGGGCAGTATGTTTGGCGTTGCGCTGTGCAGTGCTGACGTCACGCACGACGGCGCCGATGAGCTCGTGGTCGGTGCGCCCGCGCAAGTCGCCGACACTCGCAGCTACGACAAGGGAGCTGTGCACATTTACACCAAAACTGAGACTGTAAGGATCAAGATTGGTTTTGGAATCATTTGTATTTTTTTATTTCAATTTCAAATTGTTGTTACTTTTACTTGTTATCTTACTTGACTGTACCTCACCTTAAGTCCACCTCTACTTTAAGATTTTAACAATTAATTTTGCTTGTTTATTTATTAAGTTAATATTTAAATGACGGATTGACTTTAGCCTGGCCAACTACAAATGTACCGGAAGCTAACAATAATGGGGGAAAAGGACGGCGCACGTTTCGGTACTACTCTATCGACCAACGACGTAGACGGCGACTCCTATCCAGGTAATTGTACTACACTATACTTCATTTAATTTAGAATTAGAAACCACAATAACATTATATTGCGTCTGGTCAACTATTTCTTACCTAGCAAATAGTCCAGTACAACAGTCTGGGAGCCGCAAAATATTTTTTTTTAATGCGGGACTTTATTTGCCTGTCGTCAATTGTTATTCTAGTACAAATTGTAAAGAGATTACAGTTCACGATCCGCAATATAATGTTGCTGTGGTTTCTAATTCTAAATTAAATGAAGTGTAGTTGTAGCCCTAATCTTCGTCTGCATCCCGGGGATCTTTATACGGATAAATTACAGAGTTTAGTGACCACTGTCCCAGTAATTGTCTTATTTAAAATAATAAAAAAAATATCATGGGACTATTGACACCAATTGATCTTGTCACATACCAAGCAAAGCTTGTATTATGGATAACGCAACGGATAGACATACATAAATAAATACATAAATACATAATAAACGTCCATGACCTGAGAACAAGTATTCGTGTTATTCACCCGGAACCTGGGATTTCAAGCTTTGTAGTCAGGTTCTCTAACCACTTGGCCATCTTCGTCGTTTATTTTGTCATTCATTTCATTAGGAATAGAGGTGACAGCAGGGTGTAATATATTGGGAATTAATATGTCAATCACTAGGACATTTACCTTCCATTATTAATCGTTTTTAAGAGTGTTGAAAACTTCCAGAAATATTAGTCAGCGCGCCCTACGAAAACTCGGGCAGGGGTGCACTGTACGTTCTATGCGGGTATGAACTGCATCAGACCATGCGCAAGGGTACGAGCAAGATGTTTGTGTCGGATCTGCAGAGGAGGCAGTGGATCGTGGCGGGTTCCCACAGGAGCTTTGGGTACAGCGTGCAACCCGTCACGGACTTCAATGACAACGGGAGCGACGGTACGTGTCTTCATAAAAGCGTTGGTAGCTAGGGATTTTGATTAAGCGCAAAACACGCACAGGACGGCAGCGGGTCGGGTCCGGAATGCAGCGGGCCTATTTGGGTACGCATCTGAATATCGAATGTTAAAATATCGAATAAGTATATTAAAATATCGAATGGGTCATAATATCGAAAGGTTTTTTTTATGAAGCCGAAAACTTTTAAGGGTTAAGTTAGGTTAGATTTCAATCTAAAAAAAATACAGTCTTAACAGAAATACCTTTTCGATATTATGACACATTCGATATTTTAATACATTCAGTATTTTAACATTCGATATTCAGATACGTAACCACCTATTTACGTGGCTGTATATAAACACATTACTGTATATCAGGGGTGGCCAACTTAATTAGATCCAGGGTCTATTGTTTACCGACGAAATCCTGTGCGATCTACCAATTACATACTTCTTGAAATCTTAAATGAAACATAATGGTTTAGAATTTAAATTTTTGCCTTGTCACGCGATCGACTGGAGTAACAGCGCGATCGACCGGTTGGCCACCCCTGCTGAATATGAACCCGCGCACGACCCGCCTCGGGCCCGCCGTCAGTGTAATGTCATTCATATACAGTCACGTAAATAGGCCCGAGCACTCGCAATCCGACCCACTCCCGACCCGCTGCTGTACTTTTACTAACAATTAATTCACTGTAGGATGCCAGTTTTGGTGTTGTCAGTTTTTGATAAACTTTAAAAAGTAATGTTACTTTACTGGATGATACTTATTAGCGAGCTTTGTAGCGGTCCGAGGGTCAATAGGTGCTGGCTGAAAATCAGCTGTTTATTATTAACGCTTGAGCCAGTGTCCGTTTCACAACCGCAATGACGCATAATTTCCTGTGTGTCTATTTGTACTTAATGTTATTGTTGTGTCTTTTGTTGTGAATAAATGTATCTTCTTTCTTTCTTTCTATTAGAGATTCTACGCTTGTTGTAAGGGTAGTTATAACGCGCGGCTGCGCCCGCGCCGAGTCAGTCAATAAACTTGTGTTTAACTAGAACTACGTTTCATTGGCTCCCGCCGAACCAGTTATAACAGTGGCGACGAATCAGTGCAAAGTGAACCTAACGCGCGTGTAAATAATGGCCAAATTAGCAGTGGGGTCATTAACTACATTTAACCATGAAATACAAGAATGGTCCCTATATAAAGATAGGCTAGAACAATGGTTTTTTGCGAATGACGTCGGGGCGGACGACGATAAAAGTGGTGATAAGCGGCGAGCGATTTTGTTAAGTAACTTATCCGAATCCACATACAAACTGGTGCGTGATTTAGCACTACCCGAAACTGTGGGCACCTTAAGTTACGTAAAAGTGATCGCATTGTTGGATGGTCACTTTGAAACAAAAAAATGTGGATTTGCGGAAAGATTTAAGTTCTACAGTGCAACTCAACAATCAAACGAAAACTTAGCGGAGTGGGCAGCACGGGTACGAGGGCTAGCGACTCATTGCGGCTTCCAGGCGGCCACGTTGGCCGAAGCGCTCCGCGACCGGTTCGTGCTGGGCATGGACCCGGGACCCGAACGGGATAAACTATTCACGAAAAAAATGGACGAGCTGACTTTAAGCGAAGCACTAAGTATCGCTGAGGGCGTGCGGTGCGCCCGGATGGGTTCCCAGCTGGCGGGTCCGGATGCGGCAGGCAGGGACCCATTGCAGGTGCTCAAAGTGTACGCAGCGCCAGCGCAAAGGCCGGGGCGCAGGCCGGCAGCATCGGTGGCGCGCGGGCAGCAGGCTGGCGACACGCCCCCATCAGCAGCAGGATCTAACTTGGCCAGCTGCCAAGCATGCGGTTACGCGAACCATCGCATCGAAACATGTAAATTTACGCGTTATAAGTGCAAACAGTGTGGCGTAAAAGGGCACCTGAAAAGGATGTGCCCCTCAAAAAGTGTTCAGAGTCAACATTTTGTCGAGTATTGCGTGGATGGCGGTGATGACGACGATGGTAAGCGAATCATTTGTAATATTCGTTCAGTTCATGGCGAATCGATGAGGGAATCTGTTCTGGTTAATGAAATTAAACTAGAATTTGAGATAGATACGGGATCGGCAGTCACAGTGATATCCGAACAAATTTATAAACAATACTTTACGCAATTAACTTTAAAACCGAGCGCAACCATTTTACAAAGCTACAATGGGGGACAACTAAAGGTTATGGGTATTCTAACTTTATCAATTAAATACAAAAATCAGTGCCATGAAATTGATGTGTACGTAATTCGAAACGGTGGCCCCCCCTTTTAGGAAGGGATTTTATTTCCCGCTTTAAAATGCAAGTTGCTCCGGTTAATAAGTGCGATATTATTCTGGAAGACATTACGTCGCGATATCCTAACTTATTCTCAGACAAACTAGGATGCTGCAAAGATCTCACGATAAGTTTATACGTCAAACCAGATTCACAGCCCATTTTCCGTAAAGCTCGACCAATTCCATTTGCCCTTCGGGAACGCGTCGGCAAAGAAATCGATCGATTAGTGGAGTTAGGTATTTTAGTACCAGTTAAAACATCAGAATATGCCAGCCCAATTGTGCCGATTTTAAGACAAAATAAATCAATAAGACTGTGTGTCGATTATTCAGGGACGCTAAACAAGCAACTTGTGGTCGAAAAATACCCATTACCGAGAGTAGATGAATTGTTTGCGAAACTCCACGGGGCTAAATATTTTTCAAAATTAGATCTTTCGCAAGCATACAACCAATTCCGTCTAAATGACGCTTCGCAAATGTTAACATGTATTAATACCCACAAGGGCTTGTACAAATATACAAGATTAGTTTTTGGGCTGTCAAGCGCACCGGCAATATTTCAAAGAGCAATGGAGACACTTTTGACTGGTCTAGATGGAGTTTTAGTATTTTTGGACGACATTTTAGTCGTAAGTAAAAGTATAAACGATAACGTGGATCTTTTGCATAAAGTTTTTGATAGATTGGAGCAAGCAGGTTTAGTTTTACAAAAAGAAAAATGTTCGTTGTTTCAAAAATCAGTTTCTTACCTAGGGTTTGTCATAGACAGTCGTGGGATTCATAAATCTCCAGAGAAAGTCAAATCAATATTAGAAGCTAAAGTACCAAACAACTGTACCGAGTTAAAATCATTTCTAGGACTAGTGAACTACTATAGGATGTTCATTAAAAATGCGTCATCAATCCTAAGCCCGTTGCATAACTTATTACAAAAAGAGGTCGCGTGGGAGTGGAATGCAGAACATGATAAGGCGGTAGCCGCTATTAAATGTGCATTGTCAGCAGAAAGTACGTTGGCACATTTCAATCCCGACGCGACATTAATATTAACAGTCGATGCGTCCCCAACCGGGTTAGGGGCAATTTTGTCACAGGTGGAAGACAGGATAGAAAGACCAGTTGCGTTTATGTCCCGTTCACTATCTAGCGCGGAAAAACGGTACAGCCAAATACAAAAGGAAGCCACAGCTATCATATTTGGCGTTCGCAAATTCCACCAGTATTTATTTGGCCGTGCCGAACCGTTTATACTAAGAACGGACCATAAGCCGTTACTATCAATCTTTAATCCGGACAAGGGTGTTCCCGAGATCACAGCAAACCGGTTACAACGTTACGCAATTTTTTTATCAGCATATAATTATAAAATAGAATATGTGAGCAGCGCACACAATTCTGCTGATTATTTAAGTCGAGCGGTAAAAGATATGCAACGCGATAGCAACGATCATAATACTCAGACAGACACAGCGACATACATACTATTCGTATGTGAGGGCGAACAATTTTTTTCAATAGGCGACATACGACGTGAGTCGCGTAAGGATCCTATAATATCACTCGTAATGAACTATGTACTAAATGGATGGCCGAATAAAGTTAGTGAAACGTGCTTAAAACCATACTTTGAGCGTCGTTACGAATTATCAGTTGAAGAAGAATGCTTAATGTGGGGCCATAAAATTGTTATTCCGACTACGTTACGTGCGAAGACCTTAAGTGAGCTACATAAGGGCCATTTTGGTGTAACTAAAATGAAAGCGGAAGCACGGTCACGAGTGTGGTGGCCGGGCCTGTCAGCTGATGTCGAGCGCTGCGTCGCGACTTGCAGCGCGTGCGCCTCGCTGCGCGCCGCCCCGCCGCGCGCGCCGCTCACACCGTGGCCGTACCCGAGCCGCCCGTGGCAACGCGTTCACATCGATTTCCTAGGTCCGATACATAATAGAATGTTTTTAATAATTGTCGACGCGTACTCGAAATGGGTAGAATGTTTTGATGTTACGTCAGGTTATAGTTCGCGGGTGGTTATTGACAAGCTTTGTGAAGTGATGGCGCGATTCGGAATATTTAATACTATATGCTCGGATAACGGTCCATCCTTCGTATCCTCAGAATTTACAGAGTTTTGCTCTCGTAATAGAATTAAACATATAACTTCCCCAGCTTATAATCCAGCCAGCAATGGACAATGTGAAATTTATGTCAAAATAATAAAAAAAAGCCTTTAAGTCCATAGTAATGACAAGTACAAAAACAAAAGACATTAACATGAAAATACAGGACTTTCTATTACGTTATAGAAATTCTATTCACACTACCACGAACAGATCCCCTTCAGAGGTGCTATTTGGGTATAAATTGAGGTGCGAACTTGATCAACTTAAACCAACCGATTTATCGCCATCTGACCCAACGCTCGACATAATTGTCAAAGATAAACAGTGCTTGCAGTGTGATTACTATACGGGAAATCGCAAAGTAGATTTTAAGGAGGAGGAACCAGTCTTAGTGCAAATATTCGTAAATCAAAAAAAGTGCTGGGCTCGTGGGGTGATCAAAAAAAAGTTAGGCCGTGCATTATTTATAGTAAGACTCAAAGATTCTAACAAACTTTTAAAAAAACACGCCAATCAACTCCTAAAATATAGAGGGAGGGAGGTGTCAGAAGATATAGTCGGCGGAGAGATGAATAGAAACGTTACCCAGCAGATGGAGGATAACGTAATACCGGCTTTTCTGTTCACCACGGATGAAAGTCCATTGACCGGTACTACGATTCCAGCAGCACACTCGGACTCGTCGTCGGCAGAACCTGAGCCTGTGGCAGCCGGCTCGAGTGAGCCGAGGGCAGCCACGCAGCCACGAGAGGTCGTGGACGCAGACGCTGACGCGGACCGCGACTCGCGATTCACGACTCGCGACTCGCGACTCGCGGGTCGGACTGCGAGGCAGCTCCGGCAGAGAGAGCTCCTCCCCACAGGAAACGTGCAAAACGGACCAGGACTGTTGTAGATAGATTTTAAGAAGTACTTTTAGATTATGGTGGAGGGATGTTGTAAGGGTAGTTATAACGCGCGGCTGCGCCCGCGCCGAGTCAGTCAATAAACTTGTGTTTAACTAGAACTACGTTTCATTGGCTCCCGCCGAACCAGTTATAACAACGCTGTTATTGTTAATCTACCACCAGTCATCACTATACATTTCGTTTCTTTTTTTATCGAACATCAGCAAAACACACGACTTACACGCTGGCCAAATTGCTCTCTGATATACAGAGCCATATAAAAAAAAAACTAACGAGGTACTTTACGACTGAATACATCAACGCGTATTACTAACACGCGCATCAACGGTTTATAGCCACACTTTTTACCACAATTTCAGTTCACAGTTCGTATTTCACAGAACTTTCTGTAAAGGATGCTAATATATAGAGATACGTATTTATTTAGGTCTGAAGAATTTTAGCATAATAAAAATAGTTTTTTTTTTATTCGACTGGATGGCAAACGAGCAAGTGGGTCTCCTGATGGTAAGAGATCACCACCGCCCATAGACACCTAGTTTCTGATGCTTGCGATCGCAATCAAATGACAGATTTCGCACACAAAAACTTTGATTGCGGCAGTATGCCTCAAGTTTGAGACTAAAACGATTCAATGGAGATTTTATTTGCTTTACAGAATTAGGAATTGGCTCACCGGGCAGCTCGAAAGTCATATTGTATAAAGGAATACGAGCTATTACTGCGCGCGTAACTTCTAGACTCGTAGAGAATATGGTAAGTTCTTTTTTAAATCCATACTAATATTATAAATGCGAAATTGTGTTTGTAAGTTTGTCCGTCTTTCACGCCGTAGTGAAGCCACGGATCGACGTGATTTGTAGCATAGAGATAGGTTATGGGCCCGAGAGTGACATAGGCTACTTTTTGTCCCGGAAAAATGCACAGTTCCCGAGGGTACAGCGCGCGATAACCGAATACCACGCGGGCGGAACCGCGGGCAAAAGCTAGTTAAAATATAACAGTATAACAGAAGCCGTGGTGGCCTAGTGGTTTGACCTATCGCCTCTCAAGCAGAGGACCGTGGGTTCAAACCCCAGCTCGCATCCTCTGTGTTTTTTGAAATTCATGTGCAGAATTACATTTTAAATTACTAGCTTTGCGGTGAAGAAAAGCATCGTGAGGAAGTTTGTACAAACCTGCGAAACAATTCAATGGGGCGTGTGAAGTTCCCAATCCGCACTGTGCCCGCGTGGAAACTATGGCCCAAGCCCTCTTGTTCTGAGAGGAGGCGTGTGCCCAGCAAGGGGATGTATATAGGCTGGGATGGATGGATAACAGTATTTACAATAAAACTAGGATTAAGAAGCTGGTAACTGTGTAAAACGTAAAACATTGTAATTTGTCTGTTGGTGACTGTACTTGTACAGTTAGGTATCTCCACTAGGTCAAGCCAGTTTGATCCCACCAAAAACATATTCATGTCAAATTACACTAGGTCAAGCCAGTTTGATCCCACCAAAAACATATTCATGTAAAATTACACTAGGTCAAGCCAGTTCGATCCCATCAAAAACATATTCATGTAAAATTACACTAGGTCAAGCCAGTTCGATCCCATCAAAAACATATTCATGTAAAATTTTGCCAAGACGAGACCATATGGCTCGTACTGTCAAAAATTAATCAGATCTCATGTAGCGCAAAGCTTTTCACTCTACACGCCCTAACTTCAAAAACTCTACAACTTAGTCAACATTATAAGATACGAGTATGTATTGGAAACCTCGGTACTCGCTCTTGTTTGAGTAACGTATCAACTGAAAGTTACCACACAACCAAAGTCAAGACAACCGACTCCATAATATAGGTATTTAGTTCGGTAACTTCACATTAATATTTAATCCGCTTCAAAATGTAAGTTCCTCAATCCGTATGTTTTCTTTTCCAGTCAGAATCTGACTCCAGATACGTCTTTTCGTCATGTGTTGCAGTCAAGCTGCCATCAAAACCGACAAAAATAACGACCAGTAAGTACACTAACGAATAAATATAATCTCCACGGTTCAAATTAAATGAGAAATGTAAACCTTAAGACAAGTCTCTTCGTTCCATTCTCCATACAAACGTAGCCGCGGTCTCATTTGAAAACTAGGCAACAGAAGTAGATGAAATTTTGTAAGTATGGGATAGACGTAATTATCTATGCCTATGGTTTTTCAGATTTTCATATAAATGTGTAATATCAGAATTACAGGAGCTCAAAAGTCGTCAAAAAATAGATGCCAACTTTGCACGAGAATTACAGACTATTGAAGCATTTTTACAAAACTTGAAAAACTACAGGCATAGACAACATAATGAAGATCTTGATTGTAAAATATAATTGATTTCTGTGCTATACTTTTCGTATAATGTGAGGACAACGAAACCCGAAATTCAACCGCCCAAATCTTGAAAAGCCTACAGCCAACTTAGGCCTCTAGGTTGGCAACGCATCTGCAATACCCCAGGTACTGCAGATGTTTATGGGCGGTGGAGATTTCTTACCACCAGGAGACCCACTTGCTCGTTTGCCTTCCAGTCAAATAAAAGAAAAAGCCATCTATTTCAGCAAATCAACCACAGATAGCGCAAGTAGTTGTATTTTATTTTTTAATTTTGTATGTACTAACCTAACTCTATGCTTTTCTGTTATGAAATAAGATCGAACCAGAAATCTTAACTTTGTGATTAAATCTGTACAGGTTTGCAGGTAAAAAATATAATTAATGGCAACAACGCTGAGTTTGACAAAAACGATGCAACTTACGACATAGATTTGTCGACGGGGGGAGTGATTATCGCTAGCAACGAGACGGAATATTGCAAGAACTTAACCATTGTGAGTATCCAATCACATAAGAAAGTTTGCTGCTTTGAACATGAAACTACCGTGAGACTCACTCGTGAGACTTACAATATCATTTAAATCATGTTATTTCTTACCTTCAGAAAAGCACTTCCTTCTTCAGGGTGACTACAAACGTATCTTTGATTGATGATTTCAGTCGTAGTAAAGGTACGTACTCGTTAATATAATCCACGATTTAATAGCTATTAATAGCTATTAAATCGTTAAAACTCCCTACAAACCTTTAAAAATACCTTTACATACCTAAAAAATAAAAACTTTTTTCCGAATCTATCCAATATGATCAACGATTGAATCTACTAATAGAGCAAATCGGACTTTTTCTCTCTGATTTCATCTACTACTTTTAGTAAAAACATCTAATTCACCTTACTACATATACCTGACGCAAATAAGTCCGAGCACAGTGGAGCATATCGCGCGGTGACTCGCACATATCGCAAATATGTTATCGGTAAATGTTTACAAGATTTAAATCGAACAATAAGTCTTATGTTTTTGTAAGTGCATTTATTTCGGGTAATTAAGTTATTTAATTTTGTTGACGAATAATAATTGTTGATTATTGATTGAATGTCAAAATATTGTTGATGAATATTCACACCGCAACAGATTTCATATTGTTGTGAATAAAAGCTGTGAAAATGATGTTGATTATCCAAACTTCAAAGAACGAATCAAAGGCAATAAATAATAACTCAGTATTTAAATACTACCCATATTATTGTTATTAAATAATTTGCTAATTACGATCCACATACTGTTTCTAAATTACCCTTATTAAAAAATAAACAATAAAAAGTAACCGTTTTTTCTTGATCATCTTGTCATTGTTTTGAAGCGCATGCATTAGTATATATACTATTTTAGTTCTATCAATAGCGTGTGCTCGACGCAAGCACAACACTACTCAAAACTCGTTTTATGATCCCACGTGCAACAACATTCTGCGCCAGGTGTAGTAGGAAAGCTAGAGCATATCCAACTTTTCCTTTCCAATTTGCTGCACTACTTAATTTGTATCTACACAGAAACAGTAGTGACGAAGCTGCACTCACGCGAAGCTCTTACTTCTGTTACAATTTGTTTTTTAGATTTCGAAAGCACCTGGGTCACATTGAGTGCTCAGAGCGATTTGGGGAAACAAGTGCAGTTGACGTGTAGATGCAACGACACGAGCTGCACGCCGGACTACATTGTGACCGTGCAGAGGTCTGAAAGGTACGAACTCCAGGATCGGACGAGAAGGATAAAGGTGCGATCAAATTGCTGCTTAAAAAACGGTGACTGCACGGAATCGCAGTGACGCACCGTATGCGCACCGTTTTTATCGCATGCTCTCTAGACCGCTGCTTAAAATACGTAAAATCCATGGCGCTGATTTTCAGTGAGGACCTTGTCTAAAAACTAACTTGGAATAAAAATAATAACAAGAAAACTTATTATTAAATTGGATGGCAACACCGGCTACACAGTTCAATCGTGGCAGTTGAATAGGGATATTGACACCACCAATCAATCGAAGTACTTTTTATGAGCTGTCAAAATACAATTCTCCCATAGAGTTTCAAAGGCAATAGCGAATTACGACGTCATTCATTATCCGCCAACTCAATCAACTATTTATTCGTTTTAAAGCAACAAAAAATCCAACTATACAGTAAATCGAAAATTAATCTGGTTTTCACGGCTAAAATAAAGCGTTTTTTACTGGAGTTGTGCCTTCGAATCATTTTTTAATGGCGTCAACATCCCTATTGTTTTAAGCACGTTTTAAGTCATCGCTACAAGTATACTTTGCAAATATGAATAACGCTATTAAAATGGATACTATAATTACACCATTTCACTCCCCAGTAACGCAAGAACCTACGTCGTCGGTTCTTCTACCCTGGAGAACGTGACTATCTCCGTCCACAATCGTGGCACGATGGGCTGCAACAGCTGTTTGATGGTCCGCGTGAGTGGTACGCGTGTGGATTTAATCCAGTGCCATGAGGAAAAAGGCGTGTATGAATGCGCGATGCCGGACCCTTTTAGGGGAAATAAAACTGTAAGGAGCTGTTCACTACCCATTGATTAATTTCATTTGACGGATAAATATGATATCGTCTCCGTCTATTCGAATAAAACAAACCGACACGGCATCACATTTATCTGTCAAATGTTTAATCAATGGATGGTGAAACAGGGGGTAATTGCGATAGTTTTTTTGTCGAAAATACCCAACTGTTTCACATGAACAAACGATTTTATTTGTACTTCAGGATTATTATAAAACTAAGCTTAAACTTTAAACTTATAGGGTTCTACAGGGTAGTGCTGACATATAACCGGAATATTTTACAGTTAAAAAAAAATATCCATACGAAACGGGTGCGTCTCACGAGATATAACTACAAAATATCTAATTTCATATTAATAACGTTCACAAGATATAATGAACGTTAGTTATAACAACAAAAAGTATTTTTTGACGTATACCTAACGCTTAAATTATAATAACGTTCGAGTAAGTACTGCCTTCTCGCAACGTAACGTTTGGCATACGTCATATATATATTTTACAGTTGGGAAATGAAAAGTTGCAAAATGAAACAGGTTGCCAAACGTTGTTATATCTCGTATTGTTTTTTTTTTGAGTTAACAACAGTTTTTTTTAATGTAATTGTCTTTTTTCCGTATTGTAACTCGTTTTTGTCTATTGTTATTTTTTCAGCACATAATTGATCTCGTACTACGGATGGATAGATTAAGCAATATCGACAAAGGTTTTACAATCGATGTAGAGGTTCGCAAAAATTGCGATATTCCAGGAGTCATGCAAGAACCAGTCACGGTTAATTACGTATTTAACACTGATGCGGTCCTTGTTAATGGGTATGTGGACACTTACTGATGCATTTCTATTACTCAGGTTTTGCAGGTGGTAGGAACTTGTGCAAAGTCCGCCTGGATTGGTAACCACCATCTTGCTCGCTAATCCTGCCGTGAAGCAGCAGTGCTTACACTGTTTGTACTTCGGCGTGGAGAGTAAGACAGCCGGTGAAATTACTGGCACTTGAGTTATCCCATCTTAGACCTCTAGGTTGGCAACGCATCTGCAATACCCCTGGTGTTGCAGATGTTTATGGGCGGTGGTGATCTCTTACCATCAGGAGACCCACATGCTCGTTTGCCATCTAGTCGAATAAAAAAAACTCAAGCAGGGACGAGTAACCTAAATGAAAGGGCTTATTTTTCAAAAGAACTTTATGAGTGGTTTTTTAAAAATATTTTTTAAATTCTCAGAACTAGCTCTATAGGTTGTGGTGCACTGGTTGTAAAAAAAGATAGTTGTACCTATACTGACTGAACAATTTTTTCCTAAGTAGTTTAGGGAAATGAAATACATCTTTTAGATATTAAAAGTGCTTATTTCTCTAGATCATGAATTAACAATAAAATTTAGGGAAGCGCTCGGTTGGCCTGACAGTTGAGGACAAAAACCACTCGCTCGCGGCAACGTTTTTAAAGTAAGCGCACACCATAAAACATAAAGATGAGTCGAGTGCGTCCCTAACAAGCTCTTTAATTTGATATATCTTGTAGCATCTTTCGTGTTTTTAATCTTATTAGTAAATTGTCCTCAAAATTCTTGTTTTGATATATTTTCTTTTGCAGAACTTCTGTAAACTCCAACATTACGGATACGCAACTAAAGGATGAGACCAAAGAAAATATATCTGACGACCAGACATACACTGTAATAACTTTTTCTTCTTTACTTTTTTCTTCCTTTTTCTTTTTTTTCTTTACTTTTTTCTTCCTTTTTCTTTTTTTCTTTTTTTTCTTTACCTATTTGAGAATATAAGCGTGCTTAACTGAGGTAAACTTAGCACTACCTAGTTAGCTGTTTATCTACGCAACAATTCTGAAATCCACTGTAACTTTTCCATATTCTTCTCCGCTACCTTAGATCATTTTATTTTATTAACTACCAGCTTCGCGCGATGTTATACTTGTAATAAAAAGTAGTCTATGTAACTCTCGGGCCCATATCCTATCTCTTTCTCTATGCAAAAAATCACGCCGATTCATCGCTCCGTTTCGACGTGAAAGACGGGCAAACATCAAACACACTTTCATATTTATAATAGTAGTATATGATTAGTGTGGTTTTTAGTCATTCCGAAGAATTCCTTGTTGTGCTATTTTCTTTTACAAAAAATCTATTTACTTAAACATACACACATTTTATTTTATTCACATTTTTCAGATTACAAACACGGAAACGGTGACTTGGAAAAATGTATGGGCTAATATAACTGCACTCAAGAAACCCTACAGTCAAAGTTTCAATGTAAGTTTTATTATTGTAATATTGTATGTAAAAATTGAAAGGGAAAGAACCTACGCCATTGTAATTGTAAAAAAAAATTTATTAATTATCTATAAGTGCATTTCGTTTCATGTCAATATTTGATAGGGGTTAATACGGTAGATGGACATTGGAAAACCGCAAAAAATTTCCGTTTTTTTTTCAGATTTCAATTCAGCAAGGAGTACTTGTATGTATCGAAAGCAGCGATACTGAAAAGTTCTACTGGCACTGCCCTATAACTCTGAACCTAAATACGACCACTAAAATCACTGTGACAACCACTATTATTAAAAAGGAAATTGGTAAGTTAAACAAAAGCTGCATTCTCTATGCAGACATTTATTGCATGCCAAATAAAGATTGCTTGCATTTTCAAACGTAATTTGTCTTCTTTTACAGCAGACAATATGCAAGATTGGCCAATAACTGTTGAAACGCAACTATCGCTAGAACTGTTGCCAGATCGTATTATTCATAAAGAGTAAGTTCTGCTACTAAATGTTTTATATGTGTGCGAGTGCGACTGAGCATTACTTGAACCAAACCAACCGGGGCTAATGCGTCGCAATACTGTAAACAGCATATTTTATCAAATTACGTATCCCTAAAAGCTACAAATTATGATACAAGTTAGCATATTTTATCTAATTTCATACTTTAATGCTGTTTAATGGCATTTTTAATAACTTCTTCGTGTAAATTACATTTCTGTAAAAGCTGGGATTTTTACGCGCTATAACCCCAGGTAGGGTGAAAGAGTCTTTTACTAGTATTATGTCATCGGATCGATCGGAATGATTCTAATCGTGATAATTTTATAAAAGCACACATGATAAAGTTTGTTATTATGTTGTATGTTAAATTCCAGCCTTAGTTTAGGGTAATCAGTTGAACAAGAATATTCGGGGTATAGCGTCTAATTGACCTCGTTTATTATAGACGCATTAAAAAAGAGCTCTCCCACGACATCTAGTGATCATTTTTTATACTTTTAGTGTCAAAACCTTTAAAAATGGCGTGAGTGGCTCTAAAGGATGTTTTTTTATGATGATTGGAATGGACGCATTAGACCCCGTACACGACATAGCCCCGGTTGACCTTAATTCTTTTTTTCTGAGAAGATACTTATTTATAAAACATAATCTAAATACCTAATACATATAAAACCAGCCAAGTGCGAGTCGGACTCGCGCACGAAGGGTTCCGCACCATTATCTATAAGTCCAACTTAGCTATCATAAGGTCGTGGGCGAGCAAAGAAATTATTTTAGTTCATTACATCTTTTACACTTATGTTAATAATTATAGGTTGAAATCAGTCATGATGATCTTCAAGGAGTTGTCATTTAGTCAAAATAAAACGCTCATGATAATCATCGGGTTGATTTTGGCTCTGATTTTGCTACTGATTCTCGGCTTCATACTTTACAAGGTGAGTAAACTACAAATTTAATAAGTTCGAGACACCCAGTACCCTTAGTGTAAGTTTTCGGTTACAAAATACGCCTCGATCGCGTTCGCGTTAAAATCTCAATTTGTACCTATGGAAACACGAACAGCGCCTCTAGCGGAACGTTTGCGATGTTCGTGGTTCCATACAAATTGAGATTTTAACGCGAACGCGATCGAGACGTATTTAATCGAAAACTTACACTAAGGGCACAGTTTTTTGATAGTAAAATTCGAAGGAATTAACTAATGTTAAGTTGCTTAACGTTAGGAGTTAGATGAATGTTGGTTAAATTAAAGAAAGGTACTTAATTTAGGTGTAATTAAAAAGAAGTAATTTTTATTATATGATTAAATGTAGTTTAAAAATGTAATTTTAATTTTCCAGCTCAATTTCTTCAAAAGAAAAAACAAAGAAGAGCTGAAAGCGCTCAAAACGGAATTCCGAAGGCTGAGTACGGTAAATATAACCATAAATTATTTAAACTCTCTAATAACACGTACTTTACGTAACAAATAATTAAAATTTGCCTCCACTCAGTGTTATGTTGCGGTAACCCGCTGTTTTTCAGTGGGTTGTTAACCGACTAAAAAAGGAGGTCGTCAATTCGACCCAAATTAAGTAGGTACTGTCAGAATTTTTAAATTTTTGTGTATTTTAATGTATACAGCGTCTAAACAAATGCGCAAAATGTCAAGTGTTGAACCATATTTCAAAAACTGTAATTCTGATTTAAAAAATATTGTTTAAAATATTGTTGGAAGAGATCGCTTTTAAGCGATAAGACCGCCTATTATCTACCCTGAATCTAAGTGTATATATTATAAGTTTTTATACTGATTTATGGTATTTGTACCTATTTTGATTTGGACTAGCTAGGTACTATAGTCTAAATATTTTAGGAAACAGTGCAAGCTCCATCTATCCGGTTTCGTAGTTTAAAAAAAAAAATTGTGTATTAACCTTGGAAAACGTGTCGTAGGCCTAACAGTATAATGAAACATGCCATACACGTAAAAGACAAAGAAAAAATTGAGTAAAGCTACTCAAACGAATAGATAATTAAGTAAATTAGTTACAATTACATCAAAATAAAAAGACATGAGAAAAAATAACCAATAAATCATTCATCAGTTTAAAACCTATAAGCTATAGTAGTATAATAAATAAAATTGATTTTGTAAGCCGACTCAGTTGAGTGCCAAGATACCTACAGGCTCAGCCTAGTTTGGTGCTCACCAGATACATCTGGTATATTGTAATAGTGGTTATTTTTAGATAAATAAAAGTTATTCTTATTCTTCAAAACTGTACCTAACTAAAATGGCAAAACTAATTAATTACCTATCATAAAAAACTGAAGTAAATAAATATATCAATTATTTGTTTCTGCCAGGTACCTACTTTACCTATACCTATGTATTTACAAAGGCACCAGCCTCAAAGAAATAAGTAGGTACCTAGGTACCACCTACAGTTAGCATAGGTATTTACTTAGGTTTTTTAGGAGATTTTTTTAAGAGTTAATATTTTTATAGTGATAAGCTAATTAAAAATTAATCTTTTATATTTCAGCGTCGGAATACAACAGCGTCTTCTGTCGATGGAAATCCTAATCTAAATCCGGAACGTGTTTCGCACTTCGATTTAGTGAGTATAACTACCTAATAATCACTATCATTCAATGTATCAATAGAAGAAACTGAAAAGTATTTTAGAGCCATTATACGCTCTTTATTATCATCATCATCAGCCTTAGAACGCCGTGGAAGTGGAACGCCACAGTGAACACCTCATCACTTCCATTCACCAGTTTCCCGCCATTCTCACGATGTCGTCGGTCCAACTGCCAACGTTTCGTCTTTCGGTTTGTGGTTACCACGCGAGTAGGTATTTTTCTCCCCTAACGGTTATCACTTCTGTTTTTCGAGTGACGTGGCCTGCTCATTACCACGTCAACTTGCTTACTTTTTCAGCTAAGTATATCATGTTGGCAACACCACATTAAATATCTCTTCCCTTGGATCCAACATGGCGAACCATTAAGCTGTGTCAAATTGCGCTCATGCATTTTTATATTTTAACTAGCTTTTACCCGCGGCTCCGCCCGCGTGGTATTCGGTTATCGCGCGCTATTCCCTCGGGAACTGTGCATTTTTCCGGGATAAAAAGTAGCCTATGTCACTCTCGGGCCCATAAACTAACTCTATGCCAAAAATCACGTCGATCTGTCGCTCCATTACGGCGTGAAAGACGGACAAACACACAAACATACAAACACACTTTCGCATTTATAATATTAGTTTGGATAGTAACAGTAATAGTATGGATAAACCTTTACCGCTACAAAAAGGACTTTCACTGTGCATCAAGAAGGGAATACAGTCCACTACATGAGAAATTAACATTTCGTCATGGTCCTTCGAACCGGATCTATGTCTAGTACACCGTTCAACAGGTAGAAATTGTGATTGCGATTTGGATCATGCGCGTAGGCAATATCGCTTGGATCAAATCAGAAAGCAATTACTAAAGAAACGATGACAATAGACGAATTTCGATCCAGTTGCAGATGATTATAATTAATAGGAGCACAACAGGGAGTGTCTGATCATAGGACTTTTTAATTAATCCCTGGTTCGATTCTACTCGCATAACTAAGCTACTTTTTAAAAATATGACCACTGTTAATTTAAATTTTTTCATACAAATTAAATAAAATTTTCAATGTTACGATACAATACTAAATTGACGGCACACAGAGATGTCACATAAATGTCAAAAATTATTTCAAGGCCCCCGCACCAAGAGACAACGATAACACCGCCTGTCCGATATACACGGATTTAAGAATTAAAATTTGAGAATCAATAAATAATCTTAAATTAAGTTATGTTTTTTGAAAATGTTACAAAATAAAAGTAGCTTAGTTTTGTGAGTAGATTTGAACCTTGAATTTAAAGCCCTATGGCTCTAACCATAGGGCTTTAAATTCAGAGTGTCTCTACACCCTGTATATTCATGCGCTTGATGCAATGCTATCTATTATTGTTTCCAGGACGATCTCGTGATAGAGGAAGAAACATTTGATAACACCCATCCGGAGCCGAACACAGTCCAAAACGTTACGTCAGCCAATTAGATGGCAACTCAGCTATTTCCAGTAGAGCTGTGCTGCACAAAACATTCCTCGCAACACATCCTCACAGCACATCTCTGGTGAAAACGCTGCCTTCACTTCTTTCTGTCGGACGGTATAAAACCAGAGACTAACGTTTCTGATGCTCGCGATCGCAATCCAATGACAGATTTGGCAAACAAAAACTGTCATTTGATTGCAATCGCGAGTGTCAAAAACGTTAGGCAATACGGCCTCAAGCCTTATTGTCTTACGCGCGGGCTCTTGCCATCGCTTTTATTATCTCTTTCTCTCACCATCTTACACCATTAGACAGAAAGAAATAATGAATGCGTGAGCAATCGTCCGCGCATTAAACAATACAGCCTCTGGGTAAAAAGAAAGCAAATGCGATCGCGAAAGTCAGCGCGTTAGACAGGCCGTATTGCCTTATGCTTCTGACACTCGCGATCACAATCAAATGACAGTTTTGGCATACAAAAATGTCATTTGATTGCGATCGCAAGCGTCAGAAACTTTAGGCAATACCGGCCTGTACCAAAGCTGTGACTATAGATGAAAAAGGTTGTCATGGACTTTATAACCAAGTTACATTTACGTAAGTTTTTTCTATTCGGATTTCATGTTAGATTAGAAACCAAGACTTTGTTTCTCTAAGTGTAAGCATAAAATACTGTTTAACAAATAAAAAATATTTAATTTCTTTACATTTATTTAATATAGCCCTTTCTTCACCCTTTATAATAATATATACCCATCACTGATAAAAAACTAATCGATAGCTCAATTGCTAATTTTCAATGGTAAAATCTTTTAAATATTTACGCAAATAATGTACCGATTTTCACCTTTTAGTTAGGACTACTAATTTCCTTTGAAACCTTTACTTAAGATACCCCAAATCCTTCGAGCCCTGGGCAAGTCCCAGCATCATTTGGGTGACCTCGTCGCCTTGTTGGTAGATCAGTTGGGGTGGCCAATGGAAATAATAACCCCTGAGCTCGTATGTGTATACCAGTGGGGTGCCATGAGCGAATCGCACCCAGTCCATGCTGCCGCCTGATGCTTTGTCTACAAAATAAATAAATAACCAGTTTAACTCTATATTCTTATCCAATCACTGCGTGTTTATATTAGGTGGCATAAATTCCTATTTATGACAGGCATGAAACTACTTTTAACACAATCATCATTTTTTTTATGTAGGTATATCCAATTACCTATTTAGACACAAGTTAGGTAATCCTAACCAAAACTACCAATAGATATATATGTTACGATTTTTTTTTACTGCCCTTGTGGGTCCGCCTGTCCCCCCTTTTTGTAGCTAAACTGCTAAACTGATTTATGTATGATTTTAATTCAATATTATATGATATTCAAAATTATGGTTTATAAAACTTTATGATATAAAACTAGCTTTTGGCCGTGGCTTCGTCCGAGTGGTGTTCGGTTATCGCGAGCTGTTCCCTCGGGAACTGTGCATTTTTCAGGGATAAAAAGTATATCACTAACTATGTCACTCTTGGGCCCATAAGCTATCTCTATGCCAAAAATCACGTCGATCCGTCGTTCCGTTATGGCGTGAAAGACGGACAAACAAACAAACATACAAACACACTTTCGCATTTATAATATTAAGTATTAGTATGGATACAACTCTGTGTACTGTTATTTTCATGTGTTTTTATGTACAATAACGAGTTTTACAACAACTTACACAACAATTCTGCAGCTGACGCAGGCCCATCATATTTAGCGCCGTTTACTTTGTAGCCGTATTGCAAGGACGTGTTACCGATTCTAACCTACAAACGAAATAACTTTTAGGTATTGTGTTTGAGTGTAAAAGATCAAGCAAAGTTTAAAAAAGAAACGTTAGATACCTACAGGAAACACGGAGCCACTTCAAACTGGCCAACTGGCCAAGTCAAATCTCGAGATTTAATTTATTCTTCAACTGTTCAAATTTATTATGTTCGATTTTTAAATAACATCTGTCTGGGGTCCTATAGTGAAAAAGGAGTTAATTCTGCAGAAGTTGAACAGCTGATTTCGACTTAAACCCCTTTACATATAAAATAGAAAATAGCTGTGTAATTTCTGCAGACTTAACCCCTTTTTCACTAGGACCCCAGATGTATACATTGTTGTGGCAAAGTGGTTCCTGGCCAGTATTCCGCTAGAGCTTAATGATAATGTGGTTTGCGATTAATGTACCTAACCTATCATAACTTTTAACATTTTCGAATGAAGTTTAGTAGTTATTTAAAGCTTCTTTTCAATCTTATTAGGATCTTATAGGTAATGAAACTAAAGTGATCCCTAGTCCGATAAAGTTTGGGAAGCACTTTAGTTTACATGGGGTACTTTTTTTGGAAATTCCAGCAATTTTTTTATTTAATTTCCGGATCAGGATTATCAAAAAATTCGACCATTCGGATCTCATTTCTTTTGTCAGCGAAGTGGACAACCACGCATATTGTCGTTAGTGAACTTAACTCCTATTTTCACATTTGTGTTTTTGATAGAATTGTGTTTTTGATAGGATAGTATCTGCAGGAAGTATGACCAAGAAAACTACATTACCAAATCGTCATAGTTATCAGAATGTTCCACGGAATCTGAGTAAGGCACGAGGAGCATTTGCGCGTCAGCATGGAATGCTATATAACCGAGCAGGTTCTCGATGCCAGAAATGTAAGCTGATAGAGTTCTAGTTTCTATCTCGGAGAACGGCTTCGATCCACCATAGATTTGATAATCGCAGGGTCTGTCATTCGCGCCGTAGTCTAGAAAATTTTAATATTTAAATTAGTTCAGTATATACTGCAGGTGGTAGGCCCTTGTGCAAGGTCCGCCCGGATTACTACCACTATCTTGCCCCCTAATCCTGCTGCGAAGCAGCATTGCTTGCTATTGTGTTTCGGCATGGAGAGTAAGACAGCCGGTGAAATTACTGGCACTTGAGGTATTCCATCTTAGGTTGGCTACGCATCTGCAATACACCTGGTATTGCAGATGTTTATGGGCGGTGGTGATCTCTTACCATCAGGAGACCTACTAACTAGCTCGTTTGCCATCCAGTCGAATAAAAAAAAAACCGGCCAAGAGCGTGTCGGACACGCCCAAAATAGGGTTCCGTAGCCATTACGACAAAATTAAGTATTATTTTTCTAAGGATTTCGTATTTTATACGGAATCTTCCAAGTTTAGGTATATTTTATACCTTACGCTGCTATTTACTCATAAACTACTAATAATTCTCAAGAAAACATAGCCGTTATAGTTTTCCTTAAAAGTTTGATATACTGACTACCATCCTGAATTTTTAAAAATTTTCCACCCACCGGTTTAGATTTTAGAGGGGGGGGACGCTCGATTTTAATGAAAATTTGCACTTTAAAGTTGAATATTTTGCAAACGCTTTACTGAATCGAAAAATCGTTTGAGCAAACCCCTAATGGTTTTAAAATACCTATCCAACGATACCCCACACTATAGGGTTGGATGAGAAAAAAAAAATCATCGCCACTTTACGTCTATGGGAGGTACCCTAAAAAAAATTGTTTTTGAATTTTTAATTGTACTATTTTGTCGGCATAGTTTACCTATATATCCGTGCAAAATTACAGCGTTCTAGCATTGATAGTCCCTGAGCAAAGCCGCGGACGGACAGACAGACAGACAGACAGACATGGCGAAACTATAAGGGTTCCGTTTTTGCCATTTTGGCTCCGGAACCCTAAAAAGTTCTTATCTGGAAAGCACTCTTACCATTACTTTTCCACCTGGTATTTTTGCCGCTAGCACCACTATTTCGGAGCATTAACGAGATTACTATTGATTATAATGAGACTAAGTATAAATAAATTATAAATAATCATAATCGTAATAAAGCCCATGCAGAATGCAGTAAAATGCGTTTGTGTACTACATTTCAATAGAATCTGACAGTTTTCTACACATTTAAGACACACTAACGTGGGCATACTTAATTATATATGTCCCTGTTGTTGTGATTATAATCTAAAAGGAATAAAAAAAGAATAATAGTCACATCACAAAGACCTAGGCAGCCCGGTGTTCATATTAGTTGGCTGGAAGTGTTAACAGGATTGTCAGATTCTATTGAAATGAGTTTAGATTGTTTACTTAGCCAATTATAATCCCAGTTGCGATTCGGGTCCGCCCCGTAGCAGCCGTTAGCAGATTTTGATCGAGTTTTCCTCCACATACGGTCCTGAAAGTTTGAAATCATAACGAAAATAGAATAATAAGAGGTTCAGATAAAATTAATAGGTTTTTGAGTAAAATGCGGTTTTGTAATCGTGGTGGCCTAGTGTCCGATGGCCTCAGCAGATGTGGGTTCGGTTGCCGTGCAGTGAGGGTAGGCAGCAGTACCTGGTCCTTCGAACCCGGGCTTGCACCTTTGAGTTTGTCGACATTTTGATGCGAAATGACATTTTTAATTTTACCACGAGATTTAAGGTGACGGAAAACATCGAGAGAAAACCTTCACACTGCCTGTTCTTCTTCACTACAAAGCTCGTGGGAAATCTTGAAATGTAATTTCGCATTTTAAAAATGAGCCGGGGTTTGAACCCACGATCCTCTGCTTGAGGTCAGGTTAAACCGCTAGGCTCCCACGGCTTTTTAGCTGACTTACTCTCGTATAACTGTAATGGTAGCCATCAGGATTCACAGAAGGGAAGATGCGCCAGTCAAACTGATTTCTAAGAGTCACGATGTCAGGGTCCTCGCTCGTCAGAAGTTGATTGATGAAGTACGTCGTTGTTGCGGGAGTTATCCATTCTCGTGCGTGTATGCCTATGTAAAGTTTTAAGATTGGAAAACTTAGGGATGGGTTATACTTGCTAAATCGCGTACCAGGGCTTAAAAGTACCTACGTCCACCTTCTCATACCATGTGCAGAAACCAGGTATCAAAATACTTTCAAAGTATTTTCTGTCCAACGCAACGAGTCCTTTCCTAAATTCATTTTAGATTAAAAATATTCCAATCAAGACGTAAAATATTTTGAAAGTATTTTATTTCACGTAGGTATAAGCACAATCTGAACCTTATGTGTATGAATGAAAATAAGATATAATTTTGCATTTTGGAATTTTGAGGTTTAAGTACTTTCGCAGATCTAAGTATTTGATATAATTTCAGCTTGATACCTACCATAGTAAAAGAGGACCAGTAAGGTTCACTCCGACCGTTTAGGAGACTTATGCACACACTTGCTGGCTACACTTGCTGGAAACACATAAATCTCGAGTTAGCGTTAAGCTCAGTTTAGTAGTGTCATAATGTATGGAACTGTCAAGCTTAAGTCAGGTTTAACTACTAAATCTAGATTTATTTTTCCTGCAAGACGGCCTTAACTGCCTACTCCGGCTTTTACCCAGCTCGGCACAAGGATTTCTGAGTGGCCGTCTGACATGTCATCCCTAGGATGTCTTCTAGTTTGGCTTCGACTCTGAGTGCACTTACCGGATTCTATAAACATGACTGGTTTGCCGTCCCTTCCTTCGGGGGTGTTAATTCGTAGTCCTTTGATCTGACGACCCTCGTAGCTCTCCCCGCCAATGATCAGCTCCGTCCATTCGGGATACGCCACACTCATGTTTTGGACATAACCGTAAATCTGGTAAATACAATATTTTTATTCGACTGGATGGCAAACGAGCAAGTGGGTCTCCTGATGGTAAGAGATCACCACCGCCCATAAACATCTGCAATCCCCCTGGTATTGCAGATGCGTTGCCAACCTAGAGCTCGGCTCTCAAGATGACGCGATAACTTTGTTTGCTATCGAACGTTGTCTTATCAAATTGTTACCGAAACCAAACCTTTTTTCAAGCCAAACTTTGTAATTTAGTTATTGCGTTGCCATGGTAACAAGAATCGTGTAAGTAAGCGGCTGTAACTATATATCAAAAAATTGCACGGGCATAATTTACAACAGTTGACCTCAGACAAGTTGGTCGGATGACATCTGGCAGTCGGCTGGTATACTGTGGATGAGACTAGCATAGGACAGGGCAAAGTGGTTTGAAAATGAAAAGGCCTTTACCCAGCAGTGGGTGGATGTGGGCTAATTTGATTGATTGAGTTCTGACGGCATTAAGCTATTTCTAATGCGGGTGAAGCCGCGGGTTAAGGCTATTTATAAATAACTAGTAATTCATGTATTATATGGTAAACTTACATCGTCGATGTCGTAGTACGAGTTCCATGAGAATGATTTGCTCCGGGACGGACTTTCTTTTTCCAGGCGAATAATCCTTAAATTTGTAACGTTAATTAATAAAATATCACTCGTTAATAATTGTGAGCAAAATATTTAACTAACACATTGAAGCGAGCACCGTGATACTGTACTGCGTCTATTGACGGGATTCATGTTATGAGTTAGCGCTAACGATGGGCCTCATAAGGAAGCTTAAAGTCACTCAAAGGGCTATGGAGAGGGCTATGCTCGGGGTTTCTCTGCGGGATAGAATCAGAAATGATGATATCCGCAGTAGAACTAAAGTTACTGACATAGCCCGAAGAATTGCGAAACTTAAGTGGCAGTGGGCGGAGCACATTGCACGCAGGACTGATGGCCGATGGGGTCAGAAGGTTCTCGAATGGCGTCCGCGGACCGCGAGACGAGCTGTCGGTTGGCCTCCAACAAGATGGAGCGACGACCTGGTTAAGATCACGGGATCGCGGTGGATGCGAAAAGCACAAGACCGGTCTGAGTGGAGAGCCTTAGGGGAGGCCTATGTCCAGCAGTGGACGTCTTTCGGCTGACTCTTTAATAATTTTGAGCAAAATATTTAACTAACACATTGATTTTGTCCATTATTATTTTTAAACTTTATATATTTGACATATTATGTATCCTTGAAGCGAGCGCCGTAATACTATACTGCGTCAATTGACGGGATTCATGGAATTATAATATGACGTCACTTATAATCATAGTAAAAGAGGAGAAGTATGTCTACTCGGACCCTGTAGGAGATTTAACCACCTACTCCAGCGCGGACGCTTAGGGTGGTCGATGTCTATTTTAGATTAATTACCTACCGCCAAATAATTTTAGTATGAAAGTTAACTTAAAATTGTCTTATGTTTGTGTCTAGACAGTCGATTCCGATATTTCCGATCGCTTAAAAAAATGTCCCCATTTTTTCATACAAAATTTTATGAGTCAGTTTTGTCACGCCCATTCTGAGTGTAGGAAAAGAACATCGCAAAACTGAAAAAATAAACTATCAGAATTAATAGTGCTTTTGATTCTGAGTAGGAAAAACCATAGTTTTTCCAAAATTTCAAAAAAAAAGAAACACTTTTTTTCTAAAACGCCCAAAGACTGAAACTTACTGAGCAAGGTCATTGAAAACCAGCGTGGACTTTAATTTCGTATTTTTAACAGTTTCTTCGAAAAAGTGTACCATTTCAGGTGACACAACTGTTTGTAGCGACGTAGCACTGTAGCGTTTGAAGAGAAATGGTTCCTGAAATACAATAAGTAATAGAAAATCACGTAGTAAAAAGTTTCCAATACGCATTGATGCCGTGTCGAAACTATACATATAGCGTCCAGACACAGCATATATATAAGTTCAAGCAGTATGGAAGCTACGATAGTACCGCGAGACCCCCTTAGAGGCCGTGTAGAGCGCGCGCCTGTGTGAGTGTGTTCGTTTCGATCGATTTGTTCATAGCTTCCATACTGCTTTCAAGCAGTGTGCTGCTGGGGCCCAGACCTTCTCGGCAGTATTAACGTGTCGGCTTTTCACCGCTATAGAAGTATCTACTTACATCTAATTCGTTAATAATTGATTCAAAGCGATCGAGGTCAACCTTAGCACCAGTAACTTGATACTCTTTATAGCCATCGTAAGTTCTTACATCGCCACTAGAACTATAAACTAAACTTGTACATAAACCTATTAGGAAAAGGCGATTCATGGCTTATACAGTTACTGAACGGAATGTTTCTGTTAGTTTAAACGATGCGGGTGTTTATATACTTTTTAATCCATCAAGCATGCTAACTATTTGAGTTCCAGAATAGAAACATGTATGTAAATAACTTTGTTGTAATTGACCTTTACTAGTATGCCCGAATTAGGATTCCATGTAACATTTTGAGGCCAAAAATCAATGATGGATATCAAGCTAGTCCGATTCCTTTCGATAGTTTGAATTCCTTTTACTGGGCTACACGAATTCCTAACTCTGATTATAATAATTGATACGTTTTCAAGGTTTAGTTATAAAAACAAACAAAGGGCAATGTAGCCATCGTTTCGTATAAAGATGTCAAGAAGCGTTTAGCAGTGCCCTTAGTGTAAGTTTTCGGTTGCAAAATACGTCTCGATCGCGTTCGCGTTAAAATTTCCATTTATATGGGAACACGAACAGGGCCTCTAGCTCTAGCTCTAACGTTTGCGATGTTCGTGTTTCCATACAAATTGAGATTTCGCGAACGCGATCGAGACGTATTCTGTAACCGAAAACTTACACTAGGGACACAGGGAAAAGTGGAGTCAAATTCCAAGGCTACATCGACGAAAGAGTGATTTATCATAAATTAGAAGAAGAGAGTTATTACACAAGTTGAATGAGAAATTTTCGCATAAGGATTAAACGAATTACTTAAAACTCTAGGATATTGAATTGATGTAATTATACGAGTACATATAATTTCAAATGTGTGGATGGATTCAATTTCTTCACTTAGTTATCCGTTAGGAAACGGAACCCTTTTGACCTGCGTTGTAATCATGTACGTACACGATAGGTATTAGTGAAACTTTGATAATACAAGAATTTCCTATTTTTAGTGCGGGTACTAAATACTGATGTAGAGTAGATACTGTCCCATATAGTAGATGAAATATCTTTATACAGGGTGTAATCGTTAAGTGTAGCCAGGCAATTATTCTGTAAATATAACAGAAATCAGAAAAGCTTAAACTGATATCGAAAATACGTTAACCAAAGAGTAAAAACACATAAATAACTTTTTTCTTATTATAGTGGTAATATTAAAAACCTGATGGTAAGCGATCACCGCCACCCATGGACACTACAGCATAATTAGGACTGCGGGTGCGTTGCCGGCCTAAAGGGGATGGAGATTGAGGAGGGGGGAGTAAAAGGGGGAGGGGAGTTGAGGAATGCGCTAATGGGTGCCTATCTGCCAGTCTGTGACATCAACATCGTAGCTATTAGTGTATATTGTTTGTAGTGTATTGTGTTGTGAGTAAATGTATTTTTTACTTCTTTGCTCGTAAAGTTGGTATTTACGTATATGCTGGATTTAGGCGACATAAAACTACTTTTTATGCTCTAATTCATAACGTAAAATGTTTGTCTAAGATAATCAGGTAGATACTCAGGTGTCAACAGCCACAAACAAAAAATTAATCAAATTAAATCAACAAAACTAAATATTTAAATGAAATAGCAAGTCATGAAAAATAAAAGGAACTCAGTAAGTGAACCATTGTTTCCACTGTTGCTATTTTTCCTCTCAATCGAAACGAAAAGCAGAGTGTGAAACTCAAGCATTAAACCCATTTTTAAGTACCGGCTCGAGTGGCTATAATATGAACACCTCGGGTAAAATGACTCGTTTTATGCTCTTGTTATACAATCTACTATTTTTTACCTTTCTTATCCAATAGGTAAGACTACTTTTTTACGGCCGTTTAGAGTACTGGATTATTTTAAAATTTTGTCGTTACGTAAACCTAATTTAACCTTTCGAACGCGGAAGTTCAAAAAATCCTGCATAGCCTCCTTTTGTCTCAACTAATATCAATAACACGAATTAAGATTGACTTAAAAAAAATAGAAAAAGATTATATTAAATATTACACTGATCAGTGCCAAATCATGGTGCAACGTTAAATTTGACAATTCTATTATTACGTATGATACTGCTAAACTGAGTTCAGCGCTGAATTAAGATTTATTTTTTCAACAGGTAGCCTGGTATTGAAAACTGAAAAATACCATTAGGAAGGGTGATTTGTAATTTTTCATAGAATATTATCTATTGTAACTTTAGAAAAAAATGCGTAGGTACACTTTTTCGTCACAAAAAATCACGAACATAACGCACCATTCGTGCGAAAAACGCGTAACTCATAGTTACGCGTTTTCGCAATTAATTGACCACAGATTAAGGATGAAAAAATACATCTTGTGTGTAAATTTCAAAATTTTAGGTTTAAAAACAAAAGAGTTATAAAGGAAAATTGATGAACTACGTATTTTATTAAAAAGAAAATACACATGCAATAAGTGTGGTAAATGTACATACATTGCCAAATATTACGATATTCACATTAAAAAAAAGCGTAATTTAACTTAAGTCATTATGACGCAGGCTGTTTTTGAGAGTCTAGGACGTAAATACACTCACTCCCTTTTTCCACGCACCTTTTAAAAATGTTTAGGGTGTAACTTTAGCTACGCAAAGCAGACGCGATGTACCTAAGGCGTCAGTAGTAGATACGCGTTTCTTCCACGAGGAATTTTGGTAGATTCAGTTTCGTAAATACATATACGCAGGTGCTTCCCAGAGTTTATAACCCTTTACAATCGAGAAAGTGAAGTCATGAATTAAAAAAAACAAATTTGTTTGTTAATACTGATGGTTTAAGGGGTCTAAGAAAAATATCTAGTGAAAAAAATCGGAAATGCTTAATTTTCAGGAAAATCGCGTCCACGGTCGTACGTCTCAGGAATAATTTGTAAAATGCATGATCGTAACACAAAACTACAAAAACACCTGTTCCTAATAACATCAAGATTTATTACTACTAATCAACATTTTTCAGCGTTTTTTACTATCAAATATTGAAAATATCCCATTAATATTATGTACCTATACCAATAAGCTTCATAATTTCAACCCTATTCGTTTTCAAGTAAATGCCATGTTTTCGCATGTAATAGTTGTTGTTAGTACATTACACTCATATACTTGAATAAATCGTCATTCTAGTACCTAGTTGTTATTATATAGTATTCGACAAGTATCTGGACAGGCCTAACTGCATGAAATATAATTACGTGGCTTATCTTCGACATTTGTTTCCTTTCAGAGATGAGGGCACGCGTCAGATGTTTGTCTTTGAATCGGTGGATCAGACTATCTGAGGGTAGTGGTTTGTTCAGGGATTAGCTGCGGGTGTATTCACGGGAGTAGGTTTTCTTGATTTTTCAGCTGGAGATGCTCATTGTCGAGCAATTGGCACAGGTGGCTGCAAAAATATAGCTCATGGGCTCACCAGAGACTGTTGAAGAAGCGTAAGCACAGATCGTGCAGGTAGCGCAGATAGAGGCGTTCTTCTGGCTCAGGCACTAGAAATTTTCTGGTACTGTGTAATATACTCGTCTAGTTTATCTTTCTACTCATCATGTGGGTCTTATTATAGCTGCCTGTCGACTAAAATTGAATCGAAATCCTCGTCCTGCACATGTGATCGGTATCGGTTGCGTCTAGAAAAAGGAATACACGCGTCATCCAGATTTTTTGAAGTATCATGCACGGTTATGCCCGGGCTACACGAGACTGGTTTTTCGGGCTGGGATAGTATACTAGTTCTCTACTTCAACTGTCTGGCTTGCTGACCTGGCTTGGAGCATGCTTGTTCTGTTTCCATGAGGCTTATTATTTTAAGCTAGTATTTACTGGAGTGATGAGGTGACCACAGGTCCAAAATAAACTGTTTGCAAAAAAAAAAACACTATTATTAGACTAAAACAGTCACTTCGAAAACTGTGTCAATTTGCGCTAGACGAACTAGAGACGTAACACAGGGTTGATTTATTAATTTTCATCATGTCTTGATCATACGTTTTAATTTTTGTTCTTTAGTAGTAATGTCATATCAATTTATGGTACGGTAGATTGGACATCTTAAAATCTGAGAAACTCGTCGCGGTAGAAAAATAAACCAAACGTGTGGTTCCTCCTTACTAGCAAACTTAAAACTAGCTTCGCCGGTCACATGAAGCTAGTAAACAAGCTAGGATAGTAAAATCAGTAATGGAGGAACGTACTAGCCTAAAAACAGAACTCCATCCTATTAGAAACTGTTCTGGCTTGTAAACTAGCTTAGGAATGAAGGCAGTTTTGTCTACACGAAGCCAGAAGTACTACTTTGCTAATTTACTAACACTGGCTAGCTATCCTAGCTTGAGGGGCTGACCTCGTGTAGCCCGGGCATTGTGCAGCTCGGTTGGAAAGGGGTAAGCAATAAATAATACAAATAATATTAAAAAACTGTTTTTGTGTGTAGTACAAAAGAAGATTGTTTCAGGGTTATGGATAAGTATGAAATCGTGCAAAGCAATGTTGTTTTTCCTTAATTCTTCACGGTTCTGTAGTAAAATAATGTGAGCAAACCTCAGGTCAGGATTCAGTAATCAAAAAGATATGTTAAAAACGCAACATGACTGTTTTTTTGTTAGTTATGACCATTTTGGTAAATTGAACAATTTTAATGACAAAAAGTCACTTTTTTGGGTAGTTTGACATTTCTTTGATATATTTTACTGTAGATTTGTTACTGGTTACATTTATGAATTTTTATTTATTTATCTTTCACACTGCGAGCGTATTATTAAGAATTTTAAAATTTCATATCATATTTTGCATGACAACGCGGGATTTTGATTACTAATATGTTACCCGGAACAAAGAATTAATTCGAGATACTCAAAGATTAAATTAGTTCTTACTCAGTAATAAAAACGTATTTCAGGTTACGATTCTGTGTGTAGCTAAATTATGTAAGCAAGAAACGTGTAACTTAATGTACACCAGTGCCAAAAATGAATTTTAGTGCCTCAGAAACACGTAAGTATCAGTTACATTGATAAAAAAATTCTAAAAAACTGATAAAAAGTACGTAACTACGCTTAAGTTCTGATATGTTCTAAAGCATCCGTGGAAAAAGTAATTAACTTATATTTTAACGATTTTCTTATCATAATTAATGTATTTTATAAAAAGTATAATATCTGTTGCTAGAAGCGATTTTTTATCTATACATTCATTCAGGTCAATATTGTGTACGATCTATAATAAAAGTGTGGGGATGTTTTTTTGCTCTCCTGAAAAGTAGTATTTTTTCATCTACGCGTTTTTTGCACGAAGGGTGCGATAATTAAAAAAAAAACTAAGTCAACGAGATGTGAGAGGTATATATATATATATCTAATGTATAATCAGTATAAGTATCTACATAATATATATATATATACTTTTACTTAGCTCAGCTCATCTACTTCTAGGAAAAATTACATATAACCGGTATTTTTAATATGTTATGTTTATTATTCATTCTAGCTATTTCTTTCAGTAATTTCAAGCAGTCCTTGTTGACACTTTTCATAATCACCAATAATGAAAGTGCTCTGTGAAATTCCATGAGTGATCGATCATTATCAATTTTATTTATTTTGAAGTCTCATCAAATACAGACGTAAATAGAAATGGCAGAACAAAAATTTAAAATTAAACTATTGAACAAATTAATAGTGATAGAAAATGTGATGTGCATTTATCGAAATTTTTGGACATTGAGCAAACGAGCGAAAATATTGGTGACACTACAAGTCATTATTGCGGCAATTATTCATGTTGCTTTTTTTCTACACTTTATTAATTATATAATTCACAAAACGTTCTTTACAAACAAAATGCTCCTTGCTCACGAGTTTACCTACAACATGCTGACAACTATTACGACCTTGCTAAATATTACCATAGGTATCATCCAATCAGTAAAATTTCAGAGCATCATATCCAATATTAACCGCGTACATGTTTTTTGTGAAAATAAAGGAGTATATGCGAAAGAACTGCACAAACTCACATTACGGAGTTACATAAACTCTATCATTATTGTTACTTCTACTTTAATTATTTTAGCAGCTATTATAATAAAGATGGACAAATTTGACCTCGATGAACCGGAAGATTATGTCATAATTGTTGGACAAACTGTTTTGAAAGTATGGAGAGAATTTCAGTTTTATGTTGGATTGTTTACATTCAATGTTTTGATGACGATTACCGCTTTAGCTTTGAATCAAATGAAGGGAACTTTAATAGAATCACTTAAGATCTCTGACGGAAATAGTGACGATGTCCTAGAAAGTGGGAAAGTGAACTATCGTCGGCAACTAGAAGTTGTAATAAAATCTGTTCAAGCTTATCATTGTTTGAAAGAGTCAAGCAAAAATATGCGGCAATGCTTTGGAATTCAAGTTTGTACTGTCCAGCTATTTATTTATATTATACCTCATTTGTATTATACCTAATATTTTCAATTTTCACGTGTTTTTCCAGATGCTGTTCTCGCTCTTCAGTTTATCTTTATTTTACGTCTTCTTGTGTTATCGTGGTATAACTTCAATTATGGCGTTAGTTATGGTGAGATAATAATTTCTTTCATTAGTAGTTTCGTTTAAATTACATGATTATTTTCTGGTAAGCAGTGTTCTTTATGGTAAGCAGTGTTCCTCCCCAAAAAATTCCACCAGCAAAAACTGCATAATATTTGTAGAAAAGCAGCGTACTTGCGTAACAAATTACCTAAATTTTGTCATAAAGTCCATAAAAAGTATGTTAATGGTTTTTTGTATAGTGATTGAAATATATGTATAGAAAGCTTTAATATAGTGATCAGAGGACATAATAACCTACCTACTGTGTAAGTTTTAAAAATAGGTTAGGTATTGTTTCATCAAGGCACGAAGTTCCTCTACCACGCGAAATATGACCTCCCTTGTCTTGCGGAATTTATCTCACTTGTTAATTTTTTGAACATAAAATATAAAATGTACATTTTTTATTTCAAATATACAATGTAGCTATTTATTTATGATATCACTAATTATATCAACCGTTTTCTATGTTGTCAGAAATTATACCGTTTGTTGTTATGCATTACGTTTATGTGAGAGGTGAAAATCATTCATTACACACCCATTTTCTACGGTATTTACCGCGCATCGCCTTTAGTGAGTTCCTGATATCCACACCAATTACCTACTAGCTTAATGATCTCATTAATTTACTCGTGTACTTAGGTAGATGATATGATTGAATGAATGTATAATTTTTATTTCGTATAAATCCATTATTGTTTGCTAGCAATAATCCCACTAATATAATTAATGCGAAAGTTTGTAACTCGGTTTGTTTGTTTGTTACTTCATCACGTCTAAACCGCTGAACTGATTTGGATGAACTTCGGTATTCAGATAGTTTGAGTCCCGGGGCACGTAGGATAGTTTTTATTAACCCCCGACGCAAAAAAGGGGTGTTATAAGTTTGACCGCTATGTGTGTCTGTCTGTGTCTGTCTGTGTGTCTGTCTGTCTGTGTGTCTGTCTGTGGCACCGTAACTCTTAAACGGGTGGACCGATTTGAATGCGATTTTTTTATTTGAAAGTTGGTTTTCTAGCGATGGTTCTTAGGCATGTTTTATCAAAATCGGTTCAGCCATTATTAAGATATTGAACTTTAAAGTGACAAAGTCGGGGGTTTTCCAACTTTTTGTTGGTTATCCCGGATAATTTCATAGTTCCAGCGGGATAATGAAAACCGAATTCTACGCGGACGGAGTCGCGGGTAACTGCTAGTAAACAATAAATTATGCCAGTGAATGATAAATACATATTTTCGACCGAACTTTGTTTAATCCTTTTGCACGTCGGTTTTTCTTTTTATTATTATTAGAGGGAGGCAAACGAGCAAGCGGGTCATCCGCACAACACGTAATGAACATACGCTTAAAACTATATACTAGGATTGTCCTCGAATCAGTTTCGGCTTCATTTTCGTTTGCAGAACGCTTTATTTTGTAGCGTTTCTTATTTTTTTAGGATCTCAAAGGTGCGCCTCATCACATTATAATTGTTCTCCAATTAATTAACTTTATGGGTGCTATCGTTTCCGTGCTTCGTGCTGGACAAATGTTGCACAATGCGATGGGAGAACTGAGGAGATCCACAGCAAAATTATGCCATAAATTATTAATAAGTAAGTAAGACTAATACGCCTAAGAAATATGTGTTAAGTACTTTACATTTTATGAAGTGACATCATCCACTTACCTGCACTGTTATTGGCATTGTATCTGTACGGTCTCACCACCGTACATTTTTATTACGCTTAGTCGCGACCTACATACTTTGGGTCACGCGGCCACAAACAACTTAATACGAGCGTAATGAAAAAACACTCGAGTGTGTAAATAACTATCGCACAACAAACTGTAGTGTGTGCCTCTCCACACAAACATACTCTCCACCCATATATATATATATATCGATGGCCCAATCGAATAAACGTGCAAAGGCCTTTACACGAAAATTTTTTTTTTGCTTTTTTAGCTTACATATGGCCCAAAGTATGTCGTCAATTTTTTTTACACCGATCCGATTAACCGTTTTTGAGATAAAATGTTTTAATTGTTTATTCGTTGGTAATTATTCCATACAAAGTTAAAGTTGGTTTTATTTTTCCTGTAAAATTGCTGTTTTACGATTACACGTTTATTCGTTTGGGCCATCGATATATAAATACATATTGTAGTGTTAGCAGAAGCTCTAGAATAAAGTCAGATATCGAACCCAAAGGTTGTCTCTTTTACGCTCATCCTCACATGGCGATCCTGGCAGGGTCGCCATGTGAGGCGGGACGTAGGAGAAACAAGTAAATACCGTGATTGCTGACAAAATAATTTATTGAATCAGGCGTTACTTTGCGGAGGTCCATATCAATGAACTAAAATAATTTCTTTGCTCACCCGCGATCTTAAGATAGCTAAGTCTATGCAAATTATGCGTGTTCATGCAGTTCCTCCACCTCCACACTGTACGAACACACACAAATTACACAAACCCATCTATCACCACCACCACAACTCACTGACGCGTTTCGAACTCAACCAGAGCTCATCCTCAGAGTGACACAACCGTACACCATGCTACCAGTTGTTAGACTAACAAACCACCACCACTGTTTTAATTTGTCAAACAAAACAAAAAACTACCCGCAAAATATTAATAAATTTTAAATGTGATACAAAACTACCTTGATTTTTTAATTTTATTTATTTATTGTCAAGGCATGTTTTAATAACTACCGTTGCTAAAATTAGACCCAAGCCGTAGCAAGGGAGATGACACTAAATTTATTTGCTCATTAATAATAGACCCCATACTATTGTACCTAATTATCTCCATACATTCTAACACATCAAGACGAAACCCCTTGTCACAGTAATGTAACACTTCATACGAATCTGAGTCCGATATTGAATGATTTAATTCCAACAGATGCTTGGCAAAATTAGATCTATCAGGATGCCCGTTCCTATATGCCGATACATGCTCCTTAAACCTAGTATTAAAACTGCGCCCGGTCTGACCTACATATACTTTACTGCAGTCATTACAAGTGAGCTTGTATACACCCGATTTAGTTCCTTTATCCATCTTCTCTTTGTGGTTACAAAGTTTAGAGTACAAAGAGTTGTTAGTTTTAAAGGCTACATTAACATTGTTAGATTTTAAAATGTCATAAATTCTATCAGACAAACGACCAACATATGAAATACTACACCTATATTTGTTAGAAGACTGAGGAGGCAACCCGGCGTGAAGCATGCTATTCACTATCCGTGCTTGCTTCCTCCTAACCAAACCATCTACCATCGATTTCGTATAGCCATTTGACGTTGCTATGTGATAAATAGTATTTAACTCTGAATCAAAATTTACCCTAGAAAGAGGTACAGTTAATAATCTATGTACATAACAATGAAAGGCTGCTAACTTATGCTGCCACGGATGATTAGATGATGCTGGTATCACAGCATCTGTGTATGTGGTTTTACGATAAATTTTAAATTGTTGTTTATTGTTTGATCTCGTAATTGTTAAATCTAAAAAATTAAGCGAAAAATTTTCTTCTATTTCTTTTTTAAATTTTATTTTTACATGTTTGTTATTGATATTATCCACAAATAAATCAAGTTGCCTCCTACTTCCCCTCCAACACAGAATTAAAAATTGGTAATAATTAATATAGTAATTAGTTTATTAGTAATTGGTTTAATTGGTATGTTGATGATTTAATTCTGTGTTGGAGGGGAAGTAGGAGGCAACTTGATTTATTTGTGGATAATATCAATAACAAACATGTAAAAATAAAATTTAAAAAAGAAATAGAAGAAAATTTTTCGCTTAATTTTTTAGATTTAACAATTACGAGATCAAACAATAAACAACAATTTAAAATTTATCGTAAAACCACATACACAGATGCTGTGATACCAGCATCATCTAATCATCCGTGGCAGCATAAGTTAGCAGCCTTTCATTGTTATGTACATAGATTATTAACTGTACCTCTTTCTAGGGTAAATTTTGATTCAGAGTTAAATACTATTTATCACATAGCAACGTCAAATGGCTATACGAAATCGATGGTAGATGGTTTGGTTAGGAGGAAGCAAGCACGGATAGTGAATAGCATGCTTCACGCCGGGTTGCCTCCTCAGTCTTCTAACAAATATAGGTGTAGTATTTCATATGTTGGTCGTTTGTCTGATAGAATTTATGACATTTTAAAATCTAACAATGTTAATGTAGCCTTTAAAACTAACAACTCTTTGTACTCTAAACTTTGTAACCACAAAGAGAAGATGGATAAAGGAACTAAATCGGGTGTATACAAGCTCACTTGTAATGACTGCAGTAAAGTATATGTAGGTCAGACCGGGCGCAGTTTTAATACTAGGTTTAAGGAGCATGTATCGGCATATAGGAACGGGCATCCTGATAGATCTAATTTTGCCAAGCATCTGTTGGAATTAAATCATTCAATATCGGACTCAGATTTGTATGAAGTGTTACATTACTGTGACAAGGGGTTTCGTCTTGATGTGTTAGAATGTATGGAGATAATTAGGTACAATAGTATGGGGTCTATTATTAATGAGCAAATAAATTTAGTGTCATCTCCCTTGCTACGGCTTGGGTCTAATTTTAGCAACGGTAGTTATTAAAACATGCCTTGACAATAAATAAATAAAATTAAAAAATCAAGGTAGTTTTGTATCACATTTAAAATTTATTAATATTTTGCGGGTAGTTTTTTGTTTTGTTTGACAAATTAAAACAGTGGTGGTGGTTTGTTAGTCTAACAACTGGTAGCATGGTGTACGGTTGTGTCACTCTGAGGATGAGCTCTGGTTGAGTTCGAAACGCGTCAGTGAGTTGTGGTGGTGGTGATAGATGGGTTTGTGTAATTTGTGTGTGTTCGTACAGTGTGGAGGTGGAGGAACTGCATGAACACGCATAATTTGCATAGACTTAGCTATCTTAAGATCGCGGGTGAGCAAAGAAATTATTTTAGTTCATTGCTGACAAAAGACTAACTTTATTTAAAATAAACTTAATAATATATAGGAATTACAAAAATTAGCAAGTTTGCTTTTACATGCTAGTTAACTCCTTCCAAAACATCAAGAGAAAGAAGCAGTTAATTTTTATCAATATATTTTTAACTTAATGAACTATCTTACTTAAAATCAAGATATCTTTCTCCGCGCTCCTGAAACCTGCATCTAACTACAACTGCTAATGTAGTACAGGACTACTAAACTGTACAGTATCTACATTATAATGTCGCAGGGGAATGGCTAAAATAGAGATTTGAACAAATCAATAGATATGATCAAATCACACAGGATGTTAAAATGGCGAATTACTAATAGTTAATCTGTTTAGAAACGATGAAATCAGCCATTGGACGTCTTCGGGCTGATGATGATGATTAACTAGCATTAGCGTAAAGATGTCATATGTCACGCCTAAATGTACTTTACGCGCTTTGAGCCTCAAGGAATCGTATGTCCTAAATTTAGGACGTAGAGGAGTTTATTCCGTTTCAAATTATACCTCTACCCTGGTGACTCAGAAGGGTGGGGGGGTCCTTTGGCAAGTTTTGGATACGGAACCCTAAGAAATTTTCAATGTTGGATTTAGTTTCAGATCCCGATGCAGTTAAATTGCAAAAAACTATGAAGGATTTTCTTCGACAAATGAGTTTCGAACCAATCAGAGTTACAATTTTGTCAAATCTAGGAATACAGATGGCGCTATTGCTGCAGATTCTGACACTAATAATATCTTATACAATAATTTTTCTTCAGTTCAATCATGTGGTGTAAAAATGAATTACCTACTCCTCATATTACTCACGTTTGATTAAAAATTAAAAAAAGTTGCAGTGTATTCGTTATTTCAATCAAATTTATAAAAAGCGTAAACAAAGACGCCTAATGGGTCGGGTTAATACCCGACTACAGTCATTTAGTGATGTAAGAACCTAAAACCTATTGCTAAACAATTCATCTGTTCAGTAAATCGATTGTTACTTTATTAATTGAATCGATCATAGTGATTTGTCACAATACTTGATTTAGGGCCCGTTGTTTGATCAGTAGTTAAAGTTACTATAGTTAAATTTCCGTTGAAATGTGTTCACTATTGTTATTTTTGCCATACATTTTTACTATTAGTTAGTTTAACTAATGATCAAACGACATGCCCTTAATGTTACAATACTTGATTTAATTCTAAAGACTATTCAATTACAAAAGCAGTAACTATTTCTTAATTTTAAGGTTATTAAATAAAAATGGGTATGATTTTATCGATCACCTAACAAATGCACTTTTGGGGTCACCTAATAAATAGGTAAGTAATATTTGTTCCTAAAAAGTAGATCGTATTAGTCTGATACAAGGGTTACCTAAATCCATACTATGTATGAAATGAAATGAAATGAATTTATTTGCTAAGAATACATATAGTATTCAAATGGATGTTATTTCTGTTTGTCCAGTACTCAGTCATGTATTCAGCCCACATACAGGCGTGCAAATATTTAGATAAAAAAAAAAATAAGTTTAAAAAACTGAAACCCGACTACGGAAAAACCGCTCTTAAAATTACGAAACAAGAAAATGGTCAAGAATTACACACAATTAGGTAATTTGCTCCTTCGTGACCACTAATGTGAACCTTCTACAAAGTAACGCCTGATTAAATCAAGCAAGAAAATATTGTTTTCTGAAATTCTTATACTCACACAGACATCTAAGGAGAGCCGTGGTCACGATCTTACTCTGCTTAAAGCAACGTATACTTGACCCTTTGCAAAAGTACGTTTACCAACGTCAACTACAGCCTTTCTGCACTGTGACACCCCAACACCAAATAAGTGGAAACATTTGGAGAGTAATTTTAAGACTACCTCTCAAACCAAACATATGTCTCATTATTAGTCAATCTGAGCTCCCGTGATTGAGGCGACTCTGCCTGTCTGATCTCTGAGGCATAGTCTCTCATCGCGGTGAGTCTGAGTTCCCGTGACTGCGACCACTCTGCTTCTCTAACTTATAAAGCGTACCTCCGCTGAGTGCAGTCTTTTTTTTGTGGATTGAGAATCCTCACGTCTATGTAAGGCTTTACTCTCTCTTTCATTTGACTTAACCTAGTTTCTCTATGTGTTTGAGATGGGTTACCTATGTTTTACCAAAAAAATGTTTGACAAATTATCACTTCCCAAAAAATTTTTCGTAGAATTTCATTTGCCAAATAATCGTTTGCCAAATTGACACTTGACCAATAATTATTACGCGAACCTAATGTTTGGCATGTTCATGTTTAAGCAATATCTCGTTTGCCAAATATTACTTTGACCAAATTTCATTTAGTCAAATATGTTATCGTGGCTGCTATAAAAAAAAAACCTAACATCGAAGGCTAAACCTAACCTATCCGAGTCGCTTCTGCTCCGAACCGTCTTGCTCGCTCGCTTCGCTCGCTCGCACAAAATTTTATTTTATTGTCTAATGTTTTTTTGCCTTATTAAAGCATTTGCTAAATGACCAAATGCCATAATGTAATTTTTCGTAATAATATTTTGTCGAGTGAAAATTTGACGTAATGAAAATATTCGTATTAAAATTGTGCCAAAGTTTGCATTGCCAAATAAAAAGTTGCTAAAAATTTTTTGGGAAATGAAATTTTACCAAAATAAATTTGGTAAAACGGCAGGATCCCGTTTGAGATTAATTTGCTCGTTGTTTAAATATATAGATTCTATTATTTTCCATCCTTCGTTTTTTTAACCGACTTCAAAATTATGTTAAAAGGTATCCTATGTTACCCGGAGTGTAATAACGAATCGATTGACACCTTATTTATTCAAATCGGATGAGTAGTGTAGACGCTACGCTGGAACATACGTAAATACAAACATACATAGACTGCTAAAATCATTACCCTTCCTTGGCTTTGCCGTAGTCGGGTAAAAAGGAGGAGGTTATCGTTTCCGGTGATTCATTTCGACGCTTTTCCACAATTATTAGAGGTTGAGTTATTAAAATGTTGAGTACCTATCTTCGGTTACCCCATTAAGTTAGGAAAAATCTTAACAGCGCGATGTAGGATGGGGATTGCACCTGAAAGCGATATCTAATGGCGAACTAGTAAAGTAAAAGCTGTATGCATATATTATTATAAATAAATTATACCTATGTTGTTATGTATATATCTACCTATTTATCTATTTAGATTTGTTGTGTATGTGTATTGTATGAGTTAGTGTTATATTGCTCTAATCTACTGTATTGCACCACCTGCTAAAATGTATTCCTTACTTCTGTCCATTGTAAAGGTTACCTGGAAGAGATCGCTCTGAAGCGATAAGTCCGCCTATTGCTTACCTTAGAAAATCTCTATATATACCTGTGTTTTGTGTACTGCTTACTATGTGTTGGTGTGCAATAAGGAGTTATTTTATGGTAAATTCTGTTGGGATTTGGTTTGGAATTGGAACGGTTTATCAAAACTGTACCTCTATATTTCTACAAAATGTTGCCGCTCAATTAAAATTCATACGAGATAACTTTATATTTCTATCTTTATACAATTTTGACGACTTTCAGAGGTAATAGCTCCTCAACACTTACATTAAACCTAAAACCTACTAAGGAACCTCAACATCAATTTTTAAGGCCTATCTAAAACTGCCTCACACGCCAGCTTACGCTAAAAAATTTTTTTTAGTTGCCCAGTTTTTGTTATGTAAAATCCGACTCATATTTTTTTATGTTAAAAGGTATCCTATGTTACCCGGAGTGTAATAACGAATCGATTGACACCTTATTTATTCAAATCGGATGAGTAGTGTAGACGCTACGCTGGAACATACGTAAATACAAACATACATAGACTGCTAAAATCATTACCCTTCCTTGCCTTTGCCGTAGTCGGGTAATAATTGAAAATTACGTAAAATATAAATTAACCGGTCAAAAATAATTAAAATAATACAAAATTTTACAAACTATCTAATTTTACATGTCTCGAGAAAACTACTAATCTACTAATCGAAAGCATTGTGTTTGTGTGTTTGTCCGTCTTTCACGCCGTAACGGAGCGTCGCATCGCTGTGATTTTTGGCATAGAGATAGTTTATGGGCACGAGAGTTACATTGGCTACTTTTTATCCGCGCGCGATAACCGAATACCACGCGGGCTGAGCCGCGGGCAAAAGCTAGTATTGAATAAAAATTATCCTTTGTCCCCGTCCCTTGTCCCTTTCTCTGGCCTTACGTTTCGTATTAATATTATTGCGATGATGAAGGATAGTAATCTGAATAAGTTTAAAATAACGAAGTTTCATGCCGTAAGTATTGGTAAAAAATGGTCGGTTCTGGAACTTCGCCGTCCGCTACCGCGGCACGCCCGCTTCGAATGCTCCTCGCTTTACTCGTCGTCGTAATCAGACCTGTAGTAGAATAGGTAGAAGCATTGAATCCATACTAATATTACAAATGTGAAAGTGAAATGTGAAAAACAACTTCGAGAAAGAGGCCAACAGAAAAATACAGTTAAGTTACAGTACAGCATATGGGAAACTGCATCGAGTCTTCACATCGCCAATTCCACAGAGTCTAAAGACGAAAGTCTTCAATTAGTGCGTCTTACCCGTCATGACATACGGTGCCGAAACATGGACGCTCACGGTAGGGCTGGTCCATAAATTTAAAGTTACTCAACGTGCTATGGAAAGGGCTATGCTCGGAGTTTCTCTGAAAGATCGAATTCGTAACGAAGTGATCCGACAGAGAACCAAAGTTATCGACATAGCCCACCGCATTAGCACGCTGAAGTGGCAATGGGCCGGTCATATAACCGAAGAACCGATAACCGTTAGAGTAGACGAGTTCTTGAGTGGAGACCACGGATCGGCAAACGTAGCGTAGTGTTTCAACGGAGTATCCTAACTCCGTTATATCACTCTCTCATTGGGAGTTACATATTAGAATTGCCAGTATAACCTTTGTGTAACTAGGATTTTCCTACGGCTTATTTAACACTATGGGCGACATTTACCACTAGAAGGTAAACATAACACTCTTACAGAGCGACAGCGTTACGTACGACGCTTTAGTAGACACTCCAAAAGAGCACTCAGTGATAAAATAACCCTATAGCTGCTGCAACTACAATCTATTACGTGATAACTTATAGCACCACTTTACTGTTTCGAGCTATTATATTTTTCTAATTTCTATTAAATCACTTTACTATCGTCAGTTGACTAATATATTTAATTAGCTCCATAGTGTCACCAAAAACTATTACTGTAGACCTTATAAGTAAAGCTATTATAGGACTCTATTTTTATCGCCAAATTGTTTGTTGGGGTATTCGGCGATAAGAGTGTTCTGCTATTAAGCTATTTAATATCTGAGCAATTACTATTATTCGAAGTGATATTATGCGAAGTTATGATTATGCAAAACTATCATTCGGCTAAAAATAATAATGAGATACCTGTTATGCGAAGTTTATTTCGGAGAATCGATATTATGCAAGATAAAGGGAACCCGTGTTATTGATTCGATCCAGTAGGTGTTTATACAAGGATTTTGATGAAATCAGCTTGTTTACACTTTTTATAAATTGAATTGATATAAAATGCACCCCACTATATGCCGTGGCCGTGGTTAGCTGATTAACTAATGCCAAACAACACAATATTTGATATACAATTTCAATTATCATAATGAACTGAATAAACAGTACAAAATTTTAAACGCGTAAAAGCTTTGTTCAAAATGATTAAAAAACCAATTTCAACAATGTTTTCATCAATATTATCTAAATTGTCGATTCATGCTGTCGTTTTGAAAATGGCAGTCATTCGGCTGTTGAACATGTTTATAACAATAGAAAATGTGCTGTGCATTTATCGAAATTATTCATTCTTTCGTTTGAACACGAAAAAGCTAATCGTGCTGCGGCTTTCGTTTCTAACCATTTTTTATGTATATAATTTAGTAGAGCATACTAGATTTAACTTCGAAAGTTATTTCTCCGAAAACGTTTTCGTTTGTCTGTATTTCATTAATTACGGCGTTTTATTACACACGTTATCTTTATTATCATTTTTCATCAGCATTCATAGAAGAGAGTCATTTAAAAATCTTCTTAAGCAGCTTTTCTTAATTCATAATTATTGCTGTAGTGGTGATATCTACAGAAAGTCTCTAAAAAGACTGACTATATGGTCCATTTATGCCGTAATTTTTCTATCTTTGAACTTGATCATATCTGTTTTAAATTTATTACGGATTTTATTTCGAGACAGATTTTGCGATGAGATTCTATGTGTCAAATTTGTGATACATGCATTTATTTTCCCTTGGCAAGAATTCAGGTTGTTCGTAGAACTTCTTCTGTTCAGTGTTATTACGGAAATTATAACGTTATTACTCAAGCACTTCAATGAAATATTATCATTATTTCTGTCAAATTTGCACGGTGCAGCCGACATAAATGTAGTACAGCTAAAATGTCATCAATTTCAAAGAACTCTTGAAGAAATCGTCATTAATTACAAGCGATTAGAAATATGCAGTTCTGAAGTACAAAAATGTTTTAGTCTACAGGTAAGTTTCTTACGAGTAATGCGGTGTTTGCATCAAACGTTATGCTTATTTCGCACAAAACTTCGAGATGCATTAATAGAAGTAAGTACAAATGCAGTGAATAATGTTTAGCCATAAAAAATTTAAATAACACACAATGACACATTATATACAATAATTAACAAATAGAAAGAAAGTTGAACTAGAACTAACTTACTTTAATCGTGAAAAATCTATTTTTTTATTCGACTGGATGGCAAACGAGCAAGTGGGTCTCCTGATGGTAAGAGATTACCACTGCCCATGGACACCTGCAAGATGCGTTGCCAACCTAGAGGCTTAAGATGGATGGATGGATGATCTATATTTACAAATATCACCCAAGTTGTTGCTATTGAGCAGGGTGCCCATAAGACTGGCTGCGTTTCCTCGTTGTATGACAATACCAATACGTTAACCGTGGAAAGAGCCAGCTCTATGAGACAACTATAGAACGGGCTAGCATCTATTAAAAAAAAAAGTTTTTTAGCTTCGTTCGGGTCCCCACGGACCAAGAGTTTTAACAGAAAAAGCCGCAAATATGAAGTTCTCTCAATTTGCCAGATTATTATATTTTCGGCATTTTGCTGTTTCGGCCGTTGCAGCCACTGCATCCGCTTTCAATGATGTCTGAGCAAGATGAGACGGCGCCAATGTGTCCACACATGTGGCGTCCCAAATAAGCGGCTGTCCCATTTGCCAAGGAACGAGCGTCATTCCGTCAGGTCTTACCACCATCACGAGCTAGTCCAACCGGCTCTAAGTAGATGGAACGTTGATGTTGGCAAAAGGGGTCTCTATTGTTTCCCATAAAATTAAAACTCCAATTTTAACAATCCATAAAGTTATTCATCATAATTTTTGTAAGTCATATTATCTGAAGTCATAACATTAAACAGTATAAAGTGGAGTTCCGATTTTCGCAGGTCATAATTATTGTAAGTCATAAAATTGGTTAGTCAAAACCTTAGATGTCCATATAGTATGCCATTCCATAATATTAAAGGCAATAAACAAGTTTATAATAATTTTTGTAAGGTCTTTTTTCGCAGGTCATGACGATTAATAGTCACCTGATAAGTTAGTCATAACAATTGACGTCATAATGTTAAATTCAATAAAAACACTCATAATAATTATTAGAATGAATTCAATTATTTATCAGAAAAATGAAATCTATACATATAATAAAGCTGAAGAGGATCGAAAGTCTGTACATGGAAGATATTTGAAAAAAAGTTAGCTGGGGATACTTAGAATCGATAACAGAACACGTTCCAATAGTTTTTAGATTTTTTGTCTGTTTGTCTGTTTATCTGTTTATCTGTTTGTCGTTTTTTTGTACGGGCATCACGTGAGAACGGCTGAACGGATTTTGGTGCAAACTTTACTTATCTGTCGAGAAAATCCCCGGCCAAATTATAGGCTATCAAAATCAAAATTCAACCCTTAGACTATAAAAATTCAACCCTTAAAAGGGAAGGTAGACACTAAACTCGATTGAGTTTGCACCTTCAAGTTTTCAAATACGTGCTATGATTATCGAGTACCCCGCTATACTAACAGATGGCGCTGAAATTAATGACGTTGTGACATGATTAAGTCGCTGAGTAAGGATTTTGCCAAATTAAGAAATTTAAAAGAGGGGGTACGGATATCAAAAAATTTAATTGAATATTTTAAATGATAATGAACAAAATTAAACGATAGTAAATTAATTGCCACACATTGCAGTGCCATCTTTTGGAGAACCGAGTAAACATTAAGTAATGACGAATAAATGGGTTTACATAGTTACATAATGTAATATCGACACATATAATTGCATAATTATTTGATATCATTTTATTACGATATAATACAAAATTATGAATTCACTCTGTCATGAATTATACCTAATCGTAATTATATCGCATTCATATAATTATATATTTTAAGCACTTCTCTTTTCAAATATGGCTTTTCTGTCCTAATTAATAGGACGAATTCGCCAGTGTCTAAGTATTCTCATTGAGAGGCAACGTTGTAAGGTGATTGTAGTTTTACTTAATAATGGTTATGGAGGGTGGGTACTTAGAAAAAAAAAATCATTTGCGGAGTAAATGTCAAACGATTTGGGGCTCGCCTTTTTTATACGCGTTACTTTGCCTTTCTGTATGTAAAATTTTATTCTTTGAGTATGATACATACCTATAGGCATTTCAATCTACCGCTGTACCGTGTATCTCTCCGATTTCAACAAATTTTGGGAGGTAGACTCAGTCCATGATTCTGAGCTGTAAAACAGTCTCCAGATGTGAATGTGAATAGTAGATAGAAAGAAATGCCCATAGATGACAAACTTAGTGAACAGGTTTTTCAGTTGATATTTTATCCGCAGTTTGAAAGAATTTTTCGAAAATCCCATGGAATCGAAAAATGTGGGACACTGAAGTTTGTGAGAAAATCTGATTAGGTACTCTCGAACCAACTGTATCGTAACCAATCCATACTATCCATATCCATACTAATATTATAAATGCGAAAGTAACTCTGTCTGTCTGTCTGTCTGTCTGTTACGCTTTCACGCCAAAACCGCTGAACCGATTTTGATGAAATTTGGTACAGAGATAGATTAGACCTTAGGAAAGAACATAGGCTACCTCTTATTCCGAAAAAAAGGCTTGAAGGGGTTGAAATAGGGGATGAAAGTTTATATGGAACTTCGTCATTTTTAAATATAAAATCATGAAACTCGGCATTTAGGTAGTTAATCTATCTATCTATACATATAATAAAGCTGAAGAGGGTCGAAAGTCTGAACATGGAAGATATTTGAAAAAAAAATAGCTTATAGATTAGAATCGATAACAGAACACGTTCCAACAGTTTTTAGAATTTTTGTCTGTTTGTCTGTTTATCTGTTTGTTGTTTATTTCAACGCGCATCACGTGAGAACGGCTGAACGGATTTTGGTGCAAACCTTACCAATCTGTCGAGAAAATCCCCGGCCATATTATTATAGGCTATCAAAATTTAACCCTTAGACTATAAAAATTCAACCCTTTATTCGTGCTATGACTATCGAGTACCCCGCTATACTAACAGATGGCGCTGAAATCAATAACGTTGTGACATGATTAAGCCACTGAGTAAGGATTTAATATTCAATTAAATGTGTTGGTATCCGTAAGGATTTTGCTAAATTAAGAAATTTAGAAGAAGGCTTCTAAATTTCTTAATTTACGGATACCAACACATTTAATTGAATTACAAAATTAAACGATAGTTAAATTAATTGCCACACATTGCAGCGCCATCTTTTGGAGAACTTTGTAAACATTAAGTAATGAAGAATGAATGAGTTTACATAGTTACGTAATGTACGAGTATATCAACACACATATAATTGCGTACTTATTAAATATTATTTTATTACGATATAATACAAAATTATGAATTCACTATGTCATGAATTATACCTAATCGTAATTATATCATATATTTTAAGCACTTAGTAATGGCTCTGGAGTTTGGGTATTTTGAAAAAAAAATCTTTGTCTTTGCGGAGTAAATGTCAAACGATTTGGGGCTCGCCTTTAAGTATGTAAAATTTTATTCCTTGAGTATATGATACATATTATGGGCATTTCAATCTACCGGTTTACTATTGTTTCGGCGGAAATTATTTAGCAAATTATTAGCTCCCAAACTATTTATCCCATATTTTTATTTAGGCGAAATGTTATTTCCCAACTCAACATTTCGCACTGATATCATTTCCCAACTAATCATTTGATAAATTATTATTATGCAAATTATTACCTGGGATTTTTTTAGATGTCATTAATATTTTGGTCAAAATGTATTGATTGGCATACCTTAACTTAGCAACATGTTGAATCTCATTAAACCTACTTTCCTACTGACAGGTTATACTGGCTGCTATAAAAAAACCTAACATCGACGGCTAAGGTGGGAGCTACGCTCCGCTCCGCTTCGCTCCCGCCTTAGCCTTCTGAACATAAACTATCCAAGTCGCTTCTGCTCCGAACCGACTTGCTCGCTCGCTTCGCTCGCTCGCACAAATTTTGAGCTAATACTTTGTAACATAAAAATTGGTAAAATGTTATTTACTTAACAATTTGATATTTGTCTAAGCCAATCATTTGCTACATAATTATTTGCCACATAAAAGTGTGACGAAGTAAAATTTTGCAATATAAAAATGTTGCGAAATAAGAAAAATGCGAAGTATAGTTATGCCAACGATTGGTTTTCCAAATGAAACTTCGGCGAAAGATTGGTTGCTTATTGTTGCTAAGTGAAATTTGGCGAAACATATTTCGCCGAAAAGGCAGTACACTCAATCTACTGCTGTACCCTGAGTTTATCTCTCCGATTTCAACAAATTTTGGGATGTAGACTCAGTCCATGATTCTGAGCTGTGAAATAGGGTCTTCAGATGTGAATGTGAAACTTAGTGAACAGGTTTGTCAGTTGATATTTATCCGCAGTTTGAAAAAAGTTTTCGAAAATCCTTATGAATCGGAAAATGTGGAACATTGAAGTTTGTGAGAAAATCTGATTAGGTACTCTCGACCCAACTGTATCGTAACCCACTGTGAAGCCTTTTCGTGGAAAAAGTCATAGTGACATCGCTTTGTTTTACAAGGAAATTTATTATGACTCTTTGATAAAATTCAACTTTGCGTCCGGACTCAAAGGTTTACAATACAATACAAATGCTCTTTATTGTACACCAGAAACTACACAACTTTGTTGTTTACTAATGTTTCGGCGAAAAACGTTTGGCAACCTGGTTCATTTGACCACTTTTCATTTCCCAACTGTTTAATATTTCTGAATTTCTGAAACTGTAAATATTTCATGATTTTTATAAAACTAATCTACACGATGGCCCTGAAATAAATCCTGAATTATTTACAGTTGTGTAGTATGTAGAGTTGCGAAATGAAAAGTTGCGAAAAGGCAGTACCCGGAACTCAAATGGTTCGACCTTTGGGTTCGACTAAAGGTTCCCCTGTACTATGGAGTATTTTGTAAATATCGAAATCTACGCAGACGAAGTCGCGGGCAAAAGCTAGTACATAATATTTTAACTACGGAACGAATGTATGTATACCTACCTAGCTGTAGTTGTATGCATAATAATCAAAGTTTATAATAAACATTTTTCATAGGAACATCGAGGATCAAAAATAATTTGTGAAGCAATATTATCCGAGCTGTTAAAAAAAAAATCTAACATCCTTCTGAACTTAACCTATCCGAGTCGCTTCTGCTCGTAAGCGTCTTGCTCGCTCGCTTCGCTCGCTCGCACAAATCAAATTGTTTTCAACGTAATCTCTTTTAGTCGTATTATCTAAAGTCGTAGTTAAATTAATTAGCACTTTCAAATGTATGTTGGAAATGTTTCTGAGTAATTATCTATATGCCTATCAATGTTATGGACTTGGTCTCATAGACCTAGGCACTTTAGGTATTAAAACGATATGAGTAACAACCATTAGTAATATAGGGCTCAAACTATTTCTGAATAATTATCGTTAGATCTTTGAACATTATAGTTAAAAATGTATGACTATTGTGATTATAGAATTTAATATTATATGCTATTAATATTAGAGCTTATAAAGCAATATACTGATCAAAAATTATGACTAGTGATGTTTATGTTTATAAATTATATGGATATCAATTTCTGACCATCGAAATTCGGAACAAAAAATGTATGGGAAACAAAGGGATCATATTAAATGATATTGACCGGATTACTCACGTCTTAAATCGAGTTTAGCTCGACTTGTTTCGGGTTATTTCGAAACCCTTCATCAATGGAGCACGCGACTCGGCGGCTGCCGCAACACGCGCACTACTAATAATCCGGTCAATATCATTTAATATGAGTGAGTCTCACGGTAGTTTCATGATCAAAACAAAGGGATCCCTGACAAAAGCCCGGAGGATGATATCATTAAGGCAAGTATGGCACGATAGAGACGCTTTTGTTACAAGCTAAACCGTGGTGATGCTGCCGATCCACATTATTGCAACAATAGCAGCGATGGCCATCGTATTTTGACGGAAACGTTCGTAGATATTTATCTTGATTTCTCACTAGCTCGCTGAAATTTACTGAAGTTAATTGAGAAAGAAAGATATATAAAAACCACATACGAAATGGAAAAACGTATCTCACTTCGTCTGTACCTAAGTATTTGTTATGTGAGTGAAGTTTCATAAGTGTTTAAAACTTCAGTATGATGGTGCGCGGAATATCACCAGCACCACTACCATGAGTTTACAGTGACCGTACTCGATAGCGACGGCGTAAATTATTTGTATGGAGAATTGTACAGTGCCCTTAGTGTAAGTTTTCGGTTACAAAATACGTTTCGATCGCGTTCGCGTTAAAATCTCAATTTGTATGGAAACACGAACATCGAAACGTTCCGGTAGAGATGCTGTTCGTGTTTCCATATAAATTGCGATTTTAACGCGAACGCGATTGAGACGTATTTTGTAACCGAAAACTTACACTAGGGGTACAGCGCCTCTACAAATAATTTACGCCGTCGCTATCGAGTACGGTCACTGTAAACTCATGGTAGTGGTACAGTTACCAACGAGAATATTTTCTCTCACGATTCAAACGAGCAGCACCAGTGTTCTGAATTCTTCAGTGATTCAGTTAAAAATGTGACAAAACGAGAAAAACAACACAGAAAATATATATCTTCTGATACTTAATTAAATTTATTTTTCAGATTCATATATCCCTGTATGTATTGGAACAGTTTATAATTTTCTTCATGTACGCTACTGTTGATTACTTCATAAGGAATGTGAGTACATAATCTTTTAATCGTAATAAAATAAATAAATGATTTTTTCATTTAATGACGATTTAAAGAGCAACCATACTTTTGCCCCCAGAGTTTTTTGTTAAAAAAAAATAAAAAATTTAGTACTAAGCTTTTTGCTGACTGTACTTTTTAATGCATTGTTCATCTTCTTTAAAATCTTTATATACGTTGCATTCATTAAATTTTTATGGAACAATCGAGAAAACTAACAAAAATGCAACGTTGGCGGCTCAGCACTCAGCAGGTATAAATGTATAAACGCTCTTAAAATACAGAGACGGTGCGGAATCGTAGTGAGTGACGTGCCGTACCTAAACATCACGGATTTCTTGAGAAAGTCTTGACTTTTACGACACATCACAGCGATTCCGTAGTATTTCGAGCAGCTGTGTGGTCGCTCCTTAATTTAATAATTTCAGTAGGCAATTGAGTTTGTTTGACTGAATGCAGCTGTTAAAAGTTATTCATCGATTTTTTTTATTTAAAACGTAATCACGCTCTTAATATGGCACATTCTGAGTCTTTGCACACCGGGTTTATTAAATGCAACGTAAACGTGCGCTTTAGAAAATTAAAATTTGAACACATGTCTTTCCAATTCCATATTTATAGCAGCCGTACAACTTGCATGCGTAACGGGGTTACACTATTTACCGGCACGGATAATACCGAAATGGAAATACCGACCCGATATCTCGTGTACACGCCGATACAAAACTGGTGTAAAACTGACAAGAGTTCCAAAGTCAAAGTCAAAATCTGTTCATTCAATTCAGGCTATAACAAGCACTTATGAACGTCAAAAAATCTACCACTGGTTCGGAAAAAACCTCTGTTGAGAAGAATCCGGCAAGAAACTCGACGAGGTACCTATTGTTTAAAAAAAAAAACAGATTCACAGTATTTATAAATGATAATCTATATATATATATATCACAAGTATTTAGGTAACACAATTTTATTTTTAACATAATGGTTCGCTATTTGAAGGGTTTCTATTAATATCATGTTGGTAACTAGGTATTGTACGTCCGGTAAATAGAGTCACCCTGTGTAACGATTTTGTATCGATACTAAACGCGCGTCTACGGGGCGTTTAAAAAAGTAGGCGGTGGTAGATTTTATGACGTTTTTAAGTGCTTGTCATAGCCTAAATTGAAGAATTTGACTTTGACTTTGACTTTGACTTTGAAGTATGTATGTCAGTATGTGTTGATCAAATATTTGCCTACCATGGTTAAAAATGCCGAAAAATATTTACAGAAGTGTTCAGTCAAAGTCATCATCATCATCATCATGTCAGCCGAAAGACGTCCACTGCTGGACATAGGCCTCCCCCAGGTGGCAAAAGCCTGCCAGTTTCAGTCAAAGTGATACGTTTTAAAATGTTCCAGATTTGTTTGACACTTGTACAGTCAAGGTCAAAGATGTCTTTACACGATAGTACCTTGTCGCTGTCACTTCATTTGAACTTTCGTATAAAATTGGTCAGACAGAAGGCATACTTATAGTGACAAGATTGTAGCCTAAAGTAGGTATTTATTGCAGAACAGAAAAACTAGTAGAAGTGTCAAGCAGCCTCGTCGCGTGTGTGACGTGTGCGCTACCAAACCCGGATTTTTAATCCCACGAAAAAAAAATTAAACAAAGGTGTTGCCGTTATCGAAAAATATTTGCAGAATTCAAGATATTTATTTTTTCTACTTTTTCTGTTTAACGCATAACTCGTGTTCACTCGCACGCGACACGTGTAGTTACACGTGTAGTTATAGGGTTGTTACACCCTGAATACATTTGTGAAGGTTATAAATGTCATTATCAATAATTGTCGTTTAAGTATCGTTGCACAATTAACAATGAAAGGAAATGAAATTTATTGCGTGTAAAATGAACTAAGGTACAGATGATTACATATTGCTTAATGTTGCTTTTGTGATGACAGTCACGTTGGATTTGAATTTTTTTCATGTGTGTTTTTCAAGCCCTTTCATTTGATACCCCTATTAGACGGATTGAAAAGAAATACGCACCGGGAATTTTTTTAATAGTAATGAATCGTAAACCTTTGAGGGGTCACTACGAAATTAGAAAATCGAAGTCCGGATCGTACTGTCTCTCTCACTCTCGTTTTAAATAATATAAGCGTCAGCGGGACGGCATGACACGAAGCTCAAATTTTGCTCTTCGCAGTAAAGAGCCTGAAACGAGATCGGAGTGGATGGCATGCTCTTGAATCGATCTCACAAAAATCCTATCAATTTTTTTTATTTTTTTTGTCAATTTTAATATTAGATTTGACCACACGTTGGATTTGATCGTTGGAACCACTTAGCAAACCATTTAGTCGAATCGACACTAAACATCGATATGCCGAGAAGATGAGACACAGAATTTACTAGGTAGTGATGTATTAAAAACGATCAGAACTCTCAGAACTTTCTTTTAGAGCCTTCAGCCAAAATTTCAGTAACGGTTTACGTCTATAGTGTGACATCTCGATGAGCTTAAAAAACCCCTGCCGAACTACCGAATCCCACTAACAAATTTTTAATTCAAATATCAACTCCAAACATGTCGAACAATAGTAGATAATCCCAGCCTATATACGTCCAACTGCTGGACACAGGCCTCCTCTCAGAATAGAGGGCTTGGGCCATAGTTCCCACGCGGGCCCATTGCGGATTGGGAAATTAACACGCAACATTGAGTTGATGCGCAGGATTAAGCAAGTTTCCTCACGACGCTTTCCTTCACCGCAAAGCTCGTGGTAAATTTCAAATGTAATTTAGCACATGAATTTCGAAAAACTCAGTGGTGCGAGCCGGGATTTTAACCCAAGATCCTCTGCGTGAGAGGCGATAGGTCAAACCACTAGCTAGGCTACCACGGCTTGCTTATAGCGTTAGCTGCCAGGAAAAAAGTTTGCATTTTAAGAATAAGAATATTTATTTACGAAAATGCAGTAGTAAATACTGTTTGAAATACTATGCAGCATTGTAACACTGCACAGCACAAGGTAATAAAGTGTAAAGACCATCTCGTTGACATCGACCGACTGTGCCCACTTATATTGGTATGAATTTCAGGAAGACACAGAAAATTTTTCGTTCGTCGTGTTATTTATAACTTATATGGTAGCTGTGGCTTATGTACTAATTTCTGGTCAAAAAGCTAACAATGAAGCTACTAAGCTGAGAAAAGTAATGGCCAAAGTCAACACCATTTTGTCGTCAGGTATTTATTATTTTACGTTAGTATTCTGGAACTGTGATAACCCTTCCCAGCCCAGCCCAGTCGAGTGTGAAAAGAGCTACGACAATGGACCTTATCAGGAAGCCCAATAGACGACACCATGCTGTAATCTCTATTGTTATTTGCTAAAAAAAAAACATAAGATTAAAGATGCCAACTACTGGGACAGAGACGAACACTCGTACGCTTACCTTGAAAGTTTAAATTACAATTTTTGTTCATCATCATCATTATCATCATATCAGCCGAAAGACATCCACTGCTGGACATAGGCCTCCCCCAAGGCTCTCCACTCAGACCGGTCTTGTGTTTTTCGCATCCACCGCGATCCCGCGATCTTAGCCAGGTCGTCGCTCCATCTTGTTGGAGGCCTACCGACAGCACAGAATATATAATAGTACTAACGTACAGAATGGCCACGCTCCGCCCCGCACCGGTTCGAGTTACCCCACCCCTCAAGCGTAGCCTGGCGGAAACCTGACGGATAGCAGTCGGGCGCGCGACGCGATGTATGTCGGCCGCACGGCACTAAGCTCGGCGGGACTCTCGGGAGCAATAATTTTGCGAAATGGTGATACCTATATACTGTGCATTGTATGGGTGTTTGTCAACAGCAAGGCTACTACGAAATACGAAAATCAAAGTTCATGTCGTTCGTTCCCTCTGACATTTATACTGTTTCATACGAGAGCGAGAGAGACGGTAGCATACGAACTTCGATTTTCGAACGTCGGAGTAGGCCCGCAGTTCATGTTCGGTGCTAGATCGGTGACGGTGGGTTCGCGAGCAAGCGCCAACTTGTCAGTGGGCGCGCGAGAAATATGGTACACTTACCTACCCTACTTACTTCCTTTTGTAAATATATAATGCTTTCTAAAAGTATCGCGATTAATACATGAAAATCATGAAATAACTACTTAGGTACCGAATAATTCGTTTAAGTTTGTAGTCAAATATTTATTGTAATTTAAAACAATAATGCTTAAATACACATTAACACATTATCAGACACATTTTAAGTAGGTTTAAATAAAAATATATGATTAACGATTACATTTATTTACACATCTAAGCCATACCTACATACCCTATAGTACTAGGGTTTTGCGATAGTCAACCCTGTGTCACTTACGCACACATTGACGCGTGTACAGACGTCGTCGTGCCTATGTAGATTCCAGAACACGAATTTTGTATGGCGTGGCCGCCCTGTGCCGACAGCTCGTCTCCCGGTCCGCGGACGCCATTCGAGAACCTTCACAACACAATTTTTATTGTATTACTTTAATAACTTTTTTATAGTTCCAGACTGCAACATAGTGAAATTAAAAAAATCCACAAGAGATTTCCACCGACAATTGAAAACGCAACCGTTAAGTGTCAATTTCTCCTACAACACGCCTGTGGCGATGCCTGTACTGCTCCAGATACTATCTTTCGTCATAACTTATACAATCTTCTTCTTACAACTTAACCGTGTTGTGTAGTGTCACAGAAAGATGGTTTATCCAATTCAACACAATTCAATCAATCAATCATTTACTTATAGTGCATATAGATTAAGGCAGTGTTTTTCAACCTGTGGGTTGCGACCCCCTGTGGGGTCGCGAGGCCCCCCGTTGCTGGGAAAAATACTTCAGTAAAAAAATTTGCTTAAAAATATTTATTAAGAAAATTTAGAATAATCTGGGGGCACGGCAGTGCTCCCGCTAAGTCGAGCATATTTATTAATCAAAAAATAATTTTCTTTATTGATTTGATAATATTTGTCACAAAATAAAATACATGAAAAAAAAGCAACGGGCAGGGGGGTCGCGAAATATTTCTTCATACTTAAGGGGTGTTATATGTTATATTAATTAATTATATTAATTAATTATATTAATTGTATACTGTAGTTTTTAAGTATTTAATTTGTAATTATTTTATTATGAAAAAATTACTTTCTGCCAAGTTTCTTGCGGCGCATTCTTCTTGGCAATGATGGTCTTTCCGAAAGCGCTGGTAGTTCAAACATGTAAATTTGCCCATTGCGGCCTATTTACTGAATAAATGATTTTGATTTTGATATAAAGTTGCAGTTCCATTGGCTAATTTTGCTTCACTAATCTTTACCTTGGAGGTCATACACACATGTGGCACTTATACTATTCTATTCTATACAATTTTATATTAAAAATTACAAATTTATACACATTTCAAATTACTCATAACAATTCAATACATTTATTGCATGGTTATAAGTTTCACATAGTCGATAATTATAAATTTAGTTCACAGTACATCATGTCCTGCCTCGGAGAGACATTCAATATTTATGTAATAAATTAATACAATAAAATACAACACTTAGTAATAATATTTCTAGTCAATATTACGCATTACAATCTCCTTGTTTACCAGTTCGTGAATAAAAGGAGCACCATTCGATTTTTAAATTTACTTACATCCCTAAAGATTTAAATCGAATTTTTCATGGATTTCAAGTTAACGTACCTACGTAATGTACGAAATTAGAAAATCGAAAATAAGTAAGAAGTACATATCGTACCATCCCTCTCACTCTCGTATTAAATACCTACCATTAGCGTTAGCGGGACGACAAGATACGAAGTTCGAATTTGGCACTCCATAGTATAGGGCCAGAGCCTGTATTAGCTTCGCAATTCGTTTAATAAAGATAACTCCACACTTAGAGCACTGACGACTCTTATAATTATGAACAGCTAGCTTTTGCCCGCGGCTCCGCCCGCGTGGTATTCGGTTATCACGCGCTGTACCCTTGGGAACTGTGCATTTTTTCGGGATAAAAAGTAGCCTATGTCACTCTCGGGCCCATAAACTATTTTTATGCCAAAAATCACGTCGATCCGTTACTCCGTTACAGCGTGAAAGACGGCCAAACATACAAACACACTTTCGCATTTATAATTAGGATATCCAGAACAGTGGCTAGGTACTGACTGAGTGCCTTCTGTGTATTTATGTTTTACTTCTGATTTCAAAATTATTGCACAGGGCAGCTGCCTGGTACTTACTAAGATTCAATAGTGTTATATTCTATTCTATTCTATAGGTAAATATATAATATCCAGTTTATAGCCGTTATTGTTTGCTAACTTTACTTACTATATAATTTTTATTATGTTGCTCGAATGTAAGATTAAAATAAATAAACATCTACTTTAAATATTTGTCAATTACTTTAAATTTGAAAGGTTATATTTGTTTAAGTAAGGCTATCCTTGACTAAGTAATGGTGGCGTTCCATTAACGGCAATCTCTTACTCGATTATATTGGAACCTACAGTTCGCTGATGTAATATAGTTGTTTTATCAATGGTAATTAAAATGTTTAAACTTTAAAGAAGTTTTTCTTTCGTCACTTAATGTAGAACCCAAAAGTAAAGAAAAATGAAGGTAAAAACTAAAGAATGTCTTAGAAAATAAAATAGTCAGACAGTGTGGTCAACCAATGAGTAGATCTAACAAATGAGTAGATATTAATCACTAAATTAATTTTAAAATCTCTTATACATTCTGTTTCTGTACATGCATGTGAAGAAACTAAAACAAGTTTTATTTTTGTAAACAAACCCATTTTTACAAGAATAGCGTTTGCGTTAAAGTAATGGGACAAGTACTTAGTTATAAAAAGAAGAGACGCCATTAAATGCTCTACCAATTCATACCACTAACACCCGTGGTGACATGTTACGTTACGTAGTTACGTTACGTAAATGCGTTTGGAGGCGTTTTATCTATTATTATAATCAGCTCAAAAAAACACAAAATCATTTTCCTCCAAAAAATGGCTTTCGAACCCATCACAGTTACAATCTTTCTAAATCTAGCAGGACAAATGGCGCTACTGTAGCAAATCCTGACTCCCATAATGTACAGTGTGCAATCTTATGATCAATCATGTGTCATTTATATCTATACTAGCTTTTGCCCGCGGCTCCGCCCGCGGGGTATTCGGTTATCGCGCGCTGTTCCCTCGGGAACTGTGGATTTTGCCGGGATAAAAAGTAGCCTATGTCACTCTCGGGCCCATGAACTATCTCTATGCCAAAAATCACGTCGATCCGTCGCTCCGTTAAAGACGGCGTGAAAGAAGGACAAACACACAAACACACTTTCGCATTTATAATACATAGGTAATTTGTATGTAGAGAGCGCCTAATTTTGTGCCGCTGAGTATATAATCTTCCAAAAAATCAATCAAATCAGGGAAAAAAAAAGATTAAAGAAAGTAAAAGTAAAGCTAGTGATTAATAAAGTGCTCACTTTTCATGTTTTTTGGGTCAAAACTTGAATGTTTAATTTGACCCACTTCCAGTGGTCCGATTGACATGAAATTTGGCATAAGGTGACCCGTGGCTATCGTGGTGTCCTTACAACGCCATGTTCTTCTTGGACATTTTAAATTGTGTTCGCCAGAAGATTGTCTTCACACAACACACCTGAACATGGCGAGCGTGGCGTGGTAAGGACGCCATCAGACGGCTCAGATACAATATCCTCCCAGCAACTAGCCCCGGGTCATCTTGCTTATGTAAATCAAGTGACAATACAACAATCTGGTAGTGAAATCCTGGTACACCGGCTAGGATTGTCTCCGCAGAACGGAACTCCTCAACGGTTAATGGCATCGACTTGAAATTTGGTAGGTAGGAAATGTGGCTTGGATGACAATACAAAAAGTACCTACAGTCAGCAAAAAAGCTTGTATTCAAAATGTAATTTCTGACAAAAACTTATTTCATTGTAGGTACTTATGTCCCGTTATGAAACCTACATAATGTATTAATGTCAAACATCACCATGTTTGACCTTACGTACAAATTCAATTTTCATAATCAACTAAACAAACGGAACCACAACGGATCAATAAACCCTGAAAGGTTTTTTTAAAGCGATTGAAAACCTATCACTTCATCATCAGTTCTGTCTACATTAGTGATTCCTTCTGCCGTTTTGAAAATGGCGGGCATTCGGCTATTGAACATATTTATAACAATAGAAAACGTGCTGTGCGTGTATAGAAATTATTCTTCCTTTCGTCTCAACACCAAGAGACTAATCGTGCTCCGGCTCTCTTTTTTCACAATTTTTTATTTATATTTTTTTATCGAGCAAATGAAATATAACTTAAAAATGAATTTCGCCAATGATGTTATAACATTTCTATATTTCCTTAATTACTGTGTTTTGTTATATACACTATCTTTCGAATCCATTTTCAACAGCATTCATAGAAGAGAGTCATTTAAAAATCTCCATAAGCTGCTCTACTATGTTCATACGTATTGCAATGGTGGGGATGTCTATAGGAGGTCTCATAAAAGACTGACCATATGGTCTATTTATTCTGCACTTTTTCTATTTTTAAACTTCGTTATATCTGCAGTAAATTTACTGCGACTTGAATTTCACATCAATCCTTCTTGTGATGTAGTTGAATGTATCAAAATGGTGGTACGTGCATGTATCTTCCCTTGGCAAGAATTCAGATTGCTCGTAGAACTACTTCTGTTCAACATTATTATAGAAATGATAAATTTATCACTCAAGCACGTCAATGCAAAATTATCATTATTTTGGTCGAATATACGCGATGTAAACGACGAAAATGAAGTACGGCTAAGATGTCATCGATTTCAAAGGACTATGGAAGATATCATCGTTACTTACAAGCAATTAGCAATATGCAGTTCTGAACTACAAAAATGTTTTAGTTTGCAGGTAAAAATTCATACACCTACCTACTAAGGTTGTGTTAGCTACCATCATCATCTCAGCCGTAGGACGTCCACTGTTGGACATAGGCCTAGCCCATAGACCTCCGTCACTTCAGTTGGCAGCGGCTTGCATGTACCGTGAAGTGAACCCGCGGCTTTAACCAGAAGGGCTACTCCGAAACACAAAATTCGAAGTTCGTATAGTACCATCCCTCTCACTCTCGTATTAAATAACATAAGCATAGGCGGGACGGTACGATACGAACTTCGATTTTCGAATTTCGTGGTAGCCTTGCAGGTCATCCGTCCATCTCGTTGGTGGACGTCCTACGCTGCGCTTGCCGATCCGCGGCCTCCACTCGCGAACTTTTCGGCTCCAACGGCTATCTGTTCTCCGTGCTATGGCCTGCCCATTGCCACTTCAATAAGCTAATTCGCTTGGCTATGTCGGTATGTTGCGTTGCATTATAATGAATGATTTACTGATACTTGAATTTAATTTTTCAGATTTTTATATCGCTGTATGCGTTGAAACTATTCATATTGTTCTTCATTTACTCTACTGTTGTTAACTACATACGAAATGTGAGTACACACACTCTTTAATCGTAACAACCTAAATGCACCTATGTTCTTCACTCAATCATGCTAGGCGTTTTAAAATGATTGGGTTATATTATAATGATTAAACACCCCTATAAAATTTTTTCGTTGGATTCTTTTATTAGGTAAAAAAATACAAGCATTGGAACGTAGAACATCCTCCTTTTTTGAAGTCAGCTAAAATGTGTAGTACGCCCTTTGCCCGGTTCATATTGTAAAACGCCTTGTAGTACTTAATTGAAATAAAATGAAATTATTTTCAGGAAGACCTAGATAAATTTACGTTCATCATCTTGTTTGTAACTTATGCAGTAGCCATGGTTTGTCTACTCTACTCTGGTCAAAAAGCTAGCAATGAAAGCTTTAAGCTGCAAAAAGAGATTGCTAAAGTCAACAACCTTTTGTCATCAGGTATTTATTAAGTAAGCTTTTGCCCGCGACTTCGTCCGCGTGGAATTAGCAGCGCGCGCTGTTTCCTCAGGAACTGTGCATTTGTCCGGGATAAAAAGTAGCCTATGTCACTCTCTGGTCGATAAACTCTATGCCAAATCATGTCAATCCGTCGCTCCCTACGAACAAATAATATCTTGTTCGTAGTGCTAAAACGATACTGCAACCACTTTTTTTTTTCTTAATTCGTATGTTCAGACAGGCTAAGGTGCAGCCAGTTACGTATGTATTTTATGTGGTTTTTTTATAATAAAAACTTTCCGAACATAATTCATAGCCTGCCAGCATTTAAGTAACGCGTACCTATTGGTAATAATTGTCACGGCAAGTAAACGTTAATCGAAAACAAAATTCAACTTAGACAAATTTTGTCATTCTCATATTTCTCACTCATATTTTTGTTGTTTACCTCCTCCTTGCGTTTGCCATACTTTTTACTAAAGTATGAAAACATTTAAAGTTTACTTTTTCTCTAATTTTGTATTTTAATAAATAAATAAGACAAGTATCCAGTCGAAGAAAAAGTATTGTACGCAACGTTATAAGTAAGTAAAAAAAAAGCTCGTGGCGTCTTTTTTTACGATGTTCGCTAAGGCGCACATCGTAACTCACGCCACTCGCTTTTTTCGAACCTTTATACAACTGTTGCATAAAATACTATTAATTCGTCGTGTAAGTACTTTCATATCTTTCTTATAGTTCCAGACAACATCGTATGGAGATTTAAAAAATCTACAAGAGATTTTCATCGACAATTGAAAACGCAGCCGTTAAGTCTCAGTTTCTTCTGCAACACACCAGTGGCGATGCCTGTACTGCTTCACATATTATCTTTCGTCTTAACATACACAATCAACTTCTTACAACTTAACCGTGTTGTGTAGTGTCACAGTAAGATGGTTTAAGCCGGAACGTAGTTATTATTACCCCTATGTGCATCGCCATTCTACTAATATTATTGTGTGTGTGGGTGTGTGTGTATGTGTGAGTGTGTATGTGTTTGTTACTCAATCCCGATAAAACGGCTTGCCATACGTCTGGGTGCGCTGGGACATGTCCCCAGTTAAATATAATAAAAACTAGGCATGTTAAGTAAAATGTTCAAATTGAATTGACTTTAATGATTCGTTTTATATTTCCCTAGAACAGCCCAGGGATTTGATAAAATCGCTAAGAGAAATGATGAAAACCATCGGCCATTGCCATTTTTCTATCATTCCCCTAAAATGGGTCGGAGACTTAATCAAATCACTGAATTCCGTAAGGGAAATGATACAACGCATTTTTTTTATCATCTCCCGGTACTTGATCATATCCCTGAGGTATTTGGACAAATCCCTTCATAGTTTATATAGGGATTTCATCAAATCACTGAACGTGTTTAGTAAAATGTTCAAATCCTGTGTCTCAGGCACATCGTGATATGCCTGTACAACTTTTAGGCATATCATGAAATTGCGCCATTTCACGATATGCCTAGGAATTTCGTGATCTGGCGGATTTTACGATCGGCCGCCGACATATAGAAGATTGTGAGCAAACATTTGATCAAAAATATCTGAACACGATTCGTAGACAACGGCGTAGAAGCGTGTTCAGATGTTTTTGATCACATTTTTGTTCACAAGTTTATGAACGCGACTGTACTAAGATTCAATAGGTGGTAGAACCTTGTGCAAGGTCCGCCCGGATTGCTACCACCATCTTGCTCGCTAATCCTGCCGTGAAGCAGCAGTGCTTGCACTGTTGTGTTTCGGCGCGGAGAGTAAGACAGCCGGTGAAATTACTGGCACTTGAGGTATTCCAACTTAGGCCTCTAGGTTGGCAACGCATCTGCAATACCCCTGGTGTTGCAGATGTTTATGGGCGCGTGGTGATCTCTTACCACCAGGAGACCACTTGCTCGTTTGCCTTCCAGTCGAATAAAAAAAAAAGGTGGTGTTACAATATTATTAATCGCAATAAAATGTATAATATCCAGTTTATATCTAGCAATTATTATTTGCTCACTTTTCGTGCCATGTAATTCTTCTTGCATTATATTATTATGTTGCTCTAATGTAATTATGTGACTGAATGTGAGATTATAATAAATAAACATCAACTTTAAATATTTATCATTTGTCAATTACTTTTACAAGGTTATCTTTGTTTAAGTAAGGCTATCCTCGACTAAGTAATGAATATCAATTAAAAAGCAAATAAACGAAGTTCTTATGACAGGAGTTGGCAATAGATAGGTACGCATAATTCGTGTGTCAAAAAGTATGACAGACAATATCCACATAAGCAATAAGAAAGAGTTATGTGAGTTTCACACACAACTAAATTTATTATTATTGTTTTTTCACTTCTCATGCTCTTAAAATGTTACTTTAGTCTCTACATATCGGGACTAAAGCTCCTTTTTATTCTCTATATTAAAGTATTGTTTTTGGAACCCCGAAACAGCCAACAACACGGTGTTTGTGAATAGAGGATTTTATATTTATTTTGGAAATAACCTCAAAGTGACAACTATCGTGTTTTTTTTTAATATTTTTGCACAGTTACTGTGCAAAAATATTAAAAAAAAACACGATATAATTTCGTAAAGCATAAATAATGATTTCGAATATGAATTTAATCAATTATATTAAAGATTAATTCATTTTATTAAGTACTTATATAGTCCAATTAGTTTTAAAATAGTTTTCAATTTTGAAATTGTTGGTTAAACATGCAAGCTTTCAAAGCGTCACTTTATAAAAAATAAAAGAGAAAAAGTAAGTACAACTTTTTTTTTCTATTTGAATTTTGTACATATTTTGTTCATTAGTTGAGCGTACGTTTTTAAAAAGTAATATTGTAATTTTGAACAAAACATTGTTTTTTTTCCTCTCACTCATAGTGAAAAGTAGAGTGTTTAATACGAGACTAAACAACCATAATGCCTTGATAACGCCGCTCCAACTCGCTCTACTCGGGTGGCTATTTGGCTAAACATCTCGTGTCATTGTTTATTGTCGTGTGGCTTGTTTTAGTCCCTTGTTGAACAATCTACTATTAATGCTATTTATGTGATAATTTTGTTTAGACGTGACTTTATAGGAATGGATTTTAATACTCATCAAGTAATAGGTGCGTTAAGCGTGGATACCTTACCACGAAAAGTAGTTAAAGGATTGTTTGCAATGCTAGAGGTAGCTCCCTTTGTAAGTACTTTGTGAATTTAACCCATCAAGATGTAGGTACATAGGTACATGAATATTATGGTTGTCGTTCTATTTCGCCTATGTCTTTGCGACGGTTACCGACGGTACCTGCATCAAAACAATGGCGCAAATAAGACTGCTCAATATTTTGGGAACCACTGAAAACTTACTATGTGTTTATAGAAATTATTCTTCCCTGCGTAAAGTTTTGAAAAAAATTGCTCTACTACGTGCGGGTTTCGTCATTACTTTATACATCGTTTTTACTTTCGAATTCATTATAAATGACTATACGCTCTATAGCGTTCCATTGGTGTATTGGATTAATTGTGTCCACTCTGTTTTACTAAATGCTGCTACGTTAATAGCTGTATTTAATGGTATAAGATATTCTGAATCTTATAAAAATTATAGCATCAAAATGGATAAAATTCACGGATATTGCAAAGATAACGTGTCATATAAAAAATCTATGGTGTATTTATCAATACTATTTTTAATGTCAGTAGCTTTTAATCTAACTATATATTTGTGGTGGGCATATTATTTCGTTTTGATAACGAAGGACCAATTTGCTAGTAGTGGCATCTTTATAATTTTTTGCAGTATAATTAAATTGTCTATTAATGTCTTCAGAGAGATTCATTTAACTTTAGAGTTTTACATATTTATAGTTTTTGTTAGAATAATGACAATATGTCTGAGTGTAATGAAAACAAATCTTAAAATAACATTGGAGAGGTTTGAAAATTTAGGGGATGGTTTGGATGACATAACTTATTTTGAATTGCGAAGGGATCTTCGCAAATGGGCGGCGGCGTACAACTGCATAGCCACGTGTTGTGATGAACTTAAAAAGTTTTATGGAATGCAGGTACATAGTTATTATTATTATTGAATTGAACTCTAATTTGACATTCTAAATTCTATTTTGTATTTTTTATTTTGGCTGACAATTTATTATAATATGATTTATTTTTTATATACATTTAACGATTTTTTGTGAATTTCTTGTAATGACTGTGTTTATGCCTGTGTTTTTTCAAAAGGTAATAAATAAATCGAAACTTATTTATTCTATACTTTATATGAAATCCATTAGGTGAATATGATGATTTTTTCAGACACAGAATAATTTTTCAGATTCTTCTTTCGCTGTCAATCTTCGAGTTTTATTTAATTATGTTATCTTACACCTGGTGTCATGGACTGGCATTAAACGTAAGTACTGCTTTACTAATTTCAGGTTTTTAATGGTAGCATATGGTAGGTAGGTATTATTCAAAAGTCTTACGTATGAGTAACCTCAACTAAACGTGAAGTACTTACCTAGTTCGTAAAGCGTTATTATTTATTATTTTAAATTAGTGTTATTGCAGATATATTTTTACACGGAGGTACCTAATATTTAATAACGGACCAAGAAATTTCTTTACTTTTCAAGGTCCAATGTTGGGCTAAATAAATAACTATTTCACTTACACGTCAATCAGCAGGGCTACCGCGAAACTCGTGTCGTGCGGTCCCTCTGACACTTATACTATTTAATACGAGAGCGAGAGGGACCACATGACTCGAGTTTCGTAGTAGCCCTGCAGGCTAATAGCCTTACCTATTTGTTCCTTTCTGATAAGTACAGAAACTGTCGGTACTTTGCCTTTTCGCAATGTAACGATTGGCAACCTGTTTTATTTCAAAACGTTTCATTTCGCAAACTCTAAAACTGTAAATATTTTAGGATTTATTTCAGGGCCAGACCTTTGGGTTAGGGTTATGTTAGGTTTGATTTACCTATAAAAATCCGGAAATATTTAGTTTCAGAAATATTAAGTTGGGAAATGAAAAGTTGCGAAATGAAACAGGTTGCCAAACGTTATTCGCCGAAACAGGCATCAGTGAACCGAAACTGTCATATAAATGGTAAAGCACTTAACTATTTGGTCTTCTACATTTGTACACTTACCTACCTAAGTATTGTGTTTTTATTTTCAAAATGTTTTATTTATTTCTAGGAGCCAGCCAATGTAAATTTTGTTTTCTTCATTATAACATATTTCTTAATTCTATTATTGATGTTATTCTACAATGCGCAGAAGGCCCAAAATGAAGCAGAATGCTTAAAAGGGATGATGAGCACTCTTCACTATAAGTCGTTTAACAGTATGTACCTACTCGCCACTTATAGGTAAATTTTATGTGACAATATCAGTAACACGCTACGCTACGTGAAACGCGACCGTCCAATCTCTTTGTTCACCCGTTCTGTACTTTTGATTCCAAGGCATTTTTAGGGTTCCGGAGCCAAAATGGCAAAAACGGAACCCTTATAGTTTCACCATGTCTGTCTGTCTGTCTGTCTGTCCGTTTGTCTGTCTGCCGCAGTTTTGCTCAGGGACTATCAATGCTAGAAAGCTGTAATTTTGCACGGATATATAGGTTAACTATGCCGACAAAATAGTACAATTAAAAATTCAAAAACAATTTTTTTAGGGTACCTCCCATAGACGTAACCCTATTTTGGGCGTGTCCGACACGCTCATGGCCGAGTCATGTTAATGTGCCTCTGTTTCCGGTAGCTTTCCTGCCTGACTTTTCTACGAACTTTTCTACGAACTTTATTGTTATGGACGTTTTTCATATTAGTACTTATCAGTTCCAGGTGCATTAGGTTTGCGTTTGAGGCAGATTGTGAAGGATTGCCGCCGGTGGATGGAGATGCAGCCGGTCAGGGTCCACGTGCTGTCCACGACGCCTCTACAGATGTCCTTGCTGCTTGGCATTCTCTCAACAGCAATCTCTTACACAATTATATTGTTACAGTTCACCCATGTAGTGTAGTTGTTAGTGGTAATTAAAATGTTCAAGCTTTATTGAAGTTATTTTTTTATTATAATTAGAAACCATAAAATAAAGAAAATTAACTTAATAACGTTTAGATATACGCATGGCGTCTCAAAATGAGTTCAGAATATTTTGTCCAATAACTGAAAAATTGTAGGTCAAGGTAAGTACGAGTATTTCCACGAAGATTTTGCGCAGAAAACTTTCATTAAAAGTGACGCTGTGGGTATACTATAGGTACTAAAGTAGGTACTATTCAATAGAATCTAACAATTTTCTACACATTTAACACACCCTAACGTGGGCACGCTTGATTATATTATGTCCCTGTTGTTGCAATTATCATCTAAAAGGAATCAAAAAAGAATAATAGTCACATCACAAAGCCTTAGGCAGCCCGGTGTTCATATTAGAAGGCTGGAAGTGTCTACAGGATTGTTAGATTCTATTGAATTGGAGTATATTTGAAAATCGAAAAAATCAAAATGAATAAAATATACGAGATGCTATTAAATAACTGAAAACCTGAAAGTAGTTTGTTCAGAATCCAGAATAGAATCGATTACACTTTAAAGCCACTTTTTTAATCCGTTTTAAACGAGCAACTCTTGTGTATTTACCGAAGTGTAATATTTATTTATTACGGGAATCTCGGAAACTGGTTTCAAAGAATCGATTTAGCTTGGTCTTATTTCTGAGAAAACGCGCGTTTTTGACTTTTAGCCCGAGCAAAGCTCGTTCGCCCAGGCACTTTGAATATAAATGCAATCAACTAACTGAAATTAAAAAACCCTCTTGCAATGTCTGAAGTTTTCATTTATTAAAATTAACACCTTGAAAACTCCTTCGTAAATCTATTTTTTTTTTATTACTTTAACGATGGTAGTACTCCGTCAACTGTGACCTCAGATGAATACCTAAGCCACCTAGACTCTGGCCAATGAAAGCTGTCCACGCCTTTTTTACGAAACTTTAATCTGGTATCATTTTTGAAACTGTCAAAATTGACATAATTATAGTAATTCTAGCGCGGCTTAGATAAATTTGATACTTCTGCTATAAGAAATAAATAAATAAATAATTTTTTATTTGATTCAACCTCCTACCATCCTCAAAATGCAAAATGTTATGAGATTTTGTCAGAAAAACACCTCCCCCCAACACGTCTCATTCTTCTCTAGGCTACCCATGAACAAGAGAGATGAAAAGAATAATGTCAACTTTTAGGGAAATTTTTGAGAACATGATATTAATTTCAGCTCGGTACCTCCATGCGTTCCTGATAAGGGTCTTTATGGTCTTAACAGACGGACGAACACAAATAAATCTTAAAGGAATTCTGTTTTTGCCGACTGAGGCAGGGAATTCTAAAAATAAATACTAAGTAATTTGAATATTATTTTAATTGTCTATCTAACTATTAACATGACAGTTGCTTACATTCTCTTAAATACAATGAACAGCAGTCTGAGCCAGCGGCGCCGGTGCAGTGGAAGCGCTAATTTCTTGGCTCTGTAATAGATACAAAAAATAAGGTCAGAAAATTACCAGATCTTTTTTTTCTTGAACAATAGGGAAGCTTCACGAAAGTTAGCTAAGTTGTAAATCTTTTGATCGCCACAGTCGGCAAAACGCGACAGCTGAAAGCCATAAGCGCCATGTCGGCATTTCGTGGCGCATATTAGAAACGATTTTCAGTTTTTTTTTGTCATCAGAAGCCGACCGTGGCGTTCAAAAGGATCGAAGAACTGAGGCAATACGTACCGCTTGACCAATATCCTCGGAACGAGTAGTATCCAGCGCGCGAATAAGCCGCGGAAGACGTGGGGTTGTTTCCTCTCTCAATACCACGGGGCCAGGGGGAGATGTTAAAGATAGAGTTACCATGGGGAAATAATGTGACGCAAGCACAGAAGGCTGCATGGGGAGAGATGGTGCGGGGATAACAGGTGACGCTAGGATAGGCTGCGTAGTAGAATGTGTCTCTATGACAGTAGTGGGGATTGTGGGTATCGCAGGAGTCTGAGACGGCTCTGGGGATGCTGGTAGAACGGAATTTGAAGATTTCGTGGTGGACAAAATAAGCTCTTGTTCAAAGTCAACGGGAGGCAAAGCGCGACGGCGTCGCACCCGGCGACGACGCTTCTTGGCCGACGGCCATTCGTTGCCAGCACCGTCTGTCTCATCTTCCCCACCCTCCCTTTCACTCTCCTGCCTAAATTCTCCTTCCACTTTTTGTAATAGCGCGAGAGCGCGGCGCTTAACGCGCTGAAGTTCGTCATCCTGTGAAGGTGCCTTTGTGATGGGGGCTGAAGTTGTAGGTTGAACTGATGGGGGCTGAAAGACCGCTGGCGAAAATGTTGGTTGCGAACATGGTGGTGATGGCTCAGGAGGGGGAAGTAAGGGCGCCTTTGACACAAAAGTCAGCTCTTGTGTCGGCTTTGCTTTTGACACAAAAGTTAGCTCCTGTGTCGGCTTTGATTGTGCCACAGGAGCAAGCGTTGGAGGCTCAGCTTCTACAGTCTTGCGTCGTTTCTTGGGTTTTGGGGGAGAGGCGGTTGGCGCGCGCTCGCCTTTGAAACTAAATACCCGCTGCCATTCGTGTTCAACCCGCACCACGCTGTAACACAATTAAAAAGGCCGATTAATTGAGCTGAACCTTGAAATCCCACTAATTATTATAAATCAAAAGGTTGTATTAAGTTCGACTTCGATGAAATTCGGTATACAGATAGTTTAAGTCCCGGGGAAGGACATTAGATAGGTTTTATTCTGGAAAATTGCACAGTTCCCGCGGGATAGCGCTAAAAGGAATCTACGCGGACGAAAATCCATCGGAATCCGTCAGTTCGGAATTCATAAAGTTCACTCAAAAAAATATCAATCCAGATGTATGTACGTACAGTCAACCATTTTATACATGACCCACGTTAATCTAGAACATTTTCAGTCGTCAGTGAAGTAATGCGATGACATTTTGAATGTGGTATAAATGAACTAAAAACAGTATTTTGCTCGACTGCGACCTTCTAATAGCAAATGTATGTTCATGCAGCTCCTCCACCTCCACAGTGTACGAAGAAGAGGCCTTTGCTCAGCGGACGTCTTCGGGGTCATCCATTAATTATCAACGTGATAAAATATTATTTAGGGGGCGAGGGGTCAGGCGGTATGTGACACAGGAACAAAATAATTACAATTCGCGTGATAAGGGGAGGTGGCTGCTAAAATGGTATAAATTGGTGTGCCGGACTTATGGATGGCCCCTTTTTTTTAATATCTTTATTCAATTTAGGCTATAACAAGAACTTGTGAATGTCAAAAAATCTACCACTGGTCCAGAAAAACCTCTGTTGAGAAGAATCGGGCAAGATTTTTTTTTAAACAGATTCGCAATATTAATAAATGATATCTATAACATCACAAGTATTTAACACAACTTTATTTTTAACACAGTAGGTTTGCTATTTGAAGGGATCGCTAATGCGGATCGGAATTATTTCCAAATATCCCTATGTCCATGATATAATCATTGACTTTAAAATAAGCCTTAGATATTAACGTCTTCTTGACAGTAGATTTGAATTTTTTATCTGTTTTTTTAGTATTATTTGGAATTTTACTATAAAAACGTATGCAATTTCCCAAAAACGACTTTTTGGTCATAGCCAGCCTTCTGGCTGAAGATGATGACGGACAGTAAGTATAAGTCATCACAAAGAGCTCACCGCAGCGCGTCGCCCGGTCGCAACAGCCGCAGCGGCTCGTCCGGCGGCAGCGTGTGAGTGTCACACAGCAAACAGAAGCGCTCGTGCAATGCCGCCGCTCTTCGCACCCGCCGCGCCAGCCAACGCACGGTGCGAGTGTCGCGTGGCTATATGAAACAACCCGAGTTAGTAAAAAAAAATCTAAAAAAAGTTTAAAGTTACTTAGCAGTCTTTTGTTTTTTTTGTAAGGTAGTTGAGTTTTTAATTTTAATTTTTTTTTTCTATCTTCCCATTCATCTCCTATCGGAGGTTGGACAACATCATGGTGATTCTAATTTTGGAGGCCGCTGCTCTAAACAAGGACGTGGTACTGCAGTTGAACCAGTCTCATAAATTCTTCAGCCAAGAGTGTGTTTATTTCTATATTTGTGTGAAAATGGTAGCTTAACCTTTTCAACATCAACTATGTATATGTAGGTATGGGTAGGCTAGATGCCAGCTACTGATATATATTATGTCATAACAAAAATAGCATTTTACAAGTTCTAGTTAGTATAAAAACCTTTCTTTCTGTAAAACATATTTAAATAAATATTTTGCAAGTTTTCAAGGAAGATTTTTCATTTCATTATTTAAATAGAAAATAAACTTACCCTTGGTACCCATAGGAGACAAGATGCTTGTGTCTGGAAATATTCACTTAAATCCACAGTGATACGGAATGCAGCAACATTAGAGTCAATCACCTCATCCTCATCAGACACCACTTCTTCTGTAAACAAGTTAAAGTACTAACTTTCATACTTCATATTCACAAGCACTACTAAAAATAGACTAGACACACAGTCACACACAGTACAGTTTAAAAAAAAGACTAGACAGACACTTAAAAAAGAAAGACTAAAAACACAAGTGCAGTGATGTACACGCATCAGCTCTAAGAGCTGCTAGTGTATTATTTCAAAACTAATAATAATAAAAGATAATTATTGTTCTACACTCATATTATTGATGAGACATTCAAGACAGTGGATACTGTTGGACATAGCATAGCATCCATAGTAGAGCTAGCATTCACTGTGAACTCGGGACTTTAACCAGGTCATCCATCCCTCTCGTTGGTGGACGTCCTACCCTGCGCTTGTTGATCAGCGGTCTCCACTTGAGAACCTTTAGGCCCCTGACCCCTGCGACCATCTGTTTTCGGTGCTATATGCCCTGCCCATTGCCACTTCAACGAGCTAATTTAATAAACGTAAAAATAATTTTGTAAACGACCATGTAACAGAAAGTATTACCCTGCTGAAATTTACATTGTATCTACATTTTTTGGCTAAGTACATAATTTTTACTTTATAACGCGAACCCACCTGGTGAGCTCCCGATAGGGCGCCGCAGCGGGCCCGACTCAGGCATAGCTTTAGAAATTAAAGTAATTCCTTGTTTGTTATTGCAGTTGAAATTATCCTGTTGATAAAATTCCGAAGCACCTATGATAGTTCAAACAATAGATACCTGTACCCTGTACCTAACGATAGGATAACCTAGCAAACAAACAAAACAACTGTCATTGTCATCTTGTCAATGTCAGTCAGTCATATCACTACTAGAGATGGGATAGACACTTGGATTTAATAAGGAGCAAGAGCCAATCCGTACCTACTTAAATCATAAATGCGAAAATGTGTGTGATTGTATTATTGTCCGTCTTTCACACCGAAACGGAGCGACGGATCGTTGTGATTTTTGGCATTATAGTTTATGGGCCAGAGAGTGACATAGGCTACTTTTTATCCCAGAAAGAAAAATGCACAGACGCAATTAAAAAAAAAAAAGAATAATGCACCGTTAGCCTCTCACTTTCGTATTACTCAAATAATATAAGCGTCAGCAGGACGGTACGATACGAACTTCGATTTTCAAGTTTCGTAGTAGCCCTGCAGTTCCCGAGGGAATAGCGCGCGATAACCGAATTCCACGCGGGTGAAGCGAAAGGCTAACTAGTCAAATGTATTTTAGAAAAAGAATAGGTATTCACACAGCCAATGTTTTATAGTGGCACTCAAAAGTGATGTGTGTGACGCAATGAACTAATTTAGTTGGATAAAATTACGATACTAGAAGCCCAGAGGGTCCAGTATAGAAGGTATAAATAAATTATTGAGGAGGGTTTTAATAAAGGTACCCCTTAATTAAAAAAAATGGCTCTACCCAGTATACTAGAGGATAATTTATGTTCCACATGCATAAAATGGCATTTATCTCTTTCATTCACATGCATTTTTTCAAATAAACTAAGCACAATCTCAATCAATTTCAATGTCAGTGGATAAAAGATACATAATTTATCTCTTACATTTTCAGTGATACATTTGGTATATCTCTAGTCATCGTCAACACTGTCAATTTTTGAGTTTTTTTTTTCAAAGGTCAGTGGCAAACAATAGAAAATATAATCCATACAGCCAATTTTTTAATGATGCTTTTGTTTTTCATTATTTTTTATCTACCTAGTTCATCTTTTGGTTTGAAAAAAAAGAAGAGGAAATTTACAAATTTTATATGTTGTCAATCTCGCTCTGTGTTTTATAAAAAGATAGAGCGAGATCGGCAGCAATCGCATTTTGTAGAGAAATGAGAACTTGAATCTCAGTTTTGAAAATAAAGTAAATCGGTCGGAAAGTACACTACTTATTCCAAGTTCTCCATGCAATACCCGTCTTACCCAAACCATACCATAAACAAGAACATTCCTCGCCGACCGTTGAGCAATAATTTCGTATTTGCGAAAAAAAGTATAAATTGCCTATGGACAATTTCGTCGTATCTATGTTCGTTGTCAAACAGTGTTCGGATATCGTATCGTGTTATTTTTGTGGTGTTATTATTGTAGAAAACACAAAACACAAGAAAAGCAAGACGGGACAATTCTGTTGGCTATTGCCGAAGGACAGTAATATTGAATCCTGGACGCACACTATAAACAGTCGTAGAAGGCGGATTTTTTTTGCCGTTGACGTTTGATGAATGTGATGCTGGGCGGACGGTAAGCGTGAAAGGCCTCTGAAGATGTGGAACAGTGAGAATGTGTCACCACAGCGCGGGCGGGCGGCGGCGCGGGAGCTCCGTCGGCTGGCGGCCCACCCACCGCCAGGAGTCAAGCTTCTGTTGCGTGATGACGACCTTACAGACATCGTTGCCCTCATCGAAGGACCTGGTTAGTAGCAGTACCTATACCGTCATCATTCCTACTAATTTTCATACTGTATCTTTGACCTGGAATGCTAAGTGTAGATGTAGTATCCATAATAATGGTCAGCCTGTTTCCATTCAACTACAAATTATAGACTCACCTTTACAATTAATTGGTGTATAATTTAATGATTGACTGTGACTGGAGGTAGGAATAATATTGCCATACCCACTTAGAGCTGTTACAATTCCTGGAACCCATCATAATCTATGTTTATTCACTGTGTTATAACTCGTAAGGTTTTATATTGTTGTTATTGTTGTAACCTTAACTTGCAACATCCATACTAATATTATAAATGCGAAAGTGTGTTTGTATGTTTGTGTGTTTGTATGTTTGTCCCTCTTTCACGCCGTAACGGAGCGACGGATCGACATGATTTTTGGCATAGAGATAGTTTATGGGCCCGAAAGTGACATAGGCTACTTTTTATCCTGGAAAAATGCACCGTTCCCGAGGGAACAGCGCGCGATAACCGACTACCGCGCGGGCGGAGCCGCGGGCAAAAGCTAGTAGTAAATATTTGTACTGAACTGGATAACATATTGACATGTACTGCCTTTGTTAATTATAATAATGACCTTAGAAACAATAATTGCTATATAAAATATATAAATTAGGCATGGGCCTTTTATTCAGCAGGTTTACCGAATATTCATATATTTATAATAATTATAATGGCTTTAGTTAGGAGGCAAAATAATGTTTGTATTTTTGTCCTTTTGTGGTAGCTACCATCAGCCAAGTATGTGGTTTGCTATCCAAAAGTTGTAATTAACTTAATGATATAATAGTTGTAAAACAAAAAGGTTAAGAACTCAAAAGTTCAACTTTAAGGATATATTAATTTGATAGGAAATTTATTGAAAATTGATACTTCAATGATTTATCTGGCCGATTGTCAATAACATCTTTTATTGGTATTAATTGACTGTACTGAACTTAGAATCCCCGCTTTTAGTATTTGTTTCGGATTTTTTTGCTTAGGATTTTTATAATACCAATCTAACCTAACCTAAAGGGCCCTAAAGAAAATTGCCCTGTAATAAATCCTGAAATATTTACAGTATTAGAGTTTGCAAAATGAAAAGTTGCAAAATTAATCAGGTCGGATACTGGTGGCCTGGTCAAATGGATAATGGCCGACATGGTCGCCTAGATTTAGGGCTGCCATCTGTTTGGGTTTCCCTGGATTTGTCCTAGTTTAGAGGGCGTCCGGGGAGCGTCAGGGCGAGGTTTCATTTATAGTCTGGGCTTAAAAACATTTCCGGCGGATGTACCATTTTTGTTCTAGAACCACAAAACTGTAAAAAGAGCAAAATTTTCGCGGTAAGAGAAGCTCGGATTACACGCATTTAGAACCAAATTAAGGTATTAAAACAATTTCTAGCTCGTTGGAAATTAATTCTTCAAAAACGCTTTTTAAGGATCAAATTTGATTGGCCTTTTTTTTTTGTTATACCTACTGACCAAGTTTAATAAAAACCTAAGCTTGTTGACATGTCCGGGTTTTGGCCTCAAAATCCGGGGTTTTCACGCGTCTTGTCCTGGTAGCCAAATTTTAGAGATGGCAGCCCTACTTAGATTGTTCAAAGCCTAAATATAAAAAAAACAGGGTTAACCAAACTATAAAATGTACCATGTTCCAGCGGAGACACCATACGAGGGCGGGGTGTTTCGCGTGCGGCTGGCGCTGGGCCGCGAGTTCCCGGCCGCGCCGCCGCGAGCGTTCTTCCTCACGCGCATCTTCCACCCTAACGTGGGCCGCGGTGGAGAGGTCGGTCACTGAATCCAACTTTGCATACTTATAAACCATACCAGGATTGTTGCTGATGCAGGCTTTTACTATATCAGCGGATGCTGATGCTGATTTTCTCAGACCAATATCAGCGGATGCTGATGCTGATGCTGATATTAACAAATTACTTCAATAAATCATATCCTACTAGGAAATTAATAGTAAAGACTCCTCCACCAGTCAAGTGGATTTTCTGACATGGAAATTTTTCTTTCCTTGCTGTATTGTTTTAGTATAATTTTTAGTTTAAAATTAACATCTGAAGAGTAATCGAAACGACTTGAATATCAGCAAATCAGCATCGATTGTTGCTGATGCTGATGCGGATGCTGATATAAAAAAAACCATGCTGATTATCTGTGGATGCTGATGCTGATGCTGATATTTGCAACAACCCTGAACCACACATACTGATACCTTCTGCCGCCTAACTTTGCCTAAAAGTTCATTGCCACGACTAGTATCACAAAAACTATAAAGGTATAATCCAAATAATTGAATAGGCACTATACCGTTAAGTGATTCGAACACGATCCGGGAGTAACGTAAAGACGTCGCATAAAAAATGTATCTCAAAAATGCGTTAAAACTGATTAATGAACTTTTGGGCAGATTTTTATGGTGCGTGGTATAGCTGATATTTCATTTGTTGTTTTGAACCTCTACTAATTACTATAGGGCGATTCCGCTATAGACGATTTCCAGTGTCGATTTTTTTTAATCGCAGTATCTGATTCTTTTTTAATGCTATTACAAAAATTAAGAACTAAAATTAAATATAACTACTTTCTTTAGCCTAAGTCATTTTTTTTATCTGTAGTGATAGAAATGATTAAATTTGAAAGTTCGATTTGAGCTCATGTTGCACCCGCAATAGTTTAAAAACTGAATACCTAATTCTTAGATTATTTGGGTTTTCCAAATTTTCATGTTACGGGATAGTTAATTAGGTACTTTATAATTTTTCAAAATATGAAGACATGTTACAGTAAAGGTTTTACAGTTAAGAGAAGTTAGAATCACCAAAAGAAAACTCGTTTTCATGTAAAAAAAACTGCATTGAAATCGGTCCATCTATTTGACAGATATAATGCCACAGACAGACCCATTGGCATTGGGGGTGAGAAATGCTTGCATACACACACACACACACACAAACATCACGCCTGTATTCCCAAATGGGGTAGGCAGAGCACACGAAAACACACACGAAGAGCACACGATGCTTGCATATTCCTAATTATTTTTATATTTTTAGGTATGCGTGAACACACTGAAGCGCGACTGGCGGCCAGAGCTGGGCTTGGAGCATGCTTTACTCGCGCTTCGCTGCCTGCTCATCGCGCCCAATGCTGATTCAGCGCTCAACGCTGACGCGGCGGCGTTGCTTCGCGGGCGATACGACGACTACTTCGCGCGAGCGAAGTTGCTGACTGACATCCACGCGCGGCCAAAACCCACCGCCAACGCACAGGTAAGTTGCTTTTCTCTCTCGCAATTTACGCGGTGCTGTATTTTTGCACTCACCACCACTTGGTAAAGTTGATGTTCGCACCGCATCGTCAACATATAGGTAATAATTATTATCGCATTAATCCTCTCCCATTCTCAACGGGAACACGGCGGTGCTGCTTCGCGCGAGCGAAGTTACTCTCAGACATTTGACTATTTCTCAAAAAGTTGTCTATTTTTAAATTATTCAGTTGTCCACTTATTTAAAAAAAATCCTGACGCAATTTCACCTCATAAAATAAGTAATATTGTTTGCAAATATATAGATAACCTTGTGGTAAAAGCGATAAATAGTCAGATAATATTTGTTGTTGGATTGGATCCAATAGAAAGTTTTGATTTAGTTAAAAAAATACGATTTTTTCCTCACAAGAAATTCGTGACGTTTTCCTGACGCCAAAAAATTTTTGGATGTTTAAAATAGTTCATGTTTTGTTATCTCGTCCTTAGGGTTAATAATTACTTGACAAAACTGATTTCTTGTCAGTTTCATGATGGGACAACTTTTTGAGAAATACTCATTCATGAGCGCCCAAAACCCAGTCCAACGCACCGGTAATTTAGTCTCTCGTTTTCCATTCTTACGTACCTACGCTCGTGCCGTGACATGTATTGCGCTAAAGCGAAGTCATCGAAGACATCGAAGAGCAGCCAAAACAGCCAAAACCGGACGCCGCGTCCAATACACACTGTAGATGTCGATTTACCCGGTTTACCAGCCTGTTGGCAGTAAATGGTGCGCAATAACTTAAAACTTGTTTATTAAAGTGGACTGTCACAAAGTAATGCCTAAATCTTTCAATTATAGTTCAAAAAATATTGTATTGCTAAATGTGGAGGTGGTGCCCGATCATAAACCTACCAATTAACACACCATATGTTTCATATTTTCAGGATGATAACACCACTACGATCGCCAGCGGCGCCGGCGAGCCCACCGCGTCGGCCGAGCCGACAGAGGGCGAAGAGGCCGGCGAGGGCGCCGAGGGCGGACGAGCGAAGCGCGAGCGGCGGCCGCGCGACTCCCACAAGCCGGCGCCCGCGCGAGACAAGCGACGCATCCTCAAGCGGTTATGAATCCCGCTCACACCCACCCGCACCCATCGTCATTTCGTTTTACCAAATATTATGAGTATGACATTCGATTCACATTATATTTAATAAAGTACCTAATTTCGAATGTTTGTTTTATACCAGATTTATCTTGCGACTTGTCCCTAGGAAAAATACAATACGATACAATGACTCTTTAGTTGTATGTACACTAGATTTACACCAAAAATAGTAAGAGAAAGAAGAATACAGGTGCACAGAGAGAAAAATACAAGGTGAGCAATAAGCGGCCTTATCGCTAAAGAACAAAAAAATGGTAGCTCTCTCAGGGTCAGATTTAGAGATCTAGAGGCGTTATACTCCATTTATTTTTACAATTTTGAAATTAACGGTAAAATTTGCACACGTTTTGAAATGAAACAAAGAAACTATTAAAATATGTGTTAACTTCCATAATAAAAGCATAATAAATACCGCTAATGAATGTATAAGTATTTTTAGTCCATTCGTGTTCGAAATATTGAGAAACGTGTTGCAATTTGACCGTTAATTCAAACCTTCTATTAAACGGAAGGAGTTAGCTAAGGTCGAATGAGTAAAACAAGGGGTAATAAAACTATCAACAATATTTATTAACATTTAGAAACATCTTATAAAAATATAAACCATAAAAAATATTTACATCATTATTAACGGAAGACGTTGTGATTTTACCGTCGGGAATATAGGATTCGATTGTCGATATTTATTTGTAGGTACTGGCATAGATCGGACCTTTATTAAAGTAGGTGACCTGACATGACGGGTAATGTGAAAATTTTATGGGAACCGAGCATGTTAATTATATTTTATATTGAGCGCAAATTGAGCGGCAAAAATCTGGCCGTCAAATGTATGCAAAAATAAAAATAAATAATTTTGTATGTAGAGTGGGCCAAATTTTGTGCAGCTCAGTATATATTAAGTACTTGATTTGCACTCCACTATATAAAAATGTCGAAGCTATCAAACGAACACAATGCTTTGAATTCATACTTTTACACAGTGCCGAATTAAGACTGTTTGATGCCCTAAACAATCCATGCCTGTGGCAACCAATCCATAAGCAGCCATAACCAGCCTTACCTTGTGCTACCAAATTTTTTGTTTATGGTGCCCCTAAGACATGATGCCCTAAAGAAGCGATTGCATCAAACTTAGGCTGCGTTCAGACACGGCGGCAATCGCGCGTTTTATCACACCGTCTCTTTCTCAAGCAATACTCTGAAAAGAGACTGTGTGCTCAGAACCGCGCGATTCCCGTCGTGTCTGAACGCAGCCTTAGGATATTTATGCCACGCTAATTACATCTACGAGCGTCAACTACTTTAATACAGGTCCGTGGATGCTAACAATTGCCAGAAAGATTCAACACTCAATTAGGCCCTAACTTATTTAATAGCAGGCAAGGAATCGACTATTGAGGAGGGTCCCAGTCCACAACTGACATAATAGACACCATTTTATACCTATTATTTACAACATTCTTGAACTTTTATAAGCACCCTTCGCGCAGTCCTCATCAGGCAACGATGCGGGTCAGAAATTAAATCATTTGACTACATCAGTGTTATTTTATCTCGCATTCAAACTATTGTTGATGCATTGCCTGTATAACTTGTATACTTATGTAAAGAAATATTAGAAACGTGACTCTGTTTATTATAGCTTAAGTCCTTCAGAGAAAATACTTAAGTCGCTTACCAATTATTTGCATTACCTACTACTACATTCTAGTAGAGTACTTAGTTCCTTTACATACTTACTGTTTTTTTACCTTTAATTTTATAACTGTGGCGCTACAGCCTTTATGTATATTGGTTGCTTGGGACCCTTCTAAATATTGTTTTAGCGCCAAAAGAAATACACATTATGTGTAAATTTCAGCTGTTTTTATATTCTTGTCAATAACCCACTGACACAGACGGACAGTGTAGCAATATTAATAAGAATAATAATTTATCGAGTACGGAACCGTGAACACCGCGTTAGGCTACGTACAGTCAGCAGCAAAAGTGGATGAGTGGTATTTTAGTGTACAGAATGATACAACTTTCTAAGGTCATAAGATAGTGTTTAGATCATTTTGAACGCCACAATCGCACATCTACTTCTGCTGCTGAATGTACACACATGTTCGGTACGTAGTAATAGTTAGTATTCTTTGGTGCGGTTAAACGAGTGGTTTCAGCGCGCCGTCCTTGTTCAAAATATCGCACGAGAAAGAGACGGCGCGGTTAGCCGCATAGTGTGTACCTAGTCTTATAACACGACCAAGCTAAGTTAGACTTAGAACAGTTAAAAAATTTAAAATTCAACAAATAAGACACGAAAATGTTAGCATTAGCAGCTTTCATTCTTTGTCGCCGATACGTTTCTTACGAATTCTCGTCTCCCTATTTGTTGAATTCTAAATTTAACTGTGCAAACTTAGCTTGCTCGTGTTATAGACTTAACACCCCTACATCCTCATCGTATAGTGAACATACCATACAATACTATGGGGACGTATTTGAATATCGAATGTTAAAATATCGAATGGGTCAATCATAATATCGAAAGGTTTATTTTCTGAAAACGTAAAGTTCTCAGGATTCATTAAAACGGCATCGTATAGAACCTGGCTAAGATCGCGGGATCGCGGTGGATGCGAAAAGCACAAGACCGGTCTGAGTGGAGAGCCTTGGGGGAGGCCTATGTCCAGCAGTGGACGTCTTTCGGCTGACATGATGATAGAACCCCTTAGGTTACGTTAGGTTAGATTTATAAGTAAAAAAAAAGTACACTCTTAAGAAAAATACCTTTTCGATATTATGACCCATTCGATATTTTAATATATTCGGTATTTTAACATTCAATATTCAGATACGTACCCGATACTATACTATAGTCGCGTCAGCAGTTAGTCTTGTCGTTCAGTGGCAGATCTTCGAGCGGCGCCGACGGCGCGGGCGCAGGTGTTTCACGATACGCGGCGGGGGCTAGCACGTAACGGTGGAGTAGCGTGAACAACGCCGCACCGCCTAGAGGACCCACCCAGTACACCTGGGAGAAAAAAAGATTTCTATACTTGGATTGAGAATACAAACTGAAATATAGAAAAACCAGAAAAATAAGACCAGCATTGGGAATCGAACCCAGGTCCTCGGCATTCCGTGCCGCGTGCTATACCACTAGACTACTTGGACAACGGTACAGACACGATTTTCCCCTATGCACCACAAAGCTCAGCTTGTTTGTTTCTTATATATAGCCACTTAAGCAGTGACGCTAGCGACATCTATACCGTAGCCCTTATTGAGAAATTTTCGGCATTCCATTGGAACTAACTGCTCACCTGGACAAGAGATACCGTTACGAGTATTCGAAATCTTGGAATTTGGAATGGAAAAAAAATTGGAATTGAAATAAAAAATACAAAAAGATTCCAAAAAAAATCTTAATTCTATACTTGGCTTAGGTATTTAAGTAAATGTTTACACCAATGGTTCCCAACCAATGGTCCGTGGACCACCAGTGGTCCGCAGAAACCAAAATATGGTCCGCAAACGCTTTCAAATTTCGCGGCCCATTGTTTAAAGTTTATTTTCGGATTGATTCACTTTATTTTTCTTGTAAGTAGTGGTCCCTGCCAACAACAAAGAAATCAAAGTAGTCCCTGGTCAAGAAAAGGTTGGGAACCACTGGTTTACACCAACGTCCATTGGTAAAGAACTTAAATATTGAAATTCCCCCATTAAGCTATCTTACGTTACAGTTCAGGTACAGTTTAGATACCTAATAAAGAGAGGGTTGCCAAATTAAGAATTACTTAAATATTTTGACATCTCACACATCTGCATCTGTGTGCGATGTTTTTTTAAACAATGACATACACACCAGCAACTGTGTAGTCATCGATGGCAGAAGAGCAAATACCTAGACTTACCCAATGGTACTGCCAATTGCTTTGCAGCAGCGCGGGCGCAAAGCTACGCGCTGGGTTGAGGCTGGCGCCTGTCATCTCGCCCTGCACACACCAAAGTTTATTAAGAGTTTTAGGTTTAAAGATAATTAAGAGTTGGTGTCCTTTGATTGACTATCCAGTGGCTTAGCATACTTCATGTGAATGTTAAGCAACTGCCACTGTTCATAATTTAGAGGCGTGTAGTACCTACCTACATAGGGGGCGATGGGGAAAATGCGAACGTTAACCCTTTCGTTCCGGATGACGAGTTAACTCGTCTTGTGCGATGTGCTCTCAGATCTGGTAGACGAAAAAACTCGTCTTAAAAAAATTTACATTACATATATGAATATGGAAAACTGGGTAGATTTTGGGTATGGCTTTGCCGGAACGAAAGGGTTAACTACATACAAAATCTATAAAATTAATTACAATTTAGGAGGTGTACAAATGTGATTCTTAGTCACATTCAGAGTCAACTACTTTCAGAAGAAGCGATGCTGATTTGCAAGTTCACTAGACAGGCCAGAGACTAGATTTCGGTACAAGGGAGATAAACTGTACTCCCATGAGGCTGACATACCTAGTCACATTAAAATTGGTTAGGTAAAGCCTCGTTTAAGTAACCTTATGCAAGGTCCGCCCGCATTGCTACCATCGCGAATCCTGCCGTCAAGCAGCAGTTCTTGCATTGTTGTGTTTCGGCGTGGAGAGTAGACAGCCGGTTAAATTACTGGCAATTGATGTATCCCATCTTAGGCCTCCAGGTTGGCAAAGCATCAGCAATACCCCTGGTGTTGCAGATGTTTATGGGCGGCGGTGATCTATTACCATCAAGAGACCTAATTGCTCGTTTGCCTTCCAGTTGAATAAAAAAAAAACAAGTGAAAAATAGCTTACCCCAGCATAAACGAGTCCAGCAACAGTAAGCCCAAACTTGATGGGCACGGAGCGGTCAGCGGGCGGAGGTGCCGTCCACAACGCACAGGCCAGCAACGCCAGTAAACCAGTAAGTACTGCCTCCACCCCGACTGCTGCTAGTGTGGAGACTTCGTATGCTGGTTGAGTGACGCCTGCCGTGTTGGACATGGACGGGGCTAGAGCTTGCAGGGCTGCGAAGCCCAAGGTTGCGCCAAGGAGTTGTGCGATCAAATAGGCGAGAGCTAGCAGGGGCGTCGAGCGGCCTGTTGATTCAATATGTCAAATTTATTAGTATGTTGCAGGTATATTTTTAATAGTAACAGAAATATACTAGCAACAATGCAGCCTTACCCGGCTCTAGAGTTAAATTTTACGCTGTGGGACGCGCGCAGGCTGAAAATCAGCGTTGCAAGTTTCTTTTGCTCGCAGCTTATGCTGAGCCTGAGCCCATTGCCACCTACTTACGTGAAATTGTTTTGTTTTTTTTACTGTGTAGTCTTATTTTGTGTGGCAATAAATTATTTTATTATTATTATTAAAATGATCGGTTAGGTATGCAAAACCCGGCCAACTTGTAGCTATTTAATGATAATCTATCCAGTGTTCAATTCAATGATTCAATGAGGTGTGTTTCCCACTAGTTCTATTGACAGTACTGGAATAGAGTTCTTAAATAGTAGGTACTGTCAATAGAACTAAGTGGTAACACATACCTACCTGCGAAGCAATTCAGTGGTGTGTGCAGTTCCCAATCCGCACTACCCAAGCCCTCTCATCCTGTTCCCATGAGTGGGACGTAGTTTGTGATGATGATGATGAGATATTACTTACCTAGCTTTATTTATTTGTGATATAAGCTAAAGCAGTATGGAAGCTACGAAAAAATCGATCAAAACGAACACACTCACACAGACGCGCGCTCTACACGGCCTCTAAGGGAGTCTCGCGGTACTGCAGTCGCGAGACCCCCTTAGAGGCCGTGTAGAGCGCGCGTCTGTATGTGTTACGAACGCTTTGTTCGTAGCTTCCCTACTGCTTTAGTTTATATATATACCTACTGTCTTATTTGTTAAAGGACTTACCTGTAAGTAGCGCTGCCAGCGTGATGGCTGGGTTCATGTGCGCCCCCGACACTGGCCCGAACACCTCCACATTGCACAGCACGATGAAGCCGAACGCGAGCGCCGCATGAGCCAGCGGCTGTTTCTCGAAACCCTGCGGATAAATTGACGAATAGTCAGTGCTGTAAACTATAAGGACTTTTTTTTGACGACCGGATGGCTAAGTGGTTAGAGAACCTTGACTAAAAAGCTTGAGGTCCCGGGTTCGAATCCCGGCCGGGGCAGATATTTGTATGAATAATACGAATGTTTGTTCTCGGGTCTTGGATGTTTAATATGTAGTTAAGTATTTATTTATCTATATTTAAGTATGTTTATCCGTTGCCTAGGGTCCATAGTACAAGCTTTGCTTAGTTTGGGACAAGGTCAATTGGTGTCAAGTGTCCCATGATATTTATTTATTTATTTTATTCGACTGGATGGTAAACGAGCAAGTGGGTCTCCTATCAAGAGATCACCACCGCCCATAGACACTGCGACACTAGGGGTATTACAGATGCGTTGTCAACTTAGAGGCCTAAGATGGGATACCTCAAGTGCCAGTAATTTCACCCCTTGCACAAGGTCCTACCTGCAGCAAGATGGTGGTAGCAATCCGGGCAATTTTTAGGGTTCCGTAGCCAAAATGGCAAAGACGGAACCCTTATAGTTTAGCCATGTTCGTCTGTCCGTCCGCGGCTTTGCTCAGGGACTATCAAAGTTAGAAAGCTGTAATTTTGCACGGATATATAATATGTAAACAAAGCCGACAAAATACCTCTCATAGACTAAGGGAACGTACCCATACTACGTGACCTATTTATTAATATTTTTTGACCCCTCCCTCCCCTTGGTGACCGCTCGTAGTATATACTAAGACCCCCCCCCCTCCCCCTCAGGTTGTTACGTAGTATTAGAAAATGTGATTTTTCATTATTTTGCACGCAGAAAGTGAAAAAAATAGAAAAAATTTGGCTCTTATTTCTCTTTATTCATACGGCGTTTATTGCACAAAACTGTATGCATACTTAAAGTGGGGGTGATTTTTTTTTCTCATCCAACCTTATAGTGTGGGGTATCGTTAGATAGGTTAAAACCTTTAAGGGGTTGCTAAAAGGATTTTTCGATTCAGTGATTGTTTGCAAAATATTCAACTTTAAAGTGCTAATTTTCATTAAAATCTAGGCCCCCCCCCCCCCTCTAAAATCTAAACCGGTGCGAGGAAAAAATTGAAAAAAATCACAGGTAGTAGGTAAGTATATCAAACTTACAAGGAAAACTATAACGGTTAAGTTTCCTTGAGAATTATTAGTAGTTTAAGAGTAAATAACAGCATAAGGTATAAAATATACCTAAACTTGGAATATTACGCACAAAATACGAAATCCTTAAAAAAATATTACTTAATTTTTTCGTATTGGCTACGAAACCCTATACTTAAATTCTCTGAAATTATTTTTTATTTACCTCAGTACCCTTTATAGGCAGGCACGCAGCAACCCCGAGTAACACTAGCAATGCTGTGGCCACCACTTCGCCCAGCACGGCACGCCAAAAGGCCTTTATCACACCATTCACGGTACTTCGATCTGCAAAAGGAAATATTAAATTTAAAATTGATACAGGTTGTCGCAGAGCTAGAGTAGGTAGAGTCATTCACGATGACGCGTGCCGTGGTTCTTATTACAATGTCACTAATGGCTAATTTTGACAAAATCGCGTCTTCGTGGATGGCATTAGGTATACTTAAGTAGACTTTAACGGAAGTAGGTAACTGACATGTGTATGTGATTTTATTCTTAAAAATCTGACAAGTCTTATTGCCACAAGCTTATTACCTAGACACTTGCATAAAGACTGTAAGATGTAGTGGTGGTGATCGAATTGCATCAGCAATGATTTTTGCATCGACTATCACAACAATAACTTTATAGTTACCTATTATTTAAATCGTAAAATCCACAACAGATGAGTGACATTGACGTGACGTTAATGAAACTTAAAAAAAAAACACTTTTTTAACCTTCTTTGGCTAATAATAATTAACGGAGCGGTATCGGAGGAATCTGTGGTCGAAATGGGAGTGCCTCAAGGATCCATTCTTGCCCCATTCCTATATCTTATTTATGTAAATAACCTAACTTATATGGTAAGCCAAAAGTCGGGTATCGTTATGTTTGCTGACGACACGTCTTTACTGTTCAAGGTTAGTAGAAAAGATACCGACTTCACTGAACCCAATGAAACCCTGTCCGTGATATCCGCATGGTTTGCTGCCAATAATTTGTTACTAAATCCTAAGAAAACCAAATGTATTAAATTCTCATTGATAAATTCATCTAACTCGAATTCAATTTCTAATATAAAGTTAAATGGGCAAACTATTGAATTTGTAAAATCAACAGTATTTTTAGGAATAACACTCGATTCTAAACTGCAGTGGGGACCTCATGTCACTGCAATCGCAGGTAGATTGAGCTCTGCTGCTTTTGCAGTTTGGAAAATACGGCAGCTAACCGATGTGGCGACGGCACGGTTGGTGTATTTTGCGTACTTTAATAGCATAATTTCGTACGGGCTTATTTTATGGGGATCTGCTGCAGACATCGAATCAATTTTTATCTTGCAAAAGAGAGCAGTTAGAGCAATTTATAATTTGAAGACGCGTGAATCTTTAAGATCATTTTTTAAGGAAACTGGTATCCTAACCCTGCCGTCGCTTTATGTTTTTGAAATAATCATGTACGTTAGGAAAAACATATGTGATTTTCCCACTAACGTCGATTAGCCAAAGGCTACTAGAAACACAGGGAAGCTTAAAGTTCCATCTTACAGACTGGCTAAAACCAAAAAGTCGTTTTTGGGAAGTTGAATACGTTTTTATAATAAAATTCCAAAAAATATTACTGAAGAAACTGATACAAAATTTTAATCTACTGTCAAAAAGACGTTAATATCTAAGGCTTATTATAAAGTTAACGATTATATCATGGACAGGGATATTTGGAAATAATTCCGATCCGCACTAGCGATCCCTTCAAATAGTGAACCTACTGTGTTAAAAATAAAATTGTGTTAAATACTTGTAATGTATAGTACATAGATATCATTTATAAATATTGTGAATCTGTTTTTTAAAAAAAATACCTCGTTGAGTTTCTTGCCGGATTCTTCTCAACAGAGGTTTTTTTCCGAACCGGTGGTAGATTAAAAAAATGACGTGTAAAAGTGCCCATTGCGGCCTATTTGCTGAATAAATGATTTGACTTTGACTTTTTTGACTTTGAATATTAAAACACGGACGTTAAATAAAAGTCATAATTAGAGAAGCTTAGGTACTTACTTACTCTTTTTTCTATGCTTAGTAATTTTTTACTCTACTACGGCAAAGCCAAAGGAAGAGTAATGATTTTAGCAGTCTATGTATGTTTGTATTTATTTTATTCTTGATTAACCTAACCTAACCTACTTTACTGGTAGCGATTCGCTTTCTGGTGGAGTCTCAGTTCTAACCTAACCTAACCTTACCTACATAGTTAGTTTTCTAGTTTAGCAATGCGCTTTATGGTAGGGTTAGGTACACACAGTTCTAACCTAACCAAATCCAACCTAACATTTCTGGTAGTCTGGTAGCAACTTAATTCTGTTAAATTTCTGTCTCTGAAAGAAAGGAATACCATGGCATGGCACTACATGCCTCTGCTTGGGGCGATGTGGTATAGTTGGTAGCATACTCGGCGCGTAACCAAGAAGTGCGGGGACAAACATAATCTTTTCGAATTCTAGATTTGTGTTACGTTACTTGTAGCGAAGGTCAAGTCAAGAGCTCTACCTACGCTTATTGACTAGATATATTTATAGGTCGATAGTGCATTGTCTTTACTGAGTATTATGTTGTGTAATTTGGTATATAGGTAGTTTGAACCCCAAGGATCAACATAAGACACCTTTTAGTCCGGTAGAGGGTGCCACCGCGCGAAAACCTAGATCCGCGCAGACAAAGTCGCAGGCATAAAGCTAATGTTAAATAAAAAGTTTTACGTCCTGAAAGATATGCAATGTAAAAATAAAAATCACAAACAATTAGTATATAGGTTCTAAATTTGCCAATGGGTCCACTAGAGCACGCACGCGCACACTGTTTACCTATAATGCGCTACTTTTCACTGTTACCCACTGTGGCCCACTCCTGTCCACAGTCGCAGTGGCAGGGTTAAATGCTAGGACGGTTTACATAATCAGGAAGAGGCTGGTGCGTGTTTATGAAATGTGAAGCATGTCCATACTAATATTATAAACGCGAAAGTATGTTTGTATGTTTGATTGTTTGTCCGCTTTCACGCCGTAACGGAGCGACGGATCGACGTGATTTTTGGCATAGAGATAGTTTATGGGCCTGAGAGTGAAATAGGCTACTTTTTATCCCAGAAAAATGCACAGTTCCCGAGGGAACAGCGCGCGATAACCGAATACCACGCGGGCGGAGCCGCGGGCAAAAGCTAGTCTCTAATAAATGATACCCATTTCGTAGCGTGCCTAAAATTGTATCTAGCTTTTTACCTGAAATATGATCTAGGTAATTTTAATGCAGAACATTTAAAACTACATAGGTATATGTGTATTATCAATGATACTTTATTATCTCAAAAAGCAAACAGAGTAGGTTTGTACGTATGTTTAGTGAATTTACAGAGCATACCTACATAATAATATATGCTCTATAATCTAATAACAGTGCATTGATTTTATTATCTATAAATGCTGTAAATTTTTTATTTCATTTTTATCGCTCCCGTTGTCTGTTTTTCCGGATCAATACAATCTAAGGCTCGGTTTTTTGGAATCTTATTGTATTTTTTAAAAAGACGTTAATATCTAAGGCTTATTATAAAGTTAACGATTATATCATGGACAGGGATATTTGGAAATAATTCCGATCCGCACTAGCGATCCCTTCAAATAGTGAACCTACTGTGTTAAAAATAAAATTGTGTTAAATACTTGTAATGTATAGTACATAGATATCATTTATAAATATTGTGAATCTGTTTTTTAAAAAAAATACCTCGTTGAGTTTCTTGCCGGATTCTTCTCAACAGAGGTTTTTTTCCGAACCGGTGGTAGATTAAAAAAATGACGTGTAAAAGTGCCCATTGCGGCCTATTTGCTGAATAAATGATTTGACTTTGACTTTTTTGACTTTGAATATTAAAACACGGACGTTAAATAAAAGTCATAATTAGAGAAGCTTAGGTACTTACTTACTCTTTTTTCTATGCTTAGTAATTTTTTACTCTACTACGGCAAAGCCAAAGGAAGAGTAATGATTTTAGCAGTCTATGTATGTTTGTATTTATTTTATTCTTGATTAACCTAACCTAACCTACTTTACTGGTAGCGATTCGCTTTCTGGTGGAGTCTCAGTTCTAACCTAACCTAACCTTACCTACATAGTTAGTTTTCTAGTTTAGCAATGCGCTTTATGGTAGGGTTAGGTACACACAGTTCTAACCTAACCAAATCCAACCTAACATTTCTGGTAGTCTGGTAGCAACTTAATTCTGTTAAATTTCTGTCTCTGAAAGAAAGGAATACCATGGCATGGCACTACATGCCTCTGCTTGGGGCGATGTGGTATAGTTGGTAGCATACTCGGCGCGTAACCAAGAAGTGCGGGGACAAACATAATCTTTTCGAATTCTAGATTTGTGTTACGTTACTTGTAGCGAAGGTCAAGTCAAGAGCTCTACCTACGCTTATTGACTAGATATATTTATAGGTCGATAGTGCATTGTCTTTACTGAGTATTATGTTGTGTATATTACGATTATAACCTGTCATAGTACGCACCAATGTCTGACACAACAATGCGGGCATAAATATCTGATACCACTCAATCTTCAGGGCCGGTAGGACGTGTTAGATATTTTTCACTTCTCATGCTCATAAAGTTCGTATTTATGCTGGATCTAGGCGACATAAAATTACTTTTTATGCTCTAGTGCATAAAGTAAAATTTTCGTCTAAAACCAAGGCAATCGGGTATAAACAGCCACAAACAAAGAATTTTCTACATATATTTTTTATTAAATTGTAATTTATATAAAACTAAAAATTTATAACTACTTATATAACAATGCATGAACAATGAAAGGTACGTGTAGTAAGTGAAAAATTGCTCCCACAGTTGATATTTCATTTCCTCGCCATCGAAGTGAAAAGCAGGGTGTAAAACTCGAGCATTAAACCCATTTTCCCCTCGACGTGTCTATCCACCCTTGCCGTGCCGGCTCGGGTGGCTATATGAACGTCTCAGGTAAAATGGCTCGTTTTGTGCACTTGTTGCACAATCGATCTACTATTTGAATTTGAACCTACTATCTATTATCAAAGTAAAGTCTATCGAATAATACATTCGAGTCTCAATCGCCAACAAGTTGAAGAATTAGTCTTATTATAATTTTGGCATAATTCCAATTCGTGAATGTTGTTAAATTAACGGGCAGTAGTTTGGGCGTTTTTGTTTTGAGCGTCTCGGACATACCCGCGTAAAGTAAACGAACGGCAAAAAATCTGGCCCTCAAATGTATGTAGTAATAAGTAATGTTGTAGTAGAGTGGGCCAAATTTTGTGCCGCTCAGTAAACAACGTCAATTGGTGTCTTAAATATTGAAATTCAAAAAATGTTCTAAATTTTTCCGTTTCTGTATTGAAATAAACTAGTCTAGTTTGAATTATAATGATAGACAAGTAAAATGTTCAAAACCCTTGAATGTAGGTACCAAATCTGGCAGCTGCGAAGCCTGTTTGCATTTAGTTAAATATCTATCCAAATCAAGTTTATGTAATTAATATAGCCTAGCTATCCAGAGAGGTAATGCTGCCAGCTTTCTAGGAACGGCCCCCCGAAGCAGCAGCCTTGAAGACGTTTTCAATTTAGTGTAAGTTTTGTAAATAGTTTAGTTTTAGTTTGATACAATAAAAACGATTCTTTCTATTAGTACAATAACATATCCAATTAATTATATACCTACCTATTGTGATTTTAGGAAGTTGGAGGCGAGGCAGACATACCTCTAATACTCGTATCTACACAAGGTCAACAATACTATTGATATTATGTTAATTTTAGAAAAAAACTAGAGAGATAAAAATACTTCGCTGCATGCTGTGGAAACCGGCTCCCACACGTAACTAGGTACGGCACATAGTTGACTGAAAGTCAAGTCAGGTTCCCAATCCGCACTGGGCCTGCGTGGGAACTATGGCCCAAGCCCTCTTATTCTGAGAGGAGGCCTGTGCCCAGCAGTGGGACATATATAGGCTGAGATGATGATAATGACGATGACTGAAAGACTAGAAATCAATGTCCACAGACTGTATCGATGCACAGAAAAACCAGTAAAAGAAACCAGCGCTGAGAATCGAACCAAAGTGCTCAGCAATCCGTGCTGCGTGCTATAAACCCTACCGCTACCGCTGAACAGGAATCTAGATACAGATTTTTCCTATGCACACTTATCTCAGGTTGCTTTTTTTTCCACTACCCTACTTAATCAGCAGCACTAGCGACATCTATGTTTCGCTCTCATCGAGAAACGTCACATTCTTTCGGAACTAACCTCTTACCCAGACAAGAGATGTCGCTACTAAGCAATCAAATAATGATTGGTTTTTTGGAGTCTTTTTGTATTTTTTTATTTCAACTTCAAATTTGTTACTTTTACGGGTATCCCATGTCATGTTATATCCCAGTTTCTATTTTCGATAATATGGTTTCACGGGATTCCTGTAAAAGTAATAAATTTGGAGTTGAAATAAAAAATACAAATAGACTCCTAAAAACCAATCATAAGTTCATAGACTGATTTTGTTGTTATTATCACCATTAGCAACGCAGCATAAGACGTTCACCAACAAGATGGATAGATGACCTCGCTAAAGTCACGGGTTCTTGCTGGATGCAGGCCGTCTCCAACCAAAGCAACTGGAGATCTATGAGGGAGGCCTATATCCAACAGTACCTGAAGCTTCCTACGGCTGATAATAATATGTATGATGATGATACAAACCACACAATTGTGTACATTTTTGGGTAAGTAAGTACTCGTAAGTACAACAAAATCGATAAAAATACAATTGTACGCATTTTTTTAATCCCTATAATATTATAAATGCGAAAGTAACTCTGTCTGTCTGTTACGCTTTCACGTCGAAACCACTGAACCGATTTTGATGAAATTTGGTATATAGGTAGTTTGAACCCCAAGGATCAACATAGGACACCTTTTATTCCGGTAGAGGGTGCCACCGCGCGAAAACCTAGATCCGCGCAGACGAAGTCGCGGGCATAAAGCTAATATTAAATAAAAAGTTTTACGTCGTGAAAGATATGCAATGTAAAAATAAAAATCACAAACAATTAGTAGATAGGTTCTAAATTTGCCAATGGGTCCACTAGAGCACGCACGCGCACACTGTTTACCTATAATGCGCTACTTTTCACTGTTACCCACTGTGGCCCACTCCTGTCCACAGTCGCAGTGGCAGGGTTAAATGCTAGGACGGTTTACATAATCAGGAAGAGGCTGGTGCGTGTTTTTGAAATGTGAAGCATGTCCATACTGATATTATAAACGCGAAAGTATGTTTGTATGTTTGATTGTTTGTCCGCTTTCACGCCGTAACGGAGCGACGGATCGACGTGATTTTTGGCATAGAGATAGTTTATGGGCCCGAGAGTGAAATAGGCTACTTTTTATCCCAGAAAAATGCACAGTTCCCGAGGGAACAGCGCGCGATAACCGAATACCACGCGGGCGGAGCCGCGGGCAAAAGCTAGTCTCTAATAAATGATACCCGTTTCGTAGCGTGTCTAAAATTGTATCTAGCTTTTTACCTGAAATTTGATCAAGGTAATTTTAATGCAGAACATTTAAAACTACATATGTATTATCAATGATACTTTATTATCTCAAAAAGCAAACAGAGTACTTAGGTTTGTACGTATGTTTAGTGAATTTACAGAACATACCAACATAATAATATGCTCTATAATCTAATAACAGTGCATTGATTTTATTATCTCTAAATGCTGTTTATTTAATTTTTTTCGCTCCCGTTGTCTGTTTTTCCGGATCAATACAACCTAAGGCTCGGTTTTTTGGAATCTTTTTAACCGACTCCAAAAAAAGGAGGAGGTTATCAATTCGGTTGTATGTTTTTCTTTATGTTTGTTACCTCAGAACTCCGTCATTTATGAACCGATTTGAAATTTTTTTTGCGTTCGTCCAGGAATGCTTTCAATTAGGTCCCATAATCACCAAATCAGGATCTGATGATTGGATCCTAAGGAAATCGAGGGAACTCTTGAAATGTTGTAGGGACACCTATGGTAATTTTGATATATTTAGTAGTAATTCGTGCATTTGCTCTTGAAAATCATCATTTGGTAAAGTGGAACTGATGATGAAGACTACAGGTGACCATCGGAGTTACTACTCAATAACAAGTATTTCATGGGTTGAATTTCAATTGCTTTAACACAGTTGCTAAGCAATTTATGCTCCTCGGAACGGATATGGTGAAATGGAATGGGTGGTGAAGCACCAGGACTCCTCAATAATGAACGTCTCTGCATCGGAAAAAGCAATTTTTCGTAAAAGGTGACGAGCAGTTGACATTAAACTATTGTATCTTAGATGTTTTACACTAAAAAGCGTGAAAAAAATTTTATAACAAAAAATAGAACCGACTACAAAAAACCATGAAAATAATTTTCTACCAGCCTGAAGTCGGTGCCTCAGCACGAGCCAGCAGGAGTGATTGAAGCCATTTACTCGTATAGGTGTAGGTGAGGTAGACGATTATAGGTCCACTCCTGCTGGCTCGTGCTGAGGCACCGACTTCAGGCTGGTAGAAAATTGTTTTCATGGTTTTTTTGTAGTCGGTTCTATTTTTTGTTATAATTTTTTTTTGTATTTTTTATTTCAATTCCAACTTTTTGTTACTTTTACGGTCGTTCCCTTGTCATTCCGTAAAACCTAATCACCTATATAACCTATATGTTATACAACCTATTTGTTATGTTATACAAAATTTTCTTAGTTTTATTACGCCCATACTGGGTGTATGAAAGAGACGTCACGAAACTGTCATTTTGTTGCGATTTTTTTAAACCAGGTATCTAAATCGATTGTGCTCTTGATTCTGAGTAGGAAAAACCATATTTTTTTCAATATAGAAGAAAAGAAAAGGTACACTTTTTTGTAAAAATGCCCAAAAATTCTTGGTACTTAACCAAATATGTAGTCGAATCTCATGTGAAAAAAAGAATCAATGGGCGTCGGCAATGACGGCAATATTTATTAAATATGCTATCTTATTAAATTAAATGTTACAGCAACCGGTAGAGATTTGTATGTAAATTTGATATTACTTAGCATCGCTGAGGTGCCGCCTCGTTTTTACTGTCGCTTAAAAACTGGAAATTACACGTTTTTTTTGATAGGCTTACTTAGCCATCGTTAGTTGAGCGACGTGGGCTTAGCACCATTGCTAGATCCGTAGAGTAAATTATTCCTGTTCATGGTTCCGTGTACTTACCACCGCGAACCGGAATTGTTGGGCCACTCGCCGCTTCATAATTTAGCCGAGTTATAGGTACATACGTACTCGAATTAAATGTCTTCTTTCATCATCAGATCATCAGCCATAGGTCGACAACTGTTGGACAAAGGCCTCCGCCATAAACCTCCAGTTGCTTCGGTTGGAAGTGACCTCCATCCACCTTCAACCTGCGTCTTTAACCAGGTCATCAGTCTTATTTTTCAGGTTGTAGGACCTTGTACAAGGTCCGCCCGGATTGCTACCACCATCTTGCTCGCTAATCCTGCCGTGAAGCAGCAGTGCTTGCACTGTTGTGTTTCGGCATGGAGAGTAAAACAGCCGGTGAAATCACTGGCACTTGAGGTATTCCATCTTACGCCTCTAGGTTGGCAACGCATCTGCAATACCCCTGGTGTCACAGATGTTTATGGGCGGTGGTGTTCTCTTACCACCAGGAGACCCACTTGCTCGTTCGCCTTCCAGTCGAATAAAAAAAAAAATCTAATCGTATGTTGTCATTAATAAACCACAAAAGCGTAACACGGCCAAATGAAAAGCAAATGGCTCAACAATCCCTGCGTTTGCGACTGTACATATGTTCGAGCAAAAAAACAAAACCCTTAGGCCGCTTGTAGAACGTCCGTTGTTTTCACCGGACGACGGACCGTGTTTTTGGTGTTGTATGGTTAAGTCGCCAGACAAAAGTGTCCGGTGCATAATAGTGCATTTTATTTTGGTACAAACATTCATTGGAAGCCATACAACACCGCAAGTCCTGCAAAATAAAATAACGGACGTCTACAAGCGGCCTTTGTAAGGACTACGGAGTGATATTGTCTGTCTGTCTATCTGTCACAGCTAATTTGCACCGAATCTATCTAGTAGACCGATCAAGTTGTGTCAAATATTTGCATAGAAATGCGTAAAATATTTACGTAATTTTCTTTTGTCACTACGTTCACTACGTTTTACATAAAACAAAAGAAAATTAAGTAAATATCCCACACCTAAATCCATACTAATATTATAAATGCGAAAGTAACTCTGTCTGTCTGTCTGTCTGTTACGCTTTCACGCGAAAACCGCTGAACCGATTTGGATGAAATTTGGTACAGAGATAGAATAGACCTTGGGAAAGGACATAGGCTACTTTTTATCCCGATATTCCCACGGGATAGGGATAAAATCTCAAAATAAGAACCTCTGGGCTTAGAGTCATGAAATTTGGTATGTAGGTAGTTGGACGTATGGAATAACACATAGGTGACTTTTTGACCCGATATTCCCACGGGATAACAAGGGATAAGATCTCGAAATAACAACCGCTGGGCTTAGAGCCATAAAATTTAGTATGTAGGTATCTGGACCTCTGGAATAACACGAAGGCTACTTTTTATCCTGATATTCCCACGGGATAGGGATAAAATTTCGAAATAAGAACCTCTGGGCTTAGAGCCATGAAATTTGGTATATAGGTAGTTGGACGTATGGAATAACACATAGGTGACTTTTTGACCCAATATTCCCACGGGATAACAAGGGATAAGATCTCGAAATAACAACCGCTGGGCTTAGAGCCATAAAATTTAGTATATAGGTATCTGGACCTCTGGAATAACACGAAGGCTACTTTTTATCCTGATATTCCCACGGGATAGGGATAAAATTTCGAAATAAGAACCTCTGGGCTTAGAGCCATGAAATTTGGTATATAGGTAGTTGGACGTATGGAATAACACATAGGTGACTTTTTGACCCAATATTCCCACGGGATAACTAGGGATAAGATCTCGAAATATCAACCGCTGGGCTTAGAGCCATAAAATTTAGTATGTAGGTAGTTGGACCTCTGGAATAACACGAAGGCTACTTTTTATCCTGATATTCCCACGGGATAGGGATAAAATTTCGAAATAAGAACCTCTGGGCTTAGAGTCATGAAATTTGGTATATAAGTAGTTGGACGTATGGAATAACACATAGGTGACTTTTTGACCCAATATTCCCACGGGATAACTAGGGATAAGATCTCGAAATAACAACCGCTGGGCTTAGAGCCATAAAATTTTAGTAAATAGGTAGCTGGACCTCTGGAATAACACGAAAGCTACTTTTTATCCTGATATTCCCACGGGATAGGGATAAAATTTTGAAATAATAACCGCTGGGCTTAGAGTCATGAAATTTGATATGTAGGGAGCTGCACATCTGAAATAATACATCAGCGACTTTTTGACCCGAAATTCCCACGGGATATCAAAGGATAAAATCACGAAATAACAACTACTGGGTTTAGAGCCATGAAATTTGGTGTGTAGGTAGCTGAACCTCTGGAATAACACATAGGCTGTTTTTTAACCTGATATTCCCACGGGATAGGACTAAAATTTTGAAATAATAACCGCTGGGCTAAAAGTCATGAAATTTGGTATGTAGGTAACTGCACGTCTGGAATAACACATACGCTATTTTTTATCCCTATACTCCCACGGGATATTTCAATTGCCACTACCAGACCGATTAGTTTACGCGTGCGAAGCCGCGGGTAAAAGCTAGTATAATTATAAAACTAAAGAGAATAATAGTCCTATTATTCTCTTTAGTTTTATAATTATATTTAGGTGTGGGGGGAGGCTCCAATAGAAAGAATACAGTACAGTCAGCAGCATAAGAAAATGTTAAGATAATTTTGAGCACCACAAATTCATCTACTACTGACTGTACCTACCTAATCCTGTTTTCGCGATTGACATTTTTTAGTTTTGATCATCGGTTAATACATTTCATAGGTGTAATGATTTATCACTATTTCTTTTAATGATCCATTAGCGTTCCACAATCGCTATACGGTAAACACTAGACACGCTAATCGCAAATATTACGTACAATAATACTCCGAAATAGCATACATTTAAATTTTCGGACTTTGATTCCGCGGCAAGCATTCGATGCTAATACCTAATGGCCTCGAACCTGCATTGTAGGAGCAGCCATCGACATTTTCAGCGTTCCAAACGTTCCTGACGGTCCTGAACAGATATTCAGACACAGCCAAGGTTCATCATCGTCATCATCATCTCAACCGTACACCCACCCACCCGACGCCCACTGTTGGACATAGGCCTCCCCCATAGTCCTACAGTTGCAGGTGCAACTGCAGGTGGTAGGACCTTGTGCAAGGTCCGCCCGGATTGCTACCACCATCTTGCTCGCGAATCCTGCCGTGAAACAGCAGTGCATGCACTGATGTGTTTCGGCGTGGAGTGTAAGGCAGCCGGTGAAATTATTACTGGCACTTGAGGTATTCCATCTTAGGCCTCTAGGTTGGCAACGCATCTGCAATACCCCTGGTGTTGCAGATGTTTATGAGCGGTGGTGATCTCTTACCATCACAAGACCCACTTGCTCGTTTGCCATCCAGTCGAATAAAAAAAGTTGCTTTGGTTGGAAGCGCTTTGCATCCACCATAACCCGCGGCTTTAACTAGGTCATCCGTCCATCTCGTCGGTGGACGTCGTACGCTGCGCTTATCGGTCCGTAGTCTTTATTCGAGAACTTTTTGGCCCCAACGGCCATCCGTTCTTAGTGATTATGGCCTGCCCATTGACACTTCAATGAGCTGTTCGACCATGGTTAATCGAGGTAAAATTTAGGTGCCGACGTTACTCCATCAACGACGATTGTTATAGTTAATTAAGTACCCATCTACTTCCTTCTTCGATATTAAAGAGGTAAACCGCTGTGGCTTTTTTTAGCGTGTTAGCCGCGCGTTTTGCGGAAGGTAAGTACCTCCCTTAATCCTTGCTTTTGTTTTTTTGCTTTGTACGGCATTAGCAGGGCGATTATTCGAGTTTTGGTTGAGTTTGAAACGCGTCAGTGTGTTGTGGTGGTGGTGATAGATGGGTTTGTGTAATTTGTGTGTGTTCTTACAGTGTGGAGGTGGAGGAACTGCATGAACACGCATAATTTGCATAGACTTAGCTATCTCAAGGTCGCGGGTGAGCAAAGAAATTCTTTTAGTTCATTGATTATTCGAGCGTTTCAATCGTTTTATTTTTGTGGACACTTTTCTGTAAAAATGGCCAAATATTCCGAATATTCCAGACTATGCTTAAAGTTATTTATAGTACTAACAGTTATTAGTAGTCGATTTCGTTTCAAAATTTTCGCTGCAAAAAGTCGTCGTGGGTGACCTCCCTTACACAAAGTGATTGATTTTTCACACTAGATTCTGACCACATATTTGGTTAAGTACCAAGAATTTTTGGGCATTTTCACAAAAAAAGTGTACCTTGTCTTTTTTTTAATTTTGGAAAAAATATGGTTTTTCCTACTCAGAATCAAAAGCTCAATCGATTCCGATGGTTAAAAATGTCCCAATCAAAATTGACAATTTTGTGACGCTTTTTTTCATACACTTGGTATCAGTGTCACCAAACAGGCGTTATTTTGCGGAGGTCCATAACAATAAACTAAAATAAATTTTTTTTGCTCACCCGTGACCTTATTTTGCATAAACTTAACTAGGTAGGCTTATATCATAAGGTCGCGAGCGGGTGAGCAAAGAAATTCTTTTACTTAGTTGATTAAACACTCATAAAAATTGTAAGTATGAAAAAATTAAATACATTTTGAAAGAAAAGTTACACGTTTTTTTGAAAACGCCCTAATACGGGTTTCAATGAACATTTGGATTGGATTTGCTTGAATTTATCTTACTCTATGCTGTGAACTTTACGCGCTACCTGTCAATTTGAGAGTTGCCAGCTGTAAGATTTTCTATAAAAAAAAAGATAACTTTTTAGTTTTTTGCCTAACAACTCAATTTTAGTCGGCTTTATAAAAGGAAGTTTTTCATTTTTTGAATTAGAACTACCGATAGACACAGACAGAACTAATTATCAAGGCAAATGATTAATTTAAATAATGAATTAACTCATTAATTTCGGGCATTCAGAATAAATACGCGACTGACCCGACTATCTATTTCGTTTAATATTTAACTGATTCTTAACACGACACATTTGCCAAGCAAGCAACACTTATTATTTTGTATTTACTAGAAGCACACACATGATTATTTACTAAAGTCCGTCGTCACCTCACATCTTAAATGGCAAGTAAAACCATAATGTTCATTGAAACGAAAGAGGCGATTGGAATGCTTTCCGGCGCCGGTACTGACCGTTTCGCGGCATGTTGAGTCGCGTCGGAACGTGCGGTGTGGAGGGATGTCGCGGGCGGACTGTGCCGGTTCGCTCCCGCCGCCTGACAAAGCTACGCTGCATTCCTGGAACCACAGCAAGCAGCGGGGCTAGTCCTAAAATCGAAGTTCGTATTGTACCGTTTTTCAGTGGCGTAGCTAGGTAGTCAAAGGCCCTGGGGCAAAAAATAAAGTAGGGCCCCAACTAAACTATTATAAAATCGTTTGTTCCGAATTCGTCGTGTTCCGAATTCAACATACTCCATATTTGTCATTTATACTCAATACTCAATATTTTATTGCTTTTCCACAATGTATGGTTACAGATGTTACAAGGAAATTATGTGATCATCATGGTCCCTGTTGGGCACAGCAATATTTATACAAGAGGGCGGCTTTTATATAATTCATAAATTTTATCTTATTAGCTAAATATTGCAATCACATTAAACCGACTTACTTTTATGACATTCTTAATCACTTAATATTACATCATGTCCCTTTTATCTATTAGGATTATTTACTAACATTATGTTATATTTATTATCTATCATAGTAGTTTGTAAGTCAGAGTCCGAGGGCCCCCCTGAGCTTGGGGCCCCCGGGGCACTGCCCCGTCTAGCCCTCCGGTAGCTACGCCACTGCGTTTTTCTCACCCTCGTTTTAAAATACTTACCCCCTTATTCATAAAACTTAACAAGCCTATGTTAACTAACAAATGCTTTGTCCCTTTCTAACAAATACAAATGTCGAAGTGACAGATAAGGACAAACGAATTTTAGCGGCATTTTAACTAAAATAGGTTTGATTGTCGTTTATGAATAAGGGGGTTAAGCTTCAGCGGGATGGCAAACGGCAAGACACGAAACTCGAATTTTGCACTCCCTAGTAAAGGGCCAGAATTCAGGCAAACTAACCACGAAGACGAAGTCTGCTAGGCGCTATGCACAATCTTTAGAACTAACACAGCACAATCACAATCTAAAACAAAGCTATTCCGTTGTAATTGACGATTATCAGGCATGGTCGAATGTTTTTAACTAATGTTTTTTCAATTGTGTATACAGCTGTTTTATCTGGTTCAATATCTGACCCGCCAGCCAGGTGTGATACGTGTACGGTACAGGCATGATTATTGTAATGACAAAATAACAATATCTACCTATATCGATTCTTAGTGACGCCAGCGTAAGCGCCGAGCCCACGGAGGCGTGGTTCATGAAACTCAAATTAAAAACAATCAAGTGTGAGTTGCGTTTGCGCACCTAGGCTCCGTAAATCTCTAAAAATTCAAATTGACTAGATCTAGGTAAGTGGGCGTTTTAAAAAAAAAGTGTAGCCTTTCCTTTTTTTAAATTTTGGAAAAAATATGGTTTTTCCTACTCAGAATCAAGAGCGCAATCGATTCCGATCGTTCAAAAAGTCCCTATTATTTTATACAAAATTTTATGAGTCAGTTTTGTCACGCCCATATTAAGTATATGAAAAAAACGTCGCAAAACTGACTTTTTTTTGGGGACATTTTTTTAAACTATCGGAATTGGTTGTGCTCTTGATTATGGGTAAGAAAAACCATATTTTTTCCAAATTTTCAAAAATAATGAAAGGGTATAGGTACTTTTTTTGAAAACACCCAAGTATCGGTTTAAGTTCATAAAGTACAGTAGTGTCTGGCCTAAGATTCGGTTTCGGTTTTAATTTTTATTTGACTCTACAGGTGAAAAAATTCAGCAAGTTTATTGGCACCTCAATTTTATGTTCAAAACTATCACGCCATTGACGCGGTTAGAGCGGAATTTTAATGGCATTTATTGACTTGTTTAGTAACTTCTCACGTATTGACTTCCGAGATACATACATATATCGATGCACAACTACTAAACAACTACAGGTCCTAAAAAAGATTAAAAGTAGAGGTAAACAATAGGCGATCTCAAGTTAAAGAGCGATCTCTACCAATTAACTTTCGAGCAGTTGAAAATGTGAAATAGACATTATGCAATGAACAATGAATGGATAGCAAAACAATTTCTAATTAAAAAAATTCTTCTCAGGTTTTTTTTTTAATTTAAATGTTGAATGTTACAACTGTTCCATTAATGTCTCTATTTATAAAGAAATAGATTTTTTTTCAAATTTTCCGGTTTTAAACTACTTCTTTTACATTCAAATATCCATTTGTATGCGGAAAAACGCTCTATATAACAGGATAAGTTTGCGACAGTCAAATTTGAAATCTAATATAGTTATGTACTTAATAATATCGACATCAGTTAGGTAGAGTCGATAATATTATAAAGTGAGAAGTCACTATGACAGGTCAAAAAATGCTGTGAAAATTCCGCTTTCTGCGCGGTACACTTTGAACATCTATCAAAGTATGGAAAGATTTGTCAACGACCGTAAAAATCCTTGAAATATGTAACCCTGTCTGTCACAGGACAGGGCAACATAATGACAGTTATTTCGTCCCTTGAAGTGCGAATAAAAGGGACGCTATTATTACTGTCCTACGCTGCCCTGTGACAAAACCCTCAAAACCTAGAATAGGGGTTCCCAAACTGTGTGCCGCGGCGCCCTAGGACGCCCTGGTGTGTAGTTGGCTCCTTTTACCCCGAAATTTTAGGCAATCTGTTTTAAATCACCATTGCTTACTTCAACTAGCTAGTCTCCCTTTCCAGGGCTTCCGCAAGGGCGTCGTGACGAAATAAAACCTATAATTGCGCTTTAAACTGAAGAAGTTTGGAGACCCCTGACTTAGAAAGTTTATTCTGGAGCGCTCGTTGTATTTACGTCAGATTTTCAGCCTCTACAGATGTAGATCGACGCTAGAAAGCTAAAATTAAAGTTTAGCATGCTAAAGTTCGGTCATAAAGCAGACTAGTGCAGTAAAGTGCACGCCTCCGCACTGCGTCGGCGCCGCCGTGTGACATAAATGGCAAACAATATTTGGCGGGCCGGCCGCCAGCCGATGGCCTCGGTGTTATCGTCCCAACCGGATCCAACCGAATAATTACTAGGTATTTTAACCTGCTACCGAAACATTTCGGAATGCTTTTATTTCTACGCGATAAGTTTATCAGATTACAGCGACAAGGGCTTGTGAACATTTTGGACTTTATTTTCCAAGTAGTCAGTCAGTGTTGCCGATCCACACGGCTCATGTTTATTTGTTATCAAATGTCAACACGCGTGTGATTGAAATCAAAGTAGGGCATGTTTGTTTTGGGCTTGCATTGATTGACGGCTGCTATCTTGACTCTAGGGAGACAATCTGCCACTCTCCGCCCTTGACAGGTTACAGTTGAACAAACTTATACCAAGGTGGAACTTTTCTGCCACTAACGTCATGTTGACATTCCGTGCTTTTATCAAGGAGATAGTCATAGATAGTAGGGAAATTGATTATTAAAAGGTTCCATCCTGGGGGTTCACACGTAAGAAAAATGCTACTCATTGGCAGTTTTAACAGTTCAAACAATGAAGGGAGAGGGCGCCACCATCAGGGTTAGAAAAAATAATAGATTATTATTATGATTGGTGTTTTAGTTAGTCTTATTGTATTTTTTTTATTTTAACTCCAAATTTGTTACTTTTACGGGTATCCCGTGAAACCATTATCGAAAATACAACCTGAGACATCTGTTATCTGGGTGAGCGGTTAGTCCCGAAAGAATGTGACGTCTCTCGATGTGAGCGAAACATAGATGTCGCTAGTGCTGCTGCTTAAGTAGCGTAGTAAGTATAAAAAAAGCAACCTGAGATATGTATGCATAGGAAAAATTCGTATCTAGATTCCTGTTCAGCGGTGGTGTAGGGGTTATAGCACGCAGTTCAGATTGCTGAGAACCTGGGTTCGATTCCCAGCGCTGGTCTATATTTTCGATGTGATATTATTAGTTATTTATTGTTGGCACTTCATAAAAGCAACGGAGATGCCATCTATGACTACGTATTTTGATACTGAGCTCTGAAGAAATCCAGAGTAGCTGTAAATGGTATGCATACCTACCTACCTAATGTATTATAAATAAATCTGAGTCCTTATTTGTCGAATACCTAATTTTAAAGTCTATGCTATGGTCTGTAGAGCAGTGAAAGGTTCGGCGTCATTTGGCTTACAACGTTTTAATTAGTAATTACTAATTAGACTTATTATAGGTACCGTGGCGAAGGCGAAGATAATTTCCATTTCCTTTGCTTAATTTAGTTTGCAGGAAATATCAAAAAAATAGCCAGTGGACCGTCACCCAGTTGGCCGAAAAACATTACGTTCATTTGTTGATTGGTATGTTAATGGCCAATGAGGCATGAAGGTTCTTGGGTGGAAATTACAAATCACCCTGCATTAAGACAAGAAGGCATATAATTGCCTAAAAATCCTACCTGTCCTGGTTTTTTTTTATTCGACTGGATGGCATACGAGCAAGTGTGTCTCCTGATAGTAACAGACCACCACTGCCCATAAACACCTGCAACCCCTGGTGTTAACACCAGGGGTTGCAGATGCGTTGCCAACCTAGAGGCCTAAGATAGGAAGTGCCAGTAATTTCACCGGCTGTCTTACTCTCCACGCCGAAACACAACAGCTTTAAAATACAAAATTCGAGTTCATTTATTCATCATACACCATAATCTCTCAATCTCAAGCACCCCGCAGCACCTAACAGGACATGCGTGCTGCTGTTCCAGCTTTCCAGCGAATGGCTGAAGCAGATATGGAACCTCTTCAAATCTCTCGTTCCCGGAAGCTCTAAGGACTTAGGGACTTGCCGCCGGGTTTTTTAGCCGGTGGGAGTCGAGCACTGTCTGGGTCCTCTCTTCTCAGTCATCCATAATGGATTTTTCCCGACGGCACGCTTCCCGATTCTCCTATAAAGCACGTCATATAAAACTTTAAACTGTAAACAAATAAACAAAATCAAGGACCTAGCGTCTTCGGCCCTTCCAGCGACTCAACCCCAAAATACATCAGCTTTTTCCCGCGGCTTCGCCCGCGTGGAATTTGGTGATCACGCGCTCGCGTCCTCGGGTACTGTGCATTGTTCCGGGATAAAAAGTAGCCCTTATGGGCCATAAACTATCTCTATGCCAAAAATCACGTTTCACCAAAAATATTTTTTTTTTCTCTGTGTATCTGTTTTCTGTATCGCTTACTATTTCTGGTGTATAATAAAGAGTCTTTGTATTGTATTGTATTGTATTGTATTACGTCGATCCATCGCTCCGTTTCGACTTGAAAGACGGATAAACATACAAACCCACAAAAACACACACTTTCACATTAATAATATTAGAATGGAATTTCCACTGGGCAATTTTTCAAATTCCCGTGAAAACAACGGAATATCAACTACAATACGACACACAATAACAATAATTCATTAATCAAGAGATGAATAGTTTAATGAACTTGTACTCGTACCTATAGGATACATTAATACCAAATTAATGTAGAAGAAGACTTCTCGTCAGTCTTGCGAAGACGTTCCCTGTGGTTGAAAAGAAGTTAGAGTAGATTAAGTAGGTGACCTACTGTAAGTTAGTAAACTTATGTAGGTAGAGACGATTTTAAAGGAACATAGGTAATTAATAATTACTTAGGAGCTCACGGAACTTATCATTAATTGATGCTAGTAGATATGACAACATCTTACGGGTATTACAGGCTTTAATCGTCTATATCCTGATCGTGTCATCAGCCAATGGTTCTAGTCCGGTAATTACGTTGGATCCGATGAAAAGTTTAACTCTCGTTTGCCAGACGTTGTAAATATGCATAATGGAAAAACCAATAACAAGACCATGATGAAAAACGAATAAGACTTATTAAGAGTGAGACAAATTACAGAATTGGACTTAGGAAGATAGGGACAGATAGCGAACAAGAAGAATAAAGAAATAATGTTATAATATAATTTTTTAAACCATTAAGATACATGGCAAATCCAAAAAGTTTATATCAACAAGTTTTGATTCCAATTTTCACTTGTCTGTGGCAGTGCCCGCTTAACGCATGCGCGCATATGCCGCACATGCGCAGTGATGTACTGGGTTTTACCGCCATTCCGTTCATACGTTGTCATTTTGGTGTACGAATTTTCGTGGGAAAATTTTGTTTTGCTTAAAAATGTCTGATATCAGTGAATGCGAAGAAAATTTGACCCCGCCCGATATTTTAGATGCGGCGAAGGAAATTACTCATAATTTACCAGCAAAGTGAAGGTCTTAGTATAAGTTGCAATGCAGGTAATTCTCAATGTTTCTTGAACACATGATAGAGGATTTAATATATGAACGTAGATAAAATATTGTGTATGCAACTGTACGTAATTGGGCCTTAAAACACTCGTGTGACCCTTTTATGAAGCTACACTCGTGTTATAAGGACCCCTATTACGATACAGTTGCATAAATAGCTATTATTCTAGACGTACACCAACGAGCCTGTATTTGTCAGTTTATGGAAAAATACAAAATATAATACTTGAAAAACATGTTGACTTGGAATTACGTACATACTCTGTGTCTGAAATTGTAAGTAAATATTTCTTTTTTATTTCTTTTATTACTAACGAACGCCCCGCGGTTTACATATTGTAAGCTGTACAAGTACATACAGTCAGCAAACATAACAATAAAGGTTTGGCTTTCTGCAAGTATGTATTGACAATGTTCTGCGGCCAAAAATACTAATAAGGCAGAACAACAGTCGCAAACAAACAATTTCGCGTTGATTTTAACAAACTCTATACTATACGTAGGTTTTTATATTTTGATCTATTCTATCTAAGTACAAAAGGCGGGGGCTTAGATGAATGATTGGTCTCGCGCTCGCTCGACTAGATACCGCCGGCGTACTTGTCAAATGAGGCAACAAATAGTACGCCGAATTCGGCGTACTTGGCTCCAACCCGGCTCAGTCGCGTTGCAGACTGTGCGTAAGGTGCGTCTCCGAATGTTTTGCTAAATTTTGGTCATAAACCGAATTAAAATGCCAGTTTGCGCAGTGAAACTGTGTAAAAATAATACTTCCAAAAATAAGAAGGACACTGGAATCACATACAATCCGTAAATATCGTATAATTTCGAAATTACAAAATAAAATAACATGAACCCGAAACGCCATTCAGTGTTGCCGCGTACACAAAAATCAAATCCCCGTGGTTGAGATTTTAATCAATTGAATTTTATTATTATCATCATTTAATAACTTATTTCATTTATCTAACGTAATTATTATATATATATGTCGGCGGCCGATCGTAAAATCCGCCAGATCACGAAATTCCTAGGCACATCATGAAATGGCGCCATTTCATGATATGCCTAAAAGTTGTCCAGGCATATCACGATGTGCCTGAGAAACAATACGGCAGATCGATTAGACCAACGCATTCGACGACATTCCTAGCTTTATACCGGGCATCGTGATATGCTGAAGAAAAGAAAAAAATAGGTACGACGAGCGAAGCGAGGAGTGGTTAGTATGAATTGTGACCACTACGCACGAGCCGAGCGAGCGAAGCGAGCGCGCCGCGGCAGCGGCCGGCGAAATGCCAGAAACGATTTGGCGGCGTTTCATGATATGCCTAGGAATTTCATGATCTGCCTAAACTAGCCAAATCACGAAATGGCGGCGTTTCATGATATGCCTAGGAATTTCATGACCTGCCTAACCTAGCCAAATCATGAAATGGCGGCGTTTCATGATATGCCTAGCCGTTTCGCATATTCTTCGCGGTTTCGCGCTTTGTTCCCCAATTTTTGTCGGTTTTTGTCCCGCGTCAAAAGGAGCGCGAAGCGCGAACGCGACGTAGTACGAGACGCGGGCGAGTGTAGAGTCGTTGTTAAATTCGCGGCAAGTTCGCTCCGCGAAATCGCGCCGTGATTCGCGGACTAAGTGTGGAGCGCCCTTTATTATTAAAAGTGAGGCCTGATCATTGATATACCTACATACCTACCACTTTTCTAAAGAAAAAACCTACGCCAAAACGAACAACATATTAAAACATTAACTTTTAATTACTTGTTAATTTCAAAGTATTTCCCAAGATACATTTTATAACCAGTAACTTAATTAATTATAGACCACAGCATAATATATTTTCCCAATACTTCGGGTAACAGTGGAGCAGCTGGCAACACAATTCGTCACACACACTAGCATCCTTGCAAATTGTCTTACACCGTTCTTACACACACTACAATATTGAGTTGCCTCATTCACGGAACTTTAAATTTTAGGTAGGGGGGTATCTAGTCGAGCGAGCGCGCGAGACCAATCATTCATCTAAGGGCGGGGGCTTAGTGTCATGAGGCATTTCCAAGTTAGTTATTATTTTGGAGAAAACTGTTTTTAATGCAGTATCCAAATACAGGCTTTTTGGTATACGTTTAGAATAAAATATTTTATTCATCTTTATTTACTCGTATTTAACAATGAAGCAAAGGGAGAAATGTCTACTTTTATAAAACAAAAGAACCGATGACATTTTCATAAAAAAATGTTTTCTCGGGATTTCAAAGTATCGTAATAACCAGCCAGCATTAATTCATCAAGGGTGTGCAACAAACCTCTTTCAATAATCTACCAATAATTTTTTTATTGAAACCTCTTTCAATACTGGTCTTATTATGGCTAGGCACCTAATTTATTAAAAAAAAACACCATGTTGCTCCGAGCCGATTGATTTCAGACCAATATAAATATATTTGTACGGAAAGAGATGTCACATCAGTGTCAAAAAAATGGTGGGTGTCGCTGACTCACAAGTGTCAAAAAAAAGTTTGAAATATTTGACATCAAAAATGACCAATTTAATGTTGATCTAAAGACGTCTTGTTTTCTGCGAATTAATTTCTCTTTAAGCCATTAACAACATACGTTAATCACAAAACAAACGGACCAATAGTTTTCAAGATATTTAGAAAAGTAAAAAAATCTTTCAAGTGACATTGCAAGGAAACTGACAATAATAATGAGATAAAACTTGGCAGATTAATAACTAGCATTTTTACTTATACATAGAATATATTCATTGGCTAATAACGTCAGGGGCATACTTAGGGCATACTGAAAGTTTCTGGAACTGGCCACTTATAAAAAGAAAATTGAAAAACCAATAATAGGATTTGAAAAAATAACTCTCGGGCAGTATTTTACTTTTTAATTTGCGAGACTGTCATTTGTTTTTTCATCGTGGCGTGGGATTGAAATTTGGGTGTCGCTGTTGCAATGAATTTAAGTCGTGAAAATTTTCGATCCATGATTTTTTACGATTTGCGATGTGGCTTAAGTCAGCAAGAGAGTTGTCAAAGACTTCTATTTGCATTTGGCGATGAAGCCCCGTGTCGTAGCTCTGTCTATTCATGGTTTAGTGAGTTTAGACGAGGACGTGACTATCTCCATGACGATAAACGTAAAGGCCGGCCAGCGACTGCGGTTACCGATATTAATATTGATACTGTACGACAACTAATTGAAACTGCCAAAAAAAATACATGTCAGAAAATTCGTACTACCTTAGGCATTAGAATGAGCCAGGTGCAAAAGATGTTGCATTTGCATCTGAAGGTTCGGAAACTTTGCACTCGATAGATACCGCATGATTTATCGAAAGACCAGAAACGACTGCGTGTAGAGTGGTGCCGCAAAATGATAAAAAAATTGATGGAGGACAATCAATGGCTGTATATAACATCGTGACAGGTGACGAAACCTGGGTATACTGCTTTGAACCGGAAAGAAAAAGTCAATCGGCTGAATAGGTCTTTCCTTTTGAAAATCTACCGACGAAAGTAAAAGAAAGTCGAAGCACAGGTAAGAAAATGGTTGCTTCGTTTTTCGTCAAATCGGGACATTACACCACTGTATCACTTGAAAACCAAAGGACAGTAACTGCAGATTGGTATGTGAACACGTGCTTGCCCAAAGTGTTTGACAAAATTCCCGAAAAGCGTCCCCGTAGCAAAATAGTCCTTCATCACGACAACGCGTCGGCACATTCCGCTAAAGCTACGAATGCGTATTTGGAAGCCTCAATGTAGAATTAATGACTCATCCGCCATACAGCCCTGATCTGGCACCGTGCGATTTCTTTTTGTTGCCGAAGGTTAAAGATAAACTCAGAGGTTTACGGTATACAAGCTCGAAAATGGCAGTGAATGCTTTCCACGAGGCCATCGAAGAGGTCCCTAAGGAAGACTGGACCCACTGCTTTGCACAATGGTTCCAGCGAATGCAAAAGTGTGTAAATAGGGAGGGCAGATACTTAAAAAAACAATAAATGTATCATAACGATAATTCGTAGTCTTATTTATTAGAATCCAGAAACTTTCAGTATGGCCCACGTATTTTGTTCCCTTACACGGGTATAGCCTTTATTGTGTGATTTTGACGACAAAACACTGTAACTTGTTGTGTTTGTTGTTATGTTGTTGTTTTTGTTGTGTTTCGGCGCGGAGAGTAAGACAGCCGGTGAAATTACTGGCACTCGAGGTATTCCAACTTAGACCTCTAGGTTGGCAACGCATCTGCAATACCCCTGGTGTTGCAGATGTTTATGGGCGGTGGAGATTTCTTACCACCAGGAGACCCACTTGCTCGTTTGCCTTCTAGTCAAATAAAAAAAAACTTATGATACTGGCTGAAGAAAAGATGAGTTTTGTTTTGGAAAAACACGGTATCTGGAGGAGGTACAGTGTTTGGTCGAATCAGGGTCCTGGGTTTTAAGTTACAGTGCAAATTTCAATGAAATTTTTCAATGATATTAGTAGAAAATCAGTATATTCTAAGTAGGTATGTATAAATTATTATCCCTACTAATATTATAAATGCGAAAGTAACTCTGTCTGTCTGTCTGTCTGTCCGTCTGTTACGCTTTCACGTCGAAATTGCTGAACCGATTTTGATGAAATTTGGTATAGAGATAGGTTAAGCTCCAAGGATGACCATAGGGTACTTTTTATTACGGTAGGGGGCGCCACCGTGCGATAACCTAGGTCTGCGCAGACGAAGTCGCGGGCATAAAGCTAGTAAGTAATAAATAGATGAGGGTCTAAAAAGCTAATTTAACAGTGTTACCACAAATATTGTATTAATTATTATATTATCATCATCATAGTGACTGAGTGACGTCCACTGTTGGGCATAGGCCTCCTCACAGACCCCCAGTTGCTTCGATTGGAAGCAGCTTGCATCCACCGTGAACCCGCGGCTTTATCCAGGTCATTCGTCCACCCTGTTGGTGGACGTCCTACGCTGCGCTTGCCGATCCTCGGTCTCCACTAGAGAGCCTGATTTTCCTTATTAAATTGTCTACAGCAAAGGGTTTACGTACTTCATTAGTTTCCAAATCCGATAACATGAGCTTTTAGTTATTATCTAATCCACATTTTGTGGCCGTCCCGCGGCGAGGGATCGACACTATAAAGCTATTAGCTTTTATAACATGCTTTAGGTCAACCGGGGCTAATGCGTCACAATACTATAAACAGCTTATTTATCAGATTATAACAAACACTTTATGTATCCTTAAAAGCCATAACTTATGATACAAGCTAGCATATTTGATCTAATTTCATATTTTAGTGCCATTTTATGGCATTTTTAATAATTTCTGCGTGTAAATTACGTTTCTGTAAAAGCTGGGATTTTTAGACGCTTTAACTCCAGGTGGGGCGAATGCGTCTTTTACTTGTATTATGTGGTCGGGTTGGTCGGAATGATTTTATAAAAGCACACATGATAAACTTAATTATTATGTTGTACGCTAAATTCTAGCCTTAGTTTAAGGTAATTGTAGACTGTATAATTTGGAGTTTAAATAAGTAAATGAAACAACTTTTTTATAATAATGCAAAAATAACACGCAGCGCGGACAAGAACTATGACAGCACTGTCTTTATTCTTTTGTTTTCTTTCCGCGCTGCTTGCTTTCTAATTTTATTAGTGGCCAGTTGTTAGGTTGTAAGTATGCAAACTTTTTAATGAGTTTTATACATGCGTCGTCTACAATCCCCCCCCTAGTGCTAGAAGAGCACTATCACTCTTGTGGGGACAGTAAGGCGACGCGTGTGACTGGCCGTCGCAGCAGCCCTGAGCGTGTGCGCACGTCGACTATTCGAATGCGACCGTCGCGTCCTGCATGAACCGCGCTTACTACACCGTGACGCCAAAAACCGCGGTCTAGATTGGGATCGACTAGCACTACATAATCACCTTCTCTTAGAGGCCTTGTCTCTGTATTCCATTTTGTAAGTTGAACAAAAATGTTTGGGGCTATAGCGTCTAATTGACCTCGTTCGCGGATAACTTTAAAAAAGAGTTCGGACATGACATCTAGTGATCATCTTTTGTACTTTTAGTGCCAAAGCCTTTAAAAAATAGCGTGAATTAAAGGATATTTTTCTTATGATATTTGGAATGGACGCATTAGCCCCGGTTGACCTTAACAATAATTTTAGGGGACACATGCAAGATATTATGTCATGTCACACAAGGCACGCACGTGGCGTGAGTTAACCGACAACGCATTTAATCCGTAGTCATTCATAGACCAGTTATGAAATTATTATAAAATAAAATAATACAGTGCCGTAATACCTATTTCGGTTCCCACTAGATTGCCTAATCGCGAGATATATACGAGTACTAGGGTGAAGCTGAACTATAACATTATTATAAGTAGGTATAACATTTTATGGGCCAAATTATAAATAGGTAAATTTCTATGATGCCGGCCGTTATGAATAATTATCAATATGTGATGAAAATTTCATAAAAACTTTGCATATAGGGCAGATTAATACATACTTTGAGCCTAAATTGAAAACGAAAAACATATGAAATATATGTCTTTAAAAATACAATGGTTGAATTAAAAAAAAAACTTGTACCATAATAGCTGAGCAGGAGAGACAAAAAAGCAGCGAAATACGTACAACAATATTTTTTTTCCGTCCGCTTAAGCGAAACTTTTTTCCATGCACGACTAAACTATGGAACCAGCTTCCTGGGAATGTTTCCGGAGCGGTACAACTTAGGGATCTTTAAAAAACGACTTTATCATGTCTCTCAAAGGGCCGGTAACGCACCTGTGAGAGATACCCCTCGTGTTGACAGGTGTCCATGGGCGGCGGTGATTGCTTCCCATCAGGTGACCCGCATGTTTGCCCCCTCTTATATATGTATAAAAATCCTCTTAATATTACTGTGGTTGGCAACCTACAAACGGTTGCAATATCGAGGTTGTTATTTGACACCATCTAAGTTATGGCTACATAATAGTACAAAGTCATATCACGTAGTTGGAGATGTTCATGGACGCTGGTGATCTCTCTATCAGGAGACCCACCTGCTCGTTTGCCATCACAGAAAATGTTTTAAAATGTGTTAATTTTTATTAAATTAATATGGACAACATAACGTCTATTTTCACATTTTCGTTAAAACAAAATATTGTGAATAAATACACCGAACAAAAAATATTCCTTAAAAATAATTCTATAGTTTGATACGTTCCTTATTGTTAAATAAAAAAATAAATTAATTGAATTATTTTTCTATTAAATAATAAATAATATGTTTCATTCAAAAGTAAATAGTACCCAATTGAAAGAATAATATTCGAAGTAAAAATACAAGGATTAAATTCGAAACGAGATTCTGTGAATCTTTCTGTGAAAACCTAGTTTATTTAAAACGTAAATAAGTTGTGATTAACTAAGTAATTTCAAACAAAACAACTAAGTATGATTTTTGTAGACGTAAACAAGTTTAAACTGATTAAGCTTCACAACTTACTGGTAAACTGATATGCAACTTATTTTGTTGACAGTATTCTTTTGTCAAAATTTTCCGTGACAATTTTGCATAAATTCGGATTACCTACATCGATGCAGCGTCGAATTTCCTCCTACAAAGCATGGGTGATTGTGGGCTGCTTGGCATAGACTTTTGACTTTAAATAAGGCCATAAAAAGTCTAAAGGTGGTAAATCGCAAGATCTACCAAGAGAGAGAAGAAACCACATTCCTTCCACATCAATATCCTCCAATTCGGGCAGAGAAAACCGTGTGATTATGTCGTGATATCGAGCTCCATTAACAGTAGTAACTGCTTGATCAGCCTCATTTTGAAAAAAGTATGATACAATTATGCCTCCAGCCCAAAATCCGCACCAATAATGAAAACGCGTTGTTCTTTCGTATAACCCGCCATTTTTAACCCCCGACGCAAAAAAGGGGTGTTATAAGTTTGACCGCTATGTGTGTCTGTGTGTGTAAGGTAAATACTTTAAAAAATACAACATATGTACTTTAGTTTCCTGTTAACCTTAGCGGTCCCCCGACACCGACGACGCTTAGATAAAAAAATATTACTAGGTACTTGTACTAAATTAACTTAGACTAATTTTGCGGGAAATCATTATAGTCCCCGCGGGATAGGGATAAACGAATTCTTCGCAGATGAAGTCGCAGGCAACAGCTAGGCAGTGCATAATTATTTTTTACTTTTTAGTTGTCCTTTTCTGGCGCCTTTTTTTTTTGTTTTTTTTTTTTTTTTTTTTCTAGCGTTTTTTTTGTCGGGGGTTTTTAAAATTTTTAATTTTAGTTTTTTTTTATAAACCCTGAACATTCAGCTGTCAAAGTTTTTAATTAGGGTTGCCAGCACTAAAACGCAAAAATGGCGGCAAATTCAAATCTAGCGTTCTTTGTGGGACACCACAAACCCTTCTAATTTCGGTACACAATCTCTACCTCTATTACCATTGTCTCTAAGCAAATAAACATTGTTGTGGCAATGATTGCCTGTAAGCAACCTTGATTACGAGTGAGCTGTGTATTATTCATTAGCAGCGACGTCGGAAGTAGTTAATTGACTTGCAAATGGTATCTTGCATGCGGGTGACGTTCAGTGTTGTATGGTCGACTGCGAAATTTTCTGCGTGCTACATGGAACAGTCCTCGATCTCCAAGTTGTGAGTAGTGGCAAAGACATCATAATTCATCTTCTCAGCATAATAATATGTTCCACGGGTCTATATCGTTTGGTAGAAAATTGTTTGTCATAATGTAATGTTAGACACACTTTTTTTTTTCTCTGAAGCCATTTATTTTTCAGAATTTTTATAAAATAAACCAAGCCTAAACTATAGAGTTCTACAGGATAACCATTTAAAAAATTATGAAAAATGACGGTTTCAGCGGGAAAAAAATTATGACTAACAATTAATTATGACAAACATTGACTTTAGACGTCTTGTCAGGAAGACTTGGCAGAAATAGGTACCTAGTACTAACAGAGTAGAGTCACGCACACAAGAATACGTCATGGGATTTTGACATTTTGACATTCACTCGTTCATTACATTCATTCTCCTTTCATGCACTCAGTTCTTCATATAGCTGTGTATGTAATCTAGGGTTGCCACAAGTGTGGGGACTCAGACCGGCATATTTAAAGAAAAAGTAGTAAAAGTAGAAAAAAATAAACTTTTATTACAACAATAAGGTAAATTTAAAGGTTTAGCATAAAACAACTTTTAACACAGTCATTTAATGCCAGCAACCCGCCAGTCGGGCTTTCTGTTCGTGTTCGTAGACGCTATTCAAAAATGAAAGAAATAAAATTGAAAATGGACGTTAGAGATAACGTGCATCTCGACTATCTGCATCGGTTTACTAAGAAAAATCGACAGCGATTTATGATGCTAACTGTACATGCATACCTTCGCATGCTAAACGAAACACATAATATTTTATTAAAAATACTAAGCTAATCATTTACATTCAGATAAATAGCAGTAAACAAATCAACATCCATTACGCCCATTATGATAAGTAGGTACACAACATCTAGTTGTTTCTTGTGAACACAAAGCACACTAACTACTTAATTACATACGCCAAAATAAACCCCAGATCACGAAATTCCTATTTAGGCATAATCATGAAATGGCGCCATTTGATACGCCTAAAAGTTGGCCAGGCATATCACGATAGGGCAGATCAATTAGAGCAACGCAGTCGTCGTATTCCCTAGCTTCATACCGGCACATCGTGATATGCCAAAAAAAAAGAAAAATTTAGGTACGACGAGCGAACCACAAACCACGAGCCGAGCGAACGAAACAAGCGCGCCGCTGTAGCGGCCGGCGAAGTGCCAGAAGGGCTACTCCGAAACACAACGTTCGAAGTTCGAGTCGTGCGGTCCCTTTCACACTTATACTATTTAATACGAGAGCGAGAGAGATCGCACGACACGAACTTCGAACGTTGTGTTTCGGAGTAGCCTTCCTGAACTGTTATGGCGGCGTTTTATGATATGCCTAGGAATTTCATGATCTGCCTGACTGTCACTAGGCAAATCAGTAAGCGGTGAGTTTTGAACGATATGGCGGATGACCCTAAGCCAATTCAAGAAATGGAGATCAACCACCGACACATACCTAATACATAGGTAAAATCACACCCCTTTCCCAACGGGGTAGGTAGAGACTACATCCTTCCACTTTCTACGATCCTGGCATACCTAAAACTCTCGCTTACTTTATACCTACAACATGTACACGAGATAGAGAGAGCATCAGTTATCGGTTCTACTAAATATTTTTTGTGAAACGTCGGTAAATCAAACAGCAATTGCAGTCCAAAAATGTTGATTAAATAGCAATAAATTCTTGTTATTTGACATATAATTAACACTCGGTTATGTAACGGTGACGGACGAGCGATAACTCAGGGTCACTGATAAAGCTCGCTGAATTGTAAACACAATTAAATTCAACATTCATATAATTAAGTTTCAATTTAATAGCTTTATTATTAAATGGTATAACTAGTCACCAATGGAAGAACAGATAAAATAAAGATAATATCATGGGACAATTGACATCAATTGACCTAGTCCCTAACTATGCAAAGCTTGTATTAGGTAGGGATCAGTGCTGCCAGCTCAGACCAGCTTTAATAACTCGCCCCGGGATAACTCGCTTGACCGTGCATGCAACGTGCTGTAGCGCGGCCGGGTGGCACTCACTCTTTTCTCATTCCCATTTGATTATCAAATGCGGAAGTGTGTTTGTATGTTTGTCCGTCTTTCACGCCATAATAGAGCGACGGATCGACGTGATTTTTGGCATAGAGATAGTTTATGGGCCATAGGCTATGGAGAGTGACATAGGCTACTTTTTATCCCGGAAAAATGCACAGTTCCCGAGGGTACAGCGCGCGATAACCGAATACCCCGCGGGCGGAGCCGCGGGCAAAAGCTAGTAAATTTATATTTCGCAAAACGCACGATTACGAATGTCCCGCTTTCGACGAAGGAATCCCGCTTTTTTCACTCAAAAAGATCCAAAATCTCGACTTCTCAAAAAATAAATCTGCAGGGCTACTACGACTTTCGAACTTCGGAGTAGGCCCTCTTTGCAGTTCTTATTTATTAAATTTGCAGGTTTATTAACTACGGGTTATCCGGTCAGTAGATAGGGAAAAATGTTTCTTTTCGAATGTTTAGTTTTGAAGTAACATATATATTTTTTACGGACGGACAAACACACAAACACACTTTCGCATTTATAATACCTATTAGTATGGATTCCCTCTTTCAATGACAACTCACCGCTTGAGTCCACCGGTTACCGTAGTGGAAGGCCTGCCCGCGCTTCGTCTTGCGGTTCTTGGTCGCCACTTGAGGGCTTTCTCACCTAATAGTTATCTTTTCTGCTGATGGCATCTTGCATATTTTCGACTAGGTATGTCGATGACTTTATTTCTTCAGCAAAGTTCCGTATTCCAGATTCTACCGCACATAAAAACTCCCGGCGTGCTCTCTCCATAGCTTTTGTGGCTTTGAGCTTCTCCAAGAGGCAGGCCAAAGTTAGGTCCCATGTTTGAAAATCATTTACTACTTTACAAATCCATCTTTAAGTCACCAACTATGTACCGCTTTCCCACTTACTCAAGTAACTTAGCTGAGTGTGACAACCGCCTAAGATCTAACACCTAACTGATAAATTTCGGACATGCAACTTAGGAGGGTTCTCTAACAGTTAGAAGGTATTGGATCTTCATTGTACATGTATACGCAGTCGTCAGGCTGTTAGTATGCCGTAACAATGTTATTCGACCCGCGCTATCTGCGCGAGCGCAGGTCACGCGATAGCCCCACAATCGCGCGCATCACAGCCTAAAATAACCGACGCAATCTCAACACTTCATGTGACACTATTATCTTTGGATGGAAGTAGGTAGGATTTGTAGTGATTATAAATCTCAGACTTAGATATCTGAAAGACTAGTAGTTATCTGTTGTTTTGCATCAATGTCAGAGCAAAAATAATCTATTAGATAAAAACACTGAAATTCTTTTTTTCAATGAATCTTGATCATTTTCTGAGTTAGGGAGGTGGGATAAAGAAAGCGTTTACAGTTGTGTTAAGTCTTTCGCAACATCTCTCCGCTCATGAGATCAGCTGTTTATCGCTCGAAGGCTAACTGGAAGAGATCCGTTTAATTAAAGGGATGGGAATATAGTATATTTTTTATCGAGAGATTAAAATAAGCCAATACATACCCGAGGTGGCTATTTATCCGAGGGTTGGTATTGACTTTTAGTCTCGTGGTGAAAACTCTATTTTTCACTTCGATTGCGAGAAAAAAATAGTCAGTTTGGTATAAAAAGATTAAATCAAAAAATAAAAATTAATCTTTCTAGATTTCGGCGACAGAAAATTATCAATTATGTCTTTTGCTCTTTGCTCGACATCATAATTTTCGCTATCACTTGACGACATTGTGAGAATAATCAATTTATTTTAATCGTTTACGATTTACCTCCGCTCTACAACAATTTCAAAGTTTTCCAGGTATTGTTCATCAAAGGCGGTAAGTATTTTTTCCAACCAGACAGATATAACAAAATTGCATCGGTGAAATGGGCCATACACAAACGGAAAAATAGAATGGCGCCACGTTCTATGCGGAATAAGCAAGAACTAAGACCACGTAGACTAAGAACGTAACATTTTCGTAATGAAAATGGTCCACACACAATCTTATTTTTTGCAAGTAACTGGCTGTTTGAGTTTATCTAAGTCACTCGGAGTAAATTAAAAAATTAATTACTTTTACTCCCTAGGGAGTAAAGTGCTCACTTTACTCCCGCCTCGTAAGGCTATATTGACCTACTTTTAGAGCATGAGAAGTGAGAAAGTATTATTCATGCAGACATATTCCAGTTTATTTTAAAGCTATTTACTGTGCGTTCTAAAAAGCAACCAATACTTATTCCAGGTGATTTCGTGGAGATGTGTTTGTTTGGATAAATAAAATAAATTAAGTAACATTTATTTACAAAATATACACTTAACAAGTTACACTTAGGTAAGTATTTTCCCAGTAAATAAAGTGCGAGAAAGATATCCATCAAGAAAAGTCGTAATGACTAACTTTAAATGACGGATATCAGTCATGTCCTGTCTCTGTTTGTTTTGTTCGAATAAACAAAGACAGCATTACTTTTATCTGACACTTAAAGCTAGTCAACAAGTGGTGAAACAGAGCTAGTCTTGAGAATTTTTAGGTCATTACTGTAATTAGTCTGCCACCTGAAGTCAGCTATTGAATAAAAATCTAAGTGACTGACTAAATAGAATAATTATATTTTTCATCTCCCATATTCGGAAAGTGAGGCAAATCATATCAAACAACAGGGAGAAAAACTATACTTTCTTCCCAAGGGTAGAAATAAATTAAGGGTAGAACGCATACGCATTCAGCCTATACGGCATACCTATACATGGTATTTATTGAGGTTTTTCTTAAATTAGTCCTATTACAAATTTTATACCTAATGCTATTAAATTATTTTCATTACTTACTTATAAGTACGCAGACATATAAACCAAAAAATAAAATAAAAGTAATCTTAAAAAAAAAACAATCGGTAGGTAAATGACAACGGTATAACAAAGGTCCCCATAGGGTACCTATAGGTATCCTTAGGTACTTACCCGAATTTCATGTGCCATAATATTCAACCGCCATAATATTGTTTCTTATAAATTAATTTGCGCTACTCATTGTTTACCATATCAATCAAATGACAGAATCTTTGTTTCCCATAATTTTAATTTCAATCATTAAATTTTTTATACCATTTTTTTTACCTAATCCATAAGTTACATGCCCTAATGTAATTTGCCATCCATGTAAATGGTGATTGATTATCGACACTATATACTGATAAATCCCAAACGTCAAACAAGCCTTTTAATTACGTAAATTTTACCCACATAGGTTAGAATTGCGACAAGGCGCGAGGTCCGCGGAGCTCTGTCGACATTAATAACAATCCTTCAGACCCCTATCAGACTATGGAAAACTAAAAACAAATACATAGCCAAGATGAATTCAAAAAGAAACACTATTTAGTGTAGCGTTTAAATATTCTATTAAATAATATTATTGCACTTGTATCACTAATGCATCTAATTTTAGGAAAAATAAAAATATATCAAATAAATTTTCTAGTAAACAAAACATTCGGTCAAATGAAATTTCGGGCATATGAAATTTGGGCAATTAAATTATAGCATATAAATTTCGGGCAAACAACAGATAACTGTCCACACAGCCTATCTCTGTACAGCTTAACCTTATCCTTGGTTTAATTTGATAACTTACTAATTTTACAAAAAAATTGTCTAACATTCCTATTTTATCTACTTACTTTTAATCTCTTATAAATAGAATGATATTGAACATTTAAAATTTTGTTAAATTAATTACTTATTGCTTAATAATAAAGTCAATTTTTTTTTTAAATAAAACATTGACCTTTGAGCTACGCTTAAAAATGTGACATTGTCTTTTATGAATTATACAATTTTGTTCTATTCATTTTAGTTTTTTTTACTCGATAATTTTTTTCTCAAATACTTACATAAGTATATATTTTTATCTCTCCTAGTAGTTGAAATGAAAAATAGAGTGTTTAACTCGGAAAAACACCAATATCGAACGCTATTATCGGGTGCCAAGTTATCTCGGATGATATTGGTTTTTTTCCTCCCTTGTTGAACAATCTACTATTTTACAAAGGAAACTACTAAATTATATAGACGGATTTTTTTTCTCGCATGCGGTCTCCGCTCTTTCGAACATCTCTGAAGGACTACTCCGAAACACAAAATTCGAAGTAGCCCTTCTGTTGATGCGCAACTTGCGCAAGTCCAAATGTCTCTAGGCATATTTTGCCGAAATAACGCGACCGAATTTCGGCGTATTCATGCCTGCAATTGAATACTGTTTTACTTACATAGATACCTAACAGTTAAGACTCGAAAACATACATTCATTATTTATGCACCTACTTACATTAAAATTAAATAGGTACTTATATCTGTCCTGATCGGGGATCAAACTTCTAGTTAGGTTCTCTAACCACTCGGCTATCCGATTGACAACATTTGAAATATCTATTTGAAGGCGTAATAAATGAATGAAATTCCGTCGCATAATTTCCGTCATTCGAAACCTTTTCGAAACGTAAAATCAGATGGGTTACTACGAAAATCTAAAATCGAAGTTCGTATCGTTCCCTCCCTCTCACTCTCGTATTAAATAACGTAAGCGTAGGCGGAACGGTACGATACGAACTTCGATTTTCGAATTTCGTGGTAGCCTTGCTGGCGCTGAATTTCGGGCACGTATCTTCGGCATAGTTTGCTTAGACACTTGGTGTCCGTAGTCAAAATGTCTTACATATAAAATGTTTCAAAGTAACCCGTAAAAATATAGTATTACTTATTATTAAAGCGGGAAACATTGTCGACCCTAGTGAACTGTCATGTCAAACAGGCAGAGTTAGCATAGATCATTTGAAGGGTCCACGGAAAGAACATGTCTAGTCCCCTTTTTTTAAAATTGAGATTCTTATTTGAAAATGTAGAGCTCGCCAGGTACGTACTATGAGTTACCATTGAATATGGATAACTGCAAAACAATATAAAATAACTTTTTTTCACTTTTAAAGAAATGTTAACCATAGTAATTGTTCGTGACGACTAACTTTCAAACACCTAAAACTCAAAAAATTGCTTAGGTGACTAGACAGACATGTTCTTTCCGTGGACTCTTCATTTAACCATAGTAAAAGAGAAGGGGTAATTCTATTATAAGACTGTTGTTCCGCGGGTAAACATGTAGGTATTAACATTCTGTATATTTTTCTCTTTAATTTTACTTAAATAGGGTTCACATATAGGTACCCAAATAAAATAAAAACATATTTTTAGCGGTATGTCATACAGTGTTAGGTTGTACAGTCACCAGCACAAATATCTGACACAAGCGTGCATAAATATCTGATACGAATCTATTTCTAGGCCCGGAAGGACGTGTCAGATATTTTTGCATGCTCCGCTGTGGCAGATGTGCTGGTGATTAAATCGTAACACTAGGTATAACTTCGAAAGGTTTGTTAGAGCGTCAATTCTATAGGGGTCCATATTGGCTCGCATACTTATCGAAAGCCCGAATGTAATTTTTGACAGAACAATCGTTTGAACGAACTCTTTTTTCTCTGAATCCAATGATTGTTTAGAATTCTTATAAAATAAAACTAACTTAACCTAACCTATAGTTTTCTATAGGATGACCATTTAAAATTTTTAGAAAAATATAAGGTTTCAGTGGGAAAAAAAAAACGGACAAACGATGATTCGGACCAAAATTACGGTATGACTAGCGAAGAGTATGCGAACTTTGGCGCTCCCGTTCTACAGTCACACTGAGTGCATCTTGACGGTATCACTGGTTATACTGGGTCGGCGGAGATGCGAGCGCGGCGTTTCGGCACTGGCGACTGTGGTGGTGAAGGCGCGGCGCGGGGCTTCGGGCGGGGGGCGGGCGGCGGCGCGGGCGCCCAAACCCGCGCGTACAGCAAAGTGCAAAGTAAGGAGCCGGTCAGTGGACCTGCCCAGTACACCTGTATGATAGTAAATAAAGTAATCTTACTATAAAAAACCAGCTTTCAAATAAAAAAAACCACATTCAAATCAGTCCACCCGCTTAAGAGCTACGATGGCACAGACAGACAGACAGACACACAGACACACATAGCGGTCAAACTTATAACACCCCTTTTATTGCGTCGGGGGTTAATAAAAATAAGTCGGGTTTTCCCTCCTGACGCTATAACTCCAGAACGCAAGAAAAGATTTCAAAGATTTTGCATTCGTTGGAAAGGTCTCGGGCTCCGTGAGGTTTATAGCAAAGAAAATTCCGAATACCGCGCGGGCGGAGCCGCGGGCAAAAGCTAGTAATAAATAATAAAGAAAGAAAGAAAGAAGACATTTATTCACTAACACAGAAGACACACATATACAGCAAAATTTACACGAATAAACCAAAAAAATAAACTAGGTAGAAATAGGTAGGTAGGTAAATATAGTAGGTACATTGCAAAGTAAGGAGCCGGTCAGTGGACCTGCCCAGTACACCTGTATGATAGTAAAGTAATAATAAATAATAAAGAAAGAAAGAAAGAAGACATTTATTCACTAAAGCAGAAGACACACATATACAGCAAAATTTACACGAATAAACCAAAAAAATAAAGTAGGTACAAATAGGCAGGTAGGTAAATTTAGTAGGTACATTTGGTCTTAAGGGCGGCAAATGAGGAATTACAAACGAGAGTCTATTAACGAGTCGATGTTCGTAATTCCAGTATCGCCCGTGCGACGTAGAATGTTTTTCATCATATTTGCGAGTACCTAGGGGTCGTTCAAGTATTACGTAAGCACGGAAAGGGTTGGGGGGGGTCTTTGCTTTGCTTATTTTTGATGACATGGGGGCCAAGGGGGTCCAGATGGTGCTTACGTCAGCAATATTTATTTATTATTTCTTTTTTTTTAAATAATAAAGAAACCTGAATAGATTTAAAAATATATACCAATGTTTCTGTAAGCATAGGGGGGAGGGGTAGGGTTTTGCTGACTCTCGCTGGAGGAGGGGGTTAAAAATTACTAAAATTCTGCTTAAGTAATACATCAACGACCCCCTACCATTGTATAATAAACATACAATGGTACTTAAAATATAATTTCTTCTTTTAAAAATTTTATTAAAGAAGACATTATATTTTCTTTAAAAATTGCTCCCCCCCCTCTGGCAGTAGCTCTGGGGAGGCCTACGTAGAACAATGGACATACGTCTGATAATGATGATGATGATCAAACTCACCCAGTGGTGTTCCCAGTGCGAGCTCCATAGTGCCGGACCCAGACTTCGCGCCGGATTCATGCTGGCACCAGTCAGCTCCCCCTGCGCAAGCACAAGCGTCACAAAAAAGACAAATATAATGTGCTGAATATACCAACAGCGTTTCGGATGAGAGCATACGAGGCCCATGCGAAAGTCCGATGTATACGTGTCTCTACCTCAGGGGCGGATCTACCTAAAGGCTTCAGACAAGTGCGAGTTGACCCACAAACAGTGACACTTGTCGACCGTTACTTCGTAACGTTGTATATACCTAGTGGCATCCACGAAGACGCGTGATTTTGACAAAATTAGACATTAATAACATTGTAATAAGAACCACGGCACGCGTCATCGTGAATGACTACCTATCCCACCTTCCCTACATAATATCTAGATGTATGTCGATTTTCTGTTATAGTGTGGAATCTATATACCTAACCTAGGTAATCTGTGTATTCTGACATACACCTGGCTTATTTTTCTACGGCGTATTGAAGTGACAGTCACCTGCGTCAGTATATTTGACCCAGCGGAGCGTACAGTCAAATGCAAAGATATCGACACGGCCAAAGTTACAAAAATATGTACCTACACACGACTTTAAGTGCATAAAGTCGTGTAGGTATAGATCTTTCAACTTGACAGTACAAAAATATCTGACGCGTCCTACCGACCCTATACTCCATTTATTTTAACATTGAAACTTAACGGTAAAATTTCGACACGTTTTTAAATGAAACAACGAAACCATTTAAAATTATGGTACTTCTTTAATAAAAACACAATAAATACCGCTAAACAATGTGCATACATGTAGGTATTTTTAGTCCATTTGTGTTCGAAATACCGAGATGTTTCTCCGAGTGTTACAATTTGACCGTTAATTCAAATCTCAAATTAAACGGAGTATACTTAGAAATAGTCACGTCAGATATTTATGCACGCTTTGTTATGTCAGATATTGAACTGTTGGTAAGTCACCAGCACCAATATCTGACACAACAAGCGTGAATAAATATCTGATACGACTCTATTTCCAGGGCCGGAAGGACGTGTCAGATATTTTTGCACGTTCCTCAGTGGCAGATATTAATGCTGGTGACTGTACCGCGATGGTGGAGAGACCGGCGACGCTAAGACCAATCCGAAGCGGCCAGGAGTCGGCCAGCAGCCGGTTGCGGGCGTCCCAGGACGCCATGTTGGCCAGCGCCAAAAGCCCGCCCAGCACGCCCTCCAAGCACACCGCCTGTTAAAACAAGTCGCTCTAATAAAAGTAAAAAAAAAATGTCAACCCATTAATCGCACTAATATTATAAATGCGAGTAAGTCTGTTTGATTGTCTAAACCGCAGAACTGATTTAGATAAAATTCGGTATAAAAGCGATAAACGAATTCTACGCGGACTGATTCGCGGGCAACAGCTATTATACGCTTTTTTGCTGACTGTACTTTTCGTTGTCTGTACTTGCATTGCCAATAAGTTGCGCCACAAACATTATGGCGGCAGCCGTGCCTCCGGGCACCTTGCGGGCAACAGTCGCTGCGAGCAACACTGTTGGGTTCAGCATGGCGCTTCAGTTCTGGTCGAAGCCCTTACTTAATAGATACCTTGTAGACCGGCATGTCATGACGCGGCAGTGTTAAACAAGCAGCAGAAGCCGCGGTATCGACTGCAGCGGGGGCTAACAACTCAAGCATGGCGCCGCCCAGCGTGGCGCCCATCAGTTGCGCCACAAACATGGCGGCAGCCGTGCCTCCGGGCACATTGCGGGCTAGAGTCGCTGCGAGCAACACTGTTGGGTTCAGCATGGCGCCGGAGATGTGGTCGAAGCACTGTAACACATGAACAGTAATCCATACTTAATATTATAAATGCGAAAGTGTGTATTTTTGTCCGTTTTTCACGTCGAAACGGAGCGACGGATCGACGTTATTTTTGGCATAGAGAAAGTTTATGGGCCAGAGAGTGACATAGGTTACTTTATATCCCGGAAAAACGCACAGTGCCCGAGGGACCAGCGCGCGATAACCGAATTCCACGCGGGCGCAGTCGCGGACAAAAGCTAGTGAATACATAAAACGAACATGGTGGGTACAATTGACACCGATTTGGTCGAGTCATCTTAGGTATATACTAGGTATAGGTATACAATGTGTTGTGTTCAATGTTCATGGCCGTACCTAGGCGGCCAGGGGAGTTTAGCCGTGCCCCCCTCGACATTGTATGCTTAATATATTTGAAATACCTCGCAAGCCGTGGTATGAACGAGAAAACAAGAACGGGGTTTCAACAAAAAAAAAAGTGACTGGGCACTATAAGGGACTAAAAAGCACGGACACAATCTGAATCTTCTTTCGATTTGCCTATCTTGTCTAACACAATTGGAATCACAATTTGCTCCGTATTTCGCCAGGTATGACACCAGGAGATTTTTTTACGTGCGTTGACTTGTATTAGTGGCCTGGCCGCTGACCTGAACAAGCAGTGCGACTGCGAGCCCGGCGGAGGCGGCGCGCAAAGCGAACGGTGCGCCGGCGCAGCCTGGGAGGCAGCTCAGCAGCACCAGCAACGCGGTGCCCACCAGCTCGGCCAGTACGATTGCTCGGAGGTCATAGTTGTTGCCACATCTTACCAGCCCTCCTAATTCTGACAAAACAGTGATTACTTTTGGTACGTATTTAGGGTTCCGTAGCCGTAGCCAACGTAAAAACGGAAACCTTATAATTTCGTCATGTCTGTCTGTATGTCCGTCTGCGGCTTTGGTCAGACTATCAGTGCTAGAAAGCTGTAATTTTGAACGGATATAGGTATGTAGCAACTATGCCGACAAAATATAATGGTAAATAACCATAAAAATTTCATTTTGAATAGAAGCTTTTTTTGCTGACTCTATTCTTTGTTGATTGCTTGCATATTGTCACCGAAACTATATTTGCATACCAAATTTCAAGTCAATGTCAATGCTATTAGCCGTTGAAGAGTTCCGTCCTGCGGAGACGATCTTGGCTGGACTACCAGGATGTCACTACAAGATTATTGTATTGTCACGCGATTTACATGAGAACTTAAATTTTCCAAATTGCAAGTCAATCTAACTACTGAAAGTTGGTTAAATTTAACTTGCAAGCTTTGATTGCAGACAGACAGACAACGGGACAGGTGAAAGTAAATAAAAGTTTGCAAAAAAAAAAATTTTTTTTTGGGGTAATTATGTCCCATAGATGTAAAGTCGGGGTAATGGTAGTATAACAAAATCCTTAGGAAACATTAGGTAGGTACTTGTTTTCTTCGTAACAGCTACGGAACCCTATCTTTGCTGATTTGGGACCATTTCGTGACAACAATTTCGTTCTTTTCAATATCTTTTTTTTTGTTATGCTTTGTATATACTTTGTCACGAATAAATGATTTCTTTCTTTCTTTCTTGGCCGGTATTTTATATGTTAGAAGGAAAAAGAAAAAGCGGGCGGGTTATAGCTATCACTGCTGTCCATAGATATCCATAACATGATTCCCACTGAAAAACAGCGTTGCGGCTTGCCGTAGCATTATGCTGAGTGGGGCCCACTTTATACTATTCGATGTTATTTTTTTTCTTTCCATCTAATGTATTTTTAGTGTACCGCATATGTGTAAATAAATGTTTCTCTCTCTCTCTCTCTCACACACATAAGTTGAGTTACGAATGCGTTGTACTCGTTGTACTTGTTATTACTCAATGTTGACATTGCGTTCACGCGTTGAATGACACCATAGTTAGTGACTGCTGAAGTCGAAGTTCGTGTCGTTCCGTCCCTTTGACACTTGTACTATTTAATACGAGAGCGAGAGGGACGATACGACACGAACTTTGAGTTTCGTAGTAGCCCTGCTGAGGCTATGCTACGAAGTGCAAATGTCGAACTTTAGAATAGAATAGAAACGTTTATTGGCACTTCGCAAACATAAAACAAAATAAACAAGTATAAAGTGAATATTAATCTTAAGAAGGTATTTGCGAAACCGCGAACTTCGTATCTTGCCGTCTCGCTTATGCTTATATTGTAATACGAGAGTGAGAGGGACGGTACGACACGAACTTTGATTTTGGAATTTCGTAGTAGCCCTTCCGTACACTATACGCAGGCGCCACGCGGACTCATCCATCACTGGGCCGACATACGCACACCGTGCACCGTCAAAATCATAACATTTATGGCATGATTGAGGAAAGAGTCTAGGTATTATTCTTCCACCTTGGAAAACTTATGGTACAGAAAAAAAAACATTAACGCATTCACTGCCCGTTGACTTCCACAGGTGCCGCCGACGCACATATGCGTTCAAAAATGACAGCGGCACTGGACAAGGTTCCGAAAACGCATATGTGCGTCAGTGGCAGTGAATACGTTAAAAGAAATAAGGGGGCTTTTTCGACGTCGATTTTGAGCGTGTAAAACTAAGGCTTGTGTGTGTCAAAGTACGCAACTAGTTTGCTAACTTTGTTTGAAATTCGAAACATAAGATCGGTTTTCTCTTCTCATTTGAATCGTTAAAAAAACGCGGAAAAACGACACTCCCATAGCGACATTTAACATTCTAGTTGTTACTGGTCTAAGCACATACTTTATTGTACCTACCTACTCATTGTCGGCATTAGTCGATTACCTATTTTTTATTTTTTTATTTTCCTGGTAAGGGGCACACGGATTCTGTGCCTAGGGCCGCCGATCACAGCCCTAAAGCTCGATATATTCGTTGAAATTCAGAATAAGAGCAAAGTTTTTTTTTTAATCAATGTTTACATCATTAAATTATTACATCAAGGCATATCATCAGTTATTATAGAAATTAGCTATGCGTAAAAAATAGATTTGTACGTAGGTAACTGAGCATGTCTTGTTTGCAATGTGCTGTTTTATTATCTCTCAATCAAAGTGAAAAGCTAAGTATATCGTTCCTAAAACCCATTTCACCCTTCTCAAAAATATTAACTCTCGTTTGCGGCTCAGGCGAAATGAACGCTCGGGTAAAATGATTTAAATGAATTAAATTGGGCTCAAATTCATGGGTCCAAGAACACCGTAGTACAGTCAGCTGCAGAGAAAGGGTACCCCCCTGTAATGGCGGTAGTATGGATACCGCCGTTACAGGGGGGTACCTTTTTTCTGCAGCTGACTGTACATTAAAATGGCTCTCTCTCTCTCAGTTGATGATATTCTTGAAGGGGCATTTTTTATGAAATTCCCACAGGATAAGTAGTCTTTCAATAGAAGCAAAGTCGCAGATGCAAGTTTAGGATTAAAAGTGAAAAGTACTTACTGGAACGCCGTGGTGTCGGCAGCTGTTCCTGTGACGTAAGCGACATTCTTCAAGGCACGAACACACCAAGACACGACACTAACCTTTTACCCCCACAATATCCCCTCACAAGAATTATTAACGTAAAAACCCGGCCACATCTACAGGTACCTAATGCCGTTTAATATGACAGGTTTCTAAGATGCGTTGCAGACGTTATCACGCTGTTTTATGAGTTGTTGTTTGTTCATTACATTGGGCTCGTCTATGTCCTCTTATAGTTATCGTCTTAAGGCTGATTTTGATATGTTATCGACGGTAGTGCAGAAGCACTAATTTTCGCACCCTGTTTAAGGCTATCCGGTTCCCAGTGAGATCATTATGGATGTCACAATCTCACAATCACATCTCTCCGCTGAAAGATATTAAATTAGATAAATCACTTGAGTTTTGATATGTTTTGGAGATCGAGGCTTAAGGGTACTTATGACTGGAGGTGATAATGTGCACTTTCACATGAAATCAAATAAGCAGTGTCCATGTCTACATTTTTGGTTAAGTATCCCAATACTTTTGAGTTAAGTATACAGAAAAATCCAGAAAAAAATATACGACAATATTCTATTTCATGTGCTAAATATCTCTCCGTCAAAATACAACAACATAATAATGTAAATAATAGTTGGCAATGGGAATGTCTAGCTGTATGCGTGTTTCGGTTTCATTTTGGTCCTCGAATCCTACCTACTACAAGTTATCCTACAAATATGAAAAGCATAGATCCGAAAGAATGTGCGTATTTTTGGTACGCCTTCACGCTATACCTAGACTGCTGAAAATTTGGTATGTAGGTAGCTGGACGTCTCGGATAACACAGGCTACTTTTTCCCCGATATTCCCATGAAAACAGTAATAATTGTATTACAAACGTTAACGTAACGACGGGCTGCTGGGGAGCGGATGCAAAGCGTTTTGTGTGTGATTTGGGCCGTCGACTCAGGCAAAAAGGGGAGGACCCTCGCTCCGAGTCATTTCTGGTGCAAATGCTGTCCATAGCTTTCCAACGTGGTAATGCCGCGAGCGTTATGGGCACCTTTGCGCCGGGAATGGCAAGGGGCGAGTTATTAGACTAGGTTAGTGTTTATTGTGTCAGGTTAGTATTTATTATTGTATTTTGTGACGTTGGATTTATATCTTGATTATATTACTTAACAACATGTAAAAACAGACTGATATTAAATTTTGCACAGGTATACTTCATGGAACATAAATGAAGACCATGAAGTACGAGTAGGTAGGTCATTTTTGAGAATTCTCGAGGGAATTTAATAAAATTCTAGGATCCATTTTATTGGGCAGACCTAATAACTCACGCAAGCAAAGCCACGAGTAAAACCTATTATAAAATAAACCACACAAATTAAAACAAATTTCAAAGGTAGGTAAATGTAAGACTTGTGCCACACTTTGCCGGAACGAGGTGGCAAAAAAATGCAGTGTTAAGCTTAATGCAAGTCCCGTTCTAATTGCTTCATGGTTAAGATGCTCAAGGTGATTCTAAATCTGAAAACAGTTGAGAACAGTTGTATGATTAGGTATTCGAAATGTGGAAGTTATGATACTTATGATAAGGTCGAGTAGCAGGTTTTATCTGTGAGAGTCAACACCGTACGTTTGCCGTCGCCGGGCAAGCCATGAGCAATCTCTGTGTGCTCTCCAAATAATCCGATGATAATTGCACTTACAATAACTTTAAATTTATGAAATCACCGTTTTGGGAAAACTACCACTACCATTAGTTTACAGTGACCGTACTCGATAGCGACGGCGTAAATTATTTGTAGAGGCGCTCTGCCTCTAGTGTCGGGTTTTCACAAAACATTCGTTTACTATTCGAAGACTTAAATCGAGCGTTCGATCGTCAATACGCAGCCGCCACATGTCCATGGTGCGACGTCGGCACCCGTTTTCGTTAGGTACGATACGCGGACGAAATAGTTTACGTAGCAAATCTACACTCATAATAAAAGTTGTTGCGCAAAGTTTGCGCTAGAGGCGCTGTCCGTGTTTCCATACAAATTGAGATTTTAACGAGAACGTGATTGTGACCTATTTTTTGAACTGGAAAATACACTAAGCACAATTCTCCATACAAATAATTTACGCCGTCGCTATCGAGTATGGTCACTGTTAACTCATGGTTGTGGTACTGATTTGTACCACCTACCTAATTGGTGATTTATTGTTCGAGTGACTCAGGCAGCGTCACCAATATTTGACACAAAAAAGCGTGCATGAATGTCAGATACGACTGTCACAGTATATATTTAAGCTCAGCAATATGGAAGCTACGAAGCTACGATCGCCTTAAACTGCAGTACCGCGAGACCCCCTTAGAGATCGTACACGCGCGCGCGTCTGTGTGAGTGTGTTCATTTCGATCGATTTGTTCGTAGCTTCCATACCTATTGCTTTAGCTGTATATACTGTGACTCTGTTACCAGGGCCGGTAGGTTCGGTAGGATATGTCAGATATTTTTGCAGATATCAGTATTAAAGTACCTACGATAAAAATTCAGCAGCTGTATTAGCAGCCAGAGATTTCAATTATGAATTAACATTAAATCCGTGAGCTTAGCAGTTATCTTATTATTCACCGGGGCCAGATTGCAACAGTTATAATACTATTTATCTGCTAAGTAGAATTAAATAAATCAATAGTTATCTAGTCTACCTACCTTATGAGCAGGTATTGTATACAGTCGAGTAAAAAAATATGGACTTATCTAACCATTCAAAAATATGTCATCATCATCATGTCAGCCGAAAGACGTTCACTGCTGGACATAGGCCTCCCCCAAGGCTCTCCGCTCAGACCGGTCTTGTGCTTTTCGCATCCACCACGATCCCGCGATCTTAGCCAGGTCGTCGCTCCATCTTGTTGGAGGCCTACCGACAGCTCGTCTCCCGGTCCGCGGACGCCATTCGAGAACCTTCTGACCTCATCGGCCATCAATCCTGCGTGCAATGTGCCCCGCCCACTGCCACTTCAGTTTCGCAATTCTTCGGGCTGTGTCAGTAACCTTAGTTCTACTGCGGATATCATCATTTCTGATTCAAAAATATGTACCACAGTCTTATTCCGACGTAATACGCCGTAGTAACACATTTTCGGGTGGTTGGAATCGATACATATTTTTGTGCTGATGTTTAATCTAAGAAACTTACATAAGTTACTTACCTTACTAACAAGGACAATTGTCCGTATTTGTTTTATTTTTATACACTTACGCGCGCACTGACAAACATACGTTGCATTTTTGTGACAAAATTATCGCACGACAAAAAAACGCATGGGTCCCGACTGTTGAACTTTAAATTAGCTAGGTACTTCACAGAGTTCTAAACCCACTAGACTTATTTTCGTCTTTTTGGCTTTGAAGATAGTTGGTTTTTATTTAGATTTTTTAATATGTTTTTTTGTTTGTGCCTTCACCATATCTTGGTTCTTCAAAATAAATAAAATTCAAATAATTTCCTACTACTGCTAGACTGATCGAAAAAACCACCTCAGACACATGCCGATAAAATAATCTCAGATAATTTTGTAACTTTCCGTGTGTACAAAAAAAAATTAAGTGATTCACGTGTACAAATTACTTATTAAACTTCTTTGATTAACGGGCTTTCTAATCGCGTATCATTTAAAAAAAGAAAATAAAAAAATAAAATAAAATTGAGGTGTTTCATGGATATATAACGTTTGTGGTATTTTGACTATTTCATGGATATTTCAAAAAAAAAAATGCCTCGTCCATACAGTGCAATTTTGTACGACTATATAAGACCGGCTATACGACTAAAAAAATATGGTCAACAATGTTCAGATCAGAATGACCCTACCCATCATGTGTATAAGAGAAATATTACATAAATCGGACCTTTAATTGAAATGAAATAATTCGAAATTTTCTCTTTTAAAAATTCAACCAGTTTGTGATTTATGTAAAGTTTATTTTGGAAATGTGAATATTTCGAATTGTCACAGTTTAATTTTAAAGGTGCGAAATATTATTACAGTACAGTTATTATAGTACTGTGGTTAGGTTAGCTTCATGGAACATTAGAAAATAAAACAGTTACGCATGATTACAAAATGTTTTATTCGATTTATCGACATACACACCCGAAGGAGACCATTGATCATTATACAGACATAAACATAATACTTACAAAGTTGGAAGTTAAAATACATACTTAACACACACTCTGCGACAACAGAGTGTGGATTTTTGGATAACCGAAAAGAGCCGACCACACAACTCGTGTCATAGAAAGTAAAAACAGACGGATATCACCAGTATTTTAATTTTGTCATTGAATTATGGAATTTCATAGATTCCAGACGCATTAAAAAGTTCGCTTCACAATGCGAGGGTAATTCTTGCCCGATTTTGAAGCCACTAAACGTACCTACCATATCATCGACGTAGACGTCGCGTCACAAACCCAACTTTCTGCCATCCAGATTAAACAGATGAATTAGATAAGCGGTGTTGTTAGTGCCACGAAATACGAAAAAGAAGAGATAAAAATCGGCGGAAATGCATATTGCATTCATATTTAACATTTCGATTTTTTATTTATTATAAGAGGGAGGCAAACGAGTAAGTGGTTCATCCGAGTACCAACCACTTATTTATTGGTCATAGCTTCTATTCAAAAAAGAAATAACGTTTGAACTGGCAACATAATTAGAACCAATATTTGGCTGCAATGGTAACCCATAGAAATTAATACAAAGAATATAATTTTGTGTGTAAGTATTGTCCTAGTATGGCAAAGGGTAGTCCTTTAGCAATAAATATCCTCCTGAGTCCTGACATGTTTTAACAAACTTAGTGCTTAAGACCAAGACGTGGTTGATCTCTTAGAATTCTTTATTCAATGAACAATTTGTACTTAATAAAGTACATTCGGCCGTTATTCTCCGTGTTAATTAGTCCTTTATAAAGTACGCGAGGACTTAGGAGGATAAAATTAGACTGGTGCAGTGCAGCAATAATTCTTGTACACATTATAGTATAGTTTGATACTCTTTCTTTCTACTTTTTAGTGCCATACCAAATACGATACACCGGATGTACAAGCACCAACACAGATATATGACACAAGCCTGCATAAATATCTGACACGACTATTTCTAAGGCCGGTAGGACGTTAGATATTTTTACACGCTCCGCCTGTGGCAGATACTAATGCAAGCGGACTGTACCACGATTCACTGTACATAGAATCTTTGTAAAACATGAGCATTGGAATTTGGCTATAATTGCAGAGTCTATTTTCGAGCGTTTGAACCGCCTCACTTTCGATAACATTTTCATTATTAATGGGCTCTATAATTTGATGACATTTTCGATAATTTCTTAGACTTTCTGTAATTCACTGGATAACCTGGAAATACGGTATTCGACAACTCCTGAATTTACCATGTCTTAATATTATTATGAAAATATAGATAATTATAGTGTTTAGAGAAAAGAAAACTTAAGTCGCTTGGAAATTGGATTTATAGCGATTTTTTTTAAAATCCATGTACCTATATCTTTCTCAAACGCTTTTCTGTATGTAGCAAGTATGGCGCTACTGGCGTGTGACGTCACATGCCAGTATGAATTTCAAACCTTTATAACTTTGTTATTTGTAAAGGTAGCTTAAAAATTGTTTCTCTATTCGATAACAGGCATTGTGTAGTTTTAATTTATAAAACATATACAAAATAGTCAAATACCGTATAGTAACAGCCAAACCTTGAATAACGATCCACTACATCTTTCCCATCTCTTCCGCCTATTACGTGGTTGGTGATATCATTAAGAGTCATGTGGCATGCTACAGCCTCTGTAGGTGCGGCGCGTGCGGCGCGGGCGCATGCAACGCAGCGTCGAGCGCCGCGCGGCGCTGCGAGAGTCTGGTCGCGAGGTACCGCGACACGCCCTCGCTGCTCCACGACTGCGCGTAGAATTCGGCGCGACGCTCTTCTTCGGGATTGCCGCCGCCGCCGTTCATTGTCTGTAATAAAAATCTTATTATAATACGGCCATTACAAACGTGTGAACCGAGTCGTAAATCATTTCAATGGTGCCTCTCGCTCGCACTCACAGGGCTTACGTGACTGTCTTAGTGTAGTGACACAAGGGTAGTCCCATAAGGCCTGTGCGAACCTTAACGAACAAATTATAAAGTGAATTTTTAACGTGAAACTACCGTGAGACTCACTCATATTAAATGATATGGTAACGGATAATTCACATCTTAAATCTAGTTTAGCTCGACATGTTTCGGGTTATTTCGAAACCCTTCTTCTAAGGAGCACGCGACTCATGTCGAGCTAAACTCGATTTAAGACGTGAGTTATCCGTTACCATTATCATTGAATATAAAGTGAATGTCAAATGCGCTCAATGTACAGTAAACGTCATAAATAAGTACGAAATTGTGTAACGACTGAAAGCGAGAAGGCACAGAAATGATCACGTATTTCTGACGTTGACTGAAGTTTGTAAAAGTAACAAAAATTTGGAGTTGAAATAAAAAATACAAAAAGATTCCAAAACCAATCTCAATTTGATTGCTTAATAACGACATCTCTTGTCCGGGTGAGCGGTTTAGTTATAATGGGGTGCTGAAAGTTTCTCGATGAGGGCTCCAGCATAGATGTCGCTACTTAAGTGACTAAATAAGAAATAAACAAGCTGAGATATGCGGTGTACCACTGTCCAGTGGTGGTGTAACGGTATAGCATACGGCACGAAATGCCGAGGACCTGGGTTCGATTCCCAGCGCTGGTCTTATTTTCCGGTTTTTCTGTGCATCTATAATTCAGTTTGTATTTTCGATGTAAGTATTGCCTGAGATCAGTGATACACCGATTACGCACGATACCTCAAAATCAAATTCCAATAAATGTCAAATTGTCACCTTTAGGTCGCGTGACTGCGACACGAGCCACTTGTGCACGAACTGTTGCGGGTCCTTGCTGAAGGAGAGGAAGAATTCCCGATGCGTCTTCAACTGGTTGATTGTGTCCACCTAAACATATACACACGTATCAGGCTAGGGTTCTACTCAAGTAAGCTTTGTAAGATATGAATACATTTCGTATACAAAAAAGATGTAAACAACCCGTAAACATGGCCACTTGCAGGAAAAAAAATCTACATTGAACCATTATGTTTGTCATTTCCATACACTTTCGACACTAAACTCATCTTAACATTAAATCGAGTTTTTTCTCTTCAGCACGGCTTTTTTGTTTCTGTATATTTTTATACAAGAACCGACTGCATGGAATTCACAAACACGCAATTTGGCACATGTTTTTTATGCAGAATTAATGAAGATCAGGTTGTAATTCTTGGGAATTAATTCCAGAATTTTGCGTAATCCCGGAATTCCGTTTTAAATATCAAATAAGTTCTATACACAGACTTAGCTAAAAACTAGTGCCTAATAAATCAATGGATAAAATTACCGTCTCATGTATTTTGGAGTCCAATCCTTGGATCTCCTGTTGATTGGCAGTGCTCAGCAAGAAATTGTTCATCTGTGTCTTCAGTGTATCATCAACCTAAAAAAAACACAAAGTTAAGCTATGATAAATGAAAAGCTGGGTATTCACATTCGCTCGAACATTTGAATCAATAAATATTGTAGGACATTTTTAAACGATCTGTCGGCATTTTTTATATATCTATCAAAGCGCATGAACCTCAAAATGAGGATAAAAACCTCTGTAAAAACAGAGGCGAAATATCGGTAGATTGCGCTGCAGGCGTCTAACGCCTCAGCATTATGCCGAGTCAGCGGCCGTTTCACTTTTGCGGGGACACACAAAATCGTGTATTTTTATTTTGGTATTTCCTTTTTGTTTTGTTTGGGTTTGCTGTCTATTGTTTTTTTTCTTCTTTTTGATTTTATTTGTGTCTTTGTGAATGTGAATAAATGTCTTTCTTTCTTTCTAGATGGCGTTAGTATCGCGAGTTCCGTTTGACGTTTGCTTGCTATTGGCTCATCTAGCCTACATTATACGTTCATTACTTCAATGCAAATGCAACCTTCGCTCAATTGTGTTAAGGTTCAATTTTAGGCATTGCAATTTAGACGCCTGGCTTTTGGGTGATGTCTTTTGTACTTGACGTGGCGGTGAAAAGGTTAGTCTTACCTCTACATCGATGTCATAGCAAGCGGTCTGTTTGGCGTCATGCGGCGCTTCAACCCCGATGACGTGGTTAATGACGATGGGATCGGGCGCGTGCAGCAACGCCGCGAGCCTCCCCGGCACTTCGGCGAGCTTCATGCGCGCGCAGCCGAATATCTGCTCGAGATATTTGTCGCACACGACCCATTCACGCTCGTGTGGATCCTGAAATAACGCAAGTGGTCACCAGAGAAGCTATTCGCTGGGTGGGAAGTACTAAGCGGGGGTAATGAAATCTATCGCTGGGCTCATAGTAGCCAAAAGTAGAAATAATGTAGGTTCTGTCATCTATCATACTCATATGAATCATATGAATGTGTAGACTTAACTGACTAATTTTAGTAATAGATGTTTGTCTTCTTGAATTATTGAACACAGTCCCTGTTTTGTTTTTAATTCCTCTATATACCGGACATGTCCAGCAGTTGACCATTTTCCTTTTGAAAAGGTTTGTGGTTGAAATTTGAACCAGTCGTCAAAATAATGAACCAATCACCAAATCTAGCAGTGAAAGCCCAGCAGCCGCGCCAGCCGACCAGCCGATCGTCCAGCTTGAACTGGCGGCTGGTAGTCCAACAGAAGGATGCTGCGGACGTTCATATGGCCTCTGGACTATAACACACCTGCAGCCGATGAGTCTTGACGTACTGCCACAGCGCGTTGACGATGACGGGCCGCGTCTGAGTGTGAACGCCCAGCAGACGCGCCAGCCGACCGTCCAGCTTGAACTGGAGAGGCTGGTAGTCCAGCAGAAGCAGGATGGTGCAGCGGACGTTCTTGTAGCCGGGACGCTTCACCTGGTTATGAAGATATAGTAAAGAGATGAACAAAATACACTTAAAAAAATCTGTTACAATATAATGTAACTACGCAAAAATGTATGCTAGATGAATTTGAACAAAAAGAAACATAGAAACTCATGGTTGGTGGAGAGTTGTGCAGGGGGCGTAACCATGGTAACGAAGTACAAAAATTGATTGGTCCTTAAATAACAATAAAATTATTGCCATGTAACCGAGTAAAACGCGGGCGGGCCGCGGGAAAAAGCTAGTACCTTAATAATAGAGTGCATGTGCCGATATTTTTAACCACCTTGGACGCTCCGAAATATCTAATGGTGAGTGTACCCGGAAACACTATCTGTTCATTATGTGTGCTGTACTACTGTGCTGTACCTAGTAAGCACTACGATTAAAAAAAGCCCCGACTTTGTCACTTCGAAAGTTCAATATCTCAAAAACGGTTGAACCATGTCTACGATAAGAACCATCGCTAGAAACCCTGATTTCATATAAAAAAGCCGCATTCAAATCGATCCACAGTTTAAGCGCTACAGTGCCACAGACAGACACACGTAGCCGTCAAACTTATAACCCCTCTTTTTGCATCGGGGTTAAAAATGGTGGTGAAGAGTTAGTGAACACTATTGTGAGTACCTGGAAGCCGTCAGTTTCCTGCGTGGTGAGCGTGCGGTGCCACTCTACCAAATGGTTGTCAGGCCCGTACAACTCCTTGTCCAACTCAATCACCAGAGACTTGAAGAACGAAGAGAACTTGCGTTTCACCTGCAAGAGATAAACTGGTGTAAGTGGGTGCTGGGCTGGCTCTATGGAAAAATTCATAGGTGTACAGTCAGCTGCAGAGAAAGGGTACCCCCCTGCATGGCGGTAAGTATGGATACCGCCGTTACAGGGGGGTACCTTTTCTCTGCAGCTGACCGTACAATGGGAATGTATCAAAATACATTAAGTTTATAAAGAATAATGGACGAAATACATAATGGTCATCACATATACTAAATTTTTTTATGAAACTATTGATTAAAAGACCTTTTTAAATTATGTAATCTACAGATTGGTTTAGATTAGGTTAGGTTTATTTTATGAAAATCTTGTAAAGTTGAGAATTACTCAGAAAATTGCATTATAGCAAATGACCATTATGTATTTCGTCCATTATTATTTTTAAACTTTATATATTTTGATACGTACCCGTGTACAATCAATGCACCCACTGCATTGTTTCAAAATATACAGAGCAGCAAACCATCTTCAATCAAGTCTCACGCGACATTTACACAACACACACATTTAGAGATACATAAAACGTGCATAAATAAGTTAGGGAACCGACTATACATACTTACATACATACAGAATACCATAAAGCTGCGTGTCGACTTTGCATGGCAAACTATTGGATATTGGCTCGCACGGTAAACTACCGCGCGTACAGACTAACTACCTCTGCTTTATTAACTACTTTTACGTGATAGATAATTATGTATAGCTCGATATTCTTCTTAGCAACAAAAGTTGAAAACAGATATTTTTAACATCTGAAATCTTACCGCGGGCACCTTTCCAGGATCACCCTTGGCGTCGTCAAGTAAACGGCCTTCCACACGGAGTTCCCACGAGGCCACAGCGTTGTCACCTTGCCCTGTAACCCGGCAAGACCTTATTAGAACATTTTACCCTAAAATTTTTCACAACTCCATTGTCAAAGAATAAACTGATTTCAGGGATGATGACACCATGAATCAACCAACACACTTTTTATGAGTTGCCGAAACAATTCCTTCATAGATTTTGTACGGCAATAGCTTGTTATGATGTCATTTACTTGCCAAGTTAATCAAGTATTTATTTATTTTAAGGAATCATACATCAAATTTACAGTTAATTGATGACTTATCTGGTCTTGCGCCTTGAAATAGTGTTTTATAGTGTCATCTACCCTATTCTGTAACCAAATCTGGGATTTGTTTGGATAAGATTTAAAAACAAGAAAACTAAGAAATAATGTCAAAGATGTACGAAGTTAATTACGTTAGGGAGAAAAGTAGACAGATGGTCACTTCAAAGTTAACAGTATCAAAGTTTAAAACGAACCTCCATCCTGGACTGTTGTGAAAAAGAGACAAAGAATGAATCGGCATGAATAAAATCAATGGGTATTTAAAGAAATACTGTACAGTAGCGTCCAAAAATTGTGCTTCATGGATGTAACATAAAACAGGTGTGTTACAACATACAGATAACTTGGGTATAACAAATAATTTGGATCTATATTAACTGGTCGAAACCATGTATTTTTCAGAATTGTTATAAAACAAACCTATAGAATTCAAAAAAATAACATTTAAAAATGTATGAAGTATGTATGGTTTCAGCGGGAAAAAAAATTACAAACATTACTTTATGACTTGTAAATTATGGCAGTCTAAAGGATCCCAAATAATTTAATTCAGGGTCAGTTTCACCCACCAGTTTCTTTTCTAGTACATTCTTTGTATTTAATGTGAGTTACCATCTCTGTTTATACTTTGCTTGATTTAACAGAGACCACATTACAGGTTTGTCACATAAAATGTTAGAAACTTATCCAAGACTAATGGTAAAACGGGTTATACTCATTAGTTTAATTTAATTACCATAGATTATTATAAGACAAAACTTTACACAAAGACAATCACTGTTTAAAAGCATGGGAAGTAATGCCCTACAACGAAGTTAAAAAGCGAACAATAAAACAAAATTCAAGTAAAAAGGTTGTTGGCAACTGAAACTAATTAACTTGCTGCTTAAATCTGGGATTAAAATTGAGATTAATTTAAAAATCCCCTTGTATAGTCCACAATAGAGATCTCAGCACTTAGTTCGGAACTGGCAGCATGATAATTAGCTTTAGTTCAGGGATATGAGTGAGTATGCATGAAAAAACTATGCTGCAAAGTAACTTATGAATCAATCAATGAATGAAAAAGGTCTAAAGCAAAAAATACTTACCAGGGTAGAAAGTATTGGAGATGAAGATGCGAAGCTTGCGTTTCTGCTTCATAGGGCGTTTAAGAGCTTCCTGTATGTCAAGCCTTTTGCGGAGGATGGTGGCGTCAAGTTTACGCTCGAACGCCAAAAGATCCATGTAGGCCTGTGACTCTGGTACCAAGTCCCGGACCTTTTGTGGCAAGATTTTGTCTGCAAGACGCTTTTTACGCTTGCCGCCGGCGGAATACTCGCTGCAATAATTTACATATATATTCAGACTACATGAGGTTACTCGCCTTCCAATATCTTCTGCATCTTATGAGGTCTTGGTACTTTAGATAAAAAAAGAAAAGAAAAGAAAAGAAGACATTTATTCACTAACACAGAAGACACACATATACAGAAAGCATTATATATATATAAATCAACATAAAATATATACCCTACACAATTTTGTGTGTCCCCACGAAAGTGAAACGGTCGCTGACTCAGCATTATGCTCAAGCGTTAGACAGAACCTTTAGTTATTTAATAAATAGGAGTCACCCATAAAGTAGGTCAATCAATTTAGATTTTTTTGAATCTGCTTGTAACACTTTTTAGAATGAAAATCGTTAATTTATTTATGCAAGAAAATACCAGAGCAGATCACTACATACATGTGCAGTATAATTTGAGTTCTAAAGGGTTCAATTTGGGTTCTAATAGTAGTTGTAAAATCTCACTGTCAAATGTCAAATTTAGCTGCTACCTGTTTGTTTCATGTTTGAAGTAAAATAGTGAAGAGTAAATACAACACAGTGTTGCATTGCAAAACTTTGATCCAAATATTATATTTGCATTTATAAACTATTTTATTTAACCTCGTAAGACCTGTGTCGGTCCACGGAAATCTTGTGTGCCACGGTCACGACTGTGGGCCTCTGGTAGTTGTCACTTACTTGTTGTACATGTTGGGCGGCTTATGCTGTGGCGGCAAAGGGCTACGATTGTCAGGCGGCCGCTTGGGCCCCGGCGGCGGCGCGGCGGGTCGCAGCGCGCCGGGCGGCGGGCCCGCACCGTACGGCGCGGGGGGCCGCGCGCCCGGCCCCGGTCCGCCTGCTGACACCGGTGGAGGTGTGAACCCGCTGCGTTGCTGTAAGATGTACAAATGTTTGTTTAGCAGACCACAAAAGGATGTGGAATGGGTGAAAAATTTAGAAATGCTTGAAACTTTTTTTATTGATATGAATAACCTTTCAAAGTAACTGAAAAAAATATCAGATTTTTAGGTAGCATCAATTAATTAAAAGAAATGAAAGAGTTTTCTTTACTGCCAAATTATGACAGTCCGGTCAGTTACGGGTTGTTCTATAGTCCAGAATAAAAACATTAAAAAGAATTTATGTGTCTTTGGCTCTATTGTTTTGACAGGTGACACTCTTTACCGGGCCAAATAATACTGACATGGAAATACTGACCCTGTTTTTTATGGTTTTTTTGTAGTTGGTTTGATTTTTTGTTATAATGTTTTTTTCACACTGCTGTAAATAATCTAAGATACAGGGGCCGAAACAAGTTTCATGGTCGAAAATACTGATTTTACTGACCAAAAATTCAACAATACTGACCAAATACTGACCATTTCCAAACCGTTTTTCAGGTGAATGGTGTGAAATAAAAAGCTTATTTTCAGTTATTGGCCTCCACCATCCCCATAGCCAACCAGCACCGCCTTTTTATTGTGTTAAAAAGCTTTTTCTATTGTTAGTAATTGTTATTGTATTACAAGTGAGTCATGCGCATTCGTGCAAAATTATATAGTGAACAATAAATAATAAATAGATAGGTATTAAGACATCTACATAACAAAATCACACAAATAAATCAAATGACTATGAGGAAGAAAAAAAAGTACAGAGAAGTTCCATTAAAATAAACATAACATTTAAAATTAAGTTTGTTAGAAAAGGTTTAAGCAAACACTTCTACTCTATAACCATACTGGCTGTATCTCTGTCTATTTGATTTGTTGTCATGTTTGTTTATTGTCAATATAAAATTATACCTCAACATGGTAGCAGATGCGTATCGAAAAGTATTTTAAAATAAAATATTTGTGATGTTATATTTCTAATGAGCGAAACGTAATTATTTATCTAAAAATAATTAGTTACAATTTTCACAAGTTTTCTAACAAGGCCTGTCAAAATGTCAACTTCGTCAACGAGCTGCAAAATTGATATCGGTCGTTTAGAAGGAAAAGAAAATTGGTCCACATGGCGCTGCAAGGTACTGTTATTGCTAAGAGGAACGTCTGGCGGATTAGACGCTATCAACGGCAACCTAAAGCCACCTACGCACCCAGATGCAGCAGCGAACCCGGCAGCCATGGCTTCTTATCAACAAGCTCTACAAGACTATAACGAAAAAGATAGCGCCGCTATGCTTATTTTAATGGCTAATATGTCAGATGTTACTCTACAAAAAGTAATGAGGCTAACAAGTGCGAAACAGATTTGGGATGAATTACACACTCTGTTCGACGGCACATCTGAGGATAAAAGCTATAACCTTTGCTACAGCTTCTTCAGTTATCGCAAAGATCCCCTACATGACATGTCCATGCACATATCCAAATTGAAAAATATATGGCATGAATTAAAGGTTGAACTACAAAAGGATGAAGCTAAATATGATCTTCCAGAGATTTTAATCATATGCAAGATTTTAGAAACGCTACCCGATGATAGTTACTTCCCATTCAAATCAAGTTGGATGCTCATGTCTAAAAAGGATCGCAACATTGAGAATTTGACTGCCCAAATTTGCAGTTACGAAAGATCATTGGCGAATAAAGAAGAGGAACCTGACGCTCAAGCGCTAGTAGTACAGAACTTGAGTCGTAAAACGAAGAAAAAATGCGGATATTGCAAACTGTTCGGCCATAAAGTCAAGAATTGTCGTAAATGGATCTCGGATGGGAAACCTCCTAAAGAAACAAAACCATCTACATCTACAAGTCAAGCTAACAATAAAAACTTAAACCTGACTCTAATGCAAGTTGAGACTAACGAAGCAGTGACCACCTTTGAAGATCCTGACAGTTGGTACGTCGATAATGGTGCCACAAGTCACGTCACCGGTCAATCTGACGTATTCTCCAGTTTTGAACATTTCACCAAGAACCAAATGGTCACTACTGCAAACGGGTCTACAACAGAAGCTATTGGAAAAGGAACAGTTGAATTGATAGCAAATGTTCATGGTCGACAAGAACGCATCACACTATGCGATGTATGGTACGTTCCCGCAATAAAGAGAAACTTATTTTCTGTTCTTGCCGCACAAGATAAACTTGAAAACAGTGTCTTCAAATCTGAAAGAGAATCTTGTCAACTGATAAACAATGGAAAGGTTAACTTGATTGGCACACGAGTCAAAAATGGAGGCCTCTATAAGCTGAAAGTTCAAACTTTAAAAAACCAAACTCCAGAATTGAGTACCCTGTCAACAGAAAACACTTTGCAACTTTATCATGAAAGATTTGCTCATCAGAGTAAAAGGCATGTCAAACAAGTGATTGAAAAGGAACTTGGTATCAAAGTTAAACTCGATTCTGAATTATGCACAGGATGTGTATATGGAAAAACACACCGTCATAAATTTGGAACAAGAGAAAGAGCTAAAGTACAAGGAGAGATAATACACACGGATGTGTGTGGTCCATTTCCAAATTCATTCACAAAACTTCGCTACTTTGTACTGTTTAAAGATGACTACAGCAACTTCCGTCATGTTTACTTCATCAAGCACAAATCTGAAGTCAAAGATAAGCTCGTGCAAATGATCAAAGAAGCACAGACTGCTGGTCATGTTATAAAAACAATACTCAGCGACAATGGTGGAGAATTCAAAAACGAAGCTGTCGAGAAAATACTCCACTCTCATGGTATTCAGCACCGGTTTACAATGCCCTACACCCCTGAGCAAAACGGATCTTGTGAAAGAGAAAATAGAACTCTCGTAGAAGCTGCACGCACCATGATGCATGCTCACGAAGAACTCCCACTTGCCTGTTGGCCAGAGCTTGTTAACACCGCTGCATACATCCTGAACAGGACTGGGCCTACTTTTGAAAAAGGAAAGTCGCCATTTGAACTTTGGTTTGGAAAGAAACCCTCCATAAAACATTTAAGGGTTATTGGTACAGAATGTTATGCACATGTTCCAAAACAAAAGCGAACAAAAATGTCCAAGAAAGCTCAAAAATGTATTTTGATTGGGTATGATGGCGATGATGGCTATCGGTTATTGGGTTTTGATAAAAACAATCAACCGACATTGATCCGTTCAAGAGATGTAACGTTCAAAGAATCGCTGATTAAATCGGTAGGATTAGAATCTGATATATCTGAAGAGGATGCACGAACTACGACTGAAATCGAACTTAACTTCCGAAAAAATGAACAAAATCATCCAATGTTTGAAGCAAGGGAGGATATACCACAAAGCGATGGAGTATTGCCCCAAACATCAAATGATTTAAGTCAAGAAGAAGAAGATCTCAACGATTCGCCTCCTGAGCCAGATGATTGTCGAATAAATTATTCAGACGAAGATCACGATGACGTCCCCGATACCAGAACTCTTCGCGACAGATCCACACTGCGACTTCCCAGTAAATATGACGACTTTATTGTCTCGACTATATTGAATGACGAGCATGAACCCACAACATATAAAGACGCCATGAAAAGTCAGCAGAAAACTGAATGGATGAAAGCAATGAATAGCGAAATTAAATCTTTAAATGACAACAAGACTTGGATCTTGGTAGATCGCCCAAAAGACAGAAAACTAATTTCTTGTAAGTGGGTTTACAAAAAGAAAGTTAATGCCGATGGAAGTCTTGATAAGTACAAAGCTCGACTCGTAGCAAGAGGTTACACGCAAGAAAAAGGAATTGATTATGATGAAACATTCAGTCCCGTTGCTAAAATGGCTACAATCAGATCAATCCTAAGTATTGCAGCTAACGAAGGACTATCTCTCATGCAATTCGATGTAGCGACTGCCTTCCTTAATGGCTCAATAAACGAAGAAGTCTACATGAGTCAACCAGAAGGGTTCAGTGATGGCACAAACAAAGTCTGCAAATTGAAGAGGAGTCTTTATGGTCTCAAACAAGCTCCACGATGCTGGAACAAATGTATTGTTGACTATTTAAAATCGATCGGATTTAAACAATGTGACACAGATCCATGTTTATTTATTCGACAAACGAATGGAAATAAAATCATAATCGGACTTTACGTTGATGACGGTTTAATAGCCTCAACGAATCCAAAGGAATCTGAAAAGTTTTTGGCTGAATTGAAAAGAAGGTTCAAGATAACCACAAAGCCAGCTTCCTATTTTCTTGGACTAGAAATCTCCAACGGTAAAGATGGTTCCATTAAAGTGTCTCAAAAACACTATACAAACAAGCTTCTAGAAAGATTTAAAATGAGTGACTGCAAGGCTATCAGTACACCAATAATTAAAGAAGCACAACAAGATACGGAAACTGAGAAGGAAGTAAAGTTCCCTTACCGCGAAGCTGTCGGTGCATTGGCATACCTCCAGACTGGAACCAGACCAGACATATCGTACGCCGTAAGCGTCGTATCCAGAACATTAGACAGTCCATCTAATGAAGACGTTCTCAAAGTCAAGCGAATTTTTCGTTACCTGAAAGGAACTATCGATTCAGGGATTGTTTACAAAAAAGGACACAAACCCGGAGTGTTGGAATGTTATAGCGACTCCGATCACGGCGGAGACACAAATACAGGACGTTCTACATCTGGAATTTTGTGCATCTATGCAGGAGGAGTAATCTCTTGGGCAAGTCGCAGACAAACATCTGTAGCGATCTCGAGCACAGAAGCTGAATTAGTTGCAGCTAGTGAAGCAGGACGTGAAATAGTTTGGCTGAAAAGACTTTTCAACGAGATAACCACACTGAAAGATATCCCAACTCTACAAATTGACAATGATTTAGTTTTAAAGCTTGCACAAAACCCAGAAATGCACAGAAGAACAAAGCACATTGCGATAAGGCATTTTTATGTCAGAGAACTTGTAACTGACAAAGAGCTGCAAGTGAAATATGTTCCCACAGAATACCAATGTGCAGATATTCTCACAAAAGCTGTTTTTAAGCCTAGATTGGCATTTATTAGTGGGTTAATTGGGCTAGCACTGTAGATAAGAGTTTGCCAAAAAGGGAGGATGTTAGAAAAGGTTTAAGCAAACACTTCTACTCTATAACCATACTGGCTGTATCTCTGTCTATTTGATTTGTTGTCATGTTTGTTTATTGTCAATATAAAATTATACCTCAACAAAGTTTTCTTAAAAAAGTTTGTTATAAGTGTTTTTTTCTTCTTATCTACGATTTTTTGCTATTTTTTTGAAGTCATGTGATGCTTCAATATATACGTAGATCATCCACATATAGGTATAGAGCATCCAAAGCAGCCCTCAGATATCATCACTGGGCAAATCGAAAATGTAGGATTGGCCAACAGCAAAGGAAAACCAAAAAAAATTATTGAGTTTGGAAAAATACTGACAATACTGACCGATTTTCAAAAATACTGACTTTTACTGACCAGGTCTCAAAATACTGACTTTTACTGACTTTACTGACCAGTTTCGGCCCCTGAAGATACAACAGTTTAACATCAACCGCTCGTCACTTTTTAAGAAAGATTGATTTTTCCAATACAGAGACATTCATTACTGAGGAGTCCTGGTGCTTCACCATCCATTTTACCATATGCATCACAAGGTGCATAAATTGCTTAAAAACTGTGACAAGTAATTAGAATTCAACCCATGAAATACTTGATAATGAGTAGTAACTCCAATGGTCAACCATGGTCTTTGTCATTAGTTCCACTTCACCAAATTATTTTCAAGAGCAAACACGTGAGTAACTACTAAACATATCCTATTTATGATAGGTGTTGATACAAAACTTGAAGTTTCTTTGATTTCCTTTAGATCCAATCATCAGGTCCTGATTTGGTGCTTATGGAGCCTAATTGACGACATTCTTAGACAAATGCAAAAAAAATCAAATTGGTTCATAAATGACAGCATTCTGAGGTAACAAGCAAAAAAAATACAGCCAAATTGATAACCTCTTTTTTTGAAGTCAGTTGAAAACAGGATAATTGGTTTCTACTTGTATGCTAAAATTTTATGTTCCCACGTTTGTAAAATTACAGAATAACAGTTATTTTACTGTAGGTAGTGACGTATATTAGTACCAAAATAAAAGACGCAACACAAAGTCAATTAGAATCAACAGTAAAAATGTTAAGTATGATAACTTACCGGGAAACTAGGTCCTGGATAAGGCCTCGGAGGCATCGAATTAGGAGGCGGAGCAGGGCCGGCGTACCGTGGCTGCGGCGGTAGGGCAGCTCCCGGCGGGCCACCTGGGCCCTGACCAGGGCCTGGACCTGGTCCCCCTGGGCCTCCAGGCCCTCCTGGCCCGCCAGGCCCCGGCCCACCCGGAGGAAACCGCTGTGCCATACTATACGACCACTTAGATTACTTAAATCACGTCAAAAACTTGACCACATTATACATCCGCTGTAAATAAGTTTTATCCTTATGGTGTGGCGAGATTTGTAGAAAGGATCCTTAGAACACTTAATTGTAAAGTTATGCTATTCTTATAACTGCTTTTTCACTTAATTTTCTAACTAAATTGTCTTAAATCTTTATTGTAATAGAATCAAATAAAATTTGACGTTTCGCCATTCGATTTGTTTGACGCGACGCCATGAAAATAATAATGCTGCCAGTATCATTGCATACGTCTAACATTACATTAAAAACTTAAAAAAAACGAGGTTTTAAATGCCAGTAGCTTTATCACGACAAGTTGTCTTCAGTTATTGTTATACTATGAATTGAACAGGATTTTTTTTAAACATAAATAGCATTTTACTAACGCTAAAAAATCTAAAATATTGTCACAACATTTTATTGAAACGGCAACATTAATAACTGGGTGCGTTCTGATTTTAGTTATAGATGAAGAAAGTGCGTTCATATTTTTCACTGAAAACTGAAGAAAACCTGTGCAACTTTCAATTCCGTCAGACTTTACAATAAGTAATACATTTTTCTGAAAAATTTCCGTAAGAGTTGACATTTTTCTTTACACATCAGAAGGTAAAGTGCATAGTTTATGGACAGCGAAAAATTAAAAATTTAAAACACATTGCAGGCTCGCTAGCTCGACAATAATTTCGCATACAAATTCCATTATTACCGAGTCGCAAACTTTATAAAAAGTTAAAATGGCCATGGTAATGACTTGGCACAAGTCGTATACAGCCAACTTAAATGGCCGGCATCAATTATTTGATGGAACCCCGGACTTTTTTTATTGTGTCTTAAACAGCTTGCGGTGTTTTCGGTCGAAAAATATACCTCAATTTTTTTTATGAAAAAAGGCGGGAAACCAGTAAAAAATTGATATATTTTCAAGTGAAGGTGAACTGAACTGTGTATAAAATATATCGTTATATAATATAAATTCAAGAAAATGAGTTCAAGTTCAAACGATGTTGAATGTACACCACCAGAGTTACAAGACGCAGCTAATGTGGCAATAAATAATTTGTTTCCGGCAAAATCCAAAGAAGGTAACCTACCTATTTAATAAAAGTTTATTCTGATGTAGTTTTTTCCTTCACCATTTTTGAGAAAAACTTTATATTAGTCTCGGCCGGAATAGCAATTGCTGGCTTCGTATTAGTTAAACGAACTCGCAAGCTCGTCCGTTCAATACTCATACTCAGCCAGCAATTGCCTACTTCCCGGCTACGACAATAATCTACTATTGCGAGCGTAGATAACTTTAATGTGCTTGATTTTATTTAAATAATAATATTATTTTAATCACACAATAAATTACATCGAGATTAATGCCTTTTTAAATGTTTGTCAGTCTATCACGCATAAATGGATTTGGATAGGGGTATATATGTAACCTGGATTATTCTGATAAATTAACAAGATGAAGAAATGGCGCCATTTCATGATGTGCCTAGGAATTTCGTGATCTGGCGGATTTTACGATCGGTCGCCGACACCGAGATTATCAAGGTAGAGCACGTAATGTCACGGGTACCTACAAATAGGTACTTATTCATGAAAAATTCTCCCTGAGGGCTTCCCTGCTCAGTGTGCTTCAAATATTATGTCGACGCTGAATCATTTCGTGTAAGTACTTAGGATCAACTAGGGTGGAACTTTTTCATAATTAATTTCGCCATGATTTCTTTGGCAGATGTAATGGATTTGGATGTCAATGTCCCTGTAACACATAAAGCGGCAATTACACTGGGCCGTTCGCCGCATTTTGCATGCGGCGACCGCAAAAGTGTAGAGAACGCGGTAGTCGGTCGCATTCGGCGAGTGACAGCTGTCACCGCCTTAATGTGCCCGCCGCAGTAGAAGGACAGACTAAATAATGTAAAGGCGACAGTCGTTCGCCGAAGTAAGTACCTACTTAGTTTAAAACAAATTCGGCGACCGCATTAGGTGAACGAAGCAGTGTAATTGCCGCTTAAGTAAGTTCCTGATACTCAATTCTGTTTCTTTGACTGTATCTAACAATCCGATTAGATTTTTATTCTATGGGCTTTTGTGACGAATCGTACAGTCAGCATCAAAAGTAGCTACCTATACACTTTCGTACTTTGTCGTTTTACAGCCACGTACTAATCGCTATGCAAGATTGTCAAGGTGTCAATGTGACAGTAAAAAAGTGATCCGCTACTTTTGATGCTGACTGTACCTACATACGACTAACTTCCCTTCAAAAAATATCGAGGAAGCAGAATGTAACCAGAACGCTGTATAAGTCCGCTGTGCGGTGAAATATAAAAACCTCTATCCACCCGCCCCGCATAATTTCCAATGTCAGTAAGGATTCCTTATTTAGAATTTAAGATTTCCCAAATTCTAAATAGCGAAGCTTGCCTTCTCATTCTGATGGTTAAGACAAAGGGAGTAAGGGCGAGTATTGAGGCAAGTGGAATATTCATGACGACCTCTGCGCCCGCGCATGTGGCACCCGTGGCCATCGCCTCGACGTTGCGACAGTACCCTAGTGTAGAGACGACACGTCACGTGTTCTTCTTCGTCGTTGATAATTTGGACATTGATTAATTTTGTGTGACAGATAATTTTGACGCAGAGTCGGTTTATCGGAATAAAACAGACAAAGGTAGTCAAAAGAGACTGACAGCATGATCCCATTAATATTATAAATGCCAAAGTTTGTAAGTCTGTTTGTTACTTTGCACATTACTGAACAGATTTCGATAAAATTTGGTACCTATACAGATACTTTAAGTAAGGTTGGTTTTTGGAATCTTTTTGTATTTTTATTTCAATTCCAAATTTTTGTTTTTACTTTTACGGTTATCCCGAAAAACCTATATCGAAAATACAAACAGAAAATATAGATGCACAGAAAAATCAGAAAAATAAGACCAGACACGAATTTCTCCTATGCACCACATAATATGTCAGCTTGTTTGTTTCATTAGCCACTTAAGCAGCGACACTAGGGACATCTATGCCGTAGTCCTCGTCGAGAAACTTTTCGGCGCTATCGAATTTCATTTCATCGAAAACAATTCACAGAATATTTAATATTAATAATTTTCTCTTGGAATAATTTCACTGCATCGACTATTCATTACATAATTAAAACAATTATAAGAACAACAAGGATTATTATTTGCTTAAAAATACATTTCATCAACTATTCAAGACACAGAACAACTAAACATCGTCGATTATTTCTTCGACGTATTATTATAAAACACCATAAAAAAAGGTTAGGTTAGAACTAGGTACTAGCTCAAAAAAAATCGTTGCTGCATGAGCATAACATGGATCTATTAAAAAAAAAACTGGAGTCACTGTGATATTTTTACAAAGATTCTACTATATTTCTGAGCAAACCAGATTGGTTGACTTTACGCAACTCTATTTAATGTCGAACCGATTGACCAATACTATTAAGTATGAGTACATAATAGTTTTAGTGGCAGTGACTAAATTTGAAAGTACCTACTTATACGGTTTTAGATATGAAGAAAATTATTTTGCAAAGCTATCGGACGCGTTGATGTCTTCTTTATTGAAAATTAGCAAAGTCAAATGAAGGTCACTGAATGAACTTGAGAAGTTTTGCAAAATTGCCGAAAAACTTGGGAAAAAGTTTTGATATTTATGAATATACCTATTCATAAATATCAAAACTTTTTCCCAAGTTTTTCGATTATCAAGTATACTTTGGATTATGATTATTTACACTTTACTACTGTTTGGTCGTTTCTATAAAATTATAAGGAGGCCTACTCGTATAGTGGCAAGGTACTAAAGTGTAAAGATATCTTTGACCTCCACTGTAAAAATTTGAACTGCAAAAATAAACATTTTCTAGACTAGTATACCTAGTATATAAAATTCTCGGATCAAAAAATGATTGTGACCAAGCCTTCGAAGCGCCTTGACCGATTTGTATGGAACTTTTTGTGTATATTCGGTAGGTCTGAGATAATCGGTAGGTCTAATCCCTACTAATATTATATCCCTACTAATATTATAAATGCGAAAGTAACTCTGTCTGTCTGTCTGTCAGTCTGTCTGCCTGTCTGTCTGTCTGTCTGTTACGCTTTCACGTCGAAACCACTAAACCGATTTTGATGAAATTTGGTATATAGGTAGTTTGAACCCCAAGGATGAACATAGGATACCTTTTATTCCGGTAGAGGGCGCCACCGCGCGATATCCTAGATCCGCGCAGACGAAGTCGCGGGCATAAGCTAGTAGGATATAAAGTCTTTTTCATGCTTCTAGGTGGACGAAGTCGCATGCAACAGCTAGTAAAATTATATATTACGCCAGTATCACAATTTTACTTGATATAGAGTGGAAAAAATATGGGCCCTGGAGGGAAACTGCCTTAAGTCCTTGTTAGCTTATTCCACTTCAAGAAAGCATTCTTTTAAGAAATGAAGCTTCATTACAAGATATTGTAATATGAGCTATATATAAACAACAGTCTCTTATTTCATGACTCTATAGTCTCTCGGTCCCATGGGAATATCGGTATAAAAAGTAGGCTACCTATTCCAAATGTCAAAATTTCACCCAAATCTGTCCAGCCATAGCATTTAAAAAGCGACAAACGTACACAAACACGCACACAAATACAAACTTTCACATGTACAACATTATTAGGATTGCTAGAAATATCAAACATAACTGTTCTTCGAATCCCAGTGTCATCAAAATACTACAAGTACTACAGCGAGATTGTATGGAATATTAAGGTACAGTTGAGTCAATAAGCTTGTGAGCAAAAATGTGGCCAAAATATCTGAACACGCTTCTACGCTGTCGACAATAGAGTCGTCGTGTTTAGATATTTTTGATCACATTTTTGCTCACACGTTTATGATTTTAACTGTAGGTACCTACCTATAGCCTTCTGCCTACCAAAGGTACTTTTTTGGAATAATTTTTTGAAACTTTCAAATTACTTATGTTGCTTAGAACTTAAGATGTTCAGAAAAAATAGAGGAAAAAATCTCCGGCTTTTCCTACTACTTTTCGACTATGTACTTTACAAAGGCCATCAGTGTCCAAATATAATTATTTCTTATGTCTTTCCCAAAGGAAGGATGTAGGCATGAGGATAGATACTACATGAAATCCTATCTACTTAAAAAAATTGCATAAAATTACGCAATCGAAATCACTCTCGAAAATACCAAGAATTGGAGCATAGATTCGAGACGGTAAACAAATATTTGGTCGAAACTTAAATAAATCATTATTTAACTAAATTATGTTATCTTTAAACCACTAGTTATCTTCCAAAGGGCAATTGGGTCAAATAAACTGTCACCAGTAACGGCAACAGAGTCTTAAGATAATTACAATAATTATTATGTATTTAATTGTAAATGGGACACTTTCGTAGGCTATTTCATGGAATTTTTTACTTATAAGTAGGTAAGATGTTTTAAAATTAACTCTACTTTTTTTATGTAGCCTGTATTATGTCCCACTGCTGGGCAAAGGCCTCCCCTTTCCTCCGCAACTCTACCCTGTCCTGGGCATGCATCTGCCAATCGAGCTGAAAAGCGTTCAGGTCGTCCCGCCATCTCCTCTTGGGTCTGCCTCTGCTCCTATGCCCATCCCTCGGATCCCATTCGGTTACGATTTTACTCTACTACTAACTCTACTATTCTATTAATATTATAAACTAGCGTTTACCCGCGGCTTTGCACGCGTAAATCATTTGATACAGCGGTTAAATTGAAATGCCGGCAATTTATTAAATTCTCTTGGGAATTCCCTAAAATTATATCGTGGTTTTCATTGGTGTGATAAATTTCATGACTCTATACCCAGCTGTTGTTATTTCGAGATTTTATTCCTATCCCGTGGGAATATCGAGATAAAAAGTAGTCTATTTGTTTTTCTAGACGTTATGGCCCGCTGTTGTTATTTAGAGATTTTATTCCTATCCCGTGGGAATATCGGGATAAAAAGTATCCTATGTTTTAATCCAGGTTACAAAATAAATTTTTGCCTAATTTCATCCAAATCCGTCCAGCGCCATCTCAGCGTGAAGAAGTAACAAATTATACTCACTCACTCACTCACAAACTTTCACATTTATAATATTAGTATGTGTGTGCGAATAATAAAATATGGTGGTTGATAACCTGACCTCCGGAATAACACAGGCTTTTTCCATAATACACCCACAAACATTGTTTTTAACCGATGAAATGACGGAGGAGGGTTCTCAAGTCGACGCGTATCGCGTATATAATTATATTTTTTTATGAATGCTCACACAACTTTTTACAGACTAGTCCAATGGGACCAGTTAGTCTTTTTGGACTCAGAAAGGACAAAAAGGTTTATTATTTTTTGCGTTTTGATTTTTTCGGCGGTCTAATTTTTTTTCCATAATATACCTAGGAACGTGGTTTTTGGTTTGGTTTCGGAAAACTTAAAGTTTTTAACGACAGAAAGGTGTACAAAGCAACTATGTAGATACTTATATTTTTTTTCTTAGAACAGATGTTTATGCAATTACAGTTTTATATTTATCCATACTGACTTATCTAAATGTGCCATGCGGTTTACGCTGTGTTTCCACCGAAGATGTGCGAGGACGTGTTGCGAGGAATTTGTTGTTCACGAACCAATAGAAACGCTTCATTTACTTGTCCACGCACAGTATAGGGTAAACCATATAGTAAGGTCACGGTACAGTAACTGCCCACAATTAAATCAAAATTTACAAAGAAACCGGCCAAGAGCGTGTCGGACACGCCCAAAATAAGGTTCCGTAGCCATTACGAAAAAATGAAGTAATATTTTTCTAAGGATTTCGTATTTTATACGGAATCTTCCAAGTTTTGGTATATTTTTATACCTTACGCTGCTATTTACTCATAAACTAATATAGTTCTCAAGCAAACTTAGCCATTATAGTTTTCCTTGGAAGTTTGATATAATGACTACCATCCTGAATTTTTTCAAAATTTTCCACCCACCAGGTTAGATTTTAGAGGGGGGGGGGGACGCTCGATTTTAATGAAAATTTGCACTTTAAAGTTGAATATTTCGCAAACAGATGACTGAATCGAAAAATTGTTTTAGCAAACCCCTAATGCTTTTAAAATACCTATCCAACGATATCCCACACTATAGGGTTGGATGAGAAAAAAAAATCACCCCCACTTTACGTCTATGGGAGAGGTACCCTAAAAAAAATTGTTTTTGAATTTTTAATTGTACTATTTTGTCGGCATAGTTTACTTATATATCCGTGCAAAATAACAGCTTTCTATCATTGATAGTCTCTGAGCAATGCCGCAGACGGACAGACAGACAGACATACAGACAGACATGGCGATACTCTAAGGGTTCCGTTTTTGCCATTTTGGCTCCGGAACCCTAAAAAGTGCTGAAATCGCTTTTATCATTAAATTATATGTATTATTGTTGTTTCACATAAAAATTCAAGTGTTCAATTACTTTAACATGGCCAATTGCTGTATGGTTTACCCTATCTCTGTAGAAACAGCTGAGTGGAGCGAGGTTATGTAAACAAAGCGTTTCTATTGGATCATGAAAAAATATTTCCCTTAAAACATCCTCGCCCGTCTCTGGTGGAATCGAAGCTACTATAAGGGGCTGTTTCAGCATCCATGGCTTAATGTTAACTGGCGATTAAATGTGATGCCGTCTCTATTTGTTTTGTTCGAATAGAAGGAGACGGTATCACAATTAACCGTCAGTTAACACTAATCAATGGATGGTGAAATAGCCCCTAATTGTTTGTGATTACTATTTCAGTTGTTTTTTTTTTTCGAAACCAATCGAAGTTACTTTCAGGGCCCAGTCAATCAACGCAGGTAGAAATTTACTAAATATTTTGTATGACGGCGTATTAGGAATTAGGAATAATTAAAAAGAACACTTTATGGGTGTCACATGGCATTCTCCACTTCACATATAGAATAATATTCTGTTGCCCACTTGGTTATCCCCATGATCACCATAGAAATGAATGGAAATACGCTTGGCTAAACTTGTTGCAAATAAATCGTTAGCTACTGGTAGAGCGGCACCTAATTAATATGTATTTGGTTTCTGGACACTTCTATTTACTTTGATAGGCGAATATCCATACTAATATTATAAATGCGAAAGTGTGTATGTTTGTGTGTTTGTCCGTCTTTCACGTCGTAACGGAGCGACAGATCGACGTGATTTTTGGCATAAAGATAGTTTATGGGCCTAAGCAATAATATTACATATGTTACTATCGTAAAGCTCACTGGCCCTGAGAGTGACATAGGCTACTTTTTTCCCCGGAAAAATGTACAGTTCCCGAGAGAAGAGCGCGCGATAACCAAATACCACGCGGGCGGAGCCGCGGGCAAAAGTTAGTAATATTATATATTACTGTCAAGTTCTGCCGCCAGAATGCAGCACTAGCACATAGCGTAAACAGGTTTTGACAAATTCTTCAAAACTCTGAAAAACTTAAAATAATCTCGCACCACATTCTCGAAGCAGTTTTTTATCTACTTACATCATATCGTATTTATATTATACTAGCTTTTGCCCGCGGCTCCGCCCGCGTGGTATTCGGTTATCGCGCGCTGTTCCCTCGGGATCTGTGCATTTTTCCGGGATAAAAAGTAGCCTATATCACTCTCGGGTCCATAAACTATCTATCTCCATGCCAAAAATCACGTCGATCCGTCGCTCCGTTACGGCGTGAAAAACGGACAAACATACAAACATGCAAACACACTTTGACATTTATAATATTAGTATGGATATGGATAGTATATTAAATGCCTAAATGCCAAGTTTCATAGTTTTATCTTCGACAGCAACGAACTTCCACCATATAAACTTTTACCCCCTATTTTAACCCCTTAAAGCCTCTTTTTCGCAATAAAAGATAGCCTATGTCCTTTTCCAAGGTCTATTCTATCTCTGTACCAAATTTCATCCAAATCGGTTCAGCGGTTTTAGCGTGAAAGCGTAACAGACAGACAGACAGACAGACAGAGTTACTTTCGCATTTATAATATTATTAAGTATTAAGTATATTAAGTATTAAGTATGGATATGGATTATAAACTTTTATTTTTTTGGAAATACGAGTACACCTCTATCGTTTGTACATGACTTATTAAATATGTCATGGATTTCTATAAAGGTACTAATACTTTTTGGTGATGGTCATTCATGTCTTATGGTATGGAGTTTTTCATTTTTTTGGAGTCGGTTTTACTTTTTTGTTAAAAAAATTCTGTATTTTTCACTTTTTAGTAATTTGTAGCCAAAGTACATCTCACGACGATTCCGTTAAGCCCAAACATGGCTTAGTTACATTGTTTTATAACAGAGTTCCGCTGCCACCTTCCGGCTTCAGCGTCAAATCAGTTCGAAATCATTAACTTAAAGCTTCTTCTTAGTCGCTTGTCTACGCCTATTAATTATGATCTTTTATAGACGCGCGAGCATTACTTAGCTTTGACGAGTAACATTGGCCATCTACGGTCTTCTTCATCAGGTCCAGTTTACCAAATGATACTTTCTGAATGTAAATGCTTATATTTTAATGCTAAAAATGCCAAAATCAGCCTATAAAATTTGAGGTTTACCCTCGATTTCCCTAGGATCCCATCATCAGAACTTGACTTGGTGACAATGGGACCACGTCAGAAGAGTATTCTTTCGAATAAGAAAAGAATTTTGAAAATCGGTTAAAAAAATAATACAAACATTGGAACATAGAACCTCCTCCTTTTTTGAAGTCGGTTAATGAAACAGCGCATCAAGTGGCACCCGCACCGTGCTAGAATGAACGCACTGTAAAAACTAGAAGAACCCAACCCAGTCGGTTACTGAAATAATTTACACCAGAGTCGACGATTTTTTCGGTATCTTGAAAATTTGAATTGTTGCCGAAACGAGAAATTTGTTGTGACAATAATTAGGTATTGCTTCAAAATACATTCTTAGCATTTTTATGTTTTATATTATTTTTAAACTTATTTAATATTACCTTTGATGACTTCAATATAAAATAAATTGAATTAATAAATAAACTAAAACTAAAAATATTATAAAAAAAATCGAAATAATCAAATTCTGGTGAACATTTTTAACTCAAAGCTGGAATATAAACCCCCTTGCAAAAAAACAGGCACCTATGGTTTTTGTATTTTATGTGCATGAAAACTTACTTTCTAAGCTTCAATGCCTTAAAATCTGAAAAACCATAGGTGCCCTTTTTTTTGCAAGGGGGTTTATTTATCTGCGAGTAAAATAAAAATGTCTCGGGATTTAATGCTGTAGATAAATATATTGTCTTGCTGGTGCGTGATAATCGATAGAACCCTATCGCAGTAAGCATTTGCCGCACTTATCAAAAAAATCTTGATAAGGAGAGCAGAGGCTTCATGCGACAGGGTTCTACCGAATGTTACATACGAACTTGTCAAGGTTTTATTGTAAGCATACGCGTGGAGACGAGCGCGCTGCTGGCGCCGGCGGCGTCGAGTAACAGCTCCCGAAGCTCCTTGACTATTTAAATCAAAGTCGTGGCGTCAATCCTTATCTGCTCCATTAAGTGTGTCAAAGGTCTTCGAGATGATGAAAGGTCCCCGTTATCAGCGTTGCTCGGTGGCTGTGGTCTCGTAACGATACAGTCGGGAACCAGCGAGCCGCGAGGGTGGCATGGTGGCGTGGTGGCGGCTGGCGGCCGCTGGCGGGGCGTGGGGCGTGAGCCGGGCCCGCCTCCGCGGCCGCCGCCAGTCGCCTCCGCGCCGCGCGCCGCCGAGCACGCGTGTGTCCGTACAACCGCGCCACGCGCCCATCCACGAACGGTCATCGCTATCGGAGTGGCGGTTCGCATCTTACCGGGCAGCATTAGAGTCGTTTCGTTATTTTCTAATACTGTCAGGTAAAGATGTCGTCCGCGCTCCACGTTCTACGTTGAGAAGAATCTGTCGTCGGCCGCGGCCGGTGGAACCGGTCGAGCGACGTCGAGTTATATTTACCGCGTCGCGGGCGCCGGCCTGCGCCGCGCCGCTCCGCAGGTAACGCCGCGGGAGCCGCGCGGCGCCCGCGCTGCCGCGTGGCGCCGACGCCCGCTCTCCGAAGCTTGCGACAAGTAACGGACGACGGTGCCGGCCGGGAGCCGTGCCAGCTCGCGCGAGCACGTTACGTCACTGATCGGACCGGTCGCAGCCACGCTGCTGCCGTTCCCGCCGCGAGTCACGTGGTGCCGCCGCTAACCTCTGTCACCTCGCGGTGTCGTCCCCGCCGCATTAGCATACAGAGGCAGCGCCGCGGGCCCCATCGGCCGCGCCGCGCGACCCCCGTCACCCATGTGTCGACAGTACCGTACTTTGCATTACACCACCTCTATTTGTATAGTAGGTACCTAATTAGTAAACCGAAAAACTCTGTGTTCGATTACATTAGCATTCATCGCATGACAGGCATTTTTGAACGTCGCTCCTTTCGAGGAACTAGGTAATCCGCTGGGTTCGCTGGGCTGGAACAGCTGGAGCAGTTCGGCGCCGCTCGGCTGGGTGCTCGTGCGTGTTCGGTAATGCTCGACTAATTAACATTCCCCTCGGCGCGGGCGTCCTCGCCTCATCAGCGCCCGCGCCGGGTCCTAGCGACATTGTTGTGCTACCAATTTATTTGTAAACGACTTGGCGATGTGTGCGCTTCGCGAAATATCGCTAATATAATTACTGACCGGATATATCGCGTACCCGAACCAGGGGTCGATAAACTTGTTAATTTGAACTACTTGATGATATAGCGGTTTGAAGAGTTGCCAAGTGGCGGCGCAGGAGTCGGCCGCGGGCGCCAGTGGAAAGTTGCGCCTCCGAATATTAAGATGTGGGTCAAGGCCCGGCGCGCCAGCACCTCGTCGCATTCAGATGCAACCTCGATTCTGTGATTTTTAATTACTTATTATGTCTTCCGGTTCTGGTTAAACATGCCTCTGAATTTTAATGTTAGAAATCGCCATTAGGTGAGAGCTCATTTGAATTGAGGATAAACTGGCTCCCCTTTTCCGAGTCGGTTATGTGAGCGGACAGCACGGTTTTGGTCGGCGGCACCGCTATCGCGCGTTCTGGAGGGTTCGCTTGCTATCGCGGGGTTATCGGGCCGATACTCAAATATTTGCGGATCGTCCGGCGACCGGCGGGCTTGACGGCGCCGGACACGAGTCTCCGTGTAGAGGCTCGCCAGTCGATAGGACGTCGGTGAAAGCGGTTAAATTAATCGTTCAGGTGGATTCCGCTTTCGAATTGAATTTTTATTGGCAGCGGAGTGTCGCCGGGCCGGCGGGACCGGTTCTTAATTTCCTGCGCGTGTGTTTGGGTGTCGTTGACCGGCGCTCCTGGGTCCTGGTGACGTCACGCTCCCCAGAGGCCGCGGGCAGGGCCGCTGCTAATCAGCCGTAATGCTACTAATAAGCGGGCGGGGGCGGCTCGCCCTCGCATAAACCGCGTTTATAGCCCATCGCGGGCATGCGAGCACGCAATGGCGGCCAGCACCGCCGCATGCCCATGGTCCCTCGTTGACCATTCAATATGCTTCAAATCCACCTTTTGCGTCTTTCAAATAAGCTCCATAACATTACCTACTTTCATCGTCAAATGGGGTAAAGACACTTCCCCTTTCTTTGGTCACTTAGCCTTTCGTTCAATAAAATTCATATCAGGTACAATATCAGATGGTTACTTTGACAGTCTTAAGGCAACTTCATGACCATGTTTCATATCAGAGTGTATCTTGGGGCTTGAGGTTTCTCTATTCTTTTCTTTCCAACTCATTTTGTTTTCTAAAACAGTAGTTTTAACTAATCACATCACGTATTGTCGCTCATCAACTCTATCTTTATACAAAATTTTAGATAAGTGTAGCCGTGCTATACATTTTGCATGATGCGACGACTCCGGCCTGTCGAAGCCGTTATCTGCTGCGCGGGCGCAGGGTGAGGGGGGGGGGGGAGTCGTTATCGCTGACCCGCGACCCGGAGCTGGTCGCTGTCGCCGTTCCTCGGGGCACGACCTTCGCGGCAGCTCTGATATGCCGCCATGTTCTAGACAATCCAAGTAGCGAAGTGTATAGAGATCCTCAGCTCAAGTGTGAATAGTTGGTTCAGAAGTTTTAATCAGTTATTTACCGAACAACGGTTGGCCATTAGTGCCTATACTTAAAATTTGACATTGGCAAATCATTGAAATTATCGAAGGATAAAAAGATAAAGATAAAAGAATCGAAGGAGCTAATATTATTAAAAAGATTAGTTAAAAAATTGAGCGTCACTTCACATCAAATCATTATTCCAGCTTTTCTCCATTTCGGTGATCATGCTGTGTCATGGCGTCGTAAAACACTTGTTTTCCATCGGGTTGCCTAAATTTATAACGTGATAAAGGTTGATAAAGGTTGTGTACACTAATTTTGAGCTATTTGTTTCTGAATACATCTATCGCTCTAGTCATGCCTATTAATATTTTTCATGCTGCATCACTGCATCACGTGTCAGAGACCTAAAGTATGAGAGATATTCTTATCCTAAAGGAGATTTCAGCATTCGACCTTCATGTAATTTTGGTTCTTCGTCGTGTTGGCAATTTCGTTCAATGCAACACGTGGGTCCCGTAATTCAGGGTTAGGTGTTTGGTTTCAATTGGACTTAGCACCTCTAGCTCTAGTGTCTTAAAGGGAAGCTCCAATGTCCTCAAGCTGTGCCTGCATCATAATGATATAGAATAATTATGGTATCTTCTCGGCCAGTGCGGTAGGTGAGGGAGGGGTGAAGCGATAGCGTTATCGCGAGCCGCGCAGGCGACGTGCGCGTGCGTCGTTATACTGACGAGGGACGGTAATAGGGATTGCAGTACCGGTGGTACTAATTTTTATGTAATTCCTGAAAATTTCCTGAGGGCTCTTCCTAAAGCGGAATTGCAAAGCTTCATAAATGCGAAACGTCATAATTGTATTTGTCAGCTCAAATTTAATGTTGGTGCGTGTTTCTTTTACATTTATTTCATAGGACATTATAATGTTTCAAAGTCTCGGAATTTTACCCAAAATAAGTACCAATCTCAATACGCATTTTACATCAATATTTGTTCTAGATCTTAAATATTGTTGACCAGTGTATGGGGCACAGTCGTGTGTTAAAGTAACATAATATTTTAGTCACTTTCAGGTTTAGCTTAGGATTATGACTATGAAATGAGTCATGAAGTAAGGTGTTTAATGTTAGGTCCATGTTTTAGTGTTTTAGTAAATGTTTCACTATCACAATCGGTTAATGGTTCTAGAACTACTAGGTAATGTACCTAGGTAATGTATCTATGTAGATGGAAAAAAGTTTGAACAAATTTGCCCATTTATATGTGAGGATTTGACGACAAATTTTGGCCCCTTCGGAAGACCTATCAGAAATATTTTGCTGAGTCAGCGCCGTATCTTCATTAGGTACATAACATGGCTCCCTGTATTACAATGTGGTTTCTCTATATCTGTTTTCTTTATCTGTATGATTGTTAACATGTTTTTTCTTCTTAACGTTTATTCCTTTGTTTTTATCAAAAACGTGTATAGAGCCATGTTATTTTCTTATGAGGATTAAAGTTTCTATCTATCTATCTATCTAAATATTGGAAATATTATTTATCGAAAAACTAGGAGCACCTAACTTCTACTGCCAATAAGAGCAGTCTAAATAACTAGTGTAACTTTAGAATGATCTTCCGTCTTGTTTGTTCTTGAAACAGCTTCGACTTCCAATGCATCTCCACCTACAAGTAAATTCAACTGCGGCGATGCCATGATGATTATTAGTCATTCAAACTGATTATCCAATTTAGCTGCTCCTGTGCTAGTTCCAGACCTAGACCTTAGTCATTTGACCTTTAGTTCTACTGCCTGCCTTGGCATTTCAAGAACCCACATTGAATCGGAAACTGACACCACGTGCGGTGTCTTTGTCAGCAATAGTTCCCACATCGCCGACACACTCGCACGCAAATAACCATACAAAACTATCCATACTAACATTATAAATGCGAAAGTGTGTGTGTTTGTGTATTTGTATGTTTTTGTGTAAGTTTGTCCGTCTTTTAAGTCGGAACGGAGTGACGGAGCGACGTGATTTTTGGCATAGAGGTAGTTTATGGGCCAGAGGGTGACATAAGCTACTTTGTTTCTCAGAAAAATGCACAGTTCCCGAGGGAACAGCGCGCGATAACCGAATTCCACGCGAGCAAAGCTGCGGGCCAAAGCTAGTGGTGATATAAAAGCCACATTATCAACATGACTAACAAAAATTGCGGTTAATAAATGTACAACCATGAAAACAAAAATATGTTTTGGATGTACCTACGACCACAATTAAATAGGTAAATTTGTAATTGAGAGTTTTATACCATACCATAGTTCCTAATAAATGAGTTAAATATGACTTTGTCCATTATTGGACACAATTTGTCAATAGAAGGTAAATAGGTAATAATGACAGCTTTGAATCATATTGGCCATTGTTTTTTTTTATTCGACTGGATGGTAAACGAGCAAGTGGGTCTCCTGATGGTAAGAGATCACCACCGCTCATAGACACTTGCAACGCCAGGGGGATTGCAGATGCGTTGCCAACCTAGAGGCCTAAGATGGGATTCCTCAAGTGCCAGTGTTTTCACCGGTTGTCTTACACTCCACGCCGAAACAGTGCAAGCACTGCTGCTTCACGGCAGGATTAGCGAGCAAGATAGTGGTAGCAATCCGGGCGGACCTTGCACATGGTCCTACCACCTGCAAATTCTTTTGCATTGTTTTGTAAAAGTACGTCTTGTGTTGGGTTATGAGCCATCGCATCGGCCAATGGAGGGACTCATTGACCAATACCAAGAGAGTGCACCGGCCCATGGAGGATCCAGAAATGACCCGCAGTTTTTGGGCACACGAGGTTGCCCGACAGCCCTTCCCAATTCTTCATTGTCATTGTTATTTTACCCTATTAGTGTAATGCTTGCTGATCAAAAAATAAGAATAAATACGTTCTGTTGACGACTTTGTTACTCGTAGGTGGGTATGTATGTAGTCAAGTTTAATTCCTTGATCACTCTCTCATTAGGTACTAATTTTGATTGTTATCATTCTCATGTTATGAAATGTATCAATTCTTTTAATGTGATCGTTTTTTTTTAAATTCTAGATAAATTTATTATTGACAATATCGTCTATTGTTTTCAGTTCAGGTTGGGGGCCCTCTGTATCCACGGGGCCCTGGGCTGCAGCCCAAAAAGCCTTTAAGTAGACCCGCCCCTGGATTTGTATTCTTATAAGGTTGGATGAATTAAAAGTCTAGCTAGACGAACAAGTGCTTTAAAATTTTATGACAGTTACATTAGAAACAGAAACTACACAAGGCTGATTGTTACTTTGACTCGTAAACAGGTAAAATTACAATATTCTTTGAAGGTTTAAGTCGTAAAAATTACGTTGTACTTTAGGGTGGTAATGAAACTTCTTGATCGACTATAATTTCAAGATGGCTTATCGTGCATGCAATTAAAATAAATAGTGTTTATTTGATTAAACAAATGGGTGAAAATAACTAGTATCGACTTAAGCTAACCCGTAGTTATGCCAGGAAAGAAATAGACAATCTAACGTTTGTCAACAGAAAGTACAATCATCAATAAAAGCTTGTATTAAAAATTTCATTTTTAACAAAAACTTATTTAACACACTTTTGATATAAATAAATTTCATCCATTAAACATCCATCTTATCGCTTAGTAATCTTTAATGCTTAGGTTTTTTGTTTGTAATTATTTAGGTATTAAAAAAAAAACTTTTGAAAAAAAAATTCTATCAAGTTTATTGCGGCTCATTCTTTTTGGCAATAATGGTCTTTCCGAAAGTGTTGGTAGTTTAAAAAAATGCTATGTAAAAAGCCCTTTGCCCACTCGCAGATTAAACTTTTTTTGGTTTTGGTTAAATTTTTGATTTAAAACAGATGGGCGCACTGAAAATTCTTCTTTCATTCGGATCTTAGACCATAACCGATGGTCTAGACTAGAAAACAAATGTGCTAAGTGCAAAAATGTGATTTTTTAAAATTTGAATGGCAAATTAAACAAACATGCTCTCCCGTTTGCTCTTGTCAAAATAAAAAAATGCATTTTTTTTATTCCACTGGATGACAAACGAGCAAGTGGGTCTCCTGATGGTAAGAGATCACCACCGCCTATAAACATCTGTAACACCAGGGGTATTGCAGTTGCGTTGCCAACCTAGAGGCCTAAGATAGAATACCTCAAGTGCCAGTAATTTTACACTTATAACATTTGTCTTCTAGATCACCGATATAGGCCGAGCGTTGTCAGTGAGTTAATAGCGGTACTACAGTAGCGGTACTATTTTATAGATAGAGTTACTTAAATTATACATTTTATTGTCTTGAATCATCTCAAAGGCTATTGGAGTCGCCCCCGCAGCTCTAGCGCCTGCTAAAGACATCAACGGTCACTGCTCTATACATGACCTTAACCTTCACTTTTATAGTAGTTTATACAGTAGTAGCATAAGTACTAGAGGCTTGGAGTCGAAACAACTCCATTCCCGCCGGGTTTCCTAAATTTTTTTCAATACAAAAGTAAAACAGGTAAAGGTAAAGTAAAACAGGTGGTAGGACCTCGTGCAAGGTCCGCCCGGATTGCTACTACCATCTTGCTCGGTAATCCTGTCGTGAAGCAGCAGTGCTTGCACTGTTGTGTTTCGGCGTGGAGAGTAAGACAGCCGCTGAAATTACTGGCACTTGAGGTATCCCATCTTAGGCCTCTAGGTCGGCAACGCATCTGCAATCTCCCTGGTGTTGCAGATGTCTATGGGCGGTGGTGATCTCTCACCATCAGGTGACCCACTTGCTCGTTTGCCATCCGGTCAAGTAAAAGAAAAGCAAAAGCTCCAAAAATTCACTTTCAAAGGATGTATACATTTCTCGTAAGTTCATTTTAAGCACCAGTGCAAGACTAGTGCGATTTTTTCACATTTTTTTTTAATTATCCTTTTTAAAAGTTTACAAGCAAAGAGTTCTAAATGATAAAAATAAAAAATGTTGATTTATACGTAGAAAAATGTATAAATATACAAAACCGGGTAAATGAATTTGCAAAATTGATTGTAATTATTATAATATTTATTATTTGAAAAAAATCGCAGTGGCTAAAACTTTACCTTTTCTGCTAATGTTTAATGTTGTATATATAGATTATGGTACGCAACCCTTTTTATTTTAGTTTTCATCGATAAAAAAATACATAATCTTGGAGTTATCTTCATATAAGTTGTATTAACCTTGCAAAGTGTATCAGACTTTTAAATCGTTTCACCTGACTCCATCCAAAACCTTCGCGCGATGCTGGCGAGGGCATCGGTGTGTGCGCAGCTGTGGTGACGATTCAACCTATTGTGTATTGAACATACCTCGTCGCTATTGATCGCGCCTACAAGCCAAGTGAACATTTTAGAGCCTCGAACAAGTTTACATTATAAATGTACTATTAGGTTTGCCAACTGTTGCAATTTTTTTTAAGTAAGTACGAGTGTGGAGATCACGAGGAAAGGCCTTTGCCCAGCAGTGGGACACTATTGTAGGCTAGTAAAAAAAAGTACGAGTATCCATGAAATGTACAATCAAAAAAACTAAATGTGTTAAACTGATGTCATATTGACATTCTGTTATTCTTTCTTTATACTTTATTCTACTGGATGGCAAACGACCAAGTGGATCTCCTGATGGTAAGAGATCACCACCGCACATTAACATATGCAGCACCAGGGGTATTGCAGACTCGTTGCGAACCTAGAGGCCTAAGGATGGGATACCTCAAGTACCAGAAATTTCACCGGTTGTCCTACTCTCCACGACGAAATACAACCGTGCAAGCACTGCTGCTTCACGTCAGGATTAGCGAGCAAGATGGTAGCAATTCGGGCGGACCTCGCAGAAGGTCCTATCACCTGCAAAAAAAAATCTGTTATTCTGCCAAAGAAGGAAGAGCGAAAATGATTATGAAACTTGTGAGCAAAAATTTTATCAAAAATATCTGAGCACGCTTCTACGCTGTTAACAATAGAGTCGTGTTAGTCGTCAGATATTTTTGAAAATACAAACTGAGACATGGATGCACAGAAAAACCAGGAAAAGATACCAGCGCTGGGAATCGAACCCAGGTCCTCAGCATTCCGTGCTGCGTGCTTATCCAATACACCACCGCTGTCTCTTTTTCTGGTTCTGTGTATCCATGTCTCATTTCCTATTTTATGGTTTCACGGGATACTCTTAAAAGTAACAAATTTGGATTTGAAATAAAAAATACAAAAGAGACTTCGAAAAACCAATTAGGTACATATTTTTGATAAAATTTTTGCTCACAAGCTTATGAACTCGACTGTACGCGATTAAATTCCCTCGATGGTACCTAACATTGGCTGCCGTATTCTAATGACCCTAAAATGATTTTTCTGAGTTTGGTTAGTATGATTTGCAGGAGCCTAACATTCCTTGAGTTCTCCGTACCAGACGGCACTATGTAGAGTGACTTTACTGGCTTCTAACAGGTTTTCAGTACTTGATTAGTTTGCTCGCCTTTTAGGGTTCGTTAGTACTAAAGAAACCCTTGTAGTTTCGCCGTGTCCGTACCTACATCCACGGCTTAGCTTAGCAATTGTTACTGGTAAAAAACATAAGAAGATGACCTGTTATATTTAGTTTTAACGTGTCCGTATAGAAAAGTCGACGTTCTATCTAGTATTCGAAAAACGAGTTTAGCTAAGCCCCATAACAATATTAGTTTATTACTACACATACATTAGCTTCTTAAGTTTTATACCTATAAACTCCTTGTTGTAAAAAAAAACAAAACCACAATTTACAAACGTTGAGATACATAAACAAAGGCGAACTAATAATAAATTTTAATAATCATAGAGTCGTTTAGAGCTGAATATTTGTCGCATTTTAGTACGGAACCCTACCCACCGCGTGGCCCGACACGTACTTGGGAAGGTTTAATTCTCAAAACTGATGAACGCTCAATACTTTAAGATTTAATTAACAAACTGAGCTGCGCCATCAAAGAACACCTTCAAATCGTACGTTAGAATTATGCAATTCTTGACTAGTTTTTTCTGCGGTTCAATGTCAAAGACGCGTTGTCGAGGAAACGTTTACTTCATTCATTTTATTTTCCAAACGGCCGTTTGCCACCGCGTGTACAGTCAGCTGCGTTAATATCAGCCACAGCGGAGCATGCAAAAATTTCTTGACACCTACCGGCAAAAGACATCTCCTACCGTGTGTAGTTATTGTGTACACAGACTACTAAAAGATACTACCTATCGCTTCGCCGGCCGCTACCACGGCACGCTCGCTACGCTCGCTCGGCTCGCGCATTGTGGTCACAATTGGACCTAACACAACCTAACACAAATCTTTAGTCATCGATTCGATTGGATTCCGATTATAACGATGTACAATAACAGGTCGAGCATTAACAGGCCGAGCAAAAATTTGGACACCCTAATAATGCACGACCTAATATTGTACGACTTGATAATTCAAATCCAAAATGGGTTCATATTATCAGGTCGTACAGTGATGGTTGAGCACTACAGAGTCGAGCATTACAACATTATTATTAACTAGCTTTTGCCCGCGACTTCGTCCGCGTTACTTTAGTTATCAGGGCATATAACTTTACCCCCCATTTTACCCCTTTAGAGGGGATTTTTTTCCATTTCACCTACACAGATAATGTTTAATTGTAATTGTGAACTTATATACCTATTTTCATACTTTTAAGTCCAGAAAGGAGAAAAATTCCATACAAACTTTACCCCCCCATTTTACCTCTTTAGGGGGGAATTTTATCCATTTCACATAAACAAATCATTTTTAATTGTAATCAAGAACTTATGTACCTATTTTCATACTTCTAAGTCCAGAAATGAGCAAATTCCATATAAGCTTCACCCCCCCATTTCACCCCCTTAGGGGATGAATTTCCAAAAATTCTTTCTTAGTGCTCACTTACATTATAAAAGGAACCCCTGTACCAAATTTCAAGTTCCTAGGCCCAGCGGTTTGGGCTGTGCGTTGATATATAACCCAGTCAGGTTTGCCTTTTATATATATAGAAGATAGATAATTATTATGTTAAGTAATACTAATAACTGATGGATCCTAGTTATCTGAATAAATAAATTTTATTATTATTATTACTGGTCCCCCCTCCTACCGACTCTAGAATAATAGTCGTATCAGATATTTATGCATGCTTCGTTGTGTCAGATATTGGTGCTAGTGACTGTACGTATGTACGTGTGAGTGCACACAGGCGACGAAACCGGCTGCGCGGGCGCATTAACATTTTATAATAACCGACTAATATAAAAATAGTGTTATGTTCGTTTAATTCCAGCCGGCTTGTAGCGACGATCGCTTCGGACGCGACTGCTAATAGGGTTGCCAATGCTAACTAATTACTTGTAAAAAATATCGTGCATTAGCCTTTTTTAGCACCCGACGTCAAAAGAGGATGGCGAATATTCGAGCGTTTTGACCGCGCGTTCAGACGCCATTAGCGTCCCTCGTTTATTATAGCACAACGGAAAGACAAGTCACAAGAATTTTAACAACGCTAAATTCAGCATCGGCATTGTCTTAAAATTTCATAAAAAATAACCCTGAGCATTAGCTCTTTTAATAACACCTGAACAAAAACGATGAAAATTCGCCCAGGAGTGTTAAGTATTGTGGCCTATGGCATTGTAGCTTTAAACGGATCAATGCATTTTTTTACGTGAAAGACAGTTTTTTTATGGTTATTAGTTGTTTAATTAAAATGGTTTCCGCCGTTTTTGAGATATTGAACTTTAAATGACAATATTGTAGGGTTTCAACTGTTCTAAGTTGGTTAAGTTATTAAATTTGCCGAAATTAACAACGAAGCCCCGTTTAGACCATAGGTTACACAGAGGACTGACGTTATTTAGACCAGGCAAAAAGTTGCATGCAAGTAACATCATTGCAGACTACTGAAAGACAAACAAATACCGTAATGTAGTGAAATTTAAAATTTGGAGGCTAGTTCTCACATAGTCTATATGAGGCTTTAGTCTAGGGTAAAACATTCTTGCAGGTGGTGCCCTTGTGCAAGGTCCGCCCGGATTGCTACCACCATCTTGCTCGCTAATCCTGCCGTGAAGCAGCAGTGCTTGCACTGTTGTGTTTCGGCCCGGAGAGTAACACAACCGGTGAAATTACTGGCACTTGAGGTATTCCAACTTAGGCCTCTAGGTTGGCAACGCATCTGCAATACCCCTAGTGTCGCAGATGTTTATGGGCGGTGGTGATCTCTTCCCACCAGGAGACCCACTAGCTCGTTTGCCTTCCAGTCGCATAAAAAAAAAATTCTTGCAGAAGTCAAGAATACTGGAAGTTGGTCGAATTTAACTTGATATTTGATTACAGTCAGATAGACAGACAGACAACGGGACAGGTGAAATTAAATAAAAGCTTTTAATGAAGAGAGTCGCCAAGAAGCGTATGATTTTAATTTTATTTACAAATTTTCAATGTTTTCCCTTTGACCAAATCACGCTTGACCGGTTTTTATTATTTGTTGTTAGAGTGGCAATAAAAATACGCCTCATGTGTAAATTTCCGCTGCGTATAATCCTATATGAATGACAGACAGACAAACAGAGAGCAAAACGGCAGTAATGTGACAGTATGTTTCGTTATATGGTTATAATAATAATAATAATAATAAATTCACTAATTTTGGGCAACTTGGCCCATACAATAAATATCTTAAAAACTAACATATAATACAAAAAAAGTTAGGTCTTTTTAATCTGAAAATACAAACCGAAATATAGATGCATAGAAAAACCAGAAAAATAAGACCAACACTGGGAATCGAAATCGAACCCAGGTCCTCGGCATTCCGTGCCGCGTGCTATACCGCTACACCACTGCTGGTCAAACCACCAGCACCAGGTTGACCAGCAGTGGTGTAGCGGTATAGCACGCGGCACGGAATGCCGAGGACCTGGGTTCGATTTCGATTCCCAGTGTTGGTCTTATTTTTCTGGTTTTTCTGTGCATCTATGTTTCGGTTTGTATTTTCAATTTAGGTTTCACGGGATGACCGTAAAAGTAAAAATTTGGAATTGAAATAAAACTACAAAAAGATTCTAAAAAAACAGTCTTTTCAATTATTAAATGGTGTTTACAACAATCAAATTTAATAATCTCTTCTTAATCTATCTCGTGTATAAAATTTACTAGAGGCAGGTTATTGAACCGAAGTTCAACCGATCGGCCGAATTTTTTATTTTTACCGAATGGTCGACCGAAGGTCGAAAGAACCGACTGGTTAAGTAGCGAGGCCTAAAACAAGCTACTTATAATGAAACTAATGTGGTAACCCTAGCGGATCATAGGACGAACTAAGCCAGGTTATACCTTCCGAAATAATTTCTTGACGTTGCTAGCGTTGTAAAAGTACTGTAATAGTTCAGGTTTTGCGGGAGCCGTGTCCTCGATCGGCACCTGCCGCTCGCATGGTCACTTGTCGCCGGCCACTGCACTCACGCGCACGTTAGCCATCTATCTCTCTTTCTACTACTGTACTAGAGAGAGAGATAGTGCTAGTGTTTGAAAAGATCTAGTTCCTATACCACAAATGTTACAAGAGTTTAAATTATAGATAAAAATTGTCACTTTTTTGTATGAGAATGTTAACAAATAACGTTTGCTTTCTGTACTGTTCATTATACGGGGTGTGGCCTGTATTACGAACTAAAAATTAATTAAAACATAGATCGTCCTCGTCAAACTAAACAATATTAGTTCAGCGACTATTAAAAGTAATGGAGTCTTTGAATTTTCCTATTTTCATACAAATTAAATATTGCTATCAATGTATCCTAGAACACAACTGACGTCGCTTGTCACGCACGATACAAACATTTTGCTTTACATTGCTTCTTCGAATAAACTTAAAAGTGTAATAAAAATTAAAAAAAAAACAAATTATTTTTAAAAGTCGCTGAATTAGTGTTGTTAAATTTGAGGAGTATGATCTATATTTTAATTATTTGCTCATATTACAAGCCACACCCGGTATTGGGGTATTCAATTGTATTGTGTTGTATTTATTATGTTTTAGTTTTTATAAATGGGTCCCACTGAAAAACAGCGTTGCGGCTTGCCGTAACATCATGCTGAGTGGGGCCCACTTTATACTGTTCGATGTTATTTTTAATTCTTTCCATCTAATGTATTTTTTGTGTCTATCGAATATGTATAAATAAATGTTTCTCTCTCTCTCTCTCTCTCAATAAAGAATCATTGTCATAACTTCCGTATTGTAGATATTGCATAGCATTTATTAATGTAATATGACAGGACTTCATCATGAGTATTATTACTCACACAATTACTAGTACAGTCAGCATATAAAGTAGCGGATAACTCTTTTTCTCGTGGCTGTAAAACGACAAAGTACGAAAATATACAGTTACTTTTGATGCTGACTGTACCTACTGTAACCACGGCTGATGCACTGTAGTCGAAACGTCGAGATAATTTTAGCAATAAATAGTAATCGTAATTAAGTCCCCAGGTATATTAATATTAATTATAATGATAGTTATTATTTATTGAAAAAACTCAGTTTACGTCAGTTTTAATCCTACTAATATTATAAATGTCAAAGTGTGTGAGTGAGTGAGTGAGAATGTTTGTTACTTCTCACGCTGAAATAGCTGAACGGATTTCAATGAAATATACCAAGTAGTTAGTTTATAACCTGGATTAAAATATAGAATAATTTTTATCCCGATATTCCCCCGGGATAGGGATAAAATCTCGAAATAACAACCGCTGGGCTTAGAGTCATGAAAGGCATTCGTGTTTTAATTTAATTTAGGGAATTCCCACGAAAATTCAATGAAATCCCGGAATTTCATTTCAACTGCTGTATATGATTCACGCGTGCGAAGCCGCGGGTAAACGCTAGTTAAGAACAAAAACACTGTAAGAGAAATATTTCAGCAAGTGCCTGAACTAGAAGTCCCTGTTTCCCCGTTGGATTGGACGTGATGGATGGTATGGATTGGATGGGTGGGATTGGACCACGCGATAATTTTTGACATTTGGGTAAAATTCCAGGATCTCAAATGAACTAATAACCTAATATGTCAACGAAACCGCGGACAAAAGCCAGTAAAGAACATCGGGAAGCGGGCACCTGGCGCCCGATTGTAACATTCTCGTCTCGTTCGACTGTCGCAGGAGATTATTAGCGCATTATTTTTAGCGTTACATTGTTATTGTCATCGTGTGCGTGGCATGCGTACGCGTGTGTGTGGCACTAAAAATACTCGCGCGCCGATAGCGCTGCCGCAAAGTCGCCAACAGACCCCAGATCTAGGCGCATGAACTAAACGGACCATTAGTATTCTAACCTTTGTGTCGCCTGTCCAATGTTGCCAATTTAGCAACTTTGTTGCATGAAGTAACGAGTTTTGCTTAAGTCTTATTGCCGAAATAAGTTTATCGATTTATATAAACCGCTTAAGATTCTCGCAGCGCTTCTCAAGAACCACAATACAAATTTGTTTCAAGTTGACTTGCTCTTACTCGGTTTAGCGGCTAAAAAGCATGCCAGCGCTCAGATCAAGCCGATATGTCAATGGTGCGCTTCACAACTAGTATAATATTTTGTGGAACGACTTCGCGCCTGATTTCTCTGTGTCGTGTATCATTTCCGTGCCTTATTAATTGTGATTCCTCTGCCTCCTTGATGATTGTTTAGCGTCGTTTCCGCCCGGCGCGAGCGCCGCGCTGTCTCTCACAGCTGTGACGTCACAGCGCCCACGGACCCCACCTATTCAAGTTTACATCAAAGCAAACTGACAAAGTATAATTTACGCGTATCATTGTAGATTTGCGCTCGTTAACGACATTGTCTGCGCAGTGACACGCGTACAATTAAGGCTGTCACAGACTACGCAGATGCGGTAATATTTTATCTGCAGATAAAAACGTAATGATCTGAAGCTATCACACACTACGCAGATGTGATAATATACGAGACGCATACATTCAGTCCAAATCTTTCAAACTGAGTAGACGTGTTTTTTGGTGCGGATTCTTTATACAGGATGTTATCGTGTTTATCTCTTTTATATTTGCTAGACAGCTCGTCAGATGACGATTCTGACTATGTATCGCATCGCATCGCATCGCATCGTATCGCATCGCATCGCATCGCAACAATGTGAGAAATATTTCATCCATCCATCCATCGCATTGCATCGCATCGCATCGCACCGCATCGCATCGCATCGCATCGCATCGCATCGCATCGTATCGCATCACATCGCATCGCATCGTATCGCATCGCATCGCACCGCATCGCATCGCATCGCATCGCATCGCATCGCATCGTATCGCATCGTATCGCATCGCATCGCATCGTATCGCATCGCATCGCATCGTATCGCATCGCATCGCACCACATCGCATCGTATCGCATCGCATCGCATCGCATGGCATCGCATAGCATCGCATCGTATCGAATCGCATCGAATCGAATCGAATCGCATCGCATCGTATCGCATCGCATCGCATCGCATCGCTTCGCATCGCATCGCACCGCATCGCATCGCATTGCATGGCATCGCATAGCATAGGATCGTATCGCATCGCATCATATCGCACCGCATCGCATCGCATCGCATCGCATCGTATCGCATCGCACCGCATCGCATCGCATCGCATAGCATAGGATCGTATCGCATCGCACCGCACCGCATCGCATCGCATCGCATTGTATCGCATCGCATCGCATCGTATCGCACCGCATCGCATAGCATTGGATCGCATCGCATCGTATCGTATCGCATCGCATCGCATCGCATCGCATCGCATCGCATCGCATCGTATCGCACCGCATCGCATCGTATCGTATAGCATCGTATCGCATCGCATCGCATCGCATTGTATCGCATCGCATCGCATCGTATCGCATCTCACGGCAGGATTAACGAGCAAGATGGTGGTAGCAATCCGGGCGGACCGTGCACAAGGCACACATTTTTTGATATATCGATTTTTTTTACCCAAGCCTATTCTATCACATCAACCTGTATCTATCTGCAGATAAAATCTGTACCATATTTGTAGCGGCAGATGTTATACGCAGATCAACAGATGATAATCTGTGACATCTGTCGATATATGTCGGTGCCCGCAGATGCTTGACGATAAAATATAAGTTATCTGCGCAGTGTGTTTTGGCTCATTGAATTGTATAGGGAGCGATATGGACAGATATCTGCGCAGATGCAGATATCTTACCGCATCTGCGTAGTCTGTGACGGCCTTTAAACGGCTTATTTAAGCGCTGCGCCCGCGCAGCTTACATCGTTACAGATAACGGTAGACATATTTGGTAACAACACATTTAAGACTTAAAAATATGCTATAGAGTATGACTATCAAAATATTTCATATAAATGGGCGTTTAAATAAAAAAGGTGCCTTTTCTTAAGTTTTCTTTCAAAATGTATTTTTTGTCAAAATTCACCAATGTTGTTATTACTTAAACCCTTGGTTTCATTACTTTTATTAAGATTTATTTTAGCAAAACTCCCGCAAGAATCCCCAAAAATTATAACGTAAGTTTAATTACCGTTGTATGGGAAGCATCTACCCCAAATATTGTTCATAAAGTTAGCGTTTGAGATTTTGGGACTTCATCCTGATTTCGACGAAATGTCAGGATATAAAGTTGCTTATGTGTAACATAATCATCAGCTGATGTCCACTGCTAAACAAAAGCCTCCCCCTTAGAACGTCACAATGAACGACCACTCGCCACTTCCACCGGTTTCCTGCAACTCTCACGATGTCGTCAGTCCACCAGGTGAGAGGCTCGCCAACGCTTCGTCTTCCGGTTCATGGTCGCCACTCGAGGACTTTTCTCCTCTCTCTCTCTTTATATATATTTGTAATATTTTAATAAGAACCATATTTACGAACAAAATAGACACAAAGAGGGAAGCTCAGCACTAGGATTACCATATTGCTTCGCAATTCTGATATTCTGCTATAACCTCGGTCTTTTAAAAGTAATCTGAGATCTGAAGATAGTTTACTGTGGAGATTAATATAATGTCGTCTGCGGTAATTACTAATTAGCTGCATAATTATTATCGCCAGTACACGTGTATATTGTTTGACTTTGTTATGTTCCCTTGACTTGTTGAGTTGGAACCTTCAACTGTTTCATAATAATAACGTTTTTTTAAACAGATTTTTAAGTGGCTTCAGCTGTGAATATGCATTTTTTGAGTGACATTCAAATCGTATTTGCTGTTGAAACTCTTAGGCTCACAAACTTTTTAAATTTTCAGATAAAGTGATGTTGGTAAATAGGTTTTAAGGCTTAGAATAAGTATGATGTTACTTTATAAATTGCATGAATAAATGAATGAGACTGAATTACTAAGCTTGTATTTATTGTACTGGTTTTAATTATTTTCCCGGGAAAAATATGAGATCGTAGATGTAAATTTGGTGGCAATACAATAATTATGCAGTGACATCTTGGCAGTCCAGCTAGGATCATTTCCGCAGGATGTATGTACTCGTATCTCCCCAAAGCTGCAAAGATTATTGGAATCTACTTGAAATTTTGACCAGAATGTAGTTTAGATGACAATGCAGGTACAGTCAGCAAAAAAGTTTATACTTGAAAGTGTAATTTTTAACAATGGCTTATTTCAAAAAATGCCACTTATTTTGCAAGTCGCTTACGTTTATGCGCAGATGCTACTACTAAAGTAGGCAGTACCACTACCATGTCTTTACAGTGACCGTACTCGATAGCGACGGCGTAAATTATTTGTATGGAGAATTGTACAGCGCCTCTACAAATAATTTACGCCGTCGCTATCGAGTACCTACGGTCACTGTAAACTCATGTGCCTTTAGTGTAAGTTTTCGGTTACAAAATACGTCTCGATCGCGTTCGCGTTAAAATCTCAATTTTTATGGAAACAAGAACATCGAAAACGTTCCGCTAGAGGCGCTGTAAGGGTACAGCACCTCTACAAATAATTTACGCCGTCGCTATCGAGTACGGTCACTGTAAACTCATGGTAGTGGTACAGGTGGCCCCGCGACCTTACTGGAGTTCGGCTACCTTCTGACGGGAAGGTGCACTGCCAGTTTCTCACTTGTCGACTCGTGCATCTCTTTCATGATAAGCTAGTTGGAAAGGTACACAAAACGTGGTGTCGAAGCAATTCGAGGACTTGGATTGTCGCGGCGTTGGCGCACACTTGTGCACACACACGTTAAGGCGTTATTTACACTAGCTGCGTTATATTGCTATTCGTTCGACTATAGATGTCGAAATCGTTGGGGCCAAAGATTCATATACTAGTTGTTGCCCGCGACTCCGTCTGCGTAGAAGTATGAAAAATAGTTTAAATCCTATTCTCAGACCTACCGAATATACATAAAAAGATTCATAAGAAATATATCATAGGTAAGCATGGGACACTTCACACCAATAGGCTACCTTCTTCATATCAAAGGGTATAGCCGTGTAAGGATGGCGAAACTGCCTTTGACGAGAAAGTGGTTTTCCTTTGGCTCGGATAATTGTCTTTACATACGTTGTAATTTGACCAAATTTTAGCCCCAAAATGGGCGTGGTTTTTGAGATAATTAAAAAAAAAGGAAAATCGTTTTTATTTTTTATTTACCAAACTAGTGGCCCGATTTTCACGAAATTTTTATATATTGTGTAGAAAATTAAGAGCGTTTTTTTCTAAAAAAAAAAATCCAAATAATTTTATATTTAAGTAAAAAAAAATCATTTTTTTAATATTCATATTTTTTTTTTTTTACTTGCGAGGTGGCGACACCTACCAATATCAGATATATTATGACCCATTTAATACTCTAATACATATATTTTTTTCAAAAACATTCATTTGGATCATCAGGTTAAAATAAGCGAATTTGTAACATCTCATACAATACATAGCCTTCCCTTTACTACGTACATGGGCGTTTTCAAAAAAAGTTGTTGAAATGACTTTTTTTTAGAAGTGGATGAAATTTGGTATTCCTGCTCAGAATCAGGAGCACTTTCGATTATAATAGGAGAAAAAAAATGTCTCAATATTTTTTATTCCATTACGTTACCGTTTTCATACGCGTATCTGTGGCGGTAGTGTAATGGATAACACAAAATTATATGAAAAACCTGGGACAAATTCTACCCCCATGCTAAGAAAATAAAAAAAAATTTTTTTTTCAACCCACCCTACTATTGAATCCTATGTTACGTAGGTGGGCGTTTTCAAAAAAAAGATGTTGAAATGACTTTTTGTCAGATGTGGATGAAATTTGGTATTCCTAATCAGAATCAGGAGCACTTTCGATTGCAATAGGAAAAAAAAGTGTCCCAGGTTTTTCATATAATTATGTGTTATCCATTACACTACCGCCACAGATACGCGTATGAAAACGGTAACGTAATGGAATAAAAAATATTGAGACATTTTTTTTCTCCTATTATAATCGAAAGTGCTCCTGATTCTGAGCAGGAATACCAAATTTCATCCACTTCTAAAAAAAAGTCATTTCAACAACTTTTTTTGAAAACGCCCATGTACGTAGTAAAGGGAAGGCTATGTATTGTATGAGATGTTACAAATTCGCTTATTTTAACCTGATGATCCAAATGAATGTTTTTGAAAAAAATATATGTATTAGAGTATTAAATGGGTCATAATATATCTGATATTGGTAGGTGTCGCCACCTCGCAAGTAAAAAAAAAAAATGTATGAATATTAAAAAAATGATTTTTTTTTACTTAAATATAAAATTATTTGGATTTTTTTTTATAAAAAAACGCTCTTAATTTTCTACACAATATATAAAAATTTCGTGAAAATCGGGCCACTAGTTTGGTAAATAAAAAATAAAAACGATTTTCCTTTTTTTTTAATTATCTCAAAAACCACGCCCATTTTGGGGCTAAAATTTGGTCAAATTACAACGTATGTAAAGACAATTATCCGAGCCAAAGGAAAACCACTTTCTCGTCAAAGGCAGTTTCGCCATCCTTACACGGCTATACCCTTTGGCGTGATGAATGAATATTTCATGTAGTATTTGACTTAAGAAACCAATATCTATCGGTTTCAGAAATTAAGTTTACGGGTTTTTTGGGTCCTAAAAAAATATGGTCCTGCTGACGCTAATATTATGACAGGGATGGTACGACATGAACTGCGATTTTCGAATTTCGTGGTGTAAGAGCCAGTATGGATTGGGAACTTCGCACGACAGGCAATTTGATAACCTAAATAATGACTGACTAAATAAATAGAATAAGTAACTAATTTGGCTCAGGGACCCAAAGAGGGTCTTGGCCTCCGAAACAAGAGCATGCCATCTGTCCCATGAGCATGCCATCTGTCCCGAGAGCATGCCGTCTGTGCCTCTTGCCAGTCGTCGACTTGAAGACGTCGCAGATCCGCCTGGACATTGTCCTCCCAGCTGTACCTGGGTCGCCCAACCGGGCGGCGACCAGTCTGTCGTCCCACGTAGTACGCTCTCTTGGCAGCCCGATCCTCTCCCATTTGTAGAGTTAGTGTCCAGGCTTCTCAGCAGGAATAAAAAGTTAAGGATCTATAAAACTGTCGTAAGACCTGTCTTTATGTATAGCTGTTAGGCCTGGACACTAACACAAAAAGAGGAATATCAACTCCTTGTAGCGGAAAGGAAGGTCTTGCGTAAGATCCTGGGACCTATTAAGAGAGACGACGGCACGTGGAGGATCCGTAAAAACATAGAAAAATAAATAGAAGAATATTTTTTACCTAGTAAACAACCCAATTATCTTTGCATAGTTAGCTTGACGATTTCAACGAACACGTATTGTTAGTTACTGCCAAATTCCTCATGTTAAATCGTACAGAACTGATAAGCAACCGATAATGTCGAGACTCATACTATTATAGACATTGTCATTCACGCGTCGCGCGAGGTTATACCGCCACCGACGTGTTAGACTTTAGACATAAATAGATAATGATGCTATAAAATACACGACATTTGTCCAACGATGGTTACTGAGGGGCTACTACGAAATTCGAAAATCGAAGTTTGTATCGCACCGTCCCTCTCACTCTTATATTAAAATATTAGCGTAAGCGCGACGGCAAGATACGAAGTTCGAATTTAACATTTCGTAGTATAGGGCCGGTCTAAATGTGCGGGTTGGTGATGAAAAGAGAAACGATATCTTTGATGCCATTGACAGAGTTCCCAATTATTGTGAAATATTGACACTTTAATGTAGTGTGTTATACTGTTTCATAGCTTGTTGCGATTCGTGTTTTGACGTCGTCTGTATTAGATCAGACAATCAGCTCTGCTAATATATTAACTTTTATTTGTTCATGGAAAACCAGAGAAAAGTATGACTGTAACAAAAACTGTTGTGAAACCTAATTACAGATTACTATGAACTACCGAAATGTTAACTTCACTTATTTGTTTTATTTGTACGATTTCCTATTACTAATTAATTACAGATTAATTTTATTTAATCTTTATTGTTTTTTTTTTCAATGTACTCTAGTTATGGTACCTACAACTAACAAAAATTAAAACTTAACGTTCTGTGCCTTTTTTAAAAGCCAATTCCCTGTTTCAGAAAGTTTATATTTTTTAAAAGTTGTAAAATTAAACTAAATAAAATTAAGCCACGCGATAAAAAAAATAGATTTTTATAATGCTTATGGATTTGTAGATAAGAATATTTGTCGAATAGAGTATTTGCGGAACGGTAGGTTATGTCAAATGTTCGTCGGTGAAATTGCTGAACATGGAGCTGTGTTAATAGTGGTTCCCGCTAATAGAACCACGTGGCAACGGTTGGAGGGAGAGGGGGGTAAAGGTCAGCGTGCACCTGCGAGCGCGGGACGTGCCACGATGAAGTCAGCTGATGCAGTTCCTAGTGCAGTTTTTGTATCAACTTTCACGTCTTGACCTAGGTACTGCCATTACAGAAAAGGTAAAGTTTTCAAACAATTCATTGATAAGTACAGGAATTAATTTGTAGAATTCCAAGGAATTAGATTTTTTTTGTGGTAGCGGAGAAGTAAGTTAAAAAAACGTGGTTCACTGGTAGATTTTTTATCCGACTGCCTGAAGGAGGGTTATGTTTTATGTTAAAAATAGGTTCGTCACCCCAAGATCCACGTTTTTAGCTCAGTGCGAGCGCTAATCTGCTTTACCAATTTGATATGCACTTCTCTACTTAGTACTTTAGTTTCAAAAGGTACTAAGAGTCTATGACCTTGTAAAAGAATCAATTTATTAACTGACGAAGGTTTTCCTACCCCCTCTGTACATTTCTTTGATCCTCTCTGTAGCCAAAAAGGCTGGATGAGATATATTATGATGGATGAGATATCCTACCTAGATATCGTCAAAACTGTTGCAGTTGGAGTGAAAAAGGGTAAGTATTTAATATTTCAAAATTGTGTCCGTGAATAATAATATGAAGAAATACCTTTTAAAGAGGATACACCTAGTTAATATAAAATATTTGTTACTCATTAGTACAGAACACACTACCCGTAGCCAGAAACGTTTTTGGCCTGTTTCTGTTAGAACATTTTGACGCTGCAAGATGATTCAAAAGTTATGCCGTACCTAAAGTGTTCCGCAGGAACTGCGGTATGCGTCCAACGACTAAAGTGGATCAAAGTTCTTCAAGAAACTTCTTTGGGCTCTACAGAAAATCAGCGTTGCTTCACTCAATGTGACCCTTTTTCGGTGACTACTGGTGTCACCACCATTACGATGTATTTTGTTGCATTTTATAGCTGTATTGTTTAACTTAAGTTAAATTAAGTGTTTGGTGGTGGTACTGTTGGAGCCGTAAATAAACCATTTTTCTTTCTTCTTTCTTTCTTTCTTTCGATTATTTCAATAGTAAGTTCAATATTTTGTTGTATATTGATGACATAGTTCTTCGAGTCGAGCCGGCAAGGCCTTGTCTCACACTATCTCACTATCGCTGCGGTATCGGGCATTAGAGCTATCACGTACATACGAATCAATTACACTCCGATTTCCGTTATCAAAGATAACAATTTTAGGACGGCCTGAGCTTACTCTAGATACCGGCTCATGCAAAAGTGGCACTGTATCGGCGTTGGCGCGGTAATGCGAGTCGTAATTGGATAGTTTCGGAATCAGCAAAAACCTTCAGCGCTTGTTGCGATGGACTTGTTTTAACTCTGTACACACATTAGGGCCTATGCAACTGGTGCGGCCCCTAGAGTCGCTCAAAAGCCGTGGTAGGCTAGTGGTTTGTCCTATGGAATAAGCAAAGAATCCTGGGTTCCAATCTCTTCCCAGTTCGAGTTTTTCAGGATTCATTGCTTAGGTACATTTGTTTATCACGAATTTTACGACGAAGCAATGCGGTGTATGTGAAGATGACGCGTGACAAGCGGAAAGTGGCTGTAAGTAAGCTCTCTTATGAGAAGAGGCTTGTTTGTTTGTTTGTTTATACTCTTTATTGTACAAAAAAGAAAAACAACTTCAAAAGTTCAAAAGTTGTGTTCGAAAATTGGACGTAGGTATCTACTTATAATAGTTCTTTGCAAAACATCAAGCTTTTGTAATGTATCGAGCACTCACCTTATCGTATAGCACAGATTTTTTTTCCTATTTAGGAAGTCCTTCAAGTTAAAAAATAAATAAATATGTCTCCAAGGTCCGCGGCGCGCCGCGCCTGCGCAGCCGGCACCGGGTGAAGAATAGTGAATAAGTGTTAAAAATAGTGAATGAGAGTTTTAGACTTTCTGCCAACAAACTGCTATGCAGTTTGGCAGAGGTTTATATTTATAAGTATTTCTGTACTTCTTTTGTTTTTATTTGAGTAAATAAATAATAAAAAAAGTATCATTTTTAATGAAATTATTATAAATGATGTTTTTGAAATAAAAGTTAGCGATACTAAGGCCCACGGGGACTAGGATTATTTGAAAGGTATTCTGGGGGCCGAATCCATCATGAGAAGGTCTTTGGTATCATTTTTTTTTATTCGACTGGATAGCAAACGAGCAAGTAGGTCTCCTGATGGTAAGAGATCACCACCGCCCATAAACATCTACAACACCAGGGGTATTGCAGACGCGTTGCCAACCTTGAGGCCTAAGATGGGATACCTCACGTGCCAGTAATCTGACCGGTTGTCTTGTCGGTTGTCTTATTGTCTTGTCCGGGTGTTAGCATGAGATGGGAATGGAATTTTTCCCATACTTACATCATAATAATATAAAAACTGAAAAAGTTGTTTACGAGGGCGAGCGATAAATGAATTCTGGTGGTGAAGTCACCCACTTGCTCGTTTGCCATCGAGTCGAATAAAAAAAAGTCGCGGGCAACAGCCAGTTATATTATGTTATAAGCTGTACCACTACCATGAATTTACAGTGATCGTACTCGATAGCGACGGCGTATATTATTTGTATGGAGAATTGTAACTACAGCGCCTCTACAAATAATTTACGCCGTCGCTATCGAGTACGGTAATTGTGAACTCATGGTAGTGGTACTGGCACTGATGATGAAGACGCATAGCTAGGGACATGTCTTCGGGCTTAGATCGGCTCGGACTCTATCAGGTTAAGTGGTATTTGTAAATGGGGCAGCGCGCCGGCGCCGGGATCAAGGGCGCGCGCACGTGGCGCTCGCGCATGCATCGCTGTCCGTTTGGTGGCTGGGCGGTCGGTGACCCTGCGCGCGATAAAGTTTATAAACGTATGTATATAAACACTCGAGGCGCTCGGTCCCGTTACCGGCGGACCGGCTCTCGCAATTACACTGCGGTAATCTAATTAAATCAATGAGCACTGAAACAATGCAGACGAGACCCAACACCTGTATTACGAGTTTGTTTGTTAAAACCGCTTTTAATCATACTTAAATCGTTCATGTCATGACTGCTTGTGGGTCGGGTTGGACTGAAACTAATATCTGCAACCGAAAACAAAATTTGGTTTCGGTTTCAATTTTGGCCGAAATAGAAGCGAATATGCGATAAAATGATAGTTCAAGATTTTGTGATAAGTAGTTTATTGATACATATATTATAGCCGAAATTCTTATTTTTAATCCATGTAAAAACGACACGGTAATGAGACTATAATATTTTTATTAATTCAGACAACTTGATCCACTTTTTGTAGTTTTTTCCCTAAGAATATGCAAATCTGGAAAAAGTATGTATTTTCATTCACCTGTCAATTCAAGTCTAATTATCGTGCCACTAGTGGGAAAAAGTGTCACGGTAATTAGAGTGGTGACCAGATGGATGAGGATGGCCTTTACGAGTATTTTACGTACTTTTCCGTCGATGACGGAGCTACTCCACGATTAGGTACTCCCAAATGCCAGTGTGCCATATCACAAACCCAGTATTGGTTTCGGTCCCTTTTTCGTCCTTTTTTACGGAAACCGAAGCTCATCGAAACCGAAACCAATACCGCGAAGTAGCAGGTGCAGGCGTCGGCGCCGCGGGCTGGAGTGGCTAGCATGTCTTGTCTCTTGGCAGTTAATCTCTGTATCTTCGGCGCCGATGTGAACGATTAAAGAACCAGTTGCGGCGACTGGCTGTGGGAAGCTATTCGATCGGTGTTTGCGATCTAAGACAAAAAAGGACAACGTTTTTCGTTCAGATGAAATTAGCATACAGGGGACTAAATATAGTAGGTTAGAGACATTGATAATACTTATTTAGGTATTATAAACTTAAATTCTTCAGCAGTGTCGACTGGAGACTAGTTGGTTTAATAGAGTCACGAAAAATAACAAAAGGTAGGTACTTAGATGACGAATTTTCGATGTCACGATGGACCCAAAGGGAGCGTCATGCTTTAAGTGCGGCATTGAGCTGATTTGTGACCATTTAGTGACCGTGATACGTAAATATGTACTAGATTGTTCATAGGAGCATAAAACGAGCTATTTCACTCAAGACGTTTATATAGCCACCCGAGCCGGTACGGCGAGGGTGGATAGACACGTCGAGGGGAAAATGAGTTTAATGCTCAAGTTGTACACTCTGCTTTTCACTAATTAATTGTATGACAATAGAAAAAATACAAACGTCAAGTCTACCCACAACAGTGTTAAATCATAAAAAAAAATCAAAGCAATCATAATAATAAAGATAATCAGAAACTCAATAATAATAAAAAATAGGGAAAAAAATATCAACATTACATTACAATATACCTAATACAATTTATGGAATACCTACTATCTCTAACTGAATAAAAACAATGCGTCAGTAAGTAAATAAGTCTCCAGTTTTCTTTTAAATTCGTGCATATTTCTCTGCTCGTATCTTCTGTTAATGTATAACACACTGTGCGACCACTGTAACACTAAACCAGATAATATGTCCAATTATCGTAGATCATAAACGAGCAATCATCTCGAGCGAGCGTTACATGGTCGGCAGAGTGGGCTAATTATAGTATTTACACGTAATGAGAAAATATCGCGCGGTTTGCTTTACATTACTGTGGTTGAACGGTCGCTTTGAATCATTGGCTTTTTGGTCCCGCAATGTAACGCAATTCGCACGTTTATTAGTTGAAGACTACAGGTTGTGGTTAGAAAGCACAGTATAAAGCCAGTAACTTAACATTTACTTAAGAGAAGGCATGCGCCCTGCAGTGGAACGTATACGAGTATACACTAAGATAACAGATAGTGTTTTAAGTGTCCGCTTTAATTTTTTATAAATAAGTAAGTAGCTTTTGCGCGCGGCTTCACCCGCGTGGAATTCGGTTGTCGCGCGCTATTCCCTTGGGAACTGTGCATCTTTCTGAGATAAAAAGCAGCGTATGTCACGCACTTCTGACTCATAAACTATCTCTATGCCAAAAATCATGTCGATGATTTCGCCCAAATAAGCATCTTTATTCGATCTATCCTTACCTTCATAACGTATTTACAATCATAGTCAAAATACCACAAACAGGACTTATCACGCTAAAACACAAGTAATATTTACCTCGACGTTTCGACCACATTACAGTGGCCGTGGTCACGAGTAGACTGAAGTGTGGGGTGTTGTATTATTCGAGTGCCGGTAGGACTCGCGCTGCTAGGCAAACTTAACACCCCACATTTCAGTCTATACTCGTGACCACGGCCACTATAATGTGGTCGAAACTTCAATGCAAATATTACTCGTGTGTTTAAACGTAAGTCCTGTTTTTAGTATTTTGACTATTAGTAAAAATCACGAAAGTTTAAAACGTTATATTTACAATCGCCCGTATTAGCCGGTCAGAGTAGGCGATCGTAAAGTATTGTTTGTGGATTATTTACTGAATTATACTGTGCCATTGGGGTTAAAGAAGAGGGGGGGAAAATTAATAATTAACCACTTTCACTACAACGCGGATCTTACTTGCACTGCAGTATGTTATGCATAAGAATTCGTTTGCGCAAGTTAATTACCGATTAATTACGATGAGTATATTTCCAATAGAATTGGCACGGAAAAAAAAATAGCCAATCTATTTAGTGAACTAAAAATGTACATTTATTCCAATTACTCGTTCGTAAATCGGTTAGTTCTACAGCTTTATTAAGTACGTTGGTAAGAGTGTCTGCACTAGTCTGCAGATGCAATCAGAAAGAAACGTCTAATGACTCTTGTTGTTCACACTTATACTTGTTTATTTACCTAATTTTAAGAAATTATTATTTTAAGATAATATATTTTTTTAATTATACTTAAACTACGGAATCCTAAAAAGGCATGCCGTAATGGATATCGCTTAAAGTTGTGTAAATTTTGGTAAGTATCAGCAGGGTTTAAATGCTTTAGCCTTTTGCCCGCAAAAACGAACTGCTATCAGAAAAGTAGGTTAGGTTAGAACTGCGCCCCTCACAGAAACGAACTGCATATCCTGCGATATTTTGGGAAGAGTACGTTATGCCAAACGATACATTTTACTAAATTATACTTGAGAATATGAAATATGACTAAGTAATTATTTGCAAAACAATATTTTATCAAAAAAATTTATTACTTAACTGTAAAATTGCCATAACTTTTTTATTTTTATTTTTTTGGACGCGATACTTTGGGAAAATGTTTTTTGCCCATACATTAGTAATCCCCTAGATAGTGTTGCTGTAGTGTGCGTTACGTTGAATATAGGGCAGTAGATTATAGCGAATTGTTAATATACTCGTAGGTATATTATAATTGTTATTTCATTGTAGATAGAGTTACATTTATCTTTAATTTTGATATCCCTTCTTAAGAGCTTAAGATCGCGTTACTACGGGCCTTTATGCATGTCACGTTAATTACAGATTATTGCGACGCGTCCCTAAGTGGCGCCACTGCGCCAGACGTGCGCCGACGCAATGAAAGATATTAGCGATTTAAAGTCAGGGCTACTACGAAGCTCGAAACTCGAAGTTCGTATCGTGCGGTCCCTCTGACGCTTATACTATTTAACACGAGAGCGAGTGGGACCGTACGATACGAACTTTGAGTTTCGAGTTTCGTAGTAGCCCTGCAGTCTTCGACATAAAGTTTTTCGAAATTAGTGTGCGTTTATTTGAAATTTACCTCGAGCTTTACGGTGAGGGAAAACATCATGAGGAAACAGGACAAACCTGCGAAGCAATTCAATAATCCGCACTATGCTTGCGTGAGAATTAAGATCTAATGAAGAGCAAGCGCAAGTCAACTTGTAGAGCTTGCATGAAGGTGATGCATGCTCTACAAGTTAACTTGCGTTGCCCATAATTTGGAGCAATATATAAAAAGTAACAAACAAATACACACACACACACACACACACACACACACACACACACGTGCACATTTTTAATCTAAGCAGGATTTCCATTCAATTTCTTAATTCCTCTTTGTTGAGACAGCATCCATTCGAACAGTAGAAGTCACTGCGGAAGCTATATTATATACAATAGGCTAAACGAGTAAAAAAACTGTTTAGCCCGTCAGGTGGATAATTTAAAAATATTGTGCACATATATATTTTTTTTTTATGCGACTGGAAGGCAAACGAGCTAGTGGGTCTCCTGGTGGGAAGAGATCACCACCGCCCATAAACATCTGCGACACAAGGGGTATTGCAGATGCGTTGCCAACCTAGAGGCCTAAGTTGGAATACCTCAAGTGCCAGTAATTTCACCGGTTGTCTTACTCTCCGCGCCGAAACACAACAGTGCAAGCACTGCTGCTTTACGGCAGGATTAGCGAGCAAGATGGTGGTAGCAATCCGGGCGGACCTTACACAAGGTCCTACCACCTGCAAAAACCACCTGTCTTTTGTTGGACAAACAAAAAATGACGAGGATACAGTGCTTAGAAGTTTCGAGTGACATCACTATACGGTAGGATTTTTACCTTACAGTGACGTCACAAGCCCCCACTCCGGAAGTTTGATGATCTATACCTTTGTCGATTTTTAAAAAATAGATAACCCTAAAAATACGTGTCCCGTATTTTTCCATAATATATAACTGTCGGACTAAATAGAATGATATATTTTTAACCCAGTCATCATCCCTATTATTTATTCAATGCAAAGGGCTGTTTTATTGTTCTATGTGGAATGCCCTGCGTAGTGCAGTAGCCACGAGCGCCGTCGGCGCATCCTGCCATCGCTACTGTACTACCCTTATTATACCCAAGGCCCTACCACAAAACGCACTTTCATTTACACAGCGCGTGAACTAACATGCTTTGATTTACATTGCGGGCCAACGGTGCTATGAATTTACAGTCGTATAAGTGACAGCGGCAATGTAAAGCAAACCTGTACGATATTTCTGTCACGTAAAAAGCTTTATCGTTCTGATCCATTTAAATACAATCAAGCATCTACATTGTTAATTTTTTAAAGTAATGCTTTCGATTATTGACTAATGAATGATTTAAGTCATTCTGTTGTTTAGGTTTTGGGTGGTCAAACAGATAAAAAAAAGAATAGAATTTTGAAAAAAAGTCGTAGTGGCCTAATGGGTTGACCTATTGCCTCTTAAGCTGAGGGTCATAGGGTCGCGCACCTCTCAGTTACTCGAAATTTATGTGAGTACAAAAATATATAATAGTTCTCAAAACAAGCCCTTTCATTTGATAGGTCACACTAATAATTCCTTCATTCATATTCATATAATTCCTTTACACATCCGTCTTTGGCTCATTGACGTAAGATAAAAGTACGAGATCTCGTCACGGTCCCAATAGTTGTCCTCTTTAATCTCATGTCATTAGCAATAGAGATGACAACAGGGTGTCGACTATTGGGTATTAGAGTGTCGAGCACTGGGACGTTTACTTTACATTCATGATGTGTAGCAATTTTTATAATTCGATCGGTTCAATAACCGATTGAATGAAAAATTACTACCGGTTACTAATTTCATAATCGGTTACTAAACCGATTGAATTAAAAATTGTTACCGGTTACTAATTTCATAATCAGTTACTGAACCGATTGAATTAAAAATTTCTACCGGTTACTAATTTTATAATCGGTTACTGAGCCGATTGAATTAAAAATTGCTACCGGCTCTTAATTTGATATCGGTTACTGAACCGATTGAATTAAAATTTGCAACCGGTTACTAATTTCATAATCGGTTACTGAACCGATTGAATTAAAAATTGTTACCGGTTACTAATTTGATAATCGGTTACTGAACCGATTAAATTAAAAATTGCTACCGATTACTAATTTGAGAATCGGTTACTGAACCGATTCAATTAAAATTGCTGCCGGTTACTAACTTCCTTATCGGTTACTGAACCGATTGAATTAAAATTTTCTACATACCTTGTATGTGTGCGGAGCAAATTTCTCAATTTGCTGCAACACAGACGAATATATAGAGAGTGATCCTATAACCTCCTGAGACCCGACGTAAAATTTCTGTTTTCACAATTTGAACCGAAAATCAATCCAGTAAAGTTCAATTTTTTTATACCCTCAAGTGAAGATCGGGTGACCCAGAAGGATAAGGGAAGCGTTTTTTCCTCTCAAGGTACGCAAGCCCAAAAAGATAAAACAAAGTCAACTCCAGTCATAACTGCTTTATGTTACAAACCACAGGCGGGTTTTTATTCTTTTAATACTTGATTAATCTAACTAAAAAGAAATCATCGTAATTTTATTTGCCGTCATTACAATAGAAGTGTTCAGTTTCCAAGAACTTACTGTACTTAGACATACTATTAGCAAGACAATTTAAGTGTTCTTAATATTCGGTTGGTTTTCCTCATTAGTAATGGGTCAGTCCCAAGTGTCACTGGGAATTATTCAAAACTAGCTTTTGCCCGAGGCTTCCCCATAGAATTCGGTTATCGCGTGCTGTTCCCTCGAGAACTGTACATTTTTCCGGGGTAAAAAGTAGCCTATGTCACTCTCTGGCCTATAAACTACCTCTATGCCAAAATACGCGTTGATCCGTCGCTGCGTTTCATCGTGAAAGACGGACAAACAAATAAACAATGTTTTTGAATTTGAAATTTGAATTTGTTAACGCGGGCAAAGCCAAGGGGCAAAGGCTAATAATAAATGAGCATAATTACTTTTTATATTATTTATTAAGTAATTATAGTATCATTTGTTATATAGTAATACAGTTTTTCATGCGAGCGGATGACTCAGGCAATCTATTTTCGTCGGTAAATGTGTTAATATAAAGGCCAGTATGGATTGCGTTAGTGGCTATTGTCAATTGTTTTTGGTCTTTAGACATTGCATGAGTAATCTTATGACCGAAGTAGTGACTAATGACTTAATTGTGTACTAATAAACTGATCTTGCACAATATTTGTATTTTTATTTGTTTCGTTCGTCTGCGCGGACCTAGGTTATCGCGCGGTGGCGCCCTCTACCGGAATAAAAAGTATCCTATGTTGATCCTTGGGGCTTATACTATCTCTATACCAAATTTCATCAAAATCGGTTCAGCGGTTTCGACGTGAAAGCGTAACAGACAGACAGACAGACAGAGTTACTTTCGCATTTATAATATTAGTATGGATATTAGTAGCTAAGTAGCTATTGTCAATTGTTTTTGGTCTTTAGATATTGCATTTGCACCCAATGCATGAGTAATGTTATGACCGAGTAATGACTAATTACTTATTGTGTACTAATACTAATAAACTGGATCTTGCACAATATTTGCATTTTTATTTTAAATTTAAAACTGTTAGAGTTACCATCAGCCAAATATATTATGTGGTCTACCACCCTAAAGTTGATAATCATTTGCAAGTCATAAAACAATAATGCCAATAGACGTGTCTGTCAACTTGAAAGTTTGACATTAGAGACAGATTCATTTGATAGGAACTTGTTTAAAATTGATAGACCACTTATTTGGCTGATGGTACCTACGAGAATTTACGTAGTTTTTAATTATTTTTTTTTTGAGAAATGAAATAATTTTAACTACACAGGCACCTTTTTGTATTATCCGATAATACGGTAACCAACAAAAAGTTGGAAAACCCCCGAGTTCAATATCTCATAAACAGCTAAACCCATTTTAATGAAACATGTCTAAGAACCATCGGTAAAAAATCTGAGTTCAAATAAAAAAAAACCGCATTCAAATCGGTCCACCCGTTTAAGACCTACGGTGCCACCGACAGACACACAATAGGGTTCAAATAGAATGACAGTAAAGTCAGTTAGATTATCTATCAAAAATTTTGAACACGTACTATTTGTTGTCATTTGATAATCAAGCAAAAATTAATTATAAAGCTAAAGCGTATAGTCAGCAAAAATCTCGTTTTAAAACTTATTTCATAGTTTTATAGCGACTGTCACTAAAATAATTGCTGTAAAAAAATCACGCACAAACATTTCGGAAGAGCTACTAAGCAAACTACATGACTGTGACAGGAACAAACGTGTAGCATAAAAGGAAGGAGCAAATATGCAATCTAGCTCCTAGCCTAGTTTCAAGGCCGCCACCATTAGCACGATACCATTGAACAGATACTACTATTCCTACGCACGCTACTAGCATAGATACTAGTTATTGCATTGGTACCTATGCAACGTAATTGTACTAGAGAAAATTTATTTTGCCATAGTAATTAATGGTACCGGAAGACGAAGCGTTGGCAGGCCTCCCACCAAGTGGACTGACGACATCGTGAGAGTTGCGGGAAATCGTTGGACGCAAGTGGCGAGTTGTCGTTCATTGTGGCGTTCTATGGGGGCCTTTGTCCAGCAGTGGACGTCTTCCGGCTGATGATGATGATGAATTAATGGTACATGGCAAAAAAATCTGTGGTACCATCAATGGTACCATAGTAAAATAGAAATTTAAATTCTATCTGATGGTACCACGGTAAAGAATGGAGCTAAGTATTTATTTAAAAAATAAACTAACGTACGCTATTTAGCACATTTTTTAAATTGTAATTTAATGAAAATAGGTATAATTGAGGCCACAAATATGGATAGGTACAGTTGCCACATCAAATATATATTTTATGGTACTTATATAAGACTTCTTTGCGTTAAATATTAAGTTATTCTCCTTTTTACTATTTCTAAAATATTTTTCTTTCTCCCGTAATTTCTCTATTTCTCGTTTTAGATGACAACTTTATTATTCTTGTCATAAAAGCTTGACGAAGTTTGGCGTCTCGGGATCGTATATATATTTTATGACCTTGACTGTACCTAAGGCTCGAAATATGCTTAACAAAGCCAATTTTATGATTATAAAAATGTCTGCACGGTTTGTGGTTTTATTGTATGGCTGTTCTAGATCCATTAGCAACGACTAGCTGGTGCTAAGCGCGCGCTGAAATTTAAAAAAAGTTTATATTGCAACTAGGCCGTGGAGGGCACGACGTGTATATTTTTATTCGACTGTAAAAGAAGGGGGAGGTTCTCATCTCAACTCAGTTGTTTTTTTATGTTTGTTTCTTCAGAACTGGAATGTCGGAATGGGCATACTTCTAATTAAGTTGGTCCTATTGTCACCATGTCAGGATCTCATGAGAAATCGAGGAGGATGACGAAAGAAATCGAGGGTACAGTTCAAATATTGGTGGTTCGTGCATAGAAAAATGTTGTAAGGTGCTTTTTGAGCCAGTGCAATTTTTTATAGGTAATTTTTTTGAACTGTTATGTCTAAACATTGTTAATTCTAAAGTTTTTTATATCCTTTAGGTTATTTCCACCATCTCGTATTATATGTCCCGTCTTAAGGTGAGTTTCCACCGGCGAGGCCAGAAGAGACAAGGCGGCTCACGGCGGGCGCGCGAGAATGCATCAATATCAATTCTCATCTCGCCTTGTCTCTTCTGGAAAATCACCATTACTGTAGGAGATAGACCTTTTTTCAGAATGGGCCGCAAATTCCGCGTGAACCCTCATCATCATCATATCAGCCATGGAACGTCTACTGTTGGACATAGGCCTCCCCCATAGACCTCCAGTTGCCTCGGTCGGAAGTGGCCTGCATCCACCGTGAACCCGCGACTTTAACCAGGTCATCCGTCCATCTCGTTGGTGCACCCACGTCGACCCTGTGTGCATTTATTTCACACATGTAGGTATTTACTCATGAAACCTCCGAAAATTATAAAAAATAATAATAATCAGAAGTTACAGCCGTGGCACGAACTCATGACCTGCTTGTTGAGAGCCCATAGGTCAAATTACATTATTAAAATGTATAACTATAAGTACCATGACTATATAGGTAGCAAATATTACCTTGAATGAAAACATTGTCATATCCAAATAATATTACGTCTTTGAAAAACACAAGATAACGTAATTGCATTATTATCCAATTATTTTCCAAACCGCTGAAAAAAATAACCAATTACGTTTATCTATTCACCAATTAAATCCAAATCACCAGTATGACTATTGGGACGTGTCGAGTAAACGGAATCACGGACCAGTGTGGAACCTTTTCGTAATAAATTTCACTGTGATTTCTTTGGCAAGTGTATGGCACGTCAAGATATCATTAGTAGCACAAAGGTTCCACCTTGATACGCGATTTAGTTTCTTTGACTGTTTAATTGCAAGCCTGAACCTGTTGGCAAAGTTGCCAGACCACTTATTCATAATACTGAATGTCGCTGTACGGAGCAGGCCCTATGCCACGAAGTGCAGAAATCAAACTTTAGGTCATGCCGTCCCGCTGGCACTCATATTATTTAATACAGGAGTGAGAGGGACGGTACGATAGGAACTCCGATTTTCGAATTTCATAGGAGCCCCCCCCCCCCCGCACTGAGTGCGCAGGCGCATCGGAGTTTACACCATGCGGCTAGGGTTGGCTATTATTTAAGTAACATAGAAAAAGAAGAAGCGATGCTAATTTACAGGTTCATTAGACAGGCCTTTGCATCCAGAGACGTGGCTCAAGCAGCTCAAGGGGCAGTGCAAGGGAGAGTGTAATATCTGTAGGGTGATGTATGTAACTGAGGCTCCCCATGAGGCTGACATAGTCACATTTGGTGTACTAAAGCCTCGTTAAAATACTAGATTAAAAAAAAAAAAACATAGAAAACATTTTTTTTTGATGCTGAACTCGATAATAGAGGAAGAGGACTGTAGAGGCCGGGAAGTAGGGGAAAGATATAGACACGGATAGGGATGCGAGGCCGGCAACCCGACGTTCCGGCCGAGGCTTGTATAATGCTATTCTCAAACATGACATGAAATCCATACTAATATTATAAATGCGAAAGTGTGTTTGTATGTTAGTGTGTTTGTATGTTTGTCCGTCTTTCACGCCGTAACGGAGCGACGGATCGACGTGATTTTTGGTATAGAGATAGTTTATGGACCCGAGAGTGACATAGGCTACTTTTTAACACTTTTTATGCACAGTTCCCGAGGGAATAGCGTGCGATAACCGAATACCACGCGGGCGGAGCCGCGGGCAAAAGCTAGTAAAATAAAATAAAAAAAACAAGAAATCAAGCTGGCGGGACGCTAGTCTTATTGCCCTGTTGCGTGCGCGCGTGTCTCGCTGGCTGCTGGCGCGGCGGCTGCAGAGCGGGTGCTGTTGGCGTAGGCCTGCAAAGTTGTATGAAATCTCTTTGCAGACCGCTAGAGTGACCGCGTGCAGGGTGCCGAGCCACAGCGCCTGCAGCGCGATACTTGTCCTATTATTTGTAACACAATGTCAATATTCCATATCACGTTTGAGAAAATGACCATGCGTGTTACGTTACCTGATGGTTAAGTATATCACCATTACCGTCCTGTAACACAGGGCATCCTAGCACAGGAATGCGATCATTCTCATTTTATTGTGCACCTTTATAATTACCGTACCGCTTTTTTTTCTTGCAAAAGCGACACGGCACTGAAACTAAGTGCACATCTAGAAAAAAGATGGCGTCCATTTACATTTATCTGTGCACTAAACTCTAAATAACGTGTCACTGGTGCGGGAAAAAAGCGGTATGGTAATTAGACAGGTGAATAGTAAAATGAGAATGGCCGACCTTAATAAGGTCCCTAAGGGTCCTTAAGGTGTCAGATTTTGCATGTATAAACTGTCATTTGATTGCGATCGCGAGCGTCAGAAACGTTAGGCAATAAGGCCTCTGGACGTTTACCTTAATATTGGCTAAGATTTGGCCGTTGTGGGAATTCATAATATGACTTGGCAAATTGTACGAATATGATCTTAGACCCACTTGCAGGTAAAAATAAATCTAGATTTAGTTGTTAAGCCAGGCTTAAGCTTGAAAGTTCCATACATTTTGACACTACTAAACTAAGCTTAACGCTAACTCGAGATTTAAGTGTTTCCAGCAAGTGGCCATTAGGCTTAAGAAAACATGAGGTACGTTAGTAAGTAAAGATGACTTCTATTAATATTTTTCTCAACGCCATAATTGTAGTACTGGCAACCCTATGCGGCGCAATTTATGCACTTTTTCTAGCGCGCTATTTTTAGCACATCGGAACCGATAGGCGAAGTATCGGCGCCGGCGCGTTGCTAACCACGTGGAATAGTCAAAGACAATAGCATTATAGATTAGAAATAGCACTTACCCGCGGTTTTGCCTCGTGGATAAAAAAAAAAGTTTTTTCTTTAATTGAACCCCCAGCGCATAAAAAGGGTGTTGCATGTTTTATGCCAATGTCTGTTTGTCTATCTGTGGCCTCGTGGCTCTCAAACAAATGGACCGATTTCGATGGTTTTTTTAGAGATTCCTATTATTAGAGATTATCAATTTCTAAATAGGTACAATAGACAAACACATAGCAAACATAAATCAAAACTATTTATTTACATAAAACTTAAAATACGTAAAATAAAACAAAAATAAAACCTACAATTAAAACAAATTATTCAGAGTAGCCCCCTTAGGCAAGGTCCCGAAGATGCTGATTCTTAGTCCTTTATGTTTAATTAAACTTTTTTTTCTTATTGAACTTCAAAACTTTTTTTTAGTTTAAAAATCTCTGTTTGAAAATCTATAATGTAAACAAACCTCGTTCGAATAACTTTTCCAGAGGACAAAAATTGTCTCTCTCCATGGATTTCCTTAACTAAGTTTAAAAGTGGAAAGTTTACTTTCGCATGTAATATCCATAAGGACGCGCGCTGACACCACGTGAGAGTTCGGAGAAAGCTGTGAATGCAACTCCCTGGCTTTAGGCATTTGTCCCACCACCATCAAAGAAGCGATAAGCATGATGTTTTCGCTTTTATGAAACTCGCTACACTCATAACTGTGTGTGCTCTTGACAGAGGGACCTGACGTAAGAGTGGGCACCAGCGCTCTCTTATTACTCCAGACTCCAGCACTGCGGAGTGGGAGGTGAGGCGAGAAACTACCGCACTGTTTTCCCAAGAAAGTCATGGTTGACGGTTTACTACCGATCCATAAGGGATCAACAGTATAGCGACTTAAGTAAGTTTATACTTGCAAGAAAAATCGTGCAAGTTTCATTACATTACGGCGCTTGATTAACCATTTTAAACTCGTTTGCTTTACGGGCTCGCAATGTAACATAACTTGCGTTATTATTCTTGCAGGTCTAAACTGGGGTTTAGAAGAGAAGATTCTGAAGGAATTTCAGATCAATTTCACTTTAAAGCTACGTTTCTACCATAGTAGTGCGAAGAATATCTCAACGCAACTCTACTGGAAACAGCTGAGCGGAGTGAGGATAGGTAAATGAAGCGTTTCTATTGGTTCATGAAAAACACATTCCTCGGTACACATTTTTGATTTAAACGGGTTTGTTCCCACCGAGTCACACGCTTATCTGTCACACTGTGACTCGTTGGGAATATTTTTGCTAAAAAAATCCCAACAAGTCACACTGTTACTAGATAGGATAGTTTTAATGTTTTATCTCAACGAGTCACACCCTTAACTGTCACACTGTGACTCGTTGGGAATATTTTTGCTAAAAAAATCCCAACAAGTCACACTGTTACTAGATAGGATAGTTTTAAATATTTTATCCCAACGAGTCACACCCTTAATTGTCATACTGTGACTCGTTGGGAATATTTTTGCTAAAAAATCCCAACAAGTCACACTGTTACTAGATAGGATAGTTTTTAATGTTTTATCCCAACCAGTTACATCCTTAACTGTCACACTTTAACTCGTTGGGAATATTTTTACTAAAAAAAATCCCAACCAGTCACACTTATGATTTTTATGCGAGCGAGCGAAGCGAGCGAGCAAGACGGTTCTAAGCAGAAGCGATTGGGATAGATTAGGTTTAGAAGGCTAAGGCGGGAGCTACGCTTCGCTTCGATGTTATACTAATCGTTGATCGAAGATGTTGGGTATTTTTTTAGTGTGACTGGTTGGGATTTTTTTTAGTAAAAATATTCCCAACGAATTACAGTGTGACAGTTAAGGATGTGACTCGTTTTGAACAAACGGGCTGCTTTAAACGCAGCTTAAGCTCAAGACAGCCTGAACTTCCTAACCCTTTCTGGGCACAACTTACCCTCTTATTCATAAAACTTAACAAGCCTATGTTAACTAACAAATGCTTTGTCCCTTTCTAACAACTACAAATGTCGAAGTGACAGATAAGGACAAACGAATTTTAGCGGCATTTTAACTAAAATAGGTTTGATTGTCGTTTATGAATAAGGGGGTTAGCCAGCACATTCTCGGAGCCTGGACTCGCCATTACAGGTGATGATTGATGTCGGCTTCAAACTAGTTGCGTTATCGCTAACTGTACAACAACCTGTTATGCCACCAGCTCGGCCTGCCTTGGGAAGCCGATGTGCTCATAACCTCATTTAGCTGGGCTAGGATTGATATTTATCAAGTGCGTCTGCGATTCCGAGATGGAGAGAGGTCCCAAAGGAAGAACAGCGCTGATCGCAAGACCAGAAATTTTTGCTGATTTGGGACCATTTCGTGACACGAATTTCGTACTTTTTAATATCTTTTTTTTGTTATGCTATGCGACTTTGTTACGAATAAATGATTTCTATTCTATTCTATTCTATCTGGAATCAGTGTTAGACTGAAACTCCTGGGTCTATCAAAGAATGTCGTTATGACAGTCAGTTTGTGATGATACCTAACTTAGCGGATAAGCTGTAAACAGTTCTTTTAAATACTTTTAGGGTTCCGTACCTCAAAAAGAATAAAATCGGAAACTATATGATCACTTTGTTTTCCATTTAATTTTGTCTGTCAAAATCGTGAATTTTACAATCTTTCACAATGACTGTGAAGTTATTATTATACGCATGAAAAAATAACGCTTTTATATTGGGCAAAAAGTTAATGCCCAGTTAGTTTCTTTCAGTTAACTGAGCCCGAAAAGAAAAATGTGGTTTGTTCACAAGCAGAGGGTCGTGGGTTAAAGCCCATACTCATATCTGAGTTTTTCGAAATTGATGCAAAATTACATTTGAAATTTACAATTCGCTTTATCGTAAAGGAAAACATCGTAAGGAAACTTGCGCACACCGGTGAAGAAATTTTATTGTTTGAAGTTTCTAACCTGCACTGGCCTGCGTGGGAACTACGGTCCAGCCCTCTTATTCTGAGAGGAGTCCTGCGCCCTCTAGTGGGAGATGATGATGATAGATGCAATGCAGATATGGTACGCAAAACTGACTAATTGCGAGTGACCAAAGCCTGCGCACGCGCAAGTGGGACTGCCGCCGACGTAGAGAAAGCCGCACGTCGGGTTTTGGGCGCGACCGGTTCCGCCGTTCGATCCCAGCCAACATGGACTGAGACAGTATAAAAAACCTGCCAAGTGCGAGTCGGCTCTATACTCGCGGGTTTCATTATATAAAAAAACTTTCACTTCACATGCTTGTAAACTTTGTACTTGAAAGAATGAAAGAAAGAAAAACATTTATTCGTGACATTTTACAAATTAAAGAGGAAGACAAGAAAAAGGAAATCATTATAACAATAAAGAGTTACAATACAATACAATACAAATTTTGTCACGAAATGGTCCCAACTCAGCATGATGTCAACCTTGCGGCCGACGCTGGTCTTCCTTTGGAACCATAGTTATACTTAGTTACACTGTCTATCAGCCTAGGCAACATAAAATTAAAAGAAGAAGAACAGTTTTCTAGTGACAAAGACCAAGGAATCAGGCGAAAATAGCCAAGAACAAAAAGCTTACAAAGCAATGCTATTTTTTAGATTTTTTCTAATAATGCATGTTGTATATTGATAAAAATAATAAATCTACAATACGTACTAAATAATACTATTGTAGAACTCTTGATATTTTATTAATGACTTTTAAAATATGACTCTTGATAATGAAACGCAGAAGATTATCGCAGGTTTTTTTCTTAAGCTCTTGATTCAGACTGACACAAATACGAATTCCACAAATATTATAAATGCGAAAAGAAGACATACAAATGTCTGTTTGTTTGTTTATTACTTCATCACGTCTAAACCGCTGAGCTGATTTAGATGAAATTCGGCATACAGATAGTTTGAATCTCGGGGAAGGACATAGTTTTTATCCTGGAAAATTGCATAGTTCCCGCGAAATAGTGAATACCGAATTTTAATCGGACGGAGTCGCAAGTAACGACTCCTAACTTACTTGTAATATAATCTGTGATAGCAGTTCATGAAAAAGTTTCTATCAACCCTCGCCTGCGGCTCGGGTGAATATAAATTTATTTGGAGAGACCACGAATTTGCATGACCCTTTGAGTACGGAACCCTAAAAACGCAATTAAAATAATAAAATAAAATGTGGGCAACTCATGACTTATATTCATTATCTTGTCAGGATAAGTCGTAAAAGGATGGAATAAGGAACGAAGTGATAAAGGCTGAGGGATATAGTCATTGGTTGATAAAATCTACTCTGAAAATTCAAAAAAAAAAATCAGTCCACCAAAAAATGGTGCTTTGGTGAAGACTTTTCTTAGGCAACTTCAAGGATTTCAATTTATTATGACAAATTAGTTTGGCTTGTCGAACACACATTTTACACTTTTGAATAGTTCCTTATATTTCAGCCAACGGCTATTACTTACTGAAAATTATTAAATTAAGTAGCTTGTAATAATAATTTATATATTAGAATAATTTAACAAAACATGGCATGTAATAATCATTACCAATAAATGAGTATGAGTATGAGTATGATGACTAGTGAATTAGTCAGTTGAAGTGCCAGTGGGCTGGTCATACTGGCGAAGAACCGTCAGCCGCTGAAGTAATTGAGTTCTTGAGTGAAGACCGGGTCTTGGCAAACGCAGTGTAGGACGCCTTCCAGCCAGTACCACTACCATGAGTGACAATGACCGTACTCGATAGCGACGGCGTAAATTATTGTAGAGGCGCTGTACAATACCACTACCATGAGTTTACCATGACCGTACTCGATAGCGACGGCGTAAATTATTTGTAGAGGCGCTGTACAATACCACTATCATGAGTTTACAGTGACCGTACTCGATAGCGATGGCGTAAATTATTTGTAGAGGCGCTCTACAATACCACTACCATGAGTTTACAGTGCCCGCACTCGATAGCGACGGCATAAATTATTTGTAGAGGCGTTGCAATTCTCCATACAAATAATTTACGCCGTCTCTATCGATTACGATCACTGTAAACTCATGGTAGTGGTACTGGTGGAGTGACGTTCTGCGAAAGGCTGCTGGTTGAAGCTGGATTCGTTAAGCCGGAAATTATGGGCGGTGGTGATCTCTTACCATCAGGAGACCCACATGCTCGTTTGCCATCCAGTCGCTGAAAAAAAGCCGTGGTGGTCTATATACTATATTAAGAAGACTAGTAAGTGTTTTAATTGTGTTATGACGCACATATTACTTGATTTTTTTCGTAATGGCTACGGAACCCTATCTTGGGCGTGTCCGACATGCTCTTGGCCGGGTTTTTATTCGTAGGCTAGGGTGGAAGTGATAAATAGTACAAGTAGTTAAATGATATTGTAATGGATAACTCACGTATTAAATCGAGTTAAAATTGAGAGTGCGCGTGTTGCGGCAGCCGCCGAGTCGCGTGCTCCAGTGATGGGTTTCGAAATAACCCGAAACATGTCGAGCTAAACTCGATTTAAGACGTGAGTTATCCGTTACATTTAATATGAGTGAGTGTCACGGTAGTTTCATGATCAAAAGTACAAGTAGTTATAGGCGAAATAATAAAATTGACACTTTTTAGATGATTCGCGCTGATAAGTGTGCATGTGTTGGTAATTGGTAGCTTATCGGAGCGATAAGATACGCCGTCTCATTGATATTTGGGGGGGTTTAAGATAGTTCTAATATTGGTATAATTGTATTTATTTTACTTTTGTTCGATTTTGTAACTCAAGGTTGTTTAATTAAATTAAATATTCTTTATTTCGGACAGCATCCATAGGGTTTTTTTTTATTCGACTAGATGGCAAACGAGCAAGTGGGTCTCCTGATGGTAAGAGATCACCACCATCCATAAACATCTGCAGCACCAGGGGTATTGCAGATGCGTTGCCAACCTAGAGGCCTAAGATGGAATATCTCAAGTGCCAGTAATTTCAACGGCTGTCTTACTCTCCACGCCCAAACACAACAGTTACCCATACTAATCCACTGTCGGCGTGACTGATAGGTACAGTCAGCTGCAGAGAAAAGGTACCCCCCTGTAATGGCAGTAGTATGGATACCGCCGTTACAGGGGGGTACCTTTTCTCCGCAGCTGACTGTACATTTATGCCAAATTACAGCTTTCTAGTACTAACGCTCTCTAAGCATAGCCGCGGACAGACCTGACAGACATACAGACAGACAGACGGACAGACAAGGCGAAACTATAAGGGTTAATAGTGACTACGGAACCCCAAAAAAGGTACTAGTTTAATTTTTAGTTTTACGCAAAGTTCGACATTGGGCGCCGGGTGCGTCGGTGTCACTCCGCTAATTAACTGAGGGCGCGGCAGGGCGCGCCGGGGGTCAGGGGGGGGAGGCTCTCCATTACACGCTGTTTATTGTGACAATTATACCTTGTACCTGTAGGGGTGGCGCTGATGAAAATTAAGTTATGTACGCACCGCAGGCTGCGAAAGTATATAAATATGAAAGTTTGTAAATCTGTTTGTTTGTTTGTTACCTCATCACGTCTAAATTGCTGAACCGATTTAGATGAAATTTGGTATACAGATAGTTTGAGTCCCGGGAAAGGAGATACGATAGTTTTTATTCCGGAAAATTGCATTGTTCCCGAGGGATAGCGACAATTGTTGTGGGCCAGTATTGAATATTTACCACTTAACGAAAGCTTTCGTTGTGCATAGCTTGTCACCATGGGCCGGTTTTTTCTTAGATTCATTAACCCCCATAACAAGCGGTAAAAAATATATCACAGAATGCAAAAACTTCCTCTTGTCATAAACCTTTCGTGGCCCCCAATATATTATCTAGACAGGACACCGAATTTTTAAATTTTGAAACTTAATTTTCGCCTGTATCGCTAGGACGCGTGCCGTTTCATTTTTGCTCAGTGCGTCCTTTTCTGACTAACCCATTAAGACAGGGATGCAAGCGTGCAATTCTTAAGACACGTGCCGTTTCAATTGTCGCTCAGTGCGTCATTTTCTAACTAACCCAGTAGGACAGGGATGCAAGAATGCGTGTACAATTGTGGGCTATGCGAAGCTGCGACGTCTGTTGCCAAGAGTGAACTTGTGATTAAGGAAAATGCTAATGTAGCCTTGATAGAGGCCGTTGATATGCTCGTTACAACCACAACACAAATTCCGATTAGCATTTTGAATGGCGGACGGAGCACCTGCTGCTCGACCGAAGTCACATTCCGGGCATAGCGCGCTAGTACGAAATAGTTCTACGTTAAATTAGTAATAATGTATTTTTGATATTGCATAAAATAAAATCTTCGTCTAAGACCAAGGTAATCAGGTGTCAACAGCCACAAACAAGAAAGTTTCTACATTAATTTTTTTAACAATTTTTAATTTTTATCAATCTAAAAAATAATCAAATTAATCAAAATAGATCAATAAAATTAAAAAATCTATAGTTATAATATGCATGAACAATGAAAGGTACACAGTAAGTGAACTAATGATTCCACTGTTGCCATTTCATTCCCTCGCCATCGATGTGAAAAGCAGAGTGTAAAAATCTAAAATTATGTCTGTCTATCCACCATCGCCGTACCGGCTCGGGTGGCTATATGAACGACTAGGTTTAAAATGTTCTTGTTTTATGCTCTTGTTGTACAATCTACTATTGTTTTAGTTTTTATTTTTATTTTACGTAAGTTTTTTAAGTCTAGTATAGTTTTTATTTTTATTTAATGCATCATTCATTTTATTTTTTTAACTGTCGATAAATTCATGCTCCGACCAATCATAAAAAACTGTATTTATGACCGAATGTTTCCTTATAAATGGCTGCGGAGGCAACCCTGCCAACGCCGCGCCTGCTGCCATCATTCACGAAACTAGCCCCGCGCCCGCGCACCTCGCGTTTAGGCATAGATCCTTATTAATACTAGGTCGGACACGGAAAGGGGCGCGCACTCAATACGCTACGTTTGGACCATCCCCACTTGTCGCTGACCAGCCAGGGCTACATCGAAACTCGAAACTCGAAGTTCGTATTGTACCGTCCCTCTCGCTCTCGTATTAAATAGTATAGGGGGCTGTTTCACCATCCATTGATTAGTGTTAACTGACGATTAAATATCATTTAACCGTCAGTTAACACTACAACAACAACCCCTAAGTGTCAGAGGGACCGCACGACACGAACTTCGAGTTTCGAGTTTCGTACTAGCCCTGCAGTATGGAATGTCTTTATGTAGTTCATCTTCTTTATCATCCCAGCCCAGGCTTCCTCTCAGAATAAGAGGGCTTGGGCCGTAGTTTCCACGCGGGCCCAGTGAGAATTGGGAACTTCACGCACAATATTCAAATTCAAATCATTATTCAGCAAATAGGCCGCAATGGGAACTTATACAGGTATTTTTTTTTTTAACCTATTGAATTTTATTACTTGACAGGTTTGTTCAATTTTCCTAACGATATTTTCCTCTATCGTAAAGCTCAAGGTAAGGGTAAGTTAAAAGTCGTGGTAGCCTAGTGGCTTGACCTGTCGCCTCTCAAGCAGAGGGTCTTGGGTTCAAATCCCAGCTCGCACCTCTGAGTTTCTCAAAATTCATGTACGCAATTTACCACGAGCTTTGCGGTGAAGGAAAACATCGTGAGGAAACCTGCACAAACCTGCAAAGCTATTCAATGGTGCGTGCGAAGTTCCCAATCCGCACTGGGCTCGCGTGGGAACTATGGCCCAAGCCCTCTCATTCCGAGAGGAGGCCTGTGCCCAGCAGTGGGACGTAGGTATATAGGCTGAGATGATGAAGGGTAAGTTAAGTAAATTCAGAGGTGTGAGCCCGGGTCAGAACCCACGTCCTCTGTTTAAGGGTCATAGGGCAAATTACTAGTTAAGCCGGCACACACGTTAGGTTATAATCGATAGTTATGCCTCCGCAGTTCATTTGTCCAGGCATTAAAAAACATTATTTTTGAAAATGCCACGACTGCGGAATAGTGCGAATAAACTCGTTCAAGTGGATTAATTAGTATGAGACAAAGAGACATATTATGTAGGTACCTACCTACTTAATGATTAATAATGAAATTGGACAATGTGGGAGAAGAGTTTTAGAAGTGTGCAGTCAAAAAAAATAAATCATGTATTAGGGTGGAAACTTTTCTTCATCAATTTCGTCATGATTTCTTTAGCACTTGTAAGAATAAGTTCAATGAGACTCTATATAAAGGGTCCACGGAAAGAACATGTCTAGTCACCTAAGCAACTTTTTGAGTTATAGTGGTTTGAAAGTTAGTTATCACGAATAATTACTATGGTTACCATTTAATTTTCTTTAAAAGTAAAAAAAAAATACAATTTACAATGTTTCCAGATTATTTAATTCAATGGTAAGTCATAGTACTTTGCGAGCTCTACATTTTGAGATTAAAATCTCAATAAGAGTAAATTTTAAAACAATATAAACGCGGATCCGATGTTTATAACAGTGTTGTCCTTCATAATGTGATGCTCCAAAGGCTAGCGTCTCCTCGCCAAATGGTATAATAATCCCTAGTATACAATTTATTGTATATGCTGCTTTGTCTAAATAGGTCGGTTGCTTAATTACGTTGCGAGCAATAGCTTCAGCATGTAGCGAATCTTACGCACATGTTTTGAGTGCTCCAAATGTCAATGAACTCTTAAATTAGATGTCCATTGACTATGTGTACGATACTATATCTCTATGTTAGTCGAGCAAATAGGTGTTTTATAAATTTTTATCACAGTTCGAAATTATAATGTTAAGGATTATTGTCTCATTTGTATGTATTTAAGTGAAAGTGGCATATTTCATGTCATAATAATTAAAATTTTGGGTGGTAAAAGTAGTTCCTTGGTAATTAGACTAAATACAACAAAAAACTGGCCAAGAGCGTGTTGGACACGCTCAAGATAGGGTTCCGTAGCCATTACGTAAAAAGTCAAGTACTTAATATTTCTCTAAGGATTCGTATCGTCGTGACTGATATGTATATTCATGCCAAATTATAGCTTTATAGTACCTAACGGTCTCTGCGATCAGCTGCGGACGAACAGACAGACAGACGGACAGACATGGCGAAACTATAAGGGTTTCCTAGTTGACTACGGAACCCTAAAAAGCCGTGGTGGCTTAGTGATTAGATCTATGACCTCTCAAGCAGAGGATCACATCGATTTTCGATTTTCGTAGTAGCGCCCCTTGGCCCTGTACTACGAAGTGCAAAATTCGAAATTTTTATCTTGCCGTCCCGCTTATGTTTATATTGTTTAATACGAGAGTGAGAGGGACGGTATGATAAGAATTCTGATTTTTAATTTCGTAGTAGCCTCCCTGCTCTAATTACAGACGTGGCGACTCGGCCCAATTTACGGTGCTCGCGCGCAGCGATAAGAGGTCGCGCGATAACCCCTACCGACCGGACGAATCAAATTAACTCTTGTTGTTGTTGCCTTTGAGTTGTTTTTGCAATAACAATGCTCATATCACTGTTGACAAATGCACATCGTTTTTAAGGTCCCGGATAATTTTAGCTCGATCGATTGCGACGGATCGGAACAAACATCAAGGCGTTCGTGGGCGTTTTAAAAAAAAATGTACCCTTTCTTTATTGTTTTGAAATTTTGTAGAAAATATGGTTTTTCCTACTCGAAATCAAGAGCACAATCGATTCTGATCGTTTAAAAAATGTCCCCATTTTTTCATAGAAAATTTTATGAGTCAGTTTTGTCACGCCCATACTGAGTGTATGAAAAAACAGTTTTTTTTTGTTACATTTTTTTAAACTATCGGAATGGATTCTACTCTTGATTTTGAGTAGTGAGTAGTTTATTAAAGTCTCAAGAATTACATCGTTATCTTCGTTTACAATATATGAAGAATACTTGTGCAAATTTTAATGTCTCTAGACTTGCGCATGTGGTGCGTCTGGGCACATGTGCCGCCACTTAACACTAGATCAGCCACGAGGTGAATAGCAATAAATACTTTTATGAATGAACGCGCGACGTGTAGGCAACGCGATTACAATGGCGGTTTGGTAAACGCCCTAGTGTTTGACAAGCCAAATGTCCCTAATGACAACTTGCTGTCATCTCTATCGATAACTTACTTATTTATTACTGAGGAACTAACAGCTATAAATAACAAAATAAATTGAAAATACAAACCGAAACATAGATGCACAGAAAAACCAGAAAAATAAGACCAACACTGGAAATCGAACCTAGGTCCTCGGCATTCTGTGCCGCGTGCTATACCGCTACACTACTGCTGGTCAATGGCACAGACACAGACACACAGGCGGCGACAGACAGACAGGCGGTGTGGTGTAGCGGTATAGCATGCGGCACGTCAGTCACGACCTGCCTCCGCCGTCAGTGTGTTTTTAATCTTAAACATTCTAAAATAATAAGAACAACAATGTAATTTATAACCCCCGAAAGAGGGGTGTCATAAGTTTGACCGCTATGTTAGTCTGTGTCTGTGTGTCTGTCTATGGCACCGTAGCTCTTAAGCGGGTGGACTGATTTGAATGCGGTTTTTTTTATTTGATAGCAGGTTTTCAAGTAATGGTTCTTAGACATGTTTCATCAAAATCGGTTCAGACGTTTTTGAGATATTGAACTTTAAAGTTTTTTGGCATTTTCCAACTTTTTGTTGGTTAGTTTATAGGAATAATATACTCGAGATCGAGAGTAAGGTCCTGCAAAAAATATGAACGAAGTTTTTTTGGATTTGTAGGCACCAATTTTACTAACAGAATATAAGTATGAATTGTAGGTATGGTATTGGTGTAACAAACGTCAAGCTATTATTAAACAAATCATACGAGTGACTCTGAATGCTATATTCAGTATTATCAGGAAATTTTGCAGGATGACCTCATGGGCGCATGACCTGATAACAATGCGGTATAATTCTAATTGTGTGCATTTAGGCATTTAATATAGTGTTTTACAAGCTTTTATTTAAATTGCAACGTTCGTATGTTTGTGTTGTGGTTTTAAAGTTAGCATATCTTTTTTTGGACTCCTTCCTGGTAGGTTCCTAATACCTACTATTGATTTAAAAAAAAAACGCCAGCAAAAATAAAAAAAACGCCCGAAAAAAAGGCCGCCAAAAAAAGACAACTAAAAAGTAAAAAATAATTATGCACTACCTAGCTGTTGCCCGCGACTTCATCTGCGAACAATTCGTTTATCCCTATCCCGCTGGGACTATGCTGATTTCCCGCAAAATTAGCCTAAGTTAATTTAGTATAAATACCTAGTAATATTTTTTTTATCTAAGCGTCGTCGGTGTCGGGGGACCGCTAAGGTTTAACAGGAAACTAAAGTACATATACGTATGTTGTATTTTTCAAAGTATTAACCTTAGCGGTCCCCCGACACCGACGACGCTTAGATAAAAAAATTATTACTAGGTATTTATACTAAATTAACTTAGGCTAATTTTGCGGGAAATCAGCATAGTCCCAGCGGGATAGGGATAAACGAATTGTTCGCAGATGAAGTCGCGGGCAACAGCTAGGTAGTGCATAATTATTTTTTACTTTTTAGTTGTCTTTTTTTGGCGGCCTTTTTTTCGGGCGTTTTTTTTATTTTTGCTGGCGTTTTTTTGTCGGGGGTTTTTAGGGTTCCGGAGCCAAAATGGCAAAAACGGAACCCTTATAGTTTCGCCATGTCTGTCTGTCTGTCTGTCTGTCTGTCCATCCGCGGCTTTGCTCAGAGACTATCAATGTTAGAAAGCTGTAATTTTGCACGAATATATAAGTAAACTATGCCGACAAAACAGTACAATTAAAAATTCAAAAACAATTTTTTTTAGGGTACCTCCCATAGACGTAAAGTGGCGGTGATTTTTTTTTTCTCATCCAACCCTATAGTGTGGGGTATTGTTGGATAGGTATTTTAAAACCATTAGGGGTTTGCTAAAACGATTTTTCGATTCAGTCATTTGTTTGCGACATATTCAACTTTAAAGTGCAAATTTTCATTAAAATCGAGCGTCCCCCCCCCTCTAAAATCTAAACCGGTGGGTGGAAAAATTTGAAAAAATTCAGGATGGTAGTCAGTATATTAAACTTCCAAGGAAAACTATAGCGGCTAAGTTTGCTTGAGAATTATTAGTAGTTTATGAGTAAATAGCAGCGTAAGGTATAAAATATACCTATACTTCGAAGATTCCGTATAAAGTACGAAAGCCTTAGAAAAATATTACTTAATTTTTTCGTAATGGCTCCGGAACCCTATTTTGGGCGTGTCCGACACGCTCTTGGCCGGTTTTTTAAATTTTAAATTTAAGTTTTTTATTTTATTTCACGATTTTTAAACTTTGGCATATTTTTTTTAAGTGTACTAGTGTGTTGAATATCCTGGCTGCAGCATCAGCTCATCGCGTTGCCACCATTGCATTGTAGTTTTTTTATTTTAGTTTTTTTATTTCATGTTTTTTAAACAGCTCGTCGTGTTGCCACCACTTCATTGTATGTAGAATCAATTACTGATCAAAACGAATCCAAACACGACATATGTGCTATCATTTTTTATAGTGTACTAGTGTGCTGGATATCCTGGCTGCAGCATCAGCTCATCCTGTTGCCACCATTGCATTATATGTACAATCAAATACTGATCAAAACGAATCCAAACACGATATATCTGCTATGGTTTTATCAAGAGTGTACCGACTAGTGTTCTGGATATCCTGGCTGCAGCATCAGGCCGAAAATTACATAATCTTGCATAGTTATATAGCATACATGGGTGTTTCAAATTTTAGGTCCCAAATATGTTTGAAAGTAAAGTAAATAACCATTATGCGTCTAAGATTGCGCCTACCGCAGCGAACAAAAGAGCTGATGATCTTGAAACGGCTGAACCGATTTTGATAAAACATGTCTAAGAACCATCGCTAGAAAACCAGCTTTCAAATAAAAAAAACCGCATTCAAATCGGTCCACCCGTTTAAGAGCTACGGTGCCACAGACAGACACACAGACAGACACACAGACAGACATACAGACAGACACACAGACAGACACACAGACAGACACACATAGCGGTCAAACTTATAACACCCCTTTTTTGCGTCGGGGGTTAATAAAGTTCAGTGACAGTACTATAAAATGATCTGGGAGTGAATCTCTGTATAATATATATTTTGGATGACAATGCAAGTACAGTCAACAGAAACTTGTACACTAAAAATAAACAAAAAAATTCAGGAGATATCCTCAGCTGTTATCCGTTAAAGCGCAATTTAACTTAAAATGAAACTGGATTAATAAACTTAGATAGGTAAGTCAAAACATAAACATCGATCTTTTAATTCTATAAACCGCAAAGTCATCATGTCAGCCGAAAGACATCCACTGCTGGACATAGGCCTCCCCCAAACCGCAAAGTAAATCCCCTGAATCTAAGTGTTTATATCATAAGTTTTTTGTACTGATTTATGGTGTGAAATAAAGAATATTTGTATTGTATTGTAGAATAACTCGATTTGCAATGTTAGAAAAGAAAAATAACACTGAAAAAAAGTATAGCTGAACTAGTTTGGCTGCTTGACGTTTAGCCAAAATTTACTAATTAGGAACCAAAATTTGTGCTAATAACTGATTTTGTAAGACATCACCTAACTCTTAGCTACGTACTAGTAGGCCTTAGTTTGTAATCACTCAAGCTATGTTACAAGCAACAACTTTTTGTTACTGTTAACAACTTTTTTTTTTTCAGTGAACTGCCACCCGGTTTTTACTTTATGCCATAACATTGAACAAACTAGACCACATTGTATTCTGTAATTATTATAGTAAGTAGTACTTATACTTGGTTTGGATAGGTATTGAACTAAATGTAAACCAACTTCAGCTGCCATATTTGGTACAATTCAAGGATTTTAAACATTTTACATATCTATCACTGTAATACAAACTAGACCTAGACTAGTGTATTTCAATACAGAAATGTAATTGTTTAGATAGTCTAAAGGGGGAATTTTAATATTTAAGACAGTGGCGTTGTTTTGTTTACATTTAGTTAAAAATCTATCCGAACCAAGCATACCTACCTATTCACATTGATAACAATTTGACCTTCAAAGTCAACAATGATAACTTGATTTGAATGAATTTGACTTTGATTTGAAAGTCACGTCTACGATGACCAGCATGACTTGCTGTTTGTACAACTACTATGAAGGTTTAGAGAACGGAAGAAATATCGCGTGACATGCACTACATTGCTGCCGATGAACGATCCCTCATTAATCCACAGCTTCAGAACCCCGCAATGTAACGAAACCAGACCGATATTTCCTGCATCATAAATGGCCTTTTACAGATGAAAAGAAATGTTACACGTTCAGGTGTTGTATGGTTTAGAATGAAAAAGTATTGTGAAAAATTACGTCACATCTGGATATATTTGGATAGTATTTATACTCCGTTCAATTTAAGATTTGAATTAACGGTCAAATTGTAACACACGTTTCTCGGTATTTCGAACACAAATGGACTAAAAATACCAGATGTACATTTATTAGCGGTATTTATTATCTTTTTGCTACAGAAATTAACACAATTCTAAATAGTTTCGTTGTTTCATTTAAAAACGTGTGTAAATTTTACCGTTAAGTTTCAAATGTTAAAATGAATGGAGTATAACGTAAGAATAGATCAGTACCTATTGAAGTGGGAATGGATGAGTCACATCGCTGGAGGATCGAAAAACCTTTGGGGGAGAAAAGTCTTCGACTGGTGACTACGAACGGGGAGACTAAGCGTTGGCAGACCTCCCACTAGCTGGCTTGACGATATCGAGAGAGTTGCGGGCAACCGGTGGATACAAGTGGCGGGTTTTCATTCATAGTGGAATTCTAAGGGCCTTGTGTTACAGACGTCTTCCGGCTGATGATGATGATGATGAGTATTTAATGTGAGCTTGGCAGTAGGCTATATGCCGAATTTACGTGCGCATAAATAAGAAAATATTAGCAGTGAACTGATATGCACAGGAAAATTACACACAAAATTCAGGTTAAAAATACAGTCATTATACAAAACAACATATAGGAAAAAAAGTATTTTACGATTAGTGCAAAACAACGAACGCTCTTCCTACTAATCCATACTAATACTAATATTATAAATGCGAAAGTGTGTTTGTATGTTTGTGTGTTTGTCCGCCTTTCACGCCATAACGCCGATTTTTGGCACATAGATAGTTTATGGGCCCGAGAGTGGCATAGGCTACTTTTTATCCGGGAAAAATGCACAGTTCCCGAGGGAACAGCGCGCGATAACCGAATACCACGCGGGCGGAGCCGCGGGCAAAACCTAGTATAATCAATGCTGGTGTGTAGATAGCTCGAAGGTGACCTTAGCCTCTGGACATATAATGAAACCAAGACTGATACTTAGCAATGTCTTAAATAGTTATTTTGCTTAATTAGACAAAAAAAATCAAATCAAATCATATCATCCAAATACACAGGCTGCTCCAAAGTGATATAATAAAAACCGTTAGTTTTTTTGTAAATATTGGACTGATTGTTATGATACTTTGCAGTTTGGTTTTAAATATCTTGCTAAGCCAGTAGTATTCGTATTTGTCCAGAGGCTAAGGTCACCCAGTAGAGTAACACATAGGCCATTTATCGCTAAGATTATTACAGACACAATTTTGCACGATTGTTCATCATAGGTACGACTTGATACAACGTAGAATGTAATTTTTTTGGAACTGCCATAAAATTTAGTAAGATCGCCAGGTCTATTAGTTTATTGGTCATACGTTTTATATTAAGGCAGTCGTATTATAACATAAAAACTGGTAAATTAATTAACTTTAACCGAAGTTTTAATACCATTAAATTACAGTAAAAGGTAACCACAGACATGTATTAAACACATGTCATGGTGCTAGACAAGCTATTGGCAATGTTGATGAAATTTGTTTATCACCATTTTGGCATGAAAATTTAGAAACGCTTGAAACTTTTTATATCAATAGGAATAACCTTTCTAATTAAAAGAAAAAAATATCAGATTTTTAAGTAGCATAAATTAATAAAAAAAAATGAAAGAGTTTTCTTTACCGCCAAATTACGACAGTCCGGTCGGTCACGGGTTGTTTCATAGTCCAGAATAAAAAAAAAAAAAAAAAAAGAATGTGTCTTTGACTCGATCGTTTTGACAGGTGACACTCTTTACCGGGCTCAATAATACTGACATGGAAATACCGACTCTGTTTTTCATGTACACGCCCATTGAAACTGACATGAGCGTTTGACCCAATGCATTTGGTGTCAAACGCAGCGTTTATCGCATAAAACAACCGAACGCTTAATAGAGATCCGTGGGCAGCGAGTGTGGTTTGTCCATTAACAGTAGCATGTCGCAGCGGTTCCTCGCGGTGCCGACCACTGGGATTACAAAACATGCGAAGTAACTACTTGTACAATTACTATTCTACCTTTTTAATTAAAAAGGACGTTATCTTCGTTTATGAGTAATATGAGTATGTCAAAGTGTTTCTGCCTTAGAATGGGTGCGTATCGAATCGCATAATTTTTGAAAGTCATAATGTATTTTTGTCATAATTTTGTTTGTTATTTTTTTTTCGCCGGAACCGGTTTATTTTTCAGAATTTTGAATAATCACCTATAGAATTATATAATTAGGTTAAGTTAAGTTTGTTTTATAAAAATACTGAACAATTGATGGATTCAGAGAAAAAATAACTATACCCAGCGGCACAAAATTTGGCCCACTCTTCGTTCAAAATTACCGATTCCACATACATTTTTAGGCCAGATTTTTTGCCGCTCAGTATATGACAAATAATACATTATGACAAACATTAAATTATGACTTTTAACAATTATGCGAGCTAATATGGACCTCCTCAAAATCCTTCATTTGATTACTTCATTATCTGTTTGTGTATATGTCACACCTCCTCCAATGGACGAATAGATGGCGAACCACAGTAACAATAAGTACTTACTGCATTAGAACATGTTTGAATCAACTGAGACATATTAAGAATTATGGTGAATTTTAATACATTTTAACTATCCCAGGCGAATATTTACATGTAAACTCCAGTACAGTGCCGTGTCACGACACGGTCGCCGTTATAGCAGGGGAGCCTATAATGCCAAATGAAGACTTAATCAAGCGTCCCGGAGCCTGTTAGATTTTGTAAATTAGTTGATAGGAAGAAAAAAGTTATAAAGTCCTTTCTAGTTGTGGGGGAAGCATCTACGGATTTAAAAAAAAAATACATGAAAACACTTCAGCGTGTTAGATATTGTAGTCTATAATACTCTGATACCGGAAACATAGAAAAGTAGAGAATAAAAAAAAACAATACGTCAGATCCTGAAAATGCTCCCATTCAAAATACTGACGCTTCGGAAGTGACACAAGCTAGTAACGAATTATAGAAAGTACAAAAAAAAACACATTATTGGTGTTATGGATCTACTCAGGCAGGACGTTAATAGCCTTCCTTATGTTCATATGGCACGCTTGACTAAATCCCAAAATCCCGTCTTGGGCTCCCCTACTATCACGGTGACGTGACGCGCCGGGCCCCGGTTGCTATCCGGCCGGCCGCGGGCGGTGGCTCACTAATTACATTAACGCCATATTTCAACGACATAATCAACGTTATGTAAATAAGTAGGGCAGAATGAAAAAATAATGCTCATCCATTATGCTTGTCATGGTCGGCTCACACGAATTTGCGCAGGCGTTGTCCGAAAGAGTAATTGTCTAAAAAGGAATGAATCAAAAACTAAAATTATAAATCACTGAAAAGAAGGAATTTGCTCGAATATTTACATACATACAATAGATCACAATTCAGTGACGATTATCTGACGTATCGCATAAATATTTCACTTATAGATAAAACTAATTTTATATTCTTCAAGCAAAAAACCTTTATATTTCAATATGTTAATTTTACGATAGCACTTTTTATAAAAAAAATGTATTCTTTTCAAACCTTCACATGAATAGAATCTGACTTCTAACCTAACGTTATCCCGTGAATTTGACTATTCGAAATTAGAATAGACGTTGTAAAAAGTGAAAATTTTAAATTCTAATTTTGTATTTGGAATACCTAGAAGCATGGCCGTGACCTCGTGAGCTGTTTATACGACAGGTGTGACATTAAAGCTGAGTAGTTTTTTGAGTCCGTTAGGGTAGCCGGTAGATATTTTATCAACACCCATATAGTAAATCCTCCGTTATGCGTTCAAAAACCATAGATAATGACCAGCATTACGACATTGGATTCTATTATGACATCTATATCATAATGAGATTTCATACAACATTACAGTACCGGGGCGCGCCGCGACGCGCGCACGAGCAGCAGCAGATCGTCACGGGCGCAGCTCATGGGGCAGACATACCCTACCTAGTTAGTTCTCGTTAATGTAGGTCATTCTCAATGATTCGCGGAACACATGATAGAAGATTTAATATACGTTACGGATGTAGATAAAATATTGTATGCAACTGTACGTAATTAGGCCTTAAAACACTCCTGTGAACCTATTATGAAACTTGGCTATCACACGTATTTTAAGGACCCCTATTACGATACAGTTGCATAAATAACTATTGTATTCAGGCGGTATACTACAAAGTGCAAAATTCGAACTTGTAACAAAAGTAACAGCTACGAGTATGTAGAGACAAACTAATAAATCTAACAGGAGCGTAACGAACGTTTACAAGGGATTAATTCATAAACTACCATTTACTTCTTATACTGTCGCATTTAATGAAGAAAGAATAGCCAAAAACATAAAAGTATAGTCAAATTCTGCGGCAACTTACTTTTTACGTTTATTGCGGTAGTCTCTATATGAAACGGCACGAACTTTCCATAAGCGAATAAAAATTAGAATACCCAATAATTTGCAATTAGGCTTAATGGTTGCCGTAACTCAGTCTTCGTAGAGCCCTGCAGGGCTACTACGAAACTCGAAACTTGAAGTTCGTGTTGTATCGTCCCTCTGACACTTATACTATTTAATACGAAAGCGAGAGGGACGGTAAGATACGAACTTCGATTTTTCGAACTTCGGAGTAGGCCCTCTGGTTGTTGCGTGCGGTCGCTAATAGAGGCCGGCCCTCGGTCAGCGACCCCCAAATATGATATGTCACCTCGCCCTTCTTACCTACCGGCTTAGTCCGAAAGCAATAGATATAAAATGAAAACTGGATATCAGCGAATTGAATTTGCGTGAAGGAGATTGTACTTTTTTTGACTGTGCCTCCCATATTTAGATCAGACATTTTTTATAACAATAAGGAGGAGTCCTTTAGGGAATCGGGGAGCTTGGATACTTCGTAAATTTTCATGTAGGTACGGAAAACATAAAAAAAATAGTTATAGATACCTGCTAGAACTCATGCAACCAGACCATTCATATTGACATAATTACATGATAGGTAAAGTTTAGAAAACTTATTATTTAATTTAAGATTTATTGCCCCTAAAACTTAATTCGAAATAAATTTAGTGCCAAAATTTGTGCCAATACCACAATAAGAAATTAGTTAAAACCAAGTTCGATTATTTCTTTACCTTCACAGACATACACAAAATACATCAGTTACAAGCAAAACTAATAAATAATAATAGCCTGTTAAAAATGCAATTTAATTCACATCTTGACACATCCGCAAACAAACAGGGACAGAAAGACAAACAGTCGAAGTCAAGCAATATCGACGGTTGACCCTTCGACCCCCTATTTTTAGGCCATTTTAACTAGCACGGCGCGGTCGGTATAGGAAATAGGGATGTTGACGCCAAGTTGACGCCATTATTTGACATTTACTCGTAATTTGATTTAAATTGATTTTTATTTTCTTGTGACTTTAATTATAAAATATCACTGATTATTATTAATTTTCAATTTTAATTTTGAACAGAACTAACATAGTTTGTAAGTGTGTAATACTAACAAATTAATGGATCTATGCAGTCTGAAAAATAAACGAATTATATATTAAATAATTCGAAGGCACAACTCCATTAAACAATTTTAGCCCTGAAAACCAGATTAATTTTCGATTTACTGTAAAATTAGATTTTTTGTTGCGTTAAAACAAATAAATAGTTAGTTGATTGAGTTGGCGGATAATCCATACTAATATTATAAATGCGAAAGTGTGTTTGTATGTTTGTGTGTTTGTATGTTTGTCCGTCTTTCACGCCGTAACGGAGCGAGTTTATGGACCCGAGAGTGACATAGGCTACTTTTTATCCCGGAAGAATGCACAGTTCCCGAGGGAACAGCGCGCGATAACTGAATACTTACCACGCGGGTGGAGCCGCCGGCAAAAGCTAGTGACGTCATAAATCGCTATTGCCATTGAAACTACGGGAGAATTGTGTTTTAACAGCTCATAAAAAGTACGTCAGTTGATTGGTGGTGTCAACATCCCTATTGACGTGACGCAAAATGGTCACATTAAACATTATAAGTAGATGCGTCAACCTTTTTTAATTCCACTCGTGAATTGGTCAAATGGTAATGAGATGGTAAACAGAACTACAAATTAGTTTTGATATGCAGCGAGTTCGACTTTCTAACTTTTTTTTTATGCGACTGGATGGCAAACGTGCAAGTGGGTCTCCTGATGGTAAGAGATCACCAGGGGTATTGCAGATGCGTCGCCAACGTAGAGGCCTAAGATGGGATACCTCAAGTGCAAGTACTCGTAATTTCACCGGCTGTCTTACTCTCCAAAAATTGTTCCCATACACGTAAAGTAGGGTTTTTTTTCTCATCCAATCTTATAGTGTGGGGTATCGTTGGATAGGTTTTTTGAAACCATTTGGGGGTCGTTATAACGATTTGTCAATTGAGTGGATTGTTTGCAAAATATTCAACTTTAAAATAGAAAAATTCTTAAAAATCGGGCGTCTCTATCCCTCTAAAATCTAAACCGGTGGGTGGAAAAATTTGAAAATTCAGGATGTTAGTAAGTATATCAAACTTACAAGGAAAACTAGAACGGTTACGTTTTCTTGAGAATTATTAGTAGTACTACGGTATAAAATATACCTACTTAAATACGAAATCCTTCGAAGTAGGTATATGACATAATTTTTTCGTAATGGCTATGAAACCCTATTACGGGCGTATCCGACACGCTCTTGGCCGGTTTTTTAAGTTTCCTATCTACGCTATTGGATGAATAGAAACGCACGTTGCGTTCTATCGTCAACTGAATTAACCTAGAAATGTATGAACTCTATTAAATAGATCTGAGCCATCACCAGCTTCTAATAACACGCATTACCATAGCTGCCTCCGGATCGAACCTGTTCTCGGCCTTAGAAAGTGTGTGTCAATCGCCAACTAAAGTTTTAAATTAGGTATGTCGTGTATCTCATGAGAATTAAAGTCGCTGCACGCTAAACCACACATATCGGCGACTCGTGGCAAATTGGTAGCACGAGACAAACCTAAATACAAATCTTTAGAGATCATTTGTAACCCCCGATGCAAAAGGGGGGTGTTATAAGTTTGACCGCTATTTGTGTCTGCTGTGTGTCTGTGTGTCTGTCTGTGGCACCGTAGCTTTTAAACGGGTGGACCGATTTGAATGCAGTTTTTTTATTTGATAGCAGGTTTTTTACCGATGGTTTTTAGACATGATATATAGACGCAAGATGTTTTGGCTCCGTAAGATCAGGGAGTGGACAGGGATCAAGACCGTCGAGCAACTGTTTGGTGCTTGACAAGAAAAGATACAAGGAGCTGACTGCCACCCTTCAGTAATGGAGTGGCACTTGAAGAAGAAGAAGAATCGTGGTCAAACTATATAAACGCAAGATGTTATGGCTCCGTAATATCAGGGAGTGGACAGGCATCAAAACCGTCGAGAAACTGCTGATGGCGCTAGACAAGAAAAGATACAAGGAGCTGACTGCCAACCTTCAGTAATGAAGTGGCACTTGAAGAAGAAGAAGAATTGTGGTCAAACTATATAGACGCAAGATGTTATTGCTCCGTAATATCAGGGAGTGGACAGTGATCAAGACCGTCGAGCAACTGTTTAGATTGGCGCTTGACAAGAAAAGATACAAGGAGCTGACTGCCACCCTTCAGTAATGAAGTGGCACTTGAAGAAGAAGAAGAATTGTGGTCAAACTATATAGACGCAAGATGTTATGGCTCCGTAATATCAGGGAGTGGACAGTGATCAAGACCGTCGAGCAACTGTTTGGTGCTAGACAAGAAAAGATACAAGGAACTGACTGTCATATCACTGGATGACCGGATGGCTAAGTGGTTAGAGAACCTGACTACAAAGCTTGAGGTCCCGGGTTCGAATCCCGGCCGGGATTTGTATGAATAATACGAATGTTTGTTCTCGGGTCTTGGATCTTTAATAATGTATTTAAGTATTTATTTATCTATATTTAAGTATGTTTATCCGTTGCCTAGTGTCCATAGTACAAGCTTTGCTTAGTTTGGGACTAGGTCAATTGGTGTCATGTGTCCCATGATATTTATTTATTTATTTATTTTATTTAACCTTCGAGAAGAATTGTGGTCAAACCACAATATTTTTGGGCAAAAGCCTTTTCGTCGCTTCTGCCGGCCGTGGCGCAAATAATGACACAGTTCACGCCACAGGTGGGCGCCACAGGTTGTAGGGCGCGCCCCGCCCTCGCGGTCGTTCACCTGCGATAAGGGTTTAGTACAGAACAAGATAGGAGTCCGCTGTTGTAGCTTGTATTTATTGCATTCATTTTAGTCCCTCTGTATGATTGAGGTAAACGTCCGAGTGTCCGACAAGCTAATACCCAATAGGCGATACCCTGCTGTCATCTCTATTGCTAGTGGCACACACACACACACACACACACACACACACACACACACACACACACACACACACACACACACACACACACACACACACACACACACACACACACACACACACACACACACACACACACACACACACATACACACACACACACATACACACTTTCGCATTTATAATATTAGTATAGATTTAAAAGCAATGACCCCGTGTCACTAGAATAACTAGAAGGAAAATCATTTAATAATTCTAAGAACGAAGATAATACTAAACAAAATTTTATTGACAAAGCGATATATATTACGTGTATATGATGGCTGAACTATACAAATTAAATAACTGATAACCAGAAAGTAGTTTGCTGAGAACAAAAAGTAGAATCGATCACGCTATGTTTTAAGTTAGGTTGTGTTTGTGTTATTAATCCCTTAATTTTTTATTGTGCCCAGTCTAAAAGTTACGACTGTAACAGGCGCCAATTAAATATTTAGCGAGGTTGCATACTATTTCGATTATTTAATACTGGCCGTTTGCTGTCAATGTGTGATTTTCTTTTAAAAACGTCAAAGCTCAACTGACAAAATACAAATTATGAGCGTAGAGTTAGAAATGCAGTAGAATTACTGACTTAGCAAACACACGAATATCTTTCAAAACAATAAAGGCATTTAAAAATAAATGCAATGACTTAAAATGCAAAAAAATATTTTTGGGTCTGAGGTTTTCAGATATTTAATTAACACTTTATTATATAGTATTAGTAAGGTCAGTAGCACGGAAACACTCGTAAAACAGTAACGAAGTTTTGTTACCAATTTGTTATAAAATAATCACACCAGCTTTCGCGTTCAATATTAGTAAAGAGAATCGCTAGTTTAATATTATACCTGGTATTATTTCTGTTTACCTGGTTAAAATGTGTAAAGTTCATTATTTAAAACAATAGAGAATACTCAATGTACAAACCAGAACAACACCCACGATGTAATAAAAATGGCGTAAATCTTCGAAATGATCATTCACAGACAGTAGAGTATATACCTGGAAACAATAAATAAACATGTATTTTGTAGTGTTCATAAACATCGCAGGCTGAGCAATTTTACGTTCATACATAAATACATATATCTAATGTAGCATTAACAACACCGCATTTAGACAACACATCCATCATCATGTCAGCCGAAAGACGTCCACTGCTGGACATAGGCCTCCCCCAAGGCTCTCCACTCAGACCGGTCTCGTGCAGTGGCGATCCTTACATAGAAGCCCAAAAGCCGGGCTTGCCTTATAAATCGAACAATGTCCAAACGAAAAAAAGTTCTAATAAAATCACTTTAATGATTTAGCGCGCTTTATTTTACGTAAAATAATAAGAATTGCTTAAGTAATCCGGTGCATGGCCGCCAGTGGCGCCAAATGGCTGCGCGGCGAGTCCATACAACGCGTCGATAGTCGCGTACGTTGTAAATAGCATGACATCTCGCTCGCTCTCGTGGGCTTTTACGGGGCTTACGTTTGGAAGCGTTTGCTCTCTTCACACTTAGGGAAACGTAAGTGTTGCAAATATCTATGTATAGCTGCATGTATAGAACTTTCTTTGCAATTTTGAAGCTGGCTTACGGTGTGAAGTCTGTTGCGTTTGGTTTGGAAAGCGCGTGCGCGGGCGCGAGATGACTTCTATTTAACTTCATGTTTATTTCGAACCGTGGGCCGTAGCGTAGAGTTGTGATTAGATGCAATCATTTCAAAATATAAATAAGTAGGTACTTAGGTATTCTGGTTTTAGCAGTACGTCAGTACTATTATATATTCTGTGAAACGGACCAAATTGTCCCTTGTGTGACTACAAGTGTATAAAAAAAAATAATAATCGGTGGAAGGGTAAATACATTAAGTTTTATTGATAAGAAAGATATAATTCCGTCCCAAAAGCCGACTTCTGACTTGTGTATTTCACAGACTAGTAAAGATTGGAGAGTAAAGCGGCAACAAGATGGATTTACCTACATTAAATGATGAAAAATACTAAAACATATCTCTCGGCTTGCCATAGTCTGATACCCTAGGCACGCCACTGGTCTCGTGCTTTCCGCATCCACCGCGATCCCGCGATCTTAACCAGATGCCATATTGCCTAATGTTTTTGACACTCGCGATCGCAATCAAATGACATATTTCGCATACAAAAGCTGTCATTTTATTTATCAGTTTCAACTACTTTCCTTAAACATCATTGAACTACCTCAAATTGTGACCAGAACGGTTTATGTGAAAAAAAAATCCAACATTAGGCATCCAGATTTTGTCTTTTATGAAGTTACTAGCTTTTGCCTGCGGCTCCGCCCGCGTGATATTCGGTTATCGCGCGCTATAGATATATTTGCCCATAGCAACAAAATTCCTGACCTGTTTGTGACGTCATTTGACAACTTTGTCGCGGATGATAACGATTCTCATGCGCGTGCGAAGAACGAGAGAGTTCACTTTCTATCAAAAGGTATTAGGTACTTTTAGCTTTCAAGCACTGCTTTATTGCGATACCCATTCACCATTTGTATTGGATGTGATTCCTCGATTTCAACGAAGATTTTTTTTGCTGTACCTACTGAATTCGCCACACAAATAAAAATAAAACAAATTAATAAAAGAATTTCTTTGCTCACCTGTGACCTTGTGATAGCTAAGTTTATGCAAGATATGCGTCTTTATGCAGTTCCTCCTCTTACACTGTAAAACACACAACAGCACAACATTGTCTAACATTTGGTTGCTCAGAAGATGAGCTCTGGTCGAGTTCGAAGCGCGTCAGTGTATTGTGGTGGTGGTGATAGATGGGTTTGTGTGATTTGTGTGCATCTTTACAGTGTAAAGGTGGAAGAACTGCATGAACACGCATATCTTGCATAAACTTAGCTATCATAAGGTCGCGGGAGAGCAAAGAAATGCCTGATTCAATAAATTAATACGCAAAATGCAGAAAAGGACGAAGAAGGTACGAACAAACTCTACTATCAAAAAGAAGGTTACTTACTTATCACCTGCTAGGGGTGGGTGAATCCGAATCTGAAGATTCAAAAGACTTAGATCCTCAAGCGGATCTAAATCCCTTATCAGCTCCTTTCAAATCTTACGACTCCGAGGAGTTACTAACTCCGACCAACCTATTGAATCAAGCGGCTCACGACCCGACTGATGATTTAAAAGCAGTTCTCTCAAGTTCATTCGCTGGAATCATTCAGTGTCGTTCCTCGTTCGACTCGTGCGCAATAAATCATTATTGTAATGACTCCAAGTTTACCCCATTGGTAGAGAAATGACTGGTGACGTCACGAGCACATTTATTGGTTTCTCCGTGGACATATTAAGTTGTTAAAGATTTATTATCGTCATTAATAAAAGTAAAGATTACAAAGGAGATATACTTACTAAAATTTTGAAGAAAAGAAATAAGTCGTGGTACCTACTAAAGTGTAATAATTAAGGATTGGTAAGGCGACGTTTTCTATTCGTTTGAATGAGCAGATTTAAATGAAATACATTTTGATATTTGCGTAGAAGGAAAATGAAGAAACCTGCACACACTGCGAAGCAATTAAATAATATGCGCGATAGTAACTACAGTAAAATTTACAAGCCGTCGTATTCTGAGAGAAAGCCTATGTCTAGATGTGCCTATAAGATGATGATGGAAAAATAACGAAAACATTAAACAAAATATCGTCGAAAGTGCAGCTTTCATCTACAGAACAGTAAATATTATACATGAACAATGCGGCGCGCTACCTGGAGAGCTACTACGAAATTCGAAAATCAAAGTTCGTATCGCACCGTCCCTCTTACTCTCGTATTAAATAATATTAGCGTCAACGGGACGGCACGATACCAAGTTCGAATTTTGCACTTCGTAGTATACGGCCTGCGCAAGCGTCGCAAAGGCAATTAGATTATCAAAACGCGCATTATCAATTCAAATGGACGTGGCCGCGACGTCTCGTCGGTTATTTTTAAAGTACGCCATAAAAAGGCCGACAATTCTGTTGTGTTACTTTACATTTAACCAGAGATGTGATAACTTGGGCAGAAAGATGTGTATGGTAAAAATAAATAAATAAATATCCAGAGTCACAGAAAGTTTTTTTGGGGTTGAGTCACCTTAAGAGCCAAAGACACTAAGCCCTTGCTTTTGTTTACTTGTATTAGTTAGTATTAGTCCTTTATTCGATTTTATATGAGGTGCCTAAAGGTAAACGTCCGAGTGCTCGACACGCTAATTCCCAATAGACGGCACCCCGCTTTCATTTCTATTGCTAATGACATGCTAATGACATAAGATTAAAGATGACAACTACTGGGACAATGACGGGCACTCCTCCCCGATGGCCGCCTTCCTTGTGCATTCATGTAGTGATGATGAGCCATTTTCTGCCGCTTTTATTTGGTTAGTCCACCTCATAGGCGATCTTCCTCGTGGCCTGGTACCCTCAACCTTTCCCTGGATCACAAGTCGCTCAATAGCCACCTCCCCTCAGCGGCATACGTGACCAAAGAAGGTGAGGATAGGTACGAGATTGAACCAAAGATGATAAACGCTGCTTGATGCTGAGTATCGAAGTATAGAATCGTTGGTACGGAATTTAGTCCACGATACTCCGAGCATTCTCCTCCAGCACCACATCTCTAGGTTCTTCTTCTCTACTTCCCGCAAGGTCCACGTTTCTGCTGCTATAAGGATAAATATACTTTATATAGATAAATACATACATATTAAACACCCAAAATAAAGAATAAAAGAGCTTGCGCTGTAGTTTCCAAGCAGGTCCAGTGCGGATTGGGAACTTCGTAAACATTATTGAATTTACTTCACAGGTAATTACCGGTCATGGTAAATTTCAAATATAATTCTTCAAATAAATTTCAAATAGTCTTTCTACCTAAAATTGGTAATTTAGAAAAAACACTTCGCTGGAGTCAAATAAAATGACGTTTTTCTGATACTTAACTATAATTAATAGAAATTCATAAAATATGTTAAACGGTAGTTTCATGATCAAAATATGTTAAAAGTTTAGAATTCTTGAAAATAACGGGTTATTGAATCACAAGTAGATTATTTTTTTTCTTAAGTCGGCGTAAAAGTTGTAAAAATAAAGTCTGTAATTTGTTAAAGAATTCCGTTAAACTTACGCGAGCCTGAGTTTGAACCCACAATCTGCTAGGGAGGTCACAGGTCAAACCACTAAGTAACCACGGCTTTGTTTAAAATTTATGGCGGTTGAATACGGTTAGCAACAACGTTAACTAAACGTCTCGCTCGTTTATTTGCTTAAACAAATGCGCGTACGACATGTAAAGCAGCGCTGAACCCGCGGCCATTTGAAAGTCAATCGCAACGTGTCTTCGTGCGCAAGCGCAGGGCTTCACACGGGGCGCGTTATACTAAAGGAAGTTTATTCATCACATCATCATATCAGTTTTTCATCATATCAGTTTGCTCGCAGGACTGATGGCCGATGGGGTCAAAAGGTTCTCGAATGGCGTCCGCGGACCGAGAGTCGGGCTGTCGGTAGGCCTCCAACAAGATGGAGCGACGACCTGGTTAAGATCGCGGGATCGCGATGGATGCGAAAATGACAAGATCGGTCTGAGTGGAGAGCCTTGGGGGAGGCCTATGTCCGCAGTGGACGTCTTTCGGCTGACATGATGATGATGATGATGATGCCGACAAAATGGTAACATAAAAAGTTTTAAAAATTTTTTTTAGAGTATCTTCCATAGACGTAAAGTGGGAGTGATTTTTTTTTCACCGACCTTGTAGTGTGGGGTGTCGTTGGATAGGTCTTTTAACCATTAGGGGGTTACTAAAACGATTTTTCGATTTAGTGATTTGTTTACAAAATATTCAACTTTAAAGAGGACATTTTTATTAAAATCGAGCGTCCCCCCCTCTAAAATCTAAACTCGTAGGTACGTGGAAAAATTTGAAAAAATTCAGGATGGTAGTAACACTTCCAAGCAAAACTATAATGGATAAGTTTTATTGAGAATTATTATTAGTCTAAGAGAAAATAGCAGCCTAAGGTATAAAATATACCTAAACTTGGAATACTTATTTTTAATTTTACTTAATTTTTTCGTAATGGCTACGGAACCCTATTTCGGGCGTGTCCCATACGCTCTTGGCCGGTTTTTTACTTGGAAGCAGGTTTTCTAGCAATGGTTCTTCTTCTTCTTCTTCTTCTCTTTTAAAATATGGCTTCTGTCCTAATTAATAAGACAATTTCGCCAGTGTCAAAGTATTCTCTTTCGAGAGGCAACGTTGTACGGTGATTGTAGTTTTTGTAACTTGATAGTAAAATTCCAGAAACCACGTGGAAACAACTTGCGCATTAAAAAATGTCAGACACGAGAGCAATATTGAATAATTGTGATCACTGTTCACTGTTAAGGTTAATCGCCGCATAAAACACTATTAAAATTATACTTCAACTAGCCAAAGAAACAGAAATAGCAAAATTAGATATTGTCTACATCCTCCATGTTCGAATGCCACAAATCGAATCCAATGGTTCATAGATAATATTAATTATTTAATGAGTAAATGTTAAATCCCGCTGTCATTACATGACATATTCTTGTGTGCGTGATCTCAACTCTGGTGGCACTACCTATACCATCCAGCGAAGCCTAGTTTAATATTACGTAAGCCTCGTGGTGCCCTCGCTCCGTGACACACTTCCAAATGTTTGGTCAAGTGCTACACTCCCCCATGATGTATCAGCAAAGCACAAACAGCACGGCTAACAGGCTACTACGAAACTCGAAACTCGAAGTTCGTGTCGTGCGGTCCCTCAGACACTTATACTATTTAACACGAGAGCGAGAGGGGCCGCATGTACGATCTTCGAGTTTCGAATTTCGGAGTAGCCCTGATGGACTGCACGTGCCAACGTTATTTGGTTATAATAAAGGTTTTGACGGAGTTTGTGGTCAATTTGACAGGCGTTTCTTTTTTGGAAGATGATATAAGATATTTTATAAAGTTAGACAACCGGATGGCCAAGTAGTTAGAGAACCTGGATATGAAGCTTGAATTCCCTTGTTCGATTCCCGGGGCAGATATTTGTATGAATAATACGAATAATCCATCCATACTAATATTATAAATGCGAAAGTGTGTTTGTCCGTCTTTCACGCCGTAACGGAGCGACGGATCGACGTGATTTTCGGCATAGAGATAGTTATGGGCCCGAGAGTGATATAGGCTACTTTTTATCCCGGAAAAATGCACTGTTCCCGAATACCACGCGGGCGGAGCCGAGGTCCTGAATTTATAATCGTGACTAGAGATGAACCGTTTAATTTGTGCATTTGAAAATTCATCGCAGACGAAGTCGGGGGCAACAGCTAGTGAACATAAAATGATGCCGCGCACCCAATAAGCAACTGCATCCACATGCGCGTACGCATGTAATTATATTTAACTCGATAGATAACGAAACGGTTCGTTCGGAGGACGTTCTTGAGATAAGGACAGTCGCCGGGCTACGGGGCATAGGTTATCGACGCCAACTGTTCCAGCAAAACAAACTTTTTGTCTCCATCTTAGGGTTTAGTTCGAGCTGTCACTATGTGGGGTTAGGAGTTATCGTGTAGACTCGTTATTTTCCTATCTGTGATTGTGTACAAACACGCTGTTGGCGTGTAATGTTTTGATAAGGGCCCGCTACGGTAGGGTTGCCATATGAGGTGTTATAAAACCGCCAACGCAACGTCGCAGTTTTAAGGGTTGTAGACATCCCCTGGGAGGAGAAATGATACAATTTTTTATATAAAGAGTGATTTGGGTGACGTGAGCAGAACCCTACACCATCTATGCATCTGTAAGTTGGATCGTTCACAATTATAATCATCATCATCATCATCATCATATCAGCCGAAAGACGTCCACTGCTGGACATAGGCCTCCCCCAAGGCTCTCCACTTAGACCGGTCTTGTGCTTTTCGCATCCACCGCGATCCCGCGATCTTAGCCAGGTCGTCGCTCCATCTTGTTGGAGGCCTACCGACAGCTCGTTTCCCGGTCCGCGGACGCCATTCGAGAACCTTCTGACCCCATCGGCCATCAGCCATTATAATATTTTTCTAAAATCACACACTTTTAATTGGAGTGACCATGTACTTAGTACACTGGTGGACTTAAGCTTCTTCCACGGCGCGCCACAACACTCTGTCTTCAGCCCTTCGCATCCGTCCGCTGCCAGCGTCCCTCTTAAGGTGGTCCGTCCACTATGCCTCAGGACGCCCTACACTATGTTTTCCCGTTCGTGGTCTCCATTCGGGACTCGTCGACTCCACCGTTCATCGGTCCTGCCATGGACGTGGCCAGACCAACGCCACTTCAGTGAATAGTAGTAATTCTCTTAGCAACATCGGTGACTTTCGTTCTTTGTCTGATAATGTGATTACGGATTTTATCCTTCAAAGAAAACCCCTAGCATTGCTCTCTCCATAGCCCGTTGAGCGACCTTGAATTTGATAAAAAACGGTACAATAGTAACAGGTTGCTAGCTTGACGCCTACGGTATACCTTAACCTATATCCTTTGTCGCCTCTTACGACATCCACGGAACCAATGGAGAGGTGTAATTCTAACCCGACACCACACTGGAATTGTCATAACCGAAAAACCTGTAGGGTATACTTTCGGCAGTCCTAGAAACTTGAAATTGGTATAAATTAGCTCTTACACCAAGCAAACCTAGTGCAATTTAGTGTATCGGCAACAAAGATCCTGCAAGACTGTGGTATAGATATACCATCTCCAATATAATTAGGCTAAGTGATTCCTTATATGTATAGATATTAATCATCATATGCACACATTATAATGTAACTTATGAATATTCAATACAGATCTGGACGTAGAACAGTAAAGGTGTGTTTTACTAAAGACTCCCTCAACGACCACCCATCACCTATGTGGTAGGAAGCAGTTATTCTAATACAGACAACAAAATGCCGGACGTTTCTGGAAAATTTCTGTCGATTGGTAACCCTGTTTGGGGTGATAAGCTTCGTTATCTAGTCCATAGTTTGAGTGGTTGGTAAATCAGTCCCGAATTCGGGACTTGGGGTGAGTTCACCCTGGGTTTGACAAAGGCATCAAGTGCTTCAATAGGCAGTGTCCTAAAACAATTTATTAAGTCAGTTAGATTATTAATAAATTTTGGACAAGTATTTTCTCTTTTTCTACCTTCTTGATGGACTGGCCTTTGTATGCAGTAGAGAGCAGGGTAGTATCGGGGGAGGTTTTTGTTCAGCAGTGGGACAGAATAGGCTAACAATAATATTTTTTTTCTTTTGGCAATTACTTCAATAAATGTGTGATGTCTTGTTTGACGCGCTTTATTTTTATATTTTTTGTTTGATAGAAATGAGATGAGAATAGAAAAAAATACGTGTCAAATATTGCATACCAATCATTGATTGGTAAAAAAATGAAACTGCCAGTATAACACTAATTAGCTGTAAGTTTCAATTTTTTCTATAGAGCACTTGGACTCAATTTCTGCATATTCGTAATACTGACTAGAGCAGGTCCGACGAAAAACAAAGAATAGGTACTTTTATATTGGAAAATTTACAAAATTTCACGGGAAATCGATGTTTAGGACAAATTAGTAAAGTAGTCCCTTATGTCGCAGTCGAATTTCAGGTAATACTTAAACTATGTTAATTGGCACCTCTGAGTGCGGCCAAACTGTGAGCAAAGAAAGTCTCGGGCAAAATTAGTAACTAGGCATAAAATAAATCCGGCGCCATTTTGTACCAATCAACAAATCAGCAATCGAAACAAGTCACTATTGTTATGCAAGTTACGGAGTATCTTAACTATTTACTTAAGCAATTAGAACATCATATAATAATAGAATTACAGCCCTTATGCCAAAGTAAAATCACCCGTATTTTGTGGCAAGTAAGGACTAAGACAGGGGCCATACTTTCCTTATTCAACTGAAGCTAGTTTTGAATACAATGTTACTAGTTGTATCACATGACGACGAAGAAACGATAAGAAGGCGAAAGAGGTCGGGGGCGGAGGTGACGGTGCTTGCCAGATTTATTCGTTCGTCCCAATTTAACAACAGTTAATTATAATATTTAATAATCAATAAACTGGCTCCGTGTTAAGCAGCCCCGGATCTACGATTTCTTCGAACCAGGGCAAAACCTTGATGGTGGAACCCCCTCCCTTCATTGTTTGAGAAAAACTATTAAAACTGCCAATGTTAGCATTTTTCTTCTTTATAACCCGCGACGCAAAAAGAGGGCTGTTATAACTTTGACCGCTGAGTGTCTGTTTGTCTGTCTGTGGCATCGTAGCTCTTAAACGGGTGGACCAATTTGAATGCGGTTCTTTTTAATTGAAAGCAGGTTTTCTGGCGACGGTTCTTAAACATGTTTAATCAAAATCGGTTCTGCCGTTTTTAAGATATGTATTAAACTTTGAAATAGAAATAGAAATATCTTCATGCTTTGCACCTTAAAATAAAAACAATAAAAACACAAAAACAAAAAAAAACAATATGCGAAAGCACGAAACGCACGAAATAGTGTGAATCCATACTAATATTATAATTATGCGAAAGTGTGTGTGTGTGTTTGTGTGTATGTTTTTCCGTCTTTCACATCGAAACGGAGGATCGACATGATTTTTGGCATAGAGATACCAGTTTGTGGGCCAGAGAGTGACATAGGCAAATTTTTATCCCGGAAAAATGTACAGTTCCCGAGGGAAAAGCGCGCGATAACCGAATTCCACGCGGGCGAAAAGCTAGTACAAGTATAAGACCGGCAATATGATTGTACAAATCCCATTATATAACATAGTTTTCTTGGCCACAACCAGCTGTCTAACACATGTGTTTATATTTTATCGTAAGAGAGTAGGTACATTTGGCGCCATCTAGTGGTTTTTCTCTGTACTAGGTACACGCGTGAGCTGAGCACCAAAGCTCAGAATAAAGATAACGGACAAGCGACACTGTACGTGTTAGGCAGATTCATTAGTTCGCTGTGTTTGCTATAGATGGCGTTCATATTAGAAGGGCCAATATTTACACAAAAAATACTAAATATAATAATGCCGTCTTTTTGCTATAGCTAAATATCCTAAAATTGTCGAGTATACAGTATTTATAATAAAAATAATTATGTATGTAGGTATTGAAAATCGCAAAATATTTTCGTGAAGATATTTGACAAAGAAAGCAAATGCGACCTTTAAAAATTCCGAATGTTATATTTTTTGGTTTCGAATATAATCATTACCGTTGGTTTATTTCCTGTTGCCGTCATTGGTTATTTGAAATAGAAATAGAAATATTTATTCGCTCTTCGCAAATTACAGAATGTGTTCTCGTTAAAATAAAAACGAGTATTTGAAAAAAATTAGGTACCTAATTTCTTTATTTTATTTTATTTTTTTACTAATACTAAGGCTGTAAGTTCAACAAGATGGAGCGACGACCTGGCTAAGATCGCGGGATCGCGGTGGATGCGAAAAGCACAAGACCGGTCTAAGTGGAGAGCCTTGGGGGAGGCCTATGTCCAGCAGTGGACGTCTTTCGGCTGATATGATGATGATGATGATGAAGGCTGTAAGTTGTACTAACATGATATGGCTGCGATTGTGATTTTGCTATTGCTTACCTTGTAATTCTCTGTATACCTGTTTTAAGTATCGCTTATTATTTCTGGTGTACAAATAAAGAGTACCTATTTGTATTTGTATTGTAATCTTAATCTGAAATAAAGATTTTGTTATTATTATTATATTAATATTATTTATCATGTCACGTAACTTTTTGAAAATGGTGTCAGTCACATTGTGAAATTACAATGAAAACGTCTCACAAAATTTCCGTGCCAAGTAGGTAATTGAATAATTTTTATGGCGGCCGGTAGATTTCAGAAAACAAGTTAAGAGCCCAAGTGCGTAATTGAAACAAATAGCCAAAGGTGTAAGTGGAGGCGTAAATTTGGACGTTTACGCCATAAATTTCCCCGATTTGTCCGAGTCAATAACCTTGCCTAATAAATTTATGAAAGCCGCCTGAGTTACGCCTTACAGTTTAAGTGGAAGGGTTCTAGTTTGTGAAGGATGTGGCGCCTTGCGGGACCTTTGCAAACTCGCGTTCGAGAAAAACAGATGCTTCATACAATAGGCCTATCGCCCAATTAGGGTTTCTGTGATAGGCATGTTGGCGCTAATATCGTGAGATTTGATGGTCTACCTACTCCGAAATTCGAAAATCGATGTTCGTATCGTACCGTCCCACTCACTCTCGTATTAAATAGTATAACTGTCAGAGGGATGGAACGACATGAACATCGATTTTCGAATTTCGTAGTAAATAGCCCCGCTGTTTGACAACTTTGACATTTGTAAACTAGCCTGTAAATAAGCCAATCGCAAGCCAGACTGTAACGTCAACCAGACCTTTCGCTACTAACGCCATCTAGCGATAACCGTCAAAAAACTCTCATTGTATGGGGTATTTTAAGATCTTTGACGAATGGTTTCAAGGCAAGTATTGTTTTCTCCCATAGAGCGCCACAGTGAACGATAACTTGTCACCACTGGTGGTTGCCCGCGACCTACTGATGTTGTCGGTCGACATAGTAGGAGACCTATTAAATCGAAGATAGACCTTACTAGTTCGTACTAAATTCAATGCATTGCGTGCTGTAAATGCAAAGAAATATGTTAGACATGTTATGCTTCGCTTTTTACTAGGACGCGTAGAAACCTAGAAAAAATGTACAATCCTGTGCGGTCACAAATACACTTTTTTTATTAATCGAGAGAAGCAAACGAGTAAACGGCGGACCTGTTCAAAAATCAAAATCAAATTTTCCTATACTTTCGGAAAGCCCATCGTTGCAAAGAAGAAATACGCCGCAAGAAACTTGATCTAAAGTATTTTTCTCAGAAAAAATTACATTATTTTTTTTTTAATTTTTAATGTCGAATGTACATACACAGTATGCTGTTATTTTCGTATGTTTTGTGTACAGCAAAAAGTAATACAATAAGTCTTACTTAAAGCCAAAATTACAGCCATCTATGAGGAGCAACCTCAAACAAGAGATTTTATTTGTATGAGCAGTCTTCCCGCAAACTTCTGAGTAAAGTGGGTTATCACTCTCACTTTCAAGATTGCGTCGACTCGCAGCCCTTCATCATGTCCGTGAACTTTCGCTGATTTCACTGTTTTATGGGACTATATTTCCATCGCCGACTTTTCCTTTGCTGCTATCGGATGAGTTCAACAAACGCATTGGGTGTTACCGCGAAATCTTTTGCATTAATAAAAAAAAGGATTTGACTGTCACAGCCACCTGCAACGATCTTACGACACTAGCGCCAACTAGTCGTGAGTATCTGACAAATATTGCTAATTTACCTACATTTTTTACTCCAAATTCTTTGAATGAAAAGAAATATAAAGTTAAAACAATCCCGTAAAACTACATAATGGTGGTGATATGCGATATTTATGTATGGTAAGTAACAGATTTGCACTAATAACGATAATAATCAATACCTTGAGCCTCAAAGGGTGTAAAGGACATTTGGGCTTAAAGGCACTCTCTATTCTAAACTCCATTTCAATAGAATCTGACAATCATGTACACACTTCCAGCCAACTAATATGAACACCGGGTTGCCTAGACCTTGTGGTGATGTGACTATTCTTCTTTTTTTGATTCCTTTTAGATTACAAGGACATACATAATTAAGTGTACCTACACCTACGCTAGCATCTCTTAAATGTCTAGGAAATTATCAGAATATATTGAATTGTACTTTATGGTATCTTGCACTGTTTTTTTTTCTGTGTCGACCATTATATTCCAGTAAGAAGACGAAGGAAATTTGCTGAAATGTCTCATTTACAGCTTATATTGTTTTAGTCCCTAAACACATTTATTTTCAAAATTCAGAATATAAAGAACCAAAAAAATACATTGTATAAAAATAATTATCGAGGCAGCAAGTACAAAGTACCTATGTTAAAGACTCCGGTATCAAAGTGACATATCGATACCGGAAATCTCAAATGGCGTAAAGGACAAAAATGCGAAAATGAGTTTTAAGTACCATCGTATACAGCTTTTTTTTCTCTATCGAATGGTATATTCCAAGCAACGCTACGATTAAAAAATTGACCTTTACCACTTTCATTTTGGATAACTTATTCAAGATTATTTATGAAAAAAATGATTTAAAGGACATTTTATTAACTTTGCTTGGACGTAAACCTTTATTTACATAGTGTATCTGGGTGTAAAGAGATTTCTCTGTTTTGATGTCCTTTACTACCTAGTTTACTTTTGACGTAATTTATATGCTACTTACGTGTGTCCATTAAGACCTAAAAGACTGTTACAACTCATAAAAAATATGGGAGTAAATAATTAAAATGACTAAAATGATGTCCTTAAATGACTTTACAACCCAAGCTAATATGGGAATAAATAATTAAAATGACTAAAATGATGTCCTTAAATGACTTTACAACCCAAGTTTTGTTGCTACTTTGATGATTTTACTCGTAGTTCATATTAGATACTGTGTGAGACAGAGTACGCTATATATAAATTATAACGTAATAATGGATCGCAATAATATCAGAGACATCATACGACGTGGAGCGGTGTACGTAGGGCACGAGCGGGGAGCGTGGCGGCGGGGTAAGGGCAAGCTAAGCGAACAAACGTAAACAAACGGCCGTATACCGTCCACCTGCGCCGCCCGCCGCTCCGCGCGATTTTTTGTATGCAGTTTTGTTGTGTTTTTTTTTTACGTTATTCTGTGGCTGTTACTAAGTTCACTTTGTGACAAGTAGTCTACACAATGCCGAACCAAAAAAATCTACTAACTACTTATGTGCGATTTTAAAAGTTTTCTTAAGATTTGATTAAGTATTAATTATATTTGAGACGGTCACCTTAAGTATGTCATCCAAAAGATTAATTACAATGTTGCCTAGTTTACTTTGATTATAATTTTAGTTCATCTAAAATACTTGTTTATTAAACAACAAGAGAATAGCGAATAACAGTGCTAAATACAATTTTATAAGTAGAAGGAGATATTGATAAAATACTTAAATATTTCATGATAATGGAAAAAATATTATTATAACTAAAATACTTACTGATATAAAAAGAAGAAATTAAAATTAAGAGATCGATACCTCTTGTACTTAAGTTTCTATTTAATATTAAAGGTCTTGTTTATTTAGTTGTTTGAAAAAATTATAAGATGTTGATTTTTGACTGATAATTATGCTACAAAAATATTTTTGATGCAGGTATAATGGTCTGTTTTTGCTAAACCATACACACAATTTTGTAAATTATTTTCTTACCTATTGAATTTTTCATTATTTTCATTACTCACTATGTTGTTGTAAACATTCGCTACAGTGTTTCATATTTGATTATGAATAGATTACTTATTATATTAAGTTTTGTTTTTAAAATGCATGTAAATAGGTGGTTAAATTCAACTAAATACTTATCCTATTTTCCAAGTGGAAAGAAAAATTAATAATTATATCTTTTATGGTGGAAAAATTATAATTAGAACTAAAGTCCTTGTAAAAATAAAGCAAACTAAAGTTAAACTACCTACAAAGTGTCATTTAAATGTTACTATTCCATTTTGAAAAGGGTTAAAGAAAGAAAGAAAGAAAATACGTTTATTTAACGCCATAAATAAAAACAGAACAAATACAAGACATACATGACGCTAAACAGGTCCCCACTCAGCATAATGCCACGGCAAGCCGTGGCGCTGATATTCAGTGAGGACCTTATCTAGAAACTAACTTAAAACTAAACTAAACTTAAAATAAAAATAAATAAAAAAATGTCGTGTCGTGCAACACGGCCCTACGTGTTTAGATATTTTACTTAAGAAACTTTATTATAAATATTGATTATTAACTACAAAACTAAAATTTGATGTGTGATTACAGGTATAAGGCCTATTTTTGGTAAACTAAAAAACAGTTTTGCACTTAGAATAATAAAAATCTTACAGTAATGAATAAAAGTGTTGCATTTTTTCCATGAATTACAACCCATTTTAATTATTTCAATCTAAATTTGTACCATTTCATGTTCTTTATACCCCGTTTTCTGTCAATTTCCTTCTCTTACGACAGTAATAATGCCCTTTTATTTTGCTAAAGGGACCTGTACGACTGAAGGTTATATTTTGAAAGTCACGTTATCAACAGGCGTAAAGAACACAACATCTAAAATTGGGGGTAGTAAAAGACATTATCTCCGTAAATATGCTTTTTCCAATAAAAATTATAATGCTATCTGATAGAAGAGATAAAAAAAACTATAATCTCCCTTAACATTATTTTTATGCAATAATAAACAGATGAGTTATAATTTTTTTTTCAAAAAAGTGAACGTTTTTTGCTTATACTGTAAAGTCTTAAAATGTCCTTTACGCCAATTGAGATTTCCGGTATCGATATTATAATTTTTACACTTCCTTTATTGCCTCGAAAAAAATAAAGGCATACAGCGTAAAAGCTGTAATTTATTCAACTGTCCTTTACGACCACCAAATATTTCACCATCAATTATGATTTCTTAAAAGACCGCAGCTAATATTATAATCGAAAGTATGAAATAATACGTTTTTTTTACTCTGAATTCCTTCTGAATAACTTTTCAATACGACCAGCGATCAGGGAAAGGATTTCCCTACGACCCATTGAAAGCAAACGTGGTGATGTTACCTTTACACCCTTTTGAACCAAATAAGCTAAGTTTTCACATGATTTGATTTTACATCTGATTCAATCCTTGTGTTCACCAGGGCGTATAGCGCCATATTTCTTTAACCGTAAAGTTTGCATCAATTTTAAGTAAATTAAGAAAAACTACAAGAAATTCTAAGCTATTCGACAATAGAAAACTTTTATGTAACTTTAGACACAACAGAATAAAAATACAATTAAATTAACACAAAAAAAAACAGAATTTAAAAATATATATATATCTTCCAGTTTTTATTTCTTGCAGTGTTTAGAAAACTTTTATGTAACTTTAGACACAACAGAATAAAAATACAATTAAAGTGACACACAAAAAAAACAACAGAATTAAAAATAAATAAATTTATTTTCCAGTTTTTATTTTTTGCTGTGTTTTGTGTTTTGCGCCCGGCTCGAAAGAACCTGGTTAGTGGTTTTAATTTTGGCGACCATTTCTTAAATTCGGTGGCAAAAGTTTTTTTTCAGTTCCGGAACTCAAATTAACATTTTTTATTTATAGAATCACTTTGTTGTCCGCCGTCTGTCTGTTTGTCCAGGCCCTCTTCTTCAGAAACGAGTAAAGGTTCAAATTGAAATTACAAACACTTAATGAATGCGTCGGTAGGTCGTCAGTCGTAAAGCCACTGCTAAAATTATTTCCTCAACCAGGGGGGGGGGTCTGACCCCCTACTGGCGTCCGCTTCAAATATACAATTTCCGTCGACTGTTCGTCACTGGATTTAATTGGACTTGAAGGTAATTGAAGCCTTTTAAAACATTTTTAGGAAGAAAATGAAGATTGAGAAAAATTGAATCTGTCTGTCGGCCGAGTAAGCCTTATTTTAATTCTAAATATAGCTTGACCTACGTATTTACTAAGAGAAATTTTAGAAAACAATTTACGTTTTTACAATAGGATGTGGTAAGTTCCTTCCTGTTAACATGTGCTAGCCAAAGTTATGTATAAACATTCATTAATCTAGTGTAACATTTTGAAGATATTAATAATGGTGGATGTTTTTTTATGTTATTTATTTATTATGAAGTTTTTAAGGCAGGTTATAACTGGAATCAATTACTTAATTTTTTTTGGGTTCATGTAATTTTCCTCAATTATTTCATAGAAAAATTATTAAACTGATTTTGATGAAAATTGCACTGTTGCTCTTGAATGCAATCAGACTTATACATTTTGCTTTATGAACATACATGTATCCATATCCATACGAATATTACAAATGCGGAAGTGTGTTTGTGTGTTTGTGTGCTCCGACCGCGTGGTATTCGGTTATCGCGCGCTGTTCCCTCGAGAACTGTGCATTTTTCCGGGATAAAAAGTAGCCTATGTCACTCTTGGGCCCATAAACTATTTCTATGTCAAAAATCCGTCGATCCGTCCCTCTGTTACGACGTGAAAGACGGACAAACACACAAACATACAAACAAACACATTTTCGCATTTATAATATTAGTAAAAGTATGGACTTAACTGAGTATGTAGGTATGGGTAATAGTTTAAATCTACCATTTTCATAGAGATATCAAAAAATTATAAAATAAAACATTAAATTCAAAAACTCAAGAAACCCAACTGCCTTAAAAACTAAAAAGAAGGAAATAAGTGGTCTAGAACTTCGTCAAGTGGCTAATTTAAAGTTCAACAGTCGGGACCCATTCAAATTGGACCAGCTCAAAGATTGTTGGCAATGGATCGTGACTGTCGTACTTTAAATTAGCTACTTAAAAGAGTTCTAGACCACATATTTTCTTCCTTTTAGTTTTTAAGGCAGACGGGTTTTATGATTCTTTAGGGTTCCGGAGCAAAAATGGCAAAAACGGAACCCTTATAGTTTCTTCATGTCTGTCCGTCTGTCTGTCTGTCTGTCCGTCCGCGGCTTTGCTCAGGGACTATCAATACTAGAAAGCTGTAATTTTGCATGGACATTATAGGTAAACTATGCCGACAAAATAGTACAATTAAAAATTCAAAAACAATTTTTTTAGGGTACCTCTCATAGACGTAAAGTGGCGGTGATTTTTTTTTTCTCATCCAACCCTATAGTGTGGGGTATCATTGGATAGGTATTTTAAAACCATTAGGGGTTTTCTAAACCGATTTTTCGATTAAGTAATGTGTTTGCGAAATATTCAACTTTAAAGTGCAAATTTTCATTAAAATCGAGCGTCCCCCCTTTAAAATCTAAACCGGTGGTGGAAAAATTTGAAAAAATTCAGGATGGTACGTAGTCAGTATATCAAACTTCCAAGGAAAACTATAACGGCTAAGTTTGTTTGAGAATTATTAGTAGTTTATGAGTAAATAGCAGCGGAAGGTATAAAATATACCTAAACTTGGAAGATTCCGTATACGAAATCCTTAGAAAAGTATTACTTATTTTTTTCGTAATGGCTACGGAACCCTATTTTGGGTGTGTCCGACACGCTCTTGGCCGGTTTTTTTTTTATTTATCGAACTCGTTTAAAAGGAGTTAATTGTTCAGCAGCAACCTCAGAAAACAAATTTTGTATTACATAAAACAATTCGCCCAATACAAAACTTCTTTCTTCTCTTACGTAAAGTACTTTCGGCTCGTGTCAAGAGCTGTCAAGTGCAAGAAAACAATGTAAATGGAGTCCGTAGCGATCCTCGAACGGGTTCGAGAGGCTGCAAGGGTCGCCGGAGCTCTAACTGGTAATTGATTTTATTGAGGCCAGTCTCTTAATTTACTGGATAGTTCCTTAGGTTTGTTAGCAACAGCCCGCGTGTATTGGCAATGGGGCTACCGCGAACGAATTCACCGCTAGAGGCGCTAGTGTAGCGTGAGGTTAAAGAAATATCAAATCTCATAGTTTTTGGGTTAGCTACGCGGGTTTATTTATAATTAGAATAATTTTGTGAATATTTTGCATTACCTGAAATTAATTAAGGCAATTATGCGATAAGGGGCAATGAACGTCTGTAATTTGAGACAGTTTTGTCTTTCGAAAACTTTTGTCCTCCCTTTTTCCGAACAAAATCGGATTACACAATACTGTGGTTGCACGATATTTTTATGGTACTGTTTTAAGATGTATTAAATATGATTTTAATCTAAACTTTGTTTTCACGCCCGTTATTTAAAAACCTCACGCAACAGTGGCGCCATCTAGTGAGGTAAAAAACGATAGCCCTCATTGAATGCAATCGACAGTGTTGTCAAATAAAATTTTGGCAAAAATTTGTAGAAATTGGTAGAATTTGAAATGGAAAATAGGTAGATCTACCATTTAAGATTAATACATTTTTAATGATTAAAAACCGGCCAAGAGCGTGTCGGACACGCCCAAAATAGGGTTCCGTAGCCATTACGAAAAAATTAAGTAATATTTTTCTAAGGATTTCGTATTTTATACGGAATCTTCCAAGTTTAGGTATATTTTATACCTTACGCTGCTATTTACTCATAAACTACTATAGTTCTCAAGCAAACTTAGCCGTTATAGTTTTCCTTGAAAGTTTGATATAATGACTACCATCCTGAATTTTTTCAAATTTTTCCACCCACCGGGTTAGATTTTAGAGGGGAGGGGGGGGGACGCTCGATTTTAATGAAAATTTGCACTTTAAAGTTGAATATTTCGCAAACAGATGACTGAATCGAAAAATCGTTTTAGCAAACCCCTAATGGTTTTAAAATACCTATCCAACGATACGCCACACTATAGGGTTGGATGAGAAAAAAAAAATCACCCCCACTTTACGTCTATGGGAGGTACCCTAAAAAAAATGTTTTTGAATTTTTTTTACCTATATATCCGTGCAAAATTACAGCTTTCTAGCATTGATAGTCTCTGAGCAAAGCCGCGGACGGACAGACAGACAGACGGACAGACGGACAGACAGACAGACAGACATGGCGAAACTATAAGGGTTCCGTTTTAGCCATTTTGGCTCCGGAACCCTAAAAATGCGCATAAAATGTTTTGAATTATTTATACGTGATGTTTAGTTTAATACATAATCTCAAATATTCAGACTTTAGGATCTCCAGTTGATTAAGGCGTTCCGTTTTAAGTGCTGAAATTACAAGATAGGCTAAATTCGACAATAAGTAAGTATCATTTCATTACACGCGAGGAGAATTATTTACAATCGTAATATTTTGAAAAACACATAGGTAGATTTGAAGCCAAGGGTGGTAGATAGGTTGAACCGAGGCGAAATAGGTAGATCTACCAAAAAGTTAGTAGACGTGACAAAACTGGCAATCGATATTATCAAATACCATCAAAACAAATGTGAAATGAGAGCCAAGTTCATTGTTATGATATAAATCCTTAATTGGTTGAGTTTAATGACAAAAGAACTTAGTAGGCACCTAAGATCTAAATGGATGCACAGTTCAATGGTCAGTCCTGAAATTTATTTGAAACTGAAATTTATTTACCTGAAACATATTTTAATAAACATTTATTTTTATGCGCATTTTTAATCATTAAAAATGCATTATCTTAAATGGTCGATCTACCTATTTTCCATTTCAAATTCTGCCAATTTCTACAAATTTTTGCAAAAATTGTATGTGACAACACTGTCGATTGCATTCAATGAGGGCTATCGTTTTTTACCTCACTAGATGGCGCCACTGTGCGTGAGGTTTTTAAATAACGGGCGTGAAAACAAAGTTTAGATTAAAATCATATTTAATACATTTTAAAACGTATAAATACAGGATCCTTTTCAAAATACACCCTTTTAGTATTTTTAAACAGCTGTATAACACAGCTTAGATTTATCCAATGGTGGAAATCAACACTATCGGTTCCAACCGTTCTTCTTGTAATGTGATTGGTCGATTGTCTCCCTCAGTTTCAATTGAATCGAGCTTAATACTTCAAGAACTCCTTCAGAATGCGAAGTTACCAGTTTCCGAACATTGTTGTCGTGTATTTCGATAACTTTTACTAAAGCGGTCCTCGGAAACTTTCACGTTTGAAACAAGTAGATAGAGCACGATAGGAGCGGTATTAAAGTTATATTCTGGGGAAAGTATAAACGATACGATGGGTTTTAAAATACTGTAACATAGTTTGCCAATAGTTGGTAAAAACCGGCCAAGTGCGAGTCGGACGCGCACGAAGGGTTCCGTATCATTCATTCTTTAAATGCACATTAATAACTTTTGAAAGAAGAACCGGAAACATCCCAAATATTGTATGGTGTCGGGTTAGAATTACACCTTTTCATTTATTCCGTGGATATCGTAAGAGGCGACTGAGGATATAGGTTAAGGTATACCATAGGCGACAGGCTAGCAACCTGTCACTATTGTACCGTTTTTGTCAAACTTAAAACCTAAAATTGCTAAAAGGGGCTCCGAAGCGGTAACGTTTCGTGTGCTCTGCCTACCCCATTTGGGAATATAGGCGTGATGTTTGTCTTTGTGTGTGTACACTTAACGATTACACCCTGTATAGAAATAATATTTTTTTTATCTATAAAAAACTTTACCTACTTAAGAACCAGACACATTACTAATTTGTGATTCCGTGCGAATAAATACCAACGTACACTGATTTTTAAAGATTTATGTGTACGTCTGTGTCACGAAATCGCTTTCAAGCAGCTTAGACGTGAATTTCTAAGTTGCCTCAAGGCTACTCCGAAACTCGAAACTCGAAGTTCGTTTCGTGCGGTCCCTCTCGCTCTCGTATTAAATAGTATAAGTGTGAGAGGGACCGCACGATACGGACTTCGAGTTTCGAGTTTTAGAGTAGCCCTGCTGTTGCGAAGCGGTGTTGCCAAGCGCATGTATCGAAATATCACGATATATCCAATATCTGAGAACTCATATCTCGGGGATCAAATTCGTGTGCTATAAATTGGCGGAAATTACTTCGCGAATAATTTCTGAACGTGAAATCACTTACGCGTTCCATACTAGCACAGTAGAAAAAAGGAGCAGTATTCCATCTCGGCAGCGTCCTTTATATAATTACCTACGCCGACTCAGTACACAAACGCGCGATAGGGCTGCCTACTCTACTAACTGTCACTCTTCAGTTATGTATTTGGAAGAAAGAAAGAAATCATTTATTGCCACAAAAAAAAATAAGCAGTTGAAAAAGAAAAACATACTTACCTACACTAAACATAATCAGAAAAATAAGTGGCAAAAGGACCGGACTCAGCATTTGATTTGATAACGTCATAATGAACTTTAAAGTAGGGAAAGGTTAAGGAGCTTCAAGCCCACCGCATTAGCACGCTGAAGTGGCAATGGGCCGGTCATATAACCCGAAGAACCGATAACCGTTGGGGTAGGCGAGTTCTTGAGTGGAGACCACGGATCGGCAAACGTAGCGTAGGACGCCCTCAGACTCGGTGGTGCGATGATCTTCGCAGGGTGGCTGGTAAGAGCTGGATGAGAGTGGCCGAGGATCGTGCTCGGTGGCGTGCCATGGGAGAGGCCTATGTCCAGCAGTGGACGACCATAGGCTGATGATGATGATGATGATGAAGGAGCTTCAGAAAATTATGGAAGGAATAGTGTTTAACAAAAAATACATTTTAGGTTATTTTCATGAACCACAAAACGTACTATGTTTTAAACGGTTTTATTTGGCTTTATCACTATGTATTTTTAACCGACTTCAAAAGTAGGAGGAGGTTCTATGTTCCAATGTTTGTATTTTTTTTTGTTACCTACAAATTATTGACGGAGAATTATTTGTGCCTCTACTGGGATGTGCAAAAAGCTTTATTGTTGAATTTAAGAGCATAAAAAATTTTCATTGTGATAAATAACTTCATTCGCGACAGATGGTTGCTGAGGTAAGTATGCTGAGAATTCGTGGCGCGTAGCACAGTGGTCCCGTAGTAGGTCATAGGGCTCGGATGGCTATGTTTAAGTTAAGCCATGATACTTCGCTAAACTAACCATTATTTGTCATACTACTTGAGGGTAGAAAAGATTTTAAAATTAATTATCCGCAACATTCCTTTTTCGGCATCGGAAGTGAACGCATCAATTAGTCATCAACCGTGTTATCACTAAGCGAAAATTAGCCCAAGACGCAACGCGTATTTTTATGTTTAAAATTGTCTGTGACCTATTATTTTGCAATGGATATTCAAGCTACAGGTATGTATTATTAATTTACTTTACTATTTTGCAATTTCAATCAACCATTTTTTTTTTAATAGAGTGCTACGCTGTAGCTTTTCTTACGTATTTATCTCTGCACTTTTTTTATGTTGAAGCTTTTACTTATGTTCGTACCTACTTGTATCATTGAGTGTGGTATAAAAGTATCGCTTAAAATCTCAACTACTTGGTTTTAAAAAAATTTGTTGCGTCACGCTGCGTCTGTAGGGTGCAGCCAGGGTCTACGCCGGGTATCTGGGCGCGTAGCACTTGCTACGAAACATGTATTGTATTTTGATCTGCATTGAACTGTTTCTATTGTTTTGTTTTAGGTGCTCTTAGTGATGCATCTTGTAGTAGGTGCTTTATTTGTGGTTCTACTCCAAAAGAGATGAATGATATTGATATATTACTTAGCAAAACTGTAGACAGTAGTAAATATCAATTTGGACTATCTCCTCTTCATTCGTATATCCGATTTTTTGAATATTTTAATAGATTAGGTTTTAAAAAATGGCAGGCGCATTCATCAGACGACAAAGCTCTTCTTGTACAGAAAAAACAACGTGTCTAGCAATAGTTTAGGCAGCGACTTGGTCTAATAGTCGATAAACCGCGAAGTAGGAAGTGGTACATCCAACGACAGAAACACTGCCAGAAGGTTTTTTTCTAATTTAGCTATTTCAGTGGAAATTACTGGATTAGACAAAGACCTTATTGACAGATGTCATAATCTGCTGCAGTGTCTTTCGTCGGGTTACAAAATTAATAGCACGGCTTTTAAAAAGTACTCTCTAGACACAGCACGTAAGCTTGTTGCTACCTATTCATGGTACAATTTGCCCTCGTTTGTACATAAGGTCCTCATCCATGGCTCGGAAGTAATTGAGCACTCATTATTATCAATAGGTGAGCTTTCAGAAGAGGCCGCCGAATCTTGCAACAAGTTAGTCAAACAGTTTCGGCGTGACAACACGAGGAAAATGTCACGGGTTGTCACAAACACTGACTTGATACATAGACTTCTTCTTAATTCGGATCCTTATATTTCTGTTTTAAGAAGGTTACCACAAAAGAAGAAGTCTAGTCTGTCAAAGGAAGTGTTGAATTTGTTGTTGGAATAGCATAAAAAGGTCAATAGTTATATAATAAATAAACACTAGATTTACATTAATATAATATGTAAATAATATATTTTATGTCCATTACTGTGTTTGTAGTTAAGTAATAATAGGTATTTACTTTATTTTTATTATAAAAGTGTAAATATTTAAGTTCATTACTTATTAAATCCCAATTCTTTTCTTGTATTTTAGTATGTATTTTTTCAAGTATCAGAAATGAATATTTTTTTCAAATAAAATGTTTTTTTCAATAAATTTGCTTTTTTTATTTTTATTATAACGTAAAGTATTACAAAAAAGCATAAAAATAATAATTAATATTGATAATGCCAGTCATTACCTTCATGAAACCCTATGACCGCCACTCTTAGAGCGCGGGACCACTGTGCGTAGGTGTAACTCGCGTTCTGGCCTTTAGTAGAAAGACGGTATACTGCTCTTTTTTTGTACTGTGATACTAGCTAATGTAGGGAAAAATACCTAATATAAAAAATATGGCGATGGTAATGCGTGGTTCCGTAGTTCGTGGAAAAAGGCTATAGTATTTTTTACAAGTTAAAAATTTAATATGATTTGCAATGTATTTTTTTCATGTGTGGGTTAAATCTTGCATCTGAGTTTTGACCCCCTTCATGTGGTCAAATTGACTTAAAATTTGGCATATCTATGTAAATCTCTTGACAGTAAAATAATCTATCAATGACATCCTAGTAGTTCGGCCAGGATCGTCTCCGCAGGACGGAACTCTTCAATTGTTAATGGCGTCAACTTGAAATTTGGTACAGTCAGCTGCAGAGAAAAGGTACCCCCCTGTAACGGCGGTATCCATACTACCGCCATTACAGGGGGGTACCCTTTCTCTGCAGCTGACTGTACGTAAATGTAATTTAGAAAGATAACAACGTAGTACAGTCAACAAAAACTACGGTCAACAAAAAAGCGTGTATTAAAAATTGTATTTTAAAAACTTCTTTGTAGTTATATAAGTACTTTTTATCATTTGATTAGTTCTTTTAATTACATTTACGTATTTTATTTAGTTAAAAATAAAGTGAACTTGAGATCTTAAATTTCAGACAAAGAATTCATAGTTTACTTGTTTGATTAAAAATTTCCCACCCCTCTTTTTGTGTTGGGGTTAAAAATAAACACAAGCTTTTAAGCACTTGATGAATGGGTCGAGTTTGGACAAAAAGGGTTCAGGTTTTTGCGTGGAACCCTGAAAGTTACCCACTCTCTTGAGTACCCTTCACAAAAATATGTTTTCTTTTAAAGCCCATTAAGAGCGTGAAAAAAAAAACAAGCTAATGGCGGAATAGAATTCTCGTGTGTATTGGAAAATGATGAGAGAAAATAAATGTACCTACTCCTAAAATAAGTCTTAAAAATTCCGTAATCTCCGAGGTGTGAGCCTAGGTGCAAACCCACGACCCTCTACTTGAGAGGCGATAGGTCAAATCACTAGGCCACCACGGCTATTGAAATAATAAAAAATAGTAAAAAAAAAAAATTCAATATGAACATCACACATATCCACCAGTTTGATTTGGAACACCAAAAGTATTCGACTGGTACAGTCATCGTCATAAATAAGTGATCATTTTTGTACCTTGTCATTTTAACGTCATTTTTGAAAAGTCATAACAACTTGTGTAACGATTGAAAGCGACAAGGTACAGAAATGATCTAGTGACGGACTAACCGGGGGGCGGAAGGGGTGTCCCGCCCCGGGGCACCCGAATGCCTCCGCGTTCCCCTGATCAAATCCTATCATGTCAGCCGAAAGACGTCCACTGCTGGACATAGGACTCCCTAGGCTCTCCACTCAGACCGGTCTTGTGCTTTTCGCATCCACCGCAATCCCGCGATCTTAACCAGGTTGTCGCTCCATCGCACATCACACGCACAGAGATACACGCACGCACACATCTATTGATATGCATAAGGCTAATAATGTAAACACATCTGGGAGTGGACACTGACTTCTGTAACACAGGTTTAAACCTAGCTCAGAAGTCAGGGACTTTATTTTGATTCTGTATCTTATTGTCAATAAAATTTTTATTATTATTATTATTATTATTTTCGACGGATTTTTTTTTCTCAGCTCTAAGCTGGTATTAACTACATTATTATTATTATTATTATTATTATTATTATTATTATCTTGTTGGAGGCCTACCAACAGCTCGTCTCCCGGTCTGCGGACCAAATCCTACAAGACTTTAAAAATGTGCTTAGTACCTAAATTTTTTTAAAGCTGGGGCCTCATTCAGCTTTGCCGCGCCGGGCCTCTGAGGGGCTTAGACCGCCACTAAAATTATCACTTAATTTATAACGTGGACTGTACCACATTACAAACATTTCAGCTCGTGATGTCCACATTTGGACACGTCGAGAGCCACAGAGTAGACCCGTGTCGGAACAAACCGCGACAAAGGCTAATTACGACCACTCGCAAAAACATTCATTTCAGAGGCATTCCTTGCTTTTTAATTACGCAAGTTCATATTATTACGATTTAGATGTAAAAAAACTGGTCAAGAGCGTGTCGGGCACGTCCAGGATAGGGTTTCGTAGCATCCCCGCTTTTCGTTAGTGAGAGATATAATACCCTAGAAAGTATTTTCTCCCACATTTTATTTCACCAATATGTCATGTAATTTTATTTTAACAATTGATTTGTTTTCAGATATTTTTGATCAAAGGACTCCGGGCCTAAACTATGAAAAATTGGTTTCAAATAAATATCCTGAGGTTTCGACGTTTTAGATTTCAAAGCCCTGAACAAAAACTTCTAAAAAACTAAACTAAACTCTGAAAGGGACTCGGAAACAGAGCATCCTTAGAGCCTTTTTGTTCAGGACTCTGAAATCTGTAACCTATCAAAATCTAAGAATATTTAACTGAAACCACATTTTTCATACTTTAGGTCCGGGGTTTTTCGTTCACAAGTTTATGAGCTCAAGTGTAGGTACTTTAATCAGAAAAAAATACAGTTTTTGGTTAGCGCTTGTTTAATTTCTTAGCGAGTGAACTACAAAGATCTTCGTTTTTCATCAGCAAAAACAATGCACTGTTTCGGTTCCCAATGTTCTTGTACATTGCGAGGTCGGACACAATAGAAAACATATTGGACTGGCGAGAAACAATGCTTTCGCCTTTGAGGCGCCAGCCAATACAATAGGCAAGTTCATTACGTCGCTGAAGTGTCTAGTCTATGGATCTGAAATTAGTTCCTGTCGAACATTGATTAAAAAAAAATCTTTATTCAGGTAAACAAGGGACAGACGATTCTCAAGTGACGTCCGCGGACCGGGAGACGAGCTGTCGGTAGGCCTCCAACAAGATGTATTCAGGTAAACAAGGTTCTCGAGTGGCGTCCGCGGACCGGGAGACGAGCTGTCGGTAGGCCCCCAACAAGATGGAGCGACGACCTGGTTAAGATCGCGGGATCGCGGTGGATGCGAAAAGCACAAGACCGGTCTGAGCGGAGAGCCTTGGGGGAGGCCTATGTCCAGCAGTGGACGTCTTTCAGCTAACATGATGATGATGATGATGAGGTAAACATGAAATAATATTTTTTTAAACAGGACCGGAATTTCCTAGATAGTGATAATTACACCTGTGTCAGGAAATTCCGCTTTTCCACGATAGAGCAATAAGTATTCAATAAATATTAATCAATATCACCCGAAGGTGGGTGTGTGTGTGTGTGTGTGTGTGTGTGTGTGTGTGTGTGTGCGTGCGTGCGTGCGTGCGAGCGTGCGTGCGTGCGTGCGTGCGTGCGTGCGTGCGTGTGTGTGTGTGTGTGTTAATTGAAAGTTTTGAACACCGACATTATTCCTACTATCCCTCCTAATCCCTACTAGCACTGTGAAAGTCTGTCTGTCTGTCACCTTTACACGTTTCAACCGCTGAACCGATTTAGGTGAAATTCTGTTTAGAGTTGGGAGTCCTGAGGAAGGACATAGAATACTTTTTATCCCGGTTGAACGAACCGCTATTAGTTTCCTGATAGTAAGAGATCACCGCCCATAAGCATCTACAACACTAGAGGTATTGTAGATGCGTTGCCAACCTAGAGGCCTAAAATGGGATACCTTAAGTGCCAGTGATTTCACCGGCTGTCTTACTCTCCACGCCGAAACACAACAGTGTGCAAGCACTGCAAGGCAGGATTAGCGAGGAAGATGGTGGTAGCAATCCGGGCGGACCTTGCACAAGGTCCTACCATCTGCGAAATTACTTTATTAAATTATTTCTACTTTAAAAAACAAAAAAATCATAAATCAGCCAATTAAGCCATCATAAGATAGCGGCTAAAAAACATACCTCTAACTTTCATTTAAATTTTTTAAAAAGATCTAAAAAGAGATTACCTTTATCTCAAACAATAAGCCTCAAACCGAACTCAGTGTCACGTTAGAATCCCCCCTTTAAGCGTAAGTGGGCAAATTGAGCATGTTTAGCGCGAGGGACCCTCATCAGAGTGCGACCCGCGCTTGACCCTCGGGAGAGAGGGCCGCAAAATGGAACTGTGAAAAAACAAAAGATGACCTCTTCAAGTATTATTGTGCGTGCAAGTCAGGGCTCTAGACCCAATGGACGTGTGGGGACTCAGGTGTCTAAAGTCTAGCTCTGGCAGATAAGGGACAACGTCGTACGAGCAAAAGTTAGGTTTGTAGAAAATGAAATATTTAGGTACTTTAACCCTTAATAAGGCCCCATTTATTGGAGCATACTACCACAGAATCAAAAGCAGCTATCGAGTACATACTTACCTGACAATATTTTTAAAGCTAGTCGTATTTTCAATAATTACAATGGAAATTGTGACGTAGAATGAAATTAATAAGGTTCAGTTTCCAAATCAAAGCAAGTGATCGCTAAATCGCCTCTACCTTATTAAAGGTTAAGGACCTACGTTATTTATGTATCTTTATGTCTTTTAACAAGCAAATTTTGGCGTGGTGGCCTTGTGGTATCGCCTACGAGCTGTCAAGCAGAGGGTCGTGGATTTAAACCCATGCTCGCTCCTTTTCAGTTTTTTCGGAACTTTGTATGTGCTTATGAGCGAAATAAATTTGAAATTTATTAATCAGAAAACATCGTGAACAGACATAGATTTTTTATTCGACTGGATGGGAAACGAGCAAGTGGGTCTCCTGATGGTAAGAGATAACCACCGCTCATAAAGATAAAACCTAGAGGCCTAAGATGGCTAAAATGGCTGAATATAATATAATGATGTTAATCGTAAATATTTTCAAGAGCGTATTACAACGATTTATTACGATAATATCCCGTTGTTCCCGTAGTACACAAAGCGTTTTAAATTAAATTAATTTTTAAGTTTCCATCTTCATACTTACTTCAAAACAACCAACCAATCTTAAGACTTTTCAACAACAACAGTTCCTATCTTAACCTTAGAGCCAGCAAAATTTTCTTTATCATTTCCGTTGATGAAATTTTAAGCGTTGTTATTTAGGTATTTCTGTGCTGTCAGTACGACGGCGTCAAGTACGGAGTACATTATTACAGCGAGCGAAAAGCGTTTCTGGTCTAATATTATAGAGAACGTTCAGTGTGTAACGTATTTTAGTAACAAACTTAGTTCACTTAGTTTTGAATATAAACTATAAAACCCTCGACACAAAAAGATTAGTGTTATAATGTTTGACGTAACGTCTGTCTGTAGTTCTCCAACGAATGAATCGATTTCCAACCGTTTTTTTACGTAAACGTGAGTTTTCTTGCGATTGTTCTTAGCTATGTTTCATTAGAACCACTTCAGCCATTTTGAATGAATGAAAAAAGTTTATTCGACACACACATAATAGTTACACTCAAAAGTTACAAAAATAGTTGAAATAAAATATTAAATAATACCTATACATTTTTTATGTATGCTTGGTGTTGGACTTTAAAATGGCAATATCGGGGCCTTTTTTATTTTTCCATGTTAGTTCCATTTATTTTAATATTTTATAAACTTTTCATCAGTACAATACTGATTAACAAACCAAATTGTAGACAGCGCACTGTCCTAAATCAGTATACGTTCGAACATCTGCTTCAGTTGATTCAAACCCTGACTGCAATAAAAGATTTTGTAAGGAAGAAAGTAGAATGTGTACTAAAGGATTTTTAGATATTCTTACAGGATATGACGACACTGGGATGACGTAGGTTCAAAAATTCGTATTAAACTGATTATTTTTTATAGCTTGATTCAACAATGCAGAATGCAGTGAGTTCGTAGCTACAGAAAACATCAGTAAGTTCGATTTTTCGTTGGTAAAAAAAGCGTAGGCAGACACGATATTAAATGATATTATAATGGATAACTCACGTCTTAAATCGAATTTAGCCCGAAGCTATTTCGTGGCCCTTCTTCTCAAGAGTACCTACGTGACTCGGCGGCTGCCGCAACACGCGCTCTGAGCTAAATTCGATTTAAGACGTGAGTTATCCGTTATAATATCATTTAATATGATTGAGTCTCATGGTAATTTCATGTTTAAAAATGAAATGTATTTAATAGAAAACAAAAACCAGCTTTTTATATTATCCGTCTTAATTCGCATCAGATAATTTTGGATTATGTCACAGCATGTCAATTGCAGTCGGTTCGGATATGACATGTCTTCAGACACAGACGCTGTGCTTGGTAAGAGATTGTATAATAATGCGAGAATTCCTGTCAATATCATATACGGGGATTTATTTTATATCGAATAACCTACATTGTTTTAGTATACCACTCAACTTCTCCGTTTGTATCTGGCATTCAGGTATTATTAAAAACTAAACCTAAACCCCTTTTACAAAGTTCAAAAATTTTTGGTCATTATCATAATCAGCTGTAGAACGACCACCTGTTGAATATAAAGGCCTCCCTCATAGTTTTAAAACTAAACATTCCGTTTTGGCTTTTCTACTTTTGTATCACTTAGAGATTGTTGAATTCAGTCATTCTAGTCTTGTATCAGGAACGTTTTGCGCATCCATTTCTACATTTCTCACTTATCCCTTATTAACTCCTATAGTAAGAAGGAGGTAGGCAGAGAGAAATGCGAGAAAAGAACTTATAATAGTCGTTTAGTGCAGGGACGTGTAAATCGTCAGAGCGGAATACTGTGTTAGGCGTAACCGCGCACTACCGTCCGCGCCGTTGGTTCCAAATCACGAGAATCACCACTTTCCGGCCGACGACCTTTGAGATTCTGCTGGTAAGAATCGGGTCCACAGGAACTTCATTTAGGCTTTAGAAACTCTAGGAATAAGCAATCATGTTTTGCACAACAGCAGCTCACTTCGTTGGATATGGGCGTGTATCTTCTCGCACGACCTTTTAAACAGCGGAAGTCCTAAAACGTTTGTCAATTTTACAAATTACAATTTGGCTAATTTGCTTAGAAATTGGCAACATGTACAGAACTCTAGACTGAGCTTGATCTGACATCTTTACTTTCCGAATATGCCCATATATTTGGGTTTGACGAACACTGCAGAAAGCTTCCAATGCACGACTTCGTTTGTCTAAGGCAGTGATGGGCAAAGTACGGCCCGTGGGGCAACCCGGCCCTTGAAGGGATTTAATCCGGCCCGCCGACGTTCCTTCCAAGTGACTAGTACCTACCTATAATGGCCCGCGATAATTATTATGATAGCCCAACAGTATTTCATTTCATTATTTGGCAAAAACATAAAAAAGTATAAAACAGAACGGTGTAATCCTGGCCCTCCTCTAAAATATCTGTAACTTTCTGCCCCCCCATGAAAAAAGTTTGCCCACCACTGGTCTAAGGCTACGCGGTTGGTGTGCACGGCACCCGAACCATCAACGCTTCCAACCGTGAAACGTAGCAAAACATGTTGTTCACTAAACAGTGCCGTCAGTTCAGCTCGCGCCTATTATTCACATCTTTGAAATATGCGAGTAGTTGACACAGATAAGTTATTCGGTGATTTCGCGTCCTTATTATATAGTTTGTCGTTGTCTAGGGCCTTCAAAACTACGATGAGAAATTATTATTCGTAGCTTCAAAAAGAAAAACGGAATACATATACAGGGTGAAATTTAGGACGTAATACAAAATTAGTGTTTCATGCTCCGTTAATGCCTGGCAATATAGTGCATTTACTCTTTTGTTGAAATAAGTGTGAAAAAAATTGTGGTTTCCATGCATTTATGAAATACGAAATCATGAATAATGTATGGAAACCGGAAATTCCATCAGACTCATTTCAACAAAAGAGTTAATGCATTATAACCCAGCAATATCTGAGCACGAAACACAAATTTTGTATCAAGTAATTTTGTTTTGTAAATTTCACCCTGTATTGTAGGATCATTATATTTTCCGTCGGTCAAGACCCTTTTTCACAATAACGCGTGGAGGTATCAACTTTAAATTAAAATTAATACTCGGGTCTGCTACCTCTTGAAGCAGGAAAAAAACAAACTTCTTAGCGTTAGCAATTAAAAATACAATAATTTACGTTATAAATGAACGATATTCGGAATATTAAAAATATGACAAATTAAATTCGGACATTATGAGATTAGTGCATATAAAATTCGGACAAACGATAAAGAAAGGTACCAATTTCTTTTCTATGGTTCTACGAGTACAATGAAAATAGACTTAGTGCTTTGGTGTTTTTAGACCTTCTTCCATACAAAGTTGCCCATGTGCCCATACAAAATTATGTTTTTGGATATTTTGTCTTAGCAAAATCAACTTTTCAGTGATTCAGCAAGATCCAAAAGACAAAATAACTTAATCGCAAATTCGTAAATCTTCGGATGGGACAGGTTCTTTGTCTCGGTAGCTTATTTCTGATAAAACCGAGGACATTATAAATCCTGGACAATGGGACGAGATGCTTTCGGAAGCGTAAGATGTCTTTTTGAATATTAATTAATCATTTTAATGACAAGTTGGAGATGATTAAGTATTGTTATCAGCAAGCGCATTGTACTTTATGCAAGGAATAATTCTTAAAAGTATTGGGTGATACCGTTATGGACAGGAATCAATAATGATTTTTTTCCGTTAAGTAACTCAAATAAAAAAAAAACGGACTCAATTTTTGTTGATATTTGTAGCGTGACAGGCGACGTCAGTACAGGTAGTTGGGTTCTAGGTACAGGTTGCAGTGTTTAATTTGCATAAAAAAAAAGGAAAATATAAATACTCCATTATTTTTAAAAGTCGCTGAATTAATGTTCTTAAATTTGAGGAGTACGATCTATGTTTTTATTATTTGCTCGTATTACAGGCCACACCCGATATAAATTAGGTCATGACATCTTTTACAGATGATTCGGTAGCATCACGACGACACTAAAAATACGTAAACAGAACTCGGTGTGTTCCTTCAACTTGCAAATGGCAGGTTTTTGTTTCGTTTAATTAGAACTCTGCAATGCAATACTTAGGTAGATATTTTCTGCCAGTTCTCGGTCCCACAATGACATATTCCTTTTTTCGCGCCAATTTTTCTCCGTCCCAACGATCCTTACTAATTCAGAAGCTGCGGACTCCGCCCCGCACTCAAATTACTAGCGAAGAAAAACAGCAACCATTTGTAAGAAACAGCGTACTGTTTTTAATTACGAGGGGTAAAATAAATCAGTGCAATCAGGAACTAAGCCCTGGTAAACTGGCGGTATACTACAAAGTGCAAAATTAGAACTTCGTATCGTGCCGTCCCGCTGACGCTAATATTATTTAATACGAGAGTGAGAGGGACAGTATGATACGAACTTCGATTTTCAAATTTCGTAGTAGCCTCCTGGTTTGTTGTCTCACCCAATCTCACGTCTCGGGTTGTTGTGTGACCAGCAAGTAAGATGTTACGGGGCTTTAACGACAAACTATTTTTGCAGTCCGCTGATTAGTCTCTTTCTTAATCACTCTCTGTGTATACAGTTTAACCAGAGTGCCGAATTGGTCAGTTAGTTAGTTAGTTTCTTCCGAAGTTACCTGTGAGAGATTCGACATAGAGTTACGGTTGGACCCTGTGTTGGGCTTAGGTAGCGATCGTTCGTACTGTTGTTGAGGGTAATAATGAAAATAACTAAGCTCTGTTAACTATTTTTATCACTTAAGCTCTGAAAGTGCGTTGCATTTAACTTGAAATCCATGTTGTTAATTCGATTTTCTTTAGAGATGTAAGTAAATTTGAAAATCGAATGGTGCTCCATTTTACTTTTACTTCAAACAGCTTTTTTTTTTTCAAGGAAAATAACTACAATCACGGCTGATAGTAAGTGAAGATGGACTAAGATGGAACACGCTTGCCTAATAAATGCCCATTGCATTCATCCTAGATTTGAAGACACAAAAAAAGGGAAAAAAAAAAACATTTTCGAAAAGTAGTATTTTGGCGCCTTAGTAATTTCCTTTTCACTGTCAATACACGTTGTGTCACTTGACGCTGTGCAGGCTAAAACTTAGTAAAGAAAAACTGTAGGTATCAATAAAGATGATAGTCGGAAATGGGAAATGCGAATAAACTCGCAACCGTCTCTCGGCTAGAGTAACTATTATAGGAGTAAATCGAAGCCTGGCCAACTTATTCCATGACGGATGTGCTCCAGATATTTAAATGCCAACCGTTTAAATGCCGATGCTGGCTTAAAATAGGATAGCTCGATTTTAGTTCTGTTATTAAATAAGTTACTTGGGACGGGAAATATCGTATGAGTTGCATTACATTACGAGGCAGAGGAACTTAGAAATTTAAGTGATTAATGTATTGGAGCTATGTAGTGCAACTTATTCCAAAATGTCCTTAGTAGAGTACAATCAAGTGCAAAGATACGACACGGTCAAAGACAAAGTTACAGAAATATGTACATTGACACGACTTTACGCACTTAATATTAAGTATACATATTTTTGTAACTTTAGCTGTGACGATTGTCAAGGGCAGACCTCTTGAGGGGAGGTTTGACCTTAAAGGAGGCTTAGTAGGTTATTTCTGAGTAAAACAATAAAACTTTTTAACAATTTTAATTAAAATCAAAAACAAAATTAACAGGCCTAGTTTGACATAAATAAAAAGTATAATAAGAATCTCAGGGTAGTAAAGTTATTATAAGGTCTCCCTGGCCTACATTTCCCTGGATTCGGAGAAAAGAACCCGGAGCGAAGAGGGCTGGCCACAGCAGAGGGGTCTGGTCAAGCAGAGCGATCGTCGGCGCCGAGGTCAGAAGGGGCTTTAGGGCGGCAGGACGAACAGCCAAGACAGTGTTCCACGCCGGAACGTTCAGGGTCTTGGACGAGCCAGGAAGGATGTACAGTGCTCTGGGAGACCGTATATAATCAGAAACGACCTCTCACAAAAATCTCTTGAACTTTACTACCCTGAGATCCTTATTATACTTTTTTTTTCAAACTAGGCCTGTAAATTTTGTTTTTGATTTTAATTAAAATTGTTAAAAAGTTTCATTGTTTTACTCAGAAATAACCTACTAGGCTTCCTTTAGGATCAAACCGCCCCTCAAGAAGTCTGGCCTTGACAGTGGGGCCCCATGTTGGGCGCCATTCTTTCCACTTGGCTGTATCTTGAGTAGATACTTTTCTTGACTGGACTGAATCTGATACAGAATCTTGACTAGACGAAATAAATTCGTCGTAGGTAATATAAAAGACAGACAAGCATAAAGAGAAGAATGGTCATAACATTTTACTGTCACATTAAAAATGAAAATGTCGCACTGTAAAATTGGATTATCTACTCTAAACTTTAAGATCTGTCTGAAATAGGTTTTATAGAATAATCTTATCTACCTGTAAAGCTTATTGTCTAACATACAGTCACCAGCACCAATATCTGACACAACAAGCGTGCATAAATATTTATTTGTTTTAATGTAACGAAAAATCTAATTTTACAGTAAATTGAAAATAAATCTGGTTTTCAGGGCTAAAATAAAGCGTTTTTTACTGGAGTTGTGCCTTCGAAAAATATTTTTTAATCCCTATTGTACTTTGATAACATATAAAAAGTACGTCAGTTGATTGGTGACGTCAACATCCCTATTAAAACCAATCATTCGCATACCCTTGTGTATCAAGGTCGGGACAAAGATAATTCTAGTTCACACACGTGCAGACACGAATCGAATTAAACAGAAACATCTCATTATTAGAAAACTAATTGAGACGGAGTTCGGCACAGTATTTGACTTGAAGCCTCTAATTCAGAACACGATGGCGTATTCGGCAAGTTCGCTAATTAAACCGCCTCGTCGCAACAAACACCAACTTTTGACAACGGAACCCGATTAAAGCTGAAAGGCAGGAGCCGCTGTCATGTACAAAGTCTTATAAAAGCTTATAAAGAAATTCTGCCAATGCCATACCTACATTAGTTCGCGTGTGCGTGTACCGTGAGTGTGTGCGAGCGTGCGTGCGTTTGTGTGCATGCATGCGTGCGTATGTGTGTTGTCACTTTTTCATGCGTAAACGGTTTGACGTATTTAAATGAAATTTAGTATGTAGATATGGGTCTCCGGAATAACACATAGGTTTGATTTTAGGGTTCCGTAGCCAAAATGTCAAAAACGGAACCCTTATAGTTTCGCCAAGTCTGTCTGTCTGTCTGTCCGCAGCTTTGCTCAGGGACTATCAATGCTAGCAAGCTGTAATTTTGCACGAATTTATATGTAAACTATGCCGACAAAATGGTATAATAAAAATTTTGAGCTCGTTACTGTCAAGAAAAGGTTTTAATGGAAGAAAATACAAAAAAAATACAACGGGGGCGAAGCCGCGAGCAACAGCCAGTTATGAATACAATTTTAGCTGTTAAAAGTTGTGTGGCAGGCGTTGTTGAGTGGACTACGCAATGGAGTTATCACTTGAGCGGGTAATCGGCTTGGGGGTCATAGCTACCATTGATCAAGGTTCGAATCTGGGTGAATCACGACCAAGACTTGGAACCGGTTTATAAAATAGCGGTAATTACCGGTTTATTTCGGTTTAACTCCGAACTTTCATGAAAACGCGAACGGTTTTAAGAACTTAACTACGAGTATAACCTAAATAAACCGGTTCCGAGTATTTATAACATAAATAAATCCTGTACCAGAATAGACCGGTTTTTATTGTTCTAAACCGGTTAATCTGACAAGAACTTTATGGAAATGTTCCCTTAAAATCCGGTTTAAAAATAACGGTTTCACGAACGAAACAAAAAAGAAAAGGATTTGTGCGAAGTACATGATAACGGTTTGGAAATTTAACCGGTATCCGAGCCTTGATCCCGACATTACTAAAACAAAATGAAAGCACTACAAATAAACTACTTTTGATAGCGGAGGTTCAATGGACTGAAACAATTACTTTGCTCACCCGCAACCTTATGATTAGCTACGTTTATGCAAGACATGCTGTCAATGTTGATATCCGTAGTAGAACTAAGGTTACTGACACAGCCCGAAGAATTGCGAAACTAAAGTTGCAGTGGGCTCATTGCTCGCAGGACTTATGGCCGATGGGGTCAAAATGTTCTCGAATGGCGTCCGCGGACCGGGAGACGAGCTGTCGGTAGGCCTCCAACAAGGTGGAGCGACGATCTGGTTAAGATCGCGGGATCGCGGTGGATGCGAAAAGCACAAGACCCCGGTCAGAGTAGAGAGCCTTGGGGGAGGCCAGTCAGAGTACCAGTCAATAATCTCTCTCGAAGTCTCGAATATAAACGAACTAGCTTTTGCCCGCCGCTCCGCCCGCGTGGTATTCGGTTATCGTGCGCTGTTCCCTCGGGAACTGTGCATTTTTCCGGGATAAAAAGTAGCCTTTGTCACTACCGGGCTCATAAACTATCTCTATGCTAAAAATCACGTCGATCCGTCGCTCCGTTACGGCGTGAAAGACGCGCTCCGTTACACGCAAACACACAGACACACAAACATACAAACACACTTGTCTTTCGCATTTATGATATTATATGTATAGTATCTATAGTACATACTATTGCATTAGTATGGATTGTACGTAGTCGGATTCGCGGGCAACATCTAGTACTATTCTAAAACATATCCAATTTGTCCCGCCCCTGTAATACATTCAGTATTCATTATGTTTCCTGCAACTTCGCTAATAACGAAGTCAACGACTCGACAAACTATTCTAAGTATTAAAAACAAATCCAACTCTATATTACTGGTCCGACTGTTGCACTGACTGGCTGTGGGGCTAGCACAAACATTATGAACAAACAAAATGAGAGCGCGATATTTTTATAGTTTTTTTTTAATTCGGATTTCTCACCAATCTCTATCGACTATTCTTGACCAAGAATTGTTCATGTTTGTGGAGGCAAGCACAGATGATTTCGACACTATGTGGCGCAAGAAAAATGCTTCATTGATAGACAGAGTGTAAGGCAGCGGTAATGGCATCTTAAAGATGATTGCCAATAAATTTGTGTGTTGTACAAGATCTACAACGGGGAATGCTCTGAGGAGCTCTTTGACCTCATTCCAGCTGCGGGGTTCCATTACAGATCCACCCGTCGTAAGCGTTCTTTTCATCGACATCATGTTGATGAATGGCAGTCTTCGACGGTGCGTTTTAAGCGGTCTTTTTTGCCACGAACTTGCAAAATCTGGAACGAGCTTCCCGCTGGGGTCTTCCCATCGAGTTACGACCTGGGTGCCTTTAAGAGGCGTGTGTATAAATTTCTGCAGGGCCGACAACGCACTGGCATCGCTTAAAGCGTTGCGGGTGTCTATGGACAGTGGTGATCACTTAACATCAGGTGACCCACTAGTTCGTTTGTCTGGCCTCTATAACATAAAAAAAAAAAAAAAAAAAAAAAATTTGATCAATTAGAGAAAGAGAGAGAGAGAGAGAGCGAAAATCACTAACATTTATGCTAAGAATCCATACTAATATTATAAAGTCGAAAGTGTATTTGTATGTTTGTGTGTATGTTCGTCTTTCACGCCACAACGGAGCGACGAAGCGACGGAGTGACGTGATTTTTGGCATAGAGATAGTTTATAGGCCCGAGAGCGACATAGGCTACTTTTATCCCGGAAAAATGCACAGTTCCCGAAGGAACAGCGCGCGATAACCCAATACTACGCGGGCGGAGCCGCGGGCAAAAGCTAGTTATAAATAAAACTGTAGACCGTTTATGCTGTCTGAATAAATGAGGTTTCTTTAAACTCAATAAAAAAGGTTTTTCATGATTTTTTTTATCCAAAGTCTTGTCACGCATTTGACGTGGTACACTTTGAGCATCAATCAATGTACCAAAGAACTCTGACAAACGATTACAATCATATTAACGCCAACTGTTTGCTTTAGTATTATTACGGAATAATTCGAACATAAGTACAGTCAAGTGCAAAGATATCGACACGGCCAAAGTTACAACAATAATGTATACACGACCTTAATGTTAAGTGCATAAAGTCACGTATACATATTTCTGCAAATTCATTCCATAACCTACGCATCCAGGGTGCTTGAGAAAATGTAACTAAGTAAATTTAGGTTTAGTAAAAGTGCCACCTTTTACGAGATTTGCTTGAGTGCTTTTGCGCCTTCTTCAAAAATAATGAACACTTGATAAAGTTTTTGACTGTGGTTCTCTTATTGACGACGGAGAATTGTACAGTGTAGCGACATTATAGGGTTCCAAACTTTCGTGATTCTCACTCATAGTCAAAATACCATAATGGGACTTAAGTGCGGGTAGTTCGAAGAACTGCTAGGCGGACTTGATACCCCACACTTCAGTCTACTCGTGACCACGGAAACTGTAATGTTGCCGAAACGTCGAGGTAAATATTACTTGTGTAAAATAGCGTGATAAGTCCCGTAATGGTATTTTGACTATTATAGGGTTCCGTTTGTAACCATACAATGGGATGTTGACGACATTAAAAAATAATCCGAAGGTACAACTCCAACGCTTTATTTTAACCCTGAAAACCAGATTAATTATCGATTTACTGTGAAATTAGATTTTTGTTGCTTTAAAACAAACAAATAATAAATAGTTGATTGGGTTGGCGAACAAATAGCGAGTTATGACGTCATAAGTCGCTATTGCCATTGAAACTCTATGGGAGAGCGGTGTTTTGACAGCTCATAAAAAGTACGTCAGTTGATTGGTGGTGTCAACATCCCTATTACAAAACCTGAGAGAAGCATGCTAGCCTTCTAGATTCACAAACTACACAGACAACATTACGGCTCCTACGTGACTTAATAAAGCTAGGGTTCGCTAACAAACTAAACCCATTCCTATTCCGTTTATCATAGAATTCAAATCAAATTAACTACTTTCTGTCTGGCCAGTTACAAAGTTTCACGTTGTCACATTCATACAGTTTGAGTGGATCTCGTTTTAAGTTTGATAACTTATTTATGGTTGGTACGGGCGACGCTACAAGTGCTACGGGGGTCTACGCCGTAGCGCGTAGACCAATAGACACTGTAAGTAATGTGAGTAATAGAGATGAAACGGATAGTGGTTTGGCTGGATACCGAATACCGGATATTCGGCGGGACCATTGGCCGGATAGCCGGATATCCGGCCGCCGGATATTCGGCCTAGTTTTACGTACAATTAAATTAAGCTAATTCGAACATGCGCATGACACTCCGTGCAGGTTGCAACTTACAACTTGTAGAGTATAATTAATTAACTTAGGGGCTGTTTCACCAGCCATTGATTTATTTTAACTGACGAACAAATATGACTGAATACTCGTAGACGCGAGACGGTATCACATTTATCCGTCAGTTAAAATTCATCGAAACATGCCCTTAGAATAATAAACCGATGTTAATAATTGTTAAACTCATAAATAAATACCAGTTTTTAATCATAACTATAAGTTTTTTACCATTCGGTATCTGGCCGGATAGTACGATAGTACGATACGGATAGACCGAATAGTAAAATAGTGGCCGGATAGGCCGGATACCGGATAGTGGCCGGATATCCGTTGCATCTCTAGTGAGTAACCCCACTAATATAATAAATGGGAAAGTTTGTAAGTCTGTTTGTTTGTTTGTTCATTTGTTTGTTTGTCACTTCAACGCCTTCGGCCACTTTGGAAAAGAAAAGTTCGAAACCAGTTTAGAAAACCTAATTATTTTTCCCTGGCTAATTCGAAGCCCTTCTTCACCACGCACACTACGCGCCACCACTCTGTCGAGCATGTTGAGCTAAACTCGTTTTAAGACGTGAGTTATCCGTTACAATATCATTAAATATGATATTATATGAATGATTTTCACGGTAGTTTCATGTTCAAAATGTTGGTTATGTTTTAGTACCGACATAAATCATTTCATCACTCATTACTCAGTTAATTTCATGACATAACATAACATAGTGATACTGATACAGTATATGCAAACCACAGATATAGATTACACAAGATTACGCAAATGCATCTACTTCGCGTGTCCGATCCCGACCAAACGTCGGGGTTAGCCCCACACAAAGACTGACCGCTAACTGACTAATCATGACTAGTGACTGACTCGAGCTGAGCTGATTTTGCGCGGACTTCGGGGAATTCACTTCGCTAATTTGCCCTTGAGACGTCACAGTAGATTCAAAATAGTGACACAGTTCGTTTTCATACAGATTGAGGTGTTTGCGTTGTCGAGTGTAATTTATATCTTTGATACAAACATTGCACGGCAGCTATGTCATTCACCGGGTGATGTTTCGAGCGATGTGATACACAATGTGATATATCAGTTTCTGAGATGTAATATTGATATTGGCATTACATTACAAAGCACTGTTTTGCCCATCTCTATAGACAAGTGACTATTTGTGATCCGATCTAACTTTTAAAACTCTTCTCTTTTTTAAATTCATAGAGTTTAATATTTGTTAAATGAAGTCTGTATAACTTTTGAAGGCGCGAGTTTTATTTGTCTTACTGAATCTAGTTAGTTGCAAGTTTTAAAGTATAGAAGTGTTATTGAAAGGAGAGTAAAGGCTGGTAACATAGTGAATAGAGCACACCTTTATGAATAGCCAGAAAATCTCCAAAAGAGCTCGTCTGGCTGTGCATAATAGAGGGGCGCTGGTACCAACACTCATGTATGGAAGTGAAAGTTGGGTGTGGCAGGAAAGGTATCAGGGTAGAATAAATGTGGTAGAAATGAGAACGTTAAGAAGTATGTTAGGTGTGAAATTGAGTGACAGAATTAGAAATAGTGCAATAAGGGAACGCTGTGGTATAAATGAAGGTAATGAAGATGTAAATGAAGGTAGTGTTGAGAGAATGTATGAAAACAGATTGACTAGGCAGATCTATAAGACGAGCGTGAATGGTAACGTTGGAAGAGGAAGGCCACGATCAAATCGAGGACATTCTGAAGGAAGGTCGGGTCAGGAGTACTCTAAACCGACGTGCATGCATGAAAAGATTGATGAATGTAGAGGAACTGGCCTCCCCCAGCCTCCAGCTATTTCGATGGTTTCTCGATTTTATTTTTAAGTTGTAAACTCCAGTCACATGACGGAGCTAACATATACATGTTTCAGATCAATATTTCGGGATCAATAATTATTTTTGTTTTGAAGTTATAAACTCCAGTTATACTTACGACGGAACCAACGCAGGTATACATATTTTAGAGCAATGTTTTGGGATGATTTTTTTTTTTTATTATTAAGTTATAAACTTCGTCATCCATCGGAGCTAATGCACACATAATGCTTTAGGGAAGTGTCTTGGAAAAAATGGTTACCTAGTTATGTCAACTACCCTATTAAATGATATTATTGTAACGGCAATACCCCTGGTGTTGCAGATGTTAATGGGCGGTGATGATCTCTTACCATCAGGAGACTTACTTGCTCGTATGTCATCCAGTCGAATAAAAAAAAACGGATAACTCACGTCTTAAATCGAGTTTAGCTCGACATGTTTCGGGCTATTTCGAAACTCTACTTCTATGGAGGACGCGACCCGGCGGCTGCCGCAACACGCGCACTAAAATAAATAAAAACAAAATAGCCCGAAACATGTCGAGCTAAACTCGATTTAAGACGTGAGTTATCCGTTACAATATCATTTAATATGAGTGAACAGTAAATAGTTGAAAATAGAGTAGTTTTGGTCATGAAACTACCGTGAGACTAGTTTCATGATCGAAACTACCCTATTTTCAACTATTTACTGTTTGTTTACTTGTAACCTTGGCATTAACATTCATTAACTGCCGTTCGCGACTATGCCTAAATTATCCGCCCCAGCGCCCCCTCGTGGCAATGTAAGCATTACATAACCGTTCCAGGAACCTTTACTATAACACAGTGCGACGTGGCTGTATATCATTATTAAGAGTAAAGGCAGAGACAGCAGGGGAGACATTAATTTCAAATTGATACCTGGAATTGAATTGGCATTGTTCATATTTTACTAATGTACCCTGATTCGAAAATCATCTCGAGGGATAGGGTTTTTGAACACTTTTAAAGAAAGAAAGAATAATTCATTGCCACAAAAAAATAAACAGTTGAAAAAGAAAAATATCCACTAAACCTAATCAGTAAAACAGTTTTTTATGGCAAAAGGAGCGGACTGCTCAAAGCCTGCATTGCATAGCGCTGATTTTAAGTCCGCCCCCCTTCCGGCACTTCTTACCGCTTCAACAAATAACTAATAGCGGCTAGATATAATTAACTAATATGCACCTTAAAAAATAACCGAACAATAGCTGTTAAAAAAAAAACTCAGTGCATTTCACAGCCTGGATATACGATAGCTAAGCCACTGACTGTACCCTGCACAATTATTTAGTTTTGATGGTCTTTTCTTTTGTACAGATCCCATATTTGCGAATCCGCCTCGTAGTTAGCCTATTATTAAAAAAAAAACACATAACAAGAGTATACATACAAATCCAAATACATATAAATCCCTCGAGGTAACCTTTGCTCTATTTCATTTCCACCTCTGCCACTAATATAAATGGCCTTATAAAAAACGAATGCAACAAATGGAAGGAAAACGCACAAGCCTATTTATAAAACATCTTTCCACACCCTCTAGTGATTTGTGAAATAGCATTGTGTGAAAAACGTCTACCATAAAGCTAAGTACACCCAGCGCAACATATCACTCCTAAAACTATAGCTACAAAGACGAACATTTAAAGTGTTGCGTGCGGTGGACTGTACTTGATATATAACACCCAGGAACCTCCATTTGCGAGGTATGAAGTGGCTATGAACTTTGCATTTATTTGATGTTAGGGATAACCACGAAGCACTTTGCTTACGGGAGTTGTCTTAAGCTTAACTAACTTAACTAGCAATATTTTTTATAAAAGTTATGATCAAATCTTGCAGATCCAATTTCACTCACTGATACGAGTATGTAGATAAGATAATAAAGCAACTACTTACATACATTTGTAATGGACTGTAGATTTTAATAAACTTTAATGAGCTCTTGATATAATTCGACGCGTTTGGATGCATCACAATTGTTTGGGCACACTGTAGGCAATGTTTTACGAGTGATATGAGAGTAAGTAACAAGATTTACTGCGTTAACTTACTTAGTTTGATCTTTTTCACTGCTTTAGTAGGTAAGTTTTAGTATTCCAAATTTCAAGTCAATCTGAGTACTGAAAGTTGATCAAATTTAACTTGCAAGATTTGACTACAGACAGACAGATCGACAAACAGACATACAGACAGACAACGGGACAGGTGAAACTAAATGAAAGCTTGTAAAAAAAGACCGTCGGAAAGACGTACAAAAGTGATCCTATAAAATCCTATAAAATAAAAAAACTCTGAGAACAGTTCGATCATGCCGGTAACAGATAAAATCACGTATGGGACCTGGTCTGGTGCTGCCTTTAATGCCTATTCTACAATGTCTACTATAAATATAATAAGTCACACGAAATTAAACGCCCATAATTTATATGTGAATCATGACATTTTTTTGTCCGATCGCATTCACCATCTTGTTTAATCCTTAACTTATACCGTTATGACATCAAAAAGTGGTAAAAACGATTGTGTTGGCTGTCGAAAAAGTGCGAAGGCTACTCCAGTCGTAAGTACTACATAGGAATAATAGATGGAACTACCTTCGAAATTACTGTTTTGGTAAGCGGAGGAAATAGTTCTTTAGTTTGATACAATCTTGGTAACGGTTGTTTGTTTGGACTGTGCGTGGCTGTTTGTTATTTGTGTTTGTTTTACACGACAGGCTTTTTAACTTAACTAGTGGATAGGTAGGTATATATTTTGAAAACGGATTGGAAATAAATGCGTTTGCGTTTGTAGAAATAGGTACTTAATAGAAAGTTTCAGTGGAAAAATTCATTTTTAGAGTTACGTAATTAAAATATAACGTAAGATCATATTTTTTTAATATTCATGCAGCAATTACTGACATGAGATAGTAAATAAAGTAGCGATTTATTTTATAACAAAAAACATAATCTTCCTTTGGGCAGTCGCGTAAAAAAGCCGTATTTTTAATAAAACAAATGAAAGTAGGTTTATCTGGGCTTGTAATCTACCCTTAAAGTTTAAGGTTAGAACAAAAATAAACGTTTAAAAAACTACTTTCTGCCAAGTTTCTTCTTCGTATGAATTATGGTTTCCAAAACTACTCGCGGTATAAGAAACTGACTTTTAAAAGAGCTCTTTACGGCTTACTTACACAATAAACTTCTTTCTTTGCTTTTGTGACAACTCGATAAAAGATATGAAGGACAGCGATGAAAACGCTTCATTTTCACTTTGTTCCCATTATCTCGTAACCGGTATGAACCAATTAAATCCGGCACGAACTCCGACCGCTAATTATTGCATTACTGAGTTAATGAGGCAAAGTTGGCGCAGCAACCACCAGTTAAATATTTAAAGTGTTCCGCGGATTATAAAACAAAATGGCCGTCCGGCCATCCGTACAATCGCGAGGCTTTTACAATGTTATATTATTTTAGAGCCAAAAGTGAACGATATTGTTTCTTGCCGTCGCTTGTCACATCGGAATGCAGTTACCTACAGATATTTTGGTGTTGATAAAAGTCATTGTATTGTATTGTTGACAGTGGGAGACGCGTTGCTTTCTGACAGAGCGTTTTTGATTAGGGAAACCACACCTTCTTATTTCCTCAGAGGTATCAGTAATGATCACCATCATCATTCTTGCCTATATACGTCCCACTGCTGGGTGCAGGCCTCCTCTTACAAAAAAATAACTTTACAGTAATATTAATTGACGCTTAATAGCAACCGAAAAGACGTATACCGATGTCATTAACATCAACATAAGTTTAATACTATTATCGCTGTGTGTTTACCTTTACTTGCCCGAATTTCATTTGCCCGAATTTCACTTGCCATACCAACGTTTGCCATAAAATATAATAGAACCATGCTGTTTTCATGCTGGTTTAATAGAACCATGCTACTGCATTCTATATGATGACATTTCTTTAAATGTCATCATATAGAATGCAGTAGGTTAGGTTAGTATAATATGAACTCTGAAGAAATTACTATTTCAGAAATAAATTACCTACATTATGGCAAATGAAAATTCTAGAAAACGATACATTCGGGCATATGAAATTCGGGCAAAAGATAGAGTGCCCATCGCTGTATTGTTACGTATATTTGTGCGTACAATTGATCATAAACTAGCTTTTGTCTTTGACTTTGTCTGCTAAGAATTTGTTTATCGCGCGCCTTCGAGAACTACGATTACACTAATAGTTCCTTGTATTTACTAGCAGTTAAATGGAATGTTATTGCTTCTATTAAAATTTACTGATGTGCTTTCTCCTTTTTATTCTGGATGTAGGTAGGGTAGGGTAATAAGAGAGCTAAAAAATAGAAGTAAAAGACTAGAGCAAGACAAACTTTTTGGGTTAAAAACGTTGTCAAACAATAATTGATGGCAGACTGATGAGTGATGGCGTCAAGCTTTAATAGGTACTTCCCGGACGAAACATGTACTATCTCTTTATTGTCTGTAATAACTAATAAGGATAGAGCAATAAAGATCGGGCGAAACCCTAGAGAATTACCCAAAATATACATACAATTGTAATAAAGGCGGTTGAAACCACAATCACAGCGGTCCCTTTAAGGCTGACGGGATACTAAAAAGTTTTGAAATAAAACCAATTTCTGGTAATAATGGCGCATATCATTAACTACTAAATCTCAGCATTTCATGTCATTTTAAAGGGATCCTTTTGACGGCCATAATTTTATGATTGTCATAATTATTGTCATAATTCGGAGTCGTTCATCGTTGAAATAATCAACATCTTCATCATCAGCCGGAAGACGTCCACTGCTGAACAAAGGACTCCCCTTAGAACGCCATAATGAATGACAACTCGCCACTTGCATTTTGGTTTCCCGCAACTCTCACGATATCGTCAGTCCACCTGGTGGGAGGCCTGCCAACGCTTCGTCTTCCGGTTCGTGATCGCCACTCGAGAACTTTTCTACCCCAACGATTATCTATTCTGTTCTTTGAGCGAAAGCGAGCGATGAGTTAAAAATACTCCAGATTAATTTTAAAACATCTGCCTGCAATTTATATACGGTAGAAATTTTTTGTAAAGCAATCGGTACCAAAAAGTGCCTTGTAATGAGTCCTATCAGAAGGTCCTCACGAACGGTTCGCATCGCCGCTGCATACTAATCAACCCCTGACCTCGGGAGAATCGCGCCGGCAGTGTCAAAGTTATCACAGGCTATGCCGAGTAAAGTGTTATGAACACTTTTAGGTTCTCTTGTGGTTTTGGCTTTATGAAACATAGAACATACTTGAGGAAAGCTTGTCGTTATTTCGGCAAGTTCAGTGACCACGCAGTGTAAACGAAAATGTCCGAAAACCTGTGAAACGCATAATTTTGAATAATTTTTGCTGTTTTGGTGTGTCTTGTATATGTCTTCTTTAGTGGCTCCAAGGCGTTAACGTTTTGTATGCTCTGCCTACCCTATTCGGAAATACAGGCGTGATGTTTGTATGTGTGTGTGTGTGTGTGTGTGTGTGTGTGTGTGTGTGTGTGTGTGTGTGTGTGTGTGTTCTTTAAGTGTGTACGTTTTTTTAATTTAAGTTAATAGTATCAACGCAAAATTCGGTATACTGATAGTTTGAGCCCCAGGAAAGGACATAGGATATTTTTATCATATGTCATTTCGTTATTGTAACTTTGTGTGTAACTATTATGTGTGTGTTGAATATACTTTTTTCATTCATTCATTATCCCGAAAAATGGCATGGTTCTCGAGAGATATAAGAATTGTACGCAGACGGATTCGTGGGTAACCGGCTATATATTATGTAAATAGTGTTGCTGAAAAAGTGACAGTTTGAAATCGATAGTTTGAAGCAGCTTTTCCATTAGAGATGTGCGAGAATGTGTTGCGAAGGATATCTTTTTCATTAACCATTAGAAACGATTCATTTACTGAGGTAAATAATAAATAAAATTCATTTTTATTTTTATTAAAAAGCTCCGCTCAGCTGTTTCCACCAGTGATGTGCTGTGCGAGGATGTGTAAATGAAGCGTTTCTATTGGTTAATGAAAAATACAACCCTCACAACACATCCTCGCACATTATTGGTAGAATCATTGTATCGATATCTGTTTTCGTGCAATACTATCGATAGTATCGATATTTTGGACTATCGATAGTGACCTATATTGCAGTACTATTGGTTAGTATAAAACCAAGATTGCAAGGTATAAAGGTGAGTATCCAGTTATCCAGTGTTTTTTTTTATTGTTATAATGGGCAAGTAATACCTGTGTGTAGATGCACCCGATGTAGATGTAACCGATACTATTGAAATAATCATCGATAGTCTTTCGAACCATTATCGATAGCAGAGTGTTTCTATTTCTATACTTCACTTGATCGGTTTTAAGTCCCAGACATGTATCGCAATCATACGTATCTTATGTCCCACGGGCCTATCAAAAACTACTAAACAGTTTCGTACCCCAACAGTTAAGAATACTTCAGCTATAATCTGGCGTGCGCTCACGCTTCGCCGCTCAGGCCCGGAGAGGCTACTAAGAAACTCGAAAATCGAAGTTCGTATCGCACTGTCCCTTTCACTCGCGTATTAAATGACATAAGCGTCAGCAGGACGGTAACGTACGAAGTTCGAGTTTTGCAAGCTATATACTACAAATTGCAAAATTCGAGCTTCGTATCTTACTATCCCGCTGCTGAAGCGACGCTATATTATTTAATACGAGAGCGAGAGGGACGGTACGATACGAACTTCGATTTTCGAATTTTGTAGTAACCCTCCAGAACTGCCGGAACCGGCCCGGTTTACGGCGATGGGTCGTAAACCGGCGAATTTACCGGATTACGCGCCGTAAAAACTTGCGTAATCTTGCCGCGCTGCGTGATGGATTGATCATTTTTGGCGCTAGTTTGGGGCACGTTTACGATCAGAACACGCCGGAAAAGATTTGAAACGGATTTGTTACGAAATATTCCCGTTTTTTTAATGTTTTTTTAAGTTTTTATGACAATACCTGCACCAATTTATCTGAATAATTCAACAAAGTTCTCGTTTTCGTATCTGAATGTATTTATATTTAACAAAGCTTGCATAAATACATTCAGATATGAATCAATTTTTGGGGCCAGTAGCACGTGTCAAAATAAATATTTTTGCACGTTTCACTGTGGCTGATATTACTGTAGGTGACTGTACTTTATGTTGACCTTACTTACATTGTCAGTATTAACGTATTTGCACCAAATTTCAAGTAAATGCGACTACTGAAATTAAGTTAAAATTACTTTAAATAAAATCTGTTCGAGGCTCTACGAGTATTAATTGTCCTTGGTCTTTCTCAGTTCTTTTTTTTTATTGTATTGTTTTGTAACTCTTTATTGTACAATAAACATATGAAAATTACAATATTTTTATTTTGCTTTGATTAATATAAATGCTTCTTTGTGTCGTGTCGTGTACGTTTAAACGTTTTATTGGCTTTATTGTTGTGACCGTGGTGATAAGTAGGGTAAACCAGGGTGTTATTGCCCACTGCCAATGATTGCCCACTTTAGCAAAGTATTGCCAGATGTTAGCTTTGTATCATTCTAGTTAGAAAAAATTCGCTAGATGGTGCTGTAATTAATATTAAAAACGGTGGTATATAAATATAATCTACTATCGACTAGCCGTAGTAGCTGGAAGCAATGTGATTTACCCGAAACGTGTAGCTATAATTGTAGCAATTATTTATGACTCATTAAGTCCAGACGACGATAAAAAGTAAAAATAAAATTGTTTTACTTATGAGTAATATCGTACAATACTTCCGTTCTGTTAAAACCTAATTTTCAAGTAACGACATATCATGAAGTATTTCAATAACAACGAATTTTATCGACGCGACAATACGGCGCCCTAAAATGTTATTTCATTACAATGCCCGTAAAACAAAATTAAATAAAAAATTGCCTGTTATTAAATAAGAGGAAACGGCGCAATAAAAGTACCGCCTGAGGTTTGAAACAATAAAATCATACGGAAATCCTCGTAAAGAAGTTTTACCTCAGGTAAAAATAGACTTCTGGAACAGTCTGTGCTCTATTTATTTCGAGAAATATGTCTCGAAATATAATTACGTACAAAGTACACTAACATGTTTCTAAAAATGAATAGAGCTAAGATATATTGGGTGTACCTAATTAAAGTTATGTTTATTTATTTTGTAAAAATAAAAATGCTAATAAGTATTAAAAATTTAGTTAAAGTATCAACATTTTATAATATTTACCTACCACCCATACCTAAGACTGTCAAGCTAATAAAATATGTTTGATAAATATCAATAGACCGTAACATTTATAATTGATTGTGTGTGTAAATGTGTGTGCACAACCATGTAAACCACATGAGAAAAGCAGCGGGTAAATGTTAGTATTGCCATAAAGAAATCAGAATGCAAACAACCGTTGACATTGAAATTCAAGACAGAATCTGCCTTAGAATCACAAGATTGTTTTCTATGAAGCTTTGAAATAACAGATGGTTTTGATCAAAAACCACGCGCTAGCGCATCTCTGTGATTTGATTTCATTGCGCATTGAACCGGGAACCATGAAGTTTACTTATGGTACGAATGAAAATATTATACTGGGCTACTACGAAACTAGAAAATAGAAGTTCGCATCGTACCGTCTCACTCTTTCGTATTAAATAAATATTGGCGTGAACGGAACGGTACGATACGAAGTTCGAATTTAGCACTTCGTTGTATGGTATGTTATTGGGCCAGTCCTTTGGCAGAGATCGAGCGATAAAAGTCATGTTTTTAATATTTATTCATCGACGATATTCCACAATGTCGCACCAATCACGCTAAAGGCGGCAGTGATCAAAACGAAGATTTTTTTTTTTAAATGTAATAATATGTATTTGTTAAGTTACAGTCATTAGGTATTTCAGCCTTTTATAAAAGCACACATGATAAAGTTAATTATTATGCTGTACGCTGAATTCTAGCCTTAGTTTAGGGTAATTCGAACACGTTAAGTCGAACAAAAATATTCGGAGCTATAGCGTCATATGTTTCAATCAAGAAAATTAAATAACATCAGATTTTGACGAAGATTTTACAAATAGAAAGAAAGAAAGAAAGAAAATACATTTATTTAACGCCATAAAACAAACATAGAAACAAATAAAGAACAAATAAAGACATACATGACGCATGACGCATGATTACATGACAAATGAAAAATAAATAATGAAATAGTGATTATACATCTAGTTAAAAGACACGAATTACAGATAAATGTGTGATTGATTCGATCCAGTGGTGTTTATACAAGATTTTTGATGAAATTGGTTTGTTTACACTTTTAATAAATTGGATAGGCATAACGTGTACAGATAGATTTGACCAGCCCACTGATGCGGCCTACCGCCGGCAGTGTACATAAGAAGCGTAGAGAATATAATCACTATACTGCTTGGCACGATAGCAGTGGAAAGTTCCCATTTTATGGAGTAACGAGGCACTAGTTAGGTCCATCGACTACCGCAAATCAGATAAAAGAAGTTCAGCTAATCCAAAAGAAGTAAAACAGCCTTTTCCGCCCCGTTTAAACCGGAAACGTGCCACACGAACCTTTTCGAAGCTTCAATCGACTGACTTTTCTCTCAACGCACTTATTTTACCTTTTAGTTCCAAAAACGGCAATATACAGCTCACTATAAGGTTGCTCTTGGAAAAATACAATACGATAAGATACGATATTGTTAAAGTAACCATCGAATTGATACGATAACGTAACCGCGTGACAGCCCTAATAAAGCCCGAGGTACAAACAAAGTAAAACCTTGAAACCATTCAATGTGGTTTAAATTCGAACCACCTTCTTAGTGTCTGGCACGTACAAATTTGAACAGATTTGGATCTGCAGCTGTTGGACGGAATTGCGACTCTAAATCAACGAGATAAGGGGATTTGGGCCGCATTTGGTGTCGTGTATGTGTAAATACGGCTCTAATGATAATCGCTTGCGCTCATTACGAACGATTCGCTGGGAAATAAATAGGGCTGTGAAAATAGCATTGTAATTTATAGGTAACAAATGTTTGTTCCAGATTATAGTATGCAAATTATTAGATTTTCTATCGAATAAGGGTATTAAAATCAACAAAACATCTGTACTCTAAATTTCACCTACATATAGACGATTACGACATGTAAGTAGTTTTTTATGAGAATCCCAAAATTGATACTATCTTTATTTAAGTAGCATGAAGAAGTGTATTACTTAAATTTCATGATCATGACTCTAGTTTAATACACCTGACTACAAAGCTTGAGGTTCCGGGTGCGATTCCAGCCGGGGCAAATATTTGTATGAATAATATTATGAATGTTTGTTCTCGGGTCTTGGATGTTTAATATGTATTAAAGTATGTATTTATCTATATAAGTATGTTTATCCGTTGCCTAGTACCCATAGTACAAGTTTGCTAAGTTTGGGACTAGGTCGTTTGGCGTCAAGTGTCCTATGATATTTATTTACTTATAAATACAGAATCTGTTCCGTTGGGTGTCGTAGAAGGCGACTAAGGGAAAAATCCAGAAGATGGGCAGCAGCGTCTTCTGCGTACACCATCAGCATAACACTGCGATCCCCAGCCACCTGCCAAGCATGGGGATTATGGCAACCCCCCCCCACCTCATATAAAAAATATAGGTTCTAAGGGGGAGGCCTGTGCCCAGCAGTGGGACGTATATAGGCTGGTATGATGATGATGATGAGTAGGATTACTATTATATCAATTTATGTCGTTCAACCCTACAGAACTAAGTGACATTTGTCTCTCGAGGAGGGTGTCGATCCTGGAGCGAACGACTCGCACTCAGCTTTGAATGCTAAATAAAGCCCTTTTCGTTTTCTTTCAACAGGGTCGTATTCTAAATGAAACGTGAAATAAGCATTTTCAACGAGATTAGCCTTTTCTTGCAAAGCGTTAGTGTGAACTTGGGTATTCGCGTAATGGTGGTTTTAGTAAAATGTAATTTTTGGGGTTCCGTACCGATACCAATAATAACCTACTATTAAGGATATAATAATATTGCCTATTCCTCTGTCGAGTAATCCCGATGGCCACTTTTATCATCACCATCTTATCGACCGCAGGACGTCCACTATTGGACATACGCCTCTCCCGTGATGGCCGCTTTACCAATAAAAAAATACAATAAAAAAAAAACAGACTCCTACGGATTTCTGAAGTAACAACCGAAAAAACAGCCAAAATGATCCTAATCATGTTTGAAGTTAGTTAAAAATTAACTGTTATTTTTAATGAAATGTTGTCCCTATTCAATAACCGTGTCATTGTTTGTCATTTGTCTTCTAGATATTTATTACCTATTTTACTAAATCCAATTGAATGATGGAATGGAAGTGAAACCCTTCAACTACGAATCTGAAATTGTGCTTTGACGGTTTTTAGCTATTTACGAGTAGGTATATGCTAAATACTTATACCGATCAAATTTTTAGGTAATGTCTTGGAGTACCTACGTTAGTTAGTATAATCATACTTATGCCTACTAAATTTTTATAATGACAGAACATCTAATCGCAAATTATAATATTTTAGTTACTTGAGCATCAACGCACACACGAATATTTCTTACTAAATTCTTCTCTAGACACAATTATAATCTTGCGCTTAATCTCAACTCAGCGCTATCTAATCCACTACTACATAACCAATATTCACCCAATCATTCTAGAATTCTGTATTAAATCTAACCTAACTGAAGCCTAATATTTATCCTAAATCCATAAATCAGTGAAACGTTTTTCTATTTCCAATATCGAGAGTGGTATTAAGCAACTTGTAATCCGTCTTAGCGCTTAGCTACTAGCGGCCTGGCGAGCCAATGATGTCGAAAATCGATGTAGAGAGGTTTCGTAGGTATAAACATTCACTGGGGTTCTCTATCGTTTGCCCGAATTTCATATGCCCGAATGTATCATTTTCTAGAATTTTCATTTGCCATAAAGTAATTTATGTCTGAAATTGTAATTTCTTCAGAGTAGATATTAAACTAACCTAACCTAACCTACTGCATTCTATATGATGACATTTCAAAGAATCCTGAAAACAGCAAGGTTCTATATATTTTATCGCAAACGTTGGTATAGAAAGTGAAATTCGGGCAAATGAAATTCGGGAAAGTAAAGGTAACCGAACCTAATGGTACTCCCACATTGGGTGTTATTAAATTAAATGTTACTAGCTTTTACCCGCGGCTTCGCACGCGTCAACTAATCGGTCTGTTAATTGCAACTGAAATTTTGGATTTAACGAAATTCCCCTGGAAATTTCCAAAATTTATATCGTGGTCTTCCTTTACTGAGGTTGTGTTGTGAATAGCTGTACAAAATTCAAGACTCTAAACCCAGTGTTGAAATTTAAAAAAAATTCCCTATCCAAATTCAAATCATTTTATTCGGTAAATAGGCCGCAATGGGAACTTTTACACGTCATTTTTTTTTATTACCAGCGCTTTCTGAAAGACCATCATTGCCAAGAAGAATGCGCTGTAAAAACTTGGCAGAAAGTTATTTTTTTTCAAAATAAAATGATTAAAAATGAAGTACTTAAAAACTACAGTATAGTACAGTACAGTGGTACAGTTTAGTAGTTTTAAGTCCTATTGTAATGTACTGTATTGCTGTTGATGCCCCAAATAAATAAAATACAATACCATTAAAGAAAAAATTACAAAATAATAATAATACAGGTATGTATGCGGTCCCTTAGTTGCAAAACTATCCCTTGGGAATATCCGGCTTAAAAATAGCCTATGTGTTATTCCAGAAATCCAGCTACCTACATACCAAATTTCATGGCTCTAAGCCCAGTGGTTGTTATTTCGAGATTTCATCCCTAGGTATCCCGTGGGAATATCGGGTCAAAAAGTCGCTTGTGTGTTATTCCAGACGTCCAGCTACCTACATACCAAATTTCATGACTATTAAGCCCAGGGGTTATTATTTAAAGATTTTATCCCTATCCCGTGGGAATATAGAGATAAAAAGTAGCCTATGTGTTATTTCAGAGGTCCAGCTACCTACATACTAAATTTCATGGCTGTAAGCCCAGCGGTTGTTATTTCGAGATTTTATCCCTAGGTATCCCGTGGGAATATTGGGTCAAAAGTCACCTTTGTGTTATTACAGGCGTCCAATTACCTACATACCAAAAGTCATGACTCTGAGCCCAGCGGTTATTATTTCAAGATTTTACCCCTATCCCGTGGGAATATTGTGGTGAAAAATAGCCTATATGTTATTTCAGAAATCCAGCTACCTACATACCAAATTTTATGGCTCTAAGCCCAGTGGTTGTTATTACGAGATTTTATCCCCAGGTATCCCGTGGGAATATCTGGTCAAAAAGTCGCTTATGTGTTATTCCAGACGTCCAGCTACCTACATATCAAATTTCATGACTCTAAGCCCAGGGGTTATTATTTCAAGATTTTATCCCTATCCCGTGGGAATATCGGGATAAAAAGTATTCTATGTTTTAATCCAGGTTATAAACTAACTTTTTGCCTAATTTCATCTAAATCCTTTTAGCCGTTTTAGCGTGAAGAAGTAACAAACATACTCACTCACTCACTCACTCACATCCTCACTCACTCACAAACTTTCACATTTATAATATTAGTAGGATTTAACGTTTTAAGACACGATTACACTGTCTAACACTTTATAACTTTTGTTACAACTTGCTAGATGTTTTAAACGCTCCCATATTGATTTAAAAATATTATATCGTTTTGAGCATCTAAGTTTTGAGCCCTCGCGTACCCACTTTATAAAGGATCAATTAACGTTCAGGAAAGACATAACGGGTTGAGATGCAACATTGTGCCATCTCAATATTTTAGACTAATGCGGTAATTACTTTTTTTTTAACGAAGAATTTTTTATTTATAGCAATAAGTAATAAAACACAATGCAAACAAAATATACAAGATAGGCTAACCTATAAATGAAAAATCCCTCCTAGGCCACCGTCGCTATTCATTGTGCTCAGGCTGGCAGCATTCCCGCGTTGGATCACTAATTACTAATTTTATGAAAATCAAGGTACGCGGAACAAAATCCGAATTTGATTTTGCCTTTTCCTTCGAATTTACTGGCAAAGAACCGAAGTGAGTAACGCGGATTAGTTATTTGGGGTATGTATAAAAGATAATTAATTTTGGTGCCTGGCAACACGGAACCGGATGCAAAGCATGAACTAATTAAAAGCAGCAACCTGCTAGTATCCATTAAAACTTTGTAGATGGCTCTTTAACGTCGGCACGAATTACCTACGCAATATGTCTTTACAACTAAAATTTCAGTTACGACATAGAAGCAATCCCCGTAGCCGAAATTGGTATTGATGTGATCATCAAATTTATTTGTATTTCCTTTTTGTACAATAAAGAGTATAAACAAACAAACAAATAAATCTAAAAAAGTACAAAGTTTGGCAATGATTGAGCAGCCAGGCCAATACCAAAATATGATATACTTATAACAAAATGACGTAATAATAATTATTACCAATATGAGAATGAGTATGAATACCACTAAAAAGTGTGTGTGGTGTATTATGTGATAGAATGTCGCATCTGTCTCACACTTCTATGCCATCAACGGCTTAGCTCATTCTACCGAACGGAGGCTAGTGGAAACTCACTACAAATAGTTCGCAGTACCTAGGTGAGTAGGTATAGTCTGGGTGGAACTTTTTAATAATCAATTTCACTTTGATTCCCTTCATAAAAGTATGAGATGTCAACATGACATTAGTAGCACAAAGGTTCCATCCTGGTTCATGGTTCAATTTGCTCGATTGACCTAGATAAGGCCTAATTTTACATAGAAAAATAATAAATAGAATATTATTGATTATTGAAAAAAGTCTGTCAAAAACTATTTATAAACCTGGAAATAAAAACAATATGTATTAGTTATGAGTAAGAACCGAGAAAGTTTAAAACATTCTACAATACTTTTCTTAGTATTGAACTGTATGTTCCTTGGATGGTTATATCAATGACGACCATGTTTAACTTACTACGTATTATACCTACTAGTGATTAACTAGAAGAGTTTCCGAGACAGGATCATCTAAGAAATTTAATCTGCGACGATCGCTCTCACCAAATGGGTTCTAAGAATGTGTAGCTCATTCAATTACACTACTTAGCACAATGAGGAAGGGTTGACATTTTGAAGCACCTGCAAGAACCGGAGAAGCCAACAATGCAGTCCTTGTTTCAAAGGCTGTAAAAGCTACGAGTATATGAAGGGTCCACGGAAAGAATATGTCTGTCTAGTCACCTAAACACCTTTTTGAGTTACCTATAGCGTTTTGAAAGTTGGTCGTCACGAACAATTACTATGGTTACCATTTCTTTAAAAGTTAAAAAAAAATACAATTTATTATGTTTTCAGATTATTTAATTCAATGGTAAGTTACAGTATTTTGTGAGCTCTACATTTTGACATTAAAATCTCAATTTTAGAAAAAAGTGACTAGACATGTTCTTTCCGTGGACCCTTCATAATATGCAGACAGCACAGCATAAGTTCATTGGGAAAAAAATATTGCCTACACTGCGTTGTGTTATCGTTTTGCAGGCGGACGCTGCAACACGTACATAAAATTTTACATTTTACCCGCTACGTTTATATCCACCCGTGCCGCAGGCGAGCATAGTCCCCGCGGACGTGCGGAAAACGAATTCTACGCAGATGAAGTCACGGGCCAGAGATAGTCTTATTACTTATCCATGTTTTTTAAACCAGCAGTTTTTGTTTATTTATTTCAGATTTCGAAAACGGCTCTAACGATTTTATCGAAAATTGCTTTCAGGCTTTCGGTACGAACAATAAATCGAGCTTGGTCTTATCGCTGGGAACACGTGTGTTTTCAAGTTGCGAGAAAAAAGCTCAGTCGCGGGGGTACTCAAAATGAATGAGTGCGCATGACGCCTCCGGTTGGGAAAGTGCTCAAAGCAAAGATATAACATTGTTAGGGGTATAGTTTGGCTTTATGAACAACGATTATTATTGTTTGACCAAGGATCGGGTTGGAGGAATAAAGTCCTAGCGCTGATATTAAACGTAGAGTAAAGATTGAATGCGGGCACACATGAGCTTATATTAGAGGTTGAGTTCTGACGCTTTTATGGTTCTTTAGTCACGGTCCCTCTTTCGAGTGGCAGCCTCTAAGGTTAGGATAGCCCTAATGATCGCCCACCTCCCATAGGAGAGGGCACTGGAAGAAGAAGAAGAAGGAGTCGCGAGTTACGGCTAGTAATATCTTATCATCATCATGTCAGCCGAAAGACGTCCACTGCTGGATATAGGCCTCCCCCAAGGCTCTCCACTCAGACCGGTCTTGTGCTTTTCGCATCCACCGTGATCCCGCGATCTTAGCCAGGTAGTCGCTCCGTCTTGTGGGAGGCCTACCGACAGCTCGTCGTAGTAATATCTATTTAAGTACTTAAATATGTAAATAAAATGTAAGGCAATTTCAATGCTTGTTAGTCTGTGGTAGCTTTAAAATTGTAACAGTTTTGTATGAAATTATTTTAAACTAGTGTTACGTTTTTACTTATATAGCTACGATTTCCACTAACAGGTCGGAGAAATAACAAGATGTGGGCGTCATTCGTTCACTTTGAGAGAAGTTAGTTATACAACAAGTACGTTTGCTATTACAAGGAAGTTTGGCTAACACTTATGAGCGTTAAGTAATTGAACTATATTGTGAACAAACTTGCACAAGCCTGCGACGCAATTGGATAGTATATGTGAAGTTTCCAGTCCGCACTAAGTCTGCCTGAGAATTATCTACAGCCCTCGCCCTCTCATTCTAAGAGGAGGCCTGTGCCCAGCCTGCGGGACGTTATATGGCTGGGATGATGGAGATGTAGAATCTTTTATATACCTATTTATATTATTGCCGCAAGAAGAAAGCTTGCTACTTACAAGTAGGTATAAACTAACAATTAAATTATAACTAGGGCAGAAGTACCTTTTGTGGCCACTGAACCGGTTATGGCCATTTATTGTTTAAATATACGTTTGAAATAAATTTATAGTAAGTAATAAAACATTACAAACTTTATTCGTTTCAGAAATGAAAATTCACTAAAAATATTGTTTTAATAATAATAATAATAATAATAATAATTCATTTATTTCACGAACAACATAGGTCCAAATTTAAATACATACAATTCTAAGTTAATAAGCAAAATTCAAAATGGTATTAATGTCACAAAATAATTTCATAATTAATTAAATTTAAATTTACACAAATAATTTAAGAAAATAAATGATATCGGTGCACTTTAACCGCCATTTCTTTTTACGTGAACCAACATGCAATGATTCATGTAAGGACAGTCAAATCTGTCAGCAATCATGGACAAAATAGTGTTGCGGCTCGCGCGCACTCTGCTGGCCAAGGACGCGCAGCGCTTGCGCACAGTGGTGTAGAAGCAAGCGGTGCGCGCCTCCGCGAACATGCCCGACGCGCTGCAGCGGCGCGCCAGCCGCAACATCACCCGGAACGCGTCGTTGTATTGCACGCGCAGAGCGCTGAGCGACCCGCGGGTACAGCGGGCCCACAGACTGCACGTGTACATCGAGGTGCAGTATGCACGAAATAGTGTGATTTTGACTTCTCTCGTACAACGCGCAAACCTGCGCGCCAGCATGTTCGCTCTTATCGCCAGCGCTCTGCGCTCCCTCTCTATATCAGCGTCATCCTTCAGGTCTTCCGTGAGCAGGTGACCGAGATATTTAAATTGCGTCACACGTTTCAATTGTACACCATTCAACATTATTGGTGGTACATCTGTTGGAAGCCGAGTTCTAGGCCTGAAAACCATGATCTCGCTCTTTTTTGCGTTATAAATCAGACCATGTTGCTCAGCAAACCTCACACAAGTGTTGAGGAGTGTTTTTAGACCGCCAACCGACGCGCTCAGTAGCACCATGTCATCTGCGTAACTTAGGTTATTGACACATATATCGTCGATATGGCAGCCGACATGCTGACTACTGAGCGCGACGATGAGCGCGTTTATATAAATATTAAAAAGCTTCGGTGAGGTGAGGCCACCCTGCCTAACTCCGCTCTGTAGCCTATATGGCGAGGAGAACCGACCCGCCCATCGAACATTGTTTACTTGGTTACTATACCAGTACTTAAACATATTAATAATTTCAACAGGCACATCACACTCCCTCAACTTCTTCCACAAGAGGTCGTAATTTACCAAGTCGAACGCCTTCGATAAGTCCAGAAAACATGCAAAAACAGGCGTTCCACGAGTGGTGTAGTAGCTAACGACATGCTTAAGACTCAATATGGCAGACTCAGTCGACAGCCCGGGTTTAAACCCAAACTGGTTGTCGTGTAACGTTAGGTACTTATCCAATTGAGTATCAAGCAAACCGTCAAGCACTTTAGCGATTATCGTGGCCAGAGAGATAGGTCTATAATTATTTTTATCTGATATATCTCCCACCTTACTCTTGACGATAGGCACCACAACGGTCTTCATTAGCTCCATCGGTAAATATGAGTGACGTACGCAAAGGGAATAAAACATTGCCAATACTCTAGGAAGGTGCGGCCCAGCACACCGGAGATGCTCGATACTCAGACCGTCGTGGCCGGGTGACTTACCCTTCGACATATGTTTAATTACCCGTGCTACATCTTTCGCTGTAATCACAAGAAAACTGTCATCACAACTCGTCTGAGCATCCAGCATCGATGAAGATGGCCCTAGCGGCGACTTCACCTCAAAATGATCCTTAAATAATTCGGCTATTGCACCGGGGTCAGTTACACCATTAATGCTCACAGGCAAGCCAGGGGCAGAATTCAACCTATTTGTGCTCTTCCAAAAACTTTTAAAGTCACATTTCGAGTGATATGATGCCAGCAAGTCCATTTTTATTTGATCCTGATGGTTTTGGCACCATTTCAACCTTGACTTAAAGATTTTACGGCTCAAGTACATTGCCTCATATAAATGACCACTAGAAGGTTTTCCGTAAGCATTCCAAGCATTAAAGTCTAATTTTGCCCGCCTGTGTGCATCACCAACGTGTTTGTTCCAGCCCACAATGCGCCTACCTTTGCCTCTATTCATCCCAGCCCCTCGGTAAGTCGATACAGCAGCCTGTCCCAGAGCAGCGACAATATCAGTGTACATTCGATTAATAATATTTTTGTGTTCAACATCACTGCAAAACCCAGAAAAACAACAATCACGCAATTCTTCCGGGTAGTCCATTAACCTCAAGATATTATGGCAGCATTTTTCGTACATATCAGTTTGACATCTATCTCTATGGCCCCATATTACCCGGTGGTTATCATTATAGCCTTTAACAAACATATTATTGGAAAATACTTTTGGTCTAATTATACCAAGGTCAATTTCTAAACACAAGGGAAAATGATCGGACCAATATGTGCCATATTTTACATCTACTTTTACAATTGACTTAAGAGCGCCTTCGGTCACTACACAGTGGTCCAACCACCTTCGAGATCCGTGCGCATCACTAATGAAAGTGTATGTTTCGGAGGAGACACCCAAAAATTCAGTATCCGCAATAGTCCAATCACAATCGATACAAAACTCTGCTAACTCTGTGTAGAATAGACTATTAGGGTGCGCATTCAGGTCACCGAGTATAAACACTGACTCACAACCAGCGCCCTCGACAATAGCACTCACCTCAGCGAGACAATCCGTAAAGTCCACAAGATTATCGAGTTTGTCAGTTGGCATATACACACTTATCACCAAAATGTGTCGTTTATCGAGTACAATTTTGACGGCACACACACGCGGGTTGTCACAATCAATTACTGTTACACAGCAAAAAACGCTTTTTCTCCATAGAATTGCCACTCCTCCATAAGGTCTTCCACGCAACATACCTACTGCGGTGTCAACTGCCGAGGTGCCCGCGGCATTAAAGTCTTCATCAATTCTGTTTAAATAAGTTACTTCTCCTGGCAGTAACCACGTTTCCTGCAGCGCAATTAAGTCAAAAGATCTGCACAGCTCCCTAATATCCTCAAGAGATCGTTTCACATTCTTACAATTGAAAGTTACAAGCCTATATGTTTTATCCATTTGATTGTTTATATTGACCGTTGACAGATGTTTTTCTGTTCGAAGCAGCATACTTAAAATTAACAAATCTTCTAAAAATTATGTCCTTCGGCCATAGTTTCTCATCCAAAAATAACGACACCTTATGATCACTTACGAAAAACTTGAAAGCATTGTAATCCTTTCGTCTCATGCTATCAATTTTCTCGAGTGAGATAATTTCCTTCGTTTTACTTTGAATATAAGTAACAATATCTGACTCTAGTGTATTTTTATGAACCTTTGTAATAAGAATGGGGGTTTTTCCTTCAGCCGCTTTAAATTTTCCCGTGGTATCAAAAGCCGTTCCTTTTTGACCCAAGTATCTATAGTTGTTTTTCTTCCGTTTAGATTGAACTTGCCAACCGTCATCATTATTATTTTTCGTTTGAGGGTAGTCATCCGTCAACACCGGTTCGTGTAGATCGCGCATTGGGTCACCACTCAGCTGTTCATTTAGATCGGGCATTGACCGTTCGGTATGAGTCATCACGGCTGGAGAATTAGCATATTTTACATTATCGTTCTTATATTTCGCCCCAACAACTTTTTTGACACACTGCTGCTGCTGCTGCTGCTTAGGTGCGTCAACTTTAGGTGAATCTTTCCTATCTGCTAAGTAAGATTCATCCAACTTATTTTCTGGTGAGTTTCGAAAGGGTGACGTCGATAACTGGGGCGAAAGTCCGATGGGTCCACTATCATGCATCCAGGCCCCTCGCTTAGAGTTTATGTTTCGTAAGGGGGTATGTGGTATAGACGAAAACTTCATATTGTTTAATTCAATACGAAGGTCTTCTATTTGACTACTTTTTGCGTAAGATGTTTTAATTACTTCTATTTCACTGCGCAATTTTGCCATATCTTTTAGCAGTTTAGTGCAGTCAAGGTGATCAAAATCAATGGGCGGTAATTTTTCAAGTTGTCGTGCGACAAACACCGGTAAGGTATCCATGTCAGCCCATCGCAGCACTCTTAAAATATCATCTATATCCCGCTTCACTTTACCAGGTCCTTTTCGTAAAACGTTACGTTGATCCGTCGAGAGCGCCTCGAATAACAACGACTTCGATTTTTTTATTTCTTCACTAGAAAAAGCCGACATGCACACATTCACCAGCAAATTGTCATCAGCTACTGAAAGTTTATTTTGTATATATGACAGCATTTCGTCAATAACGATATTGCACGTCTTACATTTTAGTACGTTCGAATGAGTCATTTTAACGACACTGCACTGCGCACGATTTCACACGCCCGTCGCTTATCGATGCGCGAGCAGAACTGCTATAACTTTTTACATTATTACTTCAAATGTCAACTGGCCAAATACGGTCTTAAGATGGCCAAAACCTTACAAAACCTTGGCTATTTATTTATTATTTATGATTATTCTAAACTTAAAGTACATTTAAAGAAGATAAAACTAAATCAAATTATTTAAAGTAAGCCCTTAGGCAAGGTTTTGAAGATGCAGCTTTCTCTTGCCAATCCACGGTCTCCATTGGAAAACTTTTCGGCCCCAACATCCATGGTGTCAAGTATCCCGTGGAAAGTGGCATAGCTGCCGAAGGGCTAGACGGGGCAGTGCCCTGGGGCCGTCGAGCTCAGGGGGCCCCTCGGACTTTGAGTTACAAACTATAAATTGAACTAGTGAATATTTAAGATTGTTTTTTTTGGGATCTTTTTGTATTTTTTATTTCAATTCCAAATAAATAAAAAAAAATCAGTTTCTCGATGAGGGCTACGACATAGATGACGCTAGTGTCGCTGCTTAAGTGGCTAATAAAGAAACAAACAAACTGAGATATGTGGTGTATAGGAGAAATTCGTGTCTGTACCATTGTCCAGCGGTGGTCTCGCGTTAGAGCACGCGGCACGGAATGCCGAGGACCTGGGTTCGATTCCCAGCGCTGGTCTTATTTTTCTGTGCATCTATATTAATTTCAGTTTGTATTTTCGATATAGTAAATATTTCTCTAACATTCGGAATACGGAACTAACGATTTAAAATAGTTTATTTGGGGCCCAAGTTTATTTTTTGCCACAGTGCCTACTATGGTTACCTAGCTATGCCACTGCCCATGGATACTTTATTACAAGCTTTATTTAGTTTCACCTGTCCAGTTGTCTGTCTGTAAACAAATCTTGCAAGTTAAATTCGACCAACTTCCAGTAGTCCGATTGACTTGAAATTTGGTATACCAATGTAAATTGCGTGACAATACAATAATCTGGTAATCATTTTGGTAGTCTGGGCAGGCTCGTTTCTGAAGGACGGAACTCTTCAACGCTTAATAGCAGTGACCTCAAATTTGGTATGCAAATATAGTTTTGGTGACAATGTAAGCAAAGTTGTCAAAAAGTGCAGTCAGCAAAAAAGCTTGTACCTATTAAAAATGAAATATTTACCAGAAACACGTTGTCAGTATTCCAAAAATCCGCACAAAGCGTTTTCGCTCTTCCTTCATCAACCGCACAGCAAAAGAGTAGAATTCCCTGCCTGCGACTGTGTTTCCTGAACACCACAATTTGGCCGTTTTCAAGTTCAGGGTGAATGAGCATTTACTAGGCAAGCGTGCTCCATCGTAGGCCTCATCCTCGCTTTCGATCAGGCGTGATTGTGGCCAAACGCACGCCTATACTGTATAAAAAAAACTTATTTATTTAATCATATAGGTACTAGTCTACTTAGGTTACCGCTAACTGGTTAAATCCTTCATGCATGCGTCATACAGTCAAGCCTTTTAGAAGTCACTCGGTTGCCACTCGAAGAAGCCAAGAATAGGCAGAGCTTTGTAAACACGTCGCCGCAGACTAACGGCAAACAATAACACAGCGAAGTTGATTGATTCGCCTGAAAATTGTATTATCGCAGACGTAAACAGCGACTCTGAATTCCAGACCGTAAAATAAGAAAACTGTTAAACAATCATTTATTTTTCATATGTTCATATTATACAAGGTGACCTTAGCCTCTGGAAAAATAATTAAAAACCATGGAATAAGACTGATACTTACTAAGCAATATCTTAAAATAGTTATTTGCTTAATTACAAGAAAAAAATCTATGAAATGAGATCGTCAAATACACAGGCTACTCCAAAGTGATAGGTACATTGAAAACCGTTAGTTTTTCGGTAAATATTGGACTGATTGTTATAATACTTTGATTGTTATGATATTTAAAACCAAACTGGTTTTAAATATCTTGCTAAGCCAGTAGTATTCGTATTTGTCCAGAGGCTAAGGTCGCCCAGTACTCGTATGTAGCGTGGTGATGCAAAAAACTTGTTCCAATAATTTACCATGGCAACTCTGCTGGATGATCATCCCAGAGGCAATAAAAAATTACATATTTTCGAAATCAAACCTTCTTATCCAGCTGCACCCAAATAAAAAGGTCGGTTGTGTGAATTTTAAAATCCGTCTTAGCAACGCGACTCGGCGGCTGCTGCAACATGCGCTCTGCGCGCCGCCGCTCTGCGCGCTAGATATTATCTTTTATCTAGATGGCCCTTAGCTAAGTTTTTTTTTTAAGTCATCGATTCTATAAATAAATGTCACTTGAAATTAACAGTTAATAAGAAGACAAAGAAAACTTACGTTTAGTTGTACAACGGTTCAGCCATTTTTGAAATACTGAACTTTGAAAATACAATGTTGAGAGTTTTTCAACTTTTTGAAAGAAAGAGTCAATAATTTGTCTACTTATAACATCAAAATAGTTTTTAATTTATTTCTAATAAAAATAAATATCATGGGACACTTGACACCCATTGACCTAGGCCCTATGCAAAGCTTGTACTATGGACAGTGGCAATGGATAAACATAGGTACTTATGTAGATAAATGCTTACTTAAATACATATTAAACATCCAACACTCGAAAACAAACATTCGTATTATTGATACAAATATCTACCCCGGCCGGGAATCTAACCCGGGACCTCAAGCTTCGTAGTCAGGTTCTCTAACCACTTGGCCATCTGGTCGTCATCATTTACTTCTAATAAAATAGCAATTATATCATATTTAGTTACGTTCTAATTGCTCTGTTAGACATCTGTTAGATTATCTACAGCAGAGAGCTTAGATAGTTTCCGAGTAGTTTCCGGGTACTGTAGAGCGTGAAGTGCCACTGAGTCCCTCCTTCTGTTGATTGAAATAGTTATAGTTCGGTTCAAACAATGACTAACTCGAAGATGCCCCGAGAAAATCAGCTAACTAATTCACATAAGTAAGTAAGTTAACCTTCTTACAACGCACCTACAACTAGGTACAGATGTGTAAGTTGTAGAAAAAAAAATCACAAGAAATATAGGAAATTTAAATTGTAAAAAGCGGAAAGTTTCAATCCCCATACTAAATTGTGAGAAGTTTTCGAATTTTTCCTATAGATACGAAAAAGTCCGCAATTTTAGAAAGTCTCCTTTGGGACATCAGTAATCTACACTATACGTCCTACGCTGCGCTTGGTAGACGTCCTGCGGCTGAGATGATGATAATGATATTGATGATGAACAAGACGTCTGTATCATTTTAGTACCAGGTTACAAGTTGCTTTTAGTCACTCAGCAACCTGTATTCAGTCGGATAACTTAACTGAAACAAGTTGGACATGTGTTAGGAACACTTCCTTCATTACCTTTGACGTGTTCTCTATTGACGCCATGTTATGTTCCACCGCCATCCGACAGGTTTATTCTGATATCGACTTAAATCTAAGTCTTGAACATAGGATAACGTCTCAAATGCGTTTCTGTTAACGTTTTAGGGCATTATATAGCCGTAAGACGTCCAGTGTTGGACGCAAGAACAGCCTGCGGCCACCGATCAACCAGCGCCGAAAGTAATTGTGAATGATGATGGCTTCCCAATCAGCGTGGGACCATTCCTGCAGCGTCGTCCTGTAGGTATCCAAGCTGCAGTACCACTGGTGGACATCTACCTGTCGCGGTTGGACACGAAGACGACGGAAGAGAAGGTCTTCGAGCACATCCGCGAGGCAGCTCAGGGTCGGTTGAAAGGAGCCAAGGGTTTAATCTGCCTTTTAGATTCCAAGTGCCGGCTAAGCACCAGCAGATATTCGTGCACTCCGATTTCTGGCCGGAGGGCGTGGTCTTCCGTCGCTTTAAGAAAGCAAGGATAAAAAACCCTAAATAAGTAACTTTTTGTAGTGTCTTTTTTGTTTTTTTTTTTAAGTATAATTTATATTTTACAGCGCATTGGTTTTGTATGTATGTATGTATGTAAACTCTTTATTGTACAAAATAAGCAAAACACAATTGACAAAAAACAAATATGTACAAAGGCGAACTGCAATGCTGGTTTTACTGCAATGCTGTAATTTTTTATTGGAAAATAAATAAATAATCCTCATAGACCTTTAGATATAGGTTATTAGCTCAACAGCTGTTAGTTCAGGCTTTGTCCAAATGATAAATAATTTTGCAACTTAGTAATAGTACTCGTAATATCTTGGGACTTAGCCCCAAGCTAAGCAAAGCTTGATTCCATTTATTACTGCCAGATAAGTACATGTTACTTTGCGGTGGTGGGCAAGAGACTACTGAGGCTACAGAGACGGACCATATTCCTATCGCGTGTTAGCCATATCGCAAGCTAAGCAATCTTACTGTAAAAAAAGATAAAATTTGCTAACAGTGACAAAAAATTGTTGCTTATAACATAACTTGAATGACTACAAGACTAAGGCCTACAAGCTAAAAGTTAGGTGATGTTTTACAAAATTAGTTTTGCAATATTAGCAATACTTGCTTTTGCCCGCGGCTTCACCCGCGTGGAATTCGGCTATCGCGCACTGTTCCCTCGGGTACTGCGTTTTTCCGGGATAAAAAGTAGCCTATGTCACTCTCTGGCCCATAAACTATCTCTATGCCAAAAATCACGACGTTCCATCGCTCCGGTTCGACGTGAAAGACGAACAAATATATACACAAACAAAACAAGCACACACTTTCGCATTTATAATATTAGTATGGATTAGAAGCTGTTACCTGTTAGTTACTTTAAGGGAATATCCCCAAGGTTCTTGACAAAAGCGATATAGGCTACGCGTTTATTTGTAAGTTGTCTACCTACTATATAATATTATCAGCCACAAGAAATTATGTTTAACATATCTACAAAGTTATAGTGATACTTACATTTATAATTGTCATCTCTATCAATTTATATCTGTCAAGTGCCTGTTGTCGTTTTGGAAAGCCAGACAGTCTAGTTTACGCCTTCAAGGGATTTGACGTCATGTCAGAAACAAAAAGGAACAAATGAGTGTGAAAAATCAGCCAACTGTAAGAGATGGCTTACACGAAGAAATCCAAGCAACATTTAATTTTGGCATGGCATCATTAAAACCGAGCAAAACGCCGAAAACAATTTCACCCCCTGAGTCCTGACATTTTCCATCAAGCTTAGTGCTTAAGACCTAGACGTGGTTGACCTGCTTTGTTATTTTGCGGATATTATTTCATAATTCTTGGAATTCTTTATTCAATGAACAATTTGTACTTTATAAAGTACGTTCGGCCGTTGTTTTTAGTGTTAATTGGTTCTTTATAAAGTACGCGAGGGCTCAGAAGGATAACATACATATATCTTAAAATTATAAAAATTGAGAAAGTGTGTCTGTCTGTTAATACTAGTCAACCGATTTAAGTGAAATTTAGTATGAAGATAGTTGAGACCCTGGGAATCACGTGCGATAGTTTTATGCCGGAAAAATGCAAAAATCCGGCGTGACAGCAAAAAAACAATTTTTTTGTAGACGATTATAATATAATATAATATAATCATAATTTTATTGTTATAACTGTGTCGTTTACATATGTACAGTTTGAGGCCTCCTAGTAGGTAGGTAAGTAGTTTACCTGTAGCAGGAGACCCCAAATGACGACGACGACGATTCGCAGGCAAAAGTTAGTATTACGTAATACTTGATGTTTTCACAACAAGACTTTTGTTATGATGAAATAAATACGAGTAGGTACTATCTATAAAGTCTTAAATACAAATGGATCGCAAGATAAAACATGACACACATTGAAGACATTAATATCTCGAATACCGCTGTATTCCTCGGAGCTATGAACTTCGCAACCACAAGGACACCTACCCGCAAGCTATACAAATAGTTGGAGACCACATGACGAATCCTTCCGCCCTCGCTATGATCCTGTGGCTGACGCGACATTTTATCAGCGAATTAGGTACACTAGTTAACCTCTTCTCTCAGTTAGTTTTTATTTTGTTTTATTGTATTTGTGTGTCTTCCGTATTAGTGAATACTTAAATGTTTTCTTTCGTTCTTTCACCGCCACAAAACAAACGAAGTGACGTGATCTGTACGCCAAAGAAAATCCAGAGACAAATCAACTACAATTTCAATTCCATTGCAGAAGGATTAATTTCGAGTTGACTGTTGGTCATGTATAGGTGACCGTGGTTGTAACGCCCAGTCATAATTTTAAATCAAACTAATCAAAAATTTTACTAGGGCGTTAGGAGGATGAATTAATAAAATTGAAAAGAGTTCGGGCAGTCGCGTAGTATGGTAAGGTCAGTTCTTACAAACAGTTAAACGGATTTTCACCCGGTCATCGATAACTGGTTTTCATTGAACCTACCAGTAGTATAAATGAGAAAATTAGTGTCTATGTTTCAGACTTAAACGGCTGAATCAATAAATGATCCATCTATCCAGCCTGGGTGCATATCAGTACGCTTAGTTGGTTGCCGACCTTAGTTTGGAATACTTTTTTCCTTGTTTAAACCTGCAATCAGTCTTTTAGGCTATAATCAGGTGGGTTGCTAGAGGTTGAGGTTTGGCAAGGTAGAGCCACTGCTTTGTCTCCTCTTAGTAAGGCAGCACATCAGCTCTTTTGAGTCTTTTAATCGGATATTGTGGCTGCAAGAGTACACTGGATAACGGGTTCGGGTGAATCATCAGTTGGTCCCTGTAGTTGGCTGAATAACGTTTCACTTCGTCTGAGATGGTTGGGATTTCCAGGTACTCATGGATTTCTGAATTGCGAGCATACCAGGGCGCCGATGAGAGTACCCTGAAATACTTTTTGAAATACTGTTTGGAATACTTAACTCAGAAATTCCCTTTCAACTGCCAGATCTAACGATTCATGTAGCCGCTGCTAAAAACTACTGAACGTAATATCGTAACGTAAGTCATCCACTCAAAGATTGAAATGTAAATGTGAATTTCACGTCGGTTTGTTCTGAAAACATTCTGAGCATTGCACGTCTAAGTGATGCCGTAGGCACATGAATGCTTTCATCATCTTACTTGACACATTTACTCAGTATAGTCCGTATCACGTCAGAAATCAAACATTATCAAAGAGCTCAGATGTTTCATACAGTCCGTTTACTTGTAGAGTAATTAGTTAGACGAGATCTCTCGTGGCAGCTCAGACATGTAACAAATGTATAACAATTATCATATAGCCATATATTAGCTGATGCCCGCAACTTCGTCTAACCTTCCAGTGTCAGCGCTATCTATAAAACTACCTTCAGGTGCCGCAGCCATTTTGCAAAAATTACCGGTGAGTGTCATGGCCATCCACACAGATATAGATTACACTAGATTACTCCAATGCATCTACTTCGCGTGTCCGAACTCCGACCAAACGTTGGGGTCGGCTCCATACAAAGACCGACCACTAACTGACTAATCATGAGTAGTGACTGACTCGAGCCCCACGGCGCGTACGGGCCGCGCTTTTGAATCGATTTTGCGCGGACATCGGGGAATTCACATCGCTAATTCGCTCTTAAGACGTCACAGTATATATAAAAAATCTGTCAAGTGCGAGTGCGAACGACTCGCGCATGTAGGGTTCCGCACCTCCGTACGATGCGGTCGTGTCGTTTTATTACAGAGTTCCTATGGCCAACGTCTAATTTCATCATCAGATCAGCTCTACGTCATAATAATATTGCATTGCCATCGGATTTATACACATATCATCCTGCAGGTGGTAGGACCTTGTGCAAGGTCCGCCCGGATTGCTACCACCATCTTGCTCGCTAAGCAGTGCTTGCACTGTTGTGTTTCGGCGCGGAGAGTAAGACAGCCGGTGAAATTACTGGCACTTGAGGTATTCCAACTTAGGCCTCTAGGTTGGCAACGCATCTGCAGTACCCCTGATATTGCAGATGTTTATGGGCGGTGGTGATCTCTTACCACCAGGAGACCCACTTGCTCGTTTGCTTTCCAGTCGAATTAAAAAAAAAACATGCACGCAAAAATTTCAGCTCAATCGGTTGAAGATAGCCACTTTAAATTTAAGTTGAAATATTAATTCCATCCCAACAAACAACTAGTTACATTACTAGTTAATAAAAACATGTCACCAAAATGTAAGCACTAGGACTAGGTGCAAGTATTTTGAATAAATAATAATTTAAAATTCTCATCCTCTTTGGCTGTCGCCCTGTAGTAGGCTGAATAGCGCTTCAAACTTATGCCATGCTCGCGCCAGGAAAAAATTTACAATTAAAAAAAAAAATTAGCGCGGTAATTTCGGCCGATGCACGGCGCGTACTTATTATTATTAGTGAATTAATCATAACCTGATTTTAAATTTTGACCTTGTAAATAAATAGTGTTGCTTAGTATAAATTACAACGGACATTTTTTTGTGTAAAAAACATTAAACGTAGCTGCTGTGAGTGCTTTATTGAAGTCTGATTTTGTGAAGTGTGTGTAGTGTGTGTCGGAGGTTTGTGGATCATAAATTGTTATTTAGTCTTAATGCTGCACACAAAAATAAACCACGGCCTTAGAGATAATTATTATACTATCGAAGATTTTATAAAATAGCGCAAATAAAATCACAAATTAATAAGTAGTTAAACATTAAAAACAACATAGGGTCACTCGCGTTGCCCCTAGCAACTGACGGCCGAATCTTAGCAGCCTAGCAACCAAAAACCGCTGAAGGAAACACGTTTCTTGTATGAAGACCCCCCTTAATTTTTAACTTTATCTTGTTTTTAGTATTTGTTGTTGTAGCGGCCAGTGTAATACATAATCTGTGAAAATTTCAAGTGCCTAGCTATTACGGCTCAAGAGATAGAGCCCTGTGACAGACGGACAGACAGACAGACAGACAGACAGACAGACAGACAGCGGAGTCTCAGTAATAGGGTCCCGTTGGCACCCTTTGGGTACGGAACCCTAAAAAGTGACACGGTTGGTTTTCATACAGATTGAGGTGTATGCGTTATCTAGTGTACCTAATCTATATCTGTGGGCGTCCACGTGTGGTTTTCGCAAATTAATGAACGTGGTAAAATACCACTTCAAAAAATCGTGCTATTAAGGAAACGTCTAAGTTTGTTTTCCGCATCCCACGGACTGTGTGTAATTTTCCGGGATAAAAGCTATCCCGTCTAATAATTCAGATTGTAAACCCATTCATTCAAATCAATCCAGCCGTTTTAGTGTTGACAATTAACAAAACATAACTTGCACAGATTTTGAAGCACATTGTAAGTAGGTACGAATATGCTTTAAGATTGGTTTTTTGGAATCTTTTTGTATTTTTTTTGGTTTTTTGGAATCTTTTTGTATTTTTTATAGCATGCGGGACGGAATGCCGAGGACCTGGGTTCGATTCCCAGTGCTGGTCTTATTTTTCTGGTTTTTCTGTGCATCTACAATTCAGTTTGTATTTTCAATAATGCTTTAACCATAAAAAGTTAATTTCAACTTATTACTTAAAACAAATAATTATTATCCCTCGTCAATAACTTTTCAACATGGAATAATATCAGCAACAGGCCTCGTCAAAAATTTAAAGTTAATTAGGCCGCCAACTTTTAACAACAAAATTAGGGAATGTTACTTGTATACCTATAGGTATGTTAGCGGCCGATCGTAAAATCCGCCAGACCACGAAATTCCTAGGTATATCATGAAATGGCGCCATTTCATGATTTGGCTAAGGGACGTCCGCCATATCGTCCAAACTCACCGATTAACGACTTGCCTAGTGACGTTTAGGCAGATCATGAAATTCCTAGGCATATCATGAAACGCCGCCATTTCATGATTTAGCTAGTTTGGGCAGATCATGAAATTCCTAGACATTATCCTAAAACGCCGCCTTATCGGATTTTGGACTTAAAAAAAATTCAAGCTAAATAATTTTTACCACTGTTCACGGTACGAGTATTTATTTCAACGTGCCATCAAAAATTCAAATTTATCAAATTGTCGTAAGAACAAAGCAATGCATTTTATTCTGTCATCTCTAATAATAGTATATTTGAAAGCTTTCATAAACAAACGTTCGAGTGTTTGCCAAAACTCTGTCCAGTATTTACACGAAGCATATCTAGCTTATGGCTGGTGCCAAAATCGGGTGCTGCAAAAATGTGAATGCACAATTTTTCCCTAGAACGAGTGGGGTGATTGCGTTATAAGAAAGAAAGAAAATATATTTATTTAACGCCATAAAAAAAAACATAGAACAAAATACAAGGCATACGTGCAATACCCCTGGTGTTGCAGATGTTTATGGGCGGTGGTGATCTCTTAACACCAGGAGACCCACTAGATCGTTTGCCTTCCAGTCGAATAAAAAAAAAAAAAAAAAAATACATGACGCTAAATAGGGCCCCACTCAGCATAATGCCACGGCAAGCCGTGGCGCTGATTTTCAGTAAGGACCTTATCTAGAAACTAACTTCAGACTAAATTTATTTATTTATTTATTTATTTATGGATTATCTTTTGAAATTTTGATGATATAATATGTGATAGAGCATCCTCTGAAACGGCCTGAAACAGTATTTCAGCCTGCTGAAAACGCCTCCAAGGTACAACAGAAAAACACGATCAAAGTTTATCGCCTAACCCACCGCCGTAACAGTATTTTGTACGGAATATTCCAAGTTTATAGGTATATTTTGTACTTTAGGCTGCTATTTACTCTTAAACTACTAATAATTCTCAAGAAAACTTAATCGTTATAGTTTTTCTTGTAAGTTTGATATACCTACTTATTCTTCTTATTCTTTTTTTAAAATATGGCTTCTGTCCTAATTAATAAGACAATTTCGCCAATGTCAAAGTATTCTCTTTCGAGAGGCAACGTTGTACGGTGATTGTAGTTTTTGCAACTTGATAGCAAAATTCCAGAAACCACGTGGAGACAACTTGCGCATTAAAAAATGTCAGACACGAGAGCAATATTGAATATTGTGATCACTGTTCACTGTTAAGGTTAATCGCCGCATAAAACACTATCAAAATTATACTTCAACTAGCCAAAGAACAGAATAGCAAAATTAAACATTGTTCACATCCTCCATGTTCGAATGCCACAAATCGAATCATATACCTACTTACACTACCATCCTGAATTTTAATGAAATTTTGACGCTTGATTTTAATGCAAATTTGCACTTTAAAGTTGAATATTTTGCAAACAAATCACTGAATCGAAAAATCGTTGTAGCAATCCCGTGATGGTTTTAAAAGACCTGTCCAACGATACCCCTCACTACAAGGTTGGATGAGAAAATTTTTTTTTTTAAATGTTTGAATGTTTATTTGGGTACAAACGGTACAATATGGCTAATTACAAATGAAATCACCCCTAATTTACGTCTATTTTTGAATTTTTTATTGTAAAATTTTGCCGGCATAGTTTACATATATATTCGTGTAAAATTACAGCTTTCTAGCATTGATAGTCCCTGAGCAAAGCCACGGACGGACAGACAGACAAACAGACAGACATGGCGAAACTATAGGGTTCCGTTTTTGGCATTTTGGCTACGGAACCTTAAAAAGGACGGATTCGGATAAAGGTATACCCGCGGCTTCGCACACGTAAATTATTGGATCCAGCAGCTGAATTGAAATTTCGGGATTCTTGAAATTTCCCGTGTAAATTCCCGAAAATTAAATCGTGGTTTTATTGATGTTACATTAAAATCAAACATGTGAAATTTCATGACTCCAAGCACAGCTGTTGTTATTTTAAAATTTTATGTCTATCCCGTTAGCCTATGTTTTATTACAGGATGTCAAGCTATCTACATACCAAAAATGTCATCCAAATCCTCCCAGCCGTTTTAGCGTGAAGGAGTAACAAACACAATCACTCACACACTCACTCTTTCACTCACTCACTCACAAACTTTTGCATTTATAATACTAGCTTTTGCCTGCGGCTCCGCCCGCGTGGTATTCGGTTATCGCGCGCTGTTCCCTCGGGAACTGTGCATTTTTCCGGGATAAAAAGTAGCCTATGTTACTCTCGGGACTATAAACTATTTCTAAGCCAAAAATCAGGACGAATCGCTCCGTTACGGCGTAAAAGCGTAACAAACAAAGAAACTCACTTTCTCCTTTATAATAGTAAGGATTAGTAGGATGTCCAGTTATCTACATACCAAATGTCATCCAAACCAAATATCCGTCCAGCCGTTTTAGCGTGAAGAAGTAACAAACATACTCACTCACGAACTTTCGCATTTATATTAGTAGGATAGGATGTGATGGTTGTAATATATTGGATCTATCAGAGAGTGCTGCATAACCTCCAGAACAAACTTTCAAGCGAACAAAATCTTCATTCTCATTCCTTGCTATTTTTCAAACCAGCACTATTTGTAACTCTTAACCAACTGAAGGATATTGATTGTGATCGAGTGCTCACGTACTGTGCCTTTCCATTAGTGTGTTCTCGGTCCAATAGAGCGGAACCTGAAGCCTACGCCTGTATGGAGTCTTCCTAAATGTATTTTTTATACATATAAGAGGGGTAAAACGAGCATGCGGGTCACCTGTTGGAAGCAATCACCGCCGCCCATATGGACACCTGTCAACACGAGGGGTGTCAAATGACTGATAAGATCGTTTTTTAAAGATCGCTAAGTTGTACAGTCAGCTGCAGAGAAAGGGTACCCCCCTGTAATGGAGGCTAGTATGGATACCGCCGTTATAGGGGGTGTTCAGTAGCGCGGCTGTCCGAGCAATAATAGTTTTTTAAATCTTTATAATTACATTAAATGTAGTTCGGCCCGGCGCCGCTCCACGCCTGTGTCGCCACGGGAGCGAGGCGGGGGGAGGGGCCGGCGCTCGAGTCAGGTGCGCGCGCCGCGGTAATAGAGCAGTCTGCGCCGCGCCACCATAGCAACCGTTGTGTACTTGTGTGTGTTACGTTATTACAGTTATTTTTTGATATCTACTGTCTATTTGACTTTTTACAACCCCGCCCTTATTTACAAAGTGGTCCTTCGAGTGTGGATAGTGAATGAAGCGAATAGACAGACAGCCATGAGTCAAAAAAGAGTAACACGTAGTGTGACTAAAGCGGCAGAAGCTGTAGCTGCAGATTCGGGAGTGGAGACACCGACGACAGGTTGCGACTTGTCGAAGCACACATCTCCCCTAGAGCCCGGACGGGCCTCCTCGGCGGGTGGTCGCGCAGACGACCACGGTGATGGATTACCGCTGTTAGAGATGAGGACGCCGGCTTCAGAGCGCACCGTGCGGGCGAGGAGCACCGCCACCCACACGTCGAGACTCAGCCAGGCCGCGCGGGACGCGCAACGAATACGGGCCGAGTATGAGGCAGAGCTCGAGGTGGCTAAACTCAGAGAAAGCTTAATTAAAAAGAAGCTTGCCCTTGATATGGCGGAGCTGAAGGCACAGGAAGAAGAGGAGCAGAACGACGCGGCAGCGAGTACCGCAAGCGGAGCCTCGGCCCGTATATCGCGCTGGCTCGAAGACACGTCCGCCGCGTCTAGAACGTCCGGTGCCCAACTACGCGTCATATTGTCGAACGCGCATTCGCCCCCGCGCGCGCGTTCACCGCCGCGCACGCAAACGCCATCGCGCGAACTTACGCCGCCGCGCCCGCGTCCGCCAACGCGCGCGCTTACGCCGCCGCGCGCATTTACGCCGCCACGCGCGTGTTCGCCGACCCGCGCACTTACGCCGCCACGCGCGCGTTCACCGCCGCGCGCACGTACGCCGCCGCGCGCACATTCACCGCGCGCACGGTTGCCGTCAAGAACGCGCTCACCGCCACGCAGGCGCTCGCCGCCGCGCGCGCGCTCGCCGCCGCGCGGGCGCTCGCCGCCGCGCGGGCGGTCACCGCTGCACTCGCCATCGCCCCAGCAGCCGCCGCCGCCGAAGAGCCAAGCTCTGTCAGACATCGATCGGCTGGCGGAGGCCATCAGCATGCTAGGACAGAAGAGACACGTGCCGCGGCAAGTCCACGAGATACCGACCTACGACGGCAACGCCCTAGACTGGCTCAGTTTCGAGAAAGCCTATCGTAGTACGAGCGAATTACACGATTATAAACCGTCGGAGAACATGGCGCGCCTCCAGGTGGCGCTCGTCGGTGAAGCCAAGGCCGCCGTGAGAGACTTGCTGAGATCCTCCTCCGACCCTGAAGAAGTCATTAAAGCGCTCGAGGACGAGTTCGGGCACCCTACTCGCCTGTTAGAGTGTGCCATAAAGAAAGTCCGTGATTTACCTAAAGTCACCGAAAACGGACTCGAGATACGTAAATTTACGACGACAGTACGAAATTGTGTATCAGTGCTAAAAAGTATTCGTGCCGATGGATACATAAATAACCCGCAGCTAGTGAATGAACTGTTAAACAAATTGACTCCTTATCAACGCGCTCAGTACGGCGAATTTGCGATGCGTTTGAGCAGTGAAAATGGCGTTGATCTGAGAGTGAGCCCGAATTTGAACGTTTTAGTCGAATACCTCGGTCAACTGACTCGCGCGTCGTCATATTACGCGCCAATCAGCAGCATGGACACGGCGGGCGCGGGCGCCATTAGTACCAACCGCTCCACGCCAGCGCCACTGGCGGCCGGGCGACGCGATAAGGGTAAAGGTGTGGCTCCAGTGCGCGCGACCGGATCGAGTCATCGGGTGCATACTCAAGTGGAAACATTCGCTACCGTGTCTAAGACTGAGAACAATAACAAAACCATATGTGTTAAGTGCAAAGCGGAACATAAAATAAATGAGTGTAGTGAGTTTAAAAATATGTCTGTTGACGAACGTTGGGACTTTGTTAAACAAAACAGATTATGTTTCAAGTGTATTTTAAAAACTCATTCGAGTAGGTACTGCCGTGCGAAGCGTTGTAGTAAGTGTAATTATTCACACAACGAGTTACTACACAAGGACATAGAAAACGCTACGCCGCCCGCAGAGGGGCCCCACCCTAACGTACCGCCATCGCCCGCGACTCCGAGTTCTGCGAAATATGAAACTTTGACGAACGTTGGTGAATATCGTGCGCGTGCTTTATTGAAAGTGTTACCGGTGACAATTGTGACGAGTTCTGGCGTAGAGCAATCTACATACGCCCTTTTGGACGACGGTGCGTCCGTGTCGATTTTGGACGATAAACTCGCGTGTGGTATAGATGGACCTATAGTGCCGCTTAAGTTAATGACGGCGCGCGGACATTGCGTGATTGACAATAAGTCGCGAAGTGTCAAAGTGGTAGTGCGCGGCCCGAATGGTGTTAATCATGACATTTCGGTGCGCACTATGCGCAACATCAACTTGCCGTCGCAAACGGTACCGGCGCGCGTCCTCCAAGAGAACGTTCACCTGCGGGACCTGGATTATGGAGAAATGAGGGAGGCGAAACCCATGCTGCTGTTGGGGCAGGACAACTGGCAGCTCATCGTCAGCAGGGCGCTGAGACAAGGTAAATCCGGTCGCCCGGTGTCTTCGCTCACTTATTTAGGCTGGGTGGTCCACGGCCCGCTAGGAGGGGCGGTTGGTGGTAGCGGAATTGAATCCGTCAACTGCGTATCCGCGCTTGACGATTTGCACGAATTAGTGAGGGCCCAATTCGAGTTAGAGGCTATAGGTATCTCCAATGTTTTACGTTCCAACTCGAATTCCGAACGCGCTCTAGATATATTGAATAAAACATGTCGCCGCGTGTCAGATGATGCCCAACAGTGGGAAGTGGGTTTGTTATGGACTCGTGACCATGTGGAAATGCCCGATAATTATGACTACGCGCGTAGACGTCTTGCCGGAATTGAGAGAAAAATGGACCGCGATCCGAAATTTGCCGCCGACTATACAAAACAAGTCGATAGATTGTTAGATGCGGGTTACGCGCGTAAAGTTGACAGCCTTAGGGCGACTCCCGTGTGGTACCTTCCGCACTTTGGTGTCACGAACCCAAACAAACCCGGGAAATTACGTCTCGTGTTTGATGCTGCCGCTACCTACCAGGGCGCGTCGCTAAATGGTAACCTGCTTAGTGGACCCGATTTAATGAATTCTTTGTTTGGTGTTTTGATTAAATTCAGATCGGGCAAAATAGCTTTTACCGCCGATATTGCCGACATGTTCTTACGTGTTAAAATTCGGGAAGTCGATCAGGGGGCTCAGCTGTTTCTATGGCGCGATCAAAACCGGACCGATGATCCTGAGATTTATGTTATGAACGTCATGATTTTCGGCGCTGCCAGCAGTCCTACTTCGGCGATTTACGTGTTGAATAAAAACGCTGAAGAGTTCGCGAATACTCACCCCGCGGCGGTAGAAGCTATTAAAAATAAACATTACGTTGACGACTATTTGGACAGTGTAGACTCGATAGACACGGCCCAACAGCTGATAGCTGACGTCACCCACATACACCGAACAGGTGGTTTTAATATCAGGGGGTGGGTGACAAATTCACCTGAATTAAGTGAAAAGCTGCCATCTGTTGTGCCGGGTCGTGTCAAATTGGACAAGTCGGACAACGAGCGCACGTTAGGTATGATCTGGTGTCCGTCAAGCGACTGTATGAAATTTGATCTGTCGTTTAAACGCTTGCCGGCAGAATTAGTTGAAGGTCAGATCAAACCTACGAAGCGCCAGTTTCTCAAATTTATTATGAGCATCTTTGACCCACTCGGGCTATTATATCCATGCATAATACAATCACGAGTTCTCATGCAGCGCGTTTGGCAGTCGGGTATTATGTGGGACGAGTGCATCAAGGATCCTGAGGCCACTATTTGGTTTGAATGGCTAAGTAAATTGAAAGCTCTATCCAGTGTAGCTGTACCTCGGTGGTACGGTCTGCAACAGACAACGGCGATAGACCTTCATGTCTTCGGTGATGCCAGCGAAAAGGCGTACGCCGCGGTAGGATTTCTGGTAGGCACTAGTAGTAGCGGCGATAGGGTATGTACTATGGTAGCAGGAAAAGCACGAGTAGCTCCCATAAAAGTGGTGTCCATCCCACGTCTCGAACTACAAGCTGCGGTGTTGGCATGTAGATTGGCAGTGACGATAAAATCCGAAGTAGACTTCGCTATCACCAACCTGTACCTCTGGACTGACTCAAAGACAGTTCTGATGTGGATAAATTCAGATGCGCGAGACTACCAAAAATATGTTTCACATAGGTTAGCGGAGATTGATAACTTAAGTGAGCGGGGCAACTGGCACTGGGTGCCTTCCGAGTCCAATCCTGCTGATGAGGCGACCAGGATGGACTGGCCTAACGACAAGGGCATGTGGCTTTCGGGTCCCCCCTTTCTTTGTGATCCTCAGGTACCATGGCCGAGCTGGAGCCGTGGCGAATCCCCCGCTGACGATCCGGAGCGTTTGGAGAGAGTTCATGCGGTAGCTGAGAACGGCCAGCCTCTTATTGATGTGACGCGCTTTTCCACGTGGACGCGGGCTGTGCGCGTCACTGCACGCGTGCTTGCCTTCACAAGCGCGTGCCGAGCTAACAAGAAGACTGCGGTAAGCCAGATTACCGTGGAGACATTGCACGAGGCCGAACGTGTTCTACTGAGACAGTCGCAGGCTGGTACCTTCTCTGAAGAGCTGAGCGCGCTGCGGGCTGGGCGTCCACTGCCCAAGTCCAGCCGCTTGCTAAAACTCGACCCCATGGTTTACGACGATGAGCTGCTCCGCGTCAGGGGCCGTCTTGGGGCCTCAACTGAATTGTCTTTCGATGAGAGACACCCCGTGATCCTGGATGGCAGCTGTCGCATCACCCGGCTGCTGGTGCAGCACTACCACGAACGTGCACTGCACGCCAACCACGAGACTGTCGTCAACAACATGCGAGAGAGGTACTGGGTGACCTGCCTTCGACCTACTGTGAAGAACGTCGTTGCGCGCTGCCAGTACTGTTTAGTGCAGCGCGCGCAGCCTAATCCACCGAAGATGGGCGATTTACCGCTCGTCAGACTTACGACGACGCGACGAGCATTCGTCAACTGTGGGATCGATTATTTCGGTCCTATGGAGATCACCATTGGACGGCGCCGGGAGAAACGGTGGGGCGTGTTGTTCACATGCCTTGCTACACGCGCAGTTCACCTCGAATTGGCCGCGTCACTCAGCAGCGACTCTGCCATACTTGCCTTGCGCCGCCTAACAGCGCGCCGCGGGCAACCAGCAACGATCCTGAGCGACTGTGGCACCAACTTCATTGGAGCGAACAGGGAACTGCGTGCTGCACTTCGAAACCTCAATACCCAGCGACTTCAAGGTGAAGCTTTGGCTAAAGGTATCGAGTGGCGCTTTAATCCGCCAGCATCGCCTCACATGGGTGGGGCATGGGAGCGCTTAATTCGCTCAGTGAAGAATGCCCTCCACGCCACGTTGAAAGAACGAGCGCCTTCTGAAGAAGTTCTTCACACTGTCCTGTTGGAAGCGGAGCTGGTCGTGAACAGCCGCCCTCTCGCCTATGTTGCGGCTGATCACGAAGAACCCGTCATGCTTACTCCAAATCATCTGCTGCTTGGGACAGCAACGGGTGAGACACGCATGAAGACCTACGATCCCTCCGACATCGACGCTCGTCGCCTATGGGCGAAGGCGAATGCCCTGGCTGAGATGTTCTGGCGGCGATGGACAAGGGAATACCTGCCCACCCTTCAGAGACGTCAGAAGTGGGCGACGGAAACGAACCCTATCAAAGTGGGTGATGCCGTGGTGTTATGTGACGGTAAACAACCGCGTAATATGTGGCCCCGTGGCATAATATCCAAAGTGTTTCCGGGTAGTGATGGTCACGTGCGTGTGGTAGATGTAAGAACCGCCACTGGGACGCTGCGTCGTCCCGTTGCTCGGGTAGCCGTGCTACCTACAGACAGTACATTTATCGATTGAAGTCTCTAACTGGGGGGTGGTGATGTTCAGTAGCGCGGCTGTCCGAGCAATAATAGTTTTTTAAATCTTTATAATTACATTAAATGTAGTTCGGCCCGGCGCCGCTCCACGCCTGTGTCGCCACGGGAGCGAGGCGGGGGGAGGGGCCGGCGCTCGAGTCAGGTGCGCGCGCCGCGGTAATAGAGCAGTCTGCGCCGCGCCACCATAGCAACCGTTGTGTACTTGTGTGTGTTACGTTATTACAGTTATTTTTTGATATCTACTGTCTATTTGACTTTTTACAACCCCGCCCTTATTTACAGGGGGGTACCTTTTCTCTGCAGCTGACTGTACCGCCCCGGAAACACTGTCCCAGCTCCGCTGCAGCAGATATTAATGCAGGTGACTGTACCTACTGCTAGCTATCGTATCGAACACAGACTCTAGTGTCGGTACACTCGAACCAACTGAATTGTGACCCATTGTGGAACCTTTTCGTAATAAAAGCATAGTGACATCGCATTGCTTGACAAGGGAATTTATTTATGACACTCAGTGTAAGAGCGTTCTACGGTGATTTAGAAATCAAATGGTTCGATTGTACATATTATTATGAAGCACGCGCTTTATTATTGAAAATTATTTCCATAACATATTCATCATGTCAGCCGAATGACGTCCACTGCTGGACATAGGCCTCCCTCAAGGCTCTCCACTCAGACCGGTCTTGTGCTTTTCGCATCCACCGCGATCCCGCGATCTTAGCCAGGTCGTCGCTCCATCTTGTTAGAGGCCTATCGACAGCTCGTCTCCCGGTCCGCGGACGCCATTCGAGAACCTTCTGACCCCATTGGCCATCAGTCCTGCGTGCAATGTGCCCCGTCCACTGCCACTTCAGTTTCGCAATTCTTCGGGCTAAGTCAGTAACCTTAGTTCTACTGCGGATATCATCATTTCTGATTCTATCCCGCAGAGAAACCCCGAGCATAGCCCTCTCCATAGCCCTTGAGTGACTTTGAGCTTCATTATGAGGCCCATCGTTAGCGCCCACGTCTCAGATCCGTATGTCATCACTGGCAACACACACTGGTCAAAGACTTTCGACTTCAAACACTGCGGTAATTTGGATGAAAAGACACTGCGAAGCTTCCCGAACGCTGCCCAGCCGAGTCGGATTCGACGAGTGATCTCTTTCTCGAAGTTGGACCTACCTATCTGGACCGTCTGTCCTAGGTATACATAGTCGTCAACAACTTCGAGCGCAGAGTCTCCGACTAATACGGGAGCATAACATATTACTTATTATTAATTCTGAGTAGGAAAACATGACGAATAACAAGCAAGCGTAAACATGTTACTACAAAATACAAGTCCCGATATTTTCTAAATAATATTATTTACATTAAGAACATTAAGCTACGTCCATGTTCGACCATCCCTTGTTAACTCATTATGGAACTGGTCCCACCGGCGGCTACAAGCTATTAGCGAGTAAAACTATAAACTACAAACGAGTGGGCGAGAGGCGAGAAGCGAGTATAGTTTTGCTAGTTTAGACGCTCGGCTATAAGCGAGTGTTTGCGTGCGACGGGCGATTACTCGCTGCACTATCTCAGCCGGGGGGCTATTCACCAATGACCTATACGATGTACAGTCGAGGTCGAATATAGTTAGTGTTTAATTTTGTAACTAAGGGACCCCATACATCCCTGTATTATTATTATTATTATTTTTTGTTAAATTGTTTACTGTAGTTTTTAAGTATTTTATTTGTAATTATTTTATTTTGAAAAAATGACTTTCTGCCAAGTTTCTTGCGGCGCATTCTTCTTGGCAATGATGGTCTTTCCGAAAGCGCTGGTAGTTTAAAAAAATGTCGTGTAAAAGTGCCCATTGCGGCCTATTTACTGAATAAATGATTCGAATTTAAATTTGAAGATACATTTTCACCACACTAGCTAGTTTGAACTCACTGTATTCTTTTCTGAAATAATTAATTTTTTGCATCCAAATTTTTCTTGTCATTTTTTTTAAAATATTCCTTTTTTTCTTCCGTCTCTTCAAAATTGCCACTGCCACTACACACACGCTTTTATAAAATACATCATCATCGTCATCCGAACTTGACAACAAAGATAGTTCGTATGATTGTTTTAAATTCATTGTATATACGTGCACTCGCATCCACTTTGAAAGGTAGAATGATCGCTCTGATCGCCAAGCAGGCTTCGGCGAGTACCGTTGAGCTAGTTTTATAGTCGATAGCTTATCGCTGCGGTCAACTAGTAAACAGTGGTCCCACCGCCAGCTATCGGCGAGCTCGGCGGTCAACTAGTAAAATTCTGTACTGGAAACAGATGACAATCGGCGGGCGGCTAGTAAACAATTGTATGGAATTATCGCTTACTCGCCGGGCGGTGGGAGAGTATCCTCGCCGGCAGTGTGAACAGCCAGCTATGAACTATAAAAATATAACTCTCTCTTTTAGGTACACGGAAGCGATTATCTTTTGTTCGTTTCTTGGGCTAGAAAATAGCCGATAGCTCATAGCTTACTAGCTCGCGGTGGGACCAGTGCCTATAGTCCGAATTATTTTATGTTTCGTATTTTTGTATTACGAGGGCAGAAAAATCAGTAGAATAAAAAAATATATAAATAGCTACTTCTATGCAACAATATTATAGTTGTTTATGCAACTGTATCGTAATAGGGATCCTTAAAACACGAGTGTGATTTTATGAAACGAGGCGTAGCCGAGTTTCATAATAGGGTCACATGAGTGTTTTATTGTTTTACAATCTACTATTTTCAGTCCATTTACATGATGTCTTAAGGGATGGGGTATAAAAAAATGGTCCACTGGATCTCGCAGAAGCATGTTTAAATTCCAATCAGATAGTTTAAGTTAAAGATAAATTACTTATTAACCTAGATGGGCTACCTTGTAATGTAGTAATTTTTTTTTGAAAACTAAAAAAAAATCGTTTGTAGTCTCACTCAAAATTACCTCCGCCCGGCTCCACGAGCTGTGGGAAAATTGCCTCCCATTCGTCTCTTATCGAAACTCCAGCCACCGAATGAAGTAAGTACTTATTGGTTAATGGAGTGATGATGAGAATATTAAAAATACATATTTTTTCCTTTTCTTATAATCCGTGTTATTTTTGATTTCCGTTTGATTTAAGGGAACAATGGACCCGATTCTACAGCGGCCGCTAAAATTCCTAATTTTATTTAGACGTCGCTAAATCACTTTGCTATTCTATGAGCACCTGTCATAATCAAATGACATCGCTAAATTGTTAAAGCATAGCACTTGTTAAATCCGCCGTCTAAATGTCAATTAAAATTTAGAAAATTTAGATTTAGACAATTTAGCCGACGTGCGCGTAGAATCGCATCCATTCAACAGTTAATTAAATTTCTCTAAAACACTTGTGGCTTAGGTTACCATTTAATAGTTAATCGAAAATAGAGACAATTAAGTAATTAGTCATGGTAAAACAGAGTAGGTATTAGCTTTTTAATCTATAACTGAAGTGTTTTTAATTCTCCTACTTAGCAAAATAAATTAAAAAAAAGAGTTTTATTTATATTTTGCTTATGTCATGTCGATTTCAATCATCGAATACGAACTTATATAGTAAATGAAAACAGACATGAAAACCAGCTCTAAAAAAATTGTCAAAAATGCTGAACACCTAAGACAGTTTACTTTGCACACTTCGAGAGCGTATTACGGTACGGACTTGAGGTATGAGATAATCCCTACTAATATTATAAATGCGAAAGTAACTCTGTCTGTCTGTCTGTCTGTTACGCTTTCACGTCGAAACCACTGAACCGATTTTTATAAAATTTGGTATGTAGGTAGTTTGAACCCCAAGAATGAATATAGGATACCTTTTATTCCGGTAGAGGGCGCCACCACGCGATAACCTAGATCCGCGCAGACGAAGTCGCGGGCATAAGCTAGTAACGTATAATTATAATGTACTCGGTTCTTGTTTTACAAATTGCTTAAATTTTTTAAGTCAATAACACTGAAAAAGTTTCGTAGACACGTGTTCCTCCACGTGACGCCAATGCAAACTGGGATACAGTGGGGGGTTCTCAAGGGTGTCCTTGCACGATATAGTTCACGAACTGGCAAGGTGGTACTTTAGAAATATCGCAATGTTTCACTGTGTGCCTAAGTTTTATTGTTGGACACATGACCCTATCTGTAAATCAGTGGTTCTTAAACTTTTAATTAGCAGGGACCATTTTGACAATAATAAGCGGTAAAAGTAAGATTTTGTAAATTTTGTTTTGCCAATTCGTTGTTGATGGTTTCGCGGACCATTTCGAGTTCTTCCAGGGACCACCATTTATGAATCACTGCTGTAAATGAAACAAATTTGTAACGAATCTGAACAAGTTTTAACAAACTTAATTTATTTTATATTAAATATCAAACAAACCAATCTAGGCCCTCATTAGGGTATCGCTCCACTTCGATAAACAATTTTCTCTTTGAAGTATATTTTTGTATTATTTAACGGTTGTTGCGTATATAATAGTTATTTTAATGATTGCGCTTGATATTAAAATGTATATATTAAATAACGAATCCTTTTTACATAATAATATTGTTTGAGCAGATGTTTGCACCGCTTTGATATTTTTTTTATAATAGAAACTACGTCTTTTTCTAACCTGCGTAAACGTATGCAGGTAAGTGTAAACAATCACATACGTTTTGGTCAAATGTATCCCACCAAAAACATTACATGTAAAAAGCTGCAAGTCTCGCAACGCAATGTAGTTCTTGTAATGCTAAAAAGGTTTGAGATGCAATGTTATACCAAGTCGGTTATTTTTGTCAGTACCGGGGGGTTTCCATAGAACTCGATTTTCACCAACTTGCTTATTTTAAAACCATAGAAAAATACAGTTTATAGTTCTCAAATAAAGAGTAAACCAAATTATTTTTAAACACATAAATGACTTGGCCATCGCAAGGCTACATAATGACATAAGAATTATAATCATCAACGTCAGCTATTTCAAGTAATTATAATTAAAGATAGCGCTAGCCCCAGCCTTGCAGTTTGAGTGATACACATAATACGAGAATGACTAAAGGTTGAGTGCGATGGCCAAGTCATTATGTGTTTAAAAAATAATTTGGTTTACTCTTTATTTGAGAACTATAAACTGTATTTTTCTATGGTTTTAAAATAAGCAAGTTGGTGAAAATCGAGTTCTATGGAAACCCCCCGGTACTGACAAAAATAACCGACTTGGTATAACATTGCATCTCAAACCTTTTTAGCATTACAAGAACTACATTGCGTTGCGAGACTTGCAGCTTTTTACATGTAATGTTTTTGGTGGGATCTCATCACTTTTTGTAGGCAGTTCTTTTTTTTTCGGGTACTACTTCTTGTAATAACGCACTACTATCTTCATTTGTTTATCCTTCCTTGTCCATCGTCCATCGTCCATCCTCGTCTATCGTCCATTCTCGTCCATCGTCCATTCTCGTTCATCGTTCATCGTCCATCGTCCACTATCATCCATCGTTCATCCTTGTCCATCGTGTGCCATCCATCGTCTATCCTCGTCCACTATCCATCATCCATTCTCGTCTATCGTCCACCGTCCATCGTCTATCCTCGGTTATCGTCCATCGTCCATCCTCGTTCATCGTCTGTACCGACTGTCGTCGTCGTCGTCGTCGTCGTCGTCGTCGTCGTCGTCGTCGTCGTCGTCGATCGTCGGTCGTTATCCGTCGTCCATCGTCGCCCATCGTTGAACTTCCGTCGTCCGTCTACCGTCTGTCGTCCATCGTACATCGTCCATCGTCCACCCTCCATCATCCGTCGTCGATCGTCGGTCATCGTCCGTCATCCGTCGTCCGTTGTCTTGTCCGTCGTCGGTCGTTGTCTTTTGTCCGTCGTCGCCATCGTCTATCGTTCGTTGTCCGTTGTCTGTCGGCGTTCGTCTTCTGTCGTCGTCCGTCGTCTGTCATCGTCCGTTGTCCGTCATCGTCCGTCGTCGAACTTCCCTCGTCAGTCATCGTCTGTCGTCCGTCGTCGAACTTCCGTCGTCATCCATCGTATTTCGTCGGTCGTTCGTCTTTCGCCCGTCTAACTTCCGTCATCCGTCGTCGTCCGTCGTTTTCTGTCGTCCGTCGTCGTCCGAAGTTCATCCTCCACCATCCATCGTCCGCACTGGGCTCGCGTGGGAACTAAGGCCCAAGCACTCTTATTCTGAGAGGAGGCTTGTGCCCAGCAGTGGGACGCATATAGGCTGGGATGATGATGATGATGATGATGATCCATCGTCCGTCGCCCATCGTCCATCGTCCACACTCCATCGTCCAACGTCCATTTTCTACCCATCGTCCATCGACCATTATCCATTGTCCATCATCCATATTCCAATTTCCATCGTCCATCCTCGCGTCCACTCGCATCGCACACACATTCACAAACAAACGAACTTTGGTACTTATTACATTAGTAAGATAAACAATTTCATTTTAACCCTTAATACTCAGGTATTAAGACTCAACATTAATACGTATACAATACGACTACGTTCAATAAAGTCATTGCTGTGTAACTTTGTAATCGCTAGTATTTATATGGGATTACAAACTTACTTGTGCAGTTTATATAACTTTGAAACGTGACTGAAATTGCAACATTTTGGATTTTTCGGTGACCATGTAGGCTAAAAACTAATTATGTTTAAAATTTGGAGCTTGTGGGTCTGCTAGAAGTACCTTAGAATTATGATGATCAAAAGTCAGTGTATAGGTATGTCAGTGACAAAACTGAGGAACTTTAACATGTGATAGTTCTTAATCTACGTGTTCGAACTGAATGTAATTGATAATATATCTAAGTCCCATTAGGCCCTATAGGTAACTGAAAATTCAGGGTTCTAGCTTTAGCCATAACAAAAATACAGGGTGTTGAAAATAGCCTGAATGGCTTCGAGAAAAGTATGGTACGGCCGTGCCTTTGTTTTTTTTTGCTCGACTTGGCGGGGGCACTGCCGTGCCCCCAGATGGGATTGCGTGTACACTTAACCTCACATGACTGTGTGTCACATGATGTGTCACTGCTGTTATATATTATCATTATTTTCTTTCTTTGTTTCTTGCATTGGTTCAGAAGCATACTCTCAGACATAATTGTGTTTATGTAGAATTTAGTTCGCACATGAATGATCACCATCGCTGTTAATTCTCTAGGAACATGTAGTCCGATCAATGATGCTTAATTCTTCTAGGAACGGTGAAAATAATTCACAGGCATTATCTTGACAGGAATATTGTGAATCGGTTTATATGTATTTTTTTCCGAAACTATAAGAACTACTAGCTTTTGCCCGCGACTCCGCCCGGGTGGCATTCGCTTATCGCGCGCTGATCCCTCGCGAACTGGGCATTTTTCCGGGATAAAAAGTAGCCTCTGTCACTCTCGGGCCCATAAACTATCTCTATGCCGAAAATCACGTCGTCATCCGTTACGGCTTGAAAGACAGACAAACACACAAATACAGAAACACATAAATGCACAAACACACTTTTACATTTCTAATATTAGTATGGATTATTTTTAAAGGTTGTCCTCTTCGTTGACTGGACTAAACCTCGCGTACGCCCGCGCCCCTAGCGTCCCGGCCGGCCATTACGTCGCTCCTTTTATGTCCCTGGAACTCGTAACTCGGCATTAAAGCGATAATTACGCCATATCGCCATTGTGTTCGAGCTTGTATACTCATACTTTTGTGTATTTTACGAGTACTGTGGCCGTTGTGAAGTATTGTGGTCATTACGTGCCTTCTGCGCCCGCTTTGGCCGTGTCCGTTTAATTAAATGTGTCAGTTTATATTTTGGTTTATTTGGACGGTTCCCACGTGTTATGACTAGATAACAAAGGCCTGATGTACAGTTATGCTGAAATTATTTATTTGACCCAGCGTGTTGCGAACTGTTTAAGGTTATGCTATACTTAAAGGATGTCTTTATTCTCTGTCAGCTTGTGAAGGTTCTTTCTTTTTCAGGAACACAATATATAATTAAGTTAAGTTAGGTAATATCTATATCTACTTATTTTACTGAGTTTAATTGTACAGCAGTCCGATGTTTGAAAACCGTTTATAGCTTCACAGTACTCTGTGGATAATGTGGTTGATTGTACATAGAGTAACACTTTATTTGTAACACACATTGTAATATATTATGTACAATTGTTTATTATCCCTAAAATAAATAAATAAAATAAGATAAAATAAAACACGTAAGGTATCAAGATGAAATTAAAATATTCTCAAGTTGGTTCTTCTAAAGTGACACAATTTTAAAAGGTTTTACCTTTTTTAGGAGTAGTCTTGGAACCAAAAGATAAAACGTTTTAAAATTGTAATGCCATAGAAAGGAGCGTTTCATTATTATTTTTTATATTTTCGGTTTTTTTGTAGCCATAATGTACTTCTACTCGATACTTATCCAAGAAACTGTAACAGAACCTTCTACCATGTCAAAAAATATATATATACCCATAAAAATTGAACGGAATACACCCTCCAATAATGACCCAAAAATAGTGGAAATCAAAACATTTATAGTATTTTCCTATAATGTAATAGTGGTAGATTTTTCACTAGTTAGACTCGTACTTGGTCTATTTTTAGGGTCCCGTACTAAAAGGGTAAAAACGGGACACTATTACTAAAATTTCGCTGTCCGTCCGTCCGTCTGTCTGTCCGTCTGTCACCAGTCTGTATCTCATGAGCCGTAATAGCTAAACAGATTAAATTTTCATAGATTATGAAATGCTAATTTCAGTGCAAACTGGGACCTAGAATGGAAATGAATGCTACCCCGAAAATCCACAGGAACCCCCCTAGGAATATAAGTGCCATCTCTTATAGAAAGGAAGTGCCAGATCTCCCCTTTTTCTTCTTTTTAGGGCCCCCTTACATACGCAAATAGTTGCTATTTTTTTTTTTTTTTGTAATGGTTTTTTTTCTTATATATATATATTTGCATGTTTACCCTTCCCGTACTTTGCTATGTAAACATGTCGCGAGACGGGCGCAGGCTGAAAATCAGCGCCGCCGGTTTCGTCGACCGGCAGTAGGTATGTAAATGCTGAGCTTGAGCCTATTGCCACATATCTGTTATTTTTATTTTGTATGTCTTTTTTATGTTTTATTTGTTGTGTTTCTGTCACTTATGTTCATTGTATATTTTTTTTTTGTGGCAATAAATGTCTTTTTATTTTATTTTATTTTATTTATTTATGTTTCCGCTACAACAAAAAATAGGTACTAAAAAATATTTAAGGAGGGCTTCCATACACCAGACGTGTTTTTTACTGATATCTAATGTTGTATAAATAATGGTACGGAACCCTTCGTGCACAAGTCCGACCCTCACTTGGCTGTTTTGTAATACTACAATCAAAACCTCCCTTATATTATCCAAAACAATCTTTCCGTGTTTGTTAAAGAGAAATGTTATTCAAATAATATTTTTTCCAATTCCACGGGAGTATAAGGAAAACATCGATTCACAGCCCGGGGAATCGGCTAATCAATTTGGTGGGCATCCGACGGGAAGTTCCTCCCTTATCCCGGGATAAGACAGTTCACGCCCTTTTGCCGTAAATTGTGATACAAAGTCGGTATAGCTTTGCCGTCAAAACGTTTAGGAATTGATCGCGAATTATTCAAAGAAAAACGTCTTTGGTGACGTGTAAATGTCGGCGGCCGGTCGCAAAACCTGCCAGAACACGAAATTCCAAGGGATATCGTGAAATGGGGAAATATTTGAATTACTTTTTAATGAATTACTTACTACTCTAACTTTTTTTTATCCGACTGGATGGCAAACGAGCAAGTGGGTCTCATGATGGTAAGAGATCACCACCGCCTATAGACACCTGCAACACCAGGGGTATTGCAGATGCGTTGCCAACCTAGAGGCCTAAGATGGGATACCTCAAGTGCCAGTAATTTCACCGGCTGTCTTACTTTCCACGCCGAAACACAACAGTGCAAGCACTACTGCTTCAAGGCAGAATAAGCGAGCAAGATGGTGGTAGCAATCCGGGTGGACCTTGCACGAGGTCCTACCTGCGACCACCACTAAATATGGGATGGCAATTACCGTGTCAGTATTTCAGAATAAATCGGCACGGTTAATAAACTGATACACAGATGAATAAGAAAGGGCGAAAAATAATAGACAAGAGACTATACTATCGCTAAAATAATATTGCATAAAGGTAGTAAAATAAAACAACGAATAGTTGACATTATAATGCTTGTTACTGAAATACTTTTAGAGTGTACTGCTCATTATTTCTTGCCTACAGAATCACTAATTATCTCTCCTAAATAATCTAAAAATTCTGCTCTATAAAAGAAAGAAGCTTCCTTGTGATCATACCTCAACCAATAGTTACTTCATTAATACATTTTGTAAAATTTAATTGCCATTCAAGCGTTTTCATGTCCAAAACATTTCATTCGATATCGAAAATAAAAACTGAAATATATATGCACAGAAAAACCAGAAAAATAGGACCATCGCTGGAAATCGAACCCAGATCCTCGGCATTTCGTGCCACGTGCTATACCGCTACACTACTGCTGGACAACGGTACAGAGACAAATTTCTATTATGCACCATAATATATCTCAGCTTGGTTGTTTCTTTTTTAGCCACTTAAGCAGCGACATCTATGCCGTAGCCCTCATCGAGAAACTTTTCGGCACTCCATCGTAACAAAAAAGTAACAAAAAATTTGGAATTAAAATAAAAAATACAAAAAGATTCCAAAAACCAATCTTCATTTCATTCGAGGCAAATTTTAAGGGACGTTTCAGCGTTTTCACTCTCAAAACAATTCGTCCAAGACAAATGTTCGTACGTTACGTTTCAAGGTTTCACATAGGCTTACAGGTCTTTATGAAATACTCGCTGAAACGAGATATGAATGACGAGTGTGAGGAGGACAAATGGCTGCGAGCGCCGAGGTGACGTGATGAATGGTGAAAAGAGATGGCTCCTGACGCCTCTGTTGACTTTTATTGTAATCGTGTGAGCTCGCCATGATTGCTTACAGTTATGAAAATGAAAATGGTGCTTCACACACGTGCTTTGAGCGACTACGGTTGCCAAATATATTTTAGCAAAATGCTTCTGGCTACTGTGGTTGCCAGACAACGGTCTCACAGTTTTTGTGTTCTTCTTATGTTGGCCATCATGTATTGAGATCTTAAAAGTATCATTCATACAGAGCGATAAACTGGCAACATTTAAAAAAACCGAAGGTCTGTGGAACGAAATTAGAAGGAAAAAAATATTCCGACGAGACAAGTAAAGTTTGAGTCGAAACGGTCACGGATCAGCTGTTTAGATTTGTGATGAAATAAATTATATCGTGTTTAGTAAATAAAATGTTACGCGTACGGTTGTTATAGACAAGGATTGTTATTTTTGTGTTTATAAGTTCAAGTGTTAAAGTGGTGGTGTTCGAAATCGACTCTAAAAAGTGTCCAATTTTCGTAGTGCATAAGCATTGTTTTGCTTTTTGTGCATTTTTTAATAACTATTTCAGTACAATAACCCACCAAACTACTAGAAACATATTATCTCTTTCTTTGGCTTTATAATAATTTTAGTAACACATATTTGAGAAATATTAAAGAAACCGATTTTTAAACGTAAATCGACACTGCGTCGCTGCAAGGCTACCACGAAATTCGAAAATCGAAGTTAGTATCGTACCGTCCCGCCTACGCTTATGTTATTTTATACAAGAGTGAGAGGGATGGTACGATACGAACTTCAAATTTCGTGTTTCGGAGTAGCCCTTCTGTTTGCAGCGTAAAGCGAGAGCAATTCACGGTTTTTTTTTCACGCGAGCATCTGAGTGGTTAAAATACAAGTATTTTTGAGTGCTTCTGTATTGCTGAGAACAATGATGGGTCTGATAGGACAGTGCCTAAATGGACTAAGTAATGATTAGTATAAAAGAGTAATTACAGGGTCAATCATTCTATCTAGCTTCCTAGACGAGCGCCACAACGAAACTCTGAGGCCGTATTGCCTAATGTTTCTGATACTCGCGATCGCAATCAAATGACATATTTCGCATACAAAAACTGTCATTTGATTACGATCGCGAGTGTCAGAAACGTTAGGCAATAAGGCCTCTGGTTTAGCTGCTGTTTCACCGCTCTAGTTTTCCTTTGCTAAATACGTTTAGCCTGCTGCCTACCAAAGTTCCTTTTTGGGAATAATTATTTGAAATTTCAATTTATATTGCTTAGAACTTAAGATGTTCAAGAAAATAAGAGGAAAAAATCTCCGGCTTTTCCTACTAGTTTTTCACTACCTATGTAGGCCATCATTGTCTAATTATAATTATTTCTTATGTCCTTCCCAAAGGAAGGATGTAGGCACGAGGCTATAGAGATCCTAACATAAATTTTCAAAAATATGAAGTAAACCCAATGTCGGGTTACTTTTTGTGTTTGTATAAAAAATACACGCTGTAGATACATACAAACATAATAACAAATGAAATTAATAGTACCCATGAGCGATTTAAAAATGCACAGTATTTACAAACATGGTCATAAAATAGACGTTTACTACATGTCTGCTACTTGATATTTATTTTAATATTCACCTGTCCTTTTTAGGGTTCCGTACCCAAAGGATAAAAACGGAACTCTATTATTAAGACTTCACTGTCCCGTCTGTCCGTGTGTCACCAGAATGTATCTCATGAATTGCGATAGCGAGATAGTCGAAATTTTCACAGCTTTATTTCTGTTGCCGTTATAACAAAAAATATAAAAAAAAGATTATAATAAATATTTAAGGGGGTTCCCATACAACAAAAGTGATTTTTTGCCGTTTTTTGCTCGGTGTTAGTAACGGCAACAGGTAGACACTTGAAATATTTATAGAATATTTAGTCGTATATTCTCTTTAAAAATAAATAATTAAATTAAAATAAAATAAATATTTCTAGGGACCTCCCATGCAACAATGTTTTTTGCTAAAGTCTAATGTTGTACTGAACCCTTCGTGCCCGAGTCCGACTCGTACTTGGCCGGTTTTTTAATTGTTTTCATTAATTATATAGAAATGCTGTATGCAATGCGGCCGTACCTATTTAATTAGTAAATGCACGTTAATGCACCAATGCAATTCGCAGGAAATTAATTATGTGCATTCTGCATGTGAATTGTAAATGATAAGTTATTACTTTTGTGGTTATACTGATAATCCATTTGTGAATTAATAATCATGTACTCGTATGTATATGTATGTAAACTCTTTATAGTAAAAAATAAGTAAAACAAACACAATCGCTTTAGCAAACCCATAATAGTTTTAAAAGACCTATCCAACGATACTCCACACTTTAAGATTGGATGAGAAGAAAAAACACCCCCAACTTTACGTCTATGGGAGGTACTCTAAAAAATTTTTTTTCATTTTTTATCGTACCATTTTGTTGGCATAGTTTATATACCTATATATTCATGCAAAATTACAGCTTTGTAGCATTGATAGCCCCTGAGCAAAGCCGCGGACGGACAGACAGACAGACAGACAGACATGGCGAAACTATAAAGGTTCCGTTTTTGTCATTTTGGCTACGGAACCCTAAAAACTATCTTATCTACTTCCCCGGGATTAAAGCTATCCTGTGTACGATGTTGATGATGTAACAAACAAACATACCTACTCACAAACTTCAGCATTTATAATATTAGTAGAAGTAGTACGACTAACGATTTGATAGTAGCTCCCTGTTTCACCATCCATTGATTAAATTTATATAATGCCGTCTCTTTTTGTTTTGTACGAATAGACAGAGACCGCATCACATTTATCCGTCAAATAAAATTAGCCAGTGGGTGGTGAAACAGCTCCTAACCATTGTTGTAACAAAAATACTGTTCTTCTAAGGCGTTACACTCTTGTTAGCGTAGTCATGGTTTTCGGTTAAGTCATCATCATCATCTCAGCCGTAGGACGTCTAGGTATTTTAGGCAAAGGCCTTGCGATACAACGCCGGAATGCTGCCAGCCTTCTGGGCACAATGAACATCGACGGTGACCAAGGAGGGATTTTTTATTTATAGGTTAGGCTAACTTGTATATTTTTTTGTACATAGTCATATTTTTAATGTTCAATGTATTGTGTTTTATTGCTTATTGTTATAAATAAAAAAATTACATCCAAGACTGGAGAACAAACATTCGTATTTTCAACAAATATCTGCCCCGACACGGGAATCGAACCCGGGACCTCAAGCTTCGTAGTCAGGTTCTCTAACCACTAGGTTTTCTGGTCGTCAGATGATCAGTAATAAACCCTCATGATGACTTTCTAGGGAAAATGTGGTGATTTCCCTTTGCCTTATCATCATCGTTATTATCATCGACATCTACTGCTGGACATAGGCTTCCCCCGAGGCTCTCCATCCACCACTACGATCCCGCGATCTTAATCAAGTCGTCGTTCCATATTGTTGGAGGCCTACTGACAGCTCGTCTCCCATTCCGCGGACTCCATTCAAAAACCTTCCAACCCCATCGATCGTCAGCCATCATCCCCTTGTCTATCGCACCTTGATGCTGGAGTTCGCTGTAGTTACGTGATTGGAAGTATTTCTGTTCCAACAAAAACATTTTTTTTTCATAAATGACAAAGTTAACAGGTTAGGAGCTTGTGTGTGTTAGCGTGATAAGTCTTGTTGGTGGTATTTTGACTGTGAGTGAGAATCACGAAAGTTTAAAACGTTATAAAGATAACAATTGTAAAAATCAACCGAATTTATAATTTCTTCTCTTTTTAGGTCGGTTTAAAAAATAAATTCAAAGCAGCAAAATGCTATTCCTCTGAAAGTTCTGTTTTATTCAAGTTTTGCTTTTTTAATTCCGTCGCACAATATCTAAGGATGTTATTTTACAAAAAAAGTAAGAGAGAAATATTTTAAAACTTCAAATTCATTTCAAAGAATAACTTAGTTTCATTAGAATGTATTTATTTGTTTTAGCCTTGTCAAAAAAAGCGTAGTAAAATTACATCTCGGTCGCTTATTTGAAATAAAACGAAATATTATATAAAACAAAAATACTTTTAAAATTACATTATAACTAAGTATTTCAAATCAGTACTTATAGGTATATAGACTTTGTTTTTCGTGTCATAATAGGTTGACAGTAGTAGTAGGTTCTGTTTGTAAGCTGTACCCTAAAACTTTTAGCTAAGCGGTATTAAATAATACGTTGTCGTAGTAACCAATAATATCAATCACTCAGAATTTTTGCCAATCAATAACCACCGACAACGACAAAGTACTAACAGGTTCAGCTACTTCAGAGCTTGACACTCTATAAGCCTATTCAAAATAAGTTTTTGTTAAAGATTTTTAATTGCATTATGTACCTACTTATGCTTTTTTGCTGACTGTATTTGTCATCCAAGCTACATTTTCCGTACCAAATTTCAAGTCAATACCATTAACCGTTGAGGAGTTCCGTTCTAGGGAGACGATCCTGGCCGGTCTACCAGGATTTTACTACCAAATTATTGTATTGCCACCAGATTGTAAGCTCGCCAAATTTCAAGTTAATCGGACTACTGAAAGTGGATCAAATTTAGCTTTCAAAATTTGACCCAAATAAATAAATAAACAGGACAAGTTAAGGAAAAGTTTGTAAAACATCGACGTGTCAGTACTCCCACTGAAAACTTTCAATTCGATTTTTCCGTGGGCAGAAAGCCTGGGCGTTTCAAACACCGCAATAAAGGTCAAAAGATAATCGCAAAACAAGCTCCAGCACCACGGTTCAGTCGGCGGAATAATTTTAAATTAACGAGTAATTTTTTGGAAACGACCCACGCCTTACGAGTACCTTGTATAGCCCGCGGCAACACCCACCCACGGCCATTCAAAAATATTTATCTAACTTGCCTAGCCCGAAAAGTAGCGAAATGTTACAACAGGCGGGTTTTGTGAATGACGCCCACGCTCTCCCCCTGACTCCCACGAATCTAGTCTTGCGTAAGATCCTAGTAGAAGTCGTTTATTCAACTTGCCACCGGCATTTTGTTTGCCCCCCTTTAACAAAGTTATACAATTTCGGTACCTCTGCCTTTGTGCCGTTGATATTACAGCCACAGACAGACATTTTCATACATAATTACGGGAGGACATATGTAAAATTATTGTGCTGGAAAACGAGTTTTGTATGTAGATATTTTGAGCAATTGATTGTTTTATACAAGCGTTACACGTTTCATATTTGCTAAAGGATTAATGGCAATCAATGCGTTCCAACGGGGTTTTCGTTCAATTTAATTTGATACGATTGCATGCGGGATAAATAGTTCATAATGAAATAAAACTTTTCCATTTACGTAGCATCATAATCATATGCTATAATATTCATAGATTTTCTTTACTTTTTATGCCACGAGAGTTTGAGTGAATGACTACACACACAGCTACAAAAAGAACTGATTGCACAAAAGGAGAATGAATGAAAATAATGACTAAATATCAAAATTCTGCTGTTATACACGAAATGTTGTAACTGTATGTGTAATAATTCACTTCAACTGTTGTGGCGCTACCTATACTCGTTGTGAAGTCAGAGCAGATTGCTAGTACGGCATAAGTGATAAATTACTTCAGTATCATTACTCAGTCCAGTTTACCAAATGATACTTTCTGAATGAAAATACTTGACTTGATGCTAAAAATGCCAAAATCGATATTAAGTGTGCTTTAAAAATTCGAGGGTTGCCCTCGATTTCTCTAATATCCCATCATCAGATCCTGACTTGGTGTCAATGGGACCACCTTCGAAAATATGTCCTTTAGAACAAAAAAAATAATTTTGAAATTCGGCCCACAATTGAGTCATCGTGTAACAAACATAACAAAAAAAATACCTACCTCAAATTAAGAACCTCTTTTTTTTGAAGTCGGTTAAAAATAGGCCACGCGAACTAGTTTTATTCTAGCAGGGAATAAACAAAAACGACCGGCAATTGATAAAACCACACAAAATACGAGTAGAATTAATTTTTCATTCAAATGTATGCACATATTCATGGCGTAAACATTGAAACGAATACGGTGCCAAAGCTTTCGATTGTCACAGGAAAAAATATCGTTATTTGAATTTTTTATTCCAAGTTCATGTATTAACATTTTTCTTTGTGAAATGCGTCCCTTATTGTCGTGACCGTATTTCCCTTCACGTTTTATTTAAGCACTACTCTAAACATATAGCTCGGCAGTATTCTATGAGGATTCTCCACCTCCCTCGAAAAAAAAACACATAGACAAGACTGATGAAGGCTAAGCTTATGTCTTGAATTAAAAAGTGCTCAAGATGATCATTTATTATTTTCTTCGTTTACGATTGAATTTATATAATCTCCAATCATAATAATAAGACATTATTTTCACCGTTGTTTTATTGTTATATCTCAGTGTAGTCAACTTTATGAGGCTGACCCACAAAACCCCAAAAACATGGTTACTCTAATCGACAACAAAAAAGGCAAGTGGTCAAATCCCGGTCGTTTATTCAAGGACTGTCGCTTAAACTGGTGATTTGTGGACACCGGCCTAAGCTGCCAGTGGCTTTGTACAATGTACCTATGGTTAATCGGACAAAGAAAAAAACGTCGGGAATAGTGTCAATCCACAATATCCCATACGTTAACAGGGGATTTTGATTTCATATTATTTGTTCTTTAACATTTTTTGGGCCGATATAACCATTGGGGTAGACGAGTTCTTGAGTGCAGACCACGGATCGGCAAACGTAGCGTAGGGCGTCCTCAGTCTCGGTGGGGCGATGATTTTCATAAGGTGGCTGGCAAGAGCTGGATGAGAGTGGCCGAGGATCGTGTTCAGTGGCCTATGGGAGAGGCCTATGTCCAGCAGTGGACGAACATAGGCTGATGACGATGATGATGATTTTTTGAGCATAAATTGCAAACGGACTAAAATTTGTCAGATACGCGGAATCATCCAATGATAGATCGCTGGCAAATAGTAATTTATGTACTTACATCGGGTAACGACATGCGTAGCTAAAGATAGACTCTATTTTGATATAGGAGGGCGTCGCAGAACAATAACAATAATTTTAGTTTGCCCTATTTATTTATAAGTTTGCATACTTTACATGCAATTTTGGGTAAAATTTTGCACACTTATTAAATCTGGTGAGAATACATTAATGTTTTGAAATTCTGCTGATCCGGCTACGATCGTTTCTGCTGGACAAATCTTCTGAACATTTAGTGGCACCGACCTGAAATTTGGTACGGAAATGTAGTTTGGATGGCAATGCATACACCTACCGTTCTATCCAAACAGAAATCTCTCAATAGAAAATACCTACTCAATGTATTTAAATAATATATTAGGGTGTTGCTAAAACGAGTTTTCGATTTTGTGATTGTGCAAGTATTTTGGATGGCGAACAATTTTTTGAATCTTCATCCTCTTTGCTGTCGGTGGCTGATTGGCGCGAAGCCTTTGCCGCGCGCCTTCGACCGTAAAAAAGGCGGCAGTCGAACTATTAAAAAATATAACTCTCGGCGGATATATATTGGTGCGGTTGTGCTCGGTTTTGTAAAATAAATATTATTTGTGATTATAGACATTGTAAATATTTTTGTGTGTAAATAATAAAAAACTTTGTACGCCTTAAAACTAGCTAGTTAAGTGACGGTGCGGACTATTGCGGCTTTACGGACTCTAGCGAGCGTCATACATCGAAGTCGGCTTCATTGAGGTATGTTGTTCAATGATTGTTCTCTAGACATAATGCTGCACAGAAGAGCAAATAAGCCACGGCCTTGGTAACAGTCACTATTCGAAGGTTTAACTTAACATATTTAGTGACTGTTACCAAGGCCGTGGCTTATTTGCTCTTCTGTGCAGCATTATGTCTAGAGAACAATCATTGAACAACATACCTCAATGAAGCCGACTTCGATGTATGACGCTCGCTAGAGTCCGTAAAGCCGCAATAGTCCGCACCGTCACTTAACTAGCTAGTTTTAAGGCGTACAAAGTTTTTTATTATTTACACACAAAAATATTTACAATGTCTATAATCACAAATAATATTTATTTTACAAAACCGAGCACAACCGCACCAATATATATCCGCCGAGAGTTATATTTTTTAATAGTTCGACTGCCGCCTTTTTTACGGTCGAAGGCGCGCGGCAAAGGCTTCGCGCCAATCAGCCACCGACAGCAAAGAGGATGAAGATTCAAAAAATTGTTCGCCATCCAAAATACTTGCACAGTGATAATGTTTGCAAAATATTAAACTTTAAAGAGTAAATTTTCATTTAAGTTGAGCGCCCCCCCCCCCCTCCCTCTAAAATCTAAACGGGTGGGTGGACAAATTTGAAAAAATTCAGGATGGTAGTAAGTATGTCAAACTTACAAGAAAAACTATAACGATTAAGTTTTCTTGAAAATTATTAGTAGTTATAATAGTATAGCAGCCTAAGCTATAAAATATAACTAAACTTGGAATATTCCGTACAAAATACGAAATCCTTGGAAAAATATTACTCAATTTTTTCGTTATGGCGACGGAACCCTATTTTGAGCGTGTCCGATACGAATTTGGCCGGTTTTTTTTTTCTATTTCGTTCCTACATTTCTGGCAGTCAAATAAAGTAAAACTACACACAACATTAATCCATAATAATAAATGCGAAAGTCTGTATGTTTGTGTGTATATTTGTCCGTCTTTCACATCGAAACGGAGCGACGGATCGACGTGATTTTTGGCATAGAGATAGTTTATGAACCAGAAAGTGACATAGGCTACTTTTTATCCCGGAAAATGCACAGTTCCCGAAGGAGCAGCGCGCGATAACCGAATTCCACGCGGGCGAAATCGCGGGGAAAGCTAGTATACTCGTAAAATAAAACGGACTGGCACAATAGCTGAAAAACACGGGCGTTAAATTTGATTAGCGATGTTAATAGCTGTAATATTGTTATACAGAAGAGTAATCCGTATTGAGATTGTATTACTTCTGCCTCGTAAACATTTGCAATAAAAGGATTATCGATAGACGGAAGCGAACCAGTGCCTCTAGTGTGGCGTTTTCACAAAACATTCGTTTTCTATTCGAAGATGTAAATCAAGCGTTCAATTGTCGATACGTAGCCGCCACATGTCCACGGTGCGATGTCGACACCCGTTTTCGTTACGGGTGACACTCTTTCCCGGTCCGCATAACACCGACATGGAAATACCGACCCTGTTTTTTGTGTATACGTCCATAGAAACTGACAGGAGCTTTTATGGACGAGTACACGAAAAACAGGGTCGGTATTTCCATGCCGGTATTATCTGGGCCTGGAAAGAGTGTCACCCTTCGTTACGATACGCGGACGAAATAGTTTACGTAGCTAATAACCTACACTCACAACCCAAAATTTGTTGCGCAAACTTTCCGCTAGAGGCGCTGTCCGTGTTTCCATACAAATTGAGACGTATTTTGTGAAAGAGAAAATACACTAAGCATACAGATAAAGGTTAGGTTATCTGTATGCTTAGTGTATTTAGTATAAAGTTAAAAAAGTAGCTTAGTATAAAAGTTGGAAAACTTACGACTTTGCCACTTCAAAGTTCAATATCTCAAAAACGGCTGAAAAGATTTTGATAAAACATATCTAAGAACCATCGCTAGAAAACTAGCTTTCAAATTAAAAAAAAACTTCATTCAAATCGGTCCACTCGTTTAAGAGGTACCGTGCCACAGTCACGCATTCTGTCTCTTTCGCACCCATACGTTCCTATTAATTATCAACTTACATGCTCTCTGAAATATACATATACAAATACCTTTGTATATTTATATTTCACTAACCTTACATGTCCTAGTTTTAGACACAGTATTTTTTTTTAGAAGTCAATTTTGAGTCAGGTTTTATCTTCACCAATAAAACGTTTTGTTTAATAAATTCGCTTGAAAATTCGCCAGAGTGATGTACAAATAAAATCAATAATGAATGCCCGTGGCAACTGAAGAATCCTCCTACATCATACATTTACATGGCATGTGTAGTCAAGCAAGCCTTCGAGGCGTGTATAATATTTACAAACCAGGAAATATTTTAATAAACACCCAAACTTTCCTTTAGCCAATTAAAACTTGCCGTACAACAGCACAGAACCATGTTTTATATGTGTATTTCAGGCAGCCAGTTAAAAGTTTTGCCATGCGTGGATTCCTTTAGCGAAACGGTACAGTCAAGGGCAATAATATATGCGTACGTTACCAAGACATCAGAAATATATATACCACACACACACACACACACCCCACAGCCGGCCAACCAAGGCGGACAGCGGTGAAATTACTAGCACTTGAGGTATTCCATCTTAGGCCTCTAGGTTGACAACGCATCTGCAAATACCCCTTGCTGATGTTTATGGGTGGTGGTGATCTCTTACCATTAGAAGATCTAGTTACTCGTTTGCCATCCAGACGAATAAAAAAGAAACCTAAACTTTTATGTGTGCTACTAACCATAAGGTATAATATACAAACTCTGACGCTATGGCTGTGTCCATATCACTAATATTATAAATGCGAAAGTGTGTTTATATGTTTGTGTGTTTGTCCGTCTTTCACGCCGTAACGGAGAGACGGATTGACGTGATTTCTGGCAAAGAGATAGTTTATGGGCCCGAGAGTGACATAGGCTACTTTTTGTCCCGGAAAAATGCACAGTTCCCGAGGAAACAGCGCGCGATAACCGAATACCACGCGGGCGGAGCCGTAGGCAAAAGCTAATAGATATATAAAAAATACTAGTATCTAGGTCTCTTTCTAGATTGCTTTCTTTCCCGAATCGTTTAAGTACAAAAGTAATATATATGTGTCTAGTTGACCGATATTTCGCCTGGCCGCCGCCGTCAATTCTGTGCCCGTGTCATCACAAAAGATTGACCTTTAAGAAAGGGTTAGGGCCCGTCCGTGGGTATCCAAGCGAGACGCGTAACCTACTTAGGTTGTTCACTATTGTAGCACAGGCTACACCGAATATTGACAAAGATCACGGACCTCTGATCCATTTTTTTTAATCCTTTGAATTGTCATACTAGATGATAGACGTCAATCTTAGGTGAGTCTTAAATTAATAAGTTTGTGATAAAAAATAAACTTTTCATAAAAGTTTTTTTGCTGACTGTAGGATTGATTGTCACCCAAGCTACCTACCAAATTTCAAGTCGATGTCATTAACCGTTGAGGAGTTTCGTTCTGCGGAGACGATCTTGGCCGGTCTACCAGGATTTCACTGTCAGATTATTGTATGGTCACCAGATTTACATAGGTATGCCAAATTTCAAGTCAATCGGACCACTGTAAGTGAAGATTTGACCCAAACAATCTAAATAACTAAACAGGGTAAGAAAAGCTTGTAAAAAATACTGTACTACTTACATAAATATGATACAGGATGGAAAAGTAGTGGGCCATGGAGAAAAACTGCCTCAAATACACATTTTACCTAAAGTCATAATTTTCTTTTTTAAAAAAACTTCATTCAAAGATTTTCTAAAATTGGCTTATCTCACCCGAAAATCATAAAAGCTAAAACTTTTAAAAATAACCTGTTTATTTTCTAGCCACAAAATTCAAAAACAAAGAGTTTTTTTACTCTTTCTGTACTTACTAAGTAAGAAAATGTCATGCAAACACACGTGTATACAAATGTATAATGATTTCATACATAAATTATGGGTTTATTTTCCCGTGTGTGGAGTGTGCCCACTTTATTGTCGAGTTTCCCAGAGCGCGGAAACCAGGTCAATTCGATAAATTGTGGCTAATTTCCAATTACTGCTAACAGCCGGGACGTATTTGACCGCAGTATTACTGCCAACAGCCATTACTGTAGCCGCAGGCAGCATGGCAGGGCTATCTAAACTTTTCAAGTAGTGTTTAAGTAGAAAACTACCTGTAACACATTTTGAAGAATTGTTTTTTTTTTGCAATGGTTCTGTATGATCTACTTTACGAGGAGATTTGCTGTATGGAGATTTCCGAATAAGTCTCCCGTCTATGAAACTTGGCACATGATAAAAATAGGTAATACAGATTATAGATAAACAATAATCCAACAACTTTTCTTACGAGAAGTTCAAATATAATAAGACCAGCGCTAGGAATCAAACACATGTCCTCGGCATTCCGTGCCGCGTGTTATACCGCTACACCACCGCTGGACAACGGTACAGACACGAATTTGGAATTGAAATAAAAAGTTCAAAAAAAGATTCCAAAAACCAATCTTGACGTTTTGTTCGTTAGGTCATATAGATTATGTTTTTGGAAAGTATTCATAGGTGCCATGGTAATTGAAGGTCTGCAGTTCACACAGGCTAAGTACTTAGTGCAATTATAGACGGACACGGACAGCCCTAGTCAAATGCAATCGATAAACAAGTGTAGAGTTAACAGCTAGGTACTATGTTTCTGCTAATTCAACGTTTTGAGCTGTGGTGATCTAATAATCATTGCATCGCTGTTTGGCAACTCATGCCGTAACGAGGGAATGTTTGAGGTGAATATAAATGCTTGCTTTGCTAAGTAATCTCTTAAGGTCTATCTCGATATAAAGTCTGTGATCGGACTACTTTGTAAAAAGTTATGCGTGATCATACATAAAAACTCCGTTTTTTTTCGTCGATTAAAAATACAGCTTTGTAAAAGCGTGGAAGCGTCTAAGAACCATCGCTAGAAAATCTGATATCAAATAAAAAAAACCGCATTCAAATCGGTCCACTCATTTAAGAGCTACGCTGCCACAGACAGATACACACCCAGTACAGGTCAAACAGGGTGGGGTCAAACCACTTTTTTCGTTGAGGGTTTAAAATGCAATGATCAACGACAATTTTTTTAATCACATGTCAATCAATTAACAGCGGTGCACAATTTGACGACTAAATTTTATTTACCATGTCTTACACGGACATTGTTTGGAGTTTCCAAGCTAAATTATACTGCTTAATTAATGGCTATTTCCACAGCGCACCGAAAAAAAAGTGACAAGCAGAAGTAATTCCCAAAATGAATGGGCGTGTCCAAAATAACACGTCGAGTGTGATCATTACACCTCCTTTCAATGGAACCAGCGACGCGTTAACCTCCAGGCCAACGGTAATATCAGACTTAATTCCTAGGAGAGTAAGGTTGTAAATTGTAATTTGAGTCTGAGAGATCCATTTCAGTTTGTTTACTTTAATTCTGAACGTGTTGAAGCTAGTTACTTGTCAAAATATACGTTTAAATTCATGAGGTTGAATGTCGAAGGGAAAACAATGTACGCCTAAACTGTTGAACTAAGAGACGTCTGCGTGTCTGTTTTGCTTATGGCCTACGAGTTCGTGCAACTAGCGACGCGAGAACTGTGAGATTGTTCATTGCGCCGCTAAGACGGTCGCTGTACAATGTTTATCTTACTGCACACGCAATGAACACAGAAAACGCTCGCGTTTATTAATGGTCGAGCACGGAAATGGAGCGTAGCGGAAATGTACAAAATCTGTTCTATCATTATGTTTTGCATGCAGTCCACACGTCGTCCCACTCCTCTAGTATATACCTAATATGATAAGTCGATGCAAAGACACAACTCTTTTGACCGCATTTGAGCCGGATTCAAAGCTAGATTTTAATAAGTGAATAAAACAATGGTACAAGTACGGGCCATCACTTCAAGGTCGCTCAGCAAAATGTGGAACGAGCCATGCTCGGATTGTCTCTGAAGGATAAAATCCGCAACGAGGCTATCCGACATAGAACTAAGGTCATCGACATAGCTCAGAGAATTAGCAAGTTGAAGTGGCAGTGGGCTGGTCATATCTGTCGAAGAACCGACAACCGCTGGAATAAACGAGTTCTTGAGTGAAGACCGGGTCTTGGCAAACGTAGTGTAGGGCGCCCTCCGAACAGAGTCAAGTGACGATTTGCGAAAGGCTGCTGGTAGAAGCTGGATGCGTCTAGCCGAGGACAGGGCGCAATGGCGCTCTTTGGGGGAGGCCTATGTCCAGCAGTGGATTGCTAAAGGCTGATGATGATGATGACAAGTACAGTCTTCGAAGAACAGTTCTCGAGTGGAGACCGCTAATCGGTAAGTGCACCGTAGGACGTCCATCAACGAGATGGATGGATGACCTGCTTAAAACGGCGGGTTCACGGTGGATGCAGGCCGCTGTCAACCGAAGCGACTGGAGGTCTATGGGGGAGGCCTATGTTCAACAGTGGACGTCCTATGCCTGAGGCGATGATGATGATGATGATAATAACAGTACAGTATAGCAAAAAGTACAATCAGCAAAAAGACTCGTATTAAAAAAAAAAAACAAAATTTTTAAAATTTAATTAAATACATAATATCCGCTTTTTGTTAAATAAAGGATTCTACGCCTAACTTACCTATTGAATTTTTAAGGAAAATTACAAAAATAATGCTTTAACATGGTGTTTAGAAAAGTGTTTGATCGCACTGTGCTACGTCAGGTAACTGTTGAGCCTTTGAAACCTCAGCTTTTCTTTGATGTTTTTACGTGAAAGTTAAATCTTTGCTTTCACCTTGTTAGCTCTTTAACGAGGTCTTGTCAGATGGTTAAAATCCTAATTGACTACGAAGCCTTAGGTTAGTATTATGATTATGACGTTAGGTAAGCATTTAAACGTTCTCTCAAGTACTGAAGCTTTATATTAGACCTAACCAATATAATAAAGGTCCATGTGAGTATGTTTGTTGTTACGCTTTCACTTTTATATTGTTGAAATGATTTAGATCAAATTTGGTATAGACATAGTTTGAGATCCTAAAAAGGACATAGTATAGTTTTTATCCCAGATTAACTCCGCAATAATTGTTTCAGTCTGTTTAAATTTCGGATATTATCAAAAATATCATGAGTATTATCATCGTCTACAGTGTCTATCCTTTATTATTATTTTTAATAAACACAAAAAAGCTGCTCCTGAAAAGTTGCTGTTTTGCGATTACGCCCCTTTTCGTGGGATACGACGACATGACACATGACACAAAAGATAACAGAATTAAGATTTACAAACAAATTAGTGAAGACGGCCAGTCATCCTTCGCCTCACAGAACCTCGTACACTCGCTACATAAAGTCTTCCAGCTACTAGCAAAGATATCACAATCCGGCGCCGATGCCAGAAGCGTATTAAGATTTAATAAAGCTCGAATAAGAGATGAGGTCTTGTTTTCATAGAGCTTATGGGAACGGAAGCAATACCATTCCCTCGGTACCGCTCTGCTTTCAGAGCATGACATGAGTGCGTGTGAGCTAACTTTGGGGGCGGCAGACGTGAGCTTGCCTTCGGAAACCAAAAGCTTAATGGTGACTGGACCTGAAATGTATATTTCAGAATAATATTTTTTTTTAATTTATGACGGTGGAAGCATTCTACTCGTCCGCTGAAAGTAGATATAGTTAGTGTTGGGTTTTGTAACTAAGGGACCCCATACATCCCTGTATCATTATTGTTATTTTTATTGTAATTTTTTCTTCATTGTATACTGTAGTCTTTAAGTATTTTATTATGAAAAAATTACTTTCTGCCAAGTTTCTTGGGGCGCATTCTTCTTGGCAATGATGGTCTTTTCGAAAGCGCTGGTAGTTTAAAAAATGACGCGTAAAAGTGCCTATTGCGGCCTATTTACTGAATAAATGATTTGAATTTGAAATGAAAGCGCTTGTGCTGTATGTGGGAAGTTCACATACAGCATTTAAGTGTGCTTTGCCGTCAAGTTTTGTGATAAATTTCAAAATGAATTCCTAAAAACTCGGACGTGCGAGCAAAGTTTGTACCCACGATCCTCTACTTGAGATGTCATAAGTTAAGGCCTAATGTTCAACGAAGCTTCCAAGCTCTGTTGAATATTATGTTATGAAGTTGGTTAAAGAAAATAATATACATTTTTGTACAAAGGCAAGTAGAAAGAGAAGTCTATGACAAGTCAGTAATTTAAGTTTTAATGAAGGGACTTAAAAGTTCAAGATGTATGTGATGGGTTTGAGTTAAGTGCCTATTATGATTTTCGTGGAATGAATGATATTTTCATTAGGTACCTAATATCTAATATTAACTTTTTGAGATGTAACTTGACGCTACCTACTGCTAATTTACTAATTTTTAAGTATTTACTAGGATACTTAAACAATTTGTTTTAAATTTTATTCAGAACATCCGAGCAGAAGGCAGAATTTCTTTGACAAAACAGGGGTTGTAATTGTTTTTCAGTATTTTTTTATGGTCGTTGATAAATTTTACTTCTGCATAGGTATTATCTGAGTGCGTTCATGCGTGTGATTGTCGCTTCTTCTCCTGTGACGAATTTGCCGTCCACTCCGCTGCCTACATCACCACCTAGCACCCTCTATGACAGGAAACCACCCTATGAAAGTGAAATCTGATGGGCCAGCATAATTTAACCTACGGCCATCTTATTCAGTCTACTTCATTGTTCGGACGTCTTGTGTTTTTTTTTTCTTTTGTGTGCGCTAATGTTTTACTTCCCATGAAATGGAGTAACATATCACTGGCCAGTATTACTTCAGCCCGAATTTTAAGGTCTATTATACTACAATAACTTCAATACATTGCCCTTTGTGTAATAAAATTCAACAACGCAGAAACAACTGTGATTCCAGTTAGGAGTCAACAATTCTCTCCCAACGTCTTTACAAAGTGGCCGTTGGATCCGGTTCTAACTAGAAATAACCGGATAATGCCGGCTAGAAGCGGTTCAGTAACTTCTGGAGACGTGAATAGTGTTGCCAGTTCTAGTTTTAAAGTGGGGCTTCTGAGAAAATTATAGTTTTATAAGAATTTGGAAGTGGTCTTTGTATTGTTACAAATAGAATACCCATTTTTGTGATCAGTATCTGCTTGACATCACCTACACCGCTTAAATACCTGTCTACTATCAGTTCAGTAATATTTAAACGACCCGTCATTGAATTTGCATGTTTCCTTTTTATTTTTTATTCGACTGGATGGAAAACGAGCAAGTGGGTCTCCTGATGGTAAGAGATCACCACCGCCCATAAACATTTGCAACACCAGGGGTATTACAGACGCGTTCCCAACCTAAATGCCTAAGATGGGATACCTCAAGTGCCAGTAATTGCACCTCCGTTCATAACAAGATGTTTTACGAATGTTTTCGCGCAGTGTGTGCCCCTGTTATATTTAGTAAAGTAAAATAATCATTATTGTCAAAACCTATCTCAAATAAAAATATAATAACAAAAATAAGTAAAAACTAAAAAGGATTCGACTCCCATTTCAGACAGAGGATTGTTCAAAAATCTTTGAATACACTTTAAATTGTTTTCAAAATCAAAAGCACTCCCTCCACGCAGTATAACCGTGGGACACCCTCTATTTTACGTCAAGATACTGGCACCAGCTGTGGTTTTACAGGTCTTACGATCTGTATTGATTTGCTAAGTTAACGGGATGCGGTGTTAACTAAAGTTTATAGATTAGGAGGAAACACTGGACTGGGAGTCGACAGATGCGTTTTATTAGCAAACCTCTGCTCTAATGTGACTGTAAAATTTATAGATGTTGACAATATTAAGTTCTAAAATTTATTTTACTTAAGTCAAAGTCAATATATCTTTATTCAATTTAGGCTATTACAAGCACTTATAAACGTCAAAAAAATCTACCACCGGTTCGGAAAAAACCTCTGTTGAGAAGAATCCGGCAAGAAAATCAACGAGGTATTTTTTCAAGTACCCATACTGCAACTAGAAGAGCCATCACGTTAGTGGTAAGCGCAGTTATGTATTTAAAATGACAGGGCCCCGTCGACTGATCAAAAAATCGGAAAAGGGTATGAACAATAATATATTTGGAAGGTTCCACTCCTTTCCATCTGACGTTCTAAAACAGGGATGACAATTATAAACAGAATATAGGTAAATAAATAGAATCTAACATTATGATATTGTAACGGATAACTAACATGTTAAATCACGCTTAGTCGCGCGAGCAGAGCAGTGGCGCGTAGTGCGCGTGTTGCGGCAGCCGCCGAGTCGCGTGCTCCTTAGATGAAGGGCTACGAAATAGTTTAATATTTCTGAAACTGTAAATATTTCAGGATTTTTATAAAACTAACCTAACCTAACCTAAAGGACTTTATGCGATGGTCCTGAAATAAATCCTGAAATATTCACAGTTTTAAAGTTTGCGAAATGAAAAGTTGGGAAATGAAACAGGTTGCCAAACGTTACGTTGCGAAAAAGCAGTATTCGTAAATCATAATCATCTTCAGCCGGATGATGTCCATCAAACAAAGACATACCTCCACTACAGTCCACTCTAGGAACTAGGAACTGCTAACGCTACGTCATCCGATTTGTGGTTCAAATTCAAATTCAAATCATTTATTCAGTAAATAGGCCGCAATGGGCACTTTTACACGTCATTTTTTTAAACTACCAGCGCTTTCGGAAAGACCATCATTGCCAAGAAGAATGCGCCGCAAGAAACTTGGCAGAAAGTCATTTTTTCAAAATAAAATAATTACAAATAAAATACTTAAAAACTACAGTAAGCAATTAAACAAAAAATCACAAAAAAAAATTAAATAATAATACAGGGATGTATGGGGTCCCTTAGTTACAAAATTAAACACTAACTATATCTACGTTAAGCGGAAGTGTAAAATGCTTCCACCGTCATAAACGAGACCTCACCCCCAACGGTTATATGTTCTTCGAGCGACATGGCCAGCCGAAAAACTCTCAGTACGTCAATACGTGTTACCGAGATTATTGCAACCCTGCCATATTTGCTGGTGACAGCCCAGTGGCCCTTTGTCAACACCCCGAAGGCCGGAACGCTCGTAAAGCCCAAATGTCCCATAACCCTCCTCTATCCACTAAATAAGATTATTTTTTATTTTTATTAACGCACTTAAGAGTCTTTGTGGAACTTTCACGGCCGTTGGCAATAATATTTTGTAATAGTATCGACTTGAGTTAAGTACCCTTGGAATCATATTATGAAGAAACATTGACCCTAGATCCGATTCTTTTAAAGTAACAGTTTTCCGGGCGCTGTTGTCGGGATTTGAACCTAAATCTCTTCTCTTGGCTTACCGTACTGACCGTTGCCGGTCATAGATGTTCCAATTTTATCCTCTAGAGGTAGAACAGAACAGAATCATTAGATCTGTGTCCTCTCCATCCAGGATCCAATTACATCATAGCTTCTCCGGTCAGCCCACTAAAACAATTTAATCCCTTGCATACGCCAATAGCTAGCTAGCTAGCAATAGTATATAGATATCATTTATAAATTTTGTGAATCTGTTTTAAAAAAAAAAAATACCTCGTTGAGTTTCTTGCCGGATTCTTCGCTACGGAGATTTTTCCGAACCGGTGGTAAATTTTTTGACGTTCATAAGTGCTTATTGTAGCCTAAATTGAATAAAGAGATTTTGACTTTGACTTTGACTTTGAGCTTCATTCCTGAGCAAAGAATTTGATCAAAACTTACTACAAAAATATGAAATATTAAAACATTTTTTGAGGTTTTGAAAAATTTACCGTTACAATATTTTCGTTCTCAAAACTGTCCGTAAAATTTGTCATTGTTTACTAAGTGTTGGAAGGCAAAGTGCATTGTTTACGGCCAATCCTACAATAGACACGTTAAACGCCGACTATACCATTTAGCCGCCAATAATTAACTTCCAGGCTTAGCAGAGGTGAGAGATGTAGTTACAATTCGATCTCATTATCAATTTTATTATCTTTTCATGAGAAAAAGTTTCATACACTTAAAAAAATCAATAAAATTTCAATTCCTTATTGTTTCTAGACTTTTATTCCTAATAGAGTGAAGTTAAATACATTCATTCATCCTTTCCTTTATTTTTCAGAATTTTACAAAGGTCTTAATCACTCTTAAATCTAACATTCCGCGTATATTCAATCTGCATGCAAGTGTACAAACATTTAATGTGTTATTTACATGTCTAAATATTATGAGATAAAATAATGTAAAATCATCAAAATCTTGATCCATTTATTAATCGAAATCGCTTGTTACCACATAACCATTTTACCTCATCAAATTTCGAAAATACAAACTTGAAATAAGACTTGAACCGAAAATCCGTTCATTTCAAACGACTTGGCCCGCAGGCTTCTAATGTACGAGTATATCTAGTGTAGTTGCATGGCACTCAGCTCACTATGCCGAACAGAGCTGCAGTGCAACTTTTAGCAGCCTGTTAGCGCCGTATCTCGAATAGCGCAGAAATTCCAGCTTCATTAAATCTAGACGTAAATTGAAGCTGGCTGGTCTGGCGCAGGACAACACACTGAGACACATCTTTATGCCAGTTCTCTAATAGGTATTTCACTGAAAATATTACTCCCAGATTATTCATTTCCCAATTATTATTGCTCGCTAATCCTGCTGAGAAGCAACAGTGCTTGCACTGGTGTGTTTCGTCGTGGAGAGTAAGACAGCCGGTGAAATTACTGGCACTTGAGGTATCCCATCTTAGGCCTCTAGGTTGGCATCGCATCTGCAATTCCCCTAGTGTTGCAGATGTCTATGGGCCGTGGTGATCTCTTACCACCAGGAGACCTAAAAGAAAGAGATTTAAAAAAAAAACATAATGAAGGAACGATTTTTTTTAACTATAATTTCGGGATGATAAAACTAACCTACAAGTTTGTAAGCTCTGGGTTATACAGAATAGTCCTGAAAATTCTGAAATATATCTTTAATAGTTTAAAGTTTCTGAAAAAAAGTCCTTCAAATGAAACAGTTGGCAAAAAAGTCAAAAAGTCAAAAGTATTTATTTGCCAGAATACAGTATAGGAAGGTCTCACATTGTATACTTTTTATTTCAGTGTATCATTTAAATAATAATAATAAAATAATAAAAAACATTTATTGCCCATAGAAAAAACATATTTGTGAGAAGTACATATATGCTCAGCTACATATGTGGCAAAAGGTTCATTTCGAAATCTACAGCGAAAAGTCGGGATCCCTTTGTGCCACTAAGTAACGTACAACAATAGGCAAAACATTACAGGTGTAAGTAAATTTAGGACTCCATTTCGGTCTAAATCCTACTGAAAGGTACGTCCTCGCACCGCACCACCTTTGTGTCAGTGTAATTTTGAAAATGTATTCCAGAAAGCTCATATCATACTAATGTTTATAAAAACTGTAAATTTAAGTTCGCCTAAATGAGTAAAAAATAAGCAATCAACCATTATAGTTTAGTTTATTAAACATTGTTAAAGTTTAGCCTGCGTACGCAATATCAATTTGTGTTTCAGCGACTTGCTTAGCTACAAAATATTGTTTTTTCTAATTGCCTACATAAACATTTAATTAAGTTCTATCATAAATAAGTTTTTGGTAAAAAAAAATGTTGACTGTACTTGTATTGTCACCCAAACTACATTTGAATACCAAATTATAGTCGATGCCATTAACCGTTGAAGAGTTCCATCCTGTGGAGACGATCCTGGCCGGACTACCAGGATGTCACTATCAGATTATTGTATTGTCACCAGATTTACATAAGTTTACCAAATTTCAAGTCAATCGGACTACTGGAAGTGGGTCAAATTTAACTTGCAAGATTTGACCCAAATAAATAAACAAACAAATAAATAATGTATTTGATGGTAAAAACGGCGTATAAATTCGTTGTTAAGTTTAGGAGTTAGCGGATATACAATATACATCATCATCATCTCAAGCCTCTCTCAACCAATTTGGTTTAGGCCTCCTTCAGCTTCCTCCAGGTTGCTATTCTGAGCCATCTGCATCCAGTTACTGCCTGCAACTCTCCTGATATCATCCCTCCAACGCATTTGAGGTCTTTCAACCGATCTCTTGCACCTCCACGGCCTCCATTCCAGTAAAGCCTTGCACCACGAGTCTGTTTTTTCGGCAACGTGACCAGCCCATTGCCACTTCAGCTTGGCTACCCGCTTTATAATATCAGAAACTTTGCTTTGTTTCCTCAACCAGTTGTTAGTCTTCCGATCTCGTAATATTACTCCTACCAGCCTACACTCAATAGCCCTATGAGTGACAGGTTGTCACCCAAGTTTCCGCTCCATACGTGAGGACTAAGATGCACTGGTTAAATGTACGTAGCGGATATACACTTGAACTAAAAGAAAACTGCGGAAAGTGCCTTTGTTTTATAATTATGTTTATAAAATCAAATGGGTACGAATAAATTGCGTGACTACTACAAACTTGCCTCTGGAAGTTATTCACTCATATCGTGCTAGCGCTTGTTAAATAAAACGTTTCTATATTGTTTCAGACCTATTGAGTCCGTCGTTCTAGGCAGCGATATTAACTTAATTACAATAGTTTCTCTTTGTATACCTGACGTAATAATTATGAAGTTTAAATTAAACTAGACCGTTGTATAATTATGTAGGTATTTAGTTGGAATTTCAATGAAGCACAGTTTTGTGGCTTTAATTTTATTGCTATGGATATTTTCGTAATAATTTAGAATATTTCTCTTAGTTTTCGGCCTTTATTCTAGTTGATGGTTTGGTATAACATTTCATTGTCGATTTAATAATTGTAATTAAGTTAGAGAGTATTAATACCACAGATATCTGTGATTATTATCAATTATAAAATTGGCATGGCGGTTCCGAGAACGCACGCCCGAGTAGCGAATTTTCGCCCATTCTCTGTTAAAACCCAGAGGACCAGAGTAGGTTCTCATACACTGGTAGCATGGTGTACGGTTGTGTCACTCTGAAGATGAGCTCTGGTTGAGTTCGAAACGCGTCAGTGTGTTGTGGTGGTGGTGGTAGATGGGTTTGTGTAATTTGTGTGTGTTCTTACAGTGTGGAGGTGGAGGAACTGCATGAACACGCATATTTTGCATAAGCTCAGCTATCGTAAGGTCGCGGGAGAGCAAGGAAATTCTTTTAGTTTATTGATATGGACCTCCGCAAAGTAACGCCTGATCATTAAATTGTTTAACATTATTTTTTGTTTTAGGTGTTCAGGACCCTTAATACCTATTGTATCGTGTAACATCGTGAGTTGCGGGAAACCGGTGGATGCAAGTGGTGAGTTGTCGTTCATTGTGGTGGTCTAAGGGGGAGGCCTTTGTTCATCAGTGGACGTCTTCCGGCTGATGATGATGATGATTGAAAATTTCAATCCCCATACAAAATTGAGAGAAGTTTCCGAAATTTTCCTTTGCAAAAATTCTGCCATTTTGGAAAGTTTCCTTGGCACATCAGTCGGTTTACACACACAGGAGGGTTTTTAAGACCTTACCGTAAACTACTTTAACTTTGCCCTCTGGCCCAAACATTGCCTGATCCGATTTAGAGTCGATATCTTAGCGCCTTTTAGGTTTTTCAAACTTTTATCTCCCCGTAATAATAGTTCCTGAGCCGTGATAAGAGCCGTGGTGGCCTAGTAGTTTGACCTATCGCCTCTCAAGCAGAGGGTCGTGGGTTCAAATCTCGGCTCGCACCTCTGAGTTTTTCGAAATTCATGTGCGGAATTACATTTGAAATTTACCACGAGCTTTGCGGTGAAGGAAAACATCGTGAGGCAACCTGCACAAACCTGCGAAGCAATTCGATGGTGCGTGTGAAGTTCCCAATCCGCACTGGGCCCGCGTGGGAACTATGGCCCAAGCCCTCTCGTTCTGAGTGGAGGCCTGTGCCCAGCAGTTGGACGTATATCGGCTGGGATGAATGATGATGAATAATAGTTCCCGTGTAGATAAAAGTTTAAAACCTATAAGAGAGCTAAGTTGTTGACTCTAAATCGAATCAGGCAATGTTTGCCAGAGGGCAAAGTTGAAGCAGTTTACGGTATATCCAAACACACTTTATCTCTAAGGTAGGCTTGAGTCGGTCCTGAACTAAGAACTAAAAAGAATGAATTCCCATTGCGGATCGAAAAGAACTAGTTCCTCGTAAACGATCTTAGTCGGTCTCGGTCCCGCTCCCGGTCCGCGTTCCTTAGCTTCGATCGGTCGAAGTCGGAAATAAAACGGTATGGGTGCGAGCATTGGGAGCAGGAGTGAGTGAGCGATAATGATTGAACGAGGAAACGAATAAAGAGCGGAGCTAAATAAACTCGCTCCCCGATCTTAAACATTGTTTCGGTCGGAGCCGCTCCTCGGAGCTAAAGGAACTAAAAGACCGAACTAGTTCATTTGACCGATTGACCGAGATCGGAGCGCTCCCTTTAAAGACCGAGCGGGTGCAACTCTACTCTAAGGTGTCATTCCGTTCCAGAGACAACTGTCAACGCATAAAGTAATGGTGTTCCCACACGCACCGACGCAAGCCATCAATCTGGACTCACCCGTGTTTGTCGCGTAAGCCTTCGTGTCAACATGCTGTTAAATCGCCGCGGCTTTGTCTGACTTAAAAACTGGGAGTTTCGATGCTTTTAAGGTTATTAAATTGGTGCAAGCTCATTTTCGTTTTATGGGCGTTATAAATAGGTCAGAGGGCAATTGGAATGGCTTTATTATGTTAGTATTTTTTAAACACAAAAATACTATGAGATTCAGACAATTTTTTAGGGTTCGTATGTACCGTAATTGCAATTGATCGTCAGTTTGTCATCATATATTGTCAAATATATCCTTTTTATAATCAAAAGATACAGTCATTAAGAAAATGGATCATTTGATGGTAAGTATCACTCATAGGTACCACCCACCACTGATAAACCTGCGCAACACAAGTGGGCAAATAATACGTCAGCGATACCAGTACATCGTTAGTATACTCTTCTCGGCTAAACACAATAGCGTCAGCACTGCTGCTTGAAAGCAAGATTAACAAATAACCAATGGTAACTGACTTTGCACAAAATGTTCTCACTAACATACCTGCAGCTAGCAAAAAAATGTCGCGGTCATTTCTTTGTAAAGGCTACGTAAACACTCTTAGAAATTTTTGAGAATCAAAAGGAAACTATTGAGATAATATTATTAGATTCCGAAAGCTCAAATTCGAGAAGCCCGGAAGAATCTCAGATGCCAATTCTGAAAGTCGGAGCTTACGGAAACACCCCGTGCCAAGTTAAGTTCAGATGTGTTCAGAGAATTTGCGTAGCTGCCAAGTCAAGCTTAACTATAATTTTGCTAACAAGTTAATGTGCCAATCAGTTTCCGTAAAATGTTAGTAGGTTGCTTAAAGTAAGACCTAAGTATTTTTAATTTATTTCCAAATTTACGTTGATGATGTGGTTAATATACAGATATTAAGGGTAGTGATTGGCAGTATTTAGCACTTGACAATGAAACTTTACAGGCTTTTGATACACCTACATCTACTACAAAATAGTTTCTTAGTTCATCTTTTGTGGTCCGACGCGTGCTGTTTTTTTTTTATTCCACTGGATGGCAAACGAGCAAGTGGGTTTCCTGATGGTAAGAGATCACTACCGCCCATAAACATCTGCAGCACCAGGGTTATTGCAGATGCGTTGCCAACCTAGAGGCCTAAGATGGGATACCTCAAGTGCCAGTAATTTCTCTGGCTGTCTTACTCTCCACGCCGAAACACAACAGGGCAAGCACGGCAGGATTAGCGAGCAAGATTATGGTAGCAATCCGGGCGGACCTTGCACAAGGTCCTACCACCTGCCAAATACAGTGGTGGAACACACTCCCAAGAATCGTCAGGGCCTGCTCTAATAAATCATCATAAGTCTAACGGGTAGGACCTGACTAAAAATAGTTACGGCACCAATGTCAGGGCACCGACCGTACGTTGACAAGGTGAAGCCAACAAATGCATGCAAAAATAATCGATAGTGAACCACTCATGCTTTTGGCAACTCTAGTTGCCTGCTAACGCTCTTATTTTATTAATGCATAGAGTTCACCTCAAAATTCAAAGCAGTGAGTGGTTAAAGAAAAAGAGAAAATAAACAAAAATTTTGAAATTTTGGAACATGGCCCTAAATAAATAAATATATTTATATATTACTTGGTATTTTCCCGCAAGAACGGCTGGATCACATTGTGCTTATGATTATGATCTTACACCGATAGAGGCAAAATTTAAAACTAGCATGAACTTTGAGACATCCAATAATAGGTTCTCGCACAATAGCCAGTCCATGCGAACGGCCTAAGATTATTCTTCTTACATTACATCGCATTCATCCAAATTCATTTCATCCATCACCCTTTCAATAGAGCACAAAGATCCATTTCCTGTACTATTTTTCATCTTATACAACGGACAGACCACATACTGTTAGTAAAAGCAATTCTATTAGAGCGCCGGTGAACGGTCATGATGGATCGTCTCTTGTTTTCGCAGGTGTGGTATAAGCCATCGGAACAATATTATTACACAATGATAGCAAGTAGTACATGGCTATTGTGATAGACAGCTATCTGAGGTAAGTCTGATAGATGTTCGAAAGGAGAATGAGGATTTTGAACTTCCAATGATGATTAAACGACCAGGATATCAATTTTAAAAGCATTTTTCTTGAAAATATCTACAATTTTGAAATGGTGAAAATTGTATTGGAATTGAAAAAGCGAGTACATTTTAAAAGATTTGACTACCTTTCATAAGGTTTGCCATTTGCTTTGACCAGATCAGACACTGTAAATACACTTTTCTGTAACTATGTAGGTAACATGGTCAGGTCAGAGGTCAAATCCTAAATAATTTAAAAACAGATTATTCTATTCTTTAATGTAGAAAATCTAAGTAAATTTATCACTCGAAGTTTTTGCGCACGTATCATAATTTCAAAGTTTTTCTCGCCACGAGACATAAAATATAAACTAATGACTCAAGTTTTCTCGTCTTCTGATGTGATACCCTGAACAATTTTATGATTAATGTTATTTCAGAAATCATGTGAACTAGTGAGAAATATTTTACGGAAAATGAACTTTTGAATGTTTAATGAGACATTTTGCTTTCTTTTGCTCGCAATTATTTGTTTTAAGGAGATGTGGACATCGTTCTATACCGTATTACTCCGCCTTTGTGTTAGATACAAGAAAGAGAAAAGAAAAAGTTAAGAGGAAAGTTCATTTTAGCCTAGGAGTGTTTTTCATGCGATGGAAATGAAAATCCCGCGATATGTTAAGGAATTCAAATAGGGATTTAAAATCTCAGAATTTCAAATCAATTGCCAGACCTAAACAACGTACCTAAGTCACGAGGAAACGCTATTCTAGCCATTGTGTGCAGTGAAGTTGAAATAACATAAACGATTTCATACGACGCAGTTCTAGGAAAAGTCTTGAACTACAAAGTAAGTCCAGCAAGTAAAGAACAGAAGTGATATGTCACTGTCAAGAAAGGTAGTTCAATTTACTTGGCAGTTTCCTAAGTTTGCCTTCTTTTCAATATCTACATTGCTTTCACTGTAGCATGGTGCGGATGACACTTGATGCATGTTTCGTTTTACTCAAAAAAAGTTGATGCGGTCTAAATATATGGAAGTATATTTCAGTTGTAGCCTAAAAAATATAATACTGGCGAAAAATACTTGAACATAAATAACTATGTTATACGAAATAAAGTTAAGCGATCAGATTTTTATAATTAATTAATTAAATTTAAAGCATAATTAAGTGAAGAAAGGTAGCATGTAACGTAACACCAGAGACTCGTTTAGTGATGGAACATAATGAATATTGAGTTATATCAGTACTTATTAATTAAGTAACGAATACTCTTACAAACTCCGTTTAGCCTTTCTTAAGTGGCAAATAATATTCCAACCTAAAATTTCACTAATATTCTCATCGAAATTAGCGTACTCGTAATAATCGGATTACTCATGAAATTAATTATAATTAGGATTTCAAATACAAATATTCTTTATTGCATACCATAAAGCAGTACAAAAAACTTATAATATAAACACTTAGATTCAGGGTAGACAATAGACATTATTAGTTTTATCGACCCAAGTTTCTACACTTTGACTCTCTAGTCTTGTGACATTGACAGCTGTCACCCAGCAAGTTTGTTGCATTACTGATAACGTTTGTCTGTTAGTATTTTACAAAAGTTATTCTTATGAATTGACTGTTTCTTTCAAGTGAGTACTCATGGTTGCGACAAATGTAACTTAGGTCACATTGTCAGTGTGTGTACAGAATGGGGTTTCTGTGACAGATTATCCCCCTTATTCATAAACGACAATCAAACCTATTTTAGTTAAAATGCCGCTAAAATTCGTTTGTCCTTATCTGTCACTTCAACATTTGTATTTGTTAGAAAGGGACAAAGCATTTGTTAGTTAACATACTTGTTAAGTTTTATGAATAAGGGGTATGGCTCTAGTATAGCACAGGGTCCGTATGAAAACTTTCGCATTTATTTTGTCTCACGTATTGGATCGGTTAAATAACCAAATGAGTCAATCGCAATCCAAACTGTAACTTCCAATGGAACTCTCGATACTAACGCCATCTAGCGATATTTCACCAGTCAACAAACCCTCACTGACAGATGTGGCTATATTCTCATATTTTAACTTACAGAAATATTTTCAGTTTTCAGTTTTTGCTGACTGCTTTCTCTACATGAGATATCCGCACGCGAAGTCGGCAATGCTCTCTACTGTATTGAGTCTAAAGTAGTTTCATCTTCGGTGCGTAGGTATTTCTAGTATGTTGGCGGTTTTTTGGGGAAGAAAAGTCCCCGAGTGGCGACCACGAACCGGAAGACAAAGCGTTGGCAGGCCTCCCACCAGGTAGACTGACGACATCGTGAGAGTTGCCGGTGGATGCAAGTGGCAAGTGCAAGCTGTTCAGCAGTGGACGTCTGCCGGCTGATGATGATGAAGATGATGATGAGGTATTTCTAGTTAACGGGGTAAAATTATTAATTTCAACCAATGACCAACCAAATTATTTTGTCTCAGTTTTGAAAGTTTTAACTTGAAAATGTACCTACTTTTTGATGTTGAATAAAGTTATGTATCTATGTCTATAATTGATCAAAGTAAAGAGCACAGATGACAATCACAGACCAATGCTAACAGAGTGGTTTACCCTATCAGTGCATTTCTCTCGTCCGTACTTTGATGAAAGTAAAGAACGTGTAAAATTGAAACAGCGAGGTCAAGTGGAGACAACTTTGTGAAACTTGCATCAAACTGGAAAATCGAAAGTGAAAAGAAAATTGCATGCAAAGCACAACCTTCCCGGGAGTCTTGATACGGGATGCGGGATACGGGGTACGGAATAAACTGCGGGATTATGAGGCTCGCGGGATTTGTGGAGCTTTGGCGCTGAAATATGCTCACCGGTTAATACATGATTTAAGTGTAGATACGGTTGGATTAATCAGATGTTCTACGTTGATGATGTGGTTAATATACAGATATTAAGGGTAGTGATTGGCAGTAATTAGCACTTGACAATGAAACTTTACAGGCGGATTCGATTTGTGGCATTCAAACATGGCGGGTGTGGGCTGTGTATAATTCTGCTATTTCTGTTTCTTTGGCTGGTTGAAGTATAATTTTGATAGTGTTTTATGCGGCGATTAACCTTAACAGTGAACAGTGATCACAAAATTGTATACTGCTCTCGTGTCTGACATTTTTTAATGCGCAAGTTGTTTCCACGTGGTTTCTGGAATTTTACGATCAAGTTGCAGAAACTACAATCACCGTACAACGTTGCCTCTCGAAAGAGAATACATAGACACTGGCGAAATTGTCTTATCAATTAGGACAGAAGCCATATTTTAAAGAAGAATTAGAATTAGAACTTTACAGGCTTTTGATACACCTACATCTACTACAAAATAGTTTCTTAGTTCATCTTTTGTGGTCCGACGCGTGCTGTTTTTTTTTTTATTCCACTGGATGGCAAACGAGCAAGTGGGTTTCCTGATGGTAAGAGATCACTACCGCCCATAAACATCTGCAGCACCAGGGTTATTGCAGATGCGTTGCCAACCTAGAGGCCTAAGATGGGATACCTCAAGTGCCAGTAATTTCACCGGCTCTCTTACTCTCCACGCTGAAACACAACAGTGCAAGCACTGCTGCTTTACGGCAGGATTGGCGAGCAAGATGGTGGTAGCAATCCGGGTGGATCTTGTACAAAGTCCTACCACCTGAAAAATATATTCTTATTCACAATTAATTCAGTTGCCTAAATGTTTACTAGTACCAAATGATTCTATAAATTGTAAATTAAAAATCCCACCTCAAACTTATTCATTAAGTAAAATGTTTCTAAGACGAGACCAGTCTCGAACTATCAAAAAGTTATCAGGTCTACTGTAGAACCAAGCTTCTACCTATAGAAGCCCTAACTTCACAAAATGTATGCAATTTTCCGGGATAAAAACTAAACTATGTCCTTTCCCGGGGCTATCTGTATCCATCAGTATACTGAATTTCATTAAAAATTAATTCAGCGGTATAGACGCGAAAAGGTAACAAACAAACTTCCGCATTTATAATATTAGAGAAATGTAAAGTGCTGCGTCATGGGTGTGTGTGAACGTACCTTTATAGAGCGATGTTGTTAGTGTTGTGTGCTACCCTACATTTGACAGTTATAATGAAAATATTGATGAGAACGCGGGTAGTTTTGTGCTGGAGTCAGTTTCGTCGGGTAGTCGCGCGAGCAGAGCGGTGGCGCGGCAGTGCGCGTGTTGCAAAAGCCGCCGAGTCACGTTGCTTTAGGAGGACGGGCTACGGATTAACCCGAGACATGTCAAGCTAAACTTGATTTAAGACGTGAGTTATCCGGATTAATATATTTAATATGTTAAGTACTAGTTTAAAAAAGTGACGATGTCATTTTGTACCTGTGTACCGGTTCTCGCATCTGCTTTGCACTATATCTGCGTTCAGCTCGCGATTTCACTTTCAGCCGCTTTGTGGACGACATATTAAGCGCGGGAATGTACCCGTATCCACGTGTCGTCCTTTGAGCCAGAGGCAATGCCTTGTGTACAGGCAGAGCTTTATTGAAACGGTTATTCTTAATCTCATAAGCCTTTTTAGGGTTCCGTTGTTCTAACAAGGAACCATTTTTGTTTTAAAAAATACAAAAATACAAAATACTTTATTTAAATAATCATAACCAATACACAGGAGAAATATCCAACAGACTCCAAACTAGGCTGAGCCTGTATCTTGGACGTCTGCGGGTGCGAGTAACTTATTAGAAAATAGTAACAATATAAATACGCTATGTATATGCTATGCTATGTAATATGTATGTTTACCACAAATTGTATTACTAACTAGAGAAAAAATTTAAACAATACTGAAGGTGCATGCAAAAAAGTGAACAAGTTTCACTACATCATTGGTCTTACTTTTAGTAAAGAAACTGTTCGTCATCATTATCATCACAGTCTATGTACGTCCCATGGCTGGGCACAGGTAAGATGATGATGGGATATTTCTAGTTAACGGGGTAGAGTTATTAATTTCAACCAATGACCAACCTACTTATTTTGTGTCAGTTTTGAAAGTTTTAACTCGACAATGTATTTCTTGATGTCGAACCGAATTTCATCTAAATTTGTTCAACAGTTTGAACGTGAAGAGATAACAAACAAATAAACTAACAAACACACAACAAAAAACAAAAAATAAACACAAACTTTCTTACAGATTTTCACATTTATATTACATAATGGTTAGTTGTAACTGACGGAACACCGATTACCTATGTGGTTTTTATATGAGTTAAAATTACTCGTCATTGGTTCAAAACACCCCAACCTTGCGCAATATTTAATTTTATTTACTTTATCATTCTTAATGTCTATTTTCTTGCGTCAGTCAGTTTTTATTCCAGGGTTTTTCCCAGTTAGAAGCATTTGGTCTCACCTGGTGATAAATAATGCAAAATGCGTCTTTTGATCATTTCGAAGGACCATCTATTTATTACTGGGTATTTCTACTATCTGTTTACTTCTAATGATCTAACTGTTTATTTATTTTACCGTCATCAGGAAATCATTAGCAATAATGTTTCGTCTTCGATCTTTCTATAAAAAGATTGTATCGATTAAAAACACATCTCGGTTCAATGAAGTTTATTTCTGGATAACGGCAGAGCCCTATAATCTTATGAGAAAAGTGAATTCAAAGACAAAGTCTACATATCTTTATTCAATTTAGGCTATAACAAGCACTTGTGAATGTCAAAAATCTACCACCGGTTCGGAAAAACCTCTGTTGAGAAGAATCGGACAAGAAACTCAACGAGGTATATTTTTTTTAAACAGATTTACAATATTATTAAATGATATCTATACATCACAAGTATTTAACACAACTTTATTTTAACACAGTAGGTTCTTCATTTGAAGAAATTGCTAATGCGGATCGGAATTATTTCCAAATTGTCCATGATTTGTAATGTTTAATTACAATAAATTTATTTCAAATGTATATTTAAATAATAAATGGCCATAAACGGTAAGTATTTTTGCCCTGCATAGTATTAGAGTCTATAGAGTAGACGTCAAAAGAAATCTAAAGTACTTAGTTCATATTTTTTATTTGTTCCATCACTTTGCGGGATAAAAATGTACTATTTTAAATCTCATAATAAGTTACAGTTTCTAGTGCTCAGATTATACGAGCTAAGTCTAATTGTCGACATATTCTGGATAGATGGATAGGTATAGCAAAACATAAAGGGTCGTTTCTTTTTTTTCTATTTACGAACCTTAAAAAGAACGAATCAAATAAATGCTACTCCGAAGCGACTTATTTTATTTAACATTTATTGGAATTTCTAGCTTTACCTCCGTCTCGTTTCCGAAACGAGTAAAATATTTCCACTTTCCAATGTCGTGCAGAGCGAAATGCATTTTATTCTATTCGCTTCCGATCGCAGTGAAAGTGTCCTATCCCAGCAATCCGCATTTTGCGTGCAATTTATGTGTCTGAGTGGGTTGACCACACGTTCAAATTTTCCGGTACAGTGGTTAGGACGTGTACGAATATAGAAGGGATATTGATTGGATGGAGATGGAATATGTTGGTCATTATTATACTCGTAATGAACTTGTATTCAGTTAATGTATCCACCAAACACAGTTGCTATGCGTCGTTGTCGGGAAAAGGCAGAGAACCATCACTGGCGTCACCTAACGAATTTAGGCGATCCGATGGGAATTTACCAACACTCGATTACAATTCCGCCATAACAACTGCACCACTCTACTGTATTATGTTCTCATCAACAATAATATCATTATAGTCTGTAATACAACGGATACGAATGACACTTAAATTAAATTTGTGTTGGTTTTCGGGTTGAACCCGCATCTCCTGATTAACCTAGCCTATAAGTCCGTTGCAACTGGAAATATTGTAAAAAATATAATAACACAAACGTTATCATCATCATCATCATCATCATAACCAGCCGTACGACGTCCATTGTCTGGCATAGGCCACCCCCATAAACCTCCAGTTGCTTCGGTTGGAAGCGGCTTGCATCCACCGTGAACCTGCAACTGCACCGCGAAATACTGCTGATAAAACCAAAACATATTTATAAAGTTTCATTCCAATTCGTGATAATTTACAAAGTATCTCAGGTGTTGCAAAACATCCTACAATCTTCGCACGTACAGTCACCCCAGTCGTCTGCGACCTGACTCAGGTGCCCGCCTCAGCTTATTCACGCCGTCTGCCTCTGTTTACCAAACCTGTTTAAAATGCAAAATAAAACTTATGCCACTTTGCCGTCGGGACGTTGTGAACCTCGAGCTTTGTTAATTCTTTGTTGTTTCAGTATCGTGATTGGCATGGTAGTAGAGATACTCAGGGTTTTAGTTTAGTGATTGTAAGCGTTGTAATCTGGATAAAAAATAATTCAGTTACAGTCACCAGCATTAATAACTGCCACAGCGGAGCGTGCAAAAATATCTGGCATGTCCTTCTGGCCCTAGAAAAAGAGTCGTATCAGATAATTATGCACGCTTGTTGTGTCAGATATTGGTGCTTGTGACTGTAGTACTAGTAGACATCATCATCATCATCATCATGTCAGCCGAAAGACGTCCACTGTTGCACATAGGCCCTCAAGGCTCTCCACTCAGACCGGTCTTGTGCTTTTCGCATCCACCGCGATCCCGCGATCTTAACCAGGTCGTCGCTCCACCTTCGACCGATAACTCGTCTTCTGGTCCGCGGACGTCATTCGAGAACCCTTTCACCTCATCGGCCATCATTCCTGCGAGCAATGTGCCCCACCCACTGCCACTTTAGTTTCGCTATTCTTCTAGTACTACTAGTACTTGATATCTATTAATTGTTGTTTTTAGAGTTTCGTACCTAAAGAATGACAAACGGGACAAGAGCCCACTTACCCGGCGTCCGTTTGTTTTTCAGGGCTGTTTTTAAATAAATGTACTAGATAGACAGCTGAAATGTTACACATTAGGTATGTTTATTTCTTTTGCCACTACAAGAATAAATTCCTTATTAAGGGGGTCTCAATCAACATATGGAATTTAAACAGGCTTAATGAATATTCCAAATAAGTGATTTGAATTGCGTAATTCTGAGATTGACTGAAATATGAGTACCTATACTAGCTTATGCCCGCGACTTCGTCTGCGCGGATTTAGGTTATCGCGCGGTGGCGCCCTCTATCGTAATAAAAGGTATCCTATGTTGATCCTTGGGGTTCAAACTACCTACGTACCAAATTTCATCAAAATCGGTCCAGTGGTTTCAACGTGAAAGCATAACAGACAGACAGACAGACAGAGTTACTTTCGCATTTATAATACTAGCTTTTGCCCGCAGCTCCGCCCGCGTGGTATTCGGTTATCGCGCGCTGTTCCCTCGGGATCTGTGCATTTTTCCGGGATAAAAAGTAGCCTATATCACTCTCGGGCCCATAAACTATCTCCATGCCAAAAATCACGTCGATCTGTCGCTCCGATACGGCGTGAAAGACGGGCAAACATACAAACATACAAACACACTTTGACATTTATAATATTAGTATGGATATGGATAGTATATTAAATGCCTAAATGCCAAGTTTCATAGTTTTATCTTCGACAGCGACGAACTTCCACCATATAAACTTTCACCCCCTATTTTAACCCCTTAAAGCCTCTTTTTCGCAATAAAAGATAGCCTATGTCCTTTCCCAAGGTCTATTCTATCTCTGTACCAAATTTCATCCAAATCGGTTCAGCGGTTTTGGCGTGAAAGCGTAACAGACAGAGTTACTTTCTCATTTATAATATTAGTATGGATTAGTAGGGATAGTAGGGATTTTATCGTGACATGTACAATTATGGTACTAATATAATCTTGTTTGAACGCTTTACAATTTTATTTTCACTGTAATAAATTTTATTCATTGTATTGCACAAGCGGTTTAAGATACCTAATGCGTGAATAACAATGTCCACCGATTTGTTTTCTTTGTTTGACATTCTCATTAAATTATTAGCTTAATTTATTACTATTACTATTGAATAAACATTATATTATAATAAATTTCTTCTCTAAGTTAGAACTGACATGAGTACATTTTTCATTATTTAATTATCATTATTAACGAAACAAACATACAACAAACAAAACAAACAGCAACATACAGCAAAGAAAATTTCATTTCATTTCAACTAAAATATAATTATCCTAAACTGCGTTCATTTTACTTGGAAAAAGGATTTTGGAGGATTTGCGGGAATAAATGTAATTTGAACATAAAACAACTAATTTGCTCTTGAATAGATACGATAAAACACTCCACACCTTTAAGAGTCAACCCTCAAGTTGCCCACGGTACGTTGTCCATTCGTCTCCTTTTATCTGTAAATGGCGTCATTACATTAACCCCATACAAATGTACCCAAACATGATGTTAACCTGATTCGACCCTGCCCGGGCCAGTGAATTACCCCGGCAATTTCACAATTTCCCCCATTATCTGGAGAAATGGAAGCGTCAATTGGAAACGTATTTGAATGTAAATAAACCAGTTCGTTTTATTTGGGGACACATTGCGGTGGTTCTCGGATTACAAGATCCGGATAAAGTAAATGCGAATAATCATTATCATCATCATCAGCCATCATCGCTACTTGCATTTATGTATTTATTTATGTATTTGGGCACAAACGGTACAATAAAACTTACATTATAAACAATGACATATAACATTGACCAACAAAGTTGCCACAGGTTATTAGTTCCCAATAATAAAAAAATCGGGTATAAAAGTAACAAACATACAAAGAAAAAAGGTTACGACTCCATCTGCATCCACCGGTTTCCCGCAACTCTCACGATGAGGTCAGTCCACCTGGTGGGAGGCCTGCCAATGCTTTGTCTTCCGGTTGGTGGTCGCCACTCGAGGACTTTTCTCCCCCAATGGTTATCTGTTCTTCGAGCGATGTGGCCCGCCCATTGCCTCTTCAACTTGCATATTTTTCCTGCTATGTCGGTGATTAATGCGAATAAAGAAATAACAGTATACCGAAGTCCAGTAAAATACCTATTATGTCCACAGTAACAGTAATAATGTATGTACCTAATAAATAAATGAAATACCTAAATATAATAGTTGTCTTCCATGTAGTGTCCGACAAAGGGGAACGTTTAGGCTTGTTTATTATGTGCCCGAATATGGTTGAAAAAGCCAAGCCTAGTCTTAAAGGTCCTATTACAGGGCGCGCAATGTAATTGACTACTATTATTATACTTGTAAGTGTAAGAAATTTTCGGGCGGGTCTTTATAATAAGACGTTTCGCATCCAGGTGTTCCAAGCGATGCGTCTCAAAATGTGCAACAGCCTTATTTACAGAGGGGTGCCATTCTAGTCTCTGCTTCGCGAGATCTTCCCAACTCTCGCATGGGATGTACCATGCTGTAAGGTGGCGCTTTAGCTAAATAAATAAATGCCGTAGGAGAATTAAACCAATTAAAGTACTCTCGACCTAAGATAAAATTTAGTGACTATGCGTCAATAGCTAAAAAAATGTCTACATGTTTCCACAAAGATTTGATCCTTTAGATTCATAATCAGGACTACTAGCTACTGAGATATCTGATAATCAAATAATAAATTCATGTAAATGTCACATTCTAAACTTATAAAAAAACAATAACGTAAATGACTGACTGAAATTCACAGCCCGAACCACTGAAAGTAATTCCTTGAGGATCATAAATTATTGCCACGGGGTAGACGCTAACTACTTTTTTATTTTTCGACAGCATCACCATTGCAGGTTAAAACTAGTTATGAATTGAGGCTGAATTTTATAAATATCCAAGTTTTACAAACATCTCCCGTTTGAGTTGGATAATAAAACAGCACATAACAAATGCGTCATCAAATCTCCACAACTTCTTGACGAAATAGCAACTACAGTCCAGAAATAAACGGGAACACCGAAGGCGTATATCGCACAATGAAGACTTGATTGGCCGTCCGTCGACTGACTCTACTCGTCGACGACATCGAGACGAGGCAAATTGAATCAATTAAAACTTGTCTAACAATTACGAGTAACCTAGATATCCACATTCAGTTCGAAAATGAATGACAGCCAGAAATTAAGGGATTTCCAATGATAAGAGTTGTTGTAGTGTAAAATGTAACAGTTTGACGAGTTAGGACGAAGTTTACGCTTCAGTTACTTTAAACACAGTTCAGTTACTTTCCCGTTACGCTGTGTTCAAATTATCTACAGTGGAAATTGGTTCGTTTATAAAACAGCCTCGTGATTTAGTTTTTGTTTTTGTATTTTATGTAACTTTTTAGTTAGAACAAAATAATATTAGGTTATAGAGATTGTTCAATATACCTATTGAATAACCAATAATGCAATTTAGTAAGAGTATCATATTATGATTAACAATCCATTTTTTTTTAAATCGACACCTGCAATAAATATCGTAACGTAACTAATTTTCACTAACTTTACAGGGCGGTGTACATCAAACATAAAACTATATTAAGAAAAAAACGTTAATTCTTGGTACAAAACGCAAAGAATTCTATGATTGTTTTATCACAAATACATTTCTTTTGCCCTTTTTAGTGACTCACGATGATATTCTACAACATTAGAACATTACGCTTGGAAAATTATGTTGTATCTCAGACATACCATTATCTTTGTAAGTATTCAGTTTTAGTATTATAAAGAGTTACGTCAAGCAATAAAAATGTAAATAGTGATACAATTTTTTTCATGCCATTGCAACAAAGGCAGGTAATTTGAAAGGACTATGGCGTAACTAAAGTTGCTGTTTTATTCACCCCATTGCATCCTTACTTACAATATTTTTCCATGATCTAACTTTTAAACGTAAAGGATTTGAGATACGATAAGAGCTAAAAAAAGATAATTTCATTTCTTGCAAAACCATGATTGTATCTCAAAATTGTCAAAAAGTGAGTCACGATGTCATTATTTTGAAGGTGACGAAATAAGATATCACTGTTAGTTTCTGATAGTTTTTGTAGCTCATCGATAAAAAAAATATCCAACCCCAGAAACAGAGATATACGATTTCAAACCTTTACTTTTACAGTGGCGTTTTAGAACTTGTCTAACTTCTTATAAATATCGCGAATCAATTCTAAAAGTACTTCTGTACGTACCTACAATGTTGAGGATTCGTGAGGTCTACGAGTAGGTACACGAGATTTTAAATAATGATAATAATAAAACGACTACCTAACACTAGATTGTAAGACTATAATACTGACAAAGAATATGGATTTTAGTGTCTTTTATTTTATTTGTTTTTTTAATATTTTGTAGATGAAAGCAGAATTAATTGTGATTATAGAAAACTTCCATCTTTCCACAAAACTAATCTCTTACCTACGCCAAGCAAATGTTCTCAGGCGATATTATTTGAAGGACTCCAATACAAGTGACAAGATGCCTGGATAGTTGACATGCGAAGTGACAAGCCAAAATTTGACGCAAAAAACGAGCAACTTAGTATTTGTTCCTTTTCTCGAGAAAAATGGGTTTTAAGTGTTTCCACGTCTCTGTACACTTTTCCGTTAAACGTTTTCAATGTCGCGTGCAAAACGTTTCCAATAAAATGAAAAAAAAAATGTCTAAAATAAGTAAATTTAATCCCAGCAGCTACAACATAAGCAGTGACCACGGCCGCTAAAATGAGGTCGAAACTTTTCAAAATATTTGTGGTCTAGGTTAAGTTCCGGGAGAGATTAATTATTAGTTAATTAAACGTAATTGCTCCGGAATGCAGACCGAATTAGCTTTAATGAGCTTCCGGTATATCGATGAACTTACAGTATAATAACTCATCATCATTTCAGCCGAGAGACGTCCACTGCTGGACATAGGCCTCCCCCAAGGCTCTCCACTTAGACCGATATTGTGTTTTCCGCATCCACCGCGATCCCGTGATCTTAACCAAATCGTCGCTCCATCTTGTTGGAGGCCTACCGACAGCTCGTCTTCCGGTCCGCGGACGCCATTCGAGAACCTTCTGACCCCATCGGCCATCAGTCCTGCGAGCAATGTGCCCCGCTCACTGCCACTTCAGTATAATAACTAATTATAGATACATATCGCGAAGCTCATTTAGGGCCTTCGCCACAGAATAGGATAATGGTACAAGTACCTTCGCTTAGCTCGTGCAGGTGCATGGAGCAGGCGCACGCCTGTGGGCACGGGTACAGTGCCGCTAGTGTGGCGTTTTCCCAAAACATTCGTTTACTATTCGAAGACGTTTACCACAAGCGATACGTAGCCGCCACATGTTCACTGTGCGGCGTCGTCACCCGCTTTCGTTACGATACGAGGACCAAATAGTTAACGTAGCAAACCTACACTCGCAAAAGTTGTTGCGCAAACTTTCCGCTAAAGGCGCTGTCCGTTTTTCCATACAAATTGAGAATTTAACGCGGACCCGATCGAGACATATTTTGTGAACGGGAAAATACACTAAGCATAGAGGTAAAAAAAAAATCTCAAGCTTCGTAGTCAGGTTCTCTAACCACTTGGCCATCCGGTCTAGACTTATTCCTTGTTTTTCCATTGATAATCCTAATGACTAATGGTAGAATTTCTGACATAGCACCAAATATCCCTAATTAACAGCCCTACAGAAATAGCACGCAAGTATTTACCGTGAACAATATCCGGGATTCATATTTATCCGAGTTTTCTACGTTTCAGCTGTGAACAGTATTCGTTATCTAATCAGCAATCAGGAAGGGAATAAATCACTGGCATGGATCGAGGTGGTAAACAATATTTCCATTGCTCTGGAATAAGCTCACAGTGCGAAACAAGTTACTGGCCATGAAAGAAAGAAAGAAAGAAATCATTTATTCGTGACAAAGTATATACAAAGCATAACAAAAAAAAAAAAATTGAAAAGAACGAAATTGTTGTCACAAATGACGCCTATAAATAAATGAACATGAAACTACCGTGAGACTCGCTCATATGAAATGTGCTCCTTTGAAGAAGGGCTACGAAATAGCCCGAAACATGTCGAACTAAACTCGATTTAAGACGTGAGTTATCCGTTACAATATCATTTAATACGCCTGTAAATGTATTATGGGGATGATAGAAAAATTTACCAATTGTGTAACAGCTAGGGAATATTTAAAAAGCTATTTTTTAACACAAGCTTTTTTCGTTATTTATTGGGATAGTTATTTATTAAGGACATAGGTTTAGTTTTTAGGGTTCCGTACCCAAAGGGTGCCAACGGAACTCTATTACTGAGACTCCACTGTATGTCTGTCCGTCCGTCTTTCACAGGGCTCATCTCTTGAATCGTCGTAGTTAGACACTTGAAATTCTCACAGTATTACGTATTACTGTGGCCGCTATGATAAAAAATACTAAGAACAGAGAACAACCTGCAAATACCTTACGAGGAATCAGGAACAATTGCAAGTGGTAGGACCTTGTGCAAGGTCTGCCCGGATTGCTACCACCATCTTGCTCGCTAATCCTGCCGTGAAGCAGCAGTGCTTGCACTGTTGTGTTTCGTCATGGAGAGTAAGACAGCCGGTGAAATTAATGGCACTTGAGGTATCCCATCTTAGGCCGCTACTATACCCCTAATTTTGCAGTATAGGCGGTGGTGATCTCTTACCATCCGGAGACCCACTTGCTCATTTTCCATCCAGTCGAAAAAAATAATAATTCTGTACAGCGTTCTATCTTCGTCTCTAGGTGGACTGATGACATTGCAAGAGTTACGGGCAAGAATGCAAGTGGCAATTTTTTAAGGGGGAGGCCTTCGTTCAGCCGTGGACGTCTTCCGGCTGATGATGATGACTAATTTTCTCAACTCCTGCTCATTTTGTTTTTCGTTCCGTCTCAACAAAAGATCAGTTTACTTCGTTTTGGCGTTTCAACGTCGCCGCATCGTTTTTCATTTATAATTTACTACACAACAGATTCGAGGGTATGAGTACACACGGTCAGACTAGGCAGCTAACTTTAAAAGTGTACGAGTATTTCGTCACTACTTTGAAAAAATCTCGTATCTAAAATCAATATGTCTACAAAATTGAACCTTGATTTAATTTTCATAAAGTTCACCAAGAAAAATTATCTATTTTGAGGTACGAGTTTTTTTTTGAGTAGTGGCGATTTCTTTGTTGCAATTCCAAACCAATTTTGATTTTTTCTTAAGAGTTTTTAGAAGTTTTGTTCGTTCAAAATTAAGTTGCGGACATCAGTCAGCGGCGACAGCTTCGGGTGTATAGCGATAACTTATATGATGTGATTTTTATAAAACAAATTCTAAATAAAATAAAATAAATCATTTTTAATTTATACTTTATTTTTTATGACATTTTTAATTATAAATAAATTCATGGCCCAGCCTGTATGTATTATAGATATCTGTAAAAAGTGAACAAAATGACCTGACTCATAAATGCTCCTAAGTAGCGGTCGTTATGTATTCATGTTATGTGGTCCTTGCGCTTTTCACTTGTTACCTACAGTTGAGGGAACTGAGTCACGTACAGTCAGCTGCAGAGAAAGGGTACCCCCCTGTAATGGCGGTAGTATGGATACCGCCGTTACAGGGGGGTACCTTTTCTCTGCAGCTGACTGTACCAGGCGGAACCTTTGTGCTAATGTCACGTTGACATCCCATACATTTGCCAAAAAAATCGTAGCGAAATCGATGAAAGGTTCCACCCTGGTACGTGATTCCCTTGTCACCTGTATTAATATCTGCCACAGCGGAGCATGCAAAAATATCGGACACGTTAGGACGTTAGGCCCTGAAAATAGAGTCGTATCAGATATTTATGCACGTTTTGTCTGTCGCATATTGGTGCTGGTGACAGTACCTATATTTCAAGCGCAGGTGGTAGGACCTTGTGCAAAGTCCGCCCGGATTGCTACCACTATCTTGCTTGGTAATTGTGCCGTGAATCAGCAGGGCTTACACCGTTTTGTTTCGGCGTGCAGAGTAAGACAGCCGGTGAAATTACTGGCACTTGAGGTATCCCATCTTAGGCCTCTAGGTTGGCAACGCATCTGCAATACCCCTGGTATGGCAGATGTTTATGGGCGGTGGTAATCTCTTGCCACCAGGAGACCGTTGCTCGTTGTTGCTCTTGCTCGTTTGCCATCCAGTCGAATAAATCAGATTCCTGTTTCGTCGCATTCCTGATTCGTCGAATTTTCAATATAAAATGAAACTATCCAATTATCGTGACTACTTTTACATCTGATATTTAATACTTGCATATACTTACGCTCGCTGCACATTCAGCCCTTGTGTCCACATCGGGCTCGACAAATTAGACCGCGAAGCTTCCACTGGATCGTTCGAAGCTAATTTACGGCCACTATTAATACTTCCATACTCCCGTCTGCCCCTGATTTATCTGTGTCGTGAGTTTTTGTTTCAGCGCGTTTGCATACCGACCTTCCTCTTGATTTGGATTAATTGGAAGATTAATCTGCGGCCCGTGATTAATGGTTTTGTGAATACGTTATTATTAATCGCTCGAGATGAATGGGCGATCTGGTAATTGGTTTTTGTTGAGTGTATTGGTTTTTAGAGGGTAATTAGTTGTTATTTAGCTTAAAATGTTTCATGTCGAGAACAATACATTTAAGGAATTATCCTAATTATTAGCATTACCTATATTGGCTGAAATCGTCAAAACAATTTTGATGAAATTTGGAAGGACGTAGCATAGTTTTTATTTTGTGAAATTGCATAAGAGTTCCCGTAAAATAGCGGGAAATGAGTTCTTTACGAACGAACGAACATATCAGCTAAGTAAAACAATATATTCGAATTCAAAATTTTTGTTGCGCTAAAAAAATATCAAAAATATCGTTTTCTTTTTTTAATTAAGACTGCAATTATTGAACACCTATGTACTACTGTACACCTGAATTCTTCACAATAAATTGAATTGAATTGAAAAAGTATGATTAGTAAATAACCTAACCAAAAAAAAGTTGGTAAACCCCCGACTTTGTCACTTCAAAGTTCAATGTTTCAAAACGGCTGAACCGATTTTGAAGAAACATGTCTAAGAACCATCGCTAGAAAACTTGATTTCATATAAAAAACCGCATTCAAATCGGTCCACCTGTTTAAGTGCTACGTTGCCACAGACAGACACAAATATAAAGCGGTAAAACTTATAACAGCCCTCTTTTTGCGTCGGGGGTTAAAAATGACTTGCGGAAATACTCCTTAACCAAACCAAACCACTTCATTATTATTTTAGTCTGATAATTTAGTTAATATTCCATCGAATAATATTATAATATAGGTAATATAATTCTGTGCATTCTATGATAAATGAGGCGACATACTTAATCTCATACCAAGTCCATACAAGTACGTACAAGTACAAGGTTTAGCAACTTCCCGTCCAAGTCATCGCCCTACAGACCCAAATCCTCGCGCCTGACATCGTGGCGTGAATGACGTATGATTTCTCGTTTTGCACATTCATTGTATAATCATGTCGTCCGTCTGTCGCCCTGTCGCCGACGCCGCGTGATTGATGACCGTTTTTCACCCTCTTACCCCCCCTCCCCTTTAACACGTCGGAAGGACGGCCCACACCTGACCTCCAAACACCATTCCCTACCCCATTCAAGAAAGGCCAAATAAATACAACACCATCACGAATGTAATTTTATTACAACTCAGACATATGACAAATATGAATAATTACACGATATGTACATTTTTACACAGCCGTCACCGGCGCAGAAAACTTACAATGACATAGAAAACTACATTTTAATAAATTCATTGTTACAACCCTAGGCCGAAACACCGTTCGATTCAAAATTTATACACGATAAACAAAATATAATTAGAACTAACACTAGATATTTTATATCGGACGAGGAACATTCACTTCGTATACGCAGCCGACGGGGCGGGACCGGGCTCTAGTCCCGCGTCGCCGGCGCACTCACGCGCACTCTCGCGCACTCACGCCGTGTCCGGCTCTAGTCTATGGAAACGATAAGCGTGTCCTCCTCGAGGCCGACGCTGGAGGGCTCGCGGTCGCGCGCGCCGCATGGCCGCACTCACATACGCGAGTGCGAGACCCCGTTGGGCGCCAGCAGCGGCGCCATGGACCCCGGCGGGGGTTCCAGCGCGAACGCCTCGCTGGGCGCCGCCGAACGCGACGTCAGCGCCGTCGACGCATCCGACCGCGACGGACCACCACCCGCGGGCACTGACAAACTCGCACGCGTCTCCGTCAGTGCCCGAGCCTGCGCTCGCGCATGCGCGCCACCACGCTTCCTGGGAAACACGCTATTCTCAACATGCAGCGTCGCGTTCACGTCTTTACCGGCAGCGCACGTGCATGCTTTCAGGAAACTCTTCTTGAAGTTATCAGATAAGAACGCGTACAAGATCGGATTCATGGCGGAATTGCTGTAACTGAAGCAGGCTGCGACTAGAAACACGGTAACGGTGATGCGGCTGGCACACTCCGTGGGCGTCGAGTATATCAGCGCTACCTGGAATGCCCAGTACGGTAGCCAACATAGCACATAAACCGCTATCACGGTCAATACAAGCTTTGTTACTTTCCTGTGAGACCGTTTCTTTTCTTTAGACTTATTCTTTGGACCCACTGTTTTGAGTTTTCGAATAACGAGGCAGTAGAAGACGAAGATAAGAGTCAAGGGTGCAGCGAAGCCGAGAGCAAACGAGTACAAAGTGAAGGAAGTCTGTCCTTTGTTGAACTCGCGCTCAGGCCATACGATGTTGCAGGACAGTCCATTATCCGTAGCTATGAGCGTCGTATACATGAAAATAGGTGTCATGACTAGAGCTGAAGCTGTCCAGGCTGCTGCAGAGACTATTCGAGAAACAAAAGGCGTCCTCAATCTTGGAGCTGCTATAGGATGGCAGACAGCTATATATCTATCTGCGCTCATAATACATAAGAAAATGCTGCTCGTAAACTGGTTGATACCGGTTGATATCATGTAGGCTTTGCACATAAAGCTGCCGAATGGCCACGCTCGGAGTGACATCGTAGTGATCAAAAAAGGTATCCCGATGAGGAAGCATTCGTCAGCGATTGCGAGGTTCACGATGTACATGTTGGTAACAGTTTGCATTTTAGAGTAGCGGAGGACGACGTAGATGACCAAAGTATTTCCGAGCAGGCCGACGATGCACACGAGGGCGTAAAGGACCTGAGTGACGACATAAACAACGGGGATGTTGATGTTGGGGCAGTTCTCATAAGTGCCGTTGTAAGTGCCGTTCTCGTCGTAGGAAAAGTTGCCGGAGCCGTACATTTCAACGTCTTCAAGCTCCATCTTAAGTGCGAGGAAGACTGATTCGAAGTTGAATCAGGAAAATATTACCTGAAAACAAAAAGGATTTAGTTAGTTATGAATAAAATGCGTCAGTTTGGAATAATAATAAATTGAAATTAAATCTGCACACGGCATCTCTAAATTAATTCTGAATATTTCCATCAGTGTTCGAATACGTTCAAATTGAAACCCCAGCAAAGATTTTCCTTCAATTTAATTAGCTAAAAATGACGCGCTACATTTTGAACATCGACTAATTGTACTGAAACATTTCTATGTAGTCAATAAAATTAATTAAGTATTTAAAGCCGCGTATTGCTCACTTTGCAAATTTTACTCTTTATACTTATTCTCTAAATTGTTTACTTTGTTCTGTTTATATAGAGTCGTTGTATTTGTATTTATTTGAACTTATGCAAATACTGGTTGAAGAAAATCTGTTGTTATTGTCAGGTGACTTAGTATTTCTAGTGTCATCTTTGTAATTTTGTATTATTTTAGTAAAAAAAAAAATGGATCGGCCCATCAGATTACAATTTTGTCAGTGCCTAGATATTGACTTTGTACGGTAAAAAAATATAGTAAACGGAATGAGAGTAAATATTGAATGGACGATGACAACGTGAATCTTTATGAATGAGTGAGTGATAATTCTGTATTTACTAGATTATTTCAGAAAAAAGACTATGTCAAAATAAACGCCCGAGTACTTGAAACTCTATGTCAAATAGATGACACTCCGCTACGTAATAAATAATATCACCTCTATTACTAATAATATAAAAGTAAAGATGGCAACTATTGGTATAGTCAACGTCATAATTATGTACCTAAGTGATCACTTTTGTACCTTGTTACTTTCAGTCGTTTCATGTATTCGTATGGGTTTTCAAAGATGACGTTAAAATGACAAGGTAAGAAAAACTGCATTAAAACTATTGCATGCCTTCAAGGTGGAATAATTGTGCGTAATGTTTATATTTAAAACCTTTTTTTGTACTATTATTATTTCAAGCAATAAATGAATTAGTATGATTATGATTATGATAAAGTGAACACTTCTTTATGACTTTAACTGTACAGTGACAAGCATTTTACGTTTCCTTTACGCATAATGAAAAAAAAAGCGTAAAATTAGACTACTATTAATTTAAACCAGTGCAATGTTCCAAATAAACACATAAAACGAACGCTTGCAATATTTCGGCCTCAAAACTTTTTACTACGCTTCCAGTGTTTAACCAAAACACAAACAGAGGCGCACTGTGATCGTAACCGCTGTCATAAATCTAACGAACCGTTAATTTCTGCACATTCCTTCTCGTCGGTCAACACTTACTCGACATAGCACCGGCTGCCTACTTCAGGGTACCAAAATATTTTTCACAAACATGACATGAAATATTGACGTTGTGTTATAAATAATAGACTTAGAAGTATCGCGCTGCAGGCTTTGCGGCTCGGCACCCTGAGCGCGGTCACTCTAGCGGCCTGCAAAGAGATTTCATACAACTTTGCAGGCCGCTGGCCGGCAATGCGACCGTCTTTTGTTTCAACGCGGGCTCTGTGACACGGCCTGCGCCCACCGCCAGCACCACTCGCCCCCACCAGGGCCGCCGCACACAACAGGGTGACAAGACTAGCGTCCCGCCAGCTTGATTTCTTGTTTTTGTATTTTATTTCATGTCATGTTTGAGAAAAGCACTATACAAGCCTCGGTCAGAACGCGGGGTTGCCGGCCTCGCTACGCTCGGTCGTCTATATCTGCTTGGCTGGGAACCTCCTACTTCCTGGCTTCTATAGCAATTGTACTCAAAAGTTGAGTACTTAAATACTTAGATAATTATTTAAACCAGCGGTAAATTGGACATGCATTAAAACAGAAATATATGAATTAATTTAATGTGTTTTTCAGGGTTCCGTAGCGTAGTTCATGCATAATGTACTATAATTGGTTTAAATATAGTGAGTACGTTAGAAAATAAGATATTTGCATGCATTTGCCTGTTTAGACATGCCACCGCTCATTAGCACTATAAACCAAATTTACCTCGTCTAAAGCAAAACAAAACTATTTAATTACAAACAAACATTAGTACACTCTTCAAACAGATCTTATTCCCTGTGTCTACTCCTAATAACCCATCCATCCATACTAATATTATAAATGCGAAAGTGTGTTTGTGTGTTTGTATGTTTGTGTGTTTGTGTGTTTGAATGTTTGTCCCTCTTTCACGCCGTAACGGAGCGACGGATCGACGTGATTTTTGGCATAGAGATAGTTTATAGGCCCGAGAGTGCCATAGGCTACTTTTTATCCCGGAAAAATGCACAGTTCCCGAGGGAACAGCGCGCGATAACCGAATACCGCGCGGGCGGAGCCGCGGGCAAAAGCTAGTATAATAATATTATAAGTACTCACATTATGTCGGCTACGGCAAACCTCTGGACTGGACAGCTCTGTAACAATGGAAACAGTTTGTTACTCTTTTGTTAGCATCAAACCCCTCTGTAAACAATCGCCTAACATTAGCAGCTATTTCTACGCTGAGCTAACGACCCTGGGGGATTGGTTTAAGTAGAAGAACTACTCCAATTTTTATTTCAATTTGAAATTTCTTTCGTCTTATTTCAGGTTCTCTCTGGAGATTTTAAGTAAATGTTTTCTTTATAATTATGTAACTATAACTAGCGGTAACACGCGGTTTTGCTCGTGCTTGTATTATCTTCAAGTACGACTTAATTCTTTAAAGTATAGCTCCATCGATACTATCGATGATGCCGTCATTGTCGAGGTTGGAAAGGAGACTATCAGCACAAAACAGATAGTTACAGAAGTCAATCTCATGTATGTACTTCACTTTTCATTCCTGCGCTCGGCGGTCGCTCTAGGGTTGTCAAAAGTGGCTTATGCACAAAAAAACTATTGTGGTAGTGGCACTCGTATCTAGTTGTTGGATTTTTTATTGAGAATGAAACGGGAAGAATGGAATTTAGTAATAACTAAAATGTTTTAATGTTGATGTCATTGTTATATTACAAATTTGCCACAGAAAATATCTAGTGACGATTTCGACATTGGCGAAATGCGCGACTAAAGTGTAATAAATTCGCATTCTCCATAATTGCACAAAAAAGTTCACAGACGCTTGTCTCAAACGGATGGCACTCGAGCTCGCTCTGGTCGCAACCGGTCCGAGATATCGTGTCCGTGAGTAGTGTCTATGTGTGCGTAGCTTGAGCGCACTTTGTATGTAGATTGAATTCTGTACCTATCTGTTTTGTGGTATCAGTTAGCCATTGTTTGGTAGATTCAGTGTGCGGTACCATAAAACAACACAATCATAAAATTTGACAAACTTCCTTCAAAAATATTTTGTTATTTTTTGTGAATTTACAATATACGGAGAAAGAAAGACAGAAAAATGTTTTATTAACGGCTCCAACAGTATCACCACCAAACACTTAATTTAACTGGGACTGTGTGCTTTTGCGAGAAGGAAATTTAAATTGACAGAGCGAAGGATTTCAGGAGGGGTCACGTCAAGAGAGTAACAATTTTGGAGCAGTGAAAGGACATGAAACATTTGAATCATAGAACCGATCCGAATTCATGGAATTTCCGATAAAAAATATTTTCAGCCAAATTAAACATAGATTGAATTCTCAATCGATATTTTTAATCAAAGCTTTCGAGTAATGAAGATAGTAACTACCAAAGCAATTATTTTCCTAATCACGCAAAGACCTGACTCAACGTTATTTTGTCAACACAATCGTGTATTTTTAGTGGGGAACAGAAAATCCTTCGTTCTTTTTTTACGACCAAAAGAAGTACTTAAGGTAAGAAAGGTCATTGATGATTGAATTTTAAATATTCACGGGGCCTTCTCAATAGTTATTAATGGGGTTCCAAAAACGTTAAGGGCAAATCTTGCTCTGACAATGTAAAATGAATGTAGGGTACAAGTTGTTGGCCGTAGCTTCCCCTATGCTTCATTAATCTTTTACAAAAACATTAAGCTCTTTGGAAATAGAAATATTTATATTAAAGTAAAACTATGGTAGTGTAGTTCGCTGTTCGAAAATGTGAATTTTCATTTATTTGAGTTGTTACTAAATGCACTACCTTTTCCCCTTCCTCATACGTTTCAACGTTGTACTCGTAATAAAATTATACTTACCACTAATTATGCTTACTTTTTATTGTGCTTATTATTTCTGGTGTACAATAAAGAGTATTTGTATTGTATTGTAAAATTCCTCGAATGAAATAATTTCTAAAGGTTCTATAATTATTTTATTTCAACTAAAAAGTTTCAAGTCTAGCGCCCGCATGTGATTAATATTATAATTTCACAAATAACTATCAGAGAAAACCCATTTACCATAATTAAAACGTTTCAAACAGATTACACATTTATTTAAGTATACTAAGTAAATCTGTTCAAATATCTTAAATGATAATCTCAACGAAACTCCTCAGGCTTCTTGGATCAAAAGAAATGCTAGCATGTTACGTGAATACATACAAAAGTCTTGAAGCGAGTCATTACTTGAGTGCACGCTGTACAAAACAGGTACATACAAAATTAGTTTACTTTTAATTTGACAGCTGACAGCTCGATGACGGGCGCTTACGTCGTTTGTCCATTAGCGAGTGCAGACATGTAATCCGTTAATACATAAAAAATAAAATTTTCTCATGTGCAAAAAGAGCCTTTTTATTTGGTTCTCCACATGAAATGGTCCTTCGAGCCAAAGAATAAATTCTTAAGTGTGAAGAAAATCCTTCAAGCTGAAGAAAAAATTTAAGAAGCGAAGCAGTTGGTGCGGCAGCCACGTCGGTACATCTATAAAAGATTCCGGAGCTATAAGGTTTGCCAAGAAATTCACCATTGATTCGGAATTATCTACGCCGATATTCAATTATTATCGGTCAAGCAAGTAAGTTGCACAAAATATTAATTTCCAAGAACATTTACGAAGATTAAAATAACAATAGAAAGCATCGACCAGTCGCTTTCCAATTGAAGTGCGGGGTGACACCGTGTCGCAATTGCATCGTCTACGGGAGCTGCATACCTACCGCAGTAGGACACAGTGCACAGCGTGTCTCGCGGAGTTTGTTTTTCAACAGCAATCGACGATCACCGGCCGGTTTATAACCCGACTAAATTAAAAAACTGGAGTGAGGTTACCATATTGATTTATTTGCGTGATCTTCGATTCGTGGGCGGTTACGTTCTTGATGGAGTCCTGTGAAAGAAGCCTATAGACATTCTATTGTTTTAATTATAAGGCGGCGCCATCTTGCATAAGTACGATTTACGATCGAAATTACTTGTAAAAAATAATAAGTATAATCATTTCTAGTTTAATTAAGTGTTGTTTGTTAAGGTATTGAGCTTTACAAGTGTACAAGTGTACTTATTAATACCGTTTACCTACAATGACGGTAACGGAAGAGTTGAAGCGTCTCGTTGCCACCCGGGGTCAATGGAAGGGAATAATTACAAAAACTGAAACTTTTTTGGGAACTTCGAGTGCCTTAGATGATATCGAACTTTTACAAATAAAAAAAGATAGACTAACGTCTGCTTTTACCCAGTACTCGGAGCTTACAATAGAAATCAACATTTTAGACCCAAACGCGAATCACGATGATTTTGATAAAATGGAAGATAAATATTGCAAACTTTTAGCGTTCATTAACACTGCCATTAAAACATTGACTGGCGGCAGCGAGAGCGTTGGCAACTCCCCGGAAAAACAGCCGGATAAGGAGGCGCAGTTCCAGAAACTTCCTCAAATTGTTATAAAAACTTTCAATGGAAATCTAAGTGAGTATCACCATTTCCTAAATTTGTTTACTTCTGTAGTGGACAAAAATACAAAACTTTCATCTTGTGATAAGTTATATTACTTAACCTCCTTTTTGGAGGGAGAAGCCCTAGATGTAATTAAGCATTTGCCTCTTGATGGTGATAATTATGTAAATGCACTCAACCTGCTTAAGCAGAGGTACGATAACAATGCCAGATTGGTGACGCACCACATAAATAGCATTTTGGAGATACCACAAATTACTAAGTGTACTAGTGCATCTTTGCACAATCTTTTAAGTGTAGTCAAGCAGCATCTTGGGGCATTAAAAAATTTAGAGCAACCAACAAGTCACTGGGACAGCTTGCTCATTTGTATATTGCAAAAAAAGTTAGATCAGTACACTGTAAGGTCTTTTTATTTAGAACAAAATTCTACAGATATGCCTACATTAGATTTGTTTTATAAATTTATAGAGAAAAAGGCTGCAGCCTTAGAGACCTTGTCTCAGGCTTCTAGTAGCCCACAACAATATGAAAAGCCGCGGAGGAGCTCACTTGCTTCAAGCTTCGCTAAAGCTAAGGACGAAAAAATTAAGAAGATAAAGTGTAAGTACTGTTCTTCAAATGTCCATAGATTATATTCTTGCCCAAAATTTAAATTAGCTACTGCAAGTGAACGAAACCAATTTATGAACGAAAATAAAAGGTTTTGTACTATATGTTTAAATGAACATAAAGAAAAATGTAGGTTTGATTTTAAATGTGCAGTTTGCAAGGCACCTCATAACACACTTTTACATGAGGCTATAGGAGACTCAAATTATATTGAACATGATCCTCATAACGAGCCCTCAGGTAGCAAAGTAGGTTTAATTTGCAATACTATGAAAGAGGTTATTTTACCTACTGTACAGGTCCAACTGAAAGCGAAAGATGGCACTTATATAAAAACCCGTGCCTTATTGGATTCGGGAAGCCAGATTTCATTTGTACTATCAAGTCTAGTGGATAAAATTGAATGTGTAAAACATAAGAAAAACAATACGATTGTAGGTATTTGTGATGGTAAGAGCCAAAGCGCAGAAATGGCAACAATAAATATTAAATCTTGCATAAATAATTATAATTTAAAGGCCAATTGTTGCATAGTTAACAAAATAACTGATGATATGCCACAGTTTTATGTTGCCAAAAATAACTTGAAAATACCCAAAAATATTTTGCTCGCCGACGAAAATTTTGATAAATTAGCCCCAATCACTATTTTATTGGGTTGTGATATATTTTTCCAGGCGCTAATACATCATGTCCGGCCGCTTAACCTCAACGGCCCATACCTAATCAACACCCGGTTTGGTCACGTGGTCGCAGGAGCTGTGCCTACGCAGTATGCACCAACTCATACTATAAATAAAAGATGTTTGTTTGTGACGAGTAAGGTCAGTCAATCTTGTTCAATTTCTGATTCGGAATTAAGGCAGCTTGAAATTAACTTAAAGCAGTTTTGGGAGGCGGAAAAGGTTCCCCAAATTTATTCGGAAGCTAGTACAGAGCAGGAACTTGCCGAAAAATGCTTCAAAGAGTCAATTAAATTAGAAAATGGTAAATTTCAGGTAGCCTTACCCTTAAAACAATCAATGACCGAACTGAATTTGGGTGATTCATTTTCTTTTGCGTTGCAACGGTTTTTAAACCTAGAAAAACGTTTTTTAAAAGATAGTTTACTTTATGAAAAATATAAGCAATTTATCAAAGAATACATAGAATTGGGACATGCTGAGGTATATGACATTTTGAATTATGATTTAGATCATGAAGCAGTTTATTTTTTACCTCATCATCCGGTCTTTAACGAAAAAAGTAAAACCACAAAGATGAGACCAGTCTTTGATGGTGGAATGTTTACAAAAAATAAAATTTCATTAAACGATGTATTATTAAATGGTCCCATTGTGCAAAGTGAATTATTTGACGTTCTCATTAAATTTAGATTTCCTGCATATACTCTTATTGCGGATATAAAACAAATGTTTCGAATGGTTTTTATTGAACCCAATAATCGAGCGTTACAAAATATTTTATGGAGAGATAACATTGACTCCCCCATATCGTGTCTTCAGCTAAAAACTGTCACTTATGGACTTAAAAGTTCATCATTTTTGGCCACAAGATGTTTGCTTGAACTAGCACTTAGATTTAAAAACGAATTTCCATTAGCCGCGGATGTTTTGTGCCAGCAAACGTACATTGATGACATACACACTGGACACGATGATATACAAATTTTACTAAAAATAAAAGAACAATTAATTCAATTACTTAAATTGGGCGGTTTTGAATTGCACAAATGGTGCGCGAACGATAAACGTTTGTTGAGTGGTATTTCTCAAGATAAACTAAGTTTTAGCGATGACGTAGATTTAAACAAAGACGAATTGTGCGTAAAAACGCTCGGGTTGCGTTACAACGTAACTTCAGATAAATTTTTAATAAGTTGCCCGGAAACTGAAATTCAAAATAGATACACCAGGAGGCAAGTGTTATCCTTTATAAGTAAATTTTACGACCCCTTAGGACTAGTGGGTCCCCTTTTTGTATTTTCAAAAATTATATTGCAAAAAATATGCAAATTGCATTTGTCATGGGATGATGAGCTCCCTAGTGATTTAAATGAAGAATGGAAAGTGTTCGCAAAGAGTTTAATAGAAATGTCGAGTATTGAAATAACGAGACATATTGACGTGAGAAATGCACAAAAGATCGAGTTGATTGGATATGCCGATGCCTCGAATAAGGCCTATGGTTGTTCGTTATATCTAAGAATAATTAACAGTGATGAAAGTGTATCGGTACATCTACTATGTTCAAAATCAAGGATATGTCCAATCAACAAGGATCTCAGCACTCCTCGTCTCGAATTAAATAGTGCTTTGTTACTAGCAATGCTTGTCAACAAATTATACAATCTTCTTAAGGAGAATTATGAACTCAATGTTTATTTATATCTTGATTCAATGATTGTACTAGGATGGTTGAACATCGAGCCAGTGAAATTGCAAGCATATGTTGCTAATAGAATTATAAAAATTAATGAATTAACTTGCAACTTTCAATGGTTTTATGTGCCAACGGATCAAAATCCCGCAGATTGTGTATCAAGGGGTGTGCAACCACATTTATTGCAAGGTCATTCTTTATGGTGGAATGGTCCATGTATGTTACAACGTAAAGACTTCATACACACTAAAACAAAGGTGGCTGCACAAATAAATTTACCAGAATTGAAAATTAATGCAAATAAAGCATGTAATGCTGTTAATGTAATAAACCAATTTAATTTCTTAACAAAATACTCAAACATAGACACCATGAAACGAATAATGGCTTATGTCCTAAGATTCCTAACTAATTGTAAACTTAAACGCGACAAGCGAATTTGTGGCAACCTGTCACCTAATGAAATCGAAGAAGGTTTAAATATGATCATAAAAATTGATCAGCATCATAACTATGCTTTGGAAATTTGTTCACTTCGGGCTTCAAAGCCAATTAAAGGGAAATTAAGTTCATTAAATTGTTATCTAGACAAAAAACAAATGTTGAGAGTTGGAGGCCGCTTGCAAAATTCAATGCTGCCTCATTCTAAAATCCACCCTATCGTATTAGTGAGAGGTTCGAATATTACTAAACTAATAATACTTAAAGCTCATAAACAGTTATTGCATGCTAGTCAAAAAGGAATCTTGTGTCATTTAAATGAAAAATACTGGCTGGTGGATGCTCTTAGAGAAATAAAAGGTGTCATTCATAAATGTATCATCTGTTTCAAACTAAAAGCTAAAAATGCAACACAGTTGATGGGATCCTTGCCCAAAGAAAGAGTACGTGCCGCACGGCCATTTGAGCGAGTTGGTATCGACTATGGAGGCCCATTCACATTAAAATTTGCTCGTGTCAGAAAACCAGTACTTCATAAAGGCTATGTCCTTATATTTATTTGTTTTGTTACCAAAGCGGTTCATATTGAACTAGCATCAGATATGACAACAGATAACTTTTTAAATTGCTTGAAACGCTTTATAGCGCGTCGAAACAAACCTGCTCAGATCTTTTGCGACAACGCCAGTACCTTTAAATCTGCCAACACGCAGTTGCAGGAATTATATAAGTTACAGAACTCTGATAACCATAAAACTGATGTTTATAACTACACAGTAGATCAAGGAATTGACTTTAAATTTGTACCTGCATATAGCCCTGTATTTGCGGGCCTTTGGGAAGCTGGGATCAAGTCTTTTAAATACCACCTTAAAAGAGTAATAGGCAACAGTATTTTGACGTATGAGGAATTTAACACTGTGTTAATCCAAATTGAAGGTATATTGAATTCGCGTCCAATTACTAAAATGTCTTCTGATCCTAATGACATGTCATACCTAACTCCAGGCCATTTTTTGACTGGAGCCCCTTTAACTTGTTATCCAGAACCTGATGTAACAGATAAACAGATTAATCGCTTATCCTTTTGGAAACAGTGTATGCACATACAGCAAAGTTTCTTTAAACAATGGTCCAAACAATATTTAACCATGCTTCAGAACCGGCCCAAATGGAAAAGCGAGAAACCAAATCTGACAGTAGGAGAACTTGTTTTACTTAAGTCTGAAAATATTAATCCTTTAAAATGGCCTATGGCCAGAATTGTCAACGTGTACCCTGGGAATGACAATAAAGTGCGAGCACTTGATGTAAAGACTGTAAATGGTCATATAATGCGCACAAGTGTAATGAAAGTTTGCCCATTACCCATAGATGACTAAAATATTATACTATTTCTTTGTTTTCATTAAGTTATTGATTTATCCTGGCGGGAAGGCGTTTGTTTTGTACACAAACACAATGTTATCTAGTTTTAGTTGTAAGAAAGCCTTATAGGTATTAAAAACTTACTGTTTCCTTTTGGTTTTTACTTATGTTTAGTTTATTTTGTAAACATACGCAATGTTTACACAATTGTTTTGTTTATGTTATCTATTTTAGTTATAAAGCCTTATGGGCGCTAAAAACTTATTATTTCATTTTTATTTTTTTATTTTTTTACAAAAAATGTGTACTTATTTGGTAGGTATACTCAGTGAAGAATATTTCAAGATTATTTACATATACTAGTTAACCTTTCTAGCTTGGTCTGAGTATACATACTTGATACATGTTAGTTTAAGTGTTGTTTAGAATAGTGGTTTATATCCTTGGCCTGGGCCGCAGTTTATGTACAAAACAGGTACATACAAAATTAGTTTACTTTTAATTTGACAGCTGACAGCTCGATGACGGGCGCTTACGTCGTTTGTCCATTAGCGAGTGCAGACATGTAATCCGTTAATACATAAAAAATAAAATTTTCTCATGTGCAAAAAGAGCCTTTTTATTTGGTTCTCCACACACGCCAAAGGTGTTCAAATACTTCCATTGTCAGACGACTCTGCTTAAAAAATACACGAGCGAATTCAAAGAGCTGGTGTCTGCCATTTTACTTCTATTTGCTTTAAATGAATTACTCCTTTGAATCTTGCAGTAATAACAGTTTTAGGTATCAAAGCTTTGAACAAAAATCACTTACATTTCGTATTGTGCTTGGTATTAACTGAAGGCGATCTTTGATAGAATTAAAGCTTCTACAGGGCTCTTTACGTATCTGAAGAAAGCTTTCGCTCACTCAATTAATAAGTGTAACTCGATCTTTTTTCTGTTCTTTTTAACACGCTTATATTAGCTTCACTTGTAACTATGTAGGCATTTGTATATAATGGAATCATTGGACAATAGAAGATTGTACAATAAGAGCATAAAGCGAGCCATTTTACCCAAGACGTTCGTATAGCCACCCGAGCCGGTATGGCGAGGGTGGATAGACACTTCGAGGGAAAAATGGTCGAGTTGCTGGAGTTTTACACTCTGCTTTTCACTTCGATGGCGAGGAAACGAAATAGCAACAGTGGAAACAATTCTTCACTTACTATGTAAATTTTATTTTTCATGCATTACTATATATTTTTAGTTTTAATGAATTATTTTGATTGATTTGATTGATTTTTAATTTTATATAAATTAAAAATTATGTAATATACATAGTAACTAATATATATTAACTTCTTTGTTTATGGCTGTTGACCGCTGATTACCTCGGTCTTAGACGAAGATTTTATTTTATGCACTAGTGCATAAAAAGTCATTTTATGTCGCCTAGATCCAGCATAAACACGAACTTTACGAGCATGAGAAGTGAAAACAATATTTTGTTAATCATGGGTGGTTCTGACGAGAATGCAATAATAATGCTAGTCGAGCTGATCTAAGAGTAGAGTCGGAAGCTCCAAGATATAACAACATTATTATAATTTTGGTCGTGCTTGAGCTTGCTTAGTTGTCTTAGGGTGTACTTTGATCAAGCATGATATTAAGGGGCTGGTGAAAGCACAGTAACGCGGGTTTACCACTAAAGCGTGATTTTAGTTTTTTAAACTAGGTAGATACAATTATTTTTAATAAATTATTTTTGTGTGAGTACGCAAAAGTTTTTTCAAGGAGGTAATGAAATACTTATAAGTGGGCGGGCAGTGGTTGTAGAAAACGTACGGTAAAGCTATAATTAAAAAAAAATATATAACATTATTATAGCTCGTTAGTAGATATATAACTGGTGAGAAAATTGGAGCAACCTTTAACATGGAAGTAGATATCTGTTAAGTTCAAGCAGACATTCAAGCACTTATGTTTTAGATATTTTGCTTGGTAGGTAATTGTTTTAGCAAGTAGACCATTTGCCTAGACGTCATTCAACTACTTAGGCATTTTACTTTGTTGGCACTAAACTTAGCTATTTTACTTTGTAGGCAACTTGCTGAAAACCAAGATTTTCTAATCATTGAATTACAAAAAGCCTCGTGAATTTATGGCATACTTCCCAATTTTACATTACAACAGTCTTCAAAGTTGTGCAAAATGCTTAATGGAGACATTCCTTTTTCCCTGTAACAATTTCTCTCTGCCGTCTTAAATTTCCGTGTTCAGATGGTTTATTCAGTATTATTTATGCGGCAGAATACGAGATTTATAAGTCTGTGTTTTTATTTTTGCAATGATGTTATTAGAATGCCTGCTATTCTCGCGTATTCAATGTCATCATTAAAAAAACTGGCCAAGAGCGTGTCGGACACGCCCGAAATAGGGTTCCGTAGCCAATACGAAAAAATCAAGTCATATTTTTCTAAGGATTTCGTATTTTGTACTGAATATTTCAAGTTTAGATATATTTTGCGAGCTTTGCGGTGAAAGAAAACATCGTGAGGAAACCTGAGGAAACCAATGGTGCGTGTGAAGTTATGAATATTTTATTTTAAGATGTCGGAATAATACATGCCGCAAGTTACCTTAATATCCAAAATTAAACATTTCAAAATTCAATAACATCTTTAGCAAAGAATCCGACATCATAAAATAATCTTAACTTTAAAACTTTAACTTAAAAAAAAAACTTTAAAAATAATTTTTAGTTATAATCCTTTATAGATTGTATTTAGCACATTTACAATTTAAGGAAACTGTAGGTCTTATGTTAATCATAAGTATTTCTGTACTCATTCTTGTATACGACCGTTTGTTTCTCTTCTCAATAAATAAAATAAATAAAAAAAAAGTTCCCAATCCGCGCTGGGCCCGCGTGGGAACTATGGCCCAAGCCTTCTCATTCTGAGAGGAGACCTATGCCCAGCAGTGGGACGTATATAGGCTGAGATGATGATGATATGCTATTAACTCTTAAATTCCTTATAGTTCTCAAGAAAACTTAACCGCTATAGTTTTCCTTGTAAGTTTGATATACTTACTACCATCCTGAATTTTATAAAATTTTTATTTTACCACTTTGTCGGGTGACTGTAAATTATATCCATGACAAATTACAGCTTTCTAGTTCTTACGGTCTCTGAGCTTAGCCGCGGACAGACATGGCGAAACTACAAAGTAATACGTTTACTTCTCACAGGGCCACGTTTTTCATTGGAGTTTAAATATTGTACAGTATCTCAAGATACTCACACCTTGGTTGCGCAGTCTTAACCCACAACATGTACGTCAACAAGTCACAACATTTCTGTATTTTTTTATTTCCCAACATATTTATTCGGGTCCCTAAATCCCAATCGAATATCTGAATGTGATCGCAGTAAATCGGTTAGCAGGTATCCTTTGGGGAAATTCGGGAAGGAATGGACCAATCACATCGCGCCATTAGAGCGGTCATGATTGACAGACCAATCGCGAGAGGGTATTCAAAAATAGATAACCATTTACCGTGACCGTTCCAATAAGTTAACCAGTTGTCACACTGTTTGGGTTTTGCGCCCACCCCCCAGGAGGAGAAGTGAAACAAAATAGTGTGATCAAACTAATTTATTTAAACCCGAAAGCCAGCTCAACGGTAATAGTTAAAAAAATACAAATGTGGGTAAATTTAAATTTCGGGTGTGGTCCGACACTAGTACGCAAGATAACGGAAAATACAATTCCTATTATTCTTTTCACTAGCACTTCCCTGCACTGTAGCCGATGATGAAGAAGGGCGCTGGTCCGTGGGTGTAGGGTACGACACCCCAACGGCGGGCCGTCGCTCTGGCCGAAGTGTAGGAAAATGACGGGATGAAAGGTGGGCCCCCAAAGAGCCAACCCGAACCTGGGACCCTGGAACGCGCCAATGACGGGTGTTACACACGATCCAGGTGATCGGTGAACAGCCACGGCAATTAGGCTAGGAAAGCACTATCGTAGTTGTGCTGCCGTGCCTGTTCACAATCAGATACGGAGATTACATTTAATTACGAAAAGCAAAGCAATAATTAATTATTGGGGAAGGAATTTACTTTTATCAAAATGCGTGGGTAGAATGGAAATGATTTGCAATTATCACACTCGGAAATTCATGCAGCGCTGGGTCAAGCACTATGGCGAGGCTCATTAGCCGCATAAAATAGCCAAAGAATGATAAGTTGCGAAACTACAATTTCCCAAGCATTTAAAAACACATATAAAGGAAAAACATCTACAACTAGCTAATACGCAGTTAGTTAATCACCACTTACCCGAGATTGGGGTTCACAGTTGCACCGTAACAATTTTAATTAAAATTAATTAAATTAAAAACACAGGCTAGTGCTAAGGACGACTGCTGTCGGTTACGAGAAACGTATTAGGACCGAAAGTGCCGTGCGCTCGCCTCTGCGCCGAGAAAGAGACTGTGTGTCGATCGGGACTCAAATGATGCTCTCGCGCCGAATAACGGGCCGCGTGACGTCACACACATAGTGATGTGCAAGACACGGAATTGAATTTAAATCTTATACAGCATGTCAACGAATAATAGTGCTACTACGTAATAATTAAAATGCTAGTTTTGTAGATCAATCGGTGTGAAATGTGTTTTTACATGTTATTTTAATGTAAATTTGTATCAATAAATTGTGTTAATTATTAAAAATGTACGTACAACGTTACATTACCCGCCTCGCCACGGAAAGGGTTTTACCCTGAAGGAAAAACCCGTGCTAAAACTTAACTTGTGACTCACTGTAACGCTAACATTCGATCATCTACATTCGTCTCATTTACTCGTCATTTAAACTAGCAACAACAACAAAGTTATATTATTGTCGCGTCTTTCTATATGATAGGCACCCGTGATACATCGCACGGATGACTATAAAGATCATCACAAGGCTGTCAAGATCGGTAAGGTAATGCACAACTGTTATTGTCGTATTTAAATGGAACGAAAACTACTTAAGGTTATTTGCAAGTTTGAAATCTTTAATGTGCCAAACTCCTAAATTTTTGCCGGACATGTCTTCCAAAACATACACTAGAGGAGATCGTTTCTCAACTATACGACACTTGATGAATTTGGGTGCAAATTTTTTAGTAAAATACTTGTCCTTGTCACTAAGTACAAAGGTACGTTTAAGAACTAAGTCACCTACATTGAAATCAGCTGGTCTCCTACGCAAGTTATAATGTGCAGTGTTTTTTACATGTGCCTGCCACAGTAAAGCCTGCACATCATCAAACACAGAAGCCAGACAACCAAGGTTTTCCGCGTATAAGTCGCGTGGTAGGAATAAAACTTCGTCTCCTAGGTCTGAATCGGTATAATGAGATCCGCACAAAACCAACTCTCTACCGTACACAAGAAAAGAGGGTGTGTAACCGGTGGCTTCATTGACAGAGTTGTTAATGGCAAATTGTACCTTGGGAATAAAAGTGTCCCAGGATCTGTGGTCGTTGCCAACCAGCGTAGAAAGACAGGAAATCAGGGTCTTATTTGCGCGTTCCGCATTGTTAATTTGCGGAGTATACCGTGGTGTGAAGAAAACATTAGGAACTCTATACTTTTTAAAAAAGGCATCAGTAGTAGAACTAATAAAGTAACTAGCGTTGTCAAGGAAGATCGTTTGCGGAACGCCATGAACTAAAAATATAGAATCTTCTAATATTTTAACCACTGATTCCGACGTTGCGCGACGCAATGGGAAGATATGGCAGAATTTTGAGAAGCAGCAAGTTATAACTAACATGTAACTATTTTGTTTTCTTGTAACAGGAAGGGGACCTACAAAATCAATCGCAATCATCTGGAATGGCCTCGAGCATTGCTTCGGCCTACCCATTTGACCCAATGTAGTGTGATTTTGCGCCTTATAAGACTGACAGGTCGAGCAAGAGGTCACGAAATTCACGACATCTTGGTGCATACCAGGCCAGTAGTACGTTAGAGACAACCGCCTATAAGTTTTGAAAATGCCCAAATGTCCTGCTGTCGGCTCTGAGTGGTGCTCCTGGATGATTTTCTGTCGAAAATTACTTGGAACAACCTCCTTCCACGCGAACTCTGCAGTTAACTGTGCTGTACTCTTAGATGTCGATTTGGAAAGTCGAAATAAGGAATTATTTTTTATTTGGAAATTAGGATAGTTACTTGGATTGTTGAGACAGCCGTTATAAATATCTTTGTACCAAGTATCGTCTGTATTTAACACAGGATTGGCAAGACTTATGGCCGAAACTGGAACTGCACGCGAAAGAGCGTCGGGAATGACATTGTCCACGCCGCGACGGTGTTTTATTTCAAAATTAAAGGAAGAAAGACGAACGCCCCAACGAGCGAGACGACCTGTGGGATTATTTAGGGAAAGGAACCATTTTAACGCAGAATGGTCAGTGTAAACAGTGAAAGTCCTCCCGTTTTCTAAGTAGCAACGCCAGTGCTCGAGAGCAGTCAGCACCGCAAGTGTCTCGCGTTCAGTAATGCTGTAATTTTTCTCGGCACTGGTAAGCGAACGGCTCATATAGGCGATAGGATGCTCTTTACCATTCATGGTCTGCGTTAACATGGCTCCCACCCCATAGTTACTAGCGTCAGTGTGTACTTCGAATGGCTCAGAATACACCGGGCAAGAAAGAACTGGCGCGGACACCAAGCATTCTTTCAAGGCGTTAAACGCCGCGTCAGCCTCCGGCGTCCACTTGAAAGGAGGGGACTTCTTGCCATTCGAAGTCAACCTGTTAAGGGGACCAGCAACTGTGCTGAAATTAGGGACAAAACGTCGGTACCAGGTAGCGGTACCGAGAAATCGTTTTAACTCCTTACGAGAAGAAGGAGTAGGGAAGTTAATAATAGCTTCTACTTTTTCAGGGTCAGTACGTAAACCGTGGGCGTCGACTACATACCCTAAATATTTAAGTTGACTACGAAAGAACTTGCACTTCTCAAAATTCACCGTAAGATTGGCATTTTTAAGTTTATCTAAAACGCATAGAAGACGAGAGACGTGTTCTTCAAACGTTGAGCTGATGATAATAATGTCATCAAGGTAAGCAAAAGTCTTGAAATCCATATCAGCAAAGAGTAAATCTACCAGACGCTGTTGAGTAGCAGGTGCGTTAGTCAACCCGAAAGCAGTAGTTTTAAAACGTAAAGTGCCTCTGCCTGGTACGTAAAAAGCGGTCTTATCGCGGTCTTCAACTGCAATGGGAATTTGCCAAAAAGCCTTTGATAAATCGACGCTTGATAAATATTTGGCGTCACGAAGGTTGTCTAGTATTTCAGCTACGTACGGTAAATTGTAAGCATCGCGCTTAGTTACAGCGTTTAGCTTCCTACTATCGAGACAAAACCTTGGTTGCCCGTTCTTCTTGCTAACGATAAGCACCGGAGAAGACCAAGCGCTCTCACAATGTTCCACTACATCTAATGAAAGCATTTCATCCACTTGCTCTATTAAAATTCGCTGCTTTTCAGGAGACATGCGATAGTAACGCTGTCTGATAGGCTGAGCATCACCAGTGTCTATATGATGGGAAATTAAATTGGTTCTACCTAGACCTTTTTCCTCTGTAGAGATAGACTTAAATTGAGCTATTACATTATCTGCAATGGACTTTTGCGAATGTAAAAGATTGTCATAAGAGTGAATGAAAGTTTCATCAATGTTTACTTTAACCTCCGCTAACGAAGTGCCTGACAAGGTGATGCTACCCAAGTACTTAGGACAAATATGAAAAGTACGCCAAAAGTCAATGCCTAGTATAACGGGAGTTTCAACTTGCGGAACTACGTAAGCTTTGATGATATGAAATTGACCCTCAAATGAGACTGGCAAATTAACGAAACCTAAACTTTTAAGATTTTGACCACCAGCGGCTACCATATTAATGTGATTATCCTGGTGTAAGGTGCAGTCTGCAAATAATAAATGACTATTGTTGCCTAAAATAGTAACTGCAGCACCGGAATCAAGCAAGCCACAGGCGTCAATGTTGTTAATTTTTATATTTACATAAGGCCTAGGATCTGTTGAAGGTTTCTGTTGCAGAATTGTAGAAATTTTGTAAGTAGAGGTAAATTTTGTAATAAATTCAAGCCAAGTTTCCCAATCTTGCTTGTCAAAATTACCACAATTCTGCCTAGCTAGTTTTTTGGCATTTTATTACAAACTGGGCAATCCGGAAATTTAACGTCCTTCATACCACATTTAAAACAAAATATATCACGACTAGCCGGGCACTGACGGATATGATGCACGTTAGAGCGACATCTAGGGCAATACGGTACATTTTTATTAGTACCGACCGCATGAACATAACTTTGTTGTTGTCTACTAAAATTATTTTGATTGTAGTTATTAGAATTGTTTGATTTATTAAAATTCCTATTGGGTGTGAAGTTTGGGTGTTTATTAAAAGTGCTTGAAGAGCTATTATGTAATTTATTTGCATTTCTGCTACTATCCTTTGAGTAAGCAAACTCAGGTGCAAGTGTATCTGATGTTACTCTGGGCGGTTCCTGAAATTGTGCAAGGCGTGCCTGTATAGCCTCATAATTACGACATAGCGAACGTAAAGCGTCAACGGATGCAATTTGAGAAGCAGAAGCTAAAGTGCTAGCGTAGCAAGGCCTGATATTGTGAAGGATGATTTCGAGTTGTTCGTCTTCCGGAACTGGCTTGGATAAACGCGAAAACATTCCATTCATAATCGAGAGATAAATGGTAATATTTTCGCGCTCCCCTTGCGTACGAGACCGTATTTCAGCTTTGAGCCGGTAGTCATAATCGGTTTGATCGAAATCTTCCTTCAATCTATCCGCTAACTCCGTCCAAGAGCTCACGCTGTCTTTTACAGACCGATACCAATGCAGCGCATCGTCTTGAAAAATTTCAGTAGCAAAACTAATAATTTTGTGTGCAGGTGTATTTCTAGCCTCTATAAATTCGTTAACACGCTGTATAAAAGAGCGAACACAAGTTTTACCATTAAATTTTAATTTTGATAAATCGGCAGAGCCCCTGTCACACGTTACTGAAATTATATTTTGCAATTCTGGTGCGGTAGACCGCGACTCACTTGCAGAATCGCCCCCCGCACTAAAAGAGGCACAAGGTGCCTTAGTTTGGAGGGTAGCTAGCTTTTGCGAATACTGCTTGAAAGCTTTGACTACCTCATCATATTCTTTCTTAATGTCGTCGCTACGCGTTATCCTTATGATTCTATTATTCAAATGATTAAGCATATTTTGAGTTCTCATAAGTGACGGTACATTAGGTGAAGAAGGATCGGTTGCATCTAAATTCAATTTAATTTTTGTAAGTACATCAAAACAACCCTTAAGATCCTCCCTAACGTCAATCGAGGACTCCAATATGTGCTCGGATGGAAGCTCTGGTGCTAATTTAAGGATCTGTTTACGTAACTCTTCTACAGAAGATGCAGCAGTAGCTCCTCTAATCCGAACCTCATATTCGAGTTCCGACTTCTGCAGAGACAGATACTTGATGGGGAACATGATCAAGCAGAATAATTTAAAAAAAATAACGGAATAAGTGGTGATTAAAAAAAATGCAGGTATCTGCGTTTAAAAAAAAAACCCGTTCTCCGTTCTGTTACAAATAATGAAACTACTTGGAACGTCTGGTTTTTTCCTTTTGTATTAGTAAAAATAAAAAAACAAGTTAGTTGCAACGAAAAAAATAAAATTTGCTACTAATGTGTACCACCAAACAAAAAAACACGATACAAGATCAAGGTATGTGAAAATTAACGTTAACAATTTCAATTGATCTTAAAAGTGTACCGTTTTTAGTTAAAAAAAAAAATGAGGGTAGGTTGAAATTTAAAATTGAAATTTTGAATACAATGCAAGAAACGGTTAATAATTAACGGTTACTGTTGAACTGTAGTGAAAATTTGAAATTTAAAAGCTATAACCGCAGCGCATGAACACCCGCAACACCCAACGGGAAACAGATGCGTTGCCGAAATTTTGAGGACTAGGTGAAATGCCTCAAGTGCCCAGTAAATATACCGGCTATCTTACCCTCCTTACCGTTGCACAACAATGCAAGCACTGCTGCTTATCGGCAGGATTAATGGGTAAGACGGTGGTCCTGACCCGGCCGAACCCTGCACAAGGTTCTACCACCCAGAAAAAACAACAAAGAAATTAATTTTACAGATGAGAATAAAAAAAAAAAATTCAAAAATAACCGTTATAAGGTACACCTTAGCAGCTGCAAAAAACCACAAAAACAAAAACAATAAAGCACGTTTTACAAAAATAAGCCACAAACACACACTAACTACAAGCAAAAAGAATAATGGGAACCAGATTTTTCTTGCGTACTAGAACCACGTTACAAGGCGCCAGTGTCACACTGTTTGGGTTTTGCGCCCACCCCCCAGGAGGAGAAGTGAAACAAAATAGTGTGATCAAACTAATTTATTTAAACCCGAAAGCCAGCTCAACGGTAATAGTTAAAAAAATACAAATGTGGGTAAATTTAAATTTCGGGTGTGGTCCGACACTAGTACGCAAGATAACGGAAAATACAATTCCTATTATTCTTTTCACTAGCACTTCCCTGCACTGTAGCCGATGATGAAGAAGGGCGCTGGTCCGTGGGTGTAGGGTACGACACCCCAACGGCGGGCCGTCGCTCTGGCCGAAGTGTAGGAAAATGACGGGATGAAAGGTGGGCCCCCAAAGAGCCAACCCGAACCTGGGACCCTGGAACGCGCCAATGACGGGTGTTACACACGATCCAGGTGATCGGTGAACAGCCACGGCAATTAGGCTAGGAAAGCACTATCGTAGTTGTGCTGCCGTGCCTGTTCACAATCAGATACGGAGATTACATTTAATTACGAAAAGCAAAGCAATAATTAATTATTGGGGAAGGAATTTACTTTTATCAAAATGCGTGGGTAGAATGGAAATGATTTGCAATTATCACACTCGGAAATTCATGCAGCGCTGGGTCAAGCACTATGGCGAGGCTCATTAGCCGCATAAAATAGCCAAAGAATGATAAGTTGCGAAACTACAATTTCCCAAGCATTTAAAAACACATATAAAGGAAAAACATCTACAACTAGCTAATACGCAGTTAGTTAATCACCACTTACCCGAGATTGGGGTTCACAGTTGCACCGTAACAATTTTAATTAAAATTAATTAAATTAAAAACACAGGCTAGTGCTAAGGACGACTGCTGTCGGTTACGAGAAACGTATTAGGACCGAAAGTGCCGTGCGCTCGCCTCTGCGCCGAGAAAGAGACTGTGTGTCGATCGGGACTCAAATGATGCTCTCGCGCCGAATAACGGGCCGCGTGACGTCACACACATAGTGATGTGCAAGACACGGAATTGAATTTAAATCTTATACAGCATGTCAACGAATAATAGTGCTACTACGTAATAATTAAAATGCTAGTTTTGTAGATCAATCGGTGTGAAATGTGTTTTTACATGTTATTTTAATGTAAATTTGTATCAATAAATTGTGTTAATTATTAAAAATGTACGTACAACGTACGGTCGAGTACGTAAAACCAAGATTTTCTAATCATTGAATTACAAAAAGCCTCGTGAATTTATGGCATACTTCCCAATTTTACATTACAACAGTCTTCAAAGTTGTGCAAAATGCTTAATGGAGACATTCCTTTTTCCCTGTAACAATTTCTCTCTGCCGTCTTAAATTTCCGTGTTCAGATGGTTTATTCAGTATTATTTATGCGGCAGAATACGAGATTTATAAGTCTGTGTTTTTATTTTTGCAATGATGTTATTAGAATGCCTGCTATTCTCGCGTATTCAATGTCATCATTAAAAAAACTGGCCAAGAGCGTGTCGGACACGCCCGAAATAGGGTTCCGTAGCCAATACGAAAAAATCAAGTCATATTTTTCTAAGGATTTCGTATTTTGTACTGAATATTTCAAGTTTAGATATATTTTGCGAGCTTTGCGGTGAAAGAAAACATCGTGAGGAAACCTGAGGAAACCAATGGTGCGTGTGAAGTTATGAATATTTTATTTTAAGATGTCGGAATAATACATGCCGCAAGTTACCTTAATATCCAAAATTAAACATTTCAAAATTCAATAACATCTTTAGCAAAGAATCCGACATCATAAAATAATCTTAACTTTAAAACTTTAACTTAAAAAAAAAACTTTAAAAATAATTTTTAGTTATAATCCTTTATAGATTGTATTTAGCACATTTACAATTTAAGGAAACTGTAGGTCTTATGTTAATCATAAGTATTTCTGTACTCATTCTTGTATACGACCGTTTGTTTCTCTTCTCAATAAATAAAATAAATAAAAAAAAAGTTCCCAATCCGCGCTGGGCCCGCGTGGGAACTATGGCCCAAGCCTTCTCATTCTGAGAGGAGACCTATGCCCAGCAGTGGGACGTATATAGGCTGAGATGATGATGATATGCTATTAACTCTTAAATTCCTTATAGTTCTCAAGAAAACTTAACCGCTATAGTTTTCCTTGTAAGTTTGATATACTTACTACCATCCTGAATTTTATAAAATTTTTATTTTACCACTTTGTCGGGTGACTGTAAATTATATCCATGACAAATTACAGCTTTCTAGTTCTTACGGTCTCTGAGCTTAGCCGCGGACAGACATGGCGAAACTACAAAGTAATACGTTTACTTCTCACAGGGCCACGTTTTTCATTGGAGTTTAAATATTGTACAGTATCTCAAGATACTCACACCTTGGTTGCGCAGTCTTAACCCACAACATGTACGTCAACAAGTCACAACATTTCTGTATTTTTTTATTTCCCAACATATTTATTCGGGTCCCTAAATCCCAATCGAATATCTGAATGTGATCGCAGTAAATCGGTTAGCAGGTATCCTTTGGGGAAATTCGGGAAGGAATGGACCAATCACATCGCGCCATTAGAGCGGTCATGATTGACAGACCAATCGCGAGAGGGTATTCAAAAATAGATAACCATTTACCGTGACCGTTCCAATAAGTTAACCAGTTAACTACAGAGATACAAGTAGGTTTATTTAATTTGTTAAAAAATTATCAACTAATGGTTCAACGTGATGTCGCCTTATTTGACAGTCTACCTAAGAGTTTGAAAAACTAAGTTATTATTTTTTCTGCGGCCTTAACTTAAATTTCTTTTAGCTTTCACCACATACATAGCTCTTTACCTACTCTTTTAGCTTATAAATTCTTATTAGACACAAAAAAACAAACACAATTGAGGGACGTTGACATTGTATACATGTGTTAATTTGGACTTATCATTAAGGAATCTTTAGCAGTCAACCTTTGAGGGGAAATAATGCTACAGTTTGTTTACCTAGGGTTTAACGTGCGCGTAACCATGGTCTGTAATGGTGCGCGTGCGTCGGTCGGCGCCATAATTGTTTACTCGCGTTAATGGTGTTTTAATCCACGAATAAAACACTAATGTTTCATCTCGCGTACACCAACATGTTAAATATAGATCTAGTGTCCGTGTGGCGTGTACACACGTAAATCTCCGCTACACTTCTGCAAAGTTGTATTAAACTGACAGGTTTGTGACGATAATATCGTCAACATAAAATTTAACTAGGACATTTCTGCTACCTAAAACCATTCGGCCTGGCAGATGAGTTTCAAGAAGGTGAGGGCATCAGTCATGGACAGAAACCAATAATGGAATATTTTTCCACTTACCTACCCAATATTAAAAAAAAAACCGGCCAATGGCGTGTCGGACACGCCCGAAATTGAGTTCCGTAGCCATTAGAGAAAAATTAAGTATTGTTTTTCTAAGGATTTTTCTAAGTTTAGGTACAATTTTATACCTTAGGCTGCTATTTACTCTTACACTACTAATAATTCTCAAGTAAACTTAGCCGTTATAGTTTTCCTTGAAAGTTTGATATACTTACTACGATCCTGAATTTTTGACAGACAGACATGGTGAAACTATAAGGGTTCCGTTTTTGCTATTTGGGCTCTGGAACCCTAAAAACATTTTTTTTTTTTATACTACTGGAAGGCAAACGAGCAAGTGGGTCTCCTGGTGGTAAGAGATCACTACCGCCCATAAACATTTGCAAAACCAGGGGTATTTCAGGGGTACAATTTATTTAAAAGTATGTAAGTATCCTTTGTATGCAAGATTCCGAAGATGCGATGGAGGTGTCCCCTCTCCGAAAAGCTAAGAATGTGTCGACACCAAAAAACAAATTTTTATTCGTTATTAAAATATTTTTTAATAAAGGCGTGCAAACAACCCCCTCGTATAAGATAATAAACATATTTCATATTGTTCTTGTAATTAATAATCGCGTGCGTGCTTCGTATGTCATTATTCAACTTGTAATTAATAGTTACTTTGTTTGCCCCAGTTATTACCTAGATCATTTAGCTTTATATTTTTATGGAGGTAGCTCCGGAAAAATGTTTTTCTACGCAACTTTAACCTTGTAGTCGTAGTAGGTATATAAGGGGCTGTTTCACCATCCATTGATTAGTCTTACAGACCGTCTCTATTTGTTTAGTTCGAATAGACTGAGACTACTACTTTATCGTGTCATTTGAAACAAAGTAACGGTTTCCACTTTTAAACTTTCAATATGTTGAAGAGAAACAAATGACGGCATTTAAATTGCCTGGGGGCACGGAAGTGCAGCGTCCAAGTCTTAGTGCCCGGAAGCTGCACTCTCAGAGAGCTTTATTTCTTTTCTACCGTATAAACCTACGGAGAGAATAGGTTGCATAGTAAACTTATATACAAAGTGCTTGAAAAAGATTCATTCATTCAACGACGGCAGAGAACAGGCCCTACACTACGAAGTTCAAAAATCGAACTTCGTCTCGTGCTGTCCCGCTGACGCTTACATTATTTTTCACTTCTCATGCTCTAAAAGTGGGTCAATATAGCCTTACGAGACGGGAGTAAAGTGAGCACTTTACTCCCTAGGGAGTAAAAGTAATTATTTTTTTAATTTACTTCGAGTGACTTAGATAAACTCAAACAGCCAGTTACTTGCAAAAAATAAGTTTGTGTGTGGACCAAATTTAAATAAATGACAAAAATGTTACGTTCTTAGTCTACGTGGTCTTAGTTCTTGCTTATTCCACATAGAAGGTGGCGCCATTCTATTTTTCCGTTTGTGTATGGACCTTTTCATCGATGCAATTTTGCTATGTCTGTGTCTTGGAAAAAAATACTTACCGCGAAAACTTTGACATTGTTGTAGAGCGTAAATCGTAAACGATTAAAATAAATTGATTTTTCTCACAATTTCGTCAAGTGATAGCGAAAATTATGATGTCGAGCAATCAAGGGAAATAATAATAAGAGCAAAAGACATAATTGATAATTTTCTGTCGCCGAAATCTAGAAAGATTTATTTTTATTTTTTTATTTAATCTTTTTATACCAAACTGACTATTTTTTTCTCGCAATCGAAGTGAAAAATAGAGTTTTCATCACGAGACTAAAAGTCAATACAAACCCTCGGATAAATAGCCACCCTCGCTAAAGCTCGGGTGGCTAACAGCCTCGGGTATGTATTGGCTTATTTTAGTCTCTCGATAAAAAATATACTATAATACGAGAGTGAGGGGGATGGTACGATACGAACTTCGATTTTCGAATTTGAAGTAGCTTAACAGGCTCTGAAACAGAAGCTTCAATACTTAGGGTGGAGTCACATCTATCAGAATCAAATCGCATTTCTTATATGGAAAATCGTTGTTTTGTATGAAGAGACGTCCGCATCAATTCGCCTTTCCGCACCGTTTCAGTAAATGCGTACAAGCGTAGCAACCCATTTGGCGTGAAGGATGCTTATTCAAGTACAAGAGTATATTATTATGGCAAAATTAACAATCGTTATGGAAAATATTCAGCCGTAGGACGTCCACTGTTGGACATAAGCCTCCCCCATAGACCTCCAGTTGCTTCGGTGATGATGATGATGATGATGATGATGGAACATATTGCAAAAATGTTGGCATAACACCTGTTGACCATGTAACCCACTTTTGTGCAAATAAACTTTAACTTTGACTTTGAAATAGCAATGGTTTGCTTTTAGTTAATGGGCGTTCCAAAAAACTATTTTGACGGACATTTATCTTAATTATTATTCCCAAAACGGCATTAAATCCGACTTTAGACTTGCAAGAAAAATTGTGCAAGTTGCATTACATTGCGGCGCTCGATTGACCATGACAGACTCGTTTACTTTACAGCCTCGCAATGTAATGCAACTTGCACGATTTTTCTTGCAAGTCTAAACTCCGCTTAAGGCCCATTGTCAGCGACAATGACGGCGGGTTACGGATGATTCTGTAGAACGGCAACAGTAAGAAAATAATTCTGAGAAAAAAAGAACAAAAACCCTTTTCCACCGAACGCTGTCACGAGAGTAAAAAAAAAGACAAAGAATTTATAAAGAAACAAAGGCTTCTTCATTCATTGAATCTGTTATTTTCACATTAAAAGTATCGTTACCGATAAATCAAAATCCGAAACAATGACGGATATCCTTATCAAACCTTTTTCGCGGTAATCGGATAAATCATCGACGGCCTTGTAAGCGGCTTGCAAATCTAATCTGTCAAAAATGGGTACAGTTAATGACAGTTCACATTATCTTTGACGAGGACTACCCAAAAATCACAGACATAGAGTTAGGCGAAATACATAAAGATCAGTAATTCTGAGACAAGATACGTTTTGGACTATTTTGTTGAACATCGTGTTTTTGTTTTCATGGTAAGTAAAAGAAAGAACAAGTTTTTTTTTAATTCAAAAACAATTACACGTGCTTTTTAAATTAAAAACGGAATCCTCATACTAGCGATAGCGCTATTAGGATAGCCGTCCGTCATTTTACTCAAAAACTATAAAACATACTACAATACTAAATACTAAAATGACTATAAGAATATCCCTTGAGCTGCCGGAAAATTTTGAACTGGGCAAGCAATTAAGAAAGCATTTCTAGCTTCTGCCAAGGCAAATACTAAAATAATAATTACTTTAACTTCTAATTTAAATTTAATTTACTGTCTCAATTTAAACTTGTACCTACACATTAACGATGCCTTAGTTGGTTATTTTCTTTTCAAATTATTTCTTACTCTGAAGATTACCAAAATGTACCTAAAAATACTGTGAATGACTGTAGAACCTTCCTTTTTAAGCACCTTATTTGATAATAAGTTTCTCTTTATTCAAGTTTAGTGTATGTAGTAAAAAAATATTAAAGTTGTAAAATATTTATATAATTTATAAGACTTGTATAGCAAAAAACATGTCATTTTTCTTCTATTTGTTTAAGTTATTCATTAAAAGTTGGATTCTTTGCTCTGTTATTTTAAAATATTTCAAACCACGACCGACATTGTGTTCGTTTAATAATAACTAAGGACTTAAAACATACATACAAGAAGTTGATATCACAATATGAATAAAGTCTGGTATTTTAAATTGCGACTAACATTTTGCTCTCAAACTTCTCGTACTTTATTAGGTTGAGCTTACTGTATGTATTTAGAGAAATGGTATATATATCACGATGTAAAAGCTTTTAGAAATATGTTTCAAGAAAACGGAGCTTTAGTTAAGAAAACTTAATTGATTCCTTTGTGTTACGAAGGTTAGTTTTTTCTTTTTTTTATAAATTCTTACCATGTTGGTGGAAAACAGGCATGCGGCCCGCCTGATTATGTTAAGCAATAGAAATTTATAGAAACTAAATGGGTAACTTTCGTAACACAAAGGAATCAAGTCAGTTTCGAAATAACAATTGACTAATATAATTGCTATTTTAGTTCACTGTTAAAATAAAGTAGATAAATCCTATTGGATTCCCTGAACAAAAATTTAATTTCAGTTAAGTATTTCGACATCTCTGAGAGCGCTAACAAGGTTCGTCACCTTTCAGTTGGAATTTTATAAATTTAATCAAAATCTTCTAAACATATTTGCTTATTTTTAATTTATAGAAGTTAATTGTAACGTTACGAACAATTTGGTCTTTTTTTCTACTCGCATATTCTTTGACTATTAAAGTAATACATAATGTTTTTGTAGCCAATAATATTTAATTTTATAGTGATGTACCGTGTCCGATTTTAGAATAGTGCTCATTTATCTCTTTTCATTCAATAAAAGGTTACTAAGCGACCTGATACTTTTGCTTAGGTACCATAACATTTAGGTAATTTTATATTCATCATCATCATGTCAGCCGAATGACGTCCACTGCTGGACATAGGCCTCCCCCAAGGCTCTGCACTCAGACCGTTTCTTGTGCTTTTCGCATCCACCGCGATCCCGCGATCTTAACCACGTCGTCGCTCCATCTTGTTAGAGGCCTACCGACAGCTCGTCTCACGGTCCGCGGACGCCATTCGAGAACCTTTATAATTTTTTATAGAATTTTATATTACATTTAGATAATATAATATTTTAACACAACATCATTTATAATTTATTTTAAGCTGCGGCTTCTCTATTTTAGATATATCTTTAGGTACCAGAACCTTTAGCTACACCTTTTTTGGGTTCCGTAGTCCACTAGGAACCCTTACAGTTTCGCTACGTTTGTCCGTCTCTCTGTTTGTCTGTCTGTCTGTCCGTGGCTAAGGTCAGAGACCGTTAGTACTAGAAAGCTGTAATTTGGCATAATATACATATCACGCCGACAAAGTGCCTGAATAAAAAAAACTAATATTTTTTTTATGGTAGGACCTCCCATAGACGTAAAGTGGGGGTGATTTTTTTTTTCTCGATTGACCCTTTGGTGTGGGGTATCGTTGGATAGGTATTTTAAGACCAATGGCGAGTTGCCAGGAAGATTTTTCGATTCAGTGATATGTTTGTGAAATATTCAACTTTAAAGTGCAATTTTTCATTAAAATGGCTACGGAACCCTATCTTGGGCGTGTCCGACACGCTCTTGTTTGTTGTTGTGGCGGTCAAGTGGAAAGGTCAGTGGAAGGCAGTATGTCATTATAATTAATAAGCTAGTAAAGATGTAATTTTACCTGCAAAGACATCGTTTCATCCCGGTGCACCTTAACTGAAACAACAAAACAAAGTATTACATACGTATTGATTTTGATTTCCTTTCGACTGCCATAATCTTATAAGTCATAATGTAATGTTTGTCATAATTATTGTTAGTTATAATTATTTTTCTCGCTGAAACCGTATATATTTTTCATAGATTTTTAAATGGTCACCTGTCTAGGTTGAGAAGGTTAGGTTGGGTTCGTCTTATAACAATTCTGAAAATATTTAGAGAAAAAAAGAGTTACCTTTGTCAAACATTACATTATGACTAACAATTTTCTACCAGTCGATATAGACCCAATAAATTTATTTTCCCTCTATAACTTTTTCTGTTTTGGGCTGTTTTTTTTTAAATTATTGTTATTGTTTAAGACGGTCAACAGTAAAATATTCTCAAGAAATAGCCTGTTACGGAGTTTATGTAGATATAACAATATAGTTTATTGATTTATTTGTTTAACTTATTGTACTGAATCACGAGTATCATACTTATGTTATAAATGCGAAAGTTTGTGTGTCACGCAAAAAAGTCTGGACGGATTTAGATGAAATTTGGTATGTAGATAGCTGGACATCTGGAATAACACATAGACTACTTTTTATCCCGATATTCGCGCAATATATTTTGTTACATCCCGGAATTACAAGTCAACTGCTGTATCTAATGATTGACGCGTGCGAAGCCCCGGGCAAACACTAGTTTACACATAAAATTACTGGCAACAGTTAGTAGAAATTAATTTGGAAATAACTTAAGCGAAAACCGTCCAGGGAAATAATACTAAAGTACAAACGAAAACGTACTCCAAACGATTCCTCCAGAAAAATGAAGATATACTGTTACACTCAACTCTTACTAAGTGGACTTTAATACCTCGTTAACCTTTATAAGCTCGACTTCATAAAGAGCCAGTTTGATGTAAGAGCGCCCGTTGTTCGGAAAGAAAGATAATTACTTTATAAAAGGTTGTAATAAAAAGTTGTTTAATATTATCATGATAAATTCAGCAGCCGACTTGCACTTGACCGGTTTTTAGGGTTCCGTACCTTAGTCGGCTAAAACGAAACCATTATACAATAGGACCACATTGTTAAAATTAGTTTTTGGAGATTTTTTGTACTTTTTAATTCAACTCCAAATTTTGTTACTTTTACGGTCATTTCGTAAAATCCACATCGAAAATACAAACTGAAACATAGATGCACAGAAAAACCAGAAAAAGAGATCAGCGCTGGGAATCGAACCCAGGTCTTCAGTATTCCGTGCTGCGTGCTATACCGCTACACCACCACAGAACAGGAGTACAGACACAAATTTCTTCTATGCACCACATATCTCAGTTTGTTTGTTCCTTATTTAGTCACTTAGGCAGCAACACAGCAGTAGCAGAAGCAGCGGTTAGTCCCGATGGGGTGCTGAAAGTTTCTCGATGAGGGTTAAAGCATAGATGTCGCTAGTGTCGCTGCTTAAGAGAAGTTTCCCTGCCGGCCGCGCGGCCGCGTTAGGTATTCGTTTGGGATATTGCTGTCTTTATAAACGATTATATCATGGACAGGGATATTTGGAAATAATTCCGATCCGCACTAGCGATCCCTTCAAATAGTGAACCTACTGTGTTAAAAATAAAATTGTGTTAAATACTTGTAATGTATAGTAGATAGATGTCATTTATAAATATTGTGAATCTGTTTTTTAAAAAAAAAAATACCTCGTTGAGTTTCTTGCCGGATTCTTCTCAACAGAGGTTTTTTTCCGAACCGGTGGTAGATTAAAAAATGACGTGTAAAAGTGCCCATTGCGGCCTATTTGCTGAATAAATGATTTGACTTTGACTTTGACTTATCGCTCGTGACATAAGCGCTCGCAGCCGTCCCCCCCATGCACATCCCCTCCCGCTTCCCGCTAATGTATATCGAGATAGCTGTAGGCTGTAGTATTATTATATTATACGGAAAGTATAGCACAGAAATCAATGATATTTTACAATCAAGATCTCCATTATATTTTCTTTGCCTGCGGTTTATTCAATTTTTGTAAAAATGCTTTAATAGTCTGTAATTCTCGTGCAAAGTCGACATCTTTTTTTTCCGACTTTTGAGCTCCTAAATCAACGTAACGAAAAGATACGTCATTAAAAACGGGTTTCCATTTTAATGACTGATTTTTGTCTTTTAATTGCTCTGCAAACTTTTACCTGGTATTTTTTATTTACTACAATTTTTAAGCGTTACCATACACAGGCCTCCTCTCAGAATGAGAGGGTTTGGGCAGTAGTCCCCACGCGGGCCCAGTGCGGATTGGGAACTTCACTCACACCATTGAATTGCTTCGCAGGTTTGTACAGTTTTCCTCACGATGTTTTCCTTCACCGTAGAGCTTTTGGTAAATTTCAAATGAAATTCCACACACGGATTTCGAAAAACACAGAGGTGCGAGCCGGGGTTTGAACCCGCGATTCTCTGCTTGAGAGGCCATAGGTCGAACCACTCGGCCACCACGGCTTTAAATAGCATTAGTGAACTTTAATACAAAATCGCTAATACCTCGCAATCGGTCTCTGGACAGACGAAACAACAGTTTGTAAACAGATAAAAAATAATACCTACTGTCATTAACTAAGTAAGTTCGATTGGTAAACGCCATTAAGGCATTAGGTTTGACGGCTGTCAGATTCCATCGGGCTTCACTGGCATTAATTTTACTTCTCTGACAGGCTTTTAAGATCTGTTTACGATCTCTTGGTAATTTCATAGACTGCGTGTTTTTTTTAATTTCCGTTACATCAAGGGGACAATTTACAGGTCAAATTAAATTAATATCTCTGAGATACTAGTGGCCTAATCTTATTGTTTAAAAACTTATTAAGAGTTAAGATAATTAATCAGTGAAATTTATTTATTCATTAGTTACATATCACAAAATAAACTAAAACAAAACTACAGCTAAAATAATATAATAATTAATAAGATAATTAATTATTAGCTTAAAAACAACGTAAAGGTCCTTAATTTATGACGTTTTTTCAAAGTCCATTACAAATCCGTTTTAATTCACACCTGAAAGAAAGTTAAACATGTTGATTTTTAACAGTACGCCAAACTGTAAAACAGGTTCGATTCCCGGTCGGGGCAGATATTTGTATGTATTTAAGTATGTATTTATCTTTAGTAAAAGTATGTTTATCGATTGCCTAGTACCCATAGTACAAGCTTTGCTCAGTTTGGGACTAGGTCAATTGGTGTCAAGCGTCCACGATATTATTATTATTCATCATCATCATCATCTCAGCCTATATACGTCCCACTGCTGGGCACAGGCCTCCTCTCGGAATGAGAGGGCTTGGGCCATAGTTACCACGCGGGCCCAGTGCGGATTGGGAACTTGTTTTTATTTGCGGATTGGGAAATTATTATTATTAAATGAAATAAATTAGTAAAACTAAGTATTCATAATTTTATACTCTTAGATGAATGATTGGTCTCGCGCTCGCTCGACTAGATACCGCCGGCGTACTTGTCAAATGAAGCAACAAATAGTACGCCGAAATCGGCGTACCTGGCTCCAACCCGGCTCAGTCGCGTTGCAGACTGTGCGTAAGGTGCGCCTCCGAATGTTTTGCTAAATTTTGGTCATAAACCGAATTAAAATGCCAGTTTGCGCAGTTAAACTGTGTAAAAATAATACTTCCAAAAATAAGAAGGACACTGGGATCACATACCATCAGTAAATATCGTATAATTTCGAAATTACAAAATAAATAACATGAACCCGAAACGCCATTCAGTGTTGCCGCGTACACAAAAATCAAATCCCCGTGGTTGAGATTTTAATCAATTGAATTTTTTATTATCATCATTTAATAACTTATTTTATTTATCTAAAGTAATTATTATATATACATAACCTAGTTCTATATTATTTAATGTTTATCTTTGTAATATATATGTCGGCGGCCGATCGTAAAATCCGCCAGATCACGAAATTCCTAGGCATATCGTGAAATGGCGCCATTTCATGAATTGGCTAAGGGACATGCGCCATATCGTTCAAAACTCACCGTTTGACGGTTTGCCTAGTGACGTTTAGGCAGATCATGAAATTCCTAGGCATATCATGAAACGCCGCCATTTCATGATTTGGGTAGTTTAGGCAGGTCATGAAATTCCTAGGCATATCATGAAACGCCGCCATTTCGTGATTTGGCTAGTTTAGGCAGATCACGAAATTCCTAGGCATATCGTGAAACGCCGCCATTTCATAATTTGGCTAGTTTAGGCAGGTCGTGAAATTCCTAGGCATATCATGAAACGCCGCCATTTCATAATTTGGCTAGTTTAGGCAGATCGTGAAATTCCTAGGCATATCATGAAACGCCGCCATTTCATAATTTGGCTAGTTTAGGCAGGTCGTGAAATTCCTAGGCATATCATGAAGCGCCGCCATTTCGTGATTTGGCTAGTTTAGGCAGATCACGAAATTCCTAGGCATATCGTGAAATGGCGCCATTTCATGAATTGGCTAAGCGACATCCACCATATTGTTCAAAACTCACCGTTTGACGATTTGCCTAGTGACGTTTAGGCAGATCACGAAATTCCTAGGCATATCATGAAGCGCCGCCATTTCGTGATTTGGCTAGTTTAGGCAGATCACGAAATTCCTAGGCATATCGTGAAATGGCGCCATTTCATGAATTGGCTAAGGGACATCCGCCATATCGTTCAAAACTCACCGTTTGACGATTTGCCTAGTGACGTTTAGGCAGGTCATGAAATTCCTAGGCATATCATGAAAGGCCGCCATTTCGTGATTTGGCTAGTTTAGGCAGACCATGAAATTCCTAGACATATCATGAAACGCCGCCAAATCATTTCTGGCACTTCGCCGGCAATTGCTGCGGCGCGCTCGCTTCGCTCGCTCGGCTCGTGCGTAGTGGTCACAATTCATACTAACCACTCCACGCTTCGCTCGTCGTACCTATTTTTTTCTTTTTTTCAGCATATCACGATATGCCCGGTATAAAGCTAGGAATATCGTCGAATGCGTTGGTCTAATCGATCTGCCGTATTGTTTCTCAGGCACATCGTGATATGCCTGGACAACTTTTAGGCATATCATTTAATGGCGCCATTTCATGATGTGCCTAGGAATTTCGTGATCTGGCGGATTTTACGATCGGCCGCCGACATAATACATCCTTTGAAAGTGAATTATTCGACCAAAAATGTAGATGTATTGAAAAATGTTTTTTTTTTTTTACCCATTTTCATGAAATGTTAACTTTTTACCTGACTGCCCGAAGGAGGGTTATGTTTTTCGAGCGTATGTATGTATGTCATCATATCAATAACTCAATACCAACAACAAGGTACCTTTTCCCAGATAACGCCACGTATTATTATTAAAAGTGAGGCCTAATCATTGATATACCTACATACCTACCATTTTTCTACAGTAAAAACCTACGCCAAAACGAACAACATATTAAAACATTCACTTTTAATTACTTGTTAATTTCTAAGTATTTCCCAAGATACATTTTATAACCAGTAACTTAATAGACCACAGCATAATATATTTTCCCAATACTTCGGGTAACAGTGGAGCAGCTGGCAACCCAATTCGTCACGCACACTAGCATCCTTGCAAATTGTCTTACACCGTTCTTACACACACTACAATATTGAGTTGCCTCATTCACGGAACTTAAAATTTTAGGTAGGGGGGTATCTAGTCGAGCGAGCGCGCGAGACCAATCATTCATCTAAGTTTATACTCTTGTTTAATAATCAACCTACTGTTTTTCCCGAAAAACATATATTTTTTAATTAGACGTAAAAGTTAATTATCAGGTAGTTCTTTGATGAACTGAGCCGTCCGACGAAGTTAATGAAAATAGAAAAAAGCGATGTAGACATAAAGTATATTCTAGTCTTAATTTAGCATTTTTCATTTATACCTACACTATGTACCTATTTCTGTGGGTTGGGTGTACCTCTATAAAAGCGGGGCAAAGTGAATATCATTTTTTAAGGGCTCGGCTTTTAGCGCATTTATTCATCATCATCATCAGCCGGAAGACGTCCACTGCTGGACAAAGACCTCCCCCTTAGAACGCCACAATAAACGACAACTCGCCACTTGCATCCACCGGTTTCCCGCAACTCTCATTTAACGCATTTATTGCGTTCATTTAATCCATTGCTGTATCATTACTATGTAGTATAGCTTTAGTTTTGAAACTCTGTGTAAGATATTAGGGGACTTACCCTATAAATCATATACCTACTTACTGCAGAAACACTATTAGATATCTATAGTTAATTAGAAAGACCAAAATCGCAATGTCCCCTCTAAAAACAAAATAAACTCTATGCTATCGTCACCATATTGAATCCATCATTTTCTTTTGTAGATATTAATCCATACTAATATCCATATCCATAATCCATACTAATATCCATATCCATAATCCATACTAATATTATAAATGCGAAAGTAATAATATTATAAATGCGAAAGTAACTCTGTCTGTCTGTCTTTCTGTTACGCTTTCACACCAAAACCGCTGAACCGATTTGGATGAAATTTGGTACAGAGATAGAATAGACCTTAGGGAAGGACATAGGCTATCTTTTATCGCGAAAAAGAGGCTTTAAGGGGTTAAAATAGGGGGTGAATGTTTATATAGTGGAAGTTCGTCGCTGTCGAAGATAAAACTATGAAACTTGGCATTTAGGCATACTATCCATATCCATACTAATATTATAAATGTCAAAGTGTGTTTGTATGTCTGTATGTTTGTCCGTCTTTCACGCCGTAACGGAGCGACGGATCGACGTGATTTTTGGCATGGAGATAGATAGTTTATGGGCCCGAGAGTGATATAGGCTACTTTTTATCCCGGAAAAATGCACAGATCCCGAGGGAACAGCGCGCGATAACCGAATACCACGCGGGCGGAGCCGCGGGAAAAAGCTAGTAATAATAATACATTCATTTATTTCAGGCAATTTGGCCCATACAATAAATACCTTACAGACTAACATACATATTTATAATTAATTATACTTAAAACTAATTAGGTGACAAAACGGCGTGACCCCGTTGAGTCACCGTCCCCGGTGTCGCAGTCATCTGCGGCATGGTCCCCCGGAACCGAAGACGCCGTGTTCCGGCGAACACGGCGTCTTTCGGCCAGAAGGCGGCACTCGCGATGGTCCCCATCAGCAGCCGCGGCACGCGCACCACAAACGAGCTGAAGTGCACGTAGTGGCGCGACTGCAGCTGGAACACCCTCAGCGTGTATCCGCTCTTCCGGCGGACGTATTCCACCACATCTGCGACTGCGACGGTGTGATGCAGACGCGACACATACAGTGTAATGCAGATGACTGTGCGCTTATAGGTAGAAATTAAGATAAATTCTTGACTCAATCAATATCCTTCTTCCTGCAACTTTATACGACCAAATCAACTAAGCCAAGAAACGCGATCTAGAACAAAGTAATCGTATATCGAAATGGCCTGTTCCCTCACTAGGCAAACAGGAGGACACAAACAGAATTTCTCACTGTGTACCGAAGTGACGCGCGCGCAAAGTAAACGGATAGTGTTGTTAGAAGGCTTGGCCGAAACCGAAGGTGACACTGGTTCTAAGTAATATCTTTTAGCTTTTACAAGATTAGCATAATCGAAGTATAAGACGTTATTTGCCTTTATCAGCAGTAGGTTTGCAAAAAAATATATAAAATTTATTTAAAACGAAATTGTTTTTCGATGTCGCCTGACGGGATTCAAACAAGGTACTCCTGATGTCCTAGTAAATCCCACAAACCAACTGAATACCTCAATTCCTTGCATACGCCAAAAGTTGCCGGTGCCATCCTACGGGGTTCGCGATCAACCCATTTTGGAATCGTTCTCAAGAAATTTTAAATATACTTATAAGTTGCTACCAAAATAGGTATGTTGTTGGATGAGAAATAAGAGAGAGGTGGTTGAGAGTTGCGGGAGCGGCTGGCTGTAAGTAGTGAATTATTTGATGTTCTTTGTGGCGTTTGAAAAGGGAGCCTTTGTTGAACAGTAGACGTCTTCTAGCTGATGATGAACAAAAAATTAGGTAAGTACCATTGTAAAATACACTCATCAAAAGTCTCTAGGTATATTTTTTATGTCTAGACAGTTTTGAACATGTCATAGGCACATTATTACTGATTCAAAACATAAAATTACTCTAGGGATAATGAGATCCCAAGATTTTTTTTTGGTGTGTGAAGTTTGCACATTAAGTACAATAGTTACGTCTGGTTTGGCAGAAACCGTTTTCAAACACTAGCAACTGTTTGCCTTGGACCGGTGAGCCCTTTCTTCTGATAAACCTTCCTCTATTTGACGGTTCAGTGTAGTGTAACGATTCCGTGATGGGGTCATAGCTCTAAGAAATATACGATAAATAGCGATACATTTTTCTTCAAACAATCTTTGTTTCATGTTTGAGAGTCACACTGTCCAGAGGGATGTTCTAAACTTTACATTTATCAAAATTTGTGCAAGTATTTTGGGTGAAAAATAATTTTAGTAATCTTCATCCTCTTGGGTTGTTTAGCGCAAGCCCTTTATAGCGGCTCTTTTTACAAAGGCGGCAGTCAACGACACTTTTCTTAAACTCTCGGCGGATATAATGTTGGTGCGGTTGTGCTCGGATTCATTAGATAAATATTAAAAGTGATATACTTAGACCTTATAAATATTTTTTTGTGTAAGTAATAATAGACTTTTTGCGCCATAAAATTATCCCCCTAAGTGATGGTGCGGACTATTGCGGTTTCACAGACTTTGGCAAGCATCATATACTCGCATCGTCAGTTTCATTGAGTTATGTTGTTCATAATTGTCCTCTAGACATAAAGCTGCACAGAATAATAAATAAATCGCGGCCTTGGTAACAGTCACTATTCGAAGGTTTAATTTAACAAATTCCTTCTTCATTTCAGCGTCTTTGGATTCAAAAATCTGGCTTTTATCTGGTTTAGTGCGGCTTCTAGTTTTTTTAGACGATAACGCTGAATTTGATTAGTTACGTAGAACAGTGTATAACATACGTATTCCATTTTATGTTGGTTATTCACTCACATGCTTAGTGGACACAGAAGAAACGAAAAGTTTCAATCACTATCTTTAAAACTTCTGAATTTTATGTCCAGATTGCTTCAGTCGGAAATACCCATTTGCGCATCCAGTGGAGTAAGTACGGACGCCATGTGCATAAATGAATTTAAAATACCAATCATGTACAAAGTTAGGGGATCTGAGCGAGATGTACGATATGACAATATCAAGATGTGAATAAGACGTGAACCGAGGAGGCAATTGAATTAAAAGATCTTGAATGAAAATTTATAGTTTTTGTCTAGACCGGTGATAAACCTTTATTGGTAAATGTGCCATTTTTTTTATTAAAAACATCTTGTATCAAAATTGACCTATCACTGGTTAAGGCAAGGTTATAAATATAATGTAGGTACGTTACTAAGACGACAAAAATCATAACCATGTTATACCTAGTGCCATCGACGAAGACGCGTGATTTTGTCAAAATTAGCCAGCCATTAATGACATCTGCAGGTGGTAGGACCTTGTGCAAGGTCCGCCCGGATTGCTACCACCATCTTGCTTGCTAATCCTGCCGTGAAGCAGCAGTGCTTGCACTGTTAAGTTTCGGCGTGGAGAGTAAGACAGCCGGTGAAATTAATTACTGGCACTTGAGGTATTCCAACTTAGGCCTCTAGGTTGGCAACGCATCTGCAATACCCCTGGTGTTGCAGATGTTTATGGGCGGTGGTGATCTCTTACCACCAGGAGACCCACTTGCTCGTTTGCGTGTCGAATAAAAAAAATCGTAATAAGAACCACGGCACGCGTCATCGCGAATGACTCTACCTACCTATAAGGCCTCTATTCATAAGGTCGATGTATCGTACACTTGGCGCCATGGCTGTATAGATATTTATGATATAGAGACGCACCCAAATTATCTATTCGCAGGCACGCGTGACATTCGTTTTCTCCCTGATCTAGACTTATAATTCCTGGTCTACTCTTGTTGCCCCACTTTTTTATTAGCGTATTAGCAGCTGCTTTTTTGATCAGAATGACAAAAACAGAACCCTTATAGTTTTGCCATGTCGATCTGTCTGTCCGTCCGCGGCATTGCTCAGGGACTATCGATGCTAAAAAGCTGTAATTTTCCACGAATATAAATGTAAACTATGCCGGCGTATCCGACACGCTCTTTACCGGTTTTTTCTTTCTTTCTTTCGTTAGTTAATCTAAATAGATTTGGTATTCAATTATGCTTAAAAAGCAAAAAAATCAACGCTATCACCTTACAAAATAACACCCTGAGTATCTATCATAACTATATGGATAGAAACACTACTCACTCCCATAATGAAATTACTCATTGCATTGCACTTGTATTGTGAGTGGTAATAGTGTAGGAAGACGTGCCTTACATCGTTACGATTTTATTATTTTTAGCAGGTTGTTACTAGAAAATGTACTCCATGATTGGTAGGTATATTATATACCAGCCACGGAGTATAATTTTAATACACCGTCGGCAATGGGCCGCCTGATAACCGAGTATCAAGTCTATTAAGTTGCAATTATTATCTAATCTATGACGAAAACAATGAAGGACATCTGACAGCTTAACTTCACTGCTATATCAACGCAAAAAAGCCAAATTGACATTTTTACCCGAACTTGAATCAGACTGTACAGCAACATGACGTACAACGGATAGAAAACATTTAAGAGAAGTCTTTTCATTCCATTCTCCATACAAACGTAGTCCTGGTCTCATTTGAAAACTAGGCAACAGAAGTAGATGAAATTTTGTAAGTACGGACTAGATGTAATTTTCTATGCGTGTGATTTTTCAGATTTTCATTAAGAATTAAAGAGCGTAGCTCAAAAGTCGACAAAAAAAGATGTCAATTTTACACGAGAATTACAGACTATTAAAGCATTTTTACAAAAATGGCAAAAACCACAGGCATAGAAAATATAATAAAAATCTTTGTTGTAAAATATCAATCAGTTTTGTATATTATGAGGACAACGAAACCCAAAATTCAACTGCCCAAATCTTGAAAAGGCTACAGCTCCATTAGCGGGAAGCGGAGAAGCGGGAGGGGACGTGCATGTGGGGGACGGCTGCGAGCGCTTATGTCACAAGCGATAAAGACAGCAATATCAAAAACGAATACCTAACGCGGCCGCGCAGCCGGCAGGGAAACTTCTCTTAATAAAAAACAACATGACGTACGGGTACGACCTAAATATAACAATAAACACAGAGATCGTCTATCGTTAGCGATGTTTTAAAACCCTGTCAGATCGTAGAGATAGACAGACATTGTAAAAACACAATCCCAAAAATTTGAAGCAATCGGTACCAGGTGAAATCCATCGTAAAACACGGAATATCATAACGGATTATAAACTTTACAGTCGTAGTTTTAAATGGCTTATTTCAAACAACGATAAAGCCCAGGTGGATGGTGGTTCGCTTTGATCATGCGATTTGTTTTAACATAGTTTTGTTCTGAAACAACTGTTTAAAGATTTTCAGTTGATCCAAAATGGTGTTCAATCAAAGCAAGAACCTTGAAACGTTAGAATAGGGATGAAATCTCAAAATAACAACCGCTGGGCTTAGAGTCATGACATTTGGTATATAGGTAGCTGGACGTCTGGAATAACACATAAGCTACTTTTTATCCCAGTTTTACCACGGGATAGGGATATAATCTTGAAAATGGTGCTCACTGTTATAAATTGTATATTAGTATGAGTTCTCATAAAGTGCAATGTAACAATTTCTTTTGAGAAATAAAGTTCTATAAACATAAATTTCAGTCGCTGTGTCAATATAGACAACCTCAATAAAGACCAGATCTAAAAAAAATTGGTAATTTCCAGGGGAATTTTGTAAAATACCGGAATTTCAATTGTAACCAGATCGTCCTTTCCCTGATCGCTGACCAGATCGAATAGCTTAAGCGTGCGAAGCCACGGGTAAACTCTAGTCTGTCATATTTTTACAAAGGTTCCCTGCTACCTAACGCCGGATCTACGATTTTTCCGAAACCGGTGTTAGACATAGACATAGACATCATTTATTCATTAAACAATACATCATAACAATAACATATAATATATAATTGTTAAGTGTTAACTGACGGTTAAATGTGATGCCATCTCCGTCAACTCGAACAAATCAAATAGAGACGGCATCACATTTAACCGTCAGTTAACACTAACCAATGGATGGTGAAACAGCCTCTTAGTTTATAACGCTCCCTTAAAATTGGTTCACGAGGCGAGTGGTGCCATTTACCCCTTTCCTCCCTAAGCCTGGGACAGACACTAGCAAAAAAATAGTCACTTCCGGTGCGAAAAAAGGGGCGTTATTTAAACCATCTGATACTGAAATAATAGCCATGGCATCAGTTAGAAATTTACTGGTAGATACAGAAAAGCGAAATATGTCAGTATTTTTTTTTGCCGGAAATGCTCGGCAGACGCTCTCAAAGGTGAGTCATCAGGGTGATCAGGACCCCTAAATATACCCATCTGATACCAGCATGAAACCAATTCCAGTAGGTAGGTAAGGTATGTTCTCTGAGCTATATATCTGTTATTATAGAATCTAGTAAATCGAACACAAAACAAATTTTCACATCCAACTCCAACTGAAAATACATCATACTTTTAATATAAATTATTTATGATCCGAGCACAAACAAGAAACCTAACAATGTTATAACAGCGTACATGAATTTATTCATTGATTCTCTACTCAACTAAGTAACCCAATATAAGTTAGAGGGAAGGGAAGTTTTTGCCCAGAAAACTTTTCGGCGACCAAGCCAGACAGGTCGTTGACCCTTCCGTACTCTATTTGCAACCAGTTTCATAACTAATAATCGTTTGAAGCAAATATTGGACTCGCATTCATTTCAATATTCGCCAAGCGAAATGCAACTCTGTGAAAACGAGTTCAAATCTCAATTTTCTGTGAAATAACGAATTATATTAATCATACGAGAATCTGGGTCTTTCGTGTAATTCAATTTTGAATCACATGTGGTTGCCGTAGGGTGTATTATTGGGCAGCGGGTGTTTAGAGTTCGCTGTAGTTGGTTGGAGATTTCAATAAAAGTTGTGCATCTTCAAAAGACGCTGTCTCTGGATTGTCGAGGATGTCAGTCGCAAACGCCTTATTGAATACAGACAATGTGCTAGGGTTGTCACTCCCACGAAGTTTCGAGTCATAATACAATGAAATTCGAAAACAACCTGACTTTTTCTAGGGACTATTTCTACAGTGCACAAAAAAACAGCTGGTTAAGTTTCTGAAATCAGTAAAGAAGGAATCATAGGCTATTAGGTTTTTTTAAAGATTATTGATGTCAAATATCTACATACTCTAGAACCTGACTATTCAATAACCTAAACAACAAAAAGTTGGGAAACCCTCAACTTTGTCACTTTAAAGTTCAATATCTCAAAAACGGCTTAATTGATTTTGATGAAACATCTCTAAGAACTATCGCTAGAAAACCTGCTATCAAATAAAAAAACCGCATTCAAATCGGTCCACCCGTTTAAGAGCTACGGTGCCACAGACAGACACACAGACAGACAGACACACATAGCGGTCAAACTTATAACACCCCTCTTTTTGCGTCGGGGGTTAACAAACAAAACGAAAGACAACACAACAAAAACAAAATTGAATCATGACAAGAAACCTGAGTAAAATTTTTGAACTAGAATTTTAGCGGTCTTTTCATTACCAAAGTTAGCTGATTTTTTTACTAAACATATTTTTTAACGCGGGAACAAAAACTGTGTAAAACGCAATTCCCATATATAAAGATATAGACCTATTTGTTTACACAAATAGGCTTGCATTTGGCCAAAATCACGCTTGATAACCTTAGTTGGATTGTATGTAGGTATGTATTATGTAAACTCTTCATTGTGTACAAAAAAAAACACAAAAATGTACCATCATCATCGTGAGTCTAACGACGTTCCCTGCTAGACATTATGTCTACACCAAAAAGCACTACAATTATCGCTTCTGCACTGCTTATATTATACAACACCCATGACTTAAAACCAGAAAAATATTAAACAATTTATATAATTCGTCACGCACCAACCCTATCCCCAAGGAATGTTTTACGGTACTATCGTTTTTATGCTGATTGCGTTATGGAAAACACTCCTCGACACACCAATACTAAAACCCTAGGGACAAAGATACGACACAATTCGAAAAAACTAGGAATAAAACTGCTTGACAAAGTCTGAATTGTGATGAGATCGTGTTTCATGCTTCCGGCTAAATAAAAACCAGAAATATCGCTGAAGAACCAAAGTATCACTATATTATTTTGTCTTAAAATATTCTAAACTTTCGCAAATTATACTCAATTCTGGAAAGGGCTACGGGACATATTACAGCTGGCATAATAATTAAGCTTCGCAGGCAAGCAAAACAGCCATAACCGAACATTTACATAATATCATTTGTATTTATTTTAATATTAAAGATTTTTGTTTGTTCTTGTTTTTGTTTCTGTTTCCGCTACCTACTTGTGACATAATGATAAGGTCTTGTGCCCAAAATGGTTGCCTGGAAGATATCGCTTTGAAGCGATAAGATCGCCTATCGTCTACCATGTTTTTGTTTATATTTTCTATTTTTTTAAAGAATAATTGTATTGTATTGCATTTAATGAAACCAAGCGAAACCATTCGACCCAGTTTTGAATAGGTAGATGTTAAATTAGGCTTGTGTCTTACAAAACTTTGTTCGGCTGTAGTAAGAAAAGTATCTAAGGCGAATTATAAAATGAAAGATTATATCACGGACAGGGATGTTTGGAAATAATTCAGATCCGTATTGGCGATCATTTACTTCAAAGTACGTATTTACTGTGTTAAAAATATAAAGGCTTCGTCTTAGTTTCGACCCCATGAATGACTTGCAAATAATCGGGCCCCAATGAACTCATTATTGGAAATATAATACCAACATAATAACAATACGCACTATGTGACGCTTTTAAAGGCCTTCATTTGACCCCACAGATATAGATTACACTAGATAACGCAAACACGTCAATATATAACGAGGGTCAAACTGAAAGTTCTTAGAAAATCAAAAACTGAGCAAACTAGCAAGTTATTAGTTTTATTACATCTTTTCAAAATAGTGTCCATTCACATCAATACACCGCTGCATCCGATGGAACCACTGAGAAAAGCACTTAGCCCAGTCGTCCTTAGGGGTCTCTTCGACGGCCTTTTGAAACGCACCCACTGCTTCCTCGGTGTTCATAAAAAGTTTTCCTCGAAGTTTTTCTTTTATTTTCGGGAATAAATAAAAATCGCAAGGTGCGAGGTCGGGTGACCCAGTAATTCCACGTTTGACGTCACTAAATAGTCGATCGTTCGCCTGGCAGTGTGCGACGAGGCGTTGTCGTGGTGAAGAAGGATCCTACTTCGAGGTCGCTTCTCCCGAACTTTTTCCAATACAAGTGGCAAACAATTGTTAGTGTACCACTCTGCAGTAACTGTTTTTTGATCCTCTAAAGCAATTGTCGCATAGTGACCTGTCCTTCCGATGAACGAGGCCACCATCTTTTTTCCCACGCTTCGACCTCTCTTCACTTTAGTTGGCAACTCCTCGAAAGCAAACACCCATTGAGCAGATTGTCTCTTGGTTTCTGGATCATAACAGTAAACCCAGCTTTCGTCACCCGTAAGTACGTCGAAAACAGCATTTGAGTCACCTCCGTTAAATCTTTGAATCATTTCACGGCACCAATCAACCCGACGGAGTTTTTGGGCCTCGGTCAAATTATGAGGTATCCACCTCGCACAAAGCTTCCTGACCGCTAAATGTTCATGGAGGATTTTATGCATTTGACTCATACCGATGCCTAAGCTTGTCCGAATCTGCTGATACGTCACTCTTTTGTCAGTCTCTATCATACGCTGCACAACACTGATGTTATTTTCAGTCGTCGCCGTAGAAGGCCGTCCCTCACGCAGATCGTCGGTGAGATTAGTGCGACCACGTTTAAACTCATTAAACCAGTTGTAAATGGTCGCACGAGATGGAGCTTCATCATAAAAGGCCAATCGAAGTCTATTATAGCTTTCTTGTTGACTTAAATGACATCGAAAGTCATAAAAAATCATTGCACGAAAATTTTCGCGAGTTAAATTCATGTTGACGTGACACAGACAATTTTCAATTTGCCGCCAAATCGTAAAACTAATGACAAATGAATGAAATACATACTCAATAATATTGGCAAAGAGTTCCATTTTCAAAATTTAAACTTACTTTTTTATTATATTGTTTACAAGTGGCCAGTTCTAAAAACTTTCAGTGTCGCCCTCGTATATGAAAACCAACCGTGTCACTTTTTTATATCTACAGTGGCGCCTCAAGAGCGAATTAGCCAAATGAATTCCCCGATGTCCGCGCAAAATAGATTTAAATGCGAAGCCCGCCCGCGCCGTGGGGCTCGAGTAGGTTACTATACTATTCATGATTACATGATTACTCAGTTAGCGGTCAGTCTTAGTATGGGGCCAACCCCGACGTTTGGTCGGGGTTCGGACACGCGCAGTAGATGCATTTGCGTAATCTAGTGTAACCTATATCTGTGTTTGACCCTCTATTTGGCCACCATAATTGATTTCCTATAATTAAATAAGTGTGCTTGTCATCAAAAAGTTAATACAAATATGTAACTGCTACGTCAATGTCAAAGTTACTCCAAGAGCTCGAACTCTTAATTCAACTTCAGCTTAACTCCGCCCTGATTTCTGCCAAAGTCGATTTCGTCTCAATAAATTTGCAACTCACTTATTGGAAATACTTCGGCAAGTTATACTAAATATGGTTTTATTTCTCTATTAAATTTTGTACGGGGAAACAACGGGAGTATTTGGCTTTTGGCCTATTTTAGCTGAAGCACAAACTTAATTGGGGCATTTGTGACATTGAATAGTTATTGAGAATTAGAACTAGTTACTTAATAAAACCGCGTACAAAACAAAGTTTAGGATGTCTACCAACGAAATGGACAGATGAGGACCCCTTCGAACCCTTTCGATTGTCATAATCCTTATAAGTTATCGTAACGTTTGTCATAATTATTGTTAGTGATAATTTTTTCCCGCTGAAACAGTACATTTTTCATAATGTTTTAAATGGTCAGGTTTGTTTTATAATAACTTTGAAAAATAAATAGTTTCAGAGAAAAAAAGAGATGTCAATATCTTTTTTTTGTCGACTTTTGAGCTCCTGTAATTCTGATATTATACAAATGAAAATCTGAACAACCACAGGCATAGATAATTACGTCTAGTCCATACTTACAAAATGTCATCTACTTCTGTTGCCTAGTTTTCAAATGAGGCCGGGACTACGTTTGTATGGAGAATGGAACGAAGACACTTCTCTTAATGATTAAACGTAGATATAGTTAGTTTTCAGTTTTGTAACTAAGGGACCCCATACATCCTTGTATTATTATTATTGTAATTTTCTCTTTAATCGTATACTGTAGTTTTTAAGTATTTTATTTGTAATTATTTTATTTTGAAAAAATGACTTTCTGCCAAATTTCTTGCGGCGCATTCTTCTTGGCAATGATGGTCTTTCCGAAAGCGCTGGTAGTTTAAAAACATGACGTGTAAAAGTGCCCATAGCAGCCTATTTACTGAATAAATGATTTGAATTTGAATTTGATTTGAATTTGATTAATGGTATAAGTAATAACTAGTGGGACATAGTAATACGTAATTGTCCATCAGGCTGACAAGCGGCTCGTTTATCGGTGTCTACTGTCCAGGTGTCTCCAGACATGTACTAATGACCTATCGACAACCCTTACCGTTAGTAGGTACTGTCACGTATAAGTATTCTGTCTCGAGTGGCTACTGCTTCACTAATATTTACTATCGGTCTCGACCGTTACTTTCCCTCACATGTAGAATAATTATTCTTCATCTTTTCCAGGAACAAGTGTCTTCTGCCTAGCCGATCTGTAGATTTTATGCCGTAGATCTATTTATCTATTTGTTTTTATTTATTATAATTATCATGTATTATTATTTGGGTACAGCTAGCTGCTCACTGCGCTTCTGTTGTTTTGCTTTGCGATGCTTTACGTTACGATACTTTTATGTCTTGTGATTGTCTAAACGGATTCACTGAAAATCAGCGTCTTTGCATTTCATGTATTGACAAATGCTGAGTGAAATCCTTTTTTTGGAATCACCTCAACAATAAATTCACTATACCTATGTTTCTTAGACAGGCTTTGTAAATAATGTAGTATAGTTGTGATGTTTTTCAAAATAAATAAATCATTCATTCATTCATAATTCCTACTACTGTGTTAAAAATAAAGTTGTGTGAAAGACTTGTGATGTATAGATATCATTTAATAATATTATAAATCAAAATATACCTCGTTAGTTTCTTGCCGGATTGGAATTGGTGGTAGATTTTTTTTGACATTCATAAGTGTTTGAGCCTAAACTGAATTAACATATTTTGACTTTGACGAGCTATTTTTACGAGCTTTTACTTGCCGTATTTTTGATGTTTTTAGGGTTCCGTATAAAAATACCGGAACTCTGACAGGATCACTAGTGCGTCTGTCTGTCTGTCATAGCCAATTTGCTCCTAATCTACTGGACCAATTCAGGTGAAATTTGGTAGGATGATGTAATATGATATGACCCAAACACAGATGTGCAAAAAATATATTTTTAAAGGGTAATTTTTGGGGGATTAATTAGGAATAAAAAAAAAAAGTTTTGCAAAACTTAATGTGTCATATATCAAATGAAAGGGCTCGTCATGAGGAAATATATTTTTGATATTAATGTGAAGTGAATATTTTTGATTTTATTCATGGCAGAAGACGAAAATTGACCTTTCCCCTCCCCCCTCGTTATTCGAAACTACTGAGCCTAAAATTAAAAAATAAATAAAAATATGAAGATCATTGCTTTTCGATTGCAGGAAAACCTATAAGAATTCTATCAATTGAAAATAAGGAGGGAAGCTCAACAGAATACGTTCACTTACGGACAATGGTTCACCAAAACACCACTAGGTAGCGCTAGTAGTAGTACTCGCGTCTTACTATGAGGATTTCAAATAAAGGTATTTTGTATTAACTTAGGTAAAAAGCACCGTAAAAATCCTTAATATTACAAAGGGAATAGTGAGTTTGTTTCTTTGTTTGTTTTTACGCTTTCACACCGTAGCGGAGCGACGATCGTCGTGATTTTTGGCATAGAGATAGATTATGTCCCCGAGAGTGACATAGGCTACTTTTTATCCCGGAAAAAAGCACAGTTCCCGAGGGAACAGCGCACGTTAACCGAATACCACGCGGGCGGAGCCGCGGGCAAAAGCTAGTATTTTTATAAAAAATAGAGGAAAACATTTGACTTTGACATTGTACGGAACCCTCTCCACGCGAGTTCAACTCGCACTTGGCCGGTTTTATCACAGAAGGTTTGTCAACTCTAAATTCTAAAGTTCTTAGATTGTAAAAATCTTAGAAAACTGGAAATTAACTTGCCACAGAAACAATTTACTCCAACTGTAAAATCGGTTTTAACCTCGCGTGGTTACGAAGCTTCCATTAACCCTTACAAAAGCCGGTCCATTAGATGTCACGTGCCGAGTGCACCCTGGGCTACCAGGGACTGCACTCAACACTCACAGTTTAAAGCCATTTAGATGGTGCGAGAATATCTTGCTAGTTGGCGTACATTGCCGTCGACCAACGTTGACTTATAAATTCGTAGCTGCACGGTACAGCAATGGAATGAAACATTGCGATAGTTTCTCGTCTCGCATTGCCGAAGTTAAATAGAATCTGTCAATTTTTACGCATGAAACTAAACTGTTGGTTCTCGAATGGGCCCAAAAGTCCATTCTAAATGTACTATTAGGTTCCTAAACATAAAAGATACACTTCTGACGTTTATAGAGATTCTGATGTTCTTACAGTTAGGCAGTTATATACTTCAAATTGGATCTTGAAAATTCATACAAAATTTAAGCAAGTTGAAAGTATTGTATTAAGAAAACGTAATCCCTATTACGTAATTAAAATAAAATATCTAAAACTAGAACAAATTTTGCTAAAAAGCAATTTGCTATAGCATCTTCATTACTATGTAATAAAATAAATAGGATAACGAAAATGTACAACTTAACTTATAGAGAATGTAAAAATCTAATTATAAAATGTAAAAGTTACGATGATATTAACTAATGGCTTGAAATGGCATTTGTACATTTTATCCTCCAATTTCTTGATTTCTTAAGCTTTCATTTATAAAGGATTATCGCATTGAGTAGTAAGGTATAACAATTTTGTTTGTTGAGTACTTGATATGTAAACTGTGTAGGTTATTTTATTATAATTTATTATAATTCATTAATAGTGGCATATTTGCTGGTCTATATTTCGTTTAAGTCTTATTTTCTTAAGTTTTTTTCTATATTGTACGGTTTTTTGCCCAAATAAACATTAAACTTTAAGCATTAAACATAATGCTTTGTAACAGTCGCATAAACTATTTTAAGAACTATTATTAGTTATTAACTATTATTTTTAACTTTGGAACAACTTGTATGAAATAGCGAATTCCTCCTAACACAAGTGCTTCACTTAAAAGAACCCGGTGTACGAATATTCTACTTGCCCCGATATCGTGTGGAATCTTACTCCAATATCGCACCGGATAATGTGAAATTGCACGATGACCAGTCAGAAATAGATCACGTATTTGCAGACTCCGCCCGTGATAAGCTCAACCCGTTGTTTGCCGGTATTCAATTAAAGCCGTTTGATGATTGATGACTCACGGTGCTAATGAAGGGTTGAATGATGCATGCCTGATACATTATTCAGTGTTACGCTGTGGAATGCGATTGTGCGCTCACGCAAGTTTACTTGGAGATAACGTTTAATTTTTGGGTTTCGTAACCAAAATGGCAAAAACGGAACCCTGCTAGAAAGCTATAATTTTACACGACTATATATGTAAACTATACCAAAAAAATAAAAAAAAAGATTATAGACGTAAAGTGGGGTGATTTTATTTTTCTCATCCAATCTTGTAGTGTGGGGTATCGTTGGATAGATCTTTTAAAACCATTCAGTGAGTGGTCGCTAAAAAGATTTTTCGATTCAGTGATGTGTTTACAAAATATTCAACTTTAAAGTGTAAATTTTCATTAAAATAGAGCTTCCCCCCTCTTAAATCTAAACCGGTGGGTAGAAAATTACAAAAAAAAATCAGGATGTCAGTAAGTAGGTATGTTAAACTTACAAGGAAAATTATAACGGTTAAGTTTCCTTGAGAATTATTAGTAGTTAAAGAGTAAATAGCAGCCTGAAGAATAAAATATACCTAAACTTGGAATATTCCGTACAAAATACGAAATCCTTACAAAAATATTACCTAATTTTTTCGTAATGGCTACGGAACCCTATTTTGTGAGCGCCCGACATGCTCTTGGCCAGTTTTTAATGTAAGTAGTTGTTGATATTGGAAATAAAATTGTCACAGCATTTTCCTCTGCAAATAAGGGAATCCTTACTCTCGTAACTTGTACCTGCTATGAATATGTTATTTTTCCTGAAACCTTTCAACTATCGTGAAAGCATTTCAAAGAGTGTTTAGTTTTTCTTGGCCATTATGCAAAGCAAGCGGTGGCTGTGCGGTAAACGAAGCTTGAGTGCTTGTAATATATTCTATACTACTTTGTTTAAGGAGATCGCTTCCCCATACAAAGCTCTTTACCCGACTGCCCGAAGAAGGCATATGATTTTCAAGTATATTGTGTATATACAAACATAATTCTTTGGTTCTCTCTGTACCTCAAACGGCTGGATGGGTTTTAATGTAGGAGGTATTCCAACATTCCAACAGCTGGGCTACTACGAAACTCGAAACTTGAAGTTCGTATCGTGCCGTCCCTCTCGCTCTCGTATTAAATAGTATAAGTATCAGAGGGACCGCACCACACGAACTGACGAGTTTCGAGTTTCGTAGTAGCCCTGCAGTACCGACGCAGTACCCGTTTTGCTGTTGCCTCCACGCCAACGCAGTGTGCCGTGAAACAGTGCGGGGGCGCCACCGTCGTAAACGTAGGTCTTCTCTCTTCTCGAAGGTCTAATTGTTTCTTTAAAAAAAAAAAACTTTTGAAAAGATTAAAACAAATCAGCCCATTCTTGCGCCTAATCGTGAGTTGAATAAACGGTTCAATTGTGTAATTTTAAATCATTTCTCATGAGAGTTTGTATTTATTTTAGAAGTATCTTCTTTTCAAAATTCCTTGAGAGGAATGGTTTTAGAAGAATTTCCACAAAGTAAAATGTTATCATACGTAATTGGTTTGCCTGCGATGAAAGCTTTGTATGGGTGAGCGACTATCTTAATACTACGTTGTGCAACATAGCGTGTTTGAGAAGCACATGAGGGGATTTAGGTAACAAGGAATGGGCTAAGTTTAGTTTCAGCATACTCATAGTTTTCTCGCTAGTCACTCAGTACATCCATTTTCTACTGGAATAGAAAGAAATCGGAACACGAAACAATTGGTAGGGCTAAATCTTAGTTTAATTTGATTCACTTGTGATAGTTGAATTTAAGGTATAATTATACGAAGTTTAGTAAAAATATTCCAGATTTTCTGTAGATAAATTTGGATTACTTTAACCGAACACCCTCTGTAGATGTTTTTCAGACTTTTTAAACCGTTGTTGATTAACGCTTCTACGCATTAGCTGATGTTTAAAGTGTGGTCATTTGACTTTGTATTAATCCGAAAATTCCGATGAAAGCTTTTAATAAGCTTAAGCTTTTTGGGTATTTTGTCAAACTAACCCGACCGCCTGTTAAAATATGCCCGATAATAATAGGACATTTTGTATAAGTACAAATTTTGTTCAGTGTCCGATTTTTCAAATTTGATTTGAACAGTTGACTAGCAATAAGACTGTCTATTATCCATACTAATATTATAAATGCGAAAGTAACTCTGTCTGTCTGTCTGTCTGTCTGTCTGTTTGTTACGCTTTCACGCCAAAACCGCTGAACCGATTTGGATGAAATTTGGTACAGAGATAGAATAGACCTTGGGAAAGGACATAGGCTACTTTTTATCCCGATATTCCCACGGGATAGGGATAAAATCTCGAAATAAGAACCTCTGGGTTTAGAGTCATGAAATTTGGTATGTAGGTAGTTGGACGTATGGAATAACACATAGGTGACTTTTTGACCCGATATTCCCACGGGATAACTAGGGATAAGATCTCGAAATAACAACCGCTGGGCTTAGAGCCATAAAATTTAGTATGTAGGTATCTGGACCTCTGGAATAACACGAAGGCTACTTTTTATCCTGATATTCCCACGGGATAGGGATAAAATTTTGAAATAAGAACCTCTGGGCTTAGAGTCATGAAATTTGGTATATAGGTAGTTGGACGTATGGAATAACACATAGGTGACTTTTTGACCCGATATTCCCACGGGATAACTAGGGATAAGATCTCAAAATAACAACCGCTGGGCTTAGAGCCATAAAATTTAGTATGTAGGTAGCTGGACCTCTGGAATAACACGAAGGCTACTTTTTATCCTGATATTCCCACGGGATAGGGATAAAATTTCGAAATAAGAACCTCTGGGCTTAGAGTCATGAAATTTGGTATATAGGTAGTTGGACTTATGGAATAACACATAGGTGACTTTTTGACCCGATATTCCCACGGGATAACTAGGGATAAGATCTCAAAATAACAACCGCTGGGCTTAGAGCCATACAATTTAGTATGTAGGTATCTGGACCTCTGGAATAACACGAAGGCTACTTTTTATCCTGATATTCCTACGGAATAGGCATAAAATTTCGAAATAAGAACCTCTGGGCTTAGAGTCATGAAATTTGGTATATAAGTAGTTGGACGTATGGAATAACACATAGGTGACTTTTTGACCCAATATTCCCACGGGATAACTAGGGATAAGATCTCGAAATAACAACCGCTGGGCTTTGAGCCATAAAATTTAGTATGTAGGTAGCTGGACCTCTGGAATAACACGGAGGCTACTTTTTATCCTGATATTCCCACGGGATAGGGATAAAATTTCGAAATAAGAACCTCTGGGCTTAGAGTCATGAAATTTGGTATATAGGTAGTTGGACGTATGGAATAACACATAGGTGACTTTTTGACGCAATATTCCCACGGGATAACTAGGGATAAGATCTCGAAATAACAACCGCTGGGCTTCGAGCCATAAAATTTAGTATATAGGTAGCTGGACCTCTGGAATAACACGAAGGCTACTTTTTATCCTGATATTTCCACGGGATAGGGATAAAATTTCGAAATAATTACCGCTGGGCTTTGAGTCATGAAATTTGATATGTAGGGAGCTGCACGTCTGAAATAATACTTAAAGCGACTTTTTGACCCGAAATTCCCACGGGATATCAAAGGATAAAATCTCGAAGTAACAACCACTGGGCTTAGAGCCATGAAATTTGGTGTGTAGGTAGCTGAACCTCTGGAATAACACATAGGCAATTTTTTACCCCGATATTCCCACGGGATAGGAATAAAATTTTGAAATAATAACCGCTGGGCTAAAAGTCATGAAATTTGGTATGTAGGTAGCTGCACGTCTGGAATAACACATACGCTATTTTTTATCCCTATACTCCCACGGGATATTTCAATTGCCACTACCAGACCGATTAGTTTACGCGTGCGAAGCCGCGGGTAAAAGCTAGTTAAATATATATTGACCCCGATAAATCACGCTCTAAGTCGAGTCTACCCTATAATTTGTCTCTTTATAAAATTATTTTACTGATTTATGGTGTGCAATAAAGAATAATTTGTATTGTATTATTGACTCTTATTAAAAAAAAAAGAATAAAATCATTGGTACTTATCTGTTTATAGACAATCCCAATTGGGTGATTATGCAATGGAAACATTCAAATATTCAGTCAACAAAAGTTTGAATTGCTCGTATTATTAGTAATGTAATGTAAACGTACGAGTGCTCGTCACTCTCCTAATAGCTGGCATCTTTAATTTTATTTCATTAGCAATAGAGGTGACAGTAGGGTGACATCTCTTGTCCATTAGAGCGTCGGGCACTCGGACGCTTCATCATCAGCACCATCATCATGTCAGCCGAAAGACGTCCACTGCTGGACATAGGCCTCCCGTATTAAGTCTCTCCACTCAGACCGGTTTGTGCTTTTTGCATCTACCGCGATCCCGCTATCTTAAACAGCTCGTCTCCCGGTCCGCGGACGTCATTCAAGAACCTTTTGACCCCATCGGCCATCAGTCCTGCGAGCAATGTGCCCCGCCCACTGCCACTTCAGTTTCGCAATTCTTCGGGCTATTTCGGTAACACTAGTTCTACTGTGGATATCAACATTTTTGAAAGAAAGAAAGAAAGAATTATTTATTTATTTTGATTCTATCCCGCAGAGAAACCCTGAGCATAGCCCTCTCCCTTTGAGTGACTTTGAGCTTCCTCATGAGGCCATCGTCAGCGCCCACGTCTCAGATCCGTAGGTATGTCATCACTGGAAACACACAGCGGTCAAAGTCTTTTGACTTAAAAACACTGCGGTAATTTGGATGAAAAACACTGCGAAGCTTCCCGAACACTTACCTTACTGATTTGTCTTGCAATTAAAGTAGAAAAAAACACCCTAATGGCTGACCGCTGACTCAAAGTGAGTAATCACTTGAGAGAGATTTAGCGCCCTCTTATATTAGCATAACGCGGTTCTGATGGAATAACAAGCGTCGTCGAATAAAGGGATTCTCGAAGAAAACACCGACAAGCACGAAAACTGGAAAACTTTAGGATTCCGCCATAAAATATAAGTTTAATGTCCCTATGATCGACACGCTAATTCCCAATAGATGACACCCCACTGTCTATTGCTCTTTCTTCTTAAATTTAAGAGCTATGTTCTTGTCGGTGGAGTAATCGCCAGTCCGCACGGTTTTTAGCCAGCTGTTTGACTTCCTGATACGACACGACACCCACCCTTCACCTACACACATCATCCATCACACACACACACACCATCCTTTACATCTGGAGCATTGCATTATGGAAGTGAGACGTGGACCATGACTCAAAGAGACAGAGAAAAGCTAGAAGCCTATCTATCACATATCAAATGTGGTGTTGGAGGAGAATGGAAAGCATTAGCTGAACTGAACGGAAAACCAACGAAAAAGTTCTTGCCATGGTCAAAGAAAAAGAATGTTACTGGAGACCATAAATTATCGAAGGGGAATGATAGGACACTTGATACGACACGACAATTTCTTTCTTAACCTACTGGAAAGGAAAATAGTAGGTCTATTTCTAATGATATAAAATTACAGATTGCAACTATTGTGCTGTGAGAACTACTAATAAAATGCGCAAACCGTGAATTATGGAAAAGAAAACCAGAGGCTTATTAAAATTGCTATGAAATCTTGCCGTGAAGCAGCAGTGCTTGCACTGTTGTGTTTCGGCGTGGAGAGTAAGACAGCCGGTGAAATTAGTGCCACTTGAGGTATCTCATCTTAGGCCTCTAGGTTGCCAGCACATCTGCAATCCCCCTAGTGTTGCAGGTGTCTATGGGCGGTGGTGATCTCTTACCATCAGGAGACCCAATCTCGTTTGCAATGCAGCCGAATAAAAAACATTAGTACTTTCTAATCTGGTTTCAATAAAGTTTGCAAATAGGCTAGTTCAAATTTGCTTATTTTTGCAAACTTTTTAGATCAGCTTCAATTTAATCAAAATTGCTTAAACAACTTAAGACTTTTAAATCTTGTTGTCTGACCTAACGCTGATCTTTACAGGAATTTTGAAGGTGATACTGATAACATTGTCTAATAATTCCACTCAGACGTTTCGGCCATGTTTTTTTCTTATGTATAATGAAATGAAATGAAATTATTTATTTCGCAGGCGGAGATATGTGGTGCATAGGGGAAATTCGTGTCTGTACCGTTGTCCAGCGGTGGTGTAGCGGTATAGCACGCGGCACGAAACCTATATTGAAAATACAAACTGAAATAGAGATGCACAGAAAAAACAGAAAAATAAAACCAGCGCTGGGAATCGAACCCAGGTCCTCGGCATTCTGTGCCGCGTGCTATACCGCTACACCACCGCTGGACAACGGTACAGACATGAATTTCCCCTATGCACCACATATCTCAGCCCTGAGGACCTGGATTCGATTCCCAGCGCTGGTCTTACTTTTCTGTTTTTTTTGTGCATCTATATTTCAGTATGTAGGTATTTACAAAATGTGATCTTACAGAAGCGACGTCAGCGCAAGCCTGCTGCAAACAGGACACAGGGGCGGTGTATTGACATCTAAATCGCGCGGTTGCACGTAGTAGCAATGTCGCGTTTAAGAAACATAAGCATGGTTATTTGTGTACGATTGGTTAACATTCAAACAGGTGACATGCGATTTTCCAAAGTGCAGAGTTTTCCAGAGGATTTTCCTGTGACCTTTTTGGGGTATCAATTTAACTTCATACATACCTTCCATGTAAATTTGTTCAACGGCTTAATCGTTAAAAGGTAACGTAATGGGTTACGTTTGCCTTTATCAAATTAGTGAGGGTAAGGATGGATTTAAATTGGGACAGTTTCAGTGACACATAAAATTATTAATATAAGTACCTAAAAGTAAGTAAAATTATTAATATAAGTAGACAAGCCACTAAAGTACAGGATTCGATTTGTGGCATTCGAACATGGCTGATGTAGACAATATCTAATTTTGTTATTTCTGTTTCTTTGGATAGTTGAAGTATAATGTTGATAGTGTTTTATGCGGCGATTAACCTTAACAGTGAAGAGTGATCACAAAATTCTATATTGCTCTCGTGTCTGACATTTTTTTATGCGCAAGTTGTCTCCACGTGGTGTCTGGAATTTTACTATCTAATTACAAAAACTACAATCACCGTACAACGTTGCCTCTCGAAAGAGAATACTTAGGTACTGGCGAAATTGTCCTATTAATTAGGACAGAAGCCATATTTTAAAAGAGAAGAAGAAGTACCTATGGTATTATTTTTTTTGTAGTTGCGTGTGATATACCTAGCTCAAAAACACGAAACAGAACTTTTCAGGAGAAGCTAAAAACTGGAAAGAAATATATAGTTCTGTTGTTTCTAATGTAACATAAAGTCGTATATTAACGAATAGCTTAGAATTTCTTGTACTTACTGTAAATATACTCCAATTGGATGCAAACTGCATGTTTAACGATGTTTAACGAATAAAATATTCTGATTCTGTTTCTGATTCTGATTTAAGGAAAAATGGGTGGCTCCTAAATGAAATGAAATTATGCCCGTCTTTTCCTATACAAATAATTAGCTATGCCTTATTAACTATAGGCGTCCAAATAGACTCACCCCATTAAAAGGAAGAAGCACTTTTCGCATGCTTTATAATAGTGTTTTCCTCTATCCTACGGAACTCTGGCCAAACAACTCGGGGAGCTTTTGATGGGCGCGAAGAGCATTGCAAACTCGTTGTTATGCCGTTACTCGTCGTCAATCATCCGAAAGCAAAAGCTAGCGCACACAAGCACGATTCTAAACTCCAAGGCAAATGTTTAAGGACTAAAATACATCAGTAACTTCTCGCTCTAAATGATATGTATTATCGAGAACGTCGTGATGCTCCAAACTGAGGTAAAGTAGTTTTTTCTCTTCAGAGTTTTGTGGTTAAAAGTGTTTTTTAGCGAAAATAGACAATTGGAATCGTATTCATGAAAGTTTTGGTCGTAAATCTAGTTAATGTTCTTTGTTTTGTTTCAGTAGAGATTCCGAAACTTTGTACGAAAATTTGTACCTATCTGAAACTTGAGTCCGTGACTTAAAATTTTCGCTTTTTATTATAATAATAATAATATTTTTTCGTCGAACAAGAAGAACTTGACTTTGGTTCGCAGTGTTATTTCTAACGGTCCACAGTTTAATTTACGTAGACGATATCTTTGCAAATTTCTTCCGGGTTTGTTCACGGCTTGTTCAGAAATTTCGAAAACTTCGTGATCCAATCATCGTTTTCGATTATTTGCAAAAGGCTCGATTAAAAATACGAGAATTTATTAAATATCTTTGAACAGTTATTACAGAACTGTGATTGTGACTCAATTTTCAATTAATGAAATCGAATCTTAGATTAATCACTGTCGTAGTGAAATTCTTGCCAGCTAGAAAGAGAAATAATTAAATTGATAAGTTTATCATATTATTATAAAGTCAAATAAATGTTACTATCTTACATGATTAAACTCATAATCATTCTCATATCAGTACAGGCCTCCTCTCAGCATGAGAGCGCTTAGATCACAGTTCCCACGTTGGTCTAGTGCGGATTGGAGATTCCACATTATAACATTGAATCCTTTTTTAAGATTATGCGGCAGTTTATTTACCGTAAGTTATGATACAAATCAAAAAAAGTTTATTATTTAAAAGTTGATAATCTAATCTTACTGATCAAACTTAACTCGTGAACTTCTAGCTTGAAATAAATTTTTACATTGATTTGAAATAAAAGATAGAAGCAAAGGTAGGCAACCTGCACAAACTTGAGAAGCAATTCAATGGTGCGTGTGAAGGTCCCAATCCGCACTGGGCCCGCGTGGGAACTATGGCCCAAGCCCTTTCATTCCGAGAGGAGGCCTGTGCCCAGCAGTGGGACGTATATAGACTAGGATGATGACGATGAAAGGTAGGCAAAGTTGAGATAATTTGCTGTCCGGTTCTGAACACTAATACCCAACAGTATAATTGACAGAGTATGATGCATTTTTGGTTATGTTTTAATTTGTTAATTTGCACAAGGCGATGACTGCGCAAGTAGGAATAGCAGCTGTATTCTCTCTTTAAAAAGTACGCTATTGGCTTGATCTCAGACAGGCAAATTTCATTACACATCACGTCAAGAAAATTTATTGGACCATTAATCAAATACCACAAACAATAGCTTCGCTAAACAAACATGACGTCAGCTACTCTGTACAATGCTTATTGCTTAGTGTTTAAAGTCAGGCCTAAGTAAACCCGAAACTTGGATCAAGTTCAAGCAAACTCAGTTAAGAATCCCAGGGGGTGTTAAAACTAGGGAATAAAACGATATCTGCGGCGGAATTTCAGACGCTTAGCACCGACCCCACATCGAAGCAATGAGGTCATGTTACGTTGTAGTACTTGTGCATGGCTTGTATTAGTAGCATGTCGTCGTACTTTTTTAGTGCTTCGTCACTTCAAATAATATGGAATAGGTAAAAAACTTCAGAAGATTACCTGTTGTATGTAGTAGTAAAGTGTCTGTATATGTAGATACCTCAGTCAAAGTTCCATATTCAAAAAACGGTCAAGAGCGTATCGGACACGCGCGAAATAGGGTTCCGTAGTAATTACGAAAAAAGAGTAATATTTTTCTAAGGATTTCGTGTTTTGTACGGAATAAGTATTCCAAGTTTAGTTACATTTTATACCTTAGGCTGCTAATTACTCTTAAACTACTAATAATTCTCAAGAAAACTTAACCGTTATAGTTATCCCTGTAAGTGTAATATACTTACTACCATCCTGATTTTTTTAATTTTTCTACCCATCGGTTTAGATTTTAGAGCCCCCCCCCCCCCCTCTAAAATCTAAACCGACGCTCTGGGACGCTCGATTTAAATGAAAATTTGCACTTTATTCTGTGTACTCTTATTCTTTTCTTTTGCTATTAATTTACCAAAAACCGACAAAGACAAATCGCGTTCTTAAAAACACACGAGAAATAGAGTTGCTTTGAATTTGTCTTAGACTCTGTACTCAAGTATTGCATGTGCAAAAGGTTTTCCACTTTACTGAATGGATATATTCGTACCTCTTCCGCCAAAGGTTTTAAAATTGTGAGGTCTCATAATTTATGATAGTCAAATGTTTCGTTAGATATTTTGCTCTCAATTTTGAATGCCCTTTCCAAATTTACTATAATTTTAATATTTGGATATCTCCTCGTATCTGAATTTTTAAGGAATGGTAGAGTAACCAGTTAACCCTTCAACCTCTTGCTCTGTCAACCGTTAAAAAGAGCCGTAACACTCACGATATTCTAGCAACAACGTTATCAAATGCAAATAACCGTTACGATGTGAAACGCGTGATCCCTCACCCGTTATAATCCAATGAAGGGTGCCATCAATATTCCATCGATGCGAACGGGATTGAATCGGTTACTTCCCGGAGAATCCGAGGCGCAAAGTTCCCGTAATCCCGGAAAGTTGCGGGTCACTGGATTACCGGTATTTAGTTGAGGAAGTTTAGCCAGGATGAGCGATAGGTTAACACCGCTGGGCTCCTTCAATAAATAAGGGAAACTGTTTGAAATAAAGGTATGCTTGGATGGTTTGGGCATGTGGAGAGAATGAATGAAAACAGATTGACTAAGCAGATCTATAAGAAGCGCGAACGGGAACGTAGGGAGAGGAAGGCCTAGACGAACGTACCACGATCAAACCGGGGACATTCTGAAGAAAGCTCGGGTCAGGAGTACTCTAAACCGACGTGCATGCATGAAGAGAGTGATGAATGTAGAGGAAGCGAGAGTTGTATGTCAGAATCGTAGCAAGTGGAAGGATGTAGTCTCTGCCTACCCCGTTGGGAAAGAGGCGTGACTTTATGTATGTATGTATGGATGTTTGAAATGAATAAGTGTTTCATTCTATCAACTGGAAAACAGCGTTTTTAGCTTGTTTGTGAGTTTTTCCGAATTTTTGTGCAGTGTTGTTTCGAGCAACAATATTGAAACTGTTTATTAACAGTTTATGGTGAATGTTTGTCAAAAAGATGCGTCAGGGAGGTGAGACTTTCCAAAATTGATATTTCTAGCGGTACACCCCGAAATTCAGTAAAAAGCTACAAATGGTGTTAAATACTTGAGGTATCCCATCCTAGGCCTCTAGGTTGGCAACGGCTCTGCAATACCCCTGGTGTTGCAGATGTTTATGGGTGGTGGTGATCTCTTACCAGCAGGAGACCCACTTGCTTGTTTGCCATCCAGTCGAATAAAAAAAAATCGGATCAGTTGTTAGACCTAATGGTTTTATCTGTGCGAAACCGCGGTAAATGCTAATACGCCAAAGAATAACCACTATGAATACGATTTGGTGCGATAAGGTCTTATGACCATTTATAGTCACCACCATCTCTCTGGCAAAGCAGTAAAGTTTTATATCCCATCGGGCTACTAAGTTTCAAATTGCAATGCAGATTAGTCCGTAATGGTCAGCAATTTGAATGCACCCGGCACTTAGGACGCAAATCAAAAGCGACCTTAATTGCTATGGAGACCGAAGTTTGTCTAAAATTTTAATTGAGATAGTACCTACTTTGGGATCAGCTTGAAGCTTCTCTTTGAAATGTTGAGGTATTTGTGAAAGTTTTATTAAGCAAATTACCAAAAGCGCTCTACATTACTTTAGTACCTACTATATTGGATTGGATGAGATTTACTAAAATGATAATGTATTCGAGAAAAAAAAACATGGGAGACAACATGCCCAAAAAAAAGAACAAAATTTAACCGACTAAAAAAACAATGAACATAATTTTCAACTAGCTTGAAGTCGGTGCATTGGTACGAGCCAGCAGGAGTGATAGAAGCCCAATATAATTTTAATATATAGTATTTAGGTGTGGTAGACGACTACATAGACCCGCTCCTGCTGGCTCGTGCTGAGGTACTTTTTGTTTTCATGGTTTTTGAAGTCAGTAAAATATTTTGTCACAATTTGTTTCGCGTTTTGTTTCTAGCTTTATATGTTAAACTGTCCGTCATATTACAAGCTTTGATTTAGTTTCACCTGCCACACTGTCTGTCTCTTTGTCTAGTAGTCTGGCCAGGATTGTCTCCGCAGGATGGAACTCTTCAACGGTTAATGGCATCGTCTTGAAATTAGGTATGCAAATGTAGTTTGGGTGACAGTGCAAGAAAAGTCGATAAAAAGTACAGTCAGCAAAAAGATTGTATTAAAAATGTTTTTTTAGTAAAAACTTATTTTACTTAGTACCTTTTGCTTTTTCCGATGCAGACACGTCAACTGTTGAAGAGTCTTCCTGGTACATCACATCCGTACCACTTCAACATATGAATTGCGACGAGCATAAATTGCTTAGAAACTGTCTTGAAGTAAGTAATCTAATCTCAACACATAAAATAATTCACTGAAGACGATTTCCAAACCACTAAATATATCTAAATCACCATAGGTAGATCTACAATATTTTGAAGAGTTCCCTCAATTTCCCTAGGATCCACTTATCAGACCCTAACTTGATAAAATGGGAAGTAATTGAATGTAGTCCCACTCCAACAAAGAAAAAATAAATTGATTCATAAATTACGGAGTTAGGAAACATTAAAAACCGGTCAAGTGCCAGTCGAACTCGCGCACGAAGGGTTCCATCTATACAATTATTATCTACACCTGTTGCCGTTGATATCAGGCAAAAAACGGCAAAAACCATCACGTTTGTTGTATGGAAGCCCCCATAAATATTAATTTTATTCTGTTTTTACTAGGTAGTTGTTATAACAACTATCCTATCCTATTATATCCTATTCTATTATATCCTATAGGATTAGAAATTCTTAGAGGCCTGCTAACGCTTCGTCTTCCGTTTCGTGTTCGCCGCTCGAGGAATTTCCTCCCCAACGGTTAGGATAACCCACTACACTAAATTACATATTATTATTATTTAAAAGCCTGTAGAGGTGTCCCACTAATGGGCGAAGGCCCCATATCCTCCATTCGACCCTGTTTAGGGCAATCTCTGACCAGTTGCAAAGAAAGGCATCCAGATCATCCCGCCATCGACGCCTGGGCCTGCCACGCCACCGAAGTCCGTTTTGTGGTATCCAGTCTGTTCTAGCCCACCTATTGGGTTCCATACGGCTGACGTGATCTGCCCAATCCCATTTCAGCCTAGCAGTCTTGGCACCCACATCAGCAATGCGTGTTTTGGAGCGCAATATACAGCAACTACAGTATATTGTAATTTAATTAGTAATTCAGTTCAATCAATTTCAAAACAAATAACTTAAAAAGATAAAAGGATAATGATAGTTCTAAAACATTTAGTAAATTTCCAACTATAAAAATACGGGCAAGTTTTCACGTAATGAATTGTACTATCAGTCTACGATCAGCGACGTATGAACTAATTGAATAAAATAAAGTCTAGCTTTTGGAGGACTTTTAAAGGTACAGACAAAGAAAAGTAGAAAGAATGTAAACATACTGAACAATTAAGATTGTTTTTTTTTGGAATCTTTTTGTATTTTTTATTTCAGTTCCAAATTTTTGTTACTTTTACGGTCATCCCGGAAAAACCAGAAAAATAAGACCAGCGCTGGGAATCGAACCCAGGTCCTCGGCATTCTGTGCCGCGTGCTATACCGCTACACTACCGCTGGACAACGGTACAGACACGAACTTCCCTTATGCACCACATATCTCAGCCCTGAGGACCTGGGTTCAATTCGCAGCGCTGGTCTTAGTTTTCTGGTTTTTCTGTGCATCTATATTTCAGTTTGTATTTTCAATATACTGAACATTATCTATCCTGGGAGTAGTTTTGACTATCAAAGTCATTATTCATCTATATTGTTTTCATATTTTGTGCGATCTCAGAATCAGACCTTCACTACGCGAGTGTGACTCGCACTTGGCCATTTTTACAGAATTTTTTTTATTTTATCAACTTGGCGTAACAATATTTTTGGGTCAAACCTTGGAGGTCGTATCGCCCCAGGGTCAAATTGAATTTCAATTTGGTCTCGATAAGTAAATTGGGTAATCCAAATGAAATCGGCAAATAATTAGGGTCTTTTCCTTATTTGAAAAAATAAATGGTTATTAGATTATGCAGTTTATTTTTTTCTTTACGCGGCGAACTTATGTAAGTTTAGCTACTATTTATGTATACAGTCGAGTATAAACTGAATCATGGGCGGAACTTTTCCTTTTCGCTATGATATCTTTGGCAAATAATTACCTAATCTAGTGTTTCAATGAGATTCATGGAAAGTGTAAACAAAGAAAAGACTTAACCCGACCACAAACATTTAGTGATGTGAAAACCCAGAACCTATTGCAAAATAATTAATCTGTTCAGAAAATCGATTAATTTATAAATTGTATGTCAAAGTATTTTGTCCATTTTATTATTTAGAGTACTTGATTTAATTCCAAAGGCTGTTTATTCAATGACAAAAGCAGTAACTATTTTTGAATTTAAGGTAAGTAAATAAAAATCGCTTATTCAAACAAGCACTAATCAATTTTTAAAATGTCAAATTTTCCACCATTTACAAATGCCCCGCCCACTGCCACTTCAATTTCGCAATTCTTCGGGTAACCTTAGTTCTACTGTGGATTTCATCATTTCTGATTCTCTCTTGCAGAGAAACCCTGAGCATAGCCCTCTCTATAGCCCTTCTAGTGACTTTGATCTTCATTAGCCCATCGTTAGCGCACGCGTCTCAGATCTGTATATCAGCACTGGCAACACACACTGTCAACGTAACATACTTGTCCCAAAACAGAGCTGCGGATTAGAGCTAGTGTTATTAATCTTATTATTATTAAGTATATTTAGTCTATAAGAGACTGTAAAACTTTAATACCTTATTTATATACCTGTGGTCTTACAATAAATGATTTGAATCTTGAATAACTTGTGTCCCACTGCTGGGCAAACTCTCCTCTTGACTTCCTCTGGATAGGGAGTGTTATTAATAATAAAATTTAATAGTTCTAATGACCCTGGCTTCTCCAATGGACTTCGCACGTTTTCTTGTTTGGAAAGGCAGGTTCGTATTTAAAATTCTGAACTTTTAACGAGCACGTGAGGGACCTTGTTATTTTTTTGCAATTAGTCCAGGGGGGCGACTACCAATCTGAAAATGGAAGTCCGTATCGTACCGTCCCTCTCACTCTCGTATTAAATAATATTAACGTAAGTGGAATGGCAAGATACGAAGTTCGGAGGGTAATTTTGCACTTCGTAGTATAGGGCAGGGTAAACACAAGCAAAGCTCTCCATGGAAAATATTTCTAAGCTTTTAAACATTCTTATGTATACTTAAACCACGTGACCAAAAAGCTAATTGATGAAAATTGCTTCATTATGCTCTTTATAATAAATACAGAAGTCTCTTCGAAAATGACTTTTTCCATTCCGTAGACCCTTAATCTGGAGGGTTATAGCGCTAGGGGCTTCATAAGGAAATTACAAAGAGGCTAGTCTCTGCCACGGGGGACCGGAGAGCTGGCGGCTTTCTCGGAAAAAGAATTATCTATTCAATGAAAAAACGCTGATCACAGATATAGATTACAGTAGATTACGAAAATGTATCCACTTCGCGTGTCCGAACCCTGACCAAATGTCGGGTTGGCCCCATACAAAGACTGACCGCTAACTGACTAATCATGACTAGTGACTGACTCGAGCTCCACGATTTTACGCGGAAATCGGGGAATTCACACCGCTAATTCGCTCTTGATTCGTCACAGTAGATACAAAAAGTGCCATGGTTATTTTCATACAGATTGAGGTGTTTGCGTTATTTAGTGTAATCTATATCTGTGACACTGATAGTACCTTATCTTCAAAACTATGCCTAAAGGGACCTTTTTACATATAAACATGTTCCACGATTTGTAACAATAAATTTTTTGTTTAGACATAAAATGCTAAAATTCATTATCAGCCGGAAGACGTTGAACAAAAGCATCCCCCCTCCCCCTTTGAACTCCAAAAATGAACGACAACTTGTCGCTTGTAACCAGCCCGCAACCCTCGCGATGTCATCAGTCTATCTAGTGGGAGCCTGCCAATGCTTCGTCTTTCGGTTCGTGGTCGCCACTCTAGGATTTTTGAAATAGAAATAGAAATCGTTTATTTCTTAGAATATGGTAGGTACAGGTAGTTATTATCATAAATGTCAACAGCATATTCATAGCAGCATATTTTTTTTTTCTTCCTCGATGCTAAGATTATTTTTTTTAGTAATATTTTTAACAACAAAACAAAACGTTTATTTCGTTTGCATGACACAAAGGTCTCTTTTACATGTCACATATTACTAGCGCTTTCAGAGAAACATGCGCCGCAAGGAACTAAAATGCTCAAAAAAAACCTAATTATTTTAAAAGGAGATTAGTGAAACAAATGTGTGTTTAAATTTATTTGCTTGGAAATAATCGTGAGTAAGATTTCAAGTGGAATAATACCGACGTTGGCTTTGAGTCCTTTCGTATCGTCAAATCAGAATACGCGTGACATATTTCCAATTGAAGTTCCTGGTAGAGTATGTTATGTTAAATAATGCAAATGTCATTAGTCTACGTCAATTCCGAAGTTAATTTGAGAGGAGAAGCACAATATCGGTGTTAGAGGAAACATGTGTCACTCCAAAAATAAATATTTGGTCGAATTTAACCTGCAAGATTTGATACCAGACCAGGGGGGTGTCACTACGCCATTCCGCCGCCGAGCTAAAAGTGCGTACCGGGCCTCCCCAACGTTGAGGCGATTCAGTGGTTGCCGCGCACTGACCCGTGGCGCACGCGCGCGCCTCTTACGCAGTACGACTCAATTTACGTCGCAAACGCGTGTCATAATTTTAATTGGCAATATGTATCCAAAAAAATACAGCAAATATATTGCAGTCGATTGTCGGAACAATGAAAAAAATAGTAATTGTCAGTTTTTCTCGGTTCCGGCAAGTGAGAAAGATAGCGAAAGGTACGGTATTCATTACTCATTTATATCTACTGTCATGGTACCTAAATCTATAACAATAATTAATAAATATACACACAAATGTTTTATATCATATACTTATTTAAAATAGGTGGTAGGTAGCTACATATACATATAATCCATACCTATATCAAAAGAAAATCACGTGTCGTGTATACCTGTGTAAACTGATTTATATGTTCGGTATTCATTTACCTAATAGGTAGGTATAACAGTTTCTGCATGTGTACCTTGCGTGGTATTTATACTTATAACACTTACCAGCCATTCTGAAGCAACTGTAACATGTGACTATTTCTCGCATGAGATGTACATATTACCTGTCTCTTTCTGTGCACTACTGTGAGAAAGTGACGGGTGACGTCTCGCAACGAGAGTCACTAAGCATAGTTGCGCTGGACTAGACTGGTACCTAGCTTATTCTTACATAATATTCGACCCTGCGCCATAGAATAAATAAAAGTGCAACCGCTAAGTAAATATTATAAACACTGCCGTCCTACCGAAGAAGGCGGCAAAGGGACTTTAGCGGCTTTTTAACTTTTTGATACGTGCATACTCAGAAAAAAATTCTGCGTCGAACGGTATTGACTTTTTTTTTCTATGACAGTTAGTTCTCGAGATACGCAGCAGTTAAACGACACATATTTTGATTTTTGTTAGGGTTTTATAATCTAAAAAGCCGTGATTGGTATTAAATAAGCTAAAAAGACGTTATGTATCATTAGCCGCCTTATATCATGCTTAAAATATAACACTTTTCTAAGCTAAAAAGCGCTTATCGATCATTCATACTTTAAAAAGCGGTTAAGTTCGTTTAACGAGGTTTTAATGAATTTGTCATAGCTGAATTTACATGCTTGTTTATAGGCTTAAAAGCAGTATTCTTTAAATTAAACTCTATAATGACGTTAAGGGATCTTAGCCGCCTTTTTGCCTATAACACTTAAACACATTACGTGATACATTTAAATGTCAATAAAGCGGTGACCGCCTTTTTACTTCAGTGTCATAAGGTTGATATTTGTTCGATCATATTTTTAAAGCGGCTAAATAGCAATAATAAGTAAAAAAGCGGCTAGATTTTTGTCAATCCTTACTATTAAAAGGGGAAAGTGAGTTTGTTTGTTTGTTTGTTACGCTTTCACGCCGTAACGGAGCGACGGATTGTCGTGATTTTTGGCATAGAGATAGTTTATGGTCCCGAGAGTAACATAGGCTACTTTGAATCCCGGAAAAATGCACAGTTCCCGAGAGAACAGCGCGCGATAACCGAACACCACGCGGGCGGAGCCGCAGGCAATAAAAGCTAGTGTTAAATAATATTAGTGCTTAATTTTATTAAAAATTAAAAAGAACTTAAGTATTTAGTTTTTGGTTAACGTCAATAACGTTACCTTAGTAGTTTTGTATCTAGATTTAAGCACAATTTAGGTTTTGGGTGAACTTTTGAAATCTTTTTTTTTACGTTATTTTGGTGGGCATTCTTTTTTTAATTTTTGGTGAAAATAATCACTCGTTGAAATGCTCTTCTGGATTAGGATGTCAATGATACAAGAAGCACCTACTCGTATTTAAATTCAAAAACTAAGTTAAAGCTATACGATATAGTGAAAAAACGTCGCTACCGAAATTACGATAGTGACAGTAAATTACGTTTTATTAATTACATAGGAAATTAGTTTGAAATTACTATAATTTATTTTATATACGTGTACATATCCGTGTATAACTTATGTTAATAAAGTAAAGAATTAAAGTTTTAAATTATTATTTTAAGTTAATCTTAGTTCCCAATACTTATTTGAATGTAGGTTCGATCAAAATAAATCGAATGTCAAATCGGTTCGCTTGACCTTTCAAAATTCATAATTTGCGAAGTCGCACTTGCACCTGCTGTAAAAGACAGACATACCTATACTAGCATGCTCATTCGCAGACGCGTTTATACTTGTTATCATCATTCGTCCTTCCTCCCCTACCTCAAGTAGTAGGTAGGTACACTCAAAGATAGTAGGGTGATTTAGCCAGCATGGGCAGCATGCTACTAAAAAGCATACCTACTTTAAACATCTCATAAACATACACGCTAGTATCACAGTAGTAATTGCTCATCAGATTTTGTGCTAGTAATGAGCATAATCTATCTGTACCTTTATATTTCACGTGAGCAAAACGCGCGTGAGCGAATCAGTTTCACGTGAAACTACCGTTAAATTCAGTCATAATGACCATAGTTAATAAAATATAAATATAAAATACCACCGGAATTACAGCACCGAATATTACGACAATAATGTATCTTTTGCGATAACTGCTAAACTGTATACATCAGTACTATTAGCTCTATTCTGTGAAATAAGAATCAAGACAACTAATAAGTAAAAATATAAACATTCAATTATAATCATTGTACTCGTATATCGCACAACGGGAATCCACTGAAATTACTTTTAAGATGACTAAAACAAAACACATCGCGCGAAAGGCTTGTACCTACTTACTGATAGGCACACAAAATTCGGTAGTTGGAGGTTCATTCAGCGTGACAGCTAAAGCACAACTAATGTAATTTTCCATAAAAATGCGAACATAGTGATATGATCTTTCACCATTAAGATATTAGCAAGTATTTGTGCAAATTGATATTGGTAGCTAGACGATATTTAGAAAAGTGATCCACCTATCTTTTAAATGAAAATGTATTTAGTATGAAAAAGTAAAAATAGAATGCGTTATTTAATTAGCTTCATTTTTATTTATGTTTATTAGGAAAATGACTCCTAGACACAAAGTTATGGTCAATTGATTCAACAAAACCGCGCGTGGAACAGGCTTCACAGACTTACTGCAGTTAGTGTTTCTAAGTCTGTGATATTTTTAATTCAGCTTTAATTGAAGTCAACAATGTTTATTATGTTAAAACTCCGCTAGCGTATATAAAATCGAATTGTGACGGCCAAACAAGTTGCTCTGAAAATTCACCCTTTTTTATATCTCATTTGTAAACTTTAGAGAAGTAAATAATGAACACAGTTCAATAATCATAATGTTAATTGAAAGTAATAATTTAGAAGTTTTTTATTTTTGAACAATAAATAGTTGATTTTTATATAGTATGACTTTTAATTTTTTGTCATTACCGCTTCTCACGCAGCATTACTCTTAATAATTGTAGTCCTATCATAACCTAAAATGCCGTTATTTACAGAGTGACTCACGTATTACGGCTTTTTAATGTATTGAGAGTAAACATTTCTGTTGCTTGATAATTTTGATTCAAAAGTTAAAAAAACATCTAAGCTATAAAACGGTTAAGATACTTTAACTTCGTTTTTATTTATAACGCAACGTACATGTTTTACTAGCAATAATAGACAATACCGCGGCTATCCGTAGTAACGACCTTCTAGTGTTCTAGTTAATCGCACCTAACTTTCATTTAAAATAACAACACTAAAAAAGTTATGTACAATACTAAGCTTAAAAGTCGCTAAGGTATAGCTAACGGCCTTTTAACTTATTATTCTTCGTCGAATAATATTCACAAATCCTAAGCTACAACATAAAAGCCTCCATAATTATTACTATTTATAATTTTTTTAAATGAAAATATGTACATAAAAAGGCGTGATTTTTTATCTAAATTTTAATGTAATCAGAATTTTTGTAAGTCAAATTATGCCTGAGATACAGGTAATTAAAATTTTGAAAAGTTTTTGCCGTTTTTCTCGAAAGTTACTTTTGTCACTTTGCCGCCTTCTTCGGTAGGACGGCAGAACAGCATAAATCTGATAGTATAATAGGTATTCTATTAAAGTATTGACAACCCTATTTTCGGAATATCTGACAAGGTGTGGAATAATGTCGACCTTCACGCGGCGCCAGAGAGCTTAATGTCGGCTGCTCGCGTGCGGTCCGTTTGTTAATAATAATTATGTAGGCACATAAAAAGGCGGCATTTGTGAATATCAAAACAGAGAGACTTCTGTACTTGTACTATTATCTATTCTGTGACCAGACAGAGACAACGGGGCAGTACTTGAAGAAAAGCCTGTAAAAATAAAACGCGTTTTCATTAGTTTATGACAACACTTCGCTCTTCAGCCCCTAGCAAATATTATTGGAACAAAATTTGTTCATTTAATTTCGGTTCTAATTCCCGACAAATCATTTTTGTTTTAACGCATATTATCAATTAAGGCTCGTTTTTCATTTTACAAGGTAAATATTTTAACAAACCAGGCTCAGATATATAATTATAGACAATATTTGACGACCGGATGGCCAAGTGATTAGAGAACCTGATTATGAAGCTTGAGGTCCCGGGTTCGATCCCGGGTCGGGGCAGATATTTTTGTATGAATAATACGATATTTGCTGTCAGGTCTTGAGTATTTATCTATATGAGTAAGTTTATCCGTTGTCTAGTATCCTAGTACAAGCTTTGCTTAGTTTGGAACTATTCGGACTTGGCAATTGGTGTCAAGTGTCCCATGTTTATTTTTATTTTATTTATTTATAGTTTGGAAATTGTATGTAATGATAATGAATTTCAATATAACTATTTATCTTTACTTGTAGTTATTTTGTATTGCAAGAAATCTAATTACCAAATTAATTAGAACAAAGGCTATACTTTTAATTATGTCAATTTCTCTGGTGCCAAAATCAGTGGAGATATGAAATAAAATTGATCTAACATTATCTCGAACAGATTTCTGAAGGCAATTAACTTAAACATTATTTTTGCTAAATAACGTAAGTAAAAACCACGACGTAACTTTTTAGGAATGTCAAAATTTAAATTCAAACACCATATCCAAAGAAAGAAATGCCGCAAAGAATATCTTGCAAGTTGCGTTACATTGCGCAGCTTGATTGACCACTTCAAACTCGTTTGCTCACGAACTAGCAATGTAAAGTAATTTGCACTATTTTTCGTTGCCAGGTTAGGCTTGATGCGGCCGAAGCCGCGTGGAAACGCAACGCCATAGGATTCAGTAGGAGTTAAATTGAATTTATTTGTTTAGGATTTATCATGCAAAGGAAGTTTTGCGTTTCATTCCCTGTTCAAAGTGGACGCAACCCGCATTGTGGGTAAACATTCAACGGTCCATCTTCCGGACACGATATATCCACTCACACTCCAGCTCGGCCATCCTGTAAATACAACGCCACTTATCTTTACCTAAAGTTTCATAGGTACTCTTACCAGGGCTGTATACTGGTCGGTGCACGTCGCTTTTTAGGGTTCCGTACCCAAAAGGTGCCAACGGAACCGTATTACTGAGATTCCGCTGTCTGTCTGTCCTGACGTCTGTCACAGGGTTCTATCTTTTGAGCCGTAATAGCTAGGCATTTGAAATCTTCACACCTGCCCTGTTGTCTCGTCTGGTATCAAATCTTGCAAGTTAAATTCGACCAACTTCCAGTTGTTGGATTGACTTGAATGTTAGTATGCTTATGTAAATTACGTGACAATACAATAATCTGGTAGTCGAATTCGGGTAATAGAGCCAGGATCGTCTCCGCCGGACGGAACTCTTCAACGGTTAATAGCATCGACTTGAAATTTGGTATGCAAATGTAGTTCAGATGGCAATGCAAGTACAGTCAACAAATAGTACAGTCGGCAGAAAAAGCATGTACTAAAAACGAATTTTTTACCAAAAACTTATTTTAAATAAAACTGACCGGGATTGACCCCTATCACGCCTTGTGTAAGATAAATCCAAAGTAAAGGTGTATTTCACTGGTTCAAAATTACACGAATTTAGCGGATAAACATCGTAATTTAACGTAGTTCATTGATATGGACCTCTGCAAAGTACTACTGAATCAATTATTAAGCATACGACATACGTTTGCGAATAAGCGTAAACGATAAGGCCGCCTATTGCTTACCTTGTAATTTTCTCTGTGTACCTGTTTTCTGTATCGCTTATTATTTCTGGTGTGTACAATAAAGAGTCTATGTATTGTATTGTATTGTATTGTTCTTTTCACACCCTCAATGTTACGTTATACTTACATCACACAAAGTCTAAACGCAAAACAGATTAACAGCTAAGCGCGGGGCTCACGGCTTACAAAGAGCTACGAGTTTTAATTCCACTCATCTGTAATCTCTGTTTTGGTCGTATTAAACTAATTAAATCTAGAAATGTTGCTAGGATTTCTCAAATTGTAGTACATCTTTAAGTTAATTTTAAAGCTAAGAATATACGAGCATGTTGAAGCTCTGGGTTTCAAAGCGAAATTTCGCGCTTTCAGATTGAGCACAAAACAACGTGCTGCGAAATTAAATTCTGTAAATCTATACGTTCAGCGAAACGTTATTGGGAATATAATAGAATATTACGTTATATTTTTTCGACGCACGTTCCGTATTTGGCTCATTTCGAATTCTATTCATAGAAAGCATTGAGATGAGATGTCACGTCAAATTGATTTTTTTACATAACACTTTTAAGCTAAATGTCAATGTACCGTCAAATTTTAACTAGATATTTTTTACCGTGTCAAGTGTCTCTGCTCCCATTTAAAAGGCTTAAGATATTAACGACGACGAAAGATTTAAACTTAAAACTGAATGCCATATTCAAGTTGAAATGGCAATCAAATGGACTGGCCACATTGCTCAAAGAATAGTTAGCTGTTGAGGGAGATAATTCCTAGAGTGGCGACTACGAACCAGTGGGCTACTACAAAATTCGAAAATTGAAGTTCGGTTCGCAACGTCCCACCGACCCTTATACTTAAATAAAATGAGTAGTATTGAATGAAAGGGAGAAAGAAAGAGAGTGAGATTTATTTGGTTCCATGAGTACCACCCCTTATGTTACATAGGTAATTATTATTAGCGTTGGCTGACCAACTAAGTGTACTTCACTGACGACATAGCGAAAGTTGCAGGCAACATGGTGCAAGTGGCGATTTGTCGTTTATTGTGCCGTTCTAAGGGGGAGGCCTTTGTTCAGCAGTAAATGTCTCCGGCTGATGATAATTAATATGGAACCCAACACTGTACGTACCGAACCCGGGACCTCAAACTTCATAGTCAGGTTCTCTAACCACTCGGCCATCTGGTCGTCAAATTTCACAAATTCCCATTTCGATAAAAAGACTTGAGTATTTAATAGTTGTACTTATACAATACTTGGATTTGAGTAGAGTATTCACGTGTTCCTGTGGGAAATAGTTTTGACAGATCTACAAACGCAGACAGAGGACAACAAAGTAATCCAATAAGGGTTCTGTTTTATCTTTTTGAGGTACGAAACCCTACAAACGTCTGTTTTTAATTGAAACTTTAGTAATAGTATTTTATATGTATTCACGCAAATATTCCGGTTTTTACGTCTCGTCCGGGAAATGCGGCCGCAGTAATTTAATAAGAGAGCAACTTTCTTTGTCTTTCCTATGGGAATATATTTTTGTGTGACAAAGTAAACATGACGCGCCTTCCCTAAACCAAGACACTTTACGTTTCTTATTTGTTACTTTTTTCGTTAATAATGTTTTTGTAATGTTACCTAAGGTCTTCGAAAGTCAATTTAATATTGCGGCAAGGGGTTTTGTCTCGATGTTCTAGAATGCATGGAGATAATTAGGTACAACTTGTTTTGTATATTGTATGGGGTTTATTATTAATGATCAGGTAGATTTAGTATCATCTCCCTTGCTACGGTTGGGTCTAATTTCAGCAATGGCAGTTAATAAAACACGCCTTGACAGTAGGTAAATAAATAAAAAATCAAGTTTGAAATGAAAGTTTGCATCTCGAAATATGTACTCATGCAGCGTTGTAATGCTGTACCAGCACCACTGATTTAACAAGCGTGCATAAATATCTGATACGACTCTATTTCTATAGCTGGAAGGACGTGTCAGATATTTTTGCACGCTCGTGGCAGATATTAATGGTGGTGACTGTACCTATGTACCTACTCAGGATATTATAGCCCCCGCAAAAAACGTAACATAAAAACACTGCCGCACTCACTTAAACTCGGCTAAAAAACCAATATCCTCGCTGTTTGCACAATCCTCCCCCCATGTTCATATTCGAGCTGTCGCCGACAATAACTGCGGGCCTGTCGCGTGGAGAACATTTGTCACCCGACATTTGTTCGAGTGACGTGAATACAATCGAAGCCCCCGTCAATACCTTCAGTTATAATGGACCGAAAACATCTGGACTCAATGCGTTAATATTCAAGGAGACGCGGTCTGAAATATTTGAGATTTCCTGACCAGAAAGTGCTTAGAGCATTTCGCCTTAGGTTAGTATTGAGTGAATGTGTAGTTGTTTTATAAAAAACTTTCTTTCCGTGTTTTTTTTTTAATAGGGGAAAATGAACCTGCGCTGGGAAGTAATAACAGCCGCCCGCAGCCATCCGTAACACGAAGTGATTGATACCTAAATTGTTGAGTTAGTTGTCTGCATTATAGTAATTTTTCGTGTAAAATCCATTTCCAACATAAAAGTAGCGTTTGTCTTCATCATCTCAGCCTATATACGTCCCACTGCTGGGCACAGGCCTCCTCTCGGAATGAGAGGGCTTGGGCCATAGTTCCCACGCGAGCCCAGTGCGGATTGGGAACTTCACACGCACCATTAAATTGCTTTGCAGGTTTGTGCAGGTTTCCTCACGATGTTTTCCTTCACCGCAAAGCTCGTGGTAAATTGCGCACATGAATTTCATAAAACTCAGAGGTGCGAGCCAGGATTTGAACCCACGACCCTCTGCTTGAGAGGCGATAGGTCAAACCACTAGGTCACCACGGCTTATGGATAGCGTATGTCTTAATTTCATAGAAATCAATCAATTGGATTAGCCGTGAAAAAAAACGTACAAATAGACAGATAAACTGTAATATAATTTTGTTTCTTTAACAATTAAGTAGGTCCTTGCAACGTCAACAACGCGACATTCTCATGAGTGAAAAATTTGATGAAAAATCTTTACAGACTTGCTTATTAGGACTTACTTAATATACTGAGCGGAAAAAAATCTGGCCCTCAAATGTATGCAGTAATAGGTAATTTTGTATGAAGAGTGGGTCAAATTTTGTGCCGGTGAGTATATCTGGACAAAATAATCAGTCGTCATTATTTTAGACGTAGGTAATGTATTAATTATTAAAAATTGCAAGAATTTTAAAACGGTCATTTATTTTTTAAACGAAGAATAACAGAGTCTAAGAAACAAACAAATTAAAAAATTGGTAAGGAAAAGCTTTATTAAATTCTGAGTTATTTATAATGTTGTACTTTTAGGGTTTCCGTTAAATTTTCAAGAAACAAGGAAAAGGTACGATTTAGTGGCCTAAAATAACAAAGGGCAGAACCGCTTTCACACAAACCCTTTTCGAGCCGTAACGAATTAAGATAAATAAACACGTTTTAAAAAAGTCTTTAGCGTGAACAGTAATGTTAACAAGGTATATCATTCAGAAAAGTGTTAAGTTCAGCTGTGAAACTTTTTTGAACAAAAAAGGGATGAATGGCGTTCTTTAATAGTCTCTGGAGATTGAAATAGCGCCTGTAAAAATACCCATTGAAAATGCTATAAATTTATGTGGTGCTACAAAGCTACTATTTCAAATTTTCTTTCCAGCCACTACATTTTTGAAACACTGATCATGGTCATCTATTGAAAATAATAGTGAACCTCTATCTTTAGTTTTCGTTTTAGAATTTCTTTGTCATTATAGTGTTTTTTTTTTGTCTGGAGTTCGTAATTGATAATAGAGAACGCGTTGTCCACTCTTACGGGTATATTACAAATTATTAAATAAAAATAGCGTTCCTTGTGCGTATAATTGAAGAAGTTAGATACTATAACAATCGTAGCGAAATAAAATCGGATAATTTACGTCTGAAAGCGAGAGTTTCATGTCGAAAGTCTTAACAATAAGTAGTAAAAATAGTATGTTACTATTTGTACCATAAACTAATGACTGGTGCAATTTTACTATCATGTCACAACGAATTTTTTCAGGCTGTCTTTTCGTATGGTTAACTACTGGTTTACATAATCAATAAAAACATTTAAGTCCACTGTGACGTTAATTTTAGATACCTAGTTAGTTTATTTTAGCAGTAAAGTACTAAACTTATCTTGCATGCTCCTTTAGCCACACTACGATTGTTGTGGATAGTTGTAGTTAAGTTACAAACTTTGATCCTGTAGTTTAAATGTGTCAATAACAATAGTATTTGTTTGTAATTTGTAACTGTTCCTTAATAAATAAATAAGAAAATTTTAGCAGTGAAATACAGACAAAGGACTTTTTTTCACATGAAAACTTCACGATTTAATTATTTTTCGATGGAAAAATAAATCAGCTTACTCGTTGCAATATTGTTTCGTATTATTTGTTTTTGATCTTGACAATAATGAAGTTATGTTGTCTGTCATCTTTTGTATCTTCTTCATCTTCACTTTTAAAATACGGCTTCTGTCCTAATTAATAGGACAATTTCGCCAGTGTCTAAGTATTCTCTTTCGAGAGGCAACGTTGTACGGTGATTGTAGTTTTTGTAACTTAATAGTAAAATTCCAGAAACCACGTGGAGACAACTTGCGCATTAAAAAATATCAGACACGAGAGCAATATAGAATTTTGTGATCACTGTTCACTGTTAAGGTTAATCGCCGCATAAATCACTATCAAAATTATACTTCGACTAGCCAAAGAAACAGAAATAGCAAAATTAGACATTGTCTACATCCGCCATGTTCGAATGCCACAAATTGAATCCATCTTTTGTATCTAAAGTCAATAAAATGTTCTTCACTAGAAACCCTATGTCGATATTCAACGAAGGCATTTGTAAATCGAGTCGCTTTAGCCTGGATCGAGCGGGCATTTATTGCGGTCGTTAGTCGTAACGACGTCGATGGGTAAGTCGGTCGATCCATCGGCCATCGACCGGCGTTCCAAGTGGACGCTTGCCCTTACAAAATTTAAAAGTAAAAAACTAGTTTTTAGTTTAGAATTCAGAGCAGGTCGATACTTAGGTGAGTGATAGTTGTACGTTTTTGAAATCCTTATTAAATAGTCTTTTAATTTTTTTGTTGGCATAACTATCGAAAGTTAAAATGTAGAATAATATAACCTGGGGACTTCAGATACTCGTAGGCCATAGTTATAGTGACATATAACTTTAGTTTTTAGGGTTCCGTACATCAAAAGGAAAAAGCGGGATACTTATAGGATTATTTTTATAGGGCCGGCATGGAAATAAGCAATCTTAGTCTGAGACAGACTCAGCTGATTTTCAAATTGTTATAATTCAGTAAAACAGTGTTCTAACTCCTTCATTTTGAAGAATTCGGATTGTATGTTCTCGAGTTCTGGCTTGTTAACTCGCTTTGGATGAAGGGGGCTTTGTGGAGTATAATGGTACGAGTCTTTACAGTATGTTTACTTTTTATAGTACAACTAGCTTTTGCCCGCGGCTCCGCCTGCGTGGAATTCGGTTATCGCGCGCTGTTTTCTCGGGAACTGTGCATTTTTCGGGATAAAAAGTACTCTCGGGCCCATAAACTATCGCTATGGCAAAAATCATGACGATCCGTCGCTCCGTTACGGCGTGAAAGACAGACAAACAAACAAACAAACATACAAACACACTTTCGCATTTACAATATTAGTATGGATAGATAGTCCGATATTAATACGGACGATGCGTTTTGTACGACGGGTTAGTGGAAAGAACTCCTTATAGGTACGCCTAACCTTCTTTCTTCTTTCTCAATGTCAACAACTTCAATAGGTATACAATCCTTTTTTAGACCATCCTACGTTTCTGTATCTCTAAGACACGTATCCAGTAAAGAATAATTTTATTGTATTATAGTATTTTTGTTCCACATTTTTGTCTGCTGGTCAGAGATTGCCCAAGACCGGGTCGAGTGGAGGACATGGGGGGAGGCCTTTGCCCAGCAGTGGGACACCTCTATAGGCTTCAAATAATAATAATAATAATAATTTTTGTCTAGCACAAAGATCCAAGCCCTACTAATCCTACAATTACCCTAAAACCTTTTCAAGGAATTCAACGAATTAAGTCTTTTGTCCAAAAATAATGGGCTAAGAATTTTCCGAGTAGCGAACAGTTTCGTTTCTCTGTTGATTTTATAATTTCCACTTCTATTTATTTTTAATTCTAGATAACTAGAATACATTTTTGCTAACAAAATTAATTGGCCAGAATCTTTTTTGCAAATTGTGCTTGGGTAAATTTTATGTATTTTTCGCCTTATCAAAATGCTCGCTAAGATTGTTTTTTGGAGTCTTTTTGTATTTTTTATTTCAACTCCAAATTTTTGTTACGTTTACGGTCATCCCGTAAACCCATATCGAAAATATAAACTGATATATAGATGCACAGAAAAACCAGAAAAATAAGACCAGCGCTGGGAATCGAACCCAGGTCCTCGGTACTCCGAGCCGCGTGCTATACTGCTACACCACCACCGGACAGAGGTACAGACACGAATTTCTCCTATGCACCACATATCTAAGCTAGTTTGTTCCTTATTTAGTCCAGTGGTTATTGGCACGCGGCACGAAAAGCCGAAAACATAGGTTCGATTCCCGGGGCTGGTCTTATTTTTCTGGTTTTTCTGTGCATCTATATTTCAGTTTGAATTTTCGAAACATGTGCGCTGTTGATAGGCCTGTCTATGGAAAATACGTATTACTTTTTTACGACATTATACCATCTAACGTTTTAAACTTTCGTGATTCTCACTCATAGTCAAAATACCATATACTTACGGGACTTATCACGCTATTTTTACACAAGTAATATTTTGTCTACTCGTGACCACGGCAACTGTAACGTTTCCGAAACGTCGAGGTATTAGTTATCTGTGGGACTAAGAAAAAAAATGTTATCTATGGAACCGTTACCTATGGCCGTTATTGATGAAAACATCTCAATGACGCCACGAGCGTTAGTTTCAGTGGGAAGACATGTCATCATGTCCATAAAGTTTATTTTAGGGAATCCATGAATAAGCAATCAGGCGTACGCACGCAATTTTCAGCTGAACGCCAAATATAAATCATATAATAATAATAAGACAAACTAGTTCTAGCACGCCAATCTATCTGCACGAAATTTCAGTTTGCTTCCGAAATGGGAACGTCTCTTTTGTTACCTAGTAAGGGTGTAGGTACCATCAGTACCTGCCAAAAAAAAATAAACAAAAAGTAAAACTGACTTCAAAAAAAAATAAAAAATGACAAAAAATGGAACCGATTACAAAACCTTGAAAATATTTTTCTAGGTACCTACTAGCTCGAAGTTGGTGCCTCAGCACGACCCAGCAGGAGTGGAGCAATAGGTGTCTATTTTACCTACATACAATGGATTTCAATCAAGTTGTGCCTATAAAATTTGAGGTTTGCCCTCGATTTCCCTAGGATCCGTAGATCATGACTTGGTGACCATGGGACCACCTCAGAAGAATACCCTTTCGAGTAAAAAAAGAATTTTGAAAATCGGTCCCCAATTGACTGAGCAATCGGTGAACATGTATAAAAAAAATACAAACATTGGAACATAGATACTCCTCCTTTTTTTGAAGTCGGTTAAAAAGTAGCAAGCTTTTCTTAGATTGGGAATAGATCATTTTTCTTTAAATAGTTTCATAAATGCTTCAAAATGGTCCCGATTTTGCGTTGCATCAATGGGCTTTTGATAGCCGGTTGATGGCAATTAAATCAAAATCTCATGGTTTATTGAAGATTTATGATGCTTAGTATTCCCTACGCGTCAAGCGACGCTGTGCTAATTATAGCCCGGCTGTTTTCAACCACGGCATTAACGGATTTATAATATTTCGGTTAAATCATTGGTAGGGATGAAAGGTAATGGAAAATTACGTGCCATGGTTTTTCATGAATATTAAATTTCACCTTGTTCCCCGTACAGTTAACGAAATTGAATCACGTACCAGGTTGGAACCTTTTCACAATCTATTTCGCTATGATTTCTTTGGAAAATGTATCGGATGTCGAGATGACATCAGTAGCACAAAGGTCCCATCCGTGTACATGATTCAGTTTCCTCGACTGTGGATAACCATTTTACCAAATATTTCCCACTTCAAAGAGACTTGGTTAGGTAGAAGAGAGTATCCATACTTACTAATAAATACGAAAGTGTGTGCGTTTGTGTGTTTGAATGTATGTTTGTATATTTGCCCGTCTTAAACTCACGATCCGTTACTCCGTTTCGACGTGATTTTTGGCGTAGAGATAGTTCATGGGTTCGGTTTAGAGTGACATAGGCTAATTTCTATCCCGAAAAAATGCACAGTTCCCGAAGGAATAGCGCGCGATAACCGAATTCCACGCGGGCGAAGCCGCGAGCAAAAGCTAGTAGTTAATAATATATATTACCAGGGCCGTCTTTCACCTATTAGAAGTCCTGGGCACAACCATGTTGCATTCGGTACCTAAGCCTGATTTTCAGACGAGAGTGGAGTAGCTATCGGTAATCGTTTGGTAATGGAGTAGGGACTAGGGGGTCCTAATGCATCGTGGGGCCATGGGCACGTGCCCAGTGTGCCTAGTGGCAAAGAGGGGCCTGTATATTACGGCAAGCCACAACGCTATTTTTCAGTGGGACCCATTTAAAAACTAGAACATATAGGGAGTTTCTGACTGTTGGATACTGTTGGGCTTTGAATCCAAGGTTCGATTCTACTCACATAACTGAACTAGTTTTGTTCTGCAACTTTAAAAAAATATGATTATTGTTATTTTTTATTTTTCATAAGTACAGATTAAATTTAAGACGATGGCCTAGTGTTTAGAGACCTTGACTACAAAGCTTGAGGCCCCGGGTTCGATTCCCGTGTCGGGGCAGATATTTGTATGAAAAATACGAATGTTTGTTCTCGGGTCTTGGGTGTTTAATATGTATTTAAGTATTTATCTATCTGTATAATTATGTTTATCCGTTGCTAAGTACCCATAACACAAGCTTTACTAAGCTTATTGGGACTAGGTCAATTGGTGTGAATTGTCCCGTGATATTTATTTATTATTATTTAATTTAATTTTCAATGTATGTGATACAATGCAAAATTGACAGCAGATTGATAAATTTGTATCTAAGAGATGTCAAATGAATGTCAAAAATTATTTAAAGGCTCTCGTACTAATAGACAGCGATAACACCACCATCTCCGATACACTGATTTATCAATTGAACTTTGAGTATCAATATAATATTATATTGAGGAACTAAATTCAAGTTATTTTAAAATGTTACACATCAAAAGTGGCATAGATATGCGAGTAGAATCGAAATTTGAAATTTAAAGCCTTCATTCTTCAAAATATTCATATATTTCACACGAAAACACAAGCTGAAACATGGATGCACAGAAAAACCAGAAAAACAGACCAGCGCTGGGAATCGAACCCAGGTCCTCAGCAATCCATGCTGCGTGCTATTCCCCTACACCACCGCTGTCCTCCTGTATCCTGTATATTCCATTTTGTCAAACTGACTCTTTAAATTTAACGAATGTCAAATGGCATGTATGTTAAGCGGCAGATAAGATAATTTAAATATTCAATACGACGGAAGTTTGGCCCAGAAATATTGAATGTAATCACATCCTAAATCAACCCCCGAAATACAATGAGAAATTTCATAACTTCATTGTGTACGAAAATATTTACATACCGTATGCATTACTAGTATATCTTACTTACAGAAGAATAATATGTCACAGAACTAATAAGAGTAATAACTACCTAAATGTTTCACAAATAGCTGAAAAAAAAAATCCTTTTATGTGCATACTATAAGTTAAGCTACATACTTGGTTTGGATATGTATTTAACTAAATGTAAACAAACTTCAGCTAGGTACTAGATTTAGTAAATTCAAGGATTTTAAACATTTTATTTGAGACCTTCTGACGAGAGTGAAATTTACAGGATAATTTTGTCTTTGAATAATAGTAAAGCATATGGCTGTGATGAAATTATAACAAAAGTCCTGAAACTGTGTGCGTCTAGTATTTGCCGTCCTCTTTCGCATATTGTCAACTTATCATTTATAGAGGGGGTATTTCCTGAAGAATTGAAATTGTCCATTGTTAACCCTTTGTTCAAAAAAGGTGACAGAACAGATCCAAACAGTTACAGGCCCATAACAAAAATTTCTGTATTTTCAAAAGTTTTTGAAAAATGCATACTTCAGAGGCTCAATGAATTTTTAAGTAAATATGACATTCTAACTTCAGAACAATATGGTTTCCGTAAAAACAAATCCACAACCCTAGCAGGTTTTAATCTGGTAAGACGTATTTCTGAGAGCCTAAATCGTAAAACTCCAATTATGTCAATTTTTCTAGACTTGAGTAAGGCCTTCGATTTTGTCGACCATGCAATTTTGCTTAAAAAAATGGAGTTTTACGGCATTAGAGGTAAAGCACGTGACTGGGTTGAGAGTTACTTAGGTCAAAGAATACAGTGCACAGAAATTGAAAAATTGGTCAAAAATGCGAGAAACTGTTTGTGCAAGCAAAAGTTTAGATCGACTTTTGTAATAAATGGCACTGGCGTACCTCAAGGCAGTATTCTTGGCCCATTGTTGTTTTTAATTGCAATAAATGATCTGCCGAAATATATTCAACAGGACTGTGTTATGTTTGCCGATGACACGACCCTCATAATCAGCGGTGATGATAGGCTTAAATGTGAAAATAATGCCAACAAGGCATTAATAGATACCACTAACTGGTTAAAAAGTAACAATTTGAAAATAAATATAGATAAAACAAAAGCCATGCAATTTAGTTCTTATCATGCAAACTTATTGTCTCTTAATATTAATTACGATAATTCAAGGGTAGAATTCGTAGACAAATTTTCATTTTTAGGATTCATAATTGACAGAAACTTAAATTGGAAATATCACGTCGATCATGTCTGTAAAAAGCTGGATCGGTTTGTATTTGCCTTGAAGAGACTGAGACAAACGGTTTCACTGGAAGCAGCTCTTACGGCTTACATGGCTATGTCTCCTCTGTGCTCACCTATGGACTGTTATTGTGGGGAAACTCTACTGACATCGAAAGGGCTTTCAGACTACAAAAAAAATGTGTCCGTGCTTTAGACAATGCTTGGTCTACCGATAGCTGCAAGCCGTTGTTTAAAAAATTTGGGTTACTGCCCCTTCCATGCCTTTATATAAGGGATGCATGTCTCTTGGTTAAAAACTACCCAAATTATTTCACTTTTCGAAATGAGACTACTGCACGTCATACGCGGACGCAATACAGGAACTTGTTATACCAGCCTCCTTGCAACGCCTACGCTTATAAGAAAAATTGTTATTTTATGTGTATACGCCTATATAATATGTTACCTGACGATATTAAATTAGAAAGTAAGAAATCTTTTAAAAACAAATTAGTGAAATGGCTTTATGAGAATTGCTTCTACAGTATTGGTGAATATGTGACAAATTAATAATTAATGTTTAATAATAATTTAATAATAATATTTTTAATTCAATAGTATTCTTTATGTTAAAATGATTTATTGTATTGTTATTTAATTTTTGAATGGTAAAAATTGGACATTGTTTTGTTATTGATAATTTGCACACCTGCTTGCAGGTTGAGTACGCTTGGCCTAATAAAATTCATAAAATCTGTATGTTACCGTATTCGAGCAAATAAATATTTCTTATTCTTATTCTTATTCTTACTTATCTATCATTGTAATACAACGTAGACTAGTGTATTTCAATACGGATGTAAATGTTTAGATAATTTAATGGGGGAATTTCAATATTTAAGACACCGATTGACGTTGCTTTGTTTACGTTTAGTTAAATACCAATCCAAACCAAGTATACATAATGTACATTTCAAGTTTATGCCTTTTAAGTACTATGCCTTAAATATTAAATATATTTTTCCGGATAACTCACGTCTTAAATCGAGTTTAGCTCGACATGTATTGTTTCGGGCTAATCCGTAGCTCGTAATCCGTAACATGGGTGTGAGTTATCCGGAAATATATATTTAATTTGAGTGAGTCTCACGGTATTTGTACGTTTAAAATGCCTTAAAGTTATTTGTATAACGCACATTTAGAACGCAATCGACACATTTCAAAATAAATAGGTAAATAATAAATATCATGGGACGCTTGACACCAATTGAACTAGTCTCAAACTAAGCAAAGCTTGTATTATGGACACTAGACAACGGATAAACATACTTATATAAATGTTCTCATTTCAACTCAATCATGTTTTGTTTTATACAAAGTTTATTTTAGTCATTTGAATATTTTGTATTCTGTCGGTTTCGTTCTAAAGGTGCGAAAGTACGTCCCGCAACAAATATTATTTTAGGTTAAATTTATTTATTTTATCACGGCTGAAGACTCTGGAATACAAAATTTAACACAATTCAAGTACATCACTGCCCTAGGTATTGTGTCTGTGAGGTATTCGTACCTACTGATAAGATAGATCGTATCTTCCTCATTGTGCTCGAAAATGCTGTTGTCATTTATCTCCAGTATAATAGAAGCAAGACGCCAGTTAAAGCTATCAATGATTCACAAACGAAAAACGAATTTTCGTTGAACAACATTTCCAAAAATGTTTTGTGTTCCTGACACCGTCATTTTTTAATTTTAAGGATCTGTACCTCACAGAAGCGTACTGGCAATAAATAAAATTCGAATATAGAGATCACGTTTTGGGACGAATTCGATTTTTTTTAATGAAATTATACAAACGTCATGTTCATACATAATATTTATGATTAGGTATATTTGTTTTTTAATAGCTTCAAAGCCAGTTAATGAAAATTGGCCTTAATAAAAATCATAAGTATACCTAGTTTCATCTTAGTTGAGGTCACGCACACAACAACATTGTCGTGTAATGACAGCGATATTTTGAAATTACTGTTCCTTTATTGTACCGATAGCAAGCTCAACAGCGAATTGCAAGATAGACCAAAAAGTTTATTTAACCTCTTTTGTTAAGAATTATATAGAGCATTTCGTCGACTTTAAATAAAATAGAAAATGCAACATTTTGATGAATTTTATTTACATTAATTCAAATAAAGGTCACATTTGCGTAGGTAGGTACATGAATATAATATTAATCGTAGAAACGAAAGAGAATAAGTAGTAAATTGCATTGTCTTTATTTATGTAGCTATTGAAATTGTATTCACATATAAGCGTATAAGCGTTTTTGTTTACATTCACTCACTCATTTCATTCATTTACTTTTTTGCAATGAGTACTTCATCTAGCTGTGTGTGTAATAATTCACCTCAACTAAAGTGGAATTATCTATAGTTATTCTGTTATACAGGGTGGTCCCTGTTACAGGAGTAAAAATTAAAACAGAGGTTTCAGTATTTTTAACTTTTTTTTTTTTCAGTTAATCCCTGTTGGAATAGGTCAAGCTCATGCGCTAATATTTACGCTGAGTTTCCCCACGTGAGTATGAGAATGTGTTTAAATTAGAAAAATATTTTCATTCGTGTGCTTAGCAAGACAAATATTTGTGAAAGTAAAAGCGAAAATGGAAAAAGTGGAATTCGCGCCGTTTAAAGTGGTCGCTTCTACAAATTATTTTATCATCTTTAAGCTAGATTTAATACTTTGCGACCTACCGGAAGAGGCAGCGTAAATTCAGGTCCGCCCGTTGCTATCACCATCTTGTTCGCTAATGCCGTGAAGCATCAGTGCTTGTACTGTTGTGTTTCGGCGTGGAGAGTTAGACAGACGGTAGTACTGGCACTTGAGGTATCCCATCTTAGGCCTCTAGATTGGCAACGCATCTGAAATATCCCTGGTTTATAGGCGGTGGTTATCTCTTACGATCTAGAGACCCACTTGCTCGTTTGCCATCCAGTCGAATAAAAAAAATCCCTATTAATATTATAAATGCGGAAGTAACTCTGTCTGTCTGTTTGTCTGTTACGCTTTCACGTTAAAACCGCTGAACCAATTTTGATGAAATTTGGTATAGAGATAGCTTAAGCCCCAAGGATCAACATAGGATACTTTTTGTTCCGGTAGAGGGCGCCACCGCGCGATAACCTAGGCCCGCGCAGGCGAAGTCGCGGGCATAAGCTAGTACGTTATGAATCATAAACTGCAATTTTACCTTTCATTCAATCAACTCAAATGCGTACGGAACACTCGATGTGTGAGTTCGACTCGCACTTGCCCGGTTTTTATTTCAGTGAGTATCATGTGAGTATAAAAACAAACCTTCAACTTTTAATTGTTATCGCTGACAGGTTCGTTCTTGTTGACTTTGACACCCTTCACTTTTCGCTTAGCAATAAACAGATTCATGTTGTTTACGATTTGAATTACTCATAAGGATACAAGAATACACTTAACGTTCTCATTTCAGTGATATAAAAATTCGGAGCACTCACGACGTCAAGGAAACGAAATCGATTTTTGGTCTCAGCCTCAAGCTCGAGGCAGTTCGCTTTAGGAGGTGCTTTTATTACCCGACTGCAAGGAGTGGTATTGTTTTTTCATTCACTAGCTTCCGGTCGCGACTTCGTCTGCGCGGATCTAGGTTATCGCGCGGTGGCGCCCTCTACCGGAATAGAAGTTATCCTTTGTTGATCCTTGGAGTTCAAACTACCTATATACCAAATTTCATCAGTTTTTTTTTATTTACGTATATTTTTATCATTTTTATTATTTTCTGTTTTACTTTTTTGATGGCAATAAGAAAAAAAAAATTTCAAGACACGACTTACATATCTATAAATGTATTGAAGATTGGTCGCAGTTCAGTAAATTCTATCTATTGCACCTATAACAAGTATTTATGTATGAATGTTTTGGTCACCCAAAACTTAGCGTTTCCATCTTCCAGAACGACTTCCTGTCTACGGATGGACGTCTACGGAATAATAATGTCCTAAAATTGTACAATCCAGATTGAAAGTAACAAATAAAATAATAAGAAGCAATCTTCTGCCTTGAAGATTGACAAATAGAGAAAGTTAAAAATTGAACATTGCAATTTCAGAATGTAACGTTTGGAACATCAATTACGCTTTACGTTTTCGGTAGCTATAGAAAATGATCGAGGAACTCAAAATTCGAGATAATTCTTCTGGAATTAAGTAAGTACGCCTATTTGCAATAAGTTTTGCAATAAGAGCGGATTGGAAATTAAATTGTTGACAAAAATTTGAATTAAAAAGTAGCAAGCAGAAAGTTATTTATTTATTTATGCACCGAGTGCCAATTTGGAGCCCGAGCGTTAGCGAGGGCTTTAAAAGGCACGAGGGCAATATAAATTACTTGATGCGAGGTGCATAATCTGCTTTTTTTTCATCTATTACAGGAGTAGTAGACGAAAAAACTTGTGCTAAACATACCTAATAGGAAAAAAATGTCACTCACTCTAGCACTCGATGATTCCATTTTTTTTTGGAAATTTACATTCGCACTCTCAAAAAATGTCCACGAAAAATTTGCAAGGTTCCCGGCTCCCGCCAATTTGTTTTTTTTTTTTATGTCTTACTTTTTGGGCAGAGTGAGTAGCAGATATTTTTACCCGCGACCTGTCAAATTTCGGATGGGTGCCAGGTTGGCCAACCAAACACAAAGTTTTTTTTTTAAATACGACTAGGTACCTACTTACTATTTTTAAAGCATAGTTGGAAGAAAACTAAGTATTGTCATATTATAGATTATCATGATATTGATGGCTAAAACTGCACAGAACGATAATCGAATTCAATTTAACTGTCAGAATGTTTATAAATAAAACAGTAGTAAATTTAAGTAGGTATTTTTCCTTATTATGATAGTATCTAAGCTAAGAGTGCCTATCTATACAGTAATCAGAATGTACGACAATAGGCAACGAGAAAAGGAATTTGATATAAATGTCAGGAACATTTTCCTCCACTTCACTTATAAATAGTATTATCTTGGGCGGTAGACGTTCAAGGCATCTAGATCTACAGGGGGCTTGGGACTTTGTGTGAATAAGTAAAGATGTGGCAATAAATATATTTTTTTAAGAACGTTTTTACCTGCTGAGCTGGAAACGTTGCATTTTTGTTAGTTTTTCTCGATTATCCCATAAAAATTTAAAGAAGATTAAAAATGTGGTTTGTTCGAAATGTTTTTAATATATAAGCTAATGTGTCTACTGCAATAATTATTCCTGATAGACTTTTACGACCAAATGTTCAAACGAACAAATGTTCATTTACGGTTTTTAAAGAAAATAAAAATCGTTACGAATAATTATTGCACTAGACACATTAACTTGTCTATGCTGGGTGAAAATTAAGACTATGAGTGAAAATTGCGAAAGTTTAGAACGTTATATTTAGAGATACAGATTAAATTCAAATTTTCACTATATGCAAAATAATAATTTATTTTGAGGCGTTACTTTCCGGAGGTCCATATCAATGAACGAAACACACCCTCAACCTTATGTAAGATAAGCTTTTGCCCGCGGCTTCGCCCGCGTTGAATCCGGGATTTCCGGTATAAAAAGTAGCCTATGTCACTTTCTGGCCTATGAACTAAATCTATGCCAAAAATCACGTCGATCCGTCGCCCCGTTTCGACGTGAAAGACGGACAAACATACACACAAACTTACAAATACACACTTTTGCATTTACAATATTAGTATGGATATTCCTGGACTGCAACAATACAAAGTCAATCTGTGTACCCAATATTAAATGTAAAGCTGCATCATTTCCATGCTACCGTGTTTAAGCGCACTGTATTGTTTTCCCTTTGCCACTTTAAACCGAATCGTTTTCCAATACGTACTATTTTTAAATTTTACCGTTAAATCTGTATATATTTATATTAAACCCATATTTATATCTTCCCGTATCGAGCACTGCGATATAACTCCTACTTGGATTGAAACATAGGGCAATATAAAACCGTATCGCAGTCATGTGTCACGGCCTTATGGCGATCGCGTTTGAAGCAGTTTTTAACGGGAGTTGGCTTTTGCTGATCCTTGCACTTCAATTTATAGCCACGTGTATATCGAATGAATACCGCGGATCAGCAAGCAAAGCATTAGGACATCCACCAATGAGATGGATGGATGATCGGTTAAAGTTTTATTCGACTGGATGGTAAACGTGCAAGTGGGTCTCCCGATTGTAAGAGATCACCACTGCCCATAAACATCTGCAGCACCAGGGGTATTGCAGATGCGTTACCAACCTAGAGGCCTAAGATGGATTCAACGGCTGCTTTGACTTTGGTGTTAAGTTGGTTGCTGCAACTCACTCTCATCCCTCGTTACAGTATATATACCCCCACTGCTGGACACAGGCTTCCTCTCAGAATAAGAGCTTGAGCCGCAACTCCCACGCGGTCTCAATGCGGATTGGGAAGTTCACATAGGTAAGTATATTCATACTAATATTATAAATGCGAAAGTGTGTTTGTGTGTTTGTATGTTTCTTTTGTTTTTGTTTGTTCGTCCGTCCGTCACTCTCAGGCCCATGAACTATCTCTATGCCAAAAAACACGTCGATTTGTCGCTCCGTTACGGCGTGGAAGACGGATAAACAAACAAACATACAAACACACTTTCGCATTTATAATATTAGTATGGATAATTAAGTATAGATATTGAAACCAAAACATAAAATGTAGCACCGTTGCTAATTGAGGAAGCCAAACGCTAGATAATTATGAGTAACGATGCAGCGTTTCCCAATGAATGCGCAAACGACTATTAATAGCTAACAATCGGCGCAGCTGTGCGCAAGCGCCGTATCTGTGCGCAGAGATTTTGTCCGACAGAGTACAGTTGACTTAACTGAATAACCTGTACCACTACCATGAGTTTACAGTGACCCGACGGCGTAAATTATTTGCATGGAGAACAGTACAGCGCCTCTACAAATAATTTACGTCGTCGCTATCAAGTATGATCACTGTAAACTCATGGTAGTGGTACAGGGTGAAAACTTTGTGTTTCTTACGTCATGTTGACATACCATAGTTTTGTCAAGGAAATCATAGTGAAATTGAATATTAATGTTAAATATTATGAAAAACGTAACCAAAAACACGTATTTTCATTCATTGAAAATTTTCATTTTCTTTAATTTACTTATATTTCTAAAACTTACTTATTCAGCAGACTATGATGACATCCAACACCATTCAAAGATTAATTTACCTGTGAAATAAATAATATATACATTAGAAAATTAATGTCACTTGATACACCACATAAATTTAAGTTCTAAGCGAATTTTATTTTCACTTTGTCTAACAAACTCTCTCTGTCTTCTCTCTGCTCTGTCTCTGGGTTCAGTTTACGTTACGAAAGAAAAACAAACGCTCGTGTGTACAAAACCAAGTCTGTTAAAAATATAACATGTCATCATTAGCTGTTTTCTCTCCGTAGATATAGAATTACACAAGATAACGCAAACACCTCAATCTGTATGAAAACCAACCATGTCACTTTCTTATATCTATTGTGACATCTCAAGAGCGAATTAGCGATGTGTTCCCGGATGTCAACACAAAATCGATTCAAATGCGCCGCCCGCCCGCGCCGTGGGGCTCGAGTCAGTCACTAGTCATGATTAGTCAGTTAGCGGTCAGTCTTTGTATGGGGCCAACCCCGACGTTTGGTCGGGGTTCGGACACGCGAAGTAGATGCATTTGCGTAATCTAGTGTAATCTATATCTGTGCCGTAGACAATTTCACAAAAAAATGTCACGAATATCATTTAAAACTTCTTTGCGGCAGACATTTCTTGGTAAAACTATTAGTGAATTTTAATATTATCATTCACGAAACTAAAATCTTAATTAACTTCAAAAAGTTAAATTTATTTAAAGTTAAGTTAAATTTAGGGATGTCACTGAGCTCCGATTCCGTTTCCGTTACTTTCGTTTGATATTAAACATCCGTTTCAGTTCCGGTTCCGTTACTTTTGACGGTGGATGCAGGTCGCATTCAACCAAAACAACTGGAGGTCTATATATGGAGAGTCTTCCGTCCAATTATGGACGTCATATTATGTCTGATATGTTAAAATGATGATAATGAGAGGAGCTGCAATTCAATGGGTCGAGTAGCATGCTGCAGGGATACTTACTATAAAAGTTGATTAACTCCTTCAATAACAACATTAGAAATCAGTACCCTTAGTGTACCTAAGTTTTCGGTTACAAAATACGTCTCGACTCGCGTTCGCGTTAAAATCTCAATATGTATGGAAACACGAACAGCGCCTCTAGCGGAACGTTTGCGAAACCCGCTAGATAAAAGTTTTTTTATTATCAATTAGGTTATTAATCATTTTCGATCAAAGCCCAAGGAAGTTTGTCATTGTTCTACCAAATTCAAAATAATAGTGAAACAATGAAACTTGAAACAATAGAATTAATGTTTATAAAGTATACGTATGTGTAGATACGCGTATATTTTATGAACGTTAATTCTTGGCACTCGGAGAGCGGGTTGTACGTAATTTTCTATTGTTTTACTACTATTTTAAGGTAAACGAGTGCTCGTCGCTGTCTCAGTAGTTGGCATCTTTAATCTTATGTCATTTGCAATAGAGATGACAGCAGGGTGTATTGGGTATTAGAGTGTCGAGCACTCGGACATTTACCTAACATATAGAAAAAAAATGTTAAGCAAAACGAGCATTTTCCGGGAATAAATGTAGCAATAAAGACTAATAATTAAGGAATAATACGTGCTCGTATAAAGGAAGGCTATAGTGGAACATAATGCCAGAGCAGAATTAATCTCCTCCCCCCCTGCAGTTATTAGTATTCCGTTCTTCTAATAATCAGTACACATTGTACATATGTACACGGAACAATAGGTTACGAAATTGATGGAGATTTTATATCGTATACTTAGGCACCAGAGAGGAAACTCACATAAGTAAGAATGTACATTATTATATAAAACTAGCTGTTGCCCGCGGCTTCGCCCCCGTTGTATTTTTTTTTCTTCCATGAAAACCTTCTCCTGACAGTAGCGAACACAACAAAAAAAGAATTAGCGAAATAGGACCAGTCGTTCCCGAGTTATGCGCTTACCAACACATTTTGCGATTCACTTTTATATTATAGAAGATTATCATACGGGTCTCCTAAATTCGGCATTTTGAAAATCGATATATGTCCATTCCGTATACGTTCTTCTACTATTGGGTACAAGATTTTTTCCTGCCGAGTTAACCTCAATATCGTTGCTAAGGAAGTGCTCCCATAACATCGGAACCGACATGTGCAGAAATCAACCAACCTCATCATGAAATGTGACAATTGGAATTAACGTAGACAAACCATGATTGATCACTCTGCACGCACCCGCTTTTGCTCTGCATCTGCACACTTTTAAAAGCATGCGAATCTCTAAAATGCTCGTCGAGAGCTTAACTCGCATAACTATGTGCAGTTGAACCAAATACACTAGCATAAACTTTGAACTACCATTTAGAAATAAATAATTTATTCGTTACAAAGTACGAAATCAAAAAAAAAAAGAAATTTATATATTACGTAATGTATGCTTATCTGTTATGTTTCCATTAGTATAACTTTTTCTTGATCAAAACTGTGATGAAAATGATGAATGTGAAAATTTGGGTTGTTGTGCGCTGTGTTAGTTTCGTCGGACAGTCGCGCGAGCAGAGCGGTGGCGCGTAGTGCGCGTGTTGCAGCAGCCGTCGAGTCCCGTGCTCCTTTAAAGAAGGGCTACGAAAAAGCCCGAAACATGTCGAGCTAAAATTGATTTAAGATGTGAGTTATCCGTTACATCATTTAATATTCCAATATTCCCGGCACCCTCTGGTTTTTAATAGTGCCGGATTAGTGAGATTATACTGTAGTTACTACTAACAGGGTGCACTGACCAGAAGCATAGCGTAGTCTGGTTTTGGCCTTAAAATTCTGTGTTATTCCTATAAATAACGTGCATGTAAAATCCACACAAACCACAGTTTACCTATCGCTGATAAGATATATTTTTAATTAGACGCCCGTTGAGTACTGATAGCGATAAACGCCGATTTGCTGGTATCACACAACATCTGCAAATTGGCCGCGATGTTGTTCGTCTCGTAATTGGATTTATTGTGTTGCGAAAAACTTTATCAAGTTTATGACAGGCTCCCAGCTGCCACCTTTAGTCGGCCAACTTGGTGGAACAAAGGTGGTTCAAAGTGACAAGACAGGTGTTAGACATGTAAAGAAGGTTAGAGTAGAGTAGAGTCAGAAAATAATAATTTAGGCATTGAAAGTCTAGCTAGTCTAAATAAAGCGTTACTTTCAAAACAAAATATGTTTCAGTCATAAGAATCGTAATTTAATAAAATCAATGGAAAAAGTAAAACGTATGGGAGAGACAAGAGAAGCAAAATGGCGACATTGGGTCTGCTCATAACAAATATAGACCTACTTCTTTTACTATTATTTTTAGTTCAGTGGAACTAAGCACTTAGTTTGCATACGACAGCAAACGCCTACGTGTGGCGTTTGAAAAATATATTTATATGAATTCATAAATCCAATTTATTTGCTTTTTAACGCACTTCAAAGATGACTGCATCCAATAACTCGCTATGAACGATCCAATAAATTCAGTCCAATAACTTTAAATAATTTATCGCTGAACACTGAGTACTTTGAACAAATTAACTTTATCCGTCGCTTAATGGAACTATTAACTGCGTCAACATCGTTTATAATCATCATAATCATTGTGCAAATATTTGCAAATAAACCTGACTAGACTACCACTACTACTACTACCACTACTACTACTAAGAGTAAGACAGCCGGTGAAATTACTGACACATCTTAGGCCTTGGCAATGGTGTTGCAGATGTTTATGGGCGGTGGTGATCTCTTACCATCAGGAGACCCACTTGCTCGTTTTCCATCCAATCGAATAAAAATAAATAAATACTACTACTACTACTACTGCTGCTACTACTACTACTACTATTACTACTAAGGAAATTTTACTAAAACACGACCGAAATCAGCCATTAAAATGTATCTACTTTATGTTTACGTTTACATAATGTTATAATATACTACTTTACGATGTCAATTAAATCTTACCCGATAAAGCAAGTAAATATAAATGAAAACGAATATAATTTAAGTACTGACCTTCAAGACATGAAAACAATTTCGTAAAGCAAAGATAACCTGATTCAACCCTTGACATCATAATGTTTAACGTCCTGAATCTTCGAGACGTCTGTAATATTCTTTACTACCCATTTACTTTAACGCCTTTCTATATAATCTCATTCAATCCATAAAACAATACTAATAAAGAGTTAACGTTGCGCAAGCAAATCATCAACATATAAACATATTAGCTATTTCCGTACAGCATAAAGCAGATTAGGTTTCATAAGGCCTTATCTTTGTTTGTGTTTGATAGTTTCGGCATGATGAGCACAGAGGATGTAGCGATTTTGGCTGACCGCTAAACTATAATAATGTGTTGATATATGTTAGTCTGGGGCTCGAACTTTAAGTACGCTCTGATTTTGTAGTATTTTTAACCGACTTCAAAAAAAGGAGGAGGTTATCAATTCGGTTGTATGTTTTTTTTTTTTTAATTTTTTTTTATTTTTTTTTATGTTTGTTACCTCAGAACTCCGTCGTTTGTGAACCGATTTGAAAATTTTTTTTTGCGATCGTCTAGGAATGCTTTCAATTAGGTCCCATAAGCACCAAATCAGGATCTGATGATTGGATCCTAAGGAAATCGAGGGAACTCTTCAAATGTTGTAGGGACACCTGTGGTAATTTGGATATATTTTGCAGTAACTCATGCATTTTCTCTTGGAAATCATAATTTGGTGAAGTGGAACTGATGATGAAGACCACATTTGACCAACAGAGCTACTACTCAATAACAAGTACTTCACGGGTTGAATTTCAATTACTTTAACACAGTTGCTAAGCAATTTATGCTCGTCGTAATGCATATGGTAAAATGGAATGGGTGGTGAAGCACCAGGACTCCTCAATAATGAACGTCTCTGCATCAGAAAAAGCAATCTTTCGTAAAAGGTGTCAAGCAGTTGACATTAAGCTATTGTATCTTAGATTATTAACACTAAAAAGCGTGAAAAAAAAATTTATAACAAAAAATTGAACCGACTACAAAAAACCATGAAAATAATTTTCTACCAGTCTGAAGTGGGAACTATGGCCCAAGCCCTCTCATTCTAAGTGGAGGCCTGTGCCCAGCAGTGGGACGTATAAAGGCTGGGACGAAACTGAAGTCGGTGCCTCAGTACGAGACAGCAGGAGTGATTGAAGTCTAATATATAAAGTATGGGTATGTATATGGGTATGTATAAGGTATGTAGGTGAAGAAGACGACTATAGGTCCACTCCTGCTGGCTTGTGCTGAGGCACCGACTTCAGTTTCGTCCCAGCCTTTATACGTCCCACTGCTGGGCACAGGCCTCCACTTAGAATGAGAGGGCTTGGGCCATAGTTCCCACTTCAGACTGGTAGAAAATTATTTTCATGGTTTTTTGTAGTCGGTTCAATTTTTTGTTATAAATTTTTCACTTCTCATGCTCGTAAAGTTCGTGTTTCTGGGTTGCTGCACTAGTGCATAAAATAAAATCTTCGTCTAAGACCAGGACAATCAGGTCTCAACAGCCGCGACAAAGAAGTTTATAAGTATATTTTTTATGATTTTTAATGTATATAAAATTATAATCAATAAATCAATAACAGTCAATAACATAGTAAGTGAACAATTTGTTTCCACTGTTGCTATTTCGTTTGGTCGCCATCGAAGTGAAAAGCAGAGTGCAAAACTCGAGCATTAAGCCCATTTTCCCCTCGACGCGTCTATCCACCCTCCCCATATCGGCTCGGCTATATGAACGTCTTGAGTAAAATGGCTCGTTTTATAATCTTGTTGTGCAATCTACTATTTCGTATAAATTACCACTTATCAACCTTTTTTATTAAACGGTTTCGCCATCATTCAGATTAATAATAATTTGACGTTGTGATTGTTTAGTTGTTGTATTTCCACAATTATGTGTACGTATAGTCAACGTTATAAATATAAGTGATCACTTTTGTACCTTGTCGCTTTAACGACATGTTTGAAAAGCCTTACGAAATTGTGTAACGATTGAAAGCGACAAGGTACAGAAATAATCACTTATTTATGACGTTGACTGTATGATTGCCAAAATGACATCTTGACATGAATATTGATACAAAAACGTACATATATACATTTTCAAAGTATCTCTACGAATTTTCCACGGCATCCTAGAAACTACTCGACATTACTCTAGCTATAAAGGCTGCACTCAGAGTGCAGTGGGTAATGTGCCCCCTATCGCTGGCATGAAATATGGCTGCACTGACCGGGACATATTACGAAGGGCGTTGTACTAGATATACAAGGGAAATGGTTAAAGAAAATGTAACAATTCTGTACTGGTCAAGTGATATTCAGTATCCAGTATTTATTTATTGCAACACCTTTTACAAAAGAATATAAAAAATTATGCCCTGTTGGGGTATGTCAACTTCAAAATTAATTACATTAATTAACATAAACATAACATATACTATTTTAACCATATGGAATCTTTACCAAGAGGTTTAAGGAACACTTCTAAATTAATTTTATGTAAGCTATCTAAATAAACTATACATTTATCTAGTAATAACATAAACTTAGAACTTATGTGGTATCACAGAATGAATAGACTCTGACAGTAAGATTAGTAATACCTAGTACAATGAGATCGTCTTTAATTACAATAGGGATGCTGACGCCAATAAAAAAATATTGGAAACCACGACTCCATTAAAAAAACGCTCTAATTAAGCTCTGAGAACCAGATTAATTTTCGATTTACTGTAAAATTAGATTTTTTGTTGCTTTAAAACATGACGTCAGAAGTCGAAACTCTATGGGAGAATTGTGTTTTGATAGCTCATAAAAAGTACGTCGGTTGAATGGTGGTGTCAACATCCCTATTGTTGGCTTTGGGTCTATATCGACTGGTAGAAAATTTTTAGTCACAATATAGTGTTTGACATAATGTAATGTTTGACATAACGACATAACTCTTTTTTCCTCTGAAACTATTTATTTTTCAGAATTGTTATAAAACAAACCTAACCTACAGAGTTCTACAGGATGACCATTTAAAAAATTATGAAAAATGTACGGTTTCAGCGGGAAAAAAAATAAAACTAACAATAATTATGACAAAAATTACATTATGACTTATAAAATATGGCAGTCGAAAGGATCCTGTTGGCTTTCACGGTATTTGAAACAGCGGTATCCTAGTTGGTTTGAACTCATCGTCATCACATCCTATATCGTCCCAATGCTGGGCACAGGCTTCGTCTCAGAATTATAGGGCTTTAGTTCCCATGCGGGCCCAGTGGGGGTCGGGAACTTACACGCCATTGAAATGCTTTACAGGTTTGTGTAGGTGTCACGATGTTTTCCTTCGCCGTAAACCTCGTGGTAAACTTCAAATGTAATTTCCCACATGAGTTTCGAAAAATTCAAAGGTACGAGCCGGGGATTGAAGCCCGATCCTCTGCTTGAGAGGCCATCACCTTGACCTACTCGTGCGGTCTCTCAATTAGGAGATCGCGAGTTCTAGGCTTTCCGGAATTTATGAGCAAAATTACATTTGAAATTTAAATTGAGCCTAACAGGGGAGGAAACCTTACGCACTCATACCGCGTAAACAAAGACCAGGCCCTTTACTACGAAGTGCCAAATTCGAACTTCGCGTCTTGCCGTCCCGCTGACGCTTATATTATTTAAAACGAGAGTGAGAGAGACGGTACGATATGAACTTCAATTTTCGAATTTCGTAGTAGCCCTGCTGAGAGTATTATCTCGTTCGCGGTCGCATTTACCATCTCTTTCCACCCTCTTCGTGATAGAAGTATTTGGCGATAACGATTATAATTCCAAAGTGTTTGTAATATTAAAAAAAAAACCGGCCAAGAGCGCGTCAGACACGTCCAAGATGGGGTTCCGTAGCCATTACAAAAAATCAAGTTATATTTTTCTAAGGATTTCGAAGAAGAAGAAGAAGAAGAAGAAAATACATTTATTCACAACACAAGACAACAATAGCATTAGGTACGAATAGACAACACATAGGAAATTATGCGTCATTGCGGTTGTGAATCGGACACTGGCACAGCATAATGCTGAAACGTTAATAATAAACATCTCATTTCATTTCGAATTGTGGAAAGGTACGGAATCTTCTAATTTTAGGGCAGGTATGTTTATATTAATATCTTAGGCTGCTATGTACTCAAAATTTACTAATAATTCTCAAGAAATCTTAGCCTTTATAATTTTCCTTGTACATTTGATATACTATCTACCGTTCTGAACTTTTGTTTTGGAGAGGAGATTTTAGGGTCCCACTTTACGTCTATGGGGGATTGACAAACTGAACAACATATTCAGCGACTTTTAAAAATAATGGAGTCTTTGGATTTTCCCTTTTTCATACAAATTAAATACTGTTATCATAATAAATACGGTTCTGATAAAATATCAGCGCTTCAGGCGTCTAAAGCCTCAGCATTATGCGGAGTCAGCGGCCGTTTCACTTTTGCGGGGACACACAAAATCGTGTATTTTTATTTTCGTATTTCTTTTTTACGAAAATAAAAATGATGGAATGAAGCCGTGGTGGCCTAGTGGTTTGACCTATCGCCTCTCAAGTAGAGAGTCGTGGGTTCAAACCCCGGCTCGCACCTCTGAGTTTTTCGAAATACCACGAGCTTTGCGGTGAAGGAAAACATCGTGTGGAAACCTGCACAAACCTGTGAAGCAATTCAATGGTGCGTGTGAAGTTTCCAATCCGCACTGGGCCCGCGTGGGAACTATGTCCCAAGCCCTCTCATTCTGAGAGGAGGCCTGTGCCCATCAGTGGGACGTATATAGGCTAGGATGATGATGATGATGGTTTCTTTTTTGTTTCGTTTGTGTTTTCTGTCTAATGTTTTTTTTGTTGTACCTATTTGTGTGTCTTTATGAACGTGAATAAATGTCTTTCTTTCTTCTTATCAATGTACGCCATCCTAGAACCTACTGACAAACATCATGCATTTGGCTTTACATTGCTTTTTTGAATAAACTTTAAAATGTGATAAAAATTAAAAAAGATAATTATTTTTAAAAGTCGTTGAACTAATTTTGTTCAGTTTGATGATTTGCTCGTATTACACAGGCCACATCCGGTATTCATGCCTATAATTACAGCTTTCTAGTACTAACGATCTCTGAGCTCAGCCGCAAACGGACAGACAGACAGAGGGGGGCAGGCATGGCGAAACTATAACTATAGTTGACTACGGAACCCTAAAAAGCCTTAAATTATTACTGGCCGTCGAGACGTCAATACCATTTTTATGAATAAAAAATAAACGTTGCTCTTCTGTTATAAGGAAGTTAACTTATAGGGGGATATTTCCCTGTTATTCAACAATTTAATTTTGTTATAAACAGATTGAGACTAAGGCTTAACGAAAATTCAGACCAATTAAAAAAACTTTATAGGGCGCGGAAATTCCAACGGTTTTGCTCTTGAAATTTATAGCTCCAAAGCCGCCAGTAGCAGATAACTCCGGTCATTGACCTAGCACGTTTTTACACCTTGGGGACTACTTTTATTTTATCTTTATACCTTGCTCCATCCATACTGTTGGATTACACCAAGATCAACTTTACCGCTTTTATAATAGAAAGCAAGACAGAGGCATTTTAAAATTGAACACGGTTGTCATGGCACGTGATGGTCACACGTCAAATTTGATGACATCGATTTTCGATCACATAGATTTTTGTAAAATGTTGTTTTTTGTATCTTGTAACTACAAATTATTTAATAAATTATCTTACGTATCTATCTCATCTATTACGCGTAAGAAACGAATTATACAATTTCAAAATCTCAATTGTCATACAATTGTAATGAACTAAATAATATAATAACTCTTTGTATTTGAGTACAAAGTACTTACAATAATGACTACAATGTACGCCTATGGCGTAAGCTATAATACGATTGTATATTAAACACAATAAAACTTAAGATTTAGACTTCTTTATTTTCTGGAAGGACTAAATGAAATCGTCGGATTATAATTAACTAGCTTATGCCCGCGATTACGTCTGCGCGGATCTAGGTTATCGCGTGGTGGCGCCCTTTATCGGAATAAAAAGTATCCTATGTTAATCTTTGGGATTCAAAGTACCTCTATACTAAGTTTCATCTAAATCGGTTCAGTGGTTTCGACGTGCAAGCGTAACAGACAGACAGAGAGACAAACAGACAGACAGAGTTACTTTCGCATTTATAATATTAGTAGGGACTAAGTAATTACTTCATTATTTTATTCAGCCAAAAAGTTCCATTGTATATATTATTAGTTGTTTACTTAACTATGTCGGTTTAAATGTTGGACAAGTTAATATGTTTTAATTAAATTTTGCATTAAAGACCACTCACTACAGCTATCATCAAAGTTATATTTTAACATACCGTCCAAGCAACAACATGAATAAAATCCCTTTTCACAATATTAATTTTCATAATGTCAATCATTTGAATCGGACAGTGACATAAATCTTCCGATTCTAATAAATTTAAAGGTATGATAAATCGCTGTCTAAGGGAGATACCCAAGCTTCGCTGTCCCCAAACGCGCATGACGCAGCGGCTCCGTCATCTCAAATACCTACCCTTATACTTTATATCCCTCATAATAATAAAATTGGGTACAGTCAGCTTGTAGAATACAACCACCTTGATGGCTAGCAATCTAACACCGTCCACTTGAAGGGAAACTTTTTCCACGCACGACGAAAATATACGTGAAGCCAGACGAGCGTGTGTTTTTGGGTCGTGAATCACGTAATTTCTGCTGCATTCTGTTTTATACAAATCAGCATTAAAAAACTTTAAGTAAAGACTAAAAAGGCAAAGTAATTTTAGTAGTCTAGAACTGTGTTAAGTATACCGGGTGTGGCCTGTAACATGAGCAAATAAATAAAACATAGATTGTAAGCGTCAAACTGAACATTTTTAGTTCAGCCACTTTTAATTAGTTTTTTATTTTTATTTAAACTTTCTTGTGAGAAGCAATGTAATTGTATTAATAATTTTATTATGTTATAATAAAAAAAATTGAACTATTTAATTTGACTTGTTATATAATTTGAACATGTATTGTAACTTCAAACACAATGTACATTGTTATTTGAAATAAATTGAATGGAATTGAATGCAAAATTTTGATGTTCGTAGCGTGACAGACGACGTCAGTTGAATTCTAGAATAGCGTACATTGATAACAGTTAAATTTGTATGAAAAAGAGAAAATCTGAAGACTCCATTATTTTTTAAAAGTCGCTGAACTAATGTTGTTCAACGAGTACGATCTATGTTTTAATTATTTATTTGTTTTACAGCCCACACCAGGTGAAAATTACGTAATTATACTTGAACTGAACATTCGGGACCCATTCAAAATCTTAACTGACTTACGGCTAGTACGGCTATTTTGCACAGTTTTTAAGTACGAGTACTATTGGCGTTCCTGAAAGTACCTATAACCACAAGTTAGTAGTACTGCTATTTTTTTAATGATAATGATTAAAGAAAAGTTTGAAATGTAGTAGGTGTTCTCTTTCTATATTTACCAACAAATGTCGTTATTGTTTGAATTGTGTTTCTGCAATGTATGCACAATACAAGGCATTTCTCCAGAAAAACTAAAACTGATCATGTACAATTCCTGACTTTAAGCTAAAAGTGTTATCGAAAACGTTCGAAATCAGCATCGGAACCGTATGTGGAACTATTCAGAAGTATGGTGAGGAAATCATCATTTGGCAGGTGGTAGGACCTTGTGCCGTGTAGCAGAAATTCTTGCACTGTTGTGTTTCAACGTGGAGAGTAGACAGCCGGTGAAATTACTGGCACTTGAGGTATCCCATCTTAGGCCTCTAGGTTGGCAACGCATCTGCTATACCCCTGGTGTTGCAGATTTTTATGGACGGTTTACGGTCAATTTAATAATAATAATAATAATAATAATAATAATAATTCCCTGAGACTGAAGCCTTCATAATCGCAATACAAGACCAGGTCATCGATACCAAAAATTACCAGAAACACATCATCCGCAGATCCAATTCCACGACAGATTTTTGTAGACATTGCCACAGTAGCTCTGAAACAATTCAACATATAACTGGCGCATGCAAGTCCATAGCTCAAACAGATTATAAACACAGACACGATCAGGTAGCTGCTATAATTCATCAGTACATAGCCTTTAAACACAAATTTATCTCCGAAAAACAACCATACTACAAATACAAGCCACAATCCGTTCTAGAAAATGACAGCTACAGAATATACTGGGATAGAACCATTATAACGGATAAAACAATACACTGCAATAGACCAGATATAACAGTATTAGACAAACATAACAAATCAGTAACCCTCATAGATATTGCCATCTGTAACACCCACAATTTACTTACCACACATACAGACAAGACTACCAAGTACACAGATCTGTCAGTTGAGATTAAAACACAGTGGCAGGTCCATAGCGTAAAGACTGTCCCGATCATTCTTTCCACAACAGGCGTTATTCCAAAAACACTTCATGCTAGCCTCCGCATTCTCGACATACACCCATCCGTCTACACACTCTTACAGAAAGCAGTCATACTCAATACATGCCGCATAGTACGTAAATTCTTATCCATGTCATAGTTTAAACATTATAAATATAGAAAGCACTTGGCTTAGGCCCGTGCGATATTTTACCTCTTATGAGAGATATTGTTAACAAAGAGAAATAATAATAATAATAAATTTGTTTATTTAGGCAATGATCCCATTATGACAAAATACAATACAAAATACAATACAAAACAAATGCATTGAAATTATATTGAAATTTACCTTCTCTTAGTCATAAAATTGGCCACATGATCGCTAGCGGTCCAAAATCAGGAACCTACGTTGTGCCCGAGAAAGTAACCCTTTGGTACATTTTAGTATAATGTGAATCAGTTATTATAATAGTCTAACTGGATAATAAACAGAAGATAAATAAAGAGCGAATGAAGAATGTAGTCAGTAGTATAAAATCATCTGTCAGTAGGCTTTGTTGTGTTCGAGTGGGAATAGGTATTTTATACCGCAGCTGAGTCCAGAGGCCCACTCCCCGCCTCTGGAAGTGGCTTTCGTCACCGTACTGGGCGTTGCCTCCTCTGCGTTAGCTCTGAAGGAGCATTCTATCTTTTCCTTGTTAGGAAATAAAAGAACATATCATTGTTTACAAGAGAGGACATTTCAAAGGGAAGTCAATTATAGCCTGAGGCTGTTCCTGGATGAAACCTGTGATCACTATACTCCTGTAGTAACAACCCAACTTCAGCAGTGTGTAGAGATAACTTATAGTGGTTTATTATATTGATTAATGAGTAGCTTCCGGATCACCAGTACCGGCCAACCACTGACCTGCTCTGCCTCAGTCTTAATCGATATGAATTACATTGTAAGTTTATAAAGATAACTATTTGATCAAGCCTTACTATCACTTAAATTGTTGATATTAATAGTCACTACAGGACCATACAATCCAAGGTCTACTGCCAGAAACGACCACAGTCTTCAAAGGAGATTCTACTTTCAGCAAATAAAATATTATTCCACTGTGAGTTGTTGAATTATTTTATTTTGTCTCACTTGTATTTGAAGCTACTAGCGTTTGTGAAATAGGACATTGAATGAAAAGTGAAACGCCGAAACCCTTCATTCGTCGGGCGTTAAAGTCAGTCATTTAGTTATCAACTTCTGTGTAAGTATGTCGTCAAGATTATGGCTAGGTTTTAGGTGTAGCAGGCAAGCTTAAGAGCAGTCTTATACAGGCAAATATGGGAAGTAGCTGTATAGTTAATGGGAAGAAAACACAATTAACACAAATAAAGGCCAAATTAAGTAAATACAGCAAACACAACTTTCACCTTACCAAGTAGAAGTAAATCACGATTGGCACACACAAATAAATACCAATTGAAGTAGATAGAGCAAACACAACCTCCACCTTACCAAGTAGAAGTAAATGACGATTGGCACACACAAATAAATACCAATTGAAGTAGATAGAGCAAATACAACCTCCACCTTACCAAGTAGAAGTAAATGACGATTGGCGCACACAAATAAATACCAATTGAAGTAGATAGAGTAAACACAACCTCCACCTTACCAATTAAAGTAGATTGAGCAAATACAATCTCCACCTTACCAAGTGGAAGTAAAACACAAGAAATACTGGTTGATGTATTATCTAAGATTTCATTTGTAATTAGCCATATTGTACCGTTTGTACCCAAATAAACATTAAAATATTGAAACATTAAAACATCAAGCCTACCATATCCTAATCCTACTTCTAAACTAGTCAACTAAACTACACGAAACAGCAAACTAGAAGCCCTGGCTCCACATTTAGGTTACTCGCGGAGTCTCTCTCGAGGTGCAGTGAGAGAGCCTATTCTAAATTACCTCTACATCGAGTGGGTCGCTCTGTTATATCTACTCCTATCACCCGTGTGCTCACCGGTATCTGTCGTGTTAGGATTGGGAAAGACAAATACCGATGCCGAAGAATAAATGTGTGAATAGATAAATAAATAGATAAGGAGGACAAGATCTTGGTTGATTTAGGACACCGGTATGGCATCTCAAACCCTCCAAAACCCAGGGAGAAAATTGGGCCTGTCTCTTCCGGTATAATACAAGACCCCGCCCTTACTCCATAGGCGTACACTGACACTGAAGAACGTTCCCAGGGAAAGCCAGCCTGTCCGTTACCACCGCTAGGTGACCTGGCTCTCATTCCCTAGGAATCGGCTTTTACTGAGCCGAAACTCGAGAAGTCCTCCACTATTACAGAAATATTTAAAGTGACAACTGATTTGTGATCCCGAATCTCTATAATGAATCAATACGTTATTCCCTGCAATGAATACACTAATACCAAAAGCTTCCGGAAACCACACACCAATTCACTATAAAATAACACAAAATTAATTTAAAATACGATAGAATTAATATCAAGTATCCCAGAGAGAACCTCTCGAGTCCGTGTCGAAGAAAAGAATCCTCGTTTCCTTTCACGTGCGCTCCTTTTATACCTTAAATCCCGGCAACCAGAGCGATGTTTACGTCGTTGGGGACAGAGGCGATTTTGGGGACATTGGTGACAAAATAACGTAAAAATAACGTAACCATGGTAACAGCGCTATTCCTACATTTGCGCTCGATAGTTTAAAGTTGTTAATAATCTCGGTTGCGTACCTATGGGTAGATTAGCTATTATCTAGCTTCATTTGTTTACAATTTTCTTTATTTAATAAAATTGAGTAATTCTTTTAGCCTTTCTTACTAAATCTATGTTTACATAAGATGAAACATTACAGACCATCGGCTGTAGGTTACACTATTACCTACGGAAAAATTAAGTAATATTTTTTAGGGATTTCGTATTTTGTACAAAATATTCCGAGTTTGCTATTTACTCTTAAACTACTAATAATTCTCAATAAAACTTAACCAATATAGTTTTCCTTGTAAGTTTGATATATACATACTTATGTTATGACCATCCTGATTTTTTTCAAACCTTCCACCCACTTTAGATTTTAGATGGGGGGGGGGGGGCGCTAGATTTTAATGAAAATTTGCACTTTGAAGTTGAATATTTTGCAAACAAATCTCTGAATCGAAAAATCGTTCAAGCAATCCCTTAATGGATTTAAGAGACCTACTTATCCAACGGTACCCTAGACAACAAGGTTGGATGAGAAAAAAAATCATAATATATAATTTGTTATTCTTATATTTTTTCGGCACATAGTTTACATATATATTCTTGCAAAATCACAGCTTTCTATCATTTATAGTCGCCGAGCAAAGACAGACATGGCGAAACTATAAGGGTTCTATTTTAGTCATTTTGGCCACGGAACTCGAATATAATTAAAATTCCTTATTAGCACTTCGCTAAACGTGTTTCTTTGTAAATACTTCCATTTAAATATTTTAACGTGGAGCACTTGAAATTGAAAAGGATCAAGTCAGAAAAAAAATGGACAGCCTGTGTAGATTGGTACTTTCTGATTTTAAATAGAATGCCCGTTTCCGCTAGCGGGAGGCAATTTATTTTTCAATAACAAGAAACCTTACAAAAAGGAACTTTGATATAATTATAATTCAGCTTTGAATCGACTTATCGGTAATAGGATTTTGGGTAGCTCTTGAGGTTTCATTCATTAAATATAAGAAGGGCCATTAGAGACATTTTACTACAAAAACAAATGGAGCTTAGACATAATGTGTTATATACTAACTCCCGCCTACAATTTTGCTCTCGTGGCAGAACTCTTAATCGCTACTTACCTACCTACCAGCAAACAAGAAAATAATGCAAAATTTCAGCTTTTTAAGTTAATAGCTGGGTTTGATAATGATGAGTCGAGCAATCATTGAGGAGTTCATTTTATAGTCATTTTATAGTATTTGATTTTTCGACAACTCTCCGTTAGGGTCAAATTTAATTTATTTTGATATTGTATTTTGTTGATTGTTTTTATCTTTGTTTATTTTTATAAGTTTTGACGATCTCAGCATAAATTCTGATATAATCTGACTTAACCTCTTGTATGCTTGAGTGCAGATCTGCACCAAATTTAAAGCTATATTTTTCCATTTTATTTTTAATTTGTAAAATCGCTCTTAATTGGGACAAACGAGACTAGAATGCAGGTTTTTTTTTTATTTAGCATACGAGGCTAATGTATTTATAATAATGCAATCGTTAAATCGTATATTTTTATTTTGGTATTTCCTTTATGTTTTGTTTGTGTTTGATGTCTATTGTTTTTTTTGTTGTTGTTGTATTTATGTGTCTTTGTGAATGTGAATAAATGTCTTTCTCTCTTTCTTTCTTAATTGTTATGTTGAGTGAATAAGTAAACTAAACTAGTCGATCTACCGCAGCTTCGCATGACTATACGTAAAAAAGGACTTAAAAAATAAGTAATGTAACTACACCCGCGCAACGCCGGAGCGCATCGTTATAGTTGAAGAAAATTAGATTTCAATGTATGGAAAATTTGGCAAAATTAAAGCAAGAGGTTTATCTATCAGGATATGTAGCTTATAGAGAAAAAATAAATTTTACCCACTCTCCCCCCCCCTCCGGGGGGAGCGTCACCCCCCCGCGCCCTTGAATATGTCCCGGACCGCGGTATTTTCCATTATAAAAGAAAACCGTACAAGATACATAAAAAATGTGTAGGAACGAAATAATCCTAGATAAATTTACTATAAACCTTTCATACATACAAAAGCGATACCACTTACAGTTTCAGCGCAATCTGGCACAAAATACGAACATTTTTAATAATTTATCCAGTTTTTTTTGTTAAATATTTAGTTTTTTCAATTATTTCACACTTTACCGCCAAGATATGTATGACTAAAGTAAAGAACAGGATATCTTCTTTACAAAAAGGTATAATTCATTTTTAAACTCATTCATTTGACGCTGCTATGCTATTTTGAAAATTCACCATCATCAGCTACTGCGACATTAACTTAGGAAAAACTACCAAAAAAAAAACTATTTAGTCCGTAAGTAGGATTATAATAAAATATTAGACATTTTTTAGGGTTCCGTAGCCAAACTGGCAAAAGCGGAACCCTCATAGTTGCGCCATGTCTGTCTGTCTGTCTGTCTGTCCGTCCGCGGCTTTGCTCAGAGACTATCAATGCTAGAAAGCTGTAATTTTGCACGAATATATATGTAAACTATGCCGACCAAACAGTATAATAAAAAATTAAAAAAAATAATAATTTATAGTACCTCCCATAGACGTAAAGTGGGGGTGATTTTTTTTTTCTCATCCAACCTTGTAGTGTGGGGTATCGTTGGATAGGTTTTTTAAAATCATTAGGGGGTTGCTAAAACAATTTTTCCATTCAGTGATTCATTTGCAAAATATTCAACTTTAAAGCGCAAATTTTCATTAAAATCGGGCGTCCCCCCCTCTAAAATCTAAACCAGTGGGTAGAAAAAATTAAAAAAAATTCAGGACGATAGTAAGTATATCAAACTTGCAAGGAAAACTATAACGGTTAAGTTTTCTTGAGAATTATTAGTAGTTTAAGAATAAATTGCAGCCTAAGGTATAAATATACCTAAACCGTCCGTCTGTCATAGCCAATTTGATCCGAAACTACTAGACCGATTGAATTCAAATTTAGTTCACCTATGTAAATTGATGACCCAAACACGGACGTGTAAGGTAAATTAATTAATTTTAAACACGAGGGCCAGTTTGGGAGGGGGGGGGAGTAAATTAGAAAAAAAAATTTAGAAACTATATCGTGTGACATATCAAATGAAAGGGTACATTATGAAAATCTCAAATATATATTTTTAATTATTTTAAATTAATCCGTTTTAAAGTTATTTAAGAAAATAGGTGAAAATTGACCATTTCCCCGCCCCTATCTCCTAAAAGCCCACTAGGGCCTACATTTTTTTTTAAATACAGAAAATAGGTCCATACCTGTAGCTTATAGAAAAACATATGAGAATCTAATGGTATTTAAAGTAACACTATTTAACCAGTATGAACATTTATATTTCGCTGAATGGCCAAATGAACTAAATTAAAAAAATAGCATAGCAATGGTAAATGAAAGATTTTAGAAATAAATTATACCTCTTTATAAAGAAAATATTCTATTCTTTACTTCTGTCATACATATCTTGGCGGTAAAAGGTGAAGTTTTTGAGAAAACTAACCTTTTAGCCGAAAAAATCGATTAATTATAAAAAAAGTTAGTATTTGGTATCATATTGCGCTGGAACTATAAGTGATATCGCTTTTGTATGTATGAAAGGTTTATAGTAAATTTATCAAGGATTATTTCGTTCCTACACACTTTTTATGTATCGTGTACGGTTTTCTTTTATAATGGAAAATACCGCGGTCCGGGACATATTCGAGGGCGCGGGGGGGTGACGCTCCCCCCGGAGGGGGGGGGGAGAGTGGGTAAAATTTATTTTTTCTCTATAACCTACATATCCTGATAGATAAACCTCTTGCTTTAATTTTGCCAAATTTTGATCTAATTGTACTGAACTATTAGTTCTATGTATCTATTTAATCTACATATTATACTGAGCGGCAAAAAATCTGGCCCTCAGATGTATGCAGAATAGTAATTTTGTATGAAGCGTGGACCAAATTTTGTGTTGGGAATTCATTATCAAGCTGAAAATTTTTACTTTTTGATTTTTGTTTTTATTTTTAATTGCCTTACCAACCATTTCTGAAACTAGAATATGTGGAAAAATCTAAAACATTTGCCACATACGAGTTTTTTCTGTGTGCTCTAGCTACTGTATGAGAATGGAAAAGGTTTCTAGTTTTATGAAAGCCGTTGAGTAGTTACGATGATTTTTTTTTTTTTTTTTTTATGTGACTGGATGGCAAACGAGCAATAAAATAAAACGAAAACATAACGTTACCTATAAACCATAAAAATGAAACATTAATTAAATTGGTAATTAAAACGCGAGTAAACACTGCTTAGTGTTATGAGCGTAATTAATTTTGCGGACCTTAAAAAGTATCAATTTCCTGAAGCGACCACTTTTGTTTTGTTAGCATTTCCTTTCATTTCAGGGATCACGTTACTTAATTTGATTTTAATTAAAAACTTTGTCTTTGTGAGTAGCGCTTAAGCAACGAAATTCCAATATTAGGACAGTGGTTCAGCTATTAAAGAAAATGTATTCAAAGCTTTTTGTAAAACAGGGAAGGAAAGTCACGGTATAAATTCTGTTCATTTTGTTCTGTATATTGAAGCGCGTATTTACTTAAATTGATCTATGTCATTTTTAGTATTAATTTACGAATTTTGTGTGTAATTTTTCATCATAATATGTCATTATCATGAAATTTCTTTAATACTGAAGAAAAACTAGCATTATTTTTATCTCATAGAACTGAAGCCGCGGGATAAAGGCGAACATGTCTGAGGATACAAAACATTTTTTGAAAGGCAACGAGCATCTTTAGAGGTTATCTGAAAAAAATAATCAGTTATGCAAACGAAGTCTATTCAATAACGAGTTTCGTGTTAGACGTGTGACATTACAAATATATTTCTTTTCCGTTGAATGTTTTCCTCCAAAATATTTTTAAAACAACTAGATACTGATATAGTGCTGAATTTGGTGCTCTATCATCTTTTTTTATCTCAATAGTTTTTTACAATCATCTCTTGTTCCTATACTAAGCAATCTCAAAACTCTTACTTTCTACTCTTGCTGAAGTTACATACATTTTAATAGAATCTGTCGATTTAATAGACAAGTAAGATACCCTAATGTGGCACAATTAATTGTGTATGTCCCTGTTAATGTGATTATAATCTAAAAAGAATCAAGAATAATAGTCACATCACCAAGATCTAGGCAACCCGGTGTTAATATAACTTGGCTGGTAGTAGAGATGGGTAAATCTGGATCTGAAGATTCAAAACAGTCAGATCCTCAAGCGGATCCGAGTCCCTTAATGACTCTTTTCAAATCTTATCGACTCCGGAGTTACTAACTCCGACCAAGTCTGGCCGGTGCCCTTAGTGAAAGTTTTCGATTGCAAAATACGTCTCGATCGCGTTCGAGTTAAAATCTCAATTTGTATGGAAACAAGAACATCGCGGACGTTCCGCTAGAGGCGTGTTTCCATATAAATTGAGATTTTAACGCGAACGCGATCGAGACGTATTTTGTAAAAGAAAACTTACACTAAGGGCACGGATCGAGCGGCTCGTGATTGCCGTCGTCACACTCACTCGCTCCGCTTTCGCTCTCGACTCGGATCGGATCTTATTGTGTTTGGTCGGGCGCTGTGAGGGGGTACCTACGTACTAGACTATATAAGCATGTATACTAGATACTACTGGAAACTGTAATAGAATTTTCTACCATGCCAACAAAAATGCGCCCACGAAAATACCCTGCCCTGCACCTACGAATAAATATTCTCTGGAAACGTAACTAAGCCCGAAAAGCCACTCCGCGGAATGTCTACCGCGACGGGCGGGGTTTAAAATATCTACCGTGCGTCACGCCAGTTCGGCCGTAAAAATTGAGTCGTGCAGTCGCTCCGTGGAAAATTTCGATCAAGTTTATGATTGTGTTTATGCTCGAATCAATTTAAAAAATATGCCGTTGTGTTGTGTGACGTGGTGTAGAAGCCACTCAGATATGAAAAACACAGGACTCACCTTTCATATATAAGTAAATAATATTTAAAACACCATACTTGGCGATCCTGGAAAGTATTATGCATACGTATTGTAACTCTAAGATCACCCCCACGCTTGTCGCAAGAGGGCGGCGCCGACTCTTACGCGAACCAATCGCGGGCCAGCGTTGTGTATGAGAGAGTGTGAGTGTTACGTTGTCATTGCTGTTAGTTTGTTTTCGTAAATGCTACAAATGGAATCACAATCGAAGCGTTCATTACTAGCAATTACGTTTCCAGAGAATATTTATTCGTAGCCCTGCACCTAGGTAGGTACCCGTTTGTATAATTTTGCTGGACATAAAGTAGACCATAGTTTTACTTCGAAGTCATTTTATGTTAAACAACGTCAAGCTTGTAGTTAAGGTCCAATGGAATAAAACAGGAACAACACAGTATTAATTTAGTCAAGGGATAATGTAACTTACACATCCGTTTCGTGCCATTAGGTACGAGTAGATCGGACTTTTAATTAAAATGGGCCTGAACGATATTGTTTTGAACGCCGATTACCGCCGTAACGACGTATTTATCCGAATGGGAGTAGTTGAGCTTTCAATCAATTTGAATGTGAGGTTTTGTAAACAAAAAAACCGGCCAAGAGCGTGTCGGACACGCCCAAAATAGGGTTCCGTTGCCATCACGAAAAAATTAAGTAATATTTTTCTAAGGATTTTGTATTTTATACGGAATCTTCCAAGTTTAGGTATATTTTATACCTTACGCTGCTATTTACTCATAAACTACTAATAATTCGACGGAACGAGATGGACGGATGACCTGGTTAAAGCCGCGGGTTCACGGTGGATGCAGGCCGCTGCCAACCGAAGCAACTGGAGGTCTATGGGGGAGGCCTATGTCCAACAGTGGACGTCCTACGGCTGAGATGATGATGATGATGATAGCTAATAATTTTCAAGCAAACTTAGCCTTTATAGTTTTCCTTGGAAGTTTGATATACTGAATACCATCCTGAATTTTTTCAAATGTTTCCACCCACCGGTTTAGATTTTAGAGGACGGGGGGAACCGCTCGATTTTAATGAAAATTTGCACTTTCAAGTTGAATATTTCACAAAAAAATTACTCAATCGAAAAATCGTTTTAGCAAACCCCTAATGGTTTTAAAATACCTATCCAACGATACCCCACACTAGGTAGAGGTACCCTAAAAAAAATTGTTTTTGAATTTTTAATTGTGCTATTTTGTCGGAACCCTAAAAAGAGTTAGAAGAGGCAGTTTTTTTTAATTTTCATTTAATAATAAGTTTTTTTTTAATTTTTATTCTAAGTTATTGGATTGTTTAGTGCGATGGCTAAATCAATCTATTTATTTAAAACACCCCTTTTATTGCTTAAGTTACCTCACTCCTGTACATTTTACAGATCAATGAATTCCGTTAGTTAGATATTATTTAATGACATTGTACTGTCACCTGCATTACCTGCATACAGTCTACCACAGCGTAGCGCGCAAAAACATCTAACACGTCTTACCTGCCCTAGAAATAGAGTTGTATCAGATATTTATGCACGCTTGTTGTCTCAGATATTGGTGCTGGTGAAGTCGTACTGACATTTTTAAGTTCCGCTTTCTAACAAATTAGTAAATTGACATAATAAATATACTAATCTCAATAGGTATGTAACATTATATTCCTATGTAATGTGTAAACACAAAACATGTAAAAATTTGCACACTGGAATTCCGGTTGAATATAATACCTACCAAATAATTGAAACATCCATCTATTTATTAGTATAATAGCTGTTGCCCGCGGCTCCACCTGCGTGGTATTCGGCTATCGCGCGCTCAACCTCGGGAACTGTGCATTTTTCGGGATAAAAAACAGCCTATGTCACTCTCGGGCTCATGAACTATCTCTATGCCAAAAATGACGTCAATCTGTCGCTCCGTTACGGCGTGTAAGACGGACAAACATACAAACACACTTTCGCATTTACAATATTAGTATGAATATAAGTATAAGTGTAAGTATAAGTATAAGTATAAGTATGGATTTCAGCAAGTAAATTATCATAAATTATAAGGCATAATTGTATTTTATTCATCTGATTCGTATGATTCATTAATGAAAGCTTTTTAATAATTTCTAATATTGCGAGATGAGGTTCTGCGCTTCACATATACTGTAGCTTTAATGACGCAATCACAGTATAAACATGAGTAATTTACATATAATTAATGCTTGTCGAAATTATATGTTTTGTTGCCCACGATATAGTCCGTTCCAATCCAAAATAACGTTTTACGACGCTCTTACCGTGACAAAATGGAGAACTGGAAATAACATTACACTGTTTATTATCATTTGAGTGTTTTTTGCCGAAATTAGGCGAGTGACGAAAGAAAATGTATATTTTATGAGATCATTTGGTTTGATGGCAAGTATTCTGGAGTTGTAGCTTTTCAGACGTTTATGAGCGAATTGATATTTGAATTTTGAATTTACAAAACTCGTCATGTCGTGGTCTTAATTCGAAACAGAGTTTACAATTTTGTTTCGTTTTATATCTTAATTTTTTAATCTAATAAAAGTGTGTGAGAATCCAGGTCAATGACACAGCGCGATGAAGTAGGTAATAAAAGCAATTTTGTTGATATACATGAAGCCGGAGATTTGTGTCGAACAGCTACAAGAAAGTTTAGTTTAAGTGAGTGTCAAAAATACGAGTATCCCAAAATATTAAGTAGACTTAGTAAGTATTTCAGTTTGTGACAATTCAAATTTCATTAAAATTGTCAGTAACTTAACCAACAAAAAGCTGGAAAACCCCAGACTTTATCACTTCGAAGTTGAATAGCTCAAAAACGGCTAAACGATTTTGATGAAACATGTCTAAGAAGCACAATGTCTTAGACTATCGGGGTCATTACAAATTTTAAGATTTAAATTCGGCTTTTGTTCAGCCTTCCTTGATTTTAGAGAAGCTCGATATTACAATACACCAGTAATTACAGCATACCCGCAACCCTCCAGTAGCCTCATGATATCGTGCTGAAATATCGAGCTTCTCTAAAATCAAGGTATGTTTGAAAAAATAACCCCTATTCAAATCGGCCCACCCGTTTAAGAGCTATGGCGCCGCTGTTACACACAGACACAATAGCGGTCAAACTTATAAGACCCCTCTTTTTGCGCCAGGTGTTAAAAATAGTATTGTGCGTGCTAGGGGAACAATAGTGTAAGGTACGTCCAGAGGCCTTATTGCCTAACGTTTCTGACAGTCGCGATCGCAATCAAATGACAGCTTTTGTATGGGAAATCTGTTATTTGATTGCGATCACGAGCGTCAGAAACATTAGGCAATACGGCCTCAGATCACTAGCACAATGACACTCAGTAATCCTGCTGTCAAACAGCGGTACTGGCAATGCTGTGTTCTGGCACGCAAAGAGAGAAACAAAGAAAACATGAGAACAATGAACATAAAAAAAAGCAGAAAGTAAAAACAAAACACAAAAGGCCAGATTTCAGTTAAAAATTACTCGTTATCTTACCTCTCTGCGTCCTAGGCTAGGCTAGACTGTCACTACTTTTTATAGACAAACTAGCTTCTGCCCGCGGCCTTGCCTGCGTGGAATTGGGTTATTGCGCGCCGTTCCCTCGGGAACTGTGCATTTCTTTGGGATAAAAAGTAGCCTATATCACTGTCTGGCCCATAAACTATATCTATGCCAAAAATCACGTCGATCCGTCGCTCCGTCTCAATGTAAAAGACGGGCAAACATACAAACACCCAATTTATAATATCAGTATGGATAATGTATGTTTATGTTAGAATTTCGTTTACCACATAGTAAAACTTCCCGCATAAAATGTCGCTAGGTTTCACAATAGTGGATAAATTCAAGTGAAGTAGACGGCTACTTGAACTACCATAACAGTTTTAAACCGACTAACAGCAAAACAACGCTTGTTTATGTTACTACTCGGCTCCCACTTTATTATTATGTTTGTTTCTTTGCAACTTGAGATTCTTGATAAGAAAATAGGATAATAAACGCAATCACGGGATTTTGAGGGCGCTTTCCGGCATATAATATTATTACTTACGTCGTAATTTGGGGCACGATGTCTTGTTTATTCGTTTATATATTAAAGAATATTACTTAAATTAATTAAAAAACAATTTCAACAGAATATTTTATACAACATTCGCGCGAAGACCCGAAGCTCCCGGACAAATTTCAAAGCACACCACAAATATTCAACACAACTAAATTTTTAATTAACACAGTGGATTAGCCATTTTTGAAGTTAGATCGCCATTGTGAATTGGATTAATGTCGGATTGATATCATCTTGACTATAGTTTTAAAGTTTTCGTTTTAGCAGACTTTATTTCCTTTTAAAGCGTGGAAACCTGAAAAGCACTAAGAGAATGCTATGAATGTGCCAAAATTCTAGAGAAAAACAGATAGTCATCGGAGAAAACAATATAGGTGTACTACGCATTTTTTATTTAGCAAAATCGAGAAAATAATTTACTCTTTTGTAAACTTTTCAGAATCCAAAGCCAAGACAATGTCATCTACGTATAACAAATTCCAAAGCAACCGGCAATTGTTGAAGCAACAACAAAACGCTCTGGAACACCAGGAAAACAAGTTTACTGATTCATGTCAATCGGAAGCAGTGCGATGATAAAAACCTTTTCTTCTTCCGTCGGAATTCTTTGTTGCTTCCTAACATCGTTATGCCTGTATTTTGTTTCTTGCCCAATCATGCCATATTTTTGTTTGACGATTCCCTCTCTGAATCCGTGTTTAATGCCCGTAGCGGAAATATTATGGACCTTTCGAATTCTGTTTTCGTAGGTCTTGCCCTCTACTACGAAGTGTAGAATTCGAACTTCGTATCCTGCCGTCCCGCCGACGTTTATACTATTTAAAACGAGAGTGAGAGGGACGGTGCGATACGAACTTTGATTTGCGAATTTCGGAGTAACCCCCCCTTAATTTGTAAGGTTATCGAAAGTCGCAAAACAACGTAGGGTCGCATAGAAATTCAGGAAAATTCTTTTCTGAATTTAATATTTATCCGTTTACTTGTATATTACTTAAATTTACTTAGATTTATGTGCCAAGTAATTTTAAACTTAAAAAAACTGGCTGAAGAAAACATTGAGATTTTTTTCCGTGAAATGAAAGCTTAAAATTAGTAGTCAATAATATAAGAGTAAGCGGGATGGCAAGATATGAAGTCCGAATTTCGCACTTCGTAGTATAGATACAAAACTGGCTTCACGTGTCCCATTAAATAACTGCTATTTGGGCCATCAATGGCCGCTATATAACCATGATTACATTAATGCAATTTTACTACGATCAACAGACAGGTTGAATCAGCTGCCTCACTCGAATGGTATCTCAAAATTATTCCAGAACGTTCCAGTACATACTTAGGTTAGTTTGACTGTACTACGTACATTTTTGTTTTAAATGTTGTCACGCTTTTGATGCAGCATGCTTTTTTTTTACGTTATATATAAAAAAATCTATTCAAAATTGCTCCTTCATTACTGCCTTTTAACTACGTAAAAAATGCTACAGTAACAAAATAACGCCATCATTTTATTTATTTTCTTTCCTCTTTTCCAGCCAAGTGGTGCATGCAGGTGCACCATCTTGCTCGCTAATCCTGCCGTGAAGCAGCAGTGCTTGCACCGTTGTCTTTCGGCGTGGAGAGTAAGACAGCCGGTGAAATTACTGGCACTTGAGGTATCCCATCTTACGCCTCTAGGTTGGAAAAGCATCTACAATACCTCTGGTGTTGCAGAGGTTTATGGGCGTTGGTGATCTCTTACCATCAGGAGACCCACTTGCTCGTTTTCCATCCAGTCGAATAAAAAACAAAAGTGGCTCATCTGTCCCGCGCTAACTGCAGCATGCGACTAATCTACATAAAAGCTCGCATAGTAAACCTGCCATCGCTAATGCGATGAGATACCAACGGGTACCGGCACTGAAGTGTGAGTACTACGAGGGTTTAGGTGATTTTCCACCGGCGAGGCGCGCCGAGACGAGGCGAGACGAAAAGAAGCAGTGCTCGCACTGTTGTGTTTCGGCGTGGAGAGTAAGACTTTGCGGTGAAGGAAAACATCGCGCATGCACAAACCTGCAAAGCAATTCAATGGTGCGTGTGAAGTTCCAAATCCGCACCGGGCCCGCGTGGGAACTGTGGCCCAAGCCCTCTCATTCTGAGAGGAGGCCTGTGCCCAGCAGTGGGACGTACTTAGGCTGGGATGATAATGGTGATGATTTGATAAAATAGAGAATTTAAGCAATCGAGTATAATTAGATGGTGCCTTACAATACAATACAATACAAAGAGTCTTTATTGCACACCAGAAATAGTAAGCGATATAGAAAACAGATATAAAATAATACTTTATGATACATAAAAATACGAATTATTTCAACACGTGGGTTAACACGTGGCTGATCAGCCATATACCGAAATATTCCGATTCGTATTAAATCACCTCCAATTACATATTTAATGGGAAAAAAAATGTATAACCGCACATGTTTGGCAATAAATTATTTCATTTCATTTCATTTCATTTACAAAGATAATGGTGAGTTCCGTTTTGTCTCTCCGCGATTTTAATTATAATAATTGGGCCACTACTTAAGTGGTAATACTCTGAAATACATATCAGCCACACACTTTAAGCATAAGGGAAAATATTCGAGCGTTTTGACCGCGCGGTCTTTCAAACGTCATTAGCGTCCCACGTTTATATACCTAGCACAACGGAAAGACAATAACAAGAATTTTAATCACGTTAAATTCAGTATCGGTGTTGTTTAATTTTTCATAAAAAAAAAACAACACTGGGCATCACCCCTTTTAATAACGCCTGCGAAGACACCAACGACAAAAAAAAAACGCCTCAAAAACGCTGAATATTCACCCAAAAGCCCTCCGAGCGGTAATTGGACAGCTTGTCACAAAGCATTGAGTACCAACAATACGTCAAACTGATACCAAATGTCGACCAAATCTATTTACCTCTGCTTTGCCTCAGGCCGATAATCCAATCTTAGGCCCCTAAGGTCACGCTTCCACGTGCAATGAATAACTTAACTGAGATAGATATTTTGACTGTATATAGCTTGGAATACAATGGGATTTGTTTCGGTTCGTTTGACATAAATACCTGTAAAATAATTCATGGAGTAACCAACAGAGTGCTAACTGTAACAGACCCGTTCTGCAATAGGGATGTTGACACCACCAATCAACTGACGTACTTTTTATGAGCTGTCAAAACACAATTCTCCCATAGAGCTTCAATGGCAATAGCTATGACGTCATAAATCGCTATCTGTTCGCCAACTCAATCAACTAACTATTTATTTATTTTCAAGCAACAAAAGATCTAATTTTACAGTAAATCGAAAATTAATATGGTTTTCAGAGCTAAAATAAAGCGTTTTTTTACTGGAGTCATGCCTTCGAATTACTTTTTAATGGCGTCAACATCCGTATTAGTATTTTGTCACGATACCGTATTAGTACAAGTTCCCAATGACTATTTTTTTTCCCAGCTACATGGAAAAGATAGCGCGTAAATATTTTTCTTACGATTCGAACTCCACATCAAAAACCCCCCTCACCTACCCATAACGAGCGACACAGTCCCATTCAGGTGATATATTTAGAGCAATTGTCATTATCTAGAAAGCAATAAAGCAGTGTCCACTACTAATACGGTACAATAGAATACGAATAAGTAAATATATTTTATAAATAATCATTAACATTTAGCTGAGTAAAATTTTTTGAAGAGGTGCAGAGTTTTTTTTTATAGCCCTGAGGCCTTATTGCCTGAGGCTTATTTCTGATACCCGCGATCGCAATAAAATGTCAATTTTTGTATGCGAAATATGTAATTTGATTGCGATCGCAAGCGTCAGAAACATTAGGCAATACGGCCTCTGATCCTAAAAAGCAGAGTACAAAAAAAAATCGAGATGTCAACACTGTATGTTGTCAGTTTAGTCATCTTAAAATAAAACAATAACTAACTGTTTATTCTGCCCACCAGTTTTTACGAAATTGCAACTGGCCGGTTAAACCTACCTAATCTTGAAAAAAAAAAAAAAACAATTTTGTTTCTTTTCTTAAATTAATTTTCTCAAGTCAATATTTGGCAGCAGGAGGGAGTATTTTATTAACTTTGAATACTTGGGTGTTCAAATAACCTGGCTTTATGCTACGAAGATCGAAATTTGAACTTCGTATCGTGTCGTCTTTCTCACGTTCCTAATATTTAATAGGGTGACAGGGACGGTACGAATCGACCTTAGAATTTCAAACATCGAATCGAGATGCGAGCTTATTTTAAATAATGGCAACGTTGTTGTATTCAATCGCATCGTAAAGAATTTTGTCCGAATCAATGTACTCTATTATTAAGGCGTTAGAGTTCATGTTTCGATATTTTTACCACCTAGGCCGCTCCGAAATATGTGATGGCGATTGTACATCCAGTCGAGAAAACATAACCTAACCAACAAAAAGTTGGAAAACCCCCGACTTTGTCACTTTAAAGTTCAATATCTCAAAAACAACTAAAACGATTTTGATGAAACATATCTAAAAACCATCGTTAGAAAACCTGCTATCAAAAAAAATCGCATTCAAATCGGCCTACCCGTTTAAGAGCTACAGTGCCACAGACAGACACACATAGCGTTCAAACTTATAACACTCTTTTTGCGTCGGGGGTTAAAAATAACGAACCAGAGTTGAACTTTTGTGTTATTAATGCCATGTTGACATCCCATACATTTGCCAAAGAAATCATATCGATATTGATTATGAAAAGGTTCCACCCTGGCACGTGATTCGATTGCCTCGACTGTACATAAGAGCACGAACTAATGAACCCTTACAATCATCTTAAGGAGACTTAAGTCTTCATATTAGTGGTTAAGAGCTCTAAGGGCTTCGGTGTGCCCTAACTACAATCGGCCCGGCGAGCCATTTAACTATGCATTGCGTGCTCTGCGAGGTAACTATTGTGCGATGAATGTCTCTACCACGCAATGAACTGAAAAAGCACTCGTCGCGCCTCGTCGCACATGAATGTGGCTGGGGCATAAGGGTCCAATTAGATCGAACATGGCAGGCCGAAATAGGATTGTTCAACAAGCAACGACACAATGGATAGGTAAGTAATCTATTCTATCGCTCATTTGTTACTCTTAGAACCGTTGGAAGCTCAGATGGAAGTTTTCTTTTGTATCTTTGTACGATGATTTTTCTGCCACATTTCGTGTACCTACTTCTAATAATAATAATAATAATAAACCAGCCAAGAGAGAGTCGGACTCGCGCACGAAGGGTTCTGTATCATTATCTATACAACATTAATAGACATTAGCAAAAAAAAACCAGCTTTCAAATAAAAAAAACCGCATTCAAATCGGTCCACCCGATTAAGAGCTACGGTGCCACAGACAGACACACAGACACACAGACACACAGACATACAGACACACAGACACACATAGCGGTCAAACTTATTACACCCCTTTTTATGCGTCGGGGGTTAAAAAAAGGCAAAAAAAACAAATTTCTTGTATGGGAGCCCCCTTTAAATATAGATTTTATTTTAATTCAATTATTTATTTCTAAAGCGTTTAGCAATTAAATAATTCTGTGAATATTTCAAGCGTCTACCAGTTCCCTTTATTAAAATGGCAAAAAAATCACGTTCGTTCTATGGTAGCCCTCTAAAATATTTATTTTATTCTGTTTTTAGTATATGTTGGTATAGCGGTCACAGTGTAATACATAATCTGTGAAAATTTCACGTGCCTAACTTTTACGGCTCAAGAGATAGAACCCTGTGACAGACGGACGGACATACAAACAGACACAGAGACAGACAGCGGAGTCTCAGTAATACGGTTCCGTTGGTATCCTTTCTATACGGAACCCTAAAAATAATACATACACGCCTTACTTGACTTATTTTAAATTAATTATTAACGCTATAAAAACCTCACATTTCTCTCGGGAAATATCGCAAAGCAACACTACGAGTAACAACAGGCGCAAGTAAATAATGAGTTTTATTTTTAACCGACTTCAAAAAAAGGAGGAGGTTATCAATTCGGTTGTATGTTTTTTTTTTTTTTTTTTTTTTTTTTTTATTTTTTTTTATGTTTGTTACCTCGGAACTCCGTCATTTATGAACCGATTTGAAAAATTTTTTTTGCGTTCGTCTAGGAATGCTTTCAATTAGGTCCCATAAGCACCAAATCAGGATCTGATGATTGGATCCTAAGGAAATCGAGGGAACTCTTCAAATGTTGTAGGGACACCTATGGTAATTTTGATATATTTAGTAGTAACTCGTGCATTTGCTCTTGAAAATCATCATTTGGTAAAGTGGAACTGATGATGAAGACCACAGTTGACCATCGGAGTTACTACTCAATAACAAGTATTTCATGGGTTGAATTTCAATTGCTTTAACTCAGTTTCTAAGCAATTTATGCTCCTCGGAACACATATGGTGAAATGGAATGGGTGGTGAAGCACCAGGACTCCTCAATAATGAACATCTCTGCATCGGAAATAGCAATTTTTCGTAAAAGGTGATGAGCAGTTGACATTAAACTATTGTATCTTAGATGTTTTACACTAAAAAGCGTGAAAAAAAAATTTTATAACAAAAAATAGAACCGACTACAAAAAACCATGAAAATAATTTTCTACCAGTCTGAAGTCGGTGCCTCAGCACGAGCCAGCAGGAGTGGACCTATAATCGTCTACCTCACCTACAACTATACGATTAAATGGCTTCAATCACTCCTGCTGGCTCGTGCTGAGGCACCGACTTCAGACTGGTAGAAAATTATTTTCATGGTTTTTTGTAGTCGGTTCTATTTTTTGTTATAAAATTTTTTTCAGGAAGCATGGAGTGAAAGAGTATAACACAAAGAAAAGGAAATTAAATCGCACTGGAGTACTCGTTTGTTTATTTACTTTTTTTTATGTGGTTATGTGTTTGCCTCGTATATATTATATGTATGTATGTATGTATGTCTATTCCTATGTCCGCTCGTAACTACTCAACGACTGAACCGATTTTGATAAATGATACGTAATTGGATTCGTCTTGACGACGCGAGTGACACTGGGTACATGAAATTCTTGAAAAATCATAATGGCGGTTTTTAGGCGCCAATTTGTAAGTTTTCAAAAAATGTTTTTTATTCAAATCCATCGACTGGGGTATCAAAATGAAAGGTAATAATTAGCACATTCTAAATATATATGGGTTATAATAGTTTTAATCTACCATTTTTACAGAACTATTAAAAAAAGTGTGAAATAAAACAATAAATTTAAGAAATAAAAAAAACCAGACTGCCTTAAAAATACTGAAAAGAAGAAAACAAGTCTAGTGGGCTAGAAGTCTGTTTAGTAGCTAACTTAAATTCAACAGTCGGGACCCATTTAAATCGTGACGCTCAAAAATTCTTACCTAATGGGTCCCGACTGTGTTGAACTTTAAGTTAGCTACTAAACAGACTTCTAGTCCACTAGACTTGTTTTCTTCTTTTCAGTATTTTTAAGGCAGTCGGGATTTTTTTATTTTTTAAATTTATTGTTTTGTTATTAGACAAGCCTGTATAACCTGCCGGCTGCCGCCAAGCATGTATGTAGTCTACGGTACTACGAGTATAACCTTTTCCTTTATAACCTTTTTAAGTCACTCAAAGGGCTATTTAAAGGGCTATGCTCGGGGTTTCTCTGCGGGATAGAGTCAGAAATTATGATATCCGCAGTAGAACTTAGGTTACTGACATAGCTTGACAATTGCGAAACTGAAGTGGCAGTGGGCGGGGCACATTGCTCGCAGGACTGATGGCCGATGGGGTCAGGGTTCTCGAATGGCGTCCACGGACCGGGAGACGAGCTGTCGGTAGGTCTCCAACAAGATGGAGCGACGACCTGGCTAAGATGGCGGGATCGCGGTGGATGCAAAAAGCACAAGACCGGTCTGAATAGAGAGCCTTGGAGAGGCCTATGTCCAGCAGTGGACGTCTTTCGGTTGACATGATGATGATGATGATGAGACGAGCCTGAGGACTTCATGTTAAGTTCATGCTATGATAAGTATATTTATGTGCCGGAAGGTCGGGGTATTTCGACCCTAAAGTGTAACTTTGCCCCTGGGGATTAACTAGGTCGAAGTTTTATTATTGCTTTGAGATTATGTCTCTTTGCCACGTAGTTGTTTTTGATTGATTAATCACGTTTTTATGCGGTAATATTTGGGTCAAAGTAACCCTCCAATGGGTCAAAGTACCCCGACCTCAGGGTATAGGCTATGTGATAAATATACACGTTGTCTAAACAGAATCGGAAATATTTTTTCAGGTTGAGTTAGTTTACCTTTAGAATAAACCGCTCTAAAATCTAAACCGTTGGGTAAAAAAATGTGAAAAAGATCAGGATGGTAGTAAGTATATCAAATTTACAAGGAAAATTATACCGGCTAAGATTGCTTGAGAATTATTAGTAGTTTAAGAGTAGCAGTAGTAGCAGCCTAAGGTATAAAATATACCTAAAGTTGGAATATCACTTGAATGTTTCTTAATGGCTACGGAACCCTATCTTGGGCATGTCCGACACGCTTTTGCCGGGTTTTTTGAGGATAGATTGCCTACCTGTACCTCTATGGAGGATAGTGGCCCCACTGATGATGATGATGCGAAAGAGATAATGAATGCAATCGCAGGCGTCTGCGTGTTAGACAGTACAGCCACAAATGTTCGTACAAATGCCAATACTCAAGCGTTTTAAATAATGTTATAAGTCTTATATAAGTCTTATTAGTCTTATAATCCATCCATCCATACTAATATTATAAATGCGAAAGTGTGTTTGTATGTTTGTGTGTTTGTATGTGTGGCCGTCTTTCACGCCGTAACAGAGCGACGGATCGTCGTGATTTTTGGCATAGAGGATAGTTTATGGTCCCGAGAGTGACATAGGCTACTTTTTATCTCGGAAAAATTCACAGTTCCCGAGGGGAACAGCGCGCGATAACCGAATACCACGCGGGCGAAGCCGCGGGCAAAAGCTACTATCTTATAAGTCTTAAATAATGTAAGTCTAAAATATCTTCTAACCCCGTAAGTTCATTACAGAACGTGTTGTCTGAACCTGTTAATAGGATTACACTGAATGGTGTTTCGGTCACCACGGCGGTGTTTAATCTGGCTCATAATGGTATTAAAGGGTTTGTTTGTCGATGCGATGTTTGATGGTTTGATTTGTACAGTTCTGTAAATAGACGGTGTTTGTAATTTGGGAGAATGCTTTGGAGCTTGAATTGTTTGAGAAGCAAAAACAAATAGATTCTTAGAAGTGTATGTACACGGTGTTACTGAAATACCTGTAAAGCGCAAAGGGGTTAAATGGCCCCTTGTAAAGATCCGTTTACAATATTTGAAACCCGTAGTATCACGATATAATTGACGGCCAAAAAACAAAGCAGGTGGTAGGACCTAGTGCAAGGTCCACCCGGATTGCTACCACCATCTTTCTCGCTAATCCTGCCGTGAAATAGCACTGCTTGCACTGTTGTGTTTCGGCGTGGAGAGTAAGACAGCCGGTGAAATTACTGCCACTTGAGGTATCCCAGCTTAGGCCTCTAAGTTGGCAACGCATCTGCGATCCTCCTGGTTTTGGATGGGCGGTGGTAATCTCTTATCACAGGAGACCCACTTGCTCGTTTGCCATCCAGTCGAATAAAAAAAAAACATTTTACTTTTCATTGGTATGTAATGGAACATTTACAAGCTTTCAGAAGCACAAGCGTGTAAACGAGGCGTTTGAATAGGCTTGCGTGAGCTTGCGTGAGCTTGTCACCGATTCTGGCCAGAAGGGCTACTCCGAAACACAAAATTCGAAGTTCGTATCGTACCATCCCTCTCACTCTCGTATTAAATAACATAAGCGTAGGCGTGGTAGCCTTGCAGTGTCGGTTTTTGAGCAGGGATCAACGGGAGCTTGCGCCAAGCGCTTGCGACGTGTTTACACGTAGACTCATGTTTAGTGTTGCTCACGAGCTCACGCTGAGATCCACGTCTGCCACGCTTGCCTGTCCGGAATACACTAAGTGTTTGTATTGTACTAGCTTTTGCCCGCGGCTCCGCCCGCGGAACTGTGCATCCGTCAGGAACTGTGCATTTTTCCGGGATAAAAATTACGTAGCCTATGTCACTCTCTGGACCATAAACTATCTCTATGCCAAAAATCACGTCGTCCGTGTCATCCATGTCGCGTTGTTGAAAGCGTAACAAACAAACAAACTCACTTTCCCCTTTATAATACCTAGTACTAGTAAGGAAAGGATTAATATTTCTTATTAAGTAATATATAATTAAATGTGGTCAACTAAAAAATGTCATATAGGTTTAGTTATTTTTAAACACTTGTTTGTTCGATGTAGTATTTATAAACATCCTGCTGCAGCTATTAATAATTCATGACATTGATATTTTGTAAGTATTTTACCTTGTATTGCAAATTGCAGCGCGCTAAATAGCAGCTATTACAAATCAAAAGTTTATGCGGTATGTGTACCTAATGTTATTGCCCGCGGCTTCGCTCGCGTTAAGTTTGGGGTAGCACAGTTTTACTTTCTACGGGTTTTAATGAAAAATCCGGTTTTTCCCCTTTCCCGTGGGAGTTTCGGGAAATTATCTCTTTATGCTTCCTTACACTCCTCAAACAACCTACATGTCAGATTTCAGCTTTCTACGACCAGTAAAACGTAAAATCCCGTATTTTCCCGTTCCCGTCAGAATTTCGAGAAATCCTTTTAGAATTCTTCCCTACACCCCCCAAGGAATCTAAATGCTAATTTTCAGTTTTCTATGACCGCTAAAACGAAAAATCCATCCCGTTGAACTGTATATACCTAAATACTTACCGTTTTTTCCGTATCTCATGGGAATTTCCAAAAATTCTTAAAATGATTTATTACCATTATAATCATCTATTTCTATGCCATATTTAAAAAGTCTAGTAATTATTGTTCATCGGATTCCGTTGAAATAAATATATAAAGCCCGTTTTTTCCTTATCCCGTGGGAATTTCCGAAAATCCTGAAATTAGTGTTTTTAATGTAATACCTACTTGTGTATCAAATTTGAAGAGTCTAGTTATTATAGTTACTGAGATAGGGTCACTCGGAATCGAATATATACCTATATCCCGATTATTCCCGTTCCCGTGGGAATTTCCAAAAATCCTTGCTTAGTGGATCATCATCATCATCCCAGCCTATATACGTCCCACTGCTGGGCACAGGCCTCCTCTCAGACTGAGAGGGCTTGGGCCATAGTTCTCACGCGGGCCCAGTGCGGATTGGGAACTTCACACGCACCATTGAATTGCTTCGCAGGTTTGTGCAGGTTTCCTCACGATGTTTTCCTTCACCGCAAAGCTCGTGGTAAATTTCAAATGTAATTCCGCACATGAATTTTGAAAAACTCAGAGGTGCGAGCCGGGGTTTGAACCCATGACCCTCTGCTTGAGAGGCGATAGGTCAAACCACTAGGCCACCACGGCTTTTTTTTTTTTTTGCTTAGTGGATGCCTACATTATATAAGGTATCTATGTGCAAAATTTCAAGTCTCTAGGTCCAGTAGTGGTTTGGGCTGTGCGTTGATATCGTCGTATCCTACGATAAGAGCCACAATTACAAAATGCTTACTTTTCAGGAGAAGCATTTTTGTGTTTCTTTCAAAAGATAAGTAGCGAATTGATAGTTTTGCAATTAAATAATGTGTATTAGGGTTCTAGGGTTCTGTTAAAATAAAATTTATGTTTTTAATGATATATTATAGATCGATTTTGTCCTTTAAATCCTTTTTCGTCGGACTAAATGAATTTTAAAGGGCCATAAGCTACGTTGTGCCTTTTATCGTCGAAAAATTCGAGGCCACAACTGCCATTAGGACCAAATTATAGTTGTTAAAATATTTGCGTTTCAACATTTCTTTTAATTTCGGTATTTTTCTTGTAATACAGAAGTGGCAAATTAGATGTTTTATTTTCTAAGACCTTTTAAAGCACAAAGCGGAGGTACGTACCCACAGTTATTCTCTTAAATAAAATAAGTCCCATCTAAGAAAATAAGTGAAACTAAAAACTTTTTAATTTTTTATAAATTAAAAAAATATGTTTAACTTGTGAAAATCTAAATATCCTCAACGCTTTTAATATTTAAAAAATGCACATTATGTATATATGTATGTAAACTCTTTATTGTACAAAATAAGCAAAATGTACATTATTATTTACTAAGTCTTCAATATTCATTGGAAATCTTTCCCTATTCTTTCTCATCGCCTGTATCACCCGCAGTAGCAACACCTCCTTTCTCATGAAGTAGTTTTAGGGCCGACAACGCACTGGCATCGCTTAAAGCTTTGCGGGTGTCTATGGACAGTGGTGATCACTTAACATCAGGTGACCCACTAGTTCGTTTGTCTGGCCTCTCTAACATAAAAAAAAGTAACGTTATAAAAAAGTCATGAAATTCTTCATTTTTTTATTGACACAAAGATGCAAGAGACTTGTTTTTATATATTCACTTTTATAGTCTGTGCTTACTCTTTCAATATTTGTAATTACACTCCTTGTCCCTCTTTTCATCTTTCTTAAACTCATTATTGTTTTGTAGTCTTCGCAAACATCGTAATATAATTTTAATTGATAATAGAGACCAAATATTGGACAGTATAAGTTAAGAAAATAAAGATTAACTTACATTTTTTAAAGACTTCGTTTCACTATATCTTAATATTTACAGACTGTTACCGACCATAATATGGGGCTTGATGTTTACACAAACCAATACCAACCAGGCAGATTTTTGTCAGAGCTTCAACACATAAACAGGAGACAAATTTATGAAGACCGAATTCGAAATAAAACTTTGATACATTAAAAAACATTAGCCATCATTGTACAAATTAATCGAAAAAAATAAAATATTGGTGATATAAATTCGAAAACATCCCGAAGCCACACCGAAGTTTTTGTCAACTTGAAAACGTTTAACTTCCTGCTACTGCTGAATTAATTTCACATGATGACGTCAATGAAGAAAAACTGACGAAAATGTAGGATGCGTAATGATAGAGACTATTTTGAAGTCTACCTTAATTCCGTGTCGGAATGAAAATACTATCCTTCTGCATCTTCATGATTATCAATAGTTTATTTACTAGTAATTTCTTCTATCTGCTCTAGTTATCATCTAGAACTTCATTGGTTTCTTTTTGTTTTTCTACAAAGATAATATTTTGTTGCTGTCGGTAACAATCTGTAAATAATAAAAAATATTGAAACGATGTCTTTAAAAAATATGCTTAGATAGGCTTTATCTTCTTAACTTACACTGTCAAAAATGTGGTCCCTATTACTAAACAAATAATCTATATCTTGCTCGTTTTCAGGTTGTACGCGAGACTTTTCGAGTTTTATTTATAGAAAGAGAATTGAAAAAGCATAGCAAATCATTGTTAATAATAAATCAGTCACAGAAAACATCCCCAATTTTATAAGAAGCCATAACAGAATAATATTCTAGCCTATTAACCGATTGACAAGAAATTAGAAGGTTAATTAGATACAATAATGCCAAAATATACAGCGAAAAAGGCCTCAAGTGCCATAAGAACCCAAAAATCAGACGCGCAAAATCAGACGTTGAAAATAATTATTGTTATCAAAAAGTAAGTATGTTCCTTCCATGAAGCCGAAATGTTAATAAAACACCCAAATATATCTTTTAAAAGCGAATATTTAAGCAATAATTCAACAAAACAGAATTCGAACATAGAATAAGGACACTACCGAAATTGTGGCCACACAGTTGCCATACAAATAAAATTGAGCTATTCCGCGGTAGAAGACCGCTGTAGCCATTCGGGCTTTATTCTAGGTAATATTAACCACTTCATTAAATTGTGTGATTTTCTTCATTAAACTATGTAAATATATAAATACGTAAACTAAGAACATGTGTAATATAAAAGTAAACCTAAAATAAGTAATAAATAGGATCCGAATGATGCAAAAACTATTTAAATAAATTTTCTTGGTGTTTTCTTTTTTCGATCAGCGCCATTTTTTGTAACTATTTTTACAAATCTAAGTTCTCGAAGATTCGTTTTAGGTTTTTCACTGTTAATTAACGAAAAAAAAGACGATCTTACAAATTAAATAACCATTACAAATTCACGCCACTCTTACGGCGCTGTCCGCCGAGTACCGCAGAAATGGCGCTTGCGCCCCCTCCTCGCGCCCGCGTCGCTCCTTTTTGCACGGCGAATAAGGACAGCAGAGTACTTCTGGCTTTTTTCCGCGTTAGAAATGAGACATACGTAATTGTGGCTTTTCTTAAATATTTTTTTTCTATTTAATAAAAAATTATAAAAATTATTATTTAAAGTTGTAAACATGTATCTTGACGTGTAGAATTCAATTTTACAATAAAAACTAAAAGCCCCTATGGTGATAGTGGCTCTTATCGTAGGATACGACGATATATAGGTAAGGTAATATAAGGTAATAAGATAATATAAGGTAAGGTAAGGTAAGTTTAATATCTCCGTCATCCCATCAACCACTAGCTAAGGAACGCGCTCGTAAAAACACTGCTAACACCCTTATGTGACCCCCAACACCCTAAAGCTCGTATATCCAATTATAAGAAGTAATTAAAGGAATCAGCTGTATGAAGTGGTTCACACATAACTCGACACACGCTCGCAATCTGGATCTTTTACAAATGAGTGCGTCTTAATGTCCTCGGATTGGGTAACATCCGGCTTAAGGTAAGAGCGATGAGCGGGTGAAAAAAAAGGTGCTTGTTTTATGCGTTGCAAACAAAAATTAGGGGAAAGTGTTGTACTCGTATCTATGGACGATAAAGACTACAATGCGACGAATTGCGTTCAATCGTGCGTTCGCTTGTGTATCCGTTAAGTCTCGCTGCAAATCAATGCTTATTGCAATAACCTAACCAACAAAAAGTAGGAAAACCCCCGACTTTGTCATTTCAAAGTTCTGTATCTCAAAAACGACTTAACTGATTTTTATAAAATATGTCTAGGAACCATCACTAGAAAACCTGCTTTTAACTAAAAAAACACGTTCAAATTAGTCTACCCGTTAAAGAGCTGCGGTGCCACCGACAGACGGACACACATAGCGGTCAAACTTATAACATCCCTCTTTTTGCGTCGGGGGTTAATAAAACCACGGGTCCGGTGCAACACATTCCCGTATGTAAAAAAAAATTAGGTACCTTGACATTTTTTGGCAAATTTCTGAGAAATATACAGATAATGGCAGAATGGACTTTTCTCCCATTGTAGTGTAGGTACTACAATGAGAGAAAAGTCCAGTGTTTGTAAACAGTAAAATCTGTTATGTTACCTAGTTATGGTATCATTGTGTGTTAATATTTAGTATGGAAGTTTCCATTTACCTATCAAGTAACCAAGGCACTGCCTCTTAATGCTGAGATTTTGCTTTTGACCGTGCTTAAGGCTAATTTATTTACTTAGTAAGCATATACAAGATTACCACAATAACAACCTTGTCATAAACACACCCAAAGTGCTTGCACATATTCCATTAGTTTCGGACCTGCATTATTTAAGCAATAATCTCATATTTTTACATTTATCAATTGCTTCCGCTTCATCCCGTGACTTGACAACGTTCCTAAATTAGCTTAAGTGCCCCGGCGCGAGTCATAAACTGACGGTGGTTGATATCGCGTTTCCGCCCGAGAGCGTTAATTGAATCACGATGCAGCACTTGCCCGTATTGGATAAGCGAATAGCTTTTATGTGAATGACTACCACATAGCCTCCCGTTCCATGTTTAAATAAAAAAATAAAAGAGTCGTAAATGTAATGTGTAGCAGGTGGTAGCACCTTGTGCAAGGTCTGCCCGGATTGCTACCACCATCTTGCTCGCTAATCCTGCCGTGAAGCAGCAGTGCTTGCACTGTTGTGTTTCGGGGCGGAGAGTAAGACAGCCGATGAAATTACTGGCACTTGAGGGTTTATGAGGGTTTAGAGGGAAAATAGGGTTCCGTAGCCATTACGAAAAATTTAAGTAATATTTTTCTAAGGATTTCGTATTTTGTACGGAATCTTCCAAGTTGAGGTATATTTTATACCTTACGCTGCTATTTACTCATAAACTACAAATAACTCTCAAGCAAACATAGCCGTTATAGTTTTCATTGCAAGTTTGATATACTGACTACCATCCTGAATTTTTTCAAATTTTTCCACCCACCGGTTTAGATTTTAGAGGGGGGGGGGGACGCTCGATTTTAATGAAAATTTGCACTTTAAAGTTGAATATTTCGCAAACTACACACTATAGGGTTGGATGAGAAAAAAAAAATCACCGCCACTTTACGTCTGTGGGAGGTACGCTAAAAAAAATTGTTTTTGAATTTTTAATTGTACTATTTTGTCGGCATAGTTTACCTATATATTCGTGCAAAATTACAACTTTCTAGCATTGATAGTCCCTGAGCAAAGCCGCGGACGGACAGACAGACAGACAGACAGACATGGCGAAACTATAAGGGTTCCGTTTTTGCCATTTTGGCTCCGGAACCCTAAAAATGTGAAAAAATGTGTACGTGTGTGTTTTGTCGCTCTCCCGACGCAAAAAGATGGGTGTTATAAGTTTGACGCCAGTGTCTGACTATACTGCCTCAAGGTTCTTTGCCTTTTCGCCGAAATATTATTCCCAAATGTTTCACTTGCCAAACTGATTCATTTCCTAACTCACGATTTTCTCTAAAACCATATTTTACTCTGAACTTTCATAAACTAACCTAACCTAACCTAACCTACTGTGTTCTACTCTTATGAAACCATATAGATAAGAAAAATACACTGAAAAAAAATTATAAATAAACTGCTTTTATAAACAAATTATTTTATTTCTAATTGTTGACGTGGATGAAGCCACGTGTAAAAACAAGTTAAGAATAAAATTACATTTGACGCGACAGATTGCTCTTAGAAACCGTTCATTCAAATTTGATTACCTTGCCTTTGATGGTTTTAAAATCCATTACAATTTAATTCTAGATACTGAACTCTCAAGAGATTCGGCCCGTAACAAGTAGGTACGTTATACACTGTCAAAAAATAAGGGCTTTTACACATAATCACGATACGATATCGCGTGCTACGACACGGCATCGTTTCATGATACGACATCCAACTGGTTCCTGCGACCAGATTGTTTGTTTATTTTGTTGTTACTTCATAATAGAGAAAGAAAGAAAGAAAGAAAAACATTTATTCGTGACATTTTACAATTTTTTTTTTAGAGGTGATGTACTTACGAACAATAGGGGGTTGTTCATACAATTCTGTAAGAAAACGACACGTTAAGGATTGTATAATGATTTTCTACGACATGACGTCGCATCCTGCAGCGCGTGTGTGTGTGTGTGTATGTGTGTGTGTAGTGCAATGCGATAAGGTGTTGTGTTTATATGTAAGAGTCCCTATTTATTGCCATCAGTCCTGCGAGCAATGTGCCCGCCCACTGCCACTTCAGTTTCGCAATTCTTCGGGCTATGTCGGTAACTTTACTTCTACTGCGGATATCATCATTTCTAATGATATTGATATTCATTTCCGATGGGGTCAGACGGTCCCCTAAAGGCGTCCACGGACCGGAAGACGAGCTGTCGGTAGGCCTCCAACAAGATGGAGCGACGACCTGGTTAAGATCGCGGGATCGCGTTGGATGCGAAAAGCACAAGACCGGTCTGAGTGGAGAGCGTTGGAAGAGGCCTCCAGCAGTGGACGTTTTTCTTTCGGCTGACATGATGATGTTGACCCCTATTGTTCGTAAGTAAATTATTATGAAAGTATCAACAAAATGAACTAACAATCTGGTAAAGTTGGAAGCGAGCAGCTCAAGAGCGGTCGCTCTGGAACTCTTAGTATCTCAAAGTTTGTCAATTGTGTTTTGTTTCTTTTCTTTTGTACAATAAAGAGTTTACATACAATCGAGTGACCAATGTTGAGGTCTTACGTCGTGCTGGGAGGAAACGCGAACTGATGCAGACCATCAAAAGAAGAAAGGTTGCCTAGGTCATGTGCTTAGGCATTCCAGATATGGGCTTCTTCAATTGATAATGAGCAAAGTGGCCGGAAGAAGAGCTGTTGGACGTAGGAAGAAATCGTGGCTGTACAATATTCGAGAGTGGACCGGAATCACAAGTGCCGCGGAGCTTTTCAACCTCGCCAAAGACCGGGAGAAATATGCGGAGCTGACTGTAAGCCTTCACTAGTTGGAGAGTCTTTAAAAGAAGAAGATACATACAATACATGTAGGTATACCACAGATATAGATTACACCAGTTTACGCAAATGCATCTACTTTGCGTGTCTAAACCCTGACCAAACGTCGGGGTTGGCCCATACAAAGATTGACTGCTAACTGACTAACCATGACTAGTGACTGACTCGAACCCCACGGCGCGGGCGGGCGGCGCATTTGAATCGATTTTGCGCGGACATCGGGGAATCCCCATCGCTAAATCGCTCTTGAGACGTCACAGTAGATATAAAAAAGTGACACGGTTGGTTTTCATACAGATTGAGGTATTTGCGTTATCTAGTGTAATCTATATCTGTGATACATACTCTTTGGGGGAGCTTTCTCCAACAGCGCACGCCTTTCTGATATGATGATGATGATTGTTAGGAACAGAGAATAAATAATGGATTCGCACATGTATATATGAGGTTACTACCATTTGTCTATGTTTTGTTTGAAAATCAGGCTCCACATCTAATGTTCGTATTCATGAGGTATGGTAATGGGATGGATGGAGATCGATTGGCTTGAATTTATAGTGGTTAGGTTCGGTCAAAGACCTGCTTTTTGCTTCGTTACCTGTGTACTATAATGATATTATTGGAACACTTCGCTGCATTTTCACACAACACTTCGCTTTATGGTTGCTTTGCATGCGTAAAACGGTCCAGAAGTTGAATAGAAATTCCAAGATTTTGCAAAAATTCCCGTGGGAATGCTAAAAATCATGGACTTTTTACAGTCGGTCTCATAAAAAAACCAGGTCAAATGCGATTTTTCCCGTTTTTTGCTGATTGTTTTATAGCACATAGAAGTATGGGTTATGGGCCCCACTGAAAATAGCGTTGCGTCTTGCCGTAGTATAATGCTGAGTGGGGCCCACTTTATACTATTCGATGTTGTGCCAGGGCTGGCCTGAGCAGATGTTATTTTTTTCTTTCCATCTTATGTATTTTTTAGTGTATCGAATATGTGTAAATAAATGTTAAAAAAAGTAAAAAGAAAAAATCTTAACATGGACTGAAAATAATAATAGGTACAAATATTTTTCGTTCATTAGGTATTATTTGTGCCTATTTCAAGATTTTTTTTTCAATGTGCTATAAAGCGTGTTTTTAGTTTTTTCTAATTACAAATAAAACAAGGAAAAAATACTGTTACAAAATAAATGACCTCTGGGCGTACGCACGCGCGGTGCCTGAGGCCAGCTGGTCAGCCATTGCTGTCACAATAGCAGTAATTTGTCAATTATCGCCTTAACTCAATGATTGCTGTTTGACATGACACTATCAAGAATAGTATATTGTTGTTACGCCATTCCGCGTGTGGTAAGTACGAGTATTTCACTACAAAGGATCGCTTCTGTGCTGTCTCTGAAATAAAAGAATAATGATCTTAGGAAAATTATAATCGTTTGAACATCCTTTGCGAATGATCTCCGCACAATGGGTTTAGACTCACTCATGTGTAGGGTACATTTAACTCATCCATAATAACCCCATCTTTACCCAGCCAAACCACCGCGAAAAACCCGGCAAAATAATCATTTTCTTATCATTTCCTAATCAGCACTTTCCGTCGGCCATCTTGCCATAAATCCTCCTAATTACTGGAAGCACAAGTAATTAGTTTTCTAAAATAATGTCGCTAAGATCAGGAGGATTTTGGAATTACCGTCGTTAATTATGTTTCAATGTAGTTCAAGGTTGCCATTATCGCGGATACTCGGGTTCTTTGAACAGGTTTCCCGCAAAAACAATACTACGGGAACATCACATGCACGGTCTAAAGTCAAAAAAATCTCTAAACTGTAATGAATGGGTCAGCAGTTCACTTTTTACCCGACTGCAAACCCTCCTTGGGTTACATGTTTAACCCATATGTGTGTTAGTTTTTCTTGTAAGTTTGATATACTTACTACCATCTCGAATTTTTTAAAAATTTTTCACCCACCCGTTTACATTTTAGAGGGGATTTTAATGAAAATTTACACTTTAGAGTTGAATATTTTGCAAACAAATCACTGAATCGAAAAATCGTTTTAGCAACTCCGTAATGGTTTTAAAAGACCCATCCAACGATACCCTACACTACAAGGTTGGATGAGAAAAAAGAAAATCACCCCCAATTTACGTCTATGGGAGGTACTCTAAAAAATTTTTATTTTTTATTTTTATTGTACCATTTTATTCGCATAGTTTACATAAATATTCGTGGAAAATTACAGCTTTGTAGCATTGACAGTACCTGAGCAAAGCCGCGGACGGACAGACAGACAGACATGGCGAAACTATATGGGTTCCTTTTTTGCCATTTTGGCTACAGAACCCTAAAAAGGAAAACTATGTATTTAGTCAAATAGCACGTTGTATTTTTTTTTCTCATAGTTATTAAATATAAACGCCAAATGTGTCTTTATGTGTGTGTATGTGTGTGTGTGTGCATGTTCTCCATCTTACAGCATTGTCACTATGACTGCCTCATCATTCAAGCCCACTCTAATCTATACAGAAAACCGCCCTAATGAACCTGGAACTGTCCACTAAGGTGATTATCGTGCTTGTCCACGGAATCAGGGACCCGTAATCGGCTTACGGAACCCGGATTAAGGATTCGGACATTTTCATGAATTGTGTATTGCATTTGGTTGATTTAGTGTGCTTAACAAAATACGGGGATGAATGAGGATAGAGTTTGACATTTGCGATTGTATACATTTATGTGTGTATTAGTTTTTGCACGCGTTTTCGCCCGTGTGGAGTTTGGTGCATTTTTCCGGGATAAAAAGTAGCCTATGTTACTTTCTGGTCTATAAACTATCTTTACGCCAAAAATCACGTCGATCCGTCGCTCCGTTTCAACATGGAAGACGGACAAACATACAAACACTCAAACACACTTTTGCATTTATAATATTAAGTATGGATGTATGTCAAATCGGTGAAGATATGCATACAGGATGAACTAGTTGGCAGCCGGCCAAGCAAACCGGCCAAGAGCATGTCGGACACGCCGAAGATAGGGTTCCGTAGCCATGTAAAAATAAAGTTATATTTTTCTAAGTATTTTGGTATTGTGTACGAAATCTTCCAAGTATATGTATATTTTATACCTTGGGCTGCGATTTACTCTTAAACTACTAATAATTCTCAAGCAATCTTAACCATTATAATTTTCCTTGTCCTTCGGTTTTCGAATTTTGTAGAAGCCCCCAGTTCTAGATCTTGATTAAAGTCTTAGATGTAAATAAACATAGAAAATGTAATGCAGAGTAGGAAGTTGGTTTAGTCGTTATTCGCACAGGCACAGACAAACAGCCCGAAGCAAACACGAGAGATAATGATCGCAAATTCCACTTAAGGCAACGTTGCATTCATTTATTTCTGGGTGCTGCAACGCTAGCACATTTATCTTAAAAACAACACTTACACGCATTCTTAACTTTCCTTGTAAATCAAGGGAATGTATTTAACTACAAAATAATAAATTAATACATCTAACTTTATCATGTCGAACTGAAATTTTACAGAAAGTTAAGTATTTTTAAAAAAGTATTTTATTTTCAGTATTAAATTATTATAAATTATTAAATCAAATAAGTTAAATTAAATTGAACAAAACCATATCACATGTATGTATGTATTTTTTGTGTATGTATTCATCTAGGCTTGATGATAAAAATTACCGTACATACCATTTTCGTAGTCGGGTAAAAAATATCCAGATATTATAATAATTAAAAAAATATATTTTTTTAAAACTTGTTTATCGCTTACATGCATCACTTGTTATTGACATCTAAACTAAATATCTGTACAGATTTGAAGTCAATTCGATCGTAACCGGGAGTATTAAATTTGTGGGATGTTAAAACTTAATTAATGTTTATTAAAAACACTGTCAGTAAAAGTCATTTCATTTCGTAAAAACTTAATTACTTGTGTATATGTATAATTTAACACCTTTGTACACAGTTCAACAATAAAATTATTCTTATTCTTATTCTTATTCTTATTCTTATGTGTTTATTAAAAAAAAACATTAATTCGAGGTTAATGAGAACCTTACTGCCTAATGGGCTTTGTTAATAATTTTACTTAATATAAAATAGATAGGTCTGTTTTTAGAATTCCGTATATCCGAGCAAAAAAACGGAATGAGTATAAAGGTTAAGTCACAGAATAAATAATAGTAGTATAGTAATTAGTAGTAGTATTATGGGGCTGTTTCACTATCCATTGATTAGTATTAAGTGACGGTTAAATGTGATGTCGTCTCTATTTAATTTGTTCGGACAGACGGAGAAGGCATCACATTTAACCGTCAGTTAACACTAATCAATGGATGTTGAAACAGCCCCTAAGTCTCCTAAAGGGTCTGTAACGGCTGTTGATCCGTGACAGTATGTGGAACAGTTCCACACGTGGTTATTTATTTATTTTTTCCTCAAAATATAGACTAACGCGGAGTAAAATAATACTTTATTATAGCTATTGTGTTATATTGCTGTCGGAATTTCAAAGCAAACCAATAAAGTAATTTTAGTCATTGAGGCGGTTGCCAGATGCGTGTGACTTGGTAAAAACCAAACTATAAGTTATTGTCTAAACTTTCTTCAGTACAAAGGGCCCTCAATTAACTTATTCGTAGGATTTATTTTTAAACAATATAGCAATAGGCAAGTTTCTTGGGAAAGTCTGTAGACAATAGACATGAAACTAGTGAAGCTTCTTTGTCTAGATTGGCCAGATGTGGGGGTCTAGGCCGAATGTTTTATTGCCAGGGCAGCGGCGGCATGATCCTTTGTTTGTGCCGAAATAATTGCCAATGGGATTTTTAGAAATTAGATAAGGACAGATGGTAGATAGTTCCATCCTTGTCTAGTTTTTCTACCGGGGTAGTGGGGTGGAGGTGGGACAGAACTGCTAAGCTTGCCGGGGCGCGGGAGTCTTACCAGGGAGCTCGTAGGAGACAGGCGCGGATATCGGACCTCGGGGCGCGAGCGCAGAGTTGCGGGACAAAGGCGCATTTCCGGAGCATAGCGGTCGAAGTCGTATACTACTAAGGACGAGTAGTGGCAGCTAAGTCTAGCTTAGTTTATCTTGTCCCAGTGACGATATGTGTTTCTGATTCGGTCTCTATTTTTGGGAATTTTATTTCGCGTCCTGTTTTAATTTTGTATTCGTGTGTTACGTAATTGTATTAATTTTGCGGATTTACGCGGACTTTTAAATTTACCATTTCTTGACCTCAAAATAAACTCATTTAACCTGACTCGTAGTGACCTTCCTCGGAGGATGGCACTCGTAGTCCCACATAATTATTCTACTCATAGTCGCTAATTTTCTAATCTAACGTTTTAAACCCACTTCCCTTCTAGGAGCTGCGCTGGGCGTGTGTTATTGTTTTTTTTTCTTTTATTTACTCGGTCAGAATATTTGTGTCTGCAAGTGCTGTACGAGCCAACGGTGATTAGTATTTAGTGCTGTTGAGTTAGTCGTATATTCGTTCATATTATTTAGTCGTTCGTCGTGTAGCAGAGCTGCGTTGAGTGAAATTTATTGGGCAAAGAGTGAATGAGTGTGAGAGTGACAAAACTTCTTTGTGAGCGTGATTAATCTGCTACCGCTTAATTTGATTAGTTTAAGGTGTTACTGTAATCTCAGTGGAATAAAGGAAAGAGTGCACACATCTTATGCAACATTCAACTTCATTCACTCGATCCTGAGTTTACTAGATTACTGTGACACATGTGCCACTGCTTACTTTGTTTCTAGTTCGTGCCAACCTAGAGATTGTATACACTTCTACACTAAACAGGCACAAATCATTTAACACTATACAAACAGCACACGTGAGATTGGCCTAGGTAATCCGCGTTTGAGCCGAATGATCTTAGTTGTTCGATGTCACAGCATGCACTAGGTACACACCACACATTCTTGTGCAGTGAATACAAACATTAGCTAACACACCTGCAGGAAGGTTATCTGGCTGAGATTAGCTCCTGGATGAACTGGAGAGTAGCGCGTCAAGGACTAGGGCCCATTTTCAGGAGGCACACGTTGTCTGTCGACTAACCTGGGTCCTTTACAAGCACTAGGTACACAAACGAGCCCTGAGTCACTTGTGTGTTTATAATTGTCGCCAGTGGCTCTGAGGTGCGTCGTCTCGGCCTTTTGACCCCTGACCGTCTAGCGTCTTGTGTGGAGACTGGTTAGAGCTGTATCCTTTGTAGGAGTTCACAGAAAAGGTGGTTCTTATACGCACCCAAGTGATATTCAGATCACCTCGCGCAACTCATCAACACCCTCTAGTTCTCTGACACGAACAAACCCGCGGCAGCTTCGATAGTAGGGGAGCGTAAAATCAGCATAGATTAAGAGCTTATGAGCGTAAAATCAGCATGAAGCAGCGAGCGTAACTTGCACTATTGGTGTGTATGTGTGGGCGTGTGTGAGTGTGGGTTCGTGTATGTGCGCGTGTGTGATTTTGTACTCAAAGTGTGACGGTTTGAAAGAAGATATTTTTAGGGGGTTAGGATTGCTCCAAAGGCTTTGTTGGGCACATGAGATCGGGGCAGGGGCCTTCTAACGATCTATGTGTGGGCTAGGCTATTGAGGCGTGCTGGGAGGCCTAGTTTTTCAAATCGATTAGGATTCCCCCATACGACCTAAAGGTCTTACTCCAAAGGGTCCCCTTGTGTTCGGGTATTTCTCCTAGGTGCGACGTTGTTCGGCGAGGAAGCAGAGGCGGCGAATGATTATTCATATCACCTACTTGACTTTGTCATTCTAACTAAATTACATAACATACTTCATCTTTTAACCTTAACCTTCCAAGAATATTCATTTTCTTACTTTGCGACATAAATAAAATTTACACAACGTATCAGAGGGTCCTAATACTTAAACTAGACGATCACATATATTTAGATATGGCCAATAATTAAGTTTTATTTAGAATTAAACGTGGACGCGACTTACGTCGGTACTTTTATCCATCTCTGATAAGACCCGGGTGAGCGTAGTTACAGTTGGTGCCTTTGACCAGCGATTTAAGTCAATAAAATTTGAATTAATTTAGTTCAAATACTTATATAAAGAATTCGGGTTACTACATGTTAGTTTTTTCTTATAAGATTTTTTTTCTTTTGTATTAGGAAATATCTACTTATAAGAATTCGTATAAGAATTCTTAAACTACTTTACCATCTGGTATGATAGTTGTAAGTAGTTTTGATTGGTTGTGGATTCGGATCCCATAATAACCTATGTTGATTGGGTCACGAGATTTATGTTGAAGTTTCATTAAGGAATAATTTTAGACTAATAAATAGGTTAAGTAGTTGCGTAAGATCACTTTAGAAACCCATCACTCGTAGGTTCGATCCCTGCGATAATTTCGTTCAGTGTTTATGGAAAAGGGTTAAGTACCTGGATACTAATTTAAGTTAGCAGTAGCATTAGAATTAAGTTCGTGTGTAACTGTAGTTTACACTGTATGTGGGTTCGAATCCTGCAATTTGTTTTTTATTGGGAAAGCTTAAGTTAAAGTCAAAATTATAGTTAAGTTAGTTTAGAGGCAGGGTTGTTTCTGCCCAGTTAGTAAAATGCCTACTTTTGATTAGGGTGGAGGTAGGTTTGTTGATAAATCTCATTCGCGGGTTCGATCCCCGTGTATATTTGTTGTCATTGTAAATTATCTTAACCACGCGTGTTATTAGGTAGATAAAATCCTAACTATGGGTTCGATTCCCGTATGTAATCTTTTAGTTGTATATAGCCACGAGTGTACTAATTGCACATATAAAATCCTAAGTACGGGTTCGATTCCCGTATACCTTTTGTTGTACCATTACAAAGGCTCAGGATTTAGTTTATTATCATAGGATAAATGAGAATCATATCATTAGAATCGATTGAATACGGGGCGTACTTGCTTTGGGCAATCGAATAAAAAGTTGGTATATATATTTTTTAAGGTCACGCCAATTTGTATACTGATTAAGTACTAGATTTTAATAAGTACAATTTCGAAGTTTAAAATGAATACTGATATCGGTGATAATAGTCTGCGGGGCGAAGAGGCTAAAGGATCTACTTGCTGTGATTTCTTTAATTAATCAGCTCTTAAACCAATAATACAAAGGTTCGAGGAATTAGGAAACCTTTGTGTTGTCAGAACGTAAACAAAAAGGACACGTTAAGTTCCCTAGTAGAGCAGGCAGTAAACGCGTGTAGTACCATGACGATGATTCCTGAAAAACCGGTATGTGACGGAAATGATATCCGCCTGATGATATTTTTAGAAAGCTTTACCCTCTATAAGCGTAAACTTAATGCATCAAGGGCGCCTTAGATATAACGTTAAGCTGGTTTTGTCTGGGTTTGCCGAAAGTTGGTCGAGATTATTCTTAGGAAAATTGAAGGATGATGATGATTTTGAGAATTACCTTCCTAAGTACTTTGGGGTCGTGAGTTACATTATAAGGTTAGCAATAAAATTAAAAATGGAAACTGGATGTCAGACGGAAAAGGTAACCGTTGACCCAGTACTTTAGTGATTGTTACGAGGAAGCGATGTTAGCTCCATTATTTTTTCAATCGGAAGGGATATAATTGATACAATAATGATGACCTTGCCGCTCAGAGTTTATGTGTTTTGGAGTTTAAGGCCAGTTAATGATGTAGCAGAGGTATTAAAGTTTTTGGGAGTTATAGAACAAGTTCCTTTTGACGACTGCATTCCTAAACATAGTTTAATTACAAATACGTTAGATGGAAAGGGTGTATCTGCATTTTCAATGCCTATGACGAGCAAACGCAGTAAAATACGTAAAAGGAAACGCGGTCCTCGGAAAAAATAGAAATAGGAATAGATCTCGATCTATTGCGTTATTAAATGTATTTATTTAATTAAGGTGTTATCTCACAGTTAAGTAAGTTAGTTAGTAAAGCGTGAAGCGTAAGGGTAAAGCGTGATCGCTAGTTATATGCATTTTTTTATGTGTCTGATGAATTTTTCAGGACAAATACATACTTTTAATTAATACGAATAACATTTGGTGGTAATATTTAGCAGAATTTTAGCAGAATTTCGAGTAGAAGATTTAGACGTTATAACTAAATTCTAACTTGAAAACGTAAATAAACATCGATGCATGTTGACATGATTGAAGACAAAAAGAGATAAAAAGGAACAATGGGACTAACACAATAGTAGATATTTTGTTAGTTGTCGTGTGTTCGGAGAAATCAGAGTATGTATGTATGTCGCGTATGAATGATTTTTGGTATGTATGTATGTTATTGGTTTGAATAATTTCGGTATGTATGTATGTCGTGTTTGAATAATTTTGGTACGTATGTGTGTTATTGGTTTGAATAATTTCGGCATGTATGTACGTCATTGTTTGAAGGTTTAATGTATGTGGGTATGTATGTCCTTGGTTATAAAGAACAATCAAGGGTTAGAAACGTGAGAGCGAAAATGTGTGTATGTATGCTGGGGCTGTGTACATGTGACCATGTGACTATGACATATACCTATAGTCAATGTCTATATTAAGAAGCAGCAATTAAGTAAGACGTACATTTATTGATAGACGTAAGGGGTGCACGATGGTAGTATATTAAGGTTTAGGAGTAAATTAGCCATTTGTCATATTCCTATTTAAGATTCCTCAATATTTTACATACTACGAATGCAAAATATCTTGTCATCTTCGGGGCGTTTCTGTAACGGCTGTTGATCCGTGACAGTATGTGGAACAGTTCCACACGTGGTTATTTATTTATTTTTTCCTCAAAATATAGACTAACGCGGAGTAAAATAATACTTTATTATAGCTATTGTGTTATATTGCTGTCGGAATTTCAAAGCAAACCAATAAAGTAATTTTAGTCATTGAGGCGGTTGCCAGATGCGTGTGACTTGGTAAAAACCAAACTATAAGTTATTGTCTAAACTTTCTTCAGTACAAAGGGCCCTCAATTAACTTATTCGTAGGATTTATTTTTAAACAATATAGCAATAGGCAAGTTTCTTGGGAAAGTCTGTAGACAATAGACATGAAACTAGTGAAGCTTCTTTGTCTAGATTGGCCAGATGTGGGGGTCTAGGCCGAATGTTTTATTGCCAGGGCAGCGGCGGCATGATCCTTTGTTTGTGCCGAAATAATTGCCAATGGGATTTTTAGAAATTAGATAAGGACAGATGGTAGATAGTTCCATCCTTGTCTAGTTTTTCTACCGGGGTAGTGGGGTGGAGGTGGGACAGAACTGCTAAGCTTGCCGGGGCGCGGGAGTCTTACCAGGGAGCTCGTAGGAGACAGGCGCGGATATCGGACCTCGGGGCGCGAGCGCAGAGTTGCGGGACAAAGGCGCATTTCCGGAGCATAGCGGTCGAAGTCGTATACTACTAAGGACGAGTAGTGGCAGCTAAGTCTAGCTTAGTTTATCTTGTCCCAGTGACGATATGTGTTTCTGATTCGGTCTCTATTTTTGGGAATTTTATTTCGCGTCCTGTTTTAATTTTGTATTCGTGTGTTACGTAATTGTATTAATTTTGCGGATTTACGCGGACTTTTAAATTTACCATTTCTTGACCTCAAAATAAACTCATTTAACCTGACTCGTAGTGACCTTCCTCGGAGGATGGCACTCGTAGTCCCACATAATTATTCTACTCATAGTCGCTAATTTTCTAATCTAACGTTTTAAACCCACTTCCCTTCTAGGAGCTGCGCTGGGCGTGTGTTATTGTTTTTTTTTCTTTTATTTACTCGGTCAGAATATTTGTGTCTGCAAGTGCTGTACGAGCCAACGGTGATTAGTATTTAGTGCTGTTGAGTTAGTCGTATATTCGTTCATATTATTTAGTCGTTCGTCGTGTAGCAGAGCTGCGTTGAGTGAAATTTATTGGGCAAAGAGTGAATGAGTGTGAGAGTGACAAAACTTCTTTGTGAGCGTGATTAATCTGCTACCGCTTAATTTGATTAGTTTAAGGTGTTACTGTAATCTCAGTGGAATAAAGGAAAGAGTGCACACATCTTATGCAACATTCAACTTCATTCACTCGATCCTGAGTTTACTAGATTACTGTGACACATGTGCCACTGCTTACTTTGTTTCTAGTTCGTGCCAACCTAGAGATTGTATACACTTCTACACTAAACAGGCACAAATCATTTAACACTATACAAACAGCACACGTGAGATTGGCCTAGGTAATCCGCGTTTGAGCCGAATGATCTTAGTTGTTCGATGTCACAGCATGCACTAGGTACACACCACACATTCTTGTGCAGTGAATACAAACATTAGCTAACACACCTGCAGGAAGGTTATCTGGCTGAGATTAGCTCCTGGATGAACTGGAGAGTAGCGCGTCAAGGACTAGGGCCCATTTTCAGGAGGCACACGTTGTCTGTCGACTAACCTGGGTCCTTTACAAGCACTAGGTACACAAACGAGCCCTGAGTCACTTGTGTGTTTATAATTGTCGCCAGTGGCTCTGAGGTGCGTCGTCTCGGCCTTTTGACCCCTGACCGTCTAGCGTCTTGTGTGGAGACTGGTTAGAGCTGTATCCTTTGTAGGAGTTCACAGAAAAGGTGGTTCTTATACGCACCCAAGTGATATTCAGATCACCTCGCGCAACTCATCAACACCCTCTAGTTCTCTGACACGAACAAACCCGCGGCAGCTTCGATAGTAGGGGAGCGTAAAATCAGCATAGATTAAGAGCTTATGAGCGTAAAATCAGCATGAAGCAGCGAGCGTAACTTGCACTATTGGTGTGTATGTGTGGGCGTGTGTGAGTGTGGGTTCGTGTATGTGCGCGTGTGTGATTTTGTACTCAAAGTGTGACGGTTTGAAAGAAGATATTTTTAGGGGGTTAGGATTGCTCCAAAGGCTTTGTTGGGCACATGAGATCGGGGCAGGGGCCTTCTAACGATCTATGTGTGGGCTAGGCTATTGAGGCGTGCTGGGAGGCCTAGTTTTTCAAATCGATTAGGATTCCCCCATACGACCTAAAGGTCTTACTCCAAAGGGTCCCCTTGTGTTCGGGTATTTCTCCTAGGTGCGACGTTGTTCGGCGAGGAAGCAGAGGCGGCGAATGATTATTCATATCACCTACTTGACTTTGTCATTCTAACTAAATTACATAACATACTTCATCTTTTAACCTTAACCTTCCAAGAATATTCATTTTCTTACTTTGCGACATAAATAAAATTTACACAACGTATCAGAGGGTCCTAATACTTAAACTAGACGATCACATATATTTAGATATGGCCAATAATTAAGTTTTATTTAGAATTAAACGTGGACGCGACTTACGTCGGTACTTTTATCCATCTCTGATAAGACCCGGGTGAGCGTAGTTACAGGTCGGAGTTTAGATACATAATAATATTTCTCCTATTTTACTATGATAACACCAACACTAGTGCCGTACTAGCATTAGTCACCTTAACTCGATTTGTCAGTTGACTCAGTAAATATTGACACGCTTGATAAAATTACACGCGATCGCTTGTGACGCACGCGCAGCGTCCTCTTAATTATCCTACTATTCTATCCTACGAATATTATAAATGTGAAAGTTTGTGAGCGACTGAGTGAGTGAGTATGTTTGCTACTTCTTCACGCTGAAAGGGCTGGACGGATTTGAATGAAATTTGGCAAAGAGCTAGTTTATGACTTGGATTAAAAGATAGAATACTTTTTATCCCGATAGTCTCACGGGATAGGGATAAAATTCCTAAATAACAACCGCTGGGCTTAGAGTCATGAAATTTGGTATTTAGGTAGCTGGACGACTGGAATAATACATAGACTACTTTATATCCCGATATTCTTACGGGATAGGGATTAAATCTCGAAGTAATAACCGCTGTTTTTAGAGTCATGGAATTTGGTATGTAGATAGCTGGACATCTGGAATAACACATAGTCTACTTTTTATTCCGATATTCCCACGGGATAGGGATAAAATCTCGAAACAACAACCGCTGGGCTTAGAGTCATGAAATTTGACCATGATTCTTTTTAATGTAACGTCATTGAAAAGAACGACTTAATTTTCGGGAATTCCCACGGGAATTTAAAAAAAAACCGGAATTTCAATTCAGCTGCTGGACCTAATGATTTACGTGTGCGAAGCCGCGGGTAAATACTAGTTTAACAATTATGAAACTAGAATGAGAAAGTCCAAGTGGAGTGGCGCTGTGACAACTCGATTCCTAGCGGGTTAGGCTGTGTTTCCACCAGAGATGTGCGAAGAATGTGTTTTTTAGCCCCCGACGCAAAAAGAAGGGTGTTATAAGTTTGACCGCTATGTGCGTCTGTCTGTGTGTCTGTCTGTGGCACCGTAGCTCTTAAACGGGTGAACCTATTTGAATGCGGTTTTTTTTATTCGATAGCAGGTTTTCTAGCGATAGTTCTTAGATATGTTTCATCATTTTTGAGATATTGAACTTTGAAGTGGCAAAGTCGGGGGTTTTCCAACTTTTTGTTGATTAGGTTATCATGATTCATGATGCAATAGAAACGCTTCATTTACCTGTCTTCGCATTATCTAGTGGAAACAGCTGAGTAGTGTGTTGATAGGTAAATGAAACATTTCTATTGGTCCATGAAAAACATTCCTCACAGCACCCTCGCACATCCTTTGGTAAAGCTGAAATGACACCTTAATATTTTATGTCACATCAACGACAACAAATTAAAGGAAGTGTCCACTAACTATGAGGAGTTGCATACTTCTCTCACTCTCCGTGTTGGCTATTGAAAATATTCATCCACGCTACTGCCACCTAGTTGAAGTTGTCTTACATAATTTATTATTAACTAGCTGTTGCCCGCGGCTTCGCCCCGTTGTATTTTTTTTTTCGTCCATGAAAACCTTCTCCTGACAGTAGCGAACACAACAAAAAAAGAATTAGCGAAATCGGTCCAGTCGTATTGTATTGTATTGTATTGTATTGTAACTCTTTATTGTACATATAAAACATATGAAATTTACAATTTAGAAGAGAAAGACATGTACAAAGGCGAACTTATCCCTTAAAGGGATCTCTTCCAGTTAACCTTTGAACGATTGAAAGGACAACAGAAACAAGAGTAGACACTACAATGGAATGATAAAAGAACCGAAAATTTTAAATTAACCTAAACAGTACATCAAAAATAAATAAATAAATACCTACACATACTTATAATGAGTACACACTAATACACAGCAATAAATAAACAATAAACTAATACATATCAATATCAATAGACTACATACAAACTACATGTAAATAAACCTACCTACGCATACACAAAAAAAAAAAGAAAAAAAAAAGAAATAGAGAACACATAACTATTTTAAAGGGAACTATCAAGCCAGTACGCCCTTAAGCGACTTCGCAGTGCGGCAACGTTCCCGAGTTATTCGCTTACCAGGGCGTTTTCAAAATAAGTTGTCCAAATGGCTTTTTTGTTAGATGTGGATGAAATTTGGTATTCCTACTCAGAATCAGGAGCACTTTCGATTGCAATAGGAAAAAAAAGTGTCCCAGGTTTTTCATATAATTTTGTGTTATCCATTACACTACTGCCACAGACACGCGTATGAAAACGGTAACGTAATGGAATAAAAAATATTGGGACACTTTTTTTCTCCTATTATAATCGAAAGTGCTCCTGATTCTGAGTAGGAATACCAAATTTCATCCACATCTAAAAAAAAAGTCATTTGGACAACTTATTTTGAAAACGCCCACCAACATATTTTGCGATTCATTTTTATATTATAGAAGATTACTTACTTTGAACTGGAAATAGGCAAGTTTTTGTGGAATCTGAAACAGATAAATACATGGTGTTAATTGATTTACCAACTCAATGACAAAAGTAAATCCATCATAAAATTACTCTACACATTTAGAGGGGGGGGGAGTCAGGCGGTTTGTGAGACTCCTGTCTCATTACGTCACGATTTAAATGGGTCCCTCCTGTTGAACTTTAAAAGACCACTAGGCTTATTTTCTTCCTTTTAGTTTTATTGGCAGTCGGGTTTTTTGATTTTTTTTAATGTAATGTTTTATTTTACACTTTTTTGGTATTTATGTGAAATTCTAAGTATACATGGGTTATGAAACTTTTAATCTACTTACCGTTTGGTAAATGGACATCATACCCACATACATACATACACTCGAAAAACATAACCCTCCTTCGTGCAGTCGGGTAGTAAAAAGCCTTTGAATTTTCATTTACACGACGTGAAACGGCTATTGTTAAGGTGGCTCCTCACATCCGTACCCGTAGAGCGACAGTTCGATTATGTACGCTTCCTTGGTCGAGGACAAGAACGCTTACAAATGAAACCCGTGCCTGTCGGCGTTCTCTCGCAGTACTCTGCACTTCGCTTGCGCTTATATCGTACCTAAGGCCTTCCTTCACAAGGCAATGATGCAAGGTACAGTGGGGGTAGGTACAGTGGGGGGTTTTAGTTCATTGGTAGGAAACCCTTCGTCAGTTATTAAATTGATTCCTTTACAAAGTCATAGACTCTTAGTACGTTTTGAAAACAAAGTACTAAGTAGACAAGTGCATATCAAATTATACTTACTTGGCATGATAACAAGAGTCAAAATGGTATACACCTCTAAAATATATCTAGTTTAATATCAATACAAAACCTTTTTAATAACCAACTTCGTAAAAGTTTCAATCAAATAATCTTCTATTTAATTGTCAGTGTTTGTCAGTGCCAAGGTGTAGTTGTAGGGTGTCTATGGTCACCTGATTATGTTTAGCAGGTTGACAGGTTGACGCAATATGTCCTACTCAGTCGGTAAAGCAGATTAGCGCTCATACTGAGCAAAGGAAAATAGATCTTAGGGTGACGAACCTTTTTTTACTCCGACTGTACAGTTCAATTGTACGATAGCCAATTAGCAGCTATTGGCTAGACAGTACGGTATTTAACTATTTTTAACCGACTTATGAAAAAGGAGAAGGTTATCTATTCGTTTGTATTTTTGTTATGTTTGTTACCTCAGAACTTTGATTTAGAAGAACAAGAATATTTTATGTAATAATAAGAAGACAAAGAAAACTTACCTAAGAAACCTTAACTAAATATATCTATAGAGATGGTTTTCACAACACGAAAAAAAAAATGCGATACGATACTATTTTACATTAGGTAGTTCTTTAATTTTTATTACACTTTTAAGTTTGTAAGAAGAAGCAAAATGTTTGTAGTTTGTGTGTTTGATAATAATTTAATAATATTATACATCCAAGACCAGAGAACAAACATTCGTATTATTATGGTATTATTCATACAAATATCTGCCCCGGCCGGGAATTGAACCCGGGACCTCAAGCTTAGTAGTCAGGTTCTCTAACTACTTGGCTATCCAATCGTAAAAAATCCATACTAATATTATAGTGTGTGTGTTTGTATGTTGGTCCGTCTTTAATGTTTACCTGACCTGATTTTTGGCATAGAGATAGTTTATGGGCCCGAGAGTGACATAGGGCACTTTTTATCCCGAAAAATACACTGTTTCCGAGGGTTCCCTCGGAAGCGCGCTATAACCGAATTCCACGCGGGCGAAGGTGTGGGCAAAAGCTAGTAAAAACATAAATTACATAATTAAGGCAATTAAATCTTGATAATATATTATGTCTGAATTTCCTAAGCTCCTTCCGCCGTGCATGTTTCTAAACATAGACTTAATTAACTTAAACAGGATTAAAGTCAAAGGTAAGTTAATGTTCACGGAATTCCGTCTAGATCCGTTGACCCATAACGACTTAATCTGTTCATTAAAACGGTGTTACAGACAAAAAACAGGGCAAGTAGTAAAAGAGGGTTCCATACACATTTATAGGCATGTAAGTAAACGGGAATCGTGTCTTGAAGATATTTCTCGCTTTTTCCGAGTGATTGAAAACATCCAGTGTATGCAGAGCCCTACTCTTAAGCAAAATGTACGCAGTATGGGGTCAGACTAGATTGGTCCTTGATATTTACAGACATGCATAAAAAAATCAAGATTCTCAGACTTTTCTAGTTGGTTGTGTTATAAAACCTACCTTCATACCAAATTTCAAGATTCAGAGTTCACGTGAAGTACCCTGTAGGTTTTGATTCCCTTGCGAGTTTCGAAAATTTGCGGAAATTTGCAGCATAAACGGTTGCATCTTTTGATTGCGTTGGCTTAGAAGTTTGATTTTTTTCACAGCTCCAAGGGACAATTGACCTCAGTATTTTATATAAATTTCAGCTTGATACCTCCACGCGTTCCCGAGAAAAAGGGTCTTGACAGACAGACATACAGACAAAAAGTGATCCTATAAGGGTTCCATATTTTCCTTTTGAGTTACGGAACCCTAAAATACTACAGTCATTTAATATTATAAATGCCTGTGCCCAGCCGTGGGACGTATATAAGGATGGATAATGATGAAGATGATTATTATAAATAATAATAAATAAATAAATATCATGGGACACTTGACTCCCATTGACCTTGTCCCAAACTAAGCAAAGCTTGTACTATGGACACTATTCAACGGATAAACATACTTATATAGATAAATACATACTTAAATGCATATTAAACATCCAAGACCCGAGAACAAACATTCGTATTATTCATACAAATATCTGCCCCGGCCGGGATTCGAACCCGGGACCTCAAGTTTCGTAGTCAGGTTCTCTAACCACTTAGCCACCCGGTCGTCCAACGTCGTTATGTTTGTAAAGAGCATAGGAGAAGTCGATAGATCATAATGTACATACGTTAAACTTTTGAAATCAAACTTAGATCAATATACAATGAACTGAAATAATTTCTTTGCTCACCCGCGACCTTAAGATAGCTAAGTCTATGCAAATTATGCGTGTTCATGCAGTTCCTCCACCTCCACACTGTACGAACACACACAAATCACACAAACCCATCTATCACCACCACCACAACTCACTGACGCGTTTCGAACTCAACCAGAGCTCATCCTCAGAGTGACACAACCGTACACCATGCTACCAGTTGTTAGACTAACAAACCACCACCACTGTTTTAATTTGTCAAACAAAACAAAAAACTACCCGCAAAATATTAATAAATTTTAAATGTGATACAAAACTACCTTGATTTTTTAATTTTATTTATTTATTGTCAAGGCATGTTTAATAACTACCGTTGCTAAAATTAGACCCAAGCCGTAGCAAGGGAGATGACACTAAATTTATTTGCTCATTAATAATAGACCCCATACTATTGTACCTAATTATCTCCATACATTCTAACACATCAAGACGAAACCCCTTGTCACAGTAATGTAACACTTCATACGAATCTGAGTCCGATATAGAATGATTTAATTCCAACAGATGCTTGGCAAAATTAGATCTATCAGGATGCCCGTTCCTATATGCCGATACATGCTCCTTAAACCTAGTATTAAAACTGCGCCCGGTCTGACCTACATATACTTTACTGCAGTCATTACAAGTGAGCTTGTATACACCCGATTTAGTTCCTTTATCCATCTTCTCTTTGTGGTTACAAAGTTTAGAGTACAAAGAGTTGTTAGTTTTAAAGGCTACATTAACATTGTTAGATTTTAAAATGTCATAAATTCTATCAGACAAACGACCAACATATGAAATACTACACCTATATTTGTTAGAAGACTGAGGAGGCAACCCGGCGTGAAGCATGCTATTCACTATCCGTGCTTGCTTCCTCCTAACCAAACCATCTACCATCGATTTCGTATAGCCATTTGACGTTGCTATCTGATAAATAGTATTTAACTCTGAATCAAAATTTACCCTAGAAAGAGGTACAGTTAATAATCTATGTACATAACAATGAAAGGCTGCTAACTTATGCTGCCACGGATGATTAGATGATGCTGGTATCACAGCATCTGTGTATGTGGTTTTACGATAAATTTTAAATTGTTGTTTATTGTTTGATCTCGTAATTGTTAAATCTAAAAAATTAAGCGAAAAATTTTCTTCTATTTCTTTTTTAAATTTTATTTTTACATGTTTGTTATTGATATTATCCACAAATAAATCAAGCTGCCTCCTACTTCCCCTCCAACACAGAATTAAATCATCAACATACCTATAATAATACACAATATTATTATTTCCTATAATATACTGATTTTCAAAGTAATCCATAAAAATGTCTGCCATTAATGGACTCAAAGGTGACCCCATTGCTAAACCATCACTTTGTAAATAATAATGTCCATTAAACCGGAAATAATTTTGCTTCATGCATAATGTTACCAAATTAATTAATTCACAAACCTCCCCCGGATGTAAACGCTTCCTTTCCAAATGGTTTTTAAGAATAACCAATGTCTCACTATATGGTACATTAGTAAATAAACTATCTACATCTAAAGAAAGCAATGTTGCGTTGGGCGGTATGCTGATATCTTTAATTTTACTAACTAAATCCGAACTGTTTTTCAAACTGTATAATGGGTTAAAAGAAGATTTTACACGAATAACACTATTTAATTTCCTTGCCAATTTATATGCTGGAGCACTCACGTATGAGACAACTGGACGAACTGGGACATTATCCTTATGAATTTTAGGCAATCCATACAGAATTGGTGCCTGCGGATTCATAGGTATAACAAAATTCTTCTGTTGTTCGGTTTCAAAGGTAAACTGAGATTCTTTGACAAGCTTCTTTAATTCATTGTGAAATACTATTGTAGGGTCCTTTTGTAAAACTGTGAAGCCGTCTCCCTGAATAATATCTAAAACTTTTTGATTATATTGGCTTCGTTCTAAAATAACAATACAATTACCCTTATCAGCCTTCGAAACAACCAAATCATTGTCATGCACTTTACGTTGAACGGATCGCAAAGAATGTAATTCCGTTACATTGGCAACACACTCTGTAATATTTGTATTTTTAAGTGTATTTAAATACAAATATTACAGAGTGTGTTGCCAATGTAACGGAATTACATTCTTTGCGATCCGTTCAACGTAAAGTGCATGACAATGATTTGGTTGTTTCGAAGGCTGATAAGGGTAATTGTATTGTTATTTTAGAACGAAGCCAATATAATCAAAAAGTTTTAGATATTATTCAGGGAGACGGCTTCACAGTTTTACAAAAGGACCCTACAATAGTATTTCACAATGAATTAAAGAAGCTTGTCAAAGAATCTCAGTTTACCTTTGAAACCGAACAACAGAAGAATTTTGTTATACCTATGAATCCGCAGGCACCAATTCTGTATGGATTGCCTAAAATTCATAAGGATAATGTCCCAGTTCGTCCAGTTGTCTCATACGTGAGTGCTCCAGCATATAAATTGGCAAGGAAATTAAATAGTGTTATTCGTGTAAAATCTTCTTTTAACCCATTATACAGTTTGAAAAACAGTTCGGATTTAGTTAGTAAAATTAAAGATATCAGCATACCGCCCAACGCAACATTGCTTTCTTTAGATGTAGATAGTTTATTTACTAATGTACCATATAGTGAGACATTGGTTATTCTTAAAAACCATTTGGAAAGGAAGCGTTTACATCCGGGGGAGGTTTGTGAATTAATTAATTTGGTAACATTATGCATGAAGCAAAATTATTTCCGGTTTAATGGACATTATTATTTACAAAGTGATGGTTTAGCAATGGGGTCACCTTTGAGTCCATTAATGGCAGACATTTTTATGGATTACTTTGAAAATCAGTATATTATAGGAAATAATAATATTGTGTATTATTATAGGTATGTTGATGATTTAATTCTGTGTTGGAGGGGAAGTAGGAGGCAGCTTGATTTATTTGTGGATAATATCAATAACAAACATGTAAAAATAAAATTTAAAAAAGAAATAGAAGAAAATTTTTCGCTTAATTTTTTAGATTTAACAATTACGAGATCAAACAATAAACAACAATTTAAAATTTATCGTAAAACCACATACACAGATGCTGTGATACCAGCATCATCTAATCATCCGTGGCAGCATAAGTTAGCAGCCTTTCATTGTTATGTACATAGATTATTAACTGTACCTCTTTCTAGGGTAAATTTTGATTCAGAGTTAAATACTATTTATCAGATAGCAACGTCAAATGGCTATACGAAATCGATGGTAGATGGTTTGGTTAGGAGGAAGCAAGCACGGATAGTGAATAGCATGCTTCACGCCGGGTTGCCTCCTCAGTCTTCTAACAAATATAGGTGTAGTATTTCATATGTTGGTCGTTTGTCTGATAGAATTTATGACATTTTAAAATCTAACAATGTTAATGTAGCCTTTAAAACTAACAACTCTTTGTACTCTAAACTTTGTAACCACAAAGAGAAGATGGATAAAGGAACTAAATCGGGTGTATACAAGCTCACTTGTAATGACTGCAGTAAAGTATATGTAGGTCAGACCGGGCGCAGTTTTAATACTAGGTTTAAGGAGCATGTATCGGCATATAGGAACGGGCATCCTGATAGATCTAATTTTGCCAAGCATCTGTTGGAATTAAATCATTCTATATCGGACTCAGATTCGTATGAAGTGTTACATTACTGTGACAAGGGGTTTCGTCTTGATGTGTTAGAATGTATGGAGATAATTAGGTACAATAGTATGGGGTCTATTATTAATGAGCAAATAAATTTAGTGTCATCTCCCTTGCTACGGCTTGGGTCTAATTTTAGCAACGGTAGTTATTAAACATGCCTTGACAATAAATAAATAAAATTAAAAAATCAAGGTAGTTTTGTATCACATTTAAAATTTATTAATATTTTGCGGGTAGTTTTTTGTTTTGTTTGACAAATTAAAACAGTGGTGGTGGTTTGTTAGTCTAACAACTGGTAGCATGGTGTACGGTTGTGTCACTCTGAGGATGAGCTCTGGTTGAGTTCGAAACGCGTCAGTGAGTTGTGGTGGTGGTGATAGATGGGTTTGTGTGATTTGTGTGTGTTCGTACAGTGTGGAGGTGGAGGAACTGCATGAACACGCATAATTTGCATAGACTTAGCTATCTTAAGGTCGCGGGTGAGCAAAGAAATTATTTCAGTTCATTGATATGGACCTCCGCAAAGCAACGCCTGATTCAATAAATTATTTAGATCAATATGTTCAAACGACTGAAAACTTCTTAGGAACTTGAACCCCTATTGAATATCAATTCCGAATATATCAGGTGATACAGTTGCAGAATAAATACGGAGAGTAGGTACGTAAACAGATTCAGGAGTTGTTTGTTCAAATAAAATTTGAATACGATTAGACTGTTATTTGGATAGAGAGTTGTTTTGAAGATTTCAAATTTAGTGGTTAGAAAGTTGAGTGGCCTAGGATTTGAATAGATTTTAATATCAATGTCATGGAAATTCCATCATTTTCTATTCTTACAAGTATTTGAATGAATCCGGAATGATGGACTACAATTGCCACGAAATGTGTCTCTAGTGATTTTAATGTTTTAATGTCTTCTTCTTCTTCTTCTATTTGGGTACAAACGATGCAATATGAGAGAGAGAGAGAGAGAGAGAGAGAGAGAAATATTTATTTATACATATTCGATAGACACAAAAAATACATTAGATGGAAAGAATTAAAAATAACATCGAACAGTATAAAGTGGGCCCCACTCAGCATGATGTTACGGCAAGCCGCAACGCTGTTTTTCAGTGGGACCCATTTAAAAAACTAAAACATAATAAATACAACACAATACAATATGACGACACGAACGCCAGCGGAAGGAAGTTCGCAAGTAAACTTTCTAAGTAATTGTAACATGGATAATTACAAGAATAATCTTAGATTATACATCATCCATTGTACTCGGGGGCGCGGCAGACCACCGCAGCGCTGGTTGGACGACATTCGACGGCACGGAGGTCGAGACTAGATGAGACTGGCACAAGATCGCCAAGAGTGGAAGAAGAGGGAAGAGGCTTACATCCAAGATTGAATAACCAAAAGGCCGCCGTGATGACGATAATGATACACCACACAGTAAAGTTACCATAGGTTATTACTAGTTTATTATTGATTTTATCGAAGTAGTGACGGACTGAAGCTGAGATAATATGAGGACGACTTAGATGTTTATCGAGTGGGATGGCAAGAATGTTGTTTGTTAGAGCCACGGAAGTTAGAGCGTTACCTTGTGTCATTCGAGGTAATTTAACAAATTTAACTCGGTCCAAATTTTCGTTCAAAGTAATGTTTTCGATGTAACCGAAAAATGGCAGATATTTCAGTCCTATTCTGATTGCTGTCTAAAAGTACATCTTGACAGATTACAGTAAAGAAAGAAAGAAAGAAAGACATTTATTCACATTCACAAAGACACACAAATACAACAAAAGAAAAACAATAGAAAGCAAACACAAACAAAACAAAAAGGAAATACCAAAATAAAAATACACGATTTTCTGTGTCCCCGCAAAAGTAGATAGTAAGATAAGTAGTAGATGTAATAATCCAGTTGCTAACAAAATTTTTATCTTTTTCATGGTGAAAAGCCGTAAGCATCGGTTTTGGCTTAGAAAAGTTAAATATTGTAAACAGAAGCTACTCAACAGTGTAGAAAATTGTAATTCCGTTTGCCTCTTTGATAACAAGAAGATATACCATCATAATACTTCTTAATTACTTGTTTAAGTACTTGTTACACAAATGACTCGCATATATCAAAACTTAATTTAGTTTTGGTGTTTGGGCTAGCTCGTTATATGGGCAAAATTGTGTTATTTTACACTTGTGGCTTAATAACTTTGGCGGAAAATGATATTATTATGTGTCCCTTCTTCAACGTCTTCAATGTTATGCTTCCAAGAAAACGTTGTGTTTTCTATTTTGTTACGTCTATGGTTTTTTCTTTTATTGAACTTACCTCGTTAGTAAAATGTGTATGGGTCAAATATTGAGAACTAAATCACACTGCAACCAACTACATTCAGCAAAAAAACGAAATAGGATAAGTTAGATGATAAAGGTAATTTTTAACGCATCCACTGCCACCTGACTTGCTTTGGTACCACCGACGCACGTGTGCGTTCAAAATGTATGAATAATTACAACGGCACTGGGCGAAGTTCCGAAAACGCATATGTGCGTCAGTGTCAACTTTAGTTCAGTGTTGACTTACTTACTGTAAATTGTACCTACTAACACTTTATTTTCAATTGACAGATTACAATTTTTGTTTTTTCTTTAATAATTTGATACTCCAAGCTCCCACCAACTAGTTCCTTCGTACTGCACTAAACTAGATAAAGGACCCTTAATTAGGTACCTCGTACAGGTCGGGTAATATAGCAGAAAGAGTTAATACGATTTGACACCATGTTCAAAGTGCAAGACAATTTTTTCCTGGATAAAAGGGTAAAGGACTAGTGCGAGTGTGTTATAAAATAGATATTGCATTTCACAGCTCTTCACAAAGGTTATTTTTACAGCCTTTGGAAACGATCACAGCGACGACTTTATCTCCATGTCCAACTAAGCAACAGCGATCTTTTGACCTTCAATTGTATGAAATACATTTTTCGATAACACGTGCTCTAAAATTAGACACACTGATATGTGCAAATACATTTCGTTAATATGCTACTGTGGACAATATTTTTCATTCACTGAATAATATTTTACCGTTGAATATTGAATGGTACAAATTGTTCTATTTATTATTTATATTCTGGCGTCCGTTTGAAGGTAAGCGTCGTCACTGCATAAAAATAATTATTTACTTTTATGGGTGAGAACTGAAATAGTAATTTAACTTTTTGACCGCCTGCGCCGTGGTCTCATATAATAAGACACCTAATTTTTTTTATTCGACTGGAAGGCAAACGAGCAAGTGAGTCTCCCGGTGGTTAGAGATCACCACCGCCTATAAACATCTGCAACACCAGGGGTATTGCAGATGCGTTGCCAACCTAGAGGCCTAAGTTGGAATACCTCAAGTGCCAGTAATTTCACCGGCTGTCTTACTCTCCGCGCCGAAACACAACAGTGCAAGCACTGCTGCTTCACGGCAGGATTAGCGAGCAAGATAGTGGTAGCAATCCGGGTGGACCTTGCACAAGGTCCTACCACCTGCAAAATTTTGTTGTCCAGCAACTATCGCCTTAGTCTTATAATTAACACAATATGTCATATAATTCCGGTGTAGGTGGCGACATGAGCGCGTACGAATGAACGCATTGGCGGTTAAAAGGTTAATAAACATTCAAAACTCTTTTTGGAGTCTCGAAATTAGAATAATAATATATTGCCCTGTCCTTGACATACATGATGATTCATGGACACAGTTTTATACGGTCGTATGATTCAGGAATGAAACCGTGATCGAATTTGGATTTAACATGTCCGTTGTTGACGTCCGTCCGTCCAAGATAACGTTCCCTATCAGAAAAATAATTTATGTACCCCATCAGTCTGTACAAGCTTCAGGAAGAAACTTTAATAAGTTATTTACTCACAGGTATCATAAATTTGAAGTCAAAAGTGTGTTGCCAGTAATGACATACGGATCTCAGACGTGGGCGCTAACGATGGGCCTCATGAGGAAACTCAAAGTCACTCAAAGTGCTATGGAGATGGCTATGCTCGGGGTTTCTCTGCGCAATAGAATTTGAAATAATGATATCCGCAGTAGAACTAAGGTTAATGACATAGCCCGAAGAATTGAGAAACTGAAGTGGCAGTGGGCGGGCACATTGCTCCCAGGACTGATGGCTGATGGGGTCAAAAAGTTCTCGAACGGCGTCCGCGGACCGGGAGACGAGCTGTCGGTAGGCCTCCAACAAGATGGACCGACGACCTGGTTAAGATCGCGGTATCGCGGTGGATGCGAAAAGCACAAGACCGGTCTGAATGAAGAGCCTTGGGGGAGGCCTATGTCCAGCATTGGCCGTCTTTCGGCTGACATGATGTTGATGATGATGAGGTATCATAAATTTAGTAGCACTTAAAGAAGCCATCTTATCTCCCTGTGTCACGTTCTGCTATCACTGTTTCCTATTCTCTCCTTACGTAAAAAATAGTTCTGTATATCAGAATAGAACAAGGCAAGGAAGTCTGGACTTTTTCTAGATAAGCCGTGGAGCGTATGCGGAGAGCCGGCCGGCTTTAGGCGTTGGCACGACGCCAGAGGATCTTACATTGGCCTTATTTTAACCGATTATATCAAACATTAGCAAAACAGCAAGATTAATTGACAAGATTTCATATTTCTAAGACTATAATTTGATTCGTTCTCTGTATTCTGTTTGGAAAGAGAAAGACGGTGATATTTTTAAAATTTCGCTACGATTATTAATTTATTTATTACATTTATTAAGACGTGCTTATTCTAAAAGGACATAACGCGAAAACTACCACACAATAGATCCATTACTTTTGTCTAGTCTCTATTAAAAAAAAATCACGTAAATCTGACGTAGGCGTTGTCAAAATTATGACAGCTCCTTTTTCTGGTGAAAAAGACAAAGGAAAAATATATATTCTGTGATAGTGTTGGCATATATTCAGATATATTTTTTCAATTATAATAAATATTTCCCCATGTTCAGGAGGCAGAACTCTTTCGATTCCTGTAGTAATTTACAGGCGTTAAAAAAGGTAATCTTTTCAACTGAGGACAAAAATTTTGTCTTTGATTTCCTTGTTTGTTGGCAACTGTTAGTTTATTATACTAGGAATACATAGTATTTTATAACGAATGCTATTTTATGAAATACTAGATGTTGCCCAAAACTCCGTTCGCGTAGAATTCGTTTATATCTATCCTATAAGAACTATGGAGTTTTCCTGGATAAAAACTATCCTATGTCCTTTCCCGGGACTAAAACTATCTGCATCCCAAATTCCGTCTTAATCGGTTCAGCAGTTGAAGAGGTAACAAACAAACACACAAACATGGGTTGTTACGATTTTACCGAATGTTATCATCCTGATCCACAACACTTATACTTATGAATGAATCAAACACAAATATGAATGTTACTATCTGTAATGAGGTCTGTTAAGTATTTACGCTCAAACCGTTTTAGGCTATATGTATGTAGGTTCAAATGTTTATTGCTCGAGGGATAAACGAAATGTTGCCAGAAAAGTTGCAAGCAAAAGCTGTAAAATAAAATAAGAACTTTGTACCTAATTAGGTATATTATTATGAAATTAATTAGGATAATTCACTGAATCTCAACCTTTTAGAATTTAAACTAAAGTTTTCCAAGTTTAACCATCCCTAAATAGCCTGCGGCAACCACTCGCCAACAAATTTCTAAAAGGCCATTGTGTATTTATTCGCTTTAACACTTTTAGATAACTTTGGATATTTATTCTTTAAAAGCCGCAAGTTTTCCGCCTTGGAGAGCTTTAGCACTTTTGTTTTACAATAACTTTTGTATCTAGTGCAGCATCATGAATACTAATAACTTGAAAAACCTAATTCTTTCTTAGGCGATTTGTTCGAGATTTTAGTCATCATCATCATCCCAGCCTATAACCTATGCTATAACATCCCACTGCTGGGCACGGGCCTCCTCTCAGAACAAGAGGGTTTGGGCCGTAGTTCCCACGCGGGCCCTGTGCGGATTAGGAACTTCTCACGCAATATTGAATTGCTTCGCAGGTTTGTGCAGGTTTCCTCACGATGTTTTCCTTCACCGCAAAGGTCGTGGTAAATTTCAAATGTAATTCCGCACATGAATTTTGAAAAACTCAGAGGTGCGAGCCGGGGTTTGAACCCACGACCCTCTGCTTGAGAGGCCACCACGGCTTATTTTCGAGATTATAGTAAGTATTTTTTTTTATTAATAATAGTTTTTAATTTTTGTTTTTTTTTTAGGTTTCAGTCACTATGAAAGTAGCGCTAAATTAATTACCTACGTCAAAACTGCAAAGGTTCTTAGTATGATAAGCAAAAACTGCTTTCAATTTACCTTAAAACGTCGCAATGGTAGTTGGGCGAATATTCAGCGTTTCTGCAGCGTTTTTTTTTTGTTATTGGTGTCTTCACAGGCGTTATTAAAAGGGGTGATGCCGTGTTGTTTTTTTACGAAAAATTAAAACACCGATACTGAATATAGCGTGATTAAAATTCTTGTGGCTTGTCTTTCCGTTGTGCTATATCGTGGGACGCTAATGACGTTTGACGGCGCGGTCAAAACGCTCGAATATGTGCTCAGTTAATAATTGTATAATAATATAACTGCAAAATATAAACCTACACTAAGGTACCTATTTCGACAGAACCTCTAGTTTAAAGGTACAAAAGTATACATTTATGAATTCCAAATGTCGCTGAAATGTATATTTATCGGACTCAATATAGAGCTCGGTGCTGCCTACAAAACTAGTTATAAATAAATTGACTTCATAGAATCTATGAATAAAATGTGAAACGTGAAATCAAACGTTTTAAATTCAGTGAAGCCAATTTTCACTAAATAAATATAATTTCACCGAATGTGTAAAATAGTTGTTTTCATTTTTACACGTGACATTTTTTTAGCTGATTAATAAGGGTCGGAAAAACGCCCGTGATTTTAAAAACATAACCCTGTTCCGTACAGTAGAGACTTCCTTAAAATTATTAATAAAAAATATTATAAGGTAATTTTAATTTTTATAAATTTATTATAATTACCAAAATTTTTTTTTTTTTATGTTAGCTCTCCTAAGCATGCGACACAGAGTTTTCTACTAACCCTAGTGCAGGCAAACGTGTTACGTAGAATTAAGTAAATGTTGTATCTTTTGTTATTTTGTACTGAAATTAATAAATAAATTATCTTATCTCATCTTATCTTATTTGTCTCTACTGCACGGAACAGGGTTATGTTTTCAAAACGACGGGCGTTTTTTCCCTTTGCTGATTAATCTCTAGTATTTTTATGCATTTTAGAAAAAAAAACTGTATTTTTTTTATAAAACAGGACGGCTTTATCAGGAACTAAAGTTTCATATTCTTTTTTCTACCCTTGCTCATATCACCTTTGATGTTATATATTATGTCCATTGAATTTTCTTTGCTCATTGCTTAAATTTTAGAGTAGACACGCTGCTTTCACCTAAAAGTATCTTTTTGCAAAAAGACGCCGTGAGCGCTAAAACTTCTGAAAATTTACGAATATTTCTCATTTACTTAGGTTATACCGGACCACAAATCGAAGTTCTTTGTTTATTTTTAGGGTCCCGCATCCAAAGGGTGCCAATGGAACCCTGTTACTCAGACTCCGCTGCTTGTTTGTCTGTCTGTCGTAGTAAATCAAAAAGGATTTCGATAGACCTAAGTGCTATTCCAAACGTAGCTGTAGGTATTTGATTTTATGAAAATTAGAATTGGTCAAAATTTACGCGTGGATTGTACTATGAAACAGGATTTGAACCCACAATCTTGACATATTTCTATTTTTATTTTGTTTTCTGTATCGCTTATTATTTCTGGTATACAATAAAGAGTATTTGTATTGTATTGTATTGTATATTTAAAAAACAAATTTCAGGCCGACCTAATAATTTGAAGTGGGTTAAATTCGATTTCCAAGATGTGATCCATCCTAACCATGGAAATTAAACAAACCTACGAAAAGAAAGATGTCTCTAAGGACTCTATTAGTTTATGTCCAACGAAGTATAATAAAGGAGGATCTGTCTAGAACCCCTTAAAAACGTAAACAATATTTTGTCTCGAAGCTAATTAAAATTTATTCGAAAGAGGCGATATTTACGTAAAAATAAAAAAACAAAATAATTTTCAAAGTGACTCTTAAGAATAACAGAAATAAAGTAATGTAGGAATGATGTAAAAGTTGAGAAGCCAATTAGTTTGAACGTTTTTGCAAGATTGGTTCATCATAATAACAGACGGGGGACTGGGACGTCCATTGTTGAACATAGCCCTCACAGACCTCCAGTTACATCGGTTGGAAGCGGACTGCATCCAACGTCAATCTTGTCGGTGGACGTCCTACGCTGCACTTGCCGATCCGCGGTCTCCATTCGAAAACTTTTCGGTCCCAACAGCCATAATCTCTCCTTGTCGGATCGGATCTAACTATATAGTTAACACTTTGGGCCCGTAATATAATGAAAGAAAGAAAGACATTTATTCACCAAACAAAATAAAAAGAAATACGAAAATAAAAATACACCATTTTGTGTGTCCCGCAAAAGTGAAACGGCCGCTGACCCAGCATAATGCTGAATCGTGAGACGCCTGCAGCGCTGATATTCTTTCAGAAACGTCGTAATGCTTCTTCTTCTTTTCAGCATTATGTGTATCTACTGCTGGGCATTATGCCTCCTACCAAATTCCAACCAAACCTATCTAACCGTTTTAACGTGAATTGGTAACAAACAAACACATACACATTAAAAAAGCTTTCGCGTTTCTAAATATCAGTAGGATTACAGAAAATTAGCAAAACTTTAATTTGAGACATTAATAAAAACCGTATCATTAGAGTGAAAAGTTTGTTCCACCGGCATTAGTCAATGTCCCTCCCTCAGACGGTGGGGGGTGATCCATCAGTCCTCACTTCATATATCACGGTCCAGAGTTAATGGATTGAGTAGAACAAATCAACTCAACTTAGTTTTATCAAGCCTTTTATTACAGCCAAGCAGTTTGGGTAGCGCTTGGAGTGATTTGATCTGCATTATTAACGTTTTGTATGCAAAAAATAATAGTTAAAGTTTTGACTGACTACATTTTTAGGGTTCCGTAGCCAAAATGGCAAAAACGGAACCCTTATAGTCTCACCATGTCTGTCTGTTTGTCTATCTGTCTGTGTGTCCGTCCGCGGCTTTGCTCAGGAGCTATCAATGCTAGAAAGCTGTAATTTTGCACGAATATATGTGATAAACTATGAGGACGAAATAGCATAATAAAATTTTTTTTTTGAGAGTACCTCTCATATACGTAATAGGAATGATTTTTTTTCTCATCGAATCTTGTAGTGTTGGGTATCGTTAGATAGGTCTTTAAAACAATTAGGGGGTTGCTCAAACGATTTTTCGATTCAGTGATTTGTTTACAAAATGTTCAACGTTAAAGTGCAATTTTTCATTAAAATCGAGTGTCCCCCTCCCACCCCCCTCTAAAATCTAAAAATTTGAAAAAATTCAGTCTATATCAAGCTAACAAGGAAAACTATAACGGTTAAGTTTTCTTGAGAATTATTATATAGTAGTTTAAGAGTAAAATAGCAGCCTAAGGTATAAAAATTGCCAATACTTGGAATATTCCGTACAAAATACGAAATACTTAGAAAAATATTACTTAATTTTTTCGTAATGGCTACGGAACCTTATTTCGGGCGTGTCCGACACGCTTTTTGCCGTTTTTTTTTAAATTACCCACATATATGGTAGGTGAAGGATTCCACTATCTCCTTCCACTCGCCTCTGGCTACGCACGGCCAAATGGTACCTACTATCTGATGGTACCACGGTAAAGAAGGGAAAAATATTGCCAGTCTGGCTGAAATCTACGCTGCGCAATGACCATTAAAATTTCTCTGTGCTGTATGGCCTGCACATTGCCACTTCAACGGACTAATTCGCTTAGCCATGTTGGTAACTCTCGTTCTTCTACGTATCTCTTATAAAATGTTACCGAGATAGTGATGAACCAAACAAAAGAGGTTTTTGCAGAGAATTTGCAGAGTTTATACACTATCTTTCAAATGTCACAACAAAACATCAAAGTACAAGAGCAATTCTTAATGCAAGTAAGTCACGCGAGAGGTCAACAAAATGTCACCAACCTGTTATACTTCTAGCATAAAAAGACCCCACCGTTCACACATTTTTACAACAACCAAGTTTCATTGTAATTTGGTTTTCCACACCAATACATCTTGACCTCTACGTTCTTGACAGTAATATACTACATGAGTTCAGATAAATTGGTTGTTTTGGTTATAGTAAAAACTTTGTTTGTTTTTAGAGGTTTTTGTTCGACACGCTCTTAATACAAGAAAGTAATTGGACTTTGGAAATACGGGTGTAATTGAAATGTGATGCGAGTTTTACAGCTTTGGTCCCGGAGGAGGGAGGATACGTAGTTTTATTTCTTTTTTATTAGCTTTGACTCCGCTAATTAAAATAGATTAGTGGTGATGCCATCGTTACAGTATACATATGAGCTAAAGCAGTAGGGCAGCTACGAACAAATCGACCGAAACGAACACACTCACACAGATGCGCGCTCTACACGGCGTCTAAGGGGGTCTCGCGGTACTTCAGTCGCGAGACCCCCTTAGAGGCCGTGTAAAGCGCGCGTCTGTGTGAGTGTGTTCATTTCGATCGATTTGTTCTTCGAGTTTTGTAGTAGCTTTGTAACGCTTTTGTAACGCCCACTGTTAAGTCTTACTCTTTTTTTTCTACTCTGTGTATACGCTGGCTGTTTTAACATAAAAATAGATTTATGCATGAAATCTTTGACACCTCTTTTCCATCGCCAATTTTCCCGCCAATAACCTTCCAATTTCTTGGCGTTTTCCACCTAAACAGATCGTATTTTCTACAAAATGTATTTATTTACTATCTGTTGATTTAGGCGGGAGGGCTCGGCCCTATCAAACGGAAATAAAATACCTTTTTTTCTTGTTTACTAGGAAACGACTTGTTTGATTTCGTAAGTAAAATTGCCTTTTGGAGTCCAGTTTTCCAAATGATTTGATCCGTGACGACGTTTCTATTTACAACCAAATATTACTGTGCAATATTGATATAAAAAAATAAACAAAATCTTGCAAAATAATAGCCCACGTGCTAATCGTAATCGTATTTCTCGTTTTCTTTAGCAAAATTTAATTGAGCTTTAAACTCATGCGATTTTTCCTTAATCCAATCTAGCCGTATCGTGAATTGGCGCTTTGTTGTAAGACTTGGCTGTTGAAACTCAAAAGTTTGATTTAAAAAAAGAACGCGTACAGGAAAGTTAAAAGAGAAAACTAATTAGGTACATTATTGAATGCCTTTTGTGCATTTTCCTTCTTTCGTCAATTGAATGATTAAAGAGAAGACTGTCTTTTGTAAATTTTCCTTGATGACGTTGAATGTGTTTAGGATTCCGTACTGGGAGTGCTAGCCATCTCTTTCGTCTATCTTGGTTGGATGAAAGGACGACGGCGGACGAAAGTTCAGATTACATACGAGTTCTCAAAAAAAACTGTAACTATGATTTAGTTACTCGTTTGGGAGTCTTAAGCTTAATTAATAATAAAATAATAACGTAACAAAATGTAACCTTTGTTTGATTGTTTATTATGGAGAAACTATGCTGGTTATTATATATTACAATACTGGAAAGAAAGGTCGGGCCAAGAGTACTCTAAGCCGACGTGCATGCATGAAAAGATTGATGAATGTAGAGGAAACGAGAGTTATATGCCAGAATCATAGCAAGTGGAAGGATGTAGTCTCTACCTACTCCGTTGGGAAAGAAGCGTGATTTTATGTATGTACTAGCTTTTGCCCGCGGCTCCGCCCGCGTGGTATTCGGTTATCGCGCGCTGTTCCCTCGGGAACTGTGCATTTTTCCGGGATAAAAGTAGCCTATAGCACTCTCGGGCCCATAAACTATCTCCATGCCAAAAATCACGTCGATCCGTCGCTCCGTTACGGCGTGAAAGAGGGACAAACATACAAACACACAAACACTCAAACATGCAAACACACAAACACACTTTCGCATTTATAATATTAGTATGGATGTAAGTAATACTGGTTATTATTGGAGCATTAAATGTCATCTATATTTATACATTAACATAAATGCGAACAAAACTTCTAGTCAGTTAGTATGTATCTATGTAAATACTTTATTGTACATAAAACACAAAGTAATACAAAAAGAAAACCACAAATCAAAAAAGTACATACAAAGGCGAACTAGCAACTCTCACGACGTCGTCAGTCTAGTGGGAGGCCTGCCAGCGCTTCGTCAACGTTCGTCCGTTACTTTTATATCGCGTTCAGTTATTTTATTCAAAAAACATCAGAAAATTTTATTTTTCATTCATAGTATAAAATTATTGCATTCCAAGTCATCATCATCTCAAGCCTCTCTCAACCAATTTGCTTCAGCTTTCTCCACGTTGCTCTATTCTGAGCCATCTGCATCCAGTTAACTGCCCGCAACTCTCCCGATAATCCCTCCAACGCATTTGAGGTCTTCCAACCGGTCTTTTGCACCCCCACGACCTCCATTCCAGTAAAGCCTTGCACCACGAGTCTGTGTATACATACTAAACTCATTTTTTCCGCGTAAAAATGTATTATTTTTATGAATTCAAGTGAAACAACTTAGAGGGCACTTAAAATGGAATTAGCGCGATAAGGGTGCGAAAGGCCTAACAATTGTTTAACTGAAATTAAATTGGAAACCGGGGACGTCAGTTAATTGCTTCGGGCAATTTGGGCTACTAATGCGAATTTAAAATGAAAATGTTTCAGAGTTTTTATAACTAGAAGAACGAGAAAACTTCGCTGTCGCGTTATTTGGAAACACTTGATAAATATTGTTGAAGGCAATGATATAATATATGGAGAATATTCGAAAATCTTACTATTTTTTACTCGTATATATAATAATAATAATTACTATTTTTATTGCAAATTAAATCCATAGTTTTGTTAGTAGATACATTCATTATTTTATACTAAAGGTATAAGTAATTCGAGATCTCTTAATGAACAGGTAATGTTTTTCCATTGTATTTTGTCGGATATGTCCGCATTTATCTTGCTTTCTCCTTTATGCTATTAATGTTATATTGACATTCCATACATGTGCTGGAAATCAGATTATGAAAAGGTTCCACCCGTATGAGTAACATAAAAAGTTTTTTAAAATTAATCCGCAGTCAATTAATTAATTAGTATTTATGCAGATTTTTGATTGGAATTTATGATTTCAAATAAAATTACGCCATTATTGTGGCACTAATTATTTTCAAAATTGAATAGCAAAATCTTATTTTACAAACTCCCGAACTCTTTGCTTCGTCAGATTTAAACGGGAAGCGACATCTGCTGACAAGCGTCAGCTCTTTAGCGATTGCTTTTGTCTTTCAATAATTATAATTGAGAAAGGTTTATTTCATTTCATATTTTGGACAAGAATTTTGTTTTAAATGGTACCGTAGTGTTCGATTCCCAGCGCTGGTCTTATTTTTCTGGTTTTTCTGTGCATTTATATTTCAGTTTGTATTTTCGATATGGGATTTTTGTCGTTTTTTGCCAATATCTAATTTTGTAGAGATGATGGTATAGAACCCTTCCTGCCCAAGTCCGACTCGCTCTTGGCCGGTTTTTCACATTAGTAGGGACAATGATGTTATATGTCACTAGATTGGCAGTTTACGGCATTGACGTGGAGCCACTTCGGATATGCCTGCAGGCATATCTGACTTCAGTTGCCTGCTTGACATTATGTGAGCGTGACGTCTCCGATAGTTTTTCAAAATGGTGAAATGTGCCGTTAAAAATTGTGTTTCACGGTCCGAAAAGCATAATAAAGCCAGGGGCATTACTTTTCACACCTAAATTTGCATAATTTTGATCATATTGACTAAAATTACATCAGAAAATAAAATAAATACATCTTGCATTATTTTTGCCACAGTGTTACCAGTAAAACGAATTTAATTTTCCCACTGTTTTGGGGTTTAGTTAATGAAAGAATGAATGACGGAAGTGTGCGCCAGTAATACCTGTGTGTTTCAGTAATAAAATTTCGGCAGACTGTAATATTATGCTCAATAATTTCGAGAAGTAGATTTTTATCATACTAATTAACGTTATTTCATCATCGTAATGTGTAATCATCTTAAAATAGTATTAAGTTATCTTAGAATGATCTTTTTAGGGTTCCGGAGCCAAAATGGCAAAAACGGAACCCTTTTAGTTTCGCCATGTCTCTCTGTCTGTCTGTCCGTCCGTGCGCGGCTTTGCTCAGGGACTATCAATGCTAGAAAGCTTTTTTTATTTCTATCTTCATACCTTTTTAATATCTTAGATATTTATTATTTACTAGCTTTTTAAATAAAAAACTAGCCAAGAGCGTGTCAAACACGCCCAAGATAGGGTTCCGTAGCAATTACGAAAAAAATCAAGTAACATTATGTACGTTATAACACAATTAAAACACTTACTCGTACTACAGTCTTAAAATCTATTGCTAGAAAAAGAGCGTATCTTCACGGCACTTTCGTCCTACTGTTGAGAAGCGCAGTTTTTCGGAAAAAGTTTTTCGAAATAACTCGAAAACGGTATATCCGATCATGTTGAAACCAATTTCCGTTGAAAGTATTTATTAAGCATTACCTTCCCATATTTTATGCATATTTTTGGACAAAGGGTTTACAAGATAGGGGGTGGGGGTCACAATTTTTGCTCAAAAATTTTTTTGAGAAATCTTACTATCTTTTCTAAAGAGCTGTCAAAATACGTGCCACACGTTGATGCGAGTTAATTTTTTTTCATCTGTTACGTGTATGGAGGGCACCCCTGTAAATATTTATTTTTGTAATTTAACTACAAAACTAAATAGCGGCTTTGACAAGACATTTGTACTCCAAATTTCCTTGTAATTTTTGAGTAAAATGCCTGTGACATTCGAACGGAAAGACAGACAGACAGACGGACTTGACGAAACTACAAGGGTTCCGCCTCCGCCATTTTGGCTCCGGAACCCTAAAAACTGTAAATTATTCATATCAAAATCCGTTTAATACTTTTTCTAAATATTTTCAATATACCGTGTACGTGTACCTTCCGTTACAGTTTTATAATACATAGTTTTATAGTTTTATAGTTTTATTTACTTAAAAAGGGGACACCAGCACATTGTAAAATTAGTACTAAGTGAAGGAATAAATCATTTTTAATTTTTTTTTTTTTTTTTTATAATAGTATAGACTGAAAATTTTATTAAATTCTGTTCACAATATACAACATTAATCACACCAAAACAATTACATACATTTATTCATTTTGGGGGAATTATTTCTCACCACTGGCAACTCTGTCCATTTTCACGTCAGCAGTATTATTGTCTCACTTCAACGGTAATTAGTTGATTATTGGAAGAAACGAGACAAATATAGTTTACTTTGGCATAATGTATCGGTTTCAAAGCTACGTCTTTCACACTATCAAGTGGCGACACATATCTGAGAATCGTTTGTAAGACGTTGCTGCTCTAGTATGTAGAAGCTCATTGAGTAGGGATTATATCACTTCCAAATTCAATGAGGAAAAAACAATGATAAATTATCGCTTTGGGTTCCTCCAAACAGAAGTCACCCCACACTTTATCATTATCTCAGCTTTGCATTTGTGTGAAATACTTACATCCGCTACACGAGACGCTTACATTACCTACGTGTACTCACACAAAGCAATGCGCCTCGCTTATTGGTCGTTTAAAAATCTCTCACACATGCAAAGCCTAACTTTTATATTTTACATGTTTTTGTATTCGAGACACATGACCCTGATAACTGTTTGATAGCGATTCACCGGCACTCGTGACTGTTCAAAAAATGTACCTAAACAGTTCTATTAAGTAATGCCCAAGTGATAAAAAATACTATTTCGCTGCTCGTGCTCGTGAACTTCGTATACTTATATAGGCGATATAAAATGACTTTTATGTTCTAGCACGTGCATGACGTACCTACCAAATCTATTTGATTTTTACTGAGGAGTACGTATTGCGCACTATAATTTGACATGAGGAAGAAGCGGACATGACAATGTGACATTTCTCACGTCAGAAATTGCGCAATTGCGACGTTCGCATAAAAACAAAATAGTGGTCACGTAGTGTGCGTAGGACGCCTTCAGACTCGGTGGTGCGATGATCTTCGCAGGGTGGCTGGCAAGAGCTGGATGAGAGTGGCCGAGGGTCGTGCTCAGTAGCGTGCCATGGGAGAGGCCAATGTCCAAGAGTGGACGAACATAGGCTGATGATGATGATAATGAGTGTGTACATTGCGTGCTAATTTTATTTGAAATTATACTGCCCCCCTAAGCCAAAAGGCGCTATCTCAAAAAAAGTCGCTTTTCTGTCATTTAAGTACATGGTGTACTTTATTTTTTTTATTATGTGATGCAGAATGTTTTAAACTACACAATAGTAATAACTCAAAAGTGTTGTGTCAAAAATGGAGCCTTTATAGTTTCGCCATGTTTGTCTGTCTGTCTGTCTGTCCGCGGCTTTGCTCAGAAACTATCAATGCTAGAAAGCTGTAATTTTGGACGAATATATATGTAAACTAGGGTTTGAAAGGGTTACTAAAACGTTTTTTCGCTTCAGTGATTTGTTTGCAAAATATTCAAATTTAAAGTACAAATTTTCATTAAAATCGAGCGTTTCAACCCCCCCCCCTCTAAAATCTAAACTGGTGGTTGGAGAAATTTGAAAAATCAGGATAGTAGTAAGTATATCAAATATTACATTACAAGAAAAACTGTAACGGTTAAGTTTTCTTGAGAATTATTAGTCGTTTCAGAGTAAATAGCAGCCTAAGGTATAAGATATACCTAAACTTGGAATATTCCGTACAAAATACCTATCGAAAAACTTAATAAATGTTCTTTCTACGAATAGGTTAAAATATCACACATTTTTATCAAAAGTCATTTCCATATTTTCAAGTTGAAGTAAAATTTATTCAAAATGTTCGAAATTTACCATAAACAGAAATTTTGGGTCTGATAAAGTTAAGTTGTTTCTTACAATTACGTGGGCAAAGTAGAAAAGTTGGCAGCTTTTTATGGCCAAAAGTATGGGTAAATTGGTACGTCCAAAGTTCCTGACTGCCAAGAAGTAGAATAAAATTTAATTATGTTGTGATCAGATTCTTTGTGATTTTTTCGAGATACGTATTTGTACTGAGGCGGCAAGTGATAACTTACTTACTTACTTACTTACTTACTTAGCGATAGCTAAAATATAATTAGAATGCGAAAAGTTAACCAACGTTAAAATTCAACGTATGGTACCTAGACGACGGTACCCTAGGTGGTGAAGCAAACACTATTCTTGATGATTTGGAAACGATTAGAACAAAATTCGAAACTATAGGCCTCGAATTGAACTTCAGTAAATGTGAACTTTATATAGACACTGATTCTCCCTGTAGGTCTGAAATAATTAGACAATTCGAAATAATCTGTCCAGAAATCAAAATTTTATCAAAAAGCTCGCTTCACCTCTTGGGTGCCCCAGTCTTTGATGAAGCTATTCCGGGCTTTATTGATAAAAATATCAACCGCTTCAACGAATTTTCAGATCGCTTACTTCAAATACATTCCCACATGGCTATGTTTATTCTTCGATTTTGTCTTTTCGTCCCTAAATTCACCTACGCCATGAGGTGCAGCCCCTTTTGGAAATATCAAAATTTTTGTGAATTAGTAGATCAAATTATTCAACTGCAACTGCATAAAATCTTAAACATAGAAATGGATAGCAGGATGTTCCTACAAGCAACGCTACCCATCAGACACGGTGGTCTCGGCGTTCGTCAAATTTCCAGCGTTGCTTTGCCAGCGTTTTTGTCTTCGGCACATAGTACGTTATCCCTCATTGGAAAAATTCTACATCCATCACTTCGTGATTTTGAGGTAACGTACTTGTCCGAAGCCATAGACGCTTGGAAGTTAGCCTGCCCAGGTAAAGACTTACCTGACAACAAACAGTGCCAAAAACTTTGGGATGAACCTATCTGTCTCCGGGTTTATTCACATCTAATAGAAACGAGTCCGAACAACGTTGAAACAGCCCGTTTATTGGCTACTGCAGAGAGGGAGTCTGGTTACTGGTTGCAGGCGTACCCGTCCGTAAATTACGGCAACCTTATGGACGACAATAGCTACAGGTTGGCTGTCGGACTTAGAATTGGTGCACATCTCGTCATACCCCATCGCTGCTATTGTGGCAATAATGTGGATCGGCAGGGACACCACGGTTTGGCTTGTACCAAAAGCGCCGGCCGTCTATCCCGCCACGCTTGTCTCAATGATATAATCCGTCGGGCCCTTGCCAGCATCAACGTTCCGTCTACTTTGGAACCAGTCGGTTTAGCTCGTGATGATGGCAAGAGACCTGACGGAATGACGCTTGTGCCTTGGCAAATGGGACGGCCGCTTATTTGGGACGCCACATGTGTGGACACATTGGCGCCGTCTCATCTTGCCAGGACATCATTGAAGGCTGGTGCGGCGGCTGCAACGGCCGAAACAGCAAAATGCCGTAAATATGAAAATCTGGCTAACAATTTCATATTTGCGGCTTTTGCTGTTGAAACGCTTGGTCCGTGGGGTCCCGAAGCAAAAAATTATTTAAATATTTAAAAAAGAAACTTGCTCGTTCCACTGGTGACCATAGGGCTGGCTCTTTCCTCGGTCAACGTATTGGCATTGCCATACAACGAGGAAACGCAGCCAGCCTTATGGGCACCCTCCCCAATAGCAGCGACTTGGGAGATATTTGTAAATACAGATTTTTAGGTTTAGAGTAAGTTAGTTATAGTTTTTTTTTTCTTTTAATTATTTATTTCTGTTAATTATTGTTACATATTATTTGTTTGTTTATAAATAAATATTCTCTAAAAGGTTAAGTCAGTTAAAATTGAATTTTTAACTGGTTTTCTTTTGGTTTTCTTATTACCTACGTACTTACCTACTTTTAGAAAGTAAAGATTTTAATTTTCATTACGAAGGAAAAAGTGATATGCGGTTGTCTTTATTTCCTTTAGGAACTTGATATTTTGCCATGTCATTTTTTTTATCCGCCTGCCTGCCTGCTTAGACTTGATAAAGATCGCGGGGTCGCGGTGGATGCGGAAAGCACAAGACCGGTCTGAGTGGAGAGCCTTGGGGGAGGCCTATGTCCAGCAGTGGACGTCTTTCAGCTGACATGATGATGATGATGATAATGATGATAATGAATTAGTTTTTGCAAAACGTCGTATAACTTCAATTGCGGACATGGAAACTCAGTTTTTTTACAGTGTCAAGTGATATCTCCATTTATTAAATTATCATCATCATCATCATCATCACGAGATGACATGGGCCGTAGTTCCCAGGCCAACCCAGTGCGGATTGGGGACTTAACATACGCCATTGAATTGCTTCGCAGGTTCGTATCCACACATTATTTTCCCTCAACGTAAAAGGTCGGGGTAAGTTTCAAATGTAATTTTGCAGATGAATTTTTAAAAATTCAGTGTTTGGAGTCCGGAATTGAATCAACGATATTCTGCTTAAGAGACTTCTGCTAATTTTATACTATTGCTAAATTCAGATACTATAGACTTTTTCCGCGATTTTGTTTGCCAAGATAATCATTATACCTGCTATTCATAAAAATATTAAGGTATCTAATAATAATAACAATAAACGTTTATTGCAGACCAGGATACATAGATTGTTAGTAACATGTATCTACTATTTTCATGTGTGTTTTCCTGTATTTTTTTCTTTGTTTTTTTACGGATGGGTTCGGTGACACATGTCATTAAGCAATTAAAGGGTTGTAACAAATATGTAAATTCGAATCGATTCAGTCGATAAGCAAAGTCAATCTCTATTGAAATAGAGTTCCGTTTTACGCGATGAAAGTTGGCGATATTAAAATTTCTCTTTTTAGTTTTAAAACATAATAATATCTTTTCAAGTGATTTTTGTAATTATTATCATTGATTATTATGAAATCTTTTAAACTTTAGTTTTTTTCTTTCTTTCGGGATTCAAGTATATTTTTTATAAATAATTGGCTTGAGACGTTCATGGCGTAGAATGGAAAAAACGCAAGTGTCACCGTATCCATCCTATCCGAAAAGTACTATAGTAAGGATGAAATTTTTCCTTTTTTTTACTGGGACCAAATTTTAATGTTATATTTGTGCTGTACAGAAAAACTGGTTTTACTATTAGTTTTCATTAAAAAGATACTCTTAATCGATATTCTTTATTCCATAATTTTTTAATATTTCAGTTTATGAGAGGCCATTGAATTTGTATCTGAATAATTTACAAGAGTGAGTAAAAAAATTAAGACAGTTTACTATATTAAATACCCCTTGTTATGGATTGAAATAGAAGCAAGGATTGTAGAGATATATTCAGGGAAAAATATTTGACACAATATTTGACAATACGTCACACTCCCGGGCGAGGAAAGCCGGGAGGCTACCCAAGTCAAATTTAATTTAGTACAAAGTCGAACAAATGCTGTGGCAACTTGATTTCTCGTCTCGGTCGAGTGTAAGGAACGTCAGTCGAGTCGTTGGTATCAGTCACCGTACGAGTTGTGTCAACAGTAGAGTCTTCGTTTCGTATTTCTAGAGGGAAAAGTCGTTGTACTGGCCTGATACGCTTTCCAGCAGCGGTGCGTACTTGCGCCACTCGCGCGACGCCATCGGCGCCAGGAAACAGGTCCTCGATGACTGCCATCAAAAATTCTCCTGTAGACAATGTCTCTACCACTTCTAAATGTACTGCACGGTACGTGGCGCACGTAAACAATACTATCCAAGCCTTGGTTCCAGAGCGAAGAACTAAAGGGCCCGCCAAATCCACACCCGAGAATTGAAATGCTGTGTGAGCCTCCATACGTTCTATAGGTAATACGCCAGTGGGCGCTTCGCAACGTTTTGTTTTAAATCTCTTACACCTTATGCATAGATGTATGACGTTACGAACTAATTTTCTAATCCCAACAATCCAATAGGTTTGACGTAAGTTATTGAGCAACGTTTGGGTTCCAGCGTGTTTCAACTCGACGTGACGCCATTCGACAAGACGCCTGACAATCGTCTCTGAGCCTGGTAGTACTATGGGAAACTTAAAATTGTAATTTTCAGTTCCCAATGACAGTTTTGTGTTTAAACGTAATATATTTTTGTCATCCATAAAGGTTTGTATATGTTTATTACTAAGTAAACAGTCTTTGTGTTTTTGTTGAATCAACCTTATGAGTACATTCTCTGCATATTCAAACTCATCATATGTCAATTCTCTGGTAACTGGTTTTTTCTTTAAACGCAACATCCAGCATATCATTCTGACAATTTTAATGTAACTTGAGAAATATGTAAACCTGTCTAAAATAGATTCTTCTTGTATAAGCATCGCAACGGTACCAGTTTTCTTCCGTTCGTCTTCGACCGCTGTAGCGTTGACAGTGAAGTCTGTAGTTGGCCAACTATGTTCATCTAACAACAACCACGACGGACCCTCCCACCAACGACTTTCGAGGAAACCTTTAGGGTTCACACCTCTGGATGGTAGGTCTGCGGGATTTAAATGACCAGGTACATGTCTCCAGGCAGTGGTGGAAGTCATGGTTTTGATCTCCTTCACCCGATTATTGACAAACACGCTCCACGGGCCGTCGCCTTTAATCCAAGTTAGCACGACGCTAGAGTCTGACCAATAATACACGGAACAGTTCGCTATCGCTAGTGATTCGATTGCAGTAACTGCAAGTCTACTAGCCAGCGTCGCAGCTATCAACTCTAGTCTCGGAATAGTAATTTGCTTCACCGGCGTTACCCTTGCTTTGGCTAGGACAAGACTCAGGTTAACTTGCTCACCAAGTTTACTTCGCAGGTAAATGCAGGCTGAATAAGCTTCCTTACTTGCATCACAAAATACGTGCAAAGAGGTTTCACACTCTTTTATAGGAGCACGCGTAAGACGTCTGGGAATTATACAATCGTTTATAAGGTAAGCTTGGTCTAACCATTTCTTAAATTCTTTAGCTAATTCTTCGGGTAATTCTTCGTCCCAGGTAAGTTTTCTACACCATGACTTTTGTAGTATCATCTTTGGAACAATTGTAGTCGGGCAGGTAACACCTATTGGATCGAAAACCCTTTGAGCAATTGACAATAGCGTGCGTTTCGTAAACTTTTCGCTTATATTTTTGAAATCAACGCTACAATGTAAGCTATCTTTTTTGACATTCCACGTTATTCCCAATATCGAGGTATTTTCCACATTATTGTCCACCGTTGTAGGACTTGAAATCCAACCTCGTAGATCAAACATACCATTCATCATTACGTCTTTCGATTCACGAATGAACTTTTCCAGCTCTTCCTCTGATTCCAGGCTTGTGACACAATTATCAACGTAAAACGATTTCTTCAACTTTATCGCTGTCTCTTTAAAATTATCTGTGCAGTTGTCCAAATGATGATTGATTGTAGCTACTAGATGAAATGGGCTCGACGTTACTCCAAATACAACTCGTCTATGACGGTAAGTAACTAGCGCTCTGTTTCCTTCATCATCAGTGGACCACCATAGGAACCGCAGATAATCACGATCTTCCGGGACAATCGAAATTTGAAGGAATGCCTTCGCTATGTCAGCAGTCACACCAAATTTGTTCTTCCTGAAATTTATCAAAAGATTAGGAATTTTTTCGAGAAGATTAACACCTTTCTCTAAACACGAATTTAAAGAAATTCCGTTCCGATCCTTGGCTGACGCATCAAAAACCGGACGTAACTTAGTAGTCAAACTAGACTCCTTTATGACAGGGTGGTGCGCCATGTAATGGCCTTGGATAGACTGATCTGGTGCTACTTCGATTATATTTAACTGCAACCATTCACGGAATACTTTATCGTAATCATCGATCTTACCTAAATGTTTGAGGCGACTCATGGCACAATCTAATCTTTTCTTAGCGAGGTCGTAGTTCGTTTGTGGACGTGGGACGTCTCGCCATGGCAAACAGACTTCATACCTGCCTTCTGGGTTGACATGGACATTTTCTTCGAAAGCCTTAAGGACCTCTATATCACGAGTCGACTTAAGTGTTTGTTCTACAGGATCCCTAATGCCTACAGCTTCCAGACTCCACAGATCTGAAATGTTAACATTTGTTAGGCTATGAAGTGTAGTGGTCAAGTTGGTCATGGAACCTTGAACTCCCGTAACGGGGCCTTGTATAGTCCAACCCATAGTCGTCTTTATAGCCGTCAAATTGTTTTCAAGCTGTACAAAGTCTGTCGTAAAAAGTGAGCCAGAATAGTCAGCACCAATGAGTAGACTTACGTCGTCAGGAGAGTCCGTACAGTCATTTAGTATGATGCCGCGTTGACGCAGTTGCCCAAGTAATACGTTACATTTTAACTTTGGTAAAAACTACAAATTAAATCTTTATCTAAAACACATAAATTCATATAAAAATTTTCGTCGAGATTTTTGACGGAAATGTCATACACATGACATGTCTCTTTTTTCGTCTCGATCCCGCCGAACAAACTATGTGTTAGAACCTCCTTTTTTGTAGATTTCAGTCCGAGTTTTTTGACTAAATCCTTTGTTATGTACGATCGCTGGGCACCACTATCGATGAGAGCTCGTATCGGCATCTCTTTCTTGTCATGCACAATCTTTACGACAACCGTTTGTAGTAACGTTGTTGATGATGCAGACTTTGTATGGCATGATAAGTTACTATGCTCTTGCTGTTTTTCTTGAGTATCGTTGGTGTTCTTCGCCGCTAATTCTGTGCACATGATAGTAAAGTGCCTTTTTTGACAGAACAGGCATTTGGGAAAACTCTTACATTTCTTCGTAATATGATTGCTTTTTAAGCAAATTGAGCACGCTTTCTTGCTTTTGATGTACTCTAGACGTTCTTTCAGCGTCATCTTAGCCGCCTTATGACATTCTACGGCAGAATGAGTATCTTTGTCACACCATACACATGATAAACCGTTTTTCCTTCCTTCCTTGTCTTGTTTTAACTCCGTTACGAAGCAGGCGGTGGGTGGCATAGGTTCAACTAGGGATACGTCATTGTAGTCTCGCCTTGCTAGTTGTATTCTTTCCTCCGACTCCACTTCTTGTCTCAAAAACAGCATTAATTTGGACAGATTTCTGGTTTCCGGTTGAGTGCGATGCCAGGCGCGAAGAATTTCTTCCGGCAAAGCAGACTCGATCATGGGAAAGAGTATGATGGCATATTTGTCAGTTGTTACGCCGAGTGTCTCTAGTGCTTGAAGATGCGTCTGGAGGTTATCGTAAAGTGCTCTTAAATTATTTGCAGCTTCTTTTTTCTGCATCAATACAAGCAATCCTCTGACATATGTTTCGATGAGGACGTCATCTCTTGCAAATCTAGCCTTTAAAGCTTCGACTGCCTTTTTATAATTTCCTGCAGAAGGTGGGTAACTTTCGACGAGCTGTCGCGCGGCGCTGTTCACGGTCATGGACTGAAGAAGATATTGGAACTTGTCGCATGCGTCAATGTGGATGTCTTCGTCTATCTTCTTGAATTGTCCCCAGAACTGCAGCCAGGACTTTATGTTGCCATCGAACTTTACGAGCTCTAACTTAGGCAGTGTAGGCAGACGCTGCTTGCCCGTTGTGGGCTTCTGACTCGATTCCGCTGACATTAATGAGGATGCACTATTTGTGCGCGGTAGGGTTTTAGAGCACATCGACTTGACCTTGTGCCAACGTAATTTATACAACATGGACTTATCTTGGTCTGCTTCAAAAAGAGCTTCGTCGAAGTCCTCGGCCGCGCACCACTGGTCCCTTACTGCTGCTTCTACCTCAAAGAGTTCTGAAGCAGTTTCCGACAGTAAATCGAAAATTTGGCCGGCCGTATCTTCTTTGCCTTCAATGGCCTTTTCTATTTTGTCGGCAAGGATTGTGAATTCTCTCCTACATTGGGTACGCTTCCGCTTCAAATCCATTTTCAGGTTTTTATTTTAAGTCACGGTCGCCAGATGTTATGGATTGAAATAGAAGCAAGGATTGTAGAGATATATTCAGGGAAAAATATTTGACACAATATTTGACAATACGTCACACCCCTGGTTTGCAGATATTTTTAGGCGGTGGTGATCTCTTACCATCAGGAGACCCACTTGCTCGTTTGCCATCCAGTCGAATAAAAATAAATTAATAAAATAAAATAATTAATAAAAAAAATCAGGACAAAAAATCAAAAAATGGTTTTATTTGAAAAAAAAAAATAGTTAATGGTATACTAATAAGTTGAAAATATAATAGAAAGAAAGTATGAATACTTTGTCGTGTAATAAGTTGTCGTGTATTTAAATTTCATTGCGTGTAAGGCCAAGACTATACGAATATACATGCAATTCGTATCAAAATGAAAAAAAAGTGTCTATTCCAATAATTATTTTACAAAAGACAATAAATCACTTAATTTTTATATGATGATCACTTCAATCTAAAAACCCCAAAAATCCTAACAAAAACATGAACATTTCGATAAACAGAAAAAACGCAAATATCCATCAAATGAAAATCTACTTACTTCGCCCTTCGGATTGCGAAGAAATTAATTTCTTCTTCTCACTTCAAACTGAAGTTCAAGTACCAATCCAAATAAACTCACACAACTTTCACGTACCACAGACTCGATAAACTTTGAAACAGACGAGCGACACGTCTTTCCAGTAAGAGCGCGAGGCGCGAACTGAGCTCACTGATTCAGACTGAGCCACCGACATGAATGAAACACGCACGAATGGCGTAGCGGCGTAGCACGTAGCACGCCTACGAACTTTTGGAGCCGACGACGCGAAATAATTAAATTGATTGTGATGTAATGCTGTGATTTTGTTATATAACGTATTGAAATTTATGATCGAAGTGATAATAATTGGATCCCTTCGGCCGTTAAGGAAACCGAAGTTTGGAAACCAGTTTCCTAAAAGGCTTTTTTTATACCTCTACGTAACTGGTTTCTTAAAAGTACTATGTTATTGTTGTTTGAGCCACCTACGAAACTAATAACCGGATTTCAGGAGAAATGTTTAGTCGCAGACGACAGTTGTACTACCACTTATTTTAAATGGTAGTACAATGATACACCCGAGGTCACTCTAGTACCACTAATTAAAATACAAAAATATAAAAATATAAAAAATATCCCTTGGGTTTTGCCATTGACAGCAGTGTTAATTGTTCAACTGGTAGTACAGACGATACACATATCAGATTTAAACAAAATATACAATTACAGGTTATTCAGTGACGTAGAATTATAAATCTTTTCGGAAACTAGTTACATAGAAGTGTAAAAAAGACATAGGAAACCAGTTAAGTAGAGGTATAAAAAAAAACTTTTAGGAAACTGGTTTCCAAACTGCGGTTTCCTTAACGGCCAAAGGGAATTATCATTCTACTTTTCGTTGACCAGTCATTTTTTGTTATGTGCTCTTCAAATAATTTTTTTTTTTTAACGGTAAAGTGCTCGGTTTTATCATTAAACATTTAAATAGGCATATAATTAAGCTTATTGTATATTTAAAATTATCTACGTATAAAAAGTAATCATTATTTTCTATAAAGTAGGTAACGCAGCTGACATGAATGTTGCTGCCATTTGTATGGAAATTGGTGTATTTTCCGCCGAGTTACAAATTTTTTCTAGAAAATGTCTTTAAATTTAAAGTTTTTTTCCTTTAAAAGATTAAATTTAGTTAGTTCAGTTATTATATAGGTTATTTACAACGTATATTTTACAAAACATTAATGGTCACTTAAAAATATAATGGCCCAATTATAAAATATGGTACTATAAATTTTTCATCATCATCATCATCACCTACGCGTGGGCACGCAGACCTAGTGGGGATTGGGAATTTCATACACACTATTGAATTGCTTCGTAGGTTTGTGCAAGTTTCCTCACGATAATTATTTTTAGTTTATATATCTCACTAATATAATAAATGCGAAAGTTAGTAAGTCTGTAAATAAATAAAAAAAAAAAAAAGATAAAATTCAGTAAACAGATAGTTTGAGTCCCGAGGAAGGGCATAGGGCAGTTTTTATCCCAGAAAATTGCATAGTTCCCACGGGATGGCGATAACTAAATTCTACGCAGACGGAACCGTGGGTAACGGCTAGTTTTTAATAATTTAAAGTGATAAAGTCCATTCCAACTTTTTGTTAGAAAAATACTTGGTGGTATCTCTCTGTCTTTCAAACCACAGTGCTACTCCCACATCTGGTCTCTTTGTCGTCTTTTACGACACCCCCGGGAAGAAATGAATCCGTCTTCTTCTAACCCCCCCCCCCTCCCCCCGTTTTAGAAGAGACACGGGCAAAAGTTTGTATTAAATTAAAGAAATTAAACTTCTCGCAGTAACTATAAAGAGAACTATTATATCAAAAATTTAATCAACAAAGTAGGTAATTTGAACTTTGGTGAGTCATCCAAAATTTTAAGCTACCTTACGTGTTACATATTTACTTAAACCTACGTTAACTATTGCTTCTAAAGTGGATGACACACCTAGAACATTTATTTGTAATGTAACAGATGACCTTGAGAAATGTAGTAATAGCAGCGGACCCGGTAGACGTTGTCCTGCCCGAAAAAATATACCAACAACAGCGCCATCTAGCGGATCCATTTGCGTTTTCAAACTATCAATCAACGTAAGCCAACCACCATCCTTAAATAGTTTAGACAACCAATATTATTATATCCGACCTTTTTAATTAGTTACTGGCATTATTCTACATTTTTTTTTTTATTATTGTATAGTCTGTCTTAATTTTTTCTTCCTCTTTTTTTCCAAAGTTACATCCGTCTCAAAGCGGGGTTGGTCTTGTTTATTTATAAATTGTTTTTCTACATTTATAAAATGTTTCTTTTTTAGTACAACATGCTTCTTAGGACACACTCACAAAAAGTTGGTTACAAAAAGTACCGTCATTAAATGCAAGAGACCATAAATTTGTTTCGAATTTTGAACGTATTATGTATCGACTGCCAACAAAAATGGCTGTTGAGGGTTTGCAATTTGTTTGAAATCTTTCTGTAAAATTAAATCAGTAATAACTTAGTTGGTCATGAAATTTTATGAAACTTTAGTAATTATCTTTATGTTATGTTCCTATATAATTGAGATCTCACATCCCCTTGGAATAAGTTATTTTATAGTAGGAATAGAAGTACTCATATTAAATGATATTGACCGGATTACTCACGTCTTAAATCGAGTTTAGCTCGACTGTTTCGGGTTATTTCTAAACCCTTCATCAATGGAGCACGCGACTCGGCGGCTGCCGCAACACGCGCACTACGCGCCACCGCTCAGCGATGACGCGTGGTGTGAGCTAAACTCGATTTAAGACGTGAGTAATCCGGTCAATATCATTTAATATGAGTGAGTCTCACGGTAGTTTCATGATCAAAATAGAAGTACTAATGAAATGTCTTAAGTTTATAAAAAAAAATATTGATTTATTGTATAATATTTATTGCTAATAAATTAAAAAAAAAAAATAGGACAGACTGTTAAAATTGTATTTATTACTTTTTTATACATTCAAACTAAATGTGTATAGTTAATGTATATCCTTTAAAACTAGTGGTCTCCTAGACCGCACATAGGTGGTGGTATTTGTGAAACAGAACGTAGGTAGTTAGGGATTAAATAAAAAAAATTGAATGCAATTCTTATTAAATCTAAAATCTAAGCCATGGTTCCTAAGAACAGATTTCGCTATCCCTCATAGTTTCTGATTTCTCCCTACTGACCCATTTAGATTGATAACCCTGTATATTGTCGATCCCAAATCTGTATTTAAATTTTATTGGACTTTTCACTTTTTTTTTCAATTTTCCCATGTTTTAGTTATTTTGCTATTCGGGACAGAGACAAATACAACAAATCAAAAACCATGAAAATTGGTCTAGCCTTTCTCGAAAGTGCTCGAACAAACTGGACTTTGTTTTATTTTTAAGATTGTAAGCTTTCGGCAACCATCTCCGTAATAGCATACAATTTTGATAAGAGTACGTCCAACGTCCACCTCTTTAGTTAAGACCAGTCCTAGAATTTTTGTATATTTAGGGTTAGAATGTTATTTCTGCATACTTATCTGGATTTTGCAGAACTTAGAGCTCCAAAACTGGGATAAAGTTCACTCTGTTTACTAGAATCATCGTGCCATATTAATGTTATAATTTCAGTTTATCATAACTTTCAGCTACTCTGTATAAGCAGGAAATCTTTTAGTAAGACTGAATAACCGTTCTCCTGAGATTCCAGTTAATGAGAACTCTCATTCCGCGGAATTGAAAATTACAATATACACCAATTGTAATACAATTTACGTACATTACATGCGCATGTCCCCAGTGAGTAGCAAACTTAACGTTTCAATTTCCTACAGTTAGACTTTAATTAATGAAGATATGAGCAAACATGCTTACGATATTAATATCAACATGAAGCTTACTTTTAGTAAGTTTACTGAAAGTAAGCCTCATATTGAGAAAGTAGTGACTTTCTTTTGGTACTTCATCATGTCCAAACTGAGCATAATAAATAAGTTAATATGTCTCGAGAACGTGATGTGCGTCTACAGAAATTACTTTTCTCTGGGCGTTAGAATGAAACGTTTCGTAAAATTACGCATTCTTTTAGAAATTGCGGCGTATTTGTTCGTGTACCAACGATTTGTTCACACATCGTTGCGCGTTTTCCATACATTCAACAATATCAATTTTTACTTCTTGTTTAGTTACAATTTATTTTCTATTACAAATACATTGTCAGCTATAATTTTGAGTGTTTATACTGCTGATTATTTTAAAGAGTTTATGGATAGCATTGATTCTGTTTACAATTTGAACAAGGACGATAAACTATACCATGTTTCCATGAAGAAACTGAACAAACGATTTCTTTGCGTGACATCGCTGAGTTTGATCGTCGCGACGGCACTGGTGTCACTTTACGGGTCATTGATTGTAGAAAATGCCGATAATACAATCGTGATCGATTTATTCTTTGACGTTATTTTCCAGCTGCGCTATTTCTTCTCTAGTTTTACATTTTACATGTTGATAGAAATTATTGTAGCTTCCACAGAGTATTTAAACTCTTCTATGGTGGAAACGCTTGGCAAACTGAAGGAGGATGAAGAGATTTACTTGGAAATTGGTGGAGCTTCGTCAGAGATTTGTTGCAAATTGAAAAAGTTGAATCAGACGAGTCGGGATCTGGCGAGCGCAAGCGCGAGTCTCAGGAAATGTTTTGGAGTCCAGGTTAAACAGGTTTTTAGCTCTAAGCACGTGGTCGTAAAAAGAAAGAAAGAAAGAAATCATTTATTCGTGACAAAGTAGCATAGCATAACAAAAAAAAATATTGAAAAATGCGAAATTATTATGTCACGAAATGGTCCCAAATCAGCAAAAATTGCCGGTCTTGCGAGCGGCGCTGTTCTTCCTTTGAAAAAAAGAAAAGGTGGAAAGAAGGCCGATCACGACTATAAGCGAACGCGTATTATCGTCATTTTGTTATCAGACGTAGGATGCCCACTGTTGGCCATAAGCCTCCCCCATAGACCTCCAGTTGACTCGGTTGGAAGCGGCCTGCATCCACCGTGAACCCGCGACTTCAACCTGGTCATCCGTCCATCTCGTTGGTGAAGTCCTACGCTGCGCTTTCTGATCCGCGGTCTCCACTCAAGAACCTTTCGGCCCCAACGATCTTCTGTTCTCCTTGCTATATGGCCTACCCATTCATGTTCTACATCTTGCTAATTCAAGTGTCTTAAGACGAATGCATAAAATAAATTAAATTCCTCCGAATAGGTATATTCCTTCGGCGATACGTCCATAGGCGTAACATCTGCCTGGAGAAAAAGATCAACCTCCCTTATTGTAATTTGTAGTATTTTTTAATGACACGCGTGTGAAGTTGGATGTATGAGATTACCTGCTACGGTAAACATTATTGCTGTCACATTTTTTATTGTTTTTTCCAGATTGCTATATCATTGGCTACAGACACTCTGTATTACATTATACTCGCTTACCAAAGCATAATTTTATGCATTGATAAGGTCAGTGAACTATCTATTTTTAATTTTGAAACCGTTAAATCTTAATTATAATCTACACATCTTTATATGTATGTATGTAAACTCTTTATTGCAAATAAAAAAAAATACAAAAACAAAGGGAGGAGAACAAAGGCGAGCTTATCCCTAAAAAGGGATCTCTTCCAGCTAACCTAGTTAAGAGAAGACAATTTATTACAATAGACGATAAGCAGACAGTTAAAATTATGTGCGTACGTGTTATATCACCTAGTTTCTGGTACATAGCCGTCTTACTTACATCTTTTATTTATATCTTGTTTCCTTAAAATTAAATCGATTGTATTTCTTAATTTTATTTACACATTACTTTAGTATATTTATGTATCATTCCGTGAGACACAGACGGTTCTGACAGAATATCAGCGCTGCAGGCGTCTAACGCCTCAGCATTATGCTGAGTCAGCGGCCGTTTCACTTTTGAGGGGACACACAAAATCGTGTATTTTTATTTTGATATTTCCTTTTTGTATTTATTTTGTATTTGTTGTCTATTGTTTTTTTTATTGTATTTGTGTGTCCTTGTGAATGTGAATAAATGTCTTTCTTCTTCTCTTCTTTTTCTTACTCGTTCTTAACTAGCTTGAAGTGGCAAAACATTTCCTACTTCTAAGAGATTTCTATAATTTAATCGGTTGTTGTCACTTTAAGTTTTGCTGGATACAACTAACACTCGTTCTTTACAAAACAAAGTCGAAACAAGCGCGGCAAAAGCTCCAGGACCAAATTAAGTTAATAAACTAAACTTTTATTAAGATAGAAATAGATCAAAACGCAGAAATAATACTAAATATTACAAACTAAATAAAAAAAAACTAAAAGTAAAATAAAAGTAACTAATAACTAAACTATAAATAAATAAAATAATAAATAACTTGGAATCTACTAGTATGTGGACACTCTAAATTGCACTAATGATAAAATACAAAGAAATACAAACACGCACGAAGGGTTCCGTACCCAAGACATCCATACAACAGTAGAAATTAGCAAAAAAAAAATCAATTTTTTTTTGTTGTATGGGAGCCCCCTCAAATATTTATTTTAATTCTGTTTTTAGTACTTGATATGTATTTATTTAGTATCTAATCTGATCTGATCTAATTTAGTATCTGAATAGTATAAAGTGGGACCCACTCAGCATAATATATTACGGCAAGCCGCAACGCTATTTTTCAGTGGGACCCATTTAATAACTAAAATATAGAATAGAATAGATTAGAATATATTTATTAGCAAAGAATAAGCAGTTACATAAAATATCATTAGGTGGTGTTGAGACAATAGGCAGCTTATTCTGCTATTACTAATTATAGCATGCAAAAATTTTTTTTTGGTGTTAAGTTTAAGGGTATGTGAGAAACTCCTTTACACTATAGTATGTTTTTTCTGTTCATATAAAGAATATACAACATAATGACGACACGAATGCCAGCGGAAGGAAGTTCGCAAAGAAACTGTCAACCTACATTTTATTTAATTCTAGGTACCACAATACAAGATTGGCAGCGAGAGTTTCCTGTTTCTCCTAGCAGTGTACCTGCTGATTAAGGTGCTTATAGTGTTTGCGGGGCAGCGCCTGCGCAATGAAGCCAGCCGCCTCAACACGGGTCTAGCTCGACTTAACTATTCATTAGTACCTAGTAAGTTCTTTACTTAATTTAAATTGAACTTGTTATCATAAAAAGCCGTGGTGGCCTAGTGGTTTGACCTATCGCCTCTCAAGGAGAGGGTCGTGGGTTCAAACCCCGGCTCGCACCTCTGAGTTTTTCGAAATTCATGTGCGGAATTACATTTGAAATTTACCACGAGTTTTGCGGCGAAGGAAAACATCGTGAGGAAACCTGCACACACCTGCGAAGCAATTCAATGGTGCGTGTGAAGTTCCCAATCCGCATTGGGCCCGCGTGGGAACTATGGCCCAAGCCCTCTCATTCTGAGAGGAGGCCTGTGCCCAGCAGTGGGACGTACATAGGCTGGAATGATGGAATGATGATGTTATCATAGTAAAACAGGAGAAGTATGTAAACTCACTTAACTGCCTACACCGGCGTGGACGCTTAGGGTTGTCGATGTCTATTTTAGATTAATTACCTACCGGCAAATAATTTAAGTACGAAAGTAAACTTAAAATATGTCTGTGTCTAGCCTAACAATAAATTTTATGCCGCTATATTATTATTATTAATCTAAATATTAAAATATTATTAATAAATTGATGATTGATGGTGATGGCGACTGTGTACATACTACTCAGATTTACCTACACATAATACTTTAACTATATTGTTTATAGGTTGGTAGGTGTATCTTTTATTTTTTCATGTGTTCATGCACGAAACTATTAAACTGCACTAATAAACTACTAATTTACAACTACTATGCTTAACACAAAAAAAAATGTAAGTAGGTACGAGTACGTGAACGTAAAAGGTGACCATCTCGCGAAACCAGTGCCCGGTGCCAAACGGCGCGCACACATTTCTGCCGCGGGATGTACTTTTACCCACCACCACTACCACCACCACCACCACCACCACCACACCACACCACACCAGTGATACAATCACTGTCTAGTTTGGGGCCGGCTGACACTGTATTTTATGTTATACTATTTCTGCCTCAATAAAACTTTTTCATATTTTTTTCTTTTTGTCTGAAGTGAACTTACTTCTCCTCTTTTACTGTGATGTTATGGTCAGAAGTCTTAAGCGCAAAACACACACGGGATGGGTGCGGGTCGGGAGTGCGGTAGCTCTATTTACTTGGCTGTATATGAACAACATCACACCGACGGCGGGTGCGAGGCGGGTCGTAGGCGGGTGGGATATTAATTAGTGGGTCAATCATACTATTGTCCTGTAATGCTTCCCAAACTTATTTTTACTGTGAGACTTTGCCATTTTTTTACGACGCCCGTCAACCCAGCCCCCAAAAAGTACTAGCCTAGCAAGCGGATTTAATGTAGCGATTACAAGTTTAATATGGATAAGACTACTACAAGTAAGTATTTTTATTTTTATCAAAAAAGGTGCGTATTAAATAGGATCAATTATGTTTGAGCTGTATTAAGTTAATTAGAATAAAATAGGTATTTTTCTTTACTTAAAGTAAAATTGAACTTAATTAGGTACTTATAAGATTACATTGCAGTAACTCGTTTATGATTTACGCTCTACAACAATTTAAATTTTTTTTTTCGATTTACGCTCTACAATACAGCAAATTCAAAGTATTTTTTAACTAAGACCACGTAGACAGATTAAGAACGTAACATTTTCGTCATGAAAATGGTCCACACACAATCTCTTTTATGCCAAAAACTAACCAAGTACTGGCTGTTTGAGTTTATCTAAGTCACTCGAAAGTTAATTAAAAATTTATACTTTTACTCCCTAGGGACAGTACTCACCTTATTCCCGCCCCGTAAGGCTATATTCACCTACTTTTAGAGCATGAGAAGTGAAATAGTTATTTGTGTCACAAGGGAGCAAAATGATGTAGCTACTTATTTACGGCGAGGGCGTAAGTACATTGAATCCAGAATTTAGCGAAGAATTCTACAATAGAATCCTGAGCGTAGCGAGGGATTCAAATGTTAACGCCCAAGGTGAAAATAATTTTGCTCTCGAGTGGCTCATACAACTTTCTACACCGAGCAAACAAACAACAAACACAAACTTACAAACTTGAAAAAAAAATCTAAATAAATTATTATATAACAACCACCATAGAAAATGGTGTGACTTTATAATTATCAACTTCAAAAATATTTAATTTGGAATAAAACACTTAGAAAGGGCTTGAAAAGAAAAGTTCCACTTTGCTTCCTCTCGCCAGGGAGGAAAAGTTAATTTTCTGAAGGAGAGGTGTGAAAAACATTTAATAAAACCCATCTCTATATCCAGGCAGCTGCGCTCACCAACTGCGTCGCATGGCAACGGATCTAAGCCGCGAGTTGCGCGTACGGCCGTTGCGCGTGCGCCTGCTCGCCTCGCTAGTCGTGCAGATGTCGCTGCTGGTACAAATCTTCTCCATCGTGCTAACCTACACTATCACATTACTGCAGTTCAACCATGTCATTTAATCAGGGCTGCCAGATTGTATAATTGGATACAAAAACTGTATAATTAGGTGGCTGAATGTATCCTCTTTGTATCCTGCACTCTCATGTATAATTGGATACAGGAAGCCTCAGTTATATTATCAACATGAAACTCACATCCAAAAAGATTTTTTTTTTCTATGTCTCTGTGCCTCAATGGCTCTGAGGCTCTACTCCGAATTTTGAAAATCGAAGTTCGTATCGTACCATCCCTCTCGCTCTCGTATTAAATAGCATAAGTAAGTGTCAGAGGGATCGAACGACACAAATTTCGATTTTCGAATTGTTTGTATCCTGATAGTCAATTTTGTATAATTTTAGAAACTTGGCCGAATAATTGTAAAATATCTACTGGCAGCACTGCATGTAATTTACGCAATACAATAATGAAAATCGGTTGCCGGGTGATATCAGGCAGGCACAGTCGGATGCCAGCTTGCGGAATCGCTTAAGGGCGCACTGGCTTGACAGTTCATCGTAAAATCTTAAGGGAGGCAGTGTTGTGTGCTCTTTTTTGTGTATATGTGGTATATATGCATATATGTACTTTGCATGTAGTTTGTCTTGATATGTATTAGTTTATTGACTTTATTATTATGTATTAGTGTGTACCTATATATGTATGTGTATTTATATTGAATTTTTAAGTTAATTTAAATTTGAGTTCTTTGACCTTTTCATTGTACTTGTAGTGTCTACTCTTGTGTCAATCGTTCAAAGCTTAACTGGATAAGTTCGCCTTTGTACATCTTATTATCCTGTGTTCTGTTATTTTCATGTGTTTTTATGTACAATAAAGAGTTTTACAATACAATACAAAATACAAACTGAGACATGGATGTACAGAAAAACCAGAAAAATAAACCAGCGCTGGGAATCGAAACCAGGTCCTCAGCAATCCGTGCTGCGTGCTAATTTAACCCCTACAACATCGCTGGACAGGAGTCTAGACACAAATTTCTCCTAGCATACATATCACATATTATGTTACATAACTCCTAATATGCATACAAATGTAAGTTAAGATACTTTTCTAATAATAGGTTAGTTATACAGGTAAGTTTTGCACAGTATTAATAAAAGTGTTTAGAGTGTTTCATTTCGCCAACAAACTGTCATGCAGTTTGGCGAAAAAATGTGTTCATGTATACACTTTGTAATTGTTAAAATTAAATAAATAAAAATTAAAAAAAAATCAGGTTGTTTTTTTTTTCTACTACGCTACTTAAGCAGCAGCACTCATCGAGAGACGGATGGATCTTTCGGAACTAACCGCTCACCCCAGACAAGAGATGTCGCTACTAAGCAATCAAATTATGATTGTTTTTTGCAGTCTTTTTTTCTTTTTTGTAACAAATTTGGAGTTGAAATAAAAAATACAAAAAGACTTTTTTCTTGAAGTCGGTTAAAAATGCAAACTTAACAATGCCTTTAATTTCAAAAAAGAACACAGCACTGGAGGAAACGACTTCAAACGCCTCCAAATAAAATGGTTTTTGTCATCTGTTTGTTTTAATAATTTGATCAATCATTTTGTTTTCAGTTCATTTGTTTATTCTCACATTTGCACCGAATCTTGCCGTTGCAATTTGTGGTTTATGATCCATACAAATTTCCTATTCTGCCTTCCTTGCGTTTTTTAGACAGACCAGTTTTAGCTCACGCTGGTAATGTATTGTATTTTAAAACAAATACATTTCACGTTCCATCTATCACCCGTTATTACGGGTGTGGAGCATACAATACAATGCTGAAATCTTTCGGCGAGCATTTGAAATGGAAATAGACGGCTGATCGATCTGAGACGAAGGCCGACAGCGAATGCCGACAGATGGACGAGCGCCGAGATGGGAGCGAGCGGGCTGGGCAAATAAACAGGAGTGAGGCGTGGTTGTAGTTACAGCGGATTTAGTTTTTAGAAAGCAAAGAGATTTATTCTGGTTCCGTCAATACCTCCAGTAATAAAACCACAGATATAGATTACAGTAGATTACTCAAAAGCATCTACTTCGCGTGTCTGAACCCCGACCAAACGTCGGGGTTGACCCCATACATAGACTAACCGCTAACTGACTAATCACGACTAGTGGCTGACTCGAGCCCCACGGCGCGGGCGGGCGGCGCATTTGAATCGATTTTGCGCGTACATCGGGGAATTTACATCAATAATTTGCTCTTAGACATCACAAAAATCACAATAGATATAAAAAAGTGACACGGTTAGTTTTCATACAGATTGAGGTATTTGCGTTATCTAGTGTAATTTATATCTGTGAATAAAACTAAAGGTAGTACTAATAAATTAATAGAACTACTACGGTAGTACTATTATTTATTCTGTGCTAAAACTAACAATATAACCAAATCATGTGGTGAAATGAAAGGACACCAAAAAAGAGCTACAGACAATACGAAGTTGTGATAATCTTGCAAAAACGAACGATTGGCAGAAGGTTTGCCCGCAAAGTAATAAGCGTGGGAAGAAATAAAAAAATTCTTATATTAATTCTTAGTATTAAGTATACGTTAAAATAATATGTACAGTACACAAGCAACAACAAAAGTACAGACAAAAAATACTTACATATTTTTTAACAAAAACTTATTACGAGTATTTACTACTTAGTTGTAAGTGTTCCACATCTAAAACCACATCTTCCCTACTATCAGGCGCAATCGTGCGTATGCGCATACCGATTATACATTTTGTTCTTCACAGTGGCTATCATTTATTGAAATTAAAAATATACTACAGTAACTCAGGTGCCGCCAACGGCTGAGTAGGGCTCTAGATCAAAGACGAAGGCTGTCAGCGAACGCTGCCGGATGGCAGTGATGAGTTTGATTGGTTAATTCCTGTTGAAGACTGAAGAGGAGTTCACGTAACTCCTGAATTAAACTATCAGCAATAAGTCAAATATCTACCGTAGTATAACTAGAATTAAGATTAACTTTAAGTGGTCAAATTTGCCTTTCACTTTTACTTCGATATCTGCTATGTAATGACACATTAAAAGTCTAGTTTTTCGCAAAATTATGCTTTTTTATTGAAGTCCATCGATTAACTCCCATTATATGGCTTTTTTATTGAAGTCCATCGATTAACTCCCATTATATGGTCCTTCGAGCCGGATTGAAGAATAAGAAAAATATAATTAATTAAAAGAAGAGATAATTAAGTACCGGCCAGTTAAAAGTTATTTGCACCTGGCGGCACCCGAGTACTTGAGAGTCTATGAGCTTCAGGAACCTATTATAAAATTAACAACAATGAGAATTTGTTAAAGAACAGTATAAGCTTCATTTTGTTGACTGCACTTGCATTGTCCTCCAAACTACATGTTTGTGCCAAGTTTCAAGTTAATGCCGTAAGCTTTTGGAGTTCCGTCCTGCGGAGACGTTCCTGGTCGAAACAGCAGAATTTCACTACCAAATGATTGTATCGTAACCAATCCTCTATAACATACTCGTACCAAGAAGAGGTTGAAAAATGGTTCGGAAATGAATATTCAATTTAGTTACTTACGTAGGTACAATTAAGGGCAAAGATATCGACACGGCCAAAGTTGCAAAAATATGTTTACACGGCCTTAATGTTAAGTGCATAAAGTCGTGTGTACATATTTTTGCAACTTTGGCCGTGGCGATATCGTTGCCCTTGACTGTACAGAGAAGGAGCTGGTCTTATTTTTCTGGTTTTTCTATACTTACATCTATATTTTCGATAGGGGTTGTATGGGATAACCGTAAAAGGAACAAAAATTTGGAGTTGAAATAAAAAATACAAAAAGATTCCAAAAACCAATCTTAATGAATTTTATGTTATTTTAATTTAAGGTGTTATTTAATTCAATTTCATTTAGATTCATTTAATCCATGTTTTTATTCAATTTATTCTATTGATTTATTATTTGATTGTGCAATAAATTTCATTTCATTTCATCAAATCACCCTACCGGGAGCTTCAGCATAAACTCGTTTTTTTTTTATTTGTCTGGTAGGTAAACGAGCAAGTGGGTCTCCTGGTGGTAAGAGATCACCACCGCCCATAAAGATCTGCAACACCAGGGGTATTGCAGATGCGTTGCCAACCTAGAGGCCTAAGTTGGAATACCTCAAGTGCCAGTAATTTCACCGGCTGTCTTACTCTCCGCGCCGAAACACAACAGTGCAAGCACTGCTGCTTCACGGCAGGATTAGCAAGCAAGATGGTGGTAGCAATCCGGGCGGACCTTGCACAAGGTCCTAACACCTGAAAAAACTCTTGCACTCGTGAAAATAACTCTTGCACTCGTCCTCAACACTGTCAAACGGCATTAGCTGGTATCACCGGTGGGCATTTATCATACTCAGCCGCAGCGTACTAAATATACAAACCCACCCGGCTTATCTTACTGGCGGACTTAGGAATGACCTTAACTTGTCAGAAGCAATCCATACGCTCGGTTAAATATAGCCCGTTTGTTAGGGGACGAACTAACTACCACCGATGACTATTGCTGATCTGAAGTATTATTACCTATTATATATGTCGGCCAGATCACGAAATTCCTACGCATATCGTGAAATGGCGCCACTTGATACTTTTTATTTCGGTAGAGGGCACCACCGCGGGATAACCTAGGTCCGCGGAGGCGAAGTCGCGGGCATAAGCTAGTACAGTTTAAGTGTCAGAGGGACCGCACGACACGAATTTCGAGTTTCGAGTTTCGTAGTAGCCCTACAGTTTCAGAAAGCAACCTCTCAGTCTCTTACTCATGCTCCGTGTAAATATGTCACTTGCTCAGTTTTTGCTCATTGTATTTTTATTTTAGCTATTAAAATATAACTTTATTGAAATATCATTGACATTATGAATGATCGGACTCACGTAATAGCAATATTGCGTACATGACTCTAAAGTTAGGTAATTAAAAGTTAGTTAATTTCTTCGCATTACTCGCAGATACATTTGAATTTCTGGAGATACTCGTAACAATTTACACATACTTTCAAAACGTAGAGTTTTGACTCTTCACATGTTTTAAACTACACTTTCCCAAATAAAAACTTGAATTTACATCTATTGAAAGTAAAAGGTCTTTTGTGAGTGTCACTTTAGTAAGTCCATTAATTTTATAAATTCATGTAAATGGTCGAACGAAAGACATCAAAGTGGTATCGAGGCAGCTTTTGCCAAAAAAAATATAGATTCTGTGCAACTAACAATACCTTTAAGACTGAGTGAGTACAGTAAGAATATCACAGTACCTAAGCTAACATTTTTAGGTACTACCACAAAAGAAAGGGTTATGATAGCAGTCTCGTCATATAAGTAATGCGAGTAATACATTCGTTCATTCATTCATTTGCAACGCATTGGAGTTAATAAAAGTCGTCTGGTTTGAATAGATTGATGAGGTGTTCTTCAATTTAAAAAACAATCGTAAGAAGCATGCGTGGAATATAACGTTTTAATCTTTCGTGATTCTCACTCATAGTCAAAATACCATAACGGGACTTATCACGCTATTTTACACAAGTAATATTTACCTCGACGTTTCGGCAACATTACAGTTGCCGTGGTCACGAGTAGACTGATCGGACGTTGTTGGTGTTGTGTGTCGGTGTGATGGGGGTGACTAATAAAAATGACCAAGTGCGGGTACACTGTAAAGCAAAATACTTGATTTTTATAGCGTGACAGGTAACGTCAGTTGTGTTCTAGAATGACGGACAGCAGTAAGTATTTGATTTTTATGAAAACAGGAAAATTCAAAAACATCATTATTTTTTAAAGTAGCTTAACTTAGGTCTATGTTTATATTCTTTGCTCGTATTACGGGCCACACCCGATATTAATTTAGACCTTAGACTCTTTTTTCTTTTTTTTATTCGACTGGATGGCAAACGAGCAAGTGGGTCTCCTGGTGGTAAGAGATCACCAAAACATCTGCAACACCAGGGGTATTGCAGATGCATTGCCAACCTAGAGGACTTCTTTGTTTTTTAGACTTTAGATCTGTACTTTTTGTATTTACAAAATTTAATTTTCAACACTTTCATTTTTTAAGCAGTAACAAATTACATTAAATCATTACAAATTATTACGGCAAAATTAAATAAATCAAAACTTAAATTAATAATTAATAAAAAAAATACCAAGAAATCTAAAAAAAGAATGAAAAAAAGAATAAATCACAAAATTATATAAAGGTAATAATTTTTGTATTTTATTTTATGATAATTATTGTAAAAACTTAAACTAAGAATGTACCTAAATAAATAAAAGGAATAATAATGTATACTAACATAGTCAAGTAAGTGCAATGTACTAACAATTATATGGATCAGCTGGCCTGAAAGATAGTTTTTGTTTCTTTATCTGTTTGCATAAAGAACTTTCCATGAACTTAATCATGTACGACACCTCTTAATTTTTTATGAGTCTTCATAGCGGTTTGATTGTAATACTATTGATTTTCGACTGTGTTAGATGATGTCTATATAATTTCGTTTGCGATTTATTCAGTAGCGAAGCTTTTAGTTGGTACATTACAAAAAAGGGATTCCTAGGGTCTAGTAGGTACAAAGATAATAAAATAAGGTTGGTTGAAGTCACCAATTATTGTAAGGAAAAGGGCTAGTAAACTAATTTAAACGTAATTAAATAATAACCTTTGATAAAAGCGTTTTATTTCTAAAAAACAGAGTTATTCATCAATTAAATTCTCAATGTATTTTACTAAATCAGAAAATCTTAAAGTATTACATATGTTTACTGAATACGAAGTTAAATTTTAAACGTTAGTTTGGTGTGTTAATTATATCCATTAATTAAATCAAATTGTAATTTTAAAATTATTTTACATTCAATTGAATATTTTTGATGTCAAATGGAAAGCACAGATGTGGCCACATGTGTAGCTTTGGTTTAATAACAGCCTTATTAATTTTATTAGTATTGACGATTTAGGATTTTTCTTTAAATTACTACGATACTAAAATGGCAAGTTTAGATTTTAATATCTGCCTATTGCTTATTTATTCTATTATCCTGGGTATTCATCAGATCTCCACTGTCGCACTTCCGGCATTTTCGACCTCCATTACGCAACGCACAAGCTAACGCACGCAAGCTCTAGTTAACAAAATCATCAGCCAATCTGCTGATAACCTTGATATTGATTACCTGGATGATGCCAAAACAGCTTGGTTGTCTGTCCCTACACCCAGTTACCCATATCATTCATTACCGTAGTTACGTAGTTATTGAATATATATAATATATTTAATTTTGACTGTGGAAGCATTCTACACTTCCACTGAACGTAGATATAGTTAGTTTTTAGTTTTGTTACTAAGGGGCCCCATACATCCCTGTATTATTATTATATATTTTTTTTGCAATTTTTTGTTTAATTGTTTACTTAGTCCAGTAACTTTATACATCGGTAGTATGCGTCAAATCCGGTATAGTTCTGAATTTTTGCACACTTGTTGCCCTAATGAATAATCCAAGTTTGTGACCTCGAGCGCCGAACGCAACTTTGTAAAAATCGAAAAAACCGCGAAAAAAACGATTTTTTTTTCAAATTTTGGCGATTATAACCCTAAAGAACTAGTGTTTGAAAAAACTTTCTTAAAACGTTTTAAAGAAGACTAAATTTGCTACAATATGATACTAGAATTGTCTCTGTGGACCTAATAGTTTCCAAGATTAAGCCTTTCAAAGTTTATCATTTTTACGAACTTCGCAATTAAAAGAGCTTTCATTATCAATATCACTATTGAGGTCTCTATCAAAACTAAGCCAGGGTTGAATTTTATCCATAGCTACTACATTTTCATAGCGACGGCCCTGTTTTCGGGTTAAAGGGGTATCCTCTATGAGAAAACGGTCGTTGGGGAGTATCTTTTTTATGCGATAAGGACCTTGGTACTTGTTAACTAGTTTTTGTGACTTACCGTCGTGTGGGACTTGCCTCTCTACGCGTACCAAGTCACCCTCCTTGTAAGTTTTACCTGGTTTGCGAGCTTTGTTAAATCTTAATATATCTTTTTCTTGTTGCTTATCTATCTTTTCTTTTGCCTGTTCCCTAGCATCATTTAACTCATCTGAACTCACGACATTCAAAGTATCACTTATGACGGAATTTAGTATACCTTGCGAATTGCTCGTGATATTGAATCCAAACAAAAGTTCGGATGGAGTTTTTTGAGTAGTTTTATGAGTTGTTGTGTTGAGGCCTACCTGAATTTCTGCAACATACTCGTCCCAGTTTTTCTCGTCATCTCCGTGCGAAGAAGTAGATAAAGCATTGAGGATAGTCTTGTTAAATCTCTCCACCTGGCCATTAGCACGTGGTGTTGCGACCGCATTTTCGATGTGCTTAATGCCAAATGAAGAGACAAATTCTTTAAATGTCTTACTAGTGAAGCTAGTTCCCTTATCCGTGATTAAGCGGGAAGGAACCCCAAAATATTGCCGATTTCGTATTTTTGACAGGGGTTATGTTGGCATACTTTGTGAAACCATCTATTATTACTAGTAAATAGCAGTTACCCTTTTTGCTTCTTACGAATGGCCCCAAGTGGTCCGCGTGGATGGTGTGAAAGGGAACGCTAACCTTTTCTATAGGATGCAGTTCGCCTTCACGTCTGCCGCCGGGCGTTTTATGGTGTGCACACTCCAGACAGGAGCTTACATATTTTTTTACAAAACGTCGCATTTTGGCGAACCAATAATGTTTCTGGATTCTCTGCAGCGTCTTGTCAAAACCGCAATGTCCGACATCATCATGGTTTTTCTGTAGTATTTGCCAGCGAACGCTTTTTGGTACCAGCCACTTCATTTCGTCATTAACAATGCGGTAGACTCTTCCATTTTTAAGTTTATAATTTTTAACGATATCCAGAACTTGCTCAGAGTTCGGATCGCTAAGAACTTCTTTTATTATTTTGATCTCTGCATCTGCACATTGGACCGTAGTGATCCAGTCTTGGTCGATCTCTTCGGCTGTAAGTACGTCAAGAACGTGACTTTCTGGTGCACCTTCGTCAACAGGGTTGCGGCTCAGTGCATCTGCATGCAGCATACGTATACCAGGGCGGTATTCGATGGTGCAGTCGTATTCTTGTATTTGTACCCACCAACGAGCGACTCTTGGGATAACGTCGCGCTTGGTCAGAGTATATCTGAGGGCATTACAGTCAGTAAAGATTTTAAACGATATCCCAACCAGATATACTCTGAAACGATTCAGCGACGCGACAACTGCAAGAGTCTCCTGTTCATAGGAATGGAGTTTGCGCTCCTCGGGGGTAGTCTTACGACTAAAATAGGAAACAGGTTGGAAAACCCCATTCACGTTAGCCTGAAGAAGTATTCCCGCAACACCGTCCTTGCTCGCATCTGTGTGTAGTTGGGTGTCTGACTTTGGATCATAGAGCGCTAAAAGTGGTCTCTGAGTCAGTAGACTTTTTATATTATCAAAAGCGTTCTTTTGAGCCTCTCCCCATGCCCATTTAGCATCTTTCCGTAATAGATCTGTCAGAGGGGATGTTATAAGGGCGTAGCCTTTAATGAAACGCCGGAAAAATCCTGACAGTCCAAGGAACTGTCTAACTTCGTGTTGATTACTCGGGGTACGGAATTTTGAAACTGCGTCTGTTTTTCTAGATCCAGGACGGATCCCTTCAGCGCTTACCTCGAAACCCAGAAAATCAACTTGATTTTGAAAGAAGTTGCACTTACTTAGTTTAAGCGTGACACCTCCTTCCTTGAGCAACCGCAAAACATCTTCCAGCCTTTGTAACCCCTCAGTGAAATCTTTCGCTGGAATTAAAATGTCGTCCATATAGACAATAGCGAACTTTATTTTAGCATCAGACAAAATCTTGTTTATCGTTCTCTGAAACACGGACGGTGCATTCACCAGTCCGAACGGCATTCTGTTATATTCGTACTGTCCGTCAGGGGTTACGAAGGCTGTCTTATGTCGCGATTCTTCCGCAATAGGAATCTGGTAATATCCGGATGCCAAATCTAAGGATGTAAATAAGGTATTCCCGGCTAGTTGGTCCAATTGATCCTCGACTCTGGGGAGGGGGTAATGATCTTTTTTTGTTTTACGATTTAAGGCCCTGTAGTCAACACACAGGCGTTTGTCCCCGGTTTTTTTTTGGACTAAGACAATAGGGCTCGCGTATGGCGAGGAAGATTCCCTCACAATCCCATTATCGAGCATTTCTTGGACCATGCCTCTTACCAACGTCCTTTCAGCGTATGACATGCGGTAAGGACGATAGACCACAGGCTGTGAGTCCTCGAGTTCGATAGTCATTTCAGTTACCTTTGTGAAGCCGAGATCATCGAGGCCTTTAGAAAAGCAATCGCCGTACTCTGACAAAAGTTTTTGAAGTCTTAAACGCTCATTATCGCTCATGCCTTCACCGCAGTTCACCGTTTCGTCGACCTCATTTTCTTTGAACATGATGCTACAACAGTCAAATGTAATATTGCTACCTTGTTTAAAAATAGCGCGCGTCAGCAAAAACCCTTTTTCGAGGTTGATTATCTCGGGTGATGTATTCAGAACCAGAACCGTGCTAACGCCGTGACTTATGTCGTATTGTCCTGGGAGCAGGAAGTATTCTTTACCTTCAGGGCCCCGCAGTGACCCGTTAACGAGGATAGTGCCAGTGTCGAGAGACGCAGACTCCACTGAGACAGGTGTCAAAGCTCTACATGGTAAGGCGACCTCTTTACGTACCTTTATGTGTGCCTTCTCGTTGGTAGTCCGTCGAAATATAAGTTCCTTTGGAGTCTTTGTTATCACGATGTCTGGCTTTTCTGTAAAAGTGTGACCTAGTAACACTGGTTGATTAATCACAAAGTCTTCAACTACGTACAAACTAATTAATTCTCTAATACCCTGAACCTCAACGTTGGTTGATATTAAACCTATAGGTGTCACTAGGTTTCCTCCTATGCCTCTCAGCACTGGCAAGTCTACAGATTTTTCAATATCAATATTCAGTTGTTGTGCTATACTTATTTTTATAAGTGAGCACTGACTGCCAAGATCAACATGACACTTAACCGTCGAGTCACCGACCTTGACGTCCATTATGTACTTATTGTTCTCGTCATTCATGTGTAACTCGGCTACTTGCTTTTCTACTCGTTCTTTACTCTTCCCTTCGTCCTTTGTCTGAGGTTTGTTTGACCTTTTGAAACAGTAATCTACTAAATGGCCCATTTTCTCACAATGTGTACATTTTACAGCAGGCTTTTCACATTTTGAACTACGATGTCCCGCCTCGTTACAATTATAGCATTTGATACCAGCATTGGTATTGTCCCTTATGATGTTGGTATTTTCCTTTAACGTGCTGGAACGCGTGAAATTTTGCCTTCGGCCATTAAAACGAGGTATATGAGATGAGTCTAGATGATCTCGATCCCTATTTTGCCCTACCTTGACAGTTTTAAAATATTTTAAGACCTGTTCAGGTTCAGGGAATTGGGCCGCTTGTGCACCTACTCGTATCGCACGATCATCTACACCGCCAAGGATGCAATCCACTGCCTGCCTACCATATAACTTACACCTATTTAATAAGTTAACCTTCGCATAATAGTATTGCTCAAGTGACTCGCCATATTTTACTCTTTTAGATAGCATTTCTGTAAGGAGTTCGCAATAGTCCTCGCGACAGGGGAACGATTCTATTAATTTATTTTTCCATTCGGTCCATGTTAATAATACACTTGGTAGACCTTGATACCAGGTCTTAGCAACGCCTGTAAGTTTGGGAAGAGCATAATGAATCGTTTCCCTGTCGTCCCACTGATATATGGTCGCGCACTCTTCTACTTTTGTAAGCCAAGTCAGAACAGTCTGTTCCTTGGACATAGGGTCAAACTCAGGGATAACATTAGTATTGAAAGTGAGTCTCGGTTTATCAGATTTCTTAAATTGTTTCAGAATGTCAAGAAACTTATCTAAAACAGCAGATTCACGGTTATCTGAATTACGGTTATCTGAATTGGAGAACCTAGAAAGTTTTCTACTACTACGATAATGCTCACCAGAGTCCTCCGAAGAACTGTGTCGTCTCCTGCGGTTGCTGTTCTGACGTTGTTCGGGTCGCGAGTGCCTCCTTGTCCCGTCGTTCCACTGGGGTCTAGCCGCACCTTGCTGGACGCCTTGCCTCTGTTCCCAACCAGATATCCTTGGGCTTCGACTTCCTGAATTGGACAGTCTCGAACTTTTTCTGGTATTATGATGATAACGCTCACCAGAGTCATCCGCAGAGCTGGATAGTCTCCTGCGGCTGCTGCTTTGACGTTGTTCGGACCGGGCGTGTCTCCTTGCGTCACTTTCGTTGTACCACTGGGGACTAGCTACGCATTGCCTCACGCCTTGCCGCTGTTCCTGAACAGTAATTATTGGGCTGTTGCCGCCGGCATCTCTAAAATCCTGGCGCCGTGACCTGGGCGTTTCTTTAGAGGTATGGTACAAACCCCGGCCCTGTGACCTGGGCGCTCCTGGGTTGAGACCTTCAGAACCCTGGCCCTGTGACCTGGGCGCTCCTGGGCTGGTGTTTTCAAGACCCCGGCCCTGTGACCTGGGCGCTCCTGGGTTGCAACCTCCAAAACCCTGGCCCTATGACCTGGGCGCTCCTGGGCTGGTATTTTCTAGACCCTGGCCCTGTGACCTGGGCTCTCCTGGGTCGTCCGTCTCCATATCTCAATCTGAAACTTCGAATTGTCAAGCTTAGAAACAATGCGATTGCGAACTAGTGTTTGGGTAGGGCTGGTGCTCATGGCTACTATCGACTCTACATGACTCTACATATCGACTCTACATGACTCTACATATAGACTCTACATGACTCTACATATAGACTCTACATGACTCTACATATAGACTCTACATGACTCTACATATAGACTACATGACTCTACATGACTCTACATATAGACTCTACATGACTCTACATATAGACTCTACATGACTCTACATATAGACTCTACATGACTCTACATATAGACTCTACATTACTCTACATATAGACTACATGACTCTACATGACTCTACATATAGATTCTACATGACTCTACATATGGCAAGCGACTAGTTGTCCGTAACGGTAAATACAGTTTGAACATTACAAGTAACGAACTAACAGGTCACATATGTTCATCTCCCAGGGGGTGCCCGTGGCAAGATAAACATATTATGTGATTAACCGTATAAACCTCCGGAATGTCTCCGTAACGGAAGATACAGTTTAAACACAAAGTAAAGAAACAACAGGTCACATATGTTCATCTCCAAGGGAGTGCCCGTGGCAAGATAAACATATGTGATTAACCGTATAAACCTCCGGAATGTCTCCGTAACGGAAGATACAGTTTATTACACAAAGTAAAGAACCAACAGGTCACATATGTTCATCTCCAAGGGAGTGCCCGTGGCAAGATAAACATATGTGATTAACCGTATAAACCTCCGGAATATCTCCGTAACGGAAGATACAGTTTATCATGGCTATACAAACTACCCAAAACACTTTTTCAAATCACCTAATCCACTACCTCCTCAAAAAAAAAAAAAAAAAAAATCGTACTTACACTTTAGTATGGCGTGGCAAGAATCCTATCGATTCTTGTCTATCCCACTTCTGAAACTGTGGGAGTTAGTTTCAGAAGTCAAACAGCCGAAGTATTGTTTCACAAAATTTATTATTTAAATAGTATTGGTATCAGCGTTACACCTTATTTTACGTCTACACTCTTCAACTGCCCGTTCAGTAATGATCTTTTCTCTGCTTCTCCCTCCCAACTATCACTCGGTAGTCGTTAAAATGGCGCGCTATGGTTTTAGTCAAACAACTGCTATACTCATGACTTCCGAGAGATAGTTGAGTGGTTTACCTTATTAATTCACGTAATATTATATCATTTGTTTAACAATATTATATCAGTGTTTTACAATAAGTTTAAGATATTAATCATTTAATCAATTAAAGATCAAACATCCAATAATTGCTATAAAAACAAATACAGATGGCGCTCTGCGCTTACAACCAAGACAACTACTATATTTAAGATTTTAAAGAAATATTCAAGTGACTTAAAGTTAGATTAAGTATATTATATTTTATATTACATTATATAAATCATTATATTATTATAAATCTTACAACGTATTATATAAATATAAATAATAAGCTAACAATCCTACATTACTTTTTCCACGTTCAATACACTGGCTGCCTTTATGTTAGGATTCTACAACGCCGATAGTTTCAAGGAGTTTAATTTTAAAATCAACGCTGTTCAAAGGCTTTTTGAAAATGACTTATTGTATCGGAAATTCGTAAAAAAACAACGACTACGATTTTATATCGACTTGTTTATTTACATTGTTTTCATGGTCGGAATAACTATCCCATTTAATTTCCTTGCCAATTTATATGCTGGAGCACTCACGTATGAGACAACTGGACGAACTGGGACATTATCCTTATGAATTTTAGGCAATCCATACAGAATTGGTGCCTGCGGATTCATAGGTATAACAAAATTCTTCTGTTGTTCGGTTTCAAAGGTAAACTGAGATTCTTTGACAAGCTTCTTTAATTCATTGTGAAATACTATTGTAGGGTCCTTTTGTACAACTGTGAAGCCGTCTCCCTGAATAATATCTAAAACTTTTTGATTATATTGGCTTCGTTCTAAAATAACAATACAATTACCCTTATCAGCCTTCGAAACAACCAAATCACTGTCATGCACTTTACGTTGAACGGATCGCAAAGAATGTAATTCCGTTACATTGGCAACACACTCTGTAATATTTGTATTTTTAAGTGTATTTGCCACCAAAACTTTTGTCTCTAAATCACCTCTGTTACTTACAATTGCAACTTCTGAATCTACCGCCAAACATTCCATTATTTTCTGATTTAATTTAGTGGGTAGATTATACTTCAAACCTTTTTCTAATAATTTATTCTCACCGTCCAAAAATTCCACATTAGTAAGATTTTTAACGCGAGGGTAGAAAGTATGACCGTTACTAATTTGCCGGTTGTTATTGTTGAAAACAGTAAAAGAATCTGATCGACGTCCCGTAAGCCAACGCAACTTTTTACATTGAGTTAAATACTTTTTATGAGCGTCTACCGAAGCAAACAATCGGGCTTTTTCATCCAAACAATCGAACTCAATTTTATGTAATTTATGAGTAAGTTCAGACTGCAATATCTTTAGATGTAATTTTAAATTATCTCTAACACGAAACCAACTACGCGACTCCTCATTTAACCAAATTTTCTTAGCCCTTTCCATTGCGATTTTAGCAGCTATACTGGTATTATAACAACGGAATTGAATATAATTAGGTACAACATTCAATCGTTTACATTGTTGATTGAACCAAATATTTTGAACAGCTAGACGGTGTTGCTTAGTTAATTTAAGATATAAACGTGCCTGCACGGCTACGCATGCCGATTTTAAATAATTTATTGAATCAGGCGTTACTTAGCGGAGGTCCATATCAATGAACTAAAATAATTTCTTTGCTCACCCGCGACCTTAAGATAGCTAAGTCTATGCAAATTATGCGTGTTCATGCAGTTCCTCCACCTCCACACTGTACGAACACACACAAACCACACAAACCCATCTATCACCACCACCACAACTCACTGACGCGTTTCGAACTCAACCAGAGCTCATCCTCAGAGTGACACAACCGTACACCATGCTACCAGTTGTTAGACTAACAAACCACCACCACTGTTTTAATTTGTCAAACAAAACAAAAAATTACCCGCAAAATATTAATAAATTTTAAATGTGATACAAAACTACCTTGATTTTTTAATTTTATTTATTTATTGTCAAGGCATGTTTAATAACTACCGTTGCTAAAATTAGACCCAAGCCGTAGCAAGGGAGATGACACTAAATTTATTTGCTCATTAATAATAGACCCCATACTATTGTACCTAATTATCTCCATACATTCTAACACATCAAGACGAAACCCCTTGTCACAGTAATGTAACACTTCATACGAATCTGAGTCCGATATAGAATGATTTAATTCCAACAGATGCTTGGCAAAATTAGATCTATCAGGATGCCCGTTCCTATATGCCGATACATGCTCCTTAAACCTAGTATTAAAACTGCGCCCGGTCTGACCTACATATACTTTACTGCAGTCATTACAAGTGAGCTTGTATACACCCGATTTAGTTCCTTTATCCATCTTCTCTTTGTGGTTACAAAGTTTAGAGTACAAAGAGTTGTTAGTTTTAAAGGCTACATTAACATTGTTAGATTTTAAAATGTCATAAATTCTATCAGACAAACGACCAACATATGAAATACTACACCTATATTTGTTAGAAGACTGAGGAGGCAACCCGGCGTGAAGCATGCTATTCACTATCCGTGCTTGCTTCCTCCTAACCAAACCATCTACCATCGATTTCGTATAGCCATTTGACGTTGCTATCTGATAAATAGTATTTAACTCTGAATCAAAATTTACCTTAGAAAGAGGTACAGTTAATAATCTATGTACATAACAATGAAAGGCTGCTAACTTATGCTGCCACGGATGATTAGATGATGCTGGTATCACAGCATCTGTGTATGTGGTTTTACGATAAATTTTAAATTGTAGTTTATTGTTTGATCTCGTAATTGTTAAATCTAAAAAATTAAGCGAAAAATTTCCTTCTTCTCTTTTAAATTTTATTTTTACATGTTTGTTATTGATATTATCCACAAATAAATCAAGCTGCCTCCTACTTCCCCTCCAACACAGAATTAAATCATCAACATACCTATAATAATACACAATATTATTATTTCCTACAATATACTGATTTTCAAAGTAATCCATAAAAATGTCTGCCATTAATGGACTCAAAGGTGACCCCATTGCTAAACCATCACTTTGTAAATAATAATGTCCATTAAACCGGAAATAATTTTGCTTCATGCATAATGTTACCAAATTAATTAATTCACAAACCTCCCCCGGATGTAAACGCTTCCTTTCCAAATGGTTTTTAAGAATAACCAATGTCTCACTATATGGTACATTAGTAAATAAACTATCTACATCTAAAGAAAGCAATGTTGCGTTGGGCGGTATGCTGATATCTTTAATTTTACTAACTAAATCCGAACTGTTTTTCAAACTGTATAATGGGTTAAAAGAAGATTTTACACGAATAACACTATTTAATTTCCTTGCCAATTTATATGCTTACATTATCCTTATGAATTTTAGGCAATCCATACAGAATTGGTGCCTGCGGATTCATAGGTATAACAAAATTCTTCTGTTGTTCGGTTTCAAAGGTAAACTGAGATTCTTTGACAAGCTTCTTTAATTCATTGTGAAATACTATTGTAGGGTCTTTTTGTACAACTGTGAAGCCGTCTCCCTGAATAATATCTAAAACTTTTTGATTATATTGGCTTCGTTCTAAAATAACAATACAATTACCCTTATCAGCCTTCGAAACAACCAAATCATTGTCATGCACTTTACGTTGAACGGATCGCAAAGAATGTAATTCCGTTACATTGGCAACACACTCTGTAATATTTGTATTTTTAAGTGTATTTGCCACCAAAACTTTTGTCTCTAAATCACCTCTGTTACTTACAATTGCAACTTCTGAATCTACCGCCAAACCTTCCATTATTTTCTGATTTAATTTAGTGGGTAGATTATACTTCAAACCTTTTTCTAATAATTTATTCTCACCGTCCAAAAATTCCACATTAGTAAGATTTTTAACGCGAGGGTAGAAAGTATGACCGTTACTAATTTGCCGGTTGTTATTGTTGAAAACAGTAAAAGAATCTGATCGACGTCCCGTAAGCCAACGCAACTTTTTACATTGAGTTAAATACTTACCCATCACAACTATCCCATACATTTTAAATTTTTACACATAAACCATGCCCATAACCATAACAATAGGTGTGACTTTGGAATTATTTCAGAAATACAGATTTCTAATTGAAAATTTCATTTTCTCCCAATTAATTTGGATTATAATTAAGCTTTTGGTATTTATAAACAAGTCCGTGGTAATGAACATAGACAAAATGAGACAGGGGAAAGACGCGGTAGTCAATAAGAAAATTCGAGGAATTCGGGCTAATATAGACAAGTGGAATTCCGCAAGTCAGCATTTAGAAGCTGCTAGTGATCGCCTCAAAGATTGCTTCGGAGTTCAGGTAAAACATTTTGTTGATTCTTTTTGCTTTCGAATAATGGGCACATCGGTGCATAACCATAGGTGGGTCGTTTGCAGAAAATATGCACCTTTAGTTTTTTCTCACAAGAAAAAATATGTCCCATATTTTCTATCTCAATTGGTTACGTTTTTGTATGAATTATTTTATTATTTCTATGAACATAATGCATCTGTGAAATATTTTTCTACATCCAAATTTTTCCCAATAGTCCGTTCTCATTTTGTTACATTTTAGTATTATAAGTTTTGAACGTAACGCACCCGAGAAATATATTTCCATTTAAAAGTTTGGTGTGCAATAAAAAGTATTGTATTGTATTGTATACATTACACTTAGCGCCTGTTGCAAATACGACACAGCATTTGAAATTTGGCATAAATTATCAGGAATCTGTTTTAAGTAAGTTTTACCTATACATACAAGATACGCGCGAAAATCGTACCTATACCTCTCCTTGCAGTCAGGTATAAAACGGGGTCACTCTTGATAAGAAAACCAACGGGAAAATATACACATTACATTAATTTACTTCTACTGTTTTAATTGACAAAAAAACTAAGATATTAAAACTTAAATATATGAAAATAAAAACTAATCTAAAATTGCTCCCGTGCCAGACTGTGTCCACAGGCCTTAAAATGTTCGTGTATATCAGGCGTTTTTGCAACTCTCTATATTTGATCTACCTACTCAATTATGTATTTTGTGATATATTTATTTACAATGTTGAATTAATATATTAATTATGAAATAAATAACACAAATGGCAGATAAATGCAGTACATAATATTTTCAGATCGTTTTTTCCTTATTCACAATGATTTTTTTCTACATCGCTATTCTGTATGAAGCAACTTGTGAGATAAAACATCAGGTAAGAATTGTTATATTATATATTAATTTAGTTGATTTATCTTTTGTTCTTTCTTGTTCTATAAATTGTTGTAATGCTGAAATTATACCCGTATTATTTGTTTATTGATTAAACGTGTCATTAGTTATCAATTAAAATACCAAAAAATCATAATACCGACAGCTGAAAGAAATACCCGAGCTTAACTCAAAGAATAATAAAGCACCAAAAAGAACATAACAAAAAAATTGTAACAAAAAAAAAAACAATGCAGTAATTTTACACTTACTTAGTTTTACTCGTACTAGTGGGTTAAATTTTTTACTTCATATTTTTTCACGCTGTTTTGTATAAACAAGTTACAATAACTTATTTGCAACTTTTACAAAATACTTATTGCTTTTTTCTGATGCAGAGACGTTTATTGTTGAGGAACACACTTGGTGCTCATTTCCTCCAATTCACCATTATTAGGGTGAATTGGTGTCGTCACAATAATGATGTCCGACACACGGAATGAGGGCTACCGTTTTCGGGCTCACCAGTTGGCGCCACTGTAGACAAAGGTCCTGCCTGCATGAAGTATAGTGGTTAGTTTGTCATTACGGCCGAGTTCTATCTTTTTTTTTTAAAAACGTAGTGCTTCAAGACCTATACATGGTTAACCTGCTTTATTATTTGGATGTTATTTCAAAACAATTTGAACTTTATAAAGTACATTTGACATTACAGAGACGTCACGCTACACTAGCGCCTCTAGCGGTGAATTCATACGCGATAGCCTTCATTGAATTAAAATCTTATGCAGCATAGCTTTCTCCTTATGCAGCTATATGTCAACGAATAATAGTCTGTACCTATGGAATAGTTAAAATGCCAGTTTTGCAGATAAATCGGTGTGAAACGTGTTTTTATATGCATTTAATGTTAATTTGTATTATTAAATTGTGTTAATAACTAAAAATATACGTACAACGTTACAATCGTGAAGCACCAAGTGCATTCCTCAACAATTAACGTCTCTGCATCGGAAAAAGTAATTAGCTCATTATTTGTTGCTAAACAATTCCGTAAATGCAAATTTTCAACTAACTAAAAGATAATCTTTCTTTGTTGCCAGAAAGAGAGGGTAGTTAATATTATGTCGACCCAGTTATTTGATTTGAGTTGCTACTTGCTTCTGAACGTATATATCTTGTATGCTGGCCAAAGTGCGATAAAGGAGGCGAAGAAACTGAAAAAAAACCTGTGCCTGCTCCAATGCTTGCTCGTGAACAGTAAGTTAATGGCTAATGACAAGATACTGTGCAGTGGACGTATAATGTATACTAGGTTATATTATGTATGCTAGGTTAAAGCAAGCAGATAGAACAACAGAAGACATTTCTGCGAAATTTAACGTAATGAGCGAGTAAGCTGGCAGATACAAAGGGAAAGATTTTTTATTTATACAGCGTGTACCTATTTTTGATACAAACTGTATTTAAGTGTTGTGAACCGACATCAAAACAAATTGTTAATTTAGGATTAACTACCAGAGCGTAATTAATTTTGAAATATTTTTGAGCTGCAATGTAATGCGTACAATAATTTGATACGAGAGAGAAGCGTTCTGTCAAGTCAACAAGAGCGATGTTTTGAATAAAAAGAAACTAGTATTGACGCCATTTATTAAAAAAAGTAGTATCGCGACATTGCGTGATAGGATTAGTGAAATTTGGTACAACTTAAATTCGGAATTCTAAAATAAGGGCTAATGAATAGTAAGGAAAATTAAAAATTCGGCTTTTTGATTTTAGAGCTAGTGAAATTAGTGGTAGTGAAAATAGGATTAAAATTTTTCAGGCTACCATAGGAAAACCGCTCAAAAGATATAGGTAATATTTTAAAGTCAAAAAGTTATATAATATTATAGTTCCAGGCCCGGAGGCGGCTGCGCGCGGCGCCGCTGCGCGTGCGCCTGCTGTCCTCGCTCGCCGTGCAGATGGCGCTGCTCGCTGACATACTCGCGCTTGTAATGTAATGTTCTATAATAGCAGCATTTTATTGTTCTTAAAATAATTGCTTCACTGGGTGTTTAGGAATTATTCGAAATTAATATAAACAGCAACGTCCGCGTTATAATTAGAATAAAATTAACGTAATGGTTCGATTTGTCGTGTTATAAAATTTTACAAGGTTTTTATAAAATTATATTATCTTAATGGTATTATTTTTAGTGTTTTTGCCGGATTATGGCGTACGCTTGCAAAACCGCTGATAAAGGCAAGTGCAGTCAAAAGTGATTCACGTACACGTACAGTGAGCATCAAAAGTAACGAATCACTTTTTTAATTTATCGTTTTAACATATTTTTCAAATGTGTATGGTGTTGCTGGCACAATTGTCCAAAGGGACAGAAGCCATTTATGTAAAAAAGTACGTTGCTGTAAAACGACACAGTACAAAAGTATGCGGCTTTAAACTAGAGTCATGTTGACATCCTTTACATCTGCCAAACAAACCATAAAGAAATAGTTATGAAAAATTTTCACCCTGGTACGAGATTCAGTTTCCTTGACTGTAAAATAATAATGACTAAAAAAACAATTCTTAATTCAGCCGTGACCTTAATTCGCGGGCGAGCAAAGTTCTTAGTTTTAATTGTAGGTACTATTATTTATTCTGTGGTTTCAAGAGTAAGTTGACAAAATTTTGAGCACAGTCCTTATATCGAAATAGACGATAAGAGCGCTTCAAACTTTATGAGAACCTAGCGTGTCGAATTCTTCGTACCTACGATGACGTCACGAGCGAGATTTAGTGATGGGAAATCAAGACTGCACGGTAGCGATTCAAAGGCGCGCGGAACCGATTCAAAGGCATTTTCAAAGCGCATTGCGCATTTAGTTCGGACAAAACTTTGACCGTGGATCAAACTTTTTACACGCACGGTAGGTAAGCTCTTAAGGTCTATCTAGATAAGGTCTGTGATTTTGAGTTTTATTTTCCGTTCAATCATGAATTCTATGAGTTGTATAATTATTGTTTTCTTGTGTTTGGTGGTGGTACTGTGTACCGTTAATAAACATGTATAAGTACAAATTTAACTTTGAACCAAATATTTAGAATGAAAATATTCAACGTACAGGCTTTCTCGTAATTAATATTTTGACATAAGTATTTGAGTCCGTGGTCAACTTGTCAAGTTGAAACGTAAATATTGTCTCAGGGAAGTCAGTAAGTATTCTTTTGTTTTAAAACATATATTTTAACTAGCTTTAACCAGCGGTTTCGTCTGTATTAGAAATAGTTTAATGCCGTCTTAACTTACCCGTACCTTACTCTTACTTAACTGGCCCGTTGTATATTATGCCCGTGCCATTATTGAAATATACAATGACAACAGTTTATTTACACGATTCTTGTTATCATGGCAACGAAATGAATAAATATCTTAGAGTTTGTCTTGAAAAAAGGTTACGGTAACACGTGATAATTTGAAAGAATAACATTCGCTCGCACAACGCCATCTTTTGATTGCAAACAAAGTTAACATGTCAGTTACCTTGAGAACCGAGGTACGTCACTATTAGAGTCCTACCTATATTGAAGAAATGAAACACCATAAGCAAGAAATAATAATTGATAGGAGGCCTGTGCTCAACAGTGGGACGTATACATATAGACTGGATAATGATAAAGCAAGAAATTTTATTGAATTGTTACTATACCGCATGCACAGCATAATTTTGTATCGTTTTATAAAATCCTTCCATTGGACTTGACACATTTCTTCAGTATAAGCGACCGAAATTGATGGCAATGAAATGCTCGTAGAACTGCATTTTTACAAGCTTTTATTTAGTTTCACGGGTTGTACCGTTGTCTGTCTCTAATCAAAAGTTGCAAGTTAAATTTGACCAACTTCCGTTACCTAGTTAGATTGACTTGAAATTTGGAATACTTATGTAAATCGCATGACAATAAAATAATCTAATAGTGACATTCTGATAGTTCAACCAGAATCGTCTCCGTAGGACGGAACTCTTCAACGGTTAATAGCATTGACTAGAAATTTGGTATGCAAGTAGTTTGGGTGACAATGCAAGTACAGTCAACAAAAAGTACAGTCAGCAAAAAAGCTTTTAATAAAAATTGTTTTTTTATGGTTAGGTTATTAATGTAATGGAAACGGATAACTCACGTTTTAAATTGAGTTTAGCTCGACATGTTTCGAGCTAACTCGTCAGCAGCCCTTCATCCTTCCTCCCTTGACATGCAAACCAGCATGTTGCAGCATGCAGTCGCCGAGTCGCGTTGCTCCGGGAAGAAGGGCTATGAATCAGCCCGAAACAGTCGATCTAAACTCGATTTAAGACGTGAAGTATCCGGTTCTATTTCATTAAATACAAAAAGTAGCTATTTGTTAATCTAGATGTTTAGCTACATTACATCCATCCATCCGTTCTAACGCGAAGATGTAACAAACACTTAGGTACACACATACTCGCAAACTTCACATGTATAATATCAGTAGGATTAGGTATTGTGGCCAGTGCTCGCATGTTTTCTTAGCTAGTATACTTACTTATTTAGCCTTTAACATTAATTAAACAAATTTTAAGTTTAATACATTAGTCAGTTCTTGTTACCTAAATAACAATTTACAATAAACAGTGTACTTTATACCGAGCACCTAAAACAACGTATTGATGAACCATATAAAATGAACGAAATTAAAGTAATAAAAATACTTGTATCAGTTGAAAATATCCTGGGTATTTTTCGAAACTTATCGTTTTTCAAAAAAAATGTAAGACGTATTGTGAAAGCTTGCATTCTCGTAGGATTTTTTGTTACTGCAATAGTAAACATCATATTAATGCAAACCTTTTGTGAGGCATTTTGTCCGGAAACAAATACATTGAATACGATTTTTGTGTTGTACTTTGGATTCGCTACAACGATTAATACATTAGCAGCAATCAGTTTAGGAGCATTGAAATCAAAGCATTTCAAAAATTTTGTTTTCTGCGTTAAAACTGTCCAAAATCTGTTTGAGGATGACGTATCTTATCAAAGTTTTATAAAAAAACAAGTGTTACGATTCTACGTCGATGTTACACTTTTTTCAATAACGATTATTTCCTTAATTACTATTAGTGTTGTTGAAAATTTGAACCACCTGTCGTCATTTATAGGAATAGTGTATTTCGCAATCATAAATAGCCAAGAATATCGATATTTCTACGAAAGTTTTATTTTTATTGAGTTAGTTGAAATTATTATAGTGCCGTTAAAATTTTTAAATCATTCGATATCAACGGTTTTGGAGAAGTTGAATTTGGAACAAGATGAAATGGAGAATGATGGAATATTACGGGGAATCCGTAGCAAGTTAGGGAAATGGGGCGAAGCGACTATGGCATTAGTGACTGCCAGTGACCGCCTTAGCGACTGCTTTGGGATTCAGGTAAAAATATTGTTAGCTATTTTTTTTTATTAATAATTTCTTTCATTTTAAGTAACCGGTGTTACCAGAACACACTTTCTCATTATCATGAGATAACAACCTTATTTTTCAGATTTCTGTATCAATAATCACGGACTCTGTTTATTTTATTGTTCTTCTGTATAAAGATATTAGTTTTCACATGGTACACGAGGTAAATAGCATTGAGTTACTAGTGATAAAAAGATATCTAAATTCATATAGGTTCTGTGTGATTCTTAGTTATATATACATGTATATACTCATAATTTCCAACTCAACCAGAACTGAGCAGATGTGTTGCTCTGAAAATGAGCTCTGGTTGAGTTTGAAACGTGTCAATGTAGTGTGATATAGTTGAGTTTGTGTGATTATTGTGTGTTCTTAAATACAGTGTGGAGGTTTAGAAACTGCATGAACATTTCTTGCATAAATGTAGCTATCATAAGTTCGCGGGTGAGAAAAGTAATTGTTTTAGTTAATTATTTTGGACCAAAGTAACGCCTGATTCAATAAATAATTTCACTTTGTGCTAAATGGTTTTGTATCTCACCAGTGTACTCTACATCGATGGAAGAGCTTGATAGAATATTACATAAACTGTTAAGCCACTTGACAACATGAAGTGTTTCCAGGAATTTACAAAATTACCATGGGATGATCACAATTTAACATACATAAGTTGCAACGTTATATTGATGATAATTATGGTGATCACGGGCGCTCGTGCGCAAAAGGAATCCATGAAACTGTATAGAAATCTGGCTGGTTTTCGCAATAAATTGTTGGGAAGTAAGTACCCATTTCAAGGTCTCTTTATTTTAAAGAAATTTGATTTATATCTTCTTGAATGATTTTTTTAACGAATGACGAAAAAAGAGAGGCGTTAATTTGTGTCTACTTAGCCATCATAACTTTCAATCGGATACACCTAATTAACCTAATATTTTTTTTTAACTGGAACCTGATTGAATCGAGATGGATTTAAGCTAAGTTTCACTGAAATCGGTTCAACCGTTTTTGAGATATTGACACGACAGGATAACAAAAAGGGTCTCCACTCAGCATTGTGTTGCCGCATATTATGTGCAGTAACGCTGATAATCCGTGGAGCCCAAACGGTAAAACCCAAACGGTAAATACCTATGTATGCATGAGCCAGTTCCTTTTCCCCAGTCAGACGAAGAAAAAATTAAAACCATAGACAAGAAAGAAGTGACGTGGCTCAATGTAAAAAACAGGTGGTTAATTCATATTCCCCTTCCTATAATCATTTACACACAGGATTCGATTTGTGGCGTTCGAACATGGCGGATGTAGACAATATCAAATTTTGCTATTTCTGTTTCTTTGGCTAGTTGAAGTATAATTTTGATAGTGTTTTATGCGGCGATTAACCTTAACAGTGAACAGTGATCACAAAATTCTATATTGCTCTCGTGTCTGACATTTTTAAATGCACAAGTTGTCTCCACGTGGTTTCTGGAATTTCGCTATCAAGTTACAAAAACTACAATTACCGTACAACATTGCCTCTCGAAAGAGAATACTTAGACACTGGCGAAATTGTCCTATTAATTAGGACAGAAGCCATATTTTAAAAGAGAAGAAGAATTTACACACATCATGGATGCGCAGTTCCAGGCTCGGAGGCGGCTGCGTGCGCGCGCTGCGCGGCGGCGCTGGCGCGGCGGTTGCGCGCGACGCCGCTGCGTGTGCGCGTACTACCCTCGCTCGCCGTGCGGATGACGATGCTCGCAGACATTCTTTTCATGGTTGTTAACTACACTATTGTTCTGCTACAGTTTAACAATGTCCTGTAGTAAAAACCGTTACGTTTTTAATTTTAATAATTATTGTCTTGTGCTTTTGTAGCTCATTTGTTTTTAGTTTTTATCAATTTAATAAGAATTTCTTGAATTTTTTGCTGGTATTAATGATCGCAATGACTTAATTGTTTTTAGTCAAATACTTGCACATATTTAAATAGTAAATATTAGTTTTCTGTATTGATAATAAAAATTATAGCTACCTATTAACATTTCATTACGGTTCAGGGGCCTTAACATCATTAAAAATGATGATGATTTACAATATAAGGTCCTTTGTGTCAGGCCACTCGCAATGAAAAGTTTTGTACTATATTTATTATACGACAAATATTCAATACCTATTATATTTTAATTGACTATTAGGTTCTCAATAGCTTGTTACAGAAGATATAACAAAAAAAAACATATTATTTCACTCATAATTTACTTTGGCTTGTATATATATTTTTTATATTGAACAACTTACACTGCGTATAATAAACGAAACATTATAATTTCAAGATGTTTATTTTCATATAATGTAATGGACCTTAATATACTTAATATCTATGCATTTCACAAACGTGTTATGTAAGTATCACTAAAATAAAAGTATTAATAACAATTCGCTTAAATAAATGGTTTCAAATGTATTTCCTTAAAAATCCAATATCCGTAGCCGAAATATTAACTAAAAACTAAATTAGAATTAGAAACTAAATTAAAAACACTGGATTGCAATGGTTTGAACTATAATAATGAAAATAAAGGAAGTCAACAGGAAACGCTGGCGCAACCAATTTGACACAGCGACTGATTTTGATAAAATCTGTTAGACGGATTGCACCAGATTTAATTATAGAATTAAAACTAAGTATTATGAACAAGGAGGCTTTCAAGTAGGAGTTATAACCAATCGCCAACATGAAACTATAGCATAATCCGCAATAATTTAATATCCGTAACCGTAACTAAAACCGGTATTATGTTTGATATATTATGTAATATCCATAACATCCCTGATCTGTTACACAAAATATATTTTTAAGACATTTATTTTAATGACCAAACGTGCTAATTTAAGGACCTATAATCGTACTAGCGGTTCAGAACTTTGGATTATAATAACAGGTTTTTTAGAAAAAAAAAACTAGTTATATATACTTCGGTGACGTAGTGGTAAAAATTTAGATGCAAAATTTGTAAAAAAAATCGTGTCCCATTTTAAACGTTTGGTTTTAATAACGAGAAACAATATAATATATGTAGTGGTATTTTAGTACTGTAAGAAAAAAAGTGTGTAAATCTATTTAAATATAAAAGTAATAAATAAAGAAATATTACCAATAAAATGTTTTCGTGTGTTTTTCTTTAAATCTGTGCAGAAAACGTTTACTGGCTGTAAACAATATTATAGACCAAAAATGTAACTACCCAACAAACTTATTTTAGAATATGAAATTTAAAATACACATGCTCGTGCTACTTCAACCCAAACATAGCGGAAAAAATATCAAGACATTATTAAACAATACACCACATTATTAAATCTGAAAGGAGGCCTGTTCCCAGCAGTGGGACGAATACAGGCTGGTATGATGATGGGATAGTGAACAATAGGGTAATTAACGTGAATATTCTTTTCGAAGTCAGTTGATTAAAAATAATTACACATTATGGATTGGTTTTTGGAGTCTTTATGTATTTTTTATTTCAACTCCAAAATTTGTTACTTTTATGGTCATATTTAATTTGCTTAATAGCGACATCTCTTGTCCGGGTGAACGGTTAGTTCCAATGGAGTGCTGAAAGTTTCTCGATGAGGGCTACAGTATAGATGTCGCTAGTAGCTTAAGTGACTAAATAAGAAACAAACAAGCTGAGATATGTGATGCATAGGAGAAATTCGTGTCTGTACTCCTGTCCAGTGGTGGTGTAGCGGTATAGCACGCATCACGGAATGCTGAGGACCTGGGATCGGTCTCTTTTTCTGGTTTTTCTGTGCATCTATGTTTCAGTTTCTATTTGCGATAGTAACTAAACATGTTTCATTAGTGAGACATTTTTTAAATTACGACGTGCATTATTATAGAAGCTACAACACAGTTCGAAATAACCTAGGTTAAATGACCTCTTACCTACTAGATTAATTCTACTAGAGTTACAAGCGCGAATGATTTTAATTGTGTGCGTTGTGCGTACGTGTGTATGTGCGTGTTTGAGTTCTACACTCTTCAAACCCAGAACAGATTTAGATAAAACTTGGTATGTGGACAGCTAAACGTCTGGAGTAAGCCATAGGCTATATTTATCTCGATGTTCCGACGGTGTCCATTAAAAATCCTAAAATCTTAGCTTAAGTCTCGAGACGTGACATTTTTTGCACAGATGTTCGGCAAAAACCATTATTAATCACCCAGATGTTTTTTTTTGGGAATTCCCATGGAAATTGATTAAATTCAATTTAACGGCGAGATTTTAGAATTTGCCGAAACTACAGGTAAAGGCCAGTTTTGTACCTAACTGATGTTTTACAAAAACTTTCCTAACTGCACTACCTATAGGACGTGATTGAATTGCAGCAGTACGATGGTGTAGTTGGCGACGAGCGCGAGTATGTCAGCGAGCAGCGCCATCTGCACGGCGAGCGAGGACAGCAGGCGCACGCGCAGCGGCGCCGCGCGCAGCCGCCGCGACAGCAAAGCCGCGCAGCGCGCGCACGCAGCCGCCTCCACGCCTGGAACTAGCAAAACTATGATTAATTAATCGTAGAGCACACACACTCACAAACATCGTGTATTCCCAAATGGGGTAGGCAGAGCACACGAAACGTTACCGCTTCGGAACCACTTTTAGCAATTTTAGGTTTTAAGTTTTCTACTTGTGAGATCCTATAATTGGATTTATTGATACTATAAAATAAGTTTATTCTGTAAATTATAGCTGTTGGTTCTCCGAAAATAAATAAAAATCGTTGATAACACACTTTCCTCTGTTACAACTCTCCTCGGTCTCCTCTAAGTCAATCTATAGACGACTAGCTTTTGCCAACGGCTTCGCTCGCGTTAAATTTGGGGTACATACATTTACTATTTGCGATCCTCATGACACCTTATGACCTACACTATCGATATCCACATAAAAGTTATGAAAGTTTTATTTTTCAAAACAACCGGGCTCGATTCTCGTTGCGAGTTTTTTATTTTATTTATGAATGCAGTTTTTCAAAACGGAACGAAATCATCAAAATATTTGGATGTGAACAAACTAAAAATAACGCCAATAAATAAATATCAAATAAATATAAATATCACGGGACAATTCACACCAATTGACCTAGTCCCAAAGTAAGCTTAGCAAAGCTTCTGTTATGGGTACTAAGCAACGGATAAACATAATTATATAGATAGATACATACTTAAATACATATTAAACACCCAAGACCCGAGAACAAACATTCGTATTTTTCATACAAATATCTGCCCCGACACGGGAATCGAACCCGGGACCTCAAGCTTCGTAGTCAGGGTCTCTAACCACTAGGCCATCTGGTCGTCTAAATGAATATAATAAACGAAATATAATATGATAAATGAATTGACAGTGTGAAATGTAATAATAATAATAATAGATAATAAAAACGCAATTGAAAGGTGCTGACGGAAATAAAACTGGGTAAAAGTGACGGAAATAAACAGTAATACCAAATTGACATTAGAGACCTTTCTAAAAATTAACCTACGCAATTCGGCTAAAAATCGGAATAGTTTCTATAGATCCCTAGGATATTCTCAACTTTTACTAGTGTATTTATTTTATTGCGTTATTTGTAGACATCTTCGTGATAACTGACACAAGTTTATGTTGTTGTTGACAAAAACTGGCCACTGATGTAATCAGTAGTAATCATCGGCCATTATCGGTAAGTGGTCTTTCAATATATTTAAATGTTATCACATTCATACTTAAGACAGACTAATGCTGAATGAATGAAAATATAAACAACGCATTACGACGTATTTTTTCGTCTTCATCATAGCATATTAGATAAGAGTCCCCTCTAAAGTAAACGTCCCAGTGCTCCCATGGGGATGCCAACTATTCGGACAGTAACGAGCACTCGTACGTTTATCTTAGTATATTATAATGTCAACCAACCTGATGTGATAAAATTCTTTGTGTTCTCGGTTATTAATGAAAAACACTTATGTTAAAATTAAATATTTTTCCGGGATAACAACGTAGAAAAGTTCCATCCTGCAGAGGCGATTCCTGCTACAAGAATTCCACAACCAGATTTACATAAGCAAGCCAAATTTCAGCTCAATCAGGCGAAAAAATGTTTACGAAGTTTGAAACCACGACTTAGCAATTTACAAACGTACAAACATGCGAACGTTGCAAGACAAATAAAAACTTTTAAGAAGAATGTACTTGGCATACACGTGGCTGCATGGACTAGCTTCCTTTGCCTTATTTCAGGGTCTCAAACTATCTCTAGGTATACCAAATTTCATCACATTCGGTTGAGGACTTTAAGCGTGAAAGCGTAACAAAGTAACATACTGACTTTTGCATTTATAATATAAGGATTGTATTGTAGCAACCCTATCTGCAACAATCAAACTCTCCAGCACGTCTTTCGTCCAATATTGCACCACATGCGGTTGTATAGCCTGTGTCGCATGCCTGTTGTTGTATCAGGTTTTTCTGTAAAAAGCTAACTCTCGACTGTCGTAAAATATTATAGGTAGCTTAGGCCAACTTAAAATCATACATACTCAATTATATAAATTTCACACGAAAACACAAGCCGAAACATGAATGCACAGAAAAACCAGAAAAAATAGACCAGCGCTGGGAATCGAACCCAGGTCCTCAGCATTCCGTGCTGCGTGCTATTCCCCTACACCACCACTGGACAGGAGACTAGACACGAATTTTTCCTATGCACCCATATTTCAACATGGATTCTTTTTATTAGTCACTTTAGCAGCGACACTAACGCCATCTATGATCTACGTTCTCAACGAGAAACATTTTTCACTCCCATCGAAACTATCCGTTCACCAGGGACAAGAGATGTCGCTATTAAGCAATCAAATCAAGATTACCGGGATTATCGGGATGACCGTAAAAGAAACGAAAATTTGGAGTTGAAATAAAAAATACAAAAAGACTCCAAATCGTAATCTTGATTTGATTGCTTAATAGCGACATCTCTTGTCCCTGGTGAACGGATAGTTTCGATGGGAGTGAAAAATGTTTCTCGTTGAGAACGTAGATCATAGATGGCGTTAGTGTCGCTGCTAAAGTGACTAATAAAAAGAATCCATGTTGAAATATGGGTGCATAGGAAAAATTCGTGTCTAGTCTCCTGTCCAGTGGTGGTGTAGGGGAATAGCACGCAGCACGGAATGCTGAGGACCTGGGTTCGATTCCCAGCGCTGGTCTATTTTTTCTGGTTTTTCTGTGCATTCATGTTTCGGCTTGTGTTTTCGTGTGAAATTTATATAAACTTTCACGGGATGACCGTAAAAGAAACAAAAATTTGGAGTTGAAATAAAAAATACAAAAAGACTCCAAATCGTAATCTTGATACTCAATTATATTTACTTCCAGGACAGTCCCCGAAATTTTCCTCAAGAACGGCAACGGATCTGGCCCTATACCAAGAAGTGCAAAACTCTAACTTCGAATGTTGCCGTCCCGCTGATGCTTATGTCATTAAATACGCGAGTGAAAGGGACGGTGCGATACAAACATCGATTTGAGAGTTTCATAGTAGCCCATCTGGTCCTATACTACGAAGTGCCAAATTCGAACTTCGTATCTTGCTGTCCCGCTGAAGCTTATATTATTTAATACGAGAGCGAGAGAGACGGGACGACGACGACGACGGGATCTTCGATTTTCGAATTTCGTAGTAGCCCCGCTGTGATGTGATTTTGTTTTCATCATGTACTCCGCATACTTACTTACCTATATAAAAAGTGTAACGTTTCACCGCGGATTGATTAATTTTATTTAACGAATAAATGTGATGCCGTGTGTATCCGTCAAATAAATTTAATCAATAGATGGTGAAACAGGCGGTAAGTGACAGATAAATAGAAACATAACCTACCTAAATTAGAAAAGTTAAAAATAAATTTCATTTCAGTCATTTCAAAGTACAGTATCTCGAACAGCTGAACCGATTTTTATCAAACACTATCCGTTACGACCGTAGAATTTGGTCATCACTAACCTGCGGGAAATGTACAATTTTGGAATAAAAACTTTCCTATATCCTTCCCCGGGAGTCAGACTAACTTTAAACCGAATTTTATCTAAATCGGTTGAGCGGTTTGTACGTGATAAAATAACAAACAAACAAACTTACAAACGTTTGCAATTTTAATATTAGTGGGATAAGTGGAATAGCTAAAAACTATCACAAGGCAGCTCGCTTTCGAAATCGATCCATCTTTTTGAGACCTACGAAGCCAGACAGAAAGACTTATACCACTTATAACACCCTGTTTTGCATCTGGTTTCAAAAAGGAGCAATGCGATAGTGACTTCAGAAAAAGCCTGCCCCTTCACTTTTACTGTGGAATAACCAGCTGGTCTTCTCTCGTTTAATAGTGCACTGCTATACTGAGCTCATATTATCTGCAGCAATCAGCACAGCTGTGGTGCAACGCGACGTGCAAGTGAGTTAATTTGTTGTAAGCTGTGTTGCCAGTTAATAGGATTGTATGAAACTGGGACGTGTTAAGCGCGAGAAAACAAGGGGTAGCAGAAATAGTAGAAGATTCTAAACGATTTGTTTTATTTATAGGTACAGCGTGTATTTTTGATACTACCTCAAACTGTAACCAGACGAAGATTTAAGTGCTATGAACCGATATCAAAACAAATTGTTAATTTAGAATTAACTACCAGAGCGTAATTAATTTTTGAAATATTTTCGAGCGGCAATATAATTCGTACAATAATTAACGAGAGAGAAACTTTCTGTGACATATGTCACGTCAACAAGTGCGACGTTTTGAACTAAAACAAAGTAGTATCACGTAGTGACACATTGCGTGCTAATTCATTTTGTAAGGGATTCGATTTGTAGCATTCGAACATGGCGGATGTAGACAATATCTAATTTTGCTATTTCTGTTTCTTTGGCTAGTTGAAGTATAATTTTGATAGTGTTTTATGCGGCGATTAACTTTAACAGTGAAGACTGATCACAAAATTCTATATTGCTCTCGTGTCTGTCATTTTTTAATGCGCAAGTTGTCTCCACGTGGTTTCTGAAATTTTACTATCAAGTTGCAAAAACCACAATCACCGTACAACGTCCCTCTCAAAGATAGTACTTTGACACTGGCGTAATTGTCCTATTAATTAGGACAGAAAAGCCATATTTTAAAAGAAAGAAGAAGAAGAAGGATTTTCTAAGGATTAATAAGTGTACATTTTTTACTAAAACATAATAAAATGTAATTATTTGGGCCTTCACTAGCTACTCTTAAAGTTTGAGATACAAAGTGTGTACAAAGTCATAGGTTTTGCAGCTCGACCCAGAAGGGCATTAATCTTTAAGCTGAAATTTGGCAGTGTATCCGGATTAGCTCCATATTGGTTCGCGTAATCGTTGAAACTCACAATGTAATGTTTGTCATAATGTTGTTTGTCATAGGGTCATTCTACTTTGAAATGCACATTTCGTGCGATAAACTTTTCTTTTTGTTGTTTTTTTTTCTGGGTTATTTTTGTTTTTTTTTTTCATGTACTTATGTTTAACATTTCATACTTCATTATATTTTACACTTTGCCGAGCTCCTTATTGAAACCGTAGTCAATTAAGCTAAGTTTTGCAGGTAAGGGTACAAAAAATATACAACTCTGTTACCAAGAATAATATATTTTTCAAATAAAATTAGACTAACATTTGAAATAAACTTCTGTACTTACGATAATAATATAATTTTTACTTTGACTTACATGCAAAATTACAGTGCCATTATCAGTCTTTATGTTTATTAATCATTATTCACAACAGCTCTGTTACTTTCTGCAACTTAGTAAACCAAAAAGTTTTAATATTGATTATAAAAGTGGTCAAAAGAAAATGAAATGCTTTTTAATCTAACACATTATTGTTTTTGTTACCTTGTCATTTGTAAATTTCATAATAAGTATACTACAATGGATGATAATCAATCATTTATGTTGTATTTTTCTAGGGACACTAAAGTAACAGAGTTGTACTGCGGTAACATAGTTGTACACATATAATTTTATAATTAATATAATCAAGTAATATGAACTTTTTGGAATCGTAAACTATATAATATTAATTTGGTTTTAACATCAACTAAAATTAAGTATCTGATCAAGTATCTTGTTTAAGTAACTTGGTTAAGATCGCGGGATCGCGGTGGATGCGGAAAGCACAAGACCGGTCTGAGTGTAGAGCCTTGGAGGAGGCCCATGTCCAGCAGTGGACGTCTTTCGGCTGACATGATGATGATGATGATCTGATCAAATATAACAATCATAAAATTATTATAGGAATGTTCAAATCAGTCTCTTAAACATTTATCACAGAGTATGTATCAACGATATTTTAAGAAACATAACAATTATAGAACATTTATAATAACTATCTAAGGAGATCTTTTAAGTCTTCAACAATTAGTAATCTCTTTTTCGAAAATATCTACTGGCTCATCAAAATGGTAATAAACGCGTTTTCCTTTGCACACTTTTCAGGAACAATTTTCAATATCCTCTCAAAGGACTCATATGCCACATCATTTTCGACTAGTTTAAATTGCTTTCCACCGCCATCGACACATTTCAAAAACATTATTTTTACTTCACCGTCTTCTTCTACTTCAGTCAGAGCTAAGCTAAGGTAAGTAGGTATAATAAGTTTTCTTGGGACCTGCAAGTTTAACTAGGAGACACTCCTTTTTAAACCTTACTTGGATGAAGATTTTCTTTTTCGATCAACCCCACGTCCGTTACATTAGAAGTAGATGGTTGCAAAGACAACCCATCTTTTAGAGCGTTTACATTATCCTGTACATTATCCTCCGAATTTGAACTAGAAGAATAGACTGTATCATAAAAGCGTTTTATAGGATGACCAAACACATTATTTATTTCTGCCAAAATACCATCATCACTGTCATTTGTCTGGTCTGGTCTATTGAAATGTGTGCCGTGGGGTAGTGTGTCTTTGGATTTTATTGCTAGAGAGTGGGCTATCAGGCTGGGGCGTGAAAACTCGGCGAGTCGTGATAATTCGAGGTGGTGAAGCACGAAGCATATCAGACGGAGATGGAAATCGAGATGAATCTGGTGTTTTGCATAAAACTACGTAACGCTCTTTCTGTGGCTCTTCGTTTAGAATTTGATATTCTCCATTTTTTTCATGCTTCGATATTCTCGCTCAGTCATATCCTTCACTAATCGTTTTTTTTTTTTGCGTGATACCTTTCTAAATCTTTTCTTTTCTTTTCGACCACCTTCTCTGAATTTTGCTCGCACCTTTCTCTATACCGCCGTTGTTTTTTAGCAGTAGTGAGTGGCATGATGACATTTGCCGATATCCTGAACCAAAAATAACCGCTAGTTATGCAAAAAAAAACTTTAAAGGAACCATTATTCCTTCAAATACACGTGATTAACAACTCTGTTACTGTTGCTACAACTCTGTTACCATCACAGAATAACATAGGGGAGCAGTAACAGAGTTGTAAATTTTGTGTTTCTAGCAAAATATCACAAAATCTAAGCAATTTTTCAAAAAATTACCAGTACTAAATAGATGTAATAATAACAGGAGCAAGCAATAAACATCTACTTACTTCGAATAGTTATATAATCACCCCAATATTCGGGTAACAGAGCGCACTCACAATAAAAACACGTGCCACGTACAGCGGTTCGGCGATGACTGGTTAGAATGTGTCGTTTCCCCTTACCCAGCGGGGGGTCGGCAATAGATAATTACATCAAGATTTACGGGTTAGACCGTACAAAAGCGCCATCTATCTTTTGGTATCCAATTTAATGACTAAACAGAGTGTAGCTTCAAAATCTTCGTTCGTTTGGGACGAAGTGAAAAAAAATTATACTATTTGTTTTGATGAACGAAAAAAAATAAAACAATCATAACGTAAAATCTCAAGGCTTTATTTTTGCATGCTTCATGGAAATATTTTGAATGGAAATCGTAAAATGGAATTTATACTGTAGAACATGTGGCAACATTTACTCAGGACACGCCTTATATCTTAAGAAAAACACTCTGTTACCACATATGACTACTATGTTACCATGAAAAATACTATATATATTTTAAATTATTTATATTGTAGTGTTATTATAAATGAAACAATATAAATGAATAATTATTGTTCTTAGGCAAAGTTGCTTAAGCATTATGCGTTTTTTTTTTTTTACTGAAGTTTTAATGTGGGGACATGTTTTGTGCATTTCAAAGTAGAATGACCCCATAACACTTTTTCTCCGAATCCATTAATTGTTCAGAATAGTTATAAAACAAACCTAACCTGCAGTTTTCTATAGGATGACCATTTATCAGAAAACTTACGGTTTCGGCGTGAAAAAAATTATAACAAACAAAATTCGGACAAACTTTTTATACTAAGCGGCAAAAAATCTGGCCCTCAAAGATGCAGATTCTTGAAATTATTTGACTTTACTTCAAATTCGTTACAAAAAATTATTATTAATAAATTGGTGATGCGCTGCGCGCGTCTCGTATTGTTCCTTCGTTCAGTCTGATGGCCGCGCGCCCGCGCAGCGCCGCCCCCGCGTCTCCCCCTCTCCTCTGCGCGTTGACATCCTCCGCCTCTTTGGAAGATGCTGCTGCTTCTTTCAAAATATCTTCATTGACAGGTAACAGGCAGACGCGATTAACAGCTCGCCGTTCCGTTCCACGTTGTGTAAAAAAATCTGCTACTCGGACTACGCCGTCCTCTCCAGGGTAGGTGTGTTGGACTCGTCCCAGTTTCCAATTTAATGGTGATGTTCTCGAATCCTTGAAGACTACCAGGTCTCCTTCTTGAAGATTGGGTTGAGATGTTCGCCATTTCGTGCGCTGTTGTAGCTCAGCCAGATATTCGTTTCTCCATCTTTCCCAAAAGTTTGATCGAAGTTGCTCGATAAGTTGATATCTTGTGCGTATCTTTGCTTCTGTTCTGTGTGTGCTTGGCAGCGATGTGAGTGGCCGGCCAATCAGGAAGTGCCCTGGGGTCAAGGGAGAAAGGTCGTTTGGATCAGGTGATAAAGGAGTTAAGGGTCGGGAGTTGAGGATCGCTTCGATTTGAGTGAAGAGAGTGCTCAACTCCTCGAACGTCAGATTAATGTTACCAGCTATACGTTTAAGGTGATGCTTGGCACTCTTGACGCAAGCTTCCCAAAGCCCTCCCAGTGTAGGTGAATAAGGCGGATTAAATTTAAATTCAATGCCTTCGTTCGCTACAAATTCGTTCACGCATTTTAAGTCGGCCTTAAGTACCCTGCCTAATTCATTGCTCGCCCCAACAAAGTTTTTTCCATTGTCGCAGTGTAATTCATGTGGTTTGCCTCTCCTGGCGATAAATCGTTTAAGACAGGAAATGAAGGCATGAGTGGTGAGGTCGCTTACTATTTCCAAGTGTACTGCCTTGGTGCAAAAGCAGACAAATACGCATAAATAGCATTTGGTTACCCTAGCGCCACGGCCCTTTTTGTTGGCAATCATGAAGGGTCCCGCAAAGTCAGTGCCAGCTACTTGAAATGGATAAGCTTGGGATACTCTACTTAAGGGAAGATTGCCCATTAACGGCTGTGCACTTTTTGCTTTCATTTTCGCGCAAGTTATACACTTCCTAACAATGCTTCTGGCTAATGATCTGCCACCAATGGGCCAGAATTGTTCTCTGAAGCTACTAAGCAGAAGTTGGGGGCCAGCGTGAAACAAACGTATGTGTTCTCTAGACATAAGTAGTACTGTGAAGCGATGTTTTGCTAGTAAAAGTGCTGGATATTTTGCCTCATAATTGAGGTTTGTATTTTTAAGACGGCCACCAACTCTTAAAGTGCCATTTTCATCAATGAACGGAGCTAATTGTAAAATATCAGATTTTGCTTTAAGTGGCTGGCCTTTGGCAATTATGTCTAGTTCTGATTTGAATGACTCTGCCTGAGCAGCATTAATGAGAGTGGTATGCGAATTATGAAGTTCAGTACCATCAAGTGAACCTGTCAGTTTGTTAGAATTTTTACTATTATGAATAAACCTAAGGACGTAGGCAAAAATTCGCTTTAGTTTTGTAGAATCAGAATATTTATCAAAATTGACTAGACTTGAAGTTTCGATTTGAAACTTAGAAACGTGATGACTCTTGATCTCTGGCAATTCAACATTGATATTATGAGATTGAGGCCATTCCGATTCTTTTTTAAAGATAAAGGGGGGGCCAGTCCACCACAGTGTAGAGTCTACCAAAAATCTGGGCTCTACACCTCGTGAGGCCAGGTCTGCCGGGTTAAGATCAGTTGGAACATGTCTCCAAGCCTGTCTGTCTGTTAATTCATGGATTTCATTGACCCTATTACAAACAAATGCTTTCAAGAGTTTGGGCTGAGTTTTTATCCAACCTAGTGTTATGGTTGAGTCGGACCAAAAGGTTTTTGAATCTAATTTACACCGAAGTGCTTCACTGACCTTGTTAGCTAGCCGAGCACCCAAAAGAGCAGCACATAGTTCGAGTCTAGGAATCGTAACGGGTTTCAAAGGTGCGACCCGAGTTTTGGCACATAGTAAATTGCAACTAACTACTCCATTTGTATGTGTAGAGCGTAAGTATACACAGGCTGCAAAGGCGTCTTTTGAAGCGTCTACAAAACAGTGAAGTTATATGCGGACGGGCAACGAACATAGGACAAACCTCGGGATTGAAAGTGACAGTATTATGTTTAAATTATCTATGTTTTTTCTCCAAATGTTCATTATGTCTTTTGGAACTTTCTCATCCCAGTCCAGTTTAAGTTGCCACAACCGTTGCAACAGGATTTTTAAAGTTATTGTACATGGGCTAAGCAAGCCTAAAGGGTCAAATATTTTACAGGTATTCGACAAAATTATTCTTTTTGTTACCTTCGATTCCTTTGTGTTTTTGTCCAAATTAATTTGAAATTTTAAAGTATCATTATCAGGTGACCACAGAACTCCCAGAACACTAGATTCTTTAGATAAGTTAAGAGAATCCGATTCGATTGTTTCATCGAATATTTGTGGACAGTTAGTTCTAAATTTATGGATGGGAAAACAAGCGGATCTCAGTACGTCGATGACTGTTTTGCGTATATGAGTTAGTTCACTTTCTTTTGAAGCGCCTGTCAGGAGATCGTCGACGTAAAAGTCGTTTTTAATAACTTGAGATGTCAAGGAATCGGAACATTCTGTGGCGAGTTGAAGAAGACACCTGGTGCTGAGATAAGGTGCTGAAGCCGTCCCGTAAGTTACTGTATTTAACTGTAGAGTATTAAGAGGCTTGTCGTCTTCGTCTCTCCACAGAATGAGTTGTAGATGTCGTTGTGATTCATCAATCATAATTTGTCTGTACATTTTTGATATATCCCCAGAAAGCACGTATTTATGTTGGCGAAAACGAACTAAAATGTTGAATAGTTCATCTTGAACTACTGGGCCTATATATTGAATATCGTTTAAGGATTTATGTGAGGTGGTCTTGGCTGATGCATCGAATACTACACGCAGTTTGGTAGTCTCTCGATTCTCCTTAACAACAGCGTGGTGCGGCATAAAGTACCCGAAAGACGGCTGTTCGATTTGATTTAAATGACCTAAGTCGTTATATTCGTTTATGAATGCAGTATACTCTTCTTTGAAATTACTGTTTTTATTAAGTTTACGTTCAAGACTAAACAAGCGTTTTTCAGCTAATTTAAGTGAATCACCAAGTGCCTTTTCAGGATCTTCTTTTAAGGGCATCATGACAGAAAACCTACCGTCATCGAGACGCTTGGTCGTCGCAGCAAAGAAGTGTTCACAGAACTCATCATCCTGGGACATAATTCGTTCTGAAGATGGAATTTCCTCAAGGCTCCAGAACTTTGTCAGCTGATCGCTAATTTCCTTTGTAAAGTTGCAATGAATTGTTTTCTTTTCTTTAATTTTGCAAATGTTAAGAGGACCTGCCACTAACCAGCCCAATTTAGTTTCCTGAAGAATGGGCTTGTTGGGTCCTAATTTAATTTGACTATCTGACAATATTTCAAAAAATATTTCAGCCCCAAGTAATAAGTCTACTTCTGAAGGGCAGAAAAAATTGGGATCTGCCAGCTGAATGTTGTGTGGTAAGTTAAGTTCTGCAACATTAATTAAGGCGTTCGGTAAGAGGCCAGTTATTTTAGGAACCACTAAACATTTTAGATTTGCTTTAAAGGATTTGACTCGTGAATGTATAATCATTTCGCAGCTCTCATTTATGGGCAATTTGGAATTATTAATGCCGGATATGCACAATGTATCTGTATCTTTACTAATGAATCCCATTTTTTCTTTCAGGTGTGCTGTTATGAAGGACGATTGGCTGCCTGCATCGAGCAACGCGCGAGCTAGAACAGTATTTTTATTTTCAGGATTTGTTACTTCGATTATGGCTGTACCCAACAGAACTTGGCCCGAGGACTGAGCTTGAGTTGATAAGGTAGCAGGTAGGTAGTTGCAATTGTTTAATGTTGTTTTATTTTCAGATGCAGTATCAGGTGTGTGTAATAGCGTATTGTGTTTTTTCTTACAAGTTCTACAAGTTCCAAACAAGCGGCACTCGTTAGTGGCATGACCTCTTCGCAAGCAGTTTGAACAAAGATTTAATTTTGAAACTTCATTGCACCTTTGTTCCGGAGTCAGTTGTTTAAATGAAGAGCATTCGGTGATTCGATGTGATTGATTGCAGAACGGACATGATGGTGACGGCCTGCTGTCAGAGGAAGTCACAAAACTTTTTGAAGTTTTGTTCTGATAAGGTTCTCTCATTCTGGGTTCAAATTTTTTGTGATTGTTATTAAAAACCGGTTTAAAGTCGCGTTTATCGGTTTTACTGACAGCCAGAGTCTCCAAAATGTCTGCTCGGTTACGAAGAAATTGCATAAAATCAGACAATAATGGTAAGTCTTTGCAATTGTTTTTATGTTCTTCCCATTTACTCAAGGTCACTGTGTCTAATTTTGTAGATATCAAATAAATGACAAGAACGTCCCATTTATCGGTGGGCTGGTCTAAATTATCAAGAGCCCTGAGGTTCTTTGAGACGTGGTCAACAAGAAACCTTATTGCTTTATGAGATTCGCTAGTCAAGGAGTTGATCTCAAATAACGCTTTTAAGTGGTTATTAACAAGCACATTTTTGTTGTCGTACCGTTCGCAAATTAAGCCCCATGCAATATCGTAATTCTTTGATGAGAACTCAATCGATTTAATAACTATGGCTGCACTGCCCTCTAGCGATGACCGCAAGTAATGAAATTTGTTTATATTTTGAATGGACTCATTACTATGTATTAAAGAATCAAACGTGTCGCGAAATTCTAACCACTTCAGGTAATTACCATCAAACGTAGGCAATTTTATGGTGGGCAATTTGATATTATTCAAGCTGTGTTGATTACAACTGTCAGAACACGTTGATTGTGCTGAGTGCGAAGGGGCAGCTTCAGCTTCATTAGTAGGCCGCTTATAGAATGAATCAATAATGCATTGCGCTATAGAACACGCCTCATAAAAAGAGTTTTCAAAAATACTGACGTCACCGTCATCCTCGCAACTTGACAGCATTTCAATTTGAGACTGAACCTCGTTAAATTCGAATAATAAATTTTCACCTTTTGTTAAACGAAGTTTTAATTCTTTAATGAACTAAAATAATTTCTTTGCTCAAAGAAATTATTTTAGTTCATTGATATGGACCTCCGCAAAGTAACGCCTGATTCAATAAATTATTTAATTCTTTAAGTTGAATATCACTCAGGTCTTCTGTTTTAATGTTTTGAATCATCGTTACATAGTCTTTGAACCTAGTCAAACGACCTTTAATTGTACCACGTCTTTTCACTAATTCTTTTAATTTTAGTTTATCACTTTCCGATAAATCGCTAGGAGAAAAACCGTATTTTTCACTATCTCTGTCGAGCGACATTTTGTTAAGGCGAACTTAATAAATTAAGCAAGGTAAATGTGCATCAAACCAGATTTCACTTGAAACACCATGTGACACGGTGAAACACGGTGTGACACGGTGTGACACGGTGTGACACGGCGCGACACGGCGTCGGCGCAGCGCCGCTCGCTCGGCACCGGCACTCGAAATCCCGAAGTTGCCTTGTCGGGCTGGCCAGCGATCCTTTTTTCGCCGGCGCACGATGCGTGAACGAGTTTGCTGGAAATTTCGGCAAATACGGCTTAAATATTTATATAAACCAGCTTTTCAGGTTGAAGGGTCTTTCTATTAAAACCGTATTCAAATGACAAATGTACAAAAAAACACTGTTTGTGTATCACTAAGCTTGAAGAAGGCACGAGATTATGTTTATTTATATAAAGAACAATGAACTATTTTTTTTTTTTTTTTTTTTTTTTTTTAATGTATTCTATCGTTATATGTACTGTCTATTTACTATCTTATTTTTACTCACTGTATCACTCAATTTAAGGAGGAACTTTTAACTTAAATTCTGTAATAAGTTGGTAGGTTATACATTATAACCTATACACATTTAATTTATCTTGTGTATATTATGTATAAAGAGCGAAGCAGTTTAGGTTGAAGCGCTTTGCTTTTATGAATAAGGCAAGTGATCGAGACATAAAGAGGAATAACTAACACAAGAATTGCGAATTTGCGAAATGCAAATTATGGCAAATAAATTACGAGACAGCGGCGGCGGAGTAGCTTGATGCATTCACTCACACATCACACAACACGTAATGCCGATAGCAATATTAATTAAAGGCTTGAAATTATAGCGTAAAGGTGTTTGTAAAAAAAGATTTAAAGGTTGGAGCGGTGGTTAGTATTTTTATTAAGTAAGCGAATGCAACAAGTTCGAGCAACTCGCCTCCACACAAACCGAAGAGGGAAAATAGGTGGTGAAAGTTAGAATAAGGAAAGAGAACTCCCCTGTTCAGTGGACACGTCGTTTGGTAGCCGCTAAGCCATTCTTCAAGCACAGCACAGCAAGCAACTCGAACTCGACGCCTTTTGTAATGGCGGACAGCAAACACTTCGTTTTTTCACTCCCACCGTAGATTATGCAGTTTTAAAGTCCTTACGCGGTCGCCACTTTTGTTCGGGATAAACAAAAGAAAGATGCAGATTCTTGAAATTATTTGACTTTACTTCAAATTCGTTACAAAAAATTATTATTAATAAATTGGTGATGCGCTGCGCGCGTCTCGTATTGTTCCTTCGTTCAGTCTGATGGCCGCGCGCCCGCGCAGCGCCGCCCCCGCGTCTCCCCCTCTCCTCTGCGCGTTGACAATAAGTAATTTTGTATGGAGAGTAGACCAAATTTTGTGTCGCTCAGTAATTCTAGATAAATAACTCAAAGATTATGACTTGCGAAAATTATGCAAGTACATACGTACCGACTTCATCCTCGTACCCCTCTAGCACAGTATAATTTATATACTGTGCCTCTAGCGTCTCAATTACCTTTACCAGACAGGCTAAACATATTTCTTTATGACAGGTTTGTGATAAAAATATTTTTTTTTTATTTCTACCATAAATCCTAAAGCTGTAGGTATCCTCTTTTAATTGTGCAGTCATGCACGCAAGCCCAGTTAGGGAAGGCTCGCTGGCGTTATAATTTAGTCGCAAACGTAATAAATTCCTTAAATTTCCAAGTTCCCGTAACAAGAATTTATTCCTGGAACTTATAACGAAATTCTTTGGTCTTAGGAATAATTTAACGCTTTCGGAACCAATCAGAGGGATCTTAGATCAAAATTGGGAAGTATTGCTACTTGGATTCTCTCATTTTGTACATTATGCCAAAAGGCATTATTCTATAAGAACAGTATGGCAAAAGTTGTTATGTTAAATGAAAGTCGGTGTTATGTTTTATAAACGTTATGCAGTTTGTTGTTATGCTAAACGTTTATTAACTATGTACATACAGTCAAGGCAAGTAGCAACAACCAGTAAGACATAACAGGATTCAATGCCGCTGGATACGGCTTGGTTGATGATGATTTTGAACCCACGGGCAACAGCTAGCACTATAATACAGTACCTAGGCGACCGAGCTCCGCTCGGGCTAAAACTCGGTGAACAGCGTTTTTCCAAAGATAAAACCAAGCTAGATCGATTGTTCATCCCCGAAAACCCCTACATACCAATTTTCATCGAAATCATTGGAGCCGTTCTGAGACCCCCGAAATACAACATTGATTGATGATACAACATTGATGATTTCTTATTTCAATAATGTATATAGAAACCACAATTTTCTTCAGACTTATTTTAACAAAAGAGTTAATGCATTATATTACCCAGCATTAACTGAGCGTGAAACACTAATTTTGTATCACGTCCTAGATTTCACCCTGTATATATTCAAGAATTGCTAGTATGAAGATACTACATTTGAAGATAAGACAAGAATAAAAGAACAACCTGAACAACATCTTATAAAAAGCTCAAGACTATTTAGAAGACTATTTCTAGAAGAATAGTAAAGTTAACTTCTTTGTTAATTTCGACAGGGTCCTGTGTAACTTATTTCTATCTAATATTCTGAAATGAAGAGACTCTCATTAGAAAATGTATAAAGCATTGTTTACACGTGAACTCAAATCCCGTTCTATTGATGTCGAGAGTTCTGAAAACTACTTTCCAGCAATTTTCAGGTTTGTTTGGACGTTGTAAATTCCGGTTTTAGTTCTGAAATCGTTCGTTCGGGCACTGAACGGTCGGGGTAGGATTTCGGGTTTCACATAGCAGTAGTAAACAGAAGGATCACTGAATGAAAGATAATTAATGTTCCAAGCCTAAGAGTTACCTTTCCTTTCTCCATGTGAGATGTCTCGACTCGAAGGGAATTGTAACGCAAGTACTTGGAGAGGATTCCGACCTTGTGTCCTAGTCTCCATGCTGTCTATAGCACTAGGTATATGTATTTTATTATAATTATAACAAAGTGAAGGCTCTGTCCTCATTCTATTCTTAGAAATTAAATCAAATTCAATGAAATTGTTGCTGGAACTCGACGCCGCTCCGTAATTAATTACAACAAATATAAATCTTGTTCGAGAGGATTTGATTATTGCGTGTTTAGTGTTTACCGTCTTACTTCAGCGCTATCCCAGGGTCTTTAGGCGTGACGCAGCTATTGGCGTACCTAGGTAACCTAAGATCCCGATGCAAAAAGAATTTCCCTCCCATTTCCATTTTTTTGAAAAATTTGTCAACATCTGTGCAGGTGAAGGAGATCCGATATTTTTTTGGTTACGTATAAATCTGAATGACATATTGTGGATCTTGGTCTTTGAAATTCGGGCGCTTGCGATTGCAAGCACCATCCCTTTCTACCCTCATCTTTTCCAGGATAACGGAAAAAAGTGATGAAAACGGTTATGACTCCAAGTGCGTTGGACAGCGTTAAACCTTTGGTCTAACCGTGACGTTTCATTGATTTTCTTTCTTGTTTCATAAATAAACGTTTCCATTAACCAGTTTGTAAGATCTCTTTTTAGTTCTGAGGAATACGAGGAAAAGAAATGGAACGTGAAAGCGATCCTTGAGGGCGGAATGAAGGCTTAAGGTACTATTAGGTACTTATTCTTTGCTTAAGGCCCGGTACTATGAGTGAGTATCCTACTTAGACGACTCCATTAAAAGTTGTGTCTTAGCAACTTTGGCGACTCGGAAAGACTTTGTTAATGTTGTCGGAATGTTAAATTTTGATATTGGCCATTGGTTGAGACACACTAAGTTTTTGGCGATTGTAATAGATATGAAATTGAGTTTTTTTTTTTCATATTTGTAAACTTAGTGTGCACTTAGAACATCGGACTGACATTTTATTACTCTAAGAAATTTAGTAAGGAAAAATAGGTAAATTGAAGTAGGGTAAATGGCACTATTGGACTCCTGTTCTGAACTTCCAATACCCATTATTGGTTCCTACCAATAATGGTTTTTTTCCGTTAACCCAAATTTTTAGAAAACGACTACCTAATTTTTTTTTTAATTAATAACACTAATATTCTATTACTAATGGTGCCATTACTATGTGAATCGTTACGAAAAATCCCCCTTAAATTTATTTTTCTACATCCATATCATAACTTCCTTACAATATGTTCAGAGACAATAAGCATAATTATTATGCCCTCTATGACCTATAAGTATTAAGAAATTTCTACTTATCTGTGGTTGCAATGCAAGCAACACTTTAATGACGCTCAAATTTCGGACAAGATATCTATTTTTTCGCAGCAAAAAATTTTCTGTAAGTTCTAATACGTCTTATTTAGAATTCGAAACAAATGAGTGACAGTAAGAAGTGTTCTTAAAAAAATTTATAATACATAATTCTTTTACATTATTTGGTTGCGATAATCGAATTAGTCGATTTTTTGTAATTTCATTCAATAATTAAATTATTGTTCCATCCATTTTTTGAATCTCGATATTATTACAATCGATTTGAGAATCAAAATCGACTGAATTCTAGATAGTTTATAAATTAAAAAACAACTATCACTCTGTCAGTAATTTGTTTCGAATTCTAAAAAATATTAGAAGTTACAGAAAATATATTGCTGCAAAAATAGATATCTTGTGGAGTTGTGGAGTAGAAACATGAGTCTACAGTAAGTATATAGAAAACTTATGATATGAATTTGTAGATAAAGTTATGTATGCGACTGTACATAATTAGGCATTAACTCGCTATCGCTCGTTTTATAAAACAACACTCTCATTGTGTATCAGTCACATAAATAACTAACGTCACGTTTCGCGTGTCACATCTGATCTGCAGTAGAAACTCGTTACGTACTCTTCGCAACTCCAATCCTGGTTTGTTGATAACTGTTCGGTATTGCGATCACGTCGCTAGATAATTTAACTTGTACCTTTATTCCTGCCTAATCCCATTGTAGGTGTCATCTGCTGCCTTTTTTAGATTTTAGATTGGGAGTATTTACCCGTCCAAATAAGTTTAGCTTAGTTTTGGTATGCTTATTAAAGCGTGCGAATACCATATGCCTCCTATAGGTCAAGTTCATCTTACCATCATCTCATTAAAAAAGAATTCGAAGGCACGACTCCAGTAAAAAAATGCTTTATTTTAGCCCTGAAAACCAGATTAATTTTCGATTTACAGTAAAATTTGATTTTTTGTTGCTTTAAAACAAATAAAAAGTTAGTTGATTGAGTTGGCGAACAAATAGCTACTTATGACGTCATAATTCGCTATTGCTAATGAAACTCTATGGGAGAATTGTATTTTAACATCTCATAAAAAGTACGTCAGGTGATTAGTTGTGTCAACATCCCTATTGGAGAGTTCGTGTCTTTTTACTCAAATGTATGGCAAACGAGCAAGTGAGTCTCCTGATGGTAAGAGATCACCACCGCCCATAAACATCTGCAGGGGTAAGTATTGCAGATGCGTTGCCAAATGGAGGCCTAAGATGGGATACCTCAAGTGCCAGTAATTTCACCGGCTGTCTTACTCTCCACGCCGAAACACACTGCTGCACCGAAAAACATGCTGCTTCACGGCAGGATTAGCGAGCAAGACGGTGGTAGCAATCCAGGCGGACCTTGCACAAGGTCCTACCACTACAATCTGCAAACGTGTTTACTGTAAGGAACGAGGGTCTTTTTGTATTCTAAAAGGAGTTCTATTAAGCCACTTTATATAATTGTTCAGTTTCACAGAAGTCGTCACAAGGCTTGCTACTGATCTTCAAGCAACGACTAGGTAGGTACGTTGCATAAAAAAAAAACTCAAGTTGATAACCACATGGTTTTTGAAGTCGGCCAAAAATATAGTACATCGTTGTCAGGCTGGAAAGTAAGCAATAGATGAACGAGTTAGGTTGAAGATCAACCCGAAGGGGAGGCCTTCGATAATACGATTTGCAGGTGGTAGGACCTTGTGCAAGGTCCGCCCGGATTGCTACCACCATCTTGCTCGGTAATCCTGCCGTGAAGCAGCAGTGCTTGCACTGTTGTGTTTCGGCGCGGAGAGTAAGACAGCCGGTGAAATTACTGGCACTTGAGGTATTCGAACTTAGGCCTCTAGGTTGGCAACGCATCTGCAATACCTCTGGTGTTGCAGATATTTATGGGCAGTAGTGATCTCTCACCACCAGGAGACCCACTTGCTCGTTTGCCTTCCAGTAGTATAAAAAAAAAAATACGAGTTCGTCTATTACACTTTTGGCCGAGACTAAACATTGTGATTTTCACGACCACTGCGATTAAATAAAGAACATTTCCCTAAAACAAACAATAACAATCCAAAGATGGCGTTTCTCCCGAATAATACCGACCCGATTTTTCTTGTACATACGCCCATGGATAGAAACTCAGGTCAGTTTGGCACGAGTTTGTACGGACGTGTACATGAATAATCGGGTCGGTATTTTCCATATCGGTATTATCCGGGCCGGTAAATATTGTCACCCTTCCCGTCGATCTTAGTTTTTTTTTGATACATAGGTAATTATATTTTTTAAACGAGTCCACATACTTAAAAAACAAAACGTCATGTCATAGGTACAGTCAAGGGAAAGAATATGTATACATTTTAGTACCTTGCCACTTTAACCACTGTGACAGTTCATATTTTATAATGGCAGTTCAAATATGACGAAAATAGACAAGGTACTAAAATGTATACATATTTTTGCCCTTGACTATACTTACCATATTTACATAGGTAGCTACCTGCTGCGGTGCTGTAGCGTTTTTTCATACCTACTTAATGGGTTTAATGCCGAGTTTTACACTCTGCTTTTCACTTAGATTGAGAGGAAATGAAATAGCAACAGTGGAAACAATTGCTCACTTTCTATGTACCTTTTATTTTTCATGCATTATTATTTAATTACATTTTTTAGTTTTATTGATTTATTTTGATTGATTTTTAGTTTTAAATAAATTAGAAATGTACAAACGTCTTAGACGAAGATTTTACTTTACGCACTAGTGCATAAAAAGCCATTTTACGTCGCCTAGATCCAGCATAAACACGAACTTCAACTAGCATGAGAAGTGAAAAGGATTTTTTTTCAAAATATTTAATTGTTGAAAACTTCATTACATAAATTTGACGACTATACCTACTATGCAGAAAAGTCTTCTGCTGTATGAATATGTGGCTCAGAGTTATGATCACAAACGAGTAATATTTATGACCGTGCACTTAAAAGAGAACTACAGTATACATTTACTGCCCTAAACTCATGTATAATGTACGTCCCTAGGGTATAAACTGCTTCATTGTACGCCCATCATTTTTACGACGCGTATAAAAAGGGTTGTGCGTCTTTGTTTAAACCGTACTTTTACGATTCACTGAATCGAGGGGAGTTCGTAAAAAAATTAACGTCGCCTTAATCCGCTTTGAGAGATTGTTTGTTTGTTAAAATGAGTTTGTCGAATTAATTGGTCTCAAAGCTTACGGTAAAATGATGGCTAAAAAGCAAGTTAAAATTGAGTTTAACTTATTTTCTTTATGGGATATAATGTTGTTATGAGTTTAATTTCGTTTCCATTCTGATTGGATTAATGGGATTATAAAAAAATACTTTGTTGTTCTTGTTAAATAAAAGTCGCGTAAAATTGTCAAATAATTATTTTTAAAGTAATGGCTTAGCCCTATTTTTAACTACCGACGCAAAAAGAGGGGTGTTATAAGTTTTAACGCTATGTGTGTGTCTGCCTGCCTGTGGCACGTTAGCTCTTAAACGGACGGACCGTTTTGAATGCATTTTTTAGTTTGATGGGAGATTTTCTAGCGATGGTTCTTAGATATATTTATTCAAAATCGGTTCAGCCGTTTTTGAGATATTGAACTTTGAAGTGACGATGTCGGGGGTTTTCCAATTTTTTGTTGGTTAGGTTAGGTTTGGTCATGAGCGATAGTAGGGATGAGTTATACTTGCTAAATCGCGTACCAGGGCTTAAAAGTTCGTCCACCTTTTCATACCAGGTGCAGAAACCAAGTATCAAAATACTTTCAAAGTATTTTCTATCCAACGCAACGAGTCGAATACTTGCTTCCTTGCAAACTTAAATTAAACCTTGTTGTTATACCTACAGATAAGAATCAAAATATTCCAATCAAGTCGTACAATACTTTGAAAGTATTTCATTCACGTATAAGCCCAATCTGTACAAAAACACATTTGATTCGTTCGACGTTCGAGTCCGACGTAGCAGTACTTACTTTGAAGGGACAGTATACTTTAATGGAAAAATACTTTCAAGTCTTGCAAGTATATCGGGTCGATACCTGGTTGGTATACTTGCAAGGAAATACCTGGTATCAAAACCTGGTAACGTAAATACGCACCATCTCTAAGCGATAGTCTTCGTATGGTGGCCGGCAAGAACTGGATGAGAGTGGCAGAGGATCGTGCTCAAGGAGTGCAATTGGAGAGGCCTATGTCCAGAAGTGGACTAATATGGGGTGTTGATGATGATTACCGTTGATTTAAAACATTATCACCATTCCAAACGATAATACTACAGTCTGTCAGGGTAGAGCAGTGAGACCCTAGGGGTTCAATTTGAGAAAAACGAATTTAAGTTTTAGACGTTTATTCAGCCCCTAAGGCTTTACTGACAGAAATAAAATTTAAAAAAAAACTCGAGGGTCGCGGATACAGAAGAGTTGAGTGGGAAAGCGTTTCTTGGCAAGGCTTCCCTGGATTAGAGTCCGAAGCGTAGGTTGCCGGTGCTGGACAAAGGCTGGAGGCAGAAGGGGCTCCAGGGCCAGCAAGCAGCAGCAGTCCTTGCAGTAGAGGAAGGACCGGGCTTCGGTTCCAAGCAGCCGTGCAGAAGGTGTTGGTGGAGCGGTGAGGGGTTCAGTCCCAGACCGTACGGTGCCGCCCTGAAATTTACACTTGTTTAGGCAAGGTTCAGGTGGCCTAAATTCTGCCATCCATCCAACCGGCGTGAAGATTCTCATCATCATCATCATCAGGTCAGCCGTAATGTTGGAGGTGGCAGAAAAAAAATCGTTCGAAGTATTTAAAAATAGTTATAAGTAAAATAAAAAGAAACAAAAGTAAATTAAATTTGGAAAAAGTCGTTACAATTTTAAATATGTAACGGCCCAACGGTTACATTATAAAATGGGCACAGCATTTAAAAAATAAATATACAATTTAGAAATTAAAGGGCCGAGAGGAATAAATTACTAAAATACAAATTGCTAACAATTTATAAAAACAGATTTAAAAATGTGGAAAACAACTATGAAATTTTGGATAAATTTACAATTAAAACTGAAAGAAAACACAAGTTAAAAATACACAAGTAAAGATCGATATTTGCCAAGGACTTACCAAATTTGGGCAGAGTTTCACTGAATTTAAAAATTTGCAATATAGATAAATAGTTTTAGGCGAATTCGTTGTTTTCTGATTTTTTGCAGAATGTGAAATTCTGGCTGTGTGCGTCTATTTAAGCAAAATTTTGACACAATAACAATATCAGCTGTTAAGAAAACAACTACCGTCCAAATTCAACAATTTTAACTAGCTTACCGTCTTATTGATAAAAATACCAGAGACAATATGGAATTAACTATGTATTTTTGAACTTGAATGTATAAAATTTAAAAGATAAAAACTTCAATCTGTACTTCAAAAAACAGTTGCGCAATGGCATTTAATTAAATATGGAAAATAAAAATGTTTTAATAGACTGCGCTACTAACGCCATCTAGCGGTAAGAGATAACAACGGTTGCACCGTGACAAGTCGTACTCGTAATACTTTTTTTATTCGCCTGGATGGCAAACGAGCAAGTCGGTTTTCTGATGGTAAGAAATCACCACTGCCCATAGACACCTGCAACAACAGGGGATTGGAGATGCGTTGCCAACCTAGGCCTAAGATGGGATGCCTCAAGTGCCAGTAATTTCACCGGCTGTCCTACTCTGCACGCCGAAATGCTACAGTGCAAACACTGCTGCTTCACGGCAGGATTAGCGAGCAAGATGGTGGTAGCAATCTGAGCGGACCTTGCTACCACCTAAGACTGATTTGACATTTTAAAAATTCGTAAATTTATACCCGTATTTATAAACGATTCATTACTTGTTGCTAAATAAATGAAGTAAATGAAATGTAGTAAAGAAAATGGTGACTATGACTTGGCTAAGAAATCTAACATTTGACAGTTCAATTTTCAAGCAAAAGCTCAACTATAGAATAAAAATCGTTACTTGAGTAATTACTTTTACTCAAGTAATGGCCTCTACTTCTCTATAAATACGGCCAATACGTGTGTTAGTCCACTTTAATTGGCCAAGGGATTTTCAACTTCAAATACCTTGAATTTACACTAGCCGGAATTTCCCAATGTGATTTCCATTGCATCAATTCCATCTTGCAAACAATTTTGTACTTTAAATCGAAGCACATAAGAATGAACTAACAAGAGATACATCATGGGAAATCGAATCTCGTAAACTAAACCTGTGTGTCCGTTATAGTTTGATCGAAATAGGAAACTAACTGGTACACACAGAGACGTGTTATTAATGTTTACATCCCAGCGTGCAATTTACATATACAAATTTCACACTAATTCTACGCGGACGGAGTTGCAGGTAGCGGCAATTTATAATACCGGGTGCGGCCTGTAATATGAGCAAATAATTAGTTTTATAATTAGAGTTTAGGCCGCGGATCGGCAAGCGCAGCGTGGGACGTCCACCAACGAGATGGACGGATGACCTGGTTAAAGCCGCGGGTTCACGGTGGATGCAGGCCGCTGCCAACCGAAGCAACTGGAGGTCTATGGGGGAGGCCTATGTCCAACAGTGGACGTCCTACGGCTGAGATGATGATGATGACGAATTAGTTTTTTAATTTATATTACACTTTTTAAGTTGAATTAGTGCTAGCGGAAATCGTTTGGCAACGCAATCGATATTATATCGATGATATAGCACGATTACTGGGTGCTGGCATGCGATGATATTTTAGCGCGTGAAAGAACGCGCCTATCTAAGTATGCATTAGTTTAGAATTTAAGTGCAATTGAATAAAATTAAACTCTTTATTGTACATATTTGTCAACTAAGTCTATTAAGTCGACTTCGCTGGTACGTCCACATAAAAAGAAGAGGTGAGAGCTACTCCATAAAGATAGCGCTAAACATTCCTATGAAACCCCGTGCGTGGTAGAGGAAGACCGCCGTCTATGGTGGACTAATGTTGCGAGGGACCTGAAAGCCCTGAATATCTCACCAACGACAACCCAGGATAGAGCGTCCTGGCGCCGACGTACAAGGAGCCCCGACCCCAGTTGAAATGGGAGGGGGGCAGGAAGAAGAAGAAGAAGAAGATTGTACATATCTGTGTTTTTTTATTAGGTGATATTAAAATTTTGAGTAAGTATTTAATGTCAATGAAATAAAAATTCTGTCGGAATTTTTACTTAAGGACATTGAATATAAGACTAAATAATAACTAGATCAATGTAGGGTTCACTCGCATTACATACCTTCTGCTAACTTACAAAATCACAAAGTTAATTTACTTAATTTATTTTTTTATTCGACTGGATGGCAAACGAGTAAGTGGGTCTCCTGATGGTAAGAGATCTCCTCCGCCCATAAACACCTGCAACACCAAGGATATTGCAGATACGTTGCCAACGTAGAGGCCTAAGATAGGATACCTCAAGTAATACTACTAGTAATACTGTTTCATTCCAAAAGCTAACTTAAGTTACATCATTATTCAAAGCATTTTAGCTCCAAAAGTTCCAAGCTTAGATAAGCGGGTTATTTAGTAATTTCAGACCAAAGGGCTGTCAGGTGCGCCTTGAATCGTACGACTATAAATTTTAGGGCAGGTGTTGTTGGGGAACCTTATCTAACTAAGTACCTAAATATTAAGATTGGTTTTTGGAGTATTTTTGTACTTGAACTACAAAGTTACTTTTCATCTCTCCTGTTCGGAAAGTTTAATTTTCATGGGTAGATAGCCGGGTGGAAAATTGCGTTTTCTCCTCTAGGGTGGAAAGTATTTTTTTTTTAATTTTTCGGCTAGCCATCGAAGATAATTGAGTTATGTCAATGACATTTTTTTTCACGTTTCGGCATGGCCATCTAGATGCACGTCGTGACCAACTCGATTTTTTTTTATTTATAGTCTGCCATGGCAAGTGGCCAGTCGAAAAGGTGCCGTTGAAGGTTGGATAGGTATAAGTAAATTAAATTTATTATTATTCTCGTTTTTTTGTAGTATTTTAGTTTCCTCACAGTCGAAATGAAAAGTAGAATGTCTAACTCGGGTGAAATAACCCATTTCCCCTCGAACTATTGGCGCTCTCACTTCGTTCGAGCGCCAGAAATATCTCGGGTGAAATGGGTCACTTTCCACCCTTGGTTATCAATCTACTATTTACGGTCATCCCGTGAAATCAGAAGAAAATACAAACTGAAATGGATGCACAGAAAGAACCCCAGTAAAAGAGACCAGTGCTGGGAATCGAACGCAGGTCTGTCCTCAGCATTCCGGGCCATACCCCGACACCACCACTGGACAGGAGGTATTGTCTTTTTCTGGGGTTTTTCTGTGCATTCATGTTTCAGTTTGTGTTTTCGTAAGTAAATATTAGAAATTAGGAAAATTTGGGTCAAGATTATCAAATAATTAATAAATATAAATAAATAAATAAATATCACGGGACAATTCACACCAATTGACCTAGTCCCAAAGTAAGCTTAGCAAAGCTTGTGTTATGGGTACTAAGCAACGGATAAACATAATTATATGGATAGATACATACTTAAATAAATATTAAACACCCAAGACCCGAGAACAAACATTCGCATTTTTCATACAAATATCTGCCCCGACACGGGAATCGAACCCGGGACCTCAAGCTTCATAGTCAGGGTCTCTAACCACTAGGCCATCTGGTCGTCTAAATTACCTACCTACTAGCGAAAAGTACCTACTCACTTTACTCCCGCCTCGTAAGGCTATATTGACCTACTTTTAGAGCATGAGAAGTGATATATTTTTTTAGTTCATCCACATGATGAGAAGTTTGCAAAGATTAGTGCAAAACCACCTTGTTATAATTTCTCTGTCTTTGTCAGTAAGTGTAGTAGATTAGTTTTAACCAACACTGAAATGTTTTCAAAAGGATATCGTAAACAATAGCTGTTTCCGTGTAAACGTAACTTTAGTTTGGAAGTGTGAACTAATTTCGGGCCTGATCTTTAGTTCTCTTTGGTGTTTTGAAATAAACACCGGGTTTGAATAGGTTTTTTGTGCTCGCTTTTGTTAAGAGTGCATTGTGTTAGGACAATGCTTAATGAAATAACTGATTTTACAGCTCTGACGCAAAAAGAGGGGTGTTATAAGTTTGATATGAAGTTGGATACGACGTGTGTAACCACGAGCATTTAAATATAACGCTTATATTCGTGACGACCGGATGGCCGAGTGGTTAGAGAACTTGACTACGATGCTTGAGGTCCCTCGAATCCCGGCCGGGGCAGATATTTGTATGAATAATACCAACGAATGTTTGTTCTTGGGTCTTGGATGTTAAATATGTATTTAAGTATGTATTTATCTATATAATGTTTATGCGTTGGCTAGTGCCTATGGGCATAGTAGGTATAGTACAAGCTTTGCTTAGTTTGGGACTAGGTCAGTTGGTGTCAAGTGTCCCATGATATTTATTTATTTATTATTTATTTTATTTAAATCAACTGTCATTTTGCGTTTTACCCCGACGAAAAAGAGAGGTGTTGGTCTGTCTGTGGCGCCTGAGCTCTTATACGGGTGGAACGATTTGAACGCAGTTTTTTTTATTTGAAATCTTTTCTTCCGCCTTCCAGGGCACCATTATCCCTTTATTTTTCAGCTGATCTGGCAGTTCCTTTTGGCTGATTTATGTTTTAAAATAGGTACGTACTCAACTATGTTATAAGTTAGCTACAAAACTTTAAGACATTAAAGCAACTGTGTTAGTTTACTCGGGCAGTTATCTTTTGGCGCAGCGGCTGCATCGCGCCAGCAATAACACTTATAGCAGTTAGTTCTACTTCTGCACATCTGGATTAGGGCTGTATAATAATTTTCACAACAACTTTGCTAATTTTCACTTTGCATGTAAACGAAATGCACCATTTTAATCTACAGACATGTTCTACCAGTTACACGACCGAAGGACAACGGCACAGACACGAATTTTCCCTATGCACCACATATCTCAGCTTGTTTGTTTCTTATTTAGCCCCTTAAGCAGCGATACTAGCGACATCTATGCCGTAGCCCTCATCGAGAAACTTTTCGGCACTACATCGGAACTAACCGCTCACCCGGACAAGAGATATCGTTATTAAGCAATCAAATTAAGATTGTTAAGATTGGGAATTACCAATCCTAATTTGATTAATAACGATATATCTTGTCCAGATGAGCGGTTAGTTCCAATGGAATACAGAAAGCTTCTCGATGAGGGCTACACGGTATAAATGTTGCTAGCGTCACGCTTAAGTGGCTAAATATATAAGTAACAAACAAGCTGAGATATGTGGTGCATAGGGAAAATTCGTGTCTGTACCGTTGTCCAGCAGTGGTGTAGCAGTATAGCACGCGGTAAGGAATGCCGAGGACCTGGGTTCCATTCCCAGTGCTGGCCTTATTTTTCTGGTTTTTCTGTGCATCTATATTTCAGTTTGTATTTTCAATTTAGGTTTTACGGGATGACCGCAAAAGTAAAAATTTGGAATTGAAATAAAAAATACAAAAAGATTCCAAAAAACCTATCTTACCAAGTGCACCGTAGGTGAGAATTGGTAGTACGCACATATCCATGAGTTTCCTTTTAAAGGAAATTGGAAAGTTACCCTTTATAAGATGCTTCATTGACCAATAGCTTCTCCAGGCGTTTTCTGTCCGTCTTGCCATGAGTAGTGGAGAAATTAACTTTATTTGACCAGTTAAATGCGCCCTAAAAGTATGTACGCAAATTATTTACAGTACGAAAATAGAAAAATAAACGCAATTTCCAAACGTTGACATACAATGGCGAAATTATCCCTTTAAGGGATCGCACTGGTCAACCTTTGAGTCTATGAAGTTAACGGAAATCAAAAATGTATACCTATAGGCATCCCATAAAAGTGCGTGAGCATCCTCCGGATCACAGATTAGCACCTTTATTCGAGGCTGTAAAATTTCCATTTATGCGTTCTGCACCATAACAGATGACAGTAGTTTCGATACATCAGGATGTTTTTGCAAACTTTTTCGAGACATCAAACTATCTCTGGACAAAGGCCTTCTTAGAACGCCACAATGAACGACAACTCGCCACTTGCATCCGGTTTCCCGCAACTCTCGCTATGTCGTCAGTCTACCTGGTGGGAGGCCTGCCAACGCTTCATCTTCCAGTTTGTCCAGTAGTGGACGTCTTCCGGCTGATGATGATGATGATGATGAAACTATCTCTATCTTGAACTAATTAAATAAATACTTTTAAAACATTAATTTGCTCACCCGTGACCTTGAGATGGCAACGTCTATGCAACAAATCGTCACTACTTTTTAAAAGTTCGTACCTTCAAATCGATAATTTTTCTTAATGAACCTTCTGTACCCTATTTTACGGGTTAATTTGGGTTGACGTATTGATTTGAGATACGAGATTTGTTCAAAGTAGTGACGAAATGTGATTTCATTCTCCACCTACAAACTGTAAGAACACACAAAAATGATACAAACACCACTACGACACTAGACTAACGCGTTTCGAACTCAACCAGAGCTCATCCTCAGAGCAACAAAACTGTTCACCATACTACCAGATGTGAGACAACATACATATATGAATGACGACATACATTTGTTGGATAGTCGTAGCTATCATAAGGTCGCGGGTGAGCAGAGTACTAGTTTTTAGTTCATTGATATGGACCTGTGCAAAGTAACGCCTAATTCAGTAAATTATCGTTCCGATAGTCTAGTGACCTGGTTTTGAATTTAATTGAAATTGGTTCGGCGGTTTAAAAAGATAACAGACAGACCAGCTACTTTCATATTTTAATATGACTTTGTATTTGAGAGCTTTGAGTAAATTAATATTAATTATTAAGAGGAATCCAATGATCCCACTAATATTATAAATGCGAAAGTTTGTAAGCCTATTTGTTACCTTTTCATGTCTAAAGCGAGTTAGTTTGGGTCCTGCGGACATAGGATAGTTTTATCCCAGAAAATTGCAAGTTCCCGCGGGAGAGCAATAAAAAATCCAGCCGTTTAGGAGAAGAACAAATAAATCGATAGGAAAAGATACAACGGTTCTAAAAACATAGCCCTACTTGGGGCAGTTGGGTAAAAAGTCAATTTTGCGCTCTCACGGCAGTTGGGTAAAAAGTCAATTTTGCGCTCAAAAATTCCTCAAAGTTACCAACGCCGTTCTTCTGTACCTGTGCCGTGTGACCAATGTTTTATTATCGCAGTAAAGTGCGTTCAGCGCTATAAAGACTGCGATAGCGATAGAAGGTGATCGTTTTGTCGCCTCTCTCTGCTTTATGGTGTTTAATAAATTTGATACGTACGTTATGGTCTTCAGAAGCGTAATCGCTCTTGTTTTTGATGTGTGATTTGTAAACAATGAATGTTATCAATATTTGAAATAAAGTACCGTAAAACGGGGTGAATAGAAATCGCGGGGTGATTAGAAATATTCTCGGGATTTTTTTTGTATGGCTACAAAAAATACCATTATCACCAAAGCCAATTACTTAAGTTTTTAGTATTAAGTTCAATATTTGTTTATTTTGCTTGCAACACTCGATAGTCGTGAAGTAAGTCAGAAGTACTTAAAATTTTAGTGCAAAGAGAAACGTCACCAAGGTAAGAAATAACAGTTGCAAAAACTTTTTTATAATACTGATGTTAGTGATAATTATAGTGTAGTGGCGTTTTCATCTAGTTACCCGGTGTCTGGACTGTCTAAATAATAAAACTTATGACCGAGTTTATTCATAATCAAGTGAAATTGTACAAAAGTAATTTCATAACCGTTTCGGTTGGAAATTGAGGTGAATAGACACGGCAACGGGGTGACTAAATGCGCTATATGGGGTGATTAGGCACGCTGTATGAGGTGAGAAGACACGACAGCGGGTTGAAAAATAACGACAGAGGGGTTAATAGAAATGGTTTTTAAAATTTCCCGGCCTCTACAGTAATGTAGTATTTTTTTTTTTATTCCTTTGACAAGGTCCTATCACCCGCATATTTTTTTTTCACAATTATAACAACCCTGACCGAATTATAGTGAATTTTCTAGTCACCCCATATGTCGTGTCTACTGACCTCGTTTTACGGATTTGTAAAAATCTTGTGTTTTTTTTTTAATTTTCGCTATACCAAGAGCAATAAGGCTTATTTTTCTGAAGCAAACTCGGAGAGCTTGTTGGGACTCACAAAAGAAACACAATCTTAGGTCCTTTACTATTTAAATTCATTCTTAAAAATAGGTTGGAAGTTCAAAATCGTGTCTATTCACCCCGTTTTACGGTACTGTCAAACGAACTGAACCAAACCAAACTGTGTTAACATCGCATCATAGACGTAGCGTACTTGGGGCAGGGGGGGAGGTACCGCCCCGGTCGGCACATTTAGGGGGCGGCGAAATACCATAAAAATTTAATGGTATGTGTGAAGTTCCCAATCCGCACTGGGAGTTCTCAAGTGTTCTTATTCTAAGAATTAATCATGCTTAAGCGATGAAAAACATATTGTAAACGTTTCCAGTGAAGATATTTCTAATGCGTGCAAAGCTGCAAGTAAACACTAGTTAATAATAAGAAGCTGTCTATTTGTTCTATGCCTGTAAATATCTTTAATTCAGTGTGTGTGTGCCCATAAGTAAAATATTTCCTCGTTGCGTTCAGACAACTGACAGAAGCACGTTCATGCCAATTACCAAGGCAATCATCGTATAAATGTCGCAATTTGGTAGAACGGAGAGGCAGTCATATACAGCTATACTAACCTTTACCCGCGCCTACGCTTACGTACTCGTAAAACCGTAAGGGCCTACGTTAGCTTACCCATTAGGGTATAGTATCACTTAGTCTAAAAATCAGCTGCTCCAAGTACCCAAGTGGTCTAAGAAGCAACTGGTCTGAGTAGTAAGTGTTCTAAGAAGCAATTGGTATAAGTAGCAAGTTGTCTAAGAAACAACTTATCGTAACCTGTTTTTTTCGAAAACTTATAAAAACTTAGGTTAGGTTAGAGTTGTGCCTGGTTAATCCTATATGAAAGGATTCGATATTCAAAATAAATCGTTATAACTTAATTTAAAAATTGCGGTGTTGTCAATGGAATCTGTCACGTATCCCTTTCTTTTTCTTGCCTTTTTAACCCTTCACGCAAAAATTGGAGTGTAATAAGTTGGACGCTTTGTCTGTCTATTTTTCGTTCTATTAGTCTTCGGCATTGAAGCTCTCAAAAGGACAAACGGATTTTGAGGCTATTTTTTGCGGTAGTTCTTTAATATCGTGAAGCCATTTTTGAAATACTGAACTTTGAAATTAATTCGAGGATTTTCAAACTTGAAGGTTATTAAAGACATAATATGAAGGTCATTGCCTAAGACTTCTTGATGCGACTCGTCTACACCCTTCTTACTTTAGTTGGAATAACTTAAGCTCGGTTTTCTTCGTCTTTTCCTCTTAATTTCATGAAAATATCACGATGAAATTCATTTTAGTTTTAATATATTCACCGCAGTTCACTTGAACTCAAGTTGAAGCTAATCATACTGCGGTCCCGGCGGGAACTTCTATCCCATTCATTCGCGAACTATTATTTACCAACTTTAATTATTAAGTTAGTTCGTTCGTTCATTCACAACTTTAACACCCTACTGAGTAATGGAGAAAGTTGTGTTCCGTGGGATTATTTAGATTACGAGTATATTGGGTTCGGTTCTTAACACGGATGTTCAAAACTCAACATTGAGGTGTCAGTCTCAAACGTTTGCCTTCACTGCATGCTCATCGGCCCCCTCTATTTATAACTATAAATAGAGGGGGCCGTGTCTAGTGGAAACGTAGCCTTAGCATGACAGGGAGAACACACTGTTCAACATTCAGCTGAAAATTTACAAATCTGCATATAACTGGCTGGTTGACTATTAAATAACCCTTAACCCTTAGTTTGGGACTAGGTCAATTGGTGTCAAATGTCCCATGATATTATTATTATTATTATTAAAACAGCGGTTCTTAACCTTTTAGTTAGGAGGGACCATTTGACAAAATTTCTGTCTTGCCATGGACCACCAACTAAACTGTTGAAAGATAATATACGGTAGAAATAAAATTGTAAATAAATGAATCTTTTGTCAATTTCGTATTTGTACAAGTATGTCAACGTTTGTCAACTGTGTTAGTTTCTTTTTGGAAATAAAGAGTTTACATAATACATAAGGAAAGCCAAAGGCCAAAGGAATACCAAGGCCGTTCACAAAACTGGCAGATTAATGATTTTGGATCATTTCGTGACTTGCACATATGCATATATATTTTTTTATCTTTATTTTCTCGTGTTGTCAATAATGAATATTTTCTTTTTTCTTCCACATACTACAAAAAATGCCTGCAAAATATGGTGGGTGGAGATATCTAGGACAACATGAGGTTGTTAAAAAAGATAACAATGTAAACTAGGTACATTCCTCATTAAGAGAGTCCTCTAACTGAAGAATAGTTGTTTTCCCCGAAACATGAGCACATTTTAACAAAGAGATGTCTCCGAACCAACCGAAGCGTCTGCCACTACATTCTACTATGATGGTTGACCGAATTTAAATAATAAAACAAGATCTGATCTGTCTTTTGATTAAAATATTTCGCCATCAAAACGACTCTGCATGACAATGGACGTCTAGAGTTATACCGTGAACAATATATTGTGTGGAGTATATTCTGTGTAGGAACTGCTAACAAGTGCTCTTGATAAATGAAGAGTAGTTAAATAATATAGAACTCACAAAATGTCTGCTTTATATAGTTTATAAATATATCTATATACAAGGAATCTCTGATCATTGGGTTTTAAATTCAAAGTTCGATTCTTCTCACATAAGTGACCATAGAAAACTATTACCAGCTTAGAAAAGTTAGAAAATAATAATAATATCATTTCAAAGTTCAATATCTCATAGAAGCTAAAAAAAAGTGCAAAATCAAGGAATCAGCGTCTTTGGGCATTGAGGCGACTAAAACCCAAAAAATACATAGCTAAAACAATTTTGAACATGAAACTACCGTGAGACTCACTCATATTAAATGATATTATAACGGATAACTCACGTCTTAAATCGAGTTTAGCTGGACATGTTTCGGGTTATTTCGAAGCCCTTGTTCAGAGGAGCACGCGACTCGGCGGCTGCCGCAACACGCGCACTGCCCGAAACATCTCGAGCTTACCCGTTACAATATCATTTAATATAGCTAGAACCATTGCAAGATAACTCGCTTTAACACGATCCATCCGTTTGCATGCTACAAAGCCTCAGACAGTTAGACCGACAGACGTTGGCGTCATACTTCCCTCTTTTCACGATGGGGTACCTGGGGGCACATGGGGGGTACTTGTACTATTATTTTCTTATTCTGTGATCAGGGGTAGAAATGATTTGGGGTAAAAAGTCGCGCTTTCTACGCCTACTCTGTTCTTAGGACAGAAATCCAAACAATACGAAAATTCATATTCAAATTTCTAACAAAATACATCAAGTGTGAAATACGAGCAACAATACCGAGGGCACTTAACCCTCACCGTAGATTCTAGTTGTCAAGATTTACGGCTGCTAATAGAAACCCGACCTTATGCGGCTGGCGTAGAGCTCACGGACATTTGTCAACCTTTTTATTGAGAGGGAAAGTGGGAGTCACACCGTTGCTGAATTAGAAATTGATTATCCTAACTAATATTATTTTGTTTAAAAAAAAAGTAACAAAAATTTGGTGTTGAAGAAAAAATACAAAAAGACTTCAAAAACCAATCTTGTTATGTTTTTGTTTATGTGTGTGTGTGTGTGTGTGTGTCAAAATGGGACTCTTATAATTTCGCCATGTCCATCTGTCTGTTTATGTGGTAGAAGCTGTAATTTTGCACGGTTATTTATATGTAGCAGTTGTGCCCATAACGCGGTAAAAAAAAGTGGAAAAAAATTGTTAGCGTAAATTTTTTTGTCCGCGTGGTTTTAAAAGATCCATCCAAATTCTAATTTTCAATCCAATTCCATGCAAAGTTATAGCTTTCTACTTAGTACTAAAAGTTAGGGGTACGAGCGAGACCCGACTAAGAATAAAGAAAGAGAGAAAGAAAAATGGTTTCTTTATACGGCTCCAACAGTACCACCACCAAACACTTAATTTAATTTAAGTTAAACAATACAGGTATAAAATACAACAAAATACATCGTAACGCTTACAAACTGGTAACAGTTTGGTGTTAACAATATTTATTGTACCTGTATGCATATACCGCTTGATTAAATAATAAAAAATGAAAAACAACTAAGTACAAATAGTAACAAACTTAATACGATGACCTATTGTATGTAGTATATAGTGCACAGGACTGAAATGGGTCTTAAATCATTTTTCTAATATGGAACGTCGATTTATCTATCTATACGGACGCGTTACTACATACAACAAGTCATCTTGTTGAGTTTTTTACCTATACCCCTGTTTGAAAGGCCATAAATCAAACTCGTCACGTCATGGCTTTCCAAAATAATCATTTTCATATAAAACAATTGCTTTAAAGAAAATAATCTTGCAGTTCTGTGTAAAATACAGCCAATGCGGCGTTGCTCCCAGAGCGTCCCTAGTTTTTACGCTTGTGCGATAAAATAGTGCTAGATTAAATTTTAAATATCTAGTCTAGCACATTCGCTGCCGTAATCGCTACGCAGTTACACTCGTAGCACGTAGCAGCATTTTTCCGCTTTGCAGCGAAAACTGCCTACGCACAGAGAACGCGCCTAGCGTGTTCTTGGCGCTGCATGTGCTAGCTGACGGTACTTTGGCAGCAATATCAACTGAAGTTTTGTTTATGAGCTTAATAACATTACTTCACATCCAGTGCGAAAAGATGCGAAAAACAACTTCGCATGTGGAAACTATTATTTGGTATGGCTCTCGGCGTTTTGCCCGCCCGTTCCAGTGTGTTATGCATATTGATGCATACGACAGCTAATTGCGTCAATGAACTAAGAGAATTTCCTCCACATTCACACACATGTGCATGAACACGCATATTTTGCATAAGCTTAACTATCGTAAGGTCGTGGGTGAGCAAGGAAATTCTTTTAGTTCATTGATATGGAACTTCGCAAAGTAACGCCTCATTCAATAAATTATTTAATTGCGTCAACTTCTGATACAAGTAGTTTCTCTTTTAAGTGAAGTATTCATCCTTATAAGTTCCCAATCCGCACTGGGCCCGCGTGTGAACTATGGCCCAAGCCCTCTCATTCCGAGAGGAGGCCTGTGCCCAGCAGTGGGACGTATATAGGCTGAGAAGAAGATGATGATGATGATTCATCCTTATATTAGGTAGAAATCAATATTCATAACACAATGGAATGGGCAGACAAAACGCTCGTGAGCCATACCCTATGAGATCTAGCAATTGAATTGAATTTCCAGGATTTCACAAAAGTTACATCGTGAATTTCATTAACGTTAGATGAAAAAGCCCGCATCGCTGTGGCTCTAATCTAGCTATATTTTTGAGATTTTATTCTGATCCTGTGGGAATTTCGTGATAAAACTTGCCCTTGTGTTGTTTCAAACTTAAATAGCAAATAACGTAATCAAGCTGTGATTAGGTTTAGATTAGATTAGATTTCCGGAATACGGAAATTCGTCGAAGAACTAAAGTCACTGACATAGCTGGAAAAATATGCAAATTGAAGTCGCAATGGGCGGGCCACATCGCTCGAAGAACAGATAACCGTTGGGGGAGAAGAGTCCTCGAGTGGCGACCACGAACCGGAAGACGAAGCGTTGGCAGGCCTCCTACCAGGTGGACTGACGACATCGTGAGAGTTGCGGGAAACCGGTGGATGCAAGTGGCGAGTTGTCGTTCATTATGGCGTTCTAAGGGGAAGGAAGGCCTTTGTCCAGCAGTGGACGTCTTCCGGCTGATGATGATGATGATGATGATGGTGATGATGAGTGTTTAGATGTACCTACCTTGACTAAGAATAGTATCAAGACCTGATGATGAGAACAGTTTAGCAGATTTACCATACGGTTTATTATTAAAAGGTTAGTAAGAAGGATAGGTAGTTCACCTGCAAACCTCATAAAAGGCAGCAGCTGTATCAATCAACTTTTATATGTAAGGCGTATTATAAAGTTAATGAGTATATCATGGACAGGGATATTTAGAAATAATTGCGATCCCTTACTTCAAATAGCGAACCTGGGCAAATATTCGTGAGTTTTAAACGCGCGGTCAAACATCATTAGCGTCCCACGTTTATACAGCACAACGGAAAGATAAGTCACAAGAATTGTAATCATGCTAAATTCAGTATCGGTGTTGTTTAATTTTTCATAAGAAAACAACACTGGGCATCACCCCTTTTAATAACTCCTGCGAAGACACCAATTACAAAAAAAAAAAGCTGCAAAAACGCTGAATATTCGCCCATATATTGTGTTAAAAATAAAGTTGTGTTGAATACTTGTGATGTACTCGTATAAATATCATTTAATAACATTGTAAATCTGTTTACAAAAAATATGTACCTCGTTGAGTTTCTTGCCGGACTCTTGTCAGCAGAGGTTTTTCCGAACGGGTGGTAGATTTCTTTTTTGACATTCATAAGTGCTTGTAGCCTAAATTGAAGAAAGATATTTTGACTTTCAAGTAGCCTGTGCCAAGCAGTGATAATATTTGTGATAGAATCATCACATTTCAACATGAAACTACCGTGATACTTGCTCATATTTAATTAAATAGAACCGGATAACTCACGTTTTAAATCGAGTTTCACCAACGAGTTTCGAGTTTCGAGGGTCACCAACGGGGCTGGCTGAAAATCAGCGCTGGGGTGTTTATTATTAACGCTTCAGCGCATTATGCTGAGCCAGTGTCCGATTCACAACCGCAATGACGCATAATTTCCTATGTGTTGTCTATTTGTACCTAATGCTTTGTTGTGTCTTGTGTTGTGAATAAATGTATTTTCTTTCTTTCTTTCTTTCTAGTTTAGCTCGATATGTTTCAGGCTCTGCTCGCTTGATCGAGTCTCGGTGGCGCCTTGCGTGTTGCAGCAGCCGAATCGCGTTGCTCCGGGAGGTAAAGCTACAAATTAGCCCAAAACATGTCGAGCTAAACTAGATTTAAGACGTGACTTATAAGGTCCTATTTTAATAATCATCATGTTATTTGTACTGCGTCATAGCCCAGTTGATTGCTTTGGCCGATTCCCGGCACGTACTCCAATTTTGCGGCCCAGTGGCCAAGGAAACCCTTATTCCAAATACACCGTGTTTTGACACGACGCCTATGATAAGTGAACGCGACGTGGTATGGTCAACTTATTTACACTTTGAACTAGCTGGCGACCGCGGCCTCGCTCTGTGTAAAGTGTAAAATTGGAAATTACCTTATTGTATGTTATTTTTTTACATAAAACTGACCGTGAATCACCCAGGGATCTTACCTGATCTTAAGTATAGTACGCTTAGTGTATTTTATCGTTACAATCTCAATTTGTATGGAAATACGGACAGCACCTCTAGCGGAAAGTTTGTGCAACAACTTTTGTGAGTGTAGGTTTTTAGATCTCTAGGTTGGCAACGCATCTGCAATACCCCTGGTGTTGCATATGTCTATGGGCGGTGGCGATTCCTTACCATCAGGAGACTCACTTGCTCGATTGCCATCTAGTCGAAAAAGAATATTTTTATCTTTTCTCTTTCTCTATATTCCGTCACGAATAAAATATTTTTGTTTTCTGTCTTTCTAATATTCCTAGCGCTATCTTAACAAGGATATAACCAGCGTCAGTTATTTTAAGCTCTGATAGACGATTGTTAATGCTAAAGCTTTAATTTGAATTCGTGATGAATGCCATCCAATTACAACTTGTCATTCTACGATCGGCTATTGTTTGCACAAATCAAACGACCATTGTTCTGTTAAGGGGGACTTAGGACCCGATTCTACAGCGGCCGCTAAAATTCCTAATTTTATTTAGACGTCGTCGACAGAAGCCTTTTTTAAATGTTGCCAACTTCAATTTTAGTAAATTATTTGCGAAAATCCTATACTTTTTACAGATTTCATTCATTCATTCGCTCACTTATTTTTTTTTCAAGTAGCAACACACTCAATTCAATTTAGAAATTTTAGAATACGGATAAAATCCGGCTCAATTTAGTCAGCTTGACTTTCTGGAATAGCACTTGTTAAATCCGCCGTCTAAATTATAATTAAAAAGAGACTACAACCTTCCACTTGCTACGATTCTGGCATACAACTCTCGCTTCCTCACTTTTTCGCTTTTTTTATTATAAATATATATTTTTTAAACCCCATGGTCAGAGATATCTTGTAGATACCGTTTAAAGTATTATATATTTTGACATAGGTACCCAAGAATATACGGAAACCTCGGTGCGCGAGTACGACTCAGCCAGCCAATTAATTTAATGCGCGAGCAAATTCGTGAAGCCCCCTTAACAGTTTATAGAACTTAATTGTTGCGGTTGAACGTTTGTTCCGGGAATAATATCGCAGTTACAAAACACGTGCAAATACTAACTATTGCCTAAACTACTATTGTTACTGCGTAGCATTTCGCTACGAATGTTATTGCTACAACGTAGAGATGTCTACGGTGCTACGAACTACGGCTACGAGTTGCAAGACGTTAGAAGAGTTTGAGTACTCATTGTTGACTCAAAAAAACAACCCGACTCCCTTAAAAAACACCTAAATAAAAACTAAAAAAGATAAAAACAAAGTGTCTAAAACTCTATTAGGTAGGTAACTTAAAATTCAACAGTCAAATCCGTTCAAAATCTACTAGATAGTGTTACCACAGATATAGATTACACTAGACAACGCAAACACCTCAATCTGCATGAAAATCAACCGTGTCACTTTTTTATATCTACTGTGACGTCTCAAAAGCGAATTAGCGATGTGAATTCCCCGATGTCCGCGCAAAATCGATTCGAATACGCCGCCCTCCGGCGCCGTGGGACTCGAGTCAGTCACTAGTCATGTTTAGTCAGTTAATGGTTAGTCTGCATGGGGCCAACCCCGACGTTTGGTCGGGGTTCGGACAAGCAAAGTAGATGCATTTGCATAATCTAGTGCAATCTATATCTATGAGTGTCACTACTAAACTGCTACTGCTACTAGGTAGTGTTTTCCTTTGACGTTGTTAGAAAATACAACATGCAAGTAACATTTAGCACCAACATTTACAAAATAACATAAACCAGCCTAAAGTGTCACAGTGTACGTTTGCCAGCGGGATCACTGCCAACAAGCACAGCGTACTCATTACACGCTCTAGCGCCCGCGGCTACGAGCAATCTAGCTGCGTTTAAATGCGGTTGTGGTTACGAGAATATTGGGATCCGTTGGTTATTTCATTACGATAAATTTCAAATAGATGTCTTAAACTGGCCTTTTTTTGTGAAAAAAGTAGATATTGCTTTTCTTTTACTTGACATGGATTGTACCATCTTAAATATATTGACCCGGATAACTCACGTCTTAAATCGAGTTTAGCTGGACATAGTAGTCTTCCTCCTCGGAGCAATGCGACTCGGCGATATTTAATATGAGTATTCTCACCGTAGGTTTATGTTCAAAGATTGTACCATTAGCCAAATATGTGGTCTACCAACCTAAAGTTAATAATCGTTTGCATGTCATAAAACAATAATGGCAATAAAAGTGTCTGTCAACTTGAAAGTTCGACTTTGGCGAAATATTCATTTGATAGAAATTTGTTTAAAAATTGATAGACCAACACAAATCTCTGCAACTGCACTGTTGTTACACTGTGTAGTGGAGGTGGTGGAAATGCATAAACACGCGTGATCATTTACGCGTGAAACGCATGATCTTGCATAAACTTTAGCTATCATAAAGTCGCGGGTGAGCAAAGTAATTATTTTAGTTCATTGATATGGACCTCCGCAAAGAACGCCTGATTCAATAAATTATTTAAAATAATGTATACTAAAAAGTTCATTCAAGTTCATCAAGCCCACCGCATTAGCACGCTGAAGTGGCAATGGGCCGGTCATATAACCCGAAGAACCGATAACCGTTGGGGTAGACGAGTTCTTGAGTGGAGACCACGGATCGGCAAACATGGCGTAGGTAGGACGCCCTCAGACTCGGTGGTGCGATGATCTTCGCGGGGTGGCTGGCAAGAGCTGGATTAGAGTGGCCGAGGATCGTGCTCAGTGGCGTGCCATGGGAGAGGCCTATGTCCAGCAGTGGACGAACATAGGCTGATGATAATGATGATGATGATGAAAAAGTTCATAGACCCCTAAATAATAATCTATTTAGCAAGTGCGATAAAATAGCCATTTCGGTCGCGGCACGTCGACGGAACCCCGATAAATCAGGCCAGCAACTTGTTTCAGGTTTAATTAATTCACATTCCAGCCGCTAGGGTCTTATTCTGGACTTTTGCCTCATAGACCAAGCGGCTGTTTCACCACCCATTGGTTAAATTCATCCGTCAAATAAACTTAATAATGGTGAAACAAAAATGGTGGGGGTTAGAGTAAAATTAGAAACAGAAATTTTATAAGCTAGGTCGGAAACTTTTGAAGTTAGATTGACGACTGGATAGTCAAGTGGTTATTGAACCTAATGAGGGCTATCGGTTTTTCTCTCACTAGATGGCGCCACTGTTGCGTGAGGTTTTTAAAAGTCTGTTATAACGGCCGTGAAAACAAAGTTTAGATTAAAATCATATTTAATACATTGTAAAACAGTGCCATAAACATATCGAGCAACCACAGTATTGCATAATCCCGTTTTGTTCGGAAAAAAGGGAGGATAAAAGTTTTCGAAAGACAAAACTGTCTCAAATTACAGACGTTCATTGCCCCTTATCGCATAATTGCCATAATTAATTTCAGATAATGCAAAATATACACAAAATTATTCTAATTATAAATAAACCCGCGTAGCTCACCCAAAAACTACTTCTTCTTCTCTTTTAAAAAATGGCTTTCTGTCCTTATTAGGACAATTTCGCCAGTGTCAAGGTACTCTCTTTGAGAGGGACGTTGTTCGGTAGCCGTAGTTTTTGCAACTTGATAGTAAAATTCCAGAAACCACGTGGAGACAACTTGCACATTAAAAAATGTCAGACACGAGAGCAATACAGAATTTTATGATCACTGTTCACTGTTAAGCTTAATCGCCGCATAAAACACTATCAAAATTATACTTCAACCAGCCAAAAAAACAGAAATAGCAAAATTATATATTGACTACATCCACCATTTTCGAATGCCACAAATCGAATCCACCCAAAAACTATGAGATTTGACATTTCGTTGACCTCACGCTACACTAGCGCCTCTAGCGGAAAATTCATTCGCGATAGCCCCCATTAGGTAAGCTTGAGGTCCCGCATGAGGCAGATATTTTTATGAATAATACGTATGTTTGCTCTCGGATCCTGGACGTGAGTGAGTATGTATTTATGTTTCTCCGTTGCAGTACCCATAGTACAATCACAGAATAACCAATAGTACTACCGTACAGAAGGGACTCTCTCGAACAAAAGTCAAGTTTAGGTATAAATCGTTGTCTACTCTTACGACATGCACGCGAAATTGTAACTTATAATTTTACACGAGCGTTCATATTCCGTTGGGCACCGTTGACACGAAACAGGTTTGGCGCCAACAGCGCAGGGTTCCCACTCTCCGATGAATAAAGATAACAGTGGGTATTAATATGAATTAAATAAGCTATCTTTAATAAATAAGTAAATACACTTTAAAAACTAAAGCTACAAAACAACAATATTTTATCAGCAACAACAACCATTTTTAACAGACTTCAAAAAAGGAGGAGGTTCTATGTTTTTGTAAAAGTAGCATTATATTAAAAAATATATATATATTCTTCCAGTTTTCCGTCCACCGGGCCACCGTTTTGTCGTTCTCGCTCGAAGTAATCCCTCAAACGAATTAAGTTCAAACTCCCGACTCTAGGAGTTCAAAACAGTCTGTTTTGGACCGTTTCAGCATTTTGCCAAAAAATAACAACAAACTTAGCGAGAAGCAGTAACAAAAGTCAACAACAATAATAATAGAAATGAACAATGACAAATACAATGCAAAGAAAATGCAACGGAAACTCGACTCGTGTACACGGCAGACGCACTGACAATGATACTGACAAGTACTGGCCACAAGAGGCACAAGATGGTTGCGGCCGCTTCCCAAATAGCCGCATTTACAAAATCTTGCAAGTTTTGTTTAAAAATTTAAAATATCTTAGTTCATTGTTATCGAATAATGAACCGCTGCAATTGCCGATTTATTTATTTATTTATTTATTCCAAGAAAATAAAAAATCCGATAACATTGCGTCATTTAAAAAATTAATATTTTTCTATCGTATTCGATGGAGGCTATTGAACAGACACTGATATTGCTATATATTCTTAAAAAGAACCGTTTTAGATTTTTTTGATTATTTTGTTTCAAAACAGAAATTATTTTTAAAAAACATTTTGCGAACATAGTATGCGTGATTCGGAAAATTTTCAAATGTCACAGAACTCATCATAGGTGAAAAATACAATAAGCGGCAACCCTTTGCCGCGAACCCCACGGTGAGGTCGCCGGCTGAACGTACCTAAACTGCGGAGTGTCCAACCCCTGGTACAATATTTGGTTAGTTTGTACCTAGGTCAACCATAGGACGTCCACTGTTGAACATCCTGCATCCACCGAGAACCTGCGATCTTAACAAGATCAGCCGTCCATATTGTTGGTGGACGTCCTGCGCTACGCTTGCCGAACCGTGGCCTCCATTCGAGAACTTTTCAGCCCCAACGGCCATCTGTTCTCCGTGTTATAGTATAGCCTGCCCATCGCCACTTCAATGAGCTAATTCGCTTATTTGTATCTCGTTCTTATTTGCATCTCCTCATTTCTGATTCTATCCCGTAGAGAATTCCCGTGTATGATACAGCGTGTATTTTTGACACTACCTCAAACTGTAACCAGACGAAGATTTAAGTACCTACTGTGAGCTGATATCAAAACTAATTGGTAATTTAGAATTAATTTTTGAAATATTTTTGAGCAGCAATGTAATGCGTGCAATAATTTGATAGTTACAAAAAAGAAGCGTTCAGTGACAGCTGTCAGGTCAACAAGTGCGACATTTTTAATAAAAACACACAGTAAAATGACGCAGTGATACATTGCGTGATAATTAATTTTGTAAGGAAAATAATAAGGCATTTTTTTTACTAATACATAATAAAACGTGATTATTAGGGCCTTCACTAACTACCCTTAAAGTTTAAGGTAGTATCAAAATACACGCTGTATAATTGTTTTAAGGTACGACCAAACCGCTGCTTACAAAACGGTTACGGCACCGAATCGCAGTAACGCATCATATGCGCACCGTTTTTACCGCATGCTCTCCAGACCGCTGCTTAAAATACGGAATCGCAGTGATGTCGTCTTCTTCTTCTGTTTTAAAATATGGCTTTCTGTCCTTATTAGGACAATTTCGGCAGTGTCAAAGTACTCTCTTTGAGAGGGACGTTGTTTGGTAGTTGTAGTTTTTGCAACTTGATAGTAAAATTCCAGAAACCACGTGGAGACAACTTGTGCATTAAAAAATGTCAGACACGAGAGCAATATAGAATTTTGTGATCACTGTTCACTGTTAAGGTTAATCGCCGCATAAAACACTATCAAAATTATACTTCAACTAGCCAAAGAAACAGAAATAGCAAAATTAGATATTGTCTACATCCGCCATGTTCGAATGCTACAAATCGAATCAGTGATGTCGTCTTTACCGAACAAAAGTCGTGACGTTTACAGAACGTCACTGCGATTCCGCACTATTTGCGTATTTTAAGCAGCGGTGTGGAAAGCGTGCAAAAAAAAACGGTGCGCATACAATGCGTCACCGCGATTCCGAACCGTCGCTGTTTTTTAAGCAGCGGTTTGGCCGTACCTTTATTTCGCTAATAATTAAGAAACTAATCTAAAACTGAAACCAAACTAAAATTGGATGTAACAACCGCTAATAAGTAATAACATTTCTAAGTTACAAGACTAGATTCTAGGTATTATAATTTACTTAATATAGGTTAAGATAAAACTCTGAATAAGCCCTCTAGGCTACGGGCGAGTCCAATAAAATGAACATGCGCACTTAATAGATTGCTGGCAGCTAGTAGTCGGGCTACTGTTATACGAGGAAAAGATTAAATGCTTACTATTCTACCGTTAAATACACTTATAGACTTGTGTGTTTCATTTCTATAAAAGTGCTGAGGTCTATTTTTGACGTTTGTTTTTGTTCATCATCATCAGCCAGAAGACGTCCACAGCTGAACAAAGGCCGCACGAACCTTTTGCAATTCGTCATATGGGCTTGAACTTAAAAATCTATTCAATCTTTTAAACTCTTTCCTTGCGGCCTACTCGCCAGTTTAGTCCACGGTTTGCACGCCTACGAGATTAACAGCGGGAAAACGCTGCTACGTGCTACGAACTACTCGCTACGAGCTACTGCTGTAGTATTTCGTCGCAACTTTAGTGTAAAATTAGGGATTATAGATTTAGAGCTGGGCACGTAGGGTTAGAAACTTGGCTCTACAAGACATCTGATTACTTTTTGACAGTGCGAGCTACATGGTCTCGTCTTGGCAACATTTAACATGAAATGTTTTTGTGGTAGCATTATTACGGGCAAACATACTACTTGCGTACGTACGTACTTATGTTTTTTTTTTATTCAACTAGATGGCAAACGAGCAAGTTGTTCTCCTGATGGTAAGAGATCACCACCGCCCATAAACATCTGCTACAAGTACCAAAGAAATAATTAAAAGACATCAAAAACATGCTCAATTTATCACATCAAATTTCTATTTTCTGGCAGGCTATTATCGTGCACGCATTACTTTACCCGTTAAGAATGTTTTCCCCTCAACAATTTTTTTTTCTATTATAAATAATTTATTGTTGGACAGGTAGGAGAGTTCACTGAAATTGAAAACAAAATAACTTGAAGGACGTTATCTCAATAGACTGATTGAAAATGGCAGATATGAGTTGGTGGGAAAAAAAGTTATTTCGTTTAAAAAGGAGTTATTTTTGCGGCATAACAGTCAACAATAAAATTAAATAAATAACTGATAAGAAATGTATTAGTATAAAGGAATATTTGTTTTAATTTAATGGACTGGTTATTCCGAAATGATTACTATTATTTATTTATTTGAAACAATTAGTATAATAATAAATGTACGTCGTAAGGTACAACATGCAGGACTAAGTTAATTCTATATTCAAACTCATTTTGAACATTAAATTATCTTTTATCTTTTGCTAATTTTAAGTAAAACAAACGACATTACGTAACGAAGTTAAATAAAAGCTGTGGTACAGTTGACACAAAACACTAATAATCTAAACACGAACCGAAAAAAAAAGCATGCTAAATAAACGCGGAAACAATCTCGAAATTTCCTTCTGAAACTGCTGGGATTAATTCTCATTTTAATACAGCTGTTTTTTTCCTTGAACAATATCAGCAGATACTAGCGCAAACCGCTCTCACCACTAGACCAAAAACACCGAATAGTTTCTGAATTATTTTAGGGAGTAAAGTGGGAACAACATTGTTAGCATGCAATTTGCTTTAACGCAGCCTCGAGAGCGAGTTTGTGGATTAGAACGAAGCAAAGGCTGCATCACATGTACCTTTTATGTTGATAAAATTAACCTAAAGAGAGTTAACATCATCAGCATCATCATCTTAGAACGTCGCAATGAACGAAAACTCGCCACTTGCATGCATCTCTCACAATATTCAGTCCACCTAGTGGGAGGCCTGCCAACGCTTCTTCTACTAATATAATCCCTACTAATATTATAAATGCGAAAGTGCGTTTGTGTGTTTGTCCGTCTTTCACACCGTAACGGAGCGACGGATCGACGTGTTTTTTGGCATAGAGATAGTTTAAGGGCCCGAGAGTGACATAGGCTACTTTTTATCCCGGAAAAATGCACAGCTCCCAAGGGAACAGCGCGCGATAACCGAACACCACGCGGACGGAGCCGCGGGCAAAAGCTAGTAATATATGAAAGCTAACTCCACAAGGACTGTTTGACAGCTAGGATGTTACAAATACATAGATAGACTTGATGTCAAACTTAAACAATCTTTTTTTGGCGTCGGGGATTGTACAAAGTAGCTAAACACTAGCAAAGTAATTCTACCAGCGTTCTAGTTTTCTTTCTTGGGTACGAGACTTTAAAATTAAGAATCCGGTCAAGTTCGAGTCAAACTGGCGTGCAGAGGGTTCCGTTAGCATTCGATTTTTTTAAGTAGGCCCTCTGTGACAGCGGAATCTTTTCTGTTCTAAAGAAATGAAAAAAGAGAGAGAGAACGAGACAAAACCATATATCGCAACCGATGTTTATGTTAAACGTACATTAGTGGTGGTGGTACAGGTACCCATATCATTCATCATCATTATGTCAGCCGAAAGACGTCCACTGCTGGACATAGGCCTCCCCCAAGGCTCTCCACTCAGACCGGTCTTGTGCTTTTCGCATCCACCGCGATCCCGCGATCTTAGTCAGGTCGTCTTATCATCATATCATTAGATAGGTCAATTTTTTTTTTGGATATTATAAGGAGCTATAAGCTCTGAAAGTCGTAAAAAATATAACGATAATAGTATTTTATGCAAGAGTTGTATGACAGGGTTCAAAAAAGGTGAGTGACATGAGTTACGATTTGAGCTTTTTTGAAGAATAGAACCCTAAGAAAAGTACTTTAGTAATAATAAAAAATACATTACAATACAAAGAAAGACGCTTTATTGTACACCAAAAATAGTAAGCGATACAGAAAACAGATACACAGAGAAAAAATTACAAGGTAAGCAATAAGGCTCAAAAAATCAATTTATTTTAAAAGAAAAAATAACATGTGTGTTGAATAAACCTGTGCGGTTATTAGGTACTAAATAATTGTCTTCTTCTTCTTTTCATTCCTCTCCTATCGGAGGTTGGACAACATCATGGCAATTCTAATTTTGGAGGCCGCTGCTCTAAACTACTAAATAATTGTACCTAACTTTATTAAGAATCGCTTAATACACAGTGAAATAAAGATACCTATTTTAAAGGCCAGAAATTTAAACATAATGTTTGATATAACTGTTGTCAGAACAAAGAGATGTTAATTAAAACTCTCTCTTGAATAATGATTACGCTCATATAAAAACAAGCTTACGCCCGCGCCTTCGCCTCTGATGTAAAATTCCCTGAAGATATTGCGATACGAAACTTATTTCAGAATTGTTTTTTTTTTAACAGTATAGGCTCGCGTTTGGCCACAATCACGCCTGATGGAAAGCGAGGATGAGGCCTACGATGGAGCACGCTTGCCTAGTAAATGCCCATTCACCCTAGACTTGAAAGCGGCCAAATTGTAGTATTCAGGAGACACAGACACAGGCAGGGAATTCCACTCTTTTGCTGTGCGGTTGATGAAGGAAGAGCGAAAACGCTTTGTGCGGATTTTGGGAATACTAACAACGTAAGTGTAGAGACCTCGCCTACTTCTGGTCGACCTGTCTCTCTTATACCTAATTACACAGCTGGTAATTCTAAAAATGACAGAACTGTAATTTTAAATGTTAGTCCAGAGCTATTTGATGATCGGACGAACGGATGGACTGACAGATCTTTACCTTTAGGGGTCATATATAAATTACGCCACACGTTTGGTGGGGGGGGGGGGAGATTTAGGTGGTTTGTGACACAGGGACATAATAATTTCAGTTTTCATAGCGGTCAACATTGGTGTGCCAAATTTTATAGGAATGTCCTAGAATAAATAGCGTCCGTTAGCATACCTACACTTGCGTACTGAACCCTAAAATCCCTCACTTAATTAGTTTTGTAGCTCCCATGAAACACCTATTAGGATTTACATTTTAATGCAAAAAATATGCATTTCAGGGCAACCGGTCCGTTAAATGGAAAAATAAGCTGTATTTTATTTACATAAGCACTCTTTCACTCTTTTCTTTCTTAACAAAACTTAATTAAATGTTCTTGGTTTGAAATAAGTTCTGCATTTAGAATAACTAGTTTGTTTTTAACTCCCGACGCACAAAGAAGGGTGTTATAATCTGTCTGTCTGTCTATCTTTCTGTCTCTGTGTGTCTATGGCACCGTAGCTCTTAAACGGGTGTACCGATTGGAATGCAGTTTTTTTATTATTTGAAAGCAGGTTTTCTAGCGGTGGCTCTAAGACACGTTTTATCAAAATCGTTTGAGCCATTTTTGAGATATTAAACTTTGAAGTGACAAAGTCGGGGGTTTTCCAACTTTTTGTTTGTTTGTTTGTTAATGTATAAGGGTCTGGCTACACGCTCTCTCATACTTGCGCAAATTCCAATTTTCACAAGCAAGCACGTGTGTTAAGGGTCTGCCCATACCTAATGCGGAATAGGCTTCAGCCGATCAAAAAACTCTTTATGTCTACGAAATAAGAGTGAATAAGACGTCGATCGGCTCGGCCGACGAGAAACGATGTTTTTTGACGCTGATGATACCGACATGTACAGTCGGAAAAAAGTCTTTTTAGCTCTTATTGCGAGCTCGGCTTCAGTTGATTCCGCGTCGATAGATGTGGGAGACCCTAAGACGGTAAAACGGTATAATCTATCGCACAAATTGCTTTCGGACGCTTTATAGTTCTTCTTCTTTTTTCTGATATAAGAGTTACACTCTTGTCGGTGTAGCCGATGAATGACTCTCCACTTTTGTCTACTCAAAGCTGCCTCCTTAACCTCCTTATACGACATGACGGCTACCTTCTCTTTTCTGGGTCTCCTTTTCCGCTTCCCTTCAACTTTTCCTTCTAAGATGACATTAAATTTATGAACTCATCATGTCGTCGATGACCTATCATTTTCCCTCTCCGATTTTCTATTGTTTCCATTAATGTTCTCTTCTCTTCCACTCTTTCCAAACCCTCTTCATTGGTGACTTTTTCTGTCCGACAATTTTTTTTCCAATCTTCGCCAGCACCACATTTTGAATGTTCCTAAATTTCCATACAATTATTGCATCAATTTTTACACAAGCCGTTTGCGCATGCAAATTGCTGCATGTGGCCGAACCTTAAATGTTTGAATTTTGAAGTGCACACCAACTGAACCACGGTCGTATGTAACTGAACAGACACACTTGAGAATCTCTAACAGTGTACTACCTGACAAGGCTGCTAAATATCGTACTCATGCCTGATATCTCTTTCTCTCTGAAATTATACGAGTAAATGCGAGTAAATGCGAACGCTTTTGAAAATTTTGGTCGAATTTCGATGAACTTTAATATGTAGGTAGCAGGAAGTCTATAATACATTGATAGATTATTGAGTTGTCGGACGCCATTTTCAAATATAATTATACAATACATCCTATTTCATAGATATGCTCTGGTTCAGTAACAGCCTATTCACTTTGGCCCTTAATTAAAAAAAAATACTAACATTGGAACGTAGAACCTCCTTTTTTAAAGTCAGTTAACAAAAATCCTATGTCGTTTCCTCAAGGCAAACAGCGATACCATTAAAGTGCCTCAAAATTAATTGGCACTTTGATCTTGTGATCACATTCACGGATACAAGCAATTATGGGAACGTTTAACGAACGTTGATACGGAAAATGTACAGTCAGCAGCAAAGTATATGAGCATGGTACTCAAAATGTACACACCCTCTTATTACCTTGGCGGTAGAGTCGCATATAGTTTTGAGCACCGTAACTGCTCATCCACTTCTACTGCTGACTGTATTTGAGTGGCTTTCTTAATATTTGGAATGCAAAATAACCCTCAAGGTGATCATAATATAAGAATGTTTTCCCCTCAACAATTTTTTTTTCTATTATAAATAATTTATTGTTGGACAGGTAGGAGAGTTCACTGAAATTGAAAACGAAATAACTTGAAGGACGTTATCTCAATAGACTGATTGAAAATGGCAGATATGAGTTGGTGGGAAAAAAAGTTATTTCGTTTAAAAAGGAGTTATTTTTGCGGCATAACAGTCAACAATAAAATTAAATAAATAACTGATAAGAAATGTATTAGTATAAAGGAATATTTGTTTTAATTTAATGGACTGGTTATTCCGAAATGATTACTATTATTTATTTATTTGAAACAATTAGTATAATAATAAATGTACGTCGTAAGGTACAACATGCAGGACTAAGTTAATTCTATATTCAAACTCATTTTGAACATTAAATTATCTTTTATCTTTTGCTAATTTTAAGTAAAACAAACGACATTACGTAACGAAGTTAAATAAAAGCTGTGGTACAGTTGACACAAAACACTAATAATCTAAACACGAACCGAAAAAAAAAGCATGCTAAATAAACGCGGAAACAATCTCGAAATTTCCTTCTGAAACTGCTGGGATTAATTCTCATTTTAATACAGCTGTTTTTTTCCTTGAACAATATCAGCAGATACTAGCGCAAACCGCTCTCACCACTAGACCAAAAACACCGAATAGTTTCTGAATTATTTTAGGGAGTAAAGTGGGAACAACATTGTTAGCATGCAATTTGCTTTAACGCAGCCTCGAGAGCGAGTTTGTGGATTAGAACGAAGCAAAGGCTGCATCACATGTACCTTTTATGTTGATAAAATTAACCTAAAGAGAGTTAACATCATCAGCATCATCATCTTAGAACGTCGCAATGAACGAAAACTCGCCACTTGCATGCATCTCTCACAATATTCAGTCCACCTAGTGGGAGGCCTGCCAACGCTTCTTCTACTAATATAATCCCTACTAATATTATAAATGCGAAAGTGCGTTTGTGTGTTTGTCCGTCTTTCACACCGTAACGGAGCGACGGATCGACGTGTTTTTTGGCATAGAGATAGTTTAAGGGCCCGAGAGTGACATAGGCTACTTTTTATCCCGGAAAAATGCACAGCTCCCAAGGGAACAGCGCGCGATAACCGAACACCACGCGGACGGAGCCGCGGGCAAAAGCTAGTAATATATGAAAGCTAACTCCACAAGGACTGTTTGACAGCTAGGATGTTACAAATACATAGATAGACTTGATGTCAAACTTAAACAATCTTTTTTTGGCGTCGGGGATTGTACAAAGTAGCTAAACACTAGCAAAGTAATTCTACCAGCGTTCTAGTTTTCTTTCTTGGGTACGAGACTTTAAAATTAAGAATCCGGTCAAGTTCGAGTCAAACTGGCGTGCAGAGGGTTCCGTTAGCATTCGATTTTTTTAAGTAGGCCCTCTGTGACAGCGGAATCTTTTCTGTTCTAAAGAAATGAAAAAAGAGAGAGAGAACGAGACAAAACCATATATCGCAACCGATGTTTATGTTAAACGTACATTAGTGGTGGTGGTACAGGTACCCATATCATTCATCATCATTATGTCAGCCGAAAGACGTCCACTGCTGGACATAGGCCTCCCCCAAGGCTCTCCACTCAGACCGGTCTTGTGCTTTTCGCATCCACCGCGATCCCGCGATCTTAGTCAGGTCGTCTTATCATCATATCATTAGATAGGTCAATTTTTTTTTTGGATATTATAAGGAGCTATAAGCTCTGAAAGTCGTAAAAAATATAACGATAATAGTATTTTATGCAAGAGTTGTATGACAGGGTTCAAAAAAGGTGAGTGACATGAGTTACGATTTGAGCTTTTTTGAAGAATAGAACCCTAAGAAAAGTACTTTAGTAATAATAAAAAATACATTACAATACAAAGAAAGACGCTTTATTGTACACCAAAAATAGTAAGCGATACAGAAAACAGATACACAGAGAAAAAATTACAAGGTAAGCAATAAGGCTCAAAAAATCAATTTATTTTAAAAGAAAAAATAACATGTGTGTTGAATAAACCTGTGCGGTTATTAGGTACTAAATAATTGTCTTCTTCTTCTTTTCATTCCTCTCCTATCGGAGGTTGGACAACATCATGGCAATTCTAATTTTGGAGGCCGCTGCTCTAAACTACTAAATAATTGTACCTAACTTTATTAAGAATCGCTTAATACACAGTGAAATAAAGATACCTATTTTAAAGGCCAGAAATTTAAACATAATGTTTGATATAACTGTTGTCAGAACAAAGAGATGTTAATTAAAACTCTCTCTTGAATAATGATTACGCTCATATAAAAACAAGCTTACGCCCGCGCCTTCGCCTCTGATGTAAAATTCCCTGAAGATATTGCGATACGAAACTTATTTCAGAATTGTTTTTTTTTTAACAGTATAGGCTCGCGTTTGGCCACAATCACGCCTGATGGAAAGCGAGGATGAGGCCTACGATGGAGCACGCTTGCCTAGTAAATGCCCATTCACCCTAGACTTGAAAGCGGCCAAATTGTAGTATTCAGGAGACACAGACACAGGCAGGGAATTCCACTCTTTTGCTGTGCGGTTGATGAAGGAAGAGCGAAAACGCTTTGTGCGGATTTTGGGAATACTAACAACGTAAGTGTAGAGACCTCGCCTACTTCTGGTCGACCTGTCTCTCTTATACCTAATTACACAGCTGGTAATTCTAAAAATGACAGAACTGTAATTTTAAATGTTAGTCCAGAGCTATTTGATGATCGGACGAACGGATGGACTGACAGATCTTTACCTTTAGGGGTCATATATAAATTACGCCACACGTTTGGTGGGGGGGGGGGGAGATTTAGGTGGTTTGTGACACAGGGACATAATAATTTCAGTTTTCATAGCGGTCAACATTGGTGTGCCAAATTTTATAGGAATGTCCTAGAATAAATAGCGTCCGTTAGCATACCTACACTTGCGTACTGAACCCTAAAATCCCTCACTTAATTAGTTTTGTAGCTCCCATGAAACACCTATTAGGATTTACATTTTAATGCAAAAAATATGCATTTCAGGGCAACCGGTCCGTTAAATGGAAAAATAAGCTGTATTTTATTTACATAAGCACTCTTTCACTCTTTTCTTTCTTAACAAAACTTAATTAAATGTTCTTGGTTTGAAATAAGTTCTGCATTTAGAATAACTAGTTTGTTTTTAACTCCCGACGCACAAAGAAGGGTGTTATAATCTGTCTGTCTGTCTATCTTTCTGTCTCTGTGTGTCTATGGCACCGTAGCTCTTAAACGGGTGTACCGATTGGAATGCAGTTTTTTTATTATTTGAAAGCAGGTTTTCTAGCGGTGGCTCTAAGACACGTTTTATCAAAATCGTTTGAGCCATTTTTGAGATATTAAACTTTGAAGTGACAAAGTCGGGGGTTTTCCAACTTTTTGTTTGTTTGTTTGTTAATGTATAAGGGTCTGGCTACACGCTCTCTCATACTTGCGCAAATTCCAATTTTCACAAGCAAGCACGTGTGTTAAGGGTCTGCCCATACCTAATGCGGAATAGGCTTCAGCCGATCAAAAAACTCTTTATGTCTACGAAATAAGAGTGAATAAGACGTCGATCGGCTCGGCCGACGAGAAACGATGTTTTTTGACGCTGATGATACCGACATGTACAGTCGGAAAAAAGTCTTTTTAGCTCTTATTGCGAGCTCGGCTTCAGTTGATTCCGCGTCGATAGATGTGGGAGACCCTAAGACGGTAAAACGGTATAATCTATCGCACAAATTGCTTTCGGACGCTTTATAGTTCTTCTTCTTTTTTCTGATATAAGAGTTACACTCTTGTCGGTGTAGCCGATGAATGACTCTCCACTTTTGTCTACTCAAAGCTGCCTCCTTAACCTCCTTATACGACATGACGGCTACCTTCTCTTTTCTGGGTCTCCTTTTCCGCTTCCCTTCAACTTTTCCTTCTAAGATGACATTAAATTTATGAACTCATCATGTCGTCGATGACCTATCATTTTCCCTCTCCGATTTTCTATTGTTTCCATTAATGTTCTCTTCTCTTCCACTCTTTCCAAACCCTCTTCATTGGTGACTTTTTCTGTCCGACAATTTTTTTTCCAATCTTCGCCAGCACCACATTTTGAATGTTCCTAAATTTCCATACAATTATTGCATCAATTTTTACACAAGCCGTTTGCGCATGCAAATTGCTGCATGTGGCCGAACCTTAAATGTTTGAATTTTGAAGTGCACACCAACTGAACCACGGTCGTATGTAACTGAACAGACACACTTGAGAATCTCTAACAGTGTACTACCTGACAAGGCTGCTAAATATCGTACTCATGCCTGATATCTCTTTCTCTCTGAAATTATACGAGTAAATGCGAGTAAATGCGAACGCTTTTGAAAATTTTGGTCGAATTTCGATGAACTTTAATATGTAGGTAGCAGGAAGTCTATAATACATTGATAGATTATTGAGTTGTCGGACGCCATTTTCAAATATAATTATACAATACATCCTATTTCATAGATATGCTCTGGTTCAGTAACAGCCTATTCACTTTGGCCCTTAATTAAAAAAAAATACTAACATTGGAACGTAGAACCTCCTTTTTTAAAGTCAGTTAACAAAAATCCTATGTCGTTTCCTCAAGGCAAACAGCGATACCATTAAAGTGCCTCAAAATTAATTGGCACTTTGATCTTGTGATCACATTCACGGATACAAGCAATTATGGGAACGTTTAACGAACGTTGATACGGAAAATGTACAGTCAGCAGCAAAGTATATGAGCATGGTACTCAAAATGTACACACCCTCTTATTACCTTGGCGGTAGAGTCGCATATAGTTTTGAGCACCGTAACTGCTCATCCACTTCTACTGCTGACTGTATTTGAGTGGCTTTCTTAATATTTGGAATGCAAAATAACCCTCAAGGTGATCATAATATAAGAATGTTTTCCCCTCAACAATTTTTTTTTCTATTATAAATAATTTATTGTTGGACAGGTAGGAGAGTTCACTGAAATTGAAAACGAAATAACTTGAAGGACGTTATCTCAATAGACTGATTGAAAATGGCAGATATGAGTTGGTGGGAAAAAAAGTTATTTCGTTTAAAAAGGAGTTATTTTTGCGGCATAACAGTCAACAATAAAATTAAATAAATAACTGATAAGAAATGTATTAGTATAAAGGAATATTTGTTTTAATTTAATGGACTGGTTATTCCGAAATGATTACTATTATTTATTTATTTGAAACAATTAGTATAATAATAAATGTACGTCGTAAGGTACAACATGCAGGACTAAGTTAATTCTATATTCAAACTCATTTTGAACATTAAATTATCTTTTATCTTTTGCTAATTTTAAGTAAAACAAACGACATTACGTAACGAAGTTAAATAAAAGCTGTGGTACAGTTGACACAAAACACTAATAATCTAAACACGAACCGAAAAAAAAAGCATGCTAAATAAACGCGGAAACAATCTCGAAATTTCCTTCTGAAACTGCTGGGATTAATTCTCATTTTAATACAGCTGTTTTTTTCCTTGAACAATATCAGCAGATACTAGCGCAAACCGCTCTCACCACTAGACCAAAAACACCGAATAGTTTCTGAATTATTTTAGGGAGTAAAGTGGGAACAACATTCTTAGCATGCAATTTGCTTTAACGCAGCCTCGAGAGCGAGTTTGTGGATTAGAACGAAGCAAAGGCTGCATCACATGTACCTTTTATGTTGATAAAATTAACCTAAAGAGAGTTAACATCATCAGCATCATCATCTTAGAACGTCGCAATGAACGAAAACTCGCCACTTGCATGCATCTCTCACAATATTCAGTCCACCTAGTGGGAGGCCTGCCAACGCTTCTTCTACTAATATAATCCCTACTAATATTATAAATGCGAAAGTGCGTTTGTGTGTTTGTCCGTCTTTCACACCGTAACGGAGCGACGGATCGACGTGTTTTTTGGCATAGAGATAGTTTAAGGGCCCGAGAGTGACATAGGCTACTTTTTATCCCGGAAAAATGCACAGCTCCCAAGGGAACAGCGCGCGATAACCGAACACCACGCGGACGGAGCCGCGGGCAAAAGCTAGTAATATATGAAAGCTAACTCCACAAGGACTGTTTGACAGCTAGGATGTTACAAATACATAGATAGACTTGATGTCAAACTTAAACAATCTTTTTTTGGCGTCGGGGATTGTACAAAGTAGCTAAACACTAGCAAAGTAATTCTACCAGCGTTCTAGTTTTCTTTCTTGGGTACGAGACTTTAAAATTAAGAATCCGGTCAAGTTCGAGTCAAACTGGCGTGCAGAGGGTTCCGTTAGCATTCGATTTTTTTAAGTAGGCCCTCTGTGACAGCGGAATCTTTTCTGTTCTAAAGAAATGAAAAAAGAGAGAGAGAACGAGACAAAACCATATATCGCAACCGATGTTTATGTTAAACGTACATTAGTGGTGGTGGTACAGGTACCCATATCATTCATCATCATTATGTCAGCCGAAAGACGTCCACTGCTGGACATAGGCCTCCCCCAAGGCTCTCCACTCAGACCGGTCTTGTGCTTTTCGCATCCACCGCGATCCCGCGATCTTAGTCAGGTCGTCTTATCATCATATCATTAGATAGGTCAATTTTTTTTTTGGATATTATAAGGAGCTATAAGCTCTGAAAGTCGTAAAAAATATAACGATAATAGTATTTTATGCAAGAGTTGTATGACAGGGTTCAAAAAAGGTGAGTGACATGAGTTACGATTTGAGCTTTTTTGAAGAATAGAACCCTAAGAAAAGTACTTTAGTAATAATAAAAAATACATTACAATACAAAGAAAGACGCTTTATTGTACACCAAAAATAGTAAGCGATACAGAAAACAGATACACAGAGAAAAAATTACAAGGTAAGCAATAAGGCTCAAAAAATCAATTTATTTTAAAAGAAAAAATAACATGTGTGTTGAATAAACCTGTGCGGTTATTAGGTACTAAATAATTGTCTTCTTCTTCTTTTCATTCCTCTCCTATCGGAGGTTGGACAACATCATGGCAATTCTAATTTTGGAGGCCGCTGCTCTAAACTACTAAATAATTGTACCTAACTTTATTAAGAATCGCTTAATACACAGTGAAATAAAGATACCTATTTTAAAGGCCAGAAATTTAAACATAATGTTTGATATAACTGTTGTCAGAACAAAGAGATGTTAATTAAAACTCTCTCTTGAATAATGATTACGCTCATATAAAAACAAGCTTACGCCCGCGCCTTCGCCTCTGATGTAAAATTCCCTGAAGATATTGCGATACGAAACTTATTTCAGAATTGTTTTTTTTTTAACAGTATAGGCTCGCGTTTGGCCACAATCACGCCTGATGGAAAGCGAGGATGAGGCCTACGATGGAGCACGCTTGCCTAGTAAATGCCCATTCACCCTAGACTTGAAAGCGGCCAAATTGTAGTATTCAGGAGACACAGACACAGGCAGGGAATTCCACTCTTTTGCTGTGCGGTTGATGAAGGAAGAGCGAAAACGCTTTGTGCGGATTTTGGGAATACTAACAACGTAAGTGTAGAGACCTCGCCTACTTCTGGTCGACCTGTCTCTCTTATACCTAATTACACAGCTGGTAATTCTAAAAATGACAGAACTGTAATTTTAAATGTTAGTCCAGAGCTATTTGATGATCGGACGAACGGATGGACTGACAGATCTTTACCTTTAGGGGTCATATATAAATTACGCCACACGTTTGGTGGGGGGGGGGGGAGATTTAGGTGGTTTGTGACACAGGGACATAATAATTTCAGTTTTCATAGCGGTCAACATTGGTGTGCCAAATTTTATAGGAATGTCCTAGAATAAATAGCGTCCGTTAGCATACCTACACTTGCGTACTGAACCCTAAAATCCCTCACTTAATTAGTTTTGTAGCTCCCATGAAACACCTATTAGGATTTACATTTTAATGCAAAAAATATGCATTTCAGGGCAACCGGTCCGTTAAATGGAAAAATAAGCTGTATTTTATTTACATAAGCACTCTTTCACTCTTTTCTTTCTTAACAAAACTTAATTAAATGTTCTTGGTTTGAAATAAGTTCTGCATTTAGAATAACTAGTTTGTTTTTAACTCCCGACGCACAAAGAAGGGTGTTATAATCTGTCTGTCTGTCTATCTTTCTGTCTCTGTGTGTCTATGGCACCGTAGCTCTTAAACGGGTGTACCGATTGGAATGCAGTTTTTTTATTATTTGAAAGCAGGTTTTCTAGCGGTGGCTCTAAGACACGTTTTATCAAAATCGTTTGAGCCATTTTTGAGATATTAAACTTTGAAGTGACAAAGTCGGGGGTTTTCCAACTTTTTGTTTGTTTGTTTGTTAATGTATAAGGGTCTGGCTACACGCTCTCTCATACTTGCGCAAATTCCAATTTTCACAAGCAAGCACGTGTGTTAAGGGTCTGCCCATACCTAATGCGGAATAGGCTTCAGCCGATCAAAAAACTCTTTATGTCTACGAAATAAGAGTGAATAAGACGTCGATCGGCTCGGCCGACGAGAAACGATGTTTTTTGACGCTGATGATACCGACATGTACAGTCGGAAAAAAGTCTTTTTAGCTCTTATTGCGAGCTCGGCTTCAGTTGATTCCGCGTCGATAGATGTGGGAGACCCTAAGACGGTAAAACGGTATAATCTATCGCACAAATTGCTTTCGGACGCTTTATAGTTCTTCTTCTTTTTTCTGATATAAGAGTTACACTCTTGTCGGTGTAGCCGATGAATGACTCTCCACTTTTGTCTACTCAAAGCTGCCTCCTTAACCTCCTTATACGACATGACGGCTACCTTCTCTTTTCTGGGTCTCCTTTTCCGCTTCCCTTCAACTTTTCCTTCTAAGATGACATTAAATTTATGAACTCATCATGTCGTCGATGACCTATCATTTTCCCTCTCCGATTTTCTATTGTTTCCATTAATGTTCTCTTCTCTTCCACTCTTTCCAAACCCTCTTCATTGGTGACTTTTTCTGTCCGACAATTTTTTTTCCAATCTTCGCCAGCACCACATTTTGAATGTTCCTAAATTTCCATACAATTATTGCATCAATTTTTACACAAGCCGTTTGCGCATGCAAATTGCTGCATGTGGCCGAACCTTAAATGTTTGAATTTTGAAGTGCACACCAACTGAACCACGGTCGTATGTAACTGAACAGACACACTTGAGAATCTCTAACAGTGTACTACCTGACAAGGCTGCTAAATATCGTACTCATGCCTGATATCTCTTTCTCTCTGAAATTATACGAGTAAATGCGAGTAAATGCGAACGCTTTTGAAAATTTTGGTCGAATTTCGATGAACTTTAATATGTAGGTAGCAGGAAGTCTATAATACATTGATAGATTATTGAGTTGTCGGACGCCATTTTCAAATATAATTATACAATACATCCTATTTCATAGATATGCTCTGGTTCAGTAACAGCCTATTCACTTTGGCCCTTAATTAAAAAAAAATACTAACATTGGAACGTAGAACCTCCTTTTTTAAAGTCAGTTAACAAAAATCCTATGTCGTTTCCTCAAGGCAAACAGCGATACCATTAAAGTGCCTCAAAATTAATTGGCACTTTGATCTTGTGATCACATTCACGGATACAAGCAATTATGGGAACGTTTAACGAACGTTGATACGGAAAATGTACAGTCAGCAGCAAAGTATATGAGCATGGTACTCAAAATGTACACACCCTCTTATTACCTTGGCGGTAGAGTCGCATATAGTTTTGAGCACCGTAACTGCTCATCCACTTCTACTGCTGACTGTATTTGAGTGGCTTTCTTAATATTTGGAATGCAAAATAACCCTCAAGGTGATCATAATATAATCATCGATTTATTCCATGTTTTCCAACTATATAATACTAGAAAAAAAAATAGATACACCATTTACTCTTGATTGGCTTTTACGTAGCCTACAGCACACATTCTTTATACAGACATAAAATTAACCGGGCAATTGTTATAGTGGTGTAAAGTTATATTGCGATAATATTAAGTTTAACATCAACTACTAGATCTCGGGATATTTTTACTCTATCTAGTGGAACGCCTGCCAACGTTTCGTCTTCCAGTTTGTGGTCACCACTCGCGACCATTAATTTCTCTCCAACGGTTATCGGTTCTTCGAGCGATGTGGCCCGCCCATTGCTACTTCACTTGCTCTTCGAGCTTTATGTCGATGACTTAAGTGTTTCGGCGAATTTTCTCTATTGCGTCAATAAACTCCGAGCTTAGCTCTCCATCGTTGTGTGACTCTGACCCTCTCTAACAGGCAAGGGAGTCCCTCACTAAGATTAACCTGCAATAGTTTAAGTTTCCGGCAGTATATAAACGCGGCATAGAGCAGTAGCTATACTTACGGTTAGACTGTGGCAATGTCAGTTCCAGCTGATTCGTTTTCACCTACAATCGATCCGAGGTAGGTTGCCAGTTGCAGCAGCTTCTTTAAAATGAACATTATTTTTTTATCAATTCTAACTCTTACTCTAGCTAATCTCAAGCGGATGTTAGTGCGTAGGTATAGTAGACTATAGCGCTGGCCGAGTGTAACAGTGGCACAAGTCAAAATATTGAAATTTCGAGAAAAAGCACTTCAAAGTTTTGACAAGGGGACTTAAACAAGTAATATGAGCATATTATTTTAATTAAGGAAGTTAAATGCTTAAGTTTTGTTTTATATATTCTTTGTGGTATGATGCATTAGATTAAGAGATGATATTGTTTTAAAATATATTATTATAGCAATTATTTACACTCAAATATGGGTACTTAGAGATGTGCCTCTGTTGCACAACTTTTTTTTATGTTTTTTGAATTGTGCCTTTTAAATCTATGAAATGATGTGGTCCTATTTCTTTGTTTAGGTATGAAAACGTTTTGTAAATCATTAAAATAAAAAAATAAAAATTTACTATTAATCGCGTTATCTTTAAACGACATCTTGTAATAACCTAACCAACATAAAGTTGGGAAATCCATGACTTGGTCACTTTGAATTTAAGATATTAAACTTTGAAGGAACAACGGAAACCGGTAAAACCAATTTTGATGAAACATGTCTACGCACCATCGCTAGAAAACCTGATTTCAAATCCGCAAATCCGCATTCAAATCGGCCCACCCGTTTAAGAGCTACGGTGCCACAGACAGTAAAACAGATAGACAGACACAAAGATACACATAGCGGTCCAACTTATAGCACCCCTCTTTTTGCGTTGGGGGTTAAACATAGGTTTCAGGGTGACTACCCTGACAACACAAATGTATTTTTTTATGTAATAGCAGACAAGCAAAACAGACGGTTCTCCTGATGCTAAGTGGTCACCATCGCCTATAGACATCAGCAGCATCATCAGGACTCCAGATGTGTTGCCGGCCTTGCAAGAAGCTATTGTTGAAGAGTTGGAAAAACCTCGGTCGCCAAAGAGTTCCATAAATTACATGTGCGAGGTAAAAAAGGAACGCTTAAGCACGATGGATGACCGATACCCATCAAGATGATGTTGATGAAAGCTACTTCTATATCGAAAATACAAACTGAAATATAGATGCACAGAAAAACTACACCACTACTACTACGGCTACTTTTATGCCGAGTAGAAAAGATCAACGGAACTCCCCTTTATCGACCCTATAGAAAACGCAAAGAGAGCTAACATCTATACAGAGAGCTAGAGAGTCAAGCTTCCCAGTATATTGGATCACCGATAATATGAGCCGCCCTACGCTACGCTGTGGATGATCTGATCTTATAGGAGGGAGGAGCTAATATTGAGGGGCACCAGACCAAAGATGAGAGAAATACTCCAAGTGAGGCCGAATTAGAGTCCTGTACAGTTGACACTAGCTCGGCATGAAGTATCCCCAACTTTCTAGCAACAATTTTAGCTTTACTCACCTGAGAGAACAAGGGGGAAGTTTTCGAATCGAGGCGCTACGGTAAATGGCGTTTTATTTACCGCCTAAACCCTTTTTGCCTAGTACCCATAGTACAAGCTTTGCTTAGTTTGGGATTAGGTCAATTGGTGTCAAGTGTCCCATGATATTTATTTATTATTTATTTATTTGCGATAAATGCGCAGACCTGTGTCTTGGTAGGGTTGAACTTGACTAGGTTATGTTTACCCCAGTCAAGAACCAGTTCCAGTATACTTTCCTAACCAGACACATGTTGACAGCGACTCTCCTCTAATTCCGCCAGAGAAAGACTAAGTCTACCGGTATTGAAGTTGAATTTTTCACTCTTTTAGTTAATCTTTTGGATCCATAATGGTGAGAAACAGTGTAAAGGTAGGCCGCAATGGGAGAGAAGGAGGAGGAAACTCCATTTTCACTGTCGTCTTCAATGTTTGTTAATTGAGAAGGGGAGTCTTATCTTTAAGTTTTTCTACATCAGTCCATTGAGAAGGATAACTTATTTTTAGGCGACATGGCTGCGTATTTTAAAAGCTAAATTGGCTTTTTGACAATAAAAATCCGTCAGTCTCTGGGGTATTGGATTAGTCACATTTCTTACGATGCGGCCACTATTTAGATTGTTTTTGGATGAAAAGGTTGTTATTCCTAGAGGCTTCGGGTTTTCCATGCGCTGTGGTGATGGCTTTTCTGAAAATTCCAATTCAGTAATCGTAGTAATACAGTTAAGTTTTCGTCAAGTATTTTTTTAATATTTATTTAAGTATTATATTTATCTAAGTAATTAAGTATGTTTATCCGTTGTCTAGTACCCATGATACAAGCTTTACTTAGTTTAGGAGAAAATGAATTGGTACAAATTGACCAAACAATTTATTTAAAAACTTTTTTTGAATTACTATTAAAGCCTGTAGTTACAGCAGTGGTAGTTTTACTTGGAAATCCGTTCTGAATACTAGGTACTTTAATTTCTTAATATTTCACAAAATAATCTCTAAATCGACAAAATAGATTTACCTATGCGAAAACAATATTTTACGTGCAAAAGACTTTACTTACTTCCTGTTTCAGTGCACCCGATGGAGATAATTTTCTTGAATGCATCTTTTTTTTTTTTTTTTTATTTATTTATTATGAAACAAACAGTCATATACAGATATTCATTACAAGTTAACTTAGTAACATGTAGACCTATAGTTTCCAAAAAATATCTAAGGTGTATATAGACAACGAATTACGGAGCATTATAACCTGTTAGAGTTATAATACCCAATACAGCTGTTGAATTTATTTACCAACAGTTGCCGTTACATAATATTACTACCTTCTAAATACACTTTTTATTGAGTTTGATGTACAGTTAAATATATCTATATCAGCTAGTTTATTATTTTTATTATAAAGTGCACAGACGCGCTTCACAAACATATTCTTTGCATAGCATGTTTTACTAATTGGGATAGAAAATAGATGCTTGTCACGACATTGGCGTTGTCTCGTACGTGGTATTTTGATTTGAATATCTTGAAGTAGGCTAGGGGCATCGAGAAGATTGTTCATAATTTTGTACAATAGAACAGAGTCAATACAGTCTCTCCGGCATGCAAGGGATTGTAATTTATGGCGATTTAAAGATTCTGCATAATCTTCATATACCTTACCACTTTTAAAATCAAGGTATTTTACAAAAATTTTTTGAATTTTTTCAATTCTATTTATATGCACACAATAATATGGTTTCCATACGGAGCATGCGAACTCAAGCCGACTACGTACATAACTATTATATAGTATTTTGAGCGTCAACGGGTTTCTAAAGGGTTTACTAACTCGCAAAATCATGCCTAATTGCTTAAAAGATTTGCCTAAAATGTGATCAAGATGTGGCACAAATGACAATTTATCGTCCATAACGATACCTAGATCACGGATCTCCTTCACTCTTGTCAAATCTTTATTGCATAACTTGTAGCTGAAGAGAGGCAATTTCTTTTTTCTTGAAAAAGTTATTATGTTACATTTATCTGCATTTAAAAATAGATTGTTCTCTCTACAAAAACTTTCAAAATTGTCAAGATCTTTCTGTAACAATTCACAATCAGCATAACAACGAATAACCTTGTAGATTTTTGCATCATCTGCGTAAAGAAGTACATTTGAGTGGGAAAATGATTTAACGATATCGTTTACGTACAATGTAAATAATAACGGGCCCAAATGAGACCCCTGGGGGACACCAGAACTAATTTTTTTACTGACAGAAGTAAACCCAGCGACCACTACTGATTGTGTACGATTTTCCACATACGATTTTACCCAGCGAAACAAATCCCCGTGTATACCGAGTTCCCAAAGCTTGATTAATAAGGTATGATGACAAATTTTATCAAAAGCTTTCGCGAAATCGGTATACACAGCGTCCACAGAGAAACCATCATCCATAGCTTTCAGTACAAAGCTGGTAAAAGTCAATAAATTGGTATCAACTGAGCGACCTTTATAAAAACCGTGTTGATTGGGCACAATGTGATGCCGTACTACACTAGCTAACTGATCAGTGACAATTTTTTCAAGTAGCTTGCCAAACTGGCATAATTTGGACACAGGCCGATACTTCTCAATAAAACGACTAATGGTACCCTTAGGAACCGGAGTAATCAAAGCTTGTTTCCAAACTTTTGGAACACAACCTTCATTAATAGATTTTCTAAAAAGTATAGCAATTGGTTCTGCTAGGGTAGAAGAGCAATTTTTAATAAATAATGGATGTATCCCATCGGGCCCAGCACCTTTATTAATGTTAATAGATTTTAGGTATGTTTTTACAATGTTTTCATTAATTTCAATTGAGTGGATATCTATTAATGGATTAGTTGAAGCAGGTAAATTGTTAATATTAGAAGAATTTGTATCGTATACTTCAAAAACAGAATGAAAATGGTCATTAAATAAATTACAAATTTGTTCCCCATCCGATGTGACAGTGTCTTTATACTGCATAGTCTGTGGCAATCCATTATTAGAAAAAATGGATTTAATGTAAGTCCAAAAGAACTTAGGATTGTTTTTAATATTTTTTTCTGACAGAGATATGAAGTTCCGATAGCATTCTTGTTCAACTTTTTCAGCCCGTTTTCGTAGTATCCTAAAACTGTCATAATCCAAAGGATTGCCATATAACTTCCAGAGCTTGTGAAATTTACGCTTTTCATTATAGTATATTGCATCTTTAAGTATAGTATATTGATTATTTTTGTTAACGTTTCTACGGATAATAGGTACTAACTCAAAAAACTTCTCGTCAATTTCTGCAATATTGGCACATCTCAAAAGTGTGTCACTGTTGCATTAACGCAGGCGGGTTTTATGCGCAAGAACGAGCGGCACACTGGAGATGGGTCAGTATTGCAGGAAAAAGATACGTAATTTCCTTGTGTGCAGTAGTGGCACGGAAGTCATCTTTGGGTTGTTCTGGTAAACTTTTGAATTGGATTAATATTGTATGCTATAAAATACGCATCGTAGAACACGATTCTGGCCTTAACTAAAAAATCAGTTTTTTTGAATTGTGCCACTGTCGCACTCGGCCAGCGATTAGGCCCACTCCTGCTGGCTCGTGGGCACCGACCGACTTCAGACTGGCAGAAACTTATTGTCATGGTTTTTTGTAGTCGGTTAAAATTGTCATAACCAATTTTGCTGATAAATAAATAAATAATGATTTCTTAGGCAGATATGTAAAACGTCAACATGACATTAGTAGCGCAAATGTTCAATACCCTGGCAAGTCATTCAATTTCTATGACTGTATGTAGCTTAGCTTCCTATGTGTCTGGTTTAGGCTGTGTACACAAAACTGCGATGCGATGCGATGCGAATTCGCAACACAAAAAGTTGCCCACACGCTGTCTCTGAGCCGACTAAAGAGTGTTGTCAACAAGCGATGCGAGCTCGCAGGTTTTTGCGATGCGACGTCGCATCGCAGTTTTGTTTACAGGCCCTTACGCTATCATTGGGCTGTACCTTTAGCGACTGCTTGAGACGGCGTGTTAATCTCGAGCTAATTATCCTAGCTCATCGGGCGCAGATCTTGTTTAACGTCTAGTATTACTTCCGTAGCTCCCGTCATTTCATGGGCGAGAAAAGATTCAAGGATATTGGCTAGAGGAAAATACTGTTAGTAGAAAATGCTGATGTTCAATTTAGATTTAATAGTTTCATAATTAATTCAATCAGGAAGCTTGGAGGTCTATAAATGAACTTGAATTAATCTTGCTACACGAGGACTACACGTAAGCTAATAGGGATGATGACGCCATTAAAAAATAATTCGAAGGCACAACTCCAGTAAACAAAAGCTTTATTTTAGCCCTGAAAACCAGATTAATTTTCGATTTACTGTAAAATTAGATTTTTTGTTGCTATAAAATAAATAAATAGTTAATTGATTGAGTTGCCGGATTGTGACGTCATAATTCGCTATTGCTATCTGATTTCCATTGAAACTCTATGGGAGAATTGTTTTTGACAGCTCATAAAAAGTACGTCAGTTGATTGGTGGTGTCAACATCCCTATCTGGGGGCACGGCAGTGCCCCCGCCAAGTCGAGCAAAAAAAAACAAAGGCACGGCCGTACCATACTTTTCTCGAAGCCATTCAGGCTATTTTCAACACCCTGTATTTTTGTTATGGCTAAAGCTAGAACCCTGAATTTTCAGTTACCTATAGGGCCTAATGGGACTTAGATATATTATCAATTACATTCAGTTTGAACACGTAGATTAAGAACTATCACATGTTAAAGTTCCTCAGTTTTGTCACTGACATACCTACACACTGACTTTTGATCATCATAATTCTAAGGTACTTCTAGCAGACCCACAAGGTCCAAATTTTAAACATAGTTAGTTTTTACATGGTCACGAAAAAATCCAAAATGTTGCAATTTCAGTCACGTTTCAAAGTTATACAAACCGCACAAGTAAGTTTGTAATCCCATATAAATACTAGCGATTACAAAGTTACACAGCAATGACTTTATTGAACGTAGTCGTATTGTATACGTATTAATGTTGAGTCTTAATACCTGAGTATTAAGGGTTAAAATGAAATTGTTTATCTTACTAATGTAATAAGTACCAAAGTTCGTTTGTTTGTGAATGTTTGTGCGATGCGAGTGGACGCGAGGATGGACGATGGAAATTGGAATATGGATGATGGACAATGGATAATGGTCGATGGACGATGGGTAGAAAATGGACGTTGGACGATGGAGTGTGGACGATGGACGATGGGCGACGGACGATGGATCATCATCATCATCATCATCATCCCAGCCTATATGCGTCCCACTGCTGGGCACAAGCCTCCTCTCAGAATAAGAGGGCTTGGGCCTTAGTTCCCACGCGAGCCCAGTGCGGACGATGGATGGTGGAGGATGAACGACGGACGACGACGGACGACAGAAAACGACGGACGACGACGGATGACGGAAGTTAGACGGGCGAAAGACGAACGACCGACGAAAGACGATGGATGACGACGGAAGTTCGACGACGGACGACAGACGATGACTGACGAGGGAAGTTCGACGACTGATGATGACGGACAACGGACGATGACAGACGACGGACGACGACAGACGACGAACGCCGACAGACGACGGACAACGAACGATAGACGATGGCGACGACGGACAAAAGACGACGACCGACGACGGACAAGACAACGGATGACGGACGATGACCGACGATCGACGACGGATGATGGAGGGTGGACGATGGAAGATGTACGATGGACGACAGACGGTAGACGGACGACGGAAGTTCAACAATGGGCGACGATGGACGAGAATGGACGATGGACGATAGACGAGGATGGACGATGGACGATGGACAAGGAAGGATGAACAAATGAAGATAGTAATGCGTTATTACAAGAAGTAGTACCCGAAAAAAAAGAACTGCCTACAAAAAGTGATGAGATCCCACCAAAAACATTACATGTAAAAAGCTGCAAGTCTCGCAACGCAATGCAGTTCTTGTAATGCTAAAAAGGTTTGAGATGCAATGTTATACCAAGTCGGTTATTTTTGTCAGTACCGGGGGGTTCCCATAGAACTCGATTTTCACCAACTTGCTTATTTTAAAACCATAGAAAAATACAGTTTATAGTTCTCAAATAAAGAGTAAACCAAATTATTTTTTAAACACATAATGACTTGGCCATCGCACTCAACCTTTAGTCATTCTCGTATTATGTGTATCACTCAAACTGCAAGGCTGGGGATAGCGATCTTTAATTAGAATTACTTTAAATAGCTGACGTTGATGATTATAATTCTTATGTCATTATGTCTTGCGATGGCCAAGTCATTTATGTGTTTAAAAATAATTTGGTTTACTCTTTATTTGAGAACTATAAACTGTATTTTTCTATGGTTTTAAAATAAGCAAGTTGGTGAAAATCGAGTTCTATGGGAACCCCCCGGTACTGACAAAAATAACCGACTTGGTATAACATTGCATCTCAAACCTTTTTAGCATTACAAGAACTGCATTGCGTTGCGAGACTTGCAGCTTTTTACATGTAATGTTTTTGGTGGGATTATGTTTACATAATGAGCAGACATAGGAATCCACGGGGCAAAATTTTATGACAGGTAGTGAATTCCTATATTGATAATCTGAATTATCGACGCTTGTTCCCTATAGTAGTAATCGCACCCAGTATTGTGTGTATTTTTTTAAGTATTATTCTGATGACGAGCCTATGAAGCTCACACAAAGCATATTTTGAATGATTAATTTATTTATTTGTCATTCAGTCATCTGAAATGGATTCAACATTCAAGACGGAGACGTTTAACACCCGAAAATTTGGAGCAAATTCTGATCGTTTATTTTAACAACAGTAGATGGAACAGTAATTTAGAAGAGTAAGTATAAAGTAAGAGTATTTATTTTTATCAATTTTTACACTTTTGATAAAAATAATACAATCAAAACTTGGAGTGATCACTAGTAGGTATACAGAATAATTATCGATGATTGAGGTTATCGATAATATAGGAACCCACTGCCTGTCACAAAACTTTGCCCCGTAGATTCCTATGTCTGATGATGAGTATTTTTTTTTATAAAAACAAACATTAAGATTAAAGGATTCCACAACAAAGCAGACAAAAACATTCAACTGTCTCGCTGTTTATATAGCTAAACATTTTAAACCCATGCTATAATGACCAATTTATGTATGAACTTAGTAAATTAATAAAGTATGAACTTAATAGAATAGTTAGTGAAATCCCAGACGGAGAAACGAAAATAAAATCTGAAAGTTATCCTTTTACACTAAAAACTCATTCAACTCCCAGTTGCGTTGTGTAAGTTAAATTGCCTTCGATATTGTATTCTAGTGACAGGCAAGGATGGGTGCAAGCAGCAAACGAGGTCTGCCCAGGCGTTACTTACGTCTACTATTATAAATGCGGTGTGTGTTTGTATGTTTGTGTGTTTGTCCGTCTTTCACGCCGTAACGGAGCGACGGATCGACGTGATTTTTGACATAGAGATATTTTATGGGCCCGAGTGCTAGATAGGCTACTTTTTATCTCGGAAAAATGTACAGTTCCCAAGTGAACAGCGCGCGATAACCGAATACCACGCGGGTTTGAGCCGCGGGCAAAAGCTAGTGAAATATGTTTCCTGATAAATTTATTATACATTTCGGTACAGTATTGTAAATTTTGGTTAACATAGAATTAGAATTCCTTTTAAATAAATGCAGCGTAGAATGGCTCTTAACGAGATAGACAGAATAAAGGCTTGGTTAAAGTTCACGGTAGAGAGGTACGAGTCGCTTTTAACCAAACCAACTGGAAGTGTATGTGCCACCCCATGGAGGGCAATGTAGTGGACGTCCTATAGCTGATATGATGATGATGGTGATATTAATGTCAGAAACTTACCTGAAAGTGGAAAAATAGCCTTCAAGTCTGATAGGAATCGTTATGGCAATGAAATTGAATACGTAATTGATCCTACAGATTATACTATACAGAATGAATTTTATGTCTAACATTCTCAATAAGCTGCTATTTTGCGATGGGGAGGCAATATTTTTTAGTTTAATATTCAATTTCTGTTTTCTTATTTTCTTCTCGCTGCACAGCAATTTATGAATCACAAATGATTCAAGTTTTATCCATAGAATAAAATATATATTTTCTTATATTCGACTGGATGGTAAACAAGCAAGTGGATCTCTTGATGGTAAGAGATCACCACCGGCCATAATCATCTGCAACACCAGGGGTACTGCAGATGCGTTGCCAACCTAGAGGCCTAAGATGGGATACCTCACAAGTGCCAGTAATTTCACCTCACCGGCTGCCTTACTCTTCACGCCGAAACACAACAGTGCAAGCACTGCTGCTTCACGGCAGGATTAGCGAGCATGAATGTTGAATGTTTCGGGGATCTCGGTATTCCAGATCTCGATTTCGGTGAAATTTGGTATGTAGGGGTTTTTGAGGATGACAAGTCGATAAGTATTATACTTTATTTGGATAGATATTTAACTAAATGTAAAAAAAAAATTAGCTGCCAGATTTGATACATTGGAGGATTTTAAACATTTTACTTATCTATCATTGTAATACAAACTAGACTAGTGTATTTCAATAAAGAAATGTAAATATTTAGATAGTTTCATAGGGGAATTTTAATATTTAAAAGGGAAAACGCCGTTTAGGTACCGAGTTTAGCCCGAGCGGAGATCGGTGGCCCAGGTACTTGTTATATTAACAAGCAAATATCGCTCCAACCACGTTCGAGTCTCATCAAGTATGCATCCACTTCTCAATGCATAGGCACGCCCAGTTGATCACAGATATTGGGTTATGCCGAGTTATGCACTGGTCCCACCGCGAGCTAGTAAGCTATGAGCTATCGGCTATTTTCTAGCCCAAGAAATGAACAAAAGATAATCGCTTCTGTGTACATAAAAGAGAGAGTTATATTTTTATAGTTCATAGCTGGCTGTTCACACTGCCGGGGAGGATACTCTCCGACCGCCCGGCGAGTAAGCGATAATTCCATAGAATTGTTTACTAGCCGCCCGCCGATTGTCAACTGTTTCTAGTACAGAATTTTACTAGTTGACCGCCGAGCTCGCCGATAGCTGGCGGTGGGACCACTGTCTACTAGTTGACCGCAGCGATAGGCACTGGTCCCACCGCGAGGTAGTAAGCTATGAGCTATCGGCTATTTTCTAGCCCAAGAAACGAACAAAAGATAATCGCTTCCGTGTACATAAAAGAGAGAGTTATATTTTTATAGTTCATAGCTGGCTGTTCACACTGCCGTGCCGGCGAGGATACTCTCCCACCGCCCGGCGAGTAAGCGATAATTCCATAGAATTGTTTACTAGCCGCCCGCCGATTGTCAACTGTTTCTAGTACAGAATTTTACTAGTTGACCGCCGAGCTCGCCGACAGCTGGCGGTGAGACCACTGTCTACTAGTTGACCGCAGCGATAAGCTATCGACTATAAAACTAGCTCAACGGTACTCGAGCCGTGCTAGTGCAGCGAGTAATCGCCCGTCGCACGCAAACACTCGCTTATAGCCGAGCGTCTAAACTAGCAAAACTATACTCGCTTCTCGCCTCTCGCCCACTCGTTTGTAGTTTATAGTTTTACTCGCTAATAGTTTGTAGCCGCCGGTGGGACCAGTGCCATAAGCTATCGACTATAAAACTAGCTCAACGGTACTCGAGCTAAGCTAGCGTAGCGAGTAGTAATCGCCCGTCGCACGAAAACACTCGCTTATAGCCGAGCGTCTAAACTAGCAAAACTATACTCGCTTCTCGCCTCTCGCCCACTCGTTTGTAGTTTATAGTTTTACTTGCCAATAGTTTGTAGCCGCCGGTGGGACCAGTGCCTTATGCTTAAATCAAGCGTCAGACCAACGTACGTGTGCTCGGGGATTTAGTTGGTAGGTAAGCCACGTGCAAGGTAACTGATTGTTAGTTATTTGTAACTTGATAATTGTACAGTTTTTAAATAATTTATTGAATCAGGCGTTACTTTGCGGAGGTCCATATCAATGAACTAAAAGAATTTCTTTGCTCACCCGCGACCTTACGATCACGCGTCAGTGTGTTGTGGTGGTGGTGATAGATGGGTTTGTGTAATTTGTGTGTGTTCTTACAGTGTGGAGGTGGAGGAATTGCATGAACACGCATATTTTGCATAAGCTCAGCTATCGTAAGGTCGCGGGTGAGCAAATAAATTCTTTTAGTTCATTGTACAGTTTTTTTTTTTGGAAATAATTCGGGTAAGTTATTTTTAGGGTTCCGGAGCTAAAATGGCAAAAACGGAACCCTTATAGTTTCGCCATGTCCGTCTGACTGTCCGTCCGTCCGCGGCTTTGCTCAGAGACTATCAATTCTAGAAAGCTGTAATTTTGCAGGAATGTACATATATGTATAGAATGCCGACAATAAAGTAGGGTGATGAATCTGTTTGGGGTATCGTTGGATAGGTCTTTTAAAACCATTAGGGGATTGCTAAAAAGTTTTTGTGATTCAGTGAATTTAAAGTGCAATTCATTAAATCGAGCGACCCCCCGAATTCAGGATGACAGTAAGCATATCAAACTTACAAGGAAAACTATAACGGTTAAGTTTTCCTGAGAATTATTCGTAGTTTAAGAGTAAATAGCAGCCTAAGGTATGAAATATGCCTAAACTTGGAATATTTCGTACAAAATACGAAATCCTTAAAAAAAAAATTACTTGAGTTTCTCGTAATGGCTACGGAACCCTATTTCGGGCGTGTCCGACAGGCTCTTGCCCGGTTTTTTGTCAGGGTAAACGACTCGATAACACATTACCTACAGACCACTGCTATCTGACTAGACGCTTCTGATTCCATTATAGATGCGAGTACCCTATTGTTGACAATACCTTTTTTATCTCGTCTATTGTCTGCTAGTTATTTATTTTGGTCTGCAAACTTTTTTTGTTTCGCTTAATTGAAATTGTAGGGATTAAAAGATACAAAAGGAGAGTTACTCGTAAGTTTTAATTGGAATGTCGCAGTTTAGCTGTCGAATATAATTATACTAGCATTTTCCCGCGGCTTCGTCCGCGTGGTGTTCAGTTTTCGCGCGCTGTTCCCTTGAAACTGTGCATTTTTTGGGATAAAAAATAGCCTATGTCACTCTCTGGCCCAATACTATCTCTATTTACCAAAAACTACACTTATCCGTCGCTTCGTTTCTACGTGAAAGACAAAAAACATACAAGCACATACACTTTCGCATTTATAATATTATTATGGATTATGGATTGAAGAAATTAAAATTTCTTGCTTACGGTCGTTTCAGTAGTTGCATTATTTTATAAAATCCTTTCTACATGACTCATTTCTTTAATACAAACGACAGGAAGCTGATAGCGGTTTAGAAACTCGTAGTAGAATTACCCGGGTCTAAATATACCTATCGACTGGTAGAAAATTGTTAGTCATAATGTATTGTTTGACATAACTCTTTTTTTCTCTAAAACCATTTATTTTTCAGAATTGTTATAAAACAAACCTAACCTAACCTATATAGTTCTACAGGACGACCATTTAAAAAAAATATGAAAAAGTAACAGATTCAGCGAGAAATAAAATTATAACTAACAATAATTATGACAAACATATTTATGACTTACAATATTATGGCAGTCGAAAGGAAAATGACCCAAATACCTAAACTATTTTTATTAATAAAGAAAACTGTAAGGGGTGATTTTTCAAGAACATCACCGGTGTTTCTTTCCAAAAGGCAGCCCAGCAGTCAGGAAAATCCAGATTTATAAGATAATTTTTAAGAAAGAAAATATTTTTATTTCACGGAGGGAAAAGCCCCTTGTCTCTTTGGGTGGCAATTCGTCTTTTTCTGAGGTTGCTAACAAGCCTGGTATTATCTGGGGTCGTTGTAATACTACAAAGCAGATTATGCGGTTCATTAGGAGAGCTTGCGACCACCATTGACCCTCTGAGTGGATAAAACAATCAAATAATCAGTTTTTATTCTGAAAGACAACAAAATCGCGTATATAGACACGTGGTAGCGTGTCAATCCAAGTTGAAGCTAACAGAACTGGCGAGCAGCGTGTGTAATTTTACTCGTATCATTTGGAGCCTCTTTTGACCCCCCTCATAACTCAAAAATTATTATACATGTGTCAACTTTGGCTTTTTTTTTATTCCACTGGAAGGCAAACGAGCAAGTGGGTCTCCTGGTGGTGAGAGATCACTACCGCCCATAAATATCTGCAACACCAGAGGTATTGCAGATGCGTTGCCAACCTAGAGGCCTGAGATGGAATACCTCAAGTGCCAGTAATTTCACCGGCTGTCTTACTCTCCACGCCGAAACACAACAGTGCAAGCACTGCTGCTTCACGGCAGGATTAGCGAGCAAGATAGTGGTAGCAATCCGGGCGGACCTTGCACAAGGTCCTACCACCTGCAATGGCTTATTTTACTTGTGAGATAGATAAAATAATACTTATATGTGTTCCAAATTTCATAAACACACCTCAAACAGTTATTTAGATATTAACATCCGAAAATCGTCATTTTTATCATTGACTCATCTATACTTAAATATATATAAATCAAAACAAAAATGTGAAATGAGAGCCAAGTTCAATGGTCAGTCATGAAATTTATATAGGTTTAACAATATAAAATATTTTATAACAACTTCAAATATAATTTCTTCTTATAACTTAGAATATTATATTGAAGCCTAAGGTCTTATATCTTAGAATATTATATTGACGGACTTGGCTAGTTTTCATATACGAATTATATTATTAGTCATACTTGTTAGGGCCATTTTTTGGCCGGATGCTGCACTTCATGATGAAAGCAAGCCGCTTTGCACAGTGATAGTACAGACTAAACTGAGTGATTTGACCCGCAGCAGCGGAAGTTTCACCCCTTAGGAACAGAGATGGCGCCACTTCTTTAAAAAATGTTTCAAAAAATTCTACAAGCTAAAGTAATAAACCGATTTCAATGTCTGATATCTCAAATGAAAGCTTATTATATACGTTACTAATAAAAAAATATTGAAAAAATATATACTGTAAACTTCTGGCAAAACATGGCATCTTAAGTTTTTTTTTCTTACTTGATTTGTAGTTTTTACTTGATTTCTTAAAAAAATTGTATGCAACATGAATGGTTTAATGCATATACATATTACAGAGTACATAACAAGTATAATAAAAAAAACCCGACACCAATACCTTTCATATTCCACGAAATATGAAAGTTTAAATGTGAGCACAAATTTATTTGAAAAATATTTCAAAAAATTCTACAAGCTAAACTAACAAACCGATTTCAATGTTTAATATCCCAAATGAAAGCTCATAACATTCATTACTTACAAAAAAATACTGAAAAAATCTTTACTGAAAACTTTTGGCAAAAAACGCCATCTCAAGTTTTTTTTTCTTATCAGATTGGTAGTTTTTACTTGATTGCTTAAAATATTGTACGTTTTATGCAATATGAATGGTTTAATACATACGTATATATATTTCTAAGTAAATAACAAGTATTATAAAAAAAACCCGACACCGATACCTTTCATACTTTACGAAATATCTAAGATTAATTGTGCACGCTTTTCTTACAAATAAATTTCAACGAAATCTTCAAGTGAAACGAGTGCTCTGATTTTAATGTAAGTATAATGTTAAATGAAAAGAAGAAAGAAACTACCTATTTTATTAAAAAAAATTAATAAAAAGTTTTTTCCTGGTGTTACGAAAAAATATAATTGCTTCAAAATGAGTTATTATTTTTATTCAAAAGTGACTATATTTGAAGACAAAAAATAAAAACTATATCGTTTGCGGCATAGTTGGTTCTGAAATATATTATATGCTGCTTAGTAGATGGCGAATTTATTTAAAAATTAGCTTTTTATCTGATAGGACCTCAACTTATAGATATGTCACATACATCAATGTTTATCAAATATTTTAATTATAACTTATAAGTCCTTTTCGGGTTCATCGGCACAAGTAGAACTGAAAAGGAAAAGTCCTTTTGAAGTACTTGTGCTATTACAATACTACAAAATCACTGATCTTTTAGACATGTAAAATTATGTGCCTACCTCTGGAAATCAGTGGTCAGCATACAAAATAAGCCTGCAACGATTATTATATTATGGCCGATGTGGTCAAAAGGTTCTCGAATGGAGTCCGCGGACCGGGACACCTGGTTAAGATCGCGGGATCGCGGTGGATGCGAAAAGCACAAGACCGTTCTGAGTGGAGAGCCTTGAACGTCTTTCGGCTGACATGATGATGATGATGATGAATATTATAATTAACTTGCTTTTGATTTGTACAGCCACCTTTGCAGGATTTACACTGGGGTGTGCATGGTAAGCTGACCCGACGACACCCACAACGCATGGTATCGCAGCCAGATTTGCAGCCACAATGATCCAAGAGGCTTAATTGCGACCAAATCGCTGTAACTGCCGATCGTTCTGGAGTCCAACTCTCTTTTGCCTTAGTCCATCCCCAAGAAGATAGACATGGTAAGGAAACTTCTGATTTCAGAGTGTTTACCCAATTATGGCCTGCTTGATAAGTTGCACGCAGTGCATGTTATAGAGAGCAGCTGATGTAGGTGGCAGGCTTGTCACGAGCTTGTTTTTTGAAGATATGATGCTCAAACGGAACACATGTATTGAAATGAAGTTCGTAAATACTTGTTTGCTTCAAAAAATAAGCTCGTGGCAAGCCTGCCACCTACCATAGCTGCTCTCCATAAACATGTACTGCGTGCAGCTTACCAAGCGGGCCACATATGGGGAAACGCTCTGAAACCAGAAGTTTCCGTACCATGTCCATCTTGTTGGGGATGGACTAAGGCAAAAGAGAGTTGGACTCCAGAATGGTCGGCAGTTACAGCGATTTGGTCGCCATTAAGCCTCTTGAACTATTGTGGCTGCAAATCTGGCTGCGATACCATGCGTTATGGGTGTCGTTGGGTCAGTTTACCAAATCCTGCAAGTTGGCTGTACAAACCAAAAGCAAGTTAATATAATATTCGTTGCAGGGTTATTTTGTATGCTGACCACTGATATCCACAGGTAGACACAAAATTATACATGTCTAAAAGATCTGTGATTTTGTAGTAATGGAATAGCATAGTACTTCAAAACGGCTTTTCCTTTTCAGTTCTACTTGTGCCGATGAACCTGAAGAGGACTTATAAGTTATAATTAAAATATTTGATAAACATTGATGTATGTGACATATCTATAAGTTGAGGTCCTATCAGATAAAAAGCTAATTTTTAAATAAATTCGCCAACTACTAAGCAGCATATAATATATTTCAGAACCAACTATGCCGCAAACGATATAGTTTTTATTTTTTGTCTTCAAATATAGTCACTTTTGAATAAAAATAATAACTCATTTTGAAGCAATTATATTTTTTCGTAACACCAGGAAAAAACTTTTTATTAATTTTTTTTAATAAAATAGGTAGTTTTTTTCTTCTTTTCATTTAACATTATACTTACATTAAAATCAGAGCACTCGTTTCACTTGAAGATTTCGTTGAAATTTATTTGTAAGAAAAGCGTGCACAATTAATCTTAGATATTTCGTAAAGTATGAAAGGTATCGGTGTCGGGTTTTTTTTATAATACTTGTTATTTACTTAGAAATATATATACGTATGTATTAAACCATTCATATTGCATAAAACGTACAATATTTTAAGCAATCAAGTAAAAACTACCAATCTGATAAGAAAAAAAAACTTGAGATGGCGTTTTTTGCCAAAAGTTTTCAGTAAAGATTTTTTCAGTATTTTTTTGTAAGTAATGAATGTTATGAGCTTTCATTTGGGATATTAAACATTGAAATCGGTTTGTTAGTTTAGCTTGTAGAATTTTTTGAAATATTTTTCAAATAAATTTGTGCTCACATTTAAACTTTCATATTTCGTGGAATATGAAAGGTATTGGTGTCGGGTTTTTTTTATTATACTTGTTATGTACTCTGTAATATGTATATGCATTAAACCATTCATGTTGCATACATTTTTTTTAAGAAATCAAGTAAAAACTACAAATCAAGTAAGAAAAAAAAACTTAAGATGCCATGTTTTGCCAGAAGTTTACAGTATATATTTTTTCAATATTTTTTTATTAGTAACGTATATAATAAGCTTTCATTTGAGATATCAGACATTGAAATCGGTTTATTACTTTAGCTTGTAGAATTTTTTGAAACATTTTTTAAAGAAGTGGCGCCATCTCTGTTCCTAAGGGGTGAAACTTCCGCTGCTGCGGGTCAAATCACTCAGTTTAGTCTGTACTATCACTGTGCAAAGCGGCTTGCTTTCATCATGAAGTGCAGCATTTTGTCTCTAACAAGTATGACTATATAGCCTTCGCAAGTTCTGAAGTTGCAAGTTCTTATTTTATTCTTCCGAAAATTTGGCTTGCTGAGTGGAAACTAGCCATCGCACAAACGGCTCTTCCATGACTGTTTTAGTGGGAACGCATCTGAATATCGAATGTTAAAATATCGAATATGTTAAAATATCGAATGGGTCATAATATCTAAAGGGTAACCTTCTCAGAATTCATTAAAACAGCATCGTATAGAACCCCTTAGTTTAGGTTAGGTTAGATTTATAACAATCTAAAAAAAATTAAGTCTTAAGAAAAATACCTTTTCGATATTATGACCCATTCGAGATTTTAATACATTCGATATTTTAAAATTCGATGTTTAGATACGTACCCGTTTTAGTATGTACTTAATAATAATTCGTATGAATTCGTACTTCACATGTAGCTTAAATTGTTATGTTTTAAACTTTCACCGGTTAAACTTTCTTGATTTTCATTCATAACTACTACACATAGGTATGTAGATATTTTTTACAATGGTTAACGTTGCAGCTATAATTGGTATATACACAAAAATCTAATTTAACTTAAACACAGTCATAAAAAGTAGCATTATATAATTTTATTTACTGCCAAATAACATTTATTCCGATAATTTGAGCTCAACAAAGCATGTCTTACGGTACCTTTTTCCATTTCACTTTGATGAAGAATGAATACAACGATCGTTAAAGCTATTTCCGGTTCTCAAATACGGGTTCATTAACCTTAAGTGAAGATGAAGGAAAATTTCAAAGCAATCTCCTTCATGGAAATAATGATTAACTCTCGAGAGTTAATAAGACTAGCCACCTTATGTTACGCGTTTAAATAACTGGAAGTTGCTACAAAAGTAGTTGATGATAGTGTATTGTAATGTAATGTAAATACTTTATTGTACTTATAACACAAAGTTATGTTGAAATATTATTTTATTGCTCGTTTGCCTTCCAGTCGAATAAAAAAAAAAAAAGTTTTATGTAGCATACTCCATGAACGCTGGTTCATTGTCTCAGTATCTGGCCGCAGATGGCGCCACTCTTTCTTCTAAGACATCATTCTGTTTTTGTAACAAAAGTTCCTCATATATTTATTTTATTAAACGTATAAGAAGTCTTACTCTTGAGTTTAATTTGCCTGGCTCAATAAATATTTAATACAAAAAGAAAACAATAAAACCAAAAGAGTACAAAGGCGAACTTATCCCTAAAGGGATCATAATAGGGATAATAAAATTATGAGGTTTTGCGACTTAGCTCGCTGTTAAACTACACAGGCCAGTTTCAAAGGGCCACGTTTGCAGGTTATTTGTCATAACATCATTCATCATAGAAAAACAGTACAATACTATTGTAATGGGCGTTTATTCGAGCGTTTCAACAGTCTCATTTTTCTGGACACTTTTCTGTAAAAATTACCGAATATTTTGATACAGTTTTTAGTTATCTGGTAGAAATGCAGGAACACTTACAAGTGATCGTAAAAACGACATCAAAATCTAGATTTAATTCGTAAAAAATGAGACCAGGATAAAATTAAACGCCCTAATAACTAAAAATAAGTTCTAAGTGTAAATCGTAAAGATTTTAGTTAAATGGCATAAACATGACTTATCACATGGCATACAAAAAGTACTTATTATGGAAAGAGAGCGAGAGAGAGGATAAACAATTATTTACACAAATTCGATACACATAAAACTAAATTATATGGAAAGAATAAAAAAAAATAACAGCGAAAAGTAACTATGAGTAAAACGAAATTGAAACTTTAGCTCTTAATTATTGCTTATAAAGTACAATATTTAAAATACAGACATCTAAGTACTATTATAACATAAGTAATAATATAACATGTCCTAAAAGATCCACTGTCGCCCAGCCGAAACTGCTGAAGACTTACAATTTGGCAAACATATTTAAAGAAGTGCATCGAGAAGGGTTTTTTTTATTGAAAGGGAATTTTTATGGAAAAAGTAAGAAAAGGGAATTTTTAAAACTACAGGTGCTCTAAAAAGAGACTTTTCTGAGTTCCCGCAGGACGAGAAGTGAAAGGGATACGAGTACTTTTGAGACGAATTAACTACCTACTTAATATAAAAACTTGATATTAAGCACGCATATATTCCTTGAAGATTATTAAGGGCTCAATTTCAGAATTATCGGCCACAAATTTATACCAACAGTAAATCGTACACTTTCTGTTGTATTTCTTGGATAGAACAAATAAAAATCAAATACTTTTACTAATAACCTAACCAACATAAAATTGGAAAACCTCCGACTTTTTCATTTCAAAGTTCAATATCTCAAAAACGGCTGAAGCGATTTTTATGAAACGTGTCTAAGGACCATCGCTAAAAAATTTGATAAAAAAAAATCGCATTCAAATCGGTCTTACCCGTTTCAGAGCTACGGTGCCATAGACAGACACACAGCCAGACATACATAGACACACATAGCGGTCAAACTTATAACACCCCTCTTTTTGCGTTGGGGGTTGAAAATCTGGCGATCTCAGAGGATATTAAGGTGTAATTAGTCTGAATAGGTGCAAATGAAGACGAATGGTAGCTGACGTTGCCATGTCTACTCGTTTAAGCTTTATTTTATATTTACAACGTGCCATTATCAAGGTTCCGCAGGAAAATAAAGCATTCGGTTTTTTAAAGATAGTATTTCCAACAAATTTCATTTAGTATTTTTTTACCTTTTTATATTAATTATTTCTTTTTATTAACCCCCGACGCAAAAAAGGGGTGTTATAAGTTTGACCGCTATGTGTGTCTGTGTGTCTGTCTGTGGCACCGTAGCTCTTAATCGGCTGGACCTATTTGGATGTGATTTTTTTTATTTGAAAGCAGGTTTTTTAGCGATGGTTCTTAGATATGTTTTATCAAAATCGCTTTAGCCGTTTTTGAGATATTGAACTTTAAAGTGTCAAAGTCGGGGTTTTCCAACTGTTACTTGGTTAGGTTATATCAATTCGAATTTTAAACATTCCAACTTATTGTATTATCGATTGAAGTTTTAAACACTCCATTTCACTAGTCTGTGGTACCTTTTGACAAAAGTCACTTGCACCATGCTATGTTTTATTCACTATAATAGGCTAGACGACTAAAAAAAACTGTTTTGTCCGTCAGGTGGATAATTTAAAGATATTGTGCACATATTTTTTCTTTTGTTTGACAAAGTGCTTAAGAAGTTTCGAGTGACGTCACTATATGGTAGGATTTTTACCTTATAGTGACGTCACAAGCGCCCACTCTGGAAGTTTGATGATTTATACCTTTGTCGATTTTCAATAAATAGATAAACCAAAGAATACGTGTCCCATATTTTTCCATAATCTTACAGTCGGACTAAATAGAATGATATATTTTTAACCCAGTCGCCATCCCTACAATTAACTGGGGTCCTAGTGAAAAAGGGGTTAAGTCTGCAGAAATTATTTCTATTTTATGTGTATAGGGGTTTAAGTCGAAATGAGCTGTTCAACTTCTGTAGAATTAACCCCTTTTTCACTAGGACCCCAGTACACGATGGTTATACGAATGACCACATCAACCCCCGAATGTTACCGCGTCAGTTAACCAATAGAGTAGAGTGGAACCCATTAGCGAAAGCAGTTTCCCGCGACGATTCAATTTAAATTCACTTTGCGACTTCGTGTGTACATAAACAGGTAAAGACTTAAGGGTTCTCGCCAGGGAACCCTAATAAAGTGGGTGAGCGGCCCACTGAACTGAAAACGTAATTCATTGCGAAGAAATTCCCAACCAGGAAATGGAGATAAAGTAAATATGAGAAGGCTGTTAAAATTATCTTGGATGTTTTAGGGGGTTTTAGAAATGGAATCAAATTATTCAAAAGTTTAAATACTTATTGTTTTATTAAAGGTGAAGGAAATGTAAAGCAGAAGATCCAAGTTACAGCTCGGTTCACAACAGCTGGCACGAATAGATTGAATGAATGAAAGTATCCGTGTATTTCCTATTTGAATTCACTTCCCACAAATGTTGTATAAATGTCATGCATCTGTCATTTTCCCACAAAAATGTCTAAGTGACACTTTCGTTCAATCCATTCGTGCCAACTCTTGTGAATCAACCTGAGACGGTGTTGTCTAACGTTTCTGACGCTCGTGATCGCAATAAAATGACAGATTTCTCGTACAAAAACTGTCATTTGATTGCGATCGCGAGCGTCAGAAATGTTGCAATACGGCCTCTGTACTCTTGAGTTTTTCGGAATTTATATGAAAATTAAATTTATTACCCGACTGCGACAGAAGGAGGGTTATGTTTTTCGAGTGTATGTATGTATTTCCATTTCTTTGGCACGCCCTACAACCCAAACGGCTGGACGGTTTTGACATATGAGGTGTCCTTGGATTTGTCTAAATTGTAGTAGTGACATAGGCTATATAGATTTTCAAAATGGCGCCCGCAAATGGCGGAATGGGGGGGAAGTTGAATTTTTTTTCTTACCGTAGCAATATGGGTAACTAATCTCTACTACGTATTACTCTGAATGCTTAGAACATATTTCAAACCCATTATAGCACGATCACGACTCCGTAAAAACTCTAAAACTAAAATAAAATCCTATTCTAAGTCTGAATACGTTCGTACGTCCCTCATGTGCAGAATAAACTCTATTCATTTTCCATCGGCAAATGTTCCAAGTCATAAAACAGCTCCGCTAGGACAGGTGTCCTTCGGAGTGAATTTCTATTGCTCTAGAAGCGTTTCCACGGTTTTATTGCCGTCTTGAGAGTGATTGGGAACAAGGTCTTTAAAAATGTAAGTGGTGCTAACGTGATCGTAATTTTTAAAAGACTCCTAGGATCCATACTTAATATTATAAATGCGAAAGTGTGTTTGTATGTTTGTGTGTTTTTCCGTCTTTCACGCCGTAACGGAGCGACGGATCGACGTGATTTTTGGCATAGATATAGTTTATGGGCCCGAGAGTGACATAGGCTACTTTTTATCCCGGAAAAATTCACAGTTCCCGAGTGAACAGCGCGCGATAACCGAATACCACGCAGGCGGAGCCGAGGGCAAAAGCTAGTATTTTTATAAATACTGGAACTAGCTGGTGCCCGCGGCTTCGCCCCCGGTGTTGTTTTTTTTTCTAAGGGGCTGTTTCACCATTCATTGATCAGTGCTGACGGTTAAATGTGATGCCGTCTCTATTTATTTTGTTCGAATAGACGGAGACGGCATCTCATTTAACCATCAGTCAACATTAATTAATGTATGGTGAAATAGCCCCAAAATATTATTTTATAAGAATCTTCTCCTGACAATAGCAAACACAACAAAAAAATAATTAGCGAAATCGGTCCAGCCGTTCACGTGTGAAGCCGTGACCAAGGGAAAGAGGAATTCATTAATATATTGAAGATGAACAAATTATGAGGCTAAAAATCGATAAAGTGAAAATAAATAAGTAGCAGTAAAAAAGAAATACCGTTTCGATATTTTGACCCATTCGATATTTTAATACATTCGCTATTTTAACATTCGATATTCAGATACGTAACCCTAAAATTACCGGTAGTTAAAATGTTCACAGTGTAGGTATAAAGTAACATACGTGGATGGAAAAGTATCCCGCAAATTCGGTTTGTCAGTGTTCAAATTAAACTTACTGAAGGCCAAAACTATGAGTAGGCTCGGCAAGTTTGCTCCCTCAGCGACGGAATATGATTCAACTTAAACACGAGTTTAGCTGGTATTACTCATAATCAATGAACATTCCCCTTTGTTGTGAAATGCCAGTAGCAACCATTTTGAACAATGTATGAAGTGTTGCGGGTAGGTTGTAATCTACAAACACTATTATACTCGAAACAAAGGTCAATCATCATAGGTGATTTTGATAAAATATGTCTAAGAACCATCGCTAGAAACCCTGCTTTAAAATATCCATACTAATGTTATAAATGCGAAAGACAAGTGTGTTTGTGTGTTTTTTCGTCTTTCACGCCGTAACGGAGGAGCGACGGATCGACGTGATTTTTGGCATAGAGATGCCAAATGCCGAGATGATGTTTATGGGCCCGAGATGGACATAGGCTACTTTTTATCCCGGAAAAATGCACAGTTCTAAAAGCTAGTAATATATAAAATCGGTTCATCCGTTTAAGAACTACGGTGCCACAGACAAACAAACACAGAAACATAGCGGTTAAACTTATAACACCCCTCGTTTTGCGTTGGGGATTAAAAATGGGATAATTTTAACTGTAGTTACTTATTTATTTTCGTGTTTTTTTAGACTCTTTTTAATTTATTTCTGCAGTTTTACGAGTGCAAATTCTGTATCATTGTTAGTTAGTTATCTTTCAAAGATATCTGTATATTAGTCTTCATCTCCTCAAAACTTTTAGCCCGATTCCGATCCGATTTATCGAAAAATTATCTATGTTATTTGATATAGTACTTTTCTAGCTATCACATCAGATTCATGATTCAAATCCCGTTGACTTTATGCTAATATTAGGTCAGATGTTTGCATAAACGGGCCACTCGGGACCGAATGGAAAGTTCATTGGACATTTTATGAACGAATCCATTCAAAGTTTTCCACTTTCGAACGAGGATATGCAAGCGGATCTCGTTTGTTTATGAAGCCAATTTCGTATCCGTACGTCGTATATAAATAATTCTGTATTTCCATAGCGAATAAGACTTATGTTGACGACTTTTTATATTATTATCAAGCAAAAGGGACGTTTCTACCGGGTGGGCCTTTTAACAGGACGAAATATACTAGTCAAAAGAAAATAAGGGCCACTTAAATTTCATCGTTAAAATGAAATCAAAAATACATTTTGCGTTTTTATCAGAATACATCCTGATTAAAATGAAAAGTATTTGTAAAGAGAGAGAGAGAGAGAGAGAGAGAGAGAGAGAGAAACATTTATTTACACATATTCGATACACTAAAAATACATTAAATGGAAAGAAAAAAAAAGAACATCGAATAGTATAAAGTGTTTGTGTTTATTGTGTTATGTTACATTAATAAAACCATGTTTCGAGCAAGGAATCTTATATAATCATCATTAACATCCCAGCCTACATAATGTCCCACTGCTAGGCATATGCCTCCTCTCAGAAAGAGAGGGCTTGTGCCGTAGTTCCCACGCAAGTCCAGTACGGATTGGAAACTTCGCACATACCATTGAATTCCCTCACTGGAAAGGATTTTAAGGAATATTATAAAGAACCATATTATAGTGCATAAAACTCCGTGGAACCTATTTTCAACCCCCGACGCAGTTTAGTCTGCTTGAGACCATTGTCTGTGAGAGTATCACCATCAAAAGTATCGATACTTACTCGACGCCTTTGAATCGGTTCCGCGCGGTTCTGATTTCCCATCACTAAATCTCGCTCGTGACGTCATCGTAGGTACGGAAAATTAGACTCTCTAGGTTCTCATACAGTTTGAAGCGCTCTTTTCGGCTATCTTGATATTATATACCTATCTGTGTTTGTGTTACACATACCTTAGTTGCATCCATGTCGTAGAATGTTGTGAAATTTCCAGCCTCGACCTTTAGTTTAAAGTAGGCATGTAGGGCCATTCATTATGGAATTTCCGCCAAAATGCAAAAACATACTTTACTCTCCTTAACTCAAATGGTGCCAAAGCTCCGAAATATATTATCTGGAACACGTCCTTCAAAGCGGTTATCGTCTTCCCTTTCTAGCACAAGACATTCAAAAAGGACAACACGGTGCTGCGATGTTTTGCCGGATATCCAAATCCTTGTCAGTTAATTACACCTTTGAGTAATAAATAACCACGGTAATGGGTGAAACTAAACGTTTCAGGATTCGTCCTTTGAGATGACTCAAGGAAATTGGGAATTAATGCTTGTGAACTTAAGGGAGTCCCAGTAGTCGATGTCCTTGACCTTCGTATAGTGAACTTCCCTTAGTTAAGTTTTCGGTTACAAAATACGTCTCGATCGCGTTCGCGTTAAAATCTCACATACAAACATCACGCCTGTATTCTCAAATGGTTTAGGCAGAGCACACGAAACGTTACCGCTTCGGAGCCACTTCTAGCAATTTTAGGTTTTAAGTTTGACAAACTAACGCTAACGATGGGCCTCATAAGAAAGCTCAAAGTCACTCAAAGGGCTATGGAGAGGGCTATGCTCGGGGTTTCTCTGCGGGATAGAATCAGAAATGATGATATCCGCAGTAGAACTAAGGTTACTGACATAGCCCGAAGAATTGCGAAACTGAAGTGGCAGTGGGCGGGGCACATTGCACGCAGGACTGATGGCCGATGGGGTCAGAAAGTTCTCGAATGGCGTCCGCGGACCGGGAGACGAGCTGTCGGTATGCCTCCAACAAGATGGAGCGACGACCTGGCTAAGATCGCGGGATCGCGGTGGATGCGAAATGCACAAGACCGGTCTGAGTGGAGAGCCTTGGGGGAGACCTATGTCCAGCAGTGGACCTCTTTCGGCTAACATGATGATGATGGTGATGATGAAGTTTGACAAAAACGATACAATAGTGATAGGTTGCTAGTCTGTCGCCTACGGTACACCTATCCTTAGTTCGTGTTTCCATATATTTTTTTTTTTTTATTGGGGTTTCTTCCGTTTTTGTCGTAATAGGCGACAAACTATATAGGTTAAGGTAAGGTATTATACCATAGGTGACAGACTAGCAACCTGTCACTAATATACCTTTTTTTGTCAAACTTTAAAACGGAAATTTCTAAAAGAGACTCCGAAGCGGTCGTGTGCTCTGCTTCCCCATTTGGGAATACAGGCGTCATGTTTGTGTGTGTGTACTCTTTGGTTAGTGGGTGGTGATAATGATCAAAGTCTTCCATTCCAAAAAAATATTCGAAATTATAGTGAAAGTGGATTCCGGACTATGAAACTTCGTAATACTAGGTATATCTTTATAATATTTGATAAATAAATCGAAGACAATGAAGTAACTTCACGTTTTGTTACAATTGTTCTTAGCCTACTGAAACATGGATGTTGGAAGTTTCTCATTGTATCTTCTTGTAAGTAATTCAAGAGCTGCCTGAATGTTAAGAAATTTCCTTAACTTCTATTTTCTTAGTATTATTGTCTGCTTTAACTCACTTTCATGGTTCGGTAGCCGAAGAGTGACAAACGAAATCCTAATTATATCGCCACGCTGTTTCTTTGTCTTTCTGACCGTCACTCAAAAACTGTATCTCAAAAACTGTAATATTTAGAGAGACAACGGAAAGTATTGCGTGTAAAGTGAAATTATTCGTATTGTCATTGTAACACCCGTTCCTAACAATCATAAATGAAAGATAATCACGAGCAATGACATCTCGACACTACCTACTATAGCATAGTAAAACAGAGCAAGTAAGTCCACTCCGACCTTTAGGAGACATAACTGCCTACTCCGGCGCGGACGCATAGGGTTGTCGACGTTTATTTTAGATTAATTACCTACCGGCAAATAATTGTAGTACGAAAGTTAACTTAAACTTAAAATTGTCTAAATGTCTGTGTCTGGACAAACCAGACAGATTTTATGCCGTTATATTATTATTATTATTATACTAAATTTTAAAATATTATTTTTAAATTCGCCGTAATGGTGATGGCGACTGTATACATACTCTACACATAATAGTATAACTATATTGATTACAGGTAGGTAAATATCTATTATTTTTTATGTGTCTTTGTACGAAACTATTACACTACACTTATATACCTCTAATTTGCAACTGTACCTGATACAAAAAATACGTAAGTACGAGTACGCGAACGTAAAAGGTGATCATCTAGCGAAGCGAGCGCAAGACGAACGAGCTAAAATCGAAATATGCGGCACCGACGGCAATGCAGCCTTGACTAAAGAAAACTTAATCCTCCTTAAATTATCAGTGTGTGCGTGCAGCGGGTGCGTGCGTACCGGCGCCAACCGGCGCACACATTTAAGCCGCGCAATGTACTTTTGTTCGTAGTGAGCCTACTTGTTCTCTTTTACTACGACTATAGGTAACGCCATCCCATCAATATAGTCACGGTACGTTAGAGCAAGCCTCTCACTTCTTCATAACGACGCTTAGTTCCATCGATCATCAATTTGTTCATATCGAGCACCATTCATGACTACCCAGGTGAATGACCGGCAAATGAAATCAAACGAAGGAGCTCGTCATTACATACTGTTCCTTATATTTCTGTGATAGTGAAAAACGGGACGATAGGGACATGATTGATTTCCACGCTTCATTACCAGAGCACCGAAAAGGTGAGCTGTTCAACGAATATACGAACTGAAACATAGATGCACGGAAAAAAAATACGGCCAGGAGCGAGTTGAACATGCTCGAAATAGGCCGACGGTAGGCGATACGAGCGACGTAGCCGTTACGAAAAAATTAAGTAATATTTTTCTAAGGATTTCGTATTTTGTATGTATAGTACAAGCTTGGCTTAGTTTGGGACTAGGTCAATTGGTGTGAAGTGTCCCATGATATTTATTTATTTATGTACTTAATATTCCAAGTTTAGGTATATTTTATATCTTAGGCTGCTATGTATTACTCTTAGAGTACTAATAATTCTCAAGAAAACTTAACCTTTATAGTTTTCCTTGTAAGTTTTGATAAACTTACCTACTACCATCCTGAGTTTTTAAAAAAATCCCACCCAACGGTTTAGATTTTAAAGGGAAGGGATTTAAATTGACTTGTCGTCAATTTATTGATTACATTGCAGGATTACCTAATAGTAAGTACCTATTTATATGCTAAAAAACAAAAGCAGAACCAGAAGCTAAGAGGAGAGCTTACCACGCAACAATAAACAAATTAGACGTTCTTGCCCAGGGTACACCAGACCCGGGCATTCCCTTTCAACCCCACAAGGCCTAACGCCTCGGATAGATGGAAGGTGGGAATTGTAACACTCGAGTACTCGGCGAGGTTATGTGAACCAATCAAGGAGCAGCAGAACGCTTGTTTTACGTTATATTTGAATTACAATGCGACAAGGTGATGTAATTATTTTTTTAAGTCGGTTAAATCCACCCCGCACTCTGCATATTTTGCTTACCAGCATGCTAACACAGGATATTCATAGGTAGCCGTATCTAAGCGCGTAAAAATTTTTCACTAAACCCTGACAATCTGACTCATACTGGCCAGTTTTTTCCGTTTTAAGTAAGCACCTAAGGAATACAACTACAACAACCAAAAAAATAAACTGTTTCTACTGCGCAGGTTCTTAGACTTTACCAAACATCACAAAGTAATTGGGTTATAAAAAATAATTTATTAAATTTATCGACGCCATACTCCAAATGGACAGTTCCGTTGACAGTCACCTATAATCTGTTAAGTGAAGAACTCGTAACATTCAGAGCAATAATGAAGATAGCCGAAGTCAATATTATAAAAACACTCGTTATAGTAGAAAATTTCTTGGGTGTCTACAGAAACTATTCATTTATCAAAGAAAATGTGAAATACTTAGTTCATTTACGGATCATAGCCGATCTGTGTTTCGTAATATATTTTTATACGTACTTTCTTTACACTTTTTACCAACTTCTAAATACAACCGCCGCCTATCCCCTTCACACTGCTTTTTATGTTACTTTTCAAACAGTTAATTCACTTATTGCTATCACTGTGAGTTGTATCAAATCCAAACAGTTCAAAAAGTTTGTGATACATGTAAAACTGATCCAAAAGCTATTTAGCGGTGACTTGTATCAAGAAGCGAAAAACAATCAATTTAAGAGATTCTATGTCGACGTATCACTGTTCACTGTTGGTATACTTTCCATGACATTTTTGGTGGCATGCGATTCTTTCACTGTTGAGAAACTCTTGATATCACAATTTGTGATAAGGATAACTTACCATTATCGATATTTCTATGAAAATTTTATTTTCATTGAATTCCTTGAGCTAATTTTTGTGCCTCTAAAGTTTTTTAATAAATCAGTATCAGCTGTCATAGAAAAGTTGGACGAGGATAGTAATGAAAGTGAAAAAATAGAGGCGTTGCGGAAGACGCGTGGGGAGCTAGAAAAATGGAGTGAAATCCATCACCACTTGGTAGAAGCTAGCAACCACCTTTGTGACTGCTTTGGATTTCAGGTGACGATTCTTTTTCAGGATAACGAATGAAATTATCTAAATAGCAAACAAATTAAATTATGTTTTTGAGTGCACTTTCTACACTGGAACAAGAAGAAGAAGAAGATTGATTTATTTGCCAATATGAACAATACAGGATACGCACACAGAATACAAATAAACAATAAACTAATTTAAAATCTCAGCCCAATGTGTTTGCCAGTCCCTTGCACTGTGTCAAAAGGAACAGGCTCAGCTCACCCAGAAACTGCCAGCGCTGGTTTTCAGCGTGCCCAATATTTTCACTTAATAAAAAAATACAAAAAGACTCCAAAAAACCAATCATCATTCATTTCATTCATTCTTTTTTTAAGTAATCAGTTCTTCATGTAGCTGTGTTCATCATTCATTTCAACTCTCGTAGCACTATCTATACGTAATAATGACTATTCATTCATTCTTTTTTTAATTATCTATTAGGTATAGATAGTGCTACGAGAGTTGAAATGAATGATGAACACAGCTACATGAAGAACTGATTACTTAAAAAAAAGAATGAATGAAATGAATGATGATTGGTTTTTTGGAGTCTTTTTGTATTTTTTTTATTTCAAGTCTAAATTTGTAACTTTTACGGGCATCCCGTGAAACCATATCGAAAATACCAGCGCTGGGAATCGAACCCAAGTCCTTAGCAATCCGTACTGCGTGCTATAACCCCTACACCACCGCTGGACAGGAATCTAGAAACGAATTTTTCTTATGCACACATATCTCAGGTTGCTTTTTTTTAAGTAACATAGTAGAATTAATAGGTTATAGCACGCATCACGAATCGCTGAAGACCCGGGTTCGATTCCCAGCGCTGGTCTCTTTTTCTAGTTTTTCTGTGTATCCATCTCTCAGTTTGTATTTTCGATATGAAATGAATGGGTGAATGGCAAAATCTCGCTGTCGTTACATGGCAGTTCTTGTGTGCAACCTCAACTCTGGTGGTATAACCTATAAATCAATAAACACATCTGCAAATTAACGCAGAAATGAAAAAAAAAATGCTTTTTTCAGATAACGCTGTCGTTATTCTCGTTTGTAATTTATTTCATCATACTTCTTTATAGAAGTGTTAACTACATGGTAATCCAGGTAAGAAGGTTTTTTTTTTCACACCTCTCCTTCAGAAAAGTAACTTTTCCTCCCTGACGAGAGGGAGCAAAGTGCAACTTCTCTGTTCAAGGCCTTGCTAAGTGTTTTGGTGCAAATGTCATTGTTTGAAGTAGAAAATTGTAAAGCCACGCAATTTTCTATGCAGGTTGTTGTTGTATGGTGGTCGTAATATTTAGATATTTTTCAAGTTTCCTGATGCTCGGTGTGAAAAGTTGTATGAGCCACTCGGGAGCAAAAATATTTTCATCTTGGGCGTTAACACTTGAATCCCTCATTACGCTCAGTATTCTACTTTAGTATCCTTCGTATTGTAGAATCATTCGCTACATTCTGGATTCAATATACGCCCTCGCCGTAAATACACCATTTTGCTCCCTTGTGACACAAATAAAAAATACAAGGACTAAGTATTATATAATACATTTTCGAATTTCCGTCTCTGAAAGAAGGGAACACCCGATTTCATTATACCTACCGGACGATATTTACATCGTACCAGAATATGCCAAATATTTTCATACTAAAAGTGCATTATGTCCTAGGAAATTACAAAGTTCCCGCGAGATAGCGATAAACGAATTGTACTTACGTGAACCGGGTCGCGGGCAACAGCTAGTGGATAAATAAAATAAACTAAACCTCCAAATTTAGATAAAAAAAAAAATATTTTTGAAAAATTTATGTTTTGATCGCGGTAACTAAAATCCTTAATTGGTCACAACGTCCAAAGGAATGCAGATGTGAGCGTTACGGATAAAAATGGTCTGGTATCAATCAACTAAAGATTATTGGTCTGTTTCCAGATTTCTATAACTTCAATCTCTGTGGAAAGCGCCTTGTTTACGTTGCTAAGCTACGGAATAGTAAAGCTACTGCTAGTAATTTCTGGCCAGCGGGTTCAAAACCAAGCAGAAGAACTCAACAAAAATATAGCAAACCTCTGTAGCATTCTGCTGGGAAGTACGTACTTAACATTTCATCAAAAAAAATGTATCACCTTATGTGGATTGGTTAGTCACAGACTACTTTCCTTGAATTTCCTTGAAAGTCTCACATTATTTCAGAGTTCGTAGTTCGCAATAGAGAGAGCTACTGTCCAGTCTGCTATTAGTTCGGAGGTCGTAGTTAGCAATAAAAGGAGCTACCGCAAACTCTTACATTGGCTCGGAGTTCGTTGTTAGCAATAGAGGGCGCTACTGCCCACTCTCACATTAGTTAAGAAAAAAGAAACCAAAGAATTTATAAATCATGTATGATCATGTTAAGTATTTGCAAATTGATAAAGAAAATGGTTCTAGTTTTTAAGGAAAGGATAAGATGGTTTTGCTTTGACAGTAATGTGACTTAAAGATAGCTAATAGTTTGTCGGAATGTTTATAGTTCCAGGCGCGGAGGCGGTTGCGTGCGAGCGCTGTGCGGCGGCGCTGGCGCGGCGGCTGCGCGCGGCGCCGCTGCGCGTGCGCCTGCTGTCCTCGCTCGCCGTGCAGATGGCGCTGCTCGCTGACATCCTCACGATCGTCGCCGATTACACCATTGTGCTGCTGCAGTTCAACCACGTCGTTTAGTCTGCTGATTTTAAAGTACACCTACTTATATAAAACTATATTATAAGATACAGTTTCCGTGCACATGCAATACCTTATGTAGCTAGCTAATCCTTATTTTTTAATTATAGTAATTTGTACCTATTTGTTTTGCTTTTTAGGCCTGTAGCATAACTAAATTTATTTTTCGTGTTAGGTTTTTTGCATTTAAGCAAATTTGGTCTCAAGCTGTTTAAGCAAGATTGTTACGTATTCAAATCATTCCGAAAGATTTTAATGGCCTGATAAAAAAGTAGTTCAACAAAATTAAAAATTTTGAAAAACCCCACGACGGTTCCTAATAGAAAAAGGGTTTAATAATTTTTATGAACATCCCCCGACTAAAAGTGATTACAAACGCAAAAACATCCGTCGGGGGCTGCCATTACCTGCACTGAAATTAACTTATATTTTGCAGTTGTATGAATTTGTGATGAATTATATATAATTGTGTGGGGGATGTACTACTTTATGAGGGAAAGATATTCATGGTAGTTTTCTCAACATTATAACTGAAATAACATTGGATTACTAATATTGTGTAGTTGTATGAATTTGTGATTAATTAAAATTGGATAGTTATGTTTGTAGTAGCTTTTCTTAACATTTTAATTTAAATATAACAGGGAGATAGTAATGGCAGCCCCCGACGGATGTTTTTGCGTTTGTAATCACTTTTAGTCGGGGGATGTTCATAAAAATTATTAAACCCTTTTTCTATTAGGAACCGTCGTGGGGTTTTTCAAAATTTTTAATTTTGCTTTTTATTTTAAAATTTTTAAAGAAATAATTCTATCTTACCAAAATATTTTATGTAAAATCAGAGGCTAATATTCACAACACTTACTAACAACCTCATAAATAACGCTTAAATTTTAAAAAGGTTTTCAAACGCTAGGAAAAGCCAAGTGGCTGCATGAGGCTGCGTTTCCACCAGAGATGTGCGAGGTTGTGTTGCGAGGAATGTGTTTTTCATGAACCAGTAGAAACGCTTCATTTCCCTATCCTTGCACTCATCTCTGGTGGAAGCTGAGCGGAGTGAAGCGAGGTAAATGTTATGTTTCTATTGGTTCATAAAAACACATTCCTCGCAACAAATTCTCGCACATCCCTGGTGGAAACGGAGCCTGAGCCCTGACTTTATCAGCCTTACATCTTTTTACATTTAAAAAGTACAGCTTGGCTGTTCATAGATCTATTCCATGACATTACCTAACACTCAATTTTTTACCATACTCGTATCGGTCAGACTTTCTGATAGACCTACTTACGGTAGGAAATTACTTCACGGGTCTTAATTGACATGTCATACGAACAGATTTAAATATGAAACGGCCAAGTCATACAAAATTTTAACTTTCTTGAAACTCTAGGGAAGAGGAGACAACCCATCAGGTGTTGTATAGGCATATTTATTTTTTATTCGACTGGACGGCAAACGAGCAAGTGGGTCTCCTGGTGGTAAGAGATCACCACCGCCAATAAACGTCTGCAACATCAGGGGTATTGCAGATGCGGTGCCAACCTAGAGGCCTAAGTTGGAATACCTCAAGTGCCAGTAATTTCACTGGCTGTCTTACTCTCCGCGCCGAAACACAACAGTGCAAGCACTGCTGCTGCACGACAGGAGTAGCAGTCCTACCACCTACAAAATATATAATGTATTGTCATTGCAATTGAACAATCGTGCAAAGTTTTATGTATTTGTGCTATTAACCATCGAGGAGTTCCTTTGTGGGAAGACGACCCTAGCTGCAATATCAAGTTGTGTCTATTCTATCATACAAACATAGTGCCAATAAATTTACTAGGTAATTCTGTTAAGTTCCGCGCCTGTGCCGTAAACTATTGAAGAGTTTCTTTCTGTGGATGTGACTACCAGATTGTATTATTACAAGATTTACATTAGTGTGCCAAAATTCAATCCAATACGATAGCTAAAAGTGTGGCAAATTTAACTTGCAAGACCCAAACATGCATGCAAACATACATATGTATATTATTTACATAGGTACTACGTACATTGCAGGTCAAATAAAAGCTAGTGTTAAGACGAAACGGTGTGAAAATAGTTAGTTAGTGCCCGTCTTCTTTTTTGTTTATCTTGGCGGGGGCACTGCCGTGCGCCCTCCTTGATATACATATGTGTCAGAATCAGAGAGGTGAGCATTGTGCTTCCGTCAAAGTTTTTCTTAATAAAATACGTAATATTACTACAATATTTCATTTCAAAATAAAGGTACTGTGCATAATTACAAGGCACTTATAACATTTATTGATTTATTATAATATTTTACTTAATTTTAAACAAAAACAGGCCTAAATAGTCATTTCGGGAATGCGTCCTTATACCATGTCTCATAGTTCAGACAAGTCAAAAATGTTTACAATTACGACTTAAAAATGACATATCTTAATATTGGCTTTAAAAATCTTCAAATTAAAAATATATGTATAAATTAAATTCATATCAGTTTACTTTCTTCATAATTTGGCTATTCAAACGCTGTCTGACATTTAGCAAATCATTCCGTGAACGCGATGCATGTTGGTTGATGTAATTAAAGCAACTCACCCTAGGTGGCGAATAGGAGCAACAGTGTGAATTTCGCTAGTGAAAGCAAACGGCGTATGTCGTGTTTACGGAAAAAATGATTGATTTTGTTGGTAAGTACCTTTTAGTGTGAGGCGTACTTTAATTCCTTGTCACTACGGGAACACTCTTTGGTGATTAATTTTTCGAAAAATTGCATACTTTTTGCAAAATTATTATAAATATTATAGCTCATTTGTTCATAACCTCTGAAACCGATGTCTTACATGGCAGCGTCAAGCGTCACACGAAAATATTTATCGAATAATCATTTTGGGAACGGTCATTTCGGGAACGTTCTCGTATGTGACGGACATTCCCGGAATGATACTCTGTGACAAGAATGATACTGTACTGTTTTTAAATCATGCCAAATTTGGTTTTAGGTATCCGTTTAGTACGAGTAACATGGAAAGCGATAAAAATAAAGAGAAAGGGAATTCAAAAAACGAATAAAACAGGACAGTATAGCTTATAAAAGGCACCGTAAAAGGGCTAATGCAAGGAAGCGCTAGTTTTTAGATAAAATGACACCTGAACAAAAAGAGATGAAGAGACTGAAAGATAGGCAATATTACCAAAGAAAAAAAGCTGAAAAAAAAGTTAAGACTGTTGATGATATGACTGAAAGAGATAAGAGGAAACAGAGAAAGTTGTGGAGAAAAAAATCAAAAAAGTATAGACAGAAGAAAAAGATAATGGCAAATATTTTAGTCTGTTTTAGCTAGTTAACATTCGCGTGTTGAGGAAGAAATCAGGAAGAAAACAAGTTAAAAAGGATAAAGCGCAGGCTTACAGAACCGTTAAAAAACAGAAACATAAAATACAAAAAACGCAAAGAATAATAGATCAATTGCGAAAAAAAGTGGAGAGAAGCAGAAGACGTGAAGAAAGAGCATCGCAAAATCGTGCTGATACGCCTACTCCCAAAGTTGATGAATTGACAAGAGGATGTTCTGTTACTCCGGAAGTTTGTAAACTACAAAGTTTATTACTATTATATTTTGAGTTTAAATTTTGATACTCGTGTTCCTCATTCCTTAAGTACAAATAAAAGGTACAATACTGCAAACGTATATTAATTTCATGCATAAAATATGTCAAAAACCGATTGTTGCCTTTATTCAGCGAACGTAGACGTCATTTTGAGAACACCCCCGTCATTTACGGGAACATCGCAAAAACGTCAAATAAATCACTAAAATGTAATGTTATAGTTAAATCTTGTATACATAAGATGAAATCATCTTTAAAATTTCATATTTATATTATAAATATACCCTGTAGTGCAAGAATGTATACAATAAATAGAAAATTAGGAGCAGAATTTACACAAATTGAAAATTTACGGAAAGTAATTTCAAAAATACGTGTTTTTACTATAAAAACATACAAAATAATGTCATTTTTAGATTTAGGAACAGGTATACTTAAATTTATTGAAGGTTATTCTTAAATACGTTGCTTATTTTATTATTAAAAAAAAATATTTAAAAGTGTTCCAGAAATGACTTATGACTCTGTCATTTTTCATTATAATAGGTAGAACTTCTAAAATATATATTTTTGTGCGTGCCTTTTAACAGGAAAGATACATGACAAATGATAGAATAGATTTCTCTTGCTAGTTTTCTTCAAAAAGAAACTTAATTTCTCAGATATTTCAAAATCAAAAATACTCACCTCTCTGATTTTGACCCATATGAACGCCTTTCTAAAACTATTACAGACAGTCATCAAACCCCTTAAAGAGACTCATATCAAAGACAGTCAAATCTTTCTAGAGCTAAATGGAAAATGTTTACTATAGCGCCCCCTTGCGGGTTAATACTACAACACCTATCTAAGAACCATCTTAGATAAACAGCAAATCCATTACGGAAAACCACATCAAAAACAGTCAATCCATTCTGAAGATAATTGGGAACATTTGATCGTCTTTTTTTCGAGTGAAAAACGATTACTGTAGCGCCCCCTAGCGGAAAAACGCTATAACACCTATCTAAAAACCACCGTCGATAAATTACGAAGCCATTACAGAAAACCGCATCTAAATCAGTCAAACCGTTCTGGAGATAAACGTGAACATTCGTTTGCGCACAAACAAACAAACAAACAAACAACCTCTCACCCTAAACGCATATACCTTCTCCGTTCCGTCGTGGGTAAAAAAGCCTGGAGCAAGTATTTTTATCCTTGATAGAAAACTTGATTTGTCTACTAATACCAAGCTATTTACTCAGTTTTTAGTAAATCTGTAATAAATCTGTAGGAAGTTCGTATCTAGCATAATAATAATAAATCTCTAATAAGTCGGTGTCTGTACATTGAAAATTTGAGGAAAACTGTTACTACGGGTATTTATTCCTCCCCTTTCCTTTCCCCCTCCCTCCAGGGTAGGGTAGGGGGGTAAATTCCTTTAAGGAATAAGTCGTCGGCCTAAATCGTTAACCTGCTAAGTCCACTTAAAGGCGAAAATTACTTTTCATACTTGTCAAAAAGTGCACAAAATTCTCTACCGTTTGGTAAAAAAAAAAACGGCGATATCAGTATAAAGTAAGTGTCAAATCTTATGCCCGAAAAACTGCTGTGTGGAAATGAACACAGAAAATCTGCTAAGTCCACTTCGGGCCTTAGTTTTGCACTGACAGTTATTTGCGATGCCACGTGCTGTTGCGTCATGCGATGTTTTACTGAAAATCGGTGTATTTGAGTATGACAACAGAAAATTGTCAACAGGGTAAATTTATTGTGTTATTTCTCATATTTCTATGTATTATTTAACATCGAGAACATATATTTTAATCATTATTTGCTCGTTAATTACCTATTGCAGATTGTTTAGTAAAAAGAGTCAATTTTAGGTGTAAGTACGTCTCATAATTATTAAGGCTGTCACAGACTACGCAGATGCGGTAATATTTTATCTGCAGATAAAAACGTAATGATCTGAAGCTATCACACACTACGCAGATGTGATAATATACGAGACGCATACATTCAGTCCAAATCCTTCAAACTGAGTAGACGTGTTTTTTGGTGCGGATTCTTTATACAGGATGTTTTCGTGTTTATCTCTTTTATATTTACTAGACAGCTCGTCAGATGACGATTCTGACTATGTATCGCATCGCATCGCATCGTATCGCATCGCATCGCATCGCAACAATGTGAGAAATATTTCATCCATCCATCCATCGCATTGCATCGCATCGCATCGCATCGCATCGCATCGCATCGCATCGCACCGCATCGCATCGCATGGCATCGCATAGCATAGGATCGTATCGCATCGCATCATATCGCACCGCATCGCATCGCATCGCATCGCATCGTATCGCATCGCACCGCATCGCATCGCATAGCATAGGATCGTATCGCATCGCACCGCACCGCATCGCATCGCATCGCATTGTATCGCATCGCATCGCATCGTATCGCACCGCATCGCATAGCATTGGATCACATCGCATCGTATCGCATCGCATCGTATCGCATCACATCGTATCGCATCGTATCGCATCGCATCGCATCGCATCGTATCGCACCGCATCGCATCGTATCGTATAGCATCGTATCGCATCGCACCGCATCGCATCGTATCGCACCGCATCGCACCGCATCGCATCGCATCGTATCTCATCGCCGAAACACAACAGTGCAAGCACTGCTGCTCACGGTAGGATTAGCGAGCAAGATGGTGGTAGCAATCCGGGCGGACCGTGCACAAGGCACACATTTTTTGATATATCGATTTTTTTTACCCAAGCCTATTTTATCACATCAACCTGTATTTATCTGCAGATAAAATCTGTACCATATTTGTAGCGGCAGATGTTATACGCAGATCAACAGATGATAATCTGTGACATCTGTCGATATATGTCGGTGCCCGCAGATGCTTGACGATAAAATATAAGTTATCTGCGCAGTGTGTTTTGGCTCATTGAATTGTATAGGGAGCGATATGGACAGATATCTGCGCAGATGCAGATATCTTACCGCATCTGCGTAGTCTGTGACGGCCTTTACACTAAATACAATTTTTATTACTGGCTGAATTGGTTTTATTGTAAAATAATAATAAACAAAATACTATGGATATTTTCTCCAGCATACTCAATTTAAGTGTAATAACTGCTAAGTCCTACATTCAATTTAACCTTCGAGACGAAAACCTGCTAAATACTCATTTTTATTAATTTCCTGTGATTTGTGTAAGATATGCTGTTAATTATATCTTTAAAATATCAAGTTTAGTCATAGCTACCAACGGGATTTTCAAAATTTTGATTAGTCAACGACTTAAGATTTTATGCAGTTTTTTCAATGTCCTGTAAAGTTACTCAAAATGGACTTAGAAGGTTAACGATTTAGGCCGACGAAGTGCCTTTGTACTTCTTATTTACCTATGTTCTGTTATTATCGTGTGTTTTTATGTACAATAAAGAGTATAACAATACAATACAATTTATTTGCACAATAGAACCCAAAACAATTTTTTTTAATTATTATTGTTTTTGTCGGTATATTTCTTTTTTCTATCCGTCTGTGCTATTCATACCCTGTAATGTAATCCCAATCTATAATAATATGAATCATTAATATAGGGACATGCGTTGAGGGTAGCCAATCAGATAAGTTTTGAAAATCAGTTAAGATAAGTTAATTACATGGAGGAAAGTGTACATGTCAATAATCTGACGATTTGAGTGCGACATAAAAAAAATATAACAAAAAATAGAACCGACTAAAAAAACCATGAAAATAATTACTTCCAATCAATTTTATTAAATTAGACGATTTCATTCTCACAGTGATGTCGAAACAGCTAATTAATATCCAATTTTGATTCATCTATAATATCTATAATATCTAGTGCCAACCATTTTACATTAGACTTTGACAGCAATTTATGTGATACGATAAAACCACTGAATACAAATACAATCAAATGAACATCTCGTCCGTGTACTTATCCACAAGCACAGGTACTTACAATAAAAAAAAAGTCTACACCACATGGTTGAACTGCAGCAGCACAATAGTGTAGTTGACGACGAGCGCGAGTATGTCAGCGAGCAGCGCCATCTGCACGGCGAGTGAGGACAGCAGCTCCACGCGCAGCGGCGCCGCGCGCAGCCGCCGCGCCAGCGAAGCCGCGCAGTGCGCGCACGCAGCCGCCTCCGCACCTGGAACTAAACATTTGCCTTCGGAGATACATTTACATTATTAAGAGTGCTTAATTTTAAAAGCTCTAACTGTAAGCAAAGATTATATATAAAACACCTTCGCCATGAAGTTTCTGAGAAGTAGCTTCGTTTTTTCTTATTGTTACTTCGTACCCTATCTTCAATGACATAAGAGTGAATTCTGTTCTAACAGAATTTCATTTTATTCATTCCGTAAGTATTTACACCTAAATAATATTCTGACCTGATAGAAAGGAATTTCTTTTGCTTTAGGACTATTTTTTCCATTCCTATTATATAATTTACAAATAACGTAAACTTATCGACTCTTTTCATGTATTTTGTTGTAGCCCTTTACAATGCTATAGTGAATACTTACATCTAACCAACAAGTTGTTGAGAGCGCAAAGTTTTCTGCATAGTCCTTCAGCTTGGTTCTGCGCCCGTTGGCCAGCGTTCAGTATGAATATTTGTAAAAATATATAGCAGCTTAAGTCCACTAAAATACTCCGGATACTAGAGGTTGTCACTAAAACCTGAAATCATGTGTCAAATCAAATCAAATTTACCTTCAAAATATTATACAATTATAAGAAGAGCACGAATTTTTTAAACCTATATAATGGATAGATAGCAAAAAAAGGAAGAGTAAAAATATTATCTACCAAATACCATAATGACGAACACGGTTCAAAAACTGCAGCTTTGTGCCAGCCTAGCAAACGAGCAGGCAGACAAATAATAAAGGTATATTAAGCATCGCGTATCAATAATAACTACTGATTCCTTAATAAAGAAAGCCAGCTTGACAATTAATAGAGTAGGGATCTTTACTTGTTGTGCCAAAGTCAAATATAGGTAGGTACTGTTTTATATTGACATTTCCTATCTGAAGAATACTTAGATAATATTATCTAAGGAAAAATACAATCAAACACAAAAAATAAGAAAATAATTCCGAAAATAACCTTGATCACCTATAGCCGTAACTAGAAAAAGAAATTACTATCTTATTATTTATTTTACACTGTCAACTCAAAATAAACATGAAGTACTCAAAACCTTTAGACGCTGTCTTGTCTTTAAATACTATTCTAGCTGACGTGTTCCACTCATAAACTACAAGTCAGTACAAGTTCAGATCACCGGTGCAAAAAACAAGGACTTTCATATAAATAACGCAAGAAATCTTAGACGCTTTATCCATCCCTGAAGCAAAATCCGCTCTTATCTAATGCTTTTTTACTAACAAAATACATTTCTCTTATTTTAAATATTTATAGGTCAAGTAGTTTTGAAATTTTATAATTGAGCAGCAAGAAATGAATAATTTTCCGCTTTTATGCATGTGAGAAATAACTTGGGTGCTTTTGGTGCTTCAGGTGCTGCCATATAGATAAGTGCGTGGGATAGAACTATAGGTACTACAACTCCTTACCGAGTTTATCATATAATTAATGCCTTGATACAGGAGCGTGATGCAATAAATTGTGACTGAGCAGAAGGATAAAACGATCTGAAAGGGTAGAACGTTATAATCAGGTTTATTTGAACATGTATTTTTTTACTTGATACAATTTATACTTGTATGTATATCTGTATTCACAAAATGAGATTCATGAGATGCCAAATTAAATTTGCATTTTTCTTATTACGCAGTTTCGTAACAAAAATTCTAAAATTCCAAAAATCATGAAAATAGACGTATTGGTCAACATAAATTAAGAGCAAGTTTATTATAAATAAGTTTCACCTGAATTCCAAAGCACTGGCGTAGATTGTAACTGGCGGTCACTAATAGCTGACTTGCTTCAGCCCACTTCTCTATTTCCTCCCTGATTCTTCTCAAATATTCATCATTCACTATTTCGTCTTCCTCGTCATATAATTTATTTACAACTGTCGACATAGAATCGTTCAGGAATTTCAAGGGAACACCAATAATCTCGATATACTCGAAAAAAACTAAATTTTCATAAAAAAAACGATATTCTTGATAAATTTCGTAAAGAAACAATATTACTGATGGTATTGACGGAACAAAACCGGTTGCATCATATATGTACATCGAAACCGTTAAACTTATTGCAATAGCGAATAATACAATGTCCAAGTAAAATCTTCTTTGTTGCCTTTTAATAATACGTTTGTGAATTTCATCGTCTTTATACATCTCATGAACTGCATCAATGTTAAAAAAGAATTCTTTGAAACTGTTAGAGTTAATGCAGCTTAAAGTAATAGCGGAAAATTCGTTGATTGCGGTGCAACAAACATAACTTATTACAAATAAGTAAGTCACGCTATCAAATTCCTCTAGTGAGAACACTTCAAAATTACTTAACACAATACATAAAAAAGCTGCTACTATGAGACATGATTCTATAAAAACTCTTATTTGTACTAATCTTCTCCAGTTTTTGCCTAAAAATGTATAGTTCCGGTAAATGCCAAAAATATTTTCTATCGCCGAAAGTTTCTTTATTATATTGACTTTGTGCATGATTTGATCTGTAGGTACGTTCAAACTGTGGTCACTTGAATAATTCAATGAACGCTGTCTTAAGTGGACTTTCCATTAGTAATTTTTCAAGGAAAATATTGTTTACCGCCTGTCATTTTTCAAACTTAGATAATCACATTAGGGACACTTCATCAGTATCGTAAATATTATATGAATATGAACCAACTAATGGCGGCTTACCACAATCATTAAAGAGGCAACGCTATTCTTTGGTTACATTTGTAACGCCAAATGTACAAAAAAATATTACTAGCGCGAATTAATAACCCTTTAAATTTATATTAAGTTTCCAAATAATGCGTCAAAAATATTTCAAAATAGTAGTACATTTCGCTAAATAATATTTATTATTAATATGACAATACACCTATGTTTTCTTTCGCAACTAAAAATAAGTAAAACATTGACCAGATCATAATTTTATTATGGTGTAAGCAGTTTTGCTTCGTTACAATCTTGCGTTTATAAAATATCGACAATATCACGAAAATAAACATATAATTGATTAATAGAAAAGTATGCAAGAAAACTTTTGCACAGGTTATATATTTCAGTAATTTGGGCACCAAACACTACTCTCTAATCTATACAACATGGTTAAGCTGATGCAAGACGATAGTGCAGTCAATGACAAAGTAAATAATGTTGGCAGGCAGTGACTCAGCACTGCAAAAACAACAAGCCGCCGTGCTCGCGCAGTCAACTCCGCGCCTGAAACTATAAATTGAATTTTATTTTAGATTAAGTTAGACTTTATTTTGCACGAAACTTAGTCCATATTTATTAAAAGGTGTTATTACGTATAAATTAGCACACTACACGATGTGGTTGAACTGCAGCAGCACGATGGTGTAGTTGGCGACGATCGCGAGTATGTCAGCGAGCAGCGCCATCTGCACGGCGAGCGAGGACAGCAGGCGCACGCGCAGCGGCGCCGCGCGCAGCCGCCGCGCCAGCGCCGCCGCGCAGTGCGCGCACGCAGCCACCTCCACGCCTGGAACTATAAATTAAATATAAACTTATTCCGGCAAACTATTAACTATCTCTGTCTTTGCAAAACCATCTTATCATTTTATTATAAACTAAAGCCTTTTTTTATCAATTTGCAAATACTTAATACGGTTTACAAATTCTTAGGTTTCTATTTTCTGAACTAATGTGAGAGTGGGCAGTGGCGCCCACTATTGCTAACTAAGAACTCCGAACTAATGTGAGAGTGGGCAGTAACTCGCTCTATTGCTAACTACGAACTCCGAACTAATTTGAGAGAGGGCAGTAGCTTGCTTTATTGTTAACTACGAACTCCAAACTAATTTGAGAGTGGGCAGTAGCGCCCTCTGTTGCTAACTACAAACTTCGAACAAATTTGAGAGTGGGCAGTAGCTTTTTTTGTATTACTGAGAATTTTTGAGCAGTTTACGAATTTGAATGGATTCTGACTGTTGAAGAGTTCTAGACTACAAGACTGTTTTTTCGGTTTAACTTAGTTTTTGGCAGTTGTGCTTTTGATTATTTAACTTATAAGAGTTAAAATCTTCTATAAGTACTATAAAAGCTATACTCCGCAAAAAAAAGTGCTATAATGATATTATCGTATAAAAATACCATCGTCATCTCATCAGCTGGAAGATCTCCGCTGCTGAATAATGGCCTTCCTCTTAAAACGCAATAGTGAACGACCACTAGCCATTTGCATCCACTGGTTGCCCTCAACTCTCACGGTACTTTCAGTCCACCTACGAGGACTGCTACCGATTACAAAAAAATATGTATCGGAACTACTTACACCTTACGAAAAAATAATAAGTCAGGAATTGTAACTGCGTTATAAAACTGGCCTTCCGTGTTCTAATAGGCGTGTTTGACTTACATCTGATATTGCATCACGCGAGCAAACCAATCCCTGCTTTCTTTTTGAATTTTAACCAATCAACAAACACGTCCAATTTGCAACCTCAGAAATAATACGTATTTTGAATCATACGTTTGATTAAAGGTATAACACTTTTTATGTAGAATTTGCTCTGAATTACGCTTTCTGACTTATTATTATTCATAGCTTACACCCCACCAACAAGCTATTGAGAGCACACAAGTTTCTGTACAGGTGTTCTGCCTCGTTCTGCGCTCTCTGGCCGGCGTTTAGTACAAATATCTGTAGAAATATGTAGCAGCACAATTCCATCAAAGCGCTTCTGAAACTAGTGGTTGTTAATAACTTCTGAAATCAAGTGAAAAAAAAAAACTTATTGGATACCAGCTATTACCGATATCGTGAGAACCGCTAACACTACAAAATCCGTTTTTATTTTAATGTCCGTAAAATTTCAAGATTACTTTTATACTTATATGCAATGAAATAAATTTATGTAAAAATACTTAAAACAGTAAACAGCCAAACTTAAGTGTAACATCACACTTTAGACAGAGAAATAAGGTTTTCAGCAGGTCAGCAATGTAACATTCGATCACGTAGGTTCGGAATACTCCAGATTAGACAGATTTGTATTTGTCGTAAAAAAACTTGCTTAGGATAAATATTTTGGTCAATGCAGAGTACTTGCCAAACAAACTAACGAACTTAGGTACGGAAAAATAACCTATCTTCCAGCTACACTTCCAAATACTAGTACAGAAAAATTATGTTCTTACGTATCGATTTCCAAAAACTCTTGGACCTCATTTTTCCGGCTCTGATCCAAATATCTTTCATAACTAACAATTTCTACTCATTAATATACCTTTCGGTCTAATTTCATGCATACCTGAAACAGCACTAGATAAACTTACCGGGTCTATCATAAAACTAATGCCTTGATACATGACCCTGATGCAGGAAACCGTGATTGATAACAAGAATAAAGCGATCTGAAAAATAAGATAAGCACTTTCATAGAATTAAAATACTTAATTAATAACACTTTTAAGTTTTTTCATACAGTAGGCCTAACCCACCTACCTACCTAAGAATGCATCAAACTTACATTCATCTTATGGGACAGCTATATTGGCTGGTGCTCTAAATCCTTTGAACAGCCATTTCCAATGTGTTACAAAAATCTAAGGTGATGATATCCTGCTTCGGCTATGGCAATAGCTTTAACTCCGTCGGTGTCGATCGTGTTTCGCGTGCTCGCAAGTGGCGTACGTAGCCGCAATCTTCAAATATATTGTCACAGGTGGTAAGTCTTTTAAATTATCGCGCCTGCCACCTAAGTAACAGCGCCGTCTCAGTTCAAAATTGTGGACTTTGGGCACTTGAGCCCTCCACTCCTATCGATTAGACAGTGACCAGTGAACTATAATTCTGTTAACAGACATTACAGTTACTATTAGTAGTAGCGATTGAGATTAGTTTATTTCTTTCTTTAACTCTTAAATTATTAAACGATTTTCATAGCACACGGGAGACAGCAGTTTAAACGCTTCAGAGCCCTCTCCTCCCTCCAAGTATGAAAATTCTGAAATGCAATAACTAAATCTACTCGTATTAATATAAATATTAATGTGGCTTAAGTTGGCTATAGCTGTAAGTTTCACCTGAGTTCCAAAGCATTGACGAAGATTATCACTCGCAGTCGTTAACAGCTGACTTGCTTCAGCCCACTTCTTCAATTCCTCCCGAAGTCCCTCCCAATTCCCATCATCCATTACTTCATCTTGCTCATCATGTAACTTCTCTACAACTGCTGAGATAGACTCGTTCAAAAAAATCAAGGGAACATTAATAACCTTGATGTACTCGAAGAAAACGAAATTTTCGTAAAAGAATCGGTATTCTTGACACATTTCGCAAACAAATATTATCATTGATACTATTGATGGGACGATAATGAATGTATCATATGTATACGTCGATGTTATGAAACTCATTACAACAGCAAATAAGACAGCGTCCAAATAAAATCTTCTCCGCTGTGTTTTAATGTGACATTTGAATGTTTCGTCGTTTTTATACATCTCGTAAACTGCGTTAATATTAGAAATGAATTTGTTGAAATTGTTTGAGTTAACGTAGCTTAAAGTAAGCATCACCAATGTATTGATTGTAGCAAAAAATATATAAAAAAAAGTAAAAAAGTACGTCACAATATCTAATTCCTCCAATGAGAACCCCGCAAAACGCCCTGATATTATAAATACAAAAAAAGCTACTATGATACAAGATTCAATAAAAACTCGTATTTGTACTAATTTTCTCCAGCGTTGGTCTAAAGATGTATAGTTCCGATATATTCCCAAAATATTTTCTATCAGTAAAAATATTTTTATTTCGTTCATTATTTCCTCCGCACATTTAAAACGTATGGTTACGTGAAAAATTTGATAAGCACTGTGTGAAGTGTAATTTCCATTTTAGTAATTTGTCAGGGGAAATATTATCGACTGCACGCTATTTTTCAAAGTAAGACAATCAATTAAGGTTGTCAGTTTACCAGTATTGTAATAAGTTTAATGTGAAAGAATTGGTCCCATGTCGATTAATGGAAGCTTATTAAGAAAGAAAAAGAGGCAATATTATTAACCGTCCCATATTGAAACGCCAAAAAGTAGGTAGGTATACTACTGAGTGTAATTGAATATTAATTAAATGAAAAGGATAAATATTAATATTAATAATAATAGAAGAGAGTTGCAACAGTTTACCATGGGCAATTAATCGCAAAAGAAAACAGACTCCAAAAATAAAAATAAAAACAAAGAAAATAAAAACATAAAATATATTGTACACCATGCATGTGGTAGATTACGGTCATGTTATGAATTATCAATGTAACTATATTTTGTACCCGTTATCACAATAAATATATTATGATTATGATTATGAAAAAAAGGAACCGACTACAATAATCCTGAAAATCAAAATTCTAGGTACCTACTAGCTCAAAGTCGGTGCCTCATCACGAGCCAGCAGGAGTGGAACAATCGTCGGTTCCCTTACCTACATACTATGGGGTTTCAATGTCTGCTGCTGGATCTTGCCGAGTCACCGACATCGAGCTAGTAGCTTAGAGCTTTAATTTTCAAGGTTTTTATATTTGGTTCCATTTTTGGTTATATTTTCGAGTCGATTGTTAAAAAAATATTTATTTCTTACTTTTAGTGATTTGAAGCTAAAGTATATCTCACAACGATTCCACTGAGCATAAAAACACGACTACGGCTAAATACGGCTTAGTAACGTTGTTTAATAATAGAGTTCCGTTGCCTACCTTCCGGCTTCAGCATCAGGTCAGTTCAAAAGAATCCTTAGCTTATAGCTGCTTCTTAGTCGCTTATTTAAGTATATTTATCATTAGGTACATTATTCATATTTAAGATTTGCCCTCAATTTACCTAGGATCCCATCTTCAGATATATTATAGATATAAAAGAAGAAAAAAACATTACTTTCAATCAATTTTATTAAATTAGAGGATTTCATTCTCACAGTGATATCGAAACAGTTAATTAATGTCCAATTTTGATTCATCATTATCTAGTGCCACCCATTTTACGTTAGACTTCGACAAAAATTTATTTGATACGATAAAACCACTGAATACAAATACAAACAAATGAACATCTCATCCATGAACTTATCCACAAGCACACGTTCTTACAATAAAAATTTTTAAATAAAATCAACAAGTCTACACCACATGGTTGAACTGCAGCAGCACAATAGTGTAGTTGACGACGAGCGCGAGTATGTCAGCGAGCAGCGCCATTTGCACGGCGAGCGAGGACAGCAGGCGAACGCGCAGCGGCGCCGCGCGCAGCCGCCGCGCCAGCGCCGCCGCGCAGCGCGCGCACGCAGCCGCCTCCAAACCTGGAACTGAGCGTTTTTGTGCCTTGGGAGATATATTTACATTATGGAGCGTGCTTACTTTAAAAGCCTAGAAAGCAAGCAAAGTTTATGCAACACGAAAAATTATGAGAAGTAGCCTGTAATTTTACTATCGAATTTCTCTTTTTTGCTACCTATTTACGACCTATTGCCGTAAAAGTGAATTCTGTTTTTTTATTTTATTCCGTAAGTATTAACACCTAAATATATCCTGACGCAGAGACGTTAGCTCCCTTTATGTATTCTACAAAATCCACAACGGGGAATGCTCTGAGGAACTATTGGACCTCATTCCAGCTGCGGGGTTCCATCACAGATCCACCCGTCGTAAGCGTTCTTTTCATCGACATCATGTTGATGAATGGCAGTCTTTGACGGTGCGTTTTAAGCGGTCTTTTTTGCCACGAACTTGCAAAATCTGGAACGAGCATCGACGACGACGACGAATACAATTTTCTGCAGGGCCGACAACGCACAGGCATCGCTTAAAGCGCTGCTGGTGTCTATGGACAGTGGTGATCACTTAACATCAGGTGACCCACTAGTGCGTTTGTTTGGCCTCTCTAACATAAAAAAAATGTGGTAAAATATTTTTTTTTTATTTCAATAAAAATCAACTTACATCTGTAAGACTTCTCTTATAACTTTGTTATGGTCCTTAAAATGCTTTAGTAAATAAATATGTAACGTAACTACCTACTTACATCCAACCAACAAGTTATTAAGAGCGCACAGGTTTCTGCATAGTTCTTCAGCTTGGTTCTGCGCACGCTGGCCAGCGTTCAGTATGAATATTTGTAGAAATATATAGCAGCAGAAATCCACTGAAATAGTCCGGAAACTAGCACTTGTTAATCCAATCTGAAATCATGTGAATTATATTTTAAGGAATGCAGCAAAACACGAACACAAACGTTAGTAGGCAATTCACTTTTTATATTTTTATGCAGTATAAGATGAGCATAAACTTTTAAACGAATATAAAGGATTCTCAGATGATAATATGAGTAAGAGTATAAAAAATACTACCTACAAAATACCACAACGACAACAACAATTAAAAAACTCCAGCTTTGTGACATCCGGGAAAAAAATAGGTAGACAATAAATGTTTAGGTATAGTATCGCTTACCAATAATAACTACTGATTTCTCAATATTTGGCCGTCTAGACAAAGCAGGGGCACAACTGTAGTAAAAAATTATATGTGTCACACGAGACCAAAGTTTTTTTTGCATCTTGTGTGTTTGAATCCCTTGCTGCTCTCAGGATTGTGACCTAGAATCACTCGCTGATGCTCGTGATTCAATTATAGAATCCTTCGCTTACTCAGGATTCAAAATCAACACTCGAAACAAAAAACAACTTTGCTCACTTGTTGCACAAATAACTATTTTCTCATGTTTAATATTCATAAGTCTTAATTTAGCAGCGAGAGATGAATATATTTTTTTTGTTTTTATACAATGTGAAAAAAACGTAAATGATATAGTTTACTGTAACTTGGGTGCTTTTGGTGCTTTAGGTGCTGTCATATAAATAAGTGCCTGGGACATAACTTTACTGCAACTCCTTACCGAGTTTATCATATAATTAATGCCTTGATACAGCATAGCGATGCTGTAAATTGTGAGTGAGCAGAGAGATAAAATGATCTGAAAAATAAGAACGTCCTGGTCACATTTTTTTTAACATATATTTTTTTACTTGAAATAATTTATACACACATGTTCCTGTATTTCACTAAAATTCTTAAAAGATTCTTCATCATCATCATCACCTCAGCCGAAGGACATCCACTGTTGGACATAGGCCTCTTTTATAGACCTCTAGTTGCTTGGGTTGGCAGCGGCCTCCATTATTCACCGTGAACCCGCGGCTTTAACCAAGTCATCCGTCCACCTCGTTAGTGGGCGTCCTAAGCTGCGCTTGCCGATCTGCAGCCTCCACTCGAGAACTTTTCGGCCCCAACGGCCATCTGTTCTCCGTGCTATATGGCCTGCCTATTGCCACTTCAACGAGCTAATTCGCTTGGCTATGTATGTTGGTGACCCTTGTTCTTCTACGTATCACCTCATTTCTGATTCGATCCCGTACAGAAACCCCAAGCATAGCTCTCTCCATAGCTCGCTGAGCAACACTGAGAAAGACTTTTGTCTCAAGGCACTGAGAATTTTAAAAGATTCTTAAGATGCCAATTTCAATTTGAATTTTTCTTATTACGCAGCTTCATAACAAGACTTATAAAATGCCAAAAAATAAAGATAGACAAATGGGTCAACGTGACTTAAGAGCAAGTTCACTATCAATAAGTTTAAGTGGGCCACTTATTGCTTACCTTGGAAATTCTCTACGTATATACCTGCGTTTTTTGTACTGCTCACTATCTATATGTGTAGGTGTGCAATAAAGTATTATTGTATTGTATTGTTTCACCTGAATTCCAAAGCACTGGCGGAGATTGTCACTGGCAGTCACTAAAAGCTGACTTGTTTCAGCCCACTTCTCTATTTCCTCCTTGATTCCCCTCAAATTTTCATCGTTCAATATTTCGTCTTCCTCGTCATATAGTTTATTTACAACTGTCGACACAGACTCGTTTAAAATTTTTAAGGGAACACCAATAATCTCGATATACTCGAAAAAAACTAAATTTTCATAAAAAAAACGATATTCTTGATAAATTTCGTAAAGAAACAATATTACTGATGTTATTGACGGAAAGATAAAGGTTGCATCATAAATGTACACCGAAGTTATGAAACTTATTGTAATAGCAAATAATACAACGTCCAAGTGAAATCTTCTTTGTTGCCTTTTAATAATACGTTTGTGAATTTCATCGCCTTTATACATCTCGTTAACTGCGCCAATGTTAAAAATGAATTCTTTAAAATTGTTAGAGTTAATGCAGCTTAGAGTAATAGCGGAAAATTCGTTGATTGCAGTGCAACAAACATAACTTATCACAAATAAGTAAGTAACAGTATCAAATTCCCTCATTGAGAACACTTCAAAATTACTAAACACAATACATAAAAAAGCTGCGACTATGATACATGATTCTATAAAAACTCGTATTTGTACTAATCTTCTCCAGTTTTTGCCTAAAAATGTATAGTTTCGGTAAATACCAAAAATATTTTCTATCGCCGAAAGTTTTTTTATTATATTGACTTTGTGCATGATTTGATCGGTAGGTACGTTTAAACTGTGGTCACTTGAATAATTCAATGAACACTGTCTTATGTGGACTTTCCATTAGTAATTTTTCAAGGAAAATATTGTTTACCGCCTGTCATATTTCAAACTTAGATAATCACATTAAGAACACTTCATCAGTGTCGTAAATATTATATGAGTATGAACCAACTATCCCCAGTACAGTAATGGCGTCTTTACAACAATAAGAGGCAATGCTATTAGTTAATTGGTTACATTTGTAATGCCAAATAAACAAAAAAATATATTTGCGCAAATTAATACTCATTTAAAACATGGAGTTACCGAATGGATGGTATGGTCCCGTAGTATGCGTATTTGAAAGAAAGAATTAGAATTGAATTGATTTATTTAGTGCTAAAAAAGTTTGTACATGAAATCTTAATCTAATACACATTATCTATACACTTATTTAACGCTTTCTCTCTCTCTCTCTCTCGCTCTCTCTCGTTCTTTCTTTAAATAACATTGGCGAGCCACTGCTCGTGACTGCAATGCGAGTAACAGGCCGCCGTGCCCGCGCACGCAATCATCTCCGCGCTATAAATTGGAAAAAAAACTATAAATTGCAAAAACTATACATATTGCAACAACTATAAATTGGATTTAAACGTAAATTATTAGATAAAGCAGTTGAATTGAGATTCCAAAAAACCCGTTAGATCTACATCGTGGTCTTAATTGATGCTGCATTAAAAACAACCATGTCAAATTTTATGACTGCCAGCCCATCTGTTGTTATTTCGAGGTGTTATCCCTAACATCCTTGTTATCCTTCTTAAATGCGGGTAGTTCGTGATACGAGTGCTGTTACTCGAAGGAGGACTCGCGCTGCTAGGCAGACTTGACACCCCACACTTCAGTCTACTTGTAACCACGCCCACTGCAATGTTGCCGAAACGTTGACGTAAATATTTCTCGTGTGCGTTAGCGTAATAAGTCCCGTTGGTGAATTTTGACTGTGAGTGAAAATCACGAAAGTTTTAAACGTTATGCTATCTCTATCCCGTGAAAATATCAGGATAAAAGTAGCCTATGTGTTATTCTAGAGGTCCAGCTATCTACATACCGAATTTCAACTGAATGCTGCTGTTTTACCGTGAAAAAATTTCAAATATATATACACACACTACGAGTATTGTGTATACTGAAAAACTTTCGCATTTATAATATTAGTAGGATACGAGACTGTAATATTTTGGACTAACACCTTGTCTACATTATACATATTATTATTTTTATTAAAATGTGTATTTCTCAAATTAGCAGACTACACGATGTGGTTAAACTGCAGCAGAACGACGGTGTAGTTGGCGACGAACGCGAGTATGTCAGCGAACAGCGCCATTTGCACGGCGAGCGAGGACAGCAGGCGCACGCGCAGCGGCGCCGCGCGCAGCCGCCGCGCCAGCGCCGCCGCGCAGCGCGCGCATGCAGCCGCCTCCACGCCTGGAACTAAACATTTTATACCCTCTGATTTACAATCAAATTATTAATGGGTACCGCCTCATTTTAAAGCCGCAGTACCAACAGTAGAGTCGATCAAATACTTAGGCTCATTACAGGGGGCTCAAGTACAACAAGGTCGCTTACCTAAATTTGTCACCTATACCAAACGACTACTGGCCAGTTGCATCTGGTTGCCCGTAACTCTCACGATGTTGTCAGTCTACCTAGTGGGAGGACTGCCAAGGGTTACAAAAAAAAACCATTCGAACTACTTACACCCCACCAACAAGTTATTCAGAGCACATAAGTTTCTGTACAGGTGTTCTGCCTCGTTCTGCGCTCTCTGGCCGGCGTTTAGTACAAATATCTGTAGAAATACGTAGCAGGATAATGCCGTCAAAGCACTGCTGATACTATTGGTTGTTAATAATTTCTGAAATCAGATAATATCTTCTTGAAATCTATCGGTATATACCAGCTATTATAGCTAACTTAAACCTGGTGGGAGGAAGCTTACGTCCAACAGTGGAAGTCCTACAGCTGATGTGATGATTATGATTATAATGATGATGACCAGCTATAATAGCGTGTTTTACTACCAATACAAGGCAGTCAAGTTAAATATATTACTCTCCGTAAAATTTTAATAGTCAAAAAAATTCAAAAGTCTCTTAATCAAAATGGTTATTTTCATATCATAATTTTTCTGTCTAATTTCATATATATTTGAAACAGCATTAAAGAAACTTTAAGATAAAACTCCTTACCGGATCAATCATAAAACTAATGCCTTGATACAAGAGAATGACGCAGGACAATGTGACTGATAACAGGAATAAAGTGATCTGAAAAATAAAAACATTTATAACCATCACGTTTATAGCATAATATAAACATTTACTTCAATTGATCATACTTTTCATGTGTTTTAATTAACAATAAAGAGTTTTACGTACATACATAACTTTTAAGTTTTTGAGTACATAAAACGGTGCACAGTGTATCCATACAAATTGAGATTCGAACGCGAACGCGATCGAGACGTATTTTGTAACCGAAAACTTACACTAAGGGTCTTACCTGTCGTAAGACGTTCTCACAGTAAGTATCATAATGAATTTACTTACTATGACTTTTTCTAAGGAAAGGGTTCACAGCGTGTCACTGTGGAACCTTTCAAACTCACATTCACCTTATAGGACAGCTATAAATTGGCTGGGGCTCTAAATCGTTTCAATAGCCATTTCCGACGTGTTACAAAAATCTTAGGTGATGATAGCCGATTTCGTGTGTTCGTAAGTGGCTTACGTAGCCAATCTCATTAGAGAAGATCCAAATAGAATGAGGGCACGCGAGCACACACCGTTTCCGTAATAATAGATTGCTGCAGACTTTCAATCTAAGATTGGCATCTAAGTCACAGCGCCGTCTCAGTTCAAAGTCGAAGACTTGGATTTTCGCCTGAGCACTTTACCTACTCCTGTCGATTAAATAATGACCAATGACGAAACGAATTGCAATTCTGTTACCATACATTACAGGTAGTAGTGGTGATTGAGGTTTTTTCTTTCTTTCTAAAATTATCAATCGATTTTCGTAACACGCGGGGATGTAGCAGTTCAAACGTTTCAGTGCATAACCAATTACGAAGCATGAAATGAAAAACTAAGTGGGGTCAATATAACACATTGATGTGGCTTTAGATTCTAAGTAGTTAGAGCAAGTTTGCTATCTGTTACTTTCACCTGAGTTCCAAAGCATTGGCGAAGATTGTCACTGGCAGCCACTAACAGCTGACTTGCTTCAGCCCACTTCTCTAGCTCCTCCTGAAGTCCCCCCAAATTTTCATCATCCATTATTTCATCTTGCTCATCAGTTATCTTTTCTACAACTGCTGATATAGACTCATTCAAAAATTTCAAGGGAACATCAATATTCTCGATGTATTGGAAAAAAACGAAATTTTCGTAAAAGAATCGGTATTGTTCATACATTTCGCAGACAAATATTACTGTTGTCATGTTTGACGGAGTGATAAAGAATGAATTATATGCATACGTCGATGTTATTAAACTCATTGCAACAACAAATAGTATAACTTCAAAATAAAATCTTCTCTGCTGTGTTTTAATGTAACGTTTGTGTGTTTCGTCGTCTTTATACAACTCGTGAACAGCGCTAATGCTAAAAATGAATTTTTCGAAATTGTTAGAGTTAACGCAGCTCAAAATAAGCATAGCGAGAGTATTGATTGTAGTAAAGAAAATATAACAAAATGTAAAAAAGTACGAAACACTATCTAATTCCGCCAATGTGAACTCCGCAAAACCACTTGATATGCCATATACAAAACCAGCTACTGCGATAAATGAGTCAATAAAAATTCTTATTTGTACTAATATTCTCCAGCTTTGGTCTAAAAATGTAAAGTTCCGATAAATGCCCAAAATATTTTCCATCACTACGATTTTCTTTATTTCGTTCATTATTTCCTCCGTGCATTTAAAACGTACGGTTACGTGAATAATTCAATGAGCACTGTGTGAAGTGTAATTTCCATTAGTAATTTGTCAAGAAAAAATATTATTGAGCGCACCATTTTTCAAATTAAGGCTTTTCAGTTAATAAGTATTCTAATCAATTTAATATGAACGAACAGAGGGTCTATAGATAAACCGCCTAACTGAGTCCTCGCCTGCGCGGTACAGGGGCGCGGGGGTAGGACGAGAAAGGGGAGTGAAAGAGGTGCGAGCGGCAGGCGCTTCTTAGCGCACAGCTCAATGCTCATACCGGTCGCGCCGCGGCTAGCGATCGCAAGTGCTAATGGCTACGGACGCTTTGTGAGAGGCACACACGAGATAAGATGAGTCGATATATCTTCGGACATAAAATTAATAGTCAGTGCAAACAAATGGTTTTTAACGTATACGAATACTTTAGAAAAAAAAACAGCAATTTTAAGTTGAATGAAAAAAAACGACTTTCAAAAAATAGACATAAGTACATATTATTGTAGTATTGTGTCGTATAGTCCAAATTCTTTATCTTGTCCGGAACTTCCTACCAGTACCTTACTCGATTCGGTCAAGAAAATTAGTTTTAACTATAACTCAAAACCCTCCTTCTGCCGCAATCAGAAAAAAACCATTCGTTAACCAACATGACGTCACATATCTTTAGAACTGTCTAGTGCACGTTTCGCCACTTGTGTATCTCGTTATTCACGCTCGCCGCCCGCACCGCCTTCACTCCCCTTTCTCGTCCTACCCCCGTGCCCCTGTACCGCGCAGGCGAGGACTCAGTTAAGCGGTTTGCCTATAGTTATTGCGTTACATTTCTGATACTTGCGATCACAATCAAATTAGAGTTTTCAAATACAAAAACTGCCATTTGATTGTGATCGCGATTGTCAGAAATGTTAGGTACGCAATAGACCGGCCCCTTGTCAATTAATGGGAGCTTATTAATAAAGGAAATGAATAGAAGTAATTAATTTGTCCCATTTTGGAACGTCAAATAAGTAGATACAAAGCAATACTACTTATGTAAATAAGTATTAAGTTGATGAAATTTCAATGAGTTTTAATGAAAGAGGGAAAGTTGCAACATTTAACCATTATTGATCACAAAATAAGAAAAAAAAAGCATTATATTTTCAATTTTTTTTATTAATTATTAAATTTTGGGACAACACCAGTAGATCTAAATCTCAAACTACGGAAAATACAGTCAACGTCATATATAAGTGATCATTTCTGTACTTTCTCATTTTCAGTCGCCAACACAATTTCGTATGTCTTTTCAAACATGATTTTAACAGCAAATGCCATTTTCTTTAAAATTTACATAATAAATGTTTTCGTTCTTATAGTCATTTCGTTAACAAAAAAATTAACATCTAGTTTTAACTCTTAGATTTAACAAAGATTTGTGCCACCTATCTTACGTTAGACTTTCGACAAGTACATATTTATTTGATACGATAAAATCACTAACCCGTAGAAACTAAGACGCAACGTTACTTGGGCTCTACCTACCCCATTTGGGAATACAGGCGTGACGTTTGTGTGTGTGTGATAAAATCACTGAATACAAATACAATCAAATCTGAACATCGTGTCTGTGTAGGTACCTACTCACAATCCGCACGTTTGTGCAAAAAAAAAATCAAAATTAAGCAATCTACACCACATGGTTGAATTGCAGCATTAGTATAGTGTAGTTAGCGACGAGCGCGAGTATGTCAGCGAGCAGCGCCATCTGCACGGCGAGCGAGGACAGCAGGCGCACGCGCAGCGGCGCCGCGCGCAGCCGCCGCGCCAGCGCCGCCGCGCAGCGCGCGCACGCAGCCGCCTCCACGCCTGAAACTATGTATTAACATCGACGTTTATAGCCTATAAATGGATCAATAAACTTTTTAGTATAGATTGTTGCCATGGTAACATCTGAGTTACCTACTTATTAAAAGTATGATTTTATGGTATACAAAGCCATTAAAATTTAGGAGTTGTGACAGTTCCTTTCAATTCCTTCATGACTCATGTCCTTAGAATGCTATATTATCTCTATATACTAAACATTGGACACTCATAAATAAGCCGCATTTTTTTTATATCAGCAATTAACAGCTTGAAAGTGGCTTTACTAGTGTTAGAATAGCCAGCGTCGCATTCCATTGCCAACATAGAACTCCGAACTACAGTATTGTGTACTCAAGAATCAAATCAAGAGAAAACCAGCACTAAAAATTTTCCAAGGAACTCGCCATGACAGTTTGAAGTAAAAAGAAACAGCCGATAACTATGATTTTTTCCACATAGAAGAAGATATAGATGCTAACTGATTGATCACGATTGATAATGATTTTGTGCATGGTAACATTGATAAAATGGCTGTCTTAGTATTAATAAAAACTGGCCAAAATGCGAATCGAACCTGAGCAACGGAGTGTCCGTACATCTCTGAATAAGCCGTCCGACTGGCATTTCTAAATTGCATAGGCCACAAAATGAAGTTAGTTGTAATAGGAAAATTGAAATTGAAATTTCATGGAATTCGAGTTACTTATTATTTGTAAAAAATCTGACTTTAATGGCTTCTTAATCCTTTGTTTCCAACTCAAAGAAAGAACACAGTTTGTACTTATCCGTGTTATTTGTGTGTTGTGTGTCTGTCTGTGTACTTATATTCGGTTGTACTTACTCCCTATAAGTATGTTGTGGAGATATGCTAGATTTCTGCTCAGTGACTCTGCCTCATTCTGCGCTCGCTGGCCGGCGGTGATCACCAATAACTTTATCCCTGTGTAGCTTATTAACGAACACACTGTACCTTTGATAAATACTGGAAAAGTTCTCTGGAAAAGAATGAATTATTATGTATGATATTCGTATTAAATTAACAATGAGGCAGACACTAGAATTCCAAGACAGAACAACGCCGTGTTTGGGCGTTGTTGTCTTACCAAGAATGGTATTTCAGGTCTGATGATGGAGCTATAATAACATGCAATTTACCATTAAAGAGTATTTTAATTTTTTTATCTTTTTCTATTATTTCAAATTAGTCAGCAACAAGCGAGAAGGCGCAATAAAGAGGAGGCGAGCAACTCAACAAGATATTTCTTGAAAAAAAAATCTAAATAAATAAATATCATGTCATGGGACACTTGACTTGACACCAATTGACCAAATCCCTTGTGCTATTTACTCTAGACAACGGATAAACATACTTATATAGATAAATTAGAACTTATTTAGTAACATTGAAAGAATTTAATACAAACATTTTTGTGAAAATAGAGATAAAATTATTATGGACAATGAACATAATTTGAATGAAGCGTAAATATCTGAAGAATATAAAGGCTGATTTTAAATTAACAACTTCTTACCACAATGCTTAAATAACTGACACCTTCGTACAGAAGCATGATGTAATAAATTGTGACCGAACACAATGAAATTGATATCTGAAAAGTACACATGCGATGTAGTCATGACAATGTGATTTAACAAGTGTTATAAATACTTAGAGACCGGATTAAACGCAACATAAAAAGCTTGAAATATGCATAATAAATGACGGACATACCCATGATGATAGATAGATATACCTTAGGTTGAAACCAAAAAGCATGGCGTTATAATTCAATAATTAATATTATCCCCATAATCATTAATATCATATATGTTTTTAATATTATCCCCGGTTCTGGGCCACACACTGTATAAGTGGAAAAAGTTTAACAGGGCAATATTTAAATTTAGATGGTATTTTAACATTATTTTGCTTTTGGCAATGAATAACAACTAACCTAACCAGAAATATCGCAAATATAATGAAAATATGCATCATCACAACATTTTAGGCAAAATATAACCATAACCATAAATGGGCTATGCAAATATCGCAAATGCATAATGCAAATATGCAAGTTCTGTATTATAATTCAGTCTCTAGTTAATAAGTGTATTTTGTGCAAGTATACAAGTTCATTCACCTGAACTCCGAAGCAATCCCGTAAACAATTGCAGGCGTCCACCAAGTGCCGACTTCCTTTACTCCACTTCTCCAACTTGCTTCGAGTTTCCTGTATTTCTATATCGTTTTCAGTACCAGTATTTTCTTCAGACATCGTCTTGATGGTCTCCGTAACTGAGGTATTGATGTATTTAAGAAGACCGATAACAATCTCAATGAATTGGAAAAAAGTAAAACTTTGGTAAAAAAATCTAAATTGATGGATCGTTCCCGTTATAAAATAGATTATGGTAAATACTGACAAATCGACGATCCCAAACGATTCATAAGCATACAAAATGACCATGGAAATGAATACAACGGTAAAAATAGCGATGTCAACATAAAACCTTTTGTATTGTATTTTTGCTGAGTTTTGATAGATCGGATCTGTTTCATATAGTTGGTGAACTGCGTTAATATTTTGAAAGAACTCCTTGAAAAACGTGGTGTAGCAATAACTCAACACGATAGCCATTAAAGAATTAACCATCTCGAATGATATGTAATAGAGGATGAAAACACGGTGGAAAGTATCAACATTATCCGCTGAAAATTGCGTAAAATTGTATTCGAAAAGGAATGAGTATGCGACAATTATGACACAAATTTCAATTAAAATGCGTAACTTGATAATATAGGTCTTATTCTTTCTTTTAACATTGAAAAGTTTCGGTAAACACCTATTATATTTTCAATTACTTCTAAATTATTAATAATGTTTATATTAGACATTTTATGCTTAGTAGGTAAGAAACGCCTATTAGGAATAGTGTAGTCAATAACACACTGGAGCTGTCAACTGCTCACGTAGTACTATCCAATCAACGGCACCTATAAAATAAATTATCCATCGTCAATAAGCACGAAGTAGCGACATAAAAAATATCGAGTAATGACGTTAGCAAAACAAATCGAATATAGTTTATCACAGGTTGTAATTTACAGACATATGTGTATGTATATGTGGGTGAGCAAAGAAATTCTTTTAGTTCATAGACATATGTAGTTATTAACAGCGCCAGTAAACTGCTGGAACTGCTTCTTGGTTTGGGTGTAATGGAAATTAAATGATATTGTAACGGATAACTCACGTCTTAAATCGAGTTTAGCTAGACATGTTTCGGGTTATTTCGAAACCCTTCATCACTGGAGCACGCGACTCGGCGGCTGCCGCAACACGCGCACTACGCGCCACCGCTCTGCTCGCGCGACTTTCCGACGAAACTAACTCAGGCGCACAACTACCCACATTTTCATCGTCATTTTTATTCCGTTACAATATCATTTAATATGAATGAGTCTCACGGTAGTTTCATGATCAAAATTGTAATGGAAATTCTTTATTTGGAACAATATCAATTTGGTAATACATTAAAAAATTAAAACGATGCTACCTGCTAAAGTTTAAAACTGTGTCACATACATACGTTTAGAGCCAGGCGATTATTCTGTAATGTAATAGATATCAGAAAACTTTAAATTGATATCGAAAATACGTTACCCAATAAGTAAAAGATAAAACTGTTTAAGATTCATTATTTAAACGAATAAGCTGTAATAAAATTATAAATAGTACACTACTGCAGAGGCCATGAAGTAAGGGATTGATGGACGAGTTCGGGGTATAAAACGAGTCTAGCAATTCCTGTTCTGGCCGAGGATTGTATAGTGCTTTTCTCAAACAAGGTGAGGAAATATTTCGACCATCCAACCATCCATCAATCCGATCCATCCATCCATCACTCCATCCATCCATCTATCTATCCAACTATGCATCGTATCGCGTCGCAATATCGCTAATCCTTACAGAGTAGTGGTGGTTGGCTCTTTGTAATTTTTCTTTTGTCAGTTTCATGTCAGTAAGCAAATTTAAAAAGTGAGAGCAGCGGACAATAATGAATTTTCATACATACTTCTTGGCCTAGGCCAAGAAGTCATGTAGGAAGCCATAAATGAGAAACTTCATGCCTCCATTTCGATCAAGTGTGGGCGTGGCATTCCTAGCCGGGGGGCTACTACGAAATTTTGTATGTGTGTACACTTTTTGTATGTGAAAACTGTCATTTGATTGCGACCACGTCACGAGCGCCAAAAACGTTACGCAACGTTACGTTACGTTATGTAGACTCTCAGTACGAGTATGCTTAGTGTATGTTCCCGTTCACAAAATACGTCTCGATCGCGTTCTCGTTAAAATCTCAATTTTATGGAAACATGGACAGCGCCTCTAGCGGAAAGTTTACGCAACAACTTTTGTGAGTGTAAGTCATTAACAGCTAACTGAATAAGTGCAAAACAGCTCCAAAGCACATGAAGCGTAATAATTTCAAAGAAGTTGGCTTTGTAATTTCTGTGGTCGCGTATGAACGAATTTGAAATTTCCGTATTGAAATCGCAAATTTTCTTGGAGAGACCAGGTACAACCGAGAAAATAAGTCGTCTACCAGGATGCAACCTTTGTGCTATGTACACAAATATACCCTACCCTGCTATTACCGGCGAGAACCTGTAATTGGCTTTCTGTATCTATTGCTTTTTATTTTAATCTGTATGTTTAAGCTGTTGGTTCTCCAAAATAAATAAATAAATAAATAAATAAATAAATATCATATTGATATCCCATACTTTTGTCAAGGAAACCATATTGAAATTGATTAGGTATTAAAAGGTGCCACCCTGGTACATTAAATCAGTTTGTTCGACTGTACATGAAGTAAATACATAAACAAACTTTATTCAGAAATATGCCAATTATACAAAAACAAACATTTCAAGTCGCATACACACTCGTAAATAACGTTGTCATATCACGGCAAGTCACGGTGAAGACAAAATCTGTGCAATAAATTTAGTAGAAGTAAAAACAGTCTAAGCGTGCCGTTTAGATGGAATTGCTCCTGAAAACAAATTTTGATGTCCTAAATTTATTTTAAGGAATATTTACTCATTTTATAAATAAAAATTAATCACTTTCCAATCCTAGAACTGATTTATCAAAATTATTATTTGCTCCTACGTTTTATAAGTAAATGAAAATTATTTGTGAAATATTTGGCTGCTTTCTATTAAAGAACATGGTTGAATTGCAATAGGACGACGGTGTAGTTAGCGACGAGCACGAGGATGTCAGCGAGCAGCGCCATCTGCACGGCGAGCGAGGACAGCAGGCGCACGCGCAGCGGCGCCGCGCGCAGCCGCCGCGCCAGCAAAGCCGCGCAGCGCGCGCCCGCAGCCGCCTCCACGCCTGGAACTATAAATATCGTGATCCGATAATATGTTAAGTACAGCCTTATTCATAATTTTATGTGTATCGAATATGTATAAATAAATGTTTCTCTCTCTCTCTCTCTCTCTCTCTCTCTCTCTCTCTCTCTCTCTCTATCTCTCTCTCTCATAAAAAGTTAGAGCCTCCTTGAAGGCTCCTTGAAGACCCGATGCTAAAAAACATGATTCATAAACGTCTGTTAGCGCTAATCAGTCGATTCAAATTCAAATTCAAATTCAAATCATTTATTCAGTAAATAGGCCGCAATGGGCACTTTTACACGTCATTTTTTTTTAAACTACCAGCGCTTTCGGAAAGACCATCATTGCCAAGAAGAATGCGCCGCAAGAAACTTGGCAGAAAGTCATTTTTTCAAAATAAAATACTTAAAAACTACAGTAAACAATTAAACAAAAAATCACAAAAAAATAATTAAATAATAATACAGGGATGTATGGGGTCCCTTAGTTACAAAATTAAACACTAACTATATCTACGTTAAGCGGAAGTGTAGAATGCTTCCACCGTCATAAATGAAAAAAATAATAATAATAATAATAATAAAAAAAACTGAAATATGCATTTCAGGTCAAGTAACCATTAAGCTTTTGGATTCCGATGGCAAGCTCAGTTCTGCCGCCCCCGAAGTTAGCTCACACGCACTCATGTCATGCTCTGAAAGCAGAGCGGTACCGAGGGCATGGTATTGCTTCCGTTCCCATAAGCTCTATGGGATCAAGGCTCTGCTAAAGTTAGTGAACCGTAGACCCTCCTTTATCTCTCTGCTAAGTCACAAAATGACCGCCACAAATTTGAACAGCTGACTTTGACAAGAGTAAAAAAACCATACCGAAGATATTTTTTATGCTTATGGAGGTTTACGCAAATATTAAAAAAAAATCAGGAAAATTTATTTTCTGGAATTTGTATTTAAAAAGCAATAATATGAAAAAAAAAATATTAGTATGATTAAAATAGTTACGGCTTTTTGCACTTTGTTTAGGTCTACTAAAACACGCGGATCGGAAATGGCGGGAAAACAAACATTCTCTGCTGTCACTGCTGACAATTTTTTTTAATTCTCGATAAGGCCAGTTTTTGTCTTTGATTTGTCAAGAGTGCCAACATAACGCGTCTAATCAGTCTATCAGCAGCTCAACAACTAGCAGACTGTTAGCAAGCTTTTATGAATCATACTTCTTGACAAACTTCAAACAAGCTTAATCAGTCTGTTAACTAACAGACCGATCAAACCTCAATTAAGGATTTTTTTATAAATAAGGCTGTTAGTAAAAGGCGAAAGATTTATTCGTTTTGAAGGGAAACCAGAGTATTTTAGCTATTTGATACGTATTTTAAAGTTAAGAACCTACTTAATTAATATTACTATAAATCACACACACATTCTTTAGTACAGAATACGTTAAAGACATATGTTAAGACGTGTTTAAGACAGAGCTCAGTGGAGAGAGCTGGAAGAGGCCTGCTGAATTCAGAGACATAATTAGAATAAAACATTTAAACATGTATTGCTGAAGTTGTAGAGAATTCAGAATAGAAGGGATTTATTACGATAATTTGAAAACAAGATGTCTTTCGCATATTTTATGTTTTAATGCTGTTTAGAAAATTGATATAGATACGTACTGCTCACCAGAATACTACGGAGATTTTCTATATTCCTGCTGAGTTTCTCTGCTTGGTTTTGAATCCGTTGACCAGAAATTAGAACCAGTAGCTTTATCATGAGGTAGCTTAGCAAAGAAAGCAATGTGCTGCCAAGAGAGACGAAACTTGGAGCGTCCTGGGAACCGATAAAATTTAATATCGAGAACGAGTTTTACCAAATCCAAAATGAAGATAAAAATTATTCATTACCTTTTTTACCATTAAATTGACACCTTCATACAAAAGTATGATGTAATAAATTGTAACCGAACAAAATGACAGCGTTATCTGAAAATCAATTAATACTTTGGCAATTCTGATTAAGGCAAAAAGAATATGCATTTATTGACAAGAAGACAAGACATCAAATATTATTACAAAGATACAACACGAAGCATTTATAACACCCCAGTGTCGGTGACACTCGGACCGCTACATATATAACTTGTATAAAAAAATTAAAATATAAACTCTCCTACAAAGCTTAATTTTAATAACAAGTAGAAATCACCTGAATCCCAAAATAGCCCCCAAGAGATTAATTATTTCATTCCATTTATTTATCTTGAAATTCATACTCATTAATGCCTCAAGTGTATCAGTCTCCTCAATTTCCTTGCATAACTTTTTTGAAACTGACACACTATCATTCAGAAATTTCAGATTATCAAAAATGATTTGTATTAATTCAATGAAAATGAAATTTTCATAAAAATATCTGTAGGGATGACTGATCCTTATCACAAATTCTTTCTTGAAGAGTCTCTCACCAAAAAAACTGTCGTAGACGTACAATAATGTCAAAAACCCCCGACAAAAAAAGCCGCCAAAAAAGGACAACTAAAAAGTAAAAAATAATTATGCACTACCTAGCTGTTGCCCGCGACTTCATCTGCGAACAATTCGTTTATCCCTATCCCGCTGGGACTATGTTGATTTCCCGCAAAATTAGCCTAAGTTAATTTAGTATAAGTACCTAGTAATATTTTTTTTATCTAAGCGTCGTCGGTGTCGGGGGACCGCTAAGGTTAACAGGAAACTAAAGTACATTATGTTGTATTTTTTAAAGTATTAACCTTAGCGGTCCCCCGACACCGACGACGCTTAGATAAAAAAAATATTACTAGGTACTCATACTAAATTAACTTAGGCTAATTTTGCGGGAAATCAGCATAGTCCCAGCGGGATAGGGATAAACGAATTGTTCGCAGATGAAGTCGCGGGCAACAGCTAGGCAGTGCATAATTATTTTTTACTTTTTAGTTGTCCTTTTTTGGCGGCTTTTTTTGTCGGGGGTTTTTAAAATTTTTAATTTAAGTTTTTTTATTTCATGTTTTTTAAACAGCTCGTCGTGTTGTCACCACTGCATTGTATGTAGAATCAATTACTGATCAAAACGAATCCAAACACGACATATGTGCTATAATTTTTTATAGTGTACTAATCTGCTGGATATCCTGGCTGCAGCATCAGCTCATCCTGTTGCCAACATTGCATTGTATGTAAAATCAAATACTGATTTAAACGAATCCAAACACGATATATCTGCTATGGTTTTATCAAGAGTGTATCTACTAGTGTTCTGGATATCCTGGCTGCAGCATCAGGCCGAGAACTGCATAATCTTGCATAGTTATATAGCATACATCGGTGTTTCAAATTTTAGGCCCCAAATATGCTTGAAAGTAAAGTAAATACCCATAATGCGTCTAAGATTCCTACCGCAGCGAACAAAAGAGCTGATGATCTTGAAACGGCTGAACCGATTTTGATAAAACATGTCTAAGAACCATCGCTAGAAAACCAGCTTTCAAATAAAAAAAACCGCATTCAAATCGGTCCACCCGCTTAAGAGCTACGGTGCCACAGACAGACACACAGACAGACACACAGACACACAGACATACAGACACACAGACACACATATCGGTCAAACTTATAACACCCCTCTTTTTGCGTCGGGGGTTAATAAAAATAGTTCCGACAGTAAAGAGTGTCATGTCAGCACAAAACTTTTTAACTTGATTTTGTTTCGCTACTTGATACAATATGTCACTCTCGAGTAACCTTTGGGTCATTTTTAACCCCCGACGCAAAAAGAGGGGTGTTATAAGTTTGACCGCTATGTGTGTCTGTCTGTGTGTCTGTCTGTGTGTCTGTCTGTCTGTGTGTCTGTCTGTGGCACTGTAGCTCTTAAACGGGTGGACCGATTTGAATGCGGTTTTTTTTATTCGATAGCAGGTTTTCTAGCGATGGTTCTTAGATATGTTTCATCAAAATCGGTTTAGCCATTTTTGAGATATTGAACTTTAAAGTTACGAAGTCGGGGGTTTTCCAACTTTTTGTTGGTTAGGTTATAATATTTTTCATATAATTTTCAAAATATTTGGAGTTGACGATGCTCAAAATGATAGCAACAACTGAATTAGCTGTTTGAAAAGAAACGTAAAAGAAGTTGAAAAAATCGCGTATGTTAATATTATAAACATTGCTTTTTAAATACTCGTTGTAGTTGTCAAGAAAGAACACAAAAGATAATAATATGAAACATAATTCTGCTAAAATCCGTATTTTTACTAAGTATTTGACCCTCCTTTTTAAAAATGTGTAGTTTCTGTATATTCCTAAGAAGTTCTCTACTAAAATTAGTATTTTTATAACGTTAACTTTAGACATTTTCAATCGACTTAATACGAGTTGCTAGTTTACCGGCTTTCTGTTCACTTTCTAACTAACAGTTTTAGTATTGAAAGTATTGTATTGTCGTTCTTTTTTTATACAAAGTAAATATATATTGTGATGATTGATGGACACTATCAAAACTGACCTTGTAGAGGCACTTCTTTTATTTGTGTAATTTATGTAAGAAACAAAGCGAGTAATTTTATTCTAATATCATTAGGATTCATGATTAGATGGCGTTCGTAGACAAAATATATAATAATAATAATAATTTGTTTGGGGCATAATCCATAGCATGGGGGCATATTGGCACGGTATTTCCCCCAACAAGACGACCAAAAAAGAAGGACTCTAGTCACAGTTTACGGCTCCGGTCACAAGTAAACGGTAGCAGTTTATCAAAACAAATTATTTCATTGTAATAAATGTAATGTAAACCACATAATACTATATAACTCATAACATGGTGAAATTACTGGCACTTGAGGCATCCCATCTTAGGCCTCTAGGTTGGCAACGCAACTGCAATACCCCTGGTGTTGCAGATGTTTATGGGCGGTGGTGATCTCTTACCACCAGGAGACTCACTTGCTCGTTTTCCTTCCAGTCGAATAAAAAAAAAAAAAACAAATCTTCAGAAAAAGTTATTTTTTATCCAATCGATAAATTAATACATTATCTACAACAATATTTTTAAGTTGTCACCGAAGGTTTGCTCCCATTATGTTTACGACTCAGGCTGACTTTAAGTGATGAAGTGAGTAATTTTGGAAGAGTATTAAGACCATACGCTCCAAGTGGACATACTTAAAATGCTCTAAATAAACATAATAAAAAAACTTACATTCATAGAAAACATTCTAAGCGTTTACCTGAACATTTATTTTTTTAATAAAAGATGGCAAAGGTTATTTTAAATACGGATTGTTATTGAATCATGCCTTGCAGTCGCAGCTTTTGTACTTCTTATATCAAGAGATTTTAAAAGGTTCTCAACCGCAGAGTTAGATTACTTGACATAAATATTTTTTATGCTTGTTATGTTCAATAAACTGGCACCAATAATTTTAGTTTGAGCTACATTCATTCAATGATTTTAAATAAGGACCTGGGTGCGATTCCCAGCGCTGGTCTATTTTTCTGGTTTTTCTGTGCATTCATGTTTCGGCATGTGTTTTCGTGTGAAATAAGTATATAAAATATAATACGAAGTGCAAAATAATTTGAACTTCGTATCTTGCCATCCTGCTGGCGCTCATATTATTTAATTCTAGAGTGAGAGGGATGGTAGTATACGAACTTCGATTTTCGAATTTCATAATATCCCCCTGTTCAGTGCTGTGCTGACTGCTGAGCGCCTGTCACGTGTCGGCCTAATTCATGCTAGCGCTGCGGTTTTTCACATCTCAATTTAAAACATTTTGTTCGTCACTAGGTCCTTTTAACAAAGCCTACCTTAGAATCGATAATTTTTCTGACACCTTTATGAACATACTAGATTTTGCCCGCGGCCCCGCCCGCGTGGTATTCGGTTATCCTGTGCTGTTCCCTCGGGAACTGTGCATTTTTCCAGCATAAAAGTAGCCTATGTCACTCTCGGGCCCATAAACTATCTCTATGCCAAAAATTACGTCGATCCATTGCTCCGTTACGGCGTGAAAGACAAACACACAAACGCACTTTCGCATTTATAATATTATACATAGTATGGATTTCAATGGTCAATTTCGTTGACGTATTAATTTGTGATACATGATTTCTAATAGTTCAATATCTTCTCCATTGTTTTGATTTGCATAAGTGCACTCCATTTGGCAGGGCGGTTGCAGTATGGCGCATGCAATAAGCTAAAGCGAAACAGCTGATATTAGCCTCAGTTCCAGCCAATGACAGTTCACAAACATTTTATTAAATTTCTTGAAGCGCTAGGACCTACTTATGAAGCTGTATAAGACTTTCATAAGACGTCTGGTTCGAAATGAACACTCCAGCTTAGATAAAGTTATATTTTTGAAGTTGCCTCGTTTTTGTTGCAGCTTTTGGCAGCATTTTTACGCACGTTTGTGGTACGGAATCGCATTACAAGTTTTTACGCCATAGAGACACAAAGACAGGTACCTATACTTAGGCCCCATATAGGTACTACACAATACTACTATAAATAGTAGGACCTTAAGTTATTTAAAACGAAGTCTGGCATTATAATTACTTGCCAATCTTTTTTTGTAAACTATTTCGCCAATATGGGCATAAATCAAGTTTTTTTTTTATTTGATCAAATATCTTCAAAAGTTGTTCAAAAATCATCTGACAAACCTAGTTTTGACTTTGTTTTATATCTATGGCATGGAGAAAGACATCAATTACCTAGCCAAAGAAATGGAATGCAAAACTTTATTTAATGAGAAAGTGTTTTTTTCGACAAATATTATGATTTTTACGTTTACGTTTTACGTTAAATTATTTAACAGATTTTTGTTGGATGAAAATTCCCTAATTTTATATATTTTTTTAAACTTTCCTGATTTTCAGTCATGTCAAAATACCACAAAATGGGACTTACCGTGGGTCTTAACGTGATAAGTCCCGTTTGTTTTGACTTTGAAGACTATTTTGTTTGAAATCTTCTTCCCGGTCTCTAACGTTTCTCTAAAGTCCCACTTTTGTGCACAGTTCTCCTCTCAGAATCTGTGATGTGGGATGTCTATGTAATAATATTTAAAGATAAGCTTGAGACTTGCGAAACGTTACGTTACGAAGTGCGAAATTCTTTTTTTTTTTTTTTTTTATTCGACTGGAAGGCAAACGAGCAAGTGGATCTCCTGGTGGTAAGAGATCACCACCGCCCATAAACATCTGCAACACCAGGAATATTGCAGATGCGTTGCCAACCTAGAGGCCTACGTTGGAATACCTCAAGTGCCAGTAATTTCACCGGCTGTCTTACTCTCCACACCGAAACACAATAGTGCAAGCACTGCTGCTTCACGGCAGGATTAGCGAGCAAGATGGTGGTAGCAATCCGGGCGGACCTTGCACAAGGTCCTACCACCTGCAAAAAATTCGAACTTCATATCATGCCGTCCCGCTGACACTTATGTTATTTAATACGAGTGTGAGAGGGACGGTACGATAAGAAATTCGATTTTCGAATTTCGGAGTAGGTAACGGAAAACCTGAAAACCAAACAGTTGGCGAAAAACTCAATAGGTACATGAAATTAGGCACCTGAAATAAATAGTGTACTTCTTTTCCGAGCGCAAAATAAATCATACTTACATTCAATACGCTTGGAAACATTTTCTTTATTTTTATGTTAGTTATTTATTATTGTAGTAAATAATACATACAAAAGGCAAAGCGAAATTGAAAGGTACAAATAAAATTGTTTGTGATTTTTCACAACATTTTATTTGGAACCGTAGAAAAGTCCAGGTATCATTTTGTATTTGGATTGCCTCTATATAATAAAAATATATTAGAAAAGAGTTGAGACAGAACTTCACTGCCGGCGTAAAAAGAAAGAGATTCTAATTTCTTAATGTTTATGTAATAAGTATTTAAAAAAATGCTCAGTACTGTTTGTTACTAAATAAAGTTCCTATCATCATCATCATGTCAACCGAAAGCCGTCCACTGCTGGACATAGGCCTCCCCCAAGGCTCTCCACTCAGACCGGTCTTGTGCTTTCCGCATCCACCGCGATCCCGCGATCTTAATCAAGTCGTCGACAGCCCGTCCGGAAAGTTCTTATACACTAATAATATAAATGAGAAAGTTTCTGCAAATATTTCTTCCTCAATCCCACGTCTAAACTAATTTAACACTAACTTGATAATATTATGTACAAAGTTTGAATTCATCCTCTAAAACTGTATCATTTTCGCGGGATAGTAATAAACAAAACAGGATATTTCGGTGACCAAGTTGCTGGAAAATAGCACGACTTTAATTTTCTACTACTGAGTGGCCCATCCATCAGCTCGTCCTATACCTAGTGCCATCCACGAAGACGTATGATTTTGTCAAAATTAGACATTAAATGGGCGTTTTCAAAAAAAGTTGTTGAAATGACTTTTTTTAGATGTGGATGAAATTTGGTATTCCTAATCAGAATCAGGAGCACTTTCGATTGCAATAGGAAGAAAAAGTGTCCCAGGTTTTTCATATAATTTTGTGTTATCCGTTACACTACCGCCACAGACACGCGTATGAAAACGGTAACGTAATTAAATAAAAAATATAGAGACACTTTTTTTCTTCTATTATAATCGAAAGTGCTCCTGATTCTGAGTAGGAATACCAAATTTCATCCACATCTAAAAAAAAGTAATTTCAACAACTTTTTTTGAAAAAGCTCTAATAATACTGTATAAGAACCACGGCACCCGTCATCATGACGATACCTATACCTATCATGGGAAAAGTTATCAAAGGCATCAACAACAATCCGTTAAACCGAACAGATATTTTATAGTTAGATCGCCGTATCAAAACTAATCCTGTCCAACCACCTACACTAAACAACCACTTTATATCAACACAAACAATATACATACATGGTACATGAACTTCTATAGCTACGGCCGTAGAAACTTGGGCTGGTTCATAACTCAAAACTACGTTAATCACAACTTGTGCGTGCAGCAGCAAGTTAGTTCACATTCAGTTGTTAATAATTTGTTGTTGAATTAATAGTTATTGAATTGAGATGAGGATATTATTTGTGTCTGAACTCAAATCTAGCTTTGCACTTATCTCACTCGTATACTGTTTGTGCTTTATAACCGACTTCAAAAAAGGAGGAGGTTATCCTATTCGGTTGTATTTTTTTTATGTTTATTACCTCAGAACTCCGTCATTTATGAACCGATTTGAATTTATTTTTTTCGTTCGTCTAGCAAGTGGAAGGACGTAAGTCTCTGCCTACCCCGTTGGGAAAGTAGCGTGATTTTATGTATGTATGTATGTCTAGGAATACTTTCAATTAGGTTCCATAAGCACCATATCAGGTTCTGATGGTTGGATCCTAAGGAAATCGAGGGAGCTCTTCAAGTGTTGTAGGGACACCTATGGTAATTTTGATATAATTAGTAGTAACTCGTGCATTCGCTCTTGAAAAATCATCATTTTAATTTGGTGAAGTGGATCTTGGTCGTCGTTGGGGACGAAATAAGGTTCTTAAGTGGAGACCGCGGATCGGCAAGCGTAACGTAGGACGTCCACCAACGAGATGGACGGATGACCTGGTTAAAGTCGCGGGTTCATGGTGGATGCAAGCTGCTTCCAACCGAGGCAACTGGAGGTTTATGGGAGAGGCCTATGGTCAACAGTGGTCGTCCTATGGTTGATATGATGATGATGACCTTACTTCGTCTGCGTGGGAACTACCAAAGCTCTTTAATTCTTAGAGGAATTCTGAGTCCAACAATGGATCTTAAATAGACATGATTATCATTGGGTATAATTCCAGTCTTTACAAACTCAAAGTAAAACAAGAAGGGTACTAAATAGTTTGTTTGTTTATACACTTTATTCTACAAAAGGAAATACAAAAATGTTATAAAAAAAGTGCTAAGCACGTACAATGGCGGACTTATCCCTGAAGGGATCTCTGCCAATCGACCTTTAGTACAATAGGGATGTTGACGCCATTAAAAAATAATAATTCGAAGCACGATTCCAATAAAAAAAACGCTTTATTTTAGCCCTGAAAACCAGATTAATTTTCGATTTACTATAAAATTAGATTTTTTGTTGCTTTAAAACAAATGAATAGTTAGTTGATTGAGTTGGGGGATAATGACGTCATAAGTCGCTATTGCCATTAAAAACTCTATGGGAGATTTGTGTTTTGACAGCTCATAAAAAGTACGTCAGTTGATTGGTGGTGTCAACATCCCTATTTAATTGTGTCTAAAATATGGTTCAGACAACAGATGTATACATATGTGAAAGGCGGGCTATTAAATAATGGGCACATTGGGTTCGTAAATAATCTGGTCCCGAGACGTGCAAACCCTGCCAAAAAAGGAATCGCTTTATACAACACGATATTTTATATATTTTAGACTTGTCTAAGAAGAATCCGGTGTTTGACCTTATATTAAGCTTAAATCGCCACTGTTCTCCATGATTAGTGTTATGTATCTAGTAGGTAGGTTAAGAAATGCAAGATTTCGGGTACTTGAACAATATACGTTGCATCATTCGGAAGCTGTGTTTTCTTGTGCCTGCCTATAAACTAGTGGCGACGAACGGAAAATCTTGGAAATTAGTGTCAAAACCTCGAAATTAGTGAAAAGTTTAGTGACAAGTGAAGACAGTTCAAAATCATGTCGATTGGCAAAATTAAAGAATTTGACGTGGTTAACGGTAACTGGTTATCGTATTGTGATCGGTTGAAAATGTACTTTACGGCTAACGATATAAAATCGGAATTGCATTTACCAACATTAATATCGATTGTGGGTGATCAGACTTATGAACTCATTGTTAATCTTATGAGCCCCAAAAAAGTATCGGACTGTGAGTTTGACGATGTTGTGAAAATAGTGGGCGATCATTTACAACCGACCCCGTCGGAGATGGCGGAGCGGTACCGGTTTCGTCAACGTCGGCAGCTGCCCGGAGAGTCTGTGGCACAGTATGTAGCTGAGCTCAAGCGTTTGGCGCGGTATTGTGGCTTCGAGCAGCAGCTAGAAGATAATTTACGGGACCAGCTGGTTTGTGGAATTGCCAGTGATGTCATTCGTCAACGGCTTTTTGCGGAACCGTCACTAAAATATGCGAAAGCCGTAACCTTGTCAACGGCGTTAGAGGCAGCGGAGAAGGACGCAGCGGCGGTCGAGGCTGGCGCGAGCCGCGGGCCGGCGCCGCCTCAGGAGGATGTCAACGCGCTGTACAGCGGCGCGCGCGGGGACGCGCTGTGCGCGGCGTGCTGCGGCCGGGATCATGTCGCGAGCGGCTGCAAGTTTAATACCTACCAATGCTCTGAGTGCAAAGTTGTAGGGCATTTACGGCGAGCGTGCCCGCGCTTAAGAGGGGCCGGCGACGGAATTTCATTCTCAAAATCGGCGACTAGGGGGTTCAGCGGCACGGGCAAGCGCGGCGGGCGCTCTGGAGGGCGCGGCCGGGGCAGATACCGCGGTCAAGCGACGCACCACGTCGCCGAGACACCGGACCAGCCGCCGGAACCAAAGGAGGTTGAGTGTTCGGATTCGGAAGAGGAGCCGATTTATCAAATGTCCTTAAAGCGTTATCCTGCGGTAAGCATCCTAATTAATATCGATAATAGGGAAGTGCCAATGGAAATCGATACGGGAAGCGCATGTACATGCATTAGCAGTGACACGTATGAACGTTATTTTAAGCATTTGCCACTTCAAAAGTGCGCAATCACTCTAAAGTTCTATGATGGCAGTGTAATAAAACCCTTGGGTACTCTGTCCGCCAAGGTTAGGTATGCTGCTATTACAAAAACATTAGATCTGTATGTAATAAAGGGCGGTACTACATCCTTGTTGGGCCGTCAATGGCTAGCTGAATTGTCCATTAAATTGCCAATGTTCGCTACTAATAATGTCAAAGTGAATGATTCTGTGAAATTTAATCCTAGCAAATTAATTGATGCAGATGTGTGTGCACTTGTTAACAGATATGCTAATTTGTTCGACGGGTCGCTGGGACGGTACACGGGTGGCCGCGCGACGTTGCACGTGCGCGCGGGCACCGTGCCGGTGTACTGCCGCGCGCGCCCGCTGCCCTACTCGCTGCGGCATCAGGTAGACGCCGAACTCGACACCATGCTACAAAACGGTATTATAGAACCTATTGAATTTTCACAGTGGGCTACACCCCTGGTTCCCGTAAGCAAACCTAATGGTAAAATTAGGTTGTGTGCGGATTTTAAGGTTACCCTAAACCCCGCTTTATTGGTAGATAGGTACCCATTGCCGAAGGTTGAGGATCTCTTTGCAGGCCTTAGTGGGGGAGAATTTTATACTAAGATTGATTTATCGTCCGCTTATAACCAGATCGAGCTCGATGAAAAATCAAAGGACTTCACGGTGATAAATACTCACCGAGGACTTTTTAGATACAATCGTCTGGTTTTTGGTTTGTCATCGAGTCCAGGTATATTTCAGAGAATCATGATTAACTTAATGAGAGACATTCCAAATGTTTCTGTATTTTGTGATGATTTGTTAGTGACAGGGAAGGACGCTAAGTCTCATCTCGCTTCGTTAACGTCGGTATTTGACAGATTAAATGAGAATGGTCTAAAGTTAAACAAAAGCAAATGCGTTTTTTTTTCGCTAATTCCGTGTCATATTTGGGGCACATAATTGATAAGAACGGCATTCATACCGACGACGAAAAAATTAAAGCAATAAGGGAATTACCTGCACCGAGCAATGTGTCAGAGCTAAGATCTTTTATAGGATTAATTAACTTTTATGGTAGGTTTGTTAGAAATTTAAGCACAGTGTTAGCACCACTTTATGAATTATTAAAAAAATCTAACCGGTGGAATTGGTCGCATAAATGTAACGTAGCTTTTAATCAGGTTAAAGCCTTATTAACCGGCGCACAGGTGTTGAAACACTATGATCTAAATGCTCCACTGTATTTAACTTGCGATGCGAGCGCAGTAGGGATCGGCGCGGTAATCTCCCAACCGGACGGCGGCGGCGAGCGCGTAGTAGCCTACGCGTCCCGGGCGCTCGCGCCGGCTGAGCGGCAGTATAGCCAGATACAGAGGGAAGCTCTAGCCATTATCTTCGCTGTAAAGAAATTTCATCAGTACTTATATGGCAGGCGCTTCTTGTTGCGTACTGATCATAAGCCCTTAGTTCCTATTTTTGGGCCTAAGGCAGGTATACCTACCATGGTAGCAAGTAGACTGCAAAGATGGGCCATAATTTTATCAGCGTACACATATGACATAGAATATGTGCGTACAGAGAATAATGGCGCGGATGGTTTTTCGCGTTTACCTATACCTATAAAGCAATGTACGATGGAGGAGCCCGAGCAAACGTACTTACATTTCGCACGCGACGCGTTTTTGTTAGATTATAACATCCTTAAAATGGAAACGGCGAAAGATCCAATTCCGAGTAGAGTGGTTAGTTTTGTGCAGGATGGATGGCCACTTGAAAATGAAATTCGGCAACTTCAACCCTATTTCAACAGACGTAAAGAAATTTATTTAGAGTTGGGTTGTCTCATGTGGGGCCATAGAGTCATTGTGCCTGAAAAATGCAGGCGGCGGGTGCTACAAGAGCTACACGAAACACACATGGGCATGGTCAAAATGAAGGCCTTGGCACGCAGCTATGTGTGGTGGGCCGGGCTGGACGAGGCCATCGAGGCCCAGTGCCGCGCCTGCAGCACGTGTGCCGCGCACTCGCAAGCGCCGCCTGCACACTCTCCGCGCCCTTGGCCTTTCTGTGACAAACCGTGGCGCCGATTGCACTTAGATTTTTTGGGTCCAATTTTAGGAAATAAATTTTTAGTTGTAATTGATTCCACATCGAAGTGGATAGAAATTTTTAAAATGAACGCAACCACTGCCTTTGAAGTCATTAAAAAATTACGGCACCTATTTTCTCAATTCGGTTTACCTAACCAGATTGTATCAGATAATGGTCCACCGTTTACAAGCGAATCTTTTCAAGCATTTTTGAACTGCAACAATATTGAACAATGTTTAACGGCACCCTATCATCCGTCATCCAATGGGGCAGCAGAGAATGCGGTCAAACTCTGTAAGTCAGTTATTAAGAAGGCACATAGTGATGGTGTAGATGTGGAAACTGCCCTGGATCGCTTTTTATTGTTATACAGATCTACTGAGCATGGAACCACTGGTGAAAGTCCTGCCAAGATCTTTCTGGGTAGATCGCTTAGAACAAGACTAGATGCTATAAAACCAGATAGATCCAGGAGAGTGCAACAAAAACAACTGGTACAAGTGCGGGCTGCTGGGGGTGATAGCCGTGAGCTGCAACCAGGAGAACAGGTGTATCTTAGGGATTACAACCGGAATCATCTGCAAAATTGGGCCCCGGGGCAGGTAGTTCAAAGGGTTGGTACGACGAACTATAGGGTAAGGGACGAGCTAGGCAACGAGGGTCACCGTCACATTGATCAGTTGAAGCGGAGGTCTAGGGCATCCTTGGTAATCCCACCAGTTCTTATTAATAATGAAAATAAAGTAGCGTCGGGTTCGGCAGATTCAGTGGAGTCAGCTGGTCAAATCGGCAAGCCAACTGAACTGAGCAGCAGCGCTAGTGAGGGAGTGGGTCAGTCTGGACCAACAACACCGTTGTCGGATGAGGGTTCAGCAGGCGACAAACTAGCAATTGGTAGCTCAGTCACTGACGAGCCACGGGAACTATGTCCAAACCCCGTGTCTGCAACTGCTTTGTTGTGCCAGAATAGACCTAAACGTCATAGGCCCCCAGTGAAGCGTTTTGCCTTCGAAATAGACTAAGCTAGCGAGTTCCGTATTATATTATTAAGTAGATAAGTAGTAATAATTGTATTGTAATTGTTGTACTAATGAAGTCTTCAAGACTTCCTTGGTGTTTATTTTTTATAGTGTCTATGCATTAATTAAGTGGTGAGGTGTTATGTATCTAGTAGGTAGGTTAAGAAATGCAAGATTTCGGGTACTTGAACAATATACGTTGCATCATTCGGAAGCTGTGTTTTCTTGTGCCTGCCTATAAACTAATTAGTAGCTTCTTCTGACACATAACACGCCTGGAAATATTATCTTGGACAAAATGGACGGGAGACGTGGTCGAAGAAGGATGCCTATAAGGTGGTCTAACGCTATAAGGAAGGCGTTGGGTGGCTTGTTTAATCAATTTGATGATCATATATAAAAAATCAATTAATCTTGGTTCATGAAAATATATAGTTCTCCTCGCCGTATCCGGCGACAGCGACTCCGTCAACTATCCTTGTCCAGGTTGTGGAAAGCTCGGATGTGGCTCGCGAAACCGAACTTAGTCCGGAAAATTCGATCACAAGGTGCGCAGTGAAGTTGTCCGGAACTGTTGTATGTGTAGGTGTAGGAGCGTCTTGGTCGTGTATTGGTTCATGAATACTTAAGTAAATATAAATTACCTGCTCTTCTTTGAGATTTAGAGAACTTCATTAGTTGCAAATGTATCAATGTTGAGCTCAATCATTCAACACCGCTGTGATCGTGTCGTGTCGTCGTCTTGTAAAAGAGCCTACAGCGGCCCTGTGGCTGCTGTCCGTAGCTGTCGTGTTTACTGCTATTACTATTCACACTCCGTTATCTGTGGCTCTCGGATAGGCAACCACAAACTGCCTCATCCCTCTATCATAAAATTATTAACGTTTCTGTTTTGCAACATTGTTCTTATGATGAACAGGAAAAAGTGAGAAACTAATTTACTAAGAATAATTTGTTTAATTTGTTTAATATTTATTTGGGCATAAACGGTACAATTTTACTTACATATAATGTGCTTACATCTAACATTAACCAATAAAGATGCCACCATTAGTTAATACATAATTAAAAATTGGGTAAGTAAATTGGTGTTCTCTGAATTATCTAAAACAACATACACGACAACCTAATGAAATACATGTTCATGAACGAAAAAAAATATATAAATAAAACGAGAAAACTTATAAAGAGGACAAAAATTTTGTGCAACCAAGAAAACTAAACTTATCTAAACTTATCGACTAACTTGATCTAATAAGGAAGTTTTAAATTTGAGCAAGGAGTAATTAAATATATCGCTTTCGAAGAAATACATATTATAGCTACGGCAGGCTCTACTAATAAAAGAATTACCCGCGTAATTGGTTCTAGTAAAAGGGACCTGGAATAAACAATTATTGTTACGACTGTTAAGCCGTGGAACTCTAAGACCAATTTTACTAAGAAGATAAGGGGAGTCAGCAAAACCATTAATCAATTTAAATAAAAATAATTGGTCTCTTAATGTGCGACGGTCTTCAAGGGAAACCAAATTTGTGTCATTAAACTTTTGCCGAGAACGGGCTGCTCTATAGTGTAAATGCTTCAAAAGTTTATTTTGAATCCTTTCTAGCGAATCTATGTAAACATTGTACTGGGGGTTCCAAACAGTGGACGAATATTCTAAGATGGGTCTAACCAAGGAACTAAAAAGAATCTGGATGGTACTAACATTTTCAAACTCCCTACCAACTCTCAGGATAAATCCTAAAATCCTATAAGCCCGAGTGGTTATGTTTTCTACGTGTTCGTTAAACATCAATTTACTGTCAAGGTAGACTCCTAAATCCTTTACAACATATTTTCTTTCTAATAACTCACCGTTTATATAATAATCGTAAAGTTTTTTATCTCTTTTCCTTGTGAAGGTGATAACATGACACTTGGCAACATTCAAATTCAAACAGTTGTTTTGGCAGTAAATGCTCAACCGATCAATATCATCCTGTAAGGCCTTGCAGTCCTCAAGCGTCCTGATTACTTTAAAGATTTTCTTTTCATCAGCATAAAGCAAGCACTTAGCCGAGGTAAAACAGGAGATGGCGTCATTAATAAATAAGTCGAAAAATAACGGTCCCAGATGAGAACCTTGTGGCACACCAGACGGTACTGGGACAAAAGAGGAACAATAACCCTTGACAGCGACAGCCTGGCAACGATCTCTTAAATAAGAAGTTATCCATCTCAACAGATCTAATAAAGTCTGAAGATGAAATCCGTTGGATACATCATTACTTGACTGCAAAAGCGACACATTTTTTTAATTTATACGTGTATTTCTATTCATTATGCCATTTAAATGAATTTTACAAAAATTTTAACAAAAAATTAAATCGACTTCATGCCTTGAAAATAATTTTCTACTAGTTTGAAGTCGGTGCCTCAGCACGAGCCAGCAGGAGCGGAACTATAGTCGTCTACCTAACCTAGATTATGTATTTGGCTTTAATCCCTCCTGCTGGGTCGTCAACAAAAAGTACAGTCAGCAAAAAAAGCTCGTGGACACTGTTACACACACACGGTTTCGACATTAACATGAAGCTTATGGCCTTAGCGAAGCGGACTCACCAGTTGCCTTGGGGCTATATTATATCTCTTTCTAACTAACGTAGTAGGACAGAGACGAACAGACCAACAAGCGAGCAAATATCAACCGTCTCAGCTCCAACGGCACTGCAATTTCCAGCCACCATAAAACCCTAAGTAGACCAATTTAAATGCATCCGCCCTATATAAAAATAAAATTAATGCGACATTTTCTCAGCCGCCATCTTAGGTTATGAATGTTATGATAAGTATATTCCCATGTTGATGGCTAGTTTAATTTTAATGTGTCGTAAAGTTTACGAGCTGGGAACATGAATTCATGATGTGCGACGGTCTCGTACCCTACTTGAGTGGGTGATCGTGATAAGCTATCTACCACTCACACCACAGGATCAAAGGCGAAGAAACTAGTTATTCTATAACGACAAGGAAACCGGAAACCATAAAATTATCTATAACGCCTCTTACTAGCCTTCTATGCCGTTTGATAGATATTATTATGTAAGAAAGGTGAAATAGGCGCATGCCTAATTTTATAGAAAAAAAATTAAGCTGCCGAAAAAACTGAAAAGCTAAAAAATAATGAACTTTTTTTCATCATCATGTCAGCCAACAGACGTCCACTGCTGGACATAGGCCTCCCCCAAGGCTCTCCACTCAGACCGGTCTTGTGCTTTTCGCATCCACCGCGATCCCGCGATCTTAGCCACGTCGTCGCTCCATCTTGTTGGAGGCCTACCGACAGCTCGTCTCCCGGTCCGCCGACTCCATTCGAGAACCTTCTGACCCCATCGGCCATCAGTCCTGCGTGCAATGTGCCCCGCCCACTGCCACTTCAGTTTCGCAATTCTTCGTCCTATGTCAGTAACCTTAGTTCTACTGCGGATATCATCATTTCTGATTCTATCCCGAAGAGAAACCCCGAGCATAGCCCTCTCCATAGCCCTTTGAGTGACTTTAAGCTTCCTTATGAGGTCCATCGTTAACTTTTTTTACCTTAATCTAAATATGTAGGTACTAATTTGAAGTCGGTGCCTCAGCCAACACTAACTACCCAGCAAGAGTGGACCCATCATAGTCGTCTACCTGATGGGTTTCTATCTCTTCTTCTGGCGCGTGCTGAGGCACCGACTTCAAACTGATATCTAGATTAAGGTTAAATATAAAAGGTTTATATTTTTGACTTTTCAGTTTTTTCTGCTGTTTCATTTTTTGTTAAAAAGCTTTTTTTTGTGTGAGTGTTTTTACACGCTTTTTTAATACTTGTATGTTCAGTCTTACACTGAACATCAAATAAAACGCAATCTCAAGAGTCTTGAGCACAATCGAACTTGAATCTTGTTTGAAGTGCTCGATTCGTGAAACCGATTTAAGTTATCATCTGAATAATCGCTGTTCCGTCGAGTTGTAATTCTAGTTAAGGGTTTGCTAAGTACTGTTGAATGGCTATTCACGGAGTTGAGGGGGCTACTAGGAATTTGACAAATCGATGCTCGTATCGTACCGTCTCTCTCACTCTCGTATTAAATAATATAAGCGTCAGCGGGACGGCAAGATACGAAGTTCGAATTTTGTACTTCGTAGTATAGGACCTGTCACGTCATCACGTGCCGTCGTTAAGACTTTCTTGCTGCAGGGCTACTACGAAACTCGAAACTTGAAGTTCGTGTTTTGCGCTCCTTCTGACACTCATACTATTTAATATGAGAGCGAGAGGGACGGTACGATACGAACTTCGAGTTTCGAGTTTCGTAGTAGCCCTGCTGATTAAATTTTAATCTATATCTAGTGGCATGGCCAATTATTTCACGATATTTTCAAATTGTTGTATAGTAGAGTGTAGGTCCTGTTGGTACTCCGGGAGGAAGGTCTACGAATTAACCCTAAACATGTCGAGCTAAACTCGATTTAAGACGTGAGTGACTTCAGTTTTATTTCACTAAGAATACGGTCTTACAGCAGAAAATCTTTAATTACCAACAGGCGAAATCTTCAAAATCCAAAGTCTTTTGCACAAAAATCTATATTGTGTTCGTAAAATATTCTACAGGCCTCGATAGGAAATACTCAAGTGTCTCTTAAATTATGGACCTCGCAATTTTCATCCCAAACAATAACTTGGCTCACTTTGTCTCCACGGATGACTTGCGATTCGTTGGAAAGAAATTAATAAGAAAAGCTCGGTTTTAATTAAAAACATTATTCAACTGTGCGCAATCTGCTTGACCTATTTATTATGATTAGGATGTTTTCCACGGATTTCGTTGTTATTAACGTTTTGTTAAAACCTGATTTTAATCATGATAATGATCATCATGGGTCTATCGACTTGTAGAAAATTTGTTAGTCATAATGACAATGTGAAGGGTCCACGGAAAGAACATGTCGACGGTAAAAAGCAATCCTGCTGTAACCCGCAAAATCCAAAGTGTTCACCAGAGCCCAAAAACTTTTGAGATTTTAGAAAAAAAATCATATCTCATAAACTATTAATCCTATAAATGTCATTTTTAGAATAAGAATGCCTTTTTTGATTGTTTATCAAGTCGAATACCAAAAACTAACTAGAAGTTAGTTTTAGTCTATGTTTGTGTGGGTTACAGCATTAACACTTTTTTTTCTATTACGCAAATATGCTGTAAATGAAGGAGATAACTGTATGGGCGGCTCCAAAACAAGTATTTTACTTTAAAGCAAAACTGCTGTTATTACTTATCACAATTATTCATTTGTGTCAATTTTGACGTAAATGAAAAAATCTATGTAACTAGGTGCACTTAATTGTTTTAAATGTAAGAAGATAAGAAAGGATAGTAAAATTAAAACGATGTAAGTATGGAGTGACATTTATTTAACGTCATTTTAAAATGTTTCAGAACATAAAACACTTCTAAATTAGTAAACGAGACCTAAAATTATAACAATTATACCTAGTTAGGTAACAATAGACGCTGACTCACAGGAAATACTCTACTGCTATTTAGTTGTACATAAAATCTAGTGAACAAAATAAGCATTCGTTTAAATAATAATAAGTACCTATCGGTATTTTTAGTGTCTTAATTATTTTTAAGATTTATTCAATTGCGTCATCATTTTCTGAACTTAATTTAATTACCTTGCTACCTCGCGAAAACACGTGCAAGACAGCTAAGTATGGGCGACACATATATTACTTTATTATTATATTTTCATGCAAAAACCCAAACCCTCATCCTCTTTCACATGAACATTGATTCATATGTGTTCATTAAAATGGCCCTCCGCAAAGTAACACCTGATTCAATAAATTATTCATCATTTTCTATTTTATCTACGTCTTCTTCGTCTGAACCCGCTAAAACATCCTTTGCTTTATTGTTTACTTTCAAATTCGTCGCGAAGTAACTGAACGACATGCGGTAAGCCGCGGTCAAATCGGCGCGAGCGCGTATTTCAAATGCGGTAAATGCGCATGATCAATAGACGACTACTGTATTGAAAAAGGCATAAATAGCAAATTTCATAAAACTTAGTGTTTTCAATTTGGCGTAACTAGTCATTATATATAATACCATATTTGTTTAGAATGTAGTAAACTACGATGATCAAAAGTTTAGTATCTAATAAATGTAGTAAACACGTTACGTTACTTAAATGTTATATGCAATTATGCTGTAACCCGCACTACTCAACATGTGTTGAGTAGTTAGTTGCGTTGTAACTACAAAGATCATATTATTTGCAAAAGTGAAATCGGTGTTAATTCCAAATGATAGAAAAATGCTGTTTTTTGTGCTATTTACAGCAAGTATTCAGTTGTCTTTTTGAAAAAATAGGGTAAACTCGAATGCTGTACAAAAACTTCTAGAGGTCGTAGAGCCACGAGAATAGGACCATTCGACGCAGAATTTTTTTCTGATTCTAAATATGAAATAAAATTTTTTTGTGAAGGGTGTGGTTTACAGCAAGATTGCTTTTTACCGTCGATGTCTAGTCACCTAAGCAACTTTTTGAGTTATAGCGGTTTGAAAGTTAGTCATCACGAACGATTACTATGGTTACCATTTCTTTAAAAGTAAAAAAAATAATATTTTATTGTTTTCAGATTATTTAACGCAATAGTACCTAAGTCATAGTACTTTGCGAGCCGTACATTTTTGAGATTAAAATCTCAATTAAAAAAATAAGGTGACTAAACATGTTTTTTCCGTGGACCCTTCATGTATTTTGTCATAATGTAATGTTTGACATAACTCTTTTTTTCTATGAAATCATTTATTTTTCAGAATTTCTATAAAATAAACCTAACCCATAGAGTTCTACAGGTGACCATTTAAAAAAATATGAAAAATGTACAGTTTCAGCGGTAAAAATAATTATGACTAAAACATTACATTATGACTTACCTATAAGTATTTATCATGATCATACCAGCCTACATACATCCCACTGTTAGCCAGGCCTCACAGAATGGCCTTGTACCGGAGTTCCCGCGCGGGTCCACACACACCATAAACTTTGTGTAGTTTTCGATGTTTTCCTTCAACGTAAAGCTCGTGGTAAATTTGAAATGTAATTTTCGCACTTGAATTATGAAAACTCTAGAGTTTGAGCCCGGTATTGAACCCACGATCGTCTGCTTGGGAAGCCAAAGATCAAACTAAAAGGCCGCTACGGCTTAAAGCTGTTTTTAAACATAAAGGCGCAAAAAATTAAGTCAAATCCACTTGATGCTGATTCTACAAACATTTTAATGCATGAACATTCAATTACAGAAATATTTAGCAAGCCACTCTTAGAAATATAAATACGTACACCCAAACCATCAATCGTTTTTTATTATCTTAACTACTACACGTCACATCACATACAATTACACAAACGTTATAAATAATTTAATTTTTATCCCTTCCTTAACTTAAGAGTTATAGGTACTCTTGTCGGTGGAGTATCTTCCACACATCCCTCCTTTGAGCTATGTTTTTGACCTCTTGATTATTTTTTATAAATAACTTAAATGTTTGCATTTTATAATTTGATTTTTGTTATGTTTTCGTTATTATTCCAAAGTTGACATCGTCTATGTTTTTTTTTGTTTTGATTTAGATAAATAACTTATTATTTGTAAAATTCTGTATCCGTAAATTATGGAATAACACAAAAATTTAAGTCATTTAACTTGGCGACAACTTTTAACCATAATCTCACTAACAAATCCAAATACAGGCCTTGCCTAGTTTGTGAGTCAGGACTCAACTTCTTTAATTGTGCTATGTTTAACCTATGCCTTCTTATTAATTGTTTATTCCTACTTTGTGCAATTTTGTCTTATTGAATAAAGATTATATTATTATTATTATTATTATACATAAACATAACCACAGACAATCAAACAATCATCGTTAGACATAAATTAATCTACAAGTGCCAAAACGTTTTCTTGTAGTATACTTACTAACGATAATGTTACACAGTGCAATTTAAAACAAACGGTGTACTGCCGTTTCGCCAAATTATTTTTCGCCAAATTTCACTTCCAAAAAAACTTATCGCAATAGTTTCATTTCCCAAACGAATCTTTGGCATATTTACATTTCGCATTTTATTCATTTGGTCAAATTATCATTTGGCATAATTTTAGTTTGTCAAATTTTATTACGACAAACGTTTATTAAGCAAACGTTTTATATTGGCAAATATTGTTTTCCAAAAAAATGTTTGTTCAAAATGACATTTCGCACAAACCAACCACAAAAACCAACTACTACCAGAAAAGTAGCTTATGTTAGAATTGCGTCTTCCACAGAAACGAACTGCTATCAGAAAAGTAGATGAGGTTAGACTGCGTCCTCCACAGAAAACGGACTGCTACCAGAAAAGTAGGTTAGATTATAGGTTAAAACTGCGTCCCCCGCAAAAACGAACTGCTATCAAAAAAGTAGGTTAGGTTAGGACTGCGCCCCTCCACAGAAACAAACTGTTCCCAGAAAAGTAGGTTATTATGTCATGCAATATTTTGGGAAGAGTACATTATGCCAAACTATACATTTTACCAAATATTACTTGGCAATATGAAACATGACTAAGTAATTATTTGCGAAACAATAATTTGCCAAATAAATTTTTGGGAAATTTTTTTGGGATGTGATACTTTGGGAAAAGTTTTTTGGCCATACATTAGTAATCCAAAACAAACACTTGGCTAAGTCCTTAAATAGAAAAAGAATCTACTGTGTAAAGATTTTGAGTACGAAATGTCTGAAGCGTCCCGATTTACAGTACTTAAATAAACTTAAACGAATCCTACTACGAGTACGCAAGATACATAACAATACATGCACTCATGTGACGTCAATATAAATACACAAATTTCTCTACAAAACATGTCCATTATCCCATTAAGTCGATATACTAAAAAATGTAGCCATACAATTTAAAACAAACAATTAGCTTAGTCCTACAGTGAAACTGTAATTATCTCAGTCGACATTGACCTGAGTACACCGATCTTCAAAAACTTTTGACTGTATGCAAAGAAGTGCAAAACTTAGAGGCAAAGAGCTCTAAATAACGTGGTTGTACTGCAGCAGCACGATAGTGTAGTTAGCGACTAGCGCGAGTATGTCTGTGAGCAGCGCCATCTGCACAGTGAGCGAGGAAAGTACGCGCACGCGCAGCGGCGCCGCGCGCAGCCGCCGCGCCAGCGCTGCCGCGCAGCGCGCGCACGCTGCCGCCTCCACGCCTGGAACTATTTATAAAATTGTTTCTTCGCCTTTACAGTCTTAGATACTAGATTATAATAATAAAATAGATCGTAATATTCTTTAACCATTTATGCCATTTATGCTTCCTCTAACGCACTGCTTGCAGCTGTGAGGGAGTGGGATGCCAGCCCGCTTCACGAGCGCTGGAGGAGATACCACAGACCGGTCATCGCGGGGTCGGGGTAACCCGCGATGTTCATCTAACCAAAGGCCGACCGATTAGAATTGTAGGTTGATTGACTGATTGAATTCATTCAATTTAACTATAATTTAAATTTAATTTCAATCTTATCTCATTATTCAATATTTAATTTAATTTAAATTTTAATTTTGTATTATTTGACTTTTAAGTACTTAATTGTTATTGTTTTATGGACTTACGTCTGGAATAAATATATCATTTCATTTTTTCATTTTTTAAAACTTGATATTCGTATACTTACTTCGATGTAATGAGCTCCGGAGAACGCACAGTTTTCTGTGCAAATTTACTGCCTCATTCTTTGCGCGCTGTCCAACGGCTATTATTAAAATGTTCATTAAAATGTAGCATATTTCGTAATGCACGCGCATACCAAATTCGATTGATGAAATTGGTTTCTGGGGATGAATAAGAAATGAGTAAAATAAGGACAAGTACAGGAGAGAGTGGAAAGTAAGGGGCTGTTTCACCATCCATTGATTAGTGTTAACTGATGGTTAAATGTGATGCCGTCTCGGTCTATTCGAAGAAAACAAATATAGACGGCATCATTTCTAACCGACATTATTATTATTATACTGGCATATATACAGACACTGCTGGTTGCTAGCCTCCTCTCTAAATAAGAGGATTGGGCACTTAGGGGCTGTTTCACCCTCCATTGATTAGTGTTAACTGACGGTTAAATGTGATGCCGTCTCGGTCTATTCAAAGAAAACAAATATAGACGGCATCATTTTTAACCGTCAGTTAACACTAATCAATGGAGGGTGAAACAGCCCCTAAGTGCCCAATCCTCTTATTTAGAGAGGAGGCTAGCAACCAGCAGTGTCTGTATATATGCCAGTTATTAATTATAGTAATGTCGAAAAAAATCGATAAAAGTTAACAAACAAGCTGCATTAAGCTATTAAAAAAAACTAGTAAAAGTAGGAATCTCAAAATTTCGTTAACATAATATATCAAATTATTCGACACGCATAAGATGCAATTTTAAAAGTTCTGTTTAACTTTTTGACAGTGAAACCATAAAAAGTAACAAAACCTAATTAGGCACTTATATCACTAAAAAGATGTTTAATTTACAAACACTCACCTGGTTTTTCATGTCCCTAACGCTTATATACAAATTAATTATTGAATAAACTGAAGTTGAACTTAAAGCAACGGCGATCTGAAATTGAATAATAATAATGATTACAAGATTAAGGGGCTCTTTCACCATCCATTGATTAGTGTTGACTGACGGTTAAATGTACCTAATGCCATCTCTATTTGGTTTGTTCGAGACGGCATCACATTTAACCGTTACTTAACACTAATCAGTGGATGGTGAAACAGCCCCTAAGAGTTTAGATACTTTTTCAGCTTGTCAAAAATGAAAAAAAAAAGAAACATATCAAAAGTAAATAAGAATTAAAAATATTTTTACTTGAAATCCACAGCAGTCGCTGAGACGGTCGCAAGCGGCGACCAAGAGCTGGATTGCTTTACCCAACTTCTTCAACTCGTCGCAAATTTCCGGTAGCTCTCTAATATCCTCCACTTCCTCTCGTTCTTCGCTTGTCTTCTCAATAACAGCAGGAACAGACTTGGTCAAAAATTTCAAAGGTACGACTATAAGTTTAATTATTTCGAAGAAAACAAAGTTCTCATAAAAATATCTACACGCGTCAAAGCAATGCAGAATGAATACTACCAAAATCAGTATTGATCTTGACTTGGGTACAAAAATTCTGATTAAAAAGTTTACAGCTACTGAAACCATTGCCACGACAAACAGTGCGACGTCGATAAAAAACGATTTATGTTGTTTTTTTGTAAATTTTTGATACGATACATCATTTTCATATAGATTATGTACTGTATCAATGTTAAAACTAAACTCTTTGAAATTATTTGAATTATAAAAACTTCCGATAAGGGTCGCTAGTAAGTTCGTCACTGAAAACATCGTGATAAACAAATGAATGAAACAACTTGAATACATTTCCCTGGCGAAATGAGAACTAAAAAAATATATTTTAGCAGCAGCAAAACAACTTAACTCCACAAAAATACGAAATTTAACCAAACGATTTTTATTTCTTGTAAAAAATGCATTGTTCCGATAAATGCCCGCAATATTTTCAACAGCAACAAGTGACTTCAAAATTTTGTTTTGAGACATATTTTCGCGTAGTCTTAACACGTCTGAGTTAGTTAACAGACCAAAAGCAATTAATTATCAATACCTTGTGGTATTTAAGTAAATAAAGTCTCTTTATTTGTATTAGGTCAACAAATAACGGATCCTTGTCATGCGCATGTCAACAATAACATTCAAATTTAGGTACGTTTATTGGGTGTGATTTAAATACAACCTTTAATTGTTAACCCGAAATGAAAAACTGTAACGTACGACCTGATAATTGAAACTCTTATGTAATTGCCATAAGGATTTGAATTATCGGGTCGGGCATTACTTTCGTTCACTTTCGGGTAATACGTATGGAGTCTTACACTAATCGCACTCTGCGTTATCTATACCTACAACTACTGCTATATCGTTATCCATTAGAATATTATTTAGATGGTCTGTTTTATTTAATTATTCGGTATCCAATCCACTGTCTATCATCCACACTACATTGTCAATAAAATAAAGACGTAAGTACACTTTGTTTGTTGTAGGTACGTAAGGGAACTACATATTACGTACTGTAACTAAATAACAAATTTGACAAGGATGGGTGATGCTTTAAGAAATGGGGACATTTCGTGTAAATTTTTCTCCGTGTACGTTTTGCTCTTTTTACCTTAAATGACATTTAATCCTTAAGTGTCACTAATAAATGTTTTTTCACCTGACTAGTTCGAAAAAGCTTTCTTTATCCTTTGAAATCTGCGTGGAAAATCGCTTGTTCTCTTGGCTAAAAAGAATTTTTGAAATTCGATCGTTATTGTGAACATGTATTTTCAAGGGGGTACATAAAATTGCTTTAGAATCATCTTTATGTTAAGCATGATAAAGTGTTGATTTGTTATATACAATTCGGGTCGATACGATGCTGAGGAAGCAAGTGTTGAATATTGACGTGTTCACAAAGAAAGTTCATCATACATTGTTGAAGTAATATTTAAATCTGTTATTTTATTCTTATTACCTACTAAACATTTATTTAGTAATAATAAAGCTAATTTTAGTTTTCTGAAATTATTCTAATGCGTCTATAATTACAAAAAAAATACAGAACAAAGTAAAAGAAAATGGATATCAAATGATGAACGAAAAGACATTCGGAAACCCACCTGAAAAAAAAGCACAATGACACGTTCTAAAACTTGTTTTGTCATAAATTATTCATTAATATAAAGGCGTTAGTATTTTCATACTTGTTATAAACCAAAAAATACATAACATTTATTAACATTTTTTTCTATAAGGTACTTAAGTTTTTTCTTCTTTATTAACAAAAAATAACGACAAATAGGTAAATAGATATGTGGCCGAATTCAGAATGCACCTACCGGAGGGAATAAAGTTCACACTGTCAATATTACCAACTCTAGTAATAGTTATTTTAATTTTAAGTAGGTTTAGCTAAAGGTAAAAAGTACTTATTTATCAACGTCTAATAACCCACACAGGCCCTGGATCTAGAAAGGTGAACATTTACTTGGACTTCGAAATTTCCTCTTTTTATGGAGACAAGTACGTAGATGTATTTTGAGATATTTCCATGGGTTGGGACTTCTGCGATTTAGGAAAAGCCGGTTCAATTTATTTTCTTCCATCTACCTACTATTTTACTCGCTGTCGTGAAATGAAAAATTGTGTGTTCCGCTCGGCTGTAAAGTTGTAGTGTTTTTTATAATTAGATTCGATAAAATCTTTAAATATTAAGATTGGAGTCTAAGCAGAAGCATTTTTCTTTTGAACCACTTGCTTCGCTCGTGGTTCAATCCTAGGATCCTTCACTTGCTCGGCTTTAAATATAAACACTCGTGCCAATCAGTTTCTTTCCAGCCTTGTATAACAAATAACTATTCTATTCTATCTTTCTATTTACATTAAAACAATTTCACTTATTTTCACTTTGTTGAAACGTTCCAATTTACAGTATTTAAATAAATTTAAATGAACACATACTATAGTATGTGTATACATATAAGTATCGTTTTTCTTTTCGAATAAATAAACCTAATGGACGCACTCATGTGACAGTCATTATTAATACACAAATTCCTCTACAAAACCTGTCCATTTATCCATCAAAATATAGCCATACAATTTAAAACAAACACTTATCTTAGTCCTACAATGAAACTGTAATTGTCTCAGTCGATATTGACCTGAGCACACCCGATCTTAAAAAACTTTTGACTGTATGCAAAGAAGTGCAATACTTAGAGGCAAAGAGCTCTAAAAAGCGTGTTTGTACTGCAACAGCACAATGGTGTAGTTGGCGACGAGCGCGAGTATGTCAGCGAGCAGCGCCATCTGCACGGCGAGCGAGGACAGCAGGCGCACGCGCAGCGGCGCCGCGCGCAGCCGCCGCGACAGCAAAGCCGCGCAGCGCGCGCACGCAGCCGCCTCCACGCCTGGAACTAATGTCACAATAGAAGTAATCTAACCAGTAGTTCGACTTCATACTAGAGGGCCAAAATCGACGCCCGGACTCAGCGTGACTCAGCGGCGCGTTTTACACTGCAGCTAACTCAGTTAAGTTCGTAGTGCCACAGAGCCACTCCGCGCGTCGCGCAAGTCGGTTGCGTTCGCTGCGCTGCGCCATCCGCTCTAATCGCCTCCGATTCGATTTCGTAACGTGGCTAAAACGCTTCGGAGTAAATATTTTATTTAATAATGGCGGCGTCAAGAGATTGTGCGTATTGCAGTGTTTACGGGTGCCTAAATACAACAATTATAAAACCAACATTGTCATTTTTTCAAGTTCCTGCTGATGCTGAAAGGTAAGATTAATACCTATTAGGTAGGTACTTTGTTATTAGTTCATTAAAATTTGTCTAGGTACTTACTCAACAAAATGTAAGTAAACCATAATGACGTGTCTATTTATAGAAAATTACATTGAAAAAATATGCGAATCGCTATTTACAAATTACATCTTCTATCAAAATATAAATCCGAACGAATTTATGAATTTGAACTAATATTAATTCACATTTTTAATAAAAACGTGTTTAGTTTAAAACAGTCTTGTTGTTTACATTTTTTTTATTTTGGCCATCTGTAGTTCTGCATTTTGACTTGTCTGTGTGTGTGTCTGTCTGTGTGTTTCTGTCTGCGTGTGTGTCTGTCTGTGTGTGTGTCTGTCTGTGTGTTTTTCTGTCTGTCTGTGTGTGTGTATGTGTCTGTCTGTGTGTGTGTCTGTCTGTCTGTGTGTGTGTCTGTCTGTGTTTGTGTCTGTCTGTGTGTGTGTCTGTCTGACTGTGTGTGTCTGTCTGTGTATGTGTCTGTCTGTTTGTGTGTCTGTCTGTCTGTGTGTGTGTCTGTCTGTGTGTGTGTCTGTCTGTGTGTGTGTCAGTCTGTGTGTGTGTCTGTCTGTCTGCGTGTGTGTCTGTCTGCGTGTGTGTCTGTCTGCGTGTGTGTCTGTCTGTGTGTGTGTGTGTCTGTCTGTGTGTGTGTGTGTGTGTGTGTGTGTGTGTCTGTCTGTGTGTGTGTGTCTGTCTGTGTGTGTCTGTCTGTGTGTGTCTGTCTGTGTGTGTGTGTGTGTGTGTCTGTGTGTGTGTGTCTGTATGTGTGTGTGTGTGTGTGTGTGTGTGTGTGTGTGTGTGTTTCTATAAGGTCAACCGGGGCTATTTCGCCTACGGGGCTAATGCGTCCATTCCAATTATCATAAGGATGAGAATTTTCTACGTCATAAAATTCAACAACAAGTCGTTTCGAACTTGCTTTAATAAGCGTAAGTTATTTTCGATTACCAACTTAATTAACATACGTTTTATTTCTACACCTAAAACTACACACATACAATAAAAATCTACACACATCTGTTTTACTTTTTGTAGTTGTCAACCCTAGCGCTCCGCGCAGCCGTAGGTATAAATTTCAAGAATACGGCCGAGTCGGAGTACTGTTAAGATTACTTTTACTGTGCTAATGTACCTACATTACTGCAGAGGCCATGAAGTAAGGGATTGATGGACGAGTTTGGTGTAGACAAGGCAGGTTTAGGATAAAAGTCCGGCTTTGAGGATTGTATATGTATAGTGCTTTTCTCAAACAATGTGAGGAAATATTAAAATCAAAATATGTACTAGGTAATCAAGTAGATAATTAGGTTAATTTGCCACCTTTAATATTTTTTAAACTTGCCATTTGAAGAAGCTATTCTAGCACCACGTTTAACCGCTGTTTTTCTTTTATTTAATGTCGCAACTATGCTTTAAAACTCTAGTGGTTGTTGGCTGATTGTAATTTTTAGGGTTCCGGAGCCAAAATGGCAAAAACGGAACCCTTATAGTTTCGCCATGTCTGTCTGTCTGTCCATCTGTCTGTCCGTCCGCGGCTTTGCTCAGGGACTATCAATGCTAGAAAGCTGTAATTTTTCACGGATATATAGGTAAACTATGCCGACAAAATAGTACCTACAATTAAAAATTCAAAAACAATTTTTTTTTACGGTACCTCCCATAGACGTAAAGTGGTGGTGATTTTTTTTTTCTCACCCAACCCTATAGTATGGGGTATTGTTGGAAAGGTATTTTAAAACCATTAGGGGTTTTGCTCAAACGATTTTTCGATTTAGTACTAATTTGTTTGCGAAATATTCAACTTTAAAGTGCAAATTTTCATTAAAATCGAGCGTCCCCTCCCCCCCTCTAAAATCTAAACCGGTGCACTATGGGACGAAAGCCCGATCTAGCTGGACAAAAGTCATTACTGCAATTCTGTATTAGTATTAGCAAAAACGATAACAGATAGTCCCGAGGTCACGATTCCGTTGATAATTTTGTGAAAGTGCCCCCCAATAATTAATTATTAATCTCGAAGTGTCAATAAGAGCGTTGCCGTGCGTAATAAAATCATTTACTTTCCGTAAGTTCTTGCGTGTCAATCACAGTGTTCATAAGATTAATTTATAAGTTTTTAGTCATGGATCATAAAGTTGATGGTACTTACTATTTTGTACAATTATTTCAATGGTAAATATTTGCATTTTTGCTGAATAAAGTGCCGAGGAAAGGGGTAAATATCACATTTTTAGTGCATATTTTAAGTTTCTTAGACCAGAAACTACATGTACCATCTTGTACCATGGCTGTAATTTTTTTATGTCGTAGTCTCATTCACACAGTACTGGATTAAGTACATTTGAAACTGCGGACGACTGCGGAACCACGCGATTATCATAGTTAAGCTGAAGCTAAGTAATTTTTTCAGAAACCGAAATAATTATGTCTGGGAAGAATTTTTACCATAATTGGGTTAAATATCCAAAAAATTAAATAAATAGTCGCTGAATGTGAATATATTTCAATGAAATTTCATAACAGTGAAGTAACAAAAGCTTTTATACAAAATATTAAATTGGCTATTTCCCAAATTTCACAACAACTGGATGAAAAGTGGCTGGCATGCGGAAGAACAACGGAACGTTTTGAGACAATGTCAGCAGGGATTGACTGGTTGAATGGCCAGGATATTAAATTTGCTGTCACCTATTACCTGCAGCCATCTACGTCACAAGCAGAAAGTAAGCCTCATTCGGGTCCTGGGCGCCCTAAACTTGAGTTTGACCAAGCTTCGCATAAAACTAAACGAAGCCAAGTGGACAATTTGATTCATTCCCGTAGCACAGACGAATTGACGATGGCTGCCCAGGTAGGTATCTACTAGATTAGCAGGTAATCGTTATATAGCGGATGTTATACAATACGTTTTTGAATACCCTAAAAAAACTAGAGATATTAACAAGATAATCGCTGCTCCTATAACGCAACGCTGTCTATCAAAGCACGATGTGACGAAGCATTGGCGTATTATATTGAAATTGAAGCTAAATGTACCCGTCACACATAGCAACAGTGTCGAAAATGGGCATTAAAAGCGGGTCATGATGTGTATCCGTATTACTGTAATGTGAAGAAAGCCAAAAATACTGGTTATCTCCCTGAAGAGTATGTTTATATCAACGAAACACGAGTAGAAGTAAAACTTCAAGCAATTCAAATAAAACTGTAGAACGTCTTGTTTTGGCTCAAATTTTTTAGAAATTGTACCCAATTCAATGTTTAAATTAATAAGTAAATGGGGTTGCGATGGGTGCACCTATAAACAAAAATTTACTGATCCTAATGACACTGACGAGTTTATGTTCATCTGTTCGTTCGGGCCTCTTCGTTTACATGATGGTGTTGGTGATAACATCATTGTTTGGCAAAATCCTTGACCCTCATCTATCATGTGTTTGTCGTCCGATAAAGTTTATTTTCTCGAAAGAAAGCACTGAACTAACGGTTCCTGAGTTAGACAGGCAGTAATTTTTGATTGCACAATATATAAAAGAAATTGAAGGATTTCCTCCGAAGTACGAGGACAGTCCAACCTTTTAAAAAATGTTCATTTTTGCTCTGAACAGCAACCTGAAGATCCAAGAAACGTAAATTCGCAATTTTTTTAGTTTTTGTGCTGGACCTTGTTCCACAAGAAAAACGCACGATGACTTATTCTAAGATACTGGACTTTTTCAGAAAAGTAGGTGGCGAAGATAGTTTAGGAAATGTCAGTTTACCCAGTTTTGATGATTCTGAAGATGAAGATGAGTAGATATTTGTAATTTCTTCGTAATTAAATGCTGAAGCTATCATTTTGTATTTCTTATTACTGATATTCTTATTTTTTTAGGTCCCATTTGCAAAAATGTTTCGTTTCTATCAAAAATGTACCAACCAGTTTTAGTTGATCTCTTTTTCCATAGTAATTCTTTCTATAAAAGGGTCAATTTACACTGGTTTCGTTATTTTTATTAACATTTGCACCAAAAAAAGACACTTATTTTAAATTTCGGTCTATTAAGACAAACTATGCATAAACACACCCTTTAGAACTGATTAAGAGTGTAAAATAATTTTGTCCAGCTAGATCGGGCTTTCGTCCCATAGTGCGGTGGGTGGAAAAATTTGAAAAAATTCAGGATGGTAGTCAGTATATCAAACTTTCAAGGATAACTATAATGTGTTTTCATACTAAATTCCTTAAGAGGCCTAGGCCAAGAAGTAATGTAGGGAACCATAAATGAAAAACTTCGTCTTCATTTCGTTACGTAACATGTTTGAGAAAAATCATTTTCACTTCTTATGCTCGTAAAGTTCGTGTTTGTGCTGGACCTAGGTGAGATAAAATGACTTTTTATACTCTAGTTAGTCTAGTGCATAAAGAGACATCTTCATCTAATACCAAAGCAATCGGTATCAACAGCCACAAAAAAAAGGTTAAGTACTCATAGAAAAGGTGTCGTGCCACTCCAACAGTTATGACGAATCGAATGATAATTCATAAAAACTTACTTTCCATCAGAACGTTTCTGAGAACGCATAATTTTCTGATTAGTTCTTTCGCCTCGTTCTGCACCCGCTGTCCGGATGTCACTACCATTATCTTCATCAGAATATATAAGACCAGTATATGTAGAGCTCTTCCAGAATAAAATGATAAAATTGATTTCTGGCAACAAAGAAACCATTTCAAAGATTTATTTATTGGTTACCTACTTTCTATTGAAGTTCTAGCTAGCTAAAATCATCACCAAAACCAAAGGTAACAAGAAAATACCTGATTTATCATAGATGTAATCATTCGATAAAAAAGTATGATGTAGACAACAATGGTTGTAAGAAAGGAAGCAGCGACCTGGAAATATAAAACATGATGTTGCTTATAATTATTGAAACTTGATTAAAATGGAATGTCAACGAAAATAAAATTATTTTTGTACAAAGTTTTTTACTGTACTCTTTGATAACGAATAGTCTTGCAATGTCAATCGACCTGTATAATTAAAAAAAAAAGTGTAATGAAATAAAACTCATTTGTAACACTAAAAACGGACCAAATTGAATTTCCAAGATTTGATTACGTATATAAAATAATAAATATCACGGGACAATTCACACCAATTGACCTAGTCCCAAAGTAAGCTTAGCAAAGCTTGTGTTATGGACACTAGGCAACGGATAAACATACTTATATAGATAAATACATACTTAAATACATATTAAACATCCAAGACCCGAGAACAAACATTCGTATTATTCATACAAATATCTGCCCCGGCCGGGATTCGAACCCGGGACCTCAAGCTTCGTAGTCAGGGTCTCTAACCACTTAGCCATCCGGTCGTCAAATATATATATACCCACAAACGCCGAACAGGTAAAAACATGCAAAGTATCTTAGTAATTTTACCTGGACTCCAAAGCACTCGCCGAGTTGGTCACTAGCAGAGACCAAATGACGACTGGCTTCACCACACTTTTCCAAGTTGCTGCGAATTATCTGTAACTCTACTTCATTCCGTATTTCTTTTGGTTTCTCATTCTTCCTGTACTTTGCTTTCAATATTACTACTGACATAGACTTGTTCAAAAAAGTTAAAAAAACTACAATTATTTTCGTGAGTTCATAAAAAACGAAATTTTCATAAAGAAAAAGAAAATCTGCCATGAATCCAACAAGAAAAACCACTACATCAAGTTTTATTACTTCGACTACAGTTTTCAAGGATTCATAAATGAGGTTTGTGACAATCGAAATTATTGCAAGAGTAAAAAGTGATGAATCAATATAAAATTGACTCCATTGTTTGTTTATAAATCTTTGATACATCAGAGAGCCTTTATAAAGAGTGTGCGCTGCGCTCATATTTGAAACAAACTGTTTAAAGTGATAAGATGTATAAAAACCAATTATTATGCCTGCAACCGAATTGATCATTATAACAAATGCTACACAGCAATGAATTATGTTCACTAATTCTTTGTCAGTTTTCACAATAGCCCAGATTCTTGTTAAATAATATACGCGAGCCGCAATAATGGCACATACATTTATAAAAATAAAGAATTTGGCTAAATTTTTCATACGCCTTTCAAAAAACAAATAGTTACGATAGATGGCAACGACGTTTTCAACTAAAACCAGCATATTTATTATCTTCATTGTAAGCAAGTTATTTTTAAAGCTGGAGTCTGAGTAAAATATGTAAACGTCTATATAACTACACTGCCCAATCCACAATACTCTTAATTACTAGGCTGATATCTTGTTGTTTCAAAGTAATATATAGATGGGTACTTGAATGACTAGTGCGGTTATTAAAAGTGAGTGATCGTTATTAATTTGTTACTCTATTCAGTAAATACATGTAATGTTGTTTCAAGACAGAATATAAATTGAATTTATCAGTATTTACGTTTAAATACTAAATAGGAGATTGTAAAATTAGTGTTTAAACCGCAACATTTTACTTGTGTGTAACATTTTGGTCACACGACGCTGGCAGTCAAGAGAAATGGGTTTTATAAACGAATTATGCGCTCTTCTTTTTTCCTTTCGATTGCGAGGAAATGGCTATAATGGGGAAATATGGATATCAAATGAAAGCGACTAATTAACACATTCCAAATTAAGTCAAAGACAAAAATCAAAAACTAGACTGACTTTTTGAAAACTTAAAAGGAAAAACATGTCTGGTAGTAACTTAAACTTCACCCAGTATTGTCACTAGCATTGATGTATATGTACTTACTAGATTACGCCATCCGAACACTCATTGTGTTCCACTGCTTTGCACCTTGCACTGTGCAAAGGACTTTAGTATGACTTTGACATTCATGAGCGGCGGACGAACTAGTTTTTGATTGAGACTCCGAATATAGGCGTGAACCTGCACGTAAGTAACAATTCACTACTCAAGTAAGTAAAATTACATCTTGTACAAGTGATTAAGCAACTAATAATATTGTAATACCACAATAAAAACATTTTTTAAAATAAGACGTAACGCATCGAAGGTTATAAAGTCGTTGACATTACTTACGCCATCTTACAATCATAGACTAAAACGTGCAGACGATCCCATTCAGAATTGGTTGTAGGTAAAAAATTGTGACTGAACATGCATGACAATTCGTTTAATTGCTTTATTTATACCTGTCATTCTTTTTCCATGTACTAATTTTTATGAACGTCAATATGTCACGCGATACGCATTTTAGTAATAGTTGAAGTATGGTTGAAGTATAAAGTACTACATCCAGTCCTTTCCCTGATCCCTGTAGGAGATGACGTCGTGCGTTTTTCGCTACTGTAAAAACACGGCAAAAAATGACAGCGAAGGTGTCAGTTTTCATAGGTAAGTTTATAGTTAGAGGTAAATGTGTAAGTATAGGTTTTTGTTGTTTTTTTATTGTATATTATATACACCTACATAGTAAAAATATTATTATAATCACTAATGTTCACATTATTACTAAAATGAACTTACTATAAACAAAACATGATTGAGTTTTAAAATGAGAACATTTTGAATTGTGTCAGTTTCATTCTAAAGGTTTCAATCACATTTCTAGTGCTTCAGCTTTTTTTCAAAACCTCATTCACTATCTGCCTATTTATTAAGATAATTTCTTTCAATTGATTAAAAAAATGCAGTTAAAAGTTTCCGTTTTTTTTTTCGAAAATATCTATTTTGCCAGATGCAAAATGATTACGTTTTGTAGGTAAAATAGCTGTGTCACGTCTGCGGTGTATAATCTATATAGCGTTGACGTCTTGTGACAGTTCGGTATTTGAACATATTGTTGACATGAACGTGCGGGTCCATTAGGTCAATGGTCACTAGTGACAATTTTCACGTTTTTGATCACGTTCAAGTTCAAGTTGCAATCAAGTTGCTTAAAAAAATTATGGACTAGTCTTGTTTTTACTTTTTAGTTTTTATTCAAAGATTTTTAAGGCAGTCGGGTTTTCTTTTTTTCACAATTAACTTTTTTTATGCTTTTGATCCCTACATATAGGGTACGTCCACGTACGTTTTTGATCAGAGAGTGTATGATGAAAGGAAGAGAATACCGTTGGAATATTGTCTGGGTCTTTGTCTTAATTAAACATGATACGTTTGTAATTATAATTTAGAAATGATTGGAGGAAAAATTAATTAAGGAGTTTAGACAGGGCCTTCGTCAAAAACCTGTGGTACTGTTCTACATTATGCTAAATTTAACTTGCAACTTCGCACGTGTAAGCCATTGATCTCGCAGTTGAATTGGAACTCCTGGATTCCCGGGTTCGATCCTTAATCGGGGCAGATATGCTTATGTATGTATCTATGCCAAGTGGTTAGGTGAGGTTAGATTAGCAGTGGTGTAGCGGTATAGCACGCGGCACGGAATGTCGAGGACCTGGTTTCGATTCCTAGCGCTGGTCTTATTTTTCTGATTTTTCTGTGCATCTATATTTCAGTTTGTATTTTCGATATGGGTTTTCCGAGATGACCGTAAAAGTAACAAAAATTTGGAGTTAAATAAAAAATACAAAAACATTCCAAAAACCAATCTTAGTATTCTATTATATCATTTTATACAAAACATAATCATGAAAAGTTTTTTTTTACAATATTAATTCGTCTGTCAGACCAGTGCTCTATTTCATCAAGCTATTTACAAGTTGCAATTTCCAAGCAGTAGTCTTTGAAAAGAGACTACCGCCTTAGGTGAGGGCTAATAATTATTATATTAAAAGCTACAATTTTATTTCCTTGAGTGTTATTCTGAGCTCAATATCTACTTACTTAATGGATGAACATTGTTCGTGGACGGCACCGATCCTGATTGACGAGGGTACACGAATGCCAAGTGTTCGGTCTGCCTTACAGCTAATTACATCCACCTCAGTATGAGCCCCTTGTCAGAAATTATAAGGATAGTGGAACGGGGTCAAGTTTAGTGACACGTTAAATAATTAAGTACCTAGCTTAGGACGAGTCCCAGGAAGTTCGTGATTGAGAAAGATATACGTTATACCAATCCAATTTAATGAAAGTGTAAATAAACAGATTTCATCAAAATTCAAACAAACAAACTCCCACTGGATCGAATAAATAACGCATTTATTTATAAATCGTGTCTTTTATCTAAACGTCTAATCACTTTCTTCACCAAAATTCACTTCTGTGCCTCCTGTGATAAGTGATACAAGTGCAAAATCGTCATTTTACAGGAGAGCGAAAACAAGTTTAAAAAAATTCTGGTTTGTGAGCCAAGGGGGCTAGCATTTACCGAAGTACTTTTTTTTATTCATAAAAATATATTCTATAAACGTGCATTTAGTGTTTTTCGGTAAATATTATAAGTTCGTAGAAAATCGCGAAAAACCTGTGAGTTGTACCTTTTGAAATGTCTACTATGAGTAAATAATAAGTGTTAGATGATACAAGTACAGTTATATCATGGTACACCCCTGGAGCACCCATAATATCTCTCTCTTGGTGTAAACTGATATGATATACGTAAACTTATAAAATCCTATAACTCAGCGTTGTATGTTCCCAGCTCAATGTTGCTGAAGTAAATTAAAACACCTCTGAAAAAAAAAACTTTGAAAAAAATATTTTTTTTACTTTGTATCCCGTTATAAAAAAAACCTAGCTTATATCAGTTCGCAAAAAGAAAAGTAACTTAGGTGTATCAGTTTGCAGCGACACTGAGGCGAGCAGGTCCCGCCCACACCCCGATCCCGCGTCATCTCATCCTCGCGCCCTCCTAACACACTCTTTATGCTCGCACTTGTGATACTTGTATCACTTAAAACAACTGCATTAATATTTTATGGGATTAGTTTGGCTTTTAGATATAATTCAATTTGTATACCTTTACACTTAACAATGTATTTGTGAAAAGTGATTCAAGACGAGATGTGTCACTTATCACAAAAAAATATACATCAAATTTGTCTCGCATTGGTACGTACATGTTGAGTTGTACCCTGGTCTGGTTTTAGGAAAGTTGGTCAAAAGTGGTATAACTGTAGATATATCAATATTTCCGAAAAAAATACTGAAAAATAAAATGTGAAAATAGGTTCAATTTCATTTATACCACAAAGCACGAAAATAGCCTCTAGAGCAATTACATAAAGGGGTTACAACTTGATATATATCAATGTGCACGATTTTTTCTGCTAGTTGTATCACTTTTCACAAAATTATCTCCGAAATTATAGCACCTACAAGTACGTGAGATAGACCCAAAAATTCGTTATTTTTTTCTGATTATTTCTAAATAAAAACACACAAAAGGGTACAAGTCGAGTTATATCACTGATCACAGGAGGCACAGACTTGATTTCAATATTTAATTTTCATTTGAAAAATCTTAGTCAAAATCTGATTTTGTAGTGTGCGTGCATGTGTGTGTTACGTCAAATTTAGTTTTAGTTACAGTCGCAAGATAGCGCTTCTGACCATACATGCAAATCTGACCATAGAGTTGCCACTCTTTTTCTCTATAGTACTAATACTATTTGCTCATGTACAATCTGTAGCATAGACTAGCGTAGAGATGGTGGAAAACTTGACATTTTAAAAATCGGTTAATAGAGTCTGGCAAATGAAAGATGAGAATGAGTTTTCTTAAGAACTTTTTACATGGCAACAAAAAAGTCGATTGTCAACCCACGTCAAAGGTCATTTATTCGTCTTGATACTGAAGCTTGCTTGCGGTATTTGCTACGTTTTTAAGTGTTTATCATGAAAAAAAAAGCGTAAACTGCTGTTTACTATGATATGTAAATTAAACAATAAACTGACTTTTATTTTACCATCCCATATTGTATGTATGTATATTGACGCCGGAACGACAAATTGACTACGTGTATTTTGCAATCTTTCCAGCACAGCGATTTAACGTTAACAATTTCAGAAAAAACACATATCTTCTTTCCTATTTGTTATTTTCAAAAGTGAAGTACTGCGCTAAGTAGAATATAATGTAATTAATGTACTTAATTATTCATAAAACAGTGATAGTTATGTTTTACGAATATTGTTTGTTCTTTGTTGAAACTTTCCGATATTATTTATTTCATAGTAGATACAGGTAGGGTTTCGTAGTACAATAATTACAGGACCTAATAAAAGCCTTTAGAATATTGTATTACATAATATATCACAAGTATCAAAACTATTTTTAGCACTATACATCAGGGATACCATACATTGATTTTTGAATTTGCCGCCAATTTTTCATTCTCATCTTTCATTTGCCAGACTCTATTCGATTGAATTTTTGGTGCGCACGTCTGACTCGCATTCAGCCAGTTTTTTTTTATTCCGAAATTGAATAGAACTAAATTTGGAAAAAAAAAATCTCATATGCCTTTTTTTTTCGTTATGACAGCAGAATAATTTCAATTGAGAAATTAATTAAAATATATCTTTCTCGAAGTGTGTGGTATGTTTATAACCTTACCTTCAATATTTTCGTCATTTTCAAACTGGTGTACTTAATGCGTATATTAGGACTAAGTCGTGTTATGGCTAAACTTCATATGAAATTAGCTTTTGGTCTAGGACGCTTTTAGTCTTTTTGGTTTTAAAGCTATATCTTTATCAGACCAACTATTCATCAGCCTAAATCGCATTATCCTAATTGTCATAAATACCTACACACATAAATCAGAGGCATTTATTTTCAGCAGATTTGGCAAACCCACGCCTTATGTCGAAGGAGCCCCGCATCGCATAATAATCACTAGCTTTTGCCCTAAAAGGCAGTCTCTCAATGAAGTCTATCATTGATGCAGGAAATGAAGCAAGTTGTTGTATGGAGACCCAAGCATTAATTCCTCAGTGAATGAAATTTTGCTTGGTTATTGTATAGTATGAGCCGTAACTAAAATATAAAAAAAAAAAAAAACACCTACTTAAGTTGTATTTATACCTAAAAATCGTCACTACTTTTAAAAAACTCGTATTTCGAAATAGATAATTTTTCCGAGTGTACTCTATGACCATTAATATTACGTCAAGGTTCAATTTTGTTCACGTATTGATTTGAGATAAGATTTTTTTTCAAAGTAGTGACGAAATACAAATCTGTTTATATATGTCCAAAAATATTTTACCAAATAAGTCATTCGTATCACTATGTGATACTAGAAAAGAATCTGAAATTTTGCGGTTCAAAACAAGCCAAAAATAATTTTTTTTTTATATTGTCATTTCTGCTGGGATTTTTCTTTTGATATATTGTTCCAATACGTTACATGAGTATGTCTGGTGAAGAAAGTTTGAACGGAGCATTTTTCCGTAAAAATATATTAACGATTTAAGACTAGGTATTTACTTAAATCCTATTATTTATTTATTTTGGATATTTATACAATACTCTTTATTTATTGATACTTTATCATACTGTCAAGTTTTTTCGGGCTGAGGAATTACTGTTGGGTCCACTACCTTTATTTCCTCCACTACAATCAGTTTATCAATGAACTGCATAGATATCATTTATTAATATTGTAAACCTGTTTTTTTTTATAATACCTCGTTGATTTTCTTGCCGGATTCTACTCAACAGAGGTAGGTGGGTATATCCGAACCGGTGGTAGATTTTTTTAACATTCATAAGTGCTTGTTATAGCCTAAATTGAATAAAGATGTTTTGACTTTGACTTCGACTTTGAAGCGCCTTCTTCGCTTGTAACCAATATTGCAGTAGATCTAACTATCTATATGTCTACTTCACACTATGACTAGTTATGACGCGACTTAGTCCCTTTTCGCATTAGGTACCTACACCATGTACACCAGTTTGAAAGGTTTTCGTCTTTGAATTCCGTCATAAATGTAGGGTCCATTACCAAGCTAATGTTTATTCAAACGTACAAAACATAAAATTATTCCTCATTTGAGAGCTTTGATTTCACATTTATTATTCTTTTTGATGAGCACCTTACTAAAGTGGGAATTATTTATTAATTTCTTTTTTAAATTCAAGGCGCAGAGAAGGTTATTGTGATATTGTAATATTCATCAAGATTTGAATATTTTTGTACTTTGTTTATAGTAAGACTTCATCGTTGCATACGGGAATTAGCAAAATTTCGCCACGTCTGTCTGTCTGTCCGCTAAGCTCAGAGACCGTTAGTATTAGAAAGCTGTAATTTGGCATGAACTACATATCAGCCGCGGGTTCACGGTGTATGCAGGCCGCTGCCAACCGAAGCAACTGGAGGTCTATGGGGGAGGCCTATGTCCAACAGGGGACGTCCTACGGCTGAGATGATGATGATGATGATGGTGACATAGTCACGCCTACGAAGTGGTAAAAAGAAATTTTGGGTACCTCCCATAGACGTTAAGTGGGTGTGATCTTTTTTCTCGACTAACCCTATGGTGTGGCGTTGTATCGTTGGATAGAACTTTTAAAACCATTGGGGGTGTTGCTAAGACGATTTTTCTATTTAGTGATCTGTTTGTGAAATATTCAACTCCCCCCGACCCCCTCTGAAATCTAAATTGTTGGGTGGAAAAAATTTAAAAAGTTCAGAAATAAATTTATTTTATTTATAATTTTTTGTAGTAAATGTATCAAATTTACAAGGAAAATTACAGCGGCTAAAATTGTATTAGTAGTTTAAGACAAAATAGCAGCCTAAGGTGGGAAAAACATACCTAAGCTTGGAAGATTTCGTACACAATACGAAATCCTTAGAAGAATATTATTCGTTTTTTTCGTAATGGCTACGGAACTCTATTCTGAGCGTGTCCGACATGCTCTTGGTCGGGTTTTTTGTTCCGCTTTTTTACCCCAGACGCAAAAAGATGTTATTAGTTTGACCGCTACGTGTGTCTAGTCTGTCTGTGGCACCGTTAGCTCTTAAGCGGGTAGACCGATTGGAATGAGGTTTTTTTCATTTGAAAGCAGGTTTTCTAGCGGTCGTTCTTAGACGTGTTTCATCAAAATCGGTGCAGCCGTTTTTGAGACACTGTACTTTGAAGTCGGGGGTTTTTCAATTTTACTAAAACACGTTCATTGTGGCGTCAGTTCAGTCTATCACTTTGTTCTGTCATTCACATCGATTTGACGAACATAATAGCCGTTTCAGACAATCTAACGGTCCGGCAGACCGAGAGAGATGCAGCCATCTGTTAGAATGGGATATCCATAACACCATCTTACTCTAACAGACAGTTGTGTCCCTCTCGGTCCACCGGACCGTTCGATCGCTGTCACGGCTTTAATTAAAAAAATTTGATTTTCATCAGTCTGGAGTCCAGATTCTGGACTCTTCTGCACCTGTCGGTCAGTCTAAAAGGGTTACACGATAATTCTGCCGCCATTCAGACGAGAATGATGGTCAGAGCTGACGTCAGCAGGGCTACTCCGAAACACGAAACTCGGAAGTTCGTCTCATGCGGCCCCTCTGACACTTATACTATTTAATACGAGAGCGAGAGGGACCGCACAACACGAACTTCGAGTTTCAGAAGCCCTGCAGAAGAAGCGTGTATGTAACCGATGTCTATTGAAATTTTCAATCCAAATCGCTGTTACGCACGAAAACATCTTGCATGATATAATTTGCAATATGTCAAAGCAAATAGGTCTTTATTCCTATACAATTAACCTCTCATTCGTGAAAATCAGTTAATTAACTCTCGGTTAATATTCAAAGGGAAACGTGACGTTTGATTACGAACTGTAGTATTCAAACAAATAATTATGCGATAAACAAGAGCAATAGAACAACAGAATCAAACGGACGGATAACTTTAATAAAACACGCACCAGATTTGTCAAAGAGCTTTGCATATAAACTATAAGAAAGAAAGAAATAATTTATTCGTGACACAAAGTGGCGTAGCAAAACAAAAAAAAAAAGATATTAAAAGGTACGAAATTAGTTATGTCACGAAATATCCAAAAATCATGTCGATCTGTCGCTCCATTTCAACGTGAACGACGGATAAACATACGCACTTTCGCTTTTATTATATTAAGTATGGATAAAGAACGTATGTGATTGTTAGAGCTGTTTTCGACGTATCTGATATAAACACATATAGGTACAAAAATCGTTCGTTTAAAGATAAGTATGTGATGCCTTGTTGATTTGTATATGTACAAGAAACTCTAGTGTTATTATATTCCTCCACGAAGACAAAAGACGAACATATTCATTCACTAAATGCATTTTTTCTTTACGAATTTCTTTATATCCAAAGTTTGATGATATAAAGAACTCCTCACTTTACTCGTCACTAAAAAAGTTTAATACTCTTTCTAGTTTATAGCCTTTCTCGCTCCCGCACCATTATTTTTAAAGTTATTAGTCGTGAGCCAAGACTTTCAGACGGTCGTCAATTTTTTTCTGCATTATATGTGCTGATTGCAGAACCAGTAAATCATGAGCGGGACCAAAATTCTTTTTGATTCCTGGTCCATTATATTATATACACGAGGTGGTTAGCCACCCGAGCTTTAGCGAGGTTGATTTATCCGAGGGTTTATATTATTTATTTATTTATCGTATGGCGATTACACACTGGTTAAAACATTATCAAAAATTAATACAATAACTTAAAAATAACAATTTCGCAGGAGATACAACTATGCATATTGACTTTTAGTCTCGAGGTAAAAACTATATTTTTCACTTCGATTGCAAGAAAAATCTATATATTTTTATCGTTTATGATTTACGCTCTATAACCATTTAAAAATTTTTGCGGTACTTAATTATTTTTTCCCAACCAGTCACAGACATAACAAAATCGCATCGACGGAATGGTCTATACATAAACTGGAATAAATAGAATGGCGCCACCTTCTATGCGGAAAAAGCATAGAACTAAGACCACGTAGAATAGGAACGTAACATTTTCGTAATGAAAATGGTCCACACACAATCTTATTTTATGCCAAAAACTAAGTAAGTACTGACTGTTTGAGTTTATCCAAGTTACTCGAAGAAAATTAAAAAAAAAATTACATTTAGGTACTCCCGAGGGACTAAAGTCCTCACTTTACTCCCGCCTCGTAAGGCTATACATATTGACCTACATTTAGAGCATGAGAAATGAAAAGGACGTTTTACAATGTCCTTGACAAATTTTAAGAAAAGTTTTATTTATTCGAATAATCTTCCAAAACATATTTTCTGATTACTTTTCTCGAAATATTTGGGATTAAAAATATTTTAAGTGGTCATTTCATTTGTTGCTTTTTTATAAACAACTTAATATAGGTATAAGTGAAAAAACAAGTAGATGTGTCACCTGATAGAAAGCGATCACCGCCACCCATGGACATCCATAACTTTAACGGAATCGTTACCGGCCATTTGGAAAAGGAGTTGGGTGCTTTACTTTCTTTCTTCTCATTTGTAAGTACGTAAACTATATGTCATCATCATCATCATCATGTCAGCCGAAAGACGTCCACTGCTGGACATAGGCCTCCCCAAGGCTCTCCACTCAGACCGGTCTTGTGCTTTTCGCATCCACCGCGATCCCGCGATCTTAGCCAGGTCGTCGCTCCATCTTGTTGGAGGCCTACCGACAGCTCGTCTCCCGGTACGCGGACGCCATTCGATAACCTTCTGACCCCATCGGCCATCAGTTCTGCGTGCAATGTGCCCCGCCCACTGCCACTTCAGTTTCGCAATTCCTCGTGCTATGTCAGTAACCTTAGTTCTACTGCGAATATCATCATTTCTGATTCTATCCCGCAGAGAAACCCCGAGCATAGCCCTCTCCATAGCCCTTTGAGTGACTCTGAGCTTCCTTATGAGGCCCATCGTTACACGTCTCAGATCCATATGTCATCACTGGCAACACACACTGGTCAAAGACTTTTGACTTCAAACACTGCGGTAATTTGTGCTATACTATATAACTATATGCGCGCGACAAAAATCCGCAATTTTTAATTTCTTTTCTAACAATAACTTCAACACCTGTTCTAACTAGTTCTAAGAACAACGTAAATATTAGTCTAAAGCTAAGTTCCGCACTAACTTTTATTGGTCTCACACTAACGAGCCACTCTTCCTGTCTAGCCGGACAAATGACTCGACAAATATACCTTTTTAGGGTTCTGTAAAACTAAGTGGAACCTCAGAGCGAAGAACCTCATTTAAGGGCTTGCGATCCCAACGTTTTTATGACTAGACTTAAGAACTTCTTGTTCGAAGTGGGAGGTTGCAAGAGTCAAAGGTGTTGATAGGTGAAAAACTTTAATATTTAAATGATGTTTCATGCAGGTAGTTGTTATAATATGTCGATATAAACCACAGATAAAGATTACACTAGATAACGCAAACACCTCAATCTGTATAAAAACCAGCCGTGTCACTTCTTTATATCTACTGTGACGTCTCAAAGCGAATTAGCGATGTGAATTTCCCGTTGTCACCGCTCGCCCGCGCCGTGGGGCTCGAGTCAGTCACTAGTCATGATTAGTCAGTTAGCGGTCAGTCATTGTATGGGGCCAACCCCGACGTTTGGTCGGGGTTCGGACACGCGAAGTAGATGCATTTGCGTAATCTAGTGTAATCTATATCTGTGGTATAAACATATGGCTACGGAACCCTAAAAATGAGACAGTTGCTCGAATAACCCAATAATAAAGCAGAATAACACTACGCAGTGTCCGTCCGGATCGCTACCACGCTACCAACATAATTTAAGGTTAAACAAACTTACCTGAAGTGAAGTTTGACCATAATTATACGAGACGTTACATCCGAAAAGATTTATTGTCACTCTGTAGTTCACTCTCAATGTATCAGGCATTGCACATTAGTTTAAAGCTAGAAAATAGAATAAAAAAGTACTTAAATGACTATCTTCCCCCACTCCTGCCATACTGTTACCCGGCTCTTGCGCCAGAGTTCGTGTCATTGTTTTTAGAGATACCTAAGTGCTATTTTTCGACAGTTTTGGGTAAAGTTTTTGAGGTTCGAAAAAAAAATTTTCAGGGCAGGGCGGGTGATAAATCTTTTCGGATGTAACGTCTCGTATAATTATGGTCAAACTTCACTTCAGGTAAGTTTGTTTAACCTTAAATTATACTACGACGTTACATCCTCAAGATTTATTGTCACTCTGTAGATGTTTAGCGCCGAGCAAAAGTAGCCACTTAGGGAAAGCAGTAAGACTAAAATAAAGAAATAAAATAATATAAATGTGTAATCAAATTTGTATTCTCAAAGTATCTTTTTCGTATTAAAAAAAAAACTAATACTAGGTATGTACTAATCACACTATAGTAAGTATCTATACATATAATAAAGCTGAAGAGGGTCGAAAGTCTGTACATGGAAGATATTTGAAAAAAAGTTAGCTGGGGATACTTAGAATCGATAACAGAACACGTTCCAATAGTTTTTAGAATTTTTGTCTGTTTGTCTGTTTATCTGTTTGTCTGTTTATCTGTTTATCTGTTTGTCGTTTTTTTGTACGGGCATCACGTGAGAACGGCTGAACGGATTTTGGTGCAAACTTTACTAATCTGTCGAGAAAATCCCCGGCCAAATTATAGGCTATCAAAATTCAACCCTTACACTATAAAAATTCAACCCTAAAAGGGAAGGTCGATTGAGTTTGCACCTTCAAGTTTTCAAATATGTACGTGCTATGATTATCGAGTACCCCGCTATACTAACAGATGGCGCTGAAATTAATAACGTTGTGACATGATTAAATCGCTGAGTAAGGATTTTGCCAAATTAAGAAATTTAAAAGAGGGGGTACGGATATCAAAAAATTTAATTGAATATTTTAAATGATAATGAACAAAATTAAACGATATTAAATTAATTGCCACACATTGCAGTGTCATCTTTTGGAGAACTGAGTAAACATTAAGTAATGAAGAATAAATGGGTTTACATAGTTACTACATAATGTAATATCGACACATATAATTGCATAATTATTTAATATTATTTTATTACGATATAAAACAAAATTATGAATTCACTATGTCATGAATTATACCTAATCGTAATTATATCATATATTTTAAGCACTTAATAATGGCTCTGGAGGGTGGGTATTTTGAAAAAATCTTTGTCATTTGCGGAGTAAATGTCAAACGATTTGGGGCTCGCCTTTAAGTATGTAAAATTGTATTCCTTGAGTATTATGATACATATTATGGGCATTTCAATCTACCGGTTTACTATTATTTCGGCGAAAATTATTTAGCAAATTATTAGCTCCCAAACTATTTATCCCATATTTTTATTTAGGCGAAATGTTATTTCCCAACTCAACATTTCGCACTGATATCATTTCCCAACTAATCATTTGATAAATTATTATTATGCAAATTATTACCTGGGATTTTTTTAAGATGTCATTAATATTTTGGTCAAAATGTATTGATTGGCATACCTTAACTTAGCAACATGTTGAATCTCATTAGACCTACTTTCCTACTGACAGGTTATACTGGCTGCTATAAAAAAACCTAACATCGAAGGCTAAGGTGGGAGCTACGCTCCGCTCCGCTTCGCTCCCGCCTTAGCCTTCTGAACATAAACTATCCAAGTCGCTTCTGCTCCGAACCGACTTGCTCGCTCGCTTCGCTCGCTCGCACAAATTTTGAGCTGATACTTTGTAACATAAAAATTGGTAAAATGTTATTTACTTAACAATTTGTTATTTGTCTAAGCCAATCATTTGCTACATAATTATTTGCCACATAAAAGTGTGACGAAGTAAAATTTTGCAATATAAAAATGTTGCGAAATAAGAAAAATGCGAAGTATAGTTATGCCAACGATTGGTTTTCCAAATGAAACTTCGGCGAAAGATTGGTTGCTTATTGTTGCTAAGTGAAATTTGGCGAAACATATTTCGCCGAAAAGGCAGTACACTCAATCTACTGCTATACCCTGAGTTTATCTCTCCGATTTCAACAAATTTTGGGATGTAGACTCAGTCCATGATTCTGAGCTGTAAAACAGGGTCTTCAGATGTGAATGTGAAACTTAGTGAACAGGTTTTTCAGTTGATATTTATCCGCAGTTTGAAAAAAGTTTTCGAAAATCCTTATGAATCGGAAAATGTGGAACATTGAAGTTTGTGAGAAAATCTGATGAGGTACTCTCGACCCAACTGTATCGTAACCCACTGTGAAGCCTTTTCGTGGAAAAAGTCATAGTGACATCGCATTGTTTTACAAGGGAATTTATTATGACTCTTTGATAAAATTCAACTTTGCGTCCGGACTCAAAGGTTTACAATACAATACAATACAAATGCTCTTTATTGTACACCAGAAACTACACAACTTTGTTGTTTACTAATGTTTCGGCGAAAAACGTTTGGCAACCTGGTTCATTTGACCACTTTTCATTTCCCAACTGTTTAATATTTCTGAATTTCTGAAACTGTAAATATTTCATGATTTTTATAAAAGTAATCTACACGATGGCCCTGAAATAAATCCTGAAATATTTACAGTTGTGTAGTATGTAGAGTTGCGAAATGAAAAGTTGCGAAAAGGCAGTACCCGGAACTCAAATGGTTCGACCTTTGGGTTCGACTAAAGCACAGAGAACATAATACTAAAGGTTCCCCTGTACTATGGAGTATTTTGTAAATATCGAAATCCACGCAGACGAAGTCGCGGGCAAAAGCTAGTATAATTATATGATCATTGTTTTAATCACTATTACAAACAGCCTCTGCAAAAATATTGCTATCTTCTTCAATTATAGGCCTATTATAAAACTTTGCGAATATCAGGGAGTTCTTAGACCAGCCAGCTGACTTTTTGATAAGATCTATCGATACCCCTTTTCTACTGGCTGCTGAGGTAGAAGCATGGCGACAGCTGTAAGCTGAAAAAATGGAAGTATCTATTCCACTTGCGGCCAGTACTGATTTTATCCAGCGGCTAATGGTAGAGGAACTCGCATTATGGACTGGATTTTTTGTTGTTAAAATCAACTTGTCTGTCTTCGTTAAATGCCTAACTTGGGTGGTTTTTTCCATATATGCAATTAGGCATTTGGCGGGACATATCTCAACCTTGTGAGGGAAAAATGGTATAATTAGTCGGGGCATAGAACGGCCTGGAGCTGAAGTTTTGATAAGATCAGTGATTACAATTTCAATGTTCTTTGCATTTACCTTGATATTCGACAAGCTAATAAGGGCTAGCGTCTGCATGCGTTGTCCTGTAGACAACGCAAGCAGAGCCACCAACTTTTTTGTAAGTTTATCTATAGGCAGGCCTTCATAAGGATACCAATTACTGACTTGGTCTAAAACTAGATTAGGGTCCCAGGTTGACTGGTATTTTGGTAACGCAGGTTTTATTTTAAACACACCTTTTAGGAACCTAGACACCCTTTCGTCTTCGCTGAGCTTTTTGCCCAATATCAAGGAAAGTGCAGAACGAATAGTATTTAACGTGGAGTAGCTTGCTCCCGCATTGTATTCGGCCGTAAAAAACGCAAGTATATCAGGAATATTGGTGGAGTAAATATTTATGTTGTTTTTTGAACAAAACGTCCACCACTTTTTGTAACCACTATTATACTGACTTAAAGAGTTTTTTGATAAAGATGATATTAGAATATCGATTGTGTCTAGGTTTAGGTTCTGTCTTCTAAATGCTTCCCGGATAATAGTGATGCCACCAGGGAAAGACGACTCCAGAGAGGGTGTCTCTTCCTGAAAGGAGAAAGAAGCAGCTCAGGCTCGGGACTGAAGTGTAACGGTTTATGTTTGGAGAGCTTCATGAAAATTGGGTACCAAGGCTGGCTGGGCCAATCGGGAACGACCATTATACCTGTAGCTTTTTCGTTTATGATTTTCCTCAGACTTTTAAGAATGAGCGAGAAAGGCGGAAAAGCATAAAAGAAATAGTTAGCCCAGTTCTGCGTAAATGCATCAATATCAAATGCCTCTGGATCGCGTTTCCACGAAATGTATTTGAGGCATTTGTTGTTTAATCTGGAGGCGAACAGGTCAATTTCAGGAAATCCAAAGGAAAAGGTAATTTTTTGAAATGCTACCGGAGATAAGCTCCATTCGGTATCAATATTGCGACGACGAGATTCTTCGTCTGCCTCAACATTGTCTTTGGATTTAATATACGATGCATATATATATAACTGTCGTGACTCACACCACTGCCATATTTTTCGTGTGATATTATTAAGATGAGTATACTGTACTCCGCCAAATTTGTTTATATATGATATGGCCGTGGTGTTGTCAATGCGCAGTAATATTTCTACGTTATTAAGATTCCGAGCAAAGCATTTTAATCCATTAAAAGCTGCAAGTAGCTCGAGGAAATTTATGTGCCTTTTAACTTCTTGTGGGCTCCAAAAACCTCCGGTTCTTTCCCCGTTACAATATGCTCCCCAGCCTGTCAAGGACGCGTCTGAGAAAATTTCTAGGATAAATTTTCCTTCTCGAATTTGATTGTGTGACGTTAAAATGTTATTTTCCCACCATGAAAAGTCAGGATTAAGGTGAGCACCGACATTAATAAGGCTATCGTAATTGTCTCCCGATTTTTGCAAGGCAAGGAACTTGTCACGCTCTAAGGGCTTGGTGTAAACCCACCCGTAAGCGATCGCTGGACAGGCTGAGCATAATTGACCCAAAAGCTTGGCGAAATCACGTATGGTGATTGATTTCTTATTGCGAGTATATCTTAGGCAGTCTAAATTTTTTTGACGTTTCTTATTTGGTAAGCCTAGACGCATATTAACAGAGTCCAACTCAAAACCGAGGTAAGTCTGAACTTGACTAGGTATTAATTTACTTTTAGTATGGTTTATGACAAAACCTAGGTTTTTTAATATATTAACGGTTTCTGTAACACAAGTAAGACATTCATTATAAGTGCCACCTAAACATATTACGTCATCTAGGTAAATAGCTAGTAGAGCTTGTCTAAGCTAAGATGACGCGCCCCTCCACTGAATCAGTTGATTTAAATGTGTGCGTGCAAATATTAATGACGACTCTTCATCTGTTTGCGAGCATCGACTATTCCGGGAACTTACGATCACTAAGCAAACATGTCGATTGACAAATCGCAGGAAAAATCCGATAATGCTCAATGTACGGAGCAGCGCTGTCACTTGTATGAAACCAAGATGTCCGCTCTGTCGTGCGTTGACATCAATTATGACAAGTTGGACAACAAATCCGACGATAACCACTTCTCACCAAGGTACGGCACGCAAAAAACATACTAAAATAAAATAAATTAAATTAATATGTACCTATGTTCAAACATTTTAACAAATAGGCTTAGATACAAATAAGTACACGTAAAAAATGATGCAAGATGACATCAGTCATTGACTTTAACCAAATGTAATGAAGCATTTTTATAAAACGTATGTAAATTTATTTGCATAAAAGGATCTTAACAAGATGTGTCATATGCATTAGGTATTTAATTACACAATAAATCAAAAAAGCAGAAATACAAACTAAATTAAAAACTAAAAAATAAAAGTACACGTAAATAGATACAAATAAATACGCGTACATAAATAAGTGTCTCGGCGTGTGTGACTCGTCGAACTACTGAGGGCCTACTCCGAAATTCGAAAATTTCGTATCGTACCGGAACGACACGAACTTCGATTTTCGAATTTCAGAGTGGCCTTGTTATTTCGGAGTTAGACACGTTAGTACTATTATATATTCTGTGATGAAATATTGTTTTTCTGTCAACATGCCGACATGTTTGATTGTTTTTTTAGTTGACATGCTGACGGTAGTTTCGCGATCTAAATATACGTGCTCCTATCTCTGAGTCTAACGGGGAACTGAATGACAATTGAATGACCAATAACGATGACATTTATGCGTGTATGTCGTCGGTATTTAAAAATTGCGCATGTGCGTAAATGCGGTGGTGGGGCGCGTCATCTTAAATTAGACAAGCTCTACATAGCCCTTACTTCTTAGGATTGCCATTACTGGTTTTAGTAATTTTGTGAAAATATATGGTGCCAAGGAGAGGCCGAAAGGTAAACACTGAAATTCAAGGGTATTTCCCTGAAATTTGAATCTGAGAAACTTTTTACTTTTATTATTGATTGGTATCAAAAAATATGCGTCTTTTTAGGTCTATAGTAGACATAAAACAGTTTTTTGTCATAAGCTTTGTGACCGTTCGTATATCTTCCATTTTGAAATGTTGATGCGTAATGTGTTTATTTAGGTTTTTAAGGTTAAGTATGAAACGATTAGAGCCATCGGGTTTTGGAGTGAGAAAGATGCTAGATAGAAACTGACCAGGCGTATCTTTACATTTCATTAATGCGCCTAGGTCCTTTAATTTTTTAATCTCGCAATTTATTTGCTCAATTTCGAGAAAATTAAAATTGTTATTTTCCGGAAAAACATTTTGTATGACTGGGCTATTGAAAGGTATGACAAGTCCTTTCACATAGCTTAAGACTACCTGATCATATGTAATATTGCACCATTCTTTATAGAAATATTTAAGCCTACCCGCATGGGGTACATTTACCTCTGTTAGGTTTTTGGGGTCTTGTTGGGCGGCTTGCGCGTCGACTGGGCTTGACGATCGGGAACTGGCTGGCGATACCGGTTCTGTTGGTGAGGGTAGCGTGGTTTCGGCCCACCCTGTCGCGGTGCTCGTTGAAAATGAGGATATTGGTAGTATGTTCGGGGTGGGCCCCTCCAGTTTCCCTGGTTGGGATATTTCCTAGATGTAGATGCAGTAGCGTTAGCATCTTTACGCTTCACTTGTAGCCCAGACGTTTCCGCTGTTTTTGTGGCTTTTATTTTTTCGCCTAGGTTTTCGCCAAACAGGTAGGTATCCCTTTTTACGTCTGATATTATGTTGACAAATTTTTTGTCAAGAGTTGCAGTTATGAGTTTCCTTCTCCTGGTGGTCTGATCATGATGAAGGTCAAGGAAAATTTGACTAGCTTCGGAAACTTTCTTGAGTATTTCAACTTTATCCAAGTTTTCTTTGATTATCGCTGAAGCTAGATTTGTGAGCTCAGAGATCCCAAGGCCAAGTTGGTTTTGCTCTTTTTCCAACAATTTGTCGCGATATCGGACTGATTCGTTAAGCACCGATACAATCTCAGGATTTAAAGTAGGGGCTTTAGCTAAACGAACGTTATCTGGTATCAGGTGTTTTTCAGGCAGTTTCTGCTTTATGTCTTTCTCTAGGCCATCAACGAGTACCCGGCCCCAACGTTTAGAGATTTCATCAGGTATTTTTGGCCCATATATTTCCTCTTTTCCCTTGGGGTCTCCAAGGGCCTCTAATATATCAGACGGCAAGGTTGGTGATGTATCGGTCTTGGTGCTGACGCCCGCGTCAGCTGATGTCTGCTCGTTGACGTTACTGGGTGCGTCAGAATTAAGAGCCGTGCTCACTATCGGTGCAGGTTGCATGATTACCGATTTGGGTGTTGCATCGGGAATTGAGTGTTCCGAATCAGACAATGGTATTAGGGGTACTTCATCTTCACTACCTTGTGGGTAATCGTGCGATTCTGGATAGTATCGATCATAATCATTGTATTCTGTAAAGACGATAAAATAATATTTTAAGTCTCTGAACATAGGCTCGCTATGTCGCTGGACTAGCTTTTGAGTCACTGGGTATAGGCTCGCTATATCGCTGGACTGAGAATTTTGAGTCACTGGGCATAGGCACGCTATGACGCTGGACTGTTAGTTGGCATAAAGTAGGTTTAGGATAGCTTAAGTAATCTTTTAACACTTTCAGCTAGTTTATGTTATTTATTGACACCCGTGTTATCCAACGAGAAAAGAAAAAACTAGTATAGGTTTATTAGGTAGATTAATAGATAAGATATTCCGAAGTAACCACTCGGCTTGGTATAAAGAAAGAAAGAAGAAAAAAAGATCTGTTTTTTCGTTCTAGTTTAGATCGTTTTTTTTTTTTTTTTTTTTTGTGGGTAGATTCTATTCATCGCGCATTCCACGATATATTTTTCTCACCATGATAATTAATCGTATGTATGATAGTTTTATAAGATAGTATAATAAGTTAGATATTAGATATTGTTTTAGGACAATATTTAGTAAGAAGAATTACAAAGACAAAGAAAGGTACTAACCTTCGCCTGTCGCCGAATCAGATGATGAATAACGGTTGAGTCGATCTTCTAGTCGCCTAATTTTTTCTCTTAAATGTCGATTTTTATCCTTTCGTTTACGTTTTCCCATTTTATCTACGTTGTGCGATACAAAGAAGGATACGAAATAATTTTAGTCGTGAGATGTTGCAATGCCCGCACAAAGAAAGAGAATGACACGAACTCTGGCGCAAGAGCCGGGTAACAGTATGGCAGGAGTGGGGGAAGATAGTCATTTAAGTACTTTTTTATTCTATTTTCTAGCTTTAAACTAATGTGCAATGCCTGATACATTGAGAGTGAACTACAGAGTGACAATAAATCTTGAGGATGTAACGTCGTAGTATAATAGATACTCGTTAATCCTGCCGCCAAGCAGCAGTACTTGTACTGTTGTTCCGGTGAGGAGAGTAAGATAGCCGGTAGAGGTATTTCATCTTAGCCCTCTATCTTGGTAACGCACATGCGATCCCTCTGGTGTTGCGGTTGTCCATGGATATTGCAGTGATCACTTACGTTCAGGTGACCCACTTGTTCGTTTACCTTCATTTGGCATTAAAAAGAACACTGCCAAATTACGAACAGTGGTAAGTGGCTCGACAACCCCGTGTTCGCGACTGTACATTGGGGCAGGAAAACCTTCGTCAGTTATTAAATTGATTCCTTTACAAAGTCATAGAATCTTAGTACGTTTTGAAACCAAAGTACTAAGTAGACAAGTGCGTATCAAATTATACTTACTTGACATGATAACAAGGGTCAAAATAGTATACACCTCTAACATATATCTAGTTTCATATCAATACAAAACCTTTTTAATAAACAACTTCGTAAAAGTTTCAATCAAATAATGTTCTATTTAATTGTCAGGGCCAAGGTGTAGTTTTTTTTTTTATTCGACTGAAAGGAAAACGAGCAAGTGAGTCTCCTGGTGGTAAGAGATCACCACTGCCCATAAACATCTGCAACACCAAGGGTATTGCAGTTGCGTTGCCAACCTAGAGGCCTAAGATGGGATGCCTCAAGTGCCAGTAATTTCACCGACTGTCTTACTCTCCATGCCGAAACACAACAGTGCAAGCACTGCTGTTTCACGACAGGATTAGCGAGCAAGATGGTGGTAGCAATCCGGGCGGACCTTGCACAAGGTCCTACCACCTGCAAACGAAAAGTTGCTATGGAAAGAAAAAAATTGCTATGGTCACCTAAGGCCTTATTGCCTAACGTTTCTAACGAAGACAGAGCTGGCAACCCTGGCCACGCTCAAACGTCAAAATCGACACAGCTGTTTTAAATTAATTAATTAATTATAATATTTAGTGTAATAAGCAATAAAAACATAAAAAACCGTGTAATATTTAACAATAAGTGTTCGCGTAAAAAAGTATAATCGTACAACCTGTACCTACATCGCGAAGTAAAATCTCGGCGGCGGAGTAACGTCAGTGCAACGGACAAAGTTCAAATATGCGACGTTAAAAAGGGAAGTATTGTCTTCTATAAACCTAAATAAATAACATTAGGGTGTTAAATACTTATGAAATTAAATGCTTAAATTTATTAGCTCCTGATTAGTGTACGCATTGTTGAAAATCTGACAGTAATTTCTAACCTCGTACCTACTTCTGTTACGAACCGGTCAGCTGTTCACGCTAGCTATAAATACTGTCTTTATTACCTCTTTTCCACTGTTTCTTCATACAACTAGGATACTTCGTACTACCTGGTCTTGCTTACGTTCTCTCTTGTTCTCCTCACAACTACTTCGTATCTCACTTATTAACCACCTCACTTCACTGCTTTTTATGCTTGGTATATAGTTGCGTTGCGGTTAGTTTCAGGTGCGGTGGAGTCACTGTGGGTTACCTGAGCTCAAAATGTCCAGCTCAGTGTTGACTCGCAAGGCCACTGCACGTGAACTCGATATCAAACTGAACGCAGCCCTTAAAGAACTCAAGCAGTCTAAGGCGACGTGTGAGCAGCTACTTCGGGAATGTGACGATAGCGAATACGAGGTGCAGCAGATAGTGTCAAAGAACACCGAACTCAAACGCGAACTAGCCGACCTGGATGTGATGTACACGGATGTTGAAGAACAACGCGACCGACTGCTGGAGACAGTTTCCAAATTACAACAGTGCTGTGACGTTCACGAGCAAACACTTCAACGAGTAGATGAGCTTGAGTATGAGCTCGCCGCCTCCCACGAATTTGTTCGCCAACTACAGGAACAGATTGAACGCCAAGAAGCCGAGAACACCCAACGGCTATATGACGAAATAATGCCAGCACCAAACGTCTCCTCAACACGACCGGTAATAGGTTCTTCCAGGTCACCGGTTGTAATAGATTTGACCAAGGACACTTCTTTTGAGTCTAGACCAGTGCATTTTCATAGTCATAATAAATTTAAAAAATATCTCAAGTTAAACAGGTTCATTGAAGAAGTTGATGCTACAAAATTTTTAGGTATTACAGTGGATCGACATTGCAATTGGAAATCTCATGTCGAAAATGTTTGTGCTAAATTAGAAAGATTCACATTTGCTTTAAGACGTTTAAAACGTATAGCTGGTGGAAATGCTGCTTTGACAGCTTATCATGGTTATGTGAATTCAATATTAAGGTATGGTCTGATCATTTGGGGTAACTCATCTGACATTAAAAAAGCCTTCATATGTCAAAAAAAATGTGTGCGAGCCGTAATTGGAGTAGGACCTTTAGAACCATGTAGACCCTTGTACAAAGAACTGAATATACTAACTCTGACAGGGCAGTATGTATTAGAGATTGGCTTATTTGTAAGGTCACACCCAGATTTTTATAATAAAGTGTTAGTGAATCCTAGGCTCAGGACCAGAGATTTTGCAAAACTAGCCAAACCATCACAAAAAAGCGCACTGTATAGCAAAAATTGTTACGCAAGGTCAATTAAAATATATAATCAGATACCGTTAATAATTAGACAAATCACGACATTAACAAAATTTAGAAAAGAATTAATAAAATGGTTAAGAGACAAATGTTTTTACAGTGTAAAGGATTTTTTAGAACATAACAATAATAACTAGGAAATAATTGGTATTGCTTTCCTCGATTATATGATATTTTATTATGACATGAAAATATTTATTGAAATTAGTAATATATATTATTGTAATCATTTTTATTAATTCTTTGACATGCGTCTGTAATTTTAGCTTCACATTTAGTTTAAGGACGATAAATTTTGCATGCTTTAAAATAGCTAAGTGTGTGTTCTATACTAATAACTAACATCAATTTTAATCCCACGCTTAATGCAAATAAATTCAATTTCATTTCATTTCATTTCATTTAATTTCATTTCATTTCATAAGAAGATCAAAAAGACTATATAAACATCATCTCAGTGTTCATAAAAATACAATTTTATATAAAAATCGTGTAAGTATCTTAAACGAGCTAAAAACATGTAATGAAAAATTACAACACAGTAGGTACGCTTATGTCACAGACACGTCCGGGCTGCGGGAAGAAATAAACCGATTAGAATGTTCCCTAAGGGACTTGACTAGCAAATACGAATTATGTCAAAATCAAATTAGTGAACACATTTTGGCCGCGACCGAGCTTGTTGATTTATGTACATTTAACGAAAAGCGCGTCAATTCTTTGTTAGCGCGCGACTGCGCATTGCAAACTGAACTACGTAATGATAATCAGTCCGTGTTACCCACGGAATAGAAAAAACTAGTGGAAATGACAAAAGCTTCAACTTGTATCGAAACCCGTGTCGCCGGAAATGCGCACAAGCGCATTGGATACACACTTTGAAATCTTGGCGCTTATTGGTCATTAGCTTCTATTCGAAAAAAGGTAATAACTACTGAGCCGGCAACATTAATTAGAACTTTAAATCGACGTTATACTTCTATATATCGCTGAGAGTCCATTGTGCAGCTACATAGCGCCACATCACCCTGAGTAGCGGAACTAATTTGACAAAATGTCATGATTGTCAAGTTAGTTTCGCTATTTACCAATAGGTGGCAAATTTTTTAAACGCTGTTTTTGACATGTCTCTTCTTTAATTACTAAAGTGAAGGGCGCAGCACACCTACGGTGATATCGATATACCTACTTTATAGGTCAAAGATGAGAATAGGATTGACTATAAGTATTATGATTATAGGTACTGTACTGTTCCCAATAGGGGTAGACACTATATTTTTATTTATATACTTTTATCTAAGTATAATTACGGCCATCGTCTGTTTGTAGGAACCCTTAGTTGTATAATAATTTATAGTAGACCTAGGATCGAACCGAGTGAGAGGGCTATTTAGTAGAGTAACTACCTCTTTGAGAAAGCGTTGGTTATACATACAGGAAACTCAAAAGTTATTTCGTTTAGTATAAAAAATTATTATTGCTACTATCTATTTTTGATTATATTTCCACTTAATTAATATAAAAAGAGGTGATTTATGCCGTATAGGCCGGGCCCCTCCCCGCCCGGGCCTGTGGAGCTCGTCACCGTACTGGTCACTCCCCCACGGGCTGCCTCGGCACCTCGTGAGGGGATTGAATTAATGTCGTATGTCAATCACGTGCGTACCTCGTCTTCAAATGAATGAGTGGAGAACAAAATCATAGTCACTCCCGAGGCAGGCTTTGTTAATCCCTAACCTTTTCCTGAGTGACTATCCTATACACCTACGGTCTCCTCTTCCCCCCCCCATCCTCTAACAGACTAGCGTCAGGAAGAACAACTCGGAATCATGTTTGTGTTATTACGACGCGTTCCACAATTTGTGTCCACAACCAAGAGAGAAAGTCTCCTTCCCCCCACATGCCCCACAAGGACTCCCAACGCCACTATTAGTCGTTAGACCTTGTTTAACCGCAACCCCACTTTAGCCCTATTGCCAAGTGAGTAGTAAACAACCCCATCGGACAGAGTCCGTATTGCCGGGTGGTTAGTCCGACAAAGAGGATGCAACGTTCAGCGGCCAGAGGTGGAATTGACCCCTGGTGACCACATGTATCTGAAGACCCTCGGTCCCCAAACACAATTTTGAATAATCTACAGACTCCATTGTGAAACATCGATCATAATGGTTTGTGGAGTCTGTAAGGGTACTTTGTACAGTATCCATGCGCGCAATACCGACCATTAATACCCAGCCAGCTAGATTAGTACTCGTATCTGTGGCACACTAGTTCCATTCGCTCCACCAGCTGGATACAATAGTAAGTATAGAATTGTATAGCTATCCTTCCCGAGCTATCTGGGTTTCTATTAAAATCATTAGAATGGTGATAAAATTAAGTAATCAGGTTTAGTATAGATATTTGTAGAGACCGTGATACACCCCGGTTCTAGGTCCAAATAGCTTATTTGTAAAGTTAGGCCAAATACGCAGGGCAATTTGGAAGAAACATTGAGGAAATATAAACAATTACACAATAAGCTGAAGTCAATTATTAATATCTCGTTTCCATTAACCTTGGAGTTTCTAGCATGTTATAATATATAAGCAATTTAATTTTACTAATGTATTACTCACTGTCTTAGATTTGTGCCACAAATATTTTAGTTCTTCGCTATAGTATCCACACACCGATGGTAACTTCAGTACCGTCAATAGTAATATAGTTTAAATCAATTGAAGATAATGTTCGTTAAGAATATTCAACAATTCAATGTCTTCGTAACACTCCGTAACGTCAGCAGAACAGAACAGTAATGACCCGTATTTGAATCAATTCGATCATTTGAATTTGACTTCTAAATTTCAAATATTTAAATTTAGGTCTTTTGAATTTAGACTGGTGTTATTTATTCTTTATATTTTGAATGTTTAAAATTTAGAACACGGATAAATTATTTATAAAATTATTGTATACGTTCGTATAGAACCAAAGACCGATTTGAAATGAGATCTCAGGAGTGTCGCGGTTCCATCTCGGTTTGAATTTATTAGACATTCTATCAAAATGTCATAGACATTATGTCTAAATGCTGGTCTTTCAAATTTATAACATTGTGACAACAAATGTCAGATTACATGGAAATCATAATATAATTATGACCAACTGTACTTTACTTCTATCTACAAATTGTATAATTAGCTCAAATCAGAGTACAATAACAGTGGTAGGATCCCGACATACTCCTCACTGTTCCGACGCTATTATGTCGTAACATCATTAACTACTGGGATAAGGGAAGGACTTAGCTAGGGACATCCAGGAACCGCCATCAGCACTCGGACCGCACGCCAATACTCCAATCACGTCCCGTTGCACATCACACCACACAGCCAGCCAGGATATCTCCATCACGTTGGACGTCGACGCCAGCATGAAATTAAATATTATTGTAGGAACCGCACAATTCAAAGCTTTATGTATTTTGGGGCGTATTAACCGCGGGGCAAGCTCGAGCAAATAATTATAAGCAATGTTTACTATTCCATCAAATCCCGAGTAATTTGTCTTTCGTTTTCATAATTTTTATATTTCAATAAAATCACATTTATTTAATTCAATTCAAATTCAACTTACACGCCATCAATCCAGGCTTGCGTATCTTCATAGTCTTCAACCAGTTCCTCCTCCTCTCGTCATGATGACAGCAACTGTCACTATCCTCCCCGTAGCCACTCAGTCCACTGAAACTCATAATATTAAAGGGCAAAAGCAATTGTAAATAACTCACGTCACCAGCACACACAGCCTTGCACTATTGGACACCTATTTACACTTCTATCACGACGATAAGACCTAGTAATCCATTCCTTATAACTCCGGGTGTTATGTTTTGTTCGGAGTTTAAAATCCTATACGTAGCGACCTTGCTATGCGAATATCCAACGACTGTCAAACTAGATTTTATTTAATTTTCACTGAAACCGTTTGTAACCTCCGTACTCCATTTTTAATTATTGGTTTTAAGTTAATATATGGATTTCTAGGCCTTTTCATTGCGTTATCAAAGAATTCACATTTTATTTTATTTAATTTTGGTTAGCACATCCTTCCTTTCATGACACTTGACAACCCAATCCTTTCTTCCTTTTTTTTTTTTTTTGACATTCTTGCTATCCACTTTCAAACAAAAATTTTTCCCAAAGAGGTTACTCATGATTAAAATAAATTCACAAAGTTTGATACACGAAGTGTGGGGTCAGTACAATCCCCCCCCTTAAATCTCTATTTCATTCTTTTAAATCGAGATTTAATTCTATACTTATCATATAATATTCATAAAGTTAATTTATTTTAAGCGCAATCACATTTCCACACCCTGTATATTTCGTCCATACCTCAGTTACACACACCCTGTATACTTAGCTCATCATCTATTCTGTCCCAACTCATAACACGTTAATTTCCCTGTCCCTAATGATCATTCATTCAACTGTCAGTAGCTATTCAATTACCTCACCCCCCATCTACCTCCCCCCCCCAAACTATACTTCCCTATAACTAACTTCTAATTACAATCAAACACCAAAATATTTTCAGTAACGTTTAATAATTCTACAAATCAATACATCCAATTTTATCCGCATTCTAAACCACCTTAATAATAATCTAAAATTATTACAATATTTTACAACTCAATATTGTTCTTGAAATTATTTATCCCTTTCACAACTATAAGCAAGTTCCCTATTCACATGTCAACACAAAACTGACAACAAGTCACTATAAACCTCTAATGTAAGACTTCCCACTAGACATAATATCGTGCCAAGTGTACAGCATTAAACAACCCCTTTTCTACTAGTGTTTCTGGGTGCACGAGTACATATACATTCTCATAGTACCTATCTGCAACTATATAGGGTCCATCGTATATCAATTCAAATTTCTTAATCCTTCCACTCAACGAGTCAGATTTATTTAGTCTACGGACTTTAACCAAGTCCCCTATTTGGTATTGAATCAAGTTGTGGTTCTTGTTGAATCTATCCTGACGTTTCTTACTAGCACTACGTAAATTTACCCTAACTTGTTCACGTATTTCATTAACGCTCTTATTTTTCGTAAAATTTATTAAAGATCGGTCTATTGAAAGTTGCGTCGAATTCCCACTAAGGACCTCATTAGGGGTGAAACCCGTACTCAAGTGGAGAGTATTATTGTACAACTCCTCAATCTTTTTCAACCAACATCCCCAGCTCCTATGTTGTTCATGACAATAAATTCTGAAAAACTTCCCTAACTGTTTATTCACCACTTCTGCAGTATTAGGTCTTGGGTTTCTAATAGAAGTATAGATTGTCTTAACACCAATATCGCGCAATCCTAATCTCCATACATCCCCTATAAATTGCCTCCCTCGATCTGTCATAACCTTCTTTGGTTTTATTGTTAATGCAAAATCTCGCATCCTAGACACCACTGCCCTTGCTGTTGCCGCCTTCAACCCATATAGTTTTATATATTTAGTGAAAGAATCTTGTATGACAAATATATACGAAATTCCTCCTCTCGATATCGGCAACGGCCCATAGAGGTCCGCCATCACTAAGTCACCTGGATTCTCGGATATAATTGACTTACAAGTACCTACATACTTAATATTGTCTATCTTTGACAATTGACAAAGATGACAACTCCTAACAAAATCTCTGATTGTTTCCCTCATCTTTAGCCAGTAGAATCTATCCTGTAAATATTTTATCATTTTATAAACTCCTAAGTGCCCCAATTCTAAGTGAACCTGCCTACATACTTCCGCCTGTAAAATTTCTGGTAAATACAATACTCTGTTTGGACTATCCAGCCTATTGAAATAAAGAATTCCATTCTCTGTGATACAACGGCTTGCTATCCGCGCTAACCGATCATTTACTCCCTCTAGTCCTGGATTCGACAGCCTATTTTTTATGCCCCTTATCACATTATCCCTATCTTGTAGTTGGGCCATTTCCCCTAATTTATCCTGTAATTCTTTATTTTCTTGCACTCCCATGTACATTATACTCGGATACCACAATTTCCCCTCCTGTATCTCCCCATCATTCGGAAATCTAGATAAAATGTCTACCCCTATGTTCTCCGTCCCCTTGACATGTTCTACAGTATAGTTAAATTGTTCTAAATATAATATCCACCTAGTGATCCGACTGTTGTATAACCTAATGTTCTTAACAAACACTAACGCCTTGTGATCTGTCCTAATAATTAACTCGGCTCCCCGCAAGTATGTCTCAAATTTCTTTATTCCATAAATTATGGCCCAAAACTCTTGCTCAGTAACAGTCCATCTTAATTCCGAACCCCTTAATGATCTACTACAAAAGCTTAAAATTCGTATTTCTCCTTTTTCATCGTACTGATACAATACCCCCGCAATACCTACTCCTGAACTATCAGTTTGCAAATAGTAAGGTTTACTCACGTCTGGATGAGACAAAAGGATGGTAGTCGAAAATTCTTGTTTCAAATTCCAAAACGCCTTATCTAACTCCTCATCCCAATACCAACTTTGCCCTTTCTTCAATAATTTCGTCAGGGGAACTATTAGACTACTATAATTTGGAATAAACCTCCGATAATAATTACATAAACCTAAGAATGCCCTAACATGTTTCACCTTTTTCGGGGTAGGGAACTTTTGAATTGACTCGACCTTAGCTGGGTCCGTTCGAATTCCCTCAGTAGATACAATGTGACCTAACATCTTAACTTCCTGACATGCAAATTTACACTTTTCTAAATTACATGTTAATCCCGCTCTTTCCAACCGTTCTAATACCAGATCTATTTGTTCCAAATGATCCTCCCACTGACCGTCGGTTAGTATAGCTAGATCATCTAAATAATTTACACAGAAACTTCTAACACTCGGACCTAATATTACATCCATAGCCCGGCTAAAACTTCCAACTGACGTTTTCAATCCCTGTGACAATACATTATACATATAAGACTTCCCATTAACAGTGAAACCTGTATACTGTCTACTTGTTTCTGAAATTGGGATTTGAAAATAAGCATTATTCAAATCTATAATAGTTATGTACTTAACCCCGTGAAATGCATTTAGAATATCTATCTGCATTGGAGGAGCCTCTGATTCCGCTACCATATATTTGTTAATTTCCCTGGCATCTAATAATATTCGAATAGTCCCATCAGTTTTGGAAGTAAATGTGAGTGGACTACTATACGGTGTTGAACCTCTCGAAATAATACCCATATCTACCATTTCCTGTAATTTATCTTCTACCTTGGATCGGTATGCATAAGGGATGGGATAAGACCGATTAATTCTCGGGACATGCTCATGCATACTAATGTGATGAGTATAACAATTTGCCCTACCAATTCGCTTGGTGAACACTATCCTATGGGCCTCTAAAATCTGCTTCAATGCTTTCCTCATGTCAACGGTCAACTCTATACCCGCTTTAATTCTGTCTAAAAAATCTACCTCGCATACTTCGTGGTTAGCCTCACCATCGTTTTCCAACTGTAATGACCTAATGGCTGCAATTCTTTGGTCTTCCTCAATGAAAGGCACGGTAATTCTTCCCCCCTTCATTTCCAAAATTAGTGATCTAGGATCTTGTAATGTAATAATAGCTTTGTATGACAACAGCCAGTCGAACCCTAAAATTACCGGTACAGTCAACCTAGGAATAACTAACAGTCCCGTATCGAAAATTACCTCTTGAATTTTTATTTCTATGGAACATAATTGTTGTATTTTTAAACTCTTCTGCCCTACCGCCCCTCTTATTTGTATAGGCTTTACCGGCAATGAGGGTAGTTGTACATCTCCTCTCGACTGTAACCATTCAAATAATTCCTCAGAAATACAACTAACTTCACTCCCCGTATCTATTAGACAACGTATTTTATTCCCTAAAATCTCTAACCAAATTTCAGCTTTGATTTTATGCCCTATTTCCTCAAAAGAAACCTCTTCATCAAATAACGACGCTGTGACAAAATTCTGCATGGGTTCTACTACTACCGGCCTACCTGCTAAGTTAAGAGACAAGCTCGACAGCCCCTCAAAATTGGTTGGTATCTGATCCTCCACGTCCGTGGGGATAAAGCCAAATCCTGATTTATCCAATTTCGTCCTCACGCCTGTTGCTACTACAGGGTATAATTTCCCATTTTCCCTTTTTCCTAACCCTACTCCTGGCACCCATCCCGATGACAACATCTGCCGTAGCGCAAACCTAAAATAGTTGCCCCTATGTTTATAAGCTAATCCCGGAGCATCTGGACTAGCTAACATTAGTTTAAATTCTTACCACTATCTTTACACCTCTCCTGCTCTTCTTCTTCGTTTATCTCCAAATTAGCGATTATTTTCGGCTTCTTATTTCCAAAATTTGATTTCCCAGTCGCAGGTATCCCTCGCTTCATTCCTGGTAGGGTTTGATTAGAGCTTCCACCTTCCACATAACGGTCCTGTTTATCTACGTCATCCAAATCTCTTAAGAATTCAGTGGCTTCTATTATCGATTCCCCTTTCCTCATCCTCCAGGCATACTGTACTTCTCTAGGGAAATGGTGCATTAAATCATTAACTAATTGATTTTCCATTAGAGGCGTACTCAACATTTTTGCTTGTCCTGCTAGTGAAATAAAGTAACCCATCATGGATTTATGAGTATTCTTCTCCCACACTCCACACACTATATTCCGTCTTAATTGATTTTGTTCAGACTCTCCCCAATAAGTATCCATAAAATCAGCTTTAAAATCTTCCTCGTTGTCCCAACGATCCTTATAAATTCTCGCCCACCGCCTGACATCTCCTTCTAAGCACCCGATAATATTGTCGATTACATGTTCTTTAGTCGGCAACCTTCTTAGGTACGAAAATAGGTCCTCTATGAAGGTAACTGGATGTACGTCGTACCTTCCGGGGTATTTGGGTTTATCCAACCTTCCATCTATCACTGGATACATTGCGAGTTGAGGCATTGTTTCTCTAACCTTATCCCGTACTGGTTCTTCCTGCATTTTTCCCTGCAGCTCCGATACCTTTAAATGCAGTTGCCCAATTGTCCTACGCATGTTCCGCATCATGAGTGCCATCGCAGACGAACCCCCAGTAGCAGGTGTTGTTTTCTTCACTATTCCAGGTGTCGCTCCAGCAGCTTTCGCCTTAGCACGCATTTCCTTGCCAGCTTGGATCATTTTGCTCATAGTTGTGTTTCTGTAATACATTAAAATTTTCTTTACTAATAGCCCCGATTGATCTTAATTCACCATTGTTGTTTGATTTCTTCTTCTATCGACATATATTGTTTTACAACATCCGCTATTCCTCTATCACCATCTATAATACGTAACTCTTGGAAAGAGTCCTTCCAAGCATTCCCCGTTAGCCAATGCTCATGTTTTTCGTGCAATCGGTTTATATAATCAAGTGTAATAGTACTTTCCTCTATTCTACCTCTAGTTTTTATTCTTTGTAAAACCACCTCCGGGGAACTTCGTACGTAAATTCCCAAATCTACATTAGCTAAAGCCTTTTCCTTGACAAACGAGATCCAATTCTCGAATATCTCCGCCTCTACAGGGTGTATCAACTCGTTTTCACGTAGTATTTTCATAAAACAATGCCTCGCACTAAATATTGACCTTTCTATTATCTTAATTGGCGTTTCTACTCGCAAGGTGTGATGTTCTAGCAGAGTCGACACCACATAATTTTGGAATACATAAGCCCACCGCTTGGGGTCTTCTACCATTAATTTGAAGAGGTTGACGCCCTTTACATTTTGCCATTTCTGGACAGGTTCTGGTAAAACGGTCACCATCTTATTGGTATGCAGAGACTCTAATAGGGTCGACTTCCCACAACCAATATTACCCTCTAACACAACGGTAAACGTTCCCTTTCCTTTTCTTAGCGTATTGGCCATGTCAAACCTGAAATTTCAAAGCTATGAATACCAAAAAAAAAAATTTTTTTTTTTTTTTTTTTTTTTTCGAAAGAAAAATTTTTTTTTCTCTTTTTTTTTTTTCTCAACAGCCCGCTACTTGAGACTCAGGATCCTGGTCACGGCACCAATTTGTACTGTTCCCAATAGGGGTAGACACTATATTTTTATTTATATACTTTTATCTAAGTATAATTACGGCCATCGTCTGTTTGTAGGAACCCTTAGTTGTATAATAATTTATAGTAGACCTAGGATCGAACCGAGTGAGAGGGCTATTTAGTAGAGTAACTACCTCTTTGAGAAAGCGTTGGTTATACATACAGGAAACTCAAAAGTTATTTCGTTTAGTATAAAAAATTATTATTGCTACTATCTATTTTTGATTATATTTCCACTTAATTAATATAAAAAGAGGTGATTTATGCCGTATAGGCCGGGCCCCTCCCCGCCCGGGCCTGTGGAGCTCGTCACCGTACTGGTCACTCCCCCACGGGCTGCCTCGGCACCTCGTGAGGGGATTGAATTAATGTCGTATGTCAATCACGTGCGTACCTCGTCTTCAAATGAATGAGTGGAGAACAAAATCATAGTCACTCCCGAGGCAGGCTTTGTTAATCCCTAACCTTTTCCTGAGTGACTATCCTATACACCTACGGTCTCCTCTTCCCCCCCCCATCCTCTAACAGACTAGCGTCAGGAAGAACAACTCGGAATCATGTTTGTGTTATTACGACGCGTTCCACAATTTGTGTCCACAACCAAGAGAGAAAGTCTCCTTCCCCCCACATGCCCCACAAGGACTCCCAACGCCACTATTAGTCGTTAGACCTTGTTTAACCGCAACCCCACTTTAGCCCTATTGCCAAGTGAGTAGTAAACAACCCCATCGGACAGAGTCCGTATTGCCGGGTGGTTAGTCCGACAAAGAGGATGCAACGTTCAGCGGCCAGAGGTGGAATTGACCCCTGGTGACCACATGTATCTGAAGACCCTCGGTCCCCAAACACAATTTTGAATAATCTACAGACTCCATTGTGAAACATCGATCATAATGGTTTGTGGAGTCTGTAAGGGTACTTTGTACAGTATCCATGCGCGCAATACCGACCATTAATACCCAGCCAGCTAGATTAGTACTCGTATCTGTGGCACACTAGTTCCATTCGCTCCACCAGCTGGATACAATAGTAAGTATAGAATTGTATAGCTATCCTTCCCGAGCTATCTGGGTTTCTATTAAAATCATTAGAATGGTGATAAAATTAAGTAATCAGGTTTAGTATAGATATTTGTAGAGACCGTGATACACCCCGGTTCTAGGTCCAAATAGCTTATTTGTAAAGTTAGGCCAAATACGCAGGGCAATTTGGAAGAAACATTGAGGAAATATAAACAATTACACAATAAGCTGAAGTCAATTATTAATATCTCGTTTCCATTAACCTTGGAGTTTCTAGCATGTTATAATATATAAGCAATTTAATTTTACTAATGTATTACTCACTGTCTTAGATTTGTGCCACAAATATTTTAGTTCTTCGCTATAGTATCCACACACCGATGGTAACTTCAGTACCGTCAATAGTAATATAGTTTAAATCAATTGAAGATAATGTTCGTTAAGAATATTCAACAATTCAATGTCTTCGTAACACTCCGTAACGTCAGCAGAACAGAACAGTAATGACCCGTATTTGAATCAATTCGATCATTTGAATTTGACTTCTAAATTTCAAATATTTAAATTTAGGTCTTTTGAATTTAGACTGGTGTTATTTATTCTTTATATTTTGAATGTTTAAAATTTAGAACACGGATAAATTATTTATAAAATTATTGTATACGTTCGTATAGAACCAAAGACCGATTTGAAATGAGATCTCAGGAGTGTCGCGGTTCCATCTCGGTTTGAATTTATTAGACATTCTATCAAAATGTCATAGACATTATGTCTAAATGCTGGTCTTTCAAATTTATAACATTGTGACAACAAATGTCAGATTACATGGAAATCATAATATAATTATGACCAACTGTACTTTACTTCTATCTACAAATTGTATAATTAGCTCAAATCAGAGTACAATAACAGTGGTAGGATCCCGACATACTCCTCACTGTTCCGACGCTATTATGTCGTAACATCATTAACTACTGGGATAAGGGAAGGACTTAGCTAGGGACATCCAGGAACCGCCATCAGCACTCGGACCGCACGCCAATACTCCAATCACGTCCCGTTGCACATCACACCACACAGCCAGCCAGGATATCTCCATCACGTTGGACGTCGACGCCAGCATGAAATTAAATATTATTGTAGGAACCGCACAATTCAAAGCTTTATGTATTTTGGGGCGTATTAACCGCGGGGCAAGCTCGAGCAAATAATTATAAGCAATGTTTACTATTCCATCAAATCCCGAGTAATTTGTCTTTCGTTTTCATAATTTTTATATTTCAATAAAATCACATTTATTTAATTCAATTCAAATTCAACTTACACGCCATCAATCCAGGCTTGCGTATCTTCATAGTCTTCAACCAGTTCCTCCTCCTCTCGTCATGATGACAGCAACTGTCACTATCCTCCCCGTAGCCACTCAGTCCACTGAAACTCATAATATTAAAGGGCAAAAGCAATTGTAAATAACTCACGTCACCAGCACACACAGCCTTGCACTATTGGACACCTATTTACACTTCTATCACGACGATAAGACCTAGTAATCCATTCCTTATAACTCCGGGTGTTATGTTTTGTTCGGAGTTTAAAATCCTATACGTAGCGACCTTGCTATGCGAATATCCAACGACTGTCAAACTAGATTTTATTTAATTTTCACTGAAACCGTTTGTAACCTCCGTACTCCATTTTTAATTATTGGTTTTAAGTTAATATATGGATTTCTAGGCCTTTTCATTGCGTTATCAAAGAATTCACATTTTATTTTATTTAATTTTGGTTAGCACATCCTTCCTTTCATGACACTTGACAACCCAATCCTTTCTTCCTTTTTTTTTTTTTTGACATTCTTGCTATCCACTTTCAAACAAAATTTTTTCCCAAAGAGGTTACTCATGATTAAAATAAATTCACAAAGTTTGATACACGAAGTGTGGGGTCAGTACAGTACCTATTACATTCGCGTTATTCAAAGTTGACAACAATATTGACGAATCGGAAAACAGACAGTTATTGTGAGATATATAAACCTTATTTGTATGAGGCAAAGTTGTTTTTACACGACTGCGAAGAAGAAGGGTTATGTGTTTGACCCGTATGTATGTATGTGTGTATGTAAATATGTATGTATTTTATGTATGTATGTCTAATTCATATGTCCTCATGTAATTACTTAACGACTGAACCGATTTTGATAAATCGAGTGACACTGGGTACATGAACTTCTTAAAAAATCAAAATGGCGGATTTTTAGCGCCAAAAAGTGTCTTAATTTTTTTTTATTCAAAGAATTCAATTTGAGATTAAACCTTAAACCTTTTAAATATAAATAAAGCTCAGTTTTCTATTGTGATCCACACTTTTAGATATTTTGGCTGCTACGCTACCAGTGGTGATGTGCGTGCTCCGATCTATTTGCACACAGTGGATGTCCTGAGCACTTTGATCGCTTTGATTGGGTCAATGTTAATGACTATTTGGATGTTTCCAAGTATTTAGTTATCATGATTGCTGCGTACTATGTGACTCTGACTTTAATAAGAATTTTTGAGCTGGTCGCGATTCGAATGGGTCCCTACTGTTGCAGTTTAAGTTAGCTACTTAACAGAGTTCTAGATCACTACGTCTTCTTCTTGTTTTCTTCTTTTTAGTATTTTTAACGTAGTCGGATTTAGATTTTTTTTAATTTATTGTTTTTTGATAGTTAACCTATTCACCGCTACAAAACACGAAGTAATGTAAGGCACAGAAAAACCAGCGACAAATCAACTTGATTTTTAATTTAATTGCAGAAGGATTAATTTCGAGTTGAATGTTGGTCATGTATAGATGACCGTGGCGCGTGAGACATTCCGTTGACTACTAGATGACTGGGACGGTGAAGACGTTAAACTTCTGAGTAATCCTTTAATGATTTTTATCAGTTTCTTGGAAAAAAAAAATTAAATATTTTTCTATCGACTGCGCTGTTATTGCAACGTTAAATAGCAAAACTGGGCGTGATTTATTATTAAATGTATTAGTAAAATGAATTTTACCCAACGCATGACACCACAGTGAGCGAGGTCGCAAAATATTTTTCATAGGTTTTTTTTTTACTTTTCTATTTCGTGCAGGAAAGGGATAAAAATTCAACTCAACAGAACACTTAGTCAACAAACGTCGATAATTTTATCGACAACACCCAATCTCTACTTATGCGATGTCAATATTCCTATGCTGTCTAAATGGATAGGGAACATTCTCGAAATGCATCGTTTTAGGACAGAGACAAAAACCGACCTTATTGTATTCTGGTAAAGTTTATTTTTGTATGGTTCATTTTATGAAAGTGTCATACGGAATGGAAAAAAATATAAATTTATTAAATTAAAATGAAATACTCCTTGTCAATGATATGAAATGCCACCTTGGGTGATATTTTTCGTTCGGACATCGTTTTTACATTCTAAAATGACACAGTAAGGCATATTTCTCTTATTTTAAGTTTTTTTTCTTCTCAGTTCTCACAACCGTCACTCATAAGCATTTCCGGCGAACTGACCTATAGTTTGCGGAACTCCGCATACTAGTGGCACACGCGAAGCGGCTGCTTGACATTTCCACTAGTTTTTTCTATTCCGTGGTGTTACCCACCCGCAGCGCGGAATTCTGTGACATACCTACAGTTAATGATGGAAATATCTGTAAGAATGTTAATAAAACCCTAGTATTTTCTGATAGGATAGGAAAGGGATTGGGCAAATTATTGTATAATAATATATCAAACAGCTGTGTCATAAATAACTGTATGCCTAATGCCTCATTCAAACAAATAATTGAAAAAATTATGCTCACTCAGGTGACTAAGCAGTCAACCATTGTTTTAATGTTAAGTGACGGGTCCGACGTTAGGTATTCGGACATAAAAACTGGGTTCGATTCCCTATCAAAACTAGGTGTTAAAAACATTATTATAGGTGCGTTTCCCTATTCTGCTTCTCTAAACAAATCCAACAATAATTTATATCGTTTAAACAAATTATTGTTTAAGATGACGAGCCGTCATAGTGACGTTTTATTTTTTGACACTAATAATGTTATTAGTGACTACCGACTGACCCCCGACAAGCTTGCTAAATCCTTAGCATGTTTTATTAATTCCGTATTCGGAAATCACTCCCCCTCCCCCAGCCCCGTTAGGACGACACATTCAAGCCCGAATGTGTCTTTAAACTACCTACACCGACAATAGAGAAGCAAAGTAGTCTATCATTCCTACATCAAAATATAAATCGCTTCACTGGCAAAATATTAGATTTAGAATTACTCTGTGAAAAGTTAAACTTAGATATTATCTGCTTAACAGAAACCTGGCTAAAAAAAGATGCAATGCAATTTAATGTAAATAATTATGCAATAGCTAGCGCCTTCTGCAGAGAATCTGCAGCAGGTGGTGGGTCTATCATATTAGTGAAAAATTGTTTAAAGTTCAAAGAACGCAAAGACCTGTCCAGCCTTTCTGTTGAACGTGTATGCGAGATCGCTTCTGCGGAAACGGAACAGCAGGCCTATTGCCTAACGTACTCGGAACCGCTTTAGTATTCATTTTTGACAGTTGAAATCAAGGCTGCTTTAAAAATGAAGTAATTCGTTTCGCGTAACGTCCATGTAACGTCAAAGCATTTGAAAGCTAAGGCCGGCCATTTTTAACACAATTGAACGAATGATTTGCCATTGATTTGCTAAAAAATGGTTTCGCGTAAGCAAAATGACAATTCAAAATTGGTCTACATACTGATAGAAACTGTCAAAACAAACCGGAGACAACTTTGTGACCGTTACTCAAGCCGTTACTGTGCAAATTGATATCGTAAGTTAGGTTTTTCGTTAAATTATAATAAAAATAATATTAATATCTTGATTAAATTGGCGCCTAAGTAATTGAAAATGAAAGTTTTCTTTTGAACAGTGATTCGAGGCGTAATAAATGGCTCGCGTCGATGGCTCGCACATATTAAATTTATTGGCGCTCGCAGAGGAAGAGCGACTGCAGACACAAGCGCGACTGGAGGCTTTTACGCCAAGAAAGCCATCCTCTCCGGTTGCCTGACAACTATTTTTGGGCAAATTTCAAGCTCACAAAGACGCAGTTCGTCCGACTGAGCAACAAAATTTGCCCTATTACTTATAGGAAGTTGGGAGCGCAACACAGTCGTGCAGCTAGCTGGAACTCAAGGTATGTTTAACTAATTCATTGCATCAAGCCTAAAGGCAGAGTTTGCCTAATTCTAATATAATCAGTGCTTCACAGTCAGATAAGAAACGAACTGATACCTGAAACGATTATTTTTTGTCTTATAGGAACCCTTGAATAAAATAGGTGTAGAATTTTAATATTGGATCATAAGCTAATAGACTAATTCTTTTTCTAACTTCATAATTACAGTTGTTTTTATATACTTCGCAGTGCCCACTTCATATTCAATGTACATTAATAATATATGTGTTTACTCACGGATGTTTACTATTGTAGGTGCAAGCAGCCATCGCATGTTACAGGAATGGGCCATATCAAAAATGTGTGGGTGCCTGCCAGCACCAGGCACTCTCCCAAACCAAAGCGCACGATTACTTGTGGGAAGTATGAACTTATTTAGCCCTTAACAATTTTTAAACAACCTTTAGTACTTAAATATTAAATTTATTATCAAACTATGCTCAGCAGCACAAAATTTGGCCCACTCTACATATACGTACCTACAGAATTACCTGTTACTGCATACATTTGCATTTAAAAAAATCCCCTGGGAATTCTCGAAAGTTACATCGTGGTTTTCATTGACGTTGCATTATAAACAAGAATCCCAAATATCATTACTCTAAGCTCAGCGGTTGCTATTTCGAGATTTATTCCTATCCCGTGGGAATATCGAAATAAAATACTTTTATCCTAAGTTTTATTCCAGATATCCAGATACCTACATACTAAATTTCATCCAAATCCGTCCAGCTGTTTCAGTTCAGTGTGAATGAGTAACAAACATCTATACTCTCAAACATCCGCATTTATAATATTAGTAGGATATTAGAAGGATTATTAGTCAGTGGGATTAGTAGGATAAATAAAGCACAAATTTAGTATCACAATGTCTGTCAATGTCTATCTGTATACATATATACTAACTCTAAGGTCTCTCCTACAGGCGCACAATACTCGGCTGAAGAATGACTACTGCGAGGGCGGTTGTTCGGAGGCACGCAGCACAGGCGTCCTAGGTAGTGCCCGTCAGTTTCTGCACTATATGATTGCGAGTCCTAATCGTAGCCGTAACCTCACCGAGATTTATGAATTGAATTTTGTATGTATTTCTCAATAAAATGTATGTAGAAGAGGAATTACAGGAAATAAAAACCTTCACTATTTATTTTAATATTTTTATTTTATAATCAGTCTTATCAGTCAGTCAGCGAGGCTAGGTAAATGAAACATTTCTAATGGTTCATGTAAAACACATTCATCGTTACACATTCTGGCACATCTCTGGAGGTAACGGAACCTAGCAGCAATTGTTTATACTACAAGCAGTGTACAGTCACTCTATACTGTAGACTCTACTACAGTGTAAAGGAAAGGAGAACAATTTATTATGAGTAATAAGTTGCAAAAGTAAGCAGTAAATAATTAGTTCCAGATTCCTCCAGCCAGAGTGGCGCTAAAATAGCAAGTGTCTGAAATGTTTTAGTTAATACATAAAATCACGCCTCTTTCCCAACGGGGTAGGCAGAGACTACATCCTTCCACTTTTTTAGTAAATATGTATAAAATAAAATAATTGCTGTAAGAAAACTTGGACGGTGAATGAATTTTTGTGATCTAACAGATTTATTTATTGAGTGATTTTACTGTATTTATCGTTATGAAGCTTATTTTACAATTACTTTTCGCATACATCAGCGATTTCACTGCTTTCCTCCTCACCGCTCGTTGAAAGATCTAATAGTTAACGGCGACCGTGCCGTGACCGTTGCAAGCGAAACGGACCTAACGTTCTTTCTTAAACCCGCCCTTCGGTCCAATGCCCGCGCCACCTCCGCCACCTCCTGCAATGCCACGCTGACTTTGGCTACCATCCGGGCTACGAGCATTTCGTGGGTGGCAGCGATCATTGCTGTCTCTACCAACAGCCACCGCTTTTCAAAATGCGTCACCACTCGGGAGCTGCGGGCACTATTCGCTGATGTGAAAACACAATACACAAATATAACAATTTTATATTTTTAATCAACCGTTCGCCCCCATTGATTGGCCGTCAATGTTAGTTTCGGTTACAACGATTGACTGCATTATAAGGGCCGCTAGTCAGGGAAGCCGCAGTAGCTGTGTGGTTTGATCTATGGCCTCTTAAACAGAGGGTCGTGAATTCGAACCCTGACTCGCATCTCAAGTTATCCGGAATTTATGTGCGAAATACTTGGTAGTTCTAGGAGATTGATTCAACGAGTTCAAAATGCATGTGCTCGTTTTTGTTCCGAAGTTCCTCCTCGGTCCCTTGTCACTCCCTATTTGAATGCTACTGATCTGCTAAAAATGCATGCTCGCAGGCGCTTGCACCTTGTGACCTTTTTGTTCGGTGTAGTGCGGCAAATGACGCCCTCGTACCTTTTTGAAAAAATCACATGGTCAAAAAGTGTGCGCAGATTTAAGGCTATTGTGCCTCCGCAGATTCGTTTCAGATTCGCAGCGTCTAAGTGATGGAATGACATTGGTCCTCCTATACTCGGAGTGACTAGCAGTTACACCTTTGGGCGAAAGATTAAAGGCTATTTGTTGGCATTTCAAAAGCTGTAATTCCTCTCTCTTCCGCTCTATTACACAAAACTTATTTTTCGTTTCAGTTGTTAATTTCATGTTTCCTTTTAGCCCGCGTAGGTACCTAATGGTGTTGTCTAGAGTGTATAAATTTATAATAATGTTTATGTAGTAATGTTAATGTCTTTCAAAGCCACAAAATAAATAATATGTTTCCATAGTTTACAAAATGAAGTGTGGGGAAATAGTACTAGTGTAAACAAAATTCTACTTATACAAAAAAAGTGCACTAGAGTTATAGAAAAAAAAAATTCTTACTACATACACCCAGACTTCATTCACGAAGCACGGTATTAGAGGTAGAACTGTCATTGGATTGTACATTTATCATATTGCTAGACAGTCATGTTAATAAAAATAAGAGCTCATACAAATTGGTTGGTCAAAGTCAAAGTTACACGTTAAGACGAAATTATCTATTTACTAGCTTTTGCCCGCGGCTCCGCCCGCGTGGTATTCGGTTATCGCGCGCTGTTCTCTCGGGAACTGTGCATTTTTCCGGGATAAAAAATAGTCACCTATGTCACTCTCGGGACCATAAACTATCTCTATGTCAAAAAACACCTCGATCCGTCGCTCCGTTACGGCGTGAAAGACGGACAAACACACAAACATACAAATACACTTTCGCATTTATAATTTTAGTAAGGATGTAGTCTTATGTATAGTAATAAAACTGTGTAGTAATATATCTTTGTTGAGGTCCGAGGGTCACCAATGGTGCTTGCTGGCTCAAAAATCAGCGCTGGGGTGTTTATTATTAACGCTTCAGCATTATGCTGAGCCAGTGTCCGATTCACAACCGCAATGACACATACTTTCCTACGTGTTGTCTATTTGTACTTAATACTATTGTTGTGTCTTGTGTGGTATCCCATCTTAGGCCTCTAGGTTGGCAACGCATCTGCAATACCAGGGGTATTGCAAATATTTATGGACGGTGGTGATCTCTCACCATCAGGAGACCCACTTGCTCGTTTGCCATCCAGTGATATAAAAAAACCTTCTTTCTTTCTAAATTATATTTCAAATTTACCGTGCACTTTAGCGTAAAGGAAAACATCGTGAAGATACCTGCACAAACCAGCGAAGCAATGCAATGGTTTCCCACAGCCCGTATGTCGAATAGATCAAATAAACGCTGCCGCCCACCCAACACTGTCTTGTCAGTTCCAACCACTTCTTGATACAGTGGACACGGCCTCGTCTCCGTGCACCGCCACTCGCCCCATGAACGCCAAGATCTTTTCCTCTTGCTCCGTCAGCGCGGGGCTTCCGGGGCGCGGGCATGGCGCGGGCTGGCCAGCTGCTTGCTGCCGTCGCGCGCACGCCTTCTTGCGCACCGCGTATTTGGCGTTTTTCCAGTACTAGAAGGAAGGGATGATTTAGGACTGATATAATAATATAAAAGAAATATAAATACAATATAGCTATGCACAATGCCATTTACTGATTATAGAAAATGACTGGATGGATTTGAAATTTGAAACAATGAGTAACATAGTTGGATCTCGGGAATAACACAGCTACTGCTTTACAGCTGCTTACACTGCTTTACACCCAGAGAATCTTTCAATTGCCAGATTTGTTGTAATTGCCGTGCAACATAATCTTCCACATTGTCTCTATTTGTGCTCTTTAGTAGCTATATTAGAAAATTGGAAAGGTGATAAGAAGAATTAAAAATTGTGTGCAGAAAATTGACAAAAATGCCGCCCAACGGTCTTGTTCTGGGATTATGTCTAAGTTTCGTCAAACTGCTGATCATGGGCCTTTTTCTAATACTTACTAAGAAATATATAAATTGTATGATTTGTCTCACAGAATATATGTTTTTTATTGCTGAAAACCATTCTATTTTTTTTTGTTATCACACGTTAATTAGCATTGGCAGTCAAATTATTAAATAATGACAAAAACTCTATATAAATTTCAATTTATGTACTTACCTCTCGCGAGTTTTCTGCCGTCTTTGTGGCTCCTACACCGCAGCAGTTTAGGATGGAAGCGAGGTCTTTCCACTGGTTATCTGTTTTTTTTCTTGGCTAGGGGGCTGTCATTCGTGAGTGACGCCCATAGCCATCTGGGGGTGCTACTTTATATACTGCAGGACTGAGCACCTCTCATTGTCCGTTGGAGACGACAGGCCTTGCTGGCATCTTAAACAATAGGTACTCATGAATGTTAACACATTTGTTATTCATCTTGAACACATTCATTTAAAAGAAACGATAAAGATATAATTTGGATGCTTATAAAGTAACAAATATACACACTATCACTTTATTATTAAAATCAACGATCTCTTATTTTCTTAAGAATTGTGGAATTTTCTTAGAAAGTTGTCTTATCAAAGGCAATGGGCGCTTTATTTATTTATATGTATTTCAATTGCTTAATTCCCATTGCATAAGTTTTTGAAAGTGAAATAAAGTTACTTCTAAACAAACATTTTCGATTCTCGCTCGTTAAATGCTTATCCATTTTTGTAGTGACTAAGCACTATGAAAATAACTTTAAATGAAATGCATTAAGTATAACTTTATTTTATCTAATTAAAATACGTACTTACCTAATGCAATAAACTCAAAAACTTAAATTTTAAAGGACTTACTTTAAATATTGTTTCGTTTCGCGGGCGTTGATAGAACACGCACTGACGTTGCACTGACGTACGGGCATAGATATAAGTTGACGTTTAAAAATCACCGCTGCGCTTTGCGTTTAGTTTAATTTCCAATATTTTTAAATATTCATTTACTAACAATAATATTGTGTAGATTTAAGTTTGTATACTATAATTAACAAAAAAACATGCCGAATATGGTTATTTTGTAACCGAAAACACTCAATCCGAGTCTTATCAATTTTATCGAAATCATTCGTTGATTAAGTATATTTGCAAAAACCAAACTTTTCGTTCCATTCAATTGATATTGCTTCTCATGACAATTGCGCTTGATGACTGCTAGATTCTGTTACGCGAAACGAATGTTTCATGTCAGTCGAATTTGTAATTGCTTTGAAAGAACAAGACGATTACAATTCCGTGTTCTTTACGCAATAGCCCTGTATTTAATTTTATGTATATATAAACCACCAAACTCGAATATTACTTTGTTTATAAATACTATGGAAGATGTTCTAAGGAAATCAGTAAAACGTAATAAAGCGCTGGTGGTTTGCGGGGACTTTAATATCGATATTTTATCACAATCCGTTGAAAAAGACCAGTTTATTTCTGTTTTAAAATCTTTTAATTTAAATTTCTTATTTAATGAACCCACCAGAGTCACAACCACTTCGACCACATGTATAGACAACATTTGCTTAACTTGTAAGTATTTAGAAAAAGCTGTAATCAGTGGAGTACGGTCGGATCACAAAGCTCAAACAGTGAAGTTACCTCGGGCTAGGGGCGGTGTTAATCAAACCATAGAAATTAGGCCGTTGAACAAACAAAGACTTGACCGTCTCAAAACAAACATCGCGCAAAAAGTAAACAATTTAAAAGTATGCACTAAAAACCCAAACGAAAATTTCAAAATATTGTTAAATACTGTATGCGAAGAATACGATAAAACGTGTAGTAAAAAACGTATTAAAATAGGAAACAAACTGTCATTCAATGAATGGGCTACGCCTGGAATACGTAGGAGTAGGGACGTCTTATATGATCTTTATGATAAGAAATCATGTACTACTGATGAACGTTTCCACCAGTATGTTAGGGATTATTCAAAATTATTCAAAATTATATGTAATAAAGTAAAAGCAGCCCATGTAACTAATAAAATTAAGTCCTCTAATGATAAAATTAAAACAGTTTGGAAAATTATAAACACTGAAACCGGTCGACGTAAGAACGCGGAATCCTCTATATCACTAAAGATTAACAACGTATTAGAAACGGACGCGGTTAAAGTAGCTAACGAGTTTAATACCTACTTCTCTAAAATCCCCATCGAAACGACAAAATGTCTCGCGTCTTCCTCAAAGCTAGCTGAATCGCTCTTAAAAGAAAATGTATCTATTCCAAACATAAGTAACTTTAAATTCACGCATGTCTCTCCCGGTGACATCATTAGGACTTTTAAATTATTGAAAGTAAAAAAAACGGAAGACTTGTGGGGCGTCTCAGTTAAGGTTCTACAGTCTATTTTAGATGTCGTTGCTCCAACTTTAGCTTTTATTTTCAATAGCTGCATAGATGAAGGTGTATTTCCAGATTTGATGAAATATAGTAAAGTAGTTCCTATTTTTAAATCAGGTGATAAAGATAATCCCTCTGATTATCGTCCGGTGTCCATCCTATCAGCGTTTAGCAAAATATTCGAAAAAATAATGCTGACGCAAATGATCTCGCATTTTAATACTCATAAAATCATGCATCCACAGCAGTTCGGATTCACAAAAGGCAGGTCTACTACAGACGCGGGTCATAGTTTAATTAAATTCATTTTGCAAGCTTGGGAGGAATCACATGACGCTATAGGTGTATTCTGCGACCTTTCGAAAGCTTTTGATTGTGTGGATCATGATACTTTAATTTGTAAGTTAAATTTTTATGGTATTCGTGGCCTCGCTTTAGAACTCATTAAATCTTACCTCACACAAAGAAAGCAAAAGGTAGCGATTAACGGAGCGGTATCGGAGGAATCTGTGGTCGAAATGGGAGTGCCTCAAGGATCCATTCTTGCCCCATTCCTGTATCTTATTTATGTAAATGACCTAACTTATATGGTAAGCCAAAAGTCGGGTATCGTTATGTTTGCTGACGAGACGTCTTTACTGTTCAAGGTTAGTAGAAAAGATACCGACTTCACTGAACCCAATGAAACCCTGTCCGTGATATCCGCATGGTTTGCTGTCAATAATTTGTTACTAAATCCTAAGAAAACCAAATGTATTAAATTCTCATTGATAAATTCATCTAACTCGAATTCAATTTCTAATATAAAGTTAAATGGGCAAACTATTGAATTTGTAAAATCAACAGTATTTTTAGGAATAACACTCGATTCTAAACAGCAGTGGGGACCTCATGTCACTGCAATCGCGGGTAGATTGAGCTCTGCTGCTTTTGCAGTTTGGAAAATACGGCAGCTAACCGATGTGGCGACGGCACGGTTGGTGTATTTTGCGTACTTTAATAGCGTTATGTCGTACGGGCTTATTTTATGGGGATCTGCTGCAGACATCGAATCAATTTTTATCTTGCAAAAGAGAGCAGTTAGAGCAATTTATAATTTGAAGACGCGTGAATCTTTAAGATCATTTTTTAAGGAAACTGGTATCCTAACCCTGCCGTCGCTTTATGTTTTTGAAATAATCACGTACGTTAGGAAGAACATATGTGATTTTCCCACTAACGTCGATAAGCCAAAGGCTACTAGAAACACAGGGAAGCTTAAAGTACCATCTTACAGACTGGCTAAAACCAAAAAGTCGTTTTTGGGAAGTTGCATACGTTTTTATAATAAAATTCCAAAAAATATTACTGAAGAAACTGATACAAAATTTAAATCTACCGTCAAAAGGACATTAATATCTAAGGCTTATTATAAAGTTAACGATTATATCATGGACAGGGATATTTGGAAATAATTCCGATCCGCATTAGCGATCCCTTCAAATAGTGAACCTACTGTGTTAAAAATAAAATTGTGTTAAATACTTGTAATGTATAGTACATAGAATAGATATCATTTATAAATATTGTGAATCTGTTTTTTAAAAAAAAAAAAAACCTCGTTGAGTTTCTTGCCGGATTCTTCTCAACAGAGGTTTTTTTCCGAACCGGTGGTAGATTAAAAAAATGACGTGTAAAAGTGCCCATTGCGGCCTATTTGCTGAATAAATGATTTGAAATTTGAAATTTGAATTTGAACGTTTCTGATACTCGCGATCGCAATAAAATGACAGCTTTTGTATGCGAAATATGTCATTTGATTGTGATCACGAGTGTCAAAAACATTAGGCAATACGGCCTCTGATTATGTTTAGCAGGTTGACAGGTTAACACAGTATGTCCTACTCAATAGGTAAAGCAGATTGGCGCTCATACTGAGCAAAGGAAAATAGATCTTAAGGTGACGAACCTTTTTTACTCCGACTCTGTACATACAACATCAGACACAGTGAGGTATTAAATTAAAATCCCTGTACAAAGCGGAATTGTTGGAGTTCTAAAACAACAATGATTACGCAAGGGTTCCGTCAAGTTAAATGATGTTCGCAACTCCATGGTTTAGGGGTCGTTCATGTTGGTTTATTCTAGAAAACAGATTAGTTTCTTGTTATACGTGACGAAAAGAGGGTATTCTGCCTTTTCCCTGAGTTATTTTTTCCCAAATGGTTCAATTGCCAACTGTTTCATTTCCCAACTGAATTTCTTCGAAAGCTAAAAAAAACTCAGTGTTTTTTTATGGTTTTATGGAGCAGAGTCGGTTAGGTTAGGTTTGTTTTATGAAAGTTCCGAAAAAATTGTTTCAGAGAAAAAAGTTGGGAAATGAAATAGTAGGTATGGCAAATGAAACACACACACACACAAAAATCACGTCTGTATTCCCAAATGGGGTAGGCACACGAAACGTTACCGCTTCGGAGCCACTTTTAGCAATTTTAGGTTTTAAGTTTGACGAAAACGGTGCAATTGTGACAGGTTGCTAGCCTGTCGCCTACGGTATACCTCAAGCTATATCCTCAGTCGCCTCTTACGACATCCACGGAAAAAATGGAGAGGCGTTATTCTAAACCGACACACAGGCAATTGAAACATTTGGGAATACTTAGTATTTCTACGAATATCGGGCTAAAATTATCTTATTTGATATTCCAGACGTCTAGCTGTGTACGTATCAAATTTCCTCCAGAGGCCGTATTGTTGAACGCGCTGACGTTCACGATCGTATTCTCCGTCTCTTTCTACTGGTTTTTGGAGACTTTTTGTATTAAAAGGCGTGTAGCGGTAGGTATAGCACGCAGCACGGAATACTGAGGACCTGGGTTCGATTCCAAGCGCTGGTCTCTTTTTTTGTTTTTTCCGCGCATCTGTGTTTCAGTTTGTATTTTCGATGTGAATTTTACGGGATGACCGTAAAAGTAACAAAATTTGGAGTTGAAATAAAAAATACTAGGAGACTCTAAAAACCAAACTTAATTTGATTGCCCGGGTGAGCGGTTAGTTCCGATGGGGTGCTGAAAGTTTCTCGATGAGGGCTAAAAGCATAGATGTCGCTAGTTTCGCAGCTTAAGTGACTGAGTGAGTGGTGGTAGTTTGCACAAGGTCCTACAACCTGCAAAAATATTTTTGTGGTTATATTCATCTTTTATTGGTAAAATGACCAGATCGCATTATGAATTAGCCCTAAGTAAGCCTTAGTTATAATGTTCTGGAAACAAATAGAAATTAGCATTTAGGGGTGAAACTGTAAAGAATATTCATAAAGGCTTTTGTCTTAGAATATTTAGGGAAACGAATAAGGAATGGACAGGATTTAAGAAACAAACAAAGTAGCAAAGTCCTTGCTTATATCTAGCGGATGTCTCAACTAGTTCTTGAAAATTTTCATGAGCAGATTCTATACAATTACCTACAGTAAGTGACAGTACATCGGTGAGTGCAAGGAGCGCCACCGTCGTGTACGGACTCACCTACGAGTATGAAAAAGATCGTCCGGAAATCGAAACTACTCGGAAGTGTGACATAATAATCATACCCCGCAATCGAACTAGCGATTCTGTAGCAGAGAATCTGTAGCAGTATGTCAGGATTGTCACTAAGTACTACGAGCAAAGAAAAATACAATGTCATTTAAATCATACAAATATACCTACTGAGTGATTTCGAGGTCATGAGCAGGATTGAAAGGGTGATGGGGATATTCACACTGAGCAACTTTTAGTATGGGACCAGCCCGTAATCGCGAAAAAAAACCATCTATCAAGAGATTTTCGATCGCTAACTATCCGAAATGTATGGAATAGCAAATTTATTTTTGTCATTTCGTGGGTGGTCCCATAGTAAAAGTTGCTCAGTGTGAATGTCCCCATCACCCCTTTCACTCCTGCTTATGACCCCGAAATCACCCAATATACTTCCAAATGAAAGTAGTGTGTTAAGGCTATTTAAATTAACGATGGAAGAATTCGAAAATGCTGATGTTGTTTCATTTGTATCATGACAAAAATCATATTGTGTTAAAATTAGAAAAAGATAAAGAATCATAATATTATTATAGTAAGGTTCATTATGTACTGATGGTTATTATTTAGATAACTTTAACGGTAACTTTGAAAAATTGTACAATTTGATAACAGAAACCGCATATCACGATCACGTTTCATCGTCAACACCCGAAGCATGCTTCAAAAGTCCGAAGGTTTTTGTAAGAGCTCACGGAGTGTGTGTACACAGCAGGTTTCTCGAATAATAATAAGTAACATACCTACATGAAAACCTGATTAACCTATTCTGACCAGGTAAGCTCAGATCAGCTGATATAGCAAAGCATAGAGGAATGAAGATTTAGCTCTAAATCGGTAGAATATTCAACCGAAATATTAATATTCTATTTCATTCTATTATGAAAGCAAACACAATTACATAGTAATAATAATCGGTAATCTTTTCAGATGCTCGACTAAAACTAATTTTGCATTGTGTGCTTCAACCAAATAGCTCTCACAATATTACTTTATTGGATAAAATGAAGTAATATTTATTAAATAATTTATTGTATTAGGCTTTTTAGTAAAAACTAGCTATTACCCGCGGCTTCGCTTATGTATATCGTAAAATTTGGCAGCTGAGTTGAATTAACAGCGATATATCCACAGTACATATCAGATTTCATCCAAATCTGTTCAGTTCAACTTTACAATTTCTCATATTAGTAGGATTGTCATGATATTCTATCGTCCACCAATATCAACATCAACATCACTATCAACCAGCGCGTGGCTTGTCTTTTTTTGCTTGCTTATTGCTTCTTTCGACACAATGTCTTTTCTGTGCCAAATTTTGGCAAATAAATTTATTCTTTCTTTCTTTATCATTATCAGCCATTGTTGGACCCCCCCCCCCCATATACCTCCAAGTGCTTCGGTTGGAAGCAGTCTGCATGCACCGTGTACCTGTGATTGCTTTAGGCGGTGGCTTTAAGCAATCATCCGCCTATCCCCTTGATACCTATCGCGGTCTGCATTCAAGAACTTTTCGGCCCCAACCGCCATAATTTATATATCATCATGTCAGCCGAAAGACGTCCACTGCTCGACATAGGCCTCCCCCAAGGCTCTCCACTCAGACCGGTCTTGTGCTCTTCGCATCCACCGCATTCCTGCGATCTTAACCAGGTCGTCGCTCCATCTTGTTGGAGGCCTACCGACAGCTCGTCTCTCGGTCCGCGGACGCCATTCGAGAAACTTTTGACCCCATCGGCCATCAGTCCTGCGAGCAACGTGCCCCGCCCACTGCCATTTCAGTTTCGCAATTCTTCGGGCTATGTCAGTAACCTTAGTTCTGCTCCGGATATCACCATTTCTGATTCTATCCCGCAGCGAAACCCCGAGCATAGCCCTCTCCATAGCCCTTTGAGTGACTTTGAGCTTCCTCATGAGGCCTATCGCTAGCGCCCACGTCTCAGATCCGTATTTCATCACTGGCAACACACACTGGTCAAAGACTTTTGACTTGAAACACTGCGGTAATTTGGACGAAAAGACACTGCGAAGCTTCCCGAACGCTGCCCAGCCGAGTCGGATTCGACGAGTGATCTCTTTCTCGAAGTTGGACCTACCTAACTGGACCGTTTGTCCTAGGTATACATAGTAATCAACAACTTCGAGCGCAGAGCCTCCGACTATTAGGATGAAAAGACACTGATATTAATTTGGATGAAAAGACACTGCGAAGCTTCCCGAACGCTGCCCAGCAGAGTCGGATAATTTTCTACAGACAGATTTCTATATAGACAACTAAAAATATTAGGCAATGTAAGGTAGGTAACTTATGTACCTATACATTAGACTGACATGACATTAAACTGTTCCAATATAACCTTTCGTTCAACCAAATCGGAGTGCGGTTTCATCCCAACTAAATTTGAAATTTCATATGCGTTATGCCGCATCAAACAAATGAAATATCGCAAACCCACTCGTCATTTTATTTGATAATACCCCCGCAGCATAAGTACTAACGTGAAGGGATGACGACGGGGGACTATTCCGATTCACAATACGAAATATGAAACGATAATGCTGCTAATCTCGAAGGAGAGGGGGAGAAAAACGAAGGGTTCCAGATCTTGATGGAATTCATTTTATTATTTGAAGTGGGATTAAAATAACGATCAAGTGTGAGTCGGACTCGCGCACGAAGGGTTCCGTACCTTCTATAATTTTATACAGCATTCATTAAATATTAGCAAAAAAAATTTATTAAACCCCTTAAATATTATATTTATTCTGTATTCTATATTCTATTTATTATATTATATTATAGTATTCGTTGTTATAGCGGCTACAGTTATACATATTAATGTGTGAAAATTTCAACTGTCTTAACTATCACGGTTCATGAGATACAGCCTGGTGACAGGAGGACAGCGAATTTTTAGTAATAGGGTTTCCATTTTTACCCTTTGGGTACGGAACACTAAAAAGTGATGGCGAGACGATTTGGACATGTACGCAAAGGACGGAAGGGCTACTCCGAAACACAAAATTCGAAGTTCGTGTCGTGCGGTCCCTCTGACACTTATACTATTTAATACGAGAGCGGGAGGGATCGCAAGACACGAACTTCGAATTTTGTTGCCGACTACTTTTTGTTGACTTTACGCGCATTGTCATCCAAACTACATTTCCGTATTTAAATTTCAAATCGATGCCATAAACCGATGAGGAGTTCCATCCTGCAGAGACGATCCTGCCTGGACCACCACACCGGGATGTCACCGCCAGATCATTACATTGTCACAGGTTTACATATCAAAGTCTGCCAAATTTCAAGTCAATCCGACCACTGGAAGTAGGTTAAATTCAATTGACCCGCACATACGCTTTTTTACTTCGACTGGCTGGCAAACGAGCAAGTTGTTATCCTGATGGTAAGAGATCACCACCGCCAAAGACACCTATAACACCAGGGGGATTACAGATGCCAACCTAGAGGATACTTCAAGAGAGATTGGATACTTCAAGTGCCACATACATAGTTAGGTACATTATGTACAATAAAAGATTGTAATAGCAGTACCCGACCAAAACCCATGTCCTGACCTGACCTATATCCTCTATTTGCAATGTATGCATTTCACTTTCATAAAAGGTTTTATATCACGCGGATCCCTCGAAGCAAATCTCTCATATTGAATTTGGGTACTTCGCATCAGTTCCGAGAACTCCTAAATCCTGTAAGACGTATTATGATGAACCTGATTATAATCATAACCCTTCCTTTATACGCTTTTTACCCAGTTGCTACCCTGTTTGGCCACAATTATAAACAAATATTATTATACCGGTGGGTCCTGTAACAGGAGCAAAAAATAAAGACCCAGATACTGCTTCTGCAACTTAAATGTAAGTAACTTTAATTCTTCAACTTTCAAATTAAGTAATTGCACAATTACATTTATTTCAAACGAATCAAAATGGTATTCTCAATGGACGTCATCCAATATAGAAATATATCAAAAATAACAAGTGCTTTTCGGACACACTTTTTTAATTCGTACATATATTCGTACTGTCGCTCGGGACACAACAGTTTTCTTCGTTTTCCAGATGATTCAAACGAGAAAAAAATAGCCCTCCTTCGGACAGTCGGTTAATTAAAACATTTTTTATTCCGAACGACATGAGCAAAGTAGTCAAAGCGTATTATAGGATACACTCATGAAGACGAAAGTGAAATTTGTATTATGAAACGCGTAAAAAAGCGATTCCATCGGTTTGCCAAGCATTTTCATAGTTGGGCAGGTTTCAATAAAAATGTGGGTCAGAGCGATTACCCCTGGCTGTGGTTTAAATGGCCCGAATAATTGGTCCATAAAAGCTACAAGCTCGCGCCAAAATAAAGATATATGAGCGCTTATGAGGCGGTGTTTATTTTGGCATAAGACTTATGAGGGAAATGATACGCGATGAAGGCGCGACTTGGAATCTAAGCTACTGTTACTAAGCTAGCTAATGCTCGTTAGTAGCACGAGAGCACGCTGCTATCGAGCAAATGCTACCTACTAGCATTTTTAGGGTTCCGTAGCCGAAATGGCAAAAACCCTTATAGTTTCGCCATGTCTGTCTGTCTGTCCGTCCGCGGCTTTGCTCAGAGACTATCAATGCTAGAAAGCCGTAAATGTAAAATTTTAAGAAATTCAGGATGGTAGTAAGTATATCGAACTTACAAGGAGGACTATAATGGTTAAGTTTTCTTGAGAATTATTAGTAGTTTAAGAGTAAATATCAGCCTAAGGTATAAAATAAACTTGGAATATTCCGTATAAAATACGAAATCCTTAGAAAAATAATGACTTCATTTTTTCGTGATGGCTACGGAACCCTATTTCGGGTGTGTCCGACACGCTCTTGGCCGGTTTTTTTTATTTGCCACGGTTTCGCATGGACAGCTTTCGCTGGCCTGAGTCTACTACATTCGTAAATCTTTATTTGTAATCCTTAGGTCTCAACACAAGCAGCACCTAGGTTTTTTAACAATTCACGCCGCAAAAGACATTAACTTCAGACCCTAGCTGGACCCAGGCAGACAAAGGCTGACATAAAGGCTAAAGCTTGACATTGTGGTCCTTTGTGATTCAAATGATACCTGGCATTGTTCACTAAGAGTCAACCTTAGATTATGTCGAAAACTACGTCCACTGAATAATTTTAATAAGCTTAGGATTAAATAATTAGGGCGGGCAAGCACCCTATATAGACCAAAGCATGAGGTCGGAAATATTCGCTTTCCATTTAAAAATAGAACACGAGAAAATATTTATGTCACTTTTAAGTCTTCGTAATAAAAAAAAAACTTTCCTACCAGACTGACATCTATATATCCCGCTTTACTAACGTATTAAAAGTTCAAAATAATAGGGGTCCATAGGATCCATCTATCCATACTAATATCATAAATGCGAAAGTGTGTGTTTTTATGAATGTTTGTCCGTCCACCACGTCGAAACGGAGCGACTGATCGACGTGATTTTTGGCAAAGAGATAGAGTTAATGGGTCAGAGTGTGACATAATATACTTTTTATCCAGAGAAAATGCACAGTTCCCGAGGGAACAGCGCTCGATAACCGAATTCTGCGCGGGCGAAGCCGCGGGCAAAAGCTAGTCATTCTATAAAGCCGAGTTCTAGACCACCACATCCACGTCTGGTTTTCTTCTTTCTAGTACCTCTTTTTTTACGCAGTCGGGTCTTGATTTTTTTGTGAACTCGTTTTATTTTCTGCGTATTTTTTTTTATTTCTATGAAAGTGGCTACGTAGCTTGATATTTTGTCTGGGAAAATACCTAAGCGTTCTTGAGTTTTAGCCTAAGTTTGCTTACCCAGTTGACTTAGGTTGACAATATTGCCTTAGCTCTTTGTTTCTACATTTTTTAACCTTGAAAGTTTAAAGCTATTTACTCGTACTCGTATTTGAGACAAGGACGCGTCGTTGGAATTTTAAACAATTTTGTTCCCCTAGGTCCTTAGCGGAATACTAAAAAGTAGAGGTGAGTGAGACTTATTTACTGGAATAGGTTTTTCGGGATAGGATTTGGCTTGGACGCGTGTGTACGCGTTCCCGCCCGCGATTCTTTTAGCGTAAGTACGAGTATTTAGGAGTACAGCGGCTGACAACGTTCCGCCAATTTGAAAACATTCATTTATGTACACTTCTTAAATAAAAATTGCTCACAGTCCTAAGCCTGTATAAAGTATGAGGGAAGTTTTTAGTCTGTATTTAATATAAGTTAAAAATAAAAAAATATGAAGTGTAAAGACTGAACTGTGACGTGGAATTCGATAGTTGGACATTCGTAAAACTACTAAAACTATTACGGTGTAACGCAATCACGGGAGCGCGTTTACAGGAATCATTTTGTTTACGCAATGACTCAATTGAATTAAGTACTCGTAGATACTTGTGGACCTAGTCTTTGGATCTAGTCTTTTTGTGTGGACGCGTACTTGCAAGACTCAGTCCGTGTTTTGCCTAGTACGTCTCACCTCTACTAAAAAGTTTCAAAAACTTGTTAACTTTTTAAGTTTGAAATTATCATAATAATTCATTATTACAGTCGAGTTTATACCTGTTTACAGAGTAACAACATAGTAAAAGTGGTAACAATGTCTCTTAGCACAGGTAGGTATTTTTCACTTAAAAATAGGCACCAGCGATAATGTAATAATGTACCCTCTAGGAATTGAATAAATGTTTTTTTTATTATTATTTTATTATAGTTCATAAAGCTGTGAGCAAAAATTTGATAAAAAATATCTAACTGTACAGAACGGCAACCAAATAAGTGCGTGTCTGTAATAATTGTTAAGTGTAGCCTAAGTAATATTATAAGAAAAATTGTGATATGTAGACATATAATGTAGATAGTGCAATAAATAATACTTACACACTTAGTTTCATTCATAGGTATAAGCTCGCAACCAACCTGCGCCGTGTCCGCACGCTGTCCCCCACATTTAATGGTCCTTCGAACCGGATCACTGAACCACAGAAGATTAGAAGATTAACAGCATCAAGATGGTTTCGACAAGAAGCGGAAATAAAGAATCGGAGAAGAATTCTTCAGGAAGTGGCGCCACAACAGAGACGAGCCAGACGACCGAGACGACAACGACGACCGAGACCGACACGACGAACACGACGGCCACCACCGAGCAAGAAAGCGCCGCATCAGTCACACATCCAGTCTCCGCCGACACGTCCGGTATTAAGGCGACGCCCGTCGCTAGCAGCATCAACACCCTCGTCCCGCGCCCCGATCCAGAACTCATGCCGCCGCCCGCAAATAAGAAGAGATCTTCGAAGCCCGCTCGGTCACGCCAATCTAAGGCCTCCAGCAAGAGACTCCTCGCGGAGTTGGAGGCCAAAGAGAGGCTGGCCGAGTTGGAGCTGAGAAGAATCAGAGCGGAGACTCACCTAGAAAAAATTCGGCAAGAAAGAATTGCAGCAGAATCTTCGCCATCAGACTCCGAAAACGAAGAAGAGGACTTGGCGCCAGAACGAATCGCCGATTGGTTCGAGAAACGACAGCCCGATCAGGAAGACATCGAACACAGAATAGAAGATGAAGAAAGAAGGCCGCTGGTCACACATGCCACTAAGCACGCGCGACACAACAAGCAGCAACGCCCGCTTCAATCAACAATCGACGTCTCCTCCCTGTCCGCCGCCCTAACGGAAGCAATCAGCGCCAACAAGTCTAGAAGATTCCTGACAGACCTGCCCGCATTTAGCGGTCTGTGCCAAGAGTGGCTGCAATTTAAAGCAGCGTACGCCGAATCCGAACCCAATTTTTCGCCGAACGAGAACGTCGCCCGTATGAGAAAATGCCTGAAGGGGGCCGCCCTAGAAGCGGTAAGCGCGCTCCTCATTAGTAACACGCGCCCTGAAGACATCGTGAACGCGCTCGAGCGAAGATTTGGGCGGCCAGACGCCATCCTGCTTGGCGAGATGGAGAAAATGAAGACCCTTGCCCGGCTCACCGATAGCCCGAGGGACCTATGTGTGTTCGCCAGTCACATCGCCAACACCATAGCTACGATAGAAATATTGAAGAAACCGCAATATCTGCATAATCCCGAGATATTGCGCCTTATCGTCGAAAAATTGACGCCGATAATTAGAAACAAGTGGTACGACTACGCAGCGAAAAAAGAAGATGTGCCCGAGCTTAAAAAGATCGCCGAGTTTCTCAACGAAGAAGCGGACAAGTGCGCACCCTACGCGCCGCCCGAGAACCACAGCGAACCTAAAGAAAAAACAAGAAAGAAGCTCGAACGTACCTACGCTGTCATAGAAGAGCCGTACAAGAAGCCGAGAAATAGTAACGAGAAGACATCGTGCCCGCTATGCAATCAACTTCACCAACTGCCGGCGTGCCCGCTATTCATTAAAGGTAGCACGCACGACCGCTGGGAAGCCGCGAAGAAACATCGCATTTGCTACCGCTGCCTTATAAGTACGCATCGTCGCATAGCGTGCCGCGCGAAGCCCTGCGGCCACAACGGCTGCCCTATGCGCCACCACCGCTTGCTACACCACGAGAAGACGCCATCCCATTACGCCACCGCACCGCCAGAAGAGCCTTCACCACCACAGAACGAAGCAATCGTCGCCTCAGCGTTCGAACAATTCGTCGGCGCCACAACAGACAAGACCCGCGCCTACCTAAAGATCGCGCCAGTCACACTGCGCGGTCCGCGGGCCACCGTCGACGCGTTCGCACTGCTGGACGAGGGAAGCACGGTGACCATCCTAGACTCGTCCCTGGCCGACACACTAGGCCTCGACGGGCCCACTCATCCAATGTGGGTACAAGGCGTGGGGGGCAACGAAATGGTACATCGAAGAAGCAAGAAGGTCGCCTTCGCAATACGGGGCCGCTACAACAACGAAGAGCACGCGGTCAACAGCGCGCACACAGTCTCGAGTCTCGGCTTAATCACGCAGTCAGTCAGCAAGAACGAAATAAGAAGCTGCCCGCACCTAGAAGAAATCGAAAATCAGCTGACGTATGAAGATGCGAAGCCACAATTATTAATAGGACAAGATAATTGGGAGCTAATCGTATCGCAAGAAATAAGAAGAGGACGGCGCGATCAACTCGTCGCATCGCGCACGCTACTAGGCTGGGTATTACACGGGTGCCGCACCTCTCAAGCGGAGCCCGTGGCGTACTGTTGTGCCCATCTCACTCAAACCGAGCCGGCCGATCATATGGAACAAATGATGCGCGACTACTTCGCATTAGAGTCGCTATCCATCGAGCCGCGAAGACAGAAGAGCGATCCCGAGCTACAAGCCCTCGAGATACTAGAAAAAACGAGCCGCCGCCTGCCCGACGGACGTTTCGAGACGGGACTGCTATGGAGAGAGCGAGAGGGCAAGATACCCAACAATCGAGCCGACGCACTCAAGCGACTACACACGCTTGAGCGCAAACTCGATCGCGATGCATCACTGAAGAAACAATACGAAGAGCGCATCCTCAACCTACTTACGTCAAAATACGCCGAGCCCGCGGTCACGCCCCCTAGCGCCCGCACATGGTACCTGCCACACTTCGCAGTATGCAATCCCGACAAGCCGAAGATACGACTCGTACACGACGCGGCGGCCAAATCCCACGGCCGCAGCCTCAACGATATGCTCTTGTCGGGCCCGGACCTGCTACAAAGCCTGCCCGGCGTTATTATGCGGTTTAGACAGCACGCCGTGGCAGTGTCCGCCGATATAAAGGAAATGTTTATGCAGATCAAGATACGCGAAGAAGACAGAGACGCCCTACGATTCCTATGGCGCGGCGATCGGCGCGAAGGCGAGGCGCAAGAATATAGAATGTCGTCCGTGATTTTCGGCGCTACATCATCACCATGTACCGCGCTGTACATAAAGAACAAGAACGCGCGGGAACACGCCGAAGAATTCCCGGACGCCGCCAGGGCAATCGAACGAAACCACTATATGGACGATTACCTGCAGAGCTTCGCTACGATAGAAGAGGCGCGACGCGTAACACAAGACGTCGATTCCATTCACAAAAAGGCTGGTTTCGAGTTACGCGGATGGGCGTCTAACGAGCGAGAGCGAGAAGGCGCGATACCCCTTATCAACGGGTGCGACAGAGAAGGCGCGACACCCCTCATTAATGGGTGCGAGCGAGAAGGCGCGACTTCACCTACCAACGTGTGCGAGCGAGAGGGCGCGACGTCCCTTATCGGCGGGAGCAAGCGAGACGGAGCTACAGTCCCTATCGGCGGGAGCGAGATAGAAAAAACGCTCGGCCTGCTGTGGGACACGAAGAGAGATAGTATCAGCTTCCGGCTCAACAATAGAAGGGCGCCCGCCGAAATTATGCAACACCTACGTCCGCCTACGAAGAGGGAGGCCCTGAGCCTCATTATGTCGATATTCGACCCGCTAGGGCTCATCTCGCCCGTCACGACACCGGCAAAGCGCATCATGCAAGATACGTGGCGATACGACACCGCATGGGACGAAGAGTTGCCCGCCGAGCTGCACGACCGATGGAGCGAGTGGCTACAACAACTGCACCGCCTAGGTGACCTACACATACCTAGGTGCTACGGGGAGATGCCAGGCGCGCGCTACGAGCTTCACACATTTGTAGACGCGAGTGAAGAAGCTTACGCGGCCGCTGTTTATTGGCGCATCACTCATGCCGATGACAGCGTGACCGTCTCACTCGCCGCAGGGAAGAGCCGCGTCACACCGAACAAGCCCATCTCCGTGCCCCGACTCGAGTTACAAGCCGCTCTGCTTGGCGCGCGACTCGCCAAGACGATTGCCGACGAACACGATTACGAGATCGCACGACGCACATACTGGAGCGACTCTCGTACGGCGCTAGCGTGGATACGCTCCGAGCCCCGCACATACAAGACGTTCGTCGCGCATCGCCTCGCCGAGATAGAAGACCTTACCAAGAAAAACGAATGGCGCTGGCTGCCGTCAGCTGATAATGTCGCTGACGACGCGACGCGAGCCACCCCCGAAGAATTTGGTCCGAGTCATCGGTGGTTCCGCGGCCCGTCATTCCTGTACGAAAATGAAGACTCTTGGCCCACTGAAAATAAGGTCGATATCCCACGTACCGGCGAAGAAAAAGAAAAATGCGGCGCGCTACAAAACGAACGCGCGCGACACGCCCACTTGCCCGAAATCGAACGCTTCTCGAAGTGGACGCGTTTACTACGAACAGCTGCACGTGTTTTGCAGTTCGTTGACCTTTGCCGCCGCAAGGGGTCGCCCCCCGCACCACTGATAGTCGCCGCGGCGCGCCGCAAGAGAACGCGCGCTAACCCGGGCCGAGACGAAGAATGGAACAAGCGCCCGCCGCCTACTCACGTGCCACGTGACCGCATCCCACAAGAAAACAAGGAAAAATATATAGTGCTACCGGCTCGATACCTAAAGAAGGCCGAACAACTATTGATGCGCGCGTCGCAACAAGACGCATATGAAAAAGAAAGACAGCGCATCGCGAGCGACCGCGCGCCAGAAAAGGACGACCGGCTCGCAAAAATTAGTGTGTTCATCGACGCGGAGGGGGTGATGCGGTTACGCGGCCGGATCGCCGCAGCTGACGCGATACAACCCGAGACGGTGAACCCCGCGGTGTTACACAGGAAACACTGCTACACTAAATTGTACATCGCGCACGTGCACGAAAAGCTACACCACGGCGGGACGGAGATCGTAGTAAACGAGCTGCGCCAGCGAGTGTACATACCAAAAATTCGCCCGGCGGTGAAGGAGACCATCGCCCGCTGCGCCCGCTGCCTACTGCGCAAAGCGAGGCCCGCCGCCCCCGCTACCGGCGACTTACCCGCTGCGCGCCTCGCCTACGGAGCCCGCCCCTTCTCGTTCACGGGGCTAGATTACTTCGGCCCCCTAGAGGTCACCGTCGCCCGCCATCGTGAAAAAAGGCACGTAGCCCTGTTCACCTGCCTAACGTCGAGGGCGGTACATCTGGAGGTGGTCGTCTCGCTAAGCACCACTTCAGCCATCAATGCCCTACGCCGCTTCATCGCCCGGCGCGGGTGCCCGACCGAACTATGGAGCGACAACGCCACGGCCTTCCGAGGCGCCGCACGAGAACTCGGCGACGCCATCAAAGGAGAAGCGGAGGCCCGCCACATAAACTGGCGTTTCCTACCGGCTGCCGCCCCCTTCATGGCGGGGGCCTGGGAAAGGATGGTGCGGGGGGTAAAGGAGGCCCTCAAGGCCACGCTACATGAGAAGTACCCAAATGATGAAACCCTGCACACCCTGCTCCTGGAGGCGGAGGCAACTGTAAATTCCCGCCCCCTCACGCACGTGTCGGTCGACCCCAACGACCCGCCCGCGCTAACGCCCAACCTGATCCTCCTCGGGCCCGACTGCCACTCGCCGGCCCCCGGTACCTTCGAAGAGAGCGACGGCGACGCGCGCCAACATTGGCGGCGCGCGCAACAACTCGCCGACACCTTCTGGAGGCGCTGGGTGCGCGAGTACCTACCGTTGCTCCAACACCGGCGGGAGCCGCACAGCAGCGGCACGAGCCCGGCAGTCGGGGACCTCGTCATCATCTACGACGGAAACCTGCCCCGAAACACCTGGCCCCGAGGACGGATCACAAGAGTCTTCCCAGGGAAGGACGGCGTAGTGCGGGTCGTAGACGTAACAACGAGCCGCGGACACATACTGCGACGGCCGACGAGGAAGATCGCCGTTCTACCAATAGGATCGCACAACGGCGCGGCATAGTGCGACGGCGGGAGAAATGTACAGAACGGCAACCAAATAAGTGCGTGTCTGTAATAATTGTTAAGTGTAGCCTAAGTAATATTATAAGAAAAATTGTGATATGTAGACATATAATGTAGATAGTGCAATAAATAATACTTACACACTTAGTTTCATTCATAGGTATAAGCTCGCAACCAACCTGCGCCGTGTCCGCACGCCAAATGAGCGGCGCCGGACCCGGCGCAGCGGTTATATTTATAACCTCGCCCGTGCAAGCGGGACGGTTATACGATAACCCCATAGGTGCGAGCGGGACAGTCGCGCGGACCGGATAGCGGCCGCGCGACAAGTATTAGGGAAAAGTCCCAAATAAATATTAATGTTAACTAGGTTTAAGCATTAGTATTAAGATTTGTGATTTTGTATAAGATGTAAGAGAATTTTTATAAAATAAACAAACGGGTTGCGCGAGAGCGGGGAAGGGAGACGAGGAGTGGGGGGCCGCGCTCCCTTTAAGGTAATTCCTTGGGGTATATAAGCGAGCGCGGTCCCGACCGCGGCATTCTCCGCACAGCAGCGCAAGAGTGAACAACTAAAAAGAAGAACCTCCCGACCCCGCTCTCAAGCTCCAGTGTTCCAGTAGAAAGCAAGATTTATTTATTTTCAACCTTCACCTATTATACAGTCCACCCTACCGCTTCCTATGAATGTGGTGGTACGGCCAATCGACGTCAAAGTTGGAACGCTGTCCCCCACACTAACCAAGACTTTATTGTTAATGGCGTAGAATCGTGTTCAGAATAGGTACTTGATCAATTTTTTTCTACAAATTTACGACTGTACCTACCTGGGCGACTGAGATTTGATCGATGTCTAGGAATTGAATAATTTTTTAAGGTTCCATACCTCAAAAGGAAAAAACGGATTCCTTATACTACAAGGCTTTTAACATCACATGTTCTGTCGGTGTGTCTGTCCACCTTAAGACACTTTTTCTGAAAAACGTTGTGGTAGCCTAGTAGTTTGATCTGAGGCCTCTCAAGCAGAGGAACGTGGGTTCCAGCCCGGCCTCACACCTCTGAGTTTTTCGGAGTTTGTGTGAATTTACATTTGCAATTAACCATGAGCCTTACGGTGATGGAAAACACTAATGTATGCGAATAGCACATCCGCACTGGGCCCGCGTAGAAACTACCCAAGCCCTCTCGTTCTGAGAGGAGGCCTATAATACTCCGCAGAAGAAAAAATAGACAAAGTTTCTAAAAACAGATTTGCGAGAGCTATTCATAGAGCTACTAGTTATTTTCATCTTCAAAGGCCCTTTTAAGGGTTCTAAAAGTTTTTTCTTCCCAAACAACACTTATCAAAATAATTGACTGCGCCTTCAGTAAATCTTACCGTACCCTTTAAGGCTCTTAACCCAATGCCGTTGGCCCTTAGAAAATGTAAGGCATATTTTCCTGTTGTTATCCTTTTTGGAATAAGATGTTGCTTTCGCACATCAATAATATTTAGTTTTTTTTTATTTAATTCGTAACTTCGGAACGCATATTATGTAGGTGACTGTTGTCGCGGTAGATATAGATTTTTGTTATTATTTCCAATTGAATTTAATACCTACCTACTAAATTAAATATTTAATAAGTAGTTAAGTTTTATATGGTTATTTTTTCTTAAATTCTTGTATTAACCTTTAAATTAAAAATAAAATTTTAAATATAAGCATTTTTATTGAATTTAGTTTGTAATATTTAGTATTATTTCTGTGTTTTGATTTATATCTATCTTAATAAAAATAAATGGTTATCTTGAAGTAAAATATTATAATAATATTATAGATATTGGTGTGGCTGCAAATGCTCAGTCGCATTTTTCCCGTATGTCGTGTCGTGTCGTCAGTCGTGTGTCGTATCAAATACAAAAAGGAATATATCGAATACAAAGAGGAAAGAAATAATTAATTTAACGTAATGAAGTAAGTTATCATCCAACCAGCTGTCCTGGGGTTTCTCTCGTTCGTGGAAGATCCTTCTCCATAAATTTGGCTCATCAGGTAAATTTGACAACTTTTATATCTACTTTATTCCTACCACTCCTCATTTCCAGTGAATACCGGCCCCTTCTGTGAGCCCTTTAAATGGGTTATATACCAGATAAAATAACAAAGTGTATCAGCTTATACTTCATCATCCCAGCCTATATACGTCCCACAGCTGGGCACAGGCCTCCTCTCAGAATGGCTTGGGCCATAGTTACCACGCGGTTCCAGTGCGGATTGGGAACTTCACACGCACCATTGAATTGCTTCGCAGGTTTGTGCAGGTCAACTTATACTTACTGTCACCATTTTAATTTAAACCTTACAGGAACTCAAACAAGTCTAGATTAAAATTGAGTATTATATTGAATTGATTCATCTTGATCTAGGAATGCGGTTCATATAAGTCCCTTGCCGATACCGCCTCTGACATAAACACAAGGGTTTAATCCGACAAAAAGTTATAATAGCAGATTTTGGTCAAAATAAATCCCGTAAGCCAGTATCTTAATCATATATACCTAATACGCGTTTAGTTGATTTTTGTGTATAGCACATTTACAGCAGAAATAACCTTGCCACAAAAATTTCATTTTTAATGTAAAATTTTTCTTGCTGACTGTACTTGCATTGTCACCCAATTGCATACCAAATTTCAAGTCAATGCTATTAACCGTTCAAGAGTTCCGTCCTGCGGAGACGATCCTGGCTGGACTACCAGGATGTCACTACTAGATTATTCTATTGTCATGATTTACATAAGCATGCCAAATTTCAAGTCAATCCGACTACCGAAAGTTGATCGAATTTAACTTGCAAGACTTGACTACAGACAGACAGACAGACAGACAACGGGACGGGTGAAACTAAATAAAAGCTTGTGAAAAATGTATAATTCACTTTCTTTAATTTCCAAAAGGGCCCCTAGTTCTTAGCGCCCCGGGACCCTCGAATGGCCTAAGATAGCCCTGGCCCTTCCTTCAGTGGTTTCCGCGTCAAAGTTTGTACGGTAGCCGGTCTTCTTCCACCATTCCACGCAATTTGCCGCTCTTATTGGTCGAGAACAAAGCTTTTGATCCCGGGAACTATTCCCACTGCACTGGTCTTTGTTTACGAGCTTTGGTTGCCTTGACTATTTTTAGGTCGTGGAAGGTAAAAAAGTTAAGTACATAGTTGAATACGTAATAGATTTTTCATCACTTATGGCTACTTGCTGGAAACACATAAATCTCGAGTTAGCGTTAAGCTCAGTTTAGTAGTGTCAAAATGTATAGAACTGTCAAGCTTAAGCCAGGTTTAACTGCTAAATCTATAATTATTTTTTGTATTGTATTGTATTGTAAAACTCTTTATTGTACATAAAAACACATTTTTTCCTGCAAGACGGCCTAAAGCTCTGAAAGTAGATTGTATTTAACTTGAAATCCGTGTTGTAAATTCGATTTACATCTTTAAGTATGTAAGGAAATTTAAAAATCTAATGGTGCTCCTTTGTATTCACGAACTAGTAAACAAGGAGATTGTAATGCGTAATACTTACCTCCAAACCTCCATGCTGGCATAATGCTGCTGGCTATTGCTGGCTGAATGTGCCGAAGCCAAAGAGCGCGAGGCCATTAAAAAAAAAAGACGGTTTGGCGCGATTAATTTTCTTCCACTCTTTTACAAATTGCGGATACTTACATTTATGATGAAAAGTAGTGTTCGACTCGAGTGTAGGTAAATCAATGATATTATTATGTTACTATCGTATTTAGAAGCTCACTGGTGTAAATGATCAATTTCAATATGGCGTCTGCGAAAAAGAATACGGCGCAGGAATGAAAAAAAATATTTTGTGTTTTAACAGTATGGGTATCAGATGAAAGCTAATAATTAGCCCATTCTAATTATACATGGTGTTGGTGTATAATACTTTTAATCTACCGTTTTCACATAAATATCGAAAAAGTGTAAAATAATTTAAAAAATAATAAAAAAAACTCCGACTACCGAAACCAAAAGGAAGAAAATTAAGTCTTAGGGTCTAGAACTCTGTTAAGTAGCCAATTTGAAGTTCAACAGTCGGGACCCATTTAAATCGTGACGCTCAAAAACTCTTAGTAATGGGTCCCAACTGTTGATCTTTAACTTAACAGTCGGGGTTTTTTTTATTTATTGACTTCCACTACGTCAATATGCACTAGGGGAAAAACGGGGCAAAAGTAGCCTTTGTCAAAAAAATCACGTCTGAACATTTCTTTTAACAATCCATTTCCTCTTCCATAATTCAAACGACACAGTACTCGTAAACTAGATAACAACGAAATAGAACGGTCACTGGGAGCAGTGCCCTGACCCTAATTCGTTGTTTACTGCCCTTAGTGTGTTACGTGCGCCCTTTTCGATACCTGTAATTTACCAGTACAAAGTAGGTATTAATAGCCTTTTGTGACAGTAAAAGGTACATCATCATCATCATCATCATCAACGTCATCTTGCCAGAACATAATTGTTTTAAATAGTTGTAAGACTAATAAAAGTTTTATTTTTATTTTTCATTATTATATTTCATTTGTATTTTTGTAGTCATAAGTTTACCCGTTTGTTGACTATGGACTGTGTGGAGCACGGTGGCTGGCCTTATGGTAGTAAGTGTAGTTGTGTTCCTTTGTGAAAAGCAATATAGTTATACAATAGCCATATTTCGTTTTTCTGCCATTCCAAAAGCGCTAGTACCTACCTAAGGAAGAGCCCATAAGGCCAGCCACCGTGCTCCACTTGCACTTACACATTACCTACCAGTTTGTATACATCCCACTGCTGGGCATAGGCCTCCATTCCGAATGTGAGTTGGCCCGTAGTAGCCACGCGGGCCCAGTGCAGATTGGGATTCACACCATTGAATTGCTTCGCAAGTTTGTGAAGGTGTCCTCACAATGTTTCCCTTCAGCGTCAAGCTCGTCGTAAATGTCAAAAGTAATTTCGCACATGGATTTCGAAAAACTAATTTGATTATTTCAGCAGTTGAAATGATTTCAGGAAATTTTAATTGTGGTTGACAAAATGTTTTCTGTCACAAAAAATTTGGAGTTGAAATAAAAAATACAAAAAGACTCCAAATAGTAATCTCGATTTCAAATGTTTTCTCACATTCATTCATTTAGTCACTAGTCTAAGTATTTAAGTAGACTTATTTTATTTACTATTATTTTTGTTATCCTTGCATTGTCATACAAAGTACATATCAGAACAGTAAGTTTCAAGTCGATACCATTGACGGTTGAGGGGTTGTTCCTGTGGAGAGAATCCTGGCTGAACTATAATTGTATTGTAACTGACCACTGTAGGTAAAATTCAATTGCAAATTTATTAAGTAGAGGACATTCAGTTATATACAGTACTACTCAGGTAGTCTTAGTAGTACACATACACACGCACCCATCGGCACCACCAGTAGGGTAGGCAACAGGGTAGGCTACAGGTTAGGAAAACAAGGTAGGAAAACAGGGCAGGCAGACAGGGTAAACGACAGGTAGGTTGTTGGTGTTTTTGATGAGTGCGTGCACTTACTGGTGTTGTCTACCTGACTTGCACGCCACGGAGAACCATAATAGTCACGAATCTGGATTATTTATCTATTGCCACTGTTTGAAACTTGGCTTTATAATACTATCCTGGTTTATTAAAGACAGTGTTTACTACGAGTTTGTATGATACGGCTAAAGTATGAACAGTGGCGAGCGAAAATACTTCCTTCTAGGTTCATAACATAATCATAATCATTACAACCCGGGAATTAATCACGATGATATATTACTAAATTCACCTCGACTTTTAGGTTTCCCAGAACAAAGTGACTTAGTATAAAATGGTTTCATAATGAAATATTACTTCAGTGCTTGAATAATCAAGAAGGACGACTGTTAAACTTCGCTAAAAGGGTTGTGTAATTATAATAATGGTACTCGCTTAATTTGTTAATTAGATCCTTTCTAACTTTGCTCTAAGGGCCACTTTATTTTTTTTAAGTTTTTAAAGTGGCTTTATACTTTATGTTTTGGGAGACTTTTCCGGCGCTCGCGATCGCAGTCAAATGACAGTTTTTTTTATGCGAAAACTATCATTTGATTGCTATCGCGAGCGTCAGAAACGTTAGGCAATATGGCCTCAGGATCAACCCTACACTCTCAGTAATTGAATGATAATAGTAGATACATAGATTGAAACTTTAATCCTCATAACAAAAAAAAACATGGCATAACACGATTAACACGTTCTTCATAAAAACAAAAGAAAACACGTTAAAAACACCTGCTGTAACAGCTCACTTTTTCGAATTATACCTTTCAGTCTTAGATTATATACAACACTAGATGGACCGTAGGCGGCATGAAAACGTCCCCATAAAATATAAGCCAATTGTTGGCTTATAAGTCATTTTCCCCCCCTCAGTCTGCATTGTGACACCGTAGGCAACGTATGCGGAACGCGCGATTCAAATGTGCCTCAAAATGACGAAATGCGCCGTAAAAGTGTGCCGGAATTATAAAGGGAAGATAAAAAACCCTAATAAAGTAACTTTCCATCGGTAAGTACTCCAGAATCCATAACATTTCGTAAGAAAAGATTTAATTATTTTGGTTAGTATTCTTTGACATTTTTTATAGGTGTTACCAGTTTCCAGTGCAAAATTCCCCACAATTCAGTCAAAATCGTATTGAAAAGTTTGTATTGGGCACAAAGTCGAAATATATCGATTTCACGCATCAATCTGAACATTTTTTTTATTTTTAATCTATTTGAGAAAATGACGAATCTAATTAATGTTCTTTGATATTTTAATGAATATTTGCACCATCTTATTGAGCTTTCTTTTATTCTGTATTTATTTGAGATTGATAAGTAAGCTGTAAATAAATACATATAATGTGGGTGTTTAGGTCATGAAAACTGGAATTTAATAATGCAATCAATACTGAATTCGCAAAAAAGTCAGGTGTTTCGTATAAACGTTCATAAGATGAATATAAATTCAAGATTATGAAAGATATTATATTTAGTTTGATATACTGAACTACCATACGCAATTTGATTCATAGTTTTTATCTGTCTTCAGAATACCTATAGATCCTGTAGTTAAAAAGGCATGGGTGGACATTATAAGAAAAAGTCGGGAAGAAAACCTTTGGCTGCCTGCAAAATCAGCTGTCATATGCTCCGAGCATTTCAAAACGATTTTTCGATTTAGTAATTTGTTTACGAAATATTCAACTTTACAAGTGCAAATTTGAAAAAAACAGGATGCTATTCAGTATATCAAACTTCCAAGGAAAACTATAACGGCTAAGTTTGCTTGAGAATTATTAGTAGTTTATGAGTAAATAGCAGCGTAAAGTATAAAGTATACCTAAACTTGGAAGATTCCGTATAAAATACGAAATCCTTAGAAAAATATGACTTATTTTTTTCGTAATAGCTACGGAACCCTATTTTGGGCGTGTCCGACACACTCTTTTTAGTTTTATTTATTCATTTTTTATTTGATTATATTCGCCATCACTTTTACTAGCGTCTATCGTACTCTAATAATTTTCCCCCAAATTTTGGGGGATTTGACATTACGTGGTATCATTTAGCACGCAAACAGTGACAACCAGATTGACGTAACTCGAGTGTAAGATGAAGCTGTCACGTGGTCGCCACGCACACAAACAAGAAAAAGTTGGGACGTTTTCAATCGCATTCTTTCTTACTGAGGCTCGGTCTGGTGTTGTATATAGTCTTAGCTTTCAGTATAGTTTTTGTGGTACTAGTCGTGGCAATGAACTTTTAGGAAAAGTTAGGCGGCAGAAAGTATACAAGTATGTAGTAGTATATATAAACCTCGTTCTCACAGAAAGAAGCGGAATAAATTTACTGAGTGCAAAAAGGCAACATACAGTGAGTCACTTATGTTAGTGATTTTTCCTTTAATTACTAATAGTACAAAGTCTTAAAGTTATTGCACACGCAACCGTTCGGCACTGGATCGGCGCCGCTTCAACTCATCTGCTCGTCGTCAACCAGGCATTAACCATTATGCAAGGTGTACGCGCGGCTGCGGCTAGGTGACTTATGTATGACATCGCGGTTACGGCTGGGCGAGAGCGCGCTAAAAGCAAGGCGGCAGCTAGAGCTAGTGGGCAATAATAATCGTCGATGCCGAAGGGCGTCGGCGGGGTGGCCGCGGGGGGAACGACGACGGTCTGCGCACCGTCCCCGTTCCAAGCGCGGCGGCGGCCCGACGTAAGCTCGATGACTGCAAGTTGCCCGCGCGCCGCTTGCGGATTACTAGTTTATGCTGAGGCAAGGCGAAGCTGTTCCGATGCCGATATATGTGTGTTACAGTATGTCATTCCTTACAAATTTTAATTATACTTATAGGACGGCTCGAGTTGAGGCGGCGCCGATCCTATGCCTATCATAGGCGCCTAATAACATTGCCTGTACACTAAACAACATGGTTGAATTGCAGCAGAGTGATAGAATAGTTGGCGACGAGCACGAGGATGTCAGCGAGCAGCGCCATCTGCACGGTGAGTGAGGACAGCAGGCGCACGCGCAGCGGCGCCGCGCGCAGCCGCCGCGCCAGCGCCGCCGCGCAGCGCGCGCACGCAGCCGCCTCTAAGCCTGGAACTAGAAGTAGGTAGGGTAGTTCTACGAACGTTCCGACCGCTATCGGTTTCCCTGTCGCATATAATTTGTTTTTAGCACAAAAAAAGGGTAAACAATCTTGACTAATATTTTTATAATAAAAGCTTTTTAAAAAACTACAACTATTAGTTTATGATACCATTTTTTCAATAAAAAGACACGTCAAGATTGCATGCAGCCTTCTTTTTAACGCGTGCAATCTTGACGTGTCTTTTTGACTGCAGCTCTTTTCACACAGCTCTGGTTAGGTACAGGCAGAGTACAGGGCTACGGCACATGCTGAGCTGAGTCCTTTTGGCATCACACTACAGCACAACGTCTCTAATATTCTCTCTTCTCCTGTTTATATTTTTACTGTTTTTGTTTGTTTGCACCATGGTCCAAAGTACTCGCAACGCCTCTTACCGGCAGAAATGGAAGCACATTGCTAAGAGGGCTGTCCTCGTAAAAGTCTGCGACCCACCGAACACCTACTCGTGTGCCTCGTCTGCGCAAACACGACCACTCTGACAAGAGTGTCCGACTAAGAAGAAGAAGAAGAATGTTGTTAATAAATGTTGTCGAGTTTGAGTTTTAGTTTAAAACTTAGCTATAAACGTTAGGCTACTAACTTCAAAACTCAATACCAACTAAATCAAAATCTTAAAACTGCCTTATATTCCTAAGTACGTTTATCTGTTGCCTATAGTCCGTGATATTTATTTATTTATACTCACTTCCCAATAGTACATTATAGAGATAAGCCAAGTTTTGGCTCAGCAGATCAGCCTGGTCCTGCGCTCGTTGGCCTGCGTTCATCATCAGTACCTTCGTCAACGTGTAACTCGCCAATGAACACATAGTACCTTGGATAAGGATTGTAGTACCGCGCTGGCAAAAAATATATACGGCTATTTAAGTTAAATTGAAGAGTAAATTACGTAAAATGTACCTCTATAACCCTCCATTATGCCACGGTATGGTAGTAGGTACTATTAGTTTTTCTGCGATTGTGCGTTCAAAAACCATAGATGATGCCCAGCATTAAGACATTGGATTATATTATGAACACGGTTGTATCGTAATGGTTATTACGATACAGACATCTGTATGTTAATGAGATTTCATACAATGATTACAGCACCTAGCAAGTAGCAGCACGTTGTCGCGCAGCTCGTGGGGCAGACAAATACTTACCTGGTTCTCATTCTCAATGGTTTATGAACACGTGATAGATGATTTAATATAATATGTATGTAGATAAAATATTGTATGCAAACTGTACGTAATTAGGACTTAAAATACTCATGTGACCCTATTATGAAACTCGGCTACACACTCGTATATATACGATACAGTTTCATAAATAACTGTTATCCCTAATAACCGCTGAATGGAAAAGTCTTAAAATAAGATAACATGGAATTTGGTCAATTTTGCATTATTTTACTTTTATCCATTTTAATTATGATCTATTGTTTGAGTTACTAAAATAAAGTTTTTTTTTCGGAGGGTGACCGGGAACTGAAATAGGTAAGAGCTCATAATTTCTTATTAAACTAAAAAAGAGAGGTCTTACCTCTACTTTAAAGTAACTGACTCCGTCGTACAGCAGCGTGATGTAGAAAATTGTCAGGGACCATAAAGAGATCGTCATCTGAAAAAAAAACCGCTTATGTGTGAGCCTGACTCTCACACGAGGAATCTGTACAGCTACACTACTGTCATTATAAAAATCAAACATAAACTGTCAAAAAATAGACACGATTCTATCTTTCAAAGTCAAAGTCAATATATATTTATTCAATTTAGGCTATATAACAAGCACTTATGAATGTCAAAAAAATCTACCACCGGTTCGGAAAAACCTCTATTGAGAAGAATCCGGCAAGAAAGTCAACAAGGTATATATTTTTTTAAACAGATTTACATTATTATTATGATATCTATACATCACAAGTATTTAACACAATTTTATTTTTAACACGCTCTTTGAAGGGATCGCTAATGCGGATCGGAATTATTTCCAAATATCCCTGTCCATGATATATACCTGTCTATGGAAATATTAACCATATGTGTACTGCTACAAAATGATAGTCTATCTGTAATGTACTGAGTTGGTAAATGGTCGGGATTGTCTCATGAATCTGTTTGTAATATACTTACCTGAAGTCCAAAGAAGTCACGAAGACGATCATTGGCGGCCGTCAACAATCGGTATCCTTTCCCCCATTTCTTCAGCTCTCCACGAACATGAGACAAATCTCCATCATTCTCTTCAATACATTCAAGGCTTAACTTCTTTATAACTTCCACTATCGAATCATTAATAAATCTCAATTGGCCTATAATAATCTCAATGAATTCAAAGAAAACAAAATGCTCATAAAAAAATCTCCATTGTTGTATCGTTCCGTTTGCAAAGCGTAATGTTAGGAACGTACTAACTACCACTTTTACAAACGTATCGAAGAAGTAAAACAATGTTACACTCATTTGAAAGATGGTGAACGACACGAGATCGATTTTGAATCTCTTATATCGATTTTTTGTGAAAGTTTGAAACGATGAATCTTTATCGTTTAGCTGATTGAAAGCATTAATATGTAAGACAAATTCTTTAAAGTGATTGGAGCAACTATAACCCAAATTTATAGCTACAAGGGAATTAAGCGTATCGAAAAAAACGTAATACAGAAGAGAAACGTACTCATAAGTAGTAACATTCGTCATTGAAGAATAATTAAAAGCATTTTCAACTATATATATAAACATGACAAGTATAAAACAGATTTCTAGTACAATACGTAACTTTACGAAATATTTAACGCACTTCCCTTGAACGTAGTGGTTGCGGTAGATGGCCATAATATTTTCACCATATACTAGTATATTAAGTATATTGATACTAGTCATTTTGAAGTTTTTCTGTGGGGTACGACTTGATATATTGACTGGTTACTTGCTACTATTACATTTCATTATCCTGTAATACAGAATATTAAGTAATTGGGTTTTTTTTTAATTTCTGTAAAAGGTTAATCAATGGTAAAACCAAATATGGTGAAATGTTATTTTAAATTGACGTCGGTTAAATTGAAGTCGGTTAAAAATAGAACTAGTACTTCCCATAAACTCAGAAAGCTAAAACTTGGTACAGAGTTAGGGTTTAATGGCCACATAAAGGGAAAACTATAAAAACTAGGACAATCGAAGATCTGGAGTACGTGAAAAAAGAAACTAATGAAAAAAACTGTGTCAAATAAGAAAATCTAATAAAATAAATCAATAAGCCCACGTTTCTAGAAAAAGAAGTGAAATCCCACCAAAACATTCTGTAACAAAACTAGCCAAGTCTCGATGGAGCTGCTTGTTTATCTCTAAAAAGTAATGAAATCTAGACAAAGTCGTGCCAAATCTAAGGCTCCTTACTGCGATTTCTTTCTATTATCCGCGTATTGAGTCTCAACATTTACCGGATAAAACTTAAGACTCAACATTCTTTATACTTGAGTGGGTACAAGTCAACGGCCAAGTCATACAACATTAACTATAATAATGAAGAGCTTTGTCTAGATTTAATTACTTTTTAGAGATAAACAAGCAGCTCCATCGAGACTTGGCTAGTTTTTTACAGAATGTTTTTGGTAGGATTGAATTTACTCGTAGTAGTAGAATCCACAGAAAACGAACAAACGTTTGTTCTCGGGTCTTGGATGCTTAATATGTATTTAAGTATTTATTTATCTATATAAGTATGTTTATCCGTTGCCTAGTACCCATAGTAAAAGCTTTGCTTAGTTTGGGACTAGGTCAATTGGTGTCAAAGTGCCCCATGATATTTATTATTTATTTATTATTTTAGTAAGATTCATTGAACCGACTTCAGTTTCGTCTCAGCGACTTTCGTTTCAGCCTATATACGTCATATTGCTGGGCACAGTTTCCACTTCAGACTGGTAGAAAATTATTTTCATGGTTTTTTTGTAGTTGGTTCAATTTTTTGTTATAATTTCTTTTTTGTAAAAATGCTTTAATAGTCTTCTTCTTCTTATTTTTCTTTTTTTAAAATTTGGCTTCTGTCCAAATTAATAAGACAATTTAGCCAGTGTCTAAGTATTCTCCTTCGAGAGGCAACGTTGTACGGTGATTGTAGTTTTTGTAACTTGATAGTAAAATTCCAGAAACCACGTGGAAACAACTTGCGCATTAAAAAATGTCAAGCACGAGAGCAGTATAGAATTTTCTGAACACTGTTCACTGCTAAGGTACTCCTCTTATGTAGCTAATTTGAAATTCAACAGTCGGGATCCATTTACGTTTTTGAACATCACGATTTAAATGGATCCCGACTGTTGAACTTTAAATTAGCTACTTGACCGAGTTCTAGACCACTACACTTATTTTCTTCCTTAGTTTCGGCAGTAGGGTTTTTATTTTTTTAATTAAATGTTTTTATTTACACTTTTTTTATATTTACGTGAATACTGTAGATTAAAAGTATTATACCTCATAATATATATTTAGAATGGGCTACTTATTAGCTTTCATTTGATACCCATATTGTAACAATACAAAGTATATTTTTTTCATTCCTTCGCCATATTATTTTTTTGCAGACGCCACATTGAAATATTAGAGGACCATAATAGTCACGAATCTGGATTATTAAGCCATTCCCATTGTTTGAAACTTGGCTTTATAATACTATCCTGGTTTATCAAAGACAATGTTTACTACGAGTTCGTATGATACGGCACTTCAATAGCCTTAGAACCAACCCTTCACCCCCAGTAATTGAATGATAATAATAGATAGACAGATTGAACCTTTAATCCTCATAACAAAAAAAAAACATTGCATAACACGTTCTTAATAAAAACGAAAGAAAAAACGTTAAAAACACCTGCTGTAACAACTCAATTTTCGGGATAAAAGGTAGGTGTACTTATTCTATTGCACAAGGTGTTAATTAAAAATTGAAAGTCAGAAAGTAATTTGCTCAGAATAGAATTAAACTATGTTTTAAATTAGGTTGTGCTTGTGTTTTTAATTTATTTTTTATTGTGCCCAGTCTAAAAACTACGACTGCAACAGGCGCCAATTAAATATTTTAGCGAGGTTGCATACTATTTCGATAGTTTAATCTATGTAAGTAAAAGATAATACATCATACCCATACAATAAGGTACTTTACATCACTAATTTACCACTCTTGCCCTTATCTACATACAGTTGAATATTGCTAGAAAATATGGACCCGTCATCCATACTAATATTATAAATGCGAAAGTGTGTTTGTATGTTTTTATGTTTGTATGTTTGTCCCTCTTTCACGCCATAACGGAGCGACGGATCGACGTGATTTTTGGCATAGAGATAGTTTATAGGCCCGAGAGTGACATAGGCTACTTTTTATCCCAGAAAAATGCACAGTTTCCGAGGGAACAGCGCGCGATAACCGAATACCGCGCGGGCGGAGCCGCGGGCAAAAGCTAGTATTTAAATATTTATTAATCCTTATCCTAGATACCTTGAGTATTATACCTTTAAGTATAGTTTTTGTGGTACTAGTCATGGCAATGAACTTTTAGGCAAAGTTAGGCAGCAGAAGGTATAGAAATATGCTGTAGTATATATAAACCTCGTTCTCACAAAAGAAGCTGAACAAATTTACTGAGTGCAAAAAGGCAACATACAGGTGAGAGTCACTTAGGTTAGTGATTTTTGCCTTAATTACTAATAGTACAAAGTCGTAAAGTTATCGCTCATTTAGACTCCAAGTGCCTGCCAAGCACCAGCAGATGTTCCTGCGCTCCGACTTCTGGCCGAAGGTTTGGGGTAGCATCGACGACGACGTTCAAAAATCCCTAACTATTCATGGTTTTTTTTTGTATTTTTTAAATTTTTGTTTTGTATAATTTTAATTTTACAGCGCATTAGTGTTTAACTGTAATGCTGTAATTTTTTTGTTGGAATAAATAAATAATAAATAAATAAATCGCACACGTAACCGTTCGGCACTAGATCGGCGCCGCCTCAACTCATCTCAACCAGGCATTAACCATACGCAAGGTGTATGCGCGGCTCCGGCTAGGTGACATGATGACATCGCGCTTACGGCTGGGCGAGAGCGCGCTAAAAGCAAGGCGGCAGCTAGAGCTAGTTGGGAATAATTGTCGATGCGGAAGGGCATCAGCGGGATTGTCTGCGCGCCGTCTCTGTTCCGGCGGCGAGACGCAAGCGCGGCGGCGGCCCGACGTAAGCTCGATGACTGCGAGTTGCCCGCGCGCCGGTTGCGGATTACTAGTTTATGCTGAGGCGAGGCGATGCTGTTCCGATGCCGATATGTGTGTGTTACAGTAAGTACGTCATTCTTTACAAATAATACTTACTGGACGGCTCGAGTTGAGGCGGCTCGAATCCTGTGCCGAGCGTTTACGTGTGTGCATCCTTTACTATTAGGGTAGCGTCATAGGCCTAACAGAACATTGCCTGTACACTAAACAACATGGTTGAATTGCAGCAGAGTGATAGAATAGTTGGCGACGAGTACGAGTATGTCAGCGAGCAGCGCCATTTGCACGGTGAGTGAGGACAGCAGGCGCACGCGCAGCGGCGCCGCGCGCAGCCGCCGCGCCAACAAAGCCGCGCAGCGCGCGCACGCAGCCGCCTCCGCGCCTGGAACTAGAAGCAGGTAGGGTAGTTCTTTGAAGGTTTCGACCGCTATCGGTTTCTTGTCGCATATACTTAATTCCCCTTTAGCATAAAAAAAGGGTAAACAATCTTGACTAGTATTTTTAAAAGCTTTTTTAAAAACTGCCACTATTCGTTTATGATACCTACCAATTTTTTCAATGAAAAGACACGTCAAGATTGCATGCAGCCTTCTTTTTAATGCATGCAATCTTGACGTGTCTTTTTGACTGAGCTCTTTTGACACAGCTCTGGTTAGGTCAAAGAGTATTAGTACCTATAGTGGGTTAGGTACAGGGCTACGGCACATGCTGAGCTGAGTCCTTTTGGCATCACACTACAGCACATTGTCTCTAATTATTCTCTCTTCTCCTGTTTATATTTTTACTAAATTTTTTTTTTGTTTGCACCATGGTCCAGTGTACTCGCAACGCCTCTAACCAGCAGAAATGGAAGCACATTGCTAAGGGGGCTGTGCTCGTAAAAATCTGCGACCCACCGAACACCTACTCGTGTACCTCGTCTGCGCAAACACGACCACTCTGACAAGAGTGTCCGACTAAGAAGAAGAAGAAGAATGTTTATGTTGTTAATAAATGTTGTGAGTTTGAGTTTTAGTTTAAAACTTAGCTATAAACGTTAGTTTACTAACTTCAAAACTCAATACCAACTAAATCAAAATCTAAAAACTGCCTTATATTCGTAAGTATGTTTATCTGTTGCCTATAGTCCGTGATATTTATTTATTTATACTCACTTCCCAATAGTACATTATAGAGATAAGCCAAGTTTTGGCTCAGCAGATCAGCCTGGTCCTGCGCTCGTTGGCCTGCGTTCATCATCAGTACCTTCGTCAACGTGTAACTCACCAATGAACACATAGTACCTTGGATAAGGATTGTAGTACCGCGCTGGCAAAAAAAAATACAGCTATTTAAGTTAAATTGAAGAGGAAATTACGTAAAATGTACCTATAACCCTCCATTATGCCACGGTATGGTAGTACTATTAGTTTTTCTGCGATTGTGCTTTCAAAAACCATAGATGATGCCCAGCATTAAGACATTGGATTCTATTATGAACACGGCTGTATCGTAATGGTTATTACGATACAGACATCTGTATCGTAATGAGATTTCATACATGATTACAGCACCTAGCAAATAGCAGCACTTCATCGCGTAGCTCGTGGGGCAGACAAATACCTACCTAGTTCTTATTTTCAATGGTTCTTGAACACGTGATAGATGGTTTAATATATGGATGTAGATAAAATATTGTATCCAAACTGTACGTAATTAGGATTTAAAACACTCACGTGGCCCTATTAAGAAACTCGGCTACACACTTGTGTTTTAAAAGCCCCTATTACGATAGAGTTGCATAAATAACTATTATCCCTAATAACAGCTGAATGGAAAAGTCTTAAAATAAGATAACATGGAATTTTGACAATTATTATTATTATTTTATGTTATTGCATTATTTTACTTTTATCCATTTTAATTATTATAATTATTTTATCTAAGCGTCGTCAGTGTCGGGGGACCGCTAAGGTTAATAGTTTAAAAAATACAACATATGTAATTTAGTTTCCTGTTAACCTTAGCGGTCCCCGACACCGAAGACGCTTAGATAAAAAAAATATTACTAGGTACTTATACTAAATTAACTTAGGCTAATTTTGCGGGAAATCAGCATAGTCCCCGCGGAATAGGGATAAACGAATTCTTCGCAGATGAAGTCGCGGGCAACAGCTAGGTAGTGCATAATTATTTTTTACTTTAAAATTGTCCTTTTTTGGCGCCTTTTTTTTTGTTTTTTTTTTGTTGTTTAAGGACCCCTATACGATACAGTTTCATAAATAACTGTTATCCCTAATAACCGCTGAAAAGTCTTAAAATAAGATAACATGGAATTTGGTCAATTTTGCATTATTTTACTTTTATCCATTTTAATTATGATCTATTTTTTGAGTTACTAAAATAAAGGTTTTTTCTCCAACTTGCTCGGAAATGTTCTCATTAATGTTGGAAATATCGACCGGGAAGTCCATCGTTATATTTGTTGATCCGATAATAAATTAAAAAAAAAAAGTGACATTACTTCCTGGACATGTCCGGGAAGTGTTTATTATCGGGCAGGTTTTTTACTTTTAATTTCATCTAAGACCGAAAATTCACCAAAAAGCCAGCCAACTGTTCAATAATCACGAACAAAACAAAGATTAAAAAAAGAATGTTTTCTGCGTTTAGCTAATGCCTAAATGATTGTGTCCAAATCATAATAAGGTGATTGAGACTTAATTATCTTCTCGGATTACTAAATATTTTTCAACAAAGAGAAGTTTTTTTATGTTGTGCGTTTAGGAATTGCCGCTTGAACTAAAAGTAAAAATGTATAATATTTATATTTACTAATCCTATAAGTATTTCTTTTAATTTATTTTGATTACTATATTTTATGTGGAACCAAACATACGATTCGGACCCAAATCTTTAATATCGAAATTGAGGCGGGAACGTGAATTTCATTCTGTCAAAGATTTTCCGCCGTGCTATTTTTACGAAAATAAAATGAGTTCTTTAATTAGTGATGAAAATATCCTAATGGGCACGCAGCATCTTTTATCAGTAAGGTTTATTTTTATTACTATAAAAGTGTTAATTTTGTTTAGATTATAGGTAGATTGTTACATAAATATATTGTGCCGAATAAATATAATGTTTTCGGTTTCTTTCCTCGCATATTTGGAGAAAAGCAGTATACAGGCCTCGGCAGGAATGTCATTTCGTGGATTCGTTTCTATTGAAGGACTCGGCTACGCCTCGTCCTTCAAAACCATACTCATCCACGAAATGACTTTTCCCGCCCTCTGCAGTAATGTACTATTTTCGGAGGGTGACCGGGAACTGAAATAGGTAAGAGCTCATAATTTCTTATTAAACTAAATAAGAGATGTCTTACCTCTACTTTAAAGTAACTGACTCCGTCGTACAGCAGCGTGATGTAGAAAATTGTCAGGGACCATAAAGAGATCGTCATCTGAAAAAAAAACCGCTATGTGTGAACCTGACTCTCATACGAGGAATCTGTATAGCTATACTACTGTCATTATTAAAATCAAACATAAACTGTCAAAAACTAGACACGTTTCTATCTTTCAAAGTCAATATATCTTTATTCAATTTAGGCTATATAACAAGCACTTATGAATGTCAAAATAATCTACCGCCGGTTCGGAAAAACCTCTATTGAGAAGAATCCGGCAAGAAAATCAACATATAATATTTTTTTAAATAGATTTACAATATTATTATGATATCTATACATCACAAGTATTTAACACATTTTTTTTGAACACAGTAGGTTCGCTATTTGAAGGGATCGCTAAAGCGCATCGGAATTATTTCCAAATAAGTATCCCTATTCATGATATATATCTATGGAAATATTAACCATATTTTTACTGCTACGAAATACTAGTACTGAGTTGGTAAATGTTCGGGATTGTCTCATGAATCTGTTTGAAATATACTTACCTGAAGTCCAAAGAAGTCACGAAGACGATCGTTGGCGGCCGTCAACAATCGATATCCTTCCCCCCATTTCTCCAGCTCTCCACGAACATGAGACAAATCTCCATCATTCTCTTCAATACATTCACGGCTTAATTTCTTTATAACTTCCACTATCGAATCATTAATAAATCTCAATTGGCCTATAATAATCTCAATGAATTCAAAGAAAACAAAATGCTCATAAAAATATTTCCATTGATGTATCGTTCCGTTTAAAAAGTGTAATATTGGGAACGTACTTAGTACCACTTTTGCAAACGTATCGTAGAAGTAAAACAACGTTATACCCACTTGACTGACAGTGAACAACGCGAGATCGATTTTGAATCTCTTATATCGATTTTTTGTGAAAGCTTGAAACAATGAATCTGTATCGAATAGCTGATTGGCAGCATTAATATGTAAAACAAATTCTTTAAAATGATTGGAGCAACGATAACCCAAAATTATAGCTACAAGGGAATTAACTGTATCAAAAAAAACGTAATAAAGAACATAAACGTACTTATAAGTAGTATCATTTATCATTGAAAAATAAATAAAATCATTTTCAACTATACATATAAACATGGCAAGTGTATGAAACAGATTTCTAGTACAATACGTAGCCTTACGAAATATTTAACGCACTTCCCTTGAACGTAGTGGTTGCGGTAGATGGCCATAATATTTTCACCATATACTAGTATATTTAGTATATTGATGGTAGTCATTTTGAAGTGTTTCTGTGGGGTACGACTTGATATGTTGACCGGTCACTCGCCACTATTAGATTCCATTATTCTGTACCTAACGCAGAATATTAAGTAATTGGGTTTTTTTAATGTCTGTAAGAGGTTGATTAAAAGTAAAACCAAATATGATGAAATGTTATTTTAATATAATGAATTATTTCTTAGAATTCAGCAATCGAATTTCAAAGTGGTTTAAAAAACTTTTAGGTGCTTTCGACTGACTTTACCAACATTCTAATTTACTCATACTTCACTTCTACTAATTTATTAATCTATACCAGTCGTAGGACGTCGACTGTTGGACATAGGCCTCCTCGTAACGTTAGTTCTTTTGCAAAAGCAACACTGGCTTCTGATTTTAGATAGGTAGCATCCAGCGGACTGACTTACAGTTTCCTGTAGGCCCCTCATGGCTTCTTTGAAAATCGGGTCTGGATTCAGATCAAGGACTGGGATGCTGCTTATTTTTTCGAAGAGACAATCACTGCAACGAATTTTTATCTCAAGAGACGGAGTGTTTGGTAGAATGTATGACTCTCTTAAAGTACCGACGTTGATCTCGCAATCCAACACAACATTTTTTTTTGCCGCTATATTTTTTTAAATTTCGCCTCGTTCATTGTATAGTTTCCAACACACACCAGACCTTGACTACGTCTCTATAAAAGCATGTACGGCAAACTTCGAATTATTTATGTGTTCGTGATACTCGTACGAAGCAAAGTCGTGGTATGCGGCTAGCATACTCTGCACGGTGGAGTCGAATGCACACGTGTTCCGCACAGCAATAATCTGTTTGCTGATTTTTGCAGGGCCCAAACTGTTACCATTCACAAGTAGAGGCAAAGCCAAAGTATTTCGGTCGCTGGCCTATTATCAGTATATCAGGACACGGTGTTAGATATTTTCCTCGTTTCTCGAGTTGACCTTGCACTTTCGGTTGGATCGGTTCAATATTTTTTGTAAGACCACGCCAATCTTCGGTCTCATTAAGAAAAGATATTGAAGAGTGTTAAGATTATTCTGGTTCGGTCGGAATATTGTCCAATGAATCCATAAGAGACGTACCGTCTAGCCTGTCTCACTTTTGTTTCAGATCATGTTCACTGTCATTTTCACATAGGTAAACGTTTACGACCCAATTCACCTATACCTTCAATATCATATCCGTGACGAGACTCATGATCACGGCCCACATGACGTTGACGTCCTCGCTCTTGTTTGATATTGACGGTCAGAGTTAGAGACTCCTCAACGAGGATGGTGAATTTTTTGTCAACCGGATCGGACATTCGAGGCGTCGAATTTGTTACTTTGGGCTGTTTTGTTTTATTTTTATTTGTTTCGGCATATAGCAAAATAGTTGCACCTGCCAAGATCCTTAGGTGTACCACAAGGAACTTGTCTACCTAATTGGACTTTTCTTTTTTGAAGACCAAATGTTTCAACTCGCGAAAATATTTCTCGCTGCGAGCTGAATTTGAGACAAGTCGAACGTTATTGTCATTCCCTAACTCCACCAGAGTTGAGCTACTCAATTATTTTTTAAATAGAATCTATTGCAGCACTTGAATCCAATTCGGTCTCTACATCAACCTCGTCAAATCGTTTCAACCAACTTTCCTTTCATCTTGATCATATTTGAGTTAATTGGTACAGTTGTCGGGGAGATTGTACGATTTCTCTGCTCAGCGAAACAATGACTTTGTTTGTCGTCAATATCTTCGTGTGTTGTAAAAGCAATAGTGAGTACGTCGGCACACAACCGAACGAAGTCATTTACTGACATAACTACACGTGGTCAGCAGATCCAAGCATGGGAGGTAAAAGTCCTTTTTCTCGGGATTTTTGAGAGTAAAGCAGCTGACTATACAACGTGGCGGGTTCACGCGTACAGACAAACTGTTGGTGTCAAAGACAATACATGTTTCAATATATGTTTTTAAGTCGGTGTTGTTGAACGCAAGAAAAGTTACGTTGAGGAGTGCCAGTGAGTAATCTGTGACTATCTGTTTGGGACACGGCACAGCAGAAAGCAACCACGTTTACGTTTTTCGGAGATCAACTGAAACAGTGGTAATATCTTTGTACCATATCCACAAACACCTTGGTACAGATACACAAGGCGCTTTGAGCCATTCGGTTTTGGTATTTGAAAGAAAGAAAGAAAGAAAAATGATTTATTGACGGTCCCAACAGTACCACCACCAAACCCAAAAACAATAATAAACCAAGCTTCACCAAGCTACCCGTTGCATCGATGCTAATATTCCCAGCCGAGTCCTCCTTCATGAATTTATTGTACATGAATTTATTGTGAATATATAGCTGGGCAGGGGTCCCTCACATTAAATAGAATTTGTCAAGACCGATCTGGCGGATACACCCATTAAATTCCAGCCCTTACTTCATGTCCCACACAGAGGCAAGCGCTGATTTTGCTTTAAATAAACCCAGGTCTTTGTCGCGAGCCTCCTGGACAACTTCTTCTGATGGTATGTTGGCATAACATCCTCAAACTCCAACAACCTATTCGCCTCATCCCGTCGCTAAGCGTAAGTAGATTTACCTTGCAGCTCTTTGTCGATTCGCATTCGCCTTTCTCCACAAAATTGTCGTTTATTTTGGTGCGCTATTCCGCGTAAATCATAAGTAGAAACTTGTATCGTCGTCCCGTCGTCGGTTGTTCGTTTATACTCCCTATACTCCCACGGGATATTTCAATTGCCACTACCAGACCGATTAGTTTACGCGTGCGAAGCCGCGGGTAAAAGCTAGTAAATAATAAACTCGTTCACGTTTTAAGCGGGTTCATGGTGGATGCAGGCCGCTGCTAACCGAAGCAACTGGAGGTCTATGGGGGACGGCTATGTCCAACAGAGGACGTCCTACGGCTGAGATGATGATGATGACCTCAACGCGTTCCCGAGAAAAATGGTCTAATAACCTAACCAACAAAAAGTTGGAAAACCCCCGACTTTGTCACTTCACAGTTCAATATTTAAAAAACGGCTGAACCAATTTTGATGAAACACATCTTAGAACCATCGTTAAAAACCTGCTTTCAAGTAAAAGAAGTCGCATTCAAATCGGTCCACCCGTTTAAGAGCTACGGGGTCACAGACAGACACAGACTCACAGTCACACATAGCGGTCATACTTATAACATCCCTCTCTTTGCACCGGGGGCTAAAAATACGGACAAACAGACAGACAACAAAGTGAATACATTCAGTTAGGCTTTTCCTTTTGAGGTGCGAAACCCTATAAATAATCCAGTAGAAAATAGGAAACATGCCTGTACCTGACAAATGAAATTTAAATATTTCAACGGAATTTAAAAGCGGGGAAAATTGGCGAGTCACTCATCCGGACATGCACAGTGCATTTCCGAATGCGAGCAACGCGAGATGTCCATTGGACACATTAATTTCACACAAAACTTAGAGGATTAATTCAACCGGAGAAGTCACAGAGCTTTGCCTACCCGAGTAATATTGCGGCGTTTGTTTTTCTCGTCATTTCAACAGTAGTAGTATACATATATATTTTATTTATTTTTTGGTTTATTTTCTTTTCTCGAATCTGAATGTATTATATTGTGTAAGTAAATAAATTAATTAATTAATTAAATATAAATAAATATATTTATTGATTGATTTATTGCTTCTTTCTTTCTTTAAAATTACGATACGATTAGCGAAGAGTATGCGCACTTTGACGTTCCCATTTATAGCACCTAAGCGACTATAGTTGCTAGAAAATAATAATGTGGTCGCCTCCGTTGATTTAATGCTTACAGAGTTGAGCCCACAGTTCCGCGCTCCAAAATGATTCGTTCATCACTTTCGTTTCGGGTAGCTGCGTAAAAATATAAGTTGCTTTTGCCCGCGGCTTCGCCCGCGTGGAATTCGGTTATCGCGCGGTTCCCTCGGACTGTGCAGTTCTTCGGGATAAAAATTAGCCTATGGCACTCTCTGACCCTTAAACTATCAATATGCCAAAAATCAAAAATCACGTCGATGCGTCGCTCCGTTTTGACGCGAAAGACGGACAAAGATACAAACACACACACTTTCGAATTTATAATAAGTATTAAGTAGTATGGATAAATAAATATCATGGGACAATTGACACCAATTGACCTAGTCCCTAAACTAAGCAAAGCTTGTACTAAGCTTTGGCTAAGCTATGGATACTAGGCAACGCATAAACATACTTATATAGATAAATACGTACTTAAATACACATGACCAATATCAGATAACCGTTGGGGGAGAAAAGTCCTCGAGTGGCGACCACGAACCGGAAGACGAAGCGTTGGCAGGCCTCACACCAGGTGGACTGACGACATCGTGAGAGTTGCGGGAAACCGGTGGGTGCAAGTGGCGAGTTGTCGTTCATTATGGCGTTCTAAGGGGAGGCCTTTGTCCAGCAGTGGACGTCTTCCGGCTGATGATGATGATGATGAAGATATCCATGACCTGAGAACAAACATTCGAATTATTCATACAAATATCTGCCCCGGCCCGGAATCGAACCCGGACCTCAAGCTTCGTAGTCAGGTTCTCTAAGCACTTGGCCATCCAGTCGTCAACATTTTGCACAATCAGTTCTTTTTGTAGCTGTGAGTTTAGTCATTCACTTCAACACTCATGACACTACCTAAAGTACAATTCAATAGAATCTGACAATTTTCTACACATTTAAGACACCCTAACGTGGGCACGTTTGATATGTCCCTGTTGTTGTGATTATCATCTAAAAGGAATCAAAAAAGAATAATAGTCACATCGCAAAGCCTTAGGCAGCCCGGTGTTCATATTAGTAGGCTGGAAGTGTCTACAGCAATGGTTCCCAACCAATGGTCCGTGGACCACCAGTGGTCCGCACAAACCAAAATATGGTCCGCAAACGCTTTCAAATTTCGCAGCCCATTGATTAAAGTTTATTTTCGGATTGATTCACTTTATTTTTCTTGTAAGTAGTGGTCCCTGCCAACAACAAAGAAATCAAAGTGGTCCCTGGTCAAGAAAAGGTTGGAAACTACTGGTCTACAGGATTGTCAGATTCTATTGAATTGGAGTATATTATTATACTCGTATATTAATCAACATTGTTAGCAATTACCTCACCGGTCCCTCGACAGACATTGAAAGTGTTAAGTACCATAGTAAAACTATTTAAACTACCCTCCTTATCACCGAAACTCAGTATTACAAAGTTGGTACGTCTGTTGGTCGTTAAAGCTAGAGATCTACTGTTATGACCAGTTAGTTGCAGGGTCCTGAGGGGTGGGCAGACTCTGTCATTTGAAAAGGTAATGGTGGGGGGCTAGACGTCGTAAAATGCAAGGTGTAATGAGTAGGTACAGTGGAACCAACTGATGCCGATTTCACACGAGGGCAGAATAGTGGGGCAGAACAGTAGGCAGCACAGTACTGCTACAATTTGAACGCACACGCAGAGACAGAACTGTACTGTTTTGTCTCTGCGTGTGCGTTCAAATTGTAGCAGTACTGTGCTGCCTACTGTTCTGTCCCACTATTCTGCCCTCGTTTGAAATCGGCATGAATCATGTATACTTACCTAGAATCCGGCCGACACCGACTAAAGTTAACAACGTGGCCACTTTGAGTTCTTCACCGATACTATTTACCGTAATAAACTGTTTGACGCGACGTACATAACTGTCCCAACTTTGCGATTCCACTACAAACGGTTCTATTTTACCGATTGGCATTGTGCGTATAACGTAGGTATTAATTATTAATAATGAAAATTGAATACCGACTGCGCCAATGTTACGTCTTTTAATTAATTTATTTTTTAAATATGGCTTCTGTCCTATTTAATAGGACAATTTCGCCAGTGTCTAAGTATTATCTTTCGAGAGGCAACGTTGTACGGTGATTGTAGTTTTTGTAACTTGATAGTAAAATTCCAGAAACCACGTGGAGGCAACTTGCGCATTAAAAAATGTCAGACACAAGAGCAATATAGAATTTTGTGATCACTCTTCTCTGTTAACGTTAATCGCCGCATAAAACACTATCAAAATTATACTTCAACTAGCCAAAGAAACAGAAATAGCAAAATTAGATATTGTCTACATCCGCCATGTTCGAATGCCACAAATCGAATCTGCGCCAATGTTATGTCAGTAAAAGACAAGATACCAAAGCAAGACTGTTTATTGGCATAAAATGTACAACTACCGACGCAGTTATAAGTCTACCCACAACAGAATCTTTGGGGTATGATTTTATTGATCACCTAATAAATGCGTTTTCGGCGACCTAATAAATATTACATTTTGTTTCTAAAATAATAAATCTGTCACCTAAACTGAATCGCCAAATAATATTAAAACGGTTACCTTATTATTTAAAAAGCGAAGCCGCGGGCAAAAGCTAGTTTATTTATATTCTAACCTAACCAACAAAAAGTTGAAAAACTCTCGACTTTGTCATTTTAAAGATCAATATCTCAAAAACGGCTGAACAGATTTTGATGAAACATGACATGTCTAAGGACCATCGTTAGAAAACCTGGTATCAAATAAATAAAAACCGCATTCAAATCGACTGGCAACAAATTTTCATTACAATGAAAAAAATGCTCACGTTAGGGCCGCCATACACGGTCCGCTGTAAGCAGTCAGTGGGAACAGTTTCAAGCGGTTTCCGTTGGGTGATCTGCAGTTTCCATACAAAATTGTCATTCGCAATACACGAACCGCTCAAGCAGTTGCTACTGCTACAGGCGGTTGGCTGCGTGGTGAAATTTCATCATGCGGTCAAGCAGTCGCCAGGCATACACTGACTGCTCGAGCTGTCGACTGCTCTACTAGCGCAGTTACCTCCGTCCGCGCTTTTCATTCCGCGTTGCGCACTCTTCCCAAAATTTCCTTTTTTTACGCCGTCGTCGTCGTCGTCGTATGAGCAAAAGCAACAGAAATGCTTCCTCATCAAAATCCATGATGCTACTGATTGAAATTGCTAACTGCTCGAGCAATTATCAATGGCAGCTTCAAGCTGTTGACTCTAACTGCAAGAACGGTCCGTGTATGTTGATCACTGGGTTAACTGCTCGAGCAGTCCGTGTATGGCGGCCCTTACTTGTTTCTTATTTTAACGCCATCTATGCGTGGTAGCATACAACTGAATCATGTCATGATGAGTTAGCGGGCCAAAGTTAGCTTACCAGATATGTCATAGATGGCGCATGAAACTATTATCTAAGTCTTACACAAATTATAACAATATTTGTGGTGGTATTTAAAGGCACTGTGATAAAAATATTTATTTGTTTTGTTTTAAGAAAAATGGTTTTTAGGGTAATCTTTTCAAAAAACATGGTATTGATTTCTTTCAACAGTAGACCGGCTGGCAACTCTGAAAATTGTCTGTGGAATTGATAAAAAAAAAACTTTGACATGATGGTATGGTAGTATATTTGTGTCGGACAGAAATACGTCGGGAGCGAGACCGGTGAAGAATTTATTTCAATTATCATGAGCAAGCTCACTGGACACGAACCGCGCTACCGCTAGTCGTAGATACGTTACCTATCGTTGTTATTCGAGCGAGCGAAGATTTCTCTCGAGTGTCGTGCACGAATAATGGTTTCCAATGTTTCAGTGACGTCTCGATACGCAACCTTGGATATTATGGTTACAAGAAAAGGTATATTTTGAAAATATATCTAGTGTTTTCGTCTTGAAAACTCTTGTGTGATATAATTCAACTGTGTTGTGGTTCTGTTAACGTTGTGGTGTTGATAAACCGGTGTTATGTCGGGCGGAAGGAGCTTGGAAAAGGAGCGCAAGTCGCCTCGCGAAAGCGGAGAAGATTCCGAAGATGAGAGTGAAATCTTGGAGGAGAGTCCGTGCGGGAGGTGGCTGAAGCGAAGAGAAGAGGTAAGTGATAACAATCTTTCCTTTTTCCCCATTTTTGGGACAGTCCATATTAAACAAAAGAAGTTATTGCGCTTGTCAGCTGATCGCAAGGTCGGGACTGTATTTCTGTATTTAACGCGCAATAAGTTCTAGTTATTACAACAATAAACATCAAAGCAGATGCTGTAGTTTTATCATCTTAAAATAATTAATTTTGCTGTCATTCTCGTGTCCAATACATGTCTAAAATGTTTTAGTGTATTGCAAAACACTAATTTTGTATGCCAATAAACAACTGGCATTAGTGAATTTATTTAATGAAATACTAATTCGCAGTTTATTATTCTATGTTATTGATTGACACACTAGAAAAGGGTTTGTCAAACATAGAGAAAAAAATGTGCTGATTTATTACCCCGATTTTCATATTGGTCTCATGGGAAAAGTTGTTCGGTGTCAAAATCTCTTTATTCAATTTAGGCTATATAATAATTTAGGCTATAAATAACAAGCACTTATGAACATCAAAAAAATCTACCACTGGTTCCGAAAAAACCTCTGTTGAAAAGAATCCGGCAAGAAACTCATTAAGTATTTTTTTAATAACAGATTTACTAATATTAATAAATGATATCTATATACTATACATTACAACTATTTAGCACAACTTTATTTTTAACACTAGTTTGAAAGCCCTCATTTAAGGTGACAATTTGTGATAGGATTGCTACTGTTATAACATAGAAAATGGCACCTGTACCGCTATTCCTTTCGCTAATAGTCTGTGACAGTGACAGGACAGCCTACTGGTTTGACTTATGGCCTCACTGGTAGTCGTGAGTTCAAATCGGGTTCGCACTTCTGACTTTTTTGGAATTTATGCAAAATCAGATATGAAATTAACCATTAAATAAGCTAAAAAAGCCATGGGCTGAGTGGTTTGATCTATGGCCTCTCATGCAGAGGATCGTGGGTTCAAGCCCCGGCTTGCACCTCTGAGTTTTTTTTTATTATATATATTTTAAATTTACCACAAGCTTTACGGTGAAGGAAAACATTGTGAGTAAGGAAGCCTGCACAAACCTAGCGAAGCAATTGTGTGAAGCAAAATATGGAGAGTAATACAGCCAGTGAAACTATTGGCACTTGAAGGATTCGATCTTAGGCCTCTAGGTTGGCAACGCATCTGCAATACCCCTGGTGTTACAGATGTTTATGAGTGGTGATCTCTTACCATCAGGAGACCCGCTTGCTTGTTCTTAAAATCTTAAATGAAACAGCATAATTCAGTAATTATTAATATTTTTTGCCTTGCCACAATCGACTGGACTAATAGTTGACCAGTTGGCCACCCCTGCAATAGTGCATGTAAAATTTTCAATCCATACAAGGCCCGTGTAAGAACTGCAGCCCAAATCCTATGGGTGAGTCCTGAGAGGAGACCTATGCTCTGCAGTAGGACGTATATGGGCTAAGATGACTGCTAACCATGCTTCTAAAGTTCACTGTTCAATTGCAGTGTGATTGTAGGATAAACTTACAAACATTTACATTTATTATAATCAGTTATTTTGTGGTTGTTTGAGGATGTTTTGTTAACTTTAATTGTTATTTTATTTGTTACAGTATGACCTGTGTTGCACTTTAGAAAATGTTTTATTCAATATACACATTTATTTATGATAATGGTTTTAATTGTAAAACTATTAATGTTATTGTTATGTTTATAAAGTAGCACATTCGTTTTAGGTATTCTGTATTGACCATTAGACTATGGTATTGGGCGTGTCTTCAATTACACTGCATAGACAATATTTATATTTAGAATGAGATAGACATTTTTTGCTAATGATTTTGATATTAAGGTCAAATGGAAAATTATTAAACAAGTTATAAATGAAAGCTTTTGCCCGCGGCTCCGCCTGCGTGGTATTCGGTTATCGCGCGCTGTTCCCTCGGGAATTGTGCATTTTTCCGGGATAAAAAGTAGCCTATGTCACTCTCAGGCCCATAAACTATCTCTATGCCAAAAATCACTTCAATCCGTCGCTCCGTTACGGCGTGATAGACGGACAAACACACAAACATACTTTCGCATTTATAATATTAGTATGGATGCAGAGCAGTGGCGTAGGGTGGTTATCAGTCGCCAGGGGCGTAAGAAAATTTTGTCGCCCGCTTATTTATACTTCCTTTTTTTAGCATTTGAAAGAATGTAAGCCGCAGCAAATATGTAACAATTAGTAAGAACATGTGATCATTTAAAAGCTTTTAGTATCATAAGTAACAGTTACTGTTTTTTTAAACGTTTTTCAATAAAAAAAAACTAGTATACAGTAATTTCCAGGAACAAAAACAGTCAGAGTGCTTGTGTATTGTATAGGTGAGAAATAATAGTAATTTATTTATGTTTAACGATATTAGAATTTTACCGCCCCCCGCCCCCCCTTAAAGGTGCCGCCCGGGGCGGGCCGCTCCCCCCGCCCCAACCATGCTATGCCACTGAATGTAAGACTAAAATCCAAATTATGATTTCCTTGTGCCACATATCAGAAACAAAAGTCTTAGGGGCTGTTTCACCATCCATTGATTAGTGTTAACTGACGGTAAAATGCGATGCCGTCTCTATTTGTTTTGTTCGAATAGACGGAGACAGCATCACATTTATCCGTCAGTTAACACTAATCAATGGATGGTGAATCAGCCCTTAGACTTCTAGAACTCTTGACTTAGCTTGTTATGCTGTGCTAGTCTTTTAAACATGTTCTTGTTTACGTACAGTGACTAGCTATTGTCCTTGGTGTTGATGTGGTTAATGTATGACCTATAATTGTCGAGCCAGAGTGACAATAATATACCTATTCAAACCCTTTTGACAATTTCATGAGGGTTTTACTTAACAAGTCGCGCGTTATTGTCATTTCGGGACGACAATTGGTCGTGCATTAATCACACCCCTGGGTGGGACTCTAAGCTGCCAAACTACAACTCCTGCGCATAGGCCGTAGGCTAATTAAAAGTCACTTTCCCCGCGCCGGTCAACGACCGCGTTCGGTGCTCGCGCAGACCACTGTCGCTTTCTAGCTTAGGGTCGAGATCTGTCAATGTGTCAATGATCTTGTGCTACTCTGGTAATGAGAAAGCAAAGTACAAATAGAACGAGACAGCCAGATTATACATCTTTGGATCAATATTCACATGTTCCATGCCCATATCTTCCCAAGGTGTTGTAAAAACAAAAGGACCTGACGTTAGATTGGTCAGCAACAATCTGTGGAAGGCATGAGAAAACTACCACACTATTTTCCAAAGACAGTCATGGAGGTTCGCCACAAACCCCAACCTCCAACTGACAATCATGCAAGACCACTCTGTCAAGAACGTAACCACTTAAGAAGATCAGCTGGTCAGAAGTAGGTATCCTTGGAGAATAAAAGCAACACCCATCTAATGTCTAAAGAATCTGTAAGAAAAATTGAGCAAGTTGCGTTATATTGCGAGGCCGTACCTAAAGCGAATTGGCACGATTTTTTTTGCAGATCAAAACAAGGCTTTAGTTGTAATTAGGTCTACATGTGTGTCGTGATTCTTTGCCCCAGAAGTCAGAGACATGCCTGGATTCTGTAACTGGAGGAAACCAAAAGCCGCGTGACAATTTCTGCGTTCTTTTGCTTTGGCAAATCTGCCCGGAATCAAAGCATAATATAAGAACATTAGCTGTGGTCTACTCGTAACCACACTCGTTGAAAGTAGTAACATGGCCTACACTTTGAGAAAATGTTTTAGATTGGGCATGCATTTACTCGCTAAAGACTTTCAAAACACAGTATTATCTCTGAGAGTAATTGGCTGCAAGAACAGGTGCTTCAATAGTTTCTGGTTTATTCTATACTCGGATGCGGTTAACGGTTAATGAATGACATAATTGTCGGCTCGATAGGATCGACAGTAAAATGAAGGACCTGATAATTCTTGCCTTTATAGCAAATAACCTACACGATGCGCGATGTCTGGAACTATCAGTACATACATCACTGTCGTAAATTCTGGGTCGACAAATACTAAGTCGTTAACTACACCAGCCACTCTCTTATGCTCTAACTGGCTCTCAGCGAAAAAAAGTCAGTTCAATTCCATACATTCGTTTTTTTTTCAGAAAAGGAGTGTTTTCCTCCAAGGCTAAAAGTGAAAATGGAAGCAGACGACAATTTAGTCTAAAATTTTTAAATAAACGTCGCTTCTGTACGAATTGGCTTCTATAGGCATTATACACTATCGACCTACAATATCATCTCTTGACGTTTATGTTTATTAAATATGTTATCGCATCTCTTGTACGATACCATCAAACTGTTATTTAATCTTGTAGCAATAAAGACTGCAAAAAAATTGATAAATGAGTTTGAAACCGGCTGTATAAGTACTATCTTGCAATAGGAGATTTTGGTACAGTAAAACTATTGGAATGGTCTAGAAAACTCGCCAAAAGCATTCCCTGCTCTGGATATTTTCTGAAGTTGTGGATTTTTTTTGAAAAAATATTTCCAACGAATCATAGTGTGACAGTTAGGGTGTGACGCGTTGAAAACAAACGCAGTTGCCTATTATTGCTTATTGAGCTATATATTCGCATCAGTAAGTCTACTGTCTTGTAGCTCTCTCATGCAAGCGCGTATGCGAATCTATCTTCCACTTTCACTCAAACCAGAATTCGTTCGCAAAAAACGTCAATGCAAATCCGCCCACTTTCTTCTTCACATAGCTGGCGTTATTATAGATTGTGAAGTAATTCAGCTTTCGCGAGATGATGATAATGGTATAATGGGTGAAATTATCTGACGCTGCCTAGTTTCAGACTAAAAAATCAAGAGAAAGGTGCACGTTCACCAAAGATTTTCGATATTCGTAATACAGGAGTTCAAATTGCTAAGAAGCCTGGAAATCAAGAAACGATTACACACATGGTGGAATTGGCAGGATGGGTCGAGTCGAAAACTTAGAGGACTGGTGTGATTTGCAACGTGAATCTCTAACAAGAAAACCATTGTTGAATTTCCTTTGAGTATGTATAAGTCCTCGAGATAAAAAGCTGAGAAAATTACAACGTATCTTTTGTAACAAGAACCTCGGGCATTTTCTTGAGATTGTCGCTTTGTTTCCAGACTTCCAAGTAGGACAATGTTTATTGGCTTGTATAACTCGGCGTGTATGAATAACTCTTCTACATTTTGACATTATTTTACAGTGCTGTATAATAAATGCGTGACATAGCATGCCGTTCTTGAATAAGTCTACATAGTAGGAACATAGTCTTCAAAGAACGTCGCATAAGTTAAACCTTCTTTATTAAACTTAACGACCAATGAGCAATGATCCATTTCAGTGGGATGGTTTAGAAATATGGTTTAAAAAAAAACGTTAAAATATTGCTACCTACAATTTTGAAATCATCATCATCATATCAGCCGTATGACGTCCACTGTTGGACCATACGGCTCCAACAGTGAACGTCATATGCCTCCCCCATAGACCTCCAGGCCCCTTTTTAATAAAAGTTACAAGTGCTGCAATTCTACATAATTGTCACTTTTTTGTATGAGAAACTGTACAATAGGGATGTTTCCGCCATTAAAAATAATTCGAAGGCACGACTCCAGTAAAAAAACACTTTATTTTAGCCCTGAAAACCGGATTAATTTTCGATTTATTATAAAATTAGATTTTTTTTTGCTTTAAAACAAGTAAATAGTTAGTTGATTGAGTTGGCGAACAAATAGCGACTTATGGCGACATAAGTCGCTATTGCCATTGAAGCTCTATGGGAGAATTCTGTTTTGACAGCTCATAAAAAGTACGTCAGTTGATTGGTGGTGTCAACATCCCTATTAAGTAAAACTGTAGCACTTGTAACTTATTAAATAGGGGTCAGTTCCCTCAGTTTCAGTTGCTGTTCAATTTTTAAATAAACCAACGTTAAATTTTGAGAAGTCACTAATTGCGTATCATAAATATGTATTCTATTCTTAACCAACTAATGGTTGGTCGCTTGTCATTGTACGCCTAGGTCGCTATGAAAGCAGGACTGACGACCTTTGGTTGAGGTCAGTCGGGAATAGAACATCAGTACAACACACAACGAAGATTTATTGACTGCGCACAGATTTCTCTCATCATAATTGTTTTGTCTCAAGATATTAATGTTTGGGTTTTGCGCCACCGCGATAGAGTCCAATATTGCGCTAAGTGTTAGTTCATTAGTTACAGATTGGATTGAGAATTGTGCTGCTTCTATGATCTCTATAAAATATATGTACTAAATCTTTGCGCCTGGCGTTGGCATAATTTTCGTTCGTTTTATTATTGAAACATTTCGATATATGTGTTCTTTGAAATTATCTTTGTTGATTATAAGAATTTTGATTCTCGTTATACCTAATTATAATGAACAAATCTCCTTGAGTTAACATTACTTTCAGTAGCACTGAAAATACAAGCTGCTGTCGCGCGATGTCTGTACAAATAGCTCTAGACATATAGACATAAGTGATGAAATAATTAATTACGATCGTGTCCATTCAAATGAGTTCAGCATTTCATTTACACTGGCGTGTTAGTAATTATACTTGGGAAATAGCTGCACAATACGTGTCGTTTTGCATTAGCCCAGGAGCCTTAAGGGCTACTCTGAAACACCAAATTCGAAGTTCGTGTCGTGCGGTCCCTCTGACACTTATACTATTTAATACGAGAGCGAGAGGGATCGCACGACACGAACTTCGAGTTTCGAATTTCGGAGTAGCCCTGCTTCTTCTAATTCCACGAAACATGTCTCAAAAACTAAACCAACATTGTATCTAGCTAGTCCTTGACTTTTGTTAAAGTACTATTTCAATGCCTACTTAAAATGTGATATGACTTCAAAGAGTATCCTCAGGCAGATTTGTGCGCCGTTTAGCTACTTTATTATAAGTGGAATATTCCAGAGCTAACTCCCGACGGTAAGCCTGTAAGTGGCTTTTATACTCGTCATCGTACAATATACGATTTAAGATGTCTGAGAAGGAATTAGCTATCGCGTACTTTGGGATCTAGGCTAATCTAGGATTTAGTGGTTGTCAAAATGGTGATAGTAAAATGCTCAAGCGATAGCGTACGTCATATGGTCAATACACAATCTTTCTTTGATTTCTCTGGCATTTTTTCATAGGACATTCGCAGCAAAACGATTCTACAGTGAAGCGTGATTCTGTTAAATTTATCTGGTCAAATGGAGTAGATTCCATCTCCATCTCAGCCTATATACGTCCCACTGCTGGGCACAGGCCTCCTCTCGGAATGAGAGGGCTTGGGCCATAGTTCCCACGCGGGCCCAGTGCGGATTGGGAACTTCACACGCACCATTGAATTGCTTCGCAGGTTTGTGCAGGTTTCCTCACGATGTTTTCCTTCACCGCAAAGCTCGTGGTAAATTGCGCACATGAATTTCGAAAAACTCGTGCGAGCCAGGATTTGAACCCACGACCCTCTGCTTGAGAGGCGATAGGTCAAACCACTAGGCCACCACGGCTTCCAGTAGATTAGATACCCAATATAATCTGGTACTTATTTCAGTTTAGAAATTGTGATGCCTCACTCGTAGAATCTCATAAAAAAGCGTTATACTTCAAGTTGTCATCGGAAGCCATTTCCGCCAAACAACTAATAGAAAAGACAAGAAAACATTAAATAACACAAAATCAACATGCTACATTTTAGAATGCGCTAGTTACAAAGCTGGTGGTCCTTCGCATGTAGCGTTTGCATTCACCTTTGATACTTATATTATACCATACGAACCGGTACGTTCCAGACCAGCCACTAAGGCGTGCTTATTATGCCGTCTAGGAACCAGTCGTACTTTATGTTTATTAAACGGTTTATTATCCGCCATGATGGGTTTTACTTGCTATTGATAGTTGCCATATTGATGTTGAACACGCATTATGAACTACGGCCGAGTGGCAAACAAATTTATTAGGTATGCCAGTTAGCATTTGTCCTAGTCATACTAGGCTTGTGTGATAGAGACGCAGTGTTTTTCTGTGTATGAATTACGGGCCACTTTGTGGTAATTCAAATTATTAAAATCGTGCGGACTTGGCTTGGAATTCTTTCTATCTTTCGTATTATATTTTATTAAGTTATATAGGACGTACTGACGCTTGACGGTTACTTAAAATTTTACCCGTAGTTTTGATGGCGTGAATCATTAGGTCTGATATTTGAATTGATATTTGGGGATTTCTCAATGGTCTTATTTTCCGTTGTAACTTGTGCAAAATTTCATAACTTAAACCAAGCAGCCGAGATTTAAGGATTTTACTTGTAATTCCGATTTCATGGGAATATGGGAAATGATAGTACCTTACTTATGTGTTATTCCTACCTGTGATCCTCCTATTTTCGTACCAGATTTCACCTGAATCTGTCCAGCTGTTTATAGGCGTAAAAGTAAAAAAAAAAAACTGAAATACGCACGCATTCACAAACTTCTATATCCTTAATATTAAACCTGGGCGACTGAAATTCCCTCAGGATGAATATTGAAAACCCACGTTTTCCAAGAAATAGAATTATTGTTTACCCCCGAAAATCAAATCAGCAAATTTTATCGAAATCTTTAGTGCCGTTTCCGAGATCCGAAATAAATAAATATGCAATTAGAATTTGTCATTTAAAATTTTATGTTATTTAAAATCGAATAGAATGAATTAGCTTGGAATTCATTTTACTTTCGCAGATTTTTATCAAGTTGTATAAAACTTATATACCTACGTTAGGAACTACTTTATGAGAGATATACGGGTAATCGATATACAGGGTAAAACTCATTGAGAAGAAAAACATTTTGAAAATGAACGTCAAATAATATAAATTTGGCCCCACTCAGCATAGTGTTTTGTTACATAAAACAAACTCACTCTCCGCTTCATCTTCGTCATACTTTATACAACCTCTTTTCGTTTCGGGGTCACCGTGGAATTATCAGCTCAGTTATACGATACCTGTCTGACATTTTAGGCGGGCAGCTGTTAGGTGACGTAGCTGCCCCATTGTCTCATGACGTGGGATTATACTGTTGCTATAGCTACGTCTGTAATGACATGGAAGTTTTTGCTTCAAGCGTGCCCGTTTCGTGCGAAAGTAGCTGAATAAAGTACTGAGAAACGAACGTCATGATATTGTGTTTGAGAACGCAGGAAGCATGGCCGATCAAATTTTTGATACCTGTCTAAGTCGTGTGAAATGTGGGAGCCAACTGTGGAAAACCATGACGCTGTATCGTCTTTTCATACATGTTTGATAATTTAATTATTTACAGAGAACATGGTATAAGATAAAAGGTTCTTAAAGGTATAGAAGGCTCTCACATTCTGCCGCGATTGCGACGTGTAAATTAAAATTAACACATTAATTAATTATAAGGCAATAAAAAAATAAAAACTTTAAGTCTACCTACAACAGTGTTAAATCATAAAACAATAAAATCAAAACAATAATAATGGGGAAAAAAATGTCAACATCACATTACAATATACCTAATACAATTTATGATAATACCTATTATCTCTCATGGGATGTCAAAAATTCTCTAACTGAATAAAAACAATGCTTCAGTAAATAAGTGTCCAGTTTTCTTTTAAATTCGTGCATATTACTCTGCTTAAGGCTTTCGGGTAACTTATTGTAGATTTTAATGCAAGAAAAGTATGCATTCCTCTTGTAAACAGACAGGCGAGCTTTAGGAACGTAGAGGTTTTTCGACCCTCAAGCCTATTTATAACCGCATTAGATACGATTATACCTAGAAATTCTAAAATTTCTTGCTCTGTCATATCATCAACATAACCCTCGACATTGTCATTTCAATTTCAAAGTTCAATATTTCGAAAACAGCTGAACAAATTTTTATCAAGTATAGCTAAAAGCACCGCAAGAAAACTCGCTTTCACGTGAAAATCGCACCGATTTCGACTCATTCGTTTGAGAGCTATGACGCCACAGGCAAACAGACGGATAGACATAAGCGTCAAACTTAAAATACCCCTCTTTTTGCGTCGAGGTCAAAGGTCCGAAAAGGCAAAAACTTCGCTGTACCAAATCAGTAACAGATACAAATAAGGAAATAAGACAAATTTTACGTAACCGACCAATTCGTGGTTATCAGCGGCAAGCCAGACGGCCTCTAGACGGAGAAAGGCTGAGTCAACGGTGCAACGCACTCCGTGTCGTTACGTGACCATACGGAAAGTTAAGGTGTGCTCTAGCAAAGAGAACGTTTGTGATTTCGATTCTGAAATCTCAAACTGTAGTCCCTTTGCATGGAACTTTGTTGACCTTAGCTCTTATTTAAACGCACACCTTTTGCTAAGAAGTAACGTCACGGAACCCCTTTTCTGGACTTTGACGCGGTTCGTGTTTGTTATTTTTTGTTTGACGGTCAATTTTTCTAATGTAACTGGCGGACTAAAACAGTTTTTTTTTACCCAATAATCTACCCAACTGTAGACTTGATTTCCAAAAGACCCTGCATTATTTCAGTCGTAAGAAATATTTGACAGAAACTAGTTCCATCCCATGAGATGACCTGGTGGTAGCCTAAAATTTATTTTCTTGTTCTGTTAATCTGTGTCTATCGGATGTATAATATTAGATTATTAATTAAATAAAATAAAAAACTTTCTGCCATCGTTTTATTAAATAAGCGTAACCTACACGAATAAATGTTTTCTTTACTTCAACTGGTGCAAGCGATTAGGTGTCGTTCGTTTGGGTGTGTTTTAATAGAGAGGCCTTTATTCAACAATGACGTTTCCCAGTTGATAATGATGATTGTGATCTACGTGGTTCCAACTGCCCTGCCGATTCACTAGTTTACTACACAGGTACTTGTTTTGCACATCGTTTGCCATCCGATCAATCTACAAGTATGCACAAAACGTTACCATCGGCTTTGAATGCAGCCAATGGTCCGTGACTGTAATAGAATCGCTCAGCGGAACTAAACAGTGACATTCCTGCCATTTTAATGCCCTGAGGTCTAACTATAGGTAATAACTTGTTTTACCGCTGGTTACGCGGTAATTGGCCTCTAGGACGTTTCTTGTGAGGTGTCTGGAGCTGGAAAAGAACTTTTTATTGAGTGGTTATGTGTAACGATAATGATGTCCAACTTAGTCTCATTCCCTTAACCCGAACAAGAAAGTCCAGTAAGTAATTGGTGGATTCACTTCACGTTTTCGATAAGGAATTGTAAGATATCAATCATTTTATACGGAAAAGGACTTCATCAACTTACCTGATGGTCCTAATAGAATCTATATCCTCTGTAAAATGATTCTTTCTGGTTTAATATTTTTAAACTGAGAATTTAAAGAAGACGTAAATAAAGTTAAATTTATTTATATTTAGATAATAGTACTGCTTTAGTTATAACATTCAACGATACAATACAATACAATGAACGACTTTATTGTACCCAGAAATAATAACGACCCCACCACACCCAAGCCAACCGTACAACCCTATTCAAGAACATAAAAAAATACATAAAGCTATGTTTCAAGTGGTAGCTGAACTCTCATGTAAATTTATTATGTTTAAATGTTTTATTTATACTCCTAATATTTATCTTTAACAATCTAATTTTACAACTTCACGAGCTCTCTGAAATGTAGATAAATTTAATGTTTAAGTTTCTTATAAGCAGTAAGTTCTGAATTGGTAGTATTGTAGCTGGCATAATATGGCAATTTTATCTTCTGCCAACACTGGTGCATTATTTACGCAACCCACGCGACAATTTACGCAGCGTTGTAATGTAGCCAGAAATAAATACTGCTCGCCTTCAACTTGATGTGCAACCCGGCGCGAGCGCACATGTTTGATCATGCTCTTTTTGGAAGAAATTAGCATTGGAGTTGTAGGAATCCTCTCTGGGGATGGTGCTTCATCGGTTAAGACTTGAGACTCACTGTTGTATTGAGCAAGAAAGTTATTTCACCACATCAATAGCTGGCAGTCTACTACAGTTCGTGTCTTACGGAACTTTTTCTCACGTCACATCTAAATCGATGCAGTGATTTCAAAGTTGCTTTCGCATTTATGTTAGAAGGATTTTATTATAAACCATTTGAAAAACCATACACTTGACTTGTCGTTGACAACTATATGGTCTTCATATTCACTGAACATTAAAATATAGCATCTACCATGTGTCCTTTTTCCAAATGTAAAATGACATTACTAACTTCGTTACATTAATCGTATAGGAGATTCAAACGAGGCATAAAATGGGCTAGCGTCATTAAGATAACTTGAAAGAGCACTAGACGGCTAATCAATCCACTTTAGCCTAATTAGATTACGTCATACATAACATAACCCTACTGTTAGATACTGGTAATCCCAAATCAAATCGAATTTATAAATAAATTGTCCTAAAACATTTACGAAGTTTACGGAGCTTTCAGTCAAGTCAATCAAATCCAATAACCTCTTGAAGAATTTTAGAAGAATCTGAAAACACCCTAGTATGATCGCCAAAAGTTAAGTGACCGAAAATTTTCCACGATTGAAAAGAAAGCATTACTGGAAAGTGTCAAACTTTCAATTATTGTATTGATTTCCTTAGAGTAAAGCCAGTTTTCTTCTCAGGGCCTCATATCAGCTTTGAAGTTCCAAAAACTATCACAAATCTGAAACTTCTCCTTTATAAACTCTCTAACTACTTAAATATTTGCCGACGTCGCTTTGATTTATCGGGAAGTTGAAGTTCCCATCTATTCTACTCCCACGCCCATGTCCATTCACTGTTTAATATCTTTCCTATCTCAGTATTTATTGTCCTGTTTTGTGTGTTCGTGGGTTGTAGTAAGGAAAAGATTAACGTTATATTAAAACTGTTTTTTTTTTTACATTCAACATTTTAACTTTCGTCGTCAAGACTCAAGAGACTTCATACAATTTTAGCGTAATAAGACTAAATGGCATTAGCTATTTCTGTTAAATTTTGTTCTTTTTAAATTCCCCGAATATTGTTGTGCCGTCAGGACTAATCAAAACATGTTTTAGATTGCAGTCTCTTAATTAAAATTCCGAACTTAAAACGATAAAAATCAAAATAAATATGAGTTTTCTCTACATCCAGTGAATCCAGTCATTGAAAATTCACGAAAATGCCAACGAATATAAAAAGCTCGGGTTAGTTCAATATGGGATTATTTACAGATGAATGGCTAATTCAGTGCTGAGATTGAATGAACAAAACGGTTCGGTAAAATTACGAGATTGTTTTGTAATTAATCCAATTTGTAAATGGCTGATTTTTAAACCCTACCCTGCTTGCTTGTTGTTTGTTAAATGGTACGCTAATGTCTTATTTGGCTTCATAGCACAATTCTAACACACCTGAAATAGCCGTAAAATCGTTATTAAAATAAGACTAGCTATTGAGGAGTGGATTTAACTTAGACGCCGGTTTCTTGTACCTAAAAGAATATAAGCCCTTGGATCACGTCCTCCGAAGTTTGACCTCTTGTATATTCTTAGGGCACGCGACAGGCCCGGAAGGGCGAGGTCACAGCTAAGACGAGCTATAAATAACTCACTTTAAATAAATTGCTCTTACAAATCGCGTTGTTGGCAACTTTACCTTATAAGCGTTCTGCTCATTAACTTGAATTGTATGAAAGTTTGCAATTGACGTTGTGACAGAAGAAAATTTATGCTTCTTAAAAGTATTTCGTACGCGTGCATAATTTAACGATTCTCACGTCAGCTTTCGACATCCCGCTTATAAGAGGAAATTGAGGCGCATCTCACCTTAAAAGATGGAAGTTATATCCGAGTTAAGATAACTGACTAAAAGAAATCGGGACAGTTTGTTTTTGATCTTTCTTTCATCGATGGAAAAGTATTTACCAGGTAGAAGATACAAAAGATTCCATTTCCAAGCTAGTGTAGATGAACCTATCGATTATCAATATAATTAGGGAAGACATCGTTAGTGTAGTGACTCACAATCGACGGGTGACAATGACTATTTACGACTACGGCTGTGCTTAGTCACGATCATTGCCTCGCCTTGGTCTGGCCTAGAATATTTGATGTCATGTTCTAGACTAACTTATTGCTTAGCAGCATGAACAAGGTACTTAAATGCGCTGTTGATATTCTACAATCTACAATATACTCTTACCCGTAACTGTTTATATATCTAGAAACTAGACTTTTATGAATGAAGGTTATAAATTATCGGAAGTTAAAACTCGCAAGAGACGGATAATCTTCTTTCCGTAGTTCTAAAATCAAGTACGCGAGAAAATACTGCACTGGAGCATTCAAATACTCTCCATTAATTACATACATGACAGTATGAATGTATCTTCCTCGAACCAAACCATTTAAGATTTTTCACGTTGGATGTCCCATATCAACGTCCTTAAACACTAAAATCATGTAAAATATAAAAAGTACCGTAAACACTCCACTATTAGACATCAAGCAAAAAAGTTTTAAATATTTTATGGTTGCAAAAGATTTCTCGCTCGTTTCCCCACTGCTTCACTGCCTAAAGGTCCATAAAGACGATCGTATCACTGAAAATTACATTATCGAGTTTTTACGCATTATGGTCCTGCCGTTATTGACCAGTACTAACAAAATGCGTCGCTTCTGTCGATAAAATATTGCTCAACTTAACGAAGTCATGAAACGTCAAACGTCATAACCTTTATGTTGAGGTGTTCCTCATTTTAGAATTTAATCAACTATGCTTTGGACTGTCACTTGTCCATATTCCAATGCTATTGCACAGCATCAATCATATCAAAAGCCATTATAGACAAATTATCTACTCTAGTAATGCCGGAAATCTAAAAATATTAGATTTTCAACGACGGCCGGTTGGCTCATGTTGTTCATGATATTTTTTAACCAACATTTCTTCTCAATATTTGAGCGGCGATAATGATAAATAAAATAATCATGTGAGGAATCATACTACATTTTGACTTGACATAATTTAACGGGCAAACGTTGATTGCGACGTGATTACTTAGATGGATCCATGAGTCATGTTTGATTCATTCTTAACGTGTATGTATGTGGGGCTACTTAATGCGTGTCAAACTCGTGGGTGGAATGACGAATCATCTGTCAAGTATCAATCCCGGGCTATTTTTAAATATAATATAACCTGTTATGCCTTGTTGTGGTAACGCCTTTACGAACCGGTAAACTGTAGTATTTATATGACATAGACATGGAGATAGTTACAGAACACAGGCATGCCGCACCGAGAGTTGGTTTCGTACAAATTTTTAGCTAAGTCAAAATATACGCCTTAAGAGCTCCATTTAGAAGCTCTTCTTAAAAACACTTATTATTATTTTTATGGCTTTAGGTTGACAAGATTCTTATACTGTGAAAATTTGGACCATACCTCTAATAATTGCCTGTAAAACCTGTGTCAGGCTGTGTCATAGTCTGCGAACAGATGTACACTTGATTGACAGGAGTAGGGTTCCATTTATAGCTCTTCAGGTGCATTAAAAAGACCAAATACTCAGGTCCAAATAAAAAAAAATATTTCTGATTGTTCATTTCAAACACGAATGAGGAAAACGAGTGAAGTGGTTGGCTGTTTAGAGACAATAGTACTCCTAAATTGAATATTCAGGTGAGCCCTTTTATTCGCAGTATTTTTTCCTTAGATTGTCCGTACCATATTTATTTCTATATCATAATACGTAATAGCATTAACGAGCAAATATTTACTCTCAAGATATCGGGTATTTTTAGCCGATATCGTAGATATTTCTGCTTAATGGTTTTGTGGATGTCGGTTAATGTTTATTTTGACCGTGACGCGAGGCCCGTGTTTGTATTGGCAGTTTGTTTAATTAGGAAACCTTTTAAGTTTTATAAATATATTGGTTTAAAGTTGCAATAACCCTATCTAATCTTCTAGTGAAACCAGAGATAAATTTTCATTCGTAAGCAATTTTTTATTTACCAAAACCGCTGGAAAACTTACTACAATATTGCTTAACAGAAATTTAATTTAATTAAACTTCCCAAAAAAAATCTTATTTCTTTTGAACAGTTAACACATTATTAAAATGGTCGATCATATCGTAGACTTTTTGCACGCAAAAACGCGCAAGCGCACGCGCCGGCGCCCACACGGGTTCGAGGACCATTAGCTTTCATGAGTCATTCATCATGACATGAATCATTGGTGCTTCCGTTGCAACCTTTCTAATTAGAAAGTGTTTGATCTAGCTCAAAAGCTCGACTTTAAAAAAGCAATTCATTAAATGGGTACTTCAGTTGCAATAGGTTTTGCTACTGAAGTATCATTTCACTCACATATGCCCAGTGGGTCGTTTTTGCCTCAGTCTAATAATAATAGCCGTAATAAAATTGCCATATCTTGCATACCTATTTTTTGGGACAATTACGACTCACTGGGCATACATGGGTTAATGAACTAACCTTTACATTCTGCTGCCACTCGTGCAGTCACCAGCATTAATATCTGCCTCAGCGAAGCGTGCAAAAATATCTGACACGTCCTTCCGGCCCTAGAAATAGAGTCGTATTCAGATATTTATGCACGCTTGTTGTTGCAGATATTGGTGCTGGTGACTGTACAGTCTGTGCGATACTACACGGAAACCCATGCCCTTCCTCTTATTAGACCTAACTATCACAAACCCCACGCTAGATGCTACGCGGCGAAATTTCTATACGAGTTCTTGCTCATAGCTAAAGTGAGCACAAAACTATTCCCAAGAAAACCGAATTCATATAAGTTTTATTTGTTGTATTTACTAGTCAATAAGATAAAGCAAGGAAGGTATTCAAAAGAACACTAAAAATAGCTATCTTTCAGTCCAAAGCTATTCGTAAATCGATTCCAAATGCTTAATCACAGACATCAGATAGAACAACAAACTTTTTCAATCTGTATTAGCCTCATATTTCCTCAATCTAAATCATCCTAGTAAAGCATTAATTTCAGAGCGAAGGAGGCTTATTCAAAATATCTCTCTATTAATAGACGCAAACATCTTTCATCCAACTCAACCAACTACTATTTGTTTTTATTAATCTCAAGGCAAAAAATCTCCCTCGGTCTGTCCCGGTCGTATCATGATTAATGATCGAAACAGTTTGACAATGACGGTTTTTATAAGAGATGCTGAGGGATACGTGGCTGTTAGCACGTTGTTATGGGCACTTCTACATTTTGCATGTATTATAATAGCATTAAAGGTATCTTCTAAATTTCTAATTTCATACATCTTAAATGTTATGTTTTGGGACTGTTTCAACACTCATTGATAAATTTTATGTGCCTAATCTAATATCTATAATGTCGTCTCCTTTTTGTCGAGAGAAAAAAGCGACGGCATTACGTTTATCTGTCACATGAAATTTATCAATAAGTGTTTTAATGTCTTATTTTTTTAATGTTTATTTGGGTTGTAATGTTTGTTTGTTTAAGTGTTGAAACATGCCCTTAAACTTGGTTTACTAATGTTCTATTGATATTGATAATAGACTTTCTGATTTTTTTCACAGAAATTGTATTTAGTTCCACTATTAGTAAGTATTTTACTTTTCCTCAAATTGAAATTCTATTAGCATTAAGTGGCCAGGCCACTCTAGCACATTAAAAAGTCTAATTATACTAGCTCTTAGGAAACATTTCTGTTCATTTATATTTCTTCAAGATCAGAGAGTTCGTTACAAAATAAACCCATGCCCTTGTCAACTTTGCAAATACTTCAATGCCAATGCCTTGTTATTTCTGAAGAGACAATAAACGTGCAAGCTAATAACGAAATTTGTTTTCCTGTTTGTCTCCTTGGAGATCCTATTATTGATATAGCGGTTCGTGAAAATAAAGCCAATAAACTGCCTATGCATGATGAACGCTGTTTGATCGAAAGGACACAGAGTAAAAACTATGACGAAAATACAAATTGAAATATAGATGCACAGAAAAACCAGAAACATAAGACCAGCGCTGGGAATAGAACCCAGTCCTCGGTATTCCGTGCCGCGTGCTATACCGCTGCACCACCGCAAAAAGAATACAAAAAATACATTCCAAAAATTCAATGTTAAAAACTATGATTCTTTGAGATTGTAAGTTGTTGGGGCTTTGGCGCAATGTGTGGTACTTTTAAGTTACAAAGTTAATATTATGACCACCAGTTGTTGCTTCCCGTCACCTACGTGACTCGGCACGCGTCGCAAATGCGTTGTATTTTGTTTTTGTTCCAACTCCTTATTTAATATGGTCAAACATTGCTATTCATTCGCCACGTTTATTTTACGTTCGTGCAATGTTTCGTTTTGCAATGATATGTGGTGTGTAGTGCGAATTCTATGTTCTAATGCCTTACTGTTACAATCACACCATATCAAACTAGCATTTGCTCCATAAGAGATTCTGTTCTTATCATCTTCATCTTCAGTTCAAGAATTTTCACTGACAGTTTTTATTGTTCAAGCTTAATATTTACTTTCTGACTAGCTATTGTTTACAGATGGCTATCTGGTTCCCTATATATTGCAAATTGCAACGAATTTGTTATTTCCTTATTGGCTTTGACTCACAGCACTGCACCTAATGTTGAATCATTTCTCCGAAATGTTTAGTGTTTGTTTGTTAGCTATTATGACCATTAACGGTTCAATACCATTTTAATTAGTAATGAATTTCAGTTTATTTCCATTACCTTTCCCAACAGTCATTTTAGATATATTAAATATTCCGTCATGGGAAAGAGTTCTAGATGTTTTTAAAATATGACATGAACTGGAGCGATGCTGACGCGAGTCGTATATGTCTCGAATATATCATTATATTATTATTCTTATATATCAGTAAGATTAAACATATGCTTTTTTCATCTTGAACTTCATTTGGTCAGATCATTTTCTATTTTCCATTAATTTTACTATGAACTGGTTTCAGTAGCCTATCCTTATCATAGTAATATGTTAACACGATAGCATATCATAATCGGCTTATAGACCAGCTGCTGTCAGATTATCCGGATTGGATGCCCGCCTCATGGATTAAAATTCGATTCCCGGTAATGTTCAGAAAGTTTTTAATTAAAAAAAATTATTGCGTACGTGGATGATTGTTTGCTCGGATTGTTTTCAATAAATGACAATGAAGGTAGATGAGTTTTGAAGAACAGTGAAATGAAATTTAAACATTACGAAATAACAACTGAGGAATATGCGAGAACGTTGTTGTTCGTTATCTGCCTTAATTCATTTTTTGCAATCAAAGCGCTATCAGTAATAACATTTATCAATTTGTTGATAAGTTTTGGATCTAATGAGATTAAGCGTGGCAAAGGGTCTTCTTTCTGTAAATAAAAAATCGACCAAGTGGGAGTCGGATTCACATATTTAGGGTTTCGTACAAATTTGTAGATGTTTGTAAATGTAGTGTTAGCAGAGCCCTCTCCTAAGAAAAATGCACGCAGTCTTTTCGGTGGCTACTGACATGGACTAGACAGATAAAAAGAAAGATTTTTAGACTTTTCTTTTTGGTTGTGCTAAAAAGCTATCTTCATACCAAATTTCGAGTCTCTAGGACTATCAAAAGCATGCTACAGGTTTTTCAACTAGGACATTTTGTAAGGAAACACTTTTTAATTAATATCATAAGCTTTGCTTAGTTTGGGACTAGGTCAATTGATGGCAAGTGCTCCCTGACGTTTATTATTATTTATTTATCGTTATTCGCTTTTTACTTTTGAGGTACGGAACCTTAAAAATATAAAAAATATCGCAAATTGATATCTATTTCTACTTAAAATAATGAGATTTGATCGGTGTTTACGCTTTTGTTATCAGAAATGGCAGTATAGGTAGATATACTGTGCCATTTCAATCAATCTTGATTGAAATGAGTATACCGTACCTACTTAGGTACTGCAACTGTGATCTATGGAAACATATGGTTGTCACACTGTATCAATGGATCAATATCACAGCACATGCACAGATAACATTCATTGCTTTGGACATTCGATACTGTGGTTCGCCGCACCCGGTATTATTGCTGGCTGCAGCACACTGTACTGGGCCAATAATACTTATCTCTTTCTGACTAAGCTTGTGCGAAAAGAACAGGGACATTAAATCGTGATTGACATTAATGAAAATCCAGTTCCTAATTCAAATATCAAATCACTTAGCATTAGCAATCATGATTGTAAGAATGTGGTAGATGCTAAAAATAAGATTGTATAAAAGTTTATTAAAGTTTGAAAACCTTTCGGTTATCAAGCTTTAATTAATACTGAAGTAGAGACTGCTGCTGATTAATCACAACTGATAAATGATATGATAATGACTTGTATATGAAATTGTGCCACTTGGCAGCTTCCGTAAATCTGCATTTGTGATATAGCGTAGCCAGAAGAGCACCTGTTCGTTCTGGCATCATAATATAGTCATGCATTACTAGTAGTTTCCATTTAGTAATAACGTGATATCGTCTATTAAAATATTATTTTTGTTTATTACCTAAGAAAATACTCATTAACAAACAACTCTTAGTCACACACAATTACGAATACACACATCAAAAAAGTCTTGGGAACACTCATTATACTTAGACAAATTTGATGTTTTGACTCAGCTGTAATTAGTATATTAAGATAACAAATATCCTAAGGCATATTTGACCAGTGTGATACTATTTTGTAAACCAAACACAGCATGGCTTGAGGATATGATGACACGAAAAGTATCTATGGATTTGAAGTAATGAAAACGTTTTACATGTAATTCTCTTAAAGCTAACTAAATTCTCTTGGAAAAGATCGTCTTTATTTTCAAACACTCTAGATGGCACTGTCCGACCAAATATTACAATCCTGAAATAACACGATTTCCCAAATCGTATGTAGCGGTTAATATCATATGGGAATAAACAGATGTCAGCAAATGTTCCTCCATTATTCCAAGTTTCGAACCGTGTTAATATGACCATCAGGGTTGTTGTTGTGTTTCGAGTTTTGACACTTCATGCATTATCTTCATCAAGATTGCATACTTTTTAACGTATTTCGGAAGCCGAAAAGGCAAAAGAAATTAAAAATCTTAGAAGTAGCATTACTTGTTTCCTTTACGACCTCGAAATGTATTACAACTTGCACCATTTTTCTTGCAAGTCTAAGCTGGGCTTTATGTATAATATTTCGTTTGTGAAACTTCCGTGAAAGCATGAGTTTCGTTTTGTCGACGAACATATCGACTTCTACATTGTATGTAAACAATAACACGTCCTGTGAAGCAATTAATAGTGACGTAATATCTTTAACAATACTGTCATAACACCAGCTGATTAAACAAGTTTTTGAATGAAGATTGAATAAAAGCAACTTTTTCATTCAATAAGAGATTTCTACCACTTCTACTAGGTACTGCTTAAAATATCTTGGGCGCTTTGTCAAGACAGATAAAATATATAATCACAAGACGTTAAAAAGTTAAAAGTAAACGGTAAAAGTAATCAATCCCTCTAACATATTTATTAGAATTGTTGAACTTTTTTGAGACAAATCTTAGTTTTCCGACGAAGAAGTGATAAATCACTCAGAAACTGTAGTTTCTAAATAATGAAAAAGAATATTAGGCAACTTGTCTATCAATTTGACTGCTGATGGATATGGGTCTCGTAATACTTTTTCTTACAAAAAAGTAGTGCGCCAACCCATTAACTAGCTAATATATGAACAGTGGCATTGCCATTGTTATTATCTCCTGAGGCAATGTTGTTTAATTTGTTGTAGTTTACGAGCTGTTGTTCTCAGTCATCTCTTTCTATCCTCATACCATCATATATTTCTTTCATGTAAGAGAAAGAGGTAACGATTGTGATTCTGAGTGCATTAGACAATAAAGCCTTTGATTTCTGTACATTTAATCGTCGCATTTTCTTTGCAGTGTAAAAGAATTGAAGCTTTTATAGATGTGGAAATGGATCATCTCATCATAATAAAATACGTTACAAAAGTTATTTCCGTTAATAAAGATCTTTTTAAATCCAATTGTTGGCATTGCGGTTTACGTTTTGACCTAATTGAAAACCATCTGTTTCAGGTAAACCACGGGATAAAAAATTATAATAAACGGCGGGCTTTGCAGTTGACCTACATACGCGACGTCAGCAGGTACCTAATGGTTGGGGTCGTGATAATTCTGCCATCAACTTTATACGGTCTCGTGTATACTGGTCAAACCCTCCATTATTGGAAAGGGCGAATCCTATGCTTTCTCAAATAATAATATCATCTATATAGGCATCTTCAAGATGATACAAATGTTTTGGTTGAAGTTCTTCTTGTTCGGGTTTGCAAATATATTTATTAAGTAGGTTTAGTGTTCGTTAATCTTGATTTCACAAATAATAAGATAGAGCGCTGTTTGATGATTTGTCGATATGTTTGATTTAATTCTCGTATTTAGTTCTGGATGCCTAGTGGTTTGAACAATTGCCTTTCAACCAGAGGGTTGTGGGTTCGAGCTTAAGCTCGCATCTCTGACGTTTTTGGAATTTATGTGCGAAATTAAATTTGAAACAAAAAAGTTGAAAATGTCAAGAACACAAAATTATACTTTAAACAATAAATGGTTTGAAACGTATAAAACAATAAACATGAGCTTTGCCGTGAATGAAAACATATTGAGGTAACCTGTATGCACATGCGAAGAAATTCTGTGGTGTATGTAAAGTTCCCAAGTGGAAATTACGACCCATTCTCATTCTCAGAGAGGGGGCCTATGCCCAATAGTAGGATACAGATGTAGACACAATTAATAATAATAATTTATCTTATTAGTTACGAGCAATGCAGTTTAAAATGTATTATTTTTGGATGACTTACTTCGTAATATCCTAACCAACAAAAAGTTGGAAAACCCCAGGCATTGTCACTTCAAAGTTCAATATTTCAAAAACGGCTGAACCGATTTTGATAAAACATGTCCCAGAACCACAGCTAAAAACCAGCATTGAAATAAAAAAACGCGTTCAAATCGGTTCACCCGTTTAAGAGCTATGGTCCCACAGAGAGACGCAGAGACAGACAAACAAACGCACATAGCGGTCAAACTTATAACACCCCTCTTTTTGCGTCGGGGGTTAAAAAAATGACTATTGAAGTATAAATAATCTGACTCGCTCTGTTCCAGTATTGCGTAGCATTATGTCACGCACCTTTTATTTATTGGATTTCAGGTATTCTACATATTTTAATATTTCGGCGTGCCCTTGCGTCAACATTTTTATGTTATGAAAGATCTGTGCGTGCAATATTTTCGTTAATATTAAAACCTGTAAGTGATATTGCGTAGAAAACGTTAAATTCTTCAGTCATTCTAATATCTAATCGCGAGTAATTTTCATAGTCTTATTTAAGTATTACAATGTTTTGGTTGCGTGACCACCATTTTCGACTTCTAATTCATCTCTGCTTTCTACTTCTGCATAATTGATGTTTTCTTGCAAATTAAAGGCCAAAATAATACGCTGAAATAGTACAACATGCAGCATTTATCAATGCAATAAAGCTTATCGCGTCGCTCTAGTTACATGGTTTCCGTCGTTTAATAATTTCCCTACAGATTAAATATTTATAGCTTGTCATGGATTGTTATTGAGCTTTTTGCTATGGCATCCTTTGTTTCCATGTTTCCCACTTGGCCGGTCGTTCGGTAGGTATTTGTATTTGTGTTTTTTGCATTGGACGCTATTAAGTATGCTGTTTTTAAAAGCTTTTATTTTACTTGTAATGTATGTACATGTATGTGCGAGTCAAATCTTGCAAATTAATTTGACGCATTTCCAGTGGTTCCGAACAATTTAAAATTTGGCATACTTATCCTGGTGGTTCAGCCAAGATCGTTTCCACAGGAGGGAAAAAAATATATTTTTTTTACAAAACTTATTACTTGTCAAAGTTCTAAATAACTTATATTTCGGTATTTGAGCAACTGAATAAAGATACGATCGATAAAGCCCCTTATATTTCTCAAAAAAACCATAAAAATTCCAAAGTTGTAGGAAATCAAATATTGTACTCAAAGTAACTAAGAATCTGATCAACTTTTTCTTCTCTGAAGAGTAGTTTACTCTGTCCTTGCTAAGTCTTAGATTTAATTCTTGTTTAATCCAGAAAATACCATTTCTTTTATTTTACTCATGATATGAATGTCGCCTATCTTTCCGTCTTCATTCACCTTCCAACTTATTATACATTTTCATTATCAAACAACATCAAAAAATTGCACGAGTGTGTTTATTAACTGCTGCTAGCTAATAAGCTTCTAAGAGATCGTGACTTGCTTAAATTTTGAAATAATGTTACACAATGTTTTATAAATTACATTATCATTGCACAACATCATCCTTGCTATCAATAATGTGACGTAAGACAAAAATTGTATTATACATTGATGAACATTGTCTTCACATGAATTTTCAATACTCAATACTCAATATTTTATATATAATATTGCTTTTCCACAGTAAAATATTGAAAATTATTTATTTTTAATTTGTATTTTATTAAATTCTCCTTGGATATCTTGTACTTACGACAGACGAGAGTAAGACCAAATGTTTGTTAGATATTTTTTTTCCTGAATAGATATCCTGCCGATTGGTATAATAAAATAGAGTGTTTTTTTTATTTTTATTTTAGTTGGTTCGAGTCCCAGGCGAGGCAAGCGAGTTTTAGAAAATCTTTGAATGCAGTTTTGTTTCTTTATAAAAATAAAGGAATGTCTCCTTTAAGTAAAATGAGCCAACTTAAGGATTTAAGGTAGTTTCCCTCCAGGGCCCGAATTATTTGTCCATCCTGTATATTATTCAGTGATTCTCACACACACTAGTAAATATTGTTAACCAATAGACACACGGCGCGGTGCTCGCGTGTTCAAAGAACGTTTGACGCCTGATTAATCAATTAATTGTGTGCAATTAACATATTGATTAGGCGTAATCTAAATATGTTCCGTTCGGCTTGGTCCCTGGGTAGAGTCCGAGTCGTAGCGAATTTAATTAACACGTAAGAATGAATAAAATATTATCCATACTTAATATTATAAATGCGAAAGTGTGTTTGTATGTTTGTGTGTTTGTATGTTTGTCCGTGTTTCACGCCGTAAGGGAGCGACGGATCGACGTGATTTTTGGCATAGAGATAGTTTACGAGGGTCAAACTGAAAGTTCTTAGAAAATCAAAAACTGAGCAAACTAGCAAGTTATTAGTTTTATTATATCTTTTCAAAATAGTGTCCATTCACATCAATACACCGCTGCATCCGATGGAACCACTGAGAAAAGCACTTAGCCCAGTCGTCCTTAGGGGTCTCTTCGACGGCCTTTTGAAACGCACCCACTGCTTCCTCGGTGTTCATAAAAAGTTTTCCTCGAAGTTTTTCTTTTATTTTCGGGAATAAATAAAAATCGCAAGGTGCGAGGTCGGGGCTATACGGCGGGTGACCCAGTAATTCCACGTCTGACGTCACTAAATAGTCGATCGTTCGCCTGGCGGTGTGCGACGAGGCGTTGTCGTGGTGAAGAAGGATCCTACTTCGAGGTCGCTTCTCCCGAACTTTTTCCAATACAAGTGGCAAACAATTGTTAGTGTACCACTCTGCAGTAACTGTTTTTTGATCCTCTAAAGCAATTGTCGCATAGTGACCTGTCCTTCCGAAGAACGAGGCCACCATCTTTTTTCCCACGCTTCGACCTCTCTTCACTTTAGTTGGCAACTCCTCGAAAGGAAACACCCATTGAGCAGACTGTCTCTTGGTTTCTGGATCATAATAGTAAACCCAGCTTTCGTCACCCGTAAGTATGTCGAAAACAGCATTTGAGTCACCTCCGTTAAATCTTTCAATCATTTCACGGCACCAATCAACCCGACGGAGTTTTTGGGCCTCGGTCAAATTATGAGGTATCCACCTCGCACAAAGCTTCCTGACCGCTAAATGTTCATGGAGGATTTTATGCACTTGACTCATACCGATGCCTAAGCTTGTCCGAATCTGCTGATACGTCACTCTTTTGTCAGTCTCTATCATACGCTGCACAACACTGATGTTATTTTCAGTCGTCGCCGTAAAAGGCGGTCCCTCACGCAGATCGTCGGTGAGATTAGTGCGACCACGTTTAAACTCATTAAACCAGTTGTAAATGGTCGCACGAGATGGAGCTTCATCATGAAAGGCCAATCGAAGTCTATCATAGCTTTCTTGTTGACTTAAATGACATCGAAAGTCATAAAAAATCATTGCACGAAAATTTTCGCGAGTTAAATTCATGTTGACGTGACACAGACAATTTTCAATTTGCCGCCAAATCGTAAAACTAATGACAAATGAATGAAATACATACTCAATAATATTGGCAAAGAGTTCCATTTTCAAAATTTAAACTTACTTTTTTATTATATTGTTTACAAGTGGCCAGTTCTAAAAACTTTCAGTGTCGCCCTCGTATGGGCCCGAGAGTGACATAGGCTAGGCTAGGCTAGGCTAGGCTTTCATCTCGGAAAAATGCACAGTTCCCGAGGGAACAGCGCGCGATAACAGAGTACCACGCGGGCCGAGCCGCGGACAAAAGCTAGGAAATAAATAAATTCACGTTTCTCTGTGGAGAAAAATAGAGAAACAACTTTTCTAGATAGTCAAAATACCACAAACGGGACTTATCACGCTAAAACACACGAGTAATATTTACCTCGACGTTTCGACTACATTACAGTGGCCGTGGTCACGAGTAGACTGAAGTTTGGGGTGTCAAGTCGGCCTAGTAGCGCGAGTCCTTTGAACTCTCACATTTTGTTTGGAATATGATGGTAAGTAGTCGTCGCGTAATTGTTGTTGTCATTTCTATATACCTAAAGTTTTTTTATGTACTTAAAGTACTCAGTAAGGTATAGGTCAAGTATTACGCCAGGCTTAAATGAGACCGGGCCGGGAGTATTTGCCGGAAGCACCCACTAAAATGGGTACACTGAGCCCAGATAGCGAGATGACTTATACGTGGGACTGAGTGAGTGGCCAAATACAGCTCTGGATAGGGAGATGTGGAGGTCAAGAGGGGAGTCCTTTGCCCAGCAGTGGAACACAGATATACGCTTAATAAATTCATTAACATTCAACGAATGAGCGTGAATGGATCAAATCCTATGCTCTAACCCGACGTGCATGCATGAAAAGATTGATGAACGTAGAGGAAGCGAGAGTTTTATGCCAGAATCGTAGCAAGTGGAAGGATGTAGTCTCTGCCTACTCCGTTGGGAAAGAGGCGTGATTTTATGTATGTATGTATGTATGTTAACATTCAACAAATCGCGCTCAGTGGAGCCCCATGATTTCCACATTTCCCTGCCGCCCACTGTTCCGCCAATAAAAAAATTATTAAATCTTTTTTTCGCTTTGATCGTAAATTTTTTAACTAATGGACCATAAACATCATCCGCAAAAAGGCGCAGAATTTGGCAATATACCTAATTATAAAAATTGTTTTTGTTTCAATTCTGTTCTAATTGAGATTTTGACGATTTATTTTAAACCAGATTGCGACCCCCGTGCCAATTGCATGTCTCTAATCCGAGCTGTTAAATTTTTGGGAGTTTGGTTTTCATCCAATCCCTTGAGTGAGAATATCGAGATAAAAAGTAACCTATATACCTTATTCAGCTACCTACATACCAAGTTTTAGTGTAAATGTCATTTTAGTGTATGTATGTAAACTCTGTACTGTACAAAAAATAAGAAATAAAAAGTTCAATCTCAAAAACGGCTGAACCGATTTTGATAAAACATCTTTAAGAACCATCACAAGAAAACCTGCTTTCGATTTAAAAAAAAACTGCATTCAAATCGGTCCACCCGTTTAAGACCTACGGTGCGTTGCCACAGACATACAGACAGACACACACAGACATACAGACACTTTTTTGCGTCGGGGGGGAGAAATACAAATGTGAGCTTACTTATCCCTAACAAGGGATCACTTCCAGCTAACTTAGTGTGTAGAGGAAGAGGAGATACATACAATACACGTTTGTAGTGTAAATATTAGCAGGATTTTACAAGATTTTATTTAACTTCTTCTGATTGTAAATTTCTTGATATGTTTGGAACAAGAAAAGCTGATTTAAGTATACCCCTTTCCGGTGGACGGAATGATTGTAAATTGTCTACATTTGTAAATAATACTTGACACTAGTAGTCAGCAAAATGTATAGTCGGCAAAAAAAGTTGCATGAAAATATTTATTAAATGTTGCATTCAAATTATTAAACCAAACCTATTTTATTCGGATTAATTTAATTCAAATTTCAATCCTAAAGTTTTTGTCTTATTTTGTGTCTACCAGACACATTATACACACAATTAACATTTCGAAAAGATTAGTAGACGTCACAGGTGACCCAAGAGCTGGCAGCTTCCTCGGACAAAGAATTAGCCTAGCTATTCAAAGAGGAAACGCTGCCAACATCTTCGGGACCTTGCCTAAGGGGTACTCTTTAGGTAATTAATTTGTTTTAGTTTTAGGCTCTATTTTTATTTTACGTAGGTTAAGTTTAGTTACCACTGGAGTGACAGTAGGCGGGGAACATTGCTTGCAGGACTGATGGCCGATGGGGTCAAAAGGTGGGATCAAAGAATGGCGTCCGCGGACTGGGAGACAAGCTGTCGGTAGGCCTCCAACAAGATGGAGCGAGGACCTGGTTAAGTTCGCGAGATCGCGGTAGATGCGAAAAGCACAAGCAAGACCGGTCTGAGTGGAGAGCCTTGGGGTAGGCCTATGTTCAGCAGTGGACGTCTTTCGGCTGATATGATAATGATGATGATGAAGTTTAGATAAGCTATTTTAGGATATTTTTTGTTTCATTCGTACCATCAGTAGGATTACATATTTTAAATATCCAAAGAGCAGATTGGAGAAGAGGATATAAAACCTATCCCAATAATCAACATTTTCTAAAACTTATACGAAAATCAGACTTTATTTCCTTTCCTGCAAGAAATATATGCACTTACGCTGCATCAAACAAAGCCAAATCGTTTATATCTTATCTTATTATGTCAATCCCCTGATATGAAAGAAGCCCTCTCAAGTCAAAACAAGAATTAGCTATATTTCCCAGAAGGATTATTTATATTTTTGATAAACATAGCATAGATATCGCGCGGCTTTTTTTTCAGCAAGTGCATTGAATTCGAACTGCCTATGTTGAGGCCATTTATCACTTTGGACAGTTGCTTAAGCCGCGAAAGCAAGAAGCGGTGATTTGAGTTTCATCAAATTTTAGACAAAGCAATGAAAATTTGACAGAAATGATAAAGAAACAGCGCTATTGTCAAGTTTCAAAGATGTTTCAAACCGAAAATGACCGCCACGCATCTGTACTGAAATGGAGGATCTATCATAAAAGCCGTGAAACGTCATGAAAATTGAATGTGTCAATTGGAAAAACTTATCAGTTCATTTCACTAAATCACTGCATTCCATCTGTTAGTTATATTAGTCCAATTCGCCATTGTTATTTTGTTTCTGTAAAACATAACTATCGCACAACAATGACAAAATGCGAGACTGGCTGGTGTAAGCCAAATAAAATTAAAAAACAAATACTTTTATACTTGAAATCGACACGCAACGCAAGGTAGATCGTAGTGGCGTTATCCATTTCAATACAGAATTGTTATCTATCTTTTAAGGGCCCATACATGGTACGATTCGTCTGTACAATCCGTCGCTTCAAACCGATCGAAACGTCGAATCAATAGTGTATGTCAAGATCGTAAACAATTTGCTTCATCGAAGACGATGTCGGAGATCGCAACAAAATCCCATGCAATCATGATTATCGTAAAGGTGAATCGACAGTGTGTGGGTCTTTACGATCAATAGTCACAATTTTGATCAGATCGATCGTACAGACGTATCGTACCGTATATGGGGCCCTTTAGAGTCAGTTTTCATCGAGGAATTCAGTTAGTTGAGTTAACACAAAAGTGAGTAGATAAATAATGTTGGTTAGTTAAAATCTTAAATTTGTTCAAGATCCGATTGTTGGATCTTTTGTTTACCTAGCTGAGGATATAGATTACGTGTGCCTGACAAAAATAGCTTAGAGGTTTGCATAAAAAGGCGAAGATCCTGTCGAATGTTTATTTCTTTATTTGAGTGCGAATTTGAAGTGTCATCTAGCAAATTTGCTCGCACTCGACCTTAATTGACAGTTGTGCACAATATTTGACATTGACTAAGATCCTCGAGCTGTTCATGTTCAATGATGTCAATTGGCAAGTCTCAAGGCCACTTCCTTGTTTTGATTGGTGTCGGGTTACGTGAAAATTCGGCGTAGATATTTGTAGTCTGCAATAAACTACGATACTTGATGTTTGTTGTTATAATTAGCAACGTTCCATTTTATATAGAACTATTGAGCTTCGTTATTGTTCCAGAATTTGTTCATGTTTAGTTTTAGTAATTCATTCGTATCGTAATTATGGAAGATATAATAAAAAATAAAATTCGTTTCTGTCTACTCTATACGCTGTCTGTTTCAAATCTTGCATGAAGAATTTACCTACTTACATAGGTCAACGTACAAAGCTTGTTATGATAGCCTTAATTGAATAAATATATTTTGGCTTTGACGCCCAACGCCGTCAAAAAAACTAATTTATTATTATCTTCTCCTTTTATTAAAAGGAAAGATTCAGCACTTCTATATATCTAAGAAGTTACACTATAAGTGTTACATTACATGGACAATGTTTTATTACCTACATATGATGTAAACCTAGTACTCGTAGGTAGGTTTGTCGAACAATGATAGAGTAAAACACGTGTCAAATCGTAAAATGATCTAAAACATTAATTACGCAAGCGCACTCGCCGTTGTCCAGATCCAACTAAAGTAACTAAACAAATGCATGGTAATGAAATGTACAGTTATTTTATTAAACCAAGCTAGATAATATTTTGTGAAAGAATTTATTTTAGCAAGCATTTTGAATACAAGCTTTTTGCTGACAGTGGTTTCTGCTGTCTGTATTTGAATTGTCATTTAATCTCAGAACAGTCCGATCGGAAGAGGATGTTAATTTAGTTTTCTAGATTTGTCTCAAACTTATTTACTTAAATTGTAAAGTATCAAGTTGACGTAAAGATAAATAAAACAAATATTAGTACGACAAGGGCGAAGTGTTTGTGGTGAAAAACGGATACTTTTTGATTTCTTTTTTTATTCGACTGGAAGGCAAACGAGCAAGTGGCCTGGTGGTAAGAGATTACCACCGGCCATAAACATCTGCAACACCAGGGGTATTGCAGATGCGTTGCCAACCCTGAGGCCTAAGTTGGAATACCTTAATATAATTTTTGCCCTTCCTAGGATTCGAACCTGCTTTAAAAATTAGAACAAAAATCAGTTCGTCTCAAAAGCAACAGGCTTACACTGTCAACTTCTGCAGTCTGAAACACGTGAGCAATAAAATTTGATGAAAATAAATTGACTTTACAACTCACTTTACGTCCCAATAAAACATAAAACTGGCCAATTTATTCAAAGAGTTCTACTGAGGTTAACCGAAACCATTTTATAGTTCAGCTTTCAAAATAAATAAATGTGTACCTACGTCTTCCACGCGCAAATGTAATAATATGTATATTTCAATTCAAACGATCTATTCAGCACTATCAATTTAGGCACTGGTCTCACCGTCGACGAGGAATCAATACGCTATAGATTTTTCTCGCTCAAGGAAAGGACATTAGGCACTGGTCCCACCGCGAGCTAGTAAGCTGTGAGCTATCGGCTATTTTCTAGCCCAAGAAACGAACAAAAGATAATCGCTTCCGTGTACATAAAAGAGAGAGTTATATTTTTATAGTTCATAGCTGGCTGTTCACACTGCCGGCGAGGATACTCTCCCACCGCCCGGCGAGTAAGCGATAATTCCATACAATTGTTTACTAGCCGCCCGCCGATTGTCATCTGTTTCTAGTACAGAATTTTACTAGTTGATCGCCGAGCTCGCCGATAGCTGGCGGTGGGACCACTGTTTACTAGTTGACCGCAGCGGTAAGCTATCGACTATAAAACTATCTCAACGGTACTCGCCGAAGCCTGCTTGGCGATCAGAGCGATCATTCTACCTTTCAAAGTGGATGCGAGTGCACGTATATACAATGAATTTAAAACAATCATACGAACTATCTTTGTTGTCAAGTTCGGATGACAATGATTTTGTATTTTATAAAAGCGTGTGTGTAGTGGCAGTGGCAATTTTGAAGAGACGGAAGAAAAAAAGGAATATTTTAAAAAGAATGACAAGAAAAATTTGGATGCAAAAAATTAATTATTTCAGAAAAGAATACAGTGAGTTCAAACTAGCTAGTGTGGTGAAAATGAATTTTCAAATTTAAATTCAAATCATTTATTCAGTAAATAGGCCGCAATGGGCACTTTTACACGTCATTTTTTTTAAACTACCAGCGCTTTCGGAAAGACCATCATTGCCAAGAAGAATGCGCCGCAAGAAACTTGGCAGAAAGTCATTTTTTCAAAATAAAATAATTATAAATAAAATACTTAAAAACTACAGTAAACAATTTAACGAAAAATTACAACAAAAAAAAATTAAATGATAATACAGGGATGTATGGGGTCCCTTAGTTACAAAATTAAACACTAACTATATTCGACCTCGACTGTACATCGTATAGGTCATTGGCGAATAGCCCCCCGGCTGAGCTAGTGCAGCGAGTAATCGCCCGTCGCACGTAAACACTCGCTTGTAGCCGAGCGTCTAAACTAGCAAAACTATACTCGCTTCTCGCCTCTCGCCCACTCGTTTGTAGTTTATAGTTTTACTCGCTTATAGTTTGTAGCCGCCGGTGGGACCAGTGCCTTATATGAAGGGTCCACGGAAAGAACATGTCTAGTCACCTAAGCAACTTTTTGAGTTATAGCGGTTTGAAAGTTAGTCATCACGAACAATTACTATGGTTACCATTTCTTTAAAAGTTAAAAAGATACATTTTATACTGTTTCAGATTATTTAATTCAATGGTAAGTCATGTACTTTGTGAGATCTCATTTCAAGATTAAAATCTCAATAAAAAAAAAGTTACTAGACATGTTCTTTCCGTGGATCCTTCACATTGTTCACACTCCTGGTGAGAACTCTATATCTTTAAGTTTATAAGAGCATTCACAGATGAGACTCGCTTAGCGATGCTTTCAGAAAGACCGAGACCAGCCGGCTGTAATTTTTCTCTACAGTGCAACTACAGTCTAGTTTCAGGAGACAATGTGCGATTGGTGACAAGTTATCGCTCTTACTCGAATCAATTGTACACTCGCTTATAGCCTAGCGACAAGTTTCAGAATTACATACTTACAGCTCGTCAACTTGTATCTAATCTCTAGCGCAACTCGCTTCTCGTTCGTCGTTTGCGGTTGGTGGGTCCTTAACTTTACAAACACGGTGTGGTATCTATTAAAAACACATATCAGCAATTTATGTCTATACAAGATATCAATAGCAAGGTCATTCAAACTTTTGTTTATAGGGAGTTTTAGAAAATTACTTATCGTAGTATTTCAGTATGTACTAAGTAGTAGCTTAGTTAGTTTGACAACATGCCTGATAAAGGTCTTCAATTGAATGTTTAATTCAAAATGTAAATGTACGAGTACGCTATCATCTCGGTACATTTTGAGTATCGATCAATGTAGAGAAACATTTGGTAACCACGGAAACAAATTAACTAATTCTGTAAGGCCTGCATCCTTCGAAGCAGTTGTACGTACAGAAGGGCTACTCCGAAACACAAAATTCGAAGTTCGTGTAGTGCGGTCCCTCTGACACTATTTAATACGAGAGCGAGAGGGATCGCACGACACGAACTTCAAATTTTGTGTTTCGGAGTAGCCCTTCAGGTCTACGATAGCACATTAATTCAGCTATAAACCTTTTATAAAACGTTAAACAAATGCAAACGTTAAACAAGGCAATCCGTTCTGGAATATATTTAACACATTGTACAGAGACGCTGTTCGTTACGAAAATTAAGTGTTTGAATGACTCCTGTATTACTTTTTTTGCGTGTCAATTTCTTGTAAAAATGTTGACTTTTTGTGTAAATTGAATTCGCCGATGATGCATTCAAAAATAGACGCACTCGATGCCATCCCATATTAAGGAGTATACGACTATAAACCGATAAAAAGTCATCTTTACTGCGAACGAAAGAATCTCATGCCTTCTAGCTCTTAAAGACGCTAATATTTGGAATATTGGAAAGCAGAAAACAACGTGAACAGAATCTAAAATTCAAAAAGTGAAACTGCGTATCGCAAATATATGTGTGAGCATGATACATATTCATATTACTGATTCACTCTGGTACGGTGAAATGCTCCAGGGCCCTGACTATTCAGTGTATTTATAGACGTCATAGCAAGGGGATGATGGTTTCTATGTTCAGCAAATTGAATCATAATTGAGTCAACAGTCCTTTGTGTTGCTCGCAATGCGATACTCTTGTTTGCCTCACTTTGGTGATCGGTGTTTTGTTACAGATCTATATGATTGTGTTTATTTTGTTTGAATAGGGCAGTGGTTTTGTCAGTTTTGCCGCGTGGTTCGTTGAGTTTCAAATAGAATAGTGGAAACTAAGTTGGTTTTCATTCGAATGTAACTCAGTCTGTCTTTCTGTTACCTCTTCACGCTTAAACCGATGAACAAAAAATGAAATTTAGTTATAGATATAGTTTGAGACTCTAAGGGGCTGTTTCACCATCCATTGATAGTTATAACTGACGCTTAAATGTGATCCCGTCTCTATTTGTTTTGTTCGAATAGACGGAGACGGCATCACATTTAACCGACAGTTAACATTAATCAATGGATGGTGAAACAGCCCCAGAAGGGCATAAATAAATAGTTTTTATCCCGAAAAATTCTACTTTACCCGCGGGATAGCATTAAATGAATTCTTCGCAGACAGCCGCGAGCACCAGCTAGGATCATATATTTTACTGTAAGTTGAGTAAATTTTGCTAACTGTAAAATATGTAAAGTAAGATATTCTCCAAAATTATGACACCAAGTTCATATTCTCGACGCTCTGATTCAAAATCATATTTTTAACGATTGCGACTAAATTAAGGGAGCCAAAATTAATTATTGATGCAAATGTATGAAGAGAAATAAAAAAGACAGAACGAGAGCGCTTAGTAACAATCTGACACATCCCAAACACACTGCAGCTAACGAAGCAAAAAAGAAACTGCGTAAATCACTCAAGCCATCAGAACGCTTTGCGCGTTCCATTTGTCCTGAAGCACCCTGCGATTGCGCCTAAAAAACGTCAACACAAAATTGGCATCACACTTTATTGCAGTCTTGCCAAACTTAGAAAATTAAAATTACCTTAGTAGATTGAAAAAGAACGTCATCTTATGGCTTCAGTCTGACACACTTGGCGAACCTGTGTCAATAAAAATGTAACTAATTTTACAACGCCAATATATTTTATCTCAAGTAGACGTTTAAGATTAATTTATGGAGCTCGACGATATACGAGTGTGAGACGCTAACTTTTCAAAGTAATACTATGTAACGCAGATTTTGTGGTTTGCCAAATCTAAAGTGAAGTTTAATGTTACCGATGAATAGAAAACAAAGACATGAAAACGTGATTGTTGATTGACAGGAAAAAGGGGCAAGAAAATAATTCTTGTTTATTTATAGCATTATAACGACGCAGAGATAACATGATCTGTAAACATATTGCATGACACACGTTATTTTTAGACACGTTATTATTTAAGAAGTCGTTTCCGTGCTCATACTGTTTATAAATCCATCTCATTTAGGTACCTAGGCATTATCTTTACGAGAGCACAAATTCTACCCGCGACATGGTAACCACCGCTCAGATTCTCAAAGCATTTCGTATTTCATTCGGAAACGTTTAGATTGGAACACCGTCGTCAATATAACTAAGAACATTACATCAGCTGTCGCGTTCTGTAACATTACCACATCCGCTACAACCGCCAACATCAAAGGATCAGTGTTCGTATCAGGCGTTTTGCGAATTTACACGAAACCAAACTAAATTTGCTACCGACAAAAGCTGTTCCACAAATTTCCAATGCAACCGCTTTAGAGATACGATTCAAACTTGAACACAATGATGGGGTATGAAGAGAAGGAATGTAGTAACTGCATGTGCAGCCGATGCTCTACCATCCGGTCTTTGGAGAGTGGCCAACAAAGTCGCGAATAGTACAACAGGTCGACGACACCGGACACGTCCATAGTAAAGTTTAGGCCAACCCAACTTAGCGGATACCTTTTCTAGTGCAGAATGTCTGACACAAAGTGATTGAAGGGATCGAGTTTCTTCGTAAAGATTGTGACGAAAAGGAGTTTTTCAAATCGATCTCCATGTATTGTTGTCGGAGCAAAAACCATTTTTTTACGACTTAAAACAACTAAAAGGCAACGAGACAAGGCTTACGAGTATAGCTGTTGTTTTAATTGCTAAATTAATTAATAAGTATAGTCTGTCGACGTTGGTGGCCGAACTGAGATTGTCTTGTACACTTTAATCAGTTTCTAACGGTGTAGCAAGCATGTTTTCTTATGCGGAAGTTCATACAAAGAACATAAATAAATGTCAGTGAACACCGATTCATCTCGAACTCGAACTATCTCGTTCTCGCCGTTAGAATTCCCAGTGAAAGTAAATTTTCATTATTATTGACCAGAACAGAAATAGATACCTATTAATCATCGCGGGCGTGCATCCTGACGTCACTGTTGCGTTGCCTTTTATTAATACGACGCCTAATTCAAGCGAGTGTCTCACGTGGGTGCGATACATTTGCTGTTTAATACTGATGCCTGTGACGGTGGTGCCTGACGCCAGCGATGGACAGAAATAGATTCGTTCTTGACATTGAATCAGTTGGGGTGCGGTGCGTGTTCTGGGCTCGATCAGATCGCAAAACCAGGGTTCAATGTCGCGACCCTGAACGTTTATTCTGATCGGAATTTTATGTTAAATCGACCTTCACCTTCTCTGGCTGGAAGTGGGAAGAGAGTGTGTCTTTTGCAAACTAAAGTGGTTCGAAACATGGCATTGCTTGCGCTTTTTACTTTATGATTAGCAGTGTCTTCCAAAAAAATAGCTCTCGACAATCAAAACAAGATTTGTGTTAAATAACCAATTAAATTTCATCACGCAGACTCTAAATGATAAACGCAAAGCATGTGTCTTAAATTCTTAATGATCTATCAGCGACAGTTAAATATTGTTAAATTATTGAGCTAATTTCTCATTTGTCTGTCAGTTGCCCAATTATGTGGTGTAATTCGTTTGTTACAGGGCAAATGTTGGCAATGCTTGTAGATACAGCCAGGTGCCAAAATTGCTAGCGCCAGTTTTGCAATGCCAAATTTTGCACGTATCCTCGTATTATTTAACAAAATCTCTCACGAAAATTTCTACGCTACATACAATTCAGTTCATATTTTATGTAGTGTGCCTAAATTTTGTAAAGTCAGCATGATTTGATAATAATTCAGACGTAATTGTACTCTTATTACTTTATACGGTTAGTTATAGCTTATTCAAATCAGCTATCTATGTTTATTTTTCATAATGACACCCATTGTCATCAACATTTCAATATTTTTGTGCTCCTCATATTATTAGAGTAATGCTCGTTGTAATAATCCTGAAATTTACTTCAGGATTTTTGAGTTTATCGTTCTTTAAAATTAGGCAGATTTACTGAGATTTATTGACAGTAATTTGCCACTGTCAATTTACAGTTCTATGTTATCACCATCAGCATTAATATTAAAATATTAACTGACACCTTATGACTAACTCTGGATAGTAAAACTCGAAGATTCATAAAATAATTCATAAGTAAACGCTTTTGTATCTATCTGTCACATGTCTTCATAAATTTCATTTGTAATAGCAGATTTTATCTCCACACGAGACAAACCAGTGCCAAGTTTTCAAATTAGGAAACTGTCTAGCTCTTGATGTTAAATTTACCGTTAGCTTTTTGCTTTAGAGTCGTTTATAGAATCGGCGCTTTGCATTCGTCCGATCTTAAAATCCCTTTAAAAAGGTCTTAGAATTTAAAAGGTACATTCTCTAAAAAGGATATTGTGATTGAAAGAGACAATAGCGTAGAAAGAGCCTTATTGTGGAAATATTCATCATTGATTCCGCGGATGCAAAGGCAAAGAACGATTTTATTGGGCTTTCCAATTAAGGTAAGGTCTTTACGCCTGAACTGACTTAATTAATGGTTAATTTCAACTTGTGAGCTCTTGTTATTATTGTATGGTTGAAATTCTGGACTCAGCTTGATTAATTATAAGACTGACAATAATATCAATAGTAGTGTCTGTTGGGTTTAGAAGTTCGTCTGTTTTTGTTGCTACGTTTTGTTTTAATTTGATATTGGTAACGTTTTCAGGGTTGTCTATTATTAATTGTGACTATTTCTGTTTTGGTATCGCGCGTTGATAGTTACAGTGAATGATAATTCTGTCCCTGTTTCGAGTGTTTCGTCTATTTTGCTAGTTGAAGCAGAAATTGTGTTATTGTTTCCTTTTTTTGGTATTGAGTTTGTACCTATCTAGTGTTGTACCTGTTTCTGTCTCCTGTATTCTGAATTAGCATGGCGGTTTTGTTAAACCAAAGTTACCATGGCAACGAGGTTCAAGAAAAAGTTGATCAACCCACTGGCTTACATTCCGGTAACGTGAGAATATCGGTACCGATATCGGTACCTACTGGTAACGATGTTCTACTATAAACAAAGTATAAACATAGTAGAACGTCGCAGTGATTCCGCAGGACATTCCGCAATTTTTTCCCAACAATCACATATGTTGAACAACAACAAACTGCTATGAATAAAAATGTACATATTAGTTCGGGCACAAATTCCACGTCAGGTTTTGCTACAAATAGTCCAACTATTCCGCTAGTCTAGAACGTGTTGTCCGTATAGTTACAATACTAGTTGATACCTACTAGTGATGTGCCGCGTCTTTATGAATAGGTACAAGTCGGCGAATACATACGGATTATTTTAGTGGCTAGATTCGCGAATTCATACGCTTGCTGACCTCAATTTAGTGCTAGTACGTTTGACAGTAAAGTGACGATTGAAAAACTTTTACTTTATTATTTATGTTGTTGAAGTGATAGTATAAAATATTTAATACTTATCTGAATTTGAAATGTATTGAATATTTTTTTTTTGTAAAAAATAAATAAATTGCCAAATTGCCTAAAGAAATAAAATCAACCAACAAACGTAGAGTAGAGTTATAGTTTAACAACATTAATATTAGCCACAGCGGAGCATGCAAGAATATCTGAGACCTCCTAACGGCTTTAGAAATAAGTAGAGTCATATCGTATCAGGTATTTATATACGCTTTGTTATGTCAGATATTGGATCCGCCAGTTAAATTCTGATTGAATGAGAGAAGTATTTATTTACCTTAATTTGAGGATCGATTGCGCAAATAGTAAGGGACACAAATGCCATTTTAAACCTTTTATATTCGAATACAGATGCAGAATATTTGGTACATCACTAGTTGGCACTACTTACTGTACTCAACTGCTAAGACTTGCGCTTGTGCGTTTAAATTTGCGAATCCGAGCGTCTGTCGTACACACCTTTAATATTTTTTCATGTTGAATATATTAAAGCCCGTTCACAAGGTATAATCTATTTATTTATACACACTGAGATCAATTTGCTTATGAAAAGTAGTTAAATACGTAACTTAGTTTTTATTGTTAGTTTTAGTGTTATAGTCAAATTACTGTACGGTGGTGGTACTGATGGAACCAAATAAATCTTTATTTCTTTCATAAACACTATACACTTAAAAATATACTTAGCGGCAAAAAAATTGGCTCTCAAATGTATGCAAAATCGGTAATTTTGTATGAAGGGTGGGCCAAATTTTGTGCCTTTGAGTATATCTTTTTTTTTATTTACTTTTGCCACCAAAATTGTGGCGCAGAAAAGTTACGGTAATATTAAGGCTTCCAGGGTTTCACGTTCTCTAACTGTTATTGTTATTATAAAATCTGTAATATTTACGTAATTATGATTATAAGCACTCGATCGGGAAGTGGATGGTTTATTCTTTATTTTTTACTCAAACACGAACGTATTACGAGTGGCGACACTGGCAGACCGAAACGAACGTTGCCGATTGCACCCCGAAGTTAGCGGAGACAAATGATCGGCATTGCCGACTATTCGGTCATCTTAACACCGATTAATCGGCTAGTCGGTAAAATCAGTCGGCACATCTCTATAAATTAGGTATCGTAGGTATTTGAATTCGCAGCCGGCTTTGCATTCCTAAGTTGAAATTAGTTAGCGCAGCTCTCCCAAGTTTACGTGGTAATCAGAATGCGATTATCAAAATCAAATTTAAGTTAGGACGTGTGTGCTGCGTTGTAAACTCCACCTTGACTTTTGTAGAAGTTACGTGCAGTATTCATCATCATCATCAGCCGGAACACGTCCACTGCTGGACAAAGGCGGTCTTTCGGTTCGTGGTCGCCACTCGAGAACTTTTCTCCCGCAACGGTTATCTGTTCTTCGAGCGATGTGACGCACAGCATTAAAATTGAAATATTACTTCGCACGTCTGTATCAATGACGAGAGTGCTCTCATTCATTTTTGTATGAAAACTTTAAACCCAATTTTTTTACTCCTGCATAAAAAATTTCAAACATTTCCATGCGTAAACAATTTTCAATTCATTCTTTGTATGGAAACATATTTTTTAACGACTATGTCTTTTGATTTCGTTAACTTAGATTTTTTTTCACTGCTTCAAAGGGTGGTATTTGATATTAATTTCAGCTCGATACCTCCACGCGTTCCTCAGTAAAGGACAAACAAACAGACGTACAGTAAGGTGATCCTGTAAGGGTTCAATTTTTTTTCATATTGAAGTACCTACTAACCCCTAAGGCGCTAGAATACACAAAACGGCAGCGGGTCGGGAGCGGGTCGGGTCGGGAGTGCGTCGGGTCTATTTACTTGTACCTACATTGCTGTGTAAGAACATCATCAGACCGTGATCCCCACACACAACCCGACGAACTCCCGACCCGACTCGCTCCCACCCAACCCGTCGCCGTCATATGTATCAAAAAGTACCGAAAAATCGCCAGTTGAGGTACAGATCATCTAGAAACTATAAGTACTTACAAATTAAACCTATTGCTTTGGAAAGCTTGTCATATTTAGAAATGACAGTCCTGACTAAGAACTCATAACATAAAATATCGTCGCCTCCTCGTCGTTTACATTCACAAGTACAATTTTATGTGCCACAGCAAAGCGCGCAAAAATATCTGACTCGGCCCTAGAACATAGAAATAAAGTCGTATAAGATATTTATATACGCTTGTTGTGTCAGATATGGTGCTGGTGCCTGTACCTGCCATTATTAGGTATTCAAATAACACAAAGACACTTGATTATTTGCTGCGCTTTAAACGCAAATTAATTAGATCTCAGCTCGTTAATTAACCTGTTTCACACAATTATCGCGTTAATTACCTCTAATAATGCTGTTGCGGGAAGTATATTAAATGGCGAGGCGAGGGAAAGGATTCTAAATCCTTTTTTTAATGATTTTTCCTCATCTTTTTAGAAGGCGTTAGAAAGAGATGGAAAGCCTTCTGTTACTAGTCGCCTTGTTTTAATTACGGAGTTAATTGTTGGAATGGAATTAGAATTAATTCCGTGCTCTTGTTTCACTGTTTCTGTTAGTGGGTTGGTTCGCTTTTATTTCAAGCGATCGCACTTCAATCTAACTAACGTATTTCTTTGTTATCGACGTCTAAGGTCTCTACCCATCACACCGTTATCACACCATGACCGTTGCAAGCAAATTGTCAGGCAAAAATATATCGAAAAGTATTGAGACTATGCCCACTAGCACGTTCCGAACCAACCGTCGCAGTCGCGCCACGTATGCGCTTGACTTGACATTGCGTTCCTGATAAGTTACTGTTAAAAAAAACCATGCCAATTTTCATGCCTCTAAACCCAACAGTTCCACACTAACTGAAAACTTTTACACGAATTTAACTAACATGGTTAAGACGTAACCTTTTGAACCCTTCCCATATCCTACAGATTTAGCACATCAGCAAATGTTTAGCCTGGAAATTATGTTATGACAGCAGAATCCAATTCATTTTGCAATACACCAACGCATTTCCGCTGCAATTGCAACATATCTGTCAGAGACAGTCTTAGTTATTTAATTTCCTCTATCGGTCGTTGTTCTTGACCGATAACCCTGGCTATTAATACATTGATAGGTATTTGTACGTTTATTTTAAGATATTTCTCACTAAATGGCAGTCTTGTGCTGAGGAGATCGCCAGTTGTTCTTATTATAATAACACGTCTAGCTGTTGCCTGTGACTCCGTCTGCAAAAAATCTGTTTATCTCGCGTGAAATATGTAATTTCTGGGATAAAATCCATCCGATATCCTTCCTCATGAGTCAACCTATGTCTATACCAAATTTTATGTAAATCGGTTCCGGGCTTTAAGAGACACACCTTCGTTATTTATAATATTAGCTTACCTATTCGTATGGATTGAAAATTTCTTGGTGTATGTTTGATTCTGACTGGTCTCATTTAATAGTCAAGGAATACCTATTTAAAAAAAGAATCTTCTCTATTTTCCGCTTTTTCTCATTAGGTATATGTAATTATCCAAAGCTCTTCTAAAATCGCAACACGTAAAACCCACCAGGTATTTCTCCCCTCTAATTAATCAGATTATATGCCCGTTAATTGGGATAGACCCTTACAATTACAAAGTCTTCTAAAGATGTTTTCGTCGCTCATTATGAGTAATGAATCGATTAAAGTACCGCGCTGAAAATAATCCCTTGTTAATAAGGGCGGTCAAAATTAAAGGACTCCTGTTTTGATCAAAAACCAATTTTTTCGAGTCTTATAGATAGTTTTTAGACTGCGGGTCTACTGAGGCCGAGACGAGCGGAGCGAGGAGACTTGCAGGGATCGATCAATCATATATATTAGTCAGTTGAAACTACATCTACGGATCTGAGACGTGGGCGCTAACGATGGGCCTCATGAGGAAGCTCAAAGTCACTCAAAGGGCTATGGAGAGGGCTATGCTCGGGGTTTCTCTGCGGGATAGAATCAGAAATGATGATATCCGCAGTAAAACTAGGGTTACTGACATAGCCCGAAGAATTGAGAAACTGTAGTGGCAGTGGGCGGGGCACATTGCTCGCAAGACTGATGGCCGATGGGGTCAAAAGGTTCTCGAATGGCGTCCGCGGACCGGGAGACTAGCTGTCGGTCGGCCTCCAACAAGATGGAGCGACGACCTGGTTAAGATCGCGGGGTCGCGGTGGATGCGAAAAGCACAAGACCGGTCTGAGTGGAGAGCCTTGGGGGAGGCCTATGTCCAGCAGTGGACGTCTTTCGGCTGACATGGTGATGATGATGATGACATCTCGTCTCCGCCTCATTATCAGCTGTGTAGGGATTGGTCGATCCTACACGTCTACTCTCCGCTCCGCTCGTCTCCGCTTCATTGAGAGAGAGAGAGAAACATTTATTTATACATATTCGATACACATAAAATTACATTAGATGGAAAGAATAAAAAATGACATCGAATAGTATAAAGTGGGCCCCACTCAGCATGTGTTACGGCAAGCCGCAACGCTGTTTTTCCGTGGAGCCACAGCCTTAAACAGTACAGATAAAACATGATTACGGTGTTATAGTAATTACTTGGTTACTTATTAATAATCATGTAATAATGATCTCAGTGCGCTCTCACCACACGCTATCATTATTCAACGGAAGATTTATCGTTCACCAGATCATGATCTTGGGCGAAAGTTGTTAATGTGATGTTTGTTTCGCTATCGTAAAACGGAACTATGATATATGTGAATGAAAATAGATTCTGTCTGAGGCTCACTTTGGTTCACAACACCATTAGTTCCGCCTTATATGAAGGGTAAACAATGAAATGCTTAAGGTATTCTCTGAATAAACTTCTAATTATTACGTAAAAAAATCTGCATCCAAGTCTGATTTGTTTCAAAGAATACAAATTCTACAGATTATTTAAAAGAAGATAAAAATAGCCTTAAATTTGGCACATATCTGTGTTTAGACATGGGTACGAGAGGTTAATATCAAAATATTCTCATGTAGACACAGCAAGCGAGTCGCTGCACCAATTTTGAAAAATACTATCGTTCTTTTCTAACAGCTCTGGAAGAAAAGAGTCGCACTGAGTAACAAACGAGATACGCTATGCGTACTGCCCATTGCAGTGCCCACTTTATATGAGCAACTGTATTACATAACTCTCACGCCTCCTTATTACAAATTGTCTTCAACATCATCCTCGTGTCAGCCGTAAGCTGTCCACTGTTGGACAGTCGAGTCGCTGTAAAAATGTGTGACATGTCCTATACCGGCCATAGAAATAGAATCGTTTCAGATACACATTTATGCACATTTTTTTGTGGCAGATATTGGTGCTGGTGACTAGATATATGCTTCCCCCAGTCTCCAGTTGCACCTGTTAAATTATATATTATCATCAATCATCATGCATGACTCATGAGGACCAAATGCCCTTATAATGCTAAAGAAATCCGCTCCGGTCTACAAGCAACACCAAAAGCCAACCTCAAAAAACTACAGATTTCAACTGAACCGACATCTATTTGCATACACCCGGGTCGTGGTCCCAAACGACTAATAAGCTCAATTGAATGATTGGCCGACCCGATCGACAATTTGCGACGATTGGCTTAGCGGCCCTTGCGTGCCCGACCGTAATGCGCACTGATGAAATGGATTTTGAAAAGACCTTGGAACAAATTGGATCTGTGATTAACTAACATTGTAATTCGATGGGCTTTTAAATTATCTTTAATCCCGAGTTTACTTTCTATAAGCAACAGTAGAAAAAAATGTATTTGCGCTAGATTAATGTGTATATGTTGTATTTGGTGCCCGGTATCCTGATGGTGGAGTAATCAATAATCATCTAATAAGTAATAGCTTAGAAGTTATTTTTAGTAGTTATTACTAATTAAAAGATTACTGTCTCATTTTAGGATTAACAAAGAAAAACCTACGCTCGCATTCCATATATTAGGAGTAGTATACGTTATGTATACCTCTTGTTTTTTATCATTAGAGGGAGGCAAAAGAGCAAGTGAGTGATCTGATGTGAAATGATCACTACCGCCTATTACCAACTACTCAAAGAGAGTCCATTGGTCCGTTGCCGGCCTTTTATTTTAGCCTTTTAACCGCCACGGTTGGCCACAGCTGACAAAAAAAATCTGAAAATCGTTCCATATGCGCTACGAAATGCCGACATGGCCACAATGGCACTTTTTTCAGCTGTCGTGTTTTACCGACCGTGGCGGTCAAAGGGTTAAGAAAGTATAAGCCCTTTTCTTGAAAACCCCGATGCCATAGTTTTGTCCGTAAACCCAGCTGAAAATTAAAATGATAAAATTTAAGCTGATGGATGTTAATTCCACAATTTCACTAAGTTGCAGATATTGATACAATTGCTCTGAAACAAGCTGAAATTCCCTTCGAATCTTTCTGATTATCTTCTTAAATCGAATCTTTTCTTTACAGGTGGAACAGCGCGATGTTCCCGGCATCGATTGTGCCCACCTCGCCATGGACACAGAGGAAGGCGTGGAAGTTGTATGGAACGAGGTCCAGTTCTCCGAAAGGAAGAACTTCAAGGCGCAGGAAGACAAGATACAGATGGTGTTTGATAACCTGACCAGGCTCGAGCACCCGAATATAGTCAAATTCCACCGGTATTGGACGGATACGCACAATGACAAACCTAGAGTAAGTTAACTCGTATACAGGTAGTCCTACTAATATTATAAAGACGATTATTCTTTCAATACCAATACGTTTTTCAGTATTTAAATATATTTGACAGTTGAGTGAGACAGAAGGCTTTTTCCCAGGAGTAGGACTTTATTGAATTGGCCGATACAAAGATGACGATCTTTAGAAAAGTCTTATAAATCTCGTAATATCCCAAAGTTATTATTTTGTGGTAATGTTATGACCATTTTTTTATCATGAAGCTACGACTTAATACATCAATGACATTAAATAATAATGCCTAAGTGCGTCACGAACTAATTATGTCTAATTTGGTTTTTTCAGGTTATATTCATAACGGAATACATGTCGTGCGGTTCCCTGAAACAGTTCCTAAAGCGTACGAAACGCAACGTAAAAAGGCTTCCCCTCCAGGCATGGAAACGGTGGTGTACGCAGATTTTATCGGCCCTCAGGTCAGTGATATGCCTTTTAAAGTAAAGCTTTAATTTTTTGTTGAAGGACGTAATGGTACAGTCGTGAATGTGAGAGCAATAGCGTTTTTCGACCTGTGGTTCGCAGTTGTCCTATATCAGGAGGTTCGCAAACAAAACTAAAATAAATACAAAAAAAAATATAAATATTAGAAGTACGCATTTTAACTAAAGGGTCCGCCATTGAAAATGTTCCAATATTATGCAGCAGCCTATATGCGGCGTTCTATACCGTCGCCGCATATACGACAATCTTCACGAAGGTGCTAAGAAGCGACATTAATAAAAAATAACTCATCTTATAGGCTGTAGCCTCAACATGCGACACTAGACGTCAGTAACATTTACCATCCAAATTCGTATCCATCAAACGTAGAATATGGAAAAGTTGGTGATGATGAGTGTGACTGTGGTGATTTCAGAAATGAGAATAAATACCTAAGGATATTTAATCTTCAGCACTCCCTACTTCTTCATGGTTTCGATGACCAAATATCCTGTAAATAGTCCATATTTTAAACTCTTACACGGGTTGCAACAATAACAATCTACTGTCCACAGTTACCTCCACGGTTGCGTGCCCTCGATAGTCCACGGCAACCTCACCTGCGACACGATCTTCATCCAGCACAATGGACTCGTCAAGATCGGTTCTGTCGCGCCGGACGCCATACACCATCACGTCAAAACGTGCCGCGAGAACATTCGTAATATGCACCTCATTGCCCCCGAATATGGCTGTAAGTGTGAGAGTCCACAAGTTTTAGTTGTACGAAGTAAGAGCGTTCGAATGAACAGTTTAAAAAACCCATATCACAAAATCTAAATTTCTAGTAGTACCTATTCAATATTAAAGGTGCCTCATAACATTAATTCTGCATTGAAACCTTAATTTTCAGTCACTACTGATCTAAACTACGCTAACTTCTTTCCGAAATCTTCCTTCGCAGCGTCGCAAATGGTAACCCCAGCGATGGACATCTATTCGTTCGGCATGTGTGCTCTGGAGACTGCCGCTCTGGAGATCCAGGGCAACGGCGACTCCGGATCCCATGTCACGGAGGAACACGTGGCGAGGACTGTGGAGTCGCTCGAGGAGCCTAGACAAAAGGACTTTATATACCGGTAAGGTTTGAATTAAATCAGATACCTGCTGCTTTGTCATTTACGTTGTTGTTGCCAGTAGCTTTCCATCTGACTATGAAATGACATTTTACTCGGTCTCATCATAATCCTGACCAAATGCTGGATGTCGAATTAATCTTCATCACTCTGTGCGGGGGCTCTTGGCTCATATCAGAAATCAGTCTTCAACGCCGTTGATTTCCGGCAACTTCGACAAGTGGCTTAGTTCATTGATAGAAACTTAAGAGAGACATGTCGTGAATGCGTATACTTCCATGTCATTCATAACTAATCTTACCTTGTTCTTTTCCAGGTGTATAAACAAAGACCCGGCGTTGCGGCCGACGGCGCGAGAGTTGCTCTTCCACCCGTTATTGTTCGAAGTGCACTCTCTCAAACTCCTCGCGGCGCACACGCTGGTCAATACTTCGGGTAAGCATTTCGTCTTATTTAGCTACTGGTATAGGAAGAAGCTATTGATAATAAATTTTGATCAGTTATAGTTTTATGGGGGGTTGCGACGCCTTAAAGGCTAAAGATGTTATGTCCTTACTTTCGCTGGTTTGTTTTCAGTTTTTAAATTTTATATGAGGAGCTTTATTGGAGATGGAAGAGTGCAGTCGGAAAAAATCCATTATGTAGGTGTAGGTACGACCGAGAAGAGAAGACCCAGACAGTGCCGATCTCTTACCAGCTGCACGTTCCATGCTCTCTAGAGCTTACTACGGGGAGAAGAGAGTTAGGGGCATCGACTTCTATGTACCTTACGGCACTAGACTGGCTGTTTTGAACAAAACGCGCGGCGCATCAATCATCAATATTACTTTGACACAACCCCTGTCACGGACGTCAACAAACTATAGTGAGAGGTTCACAAATCCGCGCTGTGAACAAATGTGCGCCGTTTTGATGTGAGAAACATGCAGTCTAGCACATAGATGTCAATGGTTGGTTTCTTATTTGCCCAGAGAGTTTTGCTTCAGCCATTTGCTGAAAAGCAAAGAGCATGCGCTCTCCCGTTAGGCTCTGCGGGGTGCTGGGTCAATGTTTTTTGCCAACCCCCTCCACGTAGCCACGGGTTTCTTGATCGAAGAATTTTATTTATGTAAGCCATTATTTTCTTCAGCGAATATATCGGAGACGATAACAGACGAAGTGATGGGTGCAAGCGGCGAGGCACTGGCTTCGTGCGTGCGAGGTGGCGAGCTCCACGAAATAACGGCTAAGGACCTCCAGCCGCACGCGGAGAAACTGGAGAAGTTCGTTGAGGATGTCAAGTGAGTGCTTGTTGAAATTAGATAGGGAAGGAAGGAGCATTTATCAGTAAATTTGCCAATTTCTTTTTTGAGTCCGATTTGCAAAAAAATTGCAAGCTTGGTTGCCTGGATGCTTAACGCAAAACATAGTTTCCAAAAGTATCCCAATTAATCTCTGCCTGGAATAATAGGAAGAGAGGAGGCAACAGATCGCTTTTTAGCGATAAGGCCGCCTATTGTCTACCCTGAATCTAAGTGTATATATTATAAGTTTTTTGTACTGCTTTATGGTGTGCAATAAAGAATATTGGCATAATATTGTATTGTAAATAGGCCGCAATGGGAACTTTTACACGTCATTTTTAAATCAGCGCTTTCGGAAAGACCATCATTGCCAAGAAGAATGCGCCGCGAGAAACTTAAGCAACTTAAACTCAAAGTATAGCAGATATTTTTTATCGGGCCACCACCATTTCATGTCAGTGTCATGTCGTATCAGGAGCTCAAAACGCTGGCAGAGAACCGAAGAGTGGCGATTACTCCACCGACAAGAGGTAAGCTCTTAAATTAATGATGATGACCACCATTTCAGATACGGCATCTACCCGCTAACCGCATACGGCTCACTCGGCACGAGCGGCCGGGCGGCGTCCCCGCTGGCGCCGGACCCGGCGCCGGCCGCGTCCCCGGAGCCGCGCGACGTGGAGGCGCGGCGCGTCGTCAACATGATGTGCAGCCTGAAGCCTCACGCGCCGCCGCCCGGCGAGCGCGCCGACCAGGATCTGCTGGTGAGACACGACACGCCACAATGCTGTAGCTAGACCTACCTGGTCGTAAAACGTGTTTTCTTCCAATTATGCTTTAATTTCATCATAACCGCACTAAATACGCAGCACAAAACGGGATTTTTCTGCTCTAGAACAGGAAAAATGTATGAAAATCCTTTATTGGATTGTTTTAGATATTTTTTTATCGCACCACCAAAGAGGTAACACAAGTATTTTTGCTATAAAATTATCCTCCATAGTGTAAAAAAATCCAGTGTTAAGTTGGTCCACCCGACGGTCTTATGAAATTGACAGATTTCGTACAAGAAATTGTTGCAACCAATCCTATCAAAAATAGTAAGTAGCCGTATTAAAAAAAACTGTGTGTTTGGTTGGCCAACCTGGCGCCCATTCGAAATTTGACAGATCGCGGGTAAAAATATCTGCTACTAACTAGGTATGCCAAAAAACTAAGAAATTAAAAAAATACAAATTGGCCTTGCGAATTTACCGTGTTCATTGTTTGGGAGTGCGAATGTAAACTTACAAAAATGGAATCATCGAGTGCTAGTGACATTAAAATTTCTTTCTTATTAATTGTTTAGCATGAGTTTTTTTCGTCTACTATTCCTGTAATAGTTGAAAGAAAAGCATCGCATTAAGTAATTTATATTGCCCTCGTGCTTTTTAAAGCCCTCGCTGGCGCTCGAGCTCCAAATCGGAACTCGGTGCAATTTTTTTAAGACATGAGTTATCCGTTACAATATCATTTGGGTCCCACGGAAAAACAGCGTTGCGGCTTGCCGTAACATTATGCTGAGTGGGGCCCACTTTATAGTTCGATGTTATTTTTTAATTCTTTCCTTCTAATGTATTTTTATGTGTATCGAATATGTATAAATAAATGTTTCTCTCTTTCTCTCTCTCTCTCTCTCTCTCTCTCTCTCTCTCTCTCTCTCTCTCTCTCTCTCTCTTTTAATATGTGACGAGAAAGTTGTTATATCTCTAGCAACATTCAGCGAGCCGGTTAAATGTCCTTCCCCTCGCACAGATGACGATCCTGCTCCGTATGGACGACAAGATGAACCGACAGCTGACCTGCTGCGTGTCGCGGCGGGACTCGGCGCCCCAGCTCGCGAGGGAGCTCGTGCAGCTCGGGTTTATACACGAGGTGGGTACCGTTTCTGGCATGACTTTTATCCATCCTATAAAATTTATCAACAAGTGATGAACTAGACCCTTAGGGGCTGTTTCAACACCCATTGATTAATTTTAACTGACTTATAAATTACTAGCTTGTGCCCGCGACTTCATCTGCGCGGACCTAGGTTATCGCGCGGTAGCGCCCTCTACCGGAAAAAAAAGTATCCTATGTTGGTCCTTGGGGCTAAAACTATCTCTATACCAAATTTCATCAAAATCGGTTCAGCGGTTTCGACGTGAAAGCGTAACAGACAGACAGACAGACAGAGTTACTTTCGCATTTATAGTATTAGTAGGGATAAATGTGATACCCGTCTCTGTTTGTTTTGTTTGACTAGACGGAGACTTCATTACATTTATGGGCCAATCAACTATTTTACCGACACTAATCTGTCCGCGACATTTTTCAAACAATTGCAGATTTTTGTAAGTAAACATGTTTTTTCTGTAATTTAATTGATGGTTTACATGAATCCATGCCATCCTACGCAAGTTCAACCGTGAAATATCTTGTTGGAAGTAAGATTTTTTGGTACCGCAGGAGACGCCCAAAGTGTCAGTAAAATAGTTGATTCGCCTTAAAATTAATCAATGGGTGGCGAAACAGCCCCTAAATCTTTTATTTGCCCACCATTTTCACCCTCGCTTCACCCACTTAACGAAGCTTCACAAAATACAGGAAATTGAAAGAAACACTAACGCTTGACTCCCACGATACAAGGCTCTACCTATTGTGGGTGTCGCAATTTAAAGAATTGACTGACGGATTGCTTCTGGTTTTTGGTAATAAATATTTTTTTCATTTTTCCATTTTCATTTTCCAGGCGGACCGTGACAAAATCTGTCGGCTAATGGAAGAGTCCCTCCGAAGCGGCTTCGGCGCCGCGCCGCGAGCCCAACTCGCCAGCTAGTGCGCGCGCGCACGTGAGTATTGCACCGCACACGCCACACACTACGCGGAAGCCGTTGTCTGATAATGCTAATTGAAAATTGATCTCCGAAAATACCACGCGTAAATAGCGGGGAGGGAGTGGAAGGTTTTCCGACACGTGAAATGTCGCTAGATGGCGTTAGTAGTATAACTTCGTAAGGCCCAACATCTAAATTTAGGATATACGTCAAAGCTAATGGATGCGATTCTACGCGCACGTCGGCTAAATTGTCTAAATCTAAATTTTCTAAATTTTAATTGACGTTTAGACGGCTGATTTAACAAGTGCTATTCCAGAAAGTCACGCTGACCGGCTAGATAGATCGGCTAAAATAAGAAACGTCAGATTAAATTAGCGTTGTCATTTGATTATGACAGGTGCTCATAGAATAGCAAAGTGATTTAGCGACGTCTAAATAAAATTAGGAATTTTAGCGGCCGCTGTAGAATCGGGTCCAATGTCAACTTGTATTATAGTATAATTTTGATTAGTTGAAGTATAATGTTGATAGTGTTTTATGCGGCGATTAACCTTAACAGTGAACAGTGATCACAAAATTCTATATGCTCTCGTGTCTGACATTTTTTATCGTGCAAGTTGTCTCCACATGGTTTCTGGAATTTTACTATCAAGTTACAAAAACTACAATCACCGTACGACGTTGCCTCTCAATGAGAATACTTGGACACTGGCGAAATGGTCCTATTAATTAGGACAGAAAAGCCATATTTTAAAAAGAAGACAAAATTGGAGGTGGGTCTTACGAAGATAATCCGTTTGACACTTACGTCACGTTCAGTTTAATACTAAATAAGCCAAATTTCAAGCAAGACAGTAACCTCAAGCGGATTTATTATCTATGGCGGCATCTATTAGATGACATCTAACGATATTCCGCGTGTCAGAAAATCCATCACGTCAATCGTAAACTTGTTTGACGAGAAGAAGATACATTGTATTTTCTCGTTTTATAACTGTCAGCCTGTCTTATTAACCCAGTAAAAACAGATTAAGTTGGGTCAGTGGGGATCAAATTTTTCAAATTGTTGCATTACATTTTCGACTGTCAAAATGGGTGGAATTGTTGGTATTACATATTTTATGTAATTTGTTCCTGGAATGAAATCAAATGAAACGAATGAAAAATTGGTGAAAACGTCGCACTATTTTTTTCAAATCGCGTAATTTGATTTGATGGAGTAAATTCAATAATGTCATCTATGTAAACAGACACCCAGGATCTTATTAATCAGTGCAATACTCCTGCAAACCGATTGAGAGTTAAGTCGTAAGCTAAATTTTACTAAACTGTCCGCTACATGAGGCGAGTAAGCAAGTCAGTATGGGCTGGTTCCAAATATTTGTTGAAGGCTGGTTTTCCTACCAAACAAAACTTAGGTACGTTGAAATCCTTGCTAGCGAACAGTTTAGACACGATCCTGTTTCAAGCATATTGTATTAGTCGCTTGTCATTTATAAACCATAGGTACTATGGCGGACTGGCACATTTTCAATTACGTCTCTTACTAACTTTAAGTATTGTTTTTTGTTTCGATACAGAGCTTATGGCAATTATATTAATTCAATCGCCGCATGCGGTGACTGCAACAATACAACCGCCTAATTATGGCCACTGCAGTAGATATAACGTCTTATTCAATAAATTACTTGAAGTAGTTATAAAAAACTCGAGCGACCTCGTTATGTGAAAGAATTAGTGTAATGCCTCATTATTTTTCTATTTTTAAAGAACTCGGTTCCTTTAGCAGTCTTTAATTTATATTCAGCAAATGTTCCTCTCCGGCATAGTAAAATGGTTCTTAGACGTTATGTAGTTATGAAACAGTGGTCCAATGACGCTTCGTTTTGGCCTGTAGAACATGTAACCGTATCTTTAGGTATTATCACTAGCTGTTAAATTTCTGACACTAAGCTTTACAGTATTTGGTGGTTGGGGCGGGATTCGTAAACATGATATATCAATGGTGATTTTAAATGAAGTTCCGTTGGTTTATCGGTGACTTGTTTGATGAATGTAGCAGGTGGTACGGAATTAAACACGTAAACGCTCAAAATGAATTTGATTGAGATTGCTATTATTACAAAACGAGCTGTCGATAATGACACTAAATGTAAAGCTTAAAGCTACTGTTATACATGCTAGTTGTTAGCACGAAAGCATGCTACTGGGCGAATATTCGAGCGTTTTGACCGCGCGGTCAAACGTCATTCGCGTCCCACGTTTTTATAGCACAACGGAAAGACAAGGATTTTAATCACGCTGAATACAGCATCGGTATTGTCTTCAATTTTCGTAAAAAAACAACCCTGGGCATTATCTCTTTTAATAACACCTGCGAAGATACCAGTGACAAAAAAAAACGCTGCAAAACGCTGAATATTCGCCCTATTGAGCAGATGCTACCTCCTAGCATGTGTATATAGGACACGTGCTACTATTAAGCATGCTTATTTAGTGGCATACTGGTACTTCAGGTACTAGCATATGCTAGTAAGGAGCATGTATAAGGCGGCTATTAGTATTTTTTGGTCACATTCATTTAGGGCGTCGTCACCCTAAGTTCAAAGTATATCGTCACTACTTTGAAAAAATCTCGTATCTAAAATCAATATGTCAACAAAATTGAACCTTGACGTAATGTCTATAAAGTTCACTCAGAAAAAATCTATTTTGAGCTACGAGTTTTTTTTTAAAGTAGTGACGAGATTTGTTGCATCTGTTACATTGATTAAATTATTAACAAACTTTCCCCATTCACCAAATACATCCTTTGGCGTTAAATATCCTCTTTAATACTTCCGATGCACTTAGGATAAAGAATTATCACTAGGATGGACAGATTTGAACTCAGTATGGTTCGGTTTGTCTATGCAGGTCCTGCTTTAGGAACATCAGTGAGGTGGCGTAAAGTGGAGCTCACTTTTAGTAAATTTTGTTAGTACCCTGCTCTTTAATCAGTAGATACTGACATATTGAAGGAATATGAAAAATGCAGATTAAAAAAAAAGTTTGATTTGTTTATTTTATACTAACGTATAGTCAACTTGTTAGCATTGTTGTGTTTACAAAAGATCTTAAATAAAAAATAGGCTACAAAAGCACAGAGCACGAAAAATAACCACTTTCTATTGACATAAGCACGCTTATGTAACTGTAAATGAAAAATTTTTGCAGGTGGTAGGACCTTGTGCAAGGTCCGCCCGGATTGCTACTACCATCTTGCTCACTAATCCTGCCGTGAAGCAGCAGTGCTTGCACTGTTGTGTTTCGGCGTGGAGAGTAAGACAGCCGGTGAAATTACTGGCACTTCAGGCATCCCATCTTAGGCCTGTAGGTTGGCAACGCATCTGCAATACCCCTGGTGTTGCAGATGTTTATGGGCGGTGGTGTTCTCTTACCACCAGGAGACCCACTTGCTCGTTTGCCTACCAGTAGAATAAAAAAAAAATGTATGAACTAAAAGTAAACGTGTGAGTTATGCTTTGTTTCTTTTTTGTTTAGTTCAATAAATATGCTGACTGTGTTAATAATCTTTGATCTGCATTATCTTTTGCTTCAAATTTGGATTTTTCATATACTTTTTAAAATCGTCATATCACTGTTATTACTGATTTTGGGATAGGGCATCACATTAAGTACTTAATTTACTCCAAATGAGCCCTTCAATGCAACAACGAATGTACAAGCTTGTCGAATGAACCACTGAATAAAGGTAGGGTCTGCGCTAAGCTACGTACGCACTATGCGGTTTTAGCGCGCCTCTTTCTCAAACGATACTTTGAAGAGACAGCGCGCTAAAACCACGTGATTGCATAGTGCATACATAGCCTAAGAGAAGCCTGCTGTACCCTTGCATTTCATTACTAGCCTTTAGGATCAAAACCGTGCTCGCTTAGCATAAGGCTCGAACGCAGTGCGATTCTTCTAAGGACAGTAGTGAACTATCATTTGTATTGGCGGTTATAGTCTACTTTTATGGAGCACAGTATCTTTCAAACCCAAGCGAATAAACGGTGATCAGCTGGGCGACGTCCACTGTAACAAAGGCCTCCCCCTTAGGGTCTCCGTTTATTAGTGCGCCAAGGCGTGGACCCACGCAGCGTGCTGTTTCAATCATCATTATCATCATGTCAGCCGAAAGACGTCCACTGCTGGACATAAACCTCCCCTAATGTTCTCCACTCAGACCGGTATTGTGCTTTTCGCATCCACCGCGATCCCGCGATCTTAACCAGGTCGTCGCTCCATCTTGTTGGAGGCCTACCGACAGCTCGTCTCCCGGTCCGCGGACGCCATTCGAGAACCTTTTGACCCCACCGGCCATCAGACCTGCGAGCAATATGCCCCGCCCACTGCCACTTCAGTTTCGCAATTGTTCGGGCTATGTCAGTAACCTTAGTTCTACTGCGGATATCATCATTTCTGATTCTATCCCGCAGAGAAACCCCGAGCATAGCCCTCTCCATAGCCCTTTGGTTGACTTTGAGCTTCCTCATGAGCTGTTTCAATAATTATCAAGTGACCCGCCTCACGCAGCGCTGATTTATTAGATGACGTGAAACAAGCACTTGTGTGGGCGCCAAGTTGTGCATCAGCGCGAGTTAGCAGAAGCCCCTAGAATGCCACATTGAATTGTCGAACTTGCCACCGATTTCCCCCAACTCTCACGATGTCAGTCCATCTGGTGTGAGGCGTGCCAGCGTTTCGTTTTCCGGTTCGTGGTCGCCACTAGAGGGCTTTTCTCCCCCAACGGCTATCTGTTCTTCGAGCGATGCGGCCGGCCCATTGCCACTTCAACTTACATATTTTTCCAGCGGTGACTTTAATTCTTCAACGTATTTCCGTATTCCGGATTCTATCGCGCAAAGAAACCCAATTCCAATAACAATTTATACAAGTCTATAAACATTAAATCTGGGCTTATCGTTTAATAACGCATTCAGACCCATATATGCATTTCCGTGATTTTAATCCTCTGCCACTATCCTTATTTCGCAACTCTTTGATGACCGCCGATGCAATGATAGTACTATACATGGTCCAAGGGTCTTATGAAAGAGATTTTGTATCGCAGAATATAGTGTATTTTTGCATACGAGTGAATTGAAGTCATGTCTTTGTGTAATGTAAGTGTTATATAGGTATTTGTAACAGTCGCCGTTTAGGGGGCGATCGTGAGATTCAATGATATCGGATTGTATGAAATAAGCACATGATTTTTAACAAATTATATCCTGCTGATTGAAAAAGGGGTTATCGTATCACAGACCTATTTATTCCGTTCTTAAAATTTGCTTGCACCTGCAGACAAAATATTTTCCAATAATAGTCTGAACAGTCTGAAAAAAACTTGTCTATTTTTTTCCACCTAATTCTAGTCTAGTGCTTATTTCATGTAAAATCTTAGTCGTTATTCTTATGGGAGTGAATCGCACTTGGTCACAATTAGAACTCAAAACCAATAATGCTTCGTCATATTCTAAATATGCTAGCGGAATTTAAAAAAGGGTACAAAGCGTAGTAGAAATTTCATAAGTTTTGTGAAGATTTAAAGATTGGAACAACTGTGTAGGGCTATTTAAAATTACGAAATTTTAGAAAAATCTTTAGAGAATGATTTTATGTCCCTGTTTGGTCAATGACGAAAGTAGCCTAGCAAAAAAAAAAAAACACTGATTTTGAACTTGGATTGTCAATTTTTTTTTGAGATGATTTAAAATTTGAACTTGTACATGTACCTTAGTTTTGTTGTTTTAAACTCCTATGGCCTTAGCTAGTCAGCTCGCCAATGTTGGCCCAACATTGGTTCAAACGTGAATTAGTGTGATATTCTAATATCGGCTAAGTATTGTGATCAAACCGTGCATTAACCCCTTTGCTAGTCGATTATGAATCTTGTTCCGATACGAATTATGATATTTTTAAATTTAGTTACTTTGTGAGGGAGGATACACTGTTGATCCAAGATAAAGGAACAAAAATCTTAACTGTCGGATATAACGTCGTCTTACACCCGTATTTATAGAGAAGTAAAGGTCATTACTTGATTAAAAGTAATTACACAAGTAACGATTTTTATTCTATAGTTAAGATTTTGCTTGAAAATTGAACTGTGAAATGTTAGATTTCTTAGCAAAGTCATAGTCACCATTTTCTTTACTTAAGCATTTACTTAGCAACAAGTAATGACTCGTTTATAAATACGGGTGTAAGTCTGTTACATTTTAAAGCATTTATCGTCAACAATAAAATATTTGTCAACAAAGAAAATTAACTATAATTTGGCGAGTACTTTGAAGTAACAAAGATAAAGTTGCGATCATTAGGGTTTGATTTTTATTGTTTTTCTGGTTCCGATCTTCTTCTTTTCATCTATACCTTAAAACCCACCTGACAAGGACTATACCGATTTTGTACGAAATTTAAAACTATGAAAATCTCTCAGTTTGACTATACTTCATTAAAGTGCTTGATCTGTGTATATCCTCGCAAAGTAATAGAGAAAAATATATAGTTTCTAATTGGGTACGAATTCAAAATTGTATAAAAAAATTAGAAAATTTGTGAAAATTAGCGTTGACTCGGAAAGGTTCATAGTGATTAGTTTGGACATCGAGAATGCTTTAGCGTAGAATTTGTATGAACGTGTAAATGATATTTAAAACAATATTTAATTGAATGAAACCATTAAATTAATTATTATAATATTTGTATAGCGAGGCTTCCTCTAGAGCTTTATGGATGTGGTTTTGTAAGTATACGGAAAAATTAACATACTCACTATCGTATTAGGGTTTAAAAGTCGTGTTTAAATAGCAGTTTTCCCATTGAAATTAATTTACATATCACGCGTCACTTCATTTTATGCTTCAATGACGTTGGCAACACTGATTTCTATTTCGTTCAATTCAAATTTTAATATTCACCAGTGCTGCCAACTTAATAGTCAAACTGACAGGCAAATGTCAATTCAGCTCGTGTGTTGTTGCATTTATATAAATTAGATTCGCTTTTATTTCTGTATTTTAATTATAATAGTGGTGCTAGATTGTAACACTATTCAATTTTTTTATATCACTTTTACTCTAGCGGCAAGTAGGTAACTTCAAAACTAACCCTCTTTCCTTCTAACAGCCGCTTACTTAGGATGTTATCTGTCAATTAGGCTGAATTGACAAAAAAGAGCTATATACCTATCTACTTGCCGTGAAATATCAAATACATTCTAAAAGTTTGCCACCGTTAAGCTAAAATAATGTTTTTTGGTGCTTTTTGTATCGCCATTGTTTCGTTTCAAAGCTAGTGGTGCCAAAAATGAAAGGTGCCAATATGAATCATTTATTATCCCTCCCGTTTCAGTTGTTAGATATCGATCTTGACTTCCATTGATTTAAAATTTTCAGCAACCGGCCACTAAATGGTTTTATGAGTCTGTGGAGGTCTGATAGTCTGATTGGCTAAACTCGTAACGCCATCTAGTGAGCCAGTGTGAAATGGCTTAGACTAATAAAATGCAATAGATACGCCTTGACTATTTTTGCTTGACATACGTCATTTTGATTTTATACCTAAACGGTTAATTCATAAAAAATAGTGTTTTATCGAAGTTTTATAATGAAGTACCTACTTAATCAATTTCGGTAACGAAAATCTTAATACAATAAAAATCTATTTTATTAAGTTATTATTAAAGCATGTTTATGCGATAAAGCATGCATTTTTCTGATTTTGTAATTAATTAATAATGTCGATCAATTTGTAATAAATTTGCACCGATTTGAACTTACAAACATATACGTTTTTAAATGCATTGATACAGGTTAAGCTAATGTAATTAATAAGCGTGCTAAAAATACATTTGATTATTTTAAACTTTGAAAAAAAAATTATAAAAAAAACAAACATACCTATACATTTGGGGCAACTAAAGAAGCCTCTGGTATGACGAACATTAGCGAACACATACAAACTTCTTGAGATTTTGCCAGTTAATGAGCAGATTAAAAAATCATTATATTGTTGTAATTATCTAGATACTTAATGTCAATTTTCGTGAGAAATCAAATATCAATTAATGCAATGAACTAGAGACTGACAAATTAACTCATCAGTCATCACGCTTGGACCTTTTTGATGTCATACCAGGGGTGACACTCTTTCCCGGCCCGGATAATACCGACATGGAAATACCGAACCTGTTTTTCGTGTAAGTATACGCCCATAGAAGCTCATGTCAGTTTCTATGAGCGTGTACATAAAAAACAGGGTTGGTATTATCGGACCGGGATAGACTGTCACCATATACCAGGAAACAGTATTTTTCTGCATTTTTAGCTACTTCATTATGAAACTTCGATAAAAAAAAGTGAGTCTGTAAGTTTCCTGCGAGGTTGTGGAGCGGTAGCGGTATAGTTAGCGTAGCGTAATAAACGAAAGACTGGCTAATGTAACGATGTAGGTTCGAATTTGAGTGTATAGTGCCCTTGTCTATGGACTTAAAAATCAACTCCGTCAAAAAAAATGCTGCAGAGTGAAAAAAAGTAAAATTTTCGCAACAGCTTGTATCTATGGTTTTGACGTGCAATTTTTTTAAGTATCATAGACAATTAAGCACGGACGGGAGGCAGGTCTCTAGCAAGTAAAGTGTCGTGTCCTTGTAAATTAACGCTTCTAGCATATTTAAATATAGTTATAATTATAAATGATTATATTGTATTCAGTAATGTACCTACCATTTAATGTAAGCCGGTGTTTATCCAGCCCATGTTACTCGCTGTTTCGCTTCTTTATTTATTTAGTCTATGATCGATTTTGGATTTCAAACGCAACCGTCTGTTTATTTCGAATGCTGTGATTGGTCGTAGATATTAAGTTTGGAACGATGGAATGTAAACCGTATTGTTATGGTGATAAGCATATATACATTATGATTGTTTTAAAGCTATATTCGTTTTAGGCTAGCGTTAATTAAGCGTTAAGCGTTTCCCTTACAGTTTAGTGCGAAAATTAAACTAAAGTTACAAGGCCATTTTAAATGGCGTTCACGAAAATCTCAATTTTTTTTAACTCTTTGAAACTTGTATTCTACTATTGGCTTATTTTATTTTTCTTTTCATTCTGTTGAACGCTAGCTCAGAACTTATATATGCTTATCAATAATTCGTTTTCGAATACTTTACCAATAGATACAGCACAAAATTATTTTTTTACAAAACAAAAATGGACACATCTAAAAAGCGTAATTTAAAACTTTTTTGTATATAATTGTAATCGGTTTTTTGTTTTATCCAAAGAGGAATGTGTTCATTTGTAAAGATGATTAATGATTTAATTGTATTATAATTATTTATTGCATCCAGTTCTGCATTTGTCGAGTCCCGGGCGTCGCAGGCGCATGTATTATAGTCGTTATTTTATTTAAAGTATGTGCACTACTGCTAGCGAATAGCGATGTAGCATCGCTGGCAGCAGGGCACGTGCTTTGTTGTATGTTTATGCTCAAAATGACGTATAACCCATTGCGATTGTTCGAACGATCGAGTGATGTTTGCATACTATTCTAAAATGAAAATGTCAATAAAATGGTATTTTAAAAACTAAAATGCGTTTTTTATTTCACCAATAATTCTTCACTATAAATAGTTTCTTTTTTCGTATTAGAAAGATGGTAAGCGATCTTGACGTCTCTTTTTATTGAAATATAATTTTGAAAAATAAGTCAAAGCAAAAATTTTACAATTAGCAAGGACATAATGATCATGTTAATGATCTTGGTCTCATAAGTAATAGTCACCGTTTTTTTAAAACTTTTTTCAATAAAAAACTCGTTAAGTTTTTTTACCCCTTTTTCTAATGCATACTTACGGCATAATTAGATAATCTACTACTATGCCCCTAGCTTTCAGTAAAATAAAATAATAATGAGAGGAAACTGAGCTAACAGACTGAGCAGTAACAAGCCGATGACTTCAGTGGAAGAACTTTTTACTATTTTCTACTATTTTTAATTTATTTAACTACGAGTGAATAGAACATTAATTCATAAATAAAAATTATAAATTCAATTGTTCGTAGTTGTGGGCACCTTATTCGTCGTTATTTGAGTTTATGTAGGACAGCGCCAATAGTAGATTGTAGTACAAGAGCATAAAACGAGACATTTTACCCGAGGCGTTCACATAGTCACCCGAGCCGGTACGGCAAGGGTGGATTGACACGTCGAGGGAAAAAGGGGTTTAATGCCCGAGTTTAACACTGCTTTTTACTTAGACTGCGAGGAAATATCAACAGCGGAAACAATTGTTCACTTGCTAGGCACGTTTTCTTTTTCATGAATTGCAGAAGTGAAAAGTAATTTTATGTCGTCTAGATACAGCGTAAATACGAAGTATGCGAACATAAGAAGTAATATTTTGTTGGCTTCCTGAAAAAATAAATTTTAGTTACCTATTACAATCAGTGAAATTAAAAACAAAATAATTTGTATACTTTTAATTATTTTTCATAATTTTCCTAGTACTGACTCCATGCTACTCAGTGAAACGTGATCTACAAACGTAAGATATTATATACAGATTTATATTAATTATAATTAAGTAAATTTAAGTATCTATGTATTTATATATATTAGCTACTTACACAACTTTGGCAAACGACCTTAATCTAGAACTTAAACGAAACATAAGTTAATGCAGGACTTTTACGCGCGACAACTACTTTTATGTCAATGTGCTAGCTAGTCTTTCTTATCTGTTGATTTTAAACTTATAATTAGGTACACATTAGAGAGAAAACCTGTGTATTAATTATTTGAGAAAAACTATCACAATTAAACTATGTAAAATATGTTTGTATGTTTGTTCGTTTTGTTTTTTTTTTCTTTCGCCTATTAGAAAGAAGTTACGTTGACACATAACAACCTACGTACGACTATACGAAGGTTGCATAGTCAAACCCGATAAGTAACTAAAAATAATCGACTACCTGTTCAGACAAGAACACTGGGTACTTTGATGTAAAAGTAGTAGGTACCTACGAATTATTGGATTTGACCACACATCCTCGCATAGGTCCAATAACATCGATATTAATCAATCATGACACTTTAAGCAAGACGAAATTTTAACAGCCCACAAGTACAGTTTTAGTGGACAATATTATGCGATCGTATTTTGCCGGAAAAGTTCGTATATCTTTATCAATTATCAATTAGCGTCAATCAATTAGCATTCGTTTATCAATTAGCGTCAGTAAACTTCTAGCTATAGTTGTCCGCCGTTAAGAGGTCAATCCTGACACGTGTCACTCTCAAACTGAATACGTCAAAAAACGAAAACATTGACGTATTTAGTACTAGGATGACAGGTGTCAAGATTGACTTGTTAGCGGCGGACTACTATAGTTGAGAAAGCATGATAAATATGAAATTTTCTCACAAAATACGATGGAAAAACATGTATTCATTAATCTATGCTTCCCTTTTGACAGTAGGTAGAGTAGTTGTCGAGTGTAAATGCCCTTATAGAAATAGCTATATAATATTTATTAGGTACCTACAGATTACCTACAGACTTATACAGATTTTAATTAAGTACCTAAAAATGGCGCTCGATTAGCTTTTTGATATCAAGTAAAAACGAACTTGATTAATATATCGTCACTACTTTGAAAAAATCTCGTATCTAAAATCAATATGTCGACAAAATTGAACCTTGATGTAATGTTTATAAAGTCCACTCAGAAAAAATGTCTATTTTGAGCTACGAGTTTTTTTTACTTTGTGACGATATGTAATTTGACATGACATTAATAAACAACTAAAACATAAATATATACATCTACAAAAGGTAGGTATTTAATACTTCGACAGCCAATTGACAATACAAACTTCTTAAGCGGCAATTACACTGAGTCGTTCGCCGCATGCTGCATGCGGCGACCGCAAGTGTAAAGAACACGGTAGTCGGCCGCATGCGGCGAGCGACAGCTGACACTGCCTTAATATGGCCGTCGCAGTAGACGGACAGACTAATGTAAAGGCGATGGTCATTCGCAGTCTTTGTGTGTATACCTGTTTTCTGTAATTTTTTGCTATATTTTGGTGCGCAATAAAGAGTTATTGTATTGTATTGTATTGTATTCGCCAAAGTAGTTTGAAACAAGTTCGACGACCGCATTAGGTAAACGACGCAGTGTAATTACCGTTTTAATTATTTTTATAAGGTCATTTTAGATCGAGAGGGCATAATACAAAAGAACGAGTAATCTACTTCTAGTTTTAACACAGAGGTTACATTACATCCCGTTCTAGATTTCCAAATATTTTAAATATTATATTTTGGTTAACTACCTACTTTAACACACTGAAAAATTGAACTATATCTCTTACTATTGAACTGACCTGACCAACCCAACTCTAATCAATATTTTACAGGGGTGCGGTCATGAATATCACCAGAGAATTATACACAAGATTTCGCCTGCAATCTTGTCTAAAAAGTGAGCAATTCCCATTTATATATAAAGTGAGAATCTCCACATATTTTTTAATACTTAACTTTATCCCCTCCCTCTATTATTCCTACGCTCAAACTCTACGTACCACATCCCCTCTTTCGACTTAAAAACAATTGTTGGAGTTATCGATCGGTTAACAGTTAATCCTGGCATTAGTTTAGTCCATCATTCTAGTTCTCTATTACTTACAACGGATTCGTGTGCTCTGCCTAACCCATTTGGGAATAGTTTCTTGCCGGATTCTTCTCAACAGAGGTTTTTTCCGAACCGGTGGTAGATTTTTTTAACGTTGTGTGTGTGTGTGTGTGTACAACGGATTAATTAATAAACCGTTTTCATCAGTACGTCAGTCCCAGAAGGTTACCAACACAATGATGGCTGAAACTAACGCCAGGATTATAAAAAAAAAAATGAAAAAACATAGGTGAACAATGAATCACACTACAATTTCGTGTTCTTGTCCCTAGAAATCACAACTTTTTATAACTTTTAAATATCAGACATCACGAAAAGTAGAAGATCAGTTTTAATCTAGGGACTAACTCTTGCTATCCTGGGTCAAAAAACCCGTTGCAGTCACGGAACTCTTAGAATTTATAAAAACCAGAAATCGTGTATATACCTGTCTGTTATTGAAGCCATCTCTTGGAGAGCGAATTTTATCATGTTTTAACAATCAGTCATTTAGGCCGTCTTGCAGGAAAAAAAAATCTAGATTTAGTAGTTAAAACTGGCTTAAGCTTGACAGTTCCATACATTTTGACACTACTAAACTGAGCTTAACGCTAACTCGAGATTTATCTGTTTCTAGCAAGTAGCCATTAGAGAATAAATCCATCCCTAATTCAAAATATCAACATCATAATTTTATAGTGTACTAGGTAAAAAAATAATCCGTCAGTACACTATCAAAAAAATGTTAGTCAGGATTTTTTTCTATTGTCAATCAAACAATTAATGACAAAGATAAAGTAGGTATGTCAAAGTTCGGGTCCACGTTACGTATATAACGTACACCTAACACAACTTTAACGGGCTGTGTCTTAATTTTTTTGATAAATGAAAAAATAAGCCTCTAATATTTTTTGTTAACTATAAGCGCTATTTCTTTTAGAAATCTAGCCTAAAATTCCATACCCTCAATGTTACGACCGTTTGTAACTTTCAACTACGACCGCGAGTATATCAAAATGAAGGATATCTCGCAGGCATTTTTCACAGAGCAGACGTTACAGCAGGTGGAGATAAAGTAACGCTTGATCTAATAAATTCGTTTAAAAAGGTTTTCTAATCCTTGTATAAGTAAATATTGGAGGCATTTAAAAATGTCACGAGGCGTTTATATTCTATATCCATAAGGTATAGTGACTTTAACCGCTTGCTCCTCTCTTTCTTCTTGATCAGGTACATAATAGTGCAGTTCGTACGCCGGCGACAATTCTACAGTAATATTCTCACAATTAGGGTCATACGGCTTGTTTGTAAATAGAAAGCCATTAGCCTTGGTCGCTGTAGCATCGTTGTACAAACGTTTGAACATAGCACTAGAAGACGCCAAAACCTTCCCGTCTTCAGGGCCGTGCTGATGCACAATACTAGTGTTAAATACCACCGGAAAATCGGCCTTAAACTGTTCGTGGTTCTGATTGAAATTATCCACGAATCTATCTAGCACTTCCTTCCGCGCATCGTAGTCGTATTCCTCCGATTTCACCGGCGTTTTTTCTGCGAGGGCCGTTATTTTTGGCAGCGGCTGTTCGGTGTACTGGTACATGTTTCTATCGTAGTCATCGTCCTTGATTGCTGCATCTATTAAATCCTTATAATGTCTTATGACAAAACCGCGATTGTAGCTTTCTGGGATTTCATGTGGGCCTTCAGTTGGTAGTTTCGGTTGTTGTGTGAGATAAGCGTTCTTGTTTACAGCCACCGGCCTATATTGGATGTGCTGCACTCCAAACGGATGACTTCCTTTCTCGTTTGAAGCGTAATTGATTTGTTCATTCTGGAATTGATTCCTACTAGGATAGCTTTTGCTTTCAGTAAATTGTTGAGGCAATGTCACAGTACTGTGACTTGGCGGTGTATAGTCGTTGATATTTTCTTCTGTATTCGGCTTGGCTCGCGGAGGGAAATATTGCACCGTCGGTTTTCTTTCTGGGAATAATTGTGTTGGATTTGTGTTTTCTATTATACTTTGTGTCACTGGCCACTGAACCCTCGGTCTAGTAGTTGCCTTCATGATATCGAGTTTTGAAAGTGTTACATAATCGTCTTCCTCCGATGTGTCATAGTATTCTTGCAAATTAAACGTTTTCTTCGGTGTTTCTGTACTTGCAAATGTATAAGGGTTTGTAATTAATGAGTTAGTGCTAGTTATCGTTGACGGTGGCGTTGACGGCGGTTTGGATGGTGGCGTTGACGGTGGTCTTGATGATGGCGTTTTAGGCGCTTCAGTAGAACTAGAAAGTACAGGTGACACTAGAGGATCGATTCCAGCCGGTGTTTCCTTGGATGTATGCAGATCACCAGAGTTTGTATTTTCTTCATAATCTGTGTATTCTATGTTTCCAAATTGATCTGTCTTCTTCTTTTTCGACTTTCTTTTCTCGGCAATTTTCTCCAGCCTGTCTCTTAATTCTACTTTCTCTACTGTTCTGTTTTGATCGAGCAAATTATTCATGACAACCTCGGTCTTATTTTTCAACACTTCCGTGAAAGCTTTCGATTGGTTTTTTGCTTTAAAAACAATTCCTAATGAACTAAGACTTTCATTTCTCCAACTGTTGTCATCGGGGTCGCGTGTGAAAGATTTTGGAGGCTGTATTTCTAATTTTTTGAGCGGTTTGTAGTTTGGATTTACAGTATACAGATTTATAGTAACCTTTTTTTCAGGACTTATTGGTTTAACACTAAGGTCTTCTGTAACTCTTCCTTGCCAGGGGTTTTCTGTTGTAAATTGTTGTTCCTTATATGATTCTGTTGGATCAGAGAGATAATTTGAAACTTGTGGTTCTAAAAGGTTGTCTGTAACTTTTTGTTCAGATAATCCAACCGTGACTCTTTGCTCAGATGTATCCTTTACTTTTGATTCCAGAGGCTTATCTGTTGTTGTTTGTACTGGGAGTGTATTTGTAACTTTTTGTTCCATAGTGAGTTCCTTTTGAATGGGCTCAGTGATTGACTTCAATGTTGTCACATCAGTAAACTGATTTTTAGCTTCGTCAGAGGTACGGTAAAGCATAGACGTCTCTTCCTTGTCATTAATAAATGATTCTTTGAGTAATTCTTCCTTCATTGCGTCTTCTGCCTGAAAATAAAAAATATATTTTTGGTTTATTATTATTCATAATTATTATAAAGTTTACGATACAACACGGCTGCTAAAAATTTACATACCTAATTATATTACAGAATTAATCAATTATTTAACTAAATATTGACACAACGCAACTGTAAAAGATAAGGTAAGACTAAATTTGAACGTCTTTGCCTCTTTGTCGAAAAGGCATCCAGTACCGACAATATCATGAAACAGGTTAATACTTAATATGCGTAATCTTACCAATTGGCTTTGAGAAGTCTTATTTCCGGTACCAAAGCTATCTGTATCAACTTCATATCCAATAACGTCCAATTCAATCAAACCGTCACGTGACGCATTAGCTATCGTTGAACTATCGGTGAATATTGTTGTTTTCGAATGATCTAAATAACCCGCTCGCTTTGAAACCATTTCTAGTTGATTCCCTTCATCAGTCACCCTACCCATTGTTTGCTCTTCCGTGGCGCGACCAACAGTACTTGGCAGGATTGACTCAGTTTGACCTTCAATGGAATTAGATGTTTCCAAACCATCACGATATCCGATTGCTTTAGTAGTCTTCATAAGATGAGTCTTTAACTGTTGCAAAGACAGAATATCTGGGGCTAATTCGAATGCCTTTTCTAGACTTACTCGTGTCTGAGTACTATGTGCATTAATTGAATCAACAACCCTTTCAGTTGGTGATATTTCTACTTTTTCATCTGCGTCTGTATTTTTAGTACGTATTCTTTCAATGTTTGTGTATTTTTTCCAGAAGGGCGTCGTTTCTGTTCTATCTGTCTGTGATACTTGTTCTGTCGTTGTCGTTGTATCAGTAGTTTTTATTTGTATTGGGTTGCTCATAGAAACTGACACGGTAGGAACTGACTCAGTGTTAGTGGTCTCTTCTCCTGTTGTGATGTTTTCTTCATCAGTCGTTGCCACTAAAGTTGTACCTAGTTCAGTTAGTGTGACTGGGGCTGAAGACGATATACTTTGTTGTTCGGCAGCCGATATTATATTATCGAGTTCTTTACTATGTAAAATAATTTTAGGACTCGTACTTGTATAGTTAGCGTTCGGGCTCGTTTCGGTATCATTTTCAACTTTCTCGGTTTCCAGCAATACAGTTGTATCGAACCAATCCTTTTGAGTAATACCGCCAACAGTTTGCACAACATCGTCAGTTGTTATGCTTTCTGTACCTTCTGTGGGTACTTTATCTACTGAAGTGCGTTCCGTAGCTTCCTGGTCCGCTTCTGTAATGCCTGGATCATCCTTAGCTGTTATAGCTTCTGTATTTTTTTGGATTGGTATAACCGTCACGGGCTCATCTTCCCTAGGCGTGTTGATTTCGTCGGGTGTTTCATATTTTACTTCAACAACGTTACTGTCATCAGCAACGAGATCCGATGCATTACGGTGCCGGATCGTGAAGCCTTTTGTCGGGGCGATGATCGTTAACACGATTGCTAACGATATCGTTAACGACCTGAAACAAAAAACACGTTTAGTATTATGTTTCGTATATAATCCAGTAACAGACTAGTTTCGATCTTTTCTTCGGAAGATCTTTTTACCCAACTGCGAAGATGTGTTTGACCCGTATGTATGTATGCATCTATGTATGTCTATTCCTAAGTCCTCTGTAACTACTCAAAATATATTATATGGGTTATAATAATCTAATCAACCATTGTCACAAAAATAAAAGTATATTTTTTTAATATAGGTACCTGGTGATCCAGATGGTAGGACCCCTAGACGTAGGGTTAATTAGAAAAACGCTAAGGGCCTGATCACATTTGCGAGTTTCGACCGTGTTTTCTATACAACACGTAGGATCGTTGTTCGTTGTTCATATCGTTGCATGATCGCCTTACTACTGTTACGATAGTGTAATAAGGCCTAACGTACTGTTAATACAAAACACATAACACGTGATATTTTTATATCTGAAATTATACTGTTTATTACTAGTCTTGTGTTGTGACTTAGGTCATTGTGGGAGCAAGTCACAATGTGATGGTTTTTGTTAATTTCAGTTTGTTATGACTCTAATGTTCTACCATTGTTAATGATGATATCATTATGTAACAACATTTGATCATCTTCACCATGAATGATATCGATAGTCGATGCTAAAAGTTCTTTGAAGTCAAAAAGGACTATTTATTCAATTTAGGCTTAAATTGTATTTATTTAATGAATTAAATATATAATTAAGATTGGTTTTTGGAATCTTTTTGTATTTTTTATTTCAATTCCAAATTTTTGTTACTTTTACGGCCATCCCGTAAAACCTGTATCGAAATTACAAACTGAAAATATAGATGCACAGAAAAACCAGAAAAATAAGACCAGTGGATATCTCTTGTCCGGGGTGAGCGGTTAGTTCCGATGGAGTGCCGAAAAGTTTCTCGATGAGGGCTACGGCATAGATGTCGCTAGTGTCTTGATAATGGAGTCCTTTTTATAAGCTTTTATTTAACTAGCAAATCACATTAACCACATTAACAGACAAAGAACGAAAGTCACCGACGTTGCTCAGAGAAGCAGTACCTACGCTGAACCGTCGTTGGGCTGGCCACGTCTGTCGCAGGACCGATGAACGGTGGAGTAGAAGAGTCCTCGAATGGAGTGAACTGCTGTGGGCTGATGATGATGATGATGATTACTATTTAACTTGCAACTGCAATGTACTCGTACCTATGTACGGATGTGCGGGTCAAATCTTGCAAGTTAAATCTAACACACTTATATGAATCTAGTAACAATACAATAATCTGGCAGTGAAATCCTGATAGTCCAGCTCGGATAATCGCCGCAGGACGGAACTCTTCGACGTTTAATGAATGATATTTAGTTTTTTTTTTGTACGTAATGTAGTTTAGATGACAAAGAAAGTACAGTCAACAAAAATTATAGAAATTTTATAGTAACATGAAAATACGTAAAGCCCAACCAACAACATAAGAATCTTTACGGCTTTACGTGTACTGAAGCAACGGCTGGGATTATTTACAGAAACAATAGAGGAAGTTGTAAACCTAACCACTTATATCTGTTGGAAACATGTTTGAAGTACTTAATCCACTTTGTTTCGAGACGTGGGTCAGTAAACAATCCAGTAACGTTTATTAAAAAAATGCGAATATTTTACATAAATACCTACGGTGCCAAATAACATATAAATTTAATAAATCCCGATCATTCCAGAATTACTTTGTATATATTTTTCGGAGTATGTACTAGTATCACAAAATATGACGTCATTATAAACTGCACTAAGAACCCAAAACGTCGCTTATCATTTTTTTATACAGTATAGGCTTGCGTTTGGCCACAATCACGCCTGATGGAAAGCGAGGATGAGGCCTACGATGAAGCACGCTTGCAAAATGCTCATTCACCCCTTACTTGAAAACGGCCAAATTGTAGTGTTCAGGAAGGCTACTCCGAAACACGAAATTCGAAGTTCGTATCGTGCCGTCCCCTTTCACTCTCGTAATAAATAACATAAGCGTAGGCGGGACGATACGATACGAACTTCGATTTTCGAATTTCGTGGCAGCCTTGCAGGAAACACAGTCGCAGACAGGGAACACTCCACTCCACTCCTCCACTCCACTCTTTCATCACCCACTCTTTTCTCAACTCTTTTAATTTTTCTATAAAAGCCCGCTTTTTCCCAGCAATTCCTTACCTCACCAGCCACATATTGTACACTAACACTCGTGCGACACTCCCGGCGTTTCTACACAAAATGCATGACGGATACGACCGTTGAACAATGGACTATTATTAAACAATCCTTCCTTATTATTATAGCTGCCGATTTTGACATAAAATATTGTATCATATGTTTACAAAATATTATAAGAATCGCTTTTGTACGCGACGTTCAATGCCAATGGTTGAGCTAATGTAATAGTTGTAATGGACATGAGTGTTACTGATTGAGTGATTAAATGCGTTAGATAATCGAACTCAAATCTGCCACAGATTAACAATGTTTTCACTGCCAAACCGACTCGGAAATTGGTTGCCCGGTTTTAAGGGTTCCGTAGTCAGCTAGGAACACTTATAGTTTCGCCATGTCTGTCCGTCCGTCTGTCTGTCCGTCCGCGGCTAAGCTCAGAGGCGTTAGTTCTAGAAAGCTGTAATTTGGCTTGAATATACATAATTATCAGTCACGCCGACAGTGATAAAAAATGTTTTTTTTTTTTATCACTGTGTATAATTTTTTTTAGGGTACCTGGGCGTTATTTTTATTTCTTGACTAACCCTATAGTGTGGGGTGTCGTTTAAAGCCATTGAAGGATTGCTAGGACAATTTTCCGATAAGTACAGTAATCTGTATTCAGTTCTAAAGTTACAAATTTTAGTAAAAGTCGGGTTTCATCGTGTCAATGTTAGATTAAGAATTATTGACAGTTTAAAAGGCTATTTCACCACCTATTGATTAATGTTAACTGACGGTTAAATGTGATGCCATCTCCGTCTATTCGAACAAAGCAAATAGAAACGGCATCAGATTTAACCGTCAGTTAAGACTAATCAATGGGTGGTGAAGCAGCTCCTAAGAGTTAAATGGCAGCCTAAGTTATAAAATAAACCTACTTGGAAAATTCGCATTCGCATTCGCATACGCATAGTATGATTTTTTCGTGACTTCTACGGAACCCTCTCTCTCTTACAGATTCTTGACCGATTTTTATTATTATTATTATTACCCTTAATGGCAGCCTTGCGATGACAGGGTTGCAATGAATAAAGAAAAAAAAATCGGCCAAACGCTACTACGGGAGTCACGTCACACTACGACAAGACAGACTTTTTAATATTAATAAGATAATTAAATCATGTCAACGTAACGTAACTTGACATTGGCACCACAACTTCAAAATGTGGAACGTGTGATTTTCCCAATCACTATTTTTCACTAACAATTACATTCTTAACGCGACCCTGACGTAATCATTATTTAACCAGCATCAGCTGCTAATGACCGGCAAGGTGTCAGGAACTATTGTTTGCCGTAACCAATCTCGTCTGCGCCAAATCCTAAGGCCTTGCTGCGCGTGCGCATGAAATGCGTCGACCTCTTGCACGCATATAACAGGAGTTGCCTTTAGCTTAACTTCGCTCAAAATTCAAATTCAAATTCAAATCATTTATTCAGTAAATAGGCCGCAATGGGCACTTTTACACGTATTTTTTTTAAACTACCAGCGCTTTCTGAAACACCATCATTGCCAAGAAGAATGCGCCGCAAGAAACTTGGCAGAAAGTCATTTTTTCATAATAAAATAATTACAAATAAAATACTTAAAAACTACAGTATACAACATTATGAGTAATTAAAGAGAAAAAAAAATACAAAATAATAATAATACTGTGTACCTATAAGTATGTGATTTTTCCACTAACGTCGATAAGCTAAATAAAGAAATATAAGAACCACGGAACGCGTCATCGTTAATGACTCTACCAAGACTCTACCTATAGCTTAGTACTTATTATTTTTTTATTTATTTGATTTTTCCTAGTGTCTTTCTATTTTGTTCTTATTGCGGATGGATGCGAGGGGCTGAAGACAGAGTCGGTTTAAAGACAGACATTTTATTCCCATAAGAACATACAGTTCACTTCTATGAGATACAAAAATATTCTTAAAAACTATAATAAACTTCACCATGATCTTAATATATATAATCATAGATGTATTTTTTTAACTTAGCTTTAAACAAACTTAAAGATTCACATTCTTTAATATCTTTTGGCAGGTTATTGTACATTTGTGCTCCCTCTGATAAAATATTCCGCGTACCGTAGCCAGCGCGTTGTGGCGCGCCATGGAAAAGGCCTGTGTCCAGCAGTGGACTCCTGTGGGCTGATTATGATGATGATTGTCTAAATTGGTCATCGAAATTGTAATTTTAAATTTTATTTTCTTGTTTTAACTTTTAATTATTGTTATTATTATTTTACAAAATTTTATAAAAGGAATCGAGTTTGTGCTTAAAGGGTATAGCCGTGTAAGGATGGCGAAACTGCCTTTGACGAGAAAGTGGTTTTCCTTTGGCTCGGATAATTGTCTTTACATACGTTGTAATTTGACCAAATTTTAGCCCCAAAATGGGCGTGGTTTTTGAGATAATTAAAAAAAAAGGAAAATCGTTTTTATTTTTTATTTACCAAACTAGTGGCCCGATTTTCACGAAATTTTTATATATTGTGTAGAAAATTAAGAGCGTTTTTTTCTAAAAAAAAAATCCAAATAATTTTATATTTAAGTAAAAAAAAATCATTTTTTTAATATTCATAAATTTTTTTTTTTTACTTGCGAGGTGGCGACACCTACCAATATCAGATATATTATGACCCATTTAATACTCTAATACATATATTTTTTTCAAAAACATTCATTTGGATCATCAGGTTAAAATAAGCGAATTTGTAACATCTCATACAATACATAGCCTTCCCTTTACTACGTACATGGGCGTTTTCAAAAAAAGTTGTTGAAATGACTTTTTTTTAGAAGTGGATGAAATTTGGTATTCCTGCTCAGAATCAGGAGCACTTTCGATTATAATAGGGGAAAAAAAATGTCTCAATATTTTTTATTCCATTACGTTACCGTTTTCATACGCGTATCTGTGGCGGTAGTGTAATGGATAACACATAATTAATTATATGAAAAACCTGGGACACTTTTTTTTCCTATTGCAATCGAAAGTGCTCCCGATTCTGATTAGGAATACCAAATTTCATCCACATCTGACAAAAAAGTCATTTCAACATCTTTTTTTTGAAAACGCCCACCTACGTAACATAGGATTCAATAGTAGGGTAGGTTGAAAAAATTTTTTTTTTTATTTTCTGAGCATGGGGGTAGAATTTGTACCTTATGAAAACAGAAAATTTTTCAAAAAAAAAATTTTTTTTATCTAATATTTTGAGGTTGCCCACTCGCTTTTAAAATTAATAATTTATCAAATGAGGTAGTTCCAACAAAAAAAATTTTTTTCGGTCAAACATCGTGGAAGACGTCTAAAAATTGTCGATTGTGATTTTTTTTTACTTATAACTTTCATTTTAATACAAAAGAAAGAAGTCATTTTTTGATTTTTTACATTAATTACAAAAATAATAGAAAATTATTTTTTTTTACTTTTGATTTCCAATTGGCTTTCGAGGGGAGACCCTACAGGTTCTAGAACACCTTTCATATTTTTTTTTTGGTACTACTTCATTTAATAGATTATACCCACCTCAAAATATTAAGTAAAATTTTTTTTTTGAAAATTTTTCTTTTTTCATAAGGTACAAATTCTACCCCCATGCTAAGAAAATAAAAAAAAAAATTTTTTTTCAACCCACCCTACTATTGAATCCTATGTTACGTAGGTGGGCTTTTTCAAAAAAAAGATGTTGAAATGACTTTTTCGTCAGATGTGGATGAAATTTGGTATTCCTAATCAGAATCAGGAGCGCTTTCGATTGCAATGGGAAAAAAAGTGTCCCAGGTTTTTCATATAATTTTGTGTTATCCATTACACTACCGCCACAGATACGCGTATGAAAACGGTAACGTAATGGAATAAAAAATATTGAGACATTTTTTTTCTCCTATTATAATCGAAAGTGCTCCTGATTCTGAGCAGGAATACCAAATTTCATCCACTTCTAAAAAAAAGTCATTTCAACAACTTTTTTTGAAAACGCCCATGTACGTAGTAAAGGGAAGGCTATGTATTGTATGAGATGTTACAAATTCGCTTATTTTAACCTGATGATCCAAATGAATGTTTTTGAAAAAAATATATGTATTAGAGTATTAAATGGGTCATAATATATCTGATATTGGTAGGTGTCGCCACCTCGCAAGTAAAAAAAAAAAATTTATGAATATTAAAAAAATGATTTTTTTTTACTTAAATATAAAATTATTTGGATTTTTTTTTTAGAAAAAAACGCTCTTAATTTTCTACACAATATATAAAAATTTCGTGAAAATCGGGCCACTAGTTTGGTAAATAAAAAATAAAAACGATTTTCCTTTTTTTTTAATTATCTCAAAAACCACGCCCATTTTGGGGCTAAAATTTGGTCAAATTACAACGTATGTAAAGACAATTATCCGAGCCAAAGGAAAACCACTTTCTCGTCAAAGGCAGTTTCGCCATCCTTACACGGCTATACCCTTTATTTATTCCATATCTTGTTAGTGCTCTGAGTATGTTACGTTACTTCAGATTTTTCATGTGAATGGTAACAGATTCACTGTATTAAGTTTATTTCAAAAGCCAGTTATTGTATGTTTGAGATATTGAGATTAAGTTAGTAAACTCACGTGAGAAGCTGGTCACTGGTCAGTTCGGTTCTTCAACTTTGTTTACTATATTTGAGATTGAGTTGCTTTTGTACAGTTGTACTTCGCATTGATGAAAATCTTATCAATGCAGTGATTTTTTATAATCAGTCGGTGGTTTTTGCAGTTCCGTAACCAAAATAACAGTAACCAGTTTTTTTTTTGTGCATATGTGGTGTATATGTATATATGTACTTTGAAATTTATTACTTTATTGACTTTTTTATGTATTAGTGTGTACCTATATATGTATGTGTATTTATAATGAATTTTTGAGTTAGTATAAATTTCGGTTCTTTGACCTTTTCATTGTACTTGTAGTGTGTACTCTTGTGTCTGATATCCTGTCAATCGTTCAAAGGTTAACTGGAAGATATCCCTTTAAGGGATAAGTTCGCCTTTGTACATCTTATTATCCTGTGTTCTGTTATTTTCATGTGTTTATATGTACAATAAAGAGTTTTACAATACAATACAAAATGACAGTAACCAAACTCATATTATTTTGGTATCCTCATCCGTTCGTGTGTCTGTAGCATAGCTTTTATATTCTTTTTATATATTTGAAAGAAATAAAGCAAGAAAGAAACATTTATTCGTGACAAACATCAAGAACAATGGATAAAAATAAAATATTTACAGAAAAAAAAAAACAAAATATTATAGTTATGCATGTCACGAAACGGTCCCAAACCAGCATCTCGTTCTTGCGACCGACGCTGGTCTTCCTTTGGGACCTATTTATAGTTTTCCCTTACAATTTTCCAATTTAGAATAGTTTTATTACATACTTTTCCTTTTTTACTAGTTTTTCATTGCTTTAACTGGGTTTAGGCGGAGGATACTTGAATCTAACAAAAATTTGCATTTTAAAACTATAATTTATACTAATAATAATTTTGCAAACGGATCCCTCAATCAAAAAATAACCTGGGCAAGCAAACCTATGATGTTTTTAAAAACCCATTTTAACGATATACCGCATGACGAGACTAGAAAAATAATACAACCCTACGTGACATGTAGGGCAGGTATCATAAAAAACCTTTTTTTTTTTTCAAATATCCGTTGCAAAATGACAGCTTCCTGGCACCAACAGTTTTGAGTTTCAGGGGCTTAAATATATGCAAAATAAAATTCTTATTTCGATTTCTTAATAGTATTGAATATGTTGCGTTTACTGAATTATTTAATTTTACGGTTGCTGGTTATAGTATTCAACGTTACAGAGGTAATTACGTATACTATAAAGACAATTTACCATTCACACCTAATACACGCAATTTTTTAAAGCAACAATGTGATGCTATCGCGTAGACAGTTATTTGCATATGTTTGTGAGTCTAAAAATTTCGCAGAATATTGTGTAATTTATTACGAAAAATTCTGTTTCTGTTACGAATTATATTAAAAAGTTAATGACCAGAAATCTAAATGTAAATATCTATGTATTAGACATACGGTAGTCTGGGCCAAGGTCGAAGGAACTTGTGGTGTTTTTTTGAACAAATGGAAGCGACATGAGAAGATTTTCAATTTGTTTTATTTTTATTTATAAACAAACAAATAATATATACAGTAATTAACAGAAATAAATAAAAATAAAAAAAAACTAAAACGAACTTACTCTAATCCTAAAAATCTATATTTACAAATATCACCCAAGTCGCTACTATTGGGGAGGGTGCCCATAAGGCTGGCTGCGTTTCCTCGTTGTATGGCAATGCCAATACGTTGACCGAGGAAAGAGCCAGCCCTATGGTCACCAGTGGAGAAGATTTTAATAATTAAAAATGTATCTAAAGTATATAAGTGCGAGTCAAATCTTGCAAGTTAAATTTGACCCACTTCTAGTATCCGGATTGTCTTGAAATTTGGCATATAGTAATTTTAGTGACAATATAATAATCTGGTAATGACATTCTGATAGTCCGGCCAGGATCGCCTCCGCAAGACGGAACTCTTCTACTGGCATCGACTTGAAATTTAGGATGCAAATGTAATTTATTGAATCAGGCGTTACTTTGCGGAGGTCCATATCAATGAACTAAAATGATTTCTTTGAACTCTTTGTACTCTAAACTTTGTAACCACAAAGAGAAGGTGGATAAAGGAACTAAATCGGGTGTATACAAGCTCACTTGTAATGACTGCAGTAAGGTATATATAGGTCAGACCGGGCGCAGTTTTAATACTAGGTTTAAAGAGCATGTATCGGCATATAGGAACGAACATCCTGATAGATCTAATTTTGCCAAGCATCTGTTAGAATTAAATCATTCAATATCAGACTCAGATTCGTATGAAGTGTTACATTACTGTGATAAGGGGTTTCGTCTCGACGTGTTAGAATGTATGGAGATAATTAGGTACAATAGTATGGGGTCTATTATTAATGAGCAAATAAATTTAGTGTCATCTCCCTTGCTACGGCTTAGGTCTAATTTTAGCAACGATAGTTAGTAAAACATGCCTTGACTAAAAATAAATAAAAATTAAAAAATCAAGGTAGTTTTGTAGCATAGTTAAAATTTATAAATATTTTGCGGGTAGTTTTTTGTTTTGTTTGGCAAATTAAAATAGTGGTGGTGGTTTGTTAGTCTAACAACTGGTAGCATGGTGTACGGTTGTGTCACTCTGAAGATGAGCTCTGGTTGAGTTCGAAACGCGTCAGTGTGTTGTGGTGGTGGTGATAGATGGGTTTGTGTAATTTGTGTGTGTTCTTACAGTGTGGAGGTGGAGGAACTGCATGAACACGCATAATTTGCATAGACTTAGCTATCTTAAGGTCGCGGGTGAGCAAAGAAATCATTTTAGTTCATTGATGCAAATGTAGTTTGAGTGACAATGCAAGTATAGTTAACAAAAAGTACAGTCTGAAAAAAAGCTTTTTTTTATAGTGAAATTTTTACTAAAACTTATTTACTTGCACTCACTAGGTGGACGGACGTGGTAGAACGTGGATACTCCTAGGTACAGTCAGCGTCATATATGTAGTACGTAGCAGTCAAGATCACCAAATACTTGGACACATATAAAATAGTCATTACCAGTGACTCAGTCAAGGCGGTCAAATTGTTCGAGACATCCATCGTGTACAAATATACCGGAGCACGCACGCCGCAAAATACTTTATAACATTTAAGTCGACATTAGTACGCGTGATTTACGAGTGCAAAGCCGCGGGTAAACGCTAGTAACATATAAGACATCGCAAATTAAGGAGTTATCCCATGCCATATTAAGCATTTCTCATTTCTTACTAACAATATGCTGCTGCTTATGTGACTAAATAAAAAACAATGAAACAAACAAGCTGAGATATGTGGTGCATAGGAGAAATTCGTGTCTGTCTGTACTCCTGCCCAGCAGTAGTGTTCGGGGGACCTAAGTTCGATTCCCAGCACTGGTCTCTTTTTCTGGTTTTCCAGTGTCCATGTTTCAGATTGTATTTTCGATATGGATTTTACGGGATGATCGTAAAAGTAACAAAACTTGGAGTTGAAATAAAAAATACAAAAATACTCCAAAAACCAATCTTAATTTATCTACAATATGTTCGTTTTATTAATCCAACTGCATTATAAACGTGCATAGTTAATTATTGCATAATGTGCACCGTTGTACTAATCGTTACAGTATGAAGAAACGTGAAGCGGGAACCGCGTGTAAAGATTGGTTCCGTGAAGTTTATGGGTATCGAAAAACGTAGATCTGAGTAAACTGTGCCTCTAGAGTGGCACTTTCACAAAACATTCGTTTACTATTCGAAGACGTAAATCGAGCGTTCGATCGTTGATACGTAGGTATGTCTATTCATGCCAAATTACAGCTTTTTAGTACCTACTAACGGTCTCTGACCTTAGCCGTCAACCTAAAAGTTCGACTTTAGCGATTACGTTATAAATTGAGTTTAAGTGTTATTAAATTAGATATTGTAAGTTTCCAATTTCATGTTTCATTTCAATCCTACCTACTTACCTAAGCATTAATTTATATAGGTACAACATTATTGCGAGTAAAAGTCTGCATATTGATTTACGTGAGCAAAACCACGCGTACAAGCTGTATGTCATAATCACAAGTTTAATGTAGCACTTATTATCGATGCTTGCATATTTTATTGCGGATGTATTGTGGTGTATGAGCTTTTACATAATGGTTACGCATTTTATGTCTGTAAGTATTTGTAGCATCAAGAAATAATTCATGTCGCTTTAGTCGTTACATCGTCATTCCAGTATGTTATGATTTGTATCGTCATCTCGGTTATTTATTTTCGTTACTTTGTATCTCGCATTACTTTCTATAAGAAAAAACATATAATTTCGTGGAAGAGCACATAAGACTATAAAAATGGACTTGTTTCCGTAGAATAACGCCTGAACCCATTAAGTTTTTTATATATTTATAAAATTTTTGATTTACATTCTAAATTTCATTTGAATCCGATCGTCCGTCCGTTTTAGCACGAAGTCCGTTCCGAGTTTAGTCCGTGTCCGTTTTGGTAGGTACTCCCAAACACACTTAAGTAATTTGATATAGATTTCACGGTATGACCGTAAAAGTAACAAATTTGGAGTTGAAATAAAAAAATACAAAAAATACTCCAAATACCAATTTAAATTTGATTGCTATTAACGATTTGCAGGTGGTAGGACCGCCCGGATTGCTACCACCATCTTGCTCGCTAATCCTGCCGTGAAGCAGCTGTGCTTGCACTGTTGTGTTTCGGCGCGGAGAGTAAGACAGCCGGTAAAATTACTGGCACTTGAGGTATTCCAACTTAGGCCTCTAGGTTGGAAACGCATCTGCAATACCCCAGGTGTTGCAGATGTTTATGGGCGGTGGTGATCTCTTACCACCAGGATACCCACTTGCTCGTTTGCCTTCCAGTCATATAAAAAAAAAAACAACATCTCTTATCCGGGTGAGCAGTTAGTTCCGAAGGAGTGTTGACTTTTCTCGATGAAGGCTAAAACATAGATGTCACTAGTGTCGCTTCTTAAGTGTCAAGAAGTTTATGTCTGTACTCCTTCCTGTCCAGTGGTGGTGTAAGGGTACAGCACGCAGCACGAAATTCTGAGGACCATGGGTTCGATTTCCAGCGCTGGTCTCTTTTTTGTTTTTTCTGTGCATCCATGTTTCAGTTTGTATTTTCGATACACTTATGTACTTACTTTTGCATTTACAGTGTAAGTACTTAGGATTAGTTGTATGTTAGTGCCTAACCCTAAAACAGTTGCACGGATTGACTAACGAGCCACTTATATGTTTGTCGTGCCGCACCGCCATTTCTGCGCCCGCGCACTCAGCCGTAAAGTTCATTGCATTCCTCATGTCGCTCCAGTTTTCTGCTTGATGAGCTGCTACAGCGACTACAACTCTTTGTCTACTTGTATTCTGAATAACAGGCGTAACTTGGATATGAATACGTAAAATGGATAGTTTCGGGTCGGTGATCGACACGCACAGACAGAATTGTAATCATTCTTGAGCATATAATCCAATAATATTCATCATCGCCATAGTATAACAAGTTTCCCTACAGCAGGCTTTCCCAACCTTTATTTCGCCGAGCATCCCCGAGCCAAAAATAATATTTTCATGCCCCCCCTTAGGTAAATTCACTTATATTTGAATCACATGCATATTCCTTATGTACCTGCACGTTAATTTTTTTTTTGGAAATGTAATCTTACATATTACGTATGACGCCCCCCCTAAAATTTCTCTACGCGTCCCTAGGGGGGCGTGCCCCCCTGGTTGGAAAGTCCTGCCCTACAGTAATCCGAGGGAGACGTCTAGACAGAGCAATCGTGCGGGGCGTGAGGGCTGAGACGCGGGTGAGGGGAGCCCCAGCTGCATACGACACCGTTCTTAGTAGTTTGGGACAAATCTTCTAGGGATATCGCATTTTCTTACATTTAAATTTATAGTAAAATGTTTTGTAGTGCATAGGTACGACATGTGCTGTGATTGCGTGCAAATCTTCATCTCTCATAAATAAAGGAACTAAGATTTCATCTGTTTATCCATACTTATTATTATAAATTCAAAGTGTGTGTGTTTGTATGTTTGTGTGTATGTTTGTCCGTCTTTCACGTCGAAGCGGAGTGACTGATCGACGTGATTTTTGGCATATAGATAGTTTATGGGCCAGAGAGTGACATAGGCTACTTCTTATCCCGGAAAAATGCACAGTTCCCGAGGGAACAGCACGCGATAACCGAATTCCACGCGGTCGAAACCCCAGGCAAAAGCTAGTATAATTAAATTTCTTTATTTTTTATATATATAATATCGGTTATATTTTATAATTATGGTTATATCACCAAAAGTAATTATCGGTTAGGTGGGCCGCGTATATTTTCAGGTGTGCCGCTATCGCCGCGAAGTGTATGTATGCGATTCGAACAAAAGGTAACGAGACTAGAGATTAATAAGCCTCCGCTGTACGATATAAAACACATTATTATGGGTATACTGTACGGAACCCTTTAGGTATCTACTCTCCGCGCTAGTCCGACTCGCACTTGGCTATTTTAGACTCATGTGCCGTTCAACTTTGAGGAACGAAGTGTGCCGTTAAAATAAAAAGGTTGAATACGCCTGCACTAGATAACCATGACTTATAATTTAAAACGAATGAAACTAAGGAACCCTAAAAATTGCACTACTTTTACCAAGGGCAAGCAAAATTTTACAAAGAGGTATATTTCGCAAACAAAAATAAAAGACACCGGAACTAAACTTTTTAATTTTAAAACTTAAATATAATATCAGAGTAATAACTACGCTCTAGTATCTTTCGGAACCATACTAATTACTTCCATTAGCATTTTTAAAGTGAACGAAATCTAAATCGCAACTAGAAAAGCGCAAGTCGATATGAGTTTAGAAGGCACTTACGTCGTTTTGCTTTGCCTGATTTTGCATCTTAAAGTCTAGGATTCATAACGTTTTTGTAAATAATTATGTGCGAATATTTTATCTATTTAGGTATCTCTGCCAATTACCAGACGAGCAAAAGATATATATCATACATAATTGTTGGCTTGTACTTGGAAAACTTAAATTTAACTGTAATAGGTACTAAAATAGTGACCAGCAAATCGAAACAGTACAGAAAAGCGGCAAATTTTTAAAAATAGGACGGGCAACACATTTCACAGATAAAAAATCTGTCGCGAATATGTAACACGGGGCACACACATGCGCACAAACATATTACGCAAATGAAAACGAAGCAAATTAATATTACAAGCATTGCTTGTAAGTATAAAAATATTAGACGAAAGATGTCCTCTTACTGGAGAATTTTACATATACAAACCTAAGTTTAAGTATAAACACCATTGTTAACGTATAAGCTTTGTCTCATAATACGTCATTTCAATAATATATTATAAAGTTTACAGTCATTTTAATAAAATAACGAGTATTTTTGTTTAAAATAAGGAAATGTTAAATTAGCGAAAGGCGAATGAGCTCGTTGAAGTGGCAATGGCCGAGACATATAGCACAGAGAGCGGATGGCCATTGGGGCCGAAAAGTTCTCGAGCGTAGGACGTCCACCAACGAGATGGACGGATGAGCTGGTTAAATCCGCGGGCTCACGGTGGATGCAGGCCGCTGCCAACCGAAGGCAGTTCTATGGAGGTCTATGGGGGAGGCCTATGTCCAACAGTGGACGTCCTACGGCTGAGATGATGATGAACGAAAGGTTCTTACTCATATTATAAGTTTTTCTCAATATGTTTTATTCATTGGAACTTAGACCAATAATAATATAATGCACATGACAGTTCCAACATGAATATAAGAACCACACACTATAAATAAGCAAGGACATAAATAGAAGTTCGTTAACTTAACATAAAACAATGTCACAATAATATCTACCAAGCTACCTACCAAAGTAATGTCTACTATAAAATAAGTTTTGCTAAAAATTTATTTTTAATACAAGCTTTTTCTGCAGACTCAGACAGTTTATACCAGTAAGTGCTTTTGTTGTAACCTAAATTGATTATAGATATGTTGACTTTATTTATTTACTTTCAAATTTCTTTCTGTTTTCTCCTATTTTTAACTGCAAGGACGCAGTCGCGAACAATAGAGGCTAAAGTTAAATCACCATTATTTTTCTGTAAACTGTGCGTCAAAATGTCGATTACGTGAACATTATAATCTAAATTACGAATGTACTTACTTCCTTATAAAGTTATGACAACTAAAACAAACAAATAATAACTTTCTTCAAGCATAACATGCGGAACAGAAACGTGACGATATCTCGGAAAATAATAAGGCGAATTACCTTAAAAGCTGTGTCATATCACCAGCAGTTACTAAATTTCACTTGTTACTTATAACATAAGAAACAAAAGTCAATCGCAATTTTTACTTTCAGTAGACACATTGACCGCGTCCGTAGTGCTTCACCGTTCTTCCAAAACTGAGGTGTTACGATTTCCCATGTAAATCTAACCTTTGGCTTAGCAGTATTTAAATACATCCTGGATCAACCTCGTTTCGAAATGATACACGCAAAAACGGTGTTTCATAATCCGACAAACCGGCGGCTGAATCGTCTATGTTACAAACTGATCGGTTTCCGATAGTGTTATGTATTTTTTTGTAAGCAATATTTCCAGGTGTGGTCCTATATGGAGCTCCACAGATCCTGGTGATTCAGGGCAGAGCTGAAGACAAGATCACGTGACCACGCGTGGTCGATACCATCCCGATGGACAGACACCATCAGATCTGTCACCAAGATCTTTTTACTGTGTACTCCGTTTAATTTAGGGTTTGAATTAACGGTCAAATTGTAACACACATTTCTCGGTACTTCGAACACAAATGGACTAAAAACGTACATTTATTAGTGGTTTTTATTATGTTTTTTTTAAAGAAGTTAACACAATTTTAAATAGTTTCGTTGTTTAATTTAAAAACGTGTGCAAAGGCTATACCCGTGTAAGGGAACAAAATATGCCCCTGACGTTATTAGCCAATGAATATATCCTATGTATTGGTAATAATGCTAGTTATTAATCTGGCAAATTTTATCTCATTATTATTGACAGTTTCCTTGCAATGTCACTTGAAAGATTTTTTTACTTTTCTAAAACTACTGGTCCGTTTATTTTGTGATTAACATATGTTGTTAATGGCTTGAAGAGAAATTAATTCGCAGGAAACAAGACGTCTCTAGGTCAACATTAAATTGGTCTTTTTTGATGTCAAATATTTCAAACTTTTTTTTTTGGACACCTGTGAGTCAGCGACACCCACCATTTTTTTGACACTGATGTGACATCTCTTTCCGTACAAATATATATTGGTCTGAAATCAATCGGCTTGGAGCAACATGGTGATTTTTTTATTTTGAGTATACCAGCCTAGTACATCACCAAGGTATACACGTACGACGCAGTGTAATTGCCGCTTTAGGGGCTGTTTCACCATCCATTGATTAAGTTTATTTAACGGATAAATGTGATGCCGTCTCCGTCTATTCGAACAAAACAAACAGAGACGGCATCAAATATATCCGACAAATAAATTTAATCAATAGATGGTGAAACTGGGGGTTAGAATAAGTTTAAGTTTTATTTTTCTTTTGCATATATCGTATCTGTCAGTTTTTGTAGGTATAGTTTGTGTGTAAATGATTTCCAATCGAAATCAGTCCAGCGGTTTTGCCGGAAAAAGTAACACACACACCCACACACACATACACACATTTTCACACACTTTTGTCGAAGTGTCTAGTCATTCGACCTAATGGTCTCGCAATCAAAGAAATTTACCTAAACTATAAGCCTAAGTTTTTCGAAGTTCACGTGTAAAATTACATCCGAAATTTACCACGAGCTTTACGGTGAAGGAACAACGTGAGGAAACCGGCACAAACCTGCAAAGCAATTTCATGGTGTGTGTGAATGTGCCAATCCGCACTGGGCCCGCCTGAGCGCTCACATTGTGAGAGGAGGCCTGCGTGCTCAACTGTGTGTGGTACGTATGTAGGCTGAGATGATGGTGATATTGACCTCAATTTTTTTTTAACTTTTGCATGTGTTAGTTGAACAATACTACCACTAGCTTAAATGTTCTGTATTAATTCTGTAACGCTTTGTATACTTTAGTAGTTATAACAGTGATCCATTAAACGATTTCACTGCATCAAACTGCGTGCAACTGTCAGATCGCAGTACCGTGCTCCTATAAAAAGTAACAAGGCAGCGCTCGAATGTCCCAATATTAACATTTTGTTTTAAAATCATTATAATAGAGAATACGCCGGAGGACGGCCATCGACGGCGAGGGAGACCGAGAAGGAGATGGCGGGACGATTTGGATGCGTAGGTATGCAAGAGACTGGCCTGACATTGCGCTGAACCGGGAGGTGTCGAGATCAAAAGGAGGAGGAGCTGGGCCTTTGCCCAGCTGTGGGACACTATTATAGGCTAGGAAAAAAAAATAGAGAACAAGCATCATAGAGCAAAAATATTTTTCCTTGCAGCGGTTTAGGACGACAATGAGAAATGCCCACAATTAGAAAGGACCACTTCTTGGCCCGACTACATTTTGAAATGACAAATTGTTGAAATCACCAATTTTTGAACGACCGAGGACAATATTTCTCTTAAATAATTTAACGTGATAAAACTGGAAAATTCGGTGTCGAGACCCTTGGTTCGTGGGGTCCTAGCGCTTTAAATAGTTTTGAAGAAATCTCGAACAGGTTATATAGTAGACGTCACAGGGGACCGAAGAGCTGGCAGCTTCCTCGGACAAAGAATTAGCTTGTCTATTCAAAGAAAAAACGCTGCCAGCATCTTCGGGACCTTGCCAAAGGGGTAGCTCCTTTAAGTAATTTGTTTAAGTTTTAGGTTAATTTATTTAATTTAATTTTATGTATGTTAAGTTTAAGATAGGTAGTTTTATTAATTTAAAGCTTATTGTAATAATATTTCAATAAATTTGATCTAATTTTATGATTTACTATGACATAAACTGGAAAATAAAACGGATAATGTAACAATCGCCAATAGGGTATGTGTTGAAAAATAATTAATAATGAGCAAACAAAGTTTGCATTCAAATGCATACAAATGACGATAAGTTTTCCACCGCCTAACTAAACTATAAACGATTATAACCAAATTTTTATATTTTGGCAATATTTAACGCAAACTCTACGTTTGTGTCGACATTTACCTATATACACGAGAACGAGTAGGTATTATATATAAACCAAGTATAAACTAAAGCTACCAGATTTTTTGTTTACTGTCGGCATGTTAAAAAAAAGGTCAAAATTGGTTAACATTTACAGATAAAGTCATAAATATAAATGTAACTTAACAAGACATTAAAAATGTACTGAGCGGCAAAAATCTGGCCCCCAAATGTATACAGAATCGGTAATTTTGTATCAAGATTGGGCCAAATTTTGTGCCGCTGAGTATATTTGTATACCTTTAGGTACGCCACTAGCCATTATGTTCATATTATGATCGATGTATAGATTTATTTCATGCTATGCCTGTATTTATTGATATTTCTGTCCTCGATAGTTAGGGGTTGGAAACTGAATCACAAGCGCCATTTTTACACTCATTAAATAATTAATTATTAAAAAAATCACACATGAAAAAGCAACTAAATATCATTTGATAATTGATTATCAAACAACGAAATGTATGTAGGTAACTAAAGTGAAAAAGCCGTCTTACCAAAAACATCGCGTTTTCATATGAAGCACCATTTTGGCGCCCGTCGCGACGCGCGATCGCCGTATAACTACTTGCGCGGGCGCAGTCGGTGCATTCTGCACGAGCCAGCACGTATGAGGGGATGGAAACAAGCGCAAGAAGTATAGATAATGTCAATGAACATTCAAATTTTCATAGTCCCGAAAACTTGAACATTATACAAGGTGGGCCCTGTAATAAGAGCAAAAAATTAAACCACAGCTTTTACTCTTAGGCCGTCTTTCAGGAGAAAAGTTAATCTAGATTTAGTAGTTAAATCTGACTTAAGCCTGACAGACATTACACTTTGATACTACTAAACTGAGCTTAATGCTAACTCGAGATTTATGTGTTCCCAGCAAGTAGCCATTACGAGTAATCTTGGGCTAATTTAGTTTTAAAACTTTTGAAACTAACTTGTATTATGATTTTTATTATACTTTAAAGTTTAATTGGACAAGCATTGTATTGCGAAATCAGTCATTTTGTTACGTGACAGACGATGTCATTAGGCTGGTGGGTGCCGTACATTGAAAATTTAATTTGTTTGGAATGAATATAATAATTAATTTTTGAAAGTTAAATAAATAAAGTAGTTCCTTTTGAGTAGCAGAACCTGTGTTTTAATTTTTTGCTCTTGTTTACAGGGCCCATCCGGTATATAATGTATATGTAATGTACATAATATGTAGAGTAGTAGATTTTTTGACATTAATAAGAGCCTAACTAAATTGAATAAAGATACTTTGGCTTTGACTTTGACTTATGTGACTCTTTTTAACCCCTGACGCAAAAACAGGGGTGTTATAAGTTTGATCCCTATGCGGTAGCTCTTAAGCGGGTGGACCGATTATGCGGTTTTTTTTTTATTTGAATTCAGGTTTTACAAGGCTTTATTTAACTTGCCCTATTTCTTGTCTTGGGTAGCATCTTGCAGATTTTTTGACCTACTTCCAATTAGTATAGGTAAAATTAATTAGTATATAGACAAACCGCGTAACTGAGTCCTCGCCTGCGCGGTACAGGGGCGCGGGGGTAGGACGACAAAGGGGACTGAAGGAGGTGCGGGCGGCGAGCGTGATACACAAGAATGAGCTGTGCTAAGGAGCGCCTGCCGCCCGCACCTCCTTCAGTCCCCTTTGTCGTCCTTCCCCCGCGCCCCTGTACCGCGCAGGCGAGGACTCAGTTACGCGGTTTGCCTATAACCTACTCTTTAGTAACAACTTTATAGATTTCTTTCATTTTCCCGATAAGTCATGTTCAAAGTCAACTTTCAACGATTTTCTGCGTTAATCGATTTCGGTTATCCTTAATTAAAGGTAGTAAATAATTATAAATTATGCAGTTGTGTTATTATTTTTTACTAGTTTGTTCCTTCCTGAGTAGACGCATTCTGTCCTGTCAAAAAATGCGTGTTTTGTTTAATTAAAGCGTTTCGTATTTTTATACACATGTCTTGTAATAATCTTCAATCAAAATAACGATTTTATACATGACGATTTTTGTTCCGTAATCTGGACTTTAAAAAAAAAAAAAAAAATTGCTGATTACTGATTAAAAACCGGCCAAGAGTAAGTCGGACCATGCTTAGTGTAAGGTTCAGTAGCCGTTACAAAAAAAGGACACCCACGTCTTACAAAAATCAAACGGTCAAATCGTTTTAAAAAATCATAGGTTTCGTTGAGCAAACTAATGCTCTGCTAATCAAAATCAATTATTGATGTTATTTAACCCGGAGAAAAATCCCAATATTTTCCGGCAATTTTCGCGCTAGATGGCGTTATTATCGTGAGGTCCGTTTGACGCTACGGTCTTACGGTCTTGCTTGCTTCTAACGTAAGAATAAGAATAAATTTATTTATAATACATTATTGAAAACTATGGTAAAACGCACCTCACGATACCTACTCACGCCATCTAGCGATATTTCAGGTGTAAAGTATTAGATTCCGAAGGAGGTAGAAACCTCGACTTTTGATGAGTTGGTAGAATTTCTAGACAAGCACCTGACTCCAACGCGGGTGACCTGTCACCGTGGGCTATACCATTATCAGCTCCTCCGGGACCACAATGAGTAGAATTGATACCGCTCAAAATCATGCAGAGCAATAAAGAAGAAATAGCAAACAAAATAGGAGAATGCATGCACAACGAGAGCATAAAACGAGCCATTTTTAATTTTATTGATTTATTTCGATTCGTTTGGTTGATTTTTAATTTCATATTTGTATTAAAAATTATAAAATATATATATTATATACAAACTACTTTGTTTTGGCTGTTTACCTACACCTGATTGCCTTGGTCTTAAACGAAGATTTTATTTTATGTACTGGAGCATAGAAGGTCATTTTATGTCGTCTTAATCCAGCATAAATACGAATTTTACAAGCATGAGAAGTGAAAAGTTCATTTTTTCACGGGTAATTTAACAACATAAGTACACAACATAATCGTAAATTGGATACTAGTTTTATGAAATTGAAACGTTCATTAATCACGATTATTATTACACAAGTTCTGTATTTATTAGGTACACACATAATACACGCCTATGCTTTGGATGAAGTTACATTTTTTTACAAGTTTTTTCCATGTTCAGAGTTTTTTAAATAGGGAATATTACGCAAAACTCTGCACAGGGGACGACACTAGCGCAATCCGTAAAAAGCCCGCCATGACAACGTCAGGTTCTCTTCATTGTTTGTGGCCATGACGGATCATGACAACAAAATACCTAACATGATATTTACATCGATATAATTGAAATAATATGATATAAGGCATCCTACGGACATTTAAAATACATTAGACAATTAAAAAAAAAACTATAACGGTTAAGTTTTCTTGAGAATTGTTAGTAGTTTAAGAGTGAATAGCAACCTAAAGTATAAAATATTCCTAAGCTTAGAATATTCTGTAAAAAATACGAAATTCTTAGAAAAATATTACTTAATTTTTTCATAATGGCTACGGGACCCTATTTCGGGCGTATCCAACACGTTCTTAGCTGGTTTTTTAATTTTCTTTTCACCACTACGTTGGCTGAGAGATATATACCTATCTCTTATTACGAATAAGATCGCCTTTTTACTTATTCCCCTTAATCTGTACTTTTATTTTTAATTTTTATGTGTAGTAAAAAGTTTACATAAGCAACAAAATCGTTATTATTATAAAGTCTTATTCTAACTGAACTTGGCCTACCTACTTCAAGTTTCTTCTTGTCAGTACATTTTCAGTGGAATAATTCATTAGTCGCGTTAAGTTGTTAATGTTACGAAGTTAAATAGAGCTGTTACACTAGATTAGATCACGAAACACTCGCTCAAACCTACTCAAATTTAATGACTTTATTATCTTCTATTAGCTTCTCGCGCGTAACAATTAAATCTGACAGTCGAATCAAAATTCGAGATTTTGATAAACTACGTAAAAACAAGGATATAACAATTATTTTGGACATACATAATAAAATCTTGTAAAATTTGAGTTAACTTAGTGACGCCATCTCTTGCGGAGTAGCGGAACTAACGTCAAAAAAAGCTCAGCTCAAATGTTGCTAATGCAAAATTCTAAGTACAATAATATTTTAACAAAATGTAACTGTTTGTGAATATAAATAATAAGTAATAATGCTAATAAAGATAATTGATTAGTAACAGCATTAATAACAGGTTAAATTATAGGATTATAAGTACACTATAAAAATTATGACTGAAATAAAACATTTCGTTTTCTTAAATGACACACTGAGTTGGTTGGTGTCAATTTTTGACAGGTACGCTTTCCGTTTAACGTTTGCTGTTTGAAAAGTTATCGTTTACATAAAGCTACTCAGCGATTTGAGCAGTTTGTGACTGATTTTATCAGTTTCATTTATAATTATGAGTGAGTTCCAAACACCAGTCAAGAAAAACAAGGCGGTGGATTCAAGTGAAAACATAACTATACCGCCTTCGCCGTTTTTAAGTCGTCTAGGCTATGGCACCGGTAAGGAACCAAAATTTTACCTTTATATTATTTGTTTCTTAGTACATACCTGTTCAAATAACATTTTAACTGCTTGTTAATGTTACTATCCTACCGTGTAGGTATGTAATTGAATGTTGAAATTACACTTCATTACTTGTTTTACCTGTGGAGAGGAAACTGGTGGGAATAACGCTGTTGGACCGAAAAACAAACAAGTGGCTTAGGGAGCAAAGTGGTGTCGCAGACGCTGTTCATAAAATAGCTGCCCTGAAGTGGCAATGGGCGGGCCACGTCGCTCGAAAGCACGACTCGTGCGGGAAGTCCTTGGAGTGGAGAACTTAAGGCGTGACACGCCTGAGAGGACGTCCGGAGATGAGATGGAAGGATGCAGGTGGCACAGAATAGAGAGAAGTAGAGAAAGCTGAAGGAGGCTTACACCGAAATGTTAGAAAATGGCTAAGAAGAAGAGAGAGTTTTACCTTTACGCGTGAAGACCAAAAAGTTGCACACCGTTAAAGCTGCGTTAGCAGCCAGTTATAATTTCCGTTAACTTTTTCCATTGTGACACGAAAATTATCCATACAAATGTATGATTAATTTTCGTGTCACAATGGAAAAAAGTTAATGAAAATTAAAACTATGTGCTAACGCAGCTTTAACGGTGTGTAACTTTTTGGCCTTCACCCTTACATGTTTACCTGCACTAGCGCGACTTGCTCTCTCTTTTCTCTCTCTCTCTCTTAGTATTAGATTTAACCACATCTTTTGTCTTTTTCAGGTGTCAATGTAATGCAACTAGTTAGATCGCCACGGGCAGGTCAAATCCGGTCGCCATGGGCTCTTAAAATGATCAACAAAAGAGTTAAACCGTGTAATGTCTACTCTGAGCGCCTCCAAGCTGAAGCTGACCTGCTGAAGCGCATGTCACATCCTAACATTGTTGGATTCCGAGCTTTCAGTAAGGACAAGATATTGTATTTGGGTATGGAAGCATGTGACTTGTCACTAGGAGACATGATTGAGAAAAGAGCTGAAGACAATGGGGAGCCGTTCAGTGCTAAACAAATGTTAAAGGTAATATTAGTTCAGTATTTTTGTAATATAAATGAAACTTTTGCTAGCTTAATGTAGTAAAAGTTGCTAAAAATAGGCATTAGATCTTTGTTGTAATATGCTCCTATACATGGGCTAATCAACTTTTTTACCAACATTTTGGGCGTCTCCTGCATTAGTTACCAAAATTGTCTCTGGCATTACCAAAAAATCGTACTTCCAACAAGATATTTCACAGTTTAATAGGTTGAACTTATGTAGGATGGCATGTATTCAGGGACACCATCTATTAAATTACAGAAAAAACATGTTTACTCACAAAAATATGCAATTGTTCGGAAAATTTCGTGGACAGATTAGTGTTTGGTAAAAAAGTTGATTGGCCCCATTCACTGCTGGCTGAGACGGAGTTTGTGGGGGCCCTGAGCCTACAGTCAAAACCATTTTAACATATCATATAACAACCAAGACTAGAATCCTAACATAATCTATCCCAGTGGTGGGCAAACATTCTTTATGGGGGTACAGAAAGTTACAGATATTTTAGAGGGTCAGGATTACACCATTCTATTTTATACCTTTTTATGTTTTTGCCATATAATGAACTAAAACTAACTTATTCGGCTCAAGGACCCAAAGAGGGTCTTGGCCTCTGAAACTTGCCAAATAATGAAATAATATTATTATTGCGGGCCATATAGATAGGTACTATTCACTTTGAAAGAACTTTTATTCACACACTCAGAATGAGAGGGCTTGGGCCATAGTTCCCACTTGAGCCCAGTGCGGATTGGGAACTTCACACACACCATTGAATTGCTTCGCAGGTTCGTGCAGGTTTCCTCACAATGTTTTCCAAACACAAAGCTCGTGGTAAATTTCAAATGTAATTCCGCACATGAATTTCGAAAAACTTAGAGGTGCCAAGGTTTGAACCCACGACCTTCTGCTTGAGAGGTGAGAGGTGAAACCACTAGGCCACCACGCCACGGCTCAATCTCTTTATGCGCCGGATTAAATCCCTTCACAATGCCTGTCATTGTAGTTGAAGAAAATTAGATTGCAATGTATGGAAAAATTGGCAAAATTAAAGCAAGAGGTTTATCTATCAGGATATCTAGGTTATGGAGAAAAAATAAATTTTACCCACTCTCCCCCCCCCTCCGGGGGGAGCGTCCCCCCCCCGCGCCCTCGAATATGTCCCGGATCGCGGTATTTTCCATTATAAAAGAAAACCGTACTCGATACATAAAAAGTGTGTAGGAACGAAATAATCCTAGATAAATTTACTATAAACCTTTCATACATACAAAAGCGATACCACTTACAGTTTCAGCGCAATCTGGCACCAAATACGAACATTTTTAATAATTTATCCAGTTTTTTTTGTTAATTGTTTAGTTTTTTCAATTATTTCACACTTTACCGCCAAGATATGTGTGACTAAAGTAAAGAACAGGATATCTTCTTTGTAAAAAGGTATAATTCATTTCTAAACTCATTCATTTGACGCTACTATGCTATTTTGAAAATTCACCATAATCAGCTACTGCGACATTAACTTAGGAAAAGGTACCAAAAAAAAAACTATTTAGTCCGTAAGTAAGATTATAATAAAATATTACACATTTTTTAGGGTTCCGTAGCCAAAATGGCAAAAGCGGAACCCTCATAGTTGCGCCATGTCTGTCTGTCTGTCTATCTGTCCGTTCGCGGCTTTGCTCAGAGACTATCAATGCTAGAAAGCTGTAATTTTGCACGAATATATATGTAAACTATGCCGACAAAACAGTGTAATAAAAAATTAAAAAAAAAAATTTTTTTTAGTACCTCCCATAGACGTAAAGTGGGGGTGTTTTTTTTTTCTCATCCAACCTTGTAGTGTGGGGTATCGTTGGATAGGTTTTTTAAAATCATTAGGGGGTTGCTAAAACAATTTTTCCATTCAGTGATTCATTTGCAAAATATTAAACTTTAAAGCGCAAATTTTCATTAAAATCGGGCGTCCCCCCCTCTAAAATCTAAACCGGTGGGTAGAAAAAATTAAAAAAAATTCAGGACGATAGTAAGTATATCAAACTTGCAAGGAAAACTATAACGGTTAAGTTTTCTTGAGAATTATTAGTAGTTTAAGAATAAATTGCAGCCTAAGGTATAAATATACCTAAACCGTCCGTCTGTCATAGCCAATTTGATCCGAAACTACTAGACCGATTGAATTCAAATTTAGTTCACCTATGTAAATTGATGACCCAAACACGGACGTGTAAAGTAAATTAATTAATTTTAAACACGGGGGCCAGTTTGGGGGGATGGGGGGGTAAATTAGAAAAAAAAATGTAGAAACTATATCATGTGACATATCAAATGAAAGGGTACATTATGAAAATCTCAAATATATATTTTTCATTATTTTAAATTAATCCGTTTTGAAGTTATTTAAGAAAATAGGTGAAAATTAACCATTTCCCCGCCCCTATCTCCTAAAAGCCCAGCAGGGCCTACATTTTTTTTTTAAATACAGAAAATAGGTCCTATAGCTATAGCTTATAGGAAAACATATGAGAATCTAATGGTATTTAAAGTAACACCATTTAACCAGTATGAACATTTATATTTCGCTGAATGGCCAAATGAACTAAATAAAAAAAATAGCATAGCAATGGTAAATGAAAGATTTTAGAAATTAATTATACCTTTTTGTAAAGAATTTATTCTATTCTTTACTTCTGTCATACATATCTTGGCGGTAAAATGTGAAGTATTTGAGAAAACTAACCTTTTAGCCGAAAAAATAGATAAATTTAAAAAAAAGTTAGTATTTGGTATCATATTGCGCTGGAACTATAAGTGATATCGCTTTTAAATGTATGAAAGGTTTATAGTAAATTTATCAAGGATTATTTCGTTCCTACACACTTTTTATGTATCGTGTACGGTTTTCTTTTATTATGGAAAATACCGCGATCCGGGACATATTCGAGGGCGCGGGGGGGTGACGCTCCCCCCGGAGGGGAGGGGAGAGTGGGTAAAATTTATTTTTTCTCTATAATCTACATATCCTGATAGATAAACCTCTTGCTTTAATTTTGCCAAATTTTGATCTAATTGTACTGAACTATTGCTCTATACCAAAATAACATGGAAGCATAAGTACAATATAAAATCTACAGGTAGCAGCAGACATCAGCAATGCCTTGGACTATCTTCACACCACCATGCAAATCCTCCATGGTGACATGAAGTCATACAACATCTTGGTGAATGGTGATTTTGTCATCTGCAAGCTGTGCGATTTTGGAGTCACATTGCCGTTGGATGAGAATGGGGTTTTTGATAAGGAGAAAGGAGGAAAAGCTGTGTATTATGGTAAGAGTTGCACTGATGTCAAAGTCAAAGTCAAACGCAAAATCTCTTTATTCAATTTAGGCTATGACAAGCACTTATGAACGTCGAAAAATCTACCACCGGTTTGGAAAAAACCTCTGTTGAGAAGAATCCGGCAAGAAACTCAACGAGGTTTTTTTTTTAAAAACAGATTCACAAGATTTATAAATGATATCTATATACTTATACATTACAAGTATTTAACACAATTTTATTTTTAACACAGTAGGTTCGCTATTTGAAGGGATTGCTAATGCGGATCGGAATTATTTCCAAATATCCCTGTCCATGATATAATCATTGACTTTATAATAAGCCTTAAATATTAACGTCCTTTTGACAGTAGATTTAAATTTTGTATCAGTTTCATGTGTATTCAGTTTCAGATGTGTTATTTTATCATACTATTAATATTATAAATGTGAAAGTTTGTGAGTGAGTGAGTGAGTGTATGTTTGTTACTTCTTCATGCTGAAACTGCTGGACGGAACAAACAGATTTACAAATATTCGCATCAGTCATCAGTGGGACTACTAATTAATCATTCCTGTATCAATTACAGGCACCGAAGCGTGGAGTGCTCCAGAAGTGATTCATGGTGGTCAGATCTCAACGAAGACAGATATTTGGGCACTAGGGCTTACCATCTGGGAGATGATGGCCCTCATGCCTCCACACTCCCTCGATGAGACCATGGACAGTATGGAGATGAATGACTCTGTTGAAAGTGGAGAAGATTGGTTCTGTGAGAAATATGGTAAGTAGCTAGCAAACTTATGACTCCACCTGGCCAAGTATTTCTGAATTTTAAGCTTTTTTCTTCCTCAGCACCTTTTGGTCTGTAAAAGGATGTATCTTATGTAATATTAGTGTCACGAAGTTTAACGCAGCTCTTTTGTGTTCAACATTAATGAAATCTAAATCGAAAATACAATTTGAAATATAGATGCACAGAAAAACCAGGAAAATAAGACCAGCGCTGGGAATCGAACCCACGTTCTTGGCATTCCGTACCGCGTACCGCGTGCTATACCGCTGCACCACCGCTAGACAAAGGCACAGACACGAATTTCTCCTATACACCACATATCTCAGCTTGTTTGTTTCTTATCTAGCCACTTAAGCAGCGACACTAGCGACATCTATGCCGTAGCCCTCATCGAGAAACTCTTTCGGCACTCCATCGGAACTAACCGCTCACCCGGACGAGAGATATCATTATTAAGCAATCAAATTAAGATTGTTTTTTGAAGGGTTTTTGGAATCTTTTTGTATTTAACTACAAAAAAAAAGATTCCAAAACCAATCTTAATTAATGAAATCCACAGTATATTTTTTGAAAATCCCTAAATTTTAATTCAACTGCAGGATTTAAGCGAAGCCGCGGTAAAGTCTAGTGAAAAATAAACGAACGTAAGTATTATAGAGTCTCAAGACAGAAACAATTGAACACGCCTTTTTTCTCTAGTGGGGCGGGATATTTAGCACGAAACAATACATTAACAATTCATTAACTGGACAAGGCGGCTTCCAACCGTCGTAACTTTGACGTAAGTTACATAATTTTGTATTAATAATGTATGTATTAGAACTGCGGTTTCGTGACTTTCTATTTGCTTGTAGGTAATAGTTGTTTCTCTCCTTTTAATACATGTTTTATTCTTAGATCAGCTGAATCACAACACGATCCTTTTATTGGTTTATGTTAACTTCGACAGACAGATGTTTGTTGATAGAAAAAATGTGCCAAATTGCCAACTGTTTAGCAAAATCATTTTTTTTTGTCTTGGAGTATTTAAACTGTACTTGACCCGTTGAAAATTATTCTTTCTCTGTCTAATCTTGAATGTGAATCCGTTGTAACTCTGTTAAACATAGCCCAAAAATGTTTCTTTTTTCTTGCACACATAAGTCGAGCTTTGATAAACCTAACCAACTTAAAAAAAGTTGAAATACCCCCGAAATGGCGCCAAAATGGCTGAACCAAATTTTATCAAATATCGTAAAAACGTCTAATTTATATTCATCACCTCTCTTTTTTTCGTTTGGTGGTTAAAAAGTAAGAAAGTCAAATGTAAGAAATAGTATTCTTTGACAGTGAGCTAGCAAGTGGCGATTTAGGTATTCATTATGGCTTTCTAAGGTAGGCCTTTGTACAGTAGTGGACATCTTCCGACTCATGATAATGGTGGTACTCTCCCTCTCACTCTCGTATGAAATAATAAGATGTATTTTTATAAAGTTATCTTTTCTTATTTCCAGGCACTAGGCCGCCTGTCCCAGTAAACATCACTGTAGAAAAGTTTGCGGAACCCCTGGCTATATTCCAGTGCTGTACGGAGACCCTGCCTGCCATGAGACCCAGTGCAAGACACCTCGCCATCGCCGCTGCTGACATGATGACGAAACATTAAGGTTTACACAGATACACCCAGTGTCTCTAGCCCTTGACCAAGGAAGAGCGGAATAGGGATGATGACGCCGTTAAAAATTATTTGAAGGCACAACTCCAGTAAAAAAACGCTTTATTTTAGCCCTGAAAACCAGATTAATTTTCGATTTACTGTAAAATTAGATTGTTTGTTGCTTTAAAACAAACAACTAGTTAGTTGATTGAGTTGCCGGATAGTGACGTCATAATTCGCTATTGCCTTTGAAACTCTATGGGAGAATTGTGATTTGACAGCTCATAAAAAGTACGTCAGTTGATTGGTGGTGTCAACATCCCTATTGTCTATACCGTTTTCGGTCTCTAATGGTGTCATCTAATTTTGTTTTGCACTTTAAACTGGAAAATGATGCTTGCTATCTGTCACCTAAAGGGACCGCTCCTCTTGTCCTTTACAAGCCCAGCGCTGGACACACCTTTATAGGATTAGTAGACATTTTCTTTATTTATGTAAGTATATCTTTATTGTTTAACAAACAGAGTTTAAAGAGGATTTTTTAAATATATTTAAAAAAGTATGAGGATATGACCGTTTTAAAAATTTGGCTTTATACCACAACACAATAAGGCAATTCCACTTATTTTTTATGTAAATCAACTGAAGTTAATGACCAAATTAAAGTAAGACATTAAATAACTAGTAATAGTAAACGGCAGTAAATAAAATGAAAACCAATATTAATTTGGAAAACAACTATATTTCCTTAACATAAATAAAAATTCAACAACTATTCAACCTTACTTATCTATACATTCAGTCCAATTTAGATAAACACTGAGTAAAAGCTTCGATTTTATGACAGCAGTAAGAATGAGGGTATTTGTGATGGCAACTTTTGTACAGAACCGGATTTAGAGGCCTTGGGGAAACATGAGATTTTTATATTTTACTGATTGTCTGATTGAAGTGAACAAATTTGTTTACTAGTAATCACTAGTAATCACTCGTCAAAATTTCAAAATAAAAACCGAAGTCGCTCTTGTGGGGGCCCCTCTTTTGTGGAGGCTCAAAGGGCTGTAAACTGGGATGCCCTCCCCTCCCCTAAATCCGGCCCTGCTTTTACATTTGCGTCACATCTGTGATTGGTTAAATATAAACGAGCCAATCGCAAGCGAGATCGAACGCACGTGTGTATCGTGATACTATAGTAGAATTCAATGGAATCAAGCAATCTGGTAAACAAATGTGGTGAGTGACATTGTCACTTGACTGACGACTAGCTGACTGACTGATTGACGTTGGCTCTAGTGATGTGAATGCTCTTTAAGATACTTCAATCAGCAGTAAATAATTATTTTGAATTTATTATTTGCATTTTTATAGTTATGATAAAATAGTAGCTAAATAAAAATACAAGTTTATTTATTATAACCGCCTTATTTTTTTTTAATAAATAGCTTCTGTCCAATGGGGCAAAGAGTCAGAATGGCGGGGTGTGGCAGACTATTGAGCAGGATATTGTATCTGAGCCATCTGATGGCGTCCTTACGATACCATGTTCTTCTCGGCCATTCTACGTTGTGTTCGCCAGAAGATTGTCTTCACACAACACATATGAACATGGCGAGCTTGGCGTCATATGGACACCATTAGGCGGCTCAGATACAATATCCCCCCCGGCGAAGAGTTATTGGAGTAGACTGATTAACTTATATATTAAGAAGTGTTCTATCAGACATCATTTTTAATTTTCATTAAATTTTTATGTAATAATCGAGAAAAACTAACAAAAATGCAACGGTGACATCTCAGCAGGTATAAACGCTCTTAAGGCAGTCGGCTTTTGTTTTTTTTATATATGTTTCTGTGAAAATAATAGATTAAAAGTACTATATCCCATATATATTTAGAATGGCTAATTAATAATTCACTTACATTTTTTGGTGAATATTTTCCCCAAGTTTATGATGGAGTATTCTATAATTGAAAGCGTCAGTCAAAATATTTATTAATTTAGAAGAGGCATTTTTAAATTTACGTAAGACAGGGAAATGAGAGTAGACACAGTGAAGTAGTTAAAACTATTTTTTGGTCCAAAAATGAACTCCACAGTAAATATGATATTAGTAAATAGAAAAAAAATGTATGAAAAATAGAAATCTACATAATTTGGTCTATAATACCATTTTATCGTCCAACTAGTGTTTACCCGCGGCTTCGGACACGTAAATTATTAGGTCCAGCAGCTGAATTGAAATTCCGGGATTAAAAAAAAATCCCGATGGAATTCCCGAAAATTCAATCAATCATGGTCAAAGAGCGTAGCCGTGTTTGCATGGAAAAGCGGCCCTTTCACCAAATGTTCACTGTAATTTTTTTGATAAGAGCCCTCATGACCAGTATTATTTACTGTAAGTTTCAGCTTCCTATCTTTGTTATTTTCTGAGATATGATTTTTTTTAACTTTTCATAAAAATGTTTTTTTATGCGAGCTACGTAATCTTTTAGTACAGTAATTTGTGTATAGAGACTCACATATTAATTAAATAATATTTTATTTTTCCAAAAAAAAAACTTTGACAAATGTAGGAAATAAAACTTCAGTATTTTTTTCTTGCTTTCTAGAAGAGCGACACCAACAGTTTTTTGTTAGGTAATTGCTTATCTAGAGGCCTACAATATATATATTTTTCAAAATAATCCAGTTGGTACTTCATACTAGAAAATGGAAAAATAAAGGATAATAATGGTGTCCCCATACAAGTAGATTAGGATTAGTCGCAAAAGAGATTATACACATTGCAACCTCTTTATTATTAACTGCCAGTACCTATAACGTTACCCAATTTGCAGAGCCAGCCATAATTATGGGTAGGTAAGGTTGGTTCAATCAAATAATTAATTTTGTAGGTACAGCACTAAATTTCCAGAGACTAGACAGACTTCGGTGAGGAAAAAATTATCATGTCAATTTGACAAAATAACGAATTTTCGTCTTCCAAATAATTCTATAAAATAAACATATTTACACAATTATTTACTGATACAATGATTGTTAAAAACAGTGGTGGGTTCATTGAGATGCGAATATGATCAGGATTGGCGTTCAAATGTAAGTAGCTACGGAGTAATCGTGAAACATTGCTTTGTTTACACGATTGCTTAATTCCATTGAATTCTACTTTAAGTCATCTAGCGACATTTCGCCGGTCGAGAAATAATCATTGTGTACAAAAATAACTGCAGACAATATTGCGTAGACGCAACTAAGTGAGCACTGTTTTCAAATGAGGGGCTGCGTCCTATTTTTTTAGGAAACCTTTTTAAAACTAATAAGAAATTAATCTATGTTTAAAGAATATAAATAAAATAAATAAATATCATGGGACAATGAACACCAATTGACCTAGTCCCAAACTAAGCAAAGCTGCATTTAAAAAATACTTACATATATACCCGAAAACAAACATTCGTATTATTCATACAGATATCTCGACCGGAGATCGAACCCAGAACTTCAAGCTTCGTTGTCAGGTTCTTTAACCACTTGTTCATCCGAATGTTAATATCTGATTTTTTAATTTAAGAGAAAAAAATGGCAACAGGGCGAAGCCGCAATAGCTACTTGCAAGTAAAATTAGCTGTTACTTGTAACAGACAATGTACCAAGAAAACTTATCATAAATTGAAAAAAAAAAACATATATTTTTATCCGAATTATTATTGTAAAATAAGATTCGTGCTCATCCACTTATTTAAATAGATTAAATACAATACAACACTTAATTACATTGAGCGATTAAAATACGCAATTTAAAACTATTTACATGTAGTCCAATCAATAAAGATTTTTCTGCAGGGACCCTCTTAATAAATTCGTGCGTAAAAGTTAGTAGCATGATAATAGCCCCTTGACAAACCCTCCGCCCTCCACCTCATGATAGCTTACCTGGGCCAATCAACTATTTTACCGACACTTTGGGCGTCTCCTGCGTTACCAAAAAAATCGTACTTCCAACAAGATATTTCACGGTTTAATAAGTTGAACTTCGTAGGATTGCATGTATTAATTAATGTACACCATCTGTTAAATTAAAAAAAAACATGTTTACTTACTAAACTTTGCAATTGTTTGAAAAATGTCGCGGACATAAATGTCGGTAAAAAAGTTGATTGGCCCACCTGACAATGTAGAAACAATGCAACAAAATTTCTTGCTTCTTGAAAATTGTACTTGTTTTAATTTTATTTGTAATCCATATTCTATAATAGAGAATCGAGAATGTAATATAACAACCACAAAATAAATATATACATTTTTTTGCTTTGATTTGCTTCTTTATTGACTGGACTATCTACTTAATTACAATTTTAATCTGTAAAATATAATGAATGAAAAAAGAGTAAAGTAATTACATGAGTGTGATAAAAATAATATTTTAGTTATTTCATAAGTATATTATCGTAGTAATGCATAGCTATAATTTGATAACATAATATACTTTATGACAAAATAGTTGCATTGATTGCACTGCATATAGTTGGATGAATTGACTAGTAAATGAAATGTACTTTTAATGTATTTTCAATCTTAGGGACTGAATACAGCACCGAAAAACAAAACAATACATAACAATGCAAATTATAGAAATATAAGATCTTATACAGATTCTTTGTTGTTTGAAAGAAAAACTTAAATCTAAAAAAATTTTTCTTAAAGATAGCTTAGTATATTTAGCAGATTTTATACGAAAAATTATATTTTTTTTAATAAAGCCCTGATTATGCTAGTGGAGATGGAAAGCAATACAATTTTATTTTTTGACTGTAAAATGGATAATAACATACGATAATGTTAATTGACATGCAATAAGCTCATAATTATAATTCTTGTGAGCTAGTGCTTAACAAAACGAATATATAAATAAAAAATAATTTCTTAACTGGATAAGAAACGTATCCATATTTCTTTTGATATTGTTGAGCGTTTTAGCACATGATTTTCTCCTTGAACTTTTAACCGTCGAAAAGAGCATTCCGTTTTCCATACGTATACATTATATGGACAGTTGGACATATCACAAAATCTAAAAGGTGTTAATAAAATAATGTCATTTCAATATAAACTGGCAACACCATATTATTATACAAAGATTGTCGCAAATTTTGTAATCTTGGTGGAAGTTCTTAAATATGCTTTTTTTGAGATGGTTAAAAACTAATAATTTTGCTCTACCTATGCTATATCCTCCTGAGTCCTAACTTTTTTAAAAGATGTATTCAAGACCTGATACCTATACTGATTTTTGATACCTACGTCATCGGCTGTTATTTTGGATACTAGCCTTAAAATTCTTTATTAATTGCAGTTTGTGCTTTATAAAGTATATTCGGCCGGTATTTTTAGCATTAATTTGTTCTTTATAAAGTTAGGGAGGACTCACGAGGACATGCAACGAGGTTTTCTTATGTAGACCGATGGTGTAGTGAACCATTACACCGTATGATACCGTGACCGTAATAGGAACGTGTCAGGCAAAAATATATTCTTTGTATCGAAAACTATGAGACTATGCCCACCAGCACGTTCCGTAACCTACCGTCGCCGTCGCTACTACGGGGCTAATGCGTCCATTCCAATTATCATAAGAAAAACATCCTTTAGAACTACTCATGCCATTTTTTTTAAGGCTTTAGCACTAAAAGTACAAAGAATGATCACTAGATGTCATGGCCGAGCTCATTTTTTTTTAAAGTAATCCGCCAACGAGGTCAATTAGACGCTATACTATTTTTGTTCAACTAATTACCCTAAACTAAGGCTAGAATTTAGCGTACAACTTAATAATTTACTTTATCATGTGAGCTTTTATAAAATTATCTCGATTAAAATCATTCCGAATAATCCGATCACATAATACTAGTAAAAGACGCTTTCACCCCACCTGGGGTTGTAGCGTCCAAAAGTCCCAGCTTTTACAGAAACGTAATTTATACGTAGAAGTTATTAAAAATGCCATGAAATGGCACTAAAATATGAAATTAGATCAAATACGCTAGCTTGTATCATAAGTTATAGCTTTTAATGATACATCATGTGTTTGTTATAATCTGATAAATATGCTGTTTAAAGTATTGTGGCGCATTAGCCCCGGTCGACCTTATACGCTTGACATTCCGTTCCTGACACGATCCTATTACGGTCATGGCATAATACGGCGTAGAGAACTTAAGATGCAGATTTTTTTGTAACAGATTATACAGTGTATTTATATTATAGGTAATAACAGATCTAATTATGTATGTGAGGTATGCATAAGGCTGGCGTAAAGCTTCACGATATGACTAAAGCTATGGCTAAGTGTCCATGTATAGATATACAAAATAGTTATATTTTGTAATTATGCGATAGGAATATAATAATATGAGATATTATAACAGATCCATTCGTTTTTGTCGACCCTTTCGAGTAATGGAAAGGTTAACACAATACACCTTCGTCTTACTTACTATAAGTATAGTCGCGATCGTTCCCAATGCAATTGTAATATTTAAAAACCTGCCAAGAGCGTGTCGGACACGCCCGAAATAGGGTTCCATAGCCATTACGAAAAAATTAAGTAATATTTTTCTAAGGATTTCGTATTTTGCACGGAATATTCCAAGTTTAGGTGCATTTTATACCTTAGGCTGCTATTTACTTTTAAACTACTAATAATTCTCAATAAAACTTAACCGTTATACTTTTCCTTGTAAGTTTGAGTTTAAAATTTTTCCACCCATAAGTTTAAATTTTAGAGGGGACACCCGATTTTAATGAAAATTTTCTCTTTAAAGTTGAATATTTTGCAAACTTATCGCTAAATAGAAAAATCGTTTTAGCAACCCCCTAATGGTTTTACAAGACCTATCCAACGATACCTCACACTACAAGGTTGGATGAGAAAAAAAAAATCACCCCCTTTACGTCTATGGGAGGTACTGTAAAAATGTTTTTTTATTTTATTTTTATTGTAACATTTTGTCAGCGTAGTTTACATATATATTCGTGCAAAATTACAGTTTTCTAGCATTGATAGTCCCTCTGAGCAAAGGCGCGGGCGGACCGACGGGCAGACAGACATGGCGAAACTATAAGGATTCCGTTTTTGCTATTTTGGCTACGGAACCCTAAAAATAAACAATATTATGTTCGGTTTTTCTGCTCGGCGAATATTACGATTGTATTGGGAAACAATCCGACTAGTGTACTTTTATTCCGCTTTCCAGCCACAGCGTGTCAGCAACCCAAGAAACGCGATTATATCGACCGCGTACTTTCTCAACCTCTTATATAGCCACATCATTGCTTTATAATCATCTTTATGTCAAGTACGATAGTGTTGATTTGTTGTATACAATTCGGATAGATACGAGGTTGAGAAAGTAAACGGTCGGTCTCACTCTTACGCATAACCGTGTCCCTTTCGCCGACACGTTAAGCGGGCATTGCAATCCTTAAACACAGTGATTCACCCACTTCGCTACAACCCCTGTTCCAGTCGTTTAAGGTACGCGACCACGTCGTTTTTCCTCGCTGCGTGCGCAGCGAGCGCTGGCGTTAAACCGCTCACGTTGCGTAGACGCAAGTCGCTGCGGCGCGCGAGTAGCTTCACACAAGGCAGTTGACCAAACATGGCGGCGCCGTGTAGTGCTGATTGACCATTCTGGAAATGTGAAAGAAGTTTTGATAGATTCATTAAAAACGAAAAAGAAATGGTTACGCTAGATGGGAGTCAAACCCACATCTCCAGGCCATATCAAACATTAGTGTCCTCACTGAAAATCAGCGCCACGGCTTGCCGTGGCATTATGCTGTGGGGACCTATTTAGCGTCATGTATGTCTTTATTTGTTCTATGTTTATTTCTATATTTGATTTATGGCGTAAAATAAATGTTTTTTCTTTCTTTCTTTTTAGTGCTACTATATCATGGAATACTGACCAAACCTCGAAAATTAAGTCTTAAAATTCAATGCAATTTGTGCTTTATAAAGTACATTCGGCCGGTATTCTTTGTGTTTTGTTCTTTATAAAGTTTTGCAGGTGGTAGGACCTTGTGCAAGGTCCGCCCGGATTGCTCCCACCATCTTGCTCGCTAATCCTGCCGTGAATCAGCGTGCTTGCACTGTTGTGTTTCGGCGTGGAGAGTTAGACAGCCAGTAAAATTACTGGCACTTGAGGTATCCCATCTTAGGCCTCTGGGTTGGCAACGCATCTTCAATACCCCTGGTGGTGGTGATCTCTTACCATCAGGAGACTCACTTGCTCGTTTGCCATCCAGTCGAATAAAAAAAATACGCCAATAGTGGCGTATTGTGGTGCCATCTATCGCAAAAATCCTAATTTACGACTCTTACCTTGATTATCAGTTCTAGTCTTCTAATATTAATTTTATTGTTTTTATTAACATTCTGCTGGTTTGATTTGCGAAATCTAAAATCATTTAAAAACGAAAAAATGTCACATCACAAGCAATATGTAATGAGTCAGGAATCGAAACAAATCACCAACGGAATTAACTTTAGCCCTGACCTTAATTGTAACGCCATCTATTAGTAAGGTAAGACATCAAGTGACGTACATGGCATGACAATGACAAACTTGTGTGATTACTATCATTACTCAAAGATGGCGTTAGTTGTTCTTGTCTGTGAAGACACGCACTCTTAATATTTTCATCGTTAGATTAGTAAACAAAATCATTTAAATAACGTGATTAGGATCTATAACAGTTAATCGTCGTTTCTGAGTCTGACAGTTAAATGACTTACAGGCAGCAACCCAAGGTTCGGTCTGTACTTGAGCAGTTCAACCACAACAGCTGCATGACCTTTGTGGGCTGCTTTGAAGAGAGGCGTCGCTCCGTCCTAGAAACAAAAGATAGTCAATCAACCAATCATGTATTTGGTAAAGAGCAGCGAATCCAGCCAGGGAGTGGGGGAGGGTCATATTGTCGAATTGTAACCTAAAATTATAAACAAAAGATATTAATTTTACTAAAATTAATCAGTAGAAAAACATCCACTGTCTTGACAGGGATATTTGGAAATAATTTCGATTAGCGATCCCTTCAAATAGTGAACCTACTGTGTTAAAAATAAAATTGTGTTAAATACTTGTATTGTATAGTATATATATATCATTTATAAATATTGTGAATCTGTTTTTAAAAAAAAATACCTCGTTGAGTTTCTTGCCGGATTCTTCTCAACAGAGGTTTTTTCCGAACCGGTGGTAGATTTTTTGACGTTCATAAGTGCTTATCATAGCCTAAATTGAATAAAGAGATTTTGACTTTGACATGAACCTGACATGATGATGAAGATGAATCAACTACAGCCTCTTCAGTCAGCAGAGAACGAGCTACATTACATGGTAGTGAGTCTTTGCAATTCGCTGCATCATAATCATGTCAGCCGAAAGACGTCCACTGCTGGACATACTCTCCACTCAACCCGGTTTTGTGCTTTCTGCATCCACCGCGATCTTAACCAAATCGTCGCTCCATCTTGTCGGAGACCTACCGACAGCTCGTCTCCCGGTCCGCGGACGCCATTCGAGAACCTTCTGACCCCAACCACTGCAACCATGGCACTGCAAATATAAGGCAGTACTAACCTGTCGAACTTGATCCACCCTGGCTCCCCCAGCCAGCAGAGTTCTGGCGACGTGGTCGTGTCCACACTGTGCGGCGATCCACAGGGGTGTGGCGCGGTCGGCCCGCGCTGCGTCCACACTGGCGCCAGCAGTAAGAAGTGCGCGACACACTTCTTCGTGGCCGTTTTGTGCGGCGATGAAGAGAGGGGTGGCTTTGTCCTGGAAGCAAATTGTGAAAAGAGAATGGGTAGCAGCGGGATTTTTTCTGTACTTTGAATTTTTGCGTGATTGGCTGTAGACATTATCGCCGTCAGCAGCCTATCATTAGCAGTGGCGTGCAGTGAGGGTAGGGACTAGGGAGTGCCACTAGCTGTACCTGCACCCACCAGCCAGCACCAGCAGCAGGGTAAGCATTACTTGTGTTGCCTACCCTCACGGCAGCGCTAGTATTGCCTACCCTCATGGCAGCGGTAGAGTTGCCTACCCTCATGGCAACACAAGTATTTAATGCCTTCTACTATGGCAACACTAGTCTTGCCTACCATCATGCCAGTGATAGTGTTGTCTACCCTCACGGCAGCGCTAGTGTTGCCTACACCCTCATGGCAACACGAGTAATTCATGTTGCTGGTGCGTGCCGGTGCAGCTACTGACGCTGCTTACCCAAGCTTCAAGCCACGGATCCTGGAGGAAACCTAGCAAAGCCTCTCTATCCAACTTCCCGGGGCGACCTCGGTGACACACAGTGGATTGCACAAGATCGGTAAGTAAATAATATGGTGTGAACTACCTTCATAGCAGAATTGACGTTGGCACCTCTTCGTATAAGCTCTTCTACGACGGGTAGGTGGCCGCATTGGCACGCCACGAACAGAGGTGTTCCACCATCCTGAAGTAAAACCGAAATTTTCATAAATCATTTGGACATGAGAATTCATAATCTAATGAATGAGACTAGACTTCATGTCTTTGATTCGAATGTCATTGAGGCTGACAGGCAAAATATCGCTAGATGGCGTTAGTGTCGTAAAGTCCATTTTTGCCTTGCTTGCTATTGGTTAATTTACTTATGCTTGGTTTTGATAGGTATATAACTAAATGTAAACAAAATGACGTCAATTTGATGTCTTAAATATTGAAATTCCCCCATTAAACTATCTAAACATTAACATTTCTGTATCCATATACATACACTAATCTAGTTTGTATTACAATGATAGATGAGTAAAATGTTGCAAACTCTAAAACTGTAAATATTTCAGAATTTATTTCAGGGCCATCGTGTGGAACCCTTTAGGTTAGGTTAGTTTTATAAAAATCCTGAAATATTTACAGTTTCAGAAATATCAAACAGTTGGGAAATGAAAAGTTGCGAAATGAAACAGCTTGCCAAGCGTTATTCGCCGAAACATTAGTAAACCTGTTTAGATACGTACCGTGCTGGGTGCTTCTATGTTGGCTCCGGCTTCCAATAGCAGTATCGCTATGTCGAGAAAACCGCCTTGCGCCGCGAAAAACAACGCACTCGTTCCTGTCTGACATAAATCCACTACTTAACGACGCACATCTAATGGAAATAAACGATATCTTTGCTAAACATAATAATTATCTTTAGGTACACTTTAGAACCTTGTTACTGTATGACCTCTGACAATTTTTATACTAAAGTTCAATCACGAAGTGACAGCGCCAGAGTATTTATTTAAATAAATATCACGGGGACGGGGCACTTGATAAGTACCAATCGACCATACCCCTAAGTACTCATCATCATCATGTCAGCCGAAAGACGTCCACTGCTGGAAATAGGCCTCCCCCAAGGCTCTCCACTCAGACCGGTCTTGTGCTTTTCGCATCCACCGCGATCCCGCGATCTTAACCAGGTCGTCGCTCCATCTTGTTGGAGGCCTACCGACAGCCCGTCTCCCGGTCTGCGGACGCCATTCGAGAACCTTTTGACCCCATCGACCATCAGTCCTGCGAGCAATGTGCCCCGCCCACTGCCACTTCAGTTTCGCAATTCTTTTCAATCATTAGGTCCAGCAGCTGAATTGAAATTCCGGGATTTTTAAAAGTTTCATGACTCAAGCTCAGCGGTTATTAGTTCGGGATATCCTTATCCCGTGGGAACATCGGGATAAAAAGTAGCCTATGTGTTATTCCAGACGTCCAGCTGCCTACATACCAAATTTCGTGACTCTAAGCCCAGCGGTTGGTATTTAGAGATTGTATCCCTATCCTGTGGGAATATCGGGATAAAAAGTATCCTATGTTTTAACCCAGGTTATAAACTAACTACTTGCCAAATTTAATCCAAATCTGTCCAGCCGTTTCAGCGTGAAGAAGTAACAAACATACTCGCTCACTCACAAACTTTCACATTTCGTCGTTGCTACTGCAATACCGCGTAGGGGAGAGGGGCCCAAAGTGAGCACCTTTAGAGGAACTAAGAAAAAAGTATGAAGAAAATATCAGTATCACTTAACTTTAAATGCTATTTAAAGCTGAAGTTATCGTAGTTTAATTCTACATACTTCAATATTCTGCAAAGTTTAGAAAAACTAATAAAAATAACAAATTACGAAAACTTTACTTTTGCTCGCTTTGCCCGAGGCGGAGCCCAAAGCGGGCACCGCTTTTGGGCAATGCGAGCACCCTTCATGAATGCAATAACTAAAATATTTATTTGGAGATAAGGATAAAAACTACGTCGATCACATCAATAAAACTCCAGTGATTAGATGTAGACTTTAATCAGAGTCAAAACATAACAAATTTAACAAAAAATGGTAGCCATTGCTTTTGACATTGACTCTTCATCTCTAGCACCTTGTTCAGTTTTTCTTTTATAATTATTGATCATCTAAAACAAATAAAGTAATGAAAAAACGCAAATTAAGCGTTTTATAAACACAAAAATAAATAAATCGCTTTAATATGCCTAACGGGCTAAGTAGGCACATGCTCACTTTGCCCTGCCCGCTTTGCCTTTTCGACCAAATCCACATTGTACTCGAGCCTATCTTCAAATATTTCGCGCACATTCAAGAACATTTTACCAAAACAAAGCTAAATAACTGTCAATACATATTACAATTAACGTTTTTCAACAACGTCCTCACAAATCCGCAAAACACTCGATACATACCTTGTATTTTTCATATCTGGACTGATCAAATCGTAATTTTTGTCACTACACGCGCACGGTCGCTAACAGCGGCGGTGGGCGCCTGCGGCAGGTGGAGCGGGGCGGGGTGGATATCGCCACGCAGTCACGCCGCCATTGTCCTTATATTTTCAAAATGAGCGCCAATGCTCGCTTTGGGCACTATGCTCGCTTTGGGCCCCCCTCCCCTACCTAGCTTTTTCCATATAGGTACAATTTTCATTGTCTGAACAGTAAGTACAATATTGGTACTGTTCTGACAGTCAAAATTTTATACCTTATGGAAAAAGCTAGTTACGCGGTATTGCAGTAGCAACGACGATTTATAATATTATTAGGATACTGATGAGAGTCATACCGTTCGGCTGCAAGCAGGATCAGCGCCCTGCGCCAGAAGCTCCCTGACGCACTCAGTGTGGCCCATCGCCGCCGACAGGATCAGCGGAGTCGTTCCATCCTGAAACGAGAAGAGCATGATAAATAGGTGCAGTTTTAAATCGAGTACTGCATTTTCGCAACGTAACGTTTGGCGATCTGTTTCATTTCGCAACTTTTCATTTCGCAAACTCTAAAACTGTAAATATTTCAGGGTCATCGTGTAGAACCCTTTAGGTTAGGTTAGTTTTATAAAAATCCTGAAATACTCACTGTCTCAGAAATATTAAACGGTTGGTAAATGAATAGTTGCAGGTGGTAGGACCTTGTGCAAGGTTCGCTCGGATTGCTACCACCATCTTGCTCGCTAATCCGGCCGTGAAGCAGCAGTGTTTATGGCCTATTGACAAATCCAGGACTGCTTTAGCTACTAGGTAATTATAGCCTACGGTAGTATACCGAGTTGGAACTAAGAACTAGATCTTCTTAATTTATTTTAATTATGTTTCTTCTAATCCGAAGGTAAGATATAATTGTATCATACTATCAAGTCAAGTTACATAAAAGAGGTACTTGTTGTTCTAGATACCTACAACCCTGCCCGTACACTGTAATTTTTTTTTTTAGGTATAGTTGTATTTCTTTACGTTTTTTTTTGCTAGCTTTAACAGTTAACCCCCGACGCAAAACGAGGGGTGTTATAAGTTTGACCGCTATGTGTGTCTGACCGTACCTCTTAAACGGGTGGACTAATTCGAATGCGGTTTTTTAAATTTAAAAGCAGGTTTTCTGGCGATGGTTCTTTGACATGTTTTATCAAAATCGGTTCAGTCATTTTTGAGATATTGAACATTGAAGTGACAAAGTTGGGGGTTTTCCAATTTTTTGTTGGCTGGGTTATTACAGTTCTGAAAAAAAAAAGCCAATTTTCTTGTTGGCCAATATTGTCTTTCCGAAAGCGCTGGTAATATGAAAAAGAGACATGCAAAACAGCCCTTTGCTGCCTATTTCCAGAACATGTTTTGAAATCGCTTACTATAAACGAAGCTTTCTACAATTCCTTCTAAGAAACCGCCTCCACTTTAAAAATACTTTCCGCTTCAATTACCCATTCAATCAAACTTATTTCTAACCCGGAAAAACTGGCAAAAATACATAATTTATCGGTAAAGCTAGCTATAAATCACTTGTTAATAGCTAGATTAATCTCCACCGCTTCCAATGCGCGTGCGCCTATAAGCAATTAAAAAGGCTGCAACGCTCTACTTGGCCCGCACAACGTCAAATGAAGTACAGTAGGTCCATTTATAGTACACAGATTTGGTTTTAATTAAGCACGCTCAGTTGGTTAACAATTAAATTCGGTCTGTTTGTACCCCTTTGTGCATGATTTTGTGTTCGAAAAGGATGCTTAATCGTTTTTTGATATTTTACGTGAAAACGGTAGATTAAAAGTATTATAACCCACATATTCGAAAAATATAACTTCAGGCAGTCGGATACAAAGGACCTCACGCTACTAGCGCCAACTAACCTGACACAGAATCTCTCGTTGAGCTTTTTTTTTTTACATAAAACTGACCGTAATTGAAGGGTCCACGGCAAGAACATGTCTAGTCACCTAAGCAACTTTTTGAGTTATAGCGGTTTGAAAGTTAGTCATCACGAACAATTACTATGGTTACCATTTCTTTAAAAGTTAAAAAAATACAATTTATAATGTTTTCAGATTATTTAATTCAATGGTTAGTCATAGTACTTTGCGAGCTCTACATTTTGAGATTAAAATCTCAATTTTAAAAAAAGGTGACTAGACATGTTCTTTCCGTGGACCCTTCAATTGACCATGTAAAGTGCAGATGAGGCCAAAGCTACATGTATAGGTCAGAAGTCATTTTGTTTTTTTTTTTACTTGTGTGCTTTATGCTTAGGTTTACGGAGCGCAGTACTCCGCCTCGCGCTTTATCGGTGTTATTAACTCCGTGGCTACTGGTGCATGAGTGTATAAAATAAATCCGTTCGTCGCATTTGAAGCGTGACTTTATACGTGTTAAATGGTCACGTGACAGGTGACGTTCTGTTATTTAATTGCATACAATGACTTAATTAGTTTGAGTATTTTGACGTGATCATACACTATTAATTACGCTGTCGCTCATATTTCAGTCTTTATTCTCGATTAAGTTATCATCCATCCGTCTTTCACTCCGTAATAGAGCGACGGATCGACGTAATTTTTGGCATAGACATAGTTTATGGTTCCGGGAGTGACATAGGCTACTTTTTATCCCGGAAAAATGCACAGTTCCCCAGGGAACAGCGCGCGATAACCGAATACCACGCGGGCGGAGCCGCGGGCAAAAGCTAGTAAAGAATACTGGGTACAGTGCAAACATTCTGACATGCGTTACCGTCCCTGGAAATAGAGTAGCAGATTTAAATGGAATTTAAAACAAATAGTTTGAGTCCCGGGGAAGGATATAAGATAGTTTTTATCCCGGAAAATTTCATGCTTCCTAGCGCGATAAACGAATTTTAATCGGACGAAGTCGCGGCCTACGGGTAGTGCTAAAATAAACCAACTATGCATGTCAAAGAAACCATCATTCAAGATCCCACGAGAAATCAGAAACGCTGATATTAAAAGATTCTAATCATAAATTAAAATTTAGTTCCACCATTGTGTTTGCGAACTAATCCAAACATTGCGTAAGCCATCTAATTCAAGTAACAGTTACGAAATATATTACGTGTTGGTGATGGGAACATAGTACATCATAAGTCCAAGCTGCGATTACCACCTTAATGTGAAAAATGAAAGTTACTAGCGAGGAGCGGTTTCGATTTTACAAACGTTTTTTTATCAAACTTTAAACCTAAAATTGCTAAAAGTGGCTCCGAAGCGGTAACGTTTCGAGTGCTCAGTACCTACCACTACCTACCATGAGTTTACAGTGATCGTACTCGATAGCGACAGCGTAAATTATTTGTATGGAGAATTGTACAGCGCCTCTACATATAATTTACGCCGTCGCTATCAAGTGCGGTCACTGTAAACTCATAGTAGTAGTACTGCCTACCCCATGACTACAGGCGGGAATACAGGCGTGATGTTTGTATGACTGTATGTTTGTGTGTGTTATTTAACTTGCTTTGTTTGTTTGTTTATGTCAATTAGTACGGGATTTGGTTGCACGACATACGAGTAGGGACCCCTAAACCTTAAACTAACGTGAAATAAACCAAGCTGTTTTAGTTCCATTGGCCGTGTTGATAGGTCATCATCCCAAACTATATAAGTCCCACTGCTAGGCACAGGCTTCCACTCAGAATGAGAGGGCTTGGGCCGTAGTTCCTACGTGGGGACAGTGCGGATTAGGAACTTCATGCTCACCATTGAATTACTTCGCAAGTTTGTGCAGGTTTCCTCGCTATATTGTTATCTAAACCGTAAAGCTCGAGATTCTAAGACAAAATACCACGCACAGGACTTATCACTTAGCACACACACACGAGTGATATTTACGTAGTCGTTTCGGCAACATTACGAGTACACTGGTATTTTGACTAGGAGTGAAAATCACGAAAGTTTAAGACGTTATACTCTAAGACAAATTCGATTAACTAGAGTTGCGAGCGATTTGAACCCACTCCTAACGCTTCCTTGTAACCATCACATTTTTGACGTTTGAACACAGCGTAAATTTTCCAATTAAAAAATACTTAATTAAAATTAAATCGCACTCGCTTATTACTTATACTTTAACCCCAACTTGACTAATGCTTAGTAAGTAGCTACAGCAGAACGAACAATAAAGAATTGACTGAAAGTGGGACAGAGGTTCAGCACAAAAGCTTGATACAACCAGGGCGGTGGTAGGTATATTGTTGACGTGAGTTATAGCTTTGGTGCAATATGCTAAACCGAACTAGGTAGAGAAGAGGTACAGCGTGTATTTTTTTATCATTTATCATTGTCTAAATACTGGTTCATTGTTTCGCAATTAACGTTTGTCAACCTGTTTCTTTTCGCAACTTTTCATTTCGCAATTGTTTGATATTTCTGAAACTGTTAATATTTCAGGATTTTTATTAAACTAAACTAACACAAAGGGCACGATGGCCCTGAAATATTTGTAGTTTTAGAGTTTGCGAAATGAAAAGTTGCGAAATTAAACAGGTTGCCAAAGGTTACTTGTGAAATTAACGGATACCCTATATCCTATATCCGAGAATGACATTTTTCGACATTAGTGCGTATACCCTTAATGACGAATGCCCTTAATGCTCTTAATATTATAAATGCGAAAGTTTGCTAGTCTGTTTGTTTGTTTGTCACTTCATCACGTCTAGACCGCTGAACCGATTTAGGTGAAATTTCGTATACTTACAGATAGTTTGAATCCCGGGGAAGTACCTACATAGGATAGTTTTTATCTCAGAAAATTACATAGTTTCCGCGGGATAAATAAATTCACGGGGCCTAGAAAATGGGACGGGCGGCTAGTTTCTTACAATATTATCCATATAGGTACTTATACTAATAACTAATACTAAAGGGAGACTTGCAATAATTACGGGGAAGGCGGCTCTGCAAGGCTACCACGAAATACGAAAATTGAAGTTCGTATCGTACCGTCCCGCCTGCGCTTATGTTATTTAATATGAGAGCGAGACGGACGGTAGGATACGAACTTCGATTTTCGAATTTCGTAGTAGCCCTGCTGGCCACTTACCCGATCCCTGGAGTCGATGTGGACCTTGCCAGTGTCCAATAACTGTCGTAGCCGCTCGCAGTCTCCTCGAAGAGCCGCTAGATGGAACTGCACGTCCGTGCGGGACTCTTTCTGTGGACAAACAAAAAGAACGATAAGCGTTAGGAGTGATTCCTTGACCTGTCTCGGGACCGGTGCCACCACTGCATCATGTATATATATAAGCTAAATCAGTAGGGAAGCTACGAAGAAATCGATAGAAACAAACACACTCACATAGACGCGCGCTCTACACGGCCTCTAAGATGGTCTCGCGACTGCAGTACCGCGAACCCTCTTAGAGGCCGTGTACGCCTTAGACGCACACATTGACGCATGTACAGACGTCGTCGTGCCTATGTAGATTCAAGAACGCGTATTTTGTACGGCGTGGCCGCCCTGTGCTAAAACCTAAATCTCAATGCTGGCTGTTCAATCCATTCTTTATTACCTTCAGGTCATTATTTTGATCGCGTCGAAACAGTTCCTGTAAACTTTCGTAACGATTAAGGTCAAGGTTAGGTCATTTCACGGTTGCCATGCCGCTCCAAATATTAAAACCGAAGTTTAACATTTGTGAGTTCTTGTGGCTTTGACTAAAGCTCTAATTTTTCATTTATATCATAATTTCCTGATGTTCCTTTAAAAATGTAATGTTTAGCTTTCATTGCTACCGAAATAGTTCAAAGTGAAGAAAATACCACCCCCAAAGTTTTTTAAATTATTATGTAAAGTAAACGTACGAGTGCTCGTCGCTGTCCCAATACTTGGAATCTTAAATCTTAAAAATGTCATTATCATTAGCAATGGTAGGAGAGCGGGGTGTCGTCTATTGGATATTAGCGCGTCGGGCACACGTACTTACGTTTACGTCTGTAGAATTGTAAGCACTTGTAACTTTTATGACATAAGGGTCTGGCGTCCAGTCCCCAGCCTCAACAAACCCGGTAGCGGCCACTTATGCCAGCCGCAAATCACCTCTCTCTTAATTTGCATCATAACATCTAAACATAGGACAGTATATTTACATGCTGATTTAAATAGCGTGTATCGCTTATCGCTATCGCATCTGGCGATAATAAACTGCAATTAGCCATGCGCGTGCGCCGCTCGCGTGATCTGCGCTAGAATTAATCTCGATTGTTTTATAGTTGCAAGCGGAATGAAGCGCAACGTTTGTTTACCGTTCAGAGAAGTACCTAACTCAAAATCATAAGGCATAAAGTACTTTTTTTTTCTGCCGCTTCGTAAAAAGTGCGGTAAATCCATACTTAATATGATAAATGCGAAAGTGTGTTTGTCCGTCTTTTACGCCGTAACGGAGCGAGAGCGAGAGCGACGGATCGTCGTGATTTTTGGCATACCTACTTAGAGATAGTTTATGGTCCCGAGAGTGACATAGGCTACTTTTTATCCCGGAAAAATGCACAGTTTCCGAGGGAACAGCGCACGATAACCGATAATTTCAATATTTCTAGAGTCAGCGTCGCGTTGGTCGCGTCAATGCAGCGTCAAACGGCCGAAACGTTCGGTGAAGTCATAACCCATTTGTGCAAATTGCTCTGATCGTGATATAATTGTGGAATAAATTTTCGTCAACAGTGTTTCTAGCTAGACAATAGGCTAGACGACTAAAAAAACTGTTTAGTCCGTCAGGTGGATAATTTAAAAATATTGTGCACATATTTTTTCTTTTGTTTGACAAACAAAAAATAACGAGGATACAGTGCTTAGAAGTTTCGAGTGACGTCACTATATAATACGATTTTTACCTTATAGTGACGTCACAAGCCCCCACTCCGTAAGTTTGATAATCTATACCTTTGTCGATTTTTAACCCTTTAATTCGCAGTGATGAGAATACTCAACATTGAAATCAAAAAAATATTATAGAGTATTGGTAACTAATTTATTGAATCAGGCGTTACTTTGCGGAGGTCCATATCAATGAACTAAAATAATTTCTTTGCTCACCCGCGACCTTAAGATAGCTAAGTCTATGCAAATTATGCGTGTTCATGCAGTTCCTCCACCTCCACACTGTACGAACACACACAAATTACACAAACCCATCTATCACCACCACCACAACTCACTGACGCGTTTCGAACTCAACCAGAGCTCATCCTCAGAGTGACACAACCGTACACCATGCTACCAGTTGTTAGACTAACAAACCACCACCACTGTTTTAATTTGTCAAGCAAAACAAAAAACTACCCGCAAAATATTAATAAATTTTAAATGTGATACAAAACTACCTTGATTTTTTAATGTTATTTATTTATTGTCAAGGCATGTTTTAATAACTACCGTTGCTAAAATTAGACCTAAGCCGTAGCAAGGGAGATGACACTAAATTTATTTGCTCATTAATAATAGACCCCATACTATTGTACCTAATTATCTCCATACATTCTAACACATCAAGACGAAACCCCTTGTCACAGTAATGTAACACTTCATACGAATCTGAATCCGATATTGAATGATTTAATTCCAACAGATGCTTGGCAAAATTAGATCTATCAGGATGCCCGTTCCTATATGCCGATACATGCTCCTTAAACCTAGTATTAAAACTATAAAAGAAAGTAGGAAGCAGCTTGATTTATTTGTGGATAATATCAATAACAAACATGTAAAAATAAAATTTAAAAAAGAAATAGAAGAAAATTTTTCGCTTAATTTTTTAGATTTAACAATTACGAGATCAAACAATAAACAACAATTTAAAATTTATCGTAAAACCACATACACAGATGCTGTGATACCAGCATCATCTAATCATCCGTGGCAGCATAAGTTAGCAGCCTTTCATTGTTATGTACATAGATTATTAACTGTACCTCTTTCTAGGGTAAATTATGATTCAGAGTTAAATACTATTTATCACATAGCAACGTCAAATGGCTATACGAAATCGATGGTAGATGGTTTGGTTAGGAGGAAGCAAGCACGGATAGTGAATAGCATGCTTTACGCCGGGTTGCCTCCTCAGTCTTCTAACAAATATAGGTGTAGTATTTCATATGTTGGTCGTTTGTCTGATAGAATTTATGACATTTTAAAATCTAACAATGTTAATGTAGCCTTTAAAACTAACAACTCTTTGTACTCTAAACTTTGTAACCACAAAGAGAAGATGGATAAAGGAACTAAATCGGGTGTATACAAACTCACTTGTAATGACTGCAGTAAAGTATATGTAGGTCAGACCGGGCGCAGTTTTAATACTAGGTTTAAGGAGCATGTATCGGCATATAGGAACGGGCATCCTGATAGATCTAATTTTGCCAAGCATCTGTTGGAATTAAATCATTCAATATCGGATTCAGATTCGTATGAAGTGTTACATTACTGTGACAAGGGGTTTCGTCTTGATGTGTTAGAATGTATGGAGATAATTAGGTACAATAGTATGGGGTCTATTATTAATGAGCAAATAAATTTAGTGTCATCTCCCTTGCTACGGCTTGGGTCTAATTTTAGCAACGGTAGTTATTAAAACATGCCTTGACAATAAATAAATAACATTAAAAAATCAAGGTAGTTTTGTATCACATTTAAAATTTATTAATATTTTGCGGGTAGTTTTTTGTTTTGCTTGACAAATTAAAACAGTGGTGGTGGTTTGTTAGTCTAACAACTGGTAGCATGGTGTACGGTTGTGTCACTCTGAGGATGAGCTCTGGTTGAGTTCGAAACGCGTCAGTGAGTTGTGGTGGTGGTGATAGATGGGTTTGTGTAATTTGTGTGTGTTCGTACAGTGTGGAGGTGGAGGAACTGCATGAACACGCATAATTTGCATAGACTTAGCTATCTTAAGGTCGCGGGTGAGCAAAGAAATTATTTTAGTTTATTGGTAACTAATTTTCAAAAGTTCATTTTTAAATCTGAGTCTTCATTTTATAATGCATCTTAGAACCTGGATTTAATGTTCTTGCGCATCAATTTTAAAAATTAGCGACAAAGTAACACCGATGCCGAAAAACATCGGCGGACCTCAAGTAAGAATTAATTATTTAAAAATATTTTACGGTGTTCAACTAACTTCACTTGTGCGTTAATATATATTTAAAGATATGTGCTTTGTTTATAAATATATTTCTAATAATTTAAAGCTTAAAATATCCTGCTATAAGACTTTAAATATGCATGTTGAGTATTTTCAACGTTGCGAGACTTCTACAGATCAACTACTCGATATGCATGTTGAGTATTCTCAACATCGTCCAACTATGACTAACAAATTTCTAGACATATATTTACATTATATTTATACTGCAAGTCATTTATTTACATTATTTTAAAATTTTTGTGTTTCTGGAAACATGCCATAATTTCTTGAGCCGTGTCATGGGAAATTTACCCATCCCAATGCACCTTTTAATCTGTCCTTCATTCCATTTTCACATATTTTCGACCCCAAATGTATACATTTGCCTGCAGTTCTTATGCCATGAATGGTCTGTGTATCAGAGAGGAGGCCGGCGTGATCTACCACCATCAACTTGGTCGTGCTACGGTTGATTGCAAGACCATGTTCTTCGTTCTCAGCTTCAAGTCTATGCACGAGTTCTTGCATGCCCGACACTGACGAGGTCAATAGCACAATGTCGTCAGCATATTGTTAATTTTCAACTAACACTTTGCTCCATCTTTGCAGGGTTTTAAAGATGTATTCTCCATATTTATTAAATAACATGGGTGACAGCATGCAGCCCTGTCGGACTCCTTTTCTAGTTTGAAAGGATCTGCACCGATCTTTACGTAGCTCTTGTTGGTAGTGTACAAGTCTTGAATTCCCACCTACACCTATAACCTGACCTACAATATGTTCAGGTGCTTTTATATCTTGTGATATGAACCATAGCTTGCTCCACTCTGGACGCATGCAGTCAAATGACTTTGTATAGTAAATAAAGGGAAGGACTACTGGATTATTGAACTCTCTACTCCTTTCAACAATTTGCCTGGTATCAAAATCTCTTGACAAATCCTGCTTCTTCGTCAAGAACTTATCAGTCTAAAAATGCTTCAGGTGACTGTTGATTATGTGAAGGACACTTACTTTGCTTGCTTTTTCCTTGCCTGCTTGGTGTGGTGGTGTATAGCTATGGTATGGAGATTAGAAGTATGGTGGTTCCCGCCGTCCTTTGTCGAACCTTCCTTATAAAGTGGTATAAATACTGATTGTCCATTCTTTGGGCCAAAAACTAGACCGCCAAATGAAATTGTACAGTTTAGCGATCATTGTTCAGGTATTGTTGTTAAGGAATGATATAATATGTGTCAATAATGCCTGGCTGTTCTGGAGTTCACGACATACGGAAGGTGTAAGTACTGCAATAGCGGCTACATAAGTATGAAGTACACAAAATTTGACACGCGGCTCTCTTCAGGAGTAAAAAGAAATTGTATTTTTTCTTTATATGTGTCTAATTATATGAATTTGATTACAATATATGTTATTGAATATTTACCTCACCGCGAGCAGTGTTAAGTATATTCAACATACGTTGTACGTACAATGTTGGACAATGTTGAGTATATTCAACATACGTCTTCACAGCCTCTTCGTTCAATGTTGGGCAATGTTGAGTATTTTCAACATATATTTTCTTTGTATATAAAGATATAGGATTTTTTTTAGTATTTTTTTTGGGACATTTAAACGTCAAACAACCCATATATCGGCATAAGTCAAAGAAAATTAGAAAAAAAATGTCCTGGGCGTTAAAGGGTTTAATAAATAGATAAAACAAAAAATACGTGTCCCATTTTTTCCATCATCTAATTGTCAGACTAAATAGAATGATATATTTTTAACTCAGTGGTCATCCCTATTATAAAGTCGGGGTTTTCGAGAAAGGGGTATATACTTCATTTAAAAGGTCGGTAACAGACCAGTGGCTCGTTGAGTTGTTGGTATTCATGGGCGGAGAAGATTATTTCCCACCAGATGACATTGCTCGCTCGCTTGCCTCTTCATAAAAAACGAAATTAGGGAGCTTCTGACGTTGTAGAAATTAAATCACAGACTCAAAATACCTACGTATTTGTATATCTACACATTTACATTGTAAACAGGATGAATCTGCGCGGGGAACCCAATCTGCGTTGGATCGGGTCGCGTGACAGCTCGCAATTGCGTCGCTGATGGATTGCGACCACATTCCTACCTGCCATGTGTTTCTTAACCAGCAACGAAGCGAAAAAGGCTACTTTGCACAGAACCAGTTACAAAAATAATGTATTCAAAAACGCACGTCAATAAGGACTTGGGATACTTACCTATTATCCCTTAAAAATATGATGATTTGACTCAGTAGTAATTAATATGCCTATATAGCGGGTTCTGCCTTTTCGTAGAGTTATTGTTTGCCTAAAATTTCATTTGCCAACTCTTAATTTTCTTCGAAATCAATATTTTTCCTCGCTGTATTTTCTTATGCTTTTATAGAACACTTGGGTTAGGTTGGTTCTGTGAAAGTTCCGAAAAAAACATGGTTTTATAGAAAAATCGTGAGTTGAGAAAAAGCAGAGAACCCTATATAGATGAAAAAGATCCCCAGGCTTTTGATGAGTGCATTAAGTACGTTGAAACTTCGAGATAATTTTAGTAGAAAAATTGTCGCATTGGCAAGCTTAATCTGTAGATTTAAACGGAATCAAAGTATGAGCCAAAGTTTATTCAAATAAAATTGGATTGGAATTAACTTTAAAAAGTGGATAGACGCATTGCTGACGTAAATGGCATATTTGGTTACATAGCTTCGTGGAAACTATTCCTAGAATAGCAACTCAGTGGACTAAGGAAATGTTTTCTTCATTACAGTAAAAGCCAAGCCGTGTCGGTTATCCCGTATCAAAGCCGTTAGGCGCGGACACACCAACTGCATGCCTTATGATTCTATTAAGTCTTCCAAACGAATGTTCGTCCGCGAATTCATCGCTGACGGTCGAAACTTATTCCGTGGAGTTGCAATTTATAAGGAGTTAGTGGTTCCTTTAACTGACAAAACTCTAGTAATGTAATGTTCGTTCCATTGTATTGTATTGTAAAACTCTTTATTGTACATAAAAACACATTAAAATAACAGAACACAGGATAATAAGATGTACAAAGGCGAACTTATCCCTTAAAGGGATCTCTTCCAGTTAACCTTTGAACGATTGATTGTTTGATTTGATTGATCTTGATTGATTGTGTATTGATTTCCACATATTCATATCAAGTATTGAACTAACTTACTGCTTCTATAACGTAAAAATATATAAAGGACAAACTGTGTTGTGTTATGCTACGAGATATACCTACCTAGTGTAATGATACGGGTGAATCAATATTGTAAACGTACCATCAGCCGAATAAATGGTCTATCAATTTTTAAACAAGTTCCTATCAAATGAATATGTCGCTAAAGTGGAACTTTCAAGTTGATAGACACGTCTATTGGCATTTATTGTTCTATGACATGCAAACGATTATCAACTTTAGTGTGGTTGACCACATTTTGGCTGATGGTACCTCCATAATGGTTCCCTTTTTTGGTATCCTGTTGTTTCACCAATTATTTAATATAGTTTTAGTGCTAGTTTTAGTCTTAGTCTTAGGTGGTACTTATGGAGCCAAAATAAATCTTTTTTTTTTTTTTTCTAATGTTTCTGAGCGCATGCAGTTGATGTGTACCCGCCCTACATATGAATTAGTCTATTCTAACTAGTTAAACCTAGTAGGTACGATGTGTTCATGCAATCATATAGCTATTTATGCCATTACAAGTCATGCTTATTTGTATAATGACGATACCAAGCATGGTTGGACTTCTATGTGTGCTATAGTTAGACATAATGTGTTATATTTAGCACTATAACGTTAGCAATGCTGTGTTAAGCTTTTGCTCCAAGAGGCATACAAAAGTACGAGTAAGTATGAGTGGCCACTAAAAAGTACGTTCTGTTAGAAATGTACCTATCTGGAGGTAAATTACTCAGCATAAAATTTGGAAAAAAATAGTATTTAAGTCTATCCCTATTACATACCTATGTATGTAAATTACCTACAGGAAAATAATATTTTCCTTTCATATTATGTAAGTAAGTCACAAGTCCATACCAACGTTTGCCATAAAATATATAAAACCGTGCTGTTTTCAGGATTTCTTAAATGTCATATCGATTATATAGAAAACAGTAGGTTAGGTTAGGTTCGTTTAAAATATCAAATCTGAAGAAATTTCTATTTCAGAAATAAATTACTTTATGGCAAATGAAAATTCTAAAAAACGATACATTCGGGCATATGAAATTCGGGCAAACGATAGAGAACTAATTTTTATGCCAAGTCACTCACAGAAGCTTGGCAGGCCGCAGATTAAAAGATCTTAAGTCATAACATAACACAAGCCACAGCAAGTCTAAATACTAAACTATCCTATGTTAAGCGTTACTTGTGATTTTGTAACATTATAAACCAAGAGCTAAAGTGCCGATTAACTGCTCTGTAGTTTAGCACAACAAATGTCATTAAAAATGTAACTCTTAGCAGAAATAAACTGTTCTATCTAAACTTATAAGAAAGAAGAAAAGAAAGAAAGAAAGACATTTATTCACATTCACAAAGACACACAAATACAACAACAAAAAAAACAATAGACAGCAAACACAAACAAAACAAAAAGGAAATATCAAAATAATAATACACGATTTTGTGTGTCCCCGCAAAAGTGAAACGGCCGCTAACTCAGCATAATGCTGAGGCTTATCTATCTATCTATTTAAAATAACTGTTTTATAAAAACACTCCCTACATAAATTGTGTTATTTTAGTATGTTATTCGATACCTTCTTTCCTTGATAGAGCCCAATAAATTTGCCAGTAAACTTGTAAATCTCTGATGTTTGTACGCTTTAGTGCAACAAAGGTAACGATCGCCTTTGATATTTTATTTAAGATATATGTTATACGTCCTTTGAAGATTCTTGACAAACGCGTAGCCTTTTATTTGAACTAATGTAAGCTGTATGCATAGTATTGAGGTTTAGAATTTCAAGTGAAACATGAGTAAATAATTAAGAAACAAAAGGACTAGAACACCTGTGTAAGTATTTTTGCGATGCCCCAAATGTGTAGTTTTATTTTGAGGCTTATCCTCGAGAACCATGGATATTTGCAGGACAAAAAGTAGCTTAATATTTTGTTCCTCAATATTCAAAGTATACTCCAGCCAATTTTTATATAAAACGATACAGCGATATTTTTTCGAGGAGTGGTAGAAAACAGACAGTTTCGTATGTAACTAGCTGGACATTTTTGGTAAAGTCGAGTTCATTATCTTGTGAGCAATTTGATTAAAAATATCTAAACACGTCTCAGAGACGTGTTCAGATATTTTTGATCAATTTTTGCTCACAAGCTTATGAACTCTACCACACTGGTAAAGATAGGCTACTTTTATAATTTTTTAGATATTCCCAGGGGACCGGGATAAAATATCAAAATATCAACCGTTGCTTTTAGAGTCATGAAAATTGGCAGTTTTTTTTTGTGCAACGTCAATGAAGACCGGACATAATTTTAGGGAATTCCCGTGGGAATTTTGTGGAATCCCTGAATGGTTTACGCGTACGGAATCGCGGGTACTCACTAGTGTAAAAAATAAAATGCTGTACACCGGCATGACTACAAAAATATACGTGGTACGATCAAAATTCATCATTTCCCAAGAAAACATCAAGTCATACAAGCTACTCCATCATCTTAACAATTCTCTAACAAGGGGATGAAACGTTGACTGTTAAACCCCCTAGGGTGAGGTTAGGGTTCGTTCACCCCTGTGGGGGTGTTCAAACGTTCAACGGTTTGCAGATATAGGTGTGCCAAATTAAATGAACTTAAATATTTGATTGCCGAAATAAAACGCGAATTAAAATGGTTTTAGAAAACTTGGAAATATAAGTATATTGCTGTGATCTCTATGAAAATAAAAAAATACTAGGTACTGAGCAACATTGGTATATCATAGACTTATTTGAAAAAATAAAACAGCCATTTTTTTCAATTTTTTTAAAGAGTTTTTATTTTTTCCCAACCTTAGGGTAAGATTTGGGATCCCTTTGTTTTCCATACATTTTTTGTTCCGAATTTCGTTGGTCAGAAATTGATATCCATATAATTTATAAACATAAACATCACTAGTCATAATTTTTGTTCAGTATAATGCTTATTAGCTCTAATATTAATGGAACATAATATTAAATTCTATAATCACAAAAGTCATACATTTTTAACCATAACGTTTAAAGAAATAACAATAATTATTCAGAAATAGCTTTAGCCATATATTTCACCGTACCTACTAATGGTTATTACTCATATCGTTTTAATCCCTAAAGTGTCTAGGTCTAAGAAACCAAATCCATAATATTGATAGGCATAAAGATAAATACTCACAAACATTTTCAGGCATACATTCCCAGCGCTGGTCTTATTTTTGCAGGTGGTAGGACCTAGTATAAGGTTCGCCCGAACAGATTGCTTGCTATCACCATTTGCTCGCTAATCCTGCCGTGAAGCAGCAGTGCTTGCACTGTTGTGTTTCGGCGTGGAGAGTAAGACAGCCGTTGAAATTACTGACATTTGAGGTATCCCATCTTAAGCCTCTGGGATGGCAACGCATCTGCAATACCCCTGGTGTTGCAGATGTTTATGGGCGGTGGTGATCTCTTACCATCAGGAGACCCACTTGCTCGTTTGCCATCCAGTCGAATATAAAAAAAAATTTGAAAGTGCTAATTCATCTACGACTTTAGATAATATGACTAATAGAAATTATGTTGAGAACAATATGATTTGTGCGAGCGAGCGAAGCGAGCGAGCAAGACAGTTCGGAGCAGAAGCGACTCGGATAGGTTAGGTTTAGAAGGCTTCGATGTTAGGTTTTTTTTTATAGTAGCTCGGAAACGCCATGGATTAAAAAAATCAAAATAGGTTTAGTTAGTTTAAAACTACGACTCGTACACAAGAAAATTGATACGAATAATTGAATACCTTCTTATAACAATCATTATGACCTGTGAAAATAGACCTTATAACAATTATACTAAAATAATTTATTGCCTTTAAAATTATGACGTTCAAAATGTTGTGTCTAACTTATCAGGAGGCTATCAATCATTATGACCTGTGAAAATAGACCTTATAACAATTATACTAAAAAAGTTTATTGCCTTTAAAATTATGGAATGGCATACTATATGGACATCGAATATTTTGACTAACCAATTTTATGACTAACAATAATTATGACCTGCGAAAATCGGAACTCCACTTTATACTGTTTAAAATTATGACTTAAGATAATATGACTTGCAAAAATTATGACGAATAACGTTATGGATTGTTAAAATCGGAGTTTAAATTTTATGGGATACAATAGAGACCCGTAAGATTTTTTTCAAATTTATATTAAACCAACTGAGGCATTACCTACCCTCTCCAATAAAAAAAATAATTATCAAAATCGGACTACTCGACTAAATTAGGCGTCAAAAATATATACGCGTCGACTTTAGAACCTCCTCCTTTTTTGTTTTCGTCGGGTTAAAAACGTTTTTGTTAGACGGATAACGAAGTGATCCCATAAGTGATTCTGCTCTTTTCCTTTTTCTACGGGACCCCATGCTAATATGTATACGGGGTCCGTATCAGGGATTCCTAGGACGTAGGAGTGAAACACATCCGGTGAAAAGGCTTCCGGTAGCGTCCTATGGGTTGGGGCTCGTCCTATGGGGGAACTTCGAAAATCAATTAAAAAAGTTTGATGCAACACTTCTTATACCTACCTACTAATGGATTCTACGGGAAAAGAACAGACTCGAAGACAGAGACTCGAAGTGTAATTTTTTTTAATTGACGGCTTTTTCTGTTGCTCTTTTAGCAAAACGTATGTAGCTAATATGTGGGTGGACATAGAGACATTAGACACACATGAGGTGACTATAGGTATTCGATGATTTATACATCCATACGTTGTATGTTTGTGTGTTTGTCCGTCTTTCACGCCGTAACGGAGCGACGGATCGACGTGATTTTTACCATAGAGATAGTTTATGGGCCCGATAGTGACATAGGCTACTTTTTATCCCGGAAAAATGCACAGTTCCCGAGGGAACAGCGCACGATAACCAAATACCACGCGGGCGGAGCCGCGAGCAAAAGCTAGTTTTATAATAATAACTAGCTTTTGCCCGATAAACCATATCTATGCCAATAATCACTTCGATCCGTTGCTCCGTTTCGACGTGAAAGTCGGACAAACATACAAACACACTTTCGCATTTGTAATATTCGTGTGGATGATAATATATTTCGGACATGATCCTTAGCTTATAGCATAGATTTATGAAGTGCCAAACAATTATTTTACTAAGGGGCTGTTTCACCATCCATTGATTAGTGTTAATGTTTGAGTTAATGTTTCTGCTTGAGAGGCCAAAAGTTGGAATAACGAATTACTTAGTAATAGATAACCTACAACTTTTCTTAAACAGAAGCAAACACATTAACGCACATTTTTCAATCGTCGACTACTGCACATAAATAGAAAGTAGCTTCCGCGAGAATCATCAATCATTTTCTAAACAACGTTTTGTTTAAAACGAGCTTTCAAAGCTTTGAAGTGGAGGAAAGCTTCCGAAGGTAGTAAAAATGCTTACAAACAGTGACTAAGCAAGCCCCACAGATTTAGCAGAAAAGTAAAACCAAGGTATTATCAGACTATTTAGGATTCTATACTTGTACTGATAATTTTGTGTTTTCAGCCGCTTTGGATGCTGCACGGACTCTGTTGGAGGTTCCATGGCCATGGGAAGGAGCCAGCGTGTCAGAGCAAGTGACGTCCCACACAAGCACACGACCCATCTTGGAATCAGACTCATGCCATCCGGTCTCTACCATCGTCTCTTGCTATACCTGCGGGCTCAAGTAATTGTATGACTTGAAATGTTGCTAGGAATGACAATATTTTTCGGTTCAATAATTGATTCTATTTTTACGAGTACCTATTTTGTAACACGGTCTATTGTGTTGGTCTATATCGAATTTAAAAAAAAAACACTGGCCGTGACATCCACTATGAAATTCACAACCAGTTTAGGTAAGTATTTAGGTACCTACCTATAGTGTGACTGTGGATAATTATAAGTGCAAAAAACTGGTGATTCTAGTTGTGATGTCTCTTTGATAAAACTAAAGAGAAAAAAACTTGCATGACAAGTTTTTTGTCCATCGCTTCTGTTTTATTAGGAAGCATCCTCAAATACTGAGGTTAATGAGCTTATCTGGGGACACGGCAGTGCCCACGCCAAGTCGAGCAAAACAAAGAGACACGGCCACCATACTTTTCTCGAAGCCTTCAGGCTATTTTCAATCTCCTGTCATTTTGGGCTGGCTTAAGCTAGAACGCATAGAACCTTGAATTTTCAGTTACCTATGGGCCCTAATAAGACTTAGATATATTAATTATTATTATTACTGAATATCTACTACGTCTTTGTGAAATAGAATTTTTAAGTTACGTATAAAAGTTTTTTTTTATGGGACACTTCACACCAATTGACCTAGTTTATTATGAATTATACAAGTGAACTGAATATCGATATTTATTAACTAACATGATTATTGAGGAGTTTGTATACTTAGGTAATTTTTAAGCACAGTTACCTTAGTACAAATTTTCCGTTCCTGAAAAATTCATTAATTCTTTATTGTAATAAAAAAACTTTTTTATTAATTTTGGCTATATCATCATCATAATCAATTCGGTTCATTATAAAAGAAAAAGAGTCTTGCCAGACGGACTGACAGACTAACCGACAGACGAACAACAAAGGTTTCTGTTTTTTCCTATGAGGTATACGGTACTAACCATTAAAAATCTATGACGAATCGGCAAATATAATACCCGTAAAATCCGCACATCCGTAAAAAAACCACGTCACTCGATCACACTCATTGTTTTGGATTAGGTATTGGAAATACAAAAGTTAATTCATGTACTAACGCTTTGTATAGTCACAACAGACCACAACAATGACGTATAGCACAATGCTTATACCTACTACAACAAAGCAAAAACTTTATCAAGCGAAAGTTTTTTACGCTCAATAGTAGCCTAACAAACTTACCTACTGTTTATTATTGTCTGAATCAAGGTTCCGCATTGAAATTAGAAGATCGGTTGATTGACTGTATAGTGGAAGCGTGCTGAACCCATACCCAGAGGTTCGTGGATCGAAACCACGCTCTGCTACCATATTAGTTTCAAAAACCAACCATGACAGGGCAATACAGTAGTTATAATAGAATCAAGGAAAAAATAACATAGCGTTGCTAGGACACAGCAAAAAAATACATATTTAAACACTAGGAGGTTTACAATCTCTAACATTATTTTATATTCTGTTTAACTACATTTCAAGAAAAACGGTAGTGCCTTAAATAATTCGATGAGCTGAAGAATACTAGAAACACAAGAAGCTTAAAGGTCCATCCTATAGACTGACTATAAACAAAAAATATTTTCTGATAAATTACATAGGTACGCTTTTATAGCAAAATTCCAAAAAATAAATGCATTTTTGATCTTTTTGCCGGATTCTTCCCGGCAGAGGTTTTTCAGAAACGGCGGTAGATTTTTTTTTAGCATAAATTTAATAATATGGGATAATTCCACATTTGTAAAAATATTATTTGAATATATATATTGTCTGACTTTGAATCTTACTCCAACCTCGTCAAAGTGACAACACATTCGCACGGAACTTCTAACGTGAAAACGACTCGAACTTCCTTTTTTTCCCGTGCAGTACCATTGAATCTGTTTTTGTGGCCGAATAACGTACTTGTAAACAACTCTCTATTTCGATGGCGGTTGCGTCAGAGCACGGGGGCTCTTGTTTCCGATCCATTAGAACTTGCCCCGTTAGTTGGGTAATTGCGTTACACAATTAATGAGGTAATTGTGCTATTAGATTTGGGTTGAAATTTTGAACTAATTTGAAATGAGTGGTAGATATAAAAAATTGTAAAGTCACAACTGATGTGTAATAATGTAAGTCGGTAAAGAAATCGCCAAGTATGTGGCAAAATCGTGCACAACAGTTTCATATAAATTTAAAAGCAAGAAAAAATAAGTATGTAATTCGAAAAGATTTTTTTGCACTTTAGTGATCTTTTAATGTTTTTCTTCCGTTACGTTTTGCGGGGCTTATTTTTCGGGAAGTACCTACACTGTAGGTTTTGATTCTTCCCGATTTTACAACAAATGTAACGTTTTAAACTTTCGCGATTCTCACTCATAGTCAAATTACCACAACGGGACTTACCTATCACGCTATTTTACACAAGTAATATTTACCTCGACGTTTCGGCAACATTACAGTTGCCGTGGTCACGAGTAGACTGAAGTGTGGGGTGTCAAATCCGCCTAGCAGCGCGAGTTCTTCGAACTACCCGCACTTGATCACTAATAGTACCGGCACTCGTATCACGAACTACCCGCACTTGGTCATTTTTATTAGTCACCGTTTTTGATTACAACAAATGTGTTTTCTCGCAATAGTTTGCGTGGAGCTCGCTAACGCAAACTATTGCGACCGCGAATTTTAAAGTAAAATTGTCACTTGCCTTCCGAGTAGTGAGTTGAGGGCATGCGTATCCTGTGTCATAATTCATATATTGTAAAAAGTGATGTGGAGAATGTTGTTGAATGTGAAAGATGTTCCATGCTTTATCCATGGTTATGAGGGATCGAATAGTTCAAAATCTTAAATACAGTTATATCTAGTAATAAAAAAAAAGCAACCGGAAGTTGCGAGGTTTCGGAACAAAAAAATAAGCATTTATATCGAATAAGCTTTAATTCTTCTTACAAAGTTCCTAATTAATTAAATACTTACTTACAGACAAAAAAAATAGCCTGAATGGCTTCGAGAAAAGTATGGTACTGCCGTGCCTTTGTTTTTTTTTGCTCGACTTGGCGGGGGCACTGCCGTGCCCCCAGAACATTATGTATAATAATTTATTAACTTTCCATTCACAACGATCACCATTCCTGAACATATAATACCTACATCTCAATACACACAACTTTTATTGTGCCTACATATTATACACGGGCTCAAACAACCACAAGTGCACACAGAAGGGCTACTCCGAAACACAACGTTCGAAGTTCGTGTCGTGCGATCCCTCTCGCTCTCGTATTAAATAGTATAAGTGTGAGAGGGACACGAACTTCGAACGACGTGTTTCGGAGTAGCCCTTCAGGTACACACTGTAGGATTTAATTTCTCATGTGAAAGCAATGTGCGTCAAGTTAGCACGTACCTCGTTTATCCAAAGTAATTGAGTGAGACCGAGAATAGATCGGACAAATCGGACAATAAAAGTTCGGATAATCAAACCGTGTGTTTTTGTGTCCTTGCTATTGGAAGTCGAATTTTCCCACGGTAACTATAAATTGTTCAACTGTAATGTATGTAAAAAAAAAACTGTACGTCTAGTATTGTTTTAAATTAAATATAAACTTAGGATAAAGCGTAGGATAAAGTATTTAAAATAACCAATCTGATGAGAATCGACCTATTAATTTGGACGTGTCCCCACTGGTGTATAGGTACCTAGTACTTACCTCAGTAAACAGAAATTCCAAAAAATATTAGGTACAAGTCATAATGCACAAAAGATGTCAAGAAAACTCTTTTTAAGGTATATTGTCAAACTTTTTATACGTGCAGTCTGTGGACCAAGTGTACTCAGAGAGCTCTCAACGCCCTGCGTGTCCAATATAACAATGGGTTGAGGATGCTGCTGGGGCTGCCCCGGTACTGCAGCGCGTCAGGCGTGTGCGCAGAGGCGCGCATAGACCAGTACGATTAGCCACGTAGCAAGAGTAGCAAATGCTACGGGCCCCGCGACTCGGGGGGCCCCGCGGTCTAATACCTGTCTGACCGTAAAAAAAAAGTTCATTTGTAATAGTTTTGTTTTATTTAATACCCTTTAACTGAGAAACTATAGCAAACCAAGGGCCTCTTGACAGAATTTGCTACAGGCCCCGCGCTGGCTTAATCCGGCACTGGCATAGACAGCTTCCAGGCCATACTGCGCAAACGAGTTGCCTCCCTGACGCAGCGTGTACGGGATAGCCCGAACAGCCTCCTCAATACTATTCTGGGCAGGGTGGACTGTCCTATTGTACGACACTGGAATTGCCTTCATAAAGGTTCCAGACCGGTCTTATTTAATAATAAGTGATAATTAATGGTTTATAATGTTTTTATGAGTGTGACATAAAATATTTGATAACTGATGATTTAATTTAATTTAATAATCGAAATTGTATTTAATGTATTGAATGTTATGGAATTATCTATTTGTAAATCTACTAACATAGTTGTAAGATTTAATATTACTAACCATCTATGGACCTTGTTTTTGAAATAAATGGATTATTATTATTATTATAATTCAGTAAATAATTGCCCTATTTTACATCATTTTGACTGCATTAGTCATAAGACAATATGGGAAAGTTTAGAAAAGCAAGGTATACCGGCAACATATATTGATATCATCAAAACTATATATGCAAACAGCAAAGCAAAAATCCAACTGGAAGTTTTGGGCAAAGAATTTCGAATCGAGCGAGGAGTAAGACAAGGAGACCCACTGTCCCCGAAGCTCTTTTCAGCAGTTTTGGAAAATGTCTTCCGAAATCTTGACTGGGAACATTTAGGACTCAACATAGATGGAAGGAAACTAAACCACCTCAGATTTGCGGATGACCTGGTTCTTCTGGAAGAATGTCCAAAGAAGCTCGAGGAGATGTTACAAACTCTAAATATTGAAAGCGCCAAAGTGGGTCTAAAAATGAACATAACAAAGACGAAGCTAATAACCAACTCAAAAATGGTACCCATAGGAATCGACGAACAACAACTAGAATATGTTGACGAGTACTGCTATTTGGGTCAGATCATCTCCCCTAAAGACCAAACAACTAAAGAAATAAATAAGAGAATTGCCAATGGGTGGAAGAGATATTGGTCTCTAAAAGAAATTGTTAAATCTAAAGATAAAGAAAAGTTTTCAACACATGTATCCTTCCTTGCATCTCCTATGGCTGCGAAACATGGGCCCTTACAAAATACCATAGAGACAAATTAGAAAAATGCCAGAGAGCTATGGAACAAAGCATGACAGGAATAAGAAGGCAAGACAGATTTAGCAATGCCCAACTAAGAGCAAAAACCCAACTAACCGACATCCTGGAAAGAATAGACCTACAGAAATGGAGATGGACCGGCCATATGTTGAGATCCAGACAAGAAAAGTGGAGCCAAATTGTAACGCAATGGTATCCTAGAGATGGCAAAAGACGTCGAGGACGACAACAGATGCACTGGGAGGACGAGCTCAAGCTTACTGCGGGATCCAAATGGAGAAGAGTTGCTCAGGACCGCGAACAATGGAAGCTTCTGGAGGAGGCCTTTGCCAACAGGCACACTGAGATGAGAGACAGACATCCTATGCCAACATCAACCTACAACAAACTCAACAAAGTCAAGATCAGACCTCTCACTCAGTCCAAAGGGCTAAATAAATAAATAAATAAAACGTAATTTTTATCTACGCTATGGCATTAAGGCCCTTGTGTATTAAATTTTACAAAAAGGGGAGCACAGCAGTGACCCGCCAAGTTGAGCGAAACAAAGGCTCGTCCTAACAATACTCATTGGCGTATCTAGGCCTAGCGTGGATTTTTGTGTGAAGATATCAGTATTATAGAATTTTGAATCGGTAGCCCAACATCCTGGGATACCTACATAACTAATTTCATCTAAATCTCTACAGTCTTTATTTAGCGTGAAAAGAGCGTGAAGGAGTAACAAACATACACCCACGAAACATTCACGAAAATTCGCATTTATTTATATCTATACATAAAGGCATTTATCCGATTATTAAAAACATGTTTTTTTTTGTGGCGCTGTCCATTGGAGGACAATTTTGCCAGTGTCTAGGACGATTTGCCGTTGCACGTTAAAAAAAATTCTAGAAAACGAAATATAAGACGTAATGGTGGAATCCAAAATTACAATTCAAACATAATTAACAATGTAGTAATTATAATATAAGAAAAAGGAACAAAGTACCAGATGGCCTAGTGGTTAGAGAACCTGACTACGAAGCTTGAGGTCCCGGGCTCGACTCCCGTGTCGGAGCAGATATTTGTCTGAAAAATACGAATATGTTTGTTCTCGGGTCTTGGGTGTTTAATATGTATCTATTATCTATCTATATAATTATATTTATCCGTTGCTTAGTACCCATAACACAAGCTTTGCTAAGCTTACTTTGGGTTTGGGACTAGGTCAATTGGTGTGAATTGTCTCGTGATATTTATTTATTTGTTATTTAAAAACAAGAATTAAGATCACAACACAATCGAAATTTAAAATCAAAATAATAAACTAATCGACACTAATCGAGTGGAGGCCGCGCATCGGCAAGCGCAGCGTAGGACGTCCACCAACGAGATGGACGGATGACTTGGTTAAAGCCGCGTGTTCACGGTGGATGCAGGCCGCTGCCAACCGAAGCAACTGGTGGTCTATGGGGGAGTCGTGTGTCCAACAGTGGACTCCTACGGCTGAGATGATGACGATGATGACGAAAAAAATAATCCCAAATGTCAAATAAAATTAAATGCACATTATTAGATATTAGTAGGATTACTATATTATCTAAAACTACTACACTTAGACCCACTTGCAGGTAAAAATAAATCTAGATTTAGTTATTAAGCCTGGCTTAAGCTTGACAGTTCCATACATTTTGACACTACTAAACTAAGCTTAACGCTAACTCGAGATTTATGTGTTTCCAGCAAGTGGCCATTAAGCCCCAAACACTAAAATAAATACTTGTTAATCGCGAAAATCCTATAAAAGAATGAATGGTGATCATTGGCCAAAACAACATCAAGCAAAGAGGTAGCTCTAAGTTGACGTACATAATTCCGTCGATCATTTTTGAACGCAACTATTGGCGCGGTGAGCGCTCGTTTGCGTTAGTCGTACGAATTTGAAACTAAACATTCGCGTCTTTCGTTTGAGACTATTCCGTTTGCGTCTGCTCGATTCGATCAAAGTAACGTAAATTCAAGATGGAGGCAATATTGTACGTAAACAAACAAGATCAGCTGCTCTAATTAATAAAACTAAAATAAATAAAAGTAAAGTGAAATTTACTTCTAATTCTATGTAGAAAAACGTGAAATTCATAACATCAACGACGGGCCGCAGAAAAAGAGTAATAATGATGCGTACTTACTAACTTTCCTAAAGGACGAAATCATTGAATTGAAGATGATCAATGTTTATTTATTAAGTACCAAAATTGTAGGAATGGAAGTTTCCTGCAACTGTTTGTTGGGTGAGGCTGGGACCAATGTTCCCAGTTTTATTGACTGGTAGGTAAGAATTTTGTTTAAATATTTACCAATCGTACTGTTAATGCATTTTTTTTTTCATATTTTCCTGTTCCGTATCTGGCTTAAAACTAAATATTGCGACTGCATTAGTAATAATAGTTCTCTAGAATTCAATAATTTCTCAATTTTACCTACGTACTATGTTGACAGATTTCGAAAAACGGTTCTTTATCTCTTGAAAAGATGGTAATATAAATGTACATACTTAATACATATTGTCCGTTGCCTGCGACTTGGTCGCAGCAATTCGTTTATCGCTCCTTGATAAAAACTATCCTTAGCTCTTCTCACTTCACAAATTCTGTCTCTACCATAATTGTGGTTTTAAGAAAAACTTTATTTAATTTTCAAAAGTGCCCCAAGTTGTTGTGTGCTCCAGGCCAGGGCCCCACACGGCAGATAGTCCTGATAGGCATATGTACCTATTTATCTCTGTAGTTACAAAATTTCATTTAAGATTGGTTCAGCAGGAACAGACATAAAGGATTCGCATTTTAAAATTAAATAATAGTATGGAATTATGAACTTGCCTTTACACATAGCTTCACTCATGTAACCATTATTTTTGACAGACTAACTGCAATGCAGGAATGCAATTAAATAATGTTACCTTCAAAAATTACAGACTCGGTCAGTAACTGCCTATAATCTAATATTGTCAATTGATATTTTTTTAGGAGGAGACTGCATGATCTGGATCATTACCAAAAACAGAAGAGGTCCACTATTAAATGAAGATTGTAAAACAACAAAATTTACCTAAAATCATTGGTCTACCTAGTGTGAGGGCTGCTTATAAATGCAGTATCTTGAAGTTTGTGGTTGCGATCTGTTCTTCAAATCCTTCATATTATATATTATATTCTATTTACAAAGCTACACCAAATGTCTGCACTGTGCTCAACTTTAATCTCATTGTATAAATTATCCTTGTTAATATACAAATGCCTATTAAAGAATATATCTTTGGTGTGTAAAATCTTTAAGTCTAATTTTCCCACCTCTTAATTTTATTTGTTTGAAATTAGTTAAGGTAGTTCGTTTTAAACTAGTTTTCACCCATGATTTTGTCTGACCAGAATTTGTTTATCACTCTCGTACAGGTAATGTGTATTTTTCAGGATAAAAATCTTCATCTCTGGTACTCGAACTATCTTAAATTAATCACCTAACCAAGTTCAGCAGTTCAAGTGTATAAAGAGTTATCAAACAGACACACACTTTCGCATTTATAATATAAGTGTGGATTACATTTCTAACAAAAACTTAAATTTGATAAGTGTAATAAAAACTCTGATTTTGTGCCTTCAATGTTGATTCTGCTAAAGGTTGTTATGAGAAACAAAATTATGAGATTAGATTTTATGCAACGTATTAGTAAACCTATACTTAATAAAACATCAGTAAAATGTTTCACTGTTTATTCCTAAATGCATACTCTATTCTAGGATGAATATGACTTTAATAATAATTATTTATTTATTTGCCAAGAAAGAATTAAGTATAGCATTACAGTAAAACCAATGTGCTGTAAAATTAAAATTACCTATACAAAAAAAATATCCTACATAATATATATTATTATATCCTATGTAATGGGAAAGAAAAAGTTACTATTTAGGGAATTATAAAACTTTTTCTACTGTAATAAAGTAGGTACAAGTTAACAATTATTCTGAAAGAAGAACCAATCTATTAGCCAGCAGGGGTACAGACCCATACTTTACCTCGCTGTTCACCTGGGTGAAGCATGGGTTATGCACTAGTCCCTGTGCTCCAACTGACAAATGACTAGTGAATATCCGTGCTTCACCTGGGTGAAACACAGGGCTAGGTTATATCCCCTTGCTTCACCCAGGGTGAAACAGCAAGGTGAAGCACAGGTCTGTGCCAGCCAGTGGCTGCCATATCTATGGTCTTAATTTTTAAGGATATTTTTATCTAAAATAAATTATTTTTGAAAAGATAAATAAGCAAATATAAATAAATTTCATGTTCAGTGGTTGAAATTTCAAGATTAATGGCCACTTGCTGGAAACACATAAATCTAGAGTTAGCGTAAGCTTAGTTTAGTAGTGTCAAAATGTATGGAACTGACAAGCTCAAGCCAGGTTTAACAACTAAATCTAAATTTATTTTTACCTGCAAGTGGGTCTTAATCCCTTCTCCAAGGGAATATCGGGATAAAAAGTAGCCAATAAAACTAAACTCCAATTCAATAGAATCTTAACAATCCTGTAGACACTTCCAGCCTACTAATATGAACCCAGGCTGCCTAAGGCTTTGTGATGTGACTATTATTCTGTTTTGATTCCTTTTAGATGATAATTGCAACAACAGGGATATATAATCAAGCGTGCCCACGTTAGGGTGTGTTAAATGTGTAGAAAATTTACAGATTCTATTGAATTGTACTTTAGTCAGGTAGTCTCACATTTCATACATGGAAAATCAGAAAATAAAATGAAATCTGATGTCAATACATAGGCAAAATGTTCTTGTGTGTGACCTCAACTCTGGTGGCACACACACAGGTGCATTGTCAGTCCTTAGAGACTGATAGATGCTGATAGGCTCGTGTTTTAAAGATCCCTAAGGTGTATCGCTCCGGGAATGCTGTCTCAGAAAGCTGGTTCAATATATCTTTTTTATAGATATGGAATGTAAATAAAACAAAGAAGGCAAGATTTCAAACAAATTTTAATCTAAGCATCATCAGTAAGTAAATGAAATATTCAATAAAATCTCTTCAGCAATGGCCTCACCCAATGCAAGGCTCCAGGCAGCAGGTCTATGCCGAGGCTTTTTGTCCTTCGTGCGATGCGAAAATATAGTAAAAATAATCTATATATTTTTTAATTTGTTTGGGTAACTGCACGAGACCCCTGCAAGAGCGAGGACCCGGGCGATTGCCCTGTTTGTCACCCCCTAAGGCTGCCGCTGCATCTCTTTAATGTTTCTCAGTGCATTTCTTAATAATTATTTTCCATGCCTTCAAGTCCTCCTGAGGTTTTCAGTATCTTGAGAATAGGTGAGCATTTAAAATTAACTGGAACAAAATAAATTGTTAAATTGACAACTTTTATTTGTTAATCTAGAAGGAATGTCTGATTGATTAACATATTGTGTTACTCTGAGTTCCATGATAGTAGAAAATTTGTATAATCTATTTATATAAAAATGATTTTATTTTTTGCTCCTGTTATTGCATGGGGTAAAAATTCTCTGGTATTTAAAGGTCAACCACATCTGACACCCGGTACCTAGTCAAATTGTGTGAATAACAATACATGTTACACCAGCTTTCAAATAAAAAAAACCGCATTCAAATCAGTCCACCCTCTTAAGAGCTACGGTGCCACAGACAGACACACATAGCGGTCAAACTTATAACGCCCCTTTTTTGCATCGGGGGTTAAAAATAAAAAAATAAAATAAAGTCCCCCCTTCCCCACACTGCAACTGTCTGTCTGTATGTCTATGAGAATTTCATATTCATAAAATTAGCACAAGCAGTCCATCCATTGGCAGTATTGGCATCCAAGCAGTTTCAACCATCAATTAGATAATTATATATACAATTAGACTATAGTAAATAAATATGGTCATAACATGGTGTGTTCTTATGAATTACAAAAACACAAGCAAGAATACTGATTGCAAATTCTACAGATTTCCAAAGGCATGGTGGCCAAATAATAATTAAAATCATCATCCAGAATTGTCTAACAAATATACAAATACTTACAATACAATACAATACAAATATTCTTTATTGTACACCAGAAATAGTAAACGATACAGAAAACAGGTACACAGAGAAAATTACAAGGTAAGCAATAGGCTTACCTTATTTAGATTTCAGTGAAATTATTAGGTACAGTCGAACAAATTGAATCATGACCCAGGGTGCTTTGTGCTACTAATGTCTTGTTGACATCCCATACTTTTGTCAAGGAAATAATGGTGAAATTGATTATTAAAAGGTGCCACCCTGGGTCATGATCCAATTTGTTCGACCAAACAATGTTTACTTACTTCTCACTGGACAGTTGTGACACAATATGTCTAATAAAATCCAAGCCCATAGTTTGTGCCTGGTCTCAATAGTGAAACATGTATCTGGGAAAATCAGATATCAATTAAAAAACCATGCCACTCAAGTGTCAACCATTATTGTATTTAATGAATCCATTAATATGAAACTTTATTCTTTGTCGTTTCGCTCTTTGTAGGCACATTGAGTGAGGCATCCGCGTTTTGGGTAGAGGCGGAGAGCTCTCTGTACTATCTCCCACCATATCCATCTGTTGGCAGACAGTCTTTTTGGTTTTCTACAGTGGCCTCCGCTTGGTCAGTCCAGCGCATAGGTGACCTGATTCCTTCCAGTCTTCTCTGCACGACCAGCTGTTCTATGGAGTCGCCATCCCGCCTGAAGACGTGTTCAAAGTACATACTGCAGTATGTGCGACTGTATACTATACTATGGTCGGATAGGGTAGACGCTGCGTGATGCCAAACTCCTGGAGTATGGGCACTTTGGTGCGGAATGATGTCCATGATATCACAAGCATCAGCATCTTCCTCCAGCTGCACTAAAAGAAAAATGAGGATTATCGGTGCTCACACCAGCCTTACTTTGGTGGCTTTACATAACTTGATTTCATGTTCAGTGCTAAATATCGGATCAGAATAATTCACATAATAATATTTAAGCTTTACATTTAAGTTTTGCCAATGTAAATTAGGTAGGCGATAGGCGGTGTCAGTCTGACATTTGTGGTAGAGTTGCCAGATCGAATGACCCTATTATTGATAAAAATTAAGATTTATCGGGATTTTGGTACTTACTTTGGACGGGAGAAACAATAATAAATTCAAATAAAACGTATAATTATATATATTAGAAACAAACCATTTAACATTTTGTCTGCTGCCGAGAGAAATACCACCAATATTATAAATGCGAAAGATTGTAAGTCGGTTTGTTTGTTACCTTCGTCACGTCTAAACCGGTGAACCGATTAAGATGAAATTCGGAATAAAAATAGTTTGAGTCCCGGAAAAGAACATGGGATACATTTTATGTCGAAAATTGTATAATTTCCGCGGGATAGTGCTAAACAAATTCTACGCAGACGGAGTCGCAGACAACAGCTAATGCTTACATAAATAAATAAAAAATCAGAAAACGGTTTTCTTGGTACCGTAACTGTAATTTCGTGTTACTGTTCATATATATATGTAGAAGCTAGGGTTCTTTATTCGTATCACGGCTCGACAATGCCCGCATGAGCACACTGCACAGTCTCTACACTCGCCCATGGCTCAGGCAACACTGATGCTGTGTGGTCACACACGAACACACGAGACAGTGTATGTGTGCCTTTAAACATACACTACAATATATATTATATTTTTTTGTCCCTTTTCGCCATTTATCCGCTATAGATCAAATAATTCATAAATAAAGTATTTTTTTGTATTTACTCTGATGAATTATAACTGCTAGTAGTAGTTAATTCATCAAAGCATTTACTATAGCCAGGAAACACTAAGTAAAAAGTTAAAAAAAATGCCGTGATTTTTTAAAATTATTTGCATCGCGGCTGTTACTGAGTGTAGAACTTGCCAAGAAAAGGGATTTGCTGTCATTCGGTGCAAGCACTTGAAACTTATAATTATTGTTTTATAAAATGAAGTTGTTTACAAGAATTTTTTTTTGTTTGTTGGGAGTCGGGAGGACATACTAAAATTCGGGGAAAACCTGCCAAACCCGAATTATCTGGCATCCCCATTCGTTTTGTTTAGTCGAGTCGATCGGGTTTACGTTAACGTCACGATACGCGGACGAAATAGTTTTCGTTAATTTGACAAGCAAACCTACACTCGCAAAAGTTGTTGCGCAAACGTGCCGCTAGCGGCGCTGTTCGTGTTTCCATACAAATTGAGATTTTAACGCAAACGCGATCGAGACGTATTTTGTAAGCGAAAAAATACACTAGGGGTACAGTAAACAAGAGTATAATGACCACTTATGAGAACATAAACGCGGCAACAGTGTAAGGTATTATGAAAAATGTTTGCCATTCTTCCTACTTCATTGATCATATTGTCATTCTAAGACTAATTCGTCCATTATATCCTTTCTTTAGAACTAATTAGGTACTCGTAATTTTGTCCCGATGGCCGATTTCTGTCGTAGAAAGTTGGCGCGTTGGAGATGTGATGCTGGAGACGGATGCTAGGAGTATCGTGGACATTCCGTACAAATAATTCCATGGCATCAGAAAGCGCCTATCAACCACAGTGGAGTCACGCATTCTGATCTCCGGCCATGTATCTCGTCGTGGTGATGACTCCATCAGCGTCTCGTAGTGCAGGGAAAAGTTGAAGGCACCAGGCCACGTGGTAGATCACCAAAATTTAACTTGTAGTACGTTAGTATAACAGAGAAACGTTGTCAAACTAGTTTAAGGTCGTGCCAGTTGCACAAATTAATTATACTAATGAATGATTAAATGAGTGCCAATTAATTAAAATTCAAAGCAGAAAGTCACTATGACTTGCTAATTATTCACGCTTTACATAGGTACTTTACAGGTATAGGTATTAAAGTAAATAGGTACTTTTATTTAACACTTTATAAATTATAATACCTGGTCGACCGAGTTTTGGTAGTACTTTTTCGTTAAAACGTTTCCGTGGAAATTGAGTGTTAAAGTCTCTACTCACTACACCGTATCATACATGGTATGATCGTAATAGGATCGTGACCTTTATGGTAATACTCCATTGGAGGACATCATCATTATCATCATCTTCATCAGCCGGAAGACGTCCACTGCTGACCAAAGGCATCCCCCTTAGAACGCCACAATGAACGACAACTCGCCACGTCGTCGTCGTCGTCATCGTCGTCGTCGTTGGAGGACAATGATGATAATTATTTTCTGTTACGACCTTTTCTAAGACCATCTAGCGTATTGCACAGTTTATCAACACCATAAAAAAACAATGAAAATGACCCACTAATATTGTGTCAGCTGTAAAACTGTACATAAAACTGACAAGGCAATATAGTTATATTTTATGGCGTCGGTCTGGAGTAATTCGCCGGGTCAACGATGAGTCATGGGTGAAAGCGCAATCTGGGAACTGTTTCGCAACTCGCAAGTAATCCAATGAACACAAGGCAATGTTCATCATCATCATCATCATCGTATTAGCCGTAGGACGTCTACTAATGGACATATAATCTCGGAAACGGCTCCAACGATTTCGACGGGTATGTGGGGTTTTCGGGGATGACAAAACGATCTAGCTTGGTCGTATCTCTGAGAAAACGCTTATTTAAGTATCAGCCCGCGCTCGGTCGTCCAGGTACTTAATATACAGGGTGTCTCTGACCACGGGGCCTTAAATCCAGGGTATATATTCTACTCGGATAACTGAGTTACTTTTGTTCTGCTGCTTTTCAATCACAGACTCCCTGTATACCGACTGCAAATTGCAAATAAACAAAATGGAAGATTCCCACATCCTGACGTGCTAACTGTCACAGGTCCAATTCTCTCTCGCGTCAAATTATTCTTCGCATTCACACACGCTTCATGGCTCCTCAAAAAAATTTCAAATATCCATTTCCATGTAGTTAATGCTAACTAAAATCAACGTCTGGTTCCTTTTTGTGTTTGTATAAAAAACACAATTTTGACAAGAAACAAAGTCGAATTTCGAAAATTCCTACGCTAGACTAGCCGAGTATTCCCGAAATTATATTATATGCGTAAGGTGTTTGTATGTTAGTTCGTTTTTCACGTCGAAACGAATTTTTGGCACAGAGATAGACTATGGGCCAGAGTGACATGGACTACTTTTTATCCTGGAAAAACTCAGTTCCCGAGGAAACAGCGCGCTATAACAATAACCGAATTCCACGCGGACGAAGCCGCGGCACAGGCCGCGGGCAAAAGCTAGTATACTTAGAAGTAGAACTCGTTATCTCCAAAGCCGCGTAGAAGCATCGTCAGGGATCTTAAGGACTATTAAAACGTCCGGATATCCTCCCATCCCGTACACAAATCCCGTAACTGTAGTTACGACATTGTTCTCCAGCTTTGTCAACAACGTTGACCTACTACGCTTCATTACCTCATGACACAGTGAAATTAGTTCACACGTGTTGGGAGTGATAGTTACAAAGCCCTCACACAACGAATAGGTTGCCTAGTGTTTGGCGAACTTGACTGCGAAGATTGTGTCTCGCGGTCGACTCCCAGGCGGGGCAGACGTTAAGAAAATTAGTTAGGTATGCATGCTTACTACGACTCAAGCTCGGTCATTCTAAGAGGAGGCCTGTGCCCATCAGTGGGGCGTATATAGGTTGGGATGATGATGATGATATTCGATTATACAAATGATAATAGCACAAAGACAAAAAATCTAATCTATAATAATAAATATAATAAATATAATAATTTTTTACCCCCCCTCCCCCTTGGTGATACGTGGTGAGGTTTAAGACTACCCCTCCCCCCTCCCCCCTACATCACGTGTATTTTTTCGTACCTGCAAAGAATCTATTTTTTTATTTATAAAAAATACTGGTATAAGTATCATCTAATTTTATTATAGAAAATTAAAGACTACTATAATACCGTTCAGAAGTCGACAGAAAGGTTGCAGTTTGTTTTTGACTGACATAAAAATAATGGAAGAAATGAGAAAAAGTTTTTTGTACTAGTACATGAACATTATTTAATGTACAATATTTTCGGACCGGATTTTGACTAAAAATAAATACATGTAACGCCGCTTTTCGATTGAGTATCGCGCGCTTGCCGAAAAAATAAGTACACGTGATATATTACTTTACCCCCCCTCCCCCCTTGTGATATTTCGTGATTTGTTATGGACCCCTCCCCCCCCCCCCTTTCGAGCCTCACATGATTAATGGACAGCCCCTTACGCAACTTTATCGATCATCCAAAATTCCGAGTATCATTGCAGTTGCATGCAACGGAAAATTGATTCCATTCCATCACAACGTTATGCAATGCGCGAGCGCACCACAAAAACTAAGGGCACGCGGCCATTGACCCCTCAGGCTCCGCTAATTGGAGGCTCGAAGGGACAAAAGGTGTAACGGACCTAATAGTGCTCATAAACTTCTTTTAAGTTTTGCTGGGTAAGAAACTTTAACAAGTTCTTGACTGCTTGCTTATGCAAATGTAGGAACTTACCCAACTTTAAAAGTACTCGTACATCTGTTATTCAGCCCTACGGCACGCTGAAACGTTGCGTGACTAATGGAAAAACGTTGTATAAAATGACGTTTTAGTCGTTTGAAAGACGTATTCTTTGCACCAATCATAGGTATGAAACGGGGGAATTTATTGAGGTTCTTAAGTAAACCTAGAACGGTGGTAGATAGATATACTGCCTTTGTCTTACAGCATAGGTGCTAGTGTGCGCTATTTGGTTAAATACATAGATATATCTAACCTACACATATTAAATATATAAAAAATATATAAACAGTGGAACGTAGAACGTCTTCCTTTTTTGAAGTCGGTCAAAAAACATTACCATTATTTGTTTAAATATTCCTCATTCATTCATTTGTTCGTCGTTCATTAAGTAATTATATTCATGTATTCATACTTCGGTACCAACTTGCAAAAAATACAATAAACATTCCACTCCACTTGACTGCATCAACAAAAAACTAATTGCATTGCGACAAAGCAGTTACGACTTTGAATCTGAAAAGACGGACACAGTCCGACCTTGAGACAAATGCATAATGACACAACCGTTAGAGAATTCGAACTGCTTACGCGTAAAAACCATTGTTGGTATTTCAAAGACAGGTTTGTGGCAGTTACGATATTTTTGCTTGTTTTCTTTTTAAGCGTAAAACAAAGAAGTGCTTTCTTTGCTGGTCATGTATGGAATTAAGAAAATAGGGTGTTGTATTATTATTATTATCATTAAGCAAGTACTCGGCGAGTTTGTTGTCTTGTATCGTGTCATTTACGACAACATCAAATTGATTTATACAGCATAGATGCCCATGTTCAGAAACTTATAGAAAAAAAAATTGGTTTTCCAAGAGTACTTACATTATAACTTTTTGGATATGTTTAATAGCACAGGAGCAAACAAATAAACCACAGCTTCCACTCTTAATTTTGAGCTAATTTAGTTGTACAACTTTTGAAAATAACTTGTATTATGATTTTAACTATACATAGTTTAAAGTTTAATTGGACAACCAATGTATTGCGAAAGCTGTCATTTTGTTACGTGACAGGAGATTTAAAGGTTATTGGGTGACGTCAATTACAAATACCATTTAATTTGTTTTAATAAAAATTGAAAGTAATAAACATAAGTTGCAGAACTAAAGTAGTACCATTTGAGTAACAGAACCTGTTTTAATTTTTTTCTCCTGTTAGTGTCCAGTGTCCACCCGGTATAATAAAATAGACTAAGCAAAATATTCTGAGAGGCATAATACGAAATTCATAAGTTATACTAACATAGGTTACCCAGAGTTAGCCTTGACAATGCGGATCGTAAATTACGATTCTTGGCAAGAAAACTGAAACTATCCGAGGTTAAACCGTAAAATATAGTGATATATTTTGTATTTACATTACACGAAGATGTGTTTGTGAGAATAATTTCAAATCAAGGTGCTTGAAGTCGAGATATAGGAAATGATGAATATCTTTTTTATGATGAAGACACAGTTATATATAATGATAATTGAAAACGGTTAAATAGTCAAGAGTCAAGAGTTACAATAAAATACAAAGATAAAGAGAAATGGTGACTATGAGAGTTTCTTAACAGAAGCTATAGTACTCGTATCCATTAGTATCGTAGGTTTGTTTGACAACTTTGACATTACATTCTGAGGCCTTATTGCCTAACATTTCTGACAGTCGCGATCGCAATCAAATGACAGTTTTTGTATGCGAAATCTGTCATTTGATTGCGATCACGAGCGTCAGAAACATTAGACAATACGGCCTCTGCTTGCGATTGGCTCATTTAGTTAAACCAATCACAAACGTGATATAACTGTCAAAGTTGTCAAACGGACCTCAACTCAACTACCAACTAACTCGTACCATTAATTAAAAAAAAAAAAACTAGCCTATCAGAGAACAGCAAAATATGATTTTTATTTTACTTTAGTTTTAATTAAATTTATTTGTGAATCTACAGAACTCGCATTGGCCGGTTTTTCATATTTTACCCAATTTACAAGATTTTTTTAACATAAAAACGGCATAATCGAGCACCAGGATCTTCGCTTAGTGATTAATGAATAGATTTGTGTTACCTTCGTCATAAATTATATTACGGAAAACAGTTAACGAGCAACTAACACGCTCTCGGCGCTTTGAAGTTTGGAGGAAGTGTTTTTTCCTTGCTTACCTCATTTGGGCTATTTTTGGTATTTAAAGACGAATAACTAAAGAACTAAAGTCATCGACATAGCTCGAAGAATATGCAAGTTGAAGTATGCTATACTTACACTTATTTACTTTATATCAGGCTTTCCCAACCTTTATTTCACCGAGCCTCCCCGAGCCAAAAATAATATTTTCATGCCCCCCTTAGGTAAATTCACTTATATTTGAATCATGTGCATATTCCTTATTGACCTCCTCGTTAATTTTTTTTTGAAATGTAATCTTACATATTACGTACGACGCCCCCCCCCCCTAACATTTCTGTACGCCTCCCTAGGGGGGCGTGCCCCCCTGGTTGGGAAGTCTTGTTCTATATTGTCTACCAGCTAACTGATTATTGGTAATCAAGTCAAAGGGTTCTACTGGGCTGCAATAAAATAATCCACACCGGCTAACTTGGCCGCACAAAACATTTTACGATAAAAAAAAGCCGCCAAAAAACGACAACTAAAAAGTAAAAAATAATTATGCACTACCTAGCTGTTGCCCGCGACTTCATCTGCGAACAATTCGTTTATCCCTATCCCGCTGGGACTATGCTGATTTCCCGCAAAATTAGCCTAAGTTAATTTAGTATAAGTACCTAGTAATATTCTTTTTATCTAAGCGTCGTCGGTGTCGGGGGACTATCAGGTTCTGTTGGTCTCACCACGAATGAGTTGGCAGGTTAGTTTTTATTTATTTATTGTAACTATGGTACACACATTTTATCATAACAGTATTTCGCCAAATTGCAAAGCAATTTGTTGGCGAACCAAACGCTCATTTTAACAATATTGTGCACAATAGTTACAGTACATTACATTGTACAAAACTAATAGGTACTGACTAAACTAACAATTTTTTGTGTGGAATGAGTCTATCAACCATGTTTTTAACTTATTTTTATTCATGTTCAAAACACACTATGATATTTTATGAGTCCTGGATGATTTTGGCTTGTGATTTTGACCAGATGTGGTCCCATTTCATTACCTAAAGTAAAACAATACTTAACTCACGCTATTCATACTCTTTCAGTTGCATATAGAAACTATTCGCGCCACGCCACTATATCCATGAAAAACACATGACGATCGAGTTAGAATAGTCGACAAATGACCCAATTTCAAGCTTGCCTTGTAAGTCTATAGTGTGTCATATTTCACATTACAGCCGCAGTTGCTAATGTGCGCTGGTTGAAGGCAAGCAAGTACGACAATGACTTGACATGCGCAGGGTCAAGCTAAACCGCTTACACATACCAAGTGGCATCACGTCATGACAACTGGGCTACGTTTGAATAGACTGCTAAGTACACTTGAAGGTATTATGTCACTCCTACAAAAATACTATGACTTTTACTATTCCGTACCAAGAAGAGCATAAATAATGTCTGTCAAGAACCATTTTCTCAAAAATTATTTTCAAAAATTCAGCTGCAGTGTAGAACTGTTATAAAACTCAGTTTCTACGTCCATGCGAATTAAAGATAATACAATCATTAGAAAGTATTTATTTTAAATAAAAACCCTAGGAATCAAAACCTTTAAGAAGTACTTCTTATTGACATGGAATTATGGAAAGCAGTCTTATAAAGAATTTCGTGCCTTTCATAATTCCAAATATGCATGTCTTCTCTAAAATATTAATATCATTAGCATTAGAATAAATCAAACAATGTAAACAATTAAGTAATGTGATTTGAGCGCGGCGCGCCAACAAACTGGTCACTCCAGTTTGGCGCATTTACTGTAAAAGTGTAAATTGTAATTGTTTATATGAATAAATAATTTCTATCTATCTATCTAAATAATAAAAAAAAGGATGCGCAGAATGTTTTCTTTACATAAACGTGCTACTTTTGGTGTTAAAAAATACTCCCTGAGGTGCTTTAGGTACCTACTTGTGAATAGTTGTGAATCTTCGCTTCACAATACTTCCTGGGACAACCTATATAAAAAGCTCATTTTAGGTCACCTAGAAAAAAATCTTGTAAGTAAATCGTTTTACACGGCGAGGTAAAGCGAACGAGTTTGTTGGTAAACCGAGCACCGCGATGCAATACAAGTTACACGATTTTCTTGTAGATCCAAACTGAGCTACTGGGCTTAATAATATGTAAATCATCATCATCATCCCAGCCTATATACGTCCCACTGCTGGGCACAGGCCTCCTCTCAGAACAAAAGGACTTAGGCCATAATTCCCACGCGGGCCCAGTGCAGATTGGGAACTTCACACGCACCATTGAATCGCTTCGCATGGTCGGCAGGTTTCCTCACGATGTTTTCCTTCACCGCAAAGCTTGTGGTATGATTTGAAGTGGTAATGATTTGAATTTGAAGTTTCGCTTTGCCGAAACTGAGACAGTTGCCTAATATCGGTTTCGATTTCGGTCGTACAAACAGGTTTCGGTCGGACACTAACTACTTTATAATGTAAGTAATTTATTTAATTTATCTGACAACAGCAAAATGTTAGATAATAGTTGCGTCAATATTTTATTGCTTTGATAAGCTGACCTTGGCATTACATAAATATGCAAACTGTAGTTAAATCAGTTTATATTTAACCTTGTTTACGTAGATATTTATAAGGAACGTGTTTTCCCTACTGATATTTGGATGAAATAGCGAACTACCTATAATATTTCGGCCTATTATAGACACATGCTGCCCATTTAGCAATTTGCGTGTTGATTCGTCGACTGGATACTGGTTCAAAACATGTAATAATTAAGATCTGTATTTACGTATTCTAAGCAAATAAATAATTCTTCTTCTTCTAGCTGAACACATCGAATGACCAATGTTGCAGTGCTGCGTCGTGATGGAAGAATGCGCCAGCTAATGCAGTCCAACAAAAAATATAAAAATTGCCTAATTGGGTCGCGTAACATACGACAGATACGAACTTTGCAAATAAAAATGATGGGCAAAGTAGCGGGCAAAAGAGCAGGTCGTAGGATAAAAGTGAGCTAATTTTGGGGGCGGCAGATGTGAGTTTGCCTTCGGAATCCAAAAGCTTAATGGTTACTTGACGAAATGTATATTTCAGTTTTTTTATTTTTTTTTATTTGTGACGGTGGAAGCATTTTACCCTTCCACTGAACGTAGATATATGTAGTTAGTGTTTAGTTTTGTAACTAAGGGACCCCATACATTCCTGTATTATTATTTTTTCTTTAGTTGTATACTGTAGTTTTTAAGTATTTTATTTGTAATTATTCTATTATGAAAAAATGACTTTCTGCCAAGTTTCTTGCGGCGCATTCTTCTTGGCAATGATGGTTTTCCGCAAGCGTTGGTAGATTGAAAAATGACGTGTAAGTATATTCAACAGTGACATCCCACGGGCCGTAGGCTGCAGCTGATATGATAACGACGACGATGAAAGAGAAATGCACCAATTAGATTCCGTTTTGCAGTCTTTAACCGTCTAACTACATTTTCTTCGTTCAAGTGCTATATTTAATGTTAAAATAACATTATAATCATTTAAACTACACTTTTATGACCGTAATTTTCAGTTGAGAGCGGTTAACTAGGCGTATAACGGCTGCAACGCGGTTAACCAACAGTGGTTTAAGTTTGACTAATTAGTTACGCAAGCTTCGTTTAACGAGACGTTAACTGTCGTTCAGTACTGTGTACAAAAAAGTAAACAGTATCAGTATGATTATTATGTTATGATTGAACTACGTAAAATAAAAAGCTCGCAGACCACAGTCTAGGGGACTGTTTCACCATCCATTGATTAGTGTTAAAACTGACGGTTAATTACATATGAAACAATTGTCACATGACAGGGCATGTCCATGTTCAGCTAATTCTCAAAACAGCTCACCGTTTCCATATCCAAAAAATAAGTACAATTCTTATTCTGCAAGTAGGCTGTTAAAGGGCTCTTTTACGTGTCACTTAATTAATAAAATAAATAAAAAAATATAATTAATATCTGCAAAGTAATTGAACCGAATCTAAATGTATAACCTAACCTAACCAACAAAAAGCTGGAAAACCCTCGACAGTGTCATTGCAAAGTCCAATATCTCAAAAACGGCTGAACCGATTTTGATAAAACATGTCTAAGAACCATCGCTACAAAACCCGCTTTCAAATAAAAAAAAAACGCATCTACCCGTTTAAGAGCTACGGTGTCACAGACAGATGACAGATACAAATAGCGGTCAAACTTATAACACCCCTGCGATTCGATTTGTGGCATTCGAAGATGGCGGATGTGGACCATGTCCTATTTTGGTATTTCTGCTTCTTTGGCTAGTTGAAGTATAATTTTGATAGTGTTTTATGCGGCGATTAACCTTAACAGTGAACAGTGATCACAAAATTCGATATTGCTCTCGTGTCTGACATTTTTTAATCCGCAAGTTGTTTCCGCGTGGTTTTTGGAATTTTGCTATCAAGTTGCAAAAACTACAATCACCGTACTACGTGAAGAAGAATATATTTATCTTTTTTTAACTGACATTGGCCCAAGCCTTAAAGGCCGCCATTAAGGAGAATAATAATAATAATATAACACCCCTCTTTCTGCGTCGGGGGTTAAAAATAAATCTTAACAATGCCGTTCAGTCCATAACTAAAGTAGCTATAATATTTATGATTCACCCCTTTGTCATATAACAGTACTATGGCCGCTATTTTGATTCCTTGTCACGCCAGTCGCAAGGAAGTCTGCAATTACACTAAGAACTAACCATTACATGAATTTATTTACAAAATAAAATAAATAGTTAATTAGAACTAATTGGCCGGTGTGTGTAACTAATTGACAGTGTGAGTAAGTCAATCAGTTTTGATTGAGCGACTTTCGCTCTCGAATGTAGTGGAGTGTGAATTTTGACGGTTGACGTGATGTCATTATAATTATTAGCTACTAGCTTTTGACCGCGGCTTCGCCCGCGTAGAATTCGGTTATCGCGCGCTGTTCCCTCGGGAACTGTGCATTTTTTCGGGATAAAAAGTAGCCTATGTCACTCTCGGACCCATAAACTATCACTATACCAAAAAATCACGTAGATCCGTCGCTTCGTTTTGACGTGAAAGATGGACAAACATACACACAAACACATACTTTCACATTTATAATATTAGTAGGTAGGAATAAAAAGGGATCATATTCAACAGAAACAAGGAGAGCTCTAACGAAAAGGCTACCGTGAACTCCTATAACTCGGCTTTTAATACCTAAGTGATTCGTGCATCTTATTTTAACCTTTTAACCGCCAATACGTTTTCGTTCTACATGTCCGTGTCGTCACCTACACCGAAACTATATAACATTTTGTCTTAATTATAAGACTGCGGCGAAAAGAGCTGGATAATTTGTGTCTTATAATTCAGACAATAGCGGTTAAAGGGTTAGTTGTGTAAAGTTTCGTTTTGTTTGAATAATTATTTTCAGGGTGTATCCATAATTAACATCTACACATGACAGTAATGACTTAGAAATAGCTCACACTTTCTGAGAACTGATTATGAGCAACGCAGTTTTTTTGCCATCTGTATACTTTCAGGCCTATGTGAAAAACTGTGTTAATGACGTACTTTGTGCATATTTAGTTTTACGACCGGAATTCGTACCGACGTGCTCGTTTACTCTACTAAACCTTGAGAAGTTAAGAAATAAGTAAATAAAATTATTCTGAAACAATAATAATAGTAAAAAATAGGTATCTATACTTAATTCGGATAGATATTAAACTAAATGTAAACAAACTTTAGCTGCCAGATTTGGTCCATTCAAGGTTTTTAAACATTTTACTTAAATCTATCATTGTACGAGTAGGTACTTAATACAAACTGTATATCAATACAAAAATGCAAATATTTAGATAGTTTATATAATGGGGGAATTTCAATATTTAAGACATTGTTTTGTTTACATTTAGTTAAAATACCTATTCGAACCAAGTATATATAGTAGGTTAGCAGCTAGACCAGGTATTGTAGTTGACGTGTTCCATTGCATTTACTTCTGTCGCATATCGCCATCTAGAGATGCTAGTTCTGCGAATCAGATCTCTCACCAGATAAGGCTGGTATAATAGAGGTATTACGACAGGAGTTGGTAAATAGAACAGGCGACAATAGCGTGGAGTGAACATTTTTGTTAACTCTGAGAGCGAGAAAAGCGTGAATTAGGTATGTTTCCCGGATGCAAAACCTTGCATTTATGGGCTGTTTTACCATCCATTGATTAGTGTTAACTGAAGGTTAAATGTGATGCTGTCTCCGTTTATTCGAACAAAACAAATAGAGACGGTATCACATTTAACCGCCTGTTAACACTAATCAATGGATGGTGAAACATCCCTTTAGTGTAAGCATGTGTATACCTCACTACAAAGAAAAATAGCAGAAAAATTAATGGAATGAAATAAAATGTAGTGAAATATTCTCTAGAAATGAAGTCCATAGGTAGGAATACAAATTATACAATACAGTATAATACCATGTCATTACTCTTCATTGAACACTAACATAGTAAGCACAGAAAACAGAGGTAAGCGATGGGCAGACTTACCGTTTAATAAATAGGTTCAAATTAAAATGTAGTGCAGAGAAGTCAAAGGCATCTCCTGTTCAAAGTGCTCTGTGGCTAGTCTAGACCTCGCGTTATGAAAGAGACCCATTGCGTTTTCTTAGAGCTACCGACTCGAGCCATACTTCACTATTTGCGTTTTGCTTAGAGATTTTCCGCTCCACGTTTTGCGCTAGCAACGCCCGTTTCAGAAACTCGCATCGAGTCGAGAGCGCGTTTTTCTTTCCTACCTACCTACCTACCCTACCTACCTACCTACCTAGTACCTAGCAGCCAATGAGGGCCAATGATTATACTATAGTGTACGCTTATGCCTGTTATCTGTAGGTACATGGGCGGGGGTCACAACTTTTAATTTTAGTAATTTAAATGTCTTTTTTCGTTTACCTTTACTTGCCCAAATTTCATTTTCATGAATTTCACTTGCCATAAAATATACAGAACCGTGCTGTTTTCAGGATTTTTTTTAATGTCATCATATAGAATGCAGTAGGTTAGGTTAGGTTAGTTTAATACCAACTCGTGTTATTTTGTTATTTTGTTAGTAATAAAAGTAATCATGGTTTCTATAGGTAATAATACTCTTTGGTCGAAATCTGTGGTGACAAAGAGAACTGACGTTATATGGGTTTGCGCTAGAGTCGCCCCCTGCGCAGATTTTTGCCTAATATGCCCTATTAAAAACTGCAGTAAATTCACCAACCTTGTGCCAACAATACGAAGCAATACAACGATAATCAATATCAAACCGTAACACAAAAAGCTAAAAAGCAGTAAGAAATCCGAGACATCAATTATTATTTCAACCCACACACGCATAAATATGCCAAACTTTAGACTACCCGCAATCTACACATCCAACACCCTATTAGCGACAAGTATGAATATAGAACGGGCCATGAATGCTTTATCTCCAGTGCCTTCAGTCACAGTATATATATAAGCTAAAGCAGTAGGGAAGCTACGAACAAATCGATCGAAACGAACACACTCACACAGACGCGCGCTCTACACGGCCTCCCTTAGAGGCGCGTGTAGAGCGCGCGTCTGTGTGTGTTCGTTTCGATCGATTTGTTCGTAGCTTCCATACTGCTTTAGCTTATATATACTGTGTCCAGTGTTGTCGTTTTGCAGAATGACAGACGATATTTATAGGCGACCTACTCTGTCTGGTTTGGATTTATATTAGTAACATTGGCGAAAATAAATATAGATTTACGTCCCCGTCCCATTGGGGCTTTACGGAGTTTTCAAATGTCATGTGAATTGAAACAGCTTTTATCTTTGATGAAGTTTAAAAGATAGAAGTTCAGCAAATGGTATAAAGTGAGGATAGTAGCTACAAAACAAAGGTGCAAAAACACATCTAATTTTGACATGTGAAAATAGATTCCTCAATTACTTAATTGTACATTTTTAATTAATAGTAAGAAATAAGAGAGTGGCTTTCACATAAAAAAACCGAAATCGGTCCATGCGTTTGACGATGACGATGTCATAGACTGTCAGACAGACATGACGTCAAACTTATGACACCGGGCCCCTCGTTTACCATCGAGGGTTAAAAAAATGGACTACGTTTTTGCATTCTTTGTGATATCAATATTAGGTATGATTCGCTTTTGTATGCAGCCTATTCGGAAAAAATGCCCGTCAGTTTGAAAACATAACCCTGTTCCGTACAGTGGAGACTTCCTTATACTAATAAAAAATATTATTAGGTATTTAGTTTTTATAAATTTATTATACCTACCAAAATTTATATGAATTTAGCGACGGAACAGGGTTACGTTTTCAAAATGACGGGTGTTTTCGACCCTTGTTAAGTCACTGCTAGCGTCCCTAGAGCTATTTTTGCTAAGTTATTAATAAAAGCTGACTGTAATATAAGCATAACGTCTCGGTTCAACGGCTCGGAAGAGCCTGCGTCGGGTCGAACGGGTTTGAGGCACGAGGCAGAGGCAACCCCGTCGGCAGACTAGTTTTGTTTCTCTTTTACCTATAAGCTAAAGAAATTGGCAACTTGCTAACCAGGTATTTTAATTCTCGGCTGAAGGACTTAGCTCACACGGTCGGTTTTCTATCGTTTGCCCGAATTTCATATGCCCGAATGTATCGTTTTGTAGAATTTTCACTTGCCATAAAATGATTTATTTATGAAAAAGTAATTTCTTCAGAGTTGATTATTAAACTAGCCTAACCTAACCTACTGCATTCTATATGATGACACAGTACGGTTCTACATATTTTATGTCAATTGTTGGTATGGCAAGTGAAATTCAGGCAAGTAAAGGTAAACGCTCAGTCCGAAAAACCAAAAAACACACTGTTACTAAAAAGATAGGTATAGCCAGTTCCGCGTGACGTCACTTCACTAGCTTTTAACCGCAGCCCGCAGCTTTGCCTGCGCGGTAAATTTTATACATAGCGTGGATTTTATAGATTTCGTATGTTTTACTCAATTTTATTCCACAAGAACATGACCGTGATAAAAATACCCCGAAACTTCTCAAACTTAGAATTTCCAAGTTGGAAAGTCGCGATAGCTTTGTGGTCTGAACTATGCTCTGTCAAGCAGAGGTCTTTGATTCAAAATCGCGTTTGCACTTCTGAGTTTTTCAGTGCGAAATATTTAAGTGCGAAATCACATTTGAAATTTACCACGAGCTTTGCAGCGAAGGGAAACACCTTTAAAGATATTTAATCAAGTCCCAATCGTGTGTTAAATTCCCATTTGCACTGGGACTGCAATTGACTGCATAGGAAACCAAGGCCCGAGTCCTCACTATCTGAGAGGAGGTTTGTGTCTTACGATGGGACGTAATAAGGCCGAGATGATGGTGGTTTATCTACCTACATAGTCCAGTTTTATCGCAAGTAAACAGGTTTGGTTAAATACAGCCCCATCCTGTCCTACGAACTGGTTTTCTGCCTGCGAAATTGAAAAGAAATGGCGACGACGATGTATCATGTTCCTGTATTACTATAAAAGTTTGTTCATTGCATCTTAAGGTACAGTGGCGTTGAGTGCACCTTTTTCTGTCGGAGCCAGGACAGTCAAACAAGCGGTCTTGCCGTGAATTTGGTATTACTGAGGTCACGTAAAATTTAGGCAACCCGCTGGGAATGGTGTGTCGGCGGCACGCTATCAAAGCGAAACCGTGATCTTTTGCTATTCCACAGCCCTTTTTTAAACCCCCGACGCAAAAATAGAGGTGTTTGACCGCTATTGTGTGTCTGTCTGACTGTGTATCTGTCAATGGCACCGTAGCTCTTAAACGGGTGGACCGATTTGAATGCGGTTTTTTTTATTCGAAATCTAGTTTTCTAACGATGCTTCTTAGACATGTTTCAACAAAACCAGTTTTTTGAACTTTGAAGTGACAAAGTCGGGGGTTTTCCAACTTTTTTGTGATACCTAGTGCAATTTGAAGTGACATAGTAGGGGGTTTTCTTTTTTGAGATACAAGGTACTATGGCCTGCATAAGTGGATGGACACCTTACGTTCTATAATCGCTTGCACACGAGAGGCGGCGATTTTGTTAGTTGTTCACCACAAATGCACTAGATGGCGTGCTTAATGCACGGTATGAATATGATTGATATTTTGTCCACATATTGGTATGTGCCGATAGCTCAGTTGATCGGCTGCTTAGAAAAATTCCTTAATGAACCCGAGTTCGTATCCTACAGTTCAGAATTATGTTTTCGTTTTTAGTGTTTTTTTTTATTTATTACTTTATATTTTAATTTTGTAGATAACTAACATGGAAACAAAAACAATCTGAAAAAGGATAAGGTTGCAACAAAATAATACACGTTTTGAAGTTTAAAACATAAAAAAAATTTATTCCTAGAACAATATTTCTATTCATTAAATATGGCAGTGCTGTTACTAATGTTATACTAAATATTATTATTAATTAAATAACTGAAAACCAGAAAGTAGTTTACTCAGAATCCAGAGTAGAATCGATTACACGATGTTTTAAATCAGGTTGTGTTTGTGCCCAGTCTAAATATTACGAATGCATACGCCAATTAAAAATGTTTTACGAATGTTTCATACCCTTTAGATAATTTAATACTGGCCGTTTGGCTGTCAGTTTGACTTTCTTCTAAATCTGGTATTACAAATTACAACTGTAAAGTTAGAAATGAAGTAGAACTACTGATACAATTATTTTAAGAAATAATGAAGGTATTAAAAAATAAACGCAAACAACTAGCTTAAAATAAAATACAAAAATATTTTCGGGGTGTCGTGTGAGGTTTTTACTTATTTAATTAGCACTTGAACAAAATTTGTATTTTAGGATTTTATTGAGGTATTCGCTTAAGTATTCATTTCCGTTTCTGGAAAGAGGATTGAAGCGACCACAATAAAAAAAATTGTATTTGAAAGTATATATATGTGAGACCGGGTTATCATAAGACTCGTAGGCGTTATTATAAATTATATATAAACAGTGAAGTTTTCCAGTTTTAAACATAACAATAATTGATGGCGTAGATCCACTGTAGTATGTTACTGACAGTTGTAATAAGATTACAGTCGTATTATATTGAACTTTCACACTTATCTCACAAAAAAAAAACTATTAAGGCATTGGTAATTAAATGCTTTGTTCATAATAATAAAATAATTACTTTTCGTAACAAAGTGATACTACAGGATCATAAATAAAGATAATTATTTTGGTTTATATAATACTTATATATAACATGATTGTTTGAGTATATAACCCGGTCTACACGTAAACTATCAATTTTCTTTTAATAACTAGTTTAACCACCATGATTGTCGATAACTGCTTGCAGACGGGAACACATAGGTAGATGCAACTAGATTTTCACACAGATTAGACCCGCGAATACTGTCCCATATTTTTACACAGTGAGCTTCTAACGTTTCCGGAGTTCGCTCATTTTAGTTATCTCAACGTTGGACAATAAGGCCCCATATATTTTCAATGAGATTAAAATCCGGTTATCTGGCAGGACAAGAAACTACTTTAATATTATTTTTGTGTTGATCAAACCAGTCTTGCATAATACGTGACCGGTGTATTGAGCAGTTATCTTGCACGAACGTTATGCACGGCACTTGTTCTTCTGGATAAACAATTCTAACAGTGGGCAACATGGTCTCCTGTAGCAAACTGGCATAATCACCACCGTTCGCTCGAATGGGTATTCTAACAAGTTCTCCCGGATCAGCGGCACTCATCCATCCCCATGGTTGACGGTTATACGACCAGATTCCATGTTGGGCACTACGAGATCACCGTCGTTTCGCGTAGGTATTGTTTCGAATAGTATTAGGAGTCGTGGTCGAACCGATCTTTGACGATGCAGCAAAAACCGCAGAAAAGGTATTCGTCTTGATATCGTTGTATCCATAATATAACTGTTTTTCTCTGTAACAATATAAATAAACATGAAATAATGTAATGTGAATATAATTGTTGTAAAAAAAATGGTAGGATAAACGTAAAAAAACTCACATCAACTCCAATTTCTCTAGAAATTTCTGAAATAGTTTTTACTTCTTTATATAAATTCATTTTATCACACCTTTTAATCATTTCAACATTCCGATGAAAACTAATCATTTTAAAGAATAACTACGATAGTAAGCAGATTCAACTTGAAAGAGACAATCGAACGAAAAGTAGGAACAGCTGAACAAGTAGGTAGCAAAGTTTAAAACAAAGTAATAAAAATAGCCTGGTAGTTTGAAGATCTTCAGTCTACCCTCTTTAAGTTTCGTAAAATATGACTTACCGATTAATTTTAAGGCGACCAGAGTTATAGATCCAATTTTCATCACTTCAAATAACAGATCAGTGGCTGAGTGGTTTGAGAGTGCTCCGACAGAATCGTATGTCGCGAGTTTAAATCCTATTAGGCGACGATATTGAGTTTGTGTTTTTGTAAATTTACTGCTTGGAGATTAGTAAAGTCGATGTTTCGATGATAAAAACAAGCAACATATTATGGGTCTCCGTAAAGAAAACAATAATATTCTCCCTCTCACACACTTTCGCACAATACGAAAGAGACAGAAAATGTCGTTATACGAAGGTAGCTTCCAACGGTGTCCCACCCTGGCAGCTGGCAGGGACACATGTTTAGCTGGGCACGAGAATTGAAGTGAATGATTATACACACAATTACAACATGTATTGTGTAATGGACAGTAGGATGTTGAAATTTATCTTTCTAACATGAAGATAAAATAAATATTTTTTGAACCCTTAAAAAATCAAAAAACTAGCGCCATCTAGCGGGATTTTGGTAAACTAACAAGTTAGTAAATAAGTGAATTCCGCTAATACACATCGAACACAGTCATAGATGGCGCCGTTTCTCGCGTCAGACGATTATGTTTTGGCATTGTCCATCCACTTTTGCGGCCTATAGTACCTAAGTATTGCACTTTGAAGTGACATAGTAGGGGGTTTTCTTTTTTGAGATATCTATTGCACTTTGAAGTGACATAGTAGGGGGTTTTCTTTTTTGAGATACTACCTATTGCAATTTGAAGTGACATAGTAGGGGGTTTTCTTTTTTGAGATACCTATTGCACTTTGAAGTGACATAGTAGGGGGTTTTCTTTTTTGAGATACCTATTGCACTTTGAAGTGACATAGTAGGGGGTTTTTTAGGGTTCCGGAGCCAAAATGGCAAAAACGGAACCCTTATAGTTTCGCCATGTCTGTCTGTCTGTCCGTCTGTCTGTCTGTCTGTCTGTCTGTCTGTCTGTCTGTCCGTCCGCGGCTTTGCTCAGAGACTATCAATGTTAGAAAGCTGTAATTTTGCACGAATATATAAGTAAACTATGCCGACAAAACAGTACAATTAAAAATTCAAAAACAATTTTTTTTAGGGTACCTCCCATGGACGTAAAGTGGCGGTGATTTTTTTTTCTCATCAAAACCTATAGTGTGGGGTATCGTTGGATAGGTATTTTAAAACCATTAGGGGTTTGCTAAAACGATTTTTCGATTCAGTCATTTGTTTGCGAAATATTCAACTTTAAAGTGCAAATTTTCATTAAAATCGAGCGTCCCCCCCCCTCTAAAATCTAAACCGGTGGGTGGAAAAATTTGAAAAAATTCAGGATGGTAGTCAGTATATTAAACTTTCAAGGAAAACTATAGCGGCTAAGTTTGCTTGAGAATTATTAGTAGTTTATGAGTAAATAGCAGCGTAAGGTATAAAATATACCTATACTTCGAAGATTCCGTATAAAGTACGAAATCCTTAGAAAAGTATTACTTAATTTTTTCGTAATGGCTCCGGAACCCTATTTTGGGCGTGTCCGACACGCTCTTGGCCGGTTTTTGAGATACCTATTGCACTTTGAAGTGACATAGTAGGGGGTTTTCTTTTTTGAGATAACTATTGCACTTCGAAGTAACATAGTAAGTAGGGGGTTTTCTTTTTTGAGATACCTATTGCACTTTGAAGTGATATAGTAGGGGGTTTTCTTTTTTGAGATAACTATTGCACTTCGAAGTGACAAAGTCGGGGGTTTTCCAAATTTTGCTGGTTAGGTTAGGTTATGTGTCGGGGATTAAAAAGTATCGTTTTCAGGTGAAAAATTGTACTAAAAACAAAAATATAAAAAACTCGGCCAGCACGCTCCTGAAATTCGGCGTGTTTTGTAGCATCCCACTAACTAATCCATACTAATATTATAAATGCGAAAGTATGTTTGTGTGTTTGTCCGTCTTTCACGCCGTAACCGAACGACGGATCGATGTGATTTTTGGCATAGATATAGTTTATGAGCCCGAGAATGACATAGGCTACTTTTTAACCCGGAAAAATGCATAGTTCCCGAGGGAACAGACGCGATAACCGAATACCACGCGGGCGGAGCCGTGGGCAAAAGAAAGAAAGAAAACATTTATTCGTGACAAACAATGAATAAAAAATAAAATAAAGAAAAAAAACAAAATAAGGGTAAAAGCCTAGTCGGTATTATAAATGCGAAAGGTTGTAGGTCGGTTCGTGAAAAACTAACTGTTTTTCACATCTCAACCGCTAAACCAATTTAGATAAGATTCGATACCTATACGTCCAAATAGTACCTATGAATCCCGTGGAAGGACGGAAGGACATAGGATAGGTAGTTTTTATCCCGAAAAAAATGTTAAGGTACTTATTAGTTCCCCAGGATAGCGATAAAAGAATTCTGGTAGCAGAGTTGCGAGTAACAGTTTGTGATAATAATAAAAGCCAGTCAGTAGTCAGCTGTCATCCGTCACGTGGTTGAAATGACGCGTGAGAAAAATCAGCAGCTGATAGAAAAAAACATAATACCAAATAACAGAACTTAGGTACCCATTACCTAGTAGGTACATATTGCACATAATAAATATGAAGGCCCTGTCGCGATGACTTGCTATTATGTACCAAACCAACCCTTTAATTTATTGGTAAGTACCACACAAAGCAAATAAGTAGGTATGCACATTTTTCAGACAAAAGAAAATTAACAAAATGTACAAGATAATCATGCCGTAAAAGTGAGGTTAATAAAATATTACTGTTTATTTAGTTGCAAAACGACAAATTAAAAACACGAGATTGTAAATACCTACAGTTTGCTGTTAAACACGATAAACAGAAAATGCCTAGCGTTGTATAATGATACAAGGTCATATTAAATTACTAAAACAAATGACTTACCTTTAGAGACATTTTTATTTTTCAATCGATTTTCAGCAAACGGTCATTTTAAAAAACAATTTTCACAGCACGCACAAAATAGCACAGAGCTAATCGATAAAATTGCATAAGAACTCCCAAGTGCACTGCAAAACAAAACTGAGAACAATTAACCTATGCTTTATTTAATAGTCACTGACATTTACGATTTTATTTTACGCAAAATCCACAAGCACGTCTTTCCTCACTGACGTTTTGGAACCGATTATTTTTTCCCCCGCTTTTATAGGTATCGTTAAAGTGACGATTCAATGCAATTGCTTGTGGCGCTAGTGTCTGCGCGATAAGTTGATTATACAGGTGTTAAGTTTAGTTCCAGATTTCGCCACTTACAGTGATGATTTGGTGTGAATTTGTGATGTTTCTGTGTTGCTAGTTCCGAATATTATAAATCGAGATCTATCAGTGACAAATGTGAATTGTGTTTTTTTTTCTATATTTTTTACTGAATGATAAAAAAAGATTAATTGCTGTTTTAAGATTAAATAATATTTTTGAAGACACTGGCGCCATCTAGATTTATCCAGATAAGCGAATGCAAGACGAGACCTCCCCGAATGTTATTTTAGTTCAACAACTGAACATTAGATGTCTCTCCTCTTGATTTCGTTAGTGGCATCGAGGCATTGATAAGTTTTCGTTCAAAAGTAGATAAAGGTAAAGACAAAACTTAAGAAGCCAGCATTAATTGAGTCTGTTTATTATAAAAGTATTATTGGTGACAATTTAAATTTTATATTTGGTAAGTAAGCCCGTTAGAAGTATTAGCCTTTTTACAATCTTTAATTTATCTTGAAATGTTTATTTGTCAGTACTTTTGTTTATTAAAAAAAGGCTCCGGGCTGAAACCGGCACCCATTGTCAAGGTGTAGATCTATTGTTTACTTAATCATAATATGCGTATTTTGTATCCACTTGTTTATACTATGGCAATAAAGAGTTTTATTATTATTATTATTAAAATCAAATCTTGCAAGTCAAATTTTACTCACTTCTAGAAATCGGATTGACTATAATATAATTTAGTTCGGAGATGTAGTTTGAACAACACAAGTACAGAAAACAAAAAGCTTTTATTCAAACAAAAACTCTTTTTCCGAAAACTTATTTATTCTATCAATAGATGGCGCTTGACAGCATCAACAGCTTCCTTAGCGCCGTATTGGTCGGCGTGTTCTGTCGTCAAGTGCGCGCGCAACTCCGTGGCCGTGTTGACACCGTATGCGCAGGCGCCGACGCGGCAGCGGTACAGCGGCAAACCCGGGTGCAAGCGGCGATGAAGAGCGTGCTTCCGGAGGTTCTCCTGAAATAAAGAAACGTCAGGGTTATAACCCCATTTTCTGCCAAAAAAACACAAAAGAACGTTGGAGTTTTTGGGAACTTCCACAGGCATTTTCGTTTGTTAGGTACTCCTTTACGCTAAAACGGCTGGACTAATTCGGTTGAAAATTATCAAATAGATAGCTGGACGTCTGGAATAACATTTAGGCTACTTTTTATCCCGATATTCCTCTGAGATCAGAATAAATTGTCGAAATGTAAATTAGAGACATAAAATTCGCTGTAGGGATTTTAAATGTAACGACGTAATTATAGGGACTCCCCATGGGAATTACGGAAAGTCCTGAAATTTTAATTGAAACAGTTTGCCAATGCTTGGCACTAAAGAAATAAATATCTTAAGAACAAACTATATGACATAGTGAAATCTTACCAAACTAGCACAAGTAAAGTCACAATGCGGACATTTATAGGGCTTAGCAGCTTGGTGAGTTATCAGGTGTCTCTTCAAATGACTATTTTGATCGGTCTTGAAAGGGCATTGTGGACATTTCAGGTGTTTCAGCCGCTCGCCATGGGTCGCGTAATGTCTGAAAGAAAAAATTAATAACAGCGCCATCTAGTCAATATTATTAGAACTATTTTTCGAGCAGTTAAATTAATAAAGTACCACTAGAATAGAACATTTATCTGGGTTATCTGGTCAATTTTTAATTAATTTAAATTAGATTAAATTAAAATTGATCACATAACACAGATAAATCTTCTATTCTGGTGTCACTTTTTTACTCATTCTGCGAGTGTTAGGTGTGTAACTGGAGCAAAGTTGTAGTTTGTAAGGAAGTCTAAAAGTACGATCTAAATATTACGAAAAGCGCCATCTATACTATTCATACGGCAGCTTTAAGAACAGACTAAAATGCGCGCTCGCTTTGTTACTAGAGTAGACGCTACGTCAAAGCGTAAAGGTTTCCACAAATAGTCGTTAGATGGCGATTTTGTAAAAAAAAAATGAAGGTAAATTTAAAATTTTTGGTAAAAACAAATTATAAATATAATATAAAAATGGGATAAGCAGACATACTTTGCGAATTGCGTTGAAGTTGATGCAACATATGTACACTGTTGGAATGGACAGCTTAGTTCTGTTGTAGCTGAACAAGAATGTAGGGAAAGCTCGTTTCTGAAATCAAAAAGTGTGCAGTAATATTAGAAAAAAATCGAAATCACCACGTGCAGATCTAACTCGCGTCCAGGGTTCCATCCAAATCAAAAAATCTGGCAAGCCCGGTCTGCACCTCTTATTTTTTTAAGTGAAGGAAAATATTGAGACGAAACTTGTACACTTGCAAAGTTCAATTGTGTGCGTCTAGTTCGCAATTCGCACTGGGCCCGCGTGGGAGCTACAGCTCAAGCCTTTTTCTAAGATGCCGATGCTCCGCAATGGGACGCTGATGAGATGACTATGAACAATTTTTGTGCAGGTAGTTGAAATATATTTTCACGCTTGGCTGCACAATAAAAACACGAGACACAAAGCAGCCTAATAAATAAACCGAGCGCAGTAATAACATAACTTACATGCAGTGGACAGGGGCCAAGAAATGCAGTCGGCATGTGCATCGAGTGAAACTACAGTTTTGGATAGGTAAGGACTAGGTACAGTCAAGGGCAAAAATATGTATACACTTTAGTACCTTGTCACTTTAACCACTGACAATTCATACCACTGGCAGTTCAAATATGACGAATATAGACAAGGTAATAGGTAGTGTATAAATATTTTTGGTCTTGACTGTAGTACCTACGAGTACATACTTACTCATAAACTTTTAACCCTTGACGAAAAAAGGGGTGTTAAAAGTTTGTCATTATAAAACGCAAGCGCTGGACGCTGTTCACTTTATATATTAAATATCCTTTGCCGCGTTATCGCGCGCTGTTCCCTCAGGAACTGCGCATTTTTCCGGGATAAAAAGTAGCCTTTGTCACTTCCTGGCCCATGAACTATCTCCACGTCAAAAATCACGGCAATCCGTCGCACCGTTTCGATTATTTCGACACTTTATTCCAATTTGATAAATAAATCCCCATTTATATTTATCTTATTTATCTTAAGTTTTAGTGTGTTCATACAGCACTAACATAGCTAATATAAACACGTGCGTAATAAATCGCATCACAAACAAAGTAACGGAAATGTCGAGAGCTGCGCCGGAGTGGATTTGCGAGAGGATACGCCGTGTCCCACGTCGCACAACTCCTTCACACATAACGCTGTATTCATAATTTGACGTTTGGACACATGGAACACTGGCACAGTAGAACAGCAGGGCTACTACGAAATTCGAAAATCGAAGTTCTTGTCGTTCCGTCCTTCTGACACTTATACTATTTGATACAAGAGCGAGAGGGACCGCATGACACGAACTTCGAATTTTGAGTTTTGGAGTAGCCCTGCTCGGGCGGGTACTTATTGTCTTTTCGCAACGTAACGTTTGGCAACCTGTTTCATTTCGCAACTTTTCATTTCGCAAACTCTAAAACTGTAAATATTTCATGATTTATTTCAGGGCCATCGTGTAGAACCCTTTAGATTAGGTTAGGTTAGTTTTATAAAAATCCTGAAATATTTACAGTTTCAGAAATAAACAGTTGGGAAATGAAGAGTTGCGAAATGAAACGGATTGCCAAACGTTATTCGCCGAAACATTAGTGAATCGGACTGGGGTTATTTTAGTGTGCGGCCGAAACTAGTACAACCCAAACCGAAATTCGGGTAATAAAATAACTTATTTTCTTCTTTTTAGTTTTTAGGGCAGTCGGGTTACAGTATTGAGTGTTGGATTAATATTAGAGGTGCAATATTTTTTACGGAAATGAAGTGATCTTTCGTACTTATTTGTTTTAACTTGTACACTTCCGTTCAGAAGGGCTACTCCGAAACACAAAATTCGAAGTTCGTGTCGTGCGATCCCTCTCGCTCTCGTATTAAATACATAGTATAAGTGTCAGAGGGACCGCACGACACGAACTTCGAATTTTGTGTTTCGGAGTAGCCCTTCAGCTCGCTCCACGATTAGTATAGACAGAAACACATGCCTTTGAGAGCGCGCTATCTCTTTCTCAAACGATACTTTTAAAGAGGGACGGCACCGCGCGGTTAACCGCATAGTGCGTGCATAGCGTTACTCTTTCAGCCGCTCCGGGGGGTAGAAATTCGAAAACGTAAATTCGTATCGTACCGTCCCTCTCACTCTCGAATTAAATAATATTGGGAGGAGGGAGAAATGAAGTTCGAATTTTGCACTTTTAGTATAGGGCCTGCTGTAATTGTTTCTCGAACGCAATGTCTCTTTGAGCTTGATCCGATGACGTTTTAACACAACACGGAAATAAATTCCGGATGTTGTGTCCATCAAAGTATTTTGAGACGACATATTTTATTGAATGCACGTGTCGCGTTGCGATGTCGCAGGTCCGTGTTATGTGTTTATTTTGCGGCTTTATCGACTGAGGTGTCTGAAATATTGTTTAGTAATCTTTGATATATATTTTAAGTCTTAGAAGTTTGATTTAACAACATTAATTGTAAAAGTTTTATCTGAAGTTTTTGACCTCCGACGCAAAAGGAGTGGGGTTAAAAGATAAATATGAGTGTATGTCTGTCTATGGCACCGTAGCTCTCAAAATTCTCAGACTTCGACACATTTTGGTTTTATTTTTTGGTTTATTCGTGTATAAATTTTGCTGTAGGTATATGTGTGTCTTCTGTGTTATTGAATAAATGTCTTCTTTCTTTCTTTCTTTTTGCAACACACTTTATTCAGTCAAATGTACAAACAACACCAACTATTTTAGTCCAGTAAAGTCAACCAAATCCATGATAGGACCAAAATCAACAGTCCACTTTGATTACATTTACACGGAAGAAAATCTGGCAATTCCAACCTAAAAAAAGTTCAGTATAGAGTACCTACCTACCTTGTAACTTCAATTTTGTTTCATCATGTCAATCATTAAATGGTGGTAAAATGCCAGGTGCGAAACATTCAACTGGTTGCTCATTTACTGCCACCAAGATAATGTCAGTAAAGTCATATAAAGTCTACGAACATCCCTATGGTCAACATACCATGCACCCCTTACGGCAAGAACATTAGTGCATAAATGCACTATAACGCTAAGATATGAGGCAAGTTTGTTCATCAGTGGACTCAAACAGCCTCCGTTTGGATCTAGAACTAGTTCTAACGGCCATGTGTGATTGTCTGCGGTCGTACGAGGGCTTTAAGAGGTTTAGTGGCGTGTTCCTAGTTCCTACATGTCTATGTTTGGTGTTTGGTATAGGTAATGCGACAAATTTCATGCAGTCAGACATGTCTTAGGGAATGCTAAAGTCCTCGGGAAGCAACGAAAAAACGTGAATGACATTGACAGCAAACATAACATCATCGTAATAAAAAGCGAAATTAACTAAAGAAAAATGATCGAGCTGGAATCAGGATACACCTGTAAAAAAAATCTATAGCGTTTAATTTCTCAATAGCGAAACTACTACTTAAGTTTTCTTACTCTAGGAGGACGCCTGTGATTAAATCACCTAGGATCAATAGGACATGTACACATAAGTAAGTTTTTTCTCTGTGTATCTGTTTTCTGTATTGCTCACTATTTCTCGAATACAGAGTCTTTGTACTGTATTGTATAAGTTGGAGACGGATTACTTCGCTTCGAATAATTTAATTTGTCATAATTTCACTTGCCATATCAACGTTTGCCATAAAATATTTATTTAAGTATATCCATGCTGTTCTCTGATTTTTTAAAATATTATATTAGGATGCAGAAGATCAGGTTAGTTTAATAGCACTTCGTTTCAGAAATAAATAACTTTATAACAAGTGAAAATTATGGAAAACGATAAAATATGGCATGAAATTCGGGCTAACGATTGTGAATCAAGTCGGAGGTGATTAACAATGAACTTTTTAACATAAACACTTACTTGCTGGGAAACTTCTTCTTACATCTCTCGCACTGATTCTCTTCCACTTTTTTCACTTTAGTCATCTCATGTTCTTTCTGGACATGGTTGCATAAACTGCTCTTCCTTGTAAAATTAGCTCCACAGATTTTGCAAACAAAAGGTCTTTCGCACGTATGCTGTCTCAAATGCAAACGGAGCGAAGACTTCCGAAAACTCTTCGGGCACAGAGGACACTCATATTTCAGGATTATTTTCTCTTTGTTTTCAACCGTAAGAGTTTCTTTCACAGGAATGGTATGTAGGACTTCGTGGAAGTAGCATTCGGCTTGGGAATCAGTGGTGAAGAGGCATTGGCTGCAGTTCCAGAGCTGGAAAGATTGTGAGGAGCTGGGAGCTAGCCAGTTCCGGAATTGGCAAGCGTTGGATCTGATGTGACGAGTCACTTCCTGGTGAAGAATGAAGGACATGCCGCATTTAGGACACCTGAAGTAGGAAAAGAAAAAAAGGTTAACTGATTGCAAACTAAGTTAATTTAATTAATAATTAATAATAGTCACTATTCTCTCTTTTTATGTTTTATGTTTAATTGCATGTCATGTACTTGTATTATCTTGTGTTTGTCTAACTTGTTTTAGTTTTAAGTTACTGTGGACCCACTGAAAATCAGCGTCGTGGCACCGCGTGCCATGACACATGCTGAGGGGTGTCCCTTTTTTGTGACAGCTACATAATATGTATGCTTATTGTTTCGCTGAACTGTATTGTGTACTTGTAGTTGTTCAAAAATAAATATTTTCTATTCTATTCTATTCTATAATTTAAATTCAATTCTTGAAAGAGTAGCTCCGTCGGTACTATCGATGATTCCGCCAATGTCGAGATTTGAAAAGACACTATCAGTATAGCCGTTGTTCGGTAGAAAGTTAATCTTGTAAAGTAATAATGATCATGGCATAACCATATTGAAATTATTCAGTTAGTAACTAACGAAACTCTAAAATTAAAGAAATCCGAATGTAATTAGCTAATGAAATGAAGGAAATAATAGTTATTAGGTTAGTTATTATAACATTTCCAACTACTTACTTCTTTTTATTATTAGGATGCATCCTCCTAATGTGATCTTTCAGCTCCAAAATATTCGGTAAAACAACCTTTTTCTCAATGCAATACGGACATTTCTTACTTATCTCTTTCACTGGAATACCACGCGCTTTCATATTGGCCCTTCTTTTTAATCTATGCTCCGATGTATTTCTGTGCTGCTTCGCTTCTTCTGAAGAACAAAATGTTCTGGAGCATACCAAACACAAGTGAGTCTTCTGTTTATGAACAGACTTCAAGTGTGCAGCTAAAGTGAGCGAAGACTTAAATTTCGCTGAGCATTGTTGGCAATTATGGAGCTCCTGGTACTCATCAGTAGCTGTGTATGTTAACTGATGATCTGTGAGTTCACAGTGTCTCCTAAGCTCAGCATTATACCTGAACTCTTTATAGCAAGTCTCACATTTTAGAATGCTTCTTTTTCTTATAATAATGGGCATGGATCTATTGATGACAGCGACGACCTCGCTATGATCAGGTCCGGTTAGATGGAGAAGCATCTCGACGGATGTGTCGCATTCAAATTTGCAAAAGGAGCACCAGTATCTTCCATCCATTGACAGAGTTTTTTCGCTGTGTTCATCAGATGACCAATGACGCATGAAATGTGGCAACCAGTTCGTGTAGAACTTACAAGGACTGCATTGGAATGGAGATTGGTGCACGATGACGTCGATGTTATTTAAAATCAACTGGCGATATACTTGACTTTGCACTGTTGAAGCTTTCCGGAAATGATAGTGAGATATTAAGTGCTTCCCCATCAAATGCTGCCTTACTCTCGATTTGCAGCCAGGGCAGTTGACAAAACGTAGTTTCCGTTTCCTCTTCTTTTTCTTCTCGATCTCATTAACTTTTAAGCTTGTAGGCTTCTTTTTTTGAGGTGTAGGTTTGGTGACAGATCGTAATTTTCGACTGTTCTGTTCAACAGTATGCCTCAAAGGCTGCAGATGTCCAGAGAACTCGAGTTCATTTTCAGGTAATACTTTCTTCATGTGCAATTTGGACATGAGATGTTTTTCATAAATCGCTCGTGAACCTAATCTTCTATTACACGGACCACACCAGTACTGAACAGATCCTTTTGTTTGTAAAGTTGTTTGCATGATTTGATGAGATTTTTCGTTGGCTCCTGGGACCCACTTGCCTTTAGTATGTCCTGGTGGCGGAGCATCATAATCTTCATCTCTTTCATTAGAATCAGCCATGATAGGTCTCCATTTCCCACCCGTATGCTCTTGTTCATCTCTCATCACCCATTCTTCATGTTCCGGGGATACAGGCCTCCATTTACCACCAGTGTAATTCGGAGGTGGTTTCCATTTACCACCAGTCGGAGGTTCCTCATCGTCATCGTCTTCTGAGTCTTCTGATTCATCAGATTCGTCATCAGCTTTAAAGTCGTTGAACGGTCCAATACTGTACGAAGATGTTGGTATGTCTTTTTTCACCGCTCCGCTGATGCTTGCAACGGCGTTAATCAATTTCGTTTGGTTATCCTCGTTACTACCAATTCTTAAACTGTGTCCTCCAATCCAGTCTCCACCTCTGAAGTTGCTCTCAACTGGACTCATAGTCGGTATCTCCCTCGAAGAAGACGCCACTGCCAAAGAGGTTTTCCTTTCCAGACTGCTTTTTGATATTGGTATAGGCGGTGTCAATCGTGACAAGGATGTTTTTTTAACGCTGCTCTGGAGTTCCAAAGATTGGAAGAAAACATCAGCCCCAAGGTTGTACGTGGGCTCTAGAGTATCTATTGGCAGGTCTACTTTTTGTACTGGTTTGTTTTTAGCGCAACGTTCTTTTCTGTGCTTGACATAGTTTTCAAGTCCTATAATGGTGGCGTTACACTTGATGCAGAGATGGCTGTCATCTTCATCATCGTCTCGCAATGACAGCATCTAGAAAGATGAAAAAAATATTGGTTGAGTAATAGGCCGACATAGTAATAGTGAATAGTCGTGGCAGTCTAGTGGTTTGGCCTATGATCTCTTAAGTAGAGGGTCCTGTGTTCTAATCTGGCCCGGGTCGCACTTCTAAAGTAGTAAGTTCTGCGAAATTTATGTGCAGAATTACAAATGACTTTTTTGTAAGTTGGAGAAAACGAGCGAGCGGGTCACCTGATGGGAAGCAATCAATGCCGCCCATGGACACCTGCCAATTTTATTTGAAACCAGGATTTCTAGCAATGGTTCTTATCTTAGACATGCTCCATCAAATCAGTTCAGCCGTTTTTGAGTTACTTATTAATCTTTGAAGTGAAAAATCGGGTCTATATCGACTGGTAGAAAATTGTTAGTCATAACATATTGTGTTATACTTAATGTACCTAATGTTTGACATAACTCTTTTTTTCTCTGAAGCTATTTATTTTTCAAAATTATTATAAAACAAACCTAACCTAACCTATAGAGTTCTACAGGATGAACATTTAAAAAATCATGAAAAATGTACGGTTTCAGCGGGAAAAAAACTTATGACTAACAATAATTATGACAAACATTACATTATGACTTATAAGATTATGGTAATCGAAAGGATCCCGAAAAAGTCGGGGGTTTTCCAACTTTTTCTTGGTTATGTTTTATTAAAAAACTGTATATTAAGTGCAGGATTAGTTTTATTTTACTTATATTGTAATTGAAGTTTAATTGAAAGTTAAAGTTAATGTTACTTAGTAAATTTTATAAAGTTTATTAAGTAGTAAGTTTATTTTTATTTTTTTGAGGAGATACGTAGAAGAACAAGGGTCACCGACATAGCCAAGCGGATTAGCTCGTTGAAGTGGCAATGGGCGGGCCATATAGCACGGAGAGCAGATGGCTGTTGGGGCCGAAAAGTTCTCGAGTGGAGGCCGCGGATCGGCAAGCGCACCAACGAGATGGACGGATGACCTGGTTAAAGCCGCGGGTTCACGGTGGATGCAGGCCGCTGCCAACCGAAGCAACTGGAGGTCTATGGGGGAGGCCTATGTCCAGCAGTGGACGTCCTACGGCTGACATGATGATGATGATGATTATTTATTTATTTATATTAAGTGCTCGTCAAATCCAGGTCAGAAAGCATACAAGTTACAGGTAAAATGTCAGCTAAAGTCATTGGGTTAGCGGGTCCCCCGGCTAGGGTGACGATGCGATTCGGCGTACAGTAAGGACAGTCCCGCGATCCATTAATAACAGGCTCACCTGTCCGCTCGCACGGCGCTTACCACGGTACCGCGAGCCGAAGTGATTCGTTACTGGTGTTTTTGCGTTTCCGCTCTTAAAAAATATGAAATCCTTGTGTAGTTCATGGGTCTGTTTCTTAGACACTTTTAAAGAAGTCTGTAATAAATCGTATGTCTAAAGTCTATTAACGTGTGTAAGAGATTTTGTGGGATTAATAGGCAGTGTGAGTTTTGTATATTCGGTACTTTTATGAGTGGTTTTTTTTTTAATTTTAATTGACGAAAAACAAGAAAAACCTCAAAAAAGTTATTCGTAGCTCTTCTTCTCCGAAACACGTCGAGCTAACTCGATTTAAGACGTGAGTTACTCTGGTCAATATCATTTGATATGAATATGAGTGAGTCTCACGTTAGTTTCATGTTTAAAAAGTTAGTATTCTCTAATGCACTCAGAATCACAAGGGATACGAGTAGAAAGAGAGAATAAATGCGATCGCGTACGTCTGCACGCTAGACAGCAGCTAATATTCACAATCGAGTCGCAATCGCGTTCCCGCGGTAAAACTCGTCAAGCGTCAATCCGTCGCCGCCTGACACCATTGTCACCTGAAGAATAGCGTCAACTCGCACGCTCAAAAACAAAACGTAACAACTCAAAACACATCCCTTTGAATTAGAACCTTAATGTGGTGTGAGAAAGTGCATTTTACAAGCGCATTTTCTGAAGTTGTGGCCTTTTGGTTTGTGACTGGGATACTGTCATTATTGTCATTACACCCCGGAACTAGTTGTAATTCGCTTTGTTTATTTTAGTTTGATGTATGGATTTTTTGTTATTGTTGTTCATTGACAGTTAATTTTGTTTGAGGAAGTAATTTCATTCTATAAGGTTGCTTGTTGCTTGGCAATCATTTAAACTCGGATTAATTTCTTTTAGTCGTAATAATTAAATAGATTCGAATAGGTACTACTGCTTTTACGAGCGTATGTCATACTCATACGGTGTAAAATTGTATGACAACGTAAGAAAAAAAAAAGAAAAAAAAATAGTGTGGTCGGGTGTTGTTAGCTTTAAGGAACTAGTAAGTACCTATCTACCTATTTATGATAATTATGAAATATAATAGATAGTAGTAACTTAGAAGGATATTACATATCAAGTATAGATATCTACCTAGTAGTACAGTCACCAGCATTAATATCTGCCCCAGCGGATCGTGTAAAAATATCTGACACGTCCTTCCGGCCCCAGAAATAGAGTCGTGTTCGTGTCAGATATTTATGCAGGCTTGTTATATCAGATATCGTATTGGTGCTGGTGACTGTACTCTACGATGGTATAAGTAGACATATTCTTTACTTAGAAAGCCCGAACTATTTTTTTTTTGGAAAGTCATGAAATGCAAACTTCATTTGCTCGTGTCTTTGATTTTTACGTCATTCGTTTCTTTAATTTTTATCGATTTCAAAAGAGGTTATTAATTCGTTTTTTTATCACTTTAATCTATTTAAGAAAAATTCCTACTCCACCAAATTTCATACTTATTACTTATTTAAGCATATACATAAGATTGCAACGTCACCTTGTCAGGCACTTAACTAGTGTGCGTGTGTGTGCAGCTGTGTGCATTCCGTCAGTCACATAGCCTGACCTAGGTGCGTTCGGATACTTGGGAGAGATTCCAGAAAAAAAAAGTATATTTTTTCTGACACGAATAGACATCATTTTATTTATATTGATTAAACGTTTTATAAGTACAGGTTTTAAGATATAATTGTGTGCGGATTGGCAGTGTGTCTTTTGCTTTAGTTTTTTTTTAATTTCATATAGACACAAAAACAATTTTGTCGGCATAGTTTACATATATATCCGTGCAAAATTACAGCTTTCTAGCTAGCTTTTTAAGTATTTCTTAAACCACCCCATTTATTCTACCTCGTTTGTCCGCTAAAATAATATGTATTAAACTATCGACTGGTGGGTTTTCCCGGGTGTCAGTAACTCGTCACTGTGACAGTAGGTAAAGTAAATGTAGCTTTCCTTTCGTCGAAGTGGTGACACTGACAGTAATTATAGCGTTTCAAACTTATACTGGAAAAGTCCTATTTATACTTATTGGAAAATTGTGTTGAGAAAATTTGACGGTTGTTTTACCTACTAAGTTTTAACTTGCCTATTACTTATGCAAGTTGGTCGGCTTTTGCTGTTTTTTCTCGATTGTGCATTTGTAAAATAGGTGGTTAGGTATTAGGTAAATTTCAGTTAGGTGGTTAGGTAAATTATCGAATTTTCAATTAAGTTGTAATAATTTTGAGTAAATTCAAAACTTTAGTGATTTTCACTATCATAAACCGTGAAATCCCCAGAAATGTCATTTAACAATGATGTAACTTTCGTTTACCTTTTTCTGTGAGAATAAAAACTAGACTTTAGATTGGTCCTATACTACGAAGTGCAAAATTCGAACTTCGTGTCTTGCCGTCCCGCTGACGCTAATTAATTACTTAATATGAGAGTGAGACGGATGTTACGATACGAATTTCGAACAGCGTTGCCATCTCACATATTTTCTTTACCCTAACGCTACGCGAAATTACCCTAAATTAGGCACTTTTTCTTTTTACCCTAACTTTTTTTAAATAAAAACGAAGCATATAAATGCGATTTATTAATAAACTTATAGTTAAACTACTACACCGTTTTGAAACAATATTGGAATGCATCCATAATAGTCTTGGCTTCTATATCCATAATAGTCTTGGATATAGTTAGTGTTTAATTTTGTAACTAAGGGACCCCATACATCCCTGTATTATTATTTTTTTTTGAAAGTAATGTTTTGTTTAATTGTTTAATGTAGTTTTTAAGTATTTTATTGTGTTGTTTATTTGTACCTAATAATATTGTTGTCTTGTGTTGTGAATAAATGTATTTTCTTTCTTTCTTTATTTATAATTATTTTATTTTGAAAAAATGACTGCCAAGTTTCTTGCGGCGCATTGTTCTTGGCAATGATGGTCTCCGAAAGCGCTGGTAGTTTAAAAAATTACGTGTAAAAGTTCCCATTGCGGCCTATTTACTGAATAGATTATTTGAATTTGAATTTAAAATTTAAATTTTGTATTTCATCTACAGTATTTTTTTTCTTGAAACCTTCCTTTTTATTCGAAAATTTTTACCCTAAAAATACCCTAAACGCGTAAAAAGACCCTTTCAAAGAATTAGGGTAAACAAATTACCCTAAGGTGTGGACACTGATTTTGAATTTTGTAGTAGCTCTGGACTCAAGAAAGTCCCGCGTCTTGTATATCGGAACGCGTCGCCGTCAAAGGCTGTCGTCCGAATAACGACGGCAACATCGATCGGGGCGGCGAACTGCGACGCGGCTGGCATTCCTTGACACCTATGCACTAATCTCAGGTCCGACAAAGTCAAACTGTCGCGCCCAGAGACCATCGTCAAAGGCTTGGACGGTCAAGAACTTTAATTCACCCTCCACCATGCCACCATGGCACCATAATGGCAAAAACGGACGGAACCTTTATAGTTTCGCCATGTCTGTCTGTCCGTCCGCGGCTTTGCTCACGGACTATCAATGCTAGAAAGCTGTAATTTTGCACGTACATATACATATGCTGAGAAAATAGTACAATAAAATATTTCAAAAAATTTTTTTTAGAGTACCTCCCATAGACGAAAAGTGGGGGTGATTTTTTTTTCTCAGCCAACCTTGTAGTGTGGGATATCGTTGGATAGGTATTTTAAAACCATTAGGGGGTTACTAAAACGATTTTTTGATTCAGTGATTTGTTTGCAAAATATTCAACTTCAAAGTGTAAATTTTCATTAAAATCGAGCGTTCCCGGGTTTTAAAAATCAGCTCCACTTTACGTCTATGGGAGGTAACCACAAAAATATTTTTTTAAATTTTTATTGTACCATTTTGTCGGCATAGTTCACATATAAATATATTCGTGCAAAATTACAGCTTTCTAGCATTGATAGTTCCTGAGCGAAGCCGCGGACGGACGGAGACAGACAGACAGACAGACACGGCGAAAGTATAAGGGTTCCGTTTTTGCCATTTTGGCTAAGGCATCCTAAAAAGTTGATTGACCCGCATGTACTGTTTATATTTGATCATTCGATTTAGAAGTCTAAGTGATAGGCTGGATACAGACGCGTGAAAAAATAAATGAATTCATAATACAATCCATTAAAACACTTAAAGCCACTTCAACACCAAACCGAAAGGATCACTATTCCCCAAGGAACGTAGCATGTCCGTCCGTCGTCCAAAGTCCTTTGACCTGAACCTTCGGCTAATCATTTAAAATCCAAATTTTCGATGGCTCCTGAAGTTCGGAGACAGATGCCCCCATGGAGACCATTCATTAGTATACATATGTAGTTATACTTTGTTTTGTGGGATGTGGCGACTTTGCCGAAAGTTGTAATGTTATGGATGCCAAGGTCGGTACGGCCAAAAGTTTCTTTTTGGACATGACATGACAAATGACATGTCAGAAGTAGTGTAAGTACGTTATGTTTTTATTTGCATTATTGAAAAAGTTAGTTTAATTTAGTACAGTCAAGTTTGCAACTTGTGAGCAAAGATTTTATCAAAAATATCTGAAGACGCTTCTACGCCGTGAACAATAGAGTCGTTTTCAAATATTATAATATAGGTATTTAATCAAATTTTTACTCACGAGTTTATGAAACCAACTGTCTATGAGTGAAAGTGAAAAATGCGATTGCCTTTAAAAAACTAAAAAGAAAAAAAAAGTACTACGGAAGTAGTAAGTACTACGGAATCTGATAAGTAAATAACTTAATTGACCAGTTGGGACCCGTTCAAAATCATAGCCAGCTCTAAAATTTCTTGTCTAGACGACTAGATTGATTTTTTTCTTACTAGTTTTTTTAAGGCAAAAATATCAAAAATATATGAAATAAAAAAATATGAACAATGGGCTAATAAGAAAATATTGTTTGCTCCTCGCAATCTCACGCGCGAGACTGGTTTTTCAGTCTTTACGTGCGAAATTACATTCGAAGTTACTGACATGACTTTAAGACTCCATTTCCACTAAAGATGTGCTGTGCGGTGCGAGGACAGGTAAATGAAGCGTTTCTATTGGTTCATGATTTCATGAAACATTCCTCGCAACACATGCTCGTACATGGTGGAAATTCAGCCTTACAGTGGAGGGTTTCAAACCCGCACTAGGCCAACCTATGTAGGACACGGTGGGACGTATACAGGATGGCTCACTTAGATCCAATGACATTTAAACCAGGACGCACATTGCCGAACAAAATCCCCTTCAAAGAATGTCAGAACTATTAATTTGTTTGCGTGACAAATAAAATCATCTCACACAAAATAATTAAAATAATACGAGACGAAATTTGAACCTAGTCTTTACTCTATTACGAGCGAATTTCGCTAGCGCCAAAACTCAATAACGCTTGACACTTGACAGCTAACTGCACAACGTACTGAGAAAAAAGAAGGCCACTTTTTACCAAAGTGGCGCTCATTTGGCTCGGACATATTTGGGCGCGCGATTGTTAATCTACAGGTATAATTCATCAAAGCTTAGATCGGTAAGTATGGGAAAGTTTGAAACTCTGTATATAAGACATACCTACACGAAGATCTGTTCTTAGGAATCATGTCATCAATTTCAGTAACAAGAAGAACTGCATACAAACATAAAAAAAAAATATTCTCATTACGGGACTGAGCCAGATTGTTATGAAAAAAAAAAACACTTAGCTGTAAGTACTTACATTATTTCTAACATAAAACTACCGTGAGACTCACTAATATTAAAATAGAGACCCGGATAACTCACGCCTTAAATCGAGTTTAGCTCGACGTGTTTCGGCCTAATGCGTAGCCCTTCTGTGCAGGACACCCCATCTTCAGCTAGTACATAAGAGATCATGTTATTTAAGTAGTATATAGTGCGGCACTATTGCCTTAGGCTAGTATATAAGCAAACTTTGTTAATTAAGTCTAACCCTAGCACCCTACCATCATCTTAGTACTATATAGCATATTAACTCTGTTGATTAAGCCCATATACCAAATCTCACCTTCCTAGCACATAAGGAAAGACCATGTACCTACGGCCAAAGCACGCCGTAATTTCCCCTGTAAAATTTCCACTAACCAAAACCTGACCGTACAAGTTTGTTTACGCGTAATACGATCTTCCCAGTGGAAAATCACTATGCCTGGAATTTTCCACTGAGATTAGCCAATAAAGACTCCAGGAATTGTGTCCGCCCCCGCAACCGTGCAGGCGCGAATTGCGCCTACACGGCAGAGCTTAAAACTAGATAGGCTGATGGAAATCAGCATTCGTACAGTTATCACTCGGCATTAGTTCAGTACTCCTCAGAGAGACAAGACGTATAGTAGATTCGATCGGTTCAGTATAAGCTAGCGAGCGCGAGGACAAGACCTGTTTTTTTGTTACCTTTTATTTCGGAGTTTTCTTTCAATATAATTTCCTTGACAATTTCCTTTTCCGACCGCGTAAATTTAAATTTAAAGGATCGTGCGGTGATCCATTTTTGTAGACATTTCTAGTAAATTCAGTTTCGCGTTAAAAAACTCCAGTCATGCCGATAACACGTTCCGTCGGGAGGCGCGGCGGGGGGCCAGCAACGGGTACAGCGACGACGGCCACTATCACCACGCCGTCCGAGTCCGCGGGCATCACAGCGGACTCCTCAACCACCGCCACCACCACCACGACAGTTCCCCCCCGCGCCCCCACGGAGCGTGTCCAGGTAACATCTCGGTCGCCACCGCCTTCTGCGGCGGCACCGGCATCGGCAGCAATTTTCGACCCAGCGTGTGGAACGAGAGCGGCGGCTGCGCGTCTCGCGGTAAACCTCGGGGTTGCGACCCCCAGGGCGGGCGTGTCTCTGGGAAGACCAGCAGGCCCCGGCACGTCCGTGCCGCCACCCTCGAGCCATAGGAGCACCACCGCTGGCACCGCTGTTACTCTGTCAGCAGTACGGCGAAGCAGAGCTCACCGCGCGGCAGTCGCGCGGCAGGAACTGCTGCGGCTGCAGATGGAGATGGCGGCATCCAGGCTGCAGGCCATCGAGACAGAAGATACCGACGAGGAAGACACAGTCGAGGAAGACGTCGCCGAGGAGCCCACCCGGGCTCAACGAATCCAGGAGTGGGTTGACCGACAGGCACAATCAACGCCACTCGCGGCGTGCGGGAACCAGCCCGGCGCCACTACGCAGCCGGTGGGGGGCGACCCCACCAACATTCGGGAGTGGGCTGACCTACGGGCACAATCAGCTCCACTCGCGGCGCGCGGGAACCAGCCCGGCGCCACTTTCCAGCCGGTGGGGGGCGACCCCACCAACTCCAGGGAATGGGTTGACCTACGGGCACAATCAACACCATTCACGGCGTGCGGGAACCAGCCCGGCGCCACTACGCAGCCGGTGGGGGGCGACCCCACCAACATTCGGGAGTGGGCTGACCTACGGGCACAATCAGCTCCACTCGCGGCGTGCGGGAACCAGCCCGGCGCCACTATGCAGCCGGTGGGGGGCGACCCCACCAACACCACGGCGCGCGGGAACCAGCCCGGCGCCGCTATGCCACCGGCGGGAGGCGGTCCCGCCAACCCATGGACGCTCACGAAGTGGTACAGCGTCGAGCAGCAGCAACGTGCGGGGGGAGGTGACCCCGTGGCTCTGGGAGCCGTAATGTCACCAGCGGCACAACCGGCCGCAATCACTTACACGACGCCCGGGCTGGAGCCCGGCGTCCCGAACCAGCGCGGTGAGTCTGGCTACGCCGCGGCGCCCTGCCCCGAGCAGGACGGCGCCCGGCGCTTTGTGGACGCGGGCCAGGGGCCCGCGCCTCCGATAGCGGTGATGGGCCCAGGGCCCGCACCCCCGATAGCTGCGCCGGGCCTGGGGCTCGGTGCAGAAGCTCCGCCTCCGCCAACAGAAGAAATAGCGGCGGGAGCACATGAGATCGCGCAGTGGTACCCCAACCCGCTTGCGGATCTAACAGCGGCCATCACGACGGCGATTTAGGCCGGCCAGCAGCAGCGACGGCCCCCCGACCTCCCGGTGTTCGCGGGGTCCCATCAATATTGGCTGTCTTTCAAGAAAGTGTTTAACGAAACAGTGAGTAACTTCAGTGAGTGTGAAAATATACACAGACTACGCAATTGTGTAAGGGGCCGGGCCCGCGAGTCTGTTGAACAATTGTTTATTTGTGGCGCGAGTGCCAGTGAAATAGTGAAAGTGCTCGAGAATCGGTTCGGCCGTCCGGACGCCATCGCGCTCGGTGAATTGGAGCGGCTTCGCGCGCTGCCGCGGCTGACCGACAGCCCTCGAGACATTTGTGTGTTCGCGAGTCGAGTGAGCAACATAGTGGCCACGTTGAGAGCCCTCGATCGAGCTCAATATATGTACAATCCGGAAGTAACGAAATGTGTAATAGAAAAGTTCACTTTAAACGTGCGTTACAGATGGTTTGATTTTGCGACCACACAGCCGGGCGGAGACCCGGACCTGCTCAAACTGGCGCGCTTTCTGGAGCGAGAGGCGGACATCTGCGCGCCCTACGCCGCCCCCGAAGCATTCCCACAACAGCAGTCGCAGCACTACCAGGAGAAAAGGACGCCGCCGCATCGCACGCACGCAGCCATGGAACGCCGACAACAGCCGCAATGTCCAGTCTGCGGCAGCGCGACCCACAGCGAGGCGGGTGAGTGTGCCAAGTTTACCAGGGCGACGCCCGAACGGCGATGGGAATGGGCAAGGGAGAAGCGCCTATGTTTTAGATGTCTGCGCATCAAGAGGCAAGCTCACTTCTGTAAGAGCAAGCGGTGCCTGGTCAACGGATGTGATGGGTATCACCACAGGCTACTGCACAAGGAGGAGCGCGCCAGCAAGAGTGAGGTGGTGGTGAAGAAGGTGGATGCCGCGGTCGAGACCGTGACCTGCGCTTGGGCGCGCGGGCCACAGAGCTTCTTGAAGATCTTGCCGGTAAGGGTGACGGGCCCCCAGGGGGCCAAGGACGCATGGGCCCTTTTAGATGACGGCTCAACCGTCACCCTCGTCGACGAAAGGCTGGCCGAAGACGTCGGGGCGAGCGGCCCGATCGATCCTTTGCAGATCGAGGCGATCGCGGACTTAAACATAGACCAGAGCAAGTCCAGACGAGTAAAGATCGCACTTGCGGGATCGGACCGCACGTTCGACATAGAAGCAAGAACGGTAAGGAATATGTCCCTCAGCATGCAGCGGGTTGACGAGAGCGTCGTCGACGCCTGCGAGCATCTGCAGGACATAAAGGAACATTTGGTGTACTCGTGTGCTTTCCCGAAGATATTAGTAGGACAGGACAACTGGCACCTGCTGGTAGCGGAGCAGATGCGGCGCGGCCGCCGCAATCAACCGGTCGCGTCGCTCACTCCTCTGGGCTGGGTACTACACGGCGCGCAAACGCGCGCGCTCGGTGCGCGCGTCAACTTCATCCACGACGAGGCAATGGATGAACAACTGAAGAGGCATTTCGACATCGAAAATCTACTGATCCAGCCCGCGCGCCCCGCCAGTGACCCGGAGGAGAAAGCTCGACGGATAATGGAGAGGACAGTCCGCGAAGCCGAGCCGGGAGTCTATGAAGCCGGCCTCCTGTGGACGAGCCCCCAGGTACAGTTGCCCTACAATTTTGATAACGCGTTAAGCCGCCTCAACAGCGTCGAGAGGAAGTTGGACAAAAATCCGACGCTGCGGGACAAGTACGAGGCGAAGATGGACGACCTACTCAGCAAGGGCTACGCAGAGCCCGCCCCCGCCACCAAAACACCAGGGAGGACCTGGTACCTGCCGCACTTCGGAGTCGTGAATCCGCAGAAACCGGAGAAGCTCCGAGTTGTACACGACGCCGCGGCAAAGACCAAAGGTACCGCACTTAACACACATCTGATGTCGGGCCCAGATCTACTGCAATCACTGCCGGGCGTCCTGATGCGCTTTCGCCAGCACGCAGTGGCAGTAACGGCCGACATCGCGGACATGTTCATGAGGGTGAAAGTGCGCGAAGAGGACCGAGACGCGTTGAGGTACCTGTGGCGGGGAAGGGAGCGGGGCGAGGCGCCCGCAAGTGAGTATCGCATGACGTCGCTGATTTTTGGTGCGACGTGTTCTCCATCTATAGCGATATATGTGAAAAATTACAACGCCACGAGACACAAAAATTTTCACAACAGAGCGGCCACAGCAATAATCGAAAATCACTATGTTGATGATTATCTAGACAGCTTCAAGACGCCCGAGGAAGCTATAGAGGTATCGCAAGCGGTAAAACACATTCACGCGCTGGGAAACTTTGATCTAAGGCGATGGATGTCCAACAGCGCCGCGGTGAAGACGGCAATGGAAACGGCCCCCGAGCATGCGGCGACCGTAGAGATCACCGACGGCGGCCCCAGCGAGCGAGTCCTGGGGCTCATCTGGAATCCTGCAACAGATAAGCTCAGTTTCAATTTAGATATGGCGAAAGTTCCGTCAACGCTACTGCGCAGCGAGACCCCGACGAAACGACAAGCACTGCGCATCGTGATGTCTCTCTACGACCCCATGGGATTGGCATCGCCCGTAACAGTACGGGCGAAGTGCCTCCTTCAAGAAGCATGGAGGAGAGGCATAGAATGGGACCAGCGGCTCCCGGAGGATCTTGCCGCACAATGGAAAACGTGGCTGGCGCACTTACAGACGCTGCGTGACGTGTCGGTGCCGCGCGCGTACCCGGGGTACAGCGATGCGGCCGACCTCCAGCTACACGTATTCACAGACGCCAGCGAAACGGCGTATTCGGCGGCGCTCTACTGGCGCGCCGAACAAGACGACGGCCAAGTAAGAACCTCACTGATACTAGCAAAGGCGCGCGTGGCCCCCCTCAAGCTGACATCAATACCGCGGCTCGAGCTGCAGGCCGCGGTAATGGGCACGCGCATGGCTGCCGCCGTCAAGAAAGAACACCAGCAAGAAAGTACGACGACAACGTACTGGACAGACAGCAAAACTGTCCTTCAGTGGCTGAGAAACGGCTCACGTACCTACCGGCCATTCGTCGCACACCGCATCGCAGCGATTGAAGAAACTACCAAAGTAAGCGAATGGCGGTGGGTACCGACGAAGCACAACGTAGCTGACGACGCGACGCGAGAAGTCCCCGAACACTTCAGCAAGGAACACAGGTGGTATAAGGGCCCAAATTTCTTAGCCCAGCCCCCGGAGGAGTGGCCAGTTGAGGCTTCGCCCCCGACACGTGGCGAGGCCGCCTCCCCGACCGGCGAAGAGAAGATCAACGTCGCGCGTCACCACGACCAACAGAGAGCCACTGAAGCGGTCCCCGACGCAACTCGCTTCTCCAAGTGGGAGAAGCTCCTGAGGACCACTGCCAGGGTCCTTCAATTCGTGGCGCTCTGCCGCGGCCGCCAAAAAGTTAACTACAAGCGAACGAAAGCAAACGCCAAGGCGGATCCAGACTGGCGGCAGAGGCCCACCCCAAAACCACAAGGTAAGCCCCGCCCACCACTCCCTGTAACCCAGACTCGAAACTGGGTCAAGCTGGACGCCGAGCTACTGCGGCGAGCCGAGCGGCTTCTGGTGCAAGCGGCACAACAACAGAGCTTCGCAGCGGAGCTGCGCGCGCTACAGACGGGCAACCCTCTACCAGGCGACACCAAATTCAAGACGGTAGCGGTCGCCCTCCAGAACAACACCATCGTGCTCGCAAGCCGCATCGCCGCCATAGCAGACGTCCCCGAAGAGGCCAAGCAACCGTCTGTGCTAGACGGCCGACATATAATAACAAAGTTGTATGTAGACTACATCCACAGAAAAATGGGACACGCCGGCGCAGAGCACACGACGAACGAGGTCAGGCAGCGATACTGGGTCCTACACCTGAGGCCCACTGCTCGCCATGTCATCCACCGCTGCCTCGTTTGCCGCATAAGGCGGGCACTACCGCCGACCCCGCCCACCGGCGACCACCCAGCCTGCCGCCTAGCACACCACAAGCGCCCCTTCACATACACGGGGGTCGATTACTTCGGCCCGCTCACAGTCACCGTGGGCCGGAGTCACCAGAAGAGATACGTGGCACTCTTCACGTGCCTCACCACGCGCGCCATCCACATGGAGGTGGCGCAGTCGCTCACCACCGACTCAGCCATCATGGCGCTGCGCCGCATGATGGCGCGCCGCGGCTGCCCTGCAGAGATCTGGTCTGACAATGGGACCAATCTGCGGGGCGCCGACAAGGAGCTGCGGAGGGCCCTCGACGATGCCACAGAAGAGGAGGCGATTCAGCACGGCATCAATTGGCGCTTCATCCCCGCGGGCGCTCCATTCATGGGAGGAGCCTGGGAGAAGATGGTGTGCAGCGCCAAGACCGCCCTCGAGGTGACGCTGCACGAGCGTCACCCCTCCGAAGAAGTCCTCACCACACTGCTAGCAGAGGCCGAGTTTACTATCAACAGCCGGCCTCTGACTCACGTCTCCGTGAACCCGGACGACCCGGAAGCCCTCACACCCAATCATTACCTCCTGGGGGGCTCCGCCTGGTCACCTCCACCGGGCAAATTTGAAGAAGAAGACCTCGTCGGCCGCGCCACCTGGCGCACAGCACAGAAGTTGGCCGACACCTTTTGGGCAAGATGGCTGCGTGAATACCTCCCCGAACTCCAAAACCGGCGGGAGCCTCAAGGTCGCGGCACACCCCTATCTGTGGGCGACCTCGTCCTCATCGTGGACGGCACCCTCCCACGCAATACATGGCCGCGTGGGAAAGTCACCGCCGTCTATCCAGGCAACGACGGCATCGTACGAGTCGCGGATGTGCTGACCAAGGGCGGCGTGCTACGACGAACCACGAAGAAGCTCGCCATCCTGCCCACGAGTCCAGAAGCTGCGGGTCCTACACGCGGAACTTCAACGCCTGCAGCGATGAACGGCGGGAGCGATGTGCAGGACACCCCATCTTCAGCTAGTACATAAGAGATCATGTTATTTAAGTAGTATATAGTGCAGCACTATTGCCTTAGGCTAGTATATAAGCAAACTTTGTTAATTAAGTCTAACCCTAGCACCCTACCATCATCTTAGTACTATATAGCATATTAACTCTGTTGATTAAGCCCATATACCAAATCTCACCTTCCTAGCACATAAGGAAAGACCATGTGCCTACGGCCAAAGCACGCCGCAATTTCCCCTGTAAAATTTCCACTAACCAAAACCTGACCGTACAAGTTTGTTTACGCGTAATACGATCTTCCCAGTGGAAAATCACTATGCCTGGAATTTTCCACTGAGATTAGCCAATAAAGACTCCAGGAATTGTGTCCGCCCCCGCAACCGTGCAGGCGCGAATTGCGCCTACACGGCAGAGCTTAAAACTAGATAGGCTGATGGAAATCAGCATTCGTACAGTTATCACTCGGCATTAGTTCAGTACTCCTCAGAGAGACAAGACGTATAGTAGATTCGATCGGTTCAGTATAAGCTAGCGAGCGCGAGGACAAGACCTGTTTTTTTGTTACCTTTTATTTCGGAGTTTTCTTTCAATATAATTTCCTTGACAATTTCCTTTGAATAATTAATAGTGATACAGTCCACCTAATACTTTTGTAGCAACCAGTGCATTCGCAAAGTGCGGGATTTTCGAAGGGTCCCGTACACCTTCCTTCTTCATGTTGAGCTAAACTTTGGACGACCGGATGGCTAAGTGGTTAGAGAACCTGACTACGAAGCTTGTGGTCCCGGGTTCGAATCCCGGCCGGGGCAGATATTTGTATGAATAATACGAATATTTGTTCTCGGGTCTTGGATGTTTAATATGTATTTAAGTATTTATTTATCTATATAAGTATGTTTATCCGTTGCCTAGTACCCATAGTACAAGCTTTTCTTAGTTTGGGACTAGGTCAATTGGTGATGTCCCTGAAAAAAAAAAATCGATTTAAGACGTGAGTTATCCGGTTCTATATATTTAATACATTATTTCTATTTGGATATCAATAGTGTAGGTTACAAAGCTCATAAGCAATAAATGTTATTATGAAACACAATATAAATATACCTATTGAATAAACATGATACCTACTGAATAAAATGCATTGTTTTCATGTTCTTTGATACCTAATTCATTTTTATTTTTCAAAACGTCCGGGTTCGATTCCCAAGTTGAGTACAAGTTTTTTTAATGTATGAATGCAGTTTTTCTTGCTATTAAAATCGATGGATGACATGGTTCCTATAACAATCTAATTGTCTTATAGTTTTAGACTATCCCATACTGACTGATCTAAATAAGCCACCCTGTATAGACTAAGATAATGACGATTATTTTGTATGCACAATATTTTAAACTGCAAAACTATCATGAACATATTAAAGAACAATTAAAACTGCAATGGCGGGGCAGGAATCAATTATAATTTCCATTAGAAGAGGGCGTGCCGCCTGATTTATGCGCTGCACCTTGCATTCCACTAGCAGATGGTGATTTTCTAGTTGCGAAAAGCCTGACCCGTTTGTACGAATTGGGTTGAGGGATGTAGCTTTCCGATGTTTATAGAAAATTATAGATGGATAGATGAAAATAGACGGGTTACGTAAACCGTTGGTTGTTTTCCTTGATGACGAACCGCGGATTGGTGCGAAACATGTCGGGGATGCTTCGAGCACTGATAGGTGAGTGAGTCGTGTTTTTATTTCCCCAGGATCGGGATAAAATAGCAAATTTTTCGACCTCTGGGAGACAGTTAAGTATTTACAAGTTAGGTAATCCTTACTATGCTAACTTAATATTATAGGTAAATGCGAAAGTGTGTGTGTTTGTATGTTTGTGTGTGTGTGTATGTTTGTCCGTCTTTTACGTTGAAATAGAGATAGTTTATGGGCCAGAGAATCACATAAGGCTACTTTTTATCCAAAAAAATGCACAGTTCCCGAGGGAACAGCGTGCGATAACCGAATTCCACGCGGGCGAAGCCGCAAGCAAAAGCTAGTCTATGTATAAATATCCAGTGTTAGTTAACAGTGCACCTCTACTAAGCAAAATTTACGCAGAGTGGGTTCATAGTGACTAACAATGTTATGACTACAAAATAAATAAATGTTATGTTATGTTATGTCATGTCATGACTACAAATAAATAGATATAGAAATCAAGGTTTTTCAGACTTTTCTTATGGTTCTGCTGTAAGGCAGACCTCAAACAGCTGGAACAGCTCTCTGAATTCATAATTATGAATTCACTCACATACCTAGTTGTAGATTTCTGTAAGTAAACAAGTTTTTTCTGTAATTTATTAGATGGTGTACCTACATGAATACATGCCATCCTACGTAAGTTCAACCTATTAAACCGTGAAATATCTTGTTGGAAATACCATTTTTTTGGTAACGCCAGAGACAATTTTGGTAACGCAGCGCAGGAGACGCCCAAAGTGTCAGTAAAATAGTTGATTGGTCCAAATACAATCTAGAATCTAGGGCTCTTCAAGGCTAGAGTGAATAGGCTGTTACTGAACCATTGAGATACACCTTTGGCCTCACCTGCACTTAACATTGTCACGGTCGGTTTTATGTAATAAAAGTCCGTTAATTTATACAATACTAGTTTATGCCCGCGACGTCGTCTGCGCGGACCTAGGTTATTACGCGGTGGCGCCCTCTATCGGAATAAAAAGTATTATATGTTGATCCTTGGGGTTCAAACTACTTATATACCTAATTTCATCAAAATCGGTTCAGTAGTTTCGACGTGAAAGCGTAACAGACAGACAGACAGACAGAGTTACTTTCGCATTTATAATATTAAGTAGGGATAGAGTTTTACTAACGTAGCGTAGGACGTCTTCAGACTCGGTGGAGCGATGATCTTCGCAAGGTCGCTGGCAAGAGCTGGATGAGAGTGGCCAAGGATCGTGCTCAGTGGCATTCCATGGGAGAGGCCTATGTCCAGCAGTGGACTAACATAGGCTGATGATGACGAGAGTTTTACTCATCATCATCATCTCAGCCTATATACGTCCCACTGCTGGGCACAGGCCTCCTCTCGGAATGAGAGGGCTTGGGCCATAGTTCCCACGCGGGCCCAGTGCGGATTGGGAACATCACACGCACCATTGAATTGCTTCGCAGGTTTGTGCAGGTTTCCTCACGATGTTTTCCTTCACCGCAAAGCTCGTGGTAAATTGCGCACATGAATTTCGAAAAACTCAGAGGTGCGAGCCGGGATTTGAACCCACGACCCTCTGCTTGAGAGGCGATAGGTCAAACCACTAGGCCACCAAGGCTTGAACTTTAAGGAGTCATTGAAGGTTGAATGTTGGTAAGACCCTCAAATGAAATATCCCAAAAGCAATAAAAATATCATGAATAATGCGCATGCATCTCAATTCGCGACCCGCTGCGCAGTGACAGCTCGCGTGTTTGTTTTACGACGCAGTATTTGTGTCATTAGGTTTATTGCAGGTATTCTGCCTTAACTTGCTAGCCTTATAAAGTATGAAAGAAAGTTTATCCAGTGTTTGTCTCCAACCTGGATTCGATTTGTGGCATTCGAACATGGCGGATGTAGACAATATATAATTTTGCTATTTCTGTTTCTTTGGCTAGTTGAAGTATAATTTTGATAGTGTTTTATGCGGCGATTAACCTTAACAGTGAACAGTGATCACAAAATTCTATATTGCTCTCGTGTCTGACATTTTTTAATGCGCAAGTTGTCTCCACGTGGTTTCTGGAATTTTACTATCAAGTTACAAAAACTACAACTACCGAACAACGTCCCTCTCAAAGAGAGTACCTTGACACTGGCGAAATTGTCCTAACAAGGACAGAAAGCCATATTTTAAAAGAGAAGAAGATTGCAGGTATTTTGCCTTAACTTGCTAGCCTTATAAAGTAAGAAAGAAAGTTTATCCAGTGTTTGTCTCCAACCTGCACAAGTGGTTTAATCCCTACTTACTTTATACTTTATAATATTATTTAGCCTTTGCCCGGGGCTCCGCCCGCGTGGTATCCGGTTATCGCGCGCTGTTCCCTCGGGAACTGAGTATTTTTCCGGGATAAAAAGTAGCCTATGTCACTCTCGGGCCATAAACGATCTCGATGCCAAAAATCACGTCGATCCGCACAACAGCATACAGCACAGGCCTCCTCTCAGAATAAGTGGCTCAGTGCGGATTGGGAACTTCACACGCACCATTGAATTGCTTCGCAGGTTTGTACAGGTTTCCTTACGATGTTTTCCTTCACCGCAAAGCTCGTGGTAAATTTCAAACGTAATTCCGCACATGAATTTCGAAAAACTCAGAGGTGCGAGTCGGGGTTTGAACCCACGACCCTCTGCTTGAGAGGCGATAGGTCACATCACTAGGCCACCACGACTTCTTTCTTTTCAGGATATAGTAATGTATATTACTTATAAATAGTTATTAGTGACACAGCCAAAGAGTTTAAATTCCAACATCTTATTATATATTATAGTAAGTCCCAGTTGTGCAAGATAGTTAACTCTTAATCAACGTATCCCTCATACATAAACGGTCATATAATAGAAATATACTATCGATACATCTCTGCAATCCTGCACATCCTCACCGATCAACAGCTTATATATTACAAATACAATAGGTTCAAAGGTGCCTATCACTCATTGGCTTACCATGCCAGCACCATTACTCCATGTCAAGGCTCACCTCGAAGATGGAGCGGCGAGCGCGCGGTCATTACGCGGACCAATCACAGGCCGGCGCGCGCGCACCCCGCGGAGTTCTTTATAACACTCATGCGCAGGAATATATCACGCGTCAGCTCTCAAAAGGGTTTTTACAAACGTATCTCTTATTCGTCATCGTTAAACGTGGCGACTAATAAATAAGGAATGAAAAGGGGCTTACGGATATTGATGTTTTTAATATGTCTCTACGGACTGATGTGTGTCTTATTCCGAAGGAATAAGCGTTCTTTATTGAGACGTCAGTGGTTTCGGATCGCATGACTGTGTATCGTAATCATCGGGTTGTAATGAAAATGATGTACCAATATGTTTATAAATCAATGGAGGTAACGTTTATAGATTAGTTAAGTAAGATTTGATATTCATGGTTTTGTCAAGTCGAAATATTTATGTTAAATGAGAGATATATCTTCCTGGTTCACGCGTTAGAACAAACACCGCTGTGCTATCTTTCAGTCCAATGTCTAAGTTTATACTGATCATTAATCTTATGATCTCCGAATGAGAACGTAATTTCAAGATAAATAACACTTTTTAAATCGTTATTTTCTTTGTAAACATATTTAATATTAATCACGTACTCCTGCGTATGTGAATATTCCAGCTTTACATTTGTCGTAATTCAGTGTTGGTTTATACATTGATGTTTGGTGGACAGATTTTTAGGGTTGCCAGATCGAGGTTTGCTACATTGCTACTGCCAAGACCCGTTAGTGTTACTCTAAACAGTAAAAATTTTAAACAAAAGTCACTTATAAACAGATAAAAATATCCCCCTTGCAAAAAAACGGGCACCTATGGTTTTTCAGATTTTTAGGCACTGAAGCTTAGAAAGTAAGCCTTCTTGCACATAAAATACAAAAACCATAGGTGCCCGTTTTTTTTTGCAAGGGGGTTTATTCAAAAATTTTATTGATAGCTGATATAGCTATCATCTAGGCACAGAGGGTAATATATTTTTTTAATTAATATCAACCCGGGGAAAATATTATAATATGCATTAGGCCCGCTAGGAAACTAAAGCCTTCTCGTTCTGAGAGGAGGCCTGTGCGCTGCAGAGGGACGTATGTAGTACCTAGGCCAAGAAGATGATGATGAAAATGTCAAAAATCATAGTTTTACCGACACTCGGATAGGCCTCTTTTCCGCCGTAGTCGGTCAAAAAACGAAAGTTAAATCAAAGTTAAATCGAAACCATTAGTTTGTGCCGCGCTTGATTTATGTTTAATTGAAATCGCGCTTGCCACCATTTTGATTTAGCTGTTCATAATGACGGGTTGGCTGCGCTCACGGCTACTCCACAATGGACATTGTTTTGATCGTGTGAGGTCAGAAATAGCTTTATATTGCCACTAAATATCAGTAAAACTAAATATTTTTAATTTTGCAACTTGCAATCAAATATTGGAAGAAAATTGTCTTTAATATACTTAACCTTTGCTTAGATAAGTATCCTCCAGTAACCAGTGTGTATCAAATTGAAACGTTAATTATGATTCATTACGATAGATGGCGCTGTTAGTTACGTACCTAAATTAAGTTTATTCAATACTGTAGTAAAATGTGTTAATTTATTTTGTTTTTATTTGTATACTATTAAAATAAACTTAGGTAAATATTTAATTTTGCATTTGTATGATGCCTATAAATTAGTAGAAGGTTTTTTTTTTTGTTAAGACGTAGGTATGTAGGTTTTACTAGAAAAACAATGTACTCTAGTCTAATTTATATTAACTGAATCGATTTATTCGTATATTTGCAGGTGGTAGGACCTTGAGCGATGTCCGCCCGGATTGCTACCACCATCTTGCTCGCTAATCCTGCCGTGAAGCAGTAGTGCTTGCACTGTTGTGTTTCGGCGTGGAGAGTAAGACAGCCGGCGAAATTACTGGCAGTTGAGGTATTGCATCTTAGGCCCCTAGGTTGGCAACGCATCTGCAATACCCCTGGTGTTACAGTTGTTTATGGGCGGTGGTGAGCTCTTACCAGGTGACAAACTTGCTCGTTTGCCTTCCAGTCGAATAAAAAAAAATTTATAGCTCTGTTTCTTCTTTATCAAGTATCTACTCTACAAAATTGGAAATAAAACTTTTTCCTACTTCTTTGAAAAATTATGTCAACAGGAAACAAAAACAAAAAAGTCCCGAACGAAACCACGGGCAGTAACTAGTTTAGAATTGTGTGAGAGAATTAGAAAATGTTCAAAACACAAAAAGTACAAGAAAAAAAAATACAAAAAGACCTTAGCAGAGCGTGGTTTCGATCCACGGACCTCTGGGTTATGGGCCCAGCACGCTTCCACTGCGCCACTCTGCTCTTGTGGCAATGGCCGAAAATATACATTAGTTTCTAATGTTAGTTCGGCAGTCACTTCGATTGAAAATCGTTTCTTTTCCGCCTATGTTCTTATACAATGTTATCATAATCAAAGTACTTAACTACAGGATTACGACCAAAAGATTTAGTTTTTTTTGGCACCATCACTAGAGAGTAGAGAGTAAGGCGCTTAAAATATATTTTTTTACCTATATTTCCTCCAAATAAAATAGTCAAATTAATTCCACGTCATCACCACATCTCAACGCTGAAACATTTTTGATTAAAAATATGAAAACAAGCCGTTGTTAACATTTTTTTATCATAACGAAACGCAATAACCGCGTTTTGTTCGCCGTTGACGTTCTTATTAACTCGGAAAATTGAAAATTGACTTGCGACATGATTGGCAAGGTATTAACGGATATTAGCTGGCTTGATGCAGCTTTTGTTTGCCTTTTAAAAAGAAAACCCGTGTGACGTTAATCCATCATTCTGCGGCGCCATTATAAAAGCGCGGGAAAATGAGGTGTTGTATAGTGCGGTAAAGCGTTTATTAATGATTTTGTAATAGAATAGTGTCACTAGAAAATTTGCTAACCTACCATTTTTAAATGAAATCGTTGCATTGTTGCCAAATATTATTAATTAATAGAATTCAGGTACTGATTAAAATTAATCATATTTTAGTTCCCATTGGTACAACTAGATGGCGCTAGTAGTGTTAAACAATAATCTCGAAATTTTTGTTTAGTACTTACCTACTTATCGTCATTTGATAATTGTATGAAGGACTGCCTGCACATTTCACATTTTTCATCATAAGAGCGTAAATTTCCACGAACGAGAGAGATGAGCTTTAATTTTTTAATTAATTTATCAAGTGAACGACGGAGACAAAGTAAAAATAATTTCAACTGTTTCCTGTACTCATTTTTATTTTAGACGATAAACATAAATAAATGCAATTAGGAACCAATAAATCACAATAATTAATAGGCATAAATAAAGTAAGACAGCCGTTAGCAGAACCACATGTATCTGTCACGAAAGATGTTTTATCATCATTAGTAAGAAGACTTCATTTATTTTTAAGTTGGACGAATGAAGCACAATAACATGAATCAGTCTCTAAGTAACTATGTTTTGGATAGCTAGCACGACTGATTACGATATTGGTCATTATAATGTACCTACATACTAGTATTTAATCTGGCTTCGCTTGCGTATAGTAGGTAAACCATTAGATTTGGCAGGTGAGTAGAAATTCTGAATTTTCACTAAATTTCAATTTATCATGTTCTTCGCGCAAGGGTTCGCAATTTTCAATTGTTTTTATACAGGGCAGGTGGTCTTGTGCAAGGTCCGCCCGGATTGCTACCACCACCTTGCTCGCTAATCCTGCCGTGAAGTAGCAGTGATTGCGCTATTGTGTTTCGGCGTGGAGAGTAAGACAGCCGGTGAAATTACTGGCACTTGAGGTGCCGTCTTAGACCTCTAGGTTGGCAACGCGTGCAATCCCCTGGTGTTGCAGATGTTTATGGGCGGTGGTGATCTCTTACCATCAGGAGACTCACTTGCTCGTTTGCCATCCAGTCGAATAAAAAAAATAAAAAAAAAAACAAAAAGAGTTTACACACACACGATGTACCTAAAACACTAGTGCAAATTTTCATGTTTCTGGTCTAGACTAAGGGATTTTATATTAGTCATATCCTGACTCCTTGGAAATATCGACATTAAAAGTAGCTTTTGTGGTCATTCCAATGATCCAGTGGTTGATATCCAAATAAGGAACATGTAGTTCGTCGAACCAGCGCCGAGGCCTGCCGCGTCTGATACAGAATTCTGCAATTATTTCAAGTTTATTGTACCTATCGCAAAGACAAGCGTATATCCTAACACTGTGTGTGACAGATTGCCAAAAACCCACCAACACTCAAGCAAATGATTAACATAAAAAAACGCAAAGGAAAATACATAAAAACGGAAGCGTAATTGACAAATTTTACGGGCAAGCACCATCTGCTGCCTTTATTATTGTCGTATTCCCTCATTACTTGGGCATAGACAGCTCTAATCCGTCGGGAGGAGACGTAATACGCGATCATGTGTACGCGACATGACGTATTATAACCCTGGGAGACATCGATAAGTAAACAAAAAAATATCTCGATTATTCGGGTGACATGAATGAATCGGGTTTCTGATGCGTCTGCAGAGTCTGCAGTTGCGAAGTTCTATTCTATATATAGACGATATGTTGCTTTAATAATCTATATTTTACTAGATTTACAGATCTGACAATTTATTCAATTCTCATGTTTATTCCCAAAAATTATGTAATTAATTCCGATCCGCATTAGCGATCCCTTCAAATAGCGAACCTACTGTGTTAAAAATAAAGTTGTGTTAAATACTTTTGATGTATATAAATATCATTTATAAATATTGTGAATCTGTTTAAAAAAAAAAAACTATACTTCGTTGAGTTTCTTGCCGGATTATTCTCAACAGAGGTTTTTTCCGAACCGGTGGTAGATTTTTTTTGACGTTCACAAGTGCTTATTATAGCCTAAATTGAATAAAGAGATTTTGACTTTGACTTTATGTCGTGGTCCTCATTGATTTTCTATTAAAAACAGCCGTGCCAAATTAGACGACTCTAAATCCATCGATTGAGATTTCAAGATTTTACGAATACGTCAAATGTTCTATTTTTTACTGTAAGCAGTAGGTACTTTATGTATCAAACCTGCTACAGTTTTTCTTGTTCATTTGTTTTTTCATACCTTGAGGCAACGTCAAGCTGTAGAGGTACAAAGCCTCAGCCCATGACGCGAACGAAATAAATAACCCCGAAATCCAATAATTATGAGCCAATGAGCCGCCCCACAAAACAGTCGTACGCGCATACTAATGTCTTATCCTAACATCAGATTAAAAACATCAATACTTGTCAATATAGCGCGCCTCCCACGTAATTATAGCCAACAATAACCGAGGGAAAGGATTAACATATATCAAGCAGGAATAATTGAAGGAATCGATTAAATGAAGAGTATTAATTGTTGATGCGAGGCGCGAGCGCAGCGATGGATCGGCGGAGTATTCTGGTTTGGATTTTAAACTGGATTGTTTAAACAAAAGTAAACGATTTGGATTTTTGTTTAAACATTTTAATGGACAAGCATTATGATAAAATATATTAAAGTATTAGAATAGAAAGAGTAAGAGATTTATTTGCACTTATACTCGTAAGACATTATATAGTATGGGTTGTTCTTCTATTTTAACTAAAATATTTAAGTACCTACTTAAGTCTCATACAAACAACGAGCGACGGAGATGTAGGTACATAATTTTTGTGTTCTGTCACGAAAATTGTTGTGAAAGCATAGAATGAACAGGAAATTTACTTTTGTGTACCTAAAATATTATTTAGTGTAAAATGGATAGACGTTGTAGTGAAATCTATTTTAAATTAAAAACACTAACGCTAACGAACAGTAGTTCACTAAAATTTTTTCAACAAAATTAATCACTAAACGTAACAAATTAGGCGAGATATTAATGTTGATTATCTACTGTGTTTCCTTACTCCACAGTGTGCTAATGGTACCAAACGTTTTACCTACAAACAACATTGCATTGATTAGCTAACGTAAGAGAGTTGAGGCGAACCGCACTCTATTTTGTTGGAGTTTGGTTGTCGTTCCTATCATAATCCTGAATAACACTGCCGATCGCTTTTCACTGTAGGATATAAGATGTCCGTGGGATATTAGATGTCTGTCTGTCCGTCGGATGGAAAAATAAACGAGCTGGGAAATATTGCCGGCTAATTATATATTTACATTGATAGATGTTGCATTTATAAAATATAGAATTAGAATATATGACTACATTGAAATAAATAAGTTGTTGAACGAATACATTCAAAGGTTTCCGGGTATTCATTGCGCATATCACATTGTTTCTACTATCAGTTCCTTTTTAAAACAATCGTAATTGCGGACTTAAGTGAGGAGAGAACGTATGCTACCATGATGATGATGTAATGGTGAATGGTTGTATTGCTCTGAAAAAGAGCTCTGGGTGAGTTCGAAACGCGTCAGTGGTGGTGGCGACAGTTCGGTTGGTGTGATTTGTGTTTATTGTTATACAACACGTAAAGATTATAAGGTCGCGGGTGAGCAAAGTAATTGTTTTAGTTCATTGATATAGACCTCCGCAAAGTAGGTAACGCCTGATTCAATCAATTTTGAGTGAATTGTCAATCAAAATATCTATTTATATACGTATTGAACCAACGAACCATAAGCACCCATAACACATCGACTTTATAAAGTGGATGTCATAACATAACGTACTGCCGAACCTTTTTACAGAAAAAGTTAAATTACATCGCATTGCTTGACAAGGTAGTTCATTGCAATATTTACTGTGAGAAAGTTCTATCGTGGGGTAAGTATCGAATGCTTCTATAGTACGAACGAATAATTTTTAACTCTGCAGTAACCGCGCACACTATGAACATTATAAAGATAGATATTTAAGCTAAAATCAGATTGAAAACGAATAATTACCTACCTGACATCGAACAATAAAAATTTATTTTTGTACAATTTCGCTTCATTAATCGTCGTTTTATGAAGCAATTAACATTTTCTTACATTTTTGCGCGTAGACAAAATGGCGGAAGTTTTTTTTTCTGGAACATAACGGAAGGAAGGCGATGGCTTCCTCTAGTGTGCCTGTTTAGGTGCTTTTTATGGTAATCGCAAAGATTTGCTGCCGACTCTTAGCGCGATTATTCATGGCTGGAAATTAGGAGGAATAACTATGTCGCCGAAAAAAGACCTCCGAAAATTTGGCGGTTTTTGCTGTCGTTAGAGATCCGTGAATTCAGCCTAGTTTTGGGTTAGCAAGTCGCAAATACTACGGTAAGCATCGTACATTTAACTAACACTAACCTAAACCAACATATTTATAAGTAATACTAACAACTGATGGATCCTAGTTATCTGAATAGGTAAATAAAATTTTATTATTATTATTATAAAAATATTTAAAAAATGGCCACGTGCGCGTCGAACTCGAGCACCGAGGATTTCGTACATTACTTTAGATATTTTTTTTTTAATATAGCTTTGGGTCAACGAGTTACCTATATATTATACATTATTCTGTCAAAATTAGAAAAATGTTGCTTAAACCTTTTGGCTGTAAAACCTGTGTGAAAGTCGGACAGATGGATGGAAGGAAAGGAAAAATGAATAACAGCAATCCATTTGGACCTTTCGGGTTCTAAACTCTAAAAACAATAAGTACCTAATACAAATAGAAACGGGAACAAGAGAGAGAGATGGACTATAAGAAAAAAAAAACTTAATACGCAATCTTATATGGTAAGATATTACTTAAGCGCCTAACTTAATTATACTGTTTGTAAAAATATGTCTCAAATGAAATGGAACAAGGTTGTGACTCTACTTTATACAAGGCTATAGATACTACACATTCCTTGATATCTTCAAATATACCAATTCATTTGCACCCGGAGTTAAGAATTGCCAGTGTTCTGATATTTCGTTACAATTTCATCTGCGTATAACGGAACGTTGCCGACAGAAGGGTTCCGTAATTTCGCACATTTAACGGAATTAACTTTGTAGAGCAAATATGAATATGTAATATTATTTTGATGTGTTTTAACCTTAGTAATGAAACGAGAGGTATAATTGTGTCTAAAGTTGAGGTTATCGCTAGGATACCAGTAGATACAGAAAAACTGTATTCCATCTGCAAAGTAATCGCAACTGCGGACTGCCGATACATTTTTTGTGTCAATGTGTATTGTGTCATTTCAGTGTCAGTCATATCTAAAGAATCGACGATCCACGGCCACGGACTAATTTTAATGTGGTTTGTTGTGAATTTAAAATGGCTCTTGAGTTTGAACACTTAAAATAAACAAAATGCTAATTTCAGAATAGATCGCTTAATCTCCATGTGAGAACAAAAATGCGTTCTAAGACTGACTCGTAGGTAGTACTCATACCTTTGAATTTAAAATTTCCAACTCACAAATAATGAATAGATTCATTAGGTTCTTAATCGTCCACAATTCCCGCGCCCAAAACTTGTCAATCAAAACTACGCCAAGCATTTTGTCACTGGCAACTCAAAAGTTCCAATCCACGCAACATCGGCACCCCCGACGTTCCGTGAATGCATAACAGACAACAGGCTAATCCGAACGTTATCGTAAATTGTCAGTTTATGACGTGCGGAACGGCCGCGGGGGCGCGGGAGGGGGGAAGAGTTTTCTAATTTCGCCCCCTGCGCCGTTTTGATGCGCTAATTCGTGTAAGCAGTTTCTGAACGTGCTTGTTTTGAGTTCACTTCAATTTTACACGGGCACCCATGCGGCTGTTATGGCACTTGCACATTATTGATACAAGGGTGGTTTTGCATTGTGTCGTGTTGTTAATATGTTGGCAAGGGCGTCGTCGGCTTTTACCTACAGCGCAATTTACATACATTTGTTTGTTCGGTTTTTAAATTGAGAATTAGCCGTGTTAATTGCAATATGTTGTTTTGCGAACGTCATTGATAATTATTGTTTATTTGAATAAGAGAGATGTTTGTGATATTAAATATTTAGGAATGTTCCGTGTTTGAAATGCGTGAAACGGAGCGGTATGTAAGATGCGTATGCGCGACTCATTGGGCAAATAATTAAAATTTAAAAACTGCTGAATAAATTTATAACTTGGTATCATATGAATTGCAGTAAATAAGTTACATAAATATAAAATAAAAAAATATGATTCTAATATTAACTCGAAGAATACGTAAGTTAGAGTCACAACGACACGTCGCTTGAAGAATACATATATCCGTTGGGGGAGAAAAGTCATCGAGTGGCGACCACGAACCGAAAGACGAACGTTCGCAGTCCCGCTATAGGTACTTCGTTTAATTTAAGATTTGAATTAACGGTCAAATTGTAACACACGTTTCTCGGTATTTCGAACACAAATGGACTAAAAATACCCACATGCACATTTATTAGCGGTATTTATTATGTTATTAGTATAGAAGTTGACATAATTTTAAATAGTTTCGTTGTTTTATTTAAAAACGTGCGCAAATTTTACCGTTAAGTTTCAAATGTTAAAATAAATGTAGTAGGTATAGATGGTCTGACGATATCACGAGAGTTGCGAGTAATCGATCGTTTATTGATGCATTGAATGAAAGCAGTGGACGTCTTCTGAGTGATGATGATGACCTAATTACATCAACGGTAGTGACATCCTTGGAAGTAGCTGTGTCACAGATATAGATTACACTAGATTACGCAAATGCATCTACTTCGCGTGTCCGAACCCCGACCAAACGTCGGGGGTGACCCATACAAAGACTGACCGCTAACTGACTTATCATGACTAGTGACTGACTCGAGCCCCACAGCGCGGGCGGGCGGCGCATTTGAATCGATTTGGCGTGGACGTCGGGTAATTCACATCGCTAATTTTCTTTTGAGACGTCACAGTAGATCTAAAAAAGTGAAACGGTTGGTTTTCATACAGATTGAGGTGTTTGAGTTATCTAGTGTAAGCTATATCTGTGAGCTGTGTGCACAAAAATATGACAGACAAATAGGGTCAGGATGCGTTATGTGACAGTCAACGATAGATCTAATTCCAATCTTATTCTAAAAGAAATAAAAAAGAAAATGAAAAAACTAATATTTTGCATGCTGACTCAAGCAGATATTGGCGCACTCAAAAATATTATTCTGTAACATTACATCCAACCCATTATCTAGCAAATAACAAATAAACCATTTCATTTCACTTCATTTCAAGAAGTAGTGGGCACAGCTAGTTGACGTAATAAAAACACACACCACTAAATTAAGAATTTTCCTAACCGGAAGTATCAAACGTAAACGAGCGCCACTATTAATAATGGTTAAAACATATATATTTTAGAACCAATTTTGGAATGAGTTAATAGAAACGATGTCAACGATTTATAATAAACAAGAACGATGACAGATACATTAATAACATTTAATTATACTTTACTACAAATTCGATATACCTATCTTAAGTTTAAGTAGGTAGGCATGGGCTTTATAACCCAAAGATATAAAGATACATTTATGTTTTCATACTGCTTACTTACCACGCAAACCTAGTGTGACGGTTTTTTTATTTGCTCATAACCCACTTTATACCGTTACGTACGTACAAGGTCAGCTCCAATTTGTGTTCAAAACAGAGTATAAAGAGTAAAAATAAAACGTTCGCAAATAAAACTACTAAACGGACCTATAAAACACCTTAAGAAGTTGCGGCAACACCGGGTCATCGTCACCGCATAAATTTCAAGTTATGGCAACACCGTTCAGTCGGGGGAACGTACACCCCTAACGTTTTATTTTTGTGTTATTGAAAATTCTTTAATGCCAATAATTCAGTAAACTGACAGATATCATTAAATTTATGTTTTCGTAGTTTTTTATGGACCTCTCAAATTTTAGCCGCTTTATTTTATTAAAAAAATATAAATCTGTTCTGGAAGAAAAAAATTGCCTTGTTCTCTATCTTGTCGGAATGCACCTACATGATACTCAAGTAATATTTCTGAAAATTTTCAAGCTTCAGTAGTTTAGATTATTTAGGAGTCATTTAATCACGTTACTCCAAAGTATCATCATCGTCATCAGCCTATGTTCGTCCACTGCTGGACATAGGCTTCTCCCATGGCACGCCACTGAGCACGATCCTCGGCCACTCTCATCCAGCTATTGTTAGCCAACCTGCGAAAATCATCGCTCCATCGAGTCTGAGGACGTCCTACGCTACGTTTGCCGATCCCTGGTCTCCACACAAGAACTCGTCTACCCCAACGGTTATCGGTTCTTCGGGTTATACGGCCGGCCCATTGCCACTTCAGCGTGCTAATGCGGTGGGCTATGCCGATAACTTTGGATAAAGTATTAATAGATTTATTGTTTTAAAGGATCCGCCTTGAAATTGCATCGTCCGCTTTAAGCTGAACATTTTTCCACGCACAACAAAAATATGGAACCAACTTCCTATGGGTCAACATGCCTAAAGCGATACAAGAAGAAATCTTTAAAAAACGAGCCTGTCGTCTCTCTAATGGCCGGCAACGCCTCTGAGATACCCCTTGTAGGTATTGCAGGTGTCCATGAGCACACATCAGGTGTTTTGCAAGCTCGTTAGCCCCTCTTAAATAAATAAAAAAACTAGTTGTCACAATATTTATTTCAATTAGTTTTGTCAGTAAGTTCTATTTTTTCATTTTCACACTTTTTAACTAAGGCTAGTAATCAGAGCTCTAGGTATCTAGGTATCAAGCAAATCAAGAAACTGTTTATTTGAGTAACTACGATAAAGCCGAGTTTATAGACTTGCAAGGAAAATCGCGCAAGTTGCATTACATTGCGAGGCCGTAGAGCCAACGAGTTTGTTACGGTCAATCGAGTGCCGCAATGTAATGCAACTTGCACGATTTTTCTTGCAAGTCTAAACTCGGTTTTAAACAGTCATGTCTGATCCTCCAGTGTTGCATTTTGACAGAAAAAACATCTCAACGATTTTATGTTAACGTCTCAATTATTAGGCACAGCAGCGCCTCTATCGATGTGAATCGGTAAAAAATCGTTCTCAATTCACATAGAAAACAGATAAGCACCCGAGGTGTTTTACGATAAAAAAAATATTTTTAAGTTCTGCCAGTCATAAAATACGTAAACAATAATGTCAAAAATGAGACAGTTTAGCATTAGGTATTGCCCATATTAGGTATTGCCGCTCGGGCAATTTACTTACAAATATCTAAGGCACAAGTAGACCGATTTATATTAAACATAACTTAAAAAAAAATAGATACTAAACAGCCAGTGCCAGTACAACTTCGATTGTAACTATAAAGTCTGTCTAGAACGACATATCAATACAAATAAGTATGTCAAAGAAACTTGTCAAAATGAATCACAATCCGTTATGTCTGCGCTTGGCACCTTACCGATAGGACTGATGGATCCAGAGGCCTGAGCACACTAGATTTTATCGCCGACATAACGCATCCATCCCTTTCCATCCAGTCAGCTCGAGCGAGAAGCACAGATACTATATGTCGACGATAAACGTAGGAAAAGTAAGATGTCCGACATCGCGTCATGTACAGAAAATGTGGAGGAGACCATTTAAATTGACATCTTACGAGTACTTCCCTTAAATGAGCGTCTCTAACCCTCGTAGCCGCATTATCTTCATAACCTGAACCTTTGTATCAATGCCGTCTTCTATCAAAGAAACGATCCCCAGGCATCTGTTCATCCTAATACCCCGAAACATAGAATTTCACTGCCCCCCATAAACCACGGGCATAAAAGTTTACAGGCTAACTAATAAATTGCGTCAAATAAATAAGTGTTGAGTCGGTGGCGGCATATTGATTCGTCATGTGCCGCCTTGGAGGGTAGTGGGGAGGGCGGGTGCCCATAAAGGTGCGTAATGGCCACCGTCGGAAGACAGCGCAGTCCCGCGCATCGATTAGCGGACGCCGACGCAACGGTATCACTGTCGCTCGGAATTTGAATTCGAACTTTGGCAAGTTGGTTTCTTTGCGGCCAGTGCTGTTGGGTGCTTCTTCGGGGTGGATTAGAATTCAAGTAAAAAAATTTTTTTTTAAAGAGGTCTCTCAACTTTTTTAACTGCAAGTTATGTTGACAATAGTACCCAATATTTTTAATTAATGAGTAATCTGTATGTTACTTTAAATTGTGCTCCCGAATAAAAATAATGACGTAAAAAAAAACTTAATAAAACTTGTTAAATGTATGTTACGCTTCTGTCGTAATCTTCAAGCTTTTAGTTACTGCTCACTATACAAGATGGCGCTAGTAGTAGTATCCTAACGTAAAGTAATAAAAGTTACTCGGGTTAACTTCGACACACTTTGCAAAACGGAAAATATAAACATGAAATTAATAATTCCTATATAAAACTATGTATTTTTTACAAGCTGTTGTTTAATTTGCCATGTTAGTAGTTTCAAATCTTGACACTGGTCGAATTAATTTGAAATTTACCTTATTACTTAAGTATAATGTAGATTAAATGGCAATGCAAGTACAGATAACAACTAACCTGTACATTAAAAAAAAAACTTTTCTTCAATTATCGAACTGATAACCACCATGATGTTAATGTAGACAATTGCAAGAGGCTATTAAAAATTGATATTGATATAATATTACATACGTGTTTTATTATTATAAGATCTAGGGCTTTTATAGTTTTTCGACATATTTTGACCTTTTAACAGAAGCGTGTTTAAAGATAATTAGTACTTAAATGTCTTTTTCTTTAATTAGGTACCTAGTTGATAATGTGATTGCAAAGTTATTTATAATAATAATTAGATGATCTATAACATTATTATATATCAGAACTAGTATAATAATACAGAACAGGATGTTTACTCATATGCTTGTCAATACAAACAATACGGTAGATAAGATTGACGTGACGTAAATATATATATATATATATATATAACAGCCGACAAGTTTTCATTATTTTTCGAAACTATAAAATCAACTATGTAAGATGTCTTAAATAGGTGAAATAAAACAGTTGTTTATGTAAAATATCATCCTGACTCAAATGCATAATTCGTATTTTTATTAATTAGAAAAACTAGATCTAAATATGAATTTTTACTTTGCCATTAATTGCAAGAATACTAATGTCAGTGCGACGCATGTTTTCACACAGAAATTCTCAAAAATTGCAAGAAAATGCCAGAATCAATCAATTATTTTCTAAATACACTAAGCAGCAAAAATAACAGGTAACTTTTCATACAAAGTTAAATAAGTACGTAATCAAAGTACCCCGTTAATTTGCCAATCGAAATAGTACGAAAATCCATAATTGCGTCAAAATCGGATGAGTTTTTAAATTTGGAAAAATAAATATCGTATGAATACATACAAAAGATTCAATGACATTATGAATCAGCCCCCAACCTTCTACTCAGAATTGGAATTAAATCAAAAATATCAAGATATAGTTAACTAATCTTTAATAACTCCATCCATCCTGTGCATGATCTCGTCTCGAACCCGTTGCAGGCATTTGTAAGATTAAAATCTCTTGCTACAAACACAAAGTCCTACTCCGATATATGTATAAATCTCGTGATATGAACCGACGAACTTGAAAAAAAACTTCAATAAAAAATCACCCTTAATTTACCACAAACAGGGTCCAAATTACACTGAGCTGTTCACTAAGACGTGAGTACCACCTGTCAAGTGATATATTGGCCTTAAATAACATATCTTATTTATGTTGAATTGGAAACAAAATGTATAAAAAGGATTCTTTTATTATAAATCGACCGGCTCCAAGTGGGTGGATAACTAAATTTGTACTCAGCCTTGTAATACAAGTTTGTGTGTATGAATGTATGTGTGATACAGCTGCAGATAAATTGAATGAGATAGTTTCTTTCTCTGTGTAATAAGCCCATTGTGTTTATAAAATAAAGGGTTGGACTACGATTTGGAATTCTGATGAAGAAATAGTACATTGTTGTAGAGGTAAGAAAGTAAGCAATAGATGACCGAGTTAGTTTGAAGACCGACCCGAAGGGGAAGCCTTCGATAATACGAGTTCATCTATTGCACTTTTGGCCGAGACTAAACATTGGGCTTTTCACGATGACTGAGAGGAAATAAAATTAGGTTCACCCCGCACGTTAGCTCAGCACGCCAGGAATTAAATTCAGAAATTATATTCTAAAAAGTCGCATCGTATTATGAAATACATATATCGATAAGACCTGTTTTGGTAAAGTGTTACATTGGTTGTCGTGTAGTGCAAGCCATAATTTAGTCAGCTGTTAAATGTACATATAATAGTTAGTTTTGTGTACTGGATTTAGGTTATCTAGGGCCACATTTTCGAGCAGTGTCGTGAAAAGGTGATTTTTTTTCTAGAATATTTTTTAAAGGAAAATACTGGCTGGCTATCAATCGTAATCAAGAAGAGCGCCTTTAAAAGAACAAAAAAAACGCAACTCCGAAAATGGAATTAGAATAAAAACAGGTAATATATTACTGGCAACCTTCGACACACAAACCGCGTGGCCATTAAACCCGTTCATAATTCAAAACCGATCCAGTGCTCTAGTCTATGGCACTCACGCTAAATCTCTCGGAAGGCGGTCGGCGGCCATAAATTTTTATTTCCTAAATAAAAATAATAAAAATAAATAAATGCCCGGAAACATTTGTCCCGCCGCGTCACGGATAATCCTGCCTCTTGATTTATTATTAATTAGCTTATGTGTTTTTTCAGGAATTACATAAATTCGTGGTATAAGCCGGCGGGTGAAGCTTTTATTTAATTTAGCTTTTGTTTTAATATCTGGGCATGTTTGCGTGTGAATACGAACCACAGTGATTCCATCTTGGTATTGTGAATACAAACATGTTTAACAGCTTCTAAGGAATAGTTCAGTTAACGTTTTCTTGATTAAATGTACTTCGTACAAAATATTTATAAACTAACTTTTGCCCGCGACTCCGCCCGCGTAGAATTCGGTTATCGCGCGCTGTTCCCGCGGGAACTGTGCATTTTTTCGAAATAAAAAGTGGGCTGTGTCACTCTCTGACTCTCACGATCTGTTTCGACGTGAAAGACGGACAAACATACATACAAACACACATACACACTTTCGCATTTATAATATTATAGATGGATATGGAAGTATGGATTAAAATAAAGAAAAGAAGTTACACAGAGGAATTTAAGAAGATTATTAATTACTTATAACGTAAATTTCCTAGTGCTTGACATGTCAATAGATGTCCTCTATTGATGAAATTAAAATAGGCAACTATGTACATATTATTTTGACAGTGCCCATGCTCAGCACTCGCGACTACTCATATAAGTCTACATTAATTTTTTTTATTGGCTCTTCTAATGTTTTGAATACTTTTTCTCCTCAAAAATCTAATCAATCAGTCAGTTACACTATCGTAAAATTTGCGCGGTTCATCTTTGTAATTGTTTTCTTTGATTAACAAAGTAATAAATTCTTGTCCAATATTTTCTGACAACTTAACTGAAGTAATTACAACATTTTTTTTTCAAGAAACTATCAATTTGTAAGATATTGCGTAGAATTTTGTAATCGACGCGTAAGACAAAAAGAACTGCTTTAGATGGTACCAGAGGCCGCATGATCAAACTCTACTCAGCCTTCGTTTCTTGCCTAACCCTGTAGCGTTTGATAGACAGAAACGGAGAATGCGATTATAATTCCGAGTGCGTTAGACAATACAGCCTCTGTAAAATATTTGCCGAAGAATTGCGAAACTGAAGTGGCAGTGGACGGGGCACATTGCACGCAGGACTGATGGCCGATGGGGTCAGAAGGTTCTCGAATGGCGTCCGCGGACCGGGAGACGAGCTGTCGGTAGGCCTCCAACAAGATGGAGCGACGACCTGGTTCAGATCGCGGGATCGCGGTGGATGCGAAAAGCACAAGACCGGTCTGAGTGGAGAGCCTTGGGGGAGGCCTATGTCCAGCAGTGGACGTCTTTCGACTGACATGATGATGATGATGAAAATATTTGCAAATCTCCAGCGCCCGTTATACGAAAGCGGTGTTAAAAATCTGAAGGTCCCACAGTCTAACAATACGTCAGCTCAAACCTAAAAAAGCTAGTAGCTTTACTGTAGAACTGGACATAAGCCCTTTTGTATCATATTGGCACAATAGCGGTGCAACTATTATGCAATGGTTGTAAATCAAGACTGTGACGTAATCTCGCTTTATGACGAGTGATGCATTACAGCCATTGTCTGAAGAGTCATAAATAACTTTTATTGTCGGGAAAAAAGTTGCGGGTCGTGTTTAGAAAAGTAAGGGTTCGTTAAATATGCAAGCTGATTAAGTTTGTGTTTTATGTAGAGGGACATGGAGGATGATGTCCTTCCTATGACGTGTTCGAGAAAGGCGAACCTTTAGACTTGTTTATTAGGCGCCCGAACATTGCAAAGCCAAACTTTGCTTTAAAGATCCTATAATAGAGCGCGTAATGTAATTGGCCACTGCGTCATTTAAAGTGTAATTTTTTTCTCTGTGTATTTGTTTTCTGTATCACTTACTATTTCTGGTGTACAATAAAGAGTCTTTGTATTGTATTGTATTGTGTAAGTGTAGGAAGGTTTCGGGCGGGTCTTTATAATCAGAAGTTTTGCATCCAGGTGTTCCGAGCGATGCCTTTCAAAATTTGCAACAGCCCAGATCAACAGCAACAGATCTTCCCAACTTTCAAAGTAAAGTGGCATTTAAGGACGTCCTTGTAACGCAAGAACTGGCCTCCTATATTCTGCCGCCTTAAGGAGAAAAACCATAAGTGACATTTTCACTCAGTTTTTTTCCTGAGTACGAGGCTGGTGAAAAGAAAATTTTGCAAAAAATGTCACTTATGGTTTTTCTCCTTAAGGCGGCAGTATTGAGAACAGATGTTTACCGTTTGCTTGTTATGGTTACCGATATAGCCAAGCGGATTAGCTCTCTGAAGTGCCAATCGGCAATGTAGCACGAAGAACAAGACTGTTGGGGTCGAAAAGTTCCCGAATGGAGACTGCAGATCGGTAAACGCAGCATATAACGTCCACCAGTGAGATGGATTGAAGACCTGGTTAAAGCCGCGGTAGACACGGTAGACAACCTAAGCTGGAGGTATATGGGGGAGGTATATGTCAAACAGTACCTGCAATCTGTCAAATCTTGCCGCTTCATTTGTGACCCACTTCCAGAGGACTTATTTCAAATTTGGCATGGTTACGTAAATTGGATGACAATGCAAGTAGAGTCAGCAAAAAGTACCTACAGTCAACAAAAAGTACCTACAGTCAACAAAAAAGGTTGTATTAAAAATGACATTTTTAACATAACTTATAGTTCATAATAAACCTTTGGTTTAAAATAATTTGCTGCATTAATACAAAATAATAGAAACAGGTCACAAAATTGAATTCAGGTGTGCGTCGAATAAAAATAAATTCAATCGTGGGTTTAGAAGAATTTTCGAAACGTTTTAATTTTGAGGGAGAGGGGATGCGTGCGAGCCACGCATGCCATAAATCTGTCAGTTCCTTGGACCGTCCGCAGACAAGGTAAAAAACTTATAAAAAGAACACTTCCAAATTCAAAATTCGAAGTTCCCATGCCGTCTCTCTCACTCTCCTATGAAATACTATTAGCGTGCGAGACAGCACGATACGAAGTTCGAATTTTTAAATTCGGAGGAAGACCATGACGAAAAAGTGTATATGAGCAGATGGGTTGTGATTAATGCTTAATAGAGATACCGGAATGGTTTATAAGACGTCAGGTTTTTTGTAGTTTTATATGATTTACACGTAACGATGTAGCTGTCATTTTTTATGTTTGTATGGTTTTATATGTGGTATATTGCATCATGTGTGGCTAGATTTTTTTGCGTAGTGTTAGATAAATCGTTTGACTAGTTGGTTCAATTACTGTTTATGTATGTACTCTGCAATTACGTTGGCGACCGGATAACTAAGTGCCTAGAAAACCAGACTACCAGCTTGATGTTCCGACTACGATCCCCGCGGTAATGGCAAATGATTGTATGAAAAAAACAAATGTGTGTTTTCTACTCTTTGGTATTTAAAACGTCTTTAATTAAGTATGTATTAATCTTTTTAAGTTTGTTTATCTGTTGCCATATCTTTGTGATACGTCACGGTCCTGTAATAAACGTTTTTTTGTCACACTGTTATTTCTACGTGACTATTACTGACTATGTAACGCCTGTTACACATATCACCATATTATTATGATATTGTCGCGGTGCTATTATGACCGTATTTTTGTCACACCGTTAACAGTCACAGCACTCCACAGCATCGTGATTTGAATAACAGAGACTGCGTAGGCGCTAGGAACAGTAGGAACGTATGTGATTAGTAACGTGTTCTTTTGTAAAAAGTCACAGCGACACCTTTCGACGGCGAGTCACGGTGATTATGTCACCGCGACGTTATTTATCTTCCATGTCTACAAGCTTTCGCTGCTGACGCTACAGTCGCGGTGGATCAGGCGACGTTCGAGTCAAATAGTGCGCACTCAAGTTCCGTGTTGAGTGCGTTACCAAGGATTTACTGCGGGGGAGTCACTGCGTCGGCGACCGGTCCTTTGACAAACGTAACACAACGGACAACTGTGATAAAACTTTTTTTTTTCTTAGACCCATTGGCTGCAATTTAAGCTTTAGACATTTCCAGCATTGGGTGTTTTATTTTGTAGCTACGTAGGTATTTTTTGTGAGTATCCGCTTAGTAAATTAATTCAAGTTTTTTTTTATAGTTTATAGTAGTAAGTTCCGTTGTGTTTATAATCGTTGGAAGGTATACTGATGCATGACCCAAGCGGCTAAAATGGTCAAAACCTTCGTTGCTATTATGATGATAATGATGATGATGATCATTAATATTATGGTGGTGAGCCAAATCTAAAAGTCAAAATAAAAAAAATCAAATCAATTACTTAAAAACTTAAGTTTCGTGTTGATATTACGGTAACCAGGATTTACTGCATGCGAGTCACTGCCAGCGTCCGCGAACAGTCCATTGACGGCGTAACACAACGGACAATTTGTAACCCCACATTTTTTTTCGCAGAACCGGGGATGATGGTGGTGAATTTGAAATAAGCGCTGAGTACAACTAAATAGTTGTAATTTTATTTGATTCTCGTTTTGATGTTCGAGGGTGGTGGGTGACGAATACAAAGAACAAAAAATAATTACTGTCCATTGTGTAACGAATCTTTTTGTTAATTGTTGTCAATTTGTTTAGCATTGCTTGCCAGTGTAATGCAACTAATTATTAAAAAATATATATCGTCACCTGTAATATGAATTAACGTAACCGCCAAAATGACGATATTGAGTTGTGTATACAGTTTGACTGCAAATTTGATGATCTGTCGATTGCTGTTATTAAAATTTCGATATCTTGAAAAAAATGTCAGTTACGTTAACCAAAATCAGACCATTTTTTTTCACTTTACCATATTTTTTTAATGTATGGCACATTTTTCATAAGTTACTTATTATTAGGTTAACGTAACGACGAATTTGTGATTGTGTATTAATGTATTGACCAAAGATGAAGAAAAGTCATTAATGTAAGACGCGTCTATTTGAAAATGACTCTTACATTACTCATTTTGTGGAATAATTATAACTGATTGGTAGTACTTATGCCTCTTACATTATTATTTGTCCTCTCAGTTTTCGAGTGCTGGAGGTTACATTAAATTTGTATATTTATTTTAGACGGGCCTGGTCCTTACGTTAATTCACTTATTGGGGACTTCCCGTCTATCTCTTTCCTTTTGAAGCTTTAATCCATAAGTAAAAGCGGGACATCCATACATTTGTGTGTGGGAAGCAATAAATACAACAGTGTGTCTCTGTTATGATTTGGTGGTGTGATCGATAGCATTAGCCAGTTCATTCGGACAAGTCGTGACATGACAAGACCACGTGCCACTGTTATGCATCCATACAGTGATAAAGATGAAAGAGTTAAGTGGATTCGCTCTAAAAACGCTTTAAAAACTTTAATAACTGAAGAGCTTTAAAAACTGAGGGAAGTTGTAAAAAGGTAAGTAGCACAAAATGTATAATTATTATCACCTAAAAAGGGAGTCGAATGCTATATTGATCTTGGCCGGTGTCTAGTTTATGTGCGACTACATGATAACTTACCAAACTTTTGTGCTTACAGTGTTCCCCTATTAAGGAATTTGAAATGAACTGTTTATTACGTGCGTTTCATTTATTAATTATTAAGACTTAAATGTCTCTTTAAATGGTAAGTGGACACGATTGTTTTGTTTCTGTTAAACAAAGTTACTACCTCTATAATGTGAATGACATAATAAAATGTCTTAATTTAATTTTCTGAAAACAAAAGACAGAATTTAAAGATGGTAGTAATAAAGACAGTGATGTTGTGGAGGGTAGTGACGTTGACATACCCCCAATAATTTCAAGCAGGAAAGAAAAGAGAAAAGGGAATGATCGGTCTAATGCACGGGTCATAACGAGTAATTCATCGAATGATTCTCTGCAAAACTTTATGTGCAACGATTGCTGATTTCCACAAAAAAGTACATGGACCTTAAAAAGCTCTGTGACGATGAGGTGATACCTAAACAATACGTGCAAGATTATTTACAGCTGCCTTACGTGAACAAAACTGATTCTTTAGACAATTTTATACATGATGAAGTTCCAACACTTCCAACTAATGATGATGAAACTGAGGAAGTTGATGAAAGAAATACAGTAAATAAAAAAGAAGCCATACAAAAAGCAAGGAGTCAGACAAAAAAGGAAAAGAAAAAAGGGAAAGCTGAAGGAGTAGTTAAAGCCATCGGCACTGTTGAAAAAGGGAAAGGAAAAGTAAAGCGAGGAAAAGCACTAAAGAAAAGTACCAAATAGAACAGATAGCTAGATATTTTTTGTCAACCTCCGGTAAAAGTTACTATTGATTAAAAGAGGTTTAAGTCTTTTCGATTATAATACTAAGTTATGAAGTTTATAATTTAATTAAAACTGTTTTTTGTTTTGATTAAAAGCAAAGCGAGGATAAGTAGCAAAAAGAATAGAAAGATAGGTATTCTATTGTGAAAATTAAAAGCAAAGTCAAGAAAAGCAGTAAAGAAAAGTAGCAAGTAGCAAAGAAATTAGGTGTTTTCTTATGTTAATTAAAAGCAAAGCTAGGAAAAGCAGTAAAGGAAATTAGCAAATAGGATAGAAAGCTAGGTGTTTTTTGTTGATTTCAGGTAAAAATTACTACTTATTGACATCTAAAGAGGATTAAGTCTTTTTATTACACTGTTTTGTATCTAAAATGGTTTTATTATAACTGTTCTCTTGTAAGCGAAGATAAACAGTAAAGAAAAGTACCAAATATTACAGAAAGCTCGGTATTTCTGTCGATCTCAGATAAAAGAACCTCCTTATTGACATTTAAAGCGGTTCAAATTTTTTTTTTATACTAAGTTGAAAAGTTTTTAGTACAACTATTAAACTGTTTAGTATTTAAAAACCTGTTTTATTCATAACTTACAACCCTGCCATAAATGAATTAAAAGAGATTTTTTTTTAAATATCAGACTTTATTACAAGTGCATAAGATTGTAATTGGTATAAAGAACTCTTTATAATGTAAGTACACATTTTGGAAAAGTGAGTGCCTTACGTTATTTTATTTTTATTTTTTGTGTCTTACCTTAAACTGATCTTAATTTTTTTTAATACATATTAATGCAACTACCAATAAAAAATAAAAAATTAACGTAACCGCCATAAGATTTTCTAAACTATAATAACTGTCTATATAAGGCCCTATTTGTCTGAAAGATCTCACCAATATAAGATAAAAGCTATAAACATAATTCCAACAGGATATGTACATAAAAAGTTACAACACTTTTTCTAATTTGCAAATTACTTTTTGGCCTCTCCTGAAAATTCGCCATTTGGTGGTTACGTTAATTCATATTACAGGCGACGATATGTAAGTAGTCAAAACAAATTTAATCTATAGGTAGATAGATCTTTAGGTAGGTCGACTCGATAACTACATTTTTGGCTGAATGAATGCAAGAAAAATCGAACAAGTTGCATTACATTGCGGGGTCGTAAAGCCAACGAGTTTGTATTTGGTCAATCGAGCGCCGCAATGTAATGCAACTTGCACGATTTTTCTTACAAGTCTGAACTAGCTATAAGACAAGTATAGAATAGAATAGAATAAGTACTTACAAAAAAAAAATAGGTACTTACCTAAATTTTAATAGCTTACCTACGCGTAGCTAATTTGTTTTATATTGATGACAAAAATTGCAATCACATACCTATTTGTGAGTTAAGTACTAAAAGCAAATAGCGGGATCGCGGTGGATGCGAAAAGCACAAGACCGGTCTGAGTGGAGAGCCTTGGGGGAGGCCTATGTCCAGCAGTGGACGTCTTTCGGTTGACATGATGATGATGATGAAAAGCAAATATAGGGACGAACAGATAAATAAAAAAAAAAAAAACAAACCTGCTTTTAAATAGGTACCTAAACCAAAAAATATATACTTACTTACTTGCTTCGCCTGTGATGTTTACACAAAAACCTTTGACCGTAACAATCAAAATAATATCCGATTAGTTCCCAATTTAAGGTCAACAATTCCTAAGATAATCATAAATCATAAAAATAAATAAATTGTCTTTCTTAAAATTCGTCTATGCCTTCAATTATCGCAAATGACATACGTCTAGTGTCCGTTAGTAAGCTCCTCCCCTTACAACGCCATCTGTGTTTCACCGTGAGTAAACTACAACCAACACTAAACATTTTTAGGTTATGTTTACAAATGCGAAGAAAAACCTATCAAAAACAGTATCGCAAATCACAAATGATTGTAAACACGGTAGATTGATTTAATCGCCTTCTATTTAAGTGCGTAGATTTAGGTAAAAGTTCTTATTAAAGTACAAACAACATTCAATAGTACAGACGCGAAACGAACAATAACACAACCGCGTACAACGCCAAAACTGGAGAACCACGTAACTAGACAATTTCACACATGCACATGTATATAAAATTAAGAATAATATCGAATAAAAATCACTCACCGCTTTTAAGAAGTCGAAGAAATAAAAATAACACAGTGTAATGATACAGCGCTTGTGACTCAGTTCATTGTTATGAGTACAGACACTACAGACGGTTGAGCCGTGTTAGAAAGAGACAACGCTTGCCGAACTTTGCCGAGCGGCGAGCCCAGCCCTCGTGAACGCCCCCGACTGCCGAAGTGACAGCAGACGCTTCCGACGCGCCAAATGTTTCAAACGCGTGGCGCGAAACTACAAAATGCCGCGTTTCGACGGAATCGTGAATACGAAAATGGATGCTTATTAAAAACAACTGACGTATGACTCAAGTGCAAATAAGTATACGATGTTTGTTGACGAATGCCTGTTCTTGTGAGTGAGGTTGTTTGAAATAAAAAAAAGGGCGAATGTCAAGAAGTAACCGGTTCGCTGAGATTGAAATCATCGGGCAGGTAAGTTGGACAATGGCCAGGCCACGATTCGCTTAATTAAAGATGATAAATAAAAATAAAACACGACACGGGGAACTTGACCGGTGTTTATTTTTACATCTACCTTTTTAAGGTCGGCCTATTGGAACACTACAATGTTTAAAAAAGTTTTACTAAAGAGAAAATACTGCGAACAAGTCGCTATGAGAATAATTATGTTAAAAACTTCAGTGTAGTTACAGCGAAAAAAGTAAAATTTACTTTTCCTCTACTCATCAAGAGATGGCGCCACTTGTCTGAAAAGTTGCTGCTAACTTTATTTAGAATTTAGGAGGTTTTAACTATGGTTTCTATTGGCAATGGCAAATTATCACTATAACCATGTCATTATGTTTTGAAATACATTCTCAATAATATCCCAACGCTCAAAATATGCTACAGTTTTTTTTTGTTTGAACATATTTAATAGGTAATTTAGAAAAATATCAATTGATTTATTAACACTGATGTTAATTTAAATTCAGCATCTAACCAGGTATTCACAAATATGATTTATGATTGATAAGAATAATTGCGATTCACAAAACTTGATTTTGAAACATGACGCCCGATAAATAATTTTTATGCGGTCGTAAATTAAAATTCAAATTTATGTTACGATAACGACATTCAACATTATTCACGATTAAAAAAATCGTAAATTAAAAGACGACTAGCTGTTTTCGCGACTCGGTCTTCGAAGAATTTGACCGCATTGCCAAGGGAATTCTGTAATTTTTAGGGATAAAAATATTTTTCATACCTCATTCAGAAAAGTTACTTTTTCTCCCTGACGAGAGGGTTCAAAGTGCAACTTTTCTGTTCAAGGCTAAGGCTAGTAAGTGTTTCTTTGCAAATGCAATTTTTTGAACTTGATGATTGTAAAATCACGTCAATTTCTATGCTGATTGCTCTTTAATTATTATTAAGAATTGTTTTATTTAAATTTTCGTCATACTCGGTGTGAAAAGTTGTAAGCATAGGTCAGTTGGGAGCAAAATTATTTTTATCTTGGGCTTTAACACTGGAATCCCTCATTACCCTCAGTATTCTACTTTAGAATTCCTCGCTACGCTTAGGATCCTTCACTACATTCTGGATTCAATGTACCGCCTTCGCCATAAATACATCATTTTGCTCCCTTGCGACACAAATAACTATTTTTTAATACGCCAGGTTTGTCTATACCTACGTTAAATCATGTTGAACCCGTTTGTTCGACTGTACAGAATCGGAAAACAAAATCGTGACAAAAATAAAACCTTTTTACAAAACCGATTAAAAAACTACAACTTTACTTCTGCTACTTTAACTATAAACACTCATTCACTCATAGTCAAGATACCACTAACGGGACTTATCACGCTAACACACACAAGTAATATTTACCTCGACGTTGTCTACTCGTGACCACGGCGACTGCAATGTTGCCGAGATGTCGAGGTAAATATTACTTGTGTGTGTTAGCGTGATAAGTCCCGTTGGTGGTATTTTGACTATGAGTGAGAATCACGAAAGTTTAAAACGTTACACTCATTCACTGATTTACACACCTCACGCGCTGACTTATCCAACGCCCTTCCACCCCAGAAAAGCCCTTCAACTAACCCCCAGGGTGACCTTAAAAATCTGAGCCTGTATACAAATTTTATTAAGTCCAAAATATCATTTCATCAGCTGGCAATAGGGCAGTTATGGGCCCAATCTAACTTTGGCCGTTCGCGGCAACCAGCGCCACAGACACGGAGCAACTTTTAATTAACCACCATTTTGTTTTTTTATAAGACGTTTGTGACAAAAATGTCGCAGGGATTAAGCGAAGGCTGGACGTAAATATATAATGTGGTTTACAGATATTTATCACATATTGTGGTATTTACTGATCGTGATCACAGTTTATTTATAAGCTAAAGCAGTATCGAAGCTACTAAGCGGCGATCGAAACGAACACTCACACAGACGCGCGAGGTACTGCAGTGCCGCGAGACCCCCTTAGAGGCCGTGTAGAGCGCGCGTCTGCGTGAGTGTGTTCGTTTCCATCGATTTGTTCGTAGCTTCCATACTGCTTTAGCTTATATATATATACTGTGTCGTGATGTAGTCTAGCGTATAGGTGGGTATATTGACGAATGTGTGAATGTGCGTGTGTGTGTATTACCCTGTCTCAGGATTTGTCCAAAGATCTCAGGATTTTGATCATAATTATTGATGGGTCTCAGTATTCAATGCACGTCTAGCCTTTGCTTTGAGTTACAAAACTTGGCGACTAAATTTCTTTTTATTATACTTACCAACTTAGCCCGTCTTCGTCAATGACTACCATCCTCCATGGCCTTGCCTGTGCCAATGTCAGCACAGTCATTAGCATTAATATCTGCCATAGCAAAGCGTGCAAAAATATCTGACACGTCCTTCCGCCCCTAGAAGTATCAGATATTTATGTACGCTTGTTGTATTGTGTCAGATATTGGTGCTGGTTACTGTACATGTATAACAATTTAAAGTATAAAATATATGTGTTGAATGGTTATAATATAATAAGCCAATAAAGTCTTAATTAATTGATATACTTTTTATAAGCTGTCAAAACGAGATTTCCGTAGAATTAGGTACCTAATACTGAACGATTATATTTTACACAGCATGTACTTACTTATTGTTTTTATAGGTACAAAAGCAAAACCAGACGTTAGTTTTAGTACCATGAAGCGACATTGTAGTAAATATAGCATTAACTATTTTTTTTTTGTTATCTGTGGTTTCAAGATCTGTAAACATAATCGACCACTTTATGGGGTCTGATTGAGCTGAAAATTTGCAGAATTTTGTAAATTCGGTGACAATACAACGAATCATGTCATAAAATTCTGTTGGTTTACTGTTTTGTAACTTGGATGGGTATGTAGATGTAGTGAAAAAAGTTTTAATACAGGCCAAGTAAAAATCAATCCTGATGAAAAACTTTTCTCACTTTAATATAGTTCAGATATATGACAAAACGAGTACAGTCAGCTTTTTCTTTGTTTTTGCAATACCTATCTTATTTGTCACATATCATGTGTAACTATATATCGTGAGTAAATAAATATTTTCCAAAACTAAAGTACAGTCAGCAAAAAAGCCTGTTTTTTTACAAAAACTTGTTTCGAAACTTTTGTTCTGATCTGAATCACCTGCTTCTGTGCTATATGCGCGTGCACAGCGCAACCTGCCTGGTGCAGTGACCTAATAATGAGGGGCATTCGAACAGCAGGTATGCAATGGGTGCATTTGATTCGTGCAGTTTTGATATGCCTTCCTTCTTTAATGTGAATAATATAATTTTGAATAATAAACTACTGACAATACCTACTAATATTATAAATGCGAAATAAACTCTGTCTGTCTGTCTGTCTGTCTGTTACACTGTCACGTCGAAACCACTAAACCGATTCTGATGAAATTTGGTATATAGGTAGTTTGAACCCCAAGGATCAACACAGGATACCTTTTATTCCGGTAGAGGGCGCCACCGCGCGATAACCTCGACCCGCGCCGATGAAGTCGCGGGCATAAGCTAGTACATACATGCATTCAAATCCTACTACAGCCTATATCCCTGCTAATGTTTAATTGTAAAAGCGAAAGTGAGTATGTTTGTTAAGCTATCGCTCCTAAAGTATTCAATAGATCGTGGTGAAATTTGGTATGGAGATAATTTGGAATCCTGAGAATAACGGCATATGTACTTATCTATGTATAGGTAGACTGTATGTTTGTGGGGGGAGGGGGGTACAGGGGAGGGCAACTGCCCCCCTGGAAATTGTATGTTCTACAATATAGCCCCCGTATCAAGAGACAACGATAACACCGCTGTGTCCGATAGACCGATTTAACCCCTCGGCTGACGTAGGTCATGTTCTAGGTTAGTCATTTTGTGAATAGCTCATGTTCTAGGTTAGTCATTTTATGAGAAGGTCATGTTCTCGATTAGTCGTTTTATGAGAAGGTCACATTCTAGGTTAGTCATTTTATGAGAAGGTCATGTTATAGGTTAGTCATTTTATAAGCAGGAATTAAACTTTGAGGATCATAAATGATCTAAATTTTTTTTTGAAGCTGCAAAACAAAAGTAGCTTAGTTTTGTGATTAGAACCGAACCTAGAATTCAAAGCCGCATTGCCAGAAATAACCTGTACCTATTGTGAGTTTAGTAAGTAGAAGTACTTAAGTATTATAGATGAATTCACCAGGCACCAGAATATGTCACTTCCAAATTCCTACAAGCACACATCAAAAAGCATCACCTTATAACTCTTACACGGCTCATAAATGGCGGCTGTTTTTGAGGCAAGCCTGCCGACGTTTAAGAGCGTAATGGCTCTATAATAGACCTGAACGGACCCTACGTATATATGGCTAGAGAAACTAATTAGGAACAAGGGACTAATGTCCGTTAAATGTGCCTTAACTATTGGTTATTGTTGTTTGTTGAAACGTTTAGTTTACCGTCTTAAAGCTTTAGGGATATTACTAAATAAAATGGAATGTTTTAGACAAGTACTTAGGCAGGATTCGCAATGAGACTATCCGACACAGGACTAAGGTCATCGACATAGCTCAGAGAATTAGCAAGTTCAACACCTTTGTTGCCCCAAGGGCCTCAAGACCTCTAAATCTGGCACTGTCGGTTACACGCTGATTCTGGTGTCAGTTCAGTCCACCATTCTGATTAGAATAGGGAGAGAATTTCCATGTAACCTTCACGAACTGACAGACTGATGAAATAAAATAATATACGTCACTGAACTCGTTGAGTATATTCACGAATACTGGCTGAACTGATGATGTATGATCTAACTATTCATTTTGCAAATACATATGGAATTAAATGTCAGTAATTTTAATGCCTACTTAAAACGTTTAAGATACCGTCTAAATCCCCATTAAGAACGTGTGCGGCTTGATAACTTAAGAGTCGCAAGCGCACCGCCACGCGCCTTATTACCCCCTATCAGAAACATTAAACATTATTGTTAAACGAAAACCACAACCAATTACTTGCAAATGAAAGAAAGATATTTATGGTGATCATCCCGCAGCCGACACTAAGTTGGCAACACACGTCGAGATACCGCTCACCTGCTCATTAAACTGGCAACATTGTTTTTTTTTTTTAATTTTAAACGCATTACATCGCTATCTGTCATCAGGAGCGGACGCGTCCGATTAAATCTAACAATGGCGACCATTAAAATAAAGCGGCTTATGCCTTAGATTATGCCTACAGCTTGTTATGAAATTGTTTTTACTAGTATCTGATTTGAAGTGAAAAGTTCGATAAGTTTTTGATTTTGCGTTTTTTTAGTAGAGCCACATTTTACAATGTGTATAAGTAAAAAATTAAGAGCGCGCCGAGCTTTAAGCGCCTTTATTGCATTCAATTAATCCCTTGCTGTATAATTACTATAGCTACTATAATCACTATTATTTGTCTTCAATTTTTATTTGTTATTACTACCTATTTGTTATTACAATGTATAGTTTATAGAATATGTGTAAATAAAGATATTTCATTGTCCAAAAAAAAAATTACTATAATAGAGCTATAGTTTTGAAACTCATATGGAAGATAGGTTTAGGTACTCTACAAATCATATACCTATTGTAAAGACACGATTACTTGTAGTATGTTTAATAGAAAAAAAATCCCAAAGTTGTCTCTAAAAAAACAAAACAAACTCTTAGTCTTAGTAGGTACAGCGTAAAAATTATGCGGCAGGCTATGAGTTTTGAATGACAAGAAAACTAGATATTTTCTATCGCGTTGCGTTACATTTTTTAAATATGTATTTATTTTAGGAATATGAAGAACATACCTAAAAAAACGCACCCATTCTGTTAAACCTCCACGCCTAAATATACAAGTGGATACCTACAATTGATTAGCACTAGAAGATCGTTGCACCCTTAAGCAAGGTCCGTGCATATAGCACTAGCGTATCAGTGCATATTATATCCTTACAGATTCCTCATGTCTGTACGTCCGTCCATGACTTAGCATAGAGGATAGTGTTAGAAAGTTGTGATTTTGCGTAAAACTCTTTATGTTTACAAATGAAACGGTTGTTACAACTTCTTTAGATTTGGAGGTAAATGAAACAGAAGTTCGGGTTTGACGTAAGGTGGGCATATAATTCAAATTTTTCTTGTACAACACTTTTGGATTACTACACGAGGTAAACTTAGGTTAGACCTAGTACAACACTTTTGGATTACTACACGAGGTAAACTTAGGTTAGATCTAGTACCACACTTGCCCTATGGCCAGCTCAGATGCGGGGTTACGGCTTTGTGTCACCACGGTACCCGGTACCCGGATTGGTGTTTCTTTCAAAATTAAATAAAATATAAGGCGCCACCGACAGTAAGCGGCTGTCGGACCGAATTAGGTGTAAAATTTTGTATGGGTACTTCCCTTCTTCCCGGAGTGCCGGGGTCAGCACCTGGGCTACGCGGACGAGCTCAGGGACTTGGGAAAGCTCGTGGCCACGGCAGAAGCGGGCCCGTTCTTGGAACCCTCCTGAAGAGAAAAGCAATGCGCAATTAGCACGGGAAATACTCCAGAGACGGAGACCGAGGATGCATTCGTCGGACGGTAAGAAATCTTAGTAGGTACTCACACTGGAAGGGATACGTGCTAGACTTTATAGAGGTCTGGAACACGTCGACAGCTCCCGTGAGGGTTCACTCCGCCTGGAACTTCCTCAGGCTTTCATAAAAGCGAGCGGGGCAGAGACAGCCCCCGACGGAAATCGAGAATTCTGTAAAAAAAACATCCCAATCAGAGTTTTCGAAACGGGAAGGATTGCCGGAGAAAACGGCCATAGCAAAGGAACAGGAACTTACCGCTGAAGGGGTTACGGAGGCCTAGGGCAGGAGGCCGGGCTCTCGAAACTTCGATGGCTCGAGGGAAAGGTCGCAAGTGCTTTGACAGCTGTCTTTTTTTTCTAATTCGGCGCGCAGATAAAGGAGTCGCCACGCCACACAGTCTGTCACTATTACGGCGGTTAAAAAAACGCGCTAACGGGGCTGCCAGGAAAAGACGGAACAGTCCCGAAAATTGTTGCAACAGTGCCCCCATCACCACCAGAAGTTTGCGCTGATGAGGCGCAAAATTCCCGTTGGCCCTCCAGCGGTACACCTAAGATAAGGACTCCCTGCACCTGGTTCCACAAGTAACTGAAAACCCACCTGAGTCAAACGCAAAAAAAACTTCTTTTCTTTTTAACCCAAAACATTTCCCAACACCATAAACTTGAGCAGAAGGGGAAACAGCGGGAACTCGCACGCGTCGCGGGACCGACCTCTATCAAGCAACCGAGACGCGCGCCAGCTAGCAGCTGCCCCGACTTCTGTTTATAAAATCGAACCCACGTATGGATACCCTTAGTTGTAGTCGTACGGGGGTACAAGGTCTACCTCAAAAGGTCCCATAGTAAAATATGAAAACAAAACATTTCATAGATCCAACAAAAGTAGGCCACCCAATAGGGGTTGTAGTTTGTCGGTTAAACACTAAAAGGGAAAGAGGGGCCTAGCCCAGGTAAGGATAACCACATCAGCGAACTCACACCCAGAGACTACCATCTAACAACGTTTGAGGTTCTTCACATGCCAACGACCCAAGGGTTTCCCAGTCGCCTCATCCACCAGCTCATAAACCAAGGTACCCAGCCTATTGACAACTCGACACTTGTCGTAGCGAGGCGCCAGCTTAGCCGTAAAAAACCTCCCGGCATCGCTCAATGGAAAGGTTTTTTTCCACACCAGGTCGCCTATCTTAAATTCCTCCGATCTACGGGAACGATCGTAATACATTTTACTTCTATCGTGGGCCCTAGATATTGCCTGCGCGACCCTTTGAAAAACGCCAGAGAGATCCCCGAGCCTTGAGGCATAGTCGCTCCGCGAGGCACAAGACAAAGTCAGAGGGGAAAGGGGGAACGCTTCCCCGTAAGTGGAGCCGCAGAGGATCGCTTCACGACCGTGGACGAGCAAATATGGCGAAAACCGAGTAGTCTCGTTCACGGAGGTGTTCATAGCAAACTGGATCTTGGCCAGGTGCAAGTCCCAGGTCCGATGGTCGTCACCCACGAGGGTGGAGATGGCGGTAATAATCGTCCGGTTGTAACGTTCCACAGAATTCACCTGGGGACAATACTTCGGGGTGAAATGAACCTGGGGGATCTTGAACCTGGAGAATAGGGCACGGATCTCACTTCCGGTGAACTGTGTCCCGTTATCGAGTATCACCGTGCGCGGGATACCGTGCACCAAAAAAACCCCATCCTCGAGGCGTGCCGCGATAGTCTTGGCCACGGCCCGGCGTAGAGGAAACAGAAGGGAATACTTAGAGAAGCAGCAAACTACTACTAATAAAAACGTATGTCCGGCACGTGAACGCGGTAACGGACCAACTAAATCAATACTGATGGTCTCAAAAGGGCGTGTGCAAACTTTGGGATCGCCCATTAGGCCAGGAGTGGGCAGTTGGGAGTGCTTATAAGCCGAACAGATGTCGCACTGGTTGACGAACTTCACCACATCTTTATACATTCCGGGCCAGAAAAACCGTAGAGCTAGACGTTTATAAGTCTTATATATACCGAAGTGAGGCGACAAGTCTCCACAATGGTTGGACTGCAACACCTCCAGGCGAGAACTGAAAGGCACCACCTCCTTCCACTCATGATCGGCGGACAACCCAAATTTATTTTTCGAGTAGCGGAAAAGCTTGTCTTGTCTGATGACATAATTCGGGCACGACTGGGGAAACTGCTGACACCTATTGTATAACCTGGTGTACCAGGGATCATTCAAAACGGGACGGTTCTCCGCCACCGGGACGACGCGAGAAAGCGCGTCCGGTACGACATTGTCTTTCCCTTTACGATGCACGATCACGAAGTTAAATGGGGACAGCCGGCAACCCCAACGCGCCAAACGCCCTGACGGATTCGTAAGATTAAAAAACCACTTTAGGCTGGAGTGATCCGTCACTACTTTAAACGGCGGACCGCCCTCTACATAAGCACGGAAATGTTCGACAGCGAAAACCACGGCTAGAGCCTCGCGCTCAGTCGCGGAGTAGTTACGTTCGGCTTTATTCAGGGAGCGACTTGCGAAGGCTATAGGATGCTCTTGGCCATCCGCCTGTTCCTGGACTAGAGTACCAGCGATACCGTAGCTAGAAGCATCGCAGTGAATGGAAAAAGGCTTTGAAAAATCCGGGCAAGCCAAAACAGGCGAAGAAACGAGAGCAGACTTCAGGTTATTGAAAGCGCGGTCAGCCTCTTCGGTCCAAGAGAAAGAGGGCGCGTTCTTTCGGGAGCTGGTCAGGGCATTAAGCGGCGCTGCAATGGAACTAAAGTCCTTGATGAAACGGCGGTAGTACGTCGCCGTGCCAAGAAACATCTTTACCTCCTTTCGGTTGGTAGGGATAGGGTAATCAACAATGGCTTGGACCTTAGAAGGGTCTGTGTGCAAGCCCTGATCGTCCACAACATAACCAAGATATCGAAGTTCTTTCCGAAAGAAGTGGGACTTACTAAGGTTGATCGTCAGACCAGCGGACCGGAGACGCTCACACACCTGCTTCAGCAGCGATATGTGCTCCTCGAAGGTAGAACTGGAAATTACAATATCGTCCAGGTAGACAAATACTTTGTTCCCGAACTCTGGGCCGAATAGGCGATCCATTAAACGCTGCTGAGTAGCGGGAGCTCCCTTCAAGCCGAAACACATCACAGCGAACTGAAACAAACCACGGCCCGGAACGGTAAAAGCGGTCTTCTCGCGCGAGGCTTGAGAGTCCAATGGAATCTGCCAGAAAGCCGCCTTAAGGTCGATGGAGGACAGGTACTTCGCCTCCCTAAGCTGATCTAAAATATGAGAAATGTAAGGAAGAGGGTAAGCGTCACCCTTGCTCACCGCATTAAGTTTACGACTGTCCAGGCAAAACCTCAATTCTCCATTCGCCTTTGGGGCCAGCAAGACCGGGTTGTTCCAAGGACTAGTACTAGGTTCGACCACACCCAGCTGCAGCATCTCGTCCAATTGCCGGTTCAGTTCCCGAAGACGGTCGGGCGACAAACAAAAATAACGCTGTTTAATCGGGGGGGTGTCTCCCGTATCTATAACATGGGATAAGACACTCGTTCGCCCAAGTCCCTTCCTCTCAAATGAAATCTCCTCAAAGGATCGAATAACGTTCTCTGCGATAGCGCGCTCGGAGCCAGATAAGTCCACCAAAGGGCATATTTGCCGAATTTCAGACACCCCAGAGGGCGTGCCACAGTAACTGAGGGGCAGCCCCTCCATTATATCAGGGGCCAAGCCGAACGCGCGCCAAAAGTCCACTCCTAGAATTACCGACGAAGAAACAGTCGGGATTAAAAAAAACTTGATAACCTTAGTGACGCCTTTGAGCGTGACTGGCACGAAAATATAACCACTCACGCGAGAACGCGCACCATTGGCCGTTGAAATATGGGTAAGTGGGTCGCGGTGTACTTTCACCCCGGACCCGAGAAATCTCTGAGCGACGCCAGCGCCCAGAATAGAAATACTAGAACCCGAGTCTAATAAACCCCAATAATCGTCCCCATAGATAGCCACCTTCAAATGAGGGCGTGAATCGAAAGGATCGCGACGGGAAATTGATCGACACGGCGCGACAGGAGTCCCGGACATGAAGGAAGAAACCAGTTTTAAATGCGCCCGCCAGTCCTGCATATCAAAGCGCGGGACGGGAGCTGACGAGCGAGAAGCTAGTTTTTTGGAGTTTGCGAATTGCCGCCCTTGCGACAGTTTGGGCACTTGCTACTCGTTACATCCTTTTCACCGCATAGGAAGCATACTACCGCTTTGGAGGTGCAAGAGCGCAAACTATGGCCGTGAACACGGCACCTAACACAGAACAACGGGGACCCCGCTTCCAAGGCATGAACTCGCTCCGTTCCCTCAACCTGGCAGGTAGGCCTACCCTTATAAGCTAGGTCCGGGGCTACGGTATGGTCGTTAACCTTGTGTGGCTCACGGAAAGCAGCCGCTTGGGCCACACTATGCTCTAACAGCTTACACTTGAACTTCAGGTCCTGGATACTCTCGATCGACTCTAAGGCCAACGCAGAAACGAAGCCCGGCCGTAAATTATACCGCACTATGCGGAGCTTCTCACTCTCTGGGATGTCACGCGTCAGACGGGTAAAATAATTCAACATAATCGAAATAAAATGAGAGCACGGCTCCGACGGGCCTTGAGTACGGTTCCGGATTTCCGTCAACAACTGCTCGTCAAAGTCAAGCGGCGAGAATTCCTCCACTAGCAGCCTGCGTAACGACGCCCAGTCCGTTAGGCTAGCACTCACACCGCGGTACCAGGTCAAGGCCCGGTCGGTAAACAACTCCACCGCCGACTGAAATAAAACCTCAGGCGTAATATTACGTGACCTACACAACTCGTCTAACCGTTGGAGATACGCGCGTACACACGACGACCCGTTATAATAATGGTTTAGGCGCGATATAGATTTATCCCCGCCGCAACTCACTTGATAAACGACACTCGGTATGAGCGCTTCCTGATCAGGCGCATTGGAGCCAGCCGCGCCGCCGGAGACCGGCGTTTCAAAAGAGGATTTGAAGGAATGGAACAACGCGTCGACCTTAGTCAAGCACGCGGCCAGCTTTTCGTCTAGCTTCCGACGTAGAGGCGCCAGGGAGACGTCATCAGTCTCGAGACGACTTAAGCGATGATAGCAGTGATGACTCAAAGCCCGAAGCCTATTGAAAGACTTAAAGGCCGGCGTGGACGCCAAGGCCTGCGACACCTCGTCCAGCTTGGACTCAACAACCTTCAACTCCGCTAACACATCGCGCTTGGTTTCCAGTACCTCATCCGCCGGGATACGCGTCGCAAGGTCACGCATCTGCGCCCGCAACTCCTCAACGGTGTCACTCGGCCTAGCATCGCGAATCTCAACCTCGTATTGTAACTCTTCCTTTCGTAGCAAATGATAAGAAATGGGACGTTCCATGATCAATAAAAGAACGAATACCTATCTACCTATCTATCTAAAATCACCTGTAGCAAAAACCGACGTCACCGTCGCGAGGCCGGGTACCACGGTTCAAAACGAAAAACCCGAGGGACGCCTGCAGGATAACCTCCAAATCCGCACACCTACTCGTTACGAACCTATTCAATAAAATGTTTATATTACCCTGTCGGTAAACACGCTACGCATAATAACCACTATAGAATTAGCCTAACGTCACTTTAACTAGCAAAGGCGACAGTAGGTCTCAAACCTCTACCAACACACACGGGACTCGCAAGTATAGCAATACCTACGCAAATCAAAGTAAGAAGCACCCACACTTCGATTACTCGCACTTAAACACGGCACTAAAAGTCAATTTATTTTTAAGTGATACTCCATTAAGTAATAACCCTCAATTGAGCTGGCTTCACAATAAGTAATTGCACTGTGTACCGGTAGGCACCTACTCAGTTATAATTTAAATGTCCAAACATAATGCTACTCAACACCATAAGTAACAACCGACTGCAAGGTACAAGGCAGGCTGTATGTACATACTGAATAAAAGCATTGATAGGTATTATTACACAAAAAAAAACTCTGTCAGATTTAGGCATAAAATAGGACCTATGTCCCGTCTTTCAGATAAGTGAACCACTAAACAAGCTTAAAGTGCACTTACTGGCTCTAAACCAATGCACCCGCCAAGCAAAATTTCTCAAGTAATGTTAAAAATGTTGTGGTAGGTAAGTAGGTAACACTGTCTATAAAGGTTAAACTCACTAACTAATGTGGATCATTCCTGCCAAAAGAAACAACTACTTTACTTATAGCCCTAAACAGGGGTCCCAATATTCCTTTTATTTAATCACTTATTGAATATAATTCCGAAAAAAAATGTCACCAGTAACTTCCTTTATACCTACTATGTTATTGTTATTGTATTTTTAACATGACCTGTTAAATTACATTAATAAATAAGAATGACACTTTGGGGTTATATTGTACACTACTCTCACAGATAGATTAGCACCTTTATACCCACCAAGGCAGCGGCAACCCCTATACCACTTATACCACTTATACCACTTATACCACTTGAGTATCTCACTTGAGAAATTGCAGCAGTAGGTAACCAGTATGAAAGCCAGTTAATACCAAGTAATACAGGTAAATAAGTACAGGCAAACAAGTACCACAGATATTATTGATGAAACACAATATTACCCATCACTTCAGTTAACAACTTACACAGGTTACCTACCTGAATACCTTTATAGATAAAAATAATAAAGTAAAATGAGAAAGCACTTTTAAATATTTAACACTAATATTTTAAAGAGGGTGGAGCAAACCTTGCCTTTACCTTAAACTGTACAAGAGTATTACAAAAGTAAAATGTTTATTGTAAGACTAAGTAGGGAAAGAATCAGTAATAATTATTTTTACTAATATCTTATGTTATTTTGGTGTATTAGGCCAATACAAAAAGGTGGCCCTGCCTGCCAATAATGATTAGGTACCTAAATGTGAAAATAAATAACAACCAGCTTCTTATTATTATCACCAACTTATCACTCAAGAATTGTTCACAGTATATATCTTTATTACCAAAATGTTTACTTTATTTGATACAAAAATAACAAGCATAAAATGGATAAACTAGTTATTCCAAACAACACAAATTAGCAACACCAATCCTGCCTAATCGTACCGAGCACACAACCTGCACAGCGAATAAGGACATACAATGTGTGACACAAAATTACTGCCCCAAGTTGGTGCGCCAATGTTACAACTTCTTTAGATTTGGAGGTAAATGAAACAGAAGTTCGGGTTTGACGTAAGGTGGGCATATAATTCAAATTTTTCTTGTACAACACTTTTGGATTACTACACGAGGTAAACTTAGGTTAGACCTAGTACAACACTTTTGGATTACTACACGAGGTAAACTTAGGTTAGATCTAGTACCACACTTGCCCTATGGCCAGCTCAGATGCGGGGTTACGGCTTTGTGTCACCACGGTACCCGGTACCCGGATTGGTGTTTCTTTCAAAATTAAATAAAATATAAGGCGCCACCGACAGTAAGCGGCTGTCGGACCGAATTAGGTGTAAAATTTTGTATGGGTACTTCCCTTCTTCCCGGAGTGCCGGGGTCAGCACCTGGGCTACGCGGACGAGCTCAGGGACTTGGGAAAGCTCGTGGCCACGGCAGAAGCGGGCCCGTTCTTGGAACCCTCCTGAAGAGAAAAGCAATGCGCAATTAGCACGGGAAATACTCCAGAGACGGAGACCGAGGATGCATTCGTCGGACGGTAAGAAATCTTAGTAGGTACTCACACTGGAAGGGATACGTGCTAGACTTTATAGAGGTCTGGAACACGTCGACAGCTCCCGTGAGGGTTCACTCCGCCTGGAACTTCCTCAGGCTTTCATAAAAGCGAGCGGGGCAGAGACAGCCCCCGACGGAAATCGAGAATTCTGTAAAAAAAACATCCCAATCAGAGTTTTCGAAACGGGAAGGATTGCCGGAGAAAACGGCCATAGCAAAGGAACAGGAACTTACCGCTGAAGGGGTTACGGAGGCCTAGGGCAGGAGGCCGGGCTCTCGAAACTTCGATGGCTCGAGGGAAAGGTCGCAAGTGCTTTGACAGCTGTCTTTTTTTTCTAATTCGGCGCGCAGATAAAGGAGTCGCCACGCCACACAGTCTGTCACTATTACGGCGGTTAAAAAAACGCGCTAACGGGGCTGCCAGGAAAAGACGGAACAGTCCCGAAAATTGTTGCAACACGGTCACAAAACAACTGTAAGAGACCGTAAACTACTATTAAAGGATCAATAAGTTGGGAGGAAATAAAGAAGAAGAAGAGATCCCTTTTTAGGGATAAGCTCGCCTTTGTTCTCCTCTCTGTGTTTTTGTATTTTTATTTTTATGTGCAATAAAGAGTTTACATACATACATACATAAATGCAGCTTGTCATAGTACTGTAAACAAAAAGCGTTCTCAGTTTTGTTTAAAAACTATCTCATTCCACAATAGAAGCGTACACAAGGAAAAAAAGCATAAACACTAAAGGAAATTCCTCGAAAGTATAGATCACATGCCACCGCCTCAGTTAGCATACGCGGGGACAAACAGAAAAACAAGAAGACAAGAAAAAAATGTCCGCCGCCGCGCTATCTGCCGTCGGCGATCCTGTCAACGCACAGCGGTGTTGTGGAGACGCCTGTCCAATTTATTTATTTTTATTTTATAATTTTATAATAGACACTTAGGTACAGTAAAACCAAAGCACCTCGATTACTAATTGGGTTACAGGTATGTACAAAGATTAACATAGCAATTACATCACACTAATATTATAAATATGAATGCAAAAGTTTGTAAGTCTCTTTGTTTGCTTGTTACCTCTTCACGTCTAAACTGCCGAATTCATTTAAGTAGATGAAATTTGGTATACCGATGGTTTGAGCCTATAGGATAGTTTTTTATCCCGGATTCGAATTCAAAAACGAATTCTATACGAACGGAGTCGCGGACAATAGGTAGTAATAAAATAAATAAAACAATATTTTTCATTTGCTTAAAATACTGAGTACTGTGCCCAGCAGTGGGACGTATATAAGCTGGTTGATGACGATGAAGTTTTTTGGTGACTACTTTTGCTAACTGTGCTTATTTTCAATGACAAGCAAATACAAATTTAACTCATTGAGTTTGTTTTTTTGTCCAATTAACCATTAAACATAAACTAGGTACAAATGGTAATTACAGTAAAATGTAACAAAAAAGGTAACAAAAAATACCATACTTTATAACTAATAATAATTTCTCTGTATCTTTGTATAACGTATTTCGTAGTTTCTCTATTAGAATTTTCATAATTGCTTAATTTTAGGAAAAATTATGCGAAACTGAATTTGACCTATTGAAAAGTAGTGGTCCAAGAAAAGAAAACTTGTTTATTTAGATAGTCATTTTATTTCGATCTTTTGTATTAAAACCAGATATCTAGCTATCTCATCATCATCATCAGCCGGAAGACGTCCACTGCTGGACAAAGGCTTCCCGCTTAGAACGCCATAATGAACGACATCTCGCCACTTGCATCCACCGGTTTCCCGCAACTCTGACGATATCGTCAGTCCACCTGGTGGGAGGTCTGCCAATGCTTCGTCTTCCGGTTCGTGGTCGCCACTTGAGAACTTTTCTCCCCCAACGGTTATCTGTTCTTCGAGCGATGTGGCCCGCCCATTGCCACTTCAACCTGCATATTTTTCCAGCTATGTCAGCTATCCAGCTTATAGTTTATCCAGCTATCTGCATACCAAATATTATCCAAAGTCGTCCATTCGTTTAAGCGTGAAAGAGCAACAAATACATGATCGCACGCACTTACACAATTCGTCACATTTATTTATACAGGGTGAAATCAAGGACGTGATACAAAATTAGTGTATCGTGCTCAGTTAATGCTGGGTAATATAATGTATTAACTCTTTTGTTGAATAAGTCCGTTGAAATTTGCAGTTTCCGTACATTGTTCATGATTTCTTATTTCAATAATGTATAGAAACCACAATTTTTTTCAGACTTATTTCAACATATTTTCCAATACTAACTACTCCATTTCTCTCTCTAGTCCACTCTTGTCTGGACAGTAGAGCACTGCGGATTCCGCAACACCCGCCATTTAAGGACCTCTGCGACTTCTTTGACCTCCAAGTATTCGGATCAGTGGGCAGAATAACCCGATCGCCGAATAAAAATAATACTTTATTATTTGATGTTGAATGAACCATCTTTTCTAAAAGTTTAAGTCATTCTTCTCCGCTATAACCTAACTGTTTAATACGTGAGTAGTTTCTCTCAAGCAAGTCGTGTCCCTTCATATGTCAACACTACAATACGCTGAAATTGCTGAAAACTAGAAATGTACTTCAGTTTGTGAACATTGCAGAAGTTAACAAACAACTACTTACGTAAATTCAATTATTAATCACAGTTCTTAGTATATTAGTGATGTTGATATCTAAATGTATATTGTAGATTGATTCTAGTTGTACGGGATTAGTTGACCAATCAAATTTACCCACACTTTGGGCGTCTCCGCTGTGTTACCAAAATTGTCTCTGGCGTTATCATAAAATCGTACTTCCAACAAGATATTTCACGGCTTAATAGGTTAAACTTACGTAGGATGACATGTATTCATGTACACCATCTATTAAATTACAGAAAAAACATGTTTACTTACAAAAATCTGCAAAAGTGGGACGTATAAAGGCTGGGATTATAATGACACGTTTTTTTTTATTATTCGACTGAATGGCAATCGAGGAAGTGGGTCTTCCGATGGTAAGAGACCACCACCACCGCCCATAAACATCTGCAACACCAGGGGTTTACGTTTTAAGTATATTTGAGCACCCTATAATAAACAACTGATGTTTGTAGGTAAATGAAGTTTGTATTTTGCAGCATAACCTAATTCACATCTTTCCACGTTCAAAATATTCGCCGCCATATTCCAAACAATCGCACCGCCTGTCACGTCAAAATCAGCTGACGGCAATAGCGATCCAAATTTAAATGAGAAGATTGACAGTGACGCGATATGACCTGTCACTAGGCGACGGTTGTGACAGGTCATTTACGTTCCGCGTATTTAGAATTATTGGAAATTTCGCAGAGGTTTAAAATTTGGAACTGATGTGTAATAGTATATTTTGTCTTAAGGGCGGTAAATAAGGAAAAAATTAAATGTCGGTTCTTTTATCTTTTCATTGTACTTGTTGTGTCTACTCTCGTGTCTCATATCCTGTCAATCGATCAAAGGTTAACTGGAAGAGATATTTTTAAGTGATTATTTCGCGTTTGTACATCTTATTATCTGTTATTCTGTTATTTTCATGTGTTTTATGTACAAAAACGAGTTTTGCAATACAAAAGATAATAACAAATTAAGAAAATAAGGAATTACGAACGAGAGTTGCGGCCTATTTACTGAATAAATGATTTTGTTTCTTTTTGTTTTCTTTTTTAAAGGGGCTTGGACCATTTGCTACGCAGGTCGAGTTTGAACTAAAAACATCACACACCACTGATTTTTTTTACAGGTGTGTTTTTGTACGTTATATTCGTTTAGTATATATAACAAACACATACTTAGCACTTTCTTTTGTGTGTTATTTTTTGTACCTATTTCCTTTTTGTACAATAAAGAGTTTAAACAAACAAACAAACAAACAAACACATAAGCAGATAAAGTTTTTCTTTTTATTAGTATAATGTGTCGCGCTGAATGAGCTGTCTTGCGCATGTGCACGCGCAATGATAGTAATTAGTTTTAGTTCATTAATTGCAATAATATTAAGGTGAAGGTGAAGGCCTTCCTTCTCTTAATTATTCTCATAAATATCAAAAGAAGCTACCATTATAAAAAAATTGGCCAAGTGCTAGTCGAACTCCCGTACTGACGGTTCCGTGAAATTCTGGCATGAAAATTAATTCGTACCTACACAGGTAGTGAATAACGTTTTGCCATCGTATTTCGTCGGAAAAGTTCGTATTTATCTTGCTGTCTCGATTTGCTTCAGTAAACTTCAGTTAGCTGGTTGAGAAAGCTAGATAAATGTGAAATTTTCTGACAAATACGATGAAAAAATGTTATTCACTAGATCTGTACTTACTTCATTATTGCTGCGATAAACAAAGTTAATTTTTCATTATACAATACAAATAACAAACAAACTATTTTATTGAATCAGGGGTTGTGTTATTCTGAAGACGAGCTCTGGTTGAGTTCGAAACGCGTCAGTATGATGTGGTGGTGGTGATAGATGGGTTTGTGTAATTTGTGTGTGTTCTTACAGTGTGGAGGTGGAGGAGCTGCATGAACACGCATATTTTGCATATGCTTAGCTATCGTAAGGTTGCGGGTGAGCTAAATAGGAAATTCTTTTAGTTCATTGAACAAACTATTGTAACCGGCTAGCCGGTCGGAGAAATAACAGGCGTGTGGTTACAGAATAAAAATATAATATAATAGAAAAATATATACAATTGATTCAGTCAGCACTGCTCTTCTTGATAAATTAAAAATAACACTGGCCTGAGACTTGTAGGACAGGTAGGGAAACAGGGCAGGGTGTTAAGGTCGCCTCGGAGCATCCAGTCGCGCCGGCGATCTGCTCCGAGGCAGCGGAGCGGAGTGGAAGTGGAGATGGAGATTGTAGTTCAGCAGGAAAAAGGAAGGGCTGGAATTAAACACCCTGCTTTACTGATTGCTTGCACTTTGCAGCACCCATCCAAGCCTCGTTTTAGTGTCGGACCAGCGAAAGAAAGCTAAACGAGACTTGGATTAGGTTTTACAAAATGTACACAAGAAATAAATGTTAGAAATAGAGATAAGAATATTTACAATACCTGCAATAGTGGCAGCCCTTATATTACAAATAGTAATCAGTGAAATAGCTAACACCGAGTAAATATTTTATATTTTCTTTTAAAGAAAACCAAATTTCGGCTTACGCCTTGTCAAATCGTAGAGCCAAAAACCGGAAAAAACAAAAGCGGATCAATAATTTAGAATTTAGAGTTTTTTTTTTCTGTAAGCGGCCAGTTGCGCACCGCGGAGGTTTGCCATGTTACAGTACCCCGCGCGCCCAGGAGAATTTTCTGAACGCAGAAGCGGAGGAAAATTCGGTGAGAATGAAAAAAAAAAAAAAACTGCAGTAAATTTACAATATTTACAACTTAAAATCTTTAATATGCCACCTTCCGATAGCACGACCATTTTGATCAGCTAATTCATATACAAGAGGTGACAATTTCTTCAACACTGTACACTTTACAAACTTAGGTGCAAGTTTGGCGCTAAAATATTTACCAGCATCACTAAGCTGATAGTTACGACGCCAAACAACATCGCCCTCATTGAACTCAGCTTGCTTACGTCTCAAATTATAATATTTACAATTTTTTACATGTGCATCCCAAAGAGCAGCTTGCACCTTGTCGAAAATAGGCGACAAGTGACCTAAGTTTTCCGCGTAAATATCACGGGGTGCGAAAATTAAGTCGTCGTAATCGACATCGGTAGAGTCGGCGGTGCCGTACAGCGACCCGCATGGCACGAGCTCGCGCCCAAAGACCAGCAACGCAGGGCTGAAGCCAGTTACTTCGTTAACACTCGAGTTCATGGCGAACTGAATTTTCGAAATATGTAGATCCCAATTTCTGTGATCATTTTCTACAAACGAGCTAATGGCAGATATTAAAATACGGTTGTAGCGTTCAACAGAATTCACTTGTGGACAATACTTAGGCGTAAAATGAACGTGAGGAATTTTATATCTGACAAAAAGTTCCTGCAATTCATGACTAATTAGCTGGCTACCGTTGTCCATGATAAGAGTTTGGGGAATACCGTATACTAAAAATACGTATTCTTCCAAAATTTTATAAATTATTTTAGTTGTGGCCTTCTTAATAGGAAATATCAGACAATATTTTGAAAAACAGCAATTCACAACTAAAATGAAGCGATTCTGAGTTCGAGTCATTGGTAGTGGACCAACCAAATCAATGGACAGGCACTGAAAGGGCCGACAACACTCTTTTGGTTTCCCCATAACACCTAAAGTTTGATGATTTTGATACTTGTATGCTAAGCAAGTTTCGCAGTCAGCAATATATTTACAAACGTCTCTATACATGCCAGGCCAGCTATACCGTAGAGACAGCCTTTTATAAGTTTTGAAGATACCAAAATGAGCGGCAGTAGGCTGGGCATGATTTTCATGAATAATATCATTCCTCATCTCCTTGGGAATGACAAGTTTCCAATCATATTCGGAGGTTAGGATAGAGCTAGTTGGTTTAAATTTATACAAGTTATTATTTACAATTTTAAAGTCAGAAAATGAAGCAGGAGCGTCCCGGCAACCTTTATACACTTTATTAAACCACTCATCGTTAGACTGTACATACACTATGTCGACCGGCACTGCGCGCGACAAAACATCAGGTACAACATGCTCTTTTCCCTTTTTATGCCGGATCTCAAAATTGAATGCGGATAAACGAACGCTCCAACGCGCAAGTCTGCCAGTAGGGTTATCTAAGCTTAAAAACCATTTTAATGCTGAATGGTCTGTGTAAATAATAAACTTTTGTCCATTATCTAAATAGCACCGCCAGTGCTCCAAAGAAACTATGACACTGAGCAGTTCGCGTTCGGTGATAGAGTAATTCTGCTGTTGCTTTGACAAAGATCGACTAAAGTACGCAATAGGTCTCTCAACGCCATTTTCCTCCTGCGTTAGCATAGCACCGATCCCATAATTGGAAGCATCGGCGTGCACCGAGAAAGTCTTAGTAAAGTCAGGGCAAGTTAAGACCGGACTGGATACCAGAGCTTGCTTAATATTCCTAAATGCACTATCAGCCTCTTCGTTCCATTTAAAAGGAGGCGCTTTTTTACCGGTAGATGTGAGCGAGTTAAGAGGCGCAGCCAATGTACTAAAGTTGGGTACAAAACGCCTGTACCAACTAGCAGTACCCAAGAATTTCTTTAGTTCGCGTCTAGAAGTCGGTGTTGGAATATCAAGTATGGCTCGAACTTTTTCGGGGTCCGTACGTAAACCCTTGTGATCAACAATATAACCGAGGTATTTAAGCTCGCGTCGGAAGAAACACGACTTCTCAAAATTAATTGTTAGTCTAGCGTACTTGAGTTTATCTAATACACGAGATAATAAACTAAGATGGTCGTCAAATGTATTAGAAATGACAATTATATCATCTAAGTACCAGAAAACGCGATTCTCAAACTCAGGTGTAAATAGTAAGTCCATTAAACGTTGTTGCGTAGCGGGAGCATTAGTTAAGCCAAAAGGTGTAACTTTAAATCTGTACATGCCACGACCTGGGACATAGAACGCAGTCTTGTCTCTGTCCTCTTCACAAAGTGGTAACTCCCAAAAGGCCTTTGCAATGTCTATACTGGACAAATACTTTGCGTCTCGCAAGTTATCCAGAATTTCGTTGATGAATGGAAGTTTGTACGCGTCTTTTTTAGTCACAGAGTTGAGCTTTCTGCTGTCTAAACAAAACCGCCAACTACCGTCTTTTTTAGGCGTAACAAGCACAGGACTAAGCCAGGGACTCTCACATGGCTCTATAATATCTAAAGCTATCATTTTATCTACCTCTTCTATCAACACTTTTTGTTTCTCCGGTGAAAGACGATAGCACCGCTGTCGAATAGGCTCGTGATCACCGGTGTCGATGCGGTGCGAGATAAGATGCGTTCTACCGAGCGGGAGAGATTCAGTAGAAGCTTCCCGAAACTGCGATATTATTTTATTGGCCTGTGTCCGTTGAGCGTCAGGTAGTTCTTCAAAAGGAAGAACCTGCTTAGAAGTATCGTTAACTGTTAAAGATAGACAGTTTGAAGGCCGTTTGAGCTCTACATTTTTAAAACAATCAGGCAGCAAATTAAATCTCTTCCAAAAATCGATGCCGAGTATAAAATGGGACGAGATATCAGGAATAACATGTGCGTTTATGAGAAAAGATTTTTCATTAAACTGCACAGGTAATTGTATAAAACCAATAGAACGAGCGGGCTGTCCATTCGCAGCTCGAACAGAGATTTTATGTGACGAGTTCAGTACAAATCCCTGACTAAGTAAATGTACATGCGAGTTATTACCTAGAATGGTAATAGAACTACCACTGTCAAGTAAACCACAGAGAGTCAAATTATTTACATTAATATTTACATAAGGACGTTCATCGTCAATTTGGTCGTCAAAGAGGATCAAAGAAGTTTTATAGGACAGCATAAAAAGTCGAACTACGGAGAGCCAGTCTTCCCACTCTTTACGCGAATATTTACAATCATTATTTACAATATTTCCTTGACCCTCAGTTACTAGTTTTTTGGAATAGATTTAGTTTTGTTATTTACAGGCTTATTACAAGTAGGACACTCAGAGCTACGAAAACCGTCCAATCCACACTTGAAACAAATTATTTTACGCGGTTCTTTACACATGCGCAGTGAGTGACCATTGACTCTACAGCGCACGCAAAATTGCTTATTTGTATTAATAATATTTACAGAATGATTATTTACAGGTTTATATACAAAGTCCTCAGTCAAAGTAGAAGGACTGCTGATGGGAGGTTCCTTAAAATTTCTAGAGCGGTCTAGACAAGCCTCGTACTTTTTACAGATCAACTTCAAACTCTCTATGGATTGGACGTCAGACTGAGCTACCATAAAATCGTACTCAGGACGGATATTCCTCAACAGAATTTTAAGTTTGTCTGCTTCAGGCATAGTATAGGAAAGTTTAGCAAATAAACCCAACATAATGGCGAAATAAACCACAACCGACTCATCCCTACCCTGAGTGCGGTCCTCGATTTCGCGGAGCAATTTATAATCGTAATCAAATATATCAAAATCATCAAACAGCTTAGTTTTTAAGGTCTCCCAGTTATGAAAACTGTCTTTGTATGCGCGAAACCAATGTAAAGCCTTATCGGTAAAAATCTCGAACGAATGAGCTAGTAAATTTTCTTTTGATAAATTTCTAGACACAGCAAACTCCTCAAGTTTTTGTATGAAAGCGCGGGGACAACCGACCCCTGCAAACGTGAATTTACGGAATTCACTGGTCACTCCGCGGTCACAGTGCACAATGATCTTAGTGTCCGCGCTAGGACCGGAGTTTGCTGTGGCGTAAGACGTCGAAGATTCGCTCGGAATGCTGTTTTTAGTATCGAAACGAATTTTTAAGGCACTAAATCTGGAAACAAGGTCTTTATACGTAGTACGGTATTCCTCATCATCAGAGACATCGATACGCTGAAGGCGTAAATAGATATGAGTCAAAAAAGACTGTATTTTCTGTACAAGCTTTGCATCACAGGTACTTTCGTAAAGAATGATTTTATCCTCGACAAAGGAAAGCGATTTTTCAGTGCCACTACAATCATCGGCAACTGAAAAAGTTGAGGTCAAGTCCTCAGCACTAAATTTGTCCAACAAGTGAACGAGCTGTCGCCGCTGCTCCGCGACTGTGGGGAGTGGCTCGGCCTGCCTGATGCTCACCTCGTACATGAGCTCATTTTTATTTAACAAATTTACATTCAAACCCTTAAAATCCATCTCAAAGCCCGGTTTTATGTACAAAAAAAATATACACTTATTTACATGTACATGACATGAACAGATGATACGTAAGCAAGCTTCCTAACACAAAAAATAACAAGAAACAAAGATATATACAAAAACAAAATGAATTGGAAAATTAGGTACAGAAATATTGTTAAAGTAAAAAAAACTAATACATTATATACAGGTAAACAGGTATACAGGTAATTTAGTATTTACAAGCGCTATATACATAACCTAATCCAAGTCATAAGTAAGACTCACGTACTGACTGAAACAACCCTTGGGCGCCAATGTAACCGGCTAGCCGGTCGGAGAAATAACAGGCGTGTGGTTACAGAATAAAAATATAATATAATAGAAAAATATATACAATTGATTCAGTCAGCACTGCTCTTCTTGATAAATTAAAAATAACACTGGCCTGAGACTTGTAGGACAGGTAGGGAAACAGGGCAGGGTGTTAAGGTCGCCTCGGAGCATCCAGTCGCGCCGGCGATCTGCTCCGAGGCAGCGGAGCGGAGTGGAAGTGGAGATGGAGATTGTAGTTCAGCAGGAAAAAGGAAGGGCTGGAATTAAACACCCTGCTTTACTGATTGCTTGCACTTTGCAGCACCCATCCAAGCCTCGTTTTAGTGTCGGACCAGCGAAAGAAAGCTAAACGAGACTTGGATTAGGTTTTACAAAATGTACACAAGAAATAAATGTTAGAAATAGAGATAAGAATATTTACAATACCTGCAATAGTGGCAGCCCTTATATTACAAATAGTAATCAGTGAAATAGCTAACACCGAGTAAATATTTTATATTTTCTTTTAAAGAAAACCAAATTTCGGCTTACGCCTTGTCAAATCGTAGAGCCAAAAACCGGAAAAAACAAAAGCGGATCAATAATTTAGAATTTAGAGTTTTTTTTTTCTGTAAGCGGCCAGTTGCGCACCGCGGAGGTTTGCCATGTTACACTATTAACATCTATGTACGTATGTACCTTACGGCACTAGGCTAGCTGTTTGGAACATAAAGCGCGGCGCATCAATCATCAATATTATTTTGACACAATCCCTTTCATAGACGTCAACAAACTATAGTGAAAGGTTCACAAAACCACGCTGTGAACTGATTTTGTGCGCCGTTTTGATGTTAGAAGCCAGAAAACCCTTTGTGTGTCCTTGGATAGTTGTAAATTTTTGAAGACTAGCCTCATCAAGTGAGTTCAAAGAATATGAAATCCGTATGCTTTTGATAATTGCCATATCAGTCGTAGGGTCCACTATTGGACATAGGCTTCATCCATAAACCTCTAGTTGCTTCGGTTGGAAGCATTCATCGTGAACCTTTCGGCTTTAACCAGGGCATCCGTCCATCTCATTGGTGGACATCCAACGCTGCACTTGCCGATCTGCGGATGCTTTTCATCCATCCCAGCCTATATACGTCTCACTGCTGGGCACAGGCCTCCTCTCAGAACAAGAGGGCTTGGGCCATAGTTCCCACGCGGGCCCAGTGCGGATTGGGAACTTCACACGCACCATTGATTTGTACCGGTTACCTCACGATGTTTTCCTTCACCGCAGAGCTCGTGGTACATTTCAAAAGTAACTTCGTACATGAATTTCGAAAAACTCAGAGGTGCGAGCCGGGGTTTGAACCCATGACCCTCTGCTTGAGAGGCGATAGGTCAAACCACTAGGCCACCACAGCTTACTCATGCTTTTCATAATAGGAGCAAAAAGGACAAAAAATTTTGTGCACTGCTGCTGCGTTCGGTCAGAGCATGTTTTTCAGTTGTTTTGTGGGCATACGACGGATTTATACTGTTTGCGGAACCCTAATAATACCGAACACATTAACCGCAAAAGTAATTAGTTATAATAATTAATTAAAGACACCTGTTTCATACTTATCTGCAGAATCTAGGCAAGTTAACACTGAGATTCTGCTACCTACATCGGTCTAGACAACACGTAAAATTGTCCTCTGCTCGTATTTAATTCTAAAATCCTAAATTCTGGCGAAAAACTTACCGAAAGTGCAAGAAATTCAAAGAAGAGAAGTGAATTTGGTTATGGAAGAACTGGAAGACCAAAAAAATACACTGGTGAGCTGTTTTTTACATTTAAACTTGGTTCAAGAATAGAAAATAACATCGGTTGTGGTTCAAAAAACACGCACACACGTAAACTTTCGAAATAACAGCTTATTTCTTATGAATTCCTAAAATAATAAGCGGTACTTATCAGCTGTTGATACATAATAATTGACAATCAATCATCACAGACAACGTACCACATACGTCATCTGTCACTTAAACAACTGTCACGTGTTGACATAAACGTTCAGAAACGACATTTATACACCGAGTGTTGCCAGCACTGATTATAACGAAAATCAGGGAGAAATGGCACCCTTACTTAGATGCTATAAATGCAAGAGTGAAATTAAGAACAAAGAGTTTTTAAAATGCCAAATATGTAAAAACATTTATGAAATTGGTTGTGGAAATGTAAGCATTCAACGCTTTTTGATTATGTCAAAAGAACGAAGGACTGTCTGGAAATGTAGATCTTGTCTGCATCCGGTTCCTGCTGTGCACGATGATTCTCATCATAAGCCAGAACTGAATGATACCAGAGAGTTGGAGGTTGAATTAATTAGCAAAAATGACACAGTATTTGAAAATGTAACGATACGAAGACCACTGCAGAATAAGCGACTCCAGATTCTAGATTGCCTCTCTGACCCTGAGTCCGAATTGGAGTCTGATTCGAACACCATATTGGAGGAAAGTGGCACTAGCTTGCCAAACATACCTTCATGCACTGATTATGAGAACACTGAACTGATAGCTCAACTGGAGACGGTGTCACTTCAGTTGGCAAGTGCTCACGAGGAAATTGATAGATTGAACAGTGAAGTATCAAACATGAAGAAGAGGATAGAGGAGCAAGAAAAAAAAGCTGACATATATAAAAAGCTTCTCACGGATAAGGGAGCGTTCCGAAAATTAACCCCAGCAAAAAAAACTCTATTAACGAAAAAACCTTTAACCGTAGAGTATCTTGACAGTGACGATGACACTCCTCAGCTTCTTTCACCTACAAGCTTACAGCCCAATCAGGATAAATCGACGCAGACACTGAATAGTGATACTGCCAATAGTTTCAATGAATTGAGCTTCTCCGAGAACAACGATCAACGAACATCGATGAACCAATCCAGAAGCAAGTTACGTATCATCAGCACAGACAACTCTAAGAAAATCCTCCAGGGCGCTCAAACTTTACTCAAATGTGAAGAAGTTTGCCACTTCATCAAAACAGATGGCAATATACAACATTTGTTTAACGATATCGATAAAACAACTAAAGATTTAACAATGAAGGACTTTTGTATTGTTTGGATTGGACCAACTGATTTTCTGAATACTTTTAATTGTAATGAGTTAATTAGCTATATAAGGCTTAAAATAAAGCCAATAAAATACACTAATATAATAATTAGCTTACCCAATTTCCGATTAAATAGATTTGCTACAATATTTAATAAGCGCATTGAAGCATTTAATTGGGCACTATATAATGACGTACGTGAGCATGAGTATGCATATGTACTTGATAGTAATAAAAATCTGGAGTATTCAACAAAAATGTTCTATAAAAATACTGGATACATAAACAATAATGCTCTAAGGATCATTTTTGAGGATCTAAGAAAGTACATGTCTGAGATAGATCGTTTTAATGAGGGTTGGTGCCAGACTGTAAAACAATGTAACACCAGTTCTGACTCTGAAAAACAATTTTTTCGTGACAGGGATTCTATCTCAGACAAAGAAAAAAATAAGTAATAGCAAATTAAATGATCTATTAATTCTTCACCAGAATATTGCAGGCTTATTAAACAAAAAAGATCTACTTGAGGTAACCTTAAAGAATCTTTATTCTGAAAAGGGATACTACATGGACATATTGTGTTTTTCTGAAACTTTTGTTAAATTTGGTGAAGAAAAAAATATAAACTTAAGCGGATTCAAAGTTGCAACATGGTATTCAAGAACCAAAAAAAGGGGAGGTACCTGCATATTATGCAGAGATTATTTAGAAACTAGGCCTCTTTCTTTCATAGATGAAATGTCAATTGAGTTTCACTTTGAGGTTTGTGGAGTTGAAATTTCTCAACTAGGATATATTGTCATTTGTATCTACAGAATACCTAGCTCTAATGCAAAAATATTTCTGTCTAAATTAGAGACTTTATTGACAATCATAATAAAAAAAGTAAAAAAGAAAATCATAATAACAGGCGATTTCAACATCGATTTATTGAAACCTACTAAAACGCTTGAAGAATTCAATAGAATTATTCAGAACTTTAATTTTACCATACATATTACAGAACCAACTAGAGTAAAATCTTGTCTGGATTTAATACTGAGTAATATTCCTGATGCCATTGGAGATGTCATTCCTTTAGGGCTATCAGATCATAATACTGGGCAGTTACTTAAAATTCCTTTACAGAACAAATATATTCCCCCTAAGTTCACCTACTTGAAAAAACGAGATTTTAGTCGTGCAAATTCTGTAAAATTTAAACAGTGTTTATTGAGTTTATCCTGGAGTGAAGTTTATTCGGAAGCAGATGCGAACACTGCATTTGACAAATTTCACGAAATTTTTAGTTTGTTTTATAATTTATGCTTTCCAGTATACACAATTAGGCTCCGAAATTCATCAAAAGACAAGCAATGGATAACAAAGGGAATAAGAAAAGCTGTAAAACTTAAGCGTCAATTAAGGTACTCATATTATAACAATAAAACATTAGAAGCTAGATTAAAATATAATAATTACAATAAACTGCTCAAGAAATGCATAATTGCTTCGAAAAAAAATTACAACACAACATTTATATCTAAATCTAAAAATGTGTCCAAAGCAAGCTGGAATATAATAAAAAAAGACATAGGCACTCTAAAAAATATGAAAAATAGTATACAAAAAATAAAATATAAAAATGACATTATTGTTAAACCGCAGGACATTGCAAATGCATTTAACGAACATTTTATAAATATTGGTAATACTTTAATTAATAATAGTAATCCAAATGATTCTTATAAACATAAATTAATATCAAATGAAGCTAACATGTTCCTCTTACCTACTGATCCGCAGGAGGTCATGAATATAATTAGAGCACTTAACAGTACAAATTCTGTAGGATGCGATGACATTTCTACAAATATAGTGAAGCTAAGTTCTGACATCATTGCCCCAGTGTTGTCACATTTAATAAATCTGTCTTTCGAACAGGGTGTGTATCCCAATAAACTAAAAAGGTCTCTAGTGAAGCCTATATTTAAAAAAGGTGATAAAACCCTACCTGATACTTACAGACCTATTACATTGGTGCTTGTCTTATCGAAGGTGTTTGAAAGGGCAATGCATAGTCGATTAAGTAAATTTCTGAACAAGTTTAACATACTAAGCCCACAACAATATGGTTTCCAAAAGGATAAGTCAACTACACTAGCTGCATTTAATTTAATTGACAGAATTGTCGACAATGTTGACAAAAAAAGGAAAACAGTCTCCATTTTTTTCGACATGAGCAAAGCATTCGATTGCGTTTCTCATGATTTGCTATTAAAAAAATGTGAAACCTATGGAATGAGGGGAGTAGTTTCTCATTGGCTGAAGAGTTACCTTAATGATAGGCACCAAATGGTTGAAATTATGGGCATAAATGAAAATATGATCGAAATACCATACAGGTCTACAGCTAAAATTAATAAGGCTGGAGTTCCTCAGGGAAGTATCCTTGGACCATTATTGTTTTTATTATATATCAATGATTTACCATTAATTACAAAATTTGATTGCACTTTATTTGCTGATGACATATCCATTATTATTCACGATGACAAAATACATGACTTTAATGAAACTATTAATAATACTCTAAAGGACATATTGCAATGGCTCAATGATAATAGTCTAAACGTAAATTTAAGTAAAACCACTTACATGCAATTTTTAAACAGAGGAGGTAAAAAAGAAACATTTAATATTAAGCATAATAATGTAAATCTGATAGAAAGTGACAACACTACTTTTTTAGGGTTCAACCTGGATAATTACTGTTCGTGGAACTTACATATTGATAAGATATGCTCAAAGATTAATAGATTTGCCTATGCACTGTGGCGCTTAACAAAGATAACCGATGTTAAAACAGCCTTAAAAGCATATCACGGTTACGTGGCCTCTAATTTGCGATATGGAATACTTCTATGGGGGAATGCTACACAAATAAACCGAACCTTTATTGCGCAAAAACAGTGCTTACGAGCAATAAGTGATATTAGCCGCCGTACATCATGTAAGCCCTTGTTTGTTAAATATAGGATACTAACTGTGTACTCTATCTATATTTATGAAGCTTGCCTATTTGTGAAGCTGCATCCTGATATGTTTAAAAAGAAAGGGGACACAGTTTCCTTTAATACTAGGTATCCTAATAGGTTGGTTCTGCCAAGGATGTATACGGACATAAGAAGGAGAAACAGTTATGCCATGTGCATAAAACTATATAACAATTTACCGGAGTCAATAAAAGAGCTCAATTTAACGCCTTTTAAAACTCAATTGTTCCGTTGGCTTATTGAAAAATGTTTTTATTCCACTAAACAATATTTTAGTAATGATATGAATAAATTGTAAATTAGGTTATGTCATATATATAAATAGGCATGTTCGACATTCATAATATTTGCATGACTTCTAAAGTTTAAATGTTTGAATCTTAATTAATTGTAAACATCATTTTGTAACAACATTTAATGCAAATAAAATATATTTCTATTTCTATTTCTATTTCTATTTCTATTTCTATTTCTGAATGGGAATATTTAAATGTTTCAAAAGGTCATAGTCGGACTTTGTTGCTTATGAACTAAGTTGTGTCCTTTAATTTTTAGGGTCCCGTAGTCGAAGGTTGACAAACGGAACCCTAACTATAGCTTCACTGTGCGTTTTTCTGTCTTAGGGTTAATATCTCGAGAGCTGTAAAATAGATAGACGGTTGAAATTTACAAGTATATGTAATTTTATTGCCGCTACAAAAGTTATAAAAATAAAATGGTTCATATTGAACGATATTGTAACAGATAACTCACGTCTTAAATCAAGTTCGACTCAAGTTTCAAGTGCGCGTGTTGCGGCAGCGGCCGAGTTGCGTGCTCCTATGAAGAAGGCCTACAAAATAGCCCGAAACATATCGAGCTAAACTCGATTTAAGACGTAAGTTATTCGTCACAATATCACGGTAGTTTCATGTTCAAAATAAAATAGTTATAATTATAAATTAAGGTCCCCGTACAAGAAATGTATTGTTTAGTTCTAAAGATTATTTACAAGGGTTAAATATTTTTCCTAAGAAGCAGGCTCATGCCTGACCGGTTTTTATTATTTGTTGATATGCATGCAGTATATTTACCAGTACTATCTAACCCAGTTTGAGAGATAGATTGTAAACAAAAAATAAAATAATACGCACGTAAAAACCGTATTGTCTATTATTTATGAACCTAAACGGTGCCTAGACCCAGTAAGTTTGATTTTTTAAGGATATACAGAACTTCCGGTACTTGGCCGTTTTTTTCTTTTACTTAACCCTTAATGATTCGAGAAATGTAAATGTTACTTTCCTACTATGTGGACAACATGAGAGTTGCGGAAAAGCGGTGGACGTTCTATGGGGAAGCCGTTTGTCCAACAATGGAAGTCTTCTTTTTTTTTTAAATAAATTTATAATTTTGTATATTTAAACAAATTTGATAAAAAACGTATGTCTAATGGGCCATACTGGAATTACGAACAAACAATCTTCGACTGGCGAATGGGGTCAAATGGCGTCCGCGGACCGGGAGACGAGCTTTCGGTAGGCCTCCAACAAGATGGAGCGACGACCTGAGGCCGTATTGCCTAATGTTTCTGACACTCGCGATCGCAATCAAATGACATATTTCGCATACAAAAACTGTCATTTCATTGCGATCGCGAGTGTCAGAAACGTGAGACAATAAGGCCTCTGGTTAAGATCGCGCGATCACGGTGGATGCGAAAAGCACAAGACCGGTCTGAGTGGAGAACATTGGGGGAGGCCTATGTCCAGCAATGGACGTCTATCGGCTGACAAGATGATGATAATGAATCTTCTACTTCGAGCTTCTATTAGACTCTCCTCTGTAATTACTTATTTACCGCCCTTAAGATACAATGTAACTCTTCATTCCACGTCAAATTTATTGTGGTAATGGAATTTGCTAACGATGTTAATTTTATCAAGACAAATACACTATTATTGATGGTAACTATCAAAACACGCACAACGACAGGTGTTTAGCTTATAGAGTTAAATGCTAGGCATTTTATTACTATTAAATTACTATTCCGTTAATACCAACTCTTGATTAATAGATTAACTTGTCTGTGCTTACAATGATTATTATTTGAGCTTAGTCATTGTCTAAAGGGTGTTCAGTTTGTCGTAATTTGTTCGTGTTGTCATCGATACGATATTGTTGATTTTTTTAAAGTCATTATTAATTTGTGATCGATAAGTATACGTACTATCCGGGTAAAAGTATTCAGCTTTTTGAGGCTTTTTTTTCGTCATTATTGTTTTGACACGTTTTCCTAGTGAAGCCCTTCCCGAACTGATATGATCGTGTGAGATAACTATAATTAAATTTGAACCTTATTATCGTGGTCCTTTTCGTAATCGACTAGGTGGGAAAAGGGTAGTTATGATTATCATAAAATATGTCTGCCAAATTTCAAAACTCATGCTCCGTGGTTTAGGCTGTGTATGACCAGTCAGCCAGTCACAATACACGTGGCGTATAGATTTAATAAATGGGACAATCAACTTTTTTACCGACACTAATCTGTTCGCGACATTTTTCAAACAATTGCAGATCTTTGTAAGTAAACATGTTTTTTTCTGTAATTTAATAGATGGTGTACATGAATACATGCTTTCCTACGTAAGTTCAACTTATTAAACCATGAAATATTTTGTTGGAAGTACAATTTTTTGGTAACGCCGGAGACAATTTTGGTAACGCAGGAGACACTCAAAGTTTCAGTAAAATAGTTGATTGGCCCAAATAAGTCATTTAAGGCCAGGTGCAAAAAAAGAATGGTTGTTTGATGAAAGATTAATCAAGAGTTAAGAGTTTTATGGTTATGCTAACGTCTGTGCGCAAACGCACTTTAAAATACATTAAGTTAACTGTGTCAATTATTCTTTACTGCAATTATTTTCTTCGATGAAATGCAATTGACTATAACTTAATTTAGTTACACCTGTAAAGAATAAATATAAAGCTAACGATTATTTTTAAAGACCAAATTTACTCAGCTGAGCATGTCGTGTCTTATAAGAGACAATGAGGCAAAGAGACTGATCGACGCCACCGGAGACAAGAGGGCTGGCAGCTTCCTCGCACAGTGTCTTAGCATCGCCATACAGCGAGGAAATGCTGCCAGCATTCTTGGAACCATGTCACAGGGGCCATTCTTAGATTAATATTAGTTTTTAATTATTATTATAAAGTTTTTATTATGTTAATTTACTTAAGGCTTTGTTTCACCACTCATTAATAAATTTTATTTGACGGATAAATGTGATGCTATCTCCGTCTATTCGAACAAAACAAAAAGAGACGGCATCACATTTATCCGTCAAATAAATTTTATCAATGGATGGTGAAACGGGGGGTAAGTATTTCCATGAAATAAAGTACACTGTGTCTTATAATACATTTTTTAAAAGGTAATAAATATATCTATCTACTAGGCGCTTAAAATCAAAAAAGTACCTAATTTGTTAATTGAACTATTTTTCCCATGTCATTAAAATTCTTATACCCCTTCTGAAGTTAAGAATGCGAAAAAATACAACCGAATTTAGAACCACTTCCTTTTTTGAAGTCGGTTAAAAAAAGTGAACTAAAAACATTTAACACCTGAAACGTTGAAGTGAGAAAGTTAAAGATCAAAATACAAACTATAGACTGTAAATTATCATACAATGATAATGATAAGGCTGTAATGTGTGCAATTACACATGTTTCGTCGATTATAATGTAATATGCAGTGTAAATTAGGTGCTGGTCCAAGGAAAAAATTACAATAGGGATGTTGACACCATTAAAAAATAATTCGGAGACACGACTCCAGTAAAAAAACGCTTTATTTTAGCCCTGAAAACCAGATTAATTTTAGATTAACTGCAAAATTACAGTTTTTGTTGCTTTGAAACAAATAAATAGTTAGTTGATTGAGTGTGCGGATAAGTGACGTCATAGTTGCTATTTCCATTCAAACTCTATGGGAGAAATGTATTTTGACAGCTCATAAAAAATACGTCAATTGATTGGTGGTGTCAACATCCCTATTTAACCCAATAACTTATTTTGAAAAATCAAACGATTCGTTTTGGACTAATCCGCGTCGTGCCTAAAGTCAAGAAAACTGAGTCAACCAACCAGGGTGGAACGTTTTAATAATCAAATTCGATTGATTTCTTTGACAAATGTATGAAATTTTAATATGACATTAATGGCACAAAGGTTCCACCCTGGCAAAGCGTATTTTGAAGAGCCGTGTTGTGTTTCGTTTGCAACCAACCCGCTTCACTCCGAATAATCCAAGCATACTGCGCTACTATGTTCTTTAAAGAATCTTTAGTCTGGTCGTCTGTAACTCAGTACCTACCTATAATTTCATTTGAGCATCGTAAGTGAAGAACTAAAGTCACTGACATAGCTGGAAAAATATGCAAACCGAAGTGGCAATGGGCAGGCCACATCGCTCGAAGAACAGATAACCGTTGGGAGAGAAAAGTCCTCGAGTGGCGACCATGAACCGGAAGACGAAGCGTTGGCAGGCCTCCCAACAGGTGGACTGACGAGATCGTGAGAGTTGCGGGAAACTTGGATGCAAGTGGCGAATTGTCGTTCATTTTGGCGTTCTATGGAGGAGGCCTTTGTCCAGCAGTGGACGTCTTCCGGCTGATGATGATGATCGTAAGTGAAATCGCTAGTTTCTTATACCTTACACCACACCACAACTTACTAACACCACCTGCCTTCAACTCACGCGCAGCGAACAACCTGCGCCCGCGCTGCTTTTATTACTAGAACCTCATTACACGGACCTCTCTTTCACACCCACACCCACGCATCTACTAAGAAAAGGAGATAGATAATGTTCCTATTATCAAAACTTTCATGCACTTTGATAAATTTATTGGCGCGGCGATTCAAAGGTTGTAATTTGATATTTAAACTGTAATCTATCATTTTTTACGCTTTAAAGTCGTTGCGGTTTAAATGGGTTATCATTAAATGTTAAAAACCGACAATGTAAGTAACATTCTGATTATAAAAGATAAAAAGGTTTTTTAAAAATTACTAAAAACAGAAAAAAATATTAAAAGCGGCTCCCATACAAAAAACGTTTTGCTGCTTTTTTGCTTGATATTAATAACTGAAATAAGTAGACGCTTGAAATATTGACAAAATTTTTGTTGTATAATCACTTAAAAAAAAAAATATATATATATATATATAAGAGGGTCTAATGTCTGCTAATGGGCTGCTAATGTCTAATGTTGTATAGATAAGGTATGGAACCCTTCGTACGCGAGTCCGACTCGCAATTGGCCGGTTTTTTTATTCAATTTCATGTGGGCAGAACCCCACTACACTCTCTTCAGCCCCTTGGATCCATCCGCTGCCAGCGACCCTCTTAAGGTCGTCCATCCACCGTGCGTACTGGTAGGTCTTCTCTTCTTAAATTTAAGAGCTATGCTCTTGTCGGTGGAGTTAGTCGCCACTCCGCACGGTCTTTTTGACTTCTTGATACGACACGATACCCTTTCCTTCACCTGGTTAAGATAGGTCAATCTTGGTCTTCCTCTACCTCGTTTGCCTCTTATACTTGTAGATACCTACACCTACACAATATCAAGCCAATCCGATTGGTAAAACTAAGTACCGGCAGCTGGTCTTTCACCATCCATTGATTAGTATTAACTGACGGTTAAGTGTAATGCTGTCTCTATTTGTTTTGTTCGAATAGATGGAGACGACATCACATTTAACCGTTAGTTAACACTAATCAATGGATGGTGAAACAGCCCCTATGCATAGCTATTCAACCAGCAAATGCTGCCAGCCGTTTGGGCACTATGCGACGGGGGCTATTTCTAGATTCAATTTAGTTTTAAGGAATTATTTCCATTTTTAGTTTTAGCTTGACTTCTTCTTTATAGAATTTAATCAGCTACTACCTGTGGTTGCGGAGGCAGATCTAGTTGACTAGTGTCATGACGTGGACTTCCGCAAAAAAATTATATTTAAAAAATTGCTTGTGCAGTTTCAGAATTTCAATCATTTCTAGATAAATATTTCATTTTGCTTATTGATTTCCGACGCGTCACGTACCATTGCGTCGTAAGGCGATTACCTAGCCGTAGGTGGGTTCTGTGATTAACATGCTAATTGACTGGCCGCCCCTTGTACGTGAGACGTTTGCTTGAAGATAGTGCTTAGGTAGATCATTAATGAACATCATCGATAAGACAGCCGTTGACAAAAAATTTAAGCTTTTGCAAGAAAATCGTTTTGGCGATGTGGAATAGAAGGAATTAGTCGGAACAAACCAGTCGGTGGCAGTGTGTATCTGATGTGATGAAATGGCTAGGTATGTTAATGCAAGCTGATAGTTTGATATAATGTTCTCTTATAGATGCAGACTGTATGTCTTTGCATTTCATCATGTACAACTCTGTTAAGACCTGGCTTTAACAAAAAACATCACTGCTTATTCAAAACACCTCTTTAAACAATACTCCGTATAGAATTGAATACAGACTAAAATAAAATTTACTCCAGTCTTTCGTTGACTTCAAAAAGGCTTTTAACGCCTAACTTACATACGAATATTGGGGTATACATTCAATAATTTGTGTTTAACAGAGACTTCGTGGTGTTATTTGCAGTTTTCAAATAAACAAAACCTATTTTTACTTAATCATCTAGAATACTAAATTATAATAAACAAAATTAATAACTAATAGCTATAATCAAGACGGTATGCCGCAAGGTATATTAGGTCGTTTGATATTCTTAGCCCCTAGTAAAAGAGTTCCTTATTTGAAAAATAAATTTCTACTAAGTGTCTGCAGCAGAATTACAATGCAAATCAGGAATTTCAAGATCACTGGTATTTTTTTATATTTTCAACATGATTACTATGCATTACCTACCTCTTTTGTATGCGATTTGCGTGGCACTGCAAAAACATCGTTGCTTCCGTCTTTGACTGCTGATTGACAGTCTTGGTTAAGTGAACCGTAGTAAATCCATTGTTTCCTGTAAATTGCATATTTCTGAACTTTTTCTATATAAAAGTCTCTTTTCAAAACCCCTTTTTGTTCACATACGGAGCGCACGAAAGATACAATCCTACTAATATTATAAATGTGAAAGTTTGTGAGTGAGTGAGGATGTGAGTGAGTGAGGATGTGAGTGAGTAAGTATGTTTGTTACTTCTTCACGCTAAAACGGCTGGACTGATTTGGATGAAATTTGGCAAAAAGTTAGTTTATAACCTGGATTAAAACATAGAATACTTTTTATCCCGATATTCCCACGGGATAGGGATAAAATTTCGAAATAACAACCGCTGGGCTTAGAGTCATGAAATTTAGTATGTAGGTAGTTGGACGTTTGGAATTACTCATAGGTGACTTTTTGACCCGATATTCCCACGGGATACCTAGGGATGAAATCTCAAAATAACAACCACTGGGACTAGAGCCATGAAATTCGGTATATAGGTAGCTGGACCTCTGAAATACTACATATGCTATTTTTTAACCCGATATTCCCACGCGATAGGGATAAAATCTTGAAATAATGACCGCTGGGCTTAGAGTCATGAAATTTGGTATAAAGGTAGTTAGCCATCTGGAATAACACATGGGCCAATTTTGGACCCAATATTCCCACGGGATACCTAGGGATAAAATCTAGAAATAACAACCGCTGTGCTTAGAGCCATGAAATTTAGTATGTAGATAGCTGGACTTCTGGAATAATAGATAGGCTACTTTTTATCTCGATATTCCCACGGGATAGGGATAAAATCTTGGAATAATAACCGTTGGGCTTAGAGTCATAAAATTTGGAATGTAGGTAGCCGGAAGTCTGGAATAACACATAGGTGACTTTTTGACCCGATATTCCCACGGGATACCTAGGGATGAAATCTCGAAATAACAACCACTGTGCTTAGAGCCATGAAATTCGGTGTGTAGGTAGCTGGACCTTTGAAATAATACATAGGCTATTTTTTATCCCGATATTCCCACGGAATATGGATAAAATCTCGAAATAACAACTGCTGGGCTTAGAGTCATGAAATTTGGTATGTAGGTAGTTGAACGTCTGAAAGAACACATAGGCTACTTTTTATCCGGATATTCCCACGGGATAGTTTTATAACTAAGGGACCGAATACATCCCCGTTTTATTAGTTTACGCGTGCGAAGCCGCGGGTAAAAGCTAGTGTAAGATATAACTGAGTTGGTTGGGCTAATACTAGAAAGTTGCAACTAACTCGTTCGTAACTTCTATTTAAGCAAGGTTATATCCATTAGAACTGATACAGGATTTAATACAAATAACGACGTACGAATAATACAAGGAAAAAACTTTTGTGTATTTTTATTTATTTTAATCGTTGTAGTTTCCGCAATAAGCGGGGCGTGTTTCATAACCGTCAATTTATATCAACTTTCTTAGAAGGTTAGGATTTTAATGCAAACTATTATTTTTAGGTTTTTATGTAAAATAACGAATACTATATAATATTTACGTTAAAAGTAAAAAAAACTATGGCGGCTATTAAAATAAGCTCTTTCATTAGATATGTAAATTAATTTGACAACTATGTTCTGTTCCCTTCACACTCACATATACACTGTTCCGTTTGGTTTACAAAAATTTGTGCACCAATCACCAAATTTCAATTTCAACAAATTGCTTCTGATGATTCAGGGCAAATTCAAATTCACAGAATCTTCAGATTTACAGCAGACTTTTAATTGAATGCAGTAAGTATGAAAAGGCATCCGGATGCTTTTGACTCTTGACATTTAGCCCTGCGCACAGGGAAATGACATCATCGTGCGGACTCGTAGGACCGGCTAGTTTCTTACCGGTACCCAACTGCAGTCATTATTTTTACCACAGAACAGTAACTTGTTTGATTTCACGGAAAAATAAGCCAACTTTTACATGAAGATTGGTTTTTTGGAATCTTTTTGTATTTTTTATATCAATTCCAAATTTTTCTTACTTTTTACGGTCATCCCGTAAAACCTAAATCGAAACTACAAACTGAAATATAGGTGCTCGGAAAAACCAGAAAAATATGGCCAGCGCTGGGAATCGAACCCAGGTCCTCGGCATTCCGTGCCGCGTGCTATACCGCTACACCACCGCTGGACAACGGTACAGACACGAATTCTCCTATGCACCACATATCTCAGCTTTTTGTTTTTATTTAGGCACTGAAGCAGCGACACTAGCGACATCTATGCCGTAGCCCTCACCGAGAAACTTTTTTTTGACTTGACCAGGACCTGGATTCGATTCCCAGCGCTGGTCATATTTTCCGTGCATCTATATTTCAGTTTGTATTTTCGATTTAACTTTTACATCCTTTTTGTTGTAGTTAACCAACCACCTGATAGACAGTGGCCAAACAGGGAGTAAAATCCCTGACTTATACCTAATAATAATGAGCGAAAATCGCGGGTCGGAAAACACTGCGTGCTTTATGGTTGCAAAACTTATCAGCTAGCTTTTAAACAATAGGAAGCCGACCAACCACCTGATCGACAAGTTATCGGTACGCCAGCATTAACCGGCGGACGTAATCTGCGCCGGTCTAATAAATTAGATTGGGACCATAAACATGCGCCCGCTCACCTCGTCATCTGATAGCGTGGACATTGTGTGGGTGCGTGCGCATTGTCGCACGGTGTACAGGTGTATAAGTTTTAAATAAGAAATCCAATCAGAAATGAGGAGAAACGTAGAAGAACGAGGTTTTTTTTAATGGCTTTCACTCTTGCCGTGGAAGCAAGACTTATTTTGCCAATGTCAGTGTAGAGATACACACGTGAGGAGAATGTTCAGTTTATGAAATTTTGAGAACGAGGTTTAACATAGCCGAGCGAATTAGCTCGTTGAAGTGGCAATTGGGGTACATGCCAAAATGCATAGAATGTTGAGATGTAACACTGTCAAAAAGTATAAAATGTTTGTGCCACCAGGTCAATTTGTCTGAATATTTATTTTCAGGGACAAAACATGGTTTGGCCAACATGCACTTTTATTCAAAATGTTTCCAAGGCAGCTTTCACTATGATCGAGACGTCTTTGTGTCTGGAAGTTTTCAGGACAGAATACTCTGGGCCAAAATGTACAAAACGCTATGGACTAAATGCTTTGTCGTTCGTTCCTACAAACATGTTGACATTAATACACTTTTTGACTTTTGTACAATTTGATAAGGGAATTTTCGAACCCATTGATTATTTTGAGATCTTGACCTATTTTAGGCTATTAGGTCTTTGTGGCATTCAATTGATTTGTTCATTATAATAACATGTTTACATTTACATACTTTTTGACCGTTGTACATTTTGATAATGAGGCATTTTGAACCATTGTATATTCAGATATTTGTGCCAAAATAATCTGATTTCACAACAGGCAGACCATATATAGCGTGGAGAACAGATGTTTGGGGCTGAAAAGTTCTCAACTGGACACAACGAATCGTCAAGCGCAGCGCAAGTCGTCCACCAACGAGGTGGAGGGATGATCTGGTTAAAGCCGTGGGTTCACGGTGAATGCAGGCCACTTTCAATCGAAGCAATCTTAAGACTAGGGGGAGACCTATGCCTGACAGGGGACGTCCTGTGGCTGATATGATTATGATATACTGAAGATTTGCTAAAGAACAATGTAACGCAGCGTGCAGTGTTCTGCTTGTAAGTAAATTGTACGCAGTGTATGGTCATTTTAGCTTGGTAACTGAGATAGAGAGATATAAAAAATACCTACCTGAATAGCAAATTTAAAATTTCTAGGATAACTGAAAGAACCCTAAAGATTTTTTTTTATGGTAACTTCAGGGTGGAGACGTCAGTTTAAACCACTGTGACATACCATAGGATTCTAATTCATGCTTTTAGGATGGGTACCTCATTACATACTTTTATTTAATTTCCAATGTTTGATTATTAGCCGGTGGATGCAAGTGGCGAGTTGTCGTTCATTATGGCGTTCTAAGGGGGAGGCCTTTTTCCAGCAGTGGACGTCTTCCGGCTGATGATGATGATGATGATGATGATTATTAGCTTGTCAGGTAAAAGTCAAATCTTGCTAGTAAAATTCATTGATTGGAAATTTGGTACGGGAGATTCGACGATAGATAAAACGTTTATTTCTTAGACGGCAATGTAAGTACTGTCAACAAAAAATACACTCCGCCAATGTGTTTGTATTAAGAATAAATTTACGAAAACCTATTTTCTCTACAATTCGTTCGACAATGGAAACGTAGCAAGCTTGTACATCGTCGGGAGCTTCTTAGTAGCTCGACTGCGCAGTGGCAGAACATAGTGCTTGGGGCTACAATGTAGGAGTAGCCTACGCTTCGGGGATCTTCGGGAACGTTCGGCTATCTTCGGATTCTGCAATATTAGTTACTTTTTCGTGAAACAATGTAAATACACGAATCTATGTAAAGGAAAGCAGCGGGACTATTGACAAAGAACTGGGAGCTACTTCAAAATTCACGATCCGTATCGCACCGTCCCTCTTATTCTCCTGTTAAATACTATAGCGTAAGCAGGATGGCAGGAGACGAAGTTTGAATCGGACTACGCAGCTTCGTAACAGAAGGCCTGAATAGAGGACTGACGACAGCGCAAGAGTTTAGACAACTGGTGGATTCATGTGGCGTGTTGACGTTAACTGTGGCATTCTAAGGCGCAAACTACACAAAAGAGATGTGAATCAGTTTTCATACCAAATGTATAGAAATTTCGCGATCCAAAGTAGATAGAAGATACGAGGCGGAGACGCGGCGCGGACGCGCCCCTGTCCTACGTTTCTTCTGTACCCTTAGTGGGTCCATATCGGCTCGCATACTTACCTATTGAAAGTCCGAATGTAATGTTTGTCAGAATGATCGTTTGATAGAACTCTATTTTTCTCTGAGTCCAAAGACTTGTCAGAATTGTTATAAAACAAACGTAACCTAACCAATAGTTTCTATTGGATGACCATTTAAATTTTTCTGAAAAATTTAAGGTTTCAATGTAAAAAAAATATGACAAAAGATGATTCGGACAAAAACTACGGTATGACTAACGGAGAGTAAGCGATCTTTGGCGGTCCCACCCTTAGTGTAAGTTTTCGGTTTCAAAATACCTCTCGATTGCGTTCACGTTAAAATCTCAATTTGTATGGAAATACGAACATCGCAAACGTTCCGCTAGAGGCGCTGTTCGTGTTTCCATACAAATTGAGATTTTAACGCGAACGCGATCAAGACGTATTTTGTAACCGAAAACTAAGGGTACTATGACTTGCGCCTAGGCGCCTTCGTTCAACAGTGAACACCTTCCTGATGATGATCAGAGAAAACACTCAATGCTACCAGTATCGCATTTTCACGTCGAGCCGTAAATACTCGCGCTTTATACACTATACTTATCACAACGTGTTCAATTAAACTGCGAGAACGCGCAGGGCGTAAATAATATAGTGCTTGTCTCACTGATCGATGCGCGGGAGTGTAAAACGTTTGATTGATTCCATAGACTGTAATTGCAGTGAAAAAAAGGCTATATTTCATAATGCTAATATGCTTCGAGTACGATGTAAAATTGTAGAAATTATTCTACACGTCGTCCTACGGCTGTGCCGTATGGAGAGAAAGTGTCTAAAACATTGTACAAATCGAGCTCTTAGAAAAACCTTCGGGTTTCGTGAAAAATCGGAAGGATTCGTTAGTAGAAAATGACAATTGCCTTTTTGACTTAGTAGCAATTCATCACGCGAAGAGTGCACTCGTTGTGTTTTCATTTATTTATATAGAGCAGTTAAAACCACTATTTACACAAATTTATTTAAGTAGTTTGTTATTTTTCGGAAATTGATTTCCATGTATGGTGAGTCAACTTGAACAGGGTATTTTACTCGTAGGTTGATTTTTTCCGACAGAAGATTTAATTTTGATTTTTAACAGTTTAAACTGTAGCCAAAGATTTTTAATAATGTGTTTTTATTTAAACAAATTCTTAGAAATCAAAAAGGCAAAGTATGGATAAAGTATGTAGGTATTGTGTGACAGATATTTATTTATCTGTGAAATGGCGGCAAATTAAAATAAAACCTTACTAGAGTATTTTTATATTTTATCACCACTGAACACTGAACCTTTTGTAGAGGTCCACATCGGCAAGCATACTTCTTGAAAATCCGGATGTAATGTTTGTCAGAATGATCGTTTGTCAGAAATCTTTTTTCTCTGAATCCAATAATTGTTCAGAATTGTTATAAAGCAAAACTAGCAGCGCATATTAGCAGCAAACTCTTCTCATAATATTTTATACTTTAAGACACTTTTGAGTTGTTAGTTGCGATAAAAATGTATACTAAAGGCTCGGGCATAGATATAAAAAGCGCCATATAACTTGGAATGTAATATTGATTCAGAAGTTAACATCAAACATCACCGCTAATGCTTATGACCTTTTGTAAGTATGTATGTACGCGCACCTGTCCAGACCACACACCAAACGTGTTTAAATAAGTGAAATTAGTAATACGAGGAGAATTACAATAAATATCGACATAATAATGTTTGAAAATAAAGGTGAATCGAATTTTATTTACTTCATATTTTTTTACGGATTCGCTCGCTTTAAACTGTAGGTTTGGCAATTTCGGGATTTAATAAAATTCTCAAAGGTATTCCCAAATATTATGTTCTGGTTTTCATTAACATTGTATGAAGAATATTGGTGAGAAATATTCGTATATAGAGTGCAGATTTTAAATGTGTACAGTGCAGGGACGCCCTCACAGATATAGATTACGCTAGATAACGCAAACACCTCAATCTGTATGAAAACCAACCGTGTCACTTTTTTATATCTACTGTAACGTCTCAAGAGCGAATTAGCGATGTGAATTCCCCGATTTTCGCGCAAAATCGATTCAAATGCGCCGCCCGCCCACGCCCCAGGCTTCAGTTTCTACCAAACCTACTTTTGCGCAGGGGTCACAGTTCTAACCTAACTTAGCACATATTTCAGATAGCAGTTCATTTTGTGATGGGGTTGCTGTATAGTCACCTGCATTAATATCTGCCACAGCGGAGCGTGCAAAAATATCTGACACGTTCTATCGGCCCTAGAAATAGAGTCGTATCAGATATTTATGCACGCTTTGCTTGTCCCATATTGGTGCTGGTGACTAATCTAATTTAGCCTACTTTTCAACCCCCGACGCAAAAAGAGTGGTGTTATAAGTTTGACCACTGTGTGTCTGTGTGTCTGTCTGTGGCACCGTAGATTTAAACGGGTGGACCGATTTGAATGTGGTTTTTTAATTTGAAAGCAGGTTTTCTAGTTCTTAGATATGTTTTATCAAAATCGGTTTAGCCGTTTTTGAGAGATTGATCTTTGAGGTGTCAAAGCCTGGAGTTTTATAGGTTAGTCTGATATCAATTCCTTTCGGCAAGTAATAAAATCTGGAATTATGGGTTATCTTAAACTATGTATAATAGAAAGTCTGGAGCTGTCTGGAATGTAGGTACTCAGATACCATCTAAGTTGAAATAGCCAAACGTGGAATACCCTTATAGGAAGTCGTAGAAATCGTACTGTTTCAATAACCGGATTATTGAAAAAAATTGCCTTAAGCCGAGTTTAGACTGGCAATAAAAATCGTGCAAATTGTATTACATTGCGAGACCGTAAAGCCAACACATACAAATACACACACTTTCGCATTTATAATATTAGTATGGATTATTAGTATAATACAGTAATCAGTAGGTACCATCAGCCAAATATGTGGTCTACGACCCTAAAGGCAGCTGATAATCGTTTGCATGTCATAAAACAATAATGCCAATAGACGTTCGACTTTAGTGACATATTCGTTTGATAGGAAGTTGCTTTAAAAATTTATAGACCATTTATTTGGCTGATAGTACATGCTACAAACCCTAGTGTGGTTGTCATCATAACCGGAGAATACTATTCTGCGTCTGACTGTGCTATATCAAGACAGAAATTATAATCTGCTCAATTAAGTAATCTTTTTTGCGTGCACATGTTTTCACACTACAAGTAAGTCAGGGTTGTCGCTTCGTGTTAGTAAGACTAAAAATTTTAGTATAGATCAACATGATAAACCACCATGTCGTGTCAGACAAAGGAAAATCTTCTCATCACTTAAGCTCTGAAAGTAGGTTTCATTTAACTTGAAATCCGTGTTGTAAATTTGATTTAGATCTTTAGGGATAAGTAGGTAAATTTAAAATTAAAAAATAATGATGCACTACCTAGCTGTTGCTCGCGACTTCATCTGCGAACAATTCGCTTATCCCTACCCCACTATGCTGATTTCCCGCAAAATTAGCCTAAGTTAATTTAGTATAAATTAAGTACCTAGTATAATAATAAGCGTTCGCCGCTGCGCAAGCAACAGTGTTACAGTTCGTCATGTCATTTTTATTTGCAAAAGGTGGTTAAAAGTTTACAATGTGTTATGTTCCATACATATAATTATAGCTGGTGAACTGTGCTACAAATTGGTGTTTATTTCACTATTGAACTCCATGTGGTTCGTAAGTAATGATGAAAAGACTTTTAAAATAATTAATTCAACGGCCGCAGCACTGACCTACGACAACCCGCGCGTCGCTCGCTGGAAGATGCTCGCGCATCGCGCATGCGCGCTGTCATAACTTGCATGGCGTCGGTGAATGGATGCTTTTCATTGCTGCTTTACTTTACATTGCTGCATAAATATTTTGCTACTCCCGATTTTGAATTGTACAAATAAAATTCAAATAGACTTGCTCGTTCCGTACGTACTTACTTTAAATTTTTGAAACATGGCTCCCAGCGCAAATAAAAAAATGAAATGCTTTGAATGTGCACAAGAAATAACACGGAATGAATACTTGAAATGTTGTCTTTGTGATCATATTTTTCATCTTGATTGCACAACCAATGTTACTTACAGAAGATTTTTAATCATGTCCAAAAGTACCAAACTGTCGTGGAAATGTGGTAAATGTCGTACTGCGTCGGAATGTAATCCACTTGTTGCTCCGTCAACATTGCTTAAATCGTCTCCGGAATTTCTCGACTTAAAGAAGAATTCGGATAACACTATAAATGATTCACGATCTAGCACTGATAATGTGACAATTAGAAAGCAGAGAAGAGTTAAATCTACTAGCTCTTCGCTTGATCTTACGGAAATAAATTGCTCTGATACCCAAACATCATCATCATGCTCGACTCCTATAAATGGAGGGTCTTCCAGTCTACCAAATCTGACTGAGAGTTTACAAATACAGAACCTCAAAGAGGAAATTGCTACACTGACTACACAACTAGACTTACTAAAGGTTACTCTGAACTTGAAGCACAAATCGCAATGTTAAAAAAACTTCTTGATGACGTTCACCCAGCTATCTCAAAATCCACTCCTAAGTCTAGTAAAAAAAAGAAAACCAGAAAAAGTCAAAACCGTTCTAACTTGGATTCACTGAACCATTTGTCATTTGACAATGCTAAGAATATTAAAGAGCACAACGAAGTTCCTGTAACGATCTCTACAGAAACTGGCGCACCGGAAACAACTCTTAAAGGCGACCAATCTAGGAATCGAAAAAATCGTACTATATTTTTATTTGGAGGAAAGCAATGCGCTGGCGTAGCGCCTAAACTTATTAATATGAGAAAGGACGACGAACTTGTAAAATACAAGGTTATGTCCTACATTAAACCAAGCGCATCAACGCAAAAAATAGTTGACACAATATCAAGTTGCAAATTCTCGGAAGGGGATAAAATTGTGTTATCAATAGGTGAGCATGACGACAACCCCATGGAAATGATGTCTAGCTTAAATAAGGCACTAGAATGCCTTGAAAATTACCATGTCTTCGTAGTAAGTATTAGAAAAAGTGAAGGCATTAAAACCGATATTGTTAATTATATGTTGCAACAAAGCTGCCTAAACGCTGATAACGTAAAATTCATCGACATCTTGAATAGAAACACTGGAAGTAGAAAGATATTTTTAAATAGTATCTGTAAAAAACTGAATGCAGCAGTAGATCAAGTCGACTACAAAACTGAATACTATGGCTTTAAAGATGATAGCAATAAAAATAAATTCCAAACATGTCCTATAGGTAAAGAACATAAAGAAGTAGATCTCTGCAAAGGAAATTCCATTGGTTCAGAGTTTAATGAAAATAATTTAGATGTCATAAACCAACTTTTTCGTTAATAATCCTAAAATAAATAAGATCCAAAATAAAAATGCCCAAGACTCAGCTCGACCATCCTTTAAAACTCATAAAACTGGATCTAAATATAGTAAAATAGCACATATAAATATTGAGAGCCTTACTGCACATAAGTTAGCACAATTAGAAATATGGCTATCATCTAACGAAGGTAACCATGTAGAATTACTCCTGATCTCTGAACATCATAGAAAAGCAGCTGAATTAAAAACTTTAAAGATATCTGGTTTTGTTCTCGCAAGCAGTTTCTGCCGATCCAGTAAAAAAGGCAGTGGAGGCGTCTGTATATTTGTTAGAGAAACGGTCTCTTTTGTTGACTTACCACATGTAAAGGAAACTTCAATTCCTAACTTGTTCGAAGTGTGCGGTGTTAAGGTGGATGATATATTTGTGTTGTGTGTATACCGGCCTAATACAACAAAAAATGACAATTTTCTAACCAACCTTGAAAACCTATTAGACTTATTTAAAGAATCGCATAAAATAGTGATGTGTGGTGATTTCAACACTAATATATTAGGTGATAAAACTGAAGCTCGTGATTTTGTGCAATTACTGAATACTTATAATCTTAAGTGCCACGTCAAAGAACCTACTCGTGTTACAAAACATAGCAGTACTTGTATAGATAATATTGTTAGCAATTTGGAACTCAAAAATGTAACTGTTATAGACCTTGCTATATCTGATCATACTCTACAGTTTGCCACTTTTCCAGTGGTTTTGCAAAGGCGCGCTACGACTTTTTATAAATGGTCTAGAAAGTTAACACAATATAATCTTAATAGACTTATATCGAGTCTATATAATACATCGTGGCTTCCTGTGTATAATGCAAAAAATGTGGACACCGCCTTTAATATTTTCCATGACATAATATTAATGAATTTTGATAAATATGTACCTAATACAAAAATTAAATTGAAATCTAATGCTAAAGAGGACAAGGGATGGCTGACTGAAGGTATTAGAACATCTTGCAAAAGGAAAAGAGAATTATTCATACTGACTAAAAATAGCCCTGATGTAAACTTGTTAAAGCATTATAAATCGTATTGTGTCTTGCTGAAGCAAGTTATTACTATAGCCAGAAAGAATCACACAGAGAGGAAAATTTCTGTCTCTAAAAATAAAGTGCGTGAAACTTGGAAAATCATAAACGACAATGTTAAAGGTTGTAAATCGCATGATTTAACTAGTTTAATAGGTCTGTGTGATGGTGTAAAAACAGCAAATTCTGTGACTGATGCGGCAAACTTATTTAATAATTACTTTAAATCCAATGTCACACAGAATTCAAGCAATCCTCCTGGTTCAAAACCAGTACTACCTCCTTTTAGAACCACCTCCTTTTTTACTTTTCCAGTTGACAAAGATGAGTTAAGAAAGACTATCAAGGGGCTTAAAGATAAAAAGTCATGTGGTTATGATGAAATCTCTTCCAGTGTTATAAAGTATATCGCTGACTCGATATTAGAACCCCTCCTGTACTTAATTAATCTTTCTTTGACTGAGGGAACATTTCCAACTAGGCTTAAGAAAGCTAATATAAAGCCAATACTTAAACAGGGCGACGAATTATGTGTTAATAATTACAGGCCAATTGCTCTCTTAACAATTTTTTCTAAGATTTTTGAAAAGATTATGGCAAATCGCCTATACTCTTATTTGATCGCAAACAAAATCTTAGCTCCTGAGCAATTTGGTTTCCAGAGGGGTGTATCCACTGCTGATGCATTATTTGAACTATCCGATTATGTCTATGGTGCACTGAATCGACAAGAAAATGTTGTGGCCATTCTTTTGGATTTATCCAAGGCATTCGATCATGTGGACCATGGCATAATGCTCGATATTTTGAATCGCTATGGCGTAAGAGGTATTTCAAACAAATGGTTTGAATCATACCTGGGACAACGGGAGCAATGTGTCTTAGTGTCAACCTTAAATCACAATTGTCGCACAATATCTAATATTAAATCGGACATCTCATGCATGGAATCTGGTGTACCCCAGGGGAGCATACTAGGACCCATTTTATTTCTCTTGTATGTGAATTACCTACCAAAGCTATTACCCAGCAAAATAATTATGTTTGCTGATGATATATCCATGTTATTTAAATTTAAGAGAAACGAAGTTGAAGACCTTAATAATTTAATTACAAATAACTTGTCCACTGTTGTCAATTGGTTAAGTACGCTTAATCTAACCGCGAACATAAATAAAACTAAGTGTCTCCATTTTAGAAATATTAAGACTAATAGTGTAAGGCTAGATATAAAATCAAATAACTTGTCGGTTCTGGCTGTAAACGAAGCTAAATTTTTGGGTGTTTATGTCGATGAAAACTTAAACTGGAAAAAGCATGTAGATTTTCTCTGTGGCAAACTCAGTAGTTTCACTTTTGCTCTGAAGCGCTTAAAAAACATTTCTTCTTTAAAAGCGGCCTTACAAGCGTATCACGCGTTTTTCAAATCACACATTCTCTATGGATTGGCGGTATGGGGTAGTTGTACTGAAGTCCATCGGCTATTTAAATTACAAAAGAGATGTGTGCGTATTTTAAATGGCATCCACTCAAACCGAGAATCATGCAGAGCATCTTTTAAAAAACTAGGTTTGCCCACTCTTCCAGCACTGTACATTATAGAGCTCTGCAAATTAGTCTTTCGAAATTCAAATAAATTTCCTCCAAAAAATAATTTTAATAGCATCAGACTTAACTTGAGGTTTGCTTACGATGTCCGGGCCCCTATTGCTACGACAACTATCTACCAGCGCAGCGCTACTTACGTGGCTGCAAAAGTGTATAATACATTGCCTGTGGAAATTAAGTCACTCAAACACTCTAAATTTTTGTCAGCTCTGAAAAAGTTTGTTATCGAGTTATGTCCATATAGCTTAAATGAATATTATAATTTTAATTGTTAGTCATTAAGTGAAATGTAGCTACACCCACTGGGTAAAATTGTATTGATACTATTGTATTGCATAACATCAGCATGTACCTTATACATACAATTTATGGCTTAAATAAATAAATAAATAAAAATAGTAATATTTTTTTATCTAAGCGTTGTCGGTGTCGGGAGACCGCTAAGGTTAACAGGAAACTAAAGTACATAAGTTGTATTTTTTAAAGTATTAAACCTTGTCAATCGTCAATGTCAATCGCCAACCCTGCATTGATTGACGAGCGTCCGTCACTGACACGCTAAAAAACACCGATGTACGTGCATTAGCGTTCCGGCGCGAGCGCATTGATGTACAATTGCAGTTAAATGACTTTAATACTGTTAGCATAAACGTCAATGATAATATTTGTAGTTCTGTAAGCTGTAATCTCACGAGTCAGTCGTTTGACGTTTTTAATCCACATGGCTAGAGCGCACAGATATAGACACTAGATTACGCAAATGCATCTGCTTCGCGTGTTCGAACCCCGACCAAACGTCGGGGTTGGCCCCGTACAAAGACTTACCGCTAACTGACTAATCATGACTAGTGCCTGACTCGTGCCCCACGGCGTGGGCAGGCGGCGTATTTGAATCGATTTTGCGTGGACATCGGGTAATTCACATCGCGGATCTTGAGACGTCACAGTAGATATAAAAAAGTGACACGGTTGGTTTTTATACAGATTGAGGTGTTTGCGTTATCTAGTGCAATCTATATCTGTGCTAGAGCCCTTTAGGGGTAAAAAAGTAACTATTGCCCATGTAGAATCATTTATTGCTGTCCCGAGGGAACAATGCAACTTTTCGTAAAGCTATCCAATCTCCTTCCACGAGACTCAAACCATCTATATAACAAATTTCATCTAAATTTGTTCAGCGGTAAAGACGTCTTCACAAACAAACAAACAGACCTACAAACGAATGTTATGAACGAAACAAATGTTAGTGGGATCAAAAAGTTAGAAACCCCCGCCTCCAATAGTTTTTGCCATTTTGACTACGGAACCCTAAAAACGAAATCCCGGAAATTAAAAGTCCATTGATTCCTTTTGAACCCTTGTTCTACAGTGAACATCTTCCAGGTGATGACGACGACGACGATGATGATGAGACAAATCAAATTTTAAACCAAGAAGCATTTAACATCCGCTTTTTTCGCGCTATGAAGATTGACCTACTGTTTTTATTGTTCCTTCAGTTTTTAAATCATAGCGTGTCCATAAGCACTCGTACTGTAACTCATTAGTATTAATTAACGTGGTAGATCGTATCTATCACGGTTTATCTTGTTGCGCGTGCGCGTCACTTTTGTATAATGCGCTTCATGATTTACATGACTCGATCAATTGGCGGAATATAGACAACATGCAAACGGAAGATGTGAATGTGAAAGAAGTTCTGATGAAGAAAATATGGAGGATGAATGAGTGAAACCCTTTTTTTTTAATCGTGGCTAAATTGGTTTTGTCGACGATCCCAACAAAGAAAAAAGTATAATCTGTGTTGGTCAAGGTTGTAAATTAGGGGTGTGCCAAATTGAATCTAGACTTTGCATTGAGTTACAAACGTCCAAACATAATAAACATTTAACATTAGTAGGATTTTTAGGACGGGATTGTCATTAACATTAGTGCCACAATCCTTTGATATTTAGCATACATTCCATGGAGTATATTGTATCGTCATAAATCGGATCCTGTCAAAATCAGACAAATTCTTCCGAAAGTACAAATACCAACAGGTACAAATAATTTTATTTCGCTTGAAATATGGTACAAAAGATTTTAAAAGACGATATTGAGTCACATGTTTCCCCAGCGTCTGGTATGCAAAATGTCTTAATTTACATTTTTTTATATTACAATGCCATTGTCGTTTATATTAATTGACTATGTGTCAGAGACGTGTCAAACTGAAGTCAAGACTCTTTTCCATCAGATGATGGGTTTCCCAGATTTACCACAGAGTGCATATAAAAGTAAAGAGCTAAGCTGAAATTATTCCAATTTCTTTTTTGCTTATGAAAAATTAATAACTGGTTCTCTAACGTACCACAGTGCTAGTTACTCTACGCGGGACATTGATGGACGCAGCCACTCATGCGCAGCCGTGAGAGCCGCCAGGGCTACCGCGAAAGATTGGAATGGTAGAACGCTAGCACCGGATGCTTATGAGTTTTTTTAACCACATTGGAGGCCGATTTGCATACAGTCCGTCTTACTTATGATAAGCGATTACCATAGCCAATAGACACCAACAATTCTAGAAGATTTGCATACACGTTGCTAAACATTTATGTAAAAACTGCAACTTACTTTTAGCGTACTGCAACGAGCTGTACTAAGAGTTTATATTGTTTTTATTGTTTTTTTCATCGTGTTTATATTGTTGTCTGGTATTTATTATTCAGTACCTGTTGGCAATTATGTAAATATTTTTCTTTCTTTCTTTCTTTCTTTCTTTCTTTCTTTATCCATTGCCTAGTACCTAGCCTTAGTACACGCTGAACTTAGTGTAGTACTAGGTCAATTGGTGACAATTAGCCCACGATATTTATTTACAAATAGCTGTTGCCCGTGACTCCGTCCGTGTAGAAATCGTTTATCGCTATTCTGCGGTAACTATGCAATTTTCCACGATAAAAACTATCCTATGTCCTTCCCGACTATGTACTGTCTATAAAGGTAATGAAATTCGGCTACTACATTCACCGACATAGTAAAGAGAATATGTAAGTTGAAGTGCCAATGGGCAGGCTGAAGAACCGTTGTTGAAGAAAGGTTCTTGAGTGGCGACCTTGAACAGGAAGATGCAGCGTTGGCTAGCCTCATGCTATGGACCGTGACGTGCGAGAATTGCGGGCGATCGATGAATGCAACAGGGCTACTACGAAATTCTAAAATCGAAGTTCGTGTCATTCCGTCCTTCTGACGCTTATACTTTTTAATACGAGAGTGAGAGGGATGGTACGATACGAACTTCGATTTTCGAATTTCGGAGAAGACACTCAGGTTCACCGTGGCATTCCTAGGGGTTGTACTGTAACTGTAACGAGGTGTGATACAGGTACGTAGTGACAGTACTTTGTTTAATAACCTTGGTCTTGCAACTGATGATACACGCTTACAGCTCCAGAAGTTAACAAGCACGTTGCAGACTCTGTATCTGTAGGAACATTTCTTTGAGATTCCCATATTTTCTTCCTTGGAAAATCCATGGCAGGAAGTACATTTCACAGCCGGAGTTGTCACGGGAGGAAATTCTTTCGGAACCATTATTTTCAAATTATATTCATATTAGTGTTAATACCAACACTACTATTGGGTGGGGGTGGGTTCAATGTAGGGTCCTCTGAGGTTTTTGAAATTTATGTGCGAAATTTACCATGAGCTTTACAAGCCAAGATGACGATGATGACGATTGCTAACACTGTTTATAACTATAGTGTCAGATTGTAACAGTTTTCAGTTATTTTATTAGGCAACCCTGGCTAGAACGGAACCATTTCAGTGTCAATCAAACTTGATGTTTCATTCTTTCCACGCACCATTGCATTGTGAAGTCATCACACGTGTCGCGATCTACTGATAAATCGATCTGTGTCTAGGCTTTTTCTATAATACTCTTGCAATTAACTGTATTGTTTACATCACATGACGTCGTGAGAGTTGCGGGTAACCCGTGGCTGCAAGTGGCGAGTTGTCGATCATCGTGGCAATCTAAAGACCTCAGTGGACGTCCAGCAGATAATGATAATGATGATTGAGACTACTGGAAGTTGGTCAAATTTAACTTGCAGGATATGATTACAGACAGACAGCGGGGCAGGTGAAACTAAATAAAAACTTGTAAAAAAGTAGAAGTAGATGAGCAATAACGGTGTTCAAAATTATCTAAACACTCTCTTATTACCGGGTCCATATTGACTCTCATAAAACATTTTCGGAGTTCCAATAATCGAGATTGAAAAATTATGCCAACTTTGGCGCACCCCTTATTACCTTGGTAATAGTGTGTAGGTGTGTTGATCATTTTGATCACCGTAACCACTCATCCACTCACTCATGCTGCTGACTGTATGATATTCTACGGCCCTGGAGGGCTACTACGAAACTCGCAAATCGACGTTCGTATCACACCGTCCCTTTCACTCGCGTAATAAATGACATAAGCGTCAGCGGGACGGCAACATACGGAGTTCGAGTTTTACACTTCGTGGTATAGGGTCTGCAGAGCTGCTCCGAAACTCGAAACTCGAAGTACGTATCGTGCGGTCCCTCTGACATACTATTTAATACGAGAGCGAAAAGGACCGCACGACACAAACATCGAGTTGCGAATTTCGTGTTAGCCCTGCTGGTCATTGCTAGGTTATGGTAAGTTCACACGCGCGCGTTCAACTCGACATTCAACGTGCACATTCACATTCACGAGCGTGTAAACGGTACGCCCGAGCCCGTGAACGCGCCTGTGAACGTGAATGCCGCGAATCGGGCAAGTGTCGGTTTTTTGGCAAAGTTCAAAGGATGAATGTGCGGGCGCCCGGTGACTGTTTACACGCGCGCGGGCAGTCAGTCTCTCCCGCGCTTTCGCGACGAGTGGATCTTCATTCAGCGTTGCTAAGAAAGTCGCTACGATCGGAGATTACAACATGGCGGAATGGTCAAACGAGACAATTTTGACGTAAATTTTCCAATAAAAATAAGTTAAGCCAAAGGATATGGCAGCAACAACACCGAGATCCTCGCTGCTCGCCATGCTGGCACTGACTGACACGACGGCGTGCGTGTGAACAGCTTGAATGTCCGCCGGCCCGGGACGGGCTGCATGCCGCGCAGCCCGCCAGGCAGCCCGCCGGGCTGCACGGCGCGCGTGTGACCGTAGCATTAAGATGCTTTTTAGACATTTCGTCACCCGATTCCTTTTCGACCCACATACAAGCCGTTCCATTAGGGTATCGGAAAACAATACGGTTCGCCGTACCGTTTGTTACAGTCGGATTTATTGGCCCGCCAGTAAACTGGGGATGCATTTCATGATTGTGCACTTTATTGTTTTTAAATCTAGTTATGCGATACTGCTTGAAGTTGTTCAATGAAATATCAATTTAGTAAGTGTCCTAAATTTTATATTTATATCGGTAATCGTTTGTCTAAGACAGAGACAGTAAATATCTGTCCTACGAAGAAATGTAATTAGGCTTACCTATCGGGCATAGGTAGAGCACACGAAACGTTATCGCTTCGGAGCCACTTTTAGCAATTTTAGGTTTTAAGTTTGACAAAAACGGTACAATAGTGACAGGTTGCTAGCCTGTCGCTTACAGTATACCCTAACCTATATTCTTAGTCGCCTCTTACGACATCCACGGAAGAAATGGAGAGGTAATTCTAACCCGACACCACACGGGTCAGGCACAAACACTGCTGGGTTCTGTAGCCATTACGAAAAAATCAAGTAATATTTTTCTAAAGATTTCAGCTTATGCTACTATTTAATGAATCTTAGTAGCTATAATTTTCCGTGTAAATTTGATTATATTTACTATCACACAGAATTTTCCCAAATTTTTCCACCTAACAGTTTGGATTTAAAAGAGGGGGGGGGGGGCTCTATTATAATGAAAATTTGCACTTTACAGTTTAATATCCGATTATTGTTTTTTTTTCTCACGCGAATGAAGTGGCGGGCAAAAACCAGTTTGTGTATGTGACAAGAAAAAGCCTCTAAGTAAATACAGCTAGAAAAAGCTTGTAGGAGTTTAATAGGTACTCGTAAGCCCCTGTGGCAAAGTTCAAACGAGATTGATTCCCTACAAAGGTCTCATCCGGTAAAAACCAGGGTTTATAATTTTAAATGAAATTCCACAATATTTCAAAAATTCTTGCGAGAATATCCAAAATGTACACCGTGTGACTCATTAAAGATGCATACAAAAATCACACGTGGCTCATGACACCTAACCAAACCATGTCACATGTCACCACACCTCAGCTAGTAGGATGGTTGAAAAATATTCCACAAGTCCCTACCACATGGTCAGCTGGTATGGATGGTTGGAAAAAAATCCACAGGTCCCTAACAGTAGGGGCTGGGAGGTATAAGTGGACATATTATTTCCATCTATCTATACCGGTAGGGAAGAAAGAAAAAATATTCCACGTATCTATCAGGTGGAATATCGCGGTAGGGATAGGTGGAACAGGGGATTACAACTAACATACCTACCTATTGATATTCTGAAATTTTACCCAGAACCTGTAGCAATATCGGTTCGGAATAATAAATATAGCATATATGTTACTAAATAAATAGATATATCACAAGGCACTTGACACCAATTGATTGAGTCTCAAACCAAACAAAGCTTGTACTAGGCAACGGATAAAACATACTTATCTGCTCCGATGCATTGCAACCGGGACCTCAAGCTTTGTAGTCGGGTTCTCTAACCCTTAGCTGTCCGGTAGTTCTTGGCAATACTGATATTTCCGAAAGCGCTGTTATTATAAAAAAGTGACGTATAAAAGAGCCCTTTGCGGCCTATTTGCAGAATGAACGTTTTGAATTATTGAAATCAACTACGCGTGGTGACACGCATCGCATTTGACCGATTTTTGTTGTAAAAAGTTACCAACCATTTAAATAAATCCAGCTATTTATATTGTCACAAAACGTTATTTTAGCGTCCTGACAGGCGATACTGCCACAAATCTCGCAACACGCCAAACAAGCATCAAAATGTATGCCGACCAATATTTCCCTCAACTTACTGGCGTAGCTTATAAACCAGACGGTGTTTTGGAGCGAATATTGTGACAATTGACAAGTAAATTGCTAAAGATCAGTTGCTTATTTCAAACCTCGAGTTGTATCGTATAAGCGGGTGACTGTCCTTACATTCAAGAACGAAAGATATGAGTAAGTACAGTTAAATTAACCTGAAAAAAAAAATCTTTCTTTTCTTCTTCTTAGCCTTTTTCTACCAATTCTTGGTGTAGGGCTCCTTCAACCTCTTTCACTCCGATCTATTTTGGGCACTTAGAGTCCAGTTGTTGCCCTCCACCTTTTATGTATCGTCTTTGCGCTCTGCCCACTGGTCTTTTCTGTTCCCATGGTCTCCAATTCAGAACAACTCTACACCACGAATCAGTTTTTCGGGCAATATGCCCTTGCCATGCCATTTGAGCTTCGCTATCCTTCTAGCAATATCGGCGACTTTACTTTGCTATCTGAGCCATTTGTGAGTTTTCCTGTCCCTCCTTGTAGGTCCAACCAGTTTCCTCTCCCTTTGCTCTCTGGGCAACTTTTTATTTTAAATTTCAACAACATCATAATTATAGTCGTAGGACGTCCACTGTTGGACAAAAGCCTTACCGTACCTCCAGTTGCTTCAGTTGGAAGCTGCTTGCGTCCACCGTGAACCTGCGACTTAAGCTAGGTCATCCGTCCATCTCCAATCAACTATACCATGCCCACAATCAACCTTATATACTTGGGAGCAAAGAAATCGAGCAACTCTTGCATTTTTTACGTTGATTTTCATGTTTTTTAGAGAGGAAAAAATTTGCAAGGGTTCGATTTCTTCAATCAATCAATCATTTATTTATTGCGCATATAAGTACAGGTATTACATAAACTTGCAGTTCCATTGGCATATAATTTTGCTTCACTAAGCTTTACCTTGGAGGTGTAAACACACATTTGCCTGGAAAGGAAAAGGAAAGAAAAAGGTGAAAGGTTGCCTGGAAGAGATCGCTCTTAAGCGATAAGGCCGCCTATTGCTTACCTTGTAATTTTCTCTGTGTACCTGTTCTCTGTATCGCTTATTATTTCTGGTGTACAATAAAGAGTATTTGTATTGTATTGTATTGTATTTGTTACTTATGCAATCACAAAATTTATGAACATTTAAAATTCAAAATTACTGATAACAATTTGGTAGACAATTTTATTAAACTTTGCTCCCAAGTGTATATTAATTTTAAATTAAATATTATTTATTTCGGACAGCATCTAGGGGTTAGTATTCATAAGAAAGAACTTATACCTAGATTTAGTGCTTATATTAATACATTTAAACATTAATTAGCTTCACCAGAGTAAGTTGTTTATCATTTTTGTGTGTTATTACCTACATCCAAGAGCCTTACCTCCATTTTTTACCTTTACTATTCCGAAAGACTCCAAAAATTATAAACTTGTATATTTCTTTATATTATTCATTACCACACTTTAACTTACATAAATCGAATCTGCATACAGCAGTAAAGTGGAAGACAAATTTTGAGCCGCCCCCGTATACCAAATTCCACGTAGGTTGGGTGGATGCAAACCAATAAATATATCGGGGGGCAGCGAGTACTGCACTGGAGGCCGTGGAAAATGGTATAATGAGAGAAAACCGGCCAAGTGCGGGTCGAACTCGTGAAGTTAGAATGAATGAATGAATGAATGTTTTGTTCAGAGAACATATGGTACTAATAGATATGGTGACATTAGATAGTGATCCATAATGTATTTTCGGTCATCAGATATGAGAAGGTAAGACTTCAATACAAATATAAAATTAATAATAAGGTTCATGTTAATATCAGTTGAGGCTTAAGATCTTTTAAAGGGCAATTAAGAGAGCCTTTACGAGATTTAATCAGAAATTACGAAATAAAGTTACCAATCCAGCATACCTTAGTGGCAGAAGGTGGAGAAAATCTATCCATCTAGAGAGTGGAAACTGGAAAAATATTGATAGGAGACCCGTAAAATTGATGGACTATTTGGTGAGGATCGCGCGATGGCCTTGCCTTCACATAACACAAAACTGATTGACGTAAGCATGGAGATCTTAATGGAAGGCTGTACAGCAGTAGACCAGCAGTGGACGTCTTCCGGCTAATATATAACATGACTCCACTGACTGGATACACTCGTGTTTCAGCGTTGTTTTATCAGCGCTGGGGTGTTTATTATTAACGCTTCAGCATTATGCTGAGCCAGTGTCCGATTCACAACCGCAATGACGCATAATTTCCTATGTGTTGTCTATTTGTACCTAATGCTATTGTTGTGTCTTGTGTTGTGAATAAAAATGTATTTTCTTTCTTTCTTTTTTTTATTTACTGTAAGGTTACAGATAGCTTGAAGAATATATAATATCTATGTATGTAAGTTGAAATGCAGACAATTTGGTACCAAGGCATGTAACCATTCCATTCCCATAAATTCTACCGGATTATCTTGGGAACTTAAATTGGACACTGTGAGTCTATTCAACAGTCTTTCGGTTGATGATGATAATATACCTTTTATGGTTCTCTATCGTTTGCCCGTTTCATATGCCCGAATATATCGTTTTCTAGTATTTTCATTTGCCATAAAGTAATTCATTTCTGAAATAGTTATTTCTTCAGAGTCGATATTAAATTAAACTAACATAACCTACTGCATTCTATATGATGACATTAAAAAAATATTGTATGCCAAACGTTGGTGTGGCAAGTGAAATTCGTAAACGGCTCTTTATTTCACCTGCCAAGATTTTAAAGAAAGAAAGAAAGAAAATACATTTATTCACAACACAAGACACAACAATAGCATTAGGTACAAATAGACAACAGATAGGAAATTATGCGTCATTTTAAATCTATTTCATATCATTTCCAACCGCTACCCCTTTTCTAAGGGCCTGAATCACACGCGTCCACAAGACAGGCCTCACTCAATATCGGATATTGTTCTTGCAAATGAGTATTTACGTCATCGTTTGTATAAAATGTGCTCGCTCGCGTTTTTGCTGCGAACCTTTATTGCGGAGTAGGTTCGGGTGTTGGTTGATTTAGAACTGTTTTTGTTTTGCTGCTCTACAGACAAAGGGGGTAGGGTTGCAATTTACAATACGTAACGTACTATACTTTTTGTTACCAATGTTGATCGACACTTTTCGTATTTCAGTGCTTTTGAGCGCCTCAAGTTTTGTTTTCACAAGCTTTTATTTAACTTCTAACTTTCGTATGGCGTCCCTAAAAGTACCTGAAATATGTTAGATAGAATATTTTGCTGAAAGAAGACTTTATGTTATTTTTAAAAGTGAGTAATTCTGTATTTAAAGATTTTCTAAGAATTACTTGCTTCGTCTGGGAATCGAACCGACTTAAATGTAACTTATAAAACCCTAGAAATATACAGAGGCAGGTGGCACTGATCTCTTTAGTGCTACGTCAGGTTTATGAAGCAAGAGGGTAGTTACGGGTCACTGAACCTAATTAAGACAGACAGATTCATTGCTTAGGGAATAGCGAATCGGGAAAATTCTGCAGAACAAAACGAACTCTTATCTCATTGGGTTGCGTGAATTTAAAAACAACCTTAATCCCAGTGCAGAGTGGAGGTATTCAAATGTACCGTTTAGGGGAGATACGATACTCGTACTGAAAAAGTAAAGTCGAAAATTAGTACAGTTGATGTCTTAGTACGTTTCCGTTTGGAACAGAATGTTTTAATTCTGCTAAAATCTTCGTTTGTCTGAAACGTTACTTGCCTTGAATTCCCCTATTTCTATAACTTTGACGCCAATATCTAAGTATCTGTCTACCTCTCTGTCTGTCTGTCTGTGACATCGTACCGCTTAAATGGATGGTTCTTAACTTAACTATGTTTCAATAAAATCAATCCAGGGGTTTTAGAGATAATGAATTTAAATGACTTAGGAGTTTTTAAATTTTTCTGAGTTAGGTTATTTTATTGGCATAGAAAGAGCACTAGAACGAAATAAGATAATATTTATCTCGTACCAAATATATTACATTATGTATGTATTCTAAATAGTTACGTTATGTTACGTTACGTAACTTAATCTTCAATAGTTGGGACACATTAGTGGAATTTTTGAACTGGAAATGAGTTTGAATGGGTCCTGACTTTTGAAATTTTAGCTACTAACAGATTTCTACACTACTACACTTATTTTTTCTTTTTCCTTTTTTTATAATTACGAATTCCGCGAACTATGTGCGTAGGTAGGTAGGTATTCTGTGTTCTAGGTTGGCTACGCATCTGAAATACCAGTGGTGTTGCAGATGTTTATGGGCGGTGGGGATCTCTTACCATCAGGAGACCCACTTGCTCGTTTGCCATCCAGTCGAATAAAAAAAAAAAAAAAATCACGTGCAATAACTAGTATGCAAATGAATGCATCAGCTTTAGAGACAAAACTTCGTATTATACCGGGATGTCATAAAATCTGTCATTGCGGTGTGATTTAGATAACAATGCAAGACATAAGCTTTCAGCGGAGAACATTTTAACACTTCTATTTAGCGTTTTTTTACAAGCTTTTTAATAACGTACAAAATTTGTATTCTTAAACTTTGATCCACTTCCTCTGGTGGTGATCTCTGACCATCAGGAGGGAGACCCACATGCTCGTTTTGCCATCCAGTCGAATAAAAAAAATCCAAATCTATTCCAAAGCCATTCATTTATTAGGTACCTGGGTATATTACGTATAATTAAATAACTAGCCAGTGACTCGCTTGTAACTTTGACCACAATATACCAACTGCTGCGATCAAAGATGGCGGATTAACATAAAAATTGTTTTAAACGTAATTCGAGCTATCGCTCCGATCCGGGCGAATTATCGTAAATAAATCCAGACGTCGGTTTATCGCCTTAATATGCGAAGTCAGAACTCAAGATTAAAAAAAATCAAATGTCGAAGTGACAGATAAGGACAAACGAATTTTAGCGGTATTTTAACTAAAATAGGTTTGATTGTCGTTTGTGAATAAGGGTGTAATTGTTTAAGGATTGAAGTTAAAAATTAGATATCTAATCGAAACACGACTGCCTTAAAAAAAAAGTTCTATTATATGCGTCATATCATAAGTAACTGTAATTCAATAATTATGACGTCCGCGAAATAAAATATGGCGGGGATCTTACAAAAACAAATCTATTGTACAATATGGATATCAAATGAAAACCAATAATTAGCCTAGTTATTATTATTATAATAATTTTTACATAATTATCAAAAAATTATGAGAAATCAAAAACCCGATAGTCTTACAAAAACTGAAAAGGAAAAACAAGTCTAACTTAAAGTTCAACAGTGGCGACTAAGAACTTTTTGAGCCGAGTACTATTTTGAATGATGAGGAGATATTTAAGAACAGGGGTCACCGACATAGCTAAGCGAATTAGCTCGTTGAAGTTGCAATGGGCAGGCCATATAGCACGGAGAACGGATGGCCGTTGGGGCCGAAAGATTCTTGAACGGAGACCGCGGATTGGCAAGCGCAGCGTGTGACGTCACCAACGAGATGGACGGATGACCTGGTTAAAGACGGGTTTTCGATGAATGTTTCCAACAGAAACAGCTGGAGGTCTTAGGGGGATGCCTATGTCCTATGTCCAACAGTTCAAATATCTGACATGTCCCACCGGCCCTAGAAAAAAGTCATATCAGATAATTATGCACGCTTTATTGTGTCAGATATTGATGTTGCTGACTGCACATATAGCTATCTGCTTTCATACAATACAATAACTCTTCATTGAAAACCAATACTTAGTAAGCAGTATAGAAAACACAGTATACAACGTGTATTTTTGATAGCTTCAAATTGTAACCAGGCATATCCTAGTACCTAGTTAATTACACTCTACCTAGTAGTTAATTCTTAAATTGACAATTTGTTTTAATATCGGTACTTAAATCACAGCACTTAAATATACCGGGTGTGGCCTGTAATACGAGCAAAAAATTAAACACAGGTAGATCTTCCTTCAGCGGATTTAAAAAATAATGGAGTCTTCTAATTTTCCTTTTTTCATACAAATTAAATTCTGCTGTCAATGTACGCCATCCTAGAACACAAAAGATGTCGCCTGTCAGCTACAAACATCAAGCATTTTGCTTTACATTGCTTCTTCGGATAAACTTAAGTGTAATAAAATTTGAAAAAACTAATTATTTTTAAAGTTTGACGAGTATGGTCAATGTTTTAATTATTTGCTCGCATTACAGGCCACACCCGGTATAGGATATGACAAATTCAGAAGTTGTCAAATACCGCAGTATATTACTCTGCTTTTTCCTCTTACCATACATAGTTTCGACAATACAAACACATAGGCGCCATGCGTCATCAAAGCCTTAATTGCACAGCCTTGGCGGTGCGTTGACCCCGCTCATTCATAAATTGCCTGAATGGGCTCGCCCACGTGGCGAAGCGACAATTTTAACGTGTTCTGGTCAAGAAGTGTCGTAAGTTGTAAGCCCAAGAATGTCGTAAGTCCATATAAGGGCTTAAGGGATGTGAAAATATAAGAAAAATATGAGAGTGATGGGATCATAGAATAAACAAAGGAATAGATACGACAACCGAGCTAAAAGCGGGAGGCGCTTATCTACATCTTACAATACTTTAAACGAGCAATTTTGTTGTAATTATTTATTTATTTCTGGGAGCTCGGAAACAGACTTCAATGAAATTTGTTATTGAAGGAGTTTCTAGGGGTTAACGATTAATCTAACTTTGGGTTTTTATCTCTGGGAAAGCGCGTCTTCTTGAGCTTCAGCCTGAGCGAAGCTCGGTTCATCATTATCTTCAGCCAGAAGACGTTCACTGCTGCAATGAACTCACTGCCTCACCCCTTAGAACGCCGTCACAATGAACGACAACTCGCCACTTGCATCCACCGATTGCTCAAATACACACACACACACACACACACACACACACACACACACACACACACACACACACACACATGACACACAAACATCACGCCTGTATTCCCAAATGGGGTAGGCAGAGCACACGAAACGTTGTAGTCAAAATACCACCAACGGGACTTATCAAGCTAAGACACACGATTAATATTTACCTCGACGTTTCGGCAACTTACAGTGGCCGTGGTCACGAGTAGACTGAAGTGTGGGATGTCAAGTCTGCCTAGCAACGCGAGTCCTTCGAACTACCTGCACTTGATGAAAACGGTAAAATAGTGACTGGTTGCTAGCCTGTCGCCTACGGTATACCTTAACCTATATCCTTAGCGCCTCTTACAACATCCACGGAAGAAATGGAGAGGTAATTCTATACCCAATACCAAACGGGACAGGCACAAACACTATTGCTAAAAAAACAAAATGATTGCTAAAAAAATCTACGAATGCTTTCAATTAGGTCCCATAAGCACCAAATCAGGATCTGATGATTGGATCTTAAGGAAATCGGGGGAACTATTTAAATATTGTAGGAACGCCTATAGTAATTTACAAATTCAATTAAAAATGAATTCTGTAGGCATGAAATCACTAAAAGCACATTAAAGCAGGAAGGATGAAAAGCTGGCGGCACAGGGGATAGTTTAATTTTTGAAGTGCGTGTGAGGTGCGTGTTTATTGCGTTTTCACTCTATAAAACCGCTAGAAGTATCAAGATGACATTTAGTACCTATGTAGCTAGCTAGCTAACTGCAACTAATTCATCCCAATCCCTATCCCAGAACCCTAATTTTAACTGCCGGACCTTTAAAACAAGCGAAGCTGCGGGTGAAGATTTGTTTCAAATAAAATCTTGACAAAATTTTCGACTGTAAGACAAGCCGGTTAAGGTTTGAAATGCTACTATAAGGTGCTTACGACATTTGAACTCTTAACAACCGTTTCGACATGGTGATGCGTGGGTTCGATTTTACTAAAGAAGTTTATTTTGTTTACTATTTCTTTGTAAATCGGCCACAGATAGGTTTATTGAGTTGTAAAGTCATTGTGAAGCAGTGTGACTTACACTTACCTTCATTTTGATGTTTTGATATATCTGTATAAACTTTATTGATAAAAGAAACTAAATAATATAAATATTAAACATAACTTTCTAACAATAACTTAAAATAAAATAAAAATTTAACCTAAAACTAAAAGAAAGTGTCCAAAGAGTACCCCTCAGGCAAGGTCCTATCTGTATTGAATAAATAATTACTAGATAGGATTTTTATCATCATCATTAACTAGACGATATTATATGTAGGGGAGGGGGGCCCAAAGTGAGCACCTTTAGAGGAACTGAGAAAAAAGTATGAAGAAAATATCAGTATCACTTAACTTTAAATGCTATTTAAAGCTGAAGTTATCGTAGTTTAATTATACATACTTCAATATTCTGCATAGTTTAGAAAAACTAATAAAAATAACAAATTACGAAAACTTTACTTTTGCTCGCTTTGCCCGAGGCGGAGCCCAAAGCGGGCACCGCTTTTGGGCAATGCGAGCACCCTTCATTAATGCAATAACTATAAAATATTTATTTGGATAAGGACAAAAACTACGTCGATCACATCAATAAAACTCCAGTGATTAGATGTAGACTTTAATCAGAGTCAAAATATAATAAATTTAACAAAAAATGGTAGCCATTGCTTTTGACATTGACTCTTCATCTCAAGCACCTTGTTCAGTTTTTCTTTTATAATTATTGATCATCTAAAACAAATAAAGCAATGAAAACAAGCAAGCTAAGCGTTTAATAAACACAAAAACAAATAAATCGCTTTAATATGCCTAACGGGCATAGTAGGCACATGCTCACTTTGCCCTGCCCGCTTTGCCTTTTCGACCAAATCCACATTGTACTCGAGCCTATCTTCAAATATTTCGCGCACATTCAAGAACATTTTACCAAAACAAAGCTAAATAACTGTCAATACGTATCACAATTAACGTTTTTCAACAACGTTCTCACAAATCCGCAAAACACTCGATACATACCTTGTATTTTTCATATCTGGACTGATCAAATCGTAATTTTTGTCACTAAACGCGCACGGGCGCTAACAGCGGCGGTGGGCGCCTGCGGCAGGTGGAGCGGGGCGGGGCGGATATCGCCACGCAGTCACGCCGACATTGTCCTTATATTTTCAAAATGAGCGCCAATGCTCGCTTTGGGCACTATGCTCGCTTTGGGCCCCCCTCCCCTACAAACTGTTGAATAAATTGGCTTGCTCTTAGGGGCTGTTTCACCATCCATTTATTAATGTTAACTGATGGTTGAGTGTGGTACCGTCTCCGTCTATTCGAAAAAAGAAATAGAAACAACCCCTTAAAATGCCATAATGCAATTTAGAGACTTTATTTATTCATAATAGAACAAATGATAATGTATTTACAAGGTTTCCATTCCAACTTTTGCGACTACAGATTTCTTACAATTATCACAATTCATAATAATTTAATTGATGTTTGATGTTTTGTTTGATGTTTGTTTGATTGATTGTGTTGAATGGTCTTATTTTTCTGGTTTTTCTGTGCATCTATATTCCAGTTTGTATTTTCAATTTAATTGAAGTTTAGTTTCAAGAATATGTGTTTTGTAAAGTTTTGTAAGTTTGTACATTTTTTTTTCATTTCTATTGGTATTTTTTGTACATCTGCACTCTCTCCAATATAATATTTCTCTTACCGTAGTCAGCTTGGTGTATTAATAATTTAAAAAGTTACTTGCCACTTATATCCACCACTTGCCCGCAACTCTAAACGCAATACTGATTGCATAGAAAATCAGATAGAACTTGAGATATTTAGTTTTCTAATGCGACTAAAAATAAAAATGATCCAAAATTTTTGACGTTAACTGTTAATTTTGATAAACACGGACATTAAGCACATTCTTAACTCCATCCATTTCAGAAGCAACCCAGTTTCAGTGTGAATCGAACCTTGGACTTTTCCATTTCCCATACAATCTCAACCCAGCCTTTTATCACCAACACAATAAAAAAAAAACATTTATACCAACTGTCAAACTAACTTCAACAAACCAACTTCATACAGTTCAGCCTGGACTGTTGAACATGTCACATACACAAGCAAACAAATAAATAACTCGGATAAAAATTGTCGTTCACTTACGACTCTATTCATAGGCCTACAAGATCTAAATTTGAAAGGCAGTAACTAGGAGTTACTGCCTTTTACTTGGATGGTGGATGTCGTGAAGTTCCGTGGAGGAAACGCAGCGGAAGGGCGCAGGCGGCATGCAACCTGCTTTTAATTACCCCCTTTACCCGTTACCCCTTACCCCTTACCTTTACCTGTAGATAATAAATATGGTCTTAGCACGCACTCATACTATGAGTTGCAACTGAGCAGTCAGGTGCTGTGAGGTGCTCAAAGTTTGCGGCATTGAAATTTATTTTTAACCGCCGACGTAATAAAGGGAGCGTTATACGTTTGAAAGTCTGTCTGTCTATGGCATCGTAGTTCTTAAACGGATTAACCGATTTTAATGTTGATTTTAGAAATTATGCAGGTACAGCCAGATAAAGTTCTAAATTTTAGCACGACGTGACGTCAAAGTTCGGGTAGGGGGATTTTGTATGATGGACAAAAGAAAAAAATACGCGTCCAGTACTTTCCGAAAATCTAACTGACAGACTTTGGGGCTGTTTCAGCACCCATTAATTAATTTTATTTGACTTTTTTCTCCGTCTATTCGTACAAAAGAAACAGAGACGGCATCACATTTATCTGCAAGAAAAAATTTATCAATGGATGGTGAATAAAAAATGTTTTTACAAAAAAGTAAAACCGACTCTCAAACTTCGTGTTCCTTGACGCCCAGCCCGAAGGGCGTCAATGAGCACGAAGTTTTGTTTAAAGTTAAAAATATTTAAAGTTTGAGATCCACAGCTCTATAGTATAATCGAGGCACCAATGATGGACGATGGGGCACGCGCGTGCGCCAGTGCATACCATAATTACTTGTCCAGGATACATCATCATCTGTCACTGCCTTATAGGAAAGAAACGTATAGCAGAGGCTCTTTATAACGTATTCGCGGTGCCAAAGACTTTGAAGAAGACAAACTTTATGGCTCACTCCCGTAATAGTCGGAGGCTCTGCGCTCGAAGATGTTGATGGACTATGTTTACCTAGGACAAACGGTCCAGTTAGGTAGGTCCAACTTCGAAAAAGAGATTACTCGTCGAATCCGACTCGGCTGGGCAACGTTCGGGAAGCTTCGCTCTGTATTTTCATCCAAATTACGGTTGAAGTCAAAAGTCTTTGACCAGTGTGTGTTGCCAGTAATGACATACATACGAATCTGAGATGTGGGCGCTAATGATGGATCTCATGAGGAAGCTCAAAGTCACTCAAAGGGCTATGGAGAGGGCTATGCTCGGGGTTTCTCTGCGGGATAGAATCAGAAATGATGATATCCGCAGTAGAACTAAGGTTTCTGGCATAGGTAGCCCGAAGAATTGCGATACTGAAGTGGCAGTGGGCGGGGCACATTGTTTGAAGGACTGATGGCCGATGGGGTCAAAAGACGGGTCGGGAGACGAGCTGTCGGTAGGCCTCCAACAAGATGGAGCGACGACCTGGTTAAAATCGCGGGATCGCGGTGGATGTGAAAAGCACAAGACCGGTCTGAGTGGGGAGCCTTGGGGGAGGCCTGTGGACGTCTTCCAGCTGACATAATGATGATGATGAAGCTTATAGCTCAGAAATCTCCGGATATTGTTCAGAAGCACAAGATCACTGTTTCGTGTTGCTGTCTCCAGGGTCAGGATAGCAGTGATGATTGCCGTCTTACGGAATTAGGAGATGGCATTTCAAGAACGTCAGTCTCCAGAGCATCGACATCTATGTACCTTACGGCACTAGACTGGCTGTTTGGAACAAAACGCGCGGCGCATCAATCATCAATATTACTTTGACACAACCCCTGTCACGGACGTCAACAAACCATAGTGAAAGGTTCACAAAGCCGCGCTGTGAACAAATTTTGTGGGCCGTTTTGATGTACGAGTAAGAGACATGCAGTATATGTATTACATGTCGATGCTCCAAAGATTAGGATGAAATTTGATAATTAGACAGTTAGATGTTTAAGGACCTCGAGCACTAGGTAAAAAATAGAGCCACGACCTCAAGTAATATCTATATTTTACATTTACTAAGTCGACTTTTTACTTTTAGGGATTTTGTGCTTTAGGTCATTAGAAAAAATAAACCGCCGAAAAAACTAAAAGGTCAAAAAATAATAAACAAACCTTTTTTTTATTCAACCTTAATCTAGGTAGGTACTAGTTTGAAATTATTAAATAATTGATTCGCCGGTGTCAAAGTCAAAGTCAAAGTCATAATATTCAATGCCAATGTGGTCAAAATTATCCGAAAATTGATACGTCTGGACTGTACGTAAATGGGCACTGACAATGGTCAAAAAATTTACCAAGGGATTCCTGAAAGTGCATCATCTACTTTCACACATTACTACATGAATTTTGATGCAGATTGAAGAGTCCCGAGTATAATAAAAATTTGAAAAATTTAATTATTTTCTAAGTATCAACATCGTTTAATCAGTGTAGGCAGATGTTGTCAGCGTCATATTTTTTAAATTTGCGCGGTGTTGTTGACAGCTTTCGCTGGCCCGAGTCTCAGTACTGGTAATGGGAAAAAACAATATTATTATCGAGGTGGGCGAAGCTCTCCTTTGATCCCTAACTAAAACGTTCTATAAACAACCCCAAGGTCATCAAGCCATCAATCAGCAATCACTCAACTGCCTCACTCAAAACCACGCTAACTCAACACTCATCAACAACCTTACTGCTCAAAACATAAGCTCCAAAATCCTTCAAAAACCTGCCTTCTTAGAGGCTTTTTGCTTTGAATATGCAACTTTAACAATGCGTCTGAGACGTTACAATTCCAATTTTACTGTATTTTAATCTAGGGTTCTGTTAACTGCGTTTTAGTGGTAGGATCAATATGTAATTTTGAATCATAAAGTTGGTAATCTTGGGGCGCATTGTCTGTCATCACGCGTCGGTTTATGAGCGCAAATTATATGCGCGCGCGCAGGCGAGTGATTGGGGATGTGTAATTGACAACTGTCAAAGTCGAAGTCAATGTCGAATCCATCAATTGGTTAGTTTATTTTCACTGTTAATAGAATTAATTAAATCTTTTTTTATTTCTTGTTCATAAAATCTGTGTTTATCCTGGATGTAGGCAGTATAAAAGGATTCTTTTCTGTTGTAGTTTATAATGCAATAAAATCATCGTCTAAAACCAAGGCAATCAAAGGCAAACGTTCCGTTTTTGCCATTTTGGCTCTGCAATCCTAAAAAAAGGCTAGCGGTTAATACGACAATAGTAGATTGTACAACAAGAGCATAAAACGAGCCATTTTACCCATGACGTTCATAAAGACACCCGAGCAGGTATGGCGCGGGTGGATAGACACGTCGAGGAAAAAATGGGTTTAATGCTCGTTGTTTTACACTCTGCTTTTTACTTCGGTTGCAAGGAAATGAAATAGTAACAGTGGAAACAATTGTTCACTTACAATGTATCTTTTATTGTTCACGCATTGCTATTATAATTATAAAATTTTAGTTCTATTGATCTATTTTGATTGATTTGATTGATTTTTACTTTTATAGGTACAAATTAAAAAAAATATTTTGATATTTCTTTGTTTGTGTCTGTTTACACCGGATTGCCTGACCTCTTAGAAAAAGATTTTACTTTATGCACTAGAGCATAAAAAATCATTTTATGTCGGCTAGACCCTGCATATAAACAGAAACTTTACGAGCATGAGAAGTGGAAAATATGTTTATTAATACTTAACAACTTACATTCGCATCATGCGTGCGCGCAGCATGTTTTCAATGCCTTGAAGTACCTTAAGAATTTGATCATTTCAACCGGTGGCCGCAGTCGAGCTATTAATTATGTTAATACGACAGCGTACACTGGCGTTGATTAAGATACTGTTGTTTAGCGTTGTATACAAGCGTTTGTATACATAGTGTATACAGCTGCTGAGCAGTGGACATGGTCAGGTACTCAGGTAGTTAGAAGGCACTGTAGAAAAGGCTAATTCTAGAGTCCAAAAAATACTGTGGTATAAATTATGTATAGTTAGTCAGTCAGTTAGACTTTTAAAAAGATATCACGTTTACCTACGTGTTCTTTTGTCAATGAACAAAACATAAAGTTCCATGTGACCTCACGCCTTCATAGAGTTGGGGTCAAGAATATCTTTTCACACCCCTCATTCAGAAAAGTAACGTTTCCTATGACGAAAGAGAGCAAAGTGCTACTTTTCTATTCAAAGCTTATCAATAAGTGTTTTATTGGCAAATGAAATTATTTGAAGTTGATAATTGTAAAATCACGCCATTTTCTATGCTGGTTGCACTTTAATGTTATTATAATTGATTTTTTTTTCAAGTTTCTTAATACTCGGTGTGAAAAGTTGTATGAGTCACCCGAGAGCAAAATTATTTTCATCTTGGGCGTTAACACTTTTGAATCCCACATGACACTCAGGCAGGATTCTACTTTAGAATCCCTAGCTACGCTCAGGATTCTATTGTAGAATCCTTCGCTACATTTTGGATGCAATGTACCGCCTTTGCCGTAAATACACCATTTAGTCCCTTGTGACACAAATGACCATGTATTATTTATAATAGCATGAGAAAGTAAGGTGTAATGTCCTTGTTAATTTTTAAAAGTGTTTTTCAATAAAAAGAGACTCGCTTAACTTAATTCTAATGCAAAAATAAATAAATATAAGAAGTGACATCACGTAACTTCACTCCTCAACTTTGACGCTCCTCATCCTTGACATTTTTATGTTTGATTAGCAAAAAAGATGTCCAATATTTTTAGACGATGGACTAAATTGTTTTTTGACACAGGAATCAACTTACCTATAAAATAAACAAAACAAACAAACCACTGCAGCTAGAGACTTGAAAATTAAATTTACACACACGTACTTAAATTTAATCCGCTGCTGAAAGAAGGCCCCTCCATGGAACACCTCAATTAACGATAACTCGCCACTTGCATCCACCGCTTGCCCACAACTATCACGATGAAAAACTGGTAGAGTTATTAATTTTTACCTATATAATTTAGAACTTATGGCTACTATCTGAAAAAAAGCTCTATTTAAATAGCGTTCAGGAAAGTTCCTTTTTTTGACGCTACTAATCCGGGTTTAATACTAATTCTAGACTTTATTATGACCACCTAGAGATTAGTACTAATTAAAAACAATAATAAATGTCCATTAATTCTAAAAAATAACTGATCTAAACATCACCAACATCATCAATCAATCAAACAATTTAATATTAAATAGGTACATATTTCACCAGTTGGCTCAATCTCCTCATCGTACCTACCTAACACAGCAGCGCAAGCACTGCTGCATAGCGGTAGAATTAAATAGCAAGATGGTGGTACCAATCCAGATGGACTTGACAAATGGTTCTACCACCCGTAAATTTTGAAGTAATTTTTTTAATGCCAACAATCATTAGCCTCGCCATAAAGTTTCACCGCTTGCAGGTAAAATGTATTAAGAAAAAAAATCGCATTTTTAATTTCCGTATTCTTTCGAATTGAAAATACAAAATATACTTGCTAACTTTTTTGTTTTTTTTTTCAAAGATTTAGGTACTACCTTAAATCTCAGGAGCATAAAAATATGGTTTTTAAGCTATTATAGTGGAAGCAGTTTTGGCTACTGAATTAAAAAAAAAACTGTAATGAATTGTGCTGCAAGTATTTTCCCCAAAACAATAGATCTATAAATTATATAAAAAAAAATCGTACTCAAAAAAATTCACAACACGCATAATATAGGTATATATATTTTAAACTACTAAAAAATAAATAAAAACAAACTCAAATTGTCAAAACACTAAAAATAATACAATACTACAAGCGAAAGTGAGTTACGCGCGAAAAAAGGTAAAAAGCGGGAGGCGCGGGTGGGCGGGGGGCGGGGCCAGAGCCCCGCCTGCTAGAGCGGGACGGCGCGACATGCACGCTGCAAGGTCACCTGAGACCGGTCGAGACGGTTTGCAGTTTTGACTATAAAAAAAACAAGTTTTGTCTGTAAAATATCACCTTTTTTTAAAAGTAATTTTTTTCATTCTAATTTTTTTATTTCTAAATTTAAAAAAATATACTTACAATTAATTTTTTATGTGTAGTTTCTTGGGTAAAAATGCATAAGTTTAAAAACCATTTTTTGTATCTAAAATTATGTCACTTTTAAAATTATGTCGATTGGAAATAGACTGCATCGAAAGTTGCATCTTATCATGTCTCGTTGGAGCGTTAGTTCGCAAGCCGGCCGCGGCGCCACCGTCGCCGTCCGCCGCGCCATTCCGGCCGCGCCGCGCGTCCAAAGCGCCCGCTCCACGCACCGCGCGACAAACGCGCTAAACACGCGAAGTGCCAAGTGCAAACTCAGTGCCAGTTTAGTGAAGTGAACTTTTTCCCACAAAACCCAACAGGGTCATCTCGAAAGATTGGTTCAACGACCGTGTTTGGTGTGCTAAGAATTCGTTTCACGTATGTAGAAAACAAACAGAAGTTCGGAAAACAAAGGATACCTGAGCTCTGCTTGCTTAGGTGCTCGTGACAGGTGAAACCGTGTTGTCGTAGTCTGTCTATAATTCATCGAATAAATACGGTAAGGACGATCACAAAAAAATTTTTTTTGCTTCTCTTTTAGTGCAAAAGCATGGTTTTAGTTACATTTTTTAGGTTATTTATGAGTTTTGGTAGTTTTTCTAAGAGTTTTGCAAGTTTGTTTATAGTTCGGAAGTTAAACAATGGTTTGTAGGCTCGGCAAAGTTCGGGCAAACTGATTTCAGTGGGTTTGCGGCGGCGACCGGCGACGGTTGCGCGCTGAAACCGACCGTGTGATGACGTAACGTTCTGTGTTCTATTTTTAAAAACATTTTTTTATTTTTTTAAAGAATAAACAACAATGGCCAGTGATATAAATAGTTAAATAAAAAAAACAAGTCATTGTTCTTTTTTGTTGGTTCGTAGCTATCTAAGCATCAGTTGTCTGATTTTTTTTCCTTATCTAGTATTTTATTTGCATTATACTGTATGATATTTATGTAAATTAATAGAATAGCTTCAGTTTAATTAAAAGTTACCTATTTTGTTGCTAATGTTATGATGTATTTAGATAATTTGCCTAGTTGTTAGCCATTTTGTTACAATGAATTCTATTGAAATCTGTTAAAATTCTTGTAAATAGGTATTAACACAATATTAGAAGTATTGTTGGTACCTAGAATGGAAAATTTATTAAAAAAGTGCACTCAATAATTTTTATTTTCATGCGTGCCTATACTACCTATAATACAAAAACAAACTAAAGAAATGCAAAAATATGTAGAGCTGAAAACAAAAATTAATTATAAAGTATATCGTTTTTATGGTTGCTTTATAATTTTAAACCCATTTTTTCCTATAATTTTGTGGCATGCTTACACGGCATGATGTAGACATAAAATAAAAAATAAAAAAAATGGCAAAAAGAAGAACTGGTGCATAGATAAATTAATAGACATTGTCTATTACCTATGTTTGACAACTGTATTTATTTCATAAATTAATAATTTTAGTACTACTATTGTGGTCAACTTATTTAAAATATTATAATAAAACTAAGAAAAAAAATTGTGTATTGTTCTGGAAACTGTCACCTATGGGCTATAACCTGCCTATTTACTAAATAATACGGTATAAATCAGGTATAATTTTTCAGACCTAGTTAATGAATGTCTACCATATGCATGACTAATTACCTCTGGACATAATAGGTATTTTGTATATATTTAAGCAAAGCCGGAACACTTAGATGGCCATTGCACCATCTGGCCTCCATGTAAAGATGCTAGAGACAACAGAGGTAGGTACTTACCTTAAAAAGTTTTCAAATAGGCAATTGAAATCACTTAAATGTATCTCTAGGTACGGTAAAAACATAAATATAAATACTATGTACATTACCAAGACGTCAAAATCTATATACCTTTATGCCTCTAAACATAAGGTTGATTTTGACGCTATGGCTGTAAATATTTTTTTATTGTATTCGACTGTATCTACATACTAATATTCCTAATTATATTATTTAACCTCATTATGTTAATAAAATATTGCACCTTAAATTAAGAAAAATATCCGTACTATTTATCTAAATTGAGTATTGTATTAACAAACAGCAAACAAGTTAACTGGAAGAGATCCCATTAAGGGATAAGTTCGCCTTTGTGCATCTCTTTCTCTTGTAAATTGTAAATTTCATATGTTTTATATGTACAATATAGAGTTACAATACAATACAAGTAAATACCTAATGAAAAAAAAAGTAAATCTGCTTAAATAGGTACTTTGAGTTATGAGTTTGCATGAATTTAATAGTAAAAGTAACTTAAAATACTTTTCCTACCTAACTTAAATACGAGTAAGACAAGTATAAAAAAATACCCAAAATAATATATTTAACTGACATTTTATAGAAATTTGCTATTATCATGTATTATTATTATTTTTTGTATACAATTTGACGATCTTTTGTGAATATCTTATAACTACTTTACATGTACTTATAATGCATTTTTTCATAAGGAAATAAATGAATCTAATCTAATCTAATCTAATCTAATCTATATTTTAAAATACTTAAAAAAACCTAATTAAGCGACTCTACATTAAAATAAAAACCTTTCTTACTCTTAAAATATATGATTCCATTGTTTCTATAAGTTTAAACGGCGTATATAAAAATCCCAATTGATTAAGAAAAAAAACTGAATGTATGCCTCCCTTCGTTTCGCACTATCCGCCATGTTTATTTTTGTAAAGCAGTGCAGAGTTGTCATTACAGTCAAGTGTCTAGTGGCGGTGGGCGGGGCGGAGCGAGCGAGACAAAATGTCACATGGGGTGACGAGACTGCAAGTTGATGCAGTCAAGTTTTTATATGGTGGGGATGGGGATGATAGTAAATTTGTAATTAGAAAAAATACTACGCGTTTTTTTTATTCGTACTTAAGACATTTCAGATAGATATTGTTTTTTCTTGTAACTTTATGGAGTGGAAGATGTTTGTTTTCTTTTACAACACATAACTATATAATTATAATTATGTATAGATAGTTTTCTGTTTTTTTTTTTTTTAATTTTACTCGTATGTATGTATTCATAGAATTTAACCCTTTAATTCGCAGCGATGAGAATACTCAACATTGAAATCAAAAAATATTATAGAGTATTGGTAACAAATTTTCAAAAGTTCATTTTTAAATCTGAGTCTTCATTTTATAATGCATCTTAGAACCTGGATTTAATGCTCTTGCGCATCAATTTAAAAAAATAGCGACAAAATAACACCGATGCCGAAAAACATCGGCGGACCTCAAGTAAGAATTAATTATTTAAAAATATTTTACGGTGTTCAACTAACTTCACTTGTGCGTTAATATATATTTAAAGATATGTGCTTTGTTTATGAATATATTTTTAACAATTTAAAGCTTAAAATATCCTGCTATAAGACTTTAAATATGCATGTTGAGTATTTTCAACGTTGCGAGACTTCTACAGATCAACTACTCGATATGCATGTTGAGTATTCTCAACATCGTCCAACTATGACCAACAAATTTCTAGACATATATTTACATTATATTTATACTGCAAGTCATTTATTTACATTATTTTAAAAAAATTGTGTTTCTGGAAACATGCCATAATTTCTTGAGCCGTGTCATGGGAAATTTACCCATCCCAATGCACCTTCTAATCCGTCCTTCATTCCATCTTCACATATTTTCGACCCCAAATATATACATTTGTCTGCAGTGCTTATGCCATGAATGGTCTGTGTATCAGAGAGGAGGCCGGCGTGATCTACCACCATCAACTTGGTCGTGCTACGGTTGATTGCAAGACCATGTTCTTCGTTCTCAGCTTCAAGTCTATGCACGAGTTCTTGCATGCCCGAAACTGACGAGGTCAATAGCACAATGTCGTAAGCATATTGTTAATTTTCAACAAACACTTTGCTCCATCTTTGCAGGGTTTTAAAGATGTAGGTATTCTCCATATTTATTAAATAACATAGGTGACAGCATGCAGCCCTGTCGGACTCCTTTTCTAGTTTGAAAGGATCTGCACCGATCTTTACGTAGCTCTTGTTGGTAGTGTACAAGTCTTGAATTAAACCTACAATATGTTCAGGTGCTCTTATATCTTGTGATATATGAACCATAGCTTGCTCCACTCCGGACGCATGCAGTAAAATGACTTTGTATAGTAAATAAAGGGAAGGACTACTGGATTATTGAACTCTCTACTCCTTTCAACAATTTGCCTGGTATCAAAATCTCTTGACAAATCCTGCTTCTTCGTCAAGAACTTATCAGTCTAAAAAATGCTTCAGGTGACTTTTGATTATGTGAAGGACACTTACTTTGCTTGCTTTTTCCTTGCCTGCATAAGAGTAGAGCTATGGTATGGAGATTAGAAGTATGGTGGTTCCCGCCGTCCTTTGTCGAACCTTCCTTATAAAGTGGTATAAATACTGATTGTCCATTCTTTGGGCCAAAAACTAGACCGCCAAATGAAATTGTACAGTTTAGTGATCATTGTTCAGGTATTGTTGTTAAGGAATGATATAATATGTGTCAATAATGCCTGGCTGTTCTGGAGTTCACGACATACAGAAGGTGTAAGTACTGCAATAGCGGCTACATAAGTATGAAGTACACAAAATTTGACATGCGGCTGTCTTCAGGAGTAAAAAGAAATTGTATTTTTTCTTTACATGTGTCAAATTATATGAATTTGTTTACAATATATGTTATTGAATACTTACCTCACCGCGAGTAATGTTAAGTATATTCAACATACGTAGTACGTACAATGTTGGACAATGTTGAGTATATTCAACATACGTCTTCACAGCCTCTTCGTTCAATGTTGGGCAATGTTGATTATTTTCAACATATGTTTTCTATGTATATAAAGATATAGGATTTTTTTTAGTATTTTTTTTGGGACATTTAAACGTCAAACAACCCGTATATCGGCATAAGTCAAAGAAAAATAGAAAAAAAATGTCCTGAGCGTTAAAGGGTTAATATGATTTTTTAATTTATTTTTTAATTTTCTTTCATTTATTTACTGTCATATTATTATTATAATATAAGATCTTTTACTAAAAAACAATTTTTTTTTGCGCATTTATTAAACAGAATAAATTATACTGTTAATTATTCACTTACTTAGATAAGTACTTAATAAAAAAATGTATATAAAAAAATAGAACTGCCAACCATTCGTCCCTCTCAATTCAGCCAGGAATAGATAATTCCGTTCTAACTTTTTAGATACTAGTTTTCCCTAACAACTTTTCCTGCTTTCACGTACGTCGTTTAGACAAGCTAGTCATAGCAGGTGACGAACCTTCGAATTAGTCACGTCGCTATAACTCTGGTCGACATAACTTGTCGCAGGTAGCAGCTGTCGCGTCACATGCTGCCGATAAATTTGCCTCCACACTGACAGTTCTGCCGTTAAAAATATCCGTATAATAATAGTTGAGTGCTTTTAAAATAATATTAAAAGTTTGGATGGTGAGAATCGTGGAAAAAATACTTACGACAGTTCTTCCTGAAGGGTACAAAATGGACTTTAAATAATTGATTGATACAGGTATTGTTTTCAATTGTGAAGTCCATGTTAAGTAATAAATTTATATTGTAGTTAATTTAAACATGCTTTTATTTTTATAACACAGGTATTTATTTTTATTTGTTTTTTTTTGGGTTCAAAAATAAACAAAAATACTCCAAAGGGTTCTCGTTCAACGTTCGCCTGATGTATTAATATTAACTTCCACGATTATTAAAAAAATAATAAAATAAAATAAAACCGGCCAAGCGCGAGCCGGACTCGCGCACGAAGGGTTCCGTACCATTATCTATAGGTAAATTAACGTTAGACAATACCAAAAAACGTCAAAAAATCACGTTTTGTATGGGATCCCCCTTAAATATTAATTATATTTTAATTAAATATTGATTTATAAAGCGAGTGAGTAAACAATTCTGTAAATATTTCAAGCGTTTACCTGTTACCGTTATTATTATCGAGCAAAAAACCGGCAAAAAATTACGTTTGTTGTATGGGAGCCCCCTAAATTTTTTTATTCTGTTTTTAGTATTTGTTGTTATAGTGGTAAGTAACAAAAAGAGCTACATCATCTGTGAAAATTTAAACTGCCTAGCTATCACGGTTCATGAATGGTTATGGATGATAACAAGCAGACAGAGAGACAGTGGAGTCTTAGTAAATAGGGTTCCGTTTGTACCGTTTGTGTATGGAACCCTAAAAATTACGTTAGTTAGTGTTTCTTTGGTATCAACATTCTTCATTGTGACGTACCTATTTTTAATTCACAATTTCATTGAACTAAACTCAAATAATGTCTTCATCATTCTAATTTCATCATCATCATCATCATATCAGCCGAAAGACGTCCACTGCTGGACATAGGCCTCCCCCAAGGCTCTCCACTTAGACCGGTCTTGTGCTTTTCGCATCCACCGCGATCCCGCGATCTTAGCCAGGTCGTCGCTCCATCTTGTTGGAGGCCTACCGACAGCTCTAATTCATTCTAATTTAATATATTATATTACAGTAATAGAAATATAAATAACGACGTCCACTATGCACGTGTTTTTTCTGTGTATCGAATATGTGTAAATAAATGTCTCTCTCTCTTTCTCTCTCACTGTTGGACATTTGGACATGGGCCTACCCCATAGATCTCCAGTTGCCTCACCAGTCGCTGCCTCACCAGTGGCTGTCATCCGTCCATCTCGTTGGTGATTTCCTATGAATTCGCAATGCATGTAGTATAATGTAGCGAATATAGGTACATAGATCTGGAACTGTCACTATTGTACCGTTTTTGTCAAACTTAAAAACTAAAATTGCTAAAAGAGGCTCCGAAGCGGTAACGTTTCGTGTGCTCTGCTTACCCCATTTGGGAATATAGGCGTGATGTTTGTGTGTATATAGGTACTTACATACGAATACATATACATAACACACTAAGGTATATTTTTGAAAAAGTGATCTCTAATTATCATTTATTTGAAGTAAAAATACCGCAGCGCCATCTCACCCAAAATTATGATAACCCCAATCACAATGTCCGACATAAGCACGTAATAAAACTTAACTACCAACCAGACGAGCGTCCTCATACATAAATCGTGACAATAAATAAAAATAACATTCCAAAATAGTCATGGGTTTTTCGTTGTTCCAGGAAAAAAACGTATCCGTCCATATATCGTCGATGCGTGACTGATCTAACGACATAAACCGGAGATTTATTGCTAAATCCAAGATGGCGGCTGCGCCCGCGCACCAATGTCAATAACGCCGTAAATCATCCGCCATATTTATATCGATTAATTATATTTATATTTGCTGTAAGTGCTTTGAAATGGTTGGGCCAATAGCTCTATCGGAGATTTGCTTAATTTGCTGTACTAACAAATAGATAAGGTTGATTGGTTTTTAAATAGGATATGATAATTTGGGTACGCATCTGAATATCGAAAGTTGAAATATCGAAATATCAAAATAATGGGTTCTAATATCGAAAGGCTTATTTTTTGAAACTGAAAACTTTTTAGGATTAATTAAAACGGCATCGTATAGAACCCCTTAGGATAGGCTAGGTTAGATTTATAACAATCTAAAAAAAGTACAGTTTTAACAGAAATGCTTTTTCGATATTATGACCTATTCGATATTTTAATACATTCGGTATTTTAACATTCGATATTCAGATACGTAACCGATAATTTACCTTAATTTCGTTTTCTGTAAAAAAATAGTTATGCATTTTTATCATCTGACGTTTATGTTATGGCGTTGATTTTGTTATCAATTTAATTATTTAAAACAGTGAGATTCATACAAATTATTTCCACAATCTGAGTTAAAGTTACAATCAACAGCAGAAGTGGATGAGGGTGCTCCAAATGATTAAAAAAGATAAAGATAAAAATATTTTATTTGCTTAAACATGATTGACACACGATTCTACTGCCAACGCCATAAGAGAGTGTTTAGATCATTTTGAGCACCCCAACCGCTCATTCACTTTTGCTGCTGACTGTACTAGGCGTTTTTGCTACTAAACTGGTAGATAATACTTAGGTACATATGTTTTCCAATGAACATAAAGTTGTATTAGAGAGTATATTTATACTCCTTAAGTTGACATGTAGGTAATGGGCATTTCTATCTACCGTTGTACCTTGAGGTCCTTGAGTTTATTTCTCTGATTTCAACAAACTTTGGGAGGCAGACTCTGTCCATGATCATGATTGCGAGCTATAAAGACAGGGTCTCCTGGATATAGCCCTCCCCCAAGGGTCTCCACTAGACCGGTCTTGTGCTTTTCGCATCTTAACCAAGTCGTCGCTCCATCTTGTTGGAGGTCTTCCGAGAGCTCGTCTCCTGGTTCGCGGACGCCATTCAAAAACCTTTTGGCCCTGTCCTGTGATCAATGTTCCCCGCCCACTGCCAATGTCCCCAAAATATTGTATACAATTGTCCGATTTGATACGAATGTTTCTTTATAATTTCCGTACATCGCATAAATCAATGATGGCTGGTATAGTATTTATCAATTTTTAATCAGCGAATAAAATAATCGTGCATATTACTATATGCTGTTAAGTATATTACTGGGTGATGGTTTGCCTCTAACATGTCTGCGATGCATCAATGCATTTTATGGTGCTGAATGCATTATATTATGCCTTATAATAACCGAGACTTAATTGGTTGCATCCATAAAATAAATTCAATTTAAAATGCACGCTTACAGTGTAATTATACAGCTGGGTAAGTATGGCATAATATAGTGCACTCGTAATAAAATATAATTAAATGAGTATATCCATCAAGTTAAAAATTCGTCATGCACTCTTATGGCGTCTTAATGAACGTTAGATTTTTTTAACTGGCAATTTCATTAGCTGTTTACCTGTCAATTCAAAAGTTGCCATTTGTGATAATGTGTAATTTTCTGAAATAAAATTCGTTTTTTTCTGAATTTCTTCCAAATTCAAAACGCTCAGACTGATGGTTTGGACACGTGGAAAGATTGGGAGAGGATCGAGCCGTAAAAAGAGCGTACTAGGGACGATCAAGTGGACCTAGACCGATTGGTCTTCCCAGGTACCGCTGGAGAGACGAGGTCCAGAGAGATCTTTTGGATCTCGGAGTTGAAAGCTGGCAAAAATTAGCCCGAAACGTTGCGTCAGCGACAAATGGAGACTGACCAAAATTAGAATTGCTACAAAGGTTACGGATGTCTCTCGTAAGATAAGAATGAAATGGCGATGGACGGGCCATGTTATAAGGTCGGCGAGAGAGAAATGGACTAGAAATGTCACACTTTGGTACCCTAGGGATGGCAAAAGAAGTAGAGGAAGGGAACACACGAGGTGAGAGGATGACCTGCCTAAAGAGTTTAGAAGAGAAGCGAGGGACAGAGGAGAATGGTAGCGGCTCGAGGAGGCCTATGTCCTGGAGTCAACCTGATACAAATAAAGGCTATTTTTATTTATTTATTTTATAAAACAAGTTGTCAGTCACGTTGTCATTGGTGTCCAATAAATAAATATTATTAACTCATATCAAAAGACTAGGTAAATATACCGGGTGTCGCCTGTAATACGGGCAAAAAATAATAGGTAAATAAAACTGCATTAGTTCAGCGACTTTTAAAAATAATAGTCTTTGAATTTTCCTTTTTTTTAATATGCAAATTAAATACTTAGTGCTATAAATTTACGCCGTCTTTGAACATAATTGACGTCCCCTGTCACGCTACAAACATCAAGCATTTTGCTTATTCGAATAAACTTAAAAGTATAATAAAAATTAAAAACTATATTTTAAAAAGTCGCTGAACTAATGTTGCTGGTCTGTTTTAATTATTTGCTCGTATTACAGGCCACACTCGGTATAATTATAGCACATACATACATACATAAAATCACGACTCTTTCCCAACAAGGTAGGCAGAGACTACATCCTTCCACTTGCTACGATTCTGGCATAGAACTCTCGCTTCCTCTACATTCGTCAATCTTTTCATGCATGCACATCGGTTTAGAGTACTCCTGACCCGACCTTTCTTCAGAATGTCCCCGATTTGATTGTAGTACGTTCGTCTAGGCCTTCCTCTCCCAACGTTCCCATTCAAGCTCGTCTTAAAGATCTGCTTAGTCAATCTGTTTTCATTCAATTGTTGTTTTCATAATTATAGTAAATTTCACATTAACCATTTCAAAATATATAAATAGCGCCACTCTATCTTTTTTAGTAACAAATTAATTGCCACTGCATGATACGGACCAAAGTAATAGATCACTACAAAAAAACCCGTTCTTTTCCAAAAATACCGATTTCTTTCTAACCTTGCGACGGTCAAACGTCTCTTTTTGTCTAAGCCCGAAACGTCAGTCGATTTACATAAATACAACATTAGATGTGAGTTAATTGACACATTTGAGGATTTATACGATACATTACAAAGAATCACTCGAGTTTTTTAGTGGCCGCAGTCCGAGATTTTTTTCACATAATTTACTCTCCGGCTGTCAATGGTTTAGATAAACATTTTCTAATGCTTATACCTATGCTTTTTAATTGTTTGACGGTAGCTTTTGACAAAAAAAATAAATAAAGTTAAAGCGACTTACCACAGTTTGCTTTTGAGTTCACACTATTTAGGGTTCCGTACCCAAAGTGTGAAATTAAATGAAATTATTTATTTCGCAGGAGCATACACAGGTGTTACGGATATTATACATGTCAGAAGAAATATTACATAAGTATACGTCATGTTTGTTCTGCCCCAATTTGGCATGCAAAATCTTAACCTAATCGCAAATTAATAATCTAATTTAAAAGCAATACTTCATTAAATAAAAAGGAAAACGTGTAAAAACGAATACCCTATTAGTAAAACTTCGCTATCCGTCCGTCCGTCTCTCTGTCACCAGGCTGTATCTCATGAACCGTGATAGCAAGACTGCGGCAACTATAGCAAAAAATACTAAAAAAAGAATAAAATTAATATTTAAGGGGGCTCCCATACAAAAAACGTGATTTTTGTACTTTTGCTCGATATTAATAACGGCAACAGGTAGACGCTTGAAATATTCATACAATATTAAGCCGTATATTCACTTTAAAATAAAAAAATAAATTGAAATAAAATAAATAATAAGCCGTGGTGGCCCAGTGGTTTGAACTAGCGCCTCTCAAGTAGAGGGTCGTGGGTTCACACCCTGGCTCTCACCTCTGAGTTTCAATTGAAATTTCATTTGAAATTTAGCACGAGCTTTGCGATAGAGGAAAACACCGTGAGGAAACCTGGACAAACCTGCAGAGAAATTCAATGGTGCGTGTGTAGTTCCCAATCTGCACTGGGCCCATGTGGGAACTATGGCCCAAGCCTTCTTGTTCTGAAAAAAGGCCTGTACCCAGCAGTGGGACGTATGTAGGCTGGGATGGAAAATAAATAATTACTACTATACAATGAAAGTGTTTTTTTGATGTTGTATAGATAATGGTGCGGAACCCTTCGAGCGCGAGTCCGACTCGCACTTGGCTGGTTTTTATAAAAAATATTCTTAGCCATCAGGGTTAAAGGCGCTTAGGAAAAATGAGAGGTCTTGCTCTTACAGGTAGCTGCATTCCTTTCTAATGGCCAGTAGTGATCGGTATACAGTGAATTCTCTACATTGTCATGTTATAACCACGGAATTATGAGACTTTCTTCCTAGTACCTGGGGGACCGAGCTTTAGTAATAACAGACTAACCACTATACTTCAACTATAACTTTGTCTACAGTGGCGCCAACTGGTGAGCGCGAAAACGGTAGCCCTCATTGTAGCACTTGTTGATAGTGGTATCATCAGCCAAATATGTGGTCCAATACCCTAAAGTTGATAATCGTTTGCATGTCATAAAACAATAATGCCAATAGTGTCTGTCAATTTGAAAGTTCGTCTTTAGCGGCATATTCATTTGATAGGAACTTGTTTGAAAATTGACAGACCACTTATTTTGCTGATGTTACAGACAGAGGGTTGGTTAGATTAGTGTACATGGTGTCACAAACTGAAGGTAAGGTCAAGGAACCTTTTCATAAATTTAATTTCGCCATGATAGTTACACGGTTACGTATCTGAATATCGAATGTTAAAATACCGCATTTATCAAAATATCGAATAGGTCATAATATGGAAAGGGTATTTATCTGTTAAGATTGTATTTTTTTTATTGTTATAAATCTAACCTAAGCTAACCTAAGGGGTTCTACACGATGCCGTTTTAAGCAGTCCTGAAAAGTTTTCGGTTTTAGAAAATAAACATTTCGATATTATGACCTATTCGATATTTTAATACATTCGATATTTTGACATTCTATATTCAAATGCGTACCCTAGTTACACCCGTACCTTCTACTAGAGTGGGTGGAAAAAATCTGTGATCTTCATAATCCGAATGTTTCAAATGTATTGACCGATTGAATAAAAACACCATAAATTTTATCTAAAATGAAAGAAAACGTATCGTTTGAACAGCTGACGGAAACATGTAATAAAATAATATAAATAACCGTATGATAAAAGATTCGAATTAAATACAAGATCTGAGGCGTCGGCACTATCATTGCCGAACAATTCATAATCGAGGTCGCGATAATCATTGATTCGATGATGTGAACCTTTGATCAGTCAGCGCCATTTGCAATGAAACAAAACGCGGTTGAAAAAATGTTTTTTTGCTGTTGCAACACCGGGTGGCGGGAAAACATGGCCGCCAATGGCGTTATTCAAATTTGATGTTATAGTTCGATTTTTAAAAATTGTTTCATTGAATTTATAAAAACTGATTTAGCTGTATTTTTGTGTATTTGAGTCATGTCGTTCCTGCGAGTTTTTTACAAGGTTTAATTTTTGTTCAATCTTGAAATCTTAATTTACTTAATTTCTACAGCCGGAAAGCTTAAAAATTGGCACGTAATGCAGATAATATTGGATGGCAATATAAGTTCACAAATAAAAAAAAACTTAAGTAAACATGTGACCTAATTAAATTTCTTCACAGGGCAAAACTGTTCTCATACTCACATATTTAACTTTCTTTATAAAAATAAACTGATAACTGGTTTTAAACCAATAAATAGAAGTCAATTGAGTTGGCGTTCGCACATTTGTGACGTCACAGTTCAGGATTGCCTGAAAAAGTCAACGAGGAGTCGCGATTGTCGGCTATAGAGTTTAAAAAAAACAGTTGTTTTAGTAAACCACCATTTGCATCTCTATTTGTTGTAAATTCAATTCTGATAATCAAACTTCAGCCGGTGTTGCTATATAATTATTCAGAAGTCGCCACAAAAATTTGCATAAAATCTCCAGTTCTTACGAAATTGGCACCAAATGTAGTTTAATTATTTAAACAGACAAAAATCTCTCTGAAATATATGAAACGCAAAAAACTCGCTATCGTGTAGTCCCAAAAGTAAGTACTTATGTCTGTATTTATGTAATCCAAAAATCTGTGTACGAAAATAATGAAACCATCACAGTCAATGACATTTAACATCAAAGATCACAGTTGACAAACTTACAAATTTAAGGAATCTCTACCGGTCAAACTTTCAGTGGAAGAGGAGCATTATTTAGTTAACCGACTAACGGTCGAAAATTAAAATTGTTTTGCATTACATTTTACATTTACTCTTTATTAAATACCTACATGAAATTATCAAATGACATAAGCAATCCTACACAACCCGTTTCCTATTTAGAAGATACATAATTTTAGATCATCTTTTTTTAAGTTATTATCGTTAGCTCTACAAGAATCCAACGAGGTTGAAATACAGTTACAACTTGTTTCAACTTGCCAAAAAAGGGTTAAAACAAAGTATAGCAGAAACAAGAGCCGAATTGTCGCCAGATTTAGCGCGTAAAGCGCTAAGTTGGCAACACTGGCTCCAGCGCACCGCGCGTTCACAAATTCACAATGATCTAATTCCGCTGCGCGCGGACAGCGTTATGACCGCGCAGGCGCGATCGAGACCTGTCAAAACACGCCACAATCCAACATCCAGCCAGTGATAGAAAACAAACAGCGATCTCAAAACGTTTATTGAAGTAATTTACGAGAGTACGTGCAGGTTTTCGTGTATCGTTTGGATTTTAAACCGACTTCAAAAAAGGAAGACGTCGATTCGGTAATTTGTGTCGGAGACGTTGATATTGTTAAGATATTTTATAAGGGTGAAACCGAAGTGTCGAAAACGGAACCGGAATGGCGGGCAGACAGACACACAGACGCACATAGCGGTCTAACTTAAAACACCCCTCTTTTTGCGTTGGGGGTTAAAAATGACTGTATAAAAGGAGAATGTGTGAATGAAATGAATGAGTTAATGTTAAAATTCTATTGTCATTACATGACAACATTCTTGTGTGTGTGTGTGTTACCTCAACTACCATGGCTTAGTATCTAATAAGACGGACTAGACTTTTGACACTTTAGTACAACTTAAATGACGATGGAAAGCATAAGTACTAACTCTTAAAGACTGATCAGAATTATAAAAAACCTCGCCATATTGCGGAAAACCAATAGAAAAAAATTATTGCACTGGTAACACTAAATTCAAATGTCATCTGTCTATTGCTGTCAAAGTTTAACGTTGTTTGCGCGTGGTACTTCAAAGTGTTATTTTGTGTTTTGGTGCGTTAAAATGCCAAAAATTATCCATAGCCTTCGAAAGAAAATAACAACGTAAAAGTATTTGTCATAGAAAAAGTCTGAGGGATTAGATAATATTCCTTTAAATAACATCACCGAGACTGTTGTCAATGTGACTGGTAGATATCGTATAGTAAGTGTAAAGAATGTTGCAATATTTTATATTTATATAGAAGTGGTGCTCTCGCGTCAAGTTTTTTATATACTTGGTCAGCCTTTATATTTTCGCATTACTCATTACCCGGAACTCCCTAATACATCGCGCCAAAGAATTTGTCAAATATGCCAAACTAAAAAGCAATTTTAATTCTAAATTCGGGACTCCGACCGGGAGAGACTAAATCAATATGAAATGACAGTTACGGTCAATTTATGGGCTTGAGTTAATTACAACCGGGAGGGGGAGGGGGGCTGTCTAATGACTTGTAAAGATGCTGCTATTATGAGCAGTATATGCCGTGATATATCGTTTCGGTTTTGATTGTATCGATACTGAAATTGAGTTGGGGAATTGTGCGTGTGGGAGAGGCAAAAAGTTAAACCTACGAAGAGAATGAATGAGATATTTGGGAAATTGACGGTGAAAATTGCTTGAAGTGTTTTTTGGTATAAAAATAGGTGCTGGACACTTTCATGTGACCAATTTTTTTTTATTACAATTTTTCTGATTTAATCATAATCATAATACTTCTTTAGATTCACGTGTTCATCGTAATGAGATGAGCAGGTATGTTATGTAGGTATGCATTTTTACAAACAAATCAATTTTTTTTACAATTCTTTGTAATTTTTTCATAACAGTTTATTATAGATAGTCACATATAATATTAATTAAAAAACGGAAACATTAGGTTGTTTAGAAAAAAATACTTGGTGTAGGTCAACTCTGACGACGCACGTGAATAAAAAAAAACGTAAAAAAAATATGTAAAAAGAAAAAGAGCGTACTGTAGCAACGCACTTGTGACTCTTCTGGTGTTGCAGGCGATCCGTTTGCTCGTTTGCTCCGTATACCATAAAAAAAGATAGATGAATTACCAATTCTTATTAAATATACTTTCTAGTTAGATCCTGAATTTCGATTGATCACCATCATTACTTTGCTATTACTTTGCTCTTTAATGAAAAATCAAAAATCAAAATCATTTAAGTATTCAGTAAATAGGCCGCAATGGGCACTTTTACACGACATTTTTTAAACTACTAGCGGTTTCGGAAAGACCATCATTGCCAAGAAGAAACTTGGCAGAAAGTAATTTCAATGCTAGTTTTTATCATTTTTTGTCTCAACTAGTTCACAATGCCGCAGTTTTCACTTTTAATCCTTAATTATAATTCCAATTATAAACTCCACAGTGCCCACTATTTCAAATTAATTTGCGAGCAATTTCCATGCGTGCTATTGACAGCCGTCAATCAACTGTCAAGTTGAAATTGACGTGTTATTTTTGCATGGTAATAAATTAATGCTATTATTATTCTGGTACAGGTAGAACATTCTTGAATATGTGTATTAACATACTTTATATATGCACAGTAATTAGTAATGCTTGCAAGTTTGCTAGTCGAATGTGACGAATTACTGACTACCGTATTATACTTGGTTTGGATAGGTATTTAAAAAAATGTAAACAAAACAACGTCAATTGGTGTCTTAAATAGTGAAATTCCCCCATTAAACTATCTAAATATTTACATTTTTGTATAGAAATACACTAGTCTAGTTTATATTTATACTAATAGATAAGTTAAATGTTTAAAATCCTTGAATGTACCAAATTTGACAGCTGAAGTTTGTTTACATTTATTTAATTACCTAAACGTTTCAAGTATAGGTTAAGATCTCAGTAAAGATAAATAGATAGATAGAATCTTTAATCAAAACAGCATACAAAGCTCAAAGTACAATAGAAAATATACAATAATACCTTTTAACTTAAAACTAGTACCAAAATAAAGTTCACTTGTTATTCTTTAAATTGAGAGCCCTGCGACGATGTCTAGAATAGGCGCTGACTCAGCAAATAGAATGCTATAGAATTTAGCATTGTCTGGTTTTTGGTTCGTTCACGTTGTTCTCTTGTACTTTGATGTCATGGTTACGTCCCTTAGACATTTTTTTAAGGTCTATCTCTTAAGCACACAATTAACAAATAGTTAGGTATTATCATTTTCCTTCCAAATGTTTTTGCAGGAGGTATAGAACCCTAAAAATGGGGATGTTTGCCGATTTATTCTTATATACACGGAAAACATTTTTCGTCATGTTTGGCTTTCGTTCTCTCTCTCTCTCTCTCTCTTGCTCCCTATATATATTATGCCCACTTCACACTGTATAATTACCATTCCATTATAATCTTCACACACTGGCCACTATTTGGTAATTCCGCAACCAATTTCCGCCAAGCCCGCGCCGCCCGCCGGCCCGATGTATGCGATTGACAGCTGTCAGTCAGTTGACATGTCGAGTTGATGACGTTCATTCGCCGCCATTTAGTACAGTGTTGCTATTACATCAAAATCATCGAATTATGTGAAAATTATGTCAACAACGTGGTTCTACTTTGTAATTAAGTCATTTTATGTTAATCTGCGACGTTTGCAAAGGGGTATTTTAGGGTCTAGAGCTTTTGCCATTGAAATTAGACGCCAAAAAAGGATAGTTGTTAAATATGAACAAATAGATGAATTAATTTAAAAAAAAAACGCGTCGCTTTGAGAACCCCCTCCGTTTTTTACGACCGTTAAAAAAAAGCTGCATACCTACATGTATAAATATCATCGTCAGAAAACTCTGCTTTACTTCAGAGTTATAGTTTAGTTTAGTTTGTTTATTCATTCAATACATTATCAAATTATAATTTACATAAATGTCAGTTATAAGAATTTGTATTGAAATCGTCAAATGTAATAAGATTAGTAATAGTTAATAAAATAAAATTCTAAGCATGTCAATATGTGAATGAAAACAATTGAAATAAGACTGGTTCTCCTGAAGGGATCGTCAGATTGAAAACACATCGAAATTATGAAAGAATAATGGGTAAAATACCAAGGATATTATTTAAAAATAATACATTTGGAATAATTCAGTAACAATTTAAATAAATAATAATAATAATAATAATGGTGGTTTATAAGTGGTGCATTGTCGAAATATTATGTTGCGATTCATTTTGACGATCATAGACATGACAACATCCATTTATTTCTTTTCTAACAGCTGAGTGTAGGTTCAGTTACTGTGTGAATAATATAAACTTTAATATTTAATATATAGGAATTGAAATGGAACATAATAACAGCATAACATTTTACTACTAACCCAAACAATAACAAATCAAACTCCTAATAAAAACAAAAAACAATACACGTACTATTTATAAAATATGCAAGTAATTATACCCAATCAGTCGGTCTGTCCGTCCGTCTTTCAATCACGTCGAGACGTCAGGCACTGACTCAATCTGGATCATTGATCTATAGATCATTATCGAATGTCGATGACAAAAAATAGGTCAATAGATGACTTTGACAGTTGAATATAAACGAATTAGTAATTATAATTTTGTTGTTCACTTACATAATTATTATTTACAATTTAATGTCTGTTCTTTCATGCGTTTGTCGTACTTATATAATTTCCCATCTCAGAGAAGTAGTTATCAGAATTTAATTAAAATATTGCGAGGCACATGTACATAACTATCACATAATCAGCGGATATACCTCCACTGTTATATATAAATAAATAAATATCATGGGACACTTGACACCAATTGATCTAGTCCCAAACTAAACAAAGCTTGTACTATGGATACTAGGCAACGTTTAAACATCCTTATATAGATAAATACATACTTAAATACATATTAAACATCCAAGACTCGAGAACAAACATTCGTATTATTCATACAAATATCTGGCCCGGCCGGGAATCGAACCCGGGAGCCCAAGCTTCGTAGTCGGGTTCTCTAACCACTAGCCATCCTGAACATGGCCTTCCCCTTAGAACGCCCACAATTCTCGTCATGTCATCGGTCCACCTAATGGAGGGCATGGTAACACTTATAATAGCCACTAGAGCAGCATTCAGCAGGAGTGGAACTCTGCCGAGGTCAGTTTTTCCAAAACGCTACAATCTGCACATCTTTAGGGTCAAAGTGACAGGCACCTTCTAGGCAAACATTTACTATCTTAGGCCTCATCTTCGCCTTCCATCAAGCGAGATTGACGCCAAAGGCAAGCAAATTTTTCATAAAAAAAAATCTTCCCAACAGTTATCTGTTATTCGGCCGACGACAAAATAGAAAAGTAATAAATAATTTAGTAAAATTAATTAATATACATGGATATGACAGAAACTATCCGTTAAGCCGTGGAATCTGAAATTAATAAAATGACAGGGTTAAAGGTCACCCAATTAAGCTATAAATTCCTCCGTCAACATTACGTTTTTCAACCAATTTCTATGTCAACGCATAATATTGATATTTAATTTGATATTTAGGAATTTTTCATTAAAACCGGTTTGTATGTTATTAGGTCCATCTTTAGCGTTAAATGCTGTACTCGATATATGTTGGACAATTTATGGCTGTGACAGGCAAGTGTTTATAAAGACAAGGTCGGGCGGTAGCGGAGCGCAGCGTGAGCGTTTTTTAGCGTTGAAACACATCGCCCGCATCTCTAAAGCAACAATGACATAATTCCAATTTTTTCCAACAAAGAATGAAAGAGAACGGCCAAAAATCGACCGGAAGTTTTTGGCACTTATCTGTATCAGAGGTGCGCAATATTGTTGACAGTCAAATTAAAAGTAGGGACTTTTATACTTCAGTTTAGTGCCTTGAGATTCAGAATATGTAGAGTCTAAATGTTTCATAATTTAAATAGGTATAAGATTTGCACTTCTAGAATGTTATTTGTTAGGAAAGCAAATCAGTGAAATGTTTAAAAATATATATCTTTGGCCTGGTCATAAAATGTTATAAGAGTCTTATTTAATAATTTTTGGTAAAAGATTAAAAGAAAAGAAAGAGTTAACATTTATTCGTGACAAACATAAGAAAAATGCATAAAAATAAAATAGAGAAAAAAAAAAACAAAATATGGGTACGGAGAGTCCACTATGCATAAATCCAGTGCTTATTTTTTAATGTTCGTTTCCCGCTAACCGCCTAATTTTTGGCCTGAGCCTAAGAATGTGACAAATGTAAAAGAGTTGTTAGTAGTAATTAGGTATAGCTCCACCAAGTATGGGAGGAATTCGTTAGAATTGCATAGGTATTGCATATTCATGTTCAGGTGCGGAGAAATGTGATCGCACTGCGGTACATATATTATATTGTAGGAAGGGCAACTTACTCTGTTACTGTCTGTCTGAATTTAATCCCTGACCCACCACGGAACTATTTCACAGTAAACGTCATAAGTGTCATGCCATTAATTAACAAGAAAAATCGTGATAACTTTTCTTTTGAAAAGGTGCCGTGGTGGGTCATGAATAGAGTTAGAGTTCCTTGAAGGCCCGATGCTAAAAAACATGATTCATAAACGTCTGTTAGCGCTAATCAGTCGATCAAGGCTCTGCTAAAGTTAGAGGACCGTAGACCCTCCTTTATCTCCCTGCTAAGTCACAAAATGGCCGCCACAAATTTGAACAGCTGACTTTGACAAGAGCAAAAAACCATACCGAAGATATTTTTAGTGAAGGGAGGATTACGCGAAGATTTAAAAAAAAAACCAGGAATATTTATTTTCAGGAATTTGTATTTAAAAATCCTCCTAATTAGGTATTTATTTTTCGTGTAATAAATATGAAAAAAAAAAATTAGGATGATTAACATAGTTACGGCTTTTTGCACTTGGGTACAACATAAACATTCGGATCGGAAATGGTAAAACAAACATCTCGCTTTTTTTTAAAAGTCGATCTTGTGATTGTATCGTCAAATTTTATCTTTTCAGGGCAATGCAAGCTAGGTAATCGAATCGGAACTGGGAATCGAACCCAGGACCTTAAGCTTCGTAGTCAGGTTCTCTAACCACTTGGCCATCCGGTCGTCACAATCCCAACTACTGACAACTGCATTAATTATAAAAGATTCTTTTCCCAGTCACTATCGCTTGAACTTAAAGTTTTTTATAAGTTTTCCCGCGGTGTATACAGTTGTATAGCTACAAAACATGCGTAATCGTCACTTTATAGTGCACACGATCTCTTACATGCTATTATTATTTATTAGTGATCATTTACACCTGTAATTATGTAGATGATATCAGTACTGGTACTGTCATGTTAAAACAAAAACTTAGATACCTAGTTATTGAGTACGAGTTTAACAGATGTTGGTTTTAATACTTTAATACAGTATTTTAGAAATATCTGTTTAAAAAAAATCGCATTCTAATCAGTTTAACCGTTTAAGAGCTACGGTGCCACAGAGAAGACATAGCCGTCAAACTTATAACACCCCTCTTTTTGCCTCGGGGGTTAAAAAATGTTATCTAAGTAAAAAAAAATGAGGTCCTCCAGTCTTTTAAAAAGGACTTCAAAAAAAAACAAAAAAAAAATTCAGTATCAACTAATGTTACACACAGTATTTATGTTCGGCCCCTCCTGGTAAGTATGACAATACTTGTGTTAGGAGTTCCGCTCCTCCCTTCCGGAGTTGTTTTACAATTTTGTAATTTGGACTTATTGTAATTTGAACATCAAACTCTATCATAAATGACATAAAGTTTTATGTTCGCAAATCAAAAAATTGACTTTTGCGCTAGGAGGTTTCTTAATTATTAAATAGTTGTTGACATTCGATATGTTTATTTTTTTTTCTTTTGACGTAACTATATTACTTGCATTCCTGTAATAATTTTAAGTTGCAATGTACCTATTGTTGGAAGAATATGTTCATTACAAGCGTTTATTTAACTCGCAATGTAGTATGTGCGGGTCAAATCTTGCAAGTGGAATTTGACCCACTTCTAGTGGGCAAAATGACTAGTTTGGCATGCTTATGTAAATCTGGTGACAGTAAAATAATCTGGCAGTGACATCCTAGTGGTCTGGCCAGGATTGTCTTAAGATACTGGCTTAGTAAGATTTTAAAAACCAAACTGCAAAGTATCATAACAATCAGTCCTATATTTACCGAAAAACTAACGGTTTTCAATGTATCACTTTGGAGCAGCCTGTGTAGATTAGATTAGATTATTTATTCATTCAGTATAAAACTACATCATAATTTGTACATGTCAAAGTTATGAGAATTTATACTGGAATTGTCAAGGATACACAAAAGATTAAAATGTCACAAAATGTTACAATTAAAAATAAAAAGCAATAAAATAATTACAATTTCAAACAAGTTCTCCACTCGGGATCGTCATAGTAGTATGAATAAAAATAGAATTACCACTAAAAATCACTACCAGGGGATCGTCTAATTAAAATACATAAAATAATTTTAAAAATAAAAATGTCAAGTAAAAACAAAATAAGAATCAAAAATAGTCAGAAGATAAAAGTCAAAAACAAAATGTAAAATAACAATGAAGTATTAAAAAACTAAAACTTAATGTCTGCAAATACATTGACAGATTGTATGTGGATGATTTAATTTCATAAATTTTTTTTTGTTGTCCAGAGGCTAAGTTCACCCAGTATTACTGCTTTTTATCATGTTTTGTTGAAGATTCGGAAGATTTCAAAAGTAGCCGAAAACTAACCGAATTTTAGTGGCATCTCAAGTCAAAATCTATTCTTACACCAAAACGCGAGGCGCTTTTTAAAACCAGTAACTTCTAAAAAATGTTGCGCCACCCACCACTATATTATCACAGATAGATAATTAAGATAAATACATATTTTAAAAATACATATTTAATAACCTCATCAGTATGAAGAATTCCGATGCCATATCGCTTCTGTATGTTAATCGCATTCATTATATTCTTGCCAAATTGAGGGTAGAGTGTGAATAGTGCTTTGCGTCAAAATGTCAATCATTAAGAATCATTTTTGTTAATAATGGGAATATTATGTATTAACCTCGATAGACAATGGCAAATGATAAAAGCACTGATTACATCATATAGGTAGTTATGTACTACGTAATACTACATAGCTTGACGTTCTTGTCTAGTGGTTTATGATTAGTTATTTTGGAGTATTTTTGTATTTTTTATTTCAACCGTAAAATTAACAAATTTCCAAATTTGTTAATTTTACGGGCGGGGGTTGTCCAATTTTTCGTTGGTTAGGTTATTTATTATGTGTTTTATTCTATGAATTCTGCCTAGCTTGATTTCATAATTAATTAAAATACATAGGTGTTAATTAACTATGAACCAACTAAGTATGTTTCAGTGGAATAACTCAGCTAGTAACCAGGCATTGTTTATTCGATCGAGCCGCCATGTCTGATTGGCAGGACGTTGTTTTACGAAAGTTCACAAACTACCGTTCGCATTTAAATTTAGTTAAATTATTTATTGAATCAGGCGTTACTTTGCGGAGGTCCATATCAATGAACTACTTAATAGAATTTCCTTGCTCCCCCGCGACTTTATGATAGCCAAGCTTATGCAAAATATGCGTGTTCATGCAGTGCCTCCACCTCCATACTGTAAGAACACACACAAATTACACAAACTCATCTACCACCACCACCACCACACGACACTGACGCGGTTCGAACTCAACCAGAGCTCATCTTCAGATAGAGTTTGATTAACACAACCGTACACAATGCTACAAGATGTTAGATGTTGAGTCACTGTATTGTATTTCTTTAAACTCTTGTGGGGATTCCGTGATTCCCGAAATTGACATTGTGTTGTGTGTGTGTTGCAAGATTACCTACTTATCAAATTTCAAATGTTAATTGAGATTAAGAGATTCCTTTACGGAATATGGGGTAGCTGACGGACTTAACAGAAAAATATATTTTTTAAACTACCCAATTATGGATACTAAAGTAAGTAGTATTAGTATTTTGTCACTGAATATTTAGGCAAAGTTACTTAAAGAAGGCAAAGTTGTTTTGTTCGAAGCACGCTCTCCAGACCAACCAAAATTCCCCGCATAATAGAACAATGGGCAAAAAACCCCAAAACCGACTGACTTCAGACAAATTGAAGTATAATAAACAGAAAGGCGACAAGGAAAGGCAATGAATCGGCGAGACATGTGTCGCGGTGGCAACCCTAATGATTCTGCAAATCGTCCTCGACTATTTATCAACTTGTACTGCAGGGCTGCCAAGAATGTCGGTGAGTTTTGATTTTTTGCGGCCCGCTTAGAACCAACTCACATAATTGTGAGTCGATTAGATTTTTAAAGGTTTCATAGCTCGAGAGGTAATAAATATGTTTTTTTAACACTTTCTTTTGACGGAACTTAATGCTGGCATTGTCACTGGAAGTAGACGAGATTAGAATTAAAATTTTTTAAGAGAACTGATAATAAAATAAATAAATAATAATAAATATCACAGGACAATTCACACCAATTGACCTAGTCCCAAAGTAAGCTTAGCAAAGCTTGTGTTATGGGTACTAAGCAACGGATAAACATAATTATATAGATAGATACATACTTAAATAAATATTAAACACCCAAGACCCGAGAACAAACATTCGTATTTTTCATACAAATATCTGCCCCGACACGGGAATCGAACCCGGGACCTCAAGTTTCGTAGTCAGGGTCTCTAACCACTAGGCCATCTGGTCGTCAAACACGTGACATACACGTTTGAACATTACAATTTTAATAAAAGTATCACTTATTTGTCCCTCTTTGTCTGTCAAGAACGTTTTTAGTGGATTACACTTCTCCGCTGAAACCGAGCACCACAGCTGCGTCTGTACGACACTTATAATGAAATTGGGCGACCGCGCTTTGCTCGAAGTTGTTTTGAAAAAAAAAACTTTTTTTAATGGTTTCGTTTTATGGGGGCAAACGAGCAGATGGATCGTTTTACATACTTATAATCACTTTAACCAAAAAAGCCAACAAAAACGACTGTACTTCGTAGGTAATATTTTTAACATTTTACAACAACCACGCGATTCACAGAAGAAGTCGCTACAGCTAGTCTAGAATTAAATACACAGCCTAAACTTTCCTAAAACACATCAAACCCATAAACTGTTCCGTTTAAATTAATAATCGGAACTAAATCAAATATTTACGCGATCAGAATCGATTATTTCATATTTTCGATTATGATAGGTATCGGTTATTCATAGGAGAATTATGCAAATGACTAGATTTATGGCTTTGCCTCGGTTTACGACCCGCGTCCTGTTTCTATAACAAATTAATAAAGTTCTATACTTTATATTATTTTATTAGTTTAAAAAACTTACGTTACGAGCAGGGGGCGCTGTAGTGCTATTGGATTGAGCACCCACCACCAGAAGGGTTACTACAAAATTCGAAAATCGAAGTTCTTATCGTACCGTCCCGCTGATCCTAATATTACCTAATACGAGGCCAAAAATTCGAATTTCACATCTTGCTGTCCCACTGACGATAATATTATATATGTAAAACGAGAATGAGAGGGACGGTACGATACGAAATTCGATTTTCGAATTTCATAGTAGCCCGCCACTGGTGTTTCGCCACGACGTCTATTAATTACAAATGATATGATGCCGTCTCTGTCTATTCAAACAAAGCAAATAGAGACGGCATTACATTTATCCGTCATACAAATTTTACCATGGTGAAACAGGAGGTTAAGCTATCAAATGCTTACAGTTAAGTAGGTACTAGTAAATAGTGTAACAGTAATAGCTAACTGGTTCTAACTTCAATTGTTTAAAAACATTGCTTGTACGCACCTGGTACTATTCGAATATAATGTCTACGCGCAACAGGCGATGCGCCGAGCGACTCTCTGTCCATTGCACGCTCAAAACGTTCATTGCGTAGCGCTAAGTTTGTTACACACGCAATGTGTTGCGTTATGGAAAGTTGCGTCGTTGTGCATAGTGGTGCTTAGTAGTAATCTGGCCGGTAGGGTTGGCACCCCTAGCGTGACGCAGCACGCTTTACACTTGAGGAATGAAAGGCTTTTTGATTAGTAACGAACTTAAACTTGTTATAGTATCTTTACACGCATTGTAATGTTATTGCATTAGAGTTGCAATTAAAAAAAAATGGAAATTACATAGTTATTATTATTCATTTCTATTTTATTTTCGTATTGTGTTATATGTTAAAGTTTTCTTGTAATATCTTCGGAACAATTAACTCTATTTTTTTTAAATAAATACAGAAAACCAACAAAGAAATCATGAATATTAATAAATTTAGTAGAAAATAACTTAATTTGGTCCTGGCGCTTTGAAGGCCGCTGCCGCAGCACGCTCACTACGCTCGCTCGGCTTGCGCATTGTGCTTACAATTGGACCTAACACAACCTACCACAAATCTATGGTCATTCGATTCGACTGGAATCCGTTTATAACGACGTACAATAAGAGGTCGAGCATTAACAGGCCGAGCAAATATTCTGACACCCTAAAATGTACGACCTAATATTTTACGACGTGATAATTCTAATCCAAAATGAGTTCGTATTATCAGGCGGTACAGTGATGGCTGAGCAGTACAGGGTCGAGCATTACAGGTCCCCGAACATATAAAAATCACACATAGGTACTCGTAGAATTAAAAAAAAAATATTTGCTCACCCGCGACCTTATCGTAGCTGAGTTTATGCGAGATATGCGTTTTCATGCAGTTCCTCCACCTCCACACTGTAAGAATACACACAAATCACACAAACCCATCTATCACCACCACCACACTACACTGACTCAGGATAACTCACGTCTTAAATCGAGTTTAGCTCGATATATTCCTCAATGTTCCTAGAGGAAGGGCTACGAATTACCCCGAAACATGTCTAGCTAAACTCTATTTAAGACGTGAGTTAATCGGGTTTATTTCATAAATCACTCGACAAATTCAATATTTTCAATCAATCAAAAATCCAAACGAATCGTATCACGAGCATTCTTCGTTTGTAGTACAGAATCTGCATGCGAAAACACCTCTCTCGTCGAGTCACCGCTCTCAAAGCCCGCCATCCATCTCGTCCATTTTCCGGCCGAACAACATCATTTGTTATCCCCATAGAGAGTATTTTTTCAACTTGATGAAAGCGCTCTGTTAATAAAATCGCACTTCATCCGTTTTTGTCGATCATCGTCACTTAGCCGGGTGATTGTGGGGTGACAATGTTGGAAGGGATGCTGGGGGACTGTCTTCTTGTTGTTTTAAGTGATAAAGTTCCATTAAGAGGATAATATTGTACAATAAATATTTAGTTTTTTTACTTTATGTTTAACAGTTGCATAAAAAACTTTGCGTTAAACATTTATTTGTAACGAACGTAAAATTAATGTTTAATTTAATATCGTTTAGCTCTAGCACTAGCATACCATTTCGCGACAACTCAAGTACAGTACATAAATAGTACAGTCAGCAAAAAGTACTTACAGTCAGCAAACAAACTTGTATTAAAAATAAATAATATGCTATCGAAAACTTTTATTCTATTCAAAATTATTACAGTAAATTTTCATTGATTTTATGTTAATTACTACTAAAATCAAACTATCTAGCATCTAACGAGTACACTAAGTGTCCTGTCACAGCGACAACAATTAAAGATTACACACAAAATGACTTTTTTTACAATTCTCTTAAACAAAATCGTTATAAACTCGATTTATCCTCCCAAACACCCGCAGAATACTCCCCCTAGCGATCAACAGGGCAACGCGCGAGTCACGGTGCGTCGTCGAAACTCCGCTGACGAATTTGACACATTGCTGTGACAACCCTGGAGACTTCGGCTCTTTTGTGCGAGTGAAAGGCCCGAGTGTGAAAGGAAAAAATAGTGCTCGGATTTTTGTTTGCTGTGTAGTTTCAATGTTGGATTTGGGGCTTTTTGGTTGTGCTGTGACTATGGAGTTTGTGGATGTTAGGTGATTTTGATGCGTATTTATATTAATCAAGCTTTAATAAGTTTCCGATTTTTTCCGAATGGATGATAGATTTTTATAACAAGCTTTTATTTAGTTTCAACTGTCACGTTGTCTGTTTGTTTGTAGTCAAATCTTGCAAACTTGCAAGTTAAATTCGACCAACTTCCAGTAGTTGGATTGACCTGAAGTTTGGTATATTTGTGTAAATTGCGTGACAATACAATAATCTGGTATTGACATCCTGGTAGTCCGGCCAGGATTGTTTCCACAGGACAGAACTCTTCAATGGTAATTGGTATCAACTTGCAATTTGGTATGCAAAATGTAGTTTGGGTGATATAGAAGTACAATCAACAAAAAGTACCTACAGTTCAGCCAAAAAAGCTTGTATGAAAAATTAATTTTTTACCAAACATTTATTTTCAAGAAAGAAACAAAAGAAAAGAATATATTTCCTGAATTCGGCACAACAAAAATAAATAAATAAAATTACGGCTAAAAAACAGACAATCTTAAATATTAGGCACCAAAAGAGGAAATGAATAAACATTGTGCCGAAAGAAGTAAAAAGGGCCATACTCAGCGTATTGCTACACTATTTTGACATTCATAAGTGTTTGTTAAAGCCTAATTCGAATAAAGGTGTTTTGAATTTGATTTTGGAATATTACTTAAGTGCTCGTGAGACATGATACAATTACAAAATTTAACGGTTCCATTGACGATTATAAATCGGAAGATCGAAACTAGTCGGACCGTTTTTTAATTTTGTTACGTTTTGAAGATTGCTGCTAACTTTGTATAGTGTTGACGCGCTGCGTCATCAAACTAAATATGGACAATACAACATGACAATGCAAATGGCGGCGTTTTTGAACATCTGGTTCAAGGGAAACTTGCAAAAAGATTTTGAAAATAAAAAAGTCAGTTGAAAATAAATGTACCTACATGTATAGTTTTTTCGCTGTGAGAATTTTCACGAAAGCGCGAAAATACTACTTAAAACGTATGGATACTTTGGATGAAATTATGCGGATACCTCAAAAAAAGAAACTTGATTGCTCGCTTACTTCCTTAAACATTTAAATGGCTTTTGCTACTATGATAATAAAAAAATATATATTAAAAAATAAAAAAATAAAAAATATATTTGAAATGAGCTTTTTATGCTGATTGTACTTTTTGTGTATTGTTTTGTTACGTGTTTGCAATAATAAAGCTTTTATAAGCTTTTGTTTAGTTTAATTTTACCTTAAAGTACTTATGTCTTCTTTATGTCCCTTAACGTGGTTTACTTTGGTTCACTTAAATAAATTTACTACAGACTACTAGATCTAGTAGACCTAGTAGTAGTTAAGGGACATAAAGAAGACTTATGTCCTTAAGTACTTATGTACTTTAAGGTAAAATTAAACTAAACAAAAGCTTATAAAAGCTTTATTATTGCAAAAACGTAACAAAACAATACACAAAAAGTACAATTAGCATAAAAAGCTCATTTCAAATATATTTTTTCTTAACAATAAACTTAATATTATAGACAACCGGCTCTACTATCGATTGTTATCTAGATTGTTCTCGAAAAACATCTCGTTCACGTGAAATTTAAAAAATAACTTACCATATTCCAAAGCGAAAGAAAAAGCCACACCGTATTTTCACTAATTATTTTACCATTCAATGGCGCAATCGATCAAAAAATTAACACCATTCCGAGCTGTCATCGTAGATTGACAGTTGTCAATTCGTTTCGCTGTGGCCGAATGCTCGTCTATTAATTACATTCCCGATTGTCAGATACCGCGGGTGGGCCGACGGAAAGTTATTGTTTGAAACGGAATTGATTGTTCGATAAATTTTGTTTTTAGCGATGTTCTGGGAGACTGAATTTTCTTTACTAAATATTTATTATTTGGGTCGATCAACTTTTTCTTGCCACTCGTTGCTATAGTTACGGTCTCCTGAGTCACTCTTTAAACCGTAAATTTATAGGATTAAAATTTACCAAACATGCATTTTTGTGGCGGTTTTAAGCCCCTTCTATTACTGGTCATCTAATAAGCATGTTAGTATAATGTGACAACATTTCTTCTATTAAACTGTACTACTTTTGTCCCCTGGCTGGCGGGACAGAATAACAGCAAGGAATAGTTGATCTACCCATTTAGAGAGTTGCTCAGCGAGCTATGGAGAGAGCTATGCACGGGGTTTCTCATGGGATCGAATCAGAAATGAGGAGATACTTAGAATGATGAGGGTCACCGATATAGCCAAGCGAATTAGCTCATTGAAGTGACAATGGGCAGGACCTCGGAGAAAAGATGGCCGTTGGGGCCGAATAGTTCTTGAGTGGAGACCATGGATCGGCAAGCGCAGGTGTTCGTCCATCAACGATCTTCTAGCTGCTTCCAATTGTTGCAACTAGAAGCATACGGTTGAAGAAATGTCCAACGGTGGACGTCTTACAGTTGAATGATGACGTGGCTCCGCCCGCGTGGTACGCGCTGGTATTCGGTTATTGAAGAGTTCCGTCCTGCGGAGACGATTCTGGCCGGACTACAGGATGTCACTACCAGATTATTTGCATTGTCACGCAATTTACAGGTATGACAAATTCCAAGTCAATCCAACTACTGGAAGTTGGTCTGGAAGTTGCTCGAATTCAACTTGAAAGATTTGATATAGACAGACAGACAACGGGACATGTGAAACTAAATAAAAGCTTGTAAAAATTTAAAACCAGAGGCTTCTGCGATGGAGTTCCACTAAGTGCCACATACAAACTAGTCGAGGTATAGTTACGTCTCTTAGTTTGGCGGTGTTTTACTTACTGTCTCCGTATTGTACTTTGTGGTGGAGCGAATAAATACTTTTTACTTATACTTTATGGGCCGGTCATATAACCCGAAGAACTGATAACCGTTGGAGTAGACGAGTTCTTGAGTGGAGACCACGGATCGGCAAACGTAGCGTAGGACGTCTCGGTGGTGCGATGATAGTCGCAGGGTGGCTGGCAAGAGCTGGATGGGAGTGGCCGAGGATCATGCTCAGTGGCGTGCCATGGGAGAGGCCTATGTCCAGCAGTCGACGAACATAGGCTGATGATGATGATGATGACTTTTACTTTGCATTATTGTTGTCATTACGTTCCAGAGTAAAACTCCGTAAATAACGGAATACGCCAACAAACACGATCCAAACATAATTAAAGCAATACCAAAAGCATAATACCTTAATAGCAGATCATGGCAGTCGAAACTGCGCAGTCATGTCGATCATTCTATCGTTTGACAGACAAACACAAATGAGTTTATGCCACTTGGGCCTTCTACTTGAAATGCTTTGGATGACACATTTCCAAGATAAATATTCCTATAATACTATTTTTTTTTTTTTCATGGGACACTTGACACCATTATTATTATAAGTATAATAAGAATAATAAGGGCCATATATGGCTATGGCTGTGTAGCCACGTGTGTACGTTTCACAATAATTAAATCAAAATTAGGTAAACATAACTTATGCACTTAATTTTGGAATAGCAAAATAATACGAATACGTGTCTATAAATAAAGACAAAAATAATAATAAATTGTCAAAATGTACCTACTAAGTATAAGTAGGTATGTATTTAAATAATAATAGGTATAGTAGGTATATTAAATACGAGTATATTGTCCCGGATAACTCACGTCTTAAATCCGATGATAGTTTCAGAAAAGGTTCTGAGTCTCTAACTAACACCATATCAAACATCTATCTTTTGTGTTTTAAGTGTAAAGAGGAAACAATGCTAATGTACTTTGCTAAGAGAGTAAATAATGCATTTATAATACATATTATTATTATTTATTGGTATGAATAAATAAATAAAATAATAAATATCACGGGACAATTCACACCAATTGACATAGTCCCAAGGTAAGCTTAGCAAAGCTTGTGTTATGGGTACTAAGCAACGGATAAACATACTTATATAGATAAATAAATACTTAAATACATATTAAACATCCGGGACCTCAAGCTTCGTAGTCAGGTTCTCTAACCACGTAGCCATCCGGTCGTCATGTATGGATTGAATTGAGATATGATATCGTTTATAGGTAAAATTCTAAGTGTCCTTTTATTTATTAAAATTAAGCAATTACTTTGTTAATTATTTTTTATGATTCTGAATATAAGACTTATAACTTTCATTTACCGCCTCAAGGCGTTATCAAATGGTCCGCCTCACTTTCAATCAAACCGATATTTCCCATAATCTGTTTAACGCTCATAACCATATCATAACCCTTAAACGTAACAGCCAATCAAGAACATTAAACCATAGCACAATAAAACAAAACCAGACCCAAAGGGAACAGCCCACTCTGTGACAGACGCCGACAAAGGCGCGCGCGCATGCCAGCCCCATCACTCCTAATTGTGTGATTTGAGAAATTCATTGTTGTCCGATAAATCTCAATCTACAACAAATTCATCCTTTGTAGCCAATCACGAGCTTCTAATTAAATGGAACGCTTTTTTCGATAATTTCCGACGTTTTCGATAACGTCTCGAAAGGCTGGTATTGTTTTCTGACGGACAGATATCTAGGGTTGTCATCGCATTGTTGGGAGTTGCCAAATCGCTTCGAGTTTATCATTGTTACTTTGTAAGTTGACCTATCAGTATCGAGCATCGGCGGAGTCATCCATAGAGATCTAAGTACTCGGTACAGTCCAATGCGATATTCTTGGAAGAATTAGGATTAGAACACTGATTTAGGAATACTACCGTAGGTCGGTAATGCAAATAGCTATTTTTTTTTAAACGCTTCATGTTTTTTTGTTTTATTTTTGTGGGACTTTTCACTAACGAACTGTGGAAAATTTTACTTCTCGTTTTCTTGTCGAAAGATATCCACTGCTGGATATAGGCCTCCCCATGTCTGTGGCCTCCCACAAGGCTCTCCATTGAGACCGGTGCGGTCTTGTGTTTTCCGCATCCACCGCGACCCCGCGATCTTAACCAGGTCGTCGCTCAATCTTGTTGGAGTTCTACCAACAAGTGATCAGTCAACAACACAACACACAACAACAACAACAACAACACAACAACAAGCGACAAGCTCATCTTCTGGTTCCGCGTTCTCGATATAACAACAAGAGATTCACAAAGCGAATTGAAAAACGCATTGTCAAATTTTGTTGTGTATGCTTGGATAATACCAACATGGAAATACCGACGCTGTTTTCAACTACACACCCATAGCAACTCATATCAGTTTCTATAGGCGTGTACATGAAAAACAGGGTCGGTATTTCCATGTCGGTATTATTCGGCCCGGTAAAGAGTATCACCTGTCAAAACGATCGAGTCAAAGACACATAAATTTTTCTATAATGTTTTTTATTCTGGACTATGGAACAAACCGTAGCCGACCGGACTGTCGTAATTTGGCGGTAAAGAAAACTCTTTCATTTTTTTAAATTAATTGATGTTGCTTAAAAATCTGATAAGGAAGTTTTTCTGTTGATTAGAAAGGTTTTTCCTATTGCTATCAAAAGTTTCAAGCTTTTCTTAATTTTTTATCCACTCCCGATTTTCCCAAAAACTTTCTGATTGTAGCTTGGAACTTAAGGTGTCCTATATCTACCAGCCTCTCGCTTATCAACGTGTGGCAAAAACTACGAATCGCGGCATTACGACTCCACGCTATTTCAATGTATAAAACAAATAACTTAATATTGCAGACATTCGCAACAAAATAATCATCGCGTGATTAAGACGCAAATAATAATTAAATAATAAAGTGCAGTTAAAATCGCTATGCGTGTAATTTTGATGCAGTGCATTCGTGTGAAATTTTACGATCGAGGTTTGACGTGATGACTTTATTAGATTCTGCAGTAGAATTCCGCTACGAGTGGTATTTGATTAGCTGAATAAAACTACCTTTTTCACACGATACTGTCCATGCAAAAATATATTACAACTAGCTTTTGCCCGCGGCTCCGCCCGCGTGGTATTCGGTTATCGCGCGCTGTTCCCTCAGGAACTGTGCATATTTCTGGGATAAAAAGTAGCCTATGTCACTCTCGGGTCCATAAACTACGTCTATGCCAAAAATCACGTCGATCCATCGCTCTGCTACGGCGTGAAAGACGGACAAACACACAAACATACAAGCACACTTTCGTATTTATAATTTTAGTATTAGTAAGGATGAAAATTTACACTCCTCCAAAACCACTGCGCCAACATTTCATCTCTTATGTCGCTTCCTTCATCTGTAACACTTCAAGCTTCCTGCCTCACTAGTTTGGGCTTTACGTTGACGACTTCTTAGTCTATCAGTCCAGCAATTCACCCATTCTGAAAAGGGCTATAAAATTCGAAGTTTGTATCATTTCGTTCCTTTCACTCTTCTGTTATTATAATAAATAAATAAATAGAAAATGATTAAGTTGACAATAAGTGCTCTTAATTAAAAAACTTATTGTTTAAAACTCCCAGCTCATATGAAGAGTCCACGGAAAGAACATGTCTATAGTCACCTAAGCAACTTTTTGAGTTATAGCGGTTTGAAAGTTAGTACCTATTACTATGGTTGCCATTTCTTTAAAAGTTAAAAAAATACATTTTATAATGTTTTCGGATTATTTAATTCAATGGTAAGTCTTGTGAGCTAGACATTTCGAGATTAAAATCTCAATAAAAAAAAGTCGCGAGATCGCGGTGCATGCGAAAAGCACAAGACCAGTCTGAGTGGAGAGCCTTGGGGGAGGCCTATGTCCAGCAGTGAACGTCTTTCGGCTGACATGATGATGATGATGATGAAAAAAAAAAGGTGACTAGACATGTTCTTCATATTTCGCTTGAACTCAGCGATACTTCTAAAGATTTTTCACAAACATTTGATATAAATCAACAATTTAATTTGCTTTTCAGAGTACATCTGACATCGTCGAATGACTTTACCAATCCAAAGCCTTTACGATGGCCAAGGGCGTAAAAATTAATTAAATCCGTACCCCAATCGACTTAGCTTAATGAGTGACTTGTTCTGCGTCCGCGCATGAAATATAGCATATTGAGGTACTTGTAATTCAAGGAACTTCGGCGTTCTTTGGTAGAGTTAATGCCCGTTATTTACAGGTTATAATATTAATATTGATGTTGTCTGTCTATGTATTAATTTAATTCTGAGAGTTCAATTTTATTGATTTTGATTTAGTCTTGTTGATCGTTGCGAAAGCTAGAGCGATTTACCTATATGCTCTTATTGTTTATTTTGTTTAGAAGATATTATATTAAGGGGTTGTTTCACCATCCATTGATTATTAACTGACGGTTAAATGTGATGTCGCCTCTATTTGATTTGTTCGAATAGACGGAGACAACATCACATTTAACCGTCAGTTAACTTAACACTAATCAATGGATGGTGAAATAGCCCCTAAGCATTTATTAAGCACTGGTTAAACAAGTCACCGTGATTAATTAGTATTATGTAATTTTCTAGTTACGTTGTAAAATTATTAGAACGCTTCGCTGACACACAGGTTTGTGAATAATAATGACCAATAAGTACCATACCAATTTTTAACCCCCGACGCAAAAAGAGGGGTGCCTTAAGTTTCATCGCTATATGTATGTCTGTCTGTGGCACCGTAGCCTTAAATGGGTGGACGGGTGGATTCGAATGCAGTTTCTTTTTATCTGAAATCAAGTTCTGTAGCGATGGTTCTAAGACATGTGTTATCAAAATCGGTTTAGCGGTTTTTGTGATATTGAACTTTGAAGTGACGAAAGTCGGGGGTTTTTCCGATTTTAACTGGTAGTGGAGATAAATTAAATTAACTTGCTATACTTTCTGTCTGCATACGAAAGACGAAGTATTGGCAGGCCTCCCACCAGGTGGACTGACAACATCGTGAGAGTTGCGGGAAACCGGTGGATGCAAGTGGCGGGTTGTCGTTCATTGCGGTGTTCTAAGGGGCGAGGCCTTTGTTCAGCAGTGGACGTCTTCCGGCTGATGATGATGATGTATACATCTTTCAACTACAATAACAACAACTTACAACTGTGTTGTAGAAAAATCAAAGAACTTCCGAAACGCGAACAGACCATTTTAGTAAAATGAACGGCAAAATATAAATAATCGTTTTTAATGATTCGTTAATATTTACAATGGATAATAAGATAATAATAAAGAAGATACATGCAACTGCGTTGAATTATCGAGAAGTCATTAAATTTAATCACGGACTACTTCCCGTAATAAATAAACTTAGTGTAAAATAAAAAAAAAAAACATAGGCACAATGTTTATCATCACATTTGCGAGTAAAATTGTGTATTTGTAAAAGAAAAACTGATATTTTTTCAAAAATTGCCGATACCCGGACTGCGCTCTTGGCAGCGCTAGCTCCCCCCGTAGCATGTGCCCGACCAGCACGCCATACTGTAACAAACTCATTTACCGATCTTGGGCTTCATAACAAGAAAATGAGTACGGGCAATAACTTATTTACCGACCACGCTGCCGTGCTCGAACTAAAAGACGGCTAAGTGACATTTTGGCCAAAATTGACTTTTTCATACAGATCGAAAGAGAAAAAAAAAGCCGCATCGATGAGTCTAAGCCATTTCAATTTTGGCCAAATGTCACTTAACCGTCTTTTAGTTCGAGCACGGCAGCACGGGTTTCATGACAAGCACATTAAGGTCCAGGGTTTTATTTGGGGGGTTGCAACCAAGGTAGCCTGCAGGTTACGACACTGTTTACGAGCAAGTGTGATGAAAACAAGATTTACAAAGGTAAGTTCTGTGGTGGCCTTGAAACTATCTTCTAAGGTATTGAAAATTCCTTATGTAAAAATTATATTCAGCCAGTGATTGGAAGAAATTTGTTTACGACTAATTTCTATTCTAACATTCTTTGAACCTTGCTTCACTTTAGTTAATTTTTAATATACGTAATAGCTATAATTTTTCTTTAAATTAAAACTCAATTAAAATGATTGAAGACAATGACAGTAAAAAACAGTATCCCCATACGGAAATAATTTGTCTTGCTGGATAATTTATAGCCAGCTTTACGGCCGAATGATTTTATGGCAGGCCAGTGAATGGCAGCTTTACCTGTGTGTCGTGACGAAGCGTTTACTGTGATTTAATTTATGTTTATTAGTCACTTTGATTGTGATTTAAGTGGTCCTAAATCACAATTAACTTGTTATTTGAATTCAATTTATTAGTTGTTAAATTGGATTAGTTTTCACGCACCATTTTTTGCTGAAGATTCAGTATATTGTCAAACTTTCGCAAGTTTCTCTCATAGTTTATTATCAATCTTCCGTAGTGTAAGTTTTCGGTTGCAAAATACGTCTTGATCGCGTTCGCCTTAAAATCTCAAGTTGTATAGAAACACGAACATCGTAAACGTTCCGCTAGAGGCGTTCATGTTTCCATACAAATTTAGATTTTAACGCGAACGCGATCGAGACGTATTTAGTAATCGAAAAATTAAACTAAGGGTACAGTACCACTACCATGAGCTTACAGTGACCGTACTCAATAGCGGCGTAAATTAGTTGTAGAGGCGCTCTACAATTCTCCATACAAATAATTTACGCCGCTCCCCACCCTCATTTCATAATAGACTACTCGGAAATTCGTGGACCACTGAACGCCCACTCGTTGATTATGCGACGTTCACTCGTTGACCACGCAACGCTCACTCGTTGACCACGCGACGTTCACTCGTTGACAACGCGAGGTCCACTCGTCAACGCGGTGTCCACCCGTGGATCACTCGTCGACAACGAGTGGACGCCGAAAGTCGAGCGGTGCTGGTCGGGTGCCGGGTGGCGCTAATGAAAGAAAAGAAAGAAAAAAAGAAAAACATTTATTCGTGACATTTTACAAATTAAAGAGGAGATAAAAAAGGAAATCGTCATAACAAATTTTGTCACGAAGGTCCCAACTCAGCATGATCGTCGGCCGCAAGACGCTAGTCTTCCGTTGGAACAATGAGTTGGAACCAATGAGTTGTGACCTTAACATACATAACGCAAATGTCAAAGTTCCTCCGAAAATCCTCCTTCGGAAGGACATTATTTAGTTTACGGGTAATTTTTCGACCTAACTATCAACATTGTGACAGATTGGTTGCGTTGTAAAGCCCATTTTATGAGGCTGACCCACTTTGGCAGAAATTAAGTGTTTTCTACGTAAGTTACAATGTTATTTAAAAAAAATTTTTTTTGTTCATTTCAGATTTGGATGCTGTGACAATGACGGAATAGGAACTGTATAAGCAATGTAAGTGAATTAAAATTTAAATGGTAATTAACTTAATTAGTCCAAAAATTATCATTTATTCATAGGTTACTGGTTCATCCGGTTCGAAGGGCCATGTAAAATCCCTATACTTGTGGCTTCTAGTTTCTTGCGGTCTTGAATAAAAAGCGGACTGTACATTTTTGCTGGTATAATTAGGATTTAAATTTTAAGAACGTTACAGTCTTTATGAATTTGAGAATTAGAATTTTGAAGGTAACAAGAACTTAAAAAGAATGATGAGTAAGTTTCATACAAATCATGCAAAAATAGAAAAATATCAACACAAACACTCCATTTAACTCAATTAAAGAAAAATTAGTTTTAAATTGATTGTAATTGATTATAACATTTATTTATAAACTACATTTAAGTAACTTTTATATAGATGATTTTATCGTATATAATTTTAATAATGGAAATGAAATAAGAATTTAGGATAAAAAAATACAATTTTTTTTCGATTCTTAACACTATGGTATGCCATCGTTCAAAATTAAACGAAAAAAATAGAAAATTAAATTTTGGTCTTAAAGAAAACACTGTTTATCTTTACCAATGTGATTTATAACTGTGACAAACATCTGTGCACAGTAGTATACCAGTAACTCAACGTCGAGACAAAACGTGGGTCTTGAATAAATAAATTCTATGGTTTTGTGTACTGTGACGTATATCCACTACAGCCATAGCTTACAAATAAAAAGCTAGCTCAGTGTGCAAACCCCAAGTAATCTCAAATATTAGACAATGTATTCGCCCTGTAAAAATATTTTGTAATCAATATTTGTTTTCTTTATTTGTAAAAAAACAACACACATCTTTCTTGTGGACGATACGTTTTGTTGTGTATACTACATAATAATAATAATAATAAATTCATTTATTTCGGGCAACTTAGGCCCATACAATAAACCCCCATAAAATAAGTTCGCCGTTTTCTATTTGTCTACATAACTACCTACAATGAAGAGTTTACATGGTCATATTATACTTGCATTGTCATTCAAACCCTACTTCCCTAACTAATATTATAAATGCGAAAGTAACTCTGTCAGTCTGTCTGTTGCGGTTTCACGTCGAAACCACTGAACTGATTTTGATGAAATTTGGTATACAGGTACTTTGAACCCTAAGGATACCTTTTATTCCGATAGAGGGCGCCACCGCGCGATAACCTAAATCCGCGCAGACAAAGTCGCGGCCACAAGCTAGTTTATTATAAATATCAAAGCTTTTAGAAAAAACTTTCATAAAAAATGTAAAGTTAAAAGAGCTTCCAATAATAAACCGATTGGTTTTTAATTCGCATTCCATTTGAGATCACAAGCACAAGCAAACGGTTTGTTAAATTCATAATACTATAATCAACATAATAGTATTGTATTTTTTGCAAGTTGAACCAGATGTTCACATGTGAACCGATATTTGCTTGGTCATGTAGTATCATTGCCCTAATCGTTTTCGGAGCTAGTCGTGATCAAGTGGCCCCGCTGGTTCAACAACAGCTGTGTATTGAGGATGATAGAGTATAAAAACCGGCCAAGAGGGTGTCGGACACGCCCAAAATAGGGATCCGTAGCCATTACGAAAAAATTACTTAAGTCATATTCTAAGGATTTCGTATTTTGTTCGGGACCCTAAAAAGTGTGGTCCCTTCTTGAAATAATGGAATTTTGTAATACAATCGAATGAACAATTAGCAATTATTTCACACATTCGCGACCTTGTGAGACTTAGCTATACGTTTATCCAACAAATGTGTGTTCATGTAGTTCGTCCAAGAATAATGTACAAATCATACGAATCCAACTATCACCACGAGCTTTACGGTGAAGGAAAACAGCGTGAGGAAACCTGCACAAACCTGCGAAGCAATTCAATGGCGTGTATGTGAAGTGCCCCCGCACTGGGTCCGCGTGAGAACTACTGCCCAAGCCCTCTCATTCTGAGAGGAGGCCTGGGCCAGGGGACGTATAGAGGCTGGGATGATGATGATGATGATGATGATGATGATGATGATGATGATGATGATGATGATGATGATGATGATGACCAATCGTAAGATAGCGGTTGAGCAAATTGTTTACAGTTCATCAATCCTAAAGCCGAGTTTAGACTTGCAAGATTTTTCTTCCCGAATCCCGGCTGTGGCAGATATTTGTATGAATAATACAAATGTTTGTTCTCGGGTCTCGGATGTTTAATTTGTGTTTAATATTTATTGTGTAACTTTTATTTATAAACAAACAAATAATATATACAATAATTAACAGAAATAAATAATTAAAAAAAAAAAACTATAACTTACTATAAACCTAAAAATCTATATTTACAAATATCTCCAAAGTCGCTACTATTGGGGAGGGTGCCCATAAGGCTGGCTGCGTTTCCTCGTTGTATAGCAATGCCAATACCTTGACCGAGGATAGAGTCAGCTCTATGGTCACCAGTGGAATACGGGCAAACTTCTTTTTTAAAAATTTAAATAATTTTATTTATCTATATTTAAGTATGTTTAGCCGTTGCCTTGTGTCCATAGCACAAGCTTTGCTTAGTTTGGGACTAGGTCAATTGGTCTAGTGTCCCATGTTATTTATTTATTATTTATTTATAATACGCCTTAGATATTAAACTCGTCACGCAACGAGCTATGGAGAGAGCTATGCGCGATAGAGTCCAGAATACGGAAATTCATCGAACACCTAAAGTTACTGACATAGCTGGAAAATATGCAAATTGAAGTGGCAATGGGCAGGCCACATCGCTCGTCAGAACAGATAACCGTTGGGGGAAAAAAGTCCTCGAATGGCGGCCACGAACAGGAAGACGGGAGCTTCAAATAGCGAACCTACTGTGTTAAAAATAAAATTGTGTTAAATACTTGTATAAATGTTCCGGATATCTCACGTCTTAAATCGAGTTTAGCTCGACATGAGTGAGTCCACGGTAGTTTTATGTCCAAAAAGGTATAGTACCTATAGAGATATCGTTTATAAATATTGTGAATCTGTTTTAAAAAAAATACCTCGTTGAGTTTCTTGCCGGATTCTTCTCAACAGAGGTTTTTCCCGAATCGGTGGCAGATTTTTTGACGTTCATAAGTGCTTGTTATAGCCTAAATTGAATAAAGAGATTTTGACTTTGACTTTGACGAAGCGTTGGCAGGCTTCCCACCAGGTGGACTGACGACATCGTGAGAGTTGCGGGAAACCGGTGGATGCCAGTGGCGAATTGTCGTTCATTATGGCGTTCTAAGGGGGAGGCCTTTGTCCAGCAGTGAACGTCTTCCGGCTGATGATGATGATGAAGATGATTTAACTCGTTGGCTTTACGGCCTCACAATGCATCTTGCTTGGGGCACATTGCACGCAGGACTGATGGCCGATGGGGTCAGAAGGTTCTCGAATGGCGTCCGCGGACCGGGAGACGAGCTGTCGGTGCCTCCGACAAGATGGAGCGACGACCTGGCTAAGATCGCGGGATCGCGGTGGATGCGGAAAGCACAAGACCGGTCTGAGTGGAGAGCCTTGGGGAAGGCATATGTCCAGCAGTGGACGTCTTTCGGCTGACATGATGATGATGATGATGAATGCAACTTGCACGATGTTTCTTGCAAGTAAACTCAGCTTAAGACCCAGAGCGTAGTACAAATAATTCCATAGCCCAGTTCTATTTGTATCATTATGTACCCCTTTGATTTACCGCCGTGCTGTTTACCGATCTCGATAAAAGTCATCGAACGCAGTACTAATACCGGCTCGACGGAGCGACGTTCCGTTTGATTCATGTGTCTTCAATTCGCGAATGAAAATAACTGCCGCATCTATTGCAATAGAATTGGACTCTATATAAGAGCATGAGAGCTTTTGTTGGAGTTCATCAGTACTGTGCATAGTTATTGGAAAGGGCTAGAACTGTCGCGCTGGTTAAATGCGTGAGGGCTATGGCCAAAATGAAGAATGATGAATGAATGATGAAGTAGCAATGGACCGGTCATATAACCCGAAGAACCGATAACCGTTGGGGTAGACGAGTTCTTGAGTGGAGACGACTGATCGGCAAACGTAGCGTAGGACGTCCTCAGACTCGGTGGTGCGATGATCTTCGCAGGGTGGCTGGCAAGAGCTGGATGAGAGTGGCCGAGGATCGTGCTCAGTGGCGTGCCATGGGAGAGGCCTATGTCCAGCAGTGGACGAACATAGGCTGATGATGATGGCTAAAAATCCATGTCTGTAAGGATTGAAACTCAGATTCCGCCATGATCTCTTTATTGCTATCTCCTTCTTACATACTAAAAAACCTATTTCTATCACTCTCATACATCCATCAAACTCAACTATCTTGCATATTGCTCATTCTTCAGTATTTCTCTCATTCTGTCTCTTTTACTCATTACGTTTCGTTCCACCTTACATGCCCTCTGAAATATATATAAACAAAACCATATTTTGTTTACATATATTTCACCAAATACCTTACATGTGCGTATGCTCGGTACATTAGTACTTAGTTATCTTATTAAGTAATTTTTTACTTACTGCATTTACAGCATTATACAACCACCAAAACTTATTTTATTTTACAAAATAATCTTAGCAATTTTGTTAGTGATACACGTGGCTTCATTCATTTAAATCTGAGGTTCTGAGGCATCAGATTGGTAGCGATTTCATACATTTATATGGTTGCGTTCACATTCATCTGAAGCTGTGTGTTGTGACGGCTTGTATTGTGTCCCATCAAAGCTATAGAGAGAGACAGAGAGCATCACAACACAACACGACAGATAAATGTGAATGCAGCTTTACGCGCTGACGTTCGCAACTGAGTTCAGCATCTCTTTCTACCCTTATGTTATACCGTATGACAGAGAAAGAGGTGAAAAAGTTCGTGTGTTGTACTGTACAAATGAAGCCTCTGGTCTGTCTGACAATCGAATTGGGAGGGTTTTTCAAAAAATTACTTTAAAAATTACACTCAATCCTTCATTAATATTGTATAAAAACACCGGTGCTTAATTTCCTATTATCAAACCCAGCGTTTGAGATTTAATACAGATGTCTACCTATCTTCATACCAAATTTTACCCCAATTCGTTAAGCCATTTTAGCTATGATTTTAGCGCAAAGGAGTAGCAAACACACAAACTTTCGCATTTATAATATTAGTAGGAAGTAGAATAAGGATTGAGGTCGTTGACCTCTGGCTACAACCGAAGTGGAATAGGTGTCTTTGGGTTTTTGTGTCATCGTCATCATCATCATCATCAGCCTACACACAGTCCACTGCTGGACATAGGCCTCTTCCATGGCGCACCACAACACTCTTGTCTGCAGCCCCTCGCATCCATTCACCGCCAGCGATTCTCTTAAGGTCGTCCATCCACCGTGTCTCAGGACGCTCTACACTAAACACTGTATATACTACCACTACTGTACTATGTATAGTACCTTAAAAGAGTGCGCAGTAGGAGAGGCCACACAATCGCTAAACTGTGCTCAGCTGGGCATTTTGTTAAGTTTCGTCAAAGATAATTTATATTTTCATTTACTTTATTGGTTTAAATAAAAGTCATTCCCTAAGCATCTTATTTACATCGTTGCGTAGCAATCAAACTGTCTATACATTATTAGCTCTGTGGTACAGCAAGCGGTACCAATTGTCTTAGAGATTTAAATTGATTTATGGGACAGCGTCCCGTCCGTCACCGTGGCGGTCGTAAAGTCGGATCGTGGCGGTGTCGTTACGCTAGTTTACGCTCTTTGATGTTACGCTAAATCTTTTCTGATTTATCGGCGGAATTTGCACCCTTGGTTAGATTTATGGGTTCCTGGAAGCTATTAAAATAGGGATTAGTGGAATTCTTACAGACGTCAAGATTGCGTGTGTACTTGTATTCCGCAGTTTCGCTTGCGTGTATGAGAAAGTAAGAAAGAAAGAGCAGGATTATTATTTTGGTTTCATTAGTACCACCACCTAATAATACCACCTTATAGTACTACCTTATAGTACCACCTTATAGGACTAACCCTCTTTTTCACCATCCATTGATTAAATTTATCTAACGGATAAATGTGAAGCCGTCTCTGTTTGTTTTGTTGGAATAGACGGAGACGGCATCACATTAATCCGTGAAATAAAATTGATCAATGGGTGGTGAAACAGCTTCTAAATCACTAAAATCCATACTAATAAGTATTATAAATGCGAAAGTGTGTTTGTGTGTTTGTCCGTCTTTCACGCTGTAACGGAGCGACGGATTGACGTGATTTTTGGCATAGAGATAGTTTATGCGCCCGAGTGTGACATAGGCTACTTTTTATCCCGGGAAAATACACAGTTCCCGAAGGAACAGCGCATGATAACCGAATACCACGCGAGCGGATTTTCTTTCTCGTGTAGCGGGTTCGTTTCCCGGTTCTAAAAAATCTATGAATGCAGTTTAACTTGTTTTTTAAATTCAAATAAAGTCTTCTTTCAGTAAAATGTCCCATGTACAATATTTAAGGTACTTTCCCTCCATGCGGCATAGCCGTGGACACCCTGTATATAGATTAGGGTCATCATCATCATCATAAATTTAAGAGCTTAGCTCTTGTCGGTGGAGTAATCGCCACTCTTTTCGGTTCTCCGCCAGCGTTTTCAGCTCCTGATACGACACGACATTGACTTTTTTCTTGGCTTGATCTATAAATGACCGTCTCGGCCTTCCCCTGCCTCGCCTGCCTTCTATTCTCCCTTCCAAAATAGTTTTTATGTAACTGTCATGTCGTATCAGATGCCCCAGCATATTCCCTCTCCTATTTTCAATCGTCCTCAACAGCCGCCTTTCCTCTTCCACGAACTCTAAAACCTCCTCATTAGTTCTCCTTTCAGTCCAGCTAATCCCCTCCATTCTCCGCCAGCACCACATCTCAAACGCACTCAATCTGTCTCGGTCCCGCTCAGTCAATGTCCAAGTCTCGCTCCCATATAAGGCTATACTCCAGATGTAGGTCTTAATAAATCTTTTCCGAATTTTCCTTGAGATTTTGCCCTTAAAAATGTGTTTTTTGTCATTGAACGCTTTCTTAGCCATGGCTATTCTCATTTTCACATCCGTGGTGCATCTGGAGTCACAGGTAATCACGCTGCCTAGATATCTGAAACTATTGACCTGTTCAATGGCTGAATTTTGTATATGTATTTGATCTATGGCTTGGGTATGCTTCGATGTTATCATAGTTTTTGTTTTCTTAATATTAATTTTAAGTCCAAATTGTCTGAATACGTTGTCCATTTCTGTTACAAGTTGTTCCAGTTGTGCGGAGTTTTCTGCTAAAGCTGCGATGTCATCAGCAAACCGTATGAAATGGAAACTTTCTCCATTAATTTTGATGCCTCCTTTCCCAGAATCTAATATCTTCCTAATGGCAGTTTCAATAAAAATGTTGAAAATTAAAGGCGAAAGTGGACATCCCTGGCGTACACCCTGTCTTATCTTAGCTCTTCCCTTTTCCTGTCCTACTTCTATTATAGTTTCCTGTTCCTTATACAGTTCGTAGATAATTTTCCTGTGTCTGTAGTCTATGCCTATTTCTTTTAAAATGCTCATCATCTTTACCCAGTCTATCTTATCAAAAGCCTTCTCCAAATCTATGAATGCGATATGCGTGTCCAAGTCGAAATCCATCCTTCTATCTATTATTAGGCGAAGGGCAAGAATAGCTTCTCTTGTACCTTTATGTTGCCTGAAACCGTATTGATCAGGCCCTAAATATCTTTCTGCTATCGGTCTTATTCTGCCCTGCACAATTTTGAGTAGGATTTTTGACGCATGAGATATAAGGCTTAATGTTCTGTGCTCTTCGCATTTAAGTGTATTCAGCTTTTTAGGCAACGTTACTGTCTTACTTACTTTAAAATCTTTGGGTACTTCTCCTGTGCTATACATAAGTTTAATTATATCAAAAATCTCGTTGTTCAATGGATCACATTCTATTTTCTTTATAAATTCAATATAAATTTGGTCATCCCCCGCTGCTTTACCTCCCTGAATGCTACTTAAAGCTTTGTCAAATTCCTCTCTAGTGATATCTGGGCCCAAATTGTCTTTATCTATTTCACTTTCTAACTCTAAATTGTTTTCTGTTAACCCGTTTCCTTCATATAATTGTTCTATATACCTATATATTAGGGTCTAAAAAGGTAATTTACCACAGAACACTGTAACTTAACTGTTATTCCAATAAAGACTCCCATCTTCGACGTCCCGTGCTGCAAACAGAATTGAGGGACACGACACCTCAATTATTCAGCCAACACGTCGCGAGCTATTCCAGTGCAGTCGAATTGGATCCGTGTTCTGTTTCTGTCACATTTGCCGTCCCGACAAGGAATTGACCTTTACGTGACATTCTGAGGCTCTCACTGAGTGCATGTGGGAACAGTGACATCGACAATGTGTCCTAAAAGTACACTTGGGCAATAGGCTAGACGACTAAAAAAACTGTTTAGTCCGTCAGGTGGATAATTTAAAAATATTGTGCACATATTATTCTTTTGTTTGATTTAAACAAAAAAGGACGAGGATACAGTGCTTAGAAGTTTCGAGTGACGTCACTATATGGTACGATTTTTACCTTATAGTGACGTCGCAAGGCAGGTGGTAGGATCTTGTGCAAGGTCCACCCGGATTGCTACCACCATCTTGCTCGCTAATCCTGACGTGAAGCAGCAGTGCTTGCACTGTTGTGTTTCGGCGTGGAGAGTAAGACAGCCGGTGAAATTACTGGCACTTGAGGTATCCCATCTTAGCAACGCATCCGCAATATCCCTGGAATTGCAGATGGTCATGGGCGGTGGTGATTTCTTACCATCAGGAGACCTTGCTCGTTTGCCATCCAGTAGAATAAAAAAAAAATTTTTTGAGATACTCTCTCGTAATTAATCTCCATCTCTTAGTTTAGTTAAAACATTTTCAACTTAACTAACTGATGTTGTGAAGCCTGTAAAGTGGGACGACAGGAATAAACGAATCAGTCTGGCTGTTCGTCCAAATTAAGGTTATTTTAAACTGTTCGGCCATATTGATTTAGTAATAGTCTGATGTGATTTAATATATTTAGAATGACAAACATGATCGTGTGGAATTAGGCTATAGGCGACCGAATAAACGAATGGTTAGAGAACCAGGCTGGGTTACTACGAAACTTGAAACTCGAAGTTCGTGTCGTGCGATCCCTGTGACACTTATCATCATCATCATCAACCGGAAGATGTCTACTGCTGGACAAAGGCCTTCCCCTTAGAACGCCATAATGAACGACAACTCGCCACTTGCATCCACCGGTTTCCCGCAACTCTCACGATGTCGTCTGTCCACCTGGTGGGAGGCCTGCCAACGCCTCGTCTTCCGGTTCGTGGTCGCCACTCGAGAACTTTTCTCCCCCAACGGTTATCTGTTCTTCGAGCGATGTAGCCCGCTCATTGCCACTTCAATTTGCATATTTTTCCAGCTATGTCAGTGACTTTCGTTCTTCGACGAATTTCCGTATTCCGGATGCTATCGCGCAAAGAAACTTCCAGCATCTCAGCTGACACTTATACTATTTATTTAATACGAGAGCGAGAGGGATGGTACGATACGAACTTCGAGTTTCGAGTTTCGTAAGTAGCCTAGCTGACTATGAAGTTTAAGGTCCCGGGTTTGATTCCCGGTTGGGGCGGACATTACAGGGACATTTATGGATCCGTTTGTCACCCTTGAGGTACAGAATCCTAAAAGACCTGACCAATTTCCTTTACCATTACCATACCAATCAACACCGCATCAAAATCAGTCAATCTGTTTTCAAATCCACACAAATCGTCAACTTCCATTGTGCCAGACAAAAGATTTAATCGTCTGTGCCCAGTACGGTTCCCACTTTTGTCCATTGTCCAATAGCAAGAACTCATTACAGTGGGATCCACTCCGAATTTGCGATTAATCCTGAAAACGCACTTGCTTGATTAGTTGCAGCGTTTTTGTATCGTTTTTCTAAAGCGTCAATTGAATGAAATTTTGGATTTTAAGCATGTGATTATAGCTTACTGGATGACGGAAATTGGTCTTATCCAGAGGTTCTCAAATAGGGGCCTGAAAATGCGGCGAAATGGTTCCAGTAAAGGATGGTACTGCAGTGTTTGTTTCGCGCTAGACTTGGCGGGGGCACTACCGTGCCCCCAGATTAGGTAGAATTCGGTTATTGCGCGCTGTTCCCTCGGGAACTGTGCATTTTTCCAGGATAAAAAGTAGCCTATGTCACTTTCGGACCCATAAACTATCTCTATGCCAAAAATCACGTTGATCCGTCGCTACGTTTCGACGTGAAAGAAGGACAAACACACAAACGCACAAACATACAAACCCACAAACACACTTTCGCATTTATAATATTAGTATGGAAGTAAGGATGCACTGTTTGGATTAATTTTAAGTTTTGGTTCTTTTATCTTTTCACTGTAGTATCTACTCTCGTGTCTGAAATCATGTCAATCGCTCAAAGGTTAACTCGAAGAGATCCCTTTAAGGGTTCATCATTGTAAATTCTATTATCTGTTAATTTCATGTGTTTTTATGTACAGTAAAGAGTTATGCGTAAGTTATATAAGTAAATTTTCAATCACTTTTTCTCGCTTTATAAGAGCGTTTAAAACAATATAAAAACGCAGCGTTTTTCCAGCGCGTGCGTCCTAGCGCCGCTTAAACGCCGTTCCTCCATTGCCTCTCCGATAATGAGCTTTACTCGATTCCGTCTATTGTGCAATACATTTTTACTGGAGATTTGATTGAAATCCATCAGCAATTGTTTGATTAAAGATGGGCGATGAACTTGGACTACGATTGTATTGAGAGTTCAGTTTGATTTTCGTTTAACTGTGAACGTAAAGACGTAGCTGCATAATAATAATAACTAATTAATTAATTTATAATAAGTATTATAAATCTGGCTAAGATCGCGGGATCGATGCGAAAAGCACAAGACCGGTCTGAGTGGAGAGCCTTGGGGGAGGCCTATGTCCAGCAGTGGACGTCTTTCGGCTGACATGATGATGATGTTGATGAAGTATTATAAATGCAAGTGTGAGTTTGTTTGTTATGCTTTGACGGTTAGTTTTTTTAACCGTTTTTGGATACCCTGGGAAGGATAAACGATTTTTTTGCAAATGAAGTCGCGAGCAACCACTGTGCTGAATAATAAAGGGGTTGATTACGTTTGTTTTTGTGTAATTTTTTTTACATCCCACTTAATGAGTGAGGTGTATCTCAATTTTTCTGTAAAAGCCTATTCAAATACAGACGATTTTTTGGAGATTTCTTTCAACAGATTTTAAGCGCACGCTTCAAGTCAATACAGCTAAAAATCTTCGAGCATATGAATCAAACCATCATATTATTTTCACGAATCCAAGTAAAAAAATTGTAACTACGAGTACTGTGTGTATTCTTTAAACATCAAAATCATTCTGCAAGTTATATGACATCAACATCACTTTTCCCTCCCATTTAAAATCCAACCTTATTAGGTCCTTAATGTATTACCATCATCATTCCCATATCAGCCGCAGAACGTCCACTGTTGGACATATTCCTCCCCCAAAAACCTCCAGTTGTTTCAACTGGAAACGGTCTGCATCCACCCTCCATCCGTGAACCCGCGGCTTTAACCATGTCATCCGTCCATCTCGTCGGTGAACGTCCTACGCTGCGCTTGCATTCATCATCATCGTCATGTCAGCCGAAAGAAGTCCACTGCTGGACATAGGCCTCCCCCAAGGCTCTCCATTCAGACCGGTCTTGTGCTTTTCGCATCCACTGCGATCCCGCGATCTTAACCAGGCCATCGCTCCATTCGAAAACCTTTCGGCCCCAACGGCCATCGGCTCTCCGTGCTATAACCTGCCTGTTGCCATAACAACGAGCTAATTCGCTTGGCAATGTCGGTGATTCTCGTTCGTATTTCATGTAAACATTTTTAAATAAACATGATGTGCAATGCAACGCCGCGGCAACGTTGATGTGCATCTAATATAGGTGACGCGATGCGACGCGACGCAATATCGCGCTGTCTCGTCGTGCGCGGCGTCTGTCACCTTGACAGACGTCCTGACTGCAGGGTTGTCAAGCGCTTTGTTAAAAAAGTAAATAATAGTATCTTGGGACAAATTACAGCGATTGAACTAACCCCAAACTAAGCAAAGCTTGTACCATGGGTGCTAGACAACATAATAGATAAATATATACTTAAATACATACAAACATTAAAGGCTCGAGTAGTTGCTCACTAATCCTGCCGTGAAGCAGCAGTGATGCACCAAAAGAGATACCTAGGTTAACTCTGAATGGATGCCTCACGATGGCTATCGTTGCCGCGGCAGGCCAAAGCTGTGAAGGCAAGATGACCTAGACGCGTTCTCCAGCAATTGGTCAGACATAAATAAGATCATAATCATCATCATCATCATCATGTCAGCCGAAAGACGTCCACTGCTGGACATAGGCCTCCCCCAAGGCTCTCCACTCAGACCGGTCTTGTGCTTTTCGCATCCACCGCGATCCCGCGATCTTAGCCAGGTCGTCGCTCTATCTTGTTGGAGGCCTACCGACAGCTCGTCTCCCGGTCCGCGGACGCCATTCGAGAACCTTCTGACCCCATCGGCCATCAGTCCTGCGTGCAATGTGCCCCGCCCACTGCCACTTCAGTTTCGCAATTCTTCGGGCTATGTCAGTAACCTTAGTTCTACTGCGGATATCATCATTTCTGATTCTATCCCGCAGAGAAACCCCGAGCATAGCCCTCTCCATAGCCCTTTGAGTGACTTTGAGCTTCCTTATGAGGCCCATCGTTAGCGCCCACGTCTCGGATCCGTATGTCATCACTGGCAACACACACTGGTCAAAGACTTTTGACTTCAAATACTGCGGTAATTTAGATGAAAAAACACTGCGAAGCTTCCCGAACGCTGCCCAGCCGAGTCGGATTCGACGTGTGATCTCTTTCTCGAAGTTGGACCTACCTAACTGGACCGTCTGTCCTAGGTATACATAGTCGTCAACAACTTCGATTATGGGAGTTGGCACTACATGAACATTAGACATGACTTTCGTCTTGTCCATGTTCATTCTCAGGCCAACTCGGTCGGAATAAATAAGATCAGTCCTAATATAAAATAAAAGTCCCGTGAAAATTTCCAAGAAATGGTTTACCCTTGAAATGTCGACATATTTTAATCGAATATATCATTTAAAAGTCAACGTTTCATATTTTTTCGCCGAATATTCGTTACTTGGAATGATTAGAATGAGAATTTTTAAATTACCCATTTTTAATTTTTAATAAAAGTTTTAAGTTGGCAACCCTAGTGCACTCTTCTAAATTGGAGTTTTCCTGACTCCATCTTACATTTGCTCATTCTTAGAGTATTCCAAATGCAACTTCAACTCCAGTAGTACCAGTGTTAATTTGTAAACCCTACTAGAGATCTGTAGACTTAGCAAAAAATAGAATTGTCTTTTAAATTAATTTAGATAATTTTATTTATAAACAAACAAACAATACAATACATAATAATATAATATTATATATAGATAATTGTAAATATACGTTAATTAACTTTAAATAACAAAGTTCTAGCCCACTAGACGAATTGTTTTCTTCTTTTTACTTTAAGTATTCTTAAGATAATCGGGTTTTGATTATTTAAATTTATTGTGTTTACTACCAGTCTTGAGCAAAAGACGGTGGAGTAATTAAAAAAAAACCCTTTTTATCCAAGCTGGACTCACACTCGTCTACTATTGTCTTCATTTAATCACTCAATCACTTATCTACATCAAACAACCCTACGAATATATCGAGCTCTAATAAATTCCTAGAAATTCCACAAAAAAACCGGAATGGTAATTGCTTTTAATTTTGTTTTTTAAATCTATTAGCATTGGACATGACCTTTCTTGCGCTTGTATGCGCGGGCGCCGGTGGTCCGACGCATTTGCATTTCTGTACACGCGAACTACGTGCGAGTGCGAGCTTTGAAATGTATTTATCGCGAGATAATTATGTCGATAAGTCACCGACATAGCTGGAAAAATATTAGTATTGTTTAATTTATTAAAATTTCAGAGATGAAATGAATTACTCGTCTACTTTTGGAAAAGTTGAAAGTTGAAATGTAATAATCTTCTGCACCGCTTATTTCGGAAGTTTTCGGAAGAAGAGGGCTCGTGAGAAAAATATGCAAGTTGAAGTGGCAATGGGCGGCAATCGCTCGAAGAACAGATAACCGTTGGGGGAGAGAAGTCCTCGAGTGGCGACCACGAATCGGAAGACGAAGCGTTGGCACGCATCACACCAGAAGGGCTACTCCAGGTGGACTGACGATTTCGGGAGAGTTGCGAGTAACCGGTGTGGATGCAAGTGGCGAGTTGTCGTTCAAACTTATAACACCCCTCTTTTTGCGTCGGAGGTTAAAAAGATGCCACTTCATTAGGTACCCAAAGTAACTTTGGCCCCGAGACCTAATAACAATAACCTACCCCTGATCTAGACCAACACTTATTGAATTGAGACCGGTTTGAACACACCTATTATATAAAATATGATTTTCAGCTGATATACTGGGTGTGGCCTGTATTATGAGCAAATAATTAAAACATAGATCTCCTCAAACTGAAAAACGTAAGCTCAGTGACTTTTAAAAATATTTATTTCTTAATTTTTTATTACACTTAAGTTTATTCGAAGAAGCAATGTAAAGCAAAATGTTTAATGTTTGTAGCGTGACAGGCACGTCAGTTTTTTTCTAGGACAGCGTACATTGATAGCAGTATTTAATTTGTATGAAAAAAGGAAAATTCAAAGACTCCATTATTTTCAAAAGTCGCTGAACTAATGTTACTCAATTTTGATCATGAAACTACCGTGAGACTCACTCATATTAAATGATATTGATCGGATTACTCACGTCTTGTCGTACGTGTCGCGCGATCAGAGCGGTGGCGCGTAGTGCGCGTGTTGCGGCAGCCGCCGAGTCGCGTGCTCCAGTGATGAAGGGTTTCGAAATAACCCGAAACATGTCGAGCTAAACTCGATTTAAGACGTGAGTAATCCGATCAATATCATTTAATATAATGTTACTCAGTTTGACAAGGTCGATCTCTGTTTTAATTTTTTGCTTGTATTACAGGCCACACCCGGTATGATAGGATCATTAAGCTTTGGATGTTATGTTGATGATGGACGATCATTCCAGGTTTCTAGATAACAAGTTGAAGGAGATTTATAGTCTGTACGATAATAATTAAGGACCTACTAGTATGAAGCAGAAAAGTACACTTTCTTTGAAAATACAAACTGAAATATAGATGCACAGAAAAACCAGAAAAATAAGACCAACACTGGGAATCGAACCCAGGTCCTCGGCATTCCGTTCCGCGTGGTATACCGCTACACCACTGCTGGTCAACGGTAAAACCAACCCAGTTTTACCATTGACCAGCAGTGGGGTTCGATTCCCAGTGTTGGTCTTATTTTTCTGGTTTTTCTGTGCATCTATATTTCAGTTTGTATTTTCAATTTAGGTTCCTCGGGATGACCGTAAAAATAAAAATTTGGAATTGAAATAGAAAATACAAAAAAAATCCAAAAAACTAATCTTACACTTTCTTTCTTAATCTATCAAGGCTGGGGTAACTATTAAAAGAGGTTTTATCGATGATGCAGATACTTTATGAAGATGCAGATATTCGCTCTTGAGTCTTGGGTGTTTAATATCTATGTAATTGTATTTAAGTATACGTTCATCGTCCACTAACCGGGAGACGAGCTGTCGGTAGGCCTCCAACAAGATGGAGCGACGACATGGCTAAGATCGCGAGATCGCGGTGGATGCGAAAAGCACAAGACCGGTCTGAGTGGAGGGAGAGCCTTGGGGGAGGCCTATGTCCAGCAGTGGACGTCTTTCGGCTGACATGATGATGATGATACGTTCATCATTTATTATAATCAGTAATCAGGTTCTCTAAGCACTGGAATATCCGGTTGTGAAGGATTTTCTAGAAATTATACATCAGTTAGACATGAGTTCTATCGAATGGGGTTTTTCCATTTGTCTTTTTACCCTGTTAGTAGTACCTACCTGGGCGATGGATCAAGCTTTGCTAGCATTTTTTTTTTATAAAATTTAGCAACATACTTACATTTTTTAGGAGAAAAGATCTGACACAATCAATCGTTTGCTCTCAAAAATCCGACATAGCATATTTTATCGAATTTGGTAGAGTCAAAAGGCTCCCCATAATTTCATTTTTTTTTTCATAAAAATTTATAGCTGCCGGCGCGTTTGTATTTACATACATATCTACATAATGAAAATAAATATACAAGAATTGTTCGTTTTAAATACATCTTCTTGCAGTACAATTCATCTAAGAGCATAGTTAGAGACGTTCTCAATTTAATGATTTTTCGAATTTCACTAAAAAAACGAGACAACTAGGCACGGCCTATAATTTAGTCCACAAAATTATCTAATCTCTTTTTTTGCGCGCAATCGCACCTCACTCTTTAAGCATTAACTTGCGAGTCGGGTTGCGCCCGCGCATTTGCATAGCTTCATTAGGGACCTCCGATATCGGACAGTTTTTTTTTCTTAATCACCCTGCGTGAGGTCCGACGCCTTAATTATAATTGCATCGATAGTGCCTTAGTTAATGTGAATAATGGAGTAGACTTAATCAGTGTACGGATACTATATTTTTGCACTTTTTACAAATACTGTAAAACTTTTAGGTGCTGTTTCACCATCGATTGATTAGTGTTAACCGACGGTTAAATGTGATGCCGTCTCTATTTGTTTTGTTCGATTAGACGGAGACGGCATTACATTGTTATGTATGTGCTAATATTAATAAAAAAAAAACATTTAACTGTCAGTTAACACTAATTAATGGATGGTGAAATCGCCCCTTGATTTTCTTTTTTAAAATGCTTGAAGTCGCTAAGCAAAAGGGTATAATTTGATAAGGAAACCTATGTTAAAATGTTTACGAACAGGTAAAAAAATGTTAATTTTTGAGTTTTGAAAATTGATTGATTGAAAAATTAACATGCATTTAATTCTTTCTATTGGTAAGTAAATAAATATTACATTGTAGGTAATGATGCTATTTAAAATACTTCTTTTCCCACTTTTTACTGTATTATTTGACACTTTAAGTTATATAAGTATTAAGAAGTGTTCTATCAGACAATATTTTTAATTTTCATTAAATTTTTATCGAATAATCGAGAAAAACTAACAAAAATGCAACGTTGCCAGGTCTGCAGGTATAAACATTCTTAAATTCTTTAAACGTCGTATTTTTCGTCTCATTCGTTTCCTATCTGACCATCATATGGCTGAGACAGCCGAATTTTCATGCCAATTTGATTTTCCGCTCCCTGTGATAGCGACCCAGTCCATCTGTCATATCAGCGATACTATCTATTCAAGATAGCGACTTGAGTATTTTCTATATTGTTGGACTGATGCTCTTAGCGTTAGTTTAGGTATAGGTGAAAAACTTAAGCATAAGACCTGTTTTAGTAAGTAATTTTATAATTCGATTTAATGAATTAAATTGGCATTGTTTACTTAATGATCGTGTGTATGTTTGCAAAATAACGTTTCACCTTTGTTTGACTTTTATCGTAAACTAGCTTTTGCCCGCGGCTTCGCCCGCGTGATATTCGGTTATCGCGCGCTGTTCTCTCGGAAACTGCATTTTTCCGGGATAAAAAGTAGCCTATGTCAATCTCAGGCTTATAAAAAATCAAAAATCATGTCGATACATCGCTCTGTCATGGCGTGAAAGACTGACAAACACACAAACATACAAACACACTTTCGCATTTATGATATTGGATGCGATTCTACGCGCACGTCGGCTAAATTGTCTAAATCTAAATTTTCTAAATTTTAATTGACATTTAGACGGCTGATTTAACAAGTGCTATTCCAGAAAGTCACGCTGACCGGCTAGATAGATCGGCTAAAATAAGAAACGTCAGATTAAATTAGCGTTGTCATTTGATTATGACAGGTGCTCATAGAATAGCAAAGTGATTTAGCGACGTCTAAATAAAATTAGGAATTTTAGCGGCCGCTGTAGAATCGGGTCCAATGCCAATTTAATTTATTGAATCCATACTAATGGACCCGATTCTACAGCGGCCGCTAAAATTCCTAATTTTATTTAGACGTCGCTAAATCACTTTGCTATTCTATGAGCACCTGTCATAATCAAATGACAACGCTAATTTAATCTGACGTTTCTTATTTTAGCCGATCTATCTAGCCGGTCAGCGTGACTTTCTGGAATAGCACTTGTTAAATCAGCCGTCTAAATGTCAATTAAAATTTAGAAAATTTAGATTTAGACAATTTAGCCGACGTGCGCGTAGAATCGCATCCATTGATTACTTAATGACCGTGTGTATATTTGCAAAATAAAGTTTCACCTTTGTTTGACTGACTTTTATCGTAAATAAACGTTTTGTGAAAAAAACTATGAGTAATAAAAATTATGACAAACATTATGTCTATCCAAAATTATACGATTACAGACGCACCCTGTACTCCTCCCTTTATTACCAACAATAATCCCAGACACATACAAACACACAGAAATTGCATTCATCACAAAATCAATACGGAACAAAAAAGTGAAAGAACAACGTGCGGCGGCGGAGTTTCGTTTTTCCCATCGCTATCTTCGTATCCGGACGTGGAGGCTGCGAGGAGCCTTGGCTCTAGGGATGGGAAAAACTCGACATTTTACCCTGATGGATAGGAGCCAAGCGAATAGCTCTTTGAAGTGGCAATGGGCAGGCCATATAGCACGGGGAACAGTTTATTTACTTATCAAGGATATCCTTACCTTTACAATTTCCCAACACATTACGCATGCTATGGACTACAATTTAGCTATATTTAAATACAATATTATATACCTAATATATACATACTGTGCTTATAAAATTAACACACTTTAAGTGTACAAAAGATTTACATGGATTTACAAAATAGCAAAAAAATAATTTTAATTCGAATAAATTCGCTAACACTCATATAAGTCAAAGTCAAAATATCTTTTTTAATTTAGGCTATAACAAGCACTTATGAACGTAAAAAAAAATCTACCACCGGTTCGGAAAAAACCTCTGTTGAGAAGAATCTGGCAAGAAACTTAACGAGGTATTTTTTTTGTCGGTATATGTACAGATAATTTCGAGTCCCAGAGAAGGTCATAGGGTTTTTATCCCATAAAATTGCATCCCGCGGGATATCGATAAATAAATTCTACGCGGACGGAGTTGCGGATAACGGCTAGTGGAATATAATGTCCATTTCTGGGTGTTGAGCAAATTAACGCATTGAACAGTTAGCCGTTGGCGCCAAATTTTTTTTGAATGGAGACCACGTATCGGAAGCACAGCGTAAAATACCCACCAACACATGGACGCAATTATTTTCACCACTTCTTTCTGTCACACGGTATAATATGATGTTAGAAAGAGATGGTGAATGCGATTGCAAGTGTCAGTGCGTTACACGACTGCTGATGCTGCAGACTGACGGTGGATGCAGGCCGCTTCTAACCAAAGCAATTGGGGGTCTGTGAGGAAGGCCTACGTCCAATAGTGGACGTCCTACTGATGATAATTGTATTATTGTAAGTGAGGAGTCAAATGGTTCGTACAATATGTACAGTCGAACCATTTGAGCAAGCAAAGCCATGTGATTTCACTACTTTTTTCGAGCTCAGCCGAGTATGAAAAGAGTTACGACAATGGACTTTGAGTTCAAAATTCAAATGTAAGAATTATGACAGTGGACCTTATGTACAATCCATATCAAATTCAAATTCAAATGTAATTAACCCGCGCAATCGAATCGGGTGGGTTCGAAAGAGCTATGAGTTTTCTACGAAACGGTTCCACGATTCTGTTGGTTCAACGTCAAAGTCAAAGTCAAAATATTTTTATTGAATTTAGGCTATAACAAGCACTATCGATAGTACATCAAAAAATATCGACAAAGATAATTCACCACGTCCACCCATCCCTAGTTGGTATTGCATTTTTTGAATACATTGCGCGTTTGTATCTGAAGATGTCTTGACAGCTCGCGTTCGTTCCGAATGTTGTCGTGAACGGAAGGGTTCAATGAAACCGTCGCCGGTTCGGTTTGATTAAGGACGTTATGGAGCTTATTTTGACGAGGTTGGTTAGAGAACCTGACTACAAAGCTTGAAAAACCGGCTTCGATTCCTGATCTAGACAGATATTAAGCATTGAATCATATTCTATCATCATCGCAGCCTATATACGTCCCACTGTTGGGCACAAGTCTCCTATAGGTATTGTACACAACTCTCGGTGCGCTATTCCGACTCGAACTTGGCCGTTTTTTTTTAAACAAATGAAATGAGATTTACACGTTCGATAGATGGTGATTGTTTTATTTTACTTTTGTGTAACAGCAATTGAAATTCACAGAATCTCAATTAACATTAAACGAAATAAACTGCATAAAAATAATGTCATCCCAAATGACTGGACATAAAATTATAATATTCTCACGTTGCGGCCATTTCGCTAAAAATAAACTTGGGGGTCAGTACTATTACGACCTTACGGTGTTTTTAATAACCGTACATTACACTATTTAACGTTCCATAAGTGCGAGACAAATGCAGATGAATTAAGTATAACGAGCACAAAAAACTTAAAGTTAACTTGAATGCTAGCGAAAAACTATAAAACGGACATTTCAGGCAAATAATAAGGGCCTGAGTTTTCAACCGACTCCAAAAATGGAGGTTCTTAATTCTGTTTCTTTTTTTTGCGTGTTTGTTTCACGATAACTCCGCCAATTGTTGGCCGAATTTCAAAATTATTTTTTTGTTTTAAAGGACTTACTTCCGAGACAGTCTAATTGACACCAAGGTAGGATCTGATGATCTTAGAGAAATCGAGGGCAACCCTCGAATTTTCAAAGCATATTTATAGCGAGACCACAAGTACCGGTACTCTATTATAAAATAATGTAACTATGCCGTGTTTAAGTTTCATGGAATCGTTGTGAGATGCAATTTGGCTAAAACTCACTAAAATCATGAAAAAAAAAACTTTTAAACAAAAAAATTGAACTGACTTCAAAAACTTTGAATATAATTTTCTACTAGTTTGAAGTAGGTGCCTTAGCACGAGCCAGCAGGGAATGATTGAAGCCCAATATTTATAGTGTGTAGGTGAGAAATATAATTTTAAACGTTCAAAAATCCTTCTTTGTTTTTCTTCTTTAAATAACGAGGAGATTCACAATTCGAATGTGTTTTTTTTATTTCTCGATATTAGTCCGTGAAAGGATTTCAACGATTGTTTTCGTTTGATGCTCCATACAGTTTTTTCCCTAATCGGTTCAGTAAGTAGGTACAATTTTATTAACATTTTAAGCCGATTAAGATTATTGTTTCAAGTAAAAAAATATTTTGGTACATCTTTAACGGGTATCTCACTCGTTAACTAAACATTGAAAAAGTATAAAAATTGCCAACTCATTCTAAAGCTTCTGAACCCTAAAAAAGGTGTAAAATGTTTATGGCTGTCTTGAGACTTTTAAATGACAATGCTTAAGATCACCCGTTTTTATGCTTATTTCCACTATAATTGTATTTTAGAGGTTAATAACTACACATCATAATCTAAATGATAACAGAAAATTTAAATAAAAATCTTTTATTTCCTGATGTTTTTGGTTATTTTTGAAGCACTCTAATATGGTCATTGTGTTGTTTTCAGCATTGCTATAAATATTTATATAGGTATTTTTTAATTCTGTGTTTACGACGGGACGTGTTAATTCTTGTTATAAGTGTTAGTTATTAGCTGTTTGCTAATAATGGTACCATTAAATAGATGTAAAAATATTGAATTATGGACCTATATCCTGTCTTTAATACCAAACGGTGTTAATTACATATTTTTCATGCGTGAGCTATATAATACGGACTGTAGACTTCTTGTTTTATTTTCAGATCGATAGTTCAATATATTTATATCTTGGTACCCTAGTGGTTTGATCTATGGCCTCACAAATAAGAATTTGTGGGTTCGATTTCGAGCTCGCATTTCTTGAATTTTTATAACTTAAACATTGCGAAATTTCATTTGAAATTTACCACGATCTTTACGATGACGGAAAATATCGTAATTAAACCCGGACACACTTGCCAAGAAATCCAATGATGTGTATGAAGTTCCTAATCCGCACTGTGACCGCATTAGAACTACAGCTTAATCTCATTATGAGAGGAAGCCTGGACGATGGATGGGTGATAAAAAATTTACATTACATAGATAACGTTCAAAATTCTTCTTCTTCTCTTTTAAAACATGGCTTTCTGACCTAATTGATAGGACAATTTCGCCAGTGTCAAAGTACTCTCTCTGAGAGGGACGTTGTACAGTGATTGTAGTTTTTGCAACTTGATAGTAAAATTCCAGAAACCACGTGGAAACAACTTGCACATTAAAAAATGTCAGACACGAGAGCAATATAGAATTTTGTGATCACTGTTCACTGTTAAGGTTAATCGCCGCATAAAACACTATCAAAATTATACTTCAACTAGCTAAAGAAACAGAAATAGCAAACTTACTCGTATATATTGTCTACATCCGCCATGTTCGAATGCCACAAATCGAATCCAAGGTTCAAAATTAAATAAGTTAAGTACAAAAGTGTGAAAAAAGAACCATACCTCTACACCGCTGTTCATAATTGCCTGTGTTCGAAATATTAAATGTCACATTTATACTTAGCACCTTGCAATTATTTATTCACTATCAGATTCGAACTTTAATGAAAAATTTCTAAGAGTCCAGTCGAGAAGGACCCGGCCAATAAAATTTTTATTATCACATAATTTAGTATGTTTGTATGTCTGTCGCAATCAGGTGAATGTCGGTACCGACATTAGCTGCTAAGTTATGATTGAGTCTGCGTTTCGCGTATATTAAAATGCCGTAAAATCACCACAGGTAAATGAGCAAGTTTATTTTATTGCGGCAGGTCTAGGGTTTCAGTGACTGTTAGTGTTTTAGCTGTGATCGATAGCTTTTTTTTAATTCAAATTTATTATTTCGATACATACAAACTTGATTTAATTAAAAATAGTCCTATACTCAACAAAATTAACTAACTAATTTGGCTCAGCGACTCAAAGAGGGTCTTGGCCTCTGAAACGAGAGCATGCCATCTGTCCCGATCGTGCGCAGCCTCTTGCCAGTCGTCGACTTGAAGACGTCGCAGATCCGCCTGGACATTGTCCTCCCAGCGGTACCTGGGTCGCTCAATCGGGCGAAAGAAACAAAATTAAGTACATAATATTTTTTTTGGGTTCATAATTACTACGAGTATTTCAAATATCAAATCATTTATTCAGTAAATAGGCCGCAATGAGCTCGTTAACACGTCATTTTTTAAACTACCAGATTGACCGAAAGATCGTCATTGGGTTACCTATGTTTTACCAAAAAATGTTTGACAAATTATCACTTCCCAAAAAATTTTTCGTAGAATTTCATTTGCCAAATAATCGTTTGCCAAATTGACACTTGACAAATAATTATTACGCGAACCTAATGTTTGGCATGTTCATGTTTAAGCAATATCTGGTTTGCCAAATATTACTTTGACCAAATTTCATTTAGTCAAATATGCTATCGTGGATGCTATAAAAAAAAACCTAACATCGAAGGCTAAGGCGGGAGCTACGCTTCGCTTCGCTCCCGCCTTAGCCTTCTAAACCTAACCTACCCGAGTCGCTTCTGCTCCGAACCGTCTTGCTCGCTCGCTTCGCTCGCTCGCTCGCACAAATTTTATTTTATTGTCTAATGTTTTTTTGCCTTATTAAAGCATTTGCTAAATGACCAAATGCCATAATGTAATTTTTCGTAATAATATTTTGTCGAGTGAAAATTTGACGTAATGAAAATATTCGTATTAAAATTGTGCCAAAGTTTGCATTGCCAAACAAAAAGTTGCTAAAAATTGTTTGGGAAATGAAATTTGACCAAAATAAATTTGGTAAAACAACAGGCTCCCATCGTCATTGCCAAGAAGAATGCGCCGCAAGAAAATTGACAGAAAGTTTTTTTTTGCAAAGTAAATAATTGCAAATAAAATAGGTGCTTAAAAACTACAGTAAGTATAGAATTAAAGAAAAAATTATATGAAAAGAACAATAATAATACAGGGATGTATGGGGTCCCTTATTTAAGATAAGATAAGATAAGATGTCTACGTTCAGTGGAAGTGTAGAATGCTTCCACAGTCATAAATAAAAAAAATAATCCGAAATTCACCCTTATGTAGTTAGCGTTCCATTGGCCCCCTCGAAGCGGTTTTCTTCATCATTCATAATGCGAACTGCTAAGGAATTCGCTCCCGTCGTCTGTATTTCCGCACACATACACACGCATACACATACATACACACAAACTTTCGCATTTATAATAATATTAGTAGAATAATATGATTTGCAAGATTTGAAGACTTTCACAAACGCACACAGCAAGTTAATAAAAGCTTGAACACCATTTAGAGTCCTTTGAACTCCACGCTTTGACGAACAGACACAAACCATCTTATTAGTAGCTATCATATGAATCAACAGCCGCTGTCAACCGTCAAGCATGAATCTCAATTGTAACGCATTGGCGTGGTGACAGTACACAACACACAGACATACATAGGTTTAAAATTAGACTAGTACTGTCATGCACTGCTGTTACGTTCGTTTTATAGATATGACGTTGCGTGAAGACGAGAATTATCATGAATAATTATTTACATAGACGACATGATTGCCTACGCGGAAGCTAATTGCAAAACTTAAGAACCTGTTTAAGTATAAAAAATTTAAATGTTATTTCTTGAATTCCATGCCTAAAGGTTGCTTATAGTACCCGGATTACGAGTTTTCCTTAATTTTGGTCAATTTACAGGGGTGTGGCAGATGGATGGACATACGTATACAGGGGATATAAAATATGAGGTCATATGCAACGTGGGTGAGCATAAAAAATCACACAATACAGAAAACAGAAACATAGGTACAGTAAAATTACGAGAAAAATAATTTTATCTTAATACACGTTCCATTTATACTTCAATTAAATAAAAAAATCATCAAACAGCTTTGAGGATCAAAAACCGAGCCAGGTGCAAAATCAAATGAGAAACCCGATATCCAACGCATTCAACTGCTACACTTGCGCACGCGTCGTCTGCGAATCTACACCCACGAAGGGAACTGTATCTTATACGCGACAAATCATAGTTCAAATACGATCATATATCCCGAAGAAAATCAAGTCTTATTAGGCGAGAAACGAGACATCAGCATCCATCATCATTTTGTCTCATTCCGCAACGCTAAGCTTTATAAGACATCAGAAACTCACTTCTATACGGCAGTTTGAAGTATCAAAGTCCCTTAAAGGCTGTAAAGTAGTAGATTATAGAGCTATAGTGGTGTTTTGATCCGGCCAAACCAGTTGCACTGCGAAAGTAGCTTAGATGCAACTGTTTTATTTCTCGGTGTATTTTATAGCTAATTATGCAGCTTCTGACCCCTCTACCAAATAAATACGAAAGATAAGTGACGTACTTGAATTATTTTATGTTGAAGTTTATTCATACGGATATGTGGTTAGCTAAAATCCTGTCCACATTTGTATTACTTATGTCCATGTTGTTTCTCATTTTACAAGTTTCTATTTGACTTGGTCTTCATCATCATCATCATGTCAGCCGAAAGACGTCCACTGCTGGACTGCTGGACATAGGCCTCCCCCAAGGCTCTCCACTCAGACCGGTCTTGTGCTTTTCGCATCCACCGCGATCCCGCGATCTTAACCAGGTCGTCGCTCCATCTTGTTGGAGGCCTACCGACAGCTCGACTCCCGGTCCGCGGACGCCACGGAGAAGTTTGTACCGTTTGACTTACTTATATTAGTTCTGTAGTATAATATATTGAAAACAAAAGCGAAATAAGTAACTGTACGCCAACCGGCAAATCATAGCTGTACTATTTTTAAATCAAATGTCATCTATATCATGTAATTTACCTGTGATAACGAAATAAACTCAGCTTATGTCCAGCAGTGGACGTCTTTCGGCTGACATGATGATGATGACGACTGGGTCATAAGGAACTAAGGCCCAAGATCTCTAATTCTCAGAAGAGGCCTGTGCACAGCGGGACCTATACAGGCTGGGATGATGAAACTTTCGCATTAATAATACAACGATGAAGCTTTATTGATGCAGTAAATTCAACCATTAATCCAACTATTGGTCGGGCTAGTTTAAAACGCTCGTGTCAAGTGCCCATTGACAGTTGACAGTGCAGGTGACTGGTGACACTCCAGCTGACATTCCGGTGGAAATCCGGATGTTTTGCTAGTGAGCGGTGACGATTGTAGAGTTATGTTGGATTCGATTTGTGGCATTCGAACATGGCGGATGTAGACAATATCTAATTTTGCTATTTCTGTTTCTTTGGCTAGTTGAAGTATAATTTTGATAGTGTTTTATGCGGCGATTAACCTTAACAGTGATCACAAAATTCTATATTGCTCTCGTGTCTGACATTTTTTAATGCGCAAGTTGTCTCCGCGTGGTTTCTAGAATTTTACTATCAAGTTTACAAAAACTACAATCACCGTACAACGTTGCCTCTCGAAAGAGAATACTTAGACACTGGCGAAATTGTTCTATTAATGAGGACAGAAGCCATATTTTAAAAGAGAAGAAGAAAATAAAGAGTTATGTTGAAAGGGTGTTTAAACTGTTATGGTTAGTTATGGTTGTTTTTTTAGATTTATTCTGTACGCGAACGGTGGCATACGAAACCTTATTAACGTCGGTACACTGTCCGTCCGTCTATCCATCAGAAGCTCTTTCTCACGAACCGTGATAGATAAAATTTATATATAATGTATGTACGCACATTAGCATAGCATACTTGTGTACCTATATAGATATCATTTATACGAGTATTATATTGAGGATCTTTTAAAAAAAAAAAAATACCTCGTTGAGTTTTTTGCCGGATTCTTCTCAACAGAGGTTTTTTCCGAACCGGTGGTAGATTTTTTTGACGTTCATAAGTGCTCGTTATAGCCTAATTTGAATAAAGAGATTTTGACTTTGACTTTGAGAAATGGGACTATAGCCGCTGTAAGAACAAAGATTAATTAATTAAGAATAAAAATGTTTAGGCAGATTCCAAAATTTCCAAATAATATACCTAATACATAAATAAAAAAGCCGTGGTGGCCTAGTGGTTTGACCTATCGCCTCTCAGGCAGAAGGTCGTGGGTTAGACCCCGGATGGCACCGGAAATACATTTGAAATTTACCACGAGCTTTGCGGCGAAGGAAAACATCGTGAGGAAACCTGCACAAGTCGGCGAAGCAATTCAATGGTGCGTGTGAAGTTCCCAATCCGCACTGGGCCCGCGTGAACTACGGCCCAAGCCCTCTCATTCCGATAAAAGGTCTGTGCCCAGCAGCGGGACGTAAATAGGCTGGGATGATGATGATGATGATAATGAATTGTAAGAAGGATAAAATCATTGATCCACTTCGTCAATTTCGTTTGGTCAACAGAAAAACCGAGCCAATATTCGGAATACCATTAATTTATTATCTCTCATTGACGGATGCGTCAGATAGCCTGGCATATTTTTAATGGCACTGCCAACGAGTGCTGCATTACGGACAATCATTCAATATTAATAAGAGATGTCATGAGATTTCTTAATTAAAATTTCGATTTTCATTGTATTTGCGTTTCATTTCGTACGCGGGGTTTTATCTTCATTGGCTTTAAAGTATCGGTGTGTAATTTGTGTTTTAATGTTTAATTATGTCAATGGTGACTTAAACAAAGATGTAGGTAGAGCTATTGGTTTAAACTAAAACCGAAGAAGCCCTTTAATTCTGAGAGTAGGCTTGTGCCCAGAAGTGGGGCGTAAATAGGCTGGAATGATGATGATAATGAAAACCCGAAGACAGGTTAATTTAAATGAGAATCGTGAAAGCTTAAGACATTATTAAATAATGTACTATTTCTATTTTTTGTAAAGCGGTTATAGGTAGACAAGACAAACATATTTTTGAACATTATCTACCTATTCTGTAAATACATCATCATCATATCAGCCATAGCTCGTCCACTGTTGGACATAGGCCTCCCCCATAGACTTCCAGTTGATTCGGTTGGACCCGCGGCTTTAACCAGTCTGTCAATCTCGTCACTTTATATAAAAAATTACATAGTTTTATTTCGTGAGAATTTTGGATAATAAAAACTAAATACGGTGTCACATCAGCCGTAAGACATTGAACTATTTTAAATAGACCTTCCTCATAGACATCCATTTGCTTCGGTTGGAAGCGGCCTGCATTTACCGTGAACTCGCGGCCTTAAACAGATCATCCCTTCATTTTATTGGCGGATCTCGTAATAAAAATATGGATATTGTTGAGGGCATCACCATCATAACCATCTCATCATGATAGTCAAAGTACATGCCTGTCAAGCTTCTAGATTCTATTAGCTCCAATGTTTTAGGCGGTGCGTTCTCTGTCAGTTATTTATGTTATTGTTTTAAAAGCCCGGATTCCCTTTATATCGTCTTTTAACTATTCATTATCAATCGCACGCAATCCAAAACCGACATATCGCTATCAGACAGGTAATGAAGCGATAATTGAGCGTCCTCACTCAGCGTGTGTCAAATTAACAAATTCAAAATGGCGGCCGTCACGAGCATTGAGGGATTTACTTTATTCGTGAGTGACGAAATGACGCTGTGGCGAAGCGGGATATATTTGGATTTGAATGTTTTTGTTAGTGTGTGTTTTTTTTTTAGTGATTTGATCGGGTTCCGTACTTAAAAGTGGCCAATGGGATCCTATTGATAAAGCTCTACTATCCGTCTGTTACAGGACAGTCGCTTAAAACCATGCTGGTGAATTTCGAGTATAATTCGCACATGAAATTTGCAAAAAATCAAATGTGCGAGCATGGATTTGAACCCACAATTTGCTTTAGAGCCATAGTTCCCTCCACTAGACCACCGCGTCTTTGTGAAAATATATATAACCGCATATTTGTATATCGACGCATTTAAATACGAAAAAATAAAAACAAAAAGAAAACAAACTACAATCTTCCTTATACACTTTAAACCAAACACTCCCAAACTTTTATACCTATAAGAAAACGTCACTATCGCCGGCTACCCCGACTTCTTTGCCCATTCATTACAACCGGCAAATTGCAATTCCCAGTAAAACTCTATTGCTTCGTTTTTGCGTCACAACACAAATCACTCAATATCGCTCATAATTTTACTTTGCCTGTCAACTTTGACAGATTTATGACGTTTCTTTTGCGAGTTAGTAAGGCGACACTATCTGACACACAGGGCTGGCACTTTAGAAATATTGTGATTTATTTGTTGGATTTTGTTGCTTTCGCGGGAAGAGTGATGCGGAGGGATAGGGACGTATTTTACGGTACGAACAGGGTTTGAATAGTAAAATATTCTTAAAAAATACAATGTTAGTAAATGAAATTTTACGTTTTATATAAAAAGTAACATCCGGAATACGGAAATTCGTCGAAGAACTACAGTAACCGAATAGCTGGAAAAATATTCAAGTTGAAGTAGAAACCGTTTGTACCGTTTGTGCCCAAATACATAAATAAATAAATATTTCATTGAAAAAATTGTACTACACCAAGAACATTCGGCATTTATTCTTACAGTTGATTTGTACTTAGTGAAGTACACGGGGACTTCGAAGTTAAAACATCAAGTACCTCTGCCCGGTCATATTAGTTTCTGCCGGACAAACAGAAGAGAAGCAAACAGCAATTCAGAAGATCGCTGTTTTGTTATTAGGGATGGATACATTTTCATGTACAATTATTACTTTATTTCACCTGTATTAAACCCTGGAATCAGCTCAAATCGACTTAGAACAGCAAAATTGGAACATATGTTGTATTTCAACATTAAAATACACGTGTCGCAGAAACGCAGCTGTTTTGCACGTACGTTTACGAAGGAACAAGACAAAAGGTTATTGTTGAATTAATTTACAGCATATGAAATGTCTTCAGCGTGAACATGTGAAGAGGTGAATTTTATGAACTATAACTTTACGGTTCACATTGGTAGAGCGGCATAACGACACTTATACCAATACGTGTGCGTGAAACAAAGCTTTTGACAGCCCTGAGTTGTACCTTTTTTGGTGTTTAGGCAAAGTTGTCTTATCTGTTGTGTCAAGGTCTCAAAAAGTTAGGCTAAGTCAGCCTGACTTTTACGTTACAGGCACCGTGCTCTATGCTACGCTACTTGAAACTACGCTCTTTGAAGAGTTTGCTAACGATAAACACATTAGGGAATTAAAACGAGTGCTGTTAAGCTTAATTAAATTAAAATTTATGCCTAGAACTGACTTTGTTCAGTTGGGGGTATAAATATGGTTCATCATCATCATCATCTCAAGCCTCTCTCAACCAATTTGGTGTAGGCTTCCTTCAGCTTTCTCCAGGTTGCTCTATTCTGAGCCGTCCGCATCCAGTTACTGCCTGCAACTCTCCCGATATCATCCCTCCAACGCATTTGGGGTCTTACAACCGGTCTCTTGCACCCCCACGGCCTCCATTCCAGTAAAGCCTTGCACCACATGTCTATTTTTCGGGCAACGTGACCAGCCCATTGCCACTTCAGCTTGGCTACCCGTTTTATAATATCGGAAACTTTGCTTTGTTTCCTCAACCAGTTGTTAGTCTTCCGATCTCGTAATGTTAAATATGGTTACTTAATGGTATTTTTGACAAATAAATTTTAAATTTAATAAAGATATATAATTTGATTTCACTGAATGCTAAATCAAATCAATCGCACAAGCGAATCCGGAGTTAAAAGCTAACTGTATAAAAATCATGAACAAACCGTAAACAAAATTTCACTAAGAAAGTGCACTCTCAAAAAAACCGCCATCTAACGTCTGGCGACTCTAGAAAAAACGCGCTGGGCAGGTGGCGTTCGGAAAGCCATCTCCGCTGTCAAAAACTTGTAAAATATCGCCGTCTCAGCCTGAGGCGTCTACAGATATCTAAGATTTATTCAGCCGTCCACAAAGGGGAACGTTTTAATTCTTTTCATATGCGACAGATTTATGGATGGACAGATGCGGGAAGGAGATAGCTACCCTTTTAGTTAGTGTTACAGCTGGTTTCGTGTTTTGGAACAAGTAGATGGAGAAAATGTTTAGAAATAAGTTACCCCCGAGATTTATAATGTCAAATCTGTAGGTTGTCAGATGGGTCAAAATTATTTTCAGTGTCTAAAGTAAAGATAAAAAAACACTTTCACAAAATTGTAGATGTCTTTTCACAGCAGTATATTAAGTCAAGTAAAAAGAAAAGTCACGACGTTTTTTGAAAAAAACCGTCTGATTAAATATCTACAGTATACAGTTGGCAAAGTTATAATTTGTCTAAAAGCAAAGTAAAATCTGGAATATTTTTTTATAGAAATACAATGACAAACTATTTTTGTTTAATTTGGGCCGATTGCCGCAAAACCCAAAAGGAGAGTGTTTTTTTTTCAAGTTGTACAGAATGTATTTATAACTTGCACTCAATCTTTTTTTTTCATAATAATAAATTAATTTATAGCAACGCGAGAAATTTAAATAGCAAGCCGCTACTTTACAGTCACCATATTACGCCGTGTACACGCGGCCCCCTGCACCAATTTAAACGCCATAAAAAAACGCTGACATATTTTTTTAATCTCGTAAAGTATTAACGCGTCTTGTCTTAACGATTATTGGGACTCACCGAGCTACATCAAAAACCTCGAACGCTTTCCGCCAAAGCCTTCTTAATCACCTATAAATCAGTCACGTTATGTCGGCGACAGACGGACGGAGCGAACGACCGTCTTTACATTAAGAATTCGGTCTAAGTTGGTAGCTATCACAATTAATATGTTAAATTAGTGTTAATGGCTAATTAGTGGGTTTTTAATGTGTGCAGATAACGGTGGTTAAAAGCTTGTGTGACGTTGGTAATAAGTCGCCATTTTGTGGAATTAAATGGATTTAACGTCAACGGTCTTAGGTGACACTTAATCGAATTCCGTACTAATTTTCACGCTAACTGTTCTACATATTTTAATCATCAGTTATGTCTATTTTAATTGAGACGTAAAATATTTCCATCCAGTCAATTTATTTTTAAAATGTACCTATTATAAAAACATTTCATTTAGTTTATAAATTATTATAATTCATTAATTTAACTTATCAAGGTCCAATTATATTTATTCACAATTTATATCTATAATATCAAATATATATATTTTTTTCATTTTTGTTCCATTTTCAAATAGGAATAAGCAATCAGTCAGTAGTCGCTTCATTCTAATAACACAACCGCCACGCGCACGTCCGCACCTCCCTCCCGTATGTTTCCACATTATAGTACCAATAAAGAATCGTCGCCGATAACGCGACCAAGGGCATCACCATAAACCCCGCGCTATACTGTTATTGGTTACTCGATTTATTCTTTTTTTTTTCTTCATACAACCTTCAGACAATTTATTAAGTGGTCCTAACTGAATTTTTATATTCTGATATGCCGAGTTGCCATGTTTGACGAGGTTTGGCTTTGTCGCCCGATACGGGTAAGACACGTTATGCTCGCAGGTGTTCGAGTGGGTAATTTACCCCACTAGGGTAAATAAAATGGGGTAATTATAAAACGTGCAATTCGTCTGGTGGATTTGTGAAAATGTTAAAATTAGCTGCAGTTTTTTGAGAAGATATTAAATCAAGTACTAATTGATGCAATTCTTGGTAAGTACTTGACAGTTTCAAGTGATATTCGGGTCATTCACACTACTGACAGCAATTTTTTGAAAGATTTTTTGATTACTAAAATAAGTTTTTAATACAAGCTTTTTTAATGAACTGAAAGAATTTATTTGCTCACCCGCGACCCACCACACTATACTGACGCGTTTCGAACATGTTTCGAACTCTACCAGAGCTCATCTTCAGAGCAACTCAACCGTAAACTATGCTATAAAGCTCCGTAAATTTCACATGTAGTTTTACACAATGCGTTTTGAAACATAGGTCTAAGCCCGAATTTGAGCCCACGATCCGTTTGAAAAACAAGTCACTCACTAGGCCGCTACGGTTGTTATAGTATAAATATTCACTTCATAATGCTAATTGCATAGAAAAGTGCATTCTTATGTTAGGACACCAATTGTATATATAATCAAATTCATGACGTCACTGCCAACTGTCAGCTTAATGTCATGAAAATGACAGCATTTTGATTTCGCATCGATGCAAAAACTTCTTTTCTTTCGGTTTGTAGCATTCGAACATGGCGGTTGAAGTCAATATCTAATTCTGCTATTTTTGTTTCTTTGGCTAGTTGAAGTACAATTTTGATAGTGTTTTATGTGGCGATTAACCTTAACAGTGAACAGTGATCACAAAATTCTATATTACTCTCGTGTCTGACATTTTGTAATGCGCAAGTTGTTTCCACGTGGTTTCTAGAATTTTACTATCAAGTTGCAAAAACTACAATTACCGTACAACGTCCCTCTCAAAGAGAGTACTTTGACACTGGCGAAATTGGACCCGTTTCTACAGCGGCCGCTAAAATTCCTAATTTTATTTAGACGTCGCTAAATCACTTTGCTATTCTATGAGCACCTGTCATAATCAAATGACAACGCCAATTTAATCTGACGTTTCTTATTTTAGCCGATCTATCTAGCCGGTCAGCGTGACTTTCTGGAATAGCACTTGTTAAATCAGCCGTCTAAATGTCAATTAAAATTTAGAAAATTTAGATTTAGACAATTTAGCCGACGTGCGCGTAGAATCGCATCCATTGTCCTATTAATTAGGACAGAAAGCCATATTTTAAAAGAGAAGAAGAAGATGCAAAAAATCTTCTTTATCTGTTGAATAAAAATGCAGTAAAAAGCTGAAATTCCCTTATTTCAACCTGGCGGCATCAACACAAGACCCCACAATTTATTCCAGTTTAATTATATTAATTTATTGTAAAAAACCTTTTACTACGAGAGTTATAAAAACTGGAATGCTTAAATGACACAGGTCAGCCATTATCGGGATGATTAACAGCTGACGTCGATGCGTGCGCGCATGTCTACTCCTGGCACTTCACTTGGCATATCGAAATATCATTTACGTGTACGAATGAGATGCACTATTTCATTTCTAGTATGAGCGATGGAGATGCCAATAGCGCAATGCGAATACACAACGCCAAGAAAAGTACACCATACAATGGTTGTACCTTGTTTTGTTTAGTTTAACAACTTTTTGCCTATTTTCAGTTTGCCTAGTTTTAGATAAACTAATATTACTTAACATAATGGCTTATTATTAAATGATATTGTAACGGATTACTCACGTCCTTAAATCGAGTTAATTGAGTAATAGCCCGAAACATGTCGAGATAAACTCGATTTAAGGACGTGAGTTATCCGGTATAATATCATTTAATATGAGTGAGTCTCACGGTCACGGTCATGTTCATAATGGCTTATTTTACATTTCAGTGAAAGTAATTTCGTGTAAAACTTACTTAACAAAATTTTATTACGCCTAATTTGAAATGACCCGATTTTTTATTTGTATAAACTTAGTTTGTATACTGTTTGATTGACATAATTATTATTCGTGTAACATTATACGTCTAACATAAGTTCGGTTCTGGCGATTCGGTGGCCGCTACCGCGGCACGCTCGCTCGGCTCGCGCGCTGTTGCGTAGACTTAAAAAACTAATTATTTTTAAAAGTCGCTAAACTAATGTTGTTCAGTTTTAGGAATATGATCTATGTTTTAATTATTTGCTCATATTACAGGCCACACCCTGTATAAAGTGGGTCAATTTTGTACCGCTGAGTACCAATGTAATAACGTATTGCTTTTGACTAGGTAGGGTCAAGGACTTTAATTCATGAATGAGCTATCATGGAACTATTTCGCAGTAAACGTCATAGTGATACCACATTAATTAACAAGGAAAATCGTAATCACTTTTTCTTTAAAACGATTCCATGGTGGCTCATGCATTAAATTCTTTGACCGTACGGTTAACTATGAGAGCGGTCAACTGGGTTAAATTAAGTTCCAAGACATTAGTGGCTTAACTCTTATTGTTAAAAAGAAAATCAAGAATTAGTAGGTTATAATTATGCGTAGTAAAACAGCAATAACGTTCTTACTTTATTAAATTAAGTACTTTTTTTAAGTTCGTAGGTAACTAAAGTGTTTTTAAAGTGTTGCTGTTTGGAAAAGTGTCAATTCATTCATTACGTAGTCATTGTTTCTCTTTTGTATATTTTACAGTTTGCTTTTTAAAAATCACTGTAAAGTTATGTGTGTGTGTGATGCACATACAAGAATTATTAAAAGCATGGAAACCTCTATTGCTATTGCTTATTGAAATATCCCACAGTGTATTTTTTATTTGTTTTTTTTTTTTTAGTAAAAGTTGTTCACTTTACAAAAGTCACGAAAAATAATAAACAATCAAAGCTCTAAACACACTACAAATCATTGCTTAACAATAGAACACGAAAAACAAAACAAAATCGTGCGAGAGCTCGTAATAAATCGGGTCCCTATCACGGCATCGCACGTCACTATATCGCATTACGACAATGTCCGTTTGATATCGAATTTATTACGAGGGCTTATTCCGAATCACTCGAAACGCGTCACTCGCTTCTCATAAATTGTGTGACATATCGGTCGACGCGACTTGTAAAACCAAGTATCCAATGTCAAAGGGTTCGGCGATAAGCGATTTTAATCCAACGGATTAAAGGCTTCTGCTACTTTTTTGGAATGATTTTTAACTTTGTCCTCCATATCTTATGTCTTGTCTCATATTAATGATGGTTTGGTTTTTTTTTTATCAGGTATTTTTAAAGTTCGAAAACGAATTCTTAGCGTTTTACTCATCGGTTTCCAGAAATGTTCCCATCAAGATTTTATATTTCTGTGTTGAAATGATGGCTGATTAAAATGTACTTAACAGATGATTAGAACTAATTAAAGTAAGAAATGTGTATGTAGACGATCCAGTGTGATACTGATAAGGATTTTGTTTGAAAATACGTCAAATATATAACATGTCATAATGCATTTTACTAACTATACAGAATGTCTTCGTTATATATCGAATATTTTAGAATAAGTTATTGAGTTAGTTTGCCCTTCTAAGGGTGTTTTTATCGAAGTTTTCAATTTCAAAATGCAGTACATTTGACACTCGGTAAAGCAACCGTAGAAATGCGACATAATTGAATTAGTTTATTGCAACTAATAATTTTTTCTCCTTGATTTTATACCACTTTTTGTATTCGTTAACAATGAGTAATTTTTAGGTTTTTTGTTTGAGAAATGAAAAATTCACACATATCTAAAGATTTGTCACGGATAATGTTCTTTCAGTAGATTCGAGGAAAACTTTTATTCAAGTGGAATAAAATATCACGCACCGCTAAAATCGCTAAGTTACTAAAACCACACACACACACACAAACATCACGCCTGTATTCCCAAATGGGGTAAGCAGAGCACACGAAAAGTTACCGCCTCGGAGCCACTTTTAGCAATTTTAGGTTTTAGTTTTAAGTTTGACAAAAACGGTACAATGGTGATAAAGATATGCTAGTCTGTCGCCTACGGTATGCTTTAACCTATATCCTCAGTCGTCTCTTACGACACCATGGAAACCTTCTTATCCTATCGGATCCTATGAAAACATTAGCTTTTGCCCGCGGCTTCGCCCGCGTGGAATACGGTTATCGCGCGCTGTTCCCTCGGAAAATGTCACTCTCGGGCCCATAAACTATCTCTATGCCAAAAATCACGTCGATCTGTCGCTCCGTTACGGCATGAAAGACGGACAAACATACAAACACATACACTTTCGCATTTATAATATTAGTATGGATGGATAGTGAGAGAGGCAAAAAAGCGGCAACATCGATTCCAGGAGGAAATATACCTACATAACAAAATTTATTTTTCTCTTATTACTGCATATTTATGCTTATGATCATTGCCTCACGATGGTGATGAAACGCATAGAAATGAAACTTAGATTCAACAGCCTGAATCAGTGGTTCACCTGCGACATCATTTTTCCTCGTTCTTTGTCTAGCTTATGGACTGATGACCGATGACCAATGACTGATGACCGATTGTTGTTTCAGATGCGGGGCAGTGAGTCGGGCGGCTGGCGGTAGATATGCGCTCCAAGCAACAGCCGCGACCTTCCTACCGCTGGCTCAACACCAACGAAAACGGTAAGTACCTTTTAGTTTTTACCATAGACTCATCATCATCAGCCGGAAGACGTCCACTGCTGAACAAAGGCCTCCCCCTTAGAATGCCACACTGAACGACAACTCGTCACTTGCATCCACCAGCTTCCCGCAACTCTCACGATGTCGTCAGTCCATCTGGTGGGAGGCCTGCCAACGTTTTCTCTTCCGGTTCGTGGTCGCTAATCGAGGGCTTTTCTCCCCCAACCATTATCTGTTCTTCGAGCGACGTGGCCCGCCCATTGCCCTATCAACTTGCATATTTTTCCAGCTATGTCGATGATTTTACTTCTTCGACGAATTTCTGTATTCTGAATTCTATCGCGCAAAGACACAACCATTACCATTACTATAGATTACCAATTATATTTTATAGAATATAATACGGTCGCCACTTCGTCCAGTACCAATATCTGACCCAACAAAGCGTGCATAAATATCTGATACGACTCTATTTCTAGGGCCGGAAGGACGTGTCAGATATTTTTGTGCGCTCCGCTGTGGCTGATATTAATACAGGTGACTGTGTACCTTTTGTGTGTAGCTTTTGCCCGCGGCTCCGCCCGCGTGGTATTCGGTTATCGCACGCTGTTCCCTCGGGAACTGTGCATTTTTCCGGGATAAAAAGTATCCTATGTCACTATTCGGCCCATAAACTATCTCTATGCCAAAAATCACGTCGATCCTTCGCTCCGTTTCGACGTGTCAGACGGACAAAACTACGCACAAATATACAAACATTTATAATATTAGTATGGGTGACATTTTAAGCTGCGATTTTAGCACGCGTGAAATTTCTTCTCTTTTTCTATAAGTCGTAAATGAAATTAGTTGTATTCCTGGAAAACCTTGGTTAAATCACTGCACCATAATGAGCATTTCTTTCTGCAACTGTTTTATTTAATTACGTCAATTGAACAAGGTATTTTTTTACGATCATTCTTAGTTAAGACATCAAACTATAACTTTATTGTCTAAAGAAAGTCACGCGCGTTATTTAATACAATGGAATATTTCACAATTCTCATCGTTCCATCTCAATTAAAGATATAATCATCAACATCTACGCCTAGTTAATCATCACCATTTCAAAAATTGTGCTCACCAAGTTTCTATCCTTTCAAAAAGGTGTCTTATCTCTAAAGGGCTAAAGTTTTTATTTGCTATCCACACTTTGGACGAGTGGACTAGTTTTTTTTTTAATTGAAGTCGACACCATGACGCATCCCTGAATATTCAGCTAACTTGCAATAAATACAAAGTAACTGCTATAGAAAAATGGTCGATACAAAACGCAAATGTAATATGGGGTAATAACTCATAGGAGTTTTTTGTATGAAACTAAGCCACCGTGAAGTAATAAATAATATTTATTTTTGCTATTATACGCGTTTTTGTCAGTTGTAATGGGTGTAAAAGCGCAGGGCGGGATTTTGCTGGTCGGGCCACGAGAATAGCGAAGAGCGTAAACGCTAGTGGATCTGATTTAACCTGAATTATTTTATGTTGCGGTGCTAGAAATATTACAAATCTTTAGTGATCTAATATCCTACCTATAAGAGTTTTTAAATGTGTTATACACTTTCAATTGGAATCTAATGCATTTGGCAAGTAAGTTAGCAAAATACTGGTCTTTTTATTTCATGCACAGTTAGTATTTTCGGTCAATTTATTTAAAAAGTTATTATTTGGTTACAGATGATTTATTAAGCGTTAAAACGGACTATTTGACGTAAATATCTATAAAAATTACTACTTGAAATCATAGTAATACCACAGCAAAGCGTATTCATGATTATTCTCGAGCACTGAGCAAAGTGCGGGGTAGTAAGGGAGGAACATATCCTAGCCAGCGCATAAGTTAGCTTTTTGTTTGACAGTGTGTTGGTATTCGCATAGATTTTTGAGGAACCATATCCAAAACTGACCTTTTTGGTCAGAAGTAGGGTCTAATATTTATATTAGAACCTTCTCAAAATTTAATAAGGATTATGTTGACTGATGCTTAGAAACTCCAGTGATCCAGTCCTCATACCCGTAGGTAATCAATGAATGCTCAAACAAAGGGCAATATCTATTCAACGGTTAAAAACTCATGACTTAGAAAATTTATCACGAGCTTTTTTAAAAAAGCGCTACAGCGTAAGTACAAGCTAGTTGTGTGGCCGCACAGTACTAAGTCGTTTCGTAAAACCTCTCTCTCTATGGCGTCCATACTAAATCACGAGAGAATTTAATGTCTATCCCCACCCTTAGAATATCTTCATTAATGGCAAAAAAGGAGGAGTGATTATTCTTATAGGGGTAGTTTTTACTATCTTTAATAATAACTAATAGGTAAACCGTCAACAAGGTATTTTTTAACAAATTTCCTATAATTTTCTAATTTTCTTCTCAACTTTATCTTATACTCCATAAGTAAATAATGAAAAAAAAAGAAAAAGAAAAAAAAAAAACATGCATTTATTCATGACAAAGTAACAAAAAATAAATAAAAATTTAAATAGTTGTATGTCACGGTCAAATGGTCCCAAATCAGCAAAATTGCTGGTTTTGCGAACGGCGCTGTTCTTCCTTTGAAAAAAAGAAAAAAAAAGATGAATGGAATCGGTAAAGTCATTCTCAAGTTTATGGCGTGACGCGACTAAGGGAAATAGGGATTAATTATGTTTATAATAATTAAAGATTACCTAAATTTTTTTTTTTACATTGCCGACATAACTGCAACAATAACAACGTTCAGTATCTCAAAAAAGGCTGAACCGATTTTGATAAAACATGTCTAAGAACTATCGCTAGAAACCCTGCTTTGAAATAAAAAAAAAACGGAAATGTTGCGCTTACCCACATTACTTACTTATTATATTACTCAGTTACTAAATGAAACCCTTATTCAGTAAAACATTTGGGAAACATTGTAAGTACAACGAAATGACTATTACGCCAGCCAAAACATTTATTTACCAAAAGTTGGTATTTTGAAAAGTGACTTTATAACAAACAGGCCAAACGTACAGTTGGTAACTGTGAGGTTGGGAAATAAAACTAAACATTTTAATAAGTTGGCGAGTGATAATTCGGCGAAATGAAATTCTGCGAGAAGTTTTTTGGGAAGTAATATTCGACGAAACAAATTTCTGCGAAAAAATAGAGAACCAGTCAAAATACCACCAATGGGACTTATCACGCTAACACACACGAGTAATGTGTGTGTGTTAGGGTGATAAGTCCGGTTGGTGGTATTTTGACTAAGAGTGAAAATCACGATAATTTAAAACGTTAAGTACCTATGTTTATCCGTTGCCTAGTATCCATAGTACAAGCTCTGCTTAGTTTGGGACCCAAAATGACTAAGTTTGGGTGTCAAAGTGTCCCATAATATTTAGTTTTTTTTATATTCGTAGTAGAAGAATTGCGAAACTAAAGTGGCAGTGGGCGGGGCACATTGCTCGCAGGACTGATGGCCGATGGGGTCAAAAGGTTCTCGAATGGCGTCCGCGGACCGGGAGACGAGCTGTCGGTAGGCCTCCAACAAGATGGAGCGACGACCTGGCTAAGATCGCGGGATCGCGGTGGATGCGAAAAGCACAAGACCGGTCTGAGTGGAGCCTTGGGGGAGGCCTATGTCCAGCAGTGGACATCTTTCGGCTGACATGATGATATTCGTAGTATAAGAAATTTTTAGCCCCTGGTTTAATTCAGGTCCTTAGCTCCGTAACTATTTAATATCCGGGCGTATAAAATTTTACACATTTTAAAGCAAGTTTAACACCATTTTATTCATAAGCGACACACATTTACAGCTGCGTCAAAATCGGCGTAAACGACACAAGTTTGAAATAATAAAAAAAAACGCATAGTTTATTGTAATTTATGAGCCATTGCGGGCTTGATTTACTATCCCGCTTTCTCTCTCTAACCTTTGTTGCTTTTGTCTTCGTGTGAACGCGTTTGAAACACTTGTTATTGTTTCCGACCGGATTGTCGTAAGGACCGTTTTGGTCAAAAGGCATGGTCGTTGCACCCGGTAAATTAAAAAAAGTGAGGCAATTTGAAAGTGGTGTGAATAATGGTTGATTCATAACATGATTCCATCTTTGAGCGTATAAATTCTTGGCAAAGCCAATAAAATAAATTAATGTCAAAGAAAAAGTTTTTTTCAAGATTTTGGGTGACTTAAGTGAACGTCCAAATATAATGTCTTTACCAATTTTTAGCCCATCGAAGTACTATTACCTATGATGGTGAATTTTGTCGCAAATTAGACGCAAACTTGTAAGAAATCCACGGAAATCGCAAAACCGATCCAAAAAAATCTTTTCGATGATAAGAAGCCCTGAAAGCCTATTCTTTTGACCCATGGACTCTCAAATAAAGTGTCGTTGGTCCGCAAATTTGAGTTTTTCAGGATCTTTGTGCAAAATTACGTTTACATGTAAAATTTACCACGAGCTTAGCTGTGAAGGAAAACATCGTGAGGAGACCGGAATATATCTGCGAAGAAATTCAATGATGTGAAAAGTTCCCATCTACACGCCCCGCTCAAGCCCTATGATTCTGAGAGGGTGCCTGTGCTTTGCGAGAAGTATATAGGCTAAAAAGAAAGGCTAAATGATGATGAGATAAAAAAGCTGCCACATTCCTTATGGGGGTTGATTCATGCCACTTTTTTATGCCGAAATTTTATAAATTCGCACAACATGCGAGGTTGCGGGCAAAAACGAAGTAGTCGTAAATTAAGACCTTATGTAATAAAGTAAACTGTAACTATAGCTTTTAATATCTCATTTCAATTATAATCAAGCTAAATATAATTGTTTAAACATTTAAAAATGTAGTACTCATTTACGTGGACGATATTATCGTGTAGAAAAAACCTAAAATGAACAAAAGTTCATAACAATACTAGTAATAATTTCTAACACGGTTGATGTTAATCTGCCTAACGTAGTAGAAATCCAACAAAACATTACGCATACCTCATAATAACAATATGAGGCTTGTTCGCTCATTCTCACTATATTTTACTACAACTTTGTGCTTTTTTCTCTTTGTCTGCCAGAATTAAAATAAAGATCTTCATTACTAAATGCCGTAACAGACCGAATGTTAAATTGAAATTTAGGACTAACATTGTAGAATTTAACATTGTGACAGCTGATTGTCGCTTACGACAATTGGAATTGTACGTAACAAATGTTGGAGGTTACAACTATCGTAAACTCGAAATTGACTTGAAATTACGACTTTCATGTACTTTATCATTGTAATGTAACGTTTCATGAAACATTTTTAGATTACGTTTGACGTAATTACAATCATTACTATTGTTTGGTTCTATAAAATTAACATGAGAATAAGTTGTAAAATCTTAAGTAGCTTTTGGTGGTACAGTGTTAGTTTTAATGAATTAAAATTGAAGATCTTTTTTAATATATCGGCAATGTGAGTCTTTTGAACAACTAACTTAAGGTTTTTTTTTTTATGAAGCATCGACTAAGTAAGCGCTTTGCTGACTTTAGGTTAGTTCTTGTGTCAAAAATAGCAAATCTTAAATGTTTTAATTTAAACCATTTTGCTAGTCATATAACTTCCACGTAACGTTATAGTTTTTTTTTTATTTAACTGGATGGCAAACGAGCAAGTGGGTCTCCTGATGGTAAGAGATCACCACCGCCCATAGACACCTGCAACACCAGCGGGCTTGCAGATGCGTTGCCAACCTAGAGGCCTAAGATGGCATACCTCAAGTGCCAGTAATTTCACCGGTTGTCTTACTCTCCAAGCCGAAACACAACTGTGCAAGCCCTGCTGCTTCACGGCAGCAGCGGCTACTTCTCCTGTAGCAGAGAACCTCAAAATACAAATAATAAACTACAGCCACAATTATAATAAAACTAAAGGTGTTTTGTTCAATCTTGATATTGGTGAAATCATCGATTGTATTGTCGGAGTCATACCGCTTCACAGGTTTGTGCAGGTTTCCTCAAATTGTTTTATTTTTATTTATTTATTTATTTCTAATAACATTACTTCTAAACAAACCCCCTCCCCGTAAAGCTTTTGCCTTATCTTTTATATTGCCTTTGCTAAAAGACAAATATTTGTAGTAAACGACACTAGTGACACTTACAATAATGACTTACAGAGTGATGTCAAAATAAAATGACTATTTTACCAACAAAGTGGTACCTCTCTCGAAATACAGTCATAATGTGATATGGCAGAGTAAGCACACAATTAATACTGTTACAAAATAACGAGCCAACATCATAATTAGAGGCCTCGCCACTAAGCTGTCATTCTCACAACATCAACAATACAAACACTCGGTCACACCAACAATTTGACCATTTTACAACCTTTTTATGAAGGTGAGAAACAATTGTTACCACAGCCCGCCTTTACACCTTTATGATTTTACGACATTCTACTACCGTCTTAAGGGTTTTATGGAACACCTTTAACTTAGCGGTTAAGTAGACAGTAATTATTACCCCTAAATCTTAAAGTGACTGTGCGGTCTGGTTTTGAAGTATTTATTGGCTTTTACACCCCTTTTTCTTTCAAAGGGCTAAGTAAATTTTTACCGTCCGTATTGTTCAGTTGAGTGAACGTATTATGTTGCAAATTGACTTAAAAGCTACCATATTCTCTTAATATTATGAATGGGAATGTTTTTACGTGCGTTTGTACTAGTCGTGTTATTTGTGTGTGTGTGTGTGTGTGTGTGTGTGTGACTGTTTCACAATTTTATGTCTCTACAAAGGTTTAGCAGTTTTTTAAATAAATCGTACAACGGCTGCGGTAATTATGGTTGAAAATTACCATCTTGCACAAACCACCGTGAGGTAAACTGCTCCCAAGTGGGAAGGGTTTTTGAGTGTACGCGAAGCTCCCAATCCGCACTAGGCCCGCGTGGGACCTACGGCTCAAGCCCTCTTAATCTGAGAAGAAGCCTGTCTATTTCTGTCATTAACTTAAAGTAGTCAAGCGTTTTAGCCTCTGGCTGGTGTAATACGGACAATCATACAAACACACACACACACACTCGCATTTACAGTATTAGTATGGATGTATTACATAGTAGAGTGAGCGAGCATGAACATATCAGAGGCTTCTTCAAAACCTCCATTGCCGAAAAGATGGTCGAGAGCTGTATGAGATGGTTTGGACACGTGATGACGCGTGATGAAGAGTACGCTGTGAGAAAAGCCTTGGCTATCCCAGTAAAGAAAAGAACAGAGGACGGCCATTGACCACGTCGTAGACAACCGTTACCAAAGACGTGGAACGGGAACAGTTGGATATACAGACAACACAGGACAGAGGGTCCTGGCGCCAGAAAAAGAGGAGCACTGACCCCACCCAGTGATGAGAGATGGCACGAAGAAAAAGAAGATTAGTAGACTGAGCAGTTTTGCAGTAAAAGCCAAATAGGTAATCAGGTGGCTCTAAAATTTAAAGCGGTAAATTGTCATTATAAAGGTCGTATAACTACTTTACTTTTTTGTTTTGTTTTATAACTTAACGTGTATCTAGTGTAACGCCCAATGGTTAAACAATGTAAAAAACCTTGCTTTGCCCACAATGAGGCAACAAAAAAACATACTTTGTAACTCTAATGAATAGCACGTAAAACTTTAACGATTGATAAAATCAGTTATAAAACTGTATGAAGCAGTAAATTCCTTCGGTTCTTTTTAAGACGGGAGCTATTCCGGAGTCCATAAATCAGGCTTCGGGCCTATTCGGGCGTATTCGTGGCCGTTCGGGCCTATTGGCGATCGTAAAGATTAGACGTGCCCTATGTTTGTAAACAGATGATTTTATTTTCGTGACAATGTGAATCGTTTTGGAAATATGGCGACGTAAAAGTTTTTTCGGAATTTGATTGTCACTTAGTAAATTAAATAGACGTGTGAGTATAAAGATACTAGTGATCAGATGATCGTATACTTAAAGTGATGTGGATTCATTCTACTATTATAAATACGAAAGTGATTGTATTTGTTACTTTATCGCGTTAAAACTGCTACACATAGTTAAATGGAATGTTGTATGCGGACTAGAAAAGGATAGTTTTAAATAAATGTTAGTGTTATTGCCGTTCTGCTCGAAAGAAGGTCATGTTTTTCGAGTGCATGTGTATAGGTTTTTCCATGTCACGACAAAAAACATAGGTATACTATGGAGCAATAGAATAAAATAGACGCAAGTAATCTTTAAAAGTAGAATGATAAAAAAAACGTAGATTGTTTAAAAAAATATTAACTACGCTAATTTAGAATAGTCCAAATTTAAATTTATACCCAGTATTTTAGACTAGACTTTGATTTATGCTTGACTAAATTAGTTTATTTAAATATCGAATACAAAACTCAGACAATTTATAGATCATTAATAGAACTAGTCAATATATTTAATCAATCATAATTTTACGACATAAATATTGATGACCTTTTTTATTTTATTTCTCTATCAAACGCTCATTGTGCAGCTATAAAACGAGCGTGCCCAGGCGGTAGCGATGGGAACCATTAATAAAATAGATTTAGGACGGCGGTCGGCCCATAAAGCACTTTTAGTTGTCAATAAACGCAAGTAAACAGTTGTCGAGTTCCGACCGCTCGTAAAACGCCCGACCGCGGCCTGTGTGGCCCTACACGGCCATTATATGACGAAAAACCTCTTGTCATTCAATATAAGATTATATTTAACATAATTATGACAACCTAACCGTTGTTAGGTCGTAAAATCATCTGAAATGGTACCATAAAAAATACATTAAAAATGTATTTAATTGGGTTTTAGCTAATGTATATAGGGTGATCGGTAAATCAAATTCTTTTGAAATGGTTACGGTGTTTGACAGCTTATGCAACTGTTAAGCGGAAAAAATAAATATACGACTTTTTTTACGGCTTTTTTAACTCTCGATGTTCTAATTCTGAGCGTTAAGTTCTAATAAAAAGCTTTTAGGAAGTAATAATTTCAGATATTTTTAGGTCAGTTGTTTACATAGTTTTGCTTGTCAAAAAACTTCTTACTGTGATATTCGGTTTTATGACAGATACTGACTGTCAGCTTTATAACACACATATGAAAAAAAAATTATAAACACAATCGAACATTATAAATAAGTACTTATTTGTAAAATTGCGTATACCCTTACTTGCCCGAATTTCATTTGCTCGAATTTCACTTTCCATACCAACGTTTGCCATAAAATATATAGAACCGTACTGTTTTCAAGATTTTTTATAATGTCATTTTATAGAATGCGTAGGTTAGGTTAGGTTAGTTTAATATCAACTCTGAAGAAATACCATTTCAGAAATAAATTACTTTATGGCAAATGAAAATTCTAGAAAACGATACATTCGGGCATATGAAGTTCGGGCAAACATTAAACAACCGTAAAATTGTTGTAAGCGACATTATTTTTACAACCAATTTGATTATAAGTAGACTAAAATCTTAACGTATTAATTATCTGCTTCTAAGCAAAGTTGTAACATCAACCTAAACCCAAAACGGCTGACTAGACGTGTCATTTAGTACCTACCGATAATTCCTTTTCAAGTAAAAAACACATTCATGAGCTAATAACTTGTGAAAAGACTTAAAGTAGGCGTAAAGACCTCGAAATATGAACCCACATCCCGTCACATCCTGCTACTCAGCTTAACGACTGATGTGATGGATTTTCAACCCTATTACGGAGACGTAAGGTTTAATGAGTGTTGAAGTTGAAACAGCTTATACGACTGTTATATGACATCTACTTCTGAATGAAACTTAAGAACTAATAGCGTTAAGGGGAGGGCATATGATGGTGAAATCTATGTTTACTGTTTTGTCTGTATCTTTAAATATTTCATAGATACATGATACTTAGTCAAATTTCTTTATTTTATAACTAACTTCAATAAATTTGTATTTTATTTCTTTAATGTTGGGGAGTTCGAGCAAGTGGGTTACATGATGGAAAGCAATCACGAACTTCCACAGAATCAAATAACTTAAGTAGAATTACGAGGGCGAAATTTAATAACATTCATTTACTTATTTATTTATTTATGTATGTATTTGTGCACAAACGGTACAATAAAACTTACATTATAAACAATAACATGTAACAGACCAACAAACTTGCCACAGGTTATCAGTTCCCAATAATACAATATAAATCGGGTATAAAAGTAACAAACACACAAAGAAAAAGGCTACGACTTGCAAAAAAGATAATGTGCATATAAATTACTTACTACTAATGACAGTCTTATATCTACTTAGAGAAATGCTAAATGACTATATCAATGTCAGAGAATCATGCTCAAAAATTTAAAGAGCTACCTAATATTATGCGTCTGAAGGAGACAACTTATTTTAGCACACATTGCTTTCTTTCTTTATAACTAAAAGTCAACCTATGTTAATAACTAAATGATTTGATTGTTTGTTTGTTTGAAAATGTTATATTCAACCAACATAATATATAAAAAGAATTTCATAATTTAAAATTTAGTGATTTCATTTGAATTTTAGTTTTTAAATTCACGTTAAAGTTAAGCTTATTGCTGAAGAGCCGATTAATCCACAAATGAAGCTATAATGATAACTTTGTTATTATTCTCTCTACTTTTACCACATTTAGAGGCTGTTCCACCATCCATTGATTAGCGTTAACTGATGGTTAAACGTGATGCCGTCTCCGTCTATTCGAACAAAACAAATAGAGACGGAATCACATTTAACCGTCAGTTAACACTAATAAATGGATGGTGAAACAACCTCTTCGATTTGTAAAATCATGCGAATTCAAAATTGTTTGCAAACCAATAAAGTTACTGTATTGCGTGTGAAACCATCTTTACTCGAATGTAACCTGAGTAGAAGATTGAGACTGCAGTATTGTTAACTCGAATTAGATTGTCTGTCGCGACCACAGGTTAGCTAACTCTAGTGCTAATACCTGTAAAGCTACTATAAATGACTAATCATAGATATAGATTACACTAGGTAACGCAAACACCTTAATCTGTATGAAAACCAACCGTGTCACTTTTTTATATCTAGTGTCACGTCTCAAGAGCGAATTAGCGATGTGAATTCCCCGATGTCGGCGCAAAATCGATTCAAATGCACCGCCCGCCCGCGCCGTGGGGCTCGAATCAGTCACTAGTCATGATTAGTCAGTTAGCGGTCAGTCTTTGTATGGGGTAAACCCCGACGTTGGGTCGGGGTTCGGACACGCGAAGTAGATGTATTTGCGTAATCCAGTGAAATCTATATCTGTGTGACTAATAGCTTCGTTTTCGCAATTTTTGCAGGAATATTCAATCCCCTTTACTTGTTAAAAAGGTTTTTAAATCTAAAGTTTTGAATAATTTATTGAATCAGGCGTTACTTTGCGGAGGTCCATATCAATGAGCTAAAAGAATTTCTTTGCACAACCGCGACCTTATGATAGTTAAATTTATACAAAACATGCGTGTTCATGCAGTTCCTCCAACTCCACACAGTTGTTTAGCATGGTGTACGGTTGTGTTGCTCTTAAGATGAGCTCTGGTTGAGTTAGAAACGTGTCGCGTGTAGTGTAGTGTAGTAGGTAGTGAGTTTGTGTGATTAGTGTGTATTCTTATAATGTAGAGGTGGAAGAAATGCATAAGGTTGCGGGTGAGCGAAGAATTTCTTTTAGTTCATTCTAACGTTTTCATTCTAAAGTTTAATACATTGGCGGCGTCCACTTTCGATAGTTTCCTATAACTTTTAATTAATTAATTAATTGGAATATCGTGATCGCCCGCTAATCAAACTAAATTATGCGTCACAGAATCAAAACGAGCAGAGCCATTAAATCTCAAAGATAAATAATATTAATAAAAAGCATAAATTAAAAACTGACATTAATATTTTTAAAACAAACTTGATCGACAACATTTTGACATTAAACAAGGTAGACCATTAAACCAAAATGTTAAACAATAAATCTAGATGGACATAAAGATTGAATTAATTATCGAAGGGTATGAATATTCCAAACACGGTAGTTAAATTAACTGTAAATTAGTGTTCATGTAGCTTTTATACAGCTTTGATAAACAAAACCGAAGAACCGATTTGGTAGTAAACTAAAATGTATTTCACACGAAAACACAAGCCGTTAACATGGCGGTGCATTGCGTGGCATGGTGGTGTAGGGGAATAGCACGCAGCACGGAATGCTAAGGACCTGGGTTCGATTCCCAGCGCTGGTCTATTTTTCTGGTTTTTCTGTACATCCATGTTGCGGCTTGTGTTTTCGTGTGAAATATATAGACTTTCACGGGATGACCGTAAAAGGAACAAAAAATTTGGAGTTGAAATAAAAAATACAAAAAGACTCCAAATAGTAATCTTGTAATCTAAAATGTTGTTGAACACAAAATTACACTGACAACTGTCTGAAAGATTAATTAGGTATAACTTAAGATGTCTAGGTTACCATACGTATCAGCTTTATTAAAGCTAGTAGAGGCTGTGTGTACTTCAGGGAAATATAAAACTTGAAAGATGATGAACTTAAGGAAGTTTTTCAAAATAAGCACGAGGCTATTCTTCCATGTAGCTATGTCCTAGGTCAAGTTATCAAGGTAAAATGATGATGATGACCTACATCAATAGGAGATGACACCGTGAGAAGAATCGGTTGTAAACGTCTCCAAGCAAACACAAAGTCTCGTCACAGTTATTTGCCTCAATAAAGGCCTTTGTCTACTTATATTGTTACATTTACATATCACACTCCTCCGCGATCAAATTTGGGGTCTCGTGGAAGCAACGGTTTGACCAGGTCTTCAATTTTAATATTCCTTATACTTGTCTAACGCATTGAATAAAATAACTCTAAAGCTGTGTTTAGAAGGCGCCAGGTTTCTAAATTTTCACCTAATTATCAATTCGTAGACTCAAATAGTCGCGTAACGGTCACATAGCAACGGAATAGAGCATAAATCACACATATGTACAAGTCCATTACATATAAATCACTATATTTGCATGTGGAGAATTCCAAATTGAATGTCTAAGTAAATAAGCGCGTGACGATAAATTACTAATTAGATCTAAATGGTTTTCTGATCAGGTTTTATGAATTTCTTAATAAGGTTTTGGCTTCTGAAGATGCTGTTAAAAGGTTTTATATAAGCTGGTTAGAGGTGCTAAAATGGTGATACATATTTTGACTGGCACAGATTAAACCTTTTAAAAGCCTGGGTGTCTACACATTGATAAATGCGACAATTATAATGGCAAATTAAGTAGGCTCTGATAAAAATCTTGCTAAGAGGGCATTCTTACATTTTTCTCTAGACTTATTAAGTCACAACCCGCAAATCTATGTAAACGTCCCAAAATAACTGATGGGTATCTGACTAGTATGGCAGACTGATTAACGATGTTACAAGACGATTATCATCCGAATTAAACGATTTATAAACCGACGCGAGGTCGACACTCTCTCGGCAAGACATGTTTATTAGCAACATCGAATCGTCGCTGTAAATTATTTAAATAATCGTTAGAAGCACCTATTAATACTTACTTACAAACTTGTCTTTGCACCTATCAAACCAAATCTTCCAAAAAACAGTTTTATTCTCATTACAATACAGTGCTTTATCGGGTTTCGCCAGCAAAATAGATCCAAACTTATCTCGGTCAATCGTTTCGCTGTAGTCGAATCTTCGTTTCGTTGAAACGCTATCGGTATTCTATTCAATAACCATTCCGTATCGATATATTGTTATGGCTGACCTGAGTTACTGATTCGTAGATGGCAATAGAAACAATCGAATAAATAACGGATAGACATTATCTTTATTCCTTATCTATTCTCCGGATAGACTGACGCGTTGATAGAAAGGATCGTCTTTCCCGCTTACGTTTTGTTTTCCGCAATCTATGTGGACGATATGTTTGTTGCTTATGCCGATGGATATAAAAGACAAGTGACTGAGCTCGTCTGCCGCTAGTCTGCTCCGTTCGATTGCTTCGCTTGAATTGTTTTTCTTTGCTGTCATGTTTGTACGCGATTTTTATTCGGATTTGACAACTGTCTGGCGGGTGGATTTTTAAATTATCCATTTAATTTCCTATAAATTTGTTACGGTGTATTTTTTGTTCTTAAACTGTAGATTGTCTGTATGCATCGGACCTTTTTTTAACCCCCGACGCAAAAAGAGTGGTGTTATAAGTTTCACCGCTATGTGTGTCTGTGTATCTGAGTCTGTGTGTTTCTCTGTCTATGGCGCCGTAGCTGCATAGTAATTGTTCGTGATGACTAACTTCCAACCGTTATAACTCCAAAAGTTGCTTAAGGACTAGAGATGCTCTTACCGTGGACCCTTCAAATACAAGTTATATTGAGAACAGTCTGACTAAAAAGCCGAAACACTTCGGCACAAAGGTATAGCAATCGATGAGCCACAAGATGGACGTTAATGTCCCGGTCTACTCCGGGCCGTTCTAAGTGTCCCGGATTGATGGGCCGGCTAAAATGCCGCTGAGGAGTATTGCCGCGTGAATATTGCATGGCGTGCGTTGTCTAGCCACTTTAACGGCCACTGTACGACTGTTATATAACTTGGAAGTGTTCTGGTGGCTTTTGTTTAACTTTGAATGTAATGTAGTATTCTTTACGTTAATTTTTTAATTTTGAAATTACTTAGTTCAGTAAGTGTTGCTAAGCTTAATTAGATTGGAGAAAAAAAAACTATCTATCATAAATAAATGGTTGTCATTTGACAGTCTCATTTAAAAATATAAAAAAAAAAATCTTGCAACAAAAGTTGAACATGAAACTACCGTGAGACTCACTCATATTAAAATGATATTGTAACGGATAACTCACGTCTTAAATCGAGTTTGACTCGACATGTTTCGGGCTATTTCGTAACCCTTCTTCTTCTTTTGCGTGCTCCTGTGAAGAAGGACTACGAAATAGCCCAAAACGTGTCGAGCTAAATGTGAGTTATCCGTTACAATATCATTTAATATGCAACAAAACTTCATTATAAAAACCAATGGAGTAAGTAAGGCCTTGGCTGACTATTTAATTGTGTATTTTGTTTTATTTCTTGATTCTTCTAAACGCTAGTACTACTTATAATATTTTTAAGTAATTATCGAAAACTATAATATATGCTCATTGCAGATATCAACTCTGGCTGCAAAAACTTCTGTCTTATTCCTTATTATTTCCTTCTTAAGTAGTACGGCCACTATGCAAAATTTTGGCTTTCTATCTAGTTCATTCATTTGACTAAGCTGTAGTGAGCTAACCAGTTAATTCTTTTCTTTAATAAATACAATAGAAGATGAAGCGTCATTTTAAGCACTCAGGATGCATTCTAAAAGTAAACGTTAGATTTAAAAGGGGCTTAAATTATAGAGAAACGTGTGGGAGTGACGACATGTTTATATGTATGTCTGTTACTGATCTTTAATTAAACACCTTAATATTGGAACCTATTTTGAATGGGTAAGTAATGAAAGATATAAGAACTTATACTATAATATTCAGATTATATACGCTCATATGGTATAAGCTTGTTTTGTATACAGTTCAAGGTGTATAACGAACGTTTGATATAATATCAAAATATCTATTTTTGTTAAGCATAACGTTTTTTAAGTATAATATCAATGTATATAACCATCGTTATGTATAACGTTCATAATATCTCACATTTATAATGTATACTATACAATACATCTAACACCATAATGCATAATGCTCGTATAAAATAACCGCCTGAAATTATTTTCCTCGCTGCTATAAAAAAAAAACCTAACACCGAAGGCTAAGGCGGGAGCTACGCTCCGCTTCGCTTCGCTTCGCTCCCGCCTTAGCCTTCTGAACCTAACCTATCCGAGTCGCTTCTGCTCCGAACCGTCTTGCTCGCTCGCACAAATTAATTTTGTATATCATACGCTATTATATTTTATAATCATTATACTAAAAGATAGTATATACTATGATCGATATACGTTATGCATGTTATATAAACTGAATTTAGAGTATTTGAATGTTATATAAAAAAACTTTATACAAAATGAGTATTAGTTTAATTAACTGTTATTCCTAATAAAAATATTGATTTTGATGTTATAGCAAACGTTCATTATATCTTGTGAACGTTATTAATATGAAATTATATATTATGTAGTTATATCTCGTGAGACGCACCCATTTTGAATAGGTTTGTTTATGATCGGTTTTTTGGAGTCTTCTGTATTTTTTAATTCAACTCCAAATTTGTTCTTTAAGACAAGACTCCAAAAAACCAATGCTTAGTAGCGACATCTCTTGTCTAGGTGAGCGGTTAGTTCCGAAAGAATGTGACGTCTCTTGATGAGAGTGAAATATAAATGTCGCTAGTGCTGCTGCTTAAGTAGCGTAGCAGAAAAAAGCAACCTGAGATATGTGTGCATAGGCGAAATTTATATCTAGAGTCCTGTTCAGCGGTGGTGTAGGGGTTATAGCACGCAGCACGGATTGCTGAGGACTTGGGTTCGATTCCCAGGGCTGAGCTCTTTTTCTGGTTTTTCTGTGCATCCATGTCTCAGATTGTATTTTCGTTATGAATAGGTTTAAGTTACGCTTCATTATAAGCGCTTACGATGATGACATCACCTCGTATTTTATGTTTCACTGCTAAGCACAAGCCTCCTCTCAGAATGAGAGGGCTTGGACCATAGTTCCCAAGTGGGCCTTGAGATAGACCTAGGCTTAGGCTAACTTCACACATGCCATTCAATTTTTTTGTAAGCACTATGTGCAAGACCTATATACATACAAATGTAAGTTGTGTGTTGTATTGTATCTGTGTGCCTATTGCTTACATTGTAATTTTCTCTGTGTACTTGTATTCTGTATCGCTTATTAAGTTAGGATACTTTTCTAATAGGTTAGTTATAAGATAGATAATTTTTGCACAGTATTTATGTATATATAGTAGTGATTTGAGTGTTTCATTTCGTTAAAAAACTGTCATGCAGTTTGGCGAAAGAATGTGTTCATGTAAACACTGTGCAATTGTTAAAATTAAATAAAAAAATGTTCTTTCACGATATTTTCCTTTCTAACACAAATCTAATTTTATTATATTAATTCGGATACAGTGACATAATGCCTGCTTACGAAATTACAAATAGAGACTTAGTTTACGTAATTACAGCGCAAAACATCACAATAACAATTGTACACAGCATTTAACACAACCCAAGGAAATGAGAAAAGAGAAAAAAATGCGGCAATACAATGAGCACGTTACGTAGAACAGGACCGGAATATAAGAGACTAAATCATAATAATCATCATCATCATCATCATCAACCCAGCCTATATACGTCCCACTGTTGGGCACAGGCCTCCTCTCGGAATGAGAGGGCTTGGGCCATAGTTCCCACGCGGGCCCAGAAATTTACCACGAGCTTTCCGGTGAAGGAAAACATCGTGAGGAAGCCTGCACAAACTTGCGAAGCAATTCAGTGATGCGTGTGAAGTTCCCAATCAAATCATAATACTTGGGCAAAATGTCCTATATCCATCCTCCTGACCCCTTGCGTACTTTAAAAGGACTTAGTGTTTAACAATACAATTACATGTACTTCATCGTCTATCAATTATCTTTTTTCTTTCCTTTTAAACTCCAGTGAAAGGTTTCATACCTACATCTCAAAGCAGCCTTATTGTTAGTTAGTTTTAAGTATTTACATTTTAAATCGAGTTGTCCATAAAAAACCGACTTCTTGCCTAATAAAATAACCAAAACATTACTATGTAAGTTTCCAAGAAAACAATCCCGCGCGAATCTTCAAACAAACTCATTGAACCACAATACTAATAGTTAATAACACTTCAAGCTGTATAACGGCACCGAATCCAGCTTATACAGCACTTATGCCACAATTCGTCAGTCACGCCAAAGTTCGCGTAGACAAAGACGTCTAAACGTCTTATTACACGTCGCGAAATGTGCGCTATTGAAGGCAGCCGACATCTCTCGCTTCTGTTATTGATAGAATTTATCAGCGATCGGCTTATGTGTTGGCCCAAGAGGGAAACTGAGGCGGTTGGTTACGAGCAGAAAACCAAAAACTTGTAGACAACGGGTAGTTAAAGTACTTTTACTATACAGATAATAATAAAAATTAAAACAAAAAATTAAAAGAATCGGAATACTTTTAATTTTTCTGTTGCCAGCATTTTTATCTGCGAAGGATTCTGCTATCACGAGCCCTCGGAAACAGCTTTTTTTTTTCGGAATGAATGATATTCTCATGTTTTTTGTTGTTGTCTTCTATTAATACGTGAAATATGAAATTGTATTGTATGGCAATTGATTCTGTAGTTAAGAAGAAGAAATCAGAAAAAACAAACAAATAAACAAACAAACTTACTTGCACCTTGAAGTGTGTATTATTATTTTAAATAGATATATTATTACGCTTAATGTCTTTTATTGTCCGGGCAGCATTGGAGTGGAATTTTCTGCCTATGAATAGGAATTTATTAGCCAAGCGTAATCTACTTAGTCCACATCTACGCCTAACATCAGGCATGATTATGGTGAAACGCAATCT